>OU342645.1:15510913-25065913 GCA_910589605.1 Chrysoteuchia culmella
TCTTATCTTATCTTATCTTATCTTATCTTATCTTATCTTATCTTATCTTTATCTTATCTTATCTTATCTTATCTTATCTTATCTTATCTTATCTTATCTTATCTTATCTTATCTTATCTTATCTTATCTTATCTTATCTTATCTTATCTTATCTTATCTTATCTTATCTTATCTTATCTTATCTTATCTTATCTTATCTTATCCTATCTTATCTTTATCTATCTAATCTTCCTTCCTATCCTATCTTCTCTTATCCTATCTATCCTATCCTATCCTAACTATCCTATCTCATCCTATCCTATCCTATCCTATCCTATCCTATCCTATCCTACTCCTTATCCTATCCTATCCTATCCTATCCTATCCTATCCTATCCTATCCTATCCTATCCTATCCTATCCTATCCTTATCCTATCCTATCCTATCCTATCCTATCCTATCCTATCCTATCCTATCCTATCCTATCCTATCCTATCCTATCCTATCCTATCCTATCCTATCCTATCCTATCCTATCATCCTATCCTATCCTATCCTATCCTATCCTATCCTATCCTATCCTATCCTATCCTATCCTATCCTATCCTATCCTATCCTATCCTATCCTATCCTATCCTATCCTATCCTATCCTATCCTATCCTATCCTATCCTATCCTATCCTATCCTATCCTATCCTATCCTATCCTATCTCCTATCCTATCCTATCCTATCCTATCCTATCCTATCCTATCCTATCCTATCCTATCCTATCCTATCCTATCCTATCCTATCCTATCCTATCCTATCCTAATCCTATCCTATCCTATCCTATCCTATCCTATCCTATCCTATCCTATCCTATCCTATCCTATCCTATCTCCTATCCTATCCTATCCTATCCTATCCTATCCTATCCCTATCCTATCCTATCCTATCCTATCCTATCCTATCCTATCCTATCCTATCCTATCCTATCCTATCCTATCCTATCCTATCTTATCTTATCTTATCTCTATCTATCCTATCCTTATCTATCTATCTATCTTATCCTTATCTTCTATCTCTATCTCTATCCTATCTTATCCTATCTTATCCTATCCTTATCCTATCTTATCCTATCTTCCTATCCTATCCTATCCTATCCTATCCTATCCTATCCGATCCTATCCTATCCTATCCTATCCTATCCTATCCTATCTTCTATCTTATCTTATCCTATCTTATCTTATCTTATCTTATCTTATCTTATCTTATCTTATCTTATCTTATCTTATCTTATCCTATCCTATCCTATCTTATCCTATCTTATCCTATCTTATCCTATCTTATCCTATCTATCCTATCCTATCCTATCCTATCCTATCCTATCCTATCCTATCCTATCCTTATCCTATTCTTCTATCCTATCTTATCTTATCTTATCTTATCTTATCTATCTTATCTTATCTTATCTTATCTTATCTATCTTATCTTATCTTATCTTATCTTATCTTATCTTATCTTATCTTATCTTATCTTATCTTATCTTACTTCTTATCTATCTTATCTCTATCTTATCTTATCTTATCTTATCTTATCTTATCTTATCTTATCTTATCTTATCTTATCTTATCTTATCTTATCTTATCTTATCTTATCTATCTTATCTTATCTTATCTTATCTTATCTTATCTTATCTTATCTTATCTTATCTTATCTTATCTTATCTTATCTTATCTTATCTTATCTTATCTTATCTTATCTTATCTTATCTTATCTTATCTTATCTTATCTTATCTTATCTTATCTTATCTTATCTTATCTTATCTTATCTTATCTTATCTTATCTTATCTTATCTTATCTTATCTTATCTTATCTTATCTTATCTTATCTTATCTTATCTTATCTTATCTTATCTTATCTTATCTTATCTTATCTTATCTTATCTTATCTTATCTTATCTTATCTTATCTTATCTTATCTTATCTTATCTTATCTTATCTTATCTTATCTTATCTTATCTTATCTTATCTTATCTTATCTTATCTTATCTTATCTTATCTTATCTTATCTCTATCCTATCCTATCCTATCCTATCCTATCCTATCCTATCCTATCCTATCCTATCCTATCCTATCCTATCCTATCCTATCCTATCCTATCCTATCCTATCCTATCCTATCCTATCTTATCTTATCTTATCTTATCTTATCTTATCTTATCTTATCTTATCTTATCTTATCTTATCTTATCTTATCTTATCTTATCTTATCTTATCTTATCTTATCTTATCTTATCTTATCTTATCTTATCTTATCTTATCTTATCTTATCTTATCTTATCTTATCTTATCTTATCTTATCTTATCTTATCTTATCTTATCTTATCTTATCTTATCTTATCTTATCCTATCTTATCCTATCTTATCTTATCTTATCTTATCCTATCTTATCTTATCCTATCTTATCCTATCTTATCCTATCTTATCCTATCTTATCCTATCTTATCTTATCCTATCTTATCCTATCTTATCCTATCTTATCCTATCCTTACCTATCCTATTCTATCCTATCCTATCCTATCCTATCCTATCCTATCCTATCCTATCCTATCATATCCTATCCTATCCTATCCTATCTTATCCTATCTTATCCTATCTTATCTTATCCTATCTTATCTTATCCTATATTATCCTATCCTATCCTATCCTATCCTTTTTTTTTTTTTTTTTTTTTGTTTTGAGTGAGGGGAATCCAGTCTTTACAGATTCCTGCCTTGAGGATATGCTGGGGTCACCTAGCATACCCGTCCTGGTAGAGACCTAGGAACAAGCACACTATCTCTCGCCACCCCCTTTACCCCGTCGAGCCTAATAGGCTCGGCGGGGTTACGGGGTAGGACTCACCCACTCCCGATCCTCCACCGGGCCAAAGGCCGGATGGGAGATCGGGACTGGGGAGGGACGCCCACCTCGCGACCCCCCAGTCCGTCTCGGAAGACAGACCGGAGGATCGGGAGGGGGGGGCACTACCAGCTAAACCCCTCACTGCTTGCCTTCTCACTGCCACAGGCCACGGGGGACCAGAGTAGTATGACCTAGACCGGCAGTCCGCCCGGCTGTCCGGGCCTCGTCGCGGCTAGAGATGGCCGGGCAAGCGTGGCCATCTCTCAGACTGGTGAGGGGGGACCGTGCGATCCGGGAGACGACCGAAAGGTCGCCTCCCGCATCGCACCGCCCCGCTAAAGGGGGACAAGATGCGCGTAGCGCCGTCTCCTCCGCCCCACCCGTCTTCGTCGGAGACGGTCCGCATGAGCGTCCTCCTCGCGTACCCGTTCCGATGCCTCCTTTTGCGAGACGACGTCCTCGCAAAAGGAAACCGCCGCCTGCCAGGATCTGTCGCTGGCCCGCATGGCTCTTGCCACGCTGGGCAGCGAGAGATCCCTTCCTACTGCAGCCACCAGAGCGCCGCGCTGCGTAGCCCAGGCGGGACACACAGCAAGAGTGTGCTCCGCACTGTCCTCCGAAGCGCCGCACTCATGGCACTGCGGGGTCGCTTCCCTCCTGATCAGGTGCAAGTATTTTCCAAAGCATCCATGCCCGGAAAACACCTGCGCCAACCTGAAGGTTAGCGACCCAAACTTCCTCCCGCACCACTCCCGCAGGATAGGACGGATGGCCTCCACCGTTCGCCTGCCAGCCGGATCCGCGTCCAGCAGGGCCTCCCACCTAATCATGAGGTCCTCCTCTGCTCGGCGTTTAGCTGCCAAGCTTTCCGCCGGAGCCAACGAGTTCCCATTCCTCAGCGCCTCTCTCCTCTGGAGATACGCCTCCCTCATCACCTGGGCGTCCAGCTCCCAGGGAGGAGTTCCCGCCAGCGCGCACGCTGCGTCGAAAGACATGGTCCTGTACCCCCTGACAATGCGCTGAGCGATCGCTCTCTGCGGCCGACGTAAGCATCTCCGATTTTCATCGTTGAGCTTGTCGGCCCAGACCGGCGCCCCGTACGTGCCCCCGCCGCCTTCGTTACCTTCGGGGCCAGCTGCCGGAAGTGCTCTTCGAACTTCCAGCGTCCGTCGAGCACCAGCCCCAGGTATTTGATCCACGGGCGCAAAGGGATACGCGCTCCGTCGACCCGGATGTTCGCGTCCGCCGGAGGGCCCCTCCGCGGACCATGAAACAACACCGCCTCCGTCTTCTCAATGGCCACGTTAAGGCCGAGCAAACGGATCCTCTCCGTCACCAGGGAGGCTCCGACCCCCGCCAACCTCCTAACATCCTCGTACGTCTTGCCCCGGGCGACAACCAATGTGTCGTCGGCATAGCAGATGACTGCCATCCGGGGCAAGAGGACCCCTCTCAGCACCCAGTCGTATCCGATGTTCCACAGGAGCGGACCCAGAACCGATCCCTGTGGAACACCGCACACCATCTCCTTGGCGACAATACCTCCATCCTCCGCTGGGTACAATACCTCCCTATCCTCCAGATAACTCTCCACCACCCTGACAAGGTACGGGGGCAGCCCGTGGAATCGGAGCGCCTCCCGGATGACCGAGAAGGGGAGGGAGTTGAAGGCGTTCCTAATATCTAGGGACACCGCAACCACCACCTCCCCCTTCTCCACCGTCTTCTCCACCAGGTCCCGCAGGGCCAGGAGGGCATCCAGAGTGGACCGCCTCTTGCGGAAGCCGAATTGGTTGTCGGCCAGATCGGGCCCCACCGTTTCAAGGTGCCGGACGATACGCTCCGCGATAATCCGCTCGAAGAGCTTCGCGGGCTCGTCCAGCAGCACCACCGGACGATAGGCAGATGGGGAATCCAGCGGCCGTCCCTCCTTTACCAACAGGCACAGGCGCCCCCTCTTCCACTGCCTAGGGAACACACCCGACTCGAGACAGTCGCTATACAGTTCCCTAAGCGGCTCCCCAAGATGTTTTAGCGCCGATGGTAATATGCGCGCGTTGATTCCGTCCGGGCCAGGGGACTTCTTCTTCCCCTTCAGCCTGTCCACCACTACCTCCATCTCGGACTCGGTGACCGGCGTGAAGCCCGATTCCACCTCGGCAGGATGTTGAGGGGCCATTAGCGGGGCCACTAGAGGAGCATCGCGTGGGAAGAGGCTTGCCACCACCCTCTCTCTGAGCTCCGGCTCCATGGACTCCATGGGGGGGGGGGGGCTTGATGGCGGAGCCTGTTTCGCACCATCATGAACGGTCGTCCCCACGGGTCCAGGTCCAGTCCCGCCAGGAACTCGTCCCATGCCAACGTCTTGGCCCGGACAATCGCCACCTCGAGGTCCTTCTTGACGGCCATGTAGGCCTCGCGGAGCGCCAACTCTTCGAGCGTCGTGACGTCGCGGCGCCGACGCCTTCGACGCCGCCTGCACCTTTGGAGGGCACGACGCGCCCGGGTGCATGAGGCTCGTAGGGAGCTCACCTCCTCCGACCACCAGTAGACCTGGGATTTCTCTGGTGGACCGTAGACCCGGGGCATAGCGGCATCGCATACCGCCGTGAGGGACTGCGTTAGCCGGCCTGCTCTCTCCTCGATGTCGCCGCCCCAACCGTGTCCATCGCTGCACCAGGCTTGGACGACCGCCTCCTCCTCCGCCCTTTGCTCATTAAGCCGGGTTGTCGCCCACCTCGGGAAGTGCGAGGCTACCGGCCTAGACCTGCCTGAGGACCCCCCTGACCGGGGCGCGACCTCGAACCGGATGTATCGGTGGTCTGACAGGGAGTCCGGCTCCACCATGACCCTCCAACCACTGACTCTGCGTGCAAATCCTATCCTATCCTATCCTATCTTATCCTATCTTATCTTATCTTATCTTATCCTATCTTATCTTATCTTATCCTATCCTATCCTATCCTATCCTATCCTATCCTATCCTATCTTATCCTATCCTATCTTATCTTATCCTATCCTATCTTATCCTATCCTATCTTATCCTATCCTATCTATCTTATCCTATCCTATCCTATCTTATCTTATCTTATCAAAGTCAAAGTCAAAGTCAAAGTCAAAGTCAAAGTCAAAGATTTTTATTCAAATAGACTTATAACACGTTGAAATTCTCTAGTATATTCACCTTTTTCTACGGTGTTGGCCACCGTCGTTTCATCAATGAGAGAAACATCCTCGCATTCGAAAGAAACATCTTTTCAGATGTTTGACTATCGATTAAGATGAAACTGCCATCTACTTATAACTTTTTAATTATGCATTTTACAATGCTATCTTTATGTGATAATATAGTAAATATACTAGAATGCCTTGGCTGGCACCGACTCCAAAAGGTTTATTTTTTGCTTTTTAGTTTTTTGAAGTCGGTTTGAAATTTTTTATTCTATTTAAAATTTATTATAAGTAGAAAAATTGCATTGAAAAATGCAAAAATTTTAAAATCATAAAAACGTTTTTTGTTATTAAATCAGGAGCGAATTCAATCAGGACGAATTTGAATGAAATTTTGTCCATGACGAATGTGACAATAAAATATCATTAATGTAACACCTAATATAGCACACAGAATGCAATCGTAAGTTACATGATTAATGAAGAGAAAGTAGGTACCACCCATTATCTCGAAATATCACATTTTTATTTTCAGGTATATTTCGAGTCTATTTTCTGCAATCTATCTTTGTATCGGGTTGATGTGAAAGCATTAAGGAGTACCTAGAATTATTGAGGTGGGTGTATGCTTTTGATGAGAAGAAAATGTGTATGTGAGTGACTAGACTTAGTTCGGTTTGACGAGGGTCCTCCTCAAGGATTCTTCAGCTCTCCTCTACTTAAGAGTTGAACTGAGTAAAATTTATTAGAAAGAAAATGTAACTTTGATGTTTTCATCGCTTTTATAGTGAAGCTGCGTATAAGAAAAACATTTTATTTTCCTTCTTTCGAAGACGTATTTTTGTTTTTGTTTTGTTACTGTTTGGTTCTTTTTTGCAGCTCAATACAAGGTGCAAAAAAGAACCAAATTGTAATAGTTGGAAAAAGGATAGGAGGCAGGCACACGTTTTCCGTCAGTCGTTACCTTAAACATGTATGTCAGTTTTGAAGCACTGGAATAACAAGCGTACGGCGGACACTGGTAAATCCAGCTGGGCGGATTTGTTACAAAGTAGGGCTTACCGCTCGCTACCGAAACACTGTTGAGCACGGGCGGGTGCCCGATTTTCAATGTGCTCTCGGTTTCTTAGAGGACTTAGCTTGCTACGCTCGCTCGCGCCTTGAATTCTGTAACGAGAAAAAGCATTTCAATTTTAAAATATGTGAGGTTACGCTGTTTGTAACTGCAATTATTAACGATTTCTTAAAAGTTTAAAAAATAAAACATAAAAAAAAAATACAACAATAAAACAAATGACAAACCGTTAGAATCATCACTTAGTAAGTAGGAACTAACAAAGTATTTTCGCTATTGTAAACGGTTATTGTATAGGTATTTATTACTCAAAGGATTAGGTACAAATACCTACAAGCAAAACACTGATCACAAAATTCTCAAGCACTTAAAACAATAACGTTCACCAAAAAGCAACATGTGCGCAGATAACTACTTACTATTTATGCAACAAGAGGACAGAACAAGTGTAGTTTCTAAAACACCGGTGGCATAAAGCCCGAATGGCTAGAACCGAATACGTTGTGATATGCAAACTAGACGATTCATAAAATTAGAATTTAAAATCAAAGCTCCGTTTCAGAGGTGTTTTTGTCTCGCGGCAGGACAGCGCACATAACTTATGCCGAATATTTATGTTAGGCGATGCCACAAACAGGCTCACTCTCTTATTTACCGCCAAGATCTTGTTTACTGCACTCGTATTTGCATTTTAAATGGTTATATTTTCGCTTTGACACACTTTTTACGAGAGTGGGTTCGTGTAATTTAGTGCAGTTTTTGGTGGCGTGGCTGTAAGGTACGTAGGTGGCATGTTGATTAGGTGCATTTTTTGACGAAACAAAACAAGCTGTTTATAGTGATAGCTCCATATATAGAACATTTATTTACAATTATGACTTATTAATAGGAACAGCAATGCGTATTTCTTAACTATATGAGATTGCAAATTCATACAAATGTGTACAAAAATTGTCGCATTTGCGTACGCTTGGCAAAATTATGACATATTTGCAGGTATTAAAGTTTACTTACATCACAATATCTTTTTGAAGATCAAATCAAGATGTTATCAAAAGCTGCGAATACCTACTACCTATTTCCAAAAATAACTCTTCCCCCTCTTATAGACATTATATTGTTTGTTAAAAAAATCATCATGAAATGTTGTAAATTAAAAAACCAACAGTAAATAAACCGAAAGTACAGGACCATAATAGTGGCATAGTGATTCTCCGTTTATCCCACAGCTTAACACTATCCATCATCCTGCCTGAATCAATTAGACATGGCTACTCTGTTATGTCTTCATAGGGTCTGATACACTGAGCAAGTAATCACTTGGTCTGATACAACCTTCATATTATTAAGTGTGGCTTTGTAATAAGCTTTTTCGTTGAATGTTTTTTTTATGGACGGCGGGGAGACTCTTATCCTTCATCATACCTGATGTTAAGTATTGATAAGGCTGAATGGAAGCGAGCATCTCCCGGAATCCTCAATCACTGAGGAACTGTCTATCTTATCTCTAACTGCTGGAACACGACAATGCTGTGAATGTGTAATTAACAAGCGAAATATTTAGGTAGACTATCGTATTGATGACAAGATACTGCATTACATTAGAGACAATTCTGTCAAAGTTAACTAAGTACAACTGACTGCCTAATATCTCATTAGAAATTCTTATACTTTTCGGTTTCGTTTTTTTCCATTCAGGCTTTCGAGTGGAATTGAAGTCACTTGTCATATTATTTTATGTACTTTGGAAGTAACTGCGAAATTGCGGAATAAAAATAGCTATGACATTTTGGCAGAGGAAATCCCGTATGGAAATAATTTCTTTTGAGATTAAGGACCCCCTGTTCGGGGTGTTATCGGGGTGTTTTTAGATGACGAAACTTCCATTTATAAATGCAATAAGAAATTGAAAACAGTAGAACCGCTACGTTTCTTACTTTATTAGTCTTTGAGCAAAAAGTTACTTGACTTTACCTACGTTGAACCTAGAGTTCTTATTTTAGCCTCTAATCAAATCACACTTTAAGTTTTTGCTGAGGGTTTCATTAGTTGTCTTAATAAAATTGTAGTTTTATTAAGGTTTAGTGGTGGTTGAGAGATTTCCTGTAAGTTGTTTATAGTTTTATACTTAAGATAAATTTTAAATAGAAATATATTGGAAAAAAAATTTAAATAAATATCTAAATACGCTGTAGGCCAGCGTTGTCACATCAAGCATCAATGCTAAAAATATCCTTGCATTCGAAAGAAACATCTTTTCAGATGTTTAACGATCGATTAAGATGCTACATCCAATAAATAATGCTTTTCAGCATTTTTCAGTGCTAGGTAATTAATTGTTTATAGTTTTAATCATAAACAAATATAAATTCAGCACGATATTAAATTATTATTTATTATCAATCAAATAACAAAAAACAATTAAACAAGAGCATTAAAAATTGTAGAAAGAGTTTTGCTATTAATTAATGAAAAATTTGAACATTTATGTAGTATATGATTTCCGTACTTAAAAGTTAAATAAGATGTACCTAGAGGTAGATCTTATTTCATATCTTATTTAAAATCGTATATCTTATTTAAAATCTTATTTCAATAATTTTCACAATAAAAATCTTATAGCCGAGTAAATAACGTCTTGATTTACTCGGTTACTATTTTTGCTTCAAAGAAAACTTATTAGAGCAACGTTCTTTAATAATAATGATAATAATAACGTCTTGATTTGTTCGGCTCACAAACCTATATCGAGATAGACAAAAAGAGCGCTTCAAACTTTAGTGATTTAGTTTCAAGATTTAGTGATGTGGAAATGTTATTGACGAGTTCTTGCAAGAAAGCACTGCACAATTAACCATTTTCGTTTCTTAGTGACGCGTGTTTTCATGGCAATGGTCTCAAGCGGACTGACTTAGATTGGAAAACTTTGCTCGTGGATCAAACTTTGACACGCAAGGTAGGTACACTTTTACCGTCTATCTCGATATAGGACTGTGGCTCGGCTACTATTTTTGCTCCATAGAAAACTTATTAGAGCAACGTTCTGTTATAATAATAATAACGTCTTGATTTACTCGGTTACTATTTTTGTTCCATAGAAAACTTATTAGAGCAACGTTCTGTAATAATAAAGGTAGCGCGGCGTTCCTTGGTGAGTAACATTGCTGGATCCGGGTTTAATTGATCCTAGCAGGATGATGGATTGGGCAGAGTGGGTGCAGAGCCGGCGGTCAACTCTGTTGGAGGAAAACGATTCTTCGGATTCAGATTCGATTAAGATTCGACTTCGCGTAAATAATATTTATCATACTTCGAAGGAGCAGGACATTTCGAATAGGAATTAGGGAACGAATATAAATTTTGAAGTTGCTTTACTTTCAAAACGACTTCCTAAATTCTTATACGTTAATATTTTTGTCTAAATCTGTAACTAAATTCTTACAGGTAAAATAGAAACAAAGCTAAGGTGCACCTCTTTGATTCATTAGCTCTAGTGCAATATCGGGAAGTGTACGTGCCCTTGAAAAGATATGTACCTATACAAGAAAATTTTAACGAAAAATATGAAATTTCAGCAATAGAGAGTTGACCCCCAAAACCGGTTGTACGATCCAAGTACCACTCTACGAGAACGATTCAACGTAACATTGATCAATCATTTTAATAGATTCATAAGTAATCGTTTTTAAATTAACACCCTGAAAAATCCACTTATCAACGGTTTAAATCTCCATCGCTGTTCCAATTTTACATCAATTTGCAAAATCCTTACTACATTTTTTAATGTTTCTGTATTTTTTTATATGTTATTTGATTAATAAATTTATAATACAATATGTTGCTGAAATTAAATTTGTATAACAATCATTAGTCAAAGATAGAATATAGACACTCGCGGCAAACAGTGCCTGGCATCACTTAATTTTTATAGAATCATACATAATTAACCCAACATATTTGGGCATTGCCTTTGGCGACCGGATTTTTATGCACTTATGAGCTACTGTAGCCCATATTTGCTAATTTATGTTTAGTCTTGAATGAAATAAACGTATTCTAATGAAAAAATACAGAATCATAATAATGTACTTTGTATGTTGCCGTTTTATTTATTACCACCCATGCTATAATCGAGGTTTTACATTTGTAGCACATTTTAAACCAGTAATGTTTTTATAAGCCACGTCTAATTAAATTTGTATAAGCTGTATAAAAGCTATGGATAAAAGGATATAATAGAGAGTGTTGTATAGTTGGGTGGAAGCGCTTAAAGTATTAAGCCACGAGGGCTGCGTCGCCGGTGACAAGAGACTTAATTAACAGTAAGCAAACATTACACAACGACGTCAAAAAGTGGTGTTTGTTGTGCGGCTGTTGGCCGGTAATCCTACATTAATTACGGTATTACTGCTTAATCAGGAAGAAATTATCAAATAGCAATAGACGGTATTCTATAAAGATTAACGTAATTTGCTTGTCAAAGCTGTCAAATTCCATACATTTTTATCAGCTTTGACTAGCAAATTACGATATACCTACTTATGCGAATTCATAAAATGTTTTTTTTTGGAACTAGCCATTAGTGATTCCACGTTTGTCGCGAGTGTCTATGTATAACATCTTTAAATACAAAGTCTAGTTCAATATAAAAGAAAATATGTTTTCTGCTAACTTTTACTCCATTTTTACTTATTTGTAACTCTATACGTAATGCAGAATATTATTTAATGAGTAGTATTTAACCGATCGACTAACAAACTTTTTGAGCGACAAAAATACTAGGTGAGCTACTTAGTCGCCAATCTAACTTAACCTTAACCTTTTTTCCGCAACCCAACCTAGTTTGTAGCTCAATTTAGTCATTTTTAGTCGACCGGTTTATTATATTCCTTATTTAAACATGAAAAAACTTTTAAATTTAAAGATTGGGAAGAGAAATGTTTCGAATGGTGTTTAGTCATTCTATAATTGAAGCAGATGCAGTAAATCTTGATAAATGAGTTGTATATAAAACTGTTGCTTTATCAGTAAGACTACCCTTCCGCTTGCAGCTTCGTCCGCTAGAAATTAGCTTACAATACAATCCCGTTTTATTCCCAATTCCGTGGGAATATCAAAATATCTTTTCTTAGTGCTCGCCTACATCGTTAAAGAATCCTGTATGCAAAATTTGAGCTTAATCCGTTCAGCCGTCAGTCAGTCACGGTATCTATTGTTTTATTAGTATGGAAGAAAACATACATAAAAGCATAATAAATAAGAGACGCAGTACAAAACCCCCCTTTTTTATCGTATAGAGACTAACATCCAACATCTACCGTATATTTAACGTTACCCTCGCGGGTCGTTTAACTCTAGTAAAATGCTTTAGTTAGCAGGGACTCTAGGTACCACAGATAATGAAAAGTTGTCGGCAAGACGACACCGTCTATAGAATATAAATTCTTCCCTCGAGTTCCATCGAAGATAATCAACCAGCTGGCAGCAGCATGTTTTGAATATTAATCTTTTTAATCGCTGCTCTGATTCAAATTATGCTCCGTTTGGCAAGTAAATTTTGTTTCGGGAAATCTTAGATCTTTCTTTGGTATAATGAATTTAAATTTTCCTTCCTCATTTTTGGTTATAAATGTCAATACCTTTTTTTTAGTTAAAGTACGGATTGGAGCTGTAATTGCTCAATCATAGAGCGAGTGATTTTAATTTTACCAAAATATTTAGATAAATTATATTTTTGTGCGTGGCACTTAAAATTATATTTTTAACCTAAATAAATTATTATTTATAAAACGCTCAACGGCACCTCTGATACATTCTTTAAAATTACATGATTTTCTCGTTTTTTTTTAATAATTTAAAATTATTAATAATTAGCTGTTTCATTACAGTGTCTACTAACCATAATGGCACGCCTATAGTATATACTATCAATACTTATCTGTGAATAGCACACGGAGCTCATAACTGCGTATATAAATCAGTTATTTCAGCAAACGGCGTCGCTTCAGCTGTAGCCATAAAGACATTTAGGATTGAGCTTCTCTAGGTACACACGCGTTATAATAATGCACATAAAATTCCCCACAGACTTGCCAGTTGCCAGCATTATGGCGCTGAGTTATTCACCGTCACGTGCGCGAACGTCAGGCTAAGGTTTAATACCGTTGACAATGGCTAATTTTTACAGTTCACTGGAGGCAACTGGAGGTGCTCATCACATTCATTGTTAGGCGCCATCAATTATTTCCAATATTCTTTTACACGAAATTTGGGAAAAAATCAAATGAAGCGACGATTTAGAATAGCACCTAAATACAAAGTAGGTACACGAGTTGTTGATTTGTGTGAATTTCACTTTATAGATTTGTAGAAACTGGGTCAGTTTTTTGACTAGGTGTATACAATATTCATTTTCCTCAATAAAAATGTAGGTTATTTTAGTAGATACTAGAGGTAAAGTATTCTACTTATTAAAGGAGGTTAATTTTTTTTCGGTCAAAGGTACTTTCGTACTTTAACCCCGGATTAAGCAACACTGCCGCGAGGCACAATTAATTGCGTTTGATGAGAATTTTCTGATGAGGAAACGCACGGAAGAAACATCCTTATTTTCTTATAAAACAAAATTCTGTCTGATTGATTACGGAGCCACAGGAAAAATGCTTAGAAACTAAAGTCTATAAAACCTCTCTCTTTATGCTATGTGCTAAAACGTACAAAACTTCAATTACGTTTATATTATACTAAAGTTACTGTCTAGTGCTCCCCATCACATAGACTTGAATTACTGATAAAGTCTCACTTACTTTAGTTACTTTAGTATTTTAGGTTAAACAGCAATAACAGTAATTTGCGCAATATAATTGATCATCTAGGGTTGATATTGAAGGCGTTTTGGCTGAAAATATATTTCAATATTATTGCGCATTAAAAGTTTTGTTCAATTTTGTTGTAGGTTAAAAACACCTCCAAGATTTAGGCATAGTATGAATAGGCAGTCTTCTGTTAATGAGGTCCTGTTTCACAATCTAAAAGTAAGATCTGAATAGCTAACTTCAGCTGTGATATGAATAATATGTAAAATTCTCTGCGAAGTAAGCTACTCAGAACTTGATTGTGAAACAGGCCCTTAATCTATTATAAATTATTTTATGGATTAAAGATTGAAACAAAAAAAATCTGTCCTACACCAAAATGGTTCATAGGAAAATACCCAAAAAGCGCGTACTTTCGCATCTTGTTCGAGACACCGACCTACGCGAATAAGGGCGAGTCCACATTGTGTGATTATTCATGTCAATGACGCGTGAAATTTTTGCGTGGCAACGTCGTTCGACTGTCCGGGTTCCCTAATGAGATAATTAACTTTATTGCGTTTGTCATTGTTAGTGGGGTGTGAACAGGCAAATATGATTATTGTATGTATTACACAGCTTTATTTCACTACGAAACTATGATTAGCACGTAAAATTGCGTGCTGTTATTATATTAAATATTGAAGTCAGCTGTTCAATAATAAAAATCACGAATCCTACATTTCTGCAATTAATTTTAAGCACAAAACATTTTAAGACTCAATTTTTTTTTCATTTGTGAGTAGCACTTAAGACCTTTCAGTAGCGTTAAGTATCACTTAAGAAGTAAATAACCCTTATAACAATGCTTAGAACATAGAAACCGCATCATTTACATGTTTAGGACAGTTTAAAATCGAGCGGAATCTCTGAAAGCCTGTCCCCGCATAATGGCGCGTTCCGATCCGTCACTTTGATGGCGGCTCACACGGCATTAGACGTGTAATTCTGGGTCAAAGGATATTGCGAAGGTTCCGTATAACTAACAAAGTGAATTTGGTTATACAAAAAAAAAAAACAACTATATAGCTTATAGTATACAACTTGCTCAGACGGGGACATTGGAAATTTGTTTTTTTTTTTAATTAGAAATAACAAAATAAGTAAAAACTACTGACAAGTTTTTGTTTTTATTACCTTAACATCTTGAATGAGCAATTTCATTGTAATAGAAATAAAATTATTTGAATGTTTGTCTTTAGAAGATTTTAGGAACGAATAGGATAATTACAAGAAGTTAGCTCTTGAAAAAATGTGGAAACGATACAAAACAAAATAAAACGCGTAGAAAATTGCTTTTTGCGGCCTTAATTACTTTTTTAATTTAATACCTAAAATATGTCTTAATGCGTTCCGAATCGCACTATTGACTTTTTTGTTACATTTTATTCTTATTTTAAAATAGCTTTGAATTAATTATAATACTCCGTTTTGGGTTTATTATATTATTTGAGTTCATTGAATCATAAAAACAATAACAATAAGATTTAACTATTTGTTATAAGAATTTTATATTAGGCTGGGTGAGATTTCACAACCTATGATTGGATTTCGGAACGTGACATAAATCTTTATTTTTAAATTGTCTTTGTCTTGTACCTCATGTCAGTGTCAACATTTACGGAATCGTTTTTATTGTTATTTATAAGCAACAATATATTCCTACTTTAAATAACTTTAAATTAACTATAATACTCCCTTTTTTATTATTGTAGTTTTTTCTATCATTAAAACAACGAGAATAAGGTATATTTAGATTAAACTTTATGTTTAAAGATTTTTTTCTTGTACCTTTGAAATCCTCGCTTCGCTCAGGATTTCGCTTTGAATCCTAGAATCCTTCACTTGCTCAGCTTTCAATCGAGGTAACTCGCCGCTAAATAACCAACTTTACAGCCTTGCATAACAAATAACTATTATTTGTCAACAAATCAGATGAAACATAAAATAAATTAAAATAATGTGATTTACGTGAACTTTACATCTTGTTAACCTATCACCGTCACCGAGTAGGTTTAACAATTCGAATTAAATGTTGTAAGTAACGCCTCGTTTAAAAACTGGTAGATTTTTGTATCCTCCCGAAATGTACACTTTAAATAATTAATTTATTTTTAGAAACACTTACTTTGATTTCCTTTTAGACAATTGAAAGGATCGTTTTTACTGGCTCCGGAGACATAATGGCGTGGAGGTATTTATTTAAAGAGTTTTACGACATGAAACCCAGCGATAGCTTCGAGTCGTCTTCAAGTCGTTTTCGCGAATTTTTCTTCGTTTCTGAGACAAGAATCAGTTGGCATTTTCATTTGTAAGAGTCAAACATTAATTTAAGCATGTAATTTGGGAATACCTTAATATTTATATATTGCGTTTCTTTAAGATCCGAGAATGTTATTGCAAATTTTAGTTAGACTCATGTACTTGTCTAATTTTTCATTAAATGTACATATACGTAATACAAAGTGGAATAAGCTACGGTTAGTAAACTAGCGATATGATGGGCCCAACTTTAAAATGCGAATGTAATAAAGGGATTGGTGGGAATAGGGCAAGATATAGGTAATTTAGTGTCTGAAAATTAAGGGTTACTTTCACCAACAGCCACAAAATACGTTTAGCGGTAAACATATTTAAAACATCACTCTGTCACCTTTGACTTCAAACGAATGACTGTAATGACAATCGGGCTTACCGCCATCTATTAGAAACCATCATGTCATAAGAACGTTTTGTTTGTGTTTTGTTTTTGTTGAATTTGTCATATATTGACACGTTTCACACTTTGGAGGCGATGATTGAGCGGAGTCGTCACAAAACTTCCGTAAAAAAACAGGCTTAATTTAAGAGATTCGTTGTAGGGAATAAGATGGTAAGATTGAAACAATAATGCGCTAAAAGATGGCGGTAGGCCCTCAAGTCATTTCATGTATGTTTAGCTCATAAATTTAATTAGTTTACAAGGCAATATTGTTACTAACAAAAAGTCAGTAACTCAGGTTTGAAAAAAAAATTCGGAAGTTTCTTTCTTATAGTGCTTGCTGACCAAGTTTTTGATAAACAGGGGCAGATAAGTAGGGCCCCTTTCGTGGCCATTTTAAGGTTTTTTTCACTTTTCAGCGCTTAGTGTTTGATGACCATAGACGAATAAGACTGACGAAATACCCTAAAGAAGAATAAGAATTTACCTAATTTTCACGATACAACTTTAAAATATAAAAAACAAAACAGGTTTTTGTTTTTTAACCAATTATTAACAAAATCCATGTTTTCAGTAAAAATCTGTATTATCGATATATGATTATTAATTTGCAGTTATTGATATTAATAACTGCAAAAACCTGAAGGTACTGCTTTAAGGAATACTTACCATATCTAGAGATATTTGGGTCATTACTTGTTATGTGTCGTATTTTAGCAGTTGTCTTCGATCAGTTAAAATCTGTAAACTATTTTGAATGCTTTCCTCTTATTCCTAGTGCCTCCTATTCTATTAGTATATTGTTAATAATCTCGTGAAGTATTTAATAAAATAAGAATAAAATTCGACTAAATTTGGTTAGTTAAAAGTTTTTGTTATTACTATGGCCTATTTTAAACTTTAAAAAATCAACAAGCAAGATTTGACGGTCGTATGAAAACGTACTCCGAACGTTGAATGATGTTATTGCTAATATTATCCTAACTGGAATAACTGCCCAGTCATCGCTTCTTCCCGAGAGACTTCTTGTTCGTCATTGCGCTGTATAAAAGTAAAGGAATTCAAACCTAAGATGAATGGTGATTTGTGAAGCATGAATATAAAATAGGTCATGTTTAAGGTATGGACTGTTACGTAAACTTAATAAAAATTATTATACTAAAATAAGGGGAAATTATGTACCTATGGAAGTGACCTTGAAATCGCGAAAAAAATCAGCTGTTTCATATTATATGAAACTTCTGTTTTTTTTTTGCGAATTCAGTGTTGCTTCCAAACAAAAAGTTGTTCATAATATTAAAATAACGCTGTATATGCCGCTGTAGCTCTAACCCCATCTGGTATCGTAAGTCCCAGCACGTTGCGGGCATTCTGTTTTTGAAATCACTTCCCGGTCCGCTCTGCGGTGACAGTGACGTATTGTTGCTCTTCTTTAGCTTACGTAATGGATTTTGTTACATGTGTCGGAATACGCATATCTCTGTGCAATAGTTAATCAAAGTTCCTATGAGATGTGAATCAGAAGCGCATTGGACATTTTTGTCCCATTGAGTCGTGGTAACTACCAACCACAACTAACCACCACAGCTTTCTCCGGAAAATTACTCCTCGGGACGGGGATCTTAGAGAAGTTCGTCTTAAGTTCAGGAAGGAGAAATACACCATAGACTCATTCACGGAGCAGGCTAATACCCCATTTTTTTATTTCAATGAAACCCGTCTGTGGCAGTAGCCTAAAACTCAATAGGAACAAAAGGAAAATATTTGTTTTCCGACTGCAACAACCCTGCTACACCAATAGCTTATTTACGTGACATGTGCAATGTTTGTATGCAATTCATGTTTGTAACTCGTCTCAATTAAACTAGTGTCAGAATTTTCGACAAAATTTTAGAATATTACCGACAGTCATGAGCCTCTTGGCATGGAGTTGTCTTCAGACCTCAACTTCGGCACCACCATCGGAGTCCAAGGTTCAAACTGCAGCTAATAAGCTGGGCATCTTAAATAAGGTCAAGCGATATTTCACGCCAGGACAGCTTTCAACTCTCTATAAAGCTCAACTCCGATCTTGCATGGAATATTGCAGCCACCACTTGGACGGCTCAGCGAAATATCAGCTTGTTGCACTGGACACGATCCAACGCAGAGCTGAGGGGCTAATTGGCGACAACGAACAAGCTCCACCACACCACCACACTTCATAGCTCACCGCCGCAAAGTTGCCTCTCTGTCGGTCTCTTTCAGACTATACTTTTGAACGTGTGCTCATGAGCTGCATTAGCTCATACCGCCATCCCCCTTTGACCATCGGACATCACGCACTGCACCCTTTCTTTTCTTGCTTGATATTCCTAAATGTCGCACCAAGCGGTACTCAACAGCTTTTATATTGCGCCCAGGAAAGCAGTGGAACTCCCTCCCTGCGTCTGTATTTCTGAGTACTTATAACCAGCCCATTTCCAAAGCAAGGGTGAATAGGCACCTTCGCTCCAACGTAGATCCTGTTTTTAGTCCTAGGGCTAGACTAGGATCAAGAGCGAACACATTCATAATAAAAAAAAAACCTTGATTTTTTTCCATCTTACTTTATCGCAATGAATTCTAGACTCTGAAAGCAGCGGATTTTTCTCGCATCGATGCAATCGAGATGTGGTGCTGGCGGAGGAAGCTGCGTGTAAGCTGGACAGAGTTTCGGTCCAACGACTTTATATTGGAGGAGCTGAAAAAAAGAAGCGACTATCTGCCACCGTCATTCACAGATCTCTTTAATTCTTTGGTCATGTTCATGTGGCCCGGAGAAACCCTGAAAGTCTAGAAAAATGCATCTTGCTAGAAAAAGTAATAGGGGTCAGGCCTTGGCCGCAGACCAGCTCGCTGGACCGATCTAATAAGGGCACTAAAGTCGGATTATTAATTCAGTAGAGTAATTTGACAGGTGCCAATGTCGCTTTGTAAAAATAAACCTGCTTTTAATTGTTTTTCGTAATGATTTGCGCATTTCCAGCTCCAGTTGAGTAAGTATTGATTCCATTCACGCACACAAATTCAATATTATCATTATAGCTACATACATTTTAATTCAGCATTATTTTCACAAAGTGACATTGACAACCTGTCAAATCACTTTACTGAATTAAAAATCCGAATATATCTTGGAGTTTCACCCGTGTTCTTTTCGTAATAACACGTGTTGTGAGGCTCCATTTTTAAGTCAATCTACAGTACAATATCTATATATTAGGTACGAAATATATTTACTTGACATTGGCTAAATTCCGGTATTTAACGCAAGCACGCCATTAGTTAAGAAAGAAGAAGAAGAATATACATCTTAGTTCCGCGGAACCTAACTCGACCAATTGAGGGACCGACTGAAGAGATAAAATTTATAAAAAATGCTAGCTTCCGCCCGCGGTTTCACCCGCGTGGAGATATTGAGATAAAAAGTAGCCCATGTTACTCTACGTCTTTTCAACTTAATTTTTGCCAAAAATCAAGTCGATATGGGTTGATTAGTTTGGGCGAAACGCTTCGATATCAATATTGAATTAACAGTAAATATCTGAGTTTTGTATATGAAAATACCAACTAATACTTCCAGAACCCTATCGTTTTCTTTGCACTTTTTTAATACATACTTGGGGATTGTTTTAGTGAAATCGAATATCAGATTTGTAACATACTATCTTTGTCCTATCTTACCATACATGAATTATTCTAATCGACTATAGATTTTTGGCCCATACATTTTTTGGCATTCTCCTTTACTGCCAGCATTCAACTTTAAAATGTTCATCAAGTGTATTCCAAGCACCAATATCGTCAAAAAAATTCTTACAACAGTGATATTTTTTTTTAATACGTACAACATGCATGTGTGTGTCTGCTGTCGACTCGAACATGGTATAAACTTACGAAGCTATTGCTCTCAACCAGCTCGCAGCACAAGAAGGGGCGTAGATGAGTCCATGTGGCCTGTTTATAGTCAGATAGTGAAATATCATTTTTGGCAACTTCTCATACTCGCCTGATGTCCTGTTTGGAAAGGATAGTGTTGTAGAGATAGTTTTAATTTATAAAATTATAATTATCTTTGTAATGTAAGGGTCTAAGCAATAAGCTTACTTACACCGTTACAGCAGTACACTTGGTTAGTGCATTGGGCCGGATTCCCAACGATGCGGGTTCGAATCCCGTCAGGGCGACATGAGACAAGTTGCTTTTTTCTAGTATATTTTCTTGTTTAATATTTAACACATAAAAAGAGCATTGTACAATGCAAAATTAAAAACGTTGTATATAGGCCATCTGTCAAATAACTTAACTTTACCAGTGCCTTACAAAGGGGTACGGGCAAAGGGCGGCGGGTGAAATCTGATTTTCTTCGAGCTTTTTGCCCACTGGACACAGGGGTACGAGCAAAGTGCGACGGGTGAAAGAAATCTATTTTTGTTTAGCTTTGTGTTTTGTGTTATTTTTCTTAAGGGCCCGCTGTAGGCCAACGAAAATCAGATTGCTTTACATAATCGTCTGTAATATCAATATTAATGAAAAACTGAATTTCAAATTAAGATGCAGCTAACTACAGGACTAACACTAGTGACTATGTTACTCAAAAACACGATTGCATAAAATTTTTTCGATAGAAAAAAATTGCGAACTTGCCTCCAAATCACTATAATTAACACGATAAACTGCTAGTATTCAAGTAATACATTAAAATAAAGCTTGGAACGTTTTTGTATAATTACTCTGTAGATAAGGCAGGGCTTATGTTATATATTTTTTGTAAATAACCTTTAAATATCCTTTAAAAAAAGAATTTCCTTCATTTCTTGCCGAATGGGGCCGGAGAATTATATAGTAAATACTGCCTTATTTCGTATAGAAATAAGGCAGCATTTACTTTGCAGTTCGCCGTTGCAGTTATTACTTTTGCTTTTGGTCTAGAGCGCGCCCTTAAGGGGCCCGAGCATAAGCCGGCAGGTGAAATTTTTTTTCTAGCTCTGTGCCCATTCTTAAATAACATCTATTGTGAAAAAGACTACCTACTAAATAAACCATCAATGAGGTCGTAGACTTCGAATTGCAGAATAAAACAGGAAGCCAAGCGACCCCCTTGGGAATATGCAGTCGATACAATACGAGCAACGCCGAATAAAAAACATGTAGATACACAAGAGATGTCGTAAATCGTTGTTAATCTACTAAACGAAATTTAGTGAAAAAAATAACGAATCGAAACGAGTTGGATACGTACGTATAATATGAAAGAAAGAAAGATTGAACAAAAAGAAAGAATTCTCTCATCGACCTACACAGATTTCGTACAAATAAGTTTCCGGATTTCTTTCAGTATTGCTGCCAGCTGTACATAGGGTATATTTTCTATAATTGTCCTCAATTCGTTAAATTCAATATTAGAAAATAAAAAGCGTAGGAGGCTATACATAGGCCTAGCTCGAAAACTTTCGAGCAGGTATCGAGGATGTATCGTCAAAAAATGTATGACATATTGAGCTGCAGCGTTCATAACGGACGTAAACGGAACTAAATTTTCCTATGCATTTTTTGACGATACGCTCTCGATACTATTTCGGATGTTTTTCGTGCTAACCCTACAGCTGTTTAATTCAAACCAGATTTAGCAACAATACATTTTAATACAAATTAGAAGTTATGATAATTATTCTTTGTTGTAACAGAATTACATGAATTTAGTCTTAAGTTGCTGGTGTCGGATGGGTGGCCGTAAAGTGGCATTACAACTGAGCGCTTCCGTGCTTCGGAGGGCATGTTAAACCGTCGGTCCTGGCTGTTGTTATCTGATAACAGTCGTTAAGCTAAGTCAGAGGCCTTTATGCGGCTTGATAAACTCGGACACCAGAGGTGGCCACTAATCCTTATACGATAAGAGATTATAAATTTAAGTATTTTAGTGTAGTATCATGGTTGGTTCCTGATATCAGCTTGAGTGTTATACCATCGAAGACAAAAACACAAATCATGATGGTAAAAAATCACCCAGATTTTGATGAACAATTTGAAGAGTTTGGTTGTCTCATATAAGGGGAGGCACACACGCGTGAATGACTGCGCGGGATCGTGGTCGGGGCCTGTTTAATTAATCTGGATTTGATGAGGGATTAAGTTTGCGCGGCGCGTGACGGATGCGAGCCGGCAGCCAGTCTGGTGCGGTTTAAAACGGATTTACCTCTCATTCCGTCGCCATACAATTTGTACTCACGTACAAGATTTCTAATTTTGACTCGACTGTTTGTTCGACTTGATTGTCGAGCGTCTTTATGATTATTTGTATGGTTCTTTGATTCTCTTTAATGATCGTTTTCATTCGTAAGGCACCCACTGTTTGGTGTTACCCTCTCCTTAATAATATGTAAAGCTATTAGCTTTACATATTATTAAGGAGAGGTTTTGCAAGGGGATTCGCCAACACTTCGGAAGAAATAGAAATAGAAAAATATTTATTTTGACATCACACAAAGATACACATTAACACAAACATATTACATAGAAGTATGAAAAAAAGTACAAATTAAACAAAAAAGAAAGAAAACAAACAAAATAATAATAAAAAAGAAACGCGTACAGTCGTGTGATGACAAAACTGTGCTCAGCTCAGTATTAGCAGCAAGCATCAGATAGCTTGCTGCACTGGTATTCTGCTGAGCACAGAAGTAACATCAGAGACGAACAGAGCGAACAAAGAAAATAAGAAATAAAAATTAAAAAGTAAAACATTAAAACACGTAAAATTTAATTTGTGTAAGGGCCCCAATACATGCCATGTCATCCGCTCCGTGTGTTGTGCCGTGTGACATGACACGTCATTTATTGACATGTCAATGTCAATTGTCATGATTATTAAGTTTCGCCATGTTTGTTAGAGAGACAAAATAAAATTATTAAGAAACGTGGTCATGACGTGGCAATCGTGGCATGAGGTGGCATGGCATGCATGGCAAGCCAAACATATTATTGTGGACACCAATTTACATAAAATTATCCTATAACTTGTAATACAGTGAGATAGGCACGCTTTGTGTCACAAGTTCGACACGTTCTTACTACAATACAAGATAGTGAAACATGTAGTGGACAAAGATATTTAACTACAATATCTTTGGTAGTGAAGCATATAACTCTCAGCCGTAGTCAGCCCCAAGGTCAAAACAACAAGCCCCCAAAATACCTCAGTGCGCATGACAAACAGGCAAGTACTTCTGTTAACTTATTTGTGAATCAAGGAAGGAACTCATGGCTCTCTGTTCATGACTGTGCCTTCCGACACCCTGGGACGTTAAGAGGTAGTACTTTAATTGACTAACGCTGAAATTGCATTATCGCTGATACAACCTTATTTTTTATTTTGGAACAATCTATCAATGAGTTGTGTTTAATCTTATAGGTATAAGTATTTATTGTAAGTGGACTAATTCTATCTGGATTTGATGTGGGATTAAGTTTGCGCGGCGCGTGACGGATGAGAGCCGGCACCCAGTCTGCTGCGGTTTAAAACGGATTTACTTCTCATTCCGTCGCCATACAATTTGCCACGAACAAGACTTCTCGTTTTGACGCGACTGTTATTAGACTTGATTGTCGAGCGTCTTTAAGATTATTTGTATGGTTCTTTGATAGTTTTCATTCCATGTCATGTTTAGCAAGGGTATAAGGGTGGTATTCCACTTATCCAATATCTTGGTCCAATGTACGGTCAACAGTACTGCTTTAGATTTGCACTACAAAAAACCGCCGCTATTACGAGCGACGTAAGGGCGCTCTCAAGGTCAAAGTATAAAGCCGAAGCTGCTGTTGACTGTGCATTTGATCAAAGAAATTGAACAACTTCGTCAAATGTTTTGAAGGTGATTCTATTGTGTTCCTAAAACTAGCGGCCGTCCGCGGTTTCACCCGCGTGGTTTTTCGTAGTAATATCGGGATAAAAAGTATTCTATGTTTTAATCAAAGCAATATACTATCTGTGTGCCAAATTTAAAAAAAAACCTTAAATAGTTTTTTCGTGAAAGAGTAACAAACATCCAAACATCCTTATATACTTTCGCATTTGAAATACTAGCGGACGCCCGCGGTTTCACCCGCGTGGTTCCCGATATTCCGATTGTGTTTCAAATTTCATCCAAATCGGTTCAGTAGTTTTTGCATGAAAGAGTTACAAACATCCGAACATCTAAACATCCAAACATCATCACAAACTTTTGCATTTACAATATTAGTAGGATAGGATATGAAGTAGCATAGTAGGATAGGATAGAAGGATTGAACACATAAATTTGATAAAGATATCGGATAAGTGGAATATCACCCTTAGCCATCACTTCAGAAGGAACTCATGGCTGTGCCTTACGACACACAAGGGACAATAGGAGATTGTGCTGTAATTGACTTATGCTGAAATTGCATTGTCCATGATACGACTTTTATTTTTCATTTTGAAAAAAAAAACCGACTCTGCTTTGTGCTTTGGAGTAATAGTATTCTTTAGCTTATGTAAGTATTTAAAATATTAGTAGATTATAAGAGGTATTTTTAAGAGGACTATTCTGATTCTGAAGAATTACATTTCTTTGGTTCGCGTTTTACTGATGATTTGCAGTAAGAGTGGTCATGATATGTTACCTAATACAACTGTGCTTTAGAGCCAAGAGCATGATGTTTCTATTATTACTGAACATGCATCATGTATATAAATCACGGTTGTGATCATTGTTGTCAGCACCCGTTTAATATGTATTTCATAAGGGATAAGATCGCACTGTTGAGTACAGTTTAAATACTGAAATACTGACCGTCTAATTTAAACCTGGATTTCACGTTTGTTTAGACAGATTTATTGCAATTAAGCTTTTATGAATGTAACTAATTAAATTCTACGTAAGTACAACGTGTTTTTTCGATATCCCATAACTTTAGGGTTTTGATCAGGCCATGTAAAAGATATAAACGGCATATATATTTTTCTCAAACATAAGTTTTTTTTTTACTTTTCCATACAAAAATATTGTTTCGCCGAATGAATTTGTATGGAAAACTGAAAAAAAACCTTTGATAAAAAAAATGCCATTTCATTATGGTTATTGCCATGGTCTGATAGAAACTCTTAAGTTATGGGATATCAAAAAAACCGGATAAGTGCGAGTCGAACTCGCCCTAATATTATAAATAATTCAGGAACTGGGTCTCGCAGTTTTTTCCAAAATTTTCCCGAAATTTTGTTTCCAATACTTAAGGCTGAATTTTTCATGATTTAATTACAAGTTTCTAGTTTTCAGATTTATTCCTGTATTTGTAGTAAAAAACGATATTACTTGCCAAATTTCATAGTTGTGGGTAAACGGAAAGTGCCCTATGAATTTTAATTCCCTTGAGAGTGTCGAAATATACGTTTTTGCGGCATAAATGGCCTTACCTTTTTTAACTTTTAATTTTAAAGTTTGATTTTTTCACAGCTTCAAGAGATTGTTAACGTGAAAATATGATTTTAATTTCAACTCGATACGTCCACGCGTTCCCGAGTTTTTCCCGAAATTCAGTTTCCGAAACTATAGACTATTATGATTTAATAACAAATGTATTGTAGTGTGTGCACCTCGCCTCATATATCATAATGCACTTTTAACAATAAGATCAGTAATAAACGCAAATTTGAACAATTAACACGTTATCATTTGAGTCGCCTTCCGGTCCCCACATTGCAGTATAAATTTTAGATGTTTCCTGTATTCGTAGTAAAAGATGATGCTACTTGCTAAATTTCATAGTTATAGGTCAAGGGGAAGTACCCGATGAATTTTGATCCCCTTGAGTGTCGAAATCTACGTTTTTTGAGACATAAACGGTCCTATCTTTTTTTTACGTTAATTTACATGTTTGATTTTTTTACCCCATCAACAGACTGTTGACCTGAATAAATGGTTTTAATTTCTACTCGAAACATCGACAGCAAATTGATCCTGTAAGGGTTCCTTTTCTTTCTTTAGAGGTCCGGAACGTTGTATAGACGGGAAAGTTTGTTAGTTTTTGTTACTCAATCGCTCGACGGATTTTGTGAAAAGCCTACAGAGTAACCAACGGGAAAAACACGTAACATTATTTTCCTCTTCTATACTTTATACTAAGTCGCCAGTACATTATACTTATTAATTTATCATATTGGTATATTTATGGAATGAGCGTGTATTCGACCTCATTTTTCTACAAAAAAGTTAAATGCTAGATTATAACGTGAGTGAATCTCTGTTTCAATAACAGGGAAACGCTCCTCTTAAACAATGAGATCTCTTAGCTTGCAGGCTGGTGCATTATTCAAACTGTGGCATGTTATGCATCCACCTGAAGGCACTTATGTAATTACGAGGGGCATGTTCTACCACCAGTCTCCTTTGATATAGTATTACGTTGTTGTTGAAACTATTCCTCAGTGCCACTCGGGATTAGGAAGTGAAGCAAATTATTATGTATTTATCATTATGTTTCTGTTAAGACGCTATATCGAAAAAGTACGTTCTTTTTGGTATAAAACCATAGGACGGTTAGAGATGTAACAAATCTGGTAATAAGATATATATTTCTTTATACCTTTATCTAGATTTGTAAGGTTTCAGAAACACTTTTTCTTTTCGAAATGACCCCTTTAAAATACGAATTTTCAAATGGGTTTACATATACTATTGGAAATTGGTTTAATTAGTGGACTCAAATAATATGTAGGATCGTATAGTTTCATTTTCACTTTAATCGCTATAGTTATGTACTACGAAGGGAAGTCGTGTTTTTTTCGCATAATCTGCGAAATCGGTCTCGCTCTCGAGCGCATCGTTTTCTCATTACTATTTCGCTTCAGTCTAGTAGCCTCTTAATTGGCAGCATCAAGTAGCTAAATAGAAACAAAGTCAGATTGTCCCTCAGGAGGTCTTTTAAACAGAATAGCGATTGTAGAAGTCAAATTGTATGATTATTATAGTAACATCTCCTTACCACGACGCGAATAATTTATCAGGCTGATATTCGTTACATCACCACAAAAACAATATTGATGATTTTGATTGCATTAAAAATATTTGAAGGTTTACTACCTTCAAATATGTTTAATTATAACTTTTCAATCAATTATTTCATCATCATCATCAGCCCGTAGACGTCCACTGCTGGACATAGGCCTCTCCTAAATCATGCCCTTGAGCCCGGTCCTGAGCTCTTCGCATCCAGCTCCTGTCTGCCGTCTTTCGCAAGACGTCACTAGTTGCAGTTTTAGTTGCAGGGCGCCTTACGCTGCGTTTGTCTAAACGCGGTCTCCACTCCAGAACTCGTTTGCCCCAACGGCTCTCGGTTCTTCGTGCGATGTGACGAGCCCATTGCTACTTCAGCCTGCTTATCCTTGAAGCTATGTCGGTTACCTTGGATATCTGTCGGGTAACTTCATGTCTCATTTTATCTTTCAGAGAAACACCGAGCATTACTGTCTCTATAGCTCGCTGAGCGACTTTGAATTTGTGGACTAGTCCAACCGTGAGTATCCATGTTTCGGCTCTGCAAGTCATTATGGTAGGACGCACTGGTTGCAACTTTCGCCTGTAGGCTTTGTGGTATCGACGAAGCGAAGACATGACGAAGATTGCCGAATGCTACCCACCTCAGCTGAATTTTTCTATTTGATTTCCTCTCAAAGTTATTTTTACCTATTTGCAAGGTTTGCCCAAGGTAAACGTATTCTTGAACAACTTGGAGAGGTACATCATTAACATTAATCGGTCTTGGGTCTATAAGGCTGCTTTTGCTTTTTCAATGGTCATCCCAAGATCGGTTATTGCTGAAGCGTCAACTAAGCTGGACAGCATTCTATAAATGTCATCCGCAACTCGTAGGCGTGATTTGCTTGATTCGCGCCATCTATATTTATTCCCATATATCTGCCAAGGTTGCTGTGAAAAGTTTTGGTGATAGTACATGCCAAAACTTTGGAAGACATGTTTAAGACGCTCGCTGGACTGGAAAGTGATGGGCATAAATATAAATGGCGAGTACATGACATGGTCCTAATGGCGGAGTTTTAATTATTAATTATTAGGAGAATAAATTATTTGTTTAAAACAACTCGTTAAGACAGTAAGTATTACTAAAGTCATATGACAGAACAAAAATTTTAAAGGCTTAGTTAAAATACTTCATCGTATCGTATTGGAGAAATAAAGTACCTATAAATTAACATTATTGAATAAAATATAATATTAAGTTTTGCTTACTACGTTTAATCCTACAAAGTGTTATAAAGGCGGACATCCACATGTTATCAGGACGAAGTGTTAGGCGGCGTCGTCGGCGTCTTAGAGCGTCCGCCACAATAGTAAATTGCGTCACCTCGCCGCACCGGTACCGTTGTGATTTGTTCTGGCCATTAATTGTAGAACTAAGGCTGAAATAAATAGTATGAGTGAGACTTGGTAAATTAATGCATTACAGGAGTGTAAAGCAAGGATATTCGCTACGCAATTTATAAGAAATTAGTGGCTGCCGGCGGTTTCACCCCTGTGATTCCCGTTGTCGTGGGAATATCAGGATAATAAGTATCCTATGTTATAACTTCAATCTCTGTGCCAAATTTCATCCAAACCTGTTCGGTATTTCTTCGGTAGTTCGGTCGGCGTGAACGAGTTACAAACAAACAAACTGTTATACTTTTCATTTACAACAATAACATTTAATAAAATTTAATTACGTAGTGTCGCGTGTGTCTACGAATGCTGCTAATGCCGCAGTCCCCTAACTTAAATATTTAATATTGCAACATTACGGAAGGCTGACGTGACCGCTACTTCTAGTCTGTATCGCTCGCCGAGTGCCCCAGCACGCCGGCGCTGACGACGCCGACGCCGCCTGAGTCCTAGCATGACCGGTGGGGCTATTAGCTAAAAGTTAGCAATTATCGCGTAGATCTGGCGCGATCGCTGCGGAACGTTAAAATAGAAATAGTATTACGTATGTGATAGCTGGCTAATCGCTCGCTGATGGTTCGTATAGCGGCGTCTCACTCTGCGAGATGCCGCGTGTTGCTATGACAATAGGTCATGACGTAAAATCGTAGCAATAACAGGAACTAAAGAATGCACATTGTAGTTCATCGTTTGTTCGGTAGAGGCCGCCTGTTGATACGTGACGTAAAGCAATTTTCGCGCAATTTCTGCTGTCGCGTTGCTGTAGCAAAGATAGGTAATAGCCCCGCGGCTTTTGTCGACAGTTCGACACTTGTAGCTGGGTAAAGCAAGACAGCATCATACGCCATGATATCGCTAGATAAAAAAAAAGATACTATGGAAGGAACTAGAGTTACTATTACACGTTTGACCTAGTTTAGGTACTATTGTATAGTTTACTTAGCAACCTATGTTTTGTATTTCCTTTTGCATGCCTAATTTACATAAATTGTAATCCACCGCTGTACACACTGTTAGAGCACAATAAACAATTTATTTATTTATTTATATAGCGGCATTCAAGCTAGGGGGGTATACAGCGCATCGCCGACTCACTTTGATACAAACCTCGATCGGGTTTATATCTTTATTGAACATTTCAAGTATTACAATTTAAGAAATCATGCATTTTGGTTATTGTTAAGTTCATCGGCTGCAACTTTCGTAATTAGCGTCCTCCCTTTTGCGAAATTAATTGGCAATTCAAAAGCACAGACGTCAGCAACAACTCCATAGCTGCTACTATTATATCGAATATGATTTGAATGCAGAGGGTCTAAAAAGGACTCAAACGCAATATTGCAAAGTGAATTCCCTAACAATTCATTTAATTGTTTATCTTCTATGGAGTTAAAAACTGTGTCAGTGCCAGTATAGAAGAATTTGCTTTTAATTTTTTGAAGGCTAGAAAACTTACTAAAAGCAAATTCCATAGGAAATAAACAAAAAATTAATTGTCAATGAATTCACTAGCAATATTGCGTCTGAATCCTTTTTAACCCCCCAGGTCGGATCTCATCATAACATGTAACGTTTGAAGTAGTAGTTAAAGCTACTACGTGACCTGAATTAGGTCTATTTCTTGATTTTGAATGATTGGAAGTCAATTAATGTTATTCAATAACAATATCATTCTGATTATGCGGTAGGTATGCATGCGGACTGCGATCAATATCTTAGATTTAAGTTTTAACAATATTATGACCATGGATTTTAGTTTTTTTTTTCTAAAAGCCGTAGGTAACTAACTGGTACAGTTTCGTTTGTTTTAGTAGAAAAATATACTTTAATTTATTGTAAACGAATTAATAAAAATACTTTAATTTATTGTAAACGAATTAATAAAAAATAAAACGTCTATAACTACGATTTAGTTTTAGCACAGAATACTTAATAATACAAGTAGTTTCATCATTTAAGCACGGCCATGCAGGGTTCGGTTCAACTCAAATACGTCTAGAGATTCTATTCTCGCTCTGCCACTTCTTTTCTAACCAAATTTCATAATCAGAAATGTTAGTGAATTTCTACTACTATCAAAATGTTTTAGTCTTAACGATCTTTTCAGTAGATGGTTTTCAGTTTTTAAAACAGATTACTGGCTCCTTTCTCAAAATCGGGATATCCCAGTGCGAGTGATTCCTTAAACTAAGCAAGGTTCCTCAAATTAACACATTCACGGCCTTTAAATAAAAATCTAGTCAGGTACCGCACTATTATTATTCAATAATATTTACACTCGGATCCGAGTGGGTGGCATCAGTGGTAGCGCATACCACCGCTCGGATCCGAGTGTCTATGGATATAAGGCCCCGTCCCCATAAGGCTTACAGAGAGCGTCTGCCTGTGCGTAACGCCGCGCAACGCGCTGGTATGTACTTACGCGCTGTATGGACACTCCGTTTCAAAAATATGGGGAGGGGAGGGGAACATTGATATGTATATACACTTTACAATTTTATCACATTGACGCACACGGAAACAAATCTCTCTCTGTACACAAATGTTATTCAATATTGTAAGTGACAAGGTTTCTTAGTGTTTCTATGTCATTGCACGCAGAGGCTAACAGTTAGCCGCTCACTGAGAACCAAATGGGGGCGCGTCTTAAGGAAGCCTACTAAGAGTAGTAACGAGTAGGTAGGAGCGCTTCAAGCATTATTCAGCGGCATGCGATGCATCCAACGGGCACTTATGTCATTAACAGGTAAGCCCAGGAACTCCTTTGGCGCCGTACTTTGATGTTAAGACGGTTGAGTAAAAGCCGAGTACGCTTCGTGTACACAGAACTTCGGCATTGTTTGGGCAGTACCCAAAACTAACTTGACAATAACTTAAAATGATTTCAAATAGTAATTTGTTATTATTATACTCTTTATTGCACATAAAACAAAATACATTCAAAATAATGTTCCTTTACTTAATTAGGTGACGCTCCATCCGTAACACATATTCGTATTGCGTCACGCACGTCGTAGCATGATAAATCTACGGGCGTTTTGAACGCCGGCCGTCATTGTCCTCGACATATAAAGTATCATGCATGATAATTGAGAAAATAATAAAGGTTATACTGCTAAGCGCTATTCGTCTGGGACCTATATTCGTAACTGGACACGAGGACAGAATTTTATTACTCAAATATGAAAATATGTTGAGGACAATGACGGTGTTCAAAACGCCCGTAGATTTACCCTGCAACACATCTACGACTGAGTAAAATAATTTTCAAGGTCGTGTGTAGCGTAATACACGAGACTGTACAGTCATAATTCCCTGGGGGAGATCGCGAATGATTACTGGTTCTCGACGTTCGATTTCTAGAGTACAGAAGAATAATTTCTTTTTAATCTTATGACTTATTTAATTACTGAATTTTGACGTCAATACCATTTCACTTTCAACGCGATCTTAAATAGAGTCAGGCCCCCGAATTATATTTTAATTGGTAATGCTTTATCCGTAGCATCGTAGCAACACATCTACGACAGAGTAAAATAACTTTTATGGTCGTACTTAGCGTAATAATAATAATAAACAGTACAGTCACGACAATATGTGTATGTATGTTGAGCGCTACTCAACATCCTTTATATTGCGCACATTCCTTTATTTGCGATTGTATTTCCGAGTACTTATAACCTGTTCATCTTCATAGCAAGGGTGAATAGGCACCTTCTGGGTTAGGTCGCTACATCGTGGATTCTGTCTTAGCTCTTGAATGGGAAATGGGACTTGAATGGGATCAAGAGCAAGCCCATTATAAGTAAAAAAAAAACACTACATATCCTAGTAATTATTACTTGAAACACATGGACACAAAGCTCTCTGTGTCCACAAAAGACAGCAAATATGGTAATGTGTACGTTGTATAGTGTCCACATAATATTGCTTGTGACTGCACTCGATACACAAATACATAATCACTGAAATTATTGTAATTACCAATTATATTTTAATCGGTGATGCTCCATCCGTAGTATATTCGTAGCAACACACCACGACAAAGTAAAATAATTTTGATGGTCGTAGCGTATACATGAGGCGGTCGATGCACGAGTGGCCGGGATTAGTGAGAAAGCCAGTTATGAATTGAGAGATCCCCCTCGAATTAGATGTAAGAACGCCATTAATAACGACTAATTAAGGCTGTGTTTTGGTCTTTGTTGTGGTGTCGAAATTTTGGAAGTAAACACAACGCTTTTTTGTCAATGTCAAGAATTTCATACTTTTGGGGCCGGTTTTACCAGTAACTGATAAGTTCTAGATAGCTAATGTGGCAGATAATTTTGATAGAACTTACCAGTCGGTGGTGAGACCGGCTTTTAATATTCTTAATATCAGATAATAATAAGGGAAAGTATGGAAATTTTTCAAAACTCTTGGTGTTGGCAAATCTCAAATTAATGTCACACTTACACAGCACTTGTAAAGATAACAGATGACATACGCCTCGGAATGGAAAATCGGTATGATATTACTCGATTTCAGTAATGCATTTAATTCCGTTAACTTTGATATCCTACTTGGTGTTTTACGCTCTCTGGATATCTCCATCGGCAATTGATTGGTTTCAAAGTTACCTGCTAGGTTGACGACAGCGTATTTGCAGGGAGATTCTTACTCAGGATGGCGTCTTATCTCTACTTCTTTTTTGTATATTTTTAAACTCCATCACACAATCCATTTCAAGTTCCTACCACCTCTACGCAGATGATCTTCAGATCCACACACAGGCACCACTCTCAGATCTGTCTAATGCTATTAATACTATCAACTCTGATCTTGCACAATTCTGTTCCTGGAGTAAGTCTTTTGGTCTGACCCTTCACCCGGAGACTCAGATATACTTATCATTGGTAGTCCTTTTTTCGTTTCGAGTATCGACAATTTCTTTGGAATGGACAGTAATCCTGTTCTCCAGCACAGTCAGACACCTCGGTGTTGTTTTTAGAATTTATCGTGGAAGCCTCACGTGGAAGGCGTTCGTAAAAAGGTGTTCGCTGCGTATGGTTCAATAAACCGGCTGCGTAATTTCCTGCCGACCAAGTACGGTTTGCTGTTTATTATAGACTACGCTGATGTCTGCTACACTGACCTTTCTGAGGAGCTACTTGACAAATTGGAGCGTTTGCAGAATATTTGCATTAGATTCATCTTTAAACTTAAACAATACGATCACGTTACGCACTACCTCACCAAACTCAACTGGCTCCCTATTCGTCGGCACAGGGATTTACACACTCTCAAGCTCCTCTATCCTATCCTTTTCCTACCTACTTCCTTACCTTATCTCAAAGAATGCTTTCCTATCGCTCTTCGTCTTCACACTGTACCTTGCATTCTTATAACTTTTCCCTAGAATTTCCCCGTCACTCCTCCTACTTTGTTTCCTACTTCTTTTCCGTGCATGCCGTTCGTTTATGGAACGCCTTTCCCGAGGGTATCAGAAAGGCTCAGACTCTCCAATCCTTTGGTAATCGAGTCAGAAAGCATTTCCTTTCTCCTTCATCTACCTTATAATATTATCAAATTACTCACTTTATAAGTATTTAACTATCATTATAATACCCACTCCCCTAATATTCTATCTATTTATTTATGTCTCTCACTCAAGGTTGCCTGGAAGAGATTGCTATGTAACAATAAGGCTGAATATTGTGTGTTTTCTTTGTTGTAATTTGTTCTGTATTCTGTATGTTTAATAGTGTGCAATAAATTTTATTTTATTATTTTTATGATTATTACTAGCTGTGTCCGCAACTTCGTTCTCTTGAGAACCGGAACATCGTTTGCTATTCTTCCCGACTACATGGTTGGTAAGGTGATCTTTTTAACCAACTTCAAAAAAGGAAGAGGCTATTGAGTCGAGTAATACTTAACATATGATACCATTTAATTACATTTTTATTATCTTATCGCCTGTAGGTAATAGAAAAATTTATCAAATCGTTAGTATGTAAGTACTAACGAATTGATCCATTACATTAGAAAAAATCAATTTACAAAAAATACGCCAGAGTTGATGCCAGTGTGCTACTAACGTACCTAAGTCGTTAAAATTAAGGTGATTATTATTTATTTATTATTATTAAGTTCATATAATTAAGTTTATAATAAAGGCAGCGAAATCGACAGCGTTATCGAGATTTTCTGAAAACTACTAAGTACGGTATGAGGAGGCGCAGTGGTACGCGCGCTCGGCCTACGATTTAGTTTCGCAATGGTCGGTCACGGAATAGGTGACCAATAATTTACTATATCTTCCGTGCCTCGGAAGGCACGTTAAACCATTGGTTCCGGCTAAATTTTCGGTCATGAAAACACACCAAACGGCATTGGGTCCGCGTGGCGGATCATGGCCCATTCTCCTTATCGTATGACTTATCTTTCCTGAAGGAAGGCCATTGCCTCGGCAGTGGGGACATAAAAAATGGTTAATGACGACTAATCAATCTGTTCATAGGTACTGAAATTTAAAATTTGTGTAATAACGTCAGAACTTCTATTACAAAAACCGCATCTAAAATGTCCGACATAGGTAAAGGGCAATCTCAAGCACAAAGTATAAACCTGACCTGCTTTTGACTACATAAAAATACCACTTGTATTCGCGACACATTGATAAACTCCTCCTTTTTTTTAAGTGCCTTAAAAATTTATGAAAGAACTAAAACTTTTAGAAATAACGACGAAATATATACAACGTCATCTTTCATGCACGCCATACCGCTAAAGTGATAAAAAGCAGCAAAAAGGATGTTGTTAGTTACGTCAAAATATATTTTTCAAGAATTAAAATCAACAACTGTTGCTAAGCAACCAAAAGAGAGAGAGTATACGCGCATCACAATATAAATTACTCCGTCCGTCTTCTCTTTAAAATGTAATTACCTTTTTAGAGTTGACCGATTTTTTTATGAAATAAAGCCTATACGGTAAGTTGAGATACGGACATTAAACATATAAACAATTCTGTGGACTTAGATCAGTTGTGTTTGTGTGATACTCATTCAAATACACAGACAGACAGACAGACAGACGAACAGAAAAAAACTAAAATGATAGAAATTGGTTCTGCTGCTTATTTTTTTTGCAAATCCAAGCAATGTTGTCTGTACATTGCTTGGATTTGAAAAAAAAATAAGCAGCAGAACTTAGATTCTTATTATAAGTATAGATTATAACTTTAACTAACTTAGTCCTAGATTAGTAGCTTAAGCTAGATAATATCATAACCTAATAACCGACATGTTAAAACCCAGACAACAAACTTTTGAAGATTGCAGGAAGCCACTGGATGCGGGCAGCGCAGGTCCGATCGTCGTGGAGATCCTTCGGGGAGGCGAATACCCAGCACTGGGCGCACGTGACTGAGACGACGACACAACAAACATAAATGTTCAACACATGACTGTCCGCTGCGCATCTTTAACCCTTTACACATTTAACTTATTTGGTAAATAAGAATTAAATTAATATTTTTGAGTTAGGTAGATATGAGATTTTTACCTTCATTAATGATTGAAGTATCAAATCCTAATCCCAAGTAATCTATACTAATATTATAAAGAGGAAAGATTTGTATTTTTGTATGTAACGAATAAACTCAAAAACTACTGGACCGATTTTGACGAAATTTTATATAGAGAATCCTTAGACCCCAAGTAGTAACATAGGCTATAAATGATTGCAAAATTCCCACGGGAACGGGAACCACGCGGGAGGAACCGCGCCCGGCCTCTAGTGGTATTATAAATTCGAAAGTGTGTTTGTTTGTCCTTCCTTCACACCGTTACTAAGCAACTAATCGACTTGGTTTTTGGCATAGAGTTAGTTGAAAGAACGGAGAGTAACATAGGCTACATTTTATCTCGATATTCCTACGGGAACGGGAACCATGCGATTGAAACCTCGGGCGGAAGCTAGTCGCATTATATTGGGGTTTATTTCCTATGCTATTAATACTATACTTATTCTATATACTCCACCCGTACTCGTTTGCTTATATTTTTTTAAGTGTATTCATTTTTCTATTGTACTAAGTGAACTCTTCTTTCAGTACTTAGTCCGAAGGAGTTTCTTCTAAACATTCGAAAAAGTTTGTTTACAAAATTTATTGGGCGATTGCCTCTAGCGGATTTTAAGAACGAATTCAACGAAAAAGGCGCCGAAAGATTAACAAGCATTCAAGGCGGAGTGTACGTAATACAATCAAAACTTTTGATGAATTCCTTCAAAAATGTCTTTGTTTCCCCTTTCTGTCCAAGTTAAATAATAAAACCCACTGAGGACCCTCCATCTGAGTCCTATAAGAAGTTACTCTCAAAAAAGTAACATGAAATAAAATTATTCTTTTTAACTGTCACCGGATAAAAGTTTTGTACTAAAATCTACAGTGACTGGTGGAAACGGCAAATATGATTATAATAATTTTCTTTTTATTTCCATTTTCAAACAACACATAACTAATTACTTTGTCTGTATTTGTTTTTAAATTAGCACTGTCTTTCACATACATGTGAGGCGTAACAAAGTAATGGAATATTATTGAAAAGATTGAATAATTCATTACAATTCAATGTAAAATATCCTGTTACATTGAATTTCGCCAGTTTTATTACGATTTTCACAAGGTTCACTTAAAACGGTTGGAATAATAGAGATATTATTTTTATCTCGCAACTTTTTGCCAAAGTACTTTTGTGTGATTAATTTGTCGACTACATTTATCTGACTGGTTTTCTGTAGTCTGTTAAGATATTTTTGTCAGTTGGGTCTAACCTTTCATTAAGTTTTTATTGAATTTCTTTTGTTCGTATTAATTTTGTAGCATCTGCCCTGTGATGTTTGCACTTTATTTATTCCGACAATTTCAACAGAAACCTTTCTTTTTTAATAGTAACTGGGCAGGCATTTGCCCACCATCGTGCTTAATAAAGATGATGTGGTCTAAGGTGTTGCATGCTTGCCCAGGAACTAACTGCTGTTGTCTCAGTGTACCGGCCTTGTTTTACAAAATACGAAAATAGTCATTATAGACAAACTGTTCATAAGTACTACACGACCAAGACAATTAGGCGCATGAGAGGAGTGCGGTTTTGCACTTTGGGCACCCACAGCCTACTTCTATTACCGCACTCCCCTATTATCTGGTTAATTAGCGCTACAGTGATGAACTGACTGATTACTGCTTCTTAATATTTCGGTTTTTTAGCTTATTTTTTTGAGATTTTCTTAGCTGTCATACGCCTTATTCTTTTGTACGTAGTAGGTAGGTAGGTAATAAAAAAAAACTTTTATGGATAAGTAACTATAACGCACAGTAACTAATACGCGAGTTTAGATTTTATAATACGTGTAAGTTTACTTTTCTTTTCCCGACGTTGCGGCACCTTTTTACTATGCTTATTTACAAGTCTACCTTCGAAAATTAAATTTTATTGTTTCGTTCTAATACGGTTATGAAATTTACTAATTCATTAAATTAAAAGTCATTTAGCTAACAATAATACTTCAATGTTAAAAGTTAATATTGTTTATTATGACAACAATTATTATATGGTATGGTTGTATTAAATACTGTGGTCTTTGTCTTTGTTTTTGGCGATATAATGTCATATTCCGTGGGGCGAGGGCCTGGTAACAGGTTATCCTAGTATAGGTATATACAATACCAGTCACTCACTTTTATTTTGCAACGCTTGGTTATTTTAGTTTACACCTGAGACACTTTTTATGTCATATGTATAGGTATTGAGAGAAAATAAATACATTTTTATTATTACTATTATTAGTTTAATATGTTTATTTGTTTATTATTTCAATTATTTATTATTAATAAAAGAAAAATCCGTATTTTCTTTTTCATTTCGATAAACTTTTCCTTAAAACGATAAAAGTGCTTTCACATTAAAATCAAAATGTGCCAAGTTTAAAGTACACATTTAACATCTAGGAATTTATCACGCACATTAATTTCAAATCGAATAAAACTTAGTGTCTTCTCGCAAAGTTGAACAGAAACGCGGTTTTTGATCCAAGATACGGAGAGCCATTAATTGCCCATATCAGATGATTTATGGGCTGGCAGTGAGCGATGCAGCAGGGTTGGAATGAATCACGGGTTTCTCAGACCACGTCTCAACCCTCCATTTTCATACGTCACAAGGGTTCATCCTCGGATCAACTTGAAGAATTTATTGAGAGTGTTTACTCGAAAGAGTATGAGATTGTCCTACCATTTTGTAAAAAAAATGTCTTTTATCCAACCTGTATTTATGTGTAGCTGGACTCTAGAGCAATGAAACAAACTAAGTATTTATTTACAGTATGCGTCAAAAATTCGAATAAAAATCGCGCTGGCTAGTATTGCCGTCCTCATATATTGAAATGGTAGTTTTTATACTTGTACTACGATTATTTTTACACACCACCTGCATCTGGAGCACGTATTATATGTCAAGTATTCTCAATTTAAAGTAAGCTATAATAATACCATTTAAATAAAAAAAATCGATGATTTAAAAGTATGTGTTAGATTACTACTTGAAGTCCCTACATACTAAATTTCATCCAAATCCATCCAGTAGTTTAAGAGTAACAAACAAACAAACTCACGGTGACCACGGCAGCTGATATAGCAGAATACGGACAATTACAACTTAGTTCGTGAAATATAGCGCCTTTGATATCCGTAAAAGTTGTTTTATTTCAATGTACAGTGCGCGCCAAAACATAAGATGTATGTATAATATAAGTAGAATTAGTTACACATACCTAGGTAGGACAAACAGTCCAGCTAACTAAGTCCAACGTTGGGTCTCATGAGAAGGCTCAAGGTCACACAAATAGCAATGGAAAGAGCCTTGCTTAGCGTTTCCATTCGTGAATGAATCAGAAATGTGAAGATCCGATGGCGAACTAAAGTAACCGACATCGCTCCAAAAATTGCTCAGCTAAGAGGTAGCGTGCAAGACAAAGTGAGAAGAAAAGAGGACCGTTGGGGCGGCAAGGTTCTGGAATGGCGGCCGCGCACCGGATGATGATCCGTGGGAAGACCCCTGATAAAGTGGACCGACGATCTGGTGAAGATCTGGATAAGAGCAGCGCAGGACCGATCGTCGTGGAGATCCTTGGGGGAGGCATACACCCAGCAGTGGGAATCGTGCGGCTGATATCATGATGAAGATGATGGTGATAACTGTATTTGTCCCGATAACTTAATAATGTAGAAAATTAAAAGTAATATCGATTTATATAGCTCACAGGCTATGTAAGCTTATGGAAGATTTCTCGTAAAATTTTACGACCCGCATTATGGAGCTCGAATAAGCGGAATGGCATAACCATAATAATATCTGTAATTCACAACATACATTTATGTATTGAGATGGGAATAACAATGTAAAGTAGCTATTCAATACGACGACCTTATTATTAAGGGTTAAATATTAAATCCAAAAATGAGAAACCAAACAAAATAGCATCAATTGAGTGAAGTACGCAACTCCGTAAGTTATTTTCAACTTGGAATTTTGTTAATATGTTTGAAATTTTCAGTAGCGGCAAGCACGCAGTTTTAAATGACAAGTGACCCATTTCACCTTTACATAATTCAAACTGCTGTGAACACAGATTTCTTGAAAGTTGAAAGTTACGTACGACTGGTTGAAAATAATGGGAGCACGTACTGTCGGGAAATCGAATAATCTGCATTAATGAAGTCAATATTTTAATGGAATACTTGTTTGATCACGTGTCGATGTGAAAACGATGCATTATTCATATTTCTGTTTTTTTTTATTTAAATTGTGAATACCCGTTCCCGTTCCGGTTGTATTGATTGTATCGGTTAAGCTACTCTCGCTATGTATGGCCACGTGACGGGACGGGTGACCAAATGTGTATTATCTTGAGCTACTAAAGTTGCTCTCAAAGCCCCAAAGTGGAGAAATTAAAAAGCAAAATAAAAAAAAATTAAAAAACGGATTTGTTCTTATATAAGTGTTATGGTGACAACTCACCAGGGGGCGCTGCGGTAAGCTGCGGCTGCGCATTTGTTTGAGCAAATCCAAAACTACTAGTATGATTTTGATGCGGTTTTCAGTAATGGGTTTTCTGTAGCACAATGTACATAATATCTATGCTCTCTAAAAAGTTTAAAATAATATGCAAAATAAAAAAAATCATGAAAAAACCCACGACAGTAAAACGTAAATGAAAAAGGATAAAATAATTAAAAAATCCCGACTTAATTATCCGTCGGGGGCTGCCATCACTATTATACATTTCAGCATGAATATAATAAATAATAAATAAAATCATTTATTCAATAACTTAATATACATAGTTTGTTATTATGGGCATACAAACTTACAAAATATGTTAGTACCTAAACATAAACAAACAAGTTTTTTATATTTCTACAAATATAAAATTCTTCTTACCTATGATCATTTAAAAGTACATTAAGAAAAAAAAGGTGTCTTATGGTAATTATATTTAATATTATGCCTGAACTAGGTGATCCTGTGTTTCAGGCTTTTAGACCTTAACTAAAAGATACATCTTATACTATTCTGTGTAAACAATAATAATACTAAAAAAATATTTAAAAGCGAAGAATAAAACAATTTAAAATAATAATATAAACTAATAAACTACCATCGCAAAGTATCACACACAAACAATCAATTTAAAATCACTCAAAAATACCTGTAAGTATTATAATCTTAAATCACTTTGTCACAAAAAGTAATTCTTTTGTATCATCATACGTCATCTTCTGCAGAGTGTCTTTAACAATTTTTTTGCAATTAATGCGGCTTAATGGATAAATATTTGCTATGGCATTAAATCGATTATAAAGTAACGGCCCTAGATATATATAAAATTTGGTCGTAAAAGTATATTTGAGTCCACCTTTTAACGTACAAACTTTATCTTTCCGCCTCTTATTAATTATTTCGGTGTTGTATGGAAGGGCTTTGTGCTGTTTTAATATAGTGCTCATTATGAATAATTGTCTGACTGTTAAAACTTCACAATTTTTATAAAGAAGTGTCGTGGAATACAGGAATGGCCTAAATGTAGACACTTTAAGTATAGCTCTTTGAGCTCTCTCGGTGGTTAATAGTAAAGTTTTACCAGCCCCACCCCACGTGGTAATACAGTAAGTCAGCAAGGATTCGCAAAGTGCCAAGTATATTTGTCGGATTAGTACCGCGTCGCCAACATGGCGTAGTTTTTTGAATATAAATATCATCTTACGAATTCTGTTATTTAATGTTTCAATATGGTGCTTAAACGAAAACGTCTCATCTAAAATTACTCCTAAATATTTTATTTTATCATGTAATTGGATCTGTGGACATACACATATATTATCATATGGGGCATTGCATAAATGTGCACGTAGGTTTAAGTCGTGCGTGGTTAGTGTTGATTTGCGAATGGAAAACTTAAGGTAGCTAGACTTTTCAGCATTAAGGGTTAGTAAATTACTTTGAAGCCATTTGTTAATTACATTGAAACCGTGTTGCGCGTGCCTGAATACTTCTTCTTCTGAGTCGGCCGAAAAGAGAAGAGCTGTGTCATCAGCATATGTTACAATGATACCTTGCTTAAGATTTATATTACATAGATCATTTATGTAAATCAAGAACAGGGTAGATCCTAAAATACTTCCTTGGGGGACCCCGTAAGAAGTATTTTTCTGCTCATTACTGATGACATTACCCACTTTCACGCACTGGATGCGGTCTTCTAAGTAGCTTGTTATCAATTTTAGCGGTGTGCCTCTTATGCCAATGTTTTCAAGCTTACGCAACAAGATCGGAATGAAATTTATTTAATTTACAATTCAGAGTTAGTAATGCGGCGCTGTGATCAGTTATCGATGAATTTATGACTAAAGCTAGTGCAGAGTAGTTTGACTTAAGCATTATGTGATCCAAACACGACCCACTTTGATGTGTTGGTAGCAAGTGTGCAGGAAGTAAGCCATGGAAAGAGCATAGATTTAAGTATTCCTGAGTGGATGCTTCAGTATTTTCCTGATTCGGAATAATATTGATATTAATGTCTCCAATTAATATAATGTTTTTGAAAGAAGATAAGTCTTGTAAAGTGTTGGCTAAAGAATGTGCAAAGTTGGTAATATCTCTAAATGAAGGTGATCTATAAACGGCTAAAATAGCATATTCTGTTCCCATTTTAATTAGTAATTTGCTGCAGTCATGAATATTAGGTTCCTCAACCGTGACATCTAACTGTGATTTTGTGTATACTATCACACCATCGTTTTGGTTGTGTACTATACTGCTCCTATACATATTATAACCCACCATTGTAGGCAAATTATGTTGCTTATCAATCCAACACTCTGTGAGAATTATTATGTCACAGTTTATGTGTAGCCTTTGCTGAAATACATTAAAACTATCGATATTTTTCGTAACACTACGGATATTTTGAGTTAGTACAGTGAAGGGGTTAGTGAAAGCGGAAAGATATTGTTTGCACTTTTCAACCTCGCAAAGAGCCGACTCTGATACAGAAAAATTATCAATTTCATTAGCTAAATCATTAATCATAACTATCTTTAACAATTAATTAATGTAAAAAGTATATATAATAAAAAAGAGTATACAGTTATAATATGGTCAGCAAATCAGTTATTTTAGGCGCTCTTAGGCGCCGCCATAATCTATTGAATTAATGTACCTCTTTTCTGCCATTATTTTTGCTGGACACTCTGTGGCACCTGTGTTGTGATCGCTGGGCTTTTTAAATCGGAAACAAGTAGCGCACTTTGAGGGATTTTCTTTTTTGGTGCAGTCTTTAATGGAGTGGCCTTGTTCCCCACAGTGACCACAAGTGTGGACTGTCTCCCGACAGGTCTTCGCTGCATGGCCATATTGTTGACATTGGTAACACCTTGTTACCAAAGTGAAATCTCGGACTGGGCAAGATGACCAGTTAACAAAAACCCTTTGGCTAGTTATCAAAGCCTTGCGTATTATGGCTGATACTTCTAATACGTAGTTACAGGTCTCAGCATCTTTCTTGCCTGATTTATGACTCAGTTTAATAGAGCTTAAAAATGAGTCAAGCTCAGAGTTCGGTAACTTATCTGCTAGATTTTGATTAAACAAGCAAGTGAAGACCTCATTTTCCTTCATAGATGTGGGCACGCCAATGACAACTATCCTTGGTTTTCGCTTGTAAGGTTCGTCGACAGTAAGGCCCGATGTAGTTAGTACCACCGATTCTTTTAATTTAGCTATGTCATCTTTGCTATCTGTACTAATGATAACGCCGCCGTTCCTTGTTTTACGGAGACCTCTAACATGAAGTTTCATTTTTTCAGGACAAATTATTTTTTGTACAAGCGATTTAGTGTCCTCACTTGACTTCTGTTTGTCAGTAGGATATATTGCCACAGAGCTCACATTGGTAGGTTTGATATAATTAAATAAAATTATTCACGTTACTACAAAACTATAGTACATTTAATGGCAGCCCGGACGGGTAATGAAGTCGGGGATGTTAAAATTATTTTATCTTTTTTCATTTACGTTTTAACCGTCGTGGGTTTTTTCATTTTTTTTATTTTGCTTATTATTTCAAACTTTTTAGAGAGCATACATATTATGTACATTGTGCTACAGAAAACCCATTACTGAAAACCGCATAAAAATCATACTAGTAGTTTTGGTTTTGCTCAAACAAATGTTTACCGCAGCGCCCCCTGGTGAGTTGTCACCATAACACTTATATAAAAACATTCACTAATCAAACCCAAATCCATTACTGAAAACCACATCAAATTCGGACCAGTAGTTTTGGAGATAAATGTTAACATTGGTTTGCACAAACAAACAACCTCTCACCCCAAACGCATATACCGTCTCCGTACCGTCGTCGTTGGTAAAAATAACTGAGTAATTTAATTTAGATTAAAATTAAACTTTGATTTTGAACCAATTGAACCAATGATAATAAAGAAAAATAGCTAAGTAATAATATCTCTAATATAAAGTGGTATCCTTCGAGATTCAGTACCTACATCCATATGACTGAATATAAAATGGCATATTAACAAAATTGAACCTGTATTTCCTAACATGCAATATAACTCGAATGGGATAAAAATCAAAATAAAATCTGATGTAGGTACTGAGTTACTAATACAGAGTCCATTTGAAATGGCAATTAATTTTCTTCTAAATATAAAGTTACATTTCATGCCAGTCCTCATTTAAAACAACCTGTATTTTAATTCATATGACAAAATTGTACCAAACCGCAATACGTTTCCTATTACCTCGTTACTCGTCAATGGTTCCACAAACCGTGAAAAATGTGGCAACATAAAACACGAAATTAATTAAAAACGAGTTGAACGTAAAGAATAACCAGCGCCATATAAAGGTACGAGTATTAGTGGGACGCCAAACGTGGCGGTTTACCATTCATACAAAAAAAACAACCACCAATAACCAGCAATACCAAGAGTTCGAGACAGCCAGCCCTTCTGAAAATTTTGCATTTACGTATAAAATTAGAATGTAATTGTTTGAATCAAATCAGTCAAAAGTTGAGTTAGTCAAAATAAATGACTTCACTGTCTTAGGCCACATCGCCATTTGATTCTACAAATTGATTCAAAGCCAGCTTGCAAACAAGGATCGAAACGTCCATTTTAAAATTGTGTCTGTGGCAGTTTTGGTGCGGGTTCCTGCGATTGGAATGCCCGTGTACCACCAGCCTTAGAGGTTGTGAATCGAGTGCGCTTGTACATTCTCACCACGTCCGTTTGGCTTCATTCGCGCGACTCTAACGGCGTAGATAATAGAGACTTACTGCGCACTTTACTCCTCTATACCTCGGACCATAATTCTTGTGGTTAGTTCTCAAGCCAAAAGTAAAAGCTGAGGGAGTTGACCTAGCCGATACAAAAAACTTTTGACGCAGATACTCTTGACAGACAATTTTGTAGTACCTCGATGTGCGAAAATGGGAAGACTGTTATCAACAATCCGAATTAGGAAATGAGAATAAAATTATTCTAGTTTTTAAAGCAAATCCGGCCTCGCCTTTTTATATTAAATAGTAATCTGGACCTATGAGATAAATTAAGAACCATGTACTAAATAGTTTCGTCTTAAACTAACTTAAGCATTAAAAAAGAAAGTTATCATAAACTTTCCTCCAGCAATCTCCCTATTAAAACTAAAATCGCAAGTTGAAGAAAATTAATGTACTTACTCCGAGTTGAACATTAAATTGTTGTTTTGCTGCGAGCTAAGAAACACTGAACGGATTTGTTGCTTAATTATTTTTAATTCAGTTAAACAATCCTACCATACCATACGTGGGCGTTAGGGGTAAGTTGCACAAGATCCATCAGCTCAACCGCCGCTCAGATTGGGTTGTCAATTACGTCACAGTTAGCCCACCCTTAATCTGTCATCTGGGAACTAATTAAGGGGAAAGCTGCCACTGTGGGGAGTTGATGTAATTTGTCTTACAGAAAAACACCCGCAAATAAACACTTAACGTCATTGTGGGCTCGGGGGGAAATTAGGAATCACCATCGCCGCATAATTATTGTATGCAGGTTGTTTTTCGGTGAATTGAATTTGTTTCTTGACCGAAGTTTTAGCTCTGTTAAAGATTTAATTAGATACGTAAATGGTGATCTGGGATAAGAAGCATGATTTTGGACGATAAAATGTTATGATTATAATAAAAACTCCCGCAAATAAACACTGAACGGCATTGCGGGCTCGAAGGGGAAATTAGAAATCACCACCGCCGCTTTTGTTTTTGGTTGAATTGTTCTTGTTTTTGTCTGTAGTTTTAGCGTTGTTAAAAATTAGATTAGAGCCGGAAAAGGTGGTCTCGGATGAGAAGGAGTTGATTTTGGACAATAAAACCAAAAAGAAATCGTTTAACTAAAACCCCTCGCAAATAACCACTTAACGTCATTGGTGGACTCGGGGGAAATAAGGAATCATCATTGCCGCATAATTGTATGCAGGTTGTTTTTGGGTAAATCTTTATTTTTCTTAGCTGAAGTTTTAGCGCTATTCAAGATTTGATTAGATACGTAAATGGTGATCTGGGATAAGAACAATGATTTTGGACGATAAGATGAAAAAAAAATCGTTTAACTTTTTTATGATTACAACACTGCGGGTGTTGTAATCATAAAAAAGTTAAGTTAAGTTGTAATAATAAACACATTCGGCATTATAGGCTTTGGGGGGTAAATAAGGAATCATCATCGGTGCAGGTTGTTTCTGGGTGTTTTTTTTAACCATTTTTATGATTACAGAAAAATCACCAGCAAATAAACACATTTCGTCATTCTAGGCTCGGGGGTAAATTAGGAATCACCATTGCCGCATAATAAATTGTATGCAGGTTGTTGTTCGTTGAATTGAATTTATTTCTAAGCTGAAGTTTTAGCGCTGTCTAAGATTTAATTAGATAGAAGTATGTAAATGGTGTTCTGGGATGAAAAGAAGATGATTTTGGATGATAATCAGAATGAAATCGTTTTACTTTTTATGATAAAAGAAAAATATACACTTCTGATACAAAATGTCGTTGTTCTTGTATATCAAAAAAGTACAAATTACAAATACCAATTTTATTAAATTTCAATGAATGAATTTCAGTTCCATATCGACGATATCTTTTTTTTAAGTACATTACTAAACCGACACAATGTTATTGTTTTAGTTTGATCGTTCAAATAAGGGTGATTAGATCCAACACGGGTCAATGTTTTGTCATAATTTTAATTTATTTGTATTTGTATAAGAAAAATGTTTGGTCAAAAAGGCCATCGACACAATATTGGAAAACGCTTTGTGTTCTCGTCCTTTCGAGATATCGAGATTTGTTACAACGTTATTTATTGTCGCAGTAAATGTAACTTAAATAATGAAATATGTTACCTATCCCGGCCGTTTGGTATTACGCCAAATCGTCCGTCACACTGCGAGATTTCAACGTGGATTCCAGGAATCCTTTGTGTTTTAACGTAAGAAACTGCAGGGTAGGTGAAATTAATTATACAACGGTGAGTAAAAACGTAGCTCTAGCACTATGAATAACTGTGATTGTTTGGGTTGAAAACTTTTTACCAGAACTTTAGTCAGCATCTAAAGGTAGTGGTAAACGGTACCCTAATTCAGCTAGAAGCAAACTCAAGTTTAAGGTGGGGTTTCAGCATTTTCTGTAGGAATATTTATAAGTTGGTCACAAAAACTGAGAAAAAATGCAAGGGAGATAATAAATTAATAGTGAATAGTGCATATCGCCTCGAAAATAGGCTCGTTGGTTTGGCACCATGAGAACATCCATATTACTTAGTATAAAGTGTAATAATGTACTTAAAAGCTTTTCGCGCAAAACGGTAGGGATGCGCGGTCCCCCAACTTGCTACTGTTCGTTCTTTGTGCTCTGTTAAGTTGGTTGGCAGTTATAACAACCACAGTACCTACCTTGCGTGAGATATATGCTTTTGGGATTACCCTTAAATAAAAAACTGAATTAACTATCTATTTTTGTATTGAAAATTTAAAAGTGAACAACGTCCATCTCTTAGGTTCTAAAACGAGAGTCTGTCCAGGCCTACCGATCCTTCGCCCACGCACTTTCCATGACGTCACAACACTACACCCATACACGCAGACACTCACACTTTAACACCTCCACCCCTACTTCGAAGCCCTTTCTTCCTTAGAGAAAAAGGGCTGCTCACTGCAGTGACCTTTATCAGTTGTGATCAAACCATCTTCAGGATCTTTTTCCTTCATTGGGTTTCTTAGTTTCTTTCTTTTCTGAATCATCTTGTAGACAATAAAAGCTGTTATCATTGTTCCAAAGATTATATAGATAGGGACTGTCCAAAAATAATAATCATAATCCTTCAGTTCATCTAAGTTAAGCAAGTTTTCTTTCTCAATCAGAGATTCTAACTTATATATATTATCCAATGGGACATTATCCAATAGTAACGGCTGGTTGACATTTTTCACAGTTGTATTATGTATTTGGAACGATAATAGTTTGATAGGTAATCCTTTTATTTCATTTTTATAATTTTTCACATTGTATAATCTGGTAGAGAAACTGCAACCATCGGGAACTTCAACCAAATAGGTACCATGACATGATTTATAAATTTCTTGAGCACACATCAGATGTAATTTAGAGTTGTTTGTACAAGATAATATATAATGAGCATCATCAAGCTTCTGAATTAATTCTGTGCTGGCCTTAAAATGTGTATATTCACAGTTTCTGGACACTTCCTGTTTTGCTATAAGTAGATATATGCAGTCATTCATTGCGTTAAAAGTGGCTGTCAATTCTTGTTCTTGGCAGTAATACATTTCATTAAATCTCTTACACTCTTGGTTTACGTAATGATACTTTTCATTATTCATTGCCAGGTAAGGTTTAGGTGGAATTAATATAGTACTACTAGAAGTAGGAATAGGAATAAGATGATAATATATGAACGTATCAGAATGCATTATAGGGAACTTCAGAGCAAACACAACCTTATTATCTACGTAGTATGATCCACACTCAATTATATCATAATAATCTCTCACTTCAGTGTTTTCATCTATCAATAACTCAGCTTTGTCATATAGATCTTTTAAAGTATTAAACATAAAGCGAATGTTGGATGAGCTGATAACACTGTGGTGAGTTATACCTAGCTTAGAAAAACTAATTGCATTTTCTAACGAAACTACATAGTCAAGAATTATTTGCAAATTAATTCTTAATAAATTAAACAAGCTATTCATTTTTATATAATCTGCCAATCTATAGTTGGTCATATTGATTTCTTGCACAATTTCATTAAATTTTACATGGATTTTATATTCATTGGCAGTAATAGTAGATATAGTTGTATTAAGTACTTCCAAAAACTGTTTGTTTAAACTAACACCAGAATTTACTTTATCTTTTATCTTTTCCTGATTATTTTGTAATACATGTATGGCTTTATTGTAATACAATGCATCTTCATGATCAAGATTGCCAGTTATTGCTTTTATGATTGAACCCAAACCATCAATAAGTCCGCGTTTTTGGTATGATCTCTTAGTTAGAGCATTATATTTTTCATATATAGTGTTCAACATGCTAGGAAGTACTTGATTTGATACGACCAATGTGTCACTGAAATAACTGGGATCAGAGGACTTAATATAATCTATATATCTACCTAAATAAGCTTCTATATTCTTAATACTATCCTTAATCTTATCTAATTCAAAGTAATGGAGGAACACATGCTCAGTTTTCTTAAACTTAATACTGCCTAACTTAAATGGGAGTATCCCTGGATTGTCCACCAACTCAGTTGTTAGAATTTGAGGGGCCTGCAACGTCCCTGAGATCCTGCAACAAGTTATTTTGTTGTTTCAGAGGTTTCCTCAGAATACGTTTATGGTGAACAATTTGCTTATCATCTAAAACCTTAAGCTCTAAGTTTTTCCTAACTCTACGTCCTAAATATCTAGGTTTCGTCTTATGACGAACTGCTAGAGGATTTTTAACATAAAGAGCCTTGCCCTCTTCATAGGTTAAAGGTGCTTGCCTACCTCTGTTGGCTACCGATATTGTTCGTGCCTGGTTGGAAAGCATCTTTTCATTAATATGTTTATATAGTTCAACGCTGATTTCTTTATGCCTGTTTATATAGTGTTGCATATAAATACTTTCCAAATTTATATCGAACGGTTCGTGACTACTGGTGTGGCCATTCATAACTTCAAAAGGTTTTTTGTTAGTAACTGAGTGAGTACTATTATTGTAGCCAATAACTGCATAAAGCATGAGTTCGGTAGTATTTAAATCATTTTGTGTATCGGATAAGATTCTAATATGTTCTAATACTGTCGAATGGAACCTCTCAATTGCTCCATTTGATTGAGGATTATTTACACTAATGAAGTGCAATTTTATTTTATGTAGGTTAGCGAACTCTTTAATAAGTAGGTTATTAAACTCAGTCTCTTGGTCAGCAGTAATACTCAAGGGTACTCCGTGGTGAGATATAAAAATACACAAAGAGTTAACTACGCTTATTCCTGTAACTGACTCTAAAGGGTATGCCTGTGCATATTTGGAAAATACGTCAATAATTGTTAAGAATTTTTGTCGATTAACAGTCAATGTATCTATATGTAAAACTTGAAATGGTTTATCAGGTAATGGGACTATTTGCAAATTTTGTTTACAAGGGTTTCTTTCGTATTTATTAGTCTGACAAGTGTTACAATTATTTATATATTCCGCAATACTATTTTTTATATTAGGCCAATAATATTGTAATCTAATTCTTCTTTCAACTTCTAAAATTCCACGATGATTTGTGTTATCGTCGTGAAAATCTTTAATAATCTGAAATTGCTTCTCTCTACAGCTTACGTCTTCAACTTTAGTTTTAGAAATAGTTATATTATATGCAGAATTACTATAATGTTTTTGCAAAGTAGATGTAATTATTGGAATAAAATTAGATTCAGATAGATATAACCCATACTTAATGTTAGGCTTAATATTTTCTTTAAACAGGTTAATAAGGTCAGATTCAATATTATTCTGATTTACTTGTGCTAATATTCTTTTTTTACCAGGAAAAGCCTCAATAATTTTTGGATCAGAAGGCGAATGGTAAACAAAACTAAGATGTATTTGATTATCGAAAGTATTAATGTGCTTTTCAGAAATAGGTATCTCTAATACTGGATTTTCTAATTCAGTATGTATTGTACTACATCCGTTAGACATATTGTCATTGTCATTAACAGGCATTCTGGAATGATTTACTATCATTGACAATGGCAAGTCATCTTCGGAACTAAAAGACATATTGTCAATTTCATTGTTGTTTATATGTAGCCTCGATAAAGCATCAGCATTAGAGTTACTTTTTCCCTTTTGATATATAATTTTATAGTCAAACTCTTCCAAACGTAGACGCCATCTGGTGAGGCGACTATTTGGTTCTTTAATGTTCATTAAATACTGTAATGGTTTATGATCAGTGATAATATTGAATCTACGACCATATAGGTAGGGCCTAAAATATTTTGTTGCCCACACAATTGCGAGCAACTCCCTTTCTATGGTGCTGTACTTAATTTCAGTGTCGTTTAGTGTGCGGGACGCATAGGCTATGGGTTTATCATTACCTATAGGCCCTTGCGAAAGAACTGCACCTAAAGCAAAATTCGATGCGTCGGTTCGTAAATTAAAATCTTTTTCGAAATTCGGATACTGCAAGATAGGGTCATTTATTAGTAAATTTTTACAGTGTTCAAAACAGTTGATGTATTCGGGACTTAATGTAATTTTAGCGCCTTTTTTTAAGCAGGATGTCAGAGGTTTTGTGATGTGAGCGAAATTTGGAATAAATTTCCGATAATACCCGAGTAAACCGAGGAATGATTTGATTTCTTTAGTGGTTCGTGGAATTGGAAATTTCTGAATTATGCTTATTTTATCAGGATCAGGCTTAACGCCTTTATCTGTTACAATGTGACCTAAAAATGGCGTTTCTCTTTTCATAAACTCTGTTTTGTCTAATTGGATTTTAAAGTTAGACTCTCGGAGTCTCTGGAATACTGCTTCTAAGTCCTGGATATGTTCCTGCAGCGAAGAATTATAGACAATGATATCATCCATGTACACGGTAACGTTCTTAAGACCACGCAGCACATTGTCCATGACACGCTGAAAGGTCGATGGAGCGTTTTTTAATCCGAAGGGCATTCGGAGAAACTCATAATGCCCTCGAAATCCGTCATCAACACTGAAAGCAGTTTTGGGGATGTCCTTGGGGTTTAACTCTATTTGGTGAAAGCCTGATTTCAAATCTAAAACTGTAAAATATTGACATCTACCTAATTTATCCAGAATATCACTAATATTTGGAATTGGGTACCTGTCACTCACGGTTTTCTCGTTTAGTTTGCGAAAATCAATGACAAGGCGCCATTTCACTTCGCCAGACGCATCCTTTTTTTTTGGCACTATCCACACCGGGGATGACCACGGACTATTAGAAGGACGAATAATTTTCTGAACTAACATTTCTTTAATTTGTTTTTCTACTTCAGGCTTATGCACATGAGGATACCTATAAGTTCTCGCAAACACTGGTACTTCATCAGTGGTTTTTATTTGATGCTTTATCTGGTTTGTGAATGATAAAGTTGTACCAGGTGAATAAAAAATGTCACTATAACTTTTACACAAACGTAACAAATTGTACTTTTCTTCATCATTTAAATGATCAGTTCTTATGAGAGACTCGATGTCTGTACTTTTCTCCGCGACTGTATCAAAACTAAAAATATCGAAATTATTATACAATGTATGCGCTGTAAGTGGAGAACTTAAGCTTACGATGATGTCATTATTCGTCGGATTAGTTATCTCCAGGTGTGCATAGCCTGACTGCGCTCTACTTATCGTCGACGGTATGCGACACTTGTTCAGCGAATCTATACTTGGTATAAAAATATCGCCTGACTGTACAGTAACCGGCACGTTAACTAACTTTGTAGATTTAGATCTCACCAAGGCTTCGAATATGTTGTTGATTCCAGAATCTAGAATTTTTATTGGTATAATAGCATTTGGTGTAATTATTTTTTTATTATAGAGATCAACATTAGCCTTAAGTTTTTCCAACATTTCATACCCGATCAAGCCGTCGAACACGTTGTGAAATTTATACAAATAAAATTTTGTATTAACACTTTCATTAAACTCGGAAAACAACGGTATCTGTATAGAGTAGTTATTACTAGTCGTTGTATGTATATTGGTCACAGTAAAAGGTTCAAAGCACAAAGTCGAATTGGGGTAATATTTTTCAATTATATCTGGTGATAAAAATGACTGATTTGCACCAGTATCAATTAAAAGTTTAATAGGTGGTTCATTTATCTCCAAATAAGGTAACTGCCTTTTAATGTGAGCGTTTACACTCAAGTACAAGTTCCGGGGTCCGGGTCCTGGTAAAAATTTTGAGTTTCATTTTCTAAATCGGTTTGAGATTCTGTTTCAATCTGCTCGACATAATTATTCGGTTCTATCTGCTCTATATAATTACTGGCATCGTGGTCGCTAACTTGGGCAACTTGGGCGACATTCTTATCAATCTCGTAAGGCTCGCAGCTGTACTGTGCGTGGGTGCCGGAGCCATAACAACAATTATGCGACTGCGCTTCTCCGTACTGATAATCCGGGTATTGGATACTGTGATAATTATTTAGTAAAGGCCTAAGGGGAATATTTGCCGAACTATAAGATATTCCGCTCATAGGTTGAGGTTTCGGAAAAGAATTATTATTAAAATTATTAGATGGTAATCTAGGCCGAAACTGAGGTTGTTGGAATCGATTATAGTTATAATTAGGTTTTTGGAAAGTTTGATTTTGTGGACGAAAATTATTAGTACGTTGAAAGTAAGGTGATGTAAATCTATTCTGATACATAAGGTTTTGCCTTTGAGGTTGTAATGGTCTGTTTAAATTCGGTAAGGGCCATTTTGAATTATTAGAGACATTAAAATTTTGTTTATTCATTTCCGGTTTCGTATAAAATTGAGGGTTATTATTTTTCCGGATATATTGTATGTTTTGTTCCTCTTTAATGTAATTAAGAGCTGTAGCCAAATCTGTGGGATGCATAGCTCTTATGGTTGTGCCCAGGGGTTCTTTAAGACCGGCCAAAAATGTTTTTAAAGTTTGAGCTTGAAAAAACTCTCTTTTACAGAGTATTACAGCCTCATTGGTTTCATGCAAATGGATATAATTCATGATAGTATTAAGAATCTGTATGCATCTATTGTAATATTCCTGTGGAGTTTCATTTTCCTGTTTCATGTTAACTAAGTCTCTGTTTAAGCAGTTTTCGTCTCTCTGATCACCAAAGTTTTTTAGTAATACATTTTTTAATTGATCCCATGAGGAAACTCCATTAATATTAACAATTTCCTCGGCTTTACTTTGAAGCCGATTTAGAATGTTATGTAATATTAAGGAATTGTTGAAACAATTAGGATTTTCAGTATCATAATATTGTGTCAAAATAGTTTCACAAGTTGTAATAAAGCGATGCAGTTGGTTGGGGTTCCCATCATAATTAGGTATAATTTGTAATGAACTTTTAATCAATGACAAGTTATTCTCCGGATTTTGGGAAATAACACTCGGTGGAATAGAGGTTGTCATTTTTGCAATGGTTAAATAACCAACTAATTGCAATAAAAAATCAAGTACACAAACACAGAAAATTCTGTTATAACACAAAAACAGTACACAAAAAAGATAACACAAAAACAATAAGAAAATTGTTTAAATGCAAAAAAAAGTAGTTAAAAGCAATTTAATTTTTTTTTTATATTTTTTTTTTTCATACATATAAAAATGAAAATGGACTCTCGTTTATCATAACAGACAGATAATCACACAATCGTAATAAACTATCATGAATATGTCTTATTTTTGTATACTTATTTATTAACTCAATATTTTTTTCCTTTCAAGAATACTTAATACACAAAACACATAAATCATACATAAAAAAATATTTTTAATTATTTTTGTTCTGAAGTTCTCTATAATCAACGTATATTAATCCACCTAAATCAATGAAAGAACTGGACTTACATAGTCATCAGGAACCAGCAGATCCTCAGCATCTTCATTTTCACCACTTTTTATTTATATTATGAATTATATATGTATTATTATATTTATTATACACAAGGCCATACAGAAGCTCGGTTATCGCTGCGAAAAATACTTTTGATTTTCGAAAAGTACCGCAACTATCCTTTCGACTGCGCCAGATATATGCTTTTGGGATTACCCTTAAATAAAAAACTGAATTAACTATCTATTTTTGTATTGAAAATTTATAAGTGAACAACGTCCATCTCTTAGGTTCTAAAACGAGAGTCTGTCCAGGCCTACCGATCCTTCGCCCACGCACTTTCCATGACGTCACAACACTACACCCATACACGCAGACACTCACACTTTAACACGTGTCAAAAGTTTGATCCACGGTCAAAGTTTTCCGACCTATGTCATTCCGCTTCAGACCATTGCCATGAAAACACGCGTCACTCAGAAACGAAAATGGTTAATTGTGCAGTGCTTTCTTGCAAGAGCCCGTCAATAACATTTCCACATCATTAAATCTCGATCGTGACGTCATCATAGGTACGAAAAATTCGACACGCTAGGTTCTCATACAGTTTGAAGCGCTCTTTTCGTCTATCTCGATATAGGTCGGTGACAACAACATTACTTCAATATAATTTTCAAGTTGTCACCTATTTGACGCCAAGAGAGAGAGACAGACTATTTATTGGCCATAAATATCATAGAGAAAAAAAACAGTATTTTGTCAGAGTACATACATTATAAACAGAAAAAAACACAAATTAAACGCAGGCATGCAAAAATTTACAATCAGTTCCTGCCTCTGCTTGTGTTGCCGCTGCACCAAGGTGTAGCAGCAACGCTGGTATTCTGGCAGGGCCTGTTAAGACGCGGTGCGCCCGTATAAAATGTTATTGTGCTTAGGACACATAAAATAAAATTTAAATTTAGTAAAGAAAAATATTTTTACCTCACTTCAGTCTTATACCAGTGGTGAATGTTTGTCATTTGGTAACACCAACAGGGCCAGTGGCGCACTGCCAACTGTTTGTGTACAGGGTACAGGTCGCGACAGCTTTCTGGAACGACTTGAAGTCTTGAACGTAGCATTTCTGATCACACATTTTCCTTAAAGACAAGCGTTGTTTACAGTACTTCTTTATTCTTCTTTTGAAAAGAAATCTAGTAACTACTAATCTCAAAGTAAGCGTTTCGAACTGTATTTGGATATGAATCATGGCCTTATAAAATTATACACACGCAATACTGTGTACCTAGTTGTTATAAAATGTAATGCATTTTATATTAAGTAAGTCGAAGATTCAATGCTTATTATGTATATGGCGGCGTCAGGCCGATTTAAATAATTAATTAATTATTTATTAACTTTTATTATTTATTTCTTCGATATTTGAGTGCAACGGAAAAGGGCTCTTGTTGTGGTTTATGAGCTCAATAGTTAAGAGGTTGATTGATGATGTGGGAACTTCGGCGTTATCGCACACTGACCGTAACCGTAGTAGTGGGTACGCTCTCAATAATATTTTTTGTGACATTTATAAAAAAAAAACCATGGCATGCAAACATTTCAAAATATGAACCCTGAAGCTTGGCACTGAATTGACGGACGTGGAGCTGATCGAGCGTGACCCATGAATTCGTTATTTATAAAATTAATCTTGTAATTGGGAGATATTAATTGAGAAGATTACTTAAACTCGCAGTTATAATATAAAAAAAAATGAGTGGAAGTGATTTGTATTTGGACTTATTTAATCGATTTACTTGTGTTAAATATTTGGACTTATTATAAAGTGTTAAAGTTGCTTCACGCGTCTTCGGTTCAATATCGTTTAAGACTTTTAAGCTTAATATCTGTTTCGACAGTTTAAGTCAGAGTTAATAGCAGATAGAATTATTTCCAATACTGATAATAAGCATTAGCTAGCGTTTCCCTTGGCTCACAGTATTTAGCTCGTATTAAATAACGGTAACCCATCCTGATGCCGTCCGAGAGCCCCGGTGCTCTTTGTAAGTGTTTTACAACTGGGTAGAACTACCGAGACTCACACCCATATTCTAAGTCGTTCCTCCAAAACTTACTCGTCCTCGACTTAACGAAACCTCATTGAAAACATCTTCGAAATACTCCTCGAAATCGGTATTGTGGCCGAGTATTTTTTTCCAATATTTTTCTATTTAAAATTTATCATAAGTATAAAAATAGCTTTGAAAAATGCATAAATTCAAAAGTCATAAAATAATAAAAATCTTTTCAACTGCCATACATCCGCGTATATTAAACAAATTGGCGACAATAATTAATGACATAATTATTAGGATCTGACATATAGATTGGTGGATCACCGGGGTGGGATCTCTAGAAGGGAAGCCGATGGGAATCGGTATGTATGGTCCCTTCGCCACTTCAAATTGGTAATAAAACCATATAATAAATTAATGTTGTCATGTATATTATTTTATGTATTTTATTTTGGTGAAATGTCTCGACTTTTTAAACCTTCCAACCTTGTTGCATGTTTGGGATATAGCAGGTAAATTATGCGGCTTATTGTCTAGTTTGGTCGATGGTACGTTTACAGGCCAGAGGACCGCAATCACATAGGTGTTCCGGAGTAACACGCTAGCTGGCGTTAGTGTCACTTAATTTCATGTGAAATTGGTGTCCGTTTAGTTTGTAGTGTCCGTTTTAGGTTGCACAATAGCACGGTATGCACAATTCGGTATACCTACTCGGCTTAGTCATTTCTGTGGCTGGTTTATAAGACCCACCTCTAGAATATGCACTAAGAGGTTACGCTGGTAAATTTCTGGGTTAGCTCGCTCCATCGTGGATCCTGTCTAAGCCCTTGGGCTTATTTGGTATCAAGACCAAATCCATTATAAGTATAAGTAAAAAAAGTTGTACTTAAACAAAGGGTATAAAAAACTACAACTGCTATTCGAGAGCCTATCTTCTAACAATGGTAATTGCTTGCTAATGTGACTACAAAGTACTTTAATTAGTATATTACTATAAAAAAATGTATATAAAGCTTATACCTAGTATCGGCAACGCAATATCGAAACCAATAAAGAAAGTTGTTAATTCTTAGGTTCAGCGTAGTGTATTATCAATGTCAGATTATCAATCGTTTTGTTTCAAAACCTATGATATTATTATTAAATTAATATTTATCGATTTTAGTAAAGATGTCCAAAGGAATAAAATACTTAAAATATCAGTAGGTAAACTATAACAGCCTCTTCGCTTTTCTGGTAAATAATTTAGTTCAAAATGTAGTTTATTACAGGTTTTTAGAACCAGGAGAGTCACATTATTTCTTACTGAAATGGTACAGTCGGGGGAACTTCGCGGTTAACCAGTAGAGTTTTTTTAGGAAGCGTTATTTAAAAAGTTATAGACTTTTAGAAACCCTTTATATCACAAATAATAGAACAATATTAGGTATTTCATTTGAATCATAACTTATTTCTTGAACCTTATTACTTTTCGAATAAATGTTTCCCAAAAAATCTCTACTGGTCAACCGAGAAGTTCCCCGATTGTACCTATAGTACGAGCAACACCTTAACTTGTTTATAGATGCAATTAGGGACATCGTACGTTTCTCCAAAGAACAGGCCAGTCTTTGATGGAAGTGGCCCGGTGCCAACATATCGCAACTGCTTTCCAAGGACTATTTGGTCTAGTGCCCACTAGTGCTATAGTCTGTTCAAGAAAACGAGTTAGTACTGAGATAATTGATTGAGGGAATAAACAACAGGTTCATTAAATAGCTTGAAACTTTTTTACAGTATAGCTTAAACGTATAAAAACTGAACTGTATTATTTGTTTTATGCACAAGTTTCGGATTAACAAGTTTTCAAACTTCAAGATTCGCGCGCTCTTTGCTTGACGTTATTGTATACCGTTTCATACAAAGAAGGCGACTCTCTGACCAAATCGGTCAAGTGTGAGCCGTAAGCTGTATACTAAGTGTTATATGAAGTAATAAAATTAAATATCTCTGGAAATATACCACGTATGGAAAAAATAAAAACACAGTGTAATTATTTTTACATGATGGCATATAAATCTAAAAGTGATAATCTCCAATGTTTTGGATTAAAAAAGATTACGTAATTGTTTATTGAAAGACCGTTGTTAACATCTAGTCCTAAGGAGATACTGGTGAAACTTTCACCCGACCTTTCATTCTGCATTCACTTTTAGTAATGAAAGCACAATTTAACTTAAAAAACGGAATGTGAAGTCCAATGTCAGATGATTAGCAGCTTTGTGTCATGCGTCATCAGCCATTTTTAAAGTCCTTGGGCACTGGCACTGGGGCACTGGCCTTCCTTCTGGATGGATAAGGAGGACGGGCAATGACCCATCACGCGGCCCAATGCGGATTGGTGGGTTTTAACTACTGCAAATGCAGCCGGGACCAACGGCTTAACGTGCCTTCCGAAGTACGGAGAAGCTCGAGATAGTAAATTTATGGTCACTCATCCCATGACCGACCAGTGCGAAAGTTGCTTAACCTCAACAATCGCAGTCCGAGCCCACGAACCACTGCGCCACGGGCTCCTCTTTAGATTATGCTAAAGCAATTAAGTTCCATTTCAGATACAGCCGCTGATAATAAACCAGCGGTTCATTCATCTCCTTCATTAACTCTACCAAGTATTTCAATTCATGTTGTAGATCCTCTTGGAGATCCTCTACGAATTCAAACCATCGCCATCTATGATAGGATAACTCAATTTCTTAGTAATTCAATGTAGATGTAGACGAATCTTTGAACCTGAGTGGTGGACAAGCATTTGTACCTGAGTCATGGACGTTTATTTCTACAGATCAATACTTATATTATGTATAATTATATGTATTTATATCTCTTACCCTAGTATCCCTTAATACAGGCCTTTCATTGCTTACTTTGGGGCAAGGGTGTAAGAAATATTTCTTATTTATTCATTTAATTTTAAAATCCTTTCGATTTACCGTTACTTATATTTATTTATCGTTATAATTAATTGTGTTCTCAGATCATTGAGGATAAAAAATAGATATATTATATGAGGGTGTGACGTAAAAGCTGAGATATTTTTTATGCCGAAGAAATGCCGAACTGAGGTTTGGTTTTATGATACGCAGCCCTTTTCAAAGCCAAGGATTTCAAAGTTCTAATGAAAGTTCGTATTCTACCGTGTGAATACATTAGAGTCATAAATAAAATATTGAACAATATCAAGAATTTAATGTAATTGTAAACCCGTTTTAGTTACATAAAGGTGTTATGTTCTACAATTACAGCGTTATGAAGTCAAGATAGGTAGCACAGGAAGTTTTAATTTTAATGGCTGTCATATTGCCCTGATAACACCGTAGGACAGTTTTTGTTTCCGCGCCCAAACGTTTTGTATGGGGACTATTCGGAGCGTTTCGTTCCGGTCCCAACTCGCACTAATGAAAGAAGATTAAAGATAAGAAAGTTAGGGAAATGTGATTTTCTTGAGTTAGGTAACAAAATAATAACCTTATCAAAATATTCTTTACATGAATATTTTCTTTATCACAGAAAAACTTGTTCACTCCACTTATCTGTCCACTCAATAAGTATAAAAATAAACCTTAACAACCACATTATTCTGTTCTCCTTTTTTTAATATTGGTTAAAAGTAGAAATTTTAAATAAATTCCTTGAAATTATCACCAAGAACATAACTAGTTGTTACCTACATAAGATGATTAGTTATTTATATTTGTGAATAACTCATGAGAACAGTCGTAAACAAAAATCCCTGGACTAGACCATTGTTTACGTATAATTGTATATTCAGCTTAGAATTGTTGAAAATTTGTCTAGAACTCCGCAACATACCTACTAACCTAGTAATTTCGTGAAGATGAATTGCGAGAAAATTGCCTTTTTATGAGTCCCAAATGATTCGAAACTTATTTTATATAAGCAAATATTTCGCTAGGGATTCTCTTTGTGGTATAACTTCTAATTTCCGAAATATATTTCACACCGGTATGTTAATACCTGGCATAATTATTTGGCGCGTTCACAGCGCATATTTAGTAAGACAATTATTAAGCATACCTCACTTAGTTAATTTGCGGTTACACTAACCTAAAAACAATAATAACTTAACCTCACATACTCCCGAACCTACCAAAATACATCCGGCCACAACATCCGGCTTTCAGTCACCAACGAGAGACACAACACCTGGCATTTTATCAGCCACTTTCACTGCCATGTCACCTCGCCTCTCCGACAGAAAAAGCAATAGAAAGCCAAGAAGAAACCAAGAAGGAAATAATAGGAAAAATAGAAAACAGAAAATAAGGAAAACCGGAAAAGCCACAGATGGCTATGAATGCCGGAGTCCTAGCAGAAGGACGGCAAAAATCACACGCTAGAACCCTCCACCGTCGTTGCGTCGACCGACGCCACCCTGACGAGCGATCAGTGGCCCTACCGCGCAAGTGTCGTCGGCATCGACATCGACTCCATTTGACAGATGGATGTGACATATTGCTCTTAGTCTTTGGTAAGTTTTTATTTATATGGTAATTGGAATTTTATAGAAAAAATATTGGAAAAAATTAACTCGAGCATTGGACCAGATTTCCGTCTGAGAATTCACTTGTGGCCGAGTTAATTTTTTCCAATATTTTTCTATTTAAAATTTTCCATAAGTATAAAATAAGCATTGAAAAATGCAAAAAATACAAAATCATAAAGTTTTCATTTGTTCTAAAAGAAGCAGCAATGTGTCACATCCATCTGTCAAATGGAGACGATTTCGATGCCGACGCCAAATGCGCAGTACGGCCCCCAGGTCATTGCGGACGCGGGCGCCGATGGGGAGTGTAGTGAGAGCGATTAAAGTGCAGAGAGTAAGAAAGGCGAAAAATCAAAAGGTTATAGGATATATATATATATATACAGATATAAGTTAAAGTAAAATAATACTTATACATATATATATGTCGGCGTCAGGCCGATGGAAATAATTATTTATTAACTTTTGTTATTTATTGCCTCGATATTTGAGTGCAAGGGAACGGCTCTTGTTTTGGTTTAAGAGTGCAATAGTTCTAGAATCTAATATTATAATATTAGATTCTTAAATTAGTGTTAGTGATTTGTATTTGGACTTGTTTAATTGTATTATTTAATTTTATGTTTAAATATTTGAACTCATTATAAAGCGTTAAAGTTGCTTCACGCGTCTTCGGTACAGTGTGGTATAAGCCTTGTAAGCTCGACGTATCTGCTTTGACAGTTTAAGTCGGAGTTAATGTAAGATAGATTAATTTCCAATACAGATAATAAGCATTCGCTAGCGTTTCCCTTGGCCCACAGTAATTAGCTCGTATTAAATAATGGTAACCCATCCTGATGACGTCCTAGAGCCCCCGGCGCTCCGACATATATATATATATATATATATATATATATATAAGTTAAAGACAAGTTTAAAAGTAGAAAGAGCAAAAAATATAAATCCGCTAGTAATCGTACGATATGTAAGATGGGAGAAAAATAGAGAACAAGTAGAAGACGCCATAAGAAGACAAGTAGACTCATTAATAGACAAGAACAAAGATGTAAAGGAACGAATTAAAGTGATCTCCGAGAAAAGAACAAGAAATCCGCATGTGGCACACGTGGTCTTAAAGGTGACCCCCAAGATATGGCAGCAGCTGACAGTGACGGGGACGGTGCAACTGCAATGGGGTATCTCCAAAGTGGAAGAACAGTCCCCCATCATCCAGTGTTCCCGCTGCTTGGGCTACAGCTATATCAAGCGGGTCAGCCAGGAGCCACTGGACAGATGCAGTCATTGCGGGGGAAACCACGTGTACACTGCATGTACGGAGAAAGAGAGTCCCCGCACATGCCGGAACTGCGAGTGGGCAAACTTGAAAGAAAGAGAGCACAGCAAGTGTGAGTTGGCCCGCTCGTAAGAAGCCTAAGGTGGTAAAAACGGAAATGGGAAAACAAACAATCAAGAGTGGTAGAGAAAATTAAAGGCAGACGGGAAAGATGGGAAGTTGCTATTTGTTGAGACAGGCAGCACAACTAGCCTAAGAATTCTAATTAGTTGTACCAGCACCCAAAACCAGGACGACGAGACATGCAGAAGATCGAAAAGAAGGGAGACCAAAACAAACAACGCTAACAAAATGTTTTTTGCAAACCTCTGCTTGCGGAGGTCAACCCAACTAAGACAGCAAAACCGTCGACTCAAGTTTAGAGAAATAGTCAATGTGGAGATTGGGACAGATATAACACCTCTAGAAGAACCTTGAGTTGACCAAGGAAGATTTCTACGAAGATATGTTCAGACGAATGAGAGTATTTAGAAGGAGATTTATTTAATATATTAAAAGAGAAGTGACTTCTAAGGTAAATGGCCTCACCTCCACCGCCCTTGCCAGTTCTTACATTACAGATAAGATGGGCAGGAAGGGAGTACGAAGCGGACTGGAGACAGGGTTTTAGGAACGTTTCCGAAACCAGGATAGCGTGAACGTTAGGATAATTTGAGATAAGATCTTTATTTTGTAGTCATAAACTGACAGTAAACTGCCAGAAACGCATTTTCTCGAAAAGGATGCACCTCGAAGTAGGTATCTCTCTTCTTTGAAACAAAAGAACCATCACTTATGAGTAAATCGGTTCAACATGATTGTATGAAAGGGGTATTTATTATCAACTTTCTACTAAAAGTTGAAAATGACGGCCACTTACGAGAATAGACATTTTAAAAGAACATATTAAAATATATAAATCTCATTATAGAACATATAAAGCTAAACTAAATTGGAACCGAGATTTCAGACGTATTGTGTATTGTGTGATTGATATAAAAATATAAACAGAAAAGTCATATCTCAGCTCCGATATTACTTAGGGCAAAGTTTAGCACTCTGATACATCATATCGTCTTGATTGTGATGCTTTAAAACGGGAATAAAAATGTAAGTGGCCGCTGAAACAAAAATAACGCCACTACTGAGTCCATACAAAGTAACCCAAAGCCCTTTAAGCAAAGTGCAGCCGTTTCGAGATAATGCGTTTCTGACAGTTTACTGTCAGTTCGTTACAGCTACAAAATAAAGATCTTTTTCGATTATCCGGATAAATAGGCTTTATAATTTCTTGTTATACACAACTGTCAGGAATGCATACTCTCAGCCTTTATTTTTGCCCAGCAAATGATTTCTAGTTTCTACTTTGAAAATATGTTCCATATTTTCGTTCCTTGGTTATAATGCAACGATTCGAGGCTTCGTTTTTTACAATATAATAAAACTTGGACAACATTTACGAAGACAATGCTATAAAAATTGGCATAAAATCGCGGCGCCGAAAATTTTATGTCTAAACAGACACTGAGACGTCCATAAAGACTAAAAGAGATCAATGGATAAAATGCGTGAGTTTGAAACAAATTGTTGGTCAGTGTTTTACGATCATGTCGATTTTCACTTGTTCAGCAATATCTGGATGAAAATTTGGCATGCTTCTATACATATTTTGGTAATTTTTCTTGCTTCAAGTCGACTTTGAGGGACAAGAAAAGAAATATTATGTCTTTATATTATATTTTTCCTTTAATGTCAAACATTTAAGATGTTTCACATAAGGAAAAAATTAAAGTAGTTAGTCTATAAGAAAAGAAAATACTTTTGTGTAGATTTTGTTTAATATGTATATTATGTATGTATTTACAAAAAAAAAGTATATAAGTATGTTTATCCGTTATCTAGTATCCATAACACAAGTTCTTCATGATACTTAACGTGGGCTAGATAATTGGTGTGATTGTATGGAAATATTTATTTATTTATTATTATTGTTATTTAAAGTTTCAATATTAGGACTTATGAACAACTATAATAAAGTAAATGTAAGACTTTAAATATTCTTCAGCAAACAAGATAGAAAATTTTCCATATGTTGCATCAAATACATTTTCCACAGCACCGCAGAATAGGCAATAAAAGCATAGAGCGTTCAACGTTGTTGCGTAAATCGGAAAATATCGGTAAATCATATGTTTATTTGTAGGTGAGAGCGGGCGGGTTCTATTGAAGTCGAGTCTATTCTGTGACACAAAGACCTTAATTTATTCTTGAACCGGATTTATTCTTCCCATGTGGGCCGCTGGTGACAGAGGGCCCTCCAAGGTTAATGTAGGTTCTGTCATCGGAAATTGGAGCGGGAAACCGTGCTATTTGTCAACTGTCACCTGGAATTGAATGTTGAAGGTGTACCGCACTCACTCAAAGTTCCCTCGTTTTGAGGATATTCTCCGTATGGTTTACGAGTGTGTTATTATGATGTGCATGAGGGAAATTCCGTACTATAAGCTTCGTTCTGAATACGGACTTAGATTGCTTTTTGTGTAATTTTGTTTCAACCTGAAATACTTCACTAGGTCACTTATTCTTTAATTATACACAGCTTCATAAATCATTCATGACGTAGGTGATTTGATTATTTTGACAATATTAAGCAAGAGCCTGGTTTTAACATCCCTAAAACACGTGTCTTTACCTCCTTGTATAATATATAGCGGCGTTCTCTTAATTTACAAAAGGATTCCTGATATCAAAGATGGCGATGTGACACTTTGTCTAAACGAGTCCTTTGATGGTGCGACTTCCTCAACAATTTTCATTTCCTCACTGGAAATCTCCTCAGAACTTCCCAGCACGCCAATTTTAACTCTAAATCTGTCTCTTAGTTACTTTCACTGAACTTTACTTCACATCGTTCGTCCGTATTTCCAGTTTAATCATCTGAATGCTCAATAATAAAATTACTTAAAGAAATTATTCGTGTGTAAGCCTTACCACGGCTAATTTGAAATGCGGTGTGATAGATGTAATTACTTGAATGAGTTTTCTACTTGTGATATATCCTACTAATATTATAAATGCAAAAGTATGTCAGTTTGTTTGTTTGTTTGTTCCTTTTTCACGGGAAAACTACTGAACGGATTTGAATGAAATTTAGTACGTAGGGACTTCAAGTTGTCGACTAACACATAAGCTACATTTTATCCAGACATTCCCACGGGAACGGGAATCACGCAGGTGAAACCGCGGGCGGCCGCTGGTACTTTATATGTATGAGATTAATTATGTACTCGTACCTACAATTGTTATTGTGAGTTTTCCAGATTCGTAAGTAACAAAAGGCATATCAATCTTTCTCACTGAGTTGTGACTAATTCAATTAATTCAGGGTTTCGTAACGGTCTCAATGCATTTTAAAACGTATCGTGAGTTTTATGCCTGTTATTTTGTTTTTGTTATAAGTATTGCGTGGTGACGAGGCTCAGGCATTCACCCAAAAAAATGGTTTAACTTTGAATTGGTCGATCATAACTTGTACTAAGCTCACTTTGTCTCCGAACAATTTTAATGTATATTATAATAAAGTACTAATGTTAGAACGCATAATAGAATAACAACCATCATCGGAACACTCATCTTGATGTAAACACTCAGGGCATGGCAGTTCACTACTAAAATAACAGGCATTCGTAACAAAAGCCCATTCATCAAGCGAGATAACAATGTCACAGCGTTATCAAAACATGACCCGTGAAGCGATCACAATGTTTTGCCACGAATTCTGCTTGGCAAAAAGTTGACAATGGAAAAGTTTGTGCACGAATAAATTGCTGTAGAAAAAAAGGCTGTAGTTGAAGGGAAAGTACCCTAAATATTGATATTGGCAAATTGTACTCAAAGGAAACATTCCTTCATTTAAAAAAAACAAGTGTTTATCAAGTGTTTATGCATTAAAATATTTTTGGTAAACACTTGCCTGTACCGGGAATCGAACCGGCTTAAATGGGAAAAATTACATCCTGTACGTTTATGGTAGGTTTCAATTGATATAGTGATAAGTATAAAGATGAATAAGTTTAAGAAACTTAAGTGTCTAAAATTAACTACCGCCCCTCCAACAACCGACTTCTTTCCTCCATGTATATGCCTTGCAGTTCTTGTGATATATGAGTCTATTTGGTTCGTTTGAAAACAGGTGCCGTTTAAATTGTACTCGCGGCAAATTAATTGTTGAGCCGTTGATGTATATACCTGCAGAAATGGGAATGTGGGTTCATTGCGACATATGTGTGCGTTTCGTTCCGAATGAATTACTTTTCTTGTTTTGATAAAACACGTAAATGCATTGCAACAATTTATATTTCTTATGTGATGTTGTCGTTATTAATTATTGCTTTAGTATAAAAGCTTTTAATTTACCTGATATTTATATTCGCTTTCAATTTGAAATTTCTAGATGTCACGTCATAATATACAGTTAGTTAAATAAAATTTATCTGTAACGTAAAAAAAAATATCTATCTATGTTGCTATGTTACTGCAACTGCAAAGAGCGCCATGCCATTTGTATAAGGCCTCACAGTGTAAAGTGCAAATGGCAAGAAATCAAAGTTCGTTTCAGCCGTCCGGTCGAAAAGTGGCGTTTTTTGAGTTAGTGTATTCGCAGTTGGCGTCGCGCCGAGTGCCGGGCAGCAATTAGCCAAAATTATGTTCAAAAACAAGTTCAGGAACAATTTGCAGATGTACTCGGCAAAGGCCCTGATTCATGCCAGTACTTAAACGGACGCCTTCGAATGTTGGGACTGGCCATAGAAATTGCAGTGCTAGAAAATGTACTGAGTTATTAGAGTATTCCTTGTAAGAATTGGCGGGACTCCATTCTTTTCTATATACTTAGTGTTTGTATTATATTTTTCAGTTTGTCATATTTTGTTTAGTTTACCTATAAATAAAATATCAAGGTCTAAATTAATTTCTACTTTCTATACTTCTTAGCATTCAAATATAAAATACACATATTGATTAACTAATCAACTCATCATCATCATCGTTTTAATTATTAAGCAATATTATTTTCGCCAAGCTTTGCTTTAAACCTGAAATAAAAGTTAATCTAACAAACGTTATTTATTTAAACTTGTACAACATCACAGTCGAGTAGACGCGGGACACGTCAGTTTAGTCCATTGCTCTTTTGTTAGATCTCGACATAAAACACGCTTTCATGTGACGTGAAATCCAGGAACATGATATAGGATCCCAAAGGATAACAACGCTTCAGTTTAGCATGAATGTAACATTATGAAACTAAATAAGACAGGTACATTAAAATAAATATTACAAAACAAGAAATAAACGAATAATGTTTTAACAGGATTTTGGAAGTTGTAGTCAAAAAGCTTTACCAGAAAAAATCTAAGATTACCCAAATATATTTATCGAAAGATATTAAATTTCTAAATCATTCGATATCCAAGTTTATACATTTTTTTATGCTAAAACCTTACGTTTTGTTTTAGATGAACGCTTCAATACTTCATAATATAAAGAAGCCAGGTCGCAGGGAAAGGCAGTGATGGCCGTCTCCCTCGATATAAAATCCGCATTCAATAACGCTTGGTGGCCGATTATGTTCAACCAGCTCCGCAAGTAACAGTGCCATAAAACATCTTCTGCCTCGTGCAAAGTTACGTACGGGATCGCATCGCAATACTCGACTATGCCGACTGCCGGGTAACTAAACAGATGACCAAGGGCTGCATCCAGGGCTCTGCCTGCGGACCTGTTCTGTGGAACATAATGCTAGACGACTTGTTTGACGTCCATCTCCCGGCTGGTTGCCATCTTCAGGCGTTCAACGATGACGTCCTCCTTGTTGCTGCACCTGGAACAAAAAATTAACACAGCTTTTAAACAAATTACCGAATGGGGAAACGAGGCCAAGTTAATCTTCGGCCCCGAAAAACGCAGGCCATCGCGTTTAAACTTGAATAATTACTAAATGTTTTCTAAGGTTCTAAGGTATTTATTTATTCCTCGTATAACAATAGTTTTAATTTAACTACAATCGAAATTATTGAAGCTAAGTATATAACAATTCCAGTAGAAGTTAGATCAATTATCCATTGATACTTATACCACAGATTACTAAATAGTTACTACGTAACTTAAACTATTGGTTTTAAATGCTGACACGCGTATGCAGAAGGCAGAGTTGGAGTTTACGCGTCGTTCAGTGGCCCTACCGCGTAAATGTCGTCGAAGTCGTCGACTTGTCGAATAGGGGGGCGACTCTTCACACGCGAGTGCTGATGCTATAGCGCTGTCTCGGTCGCACACAGAGTCGAGATTTAACTGACTATGGAAAAGGAATCTTATTATTAGGACGATAACGTTGAACTTGCGTTGTACGAAAACGCCGCCGGCTGTCAAAGTGAAGTAGACAGCGATTCCGACGGCACTTACGCGGTAGACGCACAGGTTTTGGTTGCTCAGCAACAATTGTTGATTTTAATTCTTGAAAAATATATTTTAACGTCTCTAACTATATTTAGCGGTATGGCCTGCATGAAAGATGGCGTTGTATGTATATTTTGTCGTTATTTAAAATTTTTCGTAGTACAAGTTCTAACGTTATTACACAAGTTTTATATTTCAGTACCTATGAGCAGATTGAACAGATTGAACAGTCGTCATTAACCATTTATTATGTCTGTCATTAACCACTGTCGGGGCACTGGTCTTCCTTATAGAAGGATAAGTCATAAGATAAGGAGAATGGGCCATGATCCGCCACGCGGGCCCAATGCTGATTGGTGGGTTTTCATGACCGCAAATACAGCCGCGACCAACGGTTTAACGTGCCTTCCGAGGCACGGAAGAGATAGTTAATGATTTGTCACCTATCCCATGGCCGACCATTGCGAAACTAAATCGTAGGCCGAGCGCGCGAACCACTGCGCCTCCTCATACGGTACCTACAGTAGTTTTCAGAAAATCTTGAAAACTGTCGATTTCGCTGCCTTTAAAATTTATATAAACTTAATAATGATGGACCTTAACTTTAACTACTAAGACAGGCCTCAGCACTTTAAATGGCTAAAAATGAATCGAAATGTGGGTATTACATAAAGGTTTGGTTTCATCAACTACTGATAAGTTATGGTTAGCTTATGTGGCATATAATTTGTCATTTTTTCATAATATAACAAACTGTTTACATTATTAAATTAACGGTTTGGTTAATACGTCAGCTGGCATATTTTATGCCAGCTGACGTATTAACCAAACCGTTAGGACGTGTCAAGTTTAAATACTGCATAGATACAGTGTTACAATCAGCTATATAGCAAACATGCCCAAATGTTGTCTTATACATCAGTTGTATCATATTTTTAAAGCTTTATTTTGTTTAAAATTCTATCGAGCATAGTGACATTATTGTAAATTTAGATTAAGGGGCGTATCTTGTAATATTGTAATACTGGCTATGTACTTTAATCAAAATTCTAATCTATTCTCTGTCACTTTAGACGTTCCATCTTTGTTTATCCTTTGACTTAGTTATTTACCAAATATATTACAGTACACACGCTTTTATAAGTTTTATTTATATTTCAACACTGTACCACATGATGCAATAAACGTTATTAATAATATTAGTTTCTTGCGCCCATTCCTAAGAAGTTTCGTATTGTATTAAGGTAAAAAATTTACGATTGTCTAAATACTAAAAGTAAACTTAGACATATAAGTTTATGTATAAGTTTAATATTTAGTTAGATAAGATATTTTTTTTATTCTTGGAAAGAACTTGTAAAAATATAATATTGACACAGTTATACAATGTAAAGTACTATCTTCTATCACAACATAATTATTATACTTATACACTGCTTAATATTAATTTCTTGCTCCCAGTATTTATTACATTCAACATTGAATGTTGTAAGTTCGTTCGAAAGTTAGTTTGAAGGATCTTATTAATTTTGCTTAAAAATCACGAGATTATAAATAGGATACGAAATGAGATGAATCTAGTTACAATATTCGCATACAATACCTACTTAGCATATAATTGCAAGAGGTTTCCAAGACTTTTATAGTACTTACCTAACTAATTAGAAAGTTTAAGCCGAAATCTATAAATTAAATTCTATAAGCTCGGTAATTTAGGATTCAGAAAGTTCAAGGACCAGGACGCTTTGTTAAATCCTCAGATTTAAATAACTTCCTAACTCATTAGTAGAGGTCAAATTAGGTCGGAATTAGGTTTACAATGGCGGCCTTGACTCAGTGGATGTAAATGGTGATTGCCTAAGTTGCCTCTGGTCTCATCGGGTTTTCTCCAAAGAGGTTATAAAAATTTAAGCGATTGGTTCAGGAACCGTAGGATCCGAAGTTTACTTTTTACCAACGACGGTACAGAGACAGTATATGCGTTTGGGGTGAGAGGTTGTTTGTTTGTGCAATTATCTCAGTGGCATTTATAAAACTACTAGTCCGATTTTGAGGCAGTTTTCAGTGAAGGGTTCGGGCTTGATTGGTGCATGTTCTTAGATAGTTGTTACCGTGACTACCAGGGGGCGCTGCAGTAAACATTTGTTTTGCAAACCAATGGTACCATTCATCTCCAAAACTACTGGTCCGATTTTGATGCAGTTTTCAGTAATGGGTTTGGGTTTGATTGCTGAATGTTCTTAGATAAGTTTTACGGTGACAACTCATTAGGAGGCGCTTCAGTAAATATTTCTTTGAGCATAACCAAAGCTACTAGTCCGATTTTGATGCGGTTTTCAGTAATGGGGATTGGGTTTGATGGTGAATGTTCTTAGATTAGTGTTACGGTGACAACTCACCAGGGTGTGCTGCAGTAAACAATTGTTCGAGCAGAACCAAAACTACTTGTCCGATTTTCAGTAATGGGTTTTTACCTTTTGTTTTAACCAACTTCAAAAAAAAGGAGGAGGTTCTCAAGTCGACGGTATTTTTTTTCATAATTGTTTTACCATAACTTCGTCGTTTTTTTTCCAGAGATAAAGCTAGTACTTTTTTGATTGATCTAAAAATAGCACATGATGTAAATGTTGATTGCCTAAGTTGCCTCTGGTCTCAATGGTTTTTCTACAGAGAGGTTAGGATTTAGGCGACTGGTTTAAGAACCGTAGGATCCGACGATTTACTTAATACTTTATCTCTTCATTTTAAACAACTTAAAAAAATGAGGAGGTTCTCAAGTCGACGGTTATTTCTGATATACATTAACGACTTGCCAAAAGTGACTTAAAATCAATGTATAATGTTTGCTGATGATATTTCTATTACTGTTAAATCAAATAATTCTGACGACTTAGAGAGCTACGAAAATAACTTAAATACGACAGTTAATAATATAATTATATACCTTAAAGCACATAATTTGAATGTTAATTTAGGTAAGACCAATTTTGCTAATTTTAATATAAGAGGACGCTCGGTAAAAGTTATAAATGAATGTCATAACGACAAAATCATTGCAAGAAAGGACAATGTCACATTTAGAATGTGACTGGAATTGAATTAAATGAAAGATTAAACTTTGCTACTCATGTGCATAAGGTCTGCAATAAAATCAATTGATTCGTCTATGTATTAAGGCGATTAAGAAAGAAAACCTCTCTCAATGTGATCTTGTCGGCTTATCATGGTTATGTCGCTTTCAATATAGCTTATGGGTTAATATTGTAGGGAAATGGAAATGACGTTCACAAAGTATTCGTTGCACAAAAAAGTGCATAGGCGCTATATGTGGCAAAGGCCCCTTTGAATCTTGCAGACCGTTTAAGTATCGAGTTGAAAATAAAACCATATATTCACGTTAATAATCCCTTTAAGCTGTGAAAAAGTCTTCAAAAAACAAACTTCAAAATTAACTTTAAAAAAGGTAAGGGCATTTATGCCGCAAAAACTATACTTCGACAAGGCAATTAAAATTCATAGGATACTTTTCGTTGACCTATAACTATGAAATTTGGCAAGCAGTGTCGTCTTTTACTACAAGTACAGAAAAAAATCGGAAAGCTCGACATTTGTAATTAAATCATGAGTAATTTAGCCTTATGTTTTGGAAAAACTGAATTTCGGGAAACTTCGGGAAAAACTGCGAGACTATCAATATCTATCACTATCAATTCCTGAACTATTTATAACATTATGTAGTTACCTAAGTAGCAGTGGCGGGGGGTTAAAATATGGCGAAGGTAAGCCGGACCCAAAATTGCTAAAAGGGAAGCCGATGGGAAACGGTATGTATGGACCCTTCGCCACTGCTAGTGCTAGGTAGGTACCTACACATTTGTACGGAACTCTCGATGGGCCGACTCGCACTTGTCCGGTTTTTTTTATATATTTATATTAGCGAAGCGATGGCTGGTTCATGCGTCATGCTCGTGAACGGGTGCCGCCAGCGGAAATGGGTCTACTTCGGTCTGCTTTTCTTAATGTTGTGCTTAAAGCTTAAATATTTTTATCCAAATTAAATTGATATTGACCTGTATATACCTCACAACTTGCAGTATAGTATTCTTGTAATGCGAGAAATTATGTAATGTATAATGTATGGATAGATAAGACTTTCTTTGCCAGTTGAAAATTGATTACGGTTACAATAACATTAAAATTAGTATTTTCTTTTTGTGATGGAAATTTACCTTATTGATATATTAAGGTCACTTTACAATTTGACGACTCTGTATGAAATAAAACGGAGAAAAAACAGCCCCTGACGAGTTTCTTGCCGGTTCCTCTCGTTACAAGGCCTACCGCCGCCCGTAGAGTTGGTGAACCGATGGCGTAGCTTCTTTGACGTTCATAAGTGCTTGTAACAGCACAGACTGAATAAATGATGTTAACTTTGACTTAGATGGAAACAAGATCAAATATAAAAATATTTTGTTCAATATAATACATGCCGTCGGAGGCATGACATTATGAATGTATGAATGATTCGACTCTTATTAAATTCTATGTATTCTTATTATATATATATATATATAATATATATATATATATATATATATATATATATATATATATATATATATATATATATATATATATATATTATAAAAAGCTTTTTATTTCACATTTTTTTAAGTTAGAATATTTCCCGTACTTGCCTACACTACTAGTCCTCCTTCTTTTTTGAAGTCGGTAAATAAAGGATAACACTAACGTTTATAAAATGTGTAGGTATTACCAGGTATTACCTAAAAGTTTTCGGTTGAAAAGTAAAAGCAATATTGTATTTTTTCTTCTTGTAAATATAAAACCATACCTAAAACAATACTAAAACTAAAAAGTCTCGAACGCTAATTTAATAATAATTTTTAAGTTTTTTTTAAATTAAATATAGGTACATAAGCTTAAAAACTACAACATAAAGAATATTAATATATGTGGACCTCGAGGTACTAAACAATTCTCCTTGGTCAGAGGTAACAAATTCAAAACTTCAAAAGCGTTTATGCCTTCTTGTAAACAATGACTTTGAATAAATCCACGCAAGCCACTCAAATGAAAAATTCCGCACAAACCTTTGTGATATGATTCAGTGATCGTATTAAATGCGGGAGCCTCCTTTCATATATTTACTTAAATTACATATACAAAAGCGCTGAGGTAGGTGCCACAGAGTGTGTTTAACTGACTTTGATTGACGTCGCTGAAACGACACCGCCAAAAATTTAATTAGGTCGGCCTCATCAACTTCTTTGTGCGAGAAAACGTTAAGGGATGTGATATAATCATCCATTTCAAATATTAATTAATCTTCATGAAGGGGAGATTGATTTTTGGAGACGGAGAGTAATTAACGATATGTAAGATTTTTGCGATCGTTCAGAGAAAATGTTTTATACATTTGGTAATCAGTTTTATATTAAAACTTTTCATAGTCGGTGGTAGCAGTGACATTAATAAAACGATTGCTTATTCGAAGTTGCTTAAACGCCACTCATATGGCTGGCTGGCATCCTGTTGAACAACAATCAGTCATTCATTGCGAGCGTGAGATTTTGTCAATACGAGAAAGTAAGTACATAAGAAGTGGCATTAGTAAGTAGTTCCACCATCACTCCGACAGTTACCAATAAATTGCAGAATTCACTTGCACAAGCAAAGAACGTGGTATCGGATCCGATCATCAAATAGGATAGTTCTTGACTAGAAAATTCAGTTATGATTAGCACCATGGGTTCCAACCTACGAGGGCGGGTCAATAAGTCTGTGACTTTTTGAATTTCTGACCTCTTTACTGAAAAAGCAACACTACTCCTGTCAACAGGCATCTGTCAGTTGACTCCTATCAAAATTTGAACTTGCTGCGTCAGTTAGCTTGTGTTTGACAGCTATCTTTATCAGACTAACCAGTAACATGAGAATTTAAAAAAAAAAAAGAGGTTTGGCGTTGTTTAATCGCAATATGGAGGAGTTTTTGGGCCGTTTTGTAACCGTGGACGAAACATGGATCCATCACAACACACCAGAGATCAAACAACAGTCAAAACAGTGGGTTTCTAAGGGTGAATCGGCGCCAAAGAAGGCCAAGGTGGGTTTGTCAGCCAATAAAGTTATGGCGACTGATTTTTGGGATGCACGTGGGATAATCCACATTGACTACCTTCAAAAGGGAAGAACAATCAATGGGAAATATTATGCCAACTTATTGGACCGCTTCAATGACGATTTGAAAAAAAAACCGACCTCATTTGGCCAAGAAAAAAGTTCTTTTCCACCAAGACAATGCAAGGGTGCACACATGTGCAGTTGCCATGGCAAAAATCCATAAATTGGGCTATGAATTGCTCCCTCATCCGCCCTATTCTCCAGATTTGGCTCCGAGTGACTACTTCTTGTTCCCAAACCTGAAGAAATGGCTTGGTGGAAAAAGATTTGACTCCAATGATGAAGTCATCTCGCAAACAAAGGCCTATTTTGAGGACCTCGATAAATCATATTTTTTGGAAGGGATAAAAAAATTGGAGAAGCGTTGGACAAAGTGTATAGAGCTCAAGGGAGACTACGTTGAAAAATAAAATGATTTATTTATCAAAAAATCTGTGTTTTATTCCAAAAGTCACGGACTTATTGACCCGCCCTCGTATATCAGCACCCCGACCGCCTATCGGTATAGCTTGTCCTATCGCTATAGCTATCGATTTTTTAAACCCCCTACAAGGGCTCTCGCTGACGCTATCACTTTCGTACTAAAAATGCAATAGTGAATCCAATAGATGAATAGAAATATATAGGAATTAGACAATAACCCTATCGTTGAAGGGTTTTATGAGAGTTTGAATTTTGATAGCTATAGCGATAGCACAAGCTATACCGCTAGGCAGTCGGGGTGCAGGTCGTTGTTTAAAAAATTCAGTATAAAAAATATTTATATATACCAATATATACCTATTTGTTCCGTTTAATGTCGTATTAAAATAATATACCAATTTCCTATTTTCCCCAAAGCATCCCTTAGAGTCTCGAAAAGTCGTAAGGCGTATTTAGAAGATAAAAGGAATTAATCACGGGTAGATAAGTGTGACTGGAGCAGGCATAACGCCGGGTTGAGCGCAGGGCTCCGGGGAGACATCCTCGCTCGGAGTCGCCTATAAAATTTTACGATCACTGCCTATGACCCATTATGGCTCTTGTCGGTGTCACTAGTCTGTCTAACATAGTTTGTAACGCCTGGGTTAGGTACGTGGTTCTTATGAATTATGGCTTCTATTGAAAATATTTATTAACCTTTAAGATCTTATTCAATTCATATACATAGTTAGGAAAAGGGGAGCGGGGAAAAATGTTAGACTGTTATTTGTAGTCTAATGACAGCGTGATAACATTGTCTGACGGTGGGGTTCACTTCTGCCATTGGGAGTAGGTTTATAAAAGCTTTAGTTTAACCCTTAGCAGCACTCGCCATTTTCAGCACACACAAATACACTCGTGGGGGATCTAGGTCCCCAATAAATGTATAATTTATTTCAATATGAATTGACACATTAATTTATTTAAATGACAATCGTTTATCACAAATCTAAGTTAACAAGTTTTATTAAAATTTAAACAAATATGTGACATTTTGTAGATTTAAATAAAAAAAAGTTTCTTTATACTCTCTAAAAAAGGTTTTTGCCTTTCGGTCTATACTCGTACTCGTGAGAATACACGAAGCCGCGTGCGCATATCGTTTAAAATAAAACAAATATTTACCAATACTTGATGAGGGACCCTACTCCCACACGAGTGGAGTCTTAACTCCATTCGTGTGGGAGTAGGGTCCCTCATCAAGTTAACCCTTAGGTTAACTGAACACTAAAGTACTTTGTAGGCAATGGCACAACATTTGAGAAAGCATAGTGTACGGTATTCTGTTAAATGAAGTGCTTCTTCCTAAATCACTTCATCATGTTAATCATAATAACGTTTCCCAAACTCTACTCTTTCCATGATAATCATTAGAAAAAACTTTAAGTTTTAACAATAATTACAAAGAAGTCATCCTACAAATTTTACTTTATTCAAAAATACATAATGATCAAGAGCTTTAAAAATACTATTTAAAAATGTTATTTATGGAAAAGGAAATAATTTAATCGATTTTACATTCGCACTCAGAAGCACGCAGAAGATGCATAAAGTATTTATAGAACGGTTATGATAATGTATTCTATTAGTGCAAATACTAGCAACTACATCAGCTTAGCTGACACCAAAGAAAATTATACCACTCTAAGTGCTATAAGAAATGGTCGTTAATCAAAAACGGTTCCACTTGCTCATAAAATATTAATCAACTTATGAGACGGCCAGCGTTCCTTCACAACCTGTATTTATCTTCTTCCTTATAAAAGGTGAATTAAAGATGATTTCTTTTAAAACAAACAGAATTCTTTGCAAGAATTGTTACCGACCTTTCAGAACGTATCATCAAAAAGAGATGGTGCCTAAATGGATTTTGCGGGTTGTTGTATTGTTGTTTGCTCGACAAAGGGCAAAAGGGAATAGAACGGACGCAATCTCGGTATGGTCAAAGGCGTTTATTGCAAGACTAGTTACTATCATAGTTACGTTACATGACAGCTGCTTCCAAGTTTTGCTTATTAATTTTGTACCTACATGTTTTATTAATGTATATCCTGTTTCTCCTGTTATTGTCATTAGATCTTTTTGAAAAGTAAATGAATCAAACTTGAAATACTTACAACAAGTGCCCTACTGCCCTAGTCATAGGTAATAATTATGGTTTTTAAATAATAGTTTTACTTTATAATTTATCTATCGCAATTATTGCAATTTCAGCGTTTATTATTGTAGGTACGATATGACTGACCTAGTAAGAAGCTCATTTTTTTTTAAACTAAAACTAGTTTCAGATAGGTAAACAAAGTTTTAGATCTTAAATATTTTCATAACGTTCTATGACAAAATTTTAATACGCGACACCAAAATTAAGTGCAATAATTCAATAGACATCAATAGTAATATTATAATAGGTTAGGGAAAACTTTCTTCGCATTTTTTTAGAAAAACTCAATTACCAAATGCGGCCGAATCCAGACATGTCGGGACAAATCAAAGCAATGGCGACACTGGGCTAGGAGCAAGCGACACGTCCGTACCCTCGAAAAGCGCCTCGTGCATTGATTTGAATGAATTCTGAAACCGTTTACATTTTGATGTTTTTACGGATTTTGAAAAATGTGTTATTAGTTAGTCTGAGAATATTTATTTATGAAACTTATCATAAAATAATAAGCAAGACTTGTTTATTCAGTAAATAAATATTAAAACTTAAGATAGGTATAGACTTCTATAGGTATCAAGAAATATATTAGTCAAATAAGTAAATTTTCGTGATTCTCGTAAGCGTTTTTCGTATGAGATAAAAATTTGACGTCCTACATGCATTCATTCACTATTATGATCAATCAAAATTCAAGTCTTTTTTTCAAGTGAAAACTTCATTGGCGGCGTTGTGTACATCAGAGTTTTAAATTTTTGGGATGGGTAAAAAATGTTAAAGTTGGACCCTGACTGAACCTGACCTGACCCTGATCGAAAATTCGTCAGACCATTTACCGTTGACCTATTTCAAATTACATAAATTCTCACACTTCAAAGATCTACGTATGTTAGTTAATAACAACCATTGTATAAAGATCTCTCATTACTACCAACTTTCATATTGATGCCAGGTCAGTTTTAATTTCAAGGGAAGAATATTTCTTTTATGAGTCTAGATGTAGTTGCCACGAAGTTTTTGATACTTGATGACATTGAGTTGGTGCCTTGAGAGAGAATTAGACTTTCATACTATGGTATCAGATGGTGTTTATATTGTAGATTCATTGTTCATAAATAACTATTGTATTTGTAATTAAATTAATTATTTCAAAAAAAAAAATTATTTGTTATTATTTTAAGCGGTTTTCACTTCTGCCGGCACTCCCGGAGTGCAACCTTTTGTTTTTTTAATTGCTCTGAAGCAAAATATCAACAATCTTGGCAACGCCAATCTTGTCAGTTTTAATGCCACTACAACACTGGCTTGTTTATTCACCGCAAAATGGGGTCCCTTCCAACTGACTCCGATTTCCAGGGTGTATCCTTATCGATGACCGAAAATCTGCAACTTCTTGGCCTAAACCTGTCTTCCAACCTGAACTTTGCTAAGTGAGCTGCATAGAAAATGTGCTTCCTCTCTAAGGCTAGGCGGTACTGCTTCTTTTATACAAAGCGCAGATTCGGCCATGCATGGAATACTGCTTACACCCGTGGGATGGTTCTGCTAAGTATCAGTTAGAGTTTCTGGAATCGATTGAAAACCGTGCCAGGAAACTCATTGGAAATTCAGCATTGGCTACGGCGGAACTTCAGAGCTTAGTCACCGCCGCAAAATTTGCAAGTTTATCGGTCTTTTATAGGATACAATTTGGAGAGTGTGCGAGAGAACTGCACGAACTTTCAACCTTCTCCAGCCCCTTTCAACCATCGGGATACCAGACGCAGGTTAGCTTATCACCCCTACGTCGATGACATTCCAGCGATCCGTACCAAGCGCTTTGCTGACACATTTCTAATGCGAACCGCCAAAGAATGGAATGCGCTGCCTTGGTCACTTCAAGGCGAGAGTGAATATGCATTTCCTGGGCAAGCATGTTATACCTTAGAGCACATCCTGTTTACTAAGCACAATGGTGGTCAAATGCCTGTCGAGTTTCTTGTAAAAAAAAACTCGAAACATTACTCTGACGCGTATTAAAAAAAAATGAAATTTAAAGTATTACTTATATTTAAAAAAATATGATTAAAATTTAAATTCTGCGTCCTACATGCACTTCACAAGGATACAGTGCTTCTAAGTCAGTAACTTTCATTCAAAAAAGCATAGATTAAAGTTACAATCACCTCCTCGAAAAATCACGAAATCGACGATTTTAGAAAACAATGGGTTGCGCACTCTCCAAAACTAAGACAGTACGTTAATTTTATCTTCTATCTATGACCAAAGCCCCAGTAAATCATTAACAATCTTCTATCATTATCTCTTTGCATCACCACACTTATATTTTAAACGAGTAGCAAGACTCAGTCAGCTGATCTTGTATCGTTAATTCTTTAAAGTTGCGTATCTGATACTTATCAGCATTTTCTTTAAGACGAAATTAGGTAAACGGCAAAAAAATTTAATGTTTTAAAAGAGTTGAGTGATTTGAATTACGATGTTAAATCATACAAACAAAACAGTAGAAATCAATTTGCTATGTATTTTTTAAACAGTAGAAAGCGGCTTGTTATGTTATTTAGATACGTATCGATTAAACTTCAACATTATTGAGTATCGATTAAACTTCAACATTCTTGAGCGCTAGCGAAGCGATACGAAACGAGATTCACATTTAGCATTTGGAGGTTTATTCTGTTAGGTTTTTAATAAGTTATGATAAACAGTATAAATCATTGTTCTGGCAACACTAAAATTATGGATTTTACTCTGGCAACATTATTGATCTGGCAACACTGACTGGGAGGGGAGTCCGAGTTTCGGGCGGTTGTGTGAGGTGATGTGGCGGAGATTCTTGTTCGAGCCTTCGTCATGAGCGGTTGTCTCTAAGCTCCGTGTGTAGAGTGTAAGCGGGAATCCTTGTAAAGTGGTAGCAATATTGTATTAAGGTGTGGAAGCAATAAAAGGGTATTGCAAGTACAGCGTTTCATTTACACATCAGAAGTGGTAAGTACCTGCAATTTCATTCTTAATTCTGAAAGTTTGGTAGAAATCTTATGAATATCAATTTTAAATCAGAATTTAATGGTTTCACTGGTTTCCTTCGTTTCATATGTCATAAACTTGACTTTCAAATACAAATAAAGAAAAAAACCGTTATGAAAAAAATATTGCTTGAGAATTTATGCGAATTTTGAAAGTCAAGGTCGACTGAAAGTCGTAAACGCCTAGGTAATTAGTAATGTGGATAAAGAAATAATGTGTGGACTGTATGGCTTTGATTTTACCCTCATTCTGATTCTACAAACTAATGGCATAGCGTAGTTTTACTGTTTTCCTCGATAAATTCGTTTTTTTTAAGGTCAAGGTCAACTCAAGGTTATGATCGAGTAGGTGAGTGATAGTGTGGGGTTATTAAAAGGGTAGTGAAAATTCAGTTAGTTTTTCAATAGAACCCATAGTTTTTGAGATATTTCACAATATTGATGTTGTAATCAGTTCTTTTAATAAATACTCTTTCAATGTAAAAGACCCATAGTTTTATGTATTATCAGTTTATTTAATGAATAGTTTTTTTAATAAGATACATAGTTTTTGTAATATTTCACAACGTGTAATGTCAGTTCTTTCAAAGAATAGTTACATAGTTGCTTCTTATGTGCGAGTTCCAGATGCAACGAGGCGAGGAAAAACGGTCACGTCGGCTAGAAACTCCAGTGCCCACGGTGTCACAAGAACAACAATGGTGTGATGAAGCCAGGGCCAGTCGAAGTCGACAGCGACGTGACTATGCTTCAGAACATCTTCGCCCTCGCGAGCCGAGCCAGGGACCATCGCGTGGGCGCAGCCAGCAATGTGAAGACATTCGCCATCGGGAGCGCGGACAGCGGCGTGAGCGCAGTCAACAACGTAGAAGCCACCTCGCGCGCGTCTTCAGCGTCTCCTGCGAGCGCAGCAGTCCTCGGGGTCGTGATAGGCTGCGTGAGCTGGAACGAGAGGTGGACAGAGAGCGCGAACGACAGCGAGACCTGCAGGACGACCTGTATCGAGAGCGCAGCCGGATGAAAAGACAAGTAAGTGGACAACCTATTAATGAACAACGGAACCGTCTCGTCTTGCTAAAATACAAACTCATGCTGAGGATGAGGTTCATCCTCAGAAGCGAGCTCGAAGTCCAAGCCACAATTATGATGAGCCAGAAAGACGAAGGAACCGAATTGTTGGACCTCGCTGTAACTCGAAAAGGTCAACCAGCCCCTCATTCTCATCCAAAGATATTGCTAACATTATAAAGTCATTAAAATGTGTTCCGTCACAACCGTTGACTGTGGCCGCACTAACGCCAGTTCATCCTAACCACAAAAATATACTACCTGATTTTGACCCTTCGTCGAAAAATCAACGAATCGATATCTGGTTGAAAAAGGTGAACGAGTGCGCTACTGTCTACGGTTGGGACGATAAGACGACAGTTCACTTTGCCCTGCAAAAACTCCAAGGTTTGGCCAAGACCTGGTACGAAAGTTTACCTACCATTCTTTTTGATTGGCCTGAATGGCAAAACAAACTTACCAATGCATTTCCATGTGAACAAAATTACGGCCAAATTTTGGAAGATATGCTTAAAAGGAGAAATAGGTTAAACGAGCCAATAGAAGTATATTTTTATGAAAAGCTTGCTTTATTGAACCAATGCAACATTGAGGGAAGGCGGGCTGTTGACTGCATTATCCATGGGTTGTCGGATAAAACCATGAAAACTAGTGCCACTGCTTTGCGTTGTTCGAGTCCAGAGCAGTTGTTACAATTTTTAATGAGCAATAAGGATTGTTCTCAATTTTTTGAGCGACCGCAGTCTAAATTTAGGCAAGATAATTTAACTAGCACTAACAACGTCAATAGATTGGGTAACGGACCTACTTTCACTCAGAATAGCAATATATTTTGTTTCAATTGCAAGGAAAGAGGACATCCGTTTATGAAATGTCCTAAGCCTATCGGCAAGTGTAATAAAATGGGTCATTTAACGGAGAATTGTTTTTTTAAAGATAATGCTAAAGATAATAATGGAACAGATGAGAGTTTAAATGAGGATTTAAATGAATTAGTGTAGAAAATTTTGAATGGTATCAAAAGTCCAGGTATATGTTGTTTGTTTTTATTAAAGTGCCGCCGACCGGATGTTGCCTTGGGTCAATGTAGCCGCATTAGAGATCAATGACTCTGATTCGACTGATCGTGACGAGTGTAGGACTGATGATGAAAGAAATGATAACGACTCTTGATTATTATACTATCTTTTGTTATGATTTTGTTAAATAGCAAATTAAAAATTAATAAATATAATTTTATTGCAACATATAAACTTATTAAACTTAATCTTATTCTACAAAAGGCTTCAGTGTTATATTATATTGTATGTATTGTGGATTCAAAAGCTGAAAAATTGTTAGTTATTGGATATATGTATTACTACTAGTTAGTTATGTAACATACAAGTAATGTGATTAAACAGTAGTGATTTAAAATATTATGGTGATATCTACTCCTTTGGATATTTTATTATTTATTTCATAATAAGGCGAAATCTATGCTATATTATATTTTGATTAATTTATTTTGGCATAATATGGTTAATGGTTATGGAAAACAAACAATGGTCTTGTATAACCGTGAGAATGGATGGGTTCACGGTTAGTTACTTTGCTTCTTCAATAGCGAGAATGGATGGGTTCGCTGTGAAGTCGGCAAGGTGTTCTAAATTTGGAATGTTTCTTATGTGTAAGAAAGGATGGGTTTGCACATGGGAATCATTTTAATGGCGATGTAAGAATAGATGGTTTTACATATGTCAATTGATGTTTGAATAATTCCTTAAGATTTATTTGTCGAGAAATTGAAATAATAAATGATCTGTGCGTAAGAAATGAAAGAAAGAAATATTTATATTTACAAATTGAGATACCTATTTAATAATCTATCTGTGATTATAATAAGTTATTATAATTATATTGTATATAATCTATTTGTTATATAAAGTAATACAAAATTCCGTTATTATATAAAAATTACAAAAAAAAAAAAAACTCACACAACCGGCCGAATTTTAGGTTTATAATAATGTCGTGCATGAGGACATGCACGATGTCAGGATGGACGAATGTTAGGTTTTTAATAAGTTATGATAAACAGTATAAATCATTGTTCTGGCAACACTAAAATTATGGATTTTACTCTTACTCTTACGATTGTAAAATTCTCTTGAAAAAGTTGTTGTGCGCTTAGAAAGACGTTTACTTTAGCAATTCAGCTTGAAAAATTCATTTAACTTTTACTACTAATCTTTTTCTTCTGTTTCTGCTAAGAGTACACTTTCGTATTTCAATATAAATTCGCCTTGTCTTAGTCTTCTTTCATTGCAACTTTAATAATCTTACATAATTTAAGTAAGCTAGTAGTAAGTAAGTAGTTGTTTGTCGTTCCCCAGGCATAGTTTGAGTAGTCGTGGCTGCAGTTGTAACTCAAGTAATTCTATTAACATTACTGGCGGCATTCTGGCGAAAGTGCTTCGTCCAGAGAATATCATTCAAACGAAAGAGGCAGATTTGTGCTGAGGTTTCTTTAGTATGTAGTTTATTATTTAGATTTTTCTTGTATTTTATCATCACTAAATGATGATTTTCTGATTGTTTCTGAAACTACATTCTGATTGTTTACTTTAATAAATAAATAAATAATTGCATACGAACACACTATTTATCTAGCCTACCACGTTAAGTTTTCATCAAGAACTTGTGTTATGGATACTAGATAACGGATAAACATACTTATATACTTTTTTTTGTAAATACATACATAATATACATATTAATTAAACATCCAAACGAAGACAAATATACATGTTCATGCACACAAATATTTGTCTTGTCCGGGGATCGAACCCGGGACCTCTCGCGCAGAAGGCGGGCTTAGTACCCCTGAGCCAAACAGGTCGTCAAATACTGTCAAATTACATGATTGTAATTTATTCGCCTTATCGTAATACAGTATTACAGTTAATAACCAACGGAGTATTCCGAGGAATAATACTAATCTTATGAATTTTTAGTTACTTATATATACTTTGTTGAATTGGATTCCATGCACGATTGTAATTGATTAATAGTGACTGATAAACTAAGTGTAACTTGATTAATCGGCTATAATTTAGGAGCTTCGTCAAGTGGCATAGGTACAGTTGAGGAACTTCTAGAGTGTTTTTAGGAAGGTTTATTTAAAAAAAGTAATTGATATATAGAAAACGTTTACATCACAAATAGTACAACATTAACAGGTGTTTCATTTGAATAATAAATAATTTCTTTAACCTTAGTACTTTCCGAGAAAACGTTTCCCATAAAAACTCTACTGTTCAACCGGGAAGTTCCCTGATTGTACATAATGATTTTTAAAGTGTTGCCAATGTATTCTGTTTGATCTGGTAAAAGCAATTAATATAAAATTTTAATTTACTTCATAGCTGTAAATCAATTTGGTCGAGAGCAGAATTGCCAAGTATACTGAGTGCCAATAATTTATAGTAATGTTATAAATGACGAATGTGAAAGTATCTGTGTTAGTCTGTCTATCTATCTGGGCCCATGAAACGTATTTCCCCGTTACTTGGATCTTTGATATAGGGTAAAATTATCGGGAACCTTTAGTGGAGTTAATTTATAGACATTACTGGGGAGAGTTTAATTTTCAGATAGTTAGGCCCACTTGCACTAAAACAGCGAGTTAAATATATAACCCGAGGGTTTTTTAACATCCGGCCAAATAGGGTGAAACTAATGCTGAATATACAACTCTCTCTCGCTCCACAGTACTTTGAATAAATCTATCCCTTACTGCTAAATATGGCATAACACGCGCTTCTTTGTCGCATTATATTGACTTTGACAATGTTGTCATAGTGATTCTTTAACTATGCCCTGTTGTCTATGAAAATTTAACCCGCCAAATACCCTGTGTTAAAACCAAGTAACTCTGGGTTGGCCCAGTAAAAAAAACACCAAATATGTTTATCAGTTTTTAGGTTTTATTTTACATTTTTAAAATATTATATTTGTGAAATTTTAGCCACGCAACCGAGCTTTTTCACCGTTTTGTAGATAACATTATTTTCACAAATCAGAAGGTAATCTCTATGATAATCACACTGTCAATATAATGCAACAAAGTAAAGTGTGTCATTTCAAATCTGTCATTAAGGAATAGTAGATTGTTTACCAAGGGCTGTATGACACCCATAACAGTCGAGTGGTTTGGCACCCGAACGAAGTGAGGGTGCCGATAGTTCGAGACTGTTATGGGTCCATACACCCGAAGTAAACACTCTACTTTTCATTTTGAATATGAGGAAAGTAAAAACAAACAGAATATTCTAAAAAAATATTTAAAAAGAAAAATGTTACAAAGTTATTTTATAATGTAGCAAAATAAGCTGTATAGGCTTCTGTGCCTTTGCCTACATACCTTTGGTAAATAAAAGTCCAAAGAGATTACAGATATCGATTTAACATGACACCCCCAATTCTTTTTTCAAATTTATTACAGCCCTAGGGCCGCCACATATCACTTTCAACCCGCATTTTAGGCAAGTTATGAGTTACTTTCAGAATATGAGACATGAAAAAGACTTATCCAGAGTACTGCAGCGGAAGAGAGCTGTATACAGTTAAATCATTCAGCATTAGTTTTACCATATTTGGCCGGATTTGAAAATAGCCCTCGGGCTATTCTTTTAACTCGATGGTTTTGTGCAAGTGGCCCTTAATGAACTAGATTATCTAATAATTAAACACTGTTTTTCTCGATAAAGTTTTCTACACAACGTTCTGGATGTTTTACAGACAAGTAATGCCTACGTAAACTGGAGGTAATAAATTAATCAAGTTGTATAATAAGCTTACGGTTATATGTAGCACTTAGCTACCGCTATTCCGTACATCAGTTCGGCGACGTGTTCGCCTTAGGGCAATCATTGCGAGGCGAGTTAACGAACTCTGAATACAAATCGAATATGGGAGACGTATGTACTAGATTATATAGGTACATATACATGGAAACCGCCTATGCGTGTCTTGAACTCGTTGACGTTCTCTGTATTCAGTTGAGATTGGATACTTATAATTTTGTAGTCTTTTATCTTTTGCTGGAATATTTAATATTACTTTCAGAACCATATGAGGATATGAGAGATTTATTTCTGAAGTAAATTGATATTTACGTTTCATGTTAGAAAAAGTGTATTTTTATGATTTTTTATTTTTTGCATTTTTCAATGCTATTTTTATACTTATGATAAACTAGCTGCCGCCCGCGGTTTCACCCGCGTGGTTCCCGTTCTCGCGGAAATATCGGGGTAAAACGTATTCTTCATTTCAAGTATCTGTATCTCAAACATTAAAATCTATTCAACCGTTTTTGCGTGATTGAGCAACCAACACCCAAATATCTAAACATCCAAACTTTCACATTTATAATATTAGTAGAATTTTAAATAGAAAATATTGGAAAAAATCAACTCGGCCGCAAGTGAATTGAATCTGAGAATTCACTTGTGGCCCAGTTGATTTTTCCCAATATTTTTCTATTAGAAATTTGTCATAAGTTATCAGTGTTTTTGAATTTTCTGTAGGTAGCAGTGGCGATGGGTCCATACAGGTCGATTCCTTGTTGTTTTGGCGGCAGACTTATTGTATAAGATGGTGGTAACTAGCCAGGCGGACTTAAGATATGTCCCACAAACATACTTGTTTGCGGTGAGGAAACAATGTCTGCGAAATTCTAAACAACGACAGTCACTGTCGTTGCTAAGGTTTCGTTCGCAACTGTGGTCGAATCTTGAACTGAGACCTTGTGAAGTTTATCATGATATGAAATCCCATTCGCGAGATAATGACGACAGAGTACAAAGGTTAACAAACTTTAGTGAATGAATGATTTCGATTATATGGGCACCATTGTCCTCCAAGATTACGGCTGCGTCGCCCATTATAACTGAATCCTGTCATCCATCTGCGAATTTCAGTCACGTACTGATCCAACTGTTAAGTTTAATGTGTCGGTAGTTAAAGTAGTTTGAATAGCATGTAATGCCTTTGTTAATATACAAATTTCAATCCAGTTCCGATTGTCATGTCAATCTAATATTTAATATGGTAGTCCAGGGTTGAAGTTAAGGTTTAAATATATCCATTTATATTTGAAGTCTGAAGATGCATTGCGTTGCATTGCAATTATGCAGGCAGAGCAAGACTTAAGTAATCGTAGTATGTAGTAGGTACTCAGAGTGCGTTGCGTTGTACCTACTCCTTAGAGTCTAAGTAAAGTACTAGGTAATCCTTCGAGTCTTAGAGTCTAAAAAAGTAACTATAGTCTAAGGCTTAGGCTATAGTTACTTTTTTTAGTACGCCATGTGGTATTGTGGTGTCACAAAATGTGTGTATATAACGTACTGTATTACTGTACTGTGTGTAGTTCCTAAGAAATACAACGCCGATGAAACGCTCCAACGCGTTGTGATACATACACACGAATACATTTCAATGCGAGATGCACCAAACATGATGGTAGGTGTCTTGTCTACCTCGCCTCCATTCTTCATGTTAAGTAGATATGACTTCAATACCACACTACAAAAGTGCTTCTCAGTATCGTCTTATCATCGTCGTTTTGTAGTTTTTCTTTAGACACTTTAACCAGAAGAAGAAAATTGGTTCTAAAAATTAAAAAATATAAAATTATTATTCCCTTGCCAACAGTCCCAATAATTAGAAAGTAATTTTTTTGTTTGTTGTTGCATCTCTTACACGTGCTTTAGCAAATTATAAAGTACACAAAATTATTTCATCAGCGTGGCGTGAATAAAATACTTTGGAAACGAACTCGGTCTTGGCTGGCAATGCCGTTCAGTGGCAATTAAAACTTTGTTACCGATCAAACTTTAACAGTCACATCTTCGGTACAAGTTTCCCCGGGGACTCTGAGCATAAATGTGACTCAGCCACCTCGCGAAATGTATCGTGGAATAACTTCCTTTTAAGAGACTTTGCTCTTGTATTTCGTACAAACGATATCATGTCACTTTTGTGACATTTAGACGCGTTCATTTTCTTGAAATTATGTGCTATGCATTTAAATAGCTATTACAAATTTTGTGTTAGAATTTATTAAAAGATATACATAATTTATCTCGGAAACTGTTATATGTTATTTCAATATACATTCAAAGCTCAATCTACAAGCTGTTAAAATAATTCCTTATGAAAAAATTATAGTTTAACTCAGTTTCGCCCGGTTGCAACGAGCTCGGGTGACAAGCGATCTATCTTTCAACGCCTTCGCGTCGTCGCGCTCGCGTCGCCCGCACAATGCCCGACAGTCAACATTTTATTGCAAAAGTAAATACTTTGTATTTTGACTGATTGTGTTTTATTGTCTTCCCGCTGAGCACTGTCGCTCTAGATGTTTTCTTGTTTAACAAAAGAACGAGTTAAGTAAGTCGTTGGTGGTTGATATTTTTATAAAAGTTCTTAATACTAAGGTAAATATGTAAGTAAGTAAACTTGATAGCACGTCAAGATTTTACATTTTGACGTTGCCTTGAATTGAATTTGAAATTTCGAACTCTGATATATTTTTTATAAAAAAAATATTTAGAAAATTATCAAAAGTTATTCATAGCTATTATTATTCGAAATGGCAAAGAGCCACGACATCTTTGAAATGAAAAAGACAATTTTTGTTTTTTTTTTTAACATAGCTTTGGCAAATTAAAAAAAAACCGTTCTTGGGCTGCCGGGATACTGAAGAAATTACAGTACGAAATATTTTTTTAAATAAAATGTTATCATTCAAGTTAGTCAAATTAAAGTTATCATCTTCATTATTGCTAATAGAGACTTGGGCAGCCATTTTGGTAAAAAAAGTTTTACAAGGTTCTTTTAACGACCCATGATTAGGTACAGAACAAAATGTTTAATATTATATTTTCAAAATAATTTATTAGAAGATCAAAAAGCACCCCCATTAATTCGTAGGTATTAACGAGGAAGACTTATTACTGGGAAAAACTTTAAACCCGAAAAACCTTTAGAAGATTAATTAAAAATGCTCGGATATTGAAGGAACACGTTTTGGTGTAGTGAGCTCTTTATTTTCTTTGGACGAAGAAATTGTAATTAGGCCTGCAATCTTTGAAATACTAAACTACTAAACATAATTAATCTCTTGAAGATACCCACTTTTGTGCGCTCTAATTTTTCGGCATAAAAATAAGCTTCTTACAATAATTAATTTTGTTAGTGCTAGTTATAACAAGAATACTTGAAATGATATTTTTATGGAGGAGGCAATAAAATGTGGCTTAAGAATTTTTGTGTAACTTTACCAATGATCGTTTTTGGCAGAATAGGTTAATTAATTATTCAATAAATTAATTTTAACTAAGACATTTTTACTGTATTTACAAGCTAACGTATGCAATTTGTAATTATGTCCTAACGTCACGTATACAATTTGCACGAGACCTACAATTGACGACCTCCGTGGTAGATTGGTACGTACACCGGTTTCAAGGTGTCGCCTACTCTGAGGTCCTGGGTTCGAATCCCGGTAGGGGCAAATGTTTTATGATGAATACGAGCATTTGCACCTGAGTCATGGACGTTTATATATATTTCTACACATAAATACTTATATATGTATAATTATATGTATTTATTATATATCCGTTACCCTAGTATTCCATAACATAAGCGTTACAGTGCTTACTTTGGGGCTAGGTTAATTGGTGTGAGTATAAGAAATATGTATTTATTATTAATTATGTTTTTTCGAGTAATAATTATCAAAATTGGCCATTTTTTCTTATTTTTCTCAACGATTTTGATAAATCTGTAATTGAATCCGACGCAGGTATTGGTAAGTTTCTGACTGACGATGTTATGGTATAGGCGTGAAAAAATCTAACAACAAACTAACAAGTACAAGTTTTGGAGTTTATCATGCCCGTATTATAATTATTAGAGTAGTTATTTTCGACAAAAATCATTTACATATTTCGCCTTGTATTATTAAATATTTGTATTCGTATACGTATATAGACGTATGATAAAATACAGGTACGGTAACTAAGCGCCCGTTTTTTCTTGTCAGCTAAAACAGTCTTAAATGGGTGTTAGGGCAAAACTGACGTTCAAAAATACGTGTAATATGCTTTATTGAATAAATAATATTTTGATTTGATATATATTAGTTTTAACGACCTCCGCGGTAGAGTGGTACGAATTCTGATACCCTTGGATCAAATCCCGGTAGGGGCAAATGTCTGTATGATGAATACGTGAATTTGTACCTGAGTTATGGCAGTTTATCATTTCTACAAAAATTAAATTAAATTCTTCGCGCATTCATAATTGAAATAAAACATCTTTTGCGGAATATTTAGTCGAAACGTCGGGAAATAAAAAAACGTCAAATAAACCGAAAAATTTATAATAGTACCAAATATATATTTCTGGTAAATAAATCGTACTAAATATTACGCAAAAGTTGTTTTATTTCAATTAAATTAAATGTGGTATCAGCCTGCTACAGTCTACTTTATAAATAAGTATTTCATTGTACTGTAATAAAGATTTAAGATTGATTATGGTGTGAAATAAAAATTTATTATTAATATTATTATTATCCTAGTTACCCAAAATTAGCCTTACATCGCTTAGGTACTTTGGGGCTAGGCTAATAATTGATGTGAGCGTGAAAGATTTATTTATTTTATTATTTTTATTGGTAAACAGTATACATTCATGAATATCTAAATATACGTAATCGAATACGAATATCTAAGTATACTTAAGCGATTACTAAGTTGTGCTTAGAATCCTCTATTTAACTTTTAAATTGGTTCAAAAATAAAATCAACTCTTTGAACACCGGGCAAGTATCGCGATTTCCCTTCTTGAATATTAGATTGTCCCTCGGGCGTGTTTAAAATGAGTTTAAGCATGGGTAGCTTTTTCGATAGGTACGTGATAAAGTTTTACAGGATACATACATAGTAAACAGTGTCAAACTACAAACAAGAATGTTTTTATTCACATAACATAAGGAACATTATTTAATTTTAAAGTTGTTATTTTTCAATTAAAATTATATGTAGCTACTTAAAAATATGGAAAATAGATAATTGAGCAAAAATAACAGTCGGAGAATTTTGATTTTGGCCAGTGGAGTAATAAAAATAGATAATCGTAGGCAGCACGACTATTACAGAGAGTATTCGATAGAAAGAGTCATGGTGTGCGGTGATCAACTAATGCCGCAGCTTTATAAAGATTCATTCTTCTTCCATTATTGTGCTTACATTATTTGAAACTTAAAGTTACGCTCATTGTACTTAGAGCTCTAATCAATTCTACAAAGTTTGCCAAACGCAGTTATGTTTTGAGTCATCAGCACGCCTTGTGCTGTATCTAAGAGCTAATTAAACAGTCTGCATGCAATTTGCATCTTCTCGGATTGGAGTCGCGAACTTCTGATTATTTGAATAAGATTTGGGAGAGCAATATTAAGGAAATTATACGTGCTGCGAAGCGGATGCAGAGGCGGAGTTGAATAAAGAGAAATAGCTAATACGACTGGAGGCAGTATTCCCTGAGAATGAGCTTAAAATTTGTGATATTTCGTTTAACATTGGGTTAAACAGCTTTTAGAATTTGTCTAGGAAATTGAAAATTGTACGATATTTTGGGTTCAAAAACCGATGTCAGGGTAAAGATTAAAGTGAAATGTGCCATACATTATTCCAGTGAAACTATCCGATCGCCTGCCATCGTTCCATTCGGGTGGAGTGGCATTTGGACCGTGTATCGCGAGCCCTCTAGGATATAGGTCGTAATAAATATAATCTTACTTAGGGTGACACTGTGTGTTCTTTTTTCACTTAATATTTTTCCTGGTAAAGGTCCCCGGAGGCGATTACATAAACAGGATTCAACCACGACCTTAATGCGCCTAATAAAGTTTTACGAGGGACCCTTGGCAAAAACGTGAACGTTCCAAGGCGACAATGCTTTTATCTTTTGTATTTTACTGATTGTTTTGTTCTTCAGAAATTAGGACTAGGACTTCTACCGGACCGACGTTTACGGAGCTATAATTAGGTATTATACTTTTAGTAAATTATAATGAGATGATAACAACTATGGAACCGGTTTTGAGTAATTTAGATTTCACGTCTACTACAACATACCTAAAACATCTAATCACCGTAATTTGCTTTGTTTTTATTTTACTATAAACGAATCAATTCGCAACTTATTTCTATTGTTACAACTCATATACCTAACTTATAGTACCTATTTGTTATCCTATGTGTAGCTAAATAGATTTTAGCGATCTATAAAAATGAAATAGTCGCCTAATATTTTCACATGAACCTTCGCTTAACGTCTTCAAATTCTAGCAAATCTGTCGGTAATTCCGCTAAAGCTCGATGCGACCCATTTAAAGTCGTTTAACATTCCTCAGCATTGGAGTTTCCCTAGAAATCACTTCCCGGCTTGGCGTGACGTTGATGTATGGTGTTTCTTTCCATCGGGTTAATGCTAGCATCCCCTCCTACGGAATTTGATGTTAGCCACCTGGATGTCTTTGGTTAATTAATTGTTTCCCGTTTGTTTACACTTGTAAAGCTGTCGACGATAAAATAAATGGACTAAATTTGTTTGCGGTTAATGACGCTATGAGCACTTTACAATTTTCGCGATGCCTGTTGAATGTTTTCTTTTCTGTTGAATTTTTATTTTTATATTTTTTCTCAGGCGCCCGCCACGGAAAACTAGGATTAGGTAACAACGATTTACGTTTTTTAATGGTCAAATATTTTCCTTAGTAGAATTACCTAAGCTTAGGGATAACTAGACAATTCTTGGGAAAGGTCATGATATAACAGATAATTTTCTTGCCTAAAGAAAAGAGTTCACAATCGTAAAAGAGTACCGACTGTTACGCAGGGGCGCTACTTTTATTTAAAAATATATTTTATTAGTCAATCAAAATCAATATTTAATACGGAAAATGGTTCAGTTTCCTACCTATATTCCTTCATCTGAAATTTATCGATATTGCTGCATCGACAGTTGACTTCAGCCTTTATTGATTCTCTATTCAAAATAACACGAATGTTTGCTGTTTTGTTTATTTTTTTATGAGTGAGTGTCGTCTACAGTGTTGTTTTGTGAGTAAATATACAGAACTACAATTGTGTGCACATTTTCTAGAAATGTGTGCTCATCAAGAACGCCAGAACTATTTTGTATAGAGTATTAGCACAGTCTATATATTACCTTACGCTGTGGTATTAGTATCTAATGCGTATATATTTTTGGAAATTTATACGAATGTGAACATGCCAGAGAAGTAAATCTTATTTATACGTTTGGTACGTATAATTTATACAACTAATTGTTTTGTTTATCTCCATTGACCATATTTATTAACCTTTTTATGCACATTGTACTCTTTTGACTATTAACTCATGTGTTATATAAATTATTTACATAAATGATTTACTAACACTCGTTTCTAAACGATTATGGCTCAGGATCGTGGAATTAATGTGATAAATCAATGTCGCGACATGTTTACGAGCTAACAGAGTTAATTCCTCTGTGACATGACGTTTATATATCTGCGTGAATAATTGTTGATTGCTGTACTTGTGTGACACCCCACTAATACAATAATGATGGCGATTACCAACCATTCGATATGGAATTAGCTGCCTGGCTTGTTTTTGGGCTTTTCTCTCACCTACGGCTAAAGTTTAAGCCAGTAAAATGTTACCGCCGGTTGCACTAAGCTTTTTTTACTTTTTACTTTTACAGGGTTTCTGGTTTAACAATATATGGGATTTGACAGTTTGACAAGAAAATCACAGTTACTATAAACGAGTTCGTTAAATTAATTTTTTGGTGCAATCGGCGGTTAGTTTATAATAATGTAGAATGTGCCGAATAACCAGTTGAATTTTCAGTTGGTTTTCCGTCATTAATAAATATTATTAAAGTATTATTGTAAAGCAGCCCGAAAACGATAAAATTTATAGTCTTACTTACTTCTTGTTTACTTAAAGTAAATTTTTGGCTTTGGGTTCAGGAAAATTGAGTGAGCTTTATGAATTTGAGAAACAATGGTGACGCTTCGGGGTTTTTTTTTTTAAATTCATTTAAGATTAAAGAAAATGGGGGAGGTTTGGGGATCACCGTGAAATTCGGGTAGAATTGCCCTTCAAAGTTTTTTTCAAACTTGCAAGTAGAATAAATCCTCTGAGAAGATTAAAATAAAAACATTTATTTTATTTCGCTGGGAAACGGGTTGAGTATGGGAAAAATCTGAACCGGGATTGTGAAAAATGGGAAAGATTGGGGAATTGGAGTTAGAAATTTGAGAAAAAAATTGGTAGGGTATTGAAAAATCTGGTATATTATGGAAAAGAAGAAAGACGACAAAATCCCTTGAATGACCTTGAACCAAAATTCGTCACTATCTCCGAAAATAGAAAGCTTTAATAATACATTTATTCCACCCCGTGCGATCACAGCGGGTATCAAAAGACGACAGTTGCTAGGGCGAATAACCCAATTTATCATCGGGACATTTAAAGGTTTATTCATTATTTATGAGGAAGTCAAGATAAACTTTATTGGGGTACAATTGCCGAGGAGTTTCTTACCTTTATGTATGAAACTAGCGGCCGCCTGCGGTTTCAACCGCGTGGTTACCGTTCCCGTGGGAATATCGGGATAAAAAGTAGCCTATGTTTTAATTCAGACTATTTCTTCTTTTTGCCAAATTTCATCCAAATCGGTTCCATCAATCCAAATGTTATAAGTAGGAAGTAGGATATATATTTTGATACTAAAACTTACACAAAGTTATTTATGAAGTTTTGATCTGTCCCTCAATATTTTAAAGAGTTAGAAAAAGATGGAAAAGAGATTATCAGAACAGTAGGAAAGATATGAGCTACCATTTAACACAAAAATCTATTCGAAAAGTGTTGAAATTGGGAATGAAAATAAAGTAGATCATTATTTTTAGGTCTTTTCCTAAAAGTCGGCCAACAAAAGGAATTGGTACGTAGGGTTAGAACTGGTCATTTGGAACAATAGTTGATGTAGCACACACGTTGTAGAATCACTCTAAGTCAAGGTATACAAGTTCAAAGATTAGACATTTTCATACATTGCTTCAAAATGCTAAAAAATTAAAATTATTAAACATACTGCTAAAACTAATTATCCGAAGTCATTGCGAGTCAAAACGATTAAGTAGCCTATTATTTTTATTCCTACAGTGATACTAGTATTTTTTTTTTAAATGTTATTTATATATTTGTTGCAGGGGCATTAGAACTAACATTAGGGGTATTAAAACATATAATTACCCTATTGCATAATTAAAATGCTTCAGTTACTTTACACTTTAAAAATTTGTATTTGACTTTGAGTAATACTACAACTTTGGTGTCATATCAACTAATGCTTCAAGCGACTAGTTCTAATCATACATAGCAATTTTTTTTATGGCAGGCGCTTTTAGAAAAATCCCAAAAATGTATAGAATATGAATGATCTCCTTTGTGCTAGGAACTGGAAGAAAACGCGAATAATGACGATGTTATAAACACAATATTTTATTTTTAGGAATACCAAAACCTATGCGCTGTCCATGGGCTAAAATATAAAGTAGATGCTATAAATAAAATATTATAAAATATTATCCAAACAGCCACAAAGTAATATAAAATATTCAAATAATATTCTGCACATTCCGGGTGCGGCTAAGTGCATTCTAAAACGTGGTTTAAGGCAATTCAGGCTAAATTGGATTCATATGTAAACACACACATACTGTTTTTGTAGGTCAGACGATATATTCGTATTGTTTGCTTATTATCTCGAATGCTTCTTTAATTAGATAACAATTTGAACACCACGTGCGTGGAAGGAATAGGATTATAACTAGTATGAATTTAAGGTTTCCAAATACTGACCTTATCGCCGAAAGAAAGCATTTCTTTAATGCAATTTGTGTTATACAAGTAAAGTAAACAAAAAAAAAGAAGTTATATAGGCAAGCGTATAACTTGTCTCTAACTTTCAGATTGAACTAGCAATCTTTTGCTTTCTGGACGATTGACTTTTTGATTATAGTATAAAACTTAAATATAATATAAATATTTTTTACACTCACACGATTAGCCTAACCCCAAAGAAAGCACTGTAAAGCTTGTGTTATGGAAACTAGGGTATATAAATATATATTATAATTATACATATTAAATAAGTATTTATGTTTAGAAATATATATATAACCGTCCATGACTCAGGTAAAAATGCTCATATTCATCATACAAACATTTGTCACTGCCGGGATTCGAACCCAGGACCTCAGAGTAGGCGATACCTTGAAACCAGTGTCGTTCAAGTACAACATAACGTTAAACCGTCGGTCCCGGCTGTTGTCATTTGATTACAGTCGTTAAGCCAAGTCAGAGGCCTTATAGGCGGCTTGATAAACTCTGACACCAGAGGTGGCCACTAGCTCCTCACTCGATAAGAAGAAGAACATATCTGTGCATTTTTGGACTTTGTCGCATTAAGGTTTTTGACATTGTCTTTGACTTTCTTTATAATAATTACTACGACAAAGTTCAAAAGTGCACAGATATTATTGAACTCGACTGTACCACTCTACCACGGAGGTCGTCAAACTTAAACTTACATAAATTTAGCTTAAGCCATTTTTTTTTCTTAAAATTAAACTAAACATGTGGTTTCCATTGCAGGAATTTACTAACTTTCGGGGCTCTTAACTAATCCAGGGATCCGAGTTATGAACACAGAGTCATATGTGGTATTTTCACAACAGCTTCTATGCGGATTTTGCTTACATTAAATCTACCAAGGGAAATTATCCCCCAGGGTAGCATGGTGTCCCCCAGGGTAGCATCGTTGGTCCAACATTATTTCTATGTTACATAAATGACCTTTGTAACTTGTCATTGAAAAACTGTAACATAGTCTCTTATGCGGATGATGCTACCCTTACGTTTTTTGGTGATTCTTGGGAAGAGACCTTATTGACAGCTCAATCAGGCCTAAACACCGTTTGTCGCTGGTTAGCTGTCAATTATTTAACCTTAAACTCCGACAAAACTAAGTTTATGGCCTTCACAAACCGTAATTCTCCGAGCTTAGTGCTTCCACCTAACCATCATCTCATTACGCACACTTGCACAACTTCCAACGGTGCTTGCGATTGTCCATCGATTCAACTAACGCACAGCATTAAATACCTGGGAGTATTAATTGACCACAAACTATCGTTTAATGAGCACATATCCAGAGTGGCAACCAGGATTAGAAAATTAACATATATATTTAAAAACCTCCGACATGTTCTTGATCCATTATCTCTTAAAAATATTTATTACGCTTTTGTGCAATCAATTATTTCTTACTGCATCACCACTTGGGGTGGCGCCCCGAAAACAAACTTGATCAAACTAGAAAGAGCTCAAAGGTTAATTTTGAAGGTTAGTTTGTTTAAGACTCGACGCTATTCTACTGCTGATCTATACAATGATGCTAAAGTTTTGACGGTTAGACAGTTATACATATTGAGCACTATCTTGCGACAACATCGGCTCATTCCCGATAATAAGCAAATAAGTGGTGGTAGATTTTATAAGGTCTATAATACAACTAAAGTTAATACTAGTTTTGGCCAGAAATTTTTCTACTATAGAGGATGCAGACTATATAATATTATGAACAAACAACTCAATATCGTTAACAATTGTACTCATGAATTAAAAAACAAAATCAAGGAACATCTGCTTAAGCTCAACTATGATAACACTGAATATTTACTGAAATCTTAAATTAAATTCATAACACTTTAATACATAATATACACAATATAAATTATACATACGTTACCTAAGTACATATATTTAATATAAAACAGCTCTAAATAACTTTTATTGTTGATTGTTTTTTTAAATTTACAGCTTATAATTATACTGATTTTGTCTTAGATTAGTTATATATGTATACTATGTAAGGATACCAAAATTGTCACGAGGGCGGAGATCCTGGTATCCTATAATACAGGCTTCGGCTTAGCTTAGGTGCCATTCTCCTTACAAATAGATGCTTACATAATTTGTTGGTATTGGATTTAGACATAAGACTGTTTGTAAAGAGAAAAATAAAAACATTATTATTATTATATATATTATTAATTACACCGGCATTCGTATAGTCAAGATAAATTGTAAGCAAATTATTTGGATTAATATTTGGTTTGTTATTCAGATATATTGTAAATAAAAATAATTTCTATATGTAATTATAAGTATTAGCCATTTTGCTTTGCGAATTATGCTATGAAATAATTTGAATCTAATAAAAAACAACAACACAAAGTGAATGACATATCGTCCCCTTAGTGGTAAAACCGATTATCTGCACTTTTTTTTTTTTGCAAAATTTTGTTATAATAAGTTCTCAAATTATTGTCAAGATGGCAAGGTAATATACACCTTAACTATGTGTTAAGGTGTATATTACTAGTTCAATATAAACTATTGCGGAATTCTGATAACTCAGTTAATAATATTGCCTGTGTGTTATTTCAACTTACTTTAAATAAATTGTAATTGGATTCACAAATACGAAATATAAATATTAATTTGATCGTTTACGGGGTCGCTTTATAATTATAATATCACTTTAAATTTTAAAATAATATAACTCTTTTGGTTAGTGGTAGATCTTGTTGCAAGTAGTAGTAGTAGTAGCAAGATAGTGATAGCTAGCCAGCTATCACTATCTTATCTAAGTCTGACGTATAATAATAATGTTTTCAGCATTGCTGTGTTTCGGAAGTTAGAGATAAGATAGCCAGTTAATCAGTGGTTGAGGATTCCGGGTGAGGCTCGCTTCCATCTTCAGCATTATCAATACATAACGTCAGGTATGATAATGCCAAAAAAAATACCTCTGATAGTCTTGTTTGTTCATGTTTTTAATTAACTCCCGGATTTGCACAAGTGCAATTCGAATATGATATCTATACTATATTATTATAATATTATAAAGCTGAAGAGTCTGTTTGTTTGAACGCGCTAATCTCAGTAACTACTGGACCGATTTAGAAAATTCTTAGACCATTAGAAAGCTACATATCTCCCGAGTGACATAGGCTATATTTTATGCCGATATTCCCACGGGAACGGGTACCACGCGGGTCAAACCGCGAGGATCTGCTAGTTACAGATATTAAGGTTTTTGCGTAATACGACCTTTAGTCATTAGATATGCCATTAGGTTAAGTATATTCAGGTCCTACGATAGATGGATACTAGGAAAGAACAAACGACTTCTTCTGACACGAAATAACCTCTGGATTTTCATTTACTACTTTGCCAATATAGAAATATAATAGAGCTACTGAGATAAAAAAAGAAATAGTAATCCGAAGGTTCAAGGCTCGTCTGAGCAGGCAATTTTTTGTTTTTAATTAATACTAGCTTCCACTCGCGACTTCGTCCGCGTAGTCTTTAGAACTTGGTCCAGAAAGATTAAGTAAAAGAAAGAAACAAATATCTTTCTTTTCCCAAACCTAATTCCATAATTCATCTTAAAAAAAAGACTACTTACGCCACATACTGCGATGTAGTGTATTTGCCCGTAGAAAATAGGGATTTTTACGCGACAAAAAGTAAGCTATGTTCCTCTCAAGGCTATAAAGTGTCTGTGTACCAATTTCATCTAAAACCGTTCAGACATTATCAGTGATTGAGTAACAAACAATCAAACTTTCACATTTTTATGATATAAGTAGGAATACAGAAATATAAGACGGTACGTGGAGAAAAAACTAGACGGTGGATGAAGAATCCACCTCAGATGAAGGCGAGACGTAGCATCGCATCTCCCGTCAGCCCGTGACCACGGCCGATGTAACTTGGCCGAAACGTCGGGAAAATGAGGTAGGTGAAATACCTATCACGTTCTACGCGTTTAATACCCGCTTCAATTTTCAATATTTATAAGTAGGAAGTAGGATAGTAAATTTTCTAAGATTATGTGGCGCGATTATATATATTTTAGCCCGCATTGATTTTTGTACTTGTTTTCCTGTAGGACTAAAGGATTTTAACGCAATAAAAAGTATCCAATATCCTTCTTCAGGCTATTAAGTGTATGTGTCTCTCATTCCATCTAAATCCGTTTAGCCGTTATTGCGTGATTGAGTGATAAACTTCCAAACACCTAAACATCCTAACTTTAACATTAATAATATTAGTAGGAAGTAGCATAGGAGGATTTAAAAAATTATGTGGCGCCATCTATTTAAGCCCCTATCGATTTTTATATTTCAGCGTAGGAGTTTGGGATTTTTACGCGACAAAAAGTATCGAATGTTTGTCTCTAGGCTATTAGTCCTACCTGTGTCCTAATTTCATCCAAACCGTTCAGCCATTTTTGCGTGATTGAGTAACAAACGTCCAAACATCTACACTTTTACATTTATAATATTAGTAGGATAGCAGGATTTCAAAAATTATTTGGCGCCGCCTATTTAACCCCACCTTGATTTTTTATCTTTTCCCTTAGGAACGAGATATTTTAACGCGACAAAAAGTATCTTATGTTCCTCTTCAGGCTATAAAGTGTCTATGTCCCAAATTTCATTCAAATCCGTTTAGCCGTTTTGCGAGATTAAGTAACATTCCCGTGAGACTATCGGGATAAAAAAGAAGCCTATGTTTTAATCCAGGCTATCTTCTATCTATGTGCCAAATTTTATCGAAATCGATACAGTAGTTTTTGCGTGAAAGTGTAACAAACATCCATCCATCCAAACATCCTCACAAATTTCCGCATTTATAATATAAGTCGGATAATCCGCGAGGAATTAAGTTACCGCGCGGACTTAGTTTGTCGCGTGTTGGTGCCGTTTATCATAATAAAAAGTATTCTATGTCCATCTCCACGGATCAAATTATGTTCATACAAAATTTCACTAAAATCTATTCAGTGGTTTACTCGAGAATGGGAACAACCAGACAGATAACACTTTCACATTTATAATATTACCATGGATAAGTGTGAATACAGAAGTATTTGATATCAATAAGTGTTGTAAAAAATATTCGTTAAAAGTCGCATATGTCTATTTTGTATATATTTTCTAAACTAAATTTAAACCTTTAATGGTTGAATTATGTCCACCGCGTCGGACTTCAAAATCGATGCCATTTTCTTAATCAACATCCCATAAAACGACACCCATATCGATTTTAACATTATTTACCCCCTTTTACCCCCTTAGGGGTTGATTTCTATAAATCACAAAATAAAGGTTTGTTTATTGATTTTTAAAATATTTACTTATAAAAAATGAGTAACTTTTACTTAAAAAAAAGGACTTCATCCCCCTTTTCACCCCTTTGGGGGTGGAATTTTCAAAAAACGCCGAGACAGCTAAATGTTTATTAATAATTATCAGCCTAAATACAAAGTTTGAAGATCCTAACACTCTAACTTTGAAAATAAAGGACTTATCTTACACAACTTTATCCCCCTTTTCACACTTTTGGGGGTGACAATTTAAAAAACGCTGAGACAGGTAAATTTTATTTTCAATTGTTAACCTAAACACACAATTTAAAGATCATAACTTCAAAACTGATGGACTTTCATACAAACTTTCATCCCCTATTTCGTCCCCTTAGGGGTAGAATTTCGAATAATCCTTTCTTAGTGCACCCTTAGACCTCACAAGGATCGTATGTGATAAATTTGGAGTCTCTAGACTTAGCGGTTTGGGCTGTGCGTTGATATGTTAGTCAGTCAGTAAGTTTTATTCTTTTATACATTTAGATAAATAATAATTATGATGTAGCACTGTGAATAAAAAAAACAAATGTTACTAAAGAAAGTTTGTGACACAATAAAGTATCGAATGTCATAATGAATCATTCTTTACAGTTGGAAAATAAGAATCTAGAAATGTCAATAACTTCTAAAAGAAGAATTATCCATATTCTCTATATGCTTGAGCGCTTCGTTCAAAAAACTATTTCACTTCCTCGAACCAGCTCTTGGAACTTCGGTGGGGGTGTACGAGCATTTTCTCAATTTCAGTTTGCAACAAAATCAGTTTATTCTCCCACTGACAAATTGCATTTGAGTAACAAAGTAGGAATTTTCCTTTGAAAATAACCTGACAAAGTTTGGTGTTACACAATAAATAATATACTTATGGACACTCAAGCAGATGTATACATACATAATATACTATTGTGAGTGGGGGATCGCTCGAATTATTTTCGAATGAGTATTTAACTGGATTTCCGCTGGGCGCATTCGTTCCCGTACTATAATTCAATTTCACAGAGCATAAGCTTGACAGAAAAACTCTTCATATGTTTTGTTACTTTATTTAATACGGGTTAAAGAAATAAGTTATTTTGTGGTCTTTGGATTTTACGTAAATAAAAAACGTTTTCACCTCACACGCTCGGAAGAGGAGGTTTTGTCATTAAGTTTCATCATAGAAAATCGCCTTTTGCGGCCTAGCGCGGTAAAGTACTTTTTTAATTAAATACCTGAAAATATGTCATAATACGTTCCGAATCGCACTATTGACTTTTTTGTTACATTTTATTCTTATTTTAAATAGCTTTGAATTAATTATAATACTCCGTTTTGGTTTTATTATATTATTTTAGTTCATTCATCAAATAAGATTATACTATTTGTAATAAGAATTTTATATTAGGCTGGGTGAGATTTCACAATCTATGATTGGATTTCGGAACGTGACATAAATTTTTATTTTTAAATTGTCTTTGTCTTGTACCTCATGTCAGTGTCAATATTTACGGAATCGTTTTTATCCTTATTAATAAGTAACAATAAAGTCCTACTTTAAATAACTTTGAATTAACTATAATACTCCCATTTTTATTATTTTAGTTTTTTATATCATTAACACAACGAGAATAAGGTATATTTAGATTAAACTTTATTAAAAGATTTTTTTACCAGAAGTTGACCGCGGAAACAACAATAAAATGTTCCTCGCTGTTGTGAGGTGAAAATTTGTGTGTTGCGCTGGGCAGAAAAGTTTTTAGCGTCTTGTACCTTTGAAATCCCCGCTTCGTTCAGGATTCAATCTTTGAACCTATGAATGTTCAACCCTAGAATCCTTCACTTGCTCAGCTTTCAATAGAGGTAACTCGCCGTTAAATAACCAACTTTCCAGCCTTGCATAACAAATAACTATATTTCGTTACAATAGAACTACTTACAAAATAAAACAAAGATTTTCTATGTAGATTAAAAAAAACAAAACCGTATTCAAAAATTCAAAATATAACAAAAGCCAACAAATCACAAATAACACCCCATAACAAAAACCATCTTTAAAATATACTTTTTGGTAGTTGGTGCCTAATATCAATTTAAAAATTTGTTAATTTGAAACAAAGCAACGAAGATATTTTAAAATAGGTCCCTGCCTTTTTCTAATTATTAATTATTTTGTACCATTGATCTCTGGACACCGGTGTACGGTTCGGGTTTGATGAATTAGAGCACATTAATTTTTTACTGCTGTGTAGTATTTTCATTGCTTTATTAGTTTTATAATAGGTACGAAATGTTAAGCGATTGTCTACAAGCTACGTAGTCTACGCGGCCGTTTCGTAGGCATGTTCAATTGCACTGTAACTGGCCGGACATCATTATTTCCTGTGCCCGTGCGCTTCCCTAGATCTCGCTGACATTTCTAAAGCCGCCTCTAGACGCTGAAGTTGGAAAACTTTTTCGAATATCTTCTTACAGCGACGATTATTAGACAGAGATCTTGGAAATTTAAATTTGAAATTGAAGGAAAATACGATTCTTGAAATTTGCTATTGAAATTCCATCGTATTTTTTTTTAGACTATATAATTTCTCTGATTAGGGCGTCTTTACACTAATATTGAATATATTATAGGTGAAAACTCACTATTTACATATAGTCTAAAATCATATAAATCATTTTATTATTATTTACAAGTCTCTTCAATAATCGATTTCTTAAATCACAATATGAGAACCGTTTCATCCAACGTTCAATTATATTTGAACAATTTATTTTACAAGTATATATTCAGATTTAAATAAAGTTTTAATTTTATTTAAATCTGAAAATTGGTTTTATGATTCCGTTTCTACTAATCATTAAAAAAAATTACCTCTAAAAATTATACTTACTTATATCTACTCTTGACAAACTTCATTGAAATACGAATAGCGCCTACGGAAAATATTTAAAATCATAATTGAGTATATTTTTGAAAGAAATGGGCATATATTATGGTGGTAGCTCGCCGCCATCTCGGTATACAGCCTTTTCCAATTACAGAGCGGCAGTCATTATTTCCGCTGCTGCGATGCCTCCTCCGCTGGCACTCAGCGCTGCTACGCTGACCTCCCGAAATTCACCTCCCGCCCAACCTAACTCGGCCTTCCTTCCCCTCACTATTTCACATTACCGCCAACTTAGAAGGAAGGAAGGCTCTAACCCGACGGATCTACGTACTCTGGCTGATTCATATCTTCACTATTGAATTTTCTGTGTAATTCATCGGATTCACCGGAAATAGCCTTTATTAATTCCACTGCTGTATCTATTATAAATACTCGTATGAACGACTTTTTATGTTTAGTAACAGATGTATGTATAAAACTGAAACAGGCTATTTTGTTCAGGACTAGGATTTACCCTACGTATACTCGTACGCATAGACTCATATATACTACTCAAAACAAAATTAGGACTACCATGTATTTTAAGCATTCTGGGCTAACTAAAGGGTTTGGAGGTTCGCAAATGCTAAAATTAGATAAATTGATTATTTTCCTTTGTAATGACCTAAAAAATTCATGAGCTTTTTAGAAACTAATAAAATTTTGCCTGAAAATGTCCCTTTGAGTTATATCAAAGGAAATAGTGCAATTATTATTTTTTGCACTTTTTTAGTACCGTGTGTGTCCTCCTCGTTTTTGAAAACATTATTGGACCCTGGAGGGTATACTTTGAGTCAGAAGTTGCACTTTTTGTCATGAATTTGTTCCCAGGTTGACTACTGTAGATTTACGAGTTGTCTGTCATTGTGAAGAGGTTGGTTGAGAATTACAAGCTCGGTTCTAGCCACAAACTGATTCCTTTCTACACCATTACATTGAGATCCCCAAAACCTGTAATTTTCGTGGATTTAAATTAAATGTAAAATAAAAAAGTTTTTTATTTTACAAGTTACATTATGTCCCGTTACTTACACTAAAAATCAGTTCATACACAATAATGATGTCATCTAGGTAATGACTATTTGGTAAAACGTAGGTACTTGATATTTTTCAGGATTATGAAAAAACTACTAGCCAGCCCCCTAATTGTCTAATTTCAAAATCTGTCACAATTCCTTTTACAAATCTGCATTTCCCGGTGCAGGGACATACCTATAGGCTATAAACCCTCAATAAGTATATTGAGGGTTTATAGCCTATAGGTATGTTGGCGAGGACCAATAGCTATTTAACAAAAAAGTTTTATCAAAATCCGCTCAGTAGTTATTGCGTGAAACTTCAGCTCGAACAAGAATCTAACAATTACCTGGATGATATAATTGTTTCATGACTTCCATGACATTAGGCCCCATATCTCCGAAGATTATCATCGGATCTCAATGAGACTTATATGGGACCAAATTGACAGTGTACCCGATCGAACAAAAAAACAACTATTAAAATCGGATCACCAACACCGGAGTAATCGGTATATATACATCGGACAAAAAAAAATACGGGTTGAATTGAGTACCTCCCTCCTTTTTTGTTGAAGTCGGTAAAAACATACAAAAAAAGAAACAGTCGACTTGAGAAGCTCCTCGGTTTTTTGAAGTCGGTTAAACAATTAAATTTGTACTCGTCTGTGAATAGAACTATCCTATAATCAAACAAAGTTTGCCTCACAGACGATAACCGGTTTGCACGATGAGCAATTGCCAGCGCAATCCATATTACGCGTCTTCCGGAGGCTGGCTGATCTTCGCGCAACCGAATCCTGACAGTTTGGTCACTAACAAGACTTTCCGTGGCCGACTGCAAGCGGTTATGTGCGCGCAGTCACGCGCAGATAGTGGTATTCCTGTGCGCTGGTTGCCCTAACTCTTACTGATTCCCGTCTTTTGGATACACTCTCAGTCTCTTGAAATCAATTCCGAACGTTCTGGATCGCTCATCGTAAAAAAAACAAGCTGTAGATCTACTGAACTATATTTTCGCATTTGTAGTATTAGATTAAGTAGAATATATTTATAAAACGGTTGAGTTATTGATAATGGCAAATGAGAAAACATTTCAAACTAAATAATTTGAAGTGTAAAATTTTTAGCGTAACTGCCAGGCACTATCATTAAAATTTATTAGCAGGCCCGCGTAATTTTGCGGTAATAACTCAGTTTTCGAATGTCATTAAGTTGTGCACAATAGCTTGAATAAATTCACGTGTGGCGCTTTTACTCATTAGAGTGCCATGCCGCGGTGAAAAATTTATAATGACGCCAGCGCAGACAAAGGACTCACAATACGTACGTTTCACACTCGCCATTGTTTTAGCTTTTATTGAATCCAATCCTCATTAAATTTTATTATTTTCCGCGAAATCGTTAAGCTTTGATACCGATCTCAATATTAATATAGCAAATATTTCAAAGCGACTGTAAGTGATCATTCAATGAACTTGCAATCATAGTCTTCTTCTTCGGTGCCGTCCACTCCCTGTCGGAGATTGACGATCGTTGAAGCAGTCCCGCCCCCTTCAAAAACATTCGGACACGTTCCCGAGAGAGGAATGTATGCATTGTCACTCACTCACTTCAGAATAGACAAAGAAAAAGCATAGAATTCGAATCCCATATCGTTTTCAAATGGTTATGAATCAGGATATGACCTTATTAGATGCTGCTTGCGCTTGGAACAGAGTTGAACAGGTTGAATTCGTAAGATGAAATCGATCTCGTCCCACATATGTTAGGAGTCTTCCTTCCATCGCAATCATAGTTATCATATACACACAGGGTAGGACTTGTAGTAAGTCCGTCTGGCTAGATACCACATTATCAACAAGTCTGACGCCATAACAACAATGTTTTGCGCATTGCTGTGTTCCAGCAGTGAGAGATATGATAGCCAGTTCCTCAGTGATTGAGGATTCCGGGAAAGGCGCGCTTTCGCTTTCAGCCTTATCATTACTTAACATCAGGCATGACGAAGGCGAACGTCTCGCCGTTGTTCATAGAAAAAACAAACATCGTACACAAGAGCACAGCTGTGGGTCAGCGCTTTAAATTTCTAAAATTGCATTACGAAAGTGTAATTAAAACATTTATCAAGTTTAATTATCTGAAACACTGCAACACTCGCAGCGAAAGCTTTTGTTTAACGTTTAATAAGCTTTGTGCTTGATAAGATACGCTTATTAAGTACAACTGGAAACTTTCCATTATGAAAACTAAATTAAATAACTGACAATCGTGTAAATGCATTCGGCACTTTACATCTATAACCATTCATGAACACGAACGAAGTGCATTATGAACTTAATATACTTATTTATCTATTTTTTGAGCATGTTAACAGCAACGAAAATATTAGCAACGCGTATGTATTTTTTTTTCAGAAAGGTAATGTCACCGCTAATTGTAAGACAACCAGGTAAATGTGACTTTCACTACAAAAAAAGGTCACGTATATATAAATAATTTTGTATAGGTATACATACATGTTCGTTAGTACTAATGTTCAACATAATACTTTGTATCATGTGAGCTATGCAACATCACAGTATAAAGATAAGTATATACAGTAAGTTGTCCTAGCCTTTTTCTTGATAAAAGTTATTTATTATTTTTATTGCAGCCATGCGGTACGCAATAGGGCTGCCTGCCACACGCTTACTGCATACAAAACTTTCACAGCTTGCGTTCGTCACCGCGGCGCATTCGAGACCGACTCTTGCCGAGCTCTCACGGAGCTTAGGCGCGTCGGGTATTACTCGCGAATAGACCTTTAGTAGGTAGACAAAATACTGTGCATCTTTATACTGTGGCAACATGTTCTGCGTGCATGTAATTGGGTCGGCTGTTGACAACACAGGCATCACCTGCGATGGTTGACGGTTCAGAAATTTTGTCGAGACTTCGTCACCGTGTAATTAGTGCCTTTCTCATCTAATGATCTGTGAAGGCGTGAATGCAGCTAATGAACACGCAACAAGATACTTGAAACTACAGATAAAAGCACTTGTAGCTAAGATAATGCGAATAAAGAGGAATTTTGAGTTTTCAACTGATTTTTTCTGCTTTTCAAATTATTTATCGTATAAATAAGCATTATGCTATCATTCCTATAAAAATATTTCAGTTTCTAAGTGACGCATATTGAAAAACTAATATTTCACGATTTAGCATTTAGATAAAAGCTTTACAACTTTTTAATTTTGCATTTTACAATGCTATTTTTATGTGATAATTTTTAAACAAGTAACTAGAAAAAAGCAAGTTGTGTCATGTCGCCCTGACGGGACTCGAACCCTTATAATATATACGGAATAATGTTTTTTTTATGAACTACGGGGAGACTCTTAGCTTTCATCATACCTGATGTTAAGTATTGATAAAGCTGAAGATGGAAGCGAGCCTCTCCCGGAATCCCCAATCACTGAGGAACTGGCCATCTTATCGAAATGGCGATAAGGTAGCTAGCCAGGCGTCCTTACAATAAGTCCTACCACCAACCAAACCGAATACAATATGTACCCCCGCTGGGAATCGAACCCGGGACCCCTGGGTCTGATACCGGTGGTTGAACCACTAGACCACAGAGGCGATTAAATGTTCTTGTTTTAATAAAGATTAAGACAAAATTAATATTGTTCTCTAGATTTTTACAAGACCCCGATTACATTATAATAATACTAGCTTCCGCCCGCGGTTTCACACATCTGGTTCCTGTTCCCGCGGAAAAATCGCGATAAAAGTCTATGTTACTCTATGCCAAAAAGACGGCTGCCACCGACTCCAAAAGGCTTATTTTTGCTTTTTAGTTTTTGAAGTCGGTTTTTTTAACGCAGTTTTTTGTTACTTTTTAGTATCTGTAATAGGCTGTTTTATAAACTACAGCAGGGTTTTTCTAGATTAGATAAGGTTTCATGTACATTATAAACAAAATTATCGTAAATACTACATCGTCCAAGTCAACAATGAAATGAAATATATAAAAATACTCATAACATAAAAAGTACTGGGTCAAACGAAACCAAATTTTTATAGGACCAATTGGCAACTATTCTGCATCGAACAATAAAATAATCATGGAAATCGGTTAAGAAATCTCGGCGTAATCTCGGCGGCGTACATACAAAAAAATACATACATACATACTTTTTTGAAGTCGGTTAAAAATGAAGTCGATTGATTGCTTAGGGCATGAAGGAAGGACAAACAAACACACTTTCGCATTTATAATATTAATCTTTGTAAGGAAACTGGTACGATGAATAAAGGCCGACTTAAACACATTAAGTGGTGGTTACTGCGTCAGCCTTTTCAGACGAAGGCACTTCTGGCTAACGAAGTGAAAGACGCATAAAAGGTGCTGCATTTAGACGCCTCGCGGTATGCACACTAGACATTTGAATGTCTGCAAAAGTGTATCCGAGCCTTTATGAAGCGTTTTGTGAATGGTGATATATTTAAAATTTTCTGCATTCGTGAAAGCTTTTTGGTTCTGTTTTATTTGGTTGTTATTATTAATAAGAAAGTGTATTACATTTTAGATGATACCAGTCGAAAGTATGGATGTCAAATCACGTCAAAACAGCGGTATGAAATTGATAGGCACAGATATCCAGTTCTAGGATTTTATCGAATATTCACGCGGATACATTCGCATACAAAGCCATATTAAAAATGTAATAATTTCTAACAAAACTTTTAAAACACATCGAGTAGCAAAAAACGGTTCCGATCCGAAGGAGCAAATCATAATCGCAATAGTCACCTTTACTGCTGTACAACAATTACTGTCATTTTGCGGGTTTTGCATGGTCTTACATAAAGCGGCATTGCAGTCAATTCCCAGCTAACGAAGTCAGAGACGCATAAAGGGGGGTTGAATTTAATGACGAGGCTTTGGTAGACATGTGCTCTAAACACAGGGCCCGCTTTGTTCTTTGCTGCGCTTATTAAATATTTCAGCTTTAGGGTGCTGTGGCATCGGACAATCGCGCTCATGGAAATACTCATGGCACACAATGTACAAACAATTAACTGACATGTGACGCAGTGTAAAAGAAATATTAGGAGCAGGATTGTTTACTGAGTTAGGAACTATGTTTATCTTTGAAAGAAAGTTTCAGTATGGAGGTTGTTGAATCGTGCGTAGAGGCAGACTTTCATTCGAATATTAGTTGTATTATTGTAAGATAACTGTAGAACCGAGGTAAAAGCATGCTCAAACGGCAAATTTTCCTGTCCAGTCGGGATATCACGTGGTTTTTGTTAATAATTAACGTTCTTAGTTAAATTGGTCTGTACAGTAAAAAACCGTAAAGAAATTCATACTAATTGTTTAAGAAATATAGAGCTTGGCCCACGATTAGATAATCCAGGCCAACGAACGCTACAGTGCGAGGAGTGCGGTCCCGTATGGGCGAGCCTCCGCGCGTCGCCCGTCCGTGCCTCTTCCCAGATTATCTTTTTCATCTTCGTGGCATTTCGTTACCCTTAATGAAATCCAGTCAAAGGAAAGAAAGAATTTAATTTAAGACGAATCAGAAAATATTCAGCTGCCGCTCGCTAGTTATAAATCATTTGAATGCTAATAAATTCGACTAGCCCCCAGACCCCAGGTGGGAACAGAATTTCTTCCTACTCCATCTTTGTTTTCAGGAAAAATTGAATAATATTCTGCTCTCTATTATTAAATTCTTTCATAAAGCCACAGACGGCTTTGGGGATTTTCTTTAATATCGTAATGGAATTTCATTTGTCTGCTGGTTCAACGTCATTGAAGTTGGTACAACACGTTCTTTTCTTCATTTGTCAGGAGTTATTACATTCAATGTTCTTATAATTGCCTATTAGGTACTAGCTCGAGCGTATTAAGTATTTATTTATAGAAGTATTGTGTTAAAGAAATCAAGGCAAAAAGGTATTTTTAGTTCATTCATAGAACCAGGGCCGACGCAAATGTACTCGTAGGTATATATTCTCGTAGCTACTAAAAACAGCAAATGAAAAGGCTATATCTAAAAAATAAAAAAAACAATGACCGATGTAGATAAAAAATAGCAAACATAAACGAATAAAAATTTTACTGTATTTAAAACACATTTCGCTATCGGTTTATATAAAAAAGGCAATAAGTAACAAGAATTCATGAACAACCTAAGTACCTATGAATAAAAAGTTTTATTTTTATTTTTAAGTCTTAATTTAATCCCTCAGTACTCACAACCTCAGTTACAAATTTGTACTGTACCAACTTGTGTTGATTTATTTTATGGGTGTGCCAAATTTCATCCAAATCGGTTTAGTTAGTTTTTGCGTGAAAGAGCAACAAACAAACAAACTGACATACTTTCGCATTTATTAGGAAATATCTTATTATTAAAGTCTTAGATGAGCATTAAAAAAAAGATTGCAAGCTTGTTAAATTCAATGCTTTTCAGCTCCATCAATTTGATGCACTTCTTTCATGGTTTAATCTGGATTCTATAATAATATTTAGCAATATCAGTAGTGGCGTCGGAAATAGATCGCTCGTGTAGCCCATTGCTCCCGGCAATTGAAAAACTATGTACTATAGTGACAGAGCTACTACACTCGTATCAATACTGTTTCTTGGAATCTTGAAAGTTTGTTAAAAATAAAACTTTGGTTGTTTTGGTATTTGGTTTTTCACGACCTCCGTGGTAGAGTACGTAAATGTTCTTTTTGTATATTTGTTTTTTGTACTAGTTTTGTATTATCATGTGCAATAAAGGCTTTTATTATTATTATTTACGTAATACACCGGTTTCAAGGTGTCGCTTATTCTGAGGACCCGGGTTCGAATCCCGGTAGGGGCAAATGTTTGTATGATGAATTGGTTGTTTGGCATTGGTACCCGAGTCATGATAGTTCTACACATAAAAGAAATTATACAATTTGAAATATTGTCACATCGACATTTTCTGCACTAAACCTAAAAAATACAAAATGTTACTTACTCATTAGTTTTAATGATTATTTTCTTTGTAATCATGTATAACTTTGAATATATTCATAACTACCCGTTGTTTTTGCTAGATTATGACTTGCTTATCAACTTTAGACAACAATGTTTAAAATCTATTTGTGGAAACTGTATTGGCAAATGTGTAATTTATTTGTGAAACCTAGATGTATTGTAAAAGTGCTCTTTGTTTTCCTAATTAACAAAATAATTAATTAAATAATATATATATAATTATAAGATTTTGAACATTCCATTATAATAGGCTATTTGATAATGCGAAAAATAAAGTGTCAATTACTGTTATCAGTATAAATTAAGAGTTTAAAAATGGTTTTTACTAACGTAAGTTGAAAATAATAATAAATTTATTTAAACATCCGTTAATAAAAATGCATTTTTTAAACGTTTGTCACGTGACACAAAACGCTTTGATTCGTCGAGTTTATGATGACGTCACCTGCTTGTAAGTCTCGTTTGCCTACGTATGTGGATGATATGTAGAATACAGGCAAGTGACGTCACCGACCCCATTGCAGCGCCATAAGCGGGTTCCTTAAACTCTACTACATAATATAAAATGGATTTTAAAAACCTGTCAATTAGACTATTAAGCTGCTGATACCACGGCCATTGCATCATAGCCGAAACGTCAAGCTGTACGTACATAAAATTGTATTACATAACAAATGTCGCATTTTTAGTCCCATTGTTTTAATTTATATGTATAATTATATGTATTTATATCCGTTACCCTAGTATCCCATAACACAAACCTTACAGTACTTACTTCGGGGCTAGGTTAATTGGTGTGACTTTATGAAATACTTATTATTATTATTTTTTATTTCCCAAGCTCATCCCTCCCTTATTATCAGGCACTTATGGAAACTTACAAGCTATGTAAAGTGTTGTTAGTTTTTAAATTCTAATAATAGTTAGGTGATTCTAAATTTTGTAAACAATTGTACCATATAGTTAGTCAATTCTTAATAAATAGTTTTTTTATTATATGAATAAAAGTAGTTTTTTATTCTCTTTTTCCATCTTTAAGGAAGGCCAGTGCCCCAGCAGTGGGGACATTAAAAAGATGGCTGATGACGATAGTGGCTAACATCACACCATTTTAAAACGAAGCACAATTTCAAGAAATTATCTGTCAAGCAACTTCATAGGAACTTGTCCAATAAGTTCCTTACAGACAAAAAATATATTTAAAAAAATAATAAATAAGTGGCTGGTAAAATATTAGATAGATGAGAGATTAGATTAGACAGGCTGTCATTAATTATTTTCATAATATTTTGAACTCATTTAATAACAAAAGATTGCCGATGCAAACACAACACTAATACACGAACTTTTTGACCAGACCAATATTTATGTGATATTATCTACGGTTTTAATAATTTATATTTTTTGAACGAATCATTGTGCGACTTTCCAATTAAAACCCGAAACGTGGTAACTAATTTAAAACTGAGCAGCACGACGGAGATTTCGAATGAAAATTTTCTAAAGCAAACTCAACTGCTACTAATTAAGCGCCCCGTCTAAATTCTGTAAATCCAATACGAAATGCATAAGCAATTAAGGCCACGACGCCAAAGAATTGAGAAGCGTATCGGCTGCATTAAGGGCAATAATTAGGGTATGATAAATTTTAATTTAAAAAGAATTATAAACAATCGATTCAGCTCACAAGTTATTCTCAGACGGGAATTGAACCCGCGCCTTTGGGATATCCGGCCCACTGCTCTAATCACTGAGCTACCGATCCTTGAAGGTGTGCATTTTACAAAAATCATTTGTAAAATGCTTAATAATTGTTTTACAAATAAATAAATAATTCTAACTTTAATATTATAAATGCGAAAGTGTGTTTGTTTGTTCTTCCTTCACACCCTAACTAAGCTACCAATTGACTTAATTTTTGGCATCGAGTTAGTTGAAAGGACGGAAAGTAACAAAGGTTATTTCTTATACCTATATTTCTACGGGAACGGAAACAACGCGGGAGAAACCACGGGCGGAAGCTAGTGAATTATATAAAATTGAAATTCGATTACTCAAGAGTAGGTTCTAACTTTGGAAACGGTAGTTCATACATGGCTTTACAGAAATTATAAAATTTCAAAGTTCGCCCCATATTCAGAAAGAAAGAAAAGAAAAAGAAAATTTTTTGGACATCATACACAGGACATAAGATTTATACACACAATAAGACAAGAAGCCAGAAAAGAGAAAGTTACAATAACATACAAAGAAAGATGTTGAAATCAATAAAATAAAAAAAAACAATTAATTAATGTGTACGAAAAGAAACTAAAATTTTTTCAAGCCTGCTTAATGATAAGTAACCGAAATGTATCTATCCCTCATCAATACATTTCACTCCTTCCTTGTTATAATAATATATGAGATAAATAATATAGTTTATTGATTTCCGTTTAGAACCATGCAAAGTTATATTCCAAATACCTATTCCATTTCCTTGTTTTTCTTAAATGAAACTGTTAAGGCTTAAAATTTGCCTTTATTGGATAATGGTACCTGTGGTTGGTTTATTTTCAAAAATGAAAGCTTAGGTTGTTCTAAAAAAATTTGATTGCATTCCTGTGGAATTATGACCCAAGCCTGAAGTGAGGAAATATACCTACACCACGACATTACTTACAAAAGCCAAAACATTTGTAAAGTTTCTAGGTGTTCAATCTATTTTTTTTTTGTTAAAATGAAGGTTGTGTAACTGATTACGAAAGTTAACATTACCGATTAAAAATGTATGACAATGTTGACTTTTTTTTAATGAGCGACGGGAATACTCTTAGCCTTCATCATACCTGATGTTAAGTATTGATAAGGCTGAAATTGGAAGCAAGCCTCTCCCGGAATCCTCAATCACTGAGGAACTGGCTATCTAATCTTCAACTGCCGTACCACAACAATGCTGAAAACATTGTTGTTATGGCGTCAGATTTAGATGGCACGGTGGTAGCTAGCCAGGCGGACTTACAACAAGTCCTACCACCAAACAAACCGAATTAATTACCTTAACTTAATAGATTAATTAGTTTTCATAATAAGCTTAATTACTTAAAGCTAATTAATCTATTTCGCTAAATATATTTTTTATTTAATAAAAAATAACGGTAAGTATAAAATAGAGAGGGGCCAAACATTTCTTCTGTTATCGAAGCCTTACAACAAGTAGCCAGAGCTAAAACTAAATAACCTGTAAACAGAAAAGTTTGTGTACATTTTTAACCCCAGTATTGGCGACTTAAAAAGTAGTTTTTTCTTAGAGTTGTCGGCCCTGATTGCATCCCGGTGCAGCTTCGGAGCGAGCTCCTCAGTCACTCGTCGAGGCCCGAGGAGTTCGGTCGTCGCGACGATTGTCGCTGCGTTTTGTGTTTGTGGACACGTGATTCGTCAGTGCAGATCAAGGATTGTTTGTTGAACTGTGCTGTTCGCTGAAGTTGTTTATGGTAAGTTAAAGAGCAGTGTATAAAATATTAAATAAATATATGGCGATGGAGAAAGCAAAGAAATTATGAAAGTTTACTACATTATACTTCTACAATTAAATTCCCCAGCCGTAGGAGGCGTATAACAATGCATAGTATTTTTATATTTCATTATTAACTTGAAATAAAAGCTACAAAGATTAGTTATAATTGAATAATATATTGCAATTTCACCTTTAAATGTAGTTAAAAATATTTCATATTTAATAGCTCTGTTTGAGATAAGATTACAAATTATTGTAAAAGTTTAACAACGACCCACCTCATTATTATCATGTCCAGGGTCAGTGAGGTGAATAATAGCCCCTGGTGAATGAGAAAGGTCTGGCCTAACTTTGCTTTTCATTAATCTGATAAAAACAATCCAATTATCTGTAATTTAAATACAAACTGTTTTTATTACGGTCATTTATGTTGACAATGAAATTTACAAATACACAACGTGTTTTTTATACCCCCTAACTTTAGGGTTTGATCCGACCCTGTAAAAGATTCAAATGGGCAATTTTTTTTTTACTTTTCCACACAAATTCATTTGGCAAAACTACGTTTAGTGGAAAATAAATAAAATTATGCCGTTTGAATCGTTTACACGGTCTGATTTAAAACCTAAAGTTATAGTATATATAAAAAAAACACATTGAATAGGCTTTTCGATCGGATTTCAAGCGTAAATTACGATTAATCTAGCAACGAGTTTTAATAGAAGCCAAACAAGTAGAGCTTCGGATTGCATGAGTAATTATCAAACAACTATTTCGTCCTCGTTCATTTGCAAAAGCTTGCAATGTCTGACTGTTGGAACTAAGTAAATAGTAAATTTTTGGTCACTAAAATCAGCAGCTTTTGACTGCTTTTGCTGGCCAATTGTATCCTACGAATATCATAAATGTGAAAATTTTTATATTTGTTTATTTGTTGTTCAATCACGCGATGATGATTTTTTTTATAGGTAGGTACAGATAATGTACAGTCTAGATGAAAAGATAGGATACATTTAATTTGGCTAAATTATTATTAAAAATAAATTCTGTATCTTATCCCCATGTTCCGATGGGAATTAAATAATTAAAGATGAAGAAAAAATGCTTCTTAGCTATTGCTATTAACATTTTTAATATAAATAAAGAGTATTTAATATTTTGATTAAGCCCTTAACAGCATCCAGAAGTAAAAAACCCATGTCTTAAGGCCAATTCAATTGATCCAGTGGCATTTTAGTCAAGCGAACCAGTCAAGTGCTTTACTTGCAACTGGAAACCAGTTTCTGGGGTGGATTTTTACTGAATCCAGTACTATCCAGTGTCTATTTTCAATAGCGATTCGACGCTTGGTTTGTTTTTCCGATGTGGAATGTTTCTTGTATGTCGTAAACCAAGGATATTATTATGAGCTACTGAATGTTTCCGTAAATCTTTGATTTCATTGTATTAAATGAAGATCATATTATGGTAAAAATACAAAAAAGTCCTTGTCAAGGCATATTTATTTTGTTCGGTGGAAAAAATAGATGTAGTTAAGGTATTTATTTTTCACCGGAAAAAAATACAACCAACAAATTCTTTTTTTTTAAATTGCTGTCCTATGAGATGAGAAGTAGAGACGAGGGCGGTCAGGAGGTTAAGGCACTGATACCAGAAAATATTACATTCAAGTAACTGTCATATCGTATAAAAAATAATGCTGAAATCGGAATAATCCCGATACACCGGCATCTTTGGTATGTTGTTTGGGTTCACCTAGATAGTATTTATCCAGATTTGCAGCTTTCTGAAATGTAAGCGCGCTGACAATACACACAATACACCAAATATGCAGGTGTAGCAGAATTATTCCGATTTCGAATGTAACCTAAGACTGGTCTATTCATATTTTTGATTAGGATATCGGTTGCAAAATCAGCGCCGGAGCACTGGAGTAGGTATTAACTATAATACCTACTGGCATATGATCTTAACATCGATTTATTTTTGTAGAAAATTGGAAAATAAAAAAAGGAATTTTTCTTACCTATTTCCGTGTATGAAGAGAAAGTAAGAAATATTTTATTTATTCACTATACTAGTGCAGACTAGACTGGACTATATTATGTGAATGTTTTTGGCACCACAGTCCAAAATGGCAATTGACAATAATAATGCATCATTATTTTTTCTCATTATTATTCTTCACCATCAAGAATGACAATAAATTATAAGCGTCGGCTAGGTATATTCAATTGATTTGCTTCGGGGTATAAAATCTATACTCTGTCTCAATCCAATTTAATGAAAAGGTAAACAAAGACGCCATTATTCCGACCATAGACTATTTAGTGATGTGGTAAAATTTGACATTTAAAAATCGGTAAATTAATTGATTGCTTCGATTCGATTAATTGAATAGTATTATGTTGGAGCTTCGCGTGCTAACGCGAAGCTCCAAAATAGAAGAAGTAATAAACTTACTAAGTAATAATCATACAAGAAGTAATAAACTAAAAACTCTTCACTAACGCTAGTTAGTGAAGAGTTTTTAGTTTATTACTTCTCAAGCCTCGGGAGATGGCGGTGTTTATCGCGATTATAGAGAAATAATAGGCTTATATTAAACCGAGTAAAAATTACTCATTTTTTTAATTTCATAAAAACACATCATCATCACATAACAAATTGACAAGTGACTTTAACATAATATATGTAAGGTCACTTACCATCACACATTTATCATAAATATTAAAACAAAAAAAAGAACCCGGTAATCATAGCAGTAAATAATTTTCAATAACTTAGGAACTAGACATCTAAAACGTAGTTTCTTTAAAATACACACCAACCAACTTAAAAGTATTTAAAAGAAGCGAATAAAATACTACAATAAATAACTAAACAAAGGTAATAAAACTTTGAATACTTTAAGAACACAGAGTCAATATTAAGCAGTGCCATACAAGCCACGATAAATTAAAACTACCTAGTAAAAATAAAACAAAATCAGCCTATTTTGAGACAAGCAGTCAAGAGCAGACCCATCCCACTGGTGGCACCCATTCACGAGCATGAGGCATGAACCAGCCATGGCTTCGCTGATCACGGACTCGATTCTCACTCGTTAGAAATTATATTTATCCTTCTTATCGAAAAATATATTTTCAAATTTTAAGTAAAAAGTTGAAAAATAATTTTCTACATCATATTCATGAGATTACACATAAATATTCTTCGATTAACATTTAATTATAGTCGATAAAACGGAACGGTTTTTCCGATGTAGGCATACCTAGGTTACATAGAAATTGTGAAAACGTTGCTTTAAGTAAAATGATTCTACTTACGGTAGCAATGACATCGTTTCGGCAAATTATGCACACGGAATTCCGCTATGTCCCAGCCCTAACGGACCCGAGAATATACTTTTTTTATACTTCTGATAAATTTTAAATAGAAAAATATTGGAAAAAATTAACTCGTCCACAAGTAAATTCTCAGATGGGAATCGAACCCATGACCTTTGGAAATCCGGTCCAATGCTCTTGGGCATTAATTTATTCCAATATACGAGTTAATTTTTTCCAATATTTTTCTATTTAAAATTTATCAGAAGTATAAAAAAAATAGCATTGAAAAATGCAAAAAATAAAAAAATCATAAAATATACATTTTTTTATATTTGAGATTTTTGTGATAATTTTTATCAATAAATACAGTGATATTTTATCTTCGATAACATAACTCGATTCATAATCGATATAATTGAACAAATAATTGAACTATCTGTTAGACATTTTACATCAAGCACTATGCGACCAAAGATTAGACAATATTTTTGCTTCGATAAATAACCTCACTTTTCTTCTTAAAATTTTCAACTAAATTTTAAAAATGTTTAACTAACTACGATCTTTACAAACAAATTAGTGAGATTTATGTTGAAACCTTCTAATTACTTATGAATGTGTTTTTAAATCCATTTAGTGGCCGAAAGTGTGAGAATTTTTAATGAAACAGGTTTGTTTACATTTTCATTAAATTGGATTGAGACAGAGTATACCATAAGTATTTTGGCATGTTTGAAATACCACAGAGGGTAAGTAAAATGAGTATTCATTTTAATTATTAAATATCCTAAATTATTAATTAGTTATACAATGTATTTCATTGTATTGTTGCACACTCTTCCTTTTTGATATCTTGGTCGTTATTATTATTTTAATAAAAGACGTTGTATAAGATTTAATTGTATTTTTTTATTAAAATGTCAATTTGATCAAGTAATAAATAATATGAATGTACAAATAAAATAATAGCTGTTCAGACGTTTGGTGGCGCAGTGCAGCACGGCATGTCACTATGGCGGCTAAGCAAGTTTCTCTATGGTTGGTCACGGGATTTGTGATCAAAAAATTACTTTCTCGAGCTCCTTCGTACTTCGAAAGGCATTGATTCCGACTCCATTTGCTTAAAACCCATCAATCCGCACTGGGCCCGCATGGTGGTTCCTGCTCCGTATAATGCCTAACTCTCTGTTCTCTCTCTGTCACTTATCGTATCAAGCGGCCTCTGCTCTGACTTGGCTTAACGACGACTGTTGTCAGATGCCAACAGCCGAGACCGACGGTATAACGTGCCCTCCATGAAGCGATCAGTTGTAATGCCACTTACGGTCACCCATCCGAAACCTGGCCGGACCGAGCGTTGCTCAACAAACGTGGTCGAATACGATCAGTATGTCAAGCGCCGCCACGAGCGCATAGGCTACATATAGTGCCTGTATATAGCCAGTGCCCCAGTAGTGAAAACATTAAAACCGTTAATAAAAATGAGTTACCTACATAATTAGTAAAGGCAAGGGTTATGTCGTTTCTCAAGAACAATGATAAAATATTATCTTGTTCACTAGAATGACGTCACACAAGCGATGACGTATAAGATACCTATATGAGTTTGGTGCAATACTGAAGTTATAAAATATCGAATGTGTGGAGACCGTTAACTGTGGACCGTTAACTCTATTACCTTATTTTTCAACTCCAGGAAAATTTCATGAAAATACCATAAAGTGCACTCTAGGGTTGATATTCAAATACGTGCAGTTCCAATTTTCAATCTTGAACTAATCGTCACCTTATTGCTAATTTTTACTTCTTTTGCTTCGGCTACGTAAACTTAGAGCATATGTTTCTTTTGATATATATTCCTTATATTAATTATATATTCCCTGAACTATGGTTATTGTTTTATTAATTAATAGAAGTTATTGATGTATGGCACTTTTATTTTTATTATTAGATAAGTAGAGCGCTTGACCGCTATCTTTCCTGATGGAAAGCGAAGATGCGATCTAAGATGTAACACGCTTGTCTAGAGATACCTATTCACTCGTGACTTGAAGACCCCCAAATTATAAGTGTCAGGAAACACATACTCAGGCAAGGAATCTCACTCACTCTTTGGCGGTACGGATGATAAATGTCGAGTCAAAACGAGTAGTGCGACTCTTATGTATATCAACCATATAGTTGTGCGTCTGGTTGTCGGGTAAAAAAAATGGGAAAGCTGTGCAATTCTGCTGCTCACTCCCCGAAATGTAACCTATAGAATACGGATAGACCAGCAACCTTCAGGTCTGTGTTCAAGGCTCTTTAGTTTATTAAATAAGTAAATCATCATTGCCGATGAGCTTCTTAATTGGCCCTCCTTTCAATGGACTCAAGCGTCAGGAGTTGGTATTGGGCGGAACCATTCCAAAGATGAGAACAGTACTCCATACACCATACACGATCCAAATTGCGCTTGGTAAAGATTGAGAATAGCTGTTTCGGGGTGAAGTACTTTCTAATCTTTGCCAGAATGCCAAGTTTATTTGAGGTCAATTGAGCTTTACTCTCAATAAAAGAGCCAAAATTGAGAGTCGGAGACAATGTCATCCCGAGAAGCTCAAGGTGTCTAGTAATTGGCACTGATACATTTCGGAAAGTAGGAATTAAGTGAAAAGGACTCCTTTTTGTGGAAAAAAGACACGCCTGGGTCTTTGGCGGGTTGAACCTGACCAGATAGGCATCGCCCCTTTCGGAGACTGCCTGCAGCGATATATAGAAATTGCGCCTATATTAATGTTTTTAATAATAAAAATAGTAAGTAGTGTTATAACTTGAATAGTATCCGTGCTGAGTAATAAGTAATTATTAAAAATAAATAAATATTAAAAGATTCGCATTCATGATTAGTTATCGGTTGATCTTGGCCAAAGCATTTTAAATTTTTCCTTATTTCCCAAGTTGATTTTGATTTACATTTTAGCATTTAAAATGCTTTTGTGATGTCTATGTGATTAATTTTTAACAAGCTACAAGAAAACATCAACGACTTGTTCCGTTTGAGCGTTATGAGACAAATTGTTTTTTTTCTAGTATACTAGCTTCCGCCCGCGACTTCGTCCGCGTGGTCTTTAGAATTTGGTGCAGAAAGATTTAATTAAAAAAAGAAAGAAATATCTTTCTTTTCCTAACTTTTCCATAATTCATCTTTGAAAAAATACTACTTACGCCACATAATGCGATGTAGTGTATTTTCCCGTATAAAATAGGGATTTTTACGCGACAAAATAGGCTGTGTTCCTCTCAAGGCTATAAAGTATCTGTATCCCGAATTTCATCCAAACCCGTCAGCCATTTTTGAGTGATTAAGTAACGATCATCCAAACATCTAAACTTTCACATTTTTATGTTATAAGTAGGAAATAGGATAATTAATTTTCTTAGATTATGTGGCGCCATATATTTTAGCCTGCATTGATTTTTATACTTACTTTCCCGTAGGAAATTAATGGAGGAGTAGGATTTTAATGCGACAAAAAGTATCCAATATCCTTCTCCAGGCTATTAAGTATATGTGTCTCGAATTCCATCTTAATCAGTTCAACAGTTCTTACGTGATTGAGTAATAAACATCCAAACACCTAAACATCCAAACTTTCACGGTAATAATATTAGTAGGAAGTAGGATAGAAGGATTTCAAAAATGATGTGGCTCCATCTATTTAAGCCCCTGTCGATTTTTGTATTTTAGCGTAGAAGTTTGATTTTTACGCGACAAAAAGTATCCAATGTTCTTCTCCAGGCTATTAAGTACCTGTGTCCCGAGTTTCATCCAAACCCGTTCAGCCATTTTTGCGTGATTGAGTAACAAACATCCAAACATCTATACATCTACTCTTTTACATTTATAATATTATGTAGGATAGCAGAATTTCTTAAATTATGTGGCGCCGCCTATTTTACTCACATTGCTTTTTTATGTTTTCCCTTAGAAATGAGATATTCTAAAGCAACAAAAAGTACCATATGTTCTTATTCAGGCTATAAAGTGTCAATGTCCCGAATTTCATTCAAATCCGTTTAGCCGTTTTGCGAGATTAAGTAACATTCCCGTGAGACTACCGAGATAAAAAAGTAGCCTATGTTTTAATCCAGGCTGTCTTATATCTGTGTGCCAAATTTCATCGAAATCGATTCAGTAGTTTTTGCGTGAAAGTGTAACAAACATCCATCCATCCAAAACAGGGAACAGCCATACAGACAACAATTACTTTCACATTTATAATATAAGCATGGATAAGTGTGAATGGAGAAGTATTTCCGCTTTAACATGCGCTGCTGCCATCAAATACTAACTTTAAATTATACGCCCATAATTGCCTGAATCCTTCCACTACCACTATATGTACCTGTCATGCTATTAACAGTACCAATAATTTAAAATACCTTGGAATAATAATAGCTGAGACCCTATCCTCTAGACCACATATTGATACCCTAGTAAACAGAGTTCGAAAATTAATTTACGTTTTTAAACAACTACGAAGTATTTCTGATACTAAATTAATTACACAAGTGGACACTAGCCCTATTCCAATCCATAATTTAGTATTGTATTACATCCTGGGGTGGGATGCGAAAAACAACCTAATTTCCCTGGAAAGAGCTCAGCGAACCGTTTTAAAAGTAGCCAATTCCCTTCCCTTTCTGTATCCTACACGCTTACTGTATAAAAAGTGCAATGAATAAACTGTATGCCAGCTTTTTATAATGCACATATGACTTAAAACAACACGCAATGCTTCTGTATAATAAAGCTAACACTAATAATAAAAGATGAAGCAATATTGTTTGCATTTCTAAATCCGATTTAAAAGTTATTTTTACCAATAGATTCTTATATATTTTTATATAATAAACTGAACAGAACACTTGATATGTTTAATTTCAACTGTTATAAATTTTATGGCAATAGCACGTAATTATTTATGCAACTTGTCTAACGATGAGACTGAGCAGCTGTTAGAAATATGTAAATAGTAAATAGTAAAAATTTGTCAACAAAATTGATTTCTCTATTCATTGCATAATATGTTTACCTATCTAGATAAATTGCTTAGTTAAAGTATTGTTAATTTACTTACGTGTTATATAAGTATGTAAGGTCTGACTCACCTGAAGTACGGGTTAAAAACCTAGTTTAGGAAATTTAATTTTAAATTTGTCTTTAATTAAAATATTTGTATTTGTACATTTACTGCAAATCTTATGAAACAAAAATATCCTAGAAGATCCTAACCCTCTTACTTTGAAAATAAACGACTTATCTTACACAACTTCATCCCCCTATTCACACTTTTGGGGGTAAAATTTTCAGAAACGCCGAGACAGGTAAATATTTATTTTCAATCAACAATCTAAATACAAAATTTGGAGATCATAACTTCAAAACTGACAGACTTTCATACAAACTTTCATTGCCTTATGGGTAGAATTTAAAATAATCCTTTCATATTGCACCCCTAGACCTCACAAGGAACCTATGTGCTAAATTTTGAGTCTGTAGACCTAGCGGTTTGGGCTGAGTTTGTTTCTTTATATATATTTAGATTTTCTTGTTTATTTATCACTTAATATTATTTTTCTATAGATACCCAGAACAATTTCTTACATAAGTTTTGATATATTGTCTTGTAGCATTTTATTAATAGTTATTTGTTATGCAATGCTGGAAAGTTGGTTATTAGCGGCGAGTTACCTCTATTTCAAAGGTACAAGACGCTATAAACTTTTCTGCAGCGCGCAACACACAATGTTTCACCTCACAATAGTGAGGAACACTTTATGGTTTTTTTCCGCGGTCAACTTCCGGTAAAAAATTCTTTAAACAAAAAGTTTCATATAACTATACCTTATTCTTGTTGTTTTAATGATATAAGAAACTAAAATAATAAAAAGGGAGTATTATAGTTAATTCAAAGTTATTTAAAGTAGGAATATATTGTTACTTATAAATAACAATAAAACGATTCGGTAAATGTTGACATTGACATGAGGTACAAGACAAAGTGGACCTGGATCAGTCCAGACGGTAAAGTAAAAAATGAGATAGATTTTATCATGTCGCCGAAAAAGCAAATATTCAATGATGTCACTGTGATCAACACCCTCAAGACGGGGAGCGATCACCGAATGGTACGTGGCACGTTGAACATCAACGTGAAGCTGGAAAGATCGCGGCCGACCATTACCGGCCCATATACAAAACCCCGAGAGCTTTCAACTCGAGCTCTCAAAACCGCTTTAAAGCCCTTTAGAACAGCATAGATGTGGACGATTTACACAACACGGTGGTGGATACTGTCCGTACGGTAGGGTCCCAGTACTTTAAGACCCGCCGTCCCAAATTAAAGAAACTCTCCGACCACACACTCCTACTCATGGATCAGAGACGTGAAATGAGGCTTCAGAACTCAGCGGAGGCTCATCGTTATCGGCAGCTAAATAGGCAGATCTCTAAGTCTTAGACAAGCGACCTTCGCCAATTTAATATGAACCGTATTAAAGAGGCTATCGAGCGGAATAAAGGCTCCAAAGTGTTCGCGAGAGATTTGTCTATTGGGCAAAGCCAGATGGCAAAGCTTAAAACTGACGACGGTCGCATCATTTCTATGAAACCTGAAATCCTGAGGGAGATCGAGAGTTTCTATGGACAGTTATATTCCACGCAGACACCTGTTGAAAGCAAGGCTAAAGACCCTAGAGCCAAGCTTACCCGACACTTCACCGAAGATATCCCGGACGTCAGCCTGTACGAGATTAGTATGGCTCTCAAACAGCTCAAAAACAACAAGGCGGCGGGTGATGACGGCATCACTACAGAACTTCTGAGAGCGGGCGGTAAGCCTATACTCAAAGTCCTCCAGAAGCTTTTCAATTCCGTCATCGTCGAGGGCAAAACGCTGAGGGCATGGAATATAAGTGAGGTGATTTTGTTCTTCAAAAAAGGAGATAACACCCGTTTGAAGAACTTCAGACCTATCTCACTTCTAAGCCATGTCTATAAGTTGTTTTCAAGAATCATTACGACTCGTCTCGCTCGCAGGTTCGACGACTTCCTCCCGAACAAGCCGGGTTCCGAAAAGGCTTTAGCACCATAGACCACATCCATACGATGCGGCAGGTTATACAGAAGACCGAGAAGTATAATCTGCCACTTAGCTTGGCGTTTGTGGACTATGAGAAAGCCTTCGATTCAATAGAGACCTGGGGCCCTACCGTTCAACTGTCAAATGAAGCCATATCCATTTTTTTTTAGGGGGGGGGGGGGGGGCGGTGCTGCAGTCTCTCCAGAGAGGTGCCAAGTGGACTATAGGTATATCGAGGTGTTAAGGTACTTATACGAACATACCACCTTGTCTGTCCGATTACAGAACCAGAGCACAAGTTACATCCAACTGCAGCGAGGTGTGAGACAGGGAGACGTCATTTCTCCGAAACTCTTTACAGCTGCGTTGGAGGACATCTTTAAGCTCTTGGACTGGAAAGGACTAGGCATCAACATGAATGGCCCGTATCTGACACACCTTCGTTTTGCCGATGATATAGTCCTTATGGCTGTGAACTTGGAGGACCTGAACACAATGCTCGAAGATCTCCGTAGTGCTTCCCAAAGAGTGGGTCTTAGGATAAACATGGATAAGACGAAAATCATGTCGAATTCCCATGTCATATCCAGTACAGTAATTCACGTTGGGAACACTACACTCGAAGTTGTTGACCACTACGTTTACCTTGGACAGACAATCCAGTTGGGTAACTCCAACTTCGAAAAAGAGATCTCCCGTCGAATCGAACTCGGTTGGGCAGCATTCGGGAAGCTCCGTAAAATCTTCGCGTCCGACTTACCGCAGTGTCTCAAGACGAAAGTCTATGACCAGTGTGTGTTGCCAGTGATGACTTACGTTAGTGAAACGTGGTCGCTAACGTTGGGTCTGATAAGAAAGCTTAAGGTCACCCAGCGTGCAATGGAGAGGGCTATGCTCGGCGTTTCCCTACGTGATCGAATCAGAAATGAGGTGATCTGTAGGAGAACTAAAGTAACTGACATCGCTCGAAGGATTGCTCAGCTGAAGTGGCAGTGGTCGGGACACATGGCGAGAAGAACCGATGGCCATTTGACAAATCCTCCTTTTCCGAGCGTGTGAGGTGAAAAAAATATATCTATTGTTTACTTTCAATTTGAGGTCGTTGATGACGTCAAGATGTCAATATATAGTATTGAGGTTACAAAAGTGTGGGCGCAGCAACCGTATTAGTGTTAAGCTTTTGTACCCCTTGTTTTGGCTTCAAGACGACGAAAATAACATACACCCGTAATATTAAATTCAAAAATAGATTTACCTTTTATGTTTTTAAATAAAGCTAAGAATAAGCATTGTGACATTTTTTACCCAACCGCCCACTACCGCAATTTATCTTCTCAAGTTTGTTCACCACATCTTGAAATGAATTTCGTTAACAAATACTAAAAGTATACCTATGTATTCGTAATTCTATTCACATGTCTTGGAGTAGACGTGAAAACTATTTTATCATAATAAAATATCAAGTTTGGCATCAATATAAATAGCGTGGACCCAAAAAAATAAGTTAGTAAGTAAGATATACCTACTGACACACATTTACTTGGCATTTAGAATGATTGTAATAAGTCAGGACTTTAATCAATATTCTTTAATTCATCAAACCCAAACCGGACACCGGTGTCCAAAGAACAATGAAATATCTATTGTGTCATTGTAACTCATAATCGGGGAGCTAATTTGCAAAAGAAATATCGTTAATATGCCTACTTATTTTCGCCTACAATACATACCTACTTACAGTAAACGAGGGCTGTCAATAATTTCCGCTACGAAAGGAAAAAATCTTTATGACTATGGCAAAACGAGTGATAAGCGGGTAAATTGGAGTGAGAGCCAGTGGAGTGTGAGATGGGCCTCGCTGCCGGGCGGTGTCAATTCAATACATTAATTCAACAGCCCTACAGCCCTACTGGGCTTTGAATTAAAATATCGCTCGAGGGATATTTGCTGAATCTGTGAGGAATATTAATTTGAAAACGTTGATGCTTAAGTTATCTTTGAGTATTAGCGGAGCATTATAGAGTCTATTAAACATGGATGATGGAAATTGAATAAATAATTCGATAATGAGTAGGTACTCAGAACTGAGTCTTGCAAATGCACATCTTAACGTAAATATAAATAACTTCCTTCTTTTTTAAAAGTCGGGTAAATATAACGCAATATAAAACCAAATCTGTTAGTAAAAGGCGCGGCAGTGAAATACTTTCTCTGCGGTGGTATAAGTATGTTTTTAATTCATAAAAAACCTTTACATATTCTTTAATTCATTGGGAATAAAGTTTTAAAATCAACTCTAAATGAGTACTAAGCCTATGTTACGCAACTTTTCGTAAACAATACAAATTGCCATATCTCGAGTCTATGGATGCTTGTATGTCGAGCTCGACCCGAGAAGTATTAGATTTTATTATAATTTAATATACTTTAAGATATTTGGTAATCTCGAGTTAATTTACCAAAGAAACCTAGGGAATGGATGTAATTAACGTAGTACAATCTTACTTGGTATTATTCCAAACAGATTGCTAGTCCCAGTAGATTGACTGTACCAAATAAGCAATTATTTAAGATTTCTACTTAGTGTAAGTAGAACAACTTAATACCAGTTTAACGAAAATTGGTTTACAGACAATAGGCTTTTATGTTCATTAGTTAACATTATAGCTAGTATTATCATGAAATGATATTGTGCATTCAATAAATTTAATATTCCTGAGATTTTGATTTGAGAAAGGACCAATTATTTCTAGTTGGTGAGGCAGAATGCATTTTTTAGTGTGAAACCTTGGCTTTGACGAAATATCACAGGGTCAAACTTATAAAATCTCAGAGTGCCAGGTTCACATCGAGGACAAGGTCAGGATTTAGGACATCAGATAATCATCATAGTTATCGTAAAAAACAAAACTTACAAACATTATAAACCGGCATCAGACCCAGAGGTCCCTGGTTCGATTTCCAGTGGGGGTACAATTTTTATTCGGTTTGGTTGGTGGTAGAACTTGTTTTAAGTCCGCCTGAATAGTTACCGCTATCTTATCTAAGTCTGACGTCATAACAAGAATGTTTTTCAACATTGTTGTATTTCGGCAGTTAGATTTATGAAGTCGTTCGTCAGTAGAGGATTCCGGGAGAGGAGCACGTCTACCTTCAGTAAGATCAAGGCTAAGCGTCTCCTCATTGTGTAAAAAATAATAAAAAATACCTAAGTATGCGTCTACTTTTTTTTTACTATTTTACCTCTCACTTTACCTCAAAAGTGTCAGTTTTAGCCGTATATATAAAAGCAGCGTGAGATTGACGACGGTTCGTCACCTCCATCAAACCTACACTATAAATCACGATAGTGACCTAACTAAAAAAGGAAAATCTATATTTTTTGCTAAAAATATGTAAGTAATAGTTAAAAATAAGAGGGGACTGTCTGGCGAGAACGGTGCTGGCCAGCAAATGTCATGCACATGTATGACGAAATATAATCTGTCACTAGATTAGGTTAGGTCCGAACCAAAATGGTAAAAAGAGACCCTTATGGTGTGTGCGACTCAAGTGTGTCTATCTGTCATAGCTGGATATATCAAGAACTTGAAATTTGAACCCTATCTACTTGAAATTTGGTATGAGCGATGTTTTAAATTTGTTTAGCGACTAACGTATTTTAAGTCAGTTGGTAAAAGTCCGCCTTAATGCAATACCTGCTAGATACCTTTTCAAACGATACATCATAGTGTATGAACTGTTACGTGAAAGAAACTTACAAAGTGACAAACGATAAAGTTGACAAAAGCAGCACACAGGAAAATATATAGATTTCCTTTCAAATTCCGAGAATTTTATAGCACAACTGAATGTTTCTTTCCGTTGACAAGAATGTCGATTTTGCCCGGGAAAACTTGTCCAACACGTTCAAAAGTTGCCACGGAAACACGTCAAGAAACTCAGGACCACCAGTCCAAACTTGAGTGAACTTGTAATAATGTAAATTTAGACGTTACTTTCGATATGGGCTGCATTTGATAGCATTTTATAAAAACTGATACTTAATTTTCCGCTCTGTGTTTTCGCCGTCGCAAAGTCATCAATTGGTTCAATCGCTGAATGCACGGTTCACATACTAATTTACTTCACTACATACGCACTCAATTTTGAAACCTTTATGTAAGTAAATCTAATAAATCTTGCATGATACCCAAAATAATTCATCACACTCTGTGGGGTTAGCACGAATAACTTTCGATTAAGTATCGAGGAAGTAAAGTAAAAAATGTATGACATACTATTTCGATAGTTATTCGTGCTTGCCCTTCTGATTAGAAAGTTCCAAAGATTTGCGCGTTTGAAAAAAGAAATGAATTATTCGGTTGTACCTTCTCATATTATATTATCTAGTTTAGATTTTAGCGAACTCAATACATATTTCATACTACAATATAGTCAATCCACGGGGACAGAAATTCAAAGCAGAGTACGCAACTGCCTATGTGGATATTTGTGCCAAAACTCTGGCATCTCGTTAATCCCATCCGTAGCAAGCGTACAGAGATTCCTTAGTCTCTTCAATTATTTGAAGAATGTTCTGCAATATTTCATGTTCATGTCTACAATAACTTTGACTATCTAAATTGTATATTTTAATCAGGCATTTCAATTTAATGTTCCCACTGCTTGGGCACAACTCTTCCTGATAATCGAGTGAGTAAAATGGCCTATGCATAACTTTATTTGCATAATAGTAACTTTACTAATACGAGTAGATACTGTTTTTCACTATCCTAAAACTAGCATTCGTGAATGTTACAAAATGTTTAGGCTAAGTTAAGTATGTATAATGTGATTATATGTCTGCTTCACAATCAATGCTTGGGAACTGACTCCTAACTTAATGTTAAACTCTTAATATTCCACGGATATTTTATCATTTCTAAGTACCGCGTACCCAATATGTAAGAAATCTTCTTCCTTATGTTAATATTTAGCATAGGTGTAAATAGGATGTGGCATTTCTTTTTTTACATGCTTCTATTTCCCTTTTACATATTTGATGAAACGTACTTGATACATACATTTTCATTTTACAAACTTAAAGTAACTTTGTTTTGCTTTAAAACCATTTCATTAATACCGAAGGAAAATCTGTCAGTTTTAATTATACCTTGTACAGATTTGACCAAGTTTTTGGATCACTGGGTAATTCTCACGGATGATTAATGATATATAAAATGTTCTTAGAATATTTGACAAGCGGAAAGTTCCAAAGTAATTAAGTGTGCAAAGTTTTGATGCAAATTACTCGCAGGAGGTTTTGTTGAGTCGTCGCGACTGCACCCTGTTTTGTGGATATGAAGTTCCTCATTAACTCACACATACATAAGAAGTCACGGCTGAATTGAAACAGAAAGATTGAATATTTAATTATGTCAATTAGTCTAAAGAAATTGAACTTTCGAAAGACATTTGGGATCGTTAATAATTTGAAAGTTTCTTTTTCTTCGAGAGATTTTAAATGGTTCTTCGTTCATTACCAAACTGTACCTATCGATTAGGTAGAGGTAATTATGGGAGCCAGAAGCGGGAGCGATACCCTTATATTTTTATTTTTATGGGTACCTACTTCATTATTGAGCGTTAATAATTAGACAACATTATAACGTTTGTTCACACTATTGAACGGGTTATCAATAGCACATGCGATCAATCTGAACCAGCCATCAGCCTATAAAGTGTTAATAGAAACCGTGTCAAGTGTAAAACTCGATGTGTAGTGGTGTCGACGTCCGCTGCATCGATACACTGCCTGTAAAAGGGTAATTGATATTTCAAAATGATACGGTATATTTGTAAAAACCTTACTGAGGGTAGAGTTAACATTTGTTTGTATATAGTGCAGTATTTTTTTGTGTACACTGTACATTACAATATTGTATGGGTCTTTTGCCTGAAATCTATTTCTAAATATTGTTGAAATATATATTTTATACGGTGTTTAGGTATATTAAGCAAAATACTTTTTTATTAAATAGTTTCAAGACTTACATTACATTAGGTAAACGTTATTCATACCGGTGCTCATCTTGACTCCAAGCCTGAAATGGGTTCTCGGTTCAATTTCTGGCCACGACACAATATAAAGTTCTTTCTTGACTCGGGCCTTGATGTTTATCGTAATGTCGTTTATTCCGACTTCCATAACGTAGGTAATTTAGCTGTTTACTTTGGTTTAAAAGTACCGCCAACTGTGATTTTAGGGCAAGTCGACCAATATAACTTGCATCGCATTTTTTCCGGTTGATTAGTAGTTAGTCTTGTATGTAGCGTTCTCAATTATATACTTTTGTTTTATTATTACTTTTGTTTGACTGCTACTATTTTTTTTAATTAACAACGGGGAGTCTCTTAGCTTTCATCATACCTGATGCTAAGTATTCATAAGGCTGCATGAAGATGAAGGCGAGCCTCACCCGGAATGCTTAACCACTGAGGAACTGGCTATCTTATGTCTGACTTCCGAAACACAACAATGCTGAAAACATTGTTGTAATGGCGTCAGACTTAGATAAGATGTTGGTAGCTAGCCAGGCGGACTCACAACAAGTCCTACCACCAACCAAACCGAATAAAATATGGACTGGGAGTCAAACCCGGGACCCCTTGGTCTGGTACCGGTGGTTATGGTACCGCTAGACCACAGAGGCAGCAAAACTAGCACAAGAAAATCATTAAAATAAAAAGAGTTTTATTGGAAACTTCTTAGAATTATTACTATTATATTTTTGAAGCTAAGTTTTTTTAAACTTTAATATTTACGGACGATAGGTATTTATCGATATTTAATGTTTATTCAAAATCTTAAAACCAATTGTAGAAGTCATAATATGAACACCTTTGTGCCGTGCACCCTAAAATCCCTAAAATCACAAAAAAGACAGCTGTTTGAAAGAAATTTAATTTGAACTTTTGTAAAATATTTGATAAAAAACTGGTTTTTTGATTCGCAACTTCAGGGTTGCTTCATCCAAAAAGTTGTTCGTAATGATGAGTTTTACAAATGGTTTCAAGTCAATATAAAATAACGTTGTATTTAGTTGTAAATAAACATACCCCAACCTAATTTGACTTTTATTCTAAAATCGAAGTGTCGATACATCGCCAGCGGGTCGGCGAAGCCTGGTCGAAGCGGCCTATTCTTTCCACGGATGGCCGACTCAAATGGCTAAAGACGGGCGCAAAGAATATTAATGATCGCAATGCCTCTTCCAATATGTGGAGGACGGTTTTCTGATCTTAAAGGAATTTATATATATTTACTTTTTTTGTTAATCCTTTGTTTTTATTGGGGTATAATATTATATATTAGTAAGGATTTCACATAGAAATATGTTTTAGTTTCAATACAAGCAACTATTCAAATACATTATGTTACTCGTAATCGTCATTTTCACCACACATATTGGTCACTTTTAACAACATTCTTAGTAACTTCGTTCATCTGAGAACCGACACATCGTTTGCAATCCTTCCCGACTAAATTGTTGGTAAGGCGTTGGTTTTTAACCGACTTCAAAAATGGAAGAGGCTATTGAGTCGCCTATATTCTTTACTTTTAGAAGAGAATACTTAACACATGATACCATTTAATTACATTCTTAACATCTTATCGCCTTTAATATTGAAGTTTATATTCGTCAATACCTACGTGCTTACCTATATTTTAGAATAGAACTTAATGTAAAATAACCTATTAAAATGCATCTTTTTGAAGTCGTTTTTTTGTTGTGATGATAATAATTAGATAGCCGATGCCTGTGATTTAGTTTCTTCAGTCATGTTTCAATGTGGCTTTGTAACACGCCTTCGAAATTAACAGAGTAGCTCAAGATTGTTATTTTTGTACACCCACCCCGCGACCGACCTTAGCGAAAGATACTTACCCACTATAATCCGCATAATTTCCTTTACGTAGGTTATATACAGCTGGTAAAATCGTATACACGTATAGAGATTAGCGATAGGTAACACTCCATAAGAAAGTCTACTGTTCGATTGGGAAGTTCCCGACTGTATCAAAGTAATACTTAATAACTGCGGATGTCTTTACCAAAGAGTATTTTTGAGTTATACTATCATAACAATCATGATTGGATAACATGAACCCATTCTTACCCCCTGTACCATTTTCTCTATCCACAGAACAAAATAACTTTACGGGCCGGTTTTACTACCTACTAATAAGTTCTGGATAGTTTAATTGACAGATCTTTTGACAGTTTGTTATATGAAAAATTACAAACTATATGCCACATATGCTATCCATAACTTATCAGTAGTTGCTGAAACCGACACTTAATGTAATACCTACATTTTGATTCGTTATTAGCCATTTAAAGTGCTGAGGCCTGTCTTAGTAAGAACAAAAAGGTCATGACGGCCATGTAAAAAATCCATTTACAAAAAATACGCCAGAGATGGTGCCAGTGTGCTACTAACATAAGTAGTTTAATTAACTATTTTAACTAGTTTAATTAATTAAGTTCATATAATTTTAAAGGCAGTGAAATCAAAAGCGTATTCAAGATTTTTTGAAAACTACTGTAGCAACGGTATTAGGAGGCGCAGTAGTTCGCACGCTCGGCCTACGATTTAGTTTCGCAATGGTCGGTCACGGGATAGGTGACCAATAATTTACTATCTCTTCCGTGCCTCGGAAGGCACGTTAAACCGTTGGTCCCGGCTGTATTTGCGTTCATGAAAACCCACCAATCCACATTGGGCTCGCTTGGCGGATCATGGCTTATTCTCCCTTATGATTTATCCTTCCATATGGAAGGCCAGTACCCCGGCAGTGGGGACATAAACATGGTTAATGACGACTGTTTCATCTGTTCATAGGTAGGTACTGAAACATAAAACTTGAGTCATAACACTTCATTAAAAATGTAAGTAAAATCTCTAGTACTGTCAAAAACACTTAGTTTCAATTATCATTGATAATAATCATATAATGTCGAAGATTGCTTTCAGTGAGCTTTTAATACAGATCTATATATTGACAGTATTGGGCCCCTGACCTGCTGCTGGCTACTTAAAAATACCACTTGTATTCGCGACACATTGATAAACTCCTCTGTTGTTTTAAATCGCTTGACGATTTTTAAAAGAACTAAAACTTTTAGAAATAACGAGAAAATATACATACAACGCCATCTTTCATGCACGTGTTAGAATTTAAATGATAAGTATCAATGAATTGTTAATTTAAAATCTACTGGTAGATAAACTATTGTTCTACAAGGAGTAAATAAATAAAACTTAGAAATCTTTCAATAATTACTCAAATTCATTAAATAGAAATATCAATTAGAATGTTCCTCTAATAATTATTATTTAAAACACAACTATAAACATCCAACACATATGATGAACATTAATTGTCAATTAACAGACTCTTCTTCAACTTCGACAAAAATATACAGTAAGAAACTTTTTAGTCCTCTCTGCTTGGACTGCCCACACACGACTGGCCCAAAATATGTGTCTTCTATCTCAGAGGGAGTCAAAAGAGCGGGGGTTCTCCCATCAATAATTTACAACCAATCAGAAATCACTATGAAAATAGCTTGCTACAGTGGCGCCAACCGGTTAAATCCACCTTTTTAATGAAATATCAAAGATAAAGTAAACTATATGTATATACTAAAAGTAATGTAATTATTATTTACATATTATATGGTATATTTTATCTTGGATATATACGCACAATACGGCACATAATACGACATCATAATTATTAAGTATTTGAATTTGACTAATCATTATTTTCATTCAATGTATAGTTTGCGAGTAAAAGAATTGATTAAATAATGAACGAGTTTATATACTATTAATGTATTTACTTTGCAGCAGAGCAATTTGTTGACTAGCCAACCACCAAGCTGCTTTGTTACTTTGTGGGGCTGCCTCCTTGTTGGCAAACAGATCTCAGAGTAATAATGCGTAATACTGATGTGATTCCAGAATAGCGAGCTTCATATTTGAATGAAACATCTTTTTGGTATGGACATTGTGTTATACTATGGTGAATAAATTGTTTATGTTTCACTTTGAACGCTTAAAAAACTTATCGTTTTACGTAAATCTTATGTTTTGGCGCGCACTGTTCTTTGAAATCAAACAACTTTTACGGATATCAAACGCGCTATTTTCACGAACTAAGTTGTAATTGTCCGTATTTTTAATTTTTGTAGGGGTTTTTTATTTTCCCGACGTTTCGGCACCGTTTCAGCGGCCGTGGTCAACTCATCGTTTCATCAACTTATCGTTTTTCCTAGATCCTAGATCGAGACAAACAATCTTCTTTTTACGCACTTCAATATTTTCATATATTAACTATGATACGAACACAGATGAGACAGATATTAACTATGGACTTATCCTGAGATATAAAATTATAACTTATGAATTTCAGACGACATGATCAAAATTATCCGAGATAAGCTTTCAGCTTTCAAAGAAAGTTTCAGCACTTGTGTTGCTGATATGAGTCTATGAAAAATATATACTTATTTATTTATTGAGTTTTATGCTTAATGTTATCATTATTATAGGTGAAGACCACATTGGTTATAAAGAAGCAACAGAAATTATATAAAAGAAACAGTTAAATAACCATTTAAAATAACATATTTTTCCTAACGTACCATATTACTATTATAACATATATTATATTAATTATTATTATTAAATTAATTATGTATTGTTATTGCATTATTAGTTATTACATTGAAAAAGGAATTTAATTAAATAGGGGTTAAATAAGTGACTTACTAAACTTGCGAATGCCAACCGCGAAGAGATCCAAATCTTTGGTCTTGGACAAGCTGTTGAATACATTGACGAGACGTTTTAAAGGTGCGTGGTGACCGACAAATAACGCGTTCAACAAACAAAGCGTAAACGTTTACTATTAAAAAGCGAAGAAATTATTATAACAACTAGATAGCACACAGTGATCCCGTTATCCCTTAAGGGCGCGCTCTAGGCCAAAAGCAAAAGTAATAACTGCAACGGCGAACTGCAAAGTAAATGCTGCTTTATTTCTATGAGAAATAAGGCAGCATTTACTATATAATTCTCCGGCCCCATTCGGCCGGTCCGGAATGAAGGAAATTCTTTTTTTAAAGGATATTTACAAAAAAATATAACATAAGCCCTGCCTTATCTATAGTGTAATTATACTAAAAAGTTCCAAGCTTTATTTTAATGTATTACTTGAATACTAGCAGTTTATCGTATTAATTATAGTCATTTGGAGACAACTTCGCAGTTTTTTTCTATCGAGAAATTTTTATGCAATCGTGTTTTTGAGTAACATAGTCACTAGTGTTAGTCCTGTAGTTTGCTGCATCTTAATTTGAAATTCAGTTTTTCATTAATATTGATATTACAGACGATCATGTAAAGCAATCTGATTTTCGTTGGCCTATAGCGGGCCCTTAACAACGTTAGCCTGCAATCGGGCTAAAAAAAGTTTTATAAATAGCAATACGTTAAAAAACATTTGATTGAGTTTACGTAATGTTTAATTTTTTATATGTGTTTTTATTTTAAGTAATAAATGAAAACTTAGGATCCGGGAGCAGCTTTTTTCCCGATAAAATAACTAACTTTTAGCACTTTTTTTCTGTTAACCTGACGGTTGTATCTCTCACTTATGTCACTCATGAAAATGATTTGGCATTGACTTTCATTCATATTCAGCATTACTTTCAGAGAAATAATTATCTTTTTGCGTGTATCCCCTTCTTCTCTTAATTAATGGGTTGCTCGCGATAATTACGCATTTAGCCAAAGAACTCGGGTGAAAAACTGTGTGTATGTGAACTGTCACAATATAATAATACTATGTGCTCATTATTATGACTGTTATGTTTCACAGACTGTAATGTTGGCTAGTAGCTTATATAATACAGTGTCACTGATTGGGACCGAACTATTCTACAAAGGTTCTCTTCGTCAATTCAAAGGAAACTTCTAAGTACATGTAAAGATAGGTATACTACCTTGGACGAATGTATACTACCTATTGACTGAACTTTAGGTTTAAATCAAAGACCCAGAAGGTACCTCTGCCTAATCACATAACCACGAAAGGTATTCATACCAAAGACGAAGAAGTTTTAAAATCATGAAATATATACAACTTTTACGGATTACAGTGCTTATAACCCAGTGTTTTTTAACCCGATATTTAGTTGCATATTTTAGGATTTTAAGGTTTTTGTCTACCCTCGAAAAGTTAATTTATTGATTCGTTCGGTTACGGTTAGACATTTACTAATTAAAAGTTAATAATTTTTAAGGCAACAATTGTTGAATTAATATTTTGATTTGTTTGTTATTTAACCTGTGGGCCTACCAAAAACCATCATGTCATAAGAACGTTTTATTTGCGTTTTGTTTTTATTGAAGTTGTCACATTTTAACACACTTCACACTTCCTTGTTCTGTGCTTCACACTTTGGATGCGATGATTGAGCGAAGACGTCTTAAAACAAGCTTAATTTAAGAGATTCGTAGTACGAAATAGCATGGTAAGATTGAAAGAGTACTGCGCTAAGAGAAGGCGACAGGTCCCCAGGCCCCGGATTATAAGACACAATAGATTTTCCATTGTTCTTTGGACACCGGTGTCTGGTTCGGGTTTGATGAATTAAATTATTTATTACTTGCTTCTCCCGCGGTTTCACACGCGTGGTCCCCGTTCCCGTGGGAATATCGGAATAAAAAATCAAAAAGCAAAAAATAAGCCTTTTGGAGTCGGTGCCAGCCAAAGCAAGAAAAAGAAAAGTAGAATAGTTCAAAGTAGAATGCCTTGGCTGGCACCGATTCCAAAAGGCTTACTTTTTGCTTTTCAGTTTTTTAAATCGGTTTTTTTTTACTTTTTAGTGTCTGTTGTATGTAGTTTTGTAAAATACAGTAGGATTTTTCTAGATTAGATTAGGTTTAAATAACATTAAAATTAAAGTATAGTGAAAGTTACAAGGTCAACAAATATGCTCATATCTGATTCTGATTCATAAAATAAAAACTACTGGACCAAACTAAATCAAAATTTAATGGGACCAAATGGTAACTATTCCGCATCGAACAAAAAATAATCAAATCTCGGCGAAACCGGTGGTGTACATACATAAAACATATTTAAAAATCTAACCGGCCGAATTGAGATCCTCCTCCTTTTTGGAAGTCAGCTAAAAAGTAGCCTATGTGACTATGAAAATTGTATTTAAATTATTTGGGAAATGTTACTTCTAATTGACGTTAATAACAGAAATAATTACGTTACAGTTTTAACCGTCGTGGGTTCATTGAAATAAAACGTCGTGGGTTCTTTTTTAATTTTGCTTTTTATTTCAAACTTTTTAGAGACCATCGATATTATGTACATTGTACTACAGAAAACCCATTACTGAAAACCGCACCAAAATCAGACTAGTAGTTTTGGTTTTGAAAGAAAAGGAAGAAAGAAAATTAATTTTATTGAGACAACAAATACAAGGACTATTAAACATATTATTAACAATTAACACAAAAACATTGTCTCAAAACGGTCCCGGCTCAGCATAATGCATGGTCTACGACCAGCGCTGATCTTCCGCCGGAACCGGTTTGTTGACTCCGCTACAAGTAGAAACACAGATAAACAAATTTTACTGCAGCGCCCACTGGTGAATTGTCATCGTAACACTTATCTAAGAACATTCACCAATCAAACCTAAACCCATTACTGAAAACCGCATCAAAATCGGACTAGTAGTTTTGGAGATAAATGGTAACATTATAAATAATATAAATCAAACAAACGAACAACCTCTCACGCCAAACGCATATACCGTCTCCGAACCGTCCGTTGGTAAAATCAGCAGGAAGTATATAATAGTTATTTGATATACAAGAGAGCAATGTCAATTTTTTGCTGCGAGTGCTGACTTTAAATCACGAACTAGCGAAGTAGTCTAAAATATAGACTACTGAGCACAGTGAGTGATTTAAAGGCACGAGACATCAGAAAAATTTGCTCTCGTGTTAGTGTTAAACATACAACTTTTCACCTCTACCAGCGAGAAAAGTGTTACAGGTGAGAAAAAGAACATTGAAGGCAACATTTAACAATATTACGTCTTTAGTTAAAAAAACACTCGTATTTATCTAATTTGTTATTAGATTTCATGAATTTTTCTTATTTTATTTTTGTATCATGCATGCGATTCGAACCTTTGGTATTCGTGTATTTTATTTTTTATGCTTTATATTTCATGTCCAACAACATAAAGCTATCTATTTAGCCTTTTTGCACATACCTATTAATTTAAAAAATCTCATCCTTGACACTCACATTTCTTTTTTCATAACTATTTCAAAAAGTGGTGTAAGAAATGAACAAGGTTGCCTTGAAGAGATTGCTTTGTAGGATAAGGCCGCCTATTGAGTGTTCCTCTTTATTGTATTTTTTTCTGTATAAGTTTGTTTTTGTATCGTGTGCAATAAAGTTTATATTATTATTATATTAAATACACCTATCCAAAATGCAACTATAATTTTTCGACTGCAAAAATAAATTATATCTGCGGTTTTGGAAAATGTGCTATAACTCTGAAACTGCTAAATATATTTCGTTTAAACCAATTTTCGTTGAAAGTTTTTAGATTTTTCATTCTCTTATTTCAAAAGTTAGAGGGGGGTGGGGGCACATTTTACCACTTTGGAAGTGTACATCTTTCAAACGGTTGATTTTGAGAAAAAGTCGCTTTAGAAACCTCAATGTAACTTTTAAAGACCTATGTTTAGATACCCCACACGTATAGGTTTAACGAAAAAAAATTCAGTTTCAGTTCCATGTATATTTTTTTTTTTATTTTTGTGTAAAAACCGTAAAGCGGTTTACGGTTCCCTGCCAAGTTTCAACTGTGTAATCCTCATAGTTTTTTAATAAATTGGCTGTGACATACATCGGAAAGACAGACATGACGAATCTATAAGAGTTCCGTTTTTTGCCATTAGACTACGGAACCCTAAAAAGCACTTTGCCTCGCGCTGCAGCAAAAAATGATTTTGCTGCGAGTTTTTACGCGCCAAAAGCGCCCTTTTCTTTCTGGAGAGGTGAAAATATAATCATCAAACAACACATACCGATTCCGTGACGAGTGTTACAATTTTCAAAATCAACTAAACTTATCAAACTGTTTTCCACATTTTATTATAATAATCTTAATAGTCAACCTAAATAGAAGATTGTATTACAAGGGAGCAAAATAATATTTTTACGGTGAGGGCGGTGTTTCGAATCCTGAGCGAAGTGAGGGATTCAAAGTACATCGCCCAAGGGAAAAATATTTTGCTCTCGCGTGAAACACTCTACTTTTCATCTCCTGTAAAGACACTGTAAAGTAGGTAATTTTATGACATTATTAGCTGCAATTTTTACTGTAGCAGGAGTTAATACAATGTCAAACTAACAACGTAGAATAGACCATTTTTTTTCGAAAAATACAACAAATTATATCCGTTCCGCGCCAAAATCGCCCTTTTCGTGCTGGAGAGGTGAAAAATAAAATTTTACATAACTTGTTAACAATGTTGCAGGAACTACATTACAAAATTATTTCACTTTTCATAATCTGTAATATTTGCGTCGTGTTTGAAGCATGGTCGAACGCTGCTATTGATTTCTTGTTATTTAATGGTTCCGAGCTTAAGCTTACATTTTCGACATACATTCTATTTGAAACACCCATTGTTAAAACGGACGACGATGGAACGGCACTTTTTACATTTTAATTTCATAGCCTATTTAATTAATGTAGCTGTACATAGCGTTTATTTAAAACTAGCTGTGCCCGCAACTTCGTTAGCGTAAGAACCAGAACATCGTTTGCAATCCTTCCCGACGAAATTGTTGATAAGGCGGTCATTTTAACCAATTTCAAAAAGGGAAGATGCTTATGAATCGTTTATTTTCTTTACTTTTTGAAGAGAATACTTAACACATGATACCATTTACCTCTGGCGTAGAAGGTGGGTTTAGTACCCCTGCGCCAAATTTCAGGCGGTCATTTTAACCAATTTCAAAAAGGGAAGATGCTTATGAATCGTCTATTTTCTTTACTTTTTGAAGAGAATACTTAACACATGATACCATTTACCTCTGGCGTAGAAGGTGGGTTTAGTACCCCTGCGCCAATTTTAGTTCAAAAGTACGTATTAAAATGCAAAGTAGCATCTTTTTGACGTCGTTTTTTTTTGTTTTGATGATAATAATTAGATAGCCGATACCTGTGATTCGGTTTCATCAGTCATGTTTCAATGTAGCTTTGTAACACGCCTTCAAACTAACAGAGAAGCTCAAGATTGTTATTTTTGGTCACCCACCCCGCGACCGACCTTAGCGAAAATTACTTGTACACGGCTGGCAAAATAGTAAACACGTATAGAGAAATAGGTAACACTCCATAAGAAAGTCTACTGGTCGACTGGGAAGTTGTCCGACTGTATCTAAGTAATAATAACTGCGCCTGTCTTTATTGAAAAGCAGGGCTCGCGTAGTGGATCATGTCATGCTAGGCGATTGCGTAAAGTCAATCGTATTCATTTGACAGTTCATATTGTATCATATGAAATGTCAATCCATACAAATCGCAGCCGATTCAATACGATATGAACTGTCAAATGAATACAATTACCTTACGCAATCGCACCCATGGCCCATTCTCCTTATCTTATGATTTCTCCTTCCATCAGGAAGTGCCCCGGCAGAGGGGACATGAAAAAAGGAAAATACCTTGTTGTATCTCCTTGAGTATCAATGATTCCATTTTGAGTGGGTATTGTTTGATCACTTTTTCTTTACTTATAATATTTTTTCTTTCGGAAATCGTAGTGTAAGTGTCTTTCTGTAAATTAAAATCTCCAAAAATATTATCATTTACTTGCCTAGTACAAATAAGCAAATTGTTGTTTAATATGCGAAAACAAGTAACTGTGTATATTGTGTTATGTTTGTTATGCTTTTTAGTCATTTATATACTGTATGTTTTCCGAATAAAATAAAATAAAAAATAAAATAAAATAAAAACAAAAAAGATCAAATAATAAAACCCCCTAATTACAACAGAAACCGTCTTCAAAGTATACTTTTTGGAGGCACCATCGGTGCCAACCAGGGCATCAATGGTGCATTCTACATTGCACTTCAACTTATAGTTCCTACGTAAAAAATTTTTTCGTTCTAGCTGGCACCGACTCCAAAAAGTATATTTTGAAGACGGTTTCTGTTGTATTTATGGGGTTTTATAATTTGGTAGATTCGACGGGAGACGGAAGAACTACGAGAAAGAGATCTCCCGTCGAATCCAACTCGGTTGGGCAGCATTCGGGAAGCTCCGTAAAATCTTCGCGTCCAACTTACCTCAGTGTCACAAGACGAAAGACTATGACCAGCATGCGTTGCATGAGCACATCGCCTAAGCTTTCTCGACACTTTTCTCGGGCGAGCGTATTGTCTGTCCCACTCACACCGTACTGATATGCGCGGGACAGACACCGCGAGATAAGCGTCGACAGCGAGTCGCGGTGCGCATGCTATGCTGGCAGTGTGTGTTGCCAGTGATGACTTACGGTAGTGAAACCGTAAAGAACTAAAGTAACTGACATCGCTCGAAGGATTGCTCAGCTGAAGTGGCAGTGGGCGGGACACATAGCGAGAAGAACCGATGGCCGTTGGGGCGGAAAGTGGCGACCGCGCACAGGACGACAAGGTGGACCGACGATCTGGTGAAGGTCGCGGGAAGCCGCTGGATGCGGACTGCGCAGGACCGATCGTTGTGGAGATCCTTGGGGGAGGCCTATACCAGCAGTGGGTGTCATGTGGCTGAGACGACGACGACGGATTATTTGGTATTTTTTTTGTTTTCATTTTATATTTTTCTTTTTGAAGTAGGTTTTAATTTTTAATTTTTTTTTTGTATTATATAAGCTCAATACTTTTTACCATGTTCATCGTGAGGAGCATAATTGCTTAGGAATGGTATCGCACCCGTGATATACTGAGTATTTAATAGTTCAGATGACCGCGTGTGGTCTTCATCATCCGTTCCACTGGCATTCTAGATTGCGGTCCCACTATTTTATTTTCCGTGCCTTGGCTGCCACCGACTCCAAAAGGCTTATTTTTTGCTTTTTAGTTTTTTGAAGTCGGTTTTAATTTTTTTATAAAAAGTTTTTTATTTCACATATTTTAAAGATAGAAGTCCCAAACCTACACTAATAACTTCATGTCGACTGCTCATCAACTTTTACAAAATGCTGTTTTTCCCGTTGCAGTGACATTAATTATTGAGGAGTTCTCCTGGTACTTCATCATCAGCTCCACTTTATCAAATCCATTGAGACGAGCATAAATTTCTTATAAACCATATTAAAGTCGTCGTATCGCTTCCGTGAAATGCTAAGTATTTGATAGTTCGGATGACTACTTGTGGTATTTATCACGAGCACAGAATACTTAATAGTACAAATACAGAAGGTTCACTTCGTAACTCCAATCAAATAAATTGCTAGTCTAGCTCACGACGCAATAAAGTCCAATTCACGTCACGCTGCGCTAAATGCCTAGCATTATATTCACCTACATTCTGCGTCCCTTTCTATCGCGTAACTCGTATTCTTTCAGACGCAGCTAGGGTTGCCTCTTTGTGATGCATTTATTTATAGGTAGACTTTGTGTCGGCATATGCATAGTATAATCAAAAGGTAGATATATTAAAGGTTAATAGGTACCTACCAAAAGTAAAAAAAAATAACAAACCTACCTAAAGTACCTACCTACTTCTTTAACAAAATGATAACGATACGGCATACATTACTGTGTACTTAGTATAAGAAATTGAATATTATTTAAATATTTATGTGTTTATGTAGGTAAGTTGCGTATTAAATCGGAATGACATATTACGAGACCTCGAGGTGCACCCAATGAAGCGCATCCAAACTGTTTCTCGAAGCACACCTTTCAGGTGCGCTAACGGAATCAACTACGGTTAAAAGGTGCGCTTCGAGGAATGTTTTAGGTGCGCTTGTAAATAGGAGCGCTTCGATTAATATCTCGTAATATGGTGGTATTCCTCGAAGCGCACTTATTTTCAAACGCACCTTTACTATTTCTCGAAGCACACCTTTTAGGCGTAGTTGATTTCGTTAGCGCAAAGCGTTAAAGTAGAACTTGCCTTTCATCGTCCTTAGGGAGCGTAAAAAAAGTTAACTTTGGATCGCGATTCGTGTTTAAACAGTTGAACACTGCACAATGTTTACGAGCTTTTTTTTTACGTGTTGCCATTTTAAATTTAACTTATTTTAAGGTAGTTAACTACGGAAAGTAGGTGACAAACAAAACTTGCGCGTGCGTCACTGCTCGCTCGTGAGTCCCTACTAGATTGGCACCGCCGGAGTAAGCTAAGCAACCAAAACCTGAACGACGACGCGTAAACTCCAACTCTGCACTGCTCTGCATACGCGCGTCACAATATGAATTTCTCCGTCCGTCCTCTCTTCAAAATGTAATTACTTTTGATAGAGTTGACTGATTTTGATGAAATAAAGCCTTTACGGTAAGTTGAGATACGGACTTTAAACATATAAACAATTCTGTGGACTTAGATCAGTGGTTTTGGTGTGCTCATTTAAATACACAGACATACAGACAGACGGACAGACAAACATTAAAAAAAATATAGAAATTAATTCCGAGTCCCCTATTTTTTTTTTTTTGTAAATCCAAGAAATGTACAGACACGCTGCACTTTGATTCTTACTATAAGTAGATAGCTTTGTTATTTTCATAATCACTTCATGGATTATCGGATGTCCTCACGTGTTGCCAATCTAAAAACCGTACGTTTCTAGTACCTATATATCATTTAACGAGGTGGACCCTTTACATGTTCGCAGGGTGGACCCGTGCTTCACCTAGGTTCTCCACCTGGGTGAAGCACGGGTTGCTCCAGCTGATGACGTTATTGTATAGTCATGCAATAAATTGTTTTCAATATATGATTCAAAAAGATTGAGTAAATTTATAAAAAATAAAAAACTAAATGTACTAGGGCAGCATAAACAACAAGGAGTTATTATATCTAATTAAAAAGCTGCCTTTTAACCGCGCAGTGGTCCCACTGCAAAAAAAAAATCGAACGAAAAGTACCAGGGCAGCAAAACTAACTAGGAGTTATTATACCTAAGCTCTGCCTTTAATAAGCCCTTATCATCTTATAACTTCTGGTTAGATACTGGTACTTTCTGCTAAAATTTTAATTTCAAGTATTCAAACGGTTGAGTAAGTTCAAACGTTCAATTAAAAAACAATTCAAGTCTTATATTAAAATAAATTATATTGATTTAAGTATATTAAATTTTGTATTTTTCTTGATTACTTGACTGTACTGATCATCAGTTGGAGCACGGGTCCATATAGGTACCCGTGCTTCACCCAAGTGGAGAACCTAGGTGGAGAACAGGTCCGCACTCCATTTACCATGTTCACCACGGAACACAAGAAGGAGGTTCGAATACTATCTACATATTTGACGACCTGTTTGGCGCAGGGGTACTAACCCCACCTTCTGCGCCAGAGGTCCCGGGTTCGATCCCCGGACAAGACAAATATTTGTGTGCATGAACATGTCTATTTGTCTTGGTCTGGGTGTTTAATATGTATATTATGTATGTATTTACTAAAAAAAAGTATATAAGTATGTTTATCCGTTATCTAGTATCCATAACACAAGTTCTTCATGATACTTAACGTGGGCTAGATAATTGGTGTGATTGTATGGAAATATTTATTTATTTATTTATTTATTTATTATATCGAAACACATTAAAGTGTCTTAATGCTCAAGAGACAAATAAATATTGTTAAAAAATGAATAGCTTCTGTCCATGGTTACCCATTATTGTATTTCCTCGGCTTTATTGTTGATATTCATACCTAACTGCCTACGCGGAAATGTTGAAAGGTCTGACGGACAGTTCTACGAAATGTTAAGATTACATTTATTTTTGTAAGGTCACGTAATGAACTCGACGTGGTCCATGACAGCCAAGGACGGTAGATATATAAACAGGATTTTTAATATTTATTCAGTCTTTGAATGTGTCGAATTATTGAAGAATTAAATAAAAATAAGAGAAGAATCCTGCCAATTTAGGGCACCTAAATATGTTACTTTACCTTTGCGTGATAGTAAACACTACAGCCAGCGCCTAACGTGCTGCAAGCTACACAACAAATCAAATAAAGAAAAAAGCTTTTTATTAGCTTGATTTAAGTAGTATCATAAAGGAATGTATATTTATGTAAGAATAACAATAAGTTTAAGAAATATTAATATTTTTAGTTATACCTTGACAAACTACAAGATTCTGGCAACGAAATGGAATTCGTCGCCCAAATATTTAATCTACAATTTACCGAAACATTAAATTTAGGTATTTCTAATAGCTTTTACGGCTTAAACTAATAAAGTAAGAGGTCTTAAAACATGCTTCCTTTATATAGCGCAGCAATATTTCACGAGTCTACGTTAATGTTAAACTGTTAAGTCGTTCGAACGCCGCCGAACACGCCTTTGTTTTTACGATTTCATTTCACAGACAGTAAAATTTGCGAGAGCATTCCAAAGAGTGTAAATTAGCCACACTTGGATTGGGAGCCGACGGCGGGCGGCGAGCGCGGGCCGGCCATTTATTGAAAGTCGGAGGGCAGCGCGTGAGGCCATTAGTCCTCCCGCCGCCTGAAAAAGTGTCGCTTCCCCTGAAACATTGCGCCTGGGCGCGCTATTCAATTGGCGAATGTATTTTATTCGGTGCCAATCGATCTCGGGCAACAAAACGCACGCTGTGAATGGAGAGTCCCGCGAGGCGATAAATCACCGACGTCTTCGATACGTTTAATGAAAAGATCCTTCTTCGCCCACTGTGTTTTTTCAAGTCGAGGTGTATAATTTAGACACTTGTATACAGGTTTTATCTAAAAGTCTGATCCAGAATAAAGGTGAATCGTAAGCGTGTCGTGCTGCGTGCTGACGCTGAGAGCCCATGAAGAAAAATCTGTATGTTTTTATTTCCACAATTTTTTTTGTACATAGGTATCTGTACACTGACATAGGTGTAGACACACTCTCGGATTCGACAACAAACCAACCACAAACAAATTATAATTTAAATACTACTAAGATGCAGAATACATAGCACCTTTCGCTTTTCGGAAGTTATCCCACTTCGTAGAAGTTCGGTAAATACTTTCTGCTTATTTGCAGATATACTTTTATCTAGCAAGTTCTTCGTAAGTTGCGATAAAAATAAACGATGACGACGTCCGATGAAAATTAGTAAAGTTTGTGTCTAATTAAAGATTGTTGTTTCAGATTGGTTCCATGGTCACTTGAAGGGAGAAAATGTCGGATGTGCAATGCGTTTAGTCTACCTTCGAGTAAGGTGGTAATGTCAGGAGATGAGGGGGTAGTGTTGGAGCTTCGAAGATGAAAGAAGCGAGGAGGGCGCGCCAGGGTCGGGACGTGACTTGACGTTTGGACCTCCTCGCAACATGCCGCCGCATCTCGCCGCCATCTTGCTGTGGCTTAGTGGCAGTAAGTATTCGTACATGTGGCATCACATTCATATCTGTCTAGACGTAATGCATATTTACATCTGCATATTCTTCATTCTTAGAACTAGATTAATTTATTTTGACCGTCATTCTAGTAATTCGAAACAATGACATATACCATCTTAAACAATCTTTCTCTCAGGTCTCTTTAGTCATATAAGTTATAAAGATAACCTTCAAAGATTTTTGAGCGCTGACATCTTAATATCAGTCTAAAAAATTCAAAATCAACCAGTATCTCATCTTCTTATTCTACCGCTTAAAGTTTTATATAGTAAAAATTAAAATTTTGAGAAAACCCACGACTGTTAAAACGTAATTGAAAAAGGATAAAATAATTTAAAAACCCCCGACTTAATTATCCGTCGGGGGCTGCCAATAATTTTGCAGTTTTTGAATAAATGGATTAATTTATATTCATGCTGAAATTTATAATAGTGATGGCAACCCCCGACGGATAATTAAGTCGGGAGTTTTTAAATTATTTTATCCTTTTTCAATTATGTTTAAACCGTCGGTGGTTTTAAAAAAAAAATTGCTTTTTATTTTAATGTTTTTAGAGAGCATAGATATTATGTACATTGTACTATATAAAACCCATTACTGAAACCCGCATCAAAATTGGACAAGTAGTTTTGGTTTTGCTCAAACAAATGTTTACTGCAGCGCCCCCTGGTGAGTTGTCACCGTAACACCTATCTAAGAACATGCACCAATCAAACCCAAACCCATCACTGAAAATTAAACCGTTTGAATGCAAAAAACTGCAACGTTATCGGTTTAGTAGTTTTTTAAGAACTCTTAGAATGCCAACTTATCTGGTTGCTGCTACGCCCCCTGGTGGTCTACCACCGTAAAACATGTCTAAGAACCTGCTCTGAAATGAAATCTTTTGAATGCAAAAAACCGCACCGGTCCTTTCCGAGGAAAATGGTAACAGACATACATACAAACAAATAAACAAACAAACAACCTCTAACCCCAACGCATATACCGCCTCCGTTCCGTTCCGTCCGTCGTGGGTAAAAAGCTAGTGCGCCTACTAAGGTGCACATTCCAGTAGAACTGTCTACTGGAATGTAAGTACCTAACGTTGCTGCTTACCACCGCTGCTACCATAAGTCACATAGTTTGTGTTGCGTGCTTTAATGCGGTTCACTTTCCAATAACATCTTTCAAGCAACTGTACAAAAGTGATGAATTATTAAAATCGACTCTGATAGGATTGAGAATTCGAATCCAATCCCTTAAGTAAAGCTGATTATTGGAATTTCCCGAGGAGCGGGGTGTTCTCCAAAAATTCTGTGAAGTACCAATCTTTCTCCTTGCTGCGATCGCAGAATTATTGGTTCGAAACACGCAAGACCATTCATTTATTATACATAGGACAGGCTTTCGTTCTTATTCAGTTACCAGTGGTTTCTTTTTGTTCAGATAGAGTAAGTAGGATCTGAAACTTGGTAATATCTACTCAATTATTCATGACAAAAGAATTGAAGTTTATATAAACTAAGGACAACTTCTGGTTAAAAATCTGAGATCGAATTTTGGTCCGAGGCATAAACGATGAAGTTTTACAAATGTTTTATTATACGAGTATGCATGCTTGCACACGGATGCATTTGCTTTGTTTTTATTTTTTTTACTAAATACTCGTATTAAATATCAGACCATTACGTAAGCTGTAATCCTACTCAATATTTTAATCGTAACAATAAACTGATAAATCCGTCAATCAAAGTATTTTAAACACTGACATTTAGTTTTTACTTTGAGCAGTCCTTTTCATAAAGGATACCGTTCCACGTAGCGAGTAATATTAATATCAGGGTATGAGGAACGAAACATATCTCGTTCCACGGGAGGACGGCGCTCTACCCCACGTCACTAAATTGATAAAAACCGCCAACCAAAGTATTTAAAACACTGACATTTAGTTTTTACTTTGAGCATTCCTTTTCATAAAAGGAGACCGTTTCACGAAGCGAGTAATATTAATATCAGGGTATGAGGAACGGAACATATCTCGCTCCCTGTCCCCGGGCGGACAGCGCTCATCACCCCACGTCACTCCGCACACAACTTCGCGAAAGTTCCAGTGAATTATTCGTTTCCTTGACGTTTATTGCCGAGAGAAATGTATTTGGAAATTAGTAGCCAGCCTACGACAGCGGTTTGTTGATGAGACGCGAGCCCCGACCATAAACCTATTTTTTGGAATAAATTTATTGCAGAAAGGGTTGGAACCGGGATGAATTCAATGACGAAGTTCGTAACTTAGTTGCTTAGGCTTGTTGTAATATTCTCCTCAAGATTCTGAATAACAAGATGGTTTTCGGATTTGATTCTTATATTTTATTTATGTATCTTTATCTTTTTACTAACAACGGTACGGAGACGGTATATGCGTTTGGGGGTGAGAGGTTGTTTGTTTGTTTGTGCAAACCAATGTTACCATTTATCTCCAAAACTACTAGTCTGATTTTGATGTGGTTTGCAGTGATTGGTTTGGGTTTGATTGATGAATGATCATAAACAGGTGTCACGGTGTCAACTCACTAGGGGGCGCTGCAGTAAATATTTGTTTTGCAAACCAATGTTACCATTTATCTCCAAAACTACTTGTCCGATTTTGATGCGGTTGTCAGTCATGGGTTTGGGTTTGATAGGTGAATGTTCTTAAAAAAGTGTTACGGTGACAATTCACCACGGAGCGCTACAGTAAACATTTGTTTGAGCAAAACCAAAGCTACTAATCTGATTTCGATGCGGTCTTCAGTAATGGGTTTTCTGTAGTATAATGTACATAAAATCTATTCTCTTTAAAAAGTTTGAAATGAAAATCAAAATTAAAAAAAAATTAAATATCCCACGACGGATAATTAAGTCGGTGATTTTTAAATTATATTTTAACCGTCGTGGGTTTCTTAACTACTTAATAATTTAAGGTTTTTAAATAACCTATGTCTCGTCTATCACGAGCCCACCGGCCGGCGGGCGGCGCCGGCGGTCTCACGACAATTAAATATTTATTGTGTCACATTTTCCTATGCCTATACCTGACGAGTTAACATGCAATAACTCACTACTTTATATCAAAATGCTGTAAGTAGTTACAAGAAGATTCTGGCTAAATACGGCTTGATATAAGCCCTAACAAAATAGTACCTATTTATACGTAATTACCTATATTTCATCAACAAGCGGCTATAGTTCTTTTAGCGCTGTTATTGAAATACGTGAACAAAAAATGAATCTGGATCGTACGTTTCCTTTGGCCTTTGACACTCGAAACAGGCGAAACATACATAATAATACATTCTTATTTAACAGAGAGCCATAACGAATCCGTATGATACATTATGCTGGTTCAGATGAAATATTATGATAGGACTGGAATCGTAAATTGAATTTGGTTATATTGTAATGAGTACATGTCGACATGGATTGTGTATTGGGTTGATCTTGAATTCGATCACGTACCGTTCGGTTGATTTATATATTCCAACCACCTCTGGTGTACCTGAAGGCCAAGATTTGATTACTTACGCCGGGCTGAATACTGCTCGCCTAGCCAGTAATACCTCGACTATAGATGTAGCTGAGAGTTGAAAGTAAATAAGAACCTGCTTTAAGAGCTTTGAGGCGTTTGTAAAACGTTTAGAAGAGTTTTGTTTCTTTTTTTCACAAGCGATACTGGTCCTGCCGGCTTAGCGCGCCATAGTGAGCTCTAAGCAAGAAATTTCATTATGTGCTTTCGATTCAATTAAACGCTGCGAATAATACCTCGTTCCTAATTATCTAGTATTAGTATGAAGTATTACTTTTGTAGTAGGGTTAGTATTTCTATAGTATACCTATTAAAGTTTTAACAAGACCAATTTTATTTATTTTTGTGTTGTTAGTGGTAAATATACTATCTTGCATTACTAATCTTATTTCAGATTTCTAGATAGGTAGATCATCCAATGAAATTATTGAAATTTCTAACAGCAACGAGTAGGTAAGTATAATAAAATAATAAATAATTTTTCATAAAACTACACAAATATTGTAAATAACTGTAAATATTGTAACGTTGACATTTATCTGAATCTTGTGATTAATATCAATTTATTAGGTACTTAATTTTAGTTGATGACATTATAAATTCTAATTCGACTGAGTATTATACTCTTAGTTACATAGTTTATTTTTAATTTGACATTATTGCTTCTAATTTTTATTCTATATTCTTTGGACATTATTTTGAATTTTATTTTGCATTGCATGATTATTATTTGACATTTGTTTTGTTTTTATTTTTTATTTATTGTATTGTATTTGTAATTAAGATAAATTCTAATGTATCCATCTATATTATTGTTAGATTAAGCTTACTGGCGTTTTGGAGTATTCTGTCAGCCTGTAAGTTATTGAATTGAATAAATAAATAAATAAATAAATAAATAAATTATCTAGCCCAAGGTATGTTTCATAAGAACTAGTGTTATGGATACTGGATAACGGATAAATATACTAATACACTTTTTTTGGAAATACGTACATCATAAGGTTTATGTCACAGAATTATTTACTGAAACATCCTTAGCTGAAATGAGCTAGGTTAAGTTAGAACTGTGACCCATACAAAGGTTTTTTTTTACTGGTTGTAAAAAAGTTCTGCTTGTTTCCAACGACTACTTTATAGGGACATTTGTGAGCAGTTCCTATCTAAACAGCAAATTTTTCTGAAGCACAATCATCGAATAAAAAAACAATCTTTTTTTTATTTATTTTTTGCAAATTCTGAATACAGGTACATTTGGAATGTGCAAATGGAAACATTGGTTAATACGCTAAAATTAAAATTTAACGTTAGCTAAATCACAAATCTAAAAAACTTTGTAAACATTAAATAAATAGAAAATCTTAATGTATAAAAAATGTATTAGGCTTGGGAGGAGATTTTAATTAAATTCTCTATAAAAATAAATAATGTCAAAGCTATATACTTTTGCCTTTCACTTGAGAAATGATTTTTCAGAACTGAAAATAAGTAATTTTTATTTTAGCTTCTTATACTTACATTAATTTTCTTTTGTCTTGACGGACTAAAATCACCAAAATAATGTAAGATCACTCAATGAGTAATGTACAGTCAACAGCACTATAAGCATTCACTTGCACCTCAAAAACCGCCGCTATAAGGAACCACAGAAGGATGCTCTCAAGGACAAGGTGTAAAACTGACATACTGTGTTTAACCACTGACGCAAAAAGAGGGGTGTTACTAATTTGACGTGTGTATGTATCTGTCTGTCTGTCTGGGGCAACGTAGCTCCTATAAAGACTGGACCGATTTTGATGCTGTTTGTTTTATTTTGAAGATCAAATTCAAATCAAATTTTGCTGTTTGAATATCATCAGCTCATTTCTTCTTTAATTTTTATTTTAATTACCTAAATGAACTGATGGCATTCAAACGGCTAAGCAGACCTTCATAAATTATAGCTAAGAACCATCTGAATCTCATCATCTGAACCTGAATCTTGATTATATCAGCTCTCAAATAAAATAAAATCGCTTCAAAATTGGTATATTCGTTTAGGAGCTACGTTGCCTCAAAGAGTCACAGATTTATCAATAGCCTTCATCATACCTGATTACTTTCACAGGACATGAACATTTATTAGACTTCCACTTGACTGATCGAGTTGAATTTTGAAAACTTTTAGCAAATCCGGTGACGTTATGAAAATATGATAACCTTGACCTGGTGAAGCGAACAGCATGGTCTGCGTGTACCCAACTCCTCGCTTGATAAGGGGATAGCCATACAGTTAGTGACTTGGACCTGAGTTTGGGCCTCGGACAATTTGATCAATAATAAATTAAAAAGCTTGAATTAAACTTAAATTAAAAAAGCCTCAACGTAATAAAAACTCTTAAAAAATAAAAAAATATTTATATTTACGATCTTACAATATTAGGATCATAAAACAGTAGTTAATGAATTTTTTGACTGTTTATATATTTTTTTTATGAAACTGAAGTAAATCGATGAAACTATCTCGACATGCTGTTGACTGTACCACAGATCCTCCAAGGTAGATCGAAAAACGTCCCATAGCCATAGTATAAGGAGGTTTTGTCAATCAGTTTGGGCGTAGAAAATCGCTTTTTGCGGCCTAGCGCGGCAAAGTACTCTTTTAATTTAATACCTAAAAATATGTCATAATGCGTTCCGAATCGGACTATTGACTTTTTTGTTATATTTGATTTTTATTTTAAATAGCTTTAAATTATTTATAATACTCACTTTGGTTTAATTATATTATTTTAGTTCATTGAATCATAAAAACAATAACAAAAAGATTAAACAATTTGTTATAAGAATTTTATATTAGGCTGGGTGAGATTTCACAACCTATAATTGGATTTCGGACTGTGACATAAATCTTTACTTTTAAATTGTCTTTGTCTTGTACCTCATGTCAGTGTCAACATTTACGGAATCGTTTTTAGTCTTATTAATAAGTAACTATATATTCCTACTGTAAATAACTTTGAATTAACTATAATACTCCCTTTTTTATTATTTTAGTTTTTTATATCATTAAAACAACTTGAATAATGTATATTTAGATTAAACATTCGTCGTCGTCGTCGTCGTCGTCTCAGCCACATGACACCCACTGCTGGGTATAGGACTCCTCCAAGGATCTCCACGACGATCGGTCCTGTGCTGCCCGCATCCAGCGGCTTCCCGCGACCTTCACCAGATCGTCGGTCCACCTTGTGGGGGGCCTACCCACGGAGCGTCGTCCGGTACGCGGTCGCCATTCCAGAACCTTTCCGCCCCAACGGCCATCGGTTCTTCTCCCTATGTGTCCCGCCCACTGCTACTTCAGCTGAGCAATCCTTCGAGCGATGTCAGTAACTTTAGTTCTCCTGCGGATCTCCTCATTTCTGATTCGATCACGCAGAGAAACGCCGAGCATAGCTCTCTCCATTGCATTGATTAAACTTTAAGTTTAAATATTTTTTTACCGGAAGTTGACCGCGGAAACAACCCTAAAATGTTCCTCGCTGTTGTGAGGTGAAAAATTGTGTGTTGCGCTCGGCAGCAAAGTTTTTAGCGTCTTGTACCTTTGAAATCCACGCTTCGCTCAGGATTCAATCTTTGAATCACTCGCTACGCTCGTGGTTAAATCCTAGAATCCTTCACTTGCTCAGATTTCAATAGAGGTAACTCGCCGCTAAATAACCAACTTTCCAGCCTTGCATAACAAATAACTATTTGTGGAGCCACAAGAAGAAGAAAGTAATGAAACAAAATATCACACATCCCTAAGGAACGCCGGACACAGTTGAAGGCAGCGCACGCTACATTCCAACCATTGTTATTTAGTAGTCATCTAGTAGCAAAAAGTACCTACGTAGTACGTACCTACAGAATGGACATTCGTTACATCTTCGTGTCACGATTTCACCCTTTTAGGTAATCAAGTACTGGGTCCCACATAGAAATGGTTACCTACATCTTAGAGCGGAGTCTACAAACTGTCGATTAGATAATCGTATGGTGGTTTAAAACATCTGTCCCTTTAAACTTTAAACAAATGACTGAAATTCAATAAATTTTAAAAGATCGTTCAACGTTTATCGGTCCGTTATTCAGTTGGTGAACTCAAGCCTTAGAACACGCAAGTTAAGATACTCGTGGTACTTCGTGGTCATAACAAAAGTGCTATAGTAGATAGCTTTTGGTAATGATCAAATATGATTTTAAACTTTTTTAATTTTTGCATTTTTCAATGCTATTTTTATACCTATTTATGATAAATTTTAAATAGAAAAATATTGGAAAGTCAACTCGGCCACAAGTGAATTCTCAGATGGGACTCGAACCCACGACCTTTGGAAATCCGGTCCAATGCTCTAACCACTGAGCTACCGAGACTAGTCTAACTATCACGGTTCATGAGATATAGCCTGGTGACAGATGGACAGAGACGCGGACGGACAGTCTTAGTAATAGGGTTCCGTTTTATCCTTTGGGTACGGAACCCTAAAAAACCAAAACTGTAGTATTTGGTTTAAGATCGATTTCGAATATTTTTTTATTATTAACTAATATTAGCATATAGGTTACATTATCAAATAGGAAATTGAATCTAGTTTCTTTAAATATGCAAAAATACGCTTGGAAAAAGATTGGAAGACGTTGTCAGGTGGAAACATTAAAAAAATACTAATGAGACAAAAATTGTATCTTCCGATTTTTGACATTGGTATCTTATACACTACGCCAAAGGTATAATATTAAAACTGTGCTATTAACTCCGCTTTTTAGCAAAAACAGGATGACACGTGTAAGTCAGCTGGAAAATAATAATGTTATGTTGCACATAGCAAACGCAAGTTAACACAAAGCTCTTTTTTCACTTATTATTTTCTCGACACAGATGCTCAAATTTCATCATAAAGCATTTAAAAATATTTTCCTCATATCCTTTATTTAAAGTAATAAAATTAATTTTACTTTTGTTATATCCATATAAGTTAGTACGTAGACTTAATATTGTTAGTAGGCAATTTAAAAAATACTAGAGATCAGAAAAGTTTGAAGTAAATCTACAAAGGGTGGGTTCCCATGGCTCTCTCTCCGAAAAAGCACTTTCACAGGAGTGGACAGATCATTTAAAGTATACTCTCCCTCGCAGCCGTCCTTGGCCTGCGGGACATCCAGCTGAGCGTCCCAGAGGCGGTGGGCGTCGGCGCCAGCGCAACCCTCGGCTGCCGCTGGGCGCTCGACACCGGCGAGGCACTGTACACCGTCAAGTGGTACCACGGTGCACAGGAGTTCTTCAGATTTGTTCCTAAGGAGCTGCCGAACACGAGGGTGTTCTCGCAGACTGGGATTAGTGTTGACGTGAGTTTTATAAATAAATAATTTTTTTTTAATGGTAATTAGTATCAGACAACATCACAAATATTCACATTAATCTGATATAAGTTACTTATCTTACTTATACTACCATCCGGGAGAGGCTCGCTTCCATCTTCAGCCTTATCAATACTTAACATCAGGTATGATGAAGGCTAAGAGACTTCCCGCCGTTCATATAAAAATAAAATAAATATATAAATGCGAAATGTATGTCTGTTTATTTCTTATTCTTTCACGCTAAAATTACAGAACGGATTTAGATGAAATTTGGCATATAGATAGTTGATAGCCTGGATAAAAACACAGGATACTTTTGATCCCGGTATTCTTGCGGGAACGGGAACCACGCGAGTGAAACTGCGGGCGGCAGCTAGACTTATATAAAGTAGCTTTGCCTTTCATGCCATAATCAAAATTCATAATTAATTACGGAACGAGAGTTATTACAATCTCGTGTTTCCCATAATATATGAAATTCCCCGGCGATTGAACGTGAATTATAATTAAAGTTTTTAAAGTTAACGCCATGACTCAAAAACAAATTACACGTAAGTACGAACGAGACGATTTTATCCAGTATTTTCTAATAACATTTATTAAACGTAGGTAGTGTTGGCACTTTAAGAAAAACCTGACCTACATTTGTTGATTATTGTTTATATATCATACTTAGACAAGATTTACTATTTTAAAATTATTTTTGATGTATATTTTTTAAATTCATAAAGCATTTGTTACGTAAAAATCTATTTGGTTCAAGAAAAAATAAAAAATGTCTTTAATCCGCTAAAAGTACAGTCATTGGCAGCCATAGGTACAATGATTGGCACTCACCCACACTATCTTTTTTGTTGGTTTTTTTTGTTTTTGTTGTTTCTTTTGTGGTTTTCTGAAAAGGGTTAATACCATATTTGAATCAGTTGCCATATTTAAATTCGTGGTCACATTGGGTAGGGCTACATTTGGATCAATCGCCAAATTTGGTTGGATCAGTGGCCATATTTGTATATGGGCCCCATTTGAGTCAATGGCCATATCTAGATCAGTTGCCACATTTGGATCAGTGGCCATAATAAGTGCCACATTTGTATCAGTGGCCATAATAAGTGCCACATTTGGGTCAATGGCCACATCTGGATCAGTTGCCCTTTTTGGATTAGTAGCCACATTTGGGTAAGGGTGTCATTTGGGTCAATAGCCACATCTGGATAAGTTGCCACATATGAATCAGTGGCCACATTTAGGTTATATCCACATTTGGATCAATGAAAACATTTAGCTCTGTGGCCACATTCGGATAATTTGGGTCAATGAGCACATTAGGGTTAGTGACCACATTTTGATCAGTGGCCACAATTAGATCAAATCAGTGGTCAAAATTCATCACTATTAGGTGAGTGTGGCGACATGGTTATCAGCAGCCACAACCGGTACAGCGGCTACAATTGACCACAGTTAGGCCACAAGGCAATATAAAGATACACAATAATAAGACTAGCCACAATAATCCCATTGCCAATCATTGCACTTCCATATAAGCTTTTTCCTTATAAGCAAATAGTTGGCACACTAATTAATTAATGTTATGATCACAAAATAAATATAACTATAAATAAAAAGTGTAATATCACTTATAAACATATCAACAAAAAATATGTATTACTGTATAAAATAGTAGTGTATAATAACAAAAAGAAATTAATACCTCTTTCTTATCAGATCTGTTAAAATTTTCATGAATAGACGACAAAAAATTCCGCGCTCTCTTTATTTCAGTATTGTGTTGCCATATTAATCTGGTAGAAAAATCTAATATGAAATTTTTAGAGTGTTGTAATGTAGGATTTTAATTATATCAGAAGACGCATTGTATTTCCATGAAAATTCCTTAATAATTGCGTTTAAATGTCAGAGTGCCAATGACTGTGGGGGTGCCAAGATTAGTACAGGTACCCTACTTATAGCATGCATTATATGTTCATCTTCCACAATAATATTCTTAAGAGGCCGGCGACCAGTCAGCTCCCCATACTAACGTAATACCAAAATGATTTTTAAATTAGATCATTATTTTCTGTACTTGTGATGTTATTCGGAATAAGACAGTATTTATCTAGTTTTCCAATAAAAAAAATAATCCTAAATACTAATAAATGACACCACGATTACCTACAGTCAATCATGCTTATTTATTTTTTGTTATTGCGTTTTTATGCGAGACTGGCGTGTCGCGGGCCTCTTAAGTACAATACAAACAATCCTATACAAACGTTTATCCGCTATTTCAATTATTTTACGGTTTATTTTAGCACTATTTATTTTAAAAGTGTTCCTACAAAATATTTTTCTTGCCTTAACCGCGAAAGTACTTTCTCATTTTACAATAAATGTAGGTAAGGATAAATGTCAATTATCCATGTCTAAACAAACAATAAGAATATAGTCTCAACTTCTTAGACAAACAACATACCATTTCATTGGTAGTAGTAGGTAGTATATGATATCGATTACACTTATTACGAATTACGGGTACTTACTCATCGTCAAGTGGCATCAGGAATACGACGAGTGTTCAGATTTGTGCTTAACGAGCTAAGAAATACGTCCTGAGTACCCTCGAAAGAAATGAGATCAGTATTTTTATATTATTCCTTGTAAGCAAGTAAATTGAAAGTTTTCCTCTTAAGTACGAGTACATTGATTTCTACTTCTTTATCTATTTGAAAAGGAATCCTTTTATGGGTTTAAGTGTTTTTTAACATTGAAAGTGTTTGTCTTCATCTGTATAGGCCCGATTTTTCAGTCAAAGTGCGACATTGACTAGTGGGCCTACCATGAGTTTTTCTTTCCGTTTACTGTACAGTAAACGGGAGACATTTTGTATGCGAATCTGTAGTTCTGCTACTGCCCACTAGAGGCGCTGTACAGATTCGCATACAAACTGTCTCCCGTTTACTGCACAGTAAAAGGAAAAAAAACTCATGGTAGGCCACTGGTCTCGTGAGTTTTGGGGCAACGTAAATGGTCCAGGGGCCTTACCATCAACTGTAATGCAATTCATTGTAGGTTGTGAGAGTGGGATGGCGCCATTTGGCGCGTCTAGCGGCGTCCCGCTCTTACTACCTAAAAGTAACCTAAAATGAATCGCATTAAAGTTGAGGTAGGCCCCCAGGGGGCCTACTATCAACTGTACCGCGATTCATTTTAGGTAGTAAGAGTGAGACGCCGCTATACATGCCGTATGACAGCATCCCGCGCTCTCAACCTAAAAGTAACCTAAAATGAATCTCATTACAGTTGATGGTAAGGCCCCAGGTCTCAAAAGATGCGCCTTGACAAAGGCTACAATATGGTTAAAAATAATCACAAAAATGTAGAAAACTGTCGCATTTTTTCGGTCTTTTCGCACTTAATCGGCAATATATCGAAATCGATAAGTGGTATCGTAAAATTGTAAAAAAAAAGTCCACGGGAGTTGGGCTACATTTTGAAAAAAAAAACCGGACTTCTCTATCTCTTAGGCTTGGACTATTTAACCGCTGTAGAACGAATCTGGAATATTTTTTTGGGTAGTAATAATTTTTTAAATCGTGGGTAGAAAAAAACCTTCCACCACAACTTAGATACAGCTGTTAATATTTGAGCTTAAATAATTCAACATGAAAAGCGACCGCTAAAACGCAAACTGTTTACACCTTCATCATTAGCTCTTAGAGTCGTTAATGCGGGCGTAAAATAACAATATTTCTCAGTAAAATGGCTCGCTTAGCTAGCGGCGATAAACAACATCATAATTGCGATTATATATGGGTCAACGGCTATGCGACATCTTGGTACCTACCTACTTCGTTAAACTGCCTCAGTCGAGTACGCTGCAAAAAATCACTTAGGAATCTCTTCGGGCGGCGGCGCGTTAAATCTTTAAGCTTTGGCGCGCTGCCATAACCGAGCTATAACATTTTGCCAAAATAATGCATTAAAAACTCTTTCGGCGAATAACGAATACTCAAAGTTTACACGGAGGCGTAAGTCAAACGGCCTCGGATCGGAACGCTTTACGCTGAAAATCGGGTCAGACGTCTCGAAGCGGCGGCATGATTTAGTTCAGGGGTTTCTCAAAGTGGACTGACTTTCCGTAAGATGGATCGAAGCTTTTAGCTCAATTTGAGTCGGTACAGCTGCGTACGGTAAAGTGCACACGGTCTGTAATGGGATTACGCCGGCGTACGTATAAATTACGCATGAGCTGTGACTACCACCTGTAATCAATGATAAATTGGCTGGGGGAAAATATTTGCGAGTGTTTCTTAAGCCGCTTCGGGACCGCACAATTTTCTGTTCGAGAAATAGTAAGGGAAAAAGTCGTTGGATGGTCTGCTGAATAAATGAAACAATAACGCGTAAGTAATATCGTCACTTTATGGAGAGTGTTATTCTTTTATAACCTAATACTTTTATACTTCCGATATCTGTAGCTTAATATTTTACTACCAATTTTTTATATTTGAAATGCGTATTTTTGACCCGGTTTCATCACGAACAGATAAGCTATCCAGAAACATTCCCCTATTTGAGAAAAAACGTGTTTCAGCGGCCAGCGATCAAACGCATGTCAATCGACAGAGTAAGTGATTACAATCAATAAGTTTTCAGTGCTCAAATCTTCAAGTACCGCGGTTTCTGAGATTTTTAAGTCCAAAGCAAAAAACGCTTATTTTTTAAGTTAATCGTATAATAAACATCAAGTATGCAGCATGCATAACTCAGGAACAGGAATTTTTTACATATATTTTTTTTAGTTTTTGATCTCAAAAATTTAAAAAAAATCGTATTACTTAGAGATTTAATCACAGAACCTTTTTGATTATAATCACTTACTCTGTCGATTAACATAAGTTTCATCACGGGCCGCCAAAACACGATTTTTTTCAAAATGGCTGGTAACGCCTGTAAGGTTCGATGCTCTTACAGACAGGTGGTGAAACCGAACGCTTTATCTCATTTAAAATTAATGGCTCTAAATTATAACTGTTAAATATAGCGAGTTATTAATTTGCACTACTTATCTTTTCTCGGTGTGGAAGCTATATTAGGAATCAGTAATCAATATTTCATAAGACAATCGGTACCTAATCTCTTACGACGGCCTTATTAATGAACGTGGAGTAAAGTTACACCCAGGATTAAAACTGATGGTATCCTGGATGGTTTTTTTTTATTTATTTATAGAAACAAACAGTCATACAGATTATATGGCTTAAGAAATATTAGTTAGTATAGACCTATAGTTCCCTATATGTATACAATCCATACAATACTACTACAAACAGTAAAAAACTGGATAATGATTCTAAACAGTGAAATGCCAAAAATGGTCACAAGCTACAACAAAAAATAAAAAAAAAAACAACAATTAACCAGGTACATACTTTGTTACAAAAAAATATTTACGAATCCTTAAGTGATTTTCTTAAAGAGGCTTTAAAAAGAGACAACGAGCAGCCACTAAACAAATCAATTTCAGAAAAGTTATCATCATAATACTTACAAGCTCTTCTGATAAAGCAATTATGTACATAACAAGTCCTACTTCGAGGAACAGAAAATAGACGTTTTTTAGTACATAAACGCTCACATCTTCGAGGTACTCGAAATGCTATATTGTGCAGAAGTGCGGGTGCATTAACCTTGTTGTTATCTATTTTGAATAGCATCACAATGTCAAAGTAATTACGACGTTGCTCTAGGGTCATCAAATTGTGTCGTTTGACAGCAGCGGTACTATCACTATATGAAAAACCAGTTATGTAATCTAAGGATTTCAGGAACTTTCTTTGGATGCTTTCAAGTCTATCAATATGACAATTAAAATAAGGATGCCAAATAGCATATGCAAATTCTAAGTGACTAGCTATTGTATAACTATTGATAACAAAGCTATTGTATAAGACTTTATATGTTAATGAGTGCTTAAAAGGTTTACCTATCCTCAGTATAAATCCCAATTGATTATATGCCTTGGCTATTATACTATCAATATGAGGAACAAATGTCAACTTTGAGTCCATTATGACGCCCAAATCTTGAATTTGCGAAACTCGAGAAAGTGTTTTGCCACATAGATTAAATTGTATATTTGAGTATTAAATTTTCTGCTATAACTAATCACTTGACATTTGTCCAAATTTAAATGTAATTTATTTTCCATGCAGTACATCTCAAAATTACTAAGATCCTTTTGTAAGAGTTCACAGTCGTGAGCACAACGAATTACTCTGAAAATTTTGGTATCGTCTCATAGAGCAAGAGATTCGATGACTGGATAAAATTACGGATATCATTAATTAATAAATTAAATAGCAAGGGAGCCAGGTGGGAGACCTGCGGGACACCAGAACTGATGCTTATAAATTGTGATCGATAACCACGTAGAACAACCGCCTGACTTCGGTTATCGATGTACGATTTAATCCAGCAATAGAGATCGCCTTGAATACGAAGATACCAAAGATTTTTCATTAAGGTGTAATGACATACTGGGTGTAAATTGACCCTTAACGAAAACGAAAGTCTCGTATTCTGTCTATTATTACGAAGATTTTTTTGTATGGAACCATACCTGGGAAATCAATAGTTACGGTATTATTGACCAACAAAGTGACAAATCTTTTTGAGACTTTTTGATAAAATCAGTTAGTAAATTACATTATAAAACATACCTATTAATAAACTTCATGATTTTTCTTGAAATTCCTAACGAAAAATGCATCTGAACTTGACGAGCCGCAATGAACTCCAAATGCTCGCAAAAATACGTGTCGCGCGGCGGCTACGCAGCGAGCGCACACACACATTCGCATGATCAGCTGTTCCGGCCAACCACTGCTCGCGGTCGGTCACCCGACGCCCGCCCGTTTAAATCGTTGTCGTTGTCTCAGCCACATGACACCCACTGCTAGGTATAGGCCCGTTTAAATACACACCGACAATTTTGTAGATAATTCAATAATAATAAAATAACGTAACTTCTACTTTTCACAATTATTCAAAATCTCCATTTTTATCTAGCTTCTTACTTTTTACACTTAAATTTTCATCCGTGTCCAACATGTTTTTCGGCACTAAACAAATGCAATACGAATAAACAACAAAAGTTGTGAGAAGAATAAACCCGCCACGGGCAGGAGCCCAACCCGCGCTCTCAAGAGTTGGGATCGGACGCTCCCATCAACTAGACCACCAAGGCACGGCCGCGGCGACGCGCAAAGCACGACGGCTTGTCCTTTAGATCTAATCGAATTTTACACCCCAGACGTTTTAAATTACTGGTAGAAGCTCGATGACTAAGTGGGCAAGAGCCGCGGCCTGTGAATGTTGTGACTAAGCAACGTTCGCAATGGTTGGTCACAGGATGGGTGACCAAATACTTTCTATCTCGAGCTCTTTCGTTTGTGCTTCGGAACGGTAGGCACGTTAAGCCGTTGATCCCAGCTGCAACGGCAGTCCCTTCAATACGCATCGGGCCCGCGTGGAGTGTCATGGCCTAGTATCCTTAACTATCCATAAGAAAGACCTATGCCAAAGCAGTGTAGACATTTAATGGGCGACGATAAATTACACATGATTCTTTAATTTTACCAGGATGGTTTAGGTAGGTATTTTCCATTTTACGATTAAGTAGGTAACTATCTAACGTGTCCAACAGGTTTTTCGGCACTAAACAAATGCGATACGAATAAATAACAAAAGTTGTGAGAAGAATAAACCCGCCACGGGCAGGAGCCCAACCCGCGCTCTCAAGAGTTGGGATCGGACGCTCCCATCAACTAGACCACCAAGGCACGGCCGCGGCGACGCGCAAAGCACGACGGCTTGTCCTTTAGATCTAATCGAATTTTACACCCCAGACGTTTTCAATTACTGGTAGAAGCTCGATGACTAAGTGGGCAAGAGCCGCGGCCTGTGAATGTTGTGACTAAGCAACGTTCGCAATGGTTGGTCACAGGATGGGTGACCAAATACTTTCTATCTCGAGCTCTTTCGTTTGTGCTTCGGAACGGTAGGCACGTTAAGCCGTTGAACCCAGCTGCAACGGCAGTCCCTTCAATACGCATCGGGCCCGCGTGGAGTGTCATGGCCTAGTCTCCTTAACTATCCATAAGAAAGACCTATGCCAAAGCAGTGAAGACATTTAATGGCCGACGATAATTTACACATTATTCTTTAATTTTACCAGGATAGTTTAGGTAGGTATTTTCCATTTTACGATTAAGTAGGTAACTATCTAAGTTATTTTTAGATTAAAATCGAACATGTAAAACTTAAATGCGATAAGATAAGAAATACCGTCAAAAAACAAAACCTAAAACAAAACACAATAATCTCTTTTGTGATCTGATAACTCTAATAAACGTGCAGTTAGATTCGTAAGTGTTTCATTTCAATGAAACGTACACGCGAAAACCCACAATGTCTAGTGAATAGTCATGAAATAATACAACATTATTTATTCAATCATGGATAAAAAAATATCATTTTTCAGTTACGTTTACGTTACTTTAAAACAAGAGTATAATCTTTTTAATGCTGTTATCGCTAGTTACTTCGAAAAAATTTTTAACAAGTGATCAATACAAAGCAATTGTATCTGACAATGACTTCTAGCTTAGGTACTTGTCGCGAGTGCGTTACCCAAGCAAAATGTTGTGCTTTAGAGAGCACAGGTTTGAAAAAATACCAATCAGAGACCTTAATTTGTTTAAATTTGTTTAAACATTAGTTTTGAATTGGTTGACGCAAACCAATGTAATTAAATGGTTTCGAAAATCAGAAAAACGTATTTGCTAGTAAAATAGTACAACCAAATTAATAGCTGCAAAAAATACCCGTGGTAAACACTTATTACGTCAAGAGTTTTAGTTATTGTAGCTTTACACGATATGAAGCTAAAAACAAATTTGATAAATTTTAGACTGGTCGTACTTTAGTAATCGAATACGCAGTTCCCATTACATTAAGAAACATGGCTAACATTAAACAAATTGAAGTGATTGAAGAACATTCATTCCTGTTTATTTCAGTTTTCAATTACGGCTATCATGAAAGTTTAAACTAAAACAAGAATAGTACAACAATTCTCTGAAAAGCCGACCAAATTGTAGAGGTCATAAAAAAGCGACCGCACCATACATAAGCGTTACCACCTTAAATGGACGGGATAATACGAATGTTTTGTTAGTACAGTTGAGTACAAAAGTTTTTGATAAAAATCTAGTCTTGCTATAACTCGAGAACTATTGGGTCGATTTAGCTGATTTGTTTTTAAAATGTTGGTCATGATCCATGAAAGGTTTTTTGGCATGTTCATTAAATACCTTATTGCAAGTGTGACAAGGCTTATAATTAACGCGGGCAGAGGCGCTGCACAATGACGTTTGAATCACGTTCATTATAAGCCTTGTCGCACTGAACTAAATTTTAGAAGACAAGACACTAATGGTTAGACAGCAGAACTAACGTCTTGACAGTCGTAACGTAACCATGAAGTTATACCTAGGTATCGGTGAAGCAACCAAATACCTACTTGAAGCTAAATTTTATGTACAGTACGACACAAAAGAGAAGAAAACGGACTTTTGAGGAACTTATTACTAACTTCAATGTAAGGCAAAATGACGATTGTTAAGATAGTAATTCTGCTGTCAAACCTTTAGCGTCTTCATAATAAATAGTTTTTTTCATATTAAGAAGTGGAAATAGTGAAATATTTGCTAAATGGTTGCTAATTATTGACTAGTGGTCCCCCATTATTTTCTACTCATTTGTGTCGCACTGTAGTGTTATCTCACTCTCTAGAAAATTTGATAGTGAATTTATTGATTTCACAACAACCCAAAATTCTTAAAAACACAAACAAAATCCCATATTTATGTTGAAATTTATGTTTTAAAAATCAATACAAATAGTGCATTTATAATTTCTATCTACCTACGTGGTGGTGGAAGTATTTAGAATCCAAGATACTAACTTATCCTTTTACTTAATAGTGTTAAAATAATAAAACAAAATGAATAAGAAAGAGAGAGCTTTCCCTAGAGAGCGAGATAACGCTACATAAAATTTTGCTTCAAGTAGGTATTCCGAGTGTTAGCTCCACCTAAACCTTCATTGTCGTAATACTTGTTTTGCATAACGTACTAGGAAAAAATCCTACTGTAGTAAAATCTATTATTATTAAATTTATTAGTATGAATAACGCTTTTCTCCATAACTGTACAAAACATCGGATAATAAACAGCTGATTTGCGTAGATAGCCCGTACGTATGGTGCGGTCGCTTTTTTGTGACCTCTACAATTTGGTCGGCATTTCAGAGAATTTTTGTAGAATGTTTTAGTTTAAACTTTCATGATAGCCGTAATTGAAAGCTGAAATTAACAGGAACGAGTGTTCGTGAATCACTTTAATTTGTTTAATGATAGTCATGTTTCTTAATGTTATGAGAACTGCGTATTCGATTGCTAAAGTACGACCAGTTTAAAATTTATCAAATTTGTTTTTAGTTTTATATCGTGTAAAACTACAACATCTAAAACTCTTGACGTAATAAGTGTTTACCACGGGTATTTTTGCAGCTATTTATTTGGTTAAAAGTTTACTAGTTTACTTGCAAGTACGTTTTTTCTGATTTTCAAAACCATTTAATTACATTGGTTTGCGTCAACCAATTCAAAAACTAATGTTTAAACAAATTTAAACAAATTAAGGTCTCTGATTGGTATTATTTTTAAACCTGTGCTTTGAACCTGTGCTCTCTAAAGCACAACATTTTGCGAGGGTAACGCACACACTTGTCGCCCGTCTCGCCGCATTTCTCATCGGCCGCCCGGGACGGGCGTGGGCGCTGGAAGGGCGTGCGGTCGGGTGCGCTCGGTGTCTGTCGGTCGGGCGCGGGGCGGAGGGGCGAGCAGCCAGTGGCTCCTCGGCGCGTGCGACCCGAATCGCGGCGCGGCGAAATCAAAGAGATTTGTCAAAGTAACTACTGCCTTTCTCGCTCGCCGCCGCCCGCCCAGAATCCGCCATTGCTATGTTCTATCAGTTCGGTTTCTTACGTTATCGAATGCGTACATGCCGTAAAATAAGTACTTACTGTTCTCGTGTTGGTGTGTTGTGTTTTGTGTGTGTGTGAGAGAGTAATTTTTTGCTCAGTGTTATCGAGTGAGTGATAAAGCAAAGCAATCTTTCAAGATGCCTTGGCATGCGTATAGTGCTCGGGAGTATGTGAACATGCTTGTGCTATGGTATGGCCCGCGGAAATGCCTCTGAGGCGTTGCGACTGTACGGAGTTGAACACCCCAGCGCAGTTCAGCCCCGCGATCCTCGTCTTTTTACCAGAGCTGTACAGCGTTTGCTGGACCACCAGCCGATTGTGCCCGTCTCGGAGGGTGGTGGCGTCCAAATAAGACCTGCCACCGAACAGGCTATTCTTGATGTCATGCGTGAAAACCCTCGTTTAGGCGTGAAAACAGCAGCGAAGGTACTGCGTAGAAGGCCTGGTCATCGCGCTCGGCATGTAGTATCACACATGACAGTGCACAGAGTATTGAAAAGGGACAGGCAACGGCCCTATAAAATCCATCGGGTTCAGCAACGTTAAGCAACGGTCGGTTCGGGAAGGCATCCTATAGCGTGTGCATGAACACACCGTGAAACGGGCTCGCTACTGTCTCCACGTTGGTGGGCGGCAGTTTGAACCGCAGCCAGCTGGTCAGCATCGAAAGACCAGTTGTTGAAGAAGACTAGGTAAGTACTTACTAACTACTTACGGCAATCATAAAACAGTTTTTATAAATAGAAAAATATTGGAATAAAATTAACTCGGCCACAAGTGATTTTTTCCAATATTTTTCTATTTAAAATTTACTATAAGTATAAAAATAGCATTGAAAAATGCAAAAATTACAAAATCATTAAAAAAAAAAGTTTTTATAAGTTTTTGTTATGTTGTATTTAAAACACTAAACTGTTATTCAAATTCAAATGTTTCATCCGAGCATCGAATTTCGGAAATTGGAATTGAGTTATAATGTACTACTAAGTTATCAAGGCAACGCAGATAAGTAGGTAATTGACGAACTTGTACGACGAAATCGAACCTAGCTAGGTCGTTCCGCTATTCGGGCGACCAGCCGTCTAAACCACTAAGCTATCGGGCAGTTATTAGGCTAAATTTTAAGGTGCGGTTCATTACCGTCAATATCGATCGTTCCCTTTAAAATTATTGTCAAAATCTTTTCTTGAATCACGAAATAAGTGATTTGTCGTCAGCCATTTAATGTTCCCACTGCTGGGGCATAGATCTTCCTTAAGAATAGTCAAGGAGACTGGGCCATGATCCTCCACGCGGGCCCAATGCGGATTAGAGGATATTGTCGACTGCAAATGCAGCCAGGACCAACGGCTTATCGTTTCTTCCGAAGCACAAAGTAGCTCGAGATACAAAGTATTTGGTTACCCATCCTCTGACCGGCCTTTGCGAACGTTGCTTAACCGCAAGATTCGCAGGCCGCAACGTTTACCCAATGCGCTATCGAACTACTTTAAAAAGAGATTCCTTTTGATAAAAAAAAACTAAATTATGATAGTTTTAAAACCCAATAAAGAAACGAGTAGTGGCCGCATAGTAGGTCGCGCGCGCGGCGCGCCGTGACACACACACACGCACTCAGTTATACACGCGCGTACTGTCGTGGTTGTGGCAGTAATCAGTATGTTGCTTTGGGCGGCTTGGGGGTGTTGCGCGCTTTACATTGCGTTCGTAGTGAATATTATTATTTTTGATCGATGAAAATGAAAGTAGTTTCCCAGCATTTATTTTTGGTAATATTACTTATTTTTATGTACACAATGCATAGCTCGTGTATTCGTTAAGGCTCTTTTTACACCGTGTATTTTATCAAAACATTTCGCAAAATTAGTATAAATCGTCTCAGTAAAGACGATAAGGTTTATGTTTACACTGCGACCAGGATAAAATTCATGCTGATCGGGATTAATAATAATAATAATAATAATAAATCTTTATTTTTCTCTCCAAAAGTTACATTGTACTTATTTAATATTAAATTACAATATATAAGCTATAAACTATGTTAAAAATAACTAATATTGGAGAGAACTGGTGCCTGAGCTAGGTGGGGTCAGACCCCCTTGTATGACAAGTCACCAGACTCACTCCACCCTTCAAATTATAACTATTTTAGGTAAGAACAATTCTATACACTGGGTGTTCAGATATATAGTTATAGAGAGATTAAGGTACAGAAAAATAAAAAGGTAATTACGGGTAATTAAAGGTAATTAACCATCGCAAGCAAAGTTAAAAAGTGCATTAACTGATAAAAATTATGTCGTACATATGAGTGTCAAGACATAGGGTGATTATACATTATTTTATTAGTGTTATGATAAATATAAAAATATATTAGGTGTATATTTATATAAGTATGTGGAAATTTATGTTTATTTAAGTTATTATACTGATTAGCTGTTATTTTATTATTGATAATAATTGCTCCGTAGCATCATTCAATTGAGCTTTTTGAGCCAAATCGAAACAGTTTTTTTACAGGAAAATTTAGGTAATGAATAAATGGATAAAAGTCGGTTAACTTGGTTGTATAAGTGGCCTCCAAGGAAGCAATGAAACCGCTGGGTGAAGAATTTGTTACATTTCACAACTGAACATACTTTGTCTTTACGTCGTCTGTTGACTTGCTGACCAGGGTCGTATGTAATGCTGGTGTGCTTTTTTTAAATAGTAGCAAGGATAAACATTTGTCTTACAGTGAGCACATCCCACAGTTGGTAAGTGATGAACGTCGGGTGACGGAAGGGAAGATTCGCACTCACTTTAAGGATTGCTCTGTGCGCTCGTTCTAATTCAAGCATGTGGGTTTTAGGAGAGCCACCCCAAGTAGATATGCAGTACCCAACAATAGACTGGCATAGTGCGAGGAAAACACTTCTTATTAATTTAAGATCAGCTAAGTGTCTGAGATTCCTAAACACAAAGATAAGCCTACGCAGTCTGCTCACCAGTGTCTGTATGTGATCCTTGAAACTGAGTGTACTATCCAAAGTAACCCCAAGGTATTTTAAACTATTACATAGTTCTAGAGGTGGACAGTTACAAGCCATATTACTAAGACAGTGGTTGTATCGGTGGCCGGTTAAGACGACATTAGTTGGTAGCTGTGTCTTAGTAAGAGCAAAAGGAAGGTATTTAGTTTTTTGAAGTTTAAAGTGAGAATGTTATCTCTCAACCACTTAGAGACCGTGTCAAATCCTTCCTGGGGAAGGCGAGTGACCTCGTTCCAAGACTCACCAAAAAAGACCAGAGCGGTATCGTCTGCAAAAGCGAAGATACTACCCTGATTGAGTTGGAGTTGACAGAGGCTATTGACGTATACCAGGAAGAGTGATGGTCCTAAAATACTCCCCTGGGGGACTCCAAAGGTAACAGGTTGCTCATCACTAAGCCAGTCCCCTATTTTAACTCGTTGAACTCTACCAGTGAGATAATCTGTAAATAATGAAAGTGGTATACCCCTTATGCCTATGTCTTCCAGCTTTCGAAGTAGTATGGGCACGGATACAGTGTCGAATGCCTTCGCTAAGTCCAAAAAGATTGCTAGGCACTTAAGTCCTGAATCCAGCTTATGTACTATCAGATCCGTAAGTTCGTGTACAGCGTCATCAGTAGATCTGCCCCTGCGAAACCCATATTGCGAGGAAGAAAGGATACCATTATCTTCTAGGTAACAAACTAGTCTTTTATTAAGGATTCGTTCCAAGATTTTTGACATGGCTGGAAGTATAGAAATTGGCCTGTAATTATCGACACTGTATCCGTCCCCAGATTTGTGGATCGGCTTTATCATTGAAATTTTTAGTGCGCGAGGAAAGCACCCAGTACTTATTGCCAGATTACAAATGTACGTGATTGGCTCAGCCAATACAGCAATATTTTCCTTGATGAGCCTCCCGGAAATGCCATCAATACCTATAGCACAATCGTCTCGAAGGTTCATGATAGTATCCACAACTTCAGTCTCATCTGTGGGCAGAATAACGAAGGAACTACCTCTAGAGCAGGTAGACACCTTTTGGCGGGAGGTATCATTATATATTTCACCAGCAAGTCGACTACCTAATTCAGCAAAGAATTTGTTGACATTATTTACACTGTCTTGTGGTGAATGTTCTGATATCAGGTTGTTGGAACAGTCTGTTTTATTCGTTGGATAAGCAATATTCCGGATTGCTTCCCATAATTTTCTTTTTGAATCCCCTGCACTACGAATCAACTGTTTTTCGTATCTAATTTTGGCCTTTTTAAGGATATTATTACAGAAGTTTCTGTAGCGTTTGTAGGTGCATCTAAGAACTTCATTTTCTGGATCACCTTCAAATTTTTTATGTAAACGATCCCTGTTTTTCATACAACGCAGAAGACCTGTAGTAATCCACGGTTTGATTACTCGTTTCCTGTTCGGTATTCTTTTAGCTAGTGAGTTACCACTGATAGCCTTCTGCAGTAAAAAGATCAGGTAGTCGGTCGCCACATTAGCATTAGTTATAAGATAAAGAGACGAGAAATCAATATTCTTGATCGCTGCAGCGATCCCCGTATAGTTGAGTATATTTTTTATCTTGGGGGGAATGGTTAGATTTTTAGTACTAAATTCAAGGTTGAGTACAACTGATGAATGATCCGTAACTGTAGACTCGGTAACATAACAAAATGCCTTTAATTGAGTTTTTAACATTATGTGGTCAAGGCAAGAATGTTCGCGCGTCGGCAGTGTATGACCTGATAGGATAGAGTGACTCGCTAGCATATTGAGATATTCATTGCCACCACTGTCTACATACTCAGGTCGGATATTTATGTTTATGTCACCCATAATTATTATATTTTTATAGTTGCTTAATTTCGATAACAATAAATTTAATGAGTTTAGAAAGTTCGTAATGTTACGATAACTAGTCGAGCGGTAAAGACCTATAATACAAGTATCCAAATTAAGATAAATAATAAGTCCACTTGAGTCCTCAAGAGATAGTTGCTCAGTTTTTAACTTTAGATTTTGTTTATAATAAATGACCACTCCATCATTTCTATTTTTATTCTGATTAGTTATTGTATAATCATAACTTGGAATTATAGGTATTATCCGATTTACTTGTAAGTAACATTCTGTAAGAATCATAATGTCCCAGTCAATTCCCGAACGCACCAGCAGCGTTAAGAAATTTGGGAAGTTGCAGTTTAGACTTCGTACATTTTGTGTAATAATTTTTAAGTTAGTATTTCTATTTAGTATATGATTATTAAGATTATCAACACTGCATAGTGCGCTTTCGGCAATTAATAACGAATCTAATGAACTATTTATGTTATCATTAAATTTGTTTAACTTATCGTATTTTATTTATTTTTATTATTTTATTGTGTGCAACTATCAGAGCAAAGTAGTGTTTAAATAAATAAGAGGTAGTGGTCCTGTGTATTATAATCTTGTACATATAAATATAGATGCTGCAATATGTAATATTTTGTTTTTTATTTAATGATACTTCGATGTAAACATAACAAATGATAAATGAATAAATGCGCTTATAAATCAGTACGTAATATAAATTTTTTAATTTATAATAATGTTAACTACGCACAGAACTACGCACTTGATCAGTAAATATTCTTTCTAAGATTTTACCAAATTGGGAAGTGAGAGACCACATTAGATTAAAACCTAGGTGTAACTTTACTCCATGACCGTTAATTTTAAATAAAATAAAATTCATGATATAATCAACTTAATCCTCCTCAAACTCAAAAATAAAGAAAGCTTGTGCCCAGCAGTGGGGGTATTAATATGTCCTGCCTATCTTTCTTATCGTATGAGGAAGTGCCTATCTTCTGGTGTCAGAGTTTATCAAGCCGCCTATAAGGTTTAACGACTGTTGTCAGATGGCAACAGCCGGGACCGACGGTTAAACGTGCCCTCCGAAGCACGGAAGCGCTAAGGTGTAATGCCACTTTACGGTCACCCATCCGAGACCTGACTGGACCGAACGTTGCATAACAAACGTGATCCAATACAATGCAGTCTGTCAAGCACCGCCATGAGCACTTCAAAATGTCCAGTGATGATGGTGATATAACTCAAAATATTACTGAAACATGAACCCCGACTCAAACAACCTTTTCATAATTCGGGCTCTTCTTACAAATTGCTAGAATTCTTAAATTACTTCCTCGTTTTTATGTTTGGTATTTGTCGTCATTAAATTTTTTTGCTAACTAAATGATATTAAGTAACTCAGTTAATCGAAAAAGAGTAAAAAATAATTTGTAACTGTTAAAACATTTTTGCGAAATTATTATGAAACAAAGTCTTGTTTTTGTTAAATAAAAGCAATGAATTATCGTTTTGTTGAAAAAATCATATATAAGTACCTGCGATATAATGCACTACGAAAATAAATCTGCGTTAACAATCAACATTTTAAAGAACTGTTAACATGACAGCTCATCAAGCCACTCGTATCATATACCTACGCTACAACTCCACAAATAGATGCGCTTTTAATTACATATTATGCCTTCTCTATTATTTTGGTACATTGCCATCGAATACCGTCGAATGTCACTGTACTATACGACTGGCGCATGCTCGCGGTTTCTCCCGCGTAGTTCCCGTTCCCGTGGGAATTTCTGGATAAAAAGTATCTTATGTTTATAACCATGCTTTCTAGTATCGGTGTACCAAATTTCATACAAATCCGTTCTGTAGTTTCGGAGCCTAATAAATGTAAACAAACAATCAAATCTTTCCTCTTTATAATATTAGTACAGATAAGTAGTTTTGGTTTTACAAATGTTCAAAATTCAAGCTTCGCGCGCTCTTCGCGTGACGTCATTTTATACCAGTTTCATACGAATTGGTAGAAATTGGTCAAGCGTGAGCCGCAAGCTGCATGCAAAGTGTAATAAAGTGACGTCACAAAATAAAACGCCGACTCGTAGTTAAAAAAACAAATATCTACCACATATGCAAAAGTTAAACACACGGTATTTTTTTATTTTTCATGTACCACATGATGGCATAAAAATCGAAAACTGCTGTTAATCCTCATATTATAAAGCGTTATATTTGTTTTATATCAGGAACACTTGAATAAAATAGCTAAATAAAGCAATAAAAAACGGGAAAATTGCGAGTCGGACTCGCCCACCGAAGGTTCCGTGCAAATTTGTAGGTATCTACCTAGGTACATAATATTATGAATAGTTTAGTTCAGTTTTCCCAAACAGTTTCCAATATTTAAGACAAAAGTTTTCATGCTTTAAGTTAAAAAATGTCAAGGATTCAGATTTTTTTCTGTACTTGTAGTGAAAGACGATATTACTTGCCAAATTTCATAGTTCTGGGCTAGGTCAACGGAAAGTAACCCAATAAAGAGTGTAGAAATCTACGTTTTTGAAGACATAAACGGTCCTTTCTTTTTTAGATTAATTTACAACTTTGATTTTTTTACCCCTTCAACAGACTGTTGACTTGAATATTTGGTTTCAATTTCAACTCGATACCTCCACGCGTTCTCGAGATAAACGGACAAAAAAGTGATCCTATATGGGTTCCCTTTTTTTTCTTTATACCCTAAAAATACTAATCTATCTATATGTAGATTGATGTTGTCATTTTAGTATTTTACATGCCTAGTATTTTTCTTATTTAGGTGAAGTTATATTACGCATATTATTTAAGATGACATCAGAGCTTTGTTCTAGACTAGCCAACTACGGAATTATGTGAATAAAATGTATTGTTTGTTCTTTGTTAGGTGTCGCGGTCAGGCGCCCAGCAAGTAGTGTTGCGCGGCGCGACGCGCGGCCTCAGCGGTCGGTACCGGTGTGAAGTTTCAGCCGACGCACCCTTCTTCCACACCGTCTACAAAAGCGCTATTATGCGTGTCGTTGGTAAGTTCTTCATTAAAGTTTTGTTTTGCCTTTACTAGTTGGCGTACCTAATTAGCTAGCTTTAGTGTTCCGTGCAAGCAGTGTTGCGCCGCGCGACGCGCGACCTCAGCGTTCAACACCGTACCGGGTCGAAGTGTCGGCCGACGCGCCTATCTTCGAAATCATCTACAAAACCGCTATCATGCGTGTCGTTAAGACGCTATATCGAAAAAGTACGTACTTTTTGGTATAAAACTATAGGACGGTTAGAGCTACAAATCTGGTAATAAGGTACCTATATATTTTTTCATACCTTTATCTAGATTCGTAAAGTTTCAGAAACACGATTTTAAAATTTCGCCTCGACAATTTTTCTTTTCGAAACGACCCCTTAAAATAAAAAATAAATAAAAAACCCCCGACGGTCAAAACCTAATTGAAAAAGGAGTAGATAATTTAAAAACCCCCGACTTAATTATCCATCGGGGCTGCCATTAAATGAATTATGTAGTTTTGCAGTTTCATAGTAACGTGAATGATTGGTTTTATTTATATTCACGCAATTTATAATAGCGATGGCAGCCCCCGACGGATAATTAAGTTGGGGGTTTTAAATGATTTAATCCTTTTTCAATTATCGCGGGTTTTTTTAATTTTTAATTTAGCTTTCTATTTCTAACTTCTTAGATAGCTTAGATATTAAGTACATTGTACTACCTAAAACCCATTACTGAAAACCGCATCAAAATCAGACTAGCAATTTTGGTATTGCTCAAACAAATGTTTACTGCAGCGCCCCCTGGTAAGTTACCACCGTAACACTTATCTAAGTACATTCACCAATCAAACCCAAACCCATTCCTGAAAATCGCATCAAAATCGGACCAGTAGTTTTGGAGGTAAATTCTAATGGTAACATTAGTTTGCAAAACAAATGTTTACTGCAGCGCCCCCTGGTAAGTTGTCACCGTAACTCCTTTCTAAGAATATGCACCAATCAAACCCGAACCCATCGCTGCAAACCGCATCAAAATCGGACTAGTAGTTTTGGAGATAAATGGTAACATTGGTTTGCACAAACAAACAAACAAACAACCTCTCACCCCAAACGCATATACCGTCTCCGTACTGTCGTTGGTAAAAATACGAATTTTCAAGATTATGGGGTTACATATACTATTGGTAATTAGTTTAATTAATAAACACCAATAATATTTAGGATCGTATAGCATCATTTTATTACGAAGTGATTTCGTGGATTTTACGCCTATTCTGCAAAATCAGTCTCGCTCTCGCGCGCGTCCTTTTCTCATAACTATCTCGCTTCTGTAGAGTAGCCCCTTAATAAACTCTTTATTAATCTTTTGTCTAGTATTATTTACTAGTTATTGTTGCGCGGCGCGAAGGCGGGTGGGTACAGGTGCGAAGTCTCGGCGGAGGAGCCCTTCTTCCACACCGTCTACAAAAGCACTATTATGCGTGTCGTTAGTAAGCTGTTCATTAAACTTTTCCCTAGTCTTTGGAGCGGACGTAACTATCTAGCTTTAGAAGGCTTTCAGTGTTCCGTGCTCATAGCGGTTAAGATTCCGGTGGCGTGAACTCTTTTCTGCTAACGTGCCTTTCCATTATCAATTTTTAGTTATTTGACTACAAATGATAATTTTTCATCAAACTTTTCAACCAATCAATTAGTAGTCTGAGTCAGTATTTAAAAGAAATCTTTATATACTAACTAAACTATATTTTTGAAAGTCTACGCCAGCCCTTTTCTAATTTTGTTAATAGCCGGCTCTACTCGAACAGATGCCGATGGTATTAGGTCATTACCTTTGAAATTGCCGATTTGTATGAAGAATTTCAAAGAAAGTTCGTTTTCCATCTTACAAATTTTGCTATAATATATAGTTACTACCGCAAAGTCTAACGTGACTTTTTTTTGTGTACAAGCATTGAATGAAGGCTGATCAATCTAATGCTCTATAAAATAATGAGTATCATCGTCATCGTCGTCGTCTCAGCCACATGACACCCACTGCTGGGTATAGGCTTCCCCCAAGGATCGGTCCACGACGATCGGTCCTGCACTGCCCGCATCCAGCGGCTTCCCGCGACCTTCACCAGATCGTCGGTCCACCTTGTGGGGGGCCTACCCACGGAGCGTCGTCCGGTGCGCGGTCGCCATTCCAGAACCTTTCTGCCCCAACGGCCATCGGTTCTTCTCGCTGTGTGTAAAATATACTAATAAAAGAAAATATACTAGAAAAAAGCAACTAGTCTCTATTAAAAAGTTATTACTTTAGTTCTGCTGCGGATCTCCTCATTACTGATTCTATCACGCAGGGAAACGCCGAGCATAGCTCCCTCTCGTACAGTGCTAGGCTTGTACGTACCTATTGCTAGGCACTGTACGATACTATTCAGCTCATAATAGCGGTCCCTCGACGTCTGTGAAAATTAATAAACGTATTAAATAAGTAATTAGAGTAAATAAATATATTATATACTTTCTATGAGTATTTTTTTGGGTTGGGGAAATTTAATTTTTTTTATTTAAGTTTTTTATCGTATAAGAAACGAAAATAATAAACTTATGATTTCTGATCCTTGAAGGTTATGATCTTAATCTTACGAATATTAAAAAAACGAAAGTATGTCAGTTTGTTTGTTACTCTTTCACGCTAAAACTACTGAATGGATTTGAAATAAATTTGGCACAAAGATAGTAGATAGCCTGGATTAAAAACGTAGGATACTTTTTATTCCGATATTCCCGCTGGAACGGGAACCACGCGGGTAAAACCGCGGGCGAACGCTAGTTTAATATAAAATAAAGCAATTGGTGAATTTTTTAATCATAGAAGTGGTGACATTCTCTAGAATTGGAAGAAAAAATTGTCAATTTCCTATGAATATCAAGGTCTTTACCTATGTAAATACCTGATAAATGCTGATGAAAAAGCAATAACTTGCAAATTTTTATTTATGACAAGATTTTAGTTGTATTTTAAACGTCAGCTTCCAATTCTTCAAATCCCCCATAAATAGGGGTTACACACGCAAGAGAAACACAAAGAAATTTGAGCCACCTAAACTGTGAAAATACCTCCAGAGAAAATCGGTCTCTCAATTCTGTTCTTAGAATTGGGATTTCAGCGTGTAACTTCAACTAAGGTTAATTATCCAATTCCTACTGCTCTTAAGGTTATATCAGCACAGCACTACATGTTTCTGCGGTAATCTTGTGATTAAAAGGATGTTTTTGTTATTCCAACCCCTAACTCAATAACACGAACGTGTCAGCAGAATGAAAAGCGTACCGTCCATCTTTCACACGTCCTGTTCCATTGAAAAAAGCAATATAGTGTGAGATTATAAATTGTCTGTCCATCGTCCTTGCCGGGACGTTAATATTGCAACACACCTGTTGCCTGATACGCAAGAACGTTCGTGTGAGTACGTGACATCGAGTACACGAGTATTTTTAAATTGTTTCGGTGAGACTGTGTGGTGTGCGAACGAGATAAAAAAGGAAGAAGTTGAAAATTCTAGCGAGTTTATGATCCAAAAAGGCCAGCGTAGTTAAACCGCAATCTCTGTTTCCCGTTATTTCCTCATGGAGCAGCATAATTTCTTAATATACTTTCATATAAAATATTAAAGAATATGCGAAGAGGGCACGGAAAACGGTAGCGATGAAAAAAGCCCGTTCAAATATTGTTACGTTCCGCAAACACCACATTATTTATTTTTAAATATAAAATGATTTCTGAGCGAACATGATACTAGTTCAGAATTAATGTTTGACAACTTAATAAAGTTGTATGTAAATCAAAATGACCTAGAGCTCCCTTATCGCATTTGTATTGCTGCTTGTTCGATTCATTAATTGTCTGTTCACTAACTTTAAACATTTCTATAGTTAGGTGTTTCGCATATCTGGCAAGTTAAAAATCACTGAAGCTGCATCTATGCCATTCGCATCTAATACAAGGTGCTTGTTGATAGCAAAATATTATTAAAATTTACTTTGGAAGAAAGAGTTCGCAAGGTGGGCGGAAACGACCTGTATCGAAGCGAAATAGTACAGGTACCTATACAGCATAAAGCAAGTAAAGTCTCTATCGACGAATAAAGTAAACCAAATAGGTGAACAGTGGCTAGCATTTTCTCGAATGAAGTTGAGACAACAAATTTTTCGAAAGCTAAATATTTCCTTTTCCCAAATATTTGGTAACCAATCACATTATTCGATCTAACGAGATTAAAAAGTCTAAGTTCCTTTCCTAAAAAGAACATTTGGCGTTTACGCGAACCGCTCTCTACTTGATTAACTGCAGAGACCGCAAGATGTTGGTACTAGATTGTTTTAGTTAGGTACATGAATGGTTCGAACAATCGAGTTTTCAAACCCCGTTTTTAGGTCACGGAAAAACACATAATGTTGCCGAAGAATTAGTTAGCAATTTATTTTTTCTTTTTTCTTTAATGTATGAATATAGTTGACGGCTTTTCAATTGATTTCGTAAACTTTATTGTTGCAGTGCAAGCCAGTTGGCAAACAAAAGTATTTACATATTTATTTAAAATAAACAAAGTCAGACGACACACACAGGTATTTATCATTTTAAAAATATCAGAAAGTCTCCAAATCTCTCTTCTTCCTCGTCCCTCATGACTGAGGGTTGCAACCGCATGAAGTTAATTTTTAATCAAGTAAATATACTAGAAAAAAAGCAACTTGTATCACTATCACATAAAAATAGCATTGTAAAATGCAAAATTAAAAAGTTATAAGCATGAAGTTACTCGGTGTATAAGGGCTCTCCATGCAGTATGGTTTTCGGATAGATGCCTGCATGTCGGTTTTGGAGACTTCCTTTACTGCATCGGTTCATCGAGTCGGTGATCATTCCCTCCTCTTATTCGCCACGTATCGCCACGTATTCAAATCAAAGTATTGGAGGAATAGCTGCATGCACATAGTTGATAAGCGGGTCTTAATCTTCAACTCTACCAGAATGATGAGAAAGATGCGTTAGTGTGGCGTTCTGTCCATGAAACTCCCAGCATTTTTCGCCAGCATCTCAACTTGGCTCGGATGTGTGCCTTCAGCGTAAAAGTCTCAGGAGTGTAAAAAAAATTATTAGATCCGCATTCTACAAATACAAGTATTATGCATACATATATGCGAAAGTATGAAATTGTTTGTTACACGTGTATGCGATGCGCACACGGCTTAACGGATTTGGATGAAATTTTACATACCGATAAAACATGACAGGATTCATTTTGTCTCTCTTCCTACGGGAACGACAACCACGCGGATACATCCACGGTCGGACTCCTAATTACTGTTATTTAACACTTTTCACGCCTAAATCAGTGTTTGAGTTAATGAATTTGAGTCTGTCCCTAGATTTAGAGAGCAGTCGACGGGAGGGATAAAAATGGGACTAAAACAGTCTACACTAACGAAGTCAAGTGCGAGCGATAGTATTTATTGCTTAATAATTACAGAATCTTAGATTCTGATTTGAATCGCACAACGATGCTGACACAAATTCAAACCTATAAATGATATCCTGTAACTCCATCAAAACTGTATTATTGTTTATCAACAAACTTAGACCGTAACTTAGATCAAGACCGAAATAATCACCAAATTGTATCCTCGTGGCTGCAGACCGGGGCGCTTCAGCGAGACCGTACTTACAAATAATAACAGGACAATCCCCGAACGCCTCTTACAATCCTAAATCGTAAATCAGAACTATTGTTGAGCAATAAATGGTGAATCGAACACAAGGGATGTTTGATTAAGGTTTATCTTTGTTAATTTACGGTTATTGTAGTGCTGTGTTAGTTTGCGATCTCTCAACAAGGTTAGACTAGGTAGATCACTCAAGAGTTATAACTATTTTATTTTGTACTTTTTCAGTCATTCGTAATAGTTCGTACCTGCAACACATTTATTTTCATGTGATAAATTTTAAACAAGAAAATATACTAGAAAAAAGCAACTTGTCTCATGTCGCCCTGACGGGATTCAATCCCGCATCCTTGGGAATCTGGCCCTAACTAATTATACTACAGAGACTTATGAGGACACGTCGAATCTTTCTAGTATATTCACCTTTCTACGGTGTCTGTGCTTTGTAGTGTCGGCTTAGAATAGCACTACCCCCTCTCATCCCGTGGGTGTCGTAAAAGGCGACTAAGGGACTCAGTCTTCAGAGACGGGCAGCAGCGTCTCCTACTAACTTGGCCATCTACGATCGCCAACCCGCTGCCAAGCGTGGCGATTATGGCAACCCCCCCAATATGAAAGGACCCAATAAAAATCGACCCCCAGTTCCCGGCAGCCCTGCTATTCCTGGCTACGACAGCGGCCATGGTAACGGCAGGGCAGGGGGTGCGAAGAATCCCCGGGCTACGTTAGGCTGTCACAAACAACGGACACTGCACCTGGCAACGTACAACACGCGCACACTGCGAACTGACGCGAAGTTAACAGAGCTGGAAGAAAGTATTAGCAGGTTACACTGGGATATCATAGGGTTGTCTGAAGTCCGAAGGGAGGGAGAGGACTCGATAATTCTCCGGTAACCTGCTATACCGACCAACAGTCCGTAGGTGGTGTCGGTTTCATCGTCCACGGGTCCCTTGTCAACAACGTGACTTCCATCGGAAGTGTGTAGACCAGGGTAGCGTACCTGATACTCAGAATATCCGAACGGTATTTGCTGAATGTTATACAGGTATACGCTCGGACCTCGACACACCAAGATGACGAAGTGGAGGCTATGTATGAGGACATTTGTAGAGCCATGCATAGTCACAAAACCCACTACACCGTTGTGATGTGGGACTTTAATGCTAAGTTGGGGAAACGTTGCGGTGATGGATCAGAGACGTGAAATGAGGCTTCAGAACTCAGCGGATGCTTATCGTTATCGGCAGCTAAATAGGCAGATCTCCAAGTCTTTGACAAGCGACCTTCGCCAATTTTATACGAACCGTATTAAAGAGGCTATCGAGCGGAATAAAGGTTCCAAAGTGTTCGCGAGAGATCTGTCTATTGGGCAAAGCCAGATGACGAGGCTGAAAACTGACGACGGTCGCATCATTTCTACGAAACCTGAAATCCTGAGGGAGATCGAGAGTTTCTTTGGACAGTTATATTCCACACAGACGCCTGTTCAAAGCAAGGCTAAAGACCCTAGAGCCAAGCTTACCCGACACTTCACCAAAGATATCCCGAACGTCAGAATGTACGAGATTAGTATGGCTCTCAAACAGCTCAAAAACAACAAGGCGGGTGATGACGGAATCACTCAAAGTCCTCCAGAAGCTTTTCAATTCCGTCATCGTCGAGGGCAAAACGCCGAGAGCATGGAATTTAAGTGAGGTGATTTTGTTCTTCAAAAAGGGGGATAACACCCGTTTGAAGAACTTCAGACCTATCTCACTTCTAAGCCATGTCTATAAGTTGTTTAACTTGACTTCCAGCCTCCCGAACATGCCGGGTTCCGAAAACGCTTAAGCACCATAGACCACATCTATACGCTGCGGCAGGTTATACAGAAGACCGAAGCGTATAATCTGCCACTTTGCTTGGCGTTTGTGGACTATGAGAAAGCCTTCGATTCGATAGAGACCTGGGCGGTGCTGCAGTCTCTCCAGAAGTGCCAAGTGGACTATAGGTATATCGAGGTGTTAAGGTACTTATATGAACATGCCACCATGTCGGTCCGATTACAAAACCAGAGCACAAATCCCATCCAACTGCAGCGAGGTGTGAGACAGGGAGACGTCATTTCTTCGAAACTGTTTACAGCTGCGTTGGAGGACATCTATAAGCTCTTGGAATGGAAAGGACTCGGCATCAACATTAATGGCCAGTATCTGACACACCTTCGTTTTGCCGTTGATATAGTCCTTATGGCTGAGACCCTGGAGGACCTAAACACAAAGCTCGAAGATCTCCGTAGTGCTTCCCAAAGAGTGGGTCTTAGGATGAACATGAATAAGACAAAAATCATGTCGAATTCCCATGTCATACCCACTAAAGTTCACGTTGGGAACACTACACTCGCAGTTGTTGACCACTACGTTTACCTTGGACAGACAATCCAGTTAGGTAAGTCCAACATCGAGAAAGAGATCTCCCGTCGAATCCAACTCGGTTGGGCAGCATTCGGGAAGCTCCGTAAAATCTTCGCGTCCAGCTTACCGCAATGACTCAAGACGAAAGTCTATGACCAGTGTGTGTTGCCAGTGATGACTCACGGTAGTGAAACGTGGTCGCTTACTATGGGTCTGATAAGAAAGCTCAAGGTCACCCAGCGTGCAATGGAGAGGGCTATGCTCGGCATTTCTCTACGTAATCGAATCAGAAATGGACTAATCCGTAGAAGAACTAAAGTTACTGACATCGCTCGAAGGATTGCTCAGCTGAAGTGGCAGTGGGTGGGACACATAGCGAGAAGTTCTTCTCGCTATGTGTCCCACCCACTGCCACTTCGATGGCCGTTGGGGCGGAAAGGTTCTGGAATGGCGACCGCGCACAAGACGACGCTCCGTGGGTAGGCCCCCGACAAGGTGGACCGACGATCTGGTGAAGATCGCGGGAAGCCGCTGGATGCGGACTGCGCAGGACCGATCGTTGTGGAGATCCTTGGGGGAGGCCTATACCTAGCAGTGGGTGTCATGTGGCTGAGACGACGACGACGACGGAGTCTGCCACCGTCGTTTCATCAATGAGAGAAAAATACTCGCATTCGAAAGAAACATTTTTACAAATGTTTGCCATTTAATTTTAACTTTTGAATTTTTGCATTTAACAATGCTATTTTTATGTGACATCAGACAAGTTTCTATTTTCAAGTATATTTTCTTGTTTAAAATTTATCACATAAAAATACCAAACGTTACATTTATTTTCCTTTCGTTCTCTGTGGATCAATCTATCTTTAACTCAATATTAGTTGACTGAGCAATTAGGCGTGAAAGGGTATTATAAAGTATTTTTTACATTAATTGCCCGTATGTGGAGTAAGTAATAATTATTTGCTGAATGAAGAAGACGCTTGACTTCGCCTTGAAAAAGTGGAGTTTTGTACGTGTTTAAAATCAAAAGTCAAATAACGTGTTCTACTTCATTAATTATTAACAAAGGATAATACTTGTTATAAAGTCTGGTATACTGAATAGACATACAATTATATGATGTCGAAAGTTACCTATCTATGAAGAAAAGATAAAAAGGGCAAGTAGTTAAAACATGATTTTTTCTTAAGAAAAGGATTTGTTATCTTGGTAACAGATCCTAGCAACAACTTGAAAGTCATTAGAGAGCCGAGAGAAGCCTGGATTATAGATGCGTAGATTATACAATAAAATATTGATTAAGTAGGTAGGTATCTATTCAGTTCTAGTAAAGAATATAAATACAATTTTGTTTCGGTTTGGTTTGGTAACATCTTTAAAAGTATTTAAATCGGACATCAATTGGTTTTTCCTTGATATCTTCGAAATTAAACCCTATTTATTAAAAAAAAATAGTAAATATTAAATAAATAATAATAATAATTGCATACAAGCACAAATTATTTAGCCCACGTTAAGTTTCATGAAGAACTTGTGTTATGGATACTAGATAACGAACAAAAAACACAAATAACTTTTTTTTTAATACATACATAATATACATATTAAACACCCAGAACAAGACAAATAGACATGTTCATACACAAAAATATTTGTCTTGTCCGGGATCGAACCCGGGACCTTTGGCGCAAAAGGCGAGCTTAGTACTGCTGCGAGAAACAGGACGTCGAACAGTGTAACGTTGCTTCCAATCAAACAGACCAGCTATTTTTGAATCGCTGTATGACTTACGTCACACGCATGCGACATAAGTCACGCATCGCATGCTGGTTTCGTTCGCCTGCAACGAGTGGGTGAGGGCACTCGTTGCGGTCGAGCGATTCAAAAATATGGAAATTCCAGGAGCTCTATTTTTGAATCGCTCATATGACTTACGTCACACGCTTGCGACATAAGTCACGCATCGCACGCTTGTTTCGTTCGACTGCAACGAGTGGGTGAGGGCACTCGTTGCGGTCGAGCGATTCAAAAATATGGAAATTCCAGGAGCTCTGTTTTTGAATCGCTCGTATGACTTACGTCACACGCTTGCGACATAAGTCACGCATCGCACGCTTGTTTCGTTCGACTGCAACGAGTGGGTGAGGGCACTCGTTGCGGTCGAGCGATTCAAAAATATGGAAATTCCAGGAGCTCTGTTTTTGAATCGCTCGTATGACTTACGTCACACGCTTGCGACATAAGTCACGCATCGCACGCTTGTTTCGTTCGACTGCAACGAGTGGGTGAGGGCACTCGTGGCGGTCGAGCGATTCAAAAATATGGAAATTCGTATGTCGAATGAAAATCAGTAGAAACGAAGCGCTCAACGCGCTATGATAAAGTCGATGTCGATGCTGACGACACTTGCGCGGTAGGGCCTCAGTTTTTATTAATGCCTGTGATAGTTTAAAAATATAAAATAGCACTTGTTATGATGCTTTAATATTCATATAAATATCAATTGACATACATATACATTTATTTTTAGATTACTAGTTTATTCTTACTATTTTCGACTTTTGGTTAAATTCTTTTGAATGTTAAAATATATTTGATTATTCTTTCATAAGTATGTAATATGGAAAAAAATAAATGGTAATGAATGTACCTACTTGTAATTTGTTTCTTCTAAGTATTATTCATATTCAGACTCATACTATTCAATTTTATAGTGTTTGATTATATTTCTAATTGATATTGTGTTATTTATCACTACATTTAAATTTTTGCATACCAAATATGGTTAAATATGGCGTTCTTACGACTTGTAAGAACTTAATGTACCCATATTTCGCAAATAAATTATTTGATGTGTGAAAAATATTAAACAAGAAAATATACTAGAAAAAAGCAACGAGTCTTATGTCGCCCTGGCGGGATTCGAACCCGCATCCTTGAGGGTCCGGCCCAATGCACTAACCAATTATGCTACAGAGACCTATGATGACACGTCGAATTTTTCTAGTATATTCACCGTTCTACGGTGTTGGCCACCGTCGCCTCATCAATGAGAGAAATATCCTCGCATTCGAAAGAAACATCTTTACAGATGTTTGACTATCGATTAAGATGAAACAGCCATCTAATTATAACTTTTTAATTTTGCATTTTACAATGCTATTTTTATGTGAAAAATATTAAACAAGAAACTATACCAGAAAAAAGCAACTAGTCTCATGTCGCCCTGACGGGATTCGAACCCGCATCCTTGGGAATCCAGCTCAATGCACTAACCAATTATGCTACAGAGACCTATGAGGACACGTCGAATTTTTCTAGAATATTCACCGTTCTACGGTGTTGGCCACCGTCGCTTCATCAATGAGAGAAATATCCTCGCATTCGAAAGAAACATCTTTACAGATGTTTGACTATCGATTAAGATGAAACAGCCATCTAATTATAACTTTCTATTTTTATGTGAAAAATATTAAACAAGAAAATATACCAGGGAAAAGCAATCACCTTCTCTGGTTTTATAAAAAAAAAAAACAAAAATAAACACAAAATAATAAAAAAAAAACAAAATTAAAATAATGTATGTAATGTGTATTTTATTAAGATGTATCACTATCATCATTTATCTCTCCAAACCAAAATGTGTTCAATTTCGAACAAAAACCAACATTCGGTTTTTACTACAAACGAAAGTTACATAAACGATATTCTTCAAGTAGTTGTAGTTTTAAGAACATTCTTACAAGTACCTACATAGCAAGTTTCCGCATACTTTATGTGTTCTTATAGGAGCAAAATTTCCGCTTCTCTTTTTTCACAGCAATTATCCTAGCCCCAAAGTAAGTACTGTAAGGCTTGTGTTATGGGTAACGGATATAAATACATACTATATAATTATACATATGTACGTATTTATATGTAGAAATATACAGGGTGTTAAAAACCCAAAACGAAAACCACGTATTCTCCCCATCATTACTTTCATTTTCCAAATCTGGGAACCTGATTTATTTTTAAAGATTATAGTTTTAAGTTATAAAACCGCAATAAATATCAAAACCAATAAATTAAACTGGGTCCCGGTACTCGTACCATCTAGATACACGCACACGTTGTTGCACAGGTTTCATTGCGTGTGAAAATAACAAATTTTTTCTTAACTAAAAATATTAGTCGTTTCCCAGCAATTATATTTACATATTGTTATCTAGTTTGAGGTACACTACGCATATTTAACGGCTTCGGTATGGCTCTTTTAACACCCTGTTTATAAACGTCCATGACTCAGGTATAAATGCTCGTATTCATCATACTAACATTTGCCCCTACCGGGATTCTAACCCAAGACCTCAGAGTAGGCGACACCTTGAATTCGGCGTAGGTTCCACTCTACCACAGAGGTCGTCAAAGCTAGCTTCTCTGTGAAGTTATCGTAAGATAACAACTCCGGTTTGCATCAAAACTTAAGAAGAATGAAAACATAATTTGTTTGCACAAGAAAATAGGTCGGCTTTACCAAAATCTTGAATTAAATAAACACTAAAAATACCCTCGACGGTCAAATTAAACGAGGTGCTGGAAAACTCCCTGCGTTCCCATTAAGTAGAATTGGCAAAAAGCGACAGAACAGGAATGTAAACACTTAAAACTTTGCTCGGCGTGGAGTTCCGCCGCGTCGCAGTAATAGAGGGCGCTAGCGGCAAACAAAAGAGCGCCGAGTTTTAGTTCAGACCGCCATTTTGTCTGCTCGGTGTTTTAACCGCTTCTTTAAAATTTTGAAGCAAAATAAAACAAACGTGTAGGTTTGACAGATGAATATGCAAAGCAGTTGCTTCACTAGTGATGTGTCTCTGCGTTTAAAGCTAGTTCTTCCTTATCCAGATTATTTGCCGTTTCATTACGCAGGCTATGCAATATAAATACAAGGCAAGTATCATAAAAATATTTAATTAAGCTAATCATGATAAGTCCTGTTTAAATAAAATTCGTCTCAATGCGTACGCGCATCTCACATCACAAATAAAATTTACAATTTAGTATATAAAAAGTGTTAATAACAAGAAAGCAAAAGACTGAAAAAACTGTTTTTATTAACAACATCTCTAACTGATCACAAGAATGCTGAAAACATTGTTGTAATGGCATCAGACTTAGATAAGGTGGTGGTAGCTGGTTAGGCGGACTTACAACATGTCCTACCACCAACCAAACCGAATTCAATATGTACCCCTGTTGAAAATCAAACCCGGCACCTCTGGGTCTGATACAGTGGTTATTACCGCTAGACTACAGAGGCTATTAAAATCAAATACAAATCTTTTGGATTGGAAACATCATAAAATATAATTATCACAATAATCCTTACAATATTCACAGAGTTCAATTGTGTTTATTCCTCACTAACCTTGTGCCTTGGTCTTCCTTATTGCCTTTAATAATTGTTAAAAAATACTCTTAACTTGGTTTTGACTGGGTAACTAGTGTCTATGGTCTTAATAATTTTATTGTTAAAAGTACCACCATAGAATGATCGAATGTTTCTTAATTGACTATTGAATTCGGTAATAAAATAATAAATAATAAAATAAAATAATTTTATTTCAGACAGTGTCCATACAATATACTTAATTAAATGCATAATAAAATCAAAACTACATCAAAATAAATATAAAAATAAAATCATAAAATTTCAATCAAAATATTACATCAAAATAGTCATCTTAATAAAATCACAATAAAATCAAAATTCAAATCAAAATAAAATCAAAATAGAATCAATATAAAATAAAAAATGTAGAAATCAAAATAAAATTTAAAATAATATTAAAATAACATAACATTTCATTTAGATCCTCGTCACCACATAATTTTAAACTTTAGTTCAAGTAGCGACCCCCCACGGCCGCACCGGGTACCAGCACATGCACATGTAGCCAGTGCCTCCACAGGGGACAGTCCGGCTTCTCGCTGAGCACCTTCAGGATGACGTTGGTGCTCTCGCGCACTCTGCGCTGGAGGGAGGCGATGCGGCGTCGCAGCACCGTGTAAAATCAATCGGTGTGCGCGTGTGCGAACATCGCTGACGCGCTGCAGTAGCGTGGGAACCCCAACATCTCCTTGAAGGCGTTATTATATTGTGCACGGAGCGCGTTGATGGCCCGCTGAGTGTAGTTGACCCACAGATTGCACGTGTACAAAGTCTGGCAGAACGCTTTAAAAAGCGTGATTTTTACTCACCCTAACGAGAGCGACTCCGTTCAGCAGCATAGGTGCCACATTCTCCAGCTTACGGCCCTTGGCCTGGAATATCAGGAGCTCACTCTTTTTGACATTGTACAGGAGGCCGCGTGCGGTCGCGTACTTACTCCTCACATACTCCTATCAACTTCCTGAGACCAGCGATTTGTAATGTGTCTTTGATCTGAATAATTTTATTGTTAAAAGTACCACCATAGAATGATCGAATGTTTCATAATTGACTCATGAATTCGGCAATGCCTTGCTAACTTGTGTCTTTGGTCTGAATAATTTTATTGTTAAAAGTACCACCATAGAAGGATTAAATGTTTCATAATTGACTCTTGAAATCGGCAATGCCTTGCTAACTTGTGTCTTTGGTCTGAATAATTTTATTGTTAAAAGTACCACTATAGAATGATTGAGTGTTTCATACATAATTGAGTGTAGGTAATCTAGCCAGAACTAGCCGCCGGCAGCCGTCGCGCTCTGAAACGCACACCCTCGACTACATTCATATTATTTATAGCGATCAGTATTTTGCTTATTCTCTCGCGAGCTAGGGGTCTAAAAAGAGCGCTAAAGAATTCCCTGACATTTCATTTATTTTATGATTTTTGTAATTTTTGCATTTTTCAATGCTATTTTTATACTTATGGTAAATTTTAAATAGAAAAATATTGGAAAAAATTAACTCGGCCACAAGTGAATTCTCAGGCTGGAATCGAACCAGCGACCTTTGGAAATCCGGTCCAATGCTCTAACCGCTGAGCTACCGAGACTTGCGAACCACCGTCGAAATTCTCCAATACTTTTATATTTTTAATACGCTGTAGGCCAGCGTTGTTACATCAATGCTAGGAAATATCCTTGCATTCGAAAGAAACATCTTTTCAGGTGTTTAACGATCGATTAAGATGCAACTGCCAATAATTTATGATTTTTGTAATTTTTGCATTTTTCAATGCTATTTTTATACTTATGGTAAATTTTAAATAGAAAAATATTGGAAAAAATTAACTCGGCCACAAGTGAATTCTCAGGCTGGAATCGAACCAGCGACCTTTGGAAATCCGGTCCAATGCTCTAACCGCTGAGCTACCGAGACTTGCGAACCACCGTCGAAATTCTCCAATACTTTTATATTTTTAATACGCTGTAGGCCAGCGTTGTTACATCAATGCTAGGAAATATCCTTGCATTCGAAAGAAACATCTTTTCAGGTGTTTAACGATCGATTAAGATGCAACTGCCAATAATTTATGATTTTTGTAATTTTTGCATTTTTCAATGCTATTTTTATACTTATGGTAAATTTTAAATAGAAAAATATTAGAAAAAATTAACTCGGCCACAAGTGAATTCTCAGGCTGGAATCGAACCAGCGACCTTTGGAAATCCGGTCCAATGCTCTAACCGCTGAGCTACCGAGACTTGCGAACCACCGTCGTAATTCTCCAATACTTTTATATTTTTAATACGCTGTAGGCCAGCGTTGTTACATCAATGCTAGGAAATATCCTTGCATTCGAAAGAAACATCAAGATGTTTCTTTCGAAAAAAAATATAAAAGTATTGGAGAATTTCGACGGTGGTTCGCAAGTCTCGCAATGACCCCCTACTCCCTTTGTGGAAGAAGACACCAGATTTGACCTCCTAGGACAAGGGTACGCGAGTATTCGCTAAAACTTATACCCCTATTTCGCTCAAAAGTTTACATGGTAAGGAAGCCTATTGGAAAATCCAAGGACCTAAAATTGGACTTTCTTTGAGCGAGGTCTACCTGTTTGAACCACTAGTAATTATTTGTTATGCAAATGCAAGGCTGGAAAGTAGTGATGTGGCCGCAAGTTACCTCTCTTGAAACGTGAGCACGTGAAGGATTCTAGGATTGGTTTAAAGATATAATCTTGAGCATAGCGAGGGTTTCAAGGGTACGAGACGCAAAAAAATTTTGCTGCCGAGCGAAACACACAATTTTTCACCTCACTCTACAGCGAAGAAAAATTCAGAAGGCTTTATCCGCAGTTCGAAATCCAGTCATAGGTTATGAAATGTTACCCATCCAATATTGTTTTATTTTTTACCAAATAATTAAATCTAAATAATATAATATATTTATTCTTGTTTTTTATGATTTAAGGAATTAGAATAGTTTAATACTTAAAACAAAAAAATAGTATTACATTAAATTCAAAATTATTTAAAATAAAACAAAAATGTAACTTAAAGGTAAAGACAATAATAACGATTCAGAACGTACATAGGTACGGGCAAACTTACACACACTTAGGGCGACTTTTACCAACTGCCACAAAATACGTTTAGCGCTAAACATATTTATACACCACCTGCATCTGGAGCACATATTAAATGTCAAGTAGTCTTAATTTAAAGTAAGCTATTAATGCCAATGTTGTATGGAAGTTCCCTTGGGTAATTATTTAATTAAGGTAATTATTTGAAACAAAAACTTCTATCGAAAATAGTTTCGAGAAAAAAATCAAGGCTGTTCAAGGCATAGGTTTTAACTATAAAAATGACACATTAAAGAGATTTTACGCCTATTAAAAATAATTAACAAACCACTTGGCTGTATGTATTGGAGCCCCTTGCACAAAGAAAACATTTGAAATTGGAATATAGGCCCTAATTCAAATAATCTTTTTAAAATGGAAGAAAACGTCAATATTTGCCGCCAAAAGCGCTGCTAACGTTCGACCCACGACATCTGCCAGAATCCATACAAACAGTTTTTTACGTTTTTATCGATATACGATACGATATTTTTATCGTTTTATCGCAGAAAGCCGCGTTGTGTGGCAATTGGATTTAATATAAATGGTAACTACCACTTTCGCGAGGATGAACGAGTGTGAGAAAGCTATGGGTAAAGTAGGCAGTATGGTGCTACTATTTACATAACGATTTGTCTCTGTTTGTGCTAATTTAATTTTAATATCTTCAGTTTTATGATCCTGATCCAGGATTCCAAAGTTAAAATTATGGTCAAGACTCGAATCCGTAACATAAAAATGTGTGTAATCTTGGTCAGAGATTTCAACGCAAATTACTATGAACGTAAAATTATGTATTGTTAGGTTGTCATTGACTACGGAACTAAATAGAAAGATAAAATAAATGATTTTCGATCCATGATCTTCTGTGAATTGTATTTTTTTGTCATTTATTAGTTTTATATATATTTTTTTTTATTTAACGCTACAGTGACGTCTAATAAAAATAAATTATAAATACGCAGTAGGTGTGTATAGTAGAGTATGCTCCTCGGGGATAAAAGTGTCTTAGCCTTGGGTAGACTTCAATCCTTCGCTCCATCAGGATTTTTACTTCAATTTCCTTGCTTCGCTCGGAAACTTACATCTTAATTCCCCCACTACGTTTGGGAATTCACTACAGAATCCTTCATTTCGATATGACACCCTAATAAAAATTCGTACTATGCATTCTGTAGTCAGCACATCTTTTCTTTTTGTTTAGAATTACCGGAGTTTCAACCAAAGGTGCAGGCTCAGAAGAGCTGGTATTCCATTGGAGACATGTTGCGAGCAAACTGCACGTCGCCTCCTGCGGACCCACCAGCCAATCTTACGTGGCTAATAAACGGACAAGAGGTATTTATTTTATCCTAATGACAGAATATCAGCAATATTTTGGCAATGGCACGTCACGATAAGTCAAAAGTCGTTAATGAATTCAGTCCTGAAAATCATATCCGCTTAAATAGCCAATTAAAGTATCAACATTTGATACTTAAACACAAATACTGCTGAACGATTCACGATTTTCAAATCACGTAACATTTTCCCCGCGAAGCTGCACTGTTATCAATTTCCAATAAATTATCCCCGAGATTGCGGTGACTCCAAATGACTGTTTGCAGGTGAAAGGCCTCGACATCCCGGTGAGCGAGGCGCCATATGATCGCAGGAAGCCGCCCATAACGGACGCATCACTCGACGACGCCAATAGAATTATATTCAGTCCGTGGGACGCAATCTCGAGCTTCGACGAACCCGCCACCGACAACGTAATAGACATTCCAGGCAATATCGCCGCAGTGTTGCCCCCTACAGACGCTCGGAAAAACAGAGAGACTAGGCTACCGCCCGAGCAAATAGCAAATAAATGGAACGTTAGCACTGAAGAAGAGAAGTCTAATAAATCATCTTCGTTTAGCCAGCTTGTTATGAGGGTGCAGTCCGTACACTTCCGCAAAGTAAGTAATACCACAAAGCTGTAGCTATTTTCTGAAGCCTACTTCACTTTCTTGCTTACAGCAAGACCTACCGTTATCTATTAGAAACCACCAAGACATAAAAACGATTTGTTTGCGTTTTATTTTTAATGAAGTTCTTCTCATTTTTACACACTTTACACTTTAGAAGCGATGGACGTGACAACTTCCGTCAAAAAACAAGCTTACTTTAAGAGGTTCGTAGTACGAAATACAAAGTAAGATGGAAACATGACTGCGTTAAGAGATGGCGGTAGGCCCCTTGATCATTTCTATATTTCTTGATCTTTTATAAGAAATTCATTTAATAACTAGAACTTCAATTTTAGCTTAGTAACAATGCCCAGTAAACAGTTCATTATACACTCAAAGTAAAAAAAACACACTTTAAAAAAAATCTTAGGCGTTATTAACACTTTACAAATTCGTAAATGGCACATACCTCCACCACTAGTGACCTCGTTTGAAAGACCAATAAATAAACATAATAAACGACTTTTCATTGCATTAAAAAAAACATAATAACACAAATGTGACATTTAAAAAAATATGCAATTTTGTTCCTTATAAGGGCCGCTGGTTGGGCAATTGTGCTACAAATTGTGGGTGTTAAAGGGTCAATGAAGGTTCAATAGGGGGTGATGCGTTGTCTAACCGTTTAAAAAATATATTAAGTAAGTTGTTTTAATACAAAAACATTTTATAACAAAATTCAAACCGACTTCAAAAAGTAAAAAATAAAACTTTTGGAGTCGGTGCCAGCCAGGGCATTCTACATTGCACTTCTATTAACTATATATTTTTTTGGCCTTACCTAGCTAGCACCGACTCCAAAAGTTTTATTTTTTACTTTTTGAAGTCGGTTTGAATTTTGCTATAAAATGTTTTTATTTCAGATTTTTTAGTTACATCATGTGCCGTTACTTACACTAAAAATCAGCCCATACACAACAATGTCATCTAGGTAAACGACAACTTGCCAAAAGGTGATTGATATTTTTCAAGATTATGAAAAAACTACTAGCCAGATCTTTGTAAAAATTATATGGGACCACACATAAACCATTTTCTTTCAGATAAAAAAAGAATTATAAAAATCTGTTAACAACTGGCGAAGTTATAGTAGAACATACATAAAAAAAATAAAAATAAAATACAGTCGAATTGAGAACCTCCTCCTTTTTTGAAGTTGGTTAAAAAGCATAATTAAGGAGTGCCATTGTTTTGTAAACTTGTATCTTTTTTTTTTTGTTCTATTCAAATAAAAATAAAAAAGTTAAATTGTTTTGGGTACTCCTTTTCGTTTCCTTTCGAATGATACACAACATTTCCCTCATAAATTGATTCCAAATAATTAAGGTTTAACTAAGTTTAAAAATGGGGTTTTTAAAAGCTGCGATTTTTCTGATGGTGAGTGTATAATAGTAGATTGTATCATAAGTGAGCAAAATCATATTTTTACGGCGAGGGCGCTTTTTTGAATCCTGAGCGAAGTGAGGATTTCAAATGTACAAGACGCTAAAAACTTTTCTGCCGAGCGCAACACACAATTTTTCACCTCACAACAGCGAGGAACATTGTATGGTTGTTTCCGCGGTAAAAAATGCTTTAAAAGGAAAGGTTTAATCTAAATATACCTTATTCTTAATGTTTTAATGATATACAATTTTTAAATAATAAAAAAGTTAGTACTATAGATAATTCAAAGTAATTTTAAGTAGGAATATATTGTTACTTATAAATAACAATAAAACGATGCGGTAAATGTTGACATTGACATGAGGTACGAGACAAAGACAATTTAAAAATAAAGACTTATGTCACGTTCCGAGATCCAATCATAGGTTGTGAAATCTCACCCAGCCTAATTTATTAGTACATTATGGTACAAGTGCGTAATGTTGGTGATTACCGCTGAGGCGCCAAGGCGAGGGTCTTAAGAGAGCCGAGGACGGTAATCATCAATACACACGTGTATCATACGACGTTTTTAAACACACTTGTGAAGAAAATAATAATAAATCATCATTCTTTCTAGATACAAAAAGTTTATTTAGAGAAACAATTAGTAAATGTGCAGTTAGCAAAATTATAATTAACTGTTTTTGATGGCATAGTGGTCTCATCAAATAGATTATTTACTGAAACACTTTCATTTTGTATTGTAAATTCACACACACACATTTTCTGAAAAAGACTGCGTATTCTAGTTGTTTTGCCATTGTATGAAATTTTGGTACGATAATAGATATTTTTCCTTGGAGTTTTCCGGTAGTAAACTTTTCATAACGTTAAGGGCTACACATCTTATATCGGGCGGTGTACAACATAAATCATTTTCTTCATAACTAAAAGTACTTGTAGACATTTTAATTAATAAATAACTATAATTTCAACCGTGAAAACATTAGTAGTGAATTTTTTTTCGCAATGGTGCGAAGAATTAGGTTTCTTTTTTTTGGTTTGTCGAGGATAGGGGAATATACGGTCAGAGTACACATACAAAATGGGAAGTTTAAAGTTTTTACAGATATTTTAGTAAAAGTTTTGTTTATTAAACACGTACTTACAAGTTGAAATTATCTATTTAAATACGAAGTGCATGAAATATGCAAGCAATAGGTATATTAATTTATTTGTACTATTGAACACGATCTTTTTGGTATCGAAACTTTTTAAAAAACAAAGCAACTTTTTTGTGATCTCAACCAATAACAAAAAAATCTATAACTCACTTGTGAGTAATAGTAATGAAATAGTCACAGTTTGATTATAGGTGTCATTATGTGCCTAATTGCAGTGAAATTATAGCCACTATGAGCAAGTGTGTTGCAAATTCTTATAACAAATAGTTTAATCTTATTGTTATTGTTTTTATAATTCAATGAACTAAAATAATATAATAAAACCAAAACAGAGTATTATAATTAATTCAAAGCTATTTATAAATAAATAAGTCTAAAATATAACATAAAAGTCATTAGTGCGATTCGGAACGCATTATGACATATTTTAAGGTATTAAATTAAAAAAGTACTTTACCACGCTAGGCCGCAAAAAGCGATTTTCTACGCGGAAACTGAATGACAAATCCACCTTTTCCGAGCGTGTGAGGTGAAAAATACTTTTCATCCTTTTCTATTCGAAAAGCTTAATTTTGTTCCTCGATAAGGCAAAGCTAAAAGTAACTCTTTTCTGTATGACAGTTTTTAGCGGGCAGAAATGAATTTGAATTTGGAACGTTAATCGTTCATAGAAATTGGACGCAAATTATATGAAAAATATTGGAAAAAATTAACTCGGCCACAAATGGATTCTCAGACGGGTCACTTGTGGACGAGTTAATTTTTTCCAATATTTTTCATATAATTTGCGTCCAATTTCTATGAAAAAATATTAAAATTTACTATAAGTATAAAAATAGCATTGAAAAATGCAAAAATTACAAAATCACAAATTATATGATTTTTTGGGTGTACGGCGTCGGTGGAAAGAAGAAAAGAAAAGGTGGTGTGCGCCGGGCACACTGAAAAAAAGAAACGAGAGAATTTTGTTCGTAATTGAAACGGATTTTATTTATTGTATTTTGCAATAAAAAAATGTTCTAAGTCAATTTAGTTTGAAATTATATTAACTCCTGAAACAGTAAAAATAGCAGCTGATAACGTAATACAATTACTTTTATATGTCTCCTATTTATTTTCTCATAGGAGATGAAAAGTAGAGTGAATCACGCGAGAGCAATAGTTATTTGTTATGCATGGCTGGAAAGTTGGTTATTTAACGGCGAGTTACCTCTATTGAATCCTGAGCGAAGCGAGGATTTCAAAGGTACAAGGCGTTAAAAACTTTTCTGCCGAGCGCAACACACAATTTTTCACCTCACAACAGCGAGGAATATTTTATAGTTGTTTCCGCGGTCAACTTCCGGTAAAAAATTCTTTAAACTAAATATAAAGTTTAATCTAAATATACCTTATTCTCGTTGTTTTAATGATATTAAAAACGAAAATAATAAAAAAGGGAGTATTGTAGTTAATTCAAAGTTATTTAAAGTAGGAATATATTGATACTTATTAATAAGAATAAAAACGATTCCGTAAATGTTGACACTGACATGAGGTGCAAGACAAAGACAATTTAAAAATAAAGATTTATGTCACGTTCCGAAATCCAATCATAGGTTGTGAAATCTCACCCAGCCTAATATAATTTCTTTATAACAAATAGCTTAATGTTATGGTTATTGTTTTTATGATTCAATGATCTAAAATAATATAATAAAACCAAAACGGACTAATTAATTTAAAGCTATTTAAATAAGAATAAAATGTAACAAAAAAGTCAATAGTGCGATTCGGAACGCATTATGACATATTTTAGTATTAAATTAAAAAAGTACTTTGCCGCGCTAGGCCGCAAAAAGCTATTTTCTACGCCTAAACTGATTGACAAAACCTCCTTTTCAGAGCTTGGGAGGTGAAAAATTATTTTTCCCTTTGGGCGATGTACTTTGGGTCCCTCACTGCGCTCAGGAAGTAGAATCCCGAGCATAGCGAGCGATTCAAAATAGCGCCCTCGCCGTAAAATATTATTTTGCTCCCTTGTACTATTTCAAGTGTTACAAAAAACAACTGCCTTTTTTCATACTTTTCCCTAATGGCAGCTGCTTATTTCGATCACATTCATAAGTTCATTGAGCTGTAATGAGACAGATAACGTGATTTGATTATTTTTGTTTCTTGAATTAAAATAATAAAAAAAAACAAAACAAGACAATGAACACAAGAGGAACCTCGATTTTAATGTATACTTATAATTATTATTATTATCTTGACAAAAAACAGGAGTCATTCGAATGTTGAGCAAGTGATCCTTGAGAAAAAGCTTATGATTTTTTGACTTACCTCTGCTCATAAACAAAGTTTCAATAAATAACAAAATATGTTTAGGATGACTAGATTTGACTTTATGGAAAATATTCTACAATTTTACTAAAATCATTAAAAGACGTCTAAACGTGCCGTCTGTAGTGCGTAGAAATATCTTTTTTTAAGGTTTTTCATTGAATATATGTCTCTAGGGCCGGCTCAACGTGACGTGCGTTGCGCGCGTGCTTACCGTGTGGTCGGCGAGCGGGGTGCTAATACTCGACGAGGAGCGGCCGCAGATCGCGCCTGTCATGGGATCGCGCGACTCCAACGCAGGTGAGAGGTGGTTGGCTTTAGTTCTAGAGTTGGCTCACGTAGTGACGTGCGTTGCGCACGTGCTGTCCGTGTGGTCGGACAGCAGAGTGCTAATACTCGACAAGAAACGGCATTATGGGATCGCGCGACTCCAACGAAGGTGATGATGGTTAGCTTAAGTTCTAGGGATGGCCCAATAAGTGTCGTGAGTTGCGCGCGTGCTGTCCGTGTGATCGGCGAGCGGAGTGCTAATACACGACGAGGAACAGCCGCAGATCGCGCCTTTCATTTGATGATGGTTGACTTAAGTTCTAAAGATGGCACAATAAGTGACGTGCGTTACACGCGTGCTGTCCGTGTAGTCTGCGAGTGGAGTGCTAATACATGACGAGGACAAGCGCAAATCGAGCCTGTCATGGGATCGCGCGACTTCAACGCAGGTGAAGGGTGGTTGGCTAAGTTCTAGGGATTGCTCAAACTAACGTGCGTAGCGCACTTACCCCCCGTTCCTTTAACTTACGAACGGATTGTTTTGAACGGACAGTTAAATTTTGTCATTTCATCAACGGACATCAAAATGTCTCAAAACAAAATTTAACTGTCCGTAGCCAAAATAATCCTTTAGTACGTTATAGGAACCCGGGGTTATTGTCAGTGCGGTCGGCGAGCGGAATGCTACCTAATATTCGACAAGGAACGGCCGCAGAGCGCCCCTGTCATGGCATCGCGTGACTACAACGCTAGTGTAAGTTCTACGGATCACTATTCGTAGAGTGCATTGCGCGCGTGCTGTCCGTGTGGTCGGCGAGCGAAGTTCTTCGACGAGGAACGCCGCAGATCGCATCTGCCTTGGGACGTCTTTGGTCTCGTAAAGAGACACACGCTTATTTTCAACCGACTACAAAAAAGAAGGAGGTTATCAATTCGTCGCGTATATATATACGCGACGAACTTTATAATATATATATATATATATATATATATATATATATATATATATATATATATATATATATATATGTCGCAGCATCTCAAGGAATTAACCTAAAGAGTGTTGCTATTGATTTCCGTTTCCTTTTAAAACGTCAGGCAAATATTGCCTGAGTGGAATCATGGATGGCGTAACAGAGTGCTGCCAAAGTTAGACAGTTTATTGACACATAAGTTGTTTAATGACAGTTGTTTTGGCAGATGACGTTTGATACGTTGTGTCATTGGTTAGTCTGTGGTTTTTTACTTTGGCAGTTGACATTTAAAAAGGCGGAAAATCGTCATTCTTGGCGGGATTTGGCTCGGAGCGGATGTGTTACGCTGTCTTGAGACCATTACGTTTTAAATCGAAGCATATCCCAAAAATCATTGATTTTCTTTGCTATTTGATTGTTTATTTTGAATAAAACACGTTTGAAGAAGATAATTTGCAATTTATTCCAATAAAATCATGAATAACAGTGAAAAGTGCAACGATGTCCCGACATCAGAAGTGGGATCTCCTGCACCACAAGAAAAAGTGGACAGCGAAGAGAATAAGTGGAAAATGATATTGGAACAACAAAACCGAAATTTCTTAGCATTATTACAAGCAATGCAAACACCAACCGTGAGTACTAAAGTTGTGTTACCTGAGTTTAACCCTGATTGTGCGAACGCCAATGCACACGCGTGGATATCTACCGCTGATATTTGCATGGCCGACCAGCCGCTACACGGCGCAGCGTTGACAATATCTTTGAGCCAAGCTTTAAAAGGATCAGCCGCGTCTTGGTTGTCACAAATATCCTATCCTGGTATGACGTGGGCTGAATTCAAGAACATATTTAGTGACACCTATGATAGTCCTGAAATGAACGCTGCTGTACTAATGAATATGAACGCGGGTAGGCCGAAAGAAAATGAGGGTCTTGCAGCGTACGCCGCTTGCCTTATGACATCGCTTATGTCTCGATGGAAGAATTCTACGGTGGAGGAGATTGATGTTGCTACTGTTTTGTCACATATAGCTCAGTTTGAACCGCGAGCGCAACGTTTGGCCTTTACGACCGATATACGTAACAAAAATCAACTGCAGCAAGAATTGAAAGCCTTATCGTTTAAGAGGAAATCCGAAGTGCTACCAAATGACAGGGATTCTCCATATTTTAAGAAGTTCAAGACTACGCCAGTGCTTAAATGCTTTAAATGTGGGAAGCCAGGGCACAAGTCGATAAGTTGCCGTTTTTCAAGAGACATGAACACAGAAGTCTAGCTTAGTACTACAACCGGAACATTGAACAACCATACTGCTAACTTAAAACCTAGAAGCGCCCCTACCTGTTTCAAATGTCGAGAAGTTGGACACATCGCGCCTAACTGCCCTTCATTGAACAAGAAAGAAGATGTATCTGGTGTAGCGGCCGTCGAGCGTCGAGTCGACACCTGCGTGATTGGTGCACCCTTCGGGACTCTGAGTCATGCCGGTGAGGAAATTCCTTTCTATTATGATTCCGGTTCTGAATGTTCTTTGGTAAAAGAATCTGTTAGTCATAAGTTTTGTGGAAAACGGTTCAATAGTGTTGTTACAATGACAGGTATAGGGCAATCGAGTGTGAATAGTACCGCTCAAATTTTGACATTAGTTGAGATCGATAGTCTGTTTATTGAAATATTATTTCATGTGTTACCTGATTACTTTATGCGCCACGATGTGATGATTGGTAGAGAAATCTTGAGTCAGGGCTTAGCTATAAATATGACATCGAATAAACTAAAATTGGCTCGAGTCAGAGCTGTGAATGTCTGTCATATTGAAGAGCAGCCTTTCAATTTTGAGAACATTGACACGGATGTCCCAATAGAACATAAACCTAAGCTTTTGTCTATTTTAAAGCAATTTAAAGATTATTTCATTTCTGGTACACCTAACCGCCCCGCAAATGTAGAGCCAGTACAAATTCGTCTTAGAGATCCTAATAAAACAGTTTGCCGCCGTCCATACCGACTGAGTCCTGATGAACGACAGGTCGTCCGGGACAAAATTAACGAACTCCTTGCCTCCAATGTCATTCGGCCAAGTTCTTCCCCCTTTGCCAGTCCTATACTTCTAGTCAAGAAAAAAGATGGCACTGACCGAATGTGTGTGGATAACAGGGAGCTAAATGATAATACTATTCCTGATAGGTTTCCACTACCATTGATCTCTGACCAAATTGATCGCTTGAGTGGCTGTTATTACTTTAGTATGCTAGATATGGCTAGTGGCTACCACCAACTCCCAATTCACCCAGATTCGATTGAAAAGACCGCATTCGTTACTCCCGAGGGCCAATTTGAGTACTTAACCATGCCATTTGGGCTCCGCAATGCTCCTGCGATTTTTCAACGTGCTGTTATTAAAGCCCTTGGGGAGCTAGCTAATAGTTATGTAGCGGTATACATGGATGACATTCTTATCTTGGGGGGATCGGATGTAGATGAAGCCATAAATAGAGTACGCACTGTACTAAACACATTAACGAAAGCGGGTTTCTCTTTCAACATTAAAAAATGTTCTTTTCTCAAAGAAAAAGTTGAGTATCTTGGTTTCGAAGTGGCCCGAGGAGAAATTAGACCCAATCCAAGAAAGATAGAAGCCTTAGTGGCCCTACCACCTCCTAAAACGGTTTCGCAGTTGCGTCAATTTATTGGCTTAGCTACTTATTTTCGTCAATTTGTCCCTAAATTTTCACAAATTATGGCACCTCTGTATGCACTTACAAATCCAGTAAAAGGGAACATTAATTGGACCACCACACATGAGGAAATTAGACAAAAAATAATAACTATTTTGATAAATGAACCTGTATTAACAATTTTCGATGCCGAATGTCCAATAGAATTGCATACGGATGCAAGTTCTATTGGTTATGGTTCAGTGTTGCTTCAGGTCAAAGATAAGAAACGTCACGTGATTGCCTATTATAGTAAGCGCACTTCAACCGCAGAGTCCAAATACCACTCATATGAGTTGGAAACTCTAGCGGTTGTAAACGCCGTCAAACATTTTAGGCAATATTTGCATGGCCGTAAATTCACTGTGGTTACTGATTGTAACTCCCTGCAAGCTTCTCGTAGGAAACTTGATTTAACTCCCCGAGTCCACAGATGGTGGGCTTTCTTGCAAGCATTCGACTTTGAGATAATGCATGTCGAAGGAAAGCGTATGTCCCATGCTGACTTCTTTTCACGAAACCCATTACCAATTTGTCCTATAAAAATCGTAGACAAGGTACAGCAAAAGGAAGTCAATTTCACTAGTCTACCTGACAATTGGTTACTTGCTGAACAGTTACGCGATCCTGTCATTTCCAAAATAATTACAGACATTAATGACCGTCAGCTTAGCGCTGACTTAGCTAAAACCTATGAATTACGATCTGGTGTGCTGTATCGTAAAGTTCAAAGGAATAATAGGACTAAATGTTTGCCGATACTTCCACGAGCATTAAGGTGGTCCGTAATTAACTCGACACACAATTCTTTAATGCATCTTGGTTGGGAAAAGACCCTCGAAAAGCTTTACGACTTATATTGGTTCGAACATATGGCCAAATACGTAAGAAAATTTGTGGACAACTGCGTCACATGCAAAGTTTCAAAGACGCATTCCGGAAAGGTCCAAGCGGAACTTCACCCCATTCCCAAGGTTCCAATACCGTGGCATACCGTACATATTGATGCCACAGACAAACTTAGTGGAAATAATGACAAAAAAGATTATGTTTTCGTAATTATTGACGCTTTCACTAAGTTTGCGCTGCTGTATCATACTTCTCATATCGACACTGTTAATGCTATGCGCGCAGTAAAAGCATGTGTTTCCCTTTTTGGTGCCCCGAATCGAATTATTGCCGACCAAGGGCGATGCTTCGCAAGCTCTGATTTCCGTGAGTTTTGTACATCACATAATGTCCATCTCCACTTAATTGCCACTGGCAGCTCTCGTGCAAACGGGCAGGTTGAACGAACTATGAGCACTCTTAAAAACATGCTTACGTCTGTAGAAACCAGTGGAGAGCACTCTTGGCAAGAGGCACTTCCTGATGTCCAGTTAGCCCTCAACTGTTCCGTTAACCGCGTTACAAAATATAGCCCGCTTGAATTGCTAATAGGAAAAGTGGCGCGACCTTTGGAGTTAATGTTTGCTGAGGACACTGAAACCGACTTCGATCTCTCTAGTGCACGTGAACAAGCTGTTAATAATATCACCAGTAGTGCAACATATGATAAAGCTAGGTTTGATAGCACGAAGGCGCAATTCGACAGATTTTCGGAAGGAGATTTTGTTTTACTGCAGAATGATGAGAAAAAAAATGCAGAAAGTACAAAGGTCCATTCAAAATAGTTGAGGTGTTGGAAGGCGATCGGTATGTCCTGAAAGCCCTTAATTCTCGTCGAACCTATAAGTATGCACATGACAGGTTGCGAAAAATGCCTGATGGTTATGCTCCTCAGGATGAAGAGTTGGAAATCATTAATGAAAGCGAATGATTTTCTTTGTTATTTAATTTGTTAATGTGTTATTGGATCTATGGCTTGGAAAGTTTAATTTCATCACCATTACTGGTTACGATTCAAGTTGTGTTTGATAATGAAAACTTAAGAGATACTGCTGTCTGATCTGTCTGTGATGGAATGGTGGTGTGGTTTTGTGTATTCTACCACGAGGTGGTAAAGAGTGCTGGTATCCTGTCACTGCGTAGAGTGGCAAAGAGTGCTTTTCGCACTGTTGTGTTGGTTTACTATCACTTCATAAGAGTGGTAAAGACTGTGATGTTGTTTGGTATACTATCGCTTTGGAAGTGGTAAAGAGCACTATAGGTACCATGAATGAATGAATGAAATATTCTTTATTGTACACCCAAAAATACATTAAACATAGGTACATTAATTAAAATCAACAACACAAGAGTGGTACAAATGGCGGCCTTATCGCTAAAGAGCAATTTCTTCCAGGCAACCATGTGTTTATAAGAATGAAAAAAAACTACTTAAAAAATGGGCAGTCATGGTGTTTTTGGATTAAAAATAATTTATGTACAAAAATATATATATTAATATATACCTACACATATAATAAAAATAATATACATACATATACTTAAATAAATATACTATAAATACATATTATAGAGGATACTGTCTCAGGTATTAAGGGAAAGATAGTGTTCCTTCACTTGTAATTTGAAGCTATGTAAGGATTGGGCGCCATGATTAGACTGTTCCAAGCTATGGCTCCTAATTCTATCCTACTGATAAAATATTATGATGTATTTTTTTTCTGAGATGTGTTATTGTTCGAGTTTAATTAAATAATAAAATCTGTCAATGAGTAATTTACTGTTTCTCTTAATTATTTTAATTTTAGAGTCATTTGTCAGGATTGGCCGAACAGATCAGCTACTGTTCTCCCTTTCTTTTGTTCTAGATGAGTCACACGAGGACGAGTGACGCATCAGGATGGCCGTGTCGCAGCATCTCAAGGAATTAACCTAAAGAGTGTTGCTATTGATTTCCGTTTCCTTTTAAAACGTCAGGCAAATATTGCCTGAGTGGAATCATGGATGGCGTAACAGAGTGCTGCCAAAGTTAGACAGTTTATTGACACATAAGGTGTTTAATGACAGTTGTTTTGGCAGATGACGTTTGATACGTTGTGTCATTGGTTAGTCTGTGGTTTTTGACTTTGGCAGTTGACATTTAAAAAGGCGGAAAATCGTCATTCTTGGCGGGATTTGGCTCGGAGCGGATGTGTTACGCTGTCTTGAGACCATTATGTTTTAAATCGAAGCATATCTCAAAAATCATTGATTTTCTTTGCTATTTGATTGTTTATTTTGAATAAAACACGTTTGAAGAAGATAATTTGCAATTTATTCCAATAAAATCATGAATAACAGTGAAAAGTGCAACGATGTCCCGACATATATATATATTTAACGCCTGAACCGGTCGAAATGATTCAAACGTTATAATCATCGAGATTGTTTCCAAGTAGGTCCCATTTTTTTAAATTTTAAAATCGGTTCCGTAGTTTTGTCGTTTTTTCGGTCAAGCGGTTTGACCCAAACGTTTTGACTCAAACTAGTAGTTGCCTACACTGCTAGTTTGAGTCAAACTGAAGTGCGGGACTTATCCTAATATATATATAATAATATATGATAATATTTTATAAACAGTGTTTGAACATTAGAAACAAAAAACAAATGTCATATATTATGTATTATATTATATGGTGTTCAATTGCAGTTGGCACCCAAGCTTCCTAAGTTTAAACTATATCAATTCAGAGGTAAGAGTTTGACGTTAGCAAAATCAAAATTAACTAGGTATTTAGTTTTTGTTCAGTCCGCGCGACGTTAAATATTGTCTGTGACATGGTTAGCATATCCTTGAAAGTAATAGGTCCTATAGGCCTAGCATGAGCGGCTTTTATCGACTCGATATCTCGATAACGTGCCGCTGTCCCGCTCACATCTTAGCGGAATAAGCAAGACCGCATGATGCGCTATATTATATCGCGTGATATAGCGGTTATCATTTTAGGGGGGCTATGTAAATTATGTTAGATAAAAAATTAATATATTCTAACAATATATCTCTTTAGACCTCTTGCGCCATATGGGGGCCTACCGACATTTTTTTAGAGACCATCATGTCGTAAGAACGTTTTGTTTTCCTTTTGTTTCAATAGTGCTTAAATTCGTACCGCGAACTTCATAAAGTTTTTTTTTTATTCCTGCCCAATGACACAACCATTGAGATATATCTATGGAGATGAAATATTACAAAAAAGAACGTGCCTACCTGCACTTGGTGGTACTTTGCAATGACGGACTTGACTAGGCAGCTCCTGAACATTCGCAAGAAAAATATCGACATCCAAATACTCGTGATATATTTAAATAATGTAAGTTTCTAAAAACAACTATCTCAGATCCATGTACATCTTTATTTATTGTTCCTGCCATCGAACGAATTGAAGTTGTCATATTTTGACATACTTCACACAAAACCTCCGTCAAAAAATTATTTTGTTTTATGAGGTTCGCGGTACGAAGTGACATATAAAAATAATGCGCCGATAATGTTTGACAGAAAACAATATTGCGCTAAGAGATGGCTTTAGGCCAGCTGATCTTGCGTTAGTATAAAGAATGAACATTTTTGTTTGTGTGGTAAGCCATTGCCGCTGATAACGTTTACGCCTTAAGAATTCAATTTGTGCATTTGCAATCACTTTTTTAATAAATAAATGTCTTTGAGATTATCTAGAGCATCACATTTCTTTTCGAGACAATAAGACTCCCAAATCTTCAGATCAAGACAAAACATTATGATTTCATCTACGCATAAAATGCTCATCTTTTATCTTAGCAAGTTAAGAATGATTCGAGAAAATTTTGTATGCGCATAATTCATGTTCTATATTCGGATACTAGTTTTGTTCCCTTTTGTGTTCGTTATATCAAATGGAGTAGTTAATTAAGAACAAAAGAAAAGTTTCACATTAGCTTTAGTTCACCATAGTTTTTGGTTCACCTATGTTTTATTTTTATTCCCATTAATTATTAAGTCCAAGGTAAGTTTCATAAGAACTTGTGTTATGGATACTAGATAACGGATAAACATTCTTATATAATTTTTTTATACATACGTAATATACATATTAAACACCCAGACTAAGACAAATAGACATATGATCATGCACACAAATATTTGTCTTGTCCGGGGATCGAACCCGAGACCTCGGCGTAGAAGGCAGACAGGTCTCATTATCGTCCTTTTGATCAAGTCTGTAAATAGTATTTAGAAAATTGCTTTAATTACCAAAATAATGCATTTAAAATCGATAGTCAATATTTTTTTTATAATTAAGACTTTTTGTCTTGTACCTATGAACAACAACTGTTTGGTCGACAGATTAATAATTTTTATTCAAAGTTGAAACAGTTACATTTCTTCATCATTATAAAATTATATTTATTCAAAATTTAAAATAAGCACGGCACAATGGCGGCCACAATAATCTTCGGATTATTACGCGATAATGAATTACGTAATAAACGTACGAACCGTAACGTCAGTGAATAATGAGAGTGCGGCTGTATGATTGAATCGTATTCATACGTTATAAATTCGAATTACTAATAAAATTAAAGTTAATCGGCGCCATTTACAAAATGGCGGACGTATAGAACTGTAGTTATGGTTCGTAGCAGCTCGTAGTCATTACGCTACGATGACAATACTCGTAGCAAATGTAGTGCTATCGTGTGCAACACACTCGGTGATTATTAAATTATAGGACTTTTAATATACATTGATTGCGTAATTCGCTGGTAACGTTGTGGTGATTTATAATCAATATCGATTATTTTCATGAACATTTAGTTAACAGTTGTTCTCGATTAAAATTAAATACCAATAAGAAACATTTATTAAAAAGATAAGGAACTTAAAAAACTAACTACGCAGATGACCCGATTTTACGTTTTTACGCAGACCTTTTGTTTACTTATCATATTAAGTAAACAAAAAGCACTTACTTTACATTACTTATCATATTACTTCAAAATTAAGTTTTACTTATCTTAATTTTATAGCTAATTGTAAGCGGTAGTTGCATTTTTTTATTGTTTTCAAAATATTTCCTGTATTGTAATTTGATACTAGCGGCTGACCGCGGTTTCACCCGCATGTTTCCCATTCCCGTGCGAGGTAAATAGTAGCCTTTTTATTCGAGGCGATCTTCTATATGTTTGCCAAATTTTATCTAAATCGGTTTAGTAGTTTTTGCGTGAAAAACTAACAAACACCCAAACATCCTCACAAAATTTCGCATTTATAATATTTAGTAGGAAGGAAGGATAACAATTTCAAAAACACGACGACTACTGAACATGCCATCTTTTCTTCGTAAATGCATCACTTGTAAAAATTACACCTCTAATAAAATCGTTGACTTTGGGAAGTAAAAGTAAAAGTCAAAGTTAATAACAATTATAACCCTATGAAAAAGTTAGTTTGTTTGAACATTCAACAATGGCTCCTAGTGCTTTTGCTTGCCATGTAAAATTTTGCACAACTTGCTTGATATTCTACTCTTTACTTACTGTCTCTCGCTCGGCTGCCAGACGTGCTTAATCGACTTGGCGTTTGACTTTGTAGGTTGTCCTAATTTATTATGAATGAATCATGAATAAAATAACGCTGGCCTATTTTCTCAAGGCAATAGTAAAAAATCAGAGAGGGCTATGTACTTTTTGTTACGGGTATAGACCCGTAACAAAAAGTACATAGCCCTCTCTGATTTTTTATCCATTAATCTACAATTGATCTATTAATTCTTTTCAATCGAGATTAAGAATATAATAAAAATCATTATTATTATTATAACAATTATTTCAATCTTATTCCAATATTGTTTTCTGCAAGCGAAATAAATAAACCCAAAAGCAAGATTAGGCAAGATTCAATATCGAAGTTACGAATAAACAAGAAATCTGTGAATGGGCACCCTTTTTATTCATCAACAGTAGTCTTCGATCAACCTTAAGACCAACCTTTAATTGTTTGTTGCAGGTACAAGATGGTTGTCTGCCTGCAACGTCGCACTGGCGCTGCTGAATTGCATAATATACAGGCATTGGTAAGTAATTCAAGTTCGATCAAACGTACTTAAGTTATGTTGATTTGATATCTTTATATTTTCGGTTTTTATTTGAACTATTCAGCTAAAATATTTAGGCTAAATGACAGAGCCGGCTGTTTGCCCAGAATTACTTTTATGTTTTTTACTTCAATTAAATTGACACTAAATCTGAGCGATGCAAAAAGGAAAGTGAAAAATATAACTTAAAAAAGAAGTACTTTTTCTTAAAGATGGAGATACCCTTTTAAATTATAAAAAGATCTAAATGTATTTGTTCATTGCAGGTCAATCCGATGATCTGAATAATAAGGACTGCGATGGACCCATTATCGTAACTTCAACTACAATCAGTGTGTAGACTATAATTAATGATCGGTGACGCCATAAACAGTGAGGCAGATAAACTTTCAACAACGTGAGTTGAGTAGTGAGTTTTATACTTGTAAATAATTTTATATTAGAACTTCTAAGAGAAAAATAGTGATGTTTTGCTTATATGTAACTGTTACTTCAACGTAAGGAAGGTAAAATAAAGGAAATTCCCGTTTTTAATAACAGAGTTTTATTTTATTATAAAGCAACAATGTTGGCGTTGTAAATACTGAAATAATACAAAGAAATAGGTTACCCAAATTTTTAGCACATATGAAAATACAGGAAGTGAAGTCATTGGCAGGAAAAAGAGAGGAATGGAAAATACTCCACCGACAAGAGCGCAGCTCTTAAATTTAAGAGAGATAAAAATATGTACTTTCAAGTCAATAGTAGCTACAGCTCTACATTTGCACTACAAGAACCGTCACTATTACGAGCGACGTAAGGGCGCTCTGAAGGTCAACTGTAAAGTCGTAGCTGCTGTTGACTGCACATAACAAAGGTCACCGTACGCTTATGAAATATTAACTACAAATCATTTTTAACTTAGGGAAGAGGTTCATAATGAACCATGTGAAGTTATTTTTAACCGACATAAAAAGGAAGGAGATGTTATCAACTCTTTGCGTATATATTTTTGATTATATTTATTTAATTTTAATGTTGAATATATTTTTGTCTCGGTGCTTGGTATTGCACGATATAACACTGAGGATGCTTCGTGTGGGGGACGAAACACGTGTAGAGTAGTCGGTGAAGGTGCAAGGTGTGTCACTGAATTTGCATTTATTTCACAAGTGAATTCTCAGATGGGAAACGAACCCACGACCTTTGGAAATCCGGTCCAAAGCTCTAACTGCTGAGCTACCGAGACTTGCGAACCTTCACTTGTGGCCGAGTTAATTTTTTACAATATTTTTCTATTTAAAATTTATCATAAGTATAAAAATAGCATTGAAAAATAGATAGTTTTCGTTTCAAGTTTTTTTTTTATGTTTGTGATATTCAATACGTACCTAGTTATTGTAGCTGAACTTGTTAGAACATAGAGGAATCTACTTCAGTCCTAGATACTAGTCTAAAAAACTACTAGTCTAGATAAAAAAATATTTATAATTTTATAAGAACATGAGTTCACGTGGGATTATAAGGTTTAAAGGCTTACTGATGGTAGAAGTCCAAAATATCCCCATTATGATATGCTGAATTGCTGATACGCTGTCGATTCAGCATCAACACAACAGCCTGCGGCGGCCGTAAGCACCCCCCGGGGCCACACGCATCGCCAACACATGAATGTTAATCAATCCTTTTGTTTATCGCGCGGCTGCATGCAAGAGATGGAATACGTAATGTTGGCTGAAGCGACACGTCACACTACCGTATTATTTTGGTATAAATTCGAGTAGGTATTAAGGCAAAATTTACTTTTGTTGTATTTCAAAATTCAAAGCTCTTAATGTTACCTCACAGCAGTGTTTAAACATACAGAAAATAGAGGATTTTACACAAACTGATAATATTATTGGTAAGCGGAGAAGCATACATGAAAAGTCTGACGAGTTGAATAATTTATTATTTATTTCAATATGTAGTATAAAGTAAATAAAAAATAAACATATTTGAAACCCTGAGAAAACAAAAATCATTTTCATCTCCGTCTGAAAACCAGCGTCACATTAATGAGGACGGCTACTGTATTAACCTTAGTTACTTATTGTTTCTAAGTGTAAAACTGTTGGTTAGCCAAAAAATTGTTTTCTTTTTTTAATTCTTTCAAATATTGCAGGTACAGCCGGGGAACTTCCTGGTTGACCAGTAGAGTTTTTGGGGAGCTTTATTTAAAAGTAATAGATATACCTATATAAAACGTTTATATCAGAAATAATAGAACATTAATAGTTATTTCATTTGCGTTATAAATTATTTCTTGAACCGGGATGTTCCTCGACACGGCGTTAAAAGGATGGAAATGTTATATCATCCCCTTATTATGAGATGGTATACTACTCTAAAAACGAGTAAATTATGAATCTGTAGGTTAGGTAGACATACCGTGCGAATCATATATACGAATACAAAATAATTTAAAAGCGTTTAAGTGCTTTTGCAAGTGTCTTGCAATTACCGTTCTTCTAGAAACATGCAATGTGAGGATATCTACAGAAACCTTTCAAGTGCACCCTCTGCACTTTAAAGTTTTTGTAGGTATCCTCGTCTGACGAAAATCCATAAAATCATAACCCATGTAGAATAGAACTAGCTGAACAACAACAAACCAAGTAAGTCAGTTTATGTTTAATTTAAAAAAATACAGAGTCATTCGGTTAAATTGGTTTCATGTTCAGCGACATTCGCCACGCTGTATGTACGTACATTCAAATAACGCAGATAACATGCGACCCGTCATGTACAATTTGGAAATATATTGCCGTCAGGCTTCGCTGTGAATTTTTGTAACACTCGTTTTATTAGTTTTATTGACTATTTTATCAGTCTGACTATATTTAAATGTGGATCTTATAAAGCAGTAGGAAATGGAGAGAGTTTTGTTAGTTATTTCCCATCAAAAGTGTTGGATAGAGGACATCACAGAAAGACGGTGCAAGATCTATCATTGTGGAAATCTTTGATCCTGATAATAATTGGTATGATAGTGATGAGTACCTGAAAAATATTAGAAGCAGTTTATCTGAATGTATAATAATAGTTATTTGTACAAAACAAAGCCAAATTTCGCGAATTACCTCTATTGAAACCTGAGGAGTGGTTCAAAGATTGAATCCTGAGCTTAGCGAGGGTTTCAAAGGTACGAACGCTAAAAACTTTTCTGCTGAGCGCATCACACAATTTTTCACCTCACAACATACATTTTTAGGTTGTTTCCGCGGTCAACTTCGGGTACAAGACAAAGACAATTTAAAAATTAAGGTTCATGTCTCGTTCCGAAATCCAATCATAGGTTGTGAAATCTCACCTAATGTAAATATAACATTCTTATAACAAATAGTTTAATCTTATTGTAATTGTTTCTATAGGAACTAAAATAATATAATAAAAATATAACGGAGTATTATAATGTATTCAAAGTCATTTAAAAAGAATAAAATATAACATAAAAAGTCAATAGTGCAATTCGGAACGCACTGAAGGCATTTTTTTGGTTTTAAAATAAAAAAGTACTTTAACACGCTAGGCCACAAAATGCGCAGAAATTGAATGATAAAACCTCCTTTTCCGAGCGTGTGAGGTGAAAAGTTAACTATGTGACTGTTCAGAGATATTATAGCAACATTTTTACAAATGTTTGACTATCGATTAAGATGAAACAGCCATTTATCACATAAAAATAGCATTGTAAAATGCAAAATTAAAAAAGTTATAATTAGATGGCTGTTTCATCTTAATCGATAATCAAACATTTGTAAAAATGTTTGTTTCGAATACGAGGATATTTCTCTCATTGATGAAACGACGGTGGTCAACACCGTAGAAAGGCGAATAAAGTAGAAAATTTCGACGTGTCCTCATAGGTCTCTGTAGCATAATTGGTTAGTGGATTGGCCCGGATTCCCAAGGATGCGGGTTCGAATCCCGTCAGGGTGACATGAGACAAGTTGCTTTTTTCTAGTATATTTTCTTGATTAATATTTACTACATAAAAATTGCATTGTAAAATGCAAAATTAAAAAAGTTATAAATACCTACTTATCATTATTTTTGTTAAAAATAACACAGTCCCTGATTTTCGGCTCTCTTTGTACGGCTTTATATTATACATTATTGAAATAAAGAACACATATTGCTGCTTCAAATAGTATTTTATTCGATAGTTCAGCTTCTTTGTAAACAGACGTGTTCAGTTCATGCATTATGCAGGGCCGCGGTGTAGACGATTCTCACGATCCACACTGTAAGGTGCATAATGTCTTGTCAGACTTGAAAAGGCGATTTTAGAAAGTAGGTACAGTGCGACAAATATTATAATGAACGTGTACGTGGGCGCTGTTAGTGTCAAAATTTACGTAAACACAAGATGGCAGTGTTAATTCCTTTTTTTGCCACGTTTATTAAAGACCTTATCGAACATGCGACAAGGCTTACAATTAACGCAGGCGAAGCGCTGTACAACTGCCAAAAATTACGTTTTATGTTAGTTCTCATTATGATCTTTGTGGCACTGTATGAATTAAAGTATTTTTAATTTAAATAAATTTACTTTAAATATACAACGTGTTTTTTTATATCTCATAACTATAGGGTTCTAATCAAACCATGTCAACAAATCGAATGGCGTTATTTATATTTTTCCAAACTAAAAATTTTTTTTTTACTTTTCCATACATATTCATCCGGCAAAACTACGTTTCTGTATGAAAAAGTAAAAAACTTTTATTTGGTAATATGTTATATATAAAATGCCTTTCGATTTGTTTACATGGATATTAGGTACCTATTAATTATTATGTAGGTAGGTACTACTATAATAATAATAATCTCCTGGCCGTTTTCGGCCTCAGCGGCTTAATGAGATATATAGAGATATAAAACATCCAGACTCATGACAAACACAAATATTCAGCCACTCACTTCGGGCGAAATAAGTTCCAATATGCTATGCCGTCAAGACAAGTTCGAATGAAATATTTTCATTAAAATAAATTTCTGAACCATGTTATATTTTACAACCCACGCACCAATTATAACCAAAGCTGTTCGCTAGATACTACAAAACTCTCACAATCTCATGTATAAAAGTTAATTTAGTTTGTTAAAAATAAAAAAACAAAATATTTAGATTGTAGGTAAGAAGAGTAATTCGTTCAAACACTTCAGTTAATACGAGTACGTTGCGGTTAAATAAAATAAGGCAAATATTAGCTAAAGTACCAAATATGGCCATGTAATATAATGTGTCCTGATGAATAGGTTTCAATTAATAAATAATTTAATAAACGATGTAAAGGCTTGTGATCACACATTATTTCAAACACAACAAGCATTACTCTATGGTAAAATTACCTCATTCAGCGAATATATTGGAGGATTTGCGAGCTCATCTATGTCATAAACATTTTGTTAATTAATTACGGGAGGTTTTGATGAGACATACTTATCTATTATAGGGTTTTAATGATATAGGTACAAACCAAAATTATATTGTAAATTAATGTATACTAATAATATTATAAAGTGGAAAGATTTGTTTCTTTGTTTGCATTGAATAGGCTCCGAAACTACTGAACGGATTTGAATGAAATTTGGTATACAGATAGTAGAAAGCCTGGTTATGAACATAGGATATTTTTTATCCCGACATTCCCACGGGAACGGGAACCACGCGGCTGATACCGCGGGCGGCCGCGGCGAAGATAAAAAGAAAAGCTCTCATAATTATCACAAGTAAGGTTCTTTAAACATTTTATACTTAAGAACACGAATTTAAATTTCATTTTTGTATAAACTGATTTTGTTTTATAAAAAATAAAATAACCCTCTATTTTCCAATGTTTACCTCACAACTACCTCATAATACTATATTTATTTATTTATTTATTTATTTATTTATTTATTTATTTATTTATTTATTTATTTATTTATTTATTTATTTATTTATTTATTTATTTATTTATTTATTTATTTATTTATTTATTTATTTATTTATTTATTTATTTATTTATTTATTTATTTATTTATTTATTTATTTATTTATTTATTTATTTATTTATTTATTTATTTATTTATTTATTTATTTATTTATTTATTTATTTATTTATTTATTTATTTATTTATTTATTTATTTATTTATTTATTTATTTATTTATTTATTTATTTATTTATTTATTTATTTATTTATTTATTTATTTATTTATTTATTTATTTATTTATTTATTTATTTATTTATTTATTTATTTATTTATTTATTTATTTATTTATTTATTTATTTATTTATTTATTTATTTATTTATTTATTTATTTATTTATTTATTTATTTATTTATTTATTTATTTATTTATTTATTTATTTATTTATTTATTTATTTATTTATTTATTTATTTATTTATTTATTTATTTATTTATTTATTTATTTATTTATTTATTTATTTATTTATTTATTTATTTATTTATTTATTTATTTATTTATTTATTTATTTATTTATTTATTTATTTATTTATTTATTTATTTATTTATTTATTTATTTATTTATTTATTTATTTATTTATTTATTTATTTATTTATTTATTTATTTATTTATTTATTTATTTATTTATTTATTTATTTATTTATTTATTTATTTATTTATTTATTTATTTATTTATTTATTTATTTATTTATTTATTTATTTATTTATTTATTTATTTATTTATTTATTTATTTATTTATTTATTTATTTATTTATTTATTTATTTATTTATTTATTTATTTATTTATTTATTTATTTATTTATTTATTTATTTATTTATTTATTTATTTATTTATTTATTTATTTATTTATTTATTTATTTATTTATTTATTTATTTATTTATTTATTTATTTATTTATTTATTTATTTATTTATTTATTTATTTATTTATTTATTTATTTATTTATTTATTTATTTATTTATTTATTTATTTATTTATTTATTTATTTATTTATTTATTTATTTATTTATTTATTTATTTATTTATTTATTTATTTATTTATTTATTTATTTATTTATTTATTTATTTATTTATTTATTTATTTATTTATTTATTTATTTATTTATTTATTTATTTATTTATTTATTTATTTATTTATTTATTTATTTATTTATTTATTTATTTATTTATTTATTTATTTATTTATTTATTTATTTATTTATTTATTTATTTATTTATTTATTTATTTATTTATTTATTTATTTATTTATTTATTTATTTATTTATTTATTTATTTATTTATTTATTTATTTATTTATTTATTTATTTATTTATTTATTTATTTATTTATTTATTTATTTATTTATTTATTTATTTATTTATTTATTTATTTATTTATTTATTTATTTATTTATTTATTTATTTATTTATTTATTTATTTATTTATTTATTTATTTATTTATTTATTTATTTATTTATTTATTTATTTATTTATTTATTTATTTATTTATTTATTTATTTATTTATTTATTTATTTATTTATTTATTTATTTATTTATTTATTTATTTATTTATTTATTTATTTATTTATTTATTTATTTATTTATTTATTTATTTATTTATTTATTTATTTATTTATTTATTTATTTATTTATTTATTTATTTATTTATTTATTTATTTATTTATTTATTTATTTATTTATTTATTTATTTATTTATTTATTTATTTATTTATTTATTTATTTATTTATTTATTTATTTATTTATTTATTTATTTATTTATTTATTTATTTATTTATTTATTTATTTATTTATTTATTTATTTATTTATTTATTTATTTATTTATTTATTTATTTATTTATTTATTTATTTATTTATTTATTTATTTATTTATTTATTTATTTATTTATTTATTTATTTATTTATTTATTTATTTATTTATTTATTTATTTATTTATTTATTTATTTATTTATTTATTTATTTATTTATTTATTTATTTATTTATTTATTTATTTATTTATTTATTTATTTATTTATTTATTTATTTATTTATTTATTTATTTATTTATTTATTTATTTATTTATTTATTTATTTATTTATTTATTTATTTATTTATTTATTTATTTATTTATTTATTTATTTATTTATTTATTTATTTATTTATTTATTTATATTTATTTATTTATTTATATTTATTTATTTATTTATATTTATTTATTTATTTATATTTATTTATTTATTTATATTTATTTATTTATTTATTTATTTATTTATTTATTTATTTATTTATTTATTTATTTATTTATTTATTTATTTATTTATTTATTTATTGTTTATTGCAATATAAAAAATACAGCAAATGGCGGACTTAATGCCATCAGGCATTCTCTACCAGTCAACCAGTAAAAGGTGTTAGACCTACCGTATCGGCAATAAAGTAGTACTATAAAACATAAATTCAGAAATATTGTAACAAAAGTGGGAATAGCTAATTAAGGGTATTTAATTAACAAATAATACATAAACATACTACATAATATAAATATTTAACATACATAAATAAATACATACATATAAAATATATAAGGACTCATTATGTCAGAGATGAAGGGGATCAGAGTAGGGATTTAAGATAGTGTTCCCGGACCAGTATCTTAAACACAAACTTGCTGGGGCTTTTCGAATGTCCAAGGGGAGGGCGTTCCAGAGTTGAATTGCAGTAAGGGAGAAAGAGTAGGAGACAAAGCCAGAAGTGTGGGAGGGAATTTTTTAAATGAGATTACTGCTAGAGCGAAGGTCACGTGGATGAGAAATACCCAAGAACTGAAATCTAGACTTCAAGTATTCTGGGGTAAGTTAAACGAACAAAACGTTGAAGAGAACACAGACAACTCTCAGGTTCCTACGCTCACGAATAGGAAGCCATTTGAGCTGCTGGCGGTAATGAGAGATATGGTCGTATTTACGTAAACCATAGATGAACCGAATGCAATTGTTGAGAAGTCGATCCAGCTTATCTATGAAAACTTCATTAAGATCTGTGCAGCACACGTCGGCATAGTCGATAAGGGGTAGAACGAGAGTTTGTATCAGTGCAATCTTGGTGCTAGACGGAAGAAAGTGCTTAAACCTGTACAAAGACCTAAGTGCGTTTGTTACTCTAAGTGCAACAAGGTCAACGTGATCCTTCAACAGTTCAAAATGTTTTACTTATTTTCTTAACATATCGTTTCGATCAGGAGCGGTGAGGGATAGGGTTTTCGGAAGGTTCGCGGCCAAGAGGATTAGTAGGTACTCAAGGTGACCTCTGTATAATATTGGGTATCATCATCAGTCATTTTTATTTTCGCTACTTCTGGGGCATTGGTCTTCCTTATGCACCAAAGCAGATTCGTCATCAGCCATTTTTAATGTCCCCACTGCTGGAGTAATGGCCTTCCTTATAAATCGATAAGGAGTGGGCTAAACAACTGCAAATGCAGCCAAAACCATCGGCTTGATGTCCTTCCGTATATTTTTCACCCATCCCGTGACCGACAGTTATAAAAGTTGCTTAACCGCAACAATCACAGGCCGAGCACGCGAACCAATGCGCTACTAAGCTCCTCTACAAGCTTAAGAATGCGCAAATGCATTGCCCTCACTTTTAACAAAGAAAGGTATGAAATCATAAGTACGTTATAACAAGTTGACATGAATTAATCAATTTTTTTTTGTAAAATGATGAAAACAATTATAACGCGCATTGAAGACTACAGACACTGAATGTAAAAGAAGAAATAGTACATTACTGCAGCGGCCAGCAAAAAAGCATTGATGGACGAACGTGTTAATCTATCATACAATCATACATACGTAAGTCCATCAATGCCTAGTTGTGGCCAAGGCTTGCATAGTACTCTTCTCAAATAATGCGCGGAAATTAAAACTACTTTTCGAAATCAAACAAACAACGAACAACAATCTTTTTTTCATCTCACACGCTCTGAAAAGGAAGTTTTGTCAATCAGTTTAGGCGTAGTAAATCGCTTTTTGCGGCTTAGCGCGGCAAAGTACTATTTAATTTAATACCTAAAAATATATCATAATCCGTTCCAAATCGGACTATTGACTTTTTTGTTATATTTGATTCTTATTTCAAATAGCTCTAAGTTATTTATAATACTCCGTTTTGGTTTTACTATATTATTTTAGTTCATTGAATCATAAAAACAATAACAATAAGATTAAACTATTTGTTATAAGAATTTTATATTAGGCTGGGTGAGATTTCACAACCTATAATTGGATTTCGGACTGTGATATAAATATTTATTTTTAAATTGTCTTTGTCTTGTACCTTATGTCAGTGTCAACATTTGCGGAATCGTTTTTATTCTTATTAATAAGTAACAATATACCCCTACTTTAAATAACTTTGAATTAACTTTAGTACTCCCTTTTTTATTATTTTAGTTTTTTATATCATTTAAACAAAGAGAATAAGGTATATTTATATTAAACTTTATGTTTAAAGAATGTTTTACCGGAAGTTGACCGCGGAAAAAACCATAAAATGTTCCTCGCTGTTGTGAGGTGAAAATTTGTGTGTTGCGCTCGGCATAAAGTTTTTAGCGTCTTGTACCTTTGCAATCCTCGCTTCGCTCAGGATTCAATCTTTGAACCACTCGCTACGCTCGTGGTTCAATCCTAGAGTCCTTCACTTGCTCAGATTTCAATAGAGGTAACTCGCCGCTAAATAACCAACTTTCCAGCCTTGCATAACAAATAACTATTTCACCTCACACGCTCGTAAAAGGAGGATTTGTCATTCAGTTTCCGCGTAGAACATAGCATTCTGCGGCCTAGCGTGGTAAAGTACTTTAATTTAATACCTAAAATATGTCATAATGCGTTCCGAATCGCACTAATGACTTTTTTGTTACATTTAATACTTATTTTGAATAGCTTTGAATTAATTATAATACTCCGTTTTGGTTTTATTATATTATTTTAGTTCATTAAATCATAAAAACAATAACAATAAGACTAAACTATTTGTTATAAGAATTTTATATTAGGTTAGGTGAGATTTCACAACCTATGATTGGATTTCGGAACGTGGCATTAACCTTTATTTTTAAATTGTCTTTGTCTTGTACCTCATGTCAATGTCAACATTTACCGAATCTTATTTTTACCGAATTTACCGAATTTTATTATTATTTTTATGTATTAAATAGCTTCCGCCCGCGACTTCGTCCGCGTGGTCTTTAACACTTGGTCCAGAAAGACTTCTTTTACCTAACCTGATTCCATAATTAATCTTTAAAAAATATTACTTACGCCACCTGTTGCGATATAGTATATTTTCCCGGAGAAAATAGGGATTTTTACGCGACATAAAGTATCCAATGTCGCTCTCCAGGCTATTAAGTATATGTGTCTCGAATTCCATCTGAATCTGTTTAGCCGTTTCTGCGTGATTGAGTAACCAACATCCAAACACCTAAACATCCAAACTTTCACATTAATAATATTAGTAGGAGTAATATAGGAGGATTTAAAAAAATTATGTGGCGCCATCTATTTAAGCTTGTATCGATTTTTGAATTTTACCATAGAGGTTTGGCATTTTTACGCGACAAAAAGTATCCAGTGTTCCTCTCCAGGTTATTACGTACCTGTCTCCCGAATTTCATCCAAACCCGTTCCGCCATTTTTGCGTGATATAGTAACATATATCCAAAATTCTACACATCTACACTTTAACATTTATAATATTAGTAGGATACCAGGATTTCTAAAATTATGTGGCGCCGCCTATTTTACCTCACATTGATTTTTTATGTTTTCCCTTAGGAATGAGATATTTTAACACCACAAAAAGTATCACATGTTCTTCTTCAGGCTATAAAGTGACTGTGTCCCGAATTTCATTCAAATCTGTTTAGCCGTTTTGCGAGAGTAACATTCCCGTGAGACTACCAGGGTAAAAAAGGAGAATATGTTTTAATCCTATCTTCTATCTGTATGCCTAATTTCATCGAAATCGGTTCAGTAGTTTTTGCGTGAAAGAGTAATAAACATCCATCCATCCAAGCATCCTCATAAACTTCCGCATTTATAATATTAATAGGATAGGATAAGATAGGATTCATTATTTATTGTTCAAATGCAACGCATGACGGACTTTAATGTGTCAGGACTTAGAATGTCGCGTGGTGATGTCATTTATCAGAATAAAAAGTACGAGTATTATTTGTAAATCTGCACGGTTCAAGTTATGTTCATACCAAATTTCACTAAAATCTATTGAGCGGTTTACTCGAGAAAGGGAACAGCCAGACAGACAACAATCACATTCACATTTATTATATTAGCATGGATAAGTGTGAATGGAGAAGTATTTGATGTCACGAAGTATCGTAAAAAATATTCCAAAGCGTTAAAAGTCGCTATAGGTAGGTATTTTGCATAATTATTCTAAACTAAATTTAAAGTAATTTTTCAAACTTTTAAGGGTTGAAAACTTCAAAATCGATGCCATTTTCCTAATCAACATCACATAAAACTTTAATTTTATTTTAACATCGTTTACCCCTTTTTTCCTCCTTAGGGGTTGATTTCAATAAATAATAAAATTTAGGCCTGTTTATTTATATTTAATTTCCAACCATAATCCTTATAAAATTGAGTTACTTTTGCTCTTAAAATAAAGGACTTTTCTTATTTAACTTCATCCCACTTTTCACCCATTTAGGGGGTGGAATTTTCAGAAACGGCGAGTAGGTAAATTTTTATTTTTAATTATCAACCTAAAATACAAAATTTGAAGATTGTAACACTTTTACTTTGAAAATAAAGGTTTTCTCTTAAACAACTACATCCCCCTTTTCACTCTTTTGGGGGTGTAATTTTCAAAAACGCCGAGAAGGTAAATTTTTATTTATAAATTATCAACCTTTTTACAAAATTTGAAGATCCTAACACTCTTACTTTGAAAATAAAAAGACTATTCTTACACAACTTCATCCCCCTTTTCTCACTTTTGGGGGTAAAATTTTCAAAAACGCCGAGACAGGTAAATATTTATTTTCAATCGTCAGCCTAAAAACAAAATTTGAAGATCCTAACTTCAAAACTGACGGACTGTCATACAAACATTCATCCCCTATTTTACCCCTTTAGGGGTGGAATTTCCAAAAATCCATTCTTAGTGGATGCCTACACTGTATAAGGTATCTATGTGCAAAATTTCAAGTCTCTAGGTTCAGCGGTATGGGCTGTGCGTTGATATCTCAGTCAGTCAGGACTTTGAATTTTATAAATATAGATATATTCCTACTTCAAATAACTTTGAATTAACTATAATACTCCTTTTTTATTAGGGTTTCGTAGCGTAAAGGCAAAAAACGAAACCCTTATAGATTCGGCCAAACCGATGTATGTCACACCCCTTTTTATTCCAAAACTATGAGGATTACACAGTTGAAACTTGGTAGGTAGATGTATTCTGTAAACCGCTTTACGGTTTTTACACAAAAATAAAAAAATATATGAATTTAGGGGGGGCTCCCCATACATCGAACTGACACTGAAAATTTTTTGTTCATCAAACCTATACGTGTGGGGTATCTATAGATAGGTCTCTAAAAATTGCATTGAGGTTTCAAAAACGAATTTTTCTCAAAGTCAACCGTTTGAAAGATGTACACTTGCATAGTGGTAAAATGTGTGTCCCCCCCCCTCTAACTTTTGAAATAAGAGAGTGAAAAATTAAAAAATATATATATGCTGTAGATCTTAATAAAAACTTTCAACCAAAATTGGTTTGAACGAAATATGGTTGTCAGTTTTAGAAATATAGCTTTTCTCCCGAAAGGGATTTAAAAAAATTTTTTTTTTTCATCAAACCTATACTTGAGGCGTATCTTTAGATAGGTCTTTAAAAATTACATTGAAGTTTCTATTACAGTTTTTTCTCAAAATCAACCGTTTGAAAGATATATACTTCCAAAGTGGTAAGATGTCACAGCCACTTTATTCCAAAACTATAAGGATCACACAGTTGAAACTTGGTCGGTAGATGTATTCTGTAAAACGCTTTACGGTTTTTACACAAAATAAAAAAATAATAATTAAAGGGGGGCTCCCCATACATGGAACTGTAACTGAAATTTTTTTTTTTTTCATCATACCTATACGTGTGGGGTATCATTAGATAGATCTTTAAAAATTACATTGAGGCTTCTAAAACAGTTTTTTCTCAAAGTCAACCGTTTGAAAGTTATACCTTTATAAAAACTTTTAACGAAATTTGGTTTGAACGAAATTTATTTAGTAGTTTCAGAGCTATAGCACATTTTCCAAAACCGCAAATATAACTTTGTCATTCATACAAACACTATGAAAAACAAACTTATTTTAGCAGACGAATAATTATAATGGCTTTTTGGCAATAATAATATTAGAAACTTTATTGCACACGATACAAAAACAAACACATACAGAGAAAATGTCAAAAAAGAGGAACACACAATAAGCGGCTGTTGACGACAGATCTGGCAACCCTGTTGCTAGGCATTATTTGTGTTTATCTCGGGTTATAATATCCCTTTAATTTGGTATTTCACATCAAAAGGACCACGATGTGAAATACCAAATTAAAGGGATATTATTTCAATTAAGTATATTCACAAAATCACATAAAAATAATAACAACGTAAAATAATATAACCAAGCCACCCTGTTGCTAGCCAGCGAACCCGAGATAAACACAAATAATGCCTAGCAACAGGGTTGCCAGATCTGTCGTCAACAGCGGCCTTATAGCTACGTAGCAGTCTCTTCCAGGTTTGGCACTTGGCCCATTTTATTATTTTAGTTTTTTATATCATTAAAACAACAAGAATAAGGTTTATTTAGATTAAACTTAATGTTTAAATAATTTTTTACCGGAAGTTGACCGCGGAAACAACCATAAAATGTTCCTGTTGTGAGGTGAAAAATTGTGTGTTGCGCTCGGCAGAAAAGTTTTTAGCGTCTTGTAACTTTGCAATTCTCGCTTCGCTCAGATTTCAATAGAGGTATCTCACCGCTTATAACCAACTTTCCAGCCTTGCATAACAATTGTTATTTGTTATGCAAGGCTGGAAAGTTGGTTATTTAGCGGCGAATTACCTCTATTGAAAGCTGAGCAAGTGAAGGATTCTATGATTGAACCATAGCGAGTGGTTCAAAGATTGAATCCTGAGCGATTAGATAGTAACGTTACTAATCTTTATAGACGAACTAGGGGACGCTACTCCGAATGTCGCAAAATCCAGATTTAGCAAGCACTTCCGTTCTCAGAGGATGCCATTTGCCAGAATGTAGCTCGGTTTGTCCAGTGATTCGAGATCTGCAATTTTAATACAAGGTCAAGGCATAAATCAATTAGTATAACCCCCATAATGATAACGATCTCGTGATAGATGTCCGAGTTACACAATTAAACCCCTGGTTAAATTTAAATTAGCATTTGTCCGCACAATGTGTCTTTTTAGTACATTGGTGACAGTTTAATGTAACTCACACAGTGAACCCGGCAATAATTCTTGCTTCTGTTGCCACTACATACCTATGTGAATGTATATTCAAAGACTGCATATTGTACGTGACAATACTCTATGATTTTTGGCTAGATTCTGCTCTAGCGAATGGATCTAGATTTGGCATAAACACTCTGATTGGAATAAAAACAAGGAATCATATCCAACTTGCTTAGAACTTAATTCTCGTGTTTTCTAGTGCATCTTAATCGTTTAATGCATTCCTCAGACTCAATTTCACTGGATCGACGCACAATCACAAATGTCCAAAGCAACATAACGGCCATTCGGGGAATATACGTTTTTATGATTATTGCTGAAATAAACAAGGCAATTTATTGTGCAACATTCGGACCCCATCATTGACCGCATTACGTGCGAAACTTACGAAATCTAACGGCCACTGGTTTTATTTACAAATTCACGAGATATTTACCGAGATTATATAGACGTAACGATGTTCACAGCGAACTCAAGTACATAGTTACAAAGCGATTGTGGAATCACCAGCGTAGTAAGATCCGCGCGGGCCATGCTATCAATGAGGAGGTGATTGTGGCAAGCGACCCCAAGGCACTCCCTGGGGTCAATTTATAATGGGTGTATCGCCACGATGATGACAACGAGGAGAGCAGATTACCAAGTTCCCTTTCACTGGGATTGCTCTTTGTATCTTTGTCACTGTTCTATTGATACACGTTTGGGATAAAGTAATTTACTTAGCATCGCCGCTGAACTTTTGAATTTAACAGGTGCATTCAGACGTGCTTTAATTTTATTATCATCCGTTTTAGTAGCCTAAATTAGGGTCCCCTTTGAACTATTTTAAACTAAGTAATTTACTTGGCAGAAATAATGTATTAGGTATACTGAAAATTGACGAAGAATTTTAATTGAGTAATAAAACATAAGTTTTTCATTAAAATACTTACGATACACTCGTATTCGTATCGTGCTCGTACTCTTTTTCGTAAGTTACGTAGGTAAGTTAAGTTAAACAAAGCAAAATAAATATGTAAAATGATTTTGATATTTAATAACTTATAAGCAGCAAACAAATAAGAAATTCAAGAACTCGTTTATTAAAAACCAGTGAGCAGGTTTCGCGAAAATGTAGGAAACGTAGGATATTTCGACGTTTCCAATTTGAAGAGCTATTACCTATTATTACTAAAAGTAATAAGTAGAATATACTTGGCAATTACCAGATGAATGCAGCATACTTATTACAACTACAAAGCTTCGATTATATTTACTCAAATATTACCATGCTTTCAAACTTGCTAGACATTAAATACTGAACAATTTGATCATATTTTTAGCATTTAGATATTGCTTCTATCAACTCCAAAAAAAAAAAAAAAAAACATAAAAATACTTGAATAATTTATAAAAATAAGCTGCGTTTAGTCACTGTTTGATCGAAATGTTTGTAAACACGCTTATCTGTCAAACGATGCAATTTGCCTTGTGTTCACTCAATTGATATTAACTTCATAAAAAAACTAAAATTGAAATTTTATTATGTATTAGTTCCATTACCTATAAACGTGACGGATAATTAAATAGTCATGAAACTAAGGTTAATATTCACCGTCGACTAATCTAGTATAGTAGCTCTTGTAAGCAATTTGTAGACACTAGAGACACAAATTTTATCTCCTTCAAAATATACCCATAATAATAACTACTTATACAAGAAGTAGTAGAGGTGGATATTAAACTCATTTCATTATGAGTCAAAATGGCGAATATCTTCCTCATAATAATATATTTTTGTAAGTATCATAAATATTGAAATACTTTCACCTTAAAAACGATACTTGATCCGAATATCCAATGCAAAGTAAGCATGCATTAATTTTAAGTTTATATTATTATTATCGTTATAAAATGACATTTATCGTTAATCATTAAACGTTAATAACTAAGTAGGTCAATTGGTGATTGAACTTGGGCTTGTGTGTGCTATATCTCTGCTTTTCTTTTTTTATCTTTTCTTTCTTGACTTTTTGATTATTCAAGTCACGTGCATTAATATAGAAACACTAAGCAACTTGTCACATTACAATATTGAATTATATTTTGTGAACAGACAGAGCTTTTTTCCGTGTGTGTTAATGCAATAAGGCTGTAAAGTGTATACCTACATGTCAATGCTTATGACTGTACAATATTGTATTATATTATGTAAAGTAAATTATGTTTGTTTGTCCTTTCTTGACGCCCTAACTAAGGAACCAATCGACTTGATTTTTGGCATAGAGTTTGTTGAAAAGACGTAGAGTAACATAGGCTACATTTTATCTCGATATTCCCACGGGAACCTGAACCACGCGAGTAAAACCGCGAGCGGAAGCTAGTTAAATGATATTTGTGGACAGAGGGAGCTTTGTTTCCGTGCTTGCCGTTGCTCGTGACTGTACAATATTGAATATTAAAAGTTGCCTGAGTAACATAAATTTTGAAAATAGGTAAAAACCAAAATAGTTTTTAGTGAGACAAAAGAGTTTGAATGCCATTATAAAATACAAAATAAATATTATTTTACTTGTCAATCTATTGTTACAACCGTCATAACCTAGCCTGAAAATAAAATTTCACTATTTTAAAACAATGCTTTAGAATAGGTTTCTACAAGTTTTTTGTTTATTTTAATTAACGCTGGCAAAACAAAATTAAATATGAATGCCGCCATATTTACAATGAACAGACTTATATTGGCTAAATGGTATGATACAATATAATTTTAATACCTATATTGCTTCATACATAAGCTATGATAGCTTATTTGGCAAGACGCGAGAGCCGTAATTCAGAAATGTCAGCGTCTCAGGGAGTATAGCAATGAAATGTTCTATACAATTCATTTTGGACAAAACTGTATTCTTATTTTGTCATACTGCACAGTTTGGGAACATATTTTTATTTTTTTTGTTTTTTGAACCTTTGGAAATCTGGTCCAATGCTCTGGACCGGATTTCCAAAGGTCATGGGTTCGATTCCCATCTGAGAATTCACTTGTGGCCGAGTTAATTCCAATATTTTTCTATTTAAAATTTATCATGAGTATAAAAATAGCATTGAAAAATGCAAAAATTAAAAAATCACATTTTTTTATTTTTTTTTATTTGAATAGTATCTCTGTTATTTATTGTCGTATTAAGAATAAAAACACACGTATTTTCTCTATCATTCGGTATGCTTATACATATAAGTATAACCTTCTATCCTCTATTTATTACCTCTTCGAAAAAAGTTATCACTGTACACAATGCCGTTGTGAAGTCCAACGAGCCTACCATCATCTATTAGAAACCATCATGTCATAAGAACGTTTTGTTTGCGTCATGTTCAAAATGTGCGCTAGTAATCCGTAAAAGTTATTTTAATTCAATAAACAGTGTGCGCCAAAACTGAAGATGAAAATGACGACCACACTTTAAAAAAGCCCTTTCTTTTCAAATACTGCTTATTAGTTACTAAAACACTAAACACATCAAACACTAAGTGTAGCGCAACTTCCAACAACTATCTCCAGCAAGAACATCTAATATTCAAGACATTAGAGAAATTGTTAGTTAGGTTATCGAGAGAGCCGACTGACTACTGCTGTCCAAACTAAACTAAGTTTCTAAGGCTGAACTAGTTGAAGCTTGTTGACACAGCTAGGTATTAGGTACTGTGAACTAATAGCTGAGACCAACAAAAAATCTTTAAAATTAGTTTTTGGCTACATATTATAATCATAAATCTTCATTTGCTTAAAACTTTGCACAAAAGATGTTATTATTATGCTCTACGCATAGCACTTACCTACAAGTTTTAGCGATCTGTCGATATGCAAATATTACGTCATCAGCATGTTTAAAATAATATTATTAAATCATTTCATACAATTCAAAATTAACATAATTACAGGTGTATAAATTAAAATAACAATTATATTGATGAAACGTCGTGTCGCGTATTAATGTTTTAGTCTTATTATGGTATTGTATTTTTTTTATGTCTGTCTGTACCCAACATCATTTTTATTATGAACGTGAGACAAAAAAACATTGTCTAATGTTAACAGTCTTTCGGGGTCGTCAAAATGTCAGCTTTAAAGACTCAATGACAAAATACACCTAGGTAGGCATGTCTGAATAAAAAAAACAGTAGAGAACTTTAAAGTTTTGTATCACTTATTATATTAATGTTAATTCCAGCTGTGAGTATTATTTTCCAATAATCACTTTTTCTTTGCTTTGTGTCCAAATTATTTCTCTTTTACATGTCAATGGCCCGTCGAGACAAAGGGATTTTTACATTTCGAGAGCGTTAATCCTATGGACCCATTAGACATGCGATCCAGATTTGACACTCATTCGAAAATTTTCCCTGAAAATCTACGATTTGATAAGAGGTTTGTTGTATTGTGACGTCAATCAAAGCTTTTACAAACACATTATCTACCTGTTTAGATATAGGTAAATAAAAAAATGTACTATAAAGATAGCCCTTATTGCGTAAAGGCGACAGGTCATCATTTATAGGCTAGCTTTCGCCCGCGCGGTTTCACCTGCATGTTTCCCGTTCCCGTGAGAATATTGAGATAAAAAGCTATGTTACTCTCCCTCTTTTCAACTAACTCTATGCCAGAAATCAAGTAGATTGGTTGCTTAGTTAGGGCGTGAAGGATGGACAAACAAACACACTTTCGCATTTATAATATTAGTATTAGGATATGGTGCCAACTGTACTTTGTTTATGTAGATAATAAGCTTTTGTTCCTGTAAATTAACTGTAGATTAAGCTATTATTTGTTTGTTTCTTTATTGAAGCAACCCCGCGTCCTATCTTATCACCCCATCTACAGTCAGATTTATAGAAGTAAGTACATCTGTATTACGCTGTATTATCTAACAGCCGTGATTCTGTCTTCTGTTGATGGGGAGTGCAATCGTTGCGTGAAATGAAATACTCGACGACTTTCTTGGCAGAATAAATGGAGCTGTTAGCCATTGCTTTTCTCATTTTTTCCATTTGCGGCCATGGGCCGGGCCTATTTAAACAACTTTTATTTGGAATTCATTACTACGACTCGATGGAATATCTATTGTGTATAACCCGGGACCTGTGATGTTAACACAACCTCATACTAAAACCTAGACCTCATAATTTCTGAACGGAACAGAATATTTTCTCCATCTTACAATTCTCAAGTTGTGTTATCGTGAGGGGTACTCTTAACCATGTACCGTACCGTGCAGTCCACCAAGTAGCTGAGATAACAAGTAGCTGCTAACAAGGGCTTGCGAACTTGCTCGGTCGGACAACTTCGGTTGCAGCCACCTTACAAGTTAGTGTCGCTGTATTTACTCAATCGTCAGGTGGAGTTAAGCAGTTCAGCAATTACGACTGTTACTTTAGTTACTTTAAAATACTTTTATATGTATAATTATATGTATTTTTATCCGTTATCCTAGTATCCCATAACACAAGCCTTACAATGCTTACTTTGGGGCTAGGTTAATTGATGTGAGTGTAAGAAATATTTATTTATTATTATTATTTAACTTTATGGTTTCTATCAGACCTATCGGTTTTTATCGTACCTATGGAAAAATAACAAAAACATTTGGTTTGGGAAACAAACTCTAAGCCATTCGATTTGTTTACATGATCTGAATCCTTAATTATATAGGTAAAAAAAATGAAATCCCTAAAGTTATGGGTTATAAAAAAACCGTTGTATATTATAACAGGACGGTCCAAAAACTGACGTCAAAAATTTTTTTTTAGATTTATCACATCCGAAAATACCCCATGTATGTTCCGCGATTTTAAGTACTCGTAGTTTAGAAGTTATGATTTTTCAAATATGTATTTGCATATTTTCTACCAGAGCAACTAAAAAAAATCACAACTTGTTTAATAGTAAGAATTTTTTGAGTTTTTTTTGCAACATGATCGTCTTGAATCGCTCTTTCATACGTTTAATTTTCATACTCTAAGCCATTCGATTTGTTTACATGATCTGAATAAAACCCTAAAGTTATGGCTTATAAAAAAACCGTTGCATATATATATATATATATATATATGTATCTGCAAGCCAATAAATCGACTCCCAAATCATGTGAAAACGTTACGAAACTCTGGAACCTGTGATAAGTAGAAAAATCGAAGTCGCTTTTGATTTCCTACAACTTTATTTGGAATTAGAATCGAACATTGCTTTATGGAATGTTTGAGGAAAACAGAGATGTTAATTTTCTGTTGTTACAAATGCTTTTTAATTAAATTGGTAATCTGAACGCTATGTTGCTAAATTGAACGTTTGACACCATCAACACATATGACACATTGCAGAAATACACTAACTTTAACGCAGTGGGCCGATTTCTTTTGTTTGCTTGCAAGCGTATATTATCGCCCATTCTCATCCATTCATTAGGACGACCAGTGCCCCAGCAGTGGGGGCATTAAAATGGCTGATGACGTTGCAGCAAAACGATTAAAGGTGCTACGGTCACAGTCATTATGAGTTCGTCGAAGTCAGAATAATTCATGCGCTTGGAAAGTTCGATCACAGTGACACCCTTGACTACTTACTAATTTCTTGCTGCATGTGTTGCAGCGAAACTGCGCATTAAGCCTTCTTTCAGGGAAAAGCCTTCTTAGACATAGACAAGGAAGCATATTCTTTTGACACGCACACTCAAAATCACTACCTATATTCAAAACTAGTTACTAAATCTGTAGTTTAAAGAAGCAATTGAATATATTTGAAGCTTTGCATTTTATTGACAACGTTAATTTTATCTTTTTTAGGGTTCCGTACCTCAAAAGGAAAAAACGGAACCCTTATAGGATCACTTCGTTGTCCGTCCGTCCGTCGGCCTGTCAAGATCGTTTTTCTCAGGAACGCGTGGAGGTATCAAACTGAAATTTATATCTAATACTCAGGTCTACTGTCCCTTGGAGCTGTGAAAAAATCAAACTTCTAAGCCCAAGCAATCAAAATATACAGCCGTTTATGCCGCAAATTTCCGCAAATTTTCGAAACTCGCACGGGAATCAAAATCTACTTCCCGTGAACTTAGAATCTTGAAATTTGGTACGAAGTAACGTCTTATAGTACAGAAAAAGGGAAAATTGCGGAAACCGTAAATTTTTAATTACATCATATAATAAGAAATATTTCTGAAAATTTTAAATTTCATTTTGCTATAAAAATACCATAACTAAGACTCGATTGTCGTGATGGGTGAACTTTTACTTATATACCTACAGGTTTGTACGGCACCCTCAGTGCGCGAGTCCGACTCGCACTTGGCCGGTTTTTTTTTGTGTGAATCTCATCATAAACGTAAAAGTTTTTGTATCGAAGCAACCCTGAAATCGCGGAAGAAAACCGCTTAAAACTAATTTTATTTGAACACAAACTTCTTTTTTATCGCGATTTTAAATAGTTTTGAGTAAAGTTACAATAACGTTACATTATTGACCAAGCGAGCGAAGCGATCAAAGCGTCTCAATTTCGAGATTGGCCAAAAATGCTTTTGACTGTCTGTCAGTCAGTCTGTTCTCGCCTACATGCCGCATTTTTCAATCGATTTTGATGAGATTTGGCACACATGTTCCTTGATTTATTTAAGAATTTTGATCGAACGCGATTTTTTATTGGGGGTGAAAGGATGGGAAACGGGGGGATGTTTGCTGTAGAGTTATTTATCGACGGATTTAAATTTTCGAGACACACTAAAGACTTCATTCTATTCAAGATACTGTGAAAAATATCCAAAGGGGAGCGGGGAGGAGGAGAGAAAAAATTAGCTGGAGCGTTATGTTATAATATGATCGGTTTTTTTTAAATGGTCTTGGTCAAATGTTTCAATGGTACCTAATCAACAACACTTTACAATAATAAAAATAGTTTAAGTGTTAGTTTTACTTCAGGGTTTGTAGTAAGTATCCATCAATACCAACAACTTTTAGTACGGAGCCAACAACGAAATCGCAAAAAAAACAGCTGTTTCATACATTTTCATCCATTGGGTTTTAGTACTTTTCTATGAAACAGCCGATTTTTTATTTTTTTATTTTACTGTTGGCTACGTTCATAAACATTTTTTAATCATATACATTCTGTATAAAAAGTAAGTAAATTGTTCAATAAACCCAAAAGTAAATTATTCCTCAATTTTTTTTTTGTCGCTGTCAAAGTTAGCCCCTTCGCTTGCAATACAGCTACGCCAGCGTTTGACCCAGTCATCCATACATTTTTGTATGTCGATTAAGGTATGGTCTTCAACTCCTACAGCAAATTTTCTTTTATAGCTTCAATCGACTGAAAACGCCTTCCTCGAAGTGGTAATTTTAGCCTTCGAAAACAGGAAAAACTCAGACGGAGCCATATCAGGGGAGTACGGCGCTTGGTCAATGACATTAGTAGAGTTTTTGGTTAAAAACTCTTGCACAATGATGGCTTTGTGCGATGGTGCATTATCATGGTGCAAAATCCATGAATTGTCGTCCCACAAAGCTAACCGTTTTCGGCGGATATTATATTGGAAACGCCTCATGACGCCTAAATAATATTACTTTGTCACCGTTTGCCCCTCTGGAAGAAATTCGTTGTGCACTACACCGTGGTAATCGAAGAAAATTATCAGCATAACTTTAATTTTCGAGCGGCTTTGACGCGGTTTTTTGGGTTGCGGCTCGTTTTCGAATCGCCATTCTGAAGACTATTGACTTGTTCACATATCGTACTCGCCAGTTATTAAGCGTTTCATGAAAGTGGAGTCCAAACTCGGGAAATAATGTCGGTAATTTTAATGTTTTTGAGATACACGAATCACCGTAAGTCTTCTGCAACAGGGCTTCGGTACAGTACAACTCAGTACAACAGTGCTACCAACTTATTTAAAAAAAGGTATGTTTGCCGCGCGTTTTGCTATTTAAGGATTCCCGGTACTTTTTACACAGATTAGTATAACAGAATAAGAGAAAAAAAAGTATAATTACATAATTTTATTTCGCACTGGTAATTTTCAAACAAACCCGGGGGTTTAGGATAGTTAGTATACGAGAAAATCTTTTCTAGTACTTAGATCTTACTTTCTATGGTAGTTATATTTCTATTGGTTTTACGCCCTGGTTTCATAGAAAACCCTTTCATTACGCAATCCTTTCCGCCTCCGCGAGACCAACTCGTAGACACCAGACTCGACCTCCTAGGACTAGGACTAAGGGAGTAATCACTAAGACTTTTACCCCTATTTTGCTCAAAAGTCTACATAGTCTTTTGGAAAATTCAAGCACGTGAAATTCGATATTAAATTAGATTTTTTATTTTTTATACTTTTTCAAATTTCCACTAAAATATACCATACCTATACCTAACTTGGCAAGCGAGGTCTACTGTTCTCAAAGAACCACCAGTATAACTACTATCTACTTTTTATTTTTCTGACTCATTAAAACAAAAAGCACTCAAATGTTTGTTAAAGACGACGCCCGACCCTTCCTTGGGGCACGTTTTCTCTAAAGTGGTGGATAGTTTCAAGTCCCCGAGATAACAGCTGTGAGGGCTCGCAACTTACTCGACAACTTGCACTGCACACTACCGTACACACTTTGTTTGCTCACTTCTGTTCATGCCACTGCTGGAGTATGATACAAACAGAGGCTACAGCTGTTCATCGCCAATAAATACAGCTACCAAGGGAAGTGAGGAATCTATAGTAAAAATATATTTTTCACCTCACACGTTTTGAAAAGGAGGTTTTGTCAATCGGCTGTGCGATTGCGTAAAGTCAATCGTATTCATTTGACAGTTCATATTGTATCATATTAAATGTCATCCCATACAAATTGCAGCCGATTGAATACGATATGAACTGTCAAATGAATACGGTTACCTTACGCAATCGCACCCCAGTTTAGGCGTAGAAAATCGCTTTTTGCGGCCTAGCGCGGCAAAGTACTTTTTTAATTTAATACCTAAAAATATGTCATAATGCGTTCCGAATCGGACTATTGACTTTTTTGTTATATTTGATTCTTATTTTAAATTGCTTTAAATTATTTATAATACTCGGTTTTGGTTTTATTGTATTATTTTAGTTCATTGAATCATAAAAACAATAACAATAAGATTAAACTATTTGTTATAAGAATATTATATTAGGCTGGGTGAGATTTCACAACCTTTAATTGGATTTCGGACTGTGACATAAATCTTTATTTTTAAATTGTCTTTGTCTTGTACCTCATGTCAGTGTCAACATTTACAGAATCGTTTTTATTCTTATTAATAAGTAACAATATATTCCTACTTTAAATAACTTTGAATTAACTATAATACTCCCTTTTTTATTATTTTAGTTTTTTTATATCATTAAAACAACGAGAATAAGGTATATTTAGATTAAACTTTATGTTTAAAGAATTTTTACCGGAAGTTGACCGCGGAAACAACCATAAAATGTTCCTCGCTGTTGTGAGGTGAAAAATTGTGTGTTGCGCTCGGCAGAAAAGTTTTTAGCGTCTTGTACCTTTGAAATCCTCGCTTCGCTCAGGATTCAATCTTTGAACCACTCGCTAAGCTCGTGGTTCAATCCTGGGATCCTTCACTTGCTCAGATTTCAATAGAGGTAACTCGCCGCTAAATAACCAACTTTCCAGCCTTGCATAACAAATAACTATTATGTAAATAAATTGATAAATTTTCCTTTTGTATGGTCCGTGTCAGTACGTGGAAATAATTTTAATCGTAGAAAGTGGTAAATGTATTTTTTTACTTGTAGCTAATCATAATGAAGCACACTAAAATAAAACAATCAACTTTACCTGTATCTTAAAATTAATTAATCAAGACATGTTTTTTTTTTGACGATGACTGTCTAAATGACATGACTATTCAGTCATGTCATTTAGACAGTCATCGTTTATAAAAAAAACATAATAACCTTTTATTTATTTCTACCAACAGAAAATATCTTCTAATACTGTTAGCTGAACTTGTACATTCCTCGGAAACAGCGCAGTTTTGAAGTTTTTCAGATAGCGGCTGCAAGTGATTGAAACTTGAACAAGGAATCGACCAAAGCTGCCTTTTTCTCATAAATATATTCACGATATTTTTCCTCGGGAATCCACTTTCTTTCCTTTCATGCTTATCATAACGAATGAGTTTGGTTTTAGAAAGTTTTAAGAAAGATAGGACTTTTTAGACACTGATTATTATTCTGTTGCCATAAGAACTAAAAGTTGGGCAAAAATTGATTTTGAACCGAAATTCTCAATTCGAGTTTGTTATTCTAATGAATTAAGTTTTCGATTTTCTAAGTTAATATCTCAAAGCTACAACTACGATTTCATTTCGATGATGTTATAAATAAACTTGCGGCCACTCGCGGTTTCACCCGCGTGGTTCTTGTTTCCGTGGAAATATCGGGATAATAGGTATTCTATTTTCATAACCAGGCTATTTACTATCTGTGTACCAATTTTCATCCAAATCCGTTCAGAAGTTTCGGAGCCTATTCAATGCAAACAAACAAATAATTTAATCTTACCTTTTTATAAAATTAGTTTATACAAAAGCAGCATTAATCTGATTGCGTCTTCTTAATGTTTATTTAAAATTTTAACTTAAATATTGTTATATTTCACGCCATATTTCTCTCTTTTTGTTCCAAAACTTCATTTTTTTTTATTTACTAATTAATCGATATAGGCACAATCTATGTTTGCTACTTATAATGTATAGGTACCCAAATTAACCAGATTTAGTTTTACCTTGTAGAACAAGCTGTGGAGCGATGTTCTAACTAACTTAATTAGGACTAGATTTCACTAACAAGCTACAGATATCAAGTTTTGTATGTATTCATAAATGTATATCTTTGAACTCTAGGTATGCTCCATAGGTATAATGTACATGTTTCACTACGAGTACTAACTCAACTAAATTTCAGTTATATAACACTATTCTACGCTTAGCTTTCTATCAATATAATTATTATAAACTAGCGGCTGCCCGCGGTTTCATCCGCGTGGTTCCCGTTCCCGCGGGAATAGCAGGATAAAAAGTAGCCTATATTTTAATGTAGGCTATCTTCTATCTGTGTGACAAATTTTATGCAAATCGTTTCAGTTATTTTTGCGTTAAGGAGTAACAAACATCCTCACAAACTTTCGCATTTTAATACCGGCGGCCGCCCACGGTTTCACCCGCGTTGTTCCCGATCCCGTGGAAATATGGGGATAAAAGTATCCTATGTTTTAATCTAGGCTTTTAACTATGTCTGTGCCTAATTTCATTCAAATTCTTTCTGTAGTTTTAGCGTAACTGTCATACTTTTACATTTATAATATCAGTATGAATGATATGATATGATTGGTAGGATCTCAACGGTATAGTGGGTCTATTTTTTTTTAATAATACCAAAACGATATAACTTCGGTGATAGGTTTTATAATCAATGGTAAAACAGGATTCTCGGTAACTAAGCGTACCTTTGTCACGAAGGATGTATGAATGTATACCTACTAGTTAAGCGGCGGCAGGAGCCCATTTTTCAAACTTCAAATATCTTCAAAAAAGTGAAAGCCCTATGTTTGTCTGTATATTTGTTTTTATGTATGTTCACCGATTACTCGAACACTCGAAATGATTCAAACAATCATCACATCATATATATTTTCCGAATTGGTCCCATTTTTGTAAAATATTTCCTTAATGGCTGGTAAGGGAAAAAATGGACGATTCGAAAGCACTATGAGTCGACCGATGAGCATTGGACCGGATTTCCAAAGGTCGCGGGTTCGATTCCCGTCTGAGAATTCACTTGTGGCCGAGTCAATTTTTTCCAATATTTTTCTATTTAAAATTTACCATCACTATGAGTCGTTTTGAATAAAAATATTTTTACTTTAATTTGAGTAGTTTGAGATTTTTTTTACAATTAAAAAGAGCAAGCGTTTCCCCACCAACTGACCTGATGGAAAGCGTGCTGTGACCTAAGATGTAGCATGTTTGCCCAAAGATCCTTATTGAAATCATCATTTTTTGTAACGGTTACATAGATGACTTCTTTATTCTTGTAGCAATTTTTTGTGTTGGTAGGTAAGTAAACATCATTATTCTAACTTTGAAGATTGTGTTTTTTTTTATAATGGACGATATTTATTTATTTTGATACTCTTTTCCACCAGAAAAGACTACTGAGATTGTTAATTGTATTTTTTTTACTTTATTATGATCTAGTGAAGCAGTAAATTTCTCTATTTCAAACAGAAAAGACTACGGCAATTGAGATAATTGGTAAAAAATGTCCGGTGGCGTTTTTCACTTTATTATGAACTGCAACATTTACGGGTAGGTGCTGTCTCAGATAGTATTCGTTTCAAATGCAATACTATTCTCGCGAGGCTGACTTTTGTATCCTCGTTAGCAACTCCTCTTCAAAGCCCGCAAAAGTCTCGAGTACAGGTGGATACTAACAGAAAAGTTGTACATTATTATTCGTTGCTATTTTGCATTCATGACCACTACTTTAGCACGTTGTATGTAGAGGTTGGCTTTCATAAAAATGATATAAAAATGGGAAATGTGGAAAACTGTATTCTGATTTAACCCTATTAAGAAACAATAATTTAAAAATACCTGATGTTCATAACAATAATATGTACGTATACCTTAGGTATATGTCACTGTAATCATTAAAACTCGCGCGTGCTCATTATAGATCTCTTGATATTTCGTATACCTCAGCACAAAGTATTACGCACTTAGAAGATTTCTTCTGTAAAGTAAGTACATTTTATATCCAAAAATATAATGTTTCTATAATAAATTACCTATCTTAAACTTCTTATTTGGTTCTGTGTTATATTGTGTTCTGTGTTCTGTATTATAAAAAAAATTGATAAGTCAAATGATTTTTACCCGCGACTGTAGTCTGATTTTGATGCGGTTTACTGTAATGGGTTTTATGTATTACAATGTACATATAATACCTATGGTCTCTAAAAAGTTTGAAATAAAAAGCAAAATTTAAAAACCCACGACGACGCTTAAAACGGAATTGAAGAAGGATAAAATAATTTAAGAACCCCATTATTAATTATCCGTCGGGGGCTGCCATCACTACTTTAAATTTCAACGTAAATATCAATAAGTATAGCAATAAAATATCTCCAATTATTCACGTTACTATAAAACTGCAAAACTAGTACTATTTAATGGCAGCCCCCGACGAATAATTAATTCGGGGGTTTTTAAATTATTTTCTCCTTTTCCAAATACGATAAAACGTCGTGTTTTTTTTTAAATATTATATTAAAGGGGATTCTGAATCCTGAAACCCCCACAATGTTAATCGCTGAATCAAAATTTGTCGATGGCTTATAAGCTCTTAGTATCAATAACAGTCTATAATTTCCCCAAGTATAATAAGCACTTTATTTCCTTTTACCAATAATGGTTCGAAACTTATTCCTCCTTATTGAAAATTTTATGACCCAACTTCTGAAGGGTACAGTGTTACAATACTGGAAAGTTGCTCTTATTTAAAAACGTCCACCTGCTAACTTGAGTAATGAAGTTCTCTCATTAAAAGTTACGAACTTATAACCTATTTGAAAAATTATACGGCGCTACATCTAGCAGGCGGCGTAGCTGAATATTCGAAAAACTTCCACGTCAGTGAAGAAGTTAGGTCCTAAAGTTTAACCTTAGTTGCTAAAATCTTTTTGAGATTCTTGGTTAGATTCAAATGAAGATGACAAAATTACATAATTATAACGATTCATGATGATACAAGGTGGACTACACAATAAACTTTTGTAAAGAATTGATGAATCCCGTCAGGGCGACATGAGACAAGTTGCTTTTTTCGAGTATATTTTCTTATTTAATATTTATCACTTGAATAGCATTGTAAAATGCAAAATTAAAACATTATAATTCTGAAAATAAATTATATAAGCGAGAAACATCTTATTATGCAGTCAATTAATAACTTCACGGTATAAAAACCACGCTTCGTTAAATCAGAATACATATTCGATAGTTGATGAATATTGAACGATAACGCTGAGAGCCGTTTAGCTGACGTTACTGTTTATAAGCTGAAGGCACAAGTATCTATAATTTTCAGGGCAATTATGTTCAGGCGTACTTATATGTCGGATGAGCGTGTGCGTCGAATTGCCTGATGAGTTCCGAATAATTTATCCTTTAGGTAATTACCTGGGCCTTCGGAGGCGGCCGCGACAAATAGTTATTTATTACGTTTGGGGAAAACGGTCGCTTGAAAATGCTCGATGTTCTAGGAAAATCCAAATTAATGTTGCTAGTTCCAACTACGATTGTCGAAACCAGCTATACAAATTAAATGTCGTATTGTATTAAGTTCGTAGTGTTATTGTATAATGTAGAAATTTTATTTATTAATCCCTCAGGTATCATCGGAGACACAATAGATCTCTCATGTTATGTGACCGCCGGCGGTCGCTGCGATACTTTATGAATTAAGTAGGTACCGTATTTTTGTAATTAAGTATGTTTCAAATACTGATTTGCACTAAGCTCTTGCTGACTATAAGAAAGTGCTAATAATCTTTATGAATTAAATATGTTTCAAATAATCTGTACTAAACCTTTGCTGACTATTAAGCAAGGATAATTTTATATTAATTCTTTTCTCTTCCCAAAATTATTCTTATATCTTTTACGTTATGTAACCTAATCTCAGTTTACTAAAGAAAGCATTTGAAAAGAAAAGACCACTTACGTTATATCTGTAAAAGGCGCAACTCAAACATGAACCGTTTTATTTCCTAAAAGATGCTAGAATGAATCTTTTGAAGAAAATTATATTCCAGACGAGTACCTAAATATACCTAAGTACTTATGTTTTCTGTAAAAATTAGGTTAGCGCGCAATTCAGATTCGAAAGGAAAACACAACGGGCGTGGTTATTCTGTATACTGCGAAAAATGAAATGAGTGTGATTCGAATACATGTATAATACACATCTTAGACCTAACCAATGCTATACAAAGTGTTTTTTATTCCATAACTTTTGGGTTTTAATCATACCAATGTAAACGATTAGAATGGCATATGTTTTTTTGTCCAAATCAAAAGCTTATACCTAAAGAAAAACACTTTAACAAATCTTAAGTTTCTTCGCGCACTCATAATTGAAATAAAACAACTTGGAGTATTCAGTGCGATTTAGGTATTTACCCAAAATATATATTTGATACTAAAATATTTCGGTTTATTTGCGGTTTTTTGGTATTCCCACGTTTCGGCACCTTTTCAGTTGCCGTGGTCACGGGTTGACTAGCTACTTATAAGTCTACCTTCACAAAGTTGATTTATTATTGCGTTCGGATACAGTTAGATAATTACTAATTAAAAAGTTAATATTTTTTACTATGGCGACAATTATTGAGTTCAATATTTTGATTCCTTTGCTTATTTATATATATCCATTGATTTTACTGGCAGTTTACAAGTTGGGAGGACTTCTGTCAAGAAAACTCCGAAAGCGGGCCAACCTCAATCTTTATGTTCGTTATTTTATTCGTTATTTTTTACGTTCGTTATTTTTGACGACCTGTTTGGCGCAGGGGTACTAAGCCTGCCTTCTGCGCCAGAGGTCCCGGGTTCGATCCCCGGACAAGACAAATATTTGTGTGCATGAACATGTCTATTTGTCTTGGTCTGGGTGTTTAATATGTATATTATGTATGTATTTACAAAAAAAAAAGTATATAAGTATGTTTATCCGTTATCTAGTAACCATAACACAAGTTCTTAATGAAACTTAACGTGGTATAGATAATTGGTGTGTTTGTATGCAATTATTTATTTATTATTTATTTATTTATTTATCTACAAAAAGAGCTAACAGTATCTTTACCGAAGAGTGAACTGGCAGTAGAATAATTAGTTTTTCTTTCTTTTGTTAATAATAAATCATTTAAATAGCAAAGGAATCAAAATATTGAACACAATAATTGTTGCCATAGTAAAAAATATTAACTTTTAATTAGTAATTATCTAACTGTATCCGAACGCAATAATAAATCAACTTTGTGAAGGTAGACTTATAAGTAGCTAAACAACCCGTGACCACGGCAACTGAAAAGGTGCCGAAACGTCGGGAAGCCAAAAAACCGTAAATAAACCGAAAAATTACAGTACCCAATATATATTTCGGGTAAATAAATCGCACTAAATACTCCGCAAAAGATGTTTTATTTCAAAAAGAGAGTGAATGTATGGTTATATACTCGAATCACACTCATATCGTTATTTCTTTCTAACTAACAAACATTTTAAGTAAAAGTGGTCGTCTTCTCTCAAGTTAGTAATCTTCAACCAAAGCAATTTTTAAGTAAACTCCGATAAGTTTCATATGAACTTTCAAACACATTTTATGACAGAATCGAAGTGGAAGTTGGTTCACAATTTCTTTAAAGAATAGCACTGGCCTTTCGAAACTTTTTCCAGTTCATTTCTAAACGTGCTTATTACATTAAATTTTTACAGAACTTACTATCAAATTCAAAGCAAGAAAATCCGTTTGACATTGAGTTTTACAAATTCTTTTACCGCTCTGACTGCGATACCTTGAGCTGAAATTTATTGTGTGGCTTTACGATTTTCCCTCCATTTTACTTGTATGAAGGGAAGGCTAGTTAGCAGATGACATAGCTAAAAGGATTACCAAATATCTAAGCACAGATGTGCGGGCGAAGTAATAAACAGGTGTGGTTTGCGAATGTGAATGAGACTTTCCGTTATCCTTACCGATACAACACACCGGTCGACTTAGGAAATGAAAGCCAACCGAACCCAAATTCATTAATGTTATCGTGTTTGCCATCCTAGTAAAGACACATGTCCAGTCTTGACGCTGAGCGCTACTATTGAATAAGCTATAGAAATATAAATATTTTATTATGATTATGAATTTGTATTTAACTAGTTGATGTTAATAATAACGAAAATTATTGGGCTCTTAAAGATTTTAATTGGTAGGTATTTTGAAGTTGAAGGAGATGCCTACCCAGCGTCGTCAGTAAGATGCTGGGTAGTGATAGATCATGGCAAGCGACAGTCTCCTTCTGCGAGGGTATGATCGTCCAGAAGGAGATAGTGGAGAGGGACGCTCATGTCGCCCGTCTCCGCCGCAGACAGTTGACGGGAAGAAGACGAAAGTATGATCGTCTCATTCCCCTCTAATGGAGCCAGCCGGCATTGTCGGCATTGCACGGTTCCGCCGCCCGTCTGGGGAGATGACCATACTTGCTCATCCATCTCCTAGCCGAGCCGAGCCACGATAGCTGGGCCGGCCGCCGGGTCTTAGGGGCGACATTCAAAGGCGGCACGTGAGCAAGTAGTAAAAAAATAATAGAAAGGGTCTTTAGAAGTTAGTCGTCCGTATTTAACTGTGTGATATATGTACAGTAAAATGCGAACGAAAATAACTTTACGAACCCTCATAAATTATTAATTAAATATCTTCAAGGAAAAAAAGTGCTACAGCATGACGTGGAGAACGTGCCTTTTGGTACTGAGGAATGAGAACTACAGATAACTCGGCGAGCGTCGAGGCGGTTTCGTTCCATTTCGGTACGGAACTAATACCTACTAGGATATCGGATTCTAGCCTGCAATCTGATCTTGGATACGGTTCTAACCTACATTGATCATGCATAATTGCCATATTCTTTACATGAAAAGAGAATGAATATTTTTTACTATAAGTAGTTACACTTGGATATTAGAAATTCCCGGTAGACTAATAAAGATTTTTTTAGGGAGCGAAGTTTAAAGTACTAGATTTAAAGAAAATGTTTTAACACAAATAATAGATTATTAAAAGGTATTGCATTTAAATCAAGAACAAAACTCTACAGGTCATACTACTCCTACTTAAATTTTATAAATATTGCATACATAAGTACCTACCTACGAGTGAATGAAACTTAATAGAGTTTGAAATGCACAAACTACATACAATTGAGGTATAACAAAATATTTTTATATTACTTCGAGAAAGGCTATTTAACGTTAAGGCTCTTATTCCACATCGATGGATTCGCCAACATCCACTAGTAAATACATAAAAGTAAGAGAAAAAAATACTTGTACTTTTCTTTTAGTGACGTCCATGAATGTTGAGATTCTATTCTTTGGTATAAATTTGGTGACTTAATCAAAAATACTGAAAAAACTATAATATAGTATAAGTAGGTAAATAAGCATTAACTAACTTAAATACAGAAGGTTTTTTTTACTCAAAACCTCGAGAGCATTTGTAAAACTCATAGTTACAAAAAACGTTTTGTATGGAAGCAACCCTTAAGTCGCGATATAAATTTTAGCAGTTTAAATAAAATTGTGTACCTATGTAACAACTTGTTTTCGGGACTTAAGGTTCAGAATAGAAAACTTTGTTATTTTTTTATGAGCTTTTCTATGACTTGCCTAGTCGTAATCGATGATGGCTATTTCGCCTGATAGTAAGCGATGATGCAATCTAGGACGAAACGCGCTAACCTAGAAGATACTTATTTAACTCATTACTCGAAGACCCCCAAGTTGTAAGTTTTAGGAATGACAGACAGGCAAAGAGTTTGATCCACAATAATGACATCTACAAATGGTTTATGTTTTTTTTTTGCATTTTCAATGCTATTTTATATTAAAAATAAATTTCGTTACAAAAATATTAGAAAAAATCGACGGCTGTGACCCTGTTTGTAATCATCTCAATGGGTGCGATTCGGTTGGCTTAAGAACAGTTGATCTAATTTCAATGGGACTAACGTTCACTTGATATAATTTTTATTTGACCTACAAATATATGACATAATTTTTATTTAACCTATTGTTCATTTCTTAACCATAAATTTCATTTGATATAATGTTTTCTTTACATAACTATCATTTTATATACGTATCATTTGACCTAATTTTATATGTAATAATAAACTCTTGTTATAAAATTTAAATAACTACCTAATCGCTCAATATCGTTCATAAAACAGAAAAGCCAGTGGAAGGGGGGACAGTGGGGGAAGGGAGCGGAGTCCAACACCAGGGCACCTCTGGTCTAGTGCATCAGTGACAGAAACGAATCGCCTAAAACCGACTACACGTAGTCTTGTATGCCCTACCCCTAGAGTGTATTTTAAGCCCGCGCAGGCGCGGAGGGGTGAGACGGCCCGCGTGCAGAGGAGCAGGTGGTTTCGACCTCCGCGGCTGAGGGTGGCCGGCGAAGCCGGTCAGCAAGCCGAAGCTGCGGTGGTGAGCTAAAACCATCTGCGTTGATATGCACGCGTGGGACCGCAGGAGCCTCGCAGCGCCGGAGCCGTGACAGAACACTTGCCTGCTGCATGCTTGCTTGCATGCTTGCTAGCATTGAAATCACCATAATACTGTTTTTTTTTTAAGTGCTTGGCTTGAGTTTTAATGGCATTTAAAGTATAAGTAAAACAAAATTATGTGAAACGTTGATTAGACTATATAAATGTTATGTAAAATAAGCATTATGTCATTGAATGATTAGGTCAAATAATTATTAGGCCAATCGATTTTTATATCAAATGAAATTATGGTAAATGAAATTATATGATTCGTATGTTATGTAATGTGATCGGTATGTCAAATGAAATTATATGAAACGTTATTATATCAACTGATCGTTAGTTCATGTAAATTTATGTCATACATTACACACCCCGTCTCAATAGGTGGTGGTAATAAAAAAAAACCGTTGACTTCAGAACCTTTTTCGAATTCGGTTATAAAACGTCAACACAGACTAAATGATCTACGATGGAATTAAAAAAATATAGATAAAATGAATTGTCAACAGCACGTACGGCTTGCATACGAAACTTGCTACATTTGCACTACGAAAACCGCCGCGGAAGTAAGGGCGCTCTCAAGGTCAAAGTGTAAAGCCGTAGCTGTTGTTGACTGTACTAAGTATAGCCTACGGCTGAATTTACCTTGAAGTATTTTCAAGTAGGTATACATTTCGTTCGCAAACTCGGCTCCTTTTTGTCCACCACCTATTGAGATGATTACAAATTCGCCGCGGCCGAACGGCCCAAGTGTAGTCGTCGATTATTTCTAATATTTTTTCCATTGAAATCCTGCTAATGTTATAAATGCGAAAGTATGTCAGTTTGTTTGTTTGTTTGTTTATTACTCTTTCACGCAAAAGTTACTGAACGGATTTGAATGAATTTAGCACACAGTAGATAGAATGGATTAAAATATAGGATACTTTTTATCCCGATATTCCAACGGGAACGGGAACCACTCGGGGACAAAAGCGGGCAGCCGCCAGATTATCATAAATCTACAAATAGTTTCAAAGTTCCAAGTAAAGATAAAATAACGTTGTATTGTTCAATACTAAAACTGAACCCTGCATTTCTTTTAGCGAGGCAATTTTGTGTTAAGACATGTAAAACATAATATTTCAATTTACGGAGAGCGTTTTCCCCCACGGGCGTCGTACCCACTTATCCTATATCTGATCTCGTCCCCTTGTGGATTCCTGTTCATCGATGCTTCTTCAGATTGGTAATACACCTGGTAAACACAGGAAGTGGCTTTGGAAGTGATTTGGGGGTCAAATTGGTGTTTTTGTACGCTAATTATGAGGAAATAACAGAAAAAAACGCCATGGAAGCAGCGTAAAATGTTTACTGATGTTTAATGTGTTTCGACATTGAAATATTTTATTAAGAGCTTATTTCACAATTTAAGAGTAAGTTCCGAGTATCTTACTTGAGAGATTTGACGGTTGTGAAATAGAAAATTTGTAAAATACTCGGTCAAGTAAGCTACTCAGAACTTACTATTCGATTATGAAACAGGCCTTCAATAAATATAATTTTAGAATTCAATTATTTTATACACCACCTGCATCTGTAGCACGTATTTAATATCAAGTATTCACAATTTGATAGTAAACTATTAATGCCCAGAGGGAGCTAATGTTGTATGCACAGACATAGATCTAAATCTAATGAGGAAATAACAGAAAAAAACGCCATGGAAGCAGCGTAAAATGTTTACTGATGTTTAATGTGTTTCGACATTGAAATATTTTATTAAGGGCTTATTTCACAATTTAAGAGAAAGTTCCGAGTATCTTACTTGAGAGATTTGACGGTTGTGAAATGGAAAATTTGTCAAATACTCGGTCAAGTAAGCTACTCAGAACTTACTATTCGATTATGAAACAGGCCTTCAATAAATATAATTTTAGAATTCAATTATTTTATACACCACCTGCATCTGTAGCACGTATTTAATATCAAGTATTCACAATTTGATAGTAAACTATTAATGCCCAGAGGGAGCTAATGTTGTATACACAGACATAGATTTAGATCTATGTCTGTGGTTGTATGGAACTTCCCTTGTGTAATTATGATAACGTTTAAATTTGGAACGCCAAAATGTCAACAAAAACTTCAAACAAAAATAATTTGCAAAAAAAACAAAGTTGTTCAAGGCATAACTTCCTGGTCCAAGGAGTTTTTACCTTAATTGACACTTCAAAGAGACTTTACTCCAATGAAAAATATAAACATGGCTGTATTTATCGGGGTCCCTAGCACCAACAAGAAAACATTTAAAATTGGATTATATTGATATTGTGCACTCTGCACCTGCACTCATTCAAATATATATGTAATAAGTAGTTATCTCTTTCATTTGCGTGTTTTTGTGTCTTTTGTCTTACTTATCAGTAATGGCAAATCATCAAATTGTGAATGTGTGTTATCTTGACTTTTGGTCACAGATATAATGAAAATTATCTTTGCATTGCCTGCGGAACTAAATATCTAAAGAAAAAATCGGTGAGTTTCGATCCTTTCGATATTTTTTTCACGTTTTATAATTTCTTTTTTATTTAACGTCACAGTAGGAACAGTGGGTGTATAAAGTAGAGTATGCTCCTCGGGGATAAAAGTGTCTTAGCCTTGGGTAGACTTGAATCCTTCGCTTCATTCGGGATTCTTACCATAATTCCCTCGCTTTGCTCAGGAATTAACATCGTAATTCCCTCACTACGTTCGGAAATTAACTACAGAATCCTTCATTTCGCTCAGGATTCAATATGCTGCCCGTGACATAAGACACTGCTTTATCCCCTTAGTGCATGATCTACTATTATTTTATAAAAAATAACATATTAGGACAAAAAGCAACACTTTACAAAGGAACATCATCTTAATTGCAACTTTCTGTCATTCACCTTTTCACGTCTTATCCTTTGAACCAATTTCGAAAGATTTTATAACAGAGATAAATAAGAATATTGGGAAGGAACTTGAAAAATAGAACTAAACGAAATATCTTAAAGTAAAAACAAGGTATAAAAATATCAGTAAGAATAAAAGCCTCGTCTTAACGTTTGTTCATTGGAAATTCCTAAGCCGTTTAACATTCTCATTGGCCAACTACCCATAAAGTAAAGTGAGATTCAATTTAAAGTATCAGTATTCAGGACTCACTGCGCACTCCGACTTAGAAAAATTGTAACTGACGCTAGATTACTGAAATAGCTGGAAAAGATAAAGTTTTTCAGTGACATATATTTTACTTATAACAATAACATTCATTATTTGCAGTCTTCATCATGGAATTGCTTCTGTTATTATTAAAGATCAGTTGACATTAATTTGTAACGTTATTAATCATATTTGTTTTGAACTGATACATCCACCGACCCAGACCCAGGGGTCCCGGGATTCCCAGCGGGGGTACATCTTGTATTCGGTTTGGCTGATGGTAGGACTTGTTGTAAGTCCGCCTGGCTATGCTATCACCTTATCCAAGTCTGAGGCCATAACAACAATGTTTTCAGCATTGTTGTGTTCCAGCAGTTAGAGATAAGTAAGCCAGTTCCTCAGTGATTAAGGATTCCGGGAGAGACTCGCTTCTATCTTCAACCTTATCAAGTCTTAACATCAGGTATGATGCAGGATACGAGTCTCCCCGTCGTTCATAAAAAAAAGATCACAGATATCCGTGCCCTACACGACATATGGGTAGGTACATTGAAAATACACAATAATATAAAAAGTAGTATCGGTAAAACACGTAATTTGAACTAAATAATAAAAAACTTATTTTATTGTATTACAAGCCGCCACCCACTGTGTCACCCGCGTGGTTCCCGTTCCCGTAGAAAAACACATGCCAAATTTCATCCAAATCCGTTTAACCGTATAGGCGTAAAAGAGGAACAAACAAATTGACATACTTTTGAATTTGTAATAGTAATAGGATTAAGAAGAAAGAAGAAAAAGAAGAAACACATTTATTGACACACACACATACGATACAGACAATAAAAATAGAAAGTATAAAAAAAAAAGTATAAAATTAATAAACACAACAAAATATAACTAATAGGAAGAATTGTGTGGGGTCAATAAAACCCTATCTCAGCGTTTTGCCTCTGTGTCATTCACAGGTGGGCCGAATGAACACAGAGGCGCTGTTATTCTGACAGGGTTTGTAAGAAAGGAAGATGACAAGAGAAGAATAAATAAGATATATACAGACGACGAGAATACTTATAATACACAATAATACATAAACTTATAAAACTAAATACTACAATACATATATACTACGATCGATATTTTGGATAGGCAGAACGCTCACAGCACTTTGTCACATGATGCAGCAACATTTTTATATAAATTTGTTTATATAAAAATGTTTAATATTTGTTTGACTGACAACTGACAGTGACAAATGTTGGACACGTCAGAATTGCCACGATTACAAATTATTATAACAACAGAAAACATTATCTTACTAACGACAAAATAACATTGTAGCAGTACGTAGTTTGCGGAAGGGTCCGGCGGCGGAGCGTACGGCTGTCGAGTGAGAAGACGAGATAAAGTCGAAATAAACTTTATTTGATGTATAATAATTCGTACGAACCCAGCTCGGTTCCACGAGCGTGAAAGCAGAGCTTAGTGTCGTGTGATTTACAATAGAGAAATATCCGAGTTGACAGAGTGCGTGAATTCTCAAATGGGACTCGAACCCACGACCTTTGGAAATCCAGTCCACTGCTCTAACCACTGAGATACGAGACTTGCAGACTTGCAGACCACTGTCGAAATTCTCCAATACATTTATATTTTTAACATGCAGGCCAGCGTTGTCACATCAATGCTAGGAATATCCTTGCATTCGAAAGAAACATCTTTTCAGCTGTTTAACGACCGATTAAGATGCAACAGCCAACAATTTATGGTTTTTGATTTTTTGATTTTCAATGCTATTTTTATATTTATGCCTAGACTTAAGCGCGTGCTACGCACGTGTACTCACTGGGGTCACTTAAGAAAAAAGTTTTTCTGACCTTTGACCTTGATAAGGTCATTTAAAAAAATAATCCGGATGTCTAATATTTTTTTGTGATTTTTAGCTATTAGTGTAGGTGTAATACTCATGGCGCTGGAGGGAACATTAGAATGGATAACACGGGCCTTATATATAGAGAAGATAAATTTTAAAAAGAAAAATATTAGAAAAAAACACACCAAAATTTCGGGAAATTCGACGGTGGCCCGCAAGTCTCGGTCGCTCAGTGATTAGAGCAGTGGATTTGATTTCTAAAGGTCGTGGGTTCGAATCCCATCTGACAATTATTTTGTGGCTGAGTTGATTTTGGACTTTGATTTCTGGCGTAATTTTTTTATGAGTCAGTTAGGACATTTGGCATTCTCCCATGGAATGAGGGATCTTATCAGAACTTATCTTAAATATTGATCTGCGAGCCTACCATTATCTATTAGAAACCATCATGTCAGATCGTTTTGTTTATATTGAAGTTGTCACATTTTGACACACTATGGAGGTGTTGATTCAAAATTCAAAAATTCAATATCATTTATTCAGTCTAGGCTGTTACAAGCACTTATGAACGTCAAAGAAGCTACGCCATCGGTTCACAAACCCTACGGCGGGAGACCTTGTAACGAGAAGAACCGGCAAGAAACTCGTCAAGGGCTATTATTTTCTCCCTGTTTTATTTCATACAGAGTCGTCAAATTGAAAAGTGAGCTTTACATATCAGTAAGGTCAATTTCCATCACAAAAGAAAATACTAATTATAATAATACATTTTATGGTAAACAATTTTCAACTCGCAAGGAAGGACTTACATTTAACATTTCTCGCATTACAAGGTTACTGTACTGCAAGTTGTGACGTACATACAGGTCAATAGTAATTTATTTTAGATGAAAATGTTTTAGCTCTAAGCACAACGTTAAGACAATCAGACTGAAGTAGACCCATTTCCGCTGGCGGCACCCGTTCACGAACATGACGCATGAACAAGCCATCGCCTCGCTCAACCATATTTTAGGGAACGTAACGACCCGCCCCACACGACACAGCCGAAGAAACGTTTGAGTGAGCATGACGTATTTCAGGTACTTATGTTAAAGTGTATAAATATAAAAAATACAATGGCAAAACCAAAAAAAAAGAAAGATAAAAGTACATTAATATAAGACGCAACTTACAATGTTACTGGAAGACGCATCAGCTGGGTCATAATCATAAAGCGTATTTAAAGTAAATTAAAAATAATAATAATAATGGCTTTCATATACTTAATTACAATAATTGGAGAACATTACTTATTTTTATTTATTCTGATCAAGCAGTGCCACGTTCTCAATTCAAAACATCATAAATAACATAGAATTTATAAAATTTAAACAAAAATATAAATATCTCAACACATTTTAACACAATCAGACATGAGTAGACCCATCCCACTGGCAGCACCCGCTCACGAGCATGACGCATTAAGCGAAGCATGATTGAGCAAAGACGTCACAAAACTTACATCAAAAAACAAGCCTACTTTAAGAGATTCGTAGTACGAAATAGGATGGTAATATCGGAACAAAACTGTGCTAAGAGATGGCAGTAGGCCCCCTGGATGGTTAGTTAACTCTACACAACATTTGTCAAAGATTTAGTTAGTAGGTACTAGCTTTTGCCTGAAAAGCGAACAGAAATAATTCTTGTGTCTTGCAAAGTTTTAGTTAGGAAGTGCTCGTGGCAGCGCTTGACAGACTGATCGTATACGATCACGTTTGTTAAGCAACACTCGGTCCAGCCAGGTGTCGGATGGGTGACCGTAAAGTGGCATTACAACTGAGCGCTTCCGTGCTTCATTGGTTACGGTAAGCCGTCGGTCTCGGCTGCTGTAATCTGATAACAGTCGTTAAGCCAAGTCAGAGGCCTTATAGGCGGCTTGATAAACTCTGACACCAGAGGAGGCCACTAATCCTCATATGATAAGAAGAAGAAGTTAGGAAGTGGTCATCGGGTAAGTAGTGCTAAGCCTTTTTTAAGTTTTGTGTATATAAATTTTACTACTTCTATTTATGTCCGTCACTTCTTTTTGCTATTCTTGGTTCATTATATAGGACTATTTATTTCGGAGATATGGGTTTTTATTGGTAAAATAGGCGGTAACAAACGGTTTGAATGACTCTAGGAACAGAATGTTCAATGAGACGATCCAAGTTTTGTATTACCTTTTACTAAGTAGGTATCCAATCCAAGCAAGCGAACACTCATTTGTTTTAATAAAGTTACAATCAAAATCACTTAATATCCATTTGTTTACCAAAACCATACAGCGATCCAAAACTTTAAAATGTTGGTCTAACTAGTTGGTAGTCTCGTTGTAACACCGAACACCACAAACAACCGACTGTTTCAAATAGCGTAACTCCATTAGTCTGAATTAGACCCCATTTACTTTATTTAACTACTATATCACCGAACTAATTAACAAGACCAAACTACATAAATAAATATAGGAGCAAAATTTAAATAAAAGTTTATACCTAGTGAGTCTGGTGACATTCACCAAATGTCAAGTTATTATTTAATAACTTTTTAATTTTGCATTTTACAATGCTATTTTTATTTTCTTGTTTAATATTTATTAAGTTATTATTTATGTGTATGTAAAATATGTAATTAATGTAGACTTGGATATTCGAAACATTTGTTGTTTTTGCTACAAAAAGTAGAAAAAATCCGGGTCTCATTCTCAATGCAAACACTTCAATATAAAGTAAAACTTGGCAACACACTGTTTGATATTTGACATTTTAAAAAATATTTAATTTCTACTCTTTCTGGCCATACTGTATCACCTCAATATTATTTTATAAACTTACATCAAGATTTTTATTTTTATTCTATTACAATGAAAACTATTTCAAAACATACCCGAACCCGAGATCTTGAATGAATAGAATGTTAGACAAAAACTATTTGTGGAAATTGGAAGAAAAATATTGTTATAGCGTTGTAGCTTTAACGATATTTAAGTTTTAATATATATCGCAATGATCTCGATGCTAGATCGTAAAGAAAGATGCATTCAGGAAAATACTGAAGCATCCACTCAGGAATACTTAAATCTATGCTCTTTCCATGGCTTACTTCCTGCACACTTGCTACCAACACATCAAAGTGGGTCGTGTTTGGATCACATAATGCTTAAGTCAAACTACTCTGCACTAGCTTTAGTCATGAATTCATCAATAACTGATCACAGCGCCGCATTACTAACTCTGAATTGTAAATTAAATAAATTAGAAGATACACGCATAATTACTAAGTTAAATGTAAACAAACTCGAAGCTGACTTATGCAATATCGACTTTACCCCAGTTTACAGTTCAGCTGATATGCATTTTTGTATGTCGTACGTAATAGAAAATATTGCAGTGGCTATTCAAAACAATAAACAAAGTATACGATTAAGTAATAAAAACTATAATATTAAACCGTGGATTTCGCCAGGTTTAATACGCTGTATGAAAAATAGAGATAAATTGCATTTGAAAGCGAAAGCCAATCCAAATAATTTAGTGTTACAATTAACATACAAGCGATACAGGAACTTTTGCAATGGTCTCGTAAGAAAAGTTAAAATAAAATACGAAAAAGAGTTAATTGAAAGAGCTGGGAAAAATACCAAACAAATTTGGAAACAAGTTAAAAATATTACGTACTCAACCAAAAACCATGAGTCATCTTCGAGTTTGTTACAAACACATGGGTCCCAAATAGAATCTGTCAATTACGTTAATATTTTTTTTGTAAATGTCGGCAAGTGTTTAGCCGAAAAAGTGCAGAGTCGCCCATTTATAAATACACAAATTCCTACGTCTCATACTAATAGCATAACATCTTTTGTACTCTTAGGTACCGATGAAACTGAAATTGAAAATGTAATAATGAGTTTAAAAGACGACTGTGCTGTCGGGTGGGACAATATACCGACTAAAATAGTCAAACAATTCAGACACATTTTAATACCTCCTTTGACCTATATTTTCCAAAAATGTTTGGCCACAGGTATTTTTCCCAAGTGTTTGAAGAAAGCTATTATTGTTCCTATTTATAAATCAGGTGATAAAAAGCAAGCAACAAATTATAGGCCTATATCGTTATTACCAGTTTTGTCTAAAATATTAGAAAAAATTATAAATAAAAGAGTGATTAACTTTTTAGAAAATAAATCGCTATTGTCAAATGCTCAATTTGGTTTTAGACCCAATTTATCAACAGCCGATGCCGTGCATAAATTGACAAATTTTATTGTGGAAAATCTTGACAAAGGTAAGGCTTTTGATTCCGTTTCCATTCCGATCTTGTTGCGTAAGCTTGAAAACATTGGCATAAGAGGCACACCGCTAAAATTGATAACAAGCTACTTAGAAGACCGCATCCAATGCGTGAAAGTGGGTAATGTCATCAGTAATGAGCAGAAAAATACTTCTTACGGGGTCCCCCAAGGAAGTATTTTAGGATCTACCCTGTTCTTGATTTACATAAATGATCTATGTAATATAAATCTTAAGCAAGGTATCATTGTAACATATGCTGATGACACAGCTCTTCTCTTTTCGGCCGACTCAGAAGAAGAAGTATACAGGCACGCGCAACACGGTTTCAATGTAATTAACAAATGGCTTCAAAGTAATTTACTAACCCTTAATGCTGAAAAGTCTAGCTACCTTAAGTTTTCCATTCGCAAATCAACACTAACCACGCACGACTTAAACCTACGTGCACATTTATGCAATGCCCCATATGATAATATATGTGTATGTCCACAGATCCAATTACATGATAAAATAAAATATTTAGGAGTAATTTTAGATGAGACGTTTTCGTTTAAGCACCATATTGAAACATTAAATAACAGAATTCGTAAGATGATATTTATATTCAAAAAACTACGCCATGTTGGCGACGCGGTACTAATCCGACAAATATACTTGGCACTTTGCGAATCCTTGCTGACTTACTGTATTACCACGTGGGGTGGGGCTGGTAAAACTTTACTATTAACCACCGAGAGAGCTCAAAGAGCTATACTTAAAGTGTCTACATTTAGGCCATTCCTGTATTCCACGACCCTTCTTTATAAAAATTGTGAAGTTTTAACAGTCAGACAATTATTCATAATGAGCACTATATTAAAACAGCACAAAGCCCTTCCATACAACACCGAAATAATTAATAAGAGGCGGAAAGATAAAGTTTGTGAAGATGCAGAAGATGACGTATGATGATACAGAAGAATTACTTTTTGTGACAAAGTAATTTAAGATTATAATACTTACAGGTATTTTTGAGAGATTTTAAATTGATTGTTTGTGTGTGATACTTTGCGAAGGTAGTTTATTATTTTATATTATTATTTTAAATTGTTTTATTCTTCGCTTTTAAATATTTTTTAAATATTATTATTGTTAACACAGAATAGTATAAGATGTATCTTTTAGTTAAGGTCTCAAAGCCTGAAACACAGGATCACCTAGTTCAGGCATAATATTAAATATTATTACCATAAGACACCTTTTTTTTTCTTAATGTACTTTTAAATGATCATAGGTAAGAAGAATTTTATATTTGTAGAAATATAAAAAACTTGTTTGTTTATGTTTAGGTACTAACATCTTTTGTAAGTTTGTATGCCCATAATAACAAACTATGTATATTAAGTTATTGAATAAATGATTTTATTATTATTATTATTATATTCAAAATACTATTCGTAATGTTTATAACATAAACATAATACAATAAAAAAACATCTACCTACTTCTCAACTTGCAAAGACGGGGCTTCAGATGTTCTATGATCAGTGTGCTTAGTGTGAATTTTCGAATAGAGTTTAATTATCAACCTTAAACTCATTTGTCAAAATTTCACTCTTACGCGATGGTAACTTTTGGACATTTTCAAACACACACACATAACACATAATAACACGCACTCTGAAGACGGGATACCTAATGGATATTTCAACATTGGCTCAGTTTAAATAATAATAATAAACTTTGGCCAGAATAGATCGTTTACTTTCATCATGTAGGCTACGTCCAGGAGGGATGAGAACCTTTTTCTGTAATTGGAATTTACTAACTTAATTACCTAGCTTACCTAAAATTAATTATTAAAACGGGCCTACGTATTAAAGAAGATAATTATCTGTAGTTTAAGCCGCTTGAAATGTTGTTACACTATAGTTTTGATTCTTATTTGACTGGTATTAAATAACATACACCGATGTGTGCTATAAATGTATACCCTATGATGTGGTAGACGACCCGTCGGTGAACACTGTCCCGGTGGTGGCCATTTTGAATCTTAACGCTATGTAAATAAAGATTATATAAAGCGGTTACAACTGGGCATAGAGTGACCATACCACAACCGGTCGTCTAACATACAAATAATCACGCCTTTATTACCCCATCCTCCGTACAGCCCAGATTTAGCACCATGCTATTTTTTTTTTATTTCGCACGATAAAAAAAAATACTTGATGGGCGAATATTTAGGCCGTCGAAATTCGGCGATTATTTGTCGAACTCCCGCAAGACACGTCTTTTAAATGTTTTGTAAGCTGGTTCACCCAAATGCATAAGTGCATTGGGATTGGAGGGGGATATTTTGAAAAGCTGTAAATTAACTTTTTTATATTCTAACTATTTTTCATTTCACTAACTGTTTTTGGAATAGCCCACGTATTATTGACACGTTTGATTGCTCGCAATATGCTTTAAAATATGGCATAATAAAAAAATATTTTTCTTATGAGGAAGCAGTAAACGTAGACACCACATCCGGTCGTCTAACTTACGAACAATCACGTCTTTCTTGCTGGCTTTCATTGCAAGCACCCCAAACCGATAATTTGATCATTCCAACAATAAGTTGAAACAAATCTCTTAGAGTTACACGCAATAGAAAGATTTCATTATTAATTATGCAACTCGTTAAGAAGTTTGATTACTTCCGCGCTTTGCGAACTGGCTTAGAACCTAAACAAAGGCTTCACAAAGTGTCTGCCTAAAGTACACTTGTCACTGGTACTTGTAAACTTTTACTTTGTATTTCATTTAATGAAGTACGGTCAACAGCACGTACAGCTTTTCATTTGCACTACTAAAACCGCCGCTGTCAAGGTCATTAATAAATATTATTATATTATACCTCATATAGCAAATTTTCATTAGAAACAGTAATTACAATCGTGAGCTCACGAACGCCGTGCGAGCTTAAAAGGAATTCATTTAGAACGCGGGTAGACACAAGGAACATTCAGATTTTAACGCGTTTCATCCTCTATAAAAGATACTTTCCTCAAATATTACAGCGCCGCCCGCTGAATTTGAGATTTTGAAATGCTTTATTACGAAAAAAATAGTAGTTATTTTGCTAATGTGTATGTAAAACAATTAAAGATAAAGTCAGAGCAATTGATTGTTCATATTTATTTATATTTAATAGTTATTTTAAACAACACAGTATCTTAGCTACTCAATGTATCTTTAACTCATATCATATATCATCATCTTATGTAGTAAGTAATGTAATTGTTACAACTAATTGATTGAATTACATCGAAATGATATGTTGTTAATTAGTACATAAGTGTCTACATCCAATAATTAGTGGTATCATAGCACTACCATAAATAACACATGCGGTAAATGTTATTAATGTTAATTACCGGTATGTATTAATAATTACCTCATGATTTGGTAAATGTGATAAAAATATTAAATAATTTATTTATACCGGTAGTTTTTAATAATTCTCTACTGCGCTTGATAATAGTAATAAATTTTTTGTTGATCTGTTATTGTTGGTAATTTTAAAAAACTATTCATTCATCTATTATAATCACTGTGATAACAATAGGTGAGCTTACTGATATATGTACATACATTCTTTGTTGATAAATACTCAATATACTAGTACTACTACTACGCTCAAACCAAAATAATAACAAGGAACTGTTAGATTAAACGAAAACTGCTGATATAAAAATCATACAGGGCCCCAAAAAAATCACAAATAGTGTAATTTTTTATTTTTTTTATTGGGGAACTTTCCGGTGGACTAGTAAAGTACTTCTGGGTTTTTTTTTCGAATATCAATAAGGTTAAGGAAATAATTTTTATTCAAATGAAATACCTTTCATGTTCTATTATTTGTGATACAAACGTGTTATATAAAGTTTCTTTTTGAAATAGGTTCCCTGAAAAAACTCTGCTGGTCTACCGACCGGGAAGTTTCACGACAGTTCGTAAATGCCGAAAGATCTCCGTGTATCGCAGTGAGGTATCGTGCCTATCTATTAACATTTGTTTTACATTGCAATGACATCGCGATATATGCCGCAACCGTGAGCGCACCTCACTGCCTCAGCAGGCATTTCGGCATGTTTCTACTTGACTGCGTGAAGTGAGTTCATAGGCACAGAATACTAAATAGGCATGATTCACACCGGACGGGCGGAGTCGGCGCGCAGTGCAGCGCACTTTACAACTGCAGCTGAAGGAAATTGAAACATCCGTAAAGAAGTTAAGTTCCATGTTCGCATGGGCGTGACCGGCTGCCGAGGCGACGTCGCCGCCCGCGGTCTGCTACGTAAATTGCATGCAGATATGAAACTTAACCTCCTCACGGACGCTTCAGTTTTCTTCAGCAACTGTAAAGTGCGTTGCGCTGCGCGCCGACTCCGTCCGTCCGGTGTGTCATCATAAATTATCCGGACGCGCACACACTTGATACAGTATCACATACATCGCGTGCTACACCTCTAAGTGAGTACCCTGCCTAACAGCGAATCTCTCCCGATGGTGCACAAACGCTATTATCGTCGCCATTTCTTATCGACGAGCGCGTATTGGCGCACTTATGGCTTACGGCTCTACACTGTTGTAAAACGTTATTGAGTCTTACGACCCCGATATTGGACTTCAAACGGTGGAATTTCCATGGCAGAGGTGCTGCAAAGATGGCGTCGGTAATTTAATATTCATATCTAGATCCGGCTTTGGCCAAGGATAAGCGAGTTAGGATAACGATATAATGTATTCATGAGGTTAATTTAGCTTTCTTTATCTATTTATGGAAAGTCGACGTACACTAGAAACAGAACACGGGACTACCAGAACATACTACAATTAATCTACAATATACTTCGTAAAAATAAAATAAGAGTAAGCAATGATTAATTTCAGTATCTTTCATAATGGTAGTTTCTAGGAAAATAATTATTTAGCTTAAGGCTTTGGGATGCACTTACGGAAGATATCAGAAAGGCTCAGACGCTAAATTCCTTTGCCGAAATTAGCGTCTGAGACTTTTCTATTTAACTTATCTATTTAATATATATCTTTTATATTATTTATATATCTCTTATTTAGAGGAAGTGAAAGGAAAAGTCTATATATATATATATATATATATAGGGTAAAAAAAGTTTATTTTAACAATACTCGTGAACGGGTGGCGCCAGCGGAAATGGGTCTACTTCAGTCTGCTTGTCTTAACGTTGTGCTTAGAGCCTACATATTTTCATCTAAAATAAATTACTATTGACCTGTATGTACGTCACAACTTGCAGTACAGTAACATTGTAATGCGAGAAATGTTATAATGTAAGTCCTTCCTTGCGAGTTGAAAATTGGTTACGGTCAGGATAACCATAAAATGTAATATAGTCATAGTCATAGTCATAGTCATAACATTTATTGCAACATGTTGGTTATTACAGATGGTAAATACATAAAAAATGACCCATAAACATGACCCTGCAAGGGTATGGCAATTTAAATATTTTAAAAGTATGTGTTCTTAAACATAAACATTTTAAGTATAATCAAAAAATTCCTTCAAGGTATAATAACATTTTTGTATTAAATATTCCTTCAGTTTTGAGCAAAAGATCTTTTCTGTTTGTATTTCCTGGAATTCCTTTGGTATTTTATTAAATATTTTAATTGACATATGGTAAGTGCCTGAGCTCACCATATGTAGTTTTGCGAAAGGTAAAGCCAGTCTATTTTGGTACCTTAGGTTATATTATAATTATATTTTCTTTTTGTGATGGAAAGTGACCTTGCTGATATGTTAAGGTCAATTTCAATTTGCCGACTCTGTATGAAATAAAACAGGGAGAAAAAAATAGCCCTTGACGAGTTTCTTGCTGGTTCTTCCCGTTACAAGGTCTCCCGCCGTAGGGTTTGTGAACCGATGGCGTAGCTTCTTTGACGTTCATAAGTGCTTGTAACAGCCTAGACTGAATAAATGATATTGAATTGAATTGAATTATATATATATATGCATGTATATATATATTTTTTTTTATTCCTTATCTTATTTGTGCACCCACTCCCCCTACACTATTACCCTATCTATTTATTTTCTTTTACCCAAGGTTGCCTGGAACAGATTGCTATACAGCAATAAGGCCGCTTATTGTATGTTTCTTCTGTTTGTTCATATATTTGTTTCGTTGCAACTGTGTGGGATAAAGTCATGTTATTAATATTTATTTCAGTACTAAAAATCGACTCGCGTCTATAAACTGCTGAACAAATTTTAGATGCTATTTAAGTACAAAATTCTGTTAAACTAAACAAGCTGTATTGCAAAGTAAAAGCTGAAATAATTTTATATTTAAAATGTATTTGGGCAATCTTATAAACGAAACCAAAGCGATTTATATCTTTCAGGAGAAAGGCGGAATCATATTATAATCATGTACCTACCAGAATAAATACCGCAATTCAAAGTTCACTGTTAATTTGTTCTAACGTAGTATATGTGCACGTAAACCTGAATAACACACAAATACACAAACTACGCAAGCACAGTTAGGTAATCACATTTTCAAATGGTTTGGGAACAGTGGCCGCATCGGGTTTATCTAACGCGACCCACCATATCTCGCACCTTATTATGCGAGAATATTGTTGGGAACTCCTAACATACGCCGAGTTTATTTATCTTGAATTGCGGCAACAAACTTTTGCTGACGACTTCAAAATGTCTGGCTTATTGGCTGTTTATTTCGAGATCAGAATTTAAATCAATAAAATAATGTCAGTTCCACCTGACCAATTCCAATCCAAACTGTTCCAATTTTATGCACGTCTAAGTAAGGTTTCATTATAGACCCACCACCGTGTCTCGCACCTTATCATGCGAGAATATTATTGGGAACTCCTAACATATTCCGATTTTTATATCTTGAGCAGCGGCTACAAACCTTTTGCTGACGACTTCTTATTGTCTGGCTCGTTGGCTTTTTATTTTGAGATCAGGAGCTCTATTTTTGATTCACTCGTCTCGAGGATTCTACTGATTTTCGTGCGACGTTTGAGTTTCCATATTCCGTAAAAGCGACCTTGCATGTATATATATATAGCTTCGCTTTTTGCCTGTAGTACCGCCTCCCAACGCGAGCGCGCGAGGGGCAAAGCGAAAATCGTTCTATATCTACCGCCTCCTCGTTCGCCTTGCCACTTGCGCGACGATTGATTCAAAAATAGAGGTCCAGAATGTAAATCAATAAAATAATGTCAGTTCCACCTAATTTTAAGCACGCACATTAAAGACCCACCGTATCTTACACCTTATAATGCTAGAATATTGTTGGAAATCTCAACATATGCCGACTTTATTTATCCGAATTGCGGCTACAAACTTCTAGCTGACAAGTGTCTGGCTCATTGACTATTTATTCCGAGATCAACCATCACACGATGGACTAAGTTACTTAAGAATGTAAATCAATAAAGTTGTGTTAAATCTTTTAGTAACATAAAGTTGTCCCTGCTATACGGAAAAATGTTAGTAAAACAACAAATTCAAAATTAAAAACCTTCAAGAACCAAAAGAATATCTTAAAATTACGAGTTTACCTATCGTAAAATGTCTTCAGAAGGCCAAACCTAAACAACGAAATAAAAATTAAAATTAATTACAACCTTTTGTTACATTTACCACAAAATCCATAAACAAAAAGCTTTATGGACGCTCTTCATAAATATGCAAAGGAGTACAAAGTGTTAAAATTTAATTACAAGGAAAAATATAGATAAGAAAAACGATAACAAAGGGCCGCCGCTATCTAACGGAGTTAAAGTTACGATAGCAAGACAAATAAGACTCGAAAGCAGAGTAAGTTATTGCCGGATGCCACAAACGTTCCTATTTTGATAAGTACTGTTCGAAATGAATTGGATTATGAGACCCTTAAATATTTCATTTTCATTGCTGCTCAAGTTGCTGCTCTACTAAGCCCCTTTACTGCCTACTATGTATTCATCGAAATATGCTCTTAAGCTAGGTATATCTATTTTTTACACAACTAAACTTTTGCTGATATCTCTGCATCTAAAAAGCATCTATAGTCACGTTATTTTAGAATTGAAACTGATAGAAGTCTAAATCTCCATTGATTGATAAGGGATAATGGGACAGAACATCCCCAAAATTATTGAATCTGTAATGGCGTATAGCGCACAAATGACAGGGGATAATGGTTCCAACCTTCCTCAAAATTATGGCGAACTGTAAAATCAAATCAATTAACTTTTCCAAAATAAACTTTGTAGCGTTTTCTATGTTTAGCAATAACAACTTCACATACTTCTCTAGATAAAAAAATGTAACAGTCTTTCTTTAAACGTATTGTACGTCTAAGAGTTTACTGTTATCCTAAATAAGGTATGCTATTTTTATAATGTAAATAACTAATTAAAATTTACCAGACATCAGTTCAAAATTACGCCTTACTTTTTAATGTAGAGAAACGTGCAAAAGACGGTTTGCTTACTTCCAGAAGCAAAACTCGCTCTTATATTAATATTAGCGATTCGCGGAGCTTATTCCAAAAACTTGGCCAACTCAAGCAAAATAATAATTTCATCTGAGTTTGCCTCAAAACTTCTTTGGAAACTTATTTTAGGTTCTCACAAAGTATACCTGGTGCTTATGACAATGGTGATATAGCATATAGCATATTATATATAGCAAAACGAGATATAGCATATTACAATAGATAGTTATCATTTCAAGCAGGGTTGGTCTTGGACTGTCTAGAACACAATTTGACTACATTTGATTTTTGCCTAGAGCTTAAAGTGACTACATAATGGGTCGAACACTCAAATCTCCTAAAGCACAAATTGACTAGTACCGAAAAAACGTTTCACTAACTGTTGTATTTTGTTTGGTTCCAATTTTGATCATATTGGAATTAACAACCAAAAATGTACAAGGTTTTATATAACTAGTTGCCGCCCGCATTTTCACTCGCTTGGTTCCCGTTCCCGTGGGAATATCAGAGTAATATGCGGAAACATATACTGGGATATAGCATGATCCTGCATCTATCTGCATGTAAATTTTTATCAAAATCGGTCAGCAATTTAGGAATGATTTCTAACAAGCAAACGTAAAAACCTTCCCATTCATAATATTTGAAGGATTTCTTAGAACCACTTTTCAAAATTAAGATTTGGTCGTGTCTTTTTATGTACAAACTTTAGTTATTAAAATTCAAATCAATTTAATTCTCTAAACTAAAATAAAGCTCGATTTATCATCTAAGCACCAATGAAAATATTTATTCAGGAATTATAAGACATTCTCTTTTATAATAAAGCTAAAAATGTTCCCCAAAATCCTGTAAAAATTTGCATTATGTGACATCGTTTTATTAGCTTTTGAACCTCGAGAGCCTCTGGGAGCTCGGAGGAAGTCATAAATATCTCGCGCGTCCCCGATTTTGCCAAAGTTTGCTTGCACTAGAATGCTTAGCGCCATACTTGTGACATTTCTGTAGCCATTTCTGAGAAAAATAAGAGTAGTTAGGTACAAAAAGTTTTCGCGTTACTCCTATTGTCTAAAAATATCACGAAATTGTTTCACGTCTTCGTGTTTTGGCCATTCAGCGGATTTATTGTTAGTCGTAAATGTAGTTGGTCAGAAAATACCAATATTTAGAATTTTATCTACTTATTAAAAAAACTAAAAAGTAAAAAATAAGCCTTTTGGAGTCGGTGCTAGCTAAAGCATTCTACTTTGAGCTCCGATTCTTTTATTTTTCTTGCCTTGGCTGGCCCCACGGCACCGATTCTTAAAGTCTTAATTTTGCTTTTTAGTTTTTGACGGCGATTTTTTTACACAGTTTTTTATTTTTTACTTGTTAGTGTCTGTAATAGGTTGTTTTGTAAACTACGAGTACATAAGGTTTTTTCTTGATTATATTAGGTTTCATGTACCTACATTAATAACAAAAGTATCGTGAAAATTACATCGTCCTAGTTAGCAAAAATGCTCATAGAATAAAAAGTACTGGGCCAAACTGAAACAAATTTTTGTGGCACCAAATGGCAACTATTCCGCATCGAAATCGGTGTACATACATAAAAAACATACCAACCGAATTTAGAACCTCCTCCTTTTTGGAAGCCGGTTAAAAATTACTAACGATTGAACTAGTATAAGATGTACAGTGAATTTTTATGTCATTACATTAACAATAGCTTTGTATTACTAAGAATACGACTCAAATGATTTTTAAATATTTTTATTTGAATTGAAAAACTTATATTTTACGTAAAACTCAATTAATTCAAACAAAATAACAACAATATTTCCTCATATAAAGGCCCCTGAAGAGGATACAAAACTAATTGCCAAGGTCATATCGGGCGCGTGCAGTTTGTTTTTACGTAGTAAAAGAAAACATATTAGAATTAACAGCGTTTTCAATGCATGGAGGAAACGAAGCTAACATGAATTTAATATTTTTCGGACGTTCTTAAATTGAAATTATTTCCAAAGAAGGGAAGGAAGTGAAAACGACAATGAAGTCACTTAGAGTGGGGACGAAAGAATAATGACCAAGCGCCGACCTGCGTACCTACTGCGAGATTATTTCGACTTATTCCAACCAGAACGAATGATCAGACACATTATTAACTCCTGCTCACGTTTCGTTCATATAAATATAAATTTATATTTTTTTACATATATGTGTAATCCTATCCTTCTTTGAACTTGCCTTATTGCTGTTTTTTTTTATTTTATTTTGTTGGGGACGACAAACAGTTTACACAATATAGTAAATAATAATTTGTATAAATAAATAAAACCCACACCGTTAGCCACGTATTCAGTTAAACTATGTTACTCAATATTAAGAGAAAACAAAACAAAACAAAATAAAAATAACTAGAAAAAAAATTCAACATGTGCGAGCTGAGAAACAATCTGAGATACGCACCTACTTAGGATGGAATTTTTTTACAATTTATGATTTTAAATGTTTTTTTAGGCATTCTAATAATAATCGTTAAAATTTTGAATATTGTTTGCAAAAATGTCAGTATCGGAGAAAGAAGAGTTGTACGTGTGGGCCAAGCGATGTATGGGCGCGCACGCACCGGCAGCTTTGCGGCACCGTGGTGTATAGAACACTCGATTAACGCGCACAGCTCGACGAGACGGTGTGATGATGAGGCACAACATAGCACAATTTGTTACTCAGCTCAGTACAATCAAACTTATTGTTACAAATGCCATGCAGTATCATAGCACTGAGAAGTGTGCGCCTGTGTTCCAGGCATTATATTTGTCCAGAAGTTGTGTGTACGACCGGCGAGCATGAGAGATCTTAAAGTCAATGTAACGCAAGAATTTGCGTTGTACTCTCCCCAACATATCCACGTATTTTTATATACAGGGTTCCAAACGGCTGTAGCATACTCCAGCTGGGGTCGAATTCGAATTGGGGGACAGCTGATTTGTATAAATGGAGTAGTGTAGAGGGACGCCTAAAGTCACAAGATGATCGCCGCACCAAACCACACAGTCTTACAGCCTTATCTTTGATTGCACAAATGTGGCGATCTAAATGCAATTTGGTATTCAGAAACACACCAAGATCCTTGATAATATCCACAGATTTCAGGTCTGTTTGAGACAAGTGGTATCTGCAGTCAATTCGTTGCTTTTTTTTAGTGAAAGTAATAGTTTGACATTTATTACTACATAAACTATTTACTAAGTTGCAGTTTGTTATCAAGGCAGTATTTAGAAAATCTGTTTAGGTCTTCCTGAAGCAAGTGGGCATCGGTAACATCCTTAACCGTAGAATAAATTTTGAGATCGTCGACATACATAAGGAAACGAGAGTTTCGAAAGCAGTCTTTGATGTCATTCACATATATGATAAATAACAGAGAACCAAGAATTGAGCCTTGGGGGATCCCTGAGGATATATTAACAGTTTCAGATTTAAAGCCATTTATGACACAACAGTCTGAAGTCACCGCACGATTGATACGTGACGTATAGCGCAATTTTTGCTGTCGCATTGCTATTACAAAGATAGGTAATAGCCCCACGACGATTTATCTTGAAGTTCAGTTACTTGACGTGTTTAGGTTCAAAGAGTGCCGTAGCACACTGTAGCACGTAGAGGTATTTTCGTAGCGTGTAAAATACTTTATGTAGAAGATTATATTGTATGCCTATAAGAAGTAGGTATATTTAAGTAAATTGTGCTCTATTGTCTAAACTATTGAGCTCTATTCTCTAAACTATTCTTAAGAACGTTATATATACCGGTATATAGGTATATTATACTGTTGCACGGTGGAGACTTTCCCATAAAATAAAAAGAAATCGAAACAGGACGACGCCAAATGCACAATCAGAGGAAAATCTCTACAAATACAAATGTTGTTTATTGTGTCTATTTACATGCAGATGGCAAATTTGACCGCAGACTGCCATCAGTCAGGGCCGGTTGTAGGACTCCGTAACGACCTTACATAATACGCTCACATTTCTAGCGCATTTCTCAAACCGAGCCACTAGGGCTACAAGCGAGACTGTTGAAACGAATCTTATATGTACCATACATGTAAGATATTTCGAATAAAATGAATGATAATGATAATCATTTTTTAAAAGTTTGATAGTTTGATTTTACCCAATCACACGTAATACCAACCACAACATAAAATAGGACTTAGGATAAATTTTACTCAGATATTTAATCTAAAAATAAAATATAGGTACAAATTTCCTACATCATTACTGGAAATATTGAAAAAGCATTCGAGCATATTAAGTACATAAAAAATTAGCACAATAATAATAATAATAACTTTATACAAATAGACAAAAACTCTTAGAGCGAGCTTGTAATTATATGGAGCATATGGATTGTAATTATTTGAATTTAAATAAATTATTATTACATATTTAGCTGTGTGTTATTATATAGCTGTGTAGTGTCGGCTTAGAATAGCACTACCCCCTCATCCCGTGGGTGTCGTAAAAGGCGACTAAGGGACTCAGCCTTCAGGAGACGGGCAACAGCGTCTCCTACAAACTTGGCCATACTGCGATCGCCAACCCGCGAGCGCCAAGCGTGGCGATTATGGCAAACCTCCCCTTTTGGTCGAGGCCTATACCCAGCAGTGGGTGTACTGTGGCTGAGACGACGACGACGATTATTATTATTATTCATATCATTTTGAAATAGCTATGACAAGTAAAAAAAAACTTCTATCTAAATTTACAAACCGAACTGATTTATTTCTATACGTTAGGTACGTAGGTAATATTATCTCGGAAACTAGAATAAATCGATATGCGTGTAGCCGTGACTTATGTCGGTCGTATTTGACCGGCTATCAGTCACACCGTATTTTTCCGACCGTTTCGGGAAATGATGTCATCAGTCTTAACGTGGTACATTCTTCATCTATTTTTTAAGTTGAGGATATTCTATCGTCATTTTAGCGTGTAGGACGTGGTAATTACATTGCACGATTAATCCATCCTTAATATTTTATCATAATAATGCCGTTATTCTTCGTTTGTACATATTATGTTATCACTGTAAGTACTCGTACAATAAAAAAATTACCGACTTTACCGGAAAGAAACGAAAAGAAAAGCTTTTTCTTGCTTTTTAGTATTTTGAAGTCGGTTTACAGTTTTTTATTTCACAATTTTTTCTACTTTACCTTCTATTGGTGCTCTAAAATTCAAAGTAGCAAAACGGTTCTCCGTGATTCACTTTCCCTTAAGAGCGCCTTGACGAAATGGAATAGATGGAACTCAACCACCTCAGTGGTCTAGTGGTAACAACTACTGGTATCAGATCCAGAACTCCCGGGTTCGATTCCCAGCGGGGAGCACATGTTGTATTCGGTTTGGTTGGTGGTAGGACTTTTTGTAAGTCCGCCTGACTAGCGACCAGCTATGAGCTACCACCATCTTATCTAAGTCTGACAACATAACAACGATGTTTTCAGCATTATTGTGTTCGAGCAGTTAGTGATAATAGCCAGTTTTTCAGTGGCTGAAGATTCCGGGAGAGGCGTGTTTCCATCTTCAGCCTTATCATTACTGCACATTAGGTATGATGAAAGCTAAGCTAAGCCTTGTTAATAAAAAAATGAGAAATAAAATCATACAAAGAAGTCTCTCTCCCTCTAAATGGTTATTAGAAATGACTAAGTAACTACTAATACTACTACTAAATCAACGACCACTTTCGTAAATAATAACAATAATCCCGCAGGCCAGCTTGTGGCGAGCTGCTGGTGAGTGGCGACTCCACGGGCAAACTGAGTACTCCAGAGAGTCGGACGCGGCCCTCGCATCTGGCTAGCCAGCGTGGATTTCAAGAGGGCCCGGATTCTCGCCCCTGGCTGGCCTTCATCGACTGATCAGGGTGGAGTCGCAAGAGCTTAACGCTCGCAGGGTGGAAGTGAAATATGCATAAGACACGAGTTGGCTCACTGTCCCTTGTACAGTGGGTAGAAAGCGCTGCACACCGATGTTGCTCTCTTGCCATCGTGGCTAATTTTGGAGAGCTTATTTAGTTATAAATTTTTAATTTTGCATTTTACAATGCTATTTTTGTGTGATAAATATTAAACAAGAAAATATACTAGAAAAAACTACTAGTCTCATGTCGCCCTGTTGGGATGAGACATGATACGGGCTCATTTACCTGATGTCAGAGATTAAATCCAGCAGTTATACCACACACGCATAATAGTTTAAAGTCGCTAAAGGTGGCCTTTATGTGTTGGACCCATATCCCCACACACGCCCTAAAGGACCGGGTCACTTTTGACCAGTGAAATCCATAGCGTACAAATAATAATAATAATAAAAACTTTATTGCACACGATACAAAAGCAAACACACAGAGAAATTCAAAAAAAATACAATAGGCGGCCTTATTGCTACATAACAATCTCTTCCAGGCAACTTTTGGTGAAAGAGATAAATCTATACTAATACGTACTAATATTATAAATAGGAAAGATTTGATTGTTTGTTTGTTTGCATTGAATAGGCTCCGAAACTACAGAACGGATTTGGATGAAATTTGGTACACAGATAGTAGATATCCTGGTTATGAACATAGAACACTTTTTATACCGATATTCCCACGGGAACGGTAATCACGCGGGTGAAACCGCGAGCGGCAGCTAATAAATAATAAAATAATAGGGGATTGGGTGTTTAAGACGATGGAGAAACATTTATTTGTAGTATGTACAGTACATACTACAATAAATAAATAAATAGATATCGATAGAGGATTTTTTTGATAATACTATAAATAATGATTATTGAAGGGAACGGAAGTGACTTCTGACTTGATTGCCAAAGGATCCCAGAGTCTGAGCCTTTCTGATACCCTTTGGAAGCCCGTTCCACAAACGAACGGCGTGCACAGCAAATGAGTAGGAAAAAAAGTCGGAAGAGTGGCGAGTAATTTCTAGGGTAAGGTTAGGTTAGTAAATAAAACGCTTTCTTAAGTCGTGTCACGGTGTTAGCTAATTAATATTTACTTATACATAAATAAATTGACCGTCATCTATTTGATTATCCAACCAGTCAAAAAATCAGTTTGTTAAACGTCGCCGTTTTTTTAAACAAGCATATTTATGCACCTATCGGTGATAGATCGCCAGTGTTAAAACGAAAAATCTAAAATACAGCCGTCCGGTAGTTGACACCGTTCTCTTTATTCGTATTTCGTTATGGCTGCCCGTATCTACACGCAAATTTGTTATGATACTGGAAACCAAATGGATCCAAAAAAAAGAACAATGGATTCATATTTCAAAACAGAAACTGCTTTAATGTGAGTAAATATTGTGTAGTTGCCTCAGCTAATGTAGTGCACAAGGTGACAGGTAAAATATACCTTGAAAGAGGAATTGAATATCAATCACCAAGCGAAAATTAAACATTTGTGTATTAAAACGGTGTATTACTCACTATTATCGAAGAATACTAACTATTACCTACTAACGTACTCGTGCTATTATGGTCACATTTGAGGTACCTAGATCTAGTCAAATCGATGGTTTTCAAACCAGCCACTATATCTGCATTAAACATAAAATCAAGCTAATTTAAATAAACTGAAGTTTAAATAAAGTTTCAGTTTTATTGATCTTTATACTTAACACTATCGAATAGTAACATAAAAGTGCACGATGTTTTTTTCCAAAATTCCAAAAATTTTTGCAGCCAACCATCGATAAATAGTTTTTCCGGCGTAGCACACATCGGCAAAGGATTATATCGTAAAACAAACCATCGATAAAGAGTGATTTTGGGCAACTGTTCCTTCGACATAGGATTTTTTCGCAGAACAAACCGTCGATCAAGCGTGATTTCGGCGAACCGTTCTACCGGCGAAATGTATTTCGATGAACAATTCGGAGCTATCTTTTCAGAAAACCATCTCGGAATAAAGAAATGTTAGCACAAGTTTACTTGTATGAATTATTTAGAATACTAGCTTCCGCTCGCGGTTTCATCCACGTGGTTCCCGTTTCCGTGGGATTATCGGGATAAAAAGTAGCCTATGTTTCTCTCCGTCCTTTCAGCTATATCTATACCAACACTCAAGTCGATTGATTGTTAGTTAGGGGGTGAAGGAAGAAGAAACAAATACACTTTCGCATTTATAATATTATTATGAAACCTTTATATCGTTTACATAGATAAAGTAAAAATATGTATTGCCTAAAATTTAAAATTCTAAGTGCCTGCACTACAATAAAAAAACTGTATTGATAAATATCAAAGTGTATTTTAAGGGCGGAATCATTTCCAATGAATTGAAGCACTTACTTTGTGAACTGCGACTGCTATTGACAGGCTCAATAATTGGACAATTTAGGCGACTATAACGATACGCGTTGATTTATGTGCTTTCGTTTTATGTAAATTATACTCGTCTCGATTAAACATAGGCTGCACTAACTTGAGTATTTGGGGATATAACGAAATTACAGTTTCTATTTTAGTAATGTCATCATATATTTTATTTTTAGATTCTCTTGCATATCAAAGTTACACTTTGCTTGTATAAAAAAAAATAAGAAATTACATTGAACTTCATGAAAAAAAAAAACACAATTTTTTAACGTTTAATACCCTTTGGAATATTAATATGAGATCGTGCACAACGAGTTATTAAATTTCTACTTCTGCTATTCCAAATATATTATGCACGATGCGAACCAGAAGCGGCGAACTGCAATATAAAGATAGTTAATCTTCACAGCGCAAATAAAGCGAAAGAGATGCGCATCCTGAAGCCAATGGAACATTAGGAGGAAAAATGTTGCCACAATATAGTAGGTAATTGAGGTGCATTTATCCGGCAATTGGCCGTCGTCCCCTGCGTTTCCGTTCGTTAGCCGAGCGCGGAAATGTTCCGGAAAATTGTTGCGATTCCCACACAGGACCGAACTATGTAAAACATTACCAAGGCGCTCTTTCTACAACTAGTTACAACAACCGTAATAATACGTTGAAAGTTGAGGCAAATATAAAATTCATGTAGATTGAGATAGGTAATACTGAGATATTAATCATAACATTAACATGACATGTGTTACGCTACATATAATATGCCTACTATGTCTATATAAAACTGAGCTAAGGCCCTCTGTTATCAACTACAGTTTTTAAAAATTCAGTGTCCTTCCATATGGACGGCCAGTGCCCCAGCAGTGAGATCATTAAAATGGCTGATTATGATATTAACTGGTTTCCATAAAAAAAAAATACACAAAATCAACTCGGCCACAAGTGAATTCGCAGATGGGACTTCACTTGTGGCCGAGTTGATTTTTCCCAATATTTTTCTATTTAAAATTTATCATTAGTATAAAAATAGCATTGAAAATCCAAAAGTTCAATAATCATAAAATACACACAGCGTCAAAAAATAGCACCTTTTAAAAATAGTTACTTTAAACTAATTTAAATATACCTTAGTGGAAAGAGTTGTATATCATTTGAAAGGTAACGAATAGGAGTAGCCAAATATGTTTTTTTTGGAGTTGCACAAAGAGACTTTATTGTTAACAAAAATAAAAATCCTTAATTATGCTTTTTGTAATAAAACGACTTACCTAAATCACAAATAGCGATTCATTTGTATCTAAAGTAATAAAGAAATTTAATTAAAATTATATGTTTTTAATTAAAAACATATCCTAACTAATATTATAAATAGTGTGTTTGTGTGTTCTTTCTTGACGATCTAACTAAGCAACCAATCTACTTGATTTTCGGCATAGAGTTAGTTGGAAAGACGTGGAGTAACAAAGGCTACTTTTTATCCCGATATTCCCACGGAAACGGGAACAACGCGGGTGAGACCGCGGGCGAAAGCTAGTTAATTAATATTTAGTATCCATCGCTGACTATAAATTCATTTGGTATTTTATCGAATACTGGCGTTACTTTGCTTCGAACCCATAGACAGAGAATTTTCTAATAAGAAAGATTCAATAATTCTTTCATAATAGAAAATTGTTTATTGATTTTATTAAAAGCTTATCAGAGCAAAATAATCTGATTTCCAAATGAAATTTCAGTACCTATTAAAAGAAGTGCTTAAATTTTCAGATGAGAAATTGGGTGCGAAAATTTGGAATTCGATGTCGCGTTAAAATTGCTCACTTGCAATCACAGCGGACAATGTATTGTTATTATATGAATATTTTATTTGAACGGCCAATTGGACGCGGCACAAACATTTGATATTCACTGTGGATACGAAAGGTTTGCTTATTAATTGGATTGTCGTGCCACGTAGCGAGCTGCCGACGGAAAATCGTCCAATGTGAATTGCTCTTAATTCGTTGCCCGTCTCCCAATAAAATATACGAGGCTTTCGGGTCCGACCGCGTCGAAAACGAGGTTTGAATAGCAAACAAAATATTAAGCTACAGATTTAAAGCTGTTACTTTCATTATAAAATGTTTATTTTATTTCGCAATCCAATTCGTCTCCTAATGTTATTCGGGACTCGTAATCGATTAAATTACTGCCTTCGTACTGCTCCGCTCCTAACCCACCCGTAGTTAAACAAAGATAAACGAAAATGAAACAGACATTTCCTTACAAAATAATTCAGACTGTAATGCCGAAATCACTTTACTTTCTGACAATTTCAACTGTCTGATATTGTAAGTCTTGAGATACAAAATTTACAATAAGTCATTAAAATTTGGACGTCAATCTGTTCACGAAACCTACGCCAGGAATGCCAAGAAACTCATAAAAGTTTTTAATGAGGGCCCCGGCTCTAAATTCGTCTATTTACAATCTCACTCCACCTAATTTATGGAAACAAACAAACTCACTAAGAAACAATTACCTACATACTAAAACAGTTTGCTGTTTTCGGCTTTCACGGGAATAATCCGTGAAAGCCTTAATTTATATTAGGTATATAATATAATACAGACAAAAATCACAAGAGCTATTATACAAGAGGACTGACTGAACCATTATTAACTATATCTGAGTCTGAAACGGATAAAGCAACGACAGGAACAAATTCTAAAAGCGTTCCAGAATCACATTCATCTTTTGCATCGTGCAAACAACAGGGCCGTTATAACATATCCCAGCGCTTGAAATCTTCAACGGTGCATCGTTCAATATCAGATGCGGCGAGTTCAAGCTCACGTACTACTTCATTTCGTATGAAACGACAATAAATGCATCCTTGCAAACTCTTTAACCGCTGCGTTTATGCTGTTGCATTCACAATGAACCCTAATAGGGGGCACTTTCAGAAGCTTTTGCGTTCACATTCTTTTGTGTACATTTTTTATGAAGATGTTACGTTCTTTGTAAATGTCAGCTTTGAGACATTTCAGAAAAAGGCCTTTTGGCTAATCGATGTATAAATAAAGCTAATCTTATCAACACTTAAATTAGATTCCTCCAGCGACTTTGGCCGCGTCGACGTTTGGAAAATCTCATGGGAACATTTAACCGGGATAAAACTATCTGTTTAATCCAGCCTATTTATCTGTGTGCCAAATTTGATCCCATTCCGTTCAGCCGCAGTAGGAGGTCATGGTACGGTCACGGGCTCAGCTGGCCTACCGCCATCTCTTAGCGCAATATTGTTTTCTGTCAAACATTATCGGCGCATTATGTTTATATGTCACTTCGTACCGCGAACCTCATAAAACAAAATAATTTTTTGGCGGAGGTTTTGTGTGAAGTGTGTCAAAATATGAAAACTTCAATTCGTTCGTTGGCAGGAACAATGAATAAAGATGTGTACATGGATCTGGGATAGTTGTTTAAACAAACTTACATTATTCAAATATATTATGAGTATTTGGATATCGATATTTTTCTTGCGAATGTTCAGGAGCTGCCTAGTCAAGTCCGTCATTACAAAGTATGTACCATCAAGTGCAGGTAGGCACGTTCTTTTTTGTAATATTTCAACTCCATAGATATATCTCAATGGTTGTGTTATTGGGCAGGAATAAAAAAAATCTTTATGAAGTTCGCGGTACGAATTCAAACTATTGAAACAAAAGGAAAACAAAACGTTCTTACGACATGATGGTCTCTAAAAAATTGCGGTAGGCCCCCTGGTCTCTGAAACATCCCTTTGGATTTCGACAAATACTCGTACGTACTAGGCCACATTTTAACACAAATAAATCTGAAAGGGGGTAAAATTTGTTCAGTAGATCAGACGTAAAAGAAAACGCATGCAAACAGAAACGGAAGGGTTACTTCTTATTTTAAATATTATTCAGATTCTGATATTTATTGAAAACTAAAAGGAAATCATTTTTTTTTGCAACCCCCGACGGATAATTAAGTCAGGGGTTTTTAATTTTTTTTATCCTTTTTCAACTACGTTTTAAACGCCGTGAGTTTTTTCAAATTTTTTAATTATGCTTTTTAACATATTTTATACTAGAAGAAACCAACTATTCCCCACAACGCGTCAGGGTCAGGCAGTCATCATCAGACCCGTCTGGGCGATAAGGAGACTAGTTGTTTTTTCTAGTAAGTACCTTTTTTTTATGAAGTAAAATTAACGGCTCTCTAATTTTAGGCATATTTTTTTAAGCATAATATCTCAAATCCATAATATCGATAATAATAATCATCATTACGCATAATAATCATGAAGCAGAATTTGAAAAAAGCGTAATATTGTTTGGCAGTTTTTTTTCATAAAGTATTAAAGTCTATAATATCGAAAAGCGAACAACTTTTCGCATTACTATAAAACTGCAAAACTATAGTTCATTTAATGGCCCCCGTTTATCCTTTTTCAATTAAGTTTTAACCGTCGTGCGTTTTTTTTCAAAATATAATATCGAAACGCAGAACAACTTTTCGCAATATTTTTTAAGCATAATCATTGTGGAGCAGAATAATCACAATCAATAATGATTTGATTTTGTTCCTAATAAAATAGTTTAATAATACAGTTTGTTTTACTCATAATCTAACCTATCTCAATATTTTTGCAAGCAGGCAAACATGGCATACATGTAAGTATGCAGATAGCATGACTTCTGTCACGTCTCCGACGCTGCGGGGCTGCGTTGGGCCCACGCGTGCTTATCGTCGCAGATGATTTTAAAGTTTACCACCACAGCTTCGGCGGTGAGCTTTAAAGTCACCAAATTTGGGCCCAACTCGCCCCTCCGCCCCTTCGCGGCTCTAAATTGCACTTTAGGGGTAGGGCATACAAGACTAAGAGGTGCCGGTTATGCCAGCAATTCGTTTTACTAGATACTAGAGAATTTTATGACAAAAGATCATTATATATTTCAATAGTTATGCTAAAGTTATTAATTTTAGGGCTACCGATAGTAATGCCAAAAGAAATTAGGGATTTAATTATTTATGCTTAATAAAATAATGTCTTTAGATAACTATGCCTAATTAAGTTTAAGCCAAAAGAAATTTATGTTTCTTGATGATTATGCCTAGTGAGTGTATGTCAAACGATTTTATGACAAACAATATTATGGGAAAAGAGAGGAACCCTGAATTAACTTTTTCAAATTTCAAAGTAATTTCAATTGGCCAATGTAGCATTCAGAATTTTACCACAAGGAACAAAATCAAGTTCAAAGCTAGTTTTATACATTAAGCTTTTTTACGACGGTCAATTGATGACGTCATTTAGAACATGGGCATCTGCGGTCGGCCGGTCTTTTGTAACGCGGCCAAATTTATAATTCACCTCTGACATACCCACATAGATAGCGGACCAGAAAAATAGGGACCTCTCAGATTACGTTAAGCTACATTGTAAAGGATTTGCTAATAAACAGCGCTGGGAAACTTGTTATGGAGCTTTATTTATTATGTAAAATTCAGCTTTAAGGCTTCAGTTTTTCTATTAAGTATTTGAACGAGTATCGACTTGCAGTGTTATTTTACGCTTTATTTTCTAGTGTTAAAACGAATCACAAACAGCTATGATAAAATAAAACAATCCAACACTTTAAAAATGAATTACTTATTTATTATATTAAATAATTAATATATAGATACAAATTATTTATTTATTTGGAGTTTTTTTTAATTACATGTATGGGAATACCACCAAGTAAAATTTAACCATAAATGAATGCACTTTTTAAAAACAAAATGAAATGCCTATTTTATTTACTGTAATACAATATAACAAATATAAAAAAATTAAAATATTGGTGTAAAACTTTCAGACTTCAAGCTTCAAAACATTAACATGTCCATATACTTGTATAACTAAATTTGAAACCTAGAAATCTTATTAATGAGGACGGATTATGAAAATTTGGGAGTGGAAAAGTTTATTGAGTTAGTTAACGAGTCGAGTCAAATGCCATGGATGGGCCAATAACGTCGAAGGGCGGGATAACGATGGTTCAAAGTTTTAATTAAACAGCAACATCTGCTGCCCTCGTAACTGACATGACAATTATTGTTGCCAACACAAGCAAAAACATACTGCTCTGGGTGCGAGATACGGGAGCCGGAATCTCGATCCCACCTTGTCTTTCCAACTATCTTTTACTCGATAACTTTATAATTAAAGGAAAGAAAGAAAGAAAGGCAATAACAGATACCAATGGCTCCTACTGTTATTATTATATAAATAAATAAGGCGTTATAAAGGTAAGTAATTACAATTTGAATTTATAATTGAAATCTTAACTTATTAATTAGGTGGGTACAGAGAGCCCATCCGTCGATTTTTTAAATTTTATGGTGGATTTTTAAATGCTCTTAATAAAATTATTATTCCTCTGATATCGTATTATACGGAAAATTTAAAATTGTCATTCATATCTCTTAGTAAGTATTTGATTTATGATTTTTTAAATTTTGCATTTTTCAATGCTATTTTAATACTGATAAATTTTAAATAGAACAATATTGGATAAAATCAACTCGGCCACAAGTGACCTTTGGAAATCCGGTCCAATGATCTAACCACGAGACTTGCGGAAATTCTCAAATACTTTTTACTAGGTTTTTTTGTACGATATTTTTCTTTTAAAAATTTATCATAAGTATTTGATTTTCAGTTATGTTGAAAGATCAGGAATCCGAGGATTTAAACTTTAGAATATTTCTGTTTTGATTGGCTTTCTTTTGGTTAAAATCTGTAAATCCGCCAGTTACGGAAAAAAAATTAACTTGATATCCCAATATTCAACAAGTACTAACAAGAAGTGGGTAAACTAGCTTCAAATTATTTTAATTTCACTATGATTAATGGTTTTCCTAGTTATCAAAATACAACCCACTTGAGGAAAGCTCTTCGTATAAGAACTGAACCAAAGAAGACAAGGATAAAGGAGACCAAGTAACGCTGGTGTTGTCAGGAAAGTAACAGATTGCTCTGTCGTGGTTGCCTTGATTTCCCACAAGATTACCCAATGAAGGTAAGGAGTCAACCGCCGCAAAAGCAATGTTTCAGACATCATGTTACTAATTTTATATTTCGCTCCATCTAACCAACTGCATGGCTGAACTGAACTGAATATTTAATTATCAATCTCGTCTTCTGCATTTTCTTTTTAACAACGAATAAAAATATTTTTAGGTACGAAAATAAGTACATATAATTACAATTTAATTTCATCAAAATAATATGTAAATGGTTTCTCCGAAAATGATAGAATGAAGCTATATCAAACAATTTCAAATGTTTTATCAATGCTAAAATAACCAAACAGTTGGTAAGTAAAATTAAGTAATAAATATTACTTAATTCGTTTGATTAAAGAACTCGTTCAACCTAATCTGTGTACAAAAAAAATTAAAGTGCAACTTTAAATTTCCTTTATAATTACTTTACTCTTTGCTTTAAATTAACGAAATGTTTCATAGGAGAAGGAGACGTTATCAAGAAATATTGCGAAGATTCTCTTGAGAAATAAGCGGGAACAAGTCACATTAATGAACACGCAAATTCAGCATTCATTAGCATAATATTATTAGTGCAAATATCAAGCGTACACTTCAATTGCGGTACGGCTAATACCGCTAATGAATTTATACACGTTATATATTTTGCTGTTTCAGTCTATCTCGTGTTCTGTAGTGTAACGATACGTTACTATGTCGCCGTGTCTATTTGACATAATATTTTCGACATAGACATAATAGACAAAAAAATAGGAAAGGTAGGTCTGTACCTAATTCTCTTAAACTAACGAAATAGTAGATTCCGGCAAATATAGAAATCGTTCGTTCTATTTTTACATACGGAAAAAGGGTAAGTGTTTGAATTATTGTTTTTTTTTGAAGGCCATCGGTTGGCAATCGCAGTTAAAAAAAAACCCTCGCCACTGATGTACATAATACATTATTCTCTCTAAAAGGTTTGAAATGAAAAGCCAAATAAAAAAATTAAAAAGCCTACGACGGTAACAATTACAACGTAAATTTAAAAAGGATAAAATAATTTAAAAAACCTCGACTTAATTATCCGTCGGGGGTGCCATCACTATTTTTAGGGACATGGCTAAGAAACTGCCATGTATATTAACGTCCTATTAGGGCGTAACATTATTATTCATATTTTAATTATTTTGTGTTAAATATTCATACATCACTTTCATGAAATAACCAATTAATTAAAAGATTCCAATTTGGTTTTAATGTTTTTGTTTGACAAGAAGAATTTCCGTGTTACGAAATCAATGGGCAACAAATCTTCTTTTATATTAAAATTGTGTAAACTGAAACAAATAATATTAGAGAATTTATGTTTTAAATAATTAATAAACTGTCTTCATTTTGTTTGTTCATAACAGGTCACTGAAAACACAAAATAAGTAATAAGTTTGGTTGACCTACACGATTGACAAGTGATGAGCATCCGTAATGATACGGCTACGTTCAGACGGCATTATTTTACCCGCAAACCACACACTAGTTTTTTTTATTAAACAGAGCAGTGGCAGTTGAAAATCCTTATTTACATTTTCGCCATGTGAGAAAATATCGTGTTTAAGAATATTTTTCACGTGAACTTCCGAATTTCTCACCTAAGTGACCGCGTCTGGCTGCGTTCAGAAAAAATATTGTCTTGAACGTAGCCTAACTAAATATAAAACGTCAATCTGACAGTCTGACCCATCTCCTTTCAACATAAATATAAATAAGTAAGTATAGCAATACAATATCTCCAATTATATTGCTATACTGATTTCACAAATAAGCGAAGTTTATTATTAGTTTTTGTGAAATGCACCTATGTTTATTATAAAATGTCACATAAGGCGCTTTGCACATAGAGCAACTTAAATTCAGGAAACTATCAACATTTTAAAAGTTTATTGTAAAAAGTGGATAGCTGCTATAACGTTTACGGTTGCCGTAATTTTATGGCAATCTGTGAGTAACTTTCATAGGCGAGTTGCTAAATCTACGCGATTAGCGTACAGTGTGACGATGGATATCGAAGAAGCAGCACTTGCACTCATTTTATTACGTCGCCGCTGTCGACGGCGCCAACAAAGACAAATTATTCGCAGCAATCGTCGGTTTTGGATTCATCCCTTTTTTCTAGATCGATCCCAATTTATTAACATAAAAGAGAGAGAGAGAGAGAGCACAGGGGAGGGAGGCTGTGAAATCGCCCGACGCGTTGCGATTGACGGTTGAGGAAACCGGCAACTTTAAAAACCGGTATAATATTTAAGAGTTGCTAGTTGCGGCAATTAGGAACTAACTTAGTCACCGATAACAGCAACTGAAAACTGTTGACGATTACCGGAACTCGAAACCCGAGTTGCTTAGGTATGTGTGCGCGGTTCAATTGAAATATATGTAAACAGCTAGTTGCCAGTTGCTGCAATAGTTGCTCCATGTGCAATGCGCCTAATACGAAAATTATAATGCTTACGTATAAATAAAAAAACGTAAGTACTTTTTAGATAATAATTGTTAATTACTAAAGACCACTAAGTGCGTTAATGTGCCTCAATCTAGGAGATCTGGTGGTACTTTGCAGCTATAAAAATTTCTCAGCAGCACCTCACTTACCTAAATTACTTCTATTAACGTCGAAACATTTTAATTTTCCCGTCTTGTGTTGGAACTGCGCACATAAATAGGACGCAGCACTCTATTAAAATGTAAAATATGCTCTTGATTAAAAAGTTATAGGTTACCGTTCAGAGCGATTAAGCGAGCGAGTTTGAAAAACACGTATTTAAGTAAATGTTTTTAGTTTGTTTGGTTTCCGTTTTAAAACTAATTGTAAGTTTTACTTGAAAAAAATAACAATAGAAAAACGGTACCTTCTACCTTGTTACCTCTGGGCTCCGATTATACAATAAACGAAGGACGGCATCCATTTTGAACCAAATTTAAAAAGCGCCGGCCTAAAAAAAAAGGCTTGTCTCTGATAGACCTTATGCCCAACATTTATTATTATGGCAATGAAGCTGTAGTATGACTTTTCTAGGTTTTATTAGGGTTAGAAAAGTCAGATTTTTTATAAATTTTTCGAAGAGATTTCTTTGCCTATTTTGCATATTAATAAATATATAGGGGCACAAGATTTATTAGAAACAAGCATTTTGTTTTGGCACCACTTTCACATTGGACCACAAAGGTATGAAGCCCGGATGATGTCCTTTCCAAAACAAAATGATGCTTATACGCACTTGAATCCGTGAAGTGTTTTATTTGAATCAAAAGTGCGCGTGAAGATCAAAGATATCCCTTACTTATGATGTAGATTGATCTCCGGTTCATAGAAAAATTTGGTTATTGGATAGAACTAATAACTACTGAAATAAATTCTAAATATAAAATAAATTACGTATAACTGTCGGTAAAAGAACAAAACAATAAAAGCCAAGAAATATTCGGAATCATAAATGTTTAGTGAAATACAAAATATAAACGTTTTTCCAATCAACATTTGCAGCTTTTATCGTGTCTGTGGTCTAGGTAGTGGTAAAAACCACAGGGATCAGACCCAGAGGACCCGGGTTCGATTCCCAGCGGGGTACATAGGTATTGTATTCGGTTTAGTAAGTGGTAGGACTTGTTGTAAGTCCGTCTGGCTAGCTACCGCCATCTTATCTGAGTCTGACGCCATTAACAACAATGTTTTCAGTATTGTTGTGTTCCGGAATTTAGAGATAAGATAACCAGTTCCTCAGTGATTGAGGATTCTGGGAGAGGCTCGCTTCCATCTTCATCCTTATCAATACTTAACATTAGGTATGATGAAGGCCAAGAGTCTCCCCGTTGCTCATTAAAAAAAAGCTTACTATCGCCGTAGGGGATTACAACCGTTGACTGTATTAACAAGTTAAAACAATAGGAAAATATGGATAAAAATTACTTGGGTTCGAACTATTAAACTTTTAATCGCTAACAACCACTATATAGGTACTCAAAAACATGTAATAATTTTTCTCTATTCCTACAAATAACAATCTGGCTACAGATGACCAACCAGTGAGTCCTGTTCTACGAGTACTTCGCAATCGTTACTGTAGAAGTTCGTGTGTACAATCGGGCAACTTCCCGGCTGATTAGTAGAGCTTTTTTGGGAATCTTTTTCTCGGAATGTACTAAGTTTAAAGAAATAATTTAATATTCAAATGAAAGCCTGTTAATGTTTTATTATTTGTGATATACCTAATTGTTATATTATATACGTACAATGTTTCCCGTTCCTTTATACTTACTTATCCTGCAACTTGTACGTCATGTTTTCGTACCGTAATTATATTAACAAATAATAATGTAATCCATGTTCTTTATAACCAAAAGTTGACTAAAGATGTTGTGTAGATATCGTGTAGGGTATTAAATTAAACATCAGCTGTATTTGTTGATTTCATTTAATCTCCATGTAAGTGAACCTACATTCTACGAAGTTACTACGCGATCCCACAACGCTATTACTTTGCCAATAGTTGCACATTTGTACCGAGTTATACTAATGATAAATATTTATCTTGAATTACGATAAATTGGGTTCTTTAATTAGCCCAGTATCTATTAAAAATAAGAATAATAGTAATAAATAAGTTAACGACTAATTACTTCTACTTTTGTGGAAGTAACAAATATATTATAGAAGACTTTTCAAAACAGTTGGAATTTTCGATGAGGCATTTAATTACACAACCGGATAAAATGAAAAACCTGCCACACGCATAAATGAGTAAAATTATCTGTAACTTTCCCTGAATTTCTGAATTTTCTCCCGTTATGAAAAAATTATTACGCTAAGTTGAGGAAGTTTTACGGGAAGCAATCGAAATAAAAGCATTTTTTTCTGTTCAAATTTGTTTGTTTTCTTTCTACCTGGTATTGTTTGTTGCTTACGGTCAAGTAAAGGGACAAAATTCTTAGCAATTTTCATATTTATATAAGACTGTTTCCTGATTCAGTCATTTGTGACAATGAATTCTTCTTCATTCATATTCATTCTTATTTGAATTCTTGTACAACAATATCAATCAAATCTAAAATAAAATGTTTATTATGCAAAATAATAGCCAATTTCACAGACTGTTGATTAGATAATCGTGGTGTAAATCATTGAACGACTAAACTGAAATGACATTTGAATGACACTTAACATATGCTACAATATGTTACAACAATAAAGTTAGTCGCACACTAAAGTCGCACACTAACTAACTACAGATAGGTTATTAATTTGGGGCGTTAGTGAACAATTAAGTAGTTGCTTTTTTTCGTTATAAACAGCCCCCTTCGATCGCATTGAGATCTAGATTGAATTAACGTCAAAAGTCAGTAACTGTGACTTAAAATTAGTAAATAAAATAATAATGTACTCTAGAAATCGATTGTAGCGTCAATTAAAATCGAATCAACGTCGAAAATCAGTAATAATTATTGATATTAAATCTCGATCTCAACGCGATCTCGTCAGGAGTAACCCCCTAGATCTAAAAATAAGAGTTTACAAACATCGAATCCCCCAGAAATGTTTAATCCTAATAAGCCACAATGAACGCCAATGGACCCTAATTGCCAATCTACGCTACGCTCCGTAAATCGTAAGGCGGAACCTCCTTCCAACAGAGGCAGCAAAAAAATCAAGGACTATTTGTACCGAACTGGAGTTCCATCATTTTCTTGATTAATGTCTTAAATATAATTAATATAATTTAGGAGCCCGTGGTCCAGTCGTTCGAGCGCTCGGCCTGCGATTGTTGAGGTTGAGCAATTTTCGCAATGGTCGGTAACGGGATGGGTGACCAAAAGTTTACTATCTCGAACTCCTCCATGCTGAGGAAGGCACGTTAAACCGTTGTTGTCGGTTGCATTAGCAGTCGTTAAACCCACCAATCCGCATTGGGCCGCCGCCCGTGGTGGGTCATGGCCCATTCTCCTTATCCATCCATAAGGAAAGAAAGAAAGAAAAATGTTTATTTGGCATCCACAAGACGATACAACAGTCACAGATAAAAAAAAATACAGACAAAAAACGCACACTGCGCATCGTCGCATGACGCCAAGCTCAGTATAGCAAGCTGGGCCTGCTGCACTGAGGCCAAGGAAGCCATTTTTACTGCCAATAAGTGTACAATAAAAATGGCTGATAACGATATCATTTATTATTGTTATAACTTACAAATATGACATACTCGTACAGTGAATCATGAAAAACAACGATGCAATTTAAATCTAAAGAAAAATAGATAGTTTTCGAGTCCTGGCTATATTTATTTCTGAAGAAATAGAAATACATAAGCAAACAAACAGAATACAGGATCTTGAACCAAATTAGGGACGATTTAATTAAGGTAAACAAATAGACTTCTCCTCCTTATCCATCGATAAGGAAGGCCAGTGCCCCACCAGTGGGGACATTAAAAATGGCTGATGAAAAATAGACTAGAAGTTAGTAATAAATAGAAAAGTTTACTATTAACGTAATGGGCTAGAGTAGTTGTGCTCAAAAATTAGTATTTAATTACTTTTTTTAAGGTTACAAATTTTCAATCCCGAAATTAATAACCTAGTTAGTTATAGTTATAGTTGTTTCGTTACCTAGCAACCGTCTATATTTTAGTCATATCAACCAAAATATCCTAGGCAAATATCTCAGATAGCCCTATCTATCTCTAGAGATAGGTTGGTTATTAATTACGGGCGTTAGTAGATGTAAGTAGATGTATGTAGTAGTAAGATCCTTAGATGTGGTAGTAGATGTATGTAGTAGTAAGATCCTTCTTCAGGAAAAACTAGTTAAAAGCATTGTAACAGCGGCCAGTAATGGCTAATCCCAATAACACCGATGGCCCCTAATTACGAGGCTTAATCCGTGCTTCAAACGATCTCCCTTACGCGCCGTTACCGTACGTCTTACATACTAATTTGGACAATATTTTCCCTTCTACGGAAAAAGGGTTCCGCTTTAAATATACGAGGTGTTTGTGAGTTGAAAATAAATTGTCGTTTTAATGAAAACACGCTTAATAGCATCTGGAGATAGAAAGCTTACGCTGTTTACGTGAAGTACAGTCACGGTCGACGATATGAAAACACTAAACAACCTTATCACATTGAAACCTGATTGAAACACACGAAAACAGAGCTGCAAAAAGTAAAGTAATTGGAAAAAATAAGGAACAGAGCTGTCTGTGTCAACAAATGTCATTCAATATTGTAATGTGACAAGGTCAAGGACAAGGTTCTTTCTGTAATATTGCACGTGACTACCTATGCTATTATAAATTCACGAGTGGTTCAGATCACAGTATTAATGCTATATTCTGCTCATGAAACATCTATCAGACACAGAGTATAAAATAATTATGAAGATTCAATCATAGAACACAGGGACAGAAAATAAAAATCTAAACTTTCCTTTATTGCAGAGTCTCTAGATAGATTTGAAGTTTTTTAAGTTCCAAGGTTGGATTTTCTGCAAGTGCAATAATTATAATAACGACATTAAACAGTTACTTTATAAAATCGCCGATAACATTTAAGCGTTTCAACCACAAAAAAAAATAACAAAAAGACCTAAAATTATAATACAGTTTTCCTGCTACTAAATCCAGCATTCATAGTAATTATCAAAAGGCCAAAGAAATCATACATATTTTTGAGTATTCCATTCACCAGCATTCCATAACGATTTGATAAAGATATCATTTCCACGGTTATTATCCGGGGATGTTATATCCTCACTATTCATGTTATTTCCGAATTATAACTGCAAGGACATGACACATTGATTAATTCGTATTCAACATTCCTAGATATTAATAAAGCTTATATACCTGCGTGTAATTAAACGATTTTATTAATATCGCATCACGAAATAATTCAGTGGATCCATTGGAGCGAATCTTTTATATCATAAAGCTTAAAGCTCCAGATAGAATCTGAGGTACGTTATACGTTTAAACGTGACCAGAAAGTTATATAAGAGATCGTAGTAAATTTTCCCTTTGAAGAACTTTATCTATATAAATTGGAGTATTCATAAATTATGACCTAAAATCATCAATTGGCTAGATGAATTTATTTTGCTCGTCATCAGAGGAACCAGAGGGCTAATAGTCTACTTTTAAAATCTATCGCAATCACTTTCAATACGCCATTTAAAAGAAATTAACATAGTTCATGCCGTCACTATTTGACGTGTAAAAGGAATTGTGATCGGGACGCCTTTTGAAAGATAATTGAATGAACGAAATAGTTAATTTGACGTAAGTGACACTCGCAAATATCTTTCAAATGCATGGAGGAATGTCAAATAAAGTGTCATTCAAAACATCGTTTCAAAAGGGATTGCAACTTTAAGTTACACAATTTCATAAATCACTATCACAATCACAAAACCTTTGAAAAGGATTGTGATAGATTTTGAATTTAGACAATTAGGGGGCAGGCTTTATCATGGTCCTACTAATAGGGCAAATAACAAATTAGTGGGGCCACGTCGTAACGCCCAGTAATACACTTCGTGCATTTGTTTTTTAACGTTTCTTCTACTATTATTCGAAACATTGAGGTATTATATACTAACGTACCAGTACATAATAACCTCAAAAATTCGAAACCGTAGTTTGTATTAGGGATGTTACGGGGTTCGGTTCCGATTTCGGAAGGTTGGAACTTCTGATTGATTTTGCACATTCGGTTTCGATTTTGGTTCCGATAAATTTAATCGGAAGTTATATCGGAGGTTAAATTTGGTGAAAATAAATATTCAATGGAGATAACAAATTAGCCGAAAAATCGGCTCCAATATTTTGTCATCTCCATCATGTAGTGGTAAGTGCCTAATCTTGTTATAGTTGAATAAGCCTATCCTAACTAATATTAGTGCGAAATTGTGTTAGTTTGTTTGCCCTTCCTTCACGCCCGCCTAACTACGAATTAAAAAAAATATTTTTAGAAACTGCCCATTTTCCGGCTGCTTGCATTTTTTTCAAAATCTGTGAATTCTGTTCAAAATTTCTCAAAAAAATAATTTTCCCAAAATGTGTAGCTACAATGTAGCTACAACGGTTGATGTATGTGCCCTTAATGCCCAATTGTAATTTTCCACCCTGTACCTATATAAAAAAACCGATATCGTGTTTTAGACCTGCCTTTATACTAAACGCAAAGACTCGCTGTATACGAGGCCATAAAACGTGTGAATGCGATAGCGCACATCATTATCTCGCTCGCACTTACACTGTTTATGGGTGAAGTCACAATGATGTAGAGATGCGCGTCGTTTGGTTTCGAGTGTATGTCGATGGTATTAGGTTTTAAGTGAGGCATATTTAATGTAAACAAAATAATATTTTTTTTCTACCTTCAAAATATAATATTCAACAATATAACAATCATTAGTTAATAATTATTAACAATGTGGTGATTTATTTGTACACGTGTGTGCAGCGAGGACTCATCCGGTTTCGACATTTCGAAATCGACATTTCTGCAAGTCTGCGTGTGCGCACACGCATACTTGCAGAAATCTCTTTTACAAAAGTGATTTATGGCCTCATCTGCCGCGAGTCTTTGCGTTTAGTATAACACATTTCTCTTCTACCTGCGCTTCCGATTTCAGTTCCGATTCCGATAAACAAATCTATTCCAACTCCGATTCCGAATTCGGTTCCGATATAACCACATCCGTAACATCCCTAGTTTGCATGCCAAGTTATTATGTACTAGCGGCCGCCCGCGGTTGTATCCGCGTGGTTCCCGTGGGGATATCGGGATAAAAATCTATTAATAGCCTATGTCTAAAAATCTATAATATATTTAATCCAGGCTATCTTCTATGGGTGTGCCAAATTTTATCCAAATCGGTTTAGTAGTTTTTGCGTGAAGAGTAACACACATCCAAACATCCTTACAAACTTTTGCATTTATAATATTAGTAAGATTATTTCGATTTTCTGTAAAATCTAGTAACCAGGCAATAATCGTTATTCTACGGCATCATGCTTTAGTAGGTGCTTGTTCGTATAATTTTGTAGCCATTATTATTCTATTTTTTTTAAACGAAAGTTCCAAGAAGTAGAAAGTAGATTTTGGCAGATTGATGGGTCTAGCTGTGTGTGAATGAACCTACCTTATGTATTTGTTTCTCTGGGTCTATGCATGCAAAAGGTATGGAATGGTTATTTGTTATGCAAGGCTGGAAAGTTGGTTATTTAACGGCGAGTTACCTCTATTGAAAGCTGAGCAAGTGAAGGATTCTAGGATTGAATCCTGAGCGAAGCGAGGATTTCAAAGGTACAATACGCTAAAAACTTTCCTGCCGAGCGCAACACACAATTTTACACCTCACAACAGCTAGGAACATTTTATGGTTGTTTCCGCGGTCAACTTCCGGTAAAAAATTCTTTAAACATAAATTTTAATCTAAATATACCTCATTCTCGTTGTTTAAATTATATAAAAAACTAAAATAATAAAAAAGGGAGTATTATAGTTAATTCAAACTTATCAAAGGTAGGAATATATTGTTACTTATACACTCATTTGCAAAAAAACAGGCGGTTTTGATTTTCATTCATCTTTAAAAAGATACAATACCAAAAAGGTTTCAATCGTTTGTACACGTTACTGGGCGGTTTTAAAAATGCTGTGGTATTTAAAAAAGTACGTTCTAAATTCAAATTTTCATTTGATGCTCATTTTTACAGAAAACCCCTTTTTATCCTACATTTTTGGCGCGAAGTTCCAGAAGTTAACATCGACTTTCATAACTTTTATTCAATTTTTATCGATTAATTTCATATTATTTTCTTATTAATTTACCAAATTGTGAGGATAAAACTACCTATAATTATCAAACAAAGCAATATTAACATTTGAAATGGTTCATTGCTTAGGTGCCCGTTTTTTTTGCAAATGAGTTTATTATAAATAACAATAAAAACGATTCCGTAAATGTTGACACTGACAAAGACAAGACAAAGACAATTTAAAAATAAAGATTTATGTCACGTTCCGAAATCCAATCATAGGTTGTGAAATCTCACCCAGCCTAATATATTTTTTATAACAAATAGTTTAATCTTATTGTTATTGTTTTTATGATTCAATGTACTAAAATAATACAATTAAACCAAAACGGAATATTATAATTAATGTAAAGCTATTTAAAATAAGAATCAAATATAACAAAAAAGTCAATACTGCGATTCGGAACGCATTATAACATATTTTTAGGTATTAAATTAAAAAAGTACTTTGCCGCGCTAGGCCGCAAAAAGCGATTTTCGACGCCTAAATTGATTGACAAAATCTCCTTTTCAGAGCGTGCGAGTTGAAAAAGTACTTTGCCGCGCTAGGCCGCAAAAAGCGATTTTCTGCGCCTAAACTGATTGACAAAACCTCCTTTTGAAAATGATATAAATTAAACAGTTCCAGTAAGACGTCATCATTATGTATTTGCAAAATAGTTTAAAAGTTGTTTATCCGTTATATAACTAGTATCCATTAATAATAATAATGTGCAATAAAGGTTTTACTATATATATATAACATAAGGTTATAATTAAACTTACCTTTGGCTAGATTAAAGGTATAATTATGTGAAATTCATTTTTATAAGACTTCAGAAACTTTTATAAAAAAAAACTGACATCAAACTGACTTCAACTAAAAAATAAAAATTTTGGAGTCGGTGCCAGCCAAGGCATTCTACATTGCACTTCGATATTTTTATTTTTCTTGCCTTTGTTGTTTTAATTGGTTTTTTTTTTAATTACAGTTTTTTATTTCACATTTTTTAGTACTTACACTAAAAGTCAGTTCATACACAACAATGATCTAATCTAGGTAACGACCACTTAATAATACGAAATTGATATTTATCAGTATTATGAAAAAAACTACTATCCAGATTTATGATTTTTAATTGATTGCATTTTTCAATGCTATTTTCATATTTGATAGAATTAGGCGTTACTTGGCGGAAATCCATATCTTAGTAGAAAACAAAAAATATGTAGCATAATTCCGCAAGAAAAACTTACATGCAAGATGCACCGCCCGCCCGCCCGCAAATAAATGCAGTTGCAACACAGTGACACAACTTGCACCTTCAGCAACTACTCTACACGTGTTTCGCTCACACACGGAGCATTCTCAGGAGTGGTTAGTAACTAATAATAATAATAATATATATATATATTAATAAGTTAGGATTCATAAATAAAAAACACACAATCTTATTTCTTACATAAAAATCACTAAATACAATTTACTCAAACACACACTAGATACACCGTTAAAAAATATACACCAACACCTATATTTCACTTTAAACAATATACACAAACACAAAATTAATAATATTTCACAAATTTAGATCATATTTTGACAATTAAATTTTCAGTCATTATAATTTTCATTAAAACATTCTTTATTTTGAATCATCAACATTCTTCCAATGTTTGTTGAATGATAATAATTTATACATTTTTTTCCACTAAATCAATCTACACAAACAGGTAGTAATATATTTTCCAAATTAGAAACATATTTCATAAAAAAAATACCCCTCCATCAGTGTTGGTGAATATATCACCAACACTTATTTTTCACTCAATACAATATGCACAAACTCAAAGTAATAATATTTCACAAATTTATATCATATTTTTACATTTTAATTTTCATTTATTACAACTTTTCAAATAATTGTTACTTTATTTGACTTTTATAGTTACGTCACAATGCAGGGGAGTAGGAAGCATTAAATACGGCTGTTTAGGCCATTTTACTCACTTGGTGCTGGTATTGCACGGTCTAACAACTCATAAGGATGCTCCGTGTGTGGGCGAAACACGTGTAGAGTAGTCGGTGAAGGTGCAAGTTGTGTCACTGTGTTGCATCTGCATTTATTTGCGGGCGGGCGGGCGGTGCATCTTGCATGTAAGTTTTTCTTGCGGAATTATGCTACATATTTTTCGTTTTCTACTATTTTTATACTTTACTCGGCCACAAGTAAAGTATAAAAATTGCATTTTTTCCTATTTTTATACTTGAATTTTTCCAATAATATTCTATTTAAAATGAATAATAAGTACTAGCCAGATCTTCGTGAAAATTTTATGGAACTTATGATTTTTCTTTTGAATATTTTTTTTTTTAAATCTGTTGACAACTGACAGCATTATATGAAAACATACATAAAAAAATAAAAAATATACGGCAGACGTGAGATCCTTCTCCTTTTTTGAAATCGGTTAAAAAAGAAGGAGGTTCTAAGGTCGAGTGTATTTTTTATGAATGTTTTACCATAACTTCGTCAGTTATCAACCAATTTTAATAATTCTATTTTTATTATCGCTTTTTATTATTATACAAATAATGAAGACTCTTTTTTGTGAACGACGGGAAGACTCTTAGCCTTCATCATACCTGATATTAAGTATTGATAAGGCTGAAGATGGAAGCGAGCCTCTCCCGGAATCCTCAATCACTGGGAACTGGCTATCTACTACTATCTTATCTCTAACTGCCGGAACACAACAATGCTGAAAACATTGTTATGGCGTCAGACTTAGATAAGATGGTGGTAGCCAACCAGGCGGACTTACAACGAGTCCTACCACCAACCAAACCGAATACAATATGTATCCCCGCTAGGAATCGAACCCGGGACCTCTGGGTCTGATACCAGTAGTTGGACCACTAGACCACAGAGGCGGTTAAAAAAGACGTAAATGATGTTAGCGTCAACGAGTTTGTTTGCGATGACATAATATGATTTTTCGACATTTGTTCACTGACTTCTACGTGAAAGTTAAAAAGGCAAAATAATAATATCCATAGGATATCAGAGCAATGAATTTAAAATATCTTCAGACGACATTTGATACAGAATAAGTGAACCGCTTTATACGGTACAATGGAGTATTTCCGCGGCAATTCAGTAACAATTCGATGCAAAACTTCTGTTCGTTGATCTGTAAGCATTCGCGATGTGAATCTGAACAACTGTTCTGTTATAAAAACGACTTTTATCACTGAAAACTTAATATAAACAAAATAATTAACACGCAACAAAAATACTTGTTTAAAAAGTGCATTTTAATCCGTTGTAGTGTGATGTATAGTATACCTACATACCGCGTGAGGCCTACAACCGGGGATAATATTAAAAACGGAGGCTCTATAGGTCACTAGTAATTTAATCAGTATGGTCCCAACTAATTAATAAATAAATAAAAACCAAATCTTTACTGTATTATTTTTTCTAACAAACTTAATCCTAAATTCAATGTAATGCAAACAACAGTACCGCTCAACTTTTTCGGAGCTACCCATATACCTACCTACTCGGAACGTCTTTTTGACAACTTATGTGTCGGCTGATAGAAAAATAATACTGTCTTACTACCACTTCATGAATCCAAGTAGGTATTGTTTTTTCTGGAGTTTTTTTTTGCACTCAAAGCCATTTTCACATTTAATTACAAATTGTGTAAATAAATCCAATTCAAATAATTTAAACTGAAACCAAATAAATTACCATGACAATATTCTGACTTTACTGATCAAATATTTTTTTTTATATTCATACTCTTTTTACACTATGATCTTCTTTTAAAAAACATCTTAATGTAAAAACCGTTGAGGCCATGGAATTAATAGGTACTACGTACTAGTACTTAATAATTCCATGGCTGAATCTACTTGGTAGAAAGAGTATACTTGGTATTGATTGAAATGACATGTCATGCATGATGGATAAAATTGTAAACAGACAACTGTCATTGCGATATTTAATAATAAACTACAGATTTCAATTAATTAGATTTTTTTGTTTTTTTTTGAAATTTGAATGAGATTTTAAGCTGTGGGAAGTAGCGGGGGCTGTTGCATTTTTTTTTTTTTTTTAATTAATGCAACAGCATATTTATAATGAGGAATTTGCCAAGGTACGTTCTTTAAAAATCTCATAGATGGCGCTGTCCATCTCCTTTGACCTTTGCTAAGACAAAAACAATAAAAAGTAAAAATAAGCATGTCATGCACATTGCACATTTGTGCATGACATGCTTATTTTTTACTTTTTTAAATATACAAAAGGATCAACCAACGCACCGAAAAAAATATTAACGAATTCAGCGAAATGACCATGCCAAAGAGAAATGACATTGAACATGATATTACTAGTCTACATAAAATTTATATATGGTGGTTAAATTTAAAAATCGCGCAAATCCATTTCTGATTAAAGTAGCCCAAAATCGCGCAGAAACAATGATCACAAACTGCCCTTATTTTAGGTGCTGAACAAATTGCTTTTTAAAGTTGATGTTTATTGATAATAATAATTTAATTAAATAGTTTTATGACCGGTGAACACTAGTCTTTATTGAATTAAAATTTAGCAGTCAGAAAATTATATAACTTAATATCAATATTTTGAGTGCGAGCTTAGCCCACGATGCTAAATGGGGATTTACTTTACTCGAGCGTCATAGTGACCTATTGGGTTGCAAAGCCTAGATGATACAAAGAAACAAAATCTATTTGATGTATACCATATTCATCGGTGGGGGGGAGCGGCTTTAGATTTTCAAATATGTAAAAAAAATACTGTTGCATGGACATACTCGAGCGCGTCATATATTGATAGCATCAATGTCCTACGTATTTTTAATAATGTACGTATGTTAATCTGATCATTTGCATGATGCGTGTGGACGTACGTAAGGGTTAAAAAGAGTGTATATTTTTTATGTAGAATACTTGTATTTATAAGAAAATATTTTAAAAAATCATTAAAATATTTAAGTCTTTTTTATGAATAACGTGTATATTTAATTATTTGAGAAGGTATACCTGATTCTGGAGTATCCTCAAGAATATCAGGTTTTACGACTACATCTTCATACGCTTTGAGCAAATATTAAACAAGAAAATATACTAGAAAAAAGCAACTAATCTCATGTCGCCCTGACGGGATTCGAACCTGCATCTTGGGAATCCGGCCCAATGCACTAAGCAATAATGCTACAGAGACCTATGAGGACACGTCGAATTTTTCTAGTATATTCACCTTTCTACGGTGTTGGCCACCATATTTTTCATTATCCTTGAATTATTTCCTTCAAAATAAAAAATAAATTAGCACGCTCGAGAATGTCGAGATGACGTTTTTCTTACAACTTTGTACCCCACCCATTTCTTGACACTGACACTCTCAAATAGTCAAATTAGTGGAATATACACTTTTTAGCATGTAATTAACTCACTCTACCTTAATCTGACGCGCTCGAGAATATCTGATGATCAGTTTTTTCTTACTAATCTAATCCTTTGTCCTCGACGAGCGGCCTCATATATGGGGCTCATATTTGGTGGAGGTACTTAACCGGGTACAAGGTTTCCCCCTGTATATTAATCTGCCGCGCTTTAGTAAATCCCGAAATCCCCGCTTGAGCTCCCTATATTACTAATACAGAAACGCAAGAACTTTCAATAAACTGTCTTTTATAATTTTGTTGTTACCAGTGAAGTCAAGTAGCCCAAAAATCGCGAAAAAAATTGTCCAACTAGCCCAAATTGCGACCATCGCAAAAAACGTAAAACTGGTCGCAATTTCGGACGCTAGGTAGCCCAAAATACGACATATCGCCCAATCTGGCAACCCTGATCACAACAAACAAGAAGCAATGTTGTAGCTTTTCTCTTTTTTTTCTGTCAGAACAGAACAAAGGGCTATTCACATGCAGCCCGTAGGTAAATAATTTAGTTAAAGTTACAGGAGATGGACAGCGCCATCTATGAGATTTTAAAAGATCGTACCTTTAAAAATTCCTCATTGAATTAAAATTTAGCCATTTATATAGGAAAACCCCTTATTATTTGACATTACTAGCACGAAGTGAATCCATTTTTTTTTTGGTATTTTACAATTTCGATTTAAAAAATGGTAAAATAACAATAAAATTACTAAATACAAGGGAAACTGATGTAAGTTTATATTGTTTATTGGTCCGAATTTGTGTAAATTAGAAGATTATTACGTATGTCAGTTTAGTAGGCCAAATATAAACGCGGAAAAGGTAAAAAAAATATTTTAATGCTAAATTTAGATGGCTTATCTGTAGAAGAGCTAAAATCTATAGAAAACATTTGTGCTAAATTTCTCGACATTTTTCACTTGCCCGGGGAAAAGTTAGATATAACTTTTTTATTACGAACAAACAATAGAATTAAAACCGCATAGCACCCCGTTATATGTCAAACCGTATCGTTTACCACAGACACAGAAAAGCGAAATTGATAAGTAAATACGAGAAATGTTAAACGACGGAATAATAGATGAATGTAGAAGCGTGTGGTCGAGTCCTTTGCTACTAGTACCGAAAAAGCTTGATCCGTTAGGCATTAAAAAGTGGCGAGTTATTATTGATAACCGAAAACTAAATGAAAAAATTCAGGATGATAAATTCCCTTTACCAAATATTGCAGACGTTTTAGATGCCCTATCAGGCGCAGTATACTATTCACATCTAGATTTATATCAAGGTTTTCCAAGGATGCGGGTTCGAGTCTATTATAATAATGGCCGCGAGTTTGCGGCACATCGAAATCGTCAGATTATTGAATGAGAGCTTTTTAGGTTCACTTAACATCCCCTTAGAAATACTGACGCGCTCGATTTTTTTTTTCATTTTTAACCTTTACGTACGTCCACACGCATCATGCAAATGATCAGATTAACATACGTACATTATTAAAAATACGTAGGACATTGATGCTATCAATATCTGACGCGCTTGAGTATGTCCATGCAACAGTATTTTTTTACATATTTGAAAATCTAAAGCTCCCCCCCACCGATGATTATGGTATACATTAAATAGATTTTGTTTCTTCTTCGTATCATCTAGGCTTTGCAACCCAATAGGTCATTATGACGCTCGAGTAAAGTAAATCCCCATTTAGCATAGTGGGCTCCCCTACTAAAAAATAAAAATAATAAATTCTTTATTGTTTCCAAACATAAGTAATTTGACAATTCATATTTTAACATAAGCTAGGACTTACAAGGTAATATGAATATGTATCTGCTGCCGAGCTAGGCATAAGCCTGTATTACGGCAAACAGCGCCGGTCCCCTTGGAGCAAGATCATGTGAGTCCAATTTAGATAAAAATTACTTTTAGTGTAACAAAAAAAGAAAAATCTTGTGAATTCCTTTCATAAACGAAAAAATAGGTATTTAAAGTTACGGATAGTGTTTGTGTAAGCAATGTGAATGATTGCGCATGTGTGTTTGTGTGTGTGTGTGTGTGTGTTTGTGTGTGTGTGTGTGTGTGTGTGTTTGTGTGTGCGTGTGTGTTTGTGTGTGAGAGAGTGTGTGTGGGCATGGGTTTGTCCGGGTATAGTACATAACACTGCAGATTTATTTACTTGATGATAATTTTTAATGTAAAAATGTATAGCATTGAAAAATGCAAAAAAAAAAAAAAAATCTAAGATCATAATTTATTTAGTTGTTGTTCTGTTACCTACTTATTTGCTGATCTCTAATAATGTTTCAGTTTCCTCATACGTGAGGGTTTTCAACCATATAGTTGTTTTAATTTTCACCTCTGAAGTAGTCATAGGATAAATGTTGAGAGCTTTATTTACTTTATTGTATACTATTGGACCGAGAAATTTTAGAAACCTATTGCTAAAAGCAGTATAAAACCTGTCATTTAGTTTACTTAGATAACCCTTACGAGTTTTCAATATTATAGGATCATATTTGGTTTTAGTATGTTGTCTTATTACAAGATTTAGAATAAAAAGCTGACGGACCGTGAGAACGTCACAAAGGTTGTACAATGCAGTTGTTGGAAATAGAAAAGGTTTAAAAGTACAGATTTTAAGTATCGCTCTTTGTGCAATTTCTAGCCTCTTGAGTACTGTTTTAGCGGCACCACCCCAGCTCACTTACACTATAAGCTCGCACTCAAAATATTGATAATTTTAATTCAATAAAGACTAGTGTTCACCGGTCATAAAACTATTCAATTAAATTATTATTATCAATAAACATCAACTTTAAAAAGCTATTTGTTCAGCACCTAAAATAAGGGAAGTTTGTGATCATTGTTTCTGCGCGATTTTGGGGCTACTTTAATCAGAAATGGATTTGCGCGATTTTGGGCTAACTGAGGGTCGTTTTTCTGCAACATACCGATCTGGCCATCTGGCAACCCTGGCACCATATATAAATTTTATGTAGACTAGTAATGTCATGTTCAATGACATTTCTCTATGGCATGGTCATTTCGCTGAATTCGTTAATATTTTTTTCGGTGCGTTGGTTGATCCTTTTGTATATTTAAAAAAGTAAAAAATAATCATGTCATTCACAAATGTGCAATGTGCATGACATGCTTATTTTTAGTTTTTATTTTTTTTGTCTTAGCAAAGGTCAAAGGAGATGGACAGCGCCATCTATGAGATTTTTAAAGAACGTACCTTAGAAAATTCCTCATTGGTCAGTGCATTGGGCCGGATTCCCAAGGATGCGGGTTCGAATCCCGTCAGAGCGACATGAGACAAGTTGCTTTTTTCTAGTATATGTACTTGTTTAAAAATTCTTATATCAAGGTTTTTACCAATTTTTAAATAAGTAGACCATATACAGCTATTCCAACTAGTAAAAACCAGTATTAAATGACTAGGCTACCTATGGGCCTTAAAACTAGCCCAAGCGCTTTTTCCCGAATGATAACTGTAGCAATGTCTGGTCTGAACTATGAGCAATGTATGGTGTACCAAAGATGATTTAGTTTGTATCGGGCGAAATCTGGAAAATCACAATAAAAACTTAATGGATATTTTCACTCACTTAAGAAAAAGTTAAACCGAAATTATACCTCGCTAAATGTCAGTTCCTTAAAAAAGAAAGTGTTGTACCTTGGACACATAGTTTCAGAAAAAGGCGTTCTACCAGATCCAGATAAAACCAAAGTCTTAGAAAATTACCCCACCCCCAAAAACAGTGATGACGTGAAGCGGTTCGTCGCATTCGTTAATTATTATCGGAAATTTATTAGAAATTCGCGAAAATTGCTTTTCCTTTAAATAAATTATGCTGCAAGAATGCGCCATTTGTATGGACCGACGAATGCGAAAAGTCGTTTAATAATTTAAACAGCGTTAGTAAGCCCACCAGTACTACAGTACCCTAACTTTTCCGAAAATAATAAGTTTATCTTGCAAACAGATGCCTCGGGGATAGCTATAGGTTCCGTATTATGCAACGGTGACGGACGGCTTGTGGCGTATGCCAGTCGCAGTTTAAATAGGGCTGAAATGAATTATCCTACTATTGAAAAAGAACTCTTATTAATAGTATGGAGTGTAAAATATTTCAGACCTTATTTATTCGGCGGACATTTTACAATACAAACGGACAACAGGCCGTTAGTCTATCTGTTTGTAATGCGAGACCCCTCTAGCAGGTTACTTAAATTTAGATTACAACTCGAGGAATACAATTTTAATATAGAATATTATAAGAGGTACCTACTAAAAATCTCGACGCCGATGCACTGTCACGAATAAGTATTACGTCAGAGGAATTAAAACATTTGAACGAAAAGGTGTCCAACGTGGTTACCAGAGCGCAAGCGCTACGAATGAATGATATGCAAGGACTGCAAAATTGTACCCATTCATCGGTCAATAGTAATTTCAATAATTCTCGGCCCGATCAACCGCAAGTTTAAAAAAAAATATTAAATTTAAAAACCGACGGGTCTTTCAGAATTAGCTTTGACGACTAATAAAATATTGCTTAAGTTTATCACCACGAATCAACAGGAGCTTTGGAAAATATAAACAAGACTATGGGTGCGTACTTAAGGATACAGTGTCAAAATAAAACTCATTCATTGAGTAGCTGGCTTCCTTATTGGTGCTTTTCGTACAACAATACGGTGTATAGCAAAACACAGTATATACACCGCACGAGCTCGTTTTTGGTAAGTCATGTTTGCTACCAAATAATCTCACTAGCAATGTCGTAGATCCGATATACAACTATGAAAGTTACCCTTCGGAACTAAGATACAGATTACAGTTGGCACAAAAAGATGCAAAAACTAATTTAATAAACAGTAAAATAAAAAGAAAATTAGTATTTGACACAGGTATCAATCCTGTTACTTATAAGAAAAACACATATTTGTTATTAAAAATCGGCCAAGTGCAAGTCGAACTCGAACTGAAGGGTTTCGCCTCTCACCCAAGGTTGCCTGGAAGAGACTGCTACGTAGCTATAAGGCCGCCTATTGTGTGTTCCTCTTTTTTGACATTTTCTCTGTATGTGTTTGTTTTTGTATTGTATGCAATAAAGTTTCTATTATTATTATTGCCAAAATGCCATTATAATTTTTTGTCTGCAAAAATAAGTTTGTTGTTCATAGTGTTTGTATGAATGACAGAGTTATATTTGCGGTTTTGGAAAATGTGCTATAGTTCTGAAACTACTAAATAAATTTCGTTCAAACCAAATTTCGTTAAAAGTTTTTATAAAGATCTACATCATATATTTATTTTTTACAGAATACATCTACCTACCAAGTTTCAACTGTGTAATCCTCATAGTTTTGGAATAAAAAGGGTGTGACATACATCGGTTTGGCCGAATCTATAAGGGTTTCGTTTTTTGCCTTTAGGCTATGAAACCCTAAAAAATGAATCAGAAAAAAAATTTGAAAAAGTATTTAATGGTCCATATTTGGTATTAGAAGATTTGGGTAGTAATGTTAAAATTAAAAAAAATGGGAAAAGAGGACATTGTACATAAAAATCGTACAAAACAGTACGCAGCCTGAATTTTATGAGGCATGTCATGTAATACTTGTATAACTAGTTACTGCTATATCTACTTATATAGCAATATGATAATGTTTAATCCTGTTAGTTTTATAATGTTTGTTTATGCCTACCCGTAGGTTAAGTAATGTTGCATTATATTGTACTTTACTACCTAATGGTATGCAGCAAAATGTAATCATTTATTATAAGTAATACTTTATTTACATAAACACAATACAAATAAAATAATACAAGTCCTTACACAAGTATTATTTTATTTTTCCCTCCAGGGGAGGTGTAGTGTGTTGTATATACATGTACACTTTACCATTCAAGCTATGTAAAGTTCCTTGGTGAACCAATCTCTTTTCATATAAATTGACGAAACTTATTACTGAAAAAAAAACAATGAAAATGGCGGCATTTCATTTCAGTTCAAGCTATGCAAAACTTCTTGGTAAAACAATTTTTTACTATTAATTTTAATAAATAACTTTGAATAAATATTTTCTCTCTAATAAAAAGATCATTTTGTATTATATAAATGTATTTACCTCGCATGAATGATGTAAAGTAGAATTCCTACCTCGGTTGTAATATATAAAATTTATTTAATTCCGCATTCTTCCCAAAAACTTTTCCGTTTTCTTTACCCACGATTTAAAATATTATTATATTCCTGTTTCGACCCAAATGTTTATTACCAAATCGTCGTTGCGACTTTAAGAACTCTTAAGTGTAAAATCTAATTGTGCGAGATAATCAATAAAAACCGTCTACTGAAAAAAATATAAAGAAACTAAATATAACAAAAGATACAAGTGATAACTAAAGGATTTTATGCTTTTTACTTTGGTATTATCCTTTTAAATAAAAAAGGTAATTATAGTGAAAAGAATAAAAAACAATTCCAGGTGACACATAAGAGGTTTTGGTTGCGCGTTTCGTATCTCATAAGAGGATTGGATGTAAAATGTATGTAAAAGAAATTGAAATTAAAAACACGCGATCTTTAATGAAACAAGTTTTTATACCAAAGTTTTTATTTTTAATATTTATGCAAAGCTTACATTTAAGTACCTGGATTAAATTGCAGGGTATTATGAAAAGGATGGTAATACTGATCGATGACCATTTTTAGTTCTTGCAAATGTTTAAACTTGCTTTCAGTTATTTTTAACGGAGTTATGTATAATCGGGTTAGTGTCACAAAACCATTTCTTTGGTTACTTCTTCGCTGTTGAAGCAAAGACCACTCATCGGTATCTCTTAACCTGTAAAGTATGGACCCCTTAAATCAACCACCACGGGATCTTCCTTCTTTTTACCAGGCCGAATAGATTTCAGATTCGATCCCAAATCTTCAAAATTTGAATCGATCTGACTTCTGTTTTCCTTGACGAGCTTCTTCTTTCTTCGCTATGGGACTATCGTATTCTTCTTGAGAAATATTGTCCGTTTTAAAGCTACAACACGCTCCAATATTTTCTTCTAAAATGTCTTTCTTGAAGCAGCCCAGTACACCATTCCTTAAAAACTCTATGCATGTGAAGTTCAGAACGAAAAGTCGATTCAACATTTTATCATATTTTTTCTAATCTGCGTTCCTTCCTGTTTTAACAATAACGGCTGAGCTTGGAAACAGACTTCCCCAAGGTATAACGTGTTTAAAAAAAATTGGCGCTTTAACGCTGAGATTTGCTAAGATCCTTAGTAGAAAGTAATCTTCTCTACCCAAGTCTTACCCAAATCTACTTAAGTTTCCAAAATTGTTTATTAATTTTACCACGTTCTTCGTCAGTAACCAAAGGGCAAAGAAAAAAAAAAGGAACACTAGCTATGTGAGCAATGTACATTTCAAAATTCTTTTGGGTCTCTCGATGCACGCTGTCGACTTCCTATCCATTTTCTTATAACCAAGATACGGTTTACCAGCAATACGAGCTTATTTATTACGCTTAACTGTGCACGGAAGAGATACAGAAGCAGAGGTAATGTTTTCTGGCAGTAAAATCCCACCATCATTGATATCACTATTGTCACTGCCCAGAGAAGACAACATTTTGCGTCTTCTTAAAAATAACTGCCTGTTACATTTTTATATTTTTATCACAACTAGACACATTCAATCTATCAGAGAAATCTTCATTAGCCAATAGATAAAGAATCCGCCTTCTCAGCGAAATTCCTGGAGCGCAGTCTGGATCATCATCACTGTTATCACTTAAATTATCAAAGATCGGTAATGGTGATAGAACTTGCCTTGGTTCAGATAAAATACTTGGTTCTTCAGTGGCTAGGAGTAAGCTAATGCTTTGATCAGATGATTCCCATAACCTTTGTCATTGTGTTCAATTCTGAATAATGTATGCCTAGATCTTCCGGCGTAATAAGTGAAGCACTGGAGCAACGCTCAACTCTTTCTAGTTCCTTAAAATTGAAGTCGTCAGTATTTTGCTGATTATTAACAACTCAATATCAGTAGAGCTAAGTGGTTTATTCATTTTTGTAGTTTTCACGCATAAAATCACAAACTTTCGTTACACAACTTCAAAACTTTAAAGTTATCGCAGTGGAGGTACCGACGCGTTGCGTTATGAAAATAAAGGTATTGTTTGCTACTAACGCACATCTAGCGCGTTAGCACCTACAATCAGAAATTAAACGCGATTTATGCATCCCTCTCATTCCAGTGCTTCTATTGATTAGTTAGTTTAAGAATTTGGCCAATAATTTTTTTTACATATTTTACATAAGATATTTTATCAAATTAATTTCCCTAAAGTGTAAATTAATCATACGATTAAAAACTCTCATGTGCAGATTTAGCAAATAAGATATAATAAGATAGTTGCTATTTTAAGAAATATAATTTAAATTTTTATTAAGTATTACCAGGCTAACATAAAAATACCCAGGAGTTATTTTGATTTTTGAAAGCAAACCAAAGAAACAAAAACAACCGTCATCGCATACTAATTTTTAACAACTCCTGGTTGATTATACTGCCCTTAAAAATTATTTCACCCTGTGGTTGTTGGATTTCGGTTTATCTGCTACATTCTGCTCTAATATGGGTCTCTTCGTTTGTGGGTTGAAAAAGGAATTCATTGCAAAGTTGGGTTGAAAGCGGAATAATTATTATCATTTTAAGCAAGAGGATAAAAAATTTGGTTCAATGAGGAATATCTACATCTTGGATTCAGGTGGCCCGGAGCCCGGAATCAATATTTCTCGCGGTGGCCGACGGAAGGGTAAATTTATTTTATTGCCAGTCGACTGAAGACGTTTAATCGAGGAAACGTTAATTTATAGCCGGCGAGGTTGGGCTGAGGTGTTGAATTTTCACTTTTTCCTTGTGCCTGCTGATGCACAAAGACTAAATGAAAGGTATTTTTCAGTCCTGCTGGGTAAAATACTTGTATGACTCTAGCAAAGTTAAATAGTAAACAAGCTATACGGTTAGCTTTAATTAATAATAATGATCGTATTTATACTTAGGTATCACAGACCTATAACGAAATAGATGGTAAACTTAAGCACGCAAGGTACGTACACCTTGCGTGCTTAAGTTTGATCCGCGGTCAAAGTTTTACGACCTAAGTCAGTCCGCTTGAGTCAAATGCCATGAAAACACGCGTTACTCAGAAACGAAAATGGTTAATTGTACAGTGCTTTCTTGCAAGACTTCGTCAATAACATTTACACATCACTAAATCTCGCTTGTGAAGTCATCGTAGGTATACAGTTTGAAGCGCTCTTTACGTCTATCTCGATATATGTCTGTGTTAGGTATGTATCTATAACTATTTTATTCACATAATTACAGTTTTCAAAGTATTAACTACTGTAGTTAAACTTTAAATCCAAGTGCTTAGATTAAACAATAACGAAAGTAGTATTCAGATACCTATTACGGAAAAACTTTGTCTGGCTAAAGTAGAAAAATATACCTCATTCACCTCGTTATTTCCGCTACTAAATAAGCATTTATTACACAAATGAAAGAGAGAACTGTAATTGAATTTCATTATGCAGTTAGCGTTCGTTGTAGTTAAAAGTATAGCATTAACGTTGCTTTAGAGTTGCACTGAATAAGTTTAAGCACTCTCAACCGGTTGTCGCTATCCAGTACAAGTCTCAGCAACTTTTTAATTGGCTAGCCTCACGATTGAAAAAAAAACAAGTCAAGAACCCTTCTTCCTTAATTAAATTTACTCTTGAACTGGTAGAACGACGAAACGAATCCTCGGTTTTTTCATTGTTACTTTTATTCTCAGCTGGACACAAAACGTAATTAGACTGATAAAATATGACGGATCTTTCAAACCCTTTATATCAAAAACAAGCGACAATGGGTTAGACAGCAGGAAATCGTTTCGCGATATGAATTTCGTCTTTCACAACTAGGTATGACGAGACGGAGTCCCTGTTGGCCGTCGCAATGTAATCCGATGAGCTGTTGGTATGTAAAAAGCACTACTCAAGAAAGGGATATGGTTAAGGAGCTAACTTTGTTTTTGCAACTTTGTACACTTTGTACTTGTACCCTATTATAACCTACATACACTAATGTTATGTATAAATAAATGTAAAGGTAACTAATATTATAACTAATTTCTTATTTCCAACTATAACTTTTACTTTAAAACCTATGTAACGGTTCTAAAAACCGCACACTCCTAAATCTTAATCTATTACTTACTTTCAACTAAATTAAATCAATAACCATTCACTTCACCATTCTAACTTGTTTGTTTACTTTATTTTGTTTTGATAAAACTTCACGGTGGTAGTTAATTGACAAAATATTCCTGCGTACCCTTGATATTGCTAACTTCACGGCCGGGAGATTTCGTATTTCGGCCAAGTGAATTAGACTACAAAATTAACCTATTTCTATTTAACTATTTATATATAGAAAAAATCTACATATTTTTCTATGTATATCTATTATGTTTTTGCAATACTTTAATATTCCTTAATTCTTTGGCCATAGACAAAACACCGTGTGTCGATCGGACTTACAATCCTTATGTTGTCTATGCTAATGACTAAACATTATTCGCCTATAGAATTGGAGAATCATCTCCCACTTTAATTTTTTACTAAAGAACGTTCTAGAAAGAATTGAGTATATATTTCGCAACTTCAGCGAAATCTGCCTCTTTTTCTTCATACTACTGCCTTACAGTTATTCTGTTTACTTACCTAATCTCTATTTTGTGAAATCGCGATCCCCGTACTAGGGTGTGTGTTTTAAATCTGATCGTTTTGCATTTTACTTTAATTTCTTTTAATCATAGTTATTTCTTTTCGTAATCTACTTAGTTTAAATCTCGTAATAATTAAGTGTTTTAATTATTCGATACGTTTTACTTATAATTTCTGTAAAATATTCCATACAATATTTTTACATAGTGGGTAGTTAAATACTCCAATGCAAAACGATTATTCCTTTTTAATTCTTGTAATTACAGTATATGTAATTGTATTCAAAGGGAAACGTAATACATATTACGTGGAACCAATACAATTCACATTTTATTGTTATTTTTTTTAATAATTCTTTGAGTGAGTTACTTTTTTAGACCGCTAAGAAGGATGCGTTCCCTATATTAAAACCGCTATAAATAACTTTGATATTTACTTTAATATTTACTTCTTGAATTTCTTTGGTAGACTAAATACTGATTTGATTCCTTATAAATAACTTTATCCTTACTAATAGGGTAAAGTACCCATGTACCAACCTCTTGTACGTGCTTTTACTTTTTTACATAGCGGTTACCTTAATATTTTTTTTAATAGTTTTATAGTGTACTTTTGAGACTATTCAATTGTAGCTGTCTGTCCCTTGCATCCTAACCTTAGACGGTCGACTTGTACGAACAGCTTTTGACCCGTTCTTAAAAACATTCCAGGGTCGTATCCACGGGCAGCTGCAGCATACACCTGCTTCGTGGCCTTCAACCACCTCGGCACCTACCTGCCGAGCGCTCGCCTGTTCCGGCCTACCCCGGAGCAACTCCACTCCGTGTCTACGTGCGCATCACCACACCGAGCCCACCCTCCGTGCTTCCGAGGCTGAACATACCGCTCCGCTGCAAACGTAGTCCGTGACGCTGGACCTTCGCTTCTGCCTCCTCTAGGCAGTTCTAAAGCTAAGTCCCCATTCTTACCCTCGCGAGAACCACCAATCGAAGATTCCCAGGAACCCACACCCGAGCTTGTAACATCTTTTATTTTATAATTATACTTGTTAACCACTTATAGTGTTTCTTTTCTATCTTTTCTGCACACCGGTCGTGCTTAACACGATCGGAGCGTGTCACCTAGTAAAAGTTGATTTCTAGTTAATATATTTACACCTTTACTTATGTTCAAAATAACAATAATATTAACTAATAAGTAATGTCAAGTAAGGTAAAACCACCAATCGTGGACGATAGAAGGCCAGTTTTCCTACTCTTATATGTGTGAATATGTGTTTAACTCTTGATTCAGGACAACTATAATTATATTTATACCTACTAATGTTCTGATATTCGTAGCTCAAGAGCTTAGGCTTCTTAAAGCGTAATTGAATTAATTTTGCTATGTTACATTTATTTATTTAAATGAAATTTTTATTCATCATTATAAATCGGATAACATTTTGCAGTTCGAATTGATAAAAGCATGAGATTCTCACATTTACCAATTGCCATACTATATTAAAATAAAATAATAATTTCGCTTCAGCACTATTCATGATAAAATGTTCACGATTGGGTTAGCTAGCGCACACTGAACTAATCATAAACCTCGTCTGTTTTCTAACGTTAAAACATTAGAAGAAAAGTTTGAACCATTATATAAAAAATAAATAATAAGTTAAAAAACATAATTCATGGGTTTTTTGGAAAAATATTATTTTTACAACTCAGGCGCATCAGATACTAAGAAAAAAAATTTTTTTTTTTATCGAACATCAACCGCATTATCATTCAAGTTTGGTTATTTTTTTATTGAATTAGTTTCAAATGTACAGCATTGGAGCGCGGTCCACGATTGGGGATTTTACCTTATATATACAGTGGGGGGCCTAGGACCAGGGATAATATTAAAAATTCTCTATAGGTCACTAGTGGTTAAATCATTATGGTCCCAACTAATGAAAACCAAATCTTCACTTTTTGATTTCTTCTAACAAACTTAATCGTACATTCAATGTAATGCGAACAACAATACTGCTCAACTTTTTCGGAGCTAGGTACTCTTTTTGACAATTTATGTGTCGGCTGATAGAAAAATAATACTTATTACAATCGCACTTCATGAATCCACGTAGGTATTGTTTTCTTTCTGGAATGTTTTTTGCACTCAAAGCCATTTTCACATTTAATTACAAATTGTGTAAATAGATCCAATTCAATTAAATATTTTTTTTTGAAACTGAAACCAAAGAATATCCTATGACAATATCCTGACTTTACTAGTCAAAATTATTCTTTTCATTTTACACTATAATCTTCTATTTAAAAAGATCACAATTTAAAAAGCGTAAAAATATAAACAGTTAACTGTCATTGCGATATTTAATAATAAACTACAGATTTTAATTAATTTGAAACAGATATTTTAAGCTGTGGGAAGTGGCTGTTGCTATTCAAGGAGTTAAAGGTAAATTTTCTAATGGATAGTGATATCATGATGTGTTGCGGTAAGTTTTTTTGTTGTCCCCTGTACCACGATAAGTTCGCAACGTTAACGATAATACTTATTGTTTTGCAATAATACACTGATTATGAATCGCGACTTTAAATTCTTATTGTGAGTAATGAATGGGTTTTGATTAACTGGAATCTTTTCAGAATAAATACTAATACTCTAGAGAGTCTCTATTTTCAAATTTTCCCCGGATATAGGCCCCACGCGTTATGCAATGTACTCTAAGGTATGCATTGTATATAATATTAAAATATCACAGTAAATACGGGTACTGGAGGCCTGGTGAACTGTAAAACAGGTTTTTTACCTACGGGCACCAGTCTCCACAATACTTAACTTAACACAATTTAACTATTGTATACAGCCCATCCAAAAATCAAAATATAGTAATTATTGAGGAGTAATACTATATTTTCATATAAAGTTACTTCAAATAAAGTTTATTATCATTATTATCATATAATTGACGCAAATAGAATTACCTTTGTTTTTTTTAAAGTTTGCCAAAACGGTCAAATTATTCGTACCGATATTGTCAGTGTCTACGTGACTAAAGGTCATTGATTTGCCGTGAACAATTGAAGTGATTGACATTATTACAACGCTATTGAGGGCACATAGTTAATCATTAATTCACTGTCAATCATAGCTTCAATTGACAATGAATTTGAAACCTTTATTAAATTATACATTTTTCAATGAAACAAATGAAACTTAGCGTAATTAATGTCATCTCTCTGAGACGATGTCTTGATGTTGTAACTGTGGTATACAGGCAGTGTCAAAAACCATCGGGTGAACATAAGTCTAATAGCGCTTACACACTACGTCCGATCCGAATCCGAACCGTATCTGTGAAAAAATGGATTTAAAAAACTCGGACGTGATTCGGATATCGCTTATGCACTCCGATCCGAAACCGATCCGTCACTTCCTATTTTTACACTATCAGTGAAAAGATAAGTTAGGATCTTGGCCTCCACTTACTTCCACCACCACGTAGAACAAATGTATGTACCATTTTTATTGATTTCACAAACTCGCGAGTTAAGACACTGAGTTTATGTCAGCCATGTTTACTCGACTCGCGATTTTGATTCTGTGTTAAAAAAAATGTGTTGCAATCAATAAAAATAATGCATAAATAGGTATGTTCTCCGTGGTGGTTGTAGTAAGTGGATATCAGGGTTGCTTACTTAATCTTTCACGTTTAGTGTTAAAATAGGGAAACAGTTTGTTCATACGGTTCGTCATGTCATGGAGATTCACGGATGACGGAAAACGGATGTTGTGCGTAAGCTACTACAAATAGTCCTACGGCTATGTCGGGCCGTGGTTTTTGACGGGATCAGATTTGGGCGGAAGTAGTGCGTAAGCGCTCTAAATAAAACACAATCCGTAGACCATATTTACGTATAAAGAAGGCATAAGTTTGTTTTGCATTTAAGTAACTACAGAACGAGATAATTTAATACCTTTATATTTATTAGTGTTTGAACAATAGCCGTACATAATAAAAATTAAAGAAACTTGAGTCAATTTTGAACTCTAAGCCCAGCAATTTAGAGATCAGTATCAAAGCTTTAAGTAAAAGCTCATTATATAGATCGGTAAATAGATTACTTTGATGAGTGACACAGTGACACAAATTACAACGAAAAAATCGACTTGGCTCACAAGTTGTTTTCAGGCGGGGCTGGAACCCGCAACACAACCGTCGAAATTTTCCAAAGAAACATTTTTACAAATTGTGCAATTAGTTTTTATAAGGGTTTTTTTATAAATTAAACTGTTTCATAATAGTATAGGAATTAAATGTTATTAGTTATTTCCTTTTAATTAGGTCCTCAGCTTTGAGTACGTATTCTTATATGTCTCCAGTCAGCCGTACTTTCATTTTATGAAAACTATTATGAAAACTTTTTAAATGTCTTTGGGTTTAAAAAACAGCAGGTGATTATATAAACTTTAGAAACCATTGTTTGTTACTCCCTGGGGGCCTACCATGAAATGGAATGCGATTCATTTTAGGTTCTTTTCAGGCAGTAAGAGTGAGACGCCGCTATACGCGCCTTATGGCAGCATTTCACTCTTACAACCTAAAAAAATCTTAAAAAGAATCGCAAAAAGTTTATGGTAAGGCTGGTAGCTGTTTTTTTTCGTGGCAATAGGCAACATAATAAGTATTAAATGTAAATAGTTTTTGGGTGCTACTAAAGCGACACATCATGTTCAATTTTCTCGAGTTACGCTTGTGTTAACGTTCGAAATTAATAACTTACTTCTAGATATGGATAGGGCTACCTGAGATAGTTGCCTAGAATACTGGCTTCATTGCCTAGCAACCGTCGTTATTTTGGTCATATTAACAAAAGTATCTAGGCAATTATCTCAGATAGCCCTATCTATATCTACAGATAGGATATTAATTTCGGGCTTGCCTTATACGCATAATAGAACTAAACTAAAAACCATAAGAATTAACTATAATTTTCTGAGAAATATTATTTTTTGTGATTTACTTAGTTCTACACTTATAAAATCCTATAACTTTGGATTTAAATATCTCTGTAACTATATAAAATTACCACGCCGCAGTTTTAGCTTCAGGGTTCAAAACAACAAAATTCATCGTTTGCTTAAAATAGCTTATCTCAGAATATCTTTTCGGACTACATTTTTCAACACAACTTTTGTAATATTTTTTTTTGTTAGGTATTAGATAGGTTAGGTATTTGTAATTAATTATCAAAATTTAAATGTGTATGATTGGTGCACAAAGTCAGTTCATTTGTAATGGAGATTCTGAATGGACTTGTATGTTTTTGTTACTTATTTTGATGCTAACTCTAAAAAGAATCACTGAGAAATGATTATGATAATAGTTATAGTTATTATTATGGTCTGTTATCGTCTACACTAATATTATTGAGAGGAAAGATTTGATTGTTTGTTGGTTTGTTTGTTTGTAACGAATAAAATCATAAAAATACTAAGCGGATTTGGATAAAATTTGGTACACAGATAGTAGATACTCTGGTAATGAACATAGGATACTTTTTATCCCAATATTCCCACGGGAACGGGAACCATGTTGGTGATGTTTGATATACTTACTTGAACTTTACCAATAATCTTTTAAACAATTATTTAACAGTATAATTTAAAATCGTTGACCTCTGTGCCATTTCCATAATACCGGAACTGCAAAAATATTGGATGTCACAGCCAGATGAGTATTGACATGCCGATATGTGAAGATAAACGAGTTGCGAGCATGGTAAATCGTTACAAACTGCATTATATATAATAACACCGAATATTTATTTCATTGATGTTATGACGTTACCTATATCTCTGTGATCCAATATATGAAACCGTTCTGCACCATAATTATCAATAACAGACAACCGCTGGTGTAAGTACCGCTATATACACCGCCGCCCAAATCATCTCCTCGGGATACATAATCGCGGTCGCACCTATATACACTATATCACATATCAAAGAGCTCGGCATCATAGATTCCAGGTAAAAGCCAAGTTTCAGTCAGACATGATGTCATAATCCACAGCAATCAAGTTACGAATGAAAACGTTTGTCTTCGTCCGCAGACCTCTCACGTTCTGATAATAAATATTAAAAAACATTTTATAAAAAAAATCAAACCGACTTCAAAAAGAAAAAAATAAAACTTTTGGAGTCGGTGCCAGCCAGGGCATTCTACATTGCACTTCTATTAACTATATATTTTTTTTGGCCTTAGCTAGCTAGCACCGACTCCAAAAGTTTTATTTTTTACTTTTTGAAGTCGGTTTGATTTTTTTTTTATAAAATGGTTTTATTTCAGATTTTTTAGTTACATCATGTGCCGTTACTTACACTAAAAATCAGCCCATACACAACAATGTCATCTAGGTAAACGACTACTTGCCAAAAGGTGATTGATATTTTTCAAGATTATGAAAAAGCTACTAGCCAGATCTTCGTAAAAATTATATGGGACCAAATTGACAGTGTACCCGATCGAACAAAAAAACAATTATTAAAATCGGATCACCAACACCGGAGTAATCGGTACACATACATCAGACAAAAAAAAAATAAAAAAAAAAAAATACGCGTTGAATTGAGTACCTCCCTACTTTTTGTTGAAGTCGGTAAAAACTAGTTTTAATTAGCCGTTTTTACTAAAATCTATTAGCAAATAATCATAAATACCTATACAAACATCGTAAGCAAGAGACCAGACTTCCCATGAAAAACAAATATAATATTACTGCTGTAACTTTTTCTGTGTAACTTACAATACAATATGTATTGTAAATTACACAGAAAAAGTTGCATTCTAAAAGATATAAATCGATAAAACCAAATAAAATAACAATAACATAATAATAGAAATAGTAGCTCACCAACAATATGAAATAAGTAACTATAAACATAAACCTAGCTCCTATTTTATCATGTTTAAACTTTAGCACAGCTATGTATAAAATCAAACTACTGTCAGTCTTTCTAACCAAAATTGAACAATTCTTCACCCAAACATGCATATAATTGTTGTCTCTAACAGCAGCCTTAGCTTTATTTAAGATTTCCTTGTTGCGGCCACTCTGAGATGATCATTGAAGTATTTATCGGAAACAATAATAATATATATCATTATATTATTATTGTTTCCGGTGAATCCTATGTCACTGGCCTTCAGTTTTTGCTTGTGACTAAAATCATCCTTTTTATATCGACCAAGGAACTTCACTACGATCGGTTTAATTCTCTTATTATTATCGCCGTTGCTCTTTGTAGCAACTCTAGTAATAAAGTCAATATCCGTGTTCGTATCAATGGGAATTCAATCTGGTTCGCTATATTCTGGATCATTCTTAGTAAATTCTCATCTTTTTTGCGGAATTCTATATATTTCGATATTAGAACGCCTTGCCCACTGCTCCCTGTTGTATTTTTTTTAGCTTCTATTCTCCCCAAGCGCTGTTTTACTTCTTCAATGCTCGAAGTTGTCGCAGATATTATCGTTGAATTGTTCTCTAGTTTTTTACTTTCTTTTTCATATCCTCAAACGCGGAATTAAAAAAGACAAAGACTTTTTAAAGTTTGAGATTTCCAAAGGCTACCGGTTGCTTGATTGCTGACTCAATGTTTTCTTTAAACTTATGTATTTCTATAGTAAACAAATTCGTCAGTGACTCGGTACAGTTACAATATTTATGTTGATTGATAGTGGTTGTCAGAATTAGTAGAAGAGCCTCCTCTGGTACTGTGATATTGTCTTGACTTCCAGCAGTTGACGGTGGAGCACTGCTGCCCCTTATCGGTGTGCTATCTTTGTTCAACACTCTTGGTTTTTTTGCCGAGCATGCCAGACAAATCCACTTATTTCTAAATTCAGAAGAAATATCTTCCTTTCCGCTAGGGTATAGGCATGATGTGCGAAAGTTTAATTTGCAATTGACACACGTTAAGCACTTAGAACAAGCAAACTTCAAATTGTTAGACTAACTTCTTTTTGCTCAAAAAAAATTTTTTGAGCAAAAAGAAGTTAATCTCTATCAGCAAAAACAAAATTCCAATAAAAAAAGTACATATAGGTTGGGATTTGAACCAGAAACTTTGGAGTTCGTCGCAGGAACAAAACTAATCGAGCGTAGCCACTACTGCACCAACCGTTCTCTTCATGGCACGACGAACGACGAAGCACGAACGAACGATTTAAGCAGTAAGACTGTTAGTTTATGCTTTAAGTAATGAGAGATCTTTATATAATGAATGTTATTAACTAATATACATAGTGATCTTTCAAGTGTGAGACTTTATGTATTGTTTTTGTTTTAACTAAATAATAATGATGCTACAAGTAGCGCCATCTAGTATAAGTAATGTGTACTTATCTGAATTAAAAAAATAAAATGTCAGTCTTCTTCAAACTACTATCCATGCGTTTTATTAGGTTATGGGCCCAGACTCATAATTCGCGATAAAGTCAAGTTTTATTTCGGATTATTTACTTTTTGTGGATTATCAGTGCGCCGTTATACGTAAAATATAAAATATCGGTGGAAATCGCTATTTCGTTCGTGTATTTCCGAGTGACTGTTGGTTACCTCGTGCAAAATGGCCGGAAGCTACATTGTCAACGTGCCGAAGCTAAAAGGCAGAGAAAACTATGACGAGTGGGCGTTTGCTGCTGAAAACTTTTTGATGTTAGACGGAGTGGATATTCAAAAGCAAGAATCGACTGATGGAAGTTCTGTTGAAGAAAAGAAAGCGAAGGCAAAACTTATCATGACAATCGACTCGTCCATCTACGTTCACATCAAAAACGAGCAAACAGTTCAAGGTGTTTGGAAGCGCTTGAAGTCTCTTTACGATGACTCCGGCTTTACGCGTCGCATCAGCCTACTTCGTCAGCTGATTTCAATTCGATTGGAAGATTGCGAATCGATGGGAGCCTACGTTACGCAAATGGTGGATACCGCACAGAAATTGAAAGGTACCGGTTTCCAGATAACTGACGAGTGGATTGGGTCATTGTTATTGGCGGGGCTGACAGAAAGATTCGCTCCTATGATAATGGCCATTGAACACTCCGGCATCGCTGTCAGTACGGATGTTATCAAGTCGAAATTATTAGACATGAGTTCGGAAGTCGACAGCCATCATGGGACGAACAACGCTTTTTTGTCGAAAGGTTGGCAGCAGCGGAATAAGAAATATGGCAACACTGATACAAAGTCAAAAATAGCGTCTTCAAAATCTGTCAAAACGATACGCTGTTACAAATGTAAACAACTCGGTCATTATATGAATAAATGTCCAAGTAATCAAAATAAAAGTGAAACAAACGCTTTTAGTGCTATATTCATGAATAGTGCCTTTCATAAATCAGATTGGTACGTAGATTCCGGGGCAAGCTCGCACATGATAACAGATAAGAGTTGTTTGGAAAATGTTACACTCGGCCACAAAGTAAAGGACATAGTAGTCGCAAATAAAGAAACAGTACCAGTAATTTGCACAGGAAATACAATGATTAGAACCATAGTTGATAATTCAGAGTTCGACATTATCGTCAAGGATGTATTGTGTGTACCTAACCTATCAACCAATTTGCTATCGGTAAGTCAACTCATTCGAAATGGGAACAAAGTTAATTTCGAAGAAGAAGTTTGCTACATACGCAATAGGCAGAATGTACTGATTGGAAAGGCGAATTTGGTTAATGGAGTGTACAAATTAAATATCAAGTCAGAAAGTTTGGTGGCGTGCTCAGCTACAACTTTGACAAGTGAGATATGGCACCGTAGACTAGGACACATCAATAGCAAGGACCTGAATACTATGAGAAATGGCGCTGTAGAGGGGATATCATACATTGATAAAGCAGAAATTGACAAATCTAACTGCATCACATGTTGTGAGGGTAAGCAGGCAAGATTACCTTTTTCTCACAAAGGTAAAAGGTGTGAAAATGTGCTTGAAATTGTTCATGCGGATCTTTGCGGACCGATGGAACAGGTCTCTTTGGGACTAGCAAGATATTTTTTGCTTTTTGTTGATGATTTTAGTAGAATGGCGTTTGTCTACTTCCTCAAGGCCAAAAATCAAGCTTTGAAGTATTTCAAGGAGTTTAAAGTTCTTGTTGAGACTCAAACAGGAAAGAAATTGAAGATTTTAAGAACAGATAATGGCGGAGAGTTTTGTTCTGCAGAATTTGATAACTATTTAAAGAAGAATGGAATAGTGCATCAAACCACAAACCCGTACACACCGGAACAAAATGGTTTATGCGAACGGCTAAACAGAACGGTTGTGGAGAGAGCTCGATGTCTTTTGTTCGAAGCTAATCTTGATAAAAGATTTTGGGCAGAGGCAGTAAACACTGCAGTCTATTTGAGGAATAGAACGCTAGCTTCGGGATTACAAAAGACACCGTATGAGCTATGGAGCAGAAAGAAGCCAGACCTCAGCCATATTCGGATATTCGGAAGTCCAGCAATGGTCCATATTCCAAAAATAAAGAGGACTAAATGGGATAAAAAGTCAGAAGAATATATCATGATTGGTTATGCAGACAACACCAAAGGCTATAGGCTGTACAATCCGAAAACAAAGAGTATTACCACCAGCAGAGATGTTATTATTATGGAGAAAATAAAAAACTCAGATTTGATACAAGCAGTGGTGGAATATACTAAGCCAATTGTTCAGCAGGAAGAAAGTGTAGAAAGTGAAACTTTGGACCCCTTAAACACAACCTTGACCCCTGAAAAAGATAGCTCAAACTCAATAAATGATGAGACATATTTTCCGGACGAGACTGCAAGTACATCAAGTTCAGAGGAGTTTAGTGACAGTAGGTCTCTGCAGGATGTAGCTGAAAATCTTGAGACAGAGGTTGCTGTCAGGGAAAAGCGACAAAGAAGAGTTCCAGAACGATATGGATATAGTAATATGTGTAAAAATATTGAAGATTTGGATGACAACAGTCTTACATATGAGGAGGTAATGAGTGGACCTGAACAAGAGCAGTGGTGCAACGCCATGGAAGAAGAGCTCAAATCCTTTCATGAAAATGAAGCTTGGGAGATTGTGCACAAACCCAGTGATGCAAAGGTAGTGCGGTGTCGGTGGGTGTATAAAAAGAAATTAAATGTTGACAATACAGTGCGTTACAGAGCAAGATTAGTGGCGAAAGGTTATACACAGAGGGAAGGTATAGACTACAAAGAGACCTTTTCACCGGTGCTTAAATATTCCACATTAAAACTGTTATTCGCCGTAAGTGTTAAACTAGATCTTTACATTACACACTTAGATGTAACTACAGCTTTTTTAAATGGCCACTTAGATGAAACAGTCTATATGGAGTTACCACAGAATTTTAAATGTAATTCAAATCAAAATAAAGTTTTAAAATTGAAAAGGGCCATATATGGGTTGAAGCAGTCAGCTAGAGCTTGGTATAAGGAAGTTGATGTTTGTTTACAACAGCTAGGCTATAAAAAGTCCCTTTATGAACATTGTTTGTATATAAAATCAACTGAAAATTTAAAAACTTTTGTGGCATTGTTTGTTGACGATTTTTTCTTGTTTTCTAACTGTAATAAAGAAGTAGAATATTTAAAAAGTCAGTTAAGTAAGAGATTTAAATTAAAAGACCTAGGTCAATTAAGACAGTGTCTAGGTATGGATATTAAGATACAGAAGGGTTGTATTTTTATAAGTCAAGAGAGCTTTATTGATAAATTAGTATGCAAGTTTGGTCTGGAGAAATGTAAAAATGTAGAAACTCCTATGGAAATTAATCTTAAATTACAAAAGGGAGAAAATTCAAATTCTAAATTTCCTTATCAACAATTAATAGGGAGTTTAATGTATCTCTCAGTTTTGACTAGGCCAGACATCTCATATTGTATTAGTTATCTCAGTCAATTTAATAACTGTAATACAGAGACTCATTATAAACATGCTAAAAGAGTATTGAAATATTTGTATAGTACAAAGTCATTTGGTTTAAAGTATGTTAAAAATAATTTAGATTTGATTGGTTATGCTGATGCTGATTGGGCTTCTGATAATTTAGACCGTAAATCCTACACAGGATATTGTTTTATATATTCAGATTGTATAGTGTCACATGAAAGTAGGAAGCAACAAACGGTGGCTTTATCAAGCACCGAGGCTGAATATATGGCTGCTTGTGAAGCTACCAAGGAGGCTATTCATCTCAGAAATTTGTTGCATGAGTTAACTTATAGACAAAATAATGTGCCTGTAACAATATATACTGACAGTCAAAGTGCTCAGAAACTTACTGAAAATTCTGTATATCACCGTCGTACCAAACACATAGATGTAAAATTTCATTTTATAAGGGAAACAGTAGGCAAAAGATATGTTAAATTAGAATATTTGCAAAGTTCTGAGATGCCAGCTGACTTATTGACCAAAAGTTTGTCTAAAAATAAACATTATTATTTTATTAAAAAGATGGGTGTTGTAAATTAGATAAATAGTCTAAATATTATTGTGTTTGTGTTTCTTATATATTTTCGTATTATTTAGTTAAGTGGTGGTATTGTTTTTGTTTTAACTAAATAATAATGATGCTACAAGTAGCGCCATCTAGTATAAGTAATGTGTACTTATCTGAATTAAAAAAATAAAATGTCAGTCTTCTTCAAACTACTATCCATGCGTTTTATTATTATGTACCTAATTTGAAATAGGTCAACGGTAAATGGTCTTACGAATTTTCGACCAGGGTCACGTGTCCGTCTTTAACATTTTTACCCCTCCCAAAAATTTGCACAACGCCGCTAAAGAAATTTTCACTTCAAAAAGAATAAATTAAATAATTGTGATGGAGGTCGAAACTTTACCTATATGAAATTAAGAAAATAAATTAATGTTTATCACTAGATAGGAGTTTTTAAACCTTTTACATGGTAATCAAACAGCCCTATTAGGTATTTACCTAGGGAGTGCTTACAAAACTTTATTTTATTTTTAATTTATTTTTATAAAAACTTCTGGCCAAAACTCGTTCAACTTAGTTCATTTAACATAGAGCACGTTTGGCCTGGCTGCAGCAGGTTTATCGAGTTTTTGAAAACGAAATTTTTAACTCGTCGACTATTCAGCTTTAGGTGTTTTCAGGACGAACACAATGGCAATGGCGGTATCGTGTGAGCGAAATAGAATTTCCGATATAATCCACCTGAGGTGAACGTACAGCCAAGTAAATAAAGATATTTTTTACTGATGGCTTTTACCAATATTAAACCAAATAATGTGTTGTAATGCACTTATAAGTATCTTTGTTAGTAGTTTTCGAGGGAAAAAAGTAACGGCAATTTAAAAAGTTACTCATTTGGGTTCCATTTTTTCTTCATATTCAAACCTATATTATGTGATAATTAAATAACAATTACTGTATTTTCATTATCATTATTATTTTATTTATTTATTTTATAAAATTACAAACAATTAAATGGTTACATAATCTCGCAAAACCTTACAAGAGGTTTGGCTGCGAGTTTGAAATTTAAGCAAAAAACAATTATAAGTACTTATCAAATAAGTATTAAACAGTTATACAATTGCATTGTGTTTAAGTAGCGCCTTTTTAAACAGTTTCAAAATACTTTAAAAGTATCATTTGACAAGAGGTCAGCAGGCAGACGGTTCAGTAAGTAGGGCACGCGTTTGGCCAGGGTTCTGTCGCCATACACGCTGGTGACGCGCGGCACACTGTACTTGCCGCGCAACACAGCTCTCGTTGCGTGACCGTGTCGAAGTAGTGGCAAGCGTTCTCGACAGCTGTAGTTGTTAACCAGTAATAGATATTTGTATTTGAGACTGATTAGAAGAATTTTGCATACCTTGAATAGTTCATAATAGTTATCTTTAGTTTTATTATCAACAGGTAATTTAAGAGAGCGGATCTGCAACGTTTCTATTCTTTTTATATAAGATGGATAAGTTAAACCGTAGCTGTCGAGAGCGTATGACATACTGTCTCCACTAAGGCCTTGTACATGCACTTAAGAATATTAAGGGGAACTTTATATTTTAAGTGAAAGCATTATTTGTAGCTTGTTACATAAGTGGTCTATGTGAACAGTCCATGAGAAAGACTCGTCCACTATTAGTCCCAAGTAGGTTATATGCGGAACTATTTCTATATATTTACAATCTGGGGCCTTACCATCAACTGTAATGCAATTCATTGTAGGTTGTGAGAGTGGGATGCTGCCATATGGCGCGTCTAGCGGCGTCCCGCTCTTACTACCTAAAAGTAACCTAAAATGAATCGCATTACAGTTGATGGTAGGCCACCAGTACATGAATCAATGTTGGCTTTATGTATGCAATCGTAGCTATGGGTGACAATTTTACTATTGATGTTTTTATAAATGCTATGAGGTGATCTAATAAGTAACATTTTGGTCTTTAACGTATTTAATACAATCCCGTTATCGTGGCACCATTTAACTATATTATTAACGTCCTGCTGAACGTATTCACAAATCTCGTCCAGGTCGGTACCAGCTCGCAGCACGCATAGATCATCGGCAAACATACATGTGGAGCAGTTTTGTATCACATTGGGCAGGCTGTTGACGTGCATCAGGAAGCAGATAGGTCCACTTCCGGACCCTCGCGGGACCCCACATGTTACCGACCTGGACGAGCTTTGGCCGTCTCCCACTTTGACATTAAAACTGCGGTTAGTCAAATATTCCCGAAACCATGAGCTCAGAGGATTTTGGACGCCGCACTCTTCGATGGCTTGAATTAGGGTGTCGTGTTCTAAAACATCGAAAGCCTTCTTGAAGTCGAAGAATACCACAACCCTTTTTTGTTATGCAGATGTTCGTTAATGTCATTTGTGAATTAGTAGAAAAAGAAAAATATGTCGCGTAATTCCGCAAGAAAAAATGCAGATGGGAAATGGGATGGGGATGCAAAAATGTTTATGGGAGACTCACTCGGTGCTGAGATTGGCACGGTCTAACAACTCCTGAGGATGCTCCGTGTGTGGGCGAAACACGTGTAGAGTAGTCGGTGAAGGTGCAAGGTGTGTCACTGGGCTGCATCTGCATTTTTTCTTGCGGAATTACGCGACATATTTTTCTTTTTCTACTAAGATATGGATTTCCGCCAAGTAACGCCTGATTCTATCAAATACTTACAATCAGCAAGCGTAGCTGTACAGGCACGTTTTTACATCAAATTAACTAAACTCCATCGGGTGGCGTCTCAAAATATATGGTTCAATCAACAATGCAAGCGATTCAATGTCATTCCAAATTATATTAATATCCATTCCAACACGACCAGTCCGGCGGCCGGTTTGGCCATACGTAAAGCTCAAAAAGTCTGGTTAGATGCGGAATCTCGCCGTTGGTTCGCGATTAGAGACAATCTTAAATTACATATTAAAATTTTACATACAGAATTATCACACAATTTACATAGCGTTGAGTTCGACCTTTTAGACCAAAAGGCTAGAGATCTCGCATCACAGACTATTCATTATAAGTTTATTAATCAATCTCACAAATTACAAAGGTTAAGGGTAACACAACACGGTGGAAGTAATGTGGGTAGACATAGTAGAAATAACAATGGTAGGATTGGTGATGGACATTCCTTCTATCCCCGCGTAGAAAACTTAACAAATGTGCAATTTTCCCAAAGCGAGGTGTCGCTTTTGGAAAAAGGTCTCAAATATAACATAACCCCAAAATTGACTTCATCTTTGGTGGAGGGATTAGCTGTAGATTCAGAGGTGGCTATTATTATTAATAAAAAGGATAATATGGTGAAGGGTGTGGTTACCAACGAATTAAATAAAATTCAACCTACTAACTGTGGGGGGCCCGAGTTGCGAACAGTGAGGTCGTTGCAACAAAAAATAGATAATAATGATTTAATAGTGACAAAGGCTGATAAGGGCAATAGTATTGTTATATTAAATAAAGATGAATACATAAATAAAGTTCAGGACATAATTCATAGCGACGACTTCATTCCTTTGCGCTCGGACCCGACGACACGGTACAACACGGAGGTCAAAAATAATATTAATCATTGTAAATTTCTTTTTCCAAACGATTATTCATCTCGGCTAATCACCCCGATGAATCCACAGGCCCCTGTGTTGTACGGTTTACCTAAAATACACAAAGACAATGTTCCCGTGCGCCCTGTGGTTTCATATATAGGATGTCCAGCATATGAGCTAGCAAAAAAGTTAAATGATATTATTAAAGAAAAGTCATCATTTTATCCTAAATATAGTATTCAAAATACAGCAGATTTAATTGCCAAAATAAGGGATGTTATTTTACCTCCTAATTCTATTTTGCTTTCTCTGGATGTTGACAGTTTGTTTACTAACGTTCCCTATCAAGAAACTCTAAAAATACTCTCAAATATTCTAGAGAGAAGGCGTATTCATCCAGGGGAGGCAAACGAAATTGTGCATTTAACCAATATTTGCATGCAGCAAAACTATTTCAAATTCAATGGTGGGTATTACAAACAGAAGGAGGGGTTGGCCATGGGTTCTCCGTTATCACCTCTGATGGCGGAGATCTTCATGGACAATTTTGAGAATAGGTATTTCACAGGTAATAATAACATTCTTTATTATTATCGTTATGTTGATGATATACTCATATGCTGGACCGGTACTAGACAAGAATTAGAGTCTTTCTATTCATTTGTAAATAATTTACATCCAAAGATTAAATTTAAACTAGAAGTTGAAGTCGATAATTCTATAAATTTCTTAGATTTAACCATTACACGGGAACATTGTCGTCACAGTTTCCAAATATATAGAAAGCCTACACATACTGATGTAGTAATACCCGCGGCTTCCTGTCACCCTTGGCAACACAAACTAGCTGCTTTTCATTCTTATATTAATCGTCTATTGACGGTGCCTTTGTCAAATGAATCTTATATGAAAGAATTAAATACCATTTATAATATTGCCGTTGCAAATGGTTATGATCGACGGATGATAGATAAAATGGTTAAGACTAAAATTAACAAACAGATGGCTAAACTTTTATATGCGGTGCCGCGTGAACGTGTTGTTCATACTTATCGGTCAAGTATGATTTATGTAGGGAAAATTTCAGAGAAAATATCAAAAATCTTAAGAAACAACGACGTTCACGTGGCATTTCGAACAACTAACACCGTTCGACGGGCAATTTGCAATGGTAAGGAAAAAACAGAGGTTGGCAGGAAGTCAGGTGTGTATAGGTTGACATGTGACGAGTGTAATTCCGTATACGTGGGACAAACTGGGCGCTGTTTTGAAACACGTTATAAAGAACATATTTCTGCCTATAGGAATGCCCGACCAGAACGATCTCATTTCGCGGAACATTTATTAGATACCGGTCACCAATTATCTGATGGGCATTCCTACGAGGTTTTACATACTTGTAATAAAAGTTTACGACTGAACGTGTTGGAACAATTAGAAATTATCAAACATAATGTTGATGGAGCCATACTTAACGATCAGATAAATGTTTCTTCCTCCCCACTTCTGCGTATTTGTAGACAAACAAACAGTGATAGGGATTCATAATTAAAAAAAAAAAAAAAAAACTTCCATCGATATCACATATTTATTTACTTTTACATTTAATTTACATTTATTATAACATTTTCAATAATTATTACTCTGTCTCACTTTTATAGTCGCGATGCGTCACACTGGGGGCGGGGAGGGGGGGAGTGGGAAGCATTAAATACGGCTGTTTTGGGGCCATTTTACTCACTCGGTGCTGAGATTGGCACGGTCTAACAACTCCTGAGGATGCTCCGTGTGTGGGCGAAACACGTGTAGAGTAGTCGGTGAAGGTGCAAGGTGTGTCACTGGGCTGCATCTGCATTTTTTCTTGCGGAATTACGCGACATATTTTTCTTTTTCTACTAAGATATGGATTTCCGCCAAGTAACGCCTGATTCTATCAAATAGTCATTTGTGAATTTACTTAATAATGTAACAGTACTTTTGCCCTTTTGAAATCCGTGTTGGCAGTCGGTTAGGATATTGTTAAACTTTAAATAGTTGTTTAGTTGATTAACAATGCATTTTTCAATAATTTTCTCGATACTAGATAATATGGCTATAGGTCTGTAATTACTGTAACTTTTACGATCACCTCGTTAATAAATTGGCCTTAAGATAGATTCTTTAAGCTTTGAAGGGAATTGACAGTATTTAATACATAAGTTAGTGAGTTTCGCAATTACAGGACTTATTTTATTAGAAATAAATTGTAAGTCGCTCATGCGGATAGAATCGCCTCCAGGTGATTTTTTGGACGACATTTTTTTGATAATTTCTTGAATTTCATGCTCGTTTATAGTTTTCCATCTCATCATGTACAGTCGGGCAACTTCCCGGTTGACCAGTAAGATTTTTTCAGAGAGCGTTAGTTAAAAGAGTAAAGATATTTTCTATCATATATAAGACCATAAAGAGGTTATTTCATTTGAATAAAAGATTATTTCTATAACCTCTAAGGCTAACTAACTTTCAGAGAAAACTCAACTGGTCAACCGGGAAGTTTCCCGATTGTACGCTACCGTGTTCACGGTATGAATGTCATACCGTGACCACGACAGCGAAAAGGTGCCCAAAACGTTTGGAAATCAAAAAACTTATGAAATATTTAAAAAATATTGGAAAAAATCGTACCTGAACCGAGATATAAATCTCGTTGAATGGATAGAGCATTGGGCCGGATTCCCAAAAGTTCATGGGTTCGAGTCGATACTGCGGTTCATATCCTCATAATATTAAAAATGTGCAAGTTTGGACGTTAGGATATTTTGTTGTTTGTTACGCAATGAAAATACAAGATAAATGTAGAATACATTTAGGTCCCCGATAATCTACGGGAAAGAGTACAACGCGGGTATAACTGCGAGAGGCCACTGTACTTAGTATAATTAAATAACCGTAAATAACTGTACTTAGTATAGTTAAATCAACCATAGTACACGCCAAATCCCTTATAATCGAAGGCTACTCGCAAAAGCGAACTGCTGAACTTGTAGAGTTCAGCAGGGCAAACACTGACGTTTGCCATCACTGCGGATTGGAGAGAGTAACACTCAAACATCTCCTGTGTGACTGCGACCCCCTAATCCACAAACGCAGTATCCACTTGGGCCGGCACATAATTCGGTCAGAGAAACTAAAATTTCTGGGAGCCAGAAAGATTATAGACTTCCTGGAGGCCGCCTGGCTGAAAGAGATAGGGGAAGTCCGCTCAAAGCGGCCATAGGAGGCAAAGTGGCCACACCATGTTTTTATAATAACTAAAAACGATAGCGCCACGTTTGCCATTCTGCCCTATAACCAACCTCCCGCCCTGCACCGAGCAGTCATTCGGTGGTGATAAAAGCAAACCCGTGGCCGCGGCGACGTGTGCAAGGTTTCTGAGCTTTTAGTTAAAAAAATCCATTCTAATTTCAACCTGTTTTATTGGAACCTCTTTAGAATTCAATGTTTTTATTGCGTCTATTTTTTATTATTTGTTTTTATAAGTTTGTTTATTATTTGTTCCGACATGAGATAAATAATGTAAGCTGAATTGAATTTTTAAACAAAATTGTGTAAAAAGGGACAGCGGTCCGGGCAAAGTGGCCAAGTGACCGCGCTATGCCGTATTCACATTAGTGAAGGAATCTGTTCTTATTACATTAGAATCTAATGCTAACATACCGAGTATAGCTGTTGGCTGTTTTACTTTATGCAGAAGACTTTTTGGGACTTAGATTTAAGTAATGACGTATGATATGACCAATTTGAAAACTGAAGTTATTGTTTAATTTGAAACCTGCGAACATATAAAATTGAAACTATATCCTTTTTTATTGTAAATAAAGTTAAATATAAATTATTTTTGCTATTTTTGTTATTTAAAATTGCATTTCTTGATATATTTTGGCATGACCGTTTGCCCTTATTACCCCCATGACCGCTTTAGGCGCTTACTCGGGCAAAGCGGTTGTTTGACAAGTTTTCGTAATTTGCAAATAATAGTAAGCTTTACAAGCTTTTTCAAAATGCGATTACACTTAATAAAAGTTTATTAAATTCCCTGCCCAGTGACATAAAATACTTTTTCAAAATCTATTCTAAAGTGCCATTTTTTATGTCAAAGTTAAGGTGGCCGCTTTGAGCCGACTCTAACTAGGTGGTGAGTTGCAATACATCTTTTAAGTCACAGTGACTACATTTCCAACTGGAGCTGCATAGCCTCTATATCCTACATAAGCGAACGCTCGCGGTTTCACCCGCGTGGTTCCCGTTCCCGTAGGAATATCGGGATATCCTATGTTCATAAGCAGGCTATCTGCTATCTGTGTACCAAATTTCATCCAAATCCGTTCAGTAGTTTCGTAGCCTATTCAGTGCAAACAAACAATCAAATCTTTCCTCTTTATAATATTAGTATAGATAAAGATAGTCTAGAAATAATAATAATAGTAAATAAAATCCTAGGAACACGAAACTTAATTTAGATCCTAAAGATGTATTTTATACGGTATTTCTTAAGTGCATCCAACTCAGAAACTAAGTTCCTCAACAAATATTTTCAGTTATGCCGACATATTACTCTTTCGTGTTTACTTTAACCGCTCCTCCAACGTTGAAGATTTTACTATGTTATAGCTTAGGGCGTTTTCCTTTTCTTGCAACCAAATTGAGTACATACTTCCATATGATATTATAATGTAATTTGAAGGTGGAAAGATAAGGTAGCTAGCTTATCCTAGAAAAAACGAATAATCTCCAAGTATTGATTCAGATATTTTTCCAATTATTGTCACACTGATACAAGTAAGAATTTATGTATGTAAGTATATTATTAGAAAAATAATATCAACTATTATATCTAAAACATTATTATCTTCAATACCATAACAATAAGAGTCACTTCAACATCCAACGAATGAAGTATAATAATAAGAAAATTTTATTCTATCATGAATTATGTATCACATTCTATGTAATTTGAAATACGTATTACGAAAAGTATCAAAGCGGGATCTCATCTCATTCCAAGTACTTAACACAAGTTCCAAGCCCGGAAATTACTGAATTGGAAAATACAAAGTTGAATTTGAACTTAATTTATCTGTCACCCAAATTAATTTCAACAAAGACTACTGTTTCGGTTAAATCAATATTTTATAAGGGGGATTCTGTGCGATTTATAGAGATTATTGTAACAAAAGATAGATTTATGAGAGAACTGGATGTTCTGTATTAATTATATGAGGGTTTGAAGGTTGGTGGGCTGGTGGGCTTATACACAATATCCGGTGCCTAAGGGTGTTTTCATTCGGACACCTTTGTATGCGAATCCGATAAAGGGATTGACGCGTCCCTCGACACTCACTAACGGTTTCATGGTAAGTGAGAAAGCAAGAACCTGAATTTCTTTCACATCCGTCAGATTACAAGATTTACTCGACTCGTAAAGTGCTTTGCGGTAATAGTACTTCTTCAAACGTCCCATAAAGAGGACGTAAACTATAAAATCAGCAGCAAACCAGCATAATAATTATAAGACAACTTACTCGGACTTTATGCCCGCCTCGGAAATGGTAAATAATGATGAGCGGGAAACGGACGCAAGTAAAATAAATTAATCTACTTACATAGAATAGGTATAACATCGAACTCCGTTTTAATATGTAGGAAGGAACTTCGAACCCTGCCGCTCATTCATTTCGGAAACACTTCTAATGAGTGCTGTCTTATCCCTCTCAGGCCCTGAGTTATCAAAGTCAAAGATTTTTATTCAAATAGACTTATAGGTTAGTGCTTTCGAATCGTCTAATTGTTTTCCCTACCAGCCATTCTGCACATCTTTTGACTGACAAGAAGAACGGCCGCAAGAAACTTATCAGCTTTAATAGAAACAACAACATTTACTAAGCTACATGTCGTTGCCAAACACAAATCTACAATCTTGAAATATATTTTATATAAGAGGAAAACTTTCTCATACTCAGTTATTAGAATATTTTCCGTTTATACACTTACAAAAGTTATGTACGTACTTATGTTTTATGTTAGTTATTGGTTTTTTGGTTATTTGTTAGTAGTTAGCGTTATGAGACACAATAGATATTCTATTGTTCTCTAGACACCGGTGTCTAGCTGGGAAATGACGAAGTCTCGCTCGAAGATCTACGAGGTAAATGTAATGTGTATGCACAATAATTATTAATGACAGCCTCCACAATAGGATGGCCATGTGACAAAAAGATAGCTATTGCAAACCCAAGTGGTTGCACAAAATGTATTCCTCTCGCCACCAACAAAGACAACCCTTTTATTCTTTTCTGTCGTCGGCGGCGATGGTAATTCTCGTCTTTTAACAAATGGAAGACATTATCGCTGCGTCTGGCTTTTGTGTAAATTCATGTAGAATAAAAGTTAGTAAAAAAGTTAAAGCGCTTACGTAGCGCTCGCATTTCAAACGTAACGGCTATTTTAAAACAGGGCAAAAACTTCTCGCCTGTTGTTGCGATATGTTCGCTCTGGGAACTTTTTCCATGATATACAGCAGTAATGTTTAATGTCATATCGCGTAATAAAATTTCTATGTGCAAAAAGGATGTCTTGGAGAACGGTAGGAATTTTAAGTTTTTTTTTTTTTTTTAAGAATATTGACCACAAAAAGGTATCTTTCTAAATTGATATTAAAGTCAATGGCAAATCGTAATTACTGCACTTTTTCATAATCACAGTGAACTAAATTCTACTAAGATTTATTTTAAGAATAAATCCCTGCAAAATAGGTGCCGAAACATCGTGAAAGGAAAAAGGTAAACTAAAAAGCGGAAAATCTGAAAATGCAGTTTTGAGATAATATTAAAAAAAAAACCTTTGTAATCCGTAGGAAACTTGCTTTATTCAAATTAATATTCCGCGCAAAGCCCTGTGATAATAAACTATAAGCTGTATCTAAATTTTATACAAGAAAATATCAACTAATAAGTAGTCTCCTTATCGCTCAGACAGGACTGCAACCTTTGGACATCCGGTCTCTATCCAATGGACCTACCGATATTTATTAGGACTTATAAGGAGAAGTATATTTTTAAGTACTAATGCTTTATATCTTATATATAAAATTCTCGTGTCACAGTTTTCGTTCCCATACTCCTCCGAAACGGCTTGACCGATTCTCATGAAATTTAGTGAGCGTATTGAGTAGGTCTGAGAATCGACTACTATCAATTTTTTATCCCGAAATTCCACGGGAGCGAAGCCCCGGGGCACAGCTAGTCTTAATATAAAAATAGTGCTGAAGTCACAAATTATAGAAAATAATTCTTGACTGAGTCTGTTAGTTGACGTGACAATGTAATGTGTTATTCCTCGTTCGCTGTAAATTCCATAGCGTGCACTCATTCAAAAAAAGTACGGGCTGGAGTCAATGACGGTCTCTCAACGCGAAGCCTGTCCTATCAGCATCTCAGGCGCGCACAATAACGCTCCTCCAGTCACTACCCTCGTTCAGAACACAGCTTACAGTCGTGCCCTCCAGACCCTTCAACTACAAAATCCTTCCTACAGAATAGTTTTCCTATTTATGTCTATCACTGTCATTCTTTTGTGAAGGAGAAGGAAGGGCTTATTGACCGGAAAAATTAGAGATTGCTGAAGCTTCCGTATGTTTATAAACTACTCAAAACAAAATGTGTGGGCTACCCATAAAAAAACTCGTAAATTGTCAAAAAAAAAATAGGTAGGGTAATGATTGGCGAGTTGAAGCATTTTAACTTATTGTTGACATGTTTACGAATCTTTATCAACATTTCAAGCGCTAAGTTAAATGTTATTCTTAAGTGTGTAAACAAAAAAGTGAAGTACCCTTATAATCGTTCAATTTAAAAATGAAAAAAAAATAAAATGAAAAAATATATATTTCTGTAACAAAATTAGTTTAACAGAGATTTAAAGGTGGGCTCCCTCTTTTAAGTGCCAAGGCACCTGTGTCAGAAGGAGTCACTCTTCCTTAACAAAGCATACATGTAATCAAATACTCATAAATTTACTAAAACTTAAGACTTTACTAATTAAACATATAAGTACAAAATTGAGCTTGTTTTTGGTGTGTGAGTGTGTGTTGTGTGTGTATGTGTGTGTGTGTGTGTGTGTGCGTGCGTGTGTGTGTCTAAAATTCCCAATCACTTGTGTTCTCAGTCTTATTCTGACTGTTTCTGTTGCACCTTATTATTTTATTCATTTTATTTTGTTTTCTACGTTATTTCATTGTGCCTGGTTCTCGTCGTTATATGGATATCATCAAGTCGTCGTTATATCAAACAGCATCAAGAGCGCTAGCTTCAGGAAGGACATTCATAGATATCAGTGGCTATACGAGTTGGTGTGTCACGACGCGCTATCCATAACCTGTGGGAACGCTACCAAGAGACTAGTGTTAATACCGACGAAGAACTCGAGCTAATACCGACCAGGAAGACCGTTATATCCGATTGACTGCACGTCGAGAGCCTACAATAACCGCTCGGACTTTACAAAAACGTTTACGCCAATCTACCGGCACGCGAGTAAGTGATCAAACCATTCGGAATAGACTTCATGAGGATGGCCAGCGATCCAGACCAGAATATGAATAATCCAGCTCAAATTGACGAGCTCTGGCAAGAAAGCACTGCACAATTGACCAATTTCGTTACTGAGTGATGCGTATTTTCATGGCAACGGTCTCAAGCGGACTGACTTAGGTCGGAAAACTTTGACGATAGACCAAACTTTTGACACGCAAGGTAGGTACACTTTTCCCGTCTATCTCGACATAGGTCTGTGCTCCATTCCATACTACAAAGGTAATCATTTTAACTCGTCAGATATCGGAATATGAGACACAAATAATATCTTATTGTTTTGAGAATAAAGATTTCGTCGTAGATTACCGTGATTAAAATAATCAATTGTTTTATGGTAACTTTTACTATAAAAGTCACATTTACTAATAATTATGCAACAACAAAGGGTGAACACCTCATAAAGTATAACGTCCTCTTATTTATCGCTTTCCTCAGATAAGCATGCGGCATAAACAAGAGCCGAGATTACGTCAGGATGTATAAAATTTTACATCATACCTTATCGGGCACAAAAAGTTGTAAAAAAAAAGGGTTTGACGTGGGACCTATCTACCTGATGGGAAATGAAACGGATAGTATATGTACAAAAAAGTCCTTTGAACCGGTCATTAAAAAGCAATAAAATGAGATTGGCCCGTAATAATGCATTATCATCATGTTTACAGCAAGACTAAAGCTACATTGGGACCAGCTTGATGGCGCAGGGGAGCTGATCACGCCTTTTGAGTGGTCGTGGGTTCGATTCCCATCAGGGACGAAGACACGTGCGTGTCATAGGAGAGAGCGATGTTGATATATTTTTTACTCTCAAGCTGCACCTTTGATACTTTGTTAACTTCGCAAGGGATAGGTCTTCTTCTTCTTCTTCTTCTGCTTCTTATCGAGTGAAGATTAGTGGCCACCTCTGGTGTTAGTGTTTATCAAGCCGCCTAAAAGGCCTCTGACTTGGCTTAACGACTGTAATCAAATGACAACAGCCGGGACCGATGGTTTAACGTGCCCTCCGAAGCACGGAAGCGCTCGTTGTAATGCCACTTTACGGTCACCCATCCGACACCTGACCGGGCCGAACTTTGCTTAACAATCGTGATCGAATACGATCAGTCTGTCAAGCGCGGCTATGAGCGCTGCGACATTGCGTGAAATTATGAATGAAGAAATTTCAGAAGTCTCTAAACCGCCAATTGACGGACACGTCTAAGATTAATGACAGGTAATGCGAGAACTCAGACATTTTGTCTACTTTTAAACTTTTGAGTGGTCGTGGGTTCGATTTCCATCCAGGACGAAGACACGTAATGTGCGTGTCATACGGTGTAGGAAGTGTGAGAGCGATGTTGATATATTTTTTACTCTCAAGCTGCGCCTTTGAAACTCTGCAAATTCGTAAGGGATATAGGTACATTGCGTTAAAATATAAATTAAGTATTTATTTTATTTCTTTTACAGAAAACTTACAGCTAAATTGCTATTGTAATTTATAACTGTAATAGTTACAGAAGGCCAATTACATGTTTTCACATATGGTTTATTGTTACTTTTGAACAACATGAATGAACATCTTAAGTTTTGGCGCAAGGCAGCTGAAGAGGTGTCGAAACGTCGGGAAAATCAAATCATAGTTCGTAAAATATAGCGCGTTTAATATCCGAAAAAGTTGTTTTATAACATGAATGAAGTTATCAAACTTATCAAGTGACAGACACGTCTAAGTTTAAAATAAGTAATGCGAGAGAGAACTCCGACATTTTGCCCATTTTCAAACCGATTAAAGCACGATAGTCACGACCCAGTTAAAAGTTTAACGAGTCGTCAACATGTAAACCAAGTTTGTTTATGAGCGGAGACCGCACAATTACAAGGATGTAAACGTGTTTTAAGTTGAGGTGTTCGTGCGGTTCGGTGTTGTTTTTGTAACTACAAACATCGGTACTTCAGAAATAATTGAAATTAACTTTTATAAATAATAAACCTAACTAGAACTGAAAGCAGTAAGCGGAAAATTTGTAGCACACACCATTCACCACTTTAGAAAATAATTCTAATGATTACTTATTATAAAACTATGCAAGCAATGCTCTATTTATTGGCAGTGCCAAGTGATAAATTAAAATACGTTTCACTTAGATGTCCTTCGGACTAACTACTGGTATTATTAGTTTTAATTATTCCTTTTGCTTGAATAAAATATAAACAAATAAAAAAGAGGCTTCTTTGCAGGCGATGAAAAGTATTTGAACGTGTTAGAATTTAAAAATGTAATTATTATTTACATTATATATGGTTTATTTTATCAAGTAACAATACTTGTTAAATGTTAGTATTTCAATATGATTAAGAACTAACAGGAAATAAACGGAAGACTAAGCTCTTTTTAGTATTAAGTATACTGTTCTTACAATAACATTTTTAATATTTTGATAAACCATAACGATAATTTCCATTAATATAATTAATTCAATGCCAATTTTACACAACAAATCTCAAATATCTATTAAATCGGAAATAACCAATGTAAGAATAATCGTCTTGATCAAATAAAAAAATCACGTCTTTTAAATGCCGGAAATGTTCAAATAATTATGCTTTAAACAAGTTTATTCTACAAAATCAGACTATTATTTAACAGGATCACAGGTATGTACTCCAAAATTAATTTAATGACTTTGGATTAACAAATTAGCTATTTACTTTGAAATAAACTTGAATATTCTGTCAAACGAATAATCGAAAACGAATTTTTATATATTTATAATAAATTACGGATGGCCACTATAGTTTACTCTACAAAGATCAGAACAAATTATAACTACAAACATTGGTAGACGACGACCTCCGTGGTAGAGTGGTACGTACACCGGTCTCAAGGTGTCGCTTACTCTGAGATCCTGGGTTCTAATCCCGGTAGAGGCAAATGTTTGTATGATGAATACTTACATTTGTACCTGCGTCAAGGACGTTTATTTTCTACACATTAATACATATATATGTATAATTATATGTATTTATATCTGTTACTCTAGTGTCCCATAACACAAGCCTTACAGTGCTTACTTTGAGGCAAGGCTAATTGGTGCGAGTGTATTTAAAAATAATAATAATAATATTGTAATGTGAAGTTGATAATTAGTTTTGATTTTTTTATTAGTGGATTGGTTTTGAAGCTTACTACCAAACAATCTCCAAAACTAGTCAACCGATTACAAAAAATCTTCATCCAATAGAAAGATACAGTATCCGTATCCCTGAGTGACTTACGTGTATTTCATTGCCGAAATTCCCACGGGAGTTGGAATTCCAGCACAAGCACGGATGAACACTATTACAAGGTGTTTCTACTAGGAGTAATACGAATACAGTGGATTTATTGACAAGCGGCAGTTAAAATATTTGAGATCCGATTAAAGATACCGACTAATATCAGAATTTTACTGACCGGGACAAACATTTATATTAACAGTTGTGTTTCTTCTGTGTCTGCTGGGTGTGATCAATCAGTATAATCCATATTTGTATATATTTCAAATGTCGTAAGTAACAGTGCTCAACCTACTTATCTCGTAATGAGATGTTGTCTTATATTCATTAATTTATAGTCCCTACGAATATCGGAGGCAATAAGTAAATGCTTCCTGTTTCGTACTATTGACTTTACCCAGGTAAAGGTAAGAATATATAAAACCCCGGGCTCAGCGAACTTTCTTCTCAAACTAGCCCGCAGTAGTAAGTAATAAAAACAGGGTTTTCTCTACGTGTCCTTCTAAACAGCAGCCACTTTAACTCTCGCAAGAGTAGTGCCACAAAACAGATAGGTAAACAGAATAGGTAGTTCACTTTGTGTAGTGATTCCTGGCACGACCACGGAGCATTTTCTTAATTTTATTGTGGTGTTCATGAAAAGAAGTATACTTACTTTAATGTACAGCCTTAAAATCTCGTGTGGTCGTGCCAAAAATCTCTACCGGGCACGACCATTTTACGTATGCCGTAACGAAACGTCGAAACTAGATGAGTACAATTTTTTGTTCAAAATTACATTAAAGTACACTTTTATGAATTAGTACCACAATAAAATTAAGAAAGTGGCAGGTATCACCATAACTTCACTTTTCATACCTACGCTCGGCGGTCGCGCTTGTTGTTATGCAAAGAAAAACTATCCTGGTAGGCGAACTCGTATCTAGTTGTTTGATTTATTGTTTAGAAAGAAACAGGGAGAACGGAATATAAACCAATAATAACAAAAATACGCGCTCGCACTGGCCTCAACAACACCCGCCTAACAATGGTATTATCCTGTATAATCTCACTGTTAGGCGGGTGCTGTTGGAAAAAAAGACGTTCATTGGAGGGAAAGTATCCTAAATATTGATGTAAGGAAATTTTACTCAAAATAATAATTCCTTCATTTTCAAAATTGAGTTAAGCTGCGTTTAAAGATTTTTGAAAAATCACTTACTTGCGCCGAAAATCGAACCGGCTTAGATAAGAAAAAGTTATCGTGTACTTTTATGATACCAATCGATAGAATTAATCATAAAATCTACACATGCTGAGGCGGCCCTATTGACCTAAAGGCCATACTTTGTCATTGTCTTATTTGTAATGTGTTTTTGTGTTGCTTGTTATAATTCTGTATCGTTTTCATCTTTTTGTGTGTGTACTTCGATAGCTATAGCGATAGCAATACCGTTAGGAGGTAGGGGTGCTGGTCCGAGACAGACATCGTGTCTGTCAACGGTGTCTGTGTGCGTTGCTCAAGCGCACTTTGTATGTTCGAGTAGATCGACTTCAGTAGGGCAAGCACGAAAAACTATCGAGTAAGTAATGTAAAAAAATCGGCCAAATGCGAGTCGAACTCGCACATGAAGGGTTTCGTCTCTCACCCAAGGTTGCCTGGAAGAGACTGCTACGTAGTACTATAATTTGTTGTCTGCAAAAATAACTTTGTTTTTCATAGTGTTTGTATGAATGACAAAGTTATATGTGCGGTTTTGGAAAATGTGCTATAGCTCTGAAACTACTAAATATATTTCGTTAAAACCAATTTTCGTTGAATGTTTTTTATAAAGATCTACATCATATTTTTTTTTATTATTTTTCACTTTCTTATTTTAAAGGTTAGAGGGGGGGACACACATTTTTCCACTTTGGAAGTGTATAACTTTCAAACGGTTGACTTTGAGAAAAAACTGTTTTAGAAGCCTCAATGTAATTTTTAAAGATCTATCTAATAATTTCCTACACGTATAGGATTGATGAAAAAAAAATTTTTTGTGTCAGTTCCATGTATGGGGTGCCCCCCTTAATTCATTTTTTTTTTATTTTTGTGTAAAAACCGTAAAGCGGTTTACAGAATACATCAACCTACCAAGTTTCAACTGTGTAATCTTCATAGTTTTGGAATTAAAAGGGTGTGACATACATCGGATTGGCCGAATCTATAAGGGTTTCGTTTTTTGCCTTTAGGCTACGAAACCCTAAAAATGTATAGGAAAATGTACTGCCTTTTACGTCCGGTAGGGACTCTGCTCAATATGTCATACATTTTTTCCTTTACTTCCTCGACACTTCTTCTTCTTAAATTTAAGAGCTGCGCTCTTGTCGGTGGAGTATTTTCCATTCCTGTCTTTTTCCTGCCAATGACTTACTCGACACTTACTCGAAAGTAATTCGTGCTAGACCTACTGTACCTATCTGTTTTGTGGTAGTGCCCTTCGCGGATAACTTACGGTCCGTTTATGGGCCCTAAACATATCTACGCGGTACCCGAAACGTTTCGTCTTACGTTAGGAACGATCCTATGTTATTCACAAAGAAATATTGCCTGCTATAAATACAATCCACATAAATGTATCTTTATTTACGCGTATGAAATTTGAATGTTGATTGTATTTTTACATGGTACTTTTATTCGTGGTGTCTTTTACTATCTCATTTTCGAGGATAATATTCCTTTTATATAAGTACCTTAGCAACGGATAAATTTTACTTATGAGTGAGGTTAGTAGAATTTTACGTTTGATAGGTATTATTATTTCTATCCATACTGAATATTCAAATAAGTCAATACTGCTGTTAATCCTGTCGACAATATCCATTCTGGATGTTCATCAACTTGAAGCGCAAGTCACTAGAGTGCTTAACAAAACTCGTTTTCTCTTAGCTCATATAATTTCTGCTGGCACATCGTTTTAAAAAGAATACCGTGAATAATACGTTGAAGAATACATTTATTACATCAATTACACAATAACAGTCCAATAGTACCTAAGCATACTCATCGAACTGAACAAACAACCAAGCACTACAGAGAGGCACTTTAAAAGCAGACATATTAGATACAAAATCTGCAAATAAATACAAAATATTCCATTACATTATTCGTTAAATTCATGTCTAATCACACTCACGCAACCTTCTTTCTAATTGATGATTCTAGCGAAGATAATGGTAGTTCTGATTTACATCAATAGTAGCTACATTTTTATTGAGCTTAAGTTAACGAACCTTACAATTACTTATCTACTGATTTTATAAAAAAAGTATTTACTTACTGTTTTTACTAAATTACTTTTTGCGGGTATTTTTACCTGTCTAACAATTTGGGAATTGATGTTATTCATAGCTTTTGCCTATTGAAGTTCGTGGGAAGACACTAAACAAAGTTTAGCGAGCTTTAGAATAAATCGAGTAAAAATGGAAACGTTTCAAAGTTATGTCACCGAAGTGGAAAATGTCTGCACACAACGTGCCATTACATTATCTCATAATAGAGCATTAATAAACTAATTAGTGAGTAGTAAATAACGGAACATAAATAACAATAATTATAGGCGTCTCACAGTGCAAACTTAGATTGAAGTTGAGTTCCGAATCTTTCAAAGTCCAAAGTCGCCATTCTTTTGCTCGAAATACTGATTTCTTTTGCATGATTTTATTTGTTTTTTCACGTTGTCATGTCAGTGCCTGTTTGCGCGGCTAAACTTTCCTTTTTTTCAGTACTCTTTACATGGCATGCTCCTTACTCGTTCTCGTGTTCTCTTGTTTCAATGGTAAGGGCAGCGTGACGTCACAGTCGCATCACCGCGCCGCCGTGCAGAGTGACACGGCAAATTGCTCGCCAGTAATTGACGGCTGTCGCTATACTCCCTCGACCGAATTACTTTTATTGTCCATTTGGTGCCCATAATTTGCAGCTATTCGAGCGTGTACTTTACGAGCCTTTTGCCTAAGAAATTGATTTATTGATAGTAAAAAGGTTTGTCTGAAACCTAGCTCGAACACTCGGTACCTAACCAAATTATTCGACTCAATTCGATTTAGTCAACAATTTTGTTTGTATATCTTCGCTTTGCAGGTACCCACTCAAGAATATATTTAAGTTCTTCTTATTTATTTAGTAACTTATTCTTAAATTAATTATCAACTTCCAACGAATCACTACTTAATTAGCAAGAAGCTTATAAGCTCGACTTTTATACTCTTGTCGATGGCATAATTTCTGACTATTAATTTTCAAAAGCTCTACTAATGATACTTATGTTCTTAAGTATAAAAACAAGTTATGTATTTTTTTTAACTTCTTTTAATAGCTTTTATCAGCATCTTTCACCTAAGGGAACAGTGACAGTTTCATCAAAATCAATTGAATAGAAAAAAAAATATTTAAAAATATTAACTTAACATTTTTCTCAGAAAAGAAGAAATACTTGATTGCTGTTATTAGATTATATTAGAAACATGTACAATCGGGGAAGTTCCGGGCCGAACAGTAGAGTTGTTTCAGGAAACGTGTTTTTAATTCTTTAAATCTATTAAGTACCTACTTTTGAGTTTCACCCGAGTTCTTTTCGTAATAACACGTGTTGTGAGGCTCCATTTTTAACTCAATCTACCGTACAACTTGACATTGGCAAAATTCGCGAATTTTACGGCGAGCACACCTTTAATTAAGAAAGAAGAAGAAGTACCTACTTTTTGAAACAATACTCCCTAAAAAACTCTACTGGTGTACTAGAAAGTCCTCTGCAAACTGAAAGAGCTTTTGTGACTCGCCACTAACTAATAGAATTTCCTTCAGCCGGGCAGATTCCGAAAACACTGGATTTCCTTTGGCTTTGATAGATTTCAGTTCGTTCTAGCTAATTGCAATAATGTTTACCAAATTGGATAGTTCGTTTGTCAATAAGACAGCTACAATAATTGTTATTACTTTGAAGATGTTTTGGCGTTTCAAGCTTTCGATTGATTATTTAAACATAAAAATATAGAGAAGTCGTGCGCACGCAATTGTTATAAAAATTAAATCCTAACTAGGAAGCAACTTGATCTACCTACTATTATTGTTATTACCTACCTAATGTCTGTTCCATGTAACTCTGACAACGTAAATCTTTAGTGGACAACCGAGTTTTGCTTTATAGTGAAAGTCCATTGTTGGTATAAATGTATGGAGAATCGTCACATCGCTATTTATACTGTGGCCATAGACTAAACTACAAAATGGTTGTTCATAGAAGCTGTCCTAATCGGCCATTTCAAGAGCGTGCGATCAAATATACCGTATGGCTAGCACGAATATCTTTAGAAATAGTATCAAGGATAAGATTGAATCGAGACGTCAAAAAATGTATAGGAAAATATAGTTCCGTTTACGTCTGATAGGAACGCTGCTCCTCGTGAAGTTTTTCGTGATGTCTACTTTTGGCGCGATAAACGCTATAACAATTGTTTTCTTCTTCGCACGATAAAATCGCAGCACACCATCATCGTGCGAGTGCGACCGACCGCCCAATAATGACAAGGCCTCAGAGTTAGAGAATAGGCCTACAGCGTCCAAACAGATCATTTAACTAAGATTTTATTTATGGTTCGACCTTAATAATCTGGTAGCCATTCATTCTCGTTATATAACTACGTCAAACAAATGTTCACCAACGGGCGGGACATAACGGTACGCACCTACACGCGTTTTGTCAACGACATCTAGTGATAAATTGCATTAATAAAACCAGCCGACAACTCGCGAAATTGTGCCCCTAGTTTTTTCTGCGTGAACATTGCTATCTACTTTTTACCAATTGCAGTCAAATATATCAAATTGGTATCCCAATAGTCTTGTCGAACGAAATTGTGAGGAGAAAACTGAAATATGACTAACTGAAACGACAAAGTAAAAGCCAGTCAATCAAGAAATTATTGTGCTTATGTATATTAACATTTACGTTATGAATGGACTGTCATTTTCTAGTTTGTATTATTTTTTATTATGATACAATTTTTGTTCAACTATCTAAGTTTGCTTTGGAGTATATGATTTTTTTTACTCGTATCATGTAGGTTTACAACATACTCTTAACGCATTCACAGCGTTTGGTATTTATATTTAATAGACTCCTCCTAATTCCATCGAACAAAGGTCAAACCTAATGAAGTTTTCCTCCTTGTGACCTGCCTAATTGTCTAATTTAAAATCTATCACAATCCCTTTCAGAGGTATTGTGATTGTGATATTTTCATCTGTCATATTGCTTAGACAGTTCAATTTCGTTTATTCCATACCTTTTAAAACGCGTCCCGATCACACTCCCTTTCAAATGTCAAATAATGACGGCCTGAATAACTTTCAAATTACGAATTGAAAGGGATTGGGATAGATTTAAAATTAGACAATTAGCCCCCTGTATATTGATTGAAGGCAATTTGTCTGATTTCTATTTTTACAAAAAATATCGTTCGGAATATCTCTTGATTAGGTACTTCATAAAATTATTAGTCTTCTTGTCTCCAACGAAGTGTTTGTTCCTAACGAGTCACAACACAACGTGTCACGCTGTTACTCGTTGGGAAAACAATCCCATCGAGTCACAGTGTTACTCGTTTGGAGAACAATTTGTAAAAATAATTCCCAACGAGTCACATCCCGAAGGTAAGATTTTACGCGTAGGGAAAAAATCCTCCCAACCTATCACACTTTGAACTTTTAGTAACTTCTCAAAACACCTAAAATATTTTGCGACCCTGGTACTTTCACGTAAAAATATTCCATACCTTCGGGGTGTGACTCGTCAGGAAATATTTTTTGTTTGTTTTCCCAACGAGTAACACTGTGATTCAATGGGCATTTCTTCCCAACGAGTAAAAGTGTGACTCGTTGGGAACAAACACTTGAAAGTAACTCCACTAAACACAAACAGCCTGTACCCCTTAGCAGGGATAGCACCACAGAACATTATAAGACCTCACCTCCAGTACATCCAGCACCTCCCTCAGTGCGACGTGATGTTACCTGTGAAGAAAAAAGAAGCAAGAGTGCGACGATCGTCACCCTCTTTACTATCACAGCATCATCAAAGCCAGATCAAAGAGTCGTAAGAGTTTTCTGAGGAGTACCACCGCAATCGGAGCCCTTCCTGTATAATTATTATTAGTGAGACGTAGCCGAAAAATATTGTGGCAAGATCTGACTGTAATTTGAACAAAAACCTCTCTGGAGCATATCAATAATCATTAGATCAAACACGCATAAAATCAAACTTGCAAACGCGGCTAAGGCCTAAGGTATAAGAACGGAAAAAAGTAAAAAAAAAACCATAGTACTTATAGTCAAACAGGCATAGCTTGAAACAAGCGTAAAGTCAAAAACGCATATTGATTGATTTACAGATGAAACTAGGAAGCCACGTTGCTCTATGGATGTACCAAAAATTCCTTGCCATTTTTACAGAAAAATATTCATTTTAACTTGTTACTTACAGACATTACCGAGCCAATGGTGCCAATCACATTAAACTTCAAAGAAAATTTTTACAGCTTAATGCGACTTTTCTCATCAAATCTAACGTTTTCTCAGAGCAAAATCGAAACAACTTGTAGACGCAGAAAGAGGCTTATTGTCATTCCTTTCACGTGAATCACCGGAACTTTTTGTGTAATCTAAAACGATGTAAGTAATGCGAGTAACTTTAGCTGCTTGTTGTGTACCATTTACTTGGCTAAAAGAATAAGGTTAACCTGCAAAATGTGAAATATGTACTGAATGTTAAACTGTAGTTGATCCGACTAATAATGAGAAAGTATGTCAGTTTGTTTATTGTTTGTTTGTTACTCTTTCACTCTAAAACTACTGAACAGATTTGAATCTTTGGCACAGAGATAGTAGATAACCTTGATTAAAACATAGGATACCTTTTTTCCCAATATTCCCACGGGAACAGGAACCACGCGATTGAAACCGCGGGCGGCCGCTAGTATTATTGTTTATTGTTATTATATATATTCATGTTATTTATATATCGTTGAGCTCAATATGAATTAATAATAAGGCAGACAGGCATCACATGGATCTAGTTCCAAGATAAGATAGTTGCTTAAACCCAGGATCTCTAGCTGAGAAGGTATGATCACTGCGTCATCGGACCCGTCATCAATCGCCAAATAATGAAAATCAATATTAATTTCGGAACCAGCCCCCTTGCATGACCATTAAAAAGAAATATGATATAGCGAGCTGGTCAAAAGATAATGGATTTAGACATTTGAATTCGATAAATCGCTATATCACGCGATAAATAGGTAAGTATTGTGTTTCGATGGTCATTCAAGGATTGATTCAATACTTTTAAAATCAGTCCGCTTAAAATTATTGTTTGGAAAATTCTTAATATTACCAATTCCGAAAATTACGTCCTTTTAAGTTAGTACGACAATGTCCTGAATTAGTTTAATACCTACGTTAAAATAACTGGGCAGGTTAGCCTGTTCCTACATCAATGCGCCGCCTTTTTTATGTGTTTGAATGAAATACATAAAAAATTACATAAAGGTAATGACGCCAAAACATTGTTTTATTGTTAATCTTTGTAAAGGAGAATGGGCAAGTGCCATAGACAACCCACGCAGCATTAACAAAAACAAAATCTATACTATATTATCACAAATGTTAGCCTTATATATTTTTCATTATTTGTTTGTTAGATACTTCTGTAGGATGAGAGGTAGAAGGCAGTTTTATTAACCATAACAGTTGTTATTAATGAAAACAACATTATTGTATTAATGTTTATTACAACATTATTGTTTTAAACCGGTTCTGTGGCAATGAATATCTATGGTCTAGTGGTTCAATTATATATTTTTCTATTTAAAATTTACCATAAGTATAAAAATAGCATTGAAAAATACAAAAATTACAAAATCATAAATTATTGGCAGTTGCATCTTAATCGATCGTTAAACACCTGAAAGATGTTTCTTTCGAATGCAAGGATATTCCTAGCATTGAAGTAACAACGCTGGCCTACAGCGTATTAAAAATATAAAAGTATTGGAGAATTTCGACGGTGGTTCGCAAGTCTCGGTAGCTCAGCGGTTAGAGCATTGGACCGGATTTCCAAAGGTCGCGGCTTCGATTCCCGTCTGAGAATTCACTTGTGGCCGAGTTAATTTTTTCCAATATTTTTCTATTTAAAATTTACCACAGGCAATTTGTTAGTCATAAATAAAAAGAGACTTAAATGTTGTTCAAGTTACTAAATAATAAAAAAATTAAGGTAAACAATAATATTGCTGATTAGGTGCTTCCATGCTAACTAAATAACTGACTTGGCTTGACATAGGATCTCATAACTTTTTATAGAGAACAATTACGTAATGTAACGAGACTTGTCATTTTTGTACATTTTATGTTTTTGAAGGGATTAAACTTACTGAAAGAATTATCAAGAATAACCAATTATCAACAGTATGTTCTTAATTTGTTCGTACAGGAAAAGTACAGACGTCGACATAAATTTAGCGATTCGTGTCTTACAAAACGTAATTCCCTAGGATTACTTTCAGCGAGTTGCGTAACTAATGAAGTAACTTGTGACACGGGTCGGCTCTGGGATCGACGTAATCAAATTAATGAGAAAACTTCACTTCAATTTAGGGTTTCCTACCTCAATCTTTAGAATATTTGGCAGCGGTCAAGAGCTCCACTGGGCATGATGATTGTTCTTTTAATGTATTTAGCCCTACTTAGCGACCCAACCCTTTCGAACGTCTTGGAGGTTTTTTCAAAGCAATTAACTAAGTTTATTTTTTGTTTCGCCTTAGCTCGCGCAGATTGATTGATGAATTCTCCGAAGAGATTTTGCTTTAGCTGTTTCGCAATGTTGACTGAGAACTCCAATTCTTTAATCAGAAATAATGTTTCGTAGGAATAAGAACTAATGGATTTAAAATAAATATAAGTATTTTTAGTATTATTTTTTATTATGAATGACAAGAGACTCTTAGCCATCATCAAACCTGATGTTAAGTATTGATAAGGGTGAAGATAATAATAGTTATTTGTTATGCAAGGCTGGAAAGATTGTTATTTAGCGGCGAGTTACCTCTATTGAAATCTGAGCAAGTGAAGGATTCTAGGATTGAATCTAAATCAGGGGCGTGCATTCCATATAGGCAATTAGGCAGTGCCTACCTCATTCAAAACCTAAATAAATATACAATAAGTGTTAAAGTTATTTTATTTTAGTTTAAACTTCTATTCAACACTCACCCACTAAGACATTCCTTACGCTAAATACTGAATACCTACCGATAGGCAGTCTCGAAATTGCCTACTCGGAACAAGCAGCGTTTCATACAAGAATACAACATATTTAGAAAAAGTATTGCTCAAGTATAAACCGCCCATGGCAAGAAGGGCGCTATTTGTACGTGTAACGTTCTAGCTTAAACTTCCGGAATATATCAGTATAAAGTAAGCATGCCTACCTGACGAATGAATTTGGTCGCGAATTATTTTGTTGATAAGTTATTTTAAAACTATCATATTTCCTAAGATATTCATTAAAATTTAATGATGTAAAAGACAATTTTGTTCAAAATTAAATACTTGTGATGATTAACGTATTTATTTAGATAAGGATTAATATCATGTTTATGAAAACAGGTTCACAAAAAATACATTAGTTTAGAACAAATTTTATTATCTGAAAAATGGTTATAGTGAGTTAACCGTAAAATATAGACATATGCTGTCGCGGACTTTTTTTTAGAACTTTTGATGGGGAATAATTTCGTCATACATGATTTTTACATAACTTTAACTGTTTACACACCGTCCGCAACGGAAGCTCCCAAAACTAATATTTTTTTCCCGTTTCTGTAACGTTTTACATTAATGCTCTGCTCTTATTAATCCTAACGTGATATTAAATATCTTATTGCCTTCCGAGATAAATGGACTATCCAGCACAAAAATATTTTTTCAATTCGAACTAGTAGTTCCGGAGATTAGCGTGCTCAAACAATCAAACTCGTCAGCATTTTAATATTCCTACTAAATATTACGAACCTTATTATTTATGACTAGCGGCCGCTCTCGGTTTCACTCGCCGCGTGGTTGCCGTTACCGTGGGAACATCAGGATAATTATAAATATTTGCATACAATGTGGTTTTCTGATATATAAGCTACATTGCTGTAAAGTTTCATCTTAATCAGTTCAGTAGTTTTTGAGTGAAAGAGTAACAAACATTCCTCCATCGAAATATCCTCACAAACTTTCAAACTTATAATATTCGGTAGCACGATAGGATAAGTGCAAAGTTACTAGTTAGATCTACAGTGCCTACTACGCTGGAAAACCAATGCACGCCCCTGATCTAAATATATATTATATATTTTTATATATATTTAATAATTATATATTTAATCTAAATATACCTTATTCTCGTTGTTTTAATGATATAAAAAACTAAAATAATAAAAAAGGGAGTATTATAGTTAATTCAAAGTTATTTAAAGTAGGAATATATTGTTACTTATTAATAAGAATAAAAACGATTCCGTAAATGTTGACACTGACATGAGGTACAAGACAAAGACAATTTAAAAATAAAGATTTATGTCACAGTCCGAAATCCAATTATAGGTTGTGAAATCTCACCTAGCATAATATAAAATTCTTATAACAAATAGTTTAATCTTATTGTTATTGTTTTTATGATTCAATGAACTAAAATAATATAATTAAACCAAAACGGAGTATTATAATTAATTTAAAGCTATTTAAAATAAGAATCAAATATAACAAAAAAGTCAATAGTGCGATTCGGAACGCATTATGACATATTTTTAGGTATTTTCTACGCCAAAACTAATTGACAAAACCTACTTTTTAGAGCGTGTGAGGTGAAAAGTAACTAAAACACACAAAAATTTATGCAACCTGCAAATTAGACAGTTTTTATAATTTCGTAATTTTGTGACATGTTATTACAAGCTCTTTGCAGCCCTCTGCCTACTCTTCTAGTGGGACTACTAATATGGTATGTAGCATAGCAATTTAGATCCTGTAGATTTATTTTTCGTATATCATTGTTACATTGATAGAACACATTAAACGTTAGTAAGTTTTATCGCATAAGCTTTCCATAGATTCGTTTACTCCACGTACGCATACCTAATAGCCTAATCGTGGCTAGTTCTTATCAAAATCCTATCGAGCATTAATTAAATTACAGCAACATCAAAGCCCGACCTGCACGCCCCTTTATTCTCAGTCTCAGACTAAGCTACGTGCAATTCCATTTACGTGATTACTGAAACTAATGTGTTTGTCAGTGACATACCAAAAAACGTGGACTGGGCCACATGTCCTCTCACATTATCGCCGTTTCGTGTGTTTTGATATAATGTTTAGCTAATAAGTATTATTCTTGTGTAAAATTTTACATCAGTGACCGTAGTTATATTGACGACCTCCGTGGTAGGGTAAACCGGTTTCAAGGTGTTATGTCGCCTACTCTGATGTCCTGGGTTCGAATGTGCAAAGAAGGAAGTCGAAGGAGCAAATGTTTGTATGATGATTAATTGGTGTGAGTGTAAGAAATATTTATTTATATATTTAGGTAGGTATTATTTGAATAAAAGTCACTAAGTATAACTTTTTAATTTTACAATGCTATTTTTATGTGATAAATATTAAACAAGAAAATATACTAGAAAAAAATCGGCCAAGTGCGAGTCGAACTCGCACATAAAGGGTTCCGTCTCTCACCCAAGGTTGCCTGGAAGAGATTGCTATGTAGCAATAAGGCCGCCTATTGTGTGTTCCTCTGTTTTGTCATTTTCTCTGTATGTGTTTGTTTATGAATCGTGTGCAACAAAGTTTCTATTATTATTATTATTATTATATTAAATACACCTACCCAAAATGCCACTATAATTTTTAGTCTGCAAAAATAACTTTGTTTTTGTTTTATGACAAAGTTATATTTATCTGTAAAGATGTTTCTTTCGAATGCGAGGGTATTTCTCTCATTGATGAAACGACGGTGGCCAACACCGTAGAAAGGTAGAAAAATTTGACATGTCCTCATAGGTATCTGTAGCATAATTGGTTAGTGCATTGGGCCGGATTCCCAAGGATGCGGGTTCGAATCCCGTCAGCGACATGAGACAAGTTGCTTTTTTCTAGTATATTTTCTTGTTTAATATTGATCAGTCAATAAGTAGTCATTGGCGCTATACAAAAATGTGGCCTTTATAAGGAATCTGGTTATATCTTACAAAAAAAGCCGATAAAGCTGGAACTGCAACAAGCAACGTCTTTGAAAATTTTGATCTAACTAAGAGTATCATTCGTCTATTTGTCAAGTGTTGTAAATAGTCATAATGGCATAATTTTCTAGGCAAGCTCGCTCCATTTTCAGCCTTTTTTTAAACTTATCGATTCAGAATGAGGCCAAGAGTAAGCTTAAATAATGTTTAAAAAAATCCTTCAAATTGCAGCGTGCCATCATGTTGAATCGAATATAAGAGACGTTGACTAAATTACTTTAATGTTATTATGTTAACTGTTCTTTTCAACAGTTTTATCAGATTTAGTAACAGCCAAACTAAATCTGATGAAACTGTAGAAATGAATAGTAATGGAATTATAAAAATATTTACTCATTGAATTTATTGATAGATAAATTGCACTTAATTTTAACACCAATTAATGCCTTTCAAAATAAACAATTTAGCTGTAACTTATTATTTCAAGTCTTCCTCACAGGTGAAGCAACTGGCTCCGAAAATGTTTGAAATTCGTAGCACCAATATACCGTGTAATCGAAGGTAATTGAATTCTGAAGTAGGAACCTACCGTCTTCTACGAACCTACTTAACATAAATTCCGATGTTAAGCAAAAAATTATGTTTTATGGAATTTCGTTACTTATCGTAACGAAATACCGTTCTAGAAAATTATATCTACCTACTTTGTGTTTTTGGTTTTTACTTGATTAACAGACAGTAAAAGTAGTTGGAAGAGATTGCTACTTAGCAATAAGGCCGCCTATTGTGTGTTCCTCTTTTTTGTAATTTTCTCTGTATGTGTTTGTTTGTGTATCACGTGCAATAAAGTTTCTACTATTATTATTATTATATTAAATACACCTACCCAAAATGCCACTATAATTTTTCGTCTGCAAAAATAATTTTGTTTTTGATAGTGTGTGTATGAATGACAAAGTTATATTTGCGGTTTTGGAAAATGTGCTATAGCTCTGAAAGTGCTAAATATATTTAATTCAAACAATTTTTCGTTACAAGGTTAAAGGTCTACAGCATATATTTTTTTCTAAATTTTTCACTTTCTTATTTTAAAAGTTAGAGGGGGGGGGGACACATTTTACCACTTTAGGAGTGTATATCTTTCAAACGGTTGAGAAAAACTGATATAAGAACCTCAATGTCATTTTTAAAGACCTATCCATAGATACCCCACTCGTATAGATTTAATAAAAAAAAAAAATCATTTCATTTTGGGAAATGTGCTATATTTCTAAAACTGCCATATTTCGTTAAAACCAATTTGCCACTTTGGAAGTGTACATCTTTCAAACGGTTGACTTTGAAAAAAAATCGTTTAAGAAACCTCAATGTAATTTTTAAAGACCTATCTATAGATACCCCATACGTATAGGTTTGATGAAAAAAAATATTTCAGTTTCAGTTTTATGTATGGGGGCCCCCTAAAATATATATATATTTATTTTTGTGGAAAAACCGTAAAGCGGTTTACAGAATACATCTACCTACCAAGTTTCAACTGTGTTATCCTCATAGTTTTGGAATAAAGTGGCTGTGACATACATCGGACATGTCGAATCTATAAGGGTTCCGATTTTTGCCATTAGGCTACGGAACCCTAAAAATGGTTAAGTTAAATCGGTAAGTTTTAAAACTGTTTCGAAATTACGTGAGTTTACTTGTATACCTAACAACTTTGGTCCCTGACTAATTGACCTTTACAATTTAATCCCATTCAGTAAAACCAACGCAATTAACTTTTCTTTCTTTAAACTGAAACTTTTACATTTTTTGCAACCTTATCATTCTTTTACTTTTTACTTTTTCTATAAATAATGGGGATATTTAAAACCTACTTTACATAATTAAACTTACACAAGACAGCAAGTCAGACTTTGGCTATCATCCCGGCCACACATCGCTCGAAGGATGGTCAGTTGAAGTGGCAGTGGGCGGGCCACAAAGCGAAAAGAACCGATAGCCTTTGAGGCGGAAGAGTTCTGGAATGGCGACTGCGCACAGGAGGACGCTACGTGGATAGACCCCCGACAAGTTGGACCGACGATCTGGTGAAGGTCGCGGCGCGGGAAGCCACTGGATGCGGGCAGCGCAGGACCGATCGGCGGGGAGAACCTTGGACGAGGCCTATACCCAGCAGTGGCTGCCATGAGGCTGAGACGACCGAGGGTAGCTTCTCACGATTTTTTTTTTCTGTGCTAAAATAAGAAAGTAGTTAGGTCACGTTCACGTTGTCTCAAAAGTACTCATTACGCTGTGTTACGTGACAATACGAAAATATTATGTATTCCCTGAGACCTAACTAAGTACAGGGTAGTTATTTAACTTCACTTACAGAGAAAGTACTCTAAATACTGAAGATAGCAAATTTTACAGAAAGGAAACATTACTTTATTTTTGAGTAGAATCAAAAACATTCAACCTTGAAAAAAATAAGTCTTACACTTACTAGACCCAACCCAGAGATCGAACTGGAAGTAAAATTTAAAAGGATCAATGTCTATATAAGTAATAAATTAAATTAATCATTTAATTTAAACCTATTTAAATACAAAGAAAAAGGAGTTATAAGTACCTACTACCTACCTACATACCTTATTATAATACAATATACTTTAGTGGAATTCTTTTCTAGTGAAGTCGAAGTGATAAATTAAAAATGTATTCGTGGCCAATTATTGGCACCGCCTCCACTATACTACAAAATACTTTAATTTCAATAGAAGTAGAACCAGCGGCTGACATAAGCCAATAACGCAAAAATCACTCGTGTTCCGAGGCCCAAAACATCACCAGATTTATTTTATCTCGCATCGCAACACAGTGACGGGACGGGCGAATCAAATTGTTGTTTGCGAAATAATTTTGCACGCTCACATTTTTACGTGTTACCTGATTATTCGAAATGTGTAAACAAAATCGGGAACATGTTGTGCCGACAACGTACCAAGTTCAAGCCAGCATTGAGGTGTGAAATTCAAAAATCAACTAAAATTTTCTAAACCAGTGAGCCAGCCATCGCTCAGTAGTCTTTTGCTCCAAGTGTTTGCTTTACGCCGAGAGATTTCCCTTCAGGTTCATCGTGTTGATTCAACATTGTTTACAGTGGAATCCTTTTAGAAGAACGGCAAAACATGACTGGCCTTATTTTTATTTATTTCCTTCTAGCTAGAAACCCGAGATATTAAAACCTTGTTTATTTTAAGCCTATTTACCTACTTCCTTTATTGGAACACGCAAATTAAATAGCACCCTTATTTACTACTACTATACTACTACTACCAAGGAAACTACCACTATTACTATCGACCAAATCGTCTTATTCCAAATTCCGATACCTTTACTTTATATATTTTTTTATTTAACTTCAAAACCATGTTTACAGCACGGTCAGAAATTGCTATTGATGCTTTAAAATTGTATGCTATTATACCTACATACATGTGTAATGGCATTAATAATAATATTATACACTATTTGAGTTATTCTAAGTAGATTATCGCGGCGTAGTTAATTGGTTAAACTCTGTTAAACCAATTAAGTACCTATATCATCCATATATAGAAATGCTTAGAGATTAATCAACTGATAGGTAGGTACGCGTTATTAGTGTCAAACATCACCTTGGTATGCTGCATTATATGTATATAGTAATACATTCAAGTTACCTTTGTGTTTATTGAGGAATAACGTATGTTAGGTAAGTATGACTGTAATCATCCATGTCTTATACTTGACGCCGGTAAAGTAAGAACCTATTTCAAACAAAAGCTGTAACTTACAAAAATATGAAAATTATCTTTTTTTGTATTTATTTAATTTCACATTTTGTTGTAAGTCCAGTACCTACTTTTCGCCATGTGCATTGTGAGGAGTAAAAATTGAACCATAATGAAGTAAGTAATCGCATCGCACTCGTGAGTTACCTACTGTAATAGTTCCGATGAGCATATGATGGGTGGGCATGAGCAGTGTGGTCTTCAATTTTCATCATCCGTCCCACTTCACCAAATGGTGTTTCTCGAAACAAAATGCACGAGTTACTAAAGAAAACACTAAAATTGATATGGGCGTGCCTGTATTTAAGGCGTTCCCATCATCAGATCCTGTCTTGATGACAATGGGACCAAATTGAAAGTAGGTAATCTTTGCTTTTCATCAGGCAAGATAGCGGTCAAGCGCTTTACCTATCTAATAATAAATTTTAAAAAAAAACCTTGGAAACCTACGGTTTCAAGCAAAAAAAGAATTAACTATTCAACTTGGTTCATAAATCATAAATGACCAAGAACCTACTGATACTGTGAGGTAAGAAACATTAAAAAAAAACCGGCCAAGTGCGAGTAGGACTCGCGTACCGAGAGGGTTCCGTTTAAAATTTTCAAAAACATTTTTTATTATATGATGTAACTAAAAATTTAGGGTTTTTCGCAATTTTTCCTTTATCTGTACTATAAGACGTTACTTCGTACCAAATTTCAAGATTCCAAGTTCACGGGAAGTACCCTGTAGTTTTTGCGGAAAATTTGCGGCATAAACAGCTGTATCTTTTGATTGCTTTGGCTTAGAAGTTTGATTTTTTCACAGCTCCAAGGGACAGTAGACCTGGGTATTAGATATAAATTACAGTTTGATACCTCCACGCGTTCCTTGACAGACGGACGGACGGACAACAAAGTGATCCTATAAGGGTTCCGTTTTTTCCTTTTGAGGTACGGATCCTTTGTTTTAATTGTACCTATGTTTTTAACATAGGTACAATCGAATTTGTCCTTCATTTTTTGCGTTAAAAAGGGTTGTTTGATGTATTTTTTAATAAAGAAGCATAAAAATTTTGTTCTTAATATAAAAACAATAAATAATAATAAACATTTCCATACAATCACACCAATTATCTAGCCCATGTTAAGTATCATGAAGAACTTGTGTTATGGATACTAGATAACGGATAAACATACTTATATACTTATTTTTTTTTTGTAAATACATACATAATATACATATTTAACACCCAGACCAAGACAAATAGATGTTCATGCACACAAATATTTGTCTTGTCCGGGGATCGAACCCGGGACCTCTGGCGCAGAAGGTGGGGTTAGTACCCCTGCGCCAAACAGGTCGTCAATATATGAATTGAATTTTTTCCCAATTTTCAACAATCTGAAAATAATTCAGCCCAAACGACTCTTATATTATGAAACAAAACTGTACATTTATGCATAGGTGAGCATTTTCCGCGGGGTCATGTCTTGGTAGTTCGCATAAACGTAACGTTCCTCGCCTGTTATTTCCATTAAACTCTTATCTTCAAGATTCATAGCGAGCCCCGGCAAAAATGATGGTCGTTAAAGAAATTGAATACCCTTTACTCATGCTTAAACTTTCTCATAGCTTAAGTTTGAGAGCTCCTGCACAATGCGGCGGCTAGCTGCTGTGGCATAATCTAAACTTTATTTTTAAATTCATAGTAGCTCTAGTAGCAGCGTCTTATTTGAAATATTTGTCCTTCTTTTCAATACTTTAGATTTTATAGAGAATTTATTTGTACAATCGCCCAACTTCCCGGTTGACCAGTAGGGTTTTTTTGGGAAACGTTTTCTCGGAAAGTAAAGGTAAAAGAAATAATGATTAATCAAATTAAATACCTATTAATTCATCGAACCTGAACCGGACACCGATATGTCCAGAGAACAATGGAAAATCTATTGTGTCTCATAATCCGAGGTCTGAAAGGTGTAATATTATTTGTGATATTAACGTTTTCTGTACATGTTACTTTTTAAAATAAAAAAGCTTTACTGGTCAACCGGGAAGTTCCCCGACTGTACCTACTTTACATGAGAGCTTTATGAAAGCTGCTGATTCTTTGTTATAGATAAGTGAGTACCTACGTATCTACTCCATTAAAAACTAGCTACCTATAGTAAATGTAGGATGTACCTAATGAAATTAACAAAAGAACATCCTCAAAACAAAGATTGTTAATATATATTACATTAGAATGTTACCCATACAATGATAATTTCAATACGTTTTTCCAGGTCTCCGCTTGCCATCAAGATAAATCATGGAAGATAGCGGTCCTAGGGAGAACATTATGGGAAAATATCGTCTCGTGATGGCTGGAAGGAGACTGCGTGTTACAGACGCCGTTACGAGTGGAAGGTATCAATCGTCATTTCCGATCCCGACAAAATTGTGCTTCTGAAGAACTAGATTATCGAGCTATTCCAGCCACTTCGTAATTTCGTATTAGGTTCCCTAAGGTCTAACGAAAATGTCGGCGAATAAGCGTGAATGAATCAGTCAGATATGTCTGATTAGAAGTTTTAACTCGAAAAGAAAACAAATCATTTGGTTTCTATTAGATTGTTGGATATCGTTTACTATATTTATATTTTAATCGACTTCAAAAGAAGGAGGAGTTTCTCAAGTGGACGGTATTTCTTTTTTAATGTAAGTTTTTTTTTTTTTTTATGAGTCTAAGTAAGTATATGTTTGGCCATAACTTCATAAGTTGTCAACCGATTCTAATAATGCTATTTTTAACTGAAATAACATAGTAGTAGTATTAAGTAAGTACTTCTGAAATCCTGAAACATTTGCATTTCAATACTTAGTATCAGAACTAGATAAGTACCCCTGCACTGTCGTACCTAATACTTCAGGTGTAAATTTTCCTCCGTTGCATTTAATCTCACTACACCCCGTCTCTCAACCTTCTAAGAACGTTCAAAGGATCGCAAACTTTAATCGCATCAATGAACCTTACCATTTGGTACTTTGGTGGGAAGGTACCTAGTACATGACTGTATCACTCAAGTATTTTTTTGTTGACAGCAAGTCAGTAGGCCTAGCACGAATAACTTTCGAGTAAGTATCGAGGAAGTAAAGTAAAAAAATGTATGAGATATTGAGCAGCGCGTCCTACCGGACGACGTAAACGGAACTACATTTATATACCTTACGTGCTCGATACTATTTCGATAGTTTTCTACAAGAGCGCCCTTACGTCGTCGCTAGGTCGCTAGTAATAGCGACGGTTTTTTTTTTTAGTGCAAGTGTAATATCTGACGTTGAATGTAATACTTAAATCGTGTTTATTTATAATCTACTCATATGAAAACAATATTGAAACATATTGAATTGATAAAAAATGTGTTACCTACCTACGTTTCTAGAAAATATTCACAAGAGTTTTGAAGCAAAATGCAAAAAGTATTTATAGTAAGATATAACAAAAAAAAACATACAAAAATAATTCATTTCTAAATTCTCTAGATTTATGATAATGCAACAGTTTTCGGAATGATTACCAAAGCCAGTTTTGGTTTTATGAAGCGCTTGAACTTAACACTCAGCAGTTATAGTTTGACCTCATTTTATTTTAGTAGCCCGCAATTTTATGATTGCTAATGTTTAGTTTTTTACAGTTCAATTTAATGCTATTTTAAGATAATTTATCTTAACCAACTACGTTATTTTTATAGATATTACAATAAGCAATCTTTAATTTTTGCGCGCAAACAACACTGAAATTAAAATAAGTATAAGCGCAGTTTCAACCTGTAAAAGTTGTTTTATTCAATATATTATCAATAATACCTTCTATTGAATTTTATAGGCGTAGCGTACCTATAAAGCAACTTGTAGTTATACTAGTTGTTTTCAAACCGTAGAATGATAAAAAATACAGACTATTGATGATTGAAAGTTGGAAAACCTATTTTCCTAATTGCTATTAGGAAATAGATTGGTTAGTTTTGTACACATTACCATACTAACACAACATACAAAAGTTTGCTCGTTTTCACAAGCTCACCGGGAAGTAACAAAGTTGATCACTTTAGCGGGTTGCTCAGTCCTTTGGAAGACGTGCTTCCACAGATCGTACTCTAGGTACTTACGTAGGAATATTTCCCACCTCGTAGATTCGTAGACGACAAAGGTTCTATCATATTGCGTACTCGCTTCGCCGACTTTGAGAACACGGATTCAATTTAATGATCCGTACAATGGCAGATAGTTGATACCTTCACAATTTCTTCGTGTAAATTTTAAACAGTTATCTGTTAGTTTACCTATATAAACTAGTATGGATCAAACTAATTAATTAATGAATTCATATGTACATTCTTGTGAACGGTTAGGTATTCATTTTTTTAATTTTCTGTAGTCACATACAGTTCTAGCATTCCAAGTTGCAGTGACAAATAAATACTAATAATAAATAAATAATTGCATACAACCACACCAATTATCTAGCCCACGTCAAGTTTCATGAAGAACTTGTGTCATGGATACTAGATAAGGATAAAAGTACTTATATAATTTTTTGTAAATACATACATATGATATTTACATATTAAACACCCAGACCTAGACAAATAGACATGTTCATGTTAATGCAATATTTGTCTTGTCCGGAATCGAACCCGGGACCTCTGGCGCAGAAGGCGGGGATAATTAGGTTATATTTAGTTTTTTTTTTATTATTTTTATTTTATATTTAGGTACTATCACACATTTTCCTCGTTTATAAGTAGTAGCACATATTATACAGCGTGTAAAAAATTTATGGGCCCTGGAGGGGAACTACCTTGAATCCATTCATTAGTTAGCTCATTTTACTGAAAGGAAACATTCTTTTATTTTCAAAAATGAGTTAAACTGCATTCAAAGATTTTTTGATAAATCACTTACCTATACCGGGAATCGAACCGGCTTCAATGAGAAAAAATACATCCTGTACTTTTATGGTACCTACCAATCGATAGTCTTAAGTATGAAGATCAATTTAGTTAAGTAACATATTGTCTTAAATTTCACTATACTAGTAGTAGTAGGTATGTAGATAAAATACACTGCAGTAAGTAAATATAATGAGTAATGTGATTTAACAAAACATACAGCACTTTTAAATGCCGAAGTTCAACGTTTTAGCGCATCGTTTATGTTACTAAGCAAGTCTTAAGTTGCGCGAGACGTGCCATCGCACATATGAGGTCGAATTTTCGGCTCTTAGCTAAGTGTAAAGCGGTTTTCTGACACATCTAGCTGAAAAGGCTGCATACTGCGCTTACTCTAGAGTAAAGACTTACCTACATAGTGAACATAGGCGAAGTGGTTCCGATTATGGTGACTGATCGCCCGTCCGGCTTTGCCGGCGTCCCTCCTTCCAAATAATACCTACATACAAGTATCTAAATCATTTTGATGTGATACTAAGCAAATGCTGTGTAGTGTCGGCTTAGTAGAATAGTGTAGAAAAGTACTACCCTCCTCATCCCGTGGGTGTCGTAAAAGGCGACTAAGAGACTCGGCCTTCAGAAGACGGGCAGCAGCGTCTCCTACAAACTTGGCCATACTGCGATCGCCAACGCGCCTGCCAATTGTGGCGTGGCATCCCCCCCCCCCCCCCCCTCCATTATGAAAGGACCCTAAAAAAATCGGCCCCCAGTTTCCGGCAGCCCTGCTATTCCTGGCTATGACAGCGGCCATGGTAACGGCAGGGCAGGGGTTGCTAAGAATCCTCGGACTACGTTAGAATGTCACAAACAACGGACACTGCACCTGGCAACGTACAACACGTCCACACTGCAAACTGACGCGAAGTTAGCAGAGCTGGAAGAAAATTTTAGCAGATTACACTGGGACATCATGGGGTTGTCTGAAGTCCGAAGAGAGGGAGAGGACTGAATAATTCTCAGTTCCGGTAACCTGCTATACAACCGGGAGGGCGGCCGTCCAATCGGACGGTCCGTAGATGGTGTTGGTTTCACCGCCCACAGGTCCCTTGTCAACAACATGATTTCCATCGGAAGTGTGTCGACCAGGTCAGCATACCTGATACTCAGAATGTCCGAACGGTATTCACTGAATGTTATACAGGTCTACGCTCCGACATCGACACACCAAGATGACGAAGTGGAGGCAATGTATGTGTATGTATATTTGTAGAGCCATGCATAGCCACAAAACCCACTACACCGTTGTGATGGGGGACTTATTAATGCTAAGCTATTGGAGAAACGTTGCGATGATGAGTTGAGACTGAGAGTGGGACAATATGGAGTTGGGCAACGAAATGACAGAGGCCAGATGCTGGCCGACTTTATGGAGAAGATAAACCTCTTCACGATGAACTCTTCTTCAAAAAGCCGGAAAGCCGAAAGTGGACCTGGATCAGTCCCCAGACGGTAAAGTAAAAAATGAGATAGATTTTATCATGTCGACGAAGGAGCAAATATTCAATGATGTGACTGTGATCAACACCGTCAAGACGGGGAGCGATCACCGAATGGTACGTGGCACATCGAGTATCAACGAGAAGCTGGAAAGATCGCGGCTGATAAAATCTACGCTCCGGCCATTACCAGCCCATATCCAAAACCCCGGGAGCTTTCAACTCGAGCTCCAAAACCGCTTCGAAGCTCTTGAGAACAGCATCGATGTGGACGATCTACACAACACGGTGGTTGATAGGTACTGTCCGTACGGTAGGAGTCCCAGTACTTTAAGACCCTCAAATTAAAGAAACTCTCCGACCACACACTCCTACTCATGGACCAGAGACGTGAAATGAGCCTTCAGAACTCAGCGGGTGCTCATCGTTATCGGCAGCTTAATAGGCAGATCTCTCAAGTCTTTGACAAGCGACCTTCGCCAATTTAATACGAATCGTAAAGAGGCTATCGAGCGGAATAAAGGTTCCAAAGTGTTTGCGAGAGATCTGTCTATTGGGCAAAGCTAGATGACGAGGCTGAAAACTGACGACGGTCGCATCATTTCTACGAAACCTGAAATCCTGAGGGAGATCGAGAGTTTCTGTAGGCAGTTATATTCCACGCAGACACCTGTTGAAAGCAAGGCTATAGACCCCAGAGCCAAGCTTACCCAACACTTCACCGAAGATATCCCGGACGTCAGCCTGTACGAGATTAGTATGGCTCTCAGACAGCTCAAAAACAACAAGGCGGCGGGCGATGACGGAATCACTACAGAACTTCTGAGAGCGGGCGGTAAGCCGATACTCAAAGTCCTCCAGAAGCTTTACAAATTTCGGCATCGTCGAGAGCAAAACGCCGAGGACATGGAATATAAGTGAGGTGATTTTGTTCTTCAAAAAGGAATTAACACCTGTTTGAAGAACTTTAGACCCATCTCACTTCTAAGCCATGTCTTTAAGTTATTTTCGAGAGTCATTACGAATCATCTGGCTCGCAAGTTTGACGACTTCCAGCCTCCCGAACAAGCCGGGTTCCGAAAAGGCTTTAGCACCATAGACCACATCCATACGCTGCGGGAGGTTATACAGAAGACCGAGGAGTATAATTTGCCACTTTCCTTGGTGTTTGTGGACTATGAGAAAGCCTTCGATTCAATAGAGACCTAGGCGGTGCTGCAGTCTCTGCAGAGGTGCCAAGTGGACTATAGGTATATTGAGGTGTTAAGGTACTTATACGAACATGCCACCATGTCGGTCCGATTACAGAACCAGAGCACAAATCCCATCCAACTGCAGCGAGGTGTGAGTTGTTGACCACTACGTTTACCTTGGACAGACAATCCAGTTGGGTAAGTCCAACTTCGAGAAAGAGATCTCCCGTCGAATCCAACTCGTATGGGCAGCATTCGGGAAGCTCCGTAAAATCTTCGCGTCCAACTTACCGCAGTGTCTAAAGACGAAAGTCTGTGTGTGACCAGTGTGTGTTGCCAGTGATGACTTACGGTAGTGAAACGTGGTCGCTAACTATGGGTCTGATAAGAAAGTTCAAGGTCACCCGTCGGGCAATGGAGTGGACTATGCTCGGCGTTAATCAGAAATAAGGAGATCCGTAGGACTAAATTAACTGACATCGCTTGAAGGATTGCTTAGCTGAAGTGGCAGTGGGCGGGACACATAGCAAGAAGCACCGATGGCCGTTGGGGCGGAAAGGTTCTGGCATGGCGGCCGCGCACAGAACGACGCTGCGTGGTTAGGCCCCCGACAAGGTGTACCGTCGATCTGGTGAAGGTCGCGGGAAGCCGCTGGATGCGGATAGCGCAGGACCGATCGTTGTGGAGATCCTTGGGGGGAGGCCTATACCCAGCAGTGGGTGTTATGTGGCTGAGACGACGACGACGACGTCTAAACAAATACGTGTACCTACATCGTTCTAATTATAATTTTCCCGATGCAATCAAATTGATGAAATTTAAGAAATCTTTTTTTATCGTGCTTTATGACGTCACTAGCAAATATTAACGCGGCCAGACTCCAGTAACTCTACCTAACCTCTACCTATAGTCTTGGCACTGCCAGAAAGTTGTTGTTCCATCAGCGCCACCCATGGCGCTAGTCTTTCGACATGATCACAGGTGGGTGTCAGCTTTAGATACAGCACCAAATAGGTACAGCAACTTACTGGCTACGTCGTAGAAGCTACGAAATCTCGTAGCATGTAATGATAAACTATTTAACCACATTAAAAAAGGATTGTATGTTTTTAATAGATCAAGCTATTTTGTTTAGTTGTCAATTTCATTTATTAGATCGAAACAATAATAGTGTAAAGGCTATAATCGGGTGACATGTACACCGGGTCGCTTATTCCCGATGGAGGGTCCATACCGATTCTCATTGGTTTCCCTTTTAGAAATCCCACTCCACCAATCCACCATATAATAAAGTTAGGAGGTTTTTTGAAGACATTTTTGGTCCGGCTTACCTTCGCCATATATCGACCCCTCGCTATAAATATGCTAATATCAAACACATTGCCGATTCCCAGCTTTTTACAAACGAAAACAAAACTTAAACCAAATATTGGGCTTCAATCCTACCAATATTATAAAAGCGAAAGTATGCCAGTTTGTTTGTAGGTACATTTGTTTGTTCGTTACTCTTTCACGCAAAAACTACTAAACCGATTTGGGCTAAATTTGTCACACTGATAAAAGCCACTGATAATAGCCTGGATTAAAACATATGCTACTTTTATCCCGATATTCCCACAGTAACAAAACCACGCGGGTGAAATCGCGGGCGGTCCCTAATAATTGATATTTAGGTAGCATCTGTAGTTTTTTTTTTGTTTTAAAATCCCTACAGGGAACGAAACCAAAAAAACAACTAACGGTATATCCACTGCCCTAAGTATAACTTATACCTACTTTTATATTGTATTATAGTGGTCGGAGGATCTACCCCGATATCTAAACTTGTCAACAGTAACTACTTTCAAACTGTAGGCTCGTACAAATTGTGTAGCCACTAACTTGATTTAAAACATAGTCGTAAATGTCGCTATAGGAAGTCGTATCCACTTAAATGTTCCTGTTTTGTTCGAAACTTGGAACAGTTTAAATCTTAGTGTACGTGCAAAGTACCTAATGTTAAATACATAGCAACTTAGAGTGCTATCACATAAACCGAAACTGTAAATGTCCGTAAACAAGTCTTACCAAAGTTGTGCGGTTAAGTTGTAGACAGTCTCTTTATACTCGTAGTTCCTTACAATTCTATTGTTAAGCATGAATATCCTGGCTGAAGAAAAGCTACCTTATTACCATTCCATTTAACCCCTCAAGTGATACTGAAGTAGTCTATAATATCAATTAGGTATAATTACTAATGCCGACACGGTTACAATATGACTAGGTACGTTAACGTTTATAAAGATAGGTTAATTCGGCGTATTTTTATGTTCTGTAGGTACCTAAATTTTAACATGTTTTTATTTTATTATAACTTAAAAAGGTAATAATTAAAAAAAACATTGTATTCCCATTTTGAAGTGACAAGTGACTCAAAGTAATTCTCCGAGTGCTTAGTGTGTAGTGTGAGTTTTTCAAATTACTCGCTTACACCGCAGTTTTCGAATAGAGTTTAACTCTCGAATTGAGGCTATCTGTCAAAATTTTACTCTCACGCAATGGTAACGTTTGAACATTTGCAAACTCACACTCTGGATGGGGTATGATTTTTTTTAACGGAAATGGGGGAGCTGTAGTTGTCGCGTAAAGGATAGTTTATATTAGGAGCTACTAGGGACCGACGTTGCCATTAGCAACGGCAACGTCGGCAACTGCGGCTTATAAACAAACCGTCGAGTCCGGTGACTTAATATATGCACCTAATTATGATTTCATCGTGCCTGAAATGACAAGGTTGTGGGTGGAATCGCACTTGTCCTGGCATCCTCAAGCACTGAGGAACTGGCTATCTAAGTACTTCATAACTACCGGAACAGAACAGAAAGCTTCTGTGCAGTGGCGGCACTAGACCACACGTGGACGTCGGCGACATCAGGTTTGCAAGTTCTGTGCAATTGACGACAGACTTATTATTAGTTGGTGGAAGCTAGCCAGGCAGAATTAGAACAAGTTCTATCACGATCATTTAAAATCTATCGCAATCCCTTTCAATTCGTCATTTGAAAGATATTTACATACTTCAGGACGTCACTATTTGACATTTGAAAGGTATTGTGATCGGGACGCGTTTTGAAAGGTATGGAATTAACGAAATTGAACTGTCTAAGCAATATGACAGACGAAAATATCACAATCACAATACCTCTGAAAGGGATTGTGATAGATTTTGAAATTAGACAATAAGGGGGCTGGTGGGTGTTCATACCACTATTTGGCAAAATGCTTTTTTATATTGGTTTTTCGGCATAAATACAGAAATACTTTACGGAAGACATTTCGGGAAAAGGGACATCTCGTAAAACGAGGGATACCTAATATGGGAACGGGACATTATGAATCTAAACATATTATTAAGTCGCACCATCATCATCATCCACCGTACCCGCCAACAGTGGCGCAGCACTACTTGGGAGTGCATAAGCCTCAGTACTACTGTACTGCACCCTTATGTCGCTGGTAATAGTGACGGTTTTAGTCACTTTATATACCGATTTGCAATTTATTGTACGTACCGTTGTTACCGTCTGTTAGTACTAACTTCTATTTTTATTCTGATATGTAGTTATTACAATACAAATAATGTTTAACTGAATCTTTGCTTAGAATTACACTAATATAAATACTTAAAGTGCATCAGTGCAACTCTGAGGTACTGGGTTCGAATCGCGGTAGGGGCAAATGTTTGCATTATGAAGACGAGCAGATCATTAGTATCATTATTTTGTATTTCGAACCACATTACCCTAGTATTACACAACACATGCCTTACCTTGTTGTTAGGTTAATTAATTGGCACAAGTTAAAGTACAATAATCACAGACTGTGACAATAATATTTCGTCATCAGCCATTTTAATGTCCCCACTGCTGGGGCACTGGCCTTCCTTAAGGATGAATAAGGAGAAATTATATGCAATTTTATTTATGTTTTCATTACACAGCCATCCATAGGAACAGCGAGAGATATTACTTAGAGCAGTAGGGAAAAAAAAATGTGTTATTATTGGCAAAAGTATACTACTAGAAATATTCAAAAGAAATTATTAATTGGATAAACTTTCACGCTATTTTCGATTAGGTAGGTTAACATTGTGGTATTTGTTTAATAACATTTTGGTAACTTCTTAAGGTGGAACGATTAAGTTACAAAAAGCTGAACGGTCGTTAGATGGCGCTACTTTCGCTATTTAGTAGTTTTTATTTATTTGTTAATTGTTCTTTGTATCTTTTTAACTCAAAATACTATTAGCGCATTCTATAAATAAATATTGAACTTTCGAAACCAACATTTATCTTTTTGTAGTACATAAATCATCCAAATATCTCGAGAGAGTGTTTCTGTCTCCCAATTTTACTAATCACTCACACATGCATACCTTATTTCTGAGTTTCTTGTAGTAGAATATTTCGACCCAGCTGAAAATGATAAAGTAGCCCAGCGGTCTACGTACTCGGCTTAGATATCAAAGAGTTAAAGTTCGAGACTTCTGATGGTAGATTTTTTTTTATTATTTATTTTATATTATTGTTTATTTAAATAACATCACAATATTAATTTTGATGTATAAATTGCAACAAATGCAATTGCAACTTTTTTAAATTGCACAAGTGACAAGAATGTAATTGATACTCAAAATTTTAAGATTTCTTAGTGTGTTTGCCCATTATAATATCTTTTTTTTAAACCACTGCTGAACAGATTTTGATTAAAATTGCAGTGTTTCCTCAGTCAAAAAAAAAGTGGTGGTGGTTGTTGGATCATCATGTTACCGTTTTCTATACTTCTATACTATATAATATTACTAGCTTCCCGCCCGCGGCTTCGCCCGCGTGGACTACACGACTTATGCTATTGTGGGTTATCCATAAGAGATAAACATAAACCACCGCGGAGTTTTCTGTAGACATTTTCAAGGTGTACAAATACTTATTACCTTATATTGATAAATCTCGTAGGGTTCAGCCTGCGTTTGCAATGTAAGCGGAAAAAATGTAATCATTTACGACATCACATTAGAAACCTTAAAAATTACAGTATTTCTCTACTATATATTGAAGGTTATTTTACCTTCCTCTTGAATCACTCTATCTATTAAAAAAACCGCATCAAAATCCGTTGCGTAGTTTTAAAGATCTAATCATACATAGGGACCGACAGCGGGAAGCGACTTTGCTTTATACTATGTAGTGATAAAGAGGAAAGATGTGTATGTATGTATGTAATGAATAAACTCAAAAACTACTGGACTGATTTCAAAAATTCTTTTAGGATGCTGCACTATCCCTGATTAACATAGGCTATATTTTATCCCGATATTCCCACGGGAACAGGTACCACGCGTGTAAAACCGCGAGGATCCGCTAGTACAATACTACAATACTATTATATTAGTTTTATTTAAAATCAATACATTTAGCTCCTTTCGGTATATTGGCGCGTATATAAATTTGCGCAAATGATCATATTTTGTCTACTTGTTTGTTAGTTACAATCTCCATTTTATATTATAATAGTTTTGGAATCAAGCTCGAGACGCCATTTTTATACTTACTCTTTTTGTTTACTTATGTGGTGAAATTTTACATCTTGTAAATCTTGTTAAATTCTACCTTTAAAGCTTTAATTTACTGCGATAATTTATTATGGTGATGTAAAAACTTAGAAGCTTGATTTTTACAGTTCGGGGGAACCATAGACTTTAATCTTTATTAATATCAATTTGATACTTCACGTGTTTCTGAGGATTGAGTCTTTAAAGGCACTTATGTGCATATAACTAATTTCGTGTTTTAATTTATAAAGATACTGATATTATAAAATATTAATACATAAAACATGTAAGTAAGCAAAAATGCCCCAAAAAAAATTACTTTTAAGTACTCACCTCAAAAAGAAATTGTATTATTCAACAAATACTTAATTCGTAAAGCAGCGCAGCGAACACCGGGGTTGGAAACAATTAAATATCTATTGTGTTTCGTTTTCCGATGCCTGAGAGGTTATAAAATAAAAAGTGCTAACCTCTTGTGTATCTTAAATATGTATTATGTAATGTTAAGTACAATCTAGAAAAAAAAGTGCTGAGATAGCGCTAACATTCATTCATGCGCTGTACGGTGAAAATGTTTTTGAAGGCTAACTGACCAATAATTGAGGCAAATTTAATTACATTTGTGCACTATTCGCGCAAATGTTTATTCGAGCAAACGGCTTTTCGTGTAAGAGTCTTTCGCGTTATTAGCTTTTCGCGCAAATGTCCTGATTCATAGTCGAAACAACAATAGTCAAGTGATATGTGACGTCAAATTCATGTTTTGTATTTGGCTTAGTCTATGTTTATCTCTATGCTATCATCATTCTTATGATGTTTTGAATAGCTAAGTGAACATTTAATACGTTAAAATTTTAAAATTAAAAATAAAATAAATCATTAAGATCGTTAAATCATTAAGATTTACGTAAAATAAATCATTTCTAGTCAGAAAATAAATTTCACTCAAAACTGAAATATTTCCACCCGTTTTGAAAGATTTCATAAATTTCGTTTATATTTAATTTTCATTTCAGTGAAATTTTTACTGGACCCATTCCCTAGTCACAATGAAAAAACACTACAAACAAATGACAAATACGGAACGGTGTTGTCAGTACGTAGATGTGATTGCGGACAATTTAATATTTGAAAAGGGACCACATGACATTTGTCTAAATAAAAAAAAATAAAAATATTAAGTAAGTACGTTACATAATACAAGTAAATTTTATTTGCACGAAGCAGATACAATTTTCGTTTCTTTTTTTCCTTTATAAAATCTTATTTTCTATTTTTTTACAGTGATGAGAGAAAAAAGATTTACGCATAAAAAACAAAATATAAGTCGTGTTTAGCATTTTTTAAAATCGGAGTCAAGATAAATCCTACAAACCACAACTTTATATCATAATCCCAAAGTAAATTATTACTGACGAAACTCATCTCTTTTGGGACGCAACGGCAACACAGCTGAAAAATCTAGTAAAGAGAAATTTAAACAATTATTAAATCGAGACAAACGTAAGAGCGGCAACTTCGCGCGTTGCGCGTCTTAGCCGCATGGAATGGCAACGTCGCGATTTTTGTATACGTACACGACATTTGTCACATACACAGTCGTAATTTTTGCAATAATTTAGTGTTCATTTATAGGTGATTTCTGAATGAAACAATGTTTGTTTATTAATTAAGCGCAAATGAATACCCGAGAATAAATAGTTGCACATATATTTAAGTATTAATTCTGTTAATCTACCAAGATTATCTCGACAGTTTTTTGTATGAAAATCGTTCCACCTTAAAATTAAAATTTAAAATCTCGGTGACGTTTTTTGTAGGGAACATGACTAAATCATAAATATCATTTATTTTTAAGTAAAAAAAGTGTATTTAATAAAAAACAAATCCTGGAAAATGTATTAAAATAGTTAGTTGACACAGTTGGAATACTAATAAATTCTAGTGAGTAAATATAATATGTTCCCATCAATATATGTGCGATACGGATCGATGCAGACGCATGCTAAATATAAATAAAACACTTTTGTGTATCGCGTAACGCGGCTAAGCCCGCTTTTCGCTAGAGCCATGAGCGATAAACTTGTGGCAAACAAGCTCCTGGCGTTCCTGCAACAAAAGCTGGACGTCATCCATGACATCCAGCTTTTGTTTTTAGTAGCTTTTTGAAATCTACAAGTCCAACTTCAGCGAGGACGATGTGGCCGCGGCAAAGAAACTGCTGCTCACTACAAAAAACTTGACCTGCTGCTCAGTACTCTTAATGTCAATGACATAACACTTTCAAATGTGGAGTCTAACTCAGAATGATATAAGTCTGCAGTAGTGTGCCGTTTGTAATAGTAGAAAAATGTCTATTGAAGTTGAATCATGCAGCAAGCAAGTAGCACCAGAATTATTTCCCTTTTTCTTGTAACCTAACCTATGCATATTCTGGACTACGTTCTTTCGACTTTAAATTGATATCTATAACAACTTGTTTTTTAAAAAGTTCCATTAGATCATTTCTAACATGATTTCTTATTTGTTGTAACCTTCCTCCACCAGCACCACTTATTAACTTAACTAATCTGTGAGTTGGACACTCAGCTAATACAGAACATATAATTTTATCTTCATTTTGGCATTCTTCATAATACTCTAGGTATACTTTTATATGGTAGGGAATCTCTTGTGCAAGGAAATCTAAGAATTTTGCTCTAACTGCTTCCACTATCAGTGTTTCTGATGATTGGTCTGTCCATTGTTCTGGAGCATACTGCAAAGCTGCTGGTTTAGCATTGCTTATCAAGTAATCCTAAAACATAAAAATAAGAAATCACAATGGAGTCCAATAAACAAATAGGCGATGCCGTAATGCAGTGGTATTCATTTTGACAATTCATATTGTATGTCATTACTGTTTAGTGTCAAATTCCAGCAGCAGATCGGATACAATATGAAATGTCAAATGAATATGATGACTTTACACAATCGCACCCCAAGACTTAATGGCATTTTCTTTAATATTGATGGATGTAACTCACCTTAACATCATTAACACCATCCCCTTTTAAGGCTGATACTAGAAATACATCTGAAAATTTACTATAGCCTCTTTCCATTTGTTTCTTTTCTTTTCTCTTTTCAGTGCCTGGTATTGGATTACCAGCAATAAATCCATTGGTTATATTTCTTATTATAGATAATAATTGCTTTTTTGTTTTTAGTTGATCAACCTGAAAGAAGTGCATATTATTTACTGATAAAGCCAACAAAACAAAGCAGATTTGCCCAGAATGAATTGCTAGAAAACTATGTTTAAAGGAAAAGTTTTTTTTTATTTCAACTACATGAACCACAACTACATAAATCTTTCTTTTATATTGTTTACAAAAGTTACAATTAAATCTTTCTTGTCCTTTTTTATTTACATTCAGGTTTTAGAGAATACCTACATGCAATTTCAATGTAATTTTGATTTTGGGATTCCCCATAATCACATACTTTCACTCACAGACCTATAAGGAGATAAATGAAAAGAGTGCTTCAAACCGTATGAGAACCTAGCGTGCGAGTTTTTGGTATGTACGATGACATCATGAGCGAGATTTAGTGATGTGTAAATGTTATTGACGAGCTCTTGCAAGAAAGCACTGCACTATTAACCATTTTTGTTTCTGAGTGACTTGTGTTTTCATGGCAATGAACTCAAGCGAACTGATTTAGGTCGTAAAACTTTGACCGTGGATCGAACTTTTGGCACGCAAGGTAGGTACACTTTAACTGTTATCTCAATATAGGTCTGTGATTTCACTCCAATCAATCTTTTGCGGGCCTAGCAGAGCAAATAAGGCACTGCTTGAGAGCGAAATGTATCAACATCACTCTGATACCTATCTTATATTTTTCATTCACCTAGCTTTTCCTCTTTTGTACACAACCGCCTGACACAGCCTTAATCTTTATATTTATTTTTGGTGGCAAACAAACAAACTGAATAGAAAACAATACCTACCCTATAACTTATTTTTACCACATTATACATATCACATACCTTATTTAAAATAAGAAAGCTTGGTATATCTTCAACTATTTTTAGCATGTTCACTACGTCAGAGTGCAAAGTGTCTTTAGTATAATTATTTGATACATCATGAACAACCCCTATAACATTGGCACACCGCAAGCTTTTCTCACAAGCAACAATCATGGAATCAGGCAGCTTATACCTGAAATCAAAAGTAACACTAAACATAATTACAAATATTCGTCAGTCATCACCGTTATTTATATAGGTACAGTCACATGCAATGACGTAGAAATACTAAGCATATTACAACATTGAATGACATTAGTGGTCAGAGAGAGCTTTGTTTCCATGTGCCTCAATGTGATAAGGTTGTAAAGTGTATACATGTCATTGCTCGTACATATAAAAACATTAAAATTAAAGATCGTCATCATCATCACTATGAAAACCTTACCTCTTCTGTTCCTTCGTAGATACAACACCTGGGGTATCTAAAAATATTATCTGTGTTTCATTTTGAAAGTACATGGCTCGAATCATTTTTGTAGTGGTATGAACTTTCTTGGAAGCCGCACATATCTACAAACAAAATTAATGTTATGGTTTAGGTTATTTAGGTATGAAAAGTTTGAAGACAGGGAATCAGTTTTATATGTAAACCTATACAATTTTAATATAGTATTTTAGTATTTTTTTATCATAATAAATTAAATGAGTCTAAGAAAATAGGAAAAAGTTGGCACTAACCTTTCTCTCGACAATATTATTAATTAACGTACTCTTTCCGGAATTGGGAGCACCAATTATTGCAACATTCACCACTTTTCCGAAATGTTTTTGATTTGCCTGTTTGGGTTGAGAAGAATAGAAATATATTTGCAAACAATTAGTTTTTCGCAAAGCTGAACTAAAGAAACTTGACATTTTGAAAAGTATTTTTATATTTTTTTTATTTTCGTTCCATAACATAAAGCAATAGGTTAAGGTCAAATACCATACTGCCGAGCAGAGAATAAATTAATTTCTTGGTTGGTCTAATAAGGGCCCCAAGAGCACAAATTATATAGGTAGAGTCCCAACTTAAAGCGGAATTATGGAACTATAACTCTGATTTATAATTAGATGGACTAAAGTGACATTAGTAATGATACCACTTTACGGAAAACAAAAAATAGTGTTGTTCCCTTACCGAATTGAAGTTCAATTATATGTTCAATTTCAAACATTCGTAAATGCAAAATACTCGAACTGTGTTATCTTGATAAGAAGCTACTTAATTAAGAACAATAAATATAACCCAGTTATCTGAATTTAACTATTGATTTCAGAACAATGATTATCACAATCTGAATTGGTTCAAATTAATTTCATTTTTTTTTTTCGGTTTTGTTTGGGTCCATGGGTGCATACCGGTTAATAGAAATTTTGATTAAAGTTTTTAAGAAAAAGCGCTTCCAACGTATTTGGTGAGAGCGCTTTAAAAACCTAAATAAACCCGTTTAATCCGAAGTTGCGATAAGTATGTACCTACTGATGGCGAGGCGATCAGGCTAATATTTACCTCTTATAATTTTTACGATTGTAGATTTGTGTTTGGCAACAACAAGTTCCTTTGTAAATGTTGTCGCTTCTGTTAAAGCTGATAAGTTTCTCTTGTGGCCGTAAATTAAATATTCAATATGGCGAACGTGTGGCACCTTTAAAAAATTTAATGAAAATTTATTTTCTTCTATTATAGCAATATGGGTTTCAAGGTCCCACATGACCTTGTTACCTTGACCTTGAAAAATTGCGTAATAAAAACTCACTATTTTGCGTTTCATCAATCATCCTGTGTAAACAGATGAATGTTATATGCTGAAACCCTTTTCAAACTGTTCACTAATAGTATTATTATCATATTTCGGATAATTCTTTGACTTACCATTCTTAATTTCAACAAAATGTTGTTGTAAACAGAAACAATACGTCAAGATATTTACCAGGCTACGGTTTCGTTATGATTTTGAACACTAGACATTCAATTTATGACAAGATAATTATATAATCGAATAAAACACGATCTAATGATTCTTTTAATACGAAACACCAAACAGAAATATAGAATAACAAAATACTTACGGCATATCAAAACAAACACTTCATACATAAAAAAAAACAAGTATGGCGTGAATTGACGTGAATTCTTCAAACTTATCTTTTAAACAATCACAGGCCTCTTCTACTTTTTTTTGAGATATTAGTGTTGCAAAATTTAAAATCTATTTACCTAAGAGGTTTTGGTGTGGCCGCGGACAAAAAAACCTACCAAATGGGTAGAAATCGAAGAGCGATCGGCCCGGTCCTGTAGCACCGCGCGCGCGACAAACAACCGTCTTTTCGAGTGGTTACAAGGGAAAATTTAACAAAGCAACAAAAACTACTAACCATTAGAGCGTACGAAATATTCGTACAATCAGTCGCGTGATGAGGGAGACAAATGACACTTAATCCTCGACAAGGGTCATCGTGCGTGTCATCCGTGTAATCTGTGGTTTCCTAGCACGTTATTTAATTTAAAACTTCTATTTATCACGCTAATATACGTACTTACTTTAAATAATATTTAATTAAAAACTTCTTAACAATCATTTTGATGATGACAAAATAATTCAATTTAATCGGTCAAATTACTCGCGTTACAGCACTTCGCTCTTCAGTTGGCAACATTTAAAAAAATAAAGTGCGCCGGCAGCTGTCACTTTAGTCCATCTAATTATAAATCAGAGATAATGTCTGTCTCTAGGGCTAATAATCTATCTAATCTGTGTTAGTACTCCGTGTTTTTCTGTCTTTCTTTGTCTTTTAAAGAAGACCAAGTAGGTAAGTATAAGTAATCTGTGCTTTTGCTTGTGCTTACTTTTTTGCGAAAGTGTAAAAATTTAATTAATTTTTTAGAAATTATTACTACTAATTAATTACCTGCTTAAAAATTATAGCATTGTTTGTGTGAAGTTATCTTCAATTCGCCGGTATGGTTTTAATTAGGTGAGTTATAGAAAACAATAAAATTCTATCTGTTGTAAAGCCCTAAAAGAAATAATAGTTTTTGGGACATTCCTAAATATTATTTTCCTCTTGCAGAAATGTCAGAAATAAAGCATAAATATCAAATATTGGCAGCAATAGATCATTTGCGTGCTCGTAAATCGAGACCAGACATAAACAGAATTTGTAAGTTTATGCTAAAGTGCTATAAAGTGACTCCAAAGGATACAAAAGCAGACTTAAAACGTTGTCTGAAAGAGAAAAGCATATATAAAGTTGATTACAAAGATAATGTAAGCTACAGGAACGCTGCAAAGTGGCGAAAAAAAACTAATCTCACTAGCAGTAAGTTTACAAATAAATATTTCTATAATATAATCATTTTTGTTACAGCATTGGGCTATATATAAATAAATTTAAATAAAGTTGCACGAGCTTATCAAAAGTGTTTATTACATAATTGGCTATGTTTTGTTTCAATTTGTGTTACATATTTATGGACAGTAAATTTAGATCATTATTTTGCCTATATCTCAGTTTTTAAATTCACCACTTGAAATCTTTCTTTATATTTCTACACTCTCATGTCTTAACATTTTATTATTTTGTTTAGTCCTTATTTACTGCCCATAAACATGCAACAAATTTTATTATTAAAATACAGAAATGGCGTCTTCTATTGCAACTAATGAAAGGAGGATAATAACTTCAGCTATAGCCACACTAATTTACCAAGATCAAAGTTACTTGGAAAATGGTATAGCATTTGAAGATCTCATTAAAACAGCAGTGTCACAAGACTCTAAATTCACTAAAAAGCAATTGGAAGCAATGGTTACTAAAGAATTAGTAACGGGCAGTCTTGTAAAACTACCAAATGGAAATTTAGCTCTTGGCCCTGCTGATCACGATGGTGATAGTTCAGATAGTTTCAAATTTGATTACAATGTAGATTCTAACACCAAGGTAAGTTACAATTATTTTTTAGCTTTAATGTCGTATGCTAAAAACAGCTTAGTTCTAATCTGAGAGACGCTTATTACAATGATAATTAATTCAAATAGTATCACATTTTCTTGTACAATCAAGGAACTTTCCAGTAGGCCAGGAATCCTGGGCCTAGGCCTTCCCAGTAGTTATTTTGGAATCGTTTTTTTGAAAAGTAAATAGGTTAATGAAATAATATATTATTCAAATGAAATATCTATTAAGTAATGAACTATTATTTGTGACTAACTTTCTATAAATTTCTATAAATCTCTTACATATTGAATTATCCCTTCCAAAAAACTACTGGCCTACCGGGAAGTTCTCCGACTGTACCAGTTTGTTCATTGGTTTGATAATTTATATTCTTTTAAAATTTAATAACACAAACAAAAAAATTCACTAAGAAAAAATACAATGTCAATCTGTCATCATTGTTGATGTACCTAGTTAATATTTCATTAAATAGAATCAATCTAAAACAATATAATATTTTATATTGTTAAAGATGACATCATCAGCCAACTCGTCATGTAGATCATCACCTCAGCGCATGAGAGGAAGACCAAAAAAAAGAGGAGGAGGATCCAACTACGGTCCTATCAATAATAGCACAAGAAATGCTGCAGTGAGGGTGGGGGAAAGGCGTAAAATGGCAAAAAAAGTCTTTGATCCATCTGACAACAATGTACCAAGCAAGAGAAAAAGAGGAAGACCTGTTGGTTCTCTTAACAAGAGTACCATTAAAAAAAGACTGCTTGGAAATCCAAAACATGATAAAGAAGGAACTTCCCTATCAGAAGGTCAACTATCTGCTGATGGAAGTGATGATGAAATAATTGAGCCAGAAGAACCAATACCACATGAAACTTCAGGGGGTGTCTGTTCTGTTTGTCTAGTGCAAAAGCCACGTGGATCAAATGATAGATTAGTTGAATGCCGCGATTGCAATAACAAAGCTCATTTAAGTTGTCTTCAATCAGGTTCTGGTATTTTGAAACCTCGACCAGATAACACCTGGCAGTGCCCACACTGTAAAACTTGTGTGGTTTGTTGCGAAACTAATGATGCAGTAAGTTATTAATTGGACAAGCAGTTTTCATTTCCTAGCTTTAATTATAATATTATCTAAAATGCAACTATTTACACTAATTCTTTACTTTCAGGGTATCTTAACAGTGTGCAGTATCTGTTCAGATTCGTATCATGCACTTTGTCATGCCCCTCGTATACCAGAGCGTCTGAAAGCATGGGATCAATGGGAATGTAATAATTGTCTGGAGTCGCGCCCTACAGTTGTAGGCTCTCCCGCCATTATTCCCAGTAGCATTGATTTTGAAAAACAACACTCCCCATCTATTGATCCATTTTTAAAACCACATGAGCTTGATAGAGCTCCTTCAAAATTAAAAGAAGAAGTGCCTATTGACCCAAATATACCAGATATTACCAATTGGACCACTGATGAGGTCCATGATTATTTCATGGAACATTTTCCTGAAGCTGCATCCGTTTTGAAGGAACAGGTAAATTGCTCTATCAATGAAATAAAAAAATATCAGTTTCTTTATAAGGTGTTAACTTTTATTATTACTTACCATATGGCAATGAATATCTTTTAATTTGTTTTAGGAATTTGATGGACAAGCTTTGAGCATGGCTAGAAGAGCAGATATAGTTCAAGGTTTAGGGCTACCTCTAGGCCCAGCATTGACTCTGTATCGTATTGTGGTAAAACTTCAAACTAGAAAAGATGACTGGACTATGTGTTGGGGCTAAGCAATGTAATCCAACTGTTTTACCTTATGTGAAATACATGGTATTACCAAGTGTACAAGTTTTATTGATAATAATACAGCATGGTTTTATAAAATTATAGGACATTCAACCACAAACACTTCAGATAGTAAATATACATGCAGGGAAAACAAGGATCAACCATTTTTTTCATGTGTCAAGCATCAAAATGTACCTATATATTTACATGTTTATTTACAAATTACTATAAAGTGATCCTTCTTTTTAATATTATTATTGTTAGTAAAAAGTAAGATTTTATAAACTAACATATAAGTATGTATAAGACTTTATTGATAGTGTACCTAATATTTATATATTTATGTCAGTATCATACAATGCAAATGTATCTATTATCAAATCCACTTTGATCATGGCAGCTTATTTAAATATTGTATTTAATCGTATTACGACACATTACTGACCGCCATGTAATAAGAATGGTCAACTACGCTCTATGCCAATCTCTGCTCACATATTGTGTCTCCTCCTGGGGCGGCGCAGCAAAGACCCGCTTTCTTGAAGTAGAAAGAGCTTAAATTTGCTGCTGGCCTCCCATTCCGATACCCCACGGCCGACCTGTACAAACACTGGGATGTTCTATGTGATAAATATTTAACAAGAAAATATACTAGAAAAAAATATATATATTTATCACATAAAAATAGCATTGTAAAATGCAAAATTAAAAAGTTATAACTGGGATGTTCTATCGGTAATAAAATTATATATATTAAAGACCATACTGAAACAGCACTCACAGTTGCAGTGCAATCCCGAATATCTTAGCAATAAACGAAGGAAGAGTCTGCCCTGCTCAACTGTCAAATACGGCAACTTCACACAAATGTAAAAGTTTTAGTCCTAAGCCATTTATTGTGAAGAGAGAAATAAATGCTTTATTTATTTTTTTATTATTAAAGAAGTTACAGGATCAATGTAAATCTGGCTTGGAATCTTAGATGTTAATAAAAAAAGCATCTTTTCATTCCAAATATATTCTTAAGACATTAAAAGAGTACATTATAGCAAATACTAGATGCCAAAGATATATGTACACACATCTAAAATAGTACCTACAGCGTCAGTGTGTACCATAGAGGACCAATAAAAAAATGGAGTTTGTTTGACACAAGCAATAAACAATTTTATTAAACTTATTAAGTACATTTTTCTTAATTATGCATATTTTAAAAACAAGCATCAAACAATAGATAGTATTTTTTGATTTCATAAATACCTACTAGGTTCACATAATGCACTTTTATAAATAGAACCAATGAAATCATTATGCCTATAACTTTCGCTATTAATGTTGGTCATAATGTTTCATGTAGGATAAAAATATATTGAATAACATTGTAGCAAAATTTATATATAATACTCTATATTCAGTAGGTAAAAAATAGAAGTTCACAAATTGTACTGGAGGCCAAAATAAACAATCCCCCTGTAAAAAAACAAACAAACTATTAGATTTATTATAATGTTATTCAATCATAAATGACAATTGTATAACTTACCGCATAAACATATGTAAACTTCTCTTTTAATTCTAATGTATTTTGTCTAATAGATTTTGATTCTAAAATGCCCATTCCATAGAAGAAGCATATTATCGTTGCTGGTGATGCAATTAACTGATCACATATAATTTTTTTCAAAACTGTTTTGACATCTACTTTTGGGAGAACTTTATCCAAGTAAATGTAATAATAATGATGCATTGGTCCCATTAGAGTCCCAACAATGAACATCCTTGCTGAAAACAATGATAAGATAACAATATTTATTCTTAGCAAATACATCTTACCTCGCAATAAAATAACAGGTATATTATGGAGCTGTGTCAAGTCAAATAGAAACGTATAGGTGGGATTAGTTTTGCAAACTAAAGCATAAAGCTGACTTAAATATAGTTCTTACCTAAGCGACCCCAATCATATCTTTTTAGCAGTACATGAGATTGATATTCAAATTCTTGTTGGATAAGATCACCAATAGACATAAATCCTCCAGAAGTAATACTATTGGTTAGCAATAAATTCTTCTTGAATAAGAAGTTCGCACCACGTCGGACAGTTGAATAATTTCTGTTTTGACTTCTAAAGATGCTAACCCCCTTTTTCAGCAGGAAACAATGTACCGAAAACATTTTTACTGAAACAACCTTGAAAAGTGTCACTTCTATTCTTTGACTAATGTCTCAAGACTGCTTCTGCCGACTAGTAAAAAACTCGAAAACTTAATAAATAGCATAATGTTGATTCATAATAATAATGTTATTAATAAAAACATTCAAAACTACACGAAATCAGCGCCTTCGCTGGGACACCATAGAACCACAGAGTACTTTTCTTGGTCTAGGTCTTATCACTACCAATATCTATCTCTTGAAGATGTGTGTGTCTACAGCTTCCTCATAAGACATAGAGAAATTCTAAGCATGCCATATTTTAGTGCATATTAGGAGCAATAAAAACGTGTCAGTGATATTTTAGGTGCAACCATAACTACGTTACTAGGAGTTTTTTTTTGTGTGTTAGCTGGAGAAACGTGTCCCCAGCTGACACATGTGAGGTTAGGGCTTTAGACTATAGTCAGAAATTTAGTGCACAATAGGAGCAATGAGAACCAAAAAAACTAACCGTCACACTCAAATACTGTTGAAACTACGATCATTAAAGTGTGTGTTAGCTGGAGACCCGTGTCTCTGGCTTACACACACCTGTATCTTCGTAATTATTTGAGGTAGGATTATGTTTTGTACCTCAAATTTTTTAATCGAATTGGAGCAGTAAGCTCCAAATTTTTCTAATCTCTAGCTCAAATAGTTTTTAAGCTACGAACCGATAAGCATGTCTAAGCTGGAGACAAGCTACACGTTTTGAATCACTGTAACCGTTAGAGTCTCGTATTAAGAATCAAATGATACCTTATAATAGGTGCACACGGCATGCAAAATTTCAAATCACTGGGCTTCTTAGTTTCAAAATTATAGGAAAAAAACTGGTTTCCCGCCAAAAAATTCAAAATAAATGGCTCAGACGCAGCTAAAGCGCGGTTGCCGTTCCGTGCGCTACACTGTTGCAATCGACTTTGAACCTAACGGCTGGTATTAATTCGAGTCACTTTAGTTTGCGCTTTCGATCGTTTTAATTTCTGTTTTGAGAATTTCAGACCAGGAGCCGTCCGATATATCACGCTGATTACAAACCATCTATGGTAGTTACTTATAATTGAACTATCTGATTCTCTTATGAAGTAGTTGTTAAATGTTAGTGTTAGAAAATTCACAACATTTGTTGATATAGGGCATGGATGATGGGCAATTTTCTATAAAACCTGGGCGTTAAACCAACAGAAATGGAACTACTATTTAGTACTTAGTACTAGAAAATATTTTCTCGTTTATTAACTATCATAAGCCCCCAGGTTTGCTAGAAAATAACCAGAGCGAAATACACTATCTGCACCTAACTATACTTTTTTCTCTCTTATTAATTATGAAATGACGAATTGAAAGGGATTGCGATTTTTAAAATTAGACAATTAGCCCCCTGGACTTGAAAAAATTTTGAGCTTGTTCTTTTGGACTTTTTATCATGTCAATTGATGCGGAAAAGGGGTTTTATGGGTTACGTAGGAGGTCAAAAAATTCCTTATTTTTGTGCTACGAATCGTACATGATTTACGATTCGTAGCCGTCGTCATTTCAAAGATATTTACATACTTCAGGCCATCACTATTTGACATTTGAAAGGGATTGTGATCGGGACGCGTTTTGAAAGGTATGGAATAAACGAAATTGAACTGTCTAAGTAAATGTGGCAGACGAAAATAACACAATCACAATACCTCTGAAAGGGATTGTGATAGATTTTGAAATTAGACAATTAGGGGGCAGTTTCCATAGTAATTTCACTCTAAAATTTGGATAAGTCGCTTGCCATACAAAATCGATCGATATTATTGATATTATTATTATTATTGATATTTGATGCTGAAAGGAGGTTTTATGGGTTACGTAGGGAGTCGAAAAATACCTTATTTTTGTGCTACGATGCACCATTTCCAAGATATATCAAAAAATATAGAAGAGCAGCGGAGGACTTCGATACTGTTTTTATATTCAGCAATTATTTTATTATTTCACAATATTTTAAAATATTTATTTGACAAGGCAACTGTATCTACGCACGACGGGATTCTCTTGCTTAATTTTATTAAAAACAAAACCAGCCAGCAACGGCGGTGTTGCGGCCTCCTTGTAGTGCGGAGACATGTATGATCTCCACAGTACTAAAGGTACTTCTAGGTTAGATTCGGTTAGAACTGTGACAAAAAGACGCGCGAATCGAGCTAGAAAAGCGAGTGTGCCGCGGCAGTGGCCGGCGAAATTCCAGAGACGACAGTTTTTTTTATAAAAGTACTAAAATATGAATATGTAACCCCTTTTGCAACACCTGGATTGCGAGTCCCGGATTATGTTATAATAAGTACCATAATGCTAAAGTCGTTGTTTCCACTTCCACTATGTTATCGACTACTTTTGCATTCCCGAATATTTTGGAATCCTGGGATTAATATAAAAAAAAACAAAATGTTTTAAGATGCTGCTTCCACAATTTTTCAGCCTAAAATTTACTTTATCCGATCACTGGTTATGGTGAATATTAATAAAATTTTAGGAAATTAAAATCACGTGAACCATGAAAACATTCTAATTATTTTTGAGCAGTTGTGTCAAAACGAAAAGCATTTATAATTTAAATATTAATAATAAGGTGTTAAAGTTCGCCTAATTAAATTCCCAGTTTTACCGGAAAAAAATAGTATTAAGGAAGTCTCCGATTTTTGTCTTTGTTCTTTGTACTCAGCCTATTCCGATCAGTGAATTAATAAGAGAGAAAAAAGTATAGTTAGGTACAGATAGTGTATTTCCCTCTGGTTATTTTCTAGCAAACCTGGGGGCTTATGATAGTTAATAAACAAGAAAATATTTTCTTGTACTAAGTACTAAATAGTAGTTCCATTTCTGTTGGTTTAACGCCCAGGTTTCATAGAAAATTGCCCATCATCCATGCCCTATATCAACAAATGTTGTGAATTTTCTAACACTAACATTTAACAACTACTTCATAAGAGAATCAGATAGTTCAATTATAAGTAACTACCATAGATGGTTTGTAATCAGCGTGATATATCGGACGGCTCCTGGTCTGAAATTCTCAAAACAGAAATTAAAACGATAGAAAGCGCAAACTAAAGTGACTCGAATTAATACCAGCCGTTAGGTTCAAAGTCGATTGCAACAGTGTAGCGCACGGAACGGCAACCGCGCTTTAGCTGCATCTGAGCCATTTATTTTGAATTTTTTGGCGGGAAACCAGTTTTTTGCCTATAATTTTGAAACTAAGAAGCCCAGTGATTTGAAATTTTGCATGCCGTGTGCACCTTTTATAAGGTATCATTTGATTCTTAATACGAGACTCTAACTTATACGGTTACAGTGATTCAAAACGTGTAGCGTGTCTCCAGGTTACACATGCTTATCGGTTCGTAGCTTAAAAACTATTCGAGCTAGAGATTAGAAAAATTTGGAGCTTACTGCTCCAATTCGACTCAAAAATTTGAGGTACAAAACATAATCCTACCTCAAATAATTACGAAGATACAGGTGTGTGTAAGCCAGAGACACGGGTCTCCAGCTAACACACACTTTAATGATCGTAGTTTCAACAGTATTTGAGTGTGACGGTTAGTTTTTTTGGTTCTCATTGCTCCTATTGTGCACTAAATTTCTGACTATAGTCTAAAGCCCTAACCTCACTGGTTTGCCCTAAAACGGCATGTGTCAGCTGGGGACACGTTTCTCCAGCTAACACACAAAAAAAACTCCTAGTAACGAAGTTATGGTTGCACCTAAAATATCACTGACGTTTTTATTGCTCCTAATATGCACTAAAATATGGCATGCTTAGAATTTCTCTATGTCTTATGAGGAAGCTGTAGACACACACATCTCCTGAAGCCAAAATTGTACGCGGCATTATTAACTCACCAACTCACCTCACGCTCTAAAGAATTTTCTCTTTCTTCTGATTTTGTTTTCCTATTCCTAATATTAAATGGCAGCCAGTGAAATCGGGGCTTGAAACCGGTTTACAAAAGAGCGGTTAATTGAGTATTGAGATTGATTTTGATTAAGGTTTTTACTAAAACCGCTTCCGACGTATTCGGAATTAGGCGCTTCAAAAACCTAAATAAGCCGGTTTGATCCAAAGCTGCAAATGTACTTACTACTGGCGAGGCGATCAGTGGGCCTACCACGAGTTTTTCTTTATTGAATTTATTGCTAACCAATAGTATTACTTCTGGAGGATTTATGTCTATTGGTGATCTTATCCAACAAGAATTTGAATATCAATCTCATGTACTGCTAAAAAGATATGATTGGGGTCGCTTAGGTAAGAACTATATTTAAGTCAGCTTTATGCTTTAGTTTGCAAAACTAATCCCACCTATACGTTTCTATTTGACTTGACACAGCTCCATAATATACCTGTTATTTTATTGCGAGGTAAGATGTATTTGCTAAGAATAAATATTGTTATCTTATCATTGTTTTCAGCAAGGATGTTCATTGTTGGGACTCTAATGGGACCAATGCATCATTATTATTACATTTACTTGGATAAAGTTCTCCCAAAAGTAGATGTCAAAACAGTTTTGAAAAAAATTATATGTGATCAGTTAATTGCATCACCAGCAACGATAATATGCTTCTTCTATGGAATGGGCATTTTAGAATCAAAATCTATTAGACAAAATACATTAGAATTAAAAGAGAAGTTTACATATGTTTATGCGGTAAGTTATACAATTGTCATTTATGATTGAATAACATTATAATAAATCTAATAGTTTGTTTGTTTTTTTACAGGGGGATTGTTTTTGAGGGTGTTGAAATGTCTTTTGTGTTTATTTTTCTTCCGAGTTGGTCATCTTCGCAGCATACCATGCTGTGAATCCTGTAGACACGAGTTACCTGAAACATTTGATTTTGTTAGTATTACAACTTAACATAGTGGTGATGATTTAGTAAACAAGTTTTTTGGAAATAAGGTAGTTTGGGTCAGAGTTATGAGTTTGCTTAGTAAAGACAAGATTTACAAAGAAATATGAATTTGCAGATGCCTTTTTTTAATTCTTTGTCAAATAAATCAATTTGTTAATAAACATAACTTTATTTACCTTGCAGTTTATTATAGACTTTTTTTCAGTTTACGATGATAACTATGATTTTCGGGGAGATTTCGGTCACCACCCATTCCCTTTCAATTTGTTTGATTTACAACTAGGAACGAAAGACTGAGTCGACTCTTTCTTGCAAATTACTTATAACAATGAAGACATGTTGAGGTTATTAAAATAATTTAAAAGGTATTTATAACTAAGCAGGTTCTCGTACATAGCTTTAATAGTCAATAAATATGTTATTTGCACCATAGGCACACTCGAATTCACATTTTTGAAGATATTTAGTTAATCGTGTAACCGGAGTTTTGATTAAGGTTTTTACAAAAACCGCTACCTACATATTCGGAATGAGAGAGCTTCCAAAACCAAAAAAATCGGTACAGTACAGTAAACGGGGGCCCTACCGCGTAAAAAATATAGATATGGACATGGGCTTCATTTGACAGTTAAATGACCACCCTACGCGAGCGTGGAAGTGGTAAATCAACTTTATAGCGAACTTATGTCTACACAATGAAGATCGCTATTAGCCGGATCGCCTCGCCAGTAGTAGGTTCATTTCGAACCGATTTTTTTGGTTTTGGAAGCTCTCTCATTCCGAATATGTAGGTAGCGGTTTTTGTAAAAACCTTAATAAAAAATTCCGGTTACACGATTAACTAAATATCTTCAAAAATGTGAGTTCGAGTGTGCCTATGGTGCAAATAACATATTTATTGACTATTAAAGCTATGTACGAGAACCTGCTTAGTTATAAATACCTTTTTAAATTATTTTAATAACCTCAACATGTCTTCATTGTTATAAGTAATTTGCAAGAAAGAGTCGACTCAGTCTTTCGTTCCTAGTTGTAAATCAAACAAATTGAAAGGGAATTGGTGGTGACCGAAATCTCCCCGAAAATCATAGTTATCATCGTAAACTGAAAAAAAGTCTATAATAAACTGCAAGGTAAATAAAGTTATGTTTATTAACAAATTGATTTATTTGACAAAGAATTAAAAAAGGCATCTGCAAATTCATATTTCTTTGTAAATCTTGTCTTTACTAAGCAAACTCATAACTCTGACCCAAACTACTTTATTTCCAAAAAACTTGTTTACTAAATCATCACCACTATGTTAAGTTGTAATACTAACAAAATCAAATGTTTCAGGTAACTCGTGTCTACAGGATTCACAGCATGGTATGCTGCGAAGATGACCAACTCGGAAGAAAAATAAACACACAAGACATTTCAACACCCTCAACTCTTATAAATGTTGCGAAGATGTCAAAATCAGCCTGTTGTTATGGTATATTTATACTCAGGGGCACATCTAACCGGCCACCCCGTTATTTTCATGTATGCTAATAATGATATCCGTAAAAGTTGTTTTATTTCAATGAACAGTGCGCGCCAAAACATAAGATGTACGTATGTATGCTAATGTTTGGGTTAAGCGTTCGACTGACTGATTATAATCTCTTCCCATGTCCAAAGTCCAAATCTTCATTTGAGCAAAGCATTACTTTATGGCCATATCATATTGTATGGAATGTGATGAAGCATGCATTGTTCTCTGCCTCTATGAACAAATGCAATGGTTTCCGTTCTAATTCAAAATGCTAATTGGTCAGTTAAACGCTTAACTGAAACATTAGCATCTTATAATGTTAATACATTTTTGCAGATCTTTGCAAAAATGTATTGACATTATTTTTTAATTAGATTTATTTATGACTCATTGATGTCTGTTGTTGCAAAGTAAGCCTGTGTGTATGAAAATAACAGGGTGGCCAGTTAGATGTGTCCCTAAGTCCCTATGTGTATATTTATATTGCAAACTCTTTTAAAAACAGTCTATACTTTGCAATTTTATACAACTTGAATTATTATGTATTGTATTAAAAGTAAACATAAAATTTAAAAATAATTTTTTTTTTTTTTTATTTTACATAAGTTGTAAAGTTTTTCTAATATATTTTTTGTTTATTGAATTTGTGATTAAGAATAGTAATATATGTCGATAAATCTTGGTTAGTCGATAGTTTGGACAACACTAAATGTCATTACCATGTTGGTGCCCTGTCACTTCAACTAAATAAGGGTCGGTAAGTAAAAAAGGTTTGCTTGATTCCTAATCATTAGTATCTACCACTCAAAATGACAAGGGATTAGGGATGCACAATTAACCCCAAAACATATACCTATCGATATCGATAAATAATACTTACACTATTATAAATGATCACATTCCACTCGGCAGTTCTTAGTTACCTATTAGTATAGTATTGCACAAATAAAACAAGGTTCCATATGGTTCATGTATTTCTGATAAATCTGTTGGAATATTGGAAGGAATACCTGTTCAGCTCAAGCGGGAATTTAGCCATATTACTTTGTTCAACCTTCTCACTCTACGGATACAACAAATTCCGCACATTCGCAAAGATTTGTCACCTTATGTATCTTTGTTAATAACATTATTATAATTATGTAAAAATAAATTAAAAACTTCTGAGCAAAATATTACGATATCACTGACAGATTAAGTTAAATCGGCGGCGCGTCACATGCTGGCCAACATGACGTAACGTATAACACTGCTAAATTACGGTGTCGTTATAATACGATGGGACAAATCTGTTAAACTTCCTTTTTCATTAGTCGGGTTTTTTCGTAATTTGATGTTGGTACAAACTACGTTCATAAATCCATATATTTTACTGTATTGTATGAAGTGTCGACCCCCTGTTTGATCACGATTTGATTGTGATTTGATTGTTTGTACTGTACTGTACTTTGATACATATATTATAAAGAATAAAAATAACGCCATGAAACATTATTATCTAATTAATGGCCATGAATGATTTTGTAAAGATTGAAGAAGAAAGAAGGAATATATTTAAATATACAAGGCAGCATAACAAAGAGTAAAATATTAATACGGAAACAAACAGGAAGGAACCTAATAATTTTACTTACGAGTGCATTCTTAATACAGTCTCATGAATGGTATCATGGCTCAAACAAATGATAATTTGGATTTTTCTGGATTGTTCAAGCTTGATGTCTTGGTTCACTTGGACATTGCTAGTTATAGTTTTTATGAAGTAGGGCTTAAAAAATTCTTAGCCTTCTCTAGTGACAAGGAATTAGTATTTTTTTATATAGATTCTCAGACGGAAAGGTTTGAAAGAAATTATGACTGGGATTTTGTTGATAATCCAGTTTATTGTATGTGTTTTGAACCAAGTGGCACGTGGCTTCTAATACTGAGCGATGAAAAAGTTCTTTTAGTTCCGTTTCTCCCCTTGTTTGTTCCTCAAAACAATTTTGATCATAAATGGTCTTTATCAAGTGTAACAGTTCTTCCTATTGCCCACATTAATAAGCCCACTTCTGTGGTTTGGTGGCTGACAAAAGAATCTGAAAATATACTTATTATTGGTTTAAAGGTAAGACACCAACTTACATGTTTAACACTAGAGTACACGCGCCTAAAATTCTACTGCAATGCTCGCGCGGGGTACATTTTATTTTTATTTTATTTTATTTATAGCCTTTATTCAGGTATTACAAGTTTTTTTTTAGTATAATTCATTATTAATATCTAAATGTTTTGCTGCTCCCCTGTGTGCCCTCTGGCAAAGGCCTCCTCTAAACTCTTCCATTCCTTCCTCTCTCTAGCCGTTCTCATCCAGTTTTTCCCTGCCATCTTCATCGCGGGGTACATATGTAGCCCATTATGATATAGGTATTTTGCATAACACACTTATTTAATTAAAGTAAAGAAGTTATAATGTGACGACTTCACTTTAAGTCTTACTAAATTCATTATCAAAAGTCAACAATTTCTTAAGTTTTTTGATTTATGAACTGAAGATGAACTTCTAGAAAAAATATTAAAAATTACATATTCCGGACCTATTCAGATCAATATTTTTTATTTGTTCAACTCTTTTAACTTGTTAAGTGAATCATTTTATTATTATGTATACTAAAAAGTTGTTCTTATGCAAAAGTGTTTTCGTCACAGTCTAGCTTTTTGAATTTTTTGATCTGTCCCAAAGCCGGTCCCGCCTTACTATAAAAATGCACTGCGCTTACATTTATGCGCCTAGGAAGATGGCACACTATTAGAAGTATGTGACGATCCGTACTAGGGGAATACCTGAAAGGACAGCTCCGAGGCGCGTTTTGTTCAAAAGTTATTTAATAATCTTTCACTGTGGGCTACATATGTAGTCCGCTCAAGCACTCTAGTGTTAATAATCAACATTTAATCATTCACAATTTAAATTTTTGTTATTGTATTTCTAATAATTTCTAATTTTGACAACCTGTTTGGCACAGGGGTACTAAGCCCGCCTTCTGAGCCAGAGGTCCTGGGTTCGATCTCCGGACTAGACAAATATTTGTGTGCATGAACATGTCTATTTGTCTTAGTCTGAGTGTTTAGTATGTATATTATGTATGTATTTACAAAAAAAGTATATAAGTATTTTTATCTGTTGTCTAGTATCCATAACACAAGTTCTTCATGAAACAACGTGGGCTAGATAATTGATGTGTGTGCAATTAATTATTTATTATTATTATTATTATTTATTATAATATGATGACGTGCACAAATAATTCTAGCATGTTATGTAGCAATAAAAATGAAATAAACAGGAATGTGCAAATATAAGAATAATGACTATTATTTTATGTTAAGACATCCCAGGTGTATTTGAATGATTAATTTCTTGTTGATTATTTTTAGGCTGGTACCATCATATTTTATTCATTAGAAACACAATCCGTAGTTGGGGAGTGTAAGATATCAGGGGAGATTGCAGATTTGCAAATGTGTTTTGATGATTCTTTGGATTTATTAGCATTATTGGTAAGTCACTTTCAATATTTAATTACTTTATCAAAGTATAAATCTTTGAAACACATTTTAAATGTAAAACAAATATCTACCTTTTCCTTTATCTTTTAGATTTCTAAAAGTAAATCACAACAATGGAAACTTGTATTGGAGCACAGATCATTTGGTTACAATTGGCTCCATCAAATAAGAGCACAATCTGATAAGGACAAGAGAGATAGCTTCATGTCATATATAAGGCAGTTGTCCAAAGACAAAATTACTTTATTCATACAAGGTGGATCCAAAGGTAAAATCAAAATGTTACAAATCTATAGATATACTAAAATTGTAAGAAATACAACAATAAAACCTTAAAATCCCTATAAATCATTATTTAAGTTACTAATAAAACCTATAAAACCTAACACTATACTACTACACTAATAATACTACCTATAATTATTGATAAATTTACTATATTTATTAATTAATAATTTTTGTTTGCAGATGACAGTAAGTCACAAACATTGGAATATCTATTAAAACCTACAGAATATTTACCATTGTTTCGTAAAGGTTCTAATAATTGGGCTTTGACTGCCCAGTATGTTAATGGAAGACATTTCCTTACTGCCTTTGAGTTAAATGAAGGAACTTTAATTGTAAGTACATATTGCTGGTTGGATGTGTAGATTTCTACTGAAAAAACAAGAAATGTATGTCTTAATTAATAATTAAAGTAATAAATAATTATCCACAAAACAATATATTTTAGCTTGAAAGTCCTGATGAAGACACACCATCAAGAACATTAAGACCCCGTATAAAGAAAGATGGATTGTATATTCAGGGTCTTTGGTCACAACGACTTGTCTATTTACTAAGGAAGAATGAATTAGAAGTTCATAGTGCTAATTTTTCAGTCATACAAGTAAGAATACCTTGTATTTACCTAATTACATGAATGTGCTTATAGTAATGTTGACTTTGTTGAATTATATTATTATTGTCTCATGATCAGGGTGATGGATTATTGGGAGCCAAAAGAGAATTTTCAGAGTTATGGTCTGCAGAGCTTATCGGCGATGTGCGTCGTGCACATCTCATGTCGTCAAGAGAACCACCACAGATGACGGGGGGCTGGCGTGAACCTACTTTCCTGTGTGATTTACAACTACCCAGGTTTAACCTCGAGCCGTGCTTGGTAGTTACCAATTGTGGTGCTTACATATTGAATACTGTGTAAGTTTTGAAGCCCATTTTTCCAGCCCATTCGGCGCTTTTCCACTCACCGGCACAGCGCCGACTTTCGAAAGTATACAAGGCCAGCTCACATAATTATTATAATAATATAATAAACATTCGCCGTGCCGGTGCCATGCCGGCGTGGAAAAACTGTACTCGGACGTTAAAATGGCTCATATTGATGTTACATGAATTTCAGATGTGAACCGTGTGAGTGGCTTGTGGGCGTGATGACTCGCGGTGGCGCGGGTGCGGAGCAGGCGGCGGCGGCGCTGGGCGCTCCGCTACCGGCGCTGCTGCGCGCCGCGGCGGACCTGCTCATGTCCAGGGGGAAGGTCGCGCCTGCGCACTACCTGTACTCGCTCTCACAGGTGAGATACAGGTAGTCACACTGCTCCGTGTGCTGGGCGGAATGGACGCTCCGCTACCGGCGTTGCTTCGCGCCGCGGCGGACCTGCTCATGTCCAGGGGGAAGGTCGCGCCTGCGCACTACCTGTACTCGCTCTCACAGGTGAGATACAGGCAGTCACACTTCTCCGTGTGCTGGGCGGAATGGACGCTCCGCTACCGGCGCTGCTGCGCGCTGCGGCGGACCTGCTCATGTCCAGGGGGTAGGTCGCGCCTGCGCACTACCTGTACTCGCTCTCACAGGTGAGATACAGGCAGTCATACTGCTCCGTGTGCTGGGCGGAATGGACGCTCCGCTACCGGCGCTGCTGCGCGCTGCGGCGGACCTGCTCATGTCCAGGGGGTAGGTCGCGCCTGCGCACTACCTGTACTCGCTCTCACAGGTGAGATACAGGCAGTCACACTGCTCCGTGTGCTGGGCGGAATGGACGCTCCGCTACCGGCGCTGCTGCGCGCTGCGGCGGACCTGCTCATGTCCAGGGGGTAGGTCGCGCCTGCGCACTACCTGTACTCGCTCTCACAGGTGAGATACAGGCAGTCACACTGCTCCGTGTGCTGGGCGGAATGGACGCTCCGCTACCGGCGCTGCTGCGCGCCGCGGCGGACCTGCTCATGTCCAGGGGGAGGGTCGCGCCTGTGCACTACCTGTACTCGCTTTCAATCATTTTTCATTTTTATTTGCTCTTGGCATACAGAATCGACAGTTTTGAGAAGGAAGATGGAGCGATCTTGCCTAGAAATAGTCTATTCACTCGAGTTTTAAATATACCAGGGTTATAGGCTCCCGGCAATACAGGTTCCACTCCCTGCTCATGTCCAGGGGGAAGGTCGCGCCTGCGCACTACCTGTACTCTTTCTCACAGGTGAGATACAGGTAGTCACACTACTGTGTTCGAATTAGTCACACTAATTCGTACATTCTGGCTTCTCTTGATCTAACCGATTTTCTTCGTTAAATAAGCTACCTACAAAAAGTTTTTATTCGAATATATACGTCCTACTAATTTTTTTTTTTGTGTTCACTTTAGATCTGCAATCGGCTTCCCAGCCTTAATCAGATAGGTTCCAAAGTAGTCAGATTGTAAGTGCCATCTCATTAGCTGGCACTGTAATATTGTAGGATCAACTTCTTTGATCTAGGTCCAGGATTTGCCATCTCTTTAGGCGTTTTATGTTTCCTGTTTCATTTAGGAGTTTTTTGGCCAATTCATTAATATGTGAGTTTAATCTGTGTTAATATCTTTTGCTCCATTTGCTGACTTCCTCTTTAACAGTAGATATCTGCAGGTATTGGTAAATTTCGGTATTTTTAACAAACCAATGTGCTCCAGATAGTGTTCTCAATGCAATGTTCTGGAATCGCTGCAGGATCTCTATATTGGAGGTGCTCGCCGAGCCCCAGAGCTCTATACCATACGTCCAGATGGGTTTTATGATAGTTTTGTATACCAGGCGTTTGTTACTTAGGGACAATGGTGATTGCCTATTTAACAGCCATTGCAGCGATTGGAACTGAATTTTCGCTTCTTTTCTTTTTGCTTTAATATGGTTAGCCCAAGTTAATCTTCTATCTAGGTGTAGCCCCAGGTATTTAACACTATTATTGCTCGGTAGTACACCGTTACCCATATGAACTGGTGGGCAGTCACCTTTTCGCAGTGTGAATGTGACTTGAGTTGATTTGCTAACACTAGGTTTGATTCTCCACTTCTGTACCCAATCATTTATGTTGTTAAGTTGTTTTTGTAGTTTAAGTGATGCTACGTTTGGATCAGTATCGCTAGCCAGGCACGCTGTGTCGTCTGCATATGTTGCCGTTACAACATCGTCTGTTGTAGGCAGGTCTGCTGTGTATATCGAATATAGCACAGGTCCAAGAACCGATCCCTGTGGTACTGAAGCATTGATGTTATATAGCTTTGAGTATTCTTCTCCGTATTTAACTTGACATTGCCTTTGGTTTAAATACGATTTCAGTATCATAAAGAAGGGATTTGGTAAAAGAGTCTTTAGCTTGTATAACAGTCCTTTATGCCAGACTTTATCAGAGGCTTGTTGTATGTCAAGGAACACAGCTGAGCAGTATTCGTTTTTCTCCAGGGATTGTCTGATTTTGTGAACCACTCTATGTACTTGTTCCACAGTTGAATGACTTTCCCGAAAGCCAAATTGGTGATCAGGTATGATGTTATTTTCTTGGAGTACCGGTTTTAGTCTGTTTAGAATAATTTTTTCAAAGACTTTCGACAGTATCGGTAACTTTTTAAGTACTTCACCAGTTATTATAAATGCGAAAGTATGTCAGGTTGTTTATTTGTTTGTTACTCCTTTTCGCTAAAGCAACTGAACGGATTAAGATAAAATTTAGCACAGAGATAGTAAATAGCCTAGATTAAAACGGGATACTTTTTATTCCGATATTCCCACGGGAACGCTAGTTACCTATAATTTTGTGACCCCTTTTTAGAGTCAACCGGATGGCTGGGTAGCTCGCCTGGGTATTTTCGGCCGCCTTCACGAACTGTCTATGTACAAACAAACTGGCAACATCGGCAGCCTCGGCAACGCTGCCATTACACTGAAGCTCTTAGCAGTATTGCTGAAGATGGGGACCAATCATCTTGAGAAGTTTGAACCGTAAGATTTGTCACTAAATAATAATATGCATTATTTGTCCATGGTTTTAACATATTCCTTGAAATGTTCCATATGAATGTGGTTGTTAATAATTGAATTTACTTTTTAGGGATGTAAAATTCACTTCATTGACTACTATGGAACTTTCGGAATTATCTTCCATAGCTGCGGCCATCGGTCTTTGGGATATGCTATCAATGTTCAGCGTCCATAGAGGCCAACCACACCTAGTATTGACTGCTATTAAAACGAAAGGTGACATATGCAGAGGAGCGATCAACTGTTTACTCGAACAAAAATGTCTTATACCTCTACTCTTGGCGGAGAATTCAAAATGGCTCTTTAACTTTATTACCGAGCGATGTAACAAGTTCGATACGATCATTTTAAAGGTAAATTCGATAAAACACCTGTTCAGTTCAGTTGGAATAATACGTTTTTTTACATGAAAAATACCTTGCTAGATGTTTTCGGCCATAGAAAATATATTATTTTCTGTTCCAGCGTATTTGCTTGTGGCTGAATCCACTGCAAGATCAGTTACGACCTATCATGCGCGATATGAGACAGTGGGAAAATATGCGCGTTTCTACTATTTATGTAAGTTTGACTATGGCAACACGTTATTGAAATTTATGATATATTGAGTTTGTAAAACAATTGTTTTTTTAGACTACAAGAATGTCACAGTTGATTTCGACGTTCATGCAAGTCGTATGCGAAATAGAATCGCGTCATCCCTGCCCCGACATACATCTCGAAGTGACACAAAACACTGAGACTTGGAAGAATCAGTTTGCACCGAAAAGGACCATCAGTTGTGGCTTAAACCACTGGTCGGTGGTAGACGATGGAGACGCAAAGATAATGATGGCCGATACTCCGATAATTACTGATATCACTGGAAGAGTTATAGATGTCGCTTGTGGGAGACATCATACTCTAGTTCTTACCGAAAATGGGGTAAGTTTTTGTAAGGCAATCCGCTTTCGACACAATCAAAAGCTTGACAACTTGCGCATAGAGCCTGGGCTGCCACATAGACAGAAACCTCAGCATGGTCGCACAGGTAGACCACGTCTCGACCTCAGCCCGTGCTGCGCGGGCAATTCTCCGCCCGGTTCTCTCTTCACGGCTTCCTCTGCGAACCAAAACCGCCATCTACAAAACCCACGTCCGGTCGCAGCTCACTTTTGCCGCACCGGCCGCGGCGTGGTATTCCTTGTGTTCGCAGACCCAGAGGCAGAGGCTGCAACAACAACAAAACGTAGCGCTCCGTATTATCACTCAGGCGGGGCGCTACGTCCGTAACGAGGTGATCGCACGGGACCTCAACGTCGAGCCTGTGCAAGACTTTGTGGGCCGTCTGGCGCGTCGATTATTCGACAGCGCCGACCAGGGCCTCCACCAGCACCTGCAGGGCATCGCTCCCGTGCCTCCACCACCGCCAACACCATCTCCATCTTCATCACCATCAACAGCAGGAAGAGCTCCTTCCCCCACCACCACAAGGGCTAAGAGGAAGACGAAGGCGCTGCCCCGTCACATTGTGCCCCCGCCATCTCCTCAGCCCACCCTACCCAATCCTGTCGTCCTCCCCCCTACCACCACCTAATTATAGCCCACACCCCGTTTGCGTAAGCCGTGGCCCGTTCGCAGGTGCTGACTGGGCCTCCCCCCATTATGGGGGTCTCACCCGGTGCGGCAGACCGCGCAGAGGGCCACGCAGCAAACTCCGGCGGGGGCACCCCTATCGTCATTGACGGCCGCTAAGCTGCACCAAACCAACGTGGGGCAGTGGCCCCATGAGAAGAAGCCCGGGAAAGGAGCAGAAGCTCGAACCCGTACCCACCTAGAGCGGAAGTACCCGATAGCATAGAGCGTGATTGGGTATCTGTGAGTCGAATCATGCGGTCTGAGACTAGGAACATCACATTTGGCTCGTACTACTTCTAGCGCCATCTTCTAGTTTTAATACAGTACCGCACTATACCGTATTCTGTGTAAATAGTACGTGCTAGCTATAATGTGAGAGCTTTTCGAGCAGCATTCCGAATCCTAACTAATATAATAAATGCGAAAGTTTGTTTGTCCTTTCTTGACGCTCTAACTAAGCAACCAATCGACTTAATTTTTGGCATAGAGCACAGGCGGAGAGTAAAATATATAGGCTGCTTTTTATCCCGATATTTTCACGGGAGCGGGAACCACGCGGATGAAACCGCGGCCGGAAGCTTGTAACGTTAAATGCCTAAGTCTTTACTCATCATTTTCCGTCAGGAAGAACGCGCTCTAGTGCATTTACGCACTCTTCGCCGCCAACAAGTATATCTTTGTATGATAATAATACTATAAGTACAGAATATAGATACCCTATATCTGTATTCTGTACTTATAGTATTTTGTATTCTGGTGAAATTTAAAATTTTGCACGGTCTTTAGAATCTCGACTAAGTATAACCTCCCGTATAGGAAGGATCACGCGTCCGGCTTCGCTGGCGTCCGCCTCCAAATAATTATAATAAACCTCCCTCAGACATGAATACCGCTATGATATGGCGCTGTCTTGTTTACCCCACATATACGTGAGCGGGAAAGTGTCACGTTATTGAGTAACGCGTGTCGATAAAAGCCGCTAATGCTAGGGCCGCAGTAATAAGTATATAATAACTTGTAATATATTTGCAGGTATACTCAGCAGGGGACAACTCTTACGGGCAACTAGGCGTGGGCAGCTCGTGGGCAGGCGCAATAGGCGACGCTGCTTCTTCATCCGGATCTTTATTCCATGTGCCTTTTGAAGTGAGATACTACTGCCTGCCTCATTCATAAACTCTTTGAGATTTTTAAGCAATTTAAAGCACTTGTATTCTCAGTAGCTAGTACCGGAGACAATAACGAATTCGAATGTCAAATCTATATTTCGGCGTTTGATGTCAGTGTTGCCACAATTTTTTTTTGTTGCCATGGTAAAAAGTCGAAAGGAGACGATATATTATTCTTTTATCATATCCACAATTTCATGGAATCACCCATTATTGTTTTACTACAAATCGTTGTCAGTTAAAGCTGGTTTAAAACTGATGTAGTCTCCGTTTTCTTATTAGTGAATGAATATGACATTAAATCAATCTTAAGCTTAGCCTACGTTTTGTAGTCATTTTAATTATAGTTACCGTTAATCGTCATCCTTAATGATGATGTTTTAAAATAACATTTCCTTTTAGTGGACAGCTCCTGTAGTGAGCGTATCCGCGGGACATTACCACTCTGCTGCCATCGACGCTGGGGGACGGCTCTATACTTGGGGGTAAGATAAGAACAAACTATACACTCACGCCAGAAATTAATAACTTATGTCTAGAACTTTATGTATAGAGCTATCTGAGTCTATACTTGGGGGTAAGATAAGAACAAACTATACACTCACGCCAGAAATTAATAACTTATGTCTAGAACTTTATGTATAGAGCTATCTGAGTTGCTTATGTTATTAATATAACCAAAATAACGACGGTTGCTAGGTAACGAAACCAGTATCCTAGGCAACTATCTCAGATAGCCCTATCTCTAGAGATAGGTTATTAATTTCGTCCGTAAGCCAAAGAACTGTAAAATACCTTTTTATTTTCTCTTTATATTTCCATACACATCCAAATTATGTGTTAACTAAGCAGCATGTGCAAGGAAACAACCTCTTTGGTAGACAATTAATCAAAGTAAAAATTCAATCAGAATAATCTGAGGGCCTAGTGTGAGTTTGCAAACGTTAAGACGTTACCATCGCGTAATAGTAAAATTTTGACACGCAAACCTTAATTCAATAGGAATAAGGTTCAGAATTAAATTCTATTCGCAAACTTCGTCGTGAGCAAGTCACGAGAGAAAACTCACACTAAGCAGTAAGCAGCATTCAGAAGGTTTAAAATCCGGAATACTCAACAGACCTGCACAATGCTCGGTCAGTTTTTAGATGCTATTTTAAATATGAACCTTATTAATTTGAACTAGAGTTGAAACTTCTATGCAGTAGTATGTGCTTGCATTCTCTCCTATAATGTATTTTGTATTGTTTTTCTTAGATGGGGAGTGCATGGTCAACTTGGCCTTGGCAGTATCGATGATGAATGGAGTCCTAAAATGGTCTCTAGGTTGCAAGGAAGAAAGGTTTGTAACATTGTTTTCTTATACTCATAGAAATCATCGCTGGCAAGCTTGTAATGTTAGATTAGAGTAACCATTGTAGTAGGTCACTTTTGCCAGCTACCTTTTGCTCGGTCTTAGGATACATTTTTAGGTGGCCGCCGTATAAATATATTATCTGAACCTTCTCCGTGGTCGGCAAGCATGTTTAGCTGTTCCCGACTGAATTTCATAGTTCTTAACATCGAAATGGTCCTGCGAGGACGGTTATGGTCCATCATCCTTACCTTAATTCGTCTCGTATATCTTATTGTGTCTCATAACCAAACCGAACAAATGAAAACTTACCTAAGACTAGAGCAATATGTCACATGCCGATGCCGACGACACTTGCGCGGTAGAGCCGTCGGCTGTCCTGAGAGGTTAAAATGGGCTTGATAGTGATTGTCTTGACGACCTGTTTGGCGCAGGGGTACTAAACCCGCCTTCTGCGCCAGAGGTCCCGGGTTCGATCCCCGGACAAGACAAATATTTATGTGCATTAACATGTCATTTGTTTTGGTCTGGGTGTTTAATATATATGTATGTATTTACAAAAAAAATATTATATAAGTATGTTTATCCGTTATCTAGAATCCATAACACAAGTTCTTCATGAAACTTAACGTGGGCTAGATAATTAGTGTGATTGTATGCATTTATTATTATTATGTATCTCGGCATTGTATCACGGGCAAAACCCGGTCCTTTTGCCACGCTTGCGTGGGGACATGGGTCCAACACGTAGAGGCCCTTTGAGACAGGTTTAATAGAATGTGCAGTTATTATTATTATTGTAAAATGAAGCCCCTGGATACCTACCTGGAGGCCTATACCCAGCAGCGGGTGTCATGTGGCTGAGAAGAACGAATTATAAGGATATGTAACACAAAATGTATAAAAAGTACGATTAAAACATTATTGAATACAAAAACCTTTTCTTCACTTTAAGCCCTATAGCTTTTGACCTGATAAAACAAGATCGGCGCCCTTCACTATCGTAGCGAAGGCATCAGACGACTTCTAAACTCCATATTTAGAGGTTTCACATGGCTATGTATCACCTCAGAAAATTTCAGCTTTCTAGCTATAGTAGTTCTCGAGATTGAATTATGCGCACACACGGACAGGGTCAGCACATAAGACATCTACTATCGTATGCATAGCATAGTTTAGAAGTCTAAAAGCATAAATAAACATGTTTATACTAGTCGCAACTTGTTACAAGGGTTGGGTCGCAACTCGTATAAAAATGCCCATTGTCCTTTTCTTTTATCTTATTTAGATCTATGTTTTTGCACAAAGGTTCTGACAGTGGGTTGCGGTGCATGTCATACCGTAATGTTGATGAAGAACGGCGAAGTGTGGGCGTGTGGGGCAGCCGTGTTTGGCCAACTCGGCTCGGGGAACCGGGAGAAGAGTTCCGTACCGGTGCGCGTGATAATGCCAGACGCCGTGGATATGATCGCTGTTGGATACTTCCATAACGTGAGTAATAGATGAAGAACGGCGATTGAGGGCCGTATTCGGCCAACTCGGCTCGGGGACCGGGAGAAGGGTTCTGTACCGGTGCGCGTGACACTGCCGGACGCCATGGGTATGATCGCTGTTGGATAACAGCAATCCACGGCGTCTGGCAGTAAGTATCCACTTCCATAAGATTTTGTAGCACTAGGAATCAATTGATTAATCTGTCCGTCCGTAACAACTTGAGCAAACGCGGATTGTTTGATTTTTTCGCCTTAAACTTTCGTATACGTATATGTTGTAGGATGATTTGATGAATATAATTTTCGCGAAATCCTAGGAATATTACGAAAACACGGATAATTAGACAATGGTGACGACATTTCTCAATCTTACTGAAAATAGATAGGTTTTTTGCGAAAACACGAATTGAGTTAGTAACATCTGTTGATTAGTTAGTAATAACGTTAGTAATAACTGATTGGTTTATATGTCTATGATAGGTATAAAGATTATTTTACTATTATTAATTTTGCTTCAGAGTAAAACTAAGAACCAATCAGAATGTGAGTTGACCAGCAAGCAAAAATCAAGCCAATCAGAGTAAAGCATATTCAATGTTATTAACGCTGTTAGTGTTTCCGCAAAAAACTATATTTTCAGTAAGATTGAGAAATATCCTCACCATTGTCTAATTATCCGTGTTTTCGCAATATTCCTAGGATTTTCGCAAAAAATATATTTATCAAATTCTACGACATATACACAACCGTGCGCTGGCATATGGTCGTGCACTTGTGGTGTCGTTATCGGATGATCTGAGATACTTCTTTAAAATCACGTAGTTTTCTATTGTAAAAAATCGTTTGAGCATATTGATTTTTTGATCTTAAGTAACACAACATTTACAGTCGTCGATCCGTTATAAAAAAAGGGTCTTACTTATTTGCGTTCCCTTTGTTTACTAGCATTACTGCACGAAAAGGGTGCGTAATTAACATTTTTCGTGTTTACATTCCCAGCTCGCGCTAACTTCCAAAGGCCAGCTTTACATTTGGGGCTCGAGTCCGCAGCAAGTCCGCGCGGCTCACGCGCGTCGCGCTGCGTCACCCACCGCGCCCGCCTGTGATCCACCACTAGATCCACACCTAGTGCCGGCCGCGGTGGACACGAGCAACGTGCGCTGCCGCATCGTGCAGGTGACTAATCGCTCCTCACTAATGTACACTACAGTCCGTTCACCACAGACCTATATCGAGATAGACGAAAAGAGCGCTTCAAACTGTATGAGAACGTAGCGTATCGAGTTTTTCGTACCCACGATGACGTCACGAGCGAGATTTAGTGTTGTGTAAATGTTATTGACGAGCTCTTGCAAGAAAGCACTGCACAATTAACCATTTTCGTTTCTGAGTGACGCGTGTTTTCATGGCAATGGTCTCAAGCGGACTGACTTAGGTCGTAAAACTTTGACCGTGGATCGAACTTTTGACATACAAGGTAGGTACACTTTTACCGTCCATCTCGATATATGTCGGCACCCCGACCGCTGAACGGTATAGCTTGTCCTATCGCTATAGTTATAGGTACCTGCATACCATATTTTATCAAAAACCGTTCAGTATTTTTTTGTGTGAAAGAGGAACAAAGAAACAAACTAACTGACATACCTACTTTCGCATTTATAATATTAGTAGGATATTTGTACGATCGATACTTACAAATAAATATTTAATATATTTATTGTGATCAAATATCTTTATTATTCATTTTAAAACGTTAATATTCAAAGAAAATAATGATTTATGTAGCAACTCATCTTTCTTCGTCAGTAGGTAAATGAAAAAAATAAAGATCCTTGTTTCTTCTCTTGCTCGTTGTACATCTAGGTACCGAACATAAATTTCCAGAAACAGAAACCATTGTCAATATGAACCTACAAAATAATCATCGTCGGTCCCGAACCAAATTTTTCGCGCACACAGTTTCGCCACGCGCCTTCGGCTGGCGGCTACCCTACTGAATTTGGATACCAAAGCGTCCGCCGGCCGGTAGGCAATTATCGCGCGTAAGTACATGAAGTGAACTAGGCCTGCCTTTTCCCAAGGCCCAAAACTCACACTAGGCCCTCCTTCAGTATTCATTCACGATGCTTAGTAAAACGAAAGGATTTTTTTTTAAACACAGTTTGCTTGCTTGCAGCTGGCAGCTGGTTGGCATCACTCTTGCGTGCTTAATAACTTCGGAACTATTTATTCTTGGGGCTTGAACTTTGATGGCCAATTGGGTAAGTTTAAAAGTAAGACCTTAAAATTACATTCTTATTCTCCACCCATGCGCATAAGAACTAAATCTCCGTAACATAATGCAAACTATTCAGGAAACGCTTTCTCAGTCATAAAGATGCACGTGTTCTTGCGCCTTAGATTCAATTTTCACTGAGGAAGAATGGAATGATTGCGAATTTTTGAGACAAATATGTACAAACTATAATGAGTTTTATTGCATTGTGTTAACGTTCAAATCTGATAGAAATGAACCCAAATGCTTAAGATTATGTATAGCCTCTATTTTGTGTGAGGTTGAATTGGAATTAAGTTCGAATAAAAACTTAATTGAACTACAGGTAGCGGCGACCGAAAACAAGTGCTGATACCCACGGAGGTACGAATCCGAGATGAGGCCCAGCCTAATAAGGATAACGCCAAAACGCCCGACGTTGAAAACAAGGAATTCCGCACGAAGGCGCTAGTGGCGTGCGGGGGAGATTTCACCGTGTACGTTGACGACGACGGACGCATATACGCTACTGGAAATCATCAACAGGTAGGATATCGCACTTTCAGATTTTCGAGCGTATGTATGGTCAAAAACATTACAATGAGTTGCGATTGTGGTCTGTATCTTTGTGATAAAGAAAATAATTATTTTCGTGTTGTATTAACAGCACTTATTAAAACTTTATATGTTACGGGTGTCGTTTTTTTAATTTGTCAGGTCTTGTCATTGTTCGGTCCAGAGTATTCATGTATTGGCCTTTGCAGATTTATATTTCTGTACTTTTACCAAAACATTTTACACAGTAGTAACGTTTTTACCTTGTTGATAGGCAAACAACGAAAAGGAAAAGGGCAGTAACCGCGTTATAATGATGAAAACAACTAAACGAGTCATCAAAATACCGGCGAGCCGAAGTGGCAATAAATTCGTGTTTCAAAACGTCGACAGAATTGATATCATGTTTCCATTCGATATCGTCGGCTCACAGAAGAAACCCATTGAACCTCCACAGAATCCACTTGTGGCCTTAAACGATTTCAACAGGAAGTCATGGGCAGATGATCTTATAGTGTTACTAAGGCCATGGATACATGAAAATGACTTAGTTGGAAATCTTAATATGTCTGCTAAATTAGCGTATCATAATAAGATTTATTCAGACTGTTTAAAGTTGCTTTTGGAAAACCTCAAGTCGAATCCCAAAGAGGATTGCTTATATCTTACTCATACTGATATCGATGAAAATTTTGACAAGGAAGTCGACTCCACACAGAAGAAAGACGAATTCAAAATAATTATAACAACCACTATGTCAAAAAGAATCAAAGATGTTTCACTTAGTATTTTGAACGAAACTTCGTATCCAGTTATAGAAGCTGATATTTTCAAAGCCTTACCATGCTGTTGTGACGAACTCAAGTATTTGCCTAAGGAATTGACACCAAATGAATTTATAAATATTTTGGAACGTAATCTGTCGATTAAAGCGGCTACTATCATCGACAAATGTATGAGCATCTTCCCTGTGGACACGAAACTTTGGGAAGATTGTTTTAGACAGTCCAAAGACTTTTTCATAGAAAACACCTTATCTATTCCGGATCTGGAAAACGTGTTGCGGAAGTACATGGAAACTAACGCGACTACAATGGCGGCTGCGATCATGTATTCAAATGATTGCTCACAATACAGCGAGATACTATCGCCAAAGTTCTACTTAAATATGTGCAGCCAAGTTTTAGATACTTGGGGTTGAGTTGACATACTAATTATTTGGTAAGTATTTCGAGTGGTGAAACCTTTATACGTAAGCGGTAATATTTATTGATATATTACTATATGCCCTATCTCAATACGTATCATAATGAAATAAGACCAAGAAGGATAACTGATATCCAAGTATCATATTAGTATAATTAGATATCAGTATCATGAAAACTAGTGACTGACGCTTTAATTAGGATCTTAATATTCCTATGCAATATGGCAGTTAGTATTTGCTTATTTTTTTAACAGAATATGATATAGGTAATAATAAATCGGAATCAATAGCAATTTTTGCACCTGTACTAGCATATACTTACAGATCGCAAAACGCCAAATCTAAAGGTGTTTTGCGTTTTTGGCATTATGCGCCGAAACGACAGAGAAAGCAGTAGCACCAAATATAAATCTTGTCTTTATGTCACGTCACGTGTTCGCGTGAGAATTGTGTTGAGCAGCTATATATATGATATAATTTTATTTTTACATGTATTTAGCGTGTATGGAAAATAATGTTTTCAGATGTCTACTATATTTTGAAATGTACCGAGTTCAATCCTATCATTCTGAACATATACGAATTTATTATTTTGTAGATTATTGAAATTTATTTTATTCTTTTGAATAGTTCCTGTTTAATAGTGCGTAATTTTAATCATCTTATGTGAAACGTCCTTACAATCTAGATTAAAATAGCTTTAATACTGGTTGTCACAAACTAAATCAGCATTTGCAAAGGACTACTGTATCTAGCTAGTTTATTTGAAAGAGATTGTTATTGTAATCGTGGAACTAAAAACTCGGGCAGCTTACCTAAAATAGCTTTATTTATATTATAATGATAACACGCTGTTATATTTGAATCACGTTTTTGTTTTTGACTATTGCACATTAATCACAAAGAATAATAAATGAAATAAAAATAATATAATGTATTATAATGTCTTGCCTATATAGTGCTTATCTTTATCGGTTTTATCACAAATTTACACTTGTTTTATTTCTGTTAACTTTTTCTAATATTTGTTAGTGTATGTAATTGTATGTTTTAAGTGTTTTGGTTAGATGTTATAGACTGATAATATTGACGAATACATTTGTGATATTTGCGTAATATCTTATTGATTCGTTTTAGATTTATATTTCGGACGCTAATCTAGTCAATAGAAGCTTATAAAATTAATATGTTAACTTTACTAATTGTTTTCTTAAATAAAAATAAAAATAAAACGCCATATCCCTCTTCACCTTGAGTTTCATTAACATTAACCCGTGAGAAGGCGCGCTACGAGCATTTTGCTCACGCAAAAATAAAAAATAAATCTTTTTTGGGTATACAAACGCCATAACGTCTCAAATGCTTATGTACCTTCATAACTATTCATGGCCTCCCCCCTGACGTAAAAGAAAAGATGTAATTTTTTCTGAACTTTATTGCAATATAACTATTTACAAAACAAAATAAATACACCAATGTACACGACATTTACTCGTTGTAAATGCAGGTGGATTTTGGATATTCTGAATGAAAATGGAATGAAAGTAACACGATATGACGGTAAAATAAATAAAAAATAAATATAGTAAAAATATTTCTTACAAAAGTAGGGAAAGAAGGAGAGGTTAAGAGAAATTATCGTAACTTTCTGATGAGTTCGTAATGGTGTATGAAGTATATCCAAAATCATTTCAATCAGATTCATACAAGATTCCTTAGAGCAGACATTCAACTGTAGCCTACTTTACTAATGCACCCTGCTGGTCAGTGGGTAGTGGTTGGTATTTGTGCACAACTGATCCACTTATTAAAAGTTAATCGGTTTTCCAATGTACGCGGCCATATTTGCTTCTCGAAGCGCCTCCGCACATGTCTGTAAAGAAACAGAATCATTAAATATCTTACTTATTTTGGTAAGAATATGGAAATGTAACAAAAAATCCAGTATTATTCGATTACGTATCCATATTTTTTTAAAATTAAAAATAAGATTATTCCTCTGTGTTATGATATAATAGAAAGTGTGTACCAATTTGAATATATTATATCTATAGGCTTGTTATTATGCCCGATTTACACGGGTTAAGTACAGTGGCGAGAGGCGAGCGCCTGGTCGCATGGACAATGAAACAAAAGACAACGCCCGATTTTATATGGATCCACTTGCCAGCCAGCTTGCATTACAAGCTAAGTTTACTAGCCACTGTCCAATCGTCCAAATTTACACCACTGTACTTACCAAGTTGCTTCGCTAAAGACTTGACACGTGTAAATCGGGTATTAGAATGACGAAGCACCCACTTTTGTATAATTATTTAAATTAAAAGTCCGAATGAGCGATCAGTTTATCTGATGTTACTTACCGGATGCGCGTGGCATACCCTGGCGACGTCTTCCGCAGACGCTCCATACTCTTGCGCTAAGACGGCTTCGTTGATCAGCTCGCCACCACCCTGATTACATAAGTAATTTATAGATAAGTTTACCTAGAAGTGTTTTAGATAAGTTCTAACTTTCAACCATATGATAAAGATACTAAGATCTAATTTTGGTTGATAATAAGTATAGTCATTTCGCCGCTATTTTTACCACTAAAGATTTTTACATACACACACACTTGTTTGATTCAGACAGTATTTATATGTGATGCTGTCTCTTTCAAACAATATTGTCAAAAAAGTTGCAGCATCACATTTATCACCGTTTTGTGGTAAGATGTCTTTAATATTTGTAATTAAATAAAATAAAAATAAACAGTTGTAAATAAATATAAATTGAAACTGTCAGAATCATTGAAGTGTCCTATTTGCTGCGTAGGTCAAATGTTATCATTCTCAATTTATCATTCACAATTGTGTCATAATCTCTATTGAGGTGATTAATACTTACGGGGCCAATGATATGTGTTCCCAGGATGATGTCTGTCGTTTTGTCGGCGAGCACTTTGACGAATCCATCAGTTTCGCTGTTGGTTTTTGCTCTTGAGTTTGCTATGAATGGGAATTTGCCGACTTTGTACGCTTTGCCCTGTCAAATAGAAATCAATTATCAGTATTGACTTTATTCAGATCTTTAAATTACTGCTATTATTATATAAGCTAACTGTTAAAGGTTTTTCATGATGAATTTTATCCTAGAAATAAAACTAGTCTCCGAAAGCTCAGACGAGACTCGAACCGCAACTTTTCGCTGTTGTGTAACCGCTGTACCTAAACCAGCGTACAACATTTAATACAAAAATGTGAATGCAATACTTAATTTTAATCATAATAGTAAAATTACCTCTTTCTTCAGATCTTCTTCAGTCTTCCCGACCCAACCAACTTCAGGGGATGTGTAGATTACAGAGGGAATAGCGTCGTAGTTGAAGTGAACTGGCATACCCTAAAAAATAATAATTTCGTAATCACATTTAATTTCTAAAGAGCAAGTTTTATTAAGTAAGTTGACTTTAATCCCGGCTCACCTTGATACCTTCAACACAGACAATACCTTCATCTTCCGCTTTGTGAGCCAACATAGGTCCGTGGATTATGTCTCCGATGGCGTAGATACTGCAACAAAAAAATAAAATAAGCACAAGGCTTCACATAACAAAAAAATAACAGATTTCTTCCGCGCGCACTTTTTTGTTCCCCAAACTTTCATCCCCTATAACACCTACAAAAAAATATTTCCACAAAAAAAAGATAGCTTAGTCTATTTCCAAGGCTGATTTCATACCACCTTCATAACTCCCATAGACCTATATCGAGAGACGAAAAGAGCGCTTCAAACTGTATGAGAGTATAGCGTGTCGAATTTTTCGCACCTATGATGACGTCACGAGTGAGCTAAATCTCACTCTCGTGACGTCATCATAGGTGCAAAAAATTGCAGTTTGCACCAGTTAACTTTAACTGATTCATGGTTGTCAAATCCTAAACATTTTTTCTCTGATAAAGTTATAGTTATTGTTAAAGTTAGATGGTGCAATCCATCATTAGTGCTGTGGTAATGTTATTGATGAGCTCTTGCAAGAAAGCACTGCACAATATACCATTTTCGTTTCTGAGTGACGCGTGTTTTCATGGCAATGGTATCAAGGGGACTGGTTTAGATCGGAACACTTTTACCGTCTATCTCGATATAGGTCTGGGATAAGTTCCATGCTGGAATGGAAGTGGAAAAAAAACATAGAATGTGCCAGCAGCTATCTTTCCAGTGCAAATGGTAAAAGCTTATCAATAGACAGGGTATATTCCAAAACTAATATAGGCGATAGTCTGGCAACCTGTCACTATGGTTTCCAGACAACATCTTAGACCCAACCAATGCCAAATGTGGCGTCTTAGTTGAATACGTACATCTTATGTTTTGGCGCGCACTGTTCATTGAAATAAAACAACTTTTACGGATATCAAACGCGCTATATTTCACTAACTAAGTTGTAATTGTCCGTATTTTTAGGTTTTGTAGGGGGTTTTTGATTTTCCCGACGTTTCGGCACCTTTTCAGCTACCGTGGTCACGGGATGACTGGCTACTTATAAGTCTACCCTCGAAAAGTTAATTTATTTTTTCGTTCGGATACGGTTAGACATTTACTACGGCAACAATTATTATTGATTTGATATTTTAATTTAATTATTATTTTAAATCTTTATTATTAAGAAAGGAGAAAACTAATTACAACTTAGTTCGTGAAATATAGCGCGTTTGATATCCGTAAAAGTTGTTTTATGTCTTAGTTGAAGTTTGGCTACCAGAGTGATGTTTATACATTTTTCTCTCAACCCAAACAACAGTGACGGTATGTATGTAATTTATACTAGGGGCCATGACCTCTTAATTTCAGGCAGTTTCTGAATTGCTATAATGCCATCCCTTTTTCTTTATAAGAGTAAAAGTGATGCACTGATAGTAATTCAGAAAACCTGCCCCCTAATTGTCTAATTTAAAATCTATTACAATCTCTTTCAGAGGTATTGTGATTGTGATATATTCGTCTGTCATATTGCTTAGACAGTTCAATTTCGTTTATTCCATACCTTTTAAAACGCGTCCCGATCACAATCCCTTTCAAACTCTCAAATAGTGACGGCCTGAAAATCTTTAAAATTACGAATTGAAAGGGATTGCGATAGATTTTAAGTTAGACAATTAGCCCCCTGGAAATAAAAGTTCAATAGACCGCCCCTTGGTTTTGTTCAAGTAGTAAAACTAACCCAGGCACCGTGGTTTGGAACTTGTTGTTGACGGGCACTCTGCCGCGGTCGTCGAGCGCGATGCCCACTTTCTCGAGCCCCAGCCCCTTGGTGTAAGGCCGGCGGCCGATCGACAGCAACACTACGTCGCAGTCAAGCTGATAACAAATTAATTCTATAAATTATCTTACTAGTGTTATAGATGCGAAAGTATATCAGTTTGTTTGTCAGTTTGTTTGTATTTCACCCGCGTGGTTAAACATTCAAAAGGTGGGATAAAAAGTATCATATGTTCTTAACCAGACTATCTACTATCTGTGTACCAAATTTCATCCAAATCCGGTAAGTAGTTCGGAGCCTATTCAATGCAAACAAACATGCTCTTTATAATTTATATACTTAATTCAGGTTCGCAAAATTTGTGACGACTCGATAGGGACTTTGGCGCCTAGTACGCGGCCGAGTAAGGTATCAAATTAAAGGTACTCGAGTCTATTTGTTCCGAAAACTATAAAATATACAAAATGTTAAACGTGATGATCACAAACTGCAATTAAAGATTTTAGCATAATATGGAATTTTTCGTCGATCGACGAACCCGAGTATCGGGTTGTAACCGCCCTAGTATTAGTATAGATTTCTCTTTCACGCATAAACTACTGAATGGATTTGGAAGAAATTTGGCATACAGATAGTAGTTAGATGCCCTGGATTTAAACATAGGATAATTTTTATACCGATATTCCCATAACCGCCGATATACCGATAACCGCGATATATTTTTAATTAAAAATTTTTTTTTTGTTCTGGAAGTTAAAGCAAACCATAACTGTGTGTACTTGCATAGACACACTTATATAGCGCGGATAGCAAGCGCGAAACGTTCGTGTTTTTGTACTGTTTCATAGTATTCTGGCAAACGTCACCACCAGCTTAACGATTCGCCAGATCAAATTTTCTGTTAAATGAATATTACAATTTATAGCCGAATTTTAAGAGTGTAAAGAGGGTAGTTTGTGAGTATACAAAACGTAGGTAGTAAATAAATTGTTAAGTAAATTAGGTGTTCTCGACCCAATACGAGGCATAAACTCACTTTTGCTATTCCTCCCTATAAAACAAGTTATAGAGCTAATACCCATCTCATTAGATATTGTAGAAAATATAATAGTACCTACAGTACCATCGACATATTTCATTTACTTTTGATATTACTATTTCACACATACTTTGTCAACAAATTTTTGTAAAAGCTAGCTTTGGAAACTAATTAGACTAATGTATTGTTCTAGTTTTTAAGTTTATTATGTATTACAACATGCCGTTTGTTTCCTTAGATAAATAAAAAAAAAACATCAGCTTATTAAAAAAAACATCAACTAAGCCTTGTTGAAAAGCCCTATATTACAAGTAACAAACTAATGTTAAGTTTGTGATAAAGCTACAATAACATACGGTTTCCTTGTTGCCTCCCTGCGCGGCTTCCACATCTACTTTGACGACGGAGCCTTCCTTCTTAATGCCAAGCACTTTAGTACCCAGTTTAAACTTAAGCCCTTGTTTGGCAAGGATCTTCTGTAGGGTCTTTGCTACTTCTGCGTCAATACCCACACCTAGAAAAAAATTACGATATTCAGGAATGGGGTATGGATTTGATCTCAAGATGAATATATAACGTTATAGTAAATTTTAGTTTTGAATAAAACCATTGCATTGATGGTGGATTTCATATCTAATCATGACATGTTAAAATTATCAAGTTTGATATATGATTTGAGATAAGCTTAGCTTTTATTGTTATTGTAAAACATTGATTTCATGATTCTTGTCTAATAAAACTGATCTAGAAAGGTGTTTGAAGTTTGCAGTATACCTATCGTCCAAAAATGTACATTTTTATTTCAAAATCGTGCTTACAGATGAAACCTTTGTAAATCAATTATTTAAATCAATACAAACAAATATAAAAAAAAAATTTTTTGGCCCATAGGAATCTATCAGGCTCCATACAAAGATCTTCATACCTCTTTATGAATCAAAATAAATCATCATTCTATAGCACTTAGAATCCAGAATATATTTTGTGAATTGTGATTTTTTACCTCCAATACTGGTTAGGAACTCAATAGCAGTAACATCAGCTCCAAGCCTCTGGTATACAGACCCCAACTCCAGACCAATAACACCAGCCCCAATGACTAACATCTTCTTAGGGACTGCGCTAAGAGACAAAGCTCCAGTGGAAGAGATAATTTGCGTTTCATCAATCTAAAAATTGAATAAACATTAAAAAAGCCATTCAATTGCAGTTTCGAGATGTTTATGATGCCTCTTCTTTTTCTTTTCGTATCAACAGTAGATAGCTAAATTAAGTTTCCCCAGTAGTGTTTATGTTTATGATGTGATTTATTATAATTAGTTCATTGTTTATTCATTCATCACCATACAGGCTAGTTATTAACTATGTTCCCATTTTTGCTATCTAGAGAGACTGATGATGATATTCTAACATATGTATTTGAAGTACGAATTTTGCTTATAAAGAAAGTTGTGGAGAAAACCACAGGAAGTAAATAGTTTAAGCAGAAACTAAGTTGCAACACAACCAAAAGAATTAGGCGCATGACAGGAATACGGTTTTGTATTTTCAAAGCCTGCACCTCTATTATTGCATTTCCCTATTTACTGATTGATTAGCACTAAGCACTTATTGAAGTTTTGGTTTTCATAAGTTATTGTATATTTTACCTAGCTGTCATGCCCCTAATTGTGATGGACATGTAGTACAAGTGGATGAGGATCACTTACCTGAACACCAGGGAAAGGTGTGACTTCAGAGCCTGTTGCAAGAATAATGTTCTTTGCATTAACAGTTTCTACTCCTTTCTCGCCTTTCACCTCAACCTTATTTGGGGCTACAAGTGAACCTGTTCCACGGATCATCTGGACCTGTAAATAAATAAAAGGTAATAAGTCTCAAATAAGAAAAAGAAAAAAGTTTTTTGCAATTATAAAATGTTATGTTGCCATAATAGCTAAAAATGCTACTTGTTAAAAATCTTTTTCCAAATTCCATAGGAACAATAAAATCTAAAACTGTGGCTATGGGAATCCTCAACTTTGTTCAAAAACCAGTGCGATCACTTAAATAATTTATCTTATTTTGGTAATTTGTAGTTTGAGCATTGACCAGTCTAAGCTCATGTAGACCTAAGATATCTGAGAATTTACTAGGGGCCGAGTTGATTTTTTTCAATATTTTTATAAGTATTTAAAAAAACATAAATATAAAAATAGCATTGAAAAATGAAAAAAAAACAAAAATCATAAATTATTGGCTGTTGCATCTTAATTGATAGTTAAACACCTGAAAAGATTAATGTGACAATGCTGGGCTGCAATTTAAAAAATCATAAAATACAGTAAAGGAAACCCGTTGGGGCGACATGAGACAAGTTGCTTTTTTCTAGTATATTCTCTTGTTTAACATTTATAACAACACAAAGGAATTTTACTCGGATTATGAATTCTATTTATGAAAAACACTTGCAACTATTACTGTTGATAATTAGTACATGATTAAAAAATTATTATGTTGCCAAACCTTATTCTTTTGGAAAAGCATGCCAATACCCCCAGTTAGAGCCTTCACAGCTTTAACTTTGTAATCCATCATGGCTTTAAAGTCAAATGAAACATTTCCTGTTTCAATGCCACGGTGCTTGAAGTCGTGTTTGGCCATATGGTAGAGGTGAGAGTTGTGAAGGAGAGCTTTTGAAGGGATGCAGCCAACATTTAAACATGTTCCACCAAGAGTGGCTTCCTTCTCTACTGAAACTACCTGAAAAACAATAATTATTCAAACAGTACCCTAGCAGGTTGTTAAATAAAATGTATTTTATTAAGAAATTAAAAAAAGATGATTAGAAATTTCTCGATAATTTTATTACCTTCATGCCCATCTGAGCGGCTTTAATGGCTGCAACATATCCTCCAGGTCCAGCACCAATCACCACTAAGTCAGCATCATGGCTAGTGGAGTACTGCCTGGCAATAACCCTTACTCCTCCACTCTAAGGCATAATTTAGATCCAGATTTAAAATCTATCATGTAAAGTTTGTATATTGACCAGGTATTGTCAGTTTAAACTTTTTATCAGTGATAGTCGGTCACATGCCTGAAGGTCAATGAAATACATTTTGTGACACATTTGGCTCAACGACAACATAAAAGGAACTATTCAGGCGACGTAATTTTCTGATAAATCTTCGAAATAAATGGCTGTTTAGATTATATTTACCAAAAATAGCTGTTAATCATGGGAAACTATTGCATAACGTTTAGCAGATTGCGATCCTGAAACCGCTTATACATGTGTTTACCAACATTAAGTAGCTTACCCGGTATTGAGACGACGCAAGTTTTAAAAATTTGTACCCCATTCCTATTTATCTGTACGAAACAGACTTCTGGAAAACCTAAATTGTGGTATTTCTTAGGTGGGCTTAGCTCTGGTGATCGGTGCTTTTAGTAAACGTCAAAGTGACAATGACAGCGACATACGACGATGACATTAGTGACATTGATTTTTCAGTGTTGCTACCACTGCAAATTGCAAATGAAGCGCGGAATACACATGCTACATAATATTATCACATAAAGCATGCTAGCTTGCTATAAGTGCCTTCGGTTCGGCTTCCTTCCCATGAACATGAAGGTATAAGTCTAAGTGGAGCAAGCGCTCCCAATATGTAATTGAAGCCAAAAAAAAAATGGATAGTCTGATTTTTAATTCGGCGGAATTCTGACAGATGTAATTTTTGGCATCTTCATCATCAGATCATCACAAAGATTTTTCTCAAGTACTTTTTATAAGTAGTATATTGTTATCTATTAACAAAGATTATGAGAGAGATCGAGTCAAGTTAACAATATAAATATGATAATATAAAATAAAACAGTGTTTGTTATGTGCATTCAAGCAAATAAGTTTTTTTTTATTTTTTTATGAACGATGGTTAGACTCTTAGCCTTCATCATAATATCTGATGTTAAGTATTGATAAAGCTGAAGATGGAAGCGAGTCTCTCCCGGAATCCTCAGCCACTGAGGAACTGGCTACCCTAACTCAAACTGCTGGAACACAACAATGCTAAAAACATTGTTGTTATGGCGTCAGGCTTAGATTAGATGGTCTACGACCATCTTATATAGCTTCACTAACCAGGCGGACTTACAACAAGTCCTACCACCAACCAAACCGAATACAATATGTACCCCCGCTGGGAATCGAGCCTGGGACCCCTGGGTCTGATACCGGTGGTTGTACCACCACAGATCGATCTTGCATTATATTTATAATGTATATGTGAAAATGTTTTAATAAAATATTAGTGGCCACCCGCAGTGTCACTCGCGGGGTTCTCATTTTCGTGGGAATATAGGGACGAAAAAACTATCCTATGTTTCAATCCAGGCTACTATTACTATTTACTTACTATCTATCTACTATTTTCTGTTTTCTGTGTCAAGTTTCATCTTAATATTCGTCATCATAAATTATCACATAAATTTCATTTAAAAGTTCAGTAGTTTGAAAATAAAAAAAAACAAACTTACATAGGTAATTTCGCATTTCTAATTTATTAGTAAGATTACACGTCCAAAAAAAATATTTTTGTTAATGACATTATACAACGGCAGAATGATATCAAATAGCATGATTTTTTATATCAATTTGAATAGAAGCCTTAATTGATTCATTCGTTTTTATTCAGCAATTGATATTATCAGACAGTAAACAAATTTTTGCCAACTGACTTAGGCTTATAAGCTTTTTGTATTTAGTTTATGGTTTTTCTTGTATTTTTTGTTATTAAAATTTGTTGTCATTTATTACTTGTGCTAAATAGTATTTTCCCCTAAAATATTCCGAAAAGTCCTAGTTTTCCCTCAATACTGCAGCTATCCGTAACACAAATCTTCTCTTGAAAAATAATACACCAAGATTTTTTTATTCAATAAAGTCATAGACTTAGACTTTTGATTTTTTGCTCATGGCAGCACTAAAATGCGCGCGCTGCATGAAGCGGGCGGAAGTTTTGTTTATCAATCAAATCAGGCGGGTGCTGGGTCGGTAGTGTCCGTGTGATTCGACGCGCGTGTTTACGTAAACCAACGTGCGAAAACATCGAATTTTACAGCGATCCAATAATACTTCTGGTTATTTATACTGTATTGAGTGATTTATTGTATAACACTGAATTATTGACTTCGGACCAGAGAAGCTTTTTCCCCTGAGGTAAGTTAAGATTTACTACCTACGACCTTTGTTATAATTATATATTCATCTTATTAAGTACAAAAAAAGAAAAACTATTCTAACACCTAATTACCCATCGAATGATTAGAGCAACTATCTATTAGATCTACTTTTTGGATTGCCATGCCAAAGCAAAATAATAGCTAACTTAGGCATTAATATAAAATTTATAACTAAGCGATTATTTGATATTGTCTATTTTAGTAGACCCAGTTTTAGTATATCTGTCCCTCCTCTACATATAAAGTGGTTTTTAATTGTAAGCCAAGTTATGTGTTCATTTATTGTATGATTATTTAATCGCGTTAAAATAGGTCTTATCACATCATGATAACAAAGAACATTGTTTACTCTGTTTATATCAAACAGTCAAAACCATTTGGTTGTGACGAATATAATTGAATAATATCGACGATGTATCTTTGATGTGGAATTATTAAATTCAGTTTTTGAACTAACTATATAACTAAAATTTAAATTAAGGCGGAAAGGAATTAAAAGGAATCCAGTACGTACTTCCGGTCATTTTAAAATATTAACACCTGCGAACATATTCGCGGATTAACACCCATTTGCACTAAACTTAATAATTGCCTCAGGCTATCTTATCTATTTTAAAACAATAATAAGAATAGCTTCAGCTTTAGTTAGGCGCTCGATATTAGGCCCGTAAGTTAAGAATAGTCTTAGTGGATTTTAAAAAACGTCTTGGTTACTGCAAAGCAATTTTTTATTAAGATTAAGAAAGATAAGAATAGCCTTAGGCGATTCTTACTTAGGTTTAGTGCAAATGGATGTAAAACTACCATATATTTTTTGTAAATAACCCTTATTCACACTTAATAAGTGTGAATCCAAATTTGCAACTTCGAAAAACATGGCTTGTGCAGCTAGACACAAAAACTCGAAAAACTACGTAACTTTGGGATCACCTTTCAATCTAGAAGTCATACCAAATGAAAAAACTTAACCATGATTTGTGGGAAAAGACTTGATGTTTAGATAAATAGTGGAAAAAGTTCCAACATTTTCAGGATTTTCGGGAGCTTTTTAGCTATGGAAGGGGAAGGAGAAGAAGGGGATGAAAGGAGAAGGGAAATAGAGACTCAATATAAAATACTTAATTTTGTCGTAGGAACATGCATAATTTATAACTAAGTGATATTTTTGGTAAATTCGCCAGTGATGACGAAATTCAAACCCATTTTTTTTCTAGTTACCCGATATTCTAATATAATTTTTAAATAACCTACACTGCGAATAAAAAAAAAATATCGCCTTCAAGCCTTTTGACTTCATTCTTCAAAAATCCATTTTCACCTTCAATTCTTCTTTCGGGTCTCATAGACTTCTTAATCTACTTTCATCAAATCAAATTAAATGCATTGAAACTTTTCAATTATCTTTTCATATAGGATAAGAGATTTTTCCGATATTTAGCTTTGAACGGGATCAAAACATACAATTTTAAATTTTCGAGAAAATTCGACCATTTTTAAAGGGCTAAAGGTATAGCTGCAATTGGGGTGTATGACTGTAATACTTATGTAAAAAAAATCATTTTACCTTGTTTGTCAAAATAAACGCATTTTTTTACGCCAACATAAATAAAAGAAAATAGCCCAGACTTTGTGCAGTTTTTCGCGTACTGCGCAGCGAGCGCATAATTATTCATCGTCATAAAAGTTGTTGGTAACTATTTATATATACCTAAGTTGCAAAGGATTTCCAAAACTAAAAACTGTCTAAAAACATACCAAAAAACCAAAACTACATCTTGTTTGTCGATTTTAGCCATTTCAACCAACAAGTTCAACGTGTAAATTTTAGTAAAACGCAGTGTCGATTTTGCCTGAACAATTTTGTAATATAAAGTCGTTATAAATCTATCATCTATATCTCAAATCTCAATAAATAAAGTCTTACGTTTTATATAATAAATTTTGAAAATGCGGAGGATACCTATTAAAAGAAGTAAATATGATGATGATGAAACTTTACTAAATTAAAGAAAACTGCAAGCAGTCCTTTCGTAAGTAGTTTGGCATAATATTTATCTTTCGAGAAAACATGTAAAAACTACGGTTTTCCATGACACAGTCACGTAATTTATAATTGCTTATTGATTTTCACTACACTTGATTCCATATTTACTAACGGTGTTCATTTTCCACATTATGCGCTGTATTAATTACACTACTTACACACATAATACATATCTAATACCCTAATAGAAATTAACCAAATAAATGTTGGCACATAGGAACTTATTCAAATAACTATTGAAATAAAACAACTTTTCCGAATATTTAGCGCAAAGTTTATCCACACGAGATAGTTTAGGGTTTTTGGTTTTTCTGACGTTTTGGCACCTTTTTAGACGCCGTGGTCACGGGATGACTCTGACTGGCTTGGTCCTTATATGTCCACCATCGAAAAGTTTATTTTCATGTTTCGTTCGGAATTCGGATACAATTAGGATATCGGTTAGATATTTACTAATAAAAAGTTAATAAATTGTACTATGACAACAATTTTATTATTGATTTAATATTTTGATATGTTTAAATTAGATTTATTATTTTATAACGAAAGAAAAAGAATTCTAATGACTCTACTGCCAGTTCGCAAATTGGGAGGCGAAATTATGCCGCGTGTCAACTGCGGAAGGAAATTATCTACTTTTGAAAGACTTTTGATTATACAATGTATTGTACACAACTATCTAAATTTTATTAGAGGATCTATAAATATTGATTGTTTTAAATGCAACTTTTTATACCTGCAGGTAGTTGAAATTATGAACTTCCTAGAAATCTACGCAATCAATAAAAAAAATAGAGCGTACAACAAATATTAATTTTAGTAGCATAGTTATTTTGTTACTATTTTCTTTGTACTAAATAACGGAACTAGCTTTAATTATTTTTCATTTTCATTCGCTTGCAACCTAACACCAAGTTTATAAAGGCCACATAAAGGTTCAAGCTCGGTTCTCTTCAAAATCCACCCGAACATTATTTAAGCCGGTTAAGTCGTCTTGTGGTCTGATGACTGGTTTAGTTTACCTGCGCACTAGGACAGGTAAGTTAATCCTGTTAGGTGGCCGTGACACGTTGCCCGGCTTCTGTGGAGGCATTTAGTCGTGGTCGCTCAGCGCATCCGTCCCGCGATGTGCGACGCGAGAACTCGTAAGACCGCACCTGCCATACAAGCGAAGCTGGCCATCTACGAGAACGGTACCAATCATAAACAACACGAGCCACTACATACTAACTCATCTGTCCTTCCCTAATAAGACGAGCGATTTACGATCGAAAGTATCGTAACCTGATTCGCCGCACATTAGCGTTATAGTTTGGGTAGACTAGTGTTTCACTACGCTTGTTGTCATTTGACACACGCTCTAATAAAGCAGTTAGAACAAAAGCATATGCGTCGTCGTCCGCTTTCACACGGCCGCGGTGTCATACTATCACTGGTCACAGTTGTTTTGTTTACAAATTTATCATCGTTTGTTGCAATTCAGTTGTTTTTCCCTTATTTGTGTTTTCCGATCCATTTGCTATTGTTTTCATCAAACAGTTATTTCCGTTACTTATCTCAAGGAAAGAACTACTACACCTATATGCACAATTTGATACTTCTCATACATTCCTATGTTTACGTATCCCTTTTAACTTTGACCATAAAATAGGCCTAATTAACTTTTTGCCGCACGCCTTTGTCCAGTATCGTCTGTGGAATGGCCCCATTAGTCCCGATAATGAGGTAACTGTTCGACTCTAAATATTAACAATGTGTCCTGTGCGTTTGTCGGCGTCGCATTCGGCTCGTTAGCTGCCGTACAATACCGTGTTGTTCTCACGTTCGTGTATGAATATGAACCAGGAGATTAGGCTCGCTTTGAACGCTTTGTCAAAGAACGCGACCGACTTTTTTTATTACGTAAACTTCTAAATGATATGTGGAGCACGCACATTCTTTTAAATGTTTTAGTGAACTTGAAATAATCTCTTTACGACCGGATAAAATAGAATACTGCTTCAATCGGTGCTAAATAATTGGACGTGCATATAAAATTTCTCAATGCAGGTTTATGCTTAAACTTTTATTTGCAGTTGTGCATCAGCTACATGTCTCAGAATTGGAAATGGCAAAATAAAAATTACATGTTTGGGTTTTTTGAATAAAAACACTGTTCCAATCCAAACGTCTCTTTTAGATGAATGAATATTCTGATGCCGTATCCTTATACTCTGCACATTGTTACGTGAATCGCGTGTGCAAAAGAACCAGTTTCGAGGTTGATATTACCAACCAAAAATTCCACCAAACACAGCACAGGCAGTGTGGTTACATTTGTATGCATAGTGCGACATTTGGCACGGGAGCCGGACAAAGGGAGTGGGATCGCAGGATAAGTTAGCATTGATGCCAACGCCATGGGTGGCGCAGCCGAGCGGCGATCGCTCGCTCCTTTCTAGCCAATAGCCAACCTATATACCGGCGACGACGGCTACTAGAATAGTATGTGCATATTTCTCTTCATAAATATGCATGAAACCGTATTTATTTATGTGTTGGTATGCACGCTTGTCAAATCAGTTAGCGTAAAGTAGCTCTATGTTAATCCTTCGAGTTCTACAGAACTCGAAGGATACATATATATACAACATAAACATTACAATGTTTATGTTGTAGGCAGGTATTCGAGTTCTGGAGAGCAAGGAAGTCGGCTAGTGTACCAAAATATCTCGGAATTATTGTTCGATTGGTAATGTTTGGCTTCACATCTGGTCCCGGTGCCATAACTGGAATGGGTATTCGATTACTTACGCGTAATTTAAACACATCAACAATGTGTACTCTGGTAGTCTACTAATTAGATTCCTAAAACTGGAGCAGTTGGAAATGACTTGAGTCATATAAACAAACTAACAAATGAGACTGTCGACCGTCCAAAAAACTAAATATTGAGGTGGAATAAGTATGTGATAATTTTATGCATAAGAGCATGTCACTTCAATTGAATGAATATGGGTAGACCCAAATTCATTATTCATAACGCGTCACATGGGTTCTAAAAGTTACAAAATGTAATAAGGAGCGGTAACGTTGGTTTTTACTATTCATTAAAATATGACACTTATGGGATACTTACTATCACATTGTTTATTTAACTCTTTATTGGATGACCAATTGATTCTTATATTTGAATTTCATCTCCTACCGCTTTGATTTAGATTAGACTTCTTTTCTCGTCTTACCCGATCAGCATTTTTTTATCTAAAGGGTCGGTGGCGATAGTTACCATGAAACCACGTAAATAGAAAACAGCAGATTCTTAGCGGAAAACGCGCTTTTATCCAGAGTGAAAGAGTTTTTAAACTGGAAAAAAGAGATTAGATATTAAACCTTTGAGATTAGATAAAAAAATATAATGCAGTAAATATAACTATATGTATCTCGTAATAAATATGTGTTACCTTGCTCAATTAATAAAAGAAATCTCAAGCTTTGTATAACTCTCGTATACCTATAAAGACTGGTAATTGTTCATGCTACAAACTACCGTTTTTAACGAATTGATTTTAAAATCAATTACTGCGTGCAAATTCGAATGAACACGTACGTCAAGTGTACTGGAAGGACTGCATAGTATGAGACAATATCCGCAAGCAGTCTTATGAAAGTGGACGAATACTCTTACGACACGGCTATTATGGCATTAGTCGCAATTCTTACCAGCACTGAGAGCTGTCTGTTTGCTTAAAATTGCATTTTAGTGCACTTAAGACTGTTAACGACTTAATTATATATGTTTTTACATAGGTACAGTCTAAAAACAATAATGTGGACTTAAAAAAGAAACTTACGTAGGTAATATACGACCAACATTAAAAAAATCGTACGATTTTCACGTAGAAGGAACAATTCTTTACTAACACTCTGGAACCTTAGTTATGTAATAAACGATTTGAATTGAATACCTTTACATACCTATGTACTCGTATGTAATGTTATGTAGAGATTGGAGATGAGACATTAACCCTAGAAGAAATTATTCATCACATACTGAAGTGTACGTTAAGTGCATGCGATACACTCGATGCGTAACACGTTGCACCATTTACGCCTTTGGTGGTGCGTGTGCAGAATTTCCTATGTTTAGTGTTCACGATGTAATAAATAATTCAGTACACCAATTAAGTTTCTACGGAGAGTCTGGTTTAAAGGGAACGAGAGAAACTTCCGTGCTTACCTTGTTCTAACAGACAGTTTTGAACTAGAGTCATTCTACTAAAATTATCTGCGCTTGTGTTGCTGCATACATCGCACAGATAATGGTTCTGCTCAGAGGGACAGCTCTATTATGAGAGAATAATATAGAGCTTTAAACTAAAGCTCATCTCATTGGAAAGACTAGTTAAACAATAGCTTTTCTAAAGAAATAAATTGTAATTGTAAATTTAACTTCGGTTATCACTTAAAAGTTTTACAAGTGGTCCTTTTCAAAGCTTTAGTGTGTCTCTCAAAACAGTTATTCGTATTACTAGCCACACAATGTTTACCAAGTTTAGCGATAGGCTTCCTGTCTGCAAAGAGAGGTAGTGAAATATACATCGTACGTGCGCCCGCGCCGACCGCAGCGTTGAAAGCGAAAGTGCAATCAAATGGCGACTCGGTTTGCGATGCAGCGAAATGCACTCGTTGTTCGAGAAATTACCGGAAATTATAATTCAATATTAAATAAAATTTAGTTAAATTATAATATAAAAAGAAAGAAGAAAGAAGCATACGCGATTTGACACCTCTCGATAAAGAGGTAAGATTGTTTTGGAAATTGCAATTAAACAGAAAGATAATTCTAAGTATGTTACAAATCATTCGCTTTGAATAGTAATATATTAGCTTAAGCCTCAAGCGAGGCCATTGAGAAGGATAGATAACAATAATTAGTGAGAGTGTCTCTGATGGCACTTAGCTTTGAGGGTGTGTTCCGTTACAGGCGGGCCCTTGAGCACGACTTTTCGACTGGAAATCTTTTCAGACACTCCCATTTTTAGGAGAACCTCCACTTAACACCCTATTATATTTTCATAGCACTTTTATGTTATACGAAAGAAGCTAATTTATAGAAGAAGAGAAGCGGTGTTTGAACTTCTTCAGTTAATATTAGACTGACACCGTTCAATGACTGACACACATTATTTTAGGCTCCAACTGTGATAAACATAACACATAGTATTTAAAATTTTAAAATAAATGGTTTTCATCCAAAATTCTTGCTACCAAACTAAAATACGGTAATTGAGTCAATACGACCAGTGTTTCATAACAAAAAATCGATTACACTTAAAAAATTACGTATGTTTATGCGAGTTGGGCGGGCGGCAAGTAGGGCGCGACGCGAAAAGCTCCGTCTGCCGCGAGGGGTCAACGCCCTCCGCCCTGCCCGTGAACGCACCACCGAGGGATGCCCTCACTATTGTTATCGATGTTGTTTGCCAAAACTAGCCAAATGGTATCTTATCACTTTCTTATGAACTCCTATGGATAGTTGATCTAATGTCAATGTATTGGGGTGATTTGTTGACTTTATCAATACAATTTCTCGCTCTATCGATGTTCAAGATTGTGAAAAACTTTTTTGGGAAAACATGCCATAGATTTTCTTTTTATTCCTGATTTCTTCAGACTTTCAAATAGAGATTGTGTTTCAGAGGTTTTCTCCTGATTTTCAGCAATGAACAAAGTTGAAATACTTAACGCAAGTTTTGAAATTTAAGGCAAAGTATGATATGTTTAAGTACCTACTACTAAATAACTTTCTTTCGTCTGTCAGTATGTCAAAAACGTGAGTAGAGAGATGTTTATTACAAATCAAAAAGTCTCCTTGGTGTTAATCATTCCAGCACTCTGCCAGCTCTATGCGAGACGTGTTTACATTGACTAATGGTTTTTCCCAGTTGTAGTCAAATAATGCATCCTCATTACGCCATCCAAGGGAAAATAAAAGGTAACTGTCTCATTTCCTTTATTTTCCCTAATTCGATAGTTTATGCGTCTGTGTCACAACGGTATTTCCCTGTAGTGCGACTGCCGGCGCCGTTTTGTAAAGAACAAGTGAATGAATGTCCTACAGCCTCGTAACTTGGAACGTAGCTCACGATTAAAAACTACGTCTCTGATGCGATCAAATTAAAAACGTGTAAGTCCTACAAGATAAAAGTACTTCATTGCACTGTTTTTAAATGATAGCGTTTACAGACTTTTGATTATCGATATAGATTAGAAAATTTTTTTGGGGAATTTGAATGTGATATCTTAAAAATTTTATTTACATTTTATCTCAATTTCTGTTTATTAAATCTACAAGAAGCATGATACCTATTGTTTACTTCATAATTAAATGAGTACTCCTTTAAAAAGTAAAGTTTTCTCTAACATTTAAATGTTTTATTTTATTGTTAGGTATACAGTTTGGGGTTGTTAAATATTACTTTCTATTTAAGAGCTAATTAATCACACATGTGATTAATTTCTTTTTTTGTCGATACTTTAGGTAATCAATAACAAACTTATGCGATTCAATACAAATACTTAGAGTTAGTATTTGATATAATCATGCTAGTCACCTGTCTTGATCAAAAAAAGGATATCGGCATCGGTAGACAGGTCGTAGGCCTCGGGACATTACTATTACGAGAGCGAAACGTTTATCAGGAAAAAAACTAATCAATCTTACGCAGATAAGTATAGATTTACACATCTAATCTTTTAGAAATCATTTAATAACTTTTGTTTTTTTTTGTTACACACATAAAATTTGTAATTTAAAGTACTATAAGATATCTTGGGAATCAAGCTTATTAATGACAAATGCCTTATATCACTCGCTAATCACCGATAGAGTCCTGTGTCCACGCAATCAAACGGGGTCGGCCCCCAAATAACTCAACCCTTTTCTAGTCACACCCCAGTTAGTTTCAAACACACATTTTATCTATAAAGATACGCCATGGTTTCCTATGTAAAATGAACAACCGGTTATGGGAGCTATAAATATTTTATTTTATTATTATATTGAAACAGTTTTTTTTATTAAGTTTAAGTAAAATCCATCATAAACATATCCCTATTTATATCAACGTTCCTCCAGACGATCCACTACGTTAATTAATAACGTTTAATTTTTCTTTTAAATGTAGTTTGTTAATGACAAGTGATATGTTATCATCAGCTCTTAGAAACATTAGAAGCCAGACCAAAATTATATTTTTAAATGACCACGTTTATTAGAACAATGAAGTTCTATTAGTTTTATTGGTTTCATTAAGCGCACGAGTGCAACCATGTCGTGCATCTTCTTTGGTCGCATTAGTTGACCTCGCCTATTGAGGCACACGGTAAAATTTGTATTGGATTCATAACTGTCGTCAGCTGTTAAGTGAATACTGCGCGCCCGCATGAGGAAGTGCCTTATTGATTGAGATCCGTCAACGGGCAATAAAGATTTAATTCACTATGAGAAACCTTGATCCAATTCCAATGTTTTCTTAACATACATTTTACGAGTATGCCTGCTAGTCAGAAGCATTTCTTAAAATGTTTCTCCTTCCATTTAAAATTTATGCGCCATAAATATCCGACCCCACCAGCGCACGTGCCATGGGAATCATAATATCCCTTGCGTATATTCATCTAACATTATCTGGTAAGAACATAAAACGGTTTATTGTCTAATGGTCACGCCTGTTCTTTGCTGATTGCCCAATTGGTTAAATCTGGCGTTATATAAACTTAATTGCTTGACAGAAATTACCAAATTTTGGAATTTGCTGCAACTAATTTGTTATATAGTTTAATTATTGCTTTTAATGAAATTTATGTAATGAGAATAAATATCGACCAAGTAATACTGCTTTTTGGGCTTGTTAGTAATGTTATTATCAGCCCACACTGGAATTCATTTACGTTTGTTTCGCAAGAGCAGAGATTTGCGCGAAACACGTATTGCGCGGTACGCTATACATTAACATAGTTTTAAGATCGGTTATGATCGTGTCGAAAAGTGCAATTTCATGTGCTATAACGTTTTATATACACAAATAGGCTCAATCTGATAACGGTATTGCAAAGATTGTTTTATTGCGACGATCGGATTTTTTTTTACAGTTTTCTTCATTTTCGCGCGACGACTTTAAATTCTTTGGCCCAGTGTTATGTGTGGCAACCTGCGAACACAGGTGGCAACTGGCAACTTGGATTTATGTGCGCCTTACGTACTGTGTGGTATGAGTTACTAATTATGGTTAAAAGTTTGTATTGAAGTGTTATACTAGAAATTAATCAACTATCAACTACAGAATCTATATAAATACAATAATTTCATATAGAATGAGCACATAATCTGCTTGTCAACGTCCAGCGCGTCCGTTAAGCCACTAATGAAATTAAAAGGGGTAGAGTACTATCAATCTCGTTTGACCAGAATAATGTGTATAGCTGAGTATCACCCTTCCATTTTATGTCAGCGGATTAATGACATTACTCTGAAAATATAAAAAAAACGATAACGGGTTTAAATTAGAATTGCTGGCGGAAAAATAGATTTGTAGCTGAAGTACGTTAGTAATAGTTAGTATTCTTTGACTGAAACATGTGTAAAGCAATTTTTGAGATAAGTAAGTAGCTGGCGTACAATTTCGACTCCGTAACATTTTAAGAATATGATTTTACTAGCGGCTGCCTACCATTTCGTCTGATGGATGGTTTTCACTTTCTTAAAACTTCTAGTTTTTCGTACTTCGTTTATTTTTAACCTTCGTGCCCTTGTTCTTTCCTATAACATAATTTATCCTAATCCGATTGGATGTTTTATAAATTAGCCTTTTTCAAAGAAATGAAACAAACTCTTTGGCTGTCGACATTGCATAAGTTTTAAACTTACTTATGTAAAATTGAATTAAAGAAAAAATACCTGAGGCCATCCCAAATTTTCTGCGAGACTGAAATATTTACTTACTAAAACAATAGAATCGAATGTAGTGAGATGTGATCTATCGACTATTATTCTTTTGTTTGTAAGGTTAAACACTATTATTTTTCCAGGAAATCTTGTTTGCGAGGGAACAATGGATTTAGCAAAGTATTGTTTGGATTGTTTTCGTCTTGTACAGCCTACCTCGTTATTGAAAATTGTTGAAGTGCGTACAATACACCGATTTGGTAACATTATCCCACCATAAATATTTTCATATAAATATGTTATGAAAAGACGTCACCAACACCATATAGCTCGCACTGTCGAAAAGATATCAGTTCTCAAGTAGAGCCAAGCTTCTAACTCTACACGCTCTAGCTCTACAAGCCCTAACAACTTCACAAGATCTACACCTTAGTCAAAATGCGGCTTGGTTGTTTTCCTTATTAAAAATTGTTAATGTGCATACAATTCACCGATGTGGTAATATTATAAGTAAGCCCAAAGTTTACACATTCATAATGTTGAATGTCTATAATTGTACTCTGTATAATATGTTTTAATATTACGTATTCAAATATGATTGACATGACATTCGTTCATTCTGAAATAAAGTTTGGATTTCATAATAATTATTTCTTCTTCTAATCAAGTAAAGTAGACATGTCTCGTAAACTTCAACAGAAATAACAAGTATGTCGTCTCCAGCACAAGCGAGTTTGCAGATGCTTTTTAAAAAAGGAAATTCATAAGAAAGACGCCCAGGATACCTTTTGAGATAGACGTTTTAAAAGCATCTTTCACGTCTAGATTCTATTCAACGTAGTTCTTTAGTTAAGATTGGTATTAATTTTGCAGTTTTTATTTCCATACCTAGGTACTTGAAATAATAAAATTCGATGTGGCTTTAAAAAGAGATACCTACATCTTTTATTTCCATATATTTAGGTGTTTCGAATCTAACGGATATCTTCTAAAGTATGTAGCGGTACAGAAACCGTAAATCTGTTATGCATGAACATATTCTCGGATAAATAGAATTTCTTTGAACAAGCCTTTCAAGGTACTTATTTATAAAAACAGTCTAAAAGTGATACCTACCCGTATCAGATTAAGTTAAGCTGTGTAAACTAGAAGAGCCTTCACGGGGTATGACGTCAATTGTTTCAGCAAATGAGTGCCAGAACGACCTTGCTGGTTCTACTCCGTGTCTATGTACGTGTATACCGTAGAAAGCTAAATATATCCATAGGTCAGGGGTCAGTCCAATGGCAAAGACTGACGTGATAAATATTTCACGACAAAATTTATTGATATTGCTGATCGACTTTTATTGATGGTGGACATTTGGTTGTATCTTTAATGGAATGTCAAGGATGATAGCTTTTAGTTACACGTTTTATGTATTTACAAATATAATGTGCTTGTAGTAAAACTTAAAGGTAAGATATTTTAGCATAACTTTGATTGAAGTCATTTTCCCGCTAATGGCCTCTTATCTCTTGACTACTATACGACTATACTTACTACACTATGATTCTTGAATTCCTTGTCACCTTATCTGCATTACAATCCAAATAAGATAATGTGTAATTACGACGTAGTTCAGTAATCTGCTAAAGATTTCGTTAGCCTACATGAATATGAAAAGATAAAATATATTGTGAAGACTGTTGAAGTAAGTGCTAGATCTGTTAAAATAAATAATTTGGATTGAAAGTCTGATACAAAGAGGGATTCTGCAATGCAGATGTTTGGAAACTGGGGACCTTGAATGGGGAGTTGCCCTCGCAGCATAATGTACGAGACGCTTCGTATGACCTTCAGAGAGAGTTCAATCGAAACCAAGTACGTATTTGTACAAAAACCTTCGCCAAGGACAATCCTTGAAACTCATTAAAAACAAGAAAGTTATAAAAATCTAAAATCTACTTGGCTGTCAACTTAGAATAACTTCTGAAGAGGGACTGAGAATAACTTATGAGTCGAATCGGTTTTTTTTTAGTAATTTTCTGTCTAAATAATGCATAGGTACTGTTTCCGCATTTTTTCTGCTGAATCACAGATTTCAGATGACGTTAAAAATAGTTATGTTAAGACGCCATACGGAAAAAGTATGTACTGTTTTTTGATATATAACTATAGGATGGTTAGAGATGTTACAAATCTGGTAATATAGGTACATTTCTTCATACTTTTATCTAGGTTTGTAATTTACCAGTAACACGATTTTATGATTTTGCCCCGACACTTTTTCTTTTCGAAATGACCCCCTAAAAATAAAAAAAAATAAGATTATTTTAAAATGGGGTTACATACAGGGTGTAAGGGGCGTCGTCGCGAAAACTGAAACCACAGACTCAGACCATTATTCTGAGCAACTTTTCCAAAGAAACCATATATCGAAAATGAAAACATTTTGTATGGAGAGTCGAAAAAGTTTTTTCATTTCCGATATAGGTACTCGTACTGTTGGAAATTGGTTTAATTATTTATTGGACACCAATAATAAAAAAAAAATAATCATATAGTTTCATTTCTCTTTAATCGCTTTAAGTTATTTACTACGAAGTGATTTTATGTTTTTTTAGCCCAATCTGTAAAAGCGGTCTCGTACCTGCGCGCGTCCTTTTTAACCGATTTCAAAAAAAAGGAGGAGGTTCGCAATTCGATGGAATCTTTTTTTTTATGTATGTTACTCCATTATCTCATTACTATCTCGCTTCAGTGGTATAACGCCTTAAGTCTTCACTTCATAATAAAACTTTGTTTTTACAGCTCTAGAGAGAGTTTGACTTACGCCGATGGGTTTAGAAAAAGTGAAACTTTAACCAATCATAAATGTGTTTGACCATTAACTAAAACTACTGAAAGGCTAATGAATGATGAGTTATTTCATGCGTTTGGTTAATTCCGTATGTCGTTGACATTTATAGTTGGTGTTTCCTGCCTGGCAGTGAATTAGCAGTACGCGCATATTGCGCTAATCGGCTTAATCTGAGAAAATAACAATTTTCATTAAATAGCGAAAGTTATTCTGTTAACTATCGTCGTTATGAACGGAAATATTTAGTTATTATGCGTATGATCAGTCTAGTGATTGACCGCTGGTGTTCAAAAACTTAACACATTGTAATTTATTCATCAGAGTCAGTTGTTTTGTTAGCGAAACGAAAACAAATTATTATTTTTGTATTTGAAAAATAAATAATATTTAGGAGTTCTTACATAAGATTATATTTTACTTGGCCGTATGGGTTCACACACTCTTGATTATTTTTTGTTATATAATAGAGATTTTACAGCCGTTATAAATCACAATTTATTGTCAGTTAAAGAAGGATATTTTGATAATTTTTCTACGTTTAGAATTATTTAATCATTTATTTTTTCTCGTCGAAACTCTCTTTATGTTTTCTTTATGTCACAACAAGTTAATGCGATTTGTTATTTTTCTTTTGGTAATGTCTATTTGTAAACCTTTTGCAAGTACACAGGTGATGATTTCACAACAACATGGTGTCTTAAACATAAACTACAAAAAAGAGGTTATACATATTTGAGCACACGCGTTACGTGATTTGTATACTTAATACAAGTATGAATAGTGCTTGTCATTGCTGACCCAGCCGTCCAACTACTACAACAGTTGGAACTTAGAACTTGAGCTCGGTCCAGATCTCGATACACTTGTGGCCTGGATATGGCAACTTTGGAACTAGGTATACTGTAGTTTCTGGAACACGTGACAGGCTTGCAACTTGCATGGTAAAGGAAAAAGGCCGAATAACAAATAATATTGGGTTACTTATATTTCAGTTACATATTTCGATTCATTCTAAGCTATGAAATTATTTTTACTACTAATATGTTGAACTCTTCTAGCAGTGTTACTGTGACAATATAATTTTGTAATAAAATATGAAACATTTATCTTGCTCGTGCCATACACGCGTCTTATGATTATGAGAGATAAAGCTTGTAACAGTTTGTAAGTTATTATGTCAATCGTTGTGCAAACGTCAATTGGATAAAAAAACATTTGCACTATAAATTAAGTCGCATTATATGAAAGAAAAACTTTCTATGTAAATCAACAATATAAATAAAACAAATACGAATGTTTTGATACATTTACGACAGTTTGATTTAAATGTAACTACGTTAATCGTGTTTATAGTAACCAAAAAATAATATATATGATAAAAATAAAAAAAAGTTTCATAACTAGTTCACTATAATGACATTTTACGGAAGTTTATTTCTTGAATTTCCGTTGAAAATGGATTCGTTCAACTGAAATTAATACTATCACATTTGTGCAACTCCCGAAATTTGGCTACACAGAGCATTGCGCAAGTGATCGATAACGCTATCTCCCTTTGACTGTGACCGTCGCTTCACCGTTTCCTCTAAATCCTCGGTAGTTAAATTATCAGAGAGTAAAACATAATTACACCTAATACTAGCCACGCTTCTAGCCTTAACGTAATTGAAGTGATTTATGCCACATTTTAACACACTTGCAATCTCCTTAATTACCACTTTCATTCTTTTGATTCATTGACGATCTCGGCAGCATGAATTAAACCATAATTTTATAAGACATTGGACAACCACTTAATTTCATATACCGTATTAGAAAACGTAACACGACACAATTGAGGAAGTGAACTCATGATGACACATATGTAATGAACTGTTATTTACTTTCCGTTAAGTAAAGGATAAGATTATTTTGTTACGTATTACGTATAGGACGCAACACTATTTGAAAACTGAATCAGTAAAACTACTTGAAACGAATTTACGGATTGAAGTTTTAACGGCAATTTAAAGTTTCAGTAGTGGGGTACTGGGCAACTGAGGAATAATATTGAAAAGTTCATAACTTCAGCTGCACCGTTTCCGTTTGTCTGAAGTGCTAGAAATGAGGTCGTGGCGTGAGATAACGAGGCGGAATGAGCGGCGTACTTTTCACAACCCCAATGCACAGACAAGCACTTACCGTGGTGGTTTCCCTTTGAACCAATTCTAAAAGTTGTTCGAAGCAAGGCGCAAATCATATGTAAGGAATTTTTCCAACGGGTTTTGCAGAGCGTGCAGTAAAAAATGTAATTAATCTTCATGTTTTTTGTATAGTAGTGTCCAAATATAGCATATTCTACACATGGTACGTTAATAATCTTCAAGGCTAAAGGCAAACTCTACTCTTTTATGTTATAGTTTTAAACCGTCTGCTAGAGCCATTCTTATATATTCCGTTGAAGCGTACATTTATTATGATTGCAACATGTCTGTTCAAGTTCCTGTTGTATACGTAAGCTATTCACGCGAAAAACAGTAGGTGCCTGCTTTAAGTGCATCTCTATTTAGTGCAACTTCCTGGACAAAATACTAAGCAACTACAAGCTTTAAAGTGAAAACAAAACAGTATATCGCAAAAAAGGCACCCCTATTCGAGAGCAGGAGCCAGGAAACAGGTCCCCAGCGCGCTACTTAACCCGAGTTCATTGCAGTCCCCTGCCTGCAATCACGACCGTGGAGTATTGTCAACACGCCGAACGGGGTCAGACTCGTTAAACAATGGCAGATTTTTCAGTTTTGGCACTTTTTTAAAGTGCAATGCTTACTATCGACAATGATGAAGTAGGTACCTGTTGCGACGAAAATATCTCACAATGTTAAATCTAGAACTAACTTGCTCAAGATTGGATTTAGTAAAAATTTTAATATTGCAACTTATTTTATTAGTATTCGAAAGTTTCTAAACTTCTGCATCTAAATTAATAGCGACATTCTAATGCAAGTTGCAGCATCGTAACGCTATGATACGAGTAGGTGTTGTGCGTTTTATAAATTGCTACTAAATGTTTGATATAAAACAATACTTAAGTTTAAAAATAACATTATCATTAAAATGCTTGTTTGCTTAGGTTTTTAGTTAAGTTTTCTAAGTTGTCCTTCAATACGAGTTAAATAATAATACTTTCAATTGGCGTCATTGGAATGACATCATTTGTGAATCATTATTCTTTTGAGGTACCTACCTAACTGAGAATGCGATACGTCTTTAGCTGCCGATCATTTATAGTGAGTACGCATAGCTTACTGGGTATCGACAATTCGAAATCCTTGAAATGCCACGCACCTGTGGCAGTGGGAGAGTTTTATATATTTTTAGGCGCTAACAATAAACATGCTGATATTTCTACAACAAGATGATTCAATCTTGTTGTATCAATGAAACTAGGCGTGTCTGAGCGCTAAAAAAACTTCTAGAAAAACTTGTTTTTTCCTTAGAATGCGTAAGTCTTTATTGTTTATTACATTGATTAGTTTTTTTCCTATGAAATGGGTTTTGTAGAGTCGTTTATACTATTGTTTATATTTACATACTTAAAAAAAAAAACAGTTTTTTTTTTAATATGTTGTTCTATAAGATATGGTGCGCAGTAACTTACACGGGATCTGCTTTTATTAATAATTTTTAAGAATATTCTTACGAATATAAGCTTAGTCATGTAGGACTTCGTCATCGTATAAAACAATTAAAGTTATATGAACATTATCAACAAACAGTCCCGAACGAACCCAATCATGTTCTAAATAATAGCTACATTGCTATAGCTATATAGTAGCTATATTGTATACTACTGTAACGATGCCATTTCGTTCTAGCCTTATAGATGGATGAAACCTCTATAATGGCTAGAAACTCCGTAGTCTCACTCTATGGTAATCAAATTGTATTTTTATCTGTTCTGTCTAAATTCAAATTTTCTCCGTTCCACGTTTCCTTTTCGGCTCATTTTGACGTAATCTTCCAGAAACCAGCTACCTAAACGGTACTGTTTTAAAGTTTGGTAAATAATTTATATTTCTCTAAATACTTCAGGAACCCGATACACGGGGTAAGCATAATTAGCTAGGTACTTTTTTACTCGTTATTTAGATTCACTATTTATAATTAGGACTTTTCTATATCTTTGTATTTTTATATTGTTTCAGTTCCTTATTTCCTTTACATACAAATAAAACAAGTCTCCCGGAACCATTATTTTATTTTGTTTCCAATATTTATTAAACGAGTGCGGCGGTTCCGACGTTCCGGCGACTCGAGTGCTGCCGGACTAGGAGCCCCGTCACCGCTTATTTATGATTTATCGGACATGTCCAATAAACCATTAGGTCGTTGGCATGTCAAAGACATAAAACCATTTCCGAAATTAAGGTAATTTATTTATCTCCTTACACATTAGTTTAGCATATTTTCTTTATTTTACTTATTAATTTATTTATTATTACATATTTTCATTATTATTACATAGGTACCTACTTTAAGCGTGATGCATGTCACATAATCTTATGATTTGTATAATTGTCTGTTTTTATATACACCTCCATTCTTTTGGCTAACCATCAACTACTTTATTAATGCATAATTCTGTACATATAAGATGATTACGTTCTAATTTTTAACTTAATTTGTCGTATTTACGACTATCGTAATAAGTTGTATACTTACCAACTTACTTATTATCTTATAGTATTACCTTATTATTCTAGGTACTTACTTTTATTCTCTAACGAGATTTAACATTATTTTCCTGACCATTTATTATGGTTAGTAAACTTGTAAATTTTAAGACACTATACATAAACACTTGTACATGACATTCATCACACACATATACACTGAACATGATCACCAAAAGCCAGCGGGTGGTGACTGGCATATTTAAATAAGCCTGCACTATCTGGGTTGGTTTCATGAGAAATATCTTCTTTTATATAAGATTTCTCTACTTGTCTGTTGCCTTAATTCAAAATTTGTTGAATTAAGACTTTGATAGATATGACGGATGTTAGTATTTATATGGAACCGGAACCAACCTAGTGTAAATTTCTCACTGTAAAAACCATTCACATACTCAAAATTCTATCATGCACATCCATTAAATTAGTTAATATTTTATTACTTATATTGTATTTTTTATAAAAGAGACTTGTTTATTACTACCTATTTATTTTCCAAATTAAGTTAAGTGCAGAAACGACATCGTTGACATTGCCATATTGTTTCTTTTACAAAAAAATCCTTAAAGATTTTTTTGCGCCGGCCGCCCCGGTATTGTAACGATGCCATTTCGTTCTAGCCTTATAGATGGATGAAACCTCTATAATGGCTAGAAACTCCGTAGTCTCACTCTATGGTAATCAAATTGTATTTTTATCTGTTCTGTCTAAATTCAAATTTTCTCCGTTCCACGTTTCCTTTTCGGCTCATTTTGACGTAATCTTCCAGAAACCAGCTACCTAAACGGTACTGTTTTAAAGTTTGGTAAATAATTTATATTTCTCTAAATACTTCAGGAACCCGATACACGGGGTAAGCATAATTAGCTAGGTACTTTTTTACTCGTTATTTAGATTCACTATTTATAATTAGGACTTTTCTATATCTTTGTATTTTTATATTGTTTCAGTTCCTTATTTCCTTTACATACAAATAAAACAAGTCTCCCGGAACCATTATTTTATTTTGTTTCCAATATTTATTAAACGAGTGCGGCGGTTCCGACGTTCCGGCGACTCGAGTGCTGCCGGACTAGGAGCCCCGTCACACTACTTAGAGCTCCTCTCTATAAGTAGTATACAATATAGCTACTTTATAGTAATAATTGTGGTAAATAACGGTGGAAAAATATTTTCATTTGCCGATGATACAGCGATCTTTTTCAGCGGTGAAAATTGGAGTGATGTATTTAATAAGGCTCAGCGAGGCCCGAGGGTTTGGCTGTGTCTGTAAATGGCTAAATAAAAATCACCTTACCTTAAATGTGACCAAAACCCAGTACATGACTTTTGCCCACAGGAAGAACCACCTTCCATCTCCAGACTTTCACATAGTAGCTCACTCGCTAAGCTGCAACCTAAGTGCTGCAGCTTGAATTGCCCTCATCTTTCTCCAGCTGAGAGGATTAAATATTTAGGCGTCATCATTGACCAAACCCTCAGTTTTAGACCTCACATTAACCTTCTCGTCTCTAGGCTACGCAAACTCATTTATATATTTAAGACACTAAGACATGTAGCCGATCGTCCCACCCTAAGAATGGTATACTTTGCCTTGTGCCAATCCCTAATCGACTACTGCATCACTTCGTGGGAGGGAGCTCCTAAATCATATATGATTGAAGTCGAAAGAGCCCAAAGAGTAATCCTGAAGACCGGAGCGGGGCTTCCCTTTAGGTTCCCTATTGCTGATTTATACAAATGTTGGGATGTCTTAACTGTTAGGCAAAATTTTATATTGCAAACCATTCTTAAGAAACATGCCGAAATCGGCTATAATGAGGCTATGTTAAAAAATAGGCGCAGGAAGGATAAATGTGTACCGTACCTACTTTTCATACTAGTTTAGTAAGAGGGTTTTACTGTTTCCTCGGTAGTTACCTGTACAACAATATTAATAGGATACTTACTATTTATCCTCTTCATAAATTCAGTTGTAAGAAATCTGTATCCAAATGGCTAAAATCGTTAGATTATCAAGACACCGAAAACTATTGACCTTACTCATCTAGTAACTCCCTACTTAATCAACTTTAAGTAAATTCTCTTTTTAAGTCTAGGTTGTTACAAGCACTTGTAAATGTCAAAAAAGGTTTTCCGTTCACTAACCCTACGGTGAGTAACTAGTTAACGAGAAGATCCGGCAAGAAACTCCTATTAAGCTCTCCTAGTGGCTGTCGGTTCCATCCGACAGCTGATCCCAAGTCATTGGCGTAGGGCTAGGTTCGGCAATGACCTATGTATTTAGATTATGTTCCTTTTTTGTAGTTATTTTATTATATCTATTTCAACAATTAACACGTACCTACACGTTCAGTCTGCATATTTTACTTTTATTTTTAAGCATCATTTTTGTCACCCCCAGGCATAGTTTAAAGCTTACCAAACCACTTGTTAAGATTCTACTTTATCGTAATTTGGGCCTGGTGACCTGTTAGTACAGGTATCTTTATGATTCCTATTACGGGCACCAGTCTCTCACATCTATAGGCTACTTAAAGGTGTATTATTTAAGCTACACACTAAAAACTTAAATGTGATGAGAAAATAAATTATTGATTTATTATTATTTTTTAATTAGCTAACAACTTATAATACCGACTCGCACAAAAGCATACCTACAATTAGCTCTTGAGAACGTACGTAGTATTGACGATTGTTAGTTTTATAATGATTGATGCAGGAAGGAACGTCAAGAGGTGTTTTCTACACAATAATAATACAGAAGCGATGCTGTTTGCTCTCTATAGGTAGCGAGTTTACGACTTGCTCGCACGAATTCGTCGAGACACCGTTTTCTCGTCTTCATTTTGAGTCATATTTTGTTTGTGCTGTGACTTTTAGAAATATTCAGTGGAACATTCTCAGCCTGTGGGAGATGTAGTACAAACATGGAACTTCTCGGACGACCGGTAGAGTTTTTTCGGAAAATTTGTTTTCGAAAAGTAATAAGGTCAAAGCTGATCAAAGCCATACATTGTTCTATTGCTTATGATTTTGATGATCAAAACTTTTTCTATAAATCTATTACTTACTCTCAGCTTAAACTCTACTGGTCATGGTCACTCTATTGTAGATAGTACCTAGTCTTATATGTTCCTATGAAAATGGTATCGTATTGAAGATATTTTAATGGGTTCGTTTCTTTCTCAGTGCTATCAGCTAACACCCTGAGCGGAACAGGCGTGGGCCTGGTTCCGCTAGTTCCGGAAGCAGCCCTGGGTGCAGTGGACATGGTCCAAGAAGGTGAGGGCGGCGCGACCGGGGACAGCCTCATCGCGCCGCGCCGTCTCCCCAACCCGTGCCTAGAGAGCCCACAGCGAATGGACTTGCATCGTGAGCTGCTCTTCAACCAGAGGATGTGAGTATTGACAACTTATTCATCATGTTTTTCTCCTATAGGATGGGGCGTGGGAGGAGTGCGCGATGTGTGTTAGTTACTCAAGATTAGTCCAACGCATTTCGACTACGTTACGTACACCCAGGGCCAGGGGCGACGGATGCGTAAATGCATTTTTTTATCCAAGTATTAAAAATAGTAGATGGCATCATTGGGTCACCTTTTGGCCATCTAGGCCTCTGCCCGACCTGGTAGGTCTGGTAGACTAGGGACGTAGTACTACGACCATAGAACACAGAAAGTCTTGTGACTACGACCGACCCGAGCTCGTAGATTCTTCAGATAAGAATATTGTTTACATACTCGTACATCTTATGTTTTGGCGCGTACTGTTAATTAAAATAAAAGAACTTTTACGGATATCAATCGCGCTATATTTCACAAACTAAGTTCACCGAAATTTCGGCACCTTTTCAGCTGCCGTGGTCACGGGTGTCAGTTATCCCGTGACCACGGGACCACCGTGTGCCGAAACGTCGGGAAAATAAAAAAAAAACCCCTAAAAAACCTAAAAATACGGAAAATTACAACTTAGTTCGTGAAATATAGCGCGTTTGATATCCGTAAAAGTTGTTTTAATTCATGAATATTGCTTTCTATACTAAAGCGCTTCATTTACCCATTATTTTGCTCTGACTTACTAATAGTCTCCTAGTCTATATTTTTCTAACACGTATACCAGCATACGTTCTGTCTTAGACCGCTTTGTTTTTCGCATCAGTTGAACGCAGTATATTCCCAGTAGGTAAAAGATCGGGGATATCAAGTTACAAAACATATTATTGAGATCGAAATATTTTTCGAAGTATTAGCAAACAAATTACACTGCAGCAAGGCCTTCGCAGTGTTTTGCCTGTCCTTGTGCTAAAACTGTGGCAATTATGATTATTAAACTATGCGTATTTAATCAAAGAGGAAAATAAAAGACTCTCTTGTTTATTTATATACGAGTAGAACAAGTAGAGGAGTCGGTTAATTGACTTCTATTGACATTTTTATTAAATTTCGTTGTACGAATTTTCTGTATTGACATTTGCCTACTTCACCCTGCTGAGAGGTGATCTTACAGCCAAGTATTTCAAGAACCTTCCATCTGTACCTCATCCATTGTTGTACAGGAGGGTCGCTTTCAAAGGCATATTGTTCTTGGCACAAAAGCTTGTTGTAAGTTTTAAGATAGGTTCAGAAATCTATTGTAATATTGACACGTTTACAAAATTTTAATTTAAGCACAAAAAGATATTAAAATGATATTGATTAATGAATTGTAGTTAAATTGCAGTACCTATTCAAGAGTCTGAGAAATAATGTTATACTTATTCAAAAGCATGACGAATTAGGGAAGGTCTTAAAACTACAGGAGAAAGAGGATTTTCAAAGTACGGAATTTTTACCTGCTCTCATTACTTGGAACAGATAATGTGAATCACAACAAATGCGTTCGGCGCCGGAATTTCTTTATTCCCTATCATCAAAAAGGGAGGCTTTTTTGTCGGCATTCTTTAGCGGTCAACACATTGAAGAAACGTACGCATTAAGTCGTAGTCCGAAAGATAAAAACTTTTTTTTGAATTCTATATTGAAATTAATTCATGCTAAGCACTAACTGTAACTACCACATTTTGTGTACGTATTTAAATTTAAAATAAGCCGTCTTTTTGGAAGTCTTTTTGGAGTTGTCAAAGAGACGTCCTCATATTGTATTTTACTTCAGCTGCTTTCACATATGATATTCCAGCATAAGGAAGATGTGATTTCGCACACAATAATCAGAATGATTTTAATAAGCTATCAATGAAATAGTTCAAATATAATATTTCATATTATATACCTAGAGTACGCATGTTTACAAGAGTTATTTTGTAACGCTAGTCAGTTCATTGTAACTTTTGATTAATATTACAGGAAAATTTAAAGCTTAATGCTATACTTATATTAATATTCTATAAATGTAGGTAGATACGTTTTTCAGAAATAAACATTCAAGAACATTCTTACTATTACAATGAATTGTATAGATCGTTATACCCTACTGTTACAGTGTTCTCTTTGGATACCGAAATAGATATAGTTTTTGCTAGTCCTAAATATGTTTCGGATTGTGAGCGCACAGGTGCACAGCATCCTGTCTTGAAGCTGCGATTATGGAACATCTGTCGTCAGATCTTGCTAAGATGCAGTTTGCTTATGTTAGTACGGGTTAGATCCTCACAAAGGAAACGCACCATGTTTTTTGCTGCAGTGAATTAATACCGCGTTTACGGTGCTTATTATAATTGCTTAGGATTCTAACGATTAAAAAGATTATCCGTAGTCATGCAATTTTATTAACTTTCCTGGCTAGTATGAACACAGCTGGATATTATTAGATTTCTCTTTCAGCAGCCATTATAGCAAATTTTGTATTTTAACGCGCCTACACATACTTACGTCGATTTCCATCCGTTCAAATATTAACCGACAAACCCATTTGGTCAGTTGTAGTTAAAAATTAATGACAATTACAAAGTCCACGATATAATATATAATAATATATATATATATGCCCTAAGTCGGATGAGAGTGGAGTATTGTGTTGTTTTTATATGTTGGCATGAATTATCCAAAAAAATATTGCTTAGCCATCAAACGCATAGCCTAATCTGTTTGAAGAACTAGTAGACAGTACAGAGATTCAATAGCGTAATAGAATTTATTATAACGCGAATAACTCTACTCTACAGCTATGACCTGTTGATTCACCTCATTTCCTCGTCAATGTGATTGTCGGAGCCATCTCGGAGTGTTATTTCCGCGCCGCCGCCGGGCTTAGAGCGGAAGGAAGCAATTCCCAGTCCGTCAGAGGGAATGCTATTCTATAACTTATCAGCCCAGTGATAACAGTTATTCATGAAAAGTTATAAGGGAATAATAAAGAAGTATGTTTGTCCAAGTCCGTTGTTATCATTCAGTTTGTTTTTACAAAACGTTTTCGTAAATTAGTCAAAAGATCTTCCGAAGGTAACCGTTTGCCAACCTCACCCTTTTGAGTCACAGATTTATTGACGATGGCTTTTCTTCAAAGTTTAGTCCATTCCAGTTTTATGATATGGGATGGTTGGTGCACAAATGAATTAGCGGTTGTAGAAGAAATAAAACAAATTTTATCATAAAATGCATAGTTATAATATTTACAAACACCTTACTCCAGCCCAGCATACATCCATCGCAATCAAACCACTCAGGTCCGGACTATAAATACCAGGCTTTATTGCCCAGCTCAGAGTTCAAATTATTGTTACCACAATAAAGAAGTGCTAAAGCAATAAACTTGTCCACTGGCTCAGCATCAAGTTGTAGGGAGCAGACGAAGATGTTTGATGTTGATAAATAAACGGGCGGGCTATTTACTCTGTTTCTCGCTCGGGAGACGTCGCTGATTGCAGACTGATCTAAAACGATATTTCAATTCGATAAATTGCCTGTAGATGGTAACAACTTATTATAGCTTTAAACTTACTCGTCCCTGACAATTTAGGATTTTCTCTTCCATAATTTGAAATGACTTTGAAGTTGAAGTATTTGTTTTGGTCGGTTTCTTTAGTAGTAGAAGCTTAGATAGTAGTCATAAGCAGATATTTATTGAGCTCTTGTTGAACTATGCCCGATTATTTTTGATGCATGTCTGTAGCAAATCAAAGATTCAGCGCTGTATAGTATACTGCGCAGTTTGTTTCCTATTAAGTCGGTAGTTAAATTAGCGTTGCCTACCGTGTGATACTGGCTGGTAAGCGGCGTACCGTGAATCTGGCAGTAATTAGTTGATTAACTCCCGCTTACCGGAGGCGGGTCTAGCTTAACGAGTAACGACCATGGGAAAGTTGCAGATGGCAGAGCTATTTACTACCTTATCAACTGTAAAAAACAACCACCTTTCTTATAAAAAGGTATCGAATTATATTGTCACTTGTCAATGTTGTTGAAGAAAGAATAATGGGGTTATTCCTCCCTTTGCCGAAACAGCTCTATTACTTGACCTTCATGGGAGGGTGTTTAACACGGTTACGTTAACCCTTGGAAAGAGGTGTAACGGTTTTTTGGGATAAAAATAGCATTCCTTTATTTTATTAAGTTGTGGCCGGGGTGTCATATCATTATTAAGACAAGTTCTTTTGAGACTACTCTTATTAGACCTAAAATAGTTTTAAGTATAGTATTATATAATCTGTGAACAGTTTAATGACAGGTACTCCTAATGACACCGCGCTTTTAAATATGTTCTTGCTTCATAAAAAACCAAGTGAATTATGTATGAATGTATATCTGATAAGTAAAATTAAGATTATTAGTTTATCACGTTGAAGTTTCAGTTCCTCCATCTACTGACCTACATTATGTTATCTGTGATCTGAGTGACAATATTCTTATATCCTTTTACTAAAAGGGAACAAGATAGCCTCGGGTTAATTGTTTAGTTAAAATAACTAATTAATACCCGGTGACGTGATGTATTAGGCTCTCTGATAAACCCACGCCAAACTGAAATGCTCCGTTGAACTTTGTGATTGCGAGCTATTTTAGATTTTAAGCTCATTGCAATATTACATCCCGAGAAAACGTCCAAGTGAAAATTAATTTTGCAAGTAGGATTAATCAAATTTCAGGCAGAGCCCATTGCAGCCACGTTTTCACAATAATTCCATTAAAATTACTCTACACTACTCGAGAGTGATATTTGGATTTCGTGTTACTCAAGCTAAATTATTGTATACCTACTTATATATGGAAGAATATTATAGAATGAATAAACGTATATATTCAAACGAACGAATGCTACAAAATATGAAACATGTGTACAGCAGACCCAATAAAACAATGCAACGATTGTTGACGTCATCGTTACGAAATAGTCAACAGATGCAGGTATTGATCGTGGGAACATAATGCATGCTGTCGTCCTTCAATCTAAATTTTTTTTACATGATATTATTAGAAATATACTTACATATACTCAAAAGTACAAAAAATACGATTTAATCAACATTGGACCTTTATACCTTTCAAACTGATTGAAGTGGATCTGAATTGAACACAATACTTACTTGTGTTAGGTAACAAAACATGTTTTACTTGTTTGAAATATTGTCGTTTGTCGTATGTAATATCCACAGCAATTTATTATGGGTCAAACGCCCTGATACCAAAAGTAGAAACTCATTACTCAACTGTGAGAAAAAAAAGTTCTGTGAATTTCGATTTCAGACTACGACGCCTTACGCATAATAAATGAATAAAATGCCTACTAATATAAATAATACTTTACTCTCACTAGTATACCCTATTTATTGATATCGAATAAATACAATAAGACGTGACCAAACGTTACAGGCAGGCAGGCAGAAAGACGGCCACTTTGCTCTATCCTTGTTGTAGATACTGTTAACAAATAGAGGTAAGAATTGCCTAAAACTAAAATATTACCTACATATATTTTTTAGATAACGTGTAGTAGACATTACGTAAGCAGAGTCATTGATAACTAACCTAACTAGATAGAGTACAGGTGTTTACTCAAAGCAAATGTGTGTTATTTATCAGTAGAATTTGAAATGATATTGACAGTGGCAATTGCTACAACACAGGCAAGCATAACCATATATGGAAATACGAGTGAATTTCGAGCGATAAGATAGCCCTACTATGTTGGCTCTGATAAAAGCCAACACATGATTCTTTTGTAGACTACTCAAATGTTATGATATTTCATGATATATTTTACCGTTTTTAAATGTAATTTTATTATTTCAGATGAAATTCGTACTAAATAATAGTACTACATGTTATGTGCAATACACAGTATTTCAAAGATATGCGATAACTTATGAGTCTACTCAAAATAAAACAAAGCGTTATTTATAGAATTACACGAAATTTAGCTTTGACCTTTATATCTTTCGGTGTTAATTGAATCTCTTTTGATCCCAAACAGCTGTTACACCTACTCATTATGATTTTCATTTCATTTCAGAGGAAAAAATGTCCTCAACCAAAAGAGTGAACTCCAAAGGGCGCTATCAAAACACAAAGAGAAGCAGATTATGAATCAAGTGCGGGAACACAAAGAAACTCCAGGTAATAGAACAAAAACTATTATTTTCTTTTCCCTTTATGTTGTATGAGCATTTTATACTTTTTTCTTCTGCTTTTCCATTTTGGAACTTCTGGCAGCGGGAACCAATGTGTTTGTTCAATAAACAGGGACAAGGATTGATGTTACGTCATTTAAACCGTTTATTTCTATACCACGCCTAATGGTTGTGGTAAATATGTTTCATTATCAATTTAATTAGGTAGTTGTGTCATTAGTTTCTTTAATTGTTATTTGTATTGGTTGGTTTTGGTTTGAGTGTTATAAAATCAATTTATTCCGATTACGTGATTTTCAACAGTTTTTTTGTTAACTAAATTATATTTATGTAAGATTTATGCCCATACTTTTTATAGACTTAGTGACATTTGAAAAACTAAGTTAAACAGTTTCAAACTTATTTTGAATGTTAACTTGCCATATGGATTCAATTTATTTTTCAAGGGTTATAGTAATACCTAATTATATATCACACTAATCGTTATAAGTTAATGGGATTAGTTACAGTAACGGCCTTACTACCACGGATCGCTGTACATACTAACTACACTAAATAAAAGATTGTTTATAAACTTATTTCATCAAATCAATCAAAGAGTTCAAACCTCTTCAAACGAGCTAGAAATTTCCGGCAGTTTGTCATTATACCTAGTTTAGCAATCACGACAGACAGATTAACCTTTGCGGATTACATTATGCAATACTATCGTAATCCGATTAGACCTTTTATTTCATGTCGGATTATAGGTACATAATGTAATTTAAATTCGGTCTTTTTTTGTTTCTTTTCTCTATTGCAATTTAATAGCTGGTTTTAACTGTGTGATTAACATTTTTAAGGCAATGCATTTGTTTTGAAATGATTAAACTTAAATAATTTTCGTAATATGTCGCTCATCTTCGCATTGATACCACCATTGTTAAGGAAGAGCGGTGCCCCCTGACACAGGCAATTGAGCTTAAAAGGGGAATCCGGTAACTAATGTTATGTACATTTAAACAGTTAATAAAAGTTTATTATTAAAAAAAAGTTATTATTTAACGCAGTCGAATAACTTCAGCAGAACTGGTTCAAGTGGTTTTTCGCTGCATATTCGGCCTCGGTCTTTATCCGGTCCACAATACGAGTGCACAGGTGCACTCGGCCGTTCACCCCGCGATATGCGCGGACGCACCTTTCATTAATCGGTCAATAATAACAACGACCTTGGTAACATCATCTTAACAGTGTGCATTCTTTGCATACTTAGTGCAGGTTCTGGTGCAGGTTCTCAGAAGGAGTTCTTTGCGATAAAAATTGTGTTATTTTTGTTTCGTTATAAATATTTTATATCATTAATAGTTCAAAGGGTGCTCGCTATGCTCATAACCAAAACCACAGTAAAATTCACATTAATTAAATAGAAAAGTTAAAATGACCTTGTGCATAGAGTTATCAGGTTTACGCTATGATCATAAATAACAACTTTCTTGTACTTATTGGCAAATGTTTGCATAAACGTAATCAATATTTGCGATATCCAAGTGTCCTTTACACTGAAAAGCAACGATATCTTTTAGATCTTCGTATTAATATCCTTATCAAACAGATAAAAATACAAGTTTAATTAATTTACATGAAATTTCAACTGTTTTGCCTTCTATTGAGTGTAAAATCTTGTATTTTCTTTTACTTAAAAGTTATGTCAATTTTAAAATGATTTAGAGTGCATAGGTACTTAGCTGTACCTGGCATGCGTTGTAATGCTCGTAAAGTACAAATAAATAACTATGTAGATTTTTGGGCCAGGGATCACGCGAGCGATCCCAGACCACCCTACCAAAGTTTGATCACAGTGGATCAATGATTTCAGAACGCACAGAGGACAAGCATGCAAAGACTGATTTTGTTTATATAGATTTATATAGAAGTAGCGAGCAAATATAAAATAAACTAAAATAAAATTATGTAACATAGTTGTCTAGTAACGCATTTAATTTATTGATAAATGGCACAGACGGTGAAATTTTATTGTTGTTGCCTGTCATACGATTGGTGGACCGTTAGAGAAATTATGTTGATAAAACGCGGAAATATTCCATATCTAATTTCTTGGAAACCTTTACAACAGGCAATGCTGACAGAATTACGAAGCTGAGTAAATAGTATTCGAAGGTGTTGTTCTATCAGGTGTTTTCGAAATAATAAATTAGGTACACTGAAGTGTGCGCATTACCAAATATTAATGAAAAGAATTGTAGAAAAAAACGAGGACGAAGAGACATAATGTATTCTGTGTACGTATACAGATGATAGGTACCTCTTATACGTCTATAAGAGTTAGTTTGAATGCGCTATAAATCTCTAAACCTACTACTTGAATTTGGAAAATTGTTGAATATTTTGGTAGTCTAACTTTTGGAGAAAGATAATCTATTTATCGTCGCGCTATTCTCTTGACTCGCGCATACGTGCAATTTTTCCAGTTCCCTATTCAAATCCTCACATTTTTCAGTACCCTTATTTATTTTTCACCTCACACGCTCTGAAAAGGAGGTTTTGTCAATCAGTTTAGGCGTAGAAAATCGCTTTTTGCGGCCTAGCGCGGCAAAGTACTTTTTTAATTTAATACCTAAAAATATGTCATAATGCGTTCCGAATCGCACTATTGACTTTTTTGTTATATTTGATTCTTATTTTAGATAGCTTTAAATTAATTATAATTCTCCGTTTTGGTTTTATTATATTATTTTAGTTCATTGAATCATAAAAACAAAAACAATAATATTAAACTATTTGTTATAAGAATTTTTTATTAGGCTGGGTGAGATTTCACAAGCTGTAATTGGATTTCGGACTGTGACATAAATCTTTATTTTTAAATTGTCTTTGTCTTGTACCTCACGTCAGTGTCAACATTCACGGAATCGTTTTTATTCTTATTAATAAGTAACAATATATTCCTACTTTAAATTACTATGAATTAACTACAATACTCTCTTTTTTATTATTTAGTTTTTTATATCATTAAAACAACGAGAATAAGGTATATTTCGATTAAACTTTATGTTTAAAGAATTTTTTACCGGAAGTTGACCGCGGAAACAACCCTAAAATGTTCCTCGCACTATTTAACAACTCCAGCACGCCGTTTCACACAACATTGCTGGAGCGCTGTAATGTTTAAATTCAAAAAGACGCTCCTGCAATGAATTTGATTTTCTTTTAGTAATTATTAAATGTATAATATAAAAAGTATGTTTTATTTCCCTGCATTCTTTTGAGAAAAACACTATATATGCCTCGGCGGAAATGGCAATTGCCTGTCTCGTATTAGTGAAGTCCTCGCCTACGGCTCGGCCTTTAAACTCATACTCGACCTGCAATTGCCTATTTCACGGCCTTTGCAATAATGTACCTACTATTATACACCACCTGCATCTGTAGCACGTATTAAATATCAAGACTTCTCAATTTGAAAGTAAGCTAATAATGCCCGAAGGGAGCTAATATTGTATGGACTTCCCTTGGGTAATTATGATAACATTTAAATTTGGAACGCCAAAATGTCAAATCATGAAATAGTTTCGAAAAAAAAGGCTGTTTCTGGACCAAGGGGTTTTTGACTATAAAATTGACACTGCAAAGAGACTTTACTCCTATGTAAAATATAAACATGGCTGTATGTATCGGGGTCCCTAGCTCCAAGAAAACATTTGAAATGGGAGTTATGTGATATTGTGTACTCATTCAAATATATTGACTATCTCTTTCATTTCCGTGCTATAAAAGTGTAGCCTTTGGCAGACTTGATTCCTTCGCTTCATTCAGGATTCTTACCATAATTCCCTTGCTTCGCTCGGGAATCAACGTAATCTACTATAAAGCATAATCTTTGTACCACAATTCCTTAAATGTTTCAGGCTTGATTTAACAAAAGCTTTACATTTATACAAATGTTTCAAGCAATGTAGGTATTTTTTTTTTATCTAGCAGCAAAATTTACTACTATCATATAAACTATAATAGCCTAGGAAAGTTATCTAATTTCTCGGAAAAAGTCAGCAAAAACATTACAATGAAGTAATACACTTTTCTTTCTAAGCTATTTTCACAGAAATATTATGCCAGTTAATTCTAGTAGTTTTGGTTAGTGTTCTTTATCTATACTAATATTATAAAGGGGAAAGATTTGATTGTTTGTTTGTTTGTTTGTTTGCATTGAATAGGCTCCGAAACTACTGAACGGATTTGGATGAAATTTGGCACACAGATAGTAGATAGCCTGGTTATGACCATAGGATACTTTTAATCCCGATTTTCCCACAGGAACGGGGATCACGCGGGTGAAAACGCGAGCGGCCGCTAGTGTTGTATAATTTCATTTCAGTAATTATTTCTATATTTAGGTTCACTTATCGATAAAACAAAGATATAATAACTTTTCTCTTGTCATTTACTTGTAGAGCTGGAGCGTGCCATAGCAGATCGTGCCCGCCGCCTAGAGCAGGCGGAACAAACTTCCGAAGAAGTAGAAGCTGGCACCAGCCCCGCGCTGCAGCAACTACGCGCGAGATTGCGCCACGCCGCGCCCCCCGCGTCCGCGCATTAAGCCCCCCTGCTCTCCCTCCCTGTCCCGTTACCCTGGAGGTACGCATTCTTTCCTATCACCAAAAATCTATGTTGATCGGTCAGGCAATACTTAACTACTTATTATACCCAACAAGTCTCCCAATTTCGTGTTTTTTTTGTAGTCAGTACAAAGTAAAAATACGAAATTTTCTACATATAGTTTTTTAATACTTAAATGTCTATATTAAAAATAACATACTATTCTGTCTGTCTCGTCTATATAAGAGCTAAGTACCTAAATTCAGATTGGGGAAAGGCTAACGCCATCTATCCACATCGATCCGTACTACGTTTCAGCGACATCTATGGACATTTGATGTAACATAGGAATCAAGAACTTTAGTATTATATTGAAATTATATAAAATTCAGAGATTTGTGGGCAATTAGTCTATGAGCTGCATGTGCATAATATTGAGGGAAAGAGTATGAATATGGGCGTTTGTAAAGAATTGGTTAAGATGTGTGTTGCTGGTGTGATTCATGATGCTTTGATTGCCAAAGCTTTATAAGAATTATTGTTTACTTTATTGTGTAAGAATTTGATGGCTTTAATTCATTTTTTCATCGAAATAGTCACTTAAAGTGTCACAAAACGTGAGGATTTCATTCAGACAGAATTTATTCTACTTAACATCTAAATAATAATATTATTTCATGTTTTAACGGTTAATTTATGTTATAATATTGACCATCAAGTATTGGAGTTCTTAAAAAGTGTTCGATTGAAGTGAATATATAATCATGTATGATGAAAAGATCAGAATTAACTATTTATTTACCCAAATAAGATATTGATATTAATTTGATCAATTGAATTTCTAACAAGAATGTTATTTTGTTTTATTAAAATATCCGTATGACATTTGTTGTGTTCCTTAACTTTTGTATTTTCAAATATTAATTTTGTTTTTCAAACATTAAATAAGATGTGATGTTTTTTGCGCCTATGAAAAAAATACCTATACATGTTCGTGAAATACAGCAAACGTTTTTATGATTTTGGGTACACAATGTAACAATTGGCATTTGATCATAAAAATCAAATTCTTTGTTACCATTTCCTCTTTAGTTTTACGTGTTTACATGTTAATAATGTGTATCGAACAAACTTGACTGAGGATTCGACTGCGTGTGGTTTATAAGGGTAAACGTCGACTTTGCAAAAGATAAAAATATTTTTTTAAACTTTTTAACGTCACAATACTTCAAACTTTGTCGTAGAATCCATTTGTAAGCATTTACTGTTCTTGTTAAACTCCTTAAAACTTATCTATAGATATACATAAACGTCTAGAGATACCTAGCGAAATAACTAGTAATCCATATTTTATTACAATATTGTAGAGTAGATAGATGTTGGCAATTATAGATTGTATGAATTAGATATATTACATATTATATTCATATTTTATCGAGAGTAGAAATCTTATGAACGGTAGAGTGGAAAACTAAAGATACCATACCATTGATATTCTAACTAATGCGTATACATTCTATGAATCATTATTGTTCCCTATCTTCTTATAATATGCACCAATAAATAGTTGACCAGTATGTTTGAATTTGAAGTGTTCATGAAAGTGATAGATGAGAAATATTTTTGTATATTGATGTAATTTCTGTGGTCTATCTACAGTGAAACGTAAGACCCCGGTACACCATAATAATGTCAGTAGCTTAAAGTAATATCGTGAATTATAGAAATATTTTAATAACTATGAAATATGATCGTCTTCATTATAATTGTGGAGATTCCTTCTAGGAATTGTGGACATAACAGAATCTCTACATCTTGAAATATCTATTATAAGTACCTATGATCACAATTAATCAGTTGCGGCGTTACATATTACCATCCCTCTTAATATAAATCTGATTTTACGTAAACTTATAATTTCTCCATTGTGCCTATTAGATATTGTTATTTACTTTCAGAGTTATTTATGGTTAAAGAATATATTATAGGAGAACTCTAACGATCGCTCGTAACCAAAATTGTATATGAATAAATTCATTCCACTTGTTATTCTTTCACACTTATTAATTTTGTTTACCACATTTGTACCTATTTCTTTTTACGTTAAGATTATCGTTAAGTTGTATTGTATTGTATCTTAGTACAAAGTGGCATCTTTATGAAGGTATATTCGAGCTTCGAAAGCTAGTTACGTGGCCATTTAAGTCGGATATTATGTGACTATAGTTTTAAGTATTTTATTCTTTGTATTATTAATGAAACGATGCAACAGTGTCAGATTCAAGAAATTGCATAGACAAATAAAAATGTTTTAGCAAAATTTACGGCTTTTATTTTTTTAACTTGTCACAACTTTGAGCCTTATTTTTAAACGTTAAGAATTCATAATGTTTAAAAGCTAACCTTATTTTGTCGTAGCTCTACTGTAATTACTTGTAGTAATGGTTTAAAAGTATTTTGGTTTTATCGAACAGGGACTTACCTAATGATTGCAATAAGGTCTCAAATTGAACAGTTGAGCTAGTGTGATATTTATATACTTCACAAGAAAAAACAAATTTGTGAGATTAAATAATGACTTGATTAAAATTTTTATATTTTGCAAGTCCACTTTAAAACGCCAGTTATTTTTGTTGCTTTTCAAGAAATTGATGATGTAAGGAAGAGAAGTGTCATAGAGTTAGGTAGATTAGAGGCAAATTCCATCCGCTCTTACAAATAAACACAACAATACTGCATCATCGGTAAAGAATATAAAGGTTATCAATATTATTGTGAAAATCTGTTAATTTAAGATAATTTTTAATAGAAAAAAAACGACGCATCTCACAAGTTGTTCTCAGGTGGGCCTTGAACTGCAACCTTGGAGGTCTAGTCCACTGTTCTTCCAATTGATACCGCAACTATACATTTCCTAGCTACACATTTTTTCATGAAACTATTCTTCTACATAAATAAAAATGAATCACCGAAATCGAGGTATGCAAGTGCATAACTTCCGATCGATTGCACCAAATTGGATAATTTTTGTTGTATTCGTTATGGTTAGGTTCGTTAAGGTTTTTATAAAGGTAAGATTATTCCCACGGGAACGGGAACCACGCGGGTGGAACCTTGGGCGGCCGCTATTTTATTTAGATATTAAGCATTTAAAGCATTACAGTTAAAAAGTCAAATACTAGATTAATTTATTAATTAACGTATTCGGTCATATGTCAATGACGGAAGACGACGGTAGGAGAGTCACGAGAGCCTATTAAAATAGTTGGAACGCATATTAAATGCAGTAAACTAGAGGGCCCATTAAAATGCACACAATATTCAGCATTGAATAATTAATCTGGGGAAATTTGTCGAGTTTTTGAAGCGTGAAACGCTTTCGTTTTCGTGGGAGCCCCACGCGCCGGTGGTGGCGGCGCCCGCCCAGTCGCCGCCCGGCCGCCTCCCGCAGCGCTCGCCGACGATGCTCCGCGCCCACACCCGGCACACACTTACATCATGTTAAAATATACTCTGTACCTGCTTTTCATAGCGGCTTTGATAGTCGCCCACGATGCTCCAGGAAAGAAACCTAAAAGAAGTAGACGCCCCAAGGAAGAGGAGGACACTACTCTGCAACCCAGTGTTATCTCGTATTCGACGTTCGGTTTCAACGATGTGGGGTCTTACGATGGATTCGTCCCGACTTCACCGGATTATGCAAACTATTTGAGTAATCAGGAATCTTCTACCAGACTGTACGCTCCCGCCTTCCCGTCGGCTCCGGATGCGACGGGCTTCAATAGTGATTTTGGACAGTTCGAAGGATACGCTAGTAACGACGAAGGTGGACCTCAATCGAGTATGTTACAATACCCCCAAAGCACGATGAATTTTTTTAGTACACCTTCTTTTGAAAACAGCGATGACCTGAATAGAAATACGGCGTCGAACGAGGCCATCCGAAATGCAGAAGAAATTAGTGGGTCTGTTTATGGCACTAAAATTGGTTCCAAAAATAAGCCGACAAAACCCACAAATTCAAATATTACTGAGTTTAACGTGTACAGTAGTGGCCCTGTTTACAATTCAAATGAACGTTTCAAAGATGAAGAAACACAAGTTCCACATAAAAAAAAGATAAATAATGGTGAGTCTGCACATAGTGAACAAAACATACATAGTTACATACCAAATTATCCATCATCAGAAGTGGAAGAATTTATAAAAGCACAAACGAATCCACAGAACGCACTTAAGTTCCCAAGAGTAGTAGATTTCACAAATATAAAAAAATATTATCCAACAGAACTAGACGATAAATATAAAGTTTCTACTTATAGTTCTATATTGAATAACCAAAACAATAATGTTTTTTCAAATAATAATGAAAATCAAATTAATCAGTTTATTTCACCTACACAAAGAGTAAAAGAGTCAACTTCTTTTAATACAAAGCTTGCTGATGTTGATGGAGATAACGAAAAAGAAAATACAAAACCAAACATATTTTCTAACACTGATTATTCTGCAAATTACATCAAGCCAGTATCTTTAAAAAACAACTACAAAAATTCTTTGTTTAATTCTGATTCATTTAAAGATAATTATAAACATAAATGGACGTCCGAAAATGGTGATGACGAATCTAAAAATATAAGAGACCCCTTTAAGGGGTATGAATATTCAACAGACTATAGTAACACCAGTTTCAAGTATGAATTTACACCAGACAAACCACCTTTTAAAATATATACAGAAGAACCAACTCCAGCAAGTAGTAATATTGATTTGACTTACCATTTAAGTGACACAGATTACTCGAATTTTAAGAAAATACCTGAAGTGAGTATTCCATTTGATGATGATTTTGATTCACATTCAAGCAGAGACAAATTTAAATCAGATGAATATCTGAATCAGTTTAAAAACCTTTACACGACATCACCGCCTACAAAATGGGGCAACGGCCTAAAATCTTCTGAATTTTCTTTTCACAAACATCGTGTAAAGAGACCTCAATATGAAGACAGTGTAAATAATGATATGGTCCACATACCAAAACGACCAAGTAGTAGTATAAAATTTAATTATGGAAATAGCAATTTCGATGGTAAGATCAACGATCACTCGTTGCAACGACCATACAAAACAAATAAATTTGAAAAACCAAGAGATTGGAGCAAAGAAGTGCATGGCACTAGATTTAAATCTGAAGAAGACCTCCTGGATCTAAGAAATCATGATACTTCACATCCATCTTATCTTCCATCGCATCGACCTAAAGGAAATGATTTACTAGACGATACTGATTATAAAACGCTTGTGGAGAAATGGAGACAGTCTTATTTGAAATCAAAATACAGAGATTCGTATCGAGACTACGAGAGCTACGCTTCAGAAGAGAAACCGCTTCATGTTCCCATCCCGAAACCATATTCGGTAAGTTTGCATCAATATCTGTAACTTGTAAATAAGCTGTATAGTATGTGGTTGTTAAGCTCGCAATCACCTTTTGTAATTATCTAGCAAAAAATTGATACGGAGGAATGCGGATCGGAAAAGCAGACAACGCACGTCGCGCACTAATTTCCTCGCTTGCTCTTATAGCCAATAAAATGATGCGCGTCCGTGCATCTGGGTGAAATCTTGAAACTAAACACTACTCTGGACTTAATGTTGGATGCGGATTTCAATTTTTTCCACAAAGTATATCAGATTGTTGTGACTAAGTTTGACCACTGAATCGATGGACATTATTTTATCGGTGTTACGTGGATTGGATAAACAAACGATTTTGTAGAAAGCAAAATCTATTACGGGGTTGTCTATCAATAACGAGTGGTTGGGTGCTGATAATGAGCTCGTCGACCCTGTGACTACAGTCACGGTACATTAGCTCCAATTGTTTGTAGTTAGTGAAAGTACTGTGATCCTTAAGGTATATATATATCTTGTGGTTTCTTTTGACCTTTCTTGTTGATGTTTTTTTTATTGATGTTGGTATCTTCTTTTCCACTGTAGGTATATGTTTTAAAAAACGTATGATGCATGTATTTTTTCGTTTTCTTATAAATGCACCTCACACTTTAAAATAATTATTTATAAGTTATTTGTATAAATAAATTAATACAAAACAAGTTAGTGAAGATGATTTTCAGAAAATATACTCACTCATCTGTAACAAATTTATTTCGTTATTGGGAAATCGGAATATGAAATAAAATTAAGATGATTGATAATATAATCAAAGTTTTATTAAGATTAAAACGTAAGAGTAACCGGTTCTTATTTAGGCTAGTAACGTTCATCTTATGTTTTGGCGCGCACTGTTCATTAAAATAAAACAACTTTTACGGATATCAAATGCGCTATATTTCACGAACTAAGTTGTAACTGTCCGTTTTTTATTTTCCCGTCTCGTTTCGGCACATTTTCGGCTAGTTAGTTCGATTTTTTATGAAAGGCCAGGTGTCGGCGTTCTGCCTGAGGAAGGGGCAGTTGACAACTTTAATATTTTCCAGATAGAAGTTCCTCATCCAGTGATAGTGCCGGTGCCTCAGCCTTATCCGGTTCGGATACCGGTACCGAAACCGGTCGCGGTGCCGGTCGTGAAGGAGCTCAGCGTCCCGGTAGAAAAACCTGTACCGTACCCGGTTTACAAAAATGTCCCTTTCCCGGTAGAGAAGATTGTCCTGGTACCGGTAGAAAAAGAGGTCAGTGTAAAAGTGCACCGTGGTAAATAAATGAGTAAGGAACTGTTGATTCTCATAATTCGATTACAAAATAGCGTACAACGACTTAAAGTATGAAAAAATTACTGGAATTATCTTGCATGGCACAAATCTAATTGTCCACTTGTCATGCGAATGATTACTACTTTTACACAACTATGTAGTCACGCGTATCTTTTTCTGTGTGTAAATAAATCACTAACCGCTTTCTGCATGATAATTACTCTACTGGATCCGTGTGCATTTAAATGAATGCAGGTAATAGGAAGATATGTCCATCAAAGAGAACGATTAGATGATAATAATGTATTTTTTAAGTTACAATATTTTTTTTCATATACATCGTTATTTTATGTTTACCCAAAACCTCAAAACCAAACCTTTTGTACTCGTAGAACTATCCATTACGAACAAATTTTAATATGGAAACAACCCTAAAGTCTTGAAATAAAATCAGCTGTTTTTAATTATTTGGAGTTAAAATATTTTTTTCTATGAAACAGCTGAATTTGTTTGTAAGGATGAGTTCTACAAATGGTTTTCAGGTTTTGGACAAACATAAAATAACGGTATATAAATGTGTTCATAGTTAGGTATAATCAAATAGGTACGTACCATTATAATAATTCATGTTTTTCATTTAGGTAAAAGTACCGGTAATTAAACCTTACCCTGTGCACGTACCTCACGTTAGGCCAGTTTTCCATCACTCGAGGCCACCTCGTGAAGAGTTTGACGCTGAGGCGGACGATGACGATTTCTTGCCACGACCAAAAAATAGCAAAAGGCCGCCGCCATATAGAAAAAGGCCGAAAAGGTAATTAATCTATTTTGTTATACTACATTTTCCAGAACATTTTATTTAACCAAAATTTTCCTGTTTTTTTTACCAAATTGTAGAGCTACCTCAAATTTATCTGTTCATCAACAGAGACTGTGGCACTTCTTTCATCGAAAGCCAATTTTGTTCAACTGATTTAAAAATGAGTTTGGCGATCATTATTTGCTATATCAAGCATAACATTGCATGCATAGATGTTATGTATTGTAGTAATTGCCTGTAAACAATGCAAGTAGTCCGTTCATAAAGTTCAAAGACACTGGCTCAATGGCGCTAATTTAAACGACAAAACTAAATCTTAAGACGACCTGTTCGACGCAGGGGACTAACCCCGCTTTTTGCGCTAGAGGTCCCGGGTTCGATCCCCGGAGAAGACAAATATTTGTGTGCATGAACATGTCTATTTGTCTCAGTCTGGGTGTTTAGCATGTATATTATGTATGTATTTACAAGAAAAGGATATAAATATGTTTATCCGTTATTTAGTACCCATAACACAAGTTCTTCATGATACTTAACGTGGGCTAGATAAATGGTGTGATTCTTGGACGAATGATTGTATGCAATTATTTATTTATTTTTTGCTTTCCAAAAAAACTTTAATACCTAATAATTTTTTCATAGACCGGAACTCCAAGAATCCAAGTGCATAAACTTTCAGTAAACTATGCTATGCATTGACCTTCTGCTTTTCCTATGTTTAAGTTTCAGTTTTATTTTTAAAGTAGAGGGTGGAGGTATTGTTCTGTTTTCATAAACGAAATGTTTTCGTTTTACCGTTCAAAATTACCGCGTTTAAGTCCCTGCACGCGTTCGTTGCAGCCCGCGCAGTCGCCCACGAAGGCCGACCAGAATGCCGTACCACGACCGCAGCACCAGCAGGCGACGATGGCCCACATCCCAACGACCTTCAGAATCGCAACGGCCTTCAGAATCCAGAAGCCGCCCCTTCTCTAAAGAATACCATGCACCATACAGACACCATGACTACGAACCGGAACGAGAATATGAAAGCGAACACAGTGACTACTATTATTGTAAAAGAACTGGCAACTGCTGACCAGAAAACGGTCTTTAGGTGATAGGAATCAATGAGATCTCTCTTTTATCTTATTAGCAAGATTGTTAATATTTTATGCTACGAGGGTTGTAGGCCTGTTTAATTTAAACCCTAAAATGACATTTTACGATTGTTTTATATCGATTTCTTCAAATATTAAGGTATTAGTCACAAAATATTTTTGCCTTAATTTAATGCCGCATAATCAACAGGGGCTGACATTGAAATATTTTTTTCTGAGGGTTTAAATACAAAAACAAAGTTTTGATGATATTGTGCGGTATGTATTAGAGGCATCCAGTTACAGTCCCAGATTACGGAGAAGTTATATAGACTGTGCCCAGATTATTAAATTATTTATTAAAATTTAATTTTATCAACGAAATCGTAAAAGTTGCATTTTTAGATTAAGTTAATAAGGCGGTGACTAAAGTTGTAGTTATTTGAAATAGGTTTCAGATTTGCAAATAAGCGTAATGCATTTGTAGTAGTACTAGTTGTAAATAACGTATATTTTCTAATCTATTGCATGTAACAATTATTCATAGTTAATAATAGCACAATGAATTTAAAAAAATATATGTCCAACTATGATACTTACTCGTATATACAACGACAAATAATTTTCATTGTGTTATTAATTGTTTTTAATAAGACATAATACGAAATAGTCTCTAGGAGTATAACTAAATCTAGTTTTATAGAAATGATTTTAAAAAGTTTGTTTGCTGATATCGCTATTCCGAAACTAATCATCTGATTCCAAAAACTGTTTTCCCGATAGAAACCAAATTTCTACGACAAAAATTTTCGCAGAAATAATAAATATTATTACGGTATAAGTGTAACTTCACGAGAGTAAGAATTTTCAATATGTTTGTTTCAGCTTTCACTTAAACGCTGTACTTATTTTTATCGTTGTTTATTCTTTGTGCCAGATCTATTGTTGTTTTTCTTTGATAAACATTGTTTTAACATCTAGCTAAAGTAAATTTTAATTATCTTATATGCATTTTAACACTATTGTAATATATTTTAATACAATTGATTTAATATATACGTCGAAAGTGTCTAGGGTCAAGTACTTTTTAAACGATAAAGAAATATCCAATTAATATTATCAAATGTAGTCTTTTAGACTTGTGTTTTTACTTTAATTATTTCTTTATTAAAACAGTGAAACATACAAAAAAAGAATCAATAACTATCCAAAAAAGTTAAATCAATAATCCTCAATAGCAGCGATACTCTAAAACGATCTTGATCCCTAGACACTTTTGATGTGTGTAGTTACATATTGTTAGTAAAATATCAATATTGAAATCTAGTTTTATTTTACGTGTAAAATTTTCTTTTTTGCTGAAAAAAAACATCGCTCTTTATTTTCGAACAATTAACTTAATTTACGTGGAATTATTATAACTAGCTACATTTATTCTTTACTTTTTGTTGGTAAATTGGGAAAAGCTGATCAGTTAAAATAAAAACATACTTATGTTTCACATCGTACTTTTCAACAATATTTTTTTAATTAAGCAATCGATTGAATAAAAAAAGGGTGTGACATACATCGGTTTGGCCGAATCTATAAGGGTTTCGTTTTTTTGCCTTTAGGCTACGAAACCCTAATTAGCAGTAAATGTAATTTTCTCAAACATGCATGGAAATGTTGTCATTATTTTCGAAAAAAGAACACGCGAAGTATCGAATTTACGGACAAAGAAAATCAAATCCATTGCAGGAGCGTTTTTTGAATTTGGAACATTACAAAGAGTATTTAACAACTCCAGCACGCCGTTTCATACAACATTGCCGGAGCGCTGTAATGTTCCAAATTCAAAAAGACGCTCCTGCAATGAATTTGATTTTCTTTTAGTAATTATTAAATGTATAATATAAAAAGTATGTTTTATTTCCCTGCATTCTTTTGAGAAAAGCACTATATATGCCTCGGCGGAAATGGCAATTGCCTGTCTCGTATTAGAGAAGTCCTCGCCTACGGGCTCGGCCTTCAAACTCATACTCGACCTGCAATTGCCTATTTCACGGCCTTTGCAATAATGTACTATTATGTGAATATACATACATATTATGGTATACTTACCTAGAAATCAAATTCTATCTTTGAGAAAAACGCAAGTTTTGCACATTTTCATAATTTTGTACAAAATCACACTACATCACTTCATAAAATTATGATTGCAAAAAATATTGGTAAGCTTAATATTTATTTACGAGAAGTCTCGTGTGTTGTGTTCGTTAAGAAGCTTAAGACTTAAGTCATAAGTCAACCAGAATACTAGCTTACTGGCTTAGAGGTACACTGGTGACTGGACACTTATAAACATGATAATATTCTTTTAGATGCTTGCAATACCAGGAAAACCTATTCCCTTTTTCTTGGCTAATCTCAAAAACTTTTTCAATCACCGTTTTTTAGATGCTGAAATAAAGTTCATGAGTTTGAGTTCAACCTCATTGTGAAATACTATTCAGGATTCCGTTAAACCGGAATAAAGTATATAGTATCAGTTCATTATTGTATCAATAAGATTTGTCTATATCTTATAAAGAAAAATATTTGAAGAAAATGCATTCATTATTTGGCCCTTGAAAGACTTTGATTGAAAATACAAATGTTGGACGGTTGAAATAGTCCAGGCTTAAATGATTTTTAATATATGAAAATCATATTACATATTCATAATTTTTATTAATAAAATTATTATTATACGAGTATTCTACTAGCGGCCGCCCGTGGTTTTACCAGCGTGATTCCCGTTACCGTTGGAATATCAGATAAAAAGGTAGACTATGTTTTAATCCAGGCTGTCTTCTATCTGTGTGCCAAATTTCATCTAAATCTGTTCGACAGTTTTTGCGTGAAAGAGTAAAAAACATCATCACAAACTCGCATTTATAGTAGGATAGGATAGGATTTTGTCAGACAAATAACATTGTGAATTTTCATTATTTGTCTAAACATCATGATGCAAATTTCGGAGAATCAAATGTGTAATACATTTGTTTATTTGAATGAATGAATTAAGATGAAACATGTTTGCGATATTATCTTGTTAGCTGCGTATTGTGTGCACCATTCATCAACGCATTGAGATCAACGGCCAGTCTCGCATGGACGGACGCTTTTACCGAGAGGACTCCGATCGCCACGCATTCTACGTGTTAACGATTCGAGATCATTGAATTTCCTTAAGTAATCAACCATCATGTGTTCACAGTTCACATTGTTTATGCATGTAAACCACCATGTATAAACAATGTTGGTTTTGATTATTTGAGTGTGGACCCCGTGCTTCAGCTAGGTTCTCCACCTGGGTGAAGCACGGCGCACCTATATGTTCCCGTGCTCCAACTGATGATCAGTACAGACAAGTAATTAAGAAAAATACAAAATTTAATATTAATCAATAAAATTTATAGGTGCAGTGTTATCTTAAAATTTTAATTTAAAATTGAATCTTATCACTTTATAATATAGAGACAACACAAAAGGGGACAAATATGGCAATTTTTGAAGTGAAAACTTCTTTAGCGGCGTTGAGCACTTTTTCTGTAATGGGTATAAAATCTTAAACTCGCGTCAGGACACGTGACCTGATCGAAAAAGCGTAGGACGGATGGAGAATGTTGAGGTGACAGGTTGACTATGGTCTCGGTTGCTTAGCGACAGACTGTTGATAATGTCTTTTACTTGTCTCTTGTTTTATTGTCAATATATATTTTTCGATTCTCTATAATAACTAATGTTTTCTTATATCTTATTACCTAACTTAACGTTCACTTTAATATGGTTTGTCATGTTTGTGTACGATAGCGCAATAAATGAATATTGTATTCTACCACATAAATGATAGTACTTTTATACTGATAAAGCAATTGGTGCAAAATTATTCCCTAACCATTCCAAAATATCAAACATGCTCAACGTTAATAATCAAGTTTTCACTTCTGCCGGCACTCCCGGAGTGCAACCCGTCTTTTTTTTTTCTCTAAGTTGGTCCAGCAGCGCTGAAATGTAAATTTTACAAAAAATCATAGTAATGTAGGGACTAAATAACTACAGACACAGCTTTTTTTTTTAAACATGTTAAAAGAAAAATAAAAGGAAAATATTCAGAATATTCACTTAATAAACTGATAGAGACATTCAGTATATTTTTTGTGAATATTCAGAATATTTTTCTTTTGTTTTTCTTTCAACGTGTTTTTCATGAAAAATGCAGAATATTTTTCTTTTATTTTGTTTCTACGTATTTTTCGTATAAAAATGATGCATTATCTTATGAAAAACATATAAGTTTATTTAATGTGAATGTGTAGGTATATTTAAATTTTTAATACATTACTGTACGAAATAAGACGGGGGAAATTACACTTAACCTTTGACGAGTTTCTTGCAGGTTCTTCTTGTTCCGAAGGTCTCTCTTCGCCGTAAGGGTAGCTTCTTTTGACATCCGCCTAGACTGAATAAATTATGTTGAATTTGTATAAACGAATGGAACGAACCCTGGTAAGTGACAAATACCAACCTCGGGTTGCATTGCAATAAGTGGAATTTAGTGTTCTAATATAATTTTGATCTTAAAGTACTGTTTAAAATAACTCTATACAATGTGGCTCTATTACCACTGTCATGTAAATAAGTAGTTAGGTAACAATTTTTTGCTAGTTGGAACTAAATTAAAATAACGGGAAACTGATTTTAAGATAAAAATCAAATATTTTATAGCATGGTTACGCCTAAAACCATACGCAGGCAATTAGTCACTTGCTAACAAATGTAGGCGCTTCGACTACAATAGCAAACTAATTAAGCTCATAATTTAATAGTTGTTTAGTTATTTCACCACGATCCTAATTAGTGAGAATGCAGGTCATTGGCAGCGGTTGTGGTTGAGATTCGTCACCATTCACCCAGGAATTTTAACACCGCCTTTGTGGAATAGATGACATGGTAACACATTTCCCATAAAAGTGTAATTAAGTAAATAATTAATGTTTGTTTAAGGCTATGAATACACGTCAGATTTTTCTCTAGGGTAGTCGGATCCGATAGTCTGATCAGACAATCGGAAGGCGCTCGTGCCATACATTTGTTTGAACACTCAATACACATCAATAGACGCCCGAGTCGGAAAGAACGCTACGTGTTTACGATTTTATTGTCTTATCCAATTGTCTGAAGGCGCTGTATGCATACTTCTGTACAGAGACGAAATAGACATCCGATTCTCCTTCCAATTTGCCAATAGACTCTCTAGCGCATATTATTTTACTCTTTGGACTGAGTTTAGTAAAAGTCGGAAGCAAAATCGTACGTCTTTTGCCATATTTAAGCTGTTATGTCTGAGGTCCAGTTATGTATTTTTAAGGAAGTAACTTTTTACTAACTCGTAATAAATAAAAAAAAAATCAAACCGACTTCAAAAAGTAAAAAATAAAACTTTTGGAGTCGGTGCCAGCCAGGGCATTCTACATTGCACTTCTATTAACTATATATTTTTTTGGCCTTAGCTAGCTAGCACCGACTCCAAAAGTTTTATTTTTTACTTTTTGAAGTCGGTTTGATTTTTTTTTATAAAATGTTTTTATTTCAGATTTTTTAGTTACATCATGTGCCGTTACTTACACTAAAAATCAGCCCATACACAACAATGTCATCTAGGTAAACGACTACTTGCCAAAAGGTGATTGATATTTTTCAAGATTATGAAAAAACTACTAGCCAGATCTTCGTAAAAATTATATGGGACCAAATTGACAGTGTACCCGATCGAACAAGAAAACAATTATTAAAATCGGATCACCAACACCGGAGTAATCGGTATACATACATCAGACAAAAAAAAATAAAAAATACGCGTTGAATTGAGTACCTCCCTCCTTTTTGTTGAAGTCGGTAAAAAGGAGAATCAGTGTCATCCTTATCAGCTGTGTTTAATGTCTCTTCTCCTGGGATACGGGTCTTCCTTGTCAAAACCATGGAGGAGGTTGTTTAGCGATAACGTAGATTTGACTAAAACGTTTCAATAAAAAATTGGTTTCATTTAAAGTCATTATGATCATTTTCAGATACAATAGTAATTACAAGTCGTGATTTACAAAAACACACCTCATTGTGTGATTTGACACAAAATTGGGTGATTTAGTTGTCGGGCAGCGGATGCGTCGATTGCGGGTGTGAACCTTGAATTATTCGCGTTTAATTCACGGCGTGCGCCGCGTGTGCGCAACCTGACACGTGACGGACGATGATCTGTGACCACTACTAGCCTCCCATCGATCAGGGTGGTTGCTCAACTCTCAAATTATTATTTACATCGACCATTGTTATGTGCGAGATTAACAGCGCGTTACGACCGGTGTGACTGTAGATCGTTGTTTTATGTTCTGCAACAAAAAAAGTGATAGGTAGGGAGAGACACTACTCCTCATTCCTATTTAACAGAATTTAAAGCAGAAAAAATTTTTGCTCTACCGTAAAATAGCTTTTGGTACAAAAAATGTTCTACAAATGCTTTATTCTTCTTGTAATACTAGTTTATCCTAAACAAATGCTCATTAAATATACCAAATCAGGCGGAAAAATCGCACATAGATTGTTTCGGTCGGATTAGTAAACAGCCTAACCAAATCGCAAACTAATAACATTGACATTGCAAACAACCGCAAAAATAAGAGTAAGTAGCTTTGTTTATTTTAAATTGAGTTAGCTTCCTAAAGGTACACAGTATTTAAATTTTCATCTCTACTCATGTGATCTATACTAATACAATAAAGAGGAAAGATTCGTATGTTTAAAACGAACAATCTCAATAACTACTGAATGGATTTGGATGAAATTTTGCATACAGAGAAAAAATATAGAAAAATATAGAAATATGTAGAAGATTTAATACATTTTTTCCCTATATTCCCCCGGGAACGGGAATCACGCTTGAAGCATGCGGGTGAAACAGCGAGGTCGCCCGCTGTTTCACCCGCATGCTAGTGTTTTAGTAATTTTCATCAATAACATGAAAAAAGTTTTCTAATTATCCCTCAAATGAAGGCTTTGATAATAATTACATTGACTTATATGAAACCAACTAATGGGATTGTACGACAACGCATCTAAATATTGATGCTACAAAAAAATGTCGTACTTACCTAATTACTCATTTGTGTCATGGGATTTACCGGTGCCAAACCTGCAATCCGATTTGTTTGTTTAATCAAATATAATTTTAACAATCTATCACGTGTATTTTATTGGACTGTAATTGACACAGATACCTATTATTCTAAAGATTTTAATCCAAGTAATTTGCATTTATTGAATACTATTGATAACTTCGTCACGTTTTGAATATAAATTATATTTCCCAGACGAATAAACCTGACCTGTATCCTGATTTTATGACTGTTTAGACAAGGTACAGTCGAGTTCTTGCTAAGTGAATCTACGTCCAGTTCAGGTAAATACATTTGTGATATGGCAGTCATCGGTGATTTACGTCCTCGCAATCACTCTATGAAATTTAGGCTGTGCTTAAACTCTATTGTATAATTATTTTTAAGGATCAATACGATAGGATTGACTACTATCTATGTGATAAAAGTCCTCTAAAAATTTAGTTTATTATATATATATATATATATAATATCTGTGCACTTTTCAACTTTGTCGTAGTAATTATTGTGACAATTTGTATAGAAAATCAAAGACAGCGTCAAAAAACTTAATGCGACAAAGTTCAAAAATGCACAGCTATTATTGAACTCGACTGTACCTAAATGCTTTAAAAATATTCAGTAGAGATTCGTTAATGTCGATCATTTATCATCATAAATAACTATATGCATTTATCGGTGAAAATAGGTAAGTAGCTTTTTTATTATTAAGCGTTACAAGTTACAATTCTAAAAGTGTAATATCACGTCTCTAATTATTGTTTTTTCTCCGAAAACAGCAGTTACATGAAAATAAACGTTACTCCCAAACATAAATAGGCTTAGCAAAAAAACGATTGAAAAGCCCATTTCCGAATGAAATTAACAAAAAAATTGGCAGCTCGTATTGTATGTTGTATGTATAAAGCTGCGCGAGCCGCGAACGAGTTGGTAGTGCGAACCGGTGCCCCCTGCCGACCGGACGATTGCGCGGGGTTTGAACACATCACTACACGTAAGTTTATTTACCTTTCATACATTACAATTAAAAATCAGTGATGTTCAAAGTGACTGTTCAGTGAAATTCAACTGCCTTTTTAGACGATATCAATACCTACTTTTATTTTTAAAGTTAAAGATTATAAAAATCTAAGATAATTTACAGCCCATTTTAAAGATTACCTACCAAAGAAATCTAAGGGGTGACCCATTACTTTATTTTTTAATTTAATATAAATTTCAGTCTTTATTGAAAACAGTTCTGTAAATATGTTACAAACTTGTTAAAACTTTAAGCTTAATCCGAACGACATTGTCAAACTTGTTCTTGCACATAAATATTAGTATTTGTTATGAAAAGCAGCATCTATTTTTTAAAAATAAGTATTGCAGTAGTTGTTGTCAATTTGTAATAAAACCAAACTAAGTATTCAAAGTATTTGCATCTTGTAGTCGTAAGTACATATATAATATAATCGTTAATTACAATTGGAGTTAGTATCGTTTCCAAAAGATTCGACTTTGCGATTTTCGAAAAAGCGAAACTTAAACTTGCAAACAATTTCAAGATATGTGCACATAACGGATAATCAGTTTTGGCAGTTATAAAAAAGGTTTGTCACCTCGGTGTATTCGTAAAACCTTTCTCAAATCATGCATTGGGCTGGTCTGGTTGAAAATAACTTAGACCAGTTTAGAAGTGCAAGAAAAAATGCAAACATCGTTTCAATACAAGACGGCGATTGCCTGCAGTTTCACGGTCACTTGACTATCACTTATATTTGCATTAAATGAAGCTGAATTCATAGACTCATAGATTTTTTTCATGGCATTTTATTGTCGCAGCTTCCTGACTACATACTAAAGACGCAAAAAATTGTTCAGATTTTTTTCAGATGTTAAGGAAGTACTTATAAAATGCCAGTCTTTTTATGCTGTGTTAATTTAATTAGTGTTTTTTATTGGCGCCACTGGCAAAGGGCTTATAAACAAACAAGGTTTTAATTACAATTAGCACAGTTACTGAGATGATTTAGAGACGCAAAGAAAAATTAATATGTATCAAGATTTTGTTTTACTGATGCTACTTATAAATAACCTAGAAGTGTCCGTTTGTTTTTACTGTCTTAATTAGTAGTGTTTTACATTGAAAGGCGCCAATGGCATCTGAGGGCTTATAAACAAAACATTTTTTTACTACAATTTATCACAGTTACCTTCTGCGATGATTTGTCCTCTACGCGAATTATGTTATAACTCAGTATCTACTCTTTAACAAAAGCTAACGATTGTTAACAAAAGTTTTAATTTTTTTTTGGTTGTTAAAATGGTACTAGTACCTAAGTACATAATAGTTAGTACATTGTACCCTTTTTTAACCAATTACAGTACAGTTAACATATCGTATAATTTATTGTGTAACTTAAATATTTTAATAACATTAATGAATATATGTACTTAAATAAATACTAATAATACGTAAGTAATACTATTTAAAACAAGATGGATCTGACCCGAACTATTAAAATCTAGAAATAAAATATGATGAAGACAGTAGACAGCGTCTTAACAGTAGCAAACTAACCCTATATGTATTATCAAAATTAAGGTTGGTGGTATTTTGGCAGTAGTTACAAGTTGATACGTATTGCAACATATTAATTTATTTTTATCACTTATGACAACACCAAAATCAAAATTAAGGTTGGTGGCATTTTGGCAGTAGTTACAAGTTGATACGTATTGCAACATATTAATTTATTTTTATCACTTATGAAAACACCAAAATCACGCTCCCATAGAAAAGATTGCAACGCACTCGTGAGATTGGAACTTCGAAATATCGAATTTATGGTTAGACTGTAGTTATTTTCGTGAACCTATTATTGCTATTAGATAGCATACCATCTATAAAATGTAATAGCGATAGTTTAATTGATAACAGTTGAGAATTTTTTGCATTTTTCAATGCTACTTTTATACTTAATGATAACTTTTAAATAGAAAAATATTGGAAAACACAACTCGGCCACAAGTGAACTTCCATTCAATGTTATCCCATCTGAGAATTCAGAAATACTTTTTTTAAATAGGACCGGGGATTAATCATCTTGTGTATTTCTTATTTAAGTTTTTAAATTCCCTTTATCATTTTTAATTCAGGTTTCTGTTATTATTTAAGAGTTTTCAAAAGATCTTCTAGTAGGTATTCAAAGTATTATCTTAATAATTTAATTAATGTTCGTGTAGACGTCTTGCCGTTATTCTACAGTTCATATTACATTGACCACATTCCACACGTGATCGTATAAGGCAAAAACTGTTTTATATGTTCGCAGGTAAAAACTATAACTTATAATATTCTGTGGTATATTCGGGAAACTTCCCGGTTGACCAGTAGTTTTTTGGGTAACGTTTTCTTTGAAAGTACTAAGGTTAAAGAAATAATGTATTATTCAAATGAAATACCCGTTAAATTATTTGTGATATATACGTTTTCGATATATCTGTTACTTTTTAAATAAGGAACCCTAAAAAATACTCTACTGGTCAATTGAGAAGTTCCCAGACTGTATAAGTAAGTTTAGGTGAAACTATGTTCTAATGCAAGTAATTTTCATGTTACCTTGGAAAACATTACACTACTAGCGGATCCTCGCGGTTTTACCCGCGTGGTGCCCGTTCCTGTGGGAATATCGGGATAAAATATAGCCTATGTCACTCGGGAGAAATGTAGCTTTCTAATGGTCTAAGAATTTTCTAAATCGGTCCAGTAGTTCCTGAGATTAGCACGTTCAAACAAACAAACTCTTCAGCTTTATAATATTAAAAAGTATAGTTATAGAACTGTTGTAAATAGAATTCAACTAATCATGTTTTCTAATAAACATAGGTATTTATTATCTATATTTTCTAATCAACATATTATTATTTATTTATTTTTGCATATTTTATTGGTTTCCAGCAAGAAGTTATGTCACAAAATGAAAACATTATCGCAAATTATCATTAATACAGTTAATTATTTCGTGCGTGACCGTTCATGTGCTGTTTGATTCTACTTCATAAGTAGTTCTTTAACCTTACGATCTCGATATATAAAACTGTCGCCAATGAAAGATATAAATGGAAATAAGTTCAATAAACTTCGGGAAAGTTAACTCACTGGACGACGGTAACCTTTTCACCATCTTTATGATTTTTGAATACCTACCTACTGTATTTATAATTTATAAGCTACACCAGACTGTCTCGTCTGAGAGCTACTTGTGCACATTTTACTATTTTTTTTTCGATTAAAATTGTTATATTAAAAACAATTTAAGCATATGAATTTAAAAATTCTTATTCTTATATGAATTTTAAAATCATTTAATTTTTAAATGAAATGCCTGTTAATGGTCTATTATGTTTTATACACATACACGTTTTCTATATATCTATTACTTTTAAATAAAGCTCCCTAAAAAAACTACTGGTTAACCGGGAAGATCCCCGACTGTACATTGTTTTTATTCATACCCATCTATTGAATGTTCCTTACATTAATTATATTTATAACTATCCTTCCGCCCGCGACTTCGTCTAAGAGGAATTAGGTTACAATACAATCCTGTTTTAATCCCTATTCCGTGGGAATATCAAAACCTTCTCTTAATGCTCGCCTACATCAATAAAGGATCGTATATGCAAAATTTTTGTGCCTTGTGGTGACGGCCTAAGAATACACGTGTCACCACTCCCGTACATGCCTGGGATGTCGTAAGAGGTTCGACGCATTGAACACCTGTGTGAGAGAAGGAAAACTTGAAATAAACCCTCTACCAACCCGTCTGGCCAACGTGGTAGCAGTAGGCTAATAGCCTCCTATGAACGCCACAATAGGCGTGAGCTAGGAGAGGCTTATGTTCAGCAGTGTACGTCTACAGGGTGAGGATGATGATGATGATAATGCAAAATTTTAGCTTAATTGGTTTTGCCGTTTATGTTGTGCGTTGTCTGTCAGTCTGTAACGGTATTGTTTTATGAGTATATAGATATTGTTTTATTCATGTATTATCTACCTACCTACATATTAACGCTTATGGGGACATTTACAAAGTTTAGTTTAGATTGTGAATGTGTGAATTCTATAGGTTTATCATATGCAATTCTATCCTTTCTCTTTGAATAACAATATAGGCAGAATCGTTTGGGGCTTATAAAGTGCCTTATTTAGGATTGAAGGAGAGCCGAAGCCGATGCCGAGCGCATAGTTAATAGCTTCACTGAGGGAAAACAGAATAATGTATTATTATGACTCTCAAAGACGTCACTTTCTTGGAAGCATTCACATAATATAGAACTTATTTTAGGTATAAATAAGTATATGGATAGACATACATATTAGATTGATGGTTTGTCAACATAAATTAAATAAACCTTGCTCAAATAAACTTAAACTTATGATTTTTAAGTTTTGCATTTTTTATTCTATCTTTTATCATAAATGCAATATAAAAATATTAGAAAGGGGTCGCGGGTTCGAGTCCTGTCGTTACACCGTATTGATTTTAATCGTTGTACTCGTATTTGGTATATTCGTCACCATTTCCGTTTATTCATTAATGCATTTTAATATTATTAGTTTTATTTTAATTCTTCATAGAGCACACGAGCATAGTAATAAATAAGACGTTGAGAATGAGTCATTTTTAGGGTTCCGAACCTCTAAAGTAAAAAAGGAACCCTTAGATAAAGGAACCCTTAGATATAGGATCACTTTGTTGTCCGTCTGTCTGTCCTCGTTTGTCTCAAGAATGTTGTCTCGAGTTGAAATTAAAACCATATATTCAGTTCAACAGTCTGTTGAAGGGGTAAAAAAAAATTACTTTTAGATTAACGTAAAAAATAGATAGGACCGCTTATGTCGCAAAAAAAGTAGATTTCGACACCCTCAAGGGAATCAAAATTCATAGGATACTTTTCGTTGATCTAGTACTATCAAATTTGGTAAGTAGTGTCGTCTTGGTAGCTCAGCGGTTAGAGCATTGGACCGGATTTCCAAAGGTCGCGGGTTCGATTTCCGTCTGAGAATTCACTTGTGGCCGAGTTAATTTTTCCAATATTTTTCTATTTAAAATTTACCATAAGTAGTGTCGTACATTTGTAATTAAATCTTAAATTTTGAAAACCGAACTTCGGAAAATTTTGGAAATAACTGCGAGATTCAATTACTGAACTATTAATAGTAGATTATTAACCAAGGGGATAAAGCAGTGTCTTCTGTCGCGGGTGACGATTTAAATCGCGAGCGTAACGAAGGACTCGAGGTTTACTCCCGAGCGTAGCGAGGGTGTTAAAAACTTAAATTACGAGCGAAGCGAGGGATTTAAGACGAGTCCTGTGTGTAGCGAGGGATTTAAGTTCACCCAAGACTAAGACAGCTTTATCACCTAGAAAAATACTCTACTTTTCGTACCATTTGCGAAAAAATTAACACAATAATAATATGAGATGTATTTGAAGAAAACAAAAACGCGGCAAATTCCTAGACTAATATTTTTTTGTCGGAAAAGCAAAGGCATCAAGCTTATACGGCCTCGTCGGTTTTCGTAATTTTATTTAATAATCATAACTGCATAATAAATGCGTATTCCTTTTTCAAAAAGATGTGTAATGCTTTATATACAAACTCAATGGTGTAAACACAGATGTAGTTCAGTATAAATTTCGGTAAGTATTCCAAATTTAAATCACATTCTCCCCCTAGAGGATGAATGAAATTCAGTACAATTTTCTTTCCCTGTTTTTAACAGATTAAAAATGACTATTGTTATGTTCGCTTTTTGTAGCATAGAATGTCACTTTTTTGAGCAAGTGGTACGAAAATAATATTATGTGCATAGGTCGCAGTGGCGAGGGTTCAAAATATGGCAATGGTAAGCCGGTCCCAAAATTTCTCCAAAATTTATCTAAATTTTTGGCGGATCAGTGGCATATTATTTCTAAAAGGGAAGCTGATGGACATCGGTATGTATGGACTCTTCGTCACTGTTAGGTAGGTATCTACAAATTTGTGCGGAACCCTCGCCGGGCGAGACCGACTCGCACTTGTCCGGTTATTATATTTATTTTCGCATTTGTGTTTGATTTGATAGGTTCAATTTTCAAGGAATATTACTCTACATATACATATAGAAATGACTATGTTATTATTTTGCTAATTCGGAAGATCGAGAACAATATTATTGTTTGAGGAAGTTTGTCGTCAAAGCAGTTTCATTTTAACCTACTTGGATTTTCCAAAGCGTTGACGTCACAGAATAGATCGGATTTATATTAATGCACAGTCTAATTATAACTTCCTTTTCTTACACTGTAATCAAATAGAAGTTTTATATCAACTCTACGCTAATTTTTACCGACTTTAACAAAAAAGGTAGCTACTCAATTCAACCCGTTTTTTTTTTGTCCGATGTATGTATACCGATTACTCCGGTGTTGGTGATTCGATTTTAATAGTTTTTTTTTGTTTGATCGGGTACACTGTCAATTTGGTCCCATATAAGTCTCATTGAGATCCGATGATAATCTTCGGAGATATGGGGCCTAATGTCATGGAAGTCATGAAACAATTATATCATCCAGGTAATTGTTAGATTCTTGTTCGAGCTGAAGTTTCACGCAATAACTACTGAGCGGATTTTGATGAAACTTTTTTGTTAAATAGCTATTGGTCCTCGCCAACATACCTATAGGCTATAAACCCTCAATAAGTAACGTTCCTGCACCGGGAAAAGCAGCTTCGTAAAAGGTAATGAGGAGTTGACATAAGGTTATTAGCGTAGGTACGAGACCTGTTCTACCTTAAAAAATTGTGAAATAAAAAACTTTTTATAAAAAAATTAAAACCGACTTCAAAAAACTAAAAAGCAAAAAATAAACCTTTTGGAGTCGGTTCCAGCCAAGGCAAGAAAAATAAAATAGTTGGACCGCAAAGTAGAATGATTTTAGAAATACGGTTTCGTTTAGGATTGAAAGCTGCTGGATGTCGCAGCAGCTTTCAAAATATTTATTCATAATATTTTGAAAGCTGCTGGTGCTAATATATATTTATTCAGCTTTCAATATTATTCCTTCTATCTCATTGGTTATATAGTTAACTACCTATATATATACTAGCGGCCGTCCGCGATTTAACCCGCGTGGTTCCCGTTCCCGTCGAAATATTGGGATAAAAAGTTGCCTGTGTTTCAATCCAGGCTATTTTCTATCTGTGTGCCAAATTTCATCCATATCGGTTCAGTAGTTTTTGCGTGAAAGTGTAACAAACAAACTAACATACTTTCGCATTTATAATATTAGTAGGATATAAAAAAGGACAACATCTTTATTGACTGAAACCATAGAGTCAAACAAGCATCAACGCGAGCTAATTAACGAGCTGGCGATTAATTTACGATTTTAAAGAGTAACAGACTGGCTAAGTACTGAAAGAAAATCAGGTGGCCAGCGTCCGATTGGGGAGCCGAAAAATGCATTTGTTTGTCGCAGTCAAATGCAGGGGAACACCAATGATTACATTTACATAATTTACTGGATAGCAGGTACATTGGCGTGATCAAACAATTGAACATAAGCTGGAACTACGCCTTTACGATTATATGAAATCGCGAGGGCGCGATAAAACATCATTGTCTGACAGTAACTAATCATATACTTGTGAGCGTCATAGTAAACATAGGCGTGGAATAAACTGATTGTCACAGGAGGCTGTATCAAAATAGTTTCTTTAGAAACATGACTGGCAGGTCATGCATTTAATTTTATTAAGCGTACTACCGTAGGCCTTGAGAGCCGTAGCAAAAACTGCAGCGACAGTCCCTTCCTTTGCGCAGACCAGTAGGTACATGACATACCAACTCGCGAGGAAGTGGCTTTAATCGACGACAAAGACCTTAAAGTATATCCTTCCGTTGTACTTTAACTTGTCTGTTTAAAATACGTTTAGAAATAATGAAGTTAATATATTTGTGATTGCTTTAGCTAAGCTAATTATTATAAAAAAGATATGTTAAGTGGCACTGAATGCATATGAAACGTCACTAGAGAGAGACATGTTGTACAGATCAGCAAACTATATCCAACTACTACTTTTGAACCATCTTTTACAGCCGGTAACCAGTGTGTTTTTTCTATCGAGAAAATTATGGTTTATTTTTATACATTGGCTAAATCTTTTCATCTTTAGGATAATATTTTTTAACCAACACCGATACATACTTAAATACACTGTACAGAAAGTGCACGCATATCAAGGCGGATCAACCGGTTGTGTAATCCATCGTCACAATTCCCATGCCATCCGAATGCATAACTAGCTTGATCTGCGAAGATAAGGAAGAGTATGGCTCCCCAACAGGTTTCCCAATAATAAGATCCGCAAAAACGTGAGCGAGCTATTATTATGGAGTTTGTGAGGTGCTCTGCTTCACAATACTGTCATTACCAAGTTACGACATCGCAAAGCATCACGTTTAATAAAGAATACTATGAACTAAGACCTCGAAATTAAATCTGGGGATCGAGACTATTATAGTGCGTACCTAGAGTTTGCACAATGACTAATAAATTGCCAAGTAATGACTCTTTATAAACAGCCTTGCCATGTAGCTGGTTATCTCAAAAAACAAAAAATCTTTATTTCTAAATAAACTGATTATGTTGAATACTTAAGTTTCAGAATTATTCGTTAGATATTGATTCTAATGATTTTGTTACAGATTAAAATGAGGGCGTTCTGTATCTTAGTCGCCCTTGCAGTGGCGACGACTGTTTGTGAATCGGCGACACCAGAATTGCGATTTGCGTGGAAACAAATAGACTACGCATGGAACACACCACAAGATCGTGAAAATGCTATAAAAGATGGAAAATTCGTGCAAGAGAATAATCTACCATTAGGTCTAGCGCGTTGGAAGAACAAAGTCTTCGTAACAGTCCCCAGATGGAAGAACGGAGTGGTCTCCTCTTTGAATTACGTGGACGTTGATGGTCCCCAAGACCAGCCGTATAAACCTTACCCGTCTTTTGAAGATAATTTCGTAGCTGACACTATCAAAGAATTGCCATCCAACAACACAATTATTTCAGTCTTCAGAGTCCACGTAGATCCTTGCGACAGACTATGGGTTATAGACTCAGGATTAGCAGATATTTGGGGTATGGATGAATTTATATACTTAATAATCGTATTGTTTTTGATTTATTATATATTTGCATCTATTAAGACATCATAATATTCGAAACTTGTTTTTTATGAGATGTGCTGGTTGACAACAGATTGAATTCCTTAGTATAGGATAATGAATGCCGATATCAAATTCGATTAGATTTTTTTTCTTCTTTGATCTTGCCTATACACTGAGCAAGTGTTTGTATTAAACTTATGGTATAGGTACTCTCAAACACCCATTAAAATTTGAGAATGTCATATTTAAAGAATATTGATTTATTTTCTGTAGGCTCACCAAATCAGGTGGTTGGTCCATCTATCGCTATCTTCGACTTGAATACTGACCAGCTGATCCATCGGTATTTCTTTAAATTAGAAGACATGAAAGAGGACTCTTTCTTCGCCAATATAGTAAGTATTCTCAAAAGTCTTTCATGTAACATTTGTTTTCGTTTTGTTATTCTCTGTCTCGTAGTTGTAGATCAAACAATTCAAAGTATGTTCAATAACAAACAATATGCCTGATGCGCAGCGTAAAAAGATAAAAATTACGTCATCACTCATTAACTGTGATGGACAATAATTGCACATTACGACTTATTAATTCGGTACGTATTTACTAGCACCAAGATACTTAGTAAGTTCATATTTCAAATAGATGACTATTGATTTTGATAAAAAAAAGATAATTCATGAGTGTTACACTACAATTACTTACATAATGTTTGTGCAAAAAGGTTTAATTTTTTTCAATATTTCTTTCACAGGTGGTGGACACAGATAAAGACACATGTGACAACGCTTTTGCCTACGTACCCGATTTGGGTGCCTACGGAGTCGTGGTGTACAGTTTAAAGCAGGACGACTCCTGGAGAATAACTCACCATTACTTCCACTTCGAGCCCTTGGCTGGCTCTTACAACGTGGGTGGAGTGACCTTCCATTGGACCGACGGCGTTTTCAGTTTGGCACTCTCCGAGCCTAAGGAGCAGGGGTAGGTGTTAATTTCTATTATTTGTCTTATAGAAAATATGCTGTGGGTGAATTTTATAATATTTATTTCATAGAAAATATTGGAAAAAGTCTACTCAGCTCGCATGTAATTCTCAGGCGGGACTCGAACCCGCGACTTTTGGGTATCCGGCCCACTGCTCTTATCACTGAGCTACCGAGCCTTTATGCATTGCATGCAATGCGGTGCACTGTTTGGCTCTTTATCGAGGTTCATAGTTTGAATTGCATTATGCGTCATAGTAAAATCATAATTGCGGAGTCTTACGGCTGTTTTTTTACGTTGTAAAACGACCGCATAGGTGTCATTAAACACGTATATCCTGTGTAAGTGCTTAACCCCAAACTTATACCGACGTGCATACATGTTTTTTAAAAAATACATATTGAGCTTTGTAAAATAACTAAATACTGAGAATTAAATTTAGTCCTGTTAGTTCAGTCAGGGACAGCGCGTGACTGGACCATGCAATGACCTTAATCCATATTGAATGGGTCATGTTTGCTCTGCACGATTGATTTAATTTATTTACCTGTAGTTCAATAAATCTCTTAACGATAGTAAATTACATCCAGTAAATGGGCGTGTTTTATTGTATTTATAAATAAAACTTATTCTTTCCAAATTTAATTAATGAAAACTGCCCATTCAAAACTTTTGTCGGGATGATTTTTTGCCACTATTTTGTTGTTTCATTGATGTGCGGACTACTACTTTCTTGGTTGCTATCCCTTAATCGTCGCACCGAGCGCTACTCAACATATTTTATAATACGCACGGCAAAGGAGTGTCGCTCTATTTCTAAATAGGTGCTTAGTTATAACTCCGTATAAACTCTAAGTGACATGATTAGCCCGCTCCATCGCGGATGGATCCTGTCTTGCCCTCGGGCTTGATTGGGATCAATAGCGAACCCATTAGAAAAAATGTAGAATTAAGATTTTAGTATAACATTTGTGACAAATTCCTTAAAAAAACCGGGCAAGAGCGAGTCGGACTCGCGCACCGAAGGTTCCGTAGTTCCGTACCATCTCATATAAATATTATAAGTTGTACTTTTTTTATGATTCCTGAAAAATTTTACTATTTGGAGACTTTGTTTAATTTTTCTTGTAATCTTTACATAAACTTCTAATACATATAATAATTTCAGATTTCTTTCTATGCAAACTTCGAAAATAAGGGGGGGGGGGGCGCTTTTTTTTCTTCAATTTTCATCGAAAGTCGAAGACTATTTATTACTATGTTTGTTGCTGTTGGTCTTCCTAGAATTTAATAAATAAATACCCCACATGCCGTAGTAGCTCCACTTCGAGTTTTCAAGACCCTTTCAGTCCCTGTTGTAAAAAAAAAATGTATAATTATTGCTTAGTGATAACCCATATAATATATATACATATTTATATGGAAGCGAGCATACTATCAACTCGATAGTTGTTCGACAAAAAAGTCAATGACCAACTTTTTCATCAACTTAACTCTTTAGTTGCGTGGAAACAGTTAGTCGATGGAAAGATTTATACATGCGTGGTCCCGTAATTGCAAAATAGTTGGGCAAACGTCATCTAAAACTATTCCTAATTTCAAGTTCATAGCATTAGTAGTTCTTGAGAGCTGTGAGAGACAGACTGTCGCACCATAATCCATCATTTTTACCATTACGGAATACCAATATACGGAATAGGTATGCATGCCATGTGGTATTATAAAACGACGGAAATAATATAGGAAAAAACCATGTAAAAGGACGCATTCCAAACAAGTTTACTACTGTGATCTTGAGGATAATGACCGGGTGTTTTTAAATAAACCAAAATAAATAAAAGAATTCACTTACCTATGCACGTTTCGCATACTTTTATGAATGTAATTTGCAAAACTATTTTCACATACTTTTGTAAATTAATTCCGTAAAAGGTAATTACCATTTAATTTAGCGAATCCAACAAAAAGTTGCACAATTTGCAAGCAGTTTAGCGTGTGTAGATAATATCAGACAGAGTAATAATTTTATGGCTGATATTTGGTAAGCAGTGAAAGGTTGAGATGGTTCGTTCAATATTCTTATCGACAGGTTGTTGTTCTGACATTGACCCCAAAACAAACAAACCGTTCGTTTCGAAGGTCAACTAAAGGTCAAAGTGTTAAATTAGGTAATTAATAATGTCTGAGAAAATTGTGTAAGTTTCGCTTAAACACTTTATGAGTTTAAGCGAAAACACTAAAATGAGTTTTACTGTTTTTAGTCAAGTCTGCTGTTTTTGCGGATGAAATCATGTTTACTTGTGAAGTACTTACTTACACAATAATAGATACAAGTAAAAAGTAGGTATTTTATTAATAAATGTAAGTACCTACTGTACTTAAAAATACCTTGGCCTCTCAGCCTCATGACACCCACTGCTGCTGCCGTATAGGTTTCCCTCAAAGATCTCCACGACGATTGGTCCTGCGCTGCCCGCATCCAGCGGTTTCCCGCGATCTTCACCAGATCGTCGGTCCACCTTGTGGTGGCCTACCCACGGAGCATCGTCCGGTACGCGGTCGCCATTCCAGAACCTTTCCGCTCCAACGGCCATCGGTTCTTCTCGCTATGTGTCCCGCCCACGCCTACTTCAGCTGAGCAATCCTTCGAGCGATGTCAGTAACTTTAGTTCTCCTGCGGATCTCCTCATTTCTGATTATATCACGCAGGGAAACGCCGAGCATAGGTACCGTTCGTATAAGTACCTTAACACCTCGATATACCTATAGTCCACTTGGCACCTCAGCTAGCCTAGCATGAGCGACTTTTATCGACTCGATAGCTCGATAAATTCATTTCTAGGGGGGCTGGAGAGACTGCAGCACCACCCAAGTTTCAATCTAATCAAAGGCTTTCTCATAGTCCACGAACGCCAAGCAGTGGCAGATTATACTCCTCGGTCTTCTGTATAACCTGCCGCAGCGTATGGATGTGGCCTATGGTGATAAAGCCCTTTCGAAACCCGGCTTGTTCGAGAGGTTAGAAGTAGTCGAGCCTGCGAGCAAGACGATTTGTAATGACTCTCGAAAACAACTTATAAACATGGCTTAGAAGTGAGATGGGTCTTTAACCGGGTCTTGTCACCCTTTTTTAAAAAAAAAACATCTCACTTATATTCCATGCTCTTGGCGTTTTATCCTAGACGATAAAACGGAATTGAACAGCTTCTGGAGGACTTTGAGTATCGGCTTAGCGCCCGCTCTCAGAAGTTCTGTAGTGATTCCGTCATCACCCGCCGCCTTGTTGTTTTTGAGCTGTTTGAGAGCCATATTAATTTCGTACAGGCTGACGTCCGGGATATCTTCGCTGTAGTGTCGGGTAAGCTTCGCTCTCTGGGGTCTTTAGCCTTGCTTTCAACAGGTGTCTGCGTGGAATATAACTGAACATAGAAACTTTAGATCTCCCTCAGTTTTCAGCTTCATCATGAAGCTTTGCTAATTAGACAGATCTCTGGCAAACACCTTGGAGCCTTTGTTACGCTCGATAGCCTCTTTAATACAGTTCGTATTAAATCTTCTGAAGGCTGTATTCCCTTACGGCACCCACGGGATGAGAGGGGGGTGTAGTGCTTAGAATAGTGCTATTCTAGGCCGGAACTACACGGTCGCCAACCTACCTATATTTAAATAACAAAATATTTTTTCTTTTACGTCTTCTCCCGAAACGCATTATCACTTTATCTACTTCAATGGGTACGTTTTTGTGGACGTGGAGTAGTGACAGTCCGGTTAGACGTTCTTCAACCATTGAAGCTCTTACCCACGTTTTGATTTTTCGTAAGGTCGCGAAAGATCTTTCCGCTGTCGCTACATTTAAGGGTAGTGTAGCCATAATACATAAAAAAACTGGACTCGCCCTTGTACACATTTATATAAATTAAATTATTCAGCAGCTTTCAGAGCATCAAAGGTCACAGTCGCACCACATTTGGCATCGTTGGTCTGTCGTTATCCGGAAACAAATAGTTATGTTGCTATGCTAGATCATCACCTACATACGATGGTTCTTTTTATTATATTTCTGCACTGAAGAGCTACCAGCTGGTGCATTCTTTGTTTTCTTCCGGTAGTCCTGTTTAAGAATATTTATTCCTATTCAACGGGTCTAACCTTTTTGGCAGAACTTTTTAAGTAATTATTTTATTCTGCATAACAGCGGTTGGCATAAACCTCATTTCGCAGAAAGTTGATCGACAGTCACTCATCATGATTCATGATTCTGCTTTTTGGTTATTATGGATAAGGAAATTCTGCCTAATTATAATTCTGCCTTACAAATTTGTCCGTTTTAAATGTATTAGTCATACATTTAAAACGGACAAATTTGTAAGGCAGAATTATAATTAGGCAGAATTTCCTTATCCATAATAACCAAAAAGCAGAATCATCATCTGGCAGAATGTTCATAGGAAGAATCGTCTTTTGCCAGAAATTTCATGGCTATAAAATTTATAATGCGCAAACATTTTGCCTAATGATGATTCTGCTTTTTATTATTATGGATATGCTGCCAAGCATACTTGCTTGCTACTTGCATCGAGTTAAAAACCACTGTATCTGGTTCAATAATTGACAAGCATACAGTTAGCATGCATCTAACATGCAAGCATACAGCAAACATGCAAGCATACAGCAAGCATGCAAGCATGCAAGCATGAAAGCATGCAAGCATGCAAGCTTGCAAGCATACAAGCATACAAGCATGCAGCAAGAATGCAAGCATACAGAAAGCATGCACCAAGCAAGACTTCCGTCACGGCTCCGGCGCTGCGAGTCTCTGGCGGTCCCCCGCGAATCTATCGTCGCATATGGTTTGCCCGAGTTAATTAAACGTATTCTTGAACAACTTGGACATCATGATCTTCGTCTTATCTATGTTCATGCCAAGACCGATTATAGCTGAAGCATCAGCTAAGCTGGACAGCATTCGTTGTAAGTCTTGCAGCAACTCCGCCACAAGGACTATATCATCAGCAAATCGTAGGTGTGAGATGTACTCGCCGTTGATATTTATGCCCAGATACAGATAGGCTTCAGACTGTTGTCATAAATGGCTTTAAATCTGAAACTGTTAATATATCCTCAGGGGTGCCCTAAGGCTCAATTCTTGGTCCTCTGTTATTTATCATATATGTTAATGACATCAAAGACTGCTTTCGAAACTCTCATTTCCTTATGTATGCCGACGATCTCAACATTTATTCTACGGTTAAGGATGTTACCGATACCCACTTGCTTCAGGAAGACCTAGACAGATTTTCTAAATACTGCACTGATAACAAACTGCAACTTAGTATAAACAAATGTCAAACTATTACTTTCACAAAAAAAAAAGCAACGAATTGACTGCAGATACCACTTGTCTCAAACAGACCTGAAGTCGGTGGATATTATCAAGGATCTTGGTGTGTTTCTGGATACCAAATTACATTTAGACCACCACATTAGTGCAATCAAGGATAAGGCTGTAAGACTGTGTGGTTTTGTGCGGCGATCAATCAGCGTGTGACTTTAGGCGTCCTCTACACTGCTCCATTTATACAAATCATTAATTCATTGTTTTTTGTATGTTGTCAATTGGATATTTTTTTTATTTTTTTTTGCTTCGTTTTTTCTTAATATTGAGTAACATGGTTCAACTGAATACGTGGATAACGGTGTGGGTTTCACAATGATTAAACCCAGTTTTAACAAATTAACAAATTTATGTTATACTATATTGTGTAAACTGTTTGTTGTCCCCAATAAAATAAAATAAAATAAATAAATGCCCATCTCTTGCCAGTCCAGCGTCTTAAACATATCCTCCAAGGTGTTTGTGATCAGTTTCGGGCATATAACATTCCTCTGTCTCACTCCCCTACGTAGTGGGGTAGATTTATTCTGCTGGTTCTGTACGTGGACACTCATAAATGCGCCGTCATACAGACATCTCATCACCTCGATATATAGCCAGTCAACTTGGCATCGCTGTAGAGACTCCAAAACAGTCCAGGTTTCTACAGAGTCAAAAGCCTTTTCATAGTCCACAAAGGCTATACACAGCGGCTGGTTGTCTGTATAACTTGCCGCACTGTGTGAATGTGATCTATTGTACTATATCCTCCTCGAAACCCGGCCTGTTCCGGAGGTTGAAACTCGTCAAGTCTTCTTTCGTGACGATTCTAGATGACCCTCGAAAAAAACTTATATACGTGGCTCAGAAGTAAAATGTTATGAAGAGTCAAAGAAATGTCACCCTTTTTAAAGAACAAGATCATCACACTTCTGCTTCAGGCTTCTGGAGTTGTCCCACAAAACAGAGCGGTATTAAATATGGACGAGCGGAACATGTTTACCACCAGCCTTTAGGAGCTCCGAAGTTATACCATCCTCGCCGGGGGCTTTTCCATTTTTAAGTTGTTTGACGCCATCTCGCCATCTCGTCCAGGCTTATCTCCGGCAGATCTTCAGTAAAATGGCGAGCATGGCACGGACAAAATGAAATTATATAATATGATTATTTTAACTATACCTCTACCTAAAGTTTTATATAAAAAGTTTAAAAAATAAATCATGAGAAACCTAACGAAATTATATTCATACTACGATGATGTCGTAGTATGCCAAGTAAAATGATACCAAATAATCGTGGTATATAGTACCACGATTATTTGGTATGCGAAACAAAATAATGCGAAATAAAAAAATGCCAAATGTTTTGCCATTTTAACAGTATGCCATTGTAAATTCGGACATATAAACATTCTGCCAATCAAGAAAGCTAAATAATTTTTATGCCTAAAAAATATTAATTAAAAGATTGTGCCAAGTGTGTTATACAAATAAGTTTCGGAGCATCGAAATTCTGCCAGATAGAGCGAACCCCTATTTAACGTGTATTTTTATATTTTGTTACAGCTTCCGTACAATGTTCTTCCATGCCTTATCCAGCACCAAAGAGTTCTGCGTGTCCACCGAACTCCTTAGGAACTACACACACATTGACAAAGATGAGGCATTCCATGATTTTAAGGTACGCGTATTACTTAATATAATACCGCAATTTTTTCAAGCCGAAAAAGATATTCGTTGCAATTTCTATCATACCTTTATTATATTGAAATTGTAGTCCGTTTAATATAGCGGATTCTATTTATAGTTATTTGTTATACATGGCTGAATAATTGGATTTAGTGGCGAGTTACCTCTATTGAAACCTAAGCAAGCAAAGGATCATTCAAAGATTGAATCCTGAGTGTAGCGAGGGTTTCAAAGGTACGAGACGCTTAAAACTTTTCTGCCAAGCACACAATTTTTTCTTGTTTAATCTAAATATCTAAATACCATATTCTTTTCTTGTTTTAATGAATTAAAAACTAAAATAATAAAAAAGGGAGTTTTAAAGTTAATTAAAAGTTATTTAAAGTAGGAATAAATTGTTACTTATATATAACAATAAAAACGATACGGTAAATGCTGACATTGACATGAGGTACAAGACAATGACAATTTAAAAATAAAGGTTATGTCACGTTCCGAAATCCAATCATAGGTTGTGAAATCGCACCCAGGCTAATATAAAATTCTTATAGCAAATAGTTTAATCTTATTGTTATTGTTTTTATGATTCAATGAACTAAAATAATATAATAAAACCAAAACGGAGTATTATAATTACTTAATTCAAAGTTGTTGAAAAATAATAATAAAATGTTCCATAAAATAGTCAATTCGGAACGCATTATAACGATTTTTTTGGTTTGAAATTAAAAAGTACTTCATCACGCTAGGCCGCAAAATGCGATTTTCCACAGAGAAATTTAATGACAAAACCTCCTTTTCCGAGCGTGTGAGGTGAAATATATATATATATATATATATATATATATATATATATATATATATATATATATATATATATATTGTTGGTGTACCTACTAGCCAAGTATAAATATATACTTAAGTATATATTTATTTATACTTGGCTAGTAGGTATTTTTTCAAAAGTCAATGTTTTTTTTTCAATTATTTTTTTTATTTACATAAAAGCAATGTGTAAATAGAAGAGTTTAAAAAAAAACAAAATAAGTCGTCTCGCCGTATGAAGATGAAAGTTTGTTACTTATTTGATTTTATTCTAACGGAGTAAAAAAATCTTTTCAGATTTATTTACGCTTCAGATTTCCGTCTATTTTATGTTTTTTTGGGAAACCCAAAAGAAACTAAAGCGTAAGTAAATAATAAAAATGTGGAACGTGTGTTTTATTCAATGAGTAGAGCACTCCAAAGTTTTATAGCTCTTCTCTGGTTTTTGTTTTGTTTTTTTTTTGGTGAAAAGGGAATTTCTCAAAATGTGTGCAACTGTGTTGACAGCTGCTGGGCGACCGAGGTGAACGCACCCAGTCCTCGGCCGGGGTCTACGATACCAAAACCGGAGTACTGTTCTACACACAGGTAAACATTGACCAATTATCCTAACCGTCAATTATTGAATCTGTAAGTAATCGGAGAGAACCGCTAACTTTGATTATAATTCCGATAAATGAGTAAAACAGTTGTGTTACTGATATCAGAATTATCGAAGATTTTTCAATTTATCCAAGACTATAAGGCCGTGCACGACTGCCGGAGCAGAAGTAAAACTACAACTTACAAATAAGGCACCATTGTCTAAGTCAAGTATTTCTGTCCATATATTACTTATATCTAAGTAGCGCTAATTGTATTAAACTTGGTTATTGAGGATCAATGACAAAATGATTTGACCGAAAAACTATATTAATGCCTATTCACAGAAATAAAAAATAACTTATATCCTTAGTCGTAGAATTCTTTCAAATGCACTAATTGCACAATCGCAAGCGCTTTTAGGGCAAATCTTTAAGAATTTTTATTTTAAGTTTAGGACACTAAAATATCTAGTATTTATCTTTTTAAGTTTTCGCAAGACAGAAAAGTATCTTAATAGATTTCCATACACAGTGGATGGAACGCGATCCATTGGAATGTAAGAGTGATTTTTTTATCTTTAATGCGTCCCTGAATTTGAGTGAAAAAATCCACTTTGATCAACTTCTGTTAAAATTATGTATTCATTGTTAATATATGAGCAGTATAACCAGTAATAATTACGAGACAAGTTCACAAGTGCTCGAGATAATGTCGAGATGAAACAAGGCGTATTACACACGATCTGATTAACTGAGAATTGAGTCTTAGGTATTGTTTATAACGTGATCAGATTGTGTGAGAGGTGAGAAGTTAGCTGATTTTTTCCATTATGATTACATATACACGTTACGGAGATTATACGTGTTAATGATTTGATTGATGGGTTCGGTCGATTATCGTAATTATGTGTTGATGAAAAATTATAGATATTATACTGTGCTGTGAAGCTGTTCTATCTGAAACGGGAAATAATTGGCTGTTAACTTGCCGAAATTTAACACGTGGATCACAATTTATTGAAAATTGCGTTCAAGTCTTTCATATCGAATACTTACTTACTAACTTACTAATCAGATTTACTAGGATGTAAGATTTACGACATGATTTTTTGTAAATTTTGTTGCTTCTGTAAAAGCTGATAGGTTTCTTGTGGCCGTTATTCTTGTCAGATAAAAGGTGACCTGAATGGCTGGTAGGAAAGTTGGACGATTTATAATGTTTACCTAAAAGTTTATTAAAATAAAAGTTATTTTTTACTTAAGGCAAAACAAAATAAAATATTCTTTAATAGTTAAAGTGCGTACTCAAAATGTTTCAAAAATTTATGTCATACGTACATCTTATGTTTTGGCGCGCACTGTTCATTGAAATAAAACAACTTTTACGGATATCAAACGCGCTATATTTTCACGAACTAAGTTGTAATTGTCCGTATTTTTAGGTTTTTTAGGGGTTTTTTGATTTTCCCGACGTTTCGGCACCTTTACAGCTGCCATGGTCACGGGATGACTGAATTTTGTTTGCGGTTTCCAGTCCGTACTGGTTCACATACGTACATCTTATGTTTTGGCGCGCACTGTTCATTGAAATAAAACAACTGTTTTGGCGCGCACTGTTCATTGAAATAAAACAACTTTTACGGATATCAAACGCGCTATATTTCCACGAACTAAGTTGTAATTGTCCGTATTTTTAGGTTTTTTAGGGGTTTTTTGATTTTCCCGACGTTTCGGCACCTTTACAGTTGCCGTGGTCACGGAATGACAGTCATTTGTTTTATTTCAAATTTATGTCAATCAATACTGTCTCATTAAAAATACCAAAATTGTATTCCCGCCCTAAGTTTGCGAGCCGCGATAAGTGCATTAATTGCATTGAGCAAGGGTTCTCACACCATCTTACCTAGTAAGATGTCGTAACGGCTCGTCTAATATCAGCTCTCGAGGTCTGCATGGACCAGTCTTGATACTAATTAATTAATGTTACTCTTTAGATCAAAGCTATTTTTTATGCAATAATTTAAAATATATTATCCTATTTTCGACTAAAGTCGATAAAAGACTGAAATCTCGGTACCGATATAGTTTAGCTATAAAGTTCAATAGTGAGATTTGTGTCTTTTAATATGTCATTTTAAAATTATTTATTTCCCTAAGTGGCCATAATTTTCGACTTTTAGTAGAAATTTGAAAATGACGCCAACTTTACACATTCCAGAGGTACCGTATATGACGTTTTTTACTTTTTCATACTGACAAGCCGGAATAACTTTGCATATCACACAATTTCAATATCCTTTTCCGAAAATCATGCTATTTTTATTTTATTCTTAATACAAATTTTAACTCAAACCAATATTAACAAATCTGTTTTTTCTTCTCTCTTCAAATTTACTTCTTTACTTGTAATCGGTTAAACGAATAATCGAACTTATTGATAACTATTCGTCATCAGCCATTTTTAATGGCTCCACTGCTGGGGTTGGCCTTCCTTTTTCATATTTTTTTTTTTTAATTTTATTTATTTAGCATACAAATACAATATTTTGCATCATAGCAAACCAAAAACTACGGGGGTTTGTCCGGAATGCTAGATTTAAACTTATAATTAACTAAAATACTTACATTATTATATAATGACAAGTTGATAACAAAAGGCTATTGGTAAACAATTTACCTGCGGCGATCGTCTACAACACAACTACTCGCCGCTGGTGCACAAAAACAGGTTAGATACCCCACGTCTACAGGTGGTTTAAAAAATGTTCCTTTAATTTACGCTTAATATTGGATAAGGAGAACGGGCCATGACCCACCACGCGGGCCCAATGCGAATTGGTGGGTTTTAACGACTGCAAACGCAGCCGGAAACAACAGCTTAACGTGCCTTCCGAAGCACGGAGGAGCTTGAGATAAATTTTTGGTCACCCATCCCGTGACTGACCATTGCGAAAGTTGCTTAACTTCAACAATCGCAGGCCGAGCGAGCGAACCTCTGCGCCACGGGCTCCTCTGATAACTATTATGCCGATACCTATATTAGAGTGCAATTTATTCAAATAAAGCTAAAATTTTTATACACGGTGTTACAAAATACCCCGTAAAAATAAAATATTTCTTTTTTATAATATAATAATTGTTTTTTCCTATTATGTATGCACTGTAGGAAAAAAATAGCCATAAAAGCTTTCGAAGGTATTTTAATGTATGATTTTAGTTCTTTGTTTGTTACATTTGTATAACTTGAAATTGTATGAAGAGATATTTTAAAACTGTATAAAGACTATATTTCTGAGGTTCTATATTCATTAATTCTGCGAGTTAGTCAACTTTTAAATACAACATTGTAAGCAAAGCAACATGCTAGCAACTGCGTAAATATTTTCAGTAGAATGACAATATTTGTATATCAACTCAACTTAAATAATTATTATTTTAAATGCATGGCAAACGATCAGGAAAGTTGTGCTGATCAAAAGATTATGGCACCTTAAGTAAATTAAAGAAGTTCTGCATTTTGGAAGTTTATTTATAGGCATGCAGTTTCAAACAGAATTCAGATGTAGCGACACGTGTTGTCAAAATTAATAAACGGCTTGTAAGCGGCAATGTATTCCCTTGTTTTCCTGTGTTCCCTGGAGGGTACAGTGGAAAATCTTTTTTAAAGGTTACACCTTTACATTTTTCAAGGAAGAGGGAACGGTCATACCGATAACTTTTGTGTTTTGTGATAATACGGTATTTATGTATTTGATCAAAGTTACCTTTTGATAAATAACTAAACTGAATATTTTACAGGTGAACCGCGACGGTGTCGGCTGCTGGAACACGAACAAGCCATACACTCCGGAGAACAACCCACTCATCATAACCGACCCAGCACTTTTGGAGTTCCCTAACGACTTGAAGGTGAGTTTGAAAGCCATTTGTACACTTGACAGCAGGTCAACCTTTACCGTTTGACCTTGAGAGCACTCTTAAATTACTCGTAGGTAAAACTTGTAATCTTGTTTACGTAGTGCCGATGTGTAAAGCCTGACGTACAGTACATACCTAGGTTGGCTGTATGTAGGTACAACATACAATACACATATTATGATAAGATGCCTTTCTCCTCACGGTTTAGGTAAGATCACTTTTCGCCACTGCAACGATCCTTACCTACATAATACAATAATCTCTCCTTTTATCACATCTCTTAGCTATAATATGTTCAGCGCATTTGGCATCGATTGACACTAAAGTCGCTCTTATGTCATTATTAACGGGTTTCAATAAATGTTTAATCTCAGAATCGACAAGAATCGAATGGAACCTCCTCGCAGATAACAACACCATGAAAACCGGTGTGCGAGCCACTTAACCATAACCATCAAGGTCTTAAATTTATACACTCACCGGCACATATAACCGCCCACCTCATTATTTTCATACAACCATTATCACTTTGCGACTATATTATAAGTACATAAAAATGTCAATATATTTCTGGAAAGAACTTTATGCCAATGGTCAGGTTAAGTGTTCAACAATTTGCATTTTGAATGAGTCCCGAAACCATTGCATTTGTCCATAGAGGCATAAGCACATCTTAAGTTTCTTCGCTCACTCATCATTAAAATAAAACGTTAAATATAATGTATATAAAGTTTTACGGATTTAAGTATACCTTATAATGCACTTAAATCCGTTGTTTTATTTTAATGAATGCTTCATCCCATTCCATACAATGTGATATGGCCATAAAGTAATGCTTTGCTTAAACGAATGTTCGGAAACGGGAAGAGTTTTTAAAGTGCTCATTGGACAGTCCAATGCTTAACCTAAACAATAGCATATAGATATTTGCACAAATATATGTAATTTTTATGTGCAGAGTCCTAAAGTGAGCATGTTTATATGAAAATAACGGGGTGGGCGGTTAGATGTGCCTGTGAGTGTAATTATACGTAGTCATTGATCTTGTAAGCCCCCTGTTTCCACTGGCAAAACATTTACTTACAAGGAAACATGTTGTAAATTATAGTACAGCCGCTGGCTCAGAGTATGACCAATGACTCACGATAGGAACTGTCAAATAATGAATTCCCTCAGTGGCCGCATTATACGGTTACAACATGTTTTCTCGTAAATGTGGATTAAAAAATACAACTTGGTACCCAATTTTACTTCATACTCGTAGATTTCGGGAAATCCGTAGAGATAATTTTAACGGAATAAAAATGTCTATGATTATAGATTCCCTTTTATCTATAAATTGATCTGCGTGCATAAATTTTATCGAAATCCGTTCACATGTTTTTCAGTGATTGAGTAACGAACATGTAGACATACAAACTGTCACATTTATAATAGGTAGGTATTAGAGGGAATGCATCATTTTCATGTTTTAAATTTATTTTCAGATTGACAGTGAAAGTAACCTCTGGATCCTGAGTGACAAAATGCCTCGGTTCCTGTATAAGAGCTTGGATCCCAACGAGGTCAACTACAGGATATTCAGCATCAGCTCTCAGGATGCTATCGCAGGATCCGCCTGCGAATAAACATTGTACAAAAACGCATGTTATTAGTTATATTGCACGTTTAGTTATTGTCGGTATTTAAATGTAGTAAACAGTAAGTGATGCGATTCCACTTTCGGGCTATCGTCGTACATCTTGAAATTAACTGGATGATTATTACCTATGGTATTTCGGTTATATGATATACTTAATTATTAGAATATGGGGACCGGCAGTGCTACCTTTTATTTTTAGTCAGCCACTAATAGTACATACCCATATTAATAACAACATAAACCTGTAAATTAAAAGGGCTCGCTTACTGTTGTACTAAATAATAAAGAAAGAAGTTGCTACTAGGAAGTTAAATCGTTGCTGAAGCTATAAGTAATAGAAATGTTGTTGTTAGATCTCAAAAACAAGTAACCAGTGTCGAAATATTCGTACCAGTCCTATTAAGGGTACTCTTTCAACTCTAGTTAAGTATTATTTAAAAATAAAGAACGTCACAAATTAATACCTATTTGGTTAGTTATTTAACTTATTCATCGAGCACAAATTACCTTCAACAACAAATTGCGTATCCTTGCTCGAATTGTTTTTCTTTAAATCAACTGCTATAATCTCTATTCTAGCTTTTATTCTAAAGACGTACAGTTATTAATTTATAAGGTATCTTACTCATCAACCAATTGCATAATAACAATACTCTGTTAACCATAGGATAGGGTTTCTATAACTTTTTACCGGATTGTTGGCTACGGACACTTACATTTTGACATTTCTTCTATGGAAAATATGTCAAAATATAACGGTCCGTAGCCAAAACAATCCGTTAGTAGGTTATAGAAACCCGGGGTAAGATGTGTGTAATGACCCCATCGGCATAATGTTACAAAGTAGTATATTTTTTGTACTTTTTTTATAGATATTTAAGTGTGAAAATATATGAAACTCATTTAATTACAAAATGATTAAACAATCTAATAAAAAATAGTGGTGAAATGGCTGAAACAAGACGAAATTTTTTACAGTTTGATTCAAAAATTATATAATATATATATACTTGTTTTTTATGTCAAATGTATCTTTGTCCACCAAAAGATAATTCCGTTTGAAAACTGCATATTATTAGTTACTTTTTTTAGTGTTAAGTATTCCTACTTCGTTATTGTGTGTAGAAGTCAAACTGTCTATAATTTAGAAAAACAAAACTATTCTGTGAGATATTCAATATTTTTAATTTTAATAAACTTATTGTGATGACAAGTTATTTGTAATAAAATTAATTTGTGTAAGATAAATGCCTAATGTTTTATTTCAAAGATGCAAGAAGCTTTTTTATACCATTGCACTTTAAAAGTTACCTACTATGAGAGTTGTTTGCGCGCTTCCTAACTAAAACTTTCCTATGACTATAAACAGACCAGGATTATTCTTGATAAGAAATATTCCGTCATGACCGAGGATACACTTGCTTAATAGATAAAGCGAATTTAGTCTACAACCTATCTTTGTGGTCACTAGATATTATGTTTATCAATAAAAGGTGTGTCTATTTCTTAATCTAATTCAATTAAGGCCGAAGATCCTAATGTCATATCGTTTAGTACCTTGAATCAGTCGCATAAAATGTGCTACATGTGAGAGTGGTAAGATACTCAGTGATTTTAAGTTTTGTCAGTTCCAGGACGGGTGATCAAAAATTTCCTACCTTGAGTTCCACAGAATTTCGAAAGCCGTTGGTCCCGGCTCTACCAAAACACCCAACAATCCGCATTGGGACCGGCTGGTTAATCATGGTCCATTCTCCATATCATCATCATCCATCTATACGGAATTATCCATCTATGCCTGTACTCCTGTAGTGGGGATATTAAAGTATGATGATGAAAATGACAATATAGCGTTAGGTATCAAAGAAGTTAATGGAATTGGGCCAGCCAAAAAAAAACCGTGACATGATACCGAAATCAATATTGTTATAGTGATTGAATGCCACGGCCACGTGCGACCAACAGGGTCAAATACTACAATGATTATAGTGAATCTGACCTATTAAATCATAAGAAGTAAAAATAATAGTTAGTACCAAAACTGTACGTAAAAAATATGGAATCGCTTGTGCAATCCACAAACAGGTAGATGCCGGTGTGACACGCTTGTGACTGGCGCTGGTGCATTAGAGTAAACGCCTGTTAGGTATACTCAATCCTACACAACACATCATACGTAAGTCAAAGTTATCATACAATATTGTGAATGAAAAACGATCTTTTAAATTAGAACAAGTGAGGACTACCACAAAACCAGAGGGAATCTTAGAAGAAATACGACTGCATGCAACTGTGCTAATAGTTTGACTCTCAACATAGGTCGTGCATGAAACTACATAGTTTTTATTAAACGCTGACACGACAAAGAATGCGAAAACTCTACTCATAAGCATATAGCGTTTATTTTTTTTGGAAAATCTTTAATTGAATAACCAGTAATGTACGCTGGATCAGTATCAGTAGGAAGGAAACAGAATCATGCACTTTTGATGGTGTCACCGAATCAAGTAAATGCAAGATCTCAATAGGAATACATTTATACCACCCGTGACCCAATTTAAATATCTTGGTTGGATCTATACTTTGCAACGATGGCCAAATCAACAATGATGTTACTCATAGAACTACAACTAGATGGATGAAGTGGAGACAGCTCACAGGCGTTATGTGTGACAGAAAAATGCCTCTTAAAATCAAAGGGCAGCTATATAAGACAGCTATTAGATCAGCTATGCTATATGGCTCCGAATGCTGGGCTACTAACAAAAACCACCTAAATAAACTGCACACATCAGAGATGCGTATGCTGCGCTGGTCAGCGGACATCACACTAATAGACAAAATCCGAAATGAGTACATCAGAGGAAGTTTCAAATCGCACCAATCGTAGAAAAGGTTAAAGAGAAACGCCTACGGTGGTATGGTCACGGTCAAAGACGCTAGACGGACCAGATAGTGAAGCTTGCCCTAGACATACCAACGACGAAACGTTCGCGTGGAAGACCACCCGCCGGACGATAGAAAAAGATCTAAAAGACGCTCATTTAGATAAGGACACAGCACAAAACCGTGCTAAATGGAAAATGCGGACAAGGAAGGCCGCCTCAAGTAAATGGGACCAGGTCTAGCAAGAAGAAGAAGAGTAATGTATGCTGGAGAAAGCAATACTTAGGCACTCACGTTTCACGTTTTTGAGAGTTAATTTACTCTCACTAAGTAACGTGACGATGTTTAAACGTCCTTTTGTCAGTGAAACTGGTATTACAATCGACTCTACACGTACAGTTATAAAATACGATTTCCAATAGTCGTATTGGCTTTGCTGTAATATAGTGTACGATAACTTGTTACGCCGGCTATATACACAGTAAGTGTCTTGCTAGTATCATTCAAGGGTAGAATATTGTGCACTTGAGACGTTTGTGCAGCGAAATGGCGCCAAAAGTCAAGACCGAGAAAGTAGGCATTGTTGGAAGGTTAGTGTCTTTCTACTTGATTATATCGAATGGCAAGGTCACGACTAAGCCGCAAGTTTCCATACTTTTCCTGTAAGAGTAGGCCAAGGAGTTTTTTTTAGATATTGTGTCGCTATTGAATATTCTTTCCGAGGGTAAAGTTGTAATCAATTATTGTACGTAACGTATAATAATTAGATGTGATCGCGTAACAGTATCGTATTTCATTAGTGTGTTGATGTGACACCTCGTCGTCGTGTCGTCACCTTTGCTTAATTGACTGTAAAAACCTAAACAAAAATATTTTTCAAATTTAACTTTTTAATTTTGCATTTTACAATGCTATTTTTATGCAATACATATTAAACAAGAAAATATACCCCGTCAAAACGATACGAGACAAGTTGCATTTTTTTTTTGGTATATTTTCTTGTTTAATATTTGTTATTAACTCTGCTTCCAATTGTGATAATAATGCTAAAACTTCTTTTTTTCTCTTTTTTGTAGACGTCTTATTTGAACCACGATTTTTTTAGTATTCGAACCTAAGTAGACCATGATAATATACTTAGTTTGTTCATTTTCATATATGAGAAAATATCCCAAAAAGTAAAGGGAAGTGATCTGTGGCCTAGCACGAAAACCTTTGAGTAAGTATCGAGGACGTACCTATCGTCAAAAAATGTATGACATATTAAGCAGCGTTCCTAAGTACTATACTGGACTTAAACGGAACTATATATTCCTTTATTTTTTGACGAAACGTCCTCGAATCTAGGTGTTTCAAAAGTTATTAGTGCTAGCCCTATAGTGTATCTATTTTTTTGTAAGAATCAGTATGCATTTTATTATTGGACCAGATAATTTAGTTGAACCACTAAAACTTTCTAAAGGCGTAAGTTTTTTAACTCGAATGTTACTTTCGGTGGTAAGGTAATCTACTTACCTACATTTGAACTTACATACTTACTTACATTTCTACTGTCTAGTAAAAGAAGAGCACTAATTATTACTATGGTAGAGATTTTCTTTTGATATTCCGTAGTTCAAATGAAGGGTTCAATGAATAGTAATAAGTAATGCAAACAAAATTATAAAAAAAAAAACCATTTTTATTTGAATAGTTAAAACTATTTACCGACGCCGCAAAAAAAGGCCAAAATTACGTTATTTATTTATCGTTATAATATTCATACCAATATTTGAGATGTCAAAATCCATTATAGGTACGAGTACATATCAATGATAATTCCTCTATCCTACTAATCTATTCTGCTAATTATTGTGAATGCGAAAGTTTGTGAGGATGTTTGGATGTTTATTATTCTTTCACGCAAAAACTACTGAGCCGATTTGCATGAAATTTGAGACACACGGAAAGAAAATAGCCGGGATTAAAACTTAAGCTACTTTTTAACCGACTTCCAAGAAGGTTAAGCCGATTTTTATCCCCATATTCCACCACCCTCGGTAAAACCACGGGTAACCGCTAGTAAATGAAATGCGAATGTAATAATAGGTTGGGGAACATTTTTAATATAGTTTAGCGGATGCATTAACACCTCCCAGCCAAACTCTCTTAAATTTTGATGAGTGGCTAAAGATATGTGAGGTCTAGCGTTATCATGACGAGAAACCCCGCACCCCTTCTGTTGATTAATTCTGACCGCTTTCTCTCAACTTCTTGCTTTAATCTCATCAGTTGTTTGCAGTAGAGTTCAGAATCGATGGTGAATAATGCCCTTCCAATCCCACCACACACACAACATCACTTTGTGCGAGTTAAAACCCGGGTTTCGCCACAGTCTGTGAAGCCTGACCGGCCTTTGTCCATAACCTTTTTCGCACGTTTTTGTTGTACGTGATCCACTTTTCATCACCAGTTATCAGCTTCTTCAAAAATGGTTCGGTTTCATTACGCAAATGAGTACACGGTTTATTAGCTTTCTTTCAGTGAGCTCCTGAGGTACCCAAATATCGAGCTTTTTTGTCTAGTTAACCAGTTTTTCTACAAATGCGCCAAAACTGTTTTGTGGTCAATTCCCAGTTCTTCAGCTACGTCGTAACTACTGAAATGCCGATCCTGCTTCACTTTTTCAAAAATGGCAACCATTTTATCCGTAATACCGACCATAGCGACGTGCATTTTTGACATCAAAATTTCCGGATTGAAAACGCTTAGACCAAATTTGTGCTACTCTCACAGACACTGTACTAGGTCCATAAACATCGCAATTTTTTTAAAAAATGTATCGAACTGCTTTCGAATTTCTTCATTAGATTCACTCATCTTAACAATATGAAAATCAAATGAAAATCAATCATGTGATAAATATTTAACATTGTAAAATGCAAAATTAAAAAGTAATAATGAAAATCAATCATTTTCTTAATTTGAATTTGAAATTATCTTCTTCAAAATTTAAACTTTTAATGATACCAAAACCAGCCAGATACAAAAAGTATAGCCAAAGAGATTTTATGACAAGTTCATACATACTATATGCGAACTATATTTCCCCAACCTAATATATCAGTTTGTTTGTTACTCTTTCACGCTAAAACTACTGAACGGATTTGGACGAAATTTGGCACAAAGATAGAAGATAGCCTGAATTAAAACATAAGATACTTTTTATCCTGATATTCCCCACGGGAACAGTCACGGGTTCCGATAGTTCATTATAAAATTACAACAATAAATAAAAATGTTCTGATGATTATTTTAAGGAAACAGCAAGGGCGAAAACTTTTTTGCTGGACATCTGAACTCAGTAATATTCTGGCCGATTCAATAGGATTTTAAAGGTTTATGTTAACTTAGTACTTTAATAAATTAAACCCTAAAAAAAAATATTACCCTTTCCTTGCAGTCGGATAAAAGGAAAACAGGGACACAGTCAAAGAAGTTATTAATTAAAATGTTCCAGTTTTGTCTACTTATCTATATATATCCTACAATTATTAATTTGTCTACTTTTCATAGGAAACAATTGCCCTTGCTGTTTTCTCAAAAAAAGTATTAAATTAATGTCGTTCAAATTTTATGCATATTTTACCTAGAGATATTTTACGTGAACAAACAATGTTTTGTTAATATCTTGCATGAAATGTTTTTAATAATATTTAATAGCTTTGTGGTCTAATACTACAGAGATAAGAGAACAGATTGAAAAAATTAAAAAACTAAGGTACTGAGGTGCTTTGAGGCGCGGTACCTAAATAATCGTCTATTAATGTAAGAACAATAGCTTCAGATGATAAAAAAAACTTATCATAGAGTCAGAAGAGGTTAATTTACGTAAGATAAGCAATAACGCCACAGATATAATAATATACAACTTCTTCAGGCAATTATCTTGAAATATTATGTAATCAGTATCACACGATAGGTAGTAGTTGTTGTTTATATTATGCCTCATTTCATATACAGTCAAATTTTGTTTTGATCGAAATAGAATATGTAGAATATTATTCTTCATCGAAAGAGCTTTTTTCTATTGACCTATTATGTTGTATTAGGTACCAGCTAGTTGATTATCTAACTCTGTTGCTAACAGATTTTTATTGAAATTGATTAAGAAACAAGTTACATAATCAGGGGGCTGATGAAACCATGTACAAACCACCACCAAACAAGTGCCTACAAAATACATTCGAATTCGCATTTTTCTGCTTATACTTATTTTTTAACGTTTTTCCAAACAAACTTATTGCGACGAAATGTTTATTTTTTATTAGAGAACAAGCAAAACGTTGAAGTTATCCTATAATTTTTACTCAATAAAAAAAGTTCTTACTAAAGTAAAACTAATTTTATGAATGCGAAACGTCCAGACCCAGTGACATCTAGGGTAATTCACGGATAGATGCCGTACTATTTGAAATTGCCTCACAGCTTACAAATACCAAACGTTCAAAATCAACTAACTGTTTAAGCATACATCAAATTTGATCCTTCATCTTTAAGTTCATGTAACACATATTTAATTATTGTAGATATACTAGAAAAAAAGCAACTTGCCTCATCCCGTTAGGGCGACATGAGACAAGTTGCTTTTTCTAGTATATTTTTTTGTGGAATGAAATATTATTAAAAATTAAAACATTATTCCATTAATATTAGTCGGTGGCTCTGGTTCTCTCTATATAGGATCGACGCCACGCTACGAAAAGCTATGTATTTACTGATATTCGTGTCTTTTTATACAAAATTTAAAGAAAATCTAAAATAATTAAAATTCAACTTAAATTTTAACTTAAGCTGCTCCATTAAAATCATCATGAATATCAAAACATCCTAGGATTCAAAATAATTCCATGAAGCGTGTATCCTTAAATTTTTTGCTGTATTTACGAATATCTTTATATCCTTTATATTTTCGAGTCATTTTGGTACTCAAACGAAAGAAAGATATTCGTATTATTAGTGTAAGGGATAGACGCCTCTAAAAGCATATATATGCCTTGTGTTATAAATACCTATATAACACTAGCGGACTCCCGCGGTTTCACCTGCGTGGTTCCCTTTCCCGTGGGAATAACGGGATAAAAAGTATCCTATGTTCATAATCAGGCTATCCACTATCTGGGTACCAAATTTCATTCAAATCCGTTCAGTAGTTTTTTACTTTATTCGTTGCAAACTAACAAACAATCAAATCTTTCCTTTTTATATGTCGGTATAGATAAAAGATAATTAAATAATAAAATAAAAAGATGTTTGAAACAATAATTAGATCTCTTACCTAACCAACAAGTAACAAAAACAATCCATGACAAAAGTTTGGGGTCTTCAAAGTAGCACTAAAATAATTTTAGTCCCTTTTTCGCGCTCCAAATCTCTAATTACTGATTGTGACGCACACAAGTACTTCACAGCGGTTCTCGTGGACGACATTTGGGGTACATGGAGCGGGCTTTCTAGTACCGGACATTCGGACTTGAGATCTTACACTTATATGAGTCTCTGAAATCGCAGCATATATCCGACTGCGGCACCTATCCGTGACTTACCCTGTACGGATGAATTTTAGATAGGTCGTACCTACGAAAACCGATCGGGCTATTAAGAAATTATTAATATAATTATCATTATTAAAGAAAATAAAAATCGAAAATCTGTGTTACACAATAATTGAAACGTACATTTTGCAGGAAAACCCCAAAACCATCTTTATGATTTTTTTGTCAATATTTCTAATGAATCTTAAAATATGGGTGGCATATTTTCAGCGGTCTCATCGGCCGATCATGGGCGATGTTATTCGCGTCGGTAGGCTACCAGGTCACGGTGTACGACATCGTAGCGAAGCAGGTGTCTGACGCCCTGGATGACATTAAAGTGCAGCTCAAGACCCTGGAGAAGGATGGCCTGCTGAGGGGCGAGCTTAACGCCGATCAGCAGTTCCAGTGCATCAAAGGTATCAATCATCATCAAAAAATTCCAAATAGTAGAGGAGTTTAGTGCATTACCCTTCCATTTTTGACACAAGTTTGAAACTTGGCACAGTTTTTTACTGGGTCAAATAATAATAAAACGCTTTATAATTTCATTAAAGCCAATTTGGCGTCCCCTCTGCTGGGGCAAAGGCGGTCCTAAAGGATAGGAGAATGTGCCCCACGACGCGAGTTCAATGTAGATAATGCAGCCGGGATCGACGGCTTAACGTGTTGTCCGGCAAATTTTTAGTCTCACATCCTTTGACCAACCATGGCGAAAATATAAAAATAAGGTTTTAATTTGCATCCTTAACTAAATAACTAAAAGGAAATTATATGTTTTTGGAAAACTAAAAATTTTAGGTAGGTACCTGTACTTAATACAAATAATTTTTCTTGTGTGTGCCTCTTTAACGAACCATTTCAGTTAAAACAAACAGTTTCATGGAAATAAATAAGCGGACGGACTCAAACGCGCTTTCAATCAACACATTAATCGATTTTACACTGTGTGTCATTTTATCTTATTTTTTGGGAATCCTCGACGTTCCAGCTCCTCATATATTTAAATGGGTAGGAAAAAGAAAAACTTTTACAACACATTGGATTTGAGGTTCAATAAACTTTGATAGACGTGATTACAAAATCGGTGGACGCAGCAAATAAACGATGCGGTCGCGCGATAAAACTCGAGTTCGTTAAAGGTCAAAGAAATGATTTTCAAGAAACTCCCTCGTAAACTACGTGAATCAAAGACTGCTAGTGGTGTGGCCAACAGTGTGTGTGTGTATCGTAGTTACTTTTTTCAGCGATAATACTTATATTTATAATTTTTATAGTATTTTGTGGTTGATGCAAAAATAAGACAAAGATTATTTCATTTGAGCGATTTATTGACAATAACACTGATAGAATAGAATAGTAGTTATTGTACCGGATTATTTATTTATTGTTTCCGGAAATATGCATTATGGTCTTTCTTATTATTATTTAGTGATACCTACAGATATGATGACAGTATCCATTTATTCTTCTTTAGATATATTATGAATGGAGTTTCTGGAACTGGAACTGTAACTCGAACTTGTTTATTATAATGTACAATTTAAATGCATAAATAGACACTTTTTTTTTTCAGAAATTGACATTAATTTGTAAAAGGTTATATACCTAAGTCTTGACACATAAGTTGCCACCTTTAATAAGTGTTCGTATACCTTTTGCCTTGATAAGTATTCTGTTTATAAAGTGATAAAATCTCGCATAACAGTTGAGTGCACTTGTAAACAACAGATAAATAGCGTACTCTACGACTGATATAAAGAAAATACACTTAGTTATCAAGTAGTATTAAAGATGAGTTTTGAATGTATTCGATTAACAAAACGCTTTTGACGCTGAAAACAGAACTTTTACGTAATTAAAATTACCTCATAATAAAGTTTAGTGTAAAGTTTACACTAGAATTTGATTTTTTATGAGGTTAGTTTAAAACTAACTACAATGAAGAATAAGACATAAAAAAAACATTTAAAAATCTCTCATCCAGCTGAATCAAAATTGATTTGTTAACTATTCAAGTGTGTATCACCCCTGAATATGAATAAAAAAATAGGACTCCAGTACCTACTCATTTGTAGGTAACGATTGAAGTTGCTCAAATAAGTTGGTCTATATATATATAACTTCTTATTTTAATACAACCAAACTTTCAACAAAAAATTAATAAACAAATTGAACGTTTCAGGATCCACAGATCTGGTGGTAGCCACGAAAGGTGCCATCTTCGTCCAGGAGTGCGTGCCAGAAAGCTTGGAGCTGAAGAAGAAGGTCTTCCAAGACCTAGACAAAGTAGTGGACGATAAGACCATTCTGTCCAGTTCGACGAGTACCACGCTGCCTTCTTTATTCTCCGAGGGCTTGAAACATAAGGCCCAGGCAAGTGACATTTATTTTTCTTTTGATTATTTTCACAAAGTTAATAATAAGATGTTGTTTGTACAATATCACCGTCTTTTTTTGAAGAACCGATTGTTTGTAAATAATCGAGGGTACTTATAAATCGTCGCATTAATGTAAACGGTCCATTGGATTTGCAATAAAACGGATGATTTTTCGATGATTCATAAATAACCAGTATCTCTTCGTTATATTGTATTGTACGTATGTATGCGTGTGACGAGAATCATGCTATATGCCGATATGTTGAAATACGTAACAACGTGTGTTTTAGTGCTAAATACCAGTTTTATCGGTTTGTTTACCATACAAAGTGAAACTTTCTTGAAAATGAGTGGAACGAAGCCTGCGGGCGAAGAAATAAATGACCAACCAGTGCTATATAACTCTGAATTTGTTGATGAACTACTATTTAACACCCGTGTTACCGATCCATGGATACAATAACATGTAAATTCGGCAGTTTAATACCCTCGATTATTTACAAACAACCAGTTCTTGCAAAAAGATCTGAATCTGTACCCAATCTGTACATACTTAAAAATTACTCTAATAGTTTATGGGTACTAATAGTTTTTAATGAATTCTCACGTATAACTTATTAAATAAGCTACAAGAGGTTGAAAAAAATTGTAAGTACTTTTGTATTTAACATGGAATGTGCTACATATGACTTGTTAAATTGAAAAACAAAGACAAATATGGTAGATTTTAAATAGAAAAAATTCACAATTTTATTATATATTTTCTAGTGTCATCTCAGAATAGCATATATTTCCTAGGAATTGTTTACAATTCCTTGATTTCATTCATTTCCTTCAATTTATTACAATAACCTTCTTTTTTCGATTAAAAATGGTAACAGTATTACGTATACAAGCAACCTTCTTAACTCTACCATATTTTTCAATTTAACAAGTCATTTCTAGCATACTCCACGTTAAAAACAAGAGTAAATTTTTTTTCAACCTCTTGTAACTTACTAAAGTTTTTACGTGAGATTTCATCCAACTTTTGAGTGGGGTTGCTGGGGAGATGCTCCCCAGCAACCCCCAAAGGAAAATGGGGAAACCCCATTTTCCTTTGGCTGTACCCTAAAAGTTGCTAGAGTTTATTTTTTAGGTATGTACGAATTGGGTACAACAGCTTTATGAACTTAAAAATAGGACAAGCGATAATGGGGTTGCCAGGGAGCATGACTTTTTTTACTGTGTAATTTTTTTTTATTATGTTGTTTCAGGTGATCGTTTCGCACCCAGTGAACCCCCCATACTACGTTCCCTTAGTAGAGATTGTTCCCGCGCCGTGGACTAAGCCAGAAGTGGCGCTGAAGACGCGCGAGATCATGCTCGAGATTGGCCAGGAACCCGTATCCCTCACTAAGGAAATCGACGGATTTGTTCTTAATCGCATACAGTAAGTTATTTTCCCATACCGAGAATTGCGAACTGTGGTTTAGCCATCAAAACAAGGAAAATAATTAGTGACAAGCACACATATTAGGTACAGTCGAGGAACTTTCCGATTGAGTTCTTTTAGGAAACTTTATTTATAAAAGCAAGACATATATAGAAAACGTTTAATATCATAAATAATAGAAAAGCAACAGGTATTTCATTTGACTAATAAATTATTTCTTTAACCTTAGTACTCGAGTAAACGTTTCCCAAAAAAACTACTAGTCAACCGGAAAGTTCCCCGATTGTACCTAGTTACTTAATACAAGTAATCACAGTCATCTAACGTATCTGTATCCAGTCGTACGAATTATGGACTAGTTATATAGCCAAAACTAATTAGTTACCTACCGTCATATTTTGGCCGTACATACTCCTATCCTCATGTTATAAATCCCTTGCGGCAGGGTATCAAAGACGCTGCTTGAGAGGGTATTGTATAAATATCAATGTCGAAGGATCCATACATACCGATTTTCATCGGCTTCCCTTTTAGAAGTCCACCCCACCGATCCACCATACAGTTGAGTGAATTTTTGGAGAAATGTTTAGTCCGGCTTACCTTCTCCATATTTTGACCCCTCCCCACTGATAAACATCACCCTCCTTGACACACCTCAACGACACCGCATTTGGCAACTTTGGTTGATACTATGGTTTTGTCCGTAAAACAAAAGGCATAGCGACAGGTTGCCTGCTCATCACCGTACAGTAGTTTTCGAAAATACCCTGTCCATTGATAGATGTTGATAGATGATAGATGGCTTTCACCAAAGAATACTAACTATTACTAACGTACTTTTACTATCTGCCTTGAAAAGCTAGCAGCGTCTACACTCTACATTTCTCTTCCACTCCCAGTCCAGCATGAGCAATAGACTAACCGCATAGAACATTTATAAGTTTAATATTTCCAGGTATGCAATTTTGAATGAAGTGTGGCGACTTGTGGACGGCGGCGTGGTGAACGTGCAAGACATCGACAAGGTCATCTCGGAGGGCCTCGGCATGCGCTACGCATTCCTCGGCTCGCTGGAAACTGCCCACTTGAACGCGGAGGGGATGAAGAGCTACATTGAAAGGTACCTATGCAATGTCGTCTATGATATCGGAAATTACCTATCGAATTCTATTCTATTCGATTTGATAACCTCTACGACGGGCGTAGAAATAGGTTCTATCAGCCTTTCTACTCAGACGTCGCGGGTTCGATTCCCGCACAAGACAAGTATTTTCGTAACTTTTTAGTCATACTTAGGAACATCGATACAAGACGATGTCGCGCATCCTTCTTCAATGCGAATATTTCACAAGAAACTAGATAAGTACCTACTAGAATATTGGTTTTGTGATTCAGTATAGGTATGTCTTTTTATGTAAAAATCTAATACTGAATATCTTCTAGAATAATAATATTAACTGTCCAAAATTAATTACTGACCTTAATTTTCTGAGCGAAGCGAATCCTAAAAACTTTCCCACACCACTACGAGGAAATAAACTCTGTGCTCTAGTAAGAGCCTTTCCTTATAACAAAAAACTAAAAGGGTGAAAGTAAAGATGATGAGGACTGCAGAGAATAACTTTGATATGATATCCATTGATCCTCAGGTACGGGGACACAATTTTCAACGTTTCCAACACATTCGGTCCAAACCCTCGTATGACGCAGAGCAAGAGTGCCGATACCATTTGCGAACAGCTGAATGCCATGGTGCCACTAGACCGGCTGCAAGAACGGAGAGCCTGGCGCGATGCCTGCCTCACTCGCCTGTCATTGCTCAAGAAGGAAATGAAACAAAAGGACAAACAATAAATCTAAGTCTATTTCCAATAATGTCAGTGAGAATAAATAGCATTAGAAACCAATGAATTACCTACTACCTATTATAGCACAGATGATGATGACACAAATTATATAGTCAAAGTCAAAGTCAATATGATTTATTTAGTCTAGGCTGTTACAAGCACATATGAACGTCAAAGATGCTATGCCATCGGTTCCCAAACCCTACGGCGGGAGACCTTGTAACGAGAAGAACCGGCAAGAAACTCGTCAAGGGCTGTTTTTTTCTCCCTGTTTTTTTTCATACAGAGTCGTCAAATTGAAAAGTGACCTTAACATATCAGTAAGGTCAATTTCCATCACAAAAAAAATACTAATTATAATATTACATTTTATGGTTATTGTAACCGTAAACAATTTTCAACTGGCATAGAAAGAAATGTAATGATGATGATTATACCACAGATTTATAAGTATAGTTAAGTCAATAGGCATTACTTTTTCAAAGACAAAAAAACTACTGTCTTTATGACAAGTTTATGTAGGTCCACTTTCGTGCTTAAGAATTTATCTTACTTTTCAAGAGTGGTACCTACATGAGAAAAAATTTCGTAATATAGATTCTGTCTTTGTAAGCATGATGTACCTTTAATAATTTATTTTGTCTTCTAAAATTACTTGTCATTCCGTAGCTTCGTGCAAAAAAACGTATCCATACAATTTATTTGGAAAATTATAGTTAATTTAATATTAATTATTACTATTCAAATACATATAGAAATCCTCGTAAAATCATGTACCTCCATTTCCAACTTGGGACCTCAGCAGATATTAAAATGTTTTTCAGTTTACGTTGAAAATAAGGTCTTCATGAATGCTGTAATGTTGAAGCTGCACTTCGGAACTATTATTTGAGTATTTTCATTATCCAAATCAAAAAGTGATAATATAGAAAAAGACCATTTTTCAAATTGTCACAGTAAAAATTTCATCGCTATCCGCAACCAAAAACTTTTGGAACAATCCAAGAGTTTTACGAGAATGTCACATTCAAATCACAATCGATTCGTGCGAGGAAGACATGCGTGATTAGATTATTTCCGATCATTGTGTCATCTCATCATCCATAGTGCTTCGTACAGAAATAATTTGATTACATTCGTTGGATTTCACAAGTTGTTACAGTAAGTAATACATTATTGTCACTTAATAAATTTTGTCTTTTAAACTCATTTGGATAAATAATTATTATCGTTTTTATAATGAATGGGGAAACGACGATATAAAAGAAAATGTGTGATTTTTTCATTCATATCTTTTACATTACCATCCGTTCCCTCCATTTTTTAGCAGGAAAGTATTGAGCTGTTTCGGATAGAAATGAAATATTTTTAGTACATATATTAAAATATACTGTTATTAAAATATACTATACTATTAAAATATATCCAAATATACTGTGAGCATGTAAATGTACTTTAAAATTTATCGCAAATTGTTCTGTTAGTCTTTGTACCCGCCTGTTTACTTGTTGTATGTCAATCTCTGTCTTGTAAGTTACGTTTCATTACCGTCCAACCAGTGCAAATTTTTCAATTATTATTTTCTCAGTAATTAAATAACAAGGTACCTTTTTACTTTTTTTTCACCTCGAGTGACAACCTTTATTCGAAATTTGACAAAAAATGTATTTTTTTTGTTCCACGTAACAGTTGTATTGGCACGAAATGACGGAATCAACCGAATCAACAAATTAAGGTTTATTGGTGGAATCGAATACTTATTGAAGTTACATTTTACTCATGTATGTTTAGATTAGCTAAAGTTTTTGCGAAAAAACTCTTGACACGATTCTCTTATGACTCTTGTTGCCTTAACTATTAGGGCCCTATTTCATTAAAACACCATGGTTGACCACGGTTCCGCAACCAACAAAATGTATAGAGTTCTATGAATGGTACTGTAAAAGCCTTCGTAAAAATAACGTGACACGTGTCGGCTGTAGGTTGGATTATGAAGATGTAAATATATATATATATATATATATATATATATATATATATATATATATATATATATATATATATATATCAAAATTGGAAAAGTACCAGTAAAACTTATTTAATCAAGAAGTGAAGTTGTGATTCATCATCGGCCACCGGCGCCCCATCTAATTTGAAATCGGTTCAATAGTTTTGAAGAAATCTTGAAAAAACTGTCTTTATTTCGGTCAAGCGGTTTGACCTAAACGGTTTGACTCAACAATACTAGTTTGAGTCAAACCGAAGTGCATTAATTATTCTCACTTTAAAAACTGTGAAATAAAAAATAAACCTTTTGGATTCCGTGCCAGCCAAGGTTGAAAGGTTTATTTTTTACTTTTTGAAGTCGGTTTTTATTTTTTTTAATGCAATCATGTCAACCCAGATGTTACTGAATTATATAATATTGCATCCGAACAAATTATTTTTTGTATGCGGTTTAAAAAATACTGAAATACTGAAAAAAAGTATGAAAATATATTTTCATTATAGAAACTCGGAAAATCTGCGTTGTTTATATAAGCAACGCTAGTAAAATAGCCCTAATTACCCCTTTTTATCAATATTTTAAAAATGATGTGTTGTACTTATGCGATCTTTTAAAAGGATGGTAGTACAAAGTGGGTATACACGTGTCACCACTCCCTTAGATGCCGTAAGAGTCGACTAAGAGGCTCGACCTTGGACGATGGTTAATTCGTCCAAGGGATCGACGCATTGAACACCTGTGCGAGAGAAGGAAAACTTGAAACAAACCCTCTGCCAACCCATCTGGCCAGCGTGGTAGCAGTAGGCTAATATCCTCCTATGAACGCCACAATAGGCGTGAGCTAGGAGAGGCTATGTCCAGCAGTGGACGTCCACCCACAGGCTGATGATGGATACTTATTAAAACAAGAAAATAATAAATACTTACCAAGATTAGTGAACTGATTTATTATTTTACTGTGTTGTTTTTTTTTTTCCTGACCTGAGGTCCTTTTTTATTTAAGAATGCATGGAAATTTGATTTTTTTGTACCTAAGAGAAAAATCACAGCGGAAAACTAAACTTTATAATATTAATTAAAAACAACAGGCCACGGTTTTACTTACCTACTGTCGTGGACGAGCGCTTAGTCACACAACTGACACTTAGTAAATGCTGGCTGGAAAATGAACTACGTCCAATGATACGCTGAGGAACCGTTGATCAGTACAAATAAACAATTATTTATTATTTAACACAGTATATTTTATTATTAAATAAATGCACTGAATCAAAGTCACTTCAATACAGATTATAAATCGGCTAAATCCGCGACCACTAAATTATCTGCACTTTGAATAATTTAAAATCTATTATTCCTTAAAAACAGTTCACGCTTGACACTTCTAATTCGCTGCACTAGTTTGGACACTTCTTATTACTCTTCAGAACTCTTATTGAACACTTATTTTCAAACTCTTCTTTGAACACTTCCGGATGCGCTTACTCAATACACTTTTTAAGTCACTAATGCTATACGCCGTCGGGATTCTTCAACCTCTAAGGTTGGTTCGGGTTCGAGCTTCTGCTCCTTCCCCGGGCTTCTTCTCATGGGGCCACTGCCCCACGGTGGTTTGGTGCCGCTTAGCGGCCGTCAATGACGATTGGAGTGCCCCCGCCGGAGTTTGCTGCGAGGCCCTCTGCGCGGTCTGCCGCACCGGGTGAGACCCCCATAATGGGGGAGGCCCAGCGAGCGCCTGCGAACGGGCCCCGGCTTACGCAAACGGGGTGTGGGCTATAATTAGGTGGTGGTAGGGGGGGGGACGACAGGATTGGGTAGGGTGGGCTGGGGAGATGGCGGGGGCACAATGTGACGGGGCAGCGCCTTCGTCTTCCTCTTGGCCCTTGTGGTGGTGGGGGAAGGAGCTCTTCCCTCTGTTGTTGGTGTTGGTGATGGTATTGGCGGTGGTGTTGGCACGGGAGCGATGCCCTGTAGGTGCTCGTGGGGGCCCTGGTCGGCGCTGTCGAACATTCGACGCGCCAGACGGCCCACGAAATCCTGCACGGGCTCCACGTTGAGGTCCCGTGCTATCACCTTGTTGCGGACGTAGCGCCCCGCTTTGGTGATAATGCGGAGCGCTGCATTCTGTTGCTGTTGTAGACGCTGGCGCTGGTTCTGCGAACAGAGAGAGTACCACGCCGGTGCGGCATAGGTGAGCCGCGACCGGACGTGGGTTTTGTAGATGGTGGTTTTGGTTCGCAGAGGAAGCCGTGACGAGAGAACGGGACGGAGAATGGCCCGCGCAGCGCGGGCTGAGGTCGAGGCGTGGTCTACCTGTGCGACCATGCTGAGGTTTCTATCTATGTGGCAGCCCAGGTATCGCACGGACGGCTGCCACTGGATGGCCTCGCCCTTCAGTTCCAGCTTGGTTGGCACCTTCTTTTGCGTCCCAACGAGGATTGCGGTGGTCTTGCCCACGTTCACCGCAATCCTCCAGTTGTCGAGCCAGGGCGGGAGTAGTTTTAGCTGCTTCTGAAGTCTCATAGCAGCGGCCTTGGGCCACGGGGAGGAAGTGTAGAAGGCGCTGTCGTCCGCAAACAGCGCCAGCTCGACCCGTGGCTCCCATTCCTTTAATTGGTTGTTGAGGCTCGGAATGTCGTTGGTATACACGGCGTACAGGGTGGGCGATAAGCAGCTGCCCTGGGGTACTCCCGCCCTAATGGGACGCAGCTCCGACTCCTTACCCTCCACCGCCACGCTGAAGAGCCGGCCCTCCAAGAATGAGGCCAGCAAGTGTACGAGGGCCGGGTGCACATCTGTGTTTTGGAACATTTTGTAGATTAGACCAGGGTGCCAAACCCGGTCAAATGCCTTCTCCACGTCGAGGAAGGCGGCCACTGTGCAGTTACCCTTGTTGGAGTTTACCGCCATATGGTGCAGCACCCGCGCCAGCTGGAGCGTCGTCGAGTGTCCGCTGCGGAATCCATACTGTTCGTCCCTCAGCGCAATGGAGGGGCGGAGGCGACGCAGCAGGAGACGCTCAAATAGCTTGGCTACGTGGTCGAGGAGCGTGATGGGGCGCTGATTGGCGGCTTGTCGGCGGTCCTTACCCGGTTTGGGGATGGTTATAACCCGGCCTTGCTTCCATGCGGCCGGGAAGTAGTTGGCCCGTAGTGCTGCATTGAATATGCGGGCCAGCATTGCCCACCCCTGTCTGGGGAGAGCTGTAAGGGCTGTGGGCGGCAGGTTGTCTGGTCCTGGTGCCTTCCTGGGGTTAAGGTAGAGGGCCGCCTTTCTAACCTCCGCGGGCGAAATAAACGCGCTTCCTGGTAGTGGCGGTGGGGTGGAGGCCAGGTATTCCGCCACTTCTTGTGTTACCTTACGGTGGTGCTCAGCCGCTTCTGGGGCTGCTGGGTGCGGCGAGAACTGGACGGCCAGGTGATCGGCGAGGATACGGGCCCGGTCAAGGGCGGCGTATCTCCTGGCCGTCGGCGTCCAGGAGTGGATAAGTGGGCTGCGGGGTCTTCGTGAGGCATCTGTTGAGCGCATGGAGGCTCGGCAGGTGGTCAGCTGCACGGTCGATGGTGGCCTCCCAGGTCGACCCGCGCCAGGTACTCACCGCTTCGCGGAGCTCCGCCGTGGCCCTGTTGAGACTCTTTTTGACGCTCGGACATCTGGACTGAGTCCATAGCTGCTTGAGCCTCTTTTTCTCCCCTAGCTGGTTCTGTAAGTGTCGGGGGAGGGCGTCGCGGCGTTGGGTTAAAGGTACTTGTTTTGTGTGGGAGGCCTTTGCCTCTTGCATCTTCTTAATATAGAATTCGATGGCGGCGTCAATCTCCTCTTTGGTAATGAGCGGTCCGGGTAAGGTGACGTCCGCCATCGATGCTCTGTAGGCCTCCCAATCGGTTTTGTATTTGGGACGTGGGGGGGCCACGGCGTCGGGTGCTGTGGCTAGTGTGACTAGTAGCGGCAGGTGAGGTGTGTCGGCTTCATATAATACCTCCACAGAGATGGGGCTGGTGATGCCCTTGGTGAGCACCACGTCGATGGTGCTGGGCTGTTGGTCGTCGTTAGGCGGGTAGTGGGTGGGAGCATCTGGCCCCAGCACCTCTATGTCCATATCTGCGGTTACCTCCAGCAGTCGGCGGCCGTCGGTCGACGTGGTGCGGGACCCCCACGCGGGGTGCTTCGCGTTCAGGTCTCCTGCTAGCACGGTGGGGGTCTGATCGGTGAAGATGTTGGCTAAGTCTGGCGGGTGGATACCTGTCTTTGGAGGTCTGTAGGCGGCGAATAACTTGACTTCTTGACCCCCGGCGTGCACCCTAACGCCGATGGATCTCAGGCTGTGGAACTCTGGCCACGGGAGTTCGTCATGTATTACGTCCCTCCGGACCAGGACCGCTGTGCCCCTGTATGGTCGGCCCTGGGGGGACATCTCGTCGCGCCTGTATGTATGATAGTTGGGGATCCGGAGGGTAGCCTTCTTGGTAAGGAGTGTCTCACCCAGGAGGACGATGTGGATGTCCTGCGACTGGGTGAGAAGGCGGAGCTGGTCTAACTTCTGGCGAACGCCTCCAGGGTTCCAATACATCACCCGTAATGTACTGGGTGTGAGGCGGAGATCAGCTTGGTCATTTCGTGGAGAATGGCTTGTAGGGGGTCCATTCCCTGCTGGATGCTCTGCAGCAGGGACCCCAGGATGCTGATGAGCAGTTGGATTGTTTGAGGGTGTATGTGGTGGCCCTGAGGGGCCTGGTGTGGGCGCGGTGGGCCTTGCGGTGGGCCCCACCGCTGCTGGGTGGAGGCTTGCGGTGCATGCCTCTGCTGCTGGTGCTGGGGGGCCGGGCACTGGGATGGAGCTGGGGGCGGGGGTTGTGTGGGCCCCCTGAAAGGAGGTGGGGGTTGTTGGTACCCCCGGAAGGGAGCTGGGGGCTGTTGATACCCCCTGACGGGAGGTGGGGGCTGTTGATGCCCCCTGTGGGGCGGAGGGGGCTGCGGCTGTGGGGCTACTGGTGGCCTCGCGGCTTCCAGGGGAGGGGCAGGTTGTGGGGCTCTGGGAGCGGTCGGGGGTGCTTGCGACCCCCCTGACGGAAAAACCGACTCGGCCGTCGGCGTTGATGCCGCGGCGGGGGCCTGAGATAAGGCGCGCTGGCGGCTGCGGCGGCCGGCGCGGTTGCGCCTGCGGCGCGCGGGCGGGGGGGCCCCGCGCTCCGTGGGCGGGTTCGCAGGCGGCGCTAGGGTAGCACCAGCCTGCGCGTCGCGCATGTCTGCGCTTGGCGGAGCGGTAGGGGGTGCCTGCGGGCGGGGGCGGCTGGGGTCGCGCTCAGCCCCTCTCGATATAGGAGGGGGAACGCTGGCCCCGATGCGCCTCGCCTCGCGCAGGAACACCCTGCACCGCCGGTCGTTGGCGGCGTGAGAGAGTGCGCAGTTGGCGCAAGTCGGCGGGTCTGACCTGGCCCGCGTGCACTGCGCGCCGGCGTGGTCGCCCGCGCATCGCACGCATTTCTGCGGGCGGTGACAATTGGCCGACGAATGGCCGAATGCTTGGCACCGGTGGCACTGGGCGGGTCCCTTTCGAGGACGCCAGGCCTCCACAATCACCCCGGGCATGCATAGCAGCTCGGTGACTGCGTAGAGGCGGGTCAACTCTTGGGGTTCCAGGTGCTCTAGTTGAGCATGGAAAAGGCATCCGGGACGGCCTTGGCTGCCTGCGATGGCACGGCAGTGTGAAACGTTAAAGCCACGATCTTCTAATGCGGCCTTGATTTGGTCAGGGGGTGTGTTGGCCGGTAACCCCCTGATGGCAACTTTTGTGGGGCGTTCGTGTGGCGGCGAGTAGCAGTACCACGCTATGATGGGGTCTGCCTCAGCCGCCTCTGTCAGGTACGCCTGGACGGTTCGATACTCCTCCGGTGTCTTGGCGATGAAGCGTACACCCTTCCCGTAGGGGCGCGCGTTGGGTGTGTGGCCGAGCTTACCGGTTAGGATCCGGAAGTGCTCGGTCCAGTTGGGGAGAGTCTCTACCACAATGGGCGGGTAGCCCCTGGGGCGTGGCTCAGGCTGTTGTGGCTCTGTTGGCTGCTGGGAACTGGTTGAGGGGGTGGGGGGTGGGGGCGGCGCCGGGGTCTCTAGTGCCTGGGCATAGGACCGCGCCGGCGCGCTCTCGCTCACCTCCAAACCCGCGTAGGATGTGGAGTCGGTGTTGGATAGAGGGAGAGGGCTAGACAGCTCCTCGATCCCTCCCTCCATGCCTCCGTCCGACTCGTATTGTGACGAGCTGGAAGAGGTGTCGGTAGTGTCTGGCTTGGGGGGCGATGGCCCCATGCGGGGGCGCTTCTCGTCCCCTCCGATATCATCATCGTCTCGGGGGCGCAGGCGGGGGTCGCGGGGAACCACCGCGGGGGCGTGCGGGAGGGTGGGTTGCTCAGCAACCCAACGCCCGGACGGTCCCGCGGAAGAGGACCGCGAACGTGCTGATGCGCTAGGTACATCTTTTCGACTGGCCGTGGGTGCGGGAGGATCGCCTCCACCGCGGTCAGGCGGTCGCGAACGTTGTGACATGATGTTAAAAAGTCACTATGTCCCAAACCACTAAGTCACAACCACAACAATGTTTATAAAGTTTATCGAGAAGGGTGTGGGTATTTCGAGATTTGCAAAGTTGGTGTGGGTAGTGAGGGATAATGCGAAAGGGAAGGGTGGTGTGAGTGTAGGGGAAGGGGTGGGTAGTTGGGAAAAAGGATGAGGGTACACCAATAATTTTTGCAACAAAAATATTGGTGTAAACCTCTATGCGGAGCACAAACGTAAACACAGAACAATCACAAAGCGTCAATATCGCGGAAAACTGTTGAACGAGAGTGGTCCTTAAGGAAGACGGCCGATACTACAGCGGAGCTAGGCTCGACGCGGTAGCATGGGAGTTGCGAACTCGCGGCACTCGGCGGGGTACGGGGGGGGCTCGACGCGAACGGATCAACGGAGCACACACACGACCGACGGCGACGAGGCACGAGAAGCAACTGAATAATAATAATGCTATGCTATACGCTGCGCTGCGTGCCGCTTTTATACCGCCAGCGGAAAGTCGAGAATCGCATGGAATATTCGCGACGTGTGCGTCTCGAACGTTCCCGACAATCCACGAGCGGCCGAGAGAGCGAGACACTATTTCTGTCTCGCTCACTCGCTTCCGCGGGAGAAATTTCTCGCAATCTTCGGCCTTATTTATGCAGCGCGACTCTTTTTCTAACTTTTTTGCCGCGCTATGTTAGCGCGGCGCTCAAACAATGATTTCATTGTTCGACGTCGCTCACAATCTCCCCCGCGGTGCATAGCACCTCTCTTCTTGGATGCGACGACGTCCAACTCTGAAACACGGCGGGGGGCACTTATCATAACTTCGGTGATCTGTTGTCATTGGTGGCTCTTCCTTTGCTATAGCTGGTTGTGGCTCTTCATTTACCTTAGCTGGAGGTATATCGGAGTGCAGCGCTGTGTGGTGCCATCTTCCACACTTCTTACAAGTGGCAGCTCGGCATTTGATGCGCGAGTGTCTAAATCTCAAGCACTTAAAACATAGATGTTCTTTCTTTGCCATGTCCCATTTCGCACTTATGCTGGCACCTCTAAATATCTTGCACTGCAGCAGGTAATGGTTTCCTTGACACGCCGGACAAATATTCGCGTCTTCCCTGGAACCTTCGTGAGTGACGCGAACGTGGTACATCTTATGGGGCCCGCTGCCTTTCTGTTCCGGAGACTCTTCAGGTGGAGCCAAGTGGGGGCGCCTCCAGTTTTCTGGTCCACAATGCTTATGCTCCCAAAACTCTTCATGAGGAGCTCTATGCTGGCGTCTGGACTTCGCTTCCGGGAACTCTTCAAGTGGAGCGAAGTCTGCACATACAGCTGCTTCTTCTTCCAAGAAGTTGCTGATGAGTATCAACTCTGGTAACACTTCATCTTGATGTTTCTTGTAAAAGTCAAACCAGCGAAATTTCACAACTGATGGCATCTTGTCAATAACAGTTTTCACAGTTTCCGGAGAAGATAAATAATTTTCTTTCCCAAGCGCTTTAATAGTTGCGACGGCGTTCTTCACTTGGCTGGCGAATATGCATATGTCGCTTGGGTTCGCTGCCACTCTTGGAAGCCTTTTCAGCTTTTCCAATTCTGCCAAAGCTAGTGCCGCTGGTCTGCCGAAGCGCGTTTTTAAACCCTTCATCACTTCGTTTGGATCTCCGGCAGTGAACAGAAGACTCTTCACAGCTTCTCTGGCGCTTCCTCGTAAAGCTCTTCGTAGTCGCGCTAAGTTCTGCGTGGCGCTGACGTCTTTGGCAGTATCAACATAAGACCTTTTAAATGCCAGCCACTCTTCGCTGGCACCGTTAAAGTGAGGCAGCTCAACACTTTCACAACTCTTCCACCTTTCGCTGAGCTTGGCAATCGCCTCAGCTAATTCTTGCACGAGGCTCGTCTCTTTGACTGGTTCTTCTATAATCATTTCCTGCGTGACTCGTCGGTCGTAGTCTCGGAGACACTCTTTGGCGTGAACACTCACAACTTCAGATTCAAGTTCAAATAGTTCCAACTCTATAGCTTCTAATTTTGTTCGCGCCATCTTAAGTTTGGCTTCAGCGGCTTCCATTTCCCTTCTAGCCACCAAAATCCTTGCGTTGACCTCTGCTCTTTTCTTGGAGATGGCATCGGAACGTATGCCGACACTACTCCCTCGCAACGATCCTTCGTCATTTAGAAGTTGGGGTATGAGTTCACCCTCAACTTTCGATAATTGAGCACTGTCTTCCATGCATCTCACTTCGTCACTTTTAAGTTGGAGGTCGATCTTCTCTTCAGGTGTTGATGAAGAAGTATCCTTTTCACGATGCTGTATAACTTCGTGATATGGTGCGGCGCGAGTTGACTCTTTAGCTCTTCTTTTACTTCTTGAACGCTTCGAAATGGACGTAGACTTCGGCATGCTCTTCGTCTCCAAATCCGGCTCGAAGGACCAAAAATATGTCGTGGACGAGCGCTTAGTCACACAACTGACACTTAGTAAATGCTGGCTGGAAAATGAACTACGTCCAATGATACGCTGAGGAACCGTTGATCAGTACAAATAAACAATTATTTATTAGATAATTTTTAATCAAGTAAATATACTAGAAAAAAGCAACTTGTCTCATGTCGCCCTGACGGGACTCGAACCCGCATCCTTGGGAATCCGGCCCAATGCACTGACCAATTATGCTACAGAGACCTACGAGAACACGGGTTCGAGTCCCGTCAGGGCGACATGAGACAAGTTGCTTTTTTCTAGTATATTTACTTGATTAAAAATTATCACATAAAAATAGCATTGTAAAATGCCAAATTAAAAAGTTATAAATTATTTATTATTTAACACAGTATATTTTATTATTAAATAAATGCACTGAATCAAAGTCACTTCAATGCAGATTATAAATCGGCTAAATCCGCGACCACTAAATTATCTGCACTTTGAATAATTTAAAATCTATTATTCCTTAAAAACAGTTCACGCTTGACACTTCTAATTCGCTGCACTAGTTTGGACACTTCTTATTACTCTTCAGAACTCTTATTGAACACTTATTTTCAAACTCTTCTTTGAACACTTCCGGATGCGCTTACTCAATACACTTTTTAAGTCACTAATGCTATACGCTGCGCTGCGTGCCGCTTTTATACCGCCAGCGGAAAGTCGAGAATCGCATGGAATATTCGCGACGTGTGCGTCTCGAACGTTCCCGACAATCCACGAGCGGCCGAGAGAGCGAGACACTATTTCTGTCTCGCTCACTCGCTTCCGCGGGAGAAATTTCTCGCAATCTTCGGCCTTATTTATGCAGCGCGACTCTTTTTCTAACTTTTTTGCCGCGCTATGTTAGCGCGGCGCTCAAACAATGATTTCATTGTTCGACGTCGCTCACACCTACATTACTTATGTTACATTCACATCACTTAAAAGTACGGTTTATACGTAATGTCAAACTTCTACAGACAAATCCAAACTCAACGGTTATGTCTTACAGTTCAAAGCAGATTAAAATAAATTTGACAGATATGTAAAGCAGTAGCTGTTATTGACTGTACTTAGAGTATCTACTACGATCGATTGGAGATCAAAATCTTGTACCTAGGTATTGTATTTCCAAAAAAAAACTAGGAAGAAACAGTTCAGTTCAGTAAGTCTTTAGAATCCTTCTAAAGACTTACCGAACTGAATCTCATCACTGAACACTTCACTTACGAATAATTCTTGCGAAAAAAGTCATTAAAAACTTAGATTTCGATTTGTACTGGAATAAGTGAAAACAAGCAATACAGAGTTTCAGCTATTACTTATGTGTGAAAAAGTGAAAGTGGTCAGAAAAGTAAAGGAGCAGCCGCATATTGAGCCACTGGTCGCGGCCACTAAACGCGACCACTAGTGCCTCGGTCAAGCCACTAGACGCAGCCACCAATCGCAGCCGCTAGCACGCCGCTAGCACAAATTATATAGACCGCTAGTGGCTTAATAGTGGCAGCCACCCGTCGCCAAAGGTGTTGTCAGATTTGAATAATTATTCTTTGTTTGAAAGGGTGTATTTTGAAGTTAGTCCCAATGCCCTCCAAACAGGATCTGATGACGTGATCCTGGAAAAATAAAGAACTCTTCGATTATAATAGGCATACCTTTATCGATTTCGGTGTTTTCATAAGTGTCTCGAGCGTTTGGTAGAGACGGATGATGAAGACCATACAATGTACGGTCATCGGGTGTCCGTTTCGACTGCTCGGCCACAGTGTCCCAGAAAAAAAACGACTACGTCAACATTACGAAGTAATTTGTAGAATACTAATAAAGAAAACCGCAAATTTGCAGAACCGATATTCAGAAAGTTATAAGGGCTTAACCATGGCCGCGCAGTCGAAACGTGGAGAACTGCGCGGCCACGGAGATCTCAGATACGGGAGCTACATAGATATCTCATTCTTTTTGCTAATCACTGATATGATTTCGCAAAAATTGTAGAAAGTCTTAATAGAGCCTTAAAGTATGTACTTTACGAGCTTTAGTTCTTTAAAGTCGTGGCCGCGCAGTTGAAACGGTGACAGCCGAGCGAACATAGGGATCTCAGAAACGGAGCTTCTCAGAGGTCCCATTCTTTTTGCTAATCAGAGATACGATTTCGCAGAATTCATAGAAAGTTAGAGTTAAGCCCTAAAGTTTGTAGTTCACGACCTGTAGATCTTAAAAGCCATGGCCGCGCAGTCGAAACGGTTAGAACCGCGCTCACTCAGATCTCAGAAACGGAGCGTCGTAGAGGTTCCATTCTTTTTGCTAATCACTGATACGAATGTTGATAGTATATAAATGGCTGGCATAAGGACCTGCATGATATTTAAATAAACCCCTGCGTGTTTTATGAAAACGCCTAAAATTTTTAAATAGTTATTTCATGATTCAGAGATTGCTAAGCTACTGAGTGCTTACTTTTGCAACTACTATAGGTACGTGCCTCGTACCTAAGATCTTTAAATCTCAATTAAATTAGATATTGCGTGTAATTGATTAAATATTCCGACGAAGCGTCGAAACGTTTTGTGAGAAAAATTACCTGTAAAGCTAGAAGTAGGGTGACCATGATTTGTATTGCGTCAAACAGACATTTCCAAAGACGTCGCCATTTTAATCACGTAGGTATTACTTATCATAATGAGGTATACGTATGGTTAGTTGGATGAGGAAAGTATAGGTAAAGATAAGAAAATATTTATACCGTTTTCGTATACATACTAACAATAACATATTGACAAAGAAAACACTTATTTAATATTTATAAGAAAGTATTTTTTTATAAATTTGAAAATAAAATAATATTTTTTGTGCGATATTTTTTTTTTCACACATGTAATATTCCAATTATCAATTTCTGACACATTATGTTGAACATCATACACAGAAAAAAAACATTAAAATTATAAAACTGATTCACTGGGGTTTTTAGCGGAAGGGTATCATTTTTTACATAAAATTACTGTATAAACAACTAAACTTCGCCCGCGACTTCATCCGAGTGGTTTTGGTTTCCCATGGAATTTTCGTTTCTCGTGGGAATTTCGTTTCCCGCGGGACTTTAGGGGTAAAATTTCACTCTTTAGCCCATAAACTATCTCTATACTAAAACCATATCGATCTGTGACTGCGGTCCAGCGTGAAGATTATTATAAATTATTCAGTAGTATTTGACAGGTGCCAATGTCACTTTGTAAAAATAATCCTGCTTACTGTTTGTCGTACTGATTTGCGCAGATCCAGTGCCAGTTCAGTAAGTATTGATTCCATTCGATTCGATATTATCATTATAGATACAATAAAATTCAACATTATTTTACAAAGTGACATTGACATCCTGTCAAATCAATCTACTAAGTAAAAATTCGACTTTAAATCATTGCGGTTAGACCCCACGCAGAACTGAAAGTGGCAACATTCTGATGTTTTGAGTTCCAAAACTACTTTTATGGTTCAATCAAAATAATTTCAAACTAATGTTTAAAAAGAAGTGTTAAAGAGACCCAACAGGTGGCGTTGGTTTTGCAAAAGGAATGGATAACGTTCAGTTTGTTGAGGAGGTATTAGATTAAGTACCTAATTATATTCACAGAGGTTTACTAAGAATCTACGCGACACGAAATGTTACTAACCAGCACTAAATTAAATACTTAAGTCGGTATGTTAAGTACTTTTTTGAGCCGATATCTGAAAAAACCGTACAAAAGCGTAAAATTTTACGTGTTTGGCACGGGCAACCAAAACAAAAATCCAAAAAAGTTGAATAAACATTTTTATTCTTCTGAATATTTTACAAGGGACATGTTAAGCTTCCAGAAAACGGTTGATGACATTCTGTCACCTTTGGGCAACTCGAGTCGATATCGCGTGGTTTTAGTTCCCATGGGAATGTTTCCATCTTTTTATAATACCAGTATCAGAGATGAAGTGAAAGGTGAATTGACACTGCAACGCGAATAAATTTCCTTCGCTGTTTCAGATTGCTTTGAGTGGCTTCACTCCTTCGTCATTCTAAAGTTTAGACACCATAAAAAATATATGTAATATAATATAAAAAGCTTGATGAGTTTTTCAATTTTGCGTGTGCACGTGGGTGGGAGCCGCCTCGCTGCTCTAAGGGTTAAAAAATACCACGCGAGCACATGAATAAATGTTCCGACCAGAGGACAAGCTTGTTCCGCGAAAAATGCCTCGGTTTTATAATTTTTTTAGTCTCAAGTATTAAGTAGGGACGTATACGTATTTTTACCAGAGCTGACGTGAGAAAGGAGGATATAGTACTTACCTACACTACACAGCACCGCAACCACAAAAAGTATCGATGCGAATGCATTCTGAAATCAGATGTGCTTTCAGAATGCGTGCAAGCAAGTGCTTGGCCAGACTAACCACGCGGGCGCGGCCCGATGTCTCAAACGTATGAAATTTTACTAGCCGCGCCCATCCGCGTGCCCACTGTGGACACTCGAATAAGGTTTCTATAGGAGTACATCGCGCCGCGCCCGCGTGTTCAGTCTGTTATTTATGCTATTGAAATTCACCTTTCACTTCATCTCTGATACCAATGCTAAAAAGAAACAAAGTATACAAACTTATGACGTTGCATACTTAATTCTTTGGAAATGTCTGTTTGAGGCAATACAAATCATGGTCACCCTACTTCTAGCTTTACAGGTAATTTTTCTCACAAAACGTTTCGACGCCTTCGTCGGAATATTTAATCAATTACATGACGCAATATCTAATTTAATTGAGATTTAAAGATCTTAGGTACGAGGCACGTACCTATAGTAGTTGCAAAAGTAAGTACTCAGTACCTTAGCAATCTCTGAATCATGAAATAACTATTCAAAAATTATAGGCGTTTTCATGAAACACGCAGAGGTTTATTTAAATATCATACAGGTCCTTATGCCAGCCATTTATATACTATCAATATTCGTATCAGTGATTAGCAAAAAGAATGGAACCTCTACGACGCTCCGTTTCTAAGATCTGAGTGGGCGCGCGGTTCTAACCGTTTCGACTGCGCGGCCATGGCTTTTAAGATCTACAGGTCGTGAACTACAAACTTTAGGGCTTTACTCTAACTTTCTATAAATTCTGCGAAATCGTATCTCTGATTAGCAAAAAGAATGGGACCTCTGAGAAGCTCCGTTTCTGAGATCCCTATGTTCGCTCGGCTGTCACCGTTTCAACTGCGCGGCCACGACTTTAAAGAACTATAGCTCGTAAAGTACATACTTTAAGGCTCTATTAAGACTTTCTACAATTTCTGCGAAATCATATCAGTGATTAGCAAAAAGAATGAGATGTCTATGTAGCTTCCGTATCTGAGATCTCCGTGGCCGCGCAGTTCTCTACGTTTCGACTGCGCGGCCATGGTTAAGCCCTTATAACTTTCTGAATATCGGTTCTGCAAATTTGCGGTTTTCTTTATTAGTTTTCTACAAATTAATTCGTAATGTTGACGTAGTCGTTTTTTTTCTGGGACACTGTGGCCGAGCAGTCGAAACGGACACGTCATCGGAACTATTGAATACCTACTAATAACATCAAACTCGGTCATATTATATGAACCGAATTGATTTTATTTTATTTTCAAAATGGTCGTATTGTCGTCAAGCCAGGATCTGATGTGATGATAGGATCCTAGAGAAATCAAGGGAACTCTTCAAATATTATAGGTAACTCAACTCGTATATTTGCTTCCGAACAGCAACATTTTGTGGTGGCTTATGGGTACGATACAATTACTTACTTCATAATGCTTCTTAAGCATTTTATGCATTGGTGAAAGATACTGAAAACTTCCTTAACCAGTCGCGTGCCGCACGACCCGAATTGGGACGTTTCAAAAATATGCGGACGTGCCGGAAGCCCACTTTGGGACGATTACGTCACGAAATTTTAGAATGCATTTTTTAAAAAAACTATTCGATAGATTTTTTTGAAATTTTTACTGAGTATCTAGAAGGCCGAAAACTAAAGACGTACAGAAACAGATTTTTAAAAAAGTGAATAAAAAAATAATTAAAAATAAATACCTATTCAGTAAATAAATAAATAAATAGCGTATTTTCACAAATGTTTGAACAGTGTTAGTTTATGTTTTAAATGATAAAAATAAAACAAAAAAAAAACTTTGAAACGTAAAATGAGAAACCCGTACTTAAAATACTTCAAATCTTCAAAATATACTTTTTTGAATCGGTGCCAGGCCAGCCAGCCTGGACAACACCGTAAACATAAACACCGTACCTAAAGTAGAAGTGCAATGTAGACTGGATATTGATGCCTTGGCTGGCACCGACTCCAAAAAATATACCTAATTATTTTGAAGACGAAGTTTTGTTAAAAATCAAATGGGTTTGGGTCCTTTGGAAACCGGCCTAATATGCACTGAACAATTATGATACATAGACCTATGAGGACACGTTTTCTAGTATATTCACTTTTCTACGGTGTTGGCCACCGTCGTCGTTACATCAATGAGAGAAATATTTCGCTTTCGAAAGAAACGTTTTTACAAATGTTGGACTAACGATTAAGATGAAATATAAACATGAATAATAATTAATCGTTTAAAATTTCACATAAAAATAGCATTGTAAAACGTAAAATAAATATGTTCTAATATATTATTGTAGTAATTTTTTTACATATAGTCTGATTTTTAATTGGTCGGAATTCTGACAGCGATCGTATTTTGTCAACTTACTCAACACAAACATTTTCCGTCATGTACGTTCTATATGTAGTTTTCGTATATGTAATAAATAGATATCAATAAACAAAGAATAACTATCTAATGACTATATAAAATATAGTGTTTCTTTTGTTTATTTTAAAAAGCTACATGGAAAATAAGAGTAGATACTTAGATAGATTTATGGTTTGGCTTCCTACAATTTTAGCAGATACACAAACTGCAAATATTTTAAATAGAATACAATCATTAATTCACCAACAAAACAAACGTACCAAAGATTTGTAACTTAGCATCGGGTTAATCTAATGGTCAGGGATTCCAGTGTAAGGAAAATATTTTCCATATTGATTGTTGTAACATCGATAATGTGCTACCTATTAAAAAATCTGATTTCTGTTTTAAATCATTAGTCAATTTTAATTCCTAGTTATTCTAATTGAAGTCTTAAATTCAACAAAGCATTTTTTTAGTTCACTTAAATTTGTTCAAATGAGTTCCGGTTTTGCCGGGATAGTTTTTTAATGGCCACACTTGAACTGTCAGAATTCCGTCGAATTAAAAAATCAGAATCTATGGGGTTTTTTATAGTTGTTATTTTTTGGTTTTCGCTTTTACTTTTTGATGTTGGTTTTTATAAAGTCATTTAACATGGCTTCTATTCTCCGTTACTCGACAGGATTTATGGGATTCTAGGCTTGAGAAAACTTACAGTCGGATTTTTAATTCATTAGAGTAATTCACGAGTAATTTGACAGGTGCCAATGTCACTTTGTAAAAAAAACCTTGCTTTTTAAACTGTTTTTCGTAAGGATTTGCGCAGATCCAATTCCAGTTCAGTAAGTACCTATTGATTCCACTCACGCACACTTATTAATCTGATTATCATAAAAGCTACATTTTAATTCAGCATTACAAAGAATTAAAAATCCGACAACGGCAACAATGGTTTATACACAAAATGACAAATTTCTTCAAACTATTCCGAACTCAACGTCTTACGTCTTAAAGTTCAAAGTCAATTGAATAAAATTTATAACAGTTTTGTAAAGCCTTACCTTTTTTTATTTTAAATATTAGCGCAGGGCCTCTCTCAAGGGAATTCTTTAGTAGCGCGGACTCTAGTCGGATTTTTAATTCAGTAGGCAGGGCTTGTTTATCCGGTTAATTTTCAAACCGGTACAGCAGCGAGTACATAGAAACCGTTTCATTAAGGTTTGACTCTACCGGAACCTTAAAAAAACGGTTTTATCAAAGATCAAAATTAAAAGGGTTCTGAATCAATTAAGCGGTTTAAAGAGATTTTTTCTGCTCTTTTTAAGTACCTAAGCACAACGGGACAACGCGAGCGCGAGAGTGGCAAAGCGAAATTACCCACGTAGACATAAGCCCGCTACTTGCCTGAGATACCGCTCTTCCAACGCGAGCACGTGGATGGTAAATCGACCAGCGAGCTTATGTCTACACACGGAAGGTCGGCACATTTCGCCGTTTGGATTTAACCGGTTTATTTAGGTATTGGAAGCGCTGTCATTCTGAAGACGTCGGAAGCGGTTTTTGTAAAAACCTTAATTAAAAACCTCAACTAACGTCTCTTTTCCATGGTTACAAGCCCTGTCAGTAGAGTGATTTGACAGGTTGTCAATGTCACTTTGTAAAAATAATGCTGAATTAAAATGTAGCTATAAATTGATAATATTACTCAACTTGAACTGGATCTGCGCAAATCATTACGAAAAACAGTTTAAAGCAGGATTATTTTTACAAAGTGACATTGGTACCTGGCAAATTACTCTATTAAATAAAAAATCATAAAGTTAGTAAGTATTTAAACATTTCATTCTTTTATAGTTTTTATTATAATCATTAAACAAAAATACCTACCTACCTACTCACAGATCACGTGTATTAGTTTTTTTTATTGTCCTAAAATGCCAGTTCCCAAGCGCAATAGTTATTTCTGGTCTATGATTAAAAAAGAGTTGATTTTGATTGTTACTTGTCAAACTTCTAGAAAAATAAAAAAAATTGTTTGTGGTTTTGTCTTGTGCTTGTGCCGTGGTTTTATTTACTTATATTGAATACATAAATAAAAAAATAGTTTTGTAAAATTGTTTTTCCTGTGGGATTATATAAATTTTGAGAAATGTTTATACTTTGCTTCAATTTTGCATCATAACAGTCAGTAGTTTAATCTGATGACAAAAGGCCTTGCGAAACGCACAGATCGGACGGTTTTCCAAATGTATTGTTTTGATAGATAATGGATCCAAGAATGTGTAGGAAAATCAGTAGTTGTGAAAGTCTTCCAGATGCTGAAAATGAAGAATACGAAGTATCAAATATCATTGCACCGCAGGAGAGTGAAGATAATTTCTTGATTGAAGGTAGTCCTGACCCAAATTCTGTTACCTGGCTGGACGATGACCAGATCGATGAGTTAGATCTTAATTTAGACCAAACTAACCTATTTTTCCATAGAGTTGATAGTGCAGATATAATTTACAGAAGTAAAAAGAAAAAATGTAAAATGGTTGGGAAATATGTCATGGGGGATGTGTTGGGGGAGGGATCTTATGGCAAAGTGAAGGAAATGTTAGACTCCGAGTCACTATGTAGGCGAGCTGTTAAAATATTAAAGAAAAGAAAGTTGAGAAGAATACCAAATGGAGAACAAAATGTTCAGAGGGAAATTCAACTTCTCCGAATACTTAGACATAAAAATGTGATAGAACTAGTCGATGTTATGTATAATGATGAGAAACAAAAAATGTACCTTGTTATGGAGTTCTGTGTAGGAGTGTTACAGGTAAGCTGTTTTTTATTCATAGTATTATTCATTTGACAGATGTGTATTGTTTTAGTTGTATAGTGCATTTTTGAAGTTTAACGTTATGACACTTTATGTTAGATTTTGTTTTTTTTTTTTCATAACTAATGTTGCTATTCTCAGCTTTCATATAAGTATGTCTTGAGTATATACTTTTTTTTTAATGCACAATAATCTTTACCAGGATATGCTAGAATCAAGTCCGGGTAAAAAGTTTCCACAGAGACAGGCCCATGACTACTTTACCCAGCTGCTGGATGGCTTAGAGTACTTGCATGGGCAAGGAGTAGTTCACAAGGACATCAAGCCCGGAAACTTACTACTGACACTGGATCAGACTCTCAAAATTACAGATTTTGGTGTTGCTGAGGTATTAATTTATTATATAACAAGTGTAATCATATAAATATCGCAGCCATCTGGTTAAATCAGCCATTTGATTGGAAGGCTAGCCAGTTAATTAAATGCCAGCATTCAGTTGAATGCCTAAGCTGATTGTTGATTGAACTAGCATCACTTAACATTCAACTAGTTGGCTTGCAAGTTAGCCCTTTGATGATGGCTGAAGTTAATTCAGCCTTATGATTCAAATTTAGTTTAAAAAAAAAACCCACTGGGTCGCTGGTAGTCTCAAATTAAATATGGCGTCAGATAGCTTGCATCAACTGGAAATTTCATGTGCTTTGTTTTTGTTTCAATATAACTTACAGTGTTTTATTAATATCAATATTGTGAATAATATTGTGTGTATGATAACTGATAATACTCCACCGGCTACAAGTTTTCATGAATAGTTTGAGTCTGTAGTCAATTCATTTAATGAGACAGCTAAATATGATGTTCAGCCAAGTCGTTTATTTATTTATTTGTTTATTGGGCAGTCAACAAAAACATGTACTAACAATATGTAAACATTTCATTCAATGACTTGGCTAGTTGTCCCTTAGCCATTTCATTGAATGCTGGCGTTTAATTAACGGGCTAGCCCTCCAATTGAACGGCTGAGTTAATTAGTTGGCTGTGACATATATATTTCAGATGAGTGAGATACTTACGGTATTTCAACCAACTTTCAGTAAGAATGTTTGAAACAATCCTTTCTACATTTTTCACATTTGTTCCACAAATATCATAAATTTCAATAAATGAATGCCAATATAACAAACTTGGACAACGTAAATAAGCTATTAATGATGTGCTAATCTAGATAAGGTTAAGTATGGGCGGTTTGTTGACAAACATTCTTTTTCTAAGATAGCTGAAGTATAGAACAGTTATCAACAGCTGATTGCAATATTAAAATAATGTATGATGCCATTGTTTTATCTTATTAATTTGTCATTTGCTAGCAGGACACCGGTGTCAAGAAAACAATGGAATATCTATTGTTTCTGTGTATTCGATAAGGCACTTCTTAATGCTCTTTAACAAAGTTAAAATTTGTTAAATTGACACACAAGGAACTAATGTGTGAAGCTACATAATTATATTGCATGGAGTGCCATCTCTCTAAAATTAGCACTTTGTCATGATTTTGGTAGTAATGTACTCCTTTATAATAATTTGTAATCACTAGTTTAGTTGCTAATGTTAATTATAAAGAATACATCTTTGATAAACTATGGTTGTTTTCAGGCTTTAGATATGTTTTCTCCTGAAGACACTTGTTATACTGGTCAAGGATCACCAGCTTTTCAACCACCAGAAATTGCAAATGGTGCTGAACAGTTTTCTGGAACAAAAGTAGATATTTGGAGTAGTGGAGTCACTTTGTAAGTTCATAGATAGTTTTCTCTGATAACTATCCTACAACTATGTATGTTTATATTTAAATTTTGTAATACTAGAACCACAAAAGAAGCTGAGCCCAAAATAATTGCTTGAAATCTAAGATAATGTATGTGACATTGTCATTGTTGTGTAGATAGAATGTTACATTCACTATTTTCAACCTGAATGTGAGTCATATGGTAATTCTGGCCTATAATGCTCAATAGAATTAGTTGTAAATTGATGTCAAGTCAATACTCATTTTCTCCTCGTATTTTTGAGGCATATTTGTGAGTGTACAATCATACATACTTCAATATCAATCTTGAAATGAAATAAGGTTTATTCATATGAAATTAAGATATTAAATTTTAAATTATAAATTTTTTAGCCTACTACCAATTTGGGTTTTTTTTATTGTATTTATTTTTTTCTAATATATTGGTTACAATAAAACAAATGTATTTTTAAATGAGATAAAACATGTGATTAATAGTTCTATCTCATTAAATTCAGATACAATATGACGACCGGCCGGTACCCCTTCGAAGGCGACAACGTATACCGGTTGCTAGAGGCGATCGGTCGCGGCGAGCCCGCGCCACCACCGCCGTCTCTGGGGCCAGCACTCGGCGCACTGCTGTCGCATATGCTTAAACGAGATCCCAACCTAAGACCGACTGTGCACGAGATCAGAAGACATGCGTAAGTATATTAACCTTTCAGGCCCCGGACTATGCGACACAATAGATAGACACGACAGAATGCTTTGCGATTGCATTCCCGAGAGCTGATTATCTAACGAAAACTTGGTTCAGTTTCAGTTTCGTCGCTATTGTGGTTGTCATACAGCATGAAAAAGTGACAGTAATGAGAGCGACGAAACTGGTTGCTATGCTGTTGCTATGTGATTTTTTGTTAGATAACCAGCCTGCCGATGCCGCTCTCTTTCTCAATAGCAAACTATGGTTCCGAACGACACAAAAGGATAGCAGCACAGGCAAGTGCGGTTCCGTGCTGTCAGATGTGGTCCAACAACCTTTAGTATTTTGCTGTCATACATGTTGCTACGGATTTATACGCATAATTAAATACAACTTAGTTCTTAACCTGACCAGAACAAGATGTTTTTTTGTTACGAATTTTATTTTGGAGTCCTATAATAATTTGCATGTCTACGTTTTCCTTATTATGGAATCATTATATTTTTAGCATGTGTGCATAAAACTTGACCTTATACCTGTTCATAAATATAAGCACTTTGTTTATATACCGTTTAGTATGTTAATTACTTGTTTATCAAGGAGTCCACTACTTTGTAGATTATTTACGATGCTATGTGCCAACTTCACCTTTTATTCTAGATCATACAACTCACGCATCCGGTAGGCGTTGCTGTATATACCTACACAATTTGCTACATTTAGCCAACATTGATTTTCTATAATATTAATAGTATTTTCAAAATAGTAACAAGTAAAAATCTTTTAACCTTGTCATGCTCTCGACAATATCATATTACGGGCTTACGAGATCTAGTTATAATGTTATTCCTGTCTTTTAATATTTTGTTGTTATGAAAGGTGACCTTCCGCGAAATGAGTACATTGACTGCATGTTTTCCTATTAAAGTCAATATTGACTGACATGTTCACGCACACAAATATCCATACTCCTACCACAAACATAGTCGCTCAATCATCGGCGTCGTCGCCAATCATAGAATGCTACAATCATAGAAGGCTTCACAGTAATCATTAGTCCAATTCTATATTGCTACACTGTTTCTAAAATAGGTATATGTTTTCCTTTTTGCCAGTTGGGTGCAAGCGACTCCGCCTCTGGAAGCGGGCGAGCGCATGGTGACTCCGCGCTCGCGCCGTTCGGACGAGCTCCACACCTCCACCGTCATCCCTTACCTGGTGGAGCGACACTACGCCTCCGCGCAAGAATACTTTACCGAACGCGATCTGAGGCACGGTGAGTTTCTACTTTAAGACGCTTGTTATAGGGATTCATTTCCACTACCATTTCTATCATTTAATTTTAAACTCTAGCAAGTTATTTCGTACAGTATTGGAAGAATTCGGGCAACAAACGAACAGCGCACCTAGCGGTATGAAGTGAACCGATTTCGCTACTTAATGAAGGCCATACAGGAACAACAAACAAAATATTCATGTCATGCCCCTATGGCGGCTCAGATGGCGCTGAATGAGAGGTTGCCTATTATAAGATACGTCAAGAGCTGTTGTGTAGCGTATTTTCGATTAAATAGTATTTGCTAAATCTGGCTGTACCTACAATCGGAGCACATTGGACCTTTTCCAATGTGACCTGTCGTTCTCGAACATTTACTTCCAGTAACATCATAATAATGTGTAAACAACAACTACTTCCATTACTCGTCATTACTATCAGATTTATGTTTTATTGACTCTAAAAGAATTCTAGACAGTTCAACTATTTGATTAAACACTGGTATTCAGAAGAGTAATCATTTTGTAGTAGGACATAAGACTTAAAATTGACATCCAAAAACTAGTGGAAGCTGATTTGGAATGTAATCTATTCAATCTGATGGTGCTAAACTCAAATTACTATTTAAGGCTATGGTATCTTTAAATCGTCTGGTCTATGACAAAAAAACTTGCATATTGTACAAAAATGTATATATGTGTTTTCTTTGCGCGCAAGTATAACTTGTGAGTCGATGTCAGTATACCATAACCACTGTCGCGTTTGTTATAGTAGGGGCATTGTCCTCTTGTATCGATATCTCTCTGTCTCTGACTAATGAATTAGTCCAAAAAATCTAAACCATTTCATTAACTTTTTAGATTTTAGCAACCAAACGATTGTGGCAGTGACAACTAATGTTATTTTGCTTCATTAATAATAATGTTTTAGTGTCAGGTATAATATTAAGTCAGGTGTTATTGTGGTCAAATGACTTTTGCAGAATCCGAAGTTGGCCAACTCGGACCAGTGAAGGCTCGAATCTGTTCGATGAGTTAGGTTTGTTGCATGCGAGTGATCGATTGAAAGTTTTGAGCCCTAACAGAGAATACTCATTTTGCCTTTGATTTGGGACAATGGATCATTAACAAATGAATCATTGAGGAGAGAAATTACCTTACTGAACTGAGTCACATTATGAATATTCAAATTGACCTCGATGACACAAGTACCTAATGGAATATTTTTGCGCTTTTTTTTCAGTTGTTTATATTATGCATGGGGTCTTGGCAAGCTAGTTGAGTTTATTGACTGTCCAGAAATTAGAAAATGATAAAAGATTTGGAGATAATCTCTTAACTGAATTTTACTCCTACTAACAATTTTTATATAAATTTATGACCCCTTCCCAAACCCAAGTAACAAGGCAGCATATGCTACAAACTAGCTGAGTTTTACACAACAGGTTATCCTAACTAAAGTGTCCTTTTTTAAGAATAATCCATTAAAGAAGTCATTCTGTACAACCCGTCGTTGTCGACCACAAACAAACAAATTAAAAATAAATATAAACGAGAAGCATTATCATAGACTAGGCGGGCAAGTAAAATTGGTCGCGAGGAGCGGAAAAGAGCGAAAGAATCTCATTTCAGCGAGGTACGCAAATATTTCCAAAGGACTGTATAAGATCAAACCAGGGCCCTGTTTCATAAAGCTTGACAAGTCGACTATTTGTCAACTATGCTCGAACATACTGTTTTTGTCAGCGATCTACGCGATTTTGACCTTTGTCACCATTGCAGAAGGTAGGTGTTTAGAAAATTTGTTCTCTTACAAGATGGCTCTGTGGCCTTGCTGTATGAATTTTTGTTACGTCAACTTTGACAGTGACAGCCGTCTCAATTCCCGCAAAATTCCTTGTCGCACGTTATTCGTGATGTTATAATAAATCTCAAGTTTTCCACCCGGATCCATTGTTTTATTTCTAAACATTTGGTCCTTCGAGCCGGATCCATTGTTTTATTTCTAAACATTTGGTCCAATCGAGTCGGATTCGTATAATAGTTCAAAATCGGAAAACTTCCGCGTTGCGGTTCGAGTAAAAAAAACACACGGGTTTAAGGATCGTGTATGATCGTGTGCTTAGACTATCATCACTTGGATTTGGATTTTGCAGTGCAGTAATTAATAGTGATAATTATACATTCCAGTGTAGAGTGAAGTGCATCGTAAATTTTACCGCGCTATTTTCTAACAACGTGGTGCAGTGATTGTTGCTGACTTGGTAACCGTGAGTTATAGTTATAGAGTGACTGGAAATTATAAAAAAGCAGTGAATATTAAAAATAGAACTTTAAACTTTGTCATTGAACTCTTAAAAACAGTAACAATTAAATTATAACCTTAAAATTTTAAGTTTATATCTAAAGGAAAATGGAGAAACTTGAGTTGGCTCAATTAGATTGTTTTAAACAAATTCAGAAACTTGGAACCAATAACAGAAAGACTCCTAAAGACAGACTCACATCAGGTTATGTTGAAATTAGACTAGGGATGTTGGAATCATACTGGCATGACTACCAAACAAATCATAAGGCATTACTTGCAGCTTCTTTAGAAGAGAGAGAGAATATAAAATATTTTGTAAATGAGGAGTATGATGCATGTCTTAGTCATTATTTTGAAATTAAAACCAAAATGCGTGATACTTTGAAGACAATGCAGTCATCTGTGAGGAGTGATCCACAATTAGAATGTAACAATCAACCCAGTGTTAGTACAAAATTACCTGCAATACAAATACCTACTTTTTCTGGTAACTACCGAGATTGGCTGTCTTTCCATGATATCTTCAAGTCTCTTGTCCATGATAACAATAATATTAGTAAAGTAAACAAGTGTCATTATTTAAAAACGAGTTTAGGAGGAGATGCTGAAAATTTAGTCAAGATGATTCAGGTTTCTGAATCGAGTTATGATATTATGTGGGAGATGCTTAAGAAAAGATATAATAATAAGCGAAGTATAGTTAACACATATATCGGTAAAATGCTTAATCAAAGAAAAATTACAACGGAGTCAGCAAAATCTATAAGAGAATTATTAGATGTCACTACAGAATGCTTAGCTACATTGAAAGGTTTACAGTTACCTACAGATCATTGGGACGATTTGGTTGTTTTCATTATTATTCAGAAATTAGACACAGAATCACATAAACTCTTTGAACAAAAGTTGGAATCTATATCTAAGTTACCTACATGGAAGGAATTAGCAGAATTTTTAGAACATCGCTTTCATACATTGGAATCTGTGAAATCTAGACAAGAACCAAGTCATCCACAGCCTGTGAAACATACTTCCAAAAGCTTTGCTACTGAACTCACTCACACTCACACAAAATGTAACTATTGTAATGGAGACCACTTAATATTTAGATGCAAAGACTTTTTATCTCTAGATCTACAGACAAAAAAGGACTTTGTTCAAGCAAATCAGATATGTTTTAATTGTATGAAGAAGGGTCACCCAGTCAAGTCGTGTTTACAGTCCACTACATGCAAAAGATGTGGCCGAAAACATCATACATTGTTGCATGGTTTTACGCAGCCAAATTCAAGCAAAGATAATAATCATACTGCAAATTCTAAAGAGACAAATACTTCACCAGTGATGAATAGTACAGTTGAGATATCGAGTAATAACACACTAGAAAACTCTAGTTACAGTCCAAGTTCAGTGATTCTCGCGACCGCATTGGTGAGAGTTACATCCGAGAAGCTGGGCAGGGCATGTGTGCTTCGTGCACTGATAGACCAGGGGTCCCAAGCGTCCCTCATCACCGAGAATGCCTGTCAGGTGTTGGGCCTGAAACGAGAAGCTATAAAAGGCAATGTATCGGGTGTCGGCTCAGTGAAAACTATCACTAAAGCCAAGGTAGAATTTGAGATTAGTTCTAGAAATGAGTCACAAGACTTACAAGTGAAAATAAAAGTAACGGCCTTTGTCATGAGATCATTAACATCATACTTGCCTCCGCAAACGCATGCAGTAGATTGGCCGCAACTAAAAGGTCTACAATTAGCAGATCCAACCTTTCATAACCCAGGCAAGATTGATTTATTACTAGGTGCAGATGTCTTTCCGGAGATTATTCAAAACGGCATCCTAAAACATAAAAGCGATCAGTCACAATCTTGTTGCACAGCAGACTAAACTTGGTTGGTTAATATCGGGGCAGAATACAGCAAGTAGTAATCATGTGGAGGTTTCAGTTCACCACTTGAAGGTAGACACAGACAGCCTCTTACGACGTTTTTGGGAAATAGAAGAGCCACAAGAAAAACGAATTTTGACAAATCTTGAACTTGAGTGTGAGAAACATTATAAAGCTACACATCAAAGGTTGGACAATGGACGTTATGTAGTTAGATTACCCTTTTTGTCCACTCCTCCTGATATTGGGGAATCATTCACAATGGCACAAAAACGTTTCACTGCTTTGGCAAATAAGCTTAGACGTGATACAAACATGGAAACAAAATATAATGAGTTTATGGATGATTATATTCAACAAAATCATATGGAATTAATACCTGATGATGAAATTGATAAGGAACAAAATAATGTTTGTTACATTCCACACCATGCTGTAATAAATAATGAACACCTTACAACTAAACTAAGAGTAGTATTCGACAGTTCAGCCAATACCAGTAATGGAAAATCAATTAACGACAGCTTGATGTGTGGTCCAGCACTGCAGAATGATATCAGAGATGTGACTTTGAGGTGGCGAAAACATAAAGTGGTGTTGATAGCCGACATACGTCAACATTATAGACAGATAAGTTTAGATCCTAAAGATAGAGATTACCTGAGAATCCTTTGGAGACCTCAACGAGATGAGCAACAACCAATACAGCACTTTAGATTAACAACGGTCACATATGGCACATCATGTGCACCATATCAGGCTATACGAACGCTCAAGCAACTCGCGGAAGATGAGAAGGAGAACTTCGAAGATGACATCACAGATACCTTACTAAAAAAATTTTTCGTTGATGATTTACTCGGAGGAAGAGGCTCTTCATTAGATACAGCAAACCTGAAACAGAAAATAACAGAATTATTAAAAAAAGGAGGTTTTCTATTACACAAGTGGGCATCCAACGTTTCAGATATTGAAGGAGCAGAACAATGTAACCGCAAGATACTATGCGTCAACTGGAATGGATTTACAGATAAATTTGAATTACAAATAACCCTCCCTTTACCAACAGATATTATTACAAAACGTACAGTTTTAAGAGACATAGCTACCATATATGATCCTGCGGGTTGGCTTGCACCAGTAGTTGTAGTTGCAAAACATATTCTGCAAACATTATGGATAGATAAAATTGAGTGGGACCAACCATTACCAGATTCAATCTTACAGGACTGGATTACTTATAGACGAGAACTGGTAGACATGCCAATTATAACAGTTGAGAGATGGTTAGGTATAGATGATAACACTGTTGAAATCGAGTTACATGGGTTTTCTGATGCGTCGATGATGGCATATTCAGCTGTCGTATATTGCAGAGTCCTAAAACAAAATACTACTACAATCATTGAAGCTAAAACAAAGGTTGCACCTGTAAAACAAATCTCACTCCCAAGGCTAGAGCTTTGTGGAGCAGTATTATTAGCTAAGTTACTACATAGAGTACAGACTGCATTGAGTATCTCTAAACGCAATGTATATGCATGGACTGATGCCACAATAGTCCTGGCATGGCTGCAAAAACCACCAAGCTACTGGACTACCTTCATAGCTAACAGAGTCACTGAAATTACTAACCTGATTGAGAAAGAGAGATGGTTTCACGTCGTATCTGAAGATAATCCTGCTGATGTAGCGTCGAGAGGTATTTCACCGCTCGAGCTCCCGAGGCATCAACTGTGGTGGGGAGGCCCTACCTGGCTTCGAGAGGCAAGTCCCTTGCCCCTTGACCGATCCATCATTGAACATACAAACTTGGAGAAAAAGTCAGTATGTGATGTGTCAGTGAATAGTGTAGTATGTCAAGAGTTAAATAGTGAAAGTGACCTATCACAAGTGCTGTTAAGCAGATATTCTAATCTAACCAAACTTGTTCGTGTTATGTGTAGTATGTTGAGATTTATCAATTGTATCAAACATAAGCTTAAAACTAAACTAAAACTAACTTACCCTAAATGGCTTACAACTAGTGAATTAGATATATCATATAAAACATTGTTATTCTTATCGCAGTATAAATCATTTAAAGAAGAGATAAAAATTATCAAAAATACAGATATCAATAAAATAAAATGTTTGAATAAATTAGAAAACGGTAAGAAAATTGCAAAATTAAACCCTTACCTTGATGAGAATAATTTGCTACGAGTAGGAGGTAGACTTCATTACTCCTCTCTGCACAGTGAAATGAAACACCCTTACATTTTGATTAAAGATAAACTATCAGATTTAATAGTTCAAGATGCTCATTATAAACCTTTGCATGGGGGTGTACAATTAATGTTAAACTATATTAGAAGGAAATTTCATATTATTAAGATCACAACAAATGGGTAACTTGCCTAGAGATCGTGTCAATCCTCAGCGTCCATTCAGTGTCACTGGTGTATACTTTGCAGGACCTGTAATACTTAAGTTATTTAGTGGTAGAGGATCTAATAGAAACCAGAAGGCATACATTGCTGTCTTCATTTGTACCGCAGTGAAAGCTATCCACCTAGAACTTGTGACCAGTCTTAGTAGCGAAGGGTTTATAGCTGCCTTTAGACGTTTTACCTCTCGTAGGGGTCACTGCAACAAATTAATTAGTGATTGTGGAACTAATTTTATAGGAGCTAGTAAAGAGTTAAAACAAATGTTTGTAGATAGTAAAACAGACTTACCTGTGGAAATAGCTGATTTGCTTGCTCGAGATGGAACTGACTGGCAGTTCAATCCTGCTGGTGCTCCTCACATGGGAGGTCTATGGGAATCGGCGGTAAAATCTGTCAAGTTTCACCTCAATCGAGTGCTTAACGATACTAAACTTACATATGAGGAATATTCAACATTGTTATGTCAGATTGAATGTTGCTTGAATTCCCGTCCATTAACACCCATTGATGCAAATACTGATGATAGTTTAGACGTTTTAACGCCAAGTCATTTTCTGATTGGTGAAACCATGTTAGCAGTTCCTGAACAGGACCTTACTCATGTTAATGTACCATATACATACAGATGGAGTTACATTCAAAAAAAGTTGCAATCATTTTGGCATAAATGGAGTCATGACTATTTAGTTGGTTTAAACCAACGTCAGAAATGGACTGGAATTCAACCTAATATTAATATAGGCACTATTGTACTTGTCAAAGATGATAAGCTTCCTGCTACTAAATGGTTGTTGGCCAGAGTTACAGACACTCATGCTGGTGGTGATGGATTAATTAGAGTTGTTACTCTCAAATGCAAAAATTGTATAATTAAAAGGCCAATTCATAAACTTTGTGTATTGCCAGTTGGTAATGTTTAGTTTTGTAAGTGTGTAACACTTCAACTTGTCTCATGCATGTCAAAAGAGTTTTTTGTTTTGTTTAGCCTAATTAACATTAGTATTTTATGTTTTGAATTTTTTTTATATAGTTTAAAGCATATTTGTTATATACTGCAATATTTTATTAGTTGTTAACGATTTCTCGCCCTTTTTAAAGGAATTGAGATCCTTTGGGGGGGCGGAATGTTTAGAAAATTTGTTCTCTTACAAGATGGCTCTGTGGCCTTGGCTGTATGAATTTTTGTTACGTCAACTTTGACAGTGACAGCCGTCTCAATTCCCGCAAAATTCCTTGTCGCACGTTATTCGTGATGTTATAATAAATCTCAAGTTTTCCACCCGGATCCATTGTTTTATTTCTAAACAGTAGGTTTTCTATAAACAGCAATCATACATTATAAAGTTCTCTTTATCAAAATCCTATTACGAACTCTTTCGATCATATGAGAATTTATAAAAGAAAATTATCTGTCACTCCTCATCCTGACACAGACCAAGGGTGCCTATCAAAAAAGTGCGATAATTTGACAAATGTGGCAGATTTTCCGATTACAAATAATAGACAAACCAAATGTTTCTTGAAACGTTAAATTGTAGATTGTCGCGACAATTTGACAATTATGTCGGCTTTTCATAAAGCACCAATGTTGTATGAAACGTACAATCGTTAAATTGCCACCTATCACCTGTCGCTGACAATTGTAAAGTTTATGAAACAGGGCCCAGGAAAAGAAATCGCTAATCATAGGTCCCTTTATATGTGATCTGTCTCCATTGTGTCAAGCTTGATATAATAGGGATCAACAATAAGGTTCATTAAATCGATTGAAACTTTTTTACAGTATAGCTTATACGTAAAAAACTGAACTGTATTTGTTTTATACAAATACGATTAGTAGTTTCGGATTTACATATTTTCAAACTTCAAGATTCGCGCGCTCTTTGCGTGACGTCATTGTATAATGTTTCATGCAAAGAAGGCGGCTGTCTGAACAAATCGGTCAAGCGTGAGCTGCATACTAAGTTTTATACAGTGACGTCAAAAAATAAAACGCCGACCCGTAGTTAAAAAATTAAATGTCTCTAGAAATATACCACGTATGGAAAAAATAAAAACACAGTATTTTTTATTTTCCATGTACTATATGACGGCATATAAATCTAAAAGTGCTGGTAATCCCCATTGATTTTTCGTCGACAGAGATGGGAGAGGGTGGATCGCGAACAATGTCAACAGCGGAATTGTCAGACGGCGAGTCGACGCGGCAGAAGCGGCGCTGGCACTCGTCGTGCGGCCGCCTGCCCTCCTGCCGCCTCACGTGATGCCCACACGACAAACACTCTCCCACTCGACACTACTTCCCGCTTCTACTTAAATCATTTACATGAGTTAAAACAACAAACTATAGACTTAAATCAATTCAAAGCTAAGTGATATTTGTCAGTTTCATGAAATATATATACCTGTGCGATAGTAATAAGATTCATATTACGATGTTAGTCAAGGTGTGGATCTTTGATACTGACAAATGTTATCTCTACTATATGAAATGAATATAATGAACTCGGATTAGAAACTCCTGAATAGATGATTTAGGTTAAACGATTTCCTCTGCCATTTAACCCGCGGAGACGCCTGAGGTATCGCAATAGCTACAAATAAAACCGATCTATTTCAACTGTCGTTATTGTAAATTTCTTGCAAAAACGAACGGGATCCTAAATACTTTATGTGTTTTCTTAAATACTATTAATTACTTTATTTAAATAAAGTAAATGTAAATCATAAATTTCGTCACGTGAGTTGCCGTCGTGCTGCTTCAGGCGCCTCTTTTTGTCATAATTGTTTTTAAAACCAACCCAAACACTAATATTGTTCTATTATAAATAATTCAATATCAGACCAATTTCTCAAAATCATTATAATTTCACACTACATAATTTAAAAAGATTATTTGCCAACATAATTATATTCATCAACCACGGTATTTTAATAAAGATCGTAGTTTATGTATCTAATAGAATACTAATTACATTACAAGCCTTACTTCAAACATAACATCCATCCACACAAGTTCTAATGTTAGTATGAATCATGATTATATATCAGTCGTGTACTTCAGCTTTACATCAATATTGGCAATTGTGGTGTTTAAAATTGTATGATGTATTAGCGACTAACGAATGTAGTGCACACTTTTGTTTTTTTTAAACAGGTAGTGGAAATTGTGAATATAAGTAACCATTGATTTCTAAAACAGGGTGTGTCTGGAAATATGTATCAAAACAAAGTGACATCATATTTTCCAAGTTGTGAGGTAAAAAGCTAGTTTACGTGCTACTAGCCTCGCCGAATATCACTAGACTAGTGATTTTAATGAAGTGAACTCTACTTAATGATATGAGTTTTATCAGGTTACTATAATTAATTTGTTTTGATAAACTATTTCTTTAGCATTTTGTGTATTAAATTTATATTTACTTGTGATTGTTAAAATTTGCTGTTAGAGATATGATGAAGTTGTGCATACGTTACTTGTGTTATTTATCATAAACTTACGAGAAAATTTGCTAATCTTTCGATTCACTTGCAATATAGCACACACTTCTTATTAGTGTATAAGTTCCTGTTTTCTTCAATCAGACTATATTAGTTTTATAACCTTGTGCATTTGGCTACTTCCATGAAATATCTTCTTTCTCCTTGGTTTTAGTGTCGAGATAAGTTGGATCTCAAATGTACCTTTAAAGAATATTTATTACAAACATCCGAAAACTTGCCCAAAAACTCTTCTTCACCCGGTTGTTAATATTATGAACACAATTACAGACTTAACGATAACAACAAGCCTTAAATTACTTATTTAATGATTTTTTAAAATATAATTTAGCAATTATTATTGTTGTTCAATTAGTCGTTAGATTGATGTAAAGTACAATCGCAATAGCGACACTTGATTCAACGTTAGAAAGCCATTAATTGTAACAGTTATTACTTAATAAATAGTTCAATATTCACGGGGACTCCCAGTGGTATATTGATATTAATTATAAAAGACTATCGTTAAATATATATTTTTGTTAAAAGAAAATGAAATAATTTGTGTACACCTTGCAACGCGTCATTACGTATTATAAATAATGAATATAATAATCTCTAATAATTCATCTCAGAGCACGGACCTCACTTTTTATTATCATTTATTCTGTAAAGTCACTTTATTTTTAGGTAGTACTTATCAAATTATTGTAACATATTGACTGTTTTTTTTATTATATTGTTTTTAATGTTCCGTGTTAATTGTCATCAAATGGTAGCGTGTAGAGCGAGTAGCTTCTTCACCACGCCTTATTAAGCTGTACATCAAGTATCTTAAAATGTATTGTAAAGGCTAATTTTAACGGACTATGTTAACAGAATAGTTATGATTATGAAGCAAGCAAAAGAAAAAAAACTTGGACGACATGACATCGTAGTAAAAAGAGACCCTATTAAAATATGCTCCACATCAGTTTCGAATTTTCAATGTATGTCAGACAGTTAGGTGCTACTTTCCTATATAAAACGATTTTTTAAATCATTTTCTCTGACGAAATCATACCGAATATTTTAAAAAACCAAGTTTGCATTGTACTTATTAGAAAATGTTGCTTTTGTTATTTTTAGTATCAGTGTACCTAAATTAAATGAGTTTAACATTACATAGGACCATAATTTTATGTAATAAATTTAATGAAACTCATGTAGGTTTTTTTTAACTGTCACGCATATACCTACATCTGGTATTGATATTTAAAATATCTAAGTATATTATCTTCCCAAATTATTTAGGTAATAGTAAGCAACTCAATTCATATTAAGTATTTTTTCGATGAAAAAACATATTAAATAATATTTTGTCAACGATGTCGTGTCGTTTAAGTGTGAAGCTTTCCCATTGCCGATACCCTTTTTTTCGTGTGTCGGTAAGATTATAACTTTATAGTACCTACACTAAAGGCCGTGCTAATAAACTCTGTGTAAGCGGACAACATTTATGCACCATTTTGTCTCTTTTACATAAAAAAATGAGTGACACTAGCAAACGCTGCAAAAAAATTCGAAGCTTACTAGCTTTACTCTGTTTATTTGTAATAGTAAAATGATAGAAGTATTTTGTTCTTTTAAATATTCTTGATAAATTTATGAATGTGGTTTGTTGTGCAATAATTGTGTAATCGGTGGACGAAGATGTAATAAGTAGCGAATGTTAGGTTAATTCCACTTTTTCGAGAAATCCGAGTATCTATTTTAAAACATTTGCTTTTATGAATGTCTTATTGGATCACTAAAAGATTTAAGTATTTAACTGTTCAAAATAATGTCTTTGTGGTGCATCATGCGATAGAACCTTAAGTCATCAAACCTCCTTAAAAAGACGTTTATATCGTAGCAAACATTAGCTAATTACTATGGCTAATATAAATTATAATAAAATTAAATTGCAAGATGATACCACGAGATATTTATTAATATAAATATATTAATAATCTGTCATTAATAAATATAATATTTATATTTATTAATGACAGACATATTTATTTTGTCGTCAAATGTTTGCATATCAGATACTCGGCTTATGCCATATTGTTACTGAGATTATATTCAGCAGGTGATCTCCTATCGCCAAAGGCGTTCCTTTTCAAAAAGTATTTAGTAGTTGTAGTTAATCTTATTCTACTTTTCTTAAAGAGTGAGGTCTTCATAAAGTTTTTGAAAATGTCTGTGTTTACGCTTAGGACTGATGTATTTACAGTGCCTGGACGATAAAGCTACGGAAAATGAAAAAAAGAGAATATTAATATATTGTAAATAAAAGTTCTAAATTGGTTTTTTTTTTCATGAATTCTTCCCAAAATTACCTATCAGGTTCAATTTAGATATTAATCAGTTCACAATATTTTACCAGTGTAATGTCGTATTTTAGTCCGCCATTACATGTTAATTTTCTTGTTAGCACTGTCACTTTGACAGCTGTATTTAGACATTTATCAGTAAAATTATGTTGGCAGTACGCTCGGATAACCTTTGCTTTGTCTTAGGAAAACAATTCGTGGTTTTGACGTTTGTTTTGACATCCGGTCGACTTCACCTTTTCATTTGCCGGTTCTGAGATGGCGAATTATATTTTTTGCTGAAGAATAAATCTTCTTTAATCACACTCAAAATGGGTGTTAGATCCTTTTATAAGGCTAATTAAAGCCTATAAATATGTTCTATTGGTGAGTTTCACTTGATTTCAAGATTTTTCTTAAAACACATTGTTGTCGAAAATGTGCTATTTTAACAATACATTTTGTTTTCAGAGTGCATTTGTTTTATAAACTTCAATAGTTTGCGTTGCATTCTATTATGAGTGCTAACGTCTGAAATTTGTTTCGGGGACGGTAAGATCTCTTTTATTAAAATACATAATGTTTTAGACTTGTACCGATAGTTTACTAATGTTGTATTTCTTCGTTACAGCGGTTGTTCGCGTCCTTTTTTTTCTTTTTATATTACTTTTGATTTGGATCTTCATGTTATCCTGAAATTTGGCTGCGTTCTACATTTTCTCTACGTTGGGATCATGACGGCGATACCTATGCTGGCTTAGAGAAAGATGTGATGAGGTTCACAGGTAACATGGAACCAGGAGGTTAGTTTAATCCTTATTTTTTAAAAAGTACTACGTTAAATACGGTGCTATATTCGCAACATAAAATTAGATTAATTTATATTCACAACGTTAGATTGGATAACCCTATATTCATAAAGTAAGATTTGTTAACCATATATTCATAAAATTCGTTTGGGATAATTTAAATCCACAATAATGTTTAACTCATAGTAACTTGATATCAACGTCCACTAAATGTTATATTTATAAAATTAGATAACCCTAAATTTTTGTTTAATTTAGTCTTAATTGCGTCGGCTAAAGGGAAAGCAAGGGAGTTTGGAATAAAACATTGTTCTATAATGTAAGAATTTTATTTCATAGCCACCCCCCTGCAGATTAAAAGCCTAGTCTCACCGATGACATTCCGAGGTAAATTTAGTTTATTTTTTTTAATTCGATGGAGCATAACCTCTATCGTGGCGCCCGAGTTTTTTTGTTTAAAAGGTAATTTTCCTTAAATATTTAATTTAGATAAAACCTGTTGAACGCCCGCTTGCAACTTGACAAGCCGGGGGCAACATGACAATTGTCGCCTGCGACCAGGGACTTTTACAACTTGCTTTCTTTTAACCTTATAGTTGTTTTGCATAATTAGTTTTATTATTTGTTTGAGACAAGCTATTTGTTGTGTTAAGCTTGTTATTTTGTTGTTTTGGATGAATATAGCACCTGTTTATTTTGTAATTTTGTTGTTGGAATTTCCACAAATTTTTTTTGTTGTAACTTTATTTGTTGACTTTACATAATTTAATATTGATAACAATTGTGTCAATAAACAATTTGTTTGTTTGTTTGTAAAGAATTAATCTTTATTTGTTTTGTTTGTAAAGAATCTTATTTCTTTATTATTTGGATATGCTATTGTTAACTTTAACAATTAGTATTTTGTTTGTCTAACTTAACTATACAGAAACGGGTTTTATGTGTTGAGTTGTATCTCTTTTAATATTTAGAACTTAAAATAAGTGTTAAGCAGTTTACTTTAAGCTACAGTTACTTATTGTGAGTGGATAAAGCACCTGATTTTGATATTTGATATAATAATTTACAGATAAATAACATAAATAACTTTGATAAATAAATTTGAAAAATTTAAATTTAACATATTATTAACTTTCACATTTAACATTAACTTTCTTTAACTTTAAAATGGATAAAGCTATTCAGTGTCCACCTGTTGAAAATATTTTACCTGGTGATAGTGTTACTCTTAAATCAGCTGGTACCTGTACTGGTGATGACGGTATGGAGTATGATCAGTTTGATAATGCTGTTAAGGAGAAGCCTGCTCATTCATCGTCGTTTAATATGATTAATGAAACTATTAGAAAAAATTTACCGAAGTGTTCTACTAAGTTGCCTGATTTGAAGCGTAGCGGAATTTTATTTGAAGGTAAGTCTTGTGTGCGAGAGTTCATAGTTCAAGTTGAAGACTATTTTCTTTATAGGAATTTTGATGAATGTGTTTTGGTCGGAGCTTTTTCGGAACTTCTTTCTGGAACTGCTGCCAAGTGGTTTAGAGCAAATAGATTTTTTATTAGTTCTTGGTTGGATTTGAAAGTTGCTTTATTAAAACGTTTTGATAGGTGTGATTTTGACTACTTTTTGGAACATGACTTGCGTACAAGGAAACAGAAATATAATGAGTCACTTCCTGACTTCATTACGGAAATTCTTGATATGTCTAACCGTCTTTCAATTCCTCTTTCGGAAACAACTTTAATAAGTGTAATTAAACATAATATGTTACCCATTTATACACCTTACATTTTGGGGAAGGATATTTCTTCTTTGGATTTTTTTACAGCTTTTGGGAAGGAGTTAGAGCCACTAGTGGACAGGAAGCCGTTTAAGGTACCTGTTAAAAATGTTAAGTTTGAGAAAAGTTATTCAAGTGCTGCTCAGAGCACTATTACTTGTTTGAAGTGTGGAGAAATTGGACACTCGTTTAAAAATTGTTCTAAAATTCCTGGCATAATTTGTTTTAAGTGTAAAAAGTTGGGGGTCATTACTAAAGATTGTGAGGCGTGTGCTTTGGGAAAAATTAGTTCTACCAGTCCAAAAAACTGATTTGGTCGCATCGATCTCCAGTTTTTGGTGAAACTAAGGATGAGTCGATGTGTGAAATTGTTAATCACGCTTATAGTAACAAACCTGACAAAGCTACTTGTAAAAAAGAATTTTCTGATTGGTTAGAGTATTTAAAAACTTTCTTTGGTGTTTATAAGGCTGCTCCTATCCTCTTTGTTAAAAATAATGATTCTAGACCATTCCTACAGTTTAGAGTTGGTAATCGTAAATTTTCTGGTTTGCTGGACAGTGGTTCGAATAGATGTATTTTAGGACATAATAGTCATCATGAATTTTTGAAATTAGGGTTTAAAATTAAAACATTTTCTGAAGTTGTTTCAAACTATACTTACACAGCTGATGGTTCTGCACAAAAAGCTATAGGCACTATTGATATTCCTATTACTTGTGACAATAGTACTAAAGTTATAAATTTTTTGATTATACCTACTGTAGAGTATTCTGTTATTTTGGGATTTGACTTTTGGTTGAAATTTGATCTTGCTAAGGAACTTTGGAAGAATATTACTTTTGTTGAAGATAAAAATGTTAAGTTTAGGACATGCACAGTTACAGCTGCCGCTGAGCTTGCACCTTCCGAAAATAAATTATTGGTTGAAACTATTAAACTTTTGAAGATATTTCTAATGAAAAGAGAGGTTTAGGTCTTACTCAAATTGCTGCTATTCTTTCGTCTCCTGCAGATATTGTATTGCCTGAGAGTGATATAGATGATCCCTGGTATAAAAGAATCTTTGTTAATTGTCAAAAGTTTCCCACTAAGTTTAAAAATTTTAGAGTTGAAAATAATACCTTATATAGATATTGTAAAAGTAAATTTGGTTATAGTAATCGTTTAGATTGGAAAATTGTTATTCCAAAAGAAAATATTCTAGATACTATTCGTTCTAATCATGATGATGTTAATTCTGGTCATCTTGGAGTTCATAAAACTTTAAAAAAGCTTAAACAACATTATTTTTGGAATGGGATGTTTAAAGACGTTCATTTGTATATTAAGTCTTGTGATGTTTGCACAGCTTACAAGCATAGTACTTCTCCACCTTTTGGCCATATGATAAACCCTAAAAAAGTAGATTTTCCCATGGTTATGCTTTCGGTTGATATAATAGGAATTTTACCTAAAAGTTATTCTGGTCATAAATATATTCTTTCTGTCGTAGATGTTTTTACTAAATATTGTTGGATATTTCCTCTAGCTAAGGCTACTACTTTAGCAATTTGTAAGATTTTTGAAAAAGATATATTTCTTAAGTTTGGTGTTCCTAAAATTATAGTTTGCGATAATGGTACTCAGTTTACTTCTAAATATTTTGTAGATTTCATGAAAAGTTATAACATTACTAAAATATTTTATAATACTTTGTATACCCCTCAAAATAATCCAGTAGAGAGATATAATAAAACCATTGAAACTTGTATATCCTGTTTTGTTAGTAATGATCAGAGAACATGGTCTAAGTTGTTGCCTCATGTTCAGTTAGCTTTAAATAGTAGTGTTAATCTTGCTACTGATTTTACTCCTAATTTTCTCATGTTTGGTAGAGAGTTAATTGTTGATGCCTCGTTGCATAGATTTAGTAATTCTTTTGGTAATTTAGATGAAGTTGGTTTGGGTGAAAGAAATTCTTTTGCTTATTCTTTGAATTCACTTAGTGATATTTTTGTTAGAGTTCAGACTCAATTGTTTAGAGCTTATAAGCGTAATGCGTCTTATTATAATAAAGGTCGCAAAGTTATTTCGTTTGCTGTGGGTGATGTTGTTTGGAGGCGTAGTTTTGTTCAATCTAATGCTCCGGCTTATTTTTCGGCTAAACTAGCACCTAAGTTTATAAAATGTAAAATTTTAGAAAAAGTTTCAGATAACGTTTATGTTTTGAAGGATTTAGAGAAGGGTTACGTTGGGCGTTACCATGTTAAGGATATAATTAAATATTAAAATTATTTGTTTTGGAATCTTTCAGGCTCGCCGTTGATGTCTTGTTTTGAAGACTACACGTTTGTTAGAGACGAATGAGATAGATGTATGTGAGGATATCGTGTTTTGTAAACTTTAGTTGAAGTATGATAAGGAAACTTCAGGACGGATGTCGATAGGGTTTGTTCTAAAGTTTAACTTAGGTCAATTTGGATAGAAAGTAATTTCTCTGGTTTGTTTACCCATAGTAAATGATCTTATTTTGTTTGTTTGTACATTTTGTATAATTATTGTGTACTTTGTTGTTTGAACATTTTGTTGTCTACACTTAAGACTAAGTTGGTTTAGTTATTTGTAGGTCATATTTTAAATAAGTTTATTTTGTAAGTTCTGGATATCCATACCCGGACATGACTTTTGTTCTGACCAGACAATTTATTCTTTTCAGGAAATTGTTCTTTGGTACAGTTTTTTTCTCTCTTTTGGATGACATTTATGTTTGTCCCTGACATTTTGTTCCTTTGGACACTATTTTGGTTGTCCGGAACATGTTCTCTTTTGGATACCACACTTGTCTTTGGTTTTCCTTGACCTTTTGTTTGTTGGATTCTTCTTAGAATTTTTTTGTTTGTTGACTCTGTGCCCAGTAAGTCAGTGGTGTTGTGCTGATCGCAGATGAAACTTTTGGTAGACGTTTTGTCTAACGTTTGGTTTTTTTTTAGTCGTTTTGTTCGACGATGCCTTGCTTTGTCTTGGGCATTGTTGTCTGTTTTGGACGCGTTGTAGTACGACGTGGGTATGCGTTGTATGCGGTTTTGTGATCGTGATCGATCGCAGGAGCTTTAGAATTGGTGACCTTTGTTGTCCAACCGATTTCAATGGTGATTTTGCTGGTTGAGAGGAGTATGTTTTTAGACTCGGTGACCTTGGTTGTCCAACCGATGCCTCGTAGTTGTAGAGAGTCGTTTGATTTGGTGACATAGTTTGTCCAACCAATTCAACGGGTAATTTTCGTTGCGTACCAATTTGTGTACCAGAGACGGTACAGGAATCACATTGCGTCAACACCCGCGAGGGCCACCGCGATGCCTTCTTGTGCAACGTCCATGCTTTCCATGTTATATTTCGAGTTGCGTACCAATTTGTGTACCAGAGATGGTGCAGGAATCACATTGCGTCAACACCCGCGAGGGCCATCGCGATCCTTCGTGCGCAACGTCCATAGTTTCCATCACAATGCTTTGTTTTAATTAGACAACCTGTACCTTTTAAGAATCGATGTTGTGTTGATTGAATTCAACGGTGGTAGAGTTTTTTTGGGTGTTCTGTTTTGTTTTTTTTGACAATTTCATTTGATGAGAGTTGTGTTGACCTTAGAGTCTGACCATATCTTTATGAGAGATTCGTTGTTGGTAATGGTGTTGGTTTTGGTTTTGGGTTTTGGTTTATAAACACATCGTTGTTTTATTTTGTATGAAATACTAAGATTGGTGTTGGGTTTTAAGTGTTTTATAAACTTGAAAGGTTTTAGTCTTGCATTGTGGTTTGAAAATCCCTTGTATTACCTTGATTAGAGTTTTGGAGAGTTTTGTAGAGTCTTTGGAAAAAGTTTTGTAGTCTTTGGAAAGGTTTTGTAGAGTCTTTAGAAAGGTTTTGTAGAGTCTTTAGATAGAGTTTGTCATAAAAGAAAATGTCTTTTCTTTTATTTTTTTTTAGGAAGGGACGGGTTGTAATGTCGTATTTTAGTCCGCCATTACATGTTAATTTTCTTGTTAGCACTGTCACTTTGACAGCTGTATTTAGACATTTATCAGTAAAATTATGTTGGCAGTACGCTCGGATAACCTTTGCTTTGTCTTAGGAAAACAATTCGTGGTTTTGACGTTTGTTTTGACATCCGGTCGACTTCACCTTTTCATTTGCCGGTTCTGAGATGGCGAATTATATTTTTTGCTGAAGAATAAATCTTCTTTAATCACACTCAAAATGGGTGTTAGATCCTTTTATAAGGCTAATTAAAGCCTATAAATATGTTCTATTGGTGAGTTTCACTTGATTTCAAGATTTTTCTTAAAACACATTGTTGTCGAAAATGTGCTATTTTAACAATACATTTTGTTTTCAGAGTGCATTTGTTTTATAAACTTCAATAGTTTGCGTTGCATTCTATTATGAGTGCTAACGTCTGAAATTTGTTTCGGGGACGGTAAGATCTCTTTTATTAAAATACATAATGTTTTAGACTTGTACCGATAGTTTACTAATGTTGTATTTCTTCGTTACAGCGGTTGTTCGCGTCCTTTTTTTTCTTTTTATATTACTTTTGATTTGGATCTTCATGTTATCCTGAAATTTGGCTGCGTTCTACATTTTCTCTACGTTGGGATCATGACGGCGATACCTATGCTGGCTTAGAGAAAGATGTGATGAGGTTCACAGGTAACATGGAACCAGGAGGTTAGTTTAATCCTTATTTTTTAAAAAGTACTACGTTAAATACGGTGCTATATTCGCAACATAAAATTAGATTAATTTATATTCACAACGTTAGATTGGATAACCCTATATTCATAAAGTAAGATTTGTTAACCATATATTCATAAAATTCGTTTGGGATAATTTAAATCCACAATAATGTTTAACTCATAGTAACTTGATATCAACGTCCACTAAATGTTATATTTATAAAATTAGATAACCCTAAATTTTTGTTTAATTTAGTCTTAATTGCGTCGGCTAAAGGGAAAGCAAGGGAGTTTGGAATAAAACATTGTTCTATAATGTAAGAATTTTATTTCATAGCCACCCCCCTGCAGATTAAAAGCCTAGTCTCACCGATGACATTCCGAGGTAAATTTAGTTTATTTTTTTTAATTCGATGGAGCATAACCTCTATCGTGGCGCCCGAGTTTTTTTGTTTAAAAGGTAATTTTCCTTAAATATTTAATTTAGATAAAACCTGTTGAACGCCCGCTTGCAACTTGACAAGCCGGGGGCAACATGACACCAGGCCTGTCTCACTTCCATACAGGCGGCGCAAAATACCCGAGATATTTACCTACTAGTTTTATTGTACTTTTTATTGCAAAAGAGGCGAAAGCCAGCATGTATAGAGCTAGTAACTATCAATGGAATAAACTGGCACTCTCAAGCACTAAGATCTCTACATGGATCAGTACTTGAACTCGATCTTTTGGCAATGGCAACGAATGTCATGCTCCCACTGTGTAACTTCACCAGAAATTACTCAGTGAAGATACCTAGCAGGGAAGAGTGGTCTGCAAATCACCATACCTGTAAGGCTGGAAGCTTAGTTTGGTTCACAGACGGCTCCAAAATGAGTGAAAATTTAGGATGCGGAATATACGGCGACAGCCCTCGATTCAGCAAGAGTGTGAATCTAGGCAAACACGCCACTATATTCCAAGCAGAGGCATACGCCATCATAGAATGCGCGGAGGCCAACCGCCAACGAAACTACATAAATCAAACTATTCTTATCTTCTCAGATAGTCAGGCAGCCCTCAACGCTATCAATTCGAATGTCATACATTCGAAATTGGTGAAGGACTGCGTCGATAAGCTGAATGAGCTGGGACAACGGAATAAAATTATTCTGAAATGGGTACCAGGTCATTTAGGAATCATTGGCAATGAAAAAGCTGATGAACTTGTAAGGTCTGGAGCTCAGGGCCAACAGCTAGGTCCAGAGCCTTTCTGTGGTATCTCAAAGGAACGGGCCATGCAACTTCTCAAGGGCAACCTACATGGCGAGTCAAAAAAATACTGGTTAAATCAACCAGGATTAGTACACGCCAAATCCCTTATCGAAGGCCATTCGCAAAAGCAAACTGCTTAATTCCTAGAACTCAGCAGAGCAAACATAAGTGCGGCAAGAGCCTTAACTGGACACTGCAAACTAAAAAGGCACCAATTTCACATGAAATTAAGTGACACTGACGTTTGCCGTTACTGCGGATTAGAGAGAGAAACACCCAAACATCTCCTATGTGACTGCGAACCCCTAATTCACAAACGCAGTATCCACCTGGGCCGGCATATAATTCGGCCAGAGGAACTAAAATCTCTCAGAGCTAGGAAAAAATTAGACTTCCTTGAGGCCGCTAGGCTAAAAGAGATACTATAACAAGGTGGCGAGTTACAATAGATCTTATAGGTCGCAGTGACTACAGTTCCAACTGGAGCTGCATAGCCCCTATATCCTACAATTAATTACCTACTATTCTGGAAAACAACCTAATTTCAACCGTTTGCATTGCGTATAGCGTTCATAGTACAATAACTGTCTGCCGTCTCGCTTCAATCTGCTAGGGCTGTTGATTGAGACTAGTCCGGTGACCGGACGCTTGCGTTTATCATACCTAAACTCGGGAGTGAAATTTCTATACCGTAAGGTACTAATATATATTCTGTGATTTTACCTACACGTTGCCCAAAACGCGTCCTTATGACGCACGTATTATAAGCGAATTTCATAAACTAAGTAATAACTTCTGCTGAGTTCTTTTCAGTCTGGTTTTCGTCCGGGGCATAGCACCGTTACCGCCCTGACAAAGGTGGCCGATGATATCCGTGAGGGTATGTCAAACCAACAGCTCACTGCACTAGTTCTTCTTGATTTTAGCAACGTCTTTAATACTGTTGATTTTGACGTACTTCTGGCGATGCTGAAGGTTATTCTTGGTTCGGATGTGGTGGTCGAGTGGTCCCGTAGTTACCTTATCGGCCGAAGGCAGCGTGTCTGAGTTGATGACAAATTGTCTGCTTCTTGCGACATCACTGCTGGCGTGCCCCAAGGCGGCGTCCTATCTCCCCTTCTTTTCTCTATCTTCATCAATTTCCTTACACCTCTCCTCTCTTGCAAATATCACCTATATGCTGACGACCTGCAAATCTACTCTCGAGCTCCCATTAAGGATATAGACAACTTGATTGCTTCCGTAAATGTTGACCTTGCGACTATACACGAATGGAGTCGAATACATGGCTTAATAGTCAATCCTAACAAGTCGCAAGCGATCATTATTGGTGGGTCAAAACAGGTCGCCAAGCTTAAGTCCACCCAAGTTCCTCCTCTCCTATTTAACTCCGTTCCTCTTCCTATTAGGAACGCTGCAAAAAATCTAGGTATCCTCTTTGGCTCCACTCTCTCTTGGTCTCCTCATATTGCGGAGGTCAGTAGAAAGGTCTATGCTGCTGCCGGTGCCTTGCGGAGATGGAAAAATCTACTCCCTGTCAGAACCAAGATCGAACTTGCACAGTCGCTTCTCCTGCCAATTCTGGACTATGCTGATGTTTGTACTGTTGACCTCAATGAGGATTTACTGGACAAGCTTCAGCGTCTGCAGAATCTCTGCATACGTTTCATATACGGCTTGCGCAAGTTCGATCATGTCTCTGAAATCAGAACTGAACTACGGTGGCTTCCAATAAGACTGCGACGCGAGGATCATGTCCTCATACTTCTGTTTAATGTGCTGTATGACCCTCGAACCCCTCCTTACCTCAAGGAACGTTTTCAATTTCTTGGTGTGGACCACAGTCGTCCTCTTAGATCCAAGGCTGATAATCTACTTAAATGTCCTTTCACGCGCTCTGGATACTACAAGGACTCCTTTACGGCGAAGTCAATCAGCCTCTGGAATAACCTCCCGTATGAGATCCGTCATTCGAAGTCACTTGCCATTTTCAAAAACAAACTGCATTCACATCTTCTCTCTAAGTCCTAGTTTGCAACTACCTTCTTTTTTATTTGTTTATTATCAAGTATATATTATTATAATATTATAGGTATATATATTAAATATATATTTAGTTGTTATTTATTTAAATATTTTATTTTTATTTATGACTATGTATTTAGTAGTTTATGTAGGTAGATTTATTAATATGTTCAGTAATATTGTTAAGTAAAGTTTGTCATTCTTGCTTGTTGCCTGTGCACTAACTCTCGCTCTCTCTCCATTTTTCCTATGCCTCAAAGGTTGTCTGGAAGAGATCGCTCTTAGCGATAAGGCCGCCTTTGCCTACATTTATGTCAACTCTTTCTTTTGTTTCTGTCTGTATTTTTGTGTTTGCAATAAAGTGTTTATCTATCTATCTATCTATCTAATTATTAAACTTAGTCTACCTAAGTTATGTCAAGTAGTGCAGGTAAATCAATAACAAAAGTAAATTAAGCAAACATGTTTGTAAATCGCCAACAAGCACACAAGGATTGTGGAGCATAGAATACACACTTGACAAAAGCGACAATAACATTGGTTTCATATGAACTTAAGGGTTTAGAGTAGATATAAATAGGTGAGTAATCACTGTTAAACTATCTGCAGAGATGGTCACACTAGAATATTTACTATCAGTGGAGACGTGTTGCAATGGCCGCATTGGCCGTCCCGATTCCCAGCCACAATGCGCGGAAGCGAGCCATTCGTGGCCGCAGCCAGCCTTCCGCTATCGTAGGTGAACCACAAAGCTGCATCGATAAATCTGACATACCGATGTCACAGGTTGACCGCACCCTACCAAACAGGTTTGTACCCTAGTAATACTGAGGTATCTACCTTACCTACCTACTGATTGATTTATTAACGGTCGATCGATAGAGAAGCCGGCAGCGCACAAGGACGGAGTGGCGGTGAAGAGCACTTGTGTTTTTCTCAGATGGGAATCGAACTCATGACCCCTGGTTCAGTAGGTACGAACCAGTACCACTGCGCCATCGGCGGCATTGCTTAAAATGGTTGAGATGTTAAAATTTATATGGTGGTAATTGCCAGCGATGGAATTGTGTCGACAAATCAGAACGCCACGTCAGAAGTGAAGGGTTGGTTGTAGGAGGCTCATCATTGTTTTTCTCATCCAAAGTTCAAGGCTTTCCTTTAACTACCTATTTAATTAGGCAGGTGCGTGTTTGTTAGTAGGTAATAATGGAGAGTTACATCGTTGTCTACTTATATAATGTTAAATTCCATTGTGGGTTAATAGGAGGAAGTCCTTGGCATTTATTATAAGAGTCAAAATGACAGATACTTAATTTATTTTATTATTGATCGTTGTATTGTTGAATCATCAGATCATCATCACTAGATAATATTATATATTATACCTACTTACCATTGTCGGAATGGAATGGAATGGTATGACCCTAAAGCATAAACCCAAAGCTTCAAATGGTATAAATATTTACTCAGTCGGAAGAGGCAAGAGCAACCTAATTAGGTTTTGTGTCTCTAGCTTGAGCTAATAGGTTCTAATTAATGTTGCTGTTTATTTAGGTACTTAATAACTTTTTTCATAAGAATTGCGCTGTTGTAACTTGCAAAAATATCTAATTACCCCATATAATACTATTACTAACGTACCCATATTCTATGTAGGTATTTGAACAAATAAATTAGCTTTGGTATATTATTATGCTAAACAGATGTCATATAAACTTCTAAGAGATGATGAAAAGCCAAGCCGAAAATTTAAGCCTTGGTTTTTTCTCATTTTTAGGTACTTATATAATCGCACTGTCAAAATCTTATTCATTAAATTGGAGATAAAAGCTTCTAGGTAACTTATTTTTTATGAAGCAATTCTATAAGTATGTAATTTATATTAAACGATTATAAACTGCAGGCATGTAGTTATAAGACGTTAGTAGGTCGTGAAAGGATACGCCGATGATGGCACTCGATTTGGTCCTTGGCGCACCGGATAAACGCTCGCTAAGAGTTAAGCGCTTGGTAAGCCTTCTTTTAGTACCTACGCTTAACGTATACATTAAAGCGTGTTTACTTAAAATAAATTGAAGACTGTTGCAATTTCGCAGTTTGATGATTAACTTGTAACGGAAATATAAATATCAACGAAACTTAAGTAAACGGTGCCGAAAATATATTAAGTACATACTTGTGGTTTGACATTTTCTGTATTAATCAATGCAAACTATTGTTTATCAGAAAGACTGATAGCGAGTTGTTTCTAGATAGCTGTACGATAAACTTATGATTATGATATAAATTTCACATAAGTATAATAACTTTTATTGTTGTGGCTCTTGAAGTTAGATAGTGAGTGAGATAGTTTTTCGATATGAAGTTAGTTATTGCTTACGTAGGCATAGCATACCCAACAATATTTTTTTAGTAACCTACATACAACTTCAAGATAGCCTAAACCATTTCTTCCATTCAGTAGGAACCATACGGACTTAATATAGCTTTTAAGTATTAAGTTCGTATCTATTCGTCCGTGTATGTTTTGTAAAATAAATGGTAATTTGCGTCAGTATGGGAAAGACGTTTGGAACTAAAAATTAAAACGAAAAAAAATTATAAAATATATATTTTTAAACAAACGTAAAATCAACACATTTACAAAACAAGTCTACTTAGCAATATATTATTTGGTAGATATCTGGGAACCAATTACTTGTCCGAAATTTACTTGTCCTAATTTAATTTGACCGAAAACGGTTCACCGACATTTTTGTTGCTACATGTATTGTTTGCCATATTTTTAAACCATCGAAATATCATTTGGCATATAACTCATTTTACCGAACTACGTTTCACCGATTTTTAAAATAACTTTTTACTATTGGCCGAAGTCTCTTTTGATATCTTTTCATTTGCCAGATAACTTATTTGCCATACTTTCACGTCACCAGAACAACATTATATCGAATATTATTTGGCCGCAACCGCAACTAGGTATAGGTATTAATATTATGTAGACTAGGTACGATTTGACAAAATCGATATTTGTAATGATAAATACACGTTTTTTTTTAACCAAACGTAATATTGTAATAATTTAATAAAAAAAACGAATGCTATGCAAATCCGACTCAGTTGACCCCGACTGCACGCAGTCTTGTATGTCCTACCCCTAAAGTGTTATTTAGAGTGAGGCGGCCCAGATGGCTAATCGTCGCAGATGGCTTTCGCTCACCAACGCAGCTTCGGCTTGCCGGCCGGCTTCACCAGCCAGCCTCGTCAGCAGCGGCTCCCTCAAGGCCTCCTACTCCTCAGCACGCGCGGGACCGCTGGAACACCGCAGCGCCGGAGTAGTGACAGAAGACTTGCATGATGCATGCCTGCTTGCGTGTTGCATGCCTGTTTGCATGTTGCATGCTTGCTTGCATTTTGCATGCTTGCTTGCATGTTGCATGTTTGCGTGCATGTTGCATGCCTGCTTGCTTGTTGCATGTCTGCTTGCTTTTTGCATACCTGCTTGATCGTTGCATGCCTGATTGCATGTTGCATGCCTGCTAGCTTGTTGCATGCCTGCTAGCTTGTTGCGTGCCTGCTAACTTGTTGCATGCCTGCTTACTTATTGCATGCCTGCTTGCATGTTGCATCCCTGCTAGCTTGTTGCATGCCTGCTAGCTTGTTGCATGCCTACTTGCTTTTTGCATGCCTGTTTGCACTTTGCATGCCTGCTATCTTAAATATATAAATAATAATAACAATGGAACTTCAGCTAGTTATTTAATTTAATTTTATTAAAATATGGCAAACGAAATTATCTATTGCATATAAAATTCGGGAAAACATTAGTAGACTTAAAAAAAAATGTGTTGTTAGTTATCCTGCATGCATATTTGTAGAACCAAACAAAATAATTTCAATTATTAAATTAATAATTTTCACAACACGAACATTTATCCGATTCCAATTTAAAGCAATTTTGTGTTATGGAAATCATAACAAAAATCATCAAATCATCAAATCATCATCTCATCTTTAAATTAGAAAGAATTACCTACATTGGTTTCGGAAGTTCTTTCAAAAAGTTTTCGAGGCGTTTGGTGAACTGAAAATATGGCAAATAAACCAGTGGTGTAACGAATATTCGGGAATATAATATTTCGACACAATGTTCTTTTGTCTCGGCGGAAAGTTTTCGATCAAATGAGACGTCGGAGTAACGAAAAAAAAATCGAAACAATATTAGGTCAACTGATACAGAGGGATACGTAATTTCGACGTAGTTAAAAAGGCGAAACGAAAATTTGACAGAAAATGAAATTCGGTGAAAACCAAGTTCGACATTAAGATAGGTCACCTGATATCAACATAATTCTATGTTTAGATGAGACGTCCGTTAATGCCTAAAAACACCCGTAGCTGTAATAAACAATATTAATGTCTGATTTGGCTTATTATGTACCGTCGAATAAGTGATTACTTGCTCAGTGATAAATGCTATATTAAGGTTGTAGCGTGTACTCTCTGTTTGCCGTTTTCATTATTTGTCAAAGTAAGATCTTTATGTTTTTATGTCTTCAACAAAGCCCTTTCATATTTTTGCTCTGCGGTTCTATTTTAACCCCATCACAATGAGACTAACGTTAAAATTATAGCAACACCACAGAGTAACTACACCTACAGTATTGTGACATCCTTTAAATGGTAAGAAGTATTTCCCATCGCAGCCCGAGAGGTCGCTGAAATGTCAGTGACGAAGCATGCGGAACTACGCCTGAGAACTTTTCTATGATAACCTGTTGACTTACTGGAAGGGCGTTATTCATAAACATTTTTATTACGCACATTCACACCTTTTGTTTCCCTCGGCCATGTAAACATTCGTTAGAGCGACAATAAAACAAGCACAATAGATGTGGAACTTTCAGTTTATGGCGAGTTTCCGTGTTGGAGTAAGTATGTTGTAACCTGCAAGAAGATTTCGAAAGATAAGGCATAGACACCTAGTTAGGATGGCTATAATTAGAAGCAAAATACCCTTTCAAACTGCTACTTTTCTTATAAACTATTTCGTCAACAGTTCCACAGCTATATTTTCGACCTACATTCCACTATACTCCTAAAATAAGGCTGTCAATTCATTGAATAGGAATTTGTTTAATGACTCATCAATTTAGCCGTCGCGTCGTCATCCGATCTACCTTTCCATGTCATCTGTTACATAACCCTTTTCATTGCATACAACATTCAAGTAGGTTAACTAATGTACCTACTGAAAATACAACGCGTCATTTAATTTTCAGTCATAAAGGTTGTTACTTGAGTAGTTGAGCCTAATAGTAGCTACGAAATAAATAATAAAAATATTTTTTTTTTCAGGTTATCGCCTTAATCAGCTTTAAACCATTGAATTCCATTTCAATCGTATATTTACAAGCACATTATGTCTTAATCTTTGGAACCACTGAACCGATAAACTAATCGAACTAAATTACTGTTCGTAGGTAAAGTTACGCAAAATGGCAAATTGGGATGCGTGAATCCCACTCAGCACTTAGTGATTTGTAATAATTTAGAATCTATTGCAACTACATTTTCGGACCGAAAATAGGATTTGTTGTCCTATAACGTCGTCTCTACTTCACAAAGCTGAAAAGTGAAAATTAAATGTTTGTGGCCTGTGATTTTACTCAAGTGGTTTCAGGTAGAATATCGGGATAGAAGTGTCCTGTGATTCAGGCCTTAAACTATCTGAGTGCCAAACATCCAAATCCGTTCAGCCGTTTTCCAAATTTTCCTTCGAAAAACATTCAAGTCTGGAACTTTTTTTACGAATGTGAACTTTTTACCGATTGCATGAGAATCGGGCCCCAGTATTTTATCGAATCACTGAAGAAGCTCGGAGAAAGCGCGTTTCGTTCGTGCAATTCTTTTGTATTACTGATTGATTGGAACAATAGATGTTATCTTATCGTAATGCTTTGTTCTGTCAGGTTTTGACGCAGAAATGCCAGCTATTACCTGCACAGCACACTGTTAATTGAAGTGGTTCAAAGCGTTTTTATAAGTAGGTAGTACCTACTTAATTGCCGAATGTATTTTTACAATTAGTTACGCTAACTCACGGAATTGATTGGAATCAATTTTGTAACTTGATGAATAAGAAATTACATATAAAATCGAACATAATTATTATGCTTACCTAAGAAGTTTCCAAGGATTTAAATGTACTAAGTGATGTATGTACATGTAGATATTTCAAAAGTTGCTTAGTCCGCAAAAACCTTGGCCTCTTCAAGGCGAGAGTGAATAAGCATTTCCTGGGCAAGCATGCAACCTTAGACCACATCGTGTTTATTAAGCACGATGGTGGTCAAATGCTCGCCCAGTTATTATAAAATAATAGTAATAAGTACATTAAAAGATATCTCTACATACAGATGCATTGATAAATGATTGATTACTACTACTATTATTAATACGGTTTCCTATGACAGTATCATGTAATATATACCTATACCTAAGCTCTTTCAGATCCACTTAATGTCTTCCCTGCAGCTTTACTTTATTATTCCTAAATAAAGGTTACCCTAGACAACTTCCATCAAGACTCATTGCTTAAAATCCGTCACAACTGCTACTATGTAATTCGTGAAATGGTTATATCAAATGCATATCGATACATTGTCTGCGGGATGGCACGACCGTTGCGCAAGCGCACGCGAAAACACGAGTCTTCCAACGTCGCGTCACGTGTGCACGACTGCCTGGTTGTCAATTCTGCAAAAAAATGTCACAATCGTCTCTCAATCGTGTTTCAATAGTAGTGTTTATTTACACTGTTGTAACAAAAACTGTAAAACAGTACTAGTTACTATTGAAACACGATTTGAATACGATTGTGACTAAGCATTAGAAGAATTGGGTTGCTAAAGCAGAAGTGCTGTGTTGCTGAAATTCACAGTTTTAATTTAATGTAATGCTATCTTAGTACATCGCTTCTCGTTTTTAGGTTAATTGACGGTGTTTGAGGCAACAAGCTTTTGACTTGTAATTTTTATGTTTTGCCACTTTCTAATCTGCGACGATTTTAAACGATATATTGGTTTTTCTTTGAAAACTTTAGAAATTTAAACCTGTACATAATCAAAATATGTATTTTAGGTAAGAATTTGAAAAATTGACGATTTTGCTAACACTCAAATACATAGGTAGGTACCTACTACCATCAGTGTGTGAGAAACTTTACATCGTGCTCAATCTATCTATCCTATCACCGTTTTAAACGTATTATTATCGTAAAATATTAGTTTAGTAAAGTTATCAGACGGTTGCAGCATTATTTATTCTCGGATACTATTACTAATACGTCTTCGTAGTACCTATTTAATAATATGTTGTTACAGAAAAACGTTTGTTATTTCTGAAATACCCCATTCATACGGATGATTCAATTAACAAAATTGTTATCCCTCAATGTTAGTTTCACACGAACCTATGGCTATCTAAGTTAATTTTAATATTAATACAAAAAATAGCATTGTAAAATACAAAATTAAAAAAGTTATAATGTTATTTCCTGTCTCTTGGGTGGTTCCGGAAGAAAAGATTTGCGTGCGACTCACCTGCGCAATCACAGCACGTGCATTGCATTTCATTACGTCTGCCGATCACTCAGGAAGATATACCACCCATTTGCGTAAATGGTCGACAGTGAAAACAATGGCTTTATATTAATCATTTCTATAGTTATTTTGCTTCAGGCGAGCTTAGGGCATCACGCACCATGGCTACAATCGAGGAAGTTGCAGCAGGTAGACAGATTTATAGAAAAAGTTTATATCTAAAATAATAGATGTTAATTTCAATAATCAATTATATTGATTTAGGTTTATTAGTTTTCGAAAACACGTTTCCCGAATAAAACTCAACTCGACCGCGAACTTCGTCGATTGTACATACTGTTGGGTGTGATTTTCTTGATTTCACGGATATTATCTAAAGGTGCTCTTTTAAATAAAAGCTGAATAAAAGCAAATGCTAGATTGGTGATGTATAAACTAAATGATATACATACCCGAACATATACAAGAACTATTAAACTTCCAAAGAAAAAGAAAATATGTAATAATATTTTCTCCCCAAAAGTATAAAAGTGACATTATGAGGAAACACGGGATTTTAACCATGTTTGTATTTGTCTACTCCATCACGGAGTAGTTACTGCGTGATCATGGCACATGCAACTGCGCCGAACTAACGGGGACTCGAAAACAAATACAATACAAACGTGTTATACATCCCGTTTTTTCCTAATAACGTTAGTGATAGTGACCATGAAAGTTTAAAGCATATATTAAACTAAACTATGTTTAATTTTAATTGTTTCATGTTAGAGTTGTATCTCAACTCCAAACAATGACACAGTTTTCATATTTTTTCAGGAAAGTTTAGGGCGCTTGAAATAAATATTTTATTGAAAATCTTTTCTACAATTCGATGTTTTGTCAACAATTCTACATTAGCGTAAATATTTGATTTAGATTTATATGGTGATTTTGCTTAATTTTAATAATGCGTGCACTCACATAATATGATTATCGCCAATCATGAGTTCACACGGCACGGCATTTGTTTGCCGAACTCGTAATGCGCATAGCATTGCATTGACAATAAAAATGTCGACCCGAATTGAAGGCTCGCAATGATGAGCATTGCGACACTTGCAATGGAACGTATCAAAGTACTACTTACATTAATTTCGGTATGAACTTCTTTGACATTTTAGAAGATAACTATCTTTCACCTTTTGGCCCCGAATGTCAAATAAGAATGCGCAGTTAATACAAGCTTTAAGTAGTGATTGTAAAATCTTTGCCATTTTTAAATGCCTTAACATTGATTTCAGTTATCAAAAATATATTCTCACGGTATACTATATCACAATGTTTAGCTGAATGAAATAAAAAAATGATATAGAATGGGTGCATCCCTACCAAATAAAAAACAAGGTGGGTTCTTTTTAATAAGTATAAAGAATTAAGAATTAAGAAAGTTCGGAAAATTCCAAACCGTTATCCAAATCAAAAGGTTTCTACTCATACATTCTCACTCCACTTATTTTTTCTTCTCTTATAGCTACAGAATCAGCGGGCGGTTCATCAAAATCGTTTCAGGAATTAAGGGGCTACCCGACTGAAGAGAGATAGTAATGAGAAAAGGATGCGCGCGAGAGCGAGACCGATTTTGCAGACTAGGCGAAAATACCACGAAATCACATCGTAGTACTTGACAATAAAACACAAAAAAATGAATCCATTAAATAAATCAATTTACAATAGCATTACATACATATGTAACCCCATTTCAGAATAATTTTGGGAAAACGCATTTTTAAGGGGTCATTTCGAAAAGGAAAAGTGTCGAGGCAAAATCATAAAATCGTGTTTGTGAAACTATACAAATTTAAATGCTTGCAACAAACAGAAACCTAGCACAAAACTCTAAATATTGTTTAATGATTTTCATCAAAATCGGCACGAGATGGATGAGTGACCAAAATTTTTATCGCGAGCTTCGGAATTCACGATAAACCGTTGTCTCTGCAGTCGGCAAATCGACTTCGACATAACTTTTATGTAAGGTCAGAGCGAGTCCCGAGCCCGGTCAGTGGGACATTAAAATGGCTGATGAAGATGATCATTGCTTTTTAAGATCAATCAATCTGTCATCAAGTTCCGTCTGCATCGTGGTAGCCCACGGGTCATGAGGCCGGCGCGATGTGGGGTCGGTCGCGGAAGCGTCTGTCGGCCGCGGGCGAGCGTCTTTCGTGATTTACCGGACTGGTGAAAGCGGTCACGCGCTTATCTAACCCCAGGGCTGACGCGAGACGCCACACGACTGAAGCAACGTCAGACATATAGCCGCATTTCGTGTTTACCGATCTACTAATTAAATTGGCTATTTTCATAAAAACCATATATTATAAATAGTTAAGACCTCAGTTTGTTGATATAAGTTATATTATAACCCACCTACGGTCAAAAGTATGTATAAATCGTCGAACTGAGGCACTTTTACTTCTATTTTTTCACTCATAGAAATGCGTTCTATATCAAAGAAATAATTTCTTCGCACGAAGGGAAAAATGTACAATAGCAGTACTTAAAAAATATAATCGATTCCTAGAGGCATTGACAATGAAAACCACAAACAACTTAATACTCGTAGGTATGACATTCGTTCATGGAGCTCACAACGAAGACTTGAACTAAAAATGTTAATTGCCTAAATCGGTTTAACTACCACATTAATCATGTTAATTGTGCCTTATAATTAACAGAATTTCATCAGTAAGCATAATCTCCATTTGATTTTGGATGATACATTTACTGTCAAAAATATATGTTATGCTGTCACACAAGTTGTTTGCCCCTAAGACTTATAGGCGAAACATAATTATCAAGAAAAAATGTTCAATGTTCAGTAACTTAGTGAGTATTAAATTGGAATCGTCAAGTTATTTGCATGTGAAGTAATGACCATATTTAAGTTAGCCTATTTTGTAAATAGCCATAGGCGTAGTGACTTCATAACATTAATGAATAGATATAATAAATCATTATTTACATATTTGACTACTAAAATTAATAGCCCAATATGTGATTTTAATTTATTACGTTATAGTAGTTCTTCATTCATTCTACAAGTATTTCACACGTTCATTTACAAGTATTTATTGGGCACTGTAGTCTTAAAATCTAAACACACCTAGGGTACCTATGTCTAATGTTAAATTTAGTTTAAAAACCCTGTTTTTTCTATTAGCAAATAAATGTGACAGCTTCAATCCGTAGTTTCAACATAACTGTAAAGAACTAAAGACCACGAATCTGTCGGAGGCTGTATTTTTATTTTTGTAACCTGAGTTGTCAATCTGATGGTCCTGTCCTGAACTTATATAAAATATTCCTTCTTCAACGCAATTTTTGCTTTGTTTTAAAACGATTTATGCAGCAGAAGACTATCAAAGATGACGTACCTATAACAAAGTCTACCTTCTCTATACATTTTTTAACTTTATTTAATTTTATTGCTTAAATGTAATAATAAAGCTATAACATTTTGATTTATCGTTAAAATTTATTCGGTACTTCATCTGATAGTGTGGTAATGATGAAACTGTGGTCAATATAGCGTTAGTTATTAAACCAACTAGAGTCTTCATATAAGTACTCGATGAGTAACGCACGTTTTATGAAGCTAATAGTAATAGTAATTAGAGATTTATTTAATACAAGTTTCTCAGAGACGTTGATGATAGATTGCGGCTAATGAAATGATATGCATGATTATAATTACATTCTTCACTGGCGATGTATGCGCAATTTGATTACAAATTATTGAATTCAAGTTTAACTTGAAAAATAGATCGTACCATTAATCTTTCAACGCTTGGTCAACTTTTCTCTAAATGATTTGATTACCAGACCATACCAAGGTATGCTGAAAATTAATAAGCTTTTCAAATATATTTTTATTGTTTGTGATCTATGGTCAAGGGTTCGCTTTATGTAAATCTGAGTAGCTCAATATGATTGAATCCTAACATGACACACATATTGATCTAATTCCGAAATATTTCGACACTTCTGTTACGGACATCAAAATCAAGTAAGATATTTAGTTGATTTTGATGTCCGTAACAGAAGTATTTTAATATACAGGATGGATAAAAAGACGGTAACTCCAGCTACCGTCTTTTTTTCCATCTGTTTTTTTTTACCCTAACTATTGCTAACTATTGCTAAGCTAATTTTACTCAAAGGAAACATTCCTTTATTTTCAAAAATAAGCTAAACTGCATTCAAAGATTTTTGAATAGTCACTTACCTGTACCGGGTTACGGTACCAATCGATAGTAGTAGATATCTGTTATGGTACCAATCGATACCTATACACAGGAATATACATCACAAAAATATGGGTAGTGGGTGGGATTGAACCCACGAAATATGATAAATGTATTGTATCATTAACCTACTGTATCATTGTACTTTTATAATTATGTATTTGTAAGGAGTTAAAATAATAGTATGCCTTTAATACAATTCTTGGTAGGTATGTTTTCTGATGAATAGTTATTTACCCATCCATCCATACACGTCCATAATCAAATGTAAAGTAGCATGTTTAAAATTTTAATATTCAATTACTTATATTACTTGTTAATATAATAAAGTAACTTTAATTTTGTTTGTCGATTTGGTGAGCCAAAGGCGACAATAGTAAATTACACCGGGTAAATTGTTTTGGTCACTGCGATACAAGCAAAAGCTTATAGTGCAGAGGCTGTTAGAAATAAGTTAGCAATGTACCCACTTTTGGAAATAAAGTTTATTTATTTATTTATAAAAATAACCGCACTAAGTATTTTATGAAATATAATCTAACTCATCTCAAAGGCAGGTGGAAAATGATAATGTAATGTTAAAGCCTATTTATTTAAAACTTTCCAGACCAGATTAATGTATAAAATTTAAAACTACTACATTAAGAATATTATATTTGTAATTAAAAAACCAAGAAGAAGAAATCGTAGCCCTTGAAATTTTGAAACAAATAAGCTTTAACATAACTTTTAACATTTTCCACCAGCCATTAATAAAAATTTGGACATGGTTGTTTTTTTATTGATGGTGCGGCGGTCAGGGTCGCTACAACTTGAGATTGTGTCTTCTTTGACCTCTGTTTATATTGGGCAAGGATTCGACTGCTTGTTATTAAACATGCATGACTGCATTTTTGTACATACCTACATGCAAACATGACTTGTGAGCGGGCATAACTTTCATATTATTTGTTATTATTGTGTTTAATTAAAATAAAATAACTACAATGCAAGGAAATAAAATACTGAAGATATACGTAGGTAGTTTTAAATGCAAATGTATAATTGAATCATGTGGCTAAGGAAATAAAATGAATCATGTTGAACCTAATTAATTCTTTCTAGTTTTTCATAGATTTAATTTTAGAATAGTAAAATACTAGAAAAAATCGACTCTTCTCACAATTTAGTATCAAACGGGACTTGAACTCGCAACAAAAAATAAAATCCTTTGGAATTTCGGCCCAAAGCTGCTTTCCCGATTGAGTTACTGAGCCCTGTGAGGAGAAAATTTAAAAGGTAACAAACCTTTTTTGGGGAAATCGGTATTTCGGGCAAACGGTAAGGGGCAAGCGCATGCGCAGTGCCAAATTATGAAACAAAATATTGAAAGCGTGTTGTAAGACAAAGTTATCCGCGACCTTCGGCGGCCGTGAGAAGCATCGGTGCAGCGTGCGTGCGACCACCATTGTCTCCAGTTAAATAATCGACAGTGCAGGCCCGCACTAGGCACCGCCACCGAAGAACGCGTTAACTGACGGGATTGGATTTAGCATCTTGTTTGTCTCGGCATATTATGCTAAATTTGTGTCTGTCTGAATTTATCTAAATGGAAATAAAAATTAAATAAGATATAGCATACTAAAATAATATGAGTACCTGTAGTAAAAAATAATAATAATAGGATCACATAGAATGATATAAACTGTGAAGCCGACGTTGCATGTAGTTAAGTCGATGTAGTACTTACAGGGCCCAATATTCGGCCTAATTTAAAAGAAAGTTATTCATTGGTACTCTTTTTTGTACGTAGGTAGGTAATTGAAAGAAAGTGGGTATGTTCTCGTATGTAGGTGTCTTTCAATAATATTTTTCAGCAGCAGTAACAGATGTTTTCAAGTAATTCTTAATTGCTGCAAGTTTTATTTTAATAGTTACTAAACTATAATTGTTTATTTTTTATAACATTATATCTATAGCTTAATTTGTGTCTTAATACGGCCCTGTTTTCCACTACCAACAAGATGTCGCAATGCGCTTGCAAACAATGATATTCTAAGATAGTCGCGTGCATCAATAGCTTGTAAATTGTCCAAAATACCCAGTGTCAGCCTCTGAAAAACGAGCTTGCGATTGTGAAACAGCGGTTAGGAATTATCTCACCAATTTAGAGGACTTAATGAATGAAACTGACGGACATTGTTCATTACGGTACTGTCTACGGATGATTTTTGCGCATACACACAACAAAATAAGTTTGTGATCGCTTTATGTTTTTCATACAAAATGCCTGTTTTCGTAGAGGGGTTATTAAAGTAAATCTTGACCGATAATTTTTCAATTTGGTACCATTCAAAAGCTTAAATGTTCAAACATTCAAAATGGCTGATTACGAATCCAAACTGGGCCCGCATGGCCAGTCTGCCCGTCTCCCTTATCCATTCATCAGCAAGTCACAGTAATAAGGAAATAAAAAATTGAATGATAAAACGAAATCAAACCGATATTTATATATTCAAAGACAAACAATTTATTCTCTTTTTATCATGAATGAAAAAATAATATATATCGCGACGTATTATAATGTTCCCAAGCTATCGCGAACGGCGACATCGAAACACTTATTTTAAATTATTTTCCATTAAAAATTTGAACCCTTATTTCAACACTTTAGGGGTTAAGTCATGTTCACTATGTATTTGTTTGTTTTTATTTATTTTCCAACCATAAGCCTTATAAAAATATGTCTATTACTTTGAAAATAAAGAACTTTTTTATATAGTTACATCCCCCTTTTCACCCCTTTAAGGCTAGAATTTTCAATAACGCTGAAACGGGTAAATGTTTATTTTGAATCGTCAACCTAAAAAAAATTGAAGACTCCAACTTTGAAATTGCCGGACTTTCTTACAAGTTTTCATTCCTTGTTTACCCCTTTAGGGATGGAATTATTTTGTTAGAACTAAGCTTTTTGCATGTGCCCGATTCTATCAAATTCACCCAATAAAAAATCTATTTAAAACTAAAAATACCTAAAACTTTAAATAAATCCAGCCCCCCTAGCATGAACACCGCTATATCACGCGATATGATATAGCGCATCATGCTGTCTTGCTTACTCCGCTACGATGTGAGTGGGACAGCGACACGTTATCGAGTTATCGAGTCGATAAAAGCTGTTCATGCTAGGCCTACACTTCTGAGCCAATTTTTGTCAAAATCTGATGAAAAATGCTATATGACAGATAGGAACAAAGAACAGGCGAGAACTGACTAACAGGCGGACAAAAGCATTTTTGACCAATCTTGTATCGCTCGCTCGCTCTAATATAAAAAAGGCAAATCTAGGTTCAAACTATGAACAGATTAATAAAATCTAAATGTAAATAAAGGTCACCTTACCGACATCGCCGCATTCATTGTATGAACTTTCAGAAAAATGTCGGCGTTTGCGTACGGTGTGTTCACTATCTCGACCGATCGAGCGGTTTAATTGTGGGAATCTCTTGATAATAGAAGCCCGGAACGAAAGTGAGATTGCCACCCGCGTCCGGAACGCTCTTGTTTGGCGTCTTTAGAACACCAATTACCTAATAGAGATTACCATTGTGCAATTGATATTTTAGTCAGATATTCTCATGCTATTTTTAAGTGGACACATGGTGCATCGTAGGTATTATAGTTCTGTCAAATATAATAGAGGTTACAAGACTACACAAATTGGTATGTAAGATATAAACTATATGCTTTTAATTACTGATGCTACGCGTAGTGGATGGCACACCTGTAAAACATAAGTCGATCCTTGGCGGCCCGGCATTAGATCGCTAGAACTCGAGATGGTAATTTTTTTGTCATCCAACCTGTGACCGACCATTGCGAAAGTTGCATAGCCGCTACAAACACACGCCGAACGTGCGAACTATTGCGCCACCAAGCGCTTATAATAAATAACTTCAATTATTATTGTTTTATTGTTAATTTATTCACTTTTATTGTAATATTTTGGTTGGACTGAGTTCCGCCGACCTAAAATCTGGGTATACTTGGCCCTTTACTTCAAAAAGGGTTGTGTAAGGCATATTCTAGTGGGTTTGATACTCACACTGTACGAATACTTCAGTGACGAACATTAGTGTTCGTTTGTTTAGGCGTATTTTTTTTTCTATATCTATTTGTAGAATCGTTGTTCTAATTATCAGTAACAAAGCTTTGGTACCCCGAGTCCCGACGGAAGAACAGCGCTGGTCACAGACCGTTTTGATGACCGATGTTTGTTATTTTGTGAGAAATATTCGTATATTGTTTATTCAATCTGTTAAAACTCAATTGGTTTTAATTTTTTTCTAAGTCAGAATGATCAATGATATAAAATATTATATTGAGTACTATTTATTGGTGGTAGGATGGCACAGATTATCGCGTAAGTTAAAAATCAACTGTAAACCTTGTTGTTGGTGTCAACTCTTAAAAAGTGTCCTAACTTTTTTTATCCGAATTGTCAGTAACTCGTGTTTTTGGTTGTCAGTCAGTAATAGATCTTCTCAAATAGTAGCTCTGACAAAAAATGCGAAACAAAATTTAACGAAGACACCACTAGCAGTCAATAAGAATTGGTTTAAAAAATAAATTTGAATAACGATGTAATGGATGTAATTTTCCAAATGGCCGAATAATAGGCACAAGATCCTGGATCGATAATGATCTCGATTAGTCAGTTCCGCGTTTGAGTCACGGCCAGAAGGATGCACCTTCGGCGCCTTCCAAAATATACAAAGTTCCAATTTAAATATTGGCCATGCTGTTATTAAAGTTATCTACACAATTAACATTCCCCTGTTAAATTGGCATCGAATACGGGAAATGTTTTGAATAACTTGTTTCTTCATTACCTATAAGCTTTAATTTACCGAAATATTCAACGATTTTAGGAAATACTTAATCCACCGTTTCCGTGTGATGTATATAGTTCCTGAAAGATTTTCCATCCTCATTTCATTCTTCCCCTTATAGAAGACAGAAAATAGCCTTTACCCTTTCCCCAAAGGTCAATATATATCTACTCTACACCAAAATTAATAAAAGTTGGTTGTAAAAACGTAACAGACGAACTTTAGACAGAATACTATCGCCATCTTGCCAAATGATAATGTGAAAATCTTAACACAATGTTGTGCAATTACTAGCATTTTCGGTCACGCTCGTAGACAAAGTAATGCAAGTATCTATGAACTTTGAAGCGATTGAATAATTTTTGATGATCCTATAAGATCTAACACCCATTTTATTGTATCTAACATTTGCTCAAGCCATCAATCAGACGCGGCTAAATCATCACACACACTGGCCGTTGCTAAACCTCGTGTGCGCCTGCGGCTGTTACATGTAGTAGATCTTAATGAGTTAGTCGGTTAGAGAACACCACGGACTATCCGATTCTCACGCGAAACGTAATTGTCTTGTACTAATCGTCCAGCTCATCGGTTCAAGGAAAGGTTTTCGAGAATAGACTGTCGGAAACCGCAATTAGGAGGGTTCACATAAATGCGCTTTCCTGTTGACCTCTTTTTGAAAGAGATAAGATTTAACTACGCTGTCGTGCCATAATTGTAATATTGTGTTTTGTATTTAAAAGCTTGATTGATACGGAGTTGAAAACATTAATTTAAAAGCTCTAAGTTTTTTTTCATAATATTAAATAATAGTTGTTAATAATAATTTGAAATAGGGTCTCACTTCACGACGACGTATGGTTTAACTTTAGACTAACAAAAGGTACCTACCAGTGTAAGTTGACTCAGGTTAAGTATTTGCACCACTTTATTGGAATTTTCTTCCAATTGATCTTCACCTCTGGTCTGAATATTCCCACAGTTGATTATCAGCGATCTATCGGGCGCATCGGGAGTCGCGGCGTCCCGCGGTGCCCATCAGTGGTGCAAGCGCAGTCGCGCCGTCGCGATAACATCCAGGATATATGTCATCTTCAGAACCGACAGAACAATACTATTGCGTCGTCTCGTCACTTTTGTATTGGCAATCTGCCAACGTAGATATTGTTCGCTTTGCTTTGCAACTATTGCTTTAGATTTTTGGTAAAAAGAAAAGTTGTATTCTCCAAAATAAGATCTCGAGCAATAATTAAAGAGGTACATACTTAGATTTTTAAACTAGAAAAATGTAACTCTTGACTATGCAAACAAAGATCTGGTTCCAAATGTATCTACTAAATAACTTCTTATTCAAATAAATATTAAGCACTGTGAATGCCTAAAATTTTAAATATCTTTTTACCTATACGAGTTTTACCTACAACATAAAACATATTCTATAGGGCTTTATTAGTGATACAAACACGCTTGCTATGATATTTTTGGTTTAAAGAAATGTTTCATTTCGCTCTATTTAGAAGTCCGAACAGCCGATTCATAATAAGCTAGGCCTTACAAGTATACTTAGTGACATTATTGCAAAACTATAAATGAGTTTTACACGCAAGCGTGCACATATTCAGCGCAGAACAATTGTTGGTACTGGGAAACTTTTTGAAAGACAATTACTGTCGGTGCGGAATCTAAATTATAATTTTGTAATCATGTGTGAAAAGTACGAACTCTGGTTTGCTAACGCGCCGTTGTAAATATGATTAGCCCTTTGAATTATAAATGCTCATTTTTTTCATGGAACTTAGCGACTTACTCATCGGGGAGCTCGACGGTCAGCATGTGTGACCAAAAATTATTATATGGAACTCCTTCGAGCTATCGAGCTTCCGTACTTCGAAAGCAGAATAGTATTTGCAGTTGTTAACGTCCACCAATCACATGTAACGAAAAAAACCATTAAATATGGAGAATAGAGGCAGGCTCTTTGTCTAACAAAAAGTAACGTTCAATAACATTAAATCACACAAGCTGACATTTGCGACCTTACTGATGTTTTTAACCGACATCGGCATCGTTCTTTAACTTAGGTAATTTATATTCTTATCATTTATATTAATCTTGTCATTATAATACTACTGGCTAATCGTGATAGTTTACTAATGTTATAATAATATATTAAGTATATGAGCTTTACTGGAATCCATCATTATTTTAGGCTACGAGTATTAGCTTTTAAAACTTTAAAAAAGTTGTAGGGACTAAGTTGTACCTACACTCGTAAAGATTATTACAGAATATTTAATATAATTATAATAAAATCCAATATTCTGGAATATTAATTATAATAATAATATTAAATATTTTAATTATTAAAAAGTTCCTTAGTAAATATGTTATTTACTAAAGAAAATTCGTATTATTATTATAGTTTTATAAAAATTCAAATGAAGCTACTGAAATTTAAAAAATATATAAATGCTTCTTTATTTTTTTTCCTTGTGGTTGAAATTTATTTGCCACCTATTTTGATGGTAGTTACTTTCAAAGTTTGGCAAAAGAATAGACAACAGTCGATAAGTTTCATCACTATTGAAAAAAAACACAATGCATCATCAAATATGCCATAATGTTGCTTCAGTATATTCCTTCGATACGCTTCGTCCAGCAAACCCAAGTACAAACAACAATATATCAGTCATCACATATTAGAATGCAAATTCGGTCTTAAATCGTTGCAATAGGGTACGTAACAAAGATGAACATACACAATTTTCGGTGTACATGTGTTTTTGGCCCTGGTCGCTGCACCGTGAAGAATATTTAGTTCAAGGATAGGGTAATCGTATTCAATACACCTCAGTTTTTAATGTAAGTATCAAAGAAGATATACTTATTTATATAGGTAATGTTAAGTATCCCGATCCAAAGTTTGTTTTTCTAAGATCCTTTATTATTTACCATCATTAGAAAACTTTCTTAATTTTTTTAATAACTCCCGCCTGCGGTTTTACCCGCGTGATTCCCGTTCCTGTAGGAATAGCGGGATAAAAAGTAGCCTATGTTACTCTCTGTACTTTCAACTAACTCTACGTCAAAAATCAAGTCGATTGGAAGCTTAGTAAGGGCGTGAAGGAAGGACAAACAAACATACTTTCGCATTTATAATGTTAGTTTTTGTTAGGATGTTACACATAACACAGGTGAATGAGAAATTATAGGTACTTAACTGAATTAATATTTTATGGCTTTTTCAACCGGGAAAACTTTCCATTGCACATTTCGTAAGAAGAACTCGCAACGAAATATACAGGGTTATTTTTAAACAGTATCCAAATTTTTTTAGTTCGACTTAGAATCTGTAAGTGAACATTCCTCCTAGAAACTTGGCTTGAAATATGACAATTTGTTTTTTACCCTTCATACAAATCAGACTGATCACATATAGAAAGTAAAAAAATTGTGTCGTATTTCGACCCATGTTTCTAGGAGCAAGTTCTTCACATACCGGATGAACTTAAACATTTTGGAAACTGTTTAAAAATAGCCGTGTATAAGTAATGTAACTGGCAGGTAATTGGCTAGTTGCACATAATGCACCTCTTACTTTATTCCTCATAAACACTATTTACTGTTTATGTGAGTACATGCAACAAAATGAAATGTACAATTTGGATGCAGCACGCGACGCACCATCAAGACAATACGGTGCAGTTTCACAATCAAGTTTCGGTACATTTCTACTTTGTTAAAATTGCTGACTTGATCTTTGACATACTTTTTGAACTTGTGTTGCATTTATTTTTTGGGCATCAGTCTTTCTAGAAATCGTAATAATAATAGCAGATGATGGGTTTATAATAGAGTCATTTTCAGAAATAAAAATGGGTCTTCATTTAAATTGAGTATATAAGAGTTAAATGTAGCCGTTAGCCACGCTAGTATTTCGATAAAAATATTTTTTCACCTCTCCAGTACGAAAAGGGCGCTTTTGGCGCGTAAAAATTCGCAGCAAATTCGATTTTTGCTGCGAGCGTGAGAAAAGAAATAGAGTCATAAGGATGAGACTTTTAAAATTAATATGTGCAAAAAGGATAGAAAGATAGCTTGATATCGTTGGACATGAATTATAAAGCATAAAAAATAAAATACACGGATACCAAAGGTTCGAAATAAAGACTATGGACGAAATGAGGTCGCATGCATGATATAAACATAAAATAAGAAAAAATATGTAATGAAATCTAATAACAAATTAGATAAATACGATTATTTTTTTTATACACGTAATATTTAAAATAAATAATAAGTGGTGAACATTATGTCGCATACCTAAAATATCATGTTTGATTTCATAAAAATGTCAGTGCAGTTTCTGAACGCAATGCCAAAACAAACATAAAATGGGTGCATTCCAGCAGACTTATATCGATCGCGAATTATCTGCTAAACGCACCAAAAAATTCAATGACTTTTAGCGACTTTTTGTCTGCTCGAAACAAGGCGGTTGCACAAAACAGTAACCTTCAACTTGCATAATTGCACCAATTTTACTTTTAATTTTTAATTTTGTAATTTTGATGTTTTTTCTTTATTAAATATAATATTGTTGCCTTCAATGTTGTTTTTCTCACCTGTAACATTTTTCTCGCTGGTAGAAGTGAAAAGTTGTATGTTTAACACGAGAGCAATTTTTTCTGATGTCTCGTGCTTATAGATCACTCACTGTGCTTAGTAGTCTATATTTGAATCACTCGCTACGCTCGTGGACAATTTGCAATTCTAGACTACTTCTCTAACACTCGCAGCAAAAAAATTCTTTGCTCTCTCTTGTATAACAAATAACTATTGTTTCAAATAATATAAAATTAGGTAATTTAATTTTAATTGATACGCATCTGTCTTCAAAGCTATTTATTTAATTATACCAGCCGCAATCCAATTTAGTAAATAAATATCAACACGTCAATACTTAAAAAGTTTGTAAAATGATAATTTTACGGTTTTTTGCTACTTAATTACCTTGCTTTACGAAGTAGGTACCTATATTGAGAAACCCGGAAAGACGTAACATACCACTGAAAAATGCTTACACCTTCCCTCAAATTGCCGCTATACAAGTGAATTTCAAAGGTTATAAGCAAATATGTGAACGGATATAATTATGTTACGTTCATAATTATAACAAAAAGTTGAATTTCAATCACTTTGTTCCTCATTCTCCTCCCATAATAATAGATAACCCGACAGGTAAAATTGCGCACCTAGAGTTCCGTATCACCGTTACATTGAAAGTATTCTAAAAATTGCTTTTTTTCACTTCAAATAATAGCACCTCACAGCCGCTGTGTTGTTTTTTTATTAACATCACTTACCTAAGAACACTTGGGCTGTCAAGAGAAATCTAACGATATCTTAATTAAAAATATCCGTTTGAAAGAAATGAAGTAATAAAGAATCTTACATATAAACATAAAAGAACATACGCGCGAAAAACCATAACCCTTTCCTTGTAGTCGGGTAAAGTCGGGCAATATCATAGAAATATAGGCAAAGATTTTATTTTTTATGAAAAAAGTAACCTTATTGTTCCCGTTTGGCGGAGCAAATAGAGGATTTAAAAATTTGTTCACTTTTCATGGGATCTTTTCAGTTCTGTCGCCCTTGGTGTTTTTTCTTAAGAAATGGAACTCTAAAAAGTGCATCGAAGTACTGCTAGTTGGAAACGGACGGAACTTGTTACGCTAGAGTAATCATACTTACGCGTTTAAGTTCATTGAATTGAAAATTACTATGACGCATGCGTCATTAAAACTCTAATTAAAATATTCGTTTACAGTTCTTGCATGTACGTTTACGTAAAATGGAATAATTTCCAGAAGACGACTGTCATTAACGCAGTACGTTTGCGATAAGATAGGTAATGATCTAGTGAGGTAAATAGATCACTTTACATAGTACGGAAAGGTATCCAGTAGGCCAAACGCCGCTGGCACCCAGCCGGGCAACGACTTAATTATTTTGCTGAATATAAGAAATTGGAAACACTTTGACCTCTAACTCTAACATAATATACTGAAGAAGTCTGTTTTCTCTTTAGTTCAAGCTAGACATTATATATATTTTATGTTTTATATTTTGCTTACTATTCATATATTTACCATACATACGTACATCTTAAGTTTTGGCGCGCACTGTTCATTGAAATAAAACAATTTTTCCGGATATTAAACGCGGATAATAAGATCTTATTGTCCGTATTTTTTGGTTTTTACGGGTTTTTTTATTTTCCCGACGTTTCGACACCTTTTCAGCTGCCGTGGTTTTCAATTCTTTATCGATCTAGACAACCAATAGTTGTCATTGTGACCCAATTGTGGCCACCATACCAATGGTTGTCATAAAGCCCATTGTTGCCACTAACTCAAATGTGACCACTGTACCAATTGTTGACACAGACCAATTGTAGCTTTTTGTGGAATTTTAGAAAAATCGTTGAATGTAGATTTTTCAATTTTTCTAGAAAATAAAAAATAGTATGTGAGGCTCGAATGTTGTTTATTTTCTTTTATTTTAATGATATAATACCTCTGAATTATGTACAGTGAGTGATTTAATAAAAGGTTTGTAAAATAACATTATGCCTGTCTTCTTTACACTTATCACTAGGATGGTCAAATAGAATCAGTATCACAGGAAGACTTTCCTTTTTTGGCAACAAGAAATAGGTGAGAACAGGATCTGGATAAGAATTAACTTAATCGTAATCTGGATTAATGATTGACGATTAGGATTAACTAATCGTTAATCGCGATTGACGATTGAAAATATTAATCTTTAATCAATAATCGTCGTTAATCGGATTAACTGTTTTACCAACACTGCTGTACTCTTTGGCCATTTAGAGTTAATGACTTTTATCTTACTTCATAAATACGTATTTAAGCAAATAATTCAAAATATGGATATCTTCAGAAAATTACTCTCCTATAGGTAATTGAGCTATTATTTAAACTACATCGATAGATTACTTCTATATTCAATTTTCTGTAAGTACATTTAAGATGTCGATGATGCAATCTTCGATTCAGTAATATGATTCATCCAACATTCCTCGCTGCAGTAATATAATGTTAATACATCTTGTTCGCTAACACTTAAGGCGGGCCTGGGCGGACCGCTACATGACTATCGTTAACAAACAATGAAGATTTTATTCGATGAGGTAATTTTGCAAAGGCAAAGTTCATAGAAACATAGTTTTTTATTAACCTCTGCACCTTTTTATGTTCTTTTGAATTGAGTTTGACACTATTGTATATGAATTGGTACGCAATTACAGGCGGTGATTCAAAACAATGCATTCAAAAGAAACTCACATTAAACTCTTTATCGATCTAGATTCTTGTTATATGATAAATGTAAGATTTTATTATATACTCTTGTAATATAATAAAATCTTACATATTATTTGCATATTTTTAATTAGCACACTGCATTAATTTACGATGTTTACTCCTCCAACTTTTGATAGGTTACTTGTCTCTCGCTTAAAGAAATGAGCTAATACAGCATTATATTATCATGTTTGTATAGGCTTACCTAAATATACATTTTTACGTAATATATTGGGGTCAAACACACTATTTCACAATGACTTATTTACAAAAGCTTAGATTCCGTAGTTAACTTACTAATTGTGGAACCAACATCGTTAACCAGAAGTAAATGAAAATATTGAATTTTCAAGTTGCGTAAAGTACTCGTATGTGCCCAAACATTTAACATAAGTAGATTTTCTCAATAGTGCAACGCAGGTTACCTGTGATTGTATCGTAGTCCTTGTGCACACCAACAAAGAGTATTGTTGTACTAATTAATGAATAGCAAGATAATCAAATTAAACACTTTTTGTTGTCATAACGCCGGCTACAATAGCTGTGTTTAGTGAATTACTCCACGCCGTAATTACCCACACATGTTACTCTACTCGATATCAAAAATAAAATTGTGATATAAATTTTACATATTCACTTTATTATGCCTAAAATTTAAGTTACAAACACTACCTACTTGTTTATATTAGAGATTAAAAATACAGAGTGGAAGTGCAGAGTAAAGAAGCAAACATGTTATTAGACAGACTAATCTTGACTTATTTTTTTATAAACTGCTTATATTACCAACTCTGTTGTTTGAGTTGTAAAAATTAAGATTATAAGCTTGTACGCTTGCTCCTAATTGGCCCATTATTTTACATATCAATCACCTATTGTCATTATGAGACCAGCAATGGCATAATTTGCCAGCGAAGCCAGACATAATACAGTACTAATATAATCCGTCTGTCTGCATGTGTCAGAACACAATAGTGGAGAACGGCCTGTTGAAGTCCAAGGGCCTTGTACCGAACCTAATTCGGACGGAACAAATCAGAAATGTGTTTGCCAATTCATTTTCACCCTTATCTTTCAAGTCGTAGAGTGGTTTATAAATTATAAGACGTACGCTTTTCTTTGAAAGTTGAATACTGTAATTGATTTTGAGAGAAAGGATGATTAATCTTTTTAAGTATTTAGCAGAAACATTTATGTGTGGGAGAGTAGGGTATGTTAAATCATATAAGAAAATATGTATTATACATTCATCTATGTGACTAGATTCTTAATTCAATGCTTTTAAAAGACTTGTTTAATTTTCATTTTCATTTCATTATCTTAATACCTACGTATTAAGATACAAATCGTTCATGTTTTTTTTTTCATAAGGAAAATTAAACAAGTCTTTTAAAAGCATTGAATTAAGAATCTAGTCACATAGGTGAATGTATAATACATATTTTCTAGTCTTAATTCTATTTTCTGTGCGAAGGATTTTCACGAGTATATTCAGATAACAGAACATTACTAGATACATTATGCTCCCTTAACATCGCACTAAGTTTTGGGGTCAAATTTACAAAGCGTTCGCTAACAGAAATAACTCAGCGTATTATTTTTAGCAACATTGAACTCAAGTTGCGCATCACTTAAAATAAGTAACATCGCAATTACAAGTACTAAAATAAGGTCATTTCTATAAAGAACGTACTTTAAGTATAACCATGAGCACCAAATTATACAAATATTTAGCATCAATAGAATGATTAATGAACGTTTATAATCCATCATTGGCATTAGGTATTGGAAAGATAGCGTACGCAATCGGCGCCTGCTATACAGTAATTACTGAACTAAACCATTGTATCAAGTACCTCGTAGCGTGGAGCAGAACAATGGAGCTGTTTCTACATAAATATAGCCTTTGAATCTTCCAAATGGAATGTGAACATCCTGAGCTAAAGGTCACCGCAAGGCCCGAACGCGAGAGTACAATCGTAGTGGTAATATTAAAATTAAGCAGAAGGTAAACTTCCCTCTCGTGAGCTACAAAAGTTTAATGGTTTTTAAACGAAACCGACCAAATTATTATCGGACTCGACCTCGCAAGTGACCCGAATTACCCTTCTATCTACGAGTATTAACTGGTAACTAGGAAATGCATCGTTTTAATTGCTTATGGCTGCTGATTTGAAAGTGAATCCGTGAGAATGTTATAAAACAAGTCGGTAGCAACTGGTTTTAGAATTATTATTGATTTGTAATAGCAATTAAGTTTATCTCTTCATCATTACCTCCTTTGTGCTTCATCGAATAGAAAAATACGCATGTATTTATTGGCATTAATAAAACGTACCAATGACTTCATAATAAGAAGTTGCAGGCAGATGCCATGTGCGACGGCTCTATGGCGATGGCGGAAAGCTTGCGAAAGCGGCCAAATTAGGCGATTACTTATCCGGCACATCACGCGGGTCAAACGACCATACTGCCAAGATGGGCCCGCCGTAGGGCTGCGGCTTCTAATCCCACAACTTTAGGCCGATAAGTGTGTAGAACGTGTTTAACAAACACTTATTAACTACCTAACAAAAAATTTATATAATAAGTTCAAGAATATTTTGAAACGTTTAATTATTAGGTGAAAATCTTCTTTTATATTATTATTATTATAATACTCTTTATTGCACATAAAAATACATAAAAAGAAATGTTTTACAATATCCCACATATTGTAAAATATTTCTTTTTATGTGTTTCGTATCAAAGGTGGACTTATATCTCTAAAATAGATCTCTTCTCGCATATTGAAATTTTTAAAATGAACCTATTTCATGGAGTTTCACCCGAGATCTTTTCGTAATAACACGTGTTGTGAGGCTCCATTTTTAAATCAATCTACCGTACAACTTCTTTATACTTCAAAATATATTTACTTGACATTGGCAAAATTCGCGAATTTTATCGCGATCAAGCCATTAATTAAGCAAGAAGAAGAAGAACCTATTTCTTGTGTACGTATCTAAAAACTATTTTTTTGATAAGTTAGTGACTTGTAACCCTTGGCCGGCGCCGGTGACGCAATCGCACCTCTACAATCTTTTCATCGAAGCATTTTGCTTGTGTCGGTGGTATTCGGTATACGGTCACTGTATTGAATACTGTACGCTTTTTACGTTTTAATAAAAAACGGTTAAAATGTGTGTTAATTAAATACAGTATTGATTGGACTCTCCTTTTATGGAATATCAAATACACGATATTAGTCATTAAAATATGTTACTGAAATAAATTTTCTTTCTTTCAATCAGCTTACATATCTTTTTTATTTGTAGGTTAAATCATATGTATATTAAATGACTCTTACAATCACTATGATTGATTTAATATGGTAATAGCACTACCACGTTTGAATTTAAAATTTATGTACACCGCCAACAAAAAAAAAAAAAAAGATTTGTGCTGATGCATAAAATGCTATTAATATGGTATTAAGTTATGTATATTTTATATCAACGTATTGACAAAAAATAACATATATAATTAGAAATAACAACAAAATTCATACGTGCCTAAACCATCAATCATAGTGATTTCAAGAGTCATTAACGAGAGTGCCCACAAAAAACATGAGACTAAGTGCAGTGGACATCTCATATCATACGAACTAATTGCCAAGCCGCATTCCTCGTGCGTTTCGAAACCTTAGACAACCTCCACCCCGCTGGCTAGCCTCGCTGCACTTCAGAGATGATTGTCTAGATTAAATATAATTTTTATATCCAGGTTCATACTATGTTTAGTAAAATCTATGCAGATTTTTGTAACACTGCAATAGATTAAACTATGATATCTTTGCAGAATCTTTGTTTAATATAAATAAATAAAAAATATATAATCCTACTAATATTATACATGCAAAAGTATGTCAGTTTGTTTGTTCCTCTTTCACGCAAAAGCCACTATGCGGATTTGAATGAAATTTGGTATGTAAGGACTTTAAGTCGTGGACTAACACATAGGCTACGTTTTATGCGGATATTCCCACGGGAACAGGAGCCACACGGGTGAAACCGCGAACGGCCGCTAGTACTGTATTAAGTACAAGATAAACAAGTTGCTTCGTAGCCAGTTCTAGTAGTAGTAACGTATTACATTATTTATACTTACTGACCCGTGCCCTCTTCTTTGAGCGTCAGCCATATATACTTGTGATAAAATTATTAACTTCAATCAAATAGTGCCTTTAAACTAGGTATATCTAATTATCCACGTTATCACAAAGCTTTCGACTGGTGCAAGAATTTTCAGAATCGATTCAGTAGTTCTAGAAATTACAAACAAACTCACCAACTTACAAAATTCAGCCTTTTATAATAGTTTTTATGACGGTTAAATAGTATTTTCCCTTTTTTATTACTCACTACATACATAAGAAAGTGTTCACAAGAAATTTAATTTCCATTCAATGTTAATGACTTTCCCGAGGACGGTATCAACTACATATATTATATAATACAACATCCAAATCTAATACCAATACCAAATCGAGGCTTGGTCCATACTTGGACTACATTTCCATTTACTATCTAATTAGATACAACTGCTAGCACGTTTTTAAGATGCCATCTTTGCGCTACGAAATTCTACCGCTAACTTTAGCACAAAAATATACCGTCGTCGCAAAATGTTCCGTGCCATTTCTAGAGTTGTTTAATGGCGCGGGATACTTTGAGGCATGTTTTTATTCATCGTCTAAGCACGCTACCACCGCACCTATCCATGAATTGGCAATATATATAGACGATAAATTGTAACTTTTTTTCAAAATTTGTTACAACACAAAACTAAAAAGTAATAAATATGCCAAGGCATTCTACTTTGAGCTCCTATGTTTTTATTTTTCTTGCCTTGGCCAGCACCGGCTTTTTCTTGAGTAGATTATGTTTCATGTATAAATTACAAACAAAATTATCGTGAAAATTACATCGTCCAAGTAAACAAAAAAGCACTTAAAAAAGAAACTACCAGACCAAACTAAACCAAATTTTTATTTGACCAAATGGCAACTACTCCGCATCGAACAAAAAGATTCACGTAAATCGCAACAGAAATCTCGGCATAGCGTAATCGATGTACATACACAAAAAACATACCAACCGAATTGACAACCTCCTCCTTTTTGGAAGTCGGTTAAAAAATTATGCGTGCCAAAATAATGCATGCCGAATTCTTTTGTTTCGAAAATTGCTTGCGTATGCATAGGTAACAAAATGAAATAAACAATCGCGAAACGTTCGTCGTTATTGAATTATCACTTCATGGTCGCCCACGCCTTCAGTCACCGTAACATTTGTTACATAAAAGTTTTGCTAATTTTATGGCATTTCCACCTTTTGTTAAGGCTTGTGTTTACATTATTGAACGCAACAGTGTAATAAAATTTAAGTATTATGTGCAAATGTGTGTCTTAGGTTACAAAATAGTAATTTCTTCACCATAGGCAAAACAACTCTTTCTGTACCAATTTCAACCCAACACTATAAGTAAAGTTATGCTCATAGACAAAATGTTGACTGGTATAACAAAATAGTGTGACAGCGAGTCGGCACTCAGAAATTGAAGTGATTGAATAATGTTTGATCCCTATACAATGCGACAAGTTCTAACACCCATTTTACGGTATCAAACATTTGCTCAAGCCAATCAACACATACTGGCCGTTGCAAAACATCTTGTCACCAGTAATATTTTCTTTTACACAATAATAAATTAGTAAATGTTTCAATGAAAGGAATGTGAATGATCTGAAATTTGCAGAACATGAGATCGTCTAGGAAGTCATACATAATTGGAATAACTTTTTATATAAAACAGTCGTTAGACGTGTCGTGAGAATCCACCTTTTTAAAATTTTTGTTCATTAATATTTGAATGGAGCGACACCTCCGTTTGAGATGAGGCGTGTTTCCTGCGAGATATCATTGTTGGATAGTCGCACGTCTGTGTCACAGTTAGGGTTGCTACTGTAACAAAAATATTAAAAGCAGGGACCACATCCAATATATAACATATTGATGTTTTAAAATTGGTTTCAGAGATGTATGTTTGGATATTCTTTTCTGCGATATTGTTTTGATTTAAATATCATCATTATTATCAAATTTAACCTCAATCGCATTACAAACGCGTAGCACTTTTCGGAGTAATTTATAGTGATTTATTGAATGAGTTTTTGAGACTATTATGTTATCGAAATTATATATTACCATGAAAAGATTCTTTTAATATATCATATTTTAATTAATCAGGTATTATAAACCAGTTCGTTCAAAAGGAGCCCGTGGCGCAGTGGTTCGCGCGCTCGGCCTGCGATTGTTAAGGTTAAGCAACATTCGCAATGGTCGATCACGGGATGGGTGACTTACTATCTCAAGCTCCTCCGTGCTTCGGAAGGCACGTTAAGCCGTTGGTCCCGGCTGCGTTTGCAGTCGTTAAAATCCACCAATCCGCATTGGGCCCGCGTGGTGGGTCACGGCCCGTTCTCCTTTCCCATCCATAAGGAAGTTCAGTGCCCCAGCAGTGGGGACATTAAAAATGGCTGATGACGATAAACCAGTTCTGATCTGAGTCAATCTAGTGAAATTGGACGACCCTACTAATCACAGTTCCTCCCAATTAAGATGGCCGATGATAGAAATGAACGTAATTGTTACGTTTGTCTTGCTACGTGCATTACAAAGCAAATTAGGACTGTCAACCACACGTCTGGAGAGACACTTTATCATTTTAAATGTATTTATGGAAAAGAAACAATGTTTTTTATGAGTATTAAATTTGTTACAGCGTAGCCCTGGCCCTGAGATCATAAACAATGAATAAAGACACATGTACTTATCCCAAAATAATTATTTATTTGCGCGTACTGTAAGTAAAGACATTTCATTAATTTAAAAAATTGTCAAGTTTTTAAATTTTAATGTAAATCATCATTAATTTAGAGGCGGGGAAATTGAGAGGATTACAGGAGCTCTATTTTTGATTCACTCGTCTCGAGGATTCTACTGATTTTCGTGCGACGTTTGAGTTTCCGTATTCCGTAAAAGCGACCTTGCTCGTATATAGCTTCGCTTTTACGCCTGTAGTACCGCGTCACAACGCGCGCGCGAGGGGCAAAGCGAAAAGCGTTCTATGTCCACGCCAGCAAGTCTATAATCGCCTGATCGCCTCCTCGTTCGTCTCGCCACTCGCGCGACGAGTGATTCAAAAATAGAGGTCCGGTTTATTTCTAGATCTAGGAAAATGACCTTTCCCGATGACCGAAAGACTTGATTTGAAAATGCAAAGATTTATTTTTTTCTTTCGTCCGGTACAATGGTGTTTTATAATAGATACGCAGACTCAACACATTGACAATTGCCAAGTAGGGTAAAAGGACACGAAAAAAGCACGGAACTGAAAGAGATAGCAAATTGAATCGGACCCTATATGGGGTCTTCCCAATGTTTCACAGTGCTAGCTCGTATGCCAAAAAGTACACACATAATATCATTGGTCCGGTACAAAAGACTTCAACGCAGTACGAATCGATATAAGAAAAAATTGAGATGATCTATTCGTAAATACATAACATTTTTGATTTATTTTACATACGTACAAATGATCTCGCTAATAAGCCCGAATCCTAATCCACAATCTAACTAATATTATGAATGCGAAAGTATTTTTGTTTGTCCTTCATACACGCCCTAACCACAGCGTAAGAAATATATAGACTGTGCCCTAACTTAGCAACCAATCGACTTTTGGCATAGACAATTGAAAGGACGGAGAGTAACAAAGGCTACTTTTCATCCCAATATTCCCACGAGAACGGGAACCACGCGGGCTGAAACTGCGGGCGGAAGCTAGTTTTACATATAATATATAAAACTAGCTTCCGCCAGCGGTTTCACCATCATCATAATCTTGAACTATATTATAGTTCAAGATTATGATTAAACCTTTTTTCTATAGCCTCTAAAAAACAACGGCCTTCTCCCCCGGACTTACTCTGTAAGGTATCATGACATAATTTTATGTTTACTAATATGATATAATATATATCGGAAGGAATTTCTTTTAAGTTTTTTGCAAGTAAGTAAGTTTTTGTTATAGTAGCGCGTAATGCATTCAAAATCCCTCCGTGTGTGTACGATTATTGGTGGTGCCAACGGTACAACGGGGAATCGACACTGTGTTAGTACGATGGTCGTCGATATGCAATTCTCTAGCACCTAGGCGATTCTCTAGTAAGCGACACATCGACGCCGCCGTTGGCATGTAAGTACTTGCCTGTGAAATGAAATTTCATCACTTTTTTTTGTTAATTATTATTTTTATAATTAACAAAAAAAAGTAATTATTTTTCGCGAGCTGTGTCATAACGTGACTTTGAGCACTGACAGCGCACGAAACGAACTTAGCCAGATATGGCTAAGTTTTAGTTGCGCGTTTTTCTTGCTTGCAATAGGTTTCTAGGCGTTATTATTCTAAGCATAAATTATAGTCTTTCAAACCCTGTTTTATCTGTACAGTAATACTATTATCTAATCATTTCCTGGTGAAAAATTATAACGAAGTTATTTCGCCAAAACATTATGTCGATTTATCGATATCGACATAATGTTTTGGTGGTGTATCCATAAAACATTTAACAACTGACACAGTTATGTTGGTACCTCTTAATTATTTTGGTTGGTAGAATATTACAAACTACGTTCATAAATCAGTTTAGTGGCTTGTATTTACGTCATTGAGTTATATATTACTAGCGTAAGGACCCGGAGGGTGTGACTTCGTCCCCGTTTACGGAACCAACGCCTGGGCCCTCAAGTCTAGTACTATCTCCAAGGAAAAAGAAATTGACATACCGCATTACAAGTCTCAAACGAAAAGTTGTAAAAAAAAGAGCCAAAACTAGGCCATTGCCCTTAGATAGGGAAACGTTACGAACACAAAATTGTACGAATATTATTCCGAAGGCAATAAATCTATACTTATCAATACTAATATTATAAAGCTGAAGCTTTTTTTTTGAAAACATACCGTTGGAAACCACCGCTGAATTGGACTCTTCACCAGCGTCTGCAATCTCGTTGCTCGAAAAGCATGTGTCTGAATGTAGTTCATCGTTTAATTTTAGATCTATTAATGCTGGGGACATATTAAAGGCTTTCAAATCCCTTAAAATGAAAACAACCACTTACTTATAGGGCATATCTGTTACTGTTCTTAAAAGTGTTATTTACACTATTGCCCCCTTTCTTGCTATAATTTTTAATCAATGTATTGCACAGGGAATTTTTCCTGATCTAATGAAATTAAGTAAGGTAATACCCTTATTCAAATCGGGAAATAAAGAAGACCCAAGTAATTATAGACCAATATCTATATTACCTGTCTTAAGCAAAATTTTTGAGAAAATCATGTTGGAACAGTTATTGACACATTTCACCTTAAATAATCTCTTACATAATAGACAGTTTGGTTTTACGAAGGGACGGTCTACCACTGATGCAGGGGTTGCACTTTTAAAACATGTTTTTGAAGCCTGGGAGAAGTCGCAGAATGCTCTTGGCGTATTCTGCGATTTGTCCAGGGCTTTTGATGCGTAGATCACCGGACGCTGCTGTTGCAACTAAAACATTACGGTGTAAAAGGTGATGCTCAAAAGTTAATACTGTCGTATCTCAGTTCCAGAACTCAGACCGTTGATATTAATGGAGTGAAATCTGCCGGCTCAAATATAAAACTAGGCGTGCCTCAAGGCTCTATTTTGGGCCCTTTCCTGTTTCTAGTATATATTAATGACTTGCCTTTCTTTGCCAAAAACTTATGTGAGATTGTCTTGTTTGCGGATGATACTTCTTTAATATTTTACATTTATAGGAATAAAACTGATTTTGACGATGTAAACAAAACACTCTCGCAAGTACTAGCTTGGTTTAATTATAATAATCTACAGCTTAATGCAAAGAAAACTAAATGCGTTCTTTTTTCTTTACCAAATGTTCAGAAAGTACCCATGGAAATTGTTATGAACAATGAAAAATTTGATTTAGTAGAATCAACAGTCTTTCTGGGTGTAACTATGGACTGTAAACTTCAATGGAGTCCACATATTGCAATACTAGCTGGCAAGCTTAGTTCTGCTGCCTACGCTGTTAGAAAAGTCAGACAACTGACTGATATAGAAACTGCTAGGACTGTGTACTTCAGTTATTTTCACAGCATCATGTCGTATGGTATTCTTATGTGGGGAGTAGCAGCTGACATTAATACAATATTTATACTACAAAAACGAGCTATAAGGGCCATTTATCAACTGGGTTCCAGAACATCTCTTAGGGAAAAATTTAAAGAAATTGGTATACTGACAGCTGCTTCTCAATTTATTTTAAATTGTATTATTTTTGTCCGGCGTAATATCAACCTGTATATCAAACATGGTGATTTGCACGATCGCAATACTAGAAATAGAAATAAACTTGTTATGCCTCGGTACCGATTAAAGAAGGTCCTTGGATCTTTTATGGGTCTAGGTGTACGTATCTATAATAAAATTCCAGATAATATTTTGGATTTGCCTTTCGAAAAGTTTAAGATGAATGTAAAAGATTGTCTTCTTAAAATAGGATATTTTACTATAAAAGATTACTTGAATGACGAGACAGCTTGGTCATAAATATTTAGTTTTATTTATTCGAAATTGTAGTGTCATGCAATTAATGTTTAGTAAACTATTAGATTCAACTTTTAACACAAGTAGCTTGGGTATGTCATGCTCTCTGTAAACATTTCTGCGGTGGTGTCGTGTGAGGCGGGTCGCTACGTTCCCTAAAATATGGTTTAGCGAAGCGATGGCTGGTTCATGCGTCATGCTCGTGAACGGGTGCTGCCAGCGGGATGTGTCTGCTCATATTTGCTTGTGTTCAAATGTGTAGAGATATATGTTGTTTTGATTTTATGTTATTTATGATGTTTTGAGTTGAGATGCGTGGCACTGCTTGATCAGAGTAAATAAAGGTAAATAATATTTTCAATTATTCCAAATATATAAAAGCTTTTTTTTTTTTTCTTTAATTACGCTTTGAGATCGTGACCCAGCTGATGCGTCTTCTAGTGACATTGTAGGTTGTGTTGGGTCTTACATTAAGGCACTTTTATCTTTCTTTTTATGCTGTTTCCATTGTATTTTTTATATTTATTCAGCTTAACATAAGTACCTGAAGTACGTCATGCTCACTCAAACGTTTCTTCGGCGGTGTCGTGTGAGGCGGGTCGTTACGTTCCCTAAAATATGGTTGAGCGAAGCGATGGCTGGTTCATGCGTCATGCTCGTGAACAGGTGCCGCCAGCGGAAATGGCTCTACCTCAGTCTGCTTATCTTAATGCTGTGCTTAAAGCCTAATTATTTTTATCTAAAATAAATTGATACTAACCTGTATGTAACTCACAACTACAACAATTCATCAACACATGTATATATATTTTTTTATCATATCTTCGAGCCGTCATTGTTTATCTTGTACATTCTAAATCTATGGTTTCAGCAGTTCTAGTATTTCAGTAGAATAATATTTAATTTGTTGTATGCCAGTGCTGTCTTTTAAAAAACGTTGTGATTACTTGCTCAGTGATATAAATTATATTATCAAGAGACCGAGATATTTTACCAGGTAATAGTTTATCATTTATTAGTGAAGACAGTTATAAAGTAAGGAACTTACTATAAAAATAAAGCTTTATTTTTAACAAAATATTAAAAGTCTAACCAGTAGAGAGGTTAGTAGGGTTATTTTTTATCACTGTTTAATTAAAAAAATCTCATAATAATTATATGTATTTCTCATTTTGTTATGTTTGTTATGTTTGAACCATTTGATCCAACATTGACTTGTATATTACTAGAGTACCAATATTTTTCTTATTTTACAGAATGGAAGTGCAGAATCTAGTTCAAAGCGGTAATACATTGCAGGCTACATTTAAGGTGAATAATAATACGAACGCACAACCTGTCACACTGACAAGTACTGAATACATAATCAGCGGAGCCGCAGTGTTTCAAATCAAGGTCATTTCTGTACGAGTATTTGATGGTCATCGCGGTTACCAACAGGAATTAACCAACATAATTTTAATCAGATTTGAAAAACTTCGCCGAGATGATCACATGACTTACGCTATTAAGTTCACGAGCAATCAATTGCAAATAATAAACATAAATGTTATTTGTAACGATGGGACTTGGCATCTGATAGATGATAAAAAACAGAAACAGCAGTATTCTTTTGACGTAACAGTTCAAATGAATGTACTTAGCGCTCCTCCCTTTGCAAAGCTTCATGACGATACGGAGTTGACAGACTTTGAGTTGCGAGGTGAGGATGGTTCTGTATGTGTGCACCGTGCAGTGTTGGCAGTTGTCAGTCCAGTATTGAGACGTATGCTGGGTGGTGCATGGCGTGAGGCAAAAGAAGGTCATGTTGATGTGCCCGGTACATCAAAATTCACTTTGCAGAATCTTAAAGACTATATATATTTGCACATTTTACCAGAGAATGGTCTAGAACAGTTACTGCTTTTGGCATCATACTATATGATGCCGGATTTAGAGCAAGAATGTATTAATAAATTAGTTTGTAGTTTAACTGCTGTAAATGCATGTGACTTGCTGGAATTTGCGGTCAAACACAGAGTGACAAAGCTCATGCTGTCTATACTGGAATGTGTTAAAAGTGAAGCAGTGAAGATTAATGAAATGCGCGATCATTTTGTGCGTAGCAAATGAAGATTATTTGAGTAGTAATAATTTCACTTTTTTAACAATAAATAGTTATTTTAATATGCGTTTTTTTTTCTTTTGCAATTCAAAACTACCTACTTATTTTATCTATACTAATATTATAAAGAGGAAAAATTTGATTGTTTGTTTGTTTGTGTGCATTGAATAGGCTCCGAATCTATTGAACGGATTTGGATAAAATTTGGTACACATATAGTAGATAGCCTAGTTATGAATATAGGATACTTTTTAACCCGATATTCCCACGGGAACGGGAACCACGCAGGTGAAACCGCGAGCGGCCGCTAGTGATAAATAAAAGAAACGCTAGAAAAATCAACCCTGCTCACAAATTATTCTCAGGCGGGACTCGAACCCGGAAAAGTTTGGGTATCCGGCCTACTGCTCTAAACACTAAGTTATTTGATAGTAACTAGTGAGCCGAGTCGGTTTTTCTAAATATTCTGAAGATTCTTTTAAAAAGAATTTAATTTTGTTAGAACGTATGTTGAGGCAGCGTCTCAGTTGTTGTACGAGTATATCCTACTAATGTAATAAATGCGAAAATTCGTGAGGATGGTAAGATGACCGGATGGATTGACATTGTTACTCTTTCACGCAAAAACTACTAATGGGTTTAGATTATAACCGCCTTTGTGGTCTAATCTCCACCGGTACCTATCAGACCCAAAGGTCGCTGGTTCGATTCCCAGTGGAGGTACATATAGTGTTTGGTTTGGTAGTTGTAGGACTTGTTCTTAGTACGCCTGGCTTATCTATGTCTGCACCTATCTGGCACCTATAGCAACAATGTTTTCAGTGTTGTTGTGTTCCGGCAGTTAAGAGATAAGATTGCCAGTTCCTCAGTGGTTGAGAATTCCTTATCACAACACCAGGTATAATGGAGGCTAAGAGTCTCCTGTTCATAAAAAAAAGATGAAACTACACAGAAACATATAGTCTATCCCGTTATTACGACGGGAACGGGAATCACGCGGATAAACCGCAGGCGGCCGCTAGTACTTTTGATAAAATGAAAAAAATCACTCTGCTTAACCTATTCCATTGCATTTTTGTACGTGATCTTTTTTTAACTGATTATAAGCTAGTAACTACTTAAGTAAAAGTCGTCTCTAACTATTACGAGCCAACCGCAATCCGAATGAATGTTGTTATATATTGCACTATGGAGACATTATTTCGTTGACTACGTTGACTACGAGTAATAGTTTTAGACAGTGACATTTGGTATTCGCCATGCGATATTTTGGATCTGTGGTATGTTCTAGCTACTTTTGAATAACACCTCAGTGATCATCAGAAAAGAGTACCTATAGTCTATTCAGAAACTGCACAGGATCATTAACTTTGACTCGCGGAGTCCATTCAGTTAGTTACTTAGATCTTGTTCATTAGCCGGGAGATGATCGGAGGCTCGCGGCTTGAGCAAGCTCGTTTAGGCCTCATTAAGTTCTTAAAAAAATGTTCGTAGAGCAGATGTTACAAGCGCGGGGCTGAAAGTAGTTGCACCTTAATAAGATGGAAGCGTAATAGCGGGTCAGCGGCTGAATATGACATCGATAGAGTTTAATTAGTTCATTAATTATTAGAATGTCGAGTATACTGTTAAAAACAAATATTTCAATGTAAAATCTACTGTTGTGACTTGCAATAAAGATATGTATGTATGAATATTTGTGGCATTACCATATTTGTTGTAATAAAAACATTTTATAAAAAAAATTCAAACCGACTTCAAAAAGTAAAAAATAAAACTTTTCGAGTCGGTGCTAGCTAGCTAAGGCCAAAAAAATATATAGTTAATAGAAGTGCAATGTAGAATGCCCTGGCTGGCACCGACTCCAAAAGTTTTATTTTTTACTTTTTGAAGTCGGTGTGAATTTTTTTTATAAAATGTTTTTATTTTAGATTTTTTAGTTACATCATGTACCGTTACTTACACAAAAAATCAGCCCATACACAACAATGTCATCTAGGTAAACGACAACTTGCCAAAAGGTGATTGATATTTTTCAAGATTATGAAAAAACTACTAGCCAGATCTTCGTAAAAATTATATGGGACACATAAACCATTTTCTTTCAGATAAAAAAAGAATTATAAAAATCTGTTAACAACTGGCGAAGTTATGGTAGAACATACATAAAAAAAAAAAACAGTCGGATTGAGAACCTCCTCCTTTTTTGAAGTCGGTTAAAAATAACTCGGCGCATCCTTTGATATCATTGCACCCATATTATTTTTATTAAACCTAAATTTTCTTTGAAAAAAAAATGAAAACCGACTTAAAAATACTAAAAAGCAAAAATAAACCTTTTGAAATCGGTGCCAGTCGTACTTTGCGGTCCTACTATTTTATTTTTCTTGCAGCTTAGCTGGCACCGACTCCAAAAGGTTTATTTGTTGCTTTTTAGTTTTTGGAAGTTGGTTTTCATTTTTTATAAAAAGTTTTTATTTCAGAATTTCTAAAGGAAGAAAGTATTGCAACTCCTCATCACCTTTTACGAAATGCTGCTTTTCCCGGTGCAGGGACGTTACTTATTAAGGAGTTCTTCGAGTACTTCATCATCATCCACTTCATCACATACATTGAGTCGAGCATAAATTGCTTATGAACCACATTAAAGTGATCGTATCGCTTTCGTGAAATGCTAAGTACTTAATAATTCCGATGACCATTTATGGTCTTCATCATCAGTACCACCACCAAATGGTGCTTTCCGGAAGCAAATGCATAAGTTACTATAGAAAACACCGAAATCAGTATAGGAGTGCCTATAATATTTGAAGAGTTCCCTGGATTTCTCCAGGATCCCATCAGCAGATCCTGACATGATGACAATGGGAAGTACGGAAGATACTCTATCGAACAAAAAAGAATTACTCAAATCGGTCCAGCCGTCTTCGAGTAATCGAGTAACATACACAAAAAAAGATTCCGTCGAATTGAAAACTCCTCCTTTTTGAAGTCGGTGAAAAATGCAACCGATTGGCAAAATAATATATATTTTTATCAGCCCTAGAATACCTAGTTCTCATAGAGCGAAGCAAACGTGTCGAGTGATTCATAAATAGCCATGTACGCATTCTCCGCACACATTTTGCAATATAATTGCAGAGATTGCATCCTCAAATATGTTAAAACTCGTTTCATAGGCAAACCAGTCGATCATCCGATTCGAACTCAATCAGCCACTTCCTTGCTTAGTCGCTTTTGGTAAGATTATTGGAGGAAATTAAATGTGTTGCTAAAACTGTATCACAAATGTCGTTCGTCGCAAGAAATGCAATTATTTTAAGTTCATATACTTAATATATTTTTATTTTCATTTTGCTTAAGCCATAGTTGAAATTATGTTCCTAAAATTGTAACTAAATTATTTTTAAACACTATCTTGTGACTCTACAATAAAATGAAAATTGTATCAAATTACGAAATCTCAGAAACGTTCAAATAATCTAAGTTACTCAAGAGTAATTAATATTTTATAGCCCATCATGAACATCGCTAGGTGATTCGATTGCATCCAAACTCGATTCCGGGGTGGGAATCGAGCGGCAATTTGTTGTATCGATTATTCAGTGTCGCAGTTTCACAAGAGTTCATGCGGTCCGCGTGACGTCGCAAGCACACTACGTGCAAGAACACTGCTTGTGAAACACCGTTGTTCTTCACTATGATTTCTTAGGCAAATTATTGCCGATGTGTTGATAGGGGTACTGGCAGCGAATTCACCAATTGCCCTTTAACATAATTTACTTATATTTTGTAACGTACGTCTACAGACATTATTGGATTAAACACTTGGACGAATTAACCACTGGACACGAAACCAGAGAAGAATGTATGAAATCACGTTCAACCAATTCTTGAGGGGGTGAGGGGCGATTACTAATGTCAAATAATGACAGTAGTGCTTGAAGTAATCGATATTTTTTTTATCGATAAGTAAGGAGTGAATGAATGAACCTATTGAGTTTAATAAATCATGTGTGTTTTAAAGAAATTAGTAAGTTAATTGTTTATTTCGTGGAAAAATAAAAAGCACGATAAGTAAGGAGTGAATGAATGAACCTATTGAGTTAAATAAATCATGTGTGCTTTAAAGAAATTAGTAATTTAATTGTTTATTTCGTAGAAAAATAAAAAAGCACCTAATAATTAGAAAATCTCATTTTAAAAAATCCCTCAAATTCATAAAAACTATAAAATATATAATATAAGCGTTTGTGTTTAGGTTTTTTTTTGTGAAAAATGGGTAGATACATGCAACCTGATACTAAGTACTGATAAGGCTTAAGATGGAAGCGCGTCTCTCCCGGAATCCTCAATCACTGAGGAACTGGCTATCTTACCTCTAACTGCCGAAACGGACTTAGATAAGATGGTAGTCGCTAGCCAGGTGGATTTACAAATTACTTACTAACACTTTTTAAGTCAGTAAAAAACATTAATATTTGGCTTTGGCGCGCACTGTTCATTGAAATAAAACAACTTTTACGGATATCAAACGCGCTATATTTCCACGAACTAAGTTGTAATTGTCGTGGTGTTGTGGTTGTTGTGGTTTTTTTAGGGGTTTTTTGATTTTCCCGACGTTTCGGCACTTTTACAGCTGCCGTGGTCCCGTGGTCGTCATCCCGTGACCACGGCAGATCTAAAGGTGCCGAAACGTCGGGAAATTAAAAAACGATGTGTGATGTCTGATAAATGATGTCACAAGTGAAGATGGGACTTGAACCCACGACCTTTGGGAATCCGGCCCACTGCTCTAACCAATGAGCTACCGAGACTTGCGGACCACTGTCGAAATTCTGTAAGAATATCCTACCTTGCATTCGAAAGAGAGAAAAAACAAATGTTTAACGATCAATTATGATGCAACAGCTAATAATTTATGATTTTTGAATTTTTGCGTTGTTAATGCTATTTTTATACTTATGATAAATTTTAAATGTTAATGTACAACACACTATGATAATGTACAACATAAGTCTAATACTAAAAAACAATACCATGAATGATAGGCAATGCACAGCACAAACGGCTAAACCAATTAAACTGAAATTTTGCATACAGGTTCTTTTAACGATATTTGCGAGTACTAAGGATTTTTGATATTACCACGGGAACGGGAACAATGCGGGTGAAATAAGCAACTTTTTTTTAAGTTTGAAGCTATATTTAAAATATAACCAGCTCAAAGTTAGTAGGGTCGTTTAATTACGGAGTTCCTATAGTTATCTTCTGGCTCCATCATCAGACCTTAGATGTTATCTAAGACCTGAGTCCTCGTCCATGTTATCTCCCTGCGTACCGCTTCCACCCAATTTCTTCTTGTTAGGGGTTCAACTATAAATCTGAAATTAATTTGAATAGTTCGTACATTAAAATTGGATTCGTTCGTTCATTTACAGACATCGATATGTTTATCGATATGTTCAAGCCCTATACGACATAAAAATGACAATTGATTGAATGAGTGATACGTATAACCCAACCAAATTACTTATGCAATATCTTTCAAGAATTTACATGTACAATGATTACTTTTTGAAATGACGTATTACATTTTGTTTACATACCAAATTTTATTTATTTTACGAAAAATTGCTACTCTAATAGATTGAAATTGTACTTACGCGTGAAAAGAAAAAATTTTTGATTGTCCGGTATGATTTTTACAAAGTAACACAGCGCATTTACCCATTTTTGAGATAATGTTCCACTTCGAGATCTCGCGTCATACTGACAACGCCATATTGCTTACTGTGTCTAAAAGGCAGGGTAAGTGAGAGAGGGGTAAAGGCGAACGCGGTCCTCGTTACGCGTCCAGTGGTTAATTCGTCCAAGATTAAACATCTACAAAAATGGTTCGATACGGATATGGACATGGTGTAGAGTAGATACACTCGTTCCCACGAACCTCTTCGAAATTATTACTGACATAAAGATATTAAAGTAATAAGTACACAAAATGTACTTGTTCATAGAGTAAGTACTCGTATATACTAGTTGTCGTCATCTCAGCCACATGACACCCACTGCTGGGTATAGGGCTCCCCCAAGGATCTCCACAACGATCGGTCCTGCGCAGTCCGCATCCAGCGGCTTCTCGCGACCTTTACCAGATCGTCGCTCGGTCCACCTTGTCGGGGGCCTACCCACGGAGCGTCGTCCTGTGCGCGGTCGCCATTCCAGAACCATTCAGCCCCAACGGCCATCGGTTCTTCTCGCTATGTGTGTATACTAGTCGTAGCAATATTGAAAACCAATTATAGGTTTACTTCCTAGCTCTCTGTATTAGGTACAATATCAAGGCATTTAGTCATCACAGTTTTAGTGATTGGTTGCTGTTGAGTTTTAGTGGTTTCTAAAGCTTTAAGATTTACTAATAATAGTGTCGCAGAGTTAATTACCTGCGCGCCCGCCGCCCGTCATAAAGCAAATAATGTTATTACTATTAGGTACATATAGTTTTAACTTTTATCAATAAGACAGGACTTAGTAATTCATTTCACATTATTTAAATGCAGACAGTTATTAAAATTATTGTAATTAGTATGTTTGTAAGATTATATAACCAAATAACATTTATTAAAATTACAAACTTAAGTAATATAACTGTAAATACTAATTTGAAAACATTACGATTCGTTATGTAAATGTCTAAACTCGGCACCTGTTTTTTACCTTAGGGTTCATATTCTCAGAAAAAACGTAGTTACGGCAACGGAAGAGTGACTTCTCAATTTTGAAGAGCAATTTCCCTAAAATGAAGAAAAAATAAATATACGCTAAGTGTGATATGTCCTTGTTTAGTGTACTTTTCACACCGACAAACTAAACTAAGTATGTTATTTGGATGATGAACTACATGCCTAATTCGAAATAACATAATCGTTTACTCTACTATTCACCTCTTTTTACCTTTTGTTGAGAAATCGACAACACCTCGAAATATAACTTATGTCCATAATTTCTCATTTCAAATGTGTTATATAATATTATATATTTTTATTGTAAGTGTTACATTTTGTGTCAAATCTGTTAACAAAGAGTTAAAGTTCACAATTGTATGGTGATTTATGCACCATAGTATACGGAGCGGTATCAACAATAGAAAACATGATGGATGCTCGTGTGCCGCGACAATACCGATGTTCCGACGAAAGCTGCAAATCAAATTCATCTATTAATAATATGTTATTACATAAAGCGTTGGGTAACGTAAACGTTATATTGATAGGAATCATGATATGGTTTAAGCTAAGATTTAAATTAAAGTCAGAGGCTACCATTACTGGTTTGGTGTGACCCGACCTCTGTAGTTATATAAATCTTAATGAGATACTTACTTCATCTGCCGTTAGAGAGGTAATCGAATGACACAGTACTTTAACGTAATAAGTAGTAATGTGATTATATATAACGTGTATTTGACTGCTTGAAGTAATATGGAGTTTGTAATCATAACAGTACCACCCGATAAGGAATAAATCTGCAAGAGTGACATGGCGAAGCCAAGATAAGATAATGTTTACATCGGCTTGTCAACTGCAAATTTTAATAATGGACACTTCAATAAAGAATATTTCTCAAATGCTCATCATGCTACACTAAAAGAAATTATTTTTTTACATATTTCACATTTCACTTCAAACTTAAAGACCTTTTTTAAAGTAAACTTTTGTTTGTACATACTTTTGTAGATACACACGGTTAATTAATACAAATACTTAAGAATGAAGATTCTGTAACATACACTCTTATCATGACGCTGATTAGGCAACATAAAAAAGCAACAAATATATGATTGATGGAATATCACATAAAGTTGTTTTTTTTTTGTTCTGGTTTATATCAGAAACAAACCATATCATGGTGATTGTAAAAATTTAAAGCGTTGATATGATTTTATTTTGATGTTTTCCTGCTTCTTTATCATTAATCATATCAATATAATAAATATTTCATGATATTGTATCGGAATTCATATAATTATCGCTTCGTTTATGCTCATCATAGTAACGTACTATACTTCATTTCACTATCTTTACCTACCCATTACTTCTAATCTCAATTTTGGGTGTTATTAATTGTTTAGAAAGTTTGTTTAAGCAATAGCATAGCATAGTACGGTAGCGTGCAACTAATGGTCCATTACTTTGACATGGCTAGTCTTCAACGTGTAGGTACCCAACTCATTCATATTTTAAACACTAATATATATTGTTTGTATAAATTATAAGTCAATAGCCAGTCGTTACTTTAACAGAATCTTGACAAAAGACTTTCTTCTTAGCAATCAAAAATTTTAGGATGATTTAGTTTATATAAGACTACGTTGATTTTTTAAAGATAAAGATAACGATTAAGGAATGCGACCCAAAAGTATTTTGAAATAAGCGACGTGGAATGTATCGCCATACATCCTCGGAGGCTTCGTAATTTTAACGAGGCGACTGCATCGTCAGCATTCCGCAGGGGAGCGTGATAGGTGACGAGCCTTTCTTGGTATATCGAGATTTGCTTTCACGACACGAGACAGTTGCGGCATCAGACGGTGAACTTCTAGCTTTAAGATACATTTATTATACTGTCTTGACTGAAAATTAATCTTATCACTTATGGTGCCTACACACTTTCATATGATATTTTCTGGGACGTAATTTTTTTACCGCGAGAATTGTAATTTAATATATTCATGATTTTGTAATTTTGCATTTTTCAATGCTATTTTTATACTTATGGTAAATTTTAAATAGAAAAATATTGGAAAAAAATAACTCGCCCACAAGTGAATTCTCAGACGGGAATCGAACCCGCGACCTTTGGAAATCCGGTCCAATGCTCTAACCGCTGAGCTACCGAGACTTGCGAACCACCGTCGAAATTCTCCAATACTTTTATATTTTTAATACGCTGTAGGCCAGCGTTGTTACATCACTGCTAGGAATATCCTTGCATTCGAAAGAAACATCTTTTCAGGTGTTTAACGATCGATTAAGATGCAACTGCCAATAATTTATGATTTTGTAATTTTGCATTTTTCAATGCTATTTTTATACTTATGGTAAATTTTAAATAGAAAAATATTGGAAAAATTAACTCGGCCACAAGTGAATTCTCAGACGGGAATCGAACCCGCGACCTTTGGAAATCCGGTCCAATGCTCTAACCGCTGAGCTACCGAGACTTGCGAACCACCGTCGAAATTCTCCAATACTTTTATATTTTTAATACGCTGTAGGCCAGCGTTGTTACATCACTGCTAGGAATATCCTTGCATTCGAAAGAAACATCTTTTCAGGTGTTTAACGATCGATTAAGATGCAACTGCCAATAATTAATGATTTTGTAATTTTGTATTTTTCAATGCTATTTTTATAATTATGGTAAATTTTAAATAGAAAAATATTGGAAAAAATTAACTCGGCCACAAGTGAATTCTCAGACGGGAATCGAACCCGCGACCTTTGGAAATCCGGTCCAATGCTCTAACCGCTGAGCTACCGAGACTTGCGAACCACCGTCGAAATTATCCAATACTTTTAAATTTTTAATACGCTGTAGGCCAGCGTTGTTACATCACTGCTAGGAATATCCTTGCATTCGAAAGAAACATCTTTTCAGGTGTTTAACGATCGATTAAGATGCAACTGCCAATAATTTATGATTTTGTAATTTTGCATTTTTCAATGCTATTTTTATACTTATGGTAAATTTTAAATAGAAAAATATTGGAAAAAATTAACTCGGCCACAAGTGAATTCTCAGACGGGAATCGAACCCGCGACCTTTGGAAATCCGGTCCAATGCTCTAACCGCTGAGCTACCGAGACTTGCGAACCACCGTCGAAATTCTCCAATACTTTTATATTTTTAATACGCTGTAGGCCAGCGTTGTTACATCACTGCTAGGAATATCCTTGTATTCGAAAGAAACAACTTTTCAGGTGTTTAACGATCGATTAAGATGCAACTGCCAATAATTTATGATTTTGTAATTTTGCATTTTTCAATGCTATTTTTATACTTAAGGTAAATTTTAAATAGAAAAATATTGGAAAAATTAACTCGGCCACAAGTGAATTCTCAGACGGGAATCGAACCCGCGACCTTTGGAAATCCGGTCCAATGCTCTAACCGCTGAGCTACCGAGACTTGCGAACCACCGTCGAAATTCTCCAATACTTTTATATTTTTAATACGCTGTAGGCCAGCGTTGTTACATCACTGCTAGGAATATCCTTGCATTCGAAAGAAACATCTTTTCAGGTGTTGACCGATCAATTAAGATGCAACTGCTAATAATTTATGATTTTGTAATTTTGCATTTTTCAATGCTATTTTTATACTTATGGTAAATTTTAAATAGAAAAATATTGGAAAAAATTAACTCGGCCACAAGTGAATCCTCAGACGGGAATCGAACCCGCGACCTTTGGAAATCCGGTCCAATGCTCTAACCGCTGAGCTACCGAGACTTGCGAACCACCGTCGAAATTCTCCAATACTTTTATATTTTTAATACGCTGTAGGCCAGCGTTGTTACATCACTGCTAGGAATATCCTTGCATTCGAAAGAAACATCTTTTCAGGTGTTTAATGATCGATTAAGATGCAACTGCCAATAATTTATGATTTTGTAATTTTGCATTGTTCAATGCTATTTTTATACTTATGGTAAATTTTAAATAGAAAAATATTGGTAAAAATTAACTCGGCCACAAGTGAATTCTCAGACGGGAATCGAACCCGCGGCCTTTGGAAATCCGGTCCAATGCTCTAACCGCTGAGCTCCGAGACTTGCGAACTACCGTCGAAATTCTCCAATGCTTTTATATTTTTAATACGCTGTAGGCCAGCGTTGTTACATCACTGCTAGGAATATCCTTGCATTCGAAAGAAACATCTTTTCAGGTGTTTAACGATCGATTAAGATGCAACTGCCAATAATTTATGATTTTGTAATTTTGCATTTTTCAATGCTATTTTTATACTTATGGTTATTAATAGAAAAATATTGGAAAAAATTAATTCGGCCACAAGTGAATTCTCAGACGGGAATCGAACCCGCGACCTTTGGAAATCCGGTCCAATGCTCTAACCGCTGAGCTACCGAGACTTGCGAACCACCGTCGAAATTCTCCAATACTTTTATATTTTTAATACGCTGTAGGCCAGCGTTGTTACATCACTGCTAGGAATATCCTTGCATTCGAAAGAAACATCTTTTCAGGTGTTTAATGATCGATTAAGATGCAACTGCCAATAATTTATGATTTTGTAATTTTGCATTGTTCAATGCTATTTTTATACTTATGGTAAATTTTAAATAGAAAAATATTGGAAAAAATTAACTCGGCCACAAGTGAATTCTCAGACGGGAATCGAACCCGCGACCTTTGGAAATCCGGTCCAATGCTCTAACCGCTGAGCTCCGAGACTTGCGAACCACCGTCGAAATTCTCCAATACTTTTATATTTTTAATACGCTGTAGGCCAGCGTTGTTACATCACTGCTAGGAATATCCTTGCATTCGAAAGAAACATCTTTTCAGGTGTTTAACGATCGATTAAGATGCAACTGCCAATAATTTATGATTTTGTAATTTTGCATTTTTCAATGCTATTTTTATACTTATGGTAAATTTTAAATAGAAAAATATTGGAAAAAATTAACTCGGCCACAAGTGAATTCTCAGACGGGAATCGAACCCGCGACCTTTGGAAATCCGGTCCAATGCTCTAACCGCTGAGCTACCGAGACTTGCGAACCACCGTCGAAATTCTCCAATACTTTTATATTTTTAATACGCTGTAGGCCAGCGTTGTTACATCACTGCTAGGAATTCACTTGTGGCCGAGTTAATTTTTTCCAATATTTTTCTATTTAAAATTTACCATAAATATATTCATTTTTTATTTATTTTCCGACTTTGACTGCTATGGGACGAAACCGGCACCCATTTTGGTTAAAATGCGAAAATATAATAATATTCTATAACGATGATAAAAACAGAATAGTGTTTGATTAGGAAGCGGAATTAAATACCTAAACGTGGGTTGAAAAAGTGGGTTGAACTCGGTAAACATCCTTGTAGGCTTACGAAATAGTACTTAGCTACCGAAAACAATTAGATTCATTAAAAAGATTCAACTATCGACAGTCGACAATACCATTAGTTACATTATGTATAAAAAATAATTTAAAATTATCCCACGCATCATCGGTTATTAATTATCCATTGTGTTAAACTTTTATCTTATAATAAGGAAGTCCATAAGGTCATAGGCGAAAACTAAAATTAATCATAATCATTAAATTATTGTTATGACCCGCGGTTGTATTTATATTCTAAGCGAATCCCTGTTAGGAATATTTGGAAAATATTCATAGAAATAAAAGTGGTCTTTTCTTAACCGACCTGAAGAAAAAAAGGGAGGTTATTAATTAGTCGCAATTTTTTTTTATATACCTATTTTCACTGAAAAGGGATCTAAAATGGCTGAAGAAATTGAAAAGATTCGAACGTTATTACATCAGGTTAGTTTCTTAGATAATCCGATTTTTTAATTTTGAAATCAGTCTTTTTTCATAAATTCTTGAAAATACTGTGAAAATTGTGAAATGAAAACCTTGTGAAAAAAATTATTGTTTTTTAAAAGTAACAAATAAGGAGAGGAGGAGAGAGAGAATCTTGGAGTCTTAAAGAAGTGCAATGTAGAATGCCATCTCCTTAAATTATCTGGCACGTGGCTCCAAAAGTATTAAGTAGAACGTTTTGAAGTACGTTATTTGGGACAAAAATGTTTATCGATATCTGAGATTTGTCCAGCACATTTAATCAATAAATTTATGGGAAATATTATATCTGTTACACTCGACAATTAATCAAGGGGAAACAGTGACGCAATCGATGAAGCGCCCACTGAGTAATGAGCCACGAAGACAATATTGTGTGGAGACGTACAAGTTTGAGGCTAATAAATCACACGGAGGCTTGTCACAGTGCAAATTCACCAGTATAATAATGATTCTTGCCTGTTCTACACTTTGACCTCGAGGGCGCCCTTACGACGCTCGTAATTATTGTTCTGTGCTCGTAATAGCGGCTGTTTTCGTAGTGCAATGTAAAGCCGTACGTGCTGTTTACCATACATAATATGAGAGAAAAATTAACTGATTCTTATTTAATTTACCTACATAAAGAATTTACGAATCAGTAAATTATCTAAATGTTTTTACAGATTTGAATACATTATCAATCACAGAGTTTCGATTTTTTTAAATTTCGAATTGTATTCTTCTCTAATGTTACCTTAGTAAAGTAGGTAAATCTCTACGCTCTGTAAACATTAAAACGATCTAATACTAGGGCTGATTGATAAGTATCCGAAACGACGAACTTAAAACAAACATACGCAAAAAAAAAATTACATTATATTCTGGCATCTTTTCCAAAATAAAAAGCCAAATTTGGATTTGATCGAACTTATGGAATTTGTATGACAGGACCTTGAACTTTCTGTGTCGTGAATTTTCTTAAAAATGGAAAGAACGCGCTTCTACACTCGTCTATGGTTGCAGTCTCCAAATTCCTGAATGAATTGCGGTTCGAGTTGCTACTGCATCCACCCTATTTCCCAGATCACCCCATGCGACTTCCACTTATTCCTAAACTTGAAGAAAGGGTAAGGTGGCGGCATTGGAGAAGTGCTGGACTAAATGCATTGAGGTAGAAGGATACTAGGTTGAGAAATAAATTTATTTTAAATAGATTATTAAAGATTTTCTTTGTAGTTTCGGAAACTTATCAATCAGCCCTCGTAGTCATGAAAACAGTAAGATACGTAATAGCATTCAACAGTAGGTAACGAAATGGCATGGTTAATTTCTGGTGTTTTTGACTGTGTGTGCGCGTGAGCGGGCGGGCGGCAAGCTTTCAGCCCCACCACGGCGGCGGGCGGGCGGCGCGCGCGCAGCACCCGCAGTCTCAGCGTTGCGCACCTCGCGGCACCATGCCTCCACTGTGGATATTACTCGTGCTGCTCCCAGTACTCGGTAAGTCGAGTGACTGCTGTACAAGTGAAAAAAGTGATTTCTCTCGTGTAAGGTGAAGATAAGGTAACAAACTTCACGTGTCTACTCTTCCTGTGTTGCCCAAATGTGTGATTGTGAGGAATTTCGCAAATTTTGTGTGGTGCGGTCGCTTCGATACGCGCGTGCGATTCAACGCACACGCACGGATGTGCAACGCGACTATGTCCGTGGGAAATTCATATTGACGAGGAAATATGTTTATAATTTGTTTCTTTGCGTAACTATCGGGATGTAAGCGTTTTTCGCTTACGTTTTCAGTCGGAATCAAATATTGTTTTCATTTAAATTAATAATTAAAATTTAGATTTTTATTAACTTTAATGAAAATTGTGTTTAGGTAGATAAGGCAATACTGTATATTGTGAGTGCGGCATCAGCATCACATATGTAACGGTGACGCAACGTCATTTACAATCGCCGGCACACTCGTCGCCACAATCGGTCGTCTAGCGTCCGAGATGCATCCTAGTGCAATGAATCGATCGCTTGCGCAACTCGTGCACTTTCCATTCGTTTGCATAGGGCTGTCCATTTTCGCTATTAGATAGTTGCAATCATATTTTCTCGGCCAGTGTAAATTGTGTTTTATATCTCATCCATAAATGTTTTTAATCTTAAGTACTATACATGATAAATATAAATAAACACAACGTTCATAAATTATAATTTAGAACTTACCTATAAATGTTCACCTATTTAAGTCATTTTCATATATAATATTTAACATTTTTGCAAAGCAAATAAGCATGTATTTAAGCTTCCGAAACAATATTAATGTACCAATGAAAATAATTAAAAATTTCAAAAAAGGTCATTAACGCTATGTGACATGGTAGCTTTTTTTGTATTTAATATATCAATATGAAGTAGGAAAAAACCGACAAGTTCGAGTCGGACTCGCGCACGAAGGGTTCGGTACCATCTATAAAAACGGCAAAAAAATCACGTTTATTGTATGGGAGCCCCCTTAAATATTTATTTTATTCTGTTTTTTAGTATTTGTTGTTATAGCGGCAACAGAAATACATCATCTGTGAAAATTTCAACTGTCTAACTATCACGGTTCATGAGATACAGCCTGGTGACAGACAGACGGACAGCGGAGTCTTAGTAATAGGGTTCCCGATTTATCCTATGGGTACGGAACCCTAAAAATGCCACCCCTGTCACAAACAACAAACGCAAGCGCATTTGAACGCGCATCGTCGATTATCGATTCCCACTATTAGCATAAGAGACTTTCCCACGGTCCGCTCGCCGCAACTGGGGCGCGTGACGGAGAGCGGATGGCTCCTCAAGGTCCAAATATTAATGGTGCAGAGTGCCCTCGGATCGGCGACCGAGATTAGGCTTCGGCCTAACAAGTTGTTTGCAGTTACTTCGAATGACCTGTAAACTCTGAACTTGCGCGAGGCTTCGGTGGCTTCTCTTTTTTGAACGTCCAATACAAATATTAATTGAGCAGAGTGTTCTCGGGTCGGCGAGATTAGGCATCGGCCTAACAAGTTGTTTGCAGTTACTTTAATCTCTCAGGCCTTGAGTTATGGTACACAATAGATATTCCATTGTTCTCTAGACACTGGTGTCCTGCTAGCAAATGACGAATCAAATGACCCGTAAACTTTGAACTTACGCGAGTGCGGTGACTTTTCCTTCGGTGACTTTTCCTCTAACCACCTACACAAAGGAAAATGGTTAAGGTTTAACGCAGAGCTATAATGAAAATTTCATATCATTAAAAATATCAATCAACGTCAGTTATCACAACAAACCATAATTCTAATCATACAAGTGAAAGCAACAGGTCACGTACTGAACAACAACACAAGAAGAAAGTTTTCATCGTAAAATTCAACGTAAGATAGCAAAACCACACAATGTTGCGACATTGTTAAAATTTACCACATCTCATTTTACAACGTATGACTGCAAAAAAGTAAAGTCGTTCTTACCCACCACATTTGACTTAAAATCACAATACCAAACTACTGACAAGTTGGATTTTTTGTATTAGTTCATTATCTCAGCGTGAGAAAGGTTTCACACGCCAGTGTGTCTAAGACTAATGAGTAGTGATATTAAAGGAGTCCGCCGCAGAGCACTATAATACTACGTGCAGTACTGTGGACGATTGATCGCTTCTAAAGTACTGACTCATCACAACAACGTTACGTCACGTAGGAGAGTGCATCAACATAATTCGTGACTGCGACCCGCCAGGTACGGCACATCAAATCAGCAAACCCGTTTCCGGTGATGTAAATAGAGTCATCGCTGTATTTGCAACATTGCCATGACAAATTACTCTTTACATACGGATCAAATGAGAAAAAGTACGATATAAAACAGCATTACGGTGATTTCACGGTGCGTCAATTTGATTATAAACCTTACTATTTGTTGAAACTAACATTTTGTAAATGTTGGTCAACTTTGTGGTTGCTTAATGTTATACCACTAATATATGCATTAATTATTGAGAAAAATAGAATGAGAGTTCTTATAACTTTGACCTTTTATTTTAGGATCAGATAACATAATTTCTTAACGAATACCTACCTCATAGTGACTGTTTGCATGCATAATTTCAGCGGGATCCATCTCTAGTTTTCAATTTTGTGGTGGCTCACCCCAGGTTTCTATATCCTACTATAAAGTATTATTTTGGTTACGGACAGTTGTATTTTGTCATATTTTCCATAGAATAAATGTCAAAATTTAACAGTCCGTAGCCAAAACAATCCGTTATTAAGTTATAGAAACTCGAGGTCAGTCAGTAAACTTTCATCTTTAATTACCTTAGACGAATTACAGCTAGATAACAGCAGCACTACACACTGCCGTAAATTCTTACGTATAGAAAATTTACCCAGTCGACTTTTAAACCATAAGAGGAACTGTGAAAGATTGATAAAGACCAGAGATTACAACACACTTCAGGATTCCAACATTTAATAGATTTGGTTCATAGAGAAAGGAAGTTTGCAGTGGCATCGGGCCCGTCACTACGCGACCCACGAATGGGAAACCTAAAGTAAAGGTCAACCCAACTTATGCGAGTTGTCTGAACTATTACGTAGCTTTGCGGATGCTAATGGTGTTAGCATAGATACGGAGACTGAGTAAATTTTGAGTGTAGTTTTCCATGATTAGATAGATAGGTAAATAGTTTACCCTGCAAATTTCAAAAACAGTAACTTACTACTTATACAAGATTTAAAATTTTCTGTGATTCCTTAAATACGTGAAAACTTCAGATTCGGACATAGAGTAGGTACCTAATAGTGGGTTAGGAGTAAAATTCACATTTTACTCCTAACCCACAGTTGCTAGTAAACTCGTATGGTAATACAAAACGAGTAACATTTGCACACAAGTATTTACATAAGCGCACAGTACAAGTACCGATGACCTTTCGCGGAGGATGCGCACCTTGCGCTTGCGCAACAAGTTATCTCACGCGCACCCACGAACCCGTTGGGAATCACAATGAGCATTACCTCACGGGCATCAAAAGAAATTAATATCTTTATCTAAAATGTTTGCCTAATTTGTCTGTACTTGTTATGTTTTGAATGAGAAAAGACGTGGAAAATTGTGTTAACTACACTCTAGCCATCTTACGGAAAGAATATGTTTATTAATCGTGATAAAAAATACTTTAGTAGTAAAGTTAAATATTGATGGTTTGTTTACAAACATATTTTTCATAAGTTGACTGAATAAGAAAGTCTATAGCCTGTGTTTATAGACTCATCACATGGCAAGTAAGTAAATAATTACTTCGTCTCATAGTCATGGTTGATAAAGCTGTCAAACCCAATCTCTCTTTGTAATCATTCAAGTGAAATTGTACAATTGAATCTTAGCTTTTTATTAAATTAACAACTTATTATGAAAGTGTCGTGTAAATAAAGTAAATTTTTACTGGTCTTGTTGGCAATAGACAAAACTTTCAAAATTTAAAAACCGACTTCTCTCTTCAGACGTCTTTTTGGAGTGGGTGCCAGCAAAAGCATCCATTGTGCAGTCTACATTGCGCTTCTACAATATAGATACGTTTATTTTGTCCTAGTTGTCACCGACTCAAAAAAGTATATTATGAAAAAGGTTTTCGTTGTTACTACGGGTTTTTATTTATTTGTCCGTTACACTCCACTAAATGGTTCACTTGGGTAGCAAATGCACGAGTTACTTAAAATAACACTAAAATCGATATAGGTGTGCCTATAATATTTGAAAAATTCCCTTGATTTCTTCAGAATCCCATTATCAGATCCTGTTTTGACGATAATGGGACGAACTTGAAAGTACGCCCTATCGAACAAAAAAAGAATGATTAAAATCGGTTCATAAATGACCGAGTACTGAGGTAACAAACATAAAAAAAACATACACACGAATTGATAACCTCCTCCTTTTTTTGAAATCGCTTAAAAACAATAACATATCAGTGTTATTGCTATCATCATTATTTAAATGCACATAGTAAATAACCATTAAAGGTGTGTAGCAACAAATGTAATAAAATGCATCGTGGTCATATACTAAACGGCATTTCATGCTGCCTTCAATAATACTCGGGCTTTAGGGCTTGTGCAAACGCGTGCAACACTACGTGAGTCCGTAATGTGAGTAGCATCAAGTTTCGTGTCTTGCCCAATGAGATAGAAGCGACGCAGAATACCTATAAAATAGTAATGAATAAATACCTACACACATCAAATAAAGTTTGTGATCACTTAATGTTGTTCATAAAAATACCTGTTTTCGTAGAGGGATTATTACAGCTTACAGCATATCCTGACCGATATTTTTTTAATTTGGTACCTTTTCAAAGCTAGAACTGAGACTGTGTATTTGGTTTAATTTGTAAATTGGCTGTTACAACTATGTGGGTTTTTAACTATTTACTTCAAATTTTCATACATTTTATTGATCAGAATATACAACTTTTCTGTTCAAGACTGTACAAAAAGTAAAAACAATATTTTCACAAAAAATCAAAACACCGTCGAAATGTTGAACATTCTAGGTTTTAAAAGTTAACCAAGTAAAAAGATGTCGGTCGAGATTTGCTATAATAGTTAAACCAAAGATTTACTAACATTGTAAATCAACGAACTGAAAAACATTGAGTGATTGCAGACTTTTTTTGATGTGTGTATATGCATTTTGATGAGAGGTATAACAACGAAGAAAGAGTTGACAGAGTCTTTGCTAAAGCTTCCACAAGTTATTTTGTATACTACGAATCCTTCCTGACATTCGCTTTTTATGTGCTGGTATTTTAAGAAACCAAAGGAATCTCAATTATTATAGGGACTATTATCTGCATTATTAACAAAATATTCTAATCATAACTAATATTATAAATGTGAAAGTGTGTTTGTTTGTACTTTTTTCACGCTCTAACTAAACGACCAATCGACTTGACTTTTGGCATAGAGTTAATTGTAAGGACGGAGAGTAGCTTAAGCTGCTTTTTATCCCGATATTCCCACGGGAACAGTAACCACGCGGGTGACACCGCGGGCAGCCGATAGTCCAATAATATATTTGGAATACATGAAAAAAAATTGAATTGAAGTTTCATAGAAAATCATGGTCTTGGACTAAAAGTACCTAGAAGTAGGTACGCGAGATGATAAAATACATATTCTTTTATAATATGTTACGTTCATCATTTACTGGTAACTCGTTACAAAACATCAGATATTTAGTAAAGAAACTTAAAATTATTTAGTTATTATTATTGACATTGCTCTGATTATGAGGAAGACAATACTTATCTGTGCTTACACAGAATATATAAATACAATAAAAAAATTCATTGCACTACAGTGATAATCCAAAACCAGCGAAAATTTTTGAAATTATCTGCTACGGTCCGTTGGGACCGTTGGGAATACGGCTAGGTAACTACTACGACTACGATCTACCACTCTACTTATAACTTACCGTTTTAAGGTTCCGTAGCCTAATGGCAAAAATTGGAACCCTTATAGATTCGTTATGTGTGTCTGTCTGTCCGTTCCGTATGTCACAGCCACTTTATTCCGAAACTATCAAGATTACACAGTAGAAACTTGGTAGGTAGATGTATTCTGTAATCCGCTTTAAGAGTTTTACACAAAAATAAAAAAATAAAGATTAAGGGGGGGGCTTCTCATTCATAAAACTGTTTTTTTTTATCGAACTTGTACGTGCGAGGTGTCTTTAGATAGGTCTTTAAAATTAACTCAAAGCTCCTTAAACTATTTTTTATCAAAGTCAACCGTTTGAAAGATTATAGCTTTTTGATTTGCATTTTACAATGCTATTTTTATGTGATAAATATTAAACAAGAAAATATACTAGAAAAAAGGAACTTGTCTCATGTCGCCCTGACGGGATTCGAACCCGCATCCTTGGGAATCCGGCCCAATGCACTAACCAATTATGCTACAGAGACCTATGAGGACACGTCAATTTTTAGGGATCCGTACCTCAAAAGGAAAAAACGGAACCCATATAGGTTCACTTCGTTGTCCGTCCGTCCGTCCAACTGAAATTTATATCTAATATCAGGTCTACTGTCCCTTGGAGCTGTGAAAAATCAAACTTCTAAGCCAAAGCAATCAAAAGATACAGCCGTTTATGCCGCAAATTTCCGCAAATTTCCGAAACTCGCACGGGAATCAAAACCTACAGGGTACTTCCCGTGAACTTAGAATCTTGAAATTTGGTACGAAGTAACGTCTTATAGTACAGATAAAAGAAAAATTGCGAAAACCGTAAATTTTTAGTTACATCATATAATAAAAAATATTTTACGGTACCCTCGGTGCGCGAGTCCGACTCGCACTTGGCCGGTTTTTTTCTAAATACAAAATACAAATACTGTATTTGCCATTAAATAGGGTAGGTACATTATATGTCGATGTTATAAAAATAAAAAATAAGATCTTAAAGCCTAAATTAAATGTCAGAATTAAAAATTAGATAAGAATGTCATATTTTGAGGTATTCAATTTATAAATCATTAATTCAATGAAAATTAATAAATGCATTAAAATAAATGCAATCTAGTTTATTCACCTTTTCTAGTATATTCACTGCCAACGGTGTTTGAAAGATGTACGCTTCCAAAGAAGTAAAATGTGTCCCCCGTCCCCCTTCTAACTTTTAAAGTAAGAGAGTGAAAAATAAAAATAATATATATGCAGCATATCTTAATAAACATTTTCAACGAAAATCGGTTCGAACGAGATATACAGTAAACATAAATTTGTCATTCATACAAAAACTATGAAAAACTATGTTATCTCTGCAGGCGAAAAATGGTAGTAGTATTTTGGCTACGGAACCCTATACCGCGCGTGGCCCGACACGCACTTGGCCGATTTTTTGGACGTTAACATAATTTCCGCCATGTGATACCTAAGCCTCTCTTAGGACATAATCATGGAGGCGGGTCCGCGATCGCAGTTACCAAGATTCGTGCTATTAGTTCATGCTATTCTAGGCCGGCTCTGACGCAGCTCATTCATTTATATAACATGAAAAAAAATCACACGGTAACCTCTTCCTCAAAATGCGTTATCGTGACAGATGGTTACGCCCACAGTTATCACATAATTATATTTACGATTACAGTTCACAGCGCCTCATAGTTTGCGCCCAGCACATTCACACGTCCCAGTCACGAATTCCAGTTTAAACACGTTTTAGTTTCGATTGCGGTATCACTTAGCCTCATCCATAACTCATTTTTCAACAGCAGTTGAGAAATTATGTTTAGTTTGCGAAATTGCTCAATTTGGATCAAATCTTGAAATCCTTCATCAAATTTGGTTCTTGACCTCTACTATATTATATTCCAAGTTTTCTAATAATGTAAGATTTTCTTCGGTATTCTTCCAATATTCATAGCTGTAAGCAAAAATTACTCCACAAGCCGGTCTTCCCAATAATATTTTGTTGTGTATAAAGTATTAAAGTTTGAAACTAATTACGGAAAAAAATATAACATTCGAAAGCGCACAACTTTACAATAAAATTCCTAAAGATATCAAAGAAGCCAAAAGTATGATATCATTTAAAAAAAAATTAAAAACATATTTACAAAATCATAAACAATAAATTGCATCTATGTAAGTGATGTGTACATAAGATATCTACAAATTAAAAATTAAACCGAATTGTATAAATAATAACTTATAAAAATTACAAATAAGAATAATAAGTAATAAAAAAAATTAAAAAGAATATATCTATAAAAAGCAAATTTTAATTATGATTTTAATAAGTACATAAACATTGAAATCATAAAAATAACTCTAAAACGTCTGTCAAGCAACCGCATTTAGCTGATCTTCTTTAGATCCGTGTATCTGTTGGCCGGCTTTGTTGTTGTTTCTTGCATCGTGAATAGTCAGTCCTGCCTGTTATTTGTAATAATCAACTTACCCACATTATTGTTAGTAAATAAGTATGTTTTAACTTTGTAATATTCATTGCCTGGCACGTTCGGTGACCGTTGTATTCTTATTTGTTTTTTTTTTCTTAAATGTATTTCTCATTGTAAGTGAATGTATTAATTCTTATGAGAATAAATGTCTTAAACCACTGTCAGAACATAATGCTTTATCCATGTTTTTTAATATTCGTATACGTTATGCATTTCCCATAAATGTATTTCACTTTGCAAAATACTTAATTAAGTGTTTTGGCTTATGAGAAAGTAGTAGTTTGCCATTGATAAACAATTATCTTTTGAATCAAATATGAAATTAGCTAACTGCCAGGAAGATTCAATAACGCACCTATAAAATAAATTATATATAAGGGGTCTTATTCAAGTTCTAATTTCAATATTTTTCTCACTCAGGGGGAGCCGAAAGATTCAACTGTCGCACTCGCATTCTCGGCGCCTACTACGCCGACGCGAAGTCCGGCTGCAAAGCCTTCCATGTCTGCGTGAGGGTGGCCGGTGGGGGAATAAGGGACTTCAGGTTCTTCTGTCCCCCCGGGACCCTGTTCCACCAGGAAGCCCAGACCTGCACCGACTGGGGCGACGACGACCCGCTCGCCTGCCCTGCTGAGATCTACGACGGTCAGTTCGATCTCTACAAGATCGGATCTGGTGAGCCCGCTTTGCAACTAACATCAGCACCCACAAGTATATCCTCCTCCTGTATTAAAATCCCCAAAATTAGGGCACAGTCTTTCTATAAGTACCTACGATTGAGTCATTTTCTATAATAAACGGAGTTAATCCAAAAATTTAATTGCAGGGCTTGGTTCGCGTCACCCAAATTTCTTTCAAAATATGAGGATGATAGATGAACAAAATTCTAAGCTAAGACTCCGAGATTTGTCAATATTTCTATACTTGTGGGTGCCGCTACCTAGCGCTAGTAATATTAAAAAAGAGGTTAAGCCGCCACGATGCTTAAAAAGTGTATTCAATGCCTTAACTAGGAATTTGACGAAAAATACTTTCAATATTTATCGGTTTCCACCTTTTTTCCTATAAATTCCCGGTTCATTTACTTAGATTTTTTTAGATTTTGGCCACTATTTACTTCCTTATTAGTCAAATTATGATATGATGACTAAAATTCATGTTCATATATCTTGATTTACCGTAAGGAAGATATCATGACAGTGACGTAATCAAATAATAATTGAGAATGTTTCATTATCTGCGTACGTATATGATATTTTATTAGAAAAATATTAGAAAAACGACTAAGTTCACAAGTACCGCATCGTATTGATTATTCGTTTTTTTGGTTTATTAGAATGGTAAATTAAAAGTCAATATATTTTAAGTTAAAATTAAGGCAATAGTTAAATGTCACACACAACATGTTGTTTAAAAGGTTAAGGCATTTGGTAATGGATTGCAGAATAACTCAGCTTCAACGAATACGCTTGCATTGTGCCGCTTATGAGTACAATGAAACCGCGTCATAAATACCTACTTAATGCTGTGAAACGTGAAACAGGTGGAAAAACGTTTCGGGCAATGAAACAGCGCGCATTATTTATGAAGTCATTGCGTGCTAATGCTGATTTGTACGAAACTTTGTCTTTTTGCAGGTTTTGACACTAAGAAACTATCGTCTCCCAGTCAGCGTGAGGAAGAGCCTGAATTTGGTCTCCAACGCGCTGAGACAGGAGATCGTCGTTTATCGCAAAACAGTGCAGCCTCCGATCTGCGTGCTGCGCATTCGTCGGACTTCTTCAGTGGTCAGCGGGACCGTGGTCGGGATGACCCCGCTCCACAAGAAACTGCACCGGTCCAGCCCGCCCGATCGCCGTCTTCATCGCGCCAGTCGTTCAGAAGAGTAGCCAGCACGCGGGCGCCGCCACAAACCACACAGTACACTAACCCACCCTCTCCCTCCTCTCCCCAGCCTTCGCAACCACCACAATACGACCACAACTCAAAACGTAAACTTGTCCGAAAGCGACCAATCTACGCGTCAACTCCAGCTACCACAACTAGTTTTGTACAAAATACACAACCGCCTCAAGTGTTCTCAGAACAGCCGCAACAGAACTACAACCGAAGAGTAGTTCCCCAAAGTAGACCAACTATCCCACCAGTTAGTCTACCTCCACAGTTCAAAGAATATAAAGATGAATATGTGGAAGTCAGTCGCGTTACTCCCAAACCTAGCAAGTACTTCCACAGCAACTCGCCACCTGCCCCCTTCTCACAGTCCTCACCGACTCCTAATAACTACAATAATAAAAATGGTCTTGTAGAACTGTACAATTTCGACGCTCAGTCCACACCAGGACTTAGTTCGCGACCTGACAACCGACCGTTTAAAGTACAAAATAGCTTTAGTGTTTCAGAGGTTCCCCGAGAACCTGAATTTGTACGTACGAGGCCAAGCAATAACGCAAACAACAATAACATTATAAAAGCAAAATCTATAGATAATAATAAGCTAGATAATTCTATAGACTTTACGAACCCACCCTCACGTACCACTACTATCAGTACCACTGCTTACAAAAACTTCAACAGCGTCTCATATGAGCCAGAGAAAAACAATTTTGTAACTTACACTAAGCAAAACTATTTCCACCCTACCACCACACCCTCTACAACATATTACACAACGACAACGACGGTGCGTCCTGAACCTCCTGCAAACTTGAACACTGTGGCATATAACACCAACATTGGTTTTAATGCTCCAAATGCCAACTTTGCCGACAGCGACGAGGACGACGGCCAGTACAGACCACCGCAGGGCGAAGACGATGGTCAATACCGACCAGAACTTTATGAACGCGAACGCGAACTTTTATCTGGAGCTCATTCTTTGAACATAGCTGCAAGTGGAAACCGTTTGCCCGAAGATCAGAAACCTCGCGGTAAGACGCAACCTCCATATAAACCAGTCTCACAAACGGCTGCACCCCGGCCATTCAGACCGGCACCAACGCTGACGACACCGGCCACACAGCGAGTACCCGAGAAGACGTATCCCACCACTTCCAGACCACAAACGCAACCGCAACGCACCTTCGATTACTTCCAGACATACACGACGACCTCACGACCTAGTGACTTACCCGTGGTGCCAATCAGCTACGATACGAAGGCCCCATCGATGAGGCCTACGACGACGTCAGCGGCAAGGAATCCGGAGCCTCGACCTCAGACGAGAGCGACCGCTCCACCTGCGCCACAAACGAGACCTCCCGCGCCTCAAACGAGACCGCCGGCGCCTCCTGCTCCACAAACGAGACCTCCCGCGCCTCCTTCCCCTCAGACCCGACCATCTACGCCCCCTCCCCCGCCTACGCTGCCCCCCGCACCCCCTCGTCCATCTTCCCGCCCACCATCCTTCGCAAACCCTCCTAACAACAAGGAAGACGCAAGCTACGACTACGCGTATTACGACTCCGACCCGGGATTCTCGGAATACGACCATGTAGAAGAATTCGGTAGGACAAAAACGAAGGCGTAATAACAAATCTTAATTTAATTCACTGCCATTATGTTAGTCGCCTCTTTGGATAAGCTGCTAGTTAGATAAAAAAAAGTTTCATACTCAAGATGCTTCGATGAGAACTTTAAGCCATCTATTTTGACGACCAGTGTTAAAAATTTTCTTATTTATTGTTATCAAGAACGTATTGTAAATACTACGAGTAAGTCATTGCGTCAGTATGCTTAATATTTTAAACAGTTACCTTAAATTAAATATCTGAAGAGGCTTTCCCAGTAGTTACCCTAAATTATTTGTGATATTATTATCGATGTTTATTGGAGTAAGTCGTTACGTTTTGCCTAAGCTCACAGGGCAAGAAAATATTATATTAGAACGGTACCTGTCTGTTTCCAATTTCCGTTTAAATTGCTATCAAATTGATTCATACAATAACTGTCTTAAAAGTTAACTAGAAATTAGTGCCTTACTACTAAATATTCTGCAACTTACACGTACAGGCACTTAAAGTTCAAAATTAAGACAGAAGAAAACTTGAACCCATCTAACGTGTTTAGTTACCGACAGCGAAACTGTGCTGTTAATGTTTAGTTTTAACATTTATATCTATGTACAATAGTATAGTATAGGATAGATTGTAAAATATTCACTGTAAATAAAGAATTTAAAACAATGGATGTTGTAATGCTATCTGTGTCACTTCCCAAACGACAACGCTTGGGAACCGGCGGACATTGGCGGCGCCCGCGCCGGCGGCGGTCTGCGTGCGCGATTTGTACCAACATTACTCATTCCATGGAAAGTTCAATAAATGTAAGGTTAGAATCCTTATAGTGGTTATTTTTCTATTCGTTTCAACGCTTAAGATAACTAAAATAAATAAAGTAAAACAATAAAACACAATATTATTCAAGTTGACAGTAATTAACCACTCAACTCATCGGTCGCGCTCGGCAAACATGCTTCCGGGGTTAATGATTTCGCAGTTTCTGCAAATTTCCGCACCGGCACCGGCGCGCTAGATAAGATTTCTCAAAAATAGTGAAGATTTAAGGAAAACTAATGATTGATTCTCGATAAAATCAACTGTTTACATTATAATGGTTGCCTCACTTTTTACGCGATTAAAACAAAAAAATCACGAAATTAACCCTTAAATTGAGTGGTTATGCTCTCTTGAGCTGTGAAAATTTTCTTACCTCAGCCGTTCAAGAGTTTTTCAACCGACAAGAAGAACGTTTACGTCTACGTTAATTAAAAGTAAAAAAAAAACAACTAAAAAATCACATGATAAACATGATAAAACTTGTCAATACTATACAATAATAATTAAAGTGTGTGATTTACACAAGTTTGTTTTATAGCGTCTACCGTCTAGTGCAGACCGCTACGAAATGTTTTCATTGTGTGTCAGGAATATACGAGTATAACTACCTGTTTAGCGCAGGGGTACTAAACCCGCCTTCTGCGCCAGAGGTCCCGGGTTCGATCCCCGGACTAGACAAATATTTGTGTGTTTATTATGTATATGTTACGGTAAATTTAAATATTTTTTTACTTTTTTATTTTTTATAATGTAAGTATAGGTTAGTGCTTGACCGCTATCTCGCCTGATGGTAAGCGATAATGCGATCTAGGATGAAACGAGTGAAATGATAATTACCAACATTTATTAATAATTATCATGATCTATGGTAAGAGTGATTAATTAATTACTTTTACCGCACATTATTAATAATTGCACCTTACTTTTGATAAATGTAATTAATGTTCAATGAAGTCGGTCAAAGTTTCAAAAATATCGATCTTTACAGTCTATTTACCTAACAAAACGTTAAAAGAAGCAGGAGGACGGCTTAGTATGGTATCGATCAGTAGGCTTGCAGAACAAATTTTGCCAGAAACACAGTGTGGCTTTCGACCGAAAAGAGGTACCGTAGTAGATGCAATTTTTGTGGTTAAGCACCTGCAAGAGAAGAGTCTAGAGCAAAATCGTAATCTCTTCATGTGCTTTGTAGACATAGAAAAAGCATTCGATCGAATGTCGAGAGATGCACTTTGGGTCATTCTGGATAAAGTTAAGTGCCCAGCCAAGTTTGTAGAGTAAATTAAACAATTCCACGTTGGCATGACTGCCATGACTTCATTTTCCGTGACTAGTGGTGTAAAACAAGGATGTGTTATGGCTCCCACACTCTTTATCTGTTTCGTTTTCGTTATCTGGATTGCATGTTGCAGAATATCAATAGACTGGACTCTGAGATTTCCACCAGAATAGGGAGACCTGCGATTGCTTTTGGAAAGTTAAACCATAGAGTTTGGGAGTCCCATGATTTAAAATTGAAGACCAAGCTCGGCGTATAGCTTGCTTATACTTTTATACGCCTCTGAAAGATGAGTTTTCTACAAAACCGACATTAGACGTTTAGATGTTTTCCACATGAAGTGCTTGCGTTCAATTCTGCCTGTTAAGGGCCCGCTATAGGCCAACGAAAATCAGATTGCTTTACATGATCGTCTGTAATATCAATATTAATGAAAAACTGAATTCAAATTAAGATGCAGCAAACTACAGGACTAACACTAGTGACTATGTTACTACAAAACACGATTGCATAAAATTTTCTCGATAGAAAAAAAATGCGAAGTTGCCTCCAAATCACTATAATTAACACGATAAACTGCTAGTATTCAAGTAATACATTAAAATAAAGCTTGGAACTTTTTAGTACAATTACACTATAGATAAGGCAGGGCTTATGTTATATTTTTTTTTAAATAACCTTTAAATGTCTTTAAAAAAAATAATTTCCTTTATTTCATCATTCCGGACCGGCCGAATGGGACCGGAGAATTATATAGTAAATGCTGCCTTATTTCGCATAGATTTTTTTAATTTTTTTTTTGTCTTTTCAATAACTACGATCTGTCACATTCTCGGGACATTAAGTAGTTGGTAGGTCGGGATTTGTCATGATATGCTCGGAATGCGACTAGGGTCACATCCTACTTTACTTTATTGTGATTTAAATATGTCTTGGGGCATTTTCCGTTTAAGTCGACGAGTTGCACGAGTTTCCTCCATCAATACTTTCGCTAAGCGATTTGGGTGGTTTGTGATTCTTTCTTTGTAGGTTTTCGTATGTCGCAGAATTTCTTGTTTGACAGTATGTACTTGAAGGTCGCGATGCAGCTGTTCGTTTGTCACGTACCATGTAGCGTCGGTTACCATTCGTAGCATTTTGTTCTGGAATCTCTGCATTATTTCAATGTTAGAGTGAGAGGCCCCCACAATTGGATACCATATGTCCAGATTGGTTTTAGCATTACATTGTACAAAAGAAGTTTGTTGTTCATTGATAGTTGCGAACGGCGACCAATTAACCAATAGTATTTCCTTATTTGCAATCCCAGTTGCTTGCGTTTGGTGAAGATGTGTTTTTGCCATGTAAGCCGCTTGTCCAGGTGTAAGCCTAAGTATCTAACATGATCTGCTCGTGGAATCTCGACGTTATTAAGCGTTACTGGTGGACATGTACCTCTTTTTAAGGTGAAGGTAACATTTATTGTCTTATTTTCATTTGCCTTGATTCGCCACTTCTTAAGCCATATTGAAATATTGTTTATTCCATTTTGTAGGATTTTTGACGCCTCTGTTGGATCCTCATGGGAGGACAAAATGGCTGTGTCGTCGGCAAAGGTTCCAGTTGTTACACAGTCTGATGTTGGTAGGTCAGACGTGTAGATCGGATAGAGTAATGGTCCCAGGACGCTCCCCTGAGGGACTCCGGCATTAATATTGCAGAGACCTGAAAAAGCTTCTCCTTGATTAACCAGGAAATATCTATTCTCTAGGAAAGATTTGAGGATCTTATAGGTGTAGTTCGGGAACAAAGATTTTATTTTAAATAATAATCCCTCATGCCATACTCTGTCGAAGGCCTGCGATATATCAAGAAAGACACTCGCGCATTACTTTTTAGATTCAAAAGACTTGTCTATTTCGTTTATTAACCTGTGCACTTGGTCTATAGTGGCGTGTCTTTGACGAAAACCAAATTGATGGTCAGGTATCAGTCCACGCTGTTCCACTAATGGCATAATACGTTGTAGTATTAATGTTTCGAGTATTTTTGATGGTATAGGTAACAGGCTTATTGGCCGATATGATTTTGGATCTTCAGGTTTTTTATCTGGTTTTAGTAACATAATTATTTGTGCAGTTTTCCACTGCGGTGGAATGAATTGGAGTATAACTATGGCGTATTTTGTCCAAAATATTTGGAGGTATGTATTGCTCAGCTGGCCTATGTTGGATTATTGGAGTTGAATCCCAAGCCGCACTCTGGATAGTAATGGTAAAAAATTCAACAGCATTCATAATGTCATTTTCCGTTTGAAGTGCGATTTCTGCGCCAAAGGCCTCGTCTACCAGACTACGAAACATGTCCCAGTTGGTTTTTTTATTGTGCAATGGAAATTTTTTGGTTGTCACTCCAACTTTCAATCCAATCTCCACGAGAATAGGAGAGTGGTCCGATGAAAGCTCCCAGCAGCTATAACAAGATATGTTGTCTTTTGCGACACCTTTGGTGATGCAAAAGTCAATGATGTCTGGTATCTTTCCCTGGTCAGAGGGTCAGTATGTAGGCTGTCCTGTTGAGATAACGTTCATAGTTCCTGCCTGTACGCTCTTAAAAAGTTTGCGGCCTCTTGGTAGAGTAAGTCTGGATCCCCAAAATGTATGTTTGTCATTATAATCGCCTCCCGCTGTGAAACGATTGCCAAGAGTTTTGAAGTAGTCATCGAACTGTTTCTTCTTAACAGTGTGTCTTGGTGGACAGTAAAGAGAAGATATTGTGATGTTGCTTATCCAGTCATACACGACTACACTCGTGGCTTGAATATAGTCCTTTTGGTATGGTTGTGCCTGATGATGTTTTATGTTGGATCTGATAAGAATGACTGATCCTCCGTGTGCTTTACCATCTGGGTGCATCGTGTGGTACAATGTGTAGTTGGGTATTTTAAAGAAGCTCTTAGTTGTAAAGTGAGTTTCAGAAATCAGCATAAACTTTGTCTGTTTTTAAAAAAATCATTAAGGCAGCATTTACTTTGAAGTTCGCCGTTGCAGTTATTACTTTTGCTTTTGGCCTAGAGTAGAGGTGGAAAAAACGACAAAATTTTAAAAGGATTAAACGTTGTACTTTTTTTAATAAGACGCTTATAAAAGTGCTTTTTTGCTTAAACGCTTCTTAGTCGCGCTTAGAAATTGTTGCGTTTAAGTAAAAAGCTCGCAACGTTATGTCGCCAAAAACAAACTAACTACGCCGAGAACTTTTTAAACAGAACTTTTTACTCTTTTAACCAAATTCTTTTATTTTTTTTTCAATGAACTTTCGTTCATAAATATTTACAGGCAGATTGTCTCTGTTGTTTTAGGTTTGTACTCGTAGTTTAAAAAGATTTTTTTACAAATGCAATTATATAATCCACATTTTTGTGGATAAAGTCGCATGTAAGTAATTGTAATATTATTATCGTTTCTCGCTCGACATTTATGGGCAAACTTAAAACGAATGCAGTTCAAATAATAATATTTACAACGTTTTTATTTACAAACACCACCATCACATTCAACACAGTTTATTAGCAACGTACTAAACGAAAACGTGACACGCGCTTGCTTCGACAGAGAAAAGCGTACTGCTTATTTAAACTTTCACGCTTCTCGTTTAAACGTCCAACTCTAGTTAAGTGGCAGGATCGCATTTCGAACGCTGAAATATTGCGCAGAACAAGTATGAAGGGGATCGAGGCACTTCTCATGTCATGACGGTGTGGACACCGTGTGCGCGTTATAGCTGACGAGACTCGACTTTCAAAGTCTGCATTCTATGCTGAGGTGCAAAGCGGCGAAATGTTGGTGGACACTATCTCCGTTACAAAGATGTTCTCAAAAGAAAGTTGTCAGCTTGTAACATGACGCCGAATAACTGGGAACATCTCGCTTTAAAACGGTCCGAGTGGCGTAGAAGCGTAAAAAAAGTTACGAAAAACTTCGAGGATATGCTTCTCAAATATCTCGATGCAAAACGACAACTTAAAAAGTCCCGACCGAAGCAAACTTATAATTATACTTATGACGCTAATGGACAACTGTACTGCTCGAGCTGCGATCGTCGCTTCAAAACTTGGCTTCGCATGTCACATGCGGGCTCATGCTATAAATATGTAATAAGCCAGTGTGTTACCGTCGATAGATACGTCGAGGAGGATATCATCATATTTTAGTACTTTTTAAATAAGTCGTCTCTGGCGCTTCGCCGGCCGCTGCCGCGGCATGTTCGCTTTGCTCGCTCGGCTAGCGCGACTTTTGCTCACAGTTCTAACCTTACCTAACCAAGAGGTAACTTTCGTGCTTCCTTGGAACCCCCCATCCCCAGCTTCTGTTGGCGTTTTGCTAGGTTGCAAGGCTGTCAGAGTCAGAACTGACTAGGTATTAACTTACAAATATCTTGTTTCATTACTTATTCCAAAGACAGTTGTTAATTACTAAGAATGACCGAAAAAAGTAATAAATTTTATAGTAATAATCACATTGACCAAAAATGACGAGGTCATTATTAATAATTACCAGTTATTATTAATAATTCTCACACTACACTACATTTACCGTGACATTTATATTTACATAAAAAAGTATATAAGTATGTTTATCCGTTATTTTTTATGTTCTTCATGAAACTTAACGTGGGCTAGATAATTAGTGTGATTGTATGCAATTATTTATTATTAATTATAACTATATACTAGCTTTCGCCTGCAGTTTTACCAGCGTGGTTCCCGTTCCCCTGGGAATATCGGGATAAAAAATTGCCTTTGTTACTCTCCGTCCTTTCGACTATCTCTATGCCAAAAATCAAGTCGATTGGTTGCTTAGTTAGGGCGTGACGGAAGTACAAACAAACACACTTTCCCATTTATAATATTAGTTAAGATTAGGATTAGGATTTAATGAAACATTCTCAATTTAAATATATTACCTAAGTATTTTGTATTTTTGTTTAACTTTCATATTTGCGTTAACTTTCAAACAGGGGGGTTACTCTCGACGGAATCGAGTTCACACCAGAATCGAAGATATGCCAAAACGGTACTATGGAAACCGTTTTTAACATACCAAAATAACAGATTTTTGAAGTCTCGTTTCGATAGGTTTCGTGTGAGCTCGATTCCGTCCAGAGTAAGGGGGCAGAGTGTGAGTTTGCAAATGTCCAAACGTTACCATCGCGTGAGAGTAAAATTTTGACAGATAGCATTAGAATTAAACTCTATTCGCAAACTGCAGTGTAAGCGAGTAAGGTGAGAATGAAATCTCACACTTAGCACTCAGATCTAAAAAACTCGCCACTGAGTGGAAGGGCCGCCGCGCCGGTCCCATTCCCATTGGAAGCACAGCTACTTAGCCTGCGTTCTATGCAGAGGGTCCGGTCCCGGGCTCGATCGCCTTGGATAAGACCAATATTTGTGTGCATGAACATGTGTATTTGTCTTGGTCTGGGGTTTAATGTTTAATATATATATAAATATATATATATATATATATATATATATATATATATATATATATATATATATATATATATATATATATATATATATATATATATATATATATATATTATTTATATTAGTTATCAAGTTTGGTTTTCTGGGTGGAACAAAGGTGCCAGCCAAGGTAAGAAGTATGGTAAGAAGTGCAATGTATAAAATTAAAGAATGCACCATCAATGCCTTGTGACAACGACTTCAAAAGGCTTTTTTTACTTTTCGAATTGTGAAGTCGGTTTTAATTTTTCTTTTACAACGTTTTTTATTTCACAATTTATAAAGTTAGAATTAGTACCGTGCTTGCCTACACTATTACTTTAAGTTAAACCGAAATGAACGGGTTTGTGTCAAACCCTTGACCGAAAAACCGTCAGTTTTCTGATTTCAAGATTTCCTGAAAAGTACTTAACCGAATACAAATTTTCAAAAAATGATACCAACTTGGAAACAAACCCGATGTTATAACGTAACAAGTAATCGGTGAACATACAGATAAAAAAATAAAAAGGAAATCAACTTTAGTTAATGGAAAATCTGAGGAATAACTTCCACAAAGTTTTATATTAAAGACTTGTTTCCTATGAAACGTACTTACTAGAATTTTAATTCACATTTTTTTAATAACTTGTTAGACCTATGCTATGAGATAAAAGATGCGATTGTAAGCATTGAAGTATTATAACGGAGAGGAAAGAAATTAAAATAAATATGTATGCTTACGCCATCTTTTGACGAGTAGCCGCATCATGATACTGTTTACGTTTTATTGGTTTGACACATTTTTCTTAATACAATATCCGCTGGTAATAATTATTAAATATTATAGTCTTAATTATCATTATCGAGCGATTCCTATTCATTAGACAAAAAAATACAAAAATACTATGAAAATAATATACAGTAGGTATTCCATTCAACAATAGATGTCGCTAGTGGTAAAAAAATATCAAATATATGAAGTTGAAGAATAAAATTGTATCAATTTACAATACCGACAATCGAGGTAATAATTTATTTGTATATGCACAATAGGTACAAATACTTTTTGCTCGTTATTAATTTACAATTAAGTATATGATATAGTTTTATCTCTAGTTGGTCTAACCAAATTCAATTTTTAATATTAAATGAATACTGAATTAAAATATTCTAACAATAATCTATAAAAAAAACTCTAAATTGATTGATTGTTCTCATGCGAGTAGAGCACACGGCTAAAAGTAGAGACACCATTTTTGGAGGGTAGATACCTGTAGGTGAGCAATAAGAAAGGATTTTTCAAAATTCACCCCCTAAGGGGTTAAATTAGGGTGAATGTTTGTACGGGAATTTGTATAGGAAAATAACGGCTGCAGGTAGAGACACCATTTTTGGAGGGTATATTCCTTTAATGGTGTAAGTGAGCACTAAGAAAGGTTTTTGGAAAATTCCCGTTATACAGGGGGCCAATTATGCTATTTTTTTGTCAAAATCGTCTCTCAATGGTGTATCAATAGTAGTGTTTATATACATTGTTGTAACAAGAAATGTGTTAAACAGGCCTGCCATTGAAACACCATTGGAATACGATTGTGACTAAGCATTAGCAGAATTGGGCCCCTGGTTGCTACAAGATGCTCCAGTTTTATATGATTTTTTATGGGAATATTAAAATTTGCGCATATTTTATTAAATGTACTTAAAGGTATTCCCAAACCAAGCGAACAAAGACTGCTCCATCATGTCAGAGGATAAGTGAGCATTGAAAAAAAGTTCTACTTATAAATACCTAGGTATATTGGTAACCCGTGACTTTCAAAATAAATGCCAACTATCTTAATCACTCGAACGAAGTCGCGGGCAAAAGATAGTGATCTTATAAATACTCAACATTATCCGCCATGGCACATGTCAATATTTGTTTGGCACACCATACTGAGTGTAGTTTGCTCAGTATGAGATCACTTAAGTAACGTTTATAAATATTGTTTTTTCTTTCTAAAACATAAAATACAAGACAAAGACTAAAAGGAAAACAGGCTAAATAAACGGTAACAAGATATCAGTCATGACAATAATATTGCGCAGGACCGATAAAATTATTAACAAATATTCTGTGTAGGTACCAATGAAATCTTTGTTTACCAAAACAAAAATAAAAAAATAAACAAAAAGTTTGAGATAGTTACGCAATAATTTGTTTTTGTTCGAAGATTTAGATTAAAAAAAAAAACAACCAACCTCCGTGGAAGATGTTATTTCGGATAGGATGATTGGCAAAATTATACCCAAAGCTTATTATATTAAGGGCCTGTAATATTTATATATATATTACAGTTATAGTTACTATATATATATATATATATATATATATATATATATATATATATATATATATATATATATAATGGCTTCTTCCGTTTTCCGTTAGTCACTGTCAATCACTTCAGAATAGACAAAGACAAAGCATGTGAGAGTAAAAATTTATCAGATACCTAGCCTTAATGCAAAGGGAATAAGGTTGAAAATTAAACTCTATACGCAAACTTTGGCGTTAGCGAGTAAGGTGAGAAAACTCACACTAAGTGTCCGATGGTTTGTGATTCAACCCGGTGATATGAAATGAAAAATATGTCAAATCATGTCAAGTAAGCTACTCGTTAAGATGTGTTGTCTTTGGATAGTTATGGTAGGGTTTTTGTTTTTGAAATTAGAGAATAACTATGTAACGACTGCATAGAAGCAATAAGTACTACTTAAAACTAGTACAATATATTAGTTCCATGAACGACTGTTATGCTGTGGCCGTAGTATTAGAAAAACATGGATTCTATATTTGTGAAAAAACAAAGGCCAATACTAGAAATGTATGGAGGGTTGGCGCCTTTTCGCATATCCCTGCACACTATTCAAACCTTGATCAATGGATAAAGTATATATGTACGAACAATAGTTACTGAGATAGCACATTTCTAAACCGTATCCATTCTGAGATAAATGGACCCGTTCATTACTATTATTCCATAAATTTTAGCTAAAATAGCTAAATTTTTGAGATTTTATCTAACTTATACCAATGAATGATTATTTTATATAATGTATTAAATAATAATATTATATTAAATAATAATATTATATAAAAAAATATTAACAAATTATTTAATAATCACCTTAGTAAGTGCTACTGGACTTTTGCGAAATGCCGTCGTACTCTCGAAAGGTAAAATATGATAAATTATCATTGGTAATATTTTATTTATACTTATTATTATCATAAAATATATTGTTAATGTGATCAGCGATTCTTATAAATCAGATAAAATTGCAAAAATGTAGTTAGTTTTTACCTAAATCTAGAAAATAATAGTGATGAGTTGGTGTATTTATCTCGGAATGGATACGATTTAGAAGAGTAACTAAGTTTTGTTCGTACTGAAATACTCTATCCATATAATAAGGTCTGAATGATGTGCAGGCATTTTCGAAAAAGCGCCAAAACACGGTATTTCCATTTATTTAAAGAAATAACGGTAATTTCATTACCCAGGCCTTAACTATTAGTGCCAGTATTATAGCACCAATTATACAATATCTGCATCAAATTGTCAGTCAAATATTACCATAATATTTAATAGTGATTAATCATTTCTTATCAATTGACGGATCAACATGCTCCGGATTCAATAACTGTGCCTTAACGTCTCACAATCCGATAATAAGGACATGGTAAAACGTAACCATAGCCTTGAAAGTAGTGGTAAAAACCATCCGATCACGGACGACAGCCATGTGAGCCGCAGATCTTTCGAGAACACTAAATTATAGTTCACACTTTACACTTTACTAAGTGCCTTTATTTAAATACCCAACGACTCTTAAGTACTTATATCAGTTTTTTAGATTTTCTTCTACTATCAATTTATGAAGTTGTGTACTTCAACTCGTTCTTAAACGGCATATGTCTCACTATTGTTTTGTTGATATGTATTCCAAGGTTGTATGGTATGGTACAAATTAATGGTTACTATGGACAATACTATGAGGTGCTTTACCAAATTTCTAAAGGCAGTTCCGTCTACTTTCGGTGGTATGTTTTTTTTTATTGCATACTTGTACTACAAGTATGCAATAAAAAAATACCAATGTCTAATTATGTGCAATGTTGCAAATGGGTTGACTAATTAAATTATTTGGGATGGTAACAATGTAACACCATTTCATAGCAAAAGTAAATATACATTTTCAAAAATTATCTATAATTCACCGCTGCTGCGAAAAAACTACTGAATTAATTTTTTGAATGAATATTACCAGATCGTAAAATTTGCTATAATAAACTCTTGCATGGGCTAGCTTTTCTATATCGGCTGTAACTACTTGCACAGATTATATAATGCTACCAGTCATTATTATTAGTGTCGTGACGTTGACAGGAAAATGTAACAAAAACCATATTTTTTATATAAAAACTTTTCTTTATTTTATATAATTATCACAAATACTTAATAATATAGACATCATTTTACCAATAAGAACTTAAACCACTGTACATGTACAAAAGATAAGTGATCTAATTCTAATAGTATTTATTTTAATAACCGATCTAGAATTACAGGAATTAAACTGAAATACGAATTCTCATAAGAAAAAAAAACCGGAAAGAATTATAAGTAACGAACTTACTTACAAAAAAATAACAAAATAATAGATTAAAGCAGTTATTAAAATAAATACCTATTAATATTTTTTATGCAATCCGCATAGTTCCAGTCAAAACCACCTATCAATTTTCAATAAATAAAACTAGCTTATGTATTTAACAACTTATGACTAATTGAGCTTTTCTGTTTTATCCGAGACTGTTCCTTTGTAAAATTTAGTCGCCATCTCTCATTCAAGGTAAAATTTATGGGATAAATTGTCTACGTAACCTATTATAAAGAAAATTGTTACAATAAAATATGTCCCGCACCGTCTAGGCTTCGCATGTAAGGCCCTGTGTGGATGATTGACGTCCACACAAGTTACACTATTTTGCACAATTTCATATGCTGTGCCGCTCGTGCTAGGAGCAGCTTTTATCGAGTCGATAACTCGATAGCGTATCACGGCCCTTAGCCAGAGTAACAATTCAAAAACGATAACAAAGTTCGAAAATAATTAAATGTATGGGATTGGCGGATTGGCATAAGCCGCGCTAAATCACGTGGTCTTACCGCAAGTTAATTGGCGAATATAGACAATAACGAATCGAATTATCGTTTCGCTACATAACGATGTTACTTTATCTACGGGCCGGCTCACATCTTAGCGGAGTCAGCAAGACAGCATCATGCGTCATATTATATTGCGAGTTATAGCGATGTTCATGCTAGGTAATGGATAGGAGGCTGGTTCAGCTTTAGGTATATTCATGGCTGATACTTATGATCAAACCGAACTCGGATTATATAGGGATTTGTCTACGAAGTCTTTAGTGGGGACGTTATTGTAAGATTAAGGGCCGGTTTCACCACTGACAGATATTTTTTGGATAGCCTATGTGGCAGATAAGTTAACCCGAACTTATCTGTCGGTGGTAAAACCAGCCCATTACTAATAAATAAAAGACGGCAAATATATAGATGCGGAAACCTCATTTTTGTTTTGCAATGTCAGGCTGAAATTAGTGATTGGTTATTTTGGGAAAATTTTATTATTATTGTTCAGAAAAGTTAAAAATAATGTAACATTTTTTTTCAATGCTTTTCCTTCCGAAATATTTCCAGTAACCATCACTTGGTCGAATACGATCCAGTAACACCAATATTGCAGGTTTGCAGTTTAAGTGTATTTTATACACAAAATAGCATTACTGAATTGGAATTTTTAACGTCCAAAAATAGCATAATAATCCAAACAATTAATTTTATTTAAAATTGATATTTAATATTCGAAAGTTCTATTGTATTATATTTTTTAAAAGTATATTTGAAATATATTTTATTTATTCAAATTATAAAACTAATGAATATTGTCATGCAAAGTAAATCGCACTCATTGAGCGGATCAATTGTTGGATCATTATGGCGAGCCTATTGAGTCCATTGCAGGTCTCTTGTTGAAACGTTTGTTTCAGACCTTGCAGTGCCTCCATATTTGGTTATTCTGCTCCTTGGGTGCAAGGAGTTCTGTAGTTCCATTTAACTCGTCCGCTAGTCTAGTCTATAGAAGCTACTGGGAAGCTACGGCGCCGGCAACCCTTTGCCGCACGTCGCTCAAAGCCGACCCATTGCTGAACCCGTTCAGAAGTGGCAACTTCATTTCTTTTGATTCAGTCTTAATTGCATCATCCTTCACTTTCATCTGGTTCTTCTGAAAAATACAAGGGCTTGTTAATAATTTTAACGTAAGTATCCACTTGCGTGGAATATATCTGAAAAATCTAAATTTACATATTATAGACCAAAACTATGTGTCAACACTAGGTTTTTGATTGTATTCCAAATTGTGGAAAACTGTCATTCATAAGTCAAAATTTTGTAACAGTTAACATCAAAATTTCTGTCAGTAATTTAGTTACTTTTATTCCGACAGGGTAAAAACAAACAAATACCTTGCTCTTCTTAAGGTAGGCTTGTTTGTAGAAGTCGGAAAATAGATAATAGAAGAGAACAGCGTGCATGCCGATCCACCAGACGAACGCGCGCGGATAGTTGCAGTCGATGAACAGCAGCTGGAACGCGTGGACGAATACCAGCACAAACTGGACCTGGAGACAAGCGAAACGACGTTAGATATTATAGATCACTAGCGGCCGCCCGCGGTTTCGCCCGCGTGGTTCCAGTTCCCGTGGAAATATCGGGATACAAATCCTTTGTTACTCTCCGTACTTTATGCCACAAATAAAGTCGATTGATTGCATAGTTAGGGCGCAAAGAAAGGAGGATATGCCAGTAGTTCTTGCCCCCTTATTCACAAATTCAAACGTCCCCGAGAGGGAATGTATGCATTATCATTGTCACTCACTTCAGAATAGACAAAGACAAAGCACAGAATCCCAATCTGATCCCGTTGTCAAACGGTTGTGAATCAGGGGGCTGATTCGAAAAATGACAACTATCTAACCCGCGTCTAAATAAAAAAAAAATGTGAACCTCTATATCATCGACCAATAGGACCTTTATCTACTTACATTCTTTAAATATTCAAAACCGATAACCGTGATATACCTATTCTTGTATGAAAAATGTAACGTGTTTAATGCAAGTCAGCAATAAAGGTACATAAAAATTAAGCAGCAGGGACTAGCGATGTAAACTCAGTTTTTATTTTGATAGTACAACTCTGGATAAAAGTCTGGCTGGTATAAAATTTTATGACAAATATTTTTGGAAGATATAAACATTTTATTATCAACCGTTCATATTTGCATATTGGCAATAATGAAGAACATTTTCATAAAGGGGCTTAAACTTTTTTGTATGGAGGCTGGCCTCGTCCAAATCCGTATGAGGAGCCATTTGGATTTTGTTTCAAAATAACGTCACACTATAATACCTATATAAATGAACAGGAGACACACAAAGGAACAAAAAATGTTATGATATGCCTTAAAGTGACACGTTAGCCAGATAATTAAGAGTTAAAAATGAATAATGCCGACCCAAAGTATCACTTTTGTATCTTTAACTCCAATTATCTCACTAACCTGACACTTTAGGGTATTAAGTTTAGTTGTTTAATATTTTTTATTCATATTTACGTTCCCTATCCATTTATATAGGTATTATCGTGCAGCGCGAATCTGAAAAGTTTCAAAATGGCGGACCAGTGACGAGGCCAAAAGGTTCAAACCTCTTTCTTATTCTTGTAAAGAAAATATAAACAGCGAATAAAAAAGGCTAAGATAATTTAAGAAATAAAAAAAACTATATTTAATAACTTTTGCTACGTAATATAGAACTAGAATTAACAACAAAGCACTAAGTACTACAGTCGATTTAATAGTTTTTCCGAAGACTACAAGGATAGACTGTGTGATACGACTCCAAAGAGAGTATAATGAGATGACGCCTGATTGGAATGTAGGAATTGAAGTAACATAATGTCGGTACCGCAGCAAATATTAAAGAAACTCTAGTTAGTTCCGTTACTACTACTACTACAACTACGTTAATACGTAGCTACAGCTTCGAAATAATTCACACAACTAAGCGAAAAATAGTAAAGACAAAAAGAAAATTACTGGTTGTTAATTCTTGTTTTATTTATTTAGATCCTGGTAATTATAGCTCACAAGACCAACAAACAGAGAGGTCAATTCATACCGCCGCTATGGCCGCTAACCGATGGCGCTATTTAAGAGGTTGCCAATGGAGAAGTTTCCAATTTTTTACTATTTATCAAAGAAGACTCGTCACGGCCCATACAAACGAAAGTAGTTTCAAAATTTAGCATTTAAATAGGCAAATAAATTATGGATATTTGCCATTCTCAAAAATCGTAGCTAACATATTAATATTAGCTTCCAAAGATACGAATTTAAAGGAAACGTTAACGCAGAGATTTACGTATATTTTCATTTTTAAGTACATAAAACAATATCTAACTTTATCAAATAAAAATTTTATTGTTACGGCTTATAATAATCCTGTCTTTAATTAGTTTTCGAAGCAAAGAAAAATTATTGATTCGAAACCTAATTAATATACTTATTTCTTATTTTTCTTCTTCTTGGTTTTATTCACTGTTCATACTATTTAAATGTACTTGTAAAGGGGTTACGACACTTAAAAAAATAATATTCACCTATTTTACGCAATCATGTATTAGTTCAATATTTTGCATGATAGCCATTGAAATGAAGTAAACAAACTTTAAACATGTATTCTCCACATTGTAATGAAGTATACCGCATAGCTTTTTTGCGCAAGAGCTCGGCAGTTTTATTACAGATCAAATATACATTTAGAAAAAAAAACGCATGGTTTTGTTCAAATATTTCAATGATAGCCATTGAAATTAAATAGACAAACTTTATACATAGCTTTAACACTTTGTAAAGAAAATTTTGGCATATTTTATTTCTGCGCCAGAGCTTGTCGATTTCGTTACAGATCAAAAAAATACTCTTTACAAAAAAAAAAAAAATCACATGCTTTGATAAAATATTTCCATGATAGCCATTGAAATTAAAGAAATAAACTATACACTTAAATAACGAACATTTTGCAATTTTTTTTTCTGCGCTAGAGCTTGTCCAAATTTTGGGTCAGATTTGTTGAGTATTCTTTGAAAATATATGTTAATTTTAACATTAGTTTAGAAGAATCATGAAAATATCTGTACAAATAGAGAGGTTATGGGCCTTAAAGTTGCGCTTAACGGCTCAGCGTGTGACATCACGCCACTTCGGCCAGCTGATAATTTGTAGGGCGGTGTGCCGACGTGAGGAAGTGGCGTGACGTCACTGCCATATTAGAGATCACAGTCAATTCTGCACGAAAATATGTAATTGAAATAATTTATTTCTCAGCCATTTCTAGACGGAATTCAGAAGAAAAAAAAATTGTCTTCTTAGTTTGTTTTGATCTATATTTTAATCCCATTCAGTGAAATATAATGTTTTCAAGATCAGGAAACTTCTCCATTCAATGTTTGATAAACGTCAAAAGCTGTTCGTATTAACCAGTTTCTATAGTATTTGACCGAATGAACAAAGACAACTGCATAAAAGAGGTACAAACCATCTGCAGAGCAGTGAGATACTTCTTCCACCATAAGTACTTCTGGACCTGGGGGCCCAGCGCGGCCAGCAGGTAGTACGAGTACATGACGATGTGGACGAACGTGTTCAGCATGCCGAAGAAGGTAGAGTGACCACCTGGGAACAACGACAATATTAAGGTATTTAGGAACTAGAACAAACTATCATCAGGAAATTATCGTGACTATCCTACAAACAATAATCTGTAGTAGTAAGAACATTGATAGCGCTGCATAAGATTTAAATTTTCCATATTTAAATAGAACGTATTTATAACAATGTGGTAATATAACGGTGCTGAGACATGGACCTTAAGAGAAAGTGAAAAAAAGAAGATAGACGCTTTAGAAATGTGGTGCTGGAGGAGAATGCTTGGCATTACTTGGACGCAATTCCGAACCAAGGTCTCAATCCTCCAAGAACTAGGTATTAAGCAGCGTCTTTCTTCCATCGTCCAGTGTCGTATTCTCACTTTCTTTGGACACATCACACGTTAAAATGACACATCTGTGGAGCTACTAATAGTGTAGGGAAAGGTCGAAGGCGCTAGAGCACGCGGCAGGTCATAGCGCTGAACCGACCAAGTTAAAACTGCGCTCAAGGTCCGCTCCACGAATGCACAAGAAGAGCCACAATACGGGTGGAATGGCGACGGATTGTCAAGCAAGCCACCACCCCTGAAGTGACGACCACGACTACTCTGCCAAGAGTGTGACGACGAAGAAGAAGGTAATATAACATGGGTTTCTTTAAAACCAATCGTCAATTTTGCTAATGACGGAGTCATAAAAATGAGGACTTTCTATCCACGAAACTCTAGTTTCATGAGCCATTTATTCAATCTAAAGAGTTTAGAAAATCTAAACAATTTTCATTTGAAACCCTTTTTCATCCACTTTGGAGGTTTACTCTGTATATCACCGTGTCCGACTGGTAATGTTAGATCACTCTGTAGTTGACTCATAATAAAATTAGTTTGTGCTTCCAATCGCTGAGGGGGTAACAAATGAATGTCCACGCGTCCTTGACTTATATCAGTGATAGTGTTGATCAATGTTTCCTGGATTCGTCTTAAGTTTGCTAAAATTATCGACTCCTATCTTATTATAGAGATTAGAATACCAATTTTAAGCAGAGATATCCTTTCAGTGTCTTAATAATTATCTGTAGGTACGTATACGAAACGTCAGACCTATACCCCAAGTGGTTTGAAGTGTGCAATGCTGAATCGGTCACGTAGTCTGTCCGGACATATTTTTATAAGTATAAATAAACGAAGAGTTATATTCTGGAATATTAACTCGTAATGGTTTACGTAATGTTATGTTGTGAAACTTGTGAATTATAAGCAAACACTCCATGTGAAGTGCTGATTAGTAGTAAATCTTCAATTGTGCGCGTGGGCAGGTTTGTGTAAGATGACGTTTTATATCTCACCTATGATTATATTATTTACCGTCAAAAATGTAATAATAAAGTGCAGCCTTTAGGCCTTCTTTTTAGCGAATGTATTTCCAAGTATCAAATCGGTGTAAATTTCCAGTGTTAGCTAATTTATAGAGTATATAGATATGTAGCAAACAAGAAACGGATACACATCTGTTGTTATGAGGACTTTGATCTGGCGTATATTGTTCTCTGCACTTTACACAGTCGTCAGATTCTCAAATATTTGTTTTATTAAGTCCGTGGGTTACTAAAGCTGTAAGGTTTAACGAAAACCATTTTTTTGCATTCGATAGCAGAAATTTTGCTATCTAAATGCGAAAATAAAAACTATTCAACTTCTGAATGCTAGTGCAGTTTCAAATAACAATAAAAATCAGCAGGTATAATGTAGATATGTTTAATAGTCTAGTAAAGATTATTTATTTTGTTCGAGAAACTGACATTAATTCCTTTAATAATTAATTGAGTACCTATGCAATAATGTTTTTTAAGTTTTCCCTAAAATTTGATTGGAATTTATTTTTTATTAGCCGTTAAAATTTTATAATACATTTAAATCTTAAAAACATTTAAATTTTCACGAGTGAATTTTTATTACGTCGTCGTCATCTCAGTCACATTACACCCACTGCTGGGTATTGGCCTCTCCCAAGGATCTCCATAACGATCGGTCCAATCTTTATGTAATGGCTCATAATAACCAATAAACAAGATATCTAAAAAGTCACCCCAGTAATAGCAAAGGATTTGCAAAAAAAAACTTAAAAAGTGAAAAAAAAACAAAGGGTGATATTCCATTATATTGTGACTTAAACGCTTAAAATCAATAAAATAAATTTTCACCATAGCGACTACAATGGTTTTTTTTATTAACATTTTTTGTGTATTTGGAGCAGACGCATTAATTCTGCAGTCCATTTTTATTTCAAAATGTTATTGTCCCATTTATTATATTTAAAAATATAAAATGCCTAAACTCCTAACATAAATAAGTGATTTTTGAATCTAAGGTATATGATGTTCAAACAAATGAAATCCTACTTAAATCCCTACTGTAGATTTTATCAGCAGGAGTCATAGGATCGAGAGTTTCGTGTGTTTTATTAATACGCTCTATAATATGGGGAGGAGCGAAAACTGCAAGGTGGGTTTCCATTCCAATAACCGCAAATAATGTTCAGAAAAAGAAAACCAGTGGGGTTTTCTTTATATGAATATGAATTTATTTTGACTAGACTAAAAGTAATTTTCGCCAGACTATACAAAGAATTTCGTTTCTCGTGACTTTTTCCACAATAATAAATTATCATGTAATAAATAATCAATAACCATTATCATCAATTTATCATTATTTTATTTATCATTACCTGCATTAAAAAATATATTTTTTTAGATTTCTGCACTTGTTTTGTTTAATATCAGGAAATAGAAACATCTAATCATAAATATGGGAACAAAATATTGAAATCGTTAGCTACTACTACGAATTATGAAGTAAAGTTTTGATGTTAACTTGGACTCTTAGAATATAATATATGAACGTTCGGCTAACTTTACTTATTTGATATTCACGTTTACATATTTTGTTTTATCTTAGCTACACTTCATAACAACTTGCTTTTAACATTTAAAAAAATGAGTACCGACTGTGTAGTGTAATTTAGACATCTCGGTGTGACGCTTAATGACAAATTTCGGAAAGATATTAAAAGAACATTTGACGATTACCTAACGCTAATATGCAATGATATTTCATAGATATGTCCTTCCTTCGTAGTTATTTGCGTTGAAATCTGTGGCCAAGACAACTGTCGTGTTTTACTGACAACTAGGACAAAAGACGCGAAAAAGCTCGGAAATTAAAGAGATAGCAATTTGATTCGGACCGCATATAGGGTCTTACCAATTTTCACAATGCGAGCTGGTATGGCATATCAGTTTCAAGTAATATCATTAGTAACAACGCAATAGGTATGTAGGTGTTGAGTAAATGTACCTAATTATTATTCTAGTCATAACCTGTAAACTTCACATTATTTAATAGTTGCAAAACAATGTAAAATATCATATATCTCTAATTACATTTTTAACAACGCCATTACGCGGTTTACAGTGCTAGTTTCCAATTAAATTTCAAAACAAGAGTCATTTCAAAAACCATTTCTTATTAAGTATGATTTTAATGGTTATGTAAATGTTCACTTATAACGGAACGTCGTATAATTTCCTTTGAATCAAACCAAATACAGTAATATTGCTTGACAAAGTTTCTGCAAATTCATAGCAGTATATATTTTTTTTTGTTATTTAGGACAGGTTATGTCTATAACGGTCTTATCTTTTAAAGTGTGGCGGTAAAAAACGTTATAAAAAATGCAAACCGAGGACCCTTCTCGTCATACAAGTTATTTATAAATAATATTCCGTTGTATCTCAAGCAAATTTTTGCACCAGAAAGCCAACCGGTACAAATAACAATTAACATGTACAAGCGGAGGCCACGAAGTCATATTAAATAGGAAATCATTGTTAGTTCCGCAACTGAGCTTGTATAAGTACTACGAGTTTGATAGGTATATGACATAGGTAAACATCTTGGTACGGACTTGGTATGGACGGTGGCCAACACCGTAGAAAGGTGAATTTACTAAAAAAAATATCGACGTTTTCTCATAGGTCTTTGTAGCATAATTGGTTAGTGCATTGGGCCGGATTCCCAAGGATGTGGGTTCGAATTCCATCAGAGCGACATGAAACAAGTTGCTTTTTTCTAGTATATATTTTTTGTTTAATATTTAAACACCTTGGTAGGTTAAAACAATAAAAACACAAGTAAAATGATTATCATCAAATAATACTGTGAAGTTCTAGAATCTTTGATTTTGTTTCAAATTATATACGTTTATTCCTACTACTCTACCGACAAGGATACTAATATGTATTTATTCATTTTGATAAATTTATTCTCAATGACTATGAAAAAAAAAACATAGAAAATTGTTCTCGTAACTAAGTTGTTATCTACAGTTCCTCATCAAAACTTCCCAAATAAACAAATAATGTAACTTAACGGCTATTGCGTAGAAAACAAGCTCACCAGAGATTATAAAATTAAATCTCCGGCAGTAATTGTCACTATTAACCAAGAATCTAAGAATAGATTGTTTTGTTATTTAACAAGTTGTTGACCATTTCAGGGTTGCCAACCGTTTTCAAAAAGTACTTACATTGTAGTTTATAATGTATGTACTCTAGCAATGCATAATTATGAATCAAGTGTTTTAAAGATTATTTGATCAGAAACTGACTTTAGCCTGGAATCTTTATTTGAAATTTTATACATCAAAAAGTGCAACCAATACTGTAGGAACATCATAATGAATTATACTAAAGAAAAACTAAAATTTCTATCACCTAAGACATAAAGATGATGATAACTAATTATCATACATGTCACCTTCTCCATGTTTGTTGGTAAGTTTATAAGAGTAAGTAGGTATCAAGTTGGAAGCTATTTCCACCTATATATACCTAATATTATCTAAATTCTCTCTTTATGTATTTATTTATCAACTAGCGGCCGCTCGCGGTTTCACCTTCACCTCATCTTCCTTAGAATTTTTGGACCGTTCTACAATGAGTTGTCAACCCTACCCGGCTGAGCACACCGTGAGGCAAGCGTTTGCCCACGTGGTGCCGCGCAGGCCTCGAGCCATGCGCGCGAATAAGTCAATCTTGAAATATCACGTACCAGACAATGTATATTGTGTATCTGATTACTAATGAGGAAACTAAAGTGATAGAGATAACATTCGTTATATTAGGTAACACTTATCTTTGTATCTTTGATTGTACTAGCACCTGGGGGTCTTACTCAATATCAGTGGCAGTGACGTGATCATTAAAGTCGCAATTAGCTAAGTATAATTTAATAGACCTATCGCGCACTAGAGAGCCTGGCTGCGGGAGCCAATCGAACGTATGACGGTGTATGGGAGCCCGCGCATTATGCCGCCAAAATAACGCGCCCGATTGCACGGCAGCCAAATGCTGCGGGCAGCCACAGCGATTGTAGGCGAATGTATGTAGCTGTCGTCAGGCTCCGCGCACTTGTTGTCTGTAGCAGCCACGTATCTTTTTCACGAAATGACTTTCGATACGGACAAATTTACTCGGGGAATGTCGATTGGCTGCTATAACTGGCTGCTCAAATATTTTGTGCAGCCTGGCTGCCTAGTGCGCAATGATTCTCAGTTTTTTTGACACGAATTGTACATTCGATGCTGAAGCAACGAAAAATCACTATAACGACCGTTTTTAAAAACTAATAACGATATTAATACATTTTATGTTTTAAATTGAAAGCGATCGCCCTAAAATTGTATTTAAATTATAACTTATGAAGACTACAATTCAATCCGATATTTACGACTCTCAAAACATGTTATTTATTTATTTAAATCCATGTCACATAAAGGGCCACTTTTGATTGAATTTACGTCATTGATCTTCCGTAACTGTAACTTCCACACTTCTACATACGTTCAGGGGGCGTTATTCTCGCGGTGCGATATCTCAAATTTGTAATTTTTTGGAGCCAAAAATATGTATTAAAAATTCACTGAAAATAATCTTCGTCATTATAAGACTGTAGTATATTGTTGAGACAACATAAAGTTAGTAAAATCTCTACAACATTTTAACAGTTGTAGAGATTATACTAACCTTTTTAATTAGGAAATTATGGTTAGAAAGGTGTTGAACTCGAGATGTCGCATCGCGAGAATGCCCCCCTGTTCCTGAGTATGTCTAATGCAGTTTGTATGTGTATCGTGATTAAAGTGAAACCTATAGAAGGGAACAGACGTCAGCATCTTGGGATTTGACTGCTCCTCTTAACGACCAAACGCATCTTAGATTAAAATGTGTACGATGTGAGGTGTGTTTATATCGAAATGTATCGGCGTTTACAATGGAAGTTCGCAAACGTAAATTCGGCTAGCCCTAGCATGAATACCGGTATATCACGCGATATAATATAGCGCATCGTAGCGAGTGGGACAGTGACGCGTTATCTAGTTATGGATTCGATGAAAGCCGCTCATGTTAGGCCTACAGATTAGGCTTGGCCCTAAGTGAACGCAACAGAATAAGCCATTTAAAAATAATTCGTTCTCACCTGGCGTGAACTTGACTCCAAACCACACGGACATGGGCATGATGCCGTGGTGAATCACGTGGAGTTTCGACACATGATCAAACTTCTTTCGCATCACAAAGAAGATCTGAAAATAACAACTTGGATTAGTCATTTGATTGATGATCATTTTACGTTACCTCTCTGGCCAAATCTGACTTTTTTTAAGCGTACCGTACCTACACCCACGGTTTAAAAATATAACATTTAATATATCAAAGGATTTTTCAAAAAAAAAAATTGTATAAAACAAACTACTGTGCTGTATGCCTTCTATTGTGTGTGTCTCTAGAAGACAAACGCTGAAATGACGACATAACAATGATCATACTTTTAAATGTAACAAAACATATTAATACCTACTCCTATTTTGGTGAGTAAAGAATATTTATATTGGTTTGAATTATTCATGTTGAATACATTAAGCAAATAAGCTATTCTTAAAATAACATCATTAAGCAATAAAAATTGTCCAGATCTATTTTTACCACAACACGAGAACCACGTAAAACGTATCATTATTAATTGTTTAAACGAACAATCCGGAGACTTTTGGTATCGAATTGAGGAATCGTGGTTTATGGTAAACTAAGTCCACGTAGAAATTAGGAAAATACCAAGACACATTTGGGGGTAAAACTATTCTATGTCATCCATATCCGTTCAACCATTTTTCGTGATATAGGTAGTAACAGTAAGTATCATAAAAGCATTCTAACATCAAAGCTTTCATATTTATTATATGAGTAAGATTATATGAAAAACTTTTCTATGTATTGAACTATATCCATGTTTTAAATTTCTTTTGTCGTTGCACTTAGAATCAAAACGATGTTTCTAGTTAACATGTTTAAGACGCTATACGGAAAAATTACGTAGTTTTTGTTATAAAACTATAGGACGGTTGGATGTTACAAATCTGGTAATAAGATAAATATTTCTTCATACCTTTATCTAGACTTGTAAAGTTTCAGAAACACGATTTTATGATTTTGCCTCAACACTTATCTTTTAGAAAAACCCCCTCAAAATATGAAAATCCAAGATTATTCCTAAATAGGACTATTGGAAATTGGTTTAATTAGTAGATACCAATAATATTTAGCATCATCTAGTTTCATTTCTCTTAAATCGCTAATAGTTATTTACTACAATTTCGTTGTTTTTTCGCTCTGCAAAATCGGTCTCGCTCCCGTGCGCGTCCTTTCTCATTGCTATCTAGCTTCAGTCGTATAGTATAGAATAGAAAAACTTTTCTATTCTATACTATACGACTGAATAACTATTAGCGATTAAAGAGAAATGAAACTAGATAGTATAGTGCCTTAAGATAGATAATACAAAGTAAACCGTAAGTTATTGTATAAATAGGCGCTGCTCTTAATTATACCTACCTACAGTAGAAAATTCCAAGCCAGTTTTAATTGATAATACCTATATCCAATGACGTAAATCTGATCATGTTTATTTTCGCTTCAATGTGTTTTCTGAATATTCTAGTTCTTTAAGTTATTAAAAATACATTATTAAAACAGTAGAAATACGTCATTAGCAGACTCCAGACTACACACTATATAGTATAAGATCACGGCTTAACATTCTGTTGTAATTGATATTCGGATTTAATATCGGAACTAAAGAAGTGTAACAACCGTTGTCGGAGTAATGAGTATATCAGTGTTACAGATCCAATTTTAGGTTAGATTAGGTTACCGGAGATTGAATTTTAAGTTATTTTTTACTCGCTTTGAAGACAGTCCCTTTTTGCAAGGCAAGAACACAACAATTATTTTGTGAATTCTACTTATTACACCTATTGTAAATCATTCCAAAATTGCATCAACACGGTGTCCACATATAGCAGCTGTTTCAACCAACTTGTTTGGGTTGTTTTAATGTTAAAAATGTATGACTAAAGTCAACCAGTCGGGTAACAATAATCGCAATACAGTGACTGATAGGAAATTAATTTCATATTTTTGTAACTTATAGGCTTTTTTACTTGGATGAATTAACCACCTTTTTTGGTAACAGACACGGGTAACAATTGTTACTGTTACACATCCCTAATGAGTATCCTGCTTTAGCGAACGCAGCTTCTAGATAATCAAAGAATCCGTTTAAATGAGTACAATCATTATCATGTAGGAAATAAACAAAGATAATAGTCATAGGGACATTACACTCGATAAGGCATACAGAGCTATGCAAATAAATGAGATGACCGTGATAGTCGCGGAAATGAACACTACTGTAAGGCAAGAGTGGGCGAAAATGAGGTATGACCCTCAAGGACGACAACTAAAAACTTTCCGCTAGACGTTTATAAGAGGCAAAAAATCTCCGATTCTCATACTCAAATTAAAAACAGTACATCATCGCTTCTTGTAATGATACGTAATTCTGTATCTGATGAACATAGAAGTTTTTATAGTGTTGTGGGCTTAGTAAAACAAACCGATGAGTTAATTTAATACTCACAGTGTCGAAGAACTCCGTAAACTTCGAGATGTAATACCACCAACATCCTCGGGCCATCTGCAAAGAAGGCAAAAACACAATTATGATGTGAATAACCTGCCGCAAGAGGCAAATCAAGTCTATGAGTAAGTTTATTTTTAGATTTTGGTTTTGACGAGAGTTTTAATTGATGTAATAATTATGGCATGTAAAAGTTATCGTTACTGAGTCTCTACAGGAAGATATTAACCTAAAATAGGCAATATAATATATATTATGGATTCCACATAAAACAAGTTGAATTAATCTCTTAAATGTGCAAAAAAATGCTGCGTCATAGTTAATTACACACGTAAAGAATATAGAAAACCCTTCGGTCATATTCCATGTATGTAGGTACAGTCACGAGCAAGGATAGGTAAACACTATACAACCTTATCACATTAAGACACATGGAAACAACGCACTATATGTCCACAAATGTCATTCAATACTGTAATGAGACATAAATCAAGCCATTCATAAAGAAGAACGTTGCTTACAGCCGATTGCATCAAAATAAATTTTACAAATTCGTAGAGTATATTATAATTTTCTTGTCAAAGCTGTTTAAATTCCATACATTTTTAACAACTTTGACAAGCAAATTACGATATACCTTTTACGAATTCGTAAAATGAATTTTGGTGCAACCGGCAATTAGTGTTTCTTTATTATTGCACGTGACTGTACTACACAGACGAAATAATGATCGCAAACGTCACGCACAAAACCTCATAACTTCGACAGGTTTTTTTCCTTTGTTTTTGTCCATATTTCCGCTAAAGTGAGGCGAACAAAACGTTAAACTCTTTAATTAAGTCGGAACGCGCGCGAAGGCGAGCCACCCAGTTCATGGCTGGACCGCGGTTTCTAGAAGCAGTGCGTGTGAGTTTAGAATCTATCCGGTTTCATTTTGCAAATAATATGTCACCTTAAATAGAATATTGTTTGTTTAACGCTTGATGCGTACTTATAGCTGTACAATTTACTATTAAAAGTTTATATTGAACAGGTTCATACTAGATGAAAAAAGGCCTGGAAGCAATTATAGTTTATTACAAACATCAAATATTTTTTTACATTTTTATTTTTCAGTTTTCAGACAAATAAGAAGTTAAGAATATATCATAAGCAATTGCCCAATTCAAGCACTTATGTATGACATAAAAATTATACCATTCTTTTATGTTAATTATTAAATTATCACTATATTATGGATGTGTTACACTTTGAAAGAGTATTCAACTATTTCATGTCCCTGTATGCTTTGCAAAAATTTCAACTAACCAACATCGACAATAAAAATAGTTTTTCTAACCTTTTAAACCACAATTAAACACAAAGTGTTTGTTTACACTTAAAAGAATGACGTTAGACATAAGTAAGTATTTTCTAAATGTAGTTTGAACAGTTAATCGAATTAACAACTTAAATGCGAATCGTTTTGAATTTTGCACAAACACATAGGTATTTCAGATTAATCTCTAATAGAAAAATTCAACGTGGCTCCCAAATGATTCTCAGGAGGGACTTGGTATTGTTATATTAAAAAAATATCATATTAAAATGCAAACTTTGAAAATCATACAATATTGCAGATTGTCTATTGCAGACATTAATTATTATAAATTTATCAAAATCGAATATTATTATTATAACTTAATATTATACTTATTAAGTGCCATATCCAATTTCTTAAACATTTAAATTAAATTAACTCTTAAACAATAATTTTACTGAATTATTATATTTCAGTAATATAAGATACCTACACTATGTGAACATTCTTATCCATCCATTAATATTCACATTATAAATATCCAACGTTATGAGAAAACAAAATAAATTTGGCCGAGATTGTGTATTTTTTCACGCCTACGCCTGAGTCGGTAATAATTTGTTTTTGTATTTATTATGACAGCATGAAATCAGGCCGTGCAAGTTTTTTTTTTGTCAAAATAAACCTTGAACGTGTGGAACATCGTATTGAGACCCTAATAGTGAAGAAAGACTGACCAGAGGTGACGAATACACAACGAATGTTTTTAATTCACTTGAGTACTTTGGGACATACATACATATATTTTGTTTATAATTGTTTATTCTTGTCGATATATTTTCAGTTTCTAGTTGGATTAGGTTAGTTACACAGGCAACCCATTCTAAATAATAAAAAAACGGTTATAGGTTTCAATCTATTTAGAAAGTCTGAAAATGGCACTAACGCAATATTGCTGAGTGAATTCCCTAACAATTAATTAAATTGTTTATTTTCTATGGAGTTTAAAACAGAGTAAGTGTCAGTGTAGCAGAATTTGCTTTGAATTTTTTTGAAAGAAAGAAAACTTACTAAAACCAAATTCCATAGGCAAAAAACAAAATATAAATGAATTATCAGGGAATTAACTTAGCAATATTGTTTTTACGCCCTTATAGACCCTCAGTTTGAAGGGTTTGACGACCGCGAAGTGATGGCGCATTGGCAGTGATCCTTCCATCCTTCACCCCCGGGACAAACTTTTTATGTGATTGACATTTGTTTGCCCTGTGCCTGTGCCTGTGCCTGTGTCTGTACAAGTGCTTAAGTCAACAACTTCGAAATCAGATTAATGTGTGATAAGTAGTCTGATATTTATATATTTAAACGAACATAACTCTTACCCTCATTGCTAGAGGTGACCTGGAGTAGTCAACGGGCTGGCACCTGAAGCTGTAGCTTGTGAACCATCCGCTGGCTATAGCCTGAAACAAATCATTTACATCAGCATCACTAAGTACTCACTTTTCTATAAAACTTTACTTCAGTTTACACGCAACAAAATAGATAATAAAAATGAATTATGAGTCTTACGAAAAGACATCAGTAATTCTCCCCATAACCTCATAATTTAAATAAATAAAAACTGTTATGATATTTTTGCACTCACAGTGATTTTATCCTACATTTATCAATAAAAAATTGATAACAAGAACAAAAATTGCATTGAAAATGCAAAAACCTAATCATAAAATGAAACATAATAGCCAAAAATTAAGTTTAAACCGTTTTCAAGGTTAATCTTTTAGGAAACATAAATAATAATAAATATTTCCATACAATAATGAAGAACTTGTGTTATGGATACTAGATAACGGATAAACATACTTTTTTTTGTAAATACATACATAATATACATATAATCACCCAGACCAAGACAAACAGACATGTTCATGCACACAAATATTTGTCTTGTCCGGGGATCGAACCCGGGACCTTTGGCGCAGAAGGCGGGATTAGTACCCATGCGCCAAGCAGATCGTCATGAAATGTCAACATGAAAATCTTGCGTAAGTATGCAACTTACGCATTTCCTTAATAAAAGACTTCAACGCGCGATCGCATCGTATATGAGCATAACCCATTTTTTTTTCTTTTAAGCATTTGCTCTTTTTTACGTGTTGTGACTGTATCAGCGTGTTGATTTACTAATAACAGCTAAATGTGAATTTGCTAATAACTTGATAAAATAAATCATAATGCGACACTGTGTGGTAATTAACGCGTTATGTAATAATCCCTAGAATGTATAACTAAATAGTCACTTACAGTAGATACCTATATTTAAGAGGCAATAATTTTACCTTTATTAAAAATAACATAAAGGAATGTTGGAAGGAATGACTATATAAAATATTAAAATACTACACTAATTACATGGAATTTATATTATCTGATAGCCTGTTGTAACCACTAATATTTAAAAATCGTTTATTTTTACTTGAAATTGAAAGACACAGTTTTTGTCTTTCTTGCTACGCTTCTCAATTTTTCTATGAATGATGATGATAGAGGCTACTATTCTTTTATTATCAGCATGTAACATTATCTGCACTCTGTTATATTGTGTAACATTATAACACATGTAATCGTTTTAGCATTTAAATTAAATGTTCATTAGCGACGAAATTGTTGAATGCTTACCTGATAAAACAACCAACAACTAAATATAACTTGGAAAAGGTTGTACCAAATTAATACATTTTTCAGTTCAAAAGGCTTTCTGTTCTCCATCAATTTTGGCCCCAGCACCTGAAACGATCATAAATCATTAAAAGAATTTAGTAACATAATGTTTTGTTTTCAACTAATCGGAAAGATCATTAAAATCTACGACACAACTTATCATTATTTACAACAGAAAATGGAAATTCACCAATGGAAACATTTATAAGTGATACAGATAAGTATTTAGCTATTATTAAAATGTGTTTTCATTGACGCAAATGCAATTATATTGTTACGCGTTATTGGTACTCACTTTGACCGTGAAAACGTATGTTAGACAAATCGCTAGGGTCGGGAACGGCGATGACATTAGGAACCAATCATTCACTCTGGGGTCACTCTTATTGTCCATAAGGTCATGGTATCCCGCTACCAGTCTCCTAAGCACCTCCATTTTCACTGGAACAAAAATAAATTAAATTAGTTTTTGACTTAAAATATGTGTGGATAGCAAGTAACGTGCACGTAATGTGATGTTACTTAAAGTAGTGGCTTGGTGGTCTTAACACTGAATGTCAGGGTGGACTGGCCACAAATCGTCACAGACCTTTATTATTTAGAGCACAGTACCAACGACAGAACGATCGACGACGTAAGAATTTTATAACGTATTTTGAAGAACCGTTTCTTTGCTTATTGAGTGTGACCTACTCAGTGCTCTGAACTCCTGTCAGAACTAGTGATATACAACTATGCAAGAATACCATTAACCAAGATATTAAGAAGGAAGACAATTAGACACTTTTAGATTACAACGTTCTTTCTCCCGACCCATTGCCATACCAAATGCAGATTGTCTAATGTCGCCCTGACCGATGTGGGTTGCATGACTTGAGACTAGTTGCTTTTTTCTTTTATATTGACGACCTGTTTGGCGCAGGGGTACTAAACTTGCCTTCTACGCCAGAGGTCCCGGGTTCGATCCCCGGACAAGACAAATATTCGTGTGAATGAACATGTCGTTTTGTCTTGGTCTGGGTGTTTAAATATGTATATTATGTATGTATTTACAAAAAAAAGTATATAAGTATGTTTATCTGTTATCTAGTATCCATAACACAAGTTCTTCATGAAACTTAACGTGGGCTAAATAATTGGTGAGATTGTATAACATTTTATTTATTTATATTTTCTTGTTTGATATTTATCACATAAAAATAGCATTGACAAATGCAAAATTGAAGAGTTATAATTAGATGGCTGTTCCATCTTAATCGATAGTCAAACATTATCATAGGTGTGCTTACAATTTATCAAACATTGAAAAATTATAAGCACACCTATATCGATTTTGGGGTTTTTTTAAGTATCTCGTATATTTGCTTCCCAAAAGCACCATTTAGTGGAGTGGAACTGATGATGAAGACCACAAATGGTCATCGGAACTATTAAATAAATACTTAGCACTTCACGGAAGCGAAACGATTACTTTAATATGGTTCATAAGCAATATATGCTCTTCTCAATGCGTGCGATGAAGTGGAGCTGATGATGAAGAACCAGGAGAACTCCTCAATAATTAACGTCCCGGCACCGGGTATAGCAACATTTAGTAAAAGGAAATGAGTAGTTGACATAATGTTATTACATATGTACGGAACTTCTTCTCACTTTAAATATTGTAGAATAAAAAACTTTTTATAAAAAAACGTAAAATGGCACCGACCCAAACGGCTAATTTTTTGCTTTTTAGATTTTAGAAGTCGGTTTTCATTTCATTGTAATCTAAAAATTAGGTGCCTGTATTAAATGTTATTATCTTCCCTAGGTGTAGACACGAAAGCAAGACAACAGATCAAACAGAAATTATAATAAAGTAGACCGACGTGAAACTCCCAAATAACATAATATAGCAAAAAAAAATGTCAAATATATTAAAGTTCTTCGATAGGCCACCTAAAATTATGTACTTACCTATAATTATGTACTTACAGGAAATAAATAATACCTAATCAAAAACCTGAAATGGTAAAGCAACACTACGCGAAAGAATAATCTGTATGTATAGTGTTTTAGTGCATAAGAGATCTGAAGTTACCCATAAAACGGCCGGTTTGAATTACGTGTTTTCGTTGTTAAATTGCAAAAAAAACATCCAGTGAGCCCAATATTGTCATTTTTGCGTTGCATACACAACATAGCCATTTTTAACGTACAACACAAGGACGTTTAAATAACAACTATCTTAAAACAAGGTTGCATTAGTTCACATCATAAAATAAATTGGGGCCCTATGGATTGGATGTTGGATTAATCAATAAAAGAGACAATGCAAATAGAAAAATAGCCTATACTTCTGAACTGACGTTAATACTCGTAGTACTTTAAGATGTTAGGTTAAAGTATCTTAAATGGCTAGTGTTGGCTTCATAAGACATGAAAACACCAACTACATTCCTAGGTAACGTCAAGAGCTAAGTCGACATAATCATAAAACAAGAATCGTATTCTATAAATAAATAGGATGATTTATAGAAAAGGATGATTATGATAATGTAATATCCAGTGATCGGATAATCAGACGCATATTTACCTTAAATTTGAGCATGTTTTTTATAATGTCAATTGATTCTTAAAGGGGGTTTTATGGGGGGACGAAAAATACTTATTTTTGTGCTACGATGCACCGTTTCCAAGATATATCGAAAAATATGTAAAGGTCAATTCTGACAGCCTTGTTACTGACTAATTTTGCATTCCCGAATTTTCTTGAATCCCGGGATTAATATAAAAAAAATGTTTTAAGAAATCGCTTCCATAATTTTCTAGCCAAATATTAACTTTAGGTAAATATACATCTGATTATCCGATCACTGGTAATAAACTATAAATAGATATGGGCGAAGCTTAAATGGTTGTTTTTTTTTGTAACTGGACGGCATTTACCGGTTTAAAAGAAAGCATAAAATTTAGGATTCATTCTATATTTGGAACAACAAGGTCATCATTTGCGTCACAAAACCGGGCCGCTTAGCAGAGTATGGCTAAAAAAAGGAATTGCATAAATGCAGTCGAGATGCAACTGGTTCCCGAGGCGTAGTCCACTCAAACTCACAATCGCCCGTGCAGGATCAACGAACTTAACATTATTTTGCATCGATCATAGCAAGACCTTGGTGCTAAGTACACTGGACGACGCATGGCGATTATGAACCGCATCCATTATCATGAATAGGCAATTTAATTAATACTCACTACAATGTATCGATACCATGACACAGATAAAGTTATGTTAATTGATATTTATGCATTTATCGACCAATAAATGCATTAGATCGTTTAAAAGCTTTAGCTTACTCAATGCTCACAACAAAGGATGATATTAAGAAGAGGCTTTGTAGACATGTTTAAGTTTTAAAGAATTTGACAAAAAATTAATAAGTATACCAATATACAGTGGTGGTCAGATAATTAGAAACACTAGTCGATTTTCATACAAACGAGGTAACTTTGGAGCCTTAGTTCTGACCAAGGATTGACCAAGCTGTGATCTGACAATGGTCATCGAGGGAGTAAATGGAGGAGATCCAGATTGCTATACACAACCGACTAAGTCGGACTACTAGGCCATGTGGGGTATCATATGAAAGAGCGCTGCTTGCAGATTCTCAAACATTGTTTTTTTATTTTTTAGGCTGCATAGCTTTTATTTTGGATGAAAAATAAAAAAAAAACCGTTCTCCCCCACTCCCCTTATCCCTGATGTTTGTAAAGAGACAAATCTGAAATTATTCTGTGATAGAAGTGTATGTAAAGATTACAGGAATAATAAAACGATGTCTCTAAATAGCATGCTTTTTCAGAAATCATAAAAACGAAAATGGGGACAATATATGATGGTACGGAACCCTCGGTGCGCGAGCCCGAATCACTATTAACTGTTATTTCTTTTATTTAGTTATTCAATTAAATTACCGGTCCTCCAAAGTCCGCTACTGACATTTTTTGTATGCAACACGGACTTGTTCAAATCTTTTACGCAGTAAAGAGCAAAATCCCAAATATGTAATAAACGTAATAATTTGACAAATAATATCCAATTTCACATTATTGATACGATGAATAGAACGACCATTATTACGGACACGTAAAGTCATAAATGGTGCTACAAGAGCGCAAGTACGCGCGTAATTGCGCATTGGCGGGGAGCCTCGTGCTAGCACGGCATACACACGACGTCGTTGACGGTTCCCGCTGTTTCACATTACGATTACGACACGATTTCTATTGTTTTTATTTTTAACACTGACAATGATAGCCAGTATTACAATCGTACTGCTACAGTTCTTTTATAGCACAAGATAACTGTTCCTTTTGTGACATTAACGAACCGGAAGAGCAGTTCGTTCGTAATATTGTTTAGACCTACTTACATTTTAAACTAAGTATTTTTTATTGATAAAGAATAGTTAGTTAACTTATGTCCGAGACAACTCATCCAACTTTATTTACCATCAGAAAACTACAGATACTGTCTTTATAATAACATATTTTTGACTAAAGATATGATGATATGGGAAGTGAAATACTCTACACTAATGAAAATTCGGGCAAAGCTCGCTATTATTTCTTCATCTCCCTTAAAACAAACACGTTTTGACGATTTAAGAGGTAGGTAGGTATATAAATGTTTTTGTAAAACACCTGCTTTTTTAAACTACAAAATGTATCATAATTTTCCTCAATGGTATTGAATATTATTCGAATATGAATTATGTTATAATAACAACAAAGAAATATAAACATACATAACAACAATAACATACCTACTTGATGTAAGTTATCGATCGGAGAACTGACGGACCTGACGGTCGTGTCGCTTGTTATAAAAGGGCGTTAAGAAGGCTTATAGCAAACTTGACCACTGGTAACACAGCCTTACACTCTAATTACTGTCCCGGCCTTGGCATTACCCGCAACCATCAACACTACGCAAAATATTTGCGTAATTCCCGACGCATCACAAAGAACAAGTATTTCCAGCCAATTGCAACTGGCGATTCATTGCAGAACATTATTATCAATCATTACACAATCACTTAGCTATGAGTAATTGATGTTATAGGTAAATATTACAGTTACTGAATTATCTACTCTCGTTTCTTTATTTCATATAGAGTTATGTTATAACAACAATTTCCCTTGAAAATTCTTGTAACAATGTTAAGTGTATCTATGCAATTTTCTCGTATGTTACTATGTGTATTTCGTATCAAACAAGTAAATCATAAACGTGCTGGATCTTTTTATTCTGTGATATGTCACTAACCTTAACTTAACTAGCATTAATATAGCGTACTACACAAATCAGGCTTACATAATTATTGAAGATAACGATTTATCCTTTGCATCAAACAAAATATAAATATACCTGCCATCAAACGATTAGATAAACTGTATTGCTACTATGTGTGCACTTTGACGAGTAAACATAAACATAGACGCCTATGTTAAGTTTTGAATTTAGTCATTTCTAATAATGACTACTTCTTCTTCTACTTCTAATAGGTACTACTAGCTGACCAAAATTAAACCTTTTATTTTATTACTAATAAACAGATACATAAGAATAACTTGAGAAGTTACTATTTTAGTATTTATCATATTAAATTTGGCTGGTATTTAAAAGCAGTTAAGCTATAGAAGGTTATTTACGGAATAATGTCGTTACTATAAAAAAAAATCAGTGAACTAGTGGTGCACTGACCCTAGACAGCTCATATATACATTTGTGTTTAGCTCTTGTATGTTAATTATTGTTGTAAATAAAAGTAGCTTCAATCGCATGGTTTAAATTTACAATAACATTTATCTCATGATGTGGGCGTAACGTTAAGATATAATTGCCACGTCTGTAATTATGACTCAAAGGATTGAGTTGTTAGATTTTCCACAAACAAAAATAACTTGAAATTTAATTACATCTTAGGGTTCCATTCCTTGAAATTACTTGGCGGAATCATTCCATTTGACTGACCGTCTGAGTAGTACATTCTACTAGTTATTCTACTACTATACGTCAAACACAATCAGTAGCTCTATTACGAGTTTTGTCAACGATCCTCGCTAGCGTCTAACGTATAGACATTTGTATGAAAAACTGTTCAGAGCCCCAAGCGCTGAGTAGCTGAACTATAAATGGTATTATGAGTTGACAACGTTGACATTAGGTGACTTAACAGCTCCTGTTACGTAAGCTTCACGATTCGCGGTCACGTTTTTCATACAATTTGGTATTATGAGTTACTAATTTGGCAGATGCTCCTGTAATTTACGTTTACAGGAGCTGTTACGGCACTCACGGCATTTCTTTCTGTGAGACGGTATATTATTCAATTAAAATTCATTAATACACGACATATTTTTAAAAAAATATGAGAAACCGTTTTTTTTGTTAGAAATTAAATTACGCGGCTGAACGAAACAAAGAACACAATAAATTAACTAAATTTGTATAGAGGCAAAATTGCGAAAACGGAAAAAAACCTAACATTGATTTGTATCCAAAAGCGCATTAAGCTAAATTGTGCCTGCTATTACAACTCACAACTTTAAAATCAACGTAAAGAATTAAACAAAGTCGTAAATAATAATAGGTAATAATAATAATATAGCTGTATTTACTTTGCAATGATTCCACGTAATAAATAATATGGCGCCTATGGGCTCATTAATTGAACTGGCCCTTTTCGGGTCTTGGGATGTCGCTTGTCTTTAAAAAAGTATCTTATTTTAGCAATGAAAATATTTTTACAATATTTTAGATTGTGCAGAATTTCTTGGATTATTTTTAGGTTAGCGGTCTATTGTTTAAATGCAAAAGATATCAATGTATCGTCGGGGAAGTAATTTCATATTCTCAGCGGACAATAAGCAACTACATAAAGATCGACTGTTTATTTATCAACAATAAACATTTTCGTGTATATTAATACTCTGTGTCCTTGTATTATTATTTCATTCTGTGTCTTTGATGACATTTGACACTTGACTGACTACTATGATAAAATTCAAAAGGTCATAAATTGTTGGATGTGGACCTTTACTTCACATTTCTTAATTTAGTAGGGCTATATAAAATAATAAATAAATAAAATATGTTTATTTGTTCTAACAATTTAAGGTGTCTTAAGCTAGTGATCAGCATCTCCTTTTAAGCTAGACCAGCCTGTGTTAGGAGATACTGCTCTACCTTACAGTAGTAATGTTAAAACGAAAAAAATAAAATAAAAACATAAGACGTTAATAATAAATATAGATGTCATAAAATAAATACTTTTTTTAATTTCTCTATTTTTGGCTCGATGGTTAAGTTGTCTTTCTGTCCTTATCCTCATCATATAGAAAGAAAGAGATATTGTCAATTTTACGTTACGTATTCAAATTCATGCCTCGACGCTGCCTTCTCACGTATTTACGTGCCAGCTATCGTAGCGTTTGCAATAACTCATAATAGCGATTCGGGTGTCGGCGATTCGACCAAAGTATTTACGTTAACAGCTGCTGTCACGTCACTTACGTTTACAGGAACAACTCATAATAGAGGTACAGACGTATGACAGGAATACGGTTTCGTATTTTCAAGCCCGCACCCCGCCTCTTCATTGTATTTACCTTATTATTTGAATAATAAGCACTACAGTGATTAACTGATAGAAATTCGTTTCTTGAAGTTTTAGTTTTCAGCAACATATTTTATGTGTTGTATGTATGTAATGTTTTATGTGTATGTTTTCCAAAGCTGTCATTCACCTAATTGTGTTGGACGGGCAGTAGTTGACATTGTCATTGACTATGAATAATCGGAATTTCTGATTTAATTTGTGTTGAACTTGACAACAAATTAAATCATATTAAAGAACATGACATTCCGATCACTTTTGAAGAAGTAGTAACGCAGCACAAATAAGTTTAAAACGCACATCGACATCATTTATAAAATTTGGAGATCATATTTAGCACAGAGATATTAGATAGCCTGGATTAAAACATAAGATACTTTTTTATCCCGATATTCCCACGGAAACAGGAACTACGCGGGCGAAACCGCAGGCGGCTGCTTGTAACATATAAATATGTTTATGAATCTTAAAGATGTGTTTCCCTTAGTCACTCTACGTATAGAAAATAACGCCCTTGTTGTAAGCTGGAAATGGGTTGCGGAAACAAACATGCCAATAAGTATATAAACTAGCTCGATTAGGAATCAATTAAGCGTTATATATCCTTATTATGGTTTGTTTGTCTACTCTCTTACGAAATAACTTATTTGTATTAATATATAGATAAATAACATAACACTTCCTAATCGAACAAGACATTGAGACAACATTAAAAATGTTTTAATGGTTAAATTAACATTTGAAACAAAGGACGATTAAATAAATCAGTGTAGTTTTTACATAACTACGTTAAGGATAGTGTAATGGTGGGGTTTTCCTTGATGCCTGAAGTAAGTTTAATATTTATTGCTGTTATTATGTTTTTGTACCATCGACTCACAAATTAAGGTACTTTTTCATTCGTTGTATTCTTAAATTGTTAAATTTACTTACATTGGACATATATTTCGAGACAATGTTGAAAAGGAAATACAAATTAAAATATTTAAAATAGTATTAATATTTTGGAGTTTATCTAAATACTTTATCTCAACGCATCTGTCGGCATGACACAAAGACATAATTATGAAAAAACATGTTGCTTAGCCATATAAACATAAACGTCTGATGTTCCTGAACAGAATACAAAATGCTTTTAAATAAGCCTTCGCAGTATGTTGTTGCCATAAAACGGTTTTCAGAAGCATCTTAATACAGTTACGTATTTACGTCGACTGGTACGATTACGGCGACGAAAATATGTAATGTGTTAAAATTAATAATACAAAATTCCAAATTATTAAATTGAAATTCGGAGGTCCAGCCCCCTAATCGTCTAATTTCAAAATCTATCACAATCCCTTTCAAAGATATTGTGATTGTGATATGATATATGGAATTGTGTTACTTATAGTCGCAATCACATGACATATGTTTTAAATGACACTTCATTTGAGATTTCTCCATACATTTGAAAGATATTTTCGAGTGTCACTTTGCTTAGACAGTTCAATTTCGTTCATTCAATACCTTTCAAAACGCGTTCTGATCATAATCCCCATCAAATGTCAAATAGTGACGGTTTGAAGTATGTAAATATCTTTCAAATGACGAATTGAAAGGGATTGCGATAGATTTTAAAATTAGACAATTAGCCCCCTGGTTTAAAAAACCGGTAAAAGCTAATGTTTGTATGATGAATACGAGCAATTTTCATCGTTAATGGCAATTCAATACAGGTTATATAAAATGTCAATTTTCTTCAGACAGTTTTCAATTCAAAGGATTGCGTCTTGAAGTTCAAAGTCGATGGGAGAAATTTTACAGATTTGCAAAACCTGACCTGCTCTTGACTGTACCGGAGTCATGACTGTTTTAATATATTTAATCAGAATTATACTTTACAATGTTTAATACGAGTATGTACATATTAATATGCTTTACCCTCGGGGTAGGCCTATACCCAGCAGTGGGTGTTATGTGGCTGAGACGACGACCCTAGTATTCGTATCTAATAACAAAAGCCCTACGGGCCTACGGGCTAACTGGTGTGTGTAAGATTAAGGGATTATTAAAAATAAGCAATCAATCTCGCAGTAAACGTGAAATGATTTATAAAAACAGTATAATAGTTAAATATACATATATTTTAAGGCTATTTCAATCGTATATTTAACATTACAAAGCAATATTGCAAAATACAGTAAACAACAACCAGTTCTTAGTATTTTCTTAGACATTCAAAAACTTTTTAATTTTGTATTTTAAAATGCTATTTTTATGTGATAATTCTTTAACAAGAAAATATACTAGAAAAAAGCAATTGTCTCATGTCGCTCTGTATATTTTCATATATAACAATTATCACAGTTCTAGTACTAGCTAAACTTTGCATGAACCTACGGCTAAGGTTCGTGGATGGCTTGGTAGGTAACTTCTACAAGGGCACTGTCAATGGCGATATTCGCGTGAGAACGCAGAATTGTGCATAATAACAAATACAGTTGCGTCACACCGATCATCCTTTTCACCTTGACTTTTGATTTATAAAAAGAACTTTTTATATCATCACATTAATTATTATAATATGAATACAAAGAAACCAATAAATATTTATTAAATATTTCGTCGTTTACGTCTCTTCTAAGTGATATGGAGATTAGTCGACTTTTTCTGGTACGAAAATCTAAACGTTTAGTTTCCCGCTTAGATAAATTAGGTATAGGTATTTTAAATAAACGTAAATCATAGTCTTACATACACTTCTACTTCAATCAGCTTAGTGTTTACTTTGTTAATTTAAAAGCGTTTTTCTTTTCTTTTATGTTCGTACAAATACCAAGTCATTAAAAACATCCGCATAGATTTGTAAACCAAAGTCCTTTTGAAGTGACACGCTGCGCATGCACATAATACTATAAGTCTCCGATTGCGTATTGGTCGCAATAAAACGAAGGACACCGTTGTATTTCTTTATGATTTTACCTTCAAGTGCTTCAACATGTCTTAGGCTAATATGATTAACTAAATCAATTGCAACAGTTCACTTTAAATATACCACAAACTAGCATAGCATATATCCTAGATAGTAACTGCAATGGTATTTCGTTGCAACATTGAAGCACAATACGAATTTATGAATTTTATGCATCGAAGATATGATGATTACTTAAAAGTTATGCTTAATATTAAATCGTGAAATTTCAGGAATCCAGGTTCGCGTGCATTAAGGAGCATGCCCCAATGGACGGTGAAGAGACCATTTTTCAGATTGGCAATAATAATCAGATAGATTTTCTAAAATATCTTAGAAAATAGAATTGTATGAACTAGGTACTTTTAAATGGTAAACTGTTTCACACTCCTACTGTACCTAACTTAATAAGGAATAGAATAGAATAGAATATATAAATATTGTTTATTTGCAGAAAACATGGTAAAATTTTAGATCGTGATGATAATTATAGAGTTCATATAACGTTTTACCGCTCTAGCGATATGCAAACATTTCAGTCGTCATGCATTATTAATTATTATATATCCAATTATTAAAAGAACGAAATAATATGAAACAAAATTATCAATAAGTAAAACAAATAAAAATTCAACATGTCAAATAATAAGAAAAAAATATTATAAAGCAAGATTAAAATTAACAACACAAAAATATTCAAGTCAATAAAACAATGTTCTTTAAATGTGTCAAAAATGTCAAATAATAAAACTTTGAATACTACTTTAATATCATAGATGCAAAATAAATCAAAGTTTAGTTTTATTTAAAATCCCATAACGACAAAAAATTTGAATTCATTCAGGTCATAAAAACACTTCACTTTAAACTTCCGTACGATCGGAAGATTCTGAAGAGGTATGGCTTGGGAGTAAATTAAATATTTTAATACACATATTGTTACTATTTCTACTAAAACAGTTTGTTTTTGAAGGTGTACACATAGGTAACTTATTTGGATATCTTGTGCGGAAATTGCACATCTCGCGTTTCTTATCAAAAAGATGTAGGTTTTTTTGACAAATATCGATATCTCAAATATGTATAGCGAAGGCAATGCAAGTATATTTAACTTTCTAAAAAGAGGTCTGCATGATTCTAGTTGTCCTACTCCGCAAATACTTCTGATACATTTTTTTTGTAATAAGAAAGCATTGCGTTCGTTGCATTTCCCCACAAGATCAGCCTACACCTGAGTATAGAACTTACATAATGCGTGATATGCCATCGAAGCTGTCTTTTGATTAGCCAATTGCGTAAGACGATATAAAGCGTAAATGAATCTGTTTATCCTCTGACACACCATATCAACATGAAGTTGCCACGTTACTTTTGAGTCTACCACAATGCCAAGAAAAATAGCAGATGCAGTTTCCATAATAGGCTCACCGCGATGGTGGATGGACAATGGTAAAGGAACACAGTTTTTATTACTAAATGGCATGCATTTTGTTTTCGCAACATTAATATTTAAATTATTAATCTCTAACGAGTTTGCTATTTTTTCTAGCTGTCATTTTCTATCTCATTTTCATAGTCAATATTATACCTTTTGTAGATAGCCACAGAAATGTCATCAGCAAAGCGAGTGACTGGGTAATCAATACATTTTGGTAGGTTTATGCTCTTCCCTACAAAATGAGACTACCTAGCTAGTCTGATGTCTATATTGTGGAACTAAGCTTGCTCGCAAACTAATAAAAAGCAGTGAGCTAACCAAAATAAGAATTTTCGTTCCGCAGTGGAGCCGAGAAGCAGCTTACAGTTGCAAAACTGCAACCGCCGCACTTGCGACAGCGGCTCTTGACACGATCGCATTCCGGGCGGCGGCGGGAGGAAGGTCAAGGCGGAAACTGTCTACTGCACAATGCACTTGTTAAATCCGATTTTTTTACGCGACTATTTCGTTTTAATTGAAAGCTATAAGATCTTGATTAAATTAATGTTTTATGGGTTTTGTTGAAAATAAACTGTACGGTTAACTATCGCCCAACCATAAATTGGGTTCAAGTATTTTGTTTTTATTTTTAAAACAAAAGTTATATTTTCACAAAAAATTATCCTGGTTACGTCCCCAACTTAAAATATTGAGAAATTGACATTAAAAAATTAGTAATAACTAAACTAACTTCAATATATTTTCAAATGTTTCTAATTAATCTAAGGCCAAGCCTTCATAACAAAAGCCTGACAAAATCAGATTTAGGTCAGTGGACACAAAGGTCAAGTGCGAATCACATAGCCCATGCAATAGACATGGATCTGTCAAACTTCAACCACGCCCTTACGAGTAAGTATCATATTACAAACGTAAAATGTTAATGGCATGCTAATGTGCATATGTGGGCGTCCCTTTGCAGCAATGGATAGAATCAAAATGCTTAAAAAGATATTAACTAGTCAGAGCGTATCTCCTATAAATAAAGTTGCGTATTTTATGTATGTATTAAAATATATGTATTTTTTTTTTACAAATTCACCGTGATTTTTTCATTAGGTACCTGAGAAAATTAAGGGGATGGTAATCAATACGAATTATGTATTAGATACTACCCCTACCACCCCCTACACATTATCTTTTAACGAATAAAACTTGCTAAATTACAACCGCATAGTTTGCTCTGGCTAGCAAATGGGTTGTTTATGCAACCAGTATGTTATGTTGTAGTATACCTATCTTTTATTGGTTTGATCAGTCGATCTGTCGCATTAAGTTTGATTATTAGTACTTAACAAGTGCAGAACGTGCTGTCCTTAAATAAATCATTTTGGTTTTAATATAAAATTATTACAATGTTTCTAGAAATCCTACTATTAAATAATGCGTAACGTTATAAACGATTGTAAGTGATTTCTTAAAAACTGAGAAGTATCTCACTTTAATATTAAACTTAAAAGATTACCTAGTTTAACTTTTACAAAACCTTATTAGAAAATGAGAGAGAAATTAATACTCGTCATGTAGGTAGGTACTATCTAACAATCACTACCATAAATTATTATATTCAAACAAAATTTAATTTCCATAATAAAATGTATGTTAATTGTTATTTCATCCTTACTGTGTCCGGGAAATGGTTGAAATGATCTACCCAATTAGCGTCAATTCACGCGTCACCAACGATTTGCTGATTTTATATATATTTTAACCGACTTCAAAAATGGAGGAGGTTCTCAATTCGACGGAATCTTTTTTTTAATAATAAGAATATTGTTAATAATTTCTTGCGAAAAACAAAAATAATTACTATTAAATTTTTGTTATTCATTAATTCTTTATTCAATAACGACATCCCTTCCACATTACTTTTAATATTAAATAAAAAGTTATTTTGCCAAAATATATAAAAAAGACACAAAAGTCATGGTCATCAGTAAGATCATTATTTAGCATATTAAAAACAGACTCACTCAAGCCTTGACTAAGACTATCCTATGATGTATTGACATCACAAACACTCGGACACTGTACAAAGAATGACGATAAACCACTTTTAAAATTACAACCTTCATACAATATTTTCCTCAAGTTTTCCGGCTCAAACAGCTAATAAAACCATTTTCTGTAAATAAACAGTTTTTTTTTACTTTGAATAGATTTGCTTTTTATCCAATAAAGCCCAGGGGCTAAGACAGAATCCACGATGAAGAGCTAACCCAGAAGGTGCCTATTCACCCTTGCTTTGAAAGTGATCGGGTTATAAGTAGGTACTCGGAAAGACGCAGGGAGAAAGTCCTATGCTGTGCGCAATATAAAAGATTGCTGTGCGCAATATAAAAGATGTTGACCGCTTGCTGCGACATTTAGGAATATCAACCATGAAAGGGTGGTAGCCCGCAGTGCATCTGGACGTCCAATCTGAAGGGGATGGCGGTATGAGCTCATGCAGCTCCTGAGCACACTCTCCGAAGTATAGTCTGTAAAAGACCGACAGACTGGCAACTTTGCGGTGGTGAGCTAGGGTTTGAAACTTGCTCTTCACCAGTTCTTTGTCGCCAATTAGCCTCTCAACTCTGATAACTATCAAACCTTCGATGTTTGTACTAAGATATTTTTTTAGGCAAAATTGGCTGTTATTAATGGATTATTAGTGAGTTATTATTCTTTTTAATTGTTTTATATACCGAGTGGGGCCTATAATCGGGGAAAATATTGAAAATAGAAACTCTCTAGAGTATTAGTATTTATTCTGAAAAGATTTTAGTTAATCAAAACCCATGCTTTACTCATAATAAGAATTTAAAGTTACGATTCATAATCAGTGTAGTATTGCAAAACGATATTATCGCTAACGTTAACTAACTAACTAATCGTGGTACAGGAGATAACAAAAACTTACCGCAAAACATCACGATATCACTATCCATCTTAAAAGCTTAAAATCCGCTTAAAATCTCTGTTTCAAATTAATTAAAATTAGTTTAATATTATATATCGCAATGACAGTATCTGCTTATAATTTTATCCATCATGCATGTCATGTCAATCAATACCAAGTATACTCTTTGTACCAAGTAGATTCAGCCATGGAATTATTAAGTATTAGTACGTAGTATGTATTCTATGGATATGGATATATCCATGGATTCTATGCTTTTTACATTAAGAATCTTTTTATAAAGAAGACCATAGTGTTAAAAGTGTGTAAATTCAAAAGAATAATTTTGATTTAACTAAGTCACAATATTGTCATGGGAATTTCTTTGGTTTCAGTATATATTGATTTCAATTTAAGTACTTAATCGAATTGGATTTATTTACACAATTTATGTGAAAATGGCTTTGGTGCAAACAACACTCCAGAAAGAAAACAATACCTTCGTGGATTCATGAATTACGATAGTAAGTCAGACAGTATTCTTTTTCTATCAGCCGACACATAAATTGTCAAAAAGACGTTCCGAGTAGCTCCGAAAAGTTGAGCGGTACAGTTGTTTGCATTATATTTAATTCACGATTAAGTTTGTTAGAAAAAATCAAAAAGTAAAGATTAGGTTTTAATTAGTTAGGACCCTAATGATTCAATCACTAGTGACTTAAAGAGCCTCCGTTTTTAATATTATCCCCGGTTCTAGGCCCCAGACGGTATTTATTCTCGTTTGAAATAACGTTTACGACAGTATCTTTTTAGGGTTCCGTAGCCTAATGGCAAAAAACGGACCCCTTATAGATTCGTCATTTCTGTCTGTCCGATGTTTGTCACAGCCACTTTTTATTGGTATAGCATCGTTATTTATCATAATTTAAACGATTTTACGGGGGCGCAACTAAAATTTTTGCTGACGTTTTTGCAAAAAAAGGGGTGGACTATTGAGGGTTGTTTCGCGGTTTTGACAGTTAAAGACGGTGAAGTGGTTATCAAGCCTTCGATACTTAGGAACTTGTTGCGGAAAAATGGGATTTTTATATCTTACTAAGTAACTGAAATAGCTTTGTTCGTACTAGTCGAGCAGTAAAGAGTTAGTAGAAGTCCGTTGCTCGGCGAGATCATCAGATGTATTATAAAATATTCAAGCAATCGTACCAAGCAATGTACTGTTACTCGACTAAACTAGCTTTATTGAGATAAGCTTTGAAAGCACATATAAATGTAAAATACAATTATTTCAATATCAATATAAAATGAATATCTTTTGATTGACCATGAGTACTGATTGTAGATTACTGCTTTACCTAAGCACATGAACAGATAAAATATGCTAATATTACATTTATTATTTTTCTTATTATTTATGGAATTATCCTTGTACCACAAAGTGGTGGATCTATTACGACAGTATGGTGTCCTTAGTATCAGCCAGTAATAACATTATTCATATTATACTATGCTTAACTTTGGATATGTTATTTTATTATTATGGTATCTTTAGTACATTGACTTTAATTTAAGCAGGTGTAAGACAGTGTTCAAAAGGACTGTAATTGGAGCCATTTAAAAAATAAAAATGACAGATTTGGTTTTGTAATATGTGGCAAAATGTGTGATTATTCAATATGACACACGAAGAGTCCGTGGCACAGTGTTTCGCGCACTCTGCCTGCGATTGTTGAGGTTAAGCAACTTTCGCAATGGTAGGTCGCAGGATGGGTGACCAAAAATTTACTATCTCGAGCTCCTCCTCACTTTGGAAGGCACGTTAAGCCGTTGGTCCCGGCTGCATTTGCAGTCGTTAAAACCCACCAATCCGCATTGGGCCCGATTGGTGGGTCATGGCCCGTTCTCCTTATCTATACATAAGGAAGGCCAGTGCCCCAGCAGTGGGAACATTAAAAATGGCTGATGACAACAAACAGAACTAACTAAAAACAACGTAGGTATTATCTGATTGCGTTTATTAAAAAAATAAAACTACAAAAAAATATGAAATATTTGTACCTGAGCCAATTAAAGGTCATAATGATAATGATAAAGTAATCATGTTAATAACCTTTGCTTTAGTTGAGTACCACCTACTTATTAATGAGACTCTTTCCATTTAGCATAATTAAGAAAGGCGAATTATCGTAATCTGACATTAAAATAATGTAATTACATCAACTTATTACTTATTAGTTTAAAATATAATGAAGTTATCTTTAATTAATCATTAAAATTCAGCTACGCGTAATTCCATTTCCCGTTGAAATTTCAGAAATAAAATTAAGCCTATATGTTACTCACGAACAGTTACTATTCTATTAATGAAGTATGAATTTTCGAAATCGGTGCAGTAGTTTTGCTTAATTAACCTCCTAGGCCTCCTATAAGTCAGATTGCCAAACCATATTTTGTTATTATAACCCAAAAAAGGTTATATTTTTTCTTCTGAATTTAAACAAAGGCATGTAAAATTTCAAGAAAATGGATGATGACATGCTGTTGCTAATAGGCAACTAGATATATTCAATACTAGCAGCCGCCTGCAGTTTTACCCGCGTTGTTCCCGTTCCCGTAGGAATATCGGGAAAAAAAATTATCCAATGTTTCAATCCAGGCTAGTAACCATCTGTGTGTCAAATTTCATCCAAACCGTCATGTCATAGATATGTTAGAAGTTTAAGTGTTAAATATAAAGATCCATCCGTGCCTTATATTAGTCAAAGCCAGGAAAGATTAAAGATTACATAATAATTCAATACTTTCTTGTTCCTACTCTTACTTACACTGACTTATTAAAAGTGAAGTTCACTTTAACTTACTTAGTTGGTCGAAGTGAGAACCATTTGCAGCAATACAATGATTTTCTTTGATAGAATCAGGCGTTACTTGGCGGAAATCCATATCTTAGTAGAAAACGAAAAATATGTCGCGTAATTCCGCAAGAAAAAATGCAGATGCAGCCCAGTGACACACCTTGCACCTTGCACTGGGCTGCATCTGCATTTTTTCTACATGATTTACATATTTTTCGTTACTATTCGTTACTATTTGACATATTTTTCGTTTTCTACTAACACTGATTTTCGTTATTAGGCACCTATAACAAAATAGTCGATTTCGAATTTACCGATTTTCATCACGAACGAAGTTTTCATTTGATTATTATCATGCGATTTGTCAGAAGACTATGAACCTATGCGTTGATATGATGTTCAGCAGTGAGAATGGCTTTCCCAACAGAAATAACTTTTTCAGGTAAAATTCAGGTACCTACGAATATATCCAATTCAAGGAAAACTGCGAGGAAGACTTGCAGAAGCTAGTGAATCATCATTCCCTGTGGTGTAGCGTAGCAGGATTTTGATTTGGTACAATAGATATTTAACTGTTGTGAGGACACCACTGCGGTGTCCGGTTGGGAATTTACGAATTAAATATATTCGGTGCCTGCGCAGTAGGTACAGTCAACAGCAGCTTTACATTTGCAATAACCGAAAACCGACGCTATTACGAACGACGTAAGAGAGCTCTCAAGGTCAAAGTCTAAAGGCGTAGTTGCTGTTGACTGTACATTCGTCTCCTCTATTTCTTTCTATCAATCCATCATAATATAATTAATATCTTATTTATAATGCTTCCACCAACAATTTTTCGGTCTGCATATTAATGTAGGTGTAAAGCGTTAAAGTTCACGATTTTTTAATACAATTCTATGTCTAGACAAAAATACTGCTTGTCTCCCAAGTTGCTCAGACATAATTAAATATCATATCGTTATATGATTTAACTATTTATAGTTTTATAAATTACGATAACAGTTATTAGAGTGACATTTTCGTGCTTCCTGTAACGTGAACGCCTTCGAATGTGGTCGATTCATTCTGGGCATCACCGAGTTGTCCACAATAAAAACAATGGACCGTTCATCTCGTTATGGTGTTACTACATTCATGCATGACTCAGCCTAGTTATTAAAATCAATCGTACTTACAATCATCGCTATCAAACTAAAATACATTCTATAAATTACAGATAACTGCTGGCATTAAGAAATTATAAGCAATGTCGACAGTTGAGCATCAAATCTACTGTGCGTTAAAGTTTTCTAGAAGATTATTGCCATCGTCCTAGAAACGCCTAAATGACCTTGACAAATCTTGAAGGCAAACGTGTAAGGGACATTATGGAAGGAACTTTCACAGAGAAATCTATAGATTTGACATGGTATTGGTCTCGACGCAAAGTGCAGCACATAATAGTGATTCTATATGCATATTATATCACAATTGCAAGCGCAGCTGTACTAGCTCCTTCCCTTTTTCATTCCTTTGTCGTTGGCGATATCTGTTATTTCAAAATAATAGACGACCTCCGTGGTATAGTGGTACGTATACTGGTTTCAAGGTGTCGCTAACTCTGAGGTCCTGGGTTCGAATTCCGGTAGAGGCAAATGTTTGTATTGTGAATACGATAATTTATACCTGAGTTATGGACGTTTATTATACAAATCAATACTTATATGAAGTGTTAATTTTTCAAGTGCCGTTCAAGCAGGGGCTGCTCAGGTCAACGATAGGTATAGAAAACAAATTATACAAAAAAAATGAATTTATTTTATCTTTCATATTGTTTGCATTAGATACCTATTGAATATTCAGCATAAGCAAAACCAAACGTAAAACAAAATTTGTTTTAAGTAAGTAAGCAAGGAAATGGGTGTATAGCTATTTGAGTCGGCGGTCGAAATCAGAAAATTGAATAATTTTTTTTTTATTTTTTTTGTCAAAATTGTGTTTCATATCGTTGACTTGAGAAGCCCCTGCTCGATCGGCCCTTGATAAATTAACACTTTATATATGTAAAATTATATGTATTTATATCCGTTACCCTAGTATACCATAACACAAGCCTTACAGGGCTAGGTTAATTGATGTGAGTGTTAAAAAATATATAAAAATATTAAAAAATTGCAGCTAAAGGGATGTCCACATCAATGCCACTATTCAATGTTTGCCCCGGGTTTCTGATCTCAAAGATAGAGATTTGCAAGACTACTGCTAGCTACAATTTCGGCAAATTTCTGAATTATGTTGTTATCATGTCAAATATACAACACATTGAAAGGATGAACCCAAAAAGGTTCTAAAATATTATGTTTTTTCTTCTATTTATGAGCTGACCACCAAGACCAAGTTAACACAAAGAACTTACTACCACTTTTTTTAAATTTGACCTATAATATTATCGTGAAAATGTAAAGTTTTTCATTGTTTCATAAAAATAACTCTAAAACGTTTAAAAACTATTACTCACCAGCCACTCGGATATCAGGCACAAACACTTAAAGGCACAGTTGAAATTTCAATGTTTACTTTTTCTTGCACAAAGTTAGGGCAGGAACTGCGAGGCGCGTAGGCAATGCGCGGGTCACTTGTTCTCGTATTGTGTGCGCGCGCGCCACAGCCGCCCGTATATATCTCACCGGCGTTTGACGTCACACGCCGATAAGGGCTGCGCCACTTCTGCCATTACCAGACGTGATCTATCTTACCAGAGCTGCTATCACTTGGATCTCCACAATCACATTACTTATTGTGAAAGAAAACGATGTGTACTTGCTTTGGGTGGTTCAGATGAGCTGCTGTTGGAAGATAGCAATAATTAAATATAAAAGTTAGGTACCTTTCTTGAATATTGCAGTAAGTTTTGATTTTATATCACTTTCAAGTCTTAGTGCTTGTTTTAAAAATATGTTCATAAATATTAAATTATTGAGATTTGAGAGATAGTAAACGCAAGATAAATAAACATGATTTATAAAATAACTGTCAATACCATAAGAAGACAGCTATCGAAAATTGTATAACCCTTCAAAAAGGGTATAAGTACCCAAAAAGGGAAATAGTTCAGAACCTTATTTTTATTTTTGCTCTCTGTAATAAATATAAATAATTAAAAAATGTGTAAATAATATATTTTTTACGTTTGCTCGAAAAGTTGGTCAATATAGCGTACCAGAAAGGGGCTAAAATATACCTCTTCGGTGCAGTGCGGTTCATTGGTCGCTATGTATGTAATAAGAATTCCCTGCATTTTTACCCGACTGCAAAGGAAGGATTATGTTTTTCGCACGTATCTTGTATGTATGTTTGTTTATCCTCCTGGGGTTTAAAGTACTCATTCTAGAAAAAAACTATTAGTCTTAAAGACCCAGTATTTCTTTACCGCTTTGGGAATATGACCCGTTGTACTAGTACTAGAACTTATTATTTAAGGTTATCTGAATTATTTTAAATTACGCGCCACGTCGATTTAATGGTTGATATAGTCTATGGATAGGCGCCGGCAGCCGGGGAGACCACGGCGGAGATGGAGAGATGACATCAACCAGACTGCGGGTATCACGTGGAATCGACTGGCTGCTGACAGAAGCGCATGGCACAGGATGGAGGAGGCCTTTGTCCAGAGTTGGACAACCCAATGAAAGAAAGTTTTAACAGTTTAGTTAGTTTGGAATAAAAAATAATATATTATTATTATATATATATATATATATATATATATATATATATATATATATATATATATATATATATATATAATAATAATAATGAAAGAAAAAAAAATGTACTGATGTTAAAAACAGCATGTATTAGAATATTTATTAGAAAAAAGGAAAGAAACTAAATGTGTAACATTGTACTAAAATAATTTACTTGGACGTAATTCGTCCAAGGTTTAGTATCATAGATAGTTTACAATATTATACTCAGTGTCACATAAATGTAAAGGAAATGAAAGTAAAATGAATGAATGAACTAGGTATAAGTTATGGAATTAAATGAAATGTAAATTCATACAATAAATAAATTGAAATTAAATATTTAAAATGAAATGGTGTTATAAATAATGATAAATTTGATGTGATAATTTTTAATCAAGTAAATATACTAGAAAAAAGCAACTTGTCTCATGTCGCCCTGACGGGACTCGAACCCGCATCCTTGGGAATCCGGCCCAATGCACTTACCAATTATGCTACAGAGACCTACGAGAACACGTTGAAATTCTCTAGTATATTCACCTTTTTCTACGGTGTTGGCCACCGTCGTTTCATCAATGAGAGAAATATCCTCGCATTCGAAAGAAACATCTTTACAGATGTTTGACTATCGATTAAGATGAAACTGCCATCTACTTATAACTTTTTAATTTTGCATTTTACAATGTTATTTTTATGTGATAATTGATGTGATAATTTTTATGTGATATTTACTTGATTAAAAATTATCACATAAAAAGAGCATTGTAAAATTCAAAATTAAAAAGTTATAAGTAAGATAAATATGATGATTTACTTGTTATTGTTATCTAAGAATAATAATTATGTTACTCATTCATAAGTTTTATTACATGTATATTTTTAAGTTGAAAATGATTGCATGACTATTGTAAGATTTTAATTGATTGTATAATTTGGGAAATAAAGGCTATAATAATAATAATAATAGTCTATGGATATGTTTGACATTGACGTATTACTGTCCTCAAGAAGCGTTTCCGGTTTAATTACAAAATACGTCGTGACGATGCCGCATGTTTCGGGAAGAGTTTAGTTTAACTGCTTGATATCTATAAAATCTTTGTGTAATACTTTAAACATTTTGTTTTGATTTCGAGATTAATGGATGCATTTCATAGAAAAACTGTTATTTTTCCGAGATTTTGACAGTAATAATGTTTTTTTCGGTGATGAATAATTTTGCCCTAGTACTAGGATGCAGGGCATTTATTCTTTGTATTACTTCTTCATTCAAAGGGATTTGTGCATTGGTTTGAGAGTGAAACTTTATGCTGTTATTGCTCAATCGATCAAGCATTATTTTTTTTTACTAATACTAGAACACTAGGCTAGATGAGATAAAAAATCTACTGTAAGGTGAACACCGTGTAAAGTTTTTCTAAGTCTTACTTCTCAAAGAAATTGTTTCCAGTTGTTCCATGAATGATTGAATTGAAATGAATGATGAATGATTGCCTTTTATAATTAATGTTGTTGTCATCTTTTCAGTTGGCTTGTTTTTTGAAGCAGGCAGGTTTTTTAGTTTTTTTTAAGTGAAAAATAGAATACCTATATTTTTCGAATACTTCAATATGGGCATCAAATTAAAGGGCTTATCTTTAAGATTTCAAAAAGGTATATCATGACCAATAAATAACTAAAAATATATGTAAGGTAAAATAAGCGGCGCTACATAATTTTAGAAATCCTGCTATCCTACTAATATTATAAATGTAAAAGTGATAGTAGTAGGTATAGATGTTTGGATGTGTGTTACTCAATCACGCAAAAATGGCTGAACGGGTTTGGATGAAATTCAGGACACAGGGTACTTAATAGCCTGGAGAGGTACATGCTAAAATACAAAAATTGATAGGGCTTAAATAGATGGCGCCACATAATTTTTGAAATCCTCCTATCGTACTTCCTACTAATATTATTATTGTGAAAGTTTGGATGTTTACTCAATCACGCAAGAACGGCTGAACGGATTTAGATGGAATTCGAGACACAAATACTTAATAGCCTGGAGAAGAACATTGGATACTTTTCGCCATTGGTCGCTTTAAAATCCCTCATTTCTACGGGAAAAAAGAAAGTAAGTACAAAAATCAATGCGGGCTAAAGTATATGGCGCCTCAATATCTTAGAAAATTAATTATCCTACTTCCTACCTTATCATAAAAATGTGAAAGTTTAGATATTTGGATGTTTCTTACTCAATCACTCAAAAATGGCTGAACGGGTTTGGATGAAATTCGAGACACAGATACTTTATCGACTTGAGAGAAACGGCTTACTTTTTGTCGCGTAAAAATCCCTATTTTCTACTGGAAAATACACTTCAGCGCAATAGGTGGCGTAAGTAGTATTTTTTTAAAGATGGATTATAGAATTAGTTTAGGAAAAAGAAAGATATTTCTTTCTTTCTTTTACTAAATCTTTCTGGACCAAGTTCTAAGACCACGCGGACGAAGTCGCGGGCGGAAGCTAGTCAATTATAAAAGGCAAATATAAAAATATTTAATTCAACATAATACATGCAGTCGGAGGCATGACATTATGAATGATTCGACTTATTATTAAATTGTTTTATTTTTTATTTTTATTAAACGACACAGTACCTACTGTGACGTTAAATGAAAACAAATTATAAACACACAGTAGGTATATAAAGTAAGTAGATGCTCCTTGGGGATTAAATTCAATATTCTTAACATCTTAATGCGAATCCTTCATTTCGCTCAGAATTTAATATGCTGCCCGTGACATAAGACACTGCTTTATCCCTTTAGTGCATAATCTACTATTATTCAATTGAGCATATTACACGCCTTTTTGAATTGTCAGTGTTTTTGCCACCCACCCACCACCACCCGTTTCAGACTCTTTTAGCTGACAAGAAAAAACGGCGCAAAAAAACTTACTGGTATTTACAAACAATATACCATTACAAAATACAAATCAATCAAAGTATTATTTGATTTAACTGATGAGTAACATAGTAGACGTTATGTTAATTATTAGTTCCATGCATAGCAGTCATTTAGATAACCTTTGCTTATGAGCGTCTTTTTAATATCTTTTGTTAATTTATGCATTTGGAACTTTATTAAAGAATGCTATGACTTTTTCCAAACACGAGCCTCTACTATTTCAAGTCTAAATTTTGGAACGGCAAGGTTGTTCTTATTTCTTGTATTAAATTTATGCACATCGCTATTTTTAACATATGAATCTAAATGTTTCCTTTTATATACGATGTTCCCATAGATGTAAATTTTGCCAATGTTAATATAATAATTTCTTTAAACAGGTCTAATAAAGAATCTGCTAATCTGTAAATACCGCGCACAGCACATTTATGAAGTACAAACACATTATCAATATTGGCTGCTGATCCCTACAATAGCAGGCCATAAGACATTACACTATGAAAATAACTAAAGTTAACTTGACTTGCCGTTTCAATATCAGTTAAAAGCCTTGTATTTTTAACAGTAAAGGCCGCAGAACTGGGTCTACTTCACAAGGCTTCAATATGCGGATCCTATTGTAGTCGTGAATCTAAAGTAATACCAAGAAATTTCGTGCTTACAGCTATTTTGACTACATCTGCATTAAAATTAATATGCATATCAACCTGCGTTACATTAAAAATTTCGTGTTCTTAGAATTTTATAACAAATTATTAGCATTGAACCCATTTTTTTTAGAACGATAAAATTCTAAAGAGTACTATTTACATTGTCAGAACAATTATTCCCCCTATCAATTTTGAAAATTGAATAGGTATCATCTGCAAAAAGTACCGTCTCTCATAAAGTTTTCGCGTAGTAAGGTAGGTCATTTATATAGATTACAAATAATAGAGGACCCAATATTGAACCTTTGGGCACACCCATAATAATTGGGGCTCTAGTATATGCAGTATCATTAACAATCACTTTTTGACTTCTGTTATATAGGTATGATTGCAAAAGGCCACCTGATTTATTAGAGAAATCATAATGTTCTTTCTCTATAATTCACCATAAACTTCGTTAAAAGTGTTCGCTGATCAACGCAATGGAAAGCTTTAGACTGGTCACAGCAAACACCAATTACGTTTTGCTTGCTCTCCCAGGCATCACAAATATGTTTAAGAAGTGCAATTCCAGCATCGGTAGTATTTTTACCTTTGCAAAATCCGAACTACCGACTGCAAAGGAATGGTTATGTTTTTCGCGCGTATCTTGAATGTATGTTTGTTTGTCTAACTACCTATAATTTGATTAGGTGTAAAATAATTAAGGTACTAATCGAATGTATATAATTTTTTCAAAAAAATTACTAAGTATTTTAATTTTATTTAGTAGTATTTATATCGGCCTAAAGTTTGTGGGATCACTTTTGTCCCAGCGGAATTAATTTACTTTTCATGTCTCATATTCTAAAAGTAACTCATAACTTGCCTAAAATGCGGGTTGAAAGTGATATGTGGCGGCCCTAGGGCTGTAATAAATTTGAAAAAAGAATAGGGGGTGTCATGTCAAATCGATATCTGTAATCTCTTTCGATTTTTATTTACCAAAGGTATTTAGGCAAAGGCACAGAAGTCTATACAGCTTATTTTGCTACATTATAAAATAATTTTGTAACATTTTTCTTATTAAATATTTTTTTAGAATATTCTGTTTGTTTTTACTTTCCTCATATTCAAAATGAAAAGTAGAGTGTTTACTTCGGGTGTATGGACCCATAACAGTCTCGAACTATCGGCGCCCTCACTTCGTTCGGGCGCCAAAACACTCGACTGTTATGGGTGTCATACAGCCCTTGGTAAACAATCTACTATTACTTCATGACATCGGGAAAAATACCGTCATCTACGCATTGATTATAAATAAAAGCTAAATAAGGAATAAATACTTCAACAATTATTGATTGAATCACACTGGTTGATATGCCCCCTAAATCTTCAGTTTTTCTTATATTTATTGGATTAAAAGCTTCAAGGATGTCATCGCTATAAATATGTTAAAAAAATATTGGCTTGATATATTTTCTTTAGAATTATTTTCTAATTATAAATTGAATTGGTGAATGTAAATTATTTTTAATATTGTATTGGATTATTTTGTTTTCACGCAATCATAGTTCATATGTGCTTATACAACTTTATTTAGTCATTCATGTTTTTAAAATGATAAATAACTTACAAACTCTCACATGGTGTGTTGAAAAAACCCAAAACTACGTTTGGATAGTGATTAACTACTCGTTACGTAATTTTTTCGATGAAATGCGTTTCAGTAATCGGGTGTCAATTAACTTACTTACTTCTTCTAATTATCTAACTACCTATAATAAATTGTAATGAAAGACCTCAACATTTGGTAATTTTGGTATTAATAATTTCACTGTTAATTAAGTTTAGATTGAATTGAGCTTTTAGATAATTATCTTCGAGATTGTTCGCAAGTCATATAGGTATTCTTTAATCTTCTTCGTCGAAACATATAAGCGACATTTAATAAGCATTACTCAAACCCCGACCGGACACCGATGTCCTGTCCAAACGTCGGCCGAAAACCATAATTTTCTAATAGTTAGAGTTTTGTCTTGTATGAACATCCTAATTTCAGAACGAAGCCTGATAAATATACTTCAATCTGTGATAAAAAATTTAATCTACTCTTTTGTTTGAAGTGACATTTGACATTTTCGAAAATCGTGATTTTTGGGGGTTGTTTTTTTTTATTTATGTGTTTTTTGCCATTTCTAATTAAAAACGTAGTGATTACTTGCTCAGTGTTTCTAACCACATAAAACTAATATACTGTTGATGTTATAGTTTTTTTAGCTTAGTATCTGAACATGGTTAAAATATTCATAAATCTAATACAGTTTACAGAATGAAAAAATATGGTATGTATGGTAACTTAGAAAACTTTATAGAAAAGCATAATTTTAGGGAAATGGTTTTTTTGGCATGTCATTAGTATGGGCCGGGGCCTAAAAGGTCCATAGCAACCGAGTCGCTTAGATGAAGAAAACCGTCATGTGGTACGCTAGTAATATATAAGTCAATGATGTGGTCACATTTTTTGATCCGTTGTTTGTATGAAGCGCAGTGTCTAGTTGTAGCAACGCGGAGACCAATGATAAATCTATGTAAATGACATTAAAAAGAAACAATTTAATCAGTTTGGAATCTTGGGAAGGAAAAAGACACAAACCCAATAATTGAGAAATATTTTTGCCTAATGAAATTTTGTGCAGAGCTAAACTTAATAACGAGGTCAACATTTAGAACACTTTTTATTTCGGTATTTCCCTTCCCATGGGGAAATGTAAAATGTCCTGACTGAGGCACAAAATCGAAAGCACGCTATTTAGCCCAAGCAGAGTCGTGGGATGAAGTATTATTTTTATTCTTAGAATCAATTATCAAACTGCAATGAAGTTTTAATTCATTATTTGCTAGCAGGACAAGGGCAGGCTGTGTCTCTTAACCCCATAATAACATTATTATGTTATTCCATTATGGATAAATGAGTAATGTCATAAAATGTGAAAATCTAGATGTATCGTGTTTTGCTAAAAACTTTTTATAAAAAAATTATAAAAAACCGATTTCAAATAGTTAATAATAAGCCTGACGACTCCGTGGTCGAGTAGTTCGTACACCGGTTTCAAGGTGTCGCCTACTCTGAGGTCCCGGGTTCGAATCCCGGTAAGGGATATCCCGGTACGAGCATTTGTACCTGGGCAAATGTTTGTATGATGAATACGAGCATTTGTACCTGAGTCATGGACGTTTATATATATGTCTACACATAAATTCTTATATATGTATAATTATATGTATTTATATCCGTTACCCTTGTATAATAACACAAGCCTTATAGTGCTTACTTTGGGGCTAGGTTAATTGGTGTGAGAGTAAGATTTCTTTTTTTTAAGTGAATTCTCACATGGGAATCGAACCCATGACCTTTGGTAATTCGGCCCACTCCTCTAACCACTGAGCTACCGAGACGCTTTTTGGAGTCGGAGCCAGTCTAGGCACCGATTGTACATTCTACGTTCTCGTATCTATAAAAACTAGCGGCTGTGGTTTTACCCGCGTGATTGCCGTTCCCGTGGGAATATCGAAATACAAAGTAGTCTTTGTCTTAGTCCACTGCTTGAAGTCCCTACATACCAAATTTCATCCATATCCGTTTAGTAGTTTTTGCGTGAAAGAGTAACAAACAAACAAACACAAACAAACAAACAAACTGACGTACTTTTACATTTATAATAATAATATAATAGGATAAAATAAATAAAAATAATATCATAATATTTCAGACGTTGTCTATACAACGTCATTTTATGTTTACCCAAAACCTGAAAACCATTTGTAGAACTCATCTTTCAACTCATCATCAACTTTTTGTATGGAAGTAACTCTGAAATAGCGAAAAAAAAATCAACTGTTTCATACATTTTAGCAGAGTTCAAATAAAATTGTCTATGGAACATCTGTTTTTTTTCGCGATTTCAGGGTTGCTTCCATAATAATAATAACTTTATTGAGAAAAGTATTTACAATCATATCTTGAAGTCTCTGATTCCTGAACTAGGTATGAAAATACCTGTATCTTGTAGGTATAAAAATGTTGTTCGTATTGATGAGTTCTACATATGGTTTTGGGTAAACATAAAATAACGTTGTATCTATACTAATATTGAGTTGGGTATTAGGTGGCCCACCTTAAAATTGGTCTTCGGGCCAGTTAATAACATTTTTAAAACATAGTCTTATAAAGAGGAAAGATTTGATTGTTTGTTTGTTTGTTTGCAACGAATAAACTCAAAAACTTCTGAATGGATTTGGATGAAATTTGGTACACAGATAGTAGATAGCCTAGTTATGATGACGTTATGATAAAATGTGTACATAAAAAATATATAGGTACATAATAGTTATTTGTTATGCAAGGCTGGAAAGTTTGTTATTTAACGGCGAGTTACCTCTATTGAAAGCTGAGCAAGTGAAGGATTCTAGGATTGAACAACGAGCGTAGCGAGTGGTTCAAAGATTGAATCCTGAGCGAAGCGAGGATTTCAAACGTACAAGACGCTAAAAACTTTTCTGCCGAGCGCAGCACACAATTTTACACCTCACAACAGCGAGGAACATTTTATGGTTGTTTCCGCGGTCAACTTCCGGGAAAAAATTCTTTAAACATAAAGTTTAATCTAAATATACCTTAATCTCGTTGTTTAAATGATATAAAAAACTAAAATAATAAAAAAGGGAGTATTATAGTTAATTCAAAGTTATTTAAAATATGAATATATTGTTCCATAAAAATAATAATAAAAACGATTCCGTAAATGTTGACACTGACATGAGGTACAAGACAGAGACAATTTAAAAATAAAGATTTATGTCACGTTCCGAAATCCAATCATAGGTTGTGAAATCTCACTCAGCATAATATATTTTTTTATATCAAATAGTTTAATCTTTATTATTAATTTTTGTTGTTTTAATGATTCAATGAATTAAAATAATATAATAAAACCAAAACGGAGTATTATAATTAATTTAAAGGTATTTAAAATAAGAATAAAATGTAACAAAAAAGTCAATAGTGCGATTCGGAACGCATTGTGACATTTTTAGGTATTAAATAAAAAAAGTACTTTGCCGCGCTAGGCCGCAAAAAGCGATTTTCTACGCCTAAACTGATTGACAAAACCTCCTTTTCAGAGCGTGTGAGGTGAAAAAAAAGTATATAATGCAATATGTGTGAGTGAGTGAGTGATTCATAACCTCCTTTTTTGTCGATTTAAAAGTTCTAAAGCTACCTCCGACCGAAACAGTCCTCCTGATTTATATTACATCAAGTATATGTTTGTCAGATTCACACATATAGCTTGACATGATACAGTATCACAAAATAACAAACATATTTTTTTCTTCTAACAGCCAAAAATAACCGCTTTACAAGTAGCGCTCTGTGACGTTAGTCAGTCATATAATATTCGATCACTATGCTATGTGTGCGTAATTAATTGTTTCGTTATTTAGGTGTTGTTTACATCTATTTTATTCTTTATAGAGTTGCTTGTAAATATTTATCTTGAATGGGACTATTCGTTAATATAATTTCGATAGCGAGTTCGAGATTTGATATAATGCTGATGTAGTTCCGGTTCAGGAAGATGGAAATTTTGTTATTGTTCATAAGAATATATGCAATCTAAAACTTAGAATAAAAATGTATAAATTATTCATCATTAGCTAGCAGGACACAGGAGCTCTATTTTTGATTGAATTTCCGTATTTTTGAAACGCTCGACCACAATGAGTGCAATCACCCAGTCGTTGCTGTGCAGTCGAGTGAAACAAGCGTGCGACGCGTGACTTAAGTCGCATGCGTGTGACTTAAGTCATACGAGCGATTCAAAAATAGAGTTCCAGGTGTCCAGAAAACAATGTAATATCTATTGTCTCGTAACTCGGGGCCTGAGACGTTTAAGGTCCGGTTGCTCGAAGCTCGGTTACGCTAACTTTAGGGTTAAATTATGGTTAAAGTAAATGTAACCGGGCAGACAAATTTAAAAGCGTTGTTGAAGCAGCGGTTACTTTAACGAGCAATCAAATTACAGATTTAACGGCAGTCAAAATAAGCGACAGGATGGGCCTGGTTTAAAATTTTGACATTTGTAGAATTTGTACTTATCGCTTACCTACAGTTTTTAGATTATTTATTTTAAATACACGATTAAACCCTTGTTTAATTTCACCGCCGCGTAAAATATTTTTGGGCAACTGAATGCAATGATAAACGACGTATTCTTTTTTTACCGAAGTCAAAATTTACAACAGTTAAATTTTAACTTTAACTTTACTATAATATACGAGCAACCGGACCTATCTTTTTCTATAACTAATGTATATCTATGCGATCGACATTAGTTATAGAAAAAGTTGAGTATTTTTAACTTTAAGTTAAAAATACAACTAACACGGGTTCAATGACCGGATACGGCCTCGAACTAACTATATAAAGTGGTGTATTTATTTAATTACGTAATGATCATACACAAAGGCTTCTCAGACCTTAAAAAACCTGTTATGCGACTGGTGCATAGCCGTAAATTTATCACAGAACGATAAAAAAGACTTCGAAAATCGCAGCCACATTCATGGTCACACTTTTATTGCATTCTTTATTTCTATACACACATCAGCTAAATATTATTAAAAATATAAATTAAAATTTTCATTCAGTTAGTACTTACCTACCTGCTTATATAAAATGTAAATAATAATATACGAGTGATACAGGCAGGATACAGGCTTATGTTTGCTTGCACTACGTAATATCGTAAAACTCTTAAATTTAGATTCCTCGCTAACGTAGTTTTTATTATTTTATTTACTTTCTTGATGTTTCGATACTGTCAGGTTGGGGTCAGCCAATTCTAAGGAAGCCTATCTTCCAAGCCGGGCTGATTCGGAGTCTCCTTTCACAGTTGTTGTGTCATGATGATCGTGCCGCGATTGTGAGTTACCACTTGACTCCTAACATGACCACTACATTATGATTAATTTATAGCAAATTATAGCAAAAACTATTGATAAGTCGCCGTATCACCATTATATCACCATATGGCAGTATGGGATGACATGCCGTATGTTACGCTCATTAACTTATATTTGGTTACGCTACCTACTCAAATGCTTCTATTTTGTTAAATATCTTTTACATAATACCTTTATGGAATTGAATGTCTCAAATTAAATGCGATTGTAGAGTTTATGCTGTCCAAGTAATACTATATTAAAATAAAATAAAATAAAAATAATAATATAGATAGTATAATATTTTGGTGATCCGTTACCAAACATACAGTCTAAATAAAATCAATTCAAAAGTATTCCATCAACAACAATCATTCTCTCTTACTTCCTCCTTAATATCTCCTTCTTTCCACTTCAGTTTAGAAATATCCATTTATAAAGTTGCGATATGATTCATAACAAATAACAGTAACAAAATTCATTCGGAGTTTAATAATTTCCTCTCAAATTTAAGCCCAGACTCTGTGTTTTGTGCAAAAACCGTCAGAGATGGTATACAATAAATTACATCTTAATCGGAGAATTACATCTAGAGTGCAGAGCATTTCCGACTTGTTAAATATTTATTTAGTTTAGATACTTTCACTTATAATTATAACTATCCTTGACTAAAAGAAACGTGATAACGAAACGTAATTGTTACTTTTAATTAATTACTAAGGAAATGAAAAATCTATATTACATTGGCTTCAATTTTTTTAACATTTTTCGAATAAAGGCTACGATATAACTTCTGCAGAAAACTCGACAGTCTTTACGTTATTGCTTTAGGTACTATCGTCGTCCTATACCAAATTCTGGATCCTGACGAAAAATGTATATAAGGAAGAAGCCCCAGTTATGGCCATTTTAAATCTTAACACTTTTTTCTCAAGGGGAAATGCCCGCGCTAACCTCCCTGTCCTGGGAGAAACGGAGGTTATGTGGGACTCGAACCCAGTAAAATACCCTGGTTGTTCCCTCCACGCGTAGGCTGTCGGGATTGGGGTGATAGTTACCGGGCCTCCGCCCGCGTGTATCTTTTGGACACTCCCAACAGGACGTCAACTCACCTAATCACGGGAGGTCCTACCTGGACGACGGAATTCCCCGTTCTGCCGCCGACCCCTATAGAGGAATGAGGCGATCGAACTGCCGCCTCCTCCCTCTTAACCACCTGCGGCGGAGACGGGCTGCATGAATATCCTCTTCACGGACCCGTTCCGCCGCCTCCTTCTGCAAGATCACCTCTTCACAGAAGGAGACCACCGCCTGCCAGAATCTTTCACTGTTCAACAGCCGACTAACAACGCTAGGCAAGAATAGATACGGCCCTACCGCTGCCACGAGATTCCGACGCTGCACCGACCATACAGGACACACCTCGAGTGTATGCTTTGCAGTGTCTAGCACGACATCGCACGCATGGCAGTTCAGAGTCTCCTCATTCTGAATTTGGTTCAGGAACTCACCAAAAGAACCATGCCCAGTGAGGACCAGCACCAGGCAGTAGGTTATCGTCCCCCACCTCCTTTCCCTCCATTCATGCAGCAGCGGATGCACAGCCTCGATGGTTTTTACGTTCAGGGTCCAAAGGTGGTAACCATTTTGAGTCCGTCTCACAAAAGAAGTTCTACGTAATATTACTGGAACTAAATTTTGAAGATAACTGCTGCAGCGCCATTCTCAGGGGCATTCTACATGGGACGGACTCTACATAGTGTTTCGATGGGGGGGTCGGGTAGAATCTTGCCCTAGGGCACTGGTAGTAGCAAAACCGGCACTGCCCATGGTTAAATCTAACTTTGAACCCATTCATGAAAATTGGTTTCGAGGGGTTAGGGATAAAAAGGTAACTAGACAGAGCTACTATCGCTTTTATAATATTAGATGTTGAGATGGTGTTCCACGTTGCGGTGAGGTAACTGCAAACGGTTAAGGAGATAGTTTCGATGTAGATTATTAATGTTATGGTAAATATAAATATAAATATTTATTACACTCACACAAATTAACCTAGCCCCAAAAAGTATGCACTGTAAGGCTTGTATAATGGGATATGACACAAGCTTTACAGATGATATAAATACATATAATTATAAGTTATTTTTGTGTAGAAATATTATATCCATGACTCAGGTACAAATACTCGCATTCATCATCAAACATTTGCCCCTACCGGGATTCGAACCCAGGATCTCAGAGTAGGTGACACCTTGAAACCGCTCGGTACGTACCAAACTACCAGAGGTCGTCTAAAATATTGATTAAACTAATAATTATATTTTTTTGCAGGTAAGTGTATACATACTCGTACACATTGAAGACGGGTCTTGAAATCATTAAATAATAATAATACATGTCCTAAACTTACTGGAAAGCGTACTACTACTACTACCTACGATATAAATGTAAATGAATAGTTTTCGTTATTCGAGGTTAAGTAATATTTAAATAAAAATAGGAACTTATGTGCGTGTCATTTCGGATACAATATTTAATGCGTGCTAATGAAATTCAGTTTTTTTTTACTTTTTACTTTGAGTGTTGTGTTGGAGTAATACAACGTACGTCTTGTATAAGTAGTATTTTTTGGTGTTTTTTCGTGCTATTTGACCCTGTTGTTTTTTCTTGATGATTTTTATTTTCTTAACTTGTTACTATATATATAAGCAAAATTGTTACTAACATTCTATGGGTTATGTTGCCTGACAATATATTTAAAAGAAATCTTTATTAATTTAGTTGTTTTCATTTAAATGGTCCAAATAAGAGTCAAAATGATTTTAAATTATATTTAATATGAATTTAATAGAAATCATTTCCTTTGACGAATCGAAATGTTTACACGTAGAAGTGGGAGTGAACACGTAGGTTATTAATATTTCTTTAGAGCGTAGTATTTTATGGCGATGGACAAATTTATAGAGTTAGCATGAAAATCCCACAATCAATAATAGTTCACAGAGCAGAGTAGTATGTTTAGACGAGAACTGTATTGCCTGTTTTTTTTCCAGTTTATTGTAAGATAATTTAGTAAAGAAAACAAACTTACAGGTACATATACGTGGAGTAGAAAGTTCCTTCAAGTATATGTATCTGCAATTTAGAAAAATAACATTGTAGCTAAAGTGACTATAAAAAAAACAGAAGCCAAACCAATATTATAAACAATGAAAGAGTTGTAAGGACTATAATCTTTGCTCTCTGAATAGATCCCGACGCAGTGGAGACTCACAAATTGCATAATAATTGTTTGGCTCCAGAAAGGATAGTGGTCATAAACTAAATAGTACTTGTTGAACGCGTATTGTCCTTTTTACACAAATATACCTATTTGAGACAAAAAGAACCACACGGTCTTAGAGAAATTGTTAGACTGTGTTTTTTACGCAAACTAAAGTTACCCAGAAACAAGATACATTCCAAGCCGAGTAAGTTAATGTCAAACAAAAGAACTGTTTTGCAATATTGTTTGTTTGCAAAAAAATATTATTTTTACCTTACGGATTTTTTACATCGTGTATTTAAGCTCTATTATTTCAAATACGATACAGGTACTAAATCTATTAGGTCTAACCTATGAGATTAGGCAACGTACAAATGAAAAGCCTGCCTAAGTGCATTTTCAATGTACCCGAAGATCGTGTAGAGCACGAGATCTGTGAATTTTTTAAAATAAACTTGTTAGAGTGAAAAGGAAAGAGCATTCTGATATTACTATACGAAAGTATTAAAATCTTTTCAAAACGTATTCAGCCTTTAAAAGTATGAAGGGGATTAAATTGATTGATTGTACATTTTTTATGTAAAACTAGACTAACTAAAAACACGGGTGGTGTCGCTGACTGTCGTCGTTGCGTCGCGCACAGAACTCAATTACTCCTAGCGGACAAGAAGGCCAACTTCATATAAAAAATATAGTAACGATTTTTAGTTTGGAAGTGCTGCCATCTAAATTCAGCAAAAGGTAAACTGTTTGAAGCGGGAAATATGAAATAAAACCACACACTTTGGTTCTGATTTTTGATAAGCACATCTGAGCCCTTAGTACGAGTTGACTGTCAACGTTTTCCTCTTCTCATGTCGCTAAAGCAGTCTATCAGTTTCACCCGTGTTCTTTTCGTAATAATACGTGTTGTGAGGCTCCATTTTTAACTCGATCTACCGTACAATTTCCTAATACAAAATATATTTACTTGACATTGGCAAAATTCGAGAGGCTTTTTCCTTCTCTATTTTTCTCACATTTCTGGCTCTGGAATGGTACAACTTGGCTCTTGTGCATTTGAAATATCACATAAAGGAACGCGATGTGACGGGCCAGGTTGAGGTTCTATTGAAATTTGCAATTCAGCTGTAGTTTGAAACGAAATGATGGTTTAATTAAAAAGTTTTCACATGTACTTTAGTCACTTGCAATAAATAAATATAGGTATTTGTTTAGCTTACATCTGAGGGAACAGCTGTTCTGAGAAGTTTTTTCTTAGATGGATCAGTAAAATCCTCATCGTTGAGGTGTTTCTGACCAACATTCTGTGTTCATTGTGCAATTTTGTATACAATGCAATAAAGCTGTACTCTCTGTCAGGGAATGCGCCCAATGTTCACAGCTGAAAAACAAAATGATCTCTGAGAAATATAATTATGCAACTTATACTAGTAGGGATTACTGGTGATGTAGAAATGGACAGCGGATTCACTTCTTTGTTGCCGAATTTATTCTTGTACGAATTGTTGAATAAAGTCATTATTATTTGACGAAAGTACATAAATTAAAAGCAAGTAGTGGGAGCCTGATAACTATAGGGGTACAAAAAATCTTTTATTCTCAGTGGATCTCTATCAAACAAAAAATAGTGAAAATGTCAATGAATCACCTAAAAACAAAGGAAAAATCGAAACTTCAGAATTATTTTCTCGAAACTATAAACGTCCTAAACCTGAAATTATGCAGGAAGTCTTCTAAGATCTATCTATTATATAATTACCAACATCCAAATCGACGAAATTTTTACCCAAATAACATCTAACAACATCAAAAAAAAACTTTAACAACAAAATTTGCTGGCCGGTTATAATAGGTACATACCGAACAAGGTTTGTTTTTTATGGTTTCGGAAACCGAAACAACTTGACGTTGTCTTGGGCAAATGGGCACGAAATAAATAGGTCATTAACTCACTAAAATATACTACAAAGAAAGTAGGGTTAGAGTCACTGTACTTTGTAACACGTTTGTTTTGATCGTTTTAGTGGTAAATTCCAATAATCAATGAAATTAGAGATTCTAAAAGTACTTTGTGAGGGAAGATGCAAACCAGAAAATGCCATATTGAATATTGTTTTGTTTGTTTATTTCAGGATCCCGGTTACGTGGTATAACAGTATTGCCATAACTGATAAATTGGAGTATTTATTTATAGCAACATCAAAAATTCAGCCCATGTATTTATTCTCAACGCATACAAAGTTGACACCGGCTGGCGTCGCGTATGTATACTAGACACCGCGCGCTTAGTCGATTGAATTCGTCAATGCCGTTATCGCGTCGACAAGTCGACGATAGTCTTGTGTAGTTCGCGAACGACCTAGTTCGGAAGACCGCTCTTTCGTACGAACTACGCGAACTAGGTCGCAGAGAGACCGCTCCTTAGTTCACTAGTTCCGACGCGGCGGATTTGTTGTGAGCGAGAGCGGGCACTGACTGACTCACCGTTTGCCGCGCATGCATTCCTCATCGTTCGTTCATTTTCGCTCTTTAGCTAATACTGATATTATAATAAACATGATAAATAGCTAATACTGAACCAAAGTATAAGATTGTCTCTAAAAATAATATATAAGTATATTTTTTGTACCATTGTTTGTGCCATGTTCAAAAACTTAATGAATATTAAAACGTTGATTATTTACAAAATAATATATTTTTATTTATTCATTATCTATCATAAATAAACACATTCGTAATATTAATACAGCTAATATAATTTTCTTTTCTGCAATCAACTAATAAACTAATCCATTTGCAATATTCATCCACTATATTTTATTAATATACTGAAATAGTAAGTAATTTACTACTGCAAGCTGATTGATGAACATTATAATAATAAACAAAACAGCGCGACGAAGCGAACGCCGAACGACTGATCTATTTAACCGGAATTTGTGAAAGGAGCGGACGAACTAAAAGAACGACCTAGTTCGCCAAAGACCGGCGAACTAAATTGATCGCTCCCGGTCGCGAACTAAAATGCGCAAGACTAGTCGACGAATTCAACTAGTTGATGGACGGTATTAGACGGTGTATTTTCTTTAACGAAAATTACGTCGACGACCAACCGTCTCTAGTTGGACATACGCGGGCGAACGAGTAGACACGCACCGGGCGAGTTCTACTAACGTAGAAGCAAATCCAGTGTCGTCGATTGCACCTAATTATGACGTTATGACCAAGAAAGTTCCAACAGCTTAGAAGTAACCTTAGTGCATGTAAGGGGTAGATCGATACAGTAGCCTTGCGGCCCTCCTGGGAGTAGCGGGCGATACAGTAGCAAAAATATTCCGAGTACTCATACAATTGGAAGTGCGAACCGTTACCGCGAGTCATGATGCAAGTGGCGCCATCTAGTACTCAGCGTAAAATTATGTTTGTTACAATGCTAATAAATTTCTTTTTTTATCCAATTAACTACATAATAAAAATTAAAATAATCCAATTAATAATTAAAATTCAGAGTACCTTATAAAAATAATCCAATTTATAATCGAGTGTCGTCTTTACAGAAGGCAGCGGAAGTTTGAAATTACGTTTAGTCTTTAGTAGTCGTCGGAATTAAGTACCTCCTTATGAGTCTCAGCAGTTAATTTTAAGTGATAAAGCCTGCGCACGCTTAGTAATCGGCTCTCTTTATGTATCTGGCCTGTGGGATAACGCATGGGCCTCCTCAACATAGTTTTAAGGACAGTGCGTTAAGCTCTCTCTAAAGTAAGAAGATGGGAGGAATTAGAACCACTCCAAACTGAGGTACAATAGGTGAGAATGGACTGGCAAAGTGTGATGTAAATGGTTCTTAACAAGTTCCAAGGGGCAACATCTCTTAGTAAGTTAATAAAATAATTGAACTTCCTTAGCTTATTTGATAATGCGGCTATGTGGAATTTGAAAGAACGATTACTATCAATAATTATTCCCAGGTATTTGGTAAACGCTAAGCTATGTATGGCTTCACAGTTGCATGCACCACCACATTGAGAGATGTTCAATGGGCATGTATGAATAGTAATTAGTGGATCCAGAGGAGGTGGTGAAGCTGGAGTACCGTGAAAACAAATTAAATTAGTTTTAGATGTGTTTAGGTTAAGCAGATTTCTATTCAACCACGACGCAACTTTCCGGAGGCCCACTTGAGCTGTTTCGTGAAGTCCCATGTATGATCCTCAAACAAGACCACCGTATCGTCGGCGTAATTTATGATATTCGCTTTATCAAGCATTCTAGCATTGGCAGATCGTTACGATAGACCAAGAAAAGTGTCGGACCATGGATACTGCAATGGGGCACGCCAAAGGATACAACAAAAGGATTGCTAACAAAGGTTTACGACCGGTTACGAAAGGTCGACCCTTGTGCACTGTTTCCTTCCACTAAGGTAACTTTTGAACCATTCTAGGCTTTCACCCTCTCACACCAAAAAATTAAAGTTTTCTAAAAAGGATTAGGTGAGTTGAGTTTGCTAGATCCAAAAATACACCCAGACACTTTTTGCCTTTATCAAGGCAAGATGTAACTGTCTCGGTTAACTAAAAAACGGCCTGCTCTGTAGAACTATCTCTTCGAAACCCGTACTGATTATGTGACAAGATATTATTAACTTCCAGGTATCGCATCAAACGTTTGTTTACAAGCTTCTCCAGCAATTTGGAAAAAACACTCAAGACTGAGATAGGTCGGTAGTTGTTAGAATCGTCTATTTTTCGAGACTTATGAATAGGAGCTATTACATCTGTTTTCCAAATTTCCGGGAAAATGCATGAGGAAAGGCTCAGATTGAAAATATGAGCAAATGGGACAAGGATGTGAGCTCTCATGCGTTTTATAAGATCATTCGTGAACCCATCCAGGCTTGGGGCACATTTGCCTTTAAGTTGTAGAATGAGAGCATCCACTTCTTCAGAGTCCGTTGGCGACATATAAAATGAGTTGGACGGAGTTATGGATGACTTCACTCCACTGGCTAGAGAGGTTTCAGATTCCTTATCACGAAGAAGTATGTGTTCAGCGAGATTTTTCCTATCGAGGAGAAAAAAGCGTTTGTGTGATCCAATGACTGCGCTACATTACCACTGATGTCACAAAGATGATGAGGACTTTTGTTGGCGTTAGTTTATTTATTTATTTATTTATTTAGCACCAACAAGATATACATCAGTAAATACAATAATGTAACTAAAATACAAAGTTACAGATCAAAATGCTATCTCAGTTACAGGTACTACATAAATGCATAATGAGAGTAGCCGCTATTTATTTAATACCTATGATAAAAGTGTAATGTATTTATGATTTTACAGTAGTACATAAATTTTATTATTGAAAATAGTTGAGTGTGTTATACGCTTAATGGAGCCCCATAGTTTACTTGGCTGATTTTTCTTTTGTTCCAATTCCTCTCTGTCCTAGGCTGTAGATTGCGAATGAGGTTCAAATAAAATTTCTATACCTCTTATTTATATATATGTTTCAAGACCGAATCTCAACTTACCGAATAGGCTTTATTTCATTAAAACCGGTCAACTCTGCCAAGCCGAAGTAATTACATTTTGAAGAGAGGACCGACGGTTAAAATTTATATTGTGGTAACTAAAATATTAAATGTATTTAGGTTACTTAGCAAAGTTGTTGATTTTAATTCTTGAAAAATTTCTTTTGACGTAACTAAGTACATTCTATTGGCTGCTTTTTATTACTTTAGCGGTATGGCGTGCATGAAATATGTATATTTTGTCGTTATTTCTAAAAGTTTTAGTTGTTTTAAAAAAAATTAAGCGACTTCAAAAAAAGGAGGAATCTAAGAACTCTAGCTACTAGCTACGGCCTCAAAATCTAAGATCTCTCCACCTATATACTTGTGCATACCAACCAGTACTACTTAGCGAAATACTTGACATTGGCAAAATCCAAAAGTGCACCGCCATGACATAAAAAGAAGAAGAAGAATGAATTTATGATTTTTGAATTTTTGCATTATTCAATGCTATTTTATTTTTCTATTTAAAATTTATCATAAGAAGAATGAAATTCACACATTCTTGAAGATAAATAATTTGCTAGACGTGTTTATTAGTTCAAGCAAAAACAATAACTTATTTAATCAACTTTCCGTGACAGCTGAATTGAAACATTGACAATTTAACTAACTTGATGCGGCAGCGTAGTAAACACCTAAGTAGTAAGTGATGAATAAATAAATGAATTACTTATACTAAATTTTGCATATAATATAAGCCCCTGACTTTTGACAAGGTAATTTTTTTTGTATATTTCATCGTAGTTTAACTAATAGTTACAAAGATCAAAAGTCTAAGCATAATAAACATATTATATAAACGTTGTTTTGACTCATTAATTCATCATTACACAGCCTAAACTATTAAAGCTAGAATCTTGAAATTTGGACAGTAGCTTCTCTATATGACGCAAGCACCCAATAAGAAAGGATTTTTGGAAATTTAACCCTTAAGGGTGTGAAATAGAGAAATTTGAAAATAGGTATACTCCTCAACAGAAATAATGAATTATGCTTTTCAGCGTTTTCCAAAATTCATTCCTAGGGGGTGAAAAGTTTGTATGGGAATTAATATAATTAATTCTGATTAGATTTATTTGAAACTTGGTATTAATTCTCTTCACAATTGATGGTATACGTGTTTCAGTGTTTTTCTAAGTTCATCCCAAAGGAGGTGAAAAAGGGTGCAATGGTTTGTTTTTATTCTTTACACTTTTATTAAGATAATTGGAGAGTCTGAGACTCATAAAGGCTGCTTTTTACGACGAGAAAATATATAGTTTCCATTGGAAAAGGAATTAAAACTTTTTACAACGGGAAAACATACAATTTTTTTCGTAAAAGTTAATAAGACATTTTTGTTTGTTCACAAACAAAAATGTAAGAACAAAAAAAATTCTGCGCGATGACCTAATTCCTCGCGGACGAAGTCGCTGGCGGAAGGCTAGTACCTACATAACTAAGCAGCGAAGGGCCATTGAATGATTTTATTAACCTCCCACTTGAAAATTATCTAAAAATAAAAACAGCAAGTTCCAGTGAACATTTTTAAAAACCTGTTTTAAAATAACCTGTTACAAAAATATCACGATGCATTTCTTGACATTAAATGGTATTTTTCAATAATTATATAGAAATTCATATCACCTTCTTCGATCCTTCGATTGCTTTACTTTCAAAGACCTTGGAGCCTAACCAGTCCACGTTCGTAATTATTAAGTGCAGTCAACTTCCTTCATTGCTTTTATTTATGAAAAATATTTTAACCCAGTACGGTCACAGTCGATCTAAAAAGTAACGTTTCTTTAACTTACTAACTTTAGGACTTTGTCTTATGGTTTGTGTGCGCGCGCGTGTGTGTGTGTGTGTATGTGTGTTGAGCAAGAGCACACTTATGTGCTAAAAGTGTTAATACAACACTATAAGTTGTATACTTGCTTATTAAAATCTTTTGTTTGTAAGTATATTATTTACCATAATCATTTATTGACAGAAAATAGAAATCCTATTTCAGTATTCTTTTTGAATGAATATATTTTTCACCTTACACGCTCGTAAAAGCAGGTTTTGTCATTACCTTTCTGGCATGGTAAAGTACTTTATTATTTACATTTTATTCTTATTTTAAATAACTATGAATTCATGATAATACTCGGTTTTGATTTTACGAGGGCTGCTATTTATGTATCCGGAACTGGCTAGTTACACATAAATATTTAAAAAGTATTTACAACATTTTAAAATGGAATTCTTTGGCTAAAGAATACATTTTGCATGTAGTGTAGCTGTCATTTGTTTATCATTTGTGGCGTCATTTTGAAAATTTCGTGTCTTTATCACTATGGATTTAACTCGTAAACATTTTCGTGCTATGATTTAGTATGATTTTCGGCGAGGGCTAACTCAAAAACAGTGCATCAATCAACTCACTTTGATTTTTGGGGAAAAGGCACCATCGAAAATTACTGTGTATCACTGGTTTAGTGAGTTGAATCGAGGGCGGTCTGTGCTCACGAACGAATTTAAAGAAGGTCGCCCTAAATCGATTGTTGTACCTCAAAATATTGATGCTATGCGGGAACTAATAATGCAAGATCGTCATGTTACATATCGCGAGATAGAGGCGTCTCTGGGCATAAGTATGACGAGTATACATAAAGTTTTACACAAACATTTTGCTGCAAAAAAAATCTTGGCGTTGGATTCCACACACATTGACAATTAACCAAAAACGGGCACGTGTCGATTGGTGTAAAAAAATGTTTACAAAGTACAATCAGGGTGCGTCAAAAGCTGTATATAATAGTACACGACCATTTGTTTGTCAGAAGTCTTTGAAAAAATAAGAAAGAACAACCGACAACGCAGAATCCTTCTTCATCATGACAATGCCAGCTGTCACACATCAGCCGAAACAACTATATATTATACGGTATTTGGAAAATCAAAAGATCGTATTAACGGGTCATCCGCCGTACAGCTCCGACTTGGCCAACGACTTCTATTTATTCCCAACCGAGAAGAATAAATTAATAAATGAAGAGGCTGTTGATGCGTTCAAAATGCACGTTTTGGAGATACCTCAATCCGCATGGAAAAAGTGCTACCAAAATTGGTTCCAACTTATGCAAAAGTGCATTGATTGTCATGGCGAATATTTTAAAAAGCAAGAAAACTATTAAAAAACGTTATATGTTTGTTTCGCTTTGTTATTCCGGATACATGAATAGCAGCCCTCGTATTATATTATTTTAGTTCCTTGAATCATAAAAACAATAACAATAAGATTAAACTATTTGTTAGAAGAATTTTATATTTAGGCTGGGTGAAATTTCACAATCTATGATTGGATTTCGAAACGTGACATAAACCTTTATTTTTAAATTGTCATTGTCTTGTAGTACCTCATGTTTATTTACATGTTTATTTCATGTTTATTTTCATGTTCATTTACCGAATCGTTTTTTTTTTCTTATCATAAGTAACATTTTATTCATATTTTAAATAACTTTGAGCTAAACAGGAACAGGGAGTATTATAGTTATTATTATTTTAGTTTTATATCACTAATACTACAAGAATAAGGTATATTTAGATTAAACTTTTTGTTATAAGATTTTTTTTACCGAAAGTTGACCGCGTAAATAACTTTAAAAAAATCCTCGCTGTTGTAAGGTGAAAAATTAAAACCATTAATATAAGTATCAATGGATAAATTATTTAACTTCTACTGGAATTGTTTTAAAGCTTCAATTGTAGTTAAGTTAAAACTATTGTTCTACGAGGAATAAAGCAATAAAACCTTAGAAATTTTTCAATAATAATTCAAGTTTATTAAATATTATATTTCAAGTAAATTACATTTTAATATTTATGTTACAATATGATCGAGGATAACAGGAAATAAACAGAAAAGTGATCGTCATTAACCATATAGTCAAAACACATCCTTTTTAGTATCCTGACGTTCTTGTGATAATTTAAATATTTTAATAAAACAATAACTTAGTTTCAATATTAAATTGAATTTAAAACAATTTTACATAACAAATAATATTGCCTATAAAAACAAAAAATAACAAACGATAAAATGACTCTCTTAATCAAATATCACTTCTTTTAAATGTTGTGATGTTAGAATAATAGTAGGTTAGACAACTCTGTGAAAATGTAGTGATATATTGCAATTACGTTATAATGTTAACATTTTGATAGTTTATTTGACATTTTTAATTAAAACAAAGCTTTATATAATTTGAATTACAAATTAGGTTTTATAATTTACGATAACTTTCGTACAGCAAATAATGTAACTATAAACTCATCTTAAAAAGTAATATTTAATCTAATATATAACACGCTAGGCAGAAACATTTTTAGCGTTTCGTACCTTTGAATCCCTCGCTACGTTCAGGATTCAATCCTAAAGCCTCCGCTTGCTCAGGTTTCAATAGAGGTAACTCGCCACCAACCATCGCCATCCAACTTTCCAGTCATGCATAACAAGTGCCTAACTATTTCCAACAGATATACACGTAGAAGGCCCTACTATTTTAACCGACTTCAAAAAAAGAAGGAATAATCACTCGCTTAATGTTTTTCTATGTATGTTCACCGATTGCTCGAAGACGGCGGAACGAAAGTATAGAAATGATTCTAACGTCTAACATCAGGTTAGATCCCAAGATGGTCCGATTTTTTTAAATCGGATCAGTAGTATTCAAGAAATGGAATGGAACCGACTCCAAATAGATATTTTTTTTACTGTTTGCAGTCGGTTTTATATATTTAGGTTTGGCAAGAACTGTCAAAAGCAAAGACGGGAAGAACAGCTGGTCCAGGAGTTCACCCGAGTTCTTTTCGTAATAACAAGTGTTTTGTGGCTCCATTTTTAACTCAATCTACCGTACAATTTCTATTTATTACAAAATATATTTACTTGAAAATGACAAAAAGCCATTAATTAAGAAAGAAGAATAATAAAAAGAAGAAGAAGCTGGTCCAGAAGAAATACATAAAAGTAAGCTTTACTGCATGGAATGGAACAGATCGATGCCATTGTTCATCTTTTCAACAAAATTTATAACATTTCTTGTTTCGACGTTTCTGACTGAGAATAGAAGGAAATGTGAAGAGTTTCGCATGACAAGTCCGATGAGTCAGGTGCTAAAACTGCTTCTACCTATAACACACGAGAGAAGTCAGTCACCTAGAAATGAGACGAACAACTTGACAAAGATCCTAGCTAGCAAAAATGAGATAATAGGTCATCTCTTATCACTACGTAGTGATATTAAAGTCGTATATAAGTAGCGCTTATCACTGCTAATTTATTAAATTAATTATTAAGATACCAAATAAATTAATAATAAACATATAAACATACTACACTACCTTATACTAACTATAACAAGAAAACGCCGTATTGTTTATATCTGTGTTCTGAAACACGTATTAATTGTATAAGGATATACAGCTAAAATTTCATATTAACCTATCACATAAACGTTTACTCAGCTACTTTTTACAGCATATATATCACAGCTGCAAATTGATACTCCTTAACTTTAGTATAGAGCAATTATGTTGTCCAGTAGGAAACTAATGTAGCTTTATGATCATTATTAAAGAGCCAGTGATATTTCGATCACCACTGTAGCTAATCTATGATGTAATAGATGTCATCGTTGCTGATATGTCTCGCATCTATTAACACTTGTGCTAAATAATGATAAGAAGATTCTAATAACACTCATAAAATGTAATGAAGCTTTGTGCGCGCTCAAATATCTTCAATGACATAAAAATGTACTTATTTCCAATTTACAGAAAAAAATATACATATTTATTCACAAGAACACATCTATAAAACCTCTCGCTTCATATAACAACTTCTACAACCAAAATATAATTTAAAAGAAAATAAAAACAATTTGCATTTGATAACTTTTTAACAATAATATTATACTACTAGTTTAACAATAGAATTGCAAGCGCATGTGATATTGTTCTTACTACTAATACTTTTTACACACATAAATTGGATAATAAAATAGAGCATAACAATGGTGACAATTACAAACAACTTACCAAAATATTTAATATTTTTTTGACGAACCAGCCGCAGCCCTTTCACTTTTTTTAATGATAATCAAACAGTGTTATTATAGAATCACAATCACTAATATATCAATTAAAAACTCGATATCAGTGTAGCTGCGATTCTTTTGCTACTTTATTGTGTTACAACTGATTCGACGTGACTGATATAACACCAAGGAGGTGCTAAGAGCACAGATATATCGCTAATATGTATCTAATTAACCCTAAGTGAAGCTACAATAGATACTATATCACTTAAAAGTGATAAAAGTGGAGCCCTTTTCCAATGATGACATGTTTCTGTCAAACATCGACTATTTATATCACCGATATAAAGCTAAGTTGTGTGTCGTTTTGTTCTGCCATCTAGATAGTTCGAATACTAAATACTTTATAGACTAGGTACAAGAACCGTTTTCGTAGTCTATAAAGTATTTAACGGAATCTGCACTGAAATCAGCGACTGTCAGTTTTGAAGAAGAATGTAGGTACGTTTCGCACAGCAAGTTCGATGAGTCAAGTGTTTAAACTGCTCCTAGCTATAATACACGAGCGAAGTCAGTCACCTAGAAATGTGACGAACAGCTTTACAAACATATTTTGCCATCTGGATAGTCCGAATACTAAATACTTTATAGACTACGAGAACGCGTTTTCGTAGTCTATAAAGTATTTAGCAGAATCTGCACTAAAAAATAACACGCTCCACTTTTGTCCGTTTTGAAGGAGAATGTAGGTAAGAACGAAGTGGAAATTAAGAAAGGGGTTCGACAGGGCTGCTTACTCTCGCCTACCATATTAAACTTATAGTACTCGGAAGTGTGACAGAAGCAATGCATGACTTGGATTGCGGCGTTATGTAATACCTATCAGTGGGTGTCATAGTCATATCAACAACTTCCGATATGCAGACGACACTGTCCTTATTGCACCTACGATAGAACTTGCAGAAGATTGTTGACCGAGTCAATGAGTGTAGAAAGAGAGCTGGGCTCAGGATGAATGTTACAAAAATCGAGTTCATGACGATCTCCAGAGACTTCAACTGTACCCCAACTGTCTTGGCGTCAGTTAGGTATTTATATCTCTTGAAGGCATACGCAACGCAGTCGTAAATACAAATATTTGGGCCCATGGCTGACTGAGCACTGGGTAGATTTAAAAATAAGAACCCGACTAGAAATCGCCCGCAGCCACAGCGCTTTTAATTGTATGAAAGTAAGTACCAATGTGAAATACCATCGATCGCCTTGCGTAGGTCCACGTCTCCTCCACATCTGGCTCATAATTCTGGATGCGAGAATCTGGAAGAGAAGAGATGGAACGAATAAATTAAGTCATTCGTGCAGAGCAAGCATGACCCATTCAATTGGATTAAGGTCATTGCATGGTCCAGTCACTCGCTGTCCCTGACTGAACTAACAGGACTAAGCATATACTTACTTAAAAAGAAAACCTCAGAAAAAGGGTAGAGGCGTTTGAAATGGGATCGTACAGGCGTATGTTAGGAGTAAACTGGACACACAAAGTCACTACCCAGGTAGCACAAACGCTGTGTAAAAATTTAGTTACACAGCATAGAATCATTTAAAGGTTGTGTAGCCGCTATTTATAAAAAATGCAGTCGGATAGAGGCATACTATATGGTTAACGTCTTTTTTTTATCATAAGCTTTATAAAATAGCGCTGTAAACATTTAAACAGCGTTTTTAGCTTGCTGTCATTTAACAGAGCTTGAAATAAGCTATGTAAACGTTATCATGACAATTTTGAAAAGCAATCGTAAAAGAGTTTCCTACGCAGGCATTAAGTTGTTATTTTCTGTATAAACGTGGAGTAATTTACTTTTATAGTGCTTTAAGTACATATACTAGTGTTAAAAATCACGAATACTCAACTTCATACTATTATTATGAAAAAGCACTGTAAGTTACATTTAAATAGCTTTTCTCGATAAAGTGCTGATTAAAAGTTGTCATTATTGTCACTAATTTGCCAGCCGCTATTTATGTAACGAATTTGTTACTTATAGAGCAACAAAACACTGTTAAAATGCTTTACCATACATTATATAGCATTTGGCTGCTGCATAAAAGCTGTGAAATAGCTATTTAAGACGCTTTTCAATAGTCAAATAATTGCTTGATAAGCAACTTTTATTTGAGTCCAAATTATATAAATGTGGTTTTTTGCAACTTGAAGCAACAAAGAGAATTAAATTTTTTATTACTTCTTCACAATATACAGCATTTGTAATCTTGTCAACTTTAATGGCGTACTTATTAAAATTATAGTATTTTTGAAGGTGGTGACACGTAAAGAAGCGTTATTTCATATGCAAATTAAATTTTACTGATAATTTATACTCATGTTATTATGTAAATTTTTGAAGCGCCCTTAATATTTTTCCATTTAAAGAAATAAATACATAAAAATAAAAAATGCTTAAATCAGTAATTATAACATTTTTAATTAATGGTGTAAACAAACGTTTTGTAACAGCTAAACAAAGCTTTTGGTTAACAAAACATAACTCTTTTAGTAGTTATTACCAAGGAATACGCATTTTATATTTGTTAAAGAATTTATTCTGCGAAAGGAAACTAAAAAAAAAATGGCGTTGCTGTTTATATTACAAAAAAGTATTTAATATGGTTTATTGTAATGAAGGGTGCTAAATTTGAGCACTTACGTTGCTCTTCGCTACGATATTAGCATTTTTGATGCCGTTAGCCAGAAAAGAAGCTACTAAATTGCTATGAGCTCTAACATAAGCAAAGAGACAGCAAAATGAAAATCGTGCATTTTTATCTGAGTGAGTGCGTTGCGTCGGTAGTACTGAATTTTATTTTTGAAATAAATAAGCACTAGAAGCTTTATAAATTTATCTAGGTAAAGCATTTTAACAGTGTTTTGTTGCTCTATAAGTAACAAATTCGTTACATAAATAGCGGCTGGCAAATTAGTGACAATAATGACAACTTTTAATCAGCACTTTATCGAGAAAAGCTATTTAAATGTAACTTACAGTGCTTTTTCATAATAATAGTATGAAGTTGAGTATTCGTGATTTTTAACACTAGTATATGTACTTAAAGCACTATAAAAGTAAATTACTCCACGTTTATACAGAAAATAACAACTTAATGCCTGCGTAGGAAACTCTTTTACGATTGCTTTTCAAAATTGTCATGATAACGTTTACATAGCTTATTTCAAGCTCTGTTAAATGACAGCAAGCTAAAAACGCTGTTTAAATGTTTACAGCGCTATTTTATAAAGCTTATGATAAAAAAAAGACGTTAACCATATAGTATGCCTCTATCCGACTGCATTTTTTATAAATAGCGGCTACACAACCTTTAAATGATTCTATGCTGTGTAACTAAATTTTTACACAGCGTTTGTGCTACCTGGGAAAGGCTGTAACAATTACGTTTTCATGGCTTTTATATCAACTATTTGTGCTACCTGGGTAATATCGAGGTTTTGCGACGAGTAGGTATGCCAAGATGAATAAAAACTGCTTATGTGTTTATTTTTATCACACTTATTTCCATACATCGACGTAAATTTTTTACATAACTGTTTATACATACAATACATACATATAATAAAATTTTAAAATTATAATTTCTGTACATTGAATATATTTACCAAAAACCAATTGGGGATGACGTAAAAATAGTAAGAGAATACGTTAAGACGATTTTTAAAATTTTTGTCTGTCTGTTTGTATGTACACGCTAATCTCCGAAAGTACTGAACGGATTTGAATATTTTATTTGTGATATGTAGCTAATAGGTCGGGCCATAAAATAGGCTATATTTTTTTTTTACTCTGTAAAACCTGATGTAGGAGACTAAGAGATCAGCTAAACTATGAGAGTTATGGAAATGTCACAAAAGCAAAAGTTGTTAAGCGTGATGAGCATTTTCTGTTGACATATTAAAATCCAGAATATTTCAACTCAATTTAGGACAATGGAAATGCCAGAAAAGTAATAGACCAGCTAATATTAGAGATGATAAATATTAAACAAGAAAATATACTAGAAAAAAGCAACTAGTCTCATGTCGCCCTGACGGGATTCGAACCCGCATCCTTGGGAATCCGGCCCAATGCACTAACCAATTATGCTACAGAGACCTATGAGGACACGTCGATTTTTTCTAGTATATTCACCTTTCTACAGTGTTGGCCACCGTCGTTTCATCAATGAGAGAAATATCCTCGCATATAATATGAATTTAGCCAAAGTAAACTAAAAAATACAATCTTTGAATGCACTTTGCATTACACTTGGCCAATATGTTAATAAAATGAAACGTTAATTTCTCGAAACAGGTAGAAGACCTTTGGTATTTTATGAATACCTACTTTTGAACTTGATTGAATAACCTCCATGGGCTTAAAGGAAATATTATATAAAAAAATTACATAAGCCGACAACTCATGCTACTGAAGTAATTGATATGTCGCAGGATAATTAGATAAATCGTTTTTTTGCGAAAATCCTAGGAATATTGCGAAAACACGGATAATTAGACAATGGTGTTGTCATTGCTCAATACTACTGAGAAAAAGATAGGGTTTTTGCGAATAAACGGGCTGCCTTAGTAAGACTGCGAAAAGAATCGCTGGCTATTATGAAATAAGAACACTGATTGGCTGATCGGACCATCCAAAAAAACGTCTTCTCTGATTGGACGACGTTTCAAATGTCAATCAATTCTCTCACGTGTAGTAAACTTCCTGTGAACCAATCAGAATAAGAGTTTAGCAAAAAAGTAAAAATTAAGCCAATCAAAGTTGAGAATATCCAATGTTACTAAAGCAACCCGTATTTTTGCAAAAACCCTATCTTTTATCAGTAGGATTGAGAAATTACAAAACCATTGTCTAATTATCCGTGTTTTTGCAAAATCCCTAGGATTTTTGCGAAAATTCTATTTATCAAATCATCCTACGACAGATACAAAATTAATAACCTGTCCACTCGGCATTCAAGAAGGCAAATGCATTTAAGTTCACCGAAATCTACCTAGGAATGTGGAAATATATCAGAGTGATCAAGAGCTAAATATGTAGGCAAGGTTTAATTTTATATGAAAATAAACCACTTGTCACAATTCTATAATGTTTTGATCCATATCTGCAAAACTACTTAATGTGGGACTAAATTTACTCTAAGAATTACATTTATCTATTACAGAATCTGAATAAAATATCTAATACAGAATTAGATTTTAGAATACTTACTCGACATTTGGCAGTACCACATTGTTAATAAAATGTAAGTGTAAAATGTAATTAATGTAAGGAAAATCCCAGGATCGGCAAAATTGGGCATGTATGTGTCATATCATAATCGTCAAAATATGTGCGTTGTTGATGTAGGAAATTTATTAAAATTTAATCTGTAATGAAACGTTACAATATTATTTGAAAATAAATGTAAATATCATAGGTAACAGTTTATTCTAGAAAGTTATGTTCTAAGCTAAAATTTTATTAACACACTTGGAAAATAAACTTCTTTCTTACATCTACATTTAAGTAGGTGCCTACTCCAACTCAGCTTGCAAATATATCACGAAACCTCGTCATTAAATAAATACATTGGTAGGTAACTGATCCGACGACGTATCAAATAGAAGACCCACACCACACCCATGTGCACTAAACTTAAGAATCGCATGGCTATTCTTATCTATCTTAAGACATTAATAATAAAAATAGCTTAAGCCTTAGGCGCTCGATATTGGGCCAGTAGCCCCGTAACTTAAGAATTGCCTTAGTGGATTTAAGAACGTTTTAAAAGGTTAGTGCAAAGCCATTCTAATAAAGATTAAGATAAATAACAATAGCCTTAGGTGATTCTTATGTTAAGTGCATATGGGAATCAATCTTCACATTTTTCTTTATTTTAGAACTAAGCTGTTTTAAATGTGTCGGTAGGTAGGTAGTACTTACCTGCCTAGATGCGACAAAAAATGTAATAGTTCAGCAAGGGGACTCAAACGCCTGTGAACTATTAGTAAAAAAGAACGCGAAAGTTTAAAATCTTATAAAAATTTACCGTTTTATTAATCATGGATTAGTAGTCGTTTAATACTTGGTTGGTGTCTTGTACTATTTAGTATTCTTGCTTGGGTGCACAGCAAATAAGTAGGTACCTACAATCGGGGAAACTTTCCCGATCGACAGTGCTTAGTGCGAGTTTATTTGATTCACGATCGATCGTGTGCGCGTTTGGTTTTGTATGGCGTAGGTGTAGTTCGTGGCGTATTCCGCTAGATGACGGGCTGCCAATTTTATATAAAATTGGCAGCCGCAAAGCAGCAAAGCAGCAAAAAAAGCCGAGGAAGGGGAAAAACTCGCATTACGCACTCTGTAGAGTTTTTTAAAGAATATCTTTTTCAAAAACTATATAATAATAACGTTAAAGAAAGATTTTTTTAAACAAATGAAATATCTAGGTATTAATATTCTTTTATTTGTGATATAATTTACGTTTTCAATAAATTTAAAAAATAGTAATAAAGCTACTTGTAAAATAACTAAACCAACTGTACCTACCTAGACAAACGATCCCCCACGACACGAGGAAATTTTTTATTTAGGTACCTACCTAGCTACATACCTAATGCAAAAATTTTTGATTTTACTTCACTTTTTTGAGTAAGTACCTACCTAATTACATTCAGTAAAATGAAAAGCTAAGACTAGATACCTATTATGAGAATAATATACAATGTTTAATCACAGGTTTGACAATGTTAAAAAATATCCCAAAGCTAAACTTGAGATTTACTAAATTAAATACTAGTATCGCCATCTAGAGGCATATAGTAAACGTAGATTTGGTTATGCTACTCAACGATAGATGTCGCGGTAAGTAAGTAGGCTGTCGTGATATAGTATTAAAATTCAAATGGCCAAAAAAGGAGCAGTGGGTATATATTCTTTGGCAATGGCCACAACCGGGGCTTCTGCCGTTCTGCCTTACCTGACATGAAAATCATACGACAATATAACATTTAGGAACATTTCATTTTAATCGCTAATTAGATATCATATTCATTCATAATAATAATTCATATTTTCATTACAAGGAGCGAAGGGCCCGTATTCACTATGACCACTTGACGATTCCTTGCTCAAACCAAAACAATGACGTATTTGACACTTACAAAACTTTATTTTACTTGTCTAATAACTATACAATTTATGACTATGTACTTGTACAATAATTCTATAATTTGTGAGTATCATGGACGAAATGAATATTGAAAATGTCAAAACCTATTACGACATTGGCGTGCTTTGAGGAAGGATCGGTATGTGGTCTACTGATTATAGGCCCATTTAGCTGCGAACTTAAAAAACACCACACTAGTAGCAAATGTGAAATTAGTCCAATGTCAAAGAATATTATATGCCAATGTGGAACAAAAAATCACAGTCTGTGAAATTCACAGGTAAAATTATAGAAAAAAATCAATAATTTCTCTGAATGAAAATAACCGAAAAGTAGCAATAATTTCCATGTCTAGTGACGGGAATTTCCCGGTTGGAGGTTTTTAGTGAGCTTTATATCACAAATAAAAGAACATTAACAGGTATTTCATTCGAACAATCAATTATTTCTTACCTTAATGCTTTCCGAGAAATCGTTTCCCTACAAAACTTATGATTGACAGGAAAGTTACCCGATTGAACTATTTTATAATAATTCCATAGGATAGTCTCAATATAGGCAAAGAGTATAGAGCAAAAGAAACGAGATGTACTTTCTTTCTTGGGCTATTTTAATTTCTACTCTTTTTATGTGATGCTTTTCTGATAAGTCTACCTTCTGAAACAAGGTTCCAAAATAAAATAAGGTAAGTACCAATCTTGGCACCCCCCAGTCATTGGCACTCTGACATTTAAACGCAATTATTAAGAAATTGTCATGGATTACAATGCGTCTTCTGTAAATTAAAATCTTACATTGCAACACTCTAAAATTTTTTTACCAACGACGACGGTACGGAGACGGTATATGCGTTTGGGGTGAGAGTTTGTTTGTTTATTTGTTTGTGCAAACCAATGTTACCATTTATCTTCAAAACTACTATAGTCCGATTTTGATGCGGTTTTCCGTAAAGGGTTTGGGTTCGAATGGTAAATGTCCTTAAACAAGTGTTACGGTGACAACTCACCAGGGGGCGCTGCAGTAAACATTTTTTTGAGCCAAACCAAAACCACTTGTCCTATTTTAATGCGGTTTTCAGTAATGGGTTTTATTTAGTTCAATGTACATAATATCTATCTGGCCGTGTATTGTCGGCCTAGAATAGCACTACCCCCTCTCATCCCGTGGGTGTCGTAAAAGGCGACTAAGGGACTCAGCCTTCAGGAGACGGGCAGCAGCGTCACCTACAAACTTGGCCATACTGCGATCGCCAACCCCCAAATGCCAAGCTTACCCGACACTTCACCGAAGATATCCCGGACGTCAGCCTGTACGAGATGAGTATGGCTCTCAAGCAACTGAAAAACAACAAGGTGGCGGGCGATGATGGAATCACTGCGGAATTTATGAGAGCGGGCGGTAAGCCGATACTCAAAGCCCTCCAGAAGCTATTCAATTCCGTTATCGTCGATGGCAAAACGCCAAGAGAATGGAATATAAGTGAGGTGATTTTATTCGTTAAAAAGGGTGACAAGACCCGGTTAAAGAACTTCAGAACCCATCTCACTTCTAAGCCATGTTTATAAGTTGTTTTCGAGAGTCATCACGAATCGTCTTGCTCGCAGGCTCGACGACTTCCAACCTCCCGAACAAGCCGGGTTCCGAAAAGGCTTCAGTACCATAGACCACATCCATACGCTGCGGCAGGTTATACAGAAGACCGAAGAGTATAATCTGCCACTTTGCTTGGCGTTTGTGGACTATGAGAAAGCCTTTGATTCGATTGAGATCTGGGCAGTGCTGCAGTCTCTCCAGAGGTGCCAAGTGGACTATAGGTATATCGAGGTGTTAAGGTACTAATACGAACATGCCACCATGTCGGTCCGATTACAGAACCAGAGCACAAATTCCATCCAACTGCAGCAAGGTGTGAGACAGGGAGACGTCATTTCTCCGAAACTGTTTACGGCTGCGTTGGAGGACATCTTTAAGCTTTTAGACTTGAAAGGACGCGGCATCGACATAAATGGCCAGTATCTGACACACCTTCGTTTTGCCGATGATATAGTCCTTATGGCTGAGACCCTGGAGGACCTGAACACAATGCTCGAAGATCTCCGTAGTGCTTCCCAAAAAGTGGGTCTTAGGATGAACATGGATAAGACGAAAATTATGTCGAATTCCCATGTCATACCCACTACAGTTCACGTTGGGAACACTACACTCGAAGTTGTTGACCATTACGTTTACCTTGGACAGACAATCCAGTTAGGTAAGTCCAACTTTGAGAAAGAGATCTCTCGTCGAATCCAACTCGGATGGGCAGCGTTCGGGAAGCTCCGTAAAATCTTCGCTACGACCAGTGTGTGTTGCCAGTGATGACTTACGGCAGTGAAACGTGGTCGCTAACTATGGGTCTGATAAGGAGGCTCAAGGTAACTCAGAGTGCAATGGAGAGAGCTATGCTCGGCGTTTCCCTGCGTGATCGAATCAGAAATGAGAAGATCCGCCGGAGAACTAAAGTTACTGACATCGCTCGAAGGATTGCTCAGCTGAAGTGGCAGTGGGCGGGACACATAGCGAGAAGAACCGATGGCCGTTGGGGCGGAAAGGTTCTGGAATGGCGACCGCGTACCGGACGACGCAACGTGGGTAGGCCCCCCACAAGGTGGACCGGCGATCTGGTGAAGGTCGCGGGAAGCCGCTGGATGCGGGCAGCACAGGACCGATCGTCGTGGAGATCCTTGGGGGAGGCTTAAACCATGGGCATGGCCATGCGACATGGGCTTCATTTGACAGTTAAATGACCATTTATGGTAATTTTATGAGCTTCAACTGTCAAATGATTCAATAGTAATTCGATTTTCTGATGGAATTTTTCTTTTACTGGAATCCATGACTACACTATATTACCCCAATCTTACAAATCTTTGCTATGAAATTCAATAAGTAATGTGTGTTTTTTATTATAAATTAACTGTAAATATTTTTAAATGACGATGACGATGAATGATATGAGTGAAAAGATTTGCTAAGAAACATTTATTATGAAAATTATTTTCTTCTACTCTTTTTTTCATTTAGCCTTTTAAAAAAGTAAGTGAATAGAACTTATTCCCTTTAATGCACAGAACAAATATTATTTAATTTTTTATCGTCATATTTATTTTAGCTTACTTGGTCTCGTTCTCCCTCTTAATCTTGGTTGGTTAACTTATTTCATATCCTTAAATTACTTATAAAAAGTACTTATGAAAAAGATTTGTAATGGTGATAATACTATGCCAAAAAATTACAGCTGTCAGAATTCCGTCGAATTAAAAATCAGATTAAAGTCGGATTTTTTAAGAGTGATTTGAAAGGTTGTCAAATTCACTTTGTAAAAATAATGCTGAATTAAAATGTAGCTTTAATGATAGATAATATTGAATTTGTGTGCGTGAATGTAACAATACTTACTGAACTGTAGCTCTATTACGAGTTGTTCCTGTAAACGTAAGTGACGTGACAGCTGCTGTTAACGTAAATACGGTGTTCGAATCGCCGACTATCGTATCGGTATTATGAGTTTTTGTAAACGCTACATTAGCTGGTACGTAAATACGTGAGAAGGCAGCGTCGAGGCATAAATTTGAATACGTAACGTAAAATTGTCACTATCTCTTTCTGTCCATATGATGAGGATAAAGACAGAAAGACACCTTTACCATCGAGCCAAAAATAGAGAAATTAAAAGAGTACATTTTTCATGGCGACGTATAGCCCTATTAAATTAAGAAATGTGAAGTAAATCTTCACTGCCTGAGTATGTATGACCTTTTACATTTTATCATAGTATCCGAGTCAGTCAAGTGTCAAGTGTCATCACAGACGCAGAATAAAATAATAGTACAAGGACACAGTGTACAATATACACTAAAATGTTTGTTTATAAATAAATAATCGATCTTTATGTAGTTGCTCATTACGGCTGAAAATATGAAATTACTATGCCGACGATAAATTGATATATTTTGCATTAAAACAATAGACCGCTTACCTAAAAATAATCCATGAAATTATGGACTATCTAAAGTATTGAAAAAATATTTTCATTGCTAGAATAGAAAACTTTCTATAGAGAAAAGAGACATCCCAAGACCCGAAAAGGGCCTTGGTTATCCACAGTTCAATTAATAAGCCCATAGGCGCTGTTTACTAAATAAGTTCCATAATTCCATATTACGTGGAATCATTGCAAAATAAATACAGCTATATTATCTTATTTTTTACTTTTTACGACTTCGTTTAATTCTTTACGTCGATTTTAAAGTTGTGTGTTGTAATAGAAGGCATAATTTAGCTAAATGCGCTTTTGGAGAAACAAATCAATGTTAGGATTATTTTCCGTTTTCGAAATTTTGCCTCTATACAAATTGGTTAATTCATTGTGTCCTTTGTTTCGTACAGCCGCGTAAATTATTTTCTAACCTAAAAAATGCCTTGTCATCAAATTGTTTCAAAATATGTCGTGTATTTATTAATTTTAATTTAATATTATACCTTCTCACTAAAAGAAATGCCGTGAGTGCCGTAACAGCTCCTGTGAACGTAAATTACAGTAGCATCTGCCAAATCAGTAACTCATAATACCAAATTGTATGAAAAACGTGACCGCGAATCGTGAAGCTTACGTAACAGGAGCTGTTAAGTCACCTAATGTCAACGCTGTCAACTCATAATACCATTTTTAGTTCAGCTACTCAGCGCTTGGGGCTCTGAACAGTTTTTCATACAAATGTCTATACGTTAGACGCTAGCGAGGATCGTTGACAAAACTCGTAATAGAGCTACTGGAACTGGATCTGCGCAAATCATTACGAAAAACAATTTAAAGCAGGATTATTTTTGTCAGTGAAGTGACATTGGCACCTGTCATCTACTGAATAAAAAATCCGAATTTCACTTACATTGATAAAATAGGAAAACAAAAATTACGGCAATCAATTAGAAAGAGAGATCGTACCGTTGACAGAGATAGCGCTATAGCGGATTTTAAATTAAAGTAGTAATTTGATAGGTTTTTATAGGAATTATGTTTAAAACATAGAGCAAGCCATTCATATAGAAGAAGTAGAAGAACTGGGGCCCTACCCCGTAAAAAATACGGATATGGACATGGGCTTCATTTGACAGTTAAATGACCATATAAGGAAATTTTATGAGCTTCAACTGTCAAATGAAGCCCATATCCATATCCATATTTTTTACGCGATAGGGGGGCTGTTTTCGTAATGATTTGCTCAGATCCAGTTCAAGTTCAGGGGTGCGATTGCGTAAAGACAATCATATTCATTTGACACTTCATACAATATGAACTGAACACAATATAATGACATACAATATGAACTGAACACAATATAATGACATACAATATGAACTGTCAAATGAATACGATTGGCTTACGCAATCCCATAGCTTGTATTGATTCCATTCACTCCACACACACACACAATTCAATATTATTATTATAGCTACATTTTTTTGGCTTCTTCCGATAGCTACATTAGAAAGCACCATTATTTCTACAAAATGACATTTGGCATATGTCATATTATTCTACTGAATTAAAAAAATCCGACATATTTTTTTTGGCTTCAAGTAGGTATTGGGAGCGCTTGCTCCATTTTACCTATCTACGAGCATTTTGTCTATGGTTTCATTCTCTTTCTTTCTCTTTCGCTCACTCACTTCTTTCTCACTTATTCAGTCAGTTCAGTCCATTGACTTTTTTTTTTTTTTTTCTGGCTCGTACAGTTTGTACATTCGCCAACGTCAAGTAAAAAGTCCATTGACTTGTAAATATATAGTTCTGTTGTATCTCTATGGTTCAGTCCACAGACATAGATCTATGTCTGTGGTTCAGTCGCTCTCTCTCGCTTTCGGTCTCTCGCTCGCTCGCTCACTCAAATAATTCTGGGAAGGGAGTGGAAGTGGATTAGTTTTCTTTTGTTTTATGCTTAATTTATTATTTAACCATGGAATCATTCAGAAATCAAGATATTATTATTGAAAGTGCAACATGAAATATTCTTAATCAAATGAAGAAAGTTTAATGTGGTCGTAGCCACTTTTATAACCTAAATTCCTTGAAGCAACAAGATACCTACATGAAAAAGGTAACAGACGGCGGTTGAAACTTCAGCTTTCTATTGCACTGAATGCTCCGGCAAGAGATCATTTACATTTCAAAATATTAATCAGTTGGAAAATGTTACAATCAACGTTATAGTTGGTGAGTTGCTTATCAAGTATTTTTAGCTCAGTCGGTATTACTCATTAGTACACGCCCACCAGAGCATTTTAATAATATTACTATCATAACACTTAATTTTTTTTTTGTAAAGAATGTTGGTAAAAAGTATAATAACCTCAAATAATCGGAGTAAAAGTTAATTAAATAATGGTATGTATGGCTTTTTAAATATTTATGCAAAAAATTTCTAGAAATATAATTTGTTATCTTCAATAACTATATATTTCATTTTAGCAAATATCTATTTATTTTTAATTTAATGTTTAATTCTTTGGCATTGCAAATAAATGTTTATAGAATTTATGATGAATTTTAAATAGAAAAATATTGGAAAAATTCAACTCGGCCATAAGTGAATTCTTAGATGGGACTTGAACTCACGACCTGGCAATCCGGTCCTGTGCTGACTGGACCGAGCTACCGAGACTTGTGGACCACCGTCGAAATTCTCCAATACTGTTATATTTTTAATACACGTTAGGCCAGCATTGTCACAACAATGCTAGGAAAATCCTTGCATTCAAAAGAAACATCTTTTCAGATGTTTAACAATTGGTTAAGATGCAACAGCCAATAATTTATGATTTTTTATTTTTTACATTTTCAATGCTATTTTTTAGTATATATGTCGTAGGATAATTAGATAAATATAATTTTCACAAAAATCCTAGGGATATTTCAAAAACGCGGATAATTAGACAATAGTGTTGACTTACTTAAAAAAGATAGGGTTTTTGCAAAAATATGGGTTGCTTTAGTAACATTGGATATTCTTTATTCTGATTGGCTTAATTTTTGCTTGCTTGCTGACTCTTATTCTGATTGGTTCACAGAAAGTTTGCTACATGTGAGAGAATGGATTGACATTTGAAACGTCAAGTCGTCAACCAATCAGTGTTCTTATTTCATAATAGCCAGCGATTCTTTTCGCAATCTTACTAAGGCAACAAGTTTTTTCGCATAAATCCTATCTTTATTCAGTAGGATTGAGAAATCAAAACACCACTGTCTAATTATCCGTGTTTTCCTGATATCCCTAGGATTTTCGCAAAAAAACGATTTATCTAATTATCCTGCGACATATATACTCTTTATTGCACTAACAAATACAGTTACACAATTAATTTGAGACATGTGTACAAAGGTGGACTTATCTCTAAAAGAGATCTTTTCCAGCCAACCTGAGACATGTATGAGATTTTGAATATTAAGTGGGTGACTCTAAATGCAAAACTTAAATAAGAAAATTGTGAAACTAAAATCTACAACATATACACATAAATAGATATAATACATAATCTACCTATCCTATACATAAATATACACACATACCTATAAATATAAAATATATGTACATACAAATCTATATATATAATACGGCAGTGAAGCCGCTTCTCCTCCTAAACTAAAAGTCGCACAATCAAGTGCAATACACCGTTAGAAAGGTATTTGTCTGAAGTGGTCGGATAAGTCGAGAAATTTAGCAAAAACTCAAATAAAAAAATAAAAAAACAAAAAAAAAACTTTTTTGAATGTTATTATGTGTTTTTTGCGCATTATGCGCACACGGGTTGCTCGTAAATACATAAAAGAGACGGGGTTAAGTAAGTGACTCATGATTCAGACTCAGATAATTGTAATAGTAAGTGCGACTTGACTTTGGACTTGAATGAGTGAATACTTGGGGATTCCTGAATGTTTGGTGGGAGTTTATTCCAAAATTGTTTTTTATACTTATGATAAATTTAAAATAGAAAAATATTGGAAAAGCGGTTGGAGTCGGCCACAAGTGAATTCTTAAATCACAACTTTTGGAAATCCGGTCCAATACTCTAACCACTGAGCTACCGAGACTTGCGGACTACCGTCGAAATTCTCCAATACTTTTATATTTTTAATATGCTGTAGGCCAGCGTAGTTGTTTATAGAACTGAGAAATATTTTTTTACATTATGATAAAAAAAAAATTATTCACGGTTGTTGCTCAGTCACTCACAGTCTACCTATGCTTACAGTTGTCTGACGGACACGGTTTTGCCAGCGCAATCGTGCGGGGTTCGCGGGGGCGAGAGGGGGTGCTAGCGAGACCAAGCTGCCATACGCTCACTCGGGACAATGACATAATATGTCCTGTCAAATACCTACTATAAGTATTGTCAAAAGCAACATGGCCGCGAGTTTTCAAGGGCGTTGTCCCACTGTTAGTTCCTTAGTTACACTGTGGTCACACTAAAACAGGAAACAGAACCAAACAGGTACAAAACAAAAACAAAATCTATGTATAAAAATCATTGGCTGTGTATATGTATGTCGCAGCCATCTGGTTAAATCAGCCGTTTAATTGAACGGCTAGCCCGTTCATTGAACGCCGGCATTCAATTAAATGGCTAAAGAACAACTAGCGTCGTCCAGTCGTTAAATGAATCGTTTAACTTCTTGGCTAAACAACATATTTAGCCGTTTCATTAAATGAGCTAGGGTAAAACTACTTTATGGACCCACTATTTTGGTTGTTTTGGGGGGGTATGAGTAAAGAGACTTCTAAGGTTTAAAAAAAATAACAGGGGTACAAAAAATTCTTTAATTATTCTCAGTAGATCTATTTCCAACAAAAAAACATTGTCAGCTGAGCGAGCTATCTGACGCCATTTTTGTTTTGGTGTCACCATCGCCGCAGTAGCAAAAATATAAACTAAATTTAAATTACCTGCCTGAATTCACGTCAGCCATCTTCAATGGGCTAGCTTACAATCAGCCAACTAGTTGAACGTTTAGTGATGCTATTTCAATCAACTATCGGCCTAGGCATTCAATAAAATTGGACGCCGGCGTTTAATTACCGGGCTAGTCCTCCAATTGAACGGCTGATTTAACCAGTTGGCTGCGACATATATTATATAACTATTTTTAATAATTAAAACCAGGCCGCATTCTGTTCACTAGCGCATTGGAAAAAAATAGGTTTATTATTTTTTTCCTATTTCACTGGCTCAGCAGCCTAAGTCATTCCAGGATTCCAGGCAATTAGCCCACTTTTCACCAGGTGTTCGTAATAAAGCTCATTGGCCATACATTGACAATGGGGAACCCCATATCCAGTACTTCCCTACCCTAGTACCTCCTTTATAATACAACACTGCTGATTTTGAAAACTTTTATCACACTACTAATATTTTAAACCTTTATCCGCGATCAAAATAATAAAATTACATAAACAACTAGCCGCCGCTCTCGGTTTATCACCCGCGTGGTTCCTGCTTGCGTGGGAATATCGGGATAAATAGTATCCTATGTGATTCAGGCTATCTATACTATCTGAGTGCCATACAACCAAATACGTTCAGTAGTTTTTGCGTGAAAGAGTAACACACATTCATTCATCCCACCATCCAGACATCCTCAAAAACTTCCGCATTTATGATATTAGTAGGATAAATAAATTATTCCTGATTTCCAGTAGAGATGTGTGTGACTGTGACTGTGAATGACCTTTTGTAAAAGAAAGAAAGAAATATCTTTCTTTTTCCTAAACTAATTCCATGAAAAAATACTACTTACGCCACCTATTGCGATGAAGTGTATTTTCCAGTAGAAAATAGGGATTTTTACGCGACAAAAAGTAAGCCGTTTCTCTCAAGTCTATAAAGTAAGTATATGTGCCCCGAATTTCATCCAAACCCGTTCAGCCATTTTTGAGTGATTGAGGAACAAACATCTAAACTTTCACATTTTTATGATAAAGTAGGAAGTAGGATAATACATTTTCTAAGATTATGAGGCGCCATATACTTTAGCCCGCATTGATTTTTGTACTTACTTTTTTTTTTCCCGTAGAAATGAGGGCTTTTAAAGCGACCAATGGCGAAAAGTATCCAATGTTATTCTCCAGGCTATTAAGTATTTGTGTCTCGAATTTCATCTAAATCCGTTCAGCCGTTTTTGCGTGATTGAGTAAACATCCAAACTTTCACATTAATAATATTAGTAGGAAGTAGGATAGGAGGATTTCAAAAATTATGTGGCGCCATCTATTTAAGCCCTATCGATGTTTGTATTTTTAACCGACTTCAAAAAAAGGAGGTGGTTCTCAAGTCGACGGTTTTTTATTTTATTTTTTTAATGTATGTTTTACCATAACTTCGCCAGTTGTTAACAGATTTTTATAATTTTTTTATCTGAAAGAAATTGGTTTACGTGTGGTCCCATATAATTTTTACGAAGATCTGGCTAGTAGTTTTTTCATAATCCTGAAAAATATCAATCACCTTTTGGCAAGTAGTCGTTTACCTAGATGACATCATTGTTGTGTATGGGCTGATTTTTAGTGTAAGTAACGGCACATGATGTAACTAAAAAATCTGAAATAAAAACATTTTATTAAAAAAAATCAAACCGACTTCGAAAAGTAAAAAATAAAACTTTTGGAGTCGGTGCTAGCTAGCTAAGGCCAAAAAAATATATAGTTAATCAAAGTGCAATGTAGAATGCCTTGGCTGGCACCGACTCCAAAAGTTTTATTTTTTACTTTTTGAAGTCGGTTAGATTTTTTTTTATAAAATGTTTTTAGCGTAGGAGTTTGGTATTTTACGTACGCGACAAAAGTATTAAATGTTCCTCTCCAGGCTATTAAGTACCCTGTGTCCTGAATTTCATCCAAACCCGTTCAGCCATTTTTGCGTGATTGAGTAACACACATCCAAACATCTATAGATCTACACTTTTACATTTATAATATTAGTAGGATAGCAGGATTTCTAAAATTATGTGGCGCCGCTTATTATTGATTCTTTATGTTTTCCTGTGACAAAAAGTATCATATGTTCCTCTGTTCAGGCTATTAAGTGTCTGTGTCCCGAATTTCATTCAAATCCGTTTAGCCGTTTTGCGAGATTAAGTAACATTCCCGTGAGACTACCGGGATAAAAAGTAGCCTATGTTTTAATCCAGGCTATCTTTTATCTGTGTGCCAAATTTCATCGAACTCGATTCAGTAGTTTTCGCGTGAAAGAGTAACCAACATCTATCCATCCAAATATACTCACAAACTTCCGCATTAGTATATTTATTGTTAAAATGACGGATTTTTTTAATGCCGTTACATCCGCGAGGAATTAGGTTATCGCGCGGACGTAGAATGTCGCTTGGTGGTGCCATTTATCTTAATAAAAAGTATTCTACATATGTCCATCTCCACGGTTCAAGTTATCTTCATACCAAATTTCATTAAATTATATTCAGTGGTTTACTTGAGAAAAGGAACAGTCAGACAGACAACAATCACTTTCACATTTAGAATATTAGTATGGATAAGTATGAATGGAGAAGTATTTGATGTCACAAATTATTGTAAAAAATATTCCAAAGCGTAAAAGTTGCTAAGTATTTCTATTTTGCATAATTTTTCTAAACATAATTTAAAGTCCTTTTTCAAACCTTCAAGGGTTGAATTATGTCCACCGCGTCGGACTTCAAAATCGATGGCATTTTCTTAATCAACATCCCATAAAACCTCAATAACGACACCCATATCGATTTTAACATTATTTACCCCCTATTACCCCCTTAGGGGTTGATTTCTATAAATCACAAAATTAATACTTGTTTATTGGTATTTAATTTCCAACCATAACCCTTATAAAAATGAGAGACTTTTACTTTGAAAATAAAGGACTTTTCTTACTTAACTTCATCCCCCTTTCTACCCCTTTGGGGGTGGAATTTTCAAAAACGCCGAGACAGGTAAATATTTATTTTCAATCGTCAACCTAAATACAAAATTTGGAGATCATAACTTCAAAACTGACGGACTTTCATACAAACTTTCATCCCCTATTTTATCCCCTTGGGGGTAGAATTGATCAAAATCCTTTCTTAGTGGATGTCTACGTCATAACATCTACCTGCATGCCAAATTTCAGCCCGATCCGTCCAGTGGTTTGGGCTGTGCGTTGATAGATCACTATGTCAGTCAGTCACCTTTGAGTTATAATATTTAGATTATTAATTCCGTTCTACGGTAAAAAAAACTACTTTCAAAACATTATACTAAAATATATCCACGAGAAGCCACATAGATTTAACATTATTGTTAATGACATTAATGTCATAATGTTTCGTGAGAGATAGAAAGTAAACAATTAATACCAAAAATCACGAAGGTAAATTTTTGTTGAAATAGTAATCTATACTAGTATTATAAAGAGGAATCAATTGTTTCTTTGTTTGTTTACAATAAATAAACTCGAAAACTGATACCTAGTAGATAGCCTGGTTATGAACATAGGATACTTATCCCAATATTCCCACGGGAACGGGAACCATGCGGGTGAAACCGTGAGCGGCCGCTAGTTAATTATATTTTCACCACCACCATTTTCACATTTCCATGTATTGTAACTGTAAATATTTACTATATACCTACTTTATAATTTAAAATGAACAAATATTTAGTGCCATTAATGACAAAACTAATTAATTACCTATTTATGAATGTTCTAGGCAAGTAATACTCCTTGCACTTTTTCGAGAATCCAATAATCTAGAACGATATCGTTTACGCACTTCCACTTCCGCCTTAGACGCCGATTTAATTATTTTTTAATTCCTTATTTATTTGTTGTAAAAAGACATTAATAATACTTGGTTTAAAATTTAGTACAAGAGATACACTTCAGTCAACTTACGGAAAGATTTTTTCTAAATAAACCGCCCAAACTTTTTTTTATGCGAAATATCTTTATTTTAGTCACTTATAGACTAAATATATATTTCGATACATTCTTTTCCGATCTCTTACTTTCTCCTATGCTAGATATTTCGTGTAGACGACGCGATGCTCTTACTTATAGTCTAAATTCTCTAATATGTCATACTTACTTTTTTCATACATTTTTCATGTTTATCTAATTAGTTTTAACTAGATTTAAATATGTATCTGTTTTGGTATTTTGAATAAATACACCGTAGGGGCATGAGCTTGTGTGTGTTCGTAGTTACCATCATTAGAAATATTAAAATACTTATTTTTGATTACCCACCAACGATTTTTATCAGCCGTAGTCGTACGTCGTCAGTTGCCTCGCTAAAGCCGTTCGAAGCACCCGCTCGCTATATTTCTCGAAAGCAATTCGCAAATTCAGCTGATTATATTTTTTTGTATTTTTTCGATATTTTTTCATGCGTTCCATATGGCCCGCCATTGCGTACCTTTAACACACAAAATACTTCCTCAAAAATATATGTAATCCTGGATAACTTGAATGAAATGAAACACAATACATGCAATACCCGTTACGTAACTAAAATATCATGACTCAAAAATATTAGCTTAATATAAGGTATGCAAGTTATTAGTTAACTATCTTAAGCTTACTTTCCCACAACCATATCGTTCTCATCAAAATAAAGTAGTAGTTATGTAAACTTATTAACCTTGTCTGTAACGGGTGTTTCAGTGTAATATCCCAAAAGTAACCTCGAAAAAAAGCATGTATAAAGCAGAAAGTACCTCTTATTTTCACAGTTTACAACAGTTAAAAGATGTCGCCTTACGACAGTTCGTCGATAACTGTCTATTTCTAATTATTTGACTTGATTACAGTGTTTCCAATTTAGCGAACTAAACTACTTCCGAGGCAATACGTAGGTGTTTATTTTTAGGCCAAGTTTTTATAAAATTCGGACTATTTGGTGTTGGTTTATTAATTTAAGCTATAAAACTCTTGATATTCGAACTTTAAAAAATTTGCGATAGTCGCGTACGAAATGAAATGAGCCTATAGAGGAATTTACTTACTATCGCTATTAGTTAAAATGCTAACAAGGATTTAAAATGAAAATTTAACGTCCTATGTAAAGTTTACTGAAAAGCCATAAAATATAAATCTCTTGTATTAAAGATAAGTGATCATCAAACGTACATCTATTAAAATTATAAATCCCAAAGTAACTACATTTGTTTGTTGCCTTCTCACGCCTGAACGGCTCATCAAATCTTGATACAAACATCTTTATTTACGATCCAAGCAATAACTTAACAGTAAGTTGTAGTTGGTGTCTCCTTTGCAACAAACATAGCAATGTGTCTGTATTACGAGGCACCGCTCTTCCATAACGTAAATAATACCTATACTCGTATGTACAAAAAGTAAAGTTTATAGTCTAAAATGTTTAATTTGGATCAAGCACAGTTTTTAAGTTAAAGCGATTAGATCACGTTGAAGATGACAGTCTCTTGGACTATACTTAATTTGCTATTGTTAGGTAATGTTCGTCGTCATTTACTCCATCGTTCAAATAAATATATATAACTGTTATCAAAACTAACGTGTTTAATAAGTAACAGTTATCGGCCAGTGTTGTTAGTATTGTGATCTGTTTAAAGGTGTCTGTGATACCTGTGTTTAGTAAAATAAGTTTGACGTTTCAATGTAAGTTGTACATAACTGTGTGTTTGTTAAAATTGCGTTAACTTGAATGAAACAGAAATCGTTACAGTTATCCAATCCTTAAAAATCGGTAAAGCATCTGGGGTCGACGAAATTTCTGTTCAGCAGCTTAAAATCCTTGCGACCAAACCCCTCAAAGACTCAGTATTGCGCTTTCCACCTGCGCAATCGAGATTCCCGGTGGACACTAAACATTCGATGAGAGAATGTTCCGATTGCTCACTGCCCTACTCCAAAATACCGTGGCATAACGTTGGATAGGGCCCTGACATATAAAAAGCACTGCATCAACACCAAGCAACGTCCTCCAAGTGGGGAGCTTCACCTCAGACTTTGCGGGTAACCAGTCTAGCCCTTTCTTTTTCGGCTGGTGAATATCCTAATGAATAATCCTGTCTGGAGTCGTTCAGTGCACTCACAGCTAATGAATACAGCATTAAACGAGTCATGCCGAATCATCACGGGCTGTCTAAAACCGACCCTCGTTGATTTGCTGTATTCACTAGCTGGTGTAGCCCCTCCGGATGTCCGCAGAAATGTGGCTAGTTCTCTGGAACATCTTAAGAAAGAGAACGACCCGCGGCACCCCTTACACCATCACGTGCCGGTGACCCAGAGGTTAAAGAGTCGCCATAACTTCCTTAAAAAAGTTCCTACTCTAGACGGGGATGTTAAAAAAGCCCGCTTAAAGCTCTGGAAGGAGAAATATCCCATGCACTCATTTATCGAGCAGACGGAGCGTCTCCCCCTTGGACATGATCTACCTAGGGGAACTTGGAAGTCCTTAAGTAGGTTACGGTCCCAAGTCGGCCGAAGCAACGAAAACATGCGCAGGTTACATGTTGTTACAGCTCGGATAGCGCTTGCCTATGTGGTATTTCCCTTCGACAATGGCTCATCTTTTGTCCTGCCCTGCGTGTCCCAACACCTGTATACGCGAGGATCTATTCAAAGCTACTGATAGTGCTGTGTCGGTGGCTCAGTTCTGGTCCTCACACATATTATTATAACAGCCTGAGTCGACACGATAAGATGAAGAACTGCGTGCTGAGGGAGTCGTGTATTAATCAGGATGTAATTTTTACAGATTGCACTTTTGAAAAGACGGCCATCGTCGCTGTGTAACATCGTACCAGTAATTTGGTAAGTATTTAACTGAAAATATATGTTAAAACTATCCGAATAATTTTAGTTATAAATCTTAATAGAAAAATATTAGAAAAAATCGACTCGGCTCACAAGCTATTCTCAGCGGGACTTGAACCCGCCCCCGTCCCTTTACTTTGGTATTTTCTATTAAGATTTATTATATTATATTATAAGATAGCATTGTAAACTCGAACTTTAAAAATCATAAATAAAATGGCTGTTTCATCTTAATCGATCGTTGATAGTAGATTATGCACTAAAGCAGTGTCTAATGTCACTGGCAGCATATTGAATCCTGAGCGAAATGAAGGATTCTGTATTTGATTCCCGAACGTACTGAGGGAATTAAGATGTTAATTATGGTAAAAATCCTGAATGAAGCGAGGGATTCAAGTCTGCCCAAGGCTAAGACACTTTTATTCCCGAGGAGCATACTCTACTTTATACACCTACTGTAACCTACTGTGACGTTAAATTAAAAAGAAATTATAAATTATAAAACTAATTAATGACGACAATTTAACAATTCGCGGAAAAAAATATCGAAATGATCAAAACTCGCCGATTTTTTCTTTAGATATTAGTTCCGTAGGCAATGCAATGATAATTTTCATTATATCTGTGACGTGTGATGTGTCAAGACTACACACAATATTCACAATTTGATCATTTGCCATGTTTTACTGATATAATAAGTAAGACAAAAGACATGAAAAAGCACAGAAATGAAAGAGATAGCTATTAGATTATATTTGCATGAGTGCACAATAGCACAGTATCACATAATTCTAATTTAAAATGTTTTCTTGGTGCTACGGACCCCGATACATACAGCCATGTTTATATTTTTAATAGGAGTAAAGTCTTATTATACCTTGAACAGCCTTTTTTTCGAATCTATTTTTGATAGAATTTTTGTTGACATTTTGGCGTTCCAAATTTAAATGTTATCCTAATTACCCAAAGGAAGTTCCATACAACATTAGCTACCTCCGGGCATTAAAAGCTTACTTTCAAATTGAAAATACTTGATATTCAATACGTGCTATACGAGCATACTCCTGTACTGTCATATGTCATTGATTAAACATAACGCTGACCAATTATAGCGTAGAAAAAAGTAAAAAGTACTAGAAAATTTGACGGTTGCTCAAGACTCGGCAGCTCAATTGGGAGAGCAGTGAGCCGGATACTGTTTTTGTTAACTTACTAAAACAATAGATTTTAAAAGACGAAAACAACCTATTCTCGGTTTTTGTCACATTTAAGATAGCATTGAATATGCAATGTTTAAATATCAATAATTAAAACAATAGGTTAAGTAACCTTTTTTAGAAGCTTCTGAAATAATAATATTTTCCTATTTCTATTGCTTGTTGCCACGCGTGTCATGTATGGAGTATACTTATTATCTTAAAAGTATTTAAAAATAAATTAAGAAGGAATTCAATTCTTCATTCTAGCCAAAAGAAATGTATCTGTTTGAGCCATTAAGACGTTTATAACATTATAGGCATTGCCATCTAGAGTTTATTGCGCGCATTTTTCATGGATTGTCGACGCGGTCGATGACCAATCCTTCGAGGCGGTGGTATTTTTTAATAATGGAAATTTTCCTCTTAAATTGGTAACGTAAATGTACGGTGGTGCGAATCCGGCGACCGGTCCGTGCCGCAACCGCGGCAGTGACGTGCGCGTGACGCGCGCCCGCGCAGCGGCAGCGCATAGCGCGCACGCGCCGCCAGTCTTCCCTCGTCGCGCACCTCCTTCGCGCGCACCACATATCAATACAAATCGCGAAAGTCGACCGCTTTTTTACATTCAATTGGTGTCCCACACTCCTTTAGAAAGGGTTCGTCCTTTTCGTCGTGCGCATCCGTTTTGTAAGTAGCACTATTGCTTATAACTGATGAGCACTAGGTTTAATTTGAAGTCTCTTGATATTTATTATTTCATGATCATTTATTCTTCCATAATAATTGAATCTTCTCTGGGGGTTTTAAACGATACAGTAAACTAAAGTGAACAGTAATTTTAATATTAATTTATTTTTATTTAAACTCAACAAAAACAACTACTTTGACAATCATCAAAAAATTCTGTTGTTATTATTAAATAATATTTATTATTCCTGTCCTGCAAATGTATCACAGTGTACATCTTGACACGATATTTAGTGATCATTTAATAAGATATTATCTCATCCTACCGACGCATCGAGATGAAGTGTTTGTAAACATTTTGAAACATCCGGTGCGCAAGATAGTTGCCGTTCACATATTTAGTACCTACTGTAGCAAGTTTTATTTCTGAAATTATTCATCAAAAAGAAGTACTACTTACCCTCATGGGGGTGGAATGTTACTCTTGACGTAATCGAGTTGTGATCGAATTCGAATCAACGTAAAAAGTCAGTAATTGTTTTGTTACTGATTCTCGCGACGTTAATTCGATTTTGATTGGCGCTACAATGGAATTCAGAATACAATATTACTTTAATTACGTAACAAAATAAGTATTTGTTTTAGTTTACTTTACAAGTCATAATTATTAAATTTTGACGTTGATTTGATCTCGATCGCAACTTGATTCTGTAAAGACTTCAAGAGTAATGCTTTTTAATGAACAACGGGGAGACGTTTAGGCCTTATCATACCTTATGTTAAGTATTGATAAGGCTAAAGATGGAAGTGCGCCTCTCCCGGAATCCTCAACCACTGAGGAACTGGCTGTCTCATCTATAACTGCCGGAACACAACAATGCTGAAAACATTGCTGTTATGGCGTCAGACTTAGATAAGATGGTGGTAACTAGCCAGGCGCTAGCCTTCTGTTTAGCGCAGGGATAAAGGGTTCGATTAACGTACAAGAGAGATATTTGTGTGTAGTACATGTCTATTTATATAATTGATAGAAACATACTAGAAAAAATCGTTTCGAAATAAGAGATAATCAGGCGTTAACCGCCTCTGGTCTAGTTGGTAACCCAACTTGTATTAGATTCCCAGTGGGCTAAATGTTGTATACGGTTTGGTTGGTGTTAAGACTAGTTGTATTTCCGCCTGGTTAACTTAGCTACCACCATCTATCTAGATGTATCTATTATAAGCCTGGCGCCCCATAACAACATTTATTCAGCGTTGTTATGTTCCGGCATTTAGAGAAAAATAGAATAGCCAGTTCATTAGTGATTCCCGGGAAAGGCTTGCTTCCACCTTCGGCCTTATCAATACATAACATCAGGTATGATGAAGGCTTTCTATTCTATTCTAATTATAAAAACTTTTTCTTATATTTTTCTATCATAATATCATTAAAAATCAAAAAAGTCTCTATTTATCTTGGTCTTAGAGACACTTTGACCAACTGTCACCAATGACGCTAAACGTGATTAAAATGACATTAACTTTTCAGACCCCGAATTATGAGACACAATGGATATTCCATTGTTTTCTGGACACCGGTGTCCGGTTCGGGTTTGATGAATAAAATCACATCAGATATGATGAAGGCTAAGAGCCTCCCCGTCGTTCATTAAAAATAAACAGTCGTTTTAATGAAAGGGACAGAACAATGTTTTGAACACAACTAGAGTCAATCGTGATTAGTCTCAGTTAGTATTGGCTCTAGTATTTGCTATCTTTATTAATTTTGTTTGTTATGTATGTATTTACTAACAAAAAAGTACAAACGTATGTTTATCTGTTATATAGTATCTGTATCCATAACACAAAATCTTATAAAACTTACGTTTGGCTAGATAACTGGTGTGAATGTATGAGATGTATTTATTATTTATTTCATCTATATATATAGGTACTAATATTAAAAAGAGCAAAGATTTTATTGTTTGTTTGTTTGCATTGAATAGGCTCCGTAACTTCTGATCGGATTTAGATGAAACTTGGTACACAAATAGTAGATAGTCTGGTTATGAACGTAGGATACTTTTTATCCCGAAATTCCCACCGGAACGGGAACCAAGCTGGTGAAACCACAAGCGGCCGCTAGTTACTAATAAATATGTGGGTTTTGCCGGAAATGAAGCAAAGTTTTTGAATGAAACTTTTTAATATTTCCCTAATTCAGCTTTGTCACATAATATACCACCTTAGTAACACAAAAAATAAATCCAAAAAATATCGAAACTATAATTAAGTTTTGGGTATTCTGCCTTATGATAAATTTTAAATAGAAAACAATGCTCTAACCACTGAGCTATCGAGACTAAGTGGTTAGAGCATTGGACCGAATTTCCAAAGGTCGTTGGTTCGAGTCCCATCTGAGAATTCACTTGTGGCAGAGTTGATTGTTTTCCAATATTTTTCTATTTAAATGTGTGTATAAAAGTAGCATTGAAAAATGCAAAAATTCAAAATCTAAAAATATTATGCCTTAGATGAAATACAATACTATTATTGTTCGCAAATAAATATCATCGGGTTAGCTATTCTCGCGCTGGCAAATCTCGAATTTGACATTTTTGGAGCCACAAAATATGGATTAAAATTTCACTGAAAACAATCTTCGAAATAATAGGATTGTCAAAGATCGTTGAGACTAAAGCGTATTGACAGTAGTAGAGATTTCATTAAATTTTTAATAAAGAAATTATTGATATAAAAAGGCCAAATTCGAGATATCTCAGCGCGAAAATAATAATAATAAATAAATTATTTATTCAATAATCAAAACATTACAGTGTTAAAAACTTATAGCCTAGAATTTTTACCAAAATCTATAATTATTATATATATATATATTTATATTAAATTAAAATAGCCCTTCTGTATGTTTATTTAATAGGGTTAACTTTCAACGTCTCCTAACATCATTTTTCAATTTAAAATAATCTTGAACACATGATGATGAAGTCATTCGAAATCCTGGGAACTCCCAAATCTGATCAAAGATCAGTGTGCAAGGGGAAGAAGGAGCTATTAAGGATTTTTCTGTTCTTTATTTTATTTTACTACTACGTTTAAACGATTAATAATGTTAATCTTAACTAATATTATACATGGGAAAGTGTGTTTGTTTGTCCTTTCTTAACGCCCTAACTAAGCAACCAATTGACTTGTTTTTTGGCATAGAGTTAGTTTAAAGGGCGGCGAGTAACATAGGGTACTTTTTATCCCGATATTGCTGGAAGTGGACTAGTGGAAGCTAGTGTGTAATAAAGTCTTCGTGTCCAATAACGCGAAATTCACAATGAACAATGAAAAGAATATTTTTTTGTTCCTACCTCCAAATTTATTCAACATTTGGACTTGATTTATAGTCACATGATGCTTTAACTGCTCAGGTATCATGTTATTAACATAAATCTAATATAATAATAAATATGTTAAGTATTTAATATTATTTTTTAAAAGGCACTTGTTAATTCTTACCCCGGGTTTGAGGCTAGTATTAACGTGATGTTATTCCAAATAATAAAAGAGAAATGAAATATATGAATGACATTATTTTTTATCAATGAAATTACAATTAATACACTTACATGTTTATTGCACATATTCTCATATGAATAATTAACATTACAAATTAGAGAATATCTAAAAATGTAAAAAAACTGCCTTTTATCTATTTTAGATTTATCAACGTTTTTGTGGTCACTTTTTCTTACAACTTATACGATAGTAGGTGTAATTTCGAATATTACTCGCTGAGTGTCGAGCACACGGCAAAATAATCGCGATTTTTTTTGTGACGAGTTGCATACCAGCTTTAGGCTTAATACGCCGAATATTTACGAAAACACCAATATTAAAGAAAAATACCAAGAATATATCAATAGGACGTAGGTACTATTTTGTCTATTTGCCGACTTTTCGCTGAAATCCGAATATATGTACGACATCTGTTTACTTATATATTATTATTATTACAAAAAAAAGAAACCAATTTGAGTAAGATATACTACGATCTATTAAGATAAGAATGTTATTTATTACATTGAACATGCTCACTAACAGGTTTAGTATTATGTCGCAATTTGATAACGTGAAACCAAATGAAAATTATTATTAATTAATAATATCACCTATCGATAAAAAAAATATTATACAATTAATTCATATCATAAACGAAAAAAAATATGCTCTTTTTCTTTAGTAGATAAGTATTCGCGAATCATCTTTCGAATATTGGCAGTTCTGAAAAATAGTCGAAATAATAATACCATTCTTTGCAACGCAGTCGTTACCCAAAAAAGACATCAACGAACGCAGTCTGAAATTTAAGTTGGTTGGGGTTATTAATTATTTATTCACAACTTAGTTTTTACTTTTTTTGTTGTTATTTATTTGTAAAATTACAAAAATAAAAGAATATAGTTTTGATAACAGCATTTATAATGTTTTTTTCATTAAAGTCTTATTTAAACAATGTGTTAAGTAGGTACTGAAAAAATCAGCTTGTCTCCCGTTTGGACTGGTTTCTCACCTGGGCAAACTAAGAATCGTTAAAATAACGAGTTTCATCACTATTTTTAAATGCTTATTTATTTATACACTTTTCTTTGCAATTCAGTCGTTACCTAAAAAGACATCAACGAACGCATTTTGAACATTAAGTTGGGGTAAATTCACAATCTAATTTTCACAACTTTTATTGTTGTTTATTATTAGATAATTCATAGTATTGTCTTCAGCATTCAGATTTTTTTATTTTTATTAAAGTCGTTAATTAAATAATTTACTAGAAAAATTAACTTGTATCCCGTTTGGACTGGTTTCTCGCCTGGGCAAACTAAAACGTGTTTTATCACTGTTTTCAAATGTTTATTTAAATACAATGTATAAAACCTTGTTCGGTAGGTTTACATTTGTTTAACAAATCCAATAAATTTAAGTTGCCATCATCTTTAATAGTTAATATCGACAAAAAAAATGTTTTTGTTTGTTCAAAACTTTTGGCCAAGGCTGCTATTACTTATTAAATTTAAAGTTTGAGAGAAAAAATATAAACTATTTCTACATAACTCGTATTTTGTGATTTAATCTTTAAATGTCCTTTTAGCCTTCAGCATACCTGATGTTAAGTAAAGATAAGGCTGTAGATGGAAGCAAGCCTCTCCCGGAATCATTCATTCATCATTGAGGAACTGGCAAACTTATCTGTAACTGCCGGAACACAACAATGCTGGAAACATTGTTGTTATGGCGTCAGACTTAGATAAGTTGGTGGTAGCTACCCAGGCGGACAAACAACAACAACTACCACCTGCCAAACCGAATACAATATGTACCCCCGCTGGGAATCGAACACGGGACCCCTATACCTGTGGTTGTTACCACTAGACCCTGTGGTCCAGAGTCCAGAGTTGGTACCATAAAAGTACACGTAACATAAGTACCTGAAGTACGTCATGCTCATTCAAACGTTTCTTCGGCGTTGTCGTGTGAGGCGGGTCCTTACGTTCCCTAAAATATGGTTGAGCGAAGCGATAGCTGGTTCATGCGTCATGCTCGTGAACGGGTGCCGCCTCCGGAAATGGGTCTACTTCAGTCTGCTTGTCTTAACGTTGTGCTTAGAGCTTAAATATTTTCATCTAAAATAAATTACTATTGACCTGTATGTACGTCACAACTTGCAGTACAGTAACCTTGTAATGCGAGAAATGCTATAATGTAAGTCCTTCCTTGCGAGTTGAAAATTGTTTACGGTAAGGATAACCATAAAATGTAATATTATAATTAGTATTTTCTTTTTGTGATGAAAATTGTCCTTACTGATATGTTAAGCTCACTTTTTAATTAGACCACTCTGTATGAAACAAAACAAGGAGAAATAAATAGCCCTTGACGAGTTTCTTGCTGGTTCTTCTCGTTACAAGGTCTCCCGCCGTAGGGTTTGTGAACCGATGGCGTAGCTTCTTTGACGTTCATAAGTGCTTGTAACAGCCTAGACTGAATTAGTATAATATAATTAATTAGGTAGGTATATATTTGACGACCTGTTTGGTGCAGGGGTACTAAGCCCGCCTTCTGCGCCAAAGACCTTTCCGGACAAGATAAATATTTGTGTGCATGAACATGTCTATTTGTCTTGGTCTAGGTGTTAAATATATATATTATGTACGTTTTTACAAAAAAAAAGTATATTTGTATGTTTATCCGTTATCTAGTACCTATCCATAACAGAAGTTCTTCATGAAATTTAACGTGGGCTAGATAATTGGTGTTGTGTGCAATTATTTATTTACTCACTATTTTTTAACTAAGATCTACAGCCATGCGAAACTTTACTATTGTTTTTGCTTGGCTACCCAAACTGAGTACTCTTTAGTTAAATGTTTGTTATGTTGGGTTATGCTGGAACTTTCGCGATTTTTTCCGATTTCCGATATTTCGATTACTTGTAACCTTTGATAGATACCTATGACAATAATGTTAATATATTCAACCTTCGATGTAACTTAATAAATAAAGGTATAAAACCTTGTACAGTAGGTCACCGTATGTCCTCAAACAAATCGCAAAATATATAACGTATTAGGAGCTTCCGCTTTGGGTTATTAATTCTACCGATTTGAATGTTTCTCGAACTTTGGACATTAGGTTCAAGCTCTACTCTTTTTAACCGACGTCAAAAAATGAAATAGGATCAATTCGTCGCGTATATTTTTCTTTTTTATGTAGGTATGTTTACCGATTATTCTAAGGCGGCTTGACCGATTGGAAGGTTTGTTAGTCCCATTTGTTGAAATTTGAAATCGGTTTAGTAGTTTTCTGGAAATCTTGAAAATAGTGTTGTTTTCGTCACCATTTACCTAGATGACATGAGGATCAATTCGTCGCGTAGGTATATATATATATATATATTTTTTTTTTCTTTTTTTTCTTTTTTCTGTATGTTCACCGATTATTCGAAGATGGCTTGACCGATTGGAATGATTCAAACGCCATTGCATCAGGTGAGTTCACTCGTTAGTCCCTTTATTTAAATTTTTAGATCGGAATAGTAGTTTCCAGGAAATCATGAAAAAAGTGTTCTTTCGTCACTATTTACCTAGATGACAAAATTACTTTTAAGTTTTGAAGTCTGTTCTAATTTTTCCTGACAAGTTTTCGATTATTAGCAGTCGTAATGTAGGTATTTTAGTTTTGGCGACGTTGGCATAGATTAGGTACTAAGTGGTTACTTCGAGCATGGTTTGTATAAAATGAGGCTCGAATTTAATTAAAGCTATGTTAAGGCCAATTTAGTCTTTATTTAAGTACGTTGCATTGAATCGGTATCAGATCTTGTTAAGAATTTCAGAATTCTTGGCGGCGATAATTGTTAAGGTCGAATCAAATCCATTGTTGATTTTACTATCGACTATTATATAACAACGACGAAGTTTTCGCTTAGCGGCAAATTGATCATCGCTGCATATCGATGACGTTGCGCAAGCGCAGCGACACTGGCACCGACGCGCGTCGCCATGTCGCTCGATCTACTCGATGTTACCGTCGAAAAGTCCCGACCGTAATCTGCTGTACTAGAGCTCAATTTTTGATTCACTCGTCGCGCGTTGAGCGCTTCTTTCTGCTGATTTTTGTTCGCCATACGAATTTCTGTGTTTTTAATCGCTTGACCGCAACGAGTGCCCTCACCCATTTGTTGCAGTCGAGCGAAACAAGCGTGCGACGCGTGACTTCAGTCGCATGCGTGTGACTTAAGTCATACGAGCGATTCAAAAATAGAGCTCCTGTACTATCGAAAACTACGTTAGCTTCAGAAATATGAAATATTTCATTAAATAATCACAGCTGTAATATACTTAATTATATGTATACTATAAATAGTCATGCTCTAATTCTGAGAGACACTGAGTCAAACTTAGTGTTGAGTAATAACAATATTTAATATTATTTATTTCAAATCTCTTATTATTATTTTACAATACAACAATAAAATTATTATTATACAAAATTACTATGTTCATGTAAATGAATATCGAGTAGGTATTTATAAAGATACATACATACCATTGCAATTTATTCTAATAGTATTTTATCATGACGTGACAACGAATCACGCACGATCACATGTCTATGTGAGAACTAGCGGCCGCCCGCGGTTTCACCCGCGTGGTTCCCGTTCCCGTGGTTCGCGAGATAAAAGTAGGTAGCCTTAGTTTCTATCTGTAGACCAAATTTCACCAAATCGGTTCAGTAGTTTTTGCGTGTAAGCGTAACAAACAAATAAACAAACTAACTTACTTTCGCATTTATAATATAAATAGGATTGGGTCGGTTTATCAATTGAGAATTTCAAGTTGACACCGTCTCAAACTTAACTTATATCAAAATGTTCATACAATGTCGTGCCGTGTATGAGTGAGGTTTAAAACGTTCTAATGTACTCATATACTAATATTAAATTATAAAATTAAGTTTGTAAGTTTCTGAGTTTGTTTGTAGTGAGTAATCTCTGAAATTAATTTAGCAAATTCTTTCACAAGTAGAAAGCTACATCATTCCTGACTGAGCATAGGCTATTTAGGCTATTGTCAGTTTCTGACTTGAGAATTTTAAGTTGAGAAAGTCTCAAACTCAAAGCATAATGTAATGTTCATACAATGTCATGCATGAGTGACGTTTGAGTCGTTCTCAGCTAGGAATTCTTAATTCAGAAACCGGCTGTGTATAGTCAGTCAAATATTATTTGATTGTGATATAACTTCATTACAAGTTAAAATGTTTGATGTTTGGGCCCTGTTGCTAGTATCACAAGTAACCTACCACAGGCAACAGTAGTCACCAATATCAATTCTATGTTAAACAAGCCTTATTGTGTCTTAAAACATGTTATGGAAACAGTGTAACTCATTTCATGAAATAAAACTTTTTTTTCGACGCCCATCGAAGTGGACACGGGTCAAGCTTGTGAGAAAATAAACATAATACCAACTTTTGAGAATATTTTTAGGTCACCTGTTACATTCAGACTTAAACTACTCGTACGTTAGTAATAGTTAGTAGGTATTCTTCGCTTAAACTTAGGAATAATCTATACATATAGGTAATAAGACTGTAAAAAAAGAATGTCTGCACATTGTATATATTTACCAAAAACTGTTTGCGGGCAACGTAAAACCAGTAACATAATACGGTAACCACGACATTTTATTAAAATTTAGTTTGTCTGTTTCTATGCTCGCGCTAATCTCCGAAACTACTGAACGGATTAGAATGAAACTTTTTGTGATATACTTATCACTAGCTACTCGGTCGGGTCAACTTATAGGCTACAATTTATTTTGACATCTGGAAAACCTGACGCAGAAAGCTAATAGACCAGCTAAACTATAAGAGGCGTGGAAATGGCGCCTTAGCAAAAGTTGATAAGTATGATAGGCATTTTTTGTTGACATATGAAAATCTGGGGAATAGGACAATTTTTTTCCATCCACGCGTTGACGGCAGCTTACCACGTTCGATGTAGACGGATGCAAAAGTTGATACTATAAGTCCACGCGAACGAAGTCGCTGGCATCAACTAGTTCATATAATAAATCTTTCAACGACATAGGTAACGTTACCGGTTGACTTTGTATGTGTTTTAAATTGGTTTGCAATTTGACCTTTCATTAAAAAAGTTACTTGAATAAATAAAAATCTTAGAGCCTATCACGACTTTAAATTATTTATCTTAAATAATTAATATTTAAATAAATACTGGTGTTGTGGTTATATTGGTCAACGCAATATACAGATATTGCAAATACTTTATTTTGAACCGGTTGTCCTATGTGAGCGATCTCGGTTGACGTCAGCATTTAAACACTTATTTACATGATTAAAACAAGTTTAAATTAACATCATTTAATAGGTTTTAATATGTATAAATCAACTTCATAACATTCAAACATATTTAGACTTTTAGTAGGTACCTACTTCACTAACATAATCTCAACTATTGATGAGTATAAATTTTTAATTTTGCATTTTACAATGCTATTTTTGTGTGATAAATGTGTCCCGTCAGGGCGACATGAGACTAGTTGCTTTTTTCTAGTATATTTTCTTGTTTAATATTTATTGATGAGTACTTGAAAATCTAATCAATTTTAATTAATTTGTTTCTAACGCCAAAAAGAGGTTGAATAGGCTAGAGATATAGAGTAGTGGGGTAGCCCGCGTCTCCGCGAGTGTGGCACTGGGTCAGTGGTTCTACAGGGCGCGAGCGCGGGCGTCTGCGAGTCTCCGGCTCTGGCGCAACACCCTTACGTAAAGCCGCGGACTATGGCCACAGACCCAGTCGCTGCAGTGAAAGTTGTGACTGCCCGTAGAACACTCGAGACGAATGCCTACCACATCACCTCATTGCCAATTCGCGTAAATAGTTCTTTGGAAGCCAAATCCACATCGAAAGGCTAGCACTAATTGTACATGCTTAGGTAACCTCAGAAATGTTGAAGACCAGCAACGCCATGCGAACATCATACTTTTATAGGTACTTACGTGATAATTTTTGGGTCGTTTAACATTATCAGGAACCTGTTATCCATTTATAAACGAAGGAAAAGTAGGTTTTATTCAAACTGCTTTTAAAGTTTAAAACCAATGGCGATGAGCATTTATTTATAAAAGGTAATTAAATTCCAGCTGCTCTACATCAAGTTACCTAATACAAATAATGAGATACAGTGTTGGTGCGAGAGTAAGTGAATTTCGCCGTGAAGAGCAGGTCAAGGCCGTCTACAATAAGTGATTGTGTAACAGTTGGTCACTAGTGCCACGCTCTACAGCGTGTCATCCCGTTCTTTCAGTTCTCTCAGGCCAACGACTCTGCTCCTTGTAGATATTGTCCTACTCGCACGTGACTCAATATTGTTGTTAATTTCCATCTACGTCATAAACAAATGGTTATTAACATTGATCTTGCCAAGTCGCAACATATCTTCCTATATAATTAAAACGGATAATAAAGTCCATTACTTTATACCACTTATCGTTAATTACAATACTATGTTTGCAACAAATATTTTACAAGATAACCGTAACTTCAAGCCTGTGCGATTCGTTCCTGTTATGAATGAACTTAACTCGGAATATGTTATTGTTAAGTAATTTGAGGTCATGGGCATCAATCATGTTTCTTATTGAAGTTTAAATTTATTTTTAAACCATTCAGTAGTATGCGTGATTGTAGGTATATGTATTCGGCCTAGCTCATAGATCCTGAATCAGGATCCTGACCAACACAATAATACTTATATCTAGTTATACCCTACAAGCACCTCGTGCTATGTGATACTGATTCGAGAAACGTGATAATAGTTTTAAAATACGGTTCGACGTGAGGTTAGGCTATAAATACGTCCACGTAATGTCCTACGTGATTGTCAATTTCACTGGCTGGACTGAATAACTCGCATCAATCGTTTGCACGCAAAACAAAAGTACTATTCAATTCAGATTCGTTTCTATCATATTTTAGTGTTCATTCATTTTCCTAAGTTAATAGAAACAGAGGTTAGGAACTTTGAACTATAAAATGTGTAATTTCTTTGACGCACCTATTCATGTGCTACCATACTAAAATGATTTAGGTATCTAGTGCGAAGTCGCTCAGTTTTATCGTCAGTTATGGACATGGGAATTTGGTTGAAGTCATAAAAACTCGTACGAGTCCTTTCCCGCTTTTGAAGAATGAACCAGACGCTACAACATAGAAAAAATAAAAGATTATTAGAAACATCGACAAATATCTCGGACTATCCTAACGATAATTTTTGAGCATTCACAGATATTTACTCTTATAGACTGTCAAAACTTAAATTCATTATGAAATTCTATTGATAGATTCTATTGATTATACGTAAAAACCCGCGTGTTTTTATTCTCACGTAACATTAATTTGCACTTAGCTCCTTTTTTTGCCCCTTCAATTTGAGCTATGAGTATCTGGACTTAAATTAAAACTGACATCTGCTTGATATTTAATGCTTAATTATACTTATCCACTATCCTTGTACCTACAACGGAACCGGTTGTAACGGATTTGGAAATACTTAAATTTATTTTATTAAAGAAAAAGACCGTCGGCAACCCTTGGTTAGAACATTCTTGAAAGAAAATTTGTATTGATGTAGGTATGGGGAACTGGACAAAGTTAATACCGAAGAGGTCGCGGTGACCGCCAGAAAAGTTGGAACAATTTTGTAACGGCATTAAAATTCATGATCCCTGCTCGAACACAATATAATGACTGTTAAAAGTTATTATGTTGCATTTGCTTGCTCTCTTCGTAAATGAATGTATGTGATGAAATAGGTGCTATGCAACAGTATTGCAAATGCAAAAACAAAGATTAGATAATAATGTGAGCCTGGAAGCAGTGATGCCACTAGTGCGGCAGGCGAACAGTCGCGGGCGTCATGACGGCTGTCAGCCTGGTGTAGTATCGCCCCCCCTTTCTCTAGCTAGATGGTATGTATCGCTCATATGACGTAACTGACGGAAACTCTTCTTAATCAGACATTCTGTATGCGAAATCTTCAAACGGTTAGTTTTTAAGGACGGTTCTGCAATGTGATTGTGAAGTTCTGATCGCGCTTCCGCCACTTGTCCACTTGCAGGATTACGTATTTCGTGTTTGTAAAATGAACGTGTAATATTCATCATTTGAGATCACATACGTTACACGTGACTATTTCCCTATTCCGCATCCGCACATATTTTTTGCTTCGCATCTACCTAGACAAATAAACCATAGATCTCAGTTTTATCTCTATTTCAGTTAGGTAAGATATGAAAACCAGAAAGGAATTTTTAAAGTTAAGTTAACTAATTCATACACGATACATATTTTGATATTTCTAATGTATCTGTAACGATTCCGCCTTTCAAACCTAACCGCTCTCGATTTTTTAAGTGTTGAAATGTAAGCATCTATTTGCTCATGTCTACCACATAACAGAGCGCGACAACAATCACCCCCTTCTTTCGATTTTATAAGTTGGTAATACATGGCTATCCCGTTCGGTACTGCGGTTTACCTACGCATGAAAAGGATGACATACATCTGTATACAGAGTTACTTTCGTATTTATAATTTTATAACATGGATTAGTGTGACTGGGAAAGTATTTCATATCACGAAGTATTGTAAATAATATTCCAAAGCTATCGCGATCAATGTTGCTTTGTCTATTTTACATAATTTTTCATAGAAAATTTGTAACTCTAATTCAACCCTTTTGGGGTCATATCATATTCATCGCGTCGAACTTCAAAATCAATGCCATTTTTGCAATCAACATCCCATAAAAACTCAATAACGACACCCATATCGATTTTTATATAATTTATCCCTTTTTACCCCCTTAAGGGTTGATTTCCGAAAAATTACAAAATATATAGATTATTTGTATTTCAAATCTAACCATAAGCCTAATAAAAAATAAGTGGCTTTTCCTTTCCAAATACACAATACTTTTGTTACACAACTACATCCCCCTTTTCATTCCTTTGGCGATGAAATTATCAAAAACGCCGAGATAGGTAAATGACTGGAATTCTTCTTATTACTTTTTCTTTTTTTAAATGTAGTCCCAACCCAATAGTGGTCATAGTACTTACATAATACAGGTTGGCAAACCAATACATAGCAATAATATTGACAAAGTTTTAAGATTTTTAGTATACTTACCTACTTATTACATAATGTATAATAACCGTCAAACGTAGGTGCTTCGAAACTACACCAAAACATGCTCCATAAAAATACCTGTTTGTACTGTAGACAGCGTCATTGAGATGAACTTGAACTTACCCAAAATATTATTTCAAAATATCAAAAATATTATATATATATATATAAATTATTTATAACCTACATAGTTTTCCTATTTCGGTAGATACCTGCCAATCTGGCAAGACGCAGAGAGATGCTGAAAGTAAAAAAAAAAATCTTTTAGTTTTTTTTTACTTGTACCTATAGGTACAGCCGGGGAACTTCCCGTTGACCAGTAAAGTTTTTTTAGGGATCTTTATTTAAAAAAGTTACAGATAATATACAGAAAACGTTTATATCACAAATATGAATATAGAACATTTATAGGTTTTTCAACAGAAAAAATAATTAATTCTTTAACCTTAGTACTTTCCGAGAAAACGTTTCCCAAAAAATCTCTACTTGTACCATTAGTAAAATTACTTAAGACATACGGTAAAACTCTTATATTGACTGAATGAATTTATGAGACTTAAAGCATGATTGTAATAAAAAAATCGGCCAAGTGCAAGTCGAACTCGCACATGAAGGGTTTCGTCTCTCACCCAAGGTTGCCTGGAAGAGATTGCTATGTAGCAATAAGACCGCCTATTGTGTGTTCCTCTTTTTTGTCATTTTATCTACGTATGTGTTTGTTTTTGTATCGTGTGCAATAAAGTTTCTATTATTATATTAAATACACCTACCAAAAAAAACCACTATAATTTTTCGCCTGCAAAGATAACTTTGTTTTTCATAGTGTTTGTATGAATGACAAAGTTATATTTGCATTTTGGCAATTATTAGAATAAAACAATCCCAAAAAAGGTACGAGTATACTGGTAGAGTGGACTGTCTCAAGAATTTCCCAATCCTTCATGGCGACTTTATGCTTTTACAAAAGTGCTTTTTTGTCGGAACTCCTATAAATATAGTGTCACATACTTTTCTACAAAGCACAGTTTGGAAGGCAATTTTCAGACAGACCTTTTTCTCAAAAAATCTAATAGAAAACTACTTAAAATTCGAGTCCCTCATTAGCTAGCATTAGGATAAACTAATGCTCGTTTCGTGAATTCGAAAAAAAAACTGAATAAAAATTGCCTAATGTTAAAAAAAAAAAACAAACTAGGCATGATGATAATTACGTTATAATACTATTATAACGCGAATACTCGCAACACCTAGCAACTTAGCAAGTTTGGTATCTTGTTATGTAGCTTATGAAACGCCCCATAAATATTTCTCAAATGCGTATTATAATAATACGCATTACGCATTTTATAGTTTATTGTTTTTCTTATTTGCCTCGCAACATCCGCAGTATAGCTATAGGGTTTTATACCAAATATGGCCCTTCACTTGCTAGCAGATTTGGGGATTCGGGATCTTGCTTTTAATGGAGTAAACCAATCAGATTTTTTAAGAAAAAGGCCTGTGTCCGAGAATTATTCTTCAAACACTGTGCAGGAACGACCGCTAATATCCGGTAATAAATTACATAGGTCAATATACATGGTACTAGTCTACTGACTGACGTTATCGATGATAAGTAACATTGAAGTGTACCAGGAATTAAAATTGCGTATAATCTTAGTTATTTATTTAAACTTACGTACTTACTACGTAAATAAAACACATACTTTTTAAGGTTTTGTGAGGTAGCATCGCAAACTTAGCAATTTTTTGTTATGTATTTGCTTTTGCTGTTTTGCAAGTGTCTTGTATAGAAAAGTACGTATGTTAATAAAAAAAGTTCAAGTTATGAGTTGGATGATTTGTTTTTAGTTGGACTTCTGCTAGATAAGTACTCCTTTTTTTAACTCTTGAGGTTATACTTTATACAAAACTTGATGAAAAAAATTAATTTTTTATGCTTAAGGCCACAAACAGTAAGTTTAGCCACCATACAGCTAAACTGCTACACATTAAAAAAAAATCCATCACATAAATACTCTGAAATTAAAAAAATATATTAATTTACCTGATTACTTATTTAGTACGTTTATTAATTTACTTATATCTTGTAACTGATTTTCAGACGTTGAGGGACCGTTATGAGCGAAATAGTATCGAATGATCGTGGTGTGCCTAGCTAGCAATACACATAGGTCCCCGACGTCTGTGAAATTATGAATAGCAATTAAAAATATATAGATAGCAGCCTACTTATAGGTACATATTACAAATCACTTTTTGTTGTCTAATGTAGGTACTTACTTGGAAACGTTTCACTACATACCAAGCCATTTGAATTTGCAATAGATCCGCCCCGAAATAGCTATAATAATTTACATTGAATAGGTAAAAGTGTCGTTTAAATATCTTATTTTATGTTTATGGAAACAGTGGCAAAAAAACTTGTAAAAATATTTAAAATTTAAATTTTATTTAAAAATACTTAAATAATGCGAAACTTATATTTTTGCAAGCAGGCAACATATTTTTTAAGTTATTTATTGCTGCCTCTGTTTTCCTTACTTAAGTAATGCTTACATCTCCAAAATCTCAGTAGTGATTGATGTATACATATGATACATTTTCGTAGAAAAATATTAGAAACGATTGACTCTGCTCACATGTTATTCTCAGACGGGAGTCGAACCCGCGACCTTTAGGTATCCGGCCCACTGCTCTACCTCTGAGCTACCGAGCCTTGATGTAGACAGATTGGCTGCAGATTGAATTATGGTCCTCGTTTCTAAATATAAATTTTAAATATTAAGCAAGTTTTATTTATTGTTACAGATTTAATTAGCCTGTAGATAAACCAACCCAAAGATGGACACCATATTAAACTGGTACACAGACCTCATGGACAACAAAGGAGGTAAGCAACTATCTTTTATTGATACATCAAACTTTACTAGATTTAACCCCTAGCTGGTTCAAAATGTTTCTATTCCGTTGTGAGAGGCGAAGGTGGGTAAAATCACTGAGGAATCTCGATCATTTGTTCACTAGTCCATACCCTAAATTTAGGGGCCCCACCTTTCATAACACGTGGCCAGAGAACTTTAATATAGTCATAAATTGTGCCGTGTTTGCGGCTGCTAAAATTTTACATGTCAGGCATTATAAAATAAACTTCCTTTTCCAAAGTTGAGAAATCATCGAAAAAGGTTGGCAAATATGCTACTAAATCACGTCATCTAAATCCTTGGTCATCAGATGAGTTTAGTACCGACAAAAGCGCAATATTCGGTATTGACAATACTATTTACGGGCTTTACACACTAACGTTAATAGATAAAATAACTGGCAAAATAAACAGCAATCGGTGATGTAAACTCACGTTGAATTGGTCATGCTACGAGTGCATTTAATATTGTAGTACTACTTATTATCTGTTAAACAACACTTCACATTACACAGTAAGGAAAATAGCACCTTTTGCAGTGCTTGAACCTCGAGGCCAAAGTCCGAGTGGTTTGAATCAAGTAAGCGAATGACTATTTCTGGTTTTGTTTTCTATTTTTTATAGCTATTGTTATGCAAACTTGTTCTGCGTCCTTTAGGTACTTAGAAATACAATTACTCGAACATTGTTAAATTAAACTCTAATTATAACACTACCAGCTATGGCCAGCAGAAAAAAATTTTTTTTTTTACCTGAAGCTTTTTTTTGTTACAGATCCTCGGGTTAAAGACTGGCCCATGATGTCATCGCCTTTACCAACCCTGAGCATTTGCGTCGCGTACGCGTATTACTCGCGGGTGCTGGGGCCGCGGATGATGGCCAATCGGAAACCCTTCGAGTTGAGAAACGTCCTAATTTTTTACAACCTAGCACAGACTATATTTAGTGCTTGGATATTTTATGAAGTAAGTACTGTTCCCGTATTTATTGCTAACGATGAATCAATTCCGATTAAGTACTCACAGTATTTATTACTGAGTGCATGCAATACTTCAATCTTTCAATGATCTTCAACCACCTAGTAGAGCTAATGTTGTTTACTTTTTCTTTTAATATGAATGTACAGTCAACAGAAACTACGGCTGATACAATATGTCAAATTTCTTCTGACCATTTCGAACTCAACAACTAATGTTTTAAAGTTCAAAGTAGATTGACGAAATTTGTTAATTTTGTAAAGCCTGACCTGCTGTTGACCGTACAACTCATGAACAACGGATATATAACTAATAAAGAGTAGTTCCCCCGTAGGTAACTTATTTGATGCAGATAGCAAACCTCCCTGATATCGGCGGCCAAAACATTGGAGATGGCCCCATTGTCAATAGTATGTGAACGCTGATGTGACATATAGTCATGACAACAGGCTGATTATCTAACGGAAACTCGGTTTATTTTCAATTTCGCGCTGTCATTCCTGTCACATTTTCATACTGTATGACAGTCAAAATAGCGACGAAACTGAAACTGAACCGAGTTTTCGTTCGATAATCAGCCTGCGGATACCTGCCAAAGCATAGGTATATTTCCGTAATCATGTATAAACACCATATTTTATTTTACAGTATTTAATGAGTGGATGGTGGGGTCACTATAACTTCAGGTGCCAGCTAGTCGACTATTCCCGAAGCCCAATGGCAATGAGGGTATGTATTTATTACGAGCAAAGTTTAAACTTTTAAGATTCGATGGAATGTGAATTTGTAGGAATGAGAATTTGTAGATTTAAAAAAAACACTACATCTAATATGTCTGACTGTTCCTTCCGCGTTGGAATATACAATCGATTACATTTGTTTATCGTTTCTATGTACATCTTCTTAATCTTGTCATTTATAGACATAATAGATAGTCAGTCAATGTCCGCAAGTATCTAACTTATTAAGGTGATTAAATATGTTAAGTCACGGTCTCATGTTTATAAAAGATATAACTTTTAATTTAGGACGTGTATTATAAATTAAACAACCGAAAGACGTCAATAATCTGAAATCATCGCCACACTTGATATGCGTGATTACCGAGGGCGCCAAGATTTTATAAAACATTGCTCGCTTATCCGATCCTTACGAATTCCACGGATCGACAAGGGATAGTGCATAGTAGTAACTTAGGCCGGTACTGACTGACTTGACATGACAAGACACAAGAGTAAAACAAAGTTCGTGTAATTGCAGACTTCGAATGTGGTCACTTGAAGATAAACTAAACTGTTACTTGAAGTTGAGGCAGTAAAATTCAGATTAGCCGTTTTACGTGATTGAGTAGGTTCCTCCCTCCCTACCAAGAAAGCAGCATACGCCGCGCGCGGCAAACATTCTTCATCACGAGGCTGCTCGCTCACACGTACACGTTCACGTTCACGTGCCCCTTTTACGTACACGCTAGATAGCCGAAGTAATTATAAGACGCAAACGAATTATCGCAAAACACATTTCAAGATCCCAGCCAAATTTGGAACTGACAGTCTTTCATACAAACTTTCATCCTCTCTTTCACCCCATAAGAGTATGTATTTCGAAAAATGATTTCATAAAAAAGAATCATATCTTCTCAAATATCTAACTTTAAACTTCTTCCATTTGTTGGGATATATTTTATTTTCGTTTTGAAAATTTTTGGCAGTATTAGACATAAACAAACAAACATTCAACTTGAGTCTCAATTGACAGTAAAGTTGATTATACCTCATGTCATGGCTAAAAATACTGCTAATGTCCATTACTAACTTGAATAAAAAATAAAGAGTTGCTGCATCCTTGTAAATTATGTACTCAGTGAGTAATATTTATAATAAATATGCAAACTGCCTTGGCTTCATAAGCTATTATTTTGTTTTATTTTATAAGTCACTAAACCACTTTGGACTTAAAAGATCGTACTTAACCTGTACTTCCGCACGTCCGTCGCCTCTGTTTGACCTGTCTTAGTTTGCATTTTCCACACGACCCCGGCAATGTGTGTTGATTGCCGTTTGTACAGCACAAACTGCCTTTTGTATAACAATGAAAGAATGCCAATGACCCAGTTGTCCAAGAGATGAAGGCTCGTCAATTACTTGCTGCGATTGTATCTATATCTCGGAATTTTATATAACATACTTTTATTATAACGCAACCGCCATTATTATCTTAATGAAAATGCACAATTAGAGCACATATTTTTTTCTAATAATATAATAATTAGGCATTCAATTCATAACACTTCCTTAAAAATATAATTACCGTAGAATTGTAGATCAGTATAACATCAAGTAACCCTATTCATAATGGGGTTTTACTTAAAAATGCAGTATTTCAATCAAATATTAAAGTCTTACTTTACCGTTACTATTAAATAAGTATCGAAAGCAAATTATGATAATAGAACAAGTTTGACCACTCATAAATTACTGCTCATAATCGTCTCCTTGCCATTGACAACTCATTTATAACTTTGGCCTTCAGTTTATTTAACCGGCGGGCGTAGGCATTTATTATATTTAATTAATGAGTTAAAATCGTCCGTTTGTCGCCGTTTTATCTTGTCTTATGCTAACTCGCAAACTGGAGGGTGGAGGGTTCTAATTGATAGTTGAACCCTCCACGAGTTTGCGAGTTAACTTTTAATAGGTACATAACTCTGTGTAGCAGCACAGTAGTTAAGTGCAATAGCAAAAAGTCGTCGTCACTGTGTCGTCAAAGACTACACGACAAAGCAGGATAAATATAATTTTTATGTTTACTCTCGGCCGAAATTAATATCCTTTGTGTAGATATGGATAGGGCTATCTGAGATAGTTGCCTGCGCATCGCATTGGAGCTCAGATCAACCTGTTCCTTTTGAGAACAATTACACAAAAGGAGATTTACCATATTACTTGCACAAAACTGCTTAAACTAATGGTGTCCGACCGAATCGTAAGTGAAAAAATAATATAAAAGTGTAAATTTAGACAAATCGTCCGAACTTATTTGTCCAAAACGTCAGTTATCCGAAAAAAATATAATAATAAGTAAAGCTAATTGGATTTGCAATAAAACGGAGGATTTTTGGACGATTTATAAATAATCAGTTTCTCTTCGATATATTGAACGTGTCGAAAAGCGTGCTTTTCACTGATTGGTTCAAGTATGTAACAACGTAAACAAAGTGTACTGGGATTTAATACCAGTTTTTATCGGTTTGTTCCACACACAAAGTGAAAATTTATTGAAAATGAGTGAAACGGAGCCTGTGGGCGAAGAAACAAGTGACCAAGCAGTGCTATATAACTCTGAATTTGTTGATGAACCAAAATTTAACACACGTACACGTACTACTAATGCATGGGCCAATGAGATGGCCGCGTACAATAGGGTGTAGGGTAACCTACGGGTAATCGTACACCGTGCCGCGATTGGTGCATTTGATACGGGTTTGATCTCAATTAAACGTTGCTGAAATCGTTTGTTTATAAACTGACTGCTTGGCAATGATTATTTATAAATAAACGTAATATTATCTGTTTTATTGCAAATTGTACGGCCTGCTTACAATAATTCGGCAGTTTATAAATACACTTAATTATTTTCAATCAATTGGTTGTGGCAAAAATACGGTCACATGGGCATATCAAAATGAACAGTTTTTACATGTCTAAGTTACGCCTATTATTTTAAATAGAAGCAATTACTTTCAATTTCGTTTATAACAATGACTATACAAAAGCAATGTCCCGACTCCAACGCAGATGGCGAACACATGTTGGTGGTATTACTTCAGCAAGTTCACGGAGTTCTTCGACACTCTGTTCTTCGTGCTCCGTAAGAAGAACGAGCACGTGTCTACTCTGCACGTCATCCACCACGGCATCATGCCCATGTCCGTGTGGTTCGGGCTCAAGTTCGCGCCTGGTGAGTTATGCAATATCACTAGACTAGACATACATTACCTACTACATCCATTAATACATCTTAAATTCTCTTGCGAACTATTTATTGAGATAGGACAACTTTACGGATTGCACATTCTAATAACATTTTGGACAAAGTCCAAAAAGTTTTAGTTTGGTTTGAGGGTTCTTTATTTTCTAATCGACATCTATACGATTACCCTACAATAATAGGTCTTACGATTCAATAAACAGGGAAGTAATATTCCTTAACTGTAATTATAAGTAAAAATAAATAAGTACCCAATTCTTGGTTTATTGGAAAATGGAAAAGCGAAGAAAGATTTGCAATGCAATAGATTATGAATATTTTGCATGAGAAAAATAGTTATTTGTTATGCAAGGCTGGAAAGTTGGTTATTTAGCGGCGAGTTACCTCTATTGAATCCTGAGCGAAGCGAGGATTTCAAAGATACAAGACGTTAAAAACTTTTCTGCCGAGCGCAACACACAATTTTTCACCTCACAACAGCGAGGAAAATTTTATGGTTGTTTCCGCGGCAACTTCCGGTAAAAAATTCTTTAAACATAAAGTTTAATCTAAATATACCTTATTCTCGTTGTTTTAATGATATAAAAAACTAAAATATTAAAAAAGGGAGTATTATAGTTAATTCAAAGTTATTTGAAGTAGGAATATATTATTACTTATTAATAAGAATAAAAACGATTCCGTAAATGTTGACACTGACATGAGGTACAAGACAAAGACAATTTAAAATAAAAATTTATGTCACAGTCTGTAATCCAATTATAGGTTGTGAAATCTCACCCAGCCTAATATAAAATTCTTATAACAAATAGTTTAATCTTATTGTTATTGTTTTTATGATTCAATGAACTAAAATAATATAATTAAACCAAAACGGAGTATTATAATTAATTTAAAGCTATTTAAAATAAGAATAAAATATAACAAAAAAGTCACTAGTGCGATTCGGAACGCAATATGACATATTTTAGGTATTAAATTAATAAAGTACCGCGCTAGGCCGCTAAAAGCGATTTTCTACGCCTAAACTGATTGACAAAACCTCCTTTTCAGAGCGTGTGAGGTGAAAACATCATTTCTTATTCACTGTATCTGAGACTCATCCTTATAGATTGACACTCGACTTTAGTTGCTTATGTATACGGGTTGAATGAGCAAGCATCAAATGCCGGCGACATAAGAGACAAGTGCTAACTAATTTTAAACCTTATGCCACAGGGCAAAGTGTTTAAAATAATATATATATACCTTTAGAAAACGAAAAATGAAAATACATATTTTTACAGATATGACTTAATAATTTAAAGGAGCAGTCTATCTATACATACAGTCGTCCGACGGACACGTTTTCACAGAGCAATCGTGCGGGGTTCGCGGGGCGAGGGGGGTGCTGGCGAGACCGAGCTGCCATACGCTCACTCGGGACAATGACATATGTTCTGTCAAATACTAAGAAAGTCTTGTCAAAAGCGGCATTCCGCGTGATTTCAAGGGCGTTGTCCCACTGTTAGTTTCTTAGTTACACTGTGGCATTAGCATCCCGTGGCTCTGGTGCTTTGGCAAAGGTGCCAGGGCGGAAAATTTATACAATTAGCTAATTTTGATAACTACTCTGAATATAAAAAGCTAGATATATTATTTATCACTATCACTTTGTGAGTGGGCCTAAAGTTACAGTTAGCGTTCAATATTATTATTTTAAAAGAAACCTTTTGAATGCGTGACCCGTAGCATCACTAATTCTTAATTTGGCACCATTCAAATACGATGAACTCGCATTCGTTGAATAGCACCTTTAATGTGATTTATCATGCTAGACAAAAATAAAAATCTCTCAAAACATAACATAATTTATCATGCAGTAACCAAAGAGAATTTCATCACTACGTTTTAACAAATAACAGTAACAAACTTGGCGGTTATGGTTACCGTAACATGATGAACTATTAACATAGGCAATATTTTTCCCTCATCTCGTATGCAAAGATGAATACTCACTAGGTACGTTTTATAGTTCCAAGTTTAAATTATTATATGAATATAATAAAATAGTAAAGAATACAAACGATTTCAATCACATTTATTATTTCAGCCTTTAGCGTCAACATGTTAAATAAGTCCTAATCAAAAAGTCAAATATGATGGGGTTTGACGTAATCCTCTTGCGCAAAAGAACACCTCTTGCTTCCGTATGAAAACCAAACAAACAATTTTATAAAAAAAAAACATGACATATCAGTGTAAAATATTATTGTAATGCTTACATGAAACATTGTTTTAAAGCCATTTTGCTTATTAAACTTGCTAAGTGTTTACGTAAAGCGCCCCGTAAGCCTGTAAACGATCAACTGTCATTTTGTGTCAGATTTTCGTGTTTGTCAAATTTATTTGACCGTCTGCGGCTATGTTTGATGCATTTTAGTTCCATAGGCTGATTATCTAACAAAAAAATCACCTATCAACCAGTTTCGTCGCTGTCATTACTGTCACATTTTCATCCTGTATGACAACTACAACAGCGACGAAAATGAAACTGAACCGAGTTTTCATTATATAATCAATTTATTTGACAAACGTTTTTGTCAAACAAATTTGTCAAATAAATGTAATCGTTTACCGGGCTCTTTATAAAAAAACACGGTGTATAAAAGGATATAGGATAGTCGAGAGCGCAGAGAAACGTCTCATTTATTTTCGCATAGCATAGCACTCGAGTGTGGCATACACTTTTTTGAAGTAAAATTAATTTGGCTTTTGTTTATAATCTATAAAACAAAAGCATATTATCACTGAACATTGTGATTGATATACTTTTAGTGCTAGTTCAGACAACGGCAGGAACCGCGCGGTTTAACACGCGATTTGTTCTACACAGTACGCTCAGGATCAGCGGGGTCAGAAACTTGTGAACATAGCATAGTATAAAAATAGCATTGAAAAATGCAAAAATTACAAAATCATAAATTATTGGCAGTTGCATCTTAATCGATCGTTAAACACCTGAAAAGATGTTTCTTTCGAATGCAAGGATATTCCTAGCATTGATGTAACAACGCTGGCCTACAGCGTATTAAAAATATAAAAGTATTGGAGAATTTCGACGGTGGTTCGCAAGTCTCGGTAGGTCAACGGTTAGAGCATTGGACCGGATTTCCAAAGGTCGTGGGTTCGAGTCCCAACTCAGAATTCACTTGTGGCCGAGTTAATTTTTTCCAATATTTTCCTATTTAAAATTTATCATAAGTATAAAAATAGCATTGAAAAATGCAAAAATTACAAAATCATAAATTTGTGAAATATTGACAGCAGTGTAACCAAAATCGTGTGTCAACCGCGCGGTCCCCACCGTTGTCTGTACTCGCACTATATCTCTCGATGTGCCCTGACCTTTATCCTTCTATGTGTTCCGTTTGTAGGTATGTGTATTTATGTTACGTGTTTTTTTATATATTAAGTGGATTGGACCGGATTTCTAATTTCCAAAAGTCGTGGGTTCGACTCCCATCTGAGAATTCACTTGTGGCCGAGTTGATTTTTTTCCATTTTTTTTTCTTTTAAGTATAAAAATAGCATTGAAAAATGCAAAAATTCCAAAGTCATAAATTATTGGCTGTTGCATCTTAATCGATCGTTAAACATCTGAAAAGATGTTTCTTTCGAAAGCAAGCATATTCCTAGCATTGATGTGACAACGCTTGCCTACAGCGTTTTAAAAATATCTCAGTGTAATATGTAATAGCTCAGTGGTTAGAGTGTGTTCGAGTCCCGTCTGAGAATTTTCTTGTGGCCGACTTGTTTTTTTTTTTTTAATAGTCATTTTAAATCTTTTTCATGGTCTCATTACTAAAGTTGATGAGCTGTAAATTGTTAATTGTCACAGAACTAAGAAATAGAAAACATAAGTAACTTACACAATTTTTACATTGTTTCAGGCGGTCATAGCACTTTCTTTGCTCTGTTAAATACATTCGTCCACATAGTTATGTACTTCTACTATATGGTGGCTGCGATGGGACCCAAGTACCAGAAATATATTTGGTGGAAGAAATATCTTACCGCCTTCCAGATGGTAAGTACGCTTTGAAAGTATTTAAAAGTCAGTGACTTTGCTTTCAGCTCTCGCAAAATTAACGTCGGCCACTGCATGAAGACTGCTATATCACGCGACATTATATGTCTTACCACGCGAAGATGTGAGAGGGACACTTTATCTAGTGTCGATAAAGCCGCTCGTCATCGTCTTATGGCTGCTGGGTATAGGCCTCCCCCAAGGATCTCCACGACGATCGGTCCTGCGCTGCCCGCATCCAGCGGCTTCCCAAGACTTTTACCAAATCGTCGGTCGTCGGTCAATATAACTGCGTGCTCTCATGCTTGGGCTATAGAACTGAGTATATAATATTTCTATTATAATGCCGTAAGAGCTCATAGCTTAGGTCTCAGGTGTATTATCATAATATTAATATGGATGGCATAAGTAAGAATTTGGGCCGGTTATAATGACTAGGTATGGAAAAGTATGGAAAGGTATGGAATAGATATGTCTTTCTTTTTATGACACGTATGCTCTATGAATTAAATTAGGTTGTGTGTCAGCAAAACACGTCAGGAAATATACCTTGTACTCTATGGTATAAAACCAAGGGTCAGAAAGAATTGGTATTATTTACAGTATTTTGGTATAAATGTGAAACATCAGGGTACTAAAAGGTGAACCATTTTTCAAGTCTTTTTAATGGCATTTTACCAGCTAGATGTTTATTGCGTTGTTCATTGATTGAACACGGTTTATACCGTGTACGTTATAAAAACGTATTTGAAAATTAATTTAAAAGTCTAATTGTATTGCTTTTGTTTGTCTATTTAATAGATTCTATGAGACATATCTAATTTAATATGCTATTAGGAGTAGTGCTGGAGTAGGTACTCCAAGAAGTCAAAAAGACTAGATTAACTTTTTTGTATTGCAGTTTCAGTGTATAGTAATATTGTTATTCGTGTACCTAATTTTCGTATGCCCCACATTGCAATATTTTATTTCTGAACTAGCTTCCGCCCGCGGTTTCACCGGCGTCGTTCCCGTTCCCGTAATAATATCAGGATAAAAAGTAGCTTATGTAACTCTCCGCCCTTTCAACTAACTCTTGCGTTGCTTACTTTCGCATTTATAATATTAGTTAGGATTAGTTCAAAATGATTTACTACTGTTACTAACAAGTATGTATTTGAACGCGTTGTGATAGTTGTATATGCTGTAGTTCTTCTACTTTTGCAGACAATTGAACAAAAAGATATAGCCCTTGACGAGATTTTCAGTAGTTCTCCTTATTTTAAATCAATGTGCATCAAAGCGGCGTACCTTCGTTCTCTAACATTCATATGAGCTGTCCATAACCCAAATTCATAATGAGCATTACATTGCTTTCACACCGGATTATGACGATCCATCGCTTCGCAATTCCGCGCGAAATTCGCGTTTCCCAGCGTCTCGGTGTGAAAAATGCAATACTTAGAGCAAAATAATTGGTTTGATTGTAAGAAAATTAGCTGTTTATTTTGGTCGATGAGTAACCAAATCACCTTGTCTTTGTGAACAGGTGCAGTTCGTGCTGATATTCAGCCACCAGCTGCAGGTGTTATTCCGGCCGTCGTGCCAGTACCCGCGCGTGTTCGTCTACTGGATCGCGATGCACGGGTTCCTGTTCCTCTTCCTCTTCAGCGATTTCTACAAGGCGCGCTACAACACCAAGCAGGAGAGGAAACCTAGGTTCACCAACGGACTTTGTATGGTAAGTCAACTTGAACTGAAGTTTTTAACGTTCATAGGTACGAACGAAACGAATGGTAGGTACCATAGAACACCATAGTAAGTAGACTGTCAATCGTCGCCACCCTTTTGCCGAAAAACTCATTCATTTCCCTAGGGACGATTTTGAGTTTCTTCACGTTGTCACGACAGTGTGCCTCTTTTAGTACAAAATGTGCTACAAGTTCCTTCTAACTTTTCTCTTGTGTTCTGTGATACCTTTTACTAATAGGAGAGGAAATTGTTTTGATTCCTTAAAGCCAGTTACGTTAAATTCATCATTTCTACAATGACTAGCGCATTTTTTACTGTTCTTAGTTAGCGTCACTCGGCAATCTTTAATCTTCAATTCTTACTTTAAAGATAACTACATAGAGGAACTAATTTTAAAATAGGAAATTATATTTGTCTAGACAAAGTCTTTTGTCTTTTTGAAATAACTTATGACAGTTTTCTCTCAATGCTTACACACATAAATCAAGAACCGTCATTGTCTTATAAATAGAAACATAGTTATACCTTTATAACTTTTTAATTTTGCATTTTACAATGCTATTTTTATGTGATAAATATTAAACAAGAAAATATACTAGAAAAAAAGCAACTAGTCTCATGTCGCCATTAATGAATCCCGTCAGGGCGACATGAGACTAGTTGCTTTTTTCTAGTATATTTTCTTGTTTAATATTTATCACATAGTTATACCTATTAAGGAACCTAGTGTTATATAAGTCATTTAGTAACTATACCGCTTATCGTGAACAATCACATAGATTACATAATCGTAGCTATTTCTAATGAAAACAAGTTAGCAGCGCCTGCTAGTTAGCAGGCACAAAATAGACTTCTAAACCACGTGACAGTTGTTATTGTTTTGTAGTGTAGAAACTAAAAAAAAAAAAAAAAAAAAAAAAAAAAAAGAGTACATTTGACACATGTCCAAGGTGTCCTAAACTCATTCCCGTTGACCGTTTGTCTCTATCTCTTATGGTTTCTGAGATCTCGATGCGTACATACATACGTACGTACGGACGGACAGAGAGGGATTATAAGACTTTTCTAAACTTTAGAGTTTAGAAGTCTAAAATCAAATCAGCTGCTGAACAAAAGAATTGTTACTATTTTCAATGCGTATCATTTATTTCCATAAAATTAAACAGTCGCGCACGATTGATAAAAGAAAATGATAAACTGTTACAATGATTTGCAGTCTTTAGTAATTGCATAGAATTACATAATTTTATACTTATAAACTTACAATTTTGATGATCACTAATTGCGGATGTAGCTTTTGAATAACTTTAATTTAACTTACTTCAAAGTAAAAACCAAACACCGAACAATGTAAATAAAAAACTGACTCTTGGCTGGCCAGCACACCAAACAACTTACTTAGTTTTTGCTCTCATATTGTGATTAAATATAGATGTTGTTTGGTGTGTGAAGTTAAATTTTCTTAAGACTCCACCGACCCTAATGACGTTATTGTATGAGCTGTCAACGTCAAAACGGGACATGTAAAATACGTGACATCGCGTCCATTGTAAATTTGTATGGTGAATTTGGAGTGCATTTTTAATAAAATTATATTTAACCTTTTAGACCTTAAATTGAAAATGTAAGACGAAAAACTTGTAGATTAGACATTAACTAAAATTAGTTTTTTCATAATATTTCTAAGGAAAATATACGAAATCTTGTAAACGCCAACACACGTTTTTGAAGATTTTATGCAACTTTAGATGAGTTCAATAAAAAAACTGAGCCCTATTTCAAAATTTGGCCTCGCAAACAGTGTAAACACATTATCCGTGGTAATAACAATGTAAACTTAGACCGTGTAAATTTATTATTTTTATTAATATAATTTTAACCGTATCTGTCCTTTTTCGCTTAAAAGGTCGGTACAGTCATATATGTAGCTAGCATAATAAGTGCCCATATAGTTTAGCATTGACAATAAGAAAATCAATAATACGCACTCACACTCACACTGTCACACACACACACACAGTCACACACACACACACACACACACACACACACACACACACACGCACACACACACACACACACACACATATTACTACGACGTACTATAACATTTTTAAGTAGGAAGTGTACTTATTTTATTAGTATTTATTGCGTAGCATCTCGGACTCAACGTAATCATTCAATATTGTGTATGACCCCACTGGACGGGGTTAGAAAAAAACTAACTATAGCTAATACTAACTATAGTCGGCTTTTTAATTCAGTAGAGCCATTTGACAGGTGTCAATGTCACTTATTAAAAATAAACCTACTTTAAACTGTTTTGATTGCATTCACGTAAATTCAATATTAATATTATAGCAAAATTTTAAAGCAGCATTATTTTTACCAAATGACATTGGCACCTGTCAAATTACTCTACTGAATTAAATATCCGACTGTAGATAATTTGAGTGTTTTTTTTTAAGGTGGCGCTAGTGCAGACTTGTCATTTTCACAAAGACGTTGCATTTTATTGGTTGCTATCAGTTTTTGGAATTTGGATGCAAATGCAATGCATTTTTAAATAAAAATAAATAATAAACCACATGCACGAAAGTAAACAACGTTTACAACTATAGCAGCGCCAACATGAGTAATAACTCTTTCTATCATTCTGCCATTGAAAAGCAATATTGTCATTGTCAAGGTGTCGAATTCCTTTTCGTGTTATGTGAAGCCAATCTTTATACCTATTTAATCTCTTTCGTCCGCAGGTGGTGCCAGACGAGGGCGGCGCGCAGCACGGCTACAAGCAGGAGGACGGCCAAGTGCCCAGTTCGTACGCGTCGTCCGCCGCCGACGCGTTCGTACGCAAGCGGACCGTGACGTAGTAACCCCCCCACCCACGACGCTTCACCTCGTCCTCAGACCAGCGGTCTACGACTATGCTGCCCTCAGCGTGCCTTAATAGCCAGCGAGCACTTGGGATTTTTAATCGATTTTGATAGTGGGTGCAACGGAACTGCAAAATATAATTTGAGGAGCAGTTTTCGCTGCATCGGCAACTTTTAGTACGGGGTCAATTTAAAATTCAGAAAATTCAATTGGAACTACACTGCGAGAAAGCGGTTTCTATTATATATTTTTTTAAGATTTATTTATTGTTATTAAAGGAAGTCGTTGTATTTGAGCAATAGAATCAGTCAGCCCCTCAATTAATATATATTTCACATTTTTGTAACACCTTGTATGTTGATTCTTTTATCAATCGCTTCCCCGATTCGAGTCGGTCGCTTCCCCGTTCGTTCGATAGCGAGTAAACTAAAAATTACAAGTGCCCCCTGGCCATAACTACGTACCCGGTGGCGACGCACGTCAACGTGGGGACGCTAATGAGCCTGTGAAAAAAAAACTATCGTTTCGATATCCCTTTACTACGGAAATACTATTTCGAGAGTTTTTTATTGCACAAAGTCACCCTAAAAAGAAGCTTTTCTAGATCCGAATGCTTTGAGGTTTTAAGTACAAAGATTATAATAACTAAAATATTTACTGAATTGTTGTAAAAGTCTGGCGTTTTCAGACCAAATAGCATTTTTGACGTATGTTCCTGTTTTAATAATTTTTATTTCAGATATCGATTATTAATCTATATGTGCTGGAACCGTTTGTTAATCACAAAATTAGCATTTTTGTTAGGTGAAGTGAGGTGGGCATTTGGTACCGTGGAGGCGGGTAACTTTGACCGTAGGGATCACTTTGGGGCTCGAACTGAGAAAAGACTATATTCCTCGCTATGTCTAAGCCTCTAGCTTAATCTTTGCAGGCAGTTCGATCCTAAATGAAAGCGCAGGGCTATTATACGAAAGTGCTGCTACTTTATACCGGTTAATATCGTTAATACATCATCAAAGCTCAGGTCAAAGTAATCCTGGAGATCCAAAGTTACCTGTTTTTATACGGTATGTGTATATTTTTTATTATAAATGAATTAGCTGTTAATTTTATCATTTAATTAGGTGTACTTGAAGGTTGGCGGATTATATTTGTAAATAAAATTTTGTTATGGAGTTGCTGATTTTAAGTAATTAATAATAAGTCATGTTACCAAGTCTATATGGCCATGTGGTTTTCTAGCTGTATTTCTTTCGTTCTTGCACTGAGCTCAAGTATTTTTATACTTTCTTATTTTCATATCTTGTAATGATCAGTACCTTCCTAATTGTTACATACAGAGCGGAAATGAAACGTTGTTGCATTTTTGATGATATGTTTTGCTATGACATCAATTTAACACGCTCCCTGTCCAAATTGATTCCAAAACTGTCTCTCTAGATGCGTTCTATAAATATCCAAGTATATGAATTTTACCGAGTTCTAGAAATATGAGCATTTATTATAAATCATAATAACTTCAATAACTGTTACTGGACATGTATTGTAAAGAAAATAAGTAGAGAGATTTGCTTTGTTATAAAGGAGAGGAAACGTGTTAATAAACAATGCTTCATTGGGCTAGATTTTTGTAGATAAATTAATATTTTTCTTATTAAAAGAACTAACCATACTCGTGGGACTATTCTGCTTACTCTAATTTATTTTAACTGGTCAAGCAGACCAGCTATAATCGCAAAAAACCAATCATAGTGTTATTTTATTATATTTTATTAAAATAAAGATCAATATTAAGTATCGTGTCACGTAGCGTACCTGTAATTAAATACCTACCGTATATAGTTTATTACCAAATCTATATTTAAAATCCAGCCCATTGCAAGTGTAATTGAAATTGAAATGTGGAAATAATTTATCGTTGAATGGGCACAGTATCTGAGTCTATCTCCAACGTTATGAGTATTATATTGTATCGCCGTATCGGATGCTTTGAATGTCGTGCAAGCACGGATTGTGCGGTGGCTTGCAAGCGGTCCGCCGCTGTATGCAGATCTGCTCAACTATTGTTGCGTATTCACTCTTTTGCATCTTTATTTATTATTTTAATAAAGGATTTTACTGAAGTTGTGTATTTTACTTCTTTTCCTGTCTTTAATGCTGAATTTTATATCTATAAACATAGTACCTGCTTACTTCAACTAACTTACCCCCGCAAAATGATGTGTTTTAGAGAGGTGAGGCTATAACAGATAATTAGTGTGTCAGGAGGAGCAATTAGTTTACTAATAGGAAAATTTGTGTGAATTGTAGGATATTTGAGAAAAACAGATTTTGCTGGAGTAACGCTTGAAACGTTACCCTGACAAAAAAGTTATTTAATCTCGGAACCGAATACATGAATACATAGCTTTTGTTACGTTGTAAGCAAATAGCAAAATTGGTATGTGTTATGGTTCTCGAGTTATTGAAGATTTTGCTGTGGTAACGTTTTGGGATTTCCCAGATCTTGAAAACGGTACTAATATAAGATGAATGTCAAGATGAGTTTTTCGAATACCATGTGTTTATGATTTAAAACAATATTTCTACTGATTTATACTTTCATAGAAAAATTCTACACTTATAAAATGTCAAAAAAATCTAAAAAGAAAGTGATCCCGCTATTTTGACATCAAAATGGCGGGACCACTATTCAGTTGGAAAACTCATGTCGTGATCTTAAGCTGTACACGAGTGCGTTACCCCCGCAAAATGTGTTTTAGAGAGATGAGGCTATAACATAATTAGTGTGTCACGAGGAGAAATTTGTTTACTAATAGCAGAATTTGTGTGAATTATAGTTTTTAAGATATTTGAGAAAAACAGATTTTGCTGGAGTAACGTTTGAAATGTTACTCTGGCAAAAAAAGTCGCTTCATCCCGGAACCAAATACATGAATAGATTTTAATAGAATATGTATAATGAATAATATAATAATGAGAATAGATGAAGAGCTTTTATTGCGTAGTAAATGTTAGCAAATAGCAAAATTTGTGTGTTTTCGTTCTCGAGTAATTTAAGATTTTGGTGCGGTAACGTTTTGGGATTTCCCAGATCTCGATAACGATTCAAAGCAGAGGTTTGAAAAAAAAATACCAATCAGAGACCTTAATTTGTTTGAATTTGTTTAAATATTAGTTTTTGAATTTGTTGACGCAAACCAATGTAATTAAATGGTTTCGAAAATCAGAAAAAACGTATTTGCAAGTAAACTAGTACACTTTTAACCAAATAAATAGCCATGTAATATTCATGTATTTGGTTTCGGGCTGAAGCGACTTTTTTTGCCAGGGTAACGTTTCAAACGTTACTCCAGCAAAATCAGTTTTTCTCAAATATCTTAAAAACTATAATTCACACAAATTTTGCTATTAGTAAACAAATTTCTCCTCATGACACACTAAGTGTCTGTTATAGTCTCAACTCTCTAAAGCACAACATTTTGCGTGGGTAACGCACTCTCTGTACACACCAAATTTTAATACAATATAGTACGACTACGTTTGGATCGTTATTATACATTAAAACAATTATTTCAATTAAAAGTGTTAAATATATATAAATAATTTCATCAGAAAAGCGCCTAAAAGAATAGAAGATAAAGCAAAAGTATCATTTCAAGTCAAGTACCATTTTATGGCTCTTATAATTTATGTAGGCGTTCAGTTTGTTTTGTTACTTACAATTTTACTATAAGGAGGGTTATTCGAATGCAATTATTTATATTAGCCTAAAATTAAAAGTGAATTAAATACAAAACTAAAATGTTGAAAAAGATACTTGAAAAATGTAAATTCTTTTTAGATTTTTTTAATATTTTTATACTCGATCAGGTTTTTTAAGCAAAGTTCGGCCCGGTCAGGTGTCGGATGGGTGACCGTACAGTGGCATTATAACCTACGTTAAACTGTCGGTCCCGGCTTTTGTCATTTGATTACAGTCGTTAAGCCAAGTCAGAGGCCTTATAGGCGGCTTGATAAACTCTGACACCAGAGGTGGCCACTAGCTCCTCACTCGATAAGAAGAAGAAGTGTAGAATTTTTCTATAAAATTATAAATTAGTAGAAATATTGTTTTAAATCCTAAACACATGGCATTCGAAAAACCTAGCCCCTCCCGTCATCTTGATGTTCATAATAAAAGACCTTAATTTGTTTATAATTGTATAAACATTAGTTTTTGATTAGGTTGACGTAAACCAATGTAATTAAATGGTTTCAAAAATCAGACAAAAACGGATTTGCAATTAACTAATACACTTATAAACAAATAAACAGCTGTAATAAATACCCGAGGTAGACATCTATTACGTCAGGAATTTCACGACATTTACGCTAAAATAAATTTCATAAATTTTAGACTGGTCGTAATTTAGCGATCAAAATATGCAGTTCCCACAATATTATGAAACATGGCATAAGTACATTAAACATATTAGTGGTTTATGAACATTCGTTTGTGGTTTATGAACTGTCGTAGTTAATCGTCGTAATAAATAGGAAAAAACGAAATAGGAAGGAATTGCTAAATAAGATTTTGTATTTGTATTTGCTTTCATTCCGTCTTATCATAAAAGTAATCAAGAATATGACAACAATTCTCTGATAAGCCGATCAGATTGTAGAGCTCAGCTTTATGTGGTGTGAGCCTTTTATTCATGATCATTAGCTATATTTTATTTCTTATTTGTTTGAAGAGATTTAAAAGCCCACTTACCTAATTGACAACAAAACATAGCGTCGATGAAGTGACAATACCTCCTAACTACCATTTTTTATGAATTAATATTATAAACTTGTAAATTTTTTCTTGTACATATAACAGCTATTTCCACAGAGTTTAAACAACTTAGTTCGTGGAAATATAGCGCGTTTGATATCCGTAAAAGTTGTTTTATTTCAATAACTTTGTCATTCATACAAACACTATATAAAAACAAAGTGATTTTTGCAGACAAAAAAATATAGTGGCATTTTGGGTGGGTGTAGGTAATCGGTAGTCAATTGAATAGGTACCTAATTTAATATAATAATAATAGAAACTTTATTGCACACGATACAAAAACAAACACATACAGAGAAAGTGACAAAAAATAGGAACTCACAATAGGCAGCCTGGATGAGAGACGGAACCCTTCATGTGCGAGTTCGACTCGCACTTGGCCGATTTTTTTATTACCAGTCACATCAATTGCTGACTTTTGGCGTTGATGCGATCTCGATCACAACGCGATTCCGTCAAAGTCTACGGGCTGGATTCCGTCAAACAGGTTTGTTTGTGTAATGAAGGGCATGATGAAGAAAAGCAACAAATTCCCGATTGTCAATCAATCAGTACAAGTGACAATTAGCTAGCTAGCTAGCAGAATTAGATTAAAATCCAAATCTCGACTTGCTGTTCTATATGTACTGCACGCGTTGATGTCTTTTGTATGGAACCAGGCTGCCGAATATATGTTTGCTGATCACTAGAAACATCTTAATGCACTTTCCCATCAAAAGTGTTTTAAACCTCTGAGCGGATCTTTGCGATATAGGGACATTCTTTAAAATCCTATTTAACATGTTTAATAAAATAATGAAACATATTGAAGAGTTATTCAATAAAAATACCGGAAGTTTTCTTTTATAAAAGTTAATTATTTATAGGTCCTTCTTAGTTCCCTATGGGATTCCTGAATTATAACTAATTATTTTAACAGATTTCCACAACCTATGGCTTTTACGAATTAAATACTTACTTAGCTATTTTACCTTTGAACACATCGGTTCTATATTTAGCATAAAATTTAACTACTTACGTATTGCAGGCAAAATAACCAAGTAGGTATCTATTTAAGGTGCTGCAGATGATTGCTATTGGGAAACACGTGAATGTAACCAGTTGCCTTCCAACAGCGTGCTATGTCCTTGTTCACTTTGATTATAAGTCATAATGTTAAACAGTGGTCCTGCGAAAACATTTACGTAAATTCCATAAAATTTACTTTTCACCTCACACGCTCTGAAAAGGAGGTTTTGTCAATCAGTTTAGGTGTAGAAAATCGCTTTTTGCGGCCTAGCGCGGCAAAGTACTTTTTTTAATTTAATACCTAAAAATATGTCATAATGCGTTCCGAATCGCACGCACTATTGACTTTTTTGTTACATTTGATTCTTATTTTATATAGCTTTAAATTATTTATAACACTCTAGTTTTGGTTTAATTATATTATTTTCTACTCGCTGACTCGAGTATTTTTTTTACTACTTACTGTGTCAACACTTTATTTGATGTGACATACGTTTCATAGTGTGGTAGATGTATAATAAATAGGGTAACCATGCGATGCGGGATTAGTTGATCGTAGTGTATTCATGTGCAAAAAAAGCACGAATGATTTTTCGTAAGTTTGTCTGGTGGAATTAAGTTTCACGTGTAGGTATGTACTGCGATTTCTGCACTAAAACGTAAATAATTAAATGTTTCTTATAGGTATGTGATTATGCCGAGTAAAATAAGTTATTAAAAAATATCTACTCGTAACTAAAGAATATTCTCTAATCTCTGATATTGTTTGATATAGATAGCATCAGTTGTGCAACTCCCGGGTGACTGTGACTTTCTGAAGTACTGTAGCGATTGTTTAGTAGAGTTATCCTACTGTCCATTTTGCCATCTATTTAACCTAATTCTAAATTAAAAATAAATATAAATTCATTAGATCCTGCGTATTAAAATATTTTTCCAACGTAACAAAAAAAATGTGGTACTCTATAAAGGGACACAGGGCCTCTGTAGGTTCTACGTATCTCGTTCGGCTCGCTTAACAGCTGCGAGTACTGTCCTGTTAGTATATTACGTCCATGATTATAGGTAACTCCCCTTTTTATTATTTCAGTTTATTATATCATTAAAATAACAAGAACAAGGTATATGTATATTTATGGTAAATTTTAAATAGAAAAATATAAAAATTTAACGATCTTAAACACCTGAAAAGATGTTACTTTCGAATGCAAGGATATTCCTAGCATTGATGTGACAACGCTGGCCTATAGCGTATTAAAATATAAAAGTATTGGAGAATTTCGAAGGTGGTTCGCAAGTCTCGGTAGCTCAGCGGTTAGAGCATTGGACCGGATTTCCAAAGGTCGCGGGTTCGATTCCCGTCTGAGAACTCACTTGTGGCCGAGTTAATTTTTTCCAATATTTTTCTATTTTAAATTTACCATAAGTATAAAAATAGCTTTGAAAAATGCAAAAATTACAAAATCATAAAAAAGGTATATGTAGATTAAACTTTTTGTTACAATATTTTTTTACTGGAAGTTGATCGCGAAAACAAACTGAAAAATTCCTCGCTGTCGTGAGGTGAATAATTGTATGTTGCGCTCGGCAGAAAAGTTTTTAGCGTATCGTACCTTTGAAACCGTCGCTACGCTTAGGATTCTATAGAGGTAACTCGCCACTAAATCCAACTTTCCAGCTTTGCATAACAAATAACTATTCTAACATTTTTAAATAGCTGTTATTATTATTATTATTCTTTTTATACCTTTAACTTTATTAACCTAACTAATCTCTTTTTTTATTTCGATTACATACCTATAATCTATATAATAATATATAAAATTCTGAATTGATTGATTGTTGACCCAAACGGCTGAGTTATGGTGTAGATGAGCACTAAGAATATTCCTTTCTTATATATTATAATTTCCTTCTTATAATCCCTTATACAAAATTCAGTCTCTAGGGGGTAAAATAGGGAATCAAAGTTTGTATGAAAATCCGCTCAGTTTCGAAGTTAGGACGTTTAAATTTTGTGTATAGGGTGTCGGTTTAACATTAATATTTATGCGTCTCAGAGTACTTGACAATTCCATCCCAGAAGGAAGAAAAAGGGGTTGAACTTGTGTACTAAAAAACTATAAATTTATTTATTGATTGATTTTGCCATGTTAGTGTAGCCCAAATGGCTAAAAGTAGAGAGACCATTTTTGGAGGGCAGATACCTTTTATGGTGCAGATGAATAGTAAAAGAGTTTTTCAAAATTCAACCCCTTAGGTGGTTAAAATAGGAGATGAAAGTTTGTATGAAAGTTAGTTTCGCGGTTAGGATCTTCAAACTTTGTGTTTAATCTGTCGAATAAAACATAAATATGTGTCTCAGAGTATTTGACAATTCCACTTCCGAAGGGGGAAAAGGGGGTTGAAGTTGTGTATAATAAATAAATAAATAAATAATAAACTTTATTTCCAAAAGTGGGTACATTGCAAACTTATTTCTAACGGCCTCTGCACTAAGCTTTTGCTTGTATCGCAGTGACCAAAAACAATTTAATCGGTGTAATTTACTAACTGTCGCGTTTGACGCACCAAATCGATAAAAAACCCCTAAATTGATTAATTGATTGATTATATTATCATGTTAGTGTAGGCTAAACTTAAAAACTTAGGAGGACGGGTCAGGATCAGGACAGTTGTGCTGGTTGCATCAGCTGGTTTTTTGAGATGCGTTAAGGCAGCGCATTGAATATCCGAATTCGGAGAGCAGCGGGATTCTTCCGCTGGCCGACCGCAGATAGTTGGGGACCCAAGTTGAGAGCTAGCCCCTCACGAAAGGCTGCCCTGCCATCTCACGAAAAATCCCGGGGGTGCGCCATCGTGCCGGTTGACGCCCGAACGAGAGGACCCGATGGACACCCTTGGGGGGCTCGGGCGTCCCCGCGGTCTCTGGTTTGGCTAACCTATAGTGTGCGGCTAGAACTCATCTCACTTGGCTCGCAATCAGCATCTCCTTCTACTTCCGTCTTTCGTTACCTTCCCTCACAACTAATGACAAAAAGGAACAGGAAAAAAGTTGAACAGCGGATGCACGTCCTCTCTTTCTTAGTGCACGTCTCAAATATAAGAGGTTTTCACTCTAATCTCGACCCCGTCCATCACCATCTCGAGACAAAAAAGCCGCACCTGTTCTTTCTCACGGAGACGCAAATAAAATGTCCGTCCGACGCAGCATTCCTAGCCTACCCGAGTTACGTCCTGGAACATAGTTTTAGGGCCCATGCGGGTGTTTGCATGTGTGCACGTGATGACCTCTGTTATCTGCGTCTCCGTGATCTCGAAGACCCCACCTTTTCAATCATTAGGGTTTTGGTAGGCACTGGCCTAGAGAAAATTATTTACGCTTGTGTCTACCGCTCGCACAGTGGTGACGCGGAGACTGCCAGGCTCACCAACTCGCTTATTGAGCCCTACAGCGGTACCCGTCCGCTCAACTAGTGGTTCTGGGTGACTTCAACGCACACCACAAGGACTGGCTGTTTCCATTCATGAAAACCGACCACGCTGGTCGTGAAACACGTAGGCTAGCCTTGACGCTAGACCTCACTCAGCTAATCTAGGAAGCCACTAGGGTACCAGACGCAGATGGGCACACAGCTAATTGCTTGGACCTTCTGTTGACTCTGCAGACCCAGACCGTTACTCCATACCGTTACTCCATATCGGTTTCACCATCCCTTGGTAGTTCTGACCATTGTGTGGTGGTCAGTGTCGGTGTATTCCCCGCCCGACCTAAGCCTAAAAGGCTCCCGGCGGATTTGGCGTTACAAGTCAGCAGATTGGGATGGGTTGCGTTGCTTTTTTGCGTCTTATCCATGGCGGCAAGTATGCTTTTCTTCGAGCGATCATTCAGCTTGCGCGGATGCTGTGACTGATGTGCTTCGTCAAGGTATGGAATATTTTATTCCCTTCTCTGACGTGCCCTTGTCTAGCAAAGCTCACCCCTGGTATAATGCCAAATGTCGAAATGCAGTAGCGTTGAAACACGAGGCATATTTAGCTTGGGTTGAAGCTCGGTCCTGCAAGGCTCGAAATACACGTGAAAAGAAGAAAGCCTTTAACAAAGTCGCCAAGTCCTGCAAAAAGGCTACCAAAAGAGCTAGCTTCGATCACATAAGCCGAATAGGGTAAAAACTGGCTTCTTACCCGTCTGGTAGTAAAGCATTTTGGTCCCTGGCTTAGTCGGTCGAAGCCAACTTCTGTCAACCTTCTCTGCCTCCTCTGCCGAACTTGACAGATCTTTGGCTCACACAGCCAAGGATAAGGCAAATTTATTTGCCAACCTATTTGCTGTTGCGGTTTGCCAAGTTGCGCGACTTTTATGTCCGAAATCCGCATTAGACAATCCGAAGTACGAAAGGCATTGCGTGATCTTAACGTGAACAAAGCCAGTGGTCCGGATGGTATACCAGCAAGAGTTCTAAGGAATTGCGCTCCTGAACTAGCCCCGGTATTGACACGCTTGTACCGCTTATCTATGACAACCGGACTTCATATGGACATCCCACTGGTTTATGTTTCTGGATATCGGATTTCTTGAGGGATCGGTCGATTCGAGTTGTCATTGGTGGTTGCTCGTTCGACCAAGGCTATCAATGCCGGGGTCCCTCAGGGGTCGGTAAGTCGGTACTCTCTGCGACACTTTTTCTGCTACATATTAATGACCTGCTTATGCCCGGTATTTTGGGGTACGCAGATGATAACACCGTTGTAGAGAGTTATATATCTAATGCACGAGCTAGCGCCGAAGATGTCCGGTGTTATAGGGAGGCGATCATCGGTCGCATGAACCTATCCCTGCAGGCAGTCTCCGAATGGGGTGATGCCAATCTGGTCAGGTTCAACCTCTCAAAGACCCACGCGTGTCCTTTTTCCGCTAAAAGGAGTCCTTTCAACATGGCACCATCTTTCCGAGGTATATCCGTGCCGATTTCTGACCATCTTGAGCTTCTAGGTATATCATTGTCACCCACTCTCAATTTTGGGTCATTCATTGAAAACAAAGCTCAATTAGCATCAAAAAAACTTGGCGTTCTTGCAAAGGTGAGAAAGTACTTCACACCGCAACAGTTGCTCAATCTATACCAAGCGCAAGTGCGATCGTGTATGGAGTATTGTTCTCATCTTTGGGATGGTTCCGCCCAATACCAGCTCCAGACGCTTGAGTCCATTGAGCAGAGAGCCAAGAAGCTCATTGGCAACAATGACCTCTTTCATAATAAGCTCAAAAGCCTTGAGCATAGACGAAAGGTTGCAAGTTTGTCGGTTTTCTATCGGATACATTTCGGTGAGTGTGCGGCTGAATTGCACAGGCTAGTTCCACCTTCTCCTTTCTTCCATCGGACAACCAGACATACAAATATCCGCCACCGCTTTATAGTTGAGATCCCAAAGATTCGCACTAAACGTTTCGCGTCAAATTTTATCATCAGTATTGCCAGAGAGTGGAATACTTTGCCTGAGTCTGTGTTTCCTGATACTTACAATTTGGGGGTCTTCAAGACGCGTGTGAATAGGTCTTCTTCTGGGCAAGCGCGTTTCATCCTAGATCGCATCATCACTTACCATCAGGCGAGATAGCGGCCAAGCGCTAACCTATAAATAATAAAAAAATATAAAATAATAATTAAAAAAAAACTGAAAGTAGAGACACCATTTTAGGAGGCCTTTTATGGTGAAGATGAGCACTAAAAAAGGATTTTTCAAAATTTACCCCTATTTACTAAGGGGTAAAATAGGGGATGAAAGTTTGTATAAAAGTCCGTCAGTTTCGAAGTTAGGATCTTCAAACTTTGTGCTTAGGCAGGCTTTCTATTTAACGCTGCTGACACATCAATATTTATGTGTCTCAGCGTAATTGACAATTTCACCCCCGAAGGGGTGTAAAGAGGATACACTACACGTACCTATTGATTGCTCAAACGACTGACTGAAAAAATTAAGTTGGAGGCTTGGTTATTACTTGGATATCCAAATACTATCCATGGAACCAATCTTCGAGGTACATATTATAAATAGGTTTGTCCACACGATGCAACTGATTTGCGCAAGTAAACGTAAAATTCGTTCGTATGAGGATTAGGGGCCACCTCTGGTGTCAGAGTTTATCAGGCCGCCTTAAAGTGACTTGGCTTAACGACTGTTATTAGATGACAACAGCCGGGACCGACGGTTTAACTTGCCCTCCAAAGCACGGAAGTGCTCAAGTGTAGTGTCATTTTACGGTCACCCATCCGAGACTTGACCGGACCGAACGTTGCTTAACAAACGTGATCGAAAACTATCAGTCTGTCTAGCACGGCCGGGAACGTCAAAAAAAAATGACGACAATTGACTTTCAGTAGCGCACATTTTCGGTGTCACTTAACTACTGGCATAGGTCACCATGTAAACCGGTAAGCTTACCTACTCTTGAATCCAATACAGGTCGATCGACATTGGTATTGTGACGTTTCGTACTCTTGAGTCGCCGCAGCAGCGTCAAATAGGATTCATATTAAGCGGACATTGAGTGAACTAAACGACCTTGATTTTTGCTCAAAACGGCACTCTGGACGTTATTTTGACACCTAAACTTGGGATTGTATTGTGTTGAAATTGGTTTACGATCGAGATCGTCACAATAACTAGTGTTACTTTTTTTGTACATTGGCATATTTTTCGGAAAAAATGCATCACGCGAACGAAGTCGCAGGCAAAAGCTAGTAATATTATATTGTTCGATGATAGTGTATGACTTGCATCCTTCATCGCATCGGTGATAAAACACGATTCAATAATAAGACAATTCATTAAATCGAGACCTTTTTTCCCTTGCAGTGGCGTCGTCAGTATCGACAAATAAAAAAAAACTTTTCTTGGTTATACCACAATAAGCCTGCTGGTGCCGTGTATGTCTACGCCACCCAGTAAGTCATTGACTCTTTAAATTACTCCATAACGAACAATCTAGAAGATCTTTTTATAAACATCATTGAACATCAACTTTTGACGAGAATATATACCTATTTTAACTTACACAAAAAACTTAGGAGTTTAAATAAAATCAATATCCGCATCTAGTTTACTCACTACTTGAAAATAATGATTACTGAAGAGTAAGGCTGGCTTCACACAACCGAAATGCCTCTCTGAAATTATAATCTAAATTCTGGAAACTTGCTTCACTAACACATATCTTAAAAATTGAGATGATTAGTAGTCTTGTCTACATTCAAATACTAACCGCACTGCTTTTTTGCTCTTCATAACCGAAATACCTGTTCCTTAAGGAAGGATAAGTTATAAGATAAGGAGAATGGGCCATGATCCGCCACGCGCGGGCCCAATGCGGTTTGGTGGATTTTCAAGACCGCAAATTTAGCCGGGACCAACGGTTTAACGTGGCTTCCGAGGCACGGAAGAGATAGTTATTGGTCACCTATCCCGTGACCGACCATTGCGAAACTAAATCGTAGGCCAAGCGCGAGAACCACTGCGTCTCCTCATACCGTACCTACAGTAGTTTTCAGAAAATTTTGAAAACGCTGTCGATTTCGCTGTCTTTATAATTATATAGACTTAATAATATATAATAAATAAATAAATAATAATAACTCTAACTACTTAGGTACGTTAGTAGCACACTGGCACCAACTCTGGAGTATTTTTTGTAAATGGATTTTTGACATGGCCGTCATGACCTTTTTGTTCTTACTAACGACCGAAATTTATAACCTAATCTAAATGGATAGGGCTATCCAAGATAGTTGCCTAGGATATCTTTGTTAAGATTACTTAAATAACGACGGTGGCTAGGCAATGAAACCAGTATCCTAGACAACATTCTCAGATAGCCCTATATTATTATTAACTTCGGGGGTAAACAAGAATCAGCACTTTAAGTGGCTAATAACGAATCGAATTTAGGTATTACATTAAGGGCCGGTTTCACCGACTACTGATAAGTTATGGATAGATTATGTGGCATATAATTTTTCATGTTTCATAAACCAAACTCTCAAAATATTTGTCAATAAACTATTCAGAACACAGAACATAAAATTTCTGTTCTGTGATTCAGAACTTATTAATGGTAAAACCGGCCCGTAAAGTTGTTTTGTGTGGATAGATCAAAAGGTACAGGGGGTAAGAATGGGTTCATGTTCTCGAATCATGATTTTTATGATGGTATGACTCAAAGATGCTCTTCAGTAAAGACAGGCGCAGTTATTAAGTATTACTTATATACAGTCGGGATACTTCCCAGTCGACAAGTACTTTCTTATGGAGTGTTATTTATTTCTCTATACGTGTATACTATTTTACCAACGTGAGGAAAATTATGCGGATTATTGTGGTTAAGTAACCTTCGCTAATGTCGATCGCGGGGTGGGTGACCAAAAATAACAATCTTGTGCTAATCTGTTAATTTCGAAGTTTCGTTACATTGAAACATGACTGACGAAACTAAATCACAGGCATTGGCTATCTAATTATTATCATCACAACAAAAAAACGACTTCAAAAAGATACTACTTTGCATTTTAATAGGTATTTTTACTTTTAATTCTATTAATGTAGGTAAGTACGTAGGTACTTACGAATTTATAAATTTCTCTATTACGTAAAGGCGACAAGATAATAAGAATGTTATTAAATGGTATCATATTATGTAAAGTATTTTTTTCAGAAAGTATAGAATATAGGCGACTCAAAAGCCTCTTCCTTTTTTGAAGTTGGTTAAAAAGACCGCCTTACCAACAATTTAGTCGGGAAGGGTTGCAAGCGATGTTCAGATTTTTTTTTATGTGCGACGGGGAGGCTCTTAGCCTTCATCATACCTTATGATAAGGTTGAAGATGTAAGCGAGCCTCTCCCAGAATACTCAATCACTGAGGAACTGGCTATCTCACGCGAACGAAATTGCGGGCACAGTTAGTTTATAATAAATCTCTCTTTTCTCTCTTATCGTATGAGGATTAGTGGCCGGTCACCTCTGGTGTAAAAGATTATCAAACGTGCCTTATTCAATGTGCCCTCCCAAGCTCGGAAACGCTCATTTTGTAATACCACTTTACGGTCTCCCATCCGACACCTGACTGAACCGAACGATGTTTAACAAACTTGATCGAATAAGTTCAATTTGTGAAGCGCCGCCATAAGCGCTTCAAATATTACAATAAAAATAAAAGCGAAAGTTGCTTAACCACTATAATCGAAGTCTATTTGTAGTGTTCCAATTGTGTTTCTGCAGCTCAAATTAAGTTTTCTTTACATATCCGTCATGTTTAAGACACCACCTCCATCACCAATCAGAAACAAAAACAACCTCGCCTTCAAACCCACCGTAAGTTAAGTTTGAATAAATCAAAGAGTACACACAGAAAACTACATCCCCCTACTCCAATGCTATAACTGTCTCCAATTCGGACGCACTAAGACCCGGTGTGACCGACAAGTAGCGGTCTACCCCACTGCGCGTCTCCCGGACACGAGTTCCGTAACTGCCAAGAAAAATGATGCCGACAAGGTCCAGTGCCACAACTATGTTCAGCACGCCAAGACAAATAATACCCAGTGCAAAGCCAATCACAGTGCTACCTCCCAAGAATGTTCTCGAATTTCCTTCATGCTCAAAACAATATTTTCTCGCACCAATTACGGTTACTAGACTCAATAAGTCATCCGCTCATCCATCTACTGACCTCATCCATCATCAGCCTGTGGACGTCCACTGCTGGACATAAGCCTTTCCTAGCTCACGCCTATTGGGGCGTTCATATGAGGTTATTAGCCTACTGCTACCACGCTGGCCAGACGGTTTAGTAGAGGATTTGTTTCAAGTGTTCCGTCTCTCGCACAGGTGTTCAATGCGTCGAGCCTCTTAGTCGACTTGTATTCTTAGGCCGTCACCACACAGCACAACAGTCTGACCTCAAATGCATACAAATCAATCTCTTGCGTTGTAACAAAGCCACCCATGAACTCTCAGTTTACCTCACCAACTCCGATTGCCACTTGGCATTCGTCATGGAACCGTACACGTCTAACACTGAACGCCTGAAACCTATACCCGGTAATACAACGTACCAGTTCCACTCTGATCGCCGAGTCAAGGCAGCCATTCTCGTTCGACTACGAAACTGGGCATCAACTCTCGGAGTATCCGAACATTCCAACTCCAATATCTGCACAGTTCGTGTCAAGGACCGGACTGGTAATATCGTACATCTGACTTCTGTCTGCGTTGAGCCTCGAAATGACGAACACAATACCATCGTTAAACTATCTATCGAGATCGGGCGATTTATCAAAAACCATAAGCTCTAAACTTACAGATATACAACTAACGCCGTGAAATGAGAGATGCTCCAGGAGCGTTTTGTTGCAGAGATGAACACACATCTACCATCCGTTACCAACATCGACAATATGGACGCAACTAATCTGTACGAATACGTGACAAGTTTACCTCTGCCATCCAAAACACCTGTGACAAACTGCTCTCGAGGCCATCCCGTCCGCTACAGCGTGCACCCTGGTGGAACGTAGAGTTAGAGGAGCTCAAAAAGCCGTAATTCGCAACCACCATAAGCTCTCCAAAGCTGTCCAGCGCAATCACCCCTATGAACACCTGGTAGAAGAACGTGACCGACGTCACTTAGTGACTTAGACGTCAATACTCGGACGCCTTTTGCTCAGCCTCCACTGAAAATTTCAGGGACTTCTGTGGCCGACGACAAAAGAAAGAGGACTTCTGGGCTATCACCAACCGCATCATCAAAACCCGACCGCTTGCACAGGCTCCGGCTACCTTGCGACTGGATGATGGCACATACACAAAGGATTCTGCTGACACCGCCCGGGCTCTTCTCGATAGGTTCTACCCATATGACACTCCTGACCTGATTGAACACCAGAAACCACTCCGCATAGCTATGACTGAACAGTTAGATTCTGACCCAGAACCTCCATTCACTATCGAGGAAATTTTTAGTGAACAAAAACATGAACTCGAAAGAGCACCCGGACTAGATCATCTCACAGCCGACTTCTGTTATTGGGTCTCCAAGTGGTATCCAGATGAAATTACGGTAATAATCAACTGTTGTCTCCGGCTCGAACACTTCCGCAAGAGTTGGAAAGTCGCAACAGCTAGAATCACTCCAAAACCTGGCAATCCAGAATACAGTTCTCTCTTCAGCTTCCAACCTATCGGCCTTTTAAACGTTTTCGTCTTGAACTATTGATTAATAATAGACTGGATTTTCATATATAAAAGCACAATACTCATTCCTCGAACCAATACGGATTTAAGACTGGAATTTCAACTACCATAGCCATATACAACGCTCTTGTATATGGCTATGGTAGCTATTCGGGTGAACATGTAGTTGCTGTCTCCTTAGACACCAAAGCCGCCTTTGGCCGTGCTTGGTGGCCAGCAAATTTAAAAAGGCTTCGAGATAGCAACTGCCCTATTAATTTCTACCGGCTTCTACTAAGTTACGTAAAGGACCGCAATGTAGAGTAGTATGTGAATTATATATATATCCAATCATGATTGATATGATGGTATGACTCAATGATGCTCTTCAGTAAAGACAGGCGCAGTTATTTAGAATTACTTAGATACAGTCGGAGAACTTCCCAGTCGACCAGTAGACTTTCTTATGTAGTGTGATAATTTTTGCTGAGGGGCTAAAGACCCCCCTTCTGTTGATTAATTCCGGCCGATTGCTCTTAACTTCTTGCTTTAGTCTCATCAGTTGTTCGCAGTAGAGTTTAGAATCGATGATCCTGCCTAGTGGTAACAGTTCATAATGAATAATGCCCTTCCATTCCCACCACACACTCAGCATCACCTTGTTGCGAGTTAACCCGGGTTTCGCCACAGTCTGTGAAGCCTGACTGACCTTTGACCACGACCTTTTTCGCACGTTCTCATCGTACGTGATCCACGTGTCATCACCAGTTATCAGCTTCTTCAAAAATGGTTCGGTTTCATTACGTCGTAATAAAGAATCACAAATGAGTACACGGTTCATTAGGTTTCTTTTAGTGGCTCGTGAGGTACCCAAACAAAGAGCTTTTTTGTGTACCCAGTTTTTTTAACTACTGATATGCCGATCTTGCTCCACTTTTTCAAAAATGGCATCCATTTAATCTGTAATTTGACATCAAAATTTCGGGATTGCAACCGCTTAAACCAATTTTGTGCTACTCTCACTGCACTAGGTCCATAAAACAGCGCATATTTTTTTCGCGAGAAAAAGTTTCGTAAGTAAAAAACACACAAATTAAAAACACACATTTTCCTAATTTGAATTTCTTAAAAAAAATCACTTTTAATGATACCAAAACCAGCCAGACACAAATAGTATTAGTATATAGACAAAGAGATTTTATTACAAGTTCATACATACTCGCGAAAAGATTTTTCCCCAACCTAATATTTTACCAGCTGTATACAACCTACGTAAGGGAGATTATGCGGATTATAGTGGCTTTTTTTTTATGAGATATTGATGTTATAATGTTTCTGCAAGGCTATCGGTTTTTCTTGCAGTACATCATTGATTTAAGTTTGTTTGTTTATGGGTTGATTCTTGAAGTGTTTTATAGTATTATCAATGTGGACAATATTTTTTTTAAAGGTAGTGGTTGTTGTTTCTTTCGTTATTATTTCATGGACTTCATAATGGGTTGATGTTTTAAAGTTCCTGCAAGCAGTTTCATGTTCAGTGCGTTGAATTAAGTATCTAGGGCAGTCTTCACTTAGGTGTTTCCATGTTTGTGTCGTGATGGAGTCACAGGGACAGAGATTGTCGCTAGTTTGCAAAGGTGGGTTTGATTATTTGGATGAAATCTGTGAGGTATGAGTATGTTGGGAGAAGAGATTTGGTGTGAGTATCTGGATTCGAGTACAATGCCCAAGGGGGTCGGATGAAAGGGATAACCGTTTACTTATCAGAAGTTGATGAAATCGACCCTTAATTTAATCTAACTTACCTAAGTAGTTAAAGTTAAGGTCAATATATATTTAAATAATAATAAATTTCATACAACCATACCAATTATCTAGCCCAAGGTAAGTTTCATAAGAACTTGTGTTATGGATACTAGATAACGGATAAATATACTTATATACTTTTTTTGTAAATAAATGCTTAATATACATATTAAACACCCAGACCAAGACAAATAGACATGTTCATGCACACAAATATTTGGCTTGTCCGGGAATCGAATCCGGGACCCTCTGCGTAGAAGGCAGGCTACGTACCCCTACGCCAGACAGGTCGTCATTATTAAGTTCATATAATTTTGAGGCAGCGAATTCGACGTTTTCAAGATTTTCTGAATCCTACTGTAGGTATGGTATGAGGAGGCGCAGTGGTTCGCACGCTCGGCCTACGATTTAGTTTCGCAATTTAGGTCACGGGATAGGTGACCAATAATTTACTATCTCTTCGGTATTTGCGGTCATCAAAACCCTCTTATACGCATTGCGCCCGCGTGGGTACATTCGCCTTGTCTTATGACTTATCCTTCCATAGGGAAGGCCAGTGCCCCGGCAGTGGGGACATAAAAAAAATATCTGTTTCTGACGCAGAGTCCCTTCAGGCAGACCTCTTAAGACCCAAAAACAACTGTGAGGAAAATTGATTGGAATTAAACCCGTCCAAGTGCTGCCTCGTGAGCTTCAGTCGTAAGAGGAATCCAATTTTATTCCATTATTATCTCAAAGGAGAGACACTTCACGCGGAGGATTGTATTCGATATCTTGGCCTGCTCCAAGATTCAGGTCTTTTATTTGACGAACACATATCAAAATAGTAGCTAAGGCGTACAAAGCCTTATGCTTTATTAAACGTATGAGCAGATATTTCAAACAGGCAAAGACATTTAAAATCCTTTATTGTACATACGTACGCAGTGAATTGGAATATGCGTCACAGATCTAGAACCCTAAATATTCAACATACATTTCCAGAATTGAAAATATCTAGATCATTTTTTTTCGGTATTTATGTTACAGATTGAATGTACATTTTTCTCAATCACTGTAGGAGGCACCATCTTCTACTGCTGGAGCAACGACGTATGATCGCAGATCTTTGCTTTCTTCTTAAAATTGATTGCCCTCAACTAGGTATTAGCTTTAATATCTATAGTTCCACCTCGAAAAACTTAGATCTAATGCGCTTATTAATCTGCCCCCGGCAACTACTAAATATAGGCAAAACGCATTTGTGTTGCATGCGTTCAGCAGTTTCAATAAACTATATGATCAACTTGATATCGACTTATTTAATACCGGTTTTTTTGGAGGCGAGGCGTACCTATACTGGCGAGCACTTTTTTTAACTGACTCAGTTTTTTACGCTTAGGTGCTTTAAATCTTGCTAAGGCTTTAATTTTTTTATTTTTTATGAAGAATATGTGTGCAGCACTGTATATTTAATGTGATATTTTCTTAGATTCATGTATGTGATTAACTTTTTTTTAATGGTTTTTTCTATATATTTTTAGTGTGTAACGTCTAATTGGCTTTGTACGCTTACTATATCGCTTTTTTTAGATTAGCCAGTTATTTTAATGTGAGGACCTGTAAATGACTTCTTGATGTTATTTCTAGTGCTATTTATGTTTAAGCCAGTTAAATAAATAAATAAAAAGATGGTGACGACTGTTCAATCTGTTTATAGGTACATAAAACTTGTGTAATAACGTTAGAACTTGTATTACGAAAACAGCATCTAAAATTAACGGCGTAGGTAAAGGGCAATCTCAAGCACAAAGTATAAAACCTGACCTGCTGTTGACTACATAAAAATACCACTAGTATTCGCGCAGATTAGTAAACTGCTCCTTTTATTGAAGACGTTTAAAATTAATAAGGGAACTAAAACTGTAAGAAATAACGACAAAATATATATAATATATTGTTTCGTGCACGCCATACCGCTAAAGTTATTAAAAGCAACTTAAAGGATGTAGTTAGTTACGTAAAATATATTTTTAAAGAATTAAAATCAACAACTGTTGCTAAGCAACCAAAACCTGAACGAACGCGTAAATTCCAACTCTGCCTTCTGCATACGCGCGTCACAATATAAATTTCTCCGACCGTCCTCTCTTTAAAATGTATTTTTGATAGAGTTGACCGATAATTTTTAATCAAGTAAATATACTAGAAAAAAGCAACTTGTCTCATGTCGCCCTGACGGGACTCGAACCCGCATCCTTGGGAATCCGGCCCAATGCACTGACCAATTATGCTACAGAAACACGTTGAAATTCTCTAGTATATTCACCTTTTTCTACGGTGTTGGCCACCGTAATTTCATCAATGAGAGAAATATATCCTCGCATTCGAAAGAAACATCTTTTCAGATGTTTGACTATCGATTAAGATGAAACTGCCATCTACTTATAACTTTTTAATTTTGCATTTTACAATGCTATTTTTATGTGATAATTTTTAATCAAGTAAATATACTAGAAAAAAGCAACTTGTCTCATGTCGCCCTGACGGAACTCGAACCCGCATCCTTGGGAATCCGGCCCAATGCACTGACCAATTATGCTACAGAGACCTACGAGAACACATTGAAATTCTCTAGTATATTCACCTTTTTCTACGGTGTTGGCCACCGTCGTTTCATCAATGAGAGAAATATATCCTCGCATTCGAAAGAAACATCTTTACAGATGTTTGACTATCGATTAAATGAAACTGCCATCTACAATTTCAACGTGGAGCTAAGAGTTGACCGATTTTGATGAAAGCCTATACGGTAAGTTGAGATACGGACTTTAAACATATATACAATTCTGTGGACTGAGCTTTTGGTGTGATGCTCATTCAAACACACAGACATACAGACAGATGGACTGACAAAAATTAAAAAAATTATAGATATTGGTTCTGCTGCTTATTCTGAGTCCCTCTATCTACTTTTTATGCAAATCCAAGCAATGTACAGACACGCTTAACTTTGATTCTTATTATAAGTATAGTTAAAGATATGTTCTGTCGAAGCAGCGAGTGGTCAAACTTTTGTTTTTAAATTGTAAGGGAGACCGCATCGAAATATTTTAATGTTCAAATTCAGTGGGACACTTCTTTGAATGGCTTATAAGTACATTTAGCAGATATTTTTTTTTAGTTTTGCAGCATTTTTCTTGACCTTGTTATCTCGGCTGCAGTGAAACTTAGTATCATCGTTCAAGTTACTAGTTATAATGCAGTAACAGCGACTTATCCTACAGCTATTTAATTAGCATTAAGTTTTTTTTCGACTTAAGAACAATACCGACTATACTGCAGTAAATAATGAACGTACTGCATTTTAGTTGGTTCATCATCATTAATTATCATTAGGCTGTGGACGTCCATTGCTGGACATAGGCCTCTCCTAGCTCACGCCTATTGTGGCGTTCATATGAGGTTATTAGCCTACTACTACCACGCTGGCCAGACGGGTTGGTAGAGGGTTTATTTCAAGTTTTCCTTCTCTTGCACATTGAACATCAATGCGTCGAGCCTCTTCCGACATCCCAGGCATGTAAGGGAGTGTGAGTGTGTGACACTTGTATTCTTAGGTCGTCTATTTCGTTAGTTCCTATTAAATAAATCAGGGATCAATATACAGTATTAACATTTTTGGTACAAAAAGTACTTATTGCATTTTAATTTATACGCCCAGACATTTTTGTAGGACTAGATTACAGATTTTATTTGGTAATAAAGATATTTATTGCATTTAACTTGGTGAAATGACTGGTCCTTGTAGACGTAACTGCTTTGACTGTATTTTAGTTAGTATTACAATACATTTTGACATACGATGTTGAGTTACTGCATTTAATTTTTTTTATCGTATAAGTAAATTATCGAATCGAAATCTAGGTTTCTCCAATGTATTCCTTATAATAGTGTGCCTGTTAACATTCAAAATTCAACATAAAAACGTAAAAAGACCTGGGGCACAACTTAGTATGTGAAATAAAGCGCGTTTGATATCCAAAAAAGTTGTGATAAATATTAAACAACAAAATATACTAGAAAAAAGCAACTAGTCTCATGTCGCCCTGACGGGATTCGAACCCGCATCCTTGGGAATCCGGCCCAATGCACTAACCAATTTTATTATGCTACAGTGACCTATTGACGTCACACATACGACACATCGAATTTTTCTAGTATATTCACCGTTCTACGGTGTTGGCCACCGTCGTTTCATCAATGAGAGAAATATCCTCGCATTCGAAAGAAACATCTTTACAGATGTTTGTCTATCGATTAAGATGAAACAGCCATCAGGCGACATGAGACAAGTTGCTTTTTTCTAGTATATTTTCTTGTTTAATATTTATCACATAAAAATAGCATTGTAAAATGCAAAATTAAAAAGTTATAATCCGTAAAAAAAAAAACAATGAACAGTGCGCGCCAAAACATAAGATTTGCTTATGTAAAAAGACCTGTTACTGCGTTTTAGAGCCTGCACGGCAGTGTAGGTACCTACCTGACGAGTCAAAGTCTAACATTTAATGTTGGCCTCTAAAACAGGTGTCAAAAATCAAGATCTACTTTAGAATAAAATTTTAATTACCGATACGATGAGAAATATTTAAATACTGGTTTGTTCCTACTGAGATGGCGGTTTAAAGTGCATTGGTATTTTTAAGCGAATAATGAGTGCTTGTTTTTTTTTATTCTAATAACACCATGACCTACCCAATGACCAACAGCCATGTTTACTCACAGAAATATTTGGTTTGAGTGAGAATCGAACCTGTGACCCCGCACGGTGCGGGGTGCTTATGGTAGGGTATGGGCCGCACCCTACCGGAGTATAAAAAATACAAGCACTCATTTTATGCAAACAAATACCTATGCAAACAAAAATAGCATTATGGTAAATTTTAAATAGAAAAATATTGGAAAAAATTAACTCGGCCACAAGTGAATTCTCAGACGGGAATCGAACCCGCGACCTTTGGAAATCCGGTCCAATGCTCTAACCGCTGAGCTACCGAGACTTCTCGGAGAAGTAAAATGCAGAATAAAAAGTTATAAATACTTATGCAGTTAAAAAACTCGTTCTCATCGTACCGTTAATTAAAATTCTAAAGTCTAGGTACTTGTATCTTGATATTAGATGATATTAGAGGCCAACAAATCTACTTGACATTTAATTTGACCTGAATTTGTATTATTATTTTGAATTAAATGTTTTTTTTTTATATTAAATTATATATAATTTGTTTTGAATTAGTATTCAATTATTGTTTTGAATTAAATTAATATTTAATTATATATCATGTACTATATAACATAGCTTTAAGTTTCATTGTTACTAACAAATTATGTATGAGCCTTTATGTTTCTCTAAATAAAAATATATTAAGTACTTATTATTATAAAATGTTAGATTTTAGCTCGTCAGATACAGGACAATAAATATTTCAGTTTTGTGAGACCGCCGGCGGCAGTCTTGTGATATTTTATTTTCTTAATATGCAAACGTACAACAGTGTGTTCGCAATTTATCGTAAAAACTATGGGAAAAACGAAAAGGAAAGACAAGCCGTCAGTTTACATTTGAAATCCGAAGATTTACGTTTGAAAATTGTAAAGAGTTGAAATATGGACTAAGAATCTTGCCTTATTTTTTATGTAGCAGCCTCGTTATATCGATACCCCAGATATCATTTATAACTGTTTATACGCTGTACTATGAAAAATTTAAAGTGTTTAGTCTGTTCAACTTTGCTGTATTTGGGTTGTATGTTTGCATATACGGATATTCAGACGTTGTAACTCTTAAATAGGCCACAAATTACAGGTCTAAGTGTAGATCTGGCTATCTTACAGCTGTGTCATAGCTGGACAAGTCGAAGCAATAGCTGACTGTGGTTACTTATTTACCTTTATACAGATATTGTTCTCCAATTTTTCGTATTTTATTCTTATGTACAGTTTCAGACTACAAATCGTCTGAACATAAAAATAATATTGTGTTTGAGTTTGAAACCTGACATATTTATTTTCTAACATTTTATTAATCGGATAAGTCAGGCACACGGCGGCCATTTATATAATTTGTGAAATGAACAAATATTTATTTTGCTATTTTTAAGTACAGATTTTTCGTTTCTTGGTTGTTATTTTGCTTGCGGCTGCTACTTCATCGTGAATATGTATACTAATAGTAAGCCAAAATTCATGCGCTCTCGAAATAATAAATAATTATCGAAAATATCTATGTAATGAAAACAAATCGAGACAACAACAATTTGAGACTAGTCTTATGGGGTCCCAGTAAGTTTCTATCGAAAATAAATTAATTGAATATGGTGTTTAGTTAAAATGCTCTTTATATTCCACTCTGTATTTTCCAAAAACATGTGTCTAGACTCTGGCCTGATGTAGTCTTCAGTGTAAATTGTGTAAAGTGTGTTAGTAAGTATTAAAAAAAAAAATCAATGATACAATAACATTACTTTTGTAATATTTTTTTAAAATATAACACAAAAAAGTAGAAACAAAATTAGAGGCGCCACCCGTCAAAAATTAGCAACTATTAACAAATATTTCACTTCTTATACGAAAATAACTATTTATTAGGAAGACGATAAGAGGTTTTAAGCAGAATTATTAATCTTAAGGCTGATAATGTAGGGGAGCGAGGACTTGTTGTAACAATTTATGAAAATCTTATATATCTTGGATCAGGAGATGGGCAGCAGTGTCTCCTTCATACTTGGCCATACTGCGATCGCCAACCCGCCTGCCAAGCGTAGCGATTATGGCAAACCCCCCCTTTTGGGTGAAGGCCTATATCCAGCAGTGGGTGTTATATGGCTGTGACGACGACGACGACGAAGGATATATGAAGGCATTTTGCATTCTTCTTCTGCTGTGAACACTTGTCTAGGCTTTACATAGCCAACTTTTCGACTTTCATTATTCTTCTTTTTCTTAATGTATCTGTAAAGAGATACATGACATAGACCGAAATTCTTACTCGCCTTCCAAATACTACAGCCAACTCAAATACCTCCCGGCTTTGTGTTGCCTCTTATACTATCTCTTTCAAAAACAAAACAAATTAGGTAAATTACATTACAAATAATAACCGTTATATAAAACAATATGGGGGCAAGTTGTAACATGTTACAACAAACTCCAAGATTTTGTTACAATTAACCCCAAGGTATAGTTTTTAATATTTATCACGACAACTATTTAAGCAACTTAGTAATCTCGAAAACTGTGACACTACATCATAAATAGATAAATTTTAACACCAAATAAAATACAGAAACCTCCAATTAATCGATAATTGTAAAGTTAACCAAAAATGTACGAAAGTAAAAATATACGTTACCTGGCAAATATGAAGAGCTTGTATACAGCCACTCACTACGCCGCCTGGCGGGAAACTGGCTGTGATGTCGAGGGGGGGCGCGGTACAACGGTAGGATTGAGTCGTAAAAATGCGTTAATAAAGTTTAAAATCCTAGTGAACAAACCCTGTTACTACTTACCCCTGCTACAACAAGCCCCTCGCTCCCCTACTGGTAAAAAGATATTTTGTCAACCTAAATGTTTATTGCGCCATTAGAATTCGAGCTTTTTGATTGATAGCCCTCTCGCAGTGCGTTCTACAGACAAACAGGAAAGAGTTCGCCTCATAAAAGATTTTAATGTAAATGTATCATGATTTTTAATCGAATATTAAAAGTATTTTTTTTTTATATCTAAAAAAATTACGAATACTGGGCTGTACAAAACATTCTTCTGCAAACTTATCTTTGCAGGTGGTAGTTGAAAATAGTAGATTTTATTACAAGGGAGCTAAATAATATTTTTACGGCAAGTGTGCTATTTTTGAATCCAGAACAGAGCGAAGTATTCTAAAGTACATCGTCCAAGGGAAAAATAGTTTTGCTCTCACGTGATACACTCTTCTTTTCATCTCCTCCTATGAAAAAATATTTTAGGTTTCTCCGAATTGTCCTAGTTCAGAGGGGGTCCGGGGAGCGTCCGGGCAGGGCTTTTTCAAAAGTGTCTGGGTGAAACCTGGACACTAGTTATGTCAGGGGAAATCCGATTAACTAATTATTGGCAATAAATTACAGCATTTCATACTGAGCGCTTGTTTGTGACGAAAACGACACGAAAAATGCCTAAAATCGCAAAACATTATGTAGTTTTGATTCATTGGTATGTTCTTATGCTCAGTTAGAACGCTTACGCACTACGGCCGTTCCGAATCCGGAGACGTATTTTTTAATCACTCGAATTACTATTCATATACGGAATCGTAAGATTCGGATTTGAATGCTAAAAACCGTACGCGTGCGAATCTGCAACGAGTGGTCCGAATCGCCCTTTTTTATTCGAGCGGTTGAAAGTTTGACGTAAGTATAGCACTTAATGTCATTTTCAAATTGACATTGACATGTGATTCAAGACTCAAGTTTCACATGATTCAAGACTGATTCAGTATCAGTTTTTGGAAATCTATGGAGAGTTCCTTCTGGTTTTTAAGTCGTCGTCTCAGCCACATGACACCCACTGCTGGGTATAGGCCTCCCCCAAGGATCTCCACAACGATCGGTCCTGCGCAGTCCGCATCCTGCGGCTTTCGTCAACGTCGGCAACGTCGAGAAAACCAAAAAATAAAATAATAATTCATAATGCATACATGGGTAAAACATGTGCACTAAATAATCCGCAAAAGTTGTTTTGTTTCAATTATCAGTGCGCTAAGAAACTTAACATGTGCTTAAAATAATAATATAGAATTATTTAAATCTAAACTCGTGTGAATAAACCAGAATAAACTGTGCGCTAAGCGCTAATTATCTGGAAAAGATGATTTATTTTAATTTGTTTTGTCCGGGGAAAAATCTTTATTTCGCTCAAATGTCCGGGGTTTTCTAAGTTTTTGTCCTGGTCGTAGTTTTGGTCCGTAAGTAAGCTGTAAGCCCTACGAACACAATAAATAAAATCCATCCCGATAACGAACAGAATTCTTTCGTTTTTTCTGTGTGTGCAGGCCACCAATTTACAAAGCAACATTTCAGTGTGGAGATCTTAATAAAGTATAAGCAAGAACCATCTTGATGTTTTTTTTAAGCTGATACAGCTTTAAAAATAAAACCGTATCAAAGTTATTCCATTCCTTTAGGAGCTACGTTGCCCCAAACATACAGACAGTCAGACAGACAGATACAACTTATAACATCACATATAACATAAAATTATAACACCCGCTAGGATGCTGCGTAAACTTAAATGGGCAATGTGTTTTTTCCGACGAGTGAAGACTGCGTGTCATCATTCCGTAGCAAACTCGATTGGCTTTCAATATCCTATTCGCCGGTGCTGGGATTTACATACTCTCATTCTCCACTTTATTCTTTTCCTACCTGCTTCCCCATCTTATCTCGAAAACTGTATTATTTCTTTTCGTTCTTCATCCTAACTTTGTACTCGTTTTTTCATTAAAATGTCATATTTATTTTAATTGGCACAGTGGAATAGGCCATACAGAACACTTAGGATGAATTGCACTATCAAATTTTACCGATAACTAACTTTTGCAGGGGGAAAATGTATAGGATTTGACAGGTTTGACAACCAAAAATCGTTTTTTTTTTATGAACGACGGGGAGACTCTTAGCTTTCATCATACCTGATGTTAAGTATTGATTTGGCTGAAGATGGAAGTGAGCCTCTCCCGGAATCCTCAATCACTGAGGAACTGGCTATGTTATCGCTAACTCCCGGAACACAACAATGCTGAAACCATTATTGTTATGGCGTCAGCCTTAGATAAGATGACGGTAGCTAGCCAGGCGGACTTACAACGAGTCCTACCACCGACCAAACCGAATACAATATGTACCCCCGCTGGGAATGGAACCCGGGACCCCTGATACCGGTGGTTGTACCACTAGACCATAGAGGCGGTTAAAATCGATGGTAAATATCGTGTTTAGGCTCGTTGAAACGGTCTTGGTATGGGGATAGCCATACAGTTAGTGACTTTGACCTGAGTTTGGGCATAGGACAATTTGATCACAATAACAAAAAAAGTAAGCTTGAAATAAATATACCGATATATACCTATTGCTAGGCACTGCACGATACTATTTTGAGGGCCTAGTGTGAGTTTGCAAATGTTCAAACGCTCGCGTGAGAGTAAAATTTTGACAGATAGTCTTAATACATTATGAATAAGGTCGATGTTTGGGAATAGTTTAATTTTTAACCCACTGCTCTGCTCATATTAACAACGGTCCCTCGACGTCTGTGAAAATTAATAAACGTAACAAAAAAAAACAAACAAATAAGTAATTAGTATAAATAAATATTATTTTTAACTTTTAAGAGGATTTTTCTGTGTTGGGGTTTTTTAATTTTTTTATTTAAGTTTTCTATCTCCATCCACTTATGGTCTCCATGATAAATGCTCATCATAAGAATCACCAAGGCTCCTGACAATTTGTCGAGGATGGGATATGTAAGCCATTCAAAGAAACCCCGTAGTTGCTAAAACTCGATCCTCGAAACGAAATAAGGGCTTTCAATAATATTTTCTACAAACTCGGCTCTTTATAGTTTTCATATTTTTTTCTGCCTTCACAATTTATTAAATTAATTAATTAAGTAATTTATGCCAAAAACCTATCACGTGTGTCACGTGGAACTTCATCGCGGTTGACTAGTTCCTAAACTTGTTATGTTAAATACATAGGCTACTCGTTACAGTATATGTAAATAAACATGCTTTGCCTACGTGTTGACACAAAGAAGAGTGTACTGGCTTGTTTGATTTAGTATAAACTACAAAGGACGTTTACATATGAATTATGTTATGAGTGTGAGTAGGTATAAGAGACTTACCTTCCATCTCTTTTAAAGAAACCGTATGGAGACTTGAATAACAGTTTTTTTAAGGTTTATCGACTTCGCTTGATCTTGATCGTTAAGGATAACTTGAAAAAAACTAGCAATAAAACTCGATTTTCACGCTATTTGCACTGATTACGTGTCAAGCATTAAATAAATTCGATAATTTTGATATTAATAAATAGATTCCTTTTTTTCCTTACCAACATGACTTAGGTTAGTACTATCTATTACTTTTTGAAATAACGCCACGTTATCAAAAACTCTACTGGCGTACCGGGAAGTTCTCTGATTCGACAGCGACGATGGCAGCCGACAGCAATGACGGTTTCTATAAAATGTCAAATTACTACAGACAAATCGGGGCTCTTCAGCATACGACTTAAAGTTCAATGTCGACTGGATAAATTTGACTGATATGTAAAGCCGTACCCGCTGTTAACCGTACCAACAACGTAGGTTCTACGTACCACATACCGCAAGGAGCTACGATCGAAATCACTCGTGTAAATTTCCACCGAAAAAGCGTCACGTAGCACATCACGTTGTAGTTCCTTTATTTAAACTCAAATAAATACAGTACAAATAGCGTATTTGCAGCAATGACGTAATCAAAATAATTAGCAACTACCTACAATAATCCATGGTACTTCTACAGCACTAGTGAAGATAATATACGATTGGGATGGATAATCGTCAATTGACGGTAACGATTACTGGATTTTAGTAATAGTCAAGTCAAAATAAATTAAAATTCACATTAAATCCTACAGTGGGATTTCTTTTTCTGAACTTTGTTTGCGGTTATTGGAAACCCACCTTGCCTTCAGTGCAGGGGGGCCTCCCCCTATTGAGTGTATTTAGAAAGAACACGAAACAAAGGGCAGTCCTAATAAGAAAGCATCACATAAAAAATACTCTAATATTCTTCGCAAATGTATAAACAATTCTCAAAAACTTGCGTCGACTCATTACATATCGCAATCAAAAAACAAATGTAAAGCCTCATGGGATATTATAAATAATAATTTTACCCAGAGCACAGGCCAGCAAATACAGAATTTAAACATCAATGGAGAAAAAGTGGTGGAATCTCAATGCATAGCAAATTCATTTAATAGTTTCTTCAAATCGGTTAATTACAATAACTTAAATTCCGCAAATACGAATAAGGGCAAAAATAATCATTATATAAAATTAATACCGAATAACAACGACACAATATTTTTATCACCTTCCGATCCAGCAGACATTTACAAAATCATAAAATCCTTAATAAGTAAGAATTCGACTGGTTATGATGATTTAAACATAAGAGTTTTCAAATAATTGGGCAGTTCTTAACAGTTCCATTGAGTCACATTGTCAATTTATCAATTAGTGAAGGAATATTTCCTAGTCGCCTAAATTATTTCATTGTTGAACCTTTATATAAAAAGGGTAGCAAATGTAATATGAATAATTACCGGCCTATTACGTTAAACCCAGTTTTATCGAAAATATTTGAAAGATATATGTTTGATAAAATCTTTAGCTTCATCAATGATAGAGGTCTATTAAAGGACGAACAGTTCGGATTCAGAAAAAAGAGTTCAACTTTACTTGCAGGATTTACTTTGCTATCGAAAATCACTGAAAGCTTAGATAAAAAAGTACGAGTAGCTGCTCTATTTTTGGACATGAGCAAAGCTTTTAATCTTGTTCAACATGACATTCTGTTGGGAAAAACTCTACCGATATGGACTTAGAGGAAACTGTTATGATTGACTTGCAACATACCTAAGAAATAGAAAACACTGTGTCGAAGTTTCTAAAACTTCAGACGGTTATGTGAAAACTTATAGGTCTCATTATACTGATATAAATGTAGCATAATGTACCACAGGGAAGTGTACTCAGTCCGTTAATGTTTTTACTCTACATAAATGATTTACCTGAAGCATTAAAGCATGATTGTGTGCTCTTTGAAGATGACACAACAATAATAGTAAAAAGTAAAGAAATATGTGGTCTTAATAAGGAAGTACAAGACTGTCTTGACTTTGTTTCTTCGTGGACATAAAGTAATAATTTAGTTCTCAATGTAGAAAAAACCAAAATTATCGGATTTCAAACATACAACAGCATTCCAGTTAAGTGTTAGTATTAATGACGATAAAATTGATAGTATTAATAATACAAATTTCTTAAGTATAATAGTTGATAAGTACATTAATTGGAAAACACATATTTAAAATTCTTTGTCAAAAATTAGAAAAATATGTATATGTGTTAAGAAACTTAAGAAAGCAACGGAGAAATCGGCAATGTTAGCTTACCACGGCTATGTTCATTCTATGTTACGATATGGAATAGTGTTGTGGGGTTTCTCTGTAGACAATATAAACACAGACCTTTCGAGTACAATAAAAAAGCTTAAGGGCTGATTGTGGAGCATAGCCTTTGGATAGTTGCAAGCCCTTGTTTCAATCTAAAAATATTTTACCATTGCCATGTTTGTACATATATGAAATTCGTATAATTTTGTCTACAAACATATGCACCTTTTCAAAAAGAATTGTGATGTCTTAAAAAGAACAAGTCGTAATGCACAGAAATTATATGTACCCGCTAGAAAGCTAAAACTGCAAAGTCGAAATTGTTACTGTATGTGTATTACAGTATACAACAAGTTACATGACAATTTTAAAAGAGCTACCTTAAACAAATTCAGGACATTGGTTCACAATTTCTTACTTGAAAAATGTTACTATTCTGTAAATTCATTTCTTTGCGATAAATTTTAGATGGAAGAACTTATTTTTTATTATTAATTTAATTTGTAAGGATTTGGACACTTCGTATTATTTTTGTTTGACAGTTATTATTATTGAATTTGATTTTATGATAGTTTTTGTTGTTATTTTTTTTTGACATTGTATTATTTTATGACATCTGTAAATTTTCGTAATTTCAAATACCTTGGACATATTTTTTTTATATTTTCATTAATTGGACATTTGCACGCCACTTACGTTGTAGACATGTTACGGTACTTCTTAATTTTAGGATGTTTGTTATACCACATGTATTTGCAAATAAAATAAAATTGAATTGAATTGAAATTGAAACTCTCGATCCTATGACTCCTGCTGATAAAAATCTACAGTAGGGATTTGAGTAGGATTTCATTTGTTTGAACATCACACATTGGACCACAGTTAGACCCAATTATTATTAAGGCATTTTTATATTTTTAAAGATATTAAATCATGACAATAACATTTTGAAAAAAAAATGGACTGTAGATTAATGCGCCTGCTCCAAATACACAAAAAAATATAATAAAAAATAACTATTGATGTCATCATGTCACCATGGTGAAAATTTCTATTATCGATTATAGTCGTTTAAGTCGTTACTTAAAACCACTTTTTTTTTACAGATTTGACTGCCTTACCATTTTATTACACTACACTTATATGTATAAATAAATGAATAAATAATTGCATACAAACACATTAATTATCTAGCCCACGTTAAGTTTCATGAAAAACTAGAAATAAAATACAACTTGTTTCATGTCGCCCTGACGGGATTCTACCCCGCATCATTAGAAAAAAATATTTCCAAGGTTGCGGGTTAGAATCCCTTCAGGGAGACATGAGACAAGTTGATTTTTTTCTATTATATTTTCTTGTTTAATATTTATCACATAAAAATGGCATTTTAAAATGCGAAATTAAAAAGTTATAATTTCATGAAGAACTTGTGTTATGGATACTACATAACGGATAAACATACTTACATACTTTTTTTGTAAATACATACATAATATACCTACCTACATATTAAACACCCAGACCAAGACAAATAGACATGTAGATGCACACAAATATTTGTCTTGTCCGGAGATCGAACCCGGGACCTCTGGCGCAGAAAGCGCGCTTAGTACCCTTGCGCCAAATAGGTCGTCAAATGTATAGATGTCAGCTGTTACCTCCTATAGATTCCATACCAAACCAAAGTGTCAAGCCGAAATCACGGCACACCGGAAAAATAAATCGCGTTTTGCTATTAACCATGACTTTGGCATCGACTTGACATTCAACGAAACAAATATGAACAAACACAGTGGGCCGGTGTCGCAGACCAAGATGACCTTTGGACCCCGCAAATAGTGGTAGGCAAATATTTGTAGAATAATTATATACACCATAGCGAAGCCGCGGCTGCTAGAGTGAATGTCAACAACTCCGGAACTTGAATAAGGTAATTTATTTTGAATACAAATGTGATTTTGCATTTCTATATAAATGTCTCGACGAATAGTCAACCTACATATTATAGTTTACCCATAGCTTATAACCATCGAAAATGAAACTTATCAACTGTGTTTATTTGTCTATACAAGAATTATATTCAACTACTTATACTTATCAAATTATCTATATCAATATATATTACTTATCAGCCTTACGAGTACAAACCTGGTCGTGTACTTTCATAAAACATTAAGATTGTAAATAGGTTGATTCTCTGTACACACACATACCTTTTGTAAAGCCTATGACAGAGTTCCGCTTCAGCTTATTCTAATTAAGTTATCGGTGAATAGCGTTAGGTGGGGGATCTATTTTAGCATAGTTCATATCTCCCGGGGCGCTCGTTCTATGTAGTTGTTATGGATTTAGTTCCTCAACATACAATATTAACCTGTAATTGTGTAATATTAAAATATATATATATACTAGAACAATGACCCTAAAACTAAAACCTTAAAAATATAATATAATAACTAAAATATATTATTAAAAGGAGTCCCTTTAGGCAAGGTTCCGAAGATACTGGCAGCGTTCCCCCTTTGAATAGCTAGACTAATTCTTTGTCCGAGGTAGCTGCCAGCTCTTCGGTCTCCTGTGAGGTCGACTAACCTTTTTGCTATTTCCTTAAAAAGCCTTATAGCGCTAGGACCCCACGGACCAAGGGTCTCGACACCGAATGGGACAAAATCATATTCGGAGCCTAGACCCCTGTATTTGCATGATTTTGCTTTTTCAGCCGCTTCACCAGCCGCACCAGCTCTGTTGTTGGTTCCATGTAGAAGGGAAGGGGCTAGCGTGTCTGAACAGGTTGCATCCCATACCAGCACCCGGCTCATCGAAGCAAGTGAAGATGTTCCCCTTCTACAGTGAGACCTTGACGCTCTTGTGGACTGGTGTTAAAGAAATGGAATTGCGCTTAACATCAACATTGCAATCATATAAAGTTCACAAGAAAATCCATCCCATCCGTCTACATCATCGAGGGCGAACAATTTAAGGAGACTCAAATGGTGAAAGATGTGAGAGTCCTCTTAGATAGCAAAATTACATTTATACCGCATATAGACAGCATCGTGGGAAAGGCCTCTAAGCTATTATTATTATATTCTACTGACGGGGAGACTCTTAGCCTTGATCATACCCGATGTTAAGTATTGATAAGGCTGAAGATGGAAGTAAGCTTTTTCCGGAATCCTCAACTACTGAGGAACTGGCCATCTTATCTCTAACTGCCGGAACACAACAATGCTGAAAACACTGTAGTTATGGCGTCAGATAAGATGTTGGTAGCTAGCCAGGCGGACTAACAACAAGTCCGGAAAAAGCTTACTTCCATCTTCAGCCTTATCAATACTTAACATCGGGTATGATCAAGGCTAAGAGTCTCCCCGTCAGTAGAATATAATAATAATAGCTTAGAGGCCTTTCCCACGATGCTGTCTATATGCGGTATAAATGTAATTTTGCTATCTAAGAGGACTCTCACATCTTTCACCATTTGAGTCTCCTTAAATTGTTCGCCCTCGATGATGTAGACGGATGGGATGGATTTTCTTGTGAACTTTATATGATTGCAATGTTGATGTTAAGCGCAATTCCATTTCTTTAACACCAGTCCACAAGAGCGTCAAGGTCTCACTGTAGAAGGGGAACATCTTCACTTGCTTCGATGAGCCGGGTGCTGGTATGGGATGCAACCTGTTCAGACACGCTAGCCCCTTCCCTTCTACATGGAACCAACAACAGAGCTGGTGCGGCTGGTGAAGCGGCTGAAAAAGCAAAATCATGCAAATACAGGGGTCTAGGCTCCGAATATGATTTTGTCCCATTCGGTGTCGAGACCCTTGGTCCGTGGGGTCCTAGCGCTATAAGGCTTTTTAAGGAAATAGCAAAAAGGTTAGTCGACCTCACAGGAGACCGAAGAGCTGGCAGCTACCTCGGACAAAGAATTAGTCTAGCTATTCAAAGGGGGAACGCTGCCAGTATCTTCGGTTGGTAGATGAAATCCTCCGTTTAAAATCCTGGCCATTTCTAATGATTAAGCCTATATTGGGTTATAACCGTCTCTGTGGTCTAGTGGTAACAACCACAGGTATCAGACCCAGGGGTCCCGGGTTCGATTCCCAGTGGAGAGTACATATTGTATTCGGTTTGGTTGGTGGTGGGACTTGTTGTTTTTTTTTTTTTTTTTTTTTTTTTTTTTTTTTTTTTTTTTTTTTTTTTTTCTCTCTCTGCTCCCCAGCCATAAGCCAGGACTTTATTAATCTACTCTTTCATATCAGTTCTCGCAATTATTCCTCTCGCACTTTTGTTCTACATACTTTATCTTTCTTTTTTACATCATCTTTCACACATTAACAGGTGGGATGCCTGCCTAATCTTAGCTAACACTATTATATTTATTACTTTATTTAAACCAGGGGGAAATAACTTTTATACTCTTTTGTTTACATTTTTCTTAACAATTTTGACTCTACTCATTACATTTACATTTCTGTTACTTTACATTTTTATAATTTTAAACCGAATACAATATGTACTCTCCACTGGGAATCGAACCCGGGACCCCTGGGTCTGATACCTGTGGTTGTTACCACTAGACCACAGAGACGGTTATAACCCAATATAGGCTTAATCATTAGAAATGGCCAGGATTTTAAACGGAGGATTTCATCTACCAAAATTAAACTTTACAACAGTCTGGTAAGGTCAATCCTTAAGTATGGTAGCATAGTTTGGCTTAATTCCTCATTATGTTTGTCACAAAATATTACGAATAGAACGTATCCAAAAAAGGCTGGTGCGACTCTGGTTTCTACCACTTTAACAACATATTAGAACCTCTTATTAAGATAAGCTTAGACAGTCGTAGAGCTAGAGACACCTTTAGAGTCCCACTGCGAAAGCCTAGCAAACCAGCAAATTGAACCACTCCTACGTCCATTTAGTAGAACAGTCATGGGCGCTAACTCGCCAGTCTCTAGAATTAGCATGCTCTTTAATAAAAATAGTGGGTCCTAAGACGTGCACAGTATATCTCTGGCTAAGTTTAAAAACACCATAGTTAATGCTTTCGTTTAGCTGAATATATTTTCTTTTTTTCCTTATTTGTAGGTATGCTGTGTATTTCTAATTAGTACTAGCACCATATATTTTATATTTATTTAATACTGAGTAGGAAAATTCCTCTTAACTTAAAATGAAGGAAACTTTATGACCTCTATGCGTTAAAGCATACTTCCAGTGACCCAAACTTTATTGAATATGTCAGGAAGTATTGTCAAATGTTTAGAAATGTATGTGTAGCTGCTGAGGTGATGTTCTGTTCAAATAAAATAAAATTAGCGGATAATAAAATAAAGGCTACTTGGAATATTATTAACCAAACAACTGGAAAAACTAAAAATAATGTAAACTCCTTCTCTCTTAAAGTTGATAATAAATTAATTGAATCTGACGTTGAGGTTGCCCGTGTTTTTGAAGATTTCTTCTCTCGGTACCCTTTGACACTACCAGTAATTTAAATTCCTGTCCAAACGTTGCTGCTGCCCTCTTAGAGTCATGTGTTGATAAGTGTAATAAAGTTTTCAATTTTAAGCATATTGATAGTGAAGACATTTTGAAAGCTTTCTAGTCTATAAATATTAAAAAGACTGAAGATTTATGGGGCATATCAACCAGCGTTATAAAATCAATAATTGAAATAATAGCTCCATATTTAGCTGTCATTTATAATCAATGCATAGAGGAAGGTACTTTTCCCGATTTAATGAAATATAGTAAGCTTATTCCTCTTTTTAAATCGGGTGACAAAAGTGATCCCACAAATTTTAGGCCGATATCAGTATTACCAGCACTTAGTAAAATTTTTGAAAAAAAATATATACACTCAATTATCTATTTAACAGCAAATCAAATCCTTCGTAATAATCAGTTCGGCTTTTCTAAAGGTTAAAATACTACAGATGCTGGAATTGCACTCCTCAAACATATTTTTGAGGCTTGGGAGGGCAAGCAAGACGTAATTGGTATATTGCGTGACCTGTCTAAAGCTTTCGATTGCGTTGATCATGTTACTCTTTTAAAGAAACTAGAACATTATGGTGTCTCAAAAAAATCAGTTAGCCTTTTGCAGTCATACTTGCACAATAGAAATCAAAAAGTAATTGTAAATAATACTGCTTCTACTGGAGCCCCCATTATTATGGGCGTGCCCCAAGGTTCAATATTGGGTCCTCTGCTGTTTTTAATATATATTAACGATCTCCCTAACTACGCGAGTAATTTATGTAAGACAGTAGTATTTGCAGATAATACATCTTTAATTTTTTAAATTGATAGAGGACACAATTGTTTTGACGAAGTAAATAGTGCTCTCTCTCAAGTCGCAAACTGGTTCAACAGTAATAATTTGTCTCTTAACCCTACCAAAACAAAGTTTGTTAAATTCTCATTACCTAATGTAGGGCAGGTTGATACGCATATCAATTTGAATGGGGATGTAGTAGAGTTAGTTGATAGTACAAAATTTCTTGGCATTACATTAGATTCAAAACTATCCCACTGGGATACACATATTGAAGCCTTGTCGAGTAGACTTAGCTCTGCGGCTTTCGCAATAAGGAAAATAAGGCTCCTAACTGATATTGAAACGGCAAGACTTGTTTACTTTAGTTATTTTCATAGTGTAATGTCCTATGGCCTGTTGTTGTGGGGCTCAGCAGCCAATATCGAAAATGTATTTATACTTTAAAAAAGAGCTGTGCGCGCCATTTACAACCATCGACGGAGAGATTCTCTTAAGGATTTGTTTAAAGAGATTAATATACTAACTTTGGCGGGACAATACATCTATGATAATATAGTATATGTAAGGAAACATCATGATTTATTTATGAAGCATAGCGATGTTCATAGTTTTAATACTAGAAACAAGAATAAGCTTGCCGTTCCAAAATTTCGGCTTGAGAAATGTAGACACTCGTTTTTGGGGAAAGGCATAGCCTTTTTTAATAAAGTTCCACAACAAAGTGATTGAGCTGCCTTTGTATAAATTTAAAATATATGTTGAAAAAACGCTCTTACGCAAAGGTTATTACAAGGTAGATGACTATTTAAAAGACCAAAATGCATGGAAGTGATACTAACATAAATCATGACTATTCTAATTTTATAAAAGGAAAATATTCTAATAACTGAGTATGAGAAAATTTTCCTCTTATATTAAATGTTTCAAGATTGTTGATTTGTGTTTGGCAACGACATGTTCCTTTGTAAATGTTGTTGCTTCTGTTAAAGCTGATAAGTTTCTTGCGGCCGTTCTTCTTATCAGTTAAAAGATGTCCTGAATGGCTGGTAGGAAAAAAAATTGGACGATTCGAAAGCACTTATCTATAGGTCTATTTGAATAAAAATTTTTGACTTTGACTTTGAATGTCGACTGCAAATACAGCCATGACCAACGGCTTAACGAGTCTTCCGAAGCACGGAGGAGCTCGAGGTAATAAATTTTTTGTCACCCATCCCATGATCGACCTTTGCGAATATTGCTTAACCGCTACAACCGCAGACCGAGCGCTTGGTGGCGCAGTGGTACACTGCGTCACCAAGCTCAACGAGCTCCTCATTAATCTCAAGTACGTATGTCCAATTAAAGTAATAGGAAAATCTTGTTATAAATTGATACAAGACGCACGAGACTGCCAATACCTGTTATACAATTTCGGAAACTGATTATTGATTATGGTATATAAAAAATAAGAAGCGTCACATGATCGTCATATTATTACCTATTTATTACGTTTTTTATAACTAGACTGTTTCAATGGATTCTTTTTTTAACTATCACTTCTAGTTTTAACTATAAATCATAGTCAAACACTATCAAATTGCTCAATGTTAATTTCATTGCAAATATAAGTTTTTGTAAATTTTCAGGAAGCTAATTAGTAGCATTTATCTACAGACGAGTCCGGCATTCAGAAATAATATCATTCGTGCATTTAGTTATTAAAAAAGAATGTTCGCTTATTCTTCAAGGATATCCTTTTACGCGGTGGCAGCGGGTTAGCAATGCGTGAAATTAATACATAATTAAAACCTATAATTTATCGAAGGAAGTTTCAGTCTCAAAGGAAAAAAAAAACTTTGACAAAGGTCTCAAAAAAAGTTTAGATAAACAAAGGCATAAGTAAGTTTCATATCCTATTTAAGTTAAGGTTTTAAATTAATAACTTATTATGTAGACTAAGATCTACACTGTACGTATCTTAAGCGGCGCGATAGCGGTTAAACAAGCAGAGAATCAGAGGAATTGATCAAAGTTTAGTGTATTATACTTATTCTTTGTCAAAGTATCTCGCACGGACACTTTGACGTTTACATCCAATCTAAGGCACTTTCAGAAAACTCTAGAAGCGAAGAAGAGCTCATTGTCGCCATTGACAGACTGATCGTATTGGATCACGTTTGTTAAGCAAAGTTCGGCCCGGATGATGTCGGATGATTCAATCCTAGCTAGGCCGCAAAAAGCGATTTTCCACGCAGGAACTGAATGACAAAACCTCCTTTTCCGAGCGTGTGAGACCAATTTTCAATTAAATGTTTATTTTATTGTATATGGAAAGAAAGCTTATCTCATAATTATTACTAACTGATAAATATATCGTGCCAGCGAAATCGCTTTTGATCTTCGCGCTCAGGCATCTCTACAAGTTAGCGCCACGTACATGTCGATTTTGATGCATTAAAAGGCTCCAAATTTGGGTGTGTTTTAACGCAATTTCTCTCCTCTAAATAGGGTCAAATCTCATAATCCAGCGGATTGAAATCTGAGCTAGAGGATGGCCTATCTAATCGTCATGCCGGATGATGTCGATTTTCATGGGCGTACAGAAAATTTTAGGTCCCTTTGGCAATGTGACCAGGCTCTGAAGCCTGCTGGAAAACCCATCGCAATTTTTTTTATGTGGTCTGTTAAAGTGGTCTACGACGTCTGTCAGGACTGATTTTGGTATAAATTGCTCTAGTGGACATACACTTTTCAAAGACAAACTATCACTGGCGAAGGGTAATTTGACCTCGCCGGACTCGAGGAACACATTTGCTAGATTCTTCACTGCTGTGGGCATAACACTTTATTATTTTGACAGTTGCAGTATCGAAAAACAGGATCGGACCTTGCTTATTTCCTGCATGCCGTTCTAACAAAACACGAAATCCAATATAACTTTTTTCAGGCGCGTTATTTTTTTCTACGATAAGCCTAATCCAAGGTCTTCTTTTATCACACTTTCTGCGGTCATTATGTGAAGTCCCGTCGAAAAAATCCGGTCCAATAAAGGAAACAGCATCCTTTATTGGACCGGATTTCTTCGATACGCGCCTTCACTACATTTACCGGCGCTAACGTCGGAACCGTAACAGGATGACCATTTCTCTCTCTCTCTCTCTCTCTCTCTCTCTCCGTTTCTTGAATCTTTCCCCAACCGTTTAATAGTAGCTAAAGGCAAAGCTCGGAGTAAAATTTAAAATTTTAACGAGATTAAAAATTTGACTTGACTTGTAACCACAACTAAGTAAGCCGAGAAACACGACCCCATCTCCTTTTAGCGTTCACTCCATTGTAACAAATTATGAAAATACTTTATTTTATTTGTTTTTATATTCCTCAAATGTCTATAAATCGGTTATCAAAAATAGATTTTAAATATCCCTTAAAAAATAAAAAATCGACAGGTGTGACAGTACTTATATTAAATATGTTTCAAGATTGTAGATTTGTGTTTGGCATCGACATGTTCCTTTGTAAATGTTGTTGCTTCTGTTAAAGCTGATAAGTTTCTTGCGGCCGTTCTTCTTATCAGTTAAAAGATGTCCTGAATGGCTGGTAGGAAAAAAAAATTGGACGATTCGAAAGCACTTATCTATAAGTCTATTTGAATAAAAATCTTTGACTTTGACTTTGACTTATGACCCGACCGCGTAGATATACCTATCTCAATGGGCAGGATTAACAAAATTTTACTTTCGACGAGTTCATGATACGAATTTGAAGAGTATTGAAAACAAAACGTTCTTAAGACATTATCGATTCTAAAAGATGACAGTAGGCCCCCTGTAGGCGCGAACAGACGGACAAAAGAAATTTTGGTCAATCTTGAAACTGAGACGCTCGCTCGGTCAACAAGAATATAAAATAACAAGTTCAGTTACATATTACTTACTATCGACCATAAACGCAGATAATCAATGTAAATAAACATAAGTTTGCATATTCTGCAATAAAGAGATTAACGTCTAATAATAAAGTGCAATATAAGACTTAATTGCACAGAAAAACAACATACCTAGAAGGGCAGTCTTATCCAAAAAAACAAACGCTGAAATTGCAATAATTGCGGTAAACTTGTTTTTTTTTTAACCTTGATTGGGTCCACATAAAGATAGTATTTATTCAGATTTGCAGCATTCTAAAATGTAAGTGCGCTGAGTTTAAAAAGAAGAAATATTTTGCTGTTTTTCAGCAATATAACTCAGCGCGCGTACATTTCAGAATGCTTGGGAGCTATTAGACCACTTTTTTTCTGTTCTGTGTATTAGACCTAGAAAATTAGATTAGGGCTCAATCACACTATCAGGAATTTTATATACTTTAAAAAAAGTAAATAGTGATATTTCTCGTCAGAGCGTTCCCATGTCGTTTTTTTTTCACAAAACTAAAAAAAGTGAAAAGATTAGCTTCGCATAAGCTTGCATAGTTTACGCAGCCCGCCAGTCTCGCCAGCCGCACCCGATAGAAATGATAGAAATTCCATGAGATGAGATGGCCATTCACTTAATATTACTTATAAAGGAAAAAAAATGCAATAAGTAAGTAGTTACAACCTACGTAGAATTATACAAAATTCATTACCTATTGTTACACTTTTGAGATCTTTTGTTTAATAATGATAGATAAGTTACTGTTTATTGATTTAAATGTAGTCTTGACAATTATAATCCGTTTTTTTAATCCAAGCAAAGTCGTCATACTTAGTAGAGTAGCGTAGGTGTAAAACATTTTCGAAGATGGCGTCGTATATTGAGATTAATACGGACAAGGTCCCCAAATGTTAGCAAACCGCCGCACAATACAGACAGACCGGAATACGGAAACTACTTCCGCATGCTAAATTAATATGTTGAAATAATATATACGGAACCTTGAACAAACGCACTTCAGAAACCGACACAGATTACTCTAAAAAATACCTAATTAGTCTATTTACTATATATATATTAGTATATATACTTTTCGTGAGCTATTTAGTAAAAATAAATGTCAATTCTAGCATTTTTAAGTATAGCGTAATTTAATAGTATGATATTGTTTTTGCACATTCATCAGTTATTTATTACGTAGAGCCACATACAGACACATGGCCTTATATAATCTGAAAAAAAAATCGTTAAGTAAAACCTAATGTACTTTTGCCACGTACAAGTGTGGGCATTACTTGCAGTCAAATCACTGACAGACATCAATCAGCTAGACATACGCATATTTAACAATTGGGAATTTCCAAATGAGATTATTAAAACGTCGGCAATAACTTGAATGGTATACATTCAACGTATAAGTTGCCATACATGGCGTGGTCATTGTGTCAATGACCTCAGAGGTCACTGCTAGTGTTCGTGTAAATTGATAATGCAGACATATTTGTTATACATGAACATTACTTCCTAAATCAACCATAAACAAATATTTAAACACGTATGTTAAGCATAACATATCTGTAGTACGCCTTGAAATGAATCCTATTTACCCGAATACGTAATTTAATTAGCGGTCGCCCTTGCGACTTGAAAATTTATCAACTATTACCCTAAACCTTAAGCACTCTACATACCTACTAATACGACGAAGAAGAGTTGCTGGTTTCACCGCGTTCTACATAAAAGTCTACCTTCAAAAAGTTTTTTTTTTCTTTCGGATACGGTTAGACATTTACTAATCAAAAGTTAATAATTTTACTATGGCAACAATTATTGATTTGATATTTTGATTTGTTTATTCTTTTAAGTATTTATTATTGACAAAAGAGAAAACTTATGACAAATTGGGGGGACTTTCGAAGAAAGAGTCTGCCAATAAAACTTCGAAAGCAGGCCGACCTCCACTTAAGATGTGCTTTTAACTCTACTTTTATATTTGATATTTATCTACAAAAAGATGGTTGTCCCAAGCTGGTGGTGCTTATTTGATCTATCGACCAAATTTATCAAAAACCAATTTTAAATTCAGTATTATTGAGATTTAAAATTCAATCCTGCTGGTTAAAAAATATTTAAGATTTTTTACTCTTAAAACATCAAAAAAATTATTTAAATTTCATTAGTTACACGACACCTTAATGAAAATATTGTCCTTGTTTTTTCTAAGTCCAGTGATTGTTTTATGATGACTACATCGTAAGAGACGCTGCTTGACTGCTCTATGTCCACTTAATCGACCAATCACAGCCAGCAACGTCATGTCGGCCATTTTGATTGATTTGTCATTGTGGATAGAGACAACGAAAGTTATCATCGTCGCTCCTGAAAAACATTTAAAAATGGCATAAATTGTTGTTTTATACAAAAAAAATAATATAAACAGCTATTTATTGTCGAAAACACATTATAAAAAAATCTAATCATTCGAAACCGTAGACTGAGCAACTAATACTTTTGAATTTACACTTGATTCCGTTATGGATTTGATACAGGATGTTGTTTTTGATGACTTTGAATAACTTCCAAACTAAGAGTATAAGTAAGTACCTATAACTACGTTAATCTTAGTAGTGTAATGTGTCGTCCTAAATGCAGAACGACCGAATTGAATTTCTCGTTTTTTTTTACCCCCGACACAGTGCAAAGAGGGGTGTTATAAGTTTGAAGCCTATGTCTGTCTGTCTGTCTGTCTGTCTGTCTGTACGTATATTCGTAGAGCCTAAACGAATCAAGCGATTTCAATGCGGTTTTTTTTTATTGAAAACTAAATTAATCGAGATGGTTCTTAGCTACGTTTGATAAAAATCCATCCGGCCATTTATGGAGATGGTCAACTGCCTGCCGAAACGGTAAAAGATACTTGGTGGCGATTTGAGTAAAATAATGTACACTCTGGGCAAATTTAGGTACATAACAAAAAAGAAAGGCAAAAAAAATGTTGTCTTTCTGTACATAAATATTCGTAGTCCCTAAACGAATTAAGCGATTGCAATGCGGTTTTTTTTATTTTGATAATGAAATAAAAATAAAATTTTAACATTTTAAAAAATAAAACTTGTTTTGCGCCGTTTTTACATTTGTAAAAAAAACTTCAAAAAAATAAAATTTCTCTCTCGGTCGGGGGACCACAAAAAGAGAAGTACTAAAATGGTATATTATACGTTAAAGTTTTTTTTTGTGTCGGGGGTTTATAAAATGTTTTCTTTTTTTTTTAAGTTTAGTAACTATTTTTTTACTTGTTATTTTTTAAAGATTTTTGTTAGATTATTTTGCCGCGTGGTTCCCGTTCCAGTGGGAATATCTGGATAAAAGTATCCTTATGTTCATAACCAGGCTATCTACTATCTGTGTACCAAATTTCATTCAAATCCGTTCAGTAGTTTATGAGTTCATTCGTTGTAAGCAAACAAACAATCAAATCTATCCTCTTTATAATATTAATACAAATATAAATAAACGTTAAGACCGCTAACTATTAGTTGTTCTTTTGTTTTGATGATTAGGAAATTGAAAAAGGCTCTCATTTTATGCTAGTCAGTACCTATAGATTAAGAACAAATAATTATATGAAGATTTCGTTTACTCAAAATTAGGAACTGAAACGACCAGTAAACTTATTTTAAACCGACTTCAAAAAAGGAGGAAAAAAACGCAAAAAAAAAAAAAAAAAAAAAAAAAAAAATGTTTTGCGCCGTCTTTACATTTGTAAGTAATGATATTTACATACAATATACCATTACTAAATACAAATATATCAAAGTATTATTTGATTTGACTGATGAGTAACATAGTAGACATTGTGTTAATTATCAGTTCCATGCTTTACAGTCATTTAAAGAATCTTGTACCTTGTAATAACCTTTGCTCATGAGTATCTTCTTAACCTGTTTTTGAATTTATGCAAATTATTAAATAACATTGAAAAGAATCCTTTATGTAAATTTCGTCCATGTGATGTCAATGAATGCAGCAAATTAGTTCCATCTCAGTCTGACTTATCCATTCTCATTCAAAACATTAGAAGCCTGAACTGCAACAAGACTTAGAGATTACAATGTTTTTGCATTTGTTAAAAATCCAATACAAAATGATGGAGTAGTGCTTATATTAAGGAGGAACTCACTTTTGCTGTGGATGAGCCTGATGCTAAGGACTGTAACTGTCTTCTAATTAAACTCGGAAGCAATGATACAGCAATCGTAGCAATTTATCGATCCCCATCAAATCATAATGTTGACCCATTTTTGATAGCCCTTGACCATATATTAAAAAGCATATCGGTATTTAAGATTATTGCACTGGTCGATGATCAATCTAGATATAATAGCTGAGGATCCTACTCCCTTCACAGAAAAGTACCTGTCTCTAACTGCTTATCATGGTCTATTTCCTTCTCACACTCTTCCCACAAGGGATAGAACTTGTCTCGTTTTTGAGACCATATGTTTTTGAGAACGAAAATCCAATCATTGACCTTGGTAGTGCAATCAACTCTAACAGATTATAACACGTTGGTTATGTCCATGAAATCACACACAGCCCGTCAATTTTCAGCCCTTACCCGCACTATGATTAACGATGAAAACTTAACTAAATACATGAATAATATAAATTTTGATTTCATTTATAAAACGAAAGACTGTAACATCGCAATTAAATACATAATAAATGAAATAAAAAAGGTATTGAAATTAATTCTAAAACCATTTTGCTATCGCGTCGCAATAAGATCATAAAACCCTGGATTACACCGATTCTCACGCAATAGAGATCATGTCGATGTAGAGATTTGTCGAAAAAACATGGCGGATGTCGAACTTAAACAGATTTTCGTATTCTCGCAATCTCATTGTAGAGATATGTCTATTACCAGCGTTCGACATGTCTCGAGTGGTCGGTAGCATTCGAGATCTAATGTCAGTATATAGTCGACTTGTTGTCTTATTTTCTATGTTTTGCATTTATTTTAAAGGAATAATTTAATGGAAATTAGTGGAAAATGTCGGTAAATGAACTTTTCATTAATTTATGAATAGAAAACATGGTGAAATTGACGATAATGATACGGATATTCCTCGTTGCCGTTGGAAATGTGTTGTTCGCTAAACCTTACATTATCCATATCATAAATATACAAAATTGAGCGAGATCTTGGGTAACAATTGGATGTTTATTTTCGTACTGTATAAAATAATAATAAATAACAGAATATTAATAAATGTAATGGATATTTGGAACAAGATGAAGATACATTGCTAAACTATTTATCATCAATAATTATATCAATTATGATGGCAAATGTTTGCGATAGTGTCATTACCATTTTGACTTTTACACCACAGTAAGTCACAGAATTTTATTTTATTTAACTCAATTACTTTAAATCTTTTGATAGTCAGAATATGTTATAAAAGTGCGTTGCAAAAAATAGTTCTTTTGCTGCTTCATTGGTACCCCTGTTATCCGTGAAGACAGCTGACAAGGACTCGCGTTTCGTATTAAGCAGAATTTCACAGTCTAAAGATAAAATCATTAAGAAGATGTAAAAACAAATCTGTTAAAAATATTGCCAGTAATATTGTTTGATCATATTTGATAATAAAATTATATGTGTAAATATAAAATAAAGTATAAAGCCCTTCTTTAAGTAAATACATACATTTCTCGATTGCAGTTCACTTAATCGATAAAAACGGAACGTGTAGTTATAGACATTTCAAAATCTTTCGACATGTCGTCTCTACCGAATGCGAGAATACCATTTTTAGAAAAATAGAGATTTCAGTGACATTTTCGTTAGACATTGAATATTCGACATTATGTCGATTCGAGATTTATGTCACACGTCATGAGAATTGGCCCCCAGGTCTTCTATGATGCATTCGAAATTCAGACAAATCTGCATAAAAAGTTAAAGTCATGCCCTGAAAGCAACCTTCATCCGTTATAGAAATGTTTGCTGTATGACCCTTAAAAAGTTAAGCGTGCCTATGAAAGAGAACTCATTCAAAAAGCCGGCAACGACAGTAAGAAGCTTTGGGATTCCGTTAAAACCATCACGAACACAGTTAGAAAGAAGAAAGAAAGATAGAAAATTGATTTTATTTGAAACAAATCACACAACACAAAAACATACTTAAAAACAATGAAATTTGTCTCAAAACGGTCACGACTCAGCATAATGCGTGGTCTACGACCAGCGCTGATCTTCCGTCGTGACCGGTTTGACAATCCGATACGGAGACAAAAAAAAACACGAAAGTAAAAAACAGATAAAAACAAAAATAATTAACTTAAAAAATATGCCACAACAACAAAAACATTTCCGGCTGTATGGATCAAATTCCTTAACATTTCAATAATAAGACAAAAACTAAAAGTGACTGACCGGAGAGACATTGACCTAAACAATTAGATAGAACAAACAAACAAACAACAAAAATACAAAATACGTTTCATTGCTCTGCTCTCGGTACAAAAGCAATATATGTATGGTGATTGGTGACAGTGGTGACACAAGCTAATAACAATACACAAAGTGAAGTGAAAAATCACATACCTAATTATACAATTTGTATACATAAAACAACTATTAATAAAGAAGTTATAGGTACAATACACTAAAAATACATAACTATGCTATATTAAAAGCCACTGCAATGACTTAGATCCAAGCCAAGAAACAATCTTAGCTGCACAATAATTACAAGGACAGCTCGCAACGAGAACAAAACGACACTTAAACGTATGGGACAGAAAACGTGGTAAGTTAACAATGACAATGTTTGGTTACAGAACACTTATGTCTTGTCTAAAAGTTTCCTGCATTCTTTGAGAATTAATGAATAACTTGAGTTTGCCCCTAAAACTGTGAACACTTTGCAGGTCCCTAATTGGTGGAGGGATGTTATTCCAGCACTTCGATGCTGCGTAGCGGAAACTACCTCGAAAGGCAGCAGAAGAATGTCGATGGGTAGCTAGCTGGTGAGTACATTTTCGCACCCCATAAGGTTTGCGGCTTGAGAACCAAGACAGCTTACTGTATAAATATATCGGCGTGCCATGCTTTACAATGCCAAACATCAGGCATGCCAAATGTAACTTCCGGCGGTGTTGCATCTCAAGCATAGCATGTTTATTTAGGAATGGTGTGAGTTAGAGATACTCCACTTCCTAAAGATTTGTTTACTATATCAAACTGTCCTCAAAATTCTGTGAATTTCGTGAACAATTATTTCGTAAATGTAGGCAAATCTTTAGCGGAAAAAGTTGTACCAACACCAAAAAGTTGTCGTATATCATCTCAGATACGTCAAATAAACAAATAAGCTCCTTTGTTCTTCATGACACAAACGAATCGAAGTAAACAATCTCATATTGAGTTTTAAAAACGAATGTAGTGTGGATGATAGTATATCCAACAAACTGCTCAAAGCTCATAAAGATATTCTAGTACCTTATTTGACACACATTTTTAATATGTGCTTCTCAAATGGCATATTTCCTAAAGTTCTGTAAATATTTAAGGGTACAGGGGATAGAAACAGTGTCGGAAATTATCACCCTATAGCAATTCTACCATCACTATCAAAAATAGTGGAGAAAATTGTTAATAACAGGCTAATAGATTACCTTGAATCATCAGTTGTTGCCGAGTCTCAATATGGATTTCGTGAGGGAGATCCACAGATGATGCAGTAAACGATCTCACTAATTTTATAACGACTAATTTGGATCGATTAAACAAATGTTTATCTATATTTTTGGACTTGGCGAAAGCTTTCGACACTGTGTCGGTCTCCATACTCCTCAAAAAGCTGGAAAACATCGGAATAAGGGGCAAACAGCTAAGGGTAATCAGCAGCAAGGGGCACTTTTCACTTACTACCTGTCAGATAGACTTCAGTGTGTGAAGATAGGTTCCTACACTAGTTCTGATCTTCCACTAACATATGGTGTACCGCAGGGCAGTATCTTAGGGCCAACCCTCTTCCTCATTTATATGAATGATTTGTTATGCCTTAAACCATTACAAGGAAGAATCATTTTGTACGCCGACGATACTGCCCTGCTTTTTACTGCTAAAGCATGAGAAGAGACTTATATGACAGCCCAAAATGTTTTTTTTTCTGGTAAAGAAATTGTTAGAGAACAATGTTTTAACTTTAAATACGGAAAAGACTAATTAACTAGCCTTTTCCCGTCGAAATTATACTCATGACCGAAATCTGGTTGCCCATGGTTGTTCTGAATTTCCGAGTGATACCCAATGTCTATGCCTGCCACTAGAACGAGTGAATTTCATAAAATACCTGGGTGTCACAATTGATTATCACCTCAGTTTTAAGGAACATATTGATGTGTTAGCCAAGAGAATACGTAAATTGGTATACGTGTTAGATATGTTGTTCCACCGATTACACTAAATAGGTACTGTGCCTTATGCCAATCGCTGCTTACTTATTGAATAACATCTTGTGGTGGTGTTCCCAAAACAATGCCTAAGAAAGTTGAGGTAGCGCAAAGGACGATACTTACAGTTTGCACATTTAGACCTTTCCTGTATCCCACCAAACTTTTTTTACGAGTATTGTGAGGTCTTGACAGTGCGACAACTGTTCTTACTCAGGATTATTCTAAAGCAGCACTCCTTGTTAGACTATTCCCCTGAAACAGTGAAGAAGCGTAGATGGTTTGCGGTGTGTAATCGGAATGTTAGGGCAAAAACGACCTCAGCCCAAAGATTCTTTCCCTTTCTGGGTCCCACTGTCTACAATAAAATGGGATATATATTAATAAAATTAATTAATTAATATATATCCCATGAACTAAACAGCTGTTAAAAATCAGTATCAGCCTTTCTTATGATAAAGTGTTATGACGAAACTGAAAATATCATTGGCATATAAAAGTAAATTGATTTTACTTATACTTATTTTTGTTATTGTCATTTTCTCTGTATGTGTTTGTTTTTGTATCGTGTGCAATAAAGTTTCTATTATTATTATATTAATTACACCTACCCAAAATGCCACTATAATTGTTCGTCTGCAAAAATAACTTTGTTTTTCATAGTGTTTGTATGAATGACAAAGATTATATTTGCGGTTTTGGAAAATGTGCTATAGCTCTGAAACTGCTAAATATATTTCGTTCAAATCAATTTTCGTTGAAAGTTTTTATAAAGATCTACAGCATATATTGTTTTTAGATTTTTCACTTTCTTATTTTAAAAGTTAGAGGGGGGGACACAGATTATACCACTTTGAAAGTGAATATCATTCAAACGGTTGATTTTGAGAAAAACTGTTTTAGAAACCTCAATGTAATTTTTAAAGACCTATCTAAAGATAGCCCACACGTATAGGTTTGATGAAAAAAAAAATCTCAGTTTCAGTTAATGTGTGGGGAGATAGGTATATTTATATTTTTTTGATTGTATATGATGATGATACCCTTGATATGTTTTTTTTTTGTCTAAAAACCGTAAAGCTGTTCACAGAATACATCTACCTACCAAGTTTCAACTGTGTAATCTTCATAGTTTTGAAATAAAGTGGCTGTGACATACATCGGATTGGCCGAATCTATAAGGGTTTCGTTTTTTGCCTAATGGCAAACGGACGCCTAAAAAGAATCCATTTGAATTTAAATAAATAATAACACAACACACATACTCACCCTCTCACATACACCCACTCACCCACATTTTACACACCGAGAGGACTATATCTATATCTATACTTAATTAACTTGTTTTTTTTAAAGAAACTTGTAAGCTATGATAATAATAAGTAAATTACCCTTCGTAAACTATGTACTATTGCAGCTTATAAATTAATGTGTCTAATCTTCTCTGAAGCAAGTGGCGCTGGATGCTGTAATACAGTTCATTACCTAGTTCGGCAACAGATGCTTCATTTCTACTTATATGTATTGTCACATTAATGTAAATGGTTAAGTACCTTAATGTAAAATCTTTTTGGTTCAATAAAAAAAATAAAAAATATTATTAAAGAATGCTATGCCTTTTCCCAAAAACTAGCCTCTATTTTTTCAAGTCTAAATTTGGAACGGTAAGCTTGTTCTTATTTCTTGTATAAAACTGATGTACATCTCTATTTTACCATATGAGTCTAAATGTTTCCTTACATATACGATGTTCTCATAGATGTATTTTCCTGCCAATGTTAGTATAATATTTTCTTTAAAGAGATCTCTTTAAGAATCTCTGCACCTAAGGTTGTAAAGGGCGCACGTTTTTGAAGTACCTACATACACATTATCAATATTGGCTGCTGATCCCCACAACAACAGGCCATAGGACATTACACTATGAAAATAAGGAAAGTAAATTAGTCTTGCCGTTTCACTATCAGTTAAAAGCCTAATCTTTTTTACAGCTAAGGCCGCAGAAATGAGCCTACTCGACAATGGGTAAGGAGAACGGGACCGTCCAAGCGGATTGGTGGGTTTTAATGACTGCAAATGCAGCCAGGACTTAACGTGCCTTCCAAAGCATGGAGGAGCTTGAGATAGTAAATGGTTAGTTACTGGATGGGTATCCAGTAACTAACCATTGCGAAAGTTGCTCAACCTCAACAATCGCAGGCCGAGCACAAAAACCACTGCGCCACGGGTTTCTGGATGTATATTGTACTGTGATACCTACCGGTGAATATGTATAAGATCGTGTAGTCACAAACTTCTGCATTTTTAATATTAGTAGGATAGCATAGGATATTAGGATTAATTATTTATTATTCAAATGCAACGAATGACGGACTTTAATGCCGTTACATCCGCGAGGAATTAGGTTAACGCGCGGACTTAGAATGACACGTGGTGGTGCCATTAATCAGAATAAAAAATATTATATGTCAATCTCCACGGTTCAAGTTATTTTCATACCAAATTTCACTAAAATCTATTCAGCAGTTTACTCGAGAAAGGAAAAAAGCCAGACTTACTTTGGTATATTATTTGCATGGATAAGTGTGAATGGAGAAGTATTTGATGCCACAAAGTATTGTAAAAAATATACCAAAGCGTTAAAAGTCGCTATGTCTATTTTGCATAATTTTTCTAAACAAAATTTTAAGTCTTTTTTCAAGCCTTTAAGGGTTGAATTACATCTACCGCGTCGGACTTCAAAATCGATGTCATATTTGTATCCAACATCCCATAAAACCTCAATAACGAAACCCTTATATATCTGTTTTAACATTATTTACTCCTATTTATCCCTTTAATTTGATTTCCATAAATCACAAAACTTAGGTTTGTTTATTTGTATTTAATTTCCAACCATAAGCCTTATATAAAATGAGTGACTTTTATTTTGAAAATAAAGGACTTTTCTAATTCAACTTCATCCTCCTTTTCATCCCTTTGGGGTTGGAATTTTCAAAAATGCCGAGACAGGTAAATATTTGTTTTTAATTGTCAACCTAAATACAAAATTTTGAGATCGTAACTTCAAAACTGACGCACTTTCATCCAAACTTTGATCCCATATTTCACCCCTTTAGAGATAGAATTTCGAAAAATCCTTTCTATAATGTAAGTCAGTCGGTCATTTTCTTCTTTTATATATTTAACAAAGATTGTTATCCTCTTCCATATATTTTCCTTTTCTTCTCCAATACCCTTTTCTATATTTACACCCTTTTCCTTTGGCTCAGAATCTTTGTCAGTTAATTTTAACGGTAAAGGGGAAAGGCAATAAATTATTATTAAAGTTAACTTTAGCAATACGGTTGTTTCAATGGGCGTCTCCCGATAATATAATCATTTATAATGCAAGTTCATTGATTTTACACAAGAAATCACGACAACTAACCTACTGTTACAGAGCTAATAATCATGACGTTTTACTTACCGTATTTTTTACCTTTATATTACTTTAATTTTAACACAACAAAAGAAAGCACGAAAGGAAAACTAACTGGAATAAGCCGTTATCTGGCACTCAAAGGGTCAGATAGTTTTTTTCCACAGTTAGAGAGATATTCGTCGAATAAGGCTTATTTGACGATTGAAAAACAGATGTTTTTACAATCTATCGAATAAACGCTATCTAGCTGTCTATCTGACAATTGAAAAGTCGGCACTTAGTATGTGATTGTCATTTCTTTTAATAATTTAACTGACTGATAAGTCTTATGAGCATTGAAAAATCGGCCCTAAATTGTTTTTTTTTTTATTTGTCTATAATTGAAACATATGACAATTAAGTAATAAGTAACTCATGTATTAGGAACGAATTTTAAATTTCAAAAATAAAATTTGTTTTTAACGTTAAAGTAACGACGACAATAGACAATTCTATTGTCTTTGTTGAGGATGGATTTAATTAAAACTCTTGGCTCCACTTTAATCTATATTTAATATTGTATATTTTTACTTATTTTCACACGCACGTATTGGTAGACATTTTTTGATATAAACAATTGGTTATGTCAAGCTAATAAAAACTATAATTTAGAATGGAAACCAAAAAGAATATACACGGCGGTGTAGGTCGCCAACAGTCTTACTGTAAAATTGAACCAATGGTAGATAGAACAAACAAGCACTGAGGCGACGCTCCCAACCATCATGGGTATTTGGTGATTTCAATAGCCTCGCGTAGCATTTTGGGGACGAATTTTTGTCTCCCTGGTGAGGATCTGTGGCCTCTATCAAACCTGATGTAGAAGGTGGGTCCTTCAAAAGCATGTACACACACTGCAGACTTGTTTCACACGCGAAAACAAACTTTTTTTTAATATGTGCGTATTTCACATTTTCTCGCCGTTTAGGTGAATATTTAATCAGAATAGGTACTTATAACTTTTTAATTTTACATTTTACAATGCTATTTTTATGTGATAAATATTTATCACATAAGAATAGGTACTCTTATAATCTCAAAAAAGTTGTGGTCCGAAGCGACAAGAATAAAAAATGCATAGAGAGTTATTGTCGATCAATGTAGGATGTGTGAGGGGGCCTAAGGAGTTGTGTCAGGTATGAGGACAGAGCAAAGTAGCGGTGACTGTATTTTCAATTTCCTAACTACTGAACCAATTTTAAAAAATGGGACCAACTTGATGAACAATCCTGATGTCATAATATTTAAATCATTTCAATCGGTTCAGTCGAGGCGACGAATGTTTTGGTATTCTTTAGTCCTTTTAGAATAGTGTAAATCCAAATTTTCAACTTGGAAAACCTTATGCTTCCTGCGTAGTACGTGAAAAAATGCTGACGTACATTTGTGAACTTCTAACCTTAAGAGTTTAGACACTAACATATATAATTATAAGATTTTCATTTTGCATTGTTCAGAACCGAAATAACAAAGTTTGGTTGATGACTACGCGGAGAGAAGACGCCGATTTTAGGCATTGTCTTTTGCAAAAATATTAGCCCAATTGCAGGTATATGGAACCTTAGAGATCAAGCTATAACCCTTCCAAGGAGGTAAATTTTTCTTGAAACTATACTTATTCAATTATATTGACAAAATCTCTCGTCCTATGAAAGAGAAGTAGGTAAATTAAAAAGCTAAATACCTAGTTTTAATATGCAAAATAAATTCTGTGACGTCAAGTATACAATGGCAATAAACGAGCGCCTGGACAGTGAAACAAAAGACAGCGCCCGTTTATATGGATCCACTTGCAACTTGCAAGTAGGGCATAAATACCGGAATCTCGGAATATCGTAATATCGGAATCTCGAAACGCGAGTTCCGATATTACAATTCCGGTATTGAGTGATCCAATATCGTAATATCGGAATCAGATAAATATTTATATTTGAGTTCTTAATTAGATCCGGAAGCAACACATGGAGGAAAAATATACCTAGACTTTAAACCTATATATATTATAGATGTGTGTTGTATAGTATAACGCCGAGCGCGATAGTGGGATCATTATTGATTTTAATAAAGTTATTAGGATATTTTATGAAAAAAAAAATTTGAAAATAATTGTTGTTCGTGACTTTACTGTTTATTGGCATCATCGTCAGCCCGTAGACGTCCACTGCTGGACATGGGTCTCTCCTACATAACGCCATTGAGCCCTATCCTAAGCTCTTCGCATCCAGCTCCTGCCTGCCATCTTTCGAAGGTCGTCTCTCCACCTAGTTGTAGGGCACCCTAACGCGGTCTCCGCTCCAAAACTCGTTTGCCTCAACGGCTGTTGGTTCATCTTGCGAATGCTAGCACATTGCCGTAAAAAGGACCAGGAAAAAGATAACAGCTTCTTGTCCAGTGACAACCTTCAGATTGGAAAGGTGATTGATAGAAGAAGCAATGATACCGGTACAGTGCATGGAGAAATGCAAGTTGAGGTAAATAACCATCAGAAAACATATAATTTTCAAATAGACACTGGAGCACAAATGTGCCTAATTGGCTATAACACTTGTAAAAAGATCTTGGAGATAAACCATCCAAAACTCTTGCACTCTAAGTCAAAACTTAGCACTATTTGGTTGATGCCTGCTTACTCTTTGAGCTGACCGACAGGTCACCTTGGTTCTCTGTCGGATAACTTCATTTCTAATTATATTTTTCAGAGAATCACCAAAACATAGCCCTCTCCTTAGCTCGCTGAGCGACTATGAATTTGTGGACTAGTCCCACCGTGAGTGTCCATGTCCATGTTTCAGCTCCGTAAGTCATTACGGGTAGGAGGCACTAGTCGAGGACTTTCATCTTTAGGCTTTGTGGTGTCGACGACGAGTAGACATGACGAATTTTGCTGAATACTGCCCATCTAAGCTAAATTCTTCTATTTGTTTCGCTCTCAAAGTTTATTTTAAGCTATTGGCACGGTTTGCCCAAGGTAAACAAATTGAACAACTTGGACAGGTACACCATTTACATTAATCGGTCTTGGGTCTATAAGGCTGTTATGCCCGATTTTTGTCTTATCAATGTTCATACCAAGACCGGTTATTGCTAAACCGTAGGCTAAGCTGGACAGACAGACTTATTTTGCATGCACACTTTAAAATAAGTTATGTTAGATTACGTAGTCATGGTGGAGATTACGTCACGTTCGTGATATACTTCCAGTGCTTCCTTAAGATCCATCCATCTTTCCATACATGCTCGTTTATTCTCGGTACTTATTACCTGGCCATTCTGGAACGTCCTTGATCCATGATCACACACTTGGGGTTACACTTGACGGGATCGCGTTGAGACCGAGATTGAATGTCAATAATGATTACTGATTTTCGTTGTCGAAATCCAATTTTGAATGGCGTTACAATCGATTTCTTCATTTAGTAAATTCAGGTATTCATTTTTAGGTTTATTACTTATTAAAGGTCATAACTGGCTTTTTACGTTAATTCAATCTCGATCTCAATGCGATCGCGTCAAGTATAAGGGGGCTGATCGTGATATGTGTGCCTAAGCCGACCTCTCCCACCAATCCTTCCATTCATATTCGAAGTGTTCTTAATATCTTGAGTTAAGATTATATTGTAGTTTAATTTATTCAATGAAACCTCCTATCAAATTAGTGCAATTTCAAAAGAAAATCTGCAATTTACAAAGAAAATAAACAATTTTTGACGAAGATGTGCGATATTGAGATCTAATATCGGAAATCAATATCGGAATTGAAAACCTTCCGATATTACATGCCCTACTTGCAAGGGAGCTTGAAAGCCAAGTTGACTCGCCACGGTCCGATCATTTACACCACTGTACTTATTCACTGTACTTACCAACTTCGCTAAAGACTTGGCCCGTGTAAATCGAGCATGAGACTTCAAACAAAAATGGATTATTGAAGAATATAAATAAAATACTTAAAACTCGTGCAAAATGGATAGTTAACGATTATTTTGTAGGATAGGTTAATTAAAAAATATATACAGAACTCTGATAAGTATCAAAGAATTCGATTGGGAATTCGTCGTCACGAGTTAAAGGCATTTAACATTTTTTTTTCAACTTATGCGCTTAAAGTCATAAATAAAGATTTTTCAGAACAAAGCACAAAACAAAGTCAGTTATACGAATCACTTTTCACTTACAATCTTGGAAAAACGTAACAAGGTGGATAATGAATTTTAAAAGATAAAAGGGTTATAAACCTGATGAAAAACATGCATTACTTCCATAACCTATAATTGCTGTTTTTTCCACATTATTTTCCTTCTCTTTAACCTACCCTACAAATCACAAATTAATTATTCTTTTTACAGGAGTTTTGAGAAATTTGTCTCTATTCTTAAAAAAAAAAAGGTTTTCTTTTAAATTTTGAATGAATAATTGTCGAACATGTCATATGACTTTATGGCACAGTATACACATACAGACTTCGTTATATTCCTCAAGGATCCCACCTCGGACCTATATTCTTCAACATTTTCGTAAACGACATTGGTAATATATTTATACGCGGACGATTTAAAAATAATGAGGCCTGTCAAAAGTGCTCAAGATGCTCTATTACTGCAGAGTGATTTGAATGGACTCTCGGAATGGTGTACGAGAAATCGCATTACCCTAAACATCGAGAAATGCAGCCATGTAAGATTTTCCAGGAAAAAAACAACGTCACATTTCTCTTATACCATAAATAACATCAAACTCAAAGAGGTAAATGTCATTAAGGACCTCGGAGTCTATTTAGACAGTAAATTTCAGTTTAACGTACACATTGATAAGATAGCCAAAAAAAGTTTTAAGCTCTTGGGTTTCGTCTTGAGGAACTCGAAAGATTTTAAAAAACCCGCTACTGTTGTCACACTTTACAATAGTCTTGTCAGATCAGTGCTCGAGTACTGTAGTGTAGTGTGGTCTCCTCAATATGAAGTTCACGTAAAACGCCTCGAAAGCGTACAAAAAAGGTTTCTTTGGCATCTGTCTTTCCGAAACTTCCTCGCTAAATCGTTGAGATCTTATGAGAGTCGACTTGAATATTTTAAGATCCAAAGCCTCAAGCATAGAAGGCTCCTTTTCGATAGCATGTTTTTGTACAAACTAATGAATGGAGGGCTGGATTGTTCTTACCTTCTGGATCAGATTCAAATCAACGCTCCCAAAAAACTGCCTCGGGTTAGCAGGTTTAACATTTTTGTGCAGAAAAGTGTTAAGAGCGATCTAGGCAGTCACTCAACTTTGAATAGAATCCAGAAGCAATACAACAGCTTATCCCGGTCAAATAATTCTGCAGACTTGGACATATTCCACCTCAGCCTGAGAAAATATAGAGAAATTGATAAATCTATTATTAGTAACGTAAACCCCAATTAAATTAAAATAAATTAAATTAAATTAGATGATTTTGTAACAACCTGATTTTAACCTTCCGTAACATGTATTGGATTTTTACATTGTCTTTTTTATTTTTATTTTTTGAAGTTCGTAATTGCATGCCGTGGCTGTCTATAATTAGAAAATGTACTTAGACTAAGATTCTAAATTTTATTTATTACATATTGTTAGTACATGTTTTTGTTGATTGCCCAATAAACAAATAAATAAATAAATAAGCGCCAGTCATATCGTACTAAAATAAACGATAAAATTGCAATAATTGCCGTAAATTTTTAGGTATGTTGTTTGGGTCCATCTATATAGTAGTATTAAAAGTATTTAAGCTGCTTACTGTCGGCTTAGAATAGCACTACCCCCTCTCATCCCGTGGGTGTCGTAAAAGGCAACTAAGGGACTCAGCCTTCAGGTGCGTCTCCTACGAACTTGGCCATACTGCGATCGCCAACCCACCTGCCAAGCGTGGCGATTATGGCAAACCCCCCCCTTTGGGGGAGGCCTATACCCAGCAGTGGGTGTTATGTGTTATAAACTAAGCTATAAAAAAACTTATTTTATTGTGTTACTAGCCGCCGCCCGCGGTTATATCCACGTGTTTTCCGTTCCCGTGGGAATATCGGGATAGTCTATGTGATAGTCCACTACCTGAAGTCATTCTTTTTATTGCAATTTTCAAATATTCATAAAAGAACCACTGATTGAGCGATTGCGCTGCAATTTGTGGGTGTTAAAGGGTCAATGCAGGTTCAATAGGGGGTGATTTGTTTTCAAACCATAAAAAATTGTGATTGGTTATACAAGAGAGCACAGTAATTTTTTTGCGCAAGCACAGTGAGTGATTTAAAGGCACAAGCAAGACATCAAAAAATTTTGCTCTCGTGTTAAGCTCTCGTTTAGCAGATAATTCGCAATCGATATAAGTCTGCACCCATTTTGTATATTTATTTTATTTTGGCATTGCGTTCAAAAACTGCATTTCTTGTCATTTTTATGAAAACCAAACATGATATTTTAAGTAATCGATATTCACTACATATTATTTATTTTAAATATTACGTCCTTAATAAAAAAAAGCAATCGTATATATCGAAGTTGTTATTAAATTTCATCATGTGTGTGTCTACAGCTTCCTCATAAGACATTGAGAAATTCTAAGCATACCATATTTTAGTGCATACTATGAGCAATCAAACGTGTGATAGTGTGTGATATATTAGGTGCAACCATAACTTCTTCCAATTTTTCTTTTTTATATTTATGTCATGCATGCGATGCGACCTCATTTCGTCCATACTCTTTATTTCGAACCTTTTGGTATCCGTGTATTTTATTTTTTATGCTTTATAATTCATATCCAACGACATAAAGTTATCTATCTATCTATCCTTTTTGCACCCTTGTCACTCTATTTCTTTTTTCTTAATTATTTCAAAAAGTGGTGTAAGAAATTAAAAAAGAACTTTGCCTCACGTTCGCTGCAAAAATCGATTTTGCTGCGAGTTTAAGTAAATTAGTTTAAGTAAGTTTAAGCGCCCTTTTCGTGCTGGAGAGGTGAAAAAGCATTAAGTAAGTTGTTTTAATAGAAAAAGCATAATTAAGGAGTGTTATTGTTTTGTAACCTTTTTTTAGGCAACAAATTATTAATTAATTTTTGTTTTATTCCAATAAAATTAAAAAAGGTAATTTTTTTTTGGTACTCCTTTTCGTTACTTTTCGAATTATATCCAACATTTCCCTCATTAATTGATCCTAATTAAGTTTTAACTAAGTTTAAAAGTGGGTTTCTCTAAATTGCGATTTTTCTTTGTAACATAATTTAATAAAAACAAATATTAATAGCACGTTTACATTTACAGTCTACTCCAGTACATTTGAGCTGGCATTTGAAAAAATTACATTTGCTACTGCAAGTGCAAAATTACATTTGATACTGTAAGTGTTACTGCTACTCATACCAATTGGCATTGCTTTACTCAAAATTGCTGACCTCTCCATACAAGTATTCCTAATAGAAAAATCGGCCAAGTGCGAGTCGAACTCGCACATGAAGGGTTTCGCCTCTCACCCAAGGTTGCCTGGAAAAGACTGCTACGTAGCTATAAGGCCGCCTATTGTGTGTTCCGCTTTTTTGACATTTTCTCTATATGTGTTTGTTTTTGTATCGTGTGCAATAAAGTTTCTATTTAATAATTGCCAAAATGCCATTATAATTTTTCGTCTGCAAAAATAAGTTTGTTTTTCATAGTGTTTGTATAAATGACAAAATTATATTTGCGGTTTTGGAAAATGTGCTATAGCTCTGAAACTACTAAATAAATTTCGTACAAACCAAATTTCTTTAAAAGTTTTTATAAAGACCTACATCATAATTTTTTTTAGATTTTTCACTTTCTTATTTTAAAAGTTAGAGGGGGGGGGGACACATTTTTCCACTTTGGAAGTGTATAACTTTCAAACGGTTGACTTTGAGAAAAACCTGTTTTAGAAGCCTCAATGTAATTTTTAAAGATCTATCTAATGATATCCCACACGCATAGGTATAATGAAAAAAAAAATTCAGTTACAGTTGCATGTATGAGGAGCCCCCCTTTAATTCATTTTTTTTTTGTGTAAAAGCCGTAAAGCCGTTTACAGAATACATCTACCGACCAAGTTTCAACTGTGTGATCCTCATAGTTTTGGAATAAAGTGGCTGTGACATCTTATCACTTTGGAAGTGTATATCTTTCAAACGGTTGATTTTGAGAAAAAACTGTAGTAGAAACTTCAATGAAATTTCTAAAGACCTTTATGATTTTGTAATTTTTGCATATTTCAATGCTATTTTATACTTCTGGTAAATTTTAAATAGAAAAATATTGGAAAAAATTAACTCGGCCACAAGTGAATTCTCAGACGGGCATCGAACCCGCGACCTTTGGAAATCCGGTCCAATGCTCTTGTATTGGACTGGCTTTCCAAAGGTCGCGGGTTCTAAAGACCTATCTATAGATACGCCTCAAGTATAGGTTTGATGAAAAAAAATTTTTTTTTTTCCAAATCCCTTTCGGGAAAAATGCTATATTTCTAAAATTGACAACCATATTTCGTTCGTTCGTTGACTTTAAGAAAAATCGTTTTAGAAACCTCAATGCAATTTTTAAAGACCTATCTATAGATACCCCACACGTATAGGTTTGATGAAAAAAAAATTTTCAGTGTCAGTTCCATGTGTGGGGAGCCCCCCCTTAATTCATATATTTTTTTTATTTTTGTGTAAAAACTGTAAAGCGGTTTACAGAATACATCTACCTACTAAGTTTCAACTGTGTAATCCTCATAGTTTTGGAATAAAAAGGGTGTGACTGTGACATACATCGGTATGGCCGAATCTATAAGGGTTTCGTTTTTTGCCTTTAGGCTACGAAACCCTAAAAAGGACTATATTGTCTTTTTATGTTACATTTTATTCTTATTTTAATCTAGCAATCGCCTGCGGTTTCACCCTCAGGTTCTCGTTCCCGTGAATAATATCGGAATAAAAATGTCAACTCCGTCCTTTCAACTGACTGACTGGGTTTTTGGTATACCAAGGTATACCAAAAATCCTGTCATTTGGTTGCTTAGTTAGGTCGTGAAGGAAGGACAAACAAACACACTTGGGCATTTATAATATTAGTTAGGATTAGGCTAGGATGACTTTGAATTCATTATTATACTCCGTTTTGGTTTTATTAAATTACTTTAGTTCCTTAAATCATAAAAACAATAAGAATAAATATACGAGAATAAATATACGCGTATATTCAACTATTTGGTATAAGAATAGTCAATTTAGGGTGGGTGAGATTTCATAAACATTGTTTGCATTTCGGACCGCCAAAAAACCTTTTACTTTCTGTAAACGAGCTTTTATCGTTTGCAGTGGCGGCGAATAATCTGGCAGTTGGGGACGGTGTCGGTTTTGTCCCGGTATCGTCTGGGAAGGGGAACCTCGCGGTTCTGACCGCTGTGTGGTTGAATACCAACCGCTCTTGTGGTTTTCTTGGTTCTGCGTCGGCGTCCCAGAATTATTCTGGGTAGCGGCGGTGCGGTTCGGGCTCGGCCGGCGTCCCGGACAGTCCGGGTAGCGGCGGTGCGAACGGCTCGTGTTGTGTGGTGCAGACCGGACCCCTGTACGTGGTGCAGGGGCTGGGGGCCGCCACTTCATGTGGGGGCTGCGTGGAAGGATACCACTCTAAAAAACCAAGCCGTAGGGGATCTCGTTTCTCACCCATTAATAAAGAGAACTTAAAATCATGTAAAATGGCGAGTAAGGAAATATTACTACCCCAGGAGGGTACCGACTGCTCCGCGGTCGGAGAATCCCTCTCCATGGCGACTGCCCCACCGTTTCTGGGGGGGGCACTTACCGCTTAGTGGACAAAGCACATGGTCCGCTCCTAAACTTACTTTTGGGAGATTTTTTTATGATAGTGGAAGTTCCACCACTCCTGTGCCTGGTTATGAAGGCGTGGCTCGTAAACGCGCTGGATCGCTTGTTTTCGGAGATGACGACTCCTCTGAGTCCGAGGTAGAAATTGTCAACGCGATGGGGGTCCTTGGTCCGAGGAAAAAGCTTATTACAAGCAAGAATTTAACTCAGCCAGTTGGCTCGCATGTAGGAGTAGCCAATGCTAAGGAACTTCTGAGTTTCCGAAGAGAGGCGACAGACGTAGAAAAGGGAAGGGACGAGGTTGCCCGACAAGAAAGGAAAGGTGAAAAGGAAGGAGGGAAGATTTCCCCATCCAAGCCTCAGAAAAAGAAGAAGAAGGAGAGGAGGTCTCCTTCCCCGGTTCCGAGTTCGGTCGACAAAAACATGTCGAAAGAACAGTTAATAGATGTTGTCAGGCACCAAATGGCGGCCCGGCAGCTGCCCGCACTGATATAGCTGCAGTGACTGAGTGTCTCACTCTAATGTCGGCGGATGATGAAACTAAACGACTCATTGCCGACATCAATAGACTCAGCAGGGAGCTGCAGCTCATCCGGGACGAGATGAAGGCGCTTAAAAGGCACATGGCGGAGAGAGACGCGAGGAGTCAGGTCCAACCTAAGGGGCAAATAGCTGCAACTGAGCGCCCAGCTTCGGACTGTGCGCCGGTATTGGTACCTTCGGCTGAGTGGACAGAAGAGTTGACTGCCTCTTTGATGCGGTCCCTTGGGACTATGATAAATGCCCGTATCGAAGGGTTGGAAAGGAGACTCCCTCCACCCCCTATCTTACGTCCTCCTTTGGCGGCGGACAAGAAAAGGGGGGAGGCACCAGGAACTGTTTCCGTCTCGAGGCAGAAGGAGGCCTCGAGTACTGGTCAAGCGCATAAGTAGATGACGACACCGGAACCTGCTCCGGCTGTCCCGAAACCTGCTGCTCCCGAGCAGTGGACGGAGGCAATCAGTAAGGGCGAGAAGAAAAGGAGGCGCAACGCGGCTGCCCAAGCAGCTGCCCCGGCAGCGCGTGCTGTGGCGCCTCAAACCCCGGCGGCGGCGGCTCCTAAACCTAAGGAGCCCAAAAAGAGGCAGAAAAAGAATACGCTCGCCACACCACGTTCCGCGGCAATCGTAGTCACGCTCTCCCAGGAGGCGGTGGAGAAGGGGATGACATACGCGTAGGCTCAGGGCCGCAAGGAATTAACGTGCGCGACCTGGGGATCGACAAGATGAAGATGCGGACGGCGATGAACGGTACAAAGGTCATCGAGATCCCTGGCGCCACCAGCGGGGAAAAGGCAGACCTTCTAGCTGACAAGCTGCGTCTGGCTTTGGACGGCGTGGCTAGCGTCCATAGGCCGACGAAGATGACGAACCTAAGATTTTCAGGCATCGACGATTTTGTCACTGAGAGCGAGCTGCGGGAGGTGATAGCAGAGAGAGGCAGTTGCTCGGTCGAGCAGGTGAGGGTAGACCAGATCAGGGCTGGTTCGGCGGAGCGTCCCTCAAATAAAGGTCCTAGAGCCATTGCCCCTGCACTGCTATAAGTGCATGATACCGGGGCATATGCGTATAGTATGTCCATGTGAAGCGGACAGAAGGCACATTTATTACCGCTTCGGGGAAGTAAGCCACAAGGCCGCTATGTGTTCGGTCCAGCCGAAATGTGTTGTGTGTACAGAGGCGAATCTCCCCTCCAATCATCTTATGGGTGGTAGGCGTTGCTCTCCACCAGCGCGGAAGGTAAAACAACAAGGTGTCGGAACTTCGTTGTCCCAAACGGGGAATGAGGCTGCAAGGGAGGGAGTTGAAATGGAACATTAATGTCTAGACAAACCCATATCAACTTCCTCCAATGCAATCTGAACCACTCTGCCCGCTCGCAGGATATAATGTTCCAGCATGCGGCAGAGTGGAAGGCAGATATCGTGGTGATGGCGGAGCCCTATCATGTTCCCGAACGGTCCAACTGGGAAGGTGACGCAGACCGCAGTGCCGCTTATTCCCCTCCCCTGTCAGTTTTAGATAGGGGACCGGGTTATGTAGCGGTAGAGTGGGGGGAAATAACACTTGTCGGTGTGTACTTCTCTCCCAACAGGAGCACCAATGAGTACGAGCGCTGGATCAACGTTCTGAGCGGTGTGGTCCGGCGCTTGGCGCCAAGACATGTGATGGTGTTGGGGGACTTCAATGCTCATCATCAGGCTTGGGGTTCCCCGAACACGAAGCGAAGGGGGGAACTCGTCATGAGCTGGGCTACGGCATCTGGGGTGGTCCTCCTCATCAGGGGGAACACGTTTACGTGCGTGCGCGGAGACGGGGGCTCTATTGTTGATCCCTCCTTCGCCACGCCGGCGCTAGCCACACGAGTGGGGGATAAGCGAGTCATGGTCGCAGCAGAGAGCCTATCCGACCATAGGTACATCCGGTTTGGGGTCTCTCACGCTGCGGGGTTGGTTACTCGGAGTGGTGGCGCGGATACGCTCTCGGTGTTCCCACGGTGGGCGCTGGGAAAATTTGACAAGGAACTCGCTGAGGAAGAGTCTCTGATGCAGGCGTGGCAACTCGACGGAGTTGGGCTCAGCGGTGACAATTTGGAGGAAAAAGTAGCATCATTAATGGCCTCCGTCAAAGCTGTTTGTGGCGCGTCGATGCCCCGCGTGCGGAGTCTGCCCACCAGGAACCAAGTGAACTAGTGGACAGAAGAAATAGCGGTGTTAAGGGACGCCTGTCAAAGGCATAGGAGAGCGCTACAACGGTGCCGAAGGCGCAGAGTGCAGCAATCGGGGGACGACCCTGCTATACTCCGAGAAGTTTATAAAGCAGCGAAACTTGCCCTCCAGGAGGCGATATGTAGATCGAAAGAGAGCTCCTGGAAGGATTTTCTAGAGGACCTCGATAGAAAACCGTGGGGGCGCCCATATAAAATGGTGAGAAGTAAGATGAGACATCAGGCTCCCGTCACGGAGACTATGGACCCCACTTTGCTTGCTCGGGTTATGGCAGAGTTGTTTCCGGCGATTCCGGTTGTTCCTACCTTGGCGCCATTCAGAGGGACAGGTTTGCCAACAGTCAATGACGACTTTGTTCCTATCACGCGGAAAGATTTACATGCGGTGACCGATCGCCTGAGAGGAAAAAAGAAGGCTCCCGGGCCTGATGGCATCCCGGGTAGAGTTCTGCCTATCGTCGTTCAGCATCTTGGGGAGCACTTTCTGGAAGTCTTCAATAACTGCCTGGAATCGGGGGTCTTCCCCAAAGTGTGGAAGAGGGGTCGCCTCTGTCTACTTAGGAAAGAGAGAAGACCCGCTGATTCCCCAGGGGCCTACCGGCCGGTTGTACTGCTGGACGAGCCCGGCAAAATGCTAGAACGTATTCTGGCTGAGCGTGTCGTCCAGCATCTCGATAATGTGGGTCCCAACTCATCTGGGAACCAGTACGGGTTTAGAAGACAGAGGTCGACACTAGATGCAGTGATGGCCCTTAAAGATCTTACACAAAGGGCGATGGGCAGAGGGGAGCAAGTGGTGGCTGTGTCATTAGACATCAAAAACGCCTTCAACACCCTCCCCTACACGGTCATCCGGGATGCGCTTAAATATCATCGCATTCCACTTTACTGGAGGCGTATCCTCGAAAACTACCTCGAGGACAGGGAGATAGCATTTGATAAATATTAAACAAGAAAATATACTAGAAAAAAGCAACTAGTTTCATGTCGCCCTGAGGGGATTCGAACCCGCATCCTTGGGAGTCCGGTCCAATGCACTAACCAATTATGCTACAGAGACCTATGAGGACACGTCGAATTTTTCTAGTATATTCACCGTTCTACGGTGTTGGCCACCGTCGCTTCATCAATGAGAGAAATATCCTCGCATTCGAAAGAAACATCTTTACAGATGTTTGACTATCGATTAAGATGAAACAGCTATCTAATTATAACTTTTTAATTTTGCATTTTACAATGCTATTTTTATGTGATAAATATTAAACAAGAAAATATACTAGAAAAAAGCAACTACTCTCATGTCGCACTGACGGGATTCGAACCCGCATCCTTGGGAGTCCGGCCCAATGCACTAACCAATTATGCTACAGAGACCTTATGAGGACACGTCGAATTTTTCTAGTATATTCACCGTTCTACGGTGTTGGCCACCGTCGCTTCATCAATGAGAGAAATATCCTCGCATTCGAAAGAAACATCTTTACAGATGTTTGACTATCGATTAAGATGAAACAGCCATCTAATTATAACTTTTTAATTTTGCATTTTACAATGCTATTTTTATGTCATAAATATTAAACAAGAAAATATACTAGAAAAAAGCAACTAGTCTCATGTCGCCCTGACGGGATTCGAACCCGCATCCTTGGGAGTCCGGCCCAATGCACTAACCAATTATGCTACAGAGACCTATGAGGACACGTCGAATTTTTCTAGTATATTCACCGTTCTACGGTGTTGGCCACCGTCGCTTTATCAATGAGAGAAATATCCTCGCATTTGTTAACTCTTTTAGGCCTAGAGATGGCGGTACAGAAAACGGAGGTCATGAGCAAACATCCAGGTGGATGATGTTACGATCCCCTTGAAGCTTCACATGAGGTATCACGGCCTTGTGCTGGATGGGCGATGGCATTTCACTGAGCACTTTCGCCAGTTAGCCTTCAGGCTAGAAAAGACCGCAGCAGCCCTCGGTAGACTCCTGCCGAATATCGGTGGCCCTAGTGCCACCTGCCGAAGACTATTTGCAGGGGTCATCCGCAGCATGGCCCTTTACGGGGCGCCGGTGTGGGCGGACTCCCGAAACGCGGAAAACTGCAGGCTGCTCAGGAGACCGCAGCGCGTGATCGCTACGAGAATGATCCGCGCCTATAAGACGGTCTCCGGGGGAGTGGCCTGTGTGTTAGCAGGAACGCCCCCATGGGAGCTCGAGGCTCAGGTCCTCAAAAGGGTATACCTGAAACGGAGGGAGGCTGGAAGGCTTGGTCATCGTCTGACCCTCGAGTAGGTAACAGACATTAGAGAAAGGGCCTAGGATGAGTTGATGCCTGAGTGGCAGCATCAACTGGAGACTCCGCAGGCGGGCGCAAGGACGGTGGAGGCAGTGCGCCCGCTGCTGCGGGAGTGGAGAGAGCGGGTGCATGGGGCGCTAACATTCCGCCTGGTGCAGGTCCTTACCAACCACGGGTGCTTTGGTAAGTTCCTGCACCGCATCCAGAGGGAGGAGTCTACGAAGTGCCACGAGTGCGACGCGGAGCTGGACACCGCGCAGCACACACTTGAGGTGTGTCCTGCCTGGTCAGCCCAGCGTCGAGAACTCGTGGCCGCGGTGGGAGGAGATCTCTCCTTGCCCAGCGTTGTCAGCAAGATGCTGGGCAGTGAGAGATCATGGCAGGCGGCAGTCTCTTTCTGTGAGGACGTGATCCTCCAGAAGGAGACAGCGGAGAGGGCCCGCGAAGAGGACGCTCGGGCGGCCCGACTCCGCCGCAGACGGTTGAGGGGAAGGAGGCGACAGTATGATCGCCTCATTCCCCTATAGTGGCGCCAGCCGGCATTGTCGGCATTGCACGGTTCCGACAACTGGGGAGATGACCATACTTGCTCGGTCATCTCCCAGCCGCGTGGGGGCCCGGATAGCCGGGCCAGCCGCCATGTCTTAGGGGCGACTGTCACCACACCCACCGTGACCTAATGACGGTACGAGAGCAAATAGTGAGGAGTTTAGCTGGTAGTACCCGGCTCCCCATAGGTATGGGGGATCTAAGTGTGAATGGTTGCACACCTTTGCAATTACAAGAGTGTATATTGTATATAGATAGGATACCTATGATTACCTACTTAAAGAATAATTATAATAGAAACGCAAGCGAAAGTATATAATTATTAAAAAATATATATGTAAACTACGACTTCGCTATACAGCTTGTAAGGATGATACACGCCACAGAAATTAAGGCCATAACTGTAAAAATTCAACCTTGTTTCTGTTATAAAATAATTCTGTCCAACATATTCGTTTAGAAACTTTTCCTTTTTATAAACTAGTTGGCTAGTTTATAAAAAGGTGTTAACTGGTATTTTTATTCCGCATAAATTTTATTAATGTCGATTTCTTTTTTAGTGATAAGTAACACAATTTGTATTTAAGACCGTGTTAATAAACCTAAAATAATATAATAATAATTATAACTAGAATGAATCGTTTTGTAATTTTTGCATTTTTCAATGCTATTTTTATACTTATGGTAAATTTTAAATAGAAAAATATTGGAAAATATTAACTCGGCCACAAGTGAATTCTCAGACGGGAATCGAACCCGCGACCTTTGGAAATCCGGTCCAATGCTCTAACCGCTGAGCTACCGAGACTTGCGCACCACCGTCGAAATTCTCAAATACTTTTATATTTTTAATACGCTGTAGGCCAGCGTTGTTACATCAATGCTAGGAAATCCTTGCATTCGAAAGAAACATCTTTTCAGGTGTTTAACGATCGATTAAGATGCAACTGCCAATAATTTATAATTTTGTAATTAACAATTATTTTTATACTTATGGTAAATTTTAAATAGAAAAATAATGGAAAAAATTAACTCAGCCACAAGTGCTGACTAACCGCTGAGCTACCGAGACTTGCGAACCACCGTCGAAAACCAGTTACAACAAAAAAAAAGTTATAGAATGTTTAACCTGTCAGGCATCGGAAAACATTGCTTGAGACAACCTAGTAGTTAAACACGCTTAAATAAAATTACACAATAGCAAGATTTTCAATAAACTCGCAGCCTGATAGAAGTTTTAGTAACTACTTAATCCTTAATAGAAAAAAATTATGCTCTTTTTGAAATAATTCAACTTTTGCGGACTATTTGGTGCACTTTATTTACCCGAAATTTATATTTGGTTCCTCCCAATTAGTGAACTACCAGTAGAATCTTTGGTTTTTAGGGTTCCGTAGTCTAATGGCAAAAAACGGAACCCTTATAGATTCGTCATGTCTGTCTGTCCGTCCGTATGTCACAGCCACTTTATTCCAAAACTACGAGGATTACACAGTTGAAACTTGGTAGGTAGATGTATTCTGTAAAATTCTTTACGGTTTTTACACAAAAATAAAAAAATATAAATATTAAGAGGGGGCCATACATGGAATTGAAAATATTTTTTTCATCAAACCTATACGTGTAAGGTATTTATAGAAAGGTCTTTAAAAATTACTTTGAGGTTTTTAAAACGATTTTTTCTCAAAGTCGACCGTTTGAAAGATGTACACTTCCAAAGTGGTAAAATGTGTGTCCCTCTAACTTTTAAAATAAGAATGTGAAAAATCTAAAAAAACTATATGCTGTAGATCTTTATAAAAACTTTCAATGAAAATTGGTTTGAACGAAATATATTGAGCAGTTTCAAAGCTTTAGCACATTTTAGTTATTCATACAAACACTGTACAAAAACAAAGTTATTTTTGCAGACGAAAAATTATAGTGGCATTTTGGGTAGATGTAGGTAATCAGTAGTCAAATGAATACCTAATTTAATATAATAATAATAATAAAAACTTCATTGCACAAGATACAAAAACAAACACATACAAAGAAAATGACCGAAAAATACCAAATATATATTTCGGGTAAATAAAATGAACCAAATAGTCCGCAAAAGTTGTTTTATTTCAATTATAAATGCGCGAAGAAACTTAAGATGTGCTAATGCTCTTCTTTTTCTTTTCTTAACTGACTGCAAAAAGATGGAACTTAATAATTCGTCGCGTAAGCATATTGTTTTTTTGCAATGATTCAAACGCTACCTACCACCAACACTTAGCGCAGTATTGTTTCAATCTTACCATGCTATTTCGTACTACAACCCTCTTAAAGCTTGTTTTTAACGGAAGTTTTGTGAGGTCTTCACTCAGTCATCTCATTTAAAGTGTAGAATGTGACAACTTCAATTAAAACAACTTTGAAATCAGTTCAGTAGTTTTCAGGAAATTTTGAAATAACAGTCGTTTTCGTAACTTGGCGGTTTTTTTAATCTACATGATATAATACTAACAGCCTGATTTTTTATTTTTTAGTGTAGTTAAGTACCTACGGGACTAATTCTAACTTTAAATTTTGTAAAATAAAAAACATTTTTATGAAAAAATAAAAATTGCCCTTTTGAATCGGTGCCAGCCAAGGCATGAGAAATATAGAAGTGAAAAATAGACTTATTTTTTACTTTTTGAAATCGATTTCTTCCATGTGAAGTGTAAACAAGGACTTTTGCCGTTGCTGATAGAATATTTATGAAAATCTGTTTACAAGTTCATAATTCACTATTTTTTAAACTATTTCAAATTGTTTGTCAAGGTAAGTATTCCCTCTTCTCTGTTCAATACATAACCGGTTTATAAAAATGTGATTAAATTAAAATAAAATCAGGGCAAAACGAATAAAACGACTTGTCTCTGACGTCATTCGATGCCCCCAAATAGCTGTATGTACGTCAAAGGTACGGTCAGCAAACTGCCGACTGCCAACTGGGCGGCCGTGTGGCTGGTTTCTCACAAACTGGTTCGATGGGTTGCTCTAACGCATAAATTGTAAGTTTAGAACATATATTCTTGTCAAAAATTAGTCACGTGCATTATTTGTACTGGACGAATGATGCACGTGACTAATTAATTGATATGATAATAAAAGCGAAATAAAATATTTGAAATGAATTCCTCCTGGCGTCGTATTCCTCATGACTGAGGGTTGTGACCAAGAAGTCCCTCCCTCCTCTCTATGACACTGTTCTTCCATCATCCTCTGTCATAAGCAGGAATATAACGCGTAAGGCCTCTTGTACACGCTAAGAAATCTCAAGACAAAATCATCATGTACCCGACAAGAATTTCGTCGGACCTAGAATTTTTCGTGACGACTGCAGACAAGATAAATCGGGCTGTGTAAACGATGAGATTATTTTCGGGCAGTCGTGCGTAGGGTACAGTAGGGTGCACTCGGCAAAGTTATTACTGAAGAAAAGAATCATGTTAACTACGCTTATTAAGTACAAAAAATATATTATTGCTTATTATATGTATAAAAAATTATGAAAAAGAAAAAAGTGCAAGAGACTTTGGGTTCATCCAATTATACAACAAAAAGAAGAGTTTGGTGGGTTCGTTCCTTTATATCTTGTAATGCGAAAATATGAAGCGAAATTTGTGAACTATTTTCGTATGAAAATCTCCACGTTTGACAAGTTGTTAAGTCTAATAGAAAATAAAATAAAACGTGGAGATACTAAAATTCGAGAAAGTATTTCTCCATACATAAGATTGGCCGTAAGGTTGAGTATGTAAACGAATAAATATTTTTAAGTAGGTTTATTGATTGTTCATCTATATTACCTAACTCAGTCATATATATGATATAATAAATTTTAAAAAAAATATTGGAAAAATACAACTCGGCCACAAGCGAGTTCACAGATATAATATCAGTCATATTATTTGACTTGCAACTAAACAAAGTTAAAACGTCCACGCGTATAGACAATAATACTCAAACTACCAACACACACACAGTGCGCGTCCCCCGTGTGTCGTATCTGGCGCAGACAAGAATTATTTTTTGGTTAGCGCCGGAGCAATGTCCACGGTTCGTGTTTTTCCGGCGACTTTTCTTAGCGTGTACAAGAGCCCTTAACACTTAACTACCGAGGGTGGTGCGAATCTGACCGAACTAACGTATATGACCGCGACCTCGTGACTTAGTGCCGTCGACTTTCCCTGTCACTATTAATTTATTAATGTCACCGTCTTACCTGGCAATGGCCACAGTAATTAAGGACACGCTTAAGACAGCTGGTAGATTAGTCTCTTATCCCGATACCCTGAGATGTTCGAGTAGTAGTTGATACGCTGGTCTGGTGCATTGTTAATGGTTTTCTGACCATCCTTCTCCAGTACCACATCTAAAAAGCTTCGATGCATCTGCGATCCACAGTTATGAGTTGAAAAGCTGGACTTTTCATCATCTATCCATCATCAGCCTGTGGACGTCCACTGCTAGACATAGGCCTCTCCTAGCTCACGCATATTGTGGCGTTCGTTGGAGGCTATTAGCCTACTGCTACCACGCTGGCCAGACGGGTTGGTAGAGGGTTTGTTTCAAGTTTTCCTTCTCTCGCACAGGTTTTAATTGCGTCGAGCTTCTTAGTCGACTCTTATCGACATCCCAGGCATGGAGTAAGGGAGTGGAGACACTTGTATTCTTAGGCCGTCACCACACGGCACTCCTTCATACCTGCTAAAAAATTTTTGGGTACCTACTTAAAGAGTAGCTAAATATTGTGTATTACGTTCCTTTACAAAAATGTTTCTGATGAACATGTTTAATCTGCCGACTGCTCGCCCTTGTGTATCTAGGTAAAACCGAGATAGATGCATGACATTTATTTTATTTATGTCTTGTAGGAAACGGAGGTAAGAACATACTTATTTTCACAAAAATGCGGAAGATATTATTTGTATCTCCCCACAGAATAATAACGATATGACGTGTCGGAGGTTCAGGTGACATTAATTAATGGGAGTATTTTGTTTTTGTTTCTGTCCCTCTCGTTTGTCTAATCATTTAAAACAAATGATTAAGGTAATTCGATTAATAGAGGATATAATTAAATGATGTCGTATTTAATTTAACAAGTCACGTTCTTTGGAACATATTTTAACTTCCTATGTAACAGATTGTATGATGCCTTCTTCGGTTCTTTGTTTTAAAAATACTTAAGTACCTATTCATTTTAATTATATTTTGAAATGAATTCATTTTATTTATATTTTGAAATGAAACATAAATAAAATGAATAATAAGACCTTATTGATGAATAAAAAGCAAAATAAAATAATTTGCTTCGCAATTATTGCAACTACTGAAAAGTTACCTTGCAGATCGGCGCCAATATGTTAGGTCCGGCTGCTATGTCTCAGAGCCTTATGCCACTACCTCTGGTGTGAATCAGGGCTCGATATTGGGACCTTTGCTCTTCCTTCTCTTCATTAATGACGTTGCCGGGGTCATCAAACATGCAAAGTGTCTCCTGTATGCTGATGACCTCAAAATTTATATGGAGGTGTCAAACGAAAACGACTATCACCTCATACAGCAGGACATTGATGCGCTAATTGAGTGGAGTAGATGCAACAGGATGGAACTAAATCTCTCGAAGTGTTTTGTAATGTCCTTTACTAGAAAGCACTCATCCATCTCTTTCAAATATAAGCTGTGTGGCAACGATATCTCTCGCACATCAACTATGAGAGATCTCGGTGTCACATTTGACCCTGGCTTAACCTTCACCATCATCGAGATCACAAAAGATTGTTTCCGTCGTTTGGGTATCGCACTTCGTAATATGCATGACTTCAAAAATCCTTATGTCATGAAGCTTCTTTACATGACATTGATAAGAAGCAAACTTGAAACAAGTTCATGTGTGTGGAATCCACACGAAGCGAAATATAAGTTATTGATCGAAAAAGTACAAAAGGTCTTCTTGAGGTACCTATACAAGAGGATATTCGGCTATTACCCATTCCTGTATCCCACAAAATTTCTATTGGGTATGTGTTCGTTGGAGGTGAGGCGTCACAAGGACCTAATCCTAGCAGCGGTGAGGATCTTGCGCGGCAGAGTCCAATGCCCTGAGCTGCAGGAGCAACTTCTGCGCCTGTATGTACCAGACCACTATGTTCGGCGCCGCACCTGTCGGCAACGCCGCCTGTTCGCGCCCCCCTCGGGCCGTACTGTCGCGTATGACTACTCGCCTGTCTGTCAGATGCACGCAGGGCTCAATGCACTCCTGTGTCAGCACCCTGACTGATTGTTCAGTGTAAACGAAATTTTTCTGTTTATTACTGTGTTGTGTCATACATATCTCATCGTGTTGTTGATATTTGTTTTTCTAAATGTAAGTTAACTAAGTTAGTTATGTAATTGGGCGCCGCCCGTGTAACTAATAATAATAATAATAAATAATAATAATTTAAAACCCCGACTTAATTATCCATCGGGGGTTTTTAAATTATTTTTATCGGTTTTAACCGCCGTGGGTATTTTTTTCCTTTTTATTTCAAACTTTTTAGAGAGCGTAGATATTATGTACTGCTGCTGCATCAAAATCAGACTAGTTGTTTTGGTTTTGTTGAAACAACTGTTTACTGCAGCTCCCCCTAGTGAGTTGCCACCAAAACGTTTATCTAAGAACATTCACCAATCAAACCCAAACCTATTATTGAAAACCGCATCAAAATCGGACTAGTAGTTTTTGAGATAAATGGCAACATTAGTTTGCAAAAAAATAATAATTGTATACAATACACCAATTATCTAGTCCACGTTTAGTTTCACGACGAACTTGTGTTATGGATACTAGATTAACGGAACAACATATTTATATACTTACTTCTTTTTGTAAATACGTACATAATATATGCGATGGGTTTAGTACCCCTGCGCCAAACAGGTCTTCGACAGAAAGAATCACTGTTTTATAGACACATAAGCAATAGTATTTTAGACATTATTGCTAAGTATATTATACCAAAGAATTTACAAAAATAAATTAAATAGTACGAAAACTGCATAGTTCCCAAATTAAAGACAACACCAACCAACCAAGACAACAGCCAAAGGCTATAATTTGTGACATTTGGTATTCGTGATGCAAAAAGCTCAGTGTTCGAAGTTATCTCTAATTATACCAAAACTGATGATTTGTAAGGGTTTTTATAGTGATTATAAATAAACGTCGAGTCACTATTAAATCTCACCGGCTTATAATGGAAAATACCGATAAATTAACAGCGTATCCTCTCGTGAGGAATAAAATAACATGTTAGCCTCCAATAAAACCATTGATATTATTATATTTGATTTAATGATATCACGCCAAAACCTTCTATCTCGCAAGTGTGATGAATGTAATTAACAAAAACGTGATAATTTAATTCATATATCTTAAGTATAATCATCTATGCATACGATGGAAACGTGTCTGATATCGAAAAACCGGAATCACTGTTCAATTTATTACATGATGATGGTGATAAGTATTTACAATAACTTCGAAATAATTACTTCTTAGACATAGTTTAACGTCCAAATGGTTTTTAATAATACGTGTCAGTGGGTAATTTTACAATCGTATTAACATTAATGTTGCACTGTAGACTAGTCAATAAACAAGTTATAGTTAAACACTTCGTTAGATACTCTGCAATAAGACAATAATACACTGAACGCAATATTTATTTGATTTCAAAAATATATTTAACTAATAAAGGCCTTTATATTGTTCATATTGAGATAAACGTCAATTTGTGACGTAGCTACAAACGATGCTAAAACAAGGACCGTAAAAAAATGGATGTGAATCCAAAACGGCCGCAGCTCTGACGCAAATCAAAACAAGTTTTTAGGCAACAAAGGTTAATAAAAAATGGTAAGCAACTCTTGCGATTGTGAGATATTTGTAAGTAACCTTAATGTTCTCTAACAATCATTTCGTCCGCTATATTCTGTCGAGTTTATTACTGTGGTAACAGCATTACTCAGTTCGAGAAAAAGGTGTACTTTCCCAAGGCTTTTCTCTATATAGATCCGCTTCTCTCAAGTTCATAATTAAACGTCATGAGAGAAAAAATATGTTAGATATTCAAATTCACATTGAATAGTAGAATGTGTATAGTAAAAGGAAATGCAATGTTATGGTTTAAAATTTTGTAAAAAAAAAAACAAAAGAACTAAATAGGTACACTGGACCGCAAACTAGTCGGTTAGAAACACTTCAATATCTTCAAAATTATCTGACCTAGCTTTATGAAATTCAATCTAAATTGAAGAATATTTTAATGTGTTTGTGTGAAATAAAAATTGAAACTTTATTTTTTTTTAAACTTTACTTTAATTAAAATTAAAATAAATGAAAATGCGTAGTTTATCCAGCATTCCAGATTATGTGTGTGTCTACAGCTTCCTCATAAGACATAGAGGAATTCTAAGCATGCCATATTTTAGTGCATATTAGGAGCAATCAAACGTGTCAGTGATATTTTAGGTGCAACCATAACTTCGTTACTAGGAGTTTTTTTTTGTGTGTTAGCTGGAGAAACGTGTCCCCAGCTGACACATGCCGTTTTAAGGCAAACCAGTGAGGTTAGGGCTTTAGACTATAGTCAGAAATTTAGTGCACAATAGGAGCAATGAGAACCAAAAAAACTAACCGTCACACTCAAATACTGTTGAAACTACGATCATTAAAGTGTGTGTTAGCTGGAGACCCGTGTCTCTGGCTTACACACACCTGTATCTTCGTAATTATTTGAGGTAGGATTATGTTTTATACCTCAAATTTTAGAGTCGAATTGGAGCAGTAAGCTCCAAATTTTTCTAATCTCTGGCTCGAATAGTTTTTAAGCTACGAACCGATAAGCATGTGTAAGCTGGAGACACGTTACACGTTTTGAATCACTGTAACCGTATAAGTTAGAGTCTCGTATTAAGAATCAAATGATACCTTATAATAGGAGCACACGGCATGCAAAATTTCAAATTACTGGGCTTCTTAGTTTCAAAATTATAGGCAAAAAACTGGTTTCCCGCCAAAAAATTCAAAATAAATGGCTCGGACGCAGCTAAAGCGCGGTTGCCGTTCCGTGCGCTACACTGTTGCAATCGACTTTGAACCTAACGGCTGGTATTAATTCGAGTCACTTTAGTTTGCGCTTTCGATCGTTTTAATTTCTGTTTTGAGAATTTTAGACCAGGAGCCGTCCGATATATCTACGCTGATTACATACCATCTATGGTAGTTACTTATAATTGAACTATCTGATTCTCTTATGAAGTTCTTTTTAAATGTTAGTGTTAGAAAATTCACAACATTTGTTGATATAGGGCATGGATGATGGGCAATTTTCTATGAAACCTGGGCGTTAAACCAACAGAAATGGAACTACAATTTAGTACTTAGTACTAGAAAATGTTTTCTTTTTTATTAACTATCATAAGCCCCCGGTTTGCTTGAAAATAACCAGAGCGAAATACACTATTATAAATTCTGTATCTAACTATACTTTTTTCTGTCTTATTAATTCAGTGATTAGTTCTCTTATTAATAGGCTGATTAACCTATAGTTCATAGAACAAAGACAAAAATCGGAGACTTCCTTAATACTATTTTTTTTCCGGTAAAACTGGGAATTTAATAAGGCGAACCTTAACACCTTATTATTAATATTTAAATTATATTTGCTTTTCGTTTTGACACAACTGCTCAAAAATAATTAGAATGTTTTCATGGTTCACGTGATTTTAATTTCCTAAAAATTTATTAATATTCACCATAACCAGTGATCGGATAAAGTTAATTTTTGGCTGAAAAATTGTGGAAGCAGCTTCTTAAAACATTTTGTTTTTTTTTTATTAATCCCAGGATTCCAAAAAATTCGGGAATGCAAAAGTAGTCGATAACATAGTGTGGAAACAACGACTTTAGCATTATGGTACTTATTATAAAATAATCCGGGACTCGCAATCCAGGTGTTGCAAAAGGGGTTACATATTCATATTTTAGTACTTTTATAAAAAAAACTGTCGTCACACAACTGTCGTCACAAAAATAAGGTATTTTTCGACCCCCTACGTAACCCATAAAACCCCCTTTCAGCATCAAATATCAATAATAATAATAATATCAATCATATCGATCGATTTTGTATGGGCAAGCGACTTATCCAAATTTTAGAGTGAAATTACTATGGAAACTGCCCCCTAATTGTCTAATTTCAAAATCTATCACAATCCCTTTCAGAGGTATTGTGATTGTGTTATTTTCGTTTGCCACATTTGCTTAGACAGTTCAATTTCGTTTATTCCATACCTTTCAAAACGCGTCCCGATCACAATCCCTTTCAAATGTCAAATAGTGATGGCCTGAAGTATGTAAATATCTTTGAAATGACGAATTGATAGGGATTGCGATAGATTTTAAAATTAGACAATTAGCCCCCTGAAGAAATTTTGAGCTCGTTCTTTTGAACTTTCTATCATGTCAATTAATGCTGAAAGGGGGTTTTATGGGTTATGTAAGGGGTCGAAAAATACCTTATTTTTGTGCTACGAAACGTACATCATGTACGATTCGTAGCCCTCGTCATTTCAAATATATTTACATACTTCAGGCCATCACTATTTGACATTTGAAAGGGATTGTGATCGGGACGCGTTTTGAAAGGTATGGAATAAACGAAATTGAACTGTCTAAGCAAATGTGACAGACGAAAATATCACAATCACAATACCTCTGAAAGGGATTGTGATAGATTTTGAAATTAGACAATTAGGGGGCAGATTCCAATGAAATTTCACTCTAAAATTTGGACAAGTCACTTGACTATACAAAATCGATCGATATTATTGATATTATTATTATTATTGATATTTGATGCTGAAAGGGGGTTTTATGGGTTACGTAGGGGGTCGAAAAATACCTTATTTTTGTGCTACGATGCACTGTTTCCGAGATATATCAAAAAATATAGAAGAGCAGCGGAGGACTTCGATACTGTTTTTATCCAGTCGCGTGCCGCACTCTTTTTTGCAAAATGTGCGCACGTGCCGCAGCATTTTCCGCTTGTCAGCAATTTTCCGCCGCGCAGCCTTATAACTGCGATTTCTCTAGAAACTTGTATGGAAACTATATTATGTATTATACATTTTTGGAATCCTTAGACCCTTTGCGATTTTTCTATGTTTCATTTTTCGATATTTAATTAATAATTGAGTTGTAATTCATAGTCAAAGTTGAGTTCGCGCGTTTTTCCGCGCGTACTGGTACAAAAAGTGTTATTATTGTGAAATAAAGCCTCGAATTGTACATATTTTTATTTTATTTACAAAAGGATATTATATCTCACAATAATCAATAAAAAAACTCACCCTCCCCCATATATTTTATTTATACCATAGCTACACGAAGGTGCACCTAAATAACGCCTAAGCTGACGCGTAAAAAAACGCTAGCGTTCTGATGCGCCGTATATGTTTAAAATCTTATTTCTTAGCTTCTACTGAACCAAATGCTTAGAAATTAGATTTATTTTGTAGCTTAGATCTTCTTCTTTAAATGTACAAATTTTCAAGTATTAAAAACATTTAGTTTACGAGAAATATGGGTAAAACCACGCTTAACTAAAAAAATAATACTGAAAAATCGGTGACTCAAACTTTGGATTGTACAAAGAAATCTTTTAGGTTTATCCAAAATCTAATTATTGATCAAAAAAATTCGGGAAATTTGCTATAGATGTCAATAAAAAAAAATACCCCCTTTGACACAAAATATTTTATTAATTAATCATCAAATATATTTTTTTTTTTTGCCCAACTTCCCCTTGTTACAAATAATGTTAAATAAGGAAAATAGTCGAAGGTACGAATAAAATAAATATTTTTCACATAAAACTAATACTTTAATAAAATTATTAAAACAAAAATATTTAAGAAATAATTAAAAATAACGTGGTAATAATTTAATAACCATGCGCACGCGCAAAATTGTCGCGTAATTTTGCGCGTAAAGACGATTTTTCGTATTTTTTTTTTAATTATCACTTAAATACACTATTTATCGATTTAAAACGGTTAATAACATTTAATTATATAATATTATCTCTTTTTTTATCTCATTTTATCATTTAAAACATAAACTAACACTGTTCAAACATTTGTTAAAATACGTTATTTATTTATTTATTTACTGAATAGGTATTTATTTTTAATTATTTTTTTATTCACTTTTTTTAAAATCTGTTTCTGTACGTCTTTAGGTTTATGCCTTCTAGATACTCAGTAAAAATTTCAAAAAAATCTATCGAATAGTTTTTTTAAAAAATGCATTCTAAAATTTCGTGACGTAATCGTCCCAAAGTGGGCTTCCGGCACGTCCGCATATTTTTGAAACGTCCCAATTCGGGTCGCGCGGCACGCGACTATCAATTATATTATTATTTCACAATATTTTAAAATATTTATTTGACAAGGCAACTGTTCATATCTACGCACGACGGGCCTCTCTTGCTTAATTTTATTAAAAACAAAACCAGCCAGCAACGCCGGTGTTGCGGCCTCCTTGTAGAGCGGAGACATGTATAATCTCCACAGTACTTAAGGTACCTCTAGATTAGATTAGGTTAGAACTGTGACAAAAAGACGCGCGAATCGAGCTAGAAAAGCGAGTCTGCCGCGGCAGTGGCCGGCGAAATTCCAGAGACGACAGTTTTTTTTATAAAAGTATTAAAATATGAATATGTAACCCCTTTTGCAACACCTGGATTGCAAGTCCCGGATTATTTTATAATAAGTACCATAATGCTAAAGTCGTTGTTTCCACACTATTTTATCGACTACTTTTGCATTCCCGATTTTTTTTTTGAATCCTAGGATTAATATTTAAAAAAACAAAATGTTTTAAGAAGCTGCTTCCACAGTTTTTCAGCCAACAATTAACTTTATCCGATCACTGGTTATGGTAAATATTAATGAAATTTTAGGAAATTAAAATCACGTGAACCATGAAAACATTCTAATAATTTTTGAGCAGTTGTGTCAAAACGAAAAGCATTTATAATTTAAATATTAATAATAAGGTGTTAAAGTTCGCCTAATTAAATTCCCAGTTTTACCGGAAAAAAATTGTATTAGGGAAATCTCCGATTTTTGTCTTTGTTCTAAAACTATATATACTGAATTAATAAGAGAGAAAAAAGTATAGTTAAGAATTTATTTATTTTAGAATTTATAATAGTGTTTTTCGCTCTGGTTATTTTCAAGCAAACCTGGGGGCTTATGATAGTTAATAAACAAGAAAATATTTTCTAGTACTAAGTACTAAATAGTAGTTCCATTTCTGTTGGTTTAACGCCCAGGTTTCATAGAAAATTGCCCATCATCCATGCCCTATATCAACAAATGTTGTAAATTTTCTAACACTAACATTTAAAAACTACTTCATAAGAGAATCAGATAGTTCAATAAGTAACTACCATAGATGGTTTGTAATCAGCGTAAATATATCGGACGGCTCCTGGTCTGAAATTCTCAAAACAGAAATTAAAACGATCGAAAGCGCAAACTAAAGTGACTCGAATTAATACCAGCCGTTAGGTTCAAAGTCGATTGCAACAGTGTAGCGCACGGAAAGGCAACCGCGCTATAGCTGCGTCCAAGACATTTATTTTGAATTTTTTGGCGGGAAACCAGTTTTTTGCCTATAATTTTGAAACTAAGAAGCCCAGTGATTTGAAATTTTGCATGCCGTGTGCACCTATTATAAGGTATCATTTGATTCTTAGTACGAGACTCTAACTTATACGGTTACAGTGATTCAAAACGTGTAACGTGTCTCCAGCTTACACATGCTTATCGGTTCGTAGCTTAAAAACTATTCGAACTAGAGATTAGAAAAATTTGGAGCTTACTGCTCCAATTCGACTCTAAAATTTGAGGTATAAAACATAATCCTACCTCAAATAATTACGAAGATACAGGTGTGTGTAAGCCAGAGACACGGGTCTCCAGCTAACACACACTTTAATGATCGTAGTTTCAACAGTATTTGAGTGTGACGGTTAGTTTTTTTGGTTCTCATTGCTCCTATTGTGCACTAAATTTCTGACTATAGTCTAAAGCCCTAACCTCACTGGTTTGCCTTAAAACGGCATGTGTCAGCTGGGGACACGTTTCTCCAGCTAACACACAAAAAAAAACTCCTAGTAACGAAGTTATGGTTGCACCTAAAATATCACTGACACGTTTGATTGCTCCTAATTTGCACTAAAATATGGCATGCTTAGAATTCCTCTATGTCTTATGAGGAAGCTGTAGACACACACATTCCAGATTCTCTAACCGACCCTTTTCCTTTGCGGTCCAGTGTATTAATTAAACTTTTTCGGTAAAGGCAACACCGCCACAGTCATATATTTTATGTATATTTCTTAATTGTTTTAACTGCTTAGCCGTGTATTATTATGTCAGTTAGGAAGAATATGTTTGACTTACAAAAAAATTGTGAAAGAAACCCGTAAGAATTAACATGCAATGTTTTCTTTCCTACTATAAAAACTTTAACGTGAATGTTTGGAGGTTTTGAAATTTAGTTTCGATATTTAGCTTTGAAACACGCCTGAGCGGATTTTGATAAAAGGGTGTACAAAAATGTTCGAACACATTTTTGTATGGGACCTGGCACATCTCACAAAGATAGCATATAATACAGCCTGGATTACTTTTTGTCCACATATTTTCACAGGAACGGAAACCACGCGGGTTAGACTGCGGCGGCAATTAAATAGATATATGCTAATGATGAAAATAAGCTTTAACTTTGTTTTTTTTTTAAGTTGAAGCCGGTAAAATCAACAATTTGTTAAAATTATATTTTAAGTAATTTTAACTGTTTGTCGATATTTTTAAACCACATACTTGCTTTTTGATTTTTAACGACTAGTTAGATTTAATTCAATAAATATTAAATTTGCATATGTAACACTGACCTTACTGATATTTTTATATGAATTTGAGCTCTACCTCTATTTAAATAAGAGCAACCTTAAACATCACTTGCCCGCGAAATCCACGACCCTGTTCACGTGATAACTTGATTCCGGTTATTCTTTATATGACAAGATCATTTTTACCATTTCCTGACTGTTGGCAATATTAGAACCTATTTTATCAGGTAATATTTTGTAACATACAAAAAAAAATATAAATAAATAAACACGTTCATCCACGTTAAATAACATTACTATTTAAAAACGATTAGATACGATAAAAACTTATGGCTAAAATATTTTTAGCCATAAGTACACTGGACCGCAAAAAACATGTCTGTTCTCGAACATAGCAGCTGTTGATGACAACTTTAACTATTAGTGTTTACTTTAGAAAAATATGCATTATTTATGCAGAGAGTATCTAAATCTACTTTTATCAGTTTCATGAATATGATTTTTGTGATCAGAGTCTTTAGTTATCGAGTAGTTTACTCACTTCTGTGATTTTAAATACACATTATTAAAGCGATTTTTCGCTTTACTCCACGCGTCGTCGGTGCGGTTTTCCACCTATGTGGAAAAGACAACTTTTCAGGAGAAAAAAACCGGTTTAACAATTTATTTTTCCGTTGATAAGAAGTTAAGTAGGTATATTACTGTCAACTGTACACGTTTTAATAAAATAATACAGATTGACTGAACGTTTTTTTTTCTTAATCACACCCATATCACACAGGAATAGGCATGGCGAAATGTGACAGTTATAATGAAATTCAAAATTTAATATCATTTATTTAGTGTAGTGTTACAAGCACTTATAAACGTCAAAGAAGCTACGCCATCGGTTCACAAGCCCTACGACGGGAGACCTTGTAACGAGAAGAACCGGCAAGAAACTCGTCAACGGCAATTTTTTCTCCCTGTTTTATTTCATACAGAGTCGTCAATTTGAAAAGAGACCTTAAACACATGGGTAAGATCAATTTTCATCACAAAAAATAATAATAAAACTAAAGTACATTTTATGGTTATCCTAATTCCTAACCGTAAACAATTTTCAACTCGCAATGAAGGACTTACCATACTTTTTAACATTTCTCGCATTACAAAATTACTGTACTGCAAGTTGTGACGAACATACATGTCAATAGCAATTTATTTTAGATGAAAATATTTAAGCTCTAAGCACAACGATAAGACAAGCAGACTGAAGTACACCCATTTCCGCTGGCGGTATCAGTTCACGAGCATGACGCATGAACCAGACATCGCTTCGCTCAACCATATTTAAGGGTACGTAACGACCCGCCTTACACGACACCGCCGAAGAAACGTTTGAGTGAGCATGACGTAGGTACTTCAGATACTTTTGTTAAAGTGTATAAATATAAAAAATACAATGGCAGCAAGACGCTTCAGCTGGGTCATAATCATAAAGCGAATTTAAATTAAATTGAAATAATAATCATTACTTTCATATACTTACTTAGAATAATTGGAGAACATTACTAATTTTTATTTATTCTGATCAAGCAGTGCCACGCTCTAAACTCAAAACATCATAAATAACAAAATTTAAACATAAATATAAATATTTCAACAAATTTTAACACAATCAGACATGAGCAGACCCATCCCACTGGCAGCACCCGTTCACGAGCATGACGCATGAACCAGCCATCGCTTTGCTCAACCATATTTTAAGGAACCTAGTAACCCGCCTCACACGACACCACCGTAGAAATGTTTAAAAAGAGCATGACATACTCAAGCTACCTAAGTTGAATCTAATACTATACTAAAAACTTGAATGACACGGACGAACACAACTTCGAAAAAATAAAACAAAACATTTATGACCAAGCTGTTTTGTCATACAAATAGTCCTTTATAGTATAATGGGTCCGATTGCGTTCGTCGGTGAACTTAATTAATGTCGATTATTATTGTCTTAAATAAGTCTAATTCGAACTAAAATCACTGAGCAAGTAATCACTACGTTTTTTAACTAAAATAACTAAATTGACAGTTTTGTAAAAAGCTATTACGTTTCTGTCATTTACGTTCACGTCTATAAATTTGAATTTAACTGTAAATCTATGGAATTGGACTTATTTTATGTTCGCGGCATTATTTTTTATTTATTTTTATATGCAGAGATGTGCAAAATACTTTCTAAAATGTATTTGAATAGAAAATGCAAATACTTTTTGATTTTTCTATTTCAAATGCAAAATACGAAATAGTTTCTCATTTTGTATTCGAAATACTAAATGCAAAATACGTACTTTCAAAATACGTTTTTAAAATAAAATACTTTTATTACCGACTCTCATATCGTAAAGTTCGAATTAATTAAACGACATAGGAATTTTTAATGTCCCCACTGGCCCACTGGGGCACTGGCCTTCCTTATGGATGGATATGGAGAATGGGTGACCCACCACGCTGGCCTAATGCGGATTGGTAGGTTTTTAATGACTGCAAATGCAGCCGGGACCAACGGCTTAACGTGCCTTCCGAAGCACGTAGGACGATGAGATAGTTTTTTTTACTATTACCTGTTTTTTACTAGTCATTTCTTTTTTTACTAGTTCTGGTCACCCATCCCGTGGCCGACCATTGCGAAAGTTGCTTAACCTTAACAATCGCAGGCAGTGCGCGCGAACAACTGCGCCACGGGCTCCTTATGAACTCAATACTGAAATTTTAAAATAGGTACCGAGATTTTAAATACAAAATATGTCCTAATAAGTATTTCAAATAAAATACAAAATGCTTTTCTAAAAAAAGCAAAATGAAAATAGGTATTTAGTATTTAGTATTTTGCATTTTAAATAGTAGTATTTTCAAAATGTCACATCTCTGTTTATATGGCTTTGATCCTTACCGTTTGTAAGAATGTTTCTCAAAATCAATTTTTTGGTTTTTTAAATGATTTTCATGAAAGTGTACTGTCATACTGTTTTTCGGCCCGGATAAGGAACGGGGAGCAGAATGAGCAGATTTTAAAAGCACGTGAAAAAGTGAAAACATTTTCAAAGTACGGCACAAAAACGCGGCAAACCCCACGAAAACGGCTAACGCCAGAAAAAAAGCAGTGAGTATAAAAGATGAACGATAATATGAGTGTGTGTGAAAGGGATAGATATAGTACATGAATATTTTTAAATAAGGTCAAAGATGATTTAAAACTTATTTAAAATATTACATAGATATCGATTATCGATTTATACAATGATAGATTTTGACCTCAAGTAGGTATTGGGAGCTTTCCCTCCACCTTTACTTTTACATCTGCATCATGAAGATTTTTAAGTTTTGCATTTTCAATGCTATCGTAAATTTTAATAGTCTATTGTATTAGAAAAAATACTAGAAAGAATCGATTTAGTATTCTTATTTATTTTCTTTTTTGAAGAAAGCCCAGCCATAAGGTAACATTATTCAAGATTTTCTGCACAAATTTTATTAAATAAATTGTATGTACCCGACGACAGACTAAATAAGTGCGAACTTATATAACAAAGCCTAAGTTCATTTAATGCCGCCCAACTGTCAAATTTGTGTCAAACTATCAGAAACGGAATAGCAAATAAACATGCAGTATACAAAAATAAGTTCAAAATGATCGTAACTATTGTCAACATGGACTTAATTATTAAAATTTTGGCCCGTCATTATTTACGTTCAGAGAGAAACGCAATTAGAACCAATATCCTTTCTTTAGTAGACAATATTTTACATGAATCTTAAACTTAAACTTTTCAAATGGCAAATCCAAAATACTATCTGGAATTTTATTAAATTTTTTTACACCAAGATCCAAGAAACATCCGTGAACCTTTTTTTTACCCACGACTGACGAAACGGAACGGGAGGCGGTAATGCGTTTGGGGTTAGAGGTTGTTTGTGTATGTATGTATAATAGTGATGGCAGCCCCCGACGGATAATTAAGTCGGGGGTTTTTAAATTATTTTATCCTTTTTTAATAACGTTTTAAACGACGTCGTGGGTTTTTCCAAATTTTTAGCCTTATGTATTTGCATAAAACCTTAATGCTACTAAGCTGCCAATTATATCGCGCTCTTGCTCCTCAGGGATTACTTAATTTTTCGCGAGAAAAATAAATCTACGACTTTCTCCGAGATCTCTATACCAAAATGGTAGAAAATAGGTTCCATATTTAGGTGTTAGGTACAGCTATTTTCAGATTTGTAATAGGCCAACATTCACAGTTCCGCGTCTTGCGGACGCAGGCAGACCAGAAACGCATTGTCTGAATGCAGCCTAGTTTTGGGCGAATCAACAAGCCTAGCTCAAGCCCAACACAGCCTAGCTAGGGCATATCCCAAGATGCACTAGCGGGTAATGTAGAGAGCCTGCATAGATTGTTGCTTGGTGTTTAACTAATGTAATCGAGGTCTCCCCAAAAGATTGCGAAGTTGGAAGGCTGCCTGAAGTGAGCCGAAAAAAGATAGTGGGCAGTTCCTGATATAGTGGCCGCGCATTAGACGACACTACCATTGCACTAACATTAAAAGCTATAGGAGGCTGCTAGACCAATTTCAGCATTGCCGACATCCACTAGGTGTTGTGAAAATTCTTGCGAGAGACTTATGCCGAGCGTGTTATTATTATACGAATATACGCCGTAGAATATACAAATAGATACAACAATTAAGTAAATTTTTTGTTTTAATGGTTGACTTGTTTGCGCATAGTCATGCGCATTAATTTGTGATATCATTATTATTAAGATTCGCAAAAGTTGGCATTTGATCAACCTTCAAAAACTAGTCTACATCTCGCAAGTAAAAAAGTTCATAAAGATGCATTTAACAGATTTAGCGATCCCTCCGACGAATATAAATAAAATTCCAATTAAACATGTGTAGTTAAGCGACATTTTTATATCTTTTATTAATCGAATAGAAAATAAGTTTTCAAATGTAGAAGGAAATATCATTCGAATTGCAAATTGCGAATGTTAATACCTATATTGGCATCGAAGCATTTCATAAGTTTATGAATGTTTGCCGCGCTATTTCAATATTAGACTCGTATTCCAGAAGCAGTGATCTATACTTAAGAGCAGTTAGAAAGGGACGTACTTAATTATGGCATGTAACGACGTCCCTTTTTAACTGTTCTCAACCTGCTTGAGTCACGTTCTGGAATACGGGCCCTACACAATATTAATTTCAGATTTTTCATCTAAGAGAAAAGCGAAAGTATCATGAAAACCAGCTGAGTACTATTGAAGATATAAACTGTTAGTGAAATAAACCCTGAATTACTATTTAACAAAATTATTATTAAAAATAAGATACACTTTTGGTATCAGGGCCAGCGTTTGATAGAAAGAAACAAATTATTTAAAAATGAAAACTTAAGATGATGCTGGTAAAAAGGGGTAAAGTTATAATAAGCAAAGTATTTAAATTATGCTTAAACCATTAAAAAAACTTTACGAAGTTATTTGTTTGCGTCCTTGATTTTTTTTCAGTGCCCTGCCCTCTTACTCTGGACGGAATCGAGTTCATATTAGATCGAATCAACGTCAAAAATCTGTTATTTTAGTTTTTTCAAAACGGTTGCAATGGTTTCCATAGTACTGTATTTACATCAATTCGATCCTGATGTGAACTCGATTGCGTCAAGAGTAACCCCTCTGATTGTGTAACACTTTTGCTAAGAATTCTCGTTTGTAACTACATTCTACGTTTTCTGCGACTCTGTCACTGCTATACTAACAATCTGTCAGCAACTGAAACTGTCAAGTTGTACATACATAATAGAAAAAGTAACAATTTCATTCATTGCAATCGAGAATTATTAGCAACCGACCTTTGCAACGGACCAGACGGATCAGTACCTGACCAGCTGTCAATAGACGTTGACACTCGTACTACTGAAAAATTCATGAGGTGTTTACTTTCTTATATATTTAAAAACTAATATACACTTACCGATACATCTAATGGCCCACCCTGTTATTTTCATAGCAACATGCTCACTTTGCGACTCTATACATAAAAATGTCAATATATTTCTACAAAGATATGTATGCTAATGGTTAGCTTAACCATTTGACTGTCCAATGAGCACTTTAAAGAATTTTAAAAATATATTCGTTTGAGCAAACCATTACATTATAGGTAGCCATATCTCATTGTAAGGAATCTGCTGAAGCATTCATTGAAATAAAACAACTTTTATGAATTTCGGTGCACTATAAAGTGCATTAAGATGAAAGTTAAATGTGATTATGAAGCATTCATTTCATTCTTCGGCCTCTACTGCAATGGTTTCGGTACTCATTAAAATTGGTAATTGGGCAGTCGAACGCTTAACCTAAACATAAGCATGCAGATCTTTGCAGAAATATGTTGATATTTTTATGTATAGAGTCGCAAAGTGAGCATGTTTGTATGAAAATAATGGGGTGGACCATTCGATGTGCCGGTGAGCGTTTATATTACTTACCTAACCAGGATTTAAAACACATTTTCAATTACTCCAAAGGAAAAATAACATTGTATTTTTATTCTTATATTGATATAATCTATCTATTCTTTATAACATACTGATATTAATATGAAACTAAAATAATGCTTGTATTCTTTTTAACTCCAGAACCCTAAAAAAGTTCGTAGCCGTCCATTAAACAAAATTATTTAAGTTGACGACTAAAAATAACTTTTTGTTGATTTTATTAAAGAATATCGTTTGATAACATACTGCTTATATTTATCTTTTTCTAACAACTTAGTTTATTTTATTTGCTCTAATGGCTCAAGAAACTACATAGCGAGCAAAAAATAAACCCACTTCACATGTAGGTGTTGTAAGTAGGTAATAATAGTTTGTATTTTGCTATTATAATAAATATTTTAAAAAGGTTTATTCCGACATTCGGACACGATAAATTAATAATATGCAATATGCTTTATTTATTTATTTATTCTCAGGACTTACAGTTTCACCCAAGACAATAGTAGTAATGATATACAATAATATTGCAATACTAAAAACACACAACATTCATTAACTTAATAATAATAATATTAACATTCAATAAAAAAACAGTAAAAACAGTTGTATAACAAATAATTAAAATTACAATTTCATACAATCACACCAATTATGTAGCACATACCTTTAATATAAAAAATATTAACCGTATAATGCAAATCATATTTAAAAAATTAAACAAATTAATTCAAATCAAATTACTTAATAGGACAAAAACAATCAGACATCTTTAAAATGGTTTACTAATGTATGCCCGAATTACAAATGCAATAATTTCGTTTGACATAATTTCATTTGCCATAATTCCATTAGAAATAACGTTTCTGTTGCCATAACTATCAAATTACATAAAATTTATAACTATAATTTCATGCTTCATAATCAATCAAACGCCATAACTACTTTATGCCATAATTTTATTTGCTATACATTTCATTTTCAATATATTTAATATCCATAACAATCATATACCATAAAACCTATACTGACTATCTATTTATTGACTTTAAGTTCTAGAATTGTATGCAAACCCCCATGCAGGCAGACATGCATTATGCAGTCAGGCATGTGCAGCATGCATTATGCAGCCAGGCATGTGCAGCATGCAAGCAGGCATGCAGCATGCAAGCAGGCATGCAACATGCAAGTCTTCTGTCAGGGCTCCGGCGCTGCGGGGTTCCGGCGGTCCCACGCTTACTTATCGTCACAGATGGCTCGCTCATTGTCACCTGCTCCTCAGCACGCGCGCCGCCTCACCCGTCCGCGCCTTCGCGGCTCTAAATTACACTCTAGGGGTAGGGCATACAAAACTACAGGCAGTCGGGGTCTTTTTTACTAATTGGTTATCTACATAAAGTTAGCTAAAAATAAACGTTATAAGACGAGTATTATTATGTCAAATAAAGATTATGTCGAATGATATTTATAGTTTCTAATAATTATAGCATATGGCATCTCATTTTATGGCAAATGAGAGTTATAGCTAGTAAATGATTATATTATGCGTTATTAGTATAAATGAGAATAATGCAAACAAATATTTTGACCGAGGATGATTATGGCAAATGAAATTATTGCAAGGAATATTATGAAAAACAAGACAATGCCGGCGATAAGCACCCTGATAGGTTATTCTTCAGGCAAACATCTTTGATATCGACGACGGCTGAAATAGTAGAGATCGCCCTATTTTCTTCTTCTTTCTTAAGTAATGGTTTCCTCGCGATTATTACGCATTTGGCCAATGTCAATTGAAAATATTAAATAATATTATAGTAATTGTACAGTAGATTGAGTTAAAGTCTCACAACACGTGTTATTGCGAAAAGAACTCGGGTGAAACTTTCCGCCCCATTATCAATACTATTTCTATTTGATAGCTTAACATAGCGTCGATGTTTGTTTACCCTGGGTTTCTATAACTTACCTGCTAACGGACTGCTTTGGCTATGTACAGTTATATTTTGACATGTTTTCCATAGAGGAAATGTCAAAATTTAACTGTCCGTAGCCAAAACAATCCGATAGTAAGTTATAAAAACCCTGGTTAGAGAATAACAAATAAATGGTATGTTCCCAAATGGATCCCATTTTTATTTTATTAAAAAACCATTTGTGTTGTACTCAGCAAATCTTTAAACAAAAAATTTAGTAATCGTTACTATTATACCTACGAATAATCGAACATATTTTTTTTTTTTTTTTTTTTTTTTCTGGCTCGTACAGTTTGTACATTCGCCAACGTCAAGTAAAAAATTGGGAAACAGAATAGATTTGAAAAGGAAATGGAATCAATCGGAATTTGGACAGGATCAGGAAGGCTTTTTTATTATGTGTATATATATATATAGAGATAAGGAATTATTTATAGTTTGATATTATTATACATAAGGAAAGTTATAATACATTTATAAATACTGCTATCTATATCAGATAACAAAGTTATAATATTAGTTGGAAATGGAACTCGAAGCGATATCAATTCATTCAAAAAAGCATCTCTATTAAATTTAGGACATGCAAAAATAATGTGGTTTAACCCGTCCAACCCGCACTCACATCTGGGGTCGTCAACAATACGGAGCTTGGCAAGATGGGATGGAGTACATGTATGACCTAATCTCATGCGAATAATAATAGAAGTTTCTAACTTACTAAACTTTAAAACTGAAAACCAAGGTTTCGTGGGAATACTTTTTTGTATTTGAGAATAAAATCTGCCCCTTGATTGCTGACTGTATTCCCATAAGTTTTTCCAGTTGTCTTGTAAATATGTTTTAGGAAGTGCTAAAAGATCTTGACAGTAATTTTGATAAGGATAAACATCTCCACATAACACGGCATCGTGAGCAAGTTTATCTGCAATTACATTGCCATTTATGTTCGAATGTCCCGGAATCCACACGAATTCTATCTGTAAGCCTCTATCCCGACATTCTTTTGCAATTTTTCTAATATTGAAAATTAAAGGAGAATATAATTTTGAGGTAAATGGATTTTTTTGTAAAGCCTGTAAACAACTCTTGGAATCTGAAAATATAACGGTCGTATTTAGTTTCATAACTTTTATGTATTCAACAGCTTTTAAAATTCCTAGACATTCGCCAGAATAGACAGATGACTCTGGTGGTAACTTTACTTTCTGTACAATATTATATTGAGAATGGTACACTCCAATGCCAACACACCCAGCATTGGATTGCTTAGAAGCATCAGTGAATACATAATGGAAATCCTTGAAATTAGATTCAACGAGATGGTTGAATTCAGTTTCAGCATTTCCACTATTGTTAAAATTAAGATGTATATTTAAAGGATAAACTAATGAATCATAACTGACACTGAATAAAGGAAGAAAATTAGATCGGTAAGTAGGAGAGTTTAAAGACAAATATTTTTGATAGCTAACTATAAGACATGGAGGGGATTTATGTGTCCAATAACTAGACTCTAGGTACAACTCATATAAACACTGGAGTTTGTTAAGTAAAGGATGGTTGGAAAACTGTACAGTACGGAAAAAGAACTTGTCACATAGGAGTTGTCGTCTCAAATGCAGTGGTGGATCACAGCATTCGACCTGTAATGCATTTGTAGGGCTAGACTTCATGGCACCGGTCAAAATTCGCAACGCTTTGAATTGAATCAAATCTAATTTTTTAAAAGATTTTTTGTTTCCCGGCTCCAGTAAGAATGTACCATAGTCTAACACACTTCGTATAAGGGCATTATAGACAAGTTTTAATGTGAAAGGGTGAGCTCCCCACCATACGCCCGCTAAACATCTTATTATATTTATCATTCGTTCACATCTGCCAATGACATAGTCGCAATGATGAGCACCAGTTAATTTGGTGTCCAAAACTACACCCAGGAATTTAAAATGAGTCTTTACTGGTATGGTTTCATTATCATAACTCAAAGTGAAATCTGGTGGTTTGTTCATCCGTGAAAAAAGGACAGCGGCACTCTTAGACGCTGTCAATTGAAGACCATTCATATCCATCCACTCCTTTAAATTGTTTAATGCAACTGACAAAGTAGAGAGCGTAACATCGATGGAGGAATTAGCGCTATATAACAGCAGATCATCAGCATACTGTAAGATTTTAATGTTATCATTTACACAAATATGTGACTGTAGATCGTAGGTGTAGATGTTGTACAAAAGTGGACTGAGAACAGATCCCTGAGGGAGGCCTTTGGAAACAGTTCTAGAAAAACTGAGGTCATTTACATTTAAATTTATCGATCGTTCTGATAACATATTCATAATGAAATGTGTGAAAATTGGAGGTATTTGCAAGGACTCTAGTTTAATTTTTAGGATATTTAAAAGGACGTTATCATATGCTGAGTTTATATCTACAAAGACTGCTAAAAGAGATTTATTGCTGGAAAAAGCGATGCGAATATCAGAGGTCAGGATAGCTATATTATCAACAGTGCTCTTACCCTTCCTAAAACCAAATTGAGTATCTGCTAAAAGCCCTTTACTTTCTAAGAACCATTCTAGTCGATTCTTTATCAGATGTTCACATAACTTTAACAATATAGATGACAATGCAAGAGGCCGATAACCGGTAACATCGGTTGGTTGTTTGTTTGGTTTTAAGAAGGGCAACACTGTTTGTTGTTTCCAAGATGGAGGAATGTTTCCTGTCAACAACACTGTGTTTACTAAATCTAAGTAATAATTTAATGTATCATCGCAAACGTGTACTAGAAATGCATACGGTATGCCATCACTCCCGGGAGCTGAGTTATTAGAATTATGTATGATTCCTTTTAGTTCGTGCAAAGTAAACGGACTGAAACTAAGACCTGTTTGATTATGAGGTGCTAAGGGAAGGCAAGTGGGCATGTTATCAGCTACCCAAGGGGGAGCTAATTTATCCATAAAAGAATCAGCAAGACCTGTTGGGATTGTTGCGGAAGGCTTATTGTGAGTAGCAGATTTAAATCTGTTGATTTGTTGCCAAACTAGACTTGGTGGAGTGTTTGGGGAAATAGATGCACAGAATGAACGCCAGCCTTCAAATTTCTTTTGCTTGAAGAGTTTTTTAGATTCTGTTATGGCTTTAATCACTAAATCATAATTACTGTCAGACATGTCCTCTCTATATTTTTCTTCAGCTTCCTTTCTGTTTTTAATTGCAGTCGTACACTCACTGTCCCACCATGGTGGTGAGGGGATTTTATTGAAGCCACGTTTTTGTGGGAAGACTTCATTAGCAGCCTCAATGAGGACGTCACCTAATGCCTTTGCACTCTCCATCTCAGAACCATGGATCACAACTGGAAGTGAAGATAATTTTGCCTGTACACTGGATCTATATTTTTCCCAATCTTTACTATCCTTGTCAGGAAGCTTGTGTTTTAAGTGAGAGGTCCGTCTAATACTAATAGGTTTATTAAATGGAAGAGTAATCAAAATGGGATAGTGATCACTACCATATGTTGATGAAAGTGTATCCCATGCTATAGAACTTGCAAGAGATGGAGTGCATAAGGACAGATCAACTGCGCTATCAATCTGATTTGATTTTGTTAGGCGTGTAACTTTGCCTGTATTCAAAATACATATATTAAGAGAATCAATAATGTCTATCATTTCTTCCCCATAGCAATTTGTTATAGAGCTGCCCCAACACTGGTGATGACAATTAAAATCACCTAGTACCACAAAGGGCTTAGGTAGGCCAGAAATAATTTGTTTGACTTCATTAAGTATGGGTAAAGATGGATGAGAAATATATAGGGAAACAAAACAAATATTGTAAGTTTTTATGGCTATAATGGAGATTTCTTTATGGTGATATTGTACAGGTATCATGGAATAGGATATTGAGTCTTTAATAAGTATGGCTACTCCCCCATAGCCATCATCTCTATCCTGACGAAGGGTAGTGTATCCAGTAGCCTTAAATGTTTGATGCGATTTAAGCCATGTTTCAGATATGACAAACAAGAAAGGATCAAACTTATTCAAAAGATAAATAATTTCACTCTTTTTGCCAAGACTACCTTGGCAATTCCATTGTAATACTTTAGCCTGACTGTCCATTTTGAAGAAATTGAATTAAATTAGTAATGATAGAGGCTGCGTTGGACGGTGAGTTACTATTGCTGTTATTATTATTACTTAAGCAAGTTAACAGGTTGAGGATTAATTTAATCAATTCGGATATGGATATACTTTGAGACTCAGATTCTTTTTCTGTTTTACTATAACCACACCCATTACTGGGTGGTGGCATATCAAATTCCTTAAGAATATTGTTATGTGCTTCACTGTCATATCCTTGACTTACTTTTGGAGGGGAACGGGGTTTGAGAAAGACAGTTTTTTTATAAGATATAGATTCAGGTCTGTTAGTTATATCATTTTGAACAGATTGGTTAGGCTTTGACATAGTATAAGAGGTGTTTTTAGCAGTAACTTGAGAGTATAACTTAGAGATGCTAGGGAAATATTTTGATGCTTCTGTGTAAGATGTGCAGTTGTGAGCCATATAACTTTTGATATCTTGCTGTCTGTTAAATTCTGGGCAAGATTTATTGGTAGCAAAATGTGAACCTTCACATGAGCAACAAAAGGCATTAAAATTTTCTTCTCTATTACAAGAGTCCCCCAGGTGATTGTCCCCGCATTTAAAACATCTAGGTTTGGATCTGCACTGGGTTTTTGTGTGTCCAAACCGACAACAGTTAAAACATTGAATGGTTGGAAAAATGTATAGGTCTACAGGTAATGCATTAAAGCACATAAAAATTCTTTTTGGTAGTACCTGACCATCAAAAGTTACTACAATGGACTGTGAAGGCTTCCACATTGCTGATCCGTCCTGAAATGCTTTATAATTGATGCGTCTCACTTTAATTATTTTTCCACAGCCAATTGGGACCGAGATATTTTCTAATACTTCTTCTGGAGACCATTCTGCAGGGACTCCACGAACAAGCCCCATCCTAGTTACACTAAATGTTGGAATAAATGCTTTCATTTTCTGAGTTTCTAAATTTTTATTGGTCAGAAAGGAGTTAGCTGATATGTAAGATGAAAAGGATATAGAGATCTTATTACGGCCAATTCGTTTAACACTTCCATTGATAATATCATTGATGCGATTATTTTTCAAAAATCTACCAAAAGTAACAGGATGAAGGGTCGTGCCATCCTTAGGATCAGATTGTATTCTCTGAATATGAACAACCAATGGTGTAATGTCAGTTTCATTAAAAAGTAAACGACCTATGGGTGCGAGTGCAGGTGTAGGCGTGGGTGTTGGGGTTGAAGTTATTGTAAGGGCCGGGCTTGAAACCGGCGCGTTAAATTCTTTAACTATAGGTTGTGTTTGTGAATTCACACCTTGGTCAACTATACATGGAGCTAAATCGGTACAATGACAATTATTATGGCTGTTTTTATCAGAACCTAAGTGTTGGCGCCTTTTTTTATTGCACTGCTTACAAACATGTAAGCGACTACGCTTACGTGCCCTTGTAGTAATAGAGGCATCGGTTTCCATTCCCGACTCATTAGAAACTACAGTAATATACATTCCTGCCGGGGGAACTGTGTCCCCCGGGTCAGGAGGAACATTCATTAGGACTTACCAAATTTCCGCTACTTACACTATATACACACGAATAATATATACAACTAAATGAAATTTACACAATATAAACGATTATTATTATACAAACACTATAAATTAAGCAATTCTGATCACCGTAATTCATAAATTTAAATTTCAAGCTAAAAACGCGTCCGACCAGTTGAACGTTTCCCGCCTTTTTTTCGAACATAAATTGTTTATTTATGAACCAATTATTTAAGCTTCTTTTTTTGTTTAAAAGAGGATACTTTATAGACGACATTAAAATAAAAAAAAAAAAACGTTGTTTGCAAAATATAAAAACTAACTTCATAAGAAAAAATATCCTTTTGGAGTCGGTGCCAGTGTGGGCAAACACTAAAAGTATAGAAGTGCAATGTAGAATGCACCATCGATATATTGGTTAGCGCCGACTCCGATAGCCGATAGGTTCTTTGTTAAAACGTCGGTATTTATTTTTTGCAACATAGATTTTTAATAGGCAGCTTTATTACTACTATGAACGGTTCAGATGATTTAGAAGCTTTTAATATATTTACTATTTATTAGCACTTTACCAGTGCTTGCGGGCCTAATTTACTCTCAATGCTTTTTTTTTTTTTTCATAATTAGTCATGGATGGCTAGAGTATTGACTGCTAAGTAATCATCCATCACTATTTTATAATATTAAGTACATTCTAGAGACATACGGGTACAAAAAAAGTACCGTACTCACAATCGCGTCCTAATCATCTACTCATCATTACATGTATAAGTGGAGAACAACTATACTGTGGCTATATATAAATATGTTTTTATTTAGCTAAAACCCCAATTAACAACATGCTCGGGTCGGACACGGATGTCATAAAAAAGGTACACAGACAGACGAGCACATAAAATAAATACGAAATGAATTTGTTGTCTGATATTAACAACAACTCTTATGAATTCCTAATTAGTTTTTCATGAAACCTGTCTTTATTTAAGGACGTCAACCACTCAGAATAACTCCCAAATCGATCACACAATAATTAAATAAATGGGCCAATGGACAAGCGAATGTTTACGGAAATACTTAATTGGTAATTGTATTAAAAAACTATTACATATACTGTTATTATAGTCAACAGTTCCAATATATTGATCAAAATTGTTATGCCGGAACAATACTTCTTTGTAAACGAGTTGAATAATTATAAAATCTTCATTAAGAAAATTCTTGATCAATGAAGTTGAATGACCTAGGAAAATTATTATCTTCAATTAAAAAACCAAGACGAAGTTTCTCGAACTTGAAAGGTCACAAAGGTCACTTCTTAAAATAATGTACTCTAAACCTAGGAAATTCTCTACAGAAAAGCTTTACGAAATTAGTGATCTGCTTACAGTAAGAAAGTTATACATCTTAAATATTATCCTAAAAATGCACAAACAATTACCTACCACTTGATCCAAATAAATTAAACCGTCGACTCAAAAATATAGTGGCACAATCCAATAGGACTCGTACAGCCTAAACGGCAGTACTCTATTCAGTCAGTTTTTATTTATAACAAAGTGAATACAAAATTAAATATATATCATAGGAAATACTAGTGGAATGGTTGAAAACTTTGACTTATGAAGAGACAGAAAATTTATATTACTTAAATATTTATATATATTATGACACATATATATGTCGTAGGAGGATTTGATAAATAGAATTTTCGCAAAAATCCTAGAGATATTTCAAAAACACGGATATTTAAACAATGGTGTTGAAATTTCTCAATCTTACTGAAAAACTATAGGGTTTTTGAAAAAATTCTTTTTGCTTTAGTAACATTGGATATTCTTTACTCTGATTGGCTTAATTTTTGCTTGCTTGCTAACTCTTATTCTGATTGGTTCATAGAAAGTTTACTACACGTGAGAGAATAGATTGACATTTGAAACGTCAACTCGTTTATCAATCAGAGAAGATGTTGTTTTGGACGGTCAGACCAGCCAATCGGTGTTCTTATTTCATAATAGCCAGGGATTCTTTTCGTAATCCTACTAAGGCAACCAGTTTTTTCGCAAAAATTCTATCTTTTTTCAGTAGGATTGAGAAATTATTATTAAATTGTCTAATCATCCGTGTTTTCGCAATATCCCTAGGATTTTCGCAAAAAATCGATTTATCTAATTATCCTGCGACACACACACACACACACACACACACACAAACACACGCACACACACACACACACACACACAAACACACGCACACATACACACACTTACCTTCACAAAAATAAAAAATGTTACTTTTAAATAGATTTCCATTTCTTTATATTAGTTTTTGTTAACATAATGTTATATTAAGTTGCAAGGGCATTGAGCGAAGCGCCCCAACACAATTATTTTAGAATTACTTACTGGGGTTGATTCATTATATGTTAATAATGTATGATTTATGTTAATAAAGACATTTATTTAAATTTATTATTTATTATTAAATAATTCAATCGTGATATTACTGGTGTCCTATACAGATTCATTCGTTTTTAGGCACCAGCCTCTCACTAACTATTATGTAACGTATGTACTATTAAGTAGTTCATAAATTGTTTATACTGGTTTGTGATGGAAATAAACGTTAGGTATTATTATTGTTGATAAGTCGATGTTTTCTCATATTTTTGGATTAAAGTTTATTTATCAAGCAAAAACTTAGAAATCAAAACTTGGACATTCGTGATCACCGCAAAAGAACTCACTACTAATACCCAACGGAAATTCGTTAGGGCAACCGTGAGCTATATTAAATAAAATGCGAAACAGGATTTACGATGGAACGAGGTAACACCCTTGCTTTAAAAACGTTCGGGTTATAAGTACTCGGAAATGCAGACGTAGGGATGGAGTTCCACTCCTTTCTTGTGCGCAATATAAAAGCTGTTGAGTAGCGCTTGGTGCGCCATTTAGGTATATCAACCAAGAAACGGTGGTAGCCCGCAATGCGTCTGGATGTCCGATGGTAGAAGGGGGATGGCGGTATGAGCTCATGCAGCTCATGAGCACTCTCTCCAAAGTATAGCCTGTATAAGATCGACATACAACTTTGCTCTTCACCAATTTTATGTTGCCAATTAGCCTCTCAGCTCTGCGTTGGATCGTGTCCAGTGCAGCAAGTTGGTATTTCGCTGAGCCGTCCCAGAGGTGGCTGCAATATTCCATGCAAGATCGGACATGCTATCTTATATAATAAACTTTAATCCAAAAATATTAGAAAACATCGAGTCGGCTCACAAGTTATTTTCAGATGGGACATGCATAGGCCATAGCGAAGATTTTTTTGAAGTCGTCTATCTAGTTTCCACGAAGTTTTATACAATTGTTCACGTAGTGAGCTTAGATGCGGTTTGCCAGAATATTCTTTACCTAAAAGTCATTAGAGTTACATAATTTCCTAATTTATTATTTATAATAACTCCAGGTACCATTATTGTATTTTATCAATCATAAATATCAAGAGTATGACCTCTTCACAACAGTTAAAAAAAATACTTAAAACCGGTCAAAACCGGATCATTAACGTCATCTACCTAATTAAGTTAAAGGTCATTTTTCTAATGTGTAGGAAAAAAACTAACCATGTGTGAAAGTTTCGTAATTATTAATTTTGTTCCAGTCGTGCTAAATGCCGTTTCATAGAAAACTAAAAGAAAATTATATGGAAACAAATGATGTTTCATTTGAATGATAGAAAGTATTTTGTTTTTTTTTTTATTTTTAAAAGATGGGTCACCCATCTTGTGATCGACCATTGCGAAAGTTTCGTAACCGCTACCATCGCAGGTCAACTGCGTGAACCTATGCGCCACCTAGCTCCTAACACACGAACAGTGCAAGTTAAATAAAAGCTTGTAATAAAAATCGTTGTCAATTTTGTTTTTTATTATTTGTTTTTTACTTTCTCGTAAATGTACTCAATAAGCATATAAATATTATTCACGTCAAAATTGTAGGTATAGCTTAAAGGCTGAACCACAATCAAATAAATAATTAAGGGAAATCCCAAGAAAAAAGAGACATTTTCATCATCATTGTTGAGTAACTAAAGTAGTCAATATCTTATGTAGGTATTTTTTGCGAGTTTCAAGTTCTATTGGAACTAATTTGTCTTTTGGTCTATGAATTCCCGTGGAAAGGATGATATTATGACTTAGCATCTATCACGGTTTATAATGTTGATGTCACATAAACGTACCTAACTATTTATGTTTTTATAGAAACATACCAAACTGGTTTACGAGTTACCAAGTATCGAAAACAAACTATTATTTACGACGAGTTGCAACATTTTGAGTTGGGTGTAAAATACGATAATTATTAAGATTCCGTGGCTATAAAGGCAAGGGGATCCTTTAAGTATCCTTCTGACTTGTATATATCAGTTTTGCAAACATTGGTTTTCAAGAATACGTAGAGTTATTAAATTACGGTACAGTTGGGGAACTTCCCGGTTGACCAGTAGAGTTCTTTTAGGGTACGTTAAGTATTCGATTCCGAAATCGTTTATATCACAAATAATCGAGCATGAAAAGGTTTTACATTTGAATCATAAATTATTTCTGCAACCTTATTACTTAAAAAAAGACGTTTCCCAAAAAAAAACTACTGATCAACTGGGAAGTTCCCCGATTGTACTAACGGTTAGGGCGGGTCAGCAGTTGTCTCTTGGGTCAGTCATGGGATCGGTTGAGTAGGTTGGTCGGAGTTGAGTTTGAGGCGGTCTCAACTTGAAAATGCTTTCAAGTTGAGAACGCCTGAAACTCAACTCAAAAAATAAAACGATTTTCTCAACTTGTTTTTTATTCATTTATTTTGGCATCAACCAGTATTTAAAGTAGGCTTTCAGTGCCCAAATTCTCGAAATTCTTGACTTAGAAGCCGACCTAAAATGACTAAATAAAATAAGTCACACCCGTTGGCATATTTCCTGCTGACCTCTAATCTTGAAACTCGGCAGTAGCAAAAGTGCCGTAGTACAAGCACAGTAGAAAAGTTATGTAGTGGTACAAGTACCTCTAAGATATTATAACCCCCAAACCTCTGGTGTTAAGGTAACACCACCAGTATTAGATCCAGAGGTTCGATTCATATTGTATTCGGTTTGGTTGGTGGTAGGTCTAACTCCGCCTGACTACCTACCACAATGTTATCTAAGTCTGACCCTATAACAGCATTATTTTTAGCAGTGTTGTATATTCCGGCAGTTTTAAAGATATGAAAAACAGTTCCTCAGTGGTTGACGATTCCGAAAGAAGCGCGCGTCGCGTACATGATAAAGGCTTTTCCCCGTCGTCCGTAAGAGAAAAAATTATAATAATATCCTGATTTTTTTTTTACATAACGGAATAATTCATATAGGTACGGAATCATCGCTCGGTGCGCCAGTCAGCCTCACATTTTGTCCGGTTGAGAAACAGTGTAGATGATTGGTTTTTGACATAAGTAAGTATTACAATTACCAAAAGACATTACCCTGAAATAAAAAGAAATATCCCTATATCCTGTGGGGCTAGCGCGAAAAACTTGCGAAAAGTATTTGTATCAACAATGTCACATCAACAATGAGTATTGAGAAGTCCTTAGCAGACGTAAACGGAACTGCCATTTACATTTTTTGAAGTGATGATTCGAATACCTTTAGCAAGTTTTCATGCTAGCGCTGATGTTTAATAAATCTAAAATAATGTGTCTTTAATGTGTCATTGACCATGGGATGGGGCACAAATTAAGAATACAGCAGACTGCAAACTTTTTTACCATCAAATTCTTATGGGATAAAAACCAGATCATTATTACTTATTCGAGTAATATTTTAGTGACGCATGAAGTCAAGTTGAAGGCGGCTGTAGAGCGATGTGATAAAAGCGGGGCGGAACAGCGCGCGCCGTCAGTACCGAGCCCCATAGTACGAGGAGCGCACGCGCACGCCTGCTCGCGCCCTCGCTCACGGAACTTGGACAACCGTGTCCTCCCCCGGTAGTGCATGTGTTCCCCAGGACTTTCGATACTCAAATATAGTGATACCTTGTTTTTATTACCCAGGTGAGTGCAAATCTACCATTACCAAATCATGTGACTGCAAAAATTTTTCATGACCAAAATGAATTAAGCTAATTAAAGAAACAAACAGTACATCAAACATAAACCTTTCCATTTTTACAAAAAGCACGTTTCGATATTGATTAATTTGCAACTAACGGAAAATGTTTTATAGTAAGGTTTATGTAACATTGATGACAACAATGTTACTCTATCTTATAATACATATTATTTCACCATTACATCTCTCGGAAAACTCATTCATACTGTGTATCCATAATATTGTACTTATATATTTACAGTGGAAGTTGTGAGTTATTTTGATTCGAGATGAACATATTACGCACGGTTAATTTCAATTTACGTAATTTTAAGATAATGTGAAGCTATGTGAACTCAGGTACCCGAACGTATCTCTGACCTCGCTCCATATCATCCAATTTTTACGCGAGGTGTTAATGAATGACATCGCTCCTGATAATTTGATAGATGAGAGACCCTCGCGCAATCAAAGGTCACGACGACAGACAATTCTAAATCAACTAAAGGAGGCCACTCTGTTTTGTGTTCAACTCGTCTTTAGCATTATAAATAGTTGAATCGGAAAGCAAACAGTTTGACAACATTCGGCTATGGCAACATCCGACTCTATTGTCACTGCACATCGTCTACGCACGCAACACTAGTGGTAACTGTGGTTATAGCAGAAAACATGCATGCAACGGACGCAACAGTATACTATGAAAGGAGCTCGGTTTTGAAGCCAAGGATCCACCAAGGCGTTCTGCAGGCGTTAGTATTCCCAGCGCGTGTGGCGCGAAGCGGTGGGCGCGTGACGTAAGGTCACCTCGCCTGGCCACTGACTTGACACGAGATTAACGCGACTCAGCGACTCCCTACCGTCGTCGCCTAGCTAGACCATTAACTATCGCACCGCACTAAGTACTGAACATGACGTAAGCGACGGACATCGATCGCCGTATTCAGACCCTTGTAAGGAAAAGAAACACGTTTCATGGGATCCGTCACATTTTTTTCATTAATATTAAAATGCTAAATAGGTGGTTTTACAACGTCATAATTTCCGCGACCACATTAGCATAAACGACTAGTTACTTAAAGCTATTTAAATTTACATAGTAAAGCAATATAAAGTATTACATTAATGGAATTTTTCATAGATATTAGAGGATACGAACTAGGGTCGTCCTTCACCCATCTGTTAAATGGATGAAAAGTACTTTATTTCAAATTTAATATCAAATCTCTACTTATGCTCTCGCGATTTTTAAGATGTGGACCAAAATGTTTCATCCTAGATCGCATCATCGCTTACCATCAGGCGAGATAGCTGTCAAGCGCTCAATACATAATAAAAAAAAATATTGCACTCATGTGTTTAGAGAATATATTTAATACCAACCGAAAATATGAAGCCTATAGAATATACAAACGTTGGGTTCAAATAGGTGAAAGTAACTATTATCGATTTAGGTTTTATACCTGCCGATCCAGTAGTTACCAGGAAAAAAATAGAGAACGTTTGTATATTCTATAAGCTTCATACTTTTGGTTGGTATTAAATTTATTCGTTAACACATGAGTGCAAAAAAAAATAAAAAAGATTTTTTTTTTTTAGTCATAGTCTGGCCAGGAATTTTTTAGACAACCCACTCGAGATATTATATTTTCTAATATATTAAATTTGATATGCATGCAGATGTCATTGATACCTGTTTGTGTGGAATTTGGAATCTCTTGACTTCTTTAATTATTTAAACAAACCACTTCATGATGATATATCTTACGATGGTCTTTTTTATTTTTTATTATGTACTTATTGAGCGCTCGACCGCTATCTCGCCTGATGGTAAGCGATGATGCGATCTAGGATAATACATTTTGGTCCACATCTTAAAAATCGCAAGAGCACAAGCAGAGATTCGACATCGTCAGGCGAAAAATATTTTACTTCTTACATTTCGCGCCCATACAATTGGATTTTAGAACTTCAAATTACTTTTTCATATTTTTGTTGGTATTGTCTTGTTATTTTTATTTGTCGGTATATCTGTATCGTAACAGCATCCGTGTTCACGAAATCTTGCAAAGGTGCTTATAACGCAAATGCTTAAAACAAATTGTAATTCATAAAAAACCAAAATACTTTGACAATCTTAAAACTACAAAAAAAGTTGGTAGCGACAACTCCTTGCTGTTGTAAAGTAAATGCAATTTAGCGAAACAATGCAAAGATAAAAATGTATAAAGTTTCATATTTCACAACTTCTTTCCACACGCCATAAAATTACACTGTTTATGTGTTAATGTGAACTGTTTCAAACACACGTAAACATGTATAAAAATAGTGAATCTGCATGTAAGTAGATAAGTAGATAAAACTGTCGACATAATACTATTTCATTGAAGCAACTAATTGCATCTCTAAGCATTTTCCTACACAAATGAAGGCTAATCATTTAAACAAGGAAAGCTTACGACATAAAGTACTGAAGGATTGCAAATCTTAATGAGCACAGAAATTATCCTCTAATTCTAGTTAAGACTTATAAAACAATGGTTTTACAAGGCAACTAAGATTGAGTTTTGCGACAAAGGGATTGTATGTCCTTTCCAAACATAATTTTAAAAATAATGTATCGTAATCCGAGCGGTAGTTATGTACATAAGTGCATACAAATATACAAACGGACGCTTTAGTTTTATGAAAACAATACTAATAACCTCTGCTCTACCAACTACTCTACCAACCTACAAATAAAAATATTTGAACACTAGCGGCCACTCGCGGTTTCACTTGCGTGGTTTCCGTTCCCGTGGGAATATCGGCATAAAAAATATCCTATGTTTATAACCATGCTATCTACTAGCTGTGTACCAAATCTCATTCATCCGTTTAGTAGTTTTTGAGTTTATTCGTTACAAACAAACAAACAATCAAATTATTCCTCTTTATTGTATTAGTATAAATTCATTAGTATTTTCCTATTAACTTGTGACGCGAAATAAAAGTACATATAGTAATTGAAAAACTTAAGTAACATTCATTATCCCATGACCGAGTTGAATAATAGTGTATAAAAAATAACTGCAAATTGACCTTTGCCACGGCTCTATTAAATGTCTTTAAAATAGTAAATGTGCGAAGTCATGGGAAAGATCATAGGGAAACCACAGCATGATCAATAATCTTTGCTTATCTCAATTCAAGTTAATATTCTAAAGAATTATTATACTCAATAATGCAAATGTTTAATCGATTTTCATGAAAATTTTGTAAAAAAAACACATTTTAAAAAGAATCTAAACGATTTAGTTTCTAGAATCATACAATTTTGTACTAATACAAACAATTCAATACTAATATTGGACTAATCAAATAATCAATTCAAGGTTTTTGGGGTTTGCTGACGAATAGTAAAATTTTCCCTCTGTTTTTTTTTTTCAGTCATTGACATCTGTACCTATTTAACGTTATCATTCTTTAGTTCTTAGGCAAATAACCTACAGCATTAGTAAATACTCAATCCACGTTCTTTTGACCTCTAGGAACTATAATTTATTCAATAATTTTAATGAATAAAAAGATAAACTCAATTTACGGACGTAGCATGCGTAAACAAACACCTCTGCCTCACGATTCTTAAAAAAACCGCAATTTTTATATAGAGACCTTTATCAAAGTCAAAGAAAATAATTACGAGGAAAATAATTCTTGTTTTGATTCATACGATAATATAAAGAAAATAATGTGCTAAAATAAAATAAACCAATAAAAAACAAAGACATTTTCGTTTCAAAACTTGGTTTCTTATAACTATACGTAAATAAATAGCCAGACTTTTTTAACTTTCGTATGAAGGCTTATTCTGTTATACAAAAATTGTCAAGCCATTTGGTTTTAAAATAAAAATAATAATGGTTGACTATCGAACTCAAACAGATTTATAATTGGAATAAAACAACTCGTGACCACGGCAGCTAAAAATGTGCCGAAACGTCGGGAAACCTAAAAAAAACCCAAAAAAAAAACACTTCACTTTCTACCTATAGTGACGACTGTCAGTATTTAGTGCGGATTTCTAGATTTCTTAATTCTATATTGGCAGATTGTGATAAATACTGACGGGTATATATTCATTCGCATAAAGTAATACACATAATTCAAATTGGACAAACGTTGTAACGCATAATTTATAAATCGCATAACATAGTTCTGCATAACTGAATTAATGCGTTTTTAATGCGCATAACGTATCTCGGGATAAATGTTATAAGCATAACGTTACTTTGCAAAAGTATTAAATGCTATAAATATATCGTCATCAGCCATTTTAATGTCCCTACTGCTGGTGCACTGGTCTTCCTTACGGATGGATAAGGAGAACGGGCCATGATCCACCACACAGGCCCAATGCGGATTGGTGGGTTTTAACGAATGCAAGTGCAGCCGGGACCAACGGCATAACGTGCCTTCCGACGCACGGAGGAGATAGTACATTTTTGGTCACCCATCCCGTGACCGACCATTGCGAAAGTTGCTTAACCTCAACAATCGCAGGCTGAGCGCGTGAACCACTGTGAGACGGGCTCCTCGTTAATAGCAAGTACTTCTGTTGTCTGAAAATAACCACGAAATTTAAGAAAATTAATTAACACTTAAATTTCTTACCTATCACGTGACGTACAGGAAAAAACTAGGTGTTTTACTTTTAGACATTCAAATACGTAGGTAACCTCTCAGTAAGAAGTTAATTAAAATATCTATTATCAGGCTGGAACAAAAAATATCTAACATTGAAGGCTAGGCTTGGCTTCGTTTATTTTATGACAATAAAAGTTATAGTTCATAATGTTTTGCATATTTAAATTATGCTAATTTGTAAATCTTATGCCAAATCAGTTATACGAATTCAAATTATGACGATTAATATTAGGCGTACTTAAAAGGAAACCCAATAGCCACACTAGCTTGGTTGCCAAATTCATTTCACGCGTGTGAACTGTATCAAAAACTTTGCAATACTGACGTGATAAATACCTTGTTCACTCCGATAATAAAATGGAATTTATCATAATGATGGATCACAGTATTTACTGAGCGTCTAGGGGGCACCTAAAACTTACTTGATCCCTAGACACTTTTGATGCACTTAAATCCGTAAAAGTTTTATTTCAATTACGAGTGCGCGAAAAAACTTAAGATGTGCTTGTGTTATTATTGATCATTTTTGCCTACAGACAATATGAAAAGTACACAGCCTTTATGAGGCGATGTTCAAAATTTTTGAACATAAATTCAAAGGGGCTTAATTCATAATTTGCTACCAGGACACAGCCTTATATCCGGAGGCCTCAGAAGAGCGGATATTTGAATAGCTTCTAAGTACATATTATAACTAAATTCGTAAGTAGCCGTTAATTTCAAATCAAACATTATGTACTTTTTTAGTAATTTAGACAATTCGACACCAGTGAAGTAAGAAGTGCTGATTTAAATAAGCAAAAACTGATCTGGCCTTCTACATTGCACTATATACTTATCTATAACTTTTATTTTTCTTACTTGGCTGGCACTTCAAAAAGCTTATTTTTTACTTTTTGAAGTCGGGTTTTATTTAATGATGAAAATATTGACAGGATCAGTTTTTGGTTTTAATTTTTTTTATAAAAAGTTATTTATTTCACAATTTTTAAAGTTACAATAAGTCCCGTAAGCAAAACAGCTAGCAGAAACGACGATCGGACAGGTTCAGTCTCTGACGCCGTGCCATCTTTGGCAGTGTTATAGATACTTATTCCGCGCATTGACGAAGCAATGGCTTGCAGCGTAGAAATAGTAAAAAGCGCCGTCTACCATATAGCATCGGCATATTAAGAACTACTACGTAAACGAATACAACATTATTTCCAAGATTTCCTGAAAAATACTTAACTGATCACAAAATTAATCCGATTAAAAAATGGGACCTTCTGGTGTTATAACGTTTGAATCATTGAAAACGGTTCAGCCGTCTTCGAGTAATCGGTGAACATACATATAAAAAATATATATACGCGACAAATTAATAACCTCCTTTATTTTTTGAAGTAGGCTAAAAATGAGATAAAAGACAAAATCTCGTTTGGATCAGCCTTATAACAATTTAACAGCGATTGTTAAGTGCGTATATTGCCGACATTACCGTAATATTCACTAAAAGTGAGTTATCTGCAAATTGAATGTCTGCTACTAATTAGCACTAGGTATGGTGGATTTGACGAATCGCAGTTGTAGGAGCGTTATTGTATTTACTCGATAAATATTAGATAGCTTATGTCTTCCACAAACATTAACAAACGGAAATAAATACATCTAGCACCTCAATCGTCATCATACAAGTATGAAAATTATCAAGGCAAACTATGAATGACGATAGACTCCTTGAATACCAATAGCAAATTGACATTGCCCATGACATAATCACGAGGGTTCAAGATCCATTCCCAGTACTACGATCTATAAACATCTTTCTTAGGTGATTTAACTATCACATTTTAGCAGAAAAAGTCCTAATGAGATTGTTTTGTGATTTTATTCACATAGACACATCATAACTTTTTATAATCTGTGGTGCCGTGATGGTTATGACGGAAAATACCAGATACTTATCAATTTTTTGTGTATATTATTGAGCAGATACGCAGTTCACATTAACGTCAAAGGTTTTGCCAGAAGTTGAAGATAACCAAATGGTTTCTATATTTGCATAAATCTTTTGTTTGCTCCTGCTACTTCAGATTCGAGTTTTCCGGTAGAGTTCGCATAGACGTAAGATATACGAGATGTACATATATGACCTAGTCTTAAATTGGACTTTAGCAAGGATAGTCATTAGTTGATGGTGTGGTGTCGCACGTCCGCTCCGGCCTCGTGCAAGCGGGCAGCGTGCCTGCAAATGTTTACATTTGCGCCGGCGACTTCGCGGCTAAGAGTCCAACGATTAGTTGCAAAATGATCGCGTCTGAATTGAGTTCAGGGTCGCGCGTGCTGCCTCCGGGTGTTGCGCAAGCGCTGCGCATCGCCACCGCCGCTGCCGCCGTCGCAGCTCGTCGCTCCTCTCATCAGCTCCCCACTAATTATCCTCAAACCATCATGCTGATATATCTCATTACCGCAAACAAATCACTGACCATTCTCAGATTTTCCATCACAAGTTCTGCCAATCTGTAATCGAGTACGTACCTACCGACGATCATTGATTAGCTTAATTTTGTTTAATTTGGATATGTCAAATCAAATTTATCTAAAATATTAAGCAACAGTGAGATTAATTTATCAAATTACTTCCGCGCCATTAATTAATAGGTATAATTAATTAATCGCACGGAAGTCATTTGATAAATCTTCTAAAAAAGAGCAAATATGTTACAAAATTGTGGCACGTGCTGTAAGTATACTATACGTAACTAATAAAATATGAAACTGCCTATATTTTGTAAACAGATGTGATCACATTTAATACTGATCATGGCGCAAGGGTACCGACGTTACCACAGCTAACGAACATATAATGGATCTTGTGGCTCATTCATTCATTTTGCAATATGTTTCATGTCATAGAGTCTCCATACTAATATGAAATATATTATAGCCAGTAAACTTTACATCACACGTGACATTGAGAACAATCAAGGGAGGCGAACACATTTAGGCAATATAAAAATTTTGTAATGTACTGTTGAAACAAGTGATCATTAAATTGTAGGAAATGACCACAGGCGAATCATTCGTCTCCACGCTCCACTTTCTGGATGCAATATTACGTTAGGAGAGCAAGGCACACCGGTTAGCTTTCCACCGCAATGCTATTGCCTAAAACAACGCATTACTTTACGTACGCGGTAATAACTTATTACAGTCCTACGTCTTACATATCCACATAACTTACTATAAACCGTGTCCAGTCGTTATTGAATGAGCTCACAGCTTCGGTCCAAATTCACCGAATTTTGACGAAAATCTTGAACCTGTTAAAGTTATTAAACTATTAGCCTGATTGAACTACGACTTCTACGAGTAATTATTTTGAATTGTCTATGTTGGTACTGCTAGTTAGTGATGTACGAAATAAGCGTAGGACCTTATTCGATGTTAAGGCCACATCTCTAGTCTTAATTTATTATCTATTAATTATTTCTAGGTTATAACCAAGGCGTATACATGCTTGTTTCGGACTTAACCAAAACTAATGTTTACTAATATTTTTACCTTAAAAATTCGAAACGATATATGTAAGTGCCCTGAATATAAAGTACATACACCATACCTGACGGTGTATTGTTTAGTAATCTTATCGATTTTATCAAATCAACCATTTTTATCACAGTACGTTGTCACCACACAGACAAGTAACTATCACATATCGTCAGACAAACATTTTTAAATGACACACTTAAAATAGACGTTAAAAGCAAAATTGTTGCTTGTAATCATGTTAATTTTACTACGAGTATTTAGCTTTTGACGCTAATTATAGGTAGTGATAGCAAAACAACACCTTTCATAAATTAGTAAATACTTAAATGGGCTGACCTCAAATTCTAAGAAATGTGCAGAATTATTTCAAGTTTCAACTCAAGGATAACGAGCATTATGTGGACATGTATAATAATTTAAGCTATTTATCTTGAGTGACAACAAGACAACTCTTCCAATGTAATTCTTATTCCTTATTTTTATCGCAAAATGGGTCTACATTGTTGGTGACGACAACACGGCATTAGGTTCCTCAAATATAAAATAGTAGAGATGATAATGACTCTGCTAAGACATTTCATATACCTACCTTCGATATCGTAGGTGGATATTACAATAATCTGATCCAATAGCCAAACTTAGCGAATTTTTTAAACAACAACTTCCAAATGAAACATAGACACGGCAACCTTGTACGTCATGTTAAATTAATTCGATCTGTTAGCAATCACAACGTAACAATGACCTCGCGGAAAGAGTCGAGGCCCATTGCCATTGTTGGTGCATTGATGTTTCGTGTATCCTACCATATTATGAACATATAACAATATGATTAAAAATCGGTTTAGAACCGGTTTCACAAGTTTCAGTTGAATTTTACAATTAACAGCAAATTTTCATAGAAATTCTAAAACAGAAGTGCCATACTACCAAGCATTTACTCGTAGCATGAAAAATTCTGTGATTAGGCGTTCTCCAAAAAGTTTACGATATAGCCACTTCTTTGTAAAAACGTCGTTGCGATAAGGTTAGTGCTAAATCGCCTGTTATCGTTGCGTGTAATTCTCAAAAGAAAGTGAAGCTACTCGGCGACTGCAGCTGCTCGAGTGTGTAAACAGAGACGTAAGAAAATCTGTCTAGGTGCAGCTCTAGACGAGAGCACGTCCGCGACTTAGATGCTTTCACAGTTGAGTCGACGTTGCCATTGAAAGTCATTTTCAACAACGAAAGGAATTTCAGACGGTGGTTGGCGTGCAAGCACGCGCCAGTGTCAATGCCAGGGATCGAGCGCTCGTCATTGTAAACAGACCGACGCGGCCATCCAGGTCAAGGCCGATGAAATGAGTATCAGTTCGGTCGTTGATAACTAAACAGCGGTTGCCGAGTACCAACGTTGCTTATTTGTTTTACTAATTTGAAAATGAAAACACAGTCACACTTTTTAATATTACATATTATAATGACGAAATTATAAAATAACAAAAAGACAAAATAAATACCAACAGACAAGACTCAGTGACCAATGTTTATGCAACACTTTTCTTTTTGATCATGTACTTTTCCTTGTGTTTAATGGCCTTCGTTGGAAGAAAACTTAACATTGTGCGTTTTTATGCGATTAACTATAGTCCATCTACTAATCAATATAATGTAGCAAATCGATCGTTTGTATCAACTCGTATCTGACCTAAACGAGTGATGTTAACATTACATGTTTACTATAGTTTTAAGTCCATGCATACCTAAGTACTTATGTCGACAATTTTATATCTTAATACGGTTACCTTAACAGGTTATTGCTATTATTTACAATTACGTCAAACTACGAAGCACAAAATAAATTTATATCATTTTCTAGTTCGTCCTGTAAATACTTAATCAATCATTTGATTAATTCATTAATTTTTATTCGTCCGTATCTTAACAAAATTATCTAAGTACCTCTACACATTTAAAGTGTCTAGGGATCAAGTACTTTTAACTATAAGAGTATCCTGTGGATATTTACCAAAATGTTGTCTTCCAGACTGGCTTCTTAATTCCTTCTTTATTCAAATTATAGGTAATGATTATTTTGTGTAAAATTTACGTTTACACAAAATAATCATTACCGATCCAAAAAAAATCCTCTACAACGGCGATACTTTGAAAATGTACCTATAATAGTTGATCCCTAGCTAGACACTTTTGATGTGTGTTTTTTTTACATTTAAATTGTAAACCCTGACCTACCCTACATACTTAAGGCCCTACATATACTTAGTATTATATATATTGTCACATCAGTCGAGCAAAGAATCAAAATTTTAATATTCTAATAATGCTACATAGTTATATCTGATAGTCAGATTTCACGAGTGTTTTATTAGCAAACACGTGTTGTGACCGACAATAACTACTTACTATTGACTACAGACTTAATATTTTACTTATTTATATCTGTTTACATACCTATGTTATATTAGTTTAGCTACTAGGAATCTCAAAGAATAAATTATGAAACATCAAGCCAGCATGCTTGTTTAATTCGGTAACAATCAGTACATTTAACATTGGTTGTGAGCAAAGAACACAGGAAACAAATTAGAGGTACAATCGGGGAACTTCCTGGTTGACCAGTAGAGTTATTTTTTGGGTAACGTTTTCTCAAAAAGTACTAAGGTTAAAGAAATATTTTATTATTCAAATGAAATACCTGTAAATGTTCTATTATTCGTGATATAAACGTTTTCTATGTATCTATTACTTTTTAATTAAAGCTCCCTTAAAAAAACTCTACGCATAAACAGTCGTTCGTTACATTTCCTAGTAAAATGTTTGTAATTTCTTCACGTTGTCATGGCAACGAGCCTATTTTCGAGGCTTGTTTCAGTACTATATGCATAACACGCTCTTATATCTTGTTCTGTAAATAATTAATAAATTATGAACAACAAGAGCCGATTAGCAATGCGTAAATAAGGCCATATCATTATCTCAAAATTACATTTTTTACACACTTTCTGTTAAATACACAGAATTTTTTCTCCTTTAGAGTTTATAGAACTTGTTTTCAGTGACTGAGCGAAGACTAGTTTTACGAGTAAATTTCAAATATAGATTGAATAATATGTGTCTTTTAATTGGTCGTGTTGTTGGATTACGTTTTTCTCTGGACAAGTTGGTATTTAAATAAGTAATAATGTATATAAACAAAAATGTTGTTGTTGTTTCCCACATTAACCATTCAAAATCATAGAACAATTTATCACGCAAAAAGTAAGGAAATAAAATCTAGAAATACTTATTCTAATTAAAGAATGACTGGTAATTAGTTTGATTGTGTTACTTAAATTGTAGTGTTAATTAAAGCAGTGAACTAATCATTGACACGAAACTTACAAGCTTTGTTTTACTCGTTATATCAGCTACACAAAACTTCATAATTTTGATGAAATGCAAAAAAAACTTTGATCTCCGAAGGCAATAAATGATTAATATTATGTACCTATATAGAATTATAGAACGCCTATCTCAATAGTAATGCACTTTTAGATTCTTTTCCTTTTGATTTTTTAATGTTTGCATTTTTCAATGCTATTTTCATACTTATGATAAATTTTAAATAGAAAATATTGAAAAAAAATCAACTCGGCTACAAGTGAATTTATTTTTTCTAATATTTTTCTACTTAAAATTTATCATAAGTATGTACGTAAACATTTATTCTTGTAAATGTTTCACCAATGGAAACGGGGGTTAGGGTACGAGACGCTAAAAATGTTGCTGCCGGGCGAAACATAGTTTTGCACCTTACAGCGAGAAAAATCTTTTCGTGCAAGAAATACTTATTTAACATACTTAAATAATTATAAAATTAGTAATAGTTATTTGTTTTGCAAGACTAAAAAGTTGTGATTTGGCTGCGAGTTACCTCTATTGAATTACTAAGTAACTATTTATTAATCGAACTATTTATGACTATTTATAATTCTAATCTAAATATATCTACCTACATTTATTCTTGTTGTTTTTGTGATTTACGAAACTAAAATAATAAAAAATGGAGTAAGTATGTATTATAGTTGATTTAAAGTTATTTAAAATAAGAATTAAACGTAACTTAACAATAATGACGATTCGGAACAAAAAGAAAGGTTTTAATTTTAAAACACTTTTCCACGCTAGCAAATTAATAGTTATTTGTTATGCAAGGCTGGAAAGTTGGTTATTTAGCGGCGAGTTACCTCTATTGAAATCTGAGCAAGTGAAGGATTCTAAGGAGTGGTTCAAAGATTGAATCCTGAGCGAAGCGAGGATTTCAAAGGTACAAGAAGCTAAAAAACTTTTCTGCCGAGCGCAACACACAATTTTTCACCTCACAACAGCAAGGAACATTTTGTGGTTGTTTCCGCGGTCAACTTCCGGTAATTTTTTTTTAAACAATATACCTTATTCTCGTTGTTTTGATGATATAAAAAACTAAAATAATAAAAAAGGGAGTATTATAGTTAATTCAAAGTGATTTAAAGTAGGAATATATTGTTACTTATTAATAAGAATAAAAACGATTCCGTAAATGTTGATTTTTATTATTATTATTTATTTATTATATAAAATTACAAATGATAAAATGGTTACATTATCTCGCTAAACCTATAACAAGAGGTTTGACTGCGAGTTTGATAATTAAGCAAAAACAATAATAAGTACTTACCAAATAAGTATTAAACAGTTATACAAATACATTGTGTATAAGTAGTGCCTTTTTAAACAGTTAAGTACAAAATAGTTAAAAGTATCATTTGACAAGAGGTCAGCAGGCAGACTGTTCAGCAGGTAGGGCACGCGTTTGGCCAGGCTTTTATTGTGCCTTACTTTTTGAAAATGAGGGCGCAATTTGTGAAAATGTGAAGGCGTTCTTATGACCTCAACTGGATGTTATGGAGCTGGACGACATGTGGTTTCAGCAATCTTCGATATCCAAGTCTTGCAAAATTAATGTTTGTTTATATGACGCCACTAAAGGTACTATGCTTACTTCATCCAACTTATGGGAGTGAACAAATAAACACACTTGACCCAAAGTTAGTTAGCAATAAATAATGACATTATTATTTATCATGATCTGCATGGTGGATCGCTGGGGTGGGATTTCAAAAAAGGGAAGCCGATGGGAATCGGTATGTATGGAGCCTTCGCCACTACTCTATATATCTCTTCTTCCCTAAGTTTTAGTTACGCTCTGATTATACATGTGATATAGTTATATATTCCTATTTTACATAATTATAAAAATAGATTCAAATTCTTCCATTAAGGTCTCTGGTCACATATCTCTTAAAACATGAATCATGATATTTAACAATATAAGTAACCTGTTGTTTGGAGTGAATACAAAATGCGAAGTATCTATAGATCAAAACTGCTTTAAAACAACAACAAAACTTCTTTCTACGAACTCAATTTAGCAACCTAATTGACGTCTGATTATTAAACAAAAGATGTTTTACAGAAGAAAAATAATTCTCTTTTCGGAGCGGCCTAAAAAGCTAAACCATACTATAAAATTAATGAAACTCTTATAGTTAAATACCAGAAAAACAAAATGGGAATTCTTGCTTGTAGCATCAGCAAAAAATAACTACATAATTATTAAGATATTTTGCTTCGAACTAATTGTAAACATACAAGCAAGCAGAAGGGCGTGATTACAGCTAGATACAAGTTAGTTTTTTTTTCTTGTAGTCTCTTTTGTCTAGACACTGGACATTATGTTGGATTTTACACAGGTAGTGCGTGTGATCTTGATATTTTATTTATGCTCTGAGAGTCACAGGCGTCCTACGCGAGCAGGCAGGATACGCAGCGCGAATGTCAATAACAGTCGGGGTTCCCCAAACATTATACATATCGCCAGTCTATGAATGACTCAGGAACAAGCTAGGTAACTGAAATAACATTTAACGAAATAAAATGAAAATTTAATGTGACTATCAAATATGAATAACTTTTGGAAAACTTTTTGTAAACTCTACTTATTTATGTAACTCTTAGAATGAAAACTACCTTAAAATTTACTGGATTAAAACCTAGTTTTTCAATTAGCGTGACACTAATGTGATGAACGAAAATACTGCATTCAGAAAAAAAGACCTTGATATCAAGTGAATGGTTAACAATGTATAAAGCAGCAGTTTCTAACAACAAATACTGAATCGATTTAACAATGATAGAGCATTTTCCTCGTTGCTTTTATGCAAGTGTCGTCCTTCTTTCTTTTATAGAACATCTGCTATCGTTTCTTTGTTTGTTAACCTGCTTAAACTACATTAAGCGTCGCGTAGAAGAATGTAAATAATTATAATTCCAAGTACGAGCTATTCCCACATGGCGGTGCCGGTGGTGACGCGAGCACTCGGCATGTAGCTCACAATCAGCGAGCGACGTCCTCGCCGGCCGTTCTCACATCTAGTTACCTGTTGTTAAACCACTATTCATGTGCACATTCGCAACAACACCGCAATTATCAAACAGCAACAGCAAACGAGCCTACATACTTATAAAATTAACATGGCTCAAAGTAAGTGCCGTAATTAAGGTGATGTCGAAATTTTGAAGAATTGCGCGATATATACAGGATGGAAAAAATCTATGGGCTCTGGAGGGGAACTTCCTTAAATCCTTTAGTTAGGAAGTTAGTTAGTTACTGAAAGGAAACATTCCTTTATTTTTTAAAAGAAACAAAACTGCCTTCAAATATTTTTGTAATTTTTTCAAAAGAGCCTTGAATAAAAGTGCTTTATCCGTCCCGTTGATTTTATTAGTTGAGTTTTTATGTGTTTCCTTTAATTTACTATGTTTGTTAGAGAGAATTGATCCTTTTGATTGACCCTATCGATTGCTGGTATAAAAGTACAGAATGTTTTTTTTGTCTAGATTTTAGCTAATTCGATTCCTTAGTGTGGAAAGCGTATTTAAAAAAATGTTTCAATGCAGTTGTGTATCTTTTAAAAAGCAAAGGAATGTTTCCTTTCAGTAAAATGAGCTAACTAAAGGATTTTTTCTACCCTGTATAGTCGATGATATCTACAACATCCTTCCTATGAGCAATGGTTTTAGTGGCATATTCATTATCTAGGAGACGGAGACAGCCGCAGATTGCACTTGCAAGGAAATCGCGGGAGCTACTCACACTTTACTAGGTTACATAACCCGACGTGCAGCCAATGACCCACTTAGACACGAGGCGATCGCTACGCTAATGACAACAGTAATCACATTACTTTGACGAAACTACGTTTAAATCTTAATTTTTATCCTCATAGTATAGGGAATGTATTAGAAGACCATTCACTGAATCTATCAATACCTCAGCACGAAAATTCGAGATCGAGAACAAATCGATCGAGTAACGAGACTAATGTACTTTTAGCTCTTAACTTCGAGAAAGTTCGTATATTTATTATACGATTTTTTTCTTTGTCAAGTGTTTTCATAGTTACTAACACATTTTTTCTTGCCATCCCAATTTTCCAGTAAAAGTAATAATAAAGAGTCATGTAAAATTATTTAATAATGTTTTCAAACATTTTCTTATGATAGTAGTTGTGATAACACATGTTCTTTTATGATTTTATTGTAATGAGGGATTAACATTTAATCCCATCAATAATACGAGATAAAAAGCACTTATCTTCGAAATCTACTATTAGGTAATTACAATAAAATCATTGTAATTAATATAATAGTAGATTTAGATACCTATGTCAAGAGTTAATTAGTCTTGCGTATTACTCATCATATAACTATCTATTCAAATAATAAAATATTTTGATGAATCATTTTGATATTTCCAATTAATCAATGAGATATCAATCTCGTATTGATAAGTACGTGTGAATTTTGAACGCTTAAATCATGCTGACATTGCAAAGCTACAAAACGTGCAAGCACGGCCTTTCAGTATCGTAACTGTATAAGAAGAAAATATACACCTAACAGTGTGATAAACACGTATTTTTCTATCGATAAACCGTGACTATGTTCTTATCTTCAATGATTTGAAAACATTAGATGGATTACGTAGAAAATCAAAGAAAATTTGGTGGTTTAACCTTAACGTATTGCTAAAATCTCAACAATACCTACACATTACCTTCCCTTACCTAGATATAAGTATTTTTGTACTTTTGTTGTTAAATTATTAAATATAATCAATTACTTAAATAATTATCTCTACCTATTTGATATTTAATCAAAATTGAGTTTTCAAATGATTTCAAATTTAAACCAATGTTTCTAAATAAAGCGCAGGAAGTGCATTAGGAATATTACAAGTCGTCGGTTTGCTTTGATTGAAGCGAAACGATTAACCTTTTCCAATTTTTCCTACTACTCTACATACAAACTGAAAGTCTAATATGTAGTAAGACATAACTACATCGTTTAAACGACATGATGCATGAACAACATTATTCAAGATCACGGACTAACTGTCGAGTACATTACCCCCGCAACATGTTGCGCTTTAGAGAGGTGAGACTATAACAAATAATTAGGGTGTCTGGAGGAGAAAATTGTTTACTAATAATTTGTATACTAATAGCAAAAGCACAACATTTTACACACCAGGGTAACACCAAACCCGCGTCATTGACCTTAATGAGATTTTAACTTAAACTTGAGCTTGACGCGCCGCCCGCCTGTACTTTTTTCCGCTTGTACTGTACAAAAGACGATGCTGTATTTTTGTATCATACTATACAGTTGTATCATACTATTAATATCTATTTTCGTACATATATTTAGTCGATTTGGTTTACCAAAGTAGGTAGGAAATGTGCAAGATGGTTTTTGACAAACTTCAAAAAAGAAGAGGTTCTCATGTTCTTAATTCGTTTGTTTAGTTTTTTATGTGTGTTCGCGCATTTTTTACCCGACTGCAAAGGAAGGGTCATGTTTTTCGCGCGTATCTTGTGTGTATGTTTATATAATAATATTCTTTATACACCACCTGCATCTGTAGCATGTTTTAAATATCAAGTATTCTCAATTTGAAAGTAAGCTATTAATGACCGGGGAGCTAATGTTGTATGGAACTTCCCTTGGGTAATTATGATTACATTAAATTTGGAACGCCAAAATGTCAAGAAAAACTTCTATCAAAAATAGTTTCGAAAAAAAAAAGGCTGTTCAAGACATAACTTCGTGGTCCAAGGAATTTTTATCTATAAAATTGACACTTCAAACAAACTTTACTCCAATGAAAAATAGAAACTTGGCTGTATGTATAGGGGTCCCTAGCACCAACAAAACATATGAAATTGGAATTATGTTATGTTGTGCACTGATTCAAATATAATGTAATAGCTACATCTTTCATTTTCGTGCTATTTCGTGTCTTTTGTACTACTTATCAGTAAAAAAACATGGCAAATTGTGCATGTGTATAGTCTTGACTCTTGGTCACAGATATAATGAAAATTATCATTGCATTGCCTATGGAACTGAATATCTAAAGAAAAAGTCCGTGATTTTCGATCCTTTCGATATTTTTCCCCGAATTGATAAATTTTTGTCACTACCTATTAGTTTTATAATTTATAAGTTCTTTTTTATTTAACGTCACAGTAGGCACAGTCAGTAGGTGTATAAAGTAGAGTTACTCCTCGGGGATAAAAGTGTCTTAGCCTTGGGCAGACTTGAATCCTTCGCTTCATTCAGGAATCATACCATAATTCCCTCGCGAATCCTTAATTTCGCTCAGGATTCAATATGCTGCCCGTGACATAAGACACTGTTTTTATCCCCTTAGTGCATAATCTACTATTATACACCACCTGCATCTGAAGCACGTATTAAATATCAAGTATTCTCAATTTGAAAGTAATTACAATACTTAGTAATTCATTTTTTTTATCAGTACAAAAAGAGCTTTCATTTGATACCACACACGATAGGTTTCAGAACAAAAATATTTTTTAAAGATCAATCGTGCCGATTTTCATGCTTTTAACACCCTTTGCAGGATGTTTTTGGTGTACCGCTAGGACTATATGTATAAAAGATTGAGCTCTGCTAAAAAATCAAACAGTTGTTTTGTTCTAATGATGATTACTACAAATGGTTTTGTGAAAATATAAAATAACGTTGATAAGCCTACTTTAGTTTTTGCCTTAGCCGGCATCGATTCCAGAAGGATTATTTTTTTAATATTATGGCGATGTTTGTCATTATGCGTTAATTTTCATGAGATATAATAACATTCTGTTAATTATACCTACCTATATTATATCTTGTATTAAAAAAAAATATATCTAATACCCGCGTCCACCGCAATATTTTCGCCACCGCAGAAGAAAAATCCACTATTCATTGCCTAATAACATTACCTTAATAATATTTCCGTAACAGCCCATAGAATTTTTAGTGGGTGGCCTGAATACCTATATAATATGTAATCAAAAATGTTGAACAACAATCGGCCGTTATATTTTAACGGGGAGGCTCAATTAACGACAAATGTATTGAATACATTAACTTAATTGAATAGATATTGCTGAAGGGACAATAGTCGGTTGGTATCTACATCTATTAAATCTACACATTAGATACAAATTACTTCAAATATTTCCGACCAACTGTAATTTATTTGGCTCGGCATAATAACTAAGTATTACACAAACTATAAATGCTGTAGGTACATACATTATGTTGCTTAGTACCTAATCACTTTATTGGTACTAACGGGGGTGTCGCAAACTGCGTTTATCTTTGATGTCAATGTTTAGTTTACACGCATCCGTTCACCTCATTTATTTTTGTCCTACACTTGCTTGACACCTGTTCCTACTCATTAGAACTACCCTACATAAGTGTTTAAAATTACTGTGATATAAATAACCCTTGAGTCTTGACTAACATTTCTATATTAATCGCTTAAGCAGCTTATGTCATCGTTACATAGTCGAATTCGAATCGAAGCAATCTTGTAAGCTTATTTATTAATACTTAGGTATATAAGCTGAACTTTACAAGTAGTAACATGTAGTAAGTACCTACCTACCGAAATAATGATTTCGAATATGAAACCATTTCTCTTGTTTTTCTCATGTTGGTACGTTTACTACATACTGTTCCTTTACTGAATATGATAGGTACGCTGACCGACTTTAGGGCTGTCATTTAGGTATTTGATTATAGTCGATAAGATAACATACATTTCAGCAATAACACGTATGGTACCTACCTAGGTATCTAAGTAAATACAAACGTACCGTACCAATGAACATAATAATATCGTTCGCTGTTGTAATATGAAATATTAAGGTATATAAGTTAAAAAAAACTGAAATATAGATACTTACATAGATTCTGGTGCTTGTTGTCTGTTTTAACGTAGGTACAGTCTGGGAACTTCCCGATTGACCAATAGAGTTTTATAAGGAGCTTTATTTAAAAAAGTAATAGATATATAGAAAAAGTTTGTATCACAAAGAATAGAAAAATAAACGGTACTTCATTTGAATAATATATATTTCCTTTAATCTTAGTACTTTCCGAGAAAACGTTTCCTAAAAAATATATCTGGTCTACAGGGAAGTTCCTTGATTAAACTTCCCGGTTGATCAGTAGAGTTACTTATTTCAAAAAGAAATAGATTCATTAAAAAATGTTAATATCACAAACAATAGAACATTAGTAGGTATTTCATTTTAACCTTATTATCTTATTACTTTTTGAAAATGGTTTCCCAATAAAAACACTAATACAATAATGATTGCTGAACAGTTTGTTTCGACAATATTAGTTTTATACTTTTTGTGTTGTTTATTTATTACAGTAATAATTGTATATCATGAACATGATACATTTAAGGTACTTACCTATTCGTATTGTAGGTATTACATTATCTTTTTTGTTAATATGTAATATTTTTTCTTTTGTTTCAGATATCGATTGGTTACAGAGCTGAAAACGAAGCCTCGAAGCTCCTAATTAATACTTTTAGATCTATCTAAATATATTTATATAGGTGGGTACTATTATTCTCTCAATTTTATAATTTTAGTCTTTCTTGGCCTAATAATTTAAGTTCAAGAATATCTTCTTCTTTTTACAGATATAGCAATATTTACCTAGGTATAGTTCGTCATTGGTAACTCTATCAATGACGGTTGTTAATGCTAACAAATTTTTGTAGTTAAAGTATGCCCTAATTACAACGCAATGCTCAAGCACTCAATAAAAATCGCCATCTTTTCCAACTTTAAAACCGCGTCTTTATTCTAGTGGACTTGTACTATTAAGTATTCTGTGCTAGTGGTAACATCACCACCGGTATCAGATCCAGAGTTCCGGGTTTGATTTCCCTTAGCAATACTTATTGTATTCGGCTTAATTGTCTAAGCCGGTCTGGCTAACTACCACCTTCGCCATAGCAATAATGTTTCAGCGTGATGTTGTATTCCGTTCCGTCAGCTAAAGGATAATAGGTAGGTAGTAGAGGATTCCGGGAGGCAACTTTAAAACCGCCTCTTAAGTCGAAATAAATAAATAAATTTTTATTAATGCAAAAAATATTACATTGGGTAGTTAAGCACTGGCTCCCACACTAGGATTCCCTGTGTTGTGGGATTCAGTCTCTTCCGTGCGACAAATAGGTATTAAGCTTAAGTAATCAAATATTAAGATATTTTAATACAGGAAGTTTTTTTTTTTTTTTGTAAAAAGCTATAGGTAAGTAATGTGAAATGCAATCTTAATAGATTGTGTGTGTGTGTGTGTGCATGCATATGTGTGTGAGTGTGAGTGTGTCTTTGCGTGTGTGTGCATGCGTATGTGTGCGTGTGAGTGTATGTGTGTGTGTGCGCTCGCGGGTGTGTGTGTTGTGATTGGTTATCTTACCATCGGAAACTTAGATTATCACGAAATAAACAGTGTACCAAATAGTGGTAACATATCAGCACCGCGACCGGTATCAGATCCAGAGTTCTGGGTTTGATTTCCCTTAGCGATACTTATTGTATTCGGTTTAGTTGTCTAAGCCGGCCTGGCTAACTACCACCATCGCCATAGCAATAATGTTTTCAGCGTGATGTTGTATTCCGTTCCGTCAGCTAAAGGATATAGGTAGGTAAGGTAGGTAGTAGAGGATTCCGGGAGAAGTGCGATTCCACCTTCAGCCTTATACCTTAATATCAGCCCCTCTACCATGAGTTATTATTACTGTTTACTGTACGTACAGTGAACTGCAAACAATTTGTATAGGAATCTGTCAGTAGTTCTGCTACTGCCCAATAGAGGCGCTGTCAGATTCTCATACTAAAATAGTTTCTACCGAAAAACTTAAGGTAGAGGGGCAGCCAAGCCTCAACCAAAGAATAATACACTTACGCACCTCAACCACCTCAACCATTAGTTTTTTTTTTACTGTTTACTGTACAGTAAACGGAAATTAATTTTCTATGAGAATCTGTAAATTTGCTACTGCCCACTAGAGTCGCTATACTGATTCAAATCCACCATTTCTACCAATTTGAGGTACCTACTAACTACTTTAATATGTCGCACACACGAGTACCTATGTAGCTAAGGGTTATGTAAAGAAAGACTGGTTATAATAACACAAAGGACATTTACAATTTTTGTGGCAGTCGGTCCATAAGTTTGTATGTTAGCGATTATAATTTGTTAAAGAAATTATAATAAAATTATTTATCTCTAACTATACATGTCGGTCTTCAAAGATTACGCTTTCTTATCAATGTACTGTCTAGACTCATGTCTACACATACATAATACTACCTTAATAACTACCTATTGGGTAAATTTTTTGTAGACAGTATACCTATATATTTCAAGTCAAGGTATAGGGTAGAGTTTTAATTCAAAATATTATTATCTCTGAAAATATATGTTGGACAGACAGACTTTAAATTAATATAAAACTTACTTACATAACTCACGTAAAATGCGTATTGTAAATATTGTAGGGAAACTCACGTGTTTCTTTTTTTAAACCGATTAACCTAGCCCCAAAGTACCTAAGCACTGTAAGGCTTGTGATAAGGGATAGTAGGGTAACGGATTTAAATACATATAATTATACATATATAAGTACCTATTTATATGTAGAAATATGTATAAACGTCTATGACTCAGATACAAATGCTCGTATTCATCATACAAACATTGGCCCCTATAGTACCTGGATTTTATAGTAACCTGGCATGACATGGCAACATTGGTACCATGGCATTGCAATGCATTGGCATGGCAACACTGTGACAGTCAGTCAGTAGTGGTGGAAAAAACGACCTTATTTTTTTTATGTTTATACGTACTTTTATAATAAGCACGCTTATAAAAGCGCTTTTTTGCTTAAACGCTTTTCGGGACTCGTTGCGTTTGAATCAAGACTGAAGAACCATCGTTTTTCTCTTTGATATTGGGAATTTAAGTCCGTTAAGGTTTTTTTCTACTGTAAAATAAGATACCTACTATTAATACCAATAACATCCTAACATGAAAATGAATGTATTTTAGTGATTTTTTGTAGATAATTCGAATTTTATGTCAGTCCCGGCAATGTACCGCCTTGCCGGACTGAAAGGGTTAAAACGAATGCAGTTCAAATTAATATTTACAAAGTCTTTATAAACCCCACCACCACATTCAACAAAGTTTACTAGCAACGGACTAAACGAAAACCTGACATGCGCTTGCTCCGACAAAAAAAGTGTACTGCTTATACGTGTACTGCTTCAGCGTTGCCAGAGTGCTTAGTGTAAGTTTTCTCACCTTACTCGCTTAGCCGAAGTTTGCGAACAAAGTTTAATTCTCAACCTCATTCTCATTGTATCAAGGCTATCTGTCAAAATTTTACTCTCACGCGATGGTAACGTTTGGGCATTTGGAAACTCACACTAAGCCCTCAGAACGTTACTTTTGTAACGTTTTACGTTTCTTTTTTACCCCTTACGTTACTTTTGCGTTACATTTCAAGATGGACTTTTTAAACCTTAATTTTTTAGAGTTTAATCGAAAGCTCTCGGTAAAACGAGACGCTTGTATTATATATATTTATGGTTGTACTCGTATCGTGTAGAATGTTAGTAATTTGGCATTGCCAACTAAACAAATGAAAACTAATGTGATTGTCTCTATCGTACTTATAGCTTGAATTAGCAAATAACCAACCGACAGGACGGCAGGCAGTGCAGTGGAGGGACTTTGCAGGATTACGACCGTCGATTTCGTCAATCCCTAACATATGAAACCATTAAAATAACGCGGAAATAACAATTGCAGACTTTTAATAATCATTAAAATTGATTTTTATTGTAAGTAAGTACTGAAATATAAAAATTTATTAAAGCGTTTCATTTTCTGAGAAGACGTAACTTTTTGAACATGCTTAAGTAACTTTTGAGGGCAGGGTAATGGCAGCACTGATCTGCTTATTTTTTCGTTTAAAACGTGCATATTACACATGCTACGTAGTAGCACAGAATACTTAATAGTACAAGTAGTAGTAGCACAAAAGCATGCTAGTTTCGAGCATGTGCTACTTAGTAGCAAACAACTAGGTACTCTAAAAATTAAAACGCGCTTTTGAACTTATTTAATTAAATAAGCATGCTTTTCGTTTATGCGTCCAATCCATCCAACTACTCTCCTCTATTCTTCTACCAGTATAATTATTATCTAGCAATCAGTCAGTCAGTCAGTCAGTCTCGCTCGCAAATTGCTCGCAGAGAATTTTAACCTAATCTTGCGTTTCGATTTTTTGGAAATGCTCTTAATTTACTGACGTAATTTATATTAGTTAAATCAATTATGCATAATATAATGTTTTAGTATTTTAGTTACGTGAGTGCTGAGTTTTTAGTCTAGGTATTGTTTTGTTGTAACTCATCGCAGTCTCCCATCAATCGTCTATTCGGCTTCTTTCACATAATGTTCATTTGTTTGAATTAATATTTCTTGTCGTATTGTCAGAAACCACCACAATGGCGCTAATACTGCAGTATTTAGACGACATGCACGTTTTTATGGACAAATATGGAGGTGAGTTAGTTCCCTTGCACTGTCATTTATCTATTTATGAACCCTAGATAACCTACTTATCAACACTTAAGAAAATCTTTATTATGAACTAAATTACTATTATTTAATTAGTACCTACTTAGAAGTCTCATAAATAAGTTACTAATTCCCTGATAGGGATTATCAGCCTCTTTAGTTGCTTTATAGTGGCTGTAAGAGTACCATTTAATTTATTAAATGGTAGTCTTATGATGTCTATGACAGTACCTACCTACTTACATAGTAACACACCCAAGTGTTTGTTACTTTCTATATTTTATTCTAATTTTATTTACATCACTATTTGGTTAAAAAAAAACCGCAAAATGACGCTAAACTTTTTTCAAACAAACTTAAAAGTCAGTAAGCTTACAATAAAATAACTATACCTAAATTTTTTTTCAGACCCGAGAACAAACCCATGGTTTCTGATGAGCTCTCCGTTACCTACATTAATAATATGCTTAAGCTATGTATATCTAGTCAAGGTAAGACATACAACATTTTAATAGACATTCTATAAAACCAAAATGATAAATATTGTTTTAAAAAATTCCCATACTATGCAACCAAAACAACTAGGCTCATGACAGGAATGTGGTTTGTATTTTCAAAGACCGCACCCCGCCTCTTTCACTGCATTAACCTATAATCTGATCGATTAGCACTACAATAATTAACTGATTGATTAGACTTCCTGAAGTGTTGGTTTTCATTAAGATATTTTATGTTTTTCATAGCAGGCATGCACCTAATTGTGTTGGATGTGTATAATTTCAAATATTGTTAAATATTAATTATTTGTGACTTTTTTAGATATTTTTTCTCTCTTTCATATCTGTGAACACATAATACGGGTAATCAGAACAAAACTAGCTCAGATACACAATATTATAAAGCCCAAAGACTATAAAAAAAATTACAATTATTAAAATTGTTATAAGTAATAAGTGCTATTACTACTTATAACAAGAGCTAGGACTTTCATTATTTCCAGGCTGTTCTTCTAATGTAAATATTTTTTATTACAGGTTTTAGGTCCAAGGTTTATGGAAAACAGAAAACCCTATGAATTAAAAAATGTGTTAATAGTATACAACCTCCTACAAGTATTGTTCAGCTCATGGTTGTTTTATGAGGTAAGATCCTTAATAAAAAAAATATATTTTTGATAATGAGTAAGATTTTTTTAAACAAGTATTTTTTATGTAAAGTTCAAAGTGCTTTTCTTGCTATTTGGCTGTAAAATTTTCTTAGAATACAAATTATTAATTCTATTTTTAAGATATATTATTTTTGTACTTTTTGTTTTTAAGTATGTCAAGTTTAACTGCTACTAGCGACTTCTAATAGTGTGATGCTTTAGATTTATTTTAATATTAAGTAAGCATTATTTATTTATTATGATGATGCCATATTCCAGAAATGGACACATGATGCTAATAGGACCTATTCCTAAAATAACTGATTCTCAATAGGACTTGCCAGAAAATGACTTATTACTCTAATTACTTATTTTTAAAAGGACTCATTCCGGAAATGGCTTAAATCTAAGAAACCAGTAGGAAAACATTTTTACTGATAAAATATCATTATTTCTCCATCAAAATCGCAACACAAACAAAAAAACGAAAATAAGGTAACTCTTTTTCATGGCATATTACTTGTAAATATGTGACAAATTGATTTAATCACATATGAATTCAACTATTGTTAATGTACTTCTAGCTTTGGTTTGGAAAAAAAACTGACTAAATATTGCAGAAGAGAAATAATTTTAGAAAAGTTTTAACAACATTAACAATTCAATACTTATGATAAATATTAAATATTTTTCTGTTTAAAATTATCATAATAGTATAAAAATAGCATTGAAAAATGCAAAAATAAAAAAATCATAAATTAACAATTCAAATTGCTATTTATTGTTTTCTTACTGTTTTCCTAGATTTAAGGAGACTTAATAGTATATTCGACCATACGCCAAATACCGAATGTTCGGCGGCCTTCCCGGCCTAATCGCTGAATATTCGGCAAAAATTTTCGGCCGCTATGTATGTGCTTGTTTCGCGCTCGTTTGTTCTACTGTGCTGCCAAAAGCAGTTATGGCTTTACAAAACTGTATAATTTCTTCAATCTATTCTAAACCTTTTGAAAGTAAAAAAAAAGAAAAAGTTAGTTTTGTAATCCTATTATTATTGTTTTGGTTCGCATAAGTTTCAAATAATTGTGCATGCTGTGTACGCTATTATTGGATTAAAGTCTTGGCTCATATATTTAGCATAGATTATAAGTTTTGTAATGACTTGAATCTGTAAGTGTACCTATAACAAATAAATAAATAAACCTAACATGTAGCTAATTAAAGTTCAAACTTGATTTGAGAAATCTGATGGTTTTGTAAAGCCCAACCTGCTGTTGACCGTATTTACCTCCCATGACCGCGCCCGCCCCGAACGCAAGCTATCTACCAAACTGCGTGTTTTAAAAAGTAAAGTGGGTACACATTGTAAATAAGTTATAAAAATTATCGTACTATCAAAATTTAAAGTGAAATTATATAAGATCTCACAATAAAATAATTAATAATCATCCATTGCGTCTCAAAAGAAACTACCTATTTAGATATACTTCGAGGGTGATCAAAGTGCCAGTTATCCCACTATTCGGTATTCGGCCGTATAGTGTGTAGATATTCAGTATTAGGCCAAATACAAAAAAGTGGCCGAATAGGCTGAATACCGAACAGTAGCCGAATTTTCGTTGCAAGGCTTATTTTAAGCCAATTCTAGAATGAGTCCTTTTAAGAATAAGTCATTTTAGGAAAAGGTTCTTTTCGGAATAGGTCATTTTCGGAACAAGTCATTTCAGATCCTTTTAGTATCGTGTACCAATTTCCGGAATAGGATTTATCGTACTAAACGGCATTATCCTACTGCCATGATTATTTTACACAAATGCTAATTTTTTTACTTTTACACATTACCCTACCCAGAGCTTGATGGGGGGTTGGCTGAAACATTACAGTTTAAAGTGTCAACCTGTGGACTATACAGACAACCCTGTAGCCACTAGAGTAAGTGAAGCAACAGTTCCTCAATGAATGGAAACAAAACTAACAAAAATCAGCTGTATATAATCATTGAGGAAAATTATTATGTAAATAGATTTATTATCAGGGATATGATGTATACACACATAGTTGATTTTATTTATTATACCGAGTACGAGGCGAAACTCGGCGGCATACACTAATATTAATTAGGGTCAGTTCACATTTTTGTTTTTATTATGTGTAATGAAATAATCGAAATATGCTTCTGCGCTTAGCGGCATCCACGGAAACGGCCAAAGTTGGTCAATCGGCCTCACTTGATGCTAACCTTTGCAATCAATTACTGTTACAAATTTTCAATTTTAGTTAGGGAAAAAACTTGCTTCTTACCCATCTGGTAGTTAAGCGTTTTAGTCCCTGGCTAAGTCGGTCGAGGCCAACTTCTGCCATCCCTCACCGCCTCTTCTGCTGAAACCAGACTGATCGTTGGCACACACCGCCAAGGAAAAGGCCGACTTATTTGCCGAGCATTCGCGTTTGGATGCTGGCAATACTGTACCTTCCAGTTTACCAAGCTGTGGGACTCTTATGTCTGAAATCCACATCAGATAAACCGAAGTACGAAAAACATTGCGTGATCAGGACGTGAATAAAGCGCTGGCTTTATCCAGATCCCGATGGTTTACCAGCCATAGTACTTAGGACTTGCGCTCCTAAGTTAGCCCCGGTTTTGACACGCCATATCGTTTGTCCATGGCTAAAGGACAAGTACTAAAGTCCTGCAAGCTAGCCAATGTGCAACCTGTGCCTTATTTTTTTACAGAGAGGATATGTGGGACTACCTAACCCACTAAAACCCCCTGGGTGTTCCTTCCTCGCGTATGGATTCCGGACTTGCTCCTATAGTCTCCGTCTCAGTAGCAGTCTACCGGGTCCTCTCTGGGTAGGTGGAGTGACCCAGACTACCACTACTATTGGGCGCGCGAAAACACCTGGCGCGCTCATCCACCACGGGGTCCTAGCTGGACGACGGGATTCCCCGTCCTGCCGTCCAACCCCCACAGCTACTGCGCCTCCTCCTGGCGACACCTCTCCTTAGAGAGGCGAGCGGAGCGGCGAATCCTCCGGGATGGCACACCTACCATCACCAACGTGGTTTCCCTGGGGAATGAGGCGATCATACCGTCGCCTCCTTCCTCTCAGCTGTCTTCGGCGAAGAATGGCCGCATGAGCGTCCTGCTCTCGAGCTCTCTCCGCTGTCTCCTTCTGCAGACACATCCTCGCAGAAGGAGACTATCGCTTGCCATGATCTGTCACTACCCAGCGTCTTACTGACGATGCTGGGTAGGGAGAGATCCCCTCCCACTACGGCCACGAGATCCCGACGCCGCGCTGACCACGCAGGACAAACCTCTAGTGTGTGCTGCGCGGTGTCCAGCGCTGCGTCGCACTCGTGGCATTTTGGCAACTCCTCCCGGCGGATACGATGCAGGAACTTACCAAAGCATCCATGCCCGTTTAGCACCTGCACGAGGCGGAATGTCAGTGTCCCATGACTCCTGTTCCGCCACTCCCGGATTAGCGTACCGCCTCCACCGTTCGCTTTCCCGCTATCGGAGTCTCGAGCTCTAACTGCCGTGCAACCTGTGCCTGAAAAGTAGTCGTGCCGAACCTGCCAATTACACGCCCATCTCAGTAACGTCCATTCTCAGTAAGATAATGGACCTATCGTATATAGAAGGAAATGACCCCCTCGGTCCCACCGACAATATGGGTTTCGCCAGAACCGGTCTACAGGTGATCTTCTAGCATACACCACTTACATATAGAGCGAAGCCATCGAGAGGCATGGTAAGGCGCTTGCCGTCTATCTTGATATTTCGAAGACTTGACAGGGTTTGTCATGAAAGCCCAGCAAGCTTCCGTCATACGGACCAAGAAGCTCATTGGCAATGACGATCTATTTCATAAACTCAAGAGCCTTGAACATAGACGGAAGATTGCTAGCCTATCCATATTTTATAGGTTACATTTCGGGGAGTGTGCAGCAGTAGTACTCTGCCTCGAAAGCACTAAGCGTTTCGATTCTACTTTTATCATCCGTACGGCTTAAGAGTGGAACTCCTTGCCTGAGTATGTGTTTCCTGACATCTGTGATCGTCGCTTACCAACAGGAGAGATACTGGTCAAGCGATATTCCTATATATTATAATAAAAAACAGTAGGAGCATAATAATAGTATCAAATACTATATAAACTTAACGAGTTAATAATAGGGGTTAAAGTATGAAATTGACTATTTTTTTCTTACACTTCTAGAGAACCTCACTACTTCTGTGATTAAAAGGTGAATATATTTCTTGATTTTATATTAAATTAAGATCATAATGATCAAGAATAATTAATCTCATGGTTATTATTTTCGTTTCTTATACGATAAAAAATACCTCGAAAGATTCTCCTTTTTTGTTAGCAAAATTTACGACTTTATTTAATATAATTAATAAAATATTCATAATTTTTTAAATAAAAATATAGCATTAGATTGCTTAGTCTTCAAACAATGATTGTACATTAAAAAATCGTTGCATTAGCATTTGCGGTAGTAACTATAACAAAAATTGTTAGTATGGAAAACGAACTTTCTTTGAAAATCTTCATACAAATCGGCAATTTCATAGTTAAAGACCTAATACATACAGCTTCGGAAGTATTCGGGCAACTAAGCGAACAGGGCACCGCACCTTACGGAATAAAGTGACAAATATACAGCCCATCTACCATGTTTTTTTTCCACGTTTACTGTTCAGTAAACCGAAAACAATTTTTATGAAAATTTGTAGATCTGCTACTGCCCAATAGATGACTAACACTCATGGTAGAGCAGGACCAATACAAAATGATCACATCATTCCGCTATGTGGCGGCTCAGATGGCGCTCTATAAGATGTAGTCAAGTAAATGCATGAGAATCGTGCATATTAAAAACGTTTATAGTACCTGTATATGAATGTTGTTAACGTTTTAAAAAAGTTATACGGAGTGTTGAATTGTTGATTGTATAAATTAATATGGTTGTTGCTGCTTTCTGCGTTTGCCGTTGAGCTCGGAATGCTTATACATTTGCTATTAAATAAGATTATTACTGACTGACAAAAATCAACCAACGGCGAACTTACCCTAACAATGTATAAATGTATTATTATGTACATACATCATAAGGTAATATTAATCGTGGTGGTTAACATATCGCTCACATGAGTACGCATGTGATGCTCATGTAAATATTAGAATAACCAGGGTCAGGTGACGGTATATTGTTTCAGATCGGGGCTTCTGGCTGGTTCTCAGGCAGGTATAACTATCAGTGTCAACCAGTGGACCACTCCAAAAATCCACAAACAATGAGGGTGAATTACCATTGTTTATTTTAATTAATCGACCCCGAAAATATCCCTAAATATCACAAACTCCACTCGACACTCTCAACTATAATACTAAATGCTAAAAATAAAATATTTTTTTGCATTATACTGTTTATTCACACTTTTCGTATAATTAATAATGATAATATTTTCATAATAAATCCATGGGAAGATAAACACCCACATGTTGACATGCAAAATAATGAAGACTAAAAAATATTTTACCTAAACCTGCATGGTTAATACAATAATCCACATTTTATATAATTAAACATATAATTCATCCATATGACTTGGTAAACTGAATGCATATAGTATCCATTTGCTCTTCGGATTCTATAAAATATATCGAATATACAGATCTATAAATACTTACTTACCTAGTTGTAAGATCATCATTCATCAACTTACACCACAGTAACTTTTATCATTATGTATATCACAAAATAACATAACATCGTAATTTATTATCACAAAATAACTAAATCGTTGAATATTTCAATATACATTTTGGCTACATCCTTGGGTCATGAATTCATCACAATCATCAATCGTTACTCTCATTCTTAACTCTAGACTTATTAACTCATGCATCATAGATTTAACAACTCCAGAAAGACGGTGAAAAGCCAAAACCTTATCTTAATTCTATCTTACATAATTTAGAGCATAGCCTTTTTTGTATTCATACCTTTTTCGGTCGATTTCTGCAGTGTTGTAATGTTCAAAATAAAATTTTCCACAAAGGCGATCATTTAGTATGAAATTTGGTGGAGTAAGATAAAAGGCAATGCATTGTATTGGCATTTCACCGCCGCTTTACTTTATAAGATAAACGTTTGAAATTTTGTTTGAAAATTCAATTATTAAAATCAGATATTAAAAACTCACAAGTCTTGAACAGCTATAAACTTTTAAGAATGACTAGTACTATTAAACTATTTAATAAAACGCAATTAATAAGCGTACATTTTGTAAAAATCCCTTTACTTATAAATGGTTTGACGAGTCCCTTACGAGTTTCTTGCCGGTTCTTCTCAATAACGGTCTCCCGCCGTAGGCTTTGTGAACCAATGACGTAGCTTCTTGGACATTTACAAGTGCCTGTAACAGCCTAGACTAAATGATATTGTTTTTGTTTTATGGCGAATGAGTCTCGAACGCCTTATTTCCAGTCTGTAAGAGCCCTTATTATGCTAAAATGTACATACAATTTTTTTTTAATGTACCTAATTCATCACGATTTCAGATGGTACATGCTTGTTGGTGGTACTACTTTTCGAAGTTCACCGAATTTTTTGACACGGTAAGTTTAACAATTATTATAGTAATTAGGTAGATAACTTTGTACAGCCAACAGTCACGTTTTAAAAAAACTGTATTAATTTTATTTTTCTTTTTTTAACCTTAATATGTTACCTATGCGGTAATGGTAAACACGTGCCTGCTTATTGACTATTTATATAGGTTATAAATTAATAATAATAATATAAATTTATAGGTATCTCAGGTTTATAATGACTGCATATTCTATACTTTTACACGTTTTACCAATCCTACTTTACATAATACATAACAATACATCAATAAAAAGTTACTAATTAGTTTGCTAACGAATTACTTACCTAAGCACCTAATAAACAGACACAATGTGTAACAAAGTTATTAAAATATTGTCGCCTTCTTGTCAAAGTAACACTTGTTTTCTACCACTATGAAATCTAAAACGACAATAATATTAGAACCAAAGCTGCGTGTTATAAATAAAGAAATTTTCTTCCTTTTTTAATTACATTTCATAATAATTATAACTTTTTGAGAAACATTTTGATCTTACATGTGTTTAAATGTACCTTAATCTATTTTCAGATCTTCTTTGTGTTAAGAAAGAAGTTTGATCACGTGTCTACCCTGCACGTAATCCACCACGGAGTGATGCCAATGTCCGTGTGGTTCGGCGTCAAGTTCACGCCGGGGGGTCACTCGACCTTCTTCGGGCTGCTCAACACCTTCGTGCACATCATCATGTATACGTACTACATGCTCGCAGCCATTGGCCCCCAGATGAGGCCGTATCTGTGGTGGAAGAAATATCTAACCACCCTTCAAATGGTGAGTTAAATGAGTTTTTGTATTTTTTAAATTTTCTGTGACGAGTGTTATCTGCGAAATATGGCGGATAACTCCAATGAGCGCGGTGGTTCAGCTTTTGTTTGGCCCAGAAGGATCATCCTTAAAATAAATCTAATGAATGAACTGAAATCATTCAGTTAGGGTAGGTATGTTAAGGAAGTGTGGATCGGTGAAGAAAGATTTCTTCATCATATAGAATGAGCTAGCAGTTGGGATATTTAAAAAAAATATTTTGACGTCAAGGCGAATGAGCAAACCGAAAGTTCGCGAATGGTATATTTGATTGTAACTGAAGAAATATAAAAATGAGATCAACTTTATACTGTACATAACACGAATATGTAATTTCGCGCACACAAATAGGTATCCACCGTCTACTCAGCTCCTAACAAAGCTCAAGTCTGTTGTCCGAACCGCCAGTGGTAAGTACCTACGGTCAAGAGCAGGGGGGATTACTTTTGAGGGGATCGCGTTGAGATCGAATGTCAAAAATGATGACTGATTTTCGATGTTGAATCGTATTCGTATCGTAATTGGCGCTAAAATCGATATCTAGAGTACAAAATTACTTTATTTACATATGTAGGTACTAATTTCAAGTATTAATTTTTAGTTTAGTTACTTATTAATCATCATCTGACTTTTGAAAATAATTCAATCTCAATCACAATGTGATCGCATCAAGAGTAATGCCCGAAATTAATAACCTATCTATAGATATGGATTAGGATATCTGAGATTGTTGCCAAGGATACTGGGTTCGTTGCATAGCAACCGTCGTTATTTTGGTCATATTAACAAAAATATCCTAGGCAACTATCTCAGATAGCCCTATCCATATCTACAGATAAGTTATTAATCTCGGGCGTAAGGGGACAGGTCAGGCTTTACGAAACTAACTTTCTCCAATTGAATATGAACTTTAAGACGTAAGCCGTTGAGTTTGGAATTACTGTCCAAAGAAATTTGACATTTTGTACAATCCGTAGTTGCCGCTGACTGTACACTAATCGCACGTGCAATCAAATCATAAAATCATTTATTACACTCATGTGTTAACAAGTAATGCAGTAAAATCAAAGAATATACAGGATGGAAATAATCTATGGGCCCTGGAGGGGAATCATTTTACTGAAAGAAAACATTCCTTTATTTTAAAAAATAAGTAATCCTTCATTCAAAAGTTTTTGAAAAATCACTTGTCTGCCCCGGGAATCAAACTGGCTTAAATTAGAAAAAAATAACATCATGTATTTTTATGGTACCAATCGATAGTCTTATTTATACAGATCAATTTAGTTAATCTTTCTTTCAGTAAAATGTGCTAACTACAGGATTTAAGGTACTACCCCTCCAGGGGCCATAGACTTTTCCCACCCTGTATACACTTAGTAAAACTTCAATTAAGAAATTATACTTCAATTTAAATTTATAATCTGGTAGTTGCATATGATTATTCCATTAAAGGCGATTTCATTTTACGGTGATTAATACCGCTTTTTAATATATGTATAAAATATCATATTATATAGGTATTGTATGATGCTCTTGATAATTACAGGATTTTATGTAAATAGACTAAGGCCCGCATTACAGAATGTGACTCAAGCAGTGATCTATACTTGAGTACTGTTAGCAAAGGATAAGCGCATACATAGCATCGACATCCCTTTGTAACTGCTCTGAAGTACAGAACACTGCTCGAGTAACGTCCTGTAATACGGGCCTTAAAGTTGCACTAAAAACTTAAAAACAAAAAAGTATATCCCTTAAAAATTCCGATTTACAACTTTGTTTTCGTAATAATTTATTGAATACCGATACAAACTATTGGTATTTTGTGATAACATTACCACTCCTCGGATGTCAAACTAATTTATGCAAGAATATAAATGAACCTGTCTCATTGTCTGTCCCAGATGTGTTAAATAAACTGAAATACGTTGAAATGTTAAAATACATAGTTAAATGTAAGTTTGATTGTTACTTAATCACGCGTAAATAGCTGAAAGGATTTGGATGAAGTTTTGTATACAGATAGACAAAGACCTGAAACAGGATACATTTTAACCCGATAATAGTGGCCGCCCGCGGTTTATCTGCGTGGTTCTCATTGGGAATATCGGGATAAAATGTATTTTGCAGGCTAGGTTAGCTTAGGTGAGTTAGGTTAATGGATAGCTATAAGATATCAGAGTCCTGGTTAAGAGTTTTGTCTGCAACATTACACGAAGTAGTCTTGATTGAGTCGATTGTATGTCTGTGAAAGGAGTTTCTTTATTCTACTGCAACTTCTAAATGCCTTCACGGATTATCGTTAGAAACCTTAAACATTCCCGAGTGATAATTTTTTTTTTTATTTCATTAGGGTGACGCCTGCGCGACCCTATTTTTAAATGTATATAATGTTTTTATTTTTAGGTTCAGTTCATCGGCATCATGGTGCACGCGTTCCAGCTGCTGTTCATCGAGTGCGACTACCCGCGCGCGTTCGTTTGGTGGATCGGCATGCACGCCGTCATGTTCTTCTTCCTATTCAAAGACTTTTACAACCAGTCCTACTCTTCCAGACCTAAGGTAATTTTGGGTGGTAAAATTATATTACTAAGTCGACAGCATTACCGACGGCTTTTACGCGGTAGGGCCACAGTTCCCAGTAAGGGCTTCTCCTAAGTTTCTAAAAGCTTTCAAGACAGCCCGAGCTAGTTTCGATGGTGAATAGGGAAACTACATACTTAAAAAATAACCGCGGAAGACTGCTGTCGTCGTAGGTAGTCGTAGTTTAATGTTTTCCATAAAGTAACCAACGTATGATTGCAGGTTCGCGCCAAGTCGCCGCAGCCGGAGCCGGAGCCGGCGACGGAGATCAAGGAGGCGCCGTACAAGAACGGCAGCGTGCGCAACGGGTACAGCAACGGGCACAGCAACGGGTACGGCCCCGCGCGCGTGCGGCCCGTGCCGGCCGGCAACTGACGCGGCCCCGGCGCGCCCGCGGCGTTCGCGTGTACATACGGTTAGGCGGTATCGACGGTGTAAATTTTATTTTATCGATGTAAAATGTGTAGTTAGATTTGTGATCGCATAGCGTTTTGTACTTTACGGTGATGCTTTTAGCTCTTAGTTCGGGGAATCCAGACGTATCGCTCGTCGGAGACGTGTGTGGTGCTCGTTTCCGAATCTACCGCGGTACCTTGCCCGAGTTTTGGAATATTTATTAGTGTACCTTTGCGACGTTCGCAAATGCAATATTGAGCCGACGACGGCAGCGATTCCTGCAATATTAGTTAAAGATGTGTCGGATGTGACATGTTAATATTTTTAATGCAACATTTTTGTTGCGGTATTGATTGACTTTTACAACTAGTTATTATTATTGTTTTTATTATATTTAAGTACAAGTAACATATTTTATTTTCCGAACGTTGATTTTCAATGTAATTTAGAATATTATGACACTGAAGTGGTTGTGTTAATTATTTATTTTGTTTAATTTAATATTTTATTTAATACCAAAATTATCTATATGTAAGATGAAATTAACGGGTTTATTAGAATTAGCCTTCGAAGTTCTTCCTTTATTTATAGTCTTCCGTTTTCTTTTTGTACTTATCGAAGTAATGAAGTTATTTAATACGCCAAATGTCATGGTCCATAACATTGATCATGTAAACAAACTGAAGCTAACCATTTTTGTAAAAAATATTTCATTCATATTGAAATCAGTTTGTGTACCTATTGTAATTTTTATACAAAGATATGCAAATAAAATATATAAGATAAGGATAATCAGCATGTTTTTTTTATTATTCCCGAAATAGGATACCAATTTGCTAGGGTAATTAAAGTAAGTATACAAATCAAGTGCCTTACTCGCAGGGCCAATATGCGAGACAGAGCAGCATTGACAACTGTTTCTGCCTTATAGCTGTCTCATAAATCGACCCTGCAAGCCGAGGGCTTTGAGTAGGGTGTTGATTTTTCAGTACACATTCTTTAGACATTGTATGTAGGATTACCTACATAAATAAAACTTGTGTGGATTTACAAAAATATAAAAGACAAATATTAACAGCAAAGATTTACTTTATTAAGTATCAAATCATTAGGTAATCAAGGCATCACAATAAAATAAACAATTACATAGTACATGCTAACAGAAACTATTAGGTTACCACTTCACTTACTAAATGACAATTCATTAGTAACCAAATTGAGTCCCTTGATGCAAATGATGCTTATATAAAAAAAAATACATTACTATATAAATGCATATTTTCATATTAAACAATCTTATTAAAATAGTAAAGAATCACAAACACTAACCTTATAATAACAATTGGAAGACCTTCACAAACTCAGTAACACCATCATTATCTTGTATTACTATGTTTAACACTGTTGTAAACTGAAGAGAAGCTTTGAGGTTTACTCAACATAATTAGAAACTATAATGACATTTAATTTTTAAGTACTGTTATTAAGTGTGCACACAATTATGCTTCTTGTCTATGTAATAGGCTTAGCGCAACGGAATCCCAGGTTTCCTGCTGAACTATCTTCTGTATTATGAGACCGGGCTGAACACCTATATCTATAGCAATATGACTTGTGGCATAAGAAAGAACCACCCTTCTTAACTTTTTCTTGTGGCTGAAAAATATAAATCCAGAAAAAAAAAGTGTAATTGTGGTTCTATAGTAACTGATACCTATTTGTTATTATTATTATTACATATTTAATACTTACAGATTCTTCAGACCAAGCATCTTCAGTCCATTCCCAAACATTTCCTGCCATATTGTATAGTCCAAAACCATTAGCAGGAAATAAATTTACAGGGTTAGTGCCAATAAATCCATCTTTTAATGAATTGTAATGAGGAAATGTACCTTGCCAAATATTTGCCCTGAAAATTTAAAACAAATGTATGTTTTGGAGATCCTATGGTATGCATTATTATAAGTTACATTATGTATGCTAATTATAGAACATTTCTTTAGAATTATCACTATCAGTCATCCACCTCAACTTTGCTTTCTGAACTAAGCATTATATTAGAGTAAGTTACTGTAAGAAGCAATAATTAAGAAACCATAATAGTCGGAATTATTTATTATGTATCTATCTCCCACGTCACCTAGTAAGAAGTTGAATTTTATTTCATTCCATGACATAATAATAATACCATAGTGTAACTATGGAGCTACAGTGCGCCTCGTGGCTGTGTCGCTTTTGACAAGACTTTCATAGTATAGGACACGACATTATTATGTCATTGTAGTTGAGTGAGCGTACAAACGTTTGTATGGCAGCTCGGTTATAGCTAGCACCCCCTCCACCCTGTGAACCCCGCACAATCGCTCTGGCAAAACATGTGCATCGGATGACTATTGTCATAGATAGACAGATAATAATAAATTAACAGTCGGTTTCAATAACCTACCCTCAATAAGAGATAAGCTTACCAGAGCTTCGTTGCCTAGATATTTTTGTTAACCAGGCCAAAATAACAGCGGTTGCTAAGTAACATGATCAAGATAGGCCTATCTCTTACTACGGTTAGATTATTGAAACTGGCCGTAAAGCTACTACAAACAGTAAAAAAATTGCAACTACTACAACATAAGATTGCAAAATATCCAAACTTTATATTTATATTAGTAGAGTTAAATTACATACATATGCTTTTTGTCAGGGAAAAGTTTGTCTCCCCAGGGATACTTTGTGTCTTGCTGACCACCCCTACAAGCAGCCTCCCACTCTGCCTCAGAAGGCAAACGGGCACCACGCCAAGAACAGTACGCTTTTGCATCTCTCCATGACACATGTACTACTGGATGGTCCATAAAGTCTGAAAATATTTATATACTTACTCGGGATTTAGGGAGTCAAGTTATTAATTGTCATAATATACTACAAACTTACAAGGAATGGTATACCTGTCATAACAAATGTGAATCATCAAGTTTAATGTCCATCCAGTTGCTTTTTAAATAAGTAAGAAGCTAACAATACCTGATATTCCAGAATCTGGTCCATGAGGATGTTCCCAACTGGCGCCTTTTACTTTATACCACCAAGGTGCTTGCACTACTCTAAAATCTTTAAGTTCTTCTCTATATGAATCATTGAGAAATAATGTAAATACAAAACTGTCTCCAAATGTCTCTGCTTCAGTCTTATAGTTAGTCAACTTGGCAAACATACTAAATTCTCTGTTAGACACTTCAAACTTATCTAAAAAGAAACTTTCAATGTTTATGTACCTCTTCGGTCCTTCTCTGTCGTTTGCAATAACTATATCGTCAGTACCCACCTGGTATGCACCTGCGGGTATAAGTACCATGTTCTCTATCGAATCATTATTTTGTTCACTCGATAAAGTACACTGCTCAATTTTTTCACCGGCGCTTTCAGAATAAATGTTTTCTGAGCGACGTCGTTCACTGTTGACACCGCAACCGCACGTATTTTTCTCGTTGTAAGCAAATCCATATTGAAGCACAAAAACCATGTACATTAAAAACATTATCAGTCATTTCATTCAACTTTTTCAAGTGTTCAAATATCTCAAGAGGAGCTGAGTAAAGGAAAGGAATACCTTTATATGGTTTGTCCTAATAAACGTGGAGTAAAATAAAATTATTTCTCCTCCCATAAGTTTTCCACATTATTATTTATTTTACACTTTTTTTCTTATATATATCTGTCAAATCAGTCAACGTCAATTGACAGCGTCAATCTTTTTTTTTTTTCTTTTATTCAAGTCACCAAAGCAACCATTCGCGCGCTCGCGTTGTCCCGTTGCTTAGGTATTTATAGAGAGCAGAATAAACCTCTTCTTCATATTCTTCATCCAATACCAGCGGTTTCCGCAACTCGACGACTTTTTGCGCCTATTTTGCGTCCGGAGGGTGTCGGGCCGGATCACTCCAGCCATCCCAGCTCCACCAGGAATGCTCCCAGTGCCTTCACGTCAGAGACGGCTTCCCGGAGACTGCCTGGTGAGCCAAGGTACTTCGCCCGGTAAGGGGCTACTCCGTCACAGTCCAACAGGACGTGAGCAGATGCAGAATAAACCTCTATAAACTGCTTAATTGATTCAAAACCCTTTTAATATTGCTCTTTCATGAAACCGTTTTTTTAAGGTTTTGGTAGAGTCAAACCTTAATGAAACGGTTTCTATGTACTCGCTACTGTACCGGTTTGAAAATTAACCGGATAAACAAACCCTGCTTATTATACTTAGGTACTCGAATGGATGGCGGATGGCGATGTGTTTTGTTAGAAGAATATATTTTTACCCACTGAAATTGTGTATTTTCCACCGATTATACGAAATCATGATTAGCATCATCAGCATTTTAATGTCCCCAGTTCCCCACCAGCCTGTTACAAACAGGCCTTCCTTATGGATGGGTAATAAGAAAGGGGCCCCACCACACGCTTTCAATGCAAATTGGTAGGATGGATGGGTAATAAGAAAGGGGCCCCACCACACGCTTTCAATGCGGATTGGTAGGTTTTAACTAGGGATGTTACGGAGGTTCGGCTCCGATTCCGAAAGGTCGAAACTTCCGATTGATTTTGCACATTCGGTTCCGATTTTGGTTCCGGTAAATTCAATCGTAAGTTATATCGGAGTTTATATTTGGTAAAAAAAAAATTAATCAATGGAGATGACAAATTAATTTTACCGAAAAATCGTCCTCCAATATTTTGTCATCTCCGCCATGGTGGTTAGTGCTTATCAGTGGCGTGGGGTCGAAATATGGCAAAACTAAGCCGAAACAAAAATTTCTCAAAAAGTGCTATTAACTGTATGGTGGCTCGCTGGGGTGGTATTTCTAAAAGGGAAGCTGATGGGAATCGAGATGGACCCTTTGCCACTGGTGCCTATGCCTAATATTGACCGGTTTAGAAATAGATTGGACGGACGGATATTATAATAAATAATAATATTAGATTTTTGCTACTTTCTGTTTTTGGAAGTTTTTTTTACCTATGCATTTACAATGCTATTTTTATCTGATAAAACTAGAAAATATACGAGGAAAATATCAACTCGTCCTCATATTGCTCGATAGGGCTCGATACGGAGACATATGAGGACACTAGAAAATGTCGTTCATATAGCTGAAAAATTATATTCTCTGAGGTTAGTTATTTTGTTTCCCTTTCCCGGGTTTTGGGGTAAGGGAAACTTAAGTAAAATTTTAGAAGTATTAATGTTCGAGCAGATTATTCTTGGAAGATGTTTTCTAACAAATATCATCAATCAAATGTGAATTTTAGTCCGTTGAAATACGGTTTTAAATAGAAAATATTATTCATCAAGATTTTACGATCTTTTATAAACGAACGAATTCCGTCGGTTCGTTTATAAATATAGATACGAAACTGAACGATGATACGAAAGTCTCATAAATAAGTCTCAACCGGAATTTTGGTTAAGTGATGGTTTGTCACTCAATCCCAGCTTTGACAGACTATAATATTTTTTCCAAGGGGTATAAGCCATGGTTAGTTTTTCTCACATAACTTCTAGGCATTGTCTATAACAATAATTAATATAATCAATCCTTGACAATATAACGAAAGAACTTCATTTATATCAGTGAATGAATGGCAACAAAAGACGTTGAAGGCAGAAGTACCCTTAGTACGAGTTTGGCAAACTAAAATCGTTTTCGAAAACTATCGCTTTGTCTCTTTCATAACCATAGACTGCTTTACCGACATGAGTAGGATTCGATAGCTATCGAAAACGTTGTCAGTAAATGTCAACTCGTATTAAGAGCTCCGCCCCCTGATTATGTAAATTGTTTCTATCAACGTTTGATTGAAAGTGCAGTTACTTGCTGCTTTAGTTACAATCAATTTGACAACTATCTTACTAAAGCAGCAATGTAACTGCACTTTCAATCAATTTCAATCAAAATCTGTTAGCAAGAGAGTTAGATAATCAACTAGCTGATAGAATACGTTTGTAATCAAATCAATTTGTCAAATAGGTAAGTACCTAGTAGTTGTAGACCATTCTGAATCATTCTGTCAAAATAGACCCTAATTTATCGCGGGCGACGCCGAGGGGCCACTCCTAGGATACGTAATATGTACTTATATAAAAAAGACTGATGATTATACTTATATAAATTAGTTTACTCTTAAAAAGTTTACGACCCCTGACATCGGGAAAGAGGAACATATGTTCCACTTTCCCGACCATAGTAGTTTACCTTACCTCGGTGTAGACTTTATAGATTATGTTTTGAATCACATGAAATTTGTTTATTTATGGTACAGTTTATTCAAATTTATATATATGTCATGAAAATAACAAGTAGGTATAAATAATACTTACTGATATTTACAGCCTTGATACATAAAGTTTTGATGCAAAAATCAACACACAGTAATTATTCTGCGTTTCACTCGTAATTGCGCGGCAAACCAACTGAAATTTTGTTAATTAAAGTTTCACATTCATGACCTCTTCTAGCGCCTTCTAAGTTTTTTTGGGGAAACTATATCTGAATTACTGTTTTATCGACCGATGAGTCATAGAGCTACTGTGTATGGTTCCTAAGATATAAACCACTGTTTCCCTTTCCCCATAGTCCCCCTTACCCCACGAGACCTTATATATAATTACCTCTCAAGAATGTTGATAAAATGTCCCTTTTGCAAAAGCACCCTATCGCAAAATGACCCTTTCGCAAAAGGTCCCTTTCAGCAAGCCTATTACGGTAACGCTTAACGTTCGACAATGGCAAATAAATCATTTGGCTCTTTTTTTTGACGTCACCTGTCATCAAGAGACTATAACTTGCCGGACATTGTCCGCTGAATGAAATAAATCATTAAGTGCTTGGCCACGGAGACGGACTAGGCGCGATTGTGGATGGCGGCGGCGGCGGTTGGCTAATTGAACAAATGTATGAATGCATAAATGCCACGACGCGCGCGCGGCGGGCTAGAGCGGCTGCGGCTGGCGTTGTACAGTGCCCAGGGTCTCCAGACTGGGGGTTTTTTTCGCAATTTTGGGGAAAAATTTGGCTCTTGGGGAAAAACTGGGGAAATGAAATCGTTGGGGAAGCTTTTGGGGAATAGTTTTTTTTTGGGCGAAATTGGCGAATTTATTTTCTGTCGCCCATAGAATCTACGATTAAAAATGCTGATCCGCAAATGTTTGTTTTATACTTTGTAGTGAATTTGTAGAACTTAACATATTTTATGTTATACTACCTATTTGAATAACTACCTATTTGAATGCCAAATTTGAATTTTCTAGGTCATCCGAAAGTGGATTAGAGTTATGATATAAGAGTGAGTCATCTTGCAAGTCTCAATATTATGCTTAGGCTCTAAGAATATATGAGCCAAATTTCACGCGTTTATGTGTAATAAATAGTTTTTGAGTTATGAGGGGGTCAAAAGTGGCTCCAAATGGTTCGTGTTACGCACAGTGCTTCTCGCCAGTTTTGTTAGCTTGAACTTAGCGTGACACGCTACCGCATGTTTAGATATTAAAATGTTAATTTTATTGTCAAATACAGTATTTTATTTTTGCTGAATGTCAAACAAGTTATTATAAAGCACAAGGGAAATTAATCTTTTCATAAAAATACGACACAAATAATTTGGGGAAAAACATACAAAATAGTATCTTTTTGGGGAAAAATAAAATCTGATCTGGGGAAATTTAACATCCATAACCTGGAGACCCTGACAGTGCCTCGTCGCCGTCGGTTGTGTGCGCGCACTTACGGGAAGGGTGTTCGCTTCCTCGCCAAAACGCTGTACAGGCGTACCTGACCGAGGCGGCTGAGGCAGACCCCAGTATATCGTGGTACTGTTACTCGCCGCCACAAGAACGCCCCACGAAAGTGGCCATCAGGGGGCTCCCGGCCAACACTACCCCCCCGACCAAATTGAGACCGCGCTTGAGGAGCGCGGCTTTCCAGTAGCCCACTGCCGGGCTATCGCCGGCAGCCAAGGCCGACCCGGTTGCCTGTTCCAGGCACGGCTGGAGCACCTCGAGTCCCAAGAGTCGACCCGCCTCTACGCAGTCACCGAGCTGTTATGTATGCCCGGGGTGATCGTAGAGGCCTAGCGTCATCGTAAGGGGCCCGCCCAGTGCCATCGGTGCCAGGCGTTCGGCCACTCGTCGGCCAACTGTCACCACCCGCAGAAATGCGTGCGATGCGCGGGCGACCACGCCGGCGCGCAGTGCACGCGGGCCAGGTCGGACCCGCCCACTTGCGCCAACTGCGCACTTCCACACGCCGCTAACGAACGGCCGTGCAGGGTGTTCCTGCGCGAGGCGAGGCGCATCGGGGCCAGCGTTCCCCCTCCCATATCGAGAGGGGTTGAGCGTGACCCCAGCCGCCCCCGCCCGCAGGCACCCCCTACCGCTTCGCTAAGCGCGACACGCAGGCGGGCGCTACCCTAACGCCGCCCGCGAACCCGCCCACGGAGCGCGGGGCCCCCCCGCCGGCGCGCCGCAGGCGCAACCGTGCAGGCCGCCGCCGCCGCCAGCGCGCCTCATCTCAGGCCCCCGCCGCGGCATCAACGCCAACCGTTGAGACAGTTTTTCCGACAGGGGGGTCGGAGGCACCCCCGACCGCTCCTAGAGCCCCACAACCTGCCCCTCCCCTGGAAGCCGCGAGGCCACCAGTAGCCCCACAACCGCAGCCCCCTCCGCCTAACAGGGGGCTTCAACAGCCCCCACCTCCCGTCAGGGGGCATCAACAACTTAACTAGACGAGACGAGATGACCCCCCAGGGCCGCCCATATAGGGGTACGGCGGTCCTTGAGAGGAGTGACATCATTCACGAAGAGCTCCCGTGGACTGACTTCACTAGCCTGCGTTCCATTACAAAGCCACATGGAAACATGACTGATGAAACTAAATCACAGGCATCGGCTATGTAATTATTATCATCACAACAAAAAAAACGACTTCAAAAAGACTTTGCATTTTAATAGGTACTTTTACTTTTAGTTCTATTATAAAATATAGGTAAGTACGTAGGTGCTGACGAATTGATAAACTTCTCTATTAAAGGCGATAAGATAAGAATGTAATTAAATGTATCATGTGTTTAGTCTTAAAAATGTAAAGCATATAGGCGACTCAATAACCTCTTCCTTTTTTGAAGTTGGTTAAAAAGACCGCCTTATCAACAATTTAGTCGGGAAGCATTGCAAACGATGTTCCGGTTCTCACGCGAACGAAGTTGCGGGCACAGCTACTAAACAATAAATCTAGTGTTTGAGTATTCTTGAACCAGAATAAATCACTATTCAATAAATAAATAAAGAACTTTCAATTTAACATTTTGAGTCACAACCCTACCGATCTAGACGTCTAGCTAGCGCCCGGAACTGGCCGAGTGGCGAGTGCCACTACTGCTCGACTTGAAATATATAGGTAGGTATACTGTGCCTATGGCATGGCAACGTAAAGGTAAATACTTGGACGAATTAACCATCGTCCAAGGGTAAATACAAAGTGATTAGGTACCTACCTTCTCTATGGTAAATGCATTCATAATCATACATCGATAAGTATACCTATCAATATCTATAATGTGGAAATATTTAGATAATTTAGATGAACAGCCATGAATGACTCCGTTCAAATGTTCGTTTTCACCATACAAATATTTGCCGCTACCGGAATTCGAACCCAAACTTCAGAGTAGGTTGTCACCTACTCTGAAGTTTGGGGCACCGTGAAAACTCTACTCAACCAGAGCCAATTTATTAGTTTAATGACGCGTGATTATTAATGAAAGTTTTAATTCTGAGGCAAAATAAATAATATCAGAAGGTATGCAAGTTATCAAATATTTAATGGTGCTATCCAAATATCAACCTATAGAAGAAGGCGAACACTAAGAAATATAATGTATATTTTAATCCTTTAATGATGATCACTCTACTCCTGGGCGGGGGCGGAATGCTGCAAATAAAAATAAAAAAGTTCAATAATCGTGTATCCTTATAATGCCGTATATATCCATTAGGTATCCATGTAAGCAGGTTCGACTTTTCGGCTTATAAACGCGTCAAAATCTCATCCTTGCACATAATGCGTCAGGTTGAGGAAGCTGCTGTGTTTAAATAGTTGTGCGGAACCCGCGACAGCAGTTTTGAGTTCAGCAAGGCCGCCTCTCTGTTCGAGATTACTCATGTGGATACAAAACATAATAATAATTTACCTATAATAGTTATTGGACACTTGTGGCCGCCCGCGACTTCTTTGGCGTAGACCGAACAAGATAAAAGTAAGTATAATAAGTTACCTACTCCATAAAATAGAGCATCAGCTATCTGCCAAGGAAAGTCCCGTCAAATCGGTCCAGCAGCTGTCTAACTCCAAATGTTTCAGATATTAACCCAAACCACAGATAAAGTAGGTAGGTACTTCCATTATTTCGTTTTTTCTTCGTTTTTTTTTGTTATTTCTTCTGTTTATCTTGAATAGATTTGCTCTTTATCTCAATTTAGCCCGAATCGATCACGATGAAGTGAGAAGACCCAGAAGGTCCCTACCGACCCTACCCTACTGCCTACCTACCTATTCAGCCAGGCTTTGAAAATTGACGGAACATTTAAAATCGGAAGAACAGACTCCAAGAGGGTAGTGTTCCATTACTCCATTGACAGTTAAATATAGCAACTTGAAAGGATGGTAGACTGCAACGGTAATGCGTCTCGATATCCGATGGAAGAAGGGAGATGATACTGGTAGTATGAGCTTGTACAGGTCCTAAGAGTTGCAGCGTGCTTCAATGAATAATTTGCAAAAGGTTGACAAACAGGCTCGCAACAGGCAACTTTGCGGCAGTGTGAAGCTCGTTTTCACCATAATTTTTTTAGATGAATGGACCTCTTTAGCTTTTCTTTGAATCGTGTTCAGTGCCGGACGCGTCCGCGTCCGCGTACTTTAGGAAGCGTAGATTTTTTACTTTTTAAGCCCTGGACTCGATGGCAGAGCCTTAGTTGAGGTCGGTTGTCTGCCAAACTCAAACTCAATGCCAAGAAGGTCGAGTGTCGGTGACTGGTCCCGAGCACCCCGGGAAAGTGGGAGTCAGTTTGAAAGGACTCCTATTTACCGTGAACAGATTTCATGTGCATCTATTAGTAAAATCTGTTATCTTGACATTACAGCAGACACTTAAACAATATAGATTCAAACTAAATGTGAAACTTAAAACATTTTATCACTAACTACCACAGTCCTCACCTTAGAAGTAATTGTTATCATTTTGTTGATGATACTAACAAAAATCTAGCCGCTGAAAATAAGAAATAACTCAATTATTTAAGTCGTACACACATACTATTCTACATTTAAGATGTTTAAGATGATACGTTTTTTAGTTGCCTTACATATAACTAAGCAATGAAAAACTATTAAACACTACCTATCAAAATCGACACAAATAAAACTCAGTGGCTTGACTTTTAGGTACCTAAGTACTTAAAGTATGTACGACCATGATTGCAAAAGGCTAAATAAATCAAAAAACAATTAAAATGTCTCGTAGCATGAAAATATAATAACATTGTGCATGAATTAAAGATACTTTTTTTTTAGGAAAGTTACCCTACCTACCGCAAATGTATAAAATTTAATTGAAGATAAGGAAGTACTCACAATAGTAGCGGTATAATATCCTCTTGTTTCATTTTACCATAGTATTTTATTATGCCGTCTACATGACCCATCCCTACCACAGCTAGCACACGTGGACTTTCGGGCGACACTGCAATATGCAATATCCGTTACTCTAGTACTTACACTTTTCTCGATCTCGATAAAATTGAGAACAAGTTCATCAGAGGCAGTTTTAAAATAGCACGCATATCTGACAAACTGGTGGAACGGCGCCTGAGATGTCTTGGACATATTCAGAGGCGGCCGCCCTCATGACCACATGGTAAAGTTGGCTATAAATCTGGATATTTCTACAACGACGCGAAAACGCGGAAGTCCCACCATCACTTGGTTGACAACGTTTCAAAAAGACCTGGGGCCCTACCGCGCAAGTGGCATCGGCATCGCAATCGGCTTCATTTGACAGATGGATGTGACATACTGCTGCTTCTTTTTGACAAAAAATGAAAACTTACATAAGACTAAGAGCAATATGTCACATCCATCTGTCAAATGAAGCCGATTCGATGCCGATGCCACTTGCGCGGTAGGGCCCCTGAAAGACGCTGATCTGGATCCAGATATAGCTTTTAATCGTACCGAGTGGAAGAAAAGGACAGAGTGCCTTCCCCAAGTAAATGAGATAAGGGTCTGGAAAGAAGAAGAAGTACAGTCAGCAGCAGGTCAGGCTTTACCCTTGCACTACAAAAACCACCACTATTAAACAAATATAAACAAAATATTCATATTCTTACCTGAACGTACACATTCTTGTATAGAATAAGCTAGACATTTGTCACGTTCATCAACAAACACATGAAATATTTTCTTGAATGCAGGCACATCTCTGATAATCTCTTCAAATTGAGCTTGGACGAAATCTTTATCTTTGTACTTTTCTAATTGATGTTTGCTGAAATATTATTTATGATAAGTTTCTTAGCGAAACTAATACCACCAATTAACCATAAATCTGGCTAAATACTTTTAATAGATGTATCCATTTTTATGCGAAAGTAACATAATACACCAAGATAGATGGAAAAATAAAACGAACGAGAAGTAGACAGACAATACTCGCGCGATATTGGTTGGTCTAACTACAGTAGCGCGTCATAATTAAAGTATTTAAAGGGTTACCTTACCTACCAATAATATAACTATGATGACAGACAAGCAGGGTGATATTTATGTTCAAAGTTATTCTGTCTTTCCTTAAGAAAACTGTGTGCTTAGTGCGAGTTTATTCTACTCACGGTATATCGTGAGCGCGTTAGGTTTTAGTGGCGTTTTGGTGTAGTCCGTGACTTTATCCGCTAGATGGCGGGCCGCTAATTTCATACAAAAATATCGATAGTGAATTCGTACTAATCACTCTGAAAACCAATTCAAAATGCAGCACTAAATCATTGCTTCGTCCTAATGAATCACGATTTTTTGTCAAGATAATAATAAATAAGTACTTACCTACTTACTATAAATATATGTCCAAAATTAAAAGGTCAAATACTAACTCTAATGGTTTCGGGTTGGCAGTAGTGAGATGATATAGCACTTGGCCTAGTTCGAACATACTCAGCGATTGAAAAGCTCTTGCGATCGTTATCTGTATAGGTCTGTCCCCTAAGAATAATTTACAACCTGGTATCCTTTTCATCTAAAATTAGTAAGAACGGTAGGTTAGAATCGGTGACTAGGTAGCCACTTATAATTAAAGTAAAGTTGCGTAATAAAGACTCCAAACTGAAAATACATAAGTATTGTAAAATAATATCCCGAAAGATGGTACTATAAGTGGGTGGATGTGGCAAACTTGCTTTGGGGTTGCCAGCTTTTTCGTTATTTCAGTATGTAGACGAATTCTTTAGTTATTTTCCCAGAAAACAATGAAAAAGCAAAAACAGACCTCTTGATATGCTCTCCGGAATTCGCCACCTGGCGCAACACCTAGTTCTTTGGCTATATCTGCATAAGTCTTCAATAGCATGGCATGTAGCACTCCAGACGCAAAATTTTGTCCTTTAACTGCTTCCCTGAAAATCACACGGGAAGTATTTCTTTAATCCAACCAACGAAAATTAGTAACATACACGACTATGGTTTATCTACCTACTTCAGTTCCAATGTAGGTACCTACAGGCAACAGCAGCTACAGCTTTACTTATCTGTCCAATTTCTTCAATCGACTTTGAACTTTAAGACACGGTAAGTCGTTAAGTTCGGAAGTGTCTATAGAAATTTAACATTTTGTATAAACCGTAGTTGCTGCGGACCGTACCATGTATTAGTTGTGTGATGTTCAGTAGTAATTTACCTCATTTTTCTTGCATCAAATTTTTTTGCATCTTCCAAAAACTTTTTGTCATCTAACTCCAAAAGTGATACTCTTTGGCGACATAGTTCGACCAGTATAGCATTCGGATTCAAAGTCTTAACTATCTGATGACAAAATAACAATTTTATTAAAAAACTAGCTGTGCTCGCAACTTCGATCGCGTGAGAACCGGAACATCGTTTGCAATCCTTCCCGACAAAATTTTTGGTAAGGCGTTCTTTTTCACCAACTCCAAAAAAGGAAGAAGCTATTGAGTCGCCTATATTCTTTACTTTTTGAAGAGATTACTTAACACATGATACAATTTAATTACATTCTTATCATCTTATCGCCTTCAATAGCGAAGTTTATCAATTCGCCAGTACGTACGTACGTACTTACCTTACTATGAGAATGGACATATAATTTCTAGACAATGTCCTACTGTTATTTTTCCTTCGTACAAATCCTGTATAGTTTTTGCTTTTCTTGCTGCTCTGAACACACTTACTTACTTACTTCGCTGGCTCAGCGACCCGAAGTGGATCCTCCGACATCAAAATGCGCCATGCGTTCCTGTTTTGTACCAAGCCTGACCAGTCGGGTACTTCCAGTTCCTTTAGGTTTTTGGCAACTTCGTCTTTCCAGCGGTCTCTTGGGCGACCAACCGGACGTCGTCCGGCTGGTAGTCCAAGATACGCTCTTTTGGCAGCTCGATCCTCTCCCATTCTCTCCACGTGCCCTAGCCAGCGAAGTCGGGCAGATTTTATTTCCCCGATGATATTCGACTCTTACACCAGTTGTGTTATTTCTTGGTTGAATCTTTGCCTCCACAACCCGTCCTCTCATCTTGTTGGTCCCAGTATCTGTCGCAGGATTTTTCCTTTCCTCCTTCAGGGTTATCGTCCAAGTTTCACACCCATACATTAAAATCGGCCTTATTATCGTTTTGTACACGCGAATTTTTGTAGCTCTGCTTATCAACTTGGACACCAGGACTTTGTGCAAGGCTGCAGTACATCTTAGCGCGTTGACTATACGGTTAACGATTTCTTCCTCCCTTTGGTTAGTGTCAGTAACCGTGCACCCGAGATACTTAAATTTGCTGACACCTCTGAAAGTTGTTCCTTTTACCATAAGATCTTTTCTCTTGGCCCTAGGATCCTTGTACCTCTTCATATGGATACCTCCATATGGAGAGATACAAGGATCTTTCACGGCTGATTCTGAGACCAAACTGTTTCTCTTCTTCTTCTAATACCTCTGCCATCTCTATCACTTCTCTCTCACACTGCCCCAGTATGGCAAGGTCGTCGGCGTACCTACCCAATAACTTTGTGCCTTCCATTTAGCTCTGCCCCCCCCCCCCCCCCCCCCATCTATCAATAAGACTTTTCGGATGATGTATTCGAGAGCAAGGTTAAACAGTAAAGGCGATAGGGCGTCTCCTTGCTTTAGATCGGTCACTACTTCGAACTCCTCGGTCAGTTCTCCTCCGACTGTAACTCGCATTTTGCTGGTGCTCGTGGCGACTTTAATCATTCTGACGAGTTTTGCTGGTATTTGGAAAGATGATATGATCCGATAGAGCGTTTCTCGATCGATACTATCGTATCCTTTGATAAAATCCACAAAGAGGCAGTGTATGCTTTGGGCATACTCACACCGTTTCTCCATAATTTGTTTTAGGAGAAACATTTGGTCCACTGTACTCCTGTTCCTGCGAAATCCGCACTGATAGTCGCCGAGTGGTTGCTCTGCGTAGGGTTCTAAGCGAGCCAGAAGAACGTACGAGAGCACCTTGTACGCAGTCGGAAGCAGCGCAATCCCTCTGTAGTTGCCACACTTCTTCTTGCACCCCTTCTTATGTATAGGACATATAATGCCCATATTCCACTGCGTGGGCTGTTGTTGTTCCGTCTATACTTTACGGATGATTTCGTACAGTCGAGATTGTACTGCTTCTCCCCGGTATTTCCACATTTCTCCTGGTATGTTGTCAATTCCTGGAGTTCTTAAGCCGCATGATGGCCTTGCACACTTTATCAATGGTTGGTGGTTCCTGGTGGTCAACATCTAGTCTGGTGTTCAGGTTCGCATCTATTTTGTTGGTCACTGGTTGGCAGTTGAGTAGTTCTTGAAAGTACTGGCGCCACATCGATTTCTGTTTTTCAGGGTCTGAGACAAGGTTTCCGTCTTCATCTTCTAGAAGTTGAGTTACGGGCTGGTAGGCTTTCTTAGCTGATCTGACTTCTTGATAAAACTTTCGTGATTCGTTTGCTCTTATTAGTGTTTCCATGTCTCTCAAGATTCTAGTCATATGATCCCTCTTTGCTCTTCTTACCAGTCTCCTGAATTCTATTCGTGTGTTAACTTAGAATAATAAATATGTAATTAATTATTCTAAGTAATAATGTGAAAATGCTGGAATAATACTTATGTAAATTATGATAACTATTGTCGTGGACAAAAGCTTAGTCGCACAACTGACGCTTAAATATTCGCTGGCTGGAAAAATACCACTACGTCCAATGATATGCTGAAGAACCGATGATCAGTACAAATAAACAATTATATATTATTAAACAAGAAAATATACTAGAAAAAAGCAACTAGTCTCATGTCAAAAAATCAAAAAATCGACGTGTCCTCATAGGTCTCTGTAGCATAATTATTGGTTAGTGCATTGGGCCGGACTCCCAAGGATGCGGGTTCGAATCCCGTCAGGGCGACATGAGACTAGTTGCTTTTTTCTAGTATATTTTCTTGTTTAATATTTATCACATAAAAATAGCATTGTAAAATGCAAAATTAAAAAAAAGTTATAATTAGATGGCTGTTTCATCTTTATCGATAGTCAAACATCTGTAAAGATGTTTCTTTCGAATGCGAGGATATTTCTCTCATTGATGCAGCGAGACGGTGGCCAACACCGTAGAACGGTGAATATACTGGAAAAATTCGACGTGTCCTCATAGGTCTCTGTAGCATAATTGGTTAGTGCATTCATTGGGCCGGACTCCCAAGGATGCGGGTTCGAATCCCGTCAGGGCGACATGAGACTAGTTGCTTTTTTCTAGTATATTTTCTTGTTTAATATTTATCACATTAGCATTGTAAAATGCAAAATTAAAAAAAAGTTATAATTAGATGGCTGTTTCATCTTTATCGATAGTCAAACATGAAGTAAAAATGCTGGGTTTAGAACAATAGGTAACTTGTTTTATTTAACAAAGTGAATTTACAGTCATAGAGAGAGATTGCGAACAACAACAAGATAACGTCTACGTCTAGCACAGAGTAATAAGAAAGTTGCTATCATAAAAGTATTGCCATGTCAATCACAGATCATGTTTAAACATAATCCCATATTGGAGGAGCAATACTCTAGCTTTGAGAGAACTGTTACTGTTGGCTTCGTAAGAGCGTCCGCTACCATTTCTCCTGTTTGTACATAGCGAACGTCGATCAGGCCACTGCTTATCTTGTCGCGAATAAAATGATGCCTGACATCAATGTGTTTCGTCCGGGAGTGATAGCCATCTGTACCTGACAGTTTGATGCAGCTCTGATTATCACAGTAAATGGTCATTGATTCAGATTTTAGAGCTGGCCAAAACTTTGAAATTGCTTCAGCCATAGTCCTTCTTGAATACAAGTTGAGAGTGACATATATTCAGCTTCTGTAGTAGATAAAGCGACTGTAGGCTGCCGCTTTGAGTTCCAGCATATTGATCCTCCCTGGAACAGAAATATGTACCCGGTGCGAGAGCGACGGTCTTCCTCAGAGCTGGCCCAGTCAGCATCACAATATCCAATAGTCATATTTTCTTCAAGTGACTGCTTAAAAGTTAATCTTAAATTCTTTGTACCTTTCAAGTAGCGCATAACTCTTTTCAATGCAAATGCTGTATTTCAGGTTGATTGTTATATTTGCTTAGTAAATTAACCACATAACTAATGTCAGGTCTTGTACCTTGAGAAATGTATAATAGGCAACCAATTCTTGATAAGGAATGTTAGTTATGATATCTGCATTTTTGCCAGTTCTATGTAACTTTTCATTCAGGTCCATAGGACTCTTAACAGGTTTACAATCTGCCATACCAAATTTCTGTAAAACTTCTTGTATATATTTGATTTGGTCCAGGTAAATAATTTTTAGACTTTTATCCCTTTCCATATGCAAACCTATACAGTAGGTTAATTCACCAAGGTATTTCATCTGAAATCTCTTACATAAATTCATCTTAAATGCTGAAATTCGGATTCATTATTAGTCAATATGATCAGATCGTCTACATAAGTGGCTATAAATAACATTATGATTTGTATCTGTAACTTTGTAATATACACATGTATCCAGGTTGGAACGTTTCAAGCCCAATTCCTTTAATGCAGCATCTAACTTTCGGTTCCACTGCCTGCTTGCTTGTTTCAATCCATATAGTGACTTTTGCAATAAACATACTTGCTTTCCATTTTCATACAAAGGAGGCTGGTTCATGTAAATTTCTTCCTCAATCTCACCCTGAAGGAATGCTAAAACCGCATCCATTTGATAAATGCTTAAATCATGTTTAATTGCAAGGGCAAATAAATATCTCAGTGATGTAAGACGAACAACAGGTGAATAAACTTCATTATATTCCAAGCCCTTTTTCTGAGCACAACCCTTTATCACTAATCGTGCTTTGTACTTCACAATTTCACCCAGTTCATTAGTTTTCTTTTTAAATACCCATTTACAGGGAATGGCACGCTTATTTGGAGGTAAGTCTGACATTTTCCATGTGTTAATAAAGACTTATATTCTTCATCCATTGCTTCTTGCAATTTTTACTTTCCGGAGATGACATAGCTTCTTCTAATGTCATTGGATCATGTAATTGCATAGCACACATAAAATTATTATTTTCTTGGTCTTGCAAATTCCACTTTTGTTGATGTGATCTGAGTGTTATATGTCTGCGGGGTTCATCACTCAAATCTTCACTTGTACCCGGATGATAAGATTCATCATTATCATTTTCCCTCTGAATGGAAGCGTTCCAATGTCATACCCATCTTTAAAAAAGGGAATAAAGATGATGTTAAAAACTACCGTCCGGTATCAATTATAAGTCAGTTTGCGAAGATATTTGAAAGCATTGTTTATCCTGTATTGACAAATTTTCTTAAGAATGTTATGGCTGAAGCTCAACACGGTTTTTGCCGGGGGAAATCAACGGTCAGCAATTTAATGGATTATGTCACTGACTTAATTAAATCAGTGGACAGTAAACGTCAAGTGGATTCGATATACACCGACTTTTCCAGCGCATTTGACAAGGTTGACCATAGGCTTCTCCTTTCTAAACTAAAAGCTTATGGGATTCATGGGGATCTTCTGCGTTGGTTGAGCTCATATTTAACAGGACGAATACAGAGTGTCACTGTGCATGGATTTAAGTCCAATGAATACATCTCTCTCTCCGGTGTGCCTCAAGGTTCTCACCTTGGGCCTATTCTCTTTTTGGCGTTCATAAATGATATCTCTGGCTCCATCAATCATAGTAAATTCTCTATATTCGCCGATGATTTGAAGTTATATAGGTCTATAAATAATGATACTGATGTTTCCCTTTTACAAGAAGACATCGATGCTATTAATGCATGGTGTGTTGCGAATAAAATGATACTTAACCCACAAAAATGTACACATATTAAATTCACTCGGAAGAGAAACTATATTCCATCCTGTTACAACATCTCTGGCCAAAGTTTAACAGAATCAAGTACAACTCGTGATCTTGGTGTATTGCTTGACAATAAATTAAATTTCATTGACCACATTGATAAAATTGTTAGTTGCTCTTGGAAAATATTGGGTTTGGTCAAACGCATGGGTAAACACTTTAATAACATCAGAACCTTGATAATAATGTTTAACGCGCTCATTCGCAGTCACCTCGAGTACGCGTCAACCATATGGAACCCCATCTATCAGGTACATTCTGATAGAATAGAACGGATTCAAAAGAATTTTACTCGTTACCTTGCCTACCGTAGTCGTGACTAGTGATGTGCCGTTCCCGGGAATATTGGAAACATTGGGAATATTCCCAGAAGCGTTCCCGGCAATATTCCCAAAAGCGGAAATTTAGGGGAAAATTGCTTGTGTTGTATTACAGTACTTTTTTGTTGTATGCTAACCATTCTATTGGCAATATTACAAGGCTTAATGAATATGCCAAAGGTTAATTATCACTTATGGCGAAAATTTCCAATTTTCCTGGGAATATTCCCAGTAAATTTCCAATGTTTTTGGGAATATTTCCAATACCCATATAGTTAATTATAGTAAAACTGTAAGCGAGCCAATTCTATACATTGAAAAGAATTATTAGAAAAAAATACCTCCCTCCAGGGGTCTTCTTAAACGAAACAGATACCAAAAATATAGTTTTGAATTTTTTGTCTGTCTGTCTGTCTGTTTGTTGTCCGCATTTCTCGCAAAAACTACCGAACGGATTTTAATGAAACTTTTTTTGTTATACAGCTATTGGTCGTCGCCAACATATAGGCTATAATTTATTTTGAAGATCGCAATATCTGATGTGGAACCATAGCAGTCCAGTCAAACTATGAGAGATATACAAATACGGTCTTAAGGAAAATTGTTAAGCGTGATGAGCATTTTCTATTGACGTACAAAGTTTGAAGATCTGGTACACCTGATGTGGAACCCTAGCAGCCAAGTTAAACTATATGAGATACAAACATAGCGTCTTAAGAAAAGTTGTTTAACGTAATGAACATTTTCTATTGGCGGAAAAATATCGAAGGTCTGGTACACCTGATGTGGAACCCTAGCGGCCCAGCTAAACTATAAGAGATACAAATATAGCATCTTAAGAAACATTCTGCGTAATATGTATTATCTTTTGACATACAATCTATACTAATATTATAAATGTGAAAGTGTGTTTGTTTGTATGTCCGTCTTTCACGTGAAAACGGAGCAACGGATTGACGTGTTTTGTAGTATGTGGGTAGTTTAGGAGCTAGAGAGTGACATAGGCTAATTTTAATCCCGGAAAAATAGCACTTTCCCTCGGGCGAAACCGCGGGCGGTAGGCTATTTGATTTTTTTTTTTAATGTGTTAATATGCATCCATAGCGCTGTACTAATATATAAATAAAAAAGAAACAAAAGCTTATTAGCCTAAAAAATTAAAAATGCTGCCAAAAATGGCTCCATAATTTTAAGCATAACGTTTATTGTCATAATATTATGTTCCATAATTTTAATACCAATAATCATCATGTTGCATATTATCGCGACGCATAATTTTAAAAGTCCTAATATAGTGTAGGCTAAAATTGTTTGTCATAAGTATGAAAATGCATAAATTTTGAAACGCAGAATAGCTTTAAGCATAATTTTTGAAAGCATAACTAATGTAAAGCATAATGATCACAACGAATAATATCTTAACGCATATTTTGTTTAAAGCTTAATAAATTTATAGCATAATAATCACAAGGTTAGGTTTTCAGTCACCACCTGCTCCTCAGATCGCGGGCCGCCTCACCCCTCCGCGCCTATGCGGGCTTAAATTACACTCTAGGGGTAGGGCATACAAGACTGCGTGGAGTCGGTTTTTAGGCGATTCGTTTCTGTCACAGACTAGTATGCAAATAAATTAAAAAAGTTTTTTTTTTAATAAATAAAAACTATTTTTTAACCTAACGTTTTGGTCACAGTTCTAACCTAACCTAACCTGAAACGTCTGTTACAGTTTGTTGATGCAGCCCCCCGTCCCCCCTTCTCGGTTTTTTTCCAAAATTTTTGAGAGAGAAAAAAATATGTCGGTCGGATTCCTCCTTAGTATATCCGGGGGTCTCAAAGGGGGGTCGAAAATGTTGTTAGATTTTAGCTACGACGCACCGTTTTCGAGATATTCGCATTTTTATAAAATTCATTCTTGAAAATTTTACAAGTCCCTGATCCATACAAAATTTGTTGAAATTTTTTTAAGTCCTGCACCCCCTTTGCGACACCCTAACCCAAAAGTATAATAGAAATTGTTATGTATCATTTTTTTACCATAAAAAATTGTTAGGGCTACCTATAATATGCCAAATAAAATAAGGTTTTTCTATAGTTATGGTAAATAAAATTATGCTAAGGGATTTTAGGACTGCGTAATATTAGGCCAAATGAAATTAGGGATATGCTTCATAATAAATGAAATCCCTAATTGACGACCTGTTTGGCGCAGGGGTACTAACCCCACCTTCTGCGCCAGAGGTCCCGGGTTCGATCCCCGGACAAGACAAATATTTGTGTGCATGAACATGTCTATTTGTCTTGGTCTGGATGTTTAATATGTATATTATGTATTTATTTCCAAAAAAAAAAGTATATAAGTATGTTTATCCGTTATCTAGTATCCATAACACAAGTTCTTCATGATACTTAACGTGGGCTAGATAATTGGTGTGATTGTATGGAAATATTTATTTTTATTTATTTTTATAATAATATGCCTTTAGACAGTTATGCTACTTAAAATTTATGCGAAGGAAAAATTAAGTGACATTAATGTTATGCTATTTGATGATTATGCCAATTGATGTATGACAAACGACTTAAGGACAATCGACATTATGCGAAAAGTTCCGCTCCCGCCGAAAATCACTATTCCACGCGGACGAAGTCGCGGGCAAAGCTAGTAGTTATTTTTATATTTATATACAATTTTACAAAATGAACATATATAATTTGTTTGTTCGTTAACAGTTTGTAGAAAGTAATCAAAAATTTTACTTTTTGGTCTCATTATGACTAACACAGCTAGCACAGCACACTCAAATCATAGCGATGGGGTAAACGTGTTTCTTTTGTTTTAAACTAGAGGAAAGGGGAGGGGGCGGCGCGGCGGGACCCTCCCCTCGCGGCTCAAGCAAGCGCATGCACATACTTGTTGTTGCGTAACCGTGGGATTAAGAAGAAAATATAAATAGCACAGAATTTTTACCATACTTGCAAATATATTATTTTGGAAACTTTGGGAAAGTTTCCGGGAATATTGGGAATATTCCCGTAAGTTTACAACGAGTAAATTACTTGGAAATGGGAATATTCCCAGCGGCACATCGCTAGTCGTGACTGTCCACGTGGCGCTGATAACGTTGATCGCCTTTCGCACTTTAAAATAACGTCTTTAGCCGACCGACGTAAACTTTTGGATCTCGTTACACTTCATAAGTTTATCCACGGTAAATTGAACTGCCCAAATCTTCTTCAACAGATAGGTCTCTCTGTCCCATATCATATACCTAGAAATCCGTTGACAAATATCTTCAGCTTGCCTCGTTGCAAGTCTAATCTTGGTCGGTGCGCTCCTCTAAGCCGGTGCATGCGTACTTATAACGAAATGGATAACAGCAATGTCGACATCTTTCATCTTTCTGATCGTGCGTTTAAGAGGCTGTGTGTGGCAAAATTTCATGTAAATAAGGTTAATAATTAATCTTTATTTTATGATTTATCTGTTCTGTTTCAAATTTCTGCTTTGTTATTTTAACTAGTAAATAAGAAAATAAAAAATGCTGTATTCATCTGTAAAGGCATGTCTTTTGGCCTAGTCAGGTTTTAATTTTTAAATTGTAATGTGTAAAGATATGTCGTTGGTGAATCTTTTTCAATAAATAAATAAATAAATAAATTACAACAGCTGTCAAAAGAAATAGTGCTCTGTGGTGACAACACATATTCAGACTCTTCAATAGTTACTGTAGAACTGGTTTGAGTGATATCAGACTCTTCTGAACTGGTTTGTGGGACAACAGTTTCTGTTAATGTTTCCACAAAACTAGATTAAAGTGATTCCCTTTTAGACTCTTCTGTTTCTAATTTTCTTCTTACACTTTCACTCTCTATAAATATCACATCTCTACTGATCATCTACTTTTTTGTTTTTGATCATACAGTCTATATCCTTTTGTGTTTTCACAATAACCTAGGAAAGTCATTTCACTAGATTTTCTATCCCATTTTAGTCGTTTTTCCTTGGGAATGTGTACCATGGCCTTTGTCCCAAATATTCTTAAATGTGAAATATTAGGTTTTTTCCTGTCCACATTTCTTCTGGTGTGACCTCTTGAAGAACTAGTGAAGGTGAACGATTGATCACATAGGCCGCCGTGGCAACTGCTTCCGCCCAATATCCTTTTGACATTTTTGAATCAAACAACATGCATTTTGCACGCTCCACCAGAGTTCTGTTCATACGCTCTGCTACACCGTTTTGTTGAGGTGTGTAAGGCGTAGTAGTTTGGTGCTTGATGCCAGAATCTGCTAAAAACTTTTTAAAATCTTGTTGATGTATTCGGTCCCATTATCTGTCCTCAGTATTTTAATTTTTCTATCTAACTGGTTTTCAACTTCATTTTTAAATCTTTGAAATACACTCTTTATATCTAATTTATTCTTCAAAAAATAAACGAATACTTTGTGGGAATAATCATCAATCAGTGTCATAAAATACTTGGCTCCACCTATATCCCCGATAGCCCTTTTTTGCAAAACAAAAGCCTTTTCTATATTGTATTTATAAGAATTTCCCAAAAACTAATAGGTACTATATCGCAGATGAGATTCTACAAGTGCGTAATAATAAACAGTTTTCAGTTGCTCCATTGTTATGTCATCACGTAAGCTTCTTAAACAGTAACATGCGGAACTATTTTTTTTCTCGATTTTAGCCAATTCATATTTCTAGTTGAGATGTGAATCGATATATATTGCTAAAAACTTAACCGATTCGAACATTGCGATTTGTTTACCATTTAAAGTTATATCCAGCTTTTCTTTATTTCTGGCAGTGGTTCGAAACAACATAATATTAGTCTTTTCGTAATTTAAAACGAGATCATTAGAATTAAACCAAAAACAAAAGGCTGAAAGAGCCTGTTTGATTTTACAATTCAATTCATCACAATTGTCCGCTGAAATAACTGCATTGCTATCATCCGCAAAAAGTGTAACTTTAGTGTCAACAGTATTATTATAAATAAACTTTACCAAATCATTAACAAATAAAATGAATAAAATTGGCCCCAATATAGATCCCTGAGGCACACCTTTCTTTATCCTTCTTAATTTTGATTTACAATAGCAAATTTTTCCATCATTAGTATTTTCAAGCTCCACATATTGTAGTCTGTTTTCCAGACCACGAGACGAAGTTAAGCCTACAGGATAGGCTACGACGTAGCTGTTCATGATCAATGTACGCTATAAAAATGTAAGATTTCAACGATTAATTTAATTCACACTTGCCTGGGTAACATCTTCCACGGACTGTTTACTGAAATGAACGGTGCCCAACAACACCACAGATGCTCGACTGTCATTTTGCAGAAGGGTCGCTGCTGGCGGTATTTGAAATTGCGACGAGAACTTTTTTGGAAATACTGAACATAAGGCTGCAAACGAGAATGTGAAACGAGGCTACCTTTATATTTTGACAAAAGTACAACACATTATTCATATCTTAGTGAAAACTTGAGAGATACGTGATTTTTTTTCAACTCACCGAAGTTGTATTTGGTGGAAGCTACCTTTTCAATTCTAATAAATTGTCTGACAATGCAGCATGCTGCCTGGTGTATCATATTCTGCTAGATAATTTTGTTTCATCAGGGGTCTGGTCATGGTTTATGAAATTTGAATGTTACACGGAAAATTTAGTTACTGAAATTCATTGCGGAGAACGTGGACAGCAAGACTCACTTTGAGTGGTCGTGTCAAGATTATTATTTTTTGTCAAAGTAACAATCTCGTTGTTATGTTTCTGGCCAGTACATTCTCATATACAGGTTTAATAGCTTTATATTTTGTCAATAGGTTAATATTGCCCCTATTAATGCCATGATATTGCCTTGCGAGTATGATGTGGAGTGTGGACGCTCTGCTATGTGAAGATTGTGAAGTCATAGGTACAAAGCAAACTAAAATCCGTTGCGTGCTGTGCGTATGGTGCGTCCAGCGCCGGCCAATGAACACATACCTAATGCCTGTATATATATTATAGACACGGGAAACCGCTACTGGATCCACGCAATATGCCCACACAGCCCGTCATCATAGACTCAGTTTATTAGCTTGATAATTTCTGGTTTATAAAATTACCGCAACCACATCGTAGTCTCGAGCAATGACATGTATACAATTTACAACCTTGTCGCATTCATGCACACGGAAACAAAGTTTTCTCTGTCCATAAATGACATTCAATATTGTAATGTGACAAGGTTGCTTAGGGTTCTAGGAAAAATGGCCGCGGGTCATAGCGTTTTCTAGATTTTACCGTACAATTTCTTTATACTACAAGATATATTTACTTAACATTGGCAAAATCGCGAATTTTATCGCCAGCAGGCCATTAATTAAGAAAGAAGAAGGTTGCTTAGTGTGTCTATGTCATTGTAGGTGACTGTACACATACAAAGCGTATAAAATACTGTTAAATTATTTAAATAAAACAATCGCAATATAAATTAACTATCTTTATTTTTAATCACATCATGTGCATGACTAAGACTCGAACATGTTTCGCTGCCAACAAATAACAAGAGCACTTACATTATATAACGTAAAACTCTACGTGGCTCTAACGCACGCATACCCCTTCCCTAGGTAGACCTAGCATCAATATATTTAAAACACGCACAAACTATACTTAATTATCGATACAAATAACGAGATATCCTAAAGGCAATACTTAAATTATCAATAGAAATGCAAAGATTCACAGGTAAAACAGAGGTATGCTTCCCTCATTAGAGACAATAAGAAATAAGTCAATGATTTTAAAGCGAATCAAACAAATTGCATTACCGTTTCATAGACGGGGGGGGGGGGGGGGGGGGGGATATATTGACGTCATAAGTGCCTGTCCTTTACTTTACATTATAACAGTTCACACACCTGCCTAGAATAAAGCATATTAATAAGAATATCTTGCATAGTATAAGAAATATTCTCGTAGTCGGCTTAGTTATAGCTTGGACATGCTTATTTATAATAATTTAAAGTTTTCTTAGTATCAGCAATAACGAACTTACTCTGCATCAACAAATAATAAAATATGTCAGCTTACCAAATAAAATGGATGGAAGAATTAATTGCAATTTTTCATTTATTATTGAGCCATAAGATTAAATATTACGAGTACACATCAATTTGCTTTAAATACTATAATCTTTTACAGTGCAGTTTTAGTTGTAAACTATCTATAATTTTTATTATGTGTATCCATATTTTATAATTATAAGTAATTAATAAATCTAAGTATTTCTAATGCAATTATGAATTTACAGTTGGGGAACAAAATCGCTGTTGTAGGAAACAGTATTGTTTACACACGATTCTGACGCTGTCGAGTTAGACTACTGTAATAAGATAAGTTTACACTACTGTAATCTGTGGTTTAGATTTAATAACATAAGAAAGGTTGCTTTACTAACATTGTTTAGTTCTCAGCACATAATTGGTTCAATCCAACTAACAAAAAACTAACTAATTTATAAGAAACTCAGAACAGCCACCAAAGCAAACTTAAAATAATTTATACAAGTTTATACAACAAAAAAAGTTATTGATTTATGATGACTTATTTAAGTTATTAACGTATTTTAACAGAATTTCAGAATTAGTACGAACATCAATGAGAATTTCTTGAGTCTTAATGGATTTTATCCTCAATAATTACCAACCAAATACACAAATAACTATAACTTATTTATTACCACAGAACATTAATGTTCTGTTCTGTGTTTATTACAACGAACACACTTATGAATTTATAAGTATTTTTATAGGTTCATACTTAATTGATAAATAATTTAACAAAAATATTTAAATCAGCATTTGACTGTAGTAACAAAAACAAGTATAAATTTTATAAGTATATGCCATATTTGATATAGTGTGTAGGTATAGGGTGTCCTGTGGCAGATTTCTAATTTCCTTTGCAAATTTGACAAATATGCAAAGCCGTAGTTACTGTTGACTGTACATAAACACAGTAAACCCTTATCACATTAGATTCATCACAAATGAAACCTACATAATAATTTTTTTTCTAATTTATTCGACAAAGTTCTATAGTGTGGACTTGTCTGATACTCTAAAATAATGGTTTTTCCGTTCCTCATTCATCATAATGAGAAACTTTTTGAAGTAATAAAAACAAAATGTCATGCATGATACTTCGCATTGATTGCTCTCAACAGTACATTCGGCGCAACATTTTGCTTTTTCGCTAAATTATACAGTATACACTTCTATTTTTTATTAGTATTGACAGATAAATTTGAAATTCTGCTGGCAGGCAGATGATTCGACATAATATATTATTATTCCAACCATCAAATTATTTACCAGATAAGCTATACAAAACTTATCTCGGTCGTGTAACAGCCGTTAATAACACAAATTGATGGTATTAAGGTAATATAATAACAGACAATAATATTAGTATTAGTTACATTAGACTGTAATTTATGGGTTCAAAACTCAATATCAATAAAAATAAGGAAATACATCATGATATTGGACATGTTACTAACATCAAAATATATTTTAATAGATATGGATTTAAAATGTTAAGTAGAACGTACTGTGGAACATATTTATTATTTAAACGTACATAATAGTACTACATAAAATAAAATAAGCGCGCTCTTTAAAGGAGATTGTTATAAATGCCTAAAAACCAACAAACATTTGAATGTACGTTAATTTGTATTAGATTTTTAACAGTATTTGAGTATAACAATTGACAACTGACACTGCTTTACTGCGGACATTCAATACAGATTTAAAAGTACTTTAATCTTAATACCATGAAACCGCCATCAATTGTACAATTGTCATTTGCATCGATAGTAAGTTCAGTAACTTATTGATATTAAACATGAAAATATCGATATTGGCGTCAATTTCAATATCGTGTAATAAATGATTACACAGAAAACATTGATGTTGTGCAAGATTTAAGTTTTTTGTGCCTATTTTAGTAATTTTTCTGTAAATGTCAACGGAACCGGAACTGGCTCGCTAATTGTCGGCGAGTGTACGTGGAGATAAAGATTTGCTCTACATGTATCTTGGGGATTAAACATATTTTACTCGTTAATCTCATAGAGAGGTGTCGTTGAATAGGTCTTTTAAAAATATTATAGGTTTAAGAAGACCACTTTTCGATTTAGGTATCTCTTTTCGAATACTAAGCTTTAAAGTGCAAAATTTTGTGGAGTGGGGCGTCCCTCCCCCTCTCTAAAATTTAAACGGTAGCTTACGGATGCGTGAAAAAATTCAGGAGAGTAGTACATTTAATGAAGTCCAAACGAAAACTATGACTGCTAAAGAGACTTTACAGGTAATAGTCGATTAACAAAAAATTTTTTTTTGATAAAATTGTCATAGATTCAAATTCCATTGAATAGACAAGTATATTAGTCGTTAGTAGTGTCAAAAAGAGAGTAATTAATATAAGTATAACCATTTAAATCTATTGATAAGGCTAACTACGGAACCCTATATTGCGCGTGGCCCGCCCGACACGCACTTGTTTTTAAATAAAAATGTTCTCAGCAGTGTCCGTGAAAACACTTTGTTCTTATGGGCTAATTTATTACTAGAAAATTAATTTTCCTCTGTTGTTGGTTCTTAGGCTAACGATGTATGGGCGCGGAACATTGTCCTTTTGATTTAGTAAATCATGAGAGGTGCTCGTAATATTGTTAAATTCTACTAAAAATAACTTTTTGAATAACGTAAATTATTTTAATTATTTAGCTTATTTTATTTTGAGTAGTGTTTGTTTTAAGTTTTGATTTTAGAATATTTAATTATTATGATGTCAGTTTATTAATAAGTATTATTATCACTCTAAAGTTAGAAAGCTAGTCTTAACGTGTACAATGAGTATTAAAAACACCGTGATCCCATAACTGTACATCACATGTTTATATGTACATACTTCATCATTGATATTTAAGACCATTTCAAGAGAATTTTATGAAACAATAGCCCGGTGCTTTACTTTCGTTAACTTTTAAGAAATTAATTAAAAAAAAATAAGAATTGTTTAACTAAGGAATACAGATAGGGTCATCTACAAAAATATTATTCAAGAAATACCTATTAGCTGTCCTGCTGATACAGACAGTGCAAAAAGTTGAGCATTTTTCATTTGGGTCAAATAATCACTAACATAAACCTATGCCAAAATAATCTAACAACATTTACATCAGCTTCGATATTCCTTTAACAGCTTTCCTGTCGCCTTTTTAGTCTTCATTAACACGAAAACGAGAATCATCCTGAAAACGTAATATCAAGAATAAAATATCAATTTTTATCTGAGTTTACGTTTTAAGAGCGTTATGCAGTCGTCTTTACGTTTTCTAAAAGAGGTTTTGATTTGATTAACTACGAGTTCATTTCACTCTTAAACATACTATTGTATATCGCAAATCTGATGTATAAGAATTAATTACGCTTGGATTGAATTACTTTTCGTATCCTAACAGTGCAGTGGACTAAGAGCGTTTGCATACTGCATTCGGTCTGAATCCAAGGAATATCTGACCGATACCGATATCGCTCTAGTGCACAAATTACTAAATTGGTAGTTACTAGTAGAGCTGACTTTTCTACGTACAACTACAACTCATCCAAAAAGTACTAAAGCTACCTCGGACCGACCGACAGGTCCGTCAATACGGATTGGACTTTGTGCACAAATTCTTTTTTAAAGGGCAAGCGTAAATAGAAGGGCAGCGGCACACATTATTATAGAAGTCTGGGCCCTGAAATAAATTTTGTTGTTACAATACACGAACGTTTTATTACCGACCAAAACAAAGTCTTACCGCTGCCTGACAGAATCATTCCTGACAGGTCGTTTCAGTTCTCTATATTCTATAACATTTACTTAAATAAAGCCTATTTTCGAATACTCTCACCACATGGCGCCGGCGGCCGGCGATCAGGGCAGCCAGCGGCGCGGCAGCAGCTTGTACCCGGCGTACACGAGCGCGCCCACGCACGCCACACGCAGCGACACGCGCAACACTCGCGTCGACAGCGACGGCGGCGGCACTCTGGACCGACAAGGATTACGTTTATTCGTTGACGAGTAGCAGGATTCGCGCTACACCGAGCCGGGCACGGTACGGGCCGTACGGTCAACATCTACTATATATACTTTTTGTATGAAGTGATTCATGCTTGTGCGCGCCCTGGACGGGTAGAAATGTCGATGGGTGGGTACTGTTGCTATAGCTATCGATTTTTCAAACCCCTACAAGTACAAGGGTACTCGCTATCACTTTCATATTTCATTATTTTGTTGTGATCGTTGTCAGCTTAGAAACATATGCGGCGATCAAGTTACCGCGCGCCAGCTGACCGGCACAAACATTATTTTTATTTGCATTATCAAGACGGACAACTTTACTTTTTACACACATCAAGAGCTAACAAGTACTTTAAAACTAAAAGTTGGTATACCACTGCCACTTTTGATACCACCGATCAACAATATCTTCAACGTGACCATACCAACAACTGTCATCGAAGACACAAATAAAGAAACGGGGCAACTATTGAATAATCTGGGTCACAAGATAGAAAAGCTCAAGGACACCGAAATCCTAACAGAAGGCATATCATATCACGACATTCATCACTACGCGATAACATACGCCATAGTGATAGTCGCAATAGCAGTAGGAGTCGGAATATTATGGCGCCGCCACCGCCGCAGGCAAGCCCGCCGCCAGACCCCCGCAGCAGCGGAGGAAGGAACCGCCGAGCCTGCCGCCCCCCAGCCCGTCATCGAGCCATCATCGACGAACTCGCAGTCGCAGCAGACGGCCAGCACACCACAAGTATCGGCAACACCGCGAAAAATCAACAGAGGAACAACCCCTATTTTAAGAAAACTTGTATTTAGGGAAAACTCTGTATAGATTAAGCAATTAAATATTTCAGACTTATGTATGTTCTGAAATATTTAAGTTTATGTACTGAAGTATTTAAGTTTTATGTACTGAAATATTTAAGTTCTATAAAATCTTAGCAATTGTCTTATCAAATACCATCATATTCATCTAATTTTCTCTCGGCCGGCAGCATGTACGGTCATTCAACCGCACAATCACTATTTGTAAGTCAGCACTTTTCATATATTTCATACTAATGAAAGTGATAGCGATAATACGTACAGTTTTCGTATGCAGCCTAATAAAACTGCATGTATGAGTGTGAACTAACAATAAGCACCCACCCGCAACTTCTTAGAATTGATCATATGTTGACTGGATGCAAATTTTGTTTTGTCTTTATGTGGCTTTGTACAGTCTGAAACTGTACACAATTACTATAATATTTTATTTAGCTTACGCTGCGCCCTACACTTCTGTGGCCGCGCGTTGTTTACATTATTATTTAATTTATAATTACATATCAGTGCACAACTAACTGCTATAGAGAAAAGTACAACCAACTCAACATAACTTTTGTATATTTTACGTATTTTCAAGTGAATATATCTTTAATTATGGCCCGTGATTTGTCTGCACTCCTGCAACTTCAATTTTTCTATCTACATCTCAAATGTATAGTGGTCACACCATACAGGCTTCATACATTATTATCAAATATGCAATCGATTACAATGAACTGAATACTGACACACTCTGCCTGCCCGCCGCAAGTCGACGGTAATAAGCGTATTAGCAAAATTGATACTTCAAGCGTGGCGATTTATACTTTTTGTATGGCTTCTTGACTATGCAAAAATATTATCTTACAATATGTATGTTAAATGAGACATGGGCAATCATTCATTATCGTATGGACAACAGCAGGTCAGGCTTTACAAAACTGTCGAATTTCTCCAATAGACTTTGAACTTTAAGACGTAAGCCATTGAGTTCGGAGTTATCTGAAGAAATTTACTGTACAAACATAGTCTTATTTAGTTTAGAATAGTTTACATCTCCCTGTGGCGACTGTGTTTGCTTAAACACTTTGGCAATCTTAGCGATTATGGCATATTTTGGAGGAACCATATGTCTAGCAGTTCTAACTTCTGTATGGAACGAAATATCATTTAATATAAGTAATACTTACTTAAGCAACGGAGCAATGTCTTGCTGCCTGATTTTGCCCCAGTGTTCCACAATTCCAGAGACGTGTCCAATCCCCACAACGCCCACTATCCGACATGGCTCGCGACCTATCCAATAAGAAAGAAAGTAGCATTATTTGCTTGTAGCAACAATGTATTATCTCGAGCTCCTCCGTAGATACTTTTGAAGGCACTAGGCGCTGGTCCCGTCCCGACTGTATTTGTAGTCGTTAAAACCGACCAATCCGCTGTTCGCACTATCCTATGTATTCTCCTTATCCATCCATAAGGAACGCCAGCAGTCAGCACACGCAGCAGTGAGGACATTAAAATGGCTGAAGACGATGAAAGTCACACAGATAGCGCCCATATCGCGTACGTAATAAGAGCGGCTTTCGTAGTGCAACTATTAAGATTAGGTGCTGTCAATTGTACTTTTCTGGCTTATAAAAACAGTTGACACCGTAATGCTGCAGCAAAGCATGTAAAGTTTACGTGAAATAACGTAAAAGCGATTGTGATCAATGTTAAGGCAGGTCTGCTGCGACAAAAAATATCAAAACAAACTAACAAAACATGTTAAGCAAAACATTGCGGTTTGCAGTGACAAAAACAAGCTACCCTCAATATTAGCAAGCGAAGATAATTGGATGAAATGAACAGTACAGGGGCTATTCCCGCAGGCGAATGTTTCCGAATGTTGAATGGGGATGTTTCCGTCCACTTCGGAAAACATGTTAGCTTGTTTTTTTGCTAAGAAAACTGGCCAAAACTTTTGTTAGATGATTGATGTCCTATTATTTTTAACCGACTTCAAAAAAAGGAGGAGGTTCTCAACTCGACTGTATTTTTTTTTATGTATGTTCCACCATAACTTCGCCAGCTGTTAACAGTTTTTTTTTTTATTATTATATTATTTTTTTTTTTAATCTGCGAGCAGCCCAATAGCCATGAACAGATGAGTTGTACGTCAGTAGCTTGAAGGGCGTGCATCCATCGACGCAGCTACCTTATTCATCACAATGTACGATGACGATGCTTCCTCTAGTTTATAATAGACGAGGCCTTCTTAAACGACGCATGTCATTGCTATTGTCTGTAAGATTTGATGCCAGTACATTTACATGACGTTCTAGTCTTTTTACGTAGTTGTCACGGAACCTCACTATCTCTTCCCCTACCGTTGAAATCCCCAAATAGTCATGGACTTCTGTGTTTTTGGTAAACCATGGAGCTTCAGCTATAGTCTTTAAGCAGTTATTTTGAAAACGTTGTAATATTTCAATATTGGATCGGCTTGCTGAACCCCATTGTTCTATGCCATATGTCCATATTGGCTTGATGACAGCTTTGTAAATGATAATCTTATTCTCTAAGCTCAATGACGAGCCTCTTCCGATTAGCCAGTTCATGTCTCTAAATTTATTATGTGCATGGTCCCTTTTTGCTTTAATATGGCTTTTCCAATTCAGCTTTCGATCCAAGTGCATCCCAAGGTATTTGACACTTTCTTGGTGTGGCAAAATTGTATCATGTAGCTTTACTGACGGGCAGTTCCCAGTCCTAAGTTTCATGTCTCTAAATTTATTATGTGCATGGTCCCTTTTTGCTTTAATATGGCTTTTCCAATTCAGCTTTCGATCCAAGTGCATCCCAAGGTATTTGACACTTTCTTGGTGTGGCAAAATTGTATCATGTAGCTTTACTGACGGGCAGTTCCCAGTCCTAAGTGTGAAGGTGATGTGGACTGATTTTGACGCACTTGATTTAATCCTCCATTTTTCAAGCCAGTTTTCGATCTTGTTCAGGTGTGTTTGCAACAATTCAGAAGCTTCTTTAGGGCAACGACTGCTTGCTAGCACTGCTGTATCATCTGCATATGTGGCAGTCAAAATTTCCTCGGTGTGTGGGAGATCTGATGTAAACAGCGTATAGAGAACCGGACCCAGCACTGAACCCTGCGGTACTCCAGCATGAATTTGACGACACGAGGACATTGCACCTTCTAGTTGCACTTGAAACTTTCTGTCACTTATGTAGGATTCTAGTAATTTATAATATGTGTTGGGAAGTTTTGTTTTTAATTTACATAGTAGCCCTTTGTGCCAAACACGGTCAAAAGCTTGTTGTATATCTAGAAAAACCGCAGAGCAGTACTGTTTCTTCTCCAATGACTGGCGTATCTTTTGAGCAACCCGGTGCACTTGTTCGATAGTCGAGTGGTTAGCGCGAAAACCGAATTGATGGTCTGGAATGATCTGTTCTTCAGTGAGGATTGGCGTCAGACGCTTTAAAACCAGTTTTTCCAACAACTTAGATAGAGTAGGCAAGAGGCTTATTGGTCGGTACGATGAAATTTCATTCGGAGGCTTCCCTGGCTTGGGTATCATATGGATGATCGATATCTTCCATAAGGTAGGAATAATTGCAATCTCAGAATAGCATTAAACAATATTGTTATATACACTATTGCCTTTTTTGGTAATTGATTTAATAATTCAGCAGTTATCAGATCAAAACCTGGTGCCTTTTTTCGCTTGAGAAGTCTTATTTGTCTTTGTACCTCTCTAGGGTTTAATGGTGGATGACATTTGTTGATCATTATTAAATATTAGATCTATATCGTATTCTTGATGATTACAAGCTGGATCGTTGGGTTTGAAGACATCAGATAAAAAGTCTGCAAATAGTTCTGCCTTATCAATGGGTCGTCTTGCCGAATTTCCGTCATTGCTGCGTAAAGGAGGTACATGATTTTTAGGTTGCTTCCTGGATTTTGTAAATTTCCATAAAGAGTAATCATCAGCTTTGTCAGTAGAAAGAGATTCAAGTCTGTTTTGAAGCGTTTTATTCTCAACTTCTGTAATTAGCTCTGTTAGTTCCTTTTTCGCTCGATTAAGTGTAGTTTTATCAGCTGGATTTCGACTTAAATGCCATTTCCGTCTTAGTCTCCTTTTTACCAGAATTTTGTTCTTGATTGCTACTGAATAGTCCTTAGGCTTCAGGTTCTCGTCCACCACTGGTGTAGATTTCCATGATGCTACTTGAATCAGGTTAGTAAATAACAGCGCAGCTTCTTCCACTTCTTCAGTTGTTTTCAGTGGCACTTTTAGGTTAATATTATTATTTATGTAGTCTCTGAATGATTCCCAGTCAGTTTTACGATTGTATAATGCATCTTTCTGTTCTACCTGAATAACAGAAGTGCTCAGAGTATATATAACTAGTGAGTGATCAGATGAGCCATCCAAACTGGATTCGATCTTTGTGTAATTATTTGAAATTCCACTTACAACAAAGAAATCAAGAAGGTCTGGTGTTTTACGTGGGTCTGTTGGCCAATAGTTTTATTTTTTACTTTTTGAAGTAGGATGGATTTTTTTATATAAATGTTTTTATAAAAAGTTAAGCTCGATAAATTTGTCTGTTTCGAAGTACCTATAAAAATGACTACCCAAATGACAAATATCAGTCTCCATATTAAGAAATACGACGAATGAGTCCATAGGTGTTCGTGCTGTCGTAATTTAAACTCTAGCTCTGTGAGGTAAGGACGTAGTTACTTGTATTGTGTGTAATTCAAAAGAGCTCACGTGTTTGCATGGCGGCAACCTGCAGCGAGTGACAAAGATACATGTCTCTTTCGACAACGAACACGCGTTTTAACGCCGGAAATTCTTCTGCCATTTCTTCCAACATATCCTCCAACATTTTCTTCTGCTTGCACTTCTCTACTTCTTCCACACTGAAATATAATGTATATCATCTACAATTTATCCTAATGGCGCCACCACCGTTGATCCTAAAATCTGTTGATTGGTCAATTACTTGTCAAAATGACAAGTACAGTCGGGGAAATTCCCGGTTGACCAGTAGAGTTTTATCAGAGAGCTTTATTTAAAAAAGTAAAATATAAACAGAAAACGTCTATATCACAAATAAGACCATTAAGAGGTCTTTCATTTGCATAATAAATTATTTCTTTAACTTTAGTACTTTCCGAGATAATGTTTCCCAAAAAACTCTACTGGTCAACCGGGAACTTCCCCGATTACACCTATGTCAAGTTTTGACTGACTTAAGGCGATACTCGAAAAAAATATGCTGAAGCAATGAGAAAACGACGCGCACGTGAGCGAGACCGATTTTGCAGAATAGGAAAAAACACAAAATAACGTCGTATTAAAAAACTACAGCGATTTAAAAAAAAATGCTTCTATACGATACTAAATATTATTCGTGTCCACTTCTTAGAGCTAGCGCAGACGACGGATAACGGAGGACTTTTTGTCCGCGACACGTCTTTATTGTTAACCAAATAAGATTCAACTTAGACCGCGTATATCCGCGAAAAGTACGCGATAGTCTTCGTTATTTATTCAACTTTATGTTCTTAGTAATAAGGTCGTGTCGCGGACAAAAAGTCCTTTAATGTCCGACGTCTGCGCAGGCCATTAAACCAATTTCCAATAGTGTAAGTAACCCCATTTAAGAATAATCTTGAATTTTCGTATTTTTTTGAGGTCTTTTCGAAAAGAAAAAGGCAAAGGTCGAGGCAAAATCATAAATTTGTGTTTTTGAAACTATACGAATCTAGATAAAGTTATGAAGAAATATATATGTTATTACCAGATTTGTAACAACTGTAACCGTGCTAGAGTTTTATATCAAAAAGTCCATACTTTTTCCGAGTAGCGCCTTAAAGAGAGCTTTGTGCTCTATCTATAGTATACTGTTCACCGAAACGAACTAGTACTGAGAGGTTTCGCTCGCTCGTGATTGTCTAAAGATAAGACGCATTGTCTATGCGTCTTATTTTCAGCCAATCACAAGCGAGCGGATTTTATCAGTACTAGCTCGTTTTGGTGAACATATTAAACATACTGAAGTTTATAAATTGTTATAAAATAAACATAAAAAAATTGAGACTAAGATATACCTTATTGTTTGGTTTGATGTCAAAAGATGCCATATGAATCGTATGGTCTGACCCCAAGATAATGATGCAATTGCTCGATGAAGTGTAATGTCTATAGCCCTGTCACCTAATTGCACTATACAATTGGGAATTTTCTTTGCCTGTGAACAGTATATAAGAACGAACTGTAGACAATTCCTATATTATTTTGAGTAGGTTACATAAATCTTGATGACACCGTGGCATAGCGCTTTCGGTTAGCGACTTTATCTACACCATCAAGTAGGGTATCATCTCCAGGTCGCATGGTATAGTGACTATTGATGCTTTTATTGACTTCCGTGTCCCTGTGATGATGTAATGATATGATGGCAATTGTGTACGGATTGCTTTCATTTGACATTCATATTGTATGTCATTCATGTCAAATTCCATACAAACTGCAGCCAATCCCATACAATATGAACTTTCAAATGAATACAATTACTTTACACCTCTGTTAAAAAAATAATATAAATGATTCACAAAAAAGCAGCAATAATACATAACTCACCTCAGCCATGGCACGCCTAAACTCTCCTCCGGGTGCCATTCCCAATTCCCGTGTGATATGTGCTGACATGTTGAGCAACAGTATGTACATCAAGCCATTGAACACTCCGTTTTGCGCCATTGTAGCCCTATTATAAAAAAATGCTCATAATTAACATGCTTGAATAGAACTAAAGAACAGTTATGAGTTGATCCCAATATAAAAAGGTGAACAGACCTGATCTTTTTAATGTTGATATTTTTTGCCTCTCTGAGAATTATTTCTTCGTCTAATAATAAAATATTAGTTCTCTGCTCACATAGCTCCACCATTACTATATGAGGATTTACCTCTTGAATTACCTGTAAAGTTTTAGTAATTCATAGAAAAAATAATTTCACAAAATAAATAATAATATCCTACTAATTTTTTTTTTGTTTGTATGTTTGTTACTCTTACACGTAAAAAGTACTAAACCGATTTGGATGAAATTTGCCACACACAGGATTAAAACATAGGCTACTTTTTATCCCAATATTCTCACGGGAACGGGAACCACGCGAGATGGAAGCCCGGGCGGCCGCTAGTTAATGTATAAATGATTATCACCCGTGACACATCTTCTTGCGACTGTAGGCTGAAATGGGCAGTGCCAACTAAATAGACTTTTCCACCATCAGGACAATCAAGGATTGTAACAGTGCTGGGCAGGCCCTCATCTAAAGGTAGTTCTGGCACTCCTGCAAAAGATACATCTAATTATTTAATGAAAAACAGCCTTATCTGTACTCTGACTTATTAAAAGCCAATCTGAAATGTGTTAAAGTATGTACAGAAAGATTAGCTATAAACCTTGTCATGTTTAGGTTTTATACTAAACTAGCTGTTACCCGCGACTTCGTCCGCGTGGAATCCTTTTATACATTAGTTTATTAGTTTATTAGTTTTCCGCCCGCGACTTCGTCCGCGTAGATTCTACTTTCCCCTTAAGGGAAAATCCTTTTTTACCTATCTACATGCCAAATTTCAACTCAATCCGGCAAGTACTTTGAGCTCTGCGTTGATAAGTATATTAGTAATTTTTGCCTTTTATATATTTAGATTATTGTCTGGGATGGAAGTACTATGGCCCATAAATTGATTAATTACTTACCTAACGATTTGTTAGCTTATGAGGTTGGTCAGTTGTAGTAATAATTAACAAAATTCAGTATACATTTTGGGAACCGGCAGAGCTGTTGAATTTCATTTGTTTTTGGCAAAAATACTCACAAAATATAGGTTTGTTTATTTGTTTTTAAGTTTCAACCATGAGCCTAACAATAATAAAATAAGTCACTTTTACTTTGAAATTAAAGGATTTTTCTTACAAAACTCCATCCCCCTTTTCACCCCTTTGGGGATGGAATTGTCAAAAATGCCGAGACAGGTAATTGTTTATTTTTAATCGTTAACCTAAATATAAAATTTTAAGATCCTAACTCCAAAACTGACGGACTTTCATCCCCTATTTCACCCCCTTAGGGGTATAATTTCGAAAAATCCCCTCTCAGTGCACCCCTAGACCTCACAAGGAACCTATATGTCAAATTTGAAGTCTCTAGACCTAGCGGTTTGGGCTGTGCGTTGATATGTCAGTCAGTCAGTCAGTCAGTCAGTCAGTTTCTTCTTTTATATATTTAGATTAAGATGAAAACTGAAAATCGGAATTTAAAACCTTTGTCAATCGTGTTTTCGGTGTAAAGAAAATTATGGAAAATAAAAAGTGGCTAAACGTTTTCGGGAAAGTGAAATTCGTAATCTAAAAATTCGAATTCAAGATAGGTAACCCTTTTTACCATTCTAGGGGTTGATATTTGTAAAAACACAAAATATAGGTTTTTTTTATTTGTTTTTAAGTTCAACCATGAGCCTAATAATAATAAGTCACTTTTACTTTGAAATTAAAGGATTTTCTTACAAAACTCCATCCCCCCTTTTCACCCCTTTGGGGATGGAATTTTCAAAAAAGGCGAGACAGGTAAATGTTTATTTTTAATCCTTAACCTAAATATAAAATTTAAAGATCCTAACTCCAAAACTGACGGACTTTCATACAAACTTTCATCCCCTATTTCACCCCATCAGGGGTAGAATTTCAAAAAATCCTCTCTTAGTGCACCCCTAGACCTCACAAGGAACCTATGTGCCAAATTTGAAGTCTCTAGACCTAGCGGTTTGGGCTGTGCGTCGATATGTCAGCCAGTCAGTCAGTTTCTTCTTTTATATATTTAGATTGGCATGTAGAGATTGCAAACTGAGCCCGGTACCCTTTTAGACACCCACTGGGCCCGGCCATTCGTATCGGGCCCGGTCACCGGACCCGGTAGGTATGAGAACTGTGGGAGGGAGGCGGTTGCGCCAACTCGTAGAAAATTGGCATGGCAATCATTCTTTTAAAAATAATTGAATCAAATCAAATAATTTATTGCTAAACCATAATGTTTACAGAGATGTTACATAATAAAAGACCATTGTTATGGACCCTGTTGGGCACACAAAGTTTGGGCTAGAAGAGAGGCGTTTAACTATGATAGGATAGTAGTTACTTACATCATTGGTTTGTTTTAATTTGCATTAGGTACTTACATGTATGACATTATTATTTTTTACCTTATGCAAGTTTGAATACTTATACTTTTTTAATAATATTATTATTAAGACTAATACATAAAACATAACCAATTTAGTTTTGTTAGTTAAAACTATACAAGTGTGGTTGTTTACAGTTACATTACAGCATAGCCTACATTATTATAAGATTTAGCTATTTGCTTAATTTTGTAATAGTAACACTCACTAGTCTAGTCATAATATGTAAACTTTAAGAAAAAACATAATATTTTGCTTTTAGCAAATAAGAATTTGCTATGTTTATACCAAAGCTACGATAGTTTATCTATTTATCTAATCTAAATTGATAAGACAAGTTTACTACTTTAAGCTGCCTGCGTTATTAGTTTATTATTCTAAATTCTAATACCATACCATAAGTAAAAGTAATCAATTCTGTATTGTATTAAACCAGTATTTGGAGACTTTGAATGAGACTGATTAATTGTTGATTTGCTAATTTGAAATAAATAATAATTCGTAACCTTGAATCATTGTCTTTTTCCATTCATATATACCAAATTTTCAGAAAATACTTTAAAGGTTTCATCGCTTACACATCAACCCGGGTTGACAACGAATGCTACCGGGCCCGGCCGGGTTGAGAAACATACTGGGTTGCAATCTCTACTGGCAAGTGTTGAACTTGAATTGATTAAAGAAATGCTTACCCTCAATATCACATTCTGGATTAGAATCTGCTATTTGATTGTCTGATGGGCTTTCTTTCTTTTGGTCCGGAGTAGAAGTAACAAATTTTGGTTTTTCTGCAAAATTAAATTGAACAGTAAAATATTTAAACTTACTTAAGTGTATTGAAAGAGACAAATAATTGTAAATTACTTTTTTGTTTATTATTCTTTCTTTTAAATAGCATATCTGCAAACTACTTTATTACAAGAATCTCGAACAATGAATCCACTTCATACAAGAATCCATACAAGTGCTTTCGGTTAAACTGTTAGAGCACTTAATTAGATTAAAAGAATGATGAAGCAATGTTGCTTCAATCATAGATGCCTAAAAATACATTCTAGAAAGACAACCTTTCTAAAAAGAATGCTTATATTTAATGTTCTAGGCTTGGTTTAAGGCCCTATTTCATTAGGACACCTGGGTATCTCATAGGTAACAAAACCAAGCAGATACATGCAGGGTTATTACCTATCTTTGCAACAGCAATAAGGCACAGTTCAATGTTGCGATAGCAACCGCTCTTTTGCAATAGTGATGCATGCAGTTGCTATGGTGATACATGACTCATCGCTGTCGCGTTGCTCTTGCAAAGGTAGGTAATTACCCCGCAGGTGAGATACCCTCCATAGAATTGTGCTTGTTAGTGGGGAGACCATGGTACAGCAACCATGGTGTCCTAATGAAATAGGGTCCTTAATGCTCTATGAACATTGACAATTAGAGTGTAAGGGTAAGTGTTGTTTGTCAGTAAGGCATAAATTGTAACAGAGCATTATGTACGGAATAATTTAAACATTGATATTGTTAAAGTACACTTCAACCAATGTCAGTGCTGACTGCCAAGTAAGACAAACACTCAACCCAATGGATATTGGAACAAGTCATTGCTCATAGCAGTTTAAACTTTACATGTTTTGGAATTCTATTGTAAGATTGTAGTTTGATTGTAATTTCGATAGAAACTGACATAATCATGGGCCAGCTTAGGCTAAGGCTGAGTTATGCCTAATACACGTAATGATATATTGTAGCGATTAATCTGTGCAAACCGATTTGCACAGATTTATCGATCATGTGTATGATAAATCGTTGCAGATTATTGTCCATCGGTGGCAGTAGCAATTTCTATTAGATAAATCATTGTCGATCACGTTTGCACAGTTTTATCGTCGCGTGTGGATGGCAATCGTTCAGTTCGCGCCAGTACGTCACGGAGCTCGCTTGTGTGCGAATGTGCTGATTGCTCTCTGCAAAATGACTGATTTGAGTATATCTTCTCATTCATCCTCAAATAATTATGCCAATCTTTCAAAGTGAATATCAATTCATTTAATAAGTTGGTAAGAGAAAATAGCTTCCTTTTCATGAGCCAGTCTTTACACCACACACTCCGCGCCTTTTTTTTCTTTAAACACATAACCAGGCCTAATTAATATAGCAAGTGCTTCATCATCTTCCATCGTGGATAACATGTTTCTTGCGTAAGCTTCTGCGGAGAACTGACAATCGACATCGATATCGGAGGCGTGTGGCGACACTAGGAACGTTTGATTTATCTGCACAGTCTGAAATCGCTACGATATATCGTTACGTATGTAGCAGGCATTACACTAGTTAACATTAACCAATTTATAGCTGTCAAATCCTATAATTTTTTCCACCATTAGCTATGGTTATCAATAAAGTTAGATGGTACAATCCACCCTTAGTTAATGTATTACTTTTAAAGTAACTCAAAATGTAAGACTTCTTCAACAATTTGAAGAAGCTTCTTTGTTTATTTATTCTGAAGAAGAAAGATTACCGTCTTTACCCTCAATCATATTGTCTGTCAAGCTCACATGTACATCACCACCACCGTCTTCAGCCCTAATGAACATCTGACATTCATCGACAATATTACTTTTGACAACTGACTTAGGCTGTGGAAGCAACCTGCCTTCTTCTAAGTCACTTTTATCATTCCTTGGAGGCTGACCAGCAGCATCCATTTTAAAACCAAACCTGAAACTTATATACCGTCAATATAAACATTAAAACACTATAGAATTATCTTTTCGTAAGTCTTTTAACTACAATTAAATGTATTTACTCGAAAGACACGATATACATATGAAATTTAACTCACCAGAGGGATAAAGTTAATGACTAAAATATAATAGTATATCTAAATTTTTTATAATTCTATAAAAAAAATTGCAGTTGCAGCAAAGAAAACTTCTTCTCGTTTCTTTTGACGTAGAAATCGACACGACGAAATTGACTGAGTGACGTGACGTGTGATTTTGACAGTTTGTTGATGGATGATGCTGTCATCTGTCATGATCATGACATGCTATTCATGACGTTTTTTATTTTTGTAATGAGCCAAAAACTGGACATTGGCGAAATCCAAAAGGGCACCGCCACAACTTAAAAAGAAGAAGAAGTTTCGCTGGCCCTTTCTTCTGAAATCATAGATACAACAGAACTATATTTACAAGTCAATGTCTGAAATACAATGAAATCAACTGCTTTCAGCCCATATAATTTGTGATCATAAGCTCGCAATTCGCTTGGCCACTCGCGCGCTCTCGTTGTCCCGTTTGTTTACCTACTTATAAAGAGCAAAAAAGCCAGTATAAACCGCTTAATTGATTCAAAACCAAATTAACCGGATAAACAAGCCCTGTTTTTAAAGTATTTAGGGATTTTTTTTAGAGATTATGTCAGTCTCAAGCTGCAGCAGGGGCACATACTTTTAAGTTTTAAGATGTCCATCTCATCTCGTATACGAGCGACTATTTTCAACTGAGCTAATCGAGAATCTGTTGAGACGCTCTCGTGTGATTCCACCAAAGCCCGAACATCGACAAAACTTTTGGGTCTCGGCAAAACACGAGAATGTAGAGAGCGCTTTAAACTATGAAATCCAATCTATACTATAGTGATCTGCGAAGTGGCTGCGAGTGATCTTGGTCTGTGTTATTGTTACGTCATTCATATCGATCGATTCGATTCCAAATTTAATTTTCTACTTCTGCCGGAGAGTTTTTTACTTTGGATTTACACTTTGCAAATTAGAAATCCCAAGATGACCGCGTGGAGACAAGCTGGATTAAAGTAAGTTATCACTTAGTGCTAGAAATACATACAAACGTATCACTTTTTATTGAATGATTTTAAAGGTTATGGATTACATTTTAGTTACATAAACTACTCGAACATCGCTGCCAAGGTTGTACGTCGTGCTCTGAAACCAGAAATGCGCACAGAGGCTCTTAAACGTGATGAATCCCACGTTCGAATAACTCCTTGGGCAAATGGCAAACCAGCACGTAAGTAAAAATTACTTTCCCAATACAGACCCTAATATTATTAGTAACTGGGTAAACAACTGTACTTACCGGTCAGATTGTCGTCTACTTACTAATTTCAACCACAATAAGATTGATAAAATTTATCAAAAATGTGTCTGTGTGTCCATTTAATCTGTCTCGGTTCCTAACTTACGAACGGATTGTTTTACTAAAGGATAGTTAAATTTTGGCATTTGTTCTATGGAAAATGTGTCAAAAAATACCTGTCTGAAGCCAAACAATCCATTAGTATGTTATAGGACTAACCCTGGGTGGGTTAGACATTTGATGCAAGTGTCTAATTCACTTGAAACAAAAGGCAGTTGTTTAGTTTTAAGTTACAAGTTTTGAACTTTAAAACCCCTTGGAATCAAGATCGTTTTTTTACTTTAATATTTGACTTTCAGATGCAAAGGAGTAATCCTAAGTAAGTTAGGAAAATGCTTTCAACAGTGATTGTGTGCCCAACAACTTTAATACCACCAGCATATTTGTTTTAATTGTTGTGTTTAGTACTAATATAATGTAAAGTTATCTAAAAACTAGAAAAATAACTGTAGGTAAAGATGTTGTTTGATAAATACTAACTTTTGCATTTTTACTAACAGTAGAGTATCTACACTCATGAGCAAAAATATGGAATCACTTTTCTTACAAGTTGCAAGGAAAGTGATTCCATATTTTTGGTCATAAGTATAGATAAATTTTAACAAAAAAAGTTGATCTAGTTTACTATTTATGCTATGGATCCAACCCAGATAATTTTAATAATAAAAATGTGCTACATTATAAATTACTAATAATGATGCCATATTTCAGACTTACAAGCTGCTGCCAAGTAAAAACAAGTTGGATGAGCTAATGGTACTCCTTACATCAATAAAAAAATATTTATTGTTAGAAACAAATAGTTTAATAAATAAGTTCTAAATGTTGTAAACATTCTTTAATTTCAAAACAATTGTATTCCCTGCTATGTAAGTACCTAATAACTATTACTATTAAATCATAATATTTTCAGTCATGCATTTTTTTAATCTTGTTACCTTCACTGGTATATTACTTTCTATGACATCTTTAATTAAACTTTTCCCTAAAGGTGCTACTGGCATTACATTACTTAGATTAAAACCTATTTTCATTGGGATTTGTTGCCGGAGTTTTTCAATTCCATTCCAAGCAATCATTATGCCATTATCAGTACACAATTTAGGAGGTGGTCTGAAAACATTGCACTGTAGCTTCTGCCCAATAATTTGTATCGATTTAAAAATAAAATCATTGCAAGCCACACCTCCAGAAACTATAACAGTTTTGTTAGTTCTAGGTAAAAGATTATTTTTGTCACAAAATAATATTGCTCTTTCAGTACGATGAGCCAAGTGTTCTGCGATAGTAAGTTGAAATGCTGCACAGAGGTCATTTATTTCAGGAATAATTCCATCACCTATTATATGATGTTCTTGCTCCTTTTTCTTAAGTTTCCTTATTAAGGCATCCTTAAGGCCACTGAAACTGAAATTACAGTCTCTATTTTTCAACAATGGAAGTGTGAACTCAAATAAGTCTGGGTTTTTTGCTTTTTTGGCTGCTAGTTCTATAGCTCTTCCTCCAGCCAGTTGTGCATATTGCGATATGTTCTTCAACTTTAACCTTCTAGCTGCTTTATCCATTACTTCTCCTGGTGGATTGTCTAAACAATCTCCAAGTAAAAGGAAATCGTCCACATCTCTCACCACAGCTAAAAGGCAGTGTCCTCCAGAAATCAGTAGGACCAAAAATGGAAATGAAATATTTTGAAATAGTCTCACTGCCAAAGCATGTGCTTCCATGTGATGAATTGGTATAAGAGGTTTATTATGTTTCCTTGATATATAGGAGGCAAATTTAACACCCACTTGCAAATTTACCAACATACCAGGTTTTGTAGTAACAGCTATTGCATCAACATCGTCTACCTTTAAGTTAGCATTACATAGAGCCTCATTTGTAGCAGATTCTATATTTGCCCTGTGCAACTCATAAGCAATTATAGGATTTACACCTCCATAACGCACATGTACAGCAGTTTGAGAAAATAATGAGTCTCCCAATATTTTTCCTTCATCATTAACTATGGCACACCCAGTATCATCACAGGATGTTTCAATACCTAGCACTATTTTAGTTGATGAACATCTTGAAATATTGAATAAATTACATCCGGGGAACCCCATTAATAATCTCTTAATAGTATAGAACATTATGGAGAGATAGTTGCAGCAATTTAAAACCTTGAAACACTGATATTAACAGAAACTGATACCTGCTATGAAACTTATAGTGCTAGCTCATACATTTTTTCTGTACCAATAACTCTGACTTATGATTATTTTATGACATGACAATAATAAGATTGGATATATTAAATCAAGGAATTAATTTCCTAAATGAATTATCATTACAAATTAATTGATAATTAAAATACTTTAGAAGTCTTTCGCAAGCAAAGTATAAAAAAATATAGGTTAATACAAAGTAATCTGAAACAAAAACACTCAATTTATATTTAATGCAACACACACAACATCAACAAAACACTATATTTTCTGAGTAGGTACCTATTTAGTTTTAGTTGTGTGTTTCAATGTTGATCATCGGTATTACTTGTACATTACTATATAATTTGTGATCGGCATCAAACTGATCAATCTAAAACCTTTACAACACCAACTATTAAGTATTCTGTGACAACACTGAGCAAGTAATCACTACGTTTTTTAAGAGACGGCACTTCCTAAGCCACTAAACTGATTAATGAACGTAGTTTCTACCAACCTGAGTTTTTTTAAGAGGTACCAACATAACAGTGTCAGTTGTCAAAATGACAAGAGATTAGGGATGCACCCCTAAACATATACCTATCGATATCGATAAATAATACTTACACTATTACAAATGATCAATTTGTATGTTGGTACAAACTACGTTCAAAAATCCATATATTTTACCACAGACATAGATCTATGTCTGTGTATTTCATTGACTTGTAAACTAGTTCTGTTGTATCTCTATGGTGTATTTCACATTTTTTGTATGAAGTGTCGACCCCCTGCTTTACAATTCGTCCTAAACTATAATCCTTTTCGGGAATCGGGACAAGCGAAGATCTTTCTTCTTGAGCCTTGGTTTCTTAATTTTGATTTTTTGAAAAGGCAAAGCCATATCTTAAGTATTTTGTCAAAGTATCACCTTTGTATTTTGTATCCTATCCTATCCAATTATCTCACTAATCTGACACTGTAGGGCATTTTTTTTTAGGCCGGTATTACAGAACGTGACTTAAGCAGTGATCTCAAGCAGAAAGTGACGTCGCTACATGCGTTAAATAAGCACGTCCCTTTCTACTCAAGTATAAATCACTGCTTTTGAGTCACGTTCTGTAATACGGGTCTTAGTATGATGGTAAATATTTTTTGTTCATCTTTACGTTCCATTTATATTAAGTACTTACCGTGCGGCGCGATTTTGATATTTTTGAACCGGTATGAAAAAGAGCGGTTAATTTTTTAAGGTTTTAATTAAAGGTTTTTACAAAAACCGCTTCCAGCGTATTCGGAATGAAAGCGCTTCAAAAACCTTAATAAACCGGATTAATCCAAGCCGGCGAAACGTACCTAAGTCAATAAGGGCGTAAGTCTCGTGCATTTTTCTGAAATTCGGATCGTATTGCAGTTACTTAAAGCAGGAAATTGTATGAATATCGACGCATTGTAGGCGGTCTCGACGCCACGTACAGTAGTCATAGGTCCTGCCTACTACGCGTTTGCTTCGAGATACTTCCACCCTCCCCTCCTTATCGAAACTCGTTCCTAGACAGTACCGTGAGTAAATAACTCTATCGCGAATATCGCTTTTTGGTTTCAGTTTTTTATGATCGTTTCGTTAAGTAGTAGTATTTTTGTTACTGTTATAAGCCTGGAAGTGCTGTAGTAGTGATTTTACTAACTATTTTTGTTAATTCATTATTTTTTTAATTTTCTCAATTTTAATGTTTTCTTTATACTTATGATAAATTTTTTTATAGAAGAATATTAGAAAACATCAACCCTGTTCACAAGTTATTCTCAGACGGGACTCGACTTATGTTTTTGTTAAGTTATTTTTTTAAAGTTATTAAATTATTTTATTTTTCGGTGTGTGTGTGTGTGTGTGTGTGTGTGTGAGTGTGCATGTGTGTAGTTTGCATAACGCGTGGTGTTTTTACAATGAGTAGAAAGAGGACAATTTTGAAGTTTCAGAACGTAATTTGTTATGTACTCAAACTTTATTTTAATAAGTATTATTTTTTTTGTCAACAGTACATACCGCAGTTGATGTGCCGTAATTTTGTAACGGTCATCGGCGGTACAGTATAAAGATACATACAGTACATTAGGCTCGGTATAGTAAGGCGCGGTAGGTCAGTGGTTAGAGGTCGTGAGTTCGAGTTCTCAGACGGGAGAATAACTTGTGAGCCGAGTCGATTATTTCTAATATTTTACTATTAAAATTAAGCCTGTCTAACGAATGAATGTGGCACCTAGAAACCGCGGCAATTTAAAAAAAACTCAATTAACTTTTATCAAGAAAGGGTCTAGGATAGGACGGAATACTGTATGTTTCTTTGTATGTGTTTGTGTGTTTTTGTCTGTGTTTGTTTTTTTTCTGCGGTTGATATTTTTCAAGTTTTTTTGAGTTTGAATTTTATTTTCAGGTTTTTTGTTATCAAATATTTCATAAACCATGCGTCGGAGGTATATCATGAATTTAAAATAAATTGATGGGGACCATAATGCCAACACGTAGAACCCAAAAAAAGGAGGGGTCAACTAGCATTGAAAAAATAAATTGGTGAAAATTTCACGTCCCAACTTTTTAAAATTCGTAATAAGTCTGTAAATATACACTTTGTGAAAAAAAAAATATAAGACCTAAATTGGTCCTCAAGGTACTTAATCGAATAAGACCAAAAAAAGAGAGGGTTTTCAGTAATTTTTAACCGACTTCAAAAAAAGGAGGAGGTTCTCAAGTCGACTGTATTTTTTTTTTTTTTTTTTTTATGTATGTTCTACCATAATTTCGCCAGTTGTTAACTGATTTTTATAATTCTTTTTTTATCTGAAAGAAAATGGTTTATGTGTGGTCCCATATATTTTTTACGAAGATCTGGCTAGTAGTTTTTTCATAATCCTGAAAAATATCAATGCCAAAAGGTGGCAAGTATTCGTATACCTAGATGACATAATTGTTGTGTATGGGCTGATTTTTAGTGTAAGTAACGGCACATAATGTAACAAAAAAAATCTGAAATAAAAACATTTTATAAAAAAAAATCAAACCGACTTCAAAAAGTAAAAAATAAAACTTTTGGAGTCGGTGCTAATTAGCTAAGGTCAAAAAAAAATATAGTTAATAGAAGTGCAATGTAGAATGCTTTGGCTGGCACCGACTCCAAAAGTTTTATTTTTTACTTTTTGAAGTCGGTTTGATATTTTTTTATAAAATGTTTTTTTTATTTTTCAGTTTTCGTCGAAATTTTTCAAAGTGCCGTAATCGGTGCTATTGTAGCGATGGGGACAGGAGTCCTGCCTAGAGTTGCAAAACTTCTGAAATATTCGGAATACTTATGGAATTATTCTCAGAAAGTATCTTTCAATTAGAATTTTTCAAAATAAATTTAATCAGATATATTGTCATTTTTTTATCTATAATGTTGCTAGCAAATATCGTATGCCCGAGTACCGCCCGCCCGCCCGATACGAGATGGACGAACGAACGAAAAACACGTGCGCGGCGCGCCGGCGCGGCGACGCCACAGAACAACATTCTAGTCTAGCTAGCAGCGGGCGGGGCGGCGCGGCGCGGCGGCGGGGAGTGGCGGGGGTCCCCCGGGGAAGTATTCGCCCCCTCTCTGTCCCCGCCGAGAAAGATTCATAATGTTTCGGAATAATTCCCGGTCGAGGGAAAATTGAGGGATTAGTTCGATTCAAATAGTGGAAACGTGGAAGTGCTTCTTATGTGCTCAGTGATGGACTGATGGTGAATTGTGTTATTTAGCGTAAGTATTTGAATGTTTATTTTATTACTTACATGTAAGCCAAATTAACAACAAAAGTAGGGAAGTAGGTACTGTTAGCATAACTTTAATATTATTTTTTATACTAGTTATTACTTTATTAGGTAAGGTAAAGGACAATTTTGATATACATTAAATGGCCAAGGTATACATTAAATATTTGGATACGGATTAATACTGATTAGGTAGGTGAAATTAGCTTTGCAAGTAAAGAAATATTTATAAATTAATTAAGTACTTAAAGATAAAAATGGTTACTGTGAGTCAACCTTAGGAGATAGATATGGAAGTCATACTTGCATAATAGAAATCAAAAAGTAATTGTCAATAATACTGCTTCTACTGGAGCCCCCATTATTATGGGCGTGCCCCAAGGTTCAATATTGGGCCCTTTGCTGTTTTTAATTTATATTAACGATCTCCCTTACTACACGAGTAAATTATGTGAGACAGTACTATTTGCAGATGATACATCTTTAATTTTTAAAATTGATAGAGGAAACAATTGTTCTGACGAAGTAAATAGTGCTCTCTCTCAAGCCGCACACTGGTTCAACATTAATAATTTGTCTCTTAACCCTACTAAAACCAAGTTTGTTAAATTCTCATTACCTAATGTAGTGCAGGTCGATATGCTTATCAATTTGAATGGGGATGTAGTAGAGTTAGTTGAGAGTACAAAATTTCTTGGTTCATTGGATTCAAAACTACAATGGGATCCACATATTGAAGCCTTGTCGAGTAGACTTAGTTCTGCGGCTTTCGCAATAAGGAAAATAAGGCTCTTAACTGATATTGAAACGGCAAGACTGGTTTACTTTGGTTATTTTCATAGTGTAATGTCCTATGGCGTGTTGTTGTGGGGCTCAGCAGCTAATATAGAAAATGTTTTTATACTTCAAAAAAGAGCTGTGCGCGCCATTTACAAACTTCGACGTAGAGATTCTCTTAAGGATTTGTTTAAAGAGATTAATATACTAACTTTGGCGGGACAATACATCTATGATAATTTAGTATATGTAAGGAAACATCATGATTTATTTATAAAGCATAGCGATGTTCATAATTTTAATACTAGAAACAAGAGTAAGCTTGCCGTTCCAAAATTTCGGCTTGAAAAATGTAGACGCTCGTTTTTGGGGAAAGGCATAGCCTTTTTAAATAAAGTTCCACAACAAGTGATTGAACTGCCTTTGCATAAATTTAAAATATATGTTAAAAAAACGCTCTTAAGCAAAGGTTATTACAAGGTAGATGACTATTTAAAAGACCAAAATGCATGGATGTGATACCAATATTAAACATAACTATTGTAAATAGTGTAAGAGGAAAATATTCTAATATGAGTATGAGAAAATTTTCTTCTTTTATTAACTATATTTCAAGATTGTAGATTTGTGTTTGGCAACAACATGTTCCATTGTAAATGTTGTTGTTTCTGCTAAGGCTGATAAGTTTCTTGCGGCCCTTCTTCTTATCAGTTATAAGATGTCCTGAATGGCTGGTAGGGAAAAAAAATGTTGGACTATTCGAAAGTACTTATCTATAAGTCTATTTGAATAAAAATCTTTGACTTTGACTTTGACTTTGATATAATAAGTTATTGTGGTCTTTTTTGCAGGCCTTTTTATGATAGGTAACATTTCCGTACTACATTATTTTTATGTACCTAAGCTAGGTACCTAGGTTCAGCCAGCATTGGCAATGTAAGCGCTCCAAAAATCGTTTTTTTGACGGCTTCATTACAAAATATGGAGTTTATTTGAGACTAGATACCTATTTGCCCGAATGAATTTTACCCATATAGGTACCTACTTACTCAATTTGGATGTAATTATTTATAAAATAAGTACCTAAGACTAATTAGGCTGCTAACTAGCATTCAGCAGTCAGTCACCGTACTTCCTTCTAATTAGCTTACTTTTTAGAATTCTAACTTGCTAAATGCTATTATTACATTTGACTGAATTTAGAAGCTAATTTAGACGACTAAATTCAGTAAGGTGTAATAAGCTCTTTAAGTAGGTAGGTACACTCGACAGCACATCAAGTTAAACAGTTGAACTGCTATAACAGCTTTTATTACGTAATGCATAAAGGCGGTCTCAAGGTCATGTATAGTCTGATGTGCCACCGCCTGTGTGTACATACTTCAACACATAAAACTTCCACAGACATTTTATTGTGTTTAAGAGGTACCTAGATAGTAAGGTAGGTATATCTATCCATAGGTACTTTTACTATGATCAGAGAATGATGAATTTTTTTTCTTGCTAGGTAGGTATTTAAAAATAAGTGTCAACTGCTTTCTGCTGCTGTTTTGACCGATTGCTCCTTTTTTATCGTTACTCCCTTGGGTATTTTTGCAATATCGAAGTATTCAGAATGTTTCGTAATACTTCAGAATATTTCGGAAGTATTCCACGGGAATGATACGGAATTTTTCCCGGCAGCAACTCTAGTCGCGACGCGCCGGGCCGGGGCGGCGAGCCGCGTGTTTTGCTCGGCGTCGGCGCGCTGCCGCTGGTGCTAACTCACGGTGACAGCGGCGCGCCGGGGCGCGGCGCTCATATCTAAGTACTGCTCCCCAACTCCTAACCGTTAAGGAGTTCTGTAGCTTCACTATCAGCACAGCAGCATCAGATGTTTTTCAAGCATACCTCACAAGCATCACGTTAGTCCTACATACTGCTAAGTAGTTTCCATCGACCAATTGCAGAACTGTCTTCCAACTCCTAATCGATAAAGAGTTCTATAGCTTCATCATCAGCACAAGAGCATGATGTTGTTTCAACCATACCTCGCATGCATCACGTTAACCCTACATTCTACTAAGAAGTTTCCATCGACCAATTGCAGTACTGTCTCAAAACTCCTAATCGTTAAGGAGTTTTGTAGCTTCATCATCAGCACAGCAGCATCAGATGTTGACACCCTGAAGTGAATACCTGAGTAAGACATGATTACGTAACAAAAGTACTATACGGGCATACAATTTTCGGTGGTTGCCCTCGATTTCTCCTGGATCCCATCATCAGATTCTGGCCTGGTGAATATGGGACCACCTTAGAAGTGAACTCTATCCAACAAAAAAAAATTTTTTAAATCCGTCTATAATTGACGGAAATATCAGTTAACATACATAAAAAAATCGAATTGAGAACCTCCTCCTTTTCTTGAAGTCGGTTAAAAATGGGCGGCGCGGTGGCGAACATCAATGAAAAATAATTAACCAATAATAATCAACCTATGAGTGTTGAGGCAATCAGACAAAAGGCGACCTTCCTTTTGTAGACATTAGGTCGCAATTCGCTTGGTCACTGGCGTCGCGATGTTTAGCTACTTAAAAAGAGCAAAAAAAAACGGTTTAAATAAACCGCTTAATTGAGTCAAAATCCTTTAATTTCTCTCTTTCATGAAACCGCTTTTTTAATTTTATTGAAACGGTTTCTATGTACTCATGGCCGTACCGGTTTGAAAATTAGCCGGATAAACAAGCCCTGCTGGCACGGGACTTTGAGTATGTGTGCAATATTTTTGAGCAAATAAATTAACTTTGCCTGCCATGCGGTGTCGGTTTTTTGGGACACATCAAAGCGTTCAAAGTTTTATGTGTTCAAATGCTTGCGTAGCTTGCCACACTTGTTGCAAAGCACAGAACACAATTACTCCTAGCGGAGCTCAAGCGCTGTTGACCGGAACGGTTGGTAGTGTGAGACATAATTGTATTGAAATACGTATTAATTAAATTTAATTATATTAAATATAGATTACATAAATATAAACTAATATAATAAATGTGAAAGTATGTTAGTTTGTTTGTTCGTTACGCTTCCACGCAAAAATACCTAACGTGCGTCTTGCTTGTTGTCCACCAATATACTGTGGAGAAAAGTGTTTGCGAAGCATGTCTGGCAGGTTGCGGCAATATGTGTTCATAGTCTTTTCAATGCTTTGAAAATCTTCAAAGAAGTGTGCAAATGTTTGAAGCTATGTCTGGCGCCGGCTTTAGACTTTTCATTCCATATAATGGCGATTGTTATCGTTTCTCGCTTCTCGGTTCGGTCCGGATGGTTTCGTTCGCGTTTCGCAGCGGCCAAGCGTTAAAGTATACCTATTTTAGCACCTATTAGCTAATATTATTTGGTAGGTATATTGTCATGATTGTTCTGTGGTCATGACATGGACATGACCACAGAACAATAATGAATGAAGTTTTATCAGGTCATGTCATGACATCACTTTTTCATTCTTAAATTGTCAAGTCAAGTGTGACGTTATTCATTCTCATTCATTCATTCGTTTAGGTCTTTCTTGACTTGATGTCATGTCATGGAATGGAAGATTTTATTACTATAGAAATTACAAACAGCACAGTTGCATTTATTAATAATACATAGTGTATTCGTTTGCCTCTATGAAGTGACGATCGTTGATATAAAATAAACCCAATCTCTAATGTAACATTATTCATACATCTGTAACCATCAGCTCTATGCATACAATATCTTCTGTTTCGATTCGAGGATAAGTTTTTGCAGTAAGTAATTTATTTTATTATAATTCAGTGAGGAATAATAAGATTCCGGTATTGACTTCATTTTTTAAAATACATTTTGAAATAATTTACCTGCACACACCTTTATAATAGTAGGTAATAAATACCTATATAATATTTTATATTTTTTAGGTTTCATGTTTATGACGAGCTGACAATAACAAAATGATTAACTTGAAGATTTTTAAACAGTCTACTATAGTGCACCTATGTTTTGCAATCTCTTACTTTACATCTGGTCTGGTCCTAAGTTTACTACAAGCAATATTATACTTTGGGCTGAAACCATTCAATAAGTCGCTGTACAGAAGAATTAATTATTATCTCGCATATTCATTCTACAGTCGTAAGTAATCCACACCATCCTTGTTTTCAATTCTACACTATTAAAATATGAATAGGTATGAAATTATGGTTGCTGTCTACATTTTATAACTCTATTATTTTATGATAAGAAATTTGACAGTAATTGATTTCAAAAATAATATTGTCGTTATTCTAAAACTTAATTTAATTTAGATTAAGGATTAAGTTTTGATTTCAAGTTTGCCATGAGTTTGATCAGTTTTAATTTGAAAGCTACTGTAAGATAAGTTTTTAAAATGAGAGTTCTCATTCAAATCAATAAAACAGTTGTGAATATCTCATTATCTCTTAACTCATGTTCAAAAGATTATACCTATGGCTATGGATGCTGTAATATTTGCAAATTGTTATGATATTAATAAAAAAAATTTCATCTTTTAGAACTTGTGTTCATGTCAGAATGGTGGTCTGGCACCACAATGTCTATTTATGTAAAGAAGGATGAATATGATAAATTTTATGGAAAAGAACATGGTTATCTTATCATGAACCACAGTTATGAAATAGACTGGCTTATGGGCTGGCAGTTTTGTGATGGGATCCAGGTTTTAGGAGTAAGTGTATTTTTTTTTTAATGCAATGTTAGCCGGCTGTGTATAATTTGACTGCTGCAGCTGTGGTAACAAATTGCTTATAATAATTATGCAGTGTAATTTATTATAACAACTAATATCTACTAATAATTCAGGTTTGCATAAGTTTCTAATTAGTAATATAAAAATATTTCCATTGCCTTAATTATTGATTATCCTGCTCTTTAAATAGTTTAACACAATGTAAAATTGTTTTTAGAATTGTAAGGCATATGCGAAAAAATCAATCCAGTACCTGCCACCTATTGGATGGATGTGGAAATTCTCAGAGTTTGTATTTTTAGAAAGGTCTTTTGAGAAAGATAAGGAGATTATCAAGAACCAAATTTCAGAAATTTGTGACTATCCCGATCCTGTATGGGTGAGTTACTAGTTTTAAGATTAAGTCTGTTTTGAGTGTCACGCTAATGCACGCTGACTGTCGCGTCGGTGCTGATGTACGTTAACCGTCGACGCTGACGCACGCTGACCTTCGGCGCTGACCATTGGCGCTGATGCACGCTGACCGTCGGCGCTGACGTACGCTGACCATCGGTGTTGACGCACGCTGACCGTTCGCCGCTGACAGACGAAATGTATGAACATAACCAACGCTCATTTATAACTACTGGTTATTTCAAAACGCTTCCTAGAAGTTCTTACATTTCTGGTATCGGCGCCGACGACGGTCAGCCTGTGCCTCAGCGCGACTCTAAAACCAGCCCAAAACTTATGAAATGCTTGTGATGTGAACCAAACAACACAATGTAGAGGTTAAAACAAACAATAAGCAAGACATTGCTAGATACACATACTCTGACAATGCCATGCCAGGTCTTTTTATAATAAGTGTATCTACTAAGACATTGATATCATGCTTTTTTATACTGCTTCCATGTTTTATATGTTCGCAGACTAACAGTCAATAGCACCTTAGCTGTTGTACCTTGAGCTAGTTTTTATCTTGTACGACCGTAGTAATTAAAGCTATTTACTTGTTGTAAGTGTACATCAGTCCACGAAACATCTATCGGTGTCTTATCTATCGTCGGTCTGACCAAGCTTTATATACAGGACAGTGTAAGGGTATGGGAGATTTATTATTAGAATTGTTAACAGGCAGATAATCAGCTGATGCAACCGATAGTGACTGCAATCTGCATCATGCTGCTATCAAAATGTTTGAAAAATTTTAAATGATTTACTAATTATGATTACTGTCAGTTAACCAAATACTTTTTAACCAGATACTTTTTTTTTAGGAAAATGAAATATTTAAATAATCATAAAATCGTCCATCTCCAAGTCCCACCAAAATGGTTAATTTAATCGAGTACCTATGTGGACAGTGGCAGCCTGTAGTGAAGTCGCTTGTCTGTCACAATCGTAATGTTTTCTAGTAAAACAAAAAACATCACCTTAAATATTGAAGACAAATAAGTACTCTACTGGCATTATGTTTTGTGGAGAGAAACACTCGAATTTCTAAAATGTTTTTCTATAATATTTAGTACCAATGCTGTCTCACAGCTCCTGTTTTATTGCGATACTTCGAGTTCGAGATCCGCTAATTTTAAATATTTTGCTGTTCTATGTCAGAGTAGGTTACTTTGGTGGTCGACATTCCGTATTATGCTTATGTTAAAGAATATTTCTAAATAAGTTTAAGGTCTAATAAACATTCATATGTCCTTCCCTCCCAACGAATTTTGTATGCATCTAATCCTCAGTTAAATGTTAACCTAGCTTGGCGCAAGTAGGCCTTACGCTGCTAGTAATACTTATGTCAATGTGTGATATTTTTTCTGTTATTATAGGTATACATTTAATACAATAGCTGAATTACATCCTGAATGGCACGCTTCAAGTATTCCTTATTAAATTGTTAAGTTTCATTTAAATGTAGGCTAACATAAAGAACTACTGAAACGCTAGTATAATCTCAGATTCCTACAAGTAACCTTGAATTTGTTTTGTTATCAATCATATGATAGTGACATAGGACATTATAAATGGATATTTTGTGCGATTGGGTAACCAACGATATAAAATACTAACGAGATAGTGCGTGCACGTTAACCTCGAAAATACGGAAGTAAATAATCCACCTTTTATTTTTCAAGATGTCGTCTCGGTCGTCTTCTTGATATCTTATACTATTAACTACCCTTCCGCCCGCGACTTCGTCCGCGAGGAGTGAGGTTATCGCGCGGATTTAGGATGTCGCGTGGTGGTGCCATTTCGTCGTCTCAACCGCATTACACCCACTGCTGGGTAAAGGCCTCCCCCGAGAATCTCCACGACGATCTGTCCTGCGCTGCCCGCATCCTGCGACTTTCCGCGACCTTCATCAAATCGTCGATCCACCTTGTCGCGGGCCTACTCACGGAGCATCGGTCGGTGCGCGGTCGCCATACCAGAACCTTTTCGCCCCAACCGTCGATTCTTCTTGCTATGTGTCCCGCCCACTGCCATTTCAGCTGAGCAATCCTTGGTGCGATGTCGGTTACTTTAGATCTACTGCGGATCTCCTCATTTCCTTATTCGAACCTATGCTCGAATAAGGAAATGAGGAGATCCCAGCGTGCAATGGTGATGGCTATCCATCTCCATTGCACGCTGGGTGACCGCGAGCCTTCTTACTAGACTCATAGCGACCACGTTTCACTACTGTAAGTGTGCCATTTATTAGCATCGATCAGATTAAAAAGTATTTTATGAACATCAACACGGTTCAAATTATGTCCATACCAAATTGCACTAAAATCGATTCAGCGGTTTACGGGTGAAAAGGAACAGCCAGACAGACGTGCAGTCCTTCTTTAGCATTTATAATATAAGCGCATGGATTAGTGTGAATGGAAAAGTAGTAGAAAATGCTCCAGAGTTATCGCGATAAAAGTCTTATTTTACATTACTTTTGTATACAACATTTGAACCATTAAGGGTTGATTCATGTCCACCGCATCGGACTTCAAAATCTATGACATTTTTGCAATCAACATACCATAAAACCTCAATAACGACACCCCTATGGACTTAAACAATATTTACCCCTTTTTTAAGGCCCGTTTAAAGTGTTCCCTTTAGTATTTCTCGCTGGATTATATTATATGATACATTTAATATCCAATAAATTTGTCAGAGGTACTGTTTCAATTGGTTTTTCCTGTACAGTTTTTAACAAAAATGGTCAAAAATTGGGTAATTGTAGAACTGTCTGATAGCAAATTACAATTTATAAATACAATGAAGCAGTACAAAAACGTTACCTGTCGTAGTATGTGAACCCACGACCTCCGTCTAACTATGCTTTCGCTCTTACCAACTGAGCTATTCAGATACTACTTCTTATCATTTCCGTTTTTGTATTATTTCATTGTATTTGTAAATTGTAATTTGCTAGCAGATAATTCTGTAAAAAACAATAATGTAGTCCAATTATATATTTAATATTTATTTCATTGAAGATTATGGTCAGGGAAAAACTTGAAAAAACGCCTGGAAAACCGGGAAAAGTCAGGGAATTTTGATTGTAGTAAAAAGTGGTCAATTTGTAAATTGTAATTTGCTAGCAGATAATTCTGTAAAAAAACAATAATGTAGTCCAATTATATATTTTATATTTATGTCATTGAAGATTATGGTCAGGGAAAAACTTGAAAAAACGCCTGGAAAACGGGAAAAGTCAGGGAATTTTGATTGTAGTAAAAAGTGGTCCCTTTTTTATTTTATACAATTTCTCCCCCCTTTTCACCCCTTTGGGGGTAGAATTTTCGAAAACGTCGAGATAGGTCAATGTTCATTTTTAATCAACAACCTAAATAGGTACAAAATTTGGAGATCCTATCTTAATTAGAGTTCAAAACTTAACTTTCAACCCCTATTTCTCCCCGTAGAGGTTTAATTTCGAAAAATCCTTTCTTAGTGCACCCCTGCACCTCACACGGAGCCTATGTGCCAAATTTTGGCGAGTTATTCCTTTCAGTTTTAGGGGATCCATAGTACATAATAGGGTAATAGAAAAGCATTTCACTACCTAAATTCACAATAGAAACATGTCATTGTGTGGGACTTGTAACATAATACAGTGGCATACACTTTGGTGGTATTGACGTACAGTTCATACAGTAGACTGTTACTACTAATACTACTACAGTGCAGATAGTCAACTGTACGCCATTAGCCCTACCAAAATACCTCTGTGACCAAAACCGCCGCTATTAGTTAGGCACGCATTTAACGGTATAGGTCAGAAAACCCTTAAGGCGATACAAGAAAAAAATATGCTGAAGCGAGATAGCAATGAGAAAACGACGCGCACGGGAACGAGACCGATTTTGCAGATCAGGCAAATAAAACACAAAATCACTTCATAACTACAGCGATTTTAAAAAAATGCTTCTATAAGATCCAAAATATTATTGGTGTCCACTTATTAAACCAATTTCCAATAGGTTAAGTAACCCCATTTAAGAATAATCTTGAAATTTCGTATTTTTAAAGGTTTTTCGAAAAGAAAAAGTGTCGAGGCAAAATCATAAAATCGTGTTTTTAAAACTATACGAATCTAGATAAAGGTATGAAAAAATATATATGTTATTACCAGATTGTGCTATAGTTTTATATCAAAAAGTCCATACTTTTTCCGAGTCACGCGTTAACTGAAATTGTTTATAAACCTGTATTCCCCAAACCGGATCTGTTCAATGATTTCGAGCCTGAGTTATATAGAGCTAGGCAAGTAAAAAAATTATGTAACATCTTCGTCAGTAGGTATTAACTAAGAAAACATTATAAATGTTTGACCTTTGGATGGATGGAGTGTACTTACTATTATTTACATGTATAATACGCATTTACTGTTTTATACATATATTAATTTATTTATTTACCTTTATAAACATTAGTACAATTAATATGTCATTTACAAAAGCACTACGCAAACCACTAAGGTTTATAGTGAGTGCTAAATACAGCCTACTTAGTCGATACATTAGTAAAAGAAAACCATTAACAATATCGATATTTCCTTATTTACATATCTGCTACTTAACACTCAGAAACATTATATTATGTATATTGTTATTATAAAACAATACACAACTTAGCTGACAATGTATAATCAATATTAATTAAGTACTTAAAAAGTGTCATTTTTGTTTCTATTTAATATTTTGTGAGTTGATAACATTTCGCAGTTTAATACCATCGAATATAGCATCGACCTTTGGAGCATTACGTACTTAACCAAAGAAATCCTTTAGATAATGACCATATCTTTATAGGTGTATTTATCTATAAAAGCAGCTGTACCTCTAGCTAACTTCGCCCATATTTTTAAATTAAGAGATTTAAAAAATTTAAGACGTACCTATATGTCAGTAACCGGGGGTACAAAGTACAGCGACTCATAAATTCCGATAGCCCATCTTGCTAATAAACTCGTCTATTGTTTGTTCACTCATGTCATGGCAATGATTCACTAAGATAGCAACATACGAAATCGTTAGCTTAATTACCTATCTATACGCTTAAAAGGTCAAATTAAAGTTAATGATCCCGTGCTTTGGTAGTTTCATATAATATAATGTCTTTCTTTAAGTATATCTGGCAAAAGTATCCTGTTCTGATAAGCTGGTCAACAGTGGTTTGCCAGATATGGTCGGGTGAGCGTACAATCAGTTTTATTTTAAAATCACCATACATTGAGATTTTCCATGAACTTATAAGCTTAGACGAATATCCTCAGACAAGCGTACCTTTATACTAAACTTAATCTAAGGTTGAAGCAACCATAAGACCTTCGAAACCATTACGGTACTGCTTTGGATTTTTTTCACAATTTACTTATTGTCAGCTCTAGGCCTAAAAAAACATTCTATATTATAATTATGTGTATCCTATATATTTATACCTATAATTCGAAAACTTAATTATGTAATGACATGGTTGAGGTAATAATATAAAAAAAATACTTATACAGGTATTCATTGCATTTGTATGAGTATATATTCTTATGAGATAAGTATTAAAATCTTAATTAAAATTAAAATTTATCGCAGAAAAATCTTAATTTAAATTTATAACATAAAAATAGCATTGTAAAATGCAAAATTAAAAAGTTAAAATGAGTATTATATCTTACTTCGATGCTGATTATAAACTTTGCTTACTTTAAAGAGTCACAAGGTAACTCGCATTTGCTGGTTTCCGCCTACATTCTGAGAATACAAATGTCCCTATCAAAGACGATTATCGTGAATATCAGAGTTGCCCTTTCCTTTTTCATCTTGTCAGTATTGTCGTTAAGTAAGTTTATTTGTTCCAGCTATTATTGACTCCCGAAGGGACTCGGTATACACCAAAGAAGCACGAGGCATCATTGAAATTTGCTAAGGAGAAAAATCTACCGCTTCTCAAACACCACTTGACCCCACGCACAAGGGGCTTCACAACGAGCTTACAGTTTTTCCGAGGAAAGATCCCAGCTATCTACAATATCCAGCTGGCGTTCGAAAAGGACTCCAAGGTAACAAAATTTATAAATATTGGTTTATTTACTCAACAGTATATTTATTTCTATTTCCTTGCATAAGTAAATAAATAGGTAGCATTAAACTTAAACTTAGCATCTATCGTTTGTGCTTGGTCAAGGTCTGTTTGTCTACGAAATGATAAGGTGATTTTTTAAATTAATAATTTCTTTCAATTATCAGCTAAGTAAGTACTATAGGTCGGGTACCGAAAGCTGGCGCGTTATCAGTAGATACTTACACTAATGCAATTTCAAAAAACGAATTGAGGAAACAAAAAGTTCACTCTATAGTAGCAATAACAAAACAATAACTGTCTCCTTCATACTCATAAGTTTGACCGCGTGCGAGAGAGACAGACAAACTATTCTTGATGACCATGCAGTGCATCGTCACGCCGCGCACTTATTTTCACAGACACTACGTGTAAATGTATTAAACGTGCCAGATTTAGTTAATCGAGCTGTATTTCTATATTCAGTTTATCTATTACTCAACATTTCTTATTCTTTAATTTATCACTCTTAATTAATTGTAATTCAATATAGTTAGGCTTTTTTTTCAATCAATATCCGTAAGGCTGATAATTAACATTAATATTGCTAATAATGTTGTTTCCTAGACCCCACCAACACTTACAAGCTTGCTTTACGGGAAACCAGTACACGCACATTTGCACATTGAAAGGATACCCGTAGACAAAGTGCCTGATGATGAAGCTGAGGCCACCAAGTGGATGCATGACCTATTTGTTGTTAAGGTAAGCATAGACTAGATTACAGTATGTTGACTTAACGTCGCTTATTTTTTAATGAAATGCCCATAATGAGTGAATTACACGTATGAATAACACGTCATTCTCTCCCTCTCTCCCTCCTCTCTCTCCGCCTAACCTCCCCACTAGTATTTAGCACCAACTGTATAAAAAAAATCTTACATTTTTTTTTACATAATTATACATATTATTACCATCTTTAAAATATTCCTGCTTTTTCGTTCCGATGTCATTGTCAGTGATATTTTTGGATAAAATACCAGTTTTTATAGTTGCCATGCAATCCTAAAAACTTGACATAAAAACAGTCACATCACAACATTCCCATTTTTACACGCATCAACTTTGGTTATTATTATATCTACGGATATTAATATGGGATAGTTCCCGACGTAGTACTAGTACTTAGTATGACCGTGAATTACCAAATGTACATAGCATGCGCGTCGGCCTTTTAAATTTACACTACAATTACGCTTTGTTACGTATTGAATTTTACACAGTAATTTACCACTAAATTATTGGTAACTTATAACTCATCAATAACATAGTAAAAATATTTGAATACCTAAGTTTAAAAGTATTCGTGGAAATACTTTTATTGCGGTGACGTAATTATTCTTATCAGTAAAATACGACGGATTTGTATTATTAATATCTAAAATCTAAACCTTTAAATCTGCATGACTGCTGTTAATAACAAATGAATTATGTATTTACAACCTTCTTTATATTTGTGCGGCTTTATCTAGCCTATTATGATAATTATTATATTTTTAGCGTTTGTAATGGTCAGGGTTTTTATGCGCTGCCGTTGCTATGTTATATTATGGAATGATATTTAAGGTTTCCGTAAAAAAAAATCAAGCCATAGTAGTTTCATTCCTACTTTTTCATCAATGACTATTTTTATTTCATGCTTATTTTATTAAATACATAGCAATGGTTTTATTTGTTTGTTTAGGTAGGTAAATACGTTTAACCTATCACGTCCGATTGGACTTGTTTTTTAGATTCTGCTTATAGCAAACCTAAACTGTATCGGCCCAAAAATCAGCTACTAAGACTGCAGCATCAGTAGCCTCCATAAGTTCCTCCTGCGTGCAGCTGTACGGACACGCAGGACACGACATCAAGTGCGCCGTCGTTTGGGGGACAGCACCGCACCTACACCCCCAAGTTGGAGCCGTCCAAAAAACCCCACCTGACCATGTTGTCTTTGCTTCGACCGACCATTATTAAGAAATGATGATATCTGGGTTTTGTGTGTTCGTGTCAAATCACCGGAAAACACAAAATAAGTTTGGTTGACATAGACAATTGACAAGTGATGAGCACCCGTATGATACGCCTACTTGCAGGCGGCATTATTTTTTCCGCATACCGCTCACGAGATTTTTTTATGAAATAGAGCAGTGTCAGTAGAAAATACTTGTTCACATCGAGACTATGTGAGAGAATATCGTGTTTAAGAAATATTTATTTCCGCAAACTTACGAATTTTTCATCGAAGAGGCTGCGTCTGGACGCAGCCTCGGTCGGCCAGCCATTTTTTGCCAAAAAATATTGCCTTGAACGTAGCCTAAATGAACAAAAAATAAAACTCAAACTAACAAACAGAGGAGTATTTTATGATTTTATTTTCAAGATTTAACTGTTTAAAAGTTGCTGAAACTTCTTTCATACGAAATACTAATACACCCTCTATCCAGAATTATATATATATTACTAGGTTCAGTGTAAATACATTGCTAGGGCAGTCGTCCATACAAAATTTAGCCTTTCTTATCTCTCTTAACTTAAAAACACATCTTGAATATACTCACTCTTTAAATATACACATCATGAATGAACCTATTTTAAGTGTGTAATGATTGAGACTAATGAGTAACTTTATGATTTCACTATCATCATATTTATAATTATTAGAATAAGCAATCGATTAACAATCGTAATAGCACCCTCCTATTACGCAACAAATGCTCCAGTTTTATAGGATTATGATAGTGATACCGTCATTTAGCACAGCCCAGGACCGCCCAGGTAGCACAAACGCTGTGTAAATTTTTTGTTACATAGCATATTATCATTTAAAGGTTGTGTAGCCGCTATTTATAAAAAATGTAGTCGGATAGAGGCATACTATATGTTTAACATCTTTTTTTATCATAAGCTTTATAAAAAAGCGGTGTAAACGTTTAAACAGCGTTTTTAGCTTGCTGTTATTTAACAGAGCTTGAAATGAGCTATGTAAACCTTTTCATGACAATTTTGAAAAGCAATCGTATAACAGTTTCCTACGCAGGCATTAAGTTGTTATTTTCTGTATAAACATGGAGTAATTTACTTTTATAGTGCTTTAAGTACTAGTGTTAAATCACGAATACTCAACTTCATACTATTATTATGAAAAAGCACTGTAAGTAATATTTAAATAGCTTTTCACGATAAAGTATTGATTAAAAGTTGTCATTATTGTCACTAATTTGCCAGCCGCTATTTATGTGACAAATTTTTTACTTATAGAGCAATAAAACACTGTTAAAATTTAAAAAGATAAATTTAAAAAGCTTCAAGTGCTTATTTATTTCACCTTTAAAATTCAGTACTACCGACGCAACGCACTCACTCGGATAAAAATGCACAATTTTCATTTTGCTGTCTCATAACAATTTAGTAGCTTCTTTTCTGGCTAGCGGCATCAAAAATGCTAATATCGTAGCGAAGAGCAACGTAACTGCTAAAATTTAGCACCCTTCATTACAATAAACAATATTAAATACTTTTTTTGTAATATAAACAGCAACGCCATTTTTTTTAGTTTCTTTTTGCAGAATAAATCCTTTAACAAATATAAAATGTATATTCTTTGGTAATAACTACTAAAAGAGTTATGTTTTGTTAACCAACAGCTTTGTTTAACTGTTACAAAACGTTTGTTTACACCATTAATGAAAAATGTTATAATTACTGCTTTTAGCATTTTTTATTTTTATGTATTTATTTCTTTAAATGGAAAAATATTAAGGGCGCGTCAAAAATTTACATAATAACATGAGTACAAATTATCAGTTAATTTTAATTTGCATATGAAATAACGCTTCTCTACGTGTCACCACTTTTCAAAAATACCATAATTTTAATAAGTTCGCCATTAAAGTTGACAAGATTACAAATTCTGTAAATTGTGAAGTAATAAAAATGTTAATTCTCTTTGTTTGGCATTATATTGCTTCAAGTTGCAAAAACTTACATTTATATAATTTGGACTCAAATAAAAGTTGCTTTTCAAGCAATTATTTGACTATTGAAAAGCATCTTAAATAGCTATTTCACAGCTTTTATGCAGCAGTCAAATGCTATATAAAGTGCGCCCAAACCAGCTGTGTAGAAGAAGTATAGACGTTTACATACACTTTTATCTGATAACCACTGGAGGCAAAGGCTGTAACAACTACGTTTCAACTACAATTACGTTTTCATGGCTTTTATATCAACTAATTGTGCTACCTGGGCGTAATAAATACTGCGTCGAATGACATAACTCCACTAAACAACAGTACAACAGTAAAACACATCGCACAGCTACCGACCCCAGCCGGCAAGTGCCCGGTCAGCACGCAACCGGGCAAAATCTCACAACCGCAGGCGTGGAGCGACAAAATCGCCGGCGCGGCCGCGGCGGCGGCGGTGCCCGTAACCGGGCTGTGTGTGACGATCTACCCGGATTCTTTTCTGTGCTTGACTTTTCTACTTAGAACAGAATAGAATTGGTTGGGCTGTGGCCGGCCGGGCTTGGAGTAGTGATAAGGGCAAAAAAATATCGTTTATTTGCACAAAACATGGTATAAAATGATCACAAAAAACAATAAAAGTACTCATGTTTCGCTAATACAATAGCATGCAAATCATTTACAAATGTCATCATCATCATCATCATTGGTCTAATTTAATTACATTGTTTTGAATAAATAAAAATAAAAAAAAGCAAATGTCAATAGTTCTAGAATAATTAATACAAGATTACTAAATGTCAAGAAGTCTCAAAAGTAGGTCAGCTAAATCTATCTATTTGTCAATAAATTCCTTAACACTATAGAAGTTTTTGTCATTAAGCCATTCCGTTAACCTTTTTTTAAACAAAAAATTATTCAGCAATTTTAATTCACTAGGGGTCTTATTATATATTCTGACACACATCGCAAGACAACTATTATTATATTTACATGTTTTGGGAACATTTCTTACGACAAGTTTATGTTTGTCTCTGCGCACTCTGGTATTCTGGGCGTCACAGGCTTTAGTAAATAGACCCCTATGTTGATGTACAAAATTACTTACTTCATACAAGTAAAGCGAAGGAAGGGACAGGAGACCTAGGCTTTTAAATAAAGGTTTGCACGATTCATCAGGCATAATACCACAAATGGCTCTGATGCATTTTTTTTGTACCACAAATGCTTTATTCCAATCCGTGCCATTACCCCATATCATCAAACCGTATCTCAACACGGATTCTACATATGCACGATAACATAAAATTGCTGTTTTCTTATTTGTAACTTTTGTAACTTGTCTTAATGCATACACGAATTTATTTATTTTGTTACAAATAGTTTCGATCTGATCTTTCCAGTTCATAAACTGGTCTATTGTTACTCCAAGAAATTTTACGTTTGTTACTTCATTGATTTTAGTGATATTTAATTTAAAATTATATTGCTTATGTTTGGATTGATTAAATTGAATAAATACTGATTTATTTAAATTAATGTTGAGATTGTGTGCATCGAGCCAGTCAATTAAAATGTCAATAGTTTTATTAATGTCAATTTCATGAATAGTTAATGAATTTTTTCTCTTCTCAGTCGTCACAATTATAGAAATGTCATCTGCGTATAAAATGCATTTATGGTTCGTAATTTCAAAAATGTCATTAATATATAATATAAATAAAAGAGGTCCTAAAATACTTCCCTGTGGGACACCAGTTTTATTTTCACGACAACTGGATGAGAATGATCTAATTTCATTATTCATTAACTTATCCACTGTAAAGTATTGTTTACGGTTAGAGAGGTATGATGATAACCACTGAAGAGTATTGCCTCTCATGCCTAAATTCTCTAACTTTTTTAAAAGTAAATCATGTGAAACATGGTCAAATGCTTATCTCAAATAAGTCAAAAAAGAGTCCTGTCGTCCAAATATTGTTATTAACATTAGTCAAAATTGTGTTTCTTGTTCAAAGCAAAGGTGTTTCTTGTTCTTTATGCAGTACGTTGCCTAAATGGGCGAAAGTTCTTAATTTATGTTTCATATCAGTGTGTGCCTATTTTTAGTTAAGTTATGTAATGTTAATGTATCTTATATGTAAATGTTTATTGATATGTCGGCTATGTATTAGAAACAGTTTATTCGCGATGACTGCCTTTGGCTTTATCACAGGTCTTTAACCTCTCCAGCCGCGAATTAATGGATTTATGCACGAGAATTAAGCCACTGCTAGCTGTAAAAAATATTAAGAGACTTATTGCCTGGGTGAAGTTTAGAGCAGGCCATTACCTCTAAAACGGACCATAATTTGTAGTCTAAAGGATTCAGTCTTGGGCAGGAAGAAGGCCGGTATTTAGCGCTTGTTAAATCCAAACATGTTTTCTAGTCAAGCTTGGGTACTTCTTCCTTTATGACCAGGCGCAGAGTCTTGCTGAAAAGTCCACGGGATATCTTTGAAAAATGTAACGCCGAGAGGCTTCACAAGTCGCTCCAAGACGGCCTCTTGCTTGATACACTTTAGCTGAAGTCTTTACTCCTTTTTCACAAAAATGAAGATTTAATTCTATAATACGACACAACTGATGCAGGATGATGACCAAGTTGCATCTTTCCCCGATCTTCTCTAGATCTTTTCTGTTTCGACAGAGGAAGAGTTGGTGTATCTATCGATAGAAAGATACACAAACATCCGGCTGATTTATGATTTTGTAATTTTTGCATTTTTCAATGCTATTTTTATACTTATGGTCCGGTATCCGGCTGATACCTAGCTTCTGAGCCTTTTTAAAATTACTGACGGCTCCATACCTACCTTATCACAAGGCAAGGCAATCACTACAATAGAGAATTTTGGATACATCCTATACTTTCAGAAACCGTACTTACCGTATTTTGTTTTTTCTTTAGACGTCATAGATGTCCAAACAGGAGCGGAATAAACATGACATCACACTTCTTCTCACATTTTTCTTTTTAAATGTCTATCATGATATTCTGCCTTAGAAGTATCATTAATTGCTGGTCTGCTTTGTATTTCTTGAATTAACATCGTTACATCTATCTTTGGCGCCATGGTAATACATCGCGTACGTTACGTCCACCCCTACGAATGCAGATTGCAGACTAAAGTGTGCGCCGTCTGCGTTAGCGCGCCTTAAAGCAAACGTTCTATTGTTTTCGCACACTTTTAATATTTATAATTTAAAAGATACCATAGGTATTTTTTCGAATTGTTTATTCAATTATTAACGAAATATTAGGAATAAACCCCGATTTGTCGTGATCACGGAATAATAAGGACATTCCTTTGCCTATAAAAGTTCTCTTATTAAAAATCAATATAAAAAAATTGCTGTCAATATAGTCAAAGTGTGTAACAGTGCATTTCAATGAAATGAAAATAAAAAATAAATGATAAAATGTTTCAAAACGGATTGAAATATTTCAGTTTTGAGTGACAAATTTTATCCAAATCAATTAGTTCAGCCGTTTTTGCGTGATTTTGTAACAAAGATCTAAGTGCTCTAACTAAACATACAAACACTCACAAATAGTAGGATAGAGATAGAATAGAATCGGACTAGTTATGACTATTCGCAATTTTGCTGCGAAAATAAACCTTGATAGGGTTCAATGCTAAATAAAACTGCAAAAATAAACACTCCAAACTAATATATTTCCAAAATGAAAATTCTAAATATTTCACTGAATAATTTTTTTCTTGAAATTTACCCATCCATATTAAACACTCCAAAGAGTAAGTTTCTACCACCCTAATAAATAAAATCGAACTACCAACATAAACTGAAAAATCAAAAGAATAGTGAAGTATCTTAACAGCTTGAACATGATATCGATAAAAATATTAATAAATAACTCATTAATCTCAAATATTTTATACTTTGGAACTAAAACCAGGCGATAAATCCCAACACACATGCTAGCAAAAACAAATTTATTCGAAACAATTGTCAACATTAAATGATAAACATAGTTGTCTAAAAATAATCTGGATTTTTTTTCTCCTAATGATGACGCGGTAATTATCACTTACTTTTTTGAATTACAAAAGGACAAGAATCAAGTTATTTATTAAGCAGCGAGTTAAATAAATCTATTTTAATGAAAATACGTTGCTGTAAAAACTGCTCTATTTTAGTTTGCCTCGAATTTCAGTCCCTTCGGAGGCTGCAACAACAAAAACAGTATAATATATTATAAACACCATAGCATAGAAATCAATCGCCGAAAATATCGATGAAAAATATATATTTCACATTTATGGCACCTCACTATAACTGGCGTTATTTACATAAAAAATATATGCATTTTTCAATGATTTCTCATAAATATTTCAGCTTTTTTATGATGTTTCAATAATTAGGCATCAGAAATTGCGTGTATATTTAGTATCTTAGATAAACTGACCTATTTAGGTAGTTAGGTACCTATAAGGCTCCAATGAAAATCTGGCTAAGAATATGTTTTAAGTACATTTTTACTCTCATAACGCCACAAATTTCACATTTTCCATAAACGTCTTGGCCTTTCCTCCCTTTAAAATCAAGTTAAAATAGCAAGACTAAAATTAAACAACAACAAAACAATCTTGCAGGCGAAAACCATACAAGAAATACAAACGTAAACAAAACAAACAAACTTCATTTAAGTGTCATGTTGACTTGACAACGTCACAGTGTATTTTTTAAATTAATTTGCCAAGGTATGTCCGCCAGAAATCCGTACGACTGGACTTTAGCTCTTTTAGAATGAGCAATTTTTCAAATTAATTTTATGATGAGTTAAAGTAAAAAAAATGCAAAAGGAAAAAATACGTGTCTCTTATGTTACGTTTTTATTTAGAAATTACATATAAAAATATGTAATTTCTAAATAAAAAATAAAAACGTAGGACAAATTTTATGAAATGTTGTCAATTACACGGACTTTTTGTGCGCCGGACTTTTTGCGTGTCGTGTGCGTTACTGCATATAATTGCATAGGTTCTATTTTCACAGACTAAAAAGTGCGTCACGGATAGTCTGTCGTCTGCGCTGCGCCTTAATCGAATGGATGGCGGATGGCGAAGTGTTTTGATAGAAGAATATAATTATTTACCCACTGAAATTGTGTATTTTCCACCGATTATACGAAATCATGATTAGCATCATCAGCATTTTAATGTCCCCAATGCTGGGGTACCAGCCGGTTACTAACAGGCCTTCCTTATAGATGGGTAATAAGAAAGGGGCCATGACCCACGCTCCCAATGCGGATTGGTAGGTTTTAACGACTGCAAATACATCCGGGACCTGCCTTCCTAAGCATGGAGGAGCCGGAGATAATAAATTTTTGTACATCCATCCCGTGCCAAACCACTGCGATAGTTGCTTAGCCGCTACAATCGCAGGCCGAGCGCGCGAGCCACTGTGCCACCGAGTTCTATTCGATTCTACAGAATAAATCATGGTATATTGAAGAAGGAAACATTTCCATGCTTGAACCATGTTTGATTTACTGATACTATTAATTTATATCTGAAAAATCGCAAAATGTCTATGGTAGTCTTATAATATTAATTACGTCAAAGAGCCCATATTATTAGCGTCATCGAAAAGTTTATGAAACAGGCCCCGACTAGTTAATTAGTCTAATAGAGTTCCAGACACGAATAATTACTCGTGGTAACCTCATTGAACCTGTATAGATAAAAATAATTTCATCTCGTATGATAGATGTTATCTGTAGAGGTCTTCTACACTACTGAAACGTTATCTGTTCTAAAGTCCACTTTTATAATAAGTAATGAACCAATTCTGATTCTATTGTAAATACGAGACTGCGAGAGTGTTTACGCGGTCTAGTAAAAGAGACAGAATATGCGTTTTCTTAGAACTTTATAACATATGATTTAATAGCCATAGCAAATAATAATCATCCTAACTTGGCAGAAGCCATGCCATCAAATTTTAGTGTATAGTCAACGGCATATCAGACCTTACAGTTGCACTTACGAAAACAGTTCTTGTTACTTACACAATACACTGAAAAAACTGTTGGGCTATATATTACAAAAAATTATGCTACTGGTTACCTAAAAATAGTGACAACATAACTATTGCCACCAGTAACCAAACCCAATTATGTAATTTTCTAACATAACTTCTTTATTTTACATTAACCAACTGCATTTGTAGCATATAACAAAACTATTTTGTATTATTTGAATCTATTGAAAGTTGTTATCAGCAAAATAATTTTATTCGGAATAAACTACATCATTTGTTATTCACTGTCAAACAGTTTGGTTAGATGTAGCTAATCTTTTTGTAAGTTTATGCTAAACATTGTGATTAACTTTAATAAAACATTTTGTTACTATTAAAGATAGTATTTACTTATTAATAGCTTAAGCTGTTCATTTCCTAGTAACTAATCTTTTATGTAAGCAAAACCTCTCGGAGTTGTTATATATTACCTAACTGTTTTGTTATTTTTAACTTCACTGTTACGTTACTATGGGGATAATTAAGGGTTCGAATTTTAACCAAAATTATTATAAACCGCGACTCGGTCGTTAAATTCCCAGAAACCCCAACGCCAGCTGTTGATACTGAACAACTATCACCCAGAAATAAATATCGAAATCTAAAATAATAATTTTTATCTAATTAACTATATCTGAGCATCATATATTTCTGTGGAAAGATATTAAGTATCTACGAGAGAAGAAAACCAAAGTTTTTAAGATTTTAAGGACCGTAAGCGACGTGAAGTGTAAACGTTCTAGTACAATTACGTACTAGCACCACATGATATCTTAAGTACCTACTTTGACTAAAGAATGACAGTAATTCATTCTGACAAGACTGGCTTTTACAATAACTTTGGTTAACAGAAATTATAATTAAAACAATTCGATATGATTAACAAAGTTGGTTTTATTATTAAATCAACAAAAATTATAGTGTGTTACATACAAATTACCATTACGATGTGGCACAACCTCCTCCGAGCTGCATTTTTCAACAGACCCTTTTCTTCATACTGCAGCAGAAGTCCTTTGCCTTACAAGAATTTAGGATTTCATACACATCCTGAAATACAAAACATTCATATTCATTTTATTTACCACAAAAATAATACAAGCTTTTTCAAGTTTATAACACAAATAAATAAAAAAACTTACACCACGTTTTGGAACTCCATCACAATCAAGTGTAGCAGGAATTGCCGATGTCTCTGTCACTTCTGGAACAGTCACCGGTTCACTGACATTAGCTCCCTGGAGTGTATATTCATACAGCATAACATTTGTATCATTCAGTATTATATTTTACTGAAAAAAAAAGGGAAATGTGATGTAAAGCAATAATGTAAACCTGAAGGATTATCACATAATTTATGCCAATACAATGTTGGTAAATTTAATGATTCAGAAATAATTACACGACTGCCCAAAAAAGGAGTGTATTGTGTTTAGGGTTAATGTATGTATCCATTCCACTTTTAGAGTACTATACAATATGTATTATAATGTAATGTACTCACCGTTGAACTTTTCAATGTATATTTCAAGGCCCCAAGATCTAAGATAGTCCGCGATGGTCAATTTTTCAGGTACCTCCTCTGATGGTTCCATGTCCGTATGTTTCAATTTCGAAACTCTTTCACGAAACATAAAATGCTACCTTGATGAGACAACAGAGCAATTTCATGTGAAAACTGATCTATAATGAGTAATTAATTTGGTCATGATGAACAACTACAACACTTCACGGCGGCACACAGAAAAATGGCCAAATGGCATTGTAGCGAATGCGTTTTGCGAATGCAAAAAAACAGGAACGAACATGAAATGACATGAAGCAGCCAAAACGTTTCGTCATACGCAACATTTGTTTGTGTAAATAATAACTTCTAAATTGCTGTTTACTATCAAATGCTTTGCTGCGACTAACTATAATATAGTAAATCAATTTGTGTTGCTGGCGACATAATGGTCGTGTAAATAATTAAGAATAGTTTGTTTATTTTTAATCTATTTATTCGTGTTGAGAATAACCTGATCAGTAATTGGTAACCATTAACTTAACAGTTTTGAAAAGGATAGCCTAACTGAAATAGCATAAACTCGTTTTATTCGATGTAACTCAAGCGTATTGTTGCATTTAAACTAACTTTGCTTACGAGTAAACTCAGTTAAGCTATATTCACAATAGCTGAACAGTTTTTGTTAATTAGTTTTTTCAGTGTAAGAGCGCGGTCGAGGTCAAGAGACACAATCAAGATGTAAATCTGTTGACTGATTTACCTGCATCGGTAGCTTTATTGCATGCAAGTTTAAAAACTATACAGGCTTACGCTAGCGATAAACGGATTATCTGTTATAGTAACGATTATCTTACTCGTATAGGCATTTGTATGAAATTTAATACACCGCCTCAAGCATTTTAAGTACTTATTCGTATTGTAAAAATGTAGACAATGTAGTACCTACTTTTAATCATATTAATCGATACTATTCCATCCTTGTTCTCACTATATCCGCTATTATAGCGTTTACAAAAACGCTATATTCTTTAATTACTAGAATATTTTATTTTGTTCATTTCAGGATAAAATGCAAGACTCCTTCCTAAACACCGGGGACTTTTTCCTCCAGTCCGGTGCAGAAAGGATCGAGCCGTTCAAAATGCCCCGTCGTATTTACTCGCTCCTGAACACGATCGGCTGGGCCGTCGTGACGCTTACCCCGATGCTGTACTATCTACTGGGACTGCTTCTCAGTGGGAAGCTGTTGTATTTCTCAATCGGCTGCGCTATTCTTGCTGCCTGTAAGTATTATTTTTAAACCACAGAACACAAGACAAAGGTTAGAAGCAGTGAGTTAGCTGTCTCGTCACACTTTTGCAACAAAGAAGCAGTCCATATAATTTCCCCGTACCTATACGTTTTTTCTACGTCCTCGTGGCAACGTACCTGTTTTCGAAGACTTTCAGTACTAAATGCATAACATGGTCCTACTAACTTTCTTGTGTTCTGTCTGTGACTTAAACTTATCTACGTTTTAACCGCCTCTGTGGTCTAGTGGTACAATGGTGGTTGTGTTCCGGCAGTTAGAGATATAATAGCCAGTTCCTCAGTGATTGAGGATTCCGGGAGAGGCTCGCTTTCATCTTCAGCCTTATCAATACTTAACATCAGGTATGATAAAAAGCTAAGAGTCTCACCGTCGTTCATAAAAGAAAAAAAAGATCCCATCTGAGAATTCACTTGTAGCGGAGTTGATTTTTCCAATATTTTTTTTCTATTTAAAATTTATCATAAAAAAGGGTAATTGCTTAGCAATAATGCTAGGTACCTATTTCCTTCTTTTGCGCCATTGCGTTGCAACAAACGTCATTACAACAAAAGGATTCAGGCTTCGCAATACTCGATATGCCCTTGGTTGGTTACTACAGAGTGATACTTTCTATTATTGTTAAAATTTTGTATCGGACTCCCGCCACGACGTTATGTGTAGGTATTATTTTAAGCTTAAGAAAATTGCCTTTTTGGATTCTGTATGTATAGGAACAATCAATAGCACGTCATCAATAGATTTGTATGAACAAATAGATATAAAATTACCAATTGATTTTAAACTTTTACTACACTTATTTTAGTTCAATATCGATTGAAGAAGTATTTGTTGTTTTAGTCCTACTTAGGTGACGCTGATTATGCTTACGTATTAATTTTAATATTTCTTTTTGTTTCAGTTTTTATACTGCTGCAAAAATCGATTGGTATGTCTAAGATCAGTCAAGGTTCCTCTTATGGAACCGAAAAGAAATAAGGTACCTGTCAGTATTCAACAAATTAATGTGTACAATAATATATTGTATACACTGTTTTTAAATATTTATTTATATATTGTGTGGATCATGTTTATGTTATTAACAAATAATGTGTTTATGGTAGTTTTAAATAATTGAACATTTGTTTTATAGCAATTTGTGAAAAATATTGTGGGTTACCTGTTTGTAAAGTTTTTCTTATAGAGTATTTCATAGTAACTGTATGTATTTGTGAAATTGTTGTTGGCGAAGATTTGTTATTTTAAAATATTTTTATACTTCCCTATCAATCTTATGTCAGGTCAAGAGTTCAAGTAATACTCTCTCTCTCTCTCCATTCTAATAAGGTTGCCAAACGACAAGTATACTTTCAAATGATATTAAAACAGGCCTTTGGAATGAAACACCATATTGTACAGACTTTTATTGACGTATTTGATATGAAGATAACATTTTATGGCTCCGAATATTATGTTTAGCCGCCAAGAGATTGTAATTTATGGCTTTTAAATAGTGTGTTGAGCTTGTTTAACTTATTTATATAATAAATAAGCGCCCTTTACGTTTACTACGGTATTATATGCGAACGCACAGAAAAAAAGCCACGCTTGTATACTATAACAATATATTATATATTTTTTGCAATCAATTTTTAATTTGACCAATGATAATAATGTTCAAAATATATTGTCAGCTGTAAAATGGATTATAAGCACAACATAATACAGTATAAACGCATCTTTAGTTACTATCTTCTAGAATAAACATATATTTTTGGTTACACCAACACTTTACATATTTTATCCTACCGTCTAATATTATTTTAACAATGAACTTATATCTCTAAGGCCCGTATTACAGAACGTGCCTCAAGCAGTGATCTATACTTGGGAACAGTTAGAAAGGGACGTGCTTATTCACCGCATGTAGCGACGTCACTTTCTAACTGTGCTCAAGTACAGATTACTGCTTGAGTCATGTTCTGTAATACCGGCCTTAAACTCTATGGACTGAATACTTTGTTGGCTACTACTGTAGCTCTATTACGAGTTGTTCCTGTAAACGTAAGTGACGTGACAGCTGCTGTTAACGTAAATACGGTGCTCGAATCGCCAACTATCGTATCGGTATTATGAGTTTTTGTAAACGCTACATTAGCTGGTACGTAAATACGTGAGAAGGCAGCGTCGAGGCATAAATTTGAAAACGTAACGTAAAATTGTCACTATCTCTTTCTGTCTATATGATGAGGATAAGGACAGAAAGACACCTTCACCATCGAGCCAAAAATAGAGAAAATAAAAGAGTACATTTTTCATTGTGACGTTTAGCCCTACTAAATTAAGAAATGTGAAGTAAAGCTTCACTGCCTGACTATGTATGACCTTTTACATTTCATCATTGTATCCGCGTCAGTCAAGTGTCAAGTGTCATCACAGACATAGAATAAAATAATAGTACAAGGCCACAGTACATTAATATACACTAAATGTTTGTTGATAAATAAGTAATCGATCTTTATGTAGTTGCTCATTATCGGCTGAGAATATGAAATTACTGCGCCGACGATAAATTTGATATATTTTGCATTAACACAATAGTCCGCTTACCTAAAAATAATCCGAAAAATTCTGGACAATCTTAAATATTGGAAACATATTTTCATTGGTAAACTATAAAACTTTCTATAGAGAAAAGAGACATCCCAAGACCCGAAAAGGGCCTTGGTTATCCACAGTTCAATTAATGAGCCCATATGCGCCGTTTACTAAATAAGTTCCATAATAATTATTACGTGGAATCATTGCAAAATAAATACAGCTAAATTATCTTATTTTTTACTTTTTACGACTTTGTTTAATTCATTACGTCGATTTTAAAGTAGTGTGTTGTCGTAATAGCTGGCACAATACGCTTAATGCGCTTTTGGATGAACAAATTCGATGTTACGATTTTTTCCGTTTTCGCAATTGCCTCTATCCAAATTACCTAATTAATTCGTTTCGTTCAGCCGCATAAATTGTTTGCTAACCAATAAAATGCCTTGCCATCAATTTGTTTCAAAATATATCGTGTATTATTTATTTAAAATTAATAAAATACCTCCTCACTGGAAGAAATGCCGTGAGTGCCGTAACAGCTCCTGTAAACGTAAATTACAGGAGCATCTGCCAAATCAATAACTCATAATTCCATATTGAAAAAAAACTTGACCACGAAACGTGATGCTTACGTAACAGGAGCTGTTAAGTCACCTAATGTCAACGTTGTCAACTCTACCATTTTTAGTTCAGCTACTCACCTCTTGGGGCTCTGATCAGTTTTTCATACAAATGCCTATACGTTAGACGCTAGCGAGGATCGTTAACAAAACCCGTAATAGAGCTACTAAATAGTCAAACAATATGGGTGTTGCGGACGCATAGGTTTCGTTAAATCAACACTAAAATAATGTTTCTTAAATACCTTTCTTCAATAGTAATTATATAATATGATAATTTAAGAGTAACATTGAAAAGTTCAATGGTTATAAGTTACAGGAAAATAAATTATAAACGTTAATAATTTGATACTTGAGTTACAAGTGTGTACATTTATTTTTATAAAATAAGAATACTTCATACATTTGTCTATCGACAGCTTTTCAATACACGACCAATTTCAAATGCTATTAAATTCAAAGTTGAAACTGAAAGTGCTTACTTTAGAAACAAAAAAAAAAACATAATTATTTGTTGACACTAACAGATCCTAGATGGCAAAAAAACTGAATTAAATAAATACCTTTAAAAATGGTATTTAACTCATAATACTTCACAAGCCAGATTAGTACTCTTTTAGACATGTATAGTCAGTGAGACTGAATGTATTAGCTAAAGCTAACTTGACAATTTTTTTAATGTAACATACTTTCCAATGGCACAATTTTCTTTATTCATAAGGCGTTACTGAAAAAGTTCTTTCATACTGACTTTCAAACAACGGTGACGGTATACATAGACATAGTATGTAAATGTATCCAAGGGCGTCAAAGCGTCAACTATTATAAGTTTTGCTTAGTTAAACGGTGTTCTGTTTTTTAAGCTAGAAATCTGTGTTTTCTTCAAATGTTTCATAATATTTAAGTTGAGGAAACAGTGCAGCTTTTAATTTTACGCTGCGGAAACATATTAAACGTATATTTTAAATATGTTCGGGGCATGCAAAATTTCTGAAACAATTTTGATATCATTTCACAAAAACACCATTTCTCTAAACAATCATTCAATTTATTTTCAAGTAGGTAGGCCCTATTAGATTAGAAATTATACTCTTTTATTATAGATGTATCTACTTATTTTAAAAACCATTAACTCATTATTGTTGGTTTTATATTGTTAAACAATACTTACACAAAAATGGTAAGGTATGCACAAAACTAATTTTAATTGTGCATCTTTGTTACATGTGTACAATATTAAGAATTGTTTGGTTTATGTTACAGGCAACATTAAGATTTTCTTTTAAGTACTTGTATTATTATTTATCTGAATGAGTACTCTCATTAATGTGTACAATTATTGTATATACTTAATATGTCCCTGCTTGTTCACCAGTAGTCTAAATACTTTAACAATCTCATTATCAAAGAACAGAAATAAAACATGTTAAATTCAAATAAATGTTTTGTTATTATGTATTTTCGTGATACCTAACGGTTGTAACGATATTTTTTCTATTGAATATTGAAAACAACATGAAAAAATAATATACTAGTTTTGATATTTCTCGTGTACCTACTGTTTGACATAAATTAAATATTTTCCTCGATGTTTTGATACAATGTACCCAGATACTTCATTATTGTCGAAGAACTTTTTAGTTGTACTGTGACCGAAGGATTTATTTACACGAAATTTAGCGCCTTAGGTTTTTCTCAGTGGGCCTATAAAGCCACCAAATAATTGTGTAAAGCCCATTGTTTTATTTGTGTTAAACCTTAGAACGGAGGAATTAAGCAGCGCCGTAATGCAAGTATACCTCGGCTGCGCCTAACCCAACATGCCAGCGGTATTCAACAGCTCAGTATTTACAAAAACGGAGGCATGATGCCACCAGCCAAATGTGACCATCAAAATGTCTGCACAAGCGATATTATTTTTATTCAAAAATATGGCTTACTTAGCCTTTGTATCTGGAACATTTAAACTTGCAGTTCGATGTGGTCATATTTTTATGATTATTTTGTGTTGTTTGTAGATGCAAGTCTAGATTGACTTTATTTTTGTAAAATGTTAATACAAAAAGTAATTTCGTTATGCCTACCAATGTTTTTTTATTTAAAAAAACCATGATTTTTTATTTGTAGTTTTATAAATAGACTGATGACATAATTATAATCATGGAGATGAGTGATAGGAAACCAGTCTTATGAACATGTTCTAGAGGTCAACAGAACATAATAATGTGTTCTGTTTACTATTTGATTCAACTGTTACATCACGAAACACATGGTGAAATAAAACGGCAACTATGGTTTATACATAATGTCAAATTTCTACAGACAATTCTGAACTTTATGGCTTACATCTTAAAGTTCAAAGTCGATTGGAGAATTTGTAAGGTTCCTAAAGCTTGACCTACTGTTGACTGTCAACAATCTTAATTTGGTGTGTCATTTAGTATATGGTTCTGTAAAAAAAGCCTCGACAGTTAATTGTTAGTTCCATGTAAAGTTATGTTAACATTAATACATAATATGTAAATCATGTTTCTGAATAGTCACTGATTTTTCTGGAACTGTTGCTGAGAAATGCATAATAAAGCCAAAAATAAAGCTAATTTATACTACACAAGTTTTTTTATTATAGTCTGAGGATCAATTTAGGAAATCGCTAAAGCAATCTATTTTTTCATACTTTGATACAGATTGAACAGCTTTAAGCATTATTCCATTCCAGCCTTCCTAGCATCAACACCGCTATCTCACCCGATATGATATTTATTTATTTTATAAAGTTGCAAATAATAAAATGGTTACATAGTCTCGCAAAACCTAACAAGAGGTTTGACTGCGAGTTTGAAATTTAAGCAAAAAACAATTATAAGTACTTATCAAATACTTAGTTATTAAACAGTTACAATTACATTGTGTTTAAGTTGTGCCTTTTTAAACAGTTACAAAATACTATAAAAGTATCATTTGACAAGAGGTCAGCAAGTAGACTGTTCAGTAGGTAGGGCACGCGTTTGGCCAGGGTTCTGTCGCCATACACGTTGGTGACGCGCGGCACACTGTACTTGCCGCGCAACACGGCTCTCCTTGCGTGACCGTGTCGAAGTGGTGGCAAGCGTTCCCGTCCCGACAGCTGTAGTTGTTAACCAGTAATAGATATTTGTGTTTGAGAGTGATTGGAAGAATTTTGCATACCTTGAATAGTTCATAATAGTTATCTTTGAATTTATTTTTAGTTTTATTATCAACAAGTAATTTAAGAAAGCGGATCTGCAACGTTTCTATTCTTTTTATATGAGATGGTTAAGTTAAACCGTAGCTGTCGAGAGCGTATGACATCACTTTCTCCACTAAGGCTTTGATCATGCACTTAAGAATATTAAGGGGAACTTAATATTTTAAGTGATAGAATTTGCCCAGAAGTAATTTGTAGCTTGTTACATAAGTGGTCTATGTGAACAGTCCATGAGAAAGACATCCAATATTACTCCCAAGTAGGTTACATGCGGAACTATGATGCTGTCTTGCTTGCTCTGCAATGTGACTAGGACAGTGACACATTATCATGCTACGACTGTCATTAGAAAACATTCAGGCTTAAGCTAGGGCAGTGATTCTCACACTCAAATGAGCGGCATGCCGCCCACTTTGAAAATCAATTATTTTTCAGCGCCCTCCAATGTGTGCATCGTTCCAGCAGCGCTACTTTTTAGTGCTACCATAGCGAACACGGAAAAAATCTGATGAGTATAACACAGCTATTTTCCGAGAAATAAGCCTTTGATTCACAATATGCCATACAATTGGTACATTCGAGTAGAAAAGTTTTCAACTATTTTTAGTGCCACTAACTTTTAATTTATCTGTTACGTAGTAACTATTTAGTAATCTGCGCACAAAGTAATTAATAAGGCATACAATACACTATAAAAATATTTTTTTTAAACAGCAAATGCCGCAATGGCGATTATAATCGATTAATTTTGTGGTAAGCTATGTAATAAAGATGATAGAAATGAAAGAAAATGCTTTTTATTATTCCCCATTAAGTAGGTACACACATTATGAGTTAGGTAGGTACAGCATTTATTATGGTAGATACTAACATAAAGTAAAAAATCGGTCAAGTGTGTTCAGGTCACGCAGTAGCGTTCCGTAGTAACCTTATACCTTTACCACTATCATTTTTCGTCTGCAAAAATAACTTTGTTTTTCATAATGTTTGTATAATTGACAAAGTTATATACTGCCAGGACGACGTCGTTCCAGCAGTGCCACGGAAAAACCCGTATATCTTCGGATCCAGTGGGGGGAAAAAATCAAACGTATTTTTTCCCGTCTGGTAAAAAATTGGCCTGCATGGTGTATTTTTATGCACACCCCCCCAATTTCTATCTACTTTGCGAAATCTTAAAAACCAAAATTTTTCTGCGCCCCTTACCGCCCCCCTTGTGGGCCTAGGCCGCCAGCGCCCACAAGGGGGCGTTATCGCCCACTTTGAGAAGGACTGTGCTAGGGCAACAGAAATAAGGTACACGTACAGGACAAAAATAAAACTAGAAATAGTCTTCTACACCAGTTTTAATTGGGTTATCAATCTGATTTGACAACAAATAATTACACAACTTTAGCCAAAGAGCCTCGAACCTTGTTGGCCTACCCGCAATTTTGATAAAAAAACGTGTTTTGGCAGCCAGTAATGAAACTTATGCCAATCGACAGAGTATGTTATTACAATCAAAAAGTTTTCAATTATCAAATCTCTAAGGGATGCGGTTTTTGAGATTTTTGAGTACAAAAAAATGGTTTGAGCATATCTTCGATCCTGATGTGAACTCTATTCCATTAGAGAGTAACCTGTTCCTGAGCTATGTATGCTGCATACTTGATGTTAATTAAACAATTCACTTAAAAAAGAACTTTTTTTTTGCTTTATTTTTCTAACTTTCGACTCAAAAATCTAAGAAACCATATCAATTAGAGATTTGATCACTGGATACTTTTTGTTTGTACACAACTAATCACATACTATATCAATTGACATGTGTATCACTGCTGGCAGCCGAAACATATTTTATTCTAAAATGGTGGCATGTATACCTAGGTATGCCAGGTACCTTACAAATATGTTCGAACAACTTTACATTACATGGTAGTGGTATAAAATTCATGTAGCGATACTAGTTTCATCAACAAATGTATGTAAACATAAAGTTTTATGTCAAATCTACATAACAAAACTATTTTAGTGTCATGAATAACTTGATGTTTCAACTTGCACATACATTTGTTGATGAGGCGTAAAATGCCCAATGTATGCATCACTGCGCTGGGAGCCCTTCTCTCTTTGAAGCTAGAAGAAGAGGATCTAAAGCAGTTGACGATAAGTGAACTCAACAGGTATTGTAAGCGCACAGGAAGGTTTTGAGGGTCCGACGCTGGTAGGGTGAACGATAACCCGCCCCCCCCCTGTTCTTCAAGGGATTTCTTCACCGGGGAATTGGGTGAAATAGTTCCAACTAGGGAGACTGATCACCCGTCCGGCATTGCTGGCGTCCCCTCTCCAAAAATAATAAAATAATAATAATGAGGCATAAATTTGATTTTAACTTTTATGACTAACATTAATCTATAATACTTAACTCTTTACTCTTTGACTGTCGGAATGTAGAGCCACGCAAGACACAATAGATTTTCTATTGTGTCTGGAATCCCGGCAGACGAGAGGTTAAAAATGAAGTCTAATCAATGCAATATTCACTTTGTAAGTTAATAAATTACTACTGAAGACAGTTGCCTTAATATCCACAGCACAAAGCAATAACCTTCTACAAAGTCTAAATAACTTTTCAATTACCTATGCGGTACATCCATTTGACTCAATCTTAATATAAAATCTAAAAGATACATTTGAACTTTAACTTCAATTGGTTTATTTGTTACATAAAATCCTGGTACTTCAGCTTTCTCTAAAGTAACTTGTTGGTCACTTACCTGCAACAAAGTAATTTAAGAATTAAGTTAGTCATTGAAGTTTTGTGAAGGTACCTATAACATGACAAAATTTGTAATAGAATTTTGAGTCTGTTTAAATGATGTTTTTTATAACACAATGGATTTTCCATTGTTCTCTGGACACCAATGTCCGGATGGGGTTGGATAATGTGAATAAAGTAAAAAAACTGACTTCTCACAAGTTGCTCTCACACAGGCAGGACCAGCTAAAGAGCTTCCTTCTTCTTCTTTCCTGTCTGCTTTAGAGAACAACTTGTGTGATACATATAGAATAAAATAGCATTGATAATGCACAGTTAAAAAACAATGACATAAAAAAGTAAGTGAAAAAAAAATATTACTTTTTGATCAAGCTGCATAACCAATTTCATATCAGTCTGCTTCATCTCTTCTTTATGTCTTGATAATAATATAGCTTTCTGCATTTCCTGCTGCTCAGGATCCAGAGTTGTATTTATCATATTCTGTATCTCCACTGAAAATTTAAAATTTTAAGTGTTTACCTGAAATTACTTTAAAACTTATACACAGTTTTCCAAACTAGCATACTGAGCCTCAAACTTACATGTATGTTTATTTATTACTTGTAATCTTTGTTGAAACAAATGTTTTTCAGTAACATGTTGGATTTCCATCAAACCCTTAACTATTTCAAATACTGTGTCATTAAGAAGACAGTTTGCTAAACCAGAGAGAAGCTCGATTGGAACCCGCATTTGGTATTTACTGTAAGAAAAATATATGAAATGAAAAATGTTGATTGGTTTCAAGTATTGTGACAAGTTATAGGAATTATGACTTGGTATTTTTTGCTTTACAAATCGTCTACTTATTCAACTTACGGTGGCAGTTCTCTAGCCATTTCTTGTAATTGTTCTAAAAGAAAATACAGTTTTCTTTGTAAAGCTTCTGGTGTAGGCTCCATTTCCACAAAATATGTATTTAACTTAGAGAAAGTACTTTTTAGGAGTTATTTTTCTCTTCTATCCAACCGATATCACAGTATACACTATTACTACCCAAGAAGACAATGAAATTAGGTGCATGACAGCTAAGAAAACTAAAAAATCTAAAAACCATAATTTTCAAAAAGCGGTAACCACTCACAATCACTGTTCAGATAGGAATCAAGCCTGCTATTGGCCGTTTCTTAGTCTAATGTCAGCTTCACATTGATAGTGCGGCAAAGTCTATCGAACGACATATCGATATACTAAAATTTATCGATATCGATACAAGCAGCACTACAGCCCTAGTGTACTTTTTAAATCCTATACTTTTAAATGCTCAAATGAATAAAACAACAAAATCAGATTAATTTTTTATTTAATTCAAATCACAATAATACAACAATATGACTAACCTAGTAAAAAAAATAAGTTATTATTAATAAACTGTAAAATTGCATTTTTAATGAAGTAATAAGTCATTACTTATAATCATTACCTATAAGCTAAAAAATAATGTATAAATACTAATTTTCAATACATAAGAAGTGTGAATGACTAAAATATAACATTTCTTTTATCAGTACATAATTGATGGAAGAAGTTAAACAATTATAAACAGTGATTTCAACAACTTGTGATACAACCCATGTGTTTAATGAAAAAGAAGAAACTTTTATTTAAATTTTTTAGAAGTGTTATGAGATGACAAGTAATACACTAACTATTACTAAGCGATGACATGTAGGAACCAGGTACCGATTTCATTTAATAGCAAATTTAGTGTTATTACATACTTAATGTTAGAATTAAAATAAGATTGCAAAAAAAAGAACGAAATTGGAATCTAGTTCTGGCTTTTTTCTTATTATGCACGGGAAAAATGCATTTACGCATTAGCACACTTAATGTAATGTGGGACTCGCCGAGCACAATGCCCGTCCTACCCATGCTGCCACTGGTCTCTTCTCCGGGATTCTGAGAACAAAGATAGTTACATTGTATATAATAGCTGTATTGCAGCTACAAGTAACATATTTAAATGAAACAAAACCTGTAAAAAATCATTGCCTGCCAATCATCATCACATATAAAAAAATACAATTATTTTATTGATTGTAATTTTCTTTCAGTAGGTATACCTTTTGCGCTTTTCAAGTGCCAATTGATGCATAACAAAATTAATATTAATACTAGATTCTGAAAAAGACCCTTTTATATTTTTATTTATTATTGTACAAAACTTATGAATTTGGACTCTACAAACAATAACAATGAAAAAATTTAAAGCATCAGCATGATGCTGAAGACCTCCAAACCAATCAATGTGAACTGATTTAAAAAACTTGTTTCTGATGTTGATCAGTATGTTTGGTTGGTGTGGATATTTGTTCATGACTTATTAATTATTTCAATCAGGATTCTTAAAATCATGACAAAAGAGGCATTGGGTCAAGGGCAAAGACAAAGAGTTTTATTCAAATAGAAAAAATTTTTTCCCTACCAAACATTTGGGACATCTTTGAACTGATAAGACGAACGGCCGCAACAAACTTATCAGCTTTAACAGAAACAAGAACATTTACAATGGAATGTTGTTGCCAAACACAAATCTACAATCTTGAAATATATTTAAATAAGAGGAAAATTTTCTTACACTCTGTTTTTCATACAAAAGTATCACATCCATGCATTTTCTTTTAAATAATCATCTACCTTCGCTTAAGTGACTTTTAACATATAATTTAAATTTATGGAAAAACATGTCATCTAAAAATGTTAGGTAACAAACAGTTAGGTACTTTCACATTTATGACATCAGTGAGGATATAAATTTACCTTCATTTGTTGTGATGATGTTGGTTGAAAGTGGTCATCTGTAGTTTTATGCAGCATTCGTATATCAGTTTTGCCACATAATGACAGGTCTTTGCTTAGTATGTATGCCCTTTATAAGGATGGATCTTAAATAATACAGAATTTGTGTCCATTGATGGCGATTTAAATTTTAATGACCTGAAAAAATATAGCAGCTTGGTATTACAAAATGGGTGAATTAACTCAATGTTCACAAGACATAGGTTTATGTGAAAAAATATAATATAAATATAAATAAATTTTAAAGTTAATGATTTCCATTTCTTCAGAAGTTCTAAGTACTAACCTTCAGGCATCTCATTAATCAAGTTTTCACGCTTGGTGTCTGCTTGAGATCTTTTCAAGCATGTTCAGAATGTAGATCCTTGGTCACAAATTATCGCCATAGGAGGGACCTGTTTGTTTTACAGCCTTCACAACTTCCTGAAAACAAAAATACAAGTTTTTTTATATAGGTTATTGAACATAAACTCACACTCCGTAAATCCTTTGCAGAGTTGGCAGATCATCAAGCTACTAATTTAAACTTACTGTTATAATGTTTTTCAATGTAGCAGCAGCGGTAGTTCCTTCACAAACATAAAATGCTACCAATTGTTGTGGATAATTTATTCTCGTGAAAGTCGTTCGTTACTCGTTAAAACGTTCACAGAATAATGAGAAACTATGATAATTTTAAGAGTATTAGTAAGAGCTGTCAAATTGCGCGGCTCGGTAATATGTGGTTCGAAAATGGCTACCTTAACATGGAGTTTTGACTTGTGAAGCATTTTTTTTTTTAAAAACTACGAACCACCTTGTTGTAGGGGTGATTCCTACGGCGGTTGCGTTCAAAGCACGTTCAAAGAGTATGTTAAAACGTAGTGATTACATACTCTTTGGAGTATGTAATCAATATCACAATCGCAAGCAAGTGCACAAATTATTTATTAATGTTTTTTTTTTTTTTTTTTTTTTCGTTCCTAAGAACAGGCTAGGGTCATAGACCATACTGCCTCGTCATTAGTAGGTATCTTTTCTTGAGTGAAGTTTTATAAATATAAATTCATTAGTTTTTATTAGAAAATCCAAGAAATTGTTGGTCAATCCAAAAAGTCATATTTCAGTATTTTTTGTCAAGTAATTATTTATTAATGTACTTAATTAATGGCATATGACTTTTTATTTTTTTATTAAAAACTAACTACCAATTATCATTTGTCATGCTGCCAACTGCCAACTGCTTGAGTCTTTTCTTGAAATAGTAATTTGTGAAATGAAGTATATTTATGAACGCCTATACTAAGATAGATCTTACGCTATTCTTAAGTTAAGTGCAAATGGGTGTTACTTTCTTAAACTTAATTAATCTTTATACATACTTAAGACTAGCGATTAGATGTGTGTGTCTACAGCTTCCTCATAATACATAGAGAAATTCTAAGCATGACATATTTTTGTGCATATTAGGAGCAATCAAAGCGTGTCAGTGATATTTTGGGTGCAACCATAACTTCGTTACTAGGAGTTTTTTTTTGTGTGTTAGCTGGAGAAACGTGTCCCCAGCTGACACATGCCGTTTTAAGGCAAACCAGTGAGGTTAGGGCTTTAGACTTGGACGAATTAACCACTGGACGCGTAACGAGGACCGCGTTCGCCTTTACCCCTCTGTCACTTACTGAGCCTTTTAGACACAGTAAGCAATATGGCGTTGTCAGTATGACGCGAGATCTCGAAGTGGAACATTATCTCAAAAATGGGTAAATGCCCTGTGTTAATTTGTAAAAATCATACCGGACAATCAAAAAATGTTTCGTTTCACGCGTAAGTACAATTTTAATCTATTAGAGCAGCAATTTTTCGAAAAATAAATAAAATTTGGTATGTAAACAAAATGTAATACGTCATTTCAAAAAGTAATCATTGTACATGTAAATTCTTCAAAGATATTGCATAAGTAATTTGGTTGGGTTATATGTATCACTCATTCGTTCAATTGTCATTTTTATGTCGTATAGGGCTTGAACATATCGATAAACATATCGATGTATGTAAATGAACGAACGAATCCAATTTTAATGTAGGAACTATTTAAATTAATTTCAGATTTACAGTTGAACCCCTAACAAGAATAATAGGGTGGAAGCGGTACGCAGGGAGATAACATGGACGAGTACTCAGGTCTTAGATAACATCTAAGGTCTGATGATGGAGCCAGAAGATGGCTATAGGAACTCTGTAATTATACGACGCAACCCTACGAACTTTGAGCTCGTTATATTTTAAATATAGCTTCAAACTTAAAAAAAGGTGCTTTTTTCACCCGCATGGTTCCCGTTCCCGTGGTAATATCAAAACATCCTTCCTTAGTATGCAAAATTTCAGTTTAATTGGTTTAGCCGTTTGGGCTGTGCGTTGCCTATCAATCAGTCACGGTATTGTTTTTTAGTATTAGACTTATGTTGTACATTATCATAGTGTGTTGTACATTAACATTTAACATTTATCATAAGTATAAAAATAGCATTGACAACGCAAAAATTCAAAAATCATAAATTATTAGCTGTTGCATCATAATTGATCGTTAAACATTTGTTTTTTTTCTCTTTCGAATGCAAGGAAGGATATTCTTACAGCATATTAAAAGTATAAAAGTATCGGAGAATTTTAACAGTGGTCCGCAAGTCTCGGTAGCTCATTGGTTAGAGCAGTGGGCCGGATTCCCAAAAGTCGTGGGTTCAAGTCACATCTGAAAATTCACTTGTGGCCGAGTTCATATGTTCCAATATTTTTCTTGTTAAAATTTATCATAAATGGTGATTATATTTATTATTTGTTTCTAACATAGACCTTGTTAGGTCACAGCAAGAATCAAATTTAAGATCGTTTTATTATATTCAAGTAAAACAATCTTAAAACTACAATAAACTATTGGTTGAAATATTCTTGCAATTAGTATTTCAGATAGTAGTTGCTAGAAAGATACTGCCTTGGCTTTTTCTTAAATATAGGTAATTTATATGCGATGTTTTGTTGATAACTTCTGTTTGTTGTTTAAAACTGTCACAGCGTATGCTGGACCATACGCTATCCAAACGCTAGTCTACTATTTCTAATTTGGGTTTAGGTTGTGCTAATTTTGTACGGTGGCTTAAATTTTGAGATCTTTAATAAAGTGAAAACAAGATATATTTTTTCTTACAAATATGCATATTTCTTAAATGTAAAATGGATACTAGAGTTGAAATTAAAATGTTATAGTCTCAACGATCTTCTAATGTCGATGATTATTTTCAATAAGTTTTAGTATACTTAGATTTTTGGCTCCAAAAAAAATGTCGAATACGAGATATCACAGCTCGAGAAGCACACAGGGGGCTTATTGTCTAATTTTAAGTCTATCACAATCCCTTTAATTTTTTCATTTAAAAGGTAATATTATTCACATCGCATCACATAGCATCGCGCCACAACTATTTGACCTTTGAAAGGGATTGCAATCGATTATAAAATTAAACACTTATGGAGGGGTTGCTATTGTGTATGTCCTATACAATGGTTCTGTAATGAACTAATTACCCATATTTTGTTTTATATAAAAAAGCTCGAGTGATTGAAGAAGTTAATGTAAATAATGAATTATATTATTATATAAACCAAATATTAATGTTTTTTACTCACTTAAAAAGTGTTAGTAAGTAAATTGTAAGTCCGCCTGGCTAGCGACTACCATCTTATCCAAGTCCGTTCCGGCAGTTAGAGGTAAGATAGCTAGTTCCTCAGTGATTGAAGATACCGGGAGAGGCGCGCTTCCATCTTAAGCCTTATCAGTACAGTACTAGTATCAGGTTGCATGTATCTACCCATTTTTCACAAAAAAACCCCAAACACTAACGCTTTGGAAACCATATTGTATAGTTTTTATGAATTTGAGGGATTTTTTTAATGAGATTTTCATATTATTAGGTGCTTTTTATTTTTCCACGAAATAAACAATTAACTTACAAATTTCTTTAAATCACCCATGATTTATTAAACTCAATAGGTTCATTCATTCACTCCTTACTTATCGTGCTATTTATTTTTCCACTATATAAACAATTAACTTACTATTTTTTTTTAAAACACACATGATTTATTAAACTCAATAGGTTCATTCATTCACTCCTTACTTATCGATAAAAAAATTATCGATTACTTCAAGCACTACTGTCATTATTTGACATTAGTAATCGCCCCTCACCCCCGCAAGAATTGGTTGATCGTGTTTTCATACATTCTTCTCGGGTTTCGTGTCCAGTGGTTAATTCGTCCAAAGCTTTAGACTATAGTCAGAAATTTAGTGCACAATAGGAGCAATGAGAACCAAAAAAAGTAACCGTCACACTCAAATACTGTTGAAACTACGATCATTAAAGTGTGTGTTAGCTGGAGACCCGGGTCTCTGGCTTACACACACCTGTATCTTCGTAATTATTTGAGGTAGGATTATGTTTTATACCTCAATTTTTGAGTCGAATTGGAGCGGTAAGCTCCAAATTTTTCTAATCTATAGCTCGATCAGTTTTTAAGCTACGAACCGATAAGCATGTGTAAGCTGGAGACACGTTACACGTTTTGAATCACTGTAACCGTATAAGTTAGAGTCTCGTATTAAGAATCAAATGATACCTGTGACATATGTGTTTATGATGGTATCACTAAATGTGTGGCAACACCAAGGCGACGCTTCCGGTGTTGGCGGTCTTGGATAGATACACAACATGGCCACCTTGTAAGACTTGTGATTAGACTAGTATAATTAATAAAACATTAATCAAGTAATTTAACCAGCTTTTATTCTTAAACATACACTACATGGTGTCAGGTGAATGAAGAACCTGCTGTGCTGAAGAAAAAAAAAAAGAGGTACGAATTCAAAATACATGATGGAGGGCGTCAAGCCACCAAAAGGTTTGATTTTATCAGGCCCCAATCAAAATTTCGCAAAATTCCAACAGCTTTTTCATATTTATCTCAGTGCAGCTGGGCTAGAAAAGTGTGATGAAAATAGAAAAATTGCAATATTTCTTAATGCTGCGGGAGAGGAATAGACCGATCGCGCTGAGTTATTTTGTAGGCAAAACCTTCAAAAATTCTAAAGTTTATAAAAACTTGCCTGTGGATGTATTTGCATATAAAAAGCTTATTTTTGCGTTTTGTGTCATTTCTTGCCTATGCATCTATAGAAATTCAAATATTTGTGGTGGATATAAATAATTCAAAATAAAACTTACAAAATTGATTTCAAGTTAAAAAACGCAATGGTATTGAATTTAAGATAGCCTGCGTAGTGTTCAAACCTAGTTTGTGTCACATTCGTCCAGGGGAAGTGACTTAAAGTCAGTACATTAATAACTAAGGCAAAAAAAAATTAGAGTTTAAATAACTAGTACCATAATCTGCAGATTACTTAAATAAACCCATGAAATAAATTTGTGCCAGATTCAGGCATGGGATTTTAGTATTTTCAATTTTTTTGTTTGTCCGAGCTATAAGTGCTTTAAAAAATATTACAATTATTAGAATTTACTTATTTGATATTAAAAATGCATGATTGATGGACAGTGTGAATTTGTGTCATATTAATGCACTGCATTATTAATTAAGAAAAAAAATACTAAAAAGCGCACGAAGTTAGTAGGTACATAGCGCGCGATGCGAACGAAGCGCAGGCGGCAAGCCCGGCGCGGTCGACCTACCTATACGCGTGGACCGTGTGACATCGCGGCGTCCGTCTCAGTCGGGTTATATTCGGTACCTACTATAATAGGTAAGTAGATTACCCCGTGATTAGATCAGATTAGGTAAGGATTGAATTGATGAACGAAAGAACACACGCCGTCGTTCGGTTATGTAGAGATTATCATCACAGTCTATATTAAGCGTTAATCTACTATGCAGACGCAGGTCACATCTAATTTTCAATACTGTTACTTTTATGCAAGTGAAAGAACGACAGGGTGTCCCTGTCCGGCCCCCTAATTGTCTAATTTAAAATCTATCACAATCCCTTTCAGAGGTATTGTGATTGTGATATTTTCGTCTATCATATTGCTTAGACAGTTCAATTTCGTTTATTCCATATCTTTTAAAACGCGTCCCGATCACAATCCATTTCAAATGTCAAATAGTGACGGCCTGAATAACTTTCAGATTACGAATTGATTTGCGATAGATTTAAAATTAGACAAGTAGCCCCCGGGTCGTCGGTCGCATAGCAGAGCAGATATTATACCTATATGAGTCATTTTGTAGATTTTCACTTTTACTTACAGGTACCTATCGCTTTTCGGTAGTTTTTATTTTTTTATTTATCATATAAAAAAAGTATTCTGCTTTAAGTAGAGTCAGCAAAACAAAATTTATAGCTTATACTTACTAAATACTGCATAGTCGTAGATTTACAGAAACCGGGTCCGATACTCCGTTAAGAGAACCGGGAATATCGCTACTCCCGGTACTGAGAAACCCCTAAAGCTTTTTTTGTATTATTGAGCTGTTTAAAATGTGTGCACAAATGAAAATGTTAGACGCAAGTTGAAAGAACCATAGAAAGTGCTGCTGCTGTGAAACTATTTTTTGGTAGTTCCCCGCGTAACACACACAAAATTCAGCTTTTATACTATAACGTACTATTGAAATACGCTCATATTAGTATGGCTATTGCTGTCTCACTCTGATAAATAGGTCACTGCCCTGTTATACCGCCTAATGATAAGCTAGGAGTATCATACAATCAACGATGAGCCTAGAAGGTATTCATTAGGGATTTAGAATCCCCGGGTTTGTAAGTATTCGGAAATACAAGAACAGGTAAGAAGTTACACTCTAGCGCGGTACAGAAGATAAAAGAATCAAAACGATTAGCCGATTTCGACGCATTGAACGCCAGTCTTTGGAATATATTGTGAAGTACATATTCGTATTTATGCTTGTCTAATGGCAGGAGAGGAGTATAGCTGTCCATTTCAGACCGAAATATATCAGATAATAAAGCGTTAAGCTCGCAACAACGCTACTTTCTGTCTCTGCTCAAGGGGTTTGCGTACAAGCTTATAACAAAAATATCTTTTGTGCGGCGTCGGTACCGCCACAAAAATAGATAGATACTGACGCCGCACTGTAACCGCACCGCGCGCTTTGTATGGAAACAAACGACCGTCCATGCGCAAAACGACAAATGCACCGCTTCGGCACAGCAGCGATCCGACAAGAAACGTCTAAACTGAAAGCGCCCTTAAAGATGTTTGTATCTAAACTTCGATCATCAAGTCGTAGTCATCGTTTAAGCCACATGACACCCACTGCTAGGTATAAGACTCCCCCAAGGATCTCCACAACGATCGGTCCTGCGCTGCCCGCATCCAGCGGCTTCCTTTGACCTTCACCAGACCGTCGGTCAACCTTGTCGGAGGCCTACCTACGTAGCGTCATCCCGTGCGCGGTCGCCATTCCAGAACCTTTCCGCCCCAGCGGCCATCGGTTCTTCTCTATGTGCCCCGCCCACAGCCATATCAGCCGAGTAATCCTTCGAGCGATGTCAGTTGCTTTGATCAGTTTAGTTTTTCCTACGGATCTCCTCATATCAGATTCGATCACGTAGGGAAACGCCGAGCATACTCATAGTTAGCGACCACGATTCACTACCTTAAGTCCTCACTGACAACACACACTAGTCATAGACTTTCGTCTTGAGACACTTCGGTAAGTTGGACGCGATGATTTTACGGAGCTTCCTGAATGCTGCCCATCCGAGTTAGATTCGACGGGAGATCTCTTTCTCGAAGTTGGACTTACCTAACTGGATTGTCTGTCCAAGGTAAACGTAGTGGTCAACATTTCGAGTGTAGGGTTCCCAACGTGAACTAAAGTGGGTATAACATGGGAATTTGACATGATTTTCGCCTTTTCCATGTTCATCTTAAGACCCAATGTTTGCGAAGCACTACGGAGATCTTTGAACATTGTGTTCAGATCTTCCAAGGTCTAAGCCGCAAGGTCTATATCATTGGCTAAACGAAGATGTGTCAGATACTGGCCATTAATGTCGATGCCGAGTCCTTTCGAGTCCAAGAGCTTAAAGATATCCTTCGACGCAGCTGTGAACAGTTTCCGAGAAATGACGTCTCCCTGTCTCACACCTCGCTGAAGTTGGATGAGATTTGTGTTCTGGTTCTGTAATCGGTCCGACATGGTGGCATGTTCGTATAAGTACCTCAACACCTCGAAATACCTATAGTCCACTTGGCACCTCTGGAGAGAATGCAGCACCGCCCAGGTCTCTATCGCATGGAAGGCTTTCTTATAGTTCGCAAACGCCAAGCAAAGTAGCAAATTATACTCCTCGGTCTTCTGTATAACCTGCCGAAGCGTATGGATGTGGTCTTTGGTGCTAAAGCCTTTTCAGAACCCGGCTTGTTAGTGAGGAAGTCGTCGAACCTGCGAGCTAGACGACTCGTTATGACTCTCGAAAACAACTGAGTTTGCGTTTGGTATAGTTGGAGGAACCATTTCAGCGTAAAAAACCTTTGCCAGTAAAGGAAAGCTTTTTTCATGCTAATTAAAATTTTAATGAAATATTAAAAGTTGAAACTTAATGAAAATGACACGCATGATCAGCAAGCATATCCCTCAAAGTAGGATTCAGGTTGAAAGGACTGACCTGTTTCTTATCCTGTTAATCTTACAGCCTCAGTGGACAACCGAATTAGGGAATTAGCCTTAACAAAAAATTTAACGATTCTACATCTATATCAATAAAAGCTATAGACTTGCTCGGTCGTCAACTGAAGCTTTTTGGGTTACATGACAAGGGGGCAAAGTTGTATTGCGCTATTAAGAGTCTGCCTGCGGAGACAGGTTCATGAACCAGTTCAGTAGGGGCTCGTGCATCAAATTTAAATTCAAATTCAATATCATTTATTCAGTCTATGCTGTTACAAGCACTTATGAACGTCAAAGAAGCTACGCCATCGGCTCACAAACCCTACGGCTGGATACTGGATTTTCTTTGCTAGGAAGGCATTGAATGATGACCCGATATTAAATTTTCTTCATACTTGTGAACAACGATAAGATGCTTTATTACCTGGGCAAATGAACCTGTCTCCACAATCCCCCCAAAACCGGAAATTTCCGATCTCAGGAGATTGCAATGCAAATATGGCTAGCCAAAGGAAAGGTCAGAAGTCAGATAATGTTTATATAACATCGATAAATAATGCTAGGGCATAGTCCCAGGAACTCCTGGTTACGAATTTTCCCGAGATTCCCGATACGGTACTTACTGGGGCACATTAACTGGCATCGGTTTTAACATGGTATCGCAGAACCGGTTCTCATTAATAGTAAACTTCAATATAAATATATTCAAATGAATGAGTTCGAGATAGGGAAAAGTACCGGGAATTCAAAGTTAAATTTTTTCCCCGGGACTCCCAGTACTGACGCAAATTAACTGACACCGGTACCATCGTATAGAAGAACCAGTATTCTTGGTTCTCATTAATAATAATGAATGGGTTAGAAATGTAAAACTATAAAACAAAATGTATTAAACGAGTGATTGACAGTGGGTGCATGATTTCTAATTTCAATTTTAACAATCAGAAAAGCTGTCATTTACAATAGTGGCACTTGAGGTGGTATAAAGTAAAAACAAATTATACTTACTTACTTGCCTAGATCAGATATATATCCTGTTTTCTTTTTTTGCTTTTTATTTAATGTTTACCTACTTCTCAAAAACATCTTAGTCTGGTCATCAACTTACTTAAAAATAATTAAGTAGGTACCTTCTTGACTAGCAATGTAGGTACCGTCAACATCAGCACGTACGGCTTTACATTTGCACTACGAAAACCACCGACGAGCGACGCGACGTAAGGGCGCTCTCAAGGTCACACACACACCGCTCGCGTGTCGCGTCGCGTCCCATGCGCTTGCTCTTAGCGGCAAATTTCAAAATGTTCCGGATTAAACTGAATCTAATAATATAAGATTCCATGGATAAAAACGACACAAATTTTGAATAGTGTTTCGTTATATCATAAAGATAATAAAAACATAAACTCTAATAACTTGAATTTTCTTTTGTGACTTTTACAGCGTTTTGAACAAAAAAAAGGAAAGTTTCTGAAAATGCCATGGAGGAATCTGACACAAAACATTATAAACAAAAGATACCATTGATCTAAAACTTATAACACTTATTTCACCAACTCTAATATTCTTTTGAGCTACTGAGGCGACATCTTAGGTAATGGTTAAATAACAGTATTCCCGTGGAGAGAGATGACACAAAAACCTCGTGTACATCGTTTACGACTTTCTAATCCCCATGAAAGTAAAATTATCGTCTCTAATTTTCTTTCCGGCCGATAATGTCAGAAAAGACAAAAACGTCAATATAAACTTATCCCTGCACCTAAGATGACACAAAATCATATATTAGGTTAAGTAAATGGTCCTGGAACTGTATACCAAAAATCAAGAACTTTAATATTTTTGAAACCTCAAAACTTATCCCTATCGGTCTAAAGCGGTGACAGTGTATAACACCTTCCCGAAAGAGGAAAAAGAAGAAACTTTATTGAGCCTTATGAACAAATACAAAAATTACGTAGAGCCAAGAAAAAATCTACTTTTGAACACTTATGAGTTTCTTAAAATGAGACAACAGGAAGGGGAAACTATTGATCACTTTGTTACAAGGCTGAAAGTATGTGCAGCAAGTTGTGAGTTAGAAAATGTGCAGGATAGGTTAATTACCATGATGTTAATATTAGGCGTTACAGAAAAACAAATCAAAGAATGTTTACTGAGAGAAACTGATTTAACTTTGGAAAAAGCAGTAACTATAGCGAGACAGGTTGAAAAAGGAAAACAACAAATGAGTAAAATTGAAGAAAAAAAATGAAGAGGTCATATCAGCAATCAAGAAAGAGAAGTTAATTAACTGCAATAGGTGTGGTAGAGAACATGCCATAAGAGCATGTCCAGCGTTTGGCAAGAAGTGCATGAAGTGTGCTAAATTCAATCACTTTGCAGCTCAATGTAGATACAAGAATGAACACAGAAGAGATAGAGAGACAAAGAAAGTGATGACATTACAAGAAGAAAGTGATGGGAGTGAAGATGGAGTTGAAAATGTTGTGTTCAGGTACAACACTAACAATAATTATATGAATGTGAGTTCACTGGCATGTAAACAATGGATAGAAAATGTTACTGTGCAGGGAGAGTTGATTCCCTTCAAGCTAGATACAGGTGCCGAGTGCAATATATTGCCGTTGTCTCTTTACAGTAAAATAAGCAACAGTCCTGTTTTACAAAATAGTTATAAAGTTTTAGTAGTGTATAACGGACAAAAAATTAAACCCTCAGGGGAAGTTGATCTTAATTGCTTAGTTAGACAGGTTAAAACACAAATTAAATTTACTGTTGTAGATATGCCAGTGCAGCCTATTTTAGGGTTAAATGAGTGTGTTCGCTTAAGTTTAATAAAGAAAGTAGATTCAGTTCAACTTCAAAAATTAAATTGTAAAGACAAGCAGTTGTTTATTAGTAGAAATAAAGATGTATTTAATGGCTTGGGAAACATTGGGTCTTATAAAATAAAGTTGACAGATAATGCAGAACCTATTATAAAACCTATTAGAAGAGTTCCAGAAAAAGTTAAAAAAATGTTAAAAGAAACATTAAATAGATATGAAAGTTTAGGCGTCATAGAAAAAGTGGAAGGTCCCACTGAGTGGTTAAATAATTTGGTTATTGTTGAAAAGCCAGATAGTTCATTAAGGTTATGTTTAGACCCCAAAGAACTTAATAAATGTATTAAGCGTGAGAGATACCCAATACCGTCTGCGGAGGAAATTTATAATAGTTTATCAGGAAATGAAGTTTTCACTGTTTTAGACTTAAAAGATGGATTTTTTCAGATAATTCTTGATGATCCTGAAAAATGCTGCAGTTTTGGCACACCATTTGGCAGATATCGCTTTTTAAGACTTCCGTTTGGTATCTCATCGGCACCAGAGGTAATGCAAAAAATTAATACTCAAATATTTGAAAATATAGAAGGTGTTCATGTTTACTATGATGATGTAATAATTGGTAGTAAAAATGAGGAAGAGCATGATAAAATCTTACAAAAAGTCTTAGATAGAGCGCGAAAATATAATGTTAAGTTTAATGAAAATAAAATACAGTATAAGTCAAGTTATGTAAAATATGTAGGATTAATAGTGTCCAAATCAGGTATACAAGTAGATGCTGACCATGTCAAATCTATAACAATGATTCAAGCACCTAAAAATATAAAAGAGTTGCAAAAGTTCTTAGGTATGACTAATTATCTGAGTAAGTTTATTCCAGAATACTCAAAAATAACTGAGCCGATTCGAAGTTTACTTAAAAAAGGTATTGAGTGGAATTGGAGCTTTGAACAAGAAAAGGCCTTTAGGGAATTAAAAAATAGGTTAACTTGTGCACCTACATTAGGAATTCTTGTTAAGGATGGTGCAGTTGTACTACAAACGGATAGTTCAAAGGATGCATTAGGGGCATGCTTACTTCAAAACGGTAAACCTATCTCATTTTATTCTAGAAGTTATACAGAGTGCCAAAAAAGATGGGCTCCAATAGAAAAAGAGCTATGGGCCATGTTGTGTATCTATCCAAGACCGCCAACACCGGAAGCGTCGCCTTGGTGTTGCCACACATTTAGTGATACCATCATAAACACATATGTCACATCCCCCCCCTTAAGAATAATTATTTCACACACAAAGCTTTAATGGACATAATCTTTAAACCTCACCGGTGGCCTTATTTGACGACCTGACTTTGTAACCCTACCATCAATAAGTGAACTCGATATTGGCACATTGCTATCAACAACAGAGGGACTCTGAACATTAGTTTCATTATTAGCACAATCCTTATAGTTAACAGTTATTGGGGCGGGTTTGCTAACAAATTCATTTTTACTAGAATTTAAAAACTTAGAATTTCTTATCAACACCTGATCTTGTTCATTTTTGACAATATAAGATCTAGGGTTATTTTCACATTTCTTAATGATTTTTCCTTGTTCCCACAACTTAGTTTTATAATTTTGTATTCTTACATTTTGCCCCACTTGCAACTCCTTTTTATTCTTACAAGTTTTGTTATAATACTTTTGATACTTGTTTTTCATATTAGTTAAACTTATATTTACATTAACAGGCAACATAGGTTTTAGCATTTCTGCTTTACAGGGTAACAAAGTTCTAAGTTTTCTATTCATTAACAACTCTGCCGGGCTATATTCTGAATTGCTAATTGGTGTTGTTCTATAATTTAACAATGCCATGTTGAAATCTGAATCTGTTTCTAAACACTTCTTCATAATATTTTTTATAATGCCTACTGCTTTTTCAGCTAACTCATTACTCTTTGGATAGTGAGGACTAGAAAAAATTAACTCTATGTCATATTACAATACCCTATAATAGGTGCACACGGCATGCAAAATTTCAAATCACTGGGCTTCTTAGTTTCAAAATTATAGGCAAAAAACTGGTTTCTGGTCATAATTACGAAGATACAGGTGTGTGTAAGCCAGAGACACGGGTCTCCAGCTAACACACACTTTAATGATCGTAGTTTCAACAGTATTTGAGTGTGACGGTTAGTTTTTTTGGTTCTCATTGCTCCTATTGTGCACTAAATTTCTGACTATAGTCTAAAGCCCTAACCTCACTGGTTTGCCTTAAAACGGCATGTGTCAGCTGGGGACACGTTTCTCTAGCTAACACACAAAAAAAACTCCTAGTAACGAAGTTATGGTTGCACCCAAAATATCACTGACACGCTTTGATTGCTCCTAATATGCACAAAAATATGGCATGCTTAGAATTTCTCTATGTCTTATGAGGAAGCTGTAGACACACACATAGCGATTAGTACCATAAAAGTACTAGATGTATTTTCTCATATTCCCGGTTCCCGGTACAGGTAAAACGGCCTGACCCGGCCACAAGGATCGGGGTGAAAGTTCGCGCAGCACGGTTTTTTAGGGTCGCGGTGGTTATTTACTTTACTTTACTCTTTGCGCGGTGGTCACAGTCACAGATTAGGTATTAGTTACTACGTAGGCGGTGGTTATACTACCTATATAATTTGTGGCGGCGGTGGTCGCCGCGACTAGATAGGCAGAGAGCGATATGTCTTTATCAAAGTTATCTTGATATGCGTTAGAAAGTAATAGTTTTTTAGTTCAATCAAGAGACTTAATATTTGAAAAAGATTGTGGAGTACATGAATACAAGGGCGGATCCAGCTTTGGCACCAGGGGGGGTCACATAGTCGTGGTCAAGTCAAGTTATTATTTAGGTTCGTATTTAATTTTGATAATATAGATACAAGTAAAAATATAGTATTATATTAATTAATGTAAGTACCTACTGTACTTAAAAACACCTCGTCATCTCAGCCTCATATCATGACACCCACAACTGGGTATAGGCTTCCCCCAAAGATCTCCACGACGATCGGTCCTGCGCTGCCCGCATCCAGCGGCGTCCCACGAACTTCACCAGATCGTCGGTCCACCTTGTGGGGGCCTAGCCATGGAGCGTCGTCCGGTACCTACGCGGTTGCCATTCCAGAACCTTTCCGCCCCAACGGCCATCGGTTCTTCTCACTATGTGCCCCGCCCACTGCCACTTCAGCTGAGTAATCCTTCGAGCGATGTCAGTAACTTTAGTTCTCCTGCGGATCTCCTCATTTCTGATTCGATCACGCAGGGAAACGCCGAGCATAGCTCTCTCCCTTGCTCGTTGAGTTACCTTGAGCCTTCTTATAAGACTCATAGTTAGCGACCACGTTTCACTGCCGTAGGTCAGCACTGGCAGCACGCACTGGTCATAGATTTTCGTCTTGAGACACTGAGGTAAGTTGGACGCGAAGATTTTATGGAGCTTCCCGAATGCTGCCCATCCGAGTTGGATTCAACGAGAGATCTCTTTCTCGAAGTTACCTAACTAGATTGTCTGTCCAAAGGTAAACGTAGTGGTCGACAACTTCGAGTGTAGTGCTCCCAACGTGAATTGTAGTGGGTACGAGATGGGAATTCGACATGATTTCGTCTTATCCTCATTGTGAGCGACGACGAACAATGAAATAGTTGTTTGAACGCCGCGCGAACATTGAAAGACAAAAAGTTAGTAAAAGAGTCGCGCTGCATTAAATAAGGACGAAGATTGCGAGAAATTTCTCCCGCGGAAGCGAGTGAGTGAGACAGAAATAATGTCTCGCTCTCTCGGCCGCTCGTGGATTGTCGGGAACGTTCGAAACGCACACGTCGCGAATATTCCATGTGATTCTCGACTTTCCGCGGGCGGTATAAAAGCGGCACGCAGCGCAGCGTATGCATTAGTGACTTAAAAAGTGTATTGAGTAAGCGCATCCGGAAGTGTTCAAAGAAGAGTTTGAAAATAAGTGTTCAATAAGAGTTCTGAAGAGTAATAAGAAGTGTTCAAACAAGTGCGCGAATTAGAAGTGTCAAGCGTGAACTGTTTTTAAGGAATAAAAGATTTTATATTATTTAAAGTGCAGATAATTTTATGATCGCGGATTTAGCAGATTTATAATCAGTATTAAAGTGACTTTGATTCAGTGCATTTATTTAATAATAAAATATACTGTGTTAAATAATAAATAATTGTTTATTTGTACTGATCAACGGTTCTTCAGCGTATCATTGGACGTAGTGGCATTTTCCAGCCAGCATGTACTAAGTGTCAGTTGTGTGACTAAGCGCTCGTCCACGACATATTTTTGGTCCTTCGAGCCGGATTTGGAGACGAAGAGCATGCCGAAGTCTACGTCCATTTCGAAGCGTTCAAGAAGTAAAAGAAGAGCCAAAGAGTCAACTCGCGCCGCACCATATCACGAAGTTATACAGCATCGTGAAAAGGATACTTCTTCATCAACACCTGAAGAGAAGATCGACCTCCAACTTAAAAGTGACAAAGTGAGATGCATTGAAGACAGTGCTCAATTATCGAAAGTTGAGGGTGAACTCATACCCCAACTTCTAAATAACGAAGGGTCATTGCGGGGGAGTAGTGTCGGCATACGTTCTGATGTCATCTCCAAGAAAAGAGCAGAGGTTAACGCAAGGATTTTGATGGCCAGAAGGGAAATGGAAGCCGCTGAAGCCAAACTTCAGATGGCGCGAATAAAATTAGAAGCTATAGAGTTGGCACTACTTGAATTTGAATCTGAAGTTGTAAGTGTTCACGCCGAAGAGTGTCTCCGTGACTACGACCGACGAGACACGCAGGAAATAATTATGGATAAACCAGTCAAAGAGAATAACGTCGTGCAAGAACTAGCTGAGGCGATTGCCAAGCTCAGCGAAAGGTCAAAGAGTTGTGAAAGTGTTGAACTGCCACACTTTAACGGTGCCAGCGAAGAGTGGCTGGCATTTAAAAGGTCTTATGTAGATACTGCCAAAGACTTCAGCGCCACGCAGAACTTAGCGCGACTACGAAGAGCTTTACGAGGAAGCGCCAGAGAAGCTGTGAAGAGTCTTCTGTTCACTGCCGAACATCCGAACGAAGTTTTGAAGGGACTAGAAGCGCGTTTCGGCAAACCTGCGGCATTAGCATTGGCAGAACTGGAAAAGCTAAAGAGGCTTCCAAGAGTGGCAGCGGACCCAAGCGACATATGCATATTCGCCAGCCAAGTGAAGAACGCTGTCGCAACTATTAAAGCGCTTGGGAAAGAAAATTATTTATCTTCTCCGGAAACTGTGAAAACTGTTATTGACAAGATGCCATCAGTTGTGAAATTTCGCTGGTTTGACTTTTACAAGAAACATCAAGATGAAGTGTTACCAGAGTTGATACTCATCAGCAACCTTCTGGAAGAAGAAGCAGCTGTATGTGCAGACTTCGCTCCACTTGAAGAGTTCCCGGAAGCGAAGTCCAGACGCCCGCATAGAGCTCCTCATGAAGAGTTTTGGGAGCATAAGCATTGTGGACCATGGATGAATGAAGTGATAATGAAAGAAAACTGGAGGCGCCCCCACTTGGCTCCACCTGAAGAGTCTCCGGAACAGAAAGGCAGCGGGCCCCATAAGATGTACCACGTTCGCGTCACTCACGAAGGTTCCAGGGAAGACGCGAATATTTGTCCGGCGTGTCAAGGGAACCATTACCTGCTGCAGTGCAAGATATTTAGAGGTGCCAGCATAAGTGCGAAATGGGACATGGCAAAGAAGGAACATCTATGTTTTAAGTGCTTGAGATTTAGACACTCGCGCATCAAATGCCGAGCTGCCACGTGTAAGAAGTGTGGAAGATGGCATCACACAGCGCTGCACTCCGATATACCTCCAGCTAAGGTAAATGAAGAGCCACAATCAGCTATAGCAAAGGAAGAGCCACCAATGACAACAGAACACCGAAGTGATGATAAGTGCCCCCCGCCGTGTTTCAGAGCTGGACGTCGTCGCATTCAAGAAGAGAGGTGCTATGCACCGCGGGGGAGATTGTGAGCGACGACGAACAATGAAATAGTTGTTTGAACGCCGCGCGAACATTGAAAGACAAAAAGTTAGTAAAAGAGTCGCGCTGCATTAAATAAGGACGAAGATTGCGAGAAATTTCTCCCGCGGAAGCGAGTGAGTGAGACAGAAATAATGTCTCGCTCTCTCGGCCGCTCGTGGATTGTCGGGAACGTTCGAAACGCACACGTCGCGAATATTCCATGCGATTCTCGACTTTCCGCGGGCGGTATAAAAGCGGCACGCAGCGCAGCGTATGCATTAGTGACTTAAAAAGTGTATTGAGTAAGCGCATCCGGAAAAAGAAGAAGAAGAGTTTGAAAATAAGTGTTCAATACGCGACGAGCGCTTAGTCGCACAACTGACACTTAGTAAATGCTGGCTGGAAAATGCCACTACGTCCAATGATACGCTGAAGAACCGTTGATCAGTACAAATAAACAATTATTTATTATTTAACACAGTATATTTTATTATTAAATAAATGCACTGAATCAAAGTCACTTTAATACTGATTATAAATCTGCTAAATCCGCGATCACAAAATTATCTGCACTTTAAATAATATAAAATCTTTTATTCCTTAAAAACAGTTCACGCTTGACACTTCTAATTCGCTGCACTTGTTTGAACACTTCTTATTACTCTTCAGAACTCTTATTGAACACTTATTTTCAAACTCTTCTTTGAACACTTTCGGATGCGCTTACTAAATACACTTTTTAGATCACTTTTATATACGCTGCGCTGCGTGCCGCTTTTATACCGCCCGCGGAAAGTCGAGAATCGCATGGAATATTCGCGACGTGTGCGTCTCGAACGTTCCCGACAATCCACGAGCGGCCGAGAGAGCGAGACATTATTTCTGTCTCACTCACTCGCTTCCGCGGGAGAAATTTCTCGCAATCTTCGTCCTTATTTAATGCAGCGCGACTCTTTTACTAACTTTTTGTCTCTCAATGTTCGCGCGGCGTTCAAACAACTATTTCATTGTTCGACGTCGCTCACAATCTCCCCCGCGGTGCATAGCATCTCTCTTCTTGGATGCGACGACGCCCAGCTCTGAAACACGGCGGGGGGCACTTATCATCACTTCGGTGATCTGTTGTCATTGGTGGCTCTTCCTTTGCTATAGCTGATTGTGGCTCTTCATTTACCTTAGCTGGAGGTATATCGGAGTGCAGCGCTGTGTGATGCCATCTTCCACACTTCTTACAAGTGGCAGCTCGGCATTTTATGCGCGAGTGTCTAAATCTCAAGCACTTAAAACATAGATGTTCCTTCTTTGCCATGTCCCATTTCGTACTTATGCTGGCACCTCTAAATATCTTGCACTGCAGCAGGTAATGGTTTCCTTGACACGCCGGACTAATATTCGTGTCTTCCCTGGAACCTTCGTGAGTGACGCGAACGTGGTACATCTTATGGGGCCCGCTGCCTTTCTGTTCCGGAGACTCTTCAGGTGGAGCCAAGTGGGGGCGCCTCCAGTTTTCTTTCATTATCACTTCATTCATCCATGGTCCACAATGCTTATGCTCCCAAAACTCTTCATGAGGAGCTCTATGCGGGCGTCTGGACTTCGCTTCCGGGAACTCTTCAAGTGGAGCAAAGTCTGCACATACAGCTGCTTCTTCTTCCAGGAAGTTGCTGATGAGTATCAACTCTGGTAACACTTCATCTTGATGTTTCTTGTAAAAGTCAAACCAGCGAAATTTCACAACTGATGGCATCTTCTCAATAACAGTTTTCACAGTTTCCGGAGAAGATAAATAATTATCTTTCCCAAGCGCTTTAATAGTTGCGACGGCGTTCTTCACTTGGCTGGCGAATATGCATATGTCGCTTGGGTCCGCTGCCACTCTTGGAAGCTTCTTTAGCTTTTCCAGTTCTGCCAATGCTAAAGCCGCAGGTCTGCCGAAGCGCCCTTCTAGTCCCTTCAAAACTTCGTTCGGACCTTCGGCAGTGAACAGAAGACTCTTTACAGCTTCTCTGGCGCTTCCTCGTAAAGCTTTTCGTAGTCGCGCTAAGTTCTGCGTGGCGCTGACGTCTTTGGCAGTATCTACATAAGACCTTTTAAATGCCAGCCACTCTTCGGTGGCACCGTTAAAGTGTGGCAGTTCAACACTTTCACAACTTTTTGTCCTTTCGCTGAGCTTGGCAATCGCCTCAGCTAGTTCTTGCACGACGTTATTCTCTTTGACGGGTTTATCCATAATTATTTCCTGCGTGTCTCGTCGGTCGTAGTCACGGAGACACTCTTCGGCGTGAACACTCACAACTTCAGATTCAAGTTCAAGTAGTTCCAACTCTATAGCTTCTAATTTTATTCGCGCCATCTTAAGTTTGGCTTCAGCGGCTTCCATTTCCCTTCTGGCCACCAAAATCCTTGCGTTGACCTCTGCTCTTTTCTTGGAAATGGCATCGGAACGTATGCCGACACTACTCCTCCGCAACGACCCTTCGTCATTTAGAAGTTGCGGTATGAGTTCACCCTCAACTTTCGATAATTGAGCAGTGTCTTTAATGCGTCGCACTTCGTCACTTTTAAGTTGGAGGTCGATCTGCTCTGCAGGAGTTGATGAAGAAGTATCCTCTTCACGATGCTGTATAACTTCGTGATATGGCGCGGCGCGAGTTGACTCTTTAGCTCTTCTTTTACTTCTTGAACGTTTCGAAATGGACGTGGACTTCGGCATGCTCTTCGTCTCCAAATTCGGCTCGAAGGACCAAAAAATATGTCGTGGACGAGCGCTTAGTCTGACACTTAGTAAATGCTGGCTGGAAAATGCCACTACGTCCAATGATACGCTGAAGAACCGTTGATCAGTACAAATAAACAATTATTTATTATTTAACACAGTATATTTTATTATTAAATAAATGCACTGAATCAAAGTCACTTTAATACTGATTATAAATCTGCTAAATCCGCGATCACAAAATTATCTGCACTTTAAATAATATAAATTCTTTTATTCCTTAAAAACAGTTCACGCTTGACACTTCTAATTCGCTGCACTTGTTTGAACACTTCTTATTACTCTTCAGAACTCTTATTGAACACTTATTTTCAAACTCTTCTTTGAACACTTTCGGATGCGCTTACTAAATACACTTTTTAGATCACTATTATATACGCTGCGCTGCGTGCCGCTTTTATACCGCCCGCGGAAAGTCGAGAATCGCATGGAATATTCGCGACGTGTGCGTCTCGAACGGTCCCGACAATCCACGAGCGGCCGAGAGAGCGAGACATTATTTCTGTCTCACTCACTCGCTTCCGCGGGAGAAATTTCTCGCAATCTTCGTCCTTATTTAATGCAGCGCGACTCTTTTACTAACTTTTTGTCTCTCAATGTTCGCGCGGCGTTCAAACAACTATTTCATTGTTCGACGTCGCTCACAGCGACCGTCGTCAGTTTTCAGCCTCATCTGGCTTTGCCCAATATAAAGATCTCTGGCGAACACCTTGGAGCCTTTGTTACGCTCGATAGCCTCTTTAATACAGTTCGTATTAAATTTTCGAAGGTCGCTTGTCAAAGACCTATTTAGCTGCCGATAACGATAAGCATCCGCTGAGGGTTGGCAGGGAGGTTGGAGATCGCAGTATTGCCAAGATTTTAAAAGACGCTGCTGCCCGTCTTCTGAAGGCTGTATTTACTTTTACGGCGCCCACGGGATGAGAGGGGGGTAGTGCTATTCTAGGCCGACACTACACCGCCGCCAAACTACCTATACAAATATACGTAGTTTGGCGACGTAATAAGAAAAAATATTTTGTTATTTAAAAATAACAAAATATTTTTTCTTATTACATCTTCTCCCGAAACGCGTTATCATTTCATCTACTTCAGTGGGTACGTTTTTATGGACGTGGAGTGTGCTAGTCCGGTTAGATGTTCTTCAACCATTGAAGCTCTTAGCCACGTTTTGATTTTTCGTAAGGTAGCGAAAGATCTTTCCGTTGCCGCTACATTAACGGGTTCTGTAGCCATAATACATTCAAAAAAATCTTTGAAAGAGCATTAAAATCAGTTTGGTATTTAACAGCTTGTCTTGTCCTCTCTCATTACGAGATTGACCCTTTTTAGGCTTTAAAGACTGGACTATAGATAAATAGTCGAAACAAAGCGCGCGCAAGTGTCACACAAAATGTAACATATGAAAGGTGGCGGCCGTGGCGGGTGGTGGCGCGGTACTATTCAATTTTTCGATACTTTTGTTTCCTAATAATGCGTTTGCCGTCAAACAATGTATTTTAAATTAATAAAATTTCGAAAGTACCTAAATAAAATCTGTATTGTGACAAAAATATATAAAAACATTATGTTTAACAATTTTAATAAGTGGTCCACCTTGGTCCTGGACCCAGCCCAGGGGGGGGTCATGACCCCCCCCCCCTGGGTCTGCCCTTGCATGAATAGGAATCGGGGTATAGATGAAGAATTCCACAAAAAGGACAAGAAATACAGAATGTATCCAATCTAGAGTAAAATTTCGATCGAGTCGAGTATACTAGAATGAGTGTCGAATCGAAACCTCCGATTATATTATTGCTAATATTCAACCAGAATTAAAGAAAAAAATAGTCGATGCGGATAGAATTCGCGGCGAAAACAACCAAATGATTTTGGTCCATATGTATACATAACTATTCGCCGTGTCTGCCGCCTGCCTGACTCCGTGGCTTGCGCTTAGAGGTGGAAAAAATAAACTTTAATTTTTTAAATGTCTATGGTGTGGTGATTAATTAGTTGTGATTGGTTGTGATGTGGTTGTCACTTGCGACGTACATTACTATATAATTTGTGTTAATTAGGCCATTTCCACAAAAACAAAAAAGTTGTTTTTAATTTCTGTTTTGTTTGTAGCTAAATGTTTGGGAGTTATATCTAAAATTTGTGAATTGCTAAGCACCCTTATATTCTCAGGAATAAATTACATTTGAAAAGAAAACGAATGGAAAGTTCATAATATTGTTTTGATAAGTAACGTGAATCATTATCGCAGTGTTGTCATTTTGACAAAAACAAAACATGAATTTGATCCAAACTGTGGGGAGTGTCCTCATTTTACTCAATGCTCTTCATAATATGAGGGCAGAGATACATTCTGAAAATTTCAACAAACTCTTGTATGTATTTTTGGAATAAAGCTTTTAATCCCTATACTTACTGCATCTATCAGCTGCAACTAATCAAATGATTAATTACGTGCATTTAGTCAGTGTTTTTCTATTGTTATTATTTCGCAGATCTAGTTATATAGTCGAAGACTTTAAGCACCCATATCCAGAAAAGTGTTCTGAACTAATAGACGTTTTTGCTAAATATACTTCAAACTTTACACTGTGTTCCATGAAATATGCAAGACCTATAAGGTTATGTGAAAAGTGTGTAGACCAATATGTAAAGTTTCATGTGAAGTATAAGGAATTAGGAGAGACCATAATTAATGGGACTTCTTGTCTTTCATTATTTGTTTCACAAGATAGGCTGAATGCTATCCAAGAATATCATGATCATATTATGACGGTTTGGGACAAGGGACACTGTAGTGGTAAGGAACTATTCCCATAATCTTTATTGCAAAGATATTTCTATAATTTAGGGAGAATGTTAATAAACTTGTTTTTTAGATTGTTTTGACTGGTCCAAAGATACACCAACAGTAAAAAATAATACACAAAAGTTTAACAGGATGTATGTTGATACAATGGATTGTATTACAAGTAAAATGAATTTATTTGAAAATAATACAGAGGAAATTTGCAACACTTGTGCAAAGTTTTATTTAGATTTAGATGATTTCTACAAATCTTTAAGCAAAGACTCTATTGGAATTGATAGCATTTGTATGGATATTGTGGATTCAGTAAGTTAAAATTCCATACATAAATATAAATAAAACAGATGTAGCATTAATGAATAGGTACTAATGTAATATTTGTTGTAGATGAATACTACAAGAGCAATATGGAGTAAAAGTCTTCACTGCTGTGATATAAGAAAGACACCAGAATTGACTTTTTTGTGTTGCACAGGCATCATATCTGCATTACCTTTACTGTTTTATATTGCAGTTCGATACTGTAGACCTATAAGGGATTTACCTAATGTATTAAAAGGTAGGATACAAAATGATACAAAAAGAAATTGTTGATACATACATATTTTAATACAGTTTATTTTATATGCAATATTTCATTTTTAGAGTCAAGATTCAAGCAATCCATATTGAGGTCAGTTCAAGGGAGGATAAACTAAATAATACCACTACAGTATAGTTAATTGGAAATTGTTACTATTATTACTTTATTCATAGTAAGCTTATATTTTGCAATAAAACTTGTAAAATAACACCAATGTATTTTATTTGTTTGTTTACAGCAGTTTACTGTTGTAAATGAATAAATGTAAATGGAAAGACTGGCAAATTCAAATGGTTTTTTTACTATGTAGGAACATTATAAACTTTTATAATGTTCCTACATTATAAACTGGTTTTTATGCATAGCTTTCAAGAAAAGGAGAATGACCAATGAAGTGTGGAGTTTGGTTTCAATTTGTATGACACTGTGCCCGAATGAAACACATCATATTGTAGTGTTTGAACATAAATTCATATAGAAAAAACACCATTACTCTAATTCAATGGATTCATGAGAAATATGTTTATGAAGTTCATCAATTTATAGGTTATTTTATTGAAAATTGCCTAGATGATTTGATTCGACTTATAGTATGCATAATTAATTTAGACAATTATTAGTTTCTGTAGTAGGTAGATACTTATAAGGGACTTAGTCAAAATAAAAAACCTAATTTTTGAAAAAGATTTGATATTGACACAAAGCGAAACAATGTTTGACCATTCTCCTTTAGTGGATTGCTTCTGAAAATGTACCATACCAAGGTTCAATCGATTTCTTTTTCAATCAATTTCCTTTGATTGAAATAGATATTATTTTAATCTCATTTATCTATGTCTGGCTTTTTTGTTGTTACTTTTTTTAACACTATTAGAATTTGAATTACTATTACTCAACTTATGTTTTAGTGAATTAGGTGTGTTATCATTCTTGTTCAGTACACTTAATGCCTGATCTTTATCTTTAGGTGTTCCTGGCCTGCTATCCAGCCCAACTGCAGCCAGCATTTTGCTCTCATTGAATGCCTTTTGTAGCATGCCAGATGAAGTAGCAATTTTTTGTGTAGCACTTTGCTTTGTTTGACTCATTGGTTTATCCATGCTACTGTTAATGTGTTGCTTTCCGGCTGGCTTGGATGCAATGCTTTCTGAAGATCCATGTATAGTTGTATGATTCAGGTTACCAATATTAAGTCCCGAGCTTATTTGAGTATCAGATGAATCTTCATTTGTTTGCGACTCTGTTTCACTGTTTCTTTCGTCTAAAATAAATAAAATCCCATATAATAATATTTTGTCTGCTAAACTAATGCTAGGTATAAGTTTGAATGAATGAATAATACATAATAAGACTTACTTTTGGCCTCAGCAGGGTCAACAAGCCCACTGACAGCCTGAAACAATATTTCCATTATTATACATTGGGTCAGTTTCCTTCAAATCAAATACTTCTAGAATATTATTTTAAAAGAAACTTACAGCCATAGATGTAATTGATGATTTGGAGAATAATCTTTCTGCTTCTTTAAATTTTCTGTTACGTTTATCAGCTTTAGAATTTGTACTTTTATTTGTTGTAAGATACCTATCCCATCCCCGGATTATATTGCCGTAAAGCTGGGTATCCTCCAAGTAAGATCCTTCAAAAGCATAAATCTGGCGCTCCAAGTTTGCTAAAGTCTCCTACAAAAAAAAAACTTGTTAGTTGGTACTTATAGGGTGATGTGATGTAGTAATAAGGTAAACAAGAAACAACTCACTGCAACTTCTGCTTTTCTTTTGACCAATTCAGCCAATTCGGTTCTTGTATCAGCTACTGACGTCTGTTTAGACGCCATATTGAGTTTTCTACCTTGAGTGTTTTGAGCGTCGCTAGCGGGACTTTGCGGTGATACAACCATGACGAGAAGTGATAAATACTTGAGCTTTCTAAAAATCCATACCTGGAGAAAACTTCTAATTAAAAACTTGTGGGATATCAATGAAATGGAGGTCCGAATCAATAATTATCGAATTAATATCACGAAAGAAGAAGTCGCTCGGTCACAGCACAGCAGGCAATGTACTCTGTGCAGGGCACCACTGACTGACCACAGATCACTATATATGTAGCAATAGCAAGCTACCACTGACTGAGCAAGTAATCACTACCACTGAGCAAGTAATTACTACGTTTTTAAGAGACGGCACTTCCATACAAGCAACTAAACTGATTTATGAACGTAGTTTCTACCAACCTAAGTTTTTCTAAGAGGTACCAACATAACAGTGTCAGTTGTCAAGATGACAAGGGATTAGGGATGCACCCCTAAACATATACGTATCGATATCGATAAAAAAAATACTAATACATACACCGTTACAATTTTTCACATTCCACTCGGAAGTTATTAGTTACCTATTAGTATAGTATTGCACGAATAAAACATGGTTTCATATGATTTATGTAATTCTGATAAATCTGTAGGAATGTTGGAAGGCAGTATCAGAAGAATGAAGCAGCCACTGATAGAAAAGACAACAGCGGTGAGCTCTCCTTCCAGACTATGTTATTCGCCCGGGAACCGGGATCCAGCCGATGGAAGTCTTCGTCCCATGACGGACATCTACAATATAAAAATATCGATAACTAATAACATAACAATGACACAGCACTATGACAATACAGTACAAACACTACGATATTGTAATTTTCATAAAATTATTACTTTAAACCATAATATTTACTGATAATACTATGATTATTAACACTGTTTTTACTCAAATGGACTTTATACAATGTTTTTATTAAAACAATTGATTATATTACCTGTTCAGCTCAAGCGAAAATTTAGCCAAAACTATAACCTTGTTCAAACTTCTCACTCTACGGACACAACAAATTTCGCACATTTGTAATTAATAACATTTATAAAATTAAATGAAAAACTTCTGAGCAAAATATTACGTTATCACTGACAGATAAAATATAATTTGGCGGCGCGTCACATGCAGGCCAACTTGACGTGATATAATTCGGCTAAATAACCGTGTCGTTATAATACGATATGACAAAGCGATTAAACTTCCTTTTTCATTAGTCGGGTTTTTTTTTGTAATTTAATGTTGGCACAAACTAGGTACGTTCATAAATTCATATATTATACATTTTTGTAAATTTTGTACGAATGAAGTGTCGACCCCCTCTGTTGTGTACAAAGAAGTGAATGAAAGAACCAAATAAATTATTTTGTTTTCTTTTGTTTGTGGTTTGTGATAACGTGTTATCAAGGCGTAATTCTATTTTATTACTTTGAATGGGATATAATTATTTATTTATGCTTGCATGCATGCATGCTCCAGTGATAGTCCATCAACTGTAAGACGTTTGTAAGACTAAGATTGTCCATCAAGTAGTTTTGAGGTGTTGGTTGAGGTTGAAATTGAATGGTTTTTGACTAAAATGATTTTAAATTACGTGCCTCGAGTAACTCAGGTAATATATACACCTTCGTTATAAAATATTTTTAAATAATGTCTAATAAATGATGAGTTCTTTCGGCTTTCAGCTAGACGCCTTACAATTGGACAGCCAAGTTGAAGAACTTTTTAAACAACTACTTTTTCAATCAACTAAATACTTGAAGGTACTATATCTTTTTACTTACTTCACTATCACTATCACTTTCACATGATACATTTACTTAACGCGTTCACTGCTGGTCCTTTTCCCTGTACCTTCGCCAGGTGCCGCACATTTGTGTGCCGCAAACGCACAGGTGCGTTTAACCTACTAGGAGAATTAATAGACCTCACATGTGCGTTGACGGCACTGGGCGAAGCTTGCAAAATATATGAACTCACAGACTCGTTTAAGGAACTGGGTGACAGTAATGAAAACGCATAAGTGCGTTGCCGGCAATGTGTTAAATTATTATTATGTTCTCTATACTTTTGTTTTTTATTTCAGCCAGGAGTGCTTGAGCCATATCTACCAGAAATAGAACTGTTATTAAGGACATGGATATTTAAGTATTCAATTTATGATAAAAAGAGTACATTTGGTCAGGATATCTTATCATGCAATTACAAAACAGATAACTTTTCTAATAGCAAACTCTACTGGTATTTTGGCTACACAATAGGCTTGAGATATCTCAAAGATAGAGCCCTATATAGTTTCACATCAAATTTTAAAATTCAGAACTTTATTCACAAATTAGAAATGTTTCAACTTATAGGAGATATTTTTAATTTTCTTCGGTTCATCCAGAGTGGGAAACATCCGATGCTTATTGATTTTGTATTAGGTCTTGAATTGACTGCTGAAAAACTGACTCGAGAGGATCTGACAGACTTTTCATGGACCCGAGAACTGTTATGGCACAATTTCATTGTAAGTGAAATTCTTATGAATGAATAATTTACCATAGCAAACATTTTTTTTTTCTAATTTGTTTTTTCTAACATGCGATCGGTCCTTGAACCATAAGCAGTTGTTGTGGTCTTATTAGTGGTGTGTAGGCATGCCTTTCCAATGTCAAACTGCCTTCATGTTTTGCTAACTACTAGTGTTATGTGTTGTCCCAAGTATACAGTCTCTTCAGATGTCTTGTCTGCAATGGTTCGATAAGGGCCAGTTTGTTGTGATGATTACTGATTCACTCATTATACGAACTTATGCCTTTGGCAATTTGCTCTTTAACTGTTAGGATTTTCAGATAATCATGAACTTCATCCATTTTTGTAAACCAAGGGACAATGACTATTGTTTTCAGCACACTGTTTTGGAATCTTTGCAGAATTTATATATTGTCAACATAATATAACAATATTATAATTTTCAGGAATTGATAGGTACAGTTATATCTTTAATGAATATATTTGGGCTACAAAGGAAACTAACCAACATATTGAAATATGTTTGGTGGAAAGAGCATACTCGTGGCAAAGGGAAGATGACTGCAGCTGTTATGACTGCTCAGACTGTCTGTGCTAGCTGTTCCAATAAACCAGTATTACCACATACTATGGGGTGCTCTCACATATTCTGCTATTATTGTTTAATGGTAATGTATTTTGTTTAACAGAAAAATGTTGTTTTACGTCTTCATACAAACTTGATGACTACTATAGTAGTGTTGGAAGTAACAGATTACGGATCATGTTGTTGTGGGTTTGAAATCCACAGGGCATAATTATTTAATAATGAACACAAAATGTCTGTGTTAGTTTGCTAGGCGATTGTGTAAAGTTTAACAATTCATATTGTATCATAAAATATTAAAAATGAATACAATTACTTTACGCAATCACACCCCTGGTTCTTTTAATGTATTTATTTATAAAAAATATGAATTTATAAAAAAATATATCTATATAATTAAGAATAATATTTACTGTCTAGGACCAATATTTATATATTTTATTTGTTATTGACTTTGTTAAGTATTGCTATATTTTTTAGATAAGAAAGATTTCCATTAATCCATTAACAGCCTGTGGACGTCCACTGCTGGACATAGGCCTCTCCTAGCTCACGCCTATTATGGTGTTCATAGGAGGTTATTAGCCTACTGCTACCACGCTGGCCAGACGGGTTGGTAGAGGGTTTGTTTCAAGTTTTCCTTCTCTCGCACAGGTTTTCAATGCGTCCAGCCTCTTAGTCGACTCTTACGACATCCCAGGCGTTTAAGGGAGTGGTGACACTTGTATTCTTAGGCGGTCACAACACGGCAAGAAAGATTTAGAAGATATATTTTTTTTACAATAAAATTACTAAACTGATAGTCCAATCCAATGTCTCCAAATATAAAAATTCATAGCAATTTTAATTTGTTTTAGGCCAACAAAACTGCAGATCAAGATTATGCCTGCCCAAAGTGTTATTACAATGGGAAGGACATGAAGAGATTTACTGTTATATGATTTGTAAAATAGTTATTCAAACTATGAAATGAAATTTTGTGTGGGTATTCGGTTGGTGCTGTGATACAAAATATATTGTAAAATGGATTATTATGTTTATTGTTCATGATTATGTTAAATACATTAAGAAATGACAATAAATTTTTGTTACATTAGCTGGCTTATTACATTTGGATACAAGATACAGTGAACAGCACGTCGGGATTTAGAGCGTTTTCTATTTAGACTGTTGCTGCCGTCCGGTTATCAGTACGACAACCGGTCCTGTCGCACGGACGGTTATTTTTTTTTTCATACAAAAGGACTCGACGCAAGATCGTGCGAGAGCATTGCGACGTCTGTCCGTCCGTCCAGCAGGTATGTTGCCGTCCCGTCAACGGATACATTTTGTATGAAAAAATACAACCGCTCGTGGGACGTCCGGTTCAACCGGGGTTCAACCGGGGAAAACCGGACGGCAGCAACAGTCTAAATGGCAGGATAATTTGACTGATAATTTGAGTGTTTTTAAGGTGGCGCTAGTGTAGATGTAGACCTGTAATTTTCTCAAACGTGATTTCATTTTGCATTTTCTTATTTACTATCATTTTTTGAGCTTGAAAGCGAATGCAATGCATTTTTAGATAAAAATACAAAATAACCGACATGCACGAAAGTAAACAATGTTTGACAGGTCTACATTTACTGCAGCGCCACCAGGCGGGATTACTTTTTCTAACATCCTGCCATTGAAAGCGCTCTTACACTTGCAAACGACAACCGTGATGACGGCATAGCGTGTATTAAAAAGCGCTCTCAAGTTCAAATTGTAAAGCTTGACGTGCTGTTGACTGAACAAGAACGAGTTTTGGGAAAATTGCAAAGAACCATTGACATTTGGAAGGATATAGAGAAGTTTGGTTCTCCTGAATTAAAAAGATATAAAAATAGTTACACAAAAAAGCTGGTTTACTTAAAAGTAATTAGGATATTTCCATAAATTGACTAACATAGTAAGTGTAGTTATACTGGGTATACTAAAACATAAATCTAGCATGATTTTAAATCTAGTTAAAATGGTAAAGAGACCGCAGTTATACGAGAAGGTGGAAATTAAGTCCATATTTAAAGTACTCTACCCCAGCTCGCTATGGCAGCATTAAAACGGTGCCTTTACTTGGCTATTTCCTTTACATTAGACCCAAAAGAAATATGCACTTGAAGGCGACTGATTAAAATTAATTTTTTTGTTAATTGGCGATGCATGGTACCTACCTACCCATGCTTTAGTTGTGTACCTATTTGATTTAGCCGGTACCACTTTTCAAAAACAGTTTGGAATTATTCATGCACTTGACTAATCGAGATTATAACGCTGCATTGACGATGACGTTTTCAACTCCGAATTACAGGTATTATTACCTACCAATCTCAAATTTAAAACTTAAATAAGTACCTACTACGTTTTATTTACAAGAATAAATCGATATAATACATTATTAGGTATAATTATTAATTATAGACAATACAACCAAATAGATCACTCACGCTTCAAGAAACTGTAATAGGTACCTACGTACGAAAACAACATCGCTAAAAGTTGGAGGTCGGCTAATTTTGTTTTTTTTACATGTACACAATCATGTCAACCAAATTATATGAGGCATCTTTGACGATGGTCGATGGACGACTCCGTGGTACAGTGGTACAATCGGGGAACTTCCAAGTTGACCAGTTCAGTTTTTTGGGAAATGTTTTCTTGGAAAGTAATAGGTAAGGTTTTAAAGAAATAATTTATTATTCAAATAAAATACCTATTAATTTTCTATGAGTTGTGATACAAGTTTTCTTTAGATCGATAACTTTATTAAATAAAGCCACCTAATAAATATCTGCTGGACAACCGGGAAGTTCACCGACTGTACGTACGTACCGGTTTCAAGATATCGCCTAGTCTGAGGTCCCGGGTTCGAATCCCGGTAGGGACAAATGTTTGTAGGATGAATACGAGCATTTGTACCCGATGGCCTCCCATCCCAAGTCCAACCCAACTCGTAGTCTATTTGCTATTTGATTTTGTTGTTTGTGGTACTTAGGTACCTATAAGTAATATAATTAAGTACCTACATATCAATTTACAAATCACATAATGGAAACCTTTAATGTGAAAATACATACGTACTACTTACTACTTATTTAGCATTCCTAAAAAACAAAAGTTTCAGTAAGTTCTCCAAATTGAGTGACTACTTGCATATTATTACCTACTAATATCTTTAGGTACAGTGATCGGAAACCCGATCCTTAAATCTATACTTCTACCGATATGTAGGTAAATTCTATTGGCGATTGTCTTTGCTGTTGCGTACGTCTGCGTGGAAACCGGTCTCCCAGTCGGCGACGTAGTCCACCGTCCTCACGGAACCGTCGGGCTCCACCAGTGAGTACTGACCTGGATACATAAAAGCTTTGTGATAAAAAAAAATGTGAATTTTTAGAACTATCTACTAGTGGCCTGTTTCACCTGTATTTGGATCTATATATTTTTTACCTACCTTACCTAGGTATATCGTATATACCTACCTACTATATTAAAGCCTTGACTCTGATATCCGCAGTAACACGTGCAATGCATAGAATATGTACCCGGCATTCGTTGTAATAGGATCCCAACTAACAATTTAACTTCGTTTAATAGTTTATTAAACAATATATAAATGTCATAATAAAGGATTTTCAAACACCAAATTTGGTCAGCTGAAAATGTTAATTTAACTGTAACGTTAGTATGACTATTACGTTGTCTTACAGATGTTTTAGAAATTTTTTAGGGTTCCGTACCCCAAAAGGAAAAAACGGAACCCTTATAGGATCACTTCGTTGTCCGTCCGTCTGTCAAGATCGTTTTTCTCAGGAACGCGTACTCTCTCAGAAACTGAAATTTATATCTAATACTCAGATCTACTGTCCCTTGGAGCTGTACAAAAAACAAACTTCTAAGTCAAAGCAATCAAAAGATATAGCCGTTTATGCCGCAAATTTCCGCAAATTTTCGAAACTCGCACAGGAATCAAAACCTACAGGGTACTTAACGTGAACTTAGAATCTCGCGGACAGCTCTAGAACACCCTACCAAAGTTTCATCACAATCTGATTAACGCATAGAGGACAAAGTAGGGATAACTTTAACAGTTTGTATATATTTACTGCTTCCAGGATTTGAACCAGTGACCACAGTTTGCAGTTACAACTGATATGACTACAGTACTGAGTAACATTTTTACTTTTGTGCGCAAAACGTACCTTTAACAACTTCGCCGTCCCGTTCTTCTTTCTGACCTTTGATATCACCAGTGTGGGGGTCGTTGACTGCGTACTCATAAGCGTACCTTGGATGAGCATCCTGTTAAACATTACTTCCATTAATAACTATAAAAAAATAGCAATTTTTGTGTTCTTAAATATAAGTAAAAGTAATTTTGTATGTACCTAAATACATGACACCACCACTAACGTATGGGTTAATTAAAAACCATATTCTTTCTGTGTATCATATCTAATCTATATTGGCACGGTTTTCGAGACGCATTCTCTTACTACAAATAAAACCTGTGTTTTGGAAAAAATGCTCCTAGTTTGGGTTTAGCATTGTTCGGGCGCCATATCGCAATAAAATGCGGTTTCACAGTTCATTATGTGTTTATTTAAAGGGTAAAATAGAAAACCTGTAAAAGGCTCCAGGTTTTCCTGTGTAAGATTTATATTTACATTTACATTGTATTCTAAATTTTTTTTTTGTATATTGACTAACGGATAAAAAACCCATGACAAAGATAGGTATGATATTAAAGTTATTCTTTTTCAGAAATATTATTTTTTTGAGAAATAAGCCACAAAGGAGGTTATAAGGAGGTTATAAACATCATAATAATATAGAATAGGTACATATAGAGTAGTTTGCAACGGCAACGTTACAGCATTGTGTGAAGGTACTGGATCATGCCTCGTGATTATATTACTTTGCATTTTGACCTGCTGTTCATGTTATTGCTGGGAGATATAAGGCAAGGGAGTTTTCTATGACAGCACGTCAGGCTTTACAGTTTGGCCTTGAGAGCGGACGTGCTGTTGATTGTACATAGCTACTTCTGTTTCCTCAGTGTCAGCTTATTAAAGATCATCAAAGGTCAAAGAAAAGATTTAATATGGCAGATTTATATAACATCTGCCGCTTATTTTGTGATGCGTATTAATTGATACCATCAAAATCAGCATGCATAACAAAACCTGTCAATACGGATAAACAGGTTCTTAAATATGTTCAAGTATTTGCTATTTGGTGCAATACATTTGATATATTGATGTGTACAGTTCCATAGAAAAGTAGGCAACAACGATGACGAAAACTTACCCTAATAAAAACTAGTTATGGTTTAACCATGCTGCAATAATGTAACATAGTCGATAACAACGAATGTGGCCCTAACATACCCACCTAAATGACTGTGTCTAGTTTAGTCTACCACATAGGCACCGTTCTTATGAAACATTATTCTCAGTTTTACTAAATACGGTCTTACAATTTACAACTTAGTTGTTCCAAGTTACAGTTCCGATGTTAGTATAGGTACTTATTTTTTGTTTATTTATTTTTATTCCCATTGAGTAGTTTAGGCTTTTTGATGATAAATCTCCAAAGGCATTAATCAACATTCTTATAAAATACATTGGGTATCTTTTCAGTCAAAATAATGTTTAAATAATGTTATTATTACCCTGACGATAAAACGCTCCCACACAGTTTCGAGATTTAAATGCTGATTAGGTACCTACACAGCATAAAGGGATGATCAAACGGTTCGAAATAAATTTAAAGGGATGATCAAACGGTTCGAAATAAATTAAATAACTAAAATATTATTTCAGTCAGTGACTGAATATGAATATTTAAACTATTACTAAAGTTTCTAGTAAGTATTTATCTTAGTACGTAAGTAGTCAAATACTCAAGTATAGTCAAGTAGGTAATCTAAACTTAAAGCAAATTCACGCGGACACGGATGAAATCACTTTATAGTTACTTATTTCTTTAGCAAAACGAGAATATGCGTTTGCCATTAAACGTGAGATTTAGATATTTAGGTATAATGATTACATCAACAAATGTAATTTGAAACGGATACAATAAAGAGCAATAACTAAATTAAGACGTGTTTAAAAAATGAGTTACGTCTTAGGGATTTCGCAAGTGTGAAGGCTGTATAACGACGAGGCGGGAATCCGACACTTGCATTGTGAATTAACGAGGTTTATAACTCGGCTCAGTAAAAAGCTTACGCAAACTCAAACGAGGTAAATGCACCTATAGCGAATGCGAATCGCGCTGAATGCCACAATGCGCTCGAAAGGACTCGCAATTTTGTAAGCTTCGATCGTATCAGAATAGCGCTTACTCAGCGTAGGTATGCTTCTTATTGGCAAGTTAAACCTTTAAACCGCGTACCGATCTATTGACTAACTTCAAATGAAGCTTTGTTATATCATAAGAAACCTTTAACATAAAGCTTTTTTCTAACGGTTGGAATTAAGGGGGTCCTGCACGAAATTCCGAAAAATACGTACTTTTAAGCGAGTAGTACTATATCCTGAATTAATTGAATACCTTGAAAGAACTGATGCAAGTTAGCCTGATCGTTCCACAATGTCGCCGCTTTTTGAAATTTGAAAGAAATGCATAAAAAAAATAAGCAGTAGGTACGTAAAGGTAACAACCGTCGCCTGAAATCATTTTTTTTTGTAAAACTTTGTAAAACGCCTTTTACGTCTTAATCAATAATACTCACATGAAAATGTTTGAATTGATATTCCGCAGATTGCCACCATGAAAAAATCAATGAAAAATTTGTAACACAAAAATGCCTTTTCTGTTATTTCGGACGACATTTTGGTTGTTTTGCAGAAACACAAACAACACACTACAAACATCATTAAATAAATATGTGAATATTTTAAGTTCGAACGCTTTTCCGCGCGGTACCCCAATAATATTAGGTATTTTCACATCACACGCTCTGAAAAGGTGGTTTTGTCAATCAGTTAAATCGCTTTTTGCGGCCTAGCGCGGCAAAGTACCTTTTTAATTGAATACCTAAAATATGTCATAATGCGTTCCGAATCGCACTATTGACTTTTTGTTACATTTTATTCTTATTTTAAATAGCTTTAAATTAATTATAATACTCCATTTTGGTTTTATTATATTATTTTAGTTCATTGAATCATAAAAACAACAACAATAAGATTAAACTATTTGTTATAAAAAATATATTAGGCTGGGTGAGATTTCACAACCTTTGATATGATTTCGGAACGTGACATAAATCTTTATTTTTAAATTGTCTTTATCTTGTACCACATGTCAGTGTCAACATTTACGGAATAATTTTTATTGTTATTTATAAGTAACAATATATTCCTACTTTAGATAACTTTGAATTAACTATAATACTCCCTTTTTTATTATTTTAGTTTTTTATATCATTACAACAACGAGAATAAGGTATAATTTTTTACCGGAAGTTGACCGCGGAAACACCCATAAAATGTTCCTCGCTGGTTGTGAGGTGAAAAATTGTGTGTTGCGCTCGGCAGAAAAGTTTTTAGCGTCTTGTACCTTTGAAATCCTCGCTTCGCTCAGGATTCACTAGAATCCTTCACTTGTTCAGCTTTCAATAGAGGTAACTCGCCGCTAAATAACCAACTTTCCAGCCTTTCATAACAATAGTTATTTGTTAGTACAAATATAACAAAAAAGTCAATAGTGCGATTCGGAACGAATTATGACATATTTTTAGATATTAAATTAAAAAAGTACATTGCCGCGCTAGGCCGCAAAAAGCGATTTTCTACGCCTAAACTGATTGACAAAACCTTCTTTTCAGAGCGTGTGAGGTGAAAATAACTATTCTATACCTAGGTATCTGTAACTTACAAATCTTGGATGTTATGTATCACCAAATTTGTCTTAATTATTAGGTAATTTTTAGCAGCAAATGCTCGAAATTAAAGTTGATTGTACACGCATAGCGATGACACAAGAAAATAACTAGAGCAAAAATCTAATAATCCCTTTATTAATTACTTACATAACGCGATTCAATGTGTGACAATTTCTTAGTTTTGACCGACTAATTGGTTAAGATTTCGATGTCACCGGACCAGTCCGGGAATCGGGCGGCCGATCAGATGCGATTGCGTCATCAAATCACTTGCAGGGACGTGAAGTAATCATGTATGTGGTAGATATGCTGCAATGTCCTGGGGCGAAATAATTGCTCACCTACACGAATCATGAACTAAACAAGTCCGGTAAACAGAAGCAGTAGGTAATTAAAACGGATCAACGAGAGACTGATTAAAATTCAAATCGGTCGTGACTTTGAGTTTGCAAATCGCTACAAGTTTGCTGGTTACTGTAATAAATATTAGTAGCATACCAAACTAGTAGGTAAGGTATGTTATTGTATCTATTTGAATTTCAGAACGACACGTAGGTAATGCTAATGTACGAGTATAATATGCCAAATAAAATTATTAAACAATCTTTAAAGTCAAAATCAAAGATTTTTAATTTTTTAATTTTGTGCTTTGTGTTTAAATTTTGTTTTAATTGCATTTGCTAGTTTTAAAGTATATTTTGTAGTATTATTCTGTGTTTTTCTAGTAAGTGAATCATTGTATTGTTTTTGAGAAATCAATTTCTAAACCTAAACCTTATAGATAAGTGCTTTCGAATAGTCCAAAGGTTAAAAGTTTATGGGTCCAAGTTTAACGCGTCTATTCTAGTTTACCTACCTACGTACGTACATATACCTACTGTACGTCTACCTATCCACTTTTGAAAATGCCAAATCAGAAAATTAAAAGTTATGAGTCTTCAATTTAATAACATACCTACCTAAATAATTTTCATCAATAAGAGAAACATCCTTAAATTTTTGTACTTAAGTTTCAACGATATCATTAAAGTCAACATTTATGTTTTTCTGCAATTTTATTTTGGTTTTATCTATAAAGATTACCACGATTGGGCTCGTGTTACTATTTAAATAATCCGTAATAGAACCTGACTATCGCTCGTAAGTTTGATTAAAAGATAAAATACTCACATAATTTTCCAAGAACTCCGTGTGGACATTTTTGGCAGCAGTTTGGGCAGAAACAATCCGGGTAACGGGAGCAGAGACAGCAACCTGCACTGCCGCCACTGGACCCACTTGAGCAACTTGAGCCCCGTGTTGAGTTGCGCCTAAACTTGAGGTGTATTGAGCAACACCAACTCCGGCATCTCCATGTTGTGTTACTGCTGAGTATTGGGGGACTGCCGGTGCAGCGGCGTATTGAGTGACTGCTGGTACGGCGTATTGGGTGACCGTCGGCGCGGCGTATTGAGCAACGGCTGGGGCAGAGTATTGAGCTACTGCTGGGGCGGAGTATTGAGCTACTGCTGGGGCGGAGTATTGAGCTACCGCTGGGCCGGAGTATTGAGCAACAGCCGGGGCCGAGTACTGAGCAACCGCTGGAGCAGAGTACTGAGTGATTGATTGCTGACTGTATTGAGGAGCAGCGTATTGAGTTACTACCGGAGCCGAGTGAGTCACAGATTGCGTTGAATACTGAACATTTGACACAGCTGGTGCAGCAGCATATTGTGATACAGGTGCCACATTCTGAGCTGAATATTGAACAGCTGGGGCAGCGTATTGAGCGACAGCAGGACTGTAGTATTGGGTTCCACTCGCAGAATTAGAAACTGAAGAAGTAGCATATTGGGATCCACTTGACGCGTACTGAACTGCTTGAGGTACAGCTTGAACTGGCCCCACTTGATTGTATTGTGCAGTTGCCGGAGAAGCGGAGGACGTGTAGCGCGTGGGTGTGAATAGTTGTGGTTGCTGAGATCTGAGAGCCGGAGAAGTGGCATATGTAGCGGAAGGAGCTACATATACTTGAGACACAACAGGCCCTCCAGTGTGTACAGCGCCGTATGAGTTGAGGGAAGCCCTGGCAGACCCAGCTGCGTAGTTTTGAGACACGTAAGTGGTTTTTGCCGGTGTAACTGAGAATCTTGCTATAAGCGGAGCAGCAGTAACTTTAGCTATGATCGGTGCCTGAGCGTAAGTTGCTTGGGGTATTACTGTCCTTGGTGGGGAACCAGCAGAAGATAAACCGGCAGAGGTGGTATATCCGTGCACTTCTCTAGATCCTGATGATGCATAATTAGATTGTGTGAGTAGAGAAGACGTTTGGTATGTTGAAGGTTGTTGAGTGATATAAGTTGTTTGTGGTGCAACAGCTTGATATGCAGACCCAGCTGAATATCCTGTGTATTGATAGGATGGAGACTGTAGGGCGGGCTGGGCGGCTACTTTGACTCCGGCAGTGGTTAACTGCACTGCAGGTGCGGGGTATGAATAGCCATTGTTATTACAGTTTTGAAGTTTCTGCACTTGGCTCAAGTGGTAATTCAGATCAGGATCGTGATATCCATACGCTGACGTCAAAGCCAGCGTGAAGATTGCTACTGTTATCTGAAACAAAAACAATATTGATCAGTATTCATACTGAAAGTACCCGTTGTATTTAAAATAAAATATTTAAAGTTTTTAAAATGCTCAGTTACTCCTTAAATCGATTTCATCTTTATTTATCATAACACGCCATCAAAACTTACCGATGACATTCTTATTCGTTACGCTTCCGTTTAAAATATCATAAACAAATTATCTGTGTCGCAGCTTGCATCTGATTTGTTAAAGCTAAGTGTATTTGCCAAACTTAAGCGCCGGTCGAAATGAGAGCAAACCGAACCGGCAAAGACTTATATAGTGATCTCATATGTGTAAGAACGGGTCATACTTTTTCACGCTCAAAGTTAGTGGGCGCGGTCCGTATGTTCACCGCACTTATTAGTAAATAACAAATGGTAAAGCTGCACGATATTCATAATAAGTTATATCATGATATGGCTATAACGGTTGAGTTATGCGTTTAAGGAGATTTGTTTTGTATGGAGTAAGCAAAAGAGTATATTAGCAACAACTTAGCACCTAGATGCGCTTGAACGATACACAAGCGAATAAATATAATAATAATATAGACGCAATTTATTCTCGCTCGTGAGTAATACAACCCTTATTATTATAAATATAGCCGTTTGCGTGCCGTTTGTACAGTTCTAATCAAAAATTATCATAAAACGTGTGTTTTATCTACTTATATTGTTGAATATTATAAAGCTATGGCACACATGGCTGTATGTTACGTAACTTGATCTGTACATATTTTGTCAATGTCAAAATTAGTCTGTATGATCTGTCACTGTTTCCTGCTTCTCTGTTTCCGCTAATGGTGTTGGTTGGTAATAAAATAGAAGCCTTATGAAAAAGTGTTTATTTAAAAAACGTCCTGGCGTCCTACCCAATAACGCTTCCTAAATTTAACAGGTTATGGGCCCAGGCAGTAAAATAAAAAAGTCGAAAAAACATTGTGCAAATAATACGTAAAAACATTTCCCCGACGCTTTTGCAAAAAACACGTGCGTCTTTGGCCGCCATTACATACGCCGTAAAACCGAATAGTAAAAACCGAAAAACATGGACAAATACGAAGAAATAGTGAATATCCAAAAACTTATCGACGAGAAAACGTTTTCAACATGGAAATTCCAAATCAATATACTGCTCAAGAGTTACGGTTTGGATTCAGTCATACAAGGACTAAAATGTGAACCCGTTCAAGATGCCAAAGCTCAAAAAATCATCATGATGACCCTGGATAGGAAACACATCGGCCTCATAATGTCATGTGACAGTGCCAAAAGTATGTATGAAAAAATCTGCAACATCTTTGAAAACACAACATCACAACAAAAATGTGCTCTTTTACAAGATTTTTTTGCATACAAACATGATAAGACAAAGGACATTACTTACCATATAAGTAGACTTGAAAACCTGGCATACCAACTGAACAATCTCAATGAAAAAATCAACGAAAATATGATAATTTCCAAAATATTATCCACGTTGAGCGACCAATTTTCATATTTTCTTACGGCTTGGGAATCAGCACCTGAAAAAGAAAAAACATTAACAAACTTAACAGCAAGACTAATAGCAGAAGAAAAAAGATTAAATAATACAGAAACAGAAGAATCAATTGCATTTAAAGCGTTCAAGAAAGGAAAATATCCGAGTAAAAACCAACAACAATATAATTACCATAGTAAAAATACACAACAACATAATTATCTTAAAAACCAACAACATAACAAGTCAAAAGGAGATTACTGTAAAATTTGTAAGAAGAATAATCATTCAATGGAGAACTGCTACTTCAATAAACTCAAGAATTACTGTACAATATGCAAGAAAAATAATCATACCGAGAAAGATTGCTACTTTAGAAGAAACAGAACAGCTTTTCTAACTACTTCAGAAAAACAAGAAAATATTGAATTCATTATTGATTCTGGTTGCACTTCGCATATGACCAACAACATAAAAGTTCTGACAATATAGAAAGCGACACAACTGATATATACATAGCAAAAAGGGATGAGAAAATAACATCTACCCAGAAAGGAACTATAGAAACGGATGAATTTGTCCTAAAAAATGTTTTATACATACCCGACTTAGAAAAAAACCTAATTTCAGTTAGTGCAATTACCAAGAACAGTGGAAATGTCATATTTACAAAAGAAGAAGTACATATTGCTAAAGATAACCAGATCATACTCAAAGGTAACAGAAACAAGAACGGCTTATATACAGTGAAATTAAATAAAGAGGAGACATCTATGGTTGCTACAACTTACAAAGAATCAGCATTGGATCTGCATATCAGAATGGGACATCCGGGCAAAACTACCATGAAAAATTTGATAAAAACAGTTGATGGAACAAATATTACTAATGAAGACATAGATAACCTAACAGATTTGTGTGAAATATGCTGTAAATCAAAACAAACAAGAATTCCTTTCAATACAGTAAGATACAGAGCCCAAAGAAGATTGGAAATAATACATAGTGACATATGTGGTCCCATATCACCCGCTACACATGATAACAAACGATATATACTAACAATATTAGATGACTACTCTCATTTTACTAAAACATACTTACTAGAAAACAAAGATGAAGCATGCGACATAATAATACAATACATAAAAGAAGCTGAAAGAGAAACAAATGAAAAAGTACATAAAATAAGATGTGATAACGGAGGAGAATACAATAATAAGAAGTTTAAAGAATGGACAAAGAAGAAAGGTATTAAAATTGACTTCACAATCCCTTATAGTCCACAACTCAATGGCAAAGCTGAGCGCCTAAATAGAACGATACTAGAAAAGTCAAGAGCAATGATCTTCCAATCTAACTTAGATTTACAAATGTGGGGAGAAGCAGTGTTATCTGCAACATACTTGATTAACAGAATACCCTATGACGGTTCAGATAAAACACCATTTGAAATCTGGACTGGCACTCGAGCAAATATTGCAAATATAAAAACTTTTGGAAGTATCTGTTTTTCAAAAAGATTAGGTCAAATAAAGAAGTTAGAAGCAAGAAGCCAAAAATTTATAATGATTGGTTATGCACCAACAGGCTATAGACTTTGGGATGCTGAAAATAAAACTATATTAGTAAGAAGAGATGTGATATTTGAAAAGAGCAAGTATAACAATAATGAACAGAAAGAAATAAAATCAATAAACTTTGAAGAAGATTACGAAAGTATATTAAACTATGAAACAATAAACATAAATGAAGAAATTACACAATATATACCTACAGAAGAAAATAAAGATATTGAAGAAAAAGAGACTAGTGGTTCTACATCCATAGAGAACAGAAAAGATACTGAAGAAAGACAATTTAATAGCCCAAAAAGAACAAGATATGGAAGAATAGTAAATGAACCTAAAAGATATAATGAATATGTATTATTATCCTACGAAGAAGCAATAAGTGGCCCCGATAAAGAAAAGTGGTGTAAAGCTATCAAGGATGAAACAGATTCTTTATTAGAAAACAATACATGGGAAATTGTTAACTCGATACCTGATGACAAGAAAATTCTCACCAGCAGATGGGTATTTAAGATAAAACAAGATGGTACTTACAAAGCAAGACTTGTCATAAGAGGATGTGAACAAGAAAAAGGAATAGACTATGAAGAAACTTATAGCCCTGTCATAAACAGTAGCCCTCTCAGATTGTTGTTTGCAATTGCACAACAAAGAAACTATACTATATACACGTTTGATATAAAAACAGCTTTCTTATATGGAACTCTCGATGAAGACATATACATGTATCCGCCACAAGGCATTAAGATGATAGAAGGCCTATGCAAACTAAAGAAAGCCTTATATGGCATGAAACAAGCGCCACTAAAATGGAACAAAACATTTACTGAATTTTTAAAACAAATAGGATTGGTCCAACTACAGACGGAGCCATGCATGTTTAAAAATGAAACCTGCACATTATTCATGGGCATACATGTAGATGATGGCATAGTGATTGGTCAAGAAAAAGATGTAATAGAATTAACAAATAAAATAAAAGAAAAATTTCAAACAAAGATAGAAGAAAAACCAGAAAGATACTTAGGAATGGAAATAGAAAGGAAAGACAATTACTTAAAATTAAAACAAGAAAAGCTAATACATAACCTACTTGAAGAATACAATCTAAAAGATGCTAAGACAGTCAATACACCTATGGAAAGTATACCTGAAGAAGGAAAAAAAATAAATAAAAGTTTTCCATACAAAGAGTTGTTAGGAAGTTTGACTTACCTGTCGAATAAGACCAGACCAGACATTAGCTTCGCAGTGAATTACTGCAGCAGAAACTCTGAAAATCCTACTGAAAAACATATTGAAACTATTAAAAGAATACTGAAATACTTAAAAGCAACTTCAGACAAAGGAATAATTTACTACAACAATGGGAATGAGACCACTGTAACAGCATACTGTGATTCCGACTATGCTGGAGATGTCACCACCAGAAGAAGCACTACTGGCTACGCTATTTTCTTTGACAACAAGTTGATAAGTTGGAGTACGAGAAAGCAGCCGATCGTCGCACTGTCTACCACCGAGGCAGAATACATTGCCGCTGCTGAATGTGCTAAAGAAGTGCTATACATAAAAAGAGTGAGTGAAGAGTTATTAAGTGTCAGTGTAAAAGTACTATTAAAAGTGGACAATCAAAGTGCAATAAAACTTATTAAAAATGGTGTGTTAAATAGACGTTCGAAGCATATAGATGTAAGGTATAAATTCATTCATGAAAAAATTTATAATAAAGAGTTAATGGTAGAATATTGTCCAACTAACGATCAGATTGCAGATATATTTACTAAACCATTAAATAAAATTAAGTTTGAACATTTTGCTAAAAATCTTGTGTCATAATTTCATTAAGTAAATTCATTTTCTTTTAATATAGCTAAAACATAATAAGTTTATATAATAGAATACCCTAAGAAGTGTAATATGATAATTTTATAACAATAACTAAAACATAACAAGAAGTGTAAGTAACTAATAGTAACTACTTTATTACATAATATGATTGTTAACTTAGATATCTTTAAATGTAACTTTTTTTAAGAAACTCAATAGTTTAAATTGTTTGATAATTAATACTCAAAGTCCTAATTGTTTACATAAGTTTGATTTGTGAGTCTTAACTCATAGTTTGATTTGATTTAAGTTTGTAATTTTGTAAAGACAAAATTAAGGGGGAGTGTTGAATATTATAAAGCTATGGCACACATGGCTGTATGTTACGTAACTTGATCTGTACATATTTTGTCAATGTCAAAATTAGTCTGTATGATCTGTCACTGTTTCCTGCTTCTCTGTTTCCGCTAATGGTGTTGGTTGGTAATAAAATAGAAGCCTTATGAAAAAGTGTTTATTTAAAAAACGTCCTGGCGTCCTACCCAATAACGCTTCCTAAATTTAACATATATTAGGTATTTTGCTTTTATGAAAATGAATCAATGTGGAATAAAAAATCTTTTGCGGATATTTAGTGCACTATGAGGTAGTACCAAATGTATGTTTCGGTCAGTATAGTGCACTAAATTTTAATATCGGCAACTCGGGGGTTGTCAGAGGGGGATGGGACGTAGCATGCTGGGCGTAAGACTATCGCTGGAAAAATGCGAATTTACAGTTTAGTAAAGGTATTTATTTATGGGTAAAATTTACATTTATTTTGTTGAAGTATAACGACAACGTTACAAGACTATACCTACCGCATCAGAAATACAACACTGCGCTTAAGAACTCTTGACTCGTATTTGAGTGACTGGTGCACAAATAGCCCAAGACCACGTCAAATGGAAGGAAGGTGGAGAGGCCTTTGCCCAGCAGTGGGACGATTTAGGCTAGTAATATTAACTACAGTAACTTATCTGTACCATCAAATCAATAAGTAGAACAAACAATACATATTTGATATATTTCTGGATTATTCTGGATTAAGAAAAATTACTAGCCTGACCTCTGTGAACAAATAGGACCACACCTGAACTCTATTCCTTCAGATAAAAAATAATTATTTAATTCGGTTGACCAATAAAGTTATGATAAAACATACGTAAAAAAAACCCTTGACTTGAGAACCCTATGTAGCATTACGAACTTTGTGTTGTGAATACAATTGATAAATATAATATTTACTACTTATTATATTTTAATATTATAGTTAATACTTATTTTTGAATGATTAACAGTCATGTTCATACAACCAAAATATTAGTTAAGTGTCGAATCGAACCAGCAACCTTTGAGACTGCTGTAGTCCGAGTTGACATTGATTATCACTACACTGCTCAATGTCGGTAAAACAAATTAATAATAAAAAATAATATTAAAAATTCATTTATTTGTCTCTCAACAATGGTTATACATAACAATTTATTTGGTCGATGTTATATGCATGCAGCCACATTACAACCCTTGGCTGAGAGACTGGCGCCTGAGATAGGTTTGTAAAACCCGTAATACAGGTCACCAGCGCCCCCCACCAAATTAGGATAGGTATGATTATTATTTATTATTATTGGGGAACTGTTCAGTCTCCCTAGACTGATCACCCGTCCCGTCCGGCCTTTCTGGTGGTAATAATAATAGATATGATAGAGACAAAGCGAAAGTTATCGATAACGAATATAGTTAGCCAAACTCATAGGTACTTATGGTACACGCACAAGTATAGATCTGCGCCATACAGGTTGTCAAGTCTTAATAGGTAACAAAATTAATTATATCATGAGTATCTCTTGCGTATATGTATGTACATAATTTAAATGGTTGTTCCACTAAGCGGCGTATGAGAGGAGATTAAACACACGCTGTTTATTCAATAAAGTGTCGCGGCACGGGTGCACTTCATTCGCCATTGGGTTATGAAACTAATCCGTTATTAAAGGCTGATGTCTAATCTGTTATATGATGCCCGGCTTCAAATTTAAACGACACGTTTTTAAACTCACCCACGCGTTTATGATACACTTATAATTAGACTTTGTTTTTTTTTGATAAAACTTTATAGTTTGTATTTTTTCTACTTAATTGCAAAACCATTATTGTATTTGGTGAACTCCTCCGCCACAGTTAAAGCCGAAACGGTAGTAGTTTGTAGCGCTTAGCGGTGTGTAAATTAAATATCATGTCTTTTGTAATACTTTTAGTCAAAAAAAAAAAAAAAAAACCAAAGCTGGGGTAAAATGTTTTGTAAGAATCCTGGTTCATTAGTAGTTTTATTAAAATCGTGTGTATGTTTATGATACTAGACAAACAAATTTCACTAAATCACTTACGATCAAAAATATGGAATCTTAGTGAAATCACACTCAAAGTATATTTTTTCTGTGCTCATAGGTAAATCAATTAAACTAAGCCATTAAAATAAACTATATATATTATTTTACGATAACATATTGCGCGTAAATCATTCATTCATACAAAAGACATCAACGCGTGGCTTAGCAAAACATAACACAATTTCATTTTAAAATGCACAAATCAATACAAATCATATTGAAATACTGTTTTTTTATTTAAATGTCGCGTCATGAGTGCAGTCCATTTAACCTTCCGTAATGGAACTAGGTACAATCCGTTATTAAAGGTTTATGTCTAAATTTGTTATGTGAGGCCCGGCTTAATCACTTTAAACGACACGTTATTATGCTAAGAATAAAGTTTTTACAAAGCTGTTTCAAATCTACTTTGTCGTTTTGTTGAAATAGTAAGTAGTTTTTGAGTTTATTTGTACAAACATGAAAAAAAAACAAATCTTCTCCTTTACAATATCAGTAATGTATTATAGTAATCCTTTATAATATAATGTAACAATTCAGTATTTTGTTAAGACGTTTATGATAAAGATAAAAATAAATTGGTACGCACCTAAATAGCTATTAAAGCAGTTATGTGATCCTATTATGGAAATCTGTTCGTTTCACTTAGCTTAAACCCACATATTTAAATTCCCTTTATTGAACGGCATGCAAAAATCATTTTGTCTATTCACGGAAAAAGTATGTCCATTTTGATATTAAACTATTGGACGTTTAGAGATGTTACAAATCTGGAAATAAGAAATATATTTCTTTACACCTTTATCTAGATTTGTAAAAAAGCAGAAACACGATTTTATGATTTTGTCTCGACACTTTTTGTTTTCGAAATGACCTCTTAAAATACGAAAATACAATATTATTCTCAAATGGGGTTACATATACTTAGTGTTGTCTCTAAGTAGGAAGTGCTAAAACAAAAATAAATACTTAAAATATAACAAAAACTCTAGTTACACAAACGGTCGCTACTAGGTTATTTTAACCCATTTTCACTTTACACTTTTGACAGCGACCAAGCGCGTGGCGCCAACCGCAACCGCGCTGGCAGCGCATCTCTTGTTGCTATGCAGAAAGTTACATGAAGCTTGAAACTTGAGTACTCGAAATACTTTACACGCAGAAATTGAATGACAAAACTACCAAAAAATAATACTGTGACATTCTGTCTTTAGACGATCACTTTCTTCAGTGCTCCCTCATGTGTAACATGTTTCTTGTAAGTTGTGTTTGGTGGACTTATTATTTTGTAAAACTGATGTGTCTATAAAAAACTTTATAAGATAACTTACAAACGCGTTGAATACATAAGTTCGAAACACGCTATCTCGATGCACGTAAGCGTGACATATCGCGACAAACCAAATCTCGATGCACTAAATCATGGCGACAAACCAAATCTTCAAAAGGTTTTTTTAGTATTCGGGATATTAAATAAGACAGCAGGATATTCAGTAATACCCTTGTAATACCTCATAGTGCCTCATGGCTTCTCGTCGCATTGCCAGCATTAAGTATAGAGTTGAGTCGTTCCTGAATGAATCCTTCAATTGAACTAGTCCACTTAGCAAGTATATCTCCTTCATTAGTTCATTCGGGTCCCAATTACTTCAGTACTTCATTTAGTTTACACTTCACTGAAGGAGAGTAAAGCGGACGGATAGTTGCACGGCCCGCACTCAATTTGATGTCTCATGATTTGAAAGTGTTCATGAAAAAAACAACCTACTGCGCAAACATAAGGCTTAGTTTCACGTGAATATTAATTACCCACTTGAACGTCCCAAGCGCGAACTGTCAATGCACAGAAACGTCCCAGCGCAAGTGTGTGATCTCGCGCCCGAAATACCTCGGTAACTCTTCCGATAAAAACGTTTGACAAAAGAAAATTATACAAGCTAGATCAAAACTAAAAATACCAAATAAGAATATTTGCAAAGGAGGCTACAACTAAGTCACATAACTATAAGTAACTTGCGGACCCGGCGAACTTCGTACCGCCTCAGAATGATTAAATGTTGTCTATATTCTTATCTCTAATACCTTAAAAGAGCTGCTAGGATTCCACCTCAGGTGTAGGTAGGTACCACATCTTTAGTTTTTGTCATCATTGTCATATCAGCCGCACGACGCCCACTGCCTGCTGGGTACCTACAAACCCTGCGCTGCTCGCATCCAGCGGCTACCCACAACCTTCACCAGATCGTCGGTCCACCTTGATCTAAGCACTCACAGAGCATTGCCCGGTGCGCTGTCATTCCGGATCCATTCCGCCCCAACCACCACCGATCCTTATACCTATAAAGAAAAAGCTCTTTCGCTGAAGAACCTTACCCAAGGCGCTATATTCGTATCTCTTATGCTTAAGCTGGGCTGCTGGGTTATACATCAGGTGTGAGTGTGACAAATTGGTCGACTCTTAGTGCCCTTTTTAAAATAAACTTCCACTTAACAAAGGCTCAAGCCGTACCATAAATCTTACGTAGACCTCAACTCGTGCTTCGTACATATCACGTTAAATGTGCAAAATACCTTATTAAGGCATTATTTTTTTTTAATTGAAGTCAATTGCTATCTTGTGTAAAGTTTAGCTTGTGTTCCTATATTATTTCAAGTTTATAAAGTGGAAAAGGAAAAATCATTAAAGGCTAGGACTGTTGCATAAACTGATAATGCGGATAGACTTAAAACTCATTGCAACGAACGTCTAGGACCATTGGATAAACTGATTGACAAACAGGCATATTGATCAGTTCCTTTGTTGAGTTTTCACTTGTCGGTACTCATTTAGGTCGGTTGCATAACTGATTGATCAATTATGTAAAAATCGATGATCTCTCATTGGCACATATTGGTATTGGTAGTTTGTACACACAACTTACTTAGTACTACCAATATCTAACTTTATTATTTAACGACATTCTTATAATGTTCTATAAATATCGGATACTTTCGAATCCTGATTATTTTAAATGAGATTGTGAAAACAAATAAGCATTGTAAAACTGGGATGTGATGAAAGAATAAGTTCTCAACTTTCCTTTCCTTGTGTTTTTACATTCATAATAATTTTTCACTACCGACTAATATCAAGCTTATTTTGTTTTGTTTTGCTTATTCTGTCTTTATAAATGACAGCACTGGTGTCATTTATAAAGACAGAATGTCACAGTATTATTAGTCTGTGGATGGGAGCTGTCAAGTTGACACAATTAATGGCGGCAATGCAACAAGAGGCCATGCCACCGACTGATATGCGGAAGTACTGAATATGCTGCTCTCTTATTTAATATCCTGAATACTACAATGGCGACTTGGATGAATCACCTATGTAAGTCCAAATGTATTACATGAAAAATCCGTCAAAATAAGCTTGATATCAGTCAGTAGTGAAAAATTATTATGAATGTAAAAACACAAGGAAAGGAAAGTTGAGAACTTATTCTTTCATCACATCCCAGTTTTACAATGCTTATTTGTTTTCACAATCTCATTTAAAATAATCAGGATTCGAAAGTATCCGATATTTATAGAACATTATAAGAATGTCGTTAAATAATAAAGTTAGATATTGGTAGTACTAAGTAAGTTGTGTGTACAAACTACCAATACCAATATGTGCCAATGAGAGATCATCGATTTTTACATAATTGATCAATCAGTTATGCAACCGACCTAAATGAGTACCGACAAGTGAAAACTCAACAAAGGAACTGATCAATATGCCTGTTTGTCAATCAGTTTATCCAATGGTCCTAGACGTTCGTTGCAATGAGTTTTAAGTCTATCCGCATTATCAGTTTATGCAACAGTCCTAGCCTTTAATGATTTTTCCTTTTCCACTTTATAAACTTGAAATAATATAGGAACACAAGCTAAACTTTACACAAGATAGCAATTGACTTCAATTAAAAAAAAATAATGCCTTAATAAGGTATTTTGCACATTTAACGTGATATGTACGAAGCACGAGTTGAGGTCTACGTAAGATTTATGGTACGGCTTGAGCCTTTGTTAAGTGGAAGTTTATTTTAAAAAGGGCACTAAGAGTCGACCAATTTGTCACACTCACACCTGATGTATAACCCAGCAGCCCAGCTTAAGCATAAGAGATACGAATATAGCGCCTTGGGTAAGGTTCTTCAGCGAAAGAGCTTTTTCTTTATAGGTATAAGGATCGGTGGCGGTTGGGGCGGAATGGATCCGGAATGACAGCGCACCGGGCAATGCTCTGTGAGTGCTTAGATCAAGGTGGACCGACGATCTGGTGAAGGTTGTGGGTAGCCGCTGGATGCGAGCAGCGCAGGGTTTGTAGGTACCCAGCAGGCAGTGGGCGTCGTGCGGCTGATATGACAATGATGACAAAAACTAAAGATGTGGTACCTACCTACACCTGAGGTGGAATCCTAGCAGCTCTTTTAAGGTATTAGAGATAAGAATATAGACAACATTTAATCATTCTGAGGCGGTACGAAGTTCGCCGGGTCCGCAAGTTACTTATAGTTATGTGACTTAGTCGTAGCCTCCTTTGCAAATATTCTTATTTGGTATTTTTAGTTTTGATCTAGCTTGTATAATTTTCTTTTGTCAAACGTTTTTATCGGAAGAGTTACCGAGGTATTTCGGGCGCGAGATCACACACTTGCGCTGGGACGTTTCTGTGCATTGACAGTTCGCGCTTGGGACGTTCAAGTGGGTAATTAATATTCACGTGAAACTAAGCCTTATGTTTGCGCAGTAGGTTGTTTTTTTCATGAACACTTTCAAATCATGAGACATCAAATTGAGTGCGGGCCGTGCAACTATCCGTCCGCTTTACTCTCCTTCAGTGAAGTGTAAACTAAATGAAGTACTGAAGTAATTGGGACCCGAATGAACTAATGAAGGAGATATACTTGCTAAGTGGACTAGTTCAATTGAAGGATTCATTCAGGAACGACTCAACTCTATACTTAATGCTGGCAATGCGACGAGAAGCCATGAGGCACTATGAGGTATTACAAGGGTATTACTGAATATCCTGCTGTCTTATTTAATATCCCGAATACTAAAAAAACCTTTTGAAGATTTGGTTTGTCGCCATGATTTAGTGCATCGAGATTTGGTTTGTCGCGATATGTCACGCTTACGTGCATCGAGATAGCGTGTTTCGAACTTATGTATTCAACGCGTTTGTAAGTTATCTTATAAAGTTTTTTATAGACACATCAGTTTTACAAAATAATAAGTCCACCAAACACAACTTACAAGAAACATGTTACACATGAGGGAGCACTGAAGAAAGTGATCGTCTCGAAAAGAACCTAGTTTCTATGAAAAATTGAAGAAAATTGGAATTGTATAAAGGGCAGCCATTTACTTCTTCTAACCTCTTTCTTGCGTTTGCAATAGTTAAGGCGATAGGTAGGGCCAAACTGCAAAATAGACCTCTCTTTGAAGGCCTTCTTCTCCTAAACGGATGATCCAAATATTATAAAAAAATATATATCATAAATATAATATACTGAACAATAAAATGCAAGTTATTTTTTTTTATAATTACTGTTAGTTTTAACAAAAAAAAATCTTAACTTTTCTATAATTTTACCCATAAAATTTCTTACTGCTTCTAAATGCCTAAAGCGATTTTAATGATTCTTTCACCAAATGATAGAACATTTAATGATTTATAAAATGCAAGTTTGTTTTTTTCAAAATAATGATTGACGTTTTATTAAATCAATCAAATCCTGTAATTTCCACGCGCGGGCCGCGTGGAGACGGGTGGTCAGTCTCTCCCTAGCGTTCGCACGGGGAGGCTGTGTCGCATTTCGGCCCGCTCCGTTCCTTTCCTTTGACTTTGGTTTTCGTCAAAAAAATTATAGCGCAGATGGTACACTCGGTACAGTACGTATAGTTCGCAGTTCGGCTGTTGAAAGTTTGCGCTTGGACGTTGATATTAGTGATAGATAAGTGTTGTAAATATTTTGTACACCTACCTATATACAAGTTGGTACTTTGTAAATATTTAGTGATAGCAGATAGTTTTCAAAAAATTTGCAAACCTAATGTAACGCATTTTGATTGATTGTTTTTGCAACTTTATTGTTTTTTTTTATAACCCAAAACCTGTAATAAATATGTTTTATTCATATTTTTTTTAATTGTCTCGAGGAACAACAAAAGAAAAGTGTCTTCATTTCGATTCTGAAAAAAAAAGTTACTTTCTATACTTCCTTATTCTTAACAAAGCAAGTTAACAAGAATAAAATAATAATTAAGGAAATTTAAACCAACGTTTAAATTGACTTAAAAGTATGAAATCATTAATTTTCAACTACACGAACTTGTTACTATTAATCTTAAATTGAAATCTACCTACATACCTACACATTTACCAGAGGCTCTGATACCAACATCCAGACTCTGGAGTCTGGACTATCACTGAGAAATTCTAAGAGAAAAACTAAGGATACATTTTTTGATCTGACCCGGGATTTGAACCCAGAACTTCCGCGTTGCCGTCGAAGTGCGACCCGCTATATACCAACTGCACCACGTATATAGGCAGTTTCTAAGAAATAAGTGCACAGACATACATTTATATCTTGGACGAATTAACCACTGGACGCGTAACGAGGACCGCTTTCGCCTTTACCCCTCTGTCACTTACTGAGCCTTTTAGACACAGTAAGCAATATGGCGTTGTCAGTATGACGCGAGATCTCGAAGTGGAACATTATCTCAAAAATGGGTAAATGCGCTGTGTTAATTTGTAAAAATCATACCGGAAAATCAAAAAAAAATTCTTTTCACGCGTAAGTACAATTCCAATCTATTAGAGTAGCAATTTTTCGTAAAATAAATAAAATTTGGTATGTAAACATAATGTAATACGTCATTTCAAAAAGTAATAATTGTACATGTAAATTCTTCAAAGATATTGCATAAGTAATTTGGTTGGGTTATATGTATCATTCATTCAATCAATTGTTATTTTTATGTCGTATAGGGCTTGAACATATCGATAATCATAGCGATGTATGTAAATGAACGAACGAATCCAATTTTAATGTAGGAACTATTCAAATTAATTTTAGATTTACAGTTGAACCCCTAACAAGAAGAAATTGGGTGGAAGCGGTACGCAGGGAGGTAACATGGACGAGGACTCAGGTCTTAGATAACATCTAAGGCCTGATGATGGAGCCAGAAGATAACTATAGGAACTCTGTAATTAAACAACGCAACCCTACGTACTTTGAGCTCGTTATATTTTAAATATAAGCTATATTTATTAAACTTAAAAAAAAAAGTTGTTTATTTCACTCGCATGGTTCCCGTTCCCGTGGTAATATCAAAAATCCTTCCTTAGTGCTCGCCAATATCGTTAAAAGAACTTGTATGCAAAGTTTCAGTTTATTTGGTTTAGCCGTTTGGGCTGTGCGTTGCCTATCAATCAGTCACGGTATTGTTTTTTAGTATTAGACTTATGTTGTACATTATCATAGTGTGTTGTACATTAACATTTAAAATTTATCATAAGTATAAAAATTGCATTGACAACGCAAAAAATCAAAAATCATAAATTATTAGCTGTTGCATCATAATTGATCGTTAAACATTTGTTTTTTTTCTCTTTCGAATGCAAGGAAGGATATTCTTACAGCGTATTAAAAATATAAAAGTATCGGAGAATTTCGACAGTGGTCCGCAAGTCTCGGTATGTACGTAAGCTATATTATACTATTTTTTTATCTTTAATTATATTTATTTTAATATCGTTTTATTATATTCAAGTAAAATAATCTTAAAACAACAATAAACTATTGGTTGAAATATCTTGCAATTAGTATTTCACCTAGTAGTTGCTAGAAAGATACTGCCTTGGCTTTTTCTTAAATAGGTATAGGTAATTTATATGCGATATTTTGTTGATAACTTCTGGGAGTTTGTTGTTTAAAACTGTCATAGCGTATGCTAGACCATACTCTATCCAAACGCTAGTCTACTATTTCTAATTTAGGTTTAGGTTGTGCTAATTTTGTACGGTGGCGTAAAATTTTGAGATCTTTAATAAAGTGAAAACAAGTTTATATTTTTCTTACAAATATGCATATTTCTTAAATGTAAATGGATACTAGAGTTGAAATTAAAATGTTTTATTCTCAACGATCTTTGACAATCCTATAATGTCGATGGTTATTTTCAGTAAGTTTTAGTTTATTTAGATTGTTGGCTTACGAGATATCACAGCTCGAGATTACCCATATTTTGTTTTATATAAAAAAGCTCGAGTGATTGCAGAAGAAGTTAATGTAAATAATGAATTATATTATTATATAAACCAAATATTAATGTTTTTTACTCACTTAAAAAGTGTTAGTAAGTAATTTGTAAACCCACCTGGCTAGCGACTACCATCTTATCTAAGTCCGTTCCGGCAGTTAGAGGTAAGATAGCCAGTTCCGAGATTCCGGGAGAGTTGCACTTCCATCTTAAGCCTTATCAGTACTTAGTGTCAGGCTGCATGTATCTACCCATTTTTCACAAAAAAAAACCCAAACACAAACGCTTTGGAAACCATATTTTATAGTTTTTATGAATTTGAGGGATTTTTTTAAATGAGATTTCAAATTATTAGGTGCTTTTTGTTTTTCTACGAAATAAACAATTAACTTACTAATTTCTTTAAAACACACATGATTTATTAAACTCAATAGGTTCATTCATTCACTCTTTACTTATCGTGCTTTTTATTTTTCCACGAAATAAACAATTAACTTACTAATTTCTTTAAAACACACATGATTTATTAGACTCAATAGGTTCATTCATTCACTCCTTACTTATCGATAAAAAAATTATCGATTACTTCAAGCACTACTGTCATTATTTGACATTAGTAATCGCCCCTCACCCCCGCAAGAATTGGTTGATCGTGATTTCATACATTCTTCTCGGGTTTCGTGTCCAGTGGTTAATTAGTCCAAGATTTATATACTAGTGCATACACTTATAAAACTGTTTAGAAGCCCACTAATACTAACAGGATTATTGTGCAATTCCAACAATATTGCATACAAACGGATCGAATTCATAAAGACAACCAATTTTTTTGAAGTCGGTTGCCACTTACAAAACAAGCATCGTATTTTTTATCGATTTGCGTTAATTCAGTCAAGTATGTCGGTCGAGGCAAAGTTCGTGTAGGCAGATGAGACAAAATGCGCAGCGCGCCGTATCTGTATTCAGAGCGCTCTTTGGTATCGGATAGTTGCCAGGGCGCGCGGCGTTAGGAGCGTGGCCCTGTCCGATTGCTCAAGGTCGTTCGGCCCAATAATCGCCTTAAATATAAATGTACAAATACAATCCTTACTGTGTGCGAAAGTGTGTTTGTATGTCCTTCTTTCACGCTTTAACTCAGCAACCAATCGACTCGATTTTTAGCATAAAGTTAGGTACTTGAAAGCACGGAGAGTAACGCTACTTTTTATCCCAATTTTCCCACAGGAACAGGAACCACGCGGGTGAAACCGCGGGCGTAAGCTAATAAGTAATAAATAGGGACAACAGTAAAAACCAAAAAACAAAACCCAATTCGACATTTGCAATTTTCTTTTATTGTGTAATATTTACAATTAGAAATCACGAGGAATTCTGTTGGCTAATACGAAGAAAGAGTATGTATGCTGAAGTTACATCTAACGGCGTCGACACTTCAAACTACATGATTTGTAGTTTATAATAAATAAATTGATTTGAAGCATTTGAAAAAGATATTGGCGTGTTATTTTACTAGGGCACGCGTTGATGTCTTTTGTAAGGAATGATGAATCATTTGATGATCTTCCATTGGCTGTATTAGTATGGTTCTCAAACAGCTCAAAAACAACAAGGCTGCCGGCGATGACGGAATCCCTACAGAACTTCTGAGAGCGGGCGGAAAGCCGATACTCAAAGTCCTCCAGAAGCTTTTCGATTCCGTCATCGAGGGCAAAACGCCGAGGGCATGGAATATAAGTGAGGTGATTTTGTTCTTCAAAAACACCCGTTTGAGGAACTTTAGACCCATCTCACTTCCAAGCCATGTCTATAAGTTGCTCGCAGGTACGACGACTTCCAGCCTTCCGAAGAAGCCGGGTTCCGAAAAGGCTTTAGCACCATAGACCGCATCTATACGCTGCGGCAGGTTATACAGAAGACCGAGGAGTATAATTTGCCACTTTGCTTGGCGTTTGTGGACTTTGAGAAAGCCTTCGATTCGATAGAGACCCTGTTCGGTGCTGCAGTCCAGAGGTGCCAAGTGGACTATAGGTATATCAAGGTGTTTAGGTACTTATATGAACATGCCACCATGTCGGTCCGATTACAGAACTAGAGCACAAATCCCATCCAACTGCAGCGAGGAGTGAGACAGAGAGACGACATTTCTCCGAAACTGTTCACAGCTGCGTGGGAGGACATCTTTAAGCTCTTGGACTGGAAAGGACTCGGCATCAACATTAATGGCCAGTACCTGACACACCTTCGTTTTGCAGATGATATAGTCCTTATGGCAGTGACTTTGGAGGACCTGAACACAATGCTCGAAGATCTCCGTAGTGCTTCCCAAAGAGTGGGTCTTAGGATGAACATAATGGATAAGACGAAAATCATGTCAAATTTTCATGTTTGACACTACACTACACTCGAAGTTGTTGACCACTACGTTTACCTTGGACAGACAATCCAGCTAGGTAAGCCCAACTTCGAGAAAGAGATCTCCCGTCGAATCCAGCTCCGATGGGCAGCATTCGGGAAACTCCGTGAAATCTTCGCGTCCAACTTACCGCAGTGTCTCAAGACGAAAGTCTATGACCAGTGTATGTTGCAAGTGATGACTTACGGTAGTGAAACGTGGTCGCTAACCATGGGTCTGATAAGAAAGCTCAAGGTCACCCAGCGTGCAATGGAGAGGGCTATGCTCGGCGTTTCCCTCCGTGATCGAATCAGAAATGAGGAGATCCGTAGGAGAACTAAAGTAACTGACATCGCTCGAAGGATTGCTCAGCTGAAGTGGCAGTGGGCAGGACACATAGCGAGAAGAACCGATGGCCGTTGTGGCGGAAGGTTCTGGAATGGCGACCCCGCACAGGGCGACGCTCCGTGGGTAGGCCCCCGACAAGGTGGACCGACGATCTGGTGAAGGTCGCGGGAAGCCGCTGGATGCGGACTGCGCAGGACTGATAGTTGTGGAGATCTTTGGAGGCCTATACCCAGCAGTGGGTGTTATGTGGCTGAGACGACGACGACGAGTTTTACGAACAATCTCTCTCTCTGGGGTCGGTCCCTCATATCTGAGGATCGTGGTCAGCATCAGGATTGCATCTGGAGCGGATGATTTGCCTCCACCGGTTACGGTCCAGCGCGTCTCTTACGACCGTGTATAGTTTGGAGGATGACGAGTCTTTTACTTGATCGGTCCATCTTGTAGGTGAGCGACCGCGCGATCTTTTGCCTTCGGTGCTCCCGACCACAATCAGTTTCTCTAGGCTGTCGTCACCTCTGCGTACCGTGTGACCGAAATATGAAAGAATGCGTTGCTGGCATATGGTTGATAGACGAGTTGTAATTTGGAGCTGGGTTAGGATTGATGCATTAGTGTCGAAGGTATTCTTAGCATTCGCCTCCAGCACCACATCTCGAAAGCATAAATCCTTTGCCTTTCTCGGGCCAGTATTGTCCACGTTACGAGCAATTGAGCATGGAACCATTAATCAGTACAAAATACCTAGTTAGTTTAATTTTAAATGGGAATAAAATAAAATGAGGATTTTGACCGCCTCTCTGGTCTAGTGGTCGACGGGTTCCCGGGTTCGACTCTCATCGGGGGTACATATTGTTGGATTTTGTTGGTGGTAAGATTTATTGTAAGTCCGCCTGGCTAGCTAACACCATCTTATCTAAATCTGACGCCATAACAACAATGTTTTCAGCATTGTTGTGTTCCGGCAGTTAAGGATAATATAGCCAGTTCCTCAGTGGTTGAGGATTCCAAGAGAGGCTCGATTCCATCTTCAGCCTTATCAATACTTAAAATCAGGTATGAGGAAGGCTAAGAGACTAAGAGACTACTGACTTACTGTCTGACTCTTTACTGATTCTGTAGGCAACTTTGTAGAATTACACACTTTATTGTTTTATAACACTAGTTTAAACTTTGCTAGTTGTTCATTAAATTTTTTTATGTGATAAATATTAAACAACTTTTTTTTGCTTGTAATGTTATTATAATATACCGTTTATTTATTTTGACAATCGCGACTCTGCTTGAATAGGTACTTTCAAGCAGTCGCGATTGTCAAAATAAATAAATGCATTCTCAGGTACTCCTGAGAATGCATGTAATTTGCCAAACTGTAATTTCAGTTTGGCGAAGTAAAATATTGTAAACTTAAATGTAAAATTTGGAAATATATGAATAAAAAAAAATGTAAACGTCACCACAGATTAATAAATAGTTATTTCGTAAACGTCACGTCAATGTGTGCATGCGAGAAATAGTATTTTGATTTGAGTGTTAAGGCACCTGTCTCACTGCGGGCGAGAGAGCGAGTAACTATAGGCTATTTTTTCTCGCTCAAAAAACATAGAAAAGATAACACATTTCGTCTAAACAAAAGAGATCCATATATTAATAGTTCATCGCTGGCTGTTCACATCGCCGCGCCGCCGCGCCGGTCGGGGCGAGTACTCGCTTTAATAGTTGGCAGCTGAGCTAGAAAAATTCACCCCTGTCTCACCGCGCGGGCGAGTAAAGCTTTGCGGCCAGAGTAGTGTGACCAGATTCAGTATTATAATAGGTACCTCTTTAGTACAGTTTATAGATCATTTCAAGATTAAAATAAAATGAGAAATTTTCATTTATTTATTTCGTTAGTTATGGCTTGACAGTAAGTAAGTAAGTTCTTTATTGTGTATGGATTTAAGGTCACATAAACAGATATAAATGTCTATCATAAAAGTATCACATAATCCTACCTTTACATATATATACACAAAAATACAAATACAAAGGCCTCAAAAGTAAATAAAAAAATTAAAAAAAACATTTTTAAAGAATAACTACATCTAACGAATAACTAGGCTACTTATAATTTAAATATTCCTGAACACTATAAAAACATTTGTTCACAAGCCATTTTCTTATTGATGACTTAAAATGAGTAAATTTCAAAACTTTAATTTCTTCTGGCATTTTATTATAAACTTTAATACACATCATAAAGGTATTACCTATTAGATACAAGTGATAGTTTTGATGCGGGATTGTATAGTTTATTTTTATACATTGAGCGAAGGTTTCGGCTAGATACTTGACTTCTTTGTTCAAATAAATATTTATTTTGATACACAAATAAGCAAATATCAAAAATTTACAAACAAGGCAATCTAAGCAATTTATATTATTTAAAATATGGCCGACACGAATCAATTTGTTTCAAGCCGAATATAGCTCGAACACACTTCTTTTGTATCACAAATACCTTATCTCTATCCACAGAGTTACCCCAAATCATAACTCCATAGCGTAGAGTTGAATTTACATAACCATTATAGGCTGTAATAGCAGCTTCTAACGATACAATTTGGCTAATACGACTTAGGGCAAACACAAATCTATTCAATTTTGAGCAAATTTCATGTATATGTTGTTTCCAATTACAAAAACTGTCTAATGTTATGCCTAAAAACTTTGTGTATTTTGCTGATTCGACTAATTCTCCATTAACATTTATATTTAGCTTCTGATTTTTACATTTATAAGTTCCAAATTGAATATATTTGGTTTTATTAACATTAATTTTCAAATTATTTCTATTTAGCCATTCAATTATTGTATTTAAAGTGGTATTAATACGGTTTTCATATACATTAACATTCTCATTTTTAACACCCTTAAAGACAATCGTGGTATCATCAGCAAATAAAATACATTCCTGTGATATAGCGCTAGGAAGATCATTAATATACAGGAGAAACAACAGTCCAACAACCCAAAATACTGCCCTGAGGAACGCCAAATTTATTTAAAATGAAAGTAGATCTGAACCTTTCTAAGCATCTGGTTTCAGGATTGCACTTACAAATTTCTACACATTGTTGTAAATGGCTACAACGAAAAAATAGCGAAAAATATAAATATTTCATAAAATAAGTGTATTTTCTTTTTGTATAGCTCGGTTCGGACTGAGTGACACTAACATAACATAGTAAGATTTTCATTTTACGTTATTTGAACCGAAATAACAAGGTTTGGTTGATGGCCGCGCGAAAAAAAAGACGTCACCTTTCATACGAAATTAGGCATTGTCTTTTATTTATTGGCATATTTATTAAAATAACTGTAATTTTAATTTATTATTATTTTATGCAAATGAAAACATTTATTGGCATATTTAGTAAAATTAGATTAGTTCAACCCTTCAGAGACCCAGGCGTGTCTTTTCTCCGCAAAAAGGAGTCCTTTGCAATTAACTTCTAATTTCCGAAATGTTTCCGTACCCATTACTGACCTCTAAAATACAATGTCTCCAACTCTCAATTTTGGCTATTTCATTGAGAGTAAAGCTCAATTGGCCTCAAAAAAACTTGGCATTTTGGCAAAGGCGAGAAAGTACTTCACCCCGGAACAGTTGCTCAATCTTTACCAAGCGCAAGTTCGATCGTGTATGGAGTAGATTCTGTTCTCATCTTTGGGATGGTTCTGCCCAAAACCAACTCCAGACGCTGGAGTCTATTGAAAGGAGGGCCAAGAAGCTCATCAGCAACAAGGATTTATTTAATAAACTAAAGAGCCTTGAACATAGACAGAAGGTTGCTGGTCTATCCATATTCTATAGGTTACGTTTCGGGGAGTATGCAGCAAAATTGCACAGCCTCATTCCACCATCCCCATTTTTTCATCGGACAACCAGACGTACAAACAGGTGCCAAAATTATATGGTTGATATACCTAAGAGGACTAAGCGTTTTGACTCGACATTTATCATCCGCACCGCCAAAGGGTGGAACTTCTTGCCTGAGTCTGTGTTTCCTGACACACACACACATCTTAGCTTTCCATCAGGCAAGATAGCGATCAAGCGCTTTACTTATCTAATAATAAAAAAACAAAAAAAACAGAATACAGTAAAAAAAAATCAAGATTGTTTTTGGTAATTTTAGTATAAACTACCAACCGCCCGCGGTTTCACCCTCGTGATTCCTGTTCCCGTGGGAATTTCGAGATAAAAAGTAGTCTATGTGTTAAATTCCTACGTACAAAATTTCATCCAAATCCGTTCAGTAGTTTTGAGTGAAAGAGGCAAACAAATAAACAAACTGACATATTTTTGCATTTAGAGTCCGCGCCACGAAAGAAGTCCCGCGGAATATTACGGTAACTAAAATGTGGTTTGCTTATCTGTAAAGTAATACAGCTTATTTTCGAATGTTGAACGCGACTATAGAGCCGCGTCTGCTTCTACTTCTTTTTTCTTGCTACTTCTGTCGTTTCGAGGCCTCTATAATATTATTACGATTACGGATTCCCTTTATTTATCGTCAAATTATATTTGTGGTTTAATGTGATAGTAGCATATTAATAAAATATTCTGCTATAAGTAATATGCCATGTCGTGTGTAAAAAAAAACCACGCTGCTGGTGTAATTACCGCGCGCTACTATATCGACATTTTATCTCATTTTATTAAACATGTTCGATCCAGGAGCCTTGTATCGATATTTTGGATCGCAATAGATCATTATAAAATGTATTGATTCTATCGATTCCATGGGTAGGTACGAATTTTTGGATCGATCTAGTATCGAACCAAGTTTTTTTTTAATTAAAAGGTGTTGATTCAAGTCATCAAAATATAACTTAATAGCCAAATCAGGAACTTATTTTTTATTTATTTGCCAATCTTAAAATATTTAATTACTTAAAAAACAGGTATCGATTAAAAAATCGAGTGGATCGTATTGCATTGTATCATCTGATTATACGATACAATATGATTATATATTGGACGACCTGTTTGGCGCAGGGGTACTAACCCCACCTTCTGCGCCAGAGGTCCCGGGTTCGATTCCCGGACAAGACAAATATTTGTGTGCATGAACATGTCTATTTGTCTTGGTCTGGATGTTTAATTATGGATGTTTAATATATTATGTATGTATTTACAAAAAGAAAAGTATATAAGTATGTTTATCCGTTATCTAGTATCCATAACACAAGTTCTTCATGATACTTAACGTGGGCTAGATAATTGGTGTGATTGTATGGAAATATATATATATATATTATCGGATCGTATTGAATAATTACCATCCAATTATGTCACATTAATATTGAAATAAAACTTGCGCAAGTAACTCTTTCATATTATTAATGACTAGCGGCCGCTCGCGGTTTCACCCGCGTGGTTCCCGTTCCCATGGGAATGTCGGGATAAAAATAATCCTATGTTCATAAACAGGCTATCTACAATCTGTGTACCAAATTTCATCCAAATCCGTTTAGTAGTTTCGGAGCCTATTCCATGCAAACAAACAAACAAACAATCAAATCTTTCCTATTTATAATATTATTAGTATAGTTATTTCGCAGCACAACGACACTCTAATAATATAACTGATTGATTTCATTGTGAAAACCTACACATTTATATTCCGAATAGTTAATTTAATACCAATTTTCATTACCAATTTTTAACTGAATGTAAAAATTGAACAAACGATTAATTTGTCACGTCACTATTTTTACTTTGTCAGAAAGTGGGCACACTAGAGCTGTCCTTTTACTCCATCTAATTATGGGTCAGATTATTACTAACTTACTACTTATAACTAGTGCCTAAGTTTGGTCAAGCGCAGCTTGGGTGCCCGCCGCCGCCCGCCCGCCAGTCGTCGTCATCGCCATCGCTAGTCGCGTCGCTTCTTGTCGTAGGCGCCGTCTTATGTACTTTATGGCGTCAATTAGCAGTACATATTGTATTTAACTATAGAAATAAGCGACACTATCCACAAAACTAAACAATCATTGTGTATTGCATAAAATATAAACGTGTCAAAATATATAGCTTTTACACTCGTAAAGTAGGTAGGTACTGTTCCAAAATCTATCATGTTTTGCATAACATGACATGTAAAAATAAGTAATTAATTAAACCAAAGAAAACTGATCCCGAAAGTTCTTGTAATCTGATAGAATAGTTAATTTGATTTTCACACAATGTGATGGAAGGGCTCGTGTACAACAATATTTTAGGTAACCACAATGTGAACCAGCATCATTCGACTGATAGTGATTTCATTGTGAAGGTGTTTCGATAAGCCGTTGAAATGTGGGCAACGAATGATTTGCTCATTAATTAACTTATAATAATTCTCACGGCAATGGGAATAGTAATGTAACTGGTTGAGCCCTTATTAAGCAACATGTGTTTTAAGTAATTAAATGTTATTACATTTTTATTTATCGTTTTGACGGGTTTCATTAATTTATGATATGTTACTTATATTCTTATATTAACATGCATTTATAATGTTTATATAAAAGTTAGTATCACATTCGTATTTAACTTAAATCATTGACATTGCGTCAATTTGTTGAACTAGCATAATTATGTATAACTCATACCTTACCATTAAAGTATACAATGTTTCTTGAAGCCGATTCGTTTCACGGTGTAGGTAAGTGATTTATCAAAAATGTTTGAATGCAGTTTAACTTATTACTATTAGGTATTCTGTGCTTATTTTTTTATGATTTTTGAATTTTTGCATTTTTCAATGCTATTTTTATACTTATGATAAATTTTAAATAGAAAAATATTGGAAAAAATTAACACGGTCAGAAGAGAATTCTCAGATGGGACTCGAACCCACGACTCTTGCGGAGCACCGTCGAAATTCTCTTATACTTTTATATTTTTAATACGCTGTAGGCCAGCGTTGTCACATCAATGCTAGGAATATCCTTGCATTCGAAAGAAACATATTTTCAGTATTGTTTGACGATCGATTAAGATGCCACAGTAAATAATTTATGATTTTAAAATTTATGCATTTTTCAATGTTATTTTTATACTTATGATAAATTTTAAATAGCAAAATATTGGAATAAATCAAGTCGGTCACAAGTAAATTCTCAGATGGGACTCAAACCCACGACCTTTGGAAATCCGGTTCAATGCTCTAACCACTGGGCTACCGAGACTTGCGGACCACCGTCGAAATTCTCCAATACTTTTATATTTTTAATACTCGCTGTAGGCCAGCGTTGTCACATCAATGCTAGGAATATCCTGGCATTATATATGAAATATATTTTCAGATGTTTAACGATCGATTAAGACGCAACAGTCAATCATTTATGATTTTTTAATTTTTGCATTTTTAATGCTATTTTTATACTTATGATATATTTTAAATAGAAAAATATTGGAAAAAATCAACTCGATCACAAGTGAATTTTCAGATGGGACTCAAACCCACGACCTTTGGAAAGCCGGTCCGGTGCTCTAACCGCTGAGCTACCGAGACTTGCGGACCACCGTCCAAACCCTCCAATAGTTTTGTTTTTAATACGCTGTAGGCCAGCTACCGTATTTTATTCCACCCTGTATATTGTATATTTTGAAGGTACTTTTACCACAAACTAACCAATATGTTGTTTGTACTAAGATCATAATTCAAGGATTTTTCACTATTGTTCCACGGAAGAGTAAAAAAAAACTTCATTAAATCGTTTGTAAAAAATAAGTTTGCAATATAAATAATTCCTTCTTCATTTATTGGTTATGTTACTAAACTTACGGAGAATCGACTCTATGAAGTATTGTTCGTTCAAGTTAATAAGCCACAGGGTTGACTGCAGGAACTTGAGCATTGTTTTGTCATTGTGTCAGAATGAGTGCTGTCCCCTATAAATTGCGTAATAAATACACATTTTAAATGTCAAGTGTACATGGCTACTGCCTTTCTATGATATCTTTGAGATAATCTCTCCGCTTAGGTCAAAGTTGGGTGTGTAATATTCGATATAATGACATATCGTATAATACTTACAAAATATATAATTTTAAAACGTATAAGTAATGAACTTTTGATATGAAATCGTTTCATATATTAAACACTTACTATTAAACTTAAAATGCATCATACTTAAATCACATAATAATTATATGACATAAAATCATTTCATAAATAACGTTCTTTTCGTATAAAAAAAAAAAGACGGGTTGCACTCCGGGAGTGCCGGCAGAAGTGAAAACTTGATTCCGTCCTACGCTTTTTCGATCAGGTCACGTGTCCTGACGCGAGTTTAAGATTTTATACCCATTACAGAAAAAGTGCTCAACGCCGCTAAATAAGTTTTCACTTCAAAAACACTTTATCTGTCGCTTCGCCGGCCGCTGCTGCCGCGTCGCGTTCGCTTCGCTCGCTCGGCTTGCGCTTTGTTTTGGTCATAATTCTAACCTAACCTAACCTATCAATAATTATTTTGTATCTCGTAACTTTTTGGCAGCGCCCCTAGCGAAGCTACGCCCCTGGTACCCACTGCTCCTTTGCCTACCCTATAAATATAGTTGAATAATATTTCGTTTCGACATTTTGAGAACTTAGCAAAATTGCCCCTGGCGCTTCGCCGGCCGCTGCCGCGGCATGCTCGCTACTCTCGCTTGGCTCGCGCGTTTTTCGGTCACAGTCACAGTACTAACCTAAGCTAACTTAAAAATGTGTAAAAAATATGAGTTTCCGCTTAAAAAAATATGATTTGGTGATGGGGTGACACCCCTCTCCTTACACCCATTCCCCTAAATGTATTATATGTATAAGTTGAACATTATATCTATACTATATAATATTATAAAGCTGAAGAGTTTGTTTGTTTGAACGAACTAATCTCAGGAACTACTGGACCGATTTAGAAAATTCTTAGTCCATTAGAAAGCTACATTTCTCCCGAGTGACATAGGCTATATTTTATCCCGATATTCCTACGGGAACGGGCACCATGCGGGTAAAACCGCAAGCATCCGCTAGTTATTTATATAGTCGTTATATCAAATAAAATTATAACAAATAATGATAATATGAAACATAATTATAACAAATGACCATTATAAAAAATGAGCGTTCTGTTAAATAATATTATAAAAAAATTATGATTGTATGAAATGAACATAATTAAAACGAAATTAGTTGAAGTGTTGTTATGACTAATTAAAATTTTTATTATGTAAATGATCGTTATTGAAATGAAATTATACCATATGAAATTATAAAAGATAATTTTTTACTATTTTATGGTTTTTGATTATTTGCATTTTTCAATGTTATTTTTATACTTGTGCTAATATGTTTTTTTAGAATGCAAGGATATTCCTAGCATCGATGTCATGTCAACGCTGGCCTACAACGTATTAAAAATATAAAAGTATTGGGGAATTTCGACGGTGTCCGCAAGTCTCGGTAGCTCAGTGGTAAGAGCATTAGACCGGCTTTGCAGAGGTCGTGGGTTCGAGTCCCATCTGAGAATTCAGTTGTGGCCGAGTTGATATTTTCCAATATTTTTCTATTTAAAATTTATCAGTACTTAAATTTTTTTCATACGTTGGCATTAATACTGTTATTCAAATAAAGCCTGATATGACAAATATCATAGAATTAAATAAAAATGAGTGCAGATTAACTCGTTTCTAAGTATTTTAATTGAAAAGCACATGTTAGACTTTTCTCAATATTGCAACTTTATTCATGCCGAGAGAGCTTTTCCTCGGAGATTTATAGGGTTGCTTGACCGCTTGTGAATAGTTGTATAGGTGCTCCAATTTCCTCATACGTATGTCCTAGTAAGCAATTTGCGTCGATCAAAAGAGGTTACACGCAGCCCGCCCGGACCTTCTTGTGCAAGGCAACTAGCCCCTAACTCAACACCTAACGCACATGCAAATTGCGAAATGGCACACATGTTTCATACAGAGCTTAAAACGATCTAAATTAATCCTAGATAACTGTGTTAATTGCCATGAAAATGGTCTAAAGTACTTAGTAGTGTAATACATTTCTAAATGCCACTCTCTAAATTTTAATATTACTTACTTGTACTTAAGAGCTTGCTGAGGGACTGTGTTCAAATAGTAAGTTATGGAACAAAGCTCCATTTACATATACATATATGTAACGACTTCACGTGAACTGCATTCCGAGACACACCTTTGTTTAGTTTAATATGTTTAACATTAAACAAGGACCGATTCAAAATAAAGATAAAGCTGTTTTAAACCAATTAACTCACAGTAGATTGGAGCTTAACTTGGTTAATTACTCAAAAGTCACATCATTTCTGGATATTTTCCGCTTTACACAATAGCTTCAATCTCTGTAGCTCAAAATAATTATATTATTCAGAACCACTTTTTTTCAATAAGCAGAGAATAATTATTTGTTTTTTAACAGAAAGTTTAACCTAAATATATCCTAATTCTTGTTGTTTTAATAATTAAAAAAATAATAAAAAAGGAGTATTATAGTTAATTCAAAGTTATTTAAAGTAGGAATAAATTTTTACCTATAAGAACAATATAAACGATTCGGTGAAAAACATTTGTTTTTTACACCTCACACGCTCGGAAAAGGAGGTTTTGTCATTTAATTTCGTAAAATCGTAATTCCCGGCCTAGCGTGGCAAACTATTATTTTAATTAAGAAAGAAATAGTTATTTGTTATGCAAGGCTGGAAAGTTGGTTATTTAGCGGCGAGTTACCTCTATTAAAATCTGAGCAAGTGGTGGACTCTAGGATTGAACCACGAGCGTAGCGAGTGGTTCAAAGATTGAATCCTGAGCGAAGCGAGGATTTCAAAGGGTACAAGACGCTAAAAACTTTTCTGCCGAGCGCAACACACAATTTTTCACCTCACAACAGCGAGGAACATTTTATGGTTGTTTCCGCGGTCAACTTCCGGTAAAAAAATCTTTAAACATAAAGTTTAATCTAAATATACCATAATCTCGTTGTTTTAATGATATAAATAACTAAAATAATAAAAAAGGGAGTATTATAGTTAATTCTAAGTTATTTAAAGTAGGAATATATTGTTACTTATTAATAAGAATAAAAACGATTCCGTAAATGTTGGGATGAAACCTCTATAATGGTTAGAAACTCCGTAGTCTCACTTTATGGTCATCAAATTATATTTTATCTGTTCTGTCTAAATTCAAATTTTCTCCGTTCCACGATTGCTGTTCGGCTCATTTTGACGTAATCTTACAGAAGCCAGCAGGCTAGACGCTGCTTTTAAATTATATTTTTATAAACCAACCTATATTTCTCTAAATACATCAGGAACCCGATACACGGGGTAAGCATAACTACCTACTTTTTTACTCATTATTTAGATTCAGTATTTATAACTAGGACTTTTCTATATCTTTGTATTTTTATATTGTTACAGTTCCTTATTCCCATTAATAAAAACAAGTCTCTGTGAACGATACTTTTATTTCGTCCCATTTTATTAACGAGTGCGGCGGTTCCGACGTTCCGGCGACTGTAGTGCTGCCGGACGAGGAGCCCCGTCACACCCTAAAGATCTCCACGACGATCGGTCCCGCGCTGCCCGCATCCAGCGACTTCCCGCGACCTTCACCAGTCGTCGGTCCACCTTGTGGGTACCCATGGAGCGTAGTCCGGTACGCGGTTGCCATTCCAGAACCTTTCCGCCCTAACAGCCGGTTCGGTTCTTCTCGCTATGTGTCCCGCCCACTGCCACTTCAGCTGAGTAATCCTTCGAGCGATGTCAGTAACTTTAGTTCTCCTGCGGATCTCCTAATTTCTGATTCGATCACCGAGTATAGCTCTCTCCATTGCTCGCTGAGTTACCTTAAGCCTCCTTATCAGTCTCATAGTTAGCGACCACGTTTCACTGCCGTAGTTCAGCACTGGCAACACGCACTGGTCATAGACTTTCGTCTTGAGACACTGAGGTAAGATGGACGCGAAGATTTTACGGAGCTTCCCGAATGCTGCCCATCCGAGTTGGATTCGACGAGAGATCTCTTTCTCGAAGTTACCTAACTGGATTGTCTGTCCGAGGTAAACGTAGTGGTCGACAACTTCGAGTGTAGTGTTCCCAATGTGAACTGTAGTGGGTACGAGATGGGAATTCGACATGATTTTAGTCTTATCCTCATGTTCATCCTAAGACCCAGTCTTTGGGAAGCACTACGGAGATCTTCGAGCAGATCAGGTCCTCCAAGGTCTCAGCCATAAGGACTGGAAGGTGTGTCAGATACTGGCTGTTAATGTTGATGCCCAGTCCTTTCCAGGCCAATAGCTCAAAGATGTCCTCCAACGCAGCTGTGAAGTTTGGGAGAAATGACGTCTCCCTGTCTCACATCTCGCTGCAGTTGGATGGGATTTGTGCTCTGGTTCTGTAATCGGACCGACATGGTGGCATGTTCGTATAAGTCACACAACACCTCGATATACCTAAAGTCCACTTGGCACCTCTGCAGAGACTGCAGCACCACCCGGGTTTTATCGAATTAAAAGCTTTCTCAGAGTCCACGAACGAACGCCAAGCAAAGTGACAGATTATACTCCTCGGTCTTCTGTATAACCTGCCGCAGCGTATGGATTTGGTCTATGATGCAGCCTTTTCGGAACCCGGCTTGTTCGCGAGGTTGGATCTCGACGAACCTGCGAGCAAGACGATTCGTGATGACTCTAGAAACTAACATATAAACATGGCTTAGAAGTGAGATGGGTCTGAAGTTCTTTAACCGGGTCTTGTCACCCTTTTTAAAGAATAATATCACCTTACTTTATTCCATGCTTTTGTCCTCTACGAAACGGGATTAAACAGCTTCTGGAGGACTTTGACGTAGAAATGATGCGACCGTCGTCAGTTTTCAGCTTCGTCATCTGGCTTTGCCCAATAGACAGATATCTGGCGTACACCTTGGAGCCTTTGTTACGCTCGATAGCCTCTTTAATACAGTTCGTATTAAATTGGCGAAGGTCGTTTGTCAAAGACTTGAGAGATCTGCCTATTTAGCTGCCGATAACGATGAGCATCCGCTGAGGGTTTGTCATAATCGCCACGGTTGGCAGGCGGGTTGGCGATCGCAGTATTGCCAAGATTTTAAAAGACGCTGCTGCCCGTCTTCTGAAGGCTGTATTCCCTTAGTCTCCTTTTACGGCACCCACGGGATGAGAGAAGATATTTTATCTTTTACGTCTTCTCCCGAAACGCTTTATCACTTCATCTACTTCAATGGGTACCTACGTTTTTATGGACGTGGAGTCCGGTTAGATGTTCTTCAACCATTGAAGCACTTAGCCACGTTTTGATTTTTCGTAAGGTCGCGAAAGATCTTTCCGCTGTCGCTACATTAACGGGTAGTGTAGCCATAATACATAAAAAAAATCTTTTAAAGAGCATTAAAATCAGTTTGGTATTTAACAGCTTGTCCTCTCTCATTACGAGATTAACCCCTTTCTTGGCTTATAAGACTGTATTATAGATAAATAATCGAAACAAAGCGCGCGCAAGTGTCACAAAAAATGTGACATATGAAAGGTGGCGGTGGCACGGTACTATTCAAATTTTCCATGCTTTCGTTTCCTAATGATACGATTGCCGTAAAACAAAGTATTTTAAATTAGTAAAATATTGAAACTACTTAAATAAAATCTGTATTGTGACAAAAATATATAAAAACATCATGTTTAACTATTTTCATAAGTGGTAACTACCTAGGTCCTCGACCCAGCCCAGGGGGGGGTCATGACCCCCATGACCCCCCCCCCCCTGGATCCGCCCTTGCATGCATGTCTAAAATGGTTGATTCTTCGGAGTAGTTCAAGGGTGCATGTACGGTGTGTGGCATTTCAATACGACGTGCGTTCAACGTGGCGTCATACAACATCGCCATTGGATCTCGGTGAGGTATGGCCCTAAGGGGGCTGTATGCTAATGTTTAGGTTAAGCGTTCGACTATCCAATTAGCACTTTTAAGAGTTTTAAAAAATCCCTTCCCAATCCAAATTGTGTATTGCGCTCGGCAGAAAAGTTTTTAGCGTCTCGTACCTTTGAGACCCTCGCTACGCTACGGATTCAATCTTTGAACCAATCCTAAAATCCTTTGCTTACTCAGGTTTCAATAGAGATATAACAAATAATTATGAATTTCTTTTGTGTAGTGTGTTGATATTTTTCTCTTAGTAATAATGATATTTATAAAATCAATTAGGATTCATAATAATAAAATTAAGACTAATTATATTTACATTAATGAAGAAAGTATACCACAGAGCTATGAAATGATTGTTTACCAACTAATTTTTATAAACATCAGGTCAAAACGTGAGGGCTTATGCACGTAAGTGATGGTGAGTTTATTTTAGCGGTCGGGTTATGTTGTGATGTGATCTAAATAGAGATTGCAAATCAATGCTTTGGGCACTGTTTGTTTTATTGACTAGTTTTTATGAAGTGGTCGCGTACGCGGTCTTTACGTAACGCTCAATCTAGCGCGAGGTTCCCAAAGTAATCTATTAGATTTATACTAATTTATTGTACGAGCAAGGCCGACTCACTACAGATGTAATTTGGTAAATACGAACTAAAAAGTAGGTACTCTTTATTTTAATGCTCACCTTGAAAGTTTTCAAGTTTAATTGGCTGAAGTAACGCCCATTAGGGTAAGTACTTACGCTTCATAAAAGGCGCTTGCGTAACGGTTCCTGCCTTTAATATTGCTTGCTGGAAAATCTATAATTCAAAGTTAATTAGGCTGATATAATTACCGATAAACATGGGATTGAGTGGTTCATAAGCGGTTGAAGGTTTAGTTATCTTTGTTAATTGCTTCAAAATTGTTCAATACCTTTTACTTTTCAAAGTAATCTTAAGTGCAATTCTTTGTCGTCATAACATATCTTTGAAAATCTTGGACCGGCATTTTAATTGAAAAATAAATCTTAATATTTTTTCTGTTCAGTTGGTTATAGAAGACAAACAAATAACCAATAGCAAAATTATTAATGTATTCGCTAACTTAAATCAATAACATCAATTTTATACTCCTAATTGTGTATGTCCGGTGACAAGATCGATTACCAGGTGTAATTGAAATTTCGCTAGCATTGATCGATGTTTCAATCGTACGTGTATGAAACTATCGAGTGTAGGTTACGTAAGTGGCAGCCGGCCTGACGCGCGATATCATCAGGATCGGGAGATAGGCCCGGCCCGTCTGATCCATGACTCGTTATCAGCTGATCAGGTCGCGACCTATTTTTTGATCTCTTAAGGTTGCTTTTGTTTTCATTGTCTCGCACATTTGTTCTTACTTTGTTACTGTTGTGATTTTGTTCCGTTTTTAACTCCTAGAAAATTCCTTAAAATATAGTTACATAGTTATAACTTTTTAATTTTGCATTTAACAATGCTATTTTTATGTGATAAATATTAAACTATATTAAAGTATATTTTCTTGTTTAATATTTATAGTTACATAGCATAAATTAACATTGCTTTAATGATTGAGCTAAGTTATTATCACTCTGATGACTTTCGTATGTTTTTATAATCGAAAATGACGAGTAATTATAATAGTATTATAAGTTGACGTTGAATGAAACCAAGGGTAAGCCTATTTAATATATAAAAAAGGTGGATAATACAGAACTCTAAGAATATATTTAGTACTCACTCATGTGTAAGAAAACAGTTAAAAACACGAAATGAATGATAGTATCAATAACACGAGTTTGCTACCTTTTCACAATAGGTAGGTAAAGATGTATACCTATGTTTGTTATACCTCCGTTGATAAACAACTCAATGCCATGTTTAATACAAGGACTTGGGAATCAGATCATGTGAAATAAAAAGTTCAAAGTTCAATAATCGCAAACCCACTGATAGTTCCAATAACTTTCTGGTTGGTACATACAATAAAAATACAATTTACACTACATTTTATTTAAATGCGGTAACTTAACAATGTCATACTGTCGATCATAAAAATGTATAACATTTTAATTCTAATTAATTAATTTATACCAAATAAAGTTGCACTGAAAATAACAACCTCGACCAAGACACATAGGTCGACCAGAATGTCCTATCTTGACAGTATATTTGCCAACACAAATAAAGTAATAAAGGCAGATATTAATATTTATTAATTATTAAAGTATTGAAAGTCTAGACATATTAAAGTACCTATTAAAAACAAATTGCAACAAAATCAATGCATTCGAATGTGAGCTGAAATATCACAGACAGACACATTCATATTCGTACTCTGATTGATACACAATATGTGAACCTTTTTAGGTACTACTTCTATCTTTTTGCATCGGGGGAGAAAAAGAAGTCAAATAATTTTCCGAAAGAAGTTAAATACTCCGATTTGGTATTATATTATTTTTGTCTATTGAATCATAAAAACAATAAAAATAGGAAATAAACTATTTGTTATAAGAATTTTATATTAGGCTGGGGGAGATTTCACAACTTTTTACCGGAAGTTGACCGCGAAAACAACCATAAAAATGTTCCTCGCTGTTGTGAGGTTAAAAATTGTGTGTTGCGGCCGGCAGAAAAGTTTTAGCGTCTTGTACCTTTGAAATCCTCGCTTCGCTCAGGATTCAATCTTTGAACCTCTCGCTACGCTCGTAGTTCAATCCTAGGATTCTTCACTTGGTCAGGTTTCAATAGAGGTAACTCGCCGCTAATAACCAACTTTCCAGCCTTGCATAAAAAATAACTATTTCTCTGTGTCATTGAAAATGAACTCTAAAGCAATGAACTGAAAAATTATACTAGCTTTTAACCTCGAAGCGAATAAGTCTTTGATTATTATTCGTCGTTGAAAGTTCAATTCATACCTGCACATGCGACAATCACAAAAGCGGATTTAAGTCTGTACACTAAGCGGCTTGTTATGTAGATTATTGTATTGTGTATGATTTAGTAGGTTTTTCAATGTAAGCTTTAAGTTTCTTTTCAGAGATAAAGTAACTTCTTAGTAGATTGTATGCCTAATTTAACTTTTAAGTTTTTTGTGCAACTTTAGATGCTGATCATTTTTAACTTACCATTTATAACAATAACAATGAAATGTGTACAACGAATTACCTGCAATATGTTTCATGGTTGTATTAGCACTATAATAAATTTCGCAACTCTATCAAGACAGACTATCTAATATGCAAAGTAATCTAAGTGTCTATTAGAAAGGTTTTATAGACCGGACAATTTCGACATTTACGTAAAAGAATCGGTTCTTAAATAGCAAACTAGTTATTATAGCAAGAATAAAAGAGATTGGATTGGGTGTTTTTATTTCGGAGGTGTGTAAGTGTCTATTAAATATAATAATGATAATAATCGTTCGCCAAATCATAGCGCAGTTTTATTACGTTTTTCAATCGGTAGATAAAAAAGGTTCAGTTATAGATTTCGGATATACAATTTTACATTTCTTAATATTTATTTAGCGAATGAAAACCGATGAAACAAGCAGTTTAGAAAATAAGATGTTGTGTTAATAAAAACATAAGGGGCTAAGGGCTTATATTAAATTAGGTCTAGGTGGGTTTATTATTCGATTTGATTGATTTCAATGTAGGTACAAATTATTTGTCTTATGCTTAAGACAGGTTTATTTTTCTAGATAGTATAACACTGATCTAGCAAAAAAAGAAAAACTAAATCATAGGTACTAAATATTTCGCTGTTTTTTGGTCTCTAGGTACTGTAATTTTTGAGTTGCGTAAACAAAAATAATTTTACGATACCTACATCTTATACTATTAGAAAAAACTATTGCAAGTTGCTGAATGGTATTTTTCTGATATCAAATTTACTTATGAAATTGAATTGTGCATGCAAAAATTTAAATCGCTACCTACTACCTACTACTAGCTAGCGCATAGGCTAGTTGAACATTTATTTTGTTGTGAATCATATTTTTATAGGTATATGGAAGCGCACATACTAAGTATCAACTCAATAGTTGTTCGACAAAAAAGTCGACATTGACTTTTTCACCAACTAAACTCGTTGTGTGGAAATCGCGAGAAGAACACAACTCGACAAAATAGTTTAGTCGATGGAAAGTTGTAAGTATATATGTGCGACCCTTAATCTTAGATTATTACCTGCTATGAGATTTAGAGCTCTCGCATTGTATACGTCGCAGCCATCTGGTTAAATCAGCCGTTTAATTGAACGGCTAGCCCGTTCATTCAACACCGGCATTCAATTAAATGGCTAAATAACAACTAGCTAACTAACATTATGTCACGTAATTTATAAGATGTCTACCTAAATACCAGATGTACCTATGTTTGTTGCAACAAAAGAAACAATTTTCTATTCTATTCTAGCCAAAATGTTGAATGAAACGTTTAACGACTTGGGTCATATTTAGCCGTTTCGTTAAATCGGCTGGGGTAAAACTACTTTATGGACTCACTTTTTTGGTAATTTTGGGGGGTATTAGCAAAGAAACTTCTATGGTTTGAAAAAAAAATAACCACAAAATTCACAAATTTTCTAACCTATCACGTGAACTAAAGGGCTAAGGCAGCAGGAGTACAAAAAAAACTTCAATTATTCTCAGTAGATCTATTCAACAAAAAAATGCGAATTTCCAAAGAAAAAAATACAAAAACATTGTCAACTGAGCGAGCTATCTGACGCCTTATTTATTTTAGTGACACCCTCAGTGGTAAAAAAATATCAAATTTTAAATCACCTGCCTGAATTCGCGTCAGCCATCTTCAATGGGCTAGCTTACAATCAGCCAACTAGTTGAAAGTTGAGTGATGCTATTTCAATCAATTATCGGCCTAGGCATTCAATTTGAATGCCGGCGTTTAATTAATGAGCTAGCCTTCCAATTGAATGGCTGGTTTAACCAGATAGCTGCGACATATATATATATATATATATATATATATGTCGCAGCTATCTGGTCATATATATATATATATATATATATATATATATATATATATATATATATATTGTTGTATATACGTATGCGCTAGCCCTTAGGTAGTCATGAGAGATAGTCACATCAATAATCTAATCGTGATAATCGGCAGTTGTAATTAGCACTGACTTCGCCTTCTTATCAGCGATCAGTAGCAGAGCAATATTATTTTCGCTACCCAATCTAATTATATCAAACGCATTAATGACTTATATAAACACTCGTACTATCTTGTGAAAGAAATTCTGAGTGCTAGTGATAACATTAGGTAATACGAAATAGCTTAAATTATTAATTTAACATACATATACTATATGTGGTGCTTGACGAGATCTAGATGTAATTGCCTTCTAGCCGTTAACTCGTTAGGAAAGTGGGTATAAGATCATAAATTTAGATTTGGTGTCTTAGTATTTCGATATAATGTTTATAAATGAACCGCAAAACCAGAACGAATAGCTATCTAGTATGCCTACCATTCTCAATTTTGTTGTTCTACATATTAGATGTATAGAAATTTAAACTACCTAACCAGATTTTAAGGAAGCTGCTTCCGTAAAGTTGAACAACAAATCTCCTTTTGGTCTCTTTGGGGCCTGCAATCATAGACCAATAAACGATTGGCGATATGTACGATTCTACATAAAGTGTGTTTTATCGTATATTTCCTTTGCCGCTATGTTGGCGCCCTTGTCGGTATCTGTCAGAAAGTCAATAAGATAAGAATTTATATAGTTAATAGAAGTGCAATGTAGAATGCTTTGGCTGGCACCGACTCCAAAAGTTTTATTTTTTACTTTTTGAAGTCGGTTTGATTTTTTTTATAAAATGTTTTTATTTCAGATTTTTTTGTTACATTATGTGCCGTTACTTACACTAAAAATCAGCCCATACACAACAATGATGTCATCTAGGTATACGACTACTTGCCAAAAGGTGATTGATATTTTTCAGGATTATGAAAAAACTACTAGCCAGATCTTCGTAAAAATTATATGGGACCACACATAAACCATTTTCTTCCAGATAAAAAAAGAATTTTAAAAATCTGTTAACAACTGGCGAAGTTATGGCGGAACATACATAAAAAAAAATAAAAAAAATATACAGTCGACTTGATAACCTCCTCCTTTTTTTGAAGTCGGTTAAAAAGTAATAAAGATAAAGAAATAATTTATGATTCAAATGTAATACCTAATAATGTTCTATTATTTGTGGTAGAAACGGCTTCTATACGTCTATAACTTTTTTAAATAACGCTTTAAAAAAAAACTCTACTGGGGGCCTACCGCCATCTCTTAACGCAGTGTTATTTCAATCTTACCACGATATTTCATTCTACGAATCTCTTAAAGTAAGCTTGTTTTTTGACGGAAGTTTTGTGACGTATTCGTTCAATCATCACCTCCAAAGTGTGAAGTGTGTTAAAATGTGACAACTTTAATATAAACAAAAGGAAAACAAAACGTTCTTACGACATGACGGTTTTTAAGAGATGGCGGTAGGCCTGCTTGTCAACCAGGCAGTTCCCCGACTGTACCATCACAGCGGCAAAGGAAATATACGATGAAACCTTGGACGAATTAACCACAATTCGTCCAAGGATGAAACGCACAATAGATAACCATGACGTCAAACTTACTACTTATAATGTGTCTTTTTTTATTACAGAGCTCTTTGTCGTGTAGTAATTTCCATTCTTCCCTTTTCTCTGCCAATGACATCAATTCCTGGTACGACACTACATTAATAGCTAACATTTATAATTAGCATTATGCGCTATTGCTAATTATAAATGTTAGCATTAGCTAACATTTATAATTAGCATTATTATATTGCGGACGTGTATACATCATTGGCGACAAAAATCTAATATATTATATTAAAATTAAAATCAAATCAAATTAATTTTTTCAAATTTGACGACCTGTTTGGCGCAGGGGTGCTAACACCGCCTTCTGCGCCAGAGGTCCCGGGTTCGATCCCCGGACAAGACAAATGTTTGTGTGCATGGACGTGTCTATTTGTCTTGGTCTGGGTGTTTTATACGTATATTGGGTATGTATTTACAAAGGAAAAGTATATAAGTATGTTTATCCGTTATCTAGTATCCATAACACAAGTTCTTCATGATACTTAACGTGGAACTAGATAATTGGTGTGATTGTATGCGAATATTTATTATTATTATTTATTATTTATTTATATTTATTATTATTTATTAAAAGTAATTAACATAAAAAAACATTGTAACAAAAATTAAAAAAAAACAATAAAGATAATAATTAAGATGATAATTGATAACTATAATATAATAATAAATAATAACAATTTTATACAGCAAAGCTCAATGGAGACAAATATAAGGAAAGTTGAGATCTTGGCGATACGCTTGTCTCGCATATCTTTTCACATAGAGACTTGTTTCAAAATTTGAGTCGTTGTTTAAGATGTCTCAATATCCAAGCCGTTCCGAATTTGAAGGGAACTGCTGATGTAACACTGAGACGAATGTGTGAAATAAACAGCATGTAATTCAATAAAAGTACTTATTTGTAATAATTAGGTTTAACATTACCTTAATGTCTCAATTTACCTATGTTGTTATCAAGTGGAGGTCAAACAGTATTAAGTATGAGTTCTCATAATTACTGATTTGATGTTTATTGAAAACTAGCGGCCGCCCGCAGTTTCACCCGCGTGGTTCCCGAACCCGTGGGAATATCAAAAAATCCTTTCATAGTGCTCGCCTACATCGTTAAAGGATCCTGTAGGCAAAATTTCAGCTTAATCAGTTCAGCCGTTTGGGCTGTTGGTTGTCTGTCAGTGACTCACGGTATTGTTTTATTTATAAGCCAGTATAGAAGATCAACTTAAAAGTTACTCAAATAAATAAGATCTGTAAAGTAAAGGTAAAGATTGAAAACTTAACTTCGTCTTTTATTAACAACAAATGTCTTTTGGGAGTTCTTACCTTTGAATCATTGGAGTTCAGAGGAATCGTAAGTACTTATTTAAGTTAATTGCCAACATTTCATAAAATTTGTCTACGTTTTTATTTTTTATTTAGAAATTACATATAAAAATAGGAGACACATATTTTTCCTTTTGCATTTTTTTTATTTTATGTCATCATAAAATTAATTTTCGAAAAGCAAAGGCAATCATCAGCGACATGAAAACTAATTCAGTAAAAATGTGTAATTTTGTTTTTCCCTATAATGTCAATAAAAAGTCAGCCTAAGTTGAATACTTCCCCATGTTTAACAATAAATAACAAAGTTTCGTCGTTAACGCCTGTTGTTGTTACAACTATTTGCAACTACTGACGATTCATTGAATCATCAGAAACAGCAAGGCGTTTGAGATAATTAGTAGAGTAGAATAGAATAGAATATCGTTTATTGATAATACTGTGTACACATAATTTTGCAGGTGATAATGCATAACAACAGACGCAGCAGTATACCCATAACGTATATGCATCATAAAATAACTGCAACATAAAATAACTTAATAATGAATTTGCCCGGATTTTGTTTTAAGTAACAGAACTAACTTTATCCTTTTAAATTTAAATTTCAAAATAAATTTATACCTCTACATTTTTTGTATCAAAATATTCAGCCAGATTATAAAAAAAAGGACTTTTTAACAACCAAGCCTTTAATTTAAATTTAAACGTATAGGTAAGCTTATGGCTTTAATTTCAGTAGGCAGGTGATTGAATATTTTGATACCATAACTAATAGCACTTTTAAGATAAATTGGTTGATGTTCCTCGGTACAACAATATCATAATTATATCAATGACGAAGATTTGAACGACTAGAAGCTTTATTTATAAAATATACACTATTTTTTTCAATCAATACTGAAATTTCTAAAATGTATATACAAATCAAGGTAAGATAATCATGTTCCTTAAAAATGTTTCTACAGGTGTCTGTAGAATATAAATTGTAAATTATACGTAAGCATCTTTTTTGTAATATGAAGGTTGACTCGACATTTACACAGTTTCCCCAAAATATGATGCCATAAGTTAGTTTAGTAGCAGTAGCAGGTAATAGAAAACATTAATCACGTTACTTAATTATATGTAAAACATCTAAATTATTATGTTTTAAAAGATTACCATTACAACGTTGTGTTTTTTTTTACAAAATAATGTTTTTATTCATATTTATTTATATTCCATCCATATTATATTCCATTTTCCTCATTTTATATTTATTTCAAACACGCGACTTCATATCATCCATACTATACCTTCTCATAATTCTAACAACTATCTACTTATAATTATATCTTATATAAAATTTGGCATCTGTATAAAACTCCTTGGTATCTGTGTAATTAATTATTTTCATATCGTCGCAGATGATTTTAAGGCTCACCACCGCAGCTTCGGCTTGCTGGCCGGCCGTGCCGGTCAGTCCAGTGTGACTAGATTATTTCTTCGTGTCTTCTCCCGCGTTTCTATACCTAAAAGAAGAAAAGAACACTTTTTCATGGCGCGAAGAATTCTAAGAGATGCAATAATATTTTTAAATAATAAAAAAATATTCTTTCATAAGTATCACATATATTTTTGTTGGTAAGTAAATATTTTAAAACGGGAAAAATACTTTTTTTAATATTTTTTTATCTTGATTTATGTAAAGGATTTGTTTTTTAGTTACACACATTGGCTGCACGTACCTACCACTTTGTTACTGTCTGTTACTGAGCTGGAGGTATCCTTGGATGATCTAACGACACATTAAATTATTCAATTTAGCTTTTACCTATAATGATATTAAACGTAATTAAAAGGTATGTATCTATTTCTTTTCATTTATTGTTCTCTATAATCCTTTATTTTCAATTATTAATTTTACTACATAATGTCTTCTTTTTTTCTTAATAAAAAATAAGATGAGAGGGAAGATGAGGCAGAATAATTTTCCTAAGATTTTCATGAATCTCATACTGAGTTTTGCTTATTCGTGCGATTAGATTGCAAATAAGAATTCAAAGTCAAAGTCAAAGATTTTTATTCAAATAGACTTATAGATAAGTACTTTCGAATAGTCAAATTTTTATTTTCCCTACCAGCCATTCAGGACATCTTTTAACTGATAAGAAGAACGGCCGCAAGAAACTTATCAGCTTTAACAGAAACAACAACATTTACAATGGAACATGTTGCCAAGCACAAATTTACAATTTTGAAATATATTTAATATAAGAGGAAATTTTCCCATATTCAATTATTATAATATTTTCCTTTTATCCAATTTATAATAGTTATGTATTATGTTAGTATCACATCCATGCATTTTGGTCTTTTAAATAATCATCTACCTTGTAATAACCTTTGCTTAAGAGTGACTTTATAACATACATTTTAAATTTATGCAAAGGCAACTCTATCAATTGTTGTGGAACTTTATTAAAAAAAGCTATACCTTTCCCCAAAAACGAGCGTCTACATTTTTCAAGTCGAAATTTTGGAACGACAAGCTTATTCTTATTTCTAGTATTAAAATTATGGACATCGCTATGCTTAATAAATAAATCCTTACATATACTATATTATCATAGATGTATTGTCCCGCCAAAGTTAGTATATTAATCTCTTTAAACAAATCCTTAAGAGAATCTCTCCGTCGAAGGTTGTAAAGGCGCGCACAGCTCTTTTTTGAAGTATAAAAACATTTTCTATATTAGCTGCTGAGCCCCACAACAACAGGCCATAGGACATTACACTATGAAAATAGCTAAAGTAAACTAGTCTTGCCGTTTCAATATCAGTTAAGAGCTTTATTTTCTTTATTGCGAAAGCCGCAGAACTAAGTCTAAATTGTATTGTTTTCAGTGATGTTTTATAATAGATAGTAATATGCGTTGCGTTGAAATCGGTGACGCAGACTGCACGACTGCACACATTGACAATTGACAAGTAGGACAAAAGACACGAAAAAGCACGGAAATTAAAGAGATAGGAAATTAAATCGGACCCCATATAGGGTCTTTCCAATGTTTTACAATGTGAGCTCGTATGACATAATATCTGCTTCAATAACATACTTATACAGTGATGGTCATATAATAAGGAACGCTTATTTAAAGAGAAGTTTTTTTCAAACTAACAAGCATATCTACTTGCATGTTTTTTTTTGTATTTCTCTGTGTCTCGCAAAACATTTCCATATTAGCGGTTCATTCGTTTATACACATGATTGGCTAAAAAAATAATTGGTAAACTTCATACGTTATAGCGATTAGCGAGCGATCCTCAAAGTGTCAACTTGCCGTCCCTATCTCTTTCCTACTAACCTCTTATATAAAACCTGCAACTTATTGTCAGTTCGACAATTATTTATAATGCACATAGTTTCAAAACAGCATACAGCCCTTCCATTTAGCACTGAATAAACAATGAAAAGACGGAAAGATGTCGTATGTACTCAAAAAGTATGCACCAAATATTCATTTACACAAAAGTTCTATTTTTTTCTAGGTCCTTTTCTCTATACATATTTTCTCTTAGTTATGCCAACTGTAAGAACAAAATGAGAAATATTTTACAACCCATGTCCTATGAAGATACAGAGAAGTTACTTGTAGTATTAAAATAAGGTTTCTAATTTAAAATAATTTTCTATGTGTTGGGCTAGAAGTAGGTACCTACTATTATAGATATATATTTGTCTTTTAATTCCTTTAAATTTTTTAAAACTTTAATTATAGATATACTATGTGGATTTAATTGTAAGTGATAAATTGTGTTTTTATTTAATTTAATTAATTTTTCTTTCAAATATACTAGCACTATGGTAGCCTGAATACAGGATTAAAATCCAATATGTTTTATCTTTAAGAATTTATCTGTTCTGTTTATGTGTGATTTTCTCAAATTCCAATTGAACAAATCTCGAGCAGTTTAATAAATCGTTATTAATTATTTATCCAACTTCATTACTATTTGAATTTGTTACTATTAAAGAATAAATAAATTTTATAAAAAAAATAGTCAGATATTTTATTCTTTATTCCTATTCCCATAATGCTCTATTCATGTAGCTAATCATAACATAACTAGTTACATATAAGATTAAAAACATGACCGCACATGACATGATTTAGATAACAATATTCTTGAAGTTCAAATTGTTATTAATTATATGACCACCACTGTATATCATTGATTGTATTGTAAAGTATTTGCACGGGCGTTCCTGTTTTTATGACTTCCTTGGCGAGGCGAACCACAACTTCGGGGCAACGATGACGGATTTTCACAACTTAATAATTTCCCGTATTTTGTTCTTATTTTTGAAAGCAAACGCTGCCCACCCCTTGAAAGGGAATGGGTAAAGTTGGCGTCATTTTTTTTCTCCTTTAATTAAAAATGTCGGCTACTTACGGAAATAGTACATTTTAAAAGAACTTATTAAAAGTTACATATCTCATAATGGAACATACTAAATTATATCGGAACCAAGATTTCAGACGCTTATCGCATTTATGTACTTATACAGAATAGGTTGATAATTAATATAAAAAAAACAGACACAAAGAAAACATCTCAGCTCCGATATTATCTAAGCCAAAGAGCACTCAGTTATATTTCTTGATAGTGATACTTAAAAAAAAATACGCCACTAGTCCATAATATATAAAGTTACCCAAACCCCCTTTGCATGATTTTTGATACCGTAAATACCATTTGAATAACTAACTACCAAACTATAAGGTCTATGTTTGAGTTAAATTCTAATCTTTTTATAATTAATGTTGTTTTTATCTTTATACATATACTCTAGCACATCTCCAATCTTCTTTTTATCCTACAAATATTATAAATGTGACAGTATGTCAGTTTGTCTGTTTGTTTGTTTGTCACTCTTTCATGCAAAAGCTACTGAATCGATTTGAATCAACTTTGGCACATAGATAGACTACTTTTTATCCCGATATTCCTACGGGAACCACGCAGGTGAAACCGTGGGCCACTAGTTCTAAAGGTAGTAATCTGCTCACTTTCTTAGCCGGGTCAGGAAATAGTCTGACAAAACACCAAGGTACACAAATTCAAAGAGTTAAAAGTTCTGTAAAAAAAGTCGTTTTAATAATAGTTTGCCTGGTCATTCAGCTCGGTGCACACGAACAAGAGTATGCACATAATGACCTGACATAAATACGAGGATTTTTAGTACTTGCGTCGTTTATCTCCACGAAGGTTTGCATACAGTTGTATCAGTAATTTTAATTGACAACAGGACCTTTGCCGATGCTAATGCATCCGCCGACAAGAGCATTGTTTCACTTATCTGATGATATGTTCCTATAAAAAGAGGGCAGTTCTAGACATATTCCTCCAATGTAGTCATTACGTATCACTGTAAGGTATTGCAATATGGATTTCGTGTATCTTAAGGCATGTAGTTTGATTTTTATTTATTGATAAAAAGACAGTTAATTTGACTTTTTTTTAAGTCATTTTATGTGTGTTTGATGTGCGTTGATAATGTGAGTGAAATTGCGCTATGGTTTTCAATAACGATTACGACTTTGAGGAACGGGTTTTTCTTTATTTGCATTAAATGGTTTGTGTAAGTCTAGATGTGAAGGTGAAAAATATACAATTAAATAGTACGGTAAATTTTGAATTTACTTTTAATTATGATTGCTAATGTATTTTTATCTGTTCAATAAATAATTAATATAGGTACTGATGAACCGAAGAGAAATCATTTTTATTATTGGTTTTGTTTGTCTAAAATTGTAATAATTAATAAAGATCAGAATAGGTTGCTTATATTCTACTTATTATTTTAAAATGTACTTACTTATTTTGATCAATCTAGGAAGACATCTTCGAAAATTGCCTAGCCAAAACTAACACGACAAACCGAGTATCAGCAGTTTGTTTGGAATAGTTTTGTAAGGAGTAATCATATTTTTTTTTTCATTTATAGCTGGTAATCCTTTTGAACAGCTGGGTGTTCACTGGAGGCTCTCCCGTGGCTATGTTGCAACATGCCACCTCTTCGCAAAGCATAGTATTTCATCCATCAAGTGGTTCTACATCGTCTCCTGTCATTCCTGGTTCGTATTTAAACCTACTTGTGGTTATTTATAAGATAAAATGTGTAAATAGTTGCTTTATCAAGTATTTTAGCTCTTTTAAGTACTGTATACCTATACCATGTTCAATAACAATGAGAGAGGATTAAATGGGAGATGATGCGGTGGAGTGGAATATTTTTTATTATCACTACTACAGATTGTTTCCATTTACAGGTTCTTCGACAGGAGATCAGTACAGTGGAAATCAGGTAATTGAGGTTTACCTATCCTAAAATAGTGCATGGTTAAAATTATTTGATTTCAAAAATTTTGACGTTCAATTACCTACTTAGTTCTGTATCATAACATTACCTATATTACGTTGAATTTTCTCATCCTCACATTCCGTCATTAGATAATACAATGCACTTGTCACTACTTTATTTGTCGATCATAAAAGAAACAGCTAAAATATTGTGCAGTCCCTTATTTTGCAATGATTAAAAGAAATATCGTTGATTTTTTATTTAAGAAATATGGTTAAGGCCAAAATAAAGGTGTTTGGTTTGTTTTAGCCCAAGTATGAGTATAAGTACGAAGTGTCGGACCACCAGACTGGCGACAGGAAGTCCCACTGGGAGAGCAGGGAGGGGGACCGTGTGCGCGGGGGGTACACGCTGTACGAGCCAGACGGGGCCCTGCGGACTGTCGAGTATTCTGCCGATGCTGTTCATGGGTAAAGTCTGATCTATTTGTTTAGCCCAAGTATGAGTTTAAGCACGAAGTGTCGGACCACCAGACCTGAAATACGAAAACCCACTGGGAGAGCAGGGAGGGGAACCGGGTAACTGGTAGTCGCTGTACGAGCACGATGGGCTCAAAGGAGAGGAAAATATACATGTATTTAGGAAATGGTAAAAAAACAATATGGGGTAAAAAGAGCATTTTTAAAATTGCTTTAACTTTGTTGTGTGTTTGATATAAATCTAATATTATTAAAATAATTCTCTGTTTTGAACAAAATATTTCTTTTAAATCATTTATAAATTAATGAGATTTTATGATGTCTAGATTCAATGCAGTTGTAAGAAGAGACGAGCCTACACGGCCCCAGCATTCAAGACCCGACACCTCATCGAATACCCTGTCGTCCTCCATACGTGAAGGTTACCAAGCTCCTTCACAGCAAGGTTATATCCCTGACAGGGGATTTTCAAGCCCAGGACACGGGGACAGATCATCTTACTCAGGGTCTGGGGGATCAGGATCTTATAATTCAGCTGCAGTGGGATTTAGCGTAAAACATGTCATGGAACTGAAGAAAGATCCCACCAAGTTATTTTAGTTTACATTTATTTGGATCGGTCATTTAATGAAATTTATGAACTGTTGATTGCACTTAACCCAAAACGTAGACGTCTTATTAAATAACTATAAAAAATACTAGACTAATTTTATGATAACTTAATTGATCTATTAGGTAATTAATCTATTAGGTATCTATGTTTTATTAGCAAGTTAGGTGTAAATGTGAGAAGATTAATATTAATTTACTATTAAAATAACTGGTATCTTTTAATGACAGCGGAATGTTTGTCAAAGGCTTTAAAACTTCCATTACTTTTTTATAACATACTAACTTAAAATATATTGATAAGTATACAATACGAACACATATTTATGGTGCACATGAACTTTTTAAGAAAATAAAAAATATACCAAAAGATTTGAGAGGCTTTAAAATATTTCATCGACTCTTCATATACGACTTTAAAATATGGAACTTTTGTTTTCTATAATTTTCATTAAACATGGAAATAAAACAACTTTTAGTTAGTAGGATATGTTGTCTCCACCTTTACATATCCTAATTTTTATAAAGATTTTTTTTTTTCTTTCCGCTTTCGAAGTTTTCTTGGTAGTTTTCTTTCTTCGAAGGTCCTCCCAATTTGTGAACTGCCAGTAGAGTCTTTAGTTTTCTCTCTTCTTAATAATAAAGAATTAAAATAACAATTAAATCAAAATATCAAATCAATAATAATTTGTGCCATAGTAAATGTCTAACTGTATCCGAATGAAAATAAATTAACTTTTCGAGGGTAGACTTATAAGTAGCCAGTCATCCCGTGACCACGGCAGCTGTAAAGGTGCCGAAACGTCGGGAAAATCAAAAAACCCCTAAAAAACCTAAAAATACGGACAATTACAACTTAGTTCGTGGAAATATAGCGCGTTTGATATCCGTAAAAGTTGTTTTATTTCAATGAACAGTGCGCGCCAAAACATAAGATGTACGTATTTCATTAAACATTTTCATTGAATTTTGGACAATTCGAATACATGCCTATGGCGTTCGTCAGTAGAGCGATTTTTGTAGAGTTTATTTAGTGGTTGTGTTCCTTACTGTACTAAGTCGTCTTTCCCCATGATTGTTTTTTTTTATTATCAGCGACTTCGTGTTAATCGCCAGTATACAATGTCCATAATCTGACAATAGACCGAGAAACCATAAACAAAAATAACAAATATGTTTAAATAAAACCATTTTGTTCGCTTCTTGTAATTTATTATATTAACATTTTTCTGTGCTGGTATTTTGCATGAAATTAGTTTGATTATAAACAATTCAAGTCGATATTGGGTCGAGGTTTTCAAGGGTTTCGTAGTAGGAGATCTGAGTTTAGTGGTGTCCGTGATGATGGCCGTGGTGAACATGATGGGGATGATGATGATGCGTCTTATGATGCACCAGAGCATTGAAACTGTAAATAAAAAAACAAACTGTATAATGAAATAGGAAGATGAAAGAAAATGACTTAGAAGAGAAATAGTTGATAGATATTGTTCCTTTTAAATATTTTAAGTTATTATACGATTTTACTGAAATCCTTTAATGACAAATATACTTTCTTTAAAAATCAATAATAATCGCAATAAAAGAAAAGGTCATTCAAACAAAATGTAACAACTTTCACAGAAATTTTGACAGGCGAATCCTCATTTGAGAGTCCACTGCAAGGGCCTTAACCGTGGTGGTTGTCAGCGGTGAAAATAAAAAAACCGCACGTCGCCGTTGGTTTCCACAAGGGAGTAATCTCCCTTCACGACGTCACCGTGGCGGTGCTCTCACTGCGACTTGTGGTCAGCGGGGTCCTATCCTTCCGCCTAAACTCTTTATAAGATTAGTATTGATAGTGTAGATCAGGGGTCTTACCCGTGGTGGTCGTCAGCGGTGTAATGAACAGACCGCACGTTGCCGTCGGGCTCCACGAGGGAGTATTCTCCCTTCACGGCGTCGCCGTGGCGATGCTCCCACTGCGACTTGTGGTCACCAGTGTGTTTGTCCGATACAGAGTATGAGAACGCGTAGTTGGGGTGAGACCAGGCCTGTGAAAATAAATTCTTTTTTCGAACCGATGTCTTTGAAAAGTATCAACTAATAGTTTTTAATTTAAACTGCAATCTTTATTATAAGATATTAATCTAGGATCTAAAAAACATCGATCCAGCGAGTATTACTGATTAATTGAGTATTTGAAGACGTTGTAGTCGTAGTAACGTAATGGCTAGGGAATAAAAAGCAACCGAGCTTTTCTATTACAAAAAGACAAATTGGTTAGTTTTCATGTTATATCTTTATAAGTAGAAGCATTTTATACTTACGTGGTCATGACCATGTCCGTGGTGACCATGGTGACCGGCGTGGTGGCCCAGGGGGGCTAGTTCGTGTCCGTGGTCGTGACCGTGAGCGTGTCCGTGGTGGATGACATGTCCATGACTCACAGCATGGTGACCGTGATGACCAGCGTGGTGCCCAATGTGACCAAGTCCATGTCCGTGGTCATGACTGTGATGGTGTCCGTGGTGGATCACATGGCCATGGCTCACAGCGTGGTGACCGTGATGACCAGCGTGGTGACCAAGGTGACCTATTCCATGTTCGTGGTGTCCGTGGTGGATCACGTGTCCATGGCTCACAGCATGGTGACCGTGATGACCCGCGTGGTGGCCAAGATGACTATTTCCATGTTCGTGGTGGCCGTGGCTGTGTTCGTGGTGGACTATATGTGCGTGGCTCAGAGCTTGATGGCCGCCGTGACGGCCGTGGTGACCATCGTAGTGGTCACTCCGAGACTGTTGAGATACGCTGTGCGAATGAACGCATACTACTAAAATCGCCAATGCGACGACCTGAAAATTTGTAATTAGGGAATTAGTACTGTTACTCAAACTAAAACAGTCTTATGATTATTCTCTTTTAATAAATGGTTTTGTCTCTACAATAAATGTTCCATGATACTCACTTGAGAACACGACATGTTTGTATGTATTTCTTTGTCTGCTACTACCGAACTATTGTTGATTGACGAGTATCGGACCCTTTTTATTTCAACGACTGAATATTTTGAGGGTTAGCATGTAAACTTTAGTAGCGTGCAATTAAGTTAGTACTTATTAATTAATTAATTGGTCAGGACGTTACAAAGCAGGAGTTCCGTATGGTATCAGTCCATAATAAATACGTTTTGAAATTGTACGATAAATATGATTTTATTTTTTACAATATTACACAGTTTTTAATTTATGCACTCATTACACAGATTTTTCAATTCTCCGATAAAAGATGTCACAACAGTTAGTTTCATATCTATATGTATTGCGTAGTGACATGGTATAATGGTAGGTTTACATTTTTTAACGACTTAAAAAAAAGAAGGAGTATTTTGTTTATGTATGTTCACTGATTGATTACACAAGAACGCCTAAGGCTGACAATAGACGTCTGATCAGACTACATATATAATCGGATTCACTCGATACACGTCCGATATTTGCGTCCGACTTTTTCGATAGAGAAAATCAACTGGCAAATAGGAAGGAGATTCGGACGTCTATTTCGTCTCTGTACAAAAGTATGCATACAGCGGCTTCAGACAATTAGACCCGACAATAAAATCGTAAACGCGTAGCGTTGTTTCTGACTCGGACTTCCGATCCGACTATCGGATCGGATGTGTATTGTCAAGCGGTTGGCACAAACCCGTTCATTTTGGTTTGACTCAAATTAGTAGTGTAGTAGTATTTTTTTTTTAATAAATATTAATTTAAAAACTAATAAGCCTTTTGGAGTCTGTGCCACCCAAGGCATAGATGGTACATTTGCACATCTATACTTCTTGCCTCGGCTGGCACGGACTCCAAAAGGCTTATTTTGTATTTTTTTTATTTTTTTTGTAGTCGCTTTTTATTTCTTTATAAAATAGTTTTTGTACATGTGATATCATGTAAATGTGTTTGCAAAAGCATGATGTTAATGAAATAACTTAAGGACCTTTTGTTTAGTTGCAGCAAGTTTTTGCTTCGGTAGAGTGATGGGTTTTTAGCCACTTTGATAACGAACTCTAGAATGTTGATTATACGAATGCTGGACTTCCTTCCTAATACTATCGGATGAGGACGATCACAATTAGCCTGAATGTGATCGATATCCTTCATTTCTATACAACACGTGAATGAATTAAAGTGCACTATCAAATGTTACATACATACATATCTCCGGACAAAACATTTGCAGGCAATATGGAATATATAAAACATTTGTAGGTACATCATATCCTTCCTTCATTATCACATTTTATAGAATCAATAATTTTGTAATCAATTAAGTGATAATTAACACAACTTAATCAGGTCTTAAACGTGTACAGTCGGGGAACTTCCCGGTTGACCAGTAGAGTTTTTTTAAAGGAGCTTTATTAAAAAAGTAATTTTATTTTTTATTTTTTAAGAAAAGGACAGTTTACAAGACTCACACTTATACATACTTATGATATTATCATAAATAATATTCCATTAACAGGTATTTCATATGAAAAAAAATATTTCTTTAATCTTAGTACCTACTTTCCGAGAAAACGTTTCTCAAAAAAACACTACTGATCAACAGGGAAGTTCATCGATTGTACAATCGGGGAACTCCCCGGTTGATCAGTAGAGTTTTTTAGGGAGCGATATTTCAAAAAGTTATACCTTTATATAAAACGTTTATATTACAAATAATATAACATTAATAGGTATAATTCATATACTAAATTATTTCTATAACCATATTACTTTTCGAATAAACGTTTCCCAAAAAAAGTTTACTGGACGACCGGGAAGTTCCCCGACTGTACCAACAGAAACTTAGATAACTATTAATAAATTTATGACTGCATTTTTATGATTAATGATATTTTGAATACATATTTTTTTTCGTCAAAATTTTGTACATCAGGTAAATTACACAGCTAACTTCAGTAATAAAACATTTATACATTTTTTATAGGTTTTTTTTATAGAACAACTTTTACGGATTATAAGCGCACTGTTTATTTCACGAGTGCTCTAATGTTCCGTGTTCTTTTAAAGGTTTTTGGTTTTCCCGACGACTACGCTTCGGCACCCTTTCAGCTGCCGTGGTCACGGGTTGACTGTGATTGTTGTGATTGTTTTTTTCCCACTTTAAAATTTTACACCTCTGTATCGCAATTTTATATAACGTTATTTTATGTTTACTCAAAACCTCAAAACCATTTGTAGAACTCATCAATACGAACAACTTTTTGTATGGAAGTAACCCTGAAATCGCGAAAAAATTATCAGCTGTTTCATAAATTTTAGTAGAGTTCAAATATTTTTCGCGATTTTAAAGTTGCTTCAATACAAAAAGTTTTCGTTTTGAGGTTTTGGGTAAAGATAAAATAACGTTGAGATTTCTTCTACTTACTTGTTTTAACATTGTATTGAAAGTAATATTTATATTTTTGCTTGTATGGCACAGTTTGTATATTGATTATTGAAATTATTATGATATTGTTGCGAATTCAAGTTTCGGCTAAATTGGAGATTTGACTCCAGCGACCCTGGAATCATGGAAATAAAAAGTCACTTCCTGCGGCCCTGCGTGCGTACTATTGACGGAGAGAAGGAATAAAAAAATATATTCTAATAGTAGGTCAACGTCGTAGTAGCACAAAATAAATAATAGTTCTAGGTTAGCTAATTGGCAAATGGGGGTCACGTAGGTACCCGTTGCGTCCCTGATTTCAAAGACCACTATTAATATATGAAATTGATATAATTTTTCGACAAATTAGTGGAAACTGAAACTTTGTCCCAATATGTACATCAAATACGAGGAATTAAACACGTGTTTAAAAAATACTTATTTAACTTGTTGCTTGTTAATGTATTTAAAATTTGATGCATTTAATGATAAATTGTTGCAGTTATTGTTGAAATAATAATTATCTCGAAATATGGATTTCATTATAATCCTACTTGATTGGGAATTACGATTCGATGCACTCGATGATTGACTACGGCTTAAACCAACGGGCGTTTACCAGGTTGGTCATAATTATTTCTTGAAGTTTAAAGCGATTATTTAGTTGCGTGAGCAATTTTAGAATTTATTTTCAATTAAAAGCTGAAAAAATGGAATTGACTGAATATACTGCAGCATGGTTAATTTACTATTAAACTACCTGTAACCCTGAGCGCAGATTGGAATAGATTTCCTTTTGTAGAAAAATTGGCATTATTATAGCAAAATAATATTTGCATGCGTACGAGTTAGTGGATTAATATTATGTACGTATTAATTAATGTTTTATTTACCTACACATGGTGATGAGAATGATTTTTAACCATTAGGTCTGCATAACGACTCTACAAAGTTGTCAATAATGAATAAAATAATTAAGTTTATAACTTATAAACCACACAAGTGCGAGTCGGTCTCACTCACCGAGGTTTCCGCACAAATTTATAGGTACATGCATACAGTGGTGGTCACACAATTAACGAAACTAGTCGATTTTCATACAATCGAAGTAAGTTTGGAGCCTTTGTTCCCTGGATGGACCGAATGTAATCTGATAATGGCCATTCAAAGAGTGGATGGAGGAGATCAAGATTGCTATACACACCCAACTGATCTAATCAACATTCTAAGAGATATAAGGATATGTTTAAAAAACGCGAAAATAACGTAAAGATCAGATCAGTTGGGTATGTATAGCAATCTGGATCTCTTCCATTCATTCCCTGGATGACAATTATCAGATCACAGCTCGGTCCATCCTTGGCAGAGAACCAAGGCTCCAAAGTTACCTCGATTGTATGAAAATCGTCTAGTGCCGTTAATTATGTGACCACCACCACTGTATATATAGAGTTCAGGTTTTTTACGTTAAATTACATGTTTGTTTTTTTTACGACTTTAACAGACTGTCGATCTGAATAAATGGTTTTAATTTCAACTCGATACCTCTACGCGTTCCCGAGAAAAAGAAAGACGGACGGACAGACGGGCAACAAAGTGAAAAAAGTGGGCTAAAAACGTTGCTCCTAGGTCCACTTGCGCTAAGCCGGGTTAGCGCTGGGTTAACCCAAGAGTTAATTTTACATCCGCCCAAATACAGTGAAACTAATGCTTAATACTTTAAATGTATACAGCTCCCTTTCGCACCACAGTACTTTGGATATATTTTTCCTTAATGTCAAATTTGAAATGACACACTGCACTTTATCGCAACTTTTGTTAATAAAACTTTGTGGAGATAATTTTATCTTCAAAACGGTGAAGAAACCTCAGTTGCATGGCCGAATTTTCACAAATATCGTAAATTTTTTAACTCATCATTATGCCATCAGGGCATAGAGTTAGAACACAGATCACCTGTGACATAGAACACCATGACAACAGTGTCAAAGTCAAAACGATGCAAACAAGTAGCGCGTGTCATGTCAAATTTGGTTTCACCATATTTGGCCGGATGTTAAAGAAGCTCTCAGGCCGCACGATATTACCTATTTAATATATAGAGAACGTAAAGATGAAAAAATATTAAACAACATAATGAACTAAACTGTCTGGTTAGTGAGAAAAAATTCATAAAATTCATCAATTTTTTTGTTCCTCTGTGTGTTCCCTGTTAATTTCAAGGTATTATAGTGCGGCGTCATTTTGAACAAAATTAAAAATGGCGTCTCTAACTACGGATTTGGACTAGGCCAGCTTCATATATAAAAGTTAAAACCTTTTTTCATATAAAATAGCATTGTAAAGTTCATTGGTTCATTCATTGGTCAAAATATCTGTTGAAGAAAAAATAATTGGTTAATCGTTCTGTTGGCGAAACGTTCGTTGGTTAAACATTCTGTTGGCGAAACGTTCGCTGGCGAATAATTTTGTTGGCGTACAGTTCGTTGGTCAATTATAGTTTGTTGGTGAACCGTTGCAAACTCCAGTCATATATCACTTTCATGAAATAATCAATTAATTAAAAGATTCCAAGTTGGTTTTGATGTTTTTGTTTGACAAGAAGAATTTCCGTATTACGAAATCAGTAGGCAACAAACCTTCTTTTATATTATATTTGTATAAACTGAAACAAATATCATTAGAGAATTTATGTTTTAAAATTATTAAAAAACTATGATATTCTTTATTTTGTTTGTTCAAAACAGATCGCCGAAAACACAAAATATGTAATATGTTTGGTTGACCTCTACAATTGATAAGTGATGACCATCCGTAATGATACGGCTACGTTCAGACGGCATTATTTTACCTGCAAACCACACACGAGTTTTTAATCAAATAAAGCAGTGAGAGTAAAAATTCATGTCTACATAGTCTCCATGTAAGAAAATTTCGTGTTTAAGAAATATTTTTTACGTGAACTTGTCACATAAGATGCCGTCTTGCTGCGTTCAGAAAAAATATTGCCTTGAACGTAGCCTCAATGAACTAAATATAAAACGTCAACCTGACAGACGGATGAGTTTTTTCATTATTTTATTTTCAAGATTTTAACTGTTTCAAAAGTTACTGAAACTTGATTCATACGAAATACTAATACTCCGCTATTCAGCATTATATATTTCTAGGTTCGGTGTAAATACATTGCTAGGGCTGTCGTCCATATTAAATTTAGCTATCTCCTTTCTTCTTGTGTGTCATGGCGACGTGCTCGTGTTTGAGGCGACACTTATTAAGTCAGTGCCTATGCCGTGACGCTTTCCTGTACGTGTGAATTTGAGCTCCACTAGCGCCTCCAGTAAACAGTTCGGTTGACACCGAAATGGAATGTAGACTTGCGCCAAAGATTCTCATACCTATTATAATAAATACATACATAGGACGATTAATATAAAATATGAATTTGTGTAAGGACATATATGTAAGTAGGCAATTAAATATAGGTTTGTTTTTTTATTATTATAATAAAAATATATTTATTCAAATAGACTCATTGAATTTAAGATTTGAGAAATGACAATTTCATGACAATTACAGTATTACAATATTGTTGTTTTCTCATGACAGTTAGAAAGTAAAAATTTTCACAGATGATGTATTTCTGTTGCCAACAAATACTAAAAAACAGAATCAAATAAATATTCAAAGGGCTCCCATACAACAAACGTGTTTTTTTGCTCGTTTTTATAGATAATGGTACGGAACCCTTTGTGCGCGAGTCCGACTCGCACTTGGCCGGTTTTTCTTCATCCTGTTATACTTAATGCATAGGATTCTTGAGTTAAAATTCAGGAAACTTCATATTCTGAAAAAAGGACAACATCAATTTACCAGGACTGAAAAGGGGTTTATATAACTCAGTAAATTATACTTTTTAGTTTTTTCTTTGTATTGACAAGTGAATTTGCTGATAATTATGTGAGTCAATTTCAATTTAGCGACTCTCAGGGAGAAAGAAACAGTCCTTGCCGAGTTTCTTGCCGGTTCTTCTTGTTACAAGGTCTCCCTTCTCGTTACAAGGGTTTGTGAACCGATGGCGTAGCTTCTTTGATATTCACAAATGCTTGTAACAGCATACTCTGAATAAATGATATTGATTTTGATTTTGATTTAAAATTATTTAAAACAACGACTATTCATAAAACTATTTCAGGCAATTCCACATAAAATAAAACATAATTATGTGCTGTATTAGGTGTCCGATCATTTGACAAAAAACAAATGATAAATTTTCATTTGAAAAATAACATTTGACAAAATTATATTTGATAAATGTATTATGTTACAAACTATTGTTTAATAAACTACTTATTAGACAATATATCTACTAACAAAAAAATATTATGCTAAAACATTAATTTACAAATTGATAATTTTTTAAAACATTATGTTAGTTGGCAAAACAACGTAAAGCATAAATAACATTTGACAAAATGCATTGCTTGGTAAATATTTTTTTTAACCAAAATCTATGTTAATCAACAACAATATTTCTTGGTTTGGTTTATGGTTGTTTTTTTTTTTTAATTTTATTTGTTTCACTTTCTGTTTTGATTTCTCTGTTGTGTTTTGCAGCTGAAGAGTTTTAGAAGAGGAAATTTGATACCTACTTCTGCTTGTGCAGGCAAAAGGTAAGTTTTAGAAACTTATATATACCAATATTATTATTTTTATATATATTTATTAATAATGTGTTTATATATATTGACGTTATTATAATATAGTTGCTAGATGTATTATGTTTATTAGGAAGTTGATTTAAAGTATTAGGTGTTGTTGTAGCGCTTTAGGGTAGATACTATGTGCGTCACGAATTTGATGAAGGATGTCGTCGATGACTCTTTTTTATGGTTTATGGTTGGTTAGGTTAGGTTAGAACTGCGACCACAACCAGAACCGAATTCTTCTTATTTCGCTTAATTCAGGCAGTGTCTATTAAATTATTAAAATACTTAAGTTTCTATGGAATTAGGATTAATACAAAATTATTACTTGCCTATAAATAATCTGTCCAGGTGGGTATTACAATAAAATTATTATAAATAACCGCCTTTTGTACGGCTTCGTCTGATAGTTATTTTTAAAAACGAATCATTTATCTTCTAACTTTTTGTGAAATCACTAATTTGGCAAACGAATTATTTAGTCATGAGATTATTTTTAATATATTATTTTAACAGTTTAATTATTTCTTAAGTAAAACATTTGCGAAACATGTATTATGTCAAATGATTGTTTTTAAAGTAATATGTTTGCGAAATGAAAGTTTGTCAAATGATAAGTTTTTCAAACGTTGTTTGTAAAATGATCTTTTGTCATACATTTTTTGTTAAACAATAGTAAACCGCTGTATTAACCAACATTTAGCTACTTATTTTCCGTGCGTTACTTCCGTCTTTTCCTGTGGGAATTTCCCCTTGGAAAAATATTAAATGTCACTCAGAGAGACTAGCTTTCTACTAGTGAAATTATTTTTGAATTCGGTCAGTTTTGATTTATTACATAACAAAATGCTGTATGCTTCTTTTTCTCATTTCTCCCATATTCTGCAATAATGTGACCCTTACCAGTGGTAAGGGTCACATTATTGCAGGGTCACATTAGGGCTAGCTAAGTTGATAAATGTACATGCTATTCAGTGAAATAGCATATACATTTATCAACATAACTAGCCCTATTTCGTTTGTGTCCGCAGTAGGTCAAATGTCCAAACAAAATGTTCAATGGCCTTTCGCAACTTTTTTTTTCACAATTACAACATTTCATAAAATTTGTCCTACGTTTTTATTTTTTATTTAGAAATTACATATAAAAATAAGAGACACGTATTCTTTCCTTTTGCAATTTTTTACTTTAATTCATCATAAAATTAATTTGAAAAATTGCTCATTGTAAAAGAGCTTAAGTCCAGTAGTACGGATTTCTTGCAGACATACCTTGGCAAATTAATACAAATAATATAAAATACTTAATATAAATAATTAATATAAAATACACTGTGACGTTTGCAAGTCAACATGACACTTAAATGAAGTTTGTTTGTTTTGTTTACGTTTGTATTTCTTGTATGGTTTTCGCCTGCAAGATTGTTTTGTTGTTGTTTAATTTTAGTCTTGCTATTTTAACTTGATTTGAAAGGAAGGAAAGGCCAAGATGTTTATGGAAAATGTGAAATTTGTGGCGTTATGAGAGTAAAAATGTACCTAAAACATATTCTTAACAAGATTTTCATTGGAGCCTTACAGGTAACTACCTAAATAAGTCAGTTTATCTAAGATACTAAATATACACGCAATTTCTGATGCCTAATTATTGAAACATCATAAAAAAACCGAATTATTTATGAGAAATCATTGAAAATGCATATATTTTTATGTAAATAACGCCAGTTATAGTGATGTGCCATAAATGTGCAATATATTTTTCATCGATATTTTCGGCGATTGATTTCTATGCTATGGTGTTTATAATAATTATACTGTTTTTGTTGTTGCAGCCTCCGAAGGGACTGAAATTCGAGGCAAACTAAAATGGAGCAGTTTTTACATCAACGTATTTTCATTAAAATAGATTTATTTAACTCGCTGCTTAATAAATAACTTGATTCTTGTCCTTTTGTAATTCAAAAAAGTAAGCGATAATCCATTTACCGCGTCATCATCAGAAGAAAAAAATCCAGATTATTCTTAGACAACTATGTTTATCATTTAATGTTGACAAATGTTTCGAATAAATTTGTTTTGGGATTTATCGCCTGGTTTTAGTTCCAAAGTATAAAATATTTGAGATTAATGAGTTATTTATTAATATTTTTATCAATATCATATTCAAGCTGTTAAGATACTTCTTTTGATTTTTCAGTTTATGTTGGTAGTACGATTTTACTTATTAGGGTGGTAGGAACTTACTCTTTGGAATGTTTAATATGGATGGGTAAATTTCAAGAAAAAAAATATTCAGTAAAATATTTAGAATTTTCATTTTGGAAATAAATTAGTTTGGAGTGTTTATATTTGCAGTTTTATTTGCATTGAACCCTATCAAGGCTTATTTTCGCAGCAAAATTGCGAATAGTCATAACTAGCCCTATCTCTATCCTACAATTTGTGAGTGTTTGTATGTTTAGTTTGAGCACTTAGATCTTTGTTACAAAATCACGCAAAAACGGCTGAACAAATTGATTTGGATAAAATTTGTCACTCAAAACTGAAATAAGTATTTCAATCCGTTTTGAAATATTTTATCGTTTATTTTTTATTTTCATTTCATTGAAATGCACTGTTACATACTCTTTGACTATATTGACAGCGCTTTTTTTTTATTTTGATTTTTAATAAGAGAACTTTTATAGGCAAAGTAATGTCGTTATTATTCAGTGATCACGGCAAATCGGGGTTTATTCCAAATATTTCGTTAAATAATTGAATAAACAGTCCGAAAAAATACGTACGGTGTTAGAAATTGAAAAATCTCGAAATGGTTTTCGATTCAAGGTACCTTGTTAAAAATGAAATCATGTCAATTGCATTGTTGGCTTATATAATAAAATTTAAAAAAAAATTGACATTCGAGGAAAAGATAACCAAGGAGTACTGATTTTTTATTAGACGAGTATTAAAAAAAATCTCAGTATTATCCAATGAATGTATTATGTATAGCATTCACATTATAAAAATATATATTTCAACTCAGAATTCAATAGCTTTTATTAGTGCCAATGTTGGTGATGCCCGTGAGGATAATCGTCAATCTGGTTGAACCAGGGTCGATGACCATCGCGGTGGTTAGGCCTCGAAACGTCAACCTCTTGGTATGCCCTTTCTGGGTTCTTGTGGCGGAGGTGCTCCAACAGGTGGTCGTAATCGGGGAACTCTTTGGGTTCAGGGTTGTGGATGCCCTTAGGCAGGACGATGATCTGGCCGCCCGGCCCGCGGACGTAGTCGCGACCGCCTGACTTCAAGTATCTGTAGTCTAGGACCAATGTGGGCTCGTAGTAGTCGGGACTGTACACATGTTCTATTATGCTGTTAAAAAAAAAAAATATTCAGATTTCACTTTCCCATAATGTGTATTTTTTTATCTATACTTCTATACTAATATTATAAAGAGGAAAAATTTTATTGTTTGTTTGCATTGAATAGGCTCCGAAGCTATTAAACGGATTTGACAACCTGTTTGGCGCAGGGGTACTAAACTCGCCTTCTGCGCAAGAGGTCCCGGGTTCGATCCCCGGACAAGACAAATATTTGTGTGCATAAACATGTCTATTTGTCTTGGTCTGGGTGTTTAATATGTACCTATTTTAGTATGTATTAACAAAAAAAAAGTATATAAGTATGTCTATCCGTTATCTAGTATCCATAACACAAGTTCTTCATGAAACCTAACGTGGGCTAGATAATTGGTGTGATTGTATGAATATATTATTATTATTTGGATGAAATTTAGTACACAGATAGTAGATAGTCTGGTTATGAACATAGGATACTTTTTATCCCGATATTCCCACGGGAACGGGAACGGGAACCACGCGGGTGAAACCGCGAGCAGCCGCAAGAAAAAATATAATTAGGCTAACTAAATATGGGTAACCTAGTATTAAAAGTTAAAGGAATTGTAAAAGAAAACTTACTCTTTATAGTCACGATGATCCTGAAACAAAGACTGTCTTAGTTTAATTGTTTTTTTTTTCAATTTGCCACACAATACTACGGTATTTACGCCACAGAGAACCAGATAGATGGTGCTCTATACTACGAATAATGTCTAGAATGAAGGTCCGAATATCTTATCGATAACAAGCAAATATCAAAGGATACGTACATGTCTGTGCGAATGATGTCTAGGGTCATCGTGTCTGCTCCTATGTACTTCTGGTCGCGGGTAGTAGTTACCTTCTGCGGTGCTTATCGTCTCTGCATTAGACTCCCGCGCATCAGGCTCGGTGGCGAGCACCGTCACGCACGCGAATACTAGCAACGTAACCTGGGAATGAAAGATTAAACATGGAAATGAGTGATTAAAAAATTAAGTTGACTGGTTCGATGGACCAGAGGTACTGAACTACTGATCTATACTCAGCATCGTCAGTAAGCTGCTGGGTAGTATCGAGATACTACCCAGCAGCTTACTGGTACCTCGCTCGTGGCAGGCGGCAGTATCCTTCCGCGAGAATATGTTTGGCCAGAAAAAAAGCAGAGAGGGTAGGTAGATACCTACCCTATCTCTGTATTTTGTCTTCTGAACCAGGTTCGATCTCCACCCGGAATAAATTTTAATTTGTGTAGATATGTGTCGTGTTTGACTTTTGATATTTTTACCGCACAAGTTGTTTGCCGAATACTTTTATTTACCTACATACATGAAATACTATGGTGCATTCACACCGTAGTTAGAAAAACAAGAGAGAAAGTTCCCAAACGTACATCCGTCAACGAAAAGCTACGATAAGCTGCCATGTTGTTGCTGTTTGTTATCGAATGTTACCGTGCTGTACGATGTTGCTCCACATAAAGTAACTGTGGTGTGGATGCACCTTTTTGCAGATTTTTGACAATTTCACTTTAAAGAAATTGATTGTTGAGATATAATAAATATTACATAATTTATTTTAATAAATTACTACAAAAATTATAGATATTATAATTATTAATACTATTATTATTAATAGAAAAATATGCGTAAAATACTTACTCGCTTCATGATCACAGACTGATGGTCGAGGTGCAACTAAAGGGATTCAATGTAATAACGTCTTAAAAATATAAATGCTAGTAATTAAGCAATCTGATTTTACCGGATTTTTATCATTAATATTATGCAGTTGCAAGTCGATTTGAATATTATCAATTCATTATTGATTGGGCGGAGCTATTAATTTATCGTTATTGGTTTATCAATATGAATAATATAAAAGTGAAAACAAAGTTTTCATTCAATATAAAAAAAGATAATTGGTTAGAAACTATTATATTATATATACTCCCTGAAGGGGCTAATTTAGTTTTTTATTTTATTTAAAAAACTTAAAAACTTCCCTGCACCAAAAGACAAGTCAACTTAAAAGATGGAAACAAGATCAAATATAAAAAATATTGTGTTCAACATAATAACATGCAGTCGGTCGGAAGCATGACAATTCATTTTCGGCAAAGCATTAAAATGATGCATATTTGTCTGTTACTGTTAGCATTTGGTAAAGAATTTTGCATTGGCTCTTCGCGATCGCTAAATTACGTAAATAATATTTAAACTATAAGGAAATCATTTTCATGTGATGAACATGAAATTCTTTTCCGGTAAAATTGTGTTTGTCATAAAACAATAAATCTTTCACGCGAATTACCGCTACATAACAATTACTCCTTATAAATTCTCAGATAGTCAAGTATTATAAAATAACTGTTATAATATAAACGATGCTTGCGACAACCATAGAACCTAATCTTTATGAAAGAATTAGGTTGAAGTAATAGTGACAAGCGGATAGTTATTTTGGCGGTGACAATTGATATAATACCTATGTATACAGCTATGCGATTCTATAAGCAACACATTAACGCTGTTCTAGTATTCGAGATCATCCTTCTAGCCGTCACATTTATGGTCGTTAAAATCCACCAATTAACACAGGGCCCGCGTGGTGTCATGACCCATTCTCCTTATCCATCGAGTGCCCCAATAGTAAGGGGTGGGGGGAGTATTTCAGTATATAATTATGTATCAGTGATATTGTCAAAGTCAGTGATATTATAATTTCACTAGGGGTTTTATAATATCACGTTATATTGTCAATCTACACAAGGAAAAAAAGTTATTTTGCCTTTCCTATAGGTCACCTGATAGGTTATAAATATAACCTTTTTCCTGTTCTTTTTCTGGTCCTTTTTAACCGACTTAGAAAAAAAAGGAGGATTATCAATTCGTGTGTATGTTTTTTTTGTGTTTGTTACCTCAGTACTCGGTTATTTATGAACCGATATGAATAATTCTTTTTTTCGAAAGGGTATACTTTCAAATGGTCCCATTGTCGTCAAGACAAGATCTGATGATGGGATCCTGGAGAAATCAAGGGAATTCTTCAAACGTTATAGGCACACCTACATCGATTTCGGTGTTTTCTTAAGTAACTCGTGCAGTTGCTTCCATAAAGCACCATTTGGTGTAGTGGAAGATGAAAACCACACATGTTCATTAGAACTATTAAATACTAAGTATATCACGGGTGTGATACGATTCCTAAGCAATTACGCTCCTCACGATGAACATGGTAAAAAGTACTGAGCTTACCAAACAGAAAAAAAAAAAAAAAAATTTAAAAACCAACTTCAAAAAGGAAAATATAAAAATGAAAACAAAAAAATATCAATTAATAAAACCATAATTAAAACAGAAACCGTCTTCAATATATACTTTTTGGAGTCGGTGCCAGCCATGGCATCAATGGTGCATTCTACAATGCACTTCTACCTACGTTCAGTTTTTGTCTTTGTAGCTGGCACCGACTCCAATAAGTATATCTTACATCTCTCATGTTCGGTAAGTAGGTTCTTATTACCTCCAAATGGGGCTTGTAGGTGACTAATTAACACTCTGGAGTAATTAATGTAGCTAGAAAAGCCCTAGGGCGGTAAGTTATTAAAAAAAACACTTCTTTCTTTCAAAAACTTCGCGTACATCTAACCATCATACTAGCAATAGACATCATGCATTCAGCCCAATGACCAAAGCGGTCGCTTTGCTATCAGTCATCAATTTTAAATATCGAACAGCGAAGCTCAATTTCGATCTTGAAAAAACTTTACTTTGCTTGATTCTTTTTAATGAAAAAAGGCGGGAATAGAAAACTTTTACTTTAAATATTGTTTGGTTTTGGGATTGTTCTCATTTCACTATAAATTTCAACAAATAAAATGTTTTATTATTGTAATGCCAGTTTTTTTCTACTTACCTCACAATCGAGATGTAAAGCAGAATAGTTAGCTCGGGTGTAAGCATCAATTGCACCCTCGAACTATAGGCGCCCTCGCTGCGCTCGTGCGCCTAAATATCTCGGGCTGCAATTGATGCCTTACAGCCCTTGGCTACTAATCTACTATTAAATACGGTTTCTGTTATAATTATGGGGTTTTATTATTTGGTACTTTTTTGTTTTTATTTTTGAAGTGGTTTTTAAATTTTCAATTAATTTTTTTAGAACATAATAATATAGCCTTTTTCGTGTTTTTTTCAATCCGGCCCACTGCTCTAACCACTGAGCTACCGCGATTTAGCTCAGTGGTTAGAGCAGTGGGCCGGATCCCCAAAAGTCGTGGGTTCGAGTCCCATCTGAGAATTCACTTGTGGCCGAAATGATTTTTTCCAATATTTTTCAATTTTAAATTTATCAAAGTATTAAAATAGCATTGAAAAATTGCAAAAAATCGAAAAGCATACAATATGTAAGTACTTGTTTTCTATTGAAGTATTATTGTACTGAAATACAGCTCAATGTTGATTTCAGAAATAATCTTCGTCGTTGATTGTAACAAGTAAATCTGTCACAAGTAAATCTACAAAATCCCTGATTTATTTATTAAGCTACATTGTAGCTTACAATTTTATTTTACTACAACTACTAAAACATAAGCTGTGTAGTGTCGGCTTAGAATAGCACTACCCCTCGCGATTATGGCAACCCACTACACTTTAACATAAGTACCTGAAGTACGTCATGCTCACTCAAACGTTTCTTCGGCGGTGTCGTGTGAGGCGGGTCGTTACGATCCCTAAAATATGGTTGAGCGAAGCGATGGCTGGTTCATGCGTCATGCTCGTGAACGGGTGCCGCCAGCGGAAATGGGTCTACTTCAGTCTGCTTGTCTTAACGTTGTGCTTAGAGATTAAATATTTTCATCTAAAATAAATTGCTATCGACCTGTATGTACGGCACAACTTGCAGTACAGTAACCTTGTAATGCGAGAAATGTTAAATTTAAGTCCTTCCTTACGAGTTGAAAATTGTTTACGGTTAGGATAACCATAAAATGTAATATTATAATTAGTATTATCTTTTGTGATGGAAATTGGCCTTACTGATATGTTAAGCTCACTTTTCAATTTGACGACTCTGTATGAAATAAAACAGGGAGAAAAAAAATAGCCCTTGACGAGTTTCTTGCCGGTTCTTCTCGTTACAAGGTCTCCCGCCGTAGGGTTTGTGAACCGATGGCGTAGCTTCTTTGACGTTCATAAGTGCTTGTAACAGCCTAGACTGAATAAATGATATTGAATTAATTGATTTGATTTATTAAAAAAATGGGAGGAGGACGTTCATACAGAAAGTTTTCATCATGTTATCAGACACTTTAATGTCGGATATGGATAAGGAGAATGGGCTGAAGCTCAATATAAAAATAATAAATTATCGAACTGTTGGTCACCACCATTTCGAAACTAGCTTAAACATCACAATCTCAGGCCGAACGCACCTGACCACTGCGCCACCGAACTCTGAAGAACAGGTAAAACAGAAACAATTGAAAAAAGATAAAATAATTTAAAAGCCCCCGACTTAATTATCGGTCGGGGGCTGGAATCACTATTTTAAATTTCAACACAAATATTCACGTTCATTTAATGGCAGCCCCCGGCGGATAATTAAGTCGGGGGTTTTTAAATAATTTTATCCTTTTTCATTTACGTTTCACCCGTGGTCGTGGGCTTTTTCAAATTTATTATTTTGCTATTTATTTCAAATTCTTTTGAGAGCATAGGTATTTTTTATATTTACATTTTTTACATAAAACCCATTACGAAAAACCGCATCAAAATCGGAGTAGTAGTTTTTGTTTTGCACAAACAAATGTTTATTGCAGCGCCCCCTGGTGAGTTGTCACCGTAACACCTATCTAAAAACATGCAACAATCAAACCCAAATCTATCACTGAAAACCCTATCAAAATCGGACGAGTAGTATTGGAGATAAATGGCAAATTGGCTTGCACAAACAAACAAACATCCTCTCACCAAAAACGCATATACTGTCTAGTCTCCGTTCCGTCGGTTTCGTTGGTAAAAATAGGTACTTTTGACATTTTATCGGAGATTTTTCGTGTCTTTTATATCATTACTAGAGGCCGGGCGCGGTTTCACCCGCGTGGTTCCCGTTCCCATGGGAATTTTGGGATCAAAGCTATCCTATCTTTTAAGTTGGACCAGACTGCTCACGGTGTGCCAATTTAATTTAAAATCGGTTAAGTAGTTTAGGAGTCCATCGCGGACAAACATCGTGACAGGAGATTTATATATATTAAGATTTATAAATTTAGAATGCTAGTTAAATATGATTAATGGCAAATGTAATTAACAACTTGTACCTATCAATTCAAAATTTGCCTGTTTGAGTGCTATTTGGAGATAAGACATCTTTTTTTCTTATATTATTATCATGAATTGGTTAGGGATGTGCGGGAAAATAAATATTAACACAGTAGAATAAGACACCATATTTGAGAGATCATCAAACTCTATTTGCAATTAATACACAATAAAAAAAAACAATTAGATTCAGTAGTATCACAATCAGAATGTCCTTAAAAAGTAACCAAGTCTTTCATGTCAATGACATTATTATTCCTGATAACGTCTGTAATATTCAATAGTTTTGTGGTTGCGGGGCTCGTAGTGCGGCTTAAAGCGAGGTAGGTGAATAGGCTCATGATGAGGTACGTGAATAGGCTCATGGTGAGGCACGTGAATAGGCTCATGATGAGGCACATGAGCAGGCTCACGATGATGAGTTCGGTGTCCATAATAAGGCTCGTTTTCATAGTGTTCATGATGGGGCTCATATTTAGGAATATCATGATGTTCTTGACGAGGTTTCCATTTTAAGTCAACTTTATCTAGATTCGACTCAAGATTAATTTTGGGAAATTGCGGCTTGTATTCATCTTTGAGTTCTTCATGCTTAGGCTCATGTTTAGGCTCAACATGTTTATGCTCAATAATATGTTCTACTTTGACCTCATGCTTTTCATTTTCATTAATATGTTCATGATGGGGGTCAGAGTATTCAACGTGCGCTTGAAATCTGAAAATACATAATTAATCATGATGTCCGTACTCCCAATCAAGATACTATCTCAATGACACTAGCTTTTGCCAAATTTTTGATTAAATTATTCCCTAGTGAGATGAGTGTTATAAAACAGCTTCATAACTCTAAACTTTCCTAGAGTTTAAGCATTTAAAAAGTTCTCTAAAGTACAATCGGGGTACTTCCCGGTCGAACAGTACACTTCTTTTAGGAAACAATCTTTTGAAAAGTAATATGGTTAAAGAAATGTTTTTTTATTACCAATTAACGTTCTATTATTTGTATTATATAGATGCTTAGTATAAATCTGTTACTTTTTTAAATAACCTTCCTAAAAAAACTCTATTGGTCTCCCGGGAAGTTCCCCGATTTTACTACTACTACGATTGTACTATTCCGTGACTTTGTCAATCGGTGCCTTACCCGTCGTGTTTGTTAGAGTGGTAGGTAACGGTGCGCTTGCGACCGTCAGGTTGAATGAGCCAGTACGAGCCCTTCACTACATCTCCATCCCGGCTTTCTTCCTGCCCCTTTATGTCATGTGTGTGTGGATCATTCACTTTGTACGAGAACTCATAGGCAGGATACGCCCAAGCCTGAAAGAAGATTGAATATTACAATAATTTGATAATTATTCGATCACTTTCTTTGTTGTGAAATTTTTAAAGCAATTACTTTAAACATTTAATAACAGAATGGTCACAACATTACAAACACTGAAATCGAATCATTCAAACTCCTTTTCAGTTTTTTTCACGTAAGAAAACTCATTATCAGAAAACGTTAGATAAAGAAAATCTGTAAAAATGCAAATAAGTCGTAAAGCAATTAAAAATTCCAATAAATAAAATTAAAACATCTATAATTTTTATATTTAATTTAACATACAAATAAATGGTAAATTAAATATAAAAATTAATTTTAAATCAATAATAGCGAGAACTACTAATGCCGTAAAGTATAAAGGTATATGCTATTGGATTGCACAACATTATTTTAACGGTAAGCATGCAAACCTTTTTCGTTACATGTGGATATGACAGAATTGACAACCAAAAACTGTAATAGTTATCGCAACACAGCTTCATATCGAAAGAGTTTTTACGAGTTCCGAAATTAATCCATCCGTCGTAATTTTTAGTTAATGAGATCGAATCTAGACCTTTGAAAAATAATGTTGATAGGTACTCACGTATTCTTCATGATGCTCTGGGACTTTTTCTCCAATATGTCCAAGTTTCCCGTAGAACCTTACTACTTTCTGCTCAGATATTGCGTGGCCATTGACCAAAGCACAAAGAGCTAAACCCAGAACTGTTACCACCTGAAACAGTAAACAAAAGTTTATCACTGCACTTAATGACATATTGTTGATGACAAAAGTTTTTGATATTTTAGTGGATTCACTTTCACAAATACTATGCGAATCATCGTTAAAACTTTTTTTAATTAACTATATAGAATATATTTTATTTATTTATGAATTCACCTTTAACACCATTGTTGTAGGATTACAAGTTACCCTAAACTCGAATGATAATCTTCATTGATCCTGAGAAGTATTTATACTACTTTATTGATATGCGTGCATTCTGTAAGTTAGAGGCATTGCAAGGATTATTAAAATGTAGAACGTTAACTTCGTTCATAACGACTCGAAATCAATTTGTTGGTTCTTACTGATAATTCAGAATGGAACTACTGAGTTTATATGATAAATACAATAAGAATAAAAGCTATTCACACAATATAAAACTTTTTTTGATAGATCTTCAGGTGGATCTTATATGAATATTCTTTAAAAGGTACGCTTAACTAAAAAAAGAGACGAGTAGTTATATAAGACTGATATTTAATACTTTGAATACTACTGTAAATAATTTTTCAAAGAAAACCTTCACGCATAGGAAAATATTAGGCAAGGGTGTATCAGCAATGTGGTACCTATAAACTGTAACATAAATATGGATAAAAGAAAACAGAAATACAGAAACTCGACAAGAGCTATATCTTCCTATGTCTTTGCTTGTATCTTTGTCAGCCATCTTTGGTATTTGTAACCGACTTAAAAAGAAACATGAGGTTTTGAATTGTAGCATAAGTATATGAATAAAACAGAGCCGGTTTCAGCCAAGTCACCAAAATAAAAGTAAAGAAGTGCAATTTGGAAGGCACCATCGGTGCTTTGGCTGGCACCGACTCCAAAAGGCTTATTTAGTACTTTTTGAAATCGCTTCTTATTTTTTTAATTTATTATATTTATGTAAAGTCAGTCGAAAATGACTAATATTAAAGAACAAAGAATAATTCAGTGTATCATTTACAGGAGCTTGATCTTGGCCAATTTTTACATTCTATGTTTTCAATAAGATTTAATTTTCAATTACTCGTTTCCTCTTATGAACAGGCAGGATCAATTACAGTTTTTCAGTCTTAGAATACTGGGCGTGTATTCCTTGAATTGTCAGACGGATGTTTTGTTATTGGAGCCAATTAAAGTAAATATTGGAGCAGCATTAGCATAGCATGTACAGTCAACAGGAGCTACGCTTTATACAAAATGTCAAATTTCTACAGACAATTCCAAACTCTTATCGTATTAGGTCTTATAGTCGATTGGAAAAAAATTACAGATACGTACATCTTAAGTTTTGGCGAGCACTGTTCATTGAAATAAAACAACTTTTCCGGATATTAAACGCGCTATATTTCACGAAATAAGTAACTAACTCTAATTGTCCCTTTATATTTGATAGTTATCTACAAAAAGAGCAGTGTGTGAACATACTTTTGAGGTCACCCACTACATCAGGTTTAATAAGCCACAGATGCTCGCCAGGGAACAAAAAATCGTCCCCAGAATGCTACGTGAGGCTATTGAAATCACCAAATATCCAAATTTCAATAGAGATGATAGGTGGAAGATACCCTGTTTTCCAAAAATTCAAGTCTCAACTCAAATCAAGCACTGCAAGGCCCAAAGATACGGTTAGCTCTTTTTGTAGATAAATATCAAATATAAAGGCGGAGATAACCATATCTTAATTCTTGGCAGCTTCTTTCTTCGAAGGTCCTTCCTATTTGTGAACTGCCAGTAGAGTCATAAGTTTTCTCTTTTAAAAAACAAAACAAATCGAAACATCAAATTAATAACAATTGTTGCCATAGTAAATGTATCCGAACAAAAAAAAAAAAACTTTTCGAGGCTTATAAGTAACTAGTCATCTCGTTACCACGGCAGCTGAAAAGGTGCCGAAACATCGGGGAAAAAAACCCCTAAAAACCAAAAAATACGATACGAATAAATTAGAGTTTGTTACTTAGTTCGTGAAATATAGCGCGTTTAATATCTGGAAAAGTTTTTATTTAAAAAAATTACAGATTTGTAAAGCCATACTGTTTGCTGTTAACCGTTTGATTAAAATTGTTTTAAGTGCGCAACTTAGAATAAGGTAACTACGCCAATGCCCAATTTGTAAATTGATTGAATTTTCTGACTTTTAGAACAAAATCTATACTTATAATAAGAATCAAAGTTCAGCTTGTCTATACATAGGTTACCTTTGCAAAAAAAATAGCTGGGGTTGCTCAAAACAGCAGCATCCATTTCTACCGTTTTTAAATTTTAATGTTTGTCCGTCTGTCTGTATGTCTGTGTTTTGAATGAGCATCACACCAAAACCAGTAAACTTACCGTATATAGGCTTTATTTCATCATAATCGGTCAACTCTATCAAAAGCAATTACATTTTGGAGAGAGGACGGGCGGAGAAATTTATATTGTGACGCGCGTATGCAGAAGGCAGAGTTGGAGTTTAAGCGTTGTTCAGGTTTTTGTTGCTTAGCAACAGTTGTTGATTTTAATTTTTGAAAAATATATTTTGATGTAACTAACGACATACTTTTTACTGCTCTTTAATACTTAGCGGTATGGCGTAGATGAAAGATGGCGTTGTATGCATAATTTGTCGTTATTTCTAAAAGTTTTAGTTCTTTTATAAATTATTAAGCGACTTAAAAAAAGGAGGAGTTTATCAATGGACGCGAATACAAGTGATATTTTATGTAGTCAACAGCAGGTCAGGCTTTATACTTTGTACTTGAGATTGCCCTTTACCTATGTCGTTCATTTTAGATGCGGTTTTTGTAATACAAGTTCGTTATTACACAAATTTAATGTTTCAGTACCAATGAATATATTGAACAGTCGTCATTAATCATTTTTTATGTCCCCACTGTCGGGGCACTGGACTTCCTTATGGAAGATAAGTAATAAGATAAGGAGAATGGGCCATGATCCGCCACGTGGGCCCAAAAGCGGATTGGTGGGTTTTCATGACCGCAAACTCAGCCTGGACGAACGGTTTAACGTGCCTTCCGAGGCACGGAAGAGATAGTTAATTATTGGTCACCTATCCCGTGACCGACCGTTGCGAAAATGAATCGTAGGCCGAGCGCGCGAACCACTGCGCCTCCTCATAACGTACCAACTGTAGTTTTCTTGAAAACGCTGTCGATTTCGCAGCCTTAAAAATTATATGAAGTTAATAATGATTGTCTTTAACTACTTAGGTACGTTAGTAGCACACTGGCACCAATATTTTTTATAAATGGATTTTTGGCATGGCGGTGTTTGTTTTACGTATATACTATTTTACCAGCTGTATACAACCTACGTAAGGGAACACAGAACATTAAAAGAGGTTTTCCTTGTTCTGTGTAAGGGAAATTATGAAGATTATAGTGGTAAAGTAACTTTCGCTAAAGTCGATTGCTATATAAATATGGTCGGTTTGAGCTCTTCCGCTGTTTGAAAGGCACGATCCGTTGGCCCCGGCTGTATGTGCAGTCGATAAACCCACCAATCCGTAATAGGCTCGCGTGTTGGGTGGGTCATTTTCACTGGCCTATCTTTATCCATCCATATGGTAAGCTAATGTCCCATGTAATGTACCGACTCCAAAAATTAAAAAAATAAGCCTTTTGGAGTTGGTGCCAGCCAAGGTAGCGATGGTGCATTTTACATTGCACTTCTATACTTTAATTTTTCTTACCTTGACTGGCTGGCACCGACTCCAAAAGGTTTATTATGTCATTTAGAATAACGTACAGCTCTTAGGGATATTTAATTATGTTAATCATGATATCGGTTATAGACGGGTTTTCGGTAAAAATTTGAGTGCCAATGTCACTTTGTAAAAATAATCTTGTTTTAATCTGTTTTTCGCAATGATTTGCTCAGATCTACTTCAAGTTCAAGTAGGTACCTATTGTTTCCAATCACGTACACAAATTCAATAGATATCAATAAATATACATTTGACCGAATTATTTTTACAAAATGACATCGGCACCTGTCAAATTACTCTAATGAATTCATCATTCAATATATATAATAATAATAAAATCATTTATTTCGAGCTTCTTGGGCTCAGATGGTTAGTAACAATGATACTTATAGACCTAATGTTAGTATGACAAATTACAATTTACAACACCACAGCACTAAACATTTATATGTACATGGACCATACAGCAATGGTTGATGTACCGGCAGTCTAGCCTGCTCGCGACCATGTTTAGGACGCTATTGGCGCTGGCCCGGACCCGGCACACCAGGGACGCGCACCGCTTGCGCATGATGGTGTGGAAGCAGTCCACACGAGCCTCCGCGAACATCCCCGATGCGCTACAGAACCGAGGCAGCCCCAACAGCGCCCTAAACGCATTATTGTACTGAATACGCAAAGCGCTGTACTGTCTCTTCGTGTAGTCAGCCCACAGACTGCTCGTGTAAAACGAGGTGCAGTAAGCTCTGAACAGTGTGACTTTCACTTCCGTGGAGCAGTAAGCGAACCTGCGGGCTATCATGTTGGCTCTCACAGACAGCGCTCTGCGTTCCCGTTCTATATCAGCATCGTCTTTAAGGTCAGACTGTAATAAGTGCCCCAAGTACTTAAAATGCTCCACCGTTTTTAATGTCGTCCCATACAACTTTACTGGTGGCATAAAAAGTGGGCCAGAATTTCTCACCTTAAAGACCATGCATTCGCTTTTGGACACATTGTATTTCAGTCCATGTTCAGTGGCGTACATTTCACAAATTCGTAACAGTTTTACGAGACCACATACCGAGGCACTCAGCAGGACCATATCGTCGGCATAGCTTATATTATTAACACAAATTCCGTCAATATGGCAACCGACGTGAGTCCTACTGAGCTCCTCGATTAGAGAATTTACATATAAGTTGAATAATCATTAATCAATAATCATTACAGATAAATGTATTAAAAACCCCGAAATATTGTGTTGTATATTAAGAGATATTAACAGTCATAAGAGAGGCGTGAGGACTGCAAATAAATACAAAAACCTAAAAAGGGTCGTGGCGTGGGTTAAAATTTTGTATTGTAACTTGTAGGTGGTTTTTTTACTGTTTTGTAATTTTGTAGTAGTCACAATATCAAAAACGGTAAAAATTTTGAATTGTGCGGCACGATTTAAAAAGTAAGGGGGTGGGAGGGGGAAAGGGAGACCCCCGTTTCCCCCCACACTACTCCCATTACAAGGTAATACTACCTTAGTCATAGTTAGTATTCTTTGTTAATACAAAGTTTTGAAGATATTAAAAAACAAAATTTAACCTAAAAAAAGTAAAAATCTATTTGGTGGACTCATGCCCTAGAAGATTACGATCATTTTTGACAGAATTTTATAGTATATTACTCGTAATATTAGTTTTAAATTTAAAATAATCGTTGCTGGCGCTTCGCCGGCCGCTGTCGCGGTACGATTGCTACGCTCGCCTGGCTGGCTCTTTTTTATATATTGTTATCGTATCGTATCGGCTATCGTATCAGGTAAGACGGTGCGTGTAGCAGGGACATTACATAAACAACGGACTTTTTTTTCTTTACACCCCGTCAAATAATATTAATGCGAGGTTCTTTAACGTTTTGTTTCGTGTTTAGTCATTTTGTAGTTAAAAATAGTTTTTTTTATTATTTTCTCTAAAACTATGTATTTTTTTTTGTTACTGACACCAATTAACCTAGCCCCAAAGTAAGCACTGCGGCTTGTGTTATGGGATACAAGGGTAACTGATATAAATACATAAAAGAAAATTGATCTATATTTTTGTAAGAAAAATGAGTCAATAAATAAATTATTATAATTATTAAAATTATTATTATTATACATATATAAGTATTATAACTTTTTAATGTTGTATTTTACAATGCTATTTATCACATATACAGGGTGGAAATTTAAAACGGAGCACGTAGGGCAGGTACCTTAACTGTTGTAGCTACATGAAAACGTTCTTAGGAAATCATCCTTAATTTTTTGAGAAATTTTTAACTGCATTCACCGATTTTGAAAAAAATTACATTTAGCAGAATATTGATCAGTTTTCAAAATTATTTTTTTTATGGCAATCGGTCCTGTTTTTCATGAGGATCAAAACACTCTATGACACTAACTGAGGTATGAGCACTAGAAAAGTCAGAAATTGCTTAAACTATTGCCATACATTCGCTAAGAAAAGTTAGGTAGGTGAAGCGGCTGCGTGTGGCGCGAGCGCAGGGCGAGACGTGTGCCGTGCGCTACCCGAAAACACGGAATCCTTTCAGGCATCTCATAACAAATGCTTGATAACATTTTTTTCGTTTGAAAAGATCCTAAAGTTACCCTGGTATTAAGACGATAATTTAATTGAACTGGTTGGGAATTGATACAAAGATCAAAAAATAATAACAAAACAACCTTCTAAATAATAAACAGCGTGCCGCTGAGCCCTTCGTTTTTTTTGTACAAGTACAGTATAACTACGTTAGTTATAGATAATATTCTTTTCACCTCACACGCTCTGAAAAAGAGGTTTTGTCAATCAGTTTCAGCGAAGAAAGTCGCTTTTTACGGCCTAGCGCGGCAAAGTACATTTTTAATATAATACCTAAAAATATGTCATAATGCGTTCCGAATCGCACTATTGACTTTTTGTTACATTTTATTCTTATTTTAAATAGCTTTAACTTAATTATAATACTCAGTTTTGGTTTTATTATATTATTTTAGTTCATTGAATCATAAAAACAATAACAATAAAATTAAACAATTTGTTATAAGAATTTCATATTAGGCTGGGTGAGATTTCACAACCTACGATTGGATTTCGGAAACTGACATTAATCTTTGTTTTTAAATTGTCTTTGTCTTGTACCTCATGTCAGTGTCAACATTTAAGGAACCGTTTTTATTGTTATTTATAAGTAACAATATATTTCTACTTTAAATAACTTAATTTTTTTATTATTTTAGTTTAACCTTTTTATTATTTTAGTTTTAAATATCATTAAAACAACGAGAATAAAGTATATTTAGATTAAGCTTTATGTTTAAAGAATTTTTTACCGGAAGTTGACCATAAAATGTTCCTCGCTGTTGTGAGGTGAAAAGTTGTGTGTTGCGCTCGGCAGAAAAGTTTTTAGCGTCTTGTACCTTTGAAATCCTCGCTTCGCTCAGGATTCAATCGTTGAACCACTCACTACGCTCGTGGTTCAATCCTAGAATCAGGTAACTCGCCGCTAAATAACCAACTTTCCAGCCTTGCATAACAAATAACTATTGGTATAACTATGTATGGAAATAGTTTTTCGCGATTTCTGACTTTCCTAGTACTCATACCTCAGTTGGTGTCATAGTGTTTTGATCCTCACGAGAAACAATATCGATTGCCATAAAATAAAATATTTTTGAAAACTTTAATTTTTTTGCTGTGAATGCAGTCCAAAATTTCTCAAAAAATTAAAGATGGTTTCCTAAGAACATTTTTATGGTAGCTACATCGGTTAAGGTATTTGCCCTTCGTGCCCGTTTTAATTTTCCACCCTTTATAAGTATTTATATCTAGAAATATATATAAAGAAATGTCCATGAAACAGGTACAAATGCTCGTATTCATCATACAACCTTTTCTCCCTACCGGGATTCGAACCCAGAACCACCAGTAGGCGGCACCTTGAATCCGGTGTACGTACCACTCACCCACGGAGGTCGTCAACCGACCTTTTAATTTGAGTAGTGTTGGGGGATGGGTGGATCCCCACTTACCAACCCTTTCACTTTCACCCCTTAAATCATGCATCACGATTCTTAATTAATAGACGAATAAGACGAATAAGACGGATGATGTTATGATTTTTCCCTTTCATTTTTACAGGAAAACTATAATTTGACCTACAAGTCAGAGAACACTAGGATGAAGGCATGAAATAGTTGTATTAAAGTTTATTTATTCCATAGGAACTTATAAATTTTTAAGGGAATATAATCTAAAAATTACTTAATTGAGTGACTTAAACACTAGGTTTGGTTACGGAAAAAAATGGTTTAGGTTGGGTTGATTGGCGACTAGCGTTAGCTAGCTAGAGTAAGAGCGCTAGTGAGAGCGTTATATATGACCGGATTTAAATTTTTTGACATTTTCGGAAATTTTATTACGCAATCCTTTCCGCCTTCGCGAGACGAACCCGTAGACACTAAACTCGACCTCCTAGAACTAGGACCAAGGGAACGGGAGTATCACTAAAACTTTTACCCCTATTTTGTGCAAAAGTCTGCATGGGTAAGCATTTCGGAAAATTCAAACACGTGAAATTCGAATTAAAATTGGACTTACTTCGTTAGTATTACTGCGGAAATTACTTCATGTACGTATTTTTTTAATTAAAATATAGTATATCCGTCCTAACTTTCTAAGCGAGGTATACTGTTCTCACAGAACCACAAGTTATTAATAGGTTGGAACCTATTGTGAGAACAGTAGAACAGAAGAAATAGTAAATGTTGCGTTGTGAACAGGCTCCACAATTTATCTTTTTGCAAAATATTAAAGAAAATAGATCAAAAACTTGTTGTTGTTCAGAAACTTCTATCTAACTTTGAATCTCAATTTCTAAGATCTATAAGTAAGCTGCGAAGTAAACGACAGGCGTTTTCTTAACATTAATATTCTATACTTACAGATCGCAAGTATGTATGTAAAAATGTGTTACATTCGAAGTCAAAGCTTGAAAATCCGGCTGATATTATACTGAAATAAATATAAGATTATTTGACTCATCGCTCGACAAACCTATTATTTTTGGGTCGTGTAATCGTTTTCATATATATTTTTTTTATTATAATGAAATGTTTTAAAAAATGTTTCTGCTCTTTCGTTACCAGTGAATTAAAATAAATCTTAGTACCTAGGTCGGGGGAGAAAAAACGCTGTACTGACTATTGACGAAACAAAGTAAGTAACTATTTATTAATCTATGGCAAAGTTGGCCGTTCCTTCATCAATAAGAAGAATATGAGTTCTTGTTTTTCCATATTTTCCTACTGAATTTCTAATGATCATGAGCAAGCCGAGGTGAGTCACAAGTGCGTTATAAAATAGTATAAATAACATCACAAAACTCTCATACTGTTCTGCAATCGTAAGTTATTTAGTTTTGAATTCCGAAAAAAAAAATTGAAATATAGAAGAACTTTCAATGCATTTTCGTGTAAGTGGCAAAGAAGAAATAAAACACTGTGTTTTTATTATTAGCGCTATAATATTTTAATTTGCATTTTGAGAGTATTTTTGACATAAAATAAAGGAGCTGGCTTAAATCAGTCTTATTTGAGATGACGGTCCGGATCGGTGGCGTCGGATGAAACGTTTGTAAATTAAATGTGATGATGATGGGCCAGATGAACATGGTGATGAGGTGAAGAATGGTGGACGATAGCGTTAAATCTGAAATTAAACAAACGACTTTAGTAATTCGAAGAATGATTTTCGATCAAAAGGCATTCGATTTCAAGCAAGAAAACCGATGACATAGACTAGCACAAATAAGCTAATTAGATCGCTGGTTCCAACAAGGAACGAGGAAATTATATGGTGTGACTGATTTCTTTGCCTGTCGGAAAATCTTAAGAAATATTATGGGATAAAATATTAGGTAATATCTCTAGTAGAATTGCACAAATCATACTAAACATTATTGTCTTCCTGTTTGTCGTCTTGATCAATATGGTCATCCGGGCATTCAGCAACACTGCTCATAGAACAATTATAAGAATGTCATCTCACCCTGTGAGGTCGTCCGCCTTGTACTCCACCTTCCTGAACCTGCCGTCGGGCTCAACCAGCTCGTATCCGCCCTTCACTACGTCTCCATGGCGGACCTCGTGCTGGGACTTCACGTCTCCTGTGTGGTGGTCGTGCACCGAGTACTGGAACTTGTATTCAGGGAATGCCTGCAACAATAATGTTATGAGGTTATTTTTTAAAATTTAAGCAGATAATATCGACTATGCTGGCTAGGACATGTAGAAAGAATGGAAGAGGATCGAGCAGCCATACCTGGACGTAAAAGTGCGTACGACAGGCACCAAAATCATTTCTTCTGGACTGGAGATAATGTTTTTACATTTTACTCTCTAGCGATATCTCAGATGTCATGGATGGATGCCATCCGGTAGGGTAGGGTATCCTAGATATAGCTGGAGAAATGCAGTGGCCAAAGATCTAAGAAACCTAAATGTGCCTGTATAGACGGGGCGAAGTGGCGTACTTTGAAGGCGAAGGGCAAGATTTAGTTGATAAGCCAGTCAATTAAGTAAGTAAATTCTTTGAATATTGGTCGAGTTGTGAAGGGTTAGGGGTTGTAATGAGATCATTCGACATACATAATACTTTCTCTCAATTAATGGTATGATCCAGTCACCAATTTTCTTATTTTCATGTTTTTAAAGAAGATCTTAATTTATTGATTTCGAAACCGACATTGCCAATGCCAAATGTAGAAAACAACCTTTTCGTTACTAAATACATACCTAAATAGCGATCAAGCAGTGACTCACTGAAAAATTTGATTGGCAAAGATCATGTAAGGTATATAACTATTCAAATGATATTACTTAGTATCTTTTTTAGTTCTAATGTTTTGTTATTGTAATGTAGATTAGAGATCGATAAGTCGTTTAAGAAAAATTGAGAATTGTATTTAACGTTATTGTAGATTATTGTAAATCGATTGGCCGTTAATTGAACTGAAATGCAAAATGGATTGAAACGGTCATTAATCATAATATCATTAGAATTTTGCATATAACGAAATCAGAGAAGAAAAGTAATACTTACATAATGGTCGTGGTGAGGAATGTGATGAGGGATGTGGTGGGCCTCGTGGTGTATCGGGAAGTGCGGCACGTGGTGATGCAGCAGCGGTACGTGGTGGTAGGGGATGTGGTGATGCGGAATGTGGACCGGGTGGTGCGGCCCGTCGTGCTTCTGGAAGTCCTGGTGGGACACTGCGGGGTGGTGGTGGTGGTGGTGCAGCAGCGGGAAGATCGCCTGGCAGGCTGACACCAGCGCGAGGACACTCAATACCTGGGTAAGAAATCAAATGTAAACGTCATCATCATCATCAGCCATTTTGATGTCCCCACTGCTGGGGCTCTGTCCTTCCATAAGGATGGATAAAAAAAGGAAACATGATTGAGTACTAAAACATGTATGGTAGACGATCCGGGGGCTAATTGTCTAATTTTAAAATCTATCGCAATCCCTTTCAATTCGTCATTTGAAAGATATTTACATCCTTCAGGCTGTCACTATTTGACATTTGATAGGGATTGTGATCGGAAGGTATTGACTGAACGAAATTGAACTGTCTAAGCAAAGTGACACACGAAAATATCTTTCAAATGTATGGAGAAGTGTAAAATGAAGTGTAATTTAAAACATCATTCGTTCCGAAAGGGATTGCGACTATAAGTTACACAATACCATAAATCACTATCACAATTACAATACCTTTGAAAGGGATTGTGATAGATTTTGAAATTAGACAATTAGGGGGCCGGTTGCGCTTACTCTAAGCTTTAGTTGTGGTCACTTTATTATTAACCCTCAACGCAAAAAGAGGGGTGTTATAAGTTTGACGTGTGTGTATATCTGTCTGTCGGTCGGTCTGTCCGGGGCATAGTAGCTCCTAAACGACTGGACCGATTTCGATTCGGTTTTTTAGGGTTTCGTAGCCTAAAGGCAAAAAACGAAACCCTTATAGATTCGGCCAAATCGATGTATGTCACAGCCACTTTATTCCAAAACTATGCGGATTACACAGTTGAAACTTGGTAGGTAGATATATTCTGTAAACCGCTTTACGGTTATTACACAAAAAAAAAAAAAATTAAGGGGAGGGGGGCTCCCCATAAATGGAAATGTTACGGATTTTTTTTTTTTATCAAACCTACACGTGTGGGGTATTTATAGATCGGTCTTTAAAATTTACATTGAGGTACCTACAACAGTTTTGTCTCAAAGCCAACCGTTTGAATGATATACACTTTCAAACTGAAAAAATGTATCCCCCCATGTGTGTTTAAAATAAGAAAGTGAAAAATCTAAAAAAAATATATGCTGTAGACCTTTATAAAAACTTTCAACGAAAATTGGTTTGAACGACATTTATATTATGCAGTTTAAGAGCTATAGCACATTTGCCAAAACCGCAAATATAACTTTGTCATTCATACAGGCACTATGACAAACAAAGTTATTTTTGCAGGCAAAAAATTATAGTGGCATTTTGGGTAGGTAAGTGTATTTCATATAATAATAGAAACTTTATTGCACACGATACAAAAACATACATATACAGAGAAAACACACAATAGGCGGTCTTATTGCTACATAGCAATCTCTTCCAGGCAACCTTGGGTGAGAGACGAAACCCTTCATATGCGAGTTCGACTTGCACTTGGTCGATTTTTTTATTTGAAAGCTGTCAAGATCGAAATGGTTTTTAGCTATAGTTTATGAAGCGATCAGCACGATCTGCAAAGTCCCCAACTCGTCGATGACTTACAGCACAAATTTCGTGCTTAGGATCGTTAGTGACTTTGACCTGAGTTTGGGCATCGGACAATTTGATCTTAATAATAAAATGTAAAAAGCTTCAAATAAAACTTAAATTAAAAATTTAAAATCCGACACAAAAAAAGACTCTTAAAAAGTTAAAAATAACATTTATTTACCCTAATTACTTATTTATTACGTTAATTAATTTTCACAGACGTCGGGGACCGATGTGTATCTATTGCTAGGCGCTGGCACGTTACTATGCAGCTCATAATAGAGGTGCAGCGCGTTTTAGTTGAAGGCTAAAAGTGGTCACAACTGGGGATTCTAGCCAACATCGTTGATGGGCTCGCCGGTGCCGGTGGCGCAGCTGTTAGCATTTACTTTCGTTATAGTTATTCACGGGATAAAAAAATATATATCTCGAGCTCTGCCGTGCTTTAAAAGGCACGTTATGCCTTTCTTCGCTGAATATGCAGTCGTTAAAATCCGCCAAACTGCATTGGGCTTATTTGATAAATTCATGAGGCGCATTCTTTTTTAATTCATTTCAAATATCGGTCATTTTAAGGATTGTTCGGCTGAAGTGGAAGTATGCGAGTAACTAGCGAGAACAAAATGGTCGAAAGGATCTAAACACCCAACACCGGCACCGATCCGAAAGTAGGCTACCAAAAATCTGGCGAAGAAAAGGAATCCGTTGGAAAATGACAGCAGTCTATGCTGTCATACTGTGGTGACAATGTTAAGTAAGATTTATATGAATGTCAAAAATAATAATAACTATCAGGGAGCCTAGCCTAGTGTGAGTTTGAAAATGTCCAAATGTTACCATCGCTTAATAGGTAAAATTAATCTCAATTAAAATTTTGACAGATAGCCATAATGCAATGAGATTAATGTTGAGAATTAAACTCTATTCACAAACTTCGGCGTAAGCGAGTAAAATGCACTCTGATAAACTCAATAACTAATCCCAAGACTTCGTTCAAAACACTACTATCCGTATACCGCAGGTGGACATAATAATAAATTAGTGAAAAAAATAAAATTACTTTGCTTAACAATATAAAGCTTCACATTCCGTCTTAATAAAGCTGAATTGTTTACTTACTTTGGCCAGCATCTTGAATAAATATGCTTAGTACAGGAATAAACTGTCTCGTTGGGGGTGATCAACTACAATAGTGCACTTGGTTAGGTTCATTAGTTTATATAGTAGTTTATAATTGTGGGAATTATTGGAGCAAAAATCAATTTCTCAGGGTTTGCTAACGCTATCGTAATATTTGCCTTGTACCAATATCGCGCCTATGTTAGATAGCAATTAATGTCTTAATTCCACCCTTTTTTGCGAACGCCTCACATTCTTTACGTGTCCGCTGTTCATTTTATCAACTGGCTCATCACACCGTAGTGCCTGTTTGGTCAATGTATCGGATATGACACTGTAACTTGTGTAACACTTGAGACTTTTTGTTGGTGTCATGTCAAAAGATTAACGATATTCAATCCGACAACCGTTTGAAATCATCTGTAACTTTCAATGATGCATTAGAAGATGCTTAAAATTTCTCTGATTGTTTTTTATATTTGTCTATTCTTATGCGTACTTAGGTATTCTTTCGCACTAAATATTTATGCTTGTGAATCTGACTCTGAATATATTGTGTCTATGTTCGTTAAGTTCGACAATTCAAAGTCGATGCTTGGCATGTACTTAAAATTATTTGTTATGAATGACAACATAAGTCCGTGGCTATTATTGCTCAAACAAACTTACAATATGTGAGAATGCGAGTAGAATTGTATCATACAAAAAACTGCGACAATGACTCAGATACATGTTTGTTTACTATGACGTGTTTTAAATGACAAGCGCCGGCGGACCGTGAAGACGCTTTATAGTTTTTGTTTTATAAGGCGATGTTTGGACAATCTAAGTTGGCCAATGGTTAAATTTAACCCATTGGATACGTTACATCAGGGGTGCGATTGCGTAACGTCAATCGTAATCATTTGACAGTTCATATCGTATCCGATCGGCTACAATTTTGTGTGGAGTTTGACACTAATGACACAATATGAATTTTCGAATGAGTAATCACTTAGTCAATCACAGATTAAGAAAGTCCATGAGAGGCGTTCACCTTAACTAAGCTAGAATCAAGCATTAAGTAGGTATGTATGTACTTGCCAGAAATCGATGTCTATCTGTGAAAGCTAAAATATCTTCTTCTAGCTTCATTCAGCAAGAAAACATGAAATAAATGCAAATACAAAACAAGTGCAAGGTGGCAAGACGTGGTATATAAACATAATTTTTTATGCTATCTTTTTGGGCTGAGGTTATATAATATTAGTTTAATACAATGTTATTTTATTTTTAAGTACATACTCAAAACCTCAAAAAATGGAATTAACCGTGAAATCGCGAAAAAAACATATTATGTTTCATACATTTTAGCAGAGTTCGAATAAAAATATGTATGAAACACAGTTGCTTCCGAAAAGTTGTTCGTAATTATGAATAATTCTTAAAATAGTTTAGAGATTTTGAGTAGGAAATATTAGATAGCGTTGTATTTTGTTCTAAATTTAGTAATTATTCATGTCATCAAAAGTTGAAAATCGTGTAAAAATAAAAACGCTACCACTTATGTCCGGAATACCCTAATTGATCTAGTTTCACATGTGAAAAAGCTACGTTGAATGAAAAATGAAATAATTTAAATATTGTCCTAAAGTTTAGAGAAATAAGGAACTAAGTCATTGCAACTTATTCATTGACATCTACGAGTATGATTATATTATATCTACTACTTTTTTAAATGAAGCTCCCTAAAAATACTCTACTGGTCAATCGGAAAGTTCCTGAAATAACATGTAAAGGTATTCTGTGCTGAAACTAAAGAAATAGCTAGTGGCCTTAATTTAATGGTTGTTTTTATAAGATTACCCGTAATTGCCTTATTTGCATGAACAATTAAGCGGTTACTAAACACTTGTCGCATCGGAATTTCATCAAACAGGTTAAATTTTTAAGGACTGGTTAAATATTATGGTGGTGCAATGTTTATGGGCTGCAAATGCCAGAAATTCTCTTAATACAGAATTTAATGTCTCTCTTGACGCCTTGGCAAATTAAATCTTGCTCTGGTTTCGTGCGCAAGACAATTTTGGGCCGTAATCAAACTAAAATGTGTCTGCACTGGAGATATCATCAATATAAGTATGTCACTCACTAAAGTAAGACTTTACTGTTACATTAAGTAGATATGGTAACGAAAATTTTATTTTTAAGGGACTAGACTAATTAAGTTAATTTAGTATTAATGACTAATCATTATGATGTCTTCCTTAATTTGCATTCAAATGAAATTAAATGCCTTTATTTAACTAAATAAATCTGTTTACATTTTTTTTTCATAATTACAGTTAGGCGCAAACTAGCAAAAATCAAAGCAAACTGCCCCAATTATTATACCAAAACACACACCCTTAACCCTGTGCGTTAATGTTTACTTGTTGTTTGCTTCGGCCGTCATTACACCACGCGATTACACAATATGGATACTTCGTACTATAGTAGTTGCCGTTATTGTTTTCAGGTCAATGTTATTGAGTAAAAAAATCCAAGTGCAAGTTTGATTTGCTCGTTGTTTCATAGCGACCACTCATTCAATAACAGTACTTGTGTTAACAACTATAGGCAGTCAGTTACTTTACAAAAAATGTTTCAATAATTGAATTTGCTTACCGCTAAAATGTTAATTTTTAAATAGTTAGCAAAATTATTACTTCCTTTAACTTTACTTTTTGTTGACTGCCTAACATAGATTAGTGGTGCATTATACAAATTCTATTCGCTTTTTCATTTTCATGGTTATTTATTTATTTCGTTGTAATTGTACAACTTTAAATATTAATGAAAGTTAAACCTGCATACACACATCAAAAATAAGTTATTGGGATAAAAACAATATTATTTTTTACTTTTTAAGAGTATCTTTTTGTTTTGGGGGTTTTTGGTTTATTTTTTATTTCAAGCTTCTAAATTTTTATTATTAAGATCTAATTGTCCGATGTTCAAACCCAGGTCAAAGTCATTGACTGTATGTCTTTCCCCTGATCAAGACCATTGCAACGAGCCTAAACACGATATGTGTGCTGTAAGTCATCGAGGAGTTGGGTACACTGCAAACTGTGCTAGTCGCTTCATTAGGTCGAGCCTACCATATTTTAATTAGGGCACCAGATTTGCTTACAATTTTTTAAATCTCAACTCGATCAGTCACGTGGAAGTATAGTAAATGTCCATGTCATTTGAAAGTTGATAAATCTGTGACTGTTTGAGGCAACGTAGCTCCTAAACGGATGGACCAATTTTGTGTGTCAAAATGTCACATTTTGGCACAACTTCAATAAAAACAAAACGCAAACAAAACGTTCTTATGACATGATGGTTTCTAATAGATGATTGTAGGCCCTCTAATCGAGTCTTATAATTTTTATTTTTTCTGTCGCATTTTAGGTAAAAAGAATCATCGCTCGCACAAAAAAAAATGTTTCAAATTACACTACCATATTCAATCGAGATTGACAATATAATTGTGTATCTGAAAATTGGTCAATTGCAGTTGCTTTTATTGCAAAATGCACTTAGTTCGTTCCTGTTCTACTGGTGGCAAGTTTTAATACGGCAACTTTAATATCGACCACGGCGCCACTTTTATGAGCACTTTAAAATGCAAATATATTTTAGGCAAGAATCTTTTATTCCTTATGCTATAGTTTACTGATGTCATGACCCTTTCTTCTATACTAATATTACAAACAGGAAAGATTTGTATTTTTGTATGTTAGTAACGAATAAACTTCAAAACTACTGAACGCATATGGATAATAGGCATTATGATAGTAAATTACCTGGATTAAAACATAGGAAAGTTTTTTATATAGAAACTTATTTAATAGGAACGGGAACCACGTGTGTGAAACCGCGGGCAGCCGCTAATTACTTATAAACTAAAGAAATGTGTCATTGATTTTTTTATGAATGAAACAGTGTATAACTTATGCGCATTAGCGTTGCCTATTTATCCAGTTCCAAACCAATTTTAGGCATTACGCTTGTTTATGCTCGATTAACTCCGAGTTTCTTTTTACAGGATATATTCAAGGCTCTATCATTATACCACTATACCACCTCATCTAATAAGCCCGTATAATTAGAGTGTTTTGTATAAATACGCGGTTGTTTCATAGTTTCTTATTCAAATACTAAAAGGCGAAATATAATGTTCATAGCTAAGCATATGAAAATAAATTGTTATTTTCTTTTATAAAAGAGTGGTTGTCTAACATACTGGTTTGGCTTTGAACGTATTAGGCCTGTTTAAAAATATAGCTGGAAAGCTTTTTAGACAAGAATGTTCCACAGCTCGTTTTCCAACCTGTTGGTGGCCAAATGCTTGCCCATCATCATATCATCATCTTTTAGAAGCAAAACACCCACTGTAGGGTATAAGGTATCTCCAACGAGCGACGATCGCCGATCGGCCTGTTTCCGCGATTTTCACCAGATCATAGGTACACTTTTTTATTTTTTTTATTTAATGTTGTACAAAGTGTTACGTCTAATACAAAATCAACCGAGTGACTAAAACCCAATTAGGTTTGTCCAGTCACGTGCATTCTTAAAATTAGTTGATAAACCTATACAATACAATTAAGCAGTATTCTTATAAAATTAATTTTGTACTTAATTTCTTAAAAAAATGTTTCATAACGTCCTAGCAAGTGCGACTCTATCCAAGAAGAACTAATAGACATTTGATGTAGACGACAATGTTGGAATTAATAGTTGTTAAAAAAAATAAAAAACAAAGATTCCAAAATAAATAAAAATTTAAAATATCTCGCGGAAAGGTCCGACTGGCAAGTACAGGTACATAAAAACAATGCTGTTCACTTTGTCGGGGGTTTACCTACAAAGAGTCGTTTGGCGCACGGTCGTCATTCCAGAACCTTCCCACAGCCATCTGTAATGATTATAAAAAAAAATCTAACGATATTGTATCTCGATCTTGTTGGAATGACTTTCAATTTCAAGTTCATTGGACCACTCCCAGTGGATGTCGCGGGCGCGTGACGGATCGACCGCGACATTGAATAACTTTGTCAAATTGTTATCGAACTCTTTTTGTTACATCGAATGTTTATATACGAGTTTCCTTGATAACTTATATTATAAACCTTTATATCAGAACTTGCTTATTAGGGTTATTTTTCAAGTATCTAGATTTTATACATCAATTACATACTTACTAGAGAATTGTAAAATTCATTAAGAAAAGTAGACTAAATTATCATTTTGCTCTCTCCCCTGTTTCCTTCTTCAAAACTGTACCAGTTTGATTCTTTTTTAATTATAAGGGCTTTGGCTGTGTCTATATAGGGTAACATATATAGGGTATAATTTCAATAGGGTTTAACCAGAGGTTCCCAAACTTTTGTTTCTCATAGACCACTTTCGAAATTTTGCTGGTTCAGGTGGACCCCCAGCAGCAAAATTTCTACCATATTCCCAACATTCGACAAAAATTTTGAAAATTAGTTCTGACTGTAGAAAGGAGATTGAATAAATGACCTAAGAACTAACAAACATTTGGAATGTACGTTAATTTGTATTAGATTTTAATACGTACAGTATTTGAGTATAATAAATAATTGACAGCGGACACTGCTTAATATTTAATCACTTTAAAAAGTAGTTTAATTCTTAATACCATGAAACCACCATCGTAAATGACAATTGTTATTTGCATCGATAGTCAGTTCAGTTACTTATTGGTATTAAATATGAAAATATCGCTTAATTGGCGTCAATTTTAATATCGTGTATTAATTTTTACACAGAAAACATTGATGTTGTGCAAGATTTAAGTTTTTTGTGCATATTTTAGTATTTATTCTCTAAATGTCAACGGATCCGGAACTAGCTCGGCGAAGGCGGCGAATTTGTCGGCGAGTGTACGTGGAGATATTGATGGCGTTTGGACGATGACGCTTGGCGTGATAGGCGAGAGTTCTTCGCTCAGATTAGCTGCTTTAACATCAAGCCGGTGTTGCGGCGTCAAGGTCCGTATTAATTAGCGGAAATTAATATGGAGTTTTATAAAACATAACCTCAAAATCTGATATTTTTTTAATGTTCTCAGCAGTGTCCGTGGAAAAACTTTGTTCTTATGGTTATGGTAATACGGGTAATACGGGCCGCCACCTATTACAGAAAATTAATTTTCCTCTGCTGTAGGTTCTTAGGCTAACAATGTATGGGCGCGGAACATTGTCCTTTGCTCTGCGGCTGAGTTCCAATCACGAATTAGTAATTTCCAATTAGAAAGGAGATCATTCTTTTAGGGCCAGTTTCTTAAAGTGCCGGCCACCAAAAAAGAAATGGTACGTATGGTTAGAACCGGTCATTGGGAGCAATAGTTGATATGGCACAAAAGTTGTGGGTTTACTCCAAGTCAAGGAATACAAGTTCAAAGATTTGAGGTTTTTATTGCTTGATTTCTAAAAATGAAAAATATTTAGACATATTGCTAATCCAAAGTCATTGCGAGACAAAACGATTTAGTAGCCCATCATTTTTTGCGCTCAATCGGCACGCATTTCTGTCGGATGCATCGTGGTGCACGGAACGTTGTCTAGCCACTCTGACTGTCATTTGCCTTTCGGACTGCCTGTCTAATCTGACTTTTATATTAACGGTGATATGATATGGAATTAAAAAAGGTTAAATTTAATTAAGACTTAAATTAAAGTTCTGCAAAGTTTCATAAGTCTATGGTCGCACGCGCGCGAGTGCGTTCAGTCGTGGCCGGAGCGGAAGAGAGAGTGTCCGAGGCGATGAGTCGATCGGCCGGAACCACGCCCGTCTCGTTCATACGTCGCGTCTACAGATTACTTTCCGAGTAAAGGTTGAGCAAGCATCATCAAAAGATCAAAAGATTAAATTACACCATTTCTTTAATTAAATTAATGCTGTTTGTCCCATTGTAATTGTAAGATAAGTTGGATTAAGCAAATTTTTACACAAAAAAAAAATTGCTTAAATGAGCACCTTAAAATATTATCTGCCTACTTTGATTGCCAATATTCTTAAGTAGACCCCCGTCGAGTCTCCCTTGGACCACTTTGGAAATCATGGTTGGTATACACCACTTCAGACTTAAATATCGGTATTATATGAGCCACCTTCCAACGTGTCGGAAAACTCCTGAGGATAGGGATTTATTAAAAATTATGGCAAGAGGGACAAAAAGCTCCTCACAACAATGCTTTAAAAACTTTGGGGGATTTCGTCAGGTCCAGGACCCTTTCGTATGTCTAAGTGTTTCTGTTTCTATAGAACATCACAAGGACTAATGTGGATCCTATGCAACGACATGTTACTAGCTGGAGGCAAATTGGTTAACTCACAAGGTTAGGTGATTGAAGGTGAATCGTCCAACCCAAAATATTTAGAGAAAAAGTCGCAAATATCTGTACCTTCCGAGCAAGTTTCATCATCGTAGGTCATAGTGCAGGGTAAGGTGGAGCAGACCTTTTTTCCATTAATGTACCGCCAGAACATTTTTGGATCAGCCCTCAAAGACTCTTCAACTGAAGACAAATGCGTTCTATAACAACTTGATATGAGCCTCTTAGATCTTTCCCTCAATAGAGAGAATGAGTCATAGTCTCGAGGGTTACCAAATTTTTTGTGGTGGTAAGCACGTGTGGTATTTAATTTTTCTTTTATACAACGGATCAAGGCTTGGCCATACCAAATGGGGTACCTGTTTGATGTGGTGTTTCTAGCAAGCGGTGTATTTCTCGATATGATGTCAAACAATTTATTATAAAATACACATTCGTTATCATCAGCTGAAGAAAGCAGTGCCTCCCAGTTCACACGCCTCTTCTCTTGTACGCCGACGATCTCAAATTTTTTACTGATGTCAAAAATTCGGAGCAGCGCATAGCACTTCAACACGACCTTAGGGTAATCTCTGACTGGTGCTTGTCCAACCGGATGTACCTCAACGTGAGTAAGTATTGTGTATCCCTTTTACAAGAAAGAAAAATAAAATAATAGCCGAATATATAGAAAAGATATTGTAAAAGTTTTGGGTGTGCTTTTACAACAATTAAGCTTTCGTCCTCATTATTCGCATGTCACGAAGAGGGCCAATAGACTCTTAGGATTTATTGTTAGATCAACAAAAGGTTTCAAGAAGCCTAGCAGCTTGTTGTTCCTTTTCGGTAGCTTAATAAGAAGTGTTTTGGAATATTGCTGTCCGATTTGGTTATCCAAATTATATCCCCCTATTATAAAGTTCATGTAGATGATATAGAAACTGTCCAAAGATGCTGTATAAAACACTTATCTCGCAGTTACAATGTAAAGAGGTCATTAAATCAAATCAAATCAAATCAATATCATTTATTCAGTCTAGGCTGTTACAAGCACTTATGAACGTCAAAGAAGCTACGCCATCGGTTCACAAACCCTACGGCGGGAGACCTTGTAACGAGAAGAACCGGCAAGAAACTCGTCAAGTTCTATTTTTTTCTCCCTGTTTTATTTCATACAGAGTCGTCAAATTGAAAAGTGAGCTTAACATATCAGTAAGGTCAATTTCCATCACAAAAGAAAATACTAATTATAATATTACATTTTATGGTTATCCTAACCGTAAACAATTTTCAACTCGTAAGGAAGGACTTACATTTAACATTTCTCGCATTACAAAGTTACTGTACTGCAAGTTGTGACGTACATACAGGTCGATAGCAATTTATTTTAGATGAAAATATTTAATCTCTAAGCACAACGTTAAGACAAGCAGACTGAAGTAGACCCATTTCCGCTGGCGGCACCCGTTCACGAGCATGACGCATGAACCAGCCATCGCTTCGCTCAACCATATTTTAGGGAACGTAACCACCCGCCTCACACGACACCGCCGAAGAAACGTTTGAGTGAGCATGACGTACTTCAGGTACTTATGTTAAAGTGTATAAATATAAAAAATACAATGGCAAAAACAAAAAAAAAAGAAAGATAAAAGTGCATTAATTTAAGACGCAACTTACAATGTTACTGGAAGACGCATCAGCTGGGTCATAATCATAAAGCTTTTTTAAAGTAAATTAAAAATAATAATAATAATGGCTTTCATATACTTAATTACAATAATTGGAGAACATTACTTATTTTTATTTATTCTGATCAAGCAGTGCCACGTTCTCAATTCAAAACATCATAAATAACATAGAATTTATTACGTAGTTACAGTGACAGATTGTCGAAGTTTAACATGATCCCGTTACATACTCGCCGGAAAAGATATGATCTACTTTGCTTACACAAAATTTTGCACTCTACTGTCGATTCAGTAAATTTGCTATCTTCGGTTGAGCTTAACACCAGGCACAGGTCACGTTGCCCGAATTCTTTTTCGATTCAGGTGCACAAAAATAATACATCTTATAACAACCCTATCGTTAGAATGTGTCGTACATATAATGAAATATGCCGTGGTAATAGATATCTTGATGTCTTTATTAACAAATTCTCTATAAGAAAACTGTGTCCGAGCTTCTTGAAGCAGAAACATCATAGATTGAAATTGTTAAATGTAAAAAAGAGTTATAATGTAAAAAATGTAAAAAATTACGCTATTATTGGATTAAAGTCTTGTCTCATATATTTAGCATAGATTATAAGTTTTGTAATGACTTTGATTTGTAAGTGTACCTACAACAAATAAATAAATAGGGTATAATTACGACCCTGTATTATTCTTTTTACAGAAATAAAATAAATTAGGAGATTTATAAACCTTCACGCATCAGATGTTCTGGATGGATGGATGACATTGGATTAACTCAAAGATTTCTTTAGTTTTTTTAGGTTTTACCTTACCTTCTTCCATAATTATACATGTCAAGAAAAGCGAAAGTCTTTTGTTTCTTGTCACGGTTGTTAACGGACACTTAGCGATAGTCTTTCTTGCAATGTACCGTATCGTTCTCGAACAATTACAGTTTTGTCATACCTCGAACATTTACGTATTTTTCGTGTAGGCGCCTATAGAAATATATTTTTAAGTATTTATTGTGTTCTATGAAGCAACGGTTCTTGTACTGTCTGATTTTAGATATATTTGTTTAAGGAAAACTATCAAGTGTTACAAAATGTGTAAGTACCACTCGAAGCTGTTGTAACAGTGGGTTATTACTGCAGCGACAAGCTGTTATCACAGGGATTGAGCACGACACGCTGGCTGCGAATGCCAATGGCCTAACAATGCTCGAGTGACATGAATGAGTCCGATTAGAACCGATCCACGCGAACGAAATAAAGCGCACGAACGTTGCGGTTAACGCGTGTTCACAGTGACACACTATAGAAACTAATTAATACGCATAGATGTAGATTTTTCTCATACATTTGCTTGTCAACCTCTTACACAGTTGCCATCTGTTAGCGGTCACAGCGGCAGAAATGTAATATTTAGCTGTTATAATGAAAGCTCTATTATTATTTGTGGGATGTAGGGGCTATGCAGCTCCAGTCGGAACTGTAGTCACTGCGACCTAAAAGATCTATTGTAACTCCCCACCTAGTTATAGTATCTCTTTCAGCCAGGCGGCCTCCAGGAAGTCTTTTATCGTCCTAGCTCTGATGATGAGATTTTAGTTCCTGTAGTCAAAAAACTCTAAAAGCTTTCATTAAAATAGCGAAGATGTACAATCAAGGAGCTTCCCGGTAGACAGTAGAGATTTATTAAGGAGCGTTGTTTAAAAAATTTATACATAGATATAGAAAAAAAAATATTATTAATAGTTCACAGATGAATTACCATTTGGAAAGAAAACATTATTGCTTTAAGATTTTGAAAAAACAAAACTCTACTGGTCGACCGGGAACTTTCTCGATTGTATGGTCAACAGCAACACAATTTTATACAAAATGTCTATTTCTACAGACAATTCCTCAACGGCTTACGTCTTGAAGTTCAAAGTCGATTGAAAAAATCTGAAAGATATTCAAGGCCGTAGCTGCTTTTGACTGTACATTTCCTGCCGCTGGGTTCGATAGTGCGCCGCGCCGCATCGCAGAAATTGGCGTTGCGCGGCGTGCCAAAACACAAATGCGTTGCATCGCATGTTGTGTTTTGGCACGCCGCGCCGCATAATAGATGCATGATAGATGCTTCGGAAGCACGTATTAACTCGATTGAGTTTTTTTAGTTTTTGGTGCAACTACTCGTTCGTAAATACATATCTAGGTTCAAAAGGTAATGAATATTTCACTTTTGCTATTCCTTTTAGACATATGCTCAAACAAAAATATGTACCTACTTTAAAGCTTAATATTTCTAAAACAGAATCCTGCATTAGAAAGCGTTCCACAAACCTACAATACTTTTAAAATACCCATCCAACAATACACCACAAACACTATGAGATTAATGAATTTTTTTCATCCCCGCGTACACATAACTTAATTTCTGCTTCAAGATTGTGATCTAGCACTTTATTGGCAAAGTAATATAGCTTTTTGCCAATTTTTACAGCTTTCTAAAAGTATGGGGCAATACAAGGGTAAAGTAAGGGGACGTGACGAAAGTACACGGGTTCCTTGTCGATTTTACCAAGGAAATTAAAGTTTACAATTCAATGAGGAATAAAGATTCCTCTTTTTTGGTTCCCCAACTGAGGTGTCGTTTAAAATATCCTTGTGTTTCCGATCTACTTTCTTCAGCTATCTTTAACTTAACAGTTGTAACAAAAATATGCTAATACTGTCCATGTAAACACGCCCCATGGAGTTGGATATTATCTGTTAGAGCAAGGTCATTCTCAAATGCGGCTGAATTCCGTTCAGCGCGTCTGAGACTCACCTATAATAGTGCACTTTTGTGCCGAGTGCCGAGTAGGTCAGCACAATTAGCTCTCATTCCATGATCGAGATTTAGACAACGATTGTCTTTTGTTTAACCTTGCACTTTGTTATTTGATTCAGAATTTGTAGCCACACTTGATTAATATGTCGCTGCAAGTTCCATGTATACTTTAAGGCTCGGTTACGATTTTCAGATATTTTATTCAATCATCTGTGAGTTTTATACGCAATTTAATATTTGTAGCAACTAAAGAAATTCTCTAGCTTGTCATGTTTTTTACAGCTACAACTTTACATTTTCTATATAATAAGATATCCCTCCCACGCCATGTTTTCATACTACTCACCCTTAAGGTTTCAAGCAGTTTTATTTTGTCCGAAACCTTTTCGGAGCGTTTTTGCATCTGAAGTTAAGCGTCTGTGTAAAAATAATGCTTCATTAAAAATAAACCTATAAAAATTGCTATCGTTTAGCCTTAGAATAATCAAGCTAAGCGTTAAGCAAAGTAACATGACAGTGAATACCTACTATACTGGTATTTTTGTTTATTACTAATAAGAAAAAATTTCATGGTATTCCAATATGGTACCAAGTAACATTTTATTTTGGGGTTTTGTTTAATTTTCCATAAAATAACGTCACGAAAAATCCTGAAATTGATATTGTGTTTTTTAAGGCTGTTTAAATGTCTATTTATTTCATTCTACAGTTCTTTTTTTTATTTTCATACTGCATGTTTTTTCCTTCTTCCTTCTAATATTTTTTTGTCTACTTGATTTTTTATTATTAACAATAATTGCTTTCATTCTTATATATATATCTTATAAAAAAATATATGTTCAACCCTATTTCCACTGTTTAGTAAGTTGGTCTAGCTTGTAATGTTAAAACCTGCGCCTGCTCTAATGACATAACATTTAGTGATCTATTTTCACCGCTGCATTATGTATTGCTCGTTGCTAATATGATCGATGGGAAGTAGGTGGTATCTAGAGGACGCGATTTGGCAATCTAATCTGAGGGACTACCTATACGGTGGCAACCGTAATTTATCACATTACGATTTACACATAATGGAGCCTATTTGTTTGTAGGCTTGCAATTCGATGTCGTTATAGTGATTGCATTTAAATTGGCGTTATTTATTGTACAAATTACTTCAATACAAAAGGAAGTGTGAAAAGAGACAAATGGTGGAAATAAGTAGTTGTTAAACAAGATAGCGTACTTTATGAGTTTTTGAAAGTATGCCACTTTTGTTGGTATGCGTGCTAATTTTGTTATGTCAAGTTGTAAGATATGTTACAAAATCATGTTTTATGTATAAACATTATAATTTCACATTACCGCATGTTTACGTTACGCTGTGGAATGATGGTGATTTTAATGACGAAAAATTCTCATGACTGTTTAGACTTTTTCATAACTGTTTAGCTATTTCAGTTTGGTTTCTGCATTTTATGTTTGTGAAGATTTTCGCCATATTAAAGTTTTTTTCTATAGAGTTCCTTGTAAAAACAAATAATTTTAATTGTTATTAAAATAAGGTATATTATTTCTGACTATATGAACCAATGTAAACACATTTTTTCACGAATCAGTGATAAATTGTGTTTCTATACTTATAATAAATTTTAAATAGAAAAATATTGGAAAAATTAACTCGACCACAAGTGAATGATGGATTCACTTGTGGTCGAGTTAATTTTTCCCCTATATTTTTCTATTTAAAATTTATCATAAGTAAAAAAAGCATTGAAAAATGCAAAAAAAAAACGATAATTATAAATTTTGTTTCTTGCGGTTTCCCGAAACAGACGTATGTACCCAGTAATGATCATTTCGGACGTTATTTAAATATAATATATATGAATTCTGTGTTTTATAACCTTTGTAAATAAGAGTATTTATCCAGCGCCTTAGGTCTAATATTGCAGGTATATTTTTCAGTAGCTCAACCTTCATGGATATTGAACAGAATCCTGTTAAGGGCATTACTCAATAGCGTTTGTGATTAAAGATTAGTTATGTTCATTATGATCCAAGATAATGTGTCCGCAAATTGCCATAAAAGATATCTTTAAAGGTTTATTCTCAAGTTCATAATAACGTAACTGTATGTTTAAAATTTTTACGCATGCGTATCAAATTCATTATCATGACTTGACTTAATCGTTGTATGGCGGTGCAATATCTAATTATTGTCCATTTTTCTAGGCCGTCGCGTCGTAAGTAGTTGTTATTTGCGTAATTCTATATACAATAAGCAGTAATTATACCGCCGAAATGTTGTGGAATGTACGCGCGATACGCACGCAACCGGCGCGCGCGCGTGTCAGTAAGCAGACTAATTATTAGCCACTGTCTAACCTTCAGTGGTATAGCTATAATGAACAGACCACATATGGTTATTGACAGGGGTAATTGAAGAACTGACAAATTACTATTTTGCAATAACAATTATTATTAAGTAACAAATTGACAGACAGCCAATGTAACCATAGGCTATTATGATTGAATCTATAGTTCGATCGTAAAAAGTTATAGTATCTGATTTCATTTTATTTATGAATCATAGATTCTTGCGTTAAGTCATCACACTTTCGGCAATTAAACTTGTGTGTTGAAGTGTTACTTGTGGGTTATTTTAATGAAAACCCATTAAGAACTTGCACGGTTGAAACAACGGGATAATAGGTTGTGTTCATTGCATTTTTTTTATCGGATATTTATTTATAAAACCACAAGTATCTACTACGTAAAAACGCAATACCAAAGCGTGAGAATCTTTCTTATATTTACTACTTACTTACACGCTGTTTCACGAGAGACTAACCAAAGTTTATGTTGGTATGCATTGAGTTATTTTTTTCAAAAAACTGCTTGATATATTTTTGTCTAATAAAGTTTTAGATTTTTTTTGCCAGATATTTTTATTTCAACCTTTAAATTAATTTTACGTAGAAATATTTTCTGTGTTTGTAATGATACGTTACGTAATTAAAAAAATACACTTAATGTATAGTGTGGGTAATCCGGATTGATATTAACCAAATGTCTTTCGTCTCCTGACCTCCCAGGATGAGGTTCAGTTTATAGCTTAAACGACAAAAAAAAATCAAACATATACTAATGTCCAAAGTCATAATGAAAGATTCAAATAGTTTTCAGCAGCTGATTTATTTACAATTGATTATAAACACAGGTATGTACACATAAATATCACATTCATCAGTCATCCTTCAGGCACGCAAAGTTACAAGTAGTCTAGTAGAGGCCATGATGTCCATGAGAGAGCAGAAGGGGGGCGGCGTGAACGGGCGCGTGCACCACGGGAGCGGGGTGATGGCCGGGGGTCTTGTGGACCACTGCGTTGAAACTAGAGAAAAAAGGGTTAAAATGTGAGTAATTATATAGTGAAAAAATTATGATGTCAACAAAAGGGCAATATGTGACGTGCAAGAGGTGACTCTATCTTGTGAAATCCAGGATTGTATCTCACTGCACAACACAAGGCAATAGTTATGCTGGTGTCAATCGTAGTAACGCACGTAAATAAAACTTAAGGCCTTTCGAATTTGTCTTTCCCCATACGGGTAAAAACTTTCTGGGTAGGCATTTTTCTGTTCACAGACACACTAATGTTCGCTCAGCAAAATAAATCTGAAGGCTGGACCGTTATGAGTTTCAATGAACTTACCCGTTGTGGTCATCAGCGGTGTACTCTACTTTGCGCACAGAGCCGTCGGGCTCGACTAGGGAGTAGCTGCCATGTACGGCACCACCGTCGCGACTCTCGTGTTGGGACTTGTGGTCGCCGGTGTGGGGGTCAGCCACGGAGTACGAGTAGTCGTATTTGGGGTGAGACTGCAAGGATACAAGATAGATTCTTAATAAAGATTTATGTTGCTTTAATATATTATTTTTAATCAACATGCGGGCAGACATTTGCCTTCATCATACCTGATGATAAGTTATGATAAGGCTGAAGATGGAAGCGCGCTTCTAACGGAATCCCAAACTACTGAGGAGCTGGCAGTCTTGTCTCTAACTGCCGGTATACAACAATGCTGAAAACACTGTTGTGAGATTTGCCTTGGTTAAATAAATTATTGATGACTATTCAAATGTTTAAGGGTTAAATAAGTTTCAGGACTCTTGACTGCAAGTACTTGGTTCAGTACGATTTCCATACTTACGTATTCATGTCCATGGGCAAGAGCGACGGGCGCAGCGTGGAAAAGAGGGGTAGCGAGGACAACCGGGGCAGCATATTGCACCAGGGTGTAGAGTGCGGGAGCGTCGTGACTTCAAGCACCTATTTCACCTACAGTTGCATACTTACGTATTCGTGTCCGTGCGCAAGAGCGAGGGGGGCAGCGTGGTAAACAGGTGCAGCATGGACAACAGGAGCGGCGTGGACGACTGGGGCAGCATAGTGCACCGGGGCGTAGTGCGCAGGCGCGTAGTGCGCGGGAGCGTCGTGGCGCACGATGCTCTGGGAGGACACCGCTCCGTGGTGGAGCAGGCCAGCGTTGGCCGCGGCCAGGACGGCGCTGATAGCGAATACCTGCAAGGACGTTATTATCAAACCTGGTATTTTTGGTACGATTAACCGGAATGTCCCATTAAAAAAAATATGTAGTTTTAAGCAAAACCCTTTTAAGAAGGATTTATATGTATTTTATTTTAAAAATAATATTAAATAATTCAACTCGTTAAATATAAATAATAAAGGGCCTGCATAATATTTATTGTTCAACAAAATAAACTTACTTTGGTGAACATTTTGCACTAGTTAATCAGAGCAGGTGACTGATACTATTATCGGTCCGGTGTGTGACTTTTATATGAAAAGCAAAACGGAGCTTGTGGTCGGTCCTGCGAGTGGTGGGGTGGCGGTCACCTAAGTTCCGTAACTTTGACACCGCGAGGTCACGCGCATACCTCCACGATAATTTTTCTGCCCCCCCCCCATAAGCCCTTCTATGGACACCGTTTACCCTCCAGCAAACCTATGATAATTACTATCTCCAATACGCCGGTATTGCATGAGTAATTGCAATATTAGCCCCAGTTTTTACTACAGTTCTAACGGCAATTGTTTGAGACTTAGACTTAATGTTACTTAAATGATTTTGGAGGTTTTTGTGGTGAGTTAAAGAACACAATATTATAATACTACACTAGAAGATAAAGTAATTTTAATTTAGTGAAATTTATGATAAATTTTAAATAGAAAAATATTGGATAAAATCAACTCGGACACAAGTGAATTCTCAGATGGGAATCGAAATTTGTTAGATTTCGGAGATTCCAACTTTTAATTTTGTAAAGACCAAAGTTGTTTTTTTTTTGTTTTTATTGACGTGGTGAGTGGACGTAAAAAGCTCTTATTTTGTTTTCTTAGATTTACACGTGGCTATTTTAAGATATTTTCGGCTTTTGTCAAGTTATCCCTTCACCAAAGATCCGAGCAATCAAGAATATATTTTTAAATTAAATTCCATTGGTGTAATTTAATATTTGTCCATTCAAATTCAATCATGATTTAGGTACATTTTTTTACAATGATTTTATGTAGGTTTTGGTAACACCATAGATTTGGTAGTAAGGACGGTGACTAGAAATATTTTAGTTAAAATAAGGTTGATAAAAAATAAACAACGACAAAGATACTGAGAAATAACCCTAGTATATACCCTATTTCTAGTAAAACGCTCGGATTATTTTCCTGAGCAAACTCAATATAAATTATTTCAATCGATCGAGTTTGTCAATCAAATTAGCTATCTACGTTATGAGCCAGTAATCAAATCATGCCAATCTAAGGAAATGGTGCAATTTCTATCCGTTTATCTCTCCCCACAAGGTTATTTGCAAAAATAATGTAGTAACTTTTACATGCGACAATTGACATATGATTGATCTAAAAGTGAGCATGATCGCCCTGTATTATTGAATTGCGACAGGTAGGATTGAATGTTCGACCACATGCCGATGCCGTCTGGGCAAACCAAAACCTATATTTGGAAGTATTTAGTTTCCTAACCGATGTTCGAAATGCGATCACAACGTTTTGATATCGTAAGTTAATTGTTGCAATAACTTTACACATGAGCGACTAACTAAAATTCATTGTTTATTATCTATAATAGTAGGCACCTACAAAAATCGCTCTGGGCAGTACTTTGTAATGCCATTATCGATACTACTCGATTACTGCTGCAACTTGCTAGTGTTTCGAAATATAAAATACGCATTTTGTTTATGTTTCGATCGAAATGATGATTAGATAAGGACAATAAAAAATAATATTAAAATGACAACTTTCTTTAGCTCCTACAACGATCAGCTGGTGTATGCTGTATGCTTTCGATATAATTATGGCATTGTAAACAATTTTATATAAAACAGAAATATTCTTAGATGTTTCTTGGCTGGTGTTATTTTTCTATTTATCATGTTGCCTTCATTTTTACTGAACGTACACATGAAGTTGGCAGTAATAACAAAATGCGCGTGGGAAAATTATTATATTTTGAAGGTTGTTTGGAGGTGGCATTAACTGCGTCATTAATTTCATTTGTTAGGTTATATTATCACGTAGCTACAATCTCAAGTGTCTCTGGTTAAAATTGTTATTAGATATAAAAATCAATAGCTATTGTTCCTTACAATTCATATCGCAGTTACCTATAAAATAAGAATAATGTCAAGTATAAGTAATAAATTAAGAAATTGAGATTCGTATCGTGGATTTGTTGCACGATTTCCTTAATGAATTGGGTTGAAATTTCTATGCCCGTTGCATATTTATAACAGAAGGGCTTTGTTTAGCCACGTTCATAATAATTAATTGACTATCCGCTTTGTTATGGCTCACACCTACATAAAGTTTGACCCTCGCAATTAAAGCATATGTTCTTTCGACTATCAAGGCTCTGATTTCTTAATTTTCCTTTCTGTGAACATAGTATTTGTGCCAAAACATAAAGATTTGAAATGAAAAAAAAAGCAATAAGACAAGGCGATTTATTTTATGATTTTTAAGTTTTTGCATTGTCAATGCAATTTTTTAAGGTGGTTTATTTTTTGTTGCGATTGTGCAATATTTGCGTGTTATTACCATTACTTTAATATTGCTTTTCAGTTCAGGCACAGATTAATAAATAGTCCAGGTTCACCATTCAGGTACCTACAGGGTCAAAATAGAGTAAGGGTGGATTGCACCATCTCACTTTAACGATAATACATACTATAACGGTGGAAAAATGTGTAGGATTTGACAACTAAAAATCGGTAAATGTTAACAGGCGCAACTCGGCCTAAGACGGAGCTTTGCTAACTGAAAAAATACCCATTTTTAATCGTTTACTTATTGAAAAGGTTAAAGTAATGACACTTCGCTAATGACGTTTTGATACACATTGCATTTCACATATAAAAATTACTTACCAAAACGTTACAATTAATATATTTAAAAAGGATGTTTCACTATAGATAGTGATGGATGATGATGAGATGAGAGAGTGAGATGATAGTGAAAACAGAATTTTTCAGAACTTCACCCTGTAGCAGATGTAAAAATTAACTCATTACATAATCGCCTACGTTTTACGTTCCAACCTATTGTTTATGAGTAATAAAAACGTTTCCATTATCCTTGACTCCTGTTTGGACATATCTAGATTATATCCTTTTCGTTTTCGTTTGGCAGTCGTGAGCGATTTATCCGGTATGGCAATCGTCACGGAAGCTCGCGATTACGTGGTCAGTATTGGCTTTGTTGTAGCAAGGCTAGATCTGGTTGAAAGGAGTCGTTCTGTGGTTCAGAGGTCACTCACCCGAATTCCGGCCGTGGTTTGCTAGATGATTAATCAAAGGTCTGTTGACGGCTTTATGTTAAGTTTGCTTATCGTAGGTACTTAAGTAATTAATTATTAGTGATTTTAATTTTTGTATTCACAATACTATTTAACAGGTACACAGTCCAAGCCAAATTGTAAGATATGTCCTCCAAGTTTAGTTTATTCTGCAGTTTTATATAAAAAAATCGGCTGAAAATGTCCCGGTACTTTTCTGATAGCAGTTATAGTTTGTTCTATCAAGTCCACTTTTGTAAACTCCAAACCTTTGAGCCTCACCTCACAAAAAAGCATAGAAAATGTTCGGGTGAACAGCCCACATATGGGCTGCGGACTTGGTGGCTGTAGATAGTCCACAGCCCATATGTGGGCAGTGGACTGTGAACCTGTTAATGAGAACGGAAAAAAACGCTCTCCCCTCAGATTCTTTATATATAACATAGAGACAACCGTTTTTCAACTTTTCTAGATAACGTTTAGTTACGTTAGTTTCAACTAAAGTCCGAGGGAACCTCTACAAAGAAATCTAAAATCTTGATAAAATCAATAAAACGCAACTACAGAGACAAGTAGCCAATTTCTAATATAAAGTTTAATATTCTTAATTTAGTACTGTAAACACAAATAAGAAACCTACATCAAAAAGCCTTCAGTCGTTTCTTCAAATAATTTTTAAATCTTCAGAACTTTATGGACTGCTTATCGAGTTACATATGTCTCATTGGTGGTGGACATTTTGCCCATGTCATTTATTACTTATAAACTTGTAGGTTCTAAACACAATAGAAATTTTAATGTTAAATATATATTTTAACAACAAAAAATTATGACAGAGCTGCAAATAAGACTGCGAGAGTCCCAGAAACTCATCAAGTCTCTACAAAAGTTTATTCCACATAAAAAGCTCAGTCTCATCTATTTTAAAATCTATTTGATAAGATTTAAATGAAATGTCGTGATCAAAGTACAACTGCGTTGTAAAAGTGCATAATTACTTCTTATCAGAATCAACAGTCACTTTATCAAATACAATGGCTAAGTAGTTATGTTTCATCGTGAGCTTTTATCTCAAATTACTGTTGTGAAATGGTAAGTTTACTTGGTAGAGCAAGTCAAGGTAAATAAATGAAGTCGAATGCTGTCTATATAGCACAGGAAAACAATTTATCACAATTACGACACATTGTTTGTCATAAACGAAACTAAATGATGTATTTGATTGTTTGGAATTTCGAGGGCAGCTTTTAGTGCCGATTCGATATTTAAGAGCTTTCTGTCTACTATTTGGTTTAAAGTGAACTACTTTTATAAGCCAAATTCTGGAACAAATTGAGTAACATAGCTATTAATAACAGCGACAATTCAGTTAACAAAAACCATTCGAGATACTATGGAGAGCCTAACTAAGTTTAAGGATATTGGTCTCTTCTTGCCTTTTCAATTATTGCCTTGTTGCTACTTGAATTCTGTAATGTTGTTTTTCTGGTTCAGATAATATAAAGTACTTATGCTATCACTTACCTTTTAAGCTATGACAAACAACGGGTAAATGAGTAAAAACACTAATTAGTGTCAAATAAAATGGATTTTACTCTTTATAAACCAAAGCTGTAAGAAATGGAACACAATCATAATAAATTAGGTACACTGTTAAAACTATTAAGTTTTAGTAATATTAAATAAACTGAGGGTTGAATGAAATGAATGCCTGCCCAAGGATATCAGAAATGGACTAACATAATTAAATGTGATGAGAAATTTTGGATGATACTATCAGGTGAGTGAACTCCTAAACTTGATGATGTGAATGAATGGTGGTTGATGATGTGGTGAATTAACCAAGAACTAACATTTATTTTAAGTATAAAACTAAATGTTAGTTCTTGGTTAATTTAATGATATGATTGGGGAGTGGTGATCCTCTGATATAATTTTCACAGCAGGGTATTAGCAGGATAATAATACAGCCGGAGGAGGTGACTCCCGGGTTTCCCTGAACTTTGCGGGCGAAGTGGTCTTTCGGAAGGGGCGCCGTACGTGTCTCGTCATCTGCGAGAGTGGATTATGGACGAAGGTGTTAAAGTCACTACTTAAATTTTCAGATATTATTTTAACCGGTGAATTCTAACAAAGGGGGCCGTACTGTAATGTCCTACTAACGAAACCTAAGTGGCAATCTTTATCATAACAAGCATCTGAGCAAAGGGAATAATAAATAAGGGAAAAATTAAAAATCATAAAGCATAATTTATGGTAGGTGAACTTTGCTGGTGTTATTTAATTAAGCCAAAATAAGTGGATTGGATATTCAAACCAGTAGAGCTTTAATAAGGTTTAATTTTATAGACTACTTATTATGTTGTGTCGTGTTGGTTAAGGCCTAAAATTAAGATTTCTCGAACCGCGAAATTGAGAAAAATAGTACTAAAACTTTACCGTAACTCTCATAGAGCTAAGCTTTTCACCTCCTCTGTGGTCTAGTGGTACAACCACCGGTATCAGACCCAGGGGTCCCGGGTTCGATTCCCCGCGGGGTTTACATATTGTATTCGGTTTGGTTGGTGGTAGGACTTGTTGTGAGTCCGCCTTGCTAGCTACCACCACTTATCTAAACCTGACGACATAAGAACAATGTTTTCAGCATTGTTGTGTTCCGGCAGTTCGAGATTAGATAGATAGTCAGTGGCTGAGGATTCCGGGAGAGGATCTCTTCCATCTTCAGCCTTATCAATACTAAACATCAGGTATGATGAAGGCTTATTATTGTCAACAAAAAATATACTGCTCTGCCTGAATATAAATTTCTTATTCTATGATCCTAATTTGATTTTGTTACTACTACCAGAATAAAGAAGCGGTTAAGTTAAACTAATTATAATTTTGTATACATCATAGGACTAGGAGTGTTTTCAGGACTTCGCTAAAACAATAAGCTTTAACAGCTATTGCAGTTTTAATTATTGCATCTTAGACTTTAAATTAAGTCAAAGACCAGATGGTAAAACATAATATTAATATATCAGAAATAAATTAATCTGTTACTAACCACAGATAATAACTGTTAGTGGATTTTAAAGTCGCCGAACCGAAGTAGAGTTCTTGCAAGTATTTCCTATTAAAATTATCGAGTAAATTCAACACACACATATTATTTTTCAAGCTGTGCGGTGCTCTTGATTATATATTAATTTTAAATATATTTTTGAATGAAGGTACGATTTATTAAAAACAGTTACCTTTATGACAATAATGACATTGTCTACAATACTTAGCCACACTCTCTACAGATGTCGTCATTGTTTCACTAAAACTTTATGGAACTTAAAGTAGGTACTTTTCAAAAGTAATACTTATTCTAGTCAGGTTATGAAATGCCCTTAGTTAGGTACCCTACTAACTTTCAATCCTGCAGTATAATATAGAGAGCCGTTATATCACTTTCTTCGTGTCTGGTTTTGCATAGTGATTATAATGTAGCACAATCTAGGAACTTCCCTGTTGACCAGTAGAGATTTTTCAGGGTGCGTTGTTTCAAAAGGTATATACAGGTATTAAGTAGACGATATTCTATACATTGATTAGATTTTAAGATGAATAGCTTAAGCTGCTTTGTCACCTAATATAGTAAAACTTAAAATTTGTAACAGATATTAAATTAGTAACATTAGTAACAGAATCAAGACGAACAGAAAAATTAACATCTCACTAACTTTTCATTCTCAAAAACGAACTGCTGAACTTCTGAAACTCAGCATGGCAAATAACTGTGCAATGCCCGATGGAAAGCTCCTTAACTGGACACTGCAAACCAAACAGGCACCAATGTCATATGAAGTTGAGTGACACTGACGTTTGCCGTTACTGCAAACTAGAGAGAAAAACATCCAACATCTCCTACGTAACTGTGTATGCGGATCCCTAATTCACAAACGCAGTACCCACCTGGGCCGGCACATAATTCGACTATTATGTTATAATATAGGAATTATCTACAAGCTAGGAAGATTTTAGGTTCCTAAGCTTAAAGAGATACTCTAACTAGGAGGCGAGGTACAACAGATCTTTTAGGTCGCAATGTCTACAGTTCCCGCACCGAAGCTGCATAGCCCCCATACCCCACAAATAATAATAAACTAAAAGGTATCGGTTACAATAACATTTGTCTGAATACATAATTAGATTGATTGATAATACTCTGAATGTATAATGAGCTCCTATAGCATTGTTACACAATAAATTGCATGTCCTAATGTTTCAATTAAGTGTCTATTTCAATAATATAAGTTGATATTGGTTATATTAGTATCAGATAATGGGTGTTGTTACCATTTCTCGAAGCTGTGTGCAATATAGGTACAGTAAAGAGCATAATGTGCCGCAAAATTGTCACTGGCACACGTTGGCGCTACGGAAGACCAGAGCTGTGGCCTAGTGTCAGGTCATAGCATACCTGAGTAGCGACCAATTTGGTTATTTTCTAGTGTAATGCAATTATGTAATGTTCCTACTGTGTAAAATAACCATTAAACAATTTTTCTTTCTTTCTTTTTTTTCTAATATGTAACAGCAATAATATGTAAGCACTTTACAACCTTTTCACATTGAATCACACGGAAACGATGCTCTCTGTGTCCAGAAAAGAAATTAATATTATAATGTGAGGACGCTCCGTGGTGGGGGGGCCCCCGACAAGGTAGACCGATGATCTGGCGAAGGTCGCGGGAAGCCGCATCCAGCGGGCAGTGCAGGACAGGGACGTCGTCGTGGAGATCCTTGGTGGAGGCCTATACCCAGCAGTGCGTGTCATGTGGCTGAGACTTCTATTATAATGTGATAAGGTGTATGTGTGTATGTGTATATTACTGCTCGTGACTGTACTATGTGGAGACTAGTGGGCGATAAACTTAAGTGGTTGAAATGCTTTCGACAGATGCTTATTTGAGATAAATTTATTGTCGTAACATTGTAAATGCTTGGTGATGAACTAGTTTAGATTGCATAGGCGATTTTCTTTATTAATTATGAGTTATTGACCAATTTAAAATGTTCGGTTTATCTATATATATATATATACAGGATGGAAATTTAAAACGGGGCACGAAGGGCATGTACCTTAATTTTTTTTTTATATTGAACTGCATTCACTGATTTTGAAAAAAGAGTACAGCCAGCAGGAAAATGGTAAGGTTTCAAAAATATATATTTTCACCTCACACGCTCTGAAAAGGAGGATTTGTCAATCAGTTTAGGCGTAGAAAATCGCTTTTTGCGGCCTAGCGCGGCAAAGTACTTTTTTAATTTAATACCTAAAAATATGACATAATGCGTTCCGAATCGCACTATTTACTTTTTTGTTATATTTGATTCTTATTTTAAAGAGCTTTAAATTAATTATAATACTCCGTTTTGGTTTTATTATATTATTTTAGTTCATTGAATCATAAAAACAATAACAATAAGTTTAAACTATTTTTTATAAGAATTTTATATTAGGCCGGGTAAGATTTCAATTCAATTCAATTCAATTCAATTTTATTGCAATTCACAAATGGTAACAAGATGGTAACATAAAGATGGTAAGTACATTGTGGACCCTGATAGGGCACAGCAAATAGTTTTTTTTTTTTATAGAGGACGACTTATTTTTTTTTACAATTAAGTATATATTTCTTAAAATTTTAAATCCTTATCATTTAAAAATTCTGAAACACTATAATAGCACTTTTCTAAGAGCAGTGTTTTTACCTTTTTTATATATATATTGTAACTATTTTCTGTAGCTATTTCTTTTGGAAGTTTATTATATATTTTTACCGACAAGTCTAATGGACTAGAGGAGTTCATTCGGAGCCTATTAACGGGTATCATTAACTTGTGGCCGTGTCGTGAGGTATATCGTGATAGAATATCCTGCCTTTTTGTAAAGTATGTTGGGTTCTTATGTATAAATTTACAAATTTCTAATATATAAATACAGGGTAAAGGTAAAATTTCGAGTTCTTTAAAGTATGGTCTGCAACTGTCTGTTTGATCAATGTTTACTAAAATGCGAACTAACTTTTTTTGTGATGTGAAAACTGAGACTGCATCTGAGCTACAACCCCATAATATTAGACCGTAGTTAAGCCACGCATGTGCATAGGCGTAATAAGCAGCTTTTGCGGTTTCTAAGTGGTTCTTTTAGTTTCGCTTAGCGCGTATGTAAAACTTGAAAGTTTAGTTTTTATATTAGCTATATGGCCTTTCCAACAGAAATGTGAATCTATGACCAGGCCGAGCAGTTTACATTCAGTGGCGTTTTCGATTTTTACACCGTTATAAGAAAATTCTACTTCCAAATTATCTTTTTGACGCGGATGAAATGTAATAAGTTTTGTTTTACGGAAATTGATTTCTAAATTATGCTGTGTCATCCAGGTAGATATGCTACTGAATAGATCTGTAAGTTTTGAATTTAAGTTTATGTTATTTTTACATGGTACAAGCAAGGAAATATCGTCTGCAAATAAAACGCATGGATCATTGATTATTTTAGGTAATTCGTTAATATAAACTAAAAATAGTAAACATCCTACTGTACTGCCCTGAGGAATAGATGAGTTTACTATTTTGCTATCCGATAGAACAAGCTACATTTCTTGCGTGATTTCGTCAAAGTATTTTATTTCAACATATTGTTCTCTATCTTTTATGTATGAAGTGAACCATTTATGCGCAAGACCTCTTATACCAATATCATAAAGTTTTTGTAATAATATATTATGTTGGACTTTATCATAAGCTTTGGTCATGTCCAATAGGACACCGACAGCATATTTTTTATCGTCTAAAATTTTCAATATTTCTTTTACATATTTTAATACGGCCAGTGTGGTGGACTTGTTCTTCCTGAAACCGTTTTGGCATTCATTGAAAACGTTAAACTTTTCGCAAAACCTGTAAACACGGTCAAACATAGCTTTTTCTAGTATTTTTGAAGAAGTTGGTGATAAAGCTATCGGTCTATAATTGCTCATGTCTGTTGTTTCTTTTTTTTTGTGAATAGGTTTTATAATTGTTTTTTTCAGTAGCATTGGGAACTCTCCTTCGTGAAAAGATTGATTAATTAGACTCAAGAAAGGCAAAGTTAGTTCGTCGACGCAAGCTTTTATCAATATAGGTGGGATTTCATCGATGCCGTGACTGGTTTTATTTTTTAAATTCATTATGATTTTTCGTACTTCACTATGATCTACTGGACTTATGAATATACTGTTTTCTATAGAACTGCTCAATAATGGACAGCTTGACCGTGGCGTACGAGTTTCTGCACTCTGCAGTTCACCTATCGAAGCGAACAAATCATTAAACGAATCTGCTATTTGTTTTGCACCAGAGCATAATGAATATTTATTTTTATTTTCATATTTTTATTTAATTTTGTAGAATTTTTATTTAATTTATCATTTATAATTTTCCACATGGTTTTAATCTTGTTATTTGAGTTATTTTTTTTTTTAATATATTCTATTTTTTTGCATATACTACTGTTTTTTCAGTGTTTTTTAGTACAATTGGGTATTTGACAAATTTCAGAAAAGTATTGGAAAACATTCTAAATATTATTATATACCTCTTACAAATATTTATTTTTCGAAAAAAGCGTTATTATATGGAAAAAAACATAATTTTCTGTTATTATTTTGAAAGGCGCGCGAAAACAGACGGTCACGTGACATTTCAAGCTTGTGACGTCACGATTTGTAAACAAACAAACGCGCTCGCTACAAAGTAAACGCTAACGTATAAAATTGGTTTAATTACTTGAGATTGCGATAAAAACTCTGAAAATGTCAACTTACAGGAAGTGTGCCGTGCCTATGTGTCGAATTTCCCCTGGATACAGTGTCAGAATCACTGATGTACAGTTAGTAGAAGACTCGAATTTTGTAGATTGTTTAGAACCATGTGTGTCAATACTCGCAGACAGAGGATTTAAACATATAGAAGAACTTCTACTGCAAAAGGGAATTAATTTAATAAGGCCACCAAGTGTTTCATCTAACACAAAATTATCACAACAGGGTGTTATCAAAACAAAACAGATTGCAAGTTTAAGAATACAAGGTGGTATAATAAAAAATACATAATTTTTAAGAACAAATTGTTTTATTTGGTACTAGTATACATAGTGGATATATATTATTTTTCCAAAAAGTCAATAACTGACTTAGTAATTCTTTTGTATATTCAGGATTATAACTGATAGGAACTATATTGACCTGATTATTTTTTTCAAACTCCCATGATGCCACACAGAACAAACACTTTTTTAATTTAGTCACATGCATCTGCAATTGCACTTGTGCATAATACTTGGCAGCGATTTGATTGTCTGAAAAATATTTTTTTGATGTTTTTTTATTAATTGGACACTTTATTTCTATAATAGTATCACCATTTAAAATCCCATCAGGTGATGCAGCTAACATTGAATGCTCTTGACATATAAATAAGCCACAGTGAGAGATATCACCAAGTTGATTTTTTAATTGCATTTTTACAAGATCTTCTAGCCTTCGACCCCTTTTCATGGCGATGGTGTCAGGCACTTTTGCGCCCAATATAATTGCAACTATAGAACCATCTGCTGTTTTACAGCGAGTCACCTCATAGGCTTTGGATGCTGTGATTCTTGCATATCGAAGCTCATACCATGCTGAACTTTTATTCTGCTCACTAGTTAGGTTCTCGACATCACTGATATTTGTTTCTGTGAAAACAATAATGTCATCCATCATTGTAATAATAATAATAATAATAATAATAATAATAATAAATTTATTCATAAAACTCTAATTTAATGGATTATGGATTAATGGATTTTATTTAGCAGGAAATCAACGAAATTATTTATAAATCAATTTAGATGTTCTGTTCAATATAAATTTAATATTAAACAAGAAAATCTGTAGTTTACAACGGGTAAGATCAATTTTTATAATTTATAAATTTGGAAAGTAGAAATAAGAAAGATTTTTATAGATTAATTTCTTATTTTCTTTTTAGGTTCTTCTATTTTATCCTTTAATAAACTATAATAAACTGAAATAGCATATCATTGCGACAACTGCAAAATATTTTCATAAAACTAGCACTTTCAGGTCTGCTTATATTAAGAATCAGTAATATTGATTTTTGTAAATAAAATATACTTACACCGAAGTTTTTGCGTTTCGAAACTCGGCAGAGCAAAAGTTAGGATTAACCGCAAATAAATTTGCGATCATAAATGAATCGACTCTGGGTATCTGGGATTGGCACTGTCGGCTTTTATGTATTGGTCCTTGGTCGATATTGTCCAATTTCTCACAAGAGCAAATCGGAAAACTTTTATTACAGTTTATTTTTACAGAAAGCAAGCAAAGATAGAGACGAAGACGAACGACACTTTCTTCTTCTATAAGAATGGCTTGGATTGGGCTTGCTCTATCTCCTATACATAATTCAGCCAATCTCACTTAATTAGCTTTTACACGGTGAAGTGGTTTGCACAATTTTGATATTATTTTAGCATGATTTTAGCTAATTAATCGAAAATAAAAGTCAGCACAATTAACACCGTCGTTTCATGTTTGTTTGTTTACAAATCAAACATGGCCGCCCGTTTCGGCTCATGTATTCCACAGATAAAAAAACGCAATTTTGTTTTACAAAAATAAAATATTTACAATTACTACTTCGATCAAATAACAATTGTGCAATTATTATTTACCCAACAGCTTTAATATCCACATCCCATATTTTTTTGTGATATCTGTCAAATACCCAATTTATAATTTTGTTTTCATAAATGACATAGTTGAAGTAATCAAACACAGCAAAGTGTACCTGTATGCAGACGACCTCAAGCTTGCGAAGGCTATTCACTGTGAGAAAGATGCTGAGTTGCTGCAGTTGGATTTGGATAACTTGGTAAAGTGGTGTCGAGAGAATAAAATGTCACTTAATATAGACAAATGTTTTCACATTAAGCTGACACGCAGGTCACATGTTCGTAGTACAAATTACAAAGTTGCTGGAGTGATATTGAAAGAAGTGGATACCATCCGCGATCTAGGAGTGATCATTGACTCAAAATTAACTTTTCTCCCACACATAGACAATATTATATCTAAAGCCTCTAAAGCACTCGGGTTCATCATTCGGAACGGCAAGGTTTTCAAGGATCCTTCGACTAAAATAATTTTATATAACAGCTTCGTCAGGAGTATACTTGAATATTGTTCGGTGGTCTGGTCTCCTCAATATTCTATACACCAGCTTCGAATCGAACGTCTCCAGAAGCGATTTATACGACACCTCTCCTTTTGCTGTGGGTTGAGTAAAAGGCTCAAAAGCTACAACGAAAGACTACGCCATTTTGGAATGGACAGTCTTAACACTAGAAGAAACATTCTAGACTTGACGTTTCTCTATAAAATTGTTAGGAACAAAATCGATAGTCCGCAACTTCTTAGTTTATTGAATTTCAGAGTTCCACGCAAACCACCTCGTTACCCGGTTCCGCTGTTCAGTAAGCCGCGTGCTCGTACAAACATTCGATCACATTCTGCATTGTACCGTTTACCTGACGCTTACAACAAATTAGCTTCTGTCGATTTATTTGATAATCCCTTTCGACAATTTCGCGTTAAAGTTGTGGAGTTGTTAAGAGAGGTGTAAAAAAAAAAAACACGTTTTTTAATTTCAATTTAATTTTTAATTTTTTAATTTTACTTTACTATTTTTTAAATTTAATTTTATCAAATTTTATTTTTATCTTAAGTAATTCAATTGTATTTTTATTTTAGCAAATTTTTTATTTTATTTTTTCTCTAATTGTATTTTTACTGTTGAGAGTGACTTCTAATGCATGATGTGGCTGCCTTTGAAAGAATTTTACATTTTGATAGTGATCTCCATAATTTGTAGTATTTGTAAGCTTTATTGTAATTTTCCCTGGTGGTCCAAATAGATAAATAAATAAATAAATAATGTTTTTTTATTATATCATTTTTAGATTTCACAACCTATAATTGAATTTCGGACTGTAACATGAATCTTTATTTTTAAATTGTCTTTGTCTTGTACCTCTTGTCAGTGTCAACATAATTACGGAATCGTTTTTATTCTTATTAATAAGTAACAATATATTCCTATTTTAAATAGCTTTGAATTAACTATCATAATATTTTTTTACCGGAAGTTGACCGCGGAAACAACCATAAAATGTATCTCGCTGTTGTGAGGTGAAAAATTGTGTGTTGCGCTCGGCAGAAAAGTTTTTAGCGTCTTGTACCTTTGAAATCCTCGCTTCGCTCAGGATTCAATAGAGGTAACTCGCCGCTGAATAACAAACTTTCCAGCCTTGCATAACAAATAACAATTAACTATGCCTAACGATCCTGTTTCTCATGAAGATCAAAACACGATTCTTCTTTCGCCATTTCTTACTTTTCTAGTATTCATATTTCAGTTGGTGTCTTAAACCGTTTTGATCCTCATAAGGAACAGGATCGTAAACATAAAAAAACAGATTTTTCTGCTGAATGTATTTTTTTTCAAAATCCGTGAATGAGTTCATTATATCCCGAAAAATTAAGGATGGTTTTCTAAGAACGTTGTCATGTAGCTACAACGGTTATGGTACCTGCCCCTTCGTGCCCCGTTTTAAATTTCCACCCTGTATATATTCAGCTCGTTACTGTAAGGACTATAGGTTTATTTATAAGAAAAAAAAAATCGTGTCGAATAGTTTTTTAAACTCCACGCAAATGCGGAAGAAAACTATATTTCTATAAATTTCTTATTGTACGTATTCTTGTATTACTTATTTATTAAACTGCTCATGTATTTGAGATAATTTTAAAGTAAATGTGTAGGAAGGTATAATTAAACAATTAACCATCAGTTAAAATGTTCGCACCCTTCATTTATACTTTGAGTATACTATAATATTCTTTTTCTCAAACATGCATGGGAATGTTGTCATTATTTTCGAAAAAAGAACACGCGAAGTATCGAATTTACGAACAAAGAAAATCAACACATTGCAGGAGCGTTTTTAAGTTAAGAGTATTTAACAACTCCAGCACGCCGTTTCATACAACATTGCAGGAGCGCTGTAATGTTCCAAATTCAAAAAGACGCTCCTGCAATGAATTTGATATTCTTTTAGTAATTATTAGATGTATAATATAAAAAGTATGTTTTATTTCCCTGCATTCTTTTGAGAAAAGTACTATACATGCCTCGGCGGAAATGGCAATTGCCTGTCTCGTATTAGTGAAGTCCTCGCCTAAGGCTCGGCCTTCAAACTCATACTCGTCCAGCAATTGCCTATTTCACGGCCTTTGCAATAATGTACTATTTCATCCCATCTATTCGAAAAACGCTGATTAATTCGCCTATAAGTGCGAAGTCTTTTCTCCAAGAGACTTTTTCACGGGGCAGTAATGAGATTTGAATTTCGAACATTAACATCGTCCCTTAGTGCACCGTGACCAAAGAGATCGCACGAAAATATTGTATGAAAAAGTCACTGGCCGATTATTAGGTGACCGCCGACGCGTGCAGCGCCACAAAAGAAAATAGAGAAAAAAGAAAAACGCGCGAACTACGTATTACCCTTGTATGTATTGGATTTTATTGGAGTAAACAGTGTTTTGTGATATTTGCAGTGCAATAATTGCGAAAAATTAGTTCCACAAGCAGCGACAGTATTATTTTAACACTTTAGAATAATAACGCCTAGAAACCGCGTCTGAACCAAAATGTATGCATAAACGCGTGTCATTGTCATGATCCTGTGTGCGTAAGCTGTATGTATCTACGCTCTTCTAAACGCACACAAATATGGCTTCAGTGTTACCATCATCGGGCGTTTACCCACAAAAATGGGAAAACGTGCTGATATGATCTTTAAATACATAAGATGAATTTGATTGTGTTCATAAGTATATTACATGTTTTTAACAGACTTCAATTGCAAAGGAGGAGGTTATCTATTTGTTGCGTTTTTTTGTATATGTATTTACACCGATTACTCGAAGACGGCTTAACCGATTGCAATGATTCAAACGTTATAACATTAGGTATTTTCCCAAGTTGGTCCCATTTTTTGAAATTTTGAAGTTGGTTCAGTAGTTTTCAGAAAATCTTCAAAATACTGTCGTTTTCGTCACCATTTTATATGATTTTAAGATGGATGTTCATTGATAGATGCGGTTTATGTGTAGGTACATCCTAACCCAACCTATTTACCAGGATACACGAAAATTGCCTGCATGATGCACTAAAAAGAGTGAAATAAAATATAAAAAAAATAAAAAGAAGTCGGGCATGAAACATGTACAATTTTTTGTTTTTTGTTTAAACCCGCCCGACTTCATAGTACTTACGTTATTTGGTGTGATTACAGTTTTTTTAGAGGTAAGTATTATTTCTTCCATTTTCTTGACATATTTTTTTGAAGGCGGTTTAAATTTTATAAAAGTATTTGTTTAAATAACAGCAAATTTATCAACCATTTATCTAATGATGAATGCCGTCGTTCATTCGTTTAAATTTAAATTCATATATGATTGTATCAATTTACATTAAGACCATCTTCTGTGAGAAACATTTTTGTGAAATATTTACACAAAACGTTAACAAACCATAATAATCATAGACAAATGCTATGCGAAACTGTTTGTGTAGATGTTTGATTTTTTTCAATCTGATTCCAAAACAATTTTATTATGACAACTATGAAAACCTGTTTGATATTAAATGAAATAGGAAGTATCGATGAATAAGGGTTTCAATAATAAAAAGGTTGTGCCTTCACTGCCGGTACCGCCATCCTGAACAGTTGCCGGTACTTGCCTTTAAAATTTGCGTTGACATTTCAGAGAGTGAGTTTGCCTCGGAAGTCCTGTAAAACACGTGATAGGTTAGAAATTTAAGGTTATCGCAAAGCACAGCGAAGCGATCGCCTTGAATTTCGTGGTTATTTTTTTGTGTGAAAAATATCCATGTTTTGTTTCACAAAAAAAAAAAATCACCACGAAATTTCTAACCTATCACGTGGTCTACAAGATTTAAATTCAAGTACCGGCAACTGTTCAGGATGCCGTTACTGGCAGCGGAGACACAGCCAATAAAAAACGTATTCATACATATTGAAATTTAATATTTATTTAATCAATCTTATTTAACATTTCAAAGTAATTCAAAGTTTAAAATTTGAAGCAATTCATTATTATTAAGGCTAGGGTATTCGAAATTATCAAAATGAACCTATTATTGATTCAAAAGTATGTAAATAATTAAATATTTAAAACCAATTTTCCTTGCGGTTACGTCTAACTATTTCAATCCATCGACAGGAAAGCTAAAAAATATGAGACACTATCAAAAACAATGATTAACAAAATTTTATAAATGCAGGTACGGTGTCGATTTTAGCATGGCACGTACTTATAGGCAAGTATCTATGCACCTAACAAAAAATATAACTTACTTTCATAAAACGAAAGACGTAAGAAATTAAAGACGAATTAAATTAATGCTAAATTATTTTCATAGAACTTATAACACCAACATTTGCCTAGTCCAAACAGTATTAAATAGCAGTTATAGCAAATAAAAATTTAATTAACTCAACCTATAGAACCAACTAAAAACATTGTGTGTATTTTTTTCCCCACAACTAGCAACACGGTATAGTGATCGGTTCTGTTTCAAATTATTTGTTTTTAGTCGATTTACGTACAGAAAATGCATAAAATGTAAGTACTTGCCTGTGAAATGAAATTTCATCACTTTTTTTGTTGTTTTCCCGAGTTGCTAAAACACTTTTTTATTGTGCAAACAGTCATTTTGAATTATTTTTCGCGTGCTGTGGTCGACATAACGTGACCTTGAGCACTGACAGCGCACGGAACCAACTTAGCCACATTTGGCTAAGTTTTTTAGTAGCGCGTTTTTCGTGCTTGCAATAGGTTTCAAGGCGGTATTATTCTAAGTTTAACAACAGAAAATATTAAAACAGATGCAAAGACATTTTTAAACATTATAACATTATATTGGTGTTTAATATTTTTTTATAAATACATTCATTAGTTGTATCTAGAAACGCCTCTTATTTCGTTTTCTCATAGACGGGGATGAAAAGTAGAGTGTATCACTCGGCCGCAAAATATATTTTTGGCTCGGGCGACGTACTTTGAATCCCTTTCATTACCGTGCTTTTTCGTGTCTTTTGTCTCACTTATCAGTAAAACATGGCAAATCATCAAATTGTGAATGTGTGTAGTCTCGCCTCTTGTTCACAGATTATAATAAAAATTATCATTGCATTGCCTACGGAACTAGATATCTAATGAAAAAATCGGTGATTTTCGATATTTTTTCCGCCAATTGTCAAATTGTTGTCATTTATTAGTTTCACATATTTTTACTTCTTTTTTATTTAACGTCACAGTAGACACAGTAGGTGTATAAAGTAGAGTATGCTTCTCGGGGATAAAACTGTCTTAGCCTTGGGTAGACTTGAATCCTTCGCTCCATTCAGGATTATTACGGAACATCTTAATTCACTCACTAAGTTCGGGAATTAACTACAGAATCCTTCATTTCGCTCAGGATTCAATATGCTGCCCTTGATATAAGACACTGCTTTATCTCCTTAGTGCATAATCTACTGTTATATGTTATATGCGGTGTTACCTGCTCTATTCTATTTTTTAGTTTCCTTTACTAATACGAGTAGTTAAGTAATTCATAAATTCATTTCACAACTCGCTAAAATAATAAAGAGAGTCATACATTTATATTATTTTAATGACTATAATTAATGGAGTACATTATGTACACGAAGATCACAGTGAGAATAAATAGACGCAGCTACAGCTTCATCCAGGGGACTTAGTAGTGGTGGTGCTGGGAAGAGTAGACGTGATGGCTGGGCCCGGAGTTGTGGACTACAGCGTTGAATCTGTGACAAGGAAAAATATACTCTATATCAAACAAACCAAAGAACAATTTGGAAAATTAAGATATCGCTGTAACGAAACAATAGAAACACGCATGGCGCCAAACACGACTTCGAAAAGAAGATCGATATAAAAACAAACAACGATAAACTCGTTCCGAAACTAGTTCACAACAACTTCCCATACGTGTTGATAGACGGTAGCAGTCGAGGGTCGAGAGAGGTCATTACCTGCTCATATGCTATACCGGTTTGACGACCATGTGAGCATGTAAACATTGATACTAGACCATGCGTCCGACGGAGCTTCCATTGAACGCAAACAGTTTTCGAATATTTGCGCAATTCAGGGAAAGTTGCAAACTCATCATGACCGTATTTACATTATGGGGTCAGGTGTGAAGTTATCTAATTTATGTGTTTTATGAATACGCAATGTAATAAGATACAGTTGAAGTAATTCTGATTCATGATGCGTGTGTTATTTATTTACCCGTTGTGGTCGTCAGCGGAGTAGGACACCTTGCGGAAGGAGCCATCAGGCTGCAGCAGGGAGTACTCGCCCTTCACAACGTCTCCGTCGCGGCTCTCGTGCTGGGACTTGTGGTCGCCGGTGTGAGGGTCCTCCACGGAGTACGAGTATTGGTATTTGGGGTGAGACTGCGGAAAATCATTTACATCAATGAAAGCGAAACTATCTTACGAAACCGATCCAGTTGGCACACAGTTCTAGTTTGTGTACCTAGAATATCCAGTTTTCAATTTCACTGATAAATCGCAGATAAAATAGGTGTCGCTTGTTGGACTGCAGTGTAACAAGATGTTATTAGATTTTGTGACAAGTGCACTTAAGACCGCGCGCCTTCCTGACAGATCTGTGTTTATAGTTTAGGGTAATGAAATTCTAATTTGTGTGTATAATAATGAACTATCATTAAGAAAGACTCATTTAAAATCTTTCGAAATGAGAGTTTAATACTCGTTTATGCGATCTAATGAAATCTATTACTTCTTGTTGTTTTTTGACAAGGTAGAAAAATAGCTCTTCTACAAACACGAATGGCTTTACGTACGTAGTAGTCCTCATGACCATGTCCGGAGTAACCGTGTGCGATGGGGGCAGCAGCCACGATGGGGGCACCATGGTAGGCGGGGGCGGCGTGGACGGCATGGACGGGGGCGGCGTGGACGAGGGGGGCGGAGTAGTGTGTGTCGTGCTGGACCACGTTGTGCTGCGAGGAGACGGAGTAGCCGCCGTGCCCGAGAAGGCCGGCCTGGGCCACCGCCACCACAGCGCCGAGGGCTAGGATCTGAAATGATCAATTCAGCTGCTTGAGGATAAAGGGGAAAGGCAAAGTAGCTTTCACAGGAACCACTAATTTCGGCTTCTATATAAAGGGTTAGTTAAATTAAAGGCTTCAAAAGGGGATGGTATCGAGGAGTTCTTCAACTCGATAGCAGGTCGTCCATATCAGTTTCTGCAGGGCGCAGGATCACAAGGTACGTCACAATCCATTTCAAATCAAGCTTATCGTAGCAATGTCAATCAAGCTATCCAGAACACAATTTCACTTCACGTTTCCGCAGGGCTAAGTCACTTACTTTGGTAAACATTTTTTGTGTGGGTTTGTAGTGCGTGACTGACATACATCTGATATCCAGCAGTGGGTTTTATAAGAAATGGAGTTGGCCGGTGGGGCGAGAGCGCGCTGCGCGTCCCCGCGGCGCAAGGTCGAGCTTTGTCTTGCACATTCTCGTATTACGACCAAATGATTGTTACTTAACGTAAATATACTCTGTGAACCTCATATTATACGCTATGATACTAGGTCAGTGTGGGCCGTGATAAGATTGTTATAGTATATGTTTTTATTGAGCCGCATGTGTGTGAGAAAAAACTCTTTGAATTAGCGTACATACTCTGAGCTTTTATCGTAGCTTTTATTTGATCTACGCATGATTAGTTGCGCATGCATCATTAGACATAATTTAATGTAACGACAAATCTCATCATTCATAAATATAATAAGCATAGCCTTTTAATAAATAGTTCAAATCTGTCTTGAAGCAATTTTGTATTAATACACGAGGAAGTGTGTCGATTTTATCGTGTGTAATTGTAATAATAATGGAAACGGATGGGCGTGGATTATGGCAGTATATTAAAGTTACGTTGACAGTTGACAAACTGCGAAGTTACATAGTGGCCTGACTTGCATTTATGCATTTGTATATTATGCACTCCTGTGTAACGTGTGTTATAAATGAGCCTATTTGTTTATCGCAGCTTTCTATTTTTGAAGCTTCGTTTTGTTAATACAAAGATTATAGATTGTATTTCTTGTAAAACAAATATTTATTTCCTTCTCAATTCTTGATTTTCAATTGACAAAGTAGATTTTGTTCATTGAATGCCATTTTGACCATACATATATGTATGTAGTAAAGCAAATTTTTTCTGAGTCTGTACAAGACAGATGAACATACTTAGTAATGGGTTTACTTTTTTGGTGACTAGGTATATATTCTTTAATAGCGGGGAGTCGATGGCTGCAAGACGCTCATAGCCGCTTTTTGCGGGGCCTATGTCCAGCAGTGGACTTCTAATGGCTGAAGATGATGATACCTATTCTTTATATTTCAACGTGAACGTAAAACAATAAAATTTTCTTAATTTAAGTAATGATTTTGAAATTGATCGATCTCTATATTTTATTTCAAATGGACCGAGATTATGTTATCTCGTATTGTGTCCTTATTCTGTCAGGACTGTTTCCCAGCCCAGCTAAAGAACGGGGAACAGAATGGGCGGATATATAGAATTAAGACGAAATATAACAAAGTTTAAGATAGACAAAAGTATAATAAAAAGATAAAAAAAAAATATTAACTGGAAGATATTCGAATGTAACGAAAATCTAAACCTGAGTTTTGTTATCAAGAATTTACTTTTTTGTTCTCTTAAACATAAAAATTACGAGAAAAAAGTACGAGATTATTTATGTTAATTCATGGAATTTAAACTATTTACACTAATCGACAGTCGGTCACTAGGGAACGGTAAACAATTGTAATAGCTGCCCGAAGTGGCGTCTCCTCGCAACAAAAGGTATAAAAACATGAACAAGCCCTTACTTGTTTGAAGTCAGGATCAAGACCGGAACTACAGAACTTGACAGACCGTTCGCAGTATCAGCTTAGAAAAGTAGGAAAATTGTTATAATATAGATATCGATCGATTATAAATAAATGTTATACCTATATGAATGTATCCTGATAAATGAGAGGGTCCCTTCCTCTTCCCTCCTGAAAAAGTACGGGAAAAACAAAGGTGTTAGTAAAATCAACTAATAAAGATATCATAGGTAAATATATAGGTACATATAGGAGAGAAAAATAATGAAAGAAAATAATACGTACCCATTAACTATGTATCACCGTCATAAGATTTAAAAAAACATTTTATAAAAAAAAATTCAAACCGACTTCAAATAGTAAAAAATAAAACTTTTGGAGTCGGTGCCAGCCAGGGCATTCTACATTGCACTTCTATTAACTATATATTTTTTTGGCCTTAGCTAGCTAGCACCGACTCCAAAAGTTTTATTTTTTACTTTTTGAAGTCGGTTTGAATTTTTTTTATAAAATGTTTTTATTTCAGATTTTTTAGTTACATCATGTGCCGTTACTTACACTAAAAATCAGCCTATACACAACAATGTCATCTAGGTAAACGACTACTTGTCAAAAGGTGATTGATATTTTTCAAGATTATGAAAAAACTACTAGCCATATCTTCGTAAAAATTATATGGGACCACACATAAACCATTTTCTTTCAGATAAAAAAAGAATTATAAAAATCTGTTAGCAACTGGCGAAGTTATGGTAGAACATACATAAAAAAAAAAAAAATACAGTCGACTTGAGAACCTCCTCTTTTTTTTGAAGTCGGTTAAAAATGTCAGCGTCATCGAAATCTCCAACTTAGTGCTTCGAAGTCACTATGTATATGAAGCTAAAAAAAGCATCAAATGTTTACATAAATATTTGTAAAGAATTTGTGAAAATTAATATTTATTATGTTTTAAAATACTTACCAAGAAATTGTGTTTGATATTTAAAAAGGAATAACAAAAAAAAACATTTTAAAATGCAGAGCAATATATGGCTTCGTTGAAAAAGTGAAAATATGAAAACGACGAAGAAGGCCAACGCCAGAAAAACATGAAAAAGAAATGATTAAAAAGGATGAATGTTAATAAGTTTTTTTTTAATTTGGTCGAACATGATTGAAATCTTCTTTCAAGTATTACATAGATACCAAGTAGTTTTATACAATGAGTTTGATAGTTTTAGAAAAGAGTATGGATGAAATGAGGTGGCAAGTATGAAATAAATATAAAATATGGAAAAATTGTGAAATATAATAATAGATGATTGTAATTATAAAAATAAGATGCGATATAAATAAATATGAAAAAGAAACGTTGTGTTGAAAAAACACAACGTTACAATTCTCTAAAATTATTAGTTGTTATCAAACCAGTGTAGTGAGTGCAGTTTAATAAAGCAATCGTTTAATTTAACCATTACTTTAATGGCTCATATCTTTTTGAATCAAGTACCGTCAATAAAAATATGTAGATCAATAACAAGGCCAGCCAAAACTGCGCATACGCTTACTCTGCTTAAAATAAGGTAAAATAATGTTTGAATCACACTCCAAATCCACGCCGCCGCTATGTCATGTTGTTTTAAATAAAACGAGCAGTGATAAAATAAATGGTGTTTTTTTGTTATTGGCACAAAATCAGCCACTTGATTATCTTAAAATAATTTGGCCAAGTGCGTGTCGGGCTTCGCGCAGTATTAGGGCACTAGTTAGCTTTTACAATCAATTTAAATGGTATGCCTATATTTATTACCCTCTCTTTTACACTAGTGACGACCACATCCATATCTATTCAATGGAATTTGTACTAATGAAAACTTAAAACAGACACATTTTTCGCATAAGAAGGTGTTGAAGGTATAAGTTTATCTAGAATCACCCAAGGGCGGTCATTGTGCGGTGAGAACGCCATCCATTAGCAGTGATATTCTGTAAGGAAGATAACTGTCGAAGATAATATATCGCCTGTTTGGCCGGTAGACAAAACAATCCTAACTGTCGCACCAAGCGCTTTTTGGAGCACAGCGGAGAGAAGTGGAACTTCCTTTCTGAGTCTGTATTTCCGGGTTAGTACGAAAAACTATTGAAATAGTATCGAGTAAATATCGAGCACGTAATGTCAAAAATTGTAAATAAAAATGTAGTTCCGTTTACGTCCGGGGGTGCCCTTTCGGTTGCATAATGTTTTAAGTTATAATGTCGTTTGGCATAACAGTTTTGGCATATAGGTTTTTCGCATAAATTATGATAAGCATAGTTTTATGAACGCAGAATGGTTTCATCAGCATAATTTTCCCATATGCATGCTTGCATGATTGTTTGCTTGCATGCCTACTTTGCATGCTTGCTCTGCTTGCATGCTTGCTTGCTTGCATGCTTGCTCGCATGCTTGCTTTGCATGCTTGCTTGCTTGCATGCATGCATGCATTGCATGTATGCATTGTATACTTTTAACATTAAAGTATTTGATATATATTTTGTGATAAAGATTGATATGCCAATAAATGTTATGATTAGTAATCATTATGGTGAAAACATTTATGAGAAAAAAATATATACTGAAATACCATTATTACAAAAGAGGTTATGGGGAAAAAAAGTATGTGTTATGATTTATTCTGAATGAACGTTATGCGAAATGATAAGTATGCCAAAAAACGTTATGCAGCTCTAAAATATGCCTTTTTGTTTTATGCAACCGAATATGGACCCTACGTCCGGTGGGAACGCTGCTCAATATCTTATACATTTTTTTACTTTACTTCCTCGGTACTAACTCGAAAGTTATTCGTGGTAGGCCTACTGGTCTTCAAACCCAAGGTGAACCTTTTGGGTTAGCTCGAACCATCAATAAGATAACTAATGACTCTACTGGCAGTTCACAAAGGAGGACCTTCGAAGAAAGAAGCTGCCAAGGGGGTCGGCCTGCTTTCGAAGTTTTCTTGGCAGCTTCTTTCTTAGAAGGTCCTCCCAATTTGTGAACTGCCAGTAGAGTTATTAGTTTTCTGTTTTGTTAATAATAAATATTTAAAATAATAAACGAATCAAAATATCAAATCAATAATAATTGTTGCAATAGTGAATGTCTATCCATATCCGACAGAAAAATAATTTAACTTTTCGAGGGTAGACTTATAAGTAGCCAGTCATCCCGTGACAGCTGAAAAGGTGCCGAAACGTCGAGAAAATAAAAAAAAACCCCTTAAAAACCAAAAAATACGGACAATTAGATCTTAGTTCGTGAAATATACCGCGTTCAATATCCGGAAAAGTTGAAAACGCTTACCCTACTCAGAGCAATAGATATAATAAAATGACTTGGGTGCGATCTGAAACGTGGGAGGGATTTTGGCACTATGCTCCCCGATCTCAGATCTCTGTTGATTCGCCTAAGTTATATGATTACATTGTCGTAAGTTTTAATTACATTATCTTTATTATGCAAACCAATTATTTCTAATTAGCTTTCGCCCGAGACTTCGTTCGACTATATTATGTTTTAATCTAGGCTAAAATACAAATAAAATCTGTGTACCAAAAATATGCAATCAAATAGTCGTCACTTTAATAATGAGGTGAATCAACAATAAAAAAAAGTAAGTCAAAACTATCGAGCAACTTTTAACATTAGACAAATTCAATAAGTTAAATAACAATAAGTACAAAATTATAGAGCGTTACGAACATTCCGACATGTTTTTAACCGGCTGAAAAAAGAAGGAGGTTATTAGATCACGAATGCATTTATTTTTAGAGGTTTTCTTGCAGGGATCTGAGATCGGGGAACATGGTGCCAAAATACTTCCCGCTTTTCAGATCGCCCCTAAGTCATTTTATTCTATCGCTCTGAGTAGAGGAACCATTTTCAGTTTAAAGAATTGTAAACATCACCGGAAACCCTCCCACATCACAGACATACCGGGCTTTGAATACTGGAAGGGTATCATAAACGTTCTTATGAATTAATGGTAGTAAACCCTGCTGCATCTCAGACGTACCGGTGCTCGGAATACTGGAAGGGTTTCCATATACGCGACGGCGACGTGTCAAAATTGTTTTTAATTAGAGGAAGCGTCAGCTCTTATGCACTGTAACTGCACGGCCTTGAGGGACGCAAGCCGCAGTCAATTTGGTTCGTTTGTTTGGAATGAGCTGTCTGTACTTTCTGGACTGGCTCAAGATAGCGTGTGGGTAAAAATTCAGTCTGCGGATCCTGGGTTCGTGAGTCATCGAACCCCACACAGGGCAGATATTCATGTGATAAATATTTAGGTATATTTTTGCCTGACTGGGTGTATTTTATTCCTATTCTTTATTCCAACACAAGTAGGTAGGTACTTAAATTAGAAATGAATAAGACCCAATGTTTAGTTAAAAAAGTAAAAAAAAAAAAACTTTAACATACATCAAAACATTCATGAAAGCTTTCACACCACCAACAAACAATTTTTAAACGTTTTGATTGAAATTTCGTTTGAAGGTAATCTGACAGTCACGTTGTCACATAAAGCCTCACCTCGATCATTCGAGTTCGTATTTGTACAGAATAGTTCTGCAGATCGGTCAACCATCTACCGCTCTATTGTTGCAAAAGAATAATCACTATTCTAATTTTACTTAACCATTTTACGCCTACTAGTTCTGTGCGTACGTTGGCAATGTGCTCGTGCGCTTACTGTGCTTACAACTCTAAGTAATTAGTTAGGCCTGTAATTATTTATGTATTTGGAATATCCTATTTAGTGATTAATTTTTAAATTAGCTTATGAAGGTCCTTTTACCATTTAAACGAAGATGTCTTGGGCAATGTTTTTTAATAAGTGAATAATTTTTATTAAGATTTAATGTCACGATTCGAATACAATACAATCGTCAAACTGTCAATGCAAAACGGAAGAAGTGACATTTTCACATTCCGTTGTGCAAGTAACTGTTACGAAATATTATAATCAGCATAGTTCCAACGATATTCAATACTAGCTGACTTATGCTCCACTTTGCTGGGCGTTAAACATTTTTACTTGCGACGTTTAGGTATATCTCACAATCAAATACTTAAAGTAGTGCCAGAAATTATACTTCCCACAAACTAGTTTTTTTGACCAATTTCAATAATTGACATATTTCTTAAACTATTTACGATTTAAAGAATTTTATACTTTAGTTATAGACTATAGGATAATAATAAAGCAATTTAAAGCAGTTCATAGTAAACGCCTTCATATAATATTTACTGCCGCGTAATAAATAAAGTAGGAGTTATTTACTTGTTTAGTTAGTCTGTCTATGCAAAATTCTTGTAAGTATTAAGAAAATAGAACAACGTTAGGAAATTCAAAATCGTTCAAAGGGAAAGTCTATGTATGCTTTTGTATTTCGTGGAAAAGGGTGGAGGCGCAGTTTTGAGTCACCCACTGCTGAGTGTAGGCCTCCTCATTTGCACGCCAACCATTTCGGTCTTATGCTATTCGCATCCAATTTTTCCCCGCTACTTTCCCGACGTTGACCGACCTTCTAGCTTTTTGGCGGCCAACACTCCTGGTGCCGGTCCTCGGTGTGCAATGATGCGTCGGCCACGTCGGTAAGTCTAGTGCGACTCCGGATCATCAGAGTGATACCTAAAATGGCGCGCTCCACCTTCCTTTGGGCAACTTGCAGCTTCAGTATGTGTTGCTGTGTAAATATCCAAGTTTCTGCCCTGTAGACCATGACCGGTTGGGCACACTGCTAACTTACTTTTACTGCATCCATTTTTGGTTTCGATCACGTTTGTTAAACAAAGTTAGGCCCGGTCAGGTGTCGGATGGGTTACCGTAAAGTGGCATTATAACTATTAAAAACAGAAATTCTAAAAGGTAATCGACAAGAATTAGCATATACAGGGTTACAGGAAAAGTCGTACTGAATATTAAAGGACGTTATTATTTAGGTCATTTCTGATGAATTTGATCCTATAATATAGTGTCCGAAACTTAACCGTTATGGAGATATTGATATCTTTAAGTTTATTTTTAAATATCCCAATTTTTTTGCTTTTTTGCCAATCTTTTTATGATTAAGACTCCTAGGGTTCGTTTTTTTATGTATTTAGTTAGAAGACATGCCAATGAATAAAAATGATCAACAAAAACTCAACCCTCCATTAACAGCTTAAAATAACTGCACGACAACGGTATAAATTAAATAATTTTTGCTAAGTATTCCTAACTTTGAAGCGATATGATAAAAAAAAATTGTATGGAACTTATTCTGCAGATGATTTTAAAAACTTCTACGTCTTCTTAGCTATTCAAAAAGGTATAACACTAGCTATTAAATAGGCAAAACATTGACCAAATAACAGTTCAGTTAGCAAAGGCTACATTTTTGGTTTGAGGTATAAATAGCTAAATCACGAAAATAAAACAAAAAAATCAGTAATATTTTTATAATTCATGTTCAACATGGCCGCCACTATTTCTTATACAAATTCTCATTCGTTTTCTTAAATTACTTTTTACAACAGATGTTTGCAGGCTCCGCCTCATTTCCTCAGCCGCATCAATAATTTTTTGTCGTAAAACCTCGATATTTGCGATTGGTGTCATTTCGTCGTACACTAGGGTTTTCATATGACCCCACACATAAAAATCCATCGGCGTTAAATCGGGACTTCTTGCCGGCCACGGTATGGGTCCACCTCTTCCAATACCGGTTTGGGTAATTTTCATCCAACCATGCTCGAACACTTCTTCTGTAGTGCGCTGGGCAGCCATCGTGTTGAAAGAACATATTTTGTCTTATTGCCAGAGGTAAATCGAGCATTAAAGAGTATAACTCCTCCCTTAAAAAGTTCTCGTACATCTCGCCATTCAAATTATCGGGCAAAAAGTATGGCCCTATCAAATAATTAGAAATTATGCCCATCCACTTATTGTAAATTCCTACTGTACGATGTATTGTACATTACTAGTAGATGTTGAACATGAATTATAAAAATATAACAGTTTTTATTTTTTTATTTACGTATTGAAGCTATTTTTACATCAAACTGAAAATGTAGCTTTTGCTAACTGAACTGTTATTTGCTCAATGTTTTGCCTATTTAATAGCTAGTGTTATACCTTTTTGAATAGCTAAGAAGACGTAGAAGTTTTTAAAATCATCTGCAGAATAAGTTCCATACAATTTTTTTTTACCATAGCGCTTCAAAGTTAGGAATACATAGCAAAAATTACTTAATTTAAACCGTTGTCATGCAGTTATTTTAAGCTGTTAATGGAGGGTTGAGTTTTTGTTGATCATTTTTATTCATTGGCATGTCTTCTAACTAAATACATAAAAAAACGAACCCTAGAAGTCTTAATCATAAAAAGATTGGCAAAAAAGCAAAAAAATTGGGATATTTAAAAAAAAACTTAAAGATATCAATATCTCCATAACGGTTAAGTTTCGGACACTATATTATAGGATCAAATTCATCAGAAATGACCTAAATAATAACGTCCTTTAATATTCAGTACGACTTTCCCTGTAACCCTGTATATTGCGCGATGCTCCATTTATTCACGAACAAGCGGGGCTTATAATTGCTTACCTATTAGATTATTTCTTTTAAGTGTGTCGGCGTCGGTGGTAGATTCGTCTTTTATTACTATTTACTTAAAACATTTTATGAGGAGGACTTTAGTTAAGCGAGAAATGTTAATTTAGGTATACTTGATTATTTCCGAGTGTTAACTAAACACCATAAAATTGCAATTTTAGAATAGATTTAGAAATAAATAACCTAAAATCTCTTAAATAAAAATATTATGCACCTCCGTTTTTTTTTTAATTCCGATTAATTGACAGTTGAAATGATAATAACTATCAAAAAACTAACAACACTGATCTATAAATCTATCCATATCTATCCATAATTCGACAAAAAGTGGACTCCGCGGACAGGCTAAAGAGGTTGCAGATTATGGTTCCTGCTCGGATTTCTAAGACTGCTTCGGGATTAGTGGCACCTCGCCGTCGGCCCCGACTCTTGCCCCGCCCCGTGACGCGAACCGCGTACGCCGCACAAGCTCCCACAGTGCGTGCACTGCTCCTCATCGGAGACATGCTCGCTCATGACAGTCAATCGGACTTATTCTTTGACGGTATAGGACAATTAGTAGCCACTGCTCGGCAATTTTTGGGTTCTTTAGACAAATGACTGTTTTTATTTATTTAACTTACTATAATTTTATTCATAGGCTGACATTGTTGTGATGACATTTATTTGAATTTATGATTTTATTTATTCCACATTTCTTTTGTGATTTTGTATGACTTTTTATTATTTGTAATTTAATTGACCATCGTTCTAATTATAAGCTGACATTGTTAATATGATGACATTTCCTTAATTGAATTAATATTTTTATTCTTTTACTTTCCTATTATTAACTGTTAATTGTGATTCTGTTTGATTTGACTTTTTGTATTTTTTTATTGTATGACTTGCTGGCGTTTTGGAAGATTTAGCTCTAGAAGCCTGCATGTAAATTGATAAATAAATAAATATATTACTGTCAAATATGTCATGTCAACGTCACTGACTATTACACTTGACATAACAATGACAGTTTCACACGGAAAGTTTAATTATATTTATTTGTATTCATTAAGTAAAATTGATGATTGTCTAGTTTAGATTCTTACCTAATGTTCATTGTACTGAAAGCTCATTAACCAGGTGGATCGCTGTAGCTAAGGTATTGTAAGAGGGTTTAAAAATGCTAAAACTGATTAAAAATAGTATAATAAATAATAAATAAGCTATATACAATTTTGGTTCATAGCTAAAGGAACATCGCAATTACATTTTCAGTAGTCGTGGTGTTGGTACTCGGGCGCAGGGTGGATTGACGGAGCAGAGTTGTGGACGATGGCGTTGAATCTGTAAGAGAAATAATTATTTATTTAGGGTTAACAATTTGTCTTATTAAAATTCAAAATATATTACCCACATAAAATATATATCTAATAACACACAGGACCTTTCGAACTAAATTCAGAATAGGTGATAGATATTCCTGCATTGCAGTTCGTAACGTAGGTAGGTATGTAGTTACTTCATATTATCATTAGTCTACTAATAAATACAAAACGCTGCGGTGCGGAGCCCCATTATTTCACGTCTGCATCACTGCAGCTTCCAAATCGCAAATCTGAAGGCGACTTGTATTAAAAATGTTTAGGAAACATTTTTTTAAATTAAATTGTAATTATTGTTAAAGCAATTTTATTAATTAGTGCAGTGCTTGATGACATCGTAATTTATGAATTTAACAGTTACTCACAAATATTGTTATTGGTTTTAGAACACAAAAAAAACATTCCTAAAAATTCACTTACCCATTGTGGTCATCAGCGGTGTATTCCACCTTGCGCACTGACCCATCAGGCTGCACCAGGGAATAGAACCCGTGCACTACGTCACCGTCGCGGCTTTCGTGCTGGGTCTTGTGGTCGCCAGTGTGGGGGTCAGCCACGGAGTATGCGAATTCGTAACTGGGATGAGCGTGTTCCTGTGAAGAAGATATAGCCGTTCTCAAATAAAAAAAAAACACTTGAAACTTTTTCTATAATATTGACCTTGACAGTTAAAAAGAACTTTGGAGATGAGTCCCGTCTGGGGAGAACAACTTGTGACACCATTATATTTTTCTAGTAGGTATTTTTAAATTATAATTTACTTTCGAAATGCTTCTATAGGTAGTAAATGCAGCTTCTAGAATACCTTCCAGAATTCCTTATGTATAGCAAGAAAACAAATGACATATAAATTAACACTACAGCCAGCTAAAATAGGCGGCCGACGTTTAACCGACTTTATTCACAAAGGGGTTTAAACTTTTTTGTATGGAGGCTGGCCTCGTCCAATTTCGTAGTATGAAAAGCCATTTTCATATTTTTTCAAAATGACATCTCACAATAATGTCTATATAAATTAACAGGGGACACACAGAGGAACAAAAAATGTTACGATATATAATGCCTTAAACACTATATATCATAACATTAGTGAACACGTTAGCCAGATAATTAGAGTTAAAAATGAATAATGCCGACCCAAAGTATCACCTTTGTAAATTTAGCTCCAAACCTGACACTTTAGTTAGGGCATTATATTGCATAATATTTTTTATTCATCTTTACGTGCCCTATACATTTTTATTTGCATTATCGTGCGGCGCGATTTTGAAAAATTTTCAAAATGGCGGAACGGTGACGAGGTCAAAAGGTTCAAACCCCTTTAATGTTGTCCTAATCATTGGCTTTTAACGGACAATAATCTACAATTCCAGACCCTGAACCGTGAATCATGGGTCGGAATACAAATATTTTGTGACTAAACCAAAACGGATACTAACGTAATCATCATGATGGTCATAATCATCATGGTGACCATCGTCATCATGGTCATCGTTGTCGTCATAGCCTCCATAAGCAACAGGGACTCCGTACGCTAAAGGTGCGTCATAGTGCACCACAGGAGCGGCGTGGACCTCGTCGTGGCGTACGATGCTTTGAGAAGAAATGGCAGGCCCGTAAGGGAGGGCATTAGCTGCGGCCAAGATGGCACCGAATGCAACGACCTGGAAGACAAAAGTTATGATTGAGCTGTTAATCGTCAGGCTGATGAGGAGTTTAATCTAAATAAATCAATTTCCGATGCATGATGATCAGAAATAGTTTCTTGTTATCTAATTTATATTAAAAAAAAAAGTTTTGATGTGATCGTCCATTCTTCTAAGATGATGATAATCCAAGGGCAATGCACAATAATCACGTGAAGTAAACCAATAATTTTCAGATGAACACTAAGCACCAAAAAACTTCACTTAATTAGATATTAACAAATATCACACTCACTTTGCTAAACATTTTGATTGTTCAGTATTTATTTAGCCCGACAACAAATATGCTAATACTGTTTGTTTGTTGTTAAGTTAATGGTTGTTGATGCCTATCTAGAGGTTCTTTTTATATAATTTAACAAGAATAAGTGGGGTTGCTGACGCCGTGTGGACCTCGGTGTGACAATGACAAAAAGCTAAGGTCGATTGATCGCATAGCAATAAAATATGTGTCATGGAACTACCGTCTATTAACTTTGGCCAAGCAAAGCCTTAAAATGTGCGTGGTCCGTTACGCTGGAGTAAGCAGAAGATGGAAAATCAGTGCATGAAATAACATCGCATTGTTAGCTATTATCCGCATCAAAGAAGTTCTTTTTGTAGGTGTTTTTTTGTGACTGTTAGATAAATTAACGTCATTATTGGTTAATTGAAAAAGTTTTACATTCATATAGATCCTATAGTTAAACTATTTATGGGGAAATAGTAAATAAACCTTTTAGAAGATGCTAATATTTGTACGTACATCTTATGTTTTGGCGCGCACTGTTCATTGAAATAAAACAAGTTTTACGGATATCAAACGCGCTATATTTCACGAACTAAGTTGTTTTTGTCCGTATTTTTAACCGACTTCAAAAAGGAGGAGGTTCTCAATTCGGTTGGTATAATTTTTTTTTAATTTTTTTTATGTATGTACACCGATTACGCCGAGATTTCTGAACCGATTTCCATGAATCTTTTTTTGTTCGATGCAGAATAGTTGCCAATTGGTCCCATAAAAATTTGGTTTCGTTTGACCCAGTACTTTTTATGTTATGAGCATTTTTATATATTTCATTTCATTGTTGACTTGGACGATGTAGTATTTACGATAATTTTGTTTATAATGTACATGAAACTTTATCTAATCTAGAAAAACCCTGCTGTAGTTTACAAAACAGCCTATTACAAACACTAAAAAGTAAAAAAAAACTTTCTTAAAAAAAACCGACTTCAAAAACTAAAAAGCAAAAAATAAGCCTTTTGGAGTCAAGGCAAGAAAAATTAAAGAATAGGAGCTTAAAGTAGAATGTCTTGGCTGCCACCGACTCCAAAAAGTCTATTTTTTGCTTTTTAGTTTTTGAAGTCGGTTTTTTTAATGCAGTTTTTAGGCACCTTTTCAGCCACCGACGTTTCGGCAAAATCAAAATACCCCGAACATAAAAATACAGACAATTACAACTTATTCGTGAAATATAGTGCTAATATCTGATCTAATCTATCTAAGATATTTTATCTGTATTTTAAGTTAGATAGTAAAAGCTTACAAAAAATATAGTGGTTAGCTTAACGACCGTTTCTTGATTCAGACAGATTTCATTGCTTGGCACTATAAAAGGATTGTGATTTATGATGATACTATATTTATGAGAAATCATCGCCACCTGAATTGGGTACAATACAAAGTAAACTCGTTAGGTTGACCTATAAGTTCTAGTGATGATGAGGATGGTAGCCAGTAGGTTCATACTCTCGATTAGTGGGCAGGTTCATACTCTCGATAAGTGACATGAAGAAAAATATAAATCTATCATTATAAAATATCATGCTTCAGATGTCACTGGCCTAAGGAATATTCATGAAATCATATGGTATTAGGACATCTGTAATTCCTGATTTTATAATTTTTGCATTTTAATGCTATTTTTATACTTATGGTAAATTTTAAATAGAAAAATATTGGAAAAAATTAACTCGGCCACAAGTGAATTCTCAGACGGGAATCGAACCCGCGACCTTTGGAAATCCGGTCCAGAGCATTGAAAAGGAAAGAAAAGGTCTTTCTTTTTTTAAGTAAAAGTCACTTATTTTTTATTAGGCTTATGGTTGGAATTAAATACGAATATACAGACCTATATTTTGTGAATTTACGGAAAGGGGTTAATGAAGGGGTAATGGATGATAACGGATATTAATAAAATCGATATGGGTGTTATGACATTGAGGTTTTATGGGATGTTGATTGCAAATGACTTTGATCGCGATAGCTTTGGAATATTTGTTACTTTACTTCGTGACATGAAGTACTTTTCCAATCACACTAATCCATACTAATATTATAATGCGAAAGTAACTGTATGTTCTGATAACTGGCACTACCGCGCGACATCCTAAGTTTGCGCGATAACTTAAGGGCTAATTGTCTTTAAAATCTATCGCAATCTCTTTCAATTCGTCATTTAAAAAGATATTAACATACTTTTTTTTTTTATGTCAATAAAGTTATTTATGTCAATAAAGTTATTATATTAACATACTTCAGGCCGTCACTATTTGACATTTGATAGAAATTGTGATCGGGATGCGTTTTGAAATGTATTGAATGAACAAAGTTGATCTGTCTGTGCAAAGTGACACACGAAAATATCTTTCAAATGTATTGAGAAGTGTCAAATGAAGTCCTAAAACATCATTCGTTCCGAAAGGGATTGCGACTATATGTTACACAATTCCATAAATCACTATCACAACCATAATACCTTTGAAAGGGATTATGATAGATTATGAAATTAGACAATTAGGGGGTTGGTTCCTAGCGGACGAAGTCGCGGCCGGAAGGCTAGTCTCTGTTAAGCTGCTTGGATATTTATATTCAAATCTCAGCAGGCGTTCTTCTACCACGTTTCAATATACTTACATAGTTAATTTTTGTTTATCTCAACATCAAATGGCGTATTAAACTATATCACTATTGCTTAATCCGAGAATCGTTCAGCGCAGTGGGTCAGTAAAATAAGTGGTGCGATAAAATCTGTTGATCAATTAGTCATTCACTTAAGTCAGGTAATAAACATTGCAACAGTTGTCGTTTAGAGCTTTGATGGATTTGTATACGATCTTAGTTTAGACTGGCGGCTGCTGTCCGCGTCAATTTTATTCTGAATGGCCTTTTTTATGAACTACGCCGATACGCTTATCCTTAATGAGGTAAAGTAATAAAGCAAAAGGTGGAAGCGAGCCTCCCGAAATCCTTAACTACTGAGCAACTGGCTATTTTATTTTTAACTGCTAGAACACAACAATGCTGTAAACACTGTTGTTATGGCGTTAGACTCAGATAAGAGTCTTATCATAAGACTAACGGCCGCCCGTGGTTTCACCCACGTGGTTCGCGTTCCCGTGGGAATATCGGGGTAAAAGGCAGATGTTTTAATCCAGACCATCTTCTATCTGTATGCCAAATTTAATCTAAATTGGTTCAGTACTTTTTGCGTGGAAGAGTAACAAACATCGATCCAAACATCCTCACAAACTTCGCATTTATAATATTAGTCGGATATTAATTATGATAGGATGGTGGTGGCTAGCCAGGCGAATTTAGAAGAAAGTCCTATTGCCAACCAAACATATTACAATATGTAATATGGGAATGGAACCCGGGCGGGACCTCTGGGTCTGGATACACCGGGTCACCACCAGACCACAGAGGCGGTTGAATTTGAGCATTATTTTGTCAACCTTCTTCGAGATAAATCGAAATTGCTGTACTGGTCAAATACATGCAAGTAGCGGCCGGCAAAAGTTATTAAAATTGTGTGAAATAAAAATAAACTCATTTGCAAAAAAAACGGGCACCTAAGCAATGAACCATTTCAAATGTTAATATTGCTTTGTTTGATAATTATAGGTAGTTTTATCCTCACAATTTGGTAAATTAATAAGAAAATAATCGTTTTCATCAGTATTTCATAAAATTTAGATACAATTTATGGGAAATAATGCTAAACCTCGCTAGTAGTGTATGTTCGCTAGTAGTGCATATACTCATGAAGTAAAAATAAAAAAGTTTTTTTGTTTGTTTTTCTTTAATAAAGTAAAAGCAGATAAATGTTTAGTATCGAGTGTGACCCCCTCTAGCTAAAATCACAGCTTGAATTCGTCTGGGCATGCTAGCGAGTATATCCCGGATACTTGTTTCCGGAATACGTTCCCACTCCGCAGTAATCACATTCTTCAGCACTCTGATGGTCTGCGGAGCCGGGTGTACTGATCTCACACGCCGTTTCAGAATGTCCCAGACATGCTCTATGGGATTGAGGTCGGGACTTCGAGCTGGCCAATCCAAACGACGAATGCCGACCTCTTGCACATACGCATTAACATCGCGGGATCGGTGGGCGCGAGCATTGTCGTCCATAAAAATCGAGTCTTCACCTAGAGCGGCCAATGCGGGTTGTGCATGAGGAATTAGAACTTCCGTTATGTATCGATGCCCAGTCAGTGAGCCGTTTTCAATGAAGACTAACTCTGTACGATCCATTGAATTTATTCCTGCCCAAAACATAACAGAGCTCCCACCATAAGGTGTGATTTCTTCGAAACATGCCTCTGCAAAGCGTTCTCCTTGTCTTCTTAGCACTCGCCGACGTCGATCTTCACCGAACAGAGATATCCTGGCTTCATCAGAGAACAAAACCCTATTCCAATCTTCATGAGTCCATGATTCACAATTTCTAGCGAACCTAAGCCTGTGAACTCTGTTCTCACGGAGTAATTTGGGGTCGCGGGCCGGGCGGTGACTGCGTATATTGGCAGCGAGAAGCCTCCTTCTGACCGTCCATAGACTAATATGCACATTTCTTACTTCTTGGAGGTTGTTCTTAAGATCCACATATGAAGATTTGCGATTTCTCAATGCGCGACTCACAAGAAAACGATCATCCCTTGGTTGGGTACATGGTTTTCTTTCAGAACCAGAACTTCTCTCAACGGAACCAGTCTCCTGATATCGCTGCCAGGTCCTTTGGACTGTCGAGCGACCAACATTTAGCCTCCTAGCCACGAAATATTGGCTGCAACCCTCTTCAAGCAGCGCGATAATTTTGGTAGCTTTTACCACTATATCTACCATTTTTGATACAGCCAAACAGCAATAAATAAAGCTTTGACAGTCAAGGATATGAAATTAATCGATAAAAATTGAATAAAAGTTATGAAAGTCGATGTTAACTTCTGGAACTTCGCGCCAAAAATGTAGGATAAAAAGGGGTTTTCTGTAAAAATGAGCATCAAATGAAAATTTGAATTTAGAACGTACTTTTTTAAATACCACAGCATTTTTAAAACCGCCCAGTAACGTGTACAAACGATTGAAACCTTTTTGGTATTGTATCTTTTTAAAGATTAATGAAAATCAAAACCGCCCGTTTTTTTTGCAAATGAGTGTATATGAAAATCCATATTTGTTGTGGTTTACCGGTCAAATAAATAAAACTAATATCTGTCGTGTAATTTAAAAATGGAACAATCTTTTACTCCGAAACATGGAAACCAAGGAGGTAACTTATCAAAGGTTTTATTCAAGAACTGGCTTGATGAACACTTTAATAAACAAATGAACACTTTAATGCGGGAAAAATTATTGTTAATCATCATTGATTTTGAAACGTTCTGCTTAGGTACAATCGGGGAACTTCCCGGTTGACTAGTAGAGTTTTTTTGAGAAACGTTTTCTCGCAAAGTACTAAGGTTAAAGAAATAATTGATTATTCAAATGGAATACCTCTTAATGGTCTATCATGTGTGATATAAACGTTATTGATATGTCTTTTACTTTTTTAAATAAAGCTACTGCTCAACCGGGAAGTTACCCGACTGTACTACTTAGTTTTCATTTCCGCGCATTATTTGAGAAAAGTACTAAGCCTTGGCCAAAAAATCTAAGCATTTATGAACTTACGTATCTCGGCTTCGCCTCGGCTCACATTTATACGTTCGTCGATCAATGCCAATTTTGCTGGCCGCTGCAGTAATGTACTATAGCTACATTAATATCGTTCAATAATGCTGACGTTTGATAATACATTTTTTTCACCTCACACGCTCTGAAAATGGGGTTTTGTCAACCAGTTTCGGCGTAGAAAATCGCTTTTCAGGCCTAGCGCGGCAAAGTACTTTTTTAATTTAATACCTAAAAATATGTCATAATGCGTTCCGAATCGCACTATTGACTTTTTGTTACATTTTATTCTTATTTTAAATAGCTGTAAATTAATTATAATACTCCGTTTTGGTTTTATTATATTATTTTAGTTCATTGAATCATAAAAACAATAAAAATAAGATTAAACTATTTGCTAGAAAAAAATTATATTAGGCTGGGTGAGATTTCACAACCTATGATTGGATTTCGGAAGGTGACATAAATCTTTATTTTTAAATTGTCTTTGTCTTGTACCTCATGTCAGTGTCAACATTTACGGAATCGTTTTTATTGTTATTTTTAAGTAACAATATATTCCTACTTTAAATAACTTTGAATTAACTTTAATTCTCACTTTTTTATTATTTTAGTTTTTTATATCATTAAAACAACGAGAATAAGGTATATTTAGATCAAACTTTATGTTTAAAAAATATTTTACCGGAAGTTGACCGCGGAAACAACCATACAATGTTCCTCGCTGTTGTGAGGTGAAAAATTGTGTGTTGCGCTCGGCAGAAAAGTTTTCAGCGTCTTGTACCTTTGAAATCTTCGCTTCGCTCAGGATTCAATCTTTGAACCCCTCGCTACGCTCGTGGTTCAATCCTAGAATCCTTCGCTTCCTCAGATTTCAATAGAGGCAACTCGCCGCTAAATAACCAAATTTCCAGCCTTGCATAACAAATAACTATTAAGTTCTATTTCTTGGGAAATTTGTTCACATTTAAAAGGAAAAGTATTCTACCCTGTGAAAATGTTGATACTCAACAACACCTACAGCTCGTCAGGCTGTACTTTTTGACTTTGATAGCGAGCTTATGCCGCTCATCCTGTCTTGCCTTTGACTGTCAAATACTATAAACGAACAACTTGTATTGAAATTGGTCAAAAAGTCAGCATTGTTGTGTTCCGGCAGTTAAAGATATAAGATAGCCAGCTCCTCAATGATTGAGAATTCCGGGAGAGGCTCGCTTCCATCTTCTTATCAATACTTAACAGCAGGTATGATTAAGGCTAAGAGTCTCCCCGTCGTTCATAAAAAAAATTAATAATAATAAAAATAAAAAAGACGTTTAAAGAAAAATGGCAAATGCATTTTATTTACAGCTTTTACATGGCATACACACAAACACACATCAGTATCACGAAATAGAAACAGGCACAATAGTATAAATAAATCGTTATAAATAAACCTCAGGCAGCAGCCTATTCTAGAATATGACACGATAATCGGATAATCATCGTTTTCTTTGAAGATTTAAACGTCGAAAATATCAGATTATGGAGATTCATTACTTAGAGTAGGCCTCCGAGTAAGGTCTTAGTAGTGATGGCTGTACTCGGGAGCGGCGATGTGGTGAGATGGGGCTGAGTTGTGTACAACGGCGTTGAAACTGAAAATTATGAAGTATAATTAGTAACTAGAAAGTCTACTGCATCTATAATACTATACTTGGAACTTATAGTTAAACCGCTAACTTGCAACTCTTGCAAGGGATACTGTAATGTCTGTTCCCGTGGTAATATCAGGATAAAAAGTAGCTTATCTACTCTCCGTCCTTTCAACTAATTTTAAGGCAAAAATCAAGTCGATTGGTTGCTTAGTTAGCGCGTCAAGAAAGGACAAACAAACACACTTTCGCATCTTATAATAATATTTATATGTATATATTATAGTTAGGATTCCCTGATTCTTGCAGGTAGGTAGTTTCTGGTATTAGAAAAGCTCAATAAAGCTCGGCAATCACAACGTAATATTACCAATACTACGTGTAAGTTTAGTTCTCACTTGGCCTTGCGCATGAAGCCATTACGCTTCAGCAAGGGTACTAGCCGTGGACGGAATCGCTATCGCGGCTCTCATGTTGGGGCTTGTGGTCACCGGTATAGGGGTCAGCCATGAAGTCAGGTTAGCCATAGGTATTGAATGTAAAGTTTTACCCATTTTGCGCGTCAGCGGTGTACTTGACCTTGCGCACGGAGCCCTCGGGCTTGCAGCACGGAGTAGTAGCTGAAAGCGGAGTCACCTGGGACTTGTGGTTGGCGGTGTGTTGGTCCATCAATATTGAATATGAAATCTTATCCATTGTGCGCGTCAGTGGTGTACTCGACCTTGCGCACTGAACCATCAGGCTGCAGAAGGGAGTAGAAGCCGAAAGCGGAGTCAACTGGGATTTGTGGTTGGCGGTGTGTTGGTCCATCAATATTGAATATGAAATCTTACCCATTGTGCGCGTCAGCGGTGTACTCGACCTTGCGCACGGAACCATCAGGCTGCAGCAGGGAGTAGTAGCCGTGGACGGAGTCACCATCGCGGCTCTCGTGCTGGGACTTGTGGTCGCCGGTGTGAGGGTCAGCCACGGAGTACGAGTAGTCGTATTTGGGGTGAGCCTGTTCAAATCACAGTATTATTAGTGGTATTTAATGTTGGTTCTAATACTTTGTCGACGAGACAAAAAGTTTTGGGGCAGACGAAAAAAAGCTGATAGAAATTAATGACTATGATTGATTGTGCAAATTGTTTGTGGTTTACTAAACGAAATTAATATACTTGTTGGTGCCTAGAAATTCAACTCTAGCCAATCACAGGTTCAGGGTTTTTCTAGAACGTTGTGATTAGAAATAATTTAATATGTGATGAATATTTTCTTGTATAATATTTATCACATAAAAGTAGCATTGTAAAATGCGAAATATAAAAAGTTATAAATATTTTAATAATATGGATTCAATAATTTAATGACTACATCTCAATATTCCGTATTGGAACTTTTCAGATGTTCCAGTTTTAGATTGATGGATTTGAATTAAATCAAATGAGAAGACCACTAACGTATTCGTCATGACCATCGTAGTGACCAGCATAGGCCAAGGGGGCGGCGTAGTGGGCTGCGGGGGCGGCATAGTGGGCCACGGGGGAAGCGTAGTGGGCGATGGGGGCGGCGTGCACTAGGGGAGTAGCATAGTGGGCTGGGGCGTGGGCTTCGTCATGGCGGACGATGCTCTGGGAGGACACGGCATGGCCGTGGTACAGGCCAGCGTTGGCTGCCGCCAGGAAGGCTCCGAAAGCTACAATCTGAAATAAGAAAGTTAGGTTATCTTCAAGCTTTTTGTTGGTCTTTTGTGGTTAAAGTTAGATATTCATATTGGTGAAATCTGGGGCAGTTTGATAATCAGATTTTATCTTTATGAGAGTTTTGCGTATCACTGACAAAACTTTCGAATCATTGTGATAGCTTTTAGTACCTATAAAAATGCAACTTTTATTCAATATTTGTATGTTTCATTAGGACTCACTTTGCTGAACATTTTGAGTGGATAGTTTAACAACCTAAACTCGATTGATATGTCAACGGTCTTGGTTTATGGTTATATAGAACATTCTAATACGCAGGCGCAGGGCGCGGTGGGGCGGAGAAATGCGTGCGAGCACCTTGACTCTGTAACTTTGACACCTTCAAGGCCGGATCGAGTGTTCCGATATAAATGTGAGTTGTTAATCATTGTCTTTTACGTACTTATAAGAAATGTGTATCGTATAGAATGGTTATTATCGTGTCTAGCCATGTTCGTGTAGTATGAGATTTTTAAGAATAGGTTTCGAAATTTCATTTTCAGAAACCACTAATAGTTTTGTGGCTATACCATAGATAAATCGCTCTATAACTTTTCGATATGCATATGATTTGAACGATTTACGTTTGAATATGATTTCAAATGGATTAAAGGAATTGCACAAATGGAGCAACTTAATAATAAAATAAAGCATTTAACCAAGGAAAATGATAAATTAAGTAAAGATATTAATGAATTGAAAACAAAAATTATCCAACCAGAGAAACAGATGTTTAAAAATAATACCTTGAAAAAAATTGTTATTTACGGATTTACAGAGTATCATAAAGAATCAAGCTTTGATTTGCATAATAGATTATTGGAAATGTTTTATGACATCCTTAATATAGATGTGTCTGGGTATATTGAAGATATGCATAGGATTGGCAGATACAATAATAAACAGCCCGCAAGACCCTTAGTAATTGAATTTTTGACCAAAAGGATGACAAAATACATTCTTGAATATAGCGGCTGTTTTCGTGGTACGGGCTTATTTGTATCCGAATTCCTAGATAAAACCGCATTGATGAACCGTAAAACTATGAGAGAAGCCATGCTAACATCAAGGAAAAATGGACTACATGCGGTCATACGTAATAATGAACTATATGTTGAAGGTCAAAAAGTAGACTGCAGGAATGATGATGGAAAAGTCGAAATTAATGTTGAAAATAAAAATGCTAGTGATAGTACTTACCCGCCTACTATTAATAATAATAATACTAGCAGGAAACCACAAAACTATACCTTTCGCAACTACAGAAAATCACTTTAAAGCATTATTTCAGAACTTCCAAAGTGTATATAACAAACGTCATATCTTAGAAGCCTTTGTGAATGAAGACCCGTCATTTGAAGCTATATGTATTTCTGAATCATGGTTGACACCAGATAAATTGGACTTAGTGAATGTTACTGGATATAAAGTTGCAGCATTTTATTGTCGGACCATGCGAACCGGTGGTGGAGTGTGCATCTTACTACGTGAACACATCCTATGTAAAGAAGTGAAATATATAACTGATTTGTCTATTGAATATGTACTAGAAATGTGTGCAATTGAAATACCTAAGGAGAATATATTGCTAGTATGTATGTATTGGAATAAGAAAAATGAAAGTATATTTTATAACCAATTAGAAAAACTTGTTACCTACTTAAATACAAACTATTCTAAATTTAACATAATATTAGGCGGTGATTATAACTTTGACGTATTAATAAAAAATAATCCAAAAACAAACACATTCTTGGATTATATGGCGGAACATAATTTTACACAACTAATTACTAAACCTACCCGAAAATCAGCTTGTCTGGATTTAATATTTACTAATGCAAATGTAAACTTGTTAAAAATATCTGTAGAAGAATTAGGATTTTCTGACCATGCAGGTACAACAATACAAGTTGAATCCATCTCACAAATAAAACAATCAGTATGGTATACAGAAAAACGATTATTTAATAAAAATAACATCGAGAAATTTCAATCACAATTAAAATTAATAAATTGGCTTGACATGTTAAAACCCGACAATAACGTTAATGAAAACTATTCCCTAATTGACAATACTTTAAATAATATTCTTAATAAATGTATACCTAAATGTAAAATAAAACTAAAAAATAACTATAAAAAATATTGGCTTACAGTCGGAATTAAAAAATCATGTAAAAATAAAAGACTACTTAAAATACTGACACAAAAATCAAATAGTGAAGTTTTACATCAACACTATAAATCCTATGAGAAAATACTGAAAAAGTCTATTGCAACAGCTAAGAAAATACAATACATTAATAAAATAAAAAAATCATCAAATAAAGTTAAAACAATGTGGTCTGTAATAAATGAAAGGACAAACAAAAAAGCACGTAAAGAAAAATGTAATATTAGTTTAAACGTTAAAAATATATTAACTTCGGAACCGCAGGCCGTAACAAACTGTTTCAATAATTTCTTTTCCTCTATAGGCGAAAAACGAAATACATCTGCTACAGGTTGTCCAGTGCTTAACCCTACTGAAAACAGTTTTTACCTTAGGCCTGTGGACATCAGTGAAGTATATAAAATAATAAAACAACTAAAAAATAAAAATAGCTTTGGGATTGATGAAATTCCACCAAAGTTAATAAAACACTGTGCGATGGAATTAGCTTTGCCACTTAGTTTACTCATCAATCAATCTTTTTCAGAAGGAACTTTCCCTGAAAAATTAAAAAAATCATTAATTAAGCCTGTTTATAAGAAAAACGACAAAACTAATCCAGATAGTTACCGTCCTATTGCCCTATTGCCTACTATTTCAAAAATAATTGAAAAAGCCATGTGTAACCGCGTATATAACTTCTGCGAAAAATTTAAAATCTTTGACGAAAGCCAAAATGGCTTTCGTAAGAAACGATCTACGGTCTTAGCGGTTTACAAATACATACAACAAGTTGTTGATCTTATAAATAATAAGCAATACCCAGTAGGAGTCTTATTGGACATGTCAAAAGCATATGACAAAATTCAATTTGACATACTACTTAAAAAAATACATGGAATAGGCATCCGTGGAATGGCATATAAATGGTTCGAATCATATTTAACAAATAGAGAGCAATTTGTAGAAATTGAATATTTTGATGATTTAACTAAAGAAATTAAAAAAGTTCGCTCTGATGGTAAAATTATGAATGCATCTATTCCACAGGGAAGTGTAATTGGTTGTTTATTATTTTTAATTTACATTAACGATTTGCCCAAAACTATAGAAGAACCATGTATATTATTCGCCGACGATATTTCAATACTTACATCAACTCCAAATAGTAGTAATATAAACAAAAAACTAGATGCATTATTAATAAGAACAATAAACTGGATGAATAAACACAATCTTGAACTAAATTTCACAAAAACTAAAATCATGACTTTTCAACCCTATCGAAAAGAACCAATCAAAATAAACTATCTTATAGATGGCAAAAAATTAGATGTTGTTAAAGAATTTACTCTATTAGGCCTAATAATCGACTCAAACATAAATTGGAAATCACATATCAAAAAAATTAAGACAAAATTATCCAAATTCATCTATGCTTTCTACGAAATAAAAAAGACAACCGACTTCCAGACCGCATTAGTGACATATTATGCATATGCATATGCGTGGCTTAGCTACGGAGTCATAATGTGGGGAAATAGCACCGACGTTCCAAATTTATTTACACTACAAAAAAAGTTAATAAGAATACTAGTAAATATAGATAATACGGACTCATGCCAACCATTTTTTAAGAAACATGAAATTCTCACATTACCTAGTATTTACATATTAGAAATTTGTAAGTTTGTCCGAAAATATCCAGAATTCTTTAAAAAACGCATAGAAAGTAATCCCAAATACACACTACGAAATAAAAACAAGCTTATCATTCCTACGTCTCGACTAAAGCTACACTCTGCAAGCACACTAGCTATGGCTATAAAAATATATAATAAAATACCGGAACATATAAAAGACATAGATAAAGATAAAGAATTCAATGATAAACTTAAACAATTACTTATTACCAAAACTTATTATACAGTTAGTGAGTATTTGACCGATACGTCTTTAAAATAATATTTGAAATTAGCAACATACACTCTAGCAATATTATGTTATGTTTTTTTATAATAAATAATTTTATTTTGTAACAAAAATGAGTATAGTGCCCTCTACTTATACTTATATTTGTCATGTCCAATCCGGACCCATAATGTTCTCATTTATTTTTAAGACCTTGTATACTTATGGAGTGCAATAAACTGATTGAATTGAATTGAATTGAATTGAATTAAGAAATGAAGAAAAGAGATAATTCAAAGAAAACCCAGTCGCAAATAAAACAATCACAGTATATAACTTATAATAATATAGGTTATTATGGCTACTGAACAATATAAACTGTACTATACTATGATTAACTTAATTTTCTTACAAGTTCATGGTTATTCAATGCTAAAGAATTAAACTCACTCAGACCAAAATAGCTATCGTGGTATACTTATACCTACAGTCATCAGTAGTCGTTAAATCGAAAATTGGAAACTTGAATACATCCGGATTAAAGGGAACCTGGGCATAATTACTTAATATTATGAAAACTGTCCAGTGTGCTGTCAAGTAACAACTTAACGATTAAATTTCTAGGGCAGTTCAGTGGACTTTTAATATCAATTTGAAATATGGGTTTAACTGTCAACGATTATAAAAACGATATATCTGACCGCTTCAAACGATTAAGCTGATGTTGTCGGTGAAACGGCGAGGGAGGAAAAGCAGGTTTTCGATGTGAAATTAAGATCTATGGGTAAGGGAAGAAGACAGCAAAATTAACTGTTGCTATGATTTGCGATTTTAATATCATTGTAACTGATTACGCTATTTATAAAGTTTAACTATGAGAACGTAGAGTTGTTCTAATCCTATTCATATCATATAGCTACAAAAACCGTTTGAATCATTTCGATTGGTTCAGGCGTTCTCGACAATTTCCTTCTTTTTAAGTCGGTTAATTAGATCTGTAGATAAATGGATTTCAATGGATTTCAATGATTCGTGGTTTGCAATGTTTATTTTATAAAAGTGTTCAGGGACAGACATTCGAAGTATTTTTAGCCATGCGACAATTAACATTGAAGAAAGGAATGTAAGTTTTTTCTTGGGTCGTTTGCCATTCTGACCTCTCGGATGTCGATAAAAGCTGTCGATAGCAATGTCAATACAAGATATATGAAATGTATTGAGGTAATTTTCATTTGACATATTATGTATTGTAGGTACCTATATTTTATTAGACAATAATGATAACAAGCCTGACGGTGCGTGGTTTAATAACTAATAGCTTAACTTAGTGGTAGTTTTAGTTCACTAGACAATTTTGTGTTTTTTGGCGAGGTGGATTCTTGGATTCGTTTCTGTCCAGCTCGAACTTAAAGGACTCCAAGAAGAAAAAAACTTTTTGATCTCGTAATGAACCTTAAATCATCCATCCTTTAAGAAAGAAGAAAGAAAGAAAGAAAAACAATTTATTCGGGACAAATTACACGTTAACGAAAGGCAGTACAAACAAAGAACATTAAAATTTGTCCCAAAACGGTCACGACTCAGCATAATGCGTGGTCTTACGACCCGCGCTGGTCTTCCGTCGTGACCGGTTTGATGACGTTCCGGACAACAAAAACAAAACAACATACCATACTACAATTTAAACAGACATGTAAAATAAATAAAAAAAGAAACACAGAAAAATATTACAAAACAAATCGATCACAACACAACTATATAGTGTGATTATACAAAAAAAAAAAACCTAAACTTGAGCTAAGCTGAATGGGCTCGATCCTACGCCCAAACAGTTCACAGAACAGAAATAAAAAATTAAAAAAATATCTTTAGTTCAGCTGTCTGTAACTGTCTGTGACATTGACAGGCGAAAAAGAAAAAAACAATTTTATTTTCCGGCAATATGCAGTTCGGCACAAAATAAAAAACATAAATTAACATATTGCACAATACCAAACGGGAAGGACATTGATAATTTAACACAAAGGAAAAACAGATTAAACGGGATACGAAGTATAAAAGAAAAAAAAAAGAAAAAAAAGCACATACAGTTTTGCATTGCGAATTTTAATCGGCTCATTGTAGGTGAACAAATAAAATGCAGAGAGTATTTATGGCTATTAGAGGTCTATTAACTACAGGTGACAGTTCATACCGAAGCAATTTTTCTTATATACAATGGGAAACAAAAACAAGACCACCCCAAAGAGCATGGGACACAAAGCAAGGCAAGTTATACAAAATAAATTTCCACTAACAATGTATGGCTATAGGACACTTATGTCATGCCTAAGAGTTTCCTGCATTTTTTGACTGTTGAATAAAAACAATTTTAATTTATACCTAAAACTGTTAACACTTTGCAGGTCCCTAATTGGTGGAGGAATATTGTTCCAGCACTTGGAAGCTGCGTAGCGGAAACTACCCCTAAAGGCGGCAGATGCATGTCGATGAGTAGCTAGCTGGTGAGCACATTTACGGACAGGTTTGCGGCGCGACATCCAAGATAGCTTATCATATAAATATACGGGTGTTCCATGTTTAATAACACCGAACATTAGGCAGGCTAAATGTAATTTCCGACGGTGTTGCATCTTTAGCATACCACATTTATTCAAGAATGGTGTTACGTGGGCCCTCAACGGAATATCAAAACAAAAAACGAGCGCAAGCATTCTGAACTCGTTGGATTAGTTTTTTAGTTTTTCCAAGTAGACGGGGTCCATAGACCGCGTCCATGTAATTTAATTTTGATAAAACCAGAGATTCCACTAGTTGGATACGCATTTCTTCACTAAGATGACGTTTGACTTTGTATAAAACTCTCAATTTGTAAAAGCAATTTCGGACACAATCCCCAATATGATTCTCGAAACGCAAATGACCATCCATCTTAAGACCCAAATTCCGCGCTTCGAATACTCTCTCTATTGGCTCATCTTTCAGTTTGACAGGCATGGTTGTGATAATTTTTCCTAGCTGATAATTTGTTCCAAATGGCATGTACTTAGTTTTAGTGGGATTTAGCAAAAGGCAGTTATTATTTGACCATTCTGCTATCCTAGAGAGATCCTCATTCAATTTAGTTATGGCTTGGTCTGCGTCTTCAGGCTTGAATGAAATGTAAATTTGTGTATCATCAGCATATAAATGGTATTTGCAGTGAGAGATGTGTGTTGTTATATCGGCAGAATACAAAATGAAGAGTATTGGTCCCAAAATGGAGCCCTGAGGCACCCCCCTATCAATTGCTACCTTTTCTGACTTCTTTTCCGGACCATTACTGTGGCAAAGTTTGACGTACTGGAAACGTTTGCTGAGATAACTGTGAAACCATTGCACGGCCCGATGGTCGAATCCATAGTAGCTTAGTTTGGACAGAAGTAGATTTATATTCAAAGATTCGAAAGCCCTTGAAAAATCTAGTAACACCAAGAGAGTGCACATACCCTGGTCCTGAGCGAGAAGAATAGCATCGGTTACATCGAGGAGGGCTGTGGTGGTACCACGGCCTTTCCTAAATCCGGATTGAAGGTCTGGTAGGATGTTGTTTCCTTCGAGATAGTCGTATAATTGAGCAGCAACGACCTTTTCTAGGATCTTGGATAGACACGGTAGAATACTTATGGGCCTTAAGTCCTTTAGTTCTACTGGGTTAGGTATCTTAGGCAGCGGAAGTACTATGGCCAATTTCCATATATCAGGGTATGTCTGGGAGGTAATTGACTGATTAATAATGAATTTGATAGAATCTAATGTGTATGGAAAAGTCCTAATGAGCATGTCCAGGCTTATTGAATCGCAGCCCACTGCTTTGGATTTCAAACTCCGCATTATTTTAATTATTTGGTCCAAAATAACTGGCTCTAACTGAAAGACAGAGTCTGTAAAACGATTGAACTCGAAAAAAGTCAAATGTGAGATAGACACATCTGAGTTGCCAGGTATACTCAGAAAATGATTATTGATAACATTAGGATCATTAAAGAATAAGGGGAGGTCATTTTTTTTTTGCGGTAGAATGTAATACTTCCTTATTCTTTAAACAAATGACTTCTGGTCGCATAATGGTTAAAGTATAAAAATAATACTCTGTATATTATAATCACACGGAATTTTGCTGTTGCCTTCTTGATTTGTTAACATCCGGTGTAATTGGGCAATTAAATATTAACTTCGTCCATTGATCGTTGGAACATCGAAGGGGCATTCGCTAGGCTGAAGCTCATTCGGGTATATTGAAAATGCCCACGTGGCATTATAAATGCTGCTAAGGCTTTACTATCGTCATCCAATTGTATGCAGTAGTACGCAGATTGTATGTCAGTAGACAGGAGAAAACGCGTTGGCCCGACAAACAATCTAACTGGTCTTGAATTAATGATAACGGGTACGGTATCTTAAATTAATGGTACGTATTAAGTTTTAATTTCATAGCTTTACCTGTAAATTTTTGATAAGTTTCTCCAAGTGCGTAACCCCAAAAGCTAGTAGTTTTCTTAATGTATGAGTAAAAATGGTTGTCATTGTAACATTTGAGCTGCCTCTCGTTTTAGCGACAAAGTTCATTATCCTCTCTGTCAAGGCCGTCTATAATTAAATAAAATGATTTGCCTTTGTACAATAAGCTACACTACTACAGTGGTAAATAGAAAAAAATAAGTGATATAAAATATTTTCATATCTTGTTTTATATAAGGTTGCATTAGTTACCACGATATAGATACCGTCGTCAATGTGGTCAGTTTTCGACATTACAAAACTTTTATTCTTTACGAATAATAAAATACAATAATATGCTGAGTCATTTTTCTTCTCGTTGGCTCTATTGATCAAAATTTTAGTTTTTCAACATTGAAGCGTTTGAATTAACAAATAATATATTCAGCTTTAATATTATGCATGTTTTCATGAAGAAAGTTTAAATTGATTACTTACCTAATATTAGCAAGCACCAAAAAATTATGGACTCATAAGCGGATAGTTAATAATATAAAAACTGGAACTATTATTTGGCGTTAAGGATCATACTATTTTAATTGTTAGATCAACCATATTTCATCACTGCCTTTTAAATTTATTGCTTACTTAGCCAACCCAACTGTTGTTTTAATGTTTTCGCTTGAGAAAATTTTACATACATTTTGAAATTTTAAACTATTCTGTTTACCTTGTACGTAAAGTGAAACTAGGTATTCGGTTTCACAAATGAAATGTTATGAATGTCGTTGAATTCTAAGTAATTATATCCCTCCTGGTTTCTTTATGACATTTTCATAAATTTTTTTCGACAAGGGAAGTTTTCTGTGACACTTTATACCTATCAGTTAATTCTTTAAAGTTTTGTAAAGTCTTGGTTGTACATTCAACAGCACGTCGGATTACTAGATGGTGATTATAAATCAAGTGTTTGATTAATTAAAATCATTATTTATTTTGCTTCGACTTTTGGGTTTTTTAATTTATTTAATAAGTCGGTTGACATATTGTTTTTTTATTAAATCCGACAATGTAAGAGTGTCATATTGCAACAATTAAACTCGTCATGTTTGGTTTGTTACACAAAAATATGATACTTATTCTTCCTTTTGACGTTCACTTTCATTATATAACATTATACACGATTTAAATTATCAATGTTTGAGATTTCTTTTTTATATATTTAAATGTGAATATCAATTTTATAAATAACCTTTCAAGCATAATTTATTTTAAATTGTTAATTAATTAGTATAAAATTTCCTCACATGAAATGAGACTAACAGAGAGAAGGTAAAAAGTACTTAGACTGACTGAGAGATTAGAGTAGGAAATCATAATGAAAAATACTTTACTGTTATTTGTTCAACAGTTAGAATAACAACCACATAGCTAATTATGCAAAATATATTCAGAAACTATGTAAATACATTTTTAAATATGTGTACATAACTAAATGTATGTGTTAGTCACAAACGGTAGATAATAAAAGACTAGACGTTTAAAATTAGGTGTATCAATAGGACAACATTAACATGGTTTTCCCGGAAAAATAATGTAGGTCAACGGAGAAAAACCAGACTTTTGGGATCCTTGTGCCTGAATACTTGATTGGATGCACCGAATAATATCATCATATGACACTAGTAATTTGGGTTGTGGTAGAGCAGGAACAGGGGTCTCAGTTATTTCTTGAACAGAAGCTTGGATTTCCTCTGGAATACCTATAGATACGTCTTTAGGCTGTTTCGGCTGCGGAGTTTTCTCTGGAGCTTTGGTTATTTCTGAAGTTGTAAGCGGAACGTAAGTTCCATCTGATTTATTTGCTAATGTCGATGGAGCTACTGTTGAAGGCGCAACTTCCACTTCGTTGAATTCGATATTATCCTTAGGCTGTTCCAGTCCCACTTTTAACGATTCTTTTCTGGTATCTGGACATGGAGCGGGTCCACTTTGGTCCTTCGCTTGTGCCTTTTTATCTCCTCCATTAACAGCTTCAGTTGGTATTCTTTTCACGACAACATTAAATCTGAAAAATAACAAAGCACACAAATTACGTCTAGGTACCATTTTTTAAACATGCATACTCGTCATCAATCTTATTTATTCAATCACCCTGTTAAGTCATCAGCTGTGTATTGCACTTCACGCACATATCCGTCTGGTTGAATGAACGAATATTGTCCACGTACAACTGACCCATCGCTACTTTCGCGTTGTGCCTTTTGATCGCCTGTGTTTTCATCATAAACCACATAGGAATACTCATAGCCGTTCTGGAAAATATATAATTATGTTTGAAATTGATATTAACGGATTAAAATAAATTTTGGGATTTGGATTGATGCAAATGATCATAATGTCCTATAGAATAGAACTTACGTCTTTACTTGGTGCTACTACAACTGGTACACTTGGTTGACTATATGCAACAATTTTCGCACTATTGGCAACAGGCAATTGGGCGACTGGGGTAATCGTTGGATTAGTAATGACACATGGTGATATACAAGGAGGTATCATATCCGTCATCGTTGGTATCGGGACTACTGATTCAATAGGAGGTGCGGCCAGCCGCGCATAATTAGCATCAGTATAGACTGTCGGAGCGCCATAAGTTACGTAGCCGGTAGGATTATTCACCCCATTTTGAACGTAGACCTTTGAATAAGATCCTCCTTGAACTCTTTGGAGGCAGATACCCAGTATCAAGCCAAAGATACTCTGAAACAAAAAAAATATATACAAAACCATGTTTTTGTTTTTAAACTCTATATTAAGACCCACTTACCTTAGGATTCATCTTCTTTGGTGATCTGTAGTGGACTACTGATATTTTTCTGAATGTCTCTTCTTATAAAAGCCTCTTTGTTTGTCCTAAAATATGCTGTTCGGTAATACCGAAACAAACCATCAATGTCGACTAGAAAATGAATAGGAGGGAACAATTAAAATGTTAATGAAGATTTAACGCACGCAGCCTCCGTTTCAGTATCCCCATATTCTGAATGCGAAATTCACAAAAAGTGTGTAATGTAGCGTGAATATGGCCTTTGTCCTGCGGCTCGGTTGATAAGTTGCTTGAGCAACTGGCAGGAACTGTTTGCGATTCCTTTATTCTACATGTGATGTTTTCCAGTAATGGTTGCTCGTTCTAGGAAATTTGTATTGTGTTTGTGCAGTTCGCAGGTAAGTTGGTTAATTTGATAAGGCATGTCATAAAAAAATTGTACCTAAGAAAAAATTATAAAGAACTGTTAATCTAGATTGGGTTGCTGAGCGAAAGTGACAGTTGCCAATCGTCCATTGTTTTCAAAACATGTTGACTGATTTTAACCGGCCCCCTAATTGTCAAATTTCAAAATCTATCACAATCCCTTTCAAAGGTATTGTGATTGTGATAGTGATTTATGGAATTGTGTAACTAATAGTCGCAATCCCTTTCGGAACAATTTGATGTATTAAATGACACTTCATTTGATGAAAATAATAGTTATTTGTTATGCAAGGCTGGAAAGATGGTTTTTAGCGGCGAGTTACCTGTATTGAAATCTGAGCAAGTGAAGGACTCTAGGATTGGGAACAATTAAAGATTGAATCCTGAGCAAAGCGAGGATTTCAAAGGTAAAAGACGCTAAAAACTTTTCTGCCGAGCGCAACACACAACTTTTTACCTCACAACAGCGAGGAACATGTTATGGTTGTTTCCGCGGTCAACTTCCGGTAAAAAAATCTTTAATCATAAATTTTAATCTAAATATACCTTATTCTCGTTGTTTTAATGATATAAAAAAAACTAAAATAATAAAAAAGGGAGTATTCTAGTTAATTAAAAGTAATTTAAAGTAGGAATATATTGTTACTTATTATCAAGAATAAAAACGATTCCGTAAATGTTGACACTGACATGGTACAAGACAAAGACAATTTAAAAATAAAGATTTATGCCACAGTCCGAAATCCAATTATAGGTTGTGAAATCTCACCCAGCCTAATATGAAATTCTTATAACAAATAGTTTAATCTTATTGTTATTGTTTTTATGATTCAACAAACTAAAATAATATAATAAAACCAAAACCGGAGTATTATAATTAATTTAAAGCTATTTAAAATAAGAATCAAATATAACAAAAAATGAAGCGATCGTGTGAGGTGAAAAAGATATTTTCGTCTGTCACTTTGCTTAGACAGTTCAATTTTTTATTCAATACCTTTCAAAACATGTCCCGATCACAATCCCTATAAAATGTGAAATATTGACGGCCTGATCAATATCTTTCAAATTACCAATTGAAAGAGATTGCGATAGATTTTAAAATTAGACAATTAGGCCCCAGGGTGGCCAGAAAAACAAATAAATAATTTAAAGTTTGTAACAGTAGATTTAATAATTTCCATAGCTAATTGGTGGCCGTAGTGGTTTAACAGATTTTTAACTATGTCTGTTATTGTGAAATATCTACTCATTTAAAAAGATAGCAATGTCGAAGCCAGAATATATTTCTTTGATAATTTTTATTATCTCTTAGCGGTCTAATACAGATATAGAGATTGTAATTACTGATAATTCTAACATCCTTTGATTTTGATATAAATAAATGTAAAACGGGCTTAACATAAGTTACTATTTTTACTATAAGCCTTACAGTGTAAGGTATCATAGCAAAGTCACATTACTACACACCCCGCCGCGGCTGCCTCATACTTTGTCGATTCAGCTAAGTAACGCCTTAAAAATAATGAAGCGCAAAATGTTGCTTTACTAATTGTGCCGGAACATAATATTTTTAGGCGCTAAATGATATAGTCTATAGAAAACTGAGCTATTATTTTCTCGACAAGGTATCGAAGGTACATGTATGGAATAAAAAATAAAAAACAACATTCTAAAGCCATTAACAATGCATTTTATTCCTGACTTTCTGCTATATGAGTGAAGTAAAGTAAAGAAAACATGCTAGCATACATTAAACATAATATTTTTGTTATGAACGCCTTACATAAAATTCCACAATATTGTGTAGCTGCAATGTGCAAAAAAGGTACATATTTTTTGTAACACTGTATTTATCAGGATAGCCTTCATTATTGTGATCTTCTGTTATTATTTTTACCAAATGATTTCAAACCATTGTTTTAAAAGGATCTGCCTGTCATAGATCCTAACATGGATTGATACTTTAGATTTTCACTTGATATTTTGAGCATATTGGTTTATATTTTCTTGACAGTATCAGAATCTCTTTAAGGAAGTTGTAGAAATTACTCGGTTTATTTTCGATCCGTTTTTCTGCTTGCGATACCTAATCATAGTTACAATGCATAAATCGGAAATAATATTTTTTATTATTTTATATAATATATTCGTAGATGGTACTTTACCCTTGAATATTGTGGAATTTGACCCTCCTTTATGTTAAACTAACCCACCCATCCCCATTGGGCCTGCGACTGCGTAGTGATTCATAACCCATTAAGGAAGGATAAGGAAACCGATAAGGAAGGTCAGTGCGATGAGGACTTTAAATATGGCTGATGATGGTGAACATTAAAGTACGAAGTATTGTTATTAGAAATATCTAATGCTTTAATTACTCTAGAATTGGGTATTTTTTAATACAGTTTCAAAATACCTATACCCATTTATACGACCTTATCATTTTAATCTTTTAAATTTAATGCTGTTTGAAAAGATTATGTAGAAAACTACTAGAAAAAAAGCTAGCCCCCGAATTACTCAGATGGGAGCAATTTGAATATCAGTAATTTTTTTTCTAGTACTTTTCTAGTTAAAATTTATCCTCTGGTCTGTCTTATTCTTAGATTCATTACAGTATATATGATAAAGTATTCCATAACTTTGATTTTCCACAATAATAATATAAACTTAGAAAAACACTTAATAAATAATAAATAAATATTTGCATACAATCATACCAATTATCTAGCCCCATGTTAAGTTTCATGAAGAACTTATATACGGATACTAGACAACGGATAAACATACTTATATACTTTTTTGTAAATACATATATATTAAACATATTAAACACCCAGACCAAGACAAATAGACACGTTCATGCACACGCATATTTGTCAGGTCCGGGGATCGAACCCGGGACCTATGGCGCAGAAGGCGGGTATAGTACCCCTGCGCCAAACAGGTCGTCAAAACTTGTCCTGACTCACTGAGTCATCATTGCACAGCTTAAACTATTAATCTTGATATTTGGACAGTACCTTCTCTTCTTATGACACAACCACCCACTAAGTAAGGATTTTTGAAAATTCATCCCTGAAGGGGGTGATATAGACGGTAGAAGTTTATATATATCTTTTTAACTCCTGATATTAATTAGCATTAAACTTTGTAAATATACTCCTTTACATAAATAATGAATTACGTCTGCGTTTTCCAAAATTCAACCCCAAGAGGGGTGAAAAGGGGCGAAAAAGTTTGTATGGGCATTAATATACTTCAACACAATTAATCTTCCAGGCCTCGGATTATGAGACACAATAGATATTACATTGTTCTCTGGACGACGGTGTCCGGTTCGGTTTGATGAATTAACGATATACGTGTTGCAGCGTTTTTCAGAATTCATCCTTTAACGGAGTGACAAGTCTCATTTTTTTAGAGAAAGTTAGACAATTTGAGATTGAAAAATATACTATTGTCATGGGAAAAGGAACGAAAACTTTTTACAACGGGAAAATATATATATTTATTTCCGTGAGAATTTTACCAAACAAAAATATGAGCAAAAATAACAAATAAATTAGCGCGATAATCTATATCCTCACGAACGAAGTCGCTGGTGGAAGGCTAGTTTTATGTAGCGATTGTGCTATCTGTAGGCTTATTACGAGTTTGCCAAACTTGACGTTAACGTAAAATGTAGCTCTGTCTCTTTCATATTTAACGACTGTTTTACCGACATGAGCAGTGAATCCGATAGTCAACGCTAACGTGCCCTGCAGGTTGGCACGAAAAACTATCGAAATAGTATCGAGTAAGTATCGAACATGTAATGTCAAAAAATATATAGGAAAACGTAGTTCCATTTACGTCCGGTAGGAACGTTGCACAATATCTCATACATTTTTTTACTTTACTTCCTCGATACTTACTCGAAAGTTAATCGTGCTAAGCCTACTGTAAATGTCATGTTTGGCAAACTCGTAATATGGGTACTGTTGCCTTTGCGTCGCTTAAATTGTACGCCGGTATATACTGAGATCTCATTAATTACATGTTTCCATGTTTTTCATTATAAGGAAAGATTATTAATAAATCAAAACAGGTTTTACGATCCTTCATATTATGTAGAATATGTAGGTACTGTAAACGTTCCGACTTCTTCTGCGGGTGCTTATTTACAGTTCTCCATCTTTTAATTTGCAAACACTAGTTGAAGTTACTATAATTTCGCTTTAATATGTACTGTAGGTCTATATAGACAGACAGATCGACATAGACTTACTTTGACTGATATACTATTACTGTGGACCATTCTGCTCTCAACATATCATGTGGACTGGACTCTATTTAAGATGACATAAGAGGAGTAAAAAATAGATAATATAATCGCCATTGCAGCAAGTTTACAGATTGAACTTGAGTGAAGGATCGAGGAACTTTCCAGACGACGGTAGAGCTTTTTTGGGAAACATTTTTTCGAAAATTAATAATAGGCTAGACATATAGTACAAAAATAAACGCTGAAATTGAAATCATTGCGGTAAACTTGCTATTTTGGTACTGTTGTTTGGGTCAACCTAGATAGTGTTTGTCTAGATTTGCAGCATTCTAAAATTCGTAAGCGCTCTGAGTTATTGCTGAAAAAGAACCTTACATTTTTTTCACATTATTTAGTTTTGTGCAAAAAAAACGATCTAGGAAGGCTCTGACTTGACTTGAAATATATAGGTATACTGTGGCTCGTGACGAGAAAGGTAAACAAATAAATGTTTCTTACACACACACCAATTAACCTAGCCCCAAAGTAAGCACTGTAAGGCTTGTAACAGATAGAAATACATTGATTATACATAGATAAGTATATTGGTGTAGAAATATACATATAAGCGTCCATGACTCAGGTACTCATCATGCTCGTATTCTTACCGGGATTTGAACCCAGGACCTCAGAGTAGTCGACACCTTAAAACCGGTGTACTTACCAGTCTACCAAGAATGTCGTTTTTTTTAAAAAGTAAATAATATTATTCACGTTTTAAGCCAACTCCTTTTATCTCGATCTATAATTGTTCTATTATTTGTGATTTCAACGTTTTCTACAAATCTATTACTATTTAAGATAACGCTCCCTAAAAAGCTATCATCAGGGTATGTTATACAATTAATTTTCTAGCACATATTCAGCAGGGCTAGCACGAAAAACTTTCGAAATAGTATCGAGGACGTATCGTCAAAAAATGCATAAGAATGTGTAGTTCCTTGTGGCCGAGTTGATTTATTATTCATATAATATCATTTATCATCGATACTTACTCGAAATACGCCAACCTGTGTGCTAATTTTACAGTACACGTTGTATCAAATTACAGGATTAAAGAAAAAATACGGGGCAACGTGTTAATATTCTTACTATATTTGTTTTTGGCTGTCTATGGTCCTGTAGTGCCCACCCTGTCTGTTAATTTTACAGTATTTATGGAAGAAATAAGTATTTAATTACAGGATTTAAGGAAAAAATACTGGGAACGTGGTAATATTCTGATTATATTCGTTTTTTGACTATATGGTCAAGTATTATTCCTATTAAAATATATGACAGTGTTGGTCAGTCTATCTTTATATGTGTCGAACTTTCTATATTATTTATATTAAGTTTCAATAATTTATAGGATTATTATTATAGATTATTATGTCTGTAAAGTTTTTTTATAAAGTAATACTTTGACGGATTGATTCATATTGTCGATGAAATACCAATACACCCTAATCATGTTTTTAAAGGAAATTTTCTTTTTTCATTTTTTCAATAAAAGATATTTGCTAGAAATATTTTTTTCACCTCACACGCTCGGAAGAGGAGGTTTTGTCATTAGATTTCATCGTAGAAAATCGCGCGTTAAAGTGCTTTTTTTAATTTAATACCTGAAAATATGTCATAATGCGTTCCGAATCGCACTTTTGACTTTTTTGTTACATTTCATTCTTATTTTAAATAGCTTTGAATTAATTATAATACTCCGTTTTGGTTTTATTATATTATTTTAGTTCATTGAATCATAAAAACAATAACAATAAGATTAAACTAATTGTTATAAGAATTTTATATTAGGCTGGGTGAGATTTCACAACCTATGATTGGATTTCGGAACGTTACATAAATCTTTATTTTTAAATTGTCTTTGTCTTGTACCTCATGTCAGTGTCAACATTTACGGAATCGTTTTTATTCTTATTAATAAGTAACAATATATTCCTACTTTAAATAACTTTGAATGAACTATAATACTCCCTTTTTTATTATTTAAGTTTTTTATATCATTAAAACAACGAGAATAAGGTATATTTAGATTAAACTTTATGTTGAAATTTTTTTTACCGGAAGTTGACCGCGGAAACAACCATAAAATGTTCCTCGCAGTTGTGAGGTGAAAAATTGTGTGTTGCGCTCGGCAGAAAAGTTTTTAGCGTCTTGTACTTTTGAAATCGTCGCTTCGCTCAGGATTCAATCTTTAAACCCACTCGCTACGCTCGTGGTTCAATCCTAGAATCCTTCGCTTGCTCAGCTTTCAATAGAGGTAACTCGCCGTTAAATAACCAACTTTCCAGCCTTGCATAACAAATAACTATTCCTTTAACCTTTTTAAAAAGCTAATAAAACTGTGAGAAGTAAATGTTTAAAAAACTGTTACTAAAAAGTCGATTACATAAAACATCCTAACTAAATGCGTTTTATATATATCAAACTTTGCCGTTAATTTATTAGAACCGAGAAGACCGTAGATAAATCCATTACTTTTATTTAATTTTGGTTATCACTTTTTGTTTTTGATATGAGTATTACTATTATTTATTTGAACATATAAATGACAAAGCATTGAAGGAACGACATTATAAAACAACAATATAGTTTTTCGAACAGTTTATTATCGCCGCAGTCTTAAACAAATATGTATGTCGACTAAAGACTATCTACATAAGAATTAAAGGTAATAATATCACAAGGTTGAGGCCAGAAGCCGTCACAGAGGCTTAGTGGTACTCGTGGTGGACAGGCGCTGTGTTGTGCACTACCGCGTTGAATCTGAAAAAGAAAAATTACCTTAAAATAAGATTCATAATATTATCACGCACTTGACCACTTCTTTCCACTGCTTAACCTCTCAGACCCCGAGGTATGAGAGATAATAGATATTCTATTGTTCTCTGTTCCGGTGTCCCGTAGGCGCACGAATAACTGTCGAATAAGTATCGAGGAAGTAAAGTAAAAAAATGTATGAGATATTGAGCAGCGTTCCTACCGGACGTAAACGGAACTACTGCTAACAAATTACGAATTATAATATCCAGCCCCCTAACATGAATACCGGCTATATCACGCGATATGTTATGAGTGACACATGATGTCTTGTTTACCCCGGTAATGTGTGCGAGTGCGAGACAGTGACACATTATCTAGCTACGAGTATTAGGTACAGGGGACTTTGAAACCAATCACGAAACTTCAGATGAACGTTCGTTTGATTTTGAGACGTTGTAACATAAAAATCACATCCATTAAACAAATTGTAACACGAAAATCATTCCGACTATCGCGATCTATTTTTCTTAGTAGACCCCCAGCTTTCTTTCGACTCCTTGCAATGACAGTAATTTGGAGACGACAAACATGTCCGTACATTGAAATTATTGATATTAAATTGCTGCGTTTTGATATACGCTACCAATCATAAAAAATATTTAATATGATAGTAACACAAAATTACGAATACGTTTGATAGGAAGTTATTTAGGTGAATAATTATCAGTTAAATTGTGTATGCTATAATAAAGTGTCTGCTTTTTTTGTAAGAATTTTTTAACAATTATACCTTAATTTCATATAAAACCCGTTAAATGCCAATGTTCAAGATTAGTCATTGAATGTGTTTTTTATTTTATGCCACTAATGAAATTATACAATTTTAATCTGAAAACAATTATTGTTTTAAACATATTATTATTTTCAGAACCAGTTATCGAAATAAATAATATAGATCCTTGATCACTAATAAGCATTGTAATATGAATTGTTACGAAGTTCCCACGTAAGTCATATTACATGATTTTACCGCTAACTTAAAATGGAAGTTATGACTATGGTAATGATTGTTAATATGTTTCCTTCATGTAATCAATTGTGTTCTTTACAACGTAAGCTATAACGAGCGAAAGTAACCTAAAGAACAGTAAAGCGTTAAAGTGTTCACACACGGTATTTGCAATTGTTAACAGCTTTTGTGTTTGTATTGCGTTTATTATTGGTAGCATTATGTACTGTAGAACTAAGGTGTAATAAATTGTATTATGCATACAAAAGACATCAACGATCATTATTTAAAAAAATATGAATTTTCAAGACTATTAAGATCCATGGACAATAGATCTTTGCGTTCTTTTTGTCAGGCCTGTTATTGTTCCTTAAAATGTGGTGTTAGAATATTACCCATAATAGTGTTAAAATTTTATAATTATTTCTGCTGTATCTTAACAGGTAAATGGTGTGCGAATACCTTTATGTATCAATTCAATCTTCTATAACTACGCCATATGTAACGTTCACCAGAAATTTTAATATCTCCATTACTGGGGCACTAGCCTTCCTTATGGATGGGCGAGGAGAATAGGCTATGCCCTACCACGCGGGCCCAATGCGGATTGGTGGGTTTTAACGACTGCAAATGCAGCCCGGACCAACGACTTAACGCGCCTTCCGAAGCACGGAGGAACTCACGATAGTAAATTTTTGGTCACCTATCCTGTGACCGACCATTGCGAAGTTGCTGAACCTGAACAATCGCAGGCTGAGCGCACGCGAGCCATTGCACCCTTGCAATGTAGTCTTTATGAAATCGCATTTGTCAGTCAGTATTTTTATTTAAATTTATTAAAAGGTGCAAGCTCGCGGCAGATGTTTTATTAACTCTTACCCGTTGTGGTCGTCAGCGGTGTAGGTGACCTTGCGGAAGGAGCCGTCGGGCTGCAGCAGGGAGTACTCGCCCTTTACCACGTCGCCATCTCTCGCCTCGTGCTGGGTCTTGTGGTCGCCGGTGTGAGGGTCTGATACGGAGTAGGAATAGTCATATTTAGGATGGGCCTGGAACAAAAATTAAATCGTATTAGAACACAAGACGACTAGACTAGTATAAAGGTGTAAGTATTAAAACTTTAGCGGTGAATATCTTTAACGTCTGTAACTAACTTTACAATAAATAACGATCGTATAAACTATTTTTTTATATGAATAGTAAAGGTAATATTTTTTTTTGTCAGAATGTGGTACAACGTAGGCCTTCCCGGTCGACCAGTAGAGTTTTATTAGGGAGCGTTGTTTCAAAAAGTAATTAAGTTATAGAAAACGTTTTTATTTTTAATCACAAAATAGAAGAACACAACTATTTCAATTGAATAATACCTACATCATTACTTTCGAAAAAAGTTTCCTAAAAAATACTGTACTGGTCGACCGGGATCCCCGTCTGTACATACAGATGTAGTTCGGATAGAGGGTAAATAAAATGCATTGCAAGTATAGAACGACGACCTGTTTGGCGCAGGGGTACAAACCCCACCTTCTGCGCCAGAGGTCCCAGGTTCGATCCCCGGACAAGACAAATATTTGTGTGCATGAACATGTCTATTTGTCTTGGTCTGGATGTTTAATATGTATATTATGTATGTATTTACAAAAAAAGTATATAAGTATGTTTATCCGTTATCTAGTATCCATAACACAAGTTCTTCATGATACTAAACGTGGGCTAGATAATTGGTGTGATTGTATGGAAATATTATTATTATTATTATAGAATTATTAAGACTGATGTCATATTCCAAGTACAATATTAAAAGCCTAGCAAGAATGTTATCCTTCAATCTTAAATAGTCAAGTACGAGCACTTTCCAATTGCTACACTTCGGATTATTTAAATCTGTCAATGGTTTGCGCAAAATGTTACGGATTTGGGTCGCCATCTAATACATATCTACTATTAAAACGAGCGTGAGAGCACGCGCTGGTTTATGCAAACGGTCCGTTTTGCCAAAGAGTACTAACTATTAGTAACGTAGTTTTGCCCTGTCTCATGACAGTGATTACCTCTCTGTCCACGCCGTGTCGCAACGCTCCTGGCACAGCATAAAGCTGCACAGTATTCTGTCTTTGTACTAAAGCTTCGTTCGTGAGTCATACCCGACACACCTCGGTAAGAATCGAAGTGTCGTATGCGCCGCGGGGACGAATGAACATGAGCGTTTTGTAAGCAGTAAGTGTGTGTAATGGTAAATCTATGTTGGCAGCCAGCCCTATCGCGTGTTTCCGTACCGCGCGGCTGCGTAATAATAATAAACTTTTATACGAAAGAGTCTGAGACAAAAACTTACTTGATGATTCTATTACCTTGGTCCTGGGAAGCCGCCGTCGTTTCAGTCACGACAAGGACCTAAACTTTATGTAACTGTTCTGTGGGATTACTCTGAATTGTTACCGGCGGCGATCGATTTATGACGACATCATACGACAATCGGCTCGTAAATTATACGTTATGATCTTTAATTTCCTAAGCGGTTATTCAATACTGAGCCCTTACGTGAGCTTGGTCATGGGAAAAATACCAATAATGATTCTAATGGTCTATTACTAGGAATTCTAAGGGCTAGTTTCACCACCGACAGATAAGTTCTGAAGAGATAATTTTATTGTTTTAATATGAAAAATATGTCAAATTGTCTTCCAGGTATGCTATTCAGAACTTATCTGTCAGTGGCGAAACTGATAAATAAATATTCTACCTATAATAGGGATACGGTTTTCGATACATAAAAGTATCTCAGGAACACAATTCAAGCAAAGATCTTTTCGGTTTCATGACCATACAATTGGTGGTATTTGTGTAACAAATAGTTGACGACGTAATAAATTAAGCCCTGTGCGAGGCTTAGTGTCGTAACACGGCAACTGTAAGCTGGGACCGTAGGCTCACAGATACTATCATATCCCGGAAACTAAGCCGATTGTGTTGGATCGTACGACACGCTAGTTTATGCAAGCAATCAATTAGCTATTGTGTTACGTCATAAGCAGGGAAACAAAACACGCTTACTTGCTCCACTTACATATAAGATATTAGTCCGTATTTGTTTAATGTAACGTTTAATTAGCAGAAAATTGTTACCTATGAGCCACTGTTTCGTGCGCGGGGCCTTGACCAGATTTTTGATAGTTTTTGATGTGTGAATAAAATATAGTGACATTATTTCGCAAACAGCAATGAAGTTTGAGATGATGGCTGGCAGTACTCTCATTGCGCATTTAGAACAATGATCATTATTTTGAAGGTTATTCTCATGAATCTTACACGCATTAAATTTTTGGTGTCAAAATATTTGAAACTTGCTGCCTATGCGATATTTTTCAATATTAAATCCTTTAATAATTAGTATTGACTTACATTATGCCTGTTTCAACCCTTTCGGGACATATTTCTGTCCAAAATTTTGATTATGTGTACCCCATTGTTTTTTTTATTTCACTTAATTTTTTTTTACCGATATTAACATATTTTAAAGGATATTTATCAATTAAGTAGTCGATTTTAATTGCTGCGAATACCTAAGATATGAACCACACAGTATACAGAGTAACCTTTTGAATTTGAACGCTATCGTGAATCGAAACCTTACGACCCGAGTACCCTTTAAATGGTAAGCTAATTCATAAGCTTCGTAAATACGACTAATGTAAATTCGTGTTTTGTTTATACTAGCTATAAGTACCCTAATTTATATATTATCTTAGATTTCAATACTTAATTATACCTCATTAAAGTTCCTAAATTTATTGAGAATTGGGCAATCTCTACCTTTATTCCTAACTACACTAATTATTTGTTCTAATATAGATTAGAGTACACTGACAGACCCGATGACGAGTTGGTACTTATCCTACCTACTGCATCAGGGGATTCAATTCCCACTTCTTTTTTTACCAGGTGGAAATGCCCGCACATACCTCCCTGTTCAGAGAGACAGGGATGTTATGTGGGACTTGAACCCACTAAAACCCCCTGGCTGTTCCCTTCACGCGTGGGCGGAGACTGTCGGGATTGGGGTGACAGTCACCGAGCCTCCGCCCTTCAATTCCCACCTATGCAAATATTTATTTGTATTTCTCCTGTCTGGGTGTTCTTTATCTACATATCTCTAAAGCCTCTGCTGTTCTTCTTTGTAACAGAAGTGCTAAAGGTATTTTGGAATCAGATAGATGTGGGCGATGTTATCTGATACTTATTTACTTGCTTTCGTTGACCGGGTGTAAAAATGTTCTACGTTTTGATCCAGTGTATAAACTGTGTGACAAGTGATGTTTAAATCCGATCAGCTGTTTTTTATGATTACTAGGGGCTGTCTGCGGATTCACCCGCGTGGTTCTTCTCGTTGGTTATCCCGATTTTTCCAAGAAAACGGGAACCACTTCGGTAATATCTTTTTCGACATGGTACTCCAACTTACATGGTAGTCGACATGCGTGTCTTCGTGTCCGTAGTGCGCGACCGGCGCGTACGCCGCCGCTTCGTGGCCGTAGCCTTCGCCTGCGTAGGCGAGCTGCACCACGCCGGCCGACGCCAGCGCAACCACGGACAGGATTACTGCGGCCTGCGAAAATCAACCTTATGTAGACTAATTACGATTTTCCGAGCTGATGCTCTTCCAATATTTGATAATGCGAAGACTCGACAAAATTTTCTAGTATGTCGAGTGATCGACATCAGATATTTTTTTTACTAGAAAAAATCAACTAAGCTCCAAAATGGATGCAACCTTCGGATGGTAGAACAATTAAAAATTTAAATTATATTTACATTGCTATTTAGATCCTCCTATACCCAGCAGTGGCAGAGATGTGGCTGACGAACGGATCATCCAGTCACTCTCTGTACCAATGTCTAAAGGACCAAATCCAAAGGGAAGGTTCGAGTCCTGTCTGATCGATTCGAAGATGTTTTGATTTTTACTACTAAAAGAATATTATCCTATGCGCACAACTCAAAGAGTTAACTTTCAATCCAAAACACTACTAATTTTCGCCTTCAAAAGTTGTAAGAGGGTCGACTCGGAGTCTCAGACAGCCACAGGGTGTAGATCCGTCTAAGCAAGTTGGAGAGGTCCTCTTTTCTAATATTAAATCAAAATGAAATACATTTAAATTTGATGTCTAATTTCAACTAAGGGAGCGGTTAAATTAAGTAAAAAGATATTTTGTAGATAACAACTCGTTGCCGGCAAACCAAAAGTGTAGTAGTCCGTATTGATTAATTATTCACATAAATTGTAAGTGATAACATGATCTTAGGTTAGGAACTGTTAATAATGAGAAAAAAGATCAGATGATTAGGAAATTAGAAAGTATAATAACAATGTAGTTAAGTCATGTAGACAAGAGTTACGACGTCTCGTTGTGCACTTGGTGTAACAAGGCAAGAGTCATGCATGTGTTAGCATTATACGAGTTACGAATAAACGAAATTACGCCAAGGAATGAGGCTTTAAGATAATATCACGGAACACAAGAAAGCTCTTAATAGGAACATGACACGCATTTAGGACGTACTAAAAGAAGTGTCGCCTCAGAAACAGGCACATCACCATGACAACGCGAAAAACTTCAAAATCATGGAAAAAGACATTTGTGTACTCCTTCTGTGTTTCACGCAAAAGGATGGTGACATGTGACAGCAAACTGTTCTGTGCTTCGACTATGGGTATGGACTAATATTATCTTAGACGCAAATAGATCCCAACTCCCGGGTCACTAGTTGGTCCTTTCACTAAACTCGCAACAGGATACCAAAACGCGTAGTTCACTTACTTTGGCGATCATTTTGCGTTTGAATAAGGTTTGCTTCGTCCCACCGACCACACACAACTGTTGCCGAAGAGCGGTGACTCCGACTTTTATATGAGTTATCGAGTGAGATGCTACGCGTAGGCCGTACGCAAGAATACGGTAGTTTGATAATAACATAGCAATTACGTAAAATTATCGCACTACGCGTGGTTCAAGGTGAGAATTTCATGCGTTTGAAACAACTGAATTTAGGGATTGATTGGAAATATTTATGGTTGTTCGTCATCATTTCCACAAAACACACACCCACAAAAAGACGAAGACTATTTGCGAGAGTAAGAAAATACACAATATCCGTGCTTAACTTCTATTGATTGATTGAGTAGGTAAATAACGAAAAGCCTTCATTTTAATAAGAATTAGCTTAATATTATCACCACTGTTTGTATGCCAATATACACATCAAAGGGGTCTAGGGGATCTGACATTTTGATTGGGGATATCCAATGAATATTTACCACATGTAGTCTTTCAGACTAACTTTTTAATTTAATTTTTTCTTTATTCAAATATAAAATTTACAAAAAAGAATCATTAACGATCCTATAGATTTAAAATAATAATCCTCTATAGTGGCGATACAGCGTACTTAATCCCTATACTCTTTTGATGGGTGTAGTTATAAAGCTTCTAGAATGTCTCGTACTAAAAAGCTCTGAAATGAAGATAGCAAGTGTTGGTTTTTTGCTAATTGACTTTTACTATTAGTTTTTTTTTAAATTATCTTACACAATATTGCATTTTTATTTTTTTATTCTCGACTTTCCAGTCGAGAATAAAAAAATAAAATGACTCCTAGATTTCGTCATACTTGATGTGAAGTATTGATAATTCTGAAGATTGAAGCGAACCTCTCCCGGAATCCTCAACCAGTGAGGAACTGGCTATCTTATCTCTAACTGCCGGAACACAACAATGCTGAAAACATTGTTGTTATGGCGTTAGACTTAGATAAGATGGTGGTAGCTAGCCAATTAAACCGAATACAATATGTACCCCCCGCAGGAATCGAACCCAGGACCCCTGGGTCTGATACCGGTGGATGTTACCACTAGACCACAGAGGCGGTTTTACTGTGTTTTTTCCCCCTAATACACGACTTTACGGAAAGATTGAATACATTAAAATCCTATTGAAATAACTTAAATTTTCATTCAATTAGCGTTTACAATACTAAGTACTTATATTCATATAATGCAAGAAAATTCTTTTACTAATAATGTTTTCCGTATCTTCATTGTTCTGAAATGACTATATGAGGAATCTGTTTAAAGGAAGCAAATTAACATTAAATTTATTGATAAAAAGTTTAACAAACTAATAGCACTAATAGCCTAGTTTCTAGATGTGCTTAGTTTAGTGTGTAATTATTTTATAGATGATCATTATTTAAATAATTGAATTTCAATAGTTAAAATAAATGTTAATTACAATCAGGTTGGAATAGTAAAAAAATGATTTGTGGTTCTATTGTCAAGACGTTGTTGAAGACACGTTTGTTTAAGTCGATCTTTTTGGCCTATATGGATTACTAGTGGCCGTGGACCTCGTTGCAGTGGCAATATATCAGGCTAAGTGTGTACCAAATTTCATCTAAATCCGCTAAGCCGTTTTGGCGTGGTGTTTAAAATAATTATCTTGTAATTTCAAAAGGTTTGTTTTTGTACAAAATTTTATGTTTATCCTGAAAAGTATGAGATTGTTATCGAATTTAGAAGTGTTGAAAAGAGTTTTTTACCTATAAATACCACGTAACAATTTGTCTTTGTTAATAAAATAAATTGCTTAATATGTTAAGACTAGCACTAGTTAATCTTAATACCTAACTAGCTGTATTCACATTCTTCTTCTTATCGAGTGAGGATTAGTGGCCACCTCTGGTGTCAGAGTTTATCAAGCCGCCTATAAGGCCTCTGACTTGGCTTAACGACTGTAATCAAATGACAACAGCCGGGGCCGACGGTTTAACGTGCCCTCCAAAGCACGGAAGCGCTCAGTTATAATGCCACTTTACGGTCACCCATCCGACACCTGACCGTGCCGAACTTTGCTTAACAAACGTGATCGAATACGATCAGTCTGTCAAGCGCGGCCATGAGCGCTTCTGTTCACATTAAGTAAGATTTACTCCACCTTAATGCTAGCTAATATGTAAAATGTGACCAGCACTGTTGGATTCATAATGATTGTATCTGAATTCTTATACTTAGTTTTATTAATGAAATATTATGAATCTGTTTGTGGTCCTTTAACTAAATAAAAAAAAACAGCAGCCATACATCACAACTGCTCCAGCATATATTCTATACAGATAACGATTGCTTTAATGATGTGTATCATTCTTTACGCTGTTGAAAACAAAATCTTAGTCAATCACTAAAACTGTTACTACCTTGATTAATGTCTGAGTTCGAAACTAGCTAATTAATAGTTGTAGTACAAATATAGTTAATAGTCGAGAAGATTAAATACGTTTAGTTTTACGAGGGCAACACTTGAAAAGCAGCCGCAAATATAACGAGCTTAACTAATTAATTAGGAGTTTCGGGTTGATCTTTAAAATATACAAGGTAGCGAATTTCGTAATTATGGGTGTTGCTCTTGCATGATATGGATTTTAGAGTAAATTTTTAAGCTAAGTATTTTGTTAATGTCAAGTGTGATTGCAAGATATACTCGTTTGTACCTTGGATACATGTATTTCGCGTATTTCATGCATGGTGTTCAAAAGTACTTTGTAGATAGTGGACACGCGTCGTAATGATAACATCCAACCCAGGGTTTCTCTTCCTAACGGATTGATTTGCTTACGGTCAGTTAAATTTTGACATTTCTTCTTTGGAAAATATGCCAAAATATAACTGTCTGTAGCCTAAAGAATCCGTTATAGAAACCCGGGGCTAGTTTAGGCGTCTTCTACGTATTCAGACTTTATAGTGATAACCACGTATATACCTACAAATGACAAACATCATTCTTAAGCGAGTCTGACTCGTGTACCGAGCGTTGTACAAATATGGAAATTTACTACTTTTATAATAAACTTTGACCAGGCTCGACAGAGATGTAAAAGTGTTACCACTCGTTACTTTCGTTCTACCTTTATCCCTAAAAAATTACGATCTATCATAATAATAATAACTGTCTTAAAATCCCAACGTGAGAGAATTTTTCTTACGAACTTGTATTATTTATACCAGACTGGCTTCCACCTACGGTTTCACCCGCGTGGTTCCCTTTCCCGTGGGAATGTTGGGATAAGAAGTAACTTTGTTTCTCTCCGTCCTATCAACTAATTCTATGGCAAAAATCAAGTCCGTTGGTTGCTTACATAGGGCGTGAAGGAAGGACAAACAAACATGTGTTTGTTTAAATGCGAAAATGTTTACGCATTTATAATAATATATAAAGTTAGGATTAGGATGACGGATAACAATACCTTAATACTTGAAACAGCTTCGCTAAAACGTAAGACGTCAGTTTCATATATACAAATAATGTATTCTGTGGGAATCGAACCCACGACTTAAAAAACTTCTGCGCCGGGTCGTCAATAAGTATATCCTAGTAATATAAAAAGTGCGAAAGTTTGTGAAGATGTTTAGATGTTTGTTACTCTTTCACGCAAAAACTACTGAACCGATTTAGATGAAATCTAGATCATAGCTAGAAGATAGCCTAGATTAAAACATAGAATACTTTTTATCCTGATTTTCCCACAGGGACGAGAACTACGCGGGTGAAACCGTGAGAAGCCGCTAGTCTAGTATATATAAACACGTCTTGCTCCTCAAATTGCTCCATTAATAGTTTGAATTGATCACCTTTCAACGCGATCTCGTTGCACACACGTGCTCGTAGGTAAGTAGAGCGTTGCTCAGCGTTCGTCGGCAAGTGGCAACCCAAAAGACAAAATAATTGCATCACGACCTTGTCACTCGCAATTATTAAAGACAATAATGCGTTTTCGTCATGCCCCTATTTTCTTCTAATGTTCAGTGCAATGTTAAGTTGCACTCCGGATTTTTAATTGGCTCGAGAAATAATGATATATGACCGTGGCAGGTGTGGTGTGTGACAATGACACTTCGTACAGTGAACTACAGTATTGTTTTAATTAGATTTTTATTATGATTGTTGGTTTTCACACTGATACGAAAACTTAAAAGCTTATGGTGTCATCAATAGTGCTCGTTCACACGAGGACGATTCGTTGTTATTTTTAATTTATCATTATTATTTTTAAATGCCCGTGTTCAGACGCATCACGAATCGTGACAAATGAAGAAAATGTCTTAAATCACGTATCGTCTTCAGAAAATCACGATTGTCAAAAATACGCTCGTAAATTCATGTTTTGATATTCGGATTTTTTTAACGAATCATGAAAAAAAAAACACGATTCTGTATGCAATGTGAACGTCCAATCCGTCATGAGTATTAATTATCAATGACGGACCCCGTGTGTGTGAGCTCTAGGATTTTTAAGCTTTTTATTCCTCAACTTTGATTGTAATAAATCGACTGAGAATATTTGGAAATTTTGAAAAAGTTAGAAGGGTCAACGTTAGATGATATAATAATTTTGTCGATTATGTTGATGTCTATGACAGATTTTTAAAAATTTCATAGACGTTAAATAAGTAACAGTAACAGGGAAAAGAAATTTATTCCGATATTTCCACAGGAACGGGAACCAAGTGGGTGAAACCGCGTGCGGCTACTAGTGTTACGTTACTATAATAAGTAACTTTATTGAGATAAAGTTGGTTGCGCGAATGAGTAAACCTCATTGTATTATATAAAACGATTAATGAAATGCATTTCGTCAGATAACTTTTGTTAGTTTATAGAAACAGATATGATTGCACAAACTTACATCTCATTTTGTTACTCAAGTCTGAACAAGTACCTATGAATTGTTACTTTATGAACAAACAAAGCTAATTAAAGAAAAGTGTGAAGAAAAAAATACAGGAAAGTTATATATGTTCATATCGTATATATAGTCTAAAATTAATAAAATGCGTAATATTGCTATTCTATTTAATATACTTATTAAAATATTTGCTAATTTTATTGTTTTTTTTAATTATTAGTGAGAATCAGTAAGTGACTCTGATCAGAAATGTTTTAATTGAGTTGTAGTTTACGATCTATTCCAAGTTATTCGTACGCATGATAGTTAGTTGTCGATAATCGTAAATATCTTATTATTAATTCAAAAATCCGAACCGCACACCGGTGATTTTCTGATTCCTGGGCCTGATGGATAGGATGGAACCATCAACGCAAATGATTTTCTACATGAAAAATAGGCACAAGTGAAAACTTAAATATTTCCTCAAGGGAGTTGCTATCAAAACATAAATTCAAAGTATTTTGGTCTTGGGTTTCATATTCATAAGGTAATAGAACTTGACTCAACTTGTGGTCACTGTTATTTTTTATATTTTTTCTAAAATTATATGTTTCAAATTTTAACATAATTTATATGCTGGCTGTATATCTATATTTATGTATGAATACTCTTTTGGCTACCACCAGACACACTGATTTTCGCTCTGATTCGGACACGGCCTCTTTACATTAATTTAATTTTTGAATTTGAGTTTTGGCTTCTCACTTTTTGCTCATATTGTGGTAAAAGTCGAGTTTGATTAAGTCATGTTTCGGGGCCGCGCAACAACTAATGTGTAGCATTATGTGTGTAACTAAGTGCATAATGCAGGCGAAATAACTTTTTCACCTCACACGCTCTGAAAAGGAGGTTTTGTCAAACAGTTTAGGCGTAGAAAATCGCTTTTTGCGGCCTAGCGCGGCAAAGTACTTTTTAATTTAAGACCTATAAATATGTCATAATGCGTTCCGAAACGGACTATTGACTTTTTGTTATATTTGATTCTTATTTTAAATAGCTTTTAATTATTTATAATACTCCGTTTTGGTTTTAATATATTATTTTAGTTCATTGAATCATAAATAAGATAAAACTATTTGTTATAAGAATTTTATATTAGGCTGGGTGAGATTTCACAACCTGTAATTGGATTAAGGACTGTGACATAAATCTTTATTTTTAAATTGTCTTTGTTTTGTACCTCATGTCAGTGTCAACATTTACGGAATCGTTTTTATTCTTAATAATAAGTAACAATATATTCCTACTTTAAATAACTTTGAATTAACTATAATACTCCCTTTTTTATTATTTTAGTTTTTTATATCATTAAAAGAACAAGAATAAGGTATATTTAGATTAAACTTTAAATTTTTAAATTTTTTAACGGTAGTTGACCGCGGAAACAACCATAAAATGTTCCTCGCTGTTGTGAGGTGAAAAATTGTGTGTTGCGCTCGGCAGAAAAGTTTTTAGCGTCTTGTACCTTTGAAATCCTCGCTTCGCTCAGGATTCAATCTTTGAACCACTCGCTACGCTCGTTGTTCAATCCTAGAGTCCTTCACTTGCTCATATTTCAATAGAGTTAACTCGCCGCTAAATCACCAACTTTCCAGCATTGCATAACATATAACTATTCTTTACACTCAATGACTTAAGTACCGATATTAACGGTTTTGTAATGACTTTAATCTGTAAGTTTACCTACAAATTATAAAATAAATGAAGAAAAAACTCTGCCTGTCACGTTTCCACGCCTATAATGCTGAACCAATTCTTATGAATTCTAGCATAGACATCGATTAGACCTTGAAGATAAAGGATTCTTATTTTTTAAGTAAACAGTGTGATATAACCAGGTACGCAAGATTTCCGAATCAAAAGCGCACGAAGGCGTTTGCATAACGCTAATAAGCTGGAAAATGGAGCAATTAATTTTTCAATATATTTTTAATAATAATATTTGTCTGTATATCTGTCTAAAAGTCTTCTTATTGTAACACGTAGCACTTTCAGCAGTGTCCAGAATAAAAATGTTATAGAGAGAAAATAAAATTGTTCATTTTGTAGATGTAACTTAGTATAGAAACTTCGGTGCTTATGAGGCCGACGTCCGGTCAGCTTCCCAACGTAATACCAAAATTAATTGATATTATAGCATAATTTTCTGTACTTGTGATATTATACGGATAAAGACAGTATTAATCTAGGTTTCCATTAAAATAACCCTAAATACTTGCCCGATTAAAAATAAATGCTAATTGCAGTATTGTATGAAAAAATGTAATTGGCATTATGTTTTTATTGGGTAGATATTTTGGATTATTTTTTCTATGGAAACTTAGATACATACTGTCATAATTTACATAAAATCACAAGAACAGTCATAATGCTCAAATTTCAAATTATTTTGGTATCACCTTTGTATGCAACTCCGACTCAAACTTGCTTAGTATTTCTATACTGACTCATCTCGAATTTGAGGTGACCATACCATCATGGTATCGTTAAACAATCTTGATCGTTGTTTTGATATATATTTTTTTACTCTCTCATTTGATGCTATGCCAACTCCGCAAGGGATGGATGACGTGAGGGTATGCACCTAACTATGTAAATTGCGTCAAAATGCGTAAGTACATTCCCGAACTAAATTTACGTAACGATTTAAATATCATGTCTTACATCCAGTTGGCAGATAAACGGCGTTCGTCGGCAAGATCATCAACCAGTATTGCCACATTACTCGAGAATTCACTCCCTACCTCTTAAGATATTCGTGACATAGATTTTCCGTGTTACAGTTATATAGGTAACCTTAAGTTATCATGGTAAATCGTTACGTATCCACCACTTCCGTCATCAGATAAACGGTTTGACGTAAGATACTTTCATAAAGCGAAATTTTCTCAAAATACTCACTTATTATTAATTTCGTAATTCTTAAGATTTCATTTAGTTTTGTGAAAAAAGTGAAGAAAGTGAAAAAAGTTTTGTGAAAAAATGTAGACCAATATTGGATTTATTCAATATTGCAAATAATTTGCAGAAATTTTTTTGAAGAGATTCCTTATTTTAATTATATCTTTTCGTGTTTTGGTATGCATAAAACTAATATAGAATAAAAAGGTCAACAGATAGGACAAGCCTTAATAAATTTCTTAGTTGTTAATAATACAGTTTATTGCCACATACTAATAAAAAAGGAGATTGGGCAATAATAACTTTCAAGTAATTGTTTAAGAGGCTGAATTTATCTGGTAATTACAATACGATCAAGGAAAAAGAGTAATTAGAGAGTATGTGTGTATTATTCATAATAGAACATTTGTTGGGGATGATGGAAGGTGGTAAGGAAAGTATGAAGCCTGAAGGATGAACTGGGTGTTGTTAGCCGGCAGGCTGATTATCTAACAATAAAACCGGACAAGTGCGAATTCGACTCGCCCACCGGGGTTCCGCACAAATTTGTAGGTACCTACCTAGCAGTGGCGAAGGGTCCATACATACCGAATCCCATCGGCTTTCCTTTTAGAAATCCTATTTCACTGATCCGCCATACAATTGAGAAAATTTTTGGAGAAATGTTGGGTCCGGCTTACCTTCGCTATATTTTGACCCCTCGCCACTGCTACCTAGGTACATATTATTATACATTGTTCAGTAATTGAGTATCGCAATTTTTTTTTTAGAAATTTCCCAAAATTCAGCTTCCAAAACAAAGACTAAATTTTTCATGATTTAATTACAAATGTGTAGTTTTCAAAGTTTTTCCTCACTTGTAGTAAAAGACAACACTACTTGCCAAATATCAAAATTCTAGGTCAACGAAAAGTATCCTATTAATTTGTTTCCCTTGTAAGGTCGAAGTATTCGTTTTTGCGGCATAAATACCCTTACATTTTTTACGTTAATTTTAAAGTTTGATTTCTTCTCAGCTTAAAGAGATTGTTTACGTGACTATATTATGGTTTTAATTTCAACTCGATACCTAAACGCGTTCCCGAAATTCAGTTTCCGAAACTAACGACTATATTTTTATAATTGAATTGATATGATTACATTTGTAATAACAAATGTATAGTTTTTAGATTTTTTCATGTATTCGTAGTAAAAGACAATTTTACTTGCCAAATTTCTTAGTTATAGGTCAACGGGAAGTGCCCTATGAATTTTGATTCCCTTGAGGGTGTCGAAATCTACGTATTTTGCGACATAAACGTTTGACTTTTTTTACACGTTGATTTACAAGTTTCATTTTTTTACCCATACAACAGACTGTTGCCCTGAATATATGGTTTTAATATCAACTTGATACCTTATTTTCGAGATAAATGACTACAGACAGACGGACAATAGTGATCCTATAAGAGTTCCTTTTTTTCCTTAGAGTTTCGGAACCCTAAAAAATCACCTAGCAACCAGTTTCGGCTGTCATTACTGTCACATTTTCATACTCTGTTCTGTGTGTATGACAGCCACAATAGTGAGCAAACTGAAACTAAACCGAGTTTTCGTTAAACTGATGATTTTAATTATAAAATGAATTTTAAACCAATTTCAAAAAGTAAAAAATATTTTTTTTTGGAATTGGTGCTAGCCGACGCAATAAAAATAAATTTATTTTAATTTATAACCTCGTCGTCCCGTGCTGTCGACCCAGTCCAAATTTGGACTGGGAATGGTAGAGTCTCATGCTGGGTTGATATGGACGATGGCCTGGCAGCCTGTGACTATTGTTTCCGGAGAACATCATAGACAGTGACCCTTTCAGTGACAAATGCGGCGTCGTTGAGCTGTTCCTTTGAAAGTGACGTTTATATCTATTTGTCGGTCCGTTTGACGCAGGGTTACTAAACCCGCCTGCTGCGCCAGAGATCCCGGGTTTGAACCCGGATAAGACAAATAGTAACCCTGGACCCGTGGGTCTGATACCGGTGGTTGTTACCACTAGACCACAGAGGCGGTTAAAAGTGTGCATGAACATGTCTATTTGTTTTGATCTGGATGTTTAATATGTATAATATGTATGCATTTACAAAAAAAGAAAAGTATATAAGTATGTTTATCCGTTATCTAGTATCCATAACACAAGCTCCTTATGAAACTTAACGTGCACTAGATAAATGATTGAATGCAATTATTTATTTATTTATACATTTAACTGTACAAGTTGCAGTTTTGATGGTCTATCAAACGCACAAGGGAAAGTAATGGCGTGGGTACATTTACGTACGATTTATTATTTTTGTTTACAAAACTTGATGAAGCGTTAACAATAAAGAGATTGATTAGGTATTAGGTAATGAGAAACAGAGTTAAATATATGTTCTTTTCATTGTTATGACTACCAATTAAGTCTGTGGTTACTCAACTTCGCACGTCTAACCAGTTTTGATGCGGTTGTATGTAACAAATGCACTGCATTTTCTGTACAGTTTCCTGAACACCGATTGAGCATGAAACCTGTTTTTTTAGATCGCGTTATCTTAATATAAACATGAAAACTTAATTACTTAAGTTGAATGGTATTAAACAACAGCGAAAACTGGCGGTAAAACGTCGAAATGTCGTCGTAACGCAGAGGTAAGTTGTTTGTAGCATTTTTTTAATAATATGTTAAAAATTATTGAGAATGATGAATATATTTTGAAATGTTAATTAAAATATAAATGATGAAAAATAGATTAAACAATAAAAACGATATTTATAGGAGTTGTTAGAAAATAATCTTTCGATGATTAAATATTTTCATATTGTGTAATTAATTGAATTAAAATTAAGCTGCAGCTTCAACAGTGTGCTTTAGGAAAAAAGGAACTAATCTTATTATGTTTAAAAGGATGAAAAAAAATCATTTTGCTTATATCATAAATATCCACAATATATTTTAAAAGTTAAAACAGAAACAGCGTAAACATTAAAAAGAAGAAAATATGGATAAATAAACCCTACACTATAGATTAAATAAGTAATAGTCAACCTACTTCTTATAAGCAAAAATGAATATCTTATTTGCATCAAATAACAAAAACTATAAGTCAAAATTTATATTTGACTGTTGGTTAGAAGATTTTCTTTAAACTGAAAACGTAAGGGGTTTTAGGTAGTTGTGTATTTAGACAATTTAAGTTTTCAAAGTTTTTTATAGTTTCTATCCTTTGACGCGTCTAGTAACTCTATTTTATTTTTAATCAGTTCTAACCATTCCACTCGCTTCCCACTAAATAGAATTCTTAATTTATCAATATAAAACTTCTCATACATTCCTCTCATTGTTTAACGAGTAAATTTTCTTTTGAAGAAGTACGTACTGTTAAGATACAAGCTCAATTTAGCAGACTTTTATTTAGTGTAACGATCTTTCACGGCCCCCGTTTGGTTTAATGATGAGCATTGAGGTAAGGCGTCGCGCGTGGAGGTGCGTGCGACTCCGGTGCGTACTCTTGCGCAGCTGGCGCGTGCGCAGTCGGCGCGGAGTTGTGTACCACAGCGTTGAAACTGGAATCATGAACTAGGTATTAGTTAATATTACGAACATTGTAATTAATGTTAATAAACATATTTTACTACAGGGAATTACAAGTAACAAAAAATGGAAATGGGATTTGTTTCTTCATTGATATCAGCAGTGCCCACGTAAATAGATATAGCACGATCTATAGGGTCTATATTTGTTTGGGAGTTACGTTGCCTCTGACAGACAGACAGACATACGGATACACAGTCAGGTCTAATTTATAACACCCCTCTCTTTGCGCCGGGGGTTAAAAACAGAAAATAGTCGTGATCACGTGCATAAACAAAGAGTAAATAAAAAATAAAGGACATCAGGCATATTAGACCCAAAAGTGTAAAAATATAATTCTGCTACCTATATACACTATCATCATCATCATCAGCCAATTATCGTCCACTGTTGGACAAAGGCCTCTCCAAGTACACTATGGATTATTAGAATCATAAAACATTAAGAAGCTTATTTCTAACTACTTAAATGAATTTTAGAAGTGAAAACTTCTATAGCGGCGTTGTGCACATCAGAGTTTTAAATTTTTGGGATGGGTAAAAAATGTTAAAGTCGCTCAGGACACGTGATCCTGATCGAAAATTCGTAAGACGATTTACCGTTGACCTATTTCAAATTACATAAAGTCTCACACTTGAAAGATCTACGTATATTAGTTAATAACAATAATTATATAAAGATCTCTCATTACTACCAAGTTTCATATTGATGCTAGATCAGTTTTAATGGATTTACCTGCCAAATCAAGTTGGTCTCCGTTTTCATCAACTTTTTATGAAGTTGTTGTGATTTTGATCGTTACTTTAAGCGGTTTTTACTTCTGCCGGCACTCCCAGAGTGCAACTCGTTGTTTTTTAATTGAAACGGAAGTAAATAGATGAAACGGACACCCTTTGATTATATGTTATTAAAGTTTAATGTCATGATAAGTGACGTGACATTGACACTATTGACAGCCAAAAATGAGTTCAGCTGTCACTGTTACTGCCACTCAACTGCCGAAAGCGTTTGTTTCGTAGTACTGCTTCCGTTTCGGCTTTTCTTTAAAAAGTTTCATATACCCTCCCAACTCCCAAAATAAATGATTTTACAAAACGGTGAATATTATCTATGGCTTATTGAAATTACGCCTTTATTTTAATAAGAAATACTAGACATTTTTGGGTTCTTGCTTGATATCTTTTGACAACATACACACAAAAATAGGTAAGCCAAGATTATTCCACTGCTCCACCCGAACGAGTTGTCTTATGAAAGCAGTAAATAAAGCTAGAACACTGCAAAACAATCAACAACGAAAACTAGCTGGGGTCAGTTTGATTTAGGAAATGTAAGTGCCTATGTAATGTAGTCATAAATGTACAATCTATTAACCAATAATTGTAAATCTAACATATTATTATTTCATTTGGTAATAGACCTCATTTTGATTTCTATCCAATCCGTCGCAATCTTTTAATGCAATTTTCTGATTGTTAACAAGAATAGATAAGCCTCGTACGCATAGGATTCAAGATTTACGTCGATAGTATCTGCGTTATCGTCTGGAACAGCACCGGTTTGAGATAAATTTTTTGCAAATTACATTGCCTTCGTAAACAAATAGTCATTAGTCTCGCCAGCTCCGAGTCTTTCTTCATCTACATTAGGTTGACCTTAACATCGATGATTTTTTTTGCGCAATTTTTATAGATCAGCAAACTGGTTTTGTATGAATGAAATCGTAACTGACGAGCGAAATTTGGCATTAAGTATCAGTTACGATATTCTACACCACCGTTATTCAACTTTTGGTAACTTAGTTCATTTTATATTCTTCGATGTCATTGCCAACATGAAATAGTTTAAAAAGATGTGAAGTGACTGTTTTATCGTCCTATTTGTTCATTCACTAAAAACGATGCTAACAGAATCACAAATATAATGGCTTGTACCAACAAAGCGAGCCTGCCTTGCGAGCATCGATGGGCTCAATGTTGGGTGGCGGTGCTGCAGCGGAGCTCAGGGGACGCATGTGTATCACCTCACGTGCTCACAACATGGAAGACAAAGTAGAATTTAGGATTTCAAACGTGAAATGACGCCGACTCGCGAGCAGTCTCGCGATGTAGATATGTTGAAGGCGAATAGTAGAACGCGCCGTTTTTATAAATGCCTAGGCAGATTGTAAACATGTTTTTAAAGCCTTATTGAGGCGAGCTCGATGCACCAGCTCGCTATCCCGTTGGTCCCTTGGACTAACTGCATTACACAACAAGTTGTGCCACGGTCTATCGAAAATTTTGTCATTGTTGCACCAGGGAACCTAACAACTCTTTTAACCCAAATTGGGAATTATAACAATACAGACAGCTAATCAGCTTGATTTTGTATGAGTTTACAATCTGCCTTGGCAATTTGAAAAACGGTTTATTCTACAATATGACTTTGACACATACACGCCATTAACTTATAAAGTACAGTCAACATTACGTTTTACACTTTACACTTTGAGAGATATTACCATGAGAGCGCCCTTATGTCGTTTGTAATAGCAGTGTTTTCGTAGTGGAAGTGTAAAGTCAGATGTGCTGTTTGTTGTCGTATTTAACAGGCCCAACGGTGCAGCGGTTCAGATCATGTCTACTGAGTCAGGAGCCGTATTGGTTCGATCCCCATCCATGAGGACTGTTTTATTTCTATGTCTGGGAGTCGTTGCTATCTTACTAATCTTATCTTATTAACTCTTACTATCCTACTAATCCTATCCTATCCTATAATATTATAAATGCGAAAGTATTTTTCACACAAAAACTACTGAAAAGACTTAGATGAAATTTGATATGTAAGCACTTCAAGAAGTACACTAACATATGGGCTACTTTTCATCACGATATTCCCACAGGAACGTGAACCCCGCGGGTGTAACCGCGGGCCGCCGGTTGTTTATGATATTGGTACTAAGTGACGTCATATCGATAAAATATGCAAAAATCGCTGCTTTGCTTACCCATTGTGGTTGTCAGCAGTATACTCTACTCTTCGGATGGAGCCATCAGGCTGCAGCAAGGAGTACTCTCCCTTCACCACGTCGCCATCGCTGCTCTCGTGCTGCGATTTGTGGTCACCAGTTACATGGTCTTCTACGGAGTATGAGAATTCATATTTGGCTGGGGCCTGTTATAAAAAATAACTATTTATTTTACTATGTAGATAAACAAAACATAATTGTGATCATCATTCAGTCAGTTCGATAAGGACATTTATCCCTTCTGATAACATAGGAAACCGTTGTGGATGGATAAGGTAAAAGTAAAGTAAAAAAAGGTATAAGTAAACATGATACAATGCTGTGCATTCGTGACGTATAAAGGGTTTTGGGATTATTTTATTTTCTATAGTTTCCCGTCTTCGTGTAAAAGTTAATCACTGGTCAGTCAAAATATACGAAACTTAGCTATCCCTAGATTTGAAATAGGAAACTCAATTAATATAATAAACAATTCCAACCAATATCTTTCCATATTTCAAGAGTGTTCAACTTTGTTGCGTTGACACCATGTAACTTTTATGAACGCCTATTAAAAATACAATAAACTGACAGAAAATATAATTAAATCGAAATACTGCATGAGTCAACTACACAATCATCTACATTTTAAAACTTCATATTTTTTCTGTGGCGAGTATAATAAATATACGCATAAGAACTGATGATGTATATGATAAATAGGCTTTAATCCCAATCACAGCATGATCGATTGCTCGACCGGTTACGACATCCCATAGTCTTGTAATGACAAGGAGCTTGCACAATAAACATTTAATTGGGTTGTATTAAACTGATCACATTTTTAATCATAATACTACAATTTGCCTTTCACTTTCTTTGTATTTGTAGATTTGCACCGTGTAGACCACGTAAGTGGTTCAAAATCTACGCTAATAGTATGCTAATAGTTTGTTATATGCAATCTGAATGCGTATAGTATTTAGTTGCGACCAATAGTTAATAAACACATTTCTAAACATACTTTTAACACAAATAAGGAAAAGAAAGGAAATATTGAATTAAAAGAATGAGGAAGAAAATTTGTTATTTGCGATACAAAGTTATCGTTAAGTCATCAATAGATACCGTATATTTCATTTCATCATACTGAAGAGATAGTTTACGTGACAACTAGTCGTTAAATTAACCCAATTGACAGTAGATAGATCGATTGGTAAACTAGATTGAGAGATCGGTAGACTCTTTAAGAGTATAGATATAAGAAATGAACAATACTTAGTAAAAACTTACATATTCCTCAGCTCTTTGCTCCCTTCCAACGGAGATCACAGGCGTGGCGTGTTGTGACAGGGTTTCATGAATAGCAGGGCCCACATGTTGAACCACTGGAGAGTACGGTTGTACCACAGGAGATACATGTTGGACTAAAGGAGCCACGTGGTGTACTGGACCGTGTACAACGGGGATCGAAGGTTGGACCAGAGTTTGGGCATGTTGGATCAAGGCTGGGGCATGTTGGACCACCGGCGTGAAGTGGTGAGCTGTGAGTTGGTGTGAGGGCTGCTGGTCGTTTCGGGTGATGGATTGGGACGACACTGCGTGATTGTGCCCGCTGTCTACTATGAGGCCTGCGTGGCATAGAGCCAATAGAACACTGATGATTAGAACCTGGAAAGAAAATCGATAGATATATTTTTTTAGTTGGGATAGGGCGAAGGTTATAGATATTTAGACCGAAGCTGAAGAATGGTATGTTTTTGTGTACAGTCAAAAGTGGATGTAGGAATAATATCTACACAATTAAAATATGTTAATTAAATTCAGAAGATCTTTACACTCAATATTAAATTACATAATTATTATCTCAATAATATCCTTACTTTGGAGTACATGTTGTTGTTTATCGAATGTAGGACCAAATGTGTGTCGTATTCAGCAGGGAGGTACTTTTTATAGTCAGGAGGGTTCGATGCAATCATGTCACCCGATACCGTAAAACCGGCCTGACCTGACATATGACCCGCCAGACGATCGCTGTTACGCAATTTTTTAAAGTTTTTCCTTCAAGGTCACGTTGAGATCTCTGTTGGACGTTTTTTCTTTATAGGGCTTTCGAATTTAGTCCTCAAAATGAGAAACTTCGACAATTATAGCCGATACCGTTCGCTATAGCCAGATTGTTGTTACGTTAAACTCAAGGATTAGGGTTTCCGATTAGTTCAGACATTTCATAAAATTGTGTAAATGATATTATATTTTATGGTGACAGATTTGTTTCTTAGATTTTTCAGCATTTTCCTTGTTGTAAATGAAAATAAAATTTTGAAAAGCAAATAATTTTTTGCTTACATTTACCATTAGGTTAACTATTAAGTTAAGTTTATCTTTCACAATTTTGATTGTGACCGTATTTTAATTCATGAGTGCTTTATTGAGAAACAAGGCAGAAAATAATTGTTTCATAACAGCAGCTGTTATTTTTAAAACGAAAAGTTCACAAAGTTTAAAGTTTATTTTGGGAAAATATTATTAAATATTATATTTTCTTTATATAAGACTATGGGCCGCCCACGGTTTCACCCGCGTGGTTCCCGTTCCATGTTTTCAGCATTGTTGTGTTCCGGCAGTTAGAGATAAGATAGTTCCTCAGTGATTGAGGATTCCGGGAGAGGCTCACTTCCATCTTCAGCTTTATCAATACTTAACATCAGGTTTGATGAAGCTAAAAGTCTCCCTGTCGTCGTTTATAAAAAAAATCGTTAAGGCACCTCTAGCAAAGAATCCTTAATTAACTAGTTAATTTACTCGCTCGAATGGGAATCTAACGTTATTAACGTTAACGATGTCAATGGAACGAAAATACATTTCCATAGTAACGGAAAAGTATTTTCGTTCCATTGCCATCCCTAACATGAGTCAGTTCAGTCAGTCAGTAAGAAAGTAGCTTTCTGTGTTGCAGCGTACTCCACTAAACTATTGCACAATGTTAGATCATGGGCACAATGAGAGGTAAAAACTCAATGGAAAATGTAGATAGAATAAGGTATTACAAGGGTATAATAAAAATGGGTTCTTGAGTTATTAATCCTTAATGCCATCAATTTGGTACATTCACAAAGAGACACTTGTACCTAAAAATGAAAAGTCAAAGTTTCAGTTAAAAAAAAGAACTTGTTACAATAAAAGAATATTAAAAGTACTCATCATAAACTCCCATTTATTTAGAGACGATTTATTTTTTCTAGTTAAAAGTTTAGGTATCAATGGAAAACTGAATTTTCCGTATCCTTTTGGTTATTTTTCCGTATTTTTTTTGCATTTGACATCATACCATACATGTAAAAAATACACATGTTTTAATAAAATGGTTCCATTTTAAGCAAATCAATATGTTGACTCTACATAATAACAGAGCAGTGCTCTCAGTGTATCACCATGCTAACCAGTGCAATCGCCAAGATACTTCCGTCGTGTACTCCCTATACTCGTGAAGGTCGCCTTGTCCGGGGCTCGCCAGATCCGTCAATGACAGCCACCGTTTATCCTCATTTATTTCGCCAGTGTAATCATAAATTTTCGAGAACCACATCGGCACCGCCAGATAAGGCGCGCATAATTACACGAACGCATCATTATCGCCCCAATATGAATGAAATCGATGGAGGTCCGACTGAGAATGTAATTTTTTTACATTCATATACGTATTATTAAAATGTCGGCTATGTGTTTTAACGCTATGGCATAATATAAGAGATAGCCAATTTTTTATACTTTCTTTTGTTACTGAATAAACATTTGTACTTTTTATTTTAATTTTATTTTAATAGGAAACTCAACAGCCATTTTACATCACACATGCTTAAAATAATTATTTAGGAATACGCTTAGCCCATAAAAGAGTTTCAGGACATTTTTAACAGGCAGACTAAATAAACCTGCGAATCGCAGAAATAATCTAAAGAAGAACAAAAAAAATATTAAACTAAGTAGCATAGGATTTACCGGTATGGTTGACAGACAGATGGCCTTTACAAATAAATAAATAATAAAATACACATAATTTAAATAAAAATAAAACATAAATAAATAAAAATCTAAATAAAAAAATTATCTCTTATAATAAGTAAAAATGCTTTTACAGATCTCACAACTTCAAAAAGGTCTATAATTTTGATACAGTCAGAACGAAAAGTATGTGGAATACTTGGGCATTTTCAGTCTTGTGACAACTGGGAAATGAGGCCACACTTAAAAAGAGGTTTAGACAGGTGAAATATGTCTGCCTCATTATAATTTTTATTAAAAAGTTTCGGAAGGCGAGACATCACAAGATTTATAGCATAATTGGTGCGATGCTTAGGCACACTGAAGAGTGGGGCGTTTCCGGGACGATATTTAGGAGTGCAAATCTGGACTTTAGTGATAAGATCGGGACTATCTAAGCGGTTATTAAGGATGTCATGGAGAAGGCACACATTAAGTAATTCACGACGCAATATAAGTGGTAAAATGTTGTGTTTATGGCAATCCTCCTCGTAAGTACCGGAATGGATAACATCAGTTTGGAAATTCTCTCTAATCTATATATATTAGTGACGTACTGAAAGAACCATATGGGACTGCCGTATTCAAGAATACATCGACAGTAAGCGTCGTATACTGTTTTTAGGCTCAGTGGCTTTATGAATTTGCGATATTCATAAAATGACTAAGTATCAAATTAGTAGAAAAACAAGAAACCGTTAAATATAAAATCTTATACTATAACAAAAATAAGCCGTCCCACTCACAGCCGCGTGGCTAGTACCGAGAACACTGGCGCTGTTGCCCCCCTAAATGCAAAGACTCAGCCGCTGGGCAAGATAGGCACCAGCTCTCAGGTCTCCTGAAGCGTGGACCAGTCTTATGGAAAGATCTTTAATAAACGTTTTCTTGTCAGACGACCAAGGGCCCATTGTCTCTACGGCAAGCGCCGCAAATTCGTGGCTTACTGAGAGTGACGAATATTTGCGGCCCTTGAGGAACTGTGCTTGCTCCGCAGCGGCTCCAGCTCTTGAGGATGTAACACGTATATGGGAAGGACCTAAGGTGTCTACACAGGTTGCATCCCACATAAGGGTACGCCCCAAGCACCAGGGCACTATCGGGTTTTTTACCATCATCCCTGAATAAACCACAAGGTTCTAGAGATGATGGGATCGAAGCAGTGCTTAAAGCTCGCGTAACTAAATCATTAATCGCACCATGCCGATATGCGTGACCGGCGCTCTTGACGCTAGTCAGCCCATGGCGTCCGAACTGGTCCACATCTTTGCCACACGGACAGTGATGAGGTTCGCACAACTTAGCACCCAAGCGTAGACAAATCGAAATGCGAAGGGTAGCGGGATCAAGGATGGTACCTAGGTTGTGGGAGGGAAGAGCGTGAAGCCAATGTTCGGATTCTTTTTCCGAGACTGCTAAGAATCGGGCTCGGTCTGTGTCATCCGGACATGTAGCCAGAAGCTCTGCGTGAGTTTTAGTGAGAGCTAGTGACTCCCAAGCGCTCGGGTGTTCCAGTTCCAAGGGACAATCCTCTTCCCGGAATGTAGCAATCCAGGCAGATCTGGCCTCCGACAAGCATGACACCTCTTCGTCAACGAGTGTAGGGCAGTTTAATAACTCGCTGATGAGTGAGAAGGTGCTGTAAGCCGAGGACAGGAAAGCAGGGAGTGCGACACTAAAGTTTGTGCGTAGGCCCAGCCCGCCATATCTAATTGGAAGAGTGGCTTGTTCCCAATGGCGATCTTCAAGTTGTAAATTTAGGATTTTGCAAATTGTACTTTTTAGTACCGCATCAATAGATTAAGTGATCAAGGGGAACTTCCAAAGAGGGTAACAGCGTAAGATATACAAAAATTTTGAAGTGAAAAGACAAAGCTGAAGAATGTAAAAAGCTATGTGTGGCTTCAACCCATGGAGCCGAGATGCTAATTTGCTGAATTTGTCTAATTTTGAATTTACTAATGAGGGGATCCTCAAACAAAGGAGCCCCCAATAGCGTTAGAGACGCCTTTGTTTGTACTGATATATTAGGAGCTATGGATTCAAACTGTTCATATTGCGATATGACTTATTCGCTATGTAATATGTAATTAATGTGATCGGAGAACGTCATTTTCGAGTCTAGTATGATTCTAAGGTCCCGAACGGTCTCAGCCCTTTGAATTATTGTGCCATTAAAATTATATGGAAAGATAATTTTATTATTCTGGCGGCTGAAGTTGATACACTGGCATTTCACAATGATGTTATTTCTAGCATAATGAGTACAAGTTGTCCAAATCCTGACAGTCCTCAATCGAGCTTACTTTCAAGAAGATTTTTGTTTCATCAGCGTAGAGTAAATAATTTGAGTATTTGACAGATTGCTTGATGTCATGGATGTAAGCACAATAAAATAAAGGCCAAGATGTGACCGCTGGGGGACACCAGATGGGATCGATATAAAGTCTGATTGAATCCTTCAATGACCACAGCTTGCAAGCGATTAGAGAGGTAGGATGTGATCCACCTCAGCAGGTCTCCACGAATCCCGAGTTTATAAAGTTTATGTAGAAGGGTTATGTGATCCACACGATCGAAGGCATTTTCAAAGTCCGTGTAAATCACATCTACCTGACCACATTTTTCCATTCCACAGAGCACATAGTTGCTAAATTCTGCCAAGTTGCTAAATTCTGCCAGGTTTGAAACAGTAGATTTCTTTATGATAAATTTTAAATAGAAAAATATTTGAAAAATTAACTCGGCTACAAGTGAATTCTCAGATGGGACTCGAACCCACAACCTTAGGAAATCCGGTCCAATGCTCTAACCACTGAGTCTCGGTAGCTAAATTTATCATAAGTATAAAAATAGCATTGAAAAATGCAAAAATAAAAAAATCATAAACAGTAGATTTGCTTTTTATAAATCCATGCAGGTGGTGTGAGATGCCTTTTGTAGTTGTGTGATAAATTTTGTCATAAATTAGTCTTTCCATCAACGTACTTAGACCGTTCAGTATCGATATGAGACGATAATTAATTATTTCCAATTTTGATTCCTTTTTATGTACGCACAAAACCACATAGTTGGAAAAACGCATTGCTGTAATGACATATTGAATAGCAATGAAATAGGGTAGGCCAAGGACTCAGTGCAGCTACGTAAAAATGGGTGCCACTCCATCACACCTGGGCCCTTAGTTGCATCCGATGTTTTAAGCATTGCCTAAACCTCTTCCGACGACACAGAGACGCTAGATAATTATGTCTGTGGAGCAATTGTCGTCCTCAGTAGCCTTAGATGATGTGTTAGGCAAAGATGTACTACATACGCTAGAAAAATAATTCTTAAATTCAGTGCATATTGCTTGAGCTTTCGTGATATATATTCCTTGGTGAGTAAACTTGTCTTATCTTTCGACAAAGGAAATATTGGGGACTGGATTTAATGAGCTTCCAAGAGCTTACTAGATTTATTGAGAAGGTTGCATCATCGACGATTGCATGATTTTCGTAAATTCCATGTTAACGGGTAATTTTTGCTTAGTTCATCATACCCGAGCAGGACACCGGTGTCCAGAGTACAAAAGAATATTTATTGTGTCTCATGATCCGCAGCCTGAGAGGTAAAACTACTGTTTGGAATGTTATTTAAAATATATTGTGAGTAAGTATGCTAGAAACTTTAAAAATACAATATTAGTTTTAGGAGGGAGTATTTACTATTATTAATCACAAGAATTTCTTCTAAAATCATTGCTTAATAATATCAACAAAAAAATAAAAAATAATAATATAATTCTATATTTAAACTTTATAAATGCCTATATAATTTTTTTTTAAACGAAAGCGAATCGGTATTAAAATAAGCGAAGTGTTAAAAGCACTGGCTACTACTAATACAGTTAGCCCGTAACTAAGCACAATGGGAGTAATGACCTTGCCGGCCACCGTAACGGATTGTATCGAAGTGCTCAGACGACCGCGTCTCACGCAACCAGACAGACACACCTCAATGTCATTGTTGCATCGGTTATTAATAAATAGATACTCTGTGTCAAGCTATCATACCAAACTTTAATTCTTTGGTAATGCCTTACTTTAGATTGCGATTCGTGGTAAAATTCAGGTGAAAAATAAACCTAACTTGACAATAACCAAGTTAAGCTTTTACTTTTTTCATTATAATTAACATAATTGCTACGCTCTTTTTTGGGGATAAATTTCTAATTAAAAAAAACGGACAAAAAAACAACCTTAACTTGGGACATAACATACTTAATGTTATGTCCCAAGTTAAGGTTGACAAGGTTTTAATAGAGATAAGAATTTATACACAGCACTACTGAGACTAATTGCTTTCAAGCTCTTTCTTAAGGCTTTCTGTGTTCTGTGCATTCAAGGGTTGACCACGGCAGCTGTAATGGTGCCGGAACGTTTGGGAAAACCAAAAAAAACTTAAAAAACCTAGAAAATTACATCTTATCTCGTGAAATAAACAGTGCGCTAATAATCAGTAAAAGTTGTTTATTTCAATGAACAGTGCGCATCAAAACTTAAAATGTATTTACATAAAATGACTTTCTTAGCAGGCAACATTTTGTCTTTATTAAAGTAAAACCACTCATTTGCGCTTATAAATAAGAAATCCAGTTTACAACATGAGACATCTGCGTAGTCTGAGAATGTCAATTATTTCTGAGTCGTGACCAATCGCGCAAAGTTCACATGTCACGTTAAGGCGATTTTCTACTCGATCTCGTTAAGGCTTTCTTTTCAAATTCTCCATCTCATTCTTCATGCTAAATAAGAACCTAATACAAATTGAGAAAATAAGGATATGGAACGGCATGACAAAATGGAAGAATATGTTTTGTTTTACAAATAAAATGGGCAAGCATTTGGCCATCAACTGGCCTGATGGAAAGTGAGATGTACATGTAGCATGTTTGCCCAAAAAGTACCTATTCACTCTGCATTTGAAGAGGTCCAAATTGTTGCTTTCAGGGAATACATCAGCAGGCAATGAACTCCAGTCCCTTGTTTTAAACAATATATATATATATATATATATATATATATATATATATATATTGTTATATATATATAAATATTCAAATTGAAAAGGAAAAAATTTTAAAATACTAATAAACGAAACTTTTTTTGTTTATCCCACGATTAGTTCAAAAAGGTCTAAGAATTCACTTTAAAGAACCAGAAAGTAAAGGCTTTATTTGTAGTACTGATTTTCAGGTTGCTCTCCGCCTTAAAAGGGATGCATAAAACATGAATGTTGCAAAACATTATTGATGCATTGTGTTGGTATCAAAAAGGTCCCTGTTTCATAAGACCACGGCGATTTTAATCGATTTTTATATGACTTTTAACACTTGAGATAATCAAAATATTTCAATGGGTAGTCGTTCATAATTAAAATGGGAGTGAGTGAATTGATATTACTAATAATATTTTTATTCAGGAACCCATATTTTTTTATTTATATATGATAAAAGCTTACCTACTCAATCATAACTATTTTGAAAATATATTATGGATAATGTTTTGCAAAACAATATTAATGGTGTTATACGTTGTGTATGCGTGGGATGTGTAAAGAAAAACATGTACTATACAAAATCTGTATCCGTTGCAAATTTAATTTCCTAAAGCATAGATTTACTTGCGTACTTAAGTTGCTGATTTAACATACTTTAGACTTTAAAGTATGTTAAATAACGCCAATAGTAATACAATGTATCCCAGTATTTCTCCTGATACTGTCTAACACTGCTTTCGCTCCTTATTCCGACTGGGTCGGTAATGTGCAATACGAGCTAAAATTCACACGTTCCAGAAAGCTATGCGATTTACACCTACAATTACTTTATGGAAGCTAATTAGAGATGCTTAATTAGTAGTACAGACATAAGCTTTATTACAGAGATGTTACAGATATGCTTGTTCAAATAACGTGATAAACCACTAAAACAAAAACATTCTTGCAATCTATTACATAATCATATTTTATGAAATTGATTTATTGTGTTTACATTTGACTACTTTTGGCAAGTTTCTCGGACCACTTTGTATTGTTAGACAAAAGACGTGCGATCAAGATAAAAGTCATAGTTTTAAAATGATTGTGTAGTTACGATACACGTCGCGAGTCCTAGTAGGCGATTGCCTACTTATAACTTTTTAATTTTGTATTTTACAATGCTATTTTTATGTGATAAATATTAAACAAGAAAATATACTAGAAAAAAGCAACTAGTCTCATGTCGCCCTGACGGGATCCGAACCCGCATCCTTGGGAGTCCGGCCCAATGCACTAACCAATTATGCTACAGAGACCTATGAGGACACGTCGAATTTCTCTAGTATATTCACCGTTCTACGGTGTTGGCCAACGTCGCTTCATCAATGAGAGAAATATCCTCGCATTCGAAAGAAACATCTTTACAGATGTTTGACTATCGATTAAGATGAAACAGCCATCTAATTATAACTATTTTTATGTGATAAATATTAAACAAGAAAATATACTTTTCCCTTGAAATATTGTTTCGGGCGATAACGTTTCTACCCCCCTAAACCCTTACGAAATGAGGCAACTTTGGTGTCATTCGATTCAGTACAACTTAATTTTGGGCTGTACGCGCCGTATGGCAGCATCCCACTCTCACAACCTAAAAATAATATAAAGAAAATCGCAAAGAGTTGATGGTAAGGAACCTGATTTGTAAAATACCTTTATTACAAAGCCAAATAGGCCAAAAGCCTAATATAAATAGTTTACATTTTCTCTGTGGAATGCTATAATTACATACCAATACCCAATACTTAACCCATTCGGCTTACGTTGAATTTTAGTAAAGAGAATAATTGGTCAGAAGGGAAATACATAAGCTTCAACAGGGACATAGAGGAAAGAAGCTTGTATGAAGCAGACATTATACGTTATTCGTCTTATACAATATTTCTTTCAAATATCACTTTTGTCTCGCGAATCTTTATTCCCTCAATCTTTTTTTAAATAAAACAAGAGCGCTTCCTACTTATTACCTCCGTTTGTTTTAATCTGATTAAAGATAATCTCAAAATTCTCAACCGGTTCTTGGGTTTCACTTTTAATTTTCACTTCCACACATACACATTTTGTAGTCATACCTTAAAGTATAATTGCATTTGTATTTAAATTCAGATTTTTGTCAGTGCTGTATGTTGACTTTGACATTGGATTGTTCCACGTACAATTCAGAAAGGCATGGGTAGTGTTTTGATAAATAGGACTAGTTTTTCTGAAGCTTTTTGTAGAAAAAGATTTGTGCTGAAATTCATGTTTCCTCTCAAGCCCCGGAATCAGGCTCAGTAGCACGAAAAACTATCAAAATAGTATCAAGTAAGTATCGAGGACATAATGTCAAAAAATGTATAGGAAGATGTAGTTCCGTTTACATCCGGTAGGAACGCTGCTCAATGTGTGTGTGTTTTTTTACTTTACTTACTCGATACTTACTCGAAAGTTATTCGCTAGCTCTATAGAACACCGGTGTGCTCGGAGTTGAAATACATAAAGATTTGTATCAGAATTAAAGGTTTTCAGAAATGAAAAAGAAAAGAAAATATAAAAATTCATTAATTTATTATATATAATTTCATCTACATAGACGATGATTATGTACAAAAGAGTTTTGTCTACTAAGAAGAATGAAGAAAGATAGACAGAGTCGATTTGTTTGTATGCTACAATATTCTAATATCACAGATTGAGTAAGCTAATGATGATGGATGACGGGCGGCGTGTTGTGTACCACGGCGTTGAATCTGTGGGCAAACAATGCATCCGTGAGACAGAAACATGCTCGAGCGAGACAATGAACATTAAGTTGCAACGAAACAACTAACATTTCAGCTGTTTTACGATTCACCACGCAATTATGACATGTGTGGTGAAATAAATGTTTCGGAGTCAAATTATTGTTGGGTCCCAAATAATTAAATTTAGATCAACAGTCATGATCGCCTTTGTTTGACTTTCCAAACTCATTCTAAAGAATATTCACTATTACATACTTCATACACTAATATTAACTAGATAAGTAGTGAACGTGATTGTTAGTACTTCTTACCATCTTATTCATACTTATTACCATCTTATTATAATATAACTATTGAAGTAATATTAATCAAAGCAAGCATTATTTTTGTTCATGAAGCTAGTGAGGACCTTGATGATCTATAGCCATCATCCGGTTAATTTGTTGAACCAAAATAGGTACTATTGTTGAATCTAAAACGAAAATAAAACGCCTTTTTTAAGTCTTTCACCCAACCTTTTGGTTCCGATCTTGGCCTGGATTCGTTAGTCATTAGAAATTCAAGTAAAGACCTAAACAAATAAAGGTGAGAAACATGTATAACTAGTGGTTCCCGTTCCTGTGGGAGTATCGGGATAAGACGTGTCCTATTTTTTAAATTTAGGCTATGAACTATCTGTATGTCAAATTTCATACAAACTCGGCCAGTATCGCGCGATTGAATAACAAACATCCAATCTTCCACATTAATAACATTAGTAAGATTCCTAATGTTATTAATGTTAATTTGGGTAATCGTGGCATCATCATCGGGTTCCTTACCCATTGTGGTGGTCAGCGGTGTAGGTGACCTTGCGGAAGGAGCCGTCAGGCTGTAGCAGGGAGTACTCGCCCTTCACCACGTCGCCATCGCGCTCCTCGTGCTGGGACTTGTGGTCGCCGGTGTGGGGGTCCTCCACGGAGTACGAGTAGCCGTATTTGGGGTGGGCCTGAAAAAATTTGAATATGTGATATGTAATATGTGGCAGTTAGATGTTTCAAATCGTGTTTTGTTAATTTTTATACAAAATAATCAAGTCTGGAATCCATCTCACTTTGTTATAATCTGACTCATTTTCTTGTAGGCTGTCAATGTATGGAATACCCTCATAAACAAACATTTATAAATGTTTATAATTTGTTATATGTAATTTTTTTGACATACGAGTTATAAATTAAATCTTTTTGAAAAAGTAAAAATCTTACGTATTCATCAACATAGTGCTCCTCGTGGGAAGGAGCATGAGCGAGGGGAGCTGCGTGAATCGCCACGGGAGCTGCGTGAACCGCCACGGGGGCAGCATGGTATTGTTGGGCAGCTTGGTACTGTTGGGCAGCTTGGTACTGTTGAGCAGCTTGGTACTCTTGGGCCGGAGCGGCGTGGTACTCCTGGGCACCCTGATACTCTTGGGCACCGTGGTACTCCTGGACTGCTGGGGCGGAGTGGCTAGCCTGCGCGTAGTGCACCGGAGCCTCGTGGTGGATGGTCTGGTCGTGGCGGACGATGTTCTGGGATGACACCGCTGGAGCGTGGTGCAGGAGACCTGCTTGGCACGCCGCCACGAGAGCGCAGGCGATGATGACCTATTTAGAAAAAAAAAAAAAAAAATTTGATGGGCAACCTTGACATGACAGCTTTTGATGAGCTTTTGTTTCAGATATTTGTTTAAATTATAAGTTTTTGTTGTTGTTTGAATGGATTCAAGTCTATTGTTTAAAAAAATGTGCTGTGAATGCTTTATGAAGACTACAAATAGCCTTAGGTCCACTCTCGCACATTGCGTAATTTGTGTAAAATGAGAGTAGGCTTACTTTAGAGAACATTTTGCTTTAGACAAATGCTGTGACGACTGGTGTTGGTCTGATAGCGCACTCTTTTTATATAACAAACAAAACATAAAGTGGTGGAGGGGATCTATCCCGACGATATTCGATCGGATCACAGTAATTGCCGCATTGCCAATCTGCTCGGTTTATCGAATGTCGCAACCTGATATGGCCACAATGTGTAGAGAAAATGGACATGAAGTGAGAGGTCGGTATTGTTAAAATTTTTTGAAACGGTTCCATCCCGTTTTGCTCAATAGATAAAGAGGAGCTTAATGGAGTGTAGCTAAAATATTCCATTAACAATTGCAAAAGAGATTCTGTTTTGGGGAAAGACGTCATTATTTTTGACCAAGAAAATGATTGCTTTGGACGCTCTCATGAACTGGCAGGCAGCTTAAAAGGATTGACGACCCATGCCAGTGTCGTGTTCGGTTAATACCTCAGCTACGAGTATTCTCAGCTTTATTATTTTAGAGATTGATTTTGTAATTAATCTGACCGAAAATAACGTTAGGTTCAGGGTTGGCGTAAACGCAATTTTAAGACAATTAAGGAATATAATTTGTAAGATAAATCTTTGTATTTAGTATAGAAAATTGTTTCTTCTTAAGTAATTTTACTTGAATCATTTTACATAACTGAAAGACAATTTATGTAATATGAAAATAGGTTATATCTGTTTGTTAACAAACTCTTAACTTCGATAACTGCCGTTATGAGAGCGATCGTAGTTTATGGACAGCACTTTAATGTGCGTCTACACGATCGAGATTTTAAATGAAAATATTATTCCAGTGACTACATTTAAAATTAATACAGGTCTAACGTTATTATATAACGAGAGTTTAAGTTGTTTTTTCATACAAATTCATTCGACAGAACTACGTTTTTGTATGGAAAAGTAAAAAAAAAACTTTTGATTTGGGCATAGAAATTAATGCCATCCGTTTTTTTACGTAGTCTAATTAAAACCCCTTAGTTATAAGATATTTAAAAAAAACCGTGTAGAAACCCTAATCAAGATGCTTAGACTATAATTAGTAAAGTAATCTACTCAAAGTTCGTTTTACAATTTTGTACAGTATTTTAATAAATTTTTTTTTTTTACAAATTTAAGTTTTTTTTTACCTTTTTTAGTATCTCGTCTAACGAAAACAAAAAATGTGTATTGTTTTAGTTTCGTAGTGATTGCAAACACTTGTCAGATTTTGCATGGACTATGATCTATTGAGCTTATTTTCGTACCACAAATAATCACGCGTGGTTTGACTCAACAAGGGTAATTTAAAAGTCATTATCATGTAGTATTTCTGTTGGTGCAAGTGGAAACAATGTCTTTGTTAAGTGTAGAAAACAAATACGTATGTTAATGATATTATAAAGTAAAGTATAACGTCACGATTTATGCTTTTAAAGTGTTTCATATAATCGGAGCTATGATTTTTTGAGATTTTTGCTAGGTATCTTTTTATTTATTTATTAATACACAAGCCAGATTATAGTGATTACAAACATAAAATACAGGTTCCCAAAGTCACTTTGTAAAAATAATGCTGAATTAAAATGTAGTAATGATAATATTGAATTTGTGTGCGTGAATAGAATAAATAATTACTGAACTGGAACTGGACCAGTGCAAATCATTACGAAAAACAGTTTAAAGCAAGATTATTTTTGAAAAGTGACATTGGCAACTGTCAAATCATTCTACTGAATTAAAAATCCGACTGTTAGTCCAGTCAAATTAGTCCTTAAAATAGAGGTAAGGTTACAATAATTCCCATAGAGCTAAAAATTGGTATGAATGTTCAGAATACCATTATAAATGAATTGTGAAAAGTCCCCATCAATCCCCCTTGTGCAAAATTTTTTATTGATGGTGAAAGTTTGCAAAAATTGGTTTTTCGCGTTTTTCAGCTAAACGGTGAGTTTTACAGCAAAAATAGTTCAGACAAAAATTGTAGATCATCCGATTCTCTACAAAAAATGTATCTACACTTTTTTTCATAAGTATTGCCATTTCCGTGATATAGCGGTTGAAAGAATTGAAAAAAATATTTTATTCGTAATATGCACGTTAATGTTCTTTTATATTCATTTTTGAACCGTTATATGAGTAAATACATGAGTCCCTATGTCTTATACATACAAATTATAAAATTCTTAGAATATAAATGAACGTCAAAAACTCCTCCCCTATTTTCATTTAGTCGCATGGCCTTGAGTAACATCTGTCTTCCATTCAATTGTCAGCGTGGCGATGCTCGTATACCTGCTCCGTTTCGAAGGTCTCATACTCAACAAAATACTGTTAGTGACAACTCGTGGCTATCGCTTATATTTTGTAACAAAGTTTGTGCATTTTACTGTTTAAAAAAAAAAATGTCGCAATTCTGCTTTATTTGTAGTCAACCTTTGACTGAAAGTGGAGTTGTTACTGTTGATCGCGGCATGAAAGCATTAATTGATGCAAGTATTGAAAGAGGTGATGAGTTTTCGGAGTACCTGAAAGACCAGACATCTGTAAAAATTCATGTGCAGTGTCGAAAAAATTATACTCGAAAAAGTAGCATTGATGCCGTGAAAAGACGGCGCCAAGAAGAAGAAGCTGGTTCATCAAAAATAAGTCCTCCTCGTACTAAAGCACGAGTAAGTGAAACTACATTTTGCTTCAACCAGTGTTGTTTATTTTGCGGCAATGAATTAAATGAAGAGTTGGAGAAGAAAAAAGCACTGCAGTACCGACGTTAGATTTTTAAAGTGACTACACTTTCGTTCAAAGACAGTATTCTAACTATAGCTAAAACTCGTTGTGATGATGTAGCCAAAGCTGTTGCTGCTCGAATTGAATTTGAATATGATTTAGTCGCTGCCGAGGCTAAGTATCATAACGATTGCTACAATTCTTTTCTGAAACCGACCACTGGGGGTAAAGTCGGTCGTCCTAAAGATGAAGCTACAAATATTGCGATGAGAGAAATATTTAAGTATATTGAAAATAGCGATGATTGTCAATTCACATTAGACGAATTGAAAAGTATTTGTAAAAAATCAACAATAGATAACAGAACCATTAAAATGCGATTGAAGTTGGAGTATGGTGATAGAATTATTATTACAGAAAAATCAGGATCCTCAACATTCGTATGTTTTATTGATAGTCACCATGATATTTTAAATCAAGCTTGGTACGAAAAAAAAAACCGATAAAAAAGAAGAGCGATTTCGCATCTTAGAAGCTGCAGCAGCAATTATTCGAGAGGATATTCAATGTGCAGTGTTAGATAATTCTAATTATCCTCCACCAGGTCGTATGTTTGAAGATATTGATACAGACATTCCAAAGTCACTGACTTATTTCTTAGAGAAGGTCATTTTAAAAAATAAACGCTCCAATTTAGAACATTTACAATTAGTATGCACGAATATTAGCCATAGTATTATGAGTGCTGTTCGGCCTAGGTCTTTCAAGTCCAAATTACAATAGGCCTACCGGGGAAACAAATATTTTTTTCAATTCTTTCAACCGCTATATCACGGAAATGGCAATACTTATGAAAAAAAGTGTAAATACATTTTTTGTAGAGAATCGGATGATCTACAATTTTTGTCTGAACTATTTTTGCTGTAAAACTCACCGTTTAGCTGAAAAACGCGAAAAACCTATTTTTGCAAACTTTCACCATCAATAAAAATTTTTGCACAAGGGGGATTGATGGGGACTTTTCACAATTCATTTATAATGGTATTCTGAACATTCATACCAATTTTCAGCTCTATGGGAATTATTGTAACCTTCAAAGTCTTATTTGACTGGGCTATGTAGTTAATTCACTCACCGGCACATTTATTGGCCCACTCCCTTATTTTCATACAAAAATGCTCACTTTGCGATTCTATGCATAAAAATGTGAACATATTTATGCAAAGATCTGTATGCTAATGTTTAGCTTAAGCGTTCGACTGTCCAATGTGTACTTTGAAGAGTTTTAAAAATCTCTTCCCGTTTCCAAACCTTCGTTTAAGCAAATCATTACTTTATGACCGTATCACATTCTATGGAATCTGATGATGCATTCATTGAAATATAAAAACTTTTACGGATTTAGGTGCACTATAAAGAGTTGACTATAAATAGTAGAATATTGATGTAAGCTAATTTTACTCATAGGAAACATCCTTTCATTTTCAAAAATAAGGTTTACTACATTCAAAGGTTATTGAAAAATCACTTAATTACGCCGGGAATCGAACTGGCTTAAATGTAAAAAAATAACATCATGTACTTTTATTGTACCAATCGATAGTGTTAATCATAAAGATCAATTTAGTGTGAGTAAAATAGTATCTTAAATTAAAGTCAACTCTTAAAAACCTGTTCAAAAACTTATTCATCGATTGAACTCGCATTTAGTCGCCGTTTGTATGGAATTATGGTGAATATTAGCAAAAAAAAGTCAAATCCCGTCAGGGCGACATGAGACTAGTTGCTTTTTTCTGGTATATTTTTTTGTTTAATATTTATCACATAAAAATAGCATTGTAAATGCAAAATTAAAAAGTTATAAAAAAACCATTAACCTATTAATTAAAATCAGTGTATTGCTGCAATTGGTTCTCATTTAGAGCAATTTGGTTAAAGTGAACTTCATTTTTAATTAAGTTAGTGTAAGTACGAGTAGTACAATAAAGTATTGAACTATTATGTAATCTTTTATCTTTCCTGGCTTTGGCTTTGATTTAAGACACTAAGTTACTTGAACTTAATTGATCTATATACTTAACACACTTTTTTACGAAGCTGTGTAGTGTCGGCTTAGAATAGCACTACCCCCTCTCATCCCGTGGGTGTCGTAAAAGCGACTAAGGAACCCAGCCTTCAGGAGACGGGCAGCAGCGTCTCCAACAAACTTGGCCATACTGCGATCGCCAACCCGCCTGCCAAGCGTGGCGATTATGGCAAACCCCCCTTTTGGGGGAGGCCTATACCCAGCAGTGGGTGTTATGTGGCTGAGACAACGACTTAACACTATCGATTAGTACCTTAAAAGTATTCTCATTTAAACCGGTTTATTATGACGCATTCATTGTTATGCACCTATGGACAAATGCAGTGGCTTCGGTACTTATTAAAATTGCTAACTAAAGTCGAAAGCTTAACGTAAACATTAGTATACATATCTTTGCAGAAATATGTTCATATTTTTATGTATAGAGACGCAAATTGGGTCCAATACATTCCGGTGAGTGTATAAGAATAAATTTTATATACTTACTCCATCAATAAACAAGTCATATAAAAGCTGATACCCAAGTTTGTGAAAATAACGAATGGGACCAATTCATCGTGTAATCTTGGCATTATACGTGTATAAGGGCTAGTAGTTTTAGTAGCGAAAGTGCTGTTCCTTGTTGCGCTGTGGTTTCATTTTACCTATTAATTACGTTGAGATAAAACGACTCATTCGAGCATTACGCATAAATTATTGACTTATTTAGGACAGTTACATGAACTCTTCAAGATGCTCTATTTGTTCGGAACGTAGCAAAGCGGACTAGAGGAATGTTTTCAAACATTTAATTTAATGTTTGAAAACATAGCTCTACTGAAATCAGTAGATTTTGCTCAAGTGTATTTTCTCTGATAAAAGCAGTGATTTTTTTTTTCATAGACGTTATATAAATCATAAATCATTTATTTGCTAGAATATGGTACAGTATAGATTTTAAGTGCATAGTTTCCGCATATTCTACCGAATGATTCGATGTGCAAATACAATAAAATTGACCATTGTTCATTGAAAAATTATTAGATCTGACCAAAATAGAATTAAGTCCAAATTATTGCATTAAACTATATAAATCAAAATAAAATTACAATGTCATATCAAATATAAAGAAAATTATCAAAAACATTCAATGGTCAAAAATCTCTAAACAGCTCAAATTATACAAGTCAAATTTAAATAATAAATAAATGTCAAATCGGTAATAAATTAAATTCATTTTAATGTTTAGTCATTTAAATATTCATTAATGGTATAATAATTCTTTTCTTTCAAAACTTTTGATAGCGCACCTTGAAACTTAGTTAGTGGCAGTTCCTTCATTTCATTTGGTAACTTATTATAAAGACGTATTGCCATACAGTATGAATTATTTTTATATGAGGTACTTTTTTTTTCTTCGTGTCGATGATTCACACTCGACGGTGCCGAAGAACAACGCCATATATGATTTTAATACGAAAATTTATTACTTTTATTTTTTTCTTTGGAATGTACAGCTCTATCTACTATACCCATTTTTTTTTACGCCTTATAGTTTCTGAGATTTTTAAGCTAACATCCTGAGAAACAACTGCCACGCAGATATGACGTTATTTTCCGGCACCGTTGACTTGTTTGGCCCAGTGGGCAGGAACTTGAATGGCGTTGTCTGTTGCCCCCATGTTACTAATACTACATGTAGGGCACTGGGGGCACTCCAGGAGGTGCGTCAATGTCTGTGAGAGCTCTCTATATTCGCACTGTGCACTCTCCTCATATCCCCGCTTCTGGATGTTGTGCTTGTAGCATTAAGCGCTATTTAGATTGACACGGAAACAGAGGTCAGAGCTTTTCGTTACAAACTAAAAAAACATCTAAACTGCACATCAGGGGAAACGCACACTTCGATTTTTTTAAATAACACATCCTCTATGCTTTTTTTGAACGCGCCAATGAAATAGAAAGAAAAAAGTGTAAAGATAAAATTATATTTTATAAGGTACCACATTAGGTATGACGACGACACTACAAAATAAAGCTAATTTTCAATGTGCTGTCGACTGTTTATCAACAACTGTACATTCATAACAATTTAAATTAGAGAAAACATGTCAGAACATCTTAATATTATAAGTTTAATATTAATGCGCATTTGTGATTAGGAGGAAGTGCTTACGAAAGATAGATTTATATACATAAAATTAAGATATTGCGTTGCTATAATTGCATCAAATCTGTACAATTAACATTACGTCTGCCTCTATGTGGCGCTGTTTATAATAAAATTAACAATAGACTTTTGAATTTTTTAATTAATTTAATAGATCTTTTGATATCTACTCTATCTTTTCAATGAACTTGACCTCCATTGGTCAAATACGTAACGAATACGAAATAATGCAACCTTTCCGGGCGAATTTAGATACCGAATTATGTCACGTCATTTGATAGTTACTATTTTATCTTTATTTTATGCTTTAGACGGTATTATCAATAAACTATTGTCTGTCTCATATTCAATTTTGAAAGAAGGCTGTAGAAACCTTGGCTATGAAACTAACTACTGCAGATACTACGTACTGTTGGTAGGATATGTTTTACCATAAAAGTTCTGGAGGCATACCGCCATCTCTTAGCGCAGTATTGTTTTAATCTTACCATGCTTTTTCGTACTATGAATCTTATAAAGAGAGCTTGTTTTTTGACGAAAGTTTTGTACGTCTTTGCTCAATCATTGTCTCCAAAGTGTGAAAAATATGTGATATTTCTCACGTATTTTCACTTTCAACCACTTCAATAAAACAAAACGTTCTTATGACGTGATGGTTTATAATAGATGATGGTAGGCCTGCAGTTCATGTTACGCTTTATTGGACAGATTTTAGCGACGGTTTTTTTTTCTGAAATGTCGTAATTATCCGGACTCCTAATAATTATGAAGTTTGAAAAGTATCCAAAATATTTGCTCGACCAGTTCGTTCGTCGTCTCCGCCACATAAGGCCTCCCCAAGGATCTCCACAACGATCGGTCCTGCGCTGTCCGTATCCAGCGGCTTCCCGCGACCTTCACCAGATCGTCGGTCCACCTTGTCGGGGGCCTTCACACGGAGCGTCGTCCTGTGCGTTCCAGAACCTTTCCGCCCCACCGGCCATCGGTTCGTCTCGCTATGTGTCCGCCTACTGCCACTTCAGCTGAGCAATCCTTCGAGCGATGTCAGTTACTTTAGTTCTCCTACGGATCTACTCATCTCTGATTCGATCACGGAGGGAAACGCCGAGCATAGCCATCTCCATTGCACGCTGGGTGACCTTGAGCTTTCTTATCAGACTCATAGTTAGCGACCGCGTTTCATTACCTTAAGTCTCACTGGCAACACTCACTGGTCATAAACTTTCGTCTTGAGACGCTGCGGTAAGTTGGACGCGAAGATTTTACGGTCCCGAATGCTGCCCATCCGAGTTGGATTCGACGGGAGATCTCTTTCTCGAAGTTGGACTTACCTACCTGGATTGTCTGTCCAAGGTAAACGTAGTAGCCAAAAACTTCGAGCGTAGTGTTCCCAACGTGAACTGGAGTGGGTAAAACATGGGAATTTGACATGATTTTCGTCTTATCCATGTTCTTCCTAAGATCCACTCTTTGGGAAGCACTAAGGAGATCTTCGAGCATTGTGTTTAGGTCCTCCAAAGCCTCAGCTATAAGGACTATATCATTGGCAAAACGAAGGTGTGTCAGATACTGGCCATTAATGTTGATGACGAGTCCTTTCCAATCCAAGAGCTTAAAGATGCCCTCACGCGCAGCTGTGAACAGTTTCGGAAAAATGACGTCTCCCTGTCTCACACCTGGCTGCAGTTGGATGGGATTTGTGCTCTGGTTCTGTAATCCGACTGTCATGGTGGCATGATCGTATAAGTACCTTAACACCTCGATATACCTATAGGCCACTTGGCACCTCTGGAGAGACTGCAGCACCGCCCAGGTCTCTATCGAATCGAAGGCTTTCTAATAGTCCACAAACGCCAAGCAAAGTGGCAGATTATACTCTTCGGTCTTTTGTATAACCTGTCTTTTCGTTAAGTTGTTTTAATTCATTACAGAACGAGATATAATGATGCACTGCTAATGTTTACATTAAGCAAATTGTTGTATTCAATTGTATTTAATTCCCTATTGATTGCGCTACAATTATTTTTTTGGGTTCACATGGGATATTCAAGAGATTGATATATTTGACTCCTGAATTATAAAGTTTTATTTTCATTTAATAATTAATGTTTCTTATACTAAGAATACAAGTGTCACCACTCCCTTACATGTCTGGGATGTCGTAAGAGTCGACTAAGAGGCTTGACGCATTGAACGCCTGTGCGAGAGAAGGAAAACTTGAAACAAACCCTCTACCAACCCGTCTGGCCAGCGTGGTAGCAGTAGGCTAATAGCCTCCTATGAACGCCACGATAGGCGTGAACTAGGAGAGGCTTATGTCCAGCAGTGGACGTCCACAGGCTGATGGTGTGTGGTGTATACTTTCACCAATTAACCTAGCCCCAAAGTAAGCACTGTAAAAGGCTTGTGGTATGGGATGCTGGGGTAACGGGTACAAATACATATAATTATACATATATAAGTATTTATGTGTAGAAATATATATAAACATCCAGACTCAGGTACAAATGCTCGTATTCATCCTACAAACATTTACCCCTACCGGGATTCGAACCCAGGGCCCTTAGACAAAGTAACATCGTTATCTAGCGAAACGATAATTCGATTCGTTATTGTCTATATTCGCCAATTAACTTGCGGAAAGACCACGTGACCACGCCAATCCCATACGTTTAATTCTTTTCGAACTTCGATTTTGAATTGTTACTTTGGCTAGGGGCCCAGGACTTCAGAGTAAGCGACACCTTCAAACCGGTGTACGTACGGAGGTCGTCATTTAGGTACAGTGGAACTTTCCGGTTGACCAGTAGAGTTATTTTAGGGAGCTTTATCTAAAAAAGTATACGATATATGGAAAGCGTTAATACCACAACTAAAAGAAAATTAATAGTTTTTTTTTATTTGAATACTATAGTTATTTGTTGTGCAAGGCTGGAAAGTTGGTTATTTAGCGGCGAGTTACCTCTATTGAAATCTGAGCAAGTGAAGGATTCTAGGATTGAATCCTGAGCGAAGCGAGGATTTCAAAGGTACAAGACGCTAAAAACTTTTCTGCTGAGCGCAACGCATAATTTTTTACCTCACAACAGCGAGGAACATTTTATGGTTGTTTCCGCGGTCAACTTCCAGTAAAAAGTTCTTTAAACATAAAGTTTAATCTAAATATACCTTATTCTCGTTGTTTTAATGATATAAAAAACTAAAATAATAAAAAAGGGAGTAGTTTAGTTAATTTAAAGTTATTTAAAGTAGGAATACATTGTTACTTATTAATAAGAATAAAAACGATTCCGTAAATGTTGACACTGACAAGACAAAGACAATTTAAAAATAAAGATTTATGTCAATCCAACTATAGGTTGTGAAATCTCACCCAGCCTAATATAAAATTCTTATAACAAATAGTTTAATAATATTGTTATTGTTTTTATGATTCAATGAACTAAAATAATATAATAAAACCAAAACGGAGTATTAGAATTAATTTAAAGCTATTTAAAATAAAAATCAAATATAACAAAAAAGTCAATAGTGCGATTCGGAACGCATTATGACATATGGCATTGACTTACATATTACTAGGTTGGCCTAGTAATATATAAGTCAATGCCATTTGCGGGAGCATTACTTGCTCAGTGTGCGGGAGCTCATAATCATGCAATAAAGTTTGAACTCGTAAATTCATGTGCTTTCGTGAAATAATAGGTACTAAAAATAGATCTCACTTAGCCTTTGACTGCTAAATAATGTTAGAACAACACGGTACTTATGTGAAGGATATGATAGGATAATTATTGTTTTACCAAAGTATTATTCACACACGATTGAATTACTAATTGTTTGGAATAATTGCCGGACAGAATGGCGAAGCATGATATATTTATTGGACATTACATTATTGAAGGCAAAGGGCGATGATGATCTAATGATGAATTTGATAAAATTTGTTTTAACAATAATCAGTATTAGAGGTTCTTCTTAGATCCCCTTTTTATTTATAGATAATGTTTTTTACTCTCATAAAAGCAAGTCAGATACATATAAATATTAAACAAGCAAATATACTAGAAAAAAGCAACTTGTCTCATGTCGCCCTGACAGGATACAGAGAATACAGAGATCGGATACAGAGATTTTAAACTCTTGACTTAGATATTTGATATTTATTTGATATTTGATATTTACTTAGATATTTGACTTAGTGAAATTTCTACCGACCTAATAGAACTTGTGAATATGCAAGTGTTTGTGCAATCCAATCCGTGTGATTAAGAGATTTGTATCTTGCAGTTAGACGCACTGGCCCCATGTTCCAGGACAACATTGCACAATGCACCTTGCAACTAGTGCGGAACTAAACCAGAAACGTGAACGTTCAGGACCTCAGTGTGAAATAAGATCTTCTTGCATGTTTTGTAATTGCCGCTAACAAGGCTGCGATAGTAAGAGCGGTTACTAATTCGCAAGTTTCTGAATTTAATTAAAAGATTATTTTTTTATTTTGTTTGTAAGTAAGTTCGCAATATTATTGCGGTAGTGTTTATAAAATACTAGCGGCTGGCCGCGGTTTCACCTGCTTGGGTTCCCTTTCCCGTGGGAATATCGAGATTAAAATACCAAATAAATAAAACTCTTTCTCTCTCTCACTCTCTCTTAAGCTTTAATCCAGGGGGGCAATTCTCGCGCTGAGATATGTCGAATTCGACATTTTTCAAACCATAACTTCTTAATTGAAAATGTAAGTTAAATCTTTACTATGGTCAAAATACTTTAGTTTCAATGGTCTTTGACAATCCTATAATGTTGAAGATTGTTTACAGTGAGTTTTAAATATAGATTTATGGCTCCAAAAAATGTCGAATACGAGATGTCGAAGGCGGGAGAATTGCCCCCCAGGCTACCTACTATTTGTTTGCCTCATCCAAAGCCGTTCAGTGTAATTGCGTAATAGAGTAACAAACATCCAACTGCTTAGAAATTTTCTGTAATTTTTTTGTTTGTCCGGCCACCAACCAAACCTTGTTATATCGAAATAACGTAAAATGAAAATCTTTCTATGATATGTTAGTGGCTAAACTCAGTCCGAAGCGAGCTATTACGGTTAGAAGTTCAAAAAGAAAATGCACTTATTTTATGAAATATTTTAAATTTTTCCTACTTTTTAGTTGTGGCTATTTACATTAAATAGAAAATACAATCATCAATGCATTCATCAATTTGTTCTCTACGTTGTTATCTTCATTATGAATCGAAACAACAATGTTTGGTTGTCGGCCGCGCAAAAAAAAGACGCCAATTTTAGACATTTGCCTTTTATTTGACTGTCTGCGGCTATGTTTGATGCATTGAGCAACGCAGCTTCCTAGTCGGAAGGGAAAAGCCATACGAAGCATTCCCATCTGTCATGTTCGCATGTTCGCGGAGCATATAGGTTTATAGAAACAAGTTGCGTTCGGATTTCTTCGGCAGATCGAGTCCAGTCGCGCAAGCTAACGCTTCTCAACGATGGGAAGCTTAGTGATTTTACCGTTTTTAGGATTTCGAACTTCTAAAGAAAAAATAGGAACCCTTATAGAATCACTTTGTTCTCCGTCTGTCCGTCCGTCCTCGTTTATCTCGAGAACGCGCAAATCAAAATTCATAGGGTAATTTCCGTTGACTTATAACTATGAAACTTGGCAAGTAGTATCATCATTTACAGAATACAGGAAAAAAAATTAAACTAAACATTTGTTATTAAATCATAAAAATATATACTATGGTTTCGGAAACTGCATTTTGGGAAAAACTCGGGAACGCGTGGAGGTATCGAGTTGTAATTAAAACCATATATTCACGTTAACACTCTCTTGAAGTTGAAATAAAACAACTTTTACGGATATCAAACGCGCTATATTTCCACGAACTAAGTTGTAATTGTCCGTATTTATAGGTTAGGGGTTTTTTGATTTTCCCGACGTTTCGGCACCTTTACAGCTGCCGTGGTCACGGGATATCCGTAAAAGCTGTTTTATTTCAATGAACAGTGCGCGCCAAAACATAAGATGTACTCTCTTGAAGCATTGAAAAAATATAACTTAATTTTTTTAAATAAGGTCAGGCCATTTATGCTGCACCTATACTTCGTCACTCTAAAGGGAATCAAAATTCATAGGGTACTTCCCGTTGAACTAGAACTATAAATTGGACATCAGGCATACTGGTCCAAAAGAAAAGTGAGCGTTTAGACCCGGGATTATTTTCAATAGGTAGTATAAATATAAATATATGGATTAAGACCTAAACTAAATATATGGATGTAATCCTGTCACCGCATGAACTATTGTAGCTATTTCAAGTTAAAAAATCTGGACAAAAAGTGAGCGGCCAGACCCAAAATTATTTCTAACATATACATAGTTCATACTAAGGCTTAAAAAAATTATATCGACTTAGCCCTGTCACCGCATGAACTGAGTAGCTTGAGGATGTTAAAAAATCAAATTTCAAAATTAACGTTAAAAAACGTAAGGCCATTTATGCTGCAAAAACGTATACTTCGACACTCTCAAGGGAATCAAAATTCATTAGAACTATGAAATTTGGCAAGTAATATCATCTTTTACTACAAGTACAGAAAAAAATCTGAAAACTAGACATTTGTAATTAAATCATGAAAAATTTAGTCTTAAGTTTTGGAATCTGATTTCGGGAAACTTCGGAAAAATACTGCGAGACTCAATTCCTGAAATATTTATAATATTATGTACCTAGGTACCTACTAATTTGTGCGGAACCCTCGGTGGGCAAGTCCGACTCTCACTTGTCCGGTTTTATTTTATTATAAAAAATATGTTTTTCCGATATCTTTTTTGAATTGACGGTTATTGTTAAATTTTTTATAATACAAAGTTAATTTAATAATAAATGTGTTTTTTGAACCCTTTAAAATTAAAATAGGTTCAATAAAATATCCTTACGTCCCGCGTAAGAGCGCCTTAAAGTACATTTTATTATCGTGCCAAAAAGAAGTATAAAAAAAATAAAAAAAAAATAACAAGATTTGATTTTATTTCAAACTTCAGATTAATCTATAGTCTGTCTCAATCCAATTTAATGAAAATGTAAACTAAGACGCCATTATTCCGACCAAAGACTATTTAGTGATGTGGTAAAAATTAGACATTTATAAATATATTAATTAATTGATTGTTTCGATTCGATTAATTGAATACTATTATGTTGGAGCTTCGCGTTAGCGTTAGTGAAGAGTTTTTAATTTATTACTTCTCAAGCCTCGGGAGTTGGCGGTGTTCATCGCGATTATAGAGAAATAAAAGGCTTATATTGAACCGAGTAAAATTTTTTTTTTTTTAATTTCACATAAACACATCATCATCACATAACAAATTGAAAAGTGACTTTAAAATAATATTTGTAAGGTCACTTACCATCAAAAATTTATCATGAATATTAAAACAAAAAAAAGAACCCGGTAATCATAGCAGTAAATAATTTTCAATAACTTAGGAAAGGTCATAGACATAGACATTAACTTTTGTTTATTTCTTTATTATTTATTTTTCGCGTGAAAATACCATAAAAAGTCTGGCTGAGTGCGAAATAAATACGTCTGCGCGCGGTCAAAATCGAATACAAATATTACCATAACCTTAGGGTCCTTTAACACGACGTTCTTTCTGCGTCAAAAATATTTATTCAAATTTAAAGTAAAAAGTTGTAAAATAATTTTCTAAATCATATTCATGAGATTACACATAAATATTCTTCGATTATCATTCAAGTATAGTCGATAAAACGGAACGTTTTTCCTATGTAGGCATACCTAGGTTATATAGAAATTGTGAAAATGTTGCTTTAAGTAAAATGATTCTACTTACGGTAAAGTAGCAATGACATCGTTTCAGCAAATTATGCACACGGAATTCCGCTATGTCCCAGCCCTAATGGACCCGAGAATATACTTTTTTTATATTTGAGATTTTTGTGATAATTTTTATCAATAAATACAGTGATATTTTATCATCGATTCATAATCGATATAATTGAACAAATAATTAAACTATCTGTTAGACATTTTACGTCAAGCACTATGCGACCACAGATAAGACAATATTTTTGCTTCGATAAATAACCTCACTTTTCTTCATAAATTTTTCAACTAATTTTAAAAATGTTAAACAAACTACAATCTTTGTAACATATTAGTGAGATATAAGTTGAAACCTTCTAATTACTTATGAATGTGTTTTTAAATCCATTAAGTGGCCGAAAGTGTGAGAATTTTGAATGAAACAGGTTTGTTTACATTTTCATCAAATTGGATTGAGACAGAGTATACATTTAAGTTTTAAATAGATTTGGATCACTAGAAACGAAGCGTTGGTGTTAAAAAAATTAAGATACATCCATAGATTCGATGTACGAGTATGGTATTGAGTTAGATAAAAATTACTAAGATTGTCAAAGTATTGTCAGGCCAAACAGACGTATGCACTGAATTTCCCCTTTAACGATATTTTAGAATAAAACAAAACATAGTATTCAATTAAAGACGGGCCCTCCAAACCGTGTATGAATTTGCTGGAACCTAGGAACATTGTAGAAAAAGTTTTGTCTTTGTCTCCTAAAAAGTAGGGTGTCGGGCATACGTCCCTCTGGCTTGACATAAAGCCCACCATATGTATATGACTACCAACACAAAAATAATAGAATGGGACGTGGTATTACTAGCGGTTGCATTAGAAAAAAAGAAAATAATAATAAAAGAATAGTAAATATTTTTTTAACAAAATTGTTTTAAGACCTCTCGTTGGTCGGTGCCCTAAAATGTCCGCCGAAATGAAACTTTTATCATTTCGGTGCGTTTCGGTGCATATATGTTTAATTTTTTTATCATTACATTGGATGCTATTATCATTTCAGAATTTCCAAAAGCCGTATTCTATGCAATACAGCGTGTTTGGAAATAATAAGATATCGAGGGTTTGTGGGCTATTTGTATTAAGCAATATCTTGGTCTATATGACAGTGTTTTACAATTTCATTTCGGTGTGCGATTGTATCATTTCAGTGCCATCAAAATTTTAAACACTGATTTGCATACGTTTTTTAAAATATTTTGATCTTATTAAGTATAAGAATGAACGATATCAGGAATTACAATAATACAAAGTCAATTTAAAAAAATCTAATAATAAGTAATCACACCAAAATGATAAGAAAAACCACTTTGTTGAAATTCAACCTTATAGAGTGAAAAAGGCAATATTTGCAGTTTTATTAGGTAATAAAACTGCAAATATTGCCTTTTTCATGTTCGCAATTATTTATGATTACATAAAACCAAAATATTCGTTTTATTTTTTATCCATTTTTAATAACATTTAAGTTTATTTAAATTTTGATTAACGCAAGAAAAAAGTAACAGAAAAGGTTAAATAAATTTTATAATTTTGTAATTTTTGCATTTTTCAATGCTATTTTTATACTTATGGTAAATTTTAAATAGAAAAATATTGGAAAAAATTTACTCGGCCACAAGTGAAATTCACTTGTGGCCGAGTAAATTTTTTCCAATATTTTTCTATTTAAAATTTACCATAGGTTAAATAAAGTTATGTATTTTCTAACAATATATATGTATGTGTCTTTCCTATCAATTTCAAGTCGTGAGTATCGCAGATACTTAAAGTTATCGTGTATGTTTGTTGGTTTTGTTGGTGCAATGATTATGGCCATTGAGGAGGGAGATGTCTCTAACAAATGAGATGGAAGTCAAATGGCTGAAATTATGATTGACGTTACCTCTCTTAGTACTAATATGTAGGTATATATTTATTTATTTATTCACATTTATTTATTTATATAAATGTATTATATCAAATTATATTTTATATTATTTACTACTACGTTTTAGAATATTATAATGTACATCCTATTTTTACGTTTTTTATCCGTCTGTATTTTCGTTTTGCTAAAATTCTTTCAAATTCCTAAAATTTCAGATAGAACAGTAACATAATTCGGTTGTTTATAATTTTTAAAGTTAATATAACAATGTAACATAAAATAACCTTTTTTCTTTTCCGATTTGCTTATAACACATCTAGTAATATACCTATATGATTTTAAGGGAAACTTTAATTAGCCTCCCTATAGATTTAAGTACTATTATGTTTATTGTTATTGTTACGCTGTTGGTTTTCTTAATAACAAAAACAACCTCTCAGGCTTCGGGTTATGAGAACAATAGATATTCCATTGTTCTCTGGACACCAGTGTCCTGTTAGCAAATCATGAAGGATTAATTTATACTTATATTTTACAAGTTTTTCTTATCACAAGGTTTCCAGCTGTAGGGTTTAATCCGTGTTGGAACCGATAGCGTAGCTTCTTTGACATTTACAAGTGCTTTTAATAATCAATACTGAATAAATGCTACTATTTAATTTAATTGAATTTGGGGTAGATTTATGACAACATCAGTAAGTGACGATAATAATTTTTGAACATTGCAGAACTGGCTATCTTATCTTTAAAGAAGTTTCAGAATTGGGCAATGCAATATGTAAATATATTTCTAAGGTTTAATTTAACACCATCTAGTGCACTAATGAGAAATAATCAATCACTTACTTTGTTCAACACAGTAACGAGCTAACTAATTATGTTCTGATTTATTTTTTATAAATAATATTTTATTAAGCTATAAATAAAATTTAAATAGTAACAAACCAGGATCGGTTGGTTACTATTTTATTTATACTCAAGAAGAGAAAAACTACAGTTATTTTTTGGACGAGACGAGTCATTTTACAAATGCTTATGCTTTATACTTGTAAAAAGTTTATGCTTAGCGCCACCTACAATCAGCATCAAGCAACTGATACTTTCACGCCCTGCTTTTTGAATACCAATGATACTTTAAAACCTGAAATAGCACCGATCAATTGTATTGATGTTTAAAAGTAAAATACGTAGATCTGAAAATATTTTATATTTACTTGTCTTCGCAGTAGTCAGTCATGGAAGTCTATTAATTAACAAAATATTACAATTATTTTTGAATAACAATTAAAGTTAGAACTAATCAACAAATATCTTTAGAACGAAAATTGATTTAAATTAGAATCCGACATAGTAAATTCTTGACTGTCGGTAAAATGATGAGGCTGTGTCCGAGTCTGGTATAGTTTCTTCTTTTTGGATTTGGATTGGTTTCGTTTCAGCAGTATCATTGGAGGCAATAGATTTATCTGTGACTGGTTCTACTATTTGTTCAGGAGCGGGAGATGATGCATTATCTATAATCATGGAAAGGACATCAGGACCGACCTGTAGGGGCTGTGTGGGAGTGCTTTCTACGGCTTCCATTTTGATAATCGGTGACTCTTCTTTATTTGGTAGTTGAGTGACTACTTCCACAGCTTGCAAAACCATCATTTTGTTCCCGGATTCGATCAAAATCATTTTGCCATCGTTATCCTTATTATCTTCTTCTTTTACGGGTTTGTTTTCATTTTCAGATGGTTTGTTCTCTTTAGACTGCGGTTCGTGATAGTAATAGTCTTTACTAGGGAAGAAGTGGTTGATTTTGATGCCTTGACCGAAATGTCTTGTTTGTCCGAATGTCGAGAAAGCATGGTCTCCATGTTTGTTCATGGTTTTGCTGACAACTGCATTAAATCTGTAATGAGCAGTTGATACACTTTCGGTTAAAGATTTTCTGGTGACGACCTTTTTTTATATTAGAGTTGTTGCATAAAAACTTGAAGTTAGGTTTGGTTTAACATTGTATGTTGAATATTAATGAAAAACTAATCAATGTAAGTTTTATAGTAGGTACTTGTACTGTTTAAATGTCAAAACTTATATTACTCCGAATGGAAGCGCGCTGTCGATTTACTACGAAACTTAAATTTTTGTGGGATTGTGCAGACAGCAACAGCTTCTTTGCACTTGATGCAAGCATGGTAACTTTATAAAATAAAGATGATATACATACCCATTATGGTCGTCGGCATCATACTGCACTTTCCTCCAGGAGCCATCAGGTTCGACGAGGCTGTATTCACCACGAACTTTGTCTCCATCCCTAGTCTCATGGTGATGTTTGTGGTCACCAGTCTTTTTGTCGGATACCGCGTACTCAAACTCATATTTCGGATAAGTCTGTAATGAAAATTTGTATTACTTTGCATGTTAGATAAAACAACTGATAACTCAATAGTATAAAGTAAATCTTTCAAAAGGAGATAATTCTTTTTGGGCCCGTTTCAAAAAGTGCCGGCCAACAAAATAAAATGTTACTTAGGGTTTGAACATGATTTTGAGCAATTAGTTGATATGGCACAAACGTTGTAAGATTACTCTAAGTCAAGGTATACAAGTTCAAAGATTAGACATTTTCATACATTGCTTCATTTCTAAAAATGCTAAAAATGTAAAATATTTGTACATATTGCTAAAACTAATAATCCGAAGTCATTGCGCGACAAAACGATTTAGTAGCCCATCATTTTTATACCTACAGTGTATACCTACATTTTATACTTATAAGCAAATAACAAAAAAAAATAAATTTAGACTTCGTAATGTTTATGTTTGTTGTATTGGATATTGTTAGACGCGTTATTAGAACACATAATAACCCCATTGCACAATAAAAATGCTTTAGCATGAATAACTATCGAGTAAGTATCGAGGAAGTAAAGTAAAAAACTGTATGACATATTGAACAGAGTTTCTACCGGACGTAAATGGAACTACATTTTCCTATACATTTTTTGACATTACGTGCTCGATACTATTTCGATAGTTATTCGTGCTTGCCCTACAGATCAAATTTCTTTACACTTTCGAAAATCCATAAGTATAAAAATGACGAATCTTTGAACTTGTATACCTTGACTTTGAATAATGCTACAACTTCTGTGCCATATCAACTATTGCTCCAAATGACCAGTTTTAGAAACGGGACCCAAAAATGTATGGAACCTGAATGATCTCCTTTTCGTTTTTAAAATTAACCTGTTAATAAGACGTTGAAGACTGGCGTTAAGTGAATAAAAAATGTCAAATATTACGAGTCCTATGAATAATATAAAAAATTATTAGCTCTCAATGAAAACTTTAGCGATAAAGACTTAACAACATGTCTCTATCTGAGTTTACGTTATGAGAACTATCAAAAATAATTAAATTGTTAACATCCTAATACTTATGATTTATTATTTTTTGCACTTTTCAGTGCTATTTTTATACTTATGATTAATTTTAAATAGAAAAGTATTGTTAAAAATCAACTCGGCCACAAGTGTCGTGTCCATCCCCAAGAGAATTCACTTGTGGCCCAGTTGATATTTCCAATATTTTTGTATTTAAAATTTATCATAAAACTTACATAGTGATCGTATTTGTAAAAGTAGGTGGGACTCAGAGGATGATACATTTTGGTTATTTGCCAAGTATTCGAATTTTCAGTTTTGAGTAAATCTTTGTTTATGTTACTGCTGGAATCAATAATAACTGCTTGACTGACTGCCACGAGGCAGGAAAATAATAAAACCTGTAATAGAAACAACATTTTAGTTATTTTTAATGTAGAATAGTCAAATATTATAAAAGGAATTATGTAGAATAGTAAAATAAATCACAAGGTATAAATAATTCGATTAGGTGTATCCTTATTCTAATTTTGATTAAATCTTGAATAGAATCAATGATAATTGATTTACCTTTTCAGACATCATTAGCTACTTAGGAGGAACCGTCGCCACACAAATTTACTAGCAAACTGTTGATAAAAGTATCTACTATTAGGCATTTTATACTTTTTCCAATTCCAATTATATAAATTCGTTAAATCTTATTATTGTGCTGACAATTATTTCGTACGAAAGAATAGTGAGGATCATTGTTCAGAGAAATTCTACGAGTATGTTTTGGAATGTAATATAAACAACTACCTTAAAATTGTTACTATAATTAAGTGAATAATGTTTATTTAATTATTATTTTATGCTACTTGTGTGTAAAGTAACATACTTTACAAACGTTTCCAAATTTCGACGGTTCTGAAGAACAATGTCATATGTGATTTTGATACGAATTGTTTTCTTACATTATTTTCATAGGAATGTACAGCTCTACAATGCTCTTTTTATGTTTTATATATATATATTTTTTTTTATGTTTTATCACATAAAAATAGCATTGTAAAATGCAAAATTAAAAAGTTATAATGTACGGCTCTATCTACTATATTTTTTTAATATCTTATAGTTTCTGAGATTTTAAACTAACAACATTCTAAGTATGCATGATTTCGCGATAAAACGAACGAACCGCATATGTGACCTACCCGTGCGGGGCGGGGGCAGCGAGCGTTGTCCGACCTAATGTCATTACGTTGTTGAGTGGACAACGAGCATGTGCGCACCGACTCACATATGCGGCGTTTTTTTTGTGTTGTAACTAACTTAAATAACCTTTAGTTAATTATTGCAACATGTATATGTATATGTATATGTTAACAGATCAAATAAGAGTTAATCAAAACTTTATTGCTGTCTACAAAGATCAGCAAAAAGCGAACAGAATGCTCTTACACATTCGATATCAGTCAGATATCAGTCAACATAAATTCTTAAAAGACAAATTATAATGTGCCACTTCCATAAAAAAAAAGTTGTATCTTCATATAGCTCCTTCAATTTTTAAAAGAGTTTCCGTTAAATAAAGTCAGATGTAGGCAGGTGACTACAATAAATCCATCATAAAATGTCATATATAAACGTCGAACCTACATTTTTTTTAAATAAAGCAATTACAAAAAACTTGTTATACTGATAGTCAATAATAAGTTTCATAGTCCTTTCGGCAAAATATCAAAGAGCCAGGTTTACACGTTTCCGAAATATGTTCCACTCAGAAAACTCAGAACTTTTAACTGTTTTCCTTAGAAACAACTGTCACGCAGATATGACATTATTCTCCGGCACCGTCGGCGTCGCTTTGTTCATTCATTAGTCCCAAATATTATACTGAATTGTAAAAGACAATTTTCATAAGAATTATTTCAATTGTTAAGTCAAAATAGAATTCGACGTAAAACAAATAAATATCTCTTATCAGTTGTGGTAATATTAGTTAAACCACAATACTACTTATTTCTATTGTTCTTTAAAAATTGCTTAAGCTTTTTCTACTAATTAGTTCTTTAACGAGGTAAGTTAAACTTATAAACGGACATATCCATACAAAGTTCATCAGAAACCTTATAACAATTTATCGTATCGTTTTTATCTCGCCATCTCAAAGAGGTATTGAGTCCATTTTTCTGTTATATCGAATGGGGATTGCTAAGTTTTATGGAACAATATTATTAATCCTAACTAATAATATTATAAACGCGAAAGTGTGTTTGTTTGTCCTTCGTTGACGCCCTAAATAAGCAACCAATTAACTTCTGAGTAAACCTCTGAACTTGACTCCGTACTCGCAGTTACCTATTAATAGATTTTGCGAGACTTTTGCTATGTTACGTAATATGTACTTGTTGTTTTTTGTTACAATTATTGTGTGTGGTTCTGAATAACTATCAATTCTAGTTTATGGATCTCTCTGTATAATATTGATTCTTTTACATCGTACCTTTCTAAAATAAGTTCATGATTGTAATTTTATTATCAAAGCAGATTTTAAAGAAGTAAACTTATTGACTAAAACTTTTTTTTTTTCAAATTTTGTACAAAAATACGCAAGTAACGTACAACACCGAGATAGAGGAAAAATTAATTAAACAAATAATTTGTCATACAAACAACAGTCTATTATTTTTTACCCGACTGCAAAGGAAGGATTATTATATGAATTCCTTTTTATATGAAACTAGCTTTTCGGCCGCTACTTCGTCCTCGTGGAAATTTAAAAAAAACTTTTCGATGCGTTTTTTTACTATTTTCTTATATTTGACATGTCTTAGCAATAACGAACACAACAAAAATCGTTCTGAAGTCATGCGCGTACACACATTTCAGCGATTCATTTATATTATTTTATAAAGATAAGTAGATAGATGTGATTTAAATTTTAATGATAATTTATAATAATTAATAACACAGTTAACTCCATTATGCCGCGCTTCCTCTCAGCTAATATTCCGTAAACAGTAATTTCACAAAAGAGATCGTATTCTCCATCGTTATCATACGAGCGATCGGCACAATTCAATGGATTCGATGATTCTATTGTTAGAACGTGCTGCGATGAAAGTATTTAAAAAAATACTTAGATTAATGAAAAAATTTAGGTGCTTACAGCATTCATAACTCTGATTTCAAATTGCTAAAGAAGTTCAGTGGCACTGGTAGCTTCGGCTTGATATTGTTAAGTAATTCTGTTAAGGTTGGCTACGTGATGGGTGACCATGGGTTTCAGGAGCCGTTGATTCCAGCTGAATTTGCATTCGTTAACACCATGTTTCATATACTTTCTTAAGGTGGGGCCAGTGCCCAAATTATAGCTTTATTAAAACATTAATGGTGATGATAATGATTGCGCAGGAATAGATAATTTTGATATTATGGTAACGACAATTGGTTATTTCTTAAATATTGCTACCAATCAATAGTAATTTGTTATGCAAAGCTGGAAAGTTGGTTATTTAACGGGGAGTTACCTCTATTGGAAGCTGAGCAAGTGAAGGATTCTAGGACTGAGCGAAGCGAGGATTTCAAAGGTACAAGACGCTAAAAACTTTTCTGCCGAGCGCAACACTAAATTTTTGACCTCACAACAGTGAGGAAAATTTTATGGTTGTTTCCGCGGTCAACTTCTGGTAAAAAAAATCTTTAAACATAAAGTTGTATCTAAATATACCTTATTCTCGTTGTTTTATTTATATAAAAAAACTAAAATAATAAAAAAGGGAATATTATAGTTAATTCAAAGTTATTTAAAGTAGGAATATATTGTTACTTATTAATAAGAATAAAAACGATTCCGTAAATGTTGACACTGACATGAGGTAGCAAGACAACGACAATTTAAAAATAAAGATTTATGTCATGTTCCGAAATCCAATCATAGGTTGTGAAATCTCACCCAGCCTAATATAAAATTCTTATAACAAATAGTTTAATCTTATTGTTATTGTTTTTATGATTCAATGAACTAAAATAATATAATAAAACTAAAACGGAGTATTATAATTAATTCAAAGCAATTTAAAATAAAAATAAAATGTAACAAAAAGTCAATAGTATGATTCGGAACGCATTATGACATATATTTAGGTATTAAATTAAAAAGGTACTTTACCGAGCTAGGCCGCAAAAAGCGAGTTTCTACGCGGAAACTGAATGACAAATCCTCCATTTCCGAACGTGAGAGATGAAAATATTATTATCATTTGTCATTTTCGATTTTCTCTTTGCTTTGCTTTGATAAAGATTAATGTGTAGGTAGGTACGAGTACGAGTATATTAAAAATGTAAAGATATCTTTATTACTTCGTTTACCTTTTAAGAACACTTTTAATGTGATTTTTGTGTGTGGTTTTGTTTAAGAATATATCCGTTTAGAAAAATAAAGATTTTTTATATTACAGCCTAAATGAGTAAAGTGTTTGCTAGACTGTATTATAATTTTATGTTAAACAAAATAAAGTATATAAAAGAGTGGTTAAATTCTAATTCTTTTAATTGCGAAAACTCCAGCAACTGTACACTGGATAAAGTATATAAAAGGGTAATTACATTCTTATTATTTAAATAGTGAAAACTCCAGCAACTCCAATAAGTTTGACTGAATACTTGACCATTGCTGCAGTGATACAAATGCATTGGATGACGACAAAATTTCACTTTAGATTGGACGAAGAAATAAGACGAACGAAATGCATATCAATAAAAATAATGTCAGGAATTCAAGAGAAACAATATATGAATTATTTATAATATTGATTTATTAAATTAATTAGAACTATAAGTCGCATTTTAAAATTCTAGCTAATATCATAATATCACTTTAATGTTGGTAGTACTGGAGGGCGGGGGCGGCCTTGTAGACGACGGGGGCGGCCTTATAGACGACGGGGGCGGACTTGGGGGCGGTGTTGTGCACCACGGCGTTGAACCCGCTGTGGTCGTCGGCGATGTACTCCACGGTGCGCACGGAGCCGTCGGCTTCTTGTAACGAGTACGAGCCCTTCACCACGTCGCCGTCACGGGACTCCTGCTGCGACTTGTTGTCGCCGGTGTGTCCGTCAGCCACGGAGTACGTGTACTCGTACTTGGGGTAGGCCTAGTAAAAGCAAATAATCATTAAAATTCTGATCGTAATCTTCTCTGACGATGGTTTATGAACCATAAAAGTATTACCATTTATAAAGTTCTCATTAAATTTCATAAAATTAGTGAACAATCAAAGTTTCTGATTTATACTTTTTGTCTATGAACTATATAAAACAAACAAATTGAACCATCATATTTTAAACTTACAATTTCCTCCTGGTGGGCCACAAGTTTGGCAACGGGAGCGGCGTGGTAGGCAACTGGAGCAGGAGCAGCGTGGTAGCTGACTTGAGGAGCAGCCTGGTAGCTGAGTTGAGGAGCAGCCTGGTAGCTGAGTTGAGGAGCAGCCTGGTAGCTGACTTGAGGAGCAGCGTGATAGCTGACTTGAGCAGGAGCAGCGTGGTACACTGGGGCAGCGACGGCCAGCTTGGCTACCGGGGCAAGGTTGGGTTGATCGTGGCGGACGATGCTCTGGGAGGACACCGCGGCGGCTGAGGAGTAGTGGACTGGCTCAGGCAGAAGTCCAGCCTGAGATACAGCCACGATGGCGCAAAAGGTCACCACCTGGAGAAGAGAAAAATAGAATTAAATGTTAAATAAAATTGGATGGTTATTATTTTATTTTAATAATTGTATTACAGTTAATAAGCAATTTTGTTCTACTATAAATTCTCAACATTTTTTGTATTTTTTTTTTATATTTGATTGTGACTTACTTTGGAGAACATATTGATTGTTTGTGTGTCTGAATTGTGAATGATAGCTGATTAACCAAGGGCCCGGTTTTATACTTGAAATTTCGACCAAGATTAGCGACGTTGGTAGGTAGTGGAAGTTGTCAAACTAGCTTCTGCCCCGACCTTGCTCTGGGTCAAAATAGTGTCACGAAGTTATCCGTTCACTGCTTCAGATATCGCTTATGAAATACAATGCTTCTTACGTAAAACTGATTTAATGATATCCTTTGCATAGCATATCGAAATTGATTCCTACGTCAATTACAGGTTTGGGCTAGAGACAGTGCATTTAAATGTGGTGATTACCGTTTTAATTTGAAAGTTGTGTAATTTATACGATTGTAGTTTTAGTAACTAGTATGAGCAATCTAAAAAAATATTTTGAAACTTCTTTAGCTAACACTGAAAACTCCGTTTGTTTGCATGTATGCAATCTCTCAGAAATACGAGTTTGCACTGAATACAACAACCAATGAAACTTAAAGTAACTAAAATTTTAGACAATTTCATTTTAAACTATTTTATTATTCTATCTAAAAACACAAATACGGTTTATACCGATGGTTTTTTGAACTGTCATGTAATGAGTACTAAAAAAAAAACTTAAATACAAAATTCATTTAATGTGTTCTATACTGTTCGTTCAGCGTCCATATTAAAAAAAATGTAGAATACATTAAAAAGATTAACAGTTACTTCGCTTTTCTAAGCTAAGTGAACTAAACACAAAAACAAAAAATAAACATGTGTTTATTTTTTGATCGGCTATTGAGACTTTTGAGTGATGTTCGTTTTAAATTTCGGTCCATACATAATAATATTTAAATATACTCGTATAACAACTTAGATAATCCTGTATTTAGAATAGCTTACAGGAACATTAAGAAAGAAGAAAGAAGGAAAGAAAGAGATTTATTTCAACACAGACTCGACATACAGTGAATATAATAAATGAATTATACATAACGTTAATAATAACAAAAATTTCAAATTTAAATTAAATTACTAGTATAGTGTGTATTATAAAATTTGCGATTAAAACTAATTTTATAAAAAAGAAACACTTATTTTTAGTGTCTCACAACTGTGCTAAAATAGGGGGCTAATTGTCTTATTTTAAATCTATCGTAATCCCTTTCAATTCGACATTTGAAAGATATTTACATACTTCAGGCCGTCACTATTCGACATTTCAAAGGGATTGTGATCGGGACGCGTTTTGAAAGGTATTGAATGAACGAAATGAACTGTCTAAGCGCCAGACGAAAATATCTTTTAAATGTATGGAGAAGTGTCAAATGAAGAGTCATTTAAAACATCATTCGTTCTGAAAGGGATTATAAGTTACACAATTCCATAAATCACTATCACAATCACAATACTAGGTTACAATACTAGAAAGGGATTGTGATAGATTTTGATATTAGACAATTAGGGGGCAGGTTTTCAATTCAGCATTAAGTAGGTATGCGAATATTTAAACTATTGAGTCTTCTTCTCTTTCTTTCTTATCGTATGAGAATTATTGACCACCTCTGGTGTCAGAGTTTATCAAGCCGCCTATATAAGGCCTCTGACTTATCTTGACGACTGTTATCAGATGAAAACAGCCGGGACCGACAGTTTTACGTGCCCTCCGAAGCACGGAAGCGCTCAGTTGTAATGCCACTTTACGGTCACCCATCCGACACCCGACCCGACCGAACGTTGCTGACAACAATGGTACTCAATGGATTTAATAGTTTGTAGTAATTGATCTGTAATATTATCATCAATTACATTTTTATTTACAAATGAATAAATATACGTGGATAAATCTGGTTTGCCGCGATTCGAGCGGTAGGAGTAAAGTAACTTTTAAAATGCCAATGTAAATATCATCTATTAGGTTGGGGAAAAAGTCTTTTTGCATAAAGTATGTATGAATTGAACTTGTAATAACATATCTTTTGTTCGTTGAGACATAAATGTGGAAATAAAATCCAGGTTTCTTAAAAATCGATGTAATGCGGTAAATACTTGAAATTATATAAAATTAACTTGTTTAAACTATTAAAAAGATATAGAAACGTAAGAGTGATGTTCTCGAATATGGGTCGATAAAAAAGGTGTGCAGGTAGAAAAATAATGCCGTAAAAATACTTTTGTCATCGATATGCAAATTTGATGAACTGCACGAATTGCTATTATGAAGACGTCAGGCGCGCCGCAACATCCTCCCGGCCGTTGAAAGCCTCTGGCTTTTAACACTGGAAATCTTCTGAATTTGGTAGTGGGCACAGGCGCACCAGCGGTCGACGTACACATCCACGAGTTGTGACAACGTCGGCTACTCTAGTAATGCCATCCGGTCCAGGGAATAGCCGAGACACCCTGCCAAGCCGCCACAGTAGAGGTGGGCATTGTCTTCATGAACTAACACCATGTCTCCAATTTGTAAGCTGGATTTGTTGTTCTTCCATTTCGACCGTTGCTGCAATTCGCCGATGTACTCGCGCTGCCATCGTTTCCAAAAGTGCTGATGCACTTGTTCTAGTCGAGTGTAGCGATTTAGTTGCAATTCCTTGCCGTTGGTGAAATCAGGCATTGGTAACGATGTCAATCTTCTTCCTATAAGAAAGTGCCCCGGGGAAAGTGCTAAAAGGTCATCAGGAGACGAGGATAAGGGACAGATTGGACGACTGTTTAAAATTGCCTCGACTTGTGTAAAAAGAGTGCTGAGCTCTTCAAAAGTGAAATGCGAATTGCCCATAACGCGTTTGACGTGGTGCTTGGCTGATTTCACGCCAGCCTCCCAAATGCCGCCGAAGTGAGGAGCGTACGTAGGAGTAAAAATAAATTTAAAACCTTCTTGACTTGCATAGTCAGACAGAGCGCAATTGTTTGATTTGATGAACTCGCTTAACTCTCGTGCTGCTGCCACAAAATTACGACCATTATCGCAAAAAATCTCCATAGGTTTACCCCTTCGTGACGTAAAGCGTGTAAGCGTTTGAATGAATCAGTCTTTACTCAAATCACTTACGGCCTCAAGGTGGACACATTTGTATCTTAGACAAACAAATAAACTGAGGTATGACTTTTGTAATTTAGCACCGCGACCTTTGCGATTTAAGGTATAAAAAGGTCCGGCAAAATCGACTCCTACGGAAACAAAAGGAAAATCAACGTTGAGCCGCTGCGATGGTAGATCACCCATTTTTGGGCACAGAGTTTTGCCTTGTAAGCGTCGGCAAATCACGCATCTGTGAACTGTGTTTCGCGCAACGCGTCTACCGTTCACCGGCCAAACCACTTCCCTTACAACTGATAAAAGCAGTTGAGGACCGGCATGTAAATAGCGTTTGTGTTCGCGTTCGAATAATAATCGTGTTAAATGATGGGATCCATCCAAAAGTATTGGATGCCTTTTGTCGTATTTGTAGGAACCAGCATTTATCCGACCGCCTACCCGTATTATATTATCATGATCTAAAAATGGAGACAGGGAAAGAATTTGTGATCTTGAATTTAAAGGTAATTTCTTTAATAGTCTATCGTAATCTTGGGAAAAACTTTGTTTTTGTGCCATTAGGCAAAGTAAATTAAATGAGTCATTTAGTTCCTCTAATTTCAAATATCCTGATTTCTTTTGTTTTGAATATTTTAAATTATAAATAAACCGGCGGACATATGCCAGCGTTCTTTGAATTTTAGTGAAATTAGAATATTTTTTGAAGTTTAATAAATCTGAATTATTTTTATTGGAATCATTTGAGTTAAAATTAACAGTTATCTTGTTGGCCTTTGTTTCAGGCAAATCTTTTATATTTAATTTTAAACTGGGCCACTCTGACTCAGTCTGATAAAAAAATTTAGGACCCGACCACCACAAATCCAGATTTAAGAGATTTCCAGGATTGACACCCCTGGATATGAAATCTGCTGGGTTTGATTTGGTTGGGATATATCGCCAATTTTTTGCTGCAGTGGTCTCCAATACTTGACAAACTCTATTAGAGACGAAAGTCTTTAGTTTCGACGGATCGCCACTTAACCATGCCAACACCACTTGGGAATCACTCCAATGAATGTATTTAGATGGCTTGATTCGGAGTGATTCACCAACTGCCTTACAAAGTTTAGCCGAAAGCAGAGCTGCACATAACTCCAAACGAGGTATTGTAACAGGATGCAAAGGAGCGACCTTTGATTTCGAGCACAGGAGTTTCACCGTAATTTCGCCTTGAATATTGGTAGATCGTAAGTAAATACATGCACCATAGGCTAGCTGAGAGGCGGCACAGAAACTGTGCAATTGTATTTCGATTGGGGAGTCACCGAGAACTCGACGAGGAATTTGAAGAGAAGAAAGCAATGGTAAGCTTTGACTAAACTCATTCCACTGATCCTGTATATCCTGTGGGACAAAATCATCCCAATCGATCTTTTCCTTCCACAGCCTTTGCAAGAGTATTTTAGTCTGTATTATGCAGGGACTAAGTAAACCCAAAGGGTCAAAAATGTTTAAAGACAAGGACATAATACTCCTTTTCGAAATTTGGCTAGTTTGGGGTGGAATTTCAATTGGAAAAAAGAAACAATCTTTTGTGGGATTCCAACCGAGTCCAAGTGTGCTCTGCGACTCACTAAAAGTTAAATTTTGATTAGAACTAATATTATTTTGAATTATAGCTGAGTTAGATTTGAATTTTCGTAGTTTGAAACAGGCCTTGTTAAGTGTTTCAGTAACAGAATTTTGAATAAATTGTAATGTTTGTTCATCGTCGGCTCCCGTGAGTAAATCATCCACGTAAAAATCTTGTTGGATGATCGTTTTTATAGTTTCGTCCCCACACTCTTCTCCGACCTGCCAAAGACATCTTGTGCTCAAATAACTGGCACTTGCGGTACCGTAAGTGACCGTATTCAACTGCATCTTCTTTATTGGCTGAGACTCATCTTCTCTCCATAATATTACCTGAAGATTGCGATCATTACTATTGACTTCTACCTGACGGTACATCTTTTCGATGTCACCAGTCAGAAGATAGTTGTAAGATCGAGCACGCAATAAAATGGAGAAGAGAGAGCTTTGTAAATTAGGGCCTACAATTTGGATGTCGTTAACTGAGAATCCTGAAGAGGTAGGGGCGGAGCCATCAAAGACAACTCTAAGTTTGGTTGATTCACTATTTTGTTTAAAAACTGGATGATGACACAAAAAATATGTATTTGGATTAATTGTTTGAATTGCAGAAAGATGACCCAGCTCTTCATACTCACGTATGAAATCGACATATTGAGCTTTCAAGTCTGAATTTTTGCGAAAACGTTTTTCCAAGTTTAAAAACCGTCTTTTAGCCATAGTGTAAGAATCGCCAAGACACATAGGAGAATCTTTAAGCGGCAGTCTAACACAAAACCTGCCAGTAGGAAGACGGGTAGTGTTAGCTAAAAAATGTTTTTCAGCAGCTTGCTCCATTGCACTTAACTTGGAACTCTGGGGTACCTCTTCGAGTTCCCAAAATTTCAGAATCAAATTGTCAACATTCTGTTGTACCACTGAAGTGAGTGAATGATTACAAAAAATAGTATGTTGATTATTATTCATTTTAATTGGCCCAGCAACAAGCCATCCCAAATGAGAGCTTCTGAGAACTGGTTTGCCAACTCCTAAGCCTTTCTGTTCACATTTGACAATGTCCCAGAATAGGTCAGCGCCGATCAAGACATCAATGTTAGCCGGTTGATTAAAATTTGGATCGGCTAAAATTATGTTTTTAGGTATACTTAACATACGGACGTCTAAAGGATACTTAGGTAATTTTCCAGTCAATTCATTCATAACTAGACACGAAAAAGTTACATCAAACTCGGATACCATCGATTGGAGCTGAACGGTGCAACACTCTGTGATATTAGTTACGGAGGTATTGCCAATGCCTATGATGTTTCTATCGATGGGACGAGTTCGAATAGATAACGCGTCACGAAGAGAAGTACTTATAAAGGACGATTGACTGCCGCAGTCAAGTAATCCACGCACTAACACTGACTCATTAGTCTCAGGATTTTTTATACGTATCATTGCCGTACACAATAATATTTGACTATTTTCATTAGAGTAATTGACTAAAGATTCAGGCTGAATGTTTTTTTGTTTATTTGTTTCATTATTTACAGGCTTATGAAGCAATGAGTTATGTTTTCTGTTGCATTCGCGGCAGGGGCCTAAAACACAGTTCTCAGGCACGTGACCTTGTCGTAAACAATTAGCGCAGAGCTTATACTTCGTAACATCGGCTAAACGTTCATTTACACTTTTGGCTTTAAAAACTGGACAATCATAGATTTTATGAGAATTATCACATATTATGCATGTATAAATAAATGATGGTTTATGATTTGTAGCGGGAAATGATTTGATTTGTTGAGAAGAATGCTTAAATTGTTTATAATTATTATTGCCAAATGAAGTGGAGGGAACATTCTGATTATTTTGACCTTTTGTATGAATATTGTTGGGTTTATTATTGTTTAAAGACTCGAGAACATCTGCCCTATTGCATAAAAATTTGAAAAATTGATCTAAATTAGGTAGATCATCATAATGTTCTCTCTGCTCCTCCCATTTTAACAATGTGTGATTATCCAATTTTAAAGTTATCATATAAATTAAAATAAGATCCCACTTATCAGTGGGTTGGCCTAAACTAGACAATGCCCTTAAATTTTTCGTGACATGATCTATAAGAAAGCGTAAGGCCTTATCTGATTCGCGAGAGACCGGTTGTATATTGAATAAAGACTTTAAATGGTGATTAACAAGTAAGCGCTTGTTATCATATCTAGCACACAACAAACTCCAGGCTTCTGTGTAGTTTTTGGATGAAATTTCGAGATTTGACACTATACGAGCTGACTCGCCCTCTAAATATGATATTAAATAATGATATTTTTGAATGTCGGACAAACGTTTATTTTTGTGAATTAGATTAATAAAAGTATCTCGAAATTCCAACCATCGGAAGTAGGAGCCGTCAAATTTTGAGATATGGATTTGTGGCAGCTTCACGCCGAAATCTTGATCATCGGGAAGACCTTGAGCTGGTGGACAAAAGGATTCGCGTCGGGATTCATCCGCGGCCCCGTAGCTACTTATCATGGTTTTAGTTGTAGCAATTGCCATGATAATATCCTGCTCGATGGCCTCCCGCTCATCAAGTTCAGACTCCAGGTTATCGGAATTAATTACCTCTATTTGACTTTGCAAGTCGTCGAATTTTAATGATAAACTTTCAAACTTATTAAGTCTTAAAGTAAGCTCGGCCATTTCTATATTAGAAGGAAAACTAGACTTTGATAATTTATCTAAATAATTTTTATATTTTGTTATTTGGCCCTTTATTGAGCTGCGCTTAGTAATTAAATCCCGCAACAAAAACCTATTGGAATCACCTTTATCTGTATTTGCCATTTTATTATGTATTTTTTAGTTAAACTTGAATAAGAACTTGTCTTAAAAACAACACAAACAAATGCGACTCCAAACGGAAAAGTGCAAGCTGCAAGTTGCTTAGGATCAACAAATGCGTTAATTATGTAATTAAGTAATGAATAAGATTCCGCTTATCTGTAATTCTCACTCGGCGGCATCGATCAGCTGACGTCCGATAGCAACAAACTGGTTCCTTGTACTTTCCACGCCGAGCGAAGTACAATGGGCTGCTTGGAATAATGCAAAACGCAATTCAAATCGTTTTGATTATATCTGAAATTTTCGGCAAATTATACTTAAGAATTTAAATGATATACGTATCACCAAGCTGAAATAAAAATGCTATAAATGCTAGTATGTTTTTGTTTAATGCTAGTACTTACTTTTCTTTTTTTTAGTTTTATCATTTATGGTTGTTTATTAGTTTAATTACAGATTGCAAGTAGAAATATGCAATAAGCTTCGATTGTTTATCCTTGACAATGATTATTGTGCTAGGGCAAAAGGCAATTTCACTAAAATCTTAAAGTATTTTATTTGGAAAGAAAATGGTATAGGTAATTAGTTTGAATACTAATTAATTAGTGAATACAAGTGAGTTTTGTAAAAAAGGTTGTTGGTTTTGGCAATGAAAGAAATGAATTTTGCATGGATTTTGGAATGGAAAAAATGAGTTTTAAAATGAATAAGGACTTTGAATGAATTAGGATTTAGGTAGGTATTTGGGTGTTATAGGTTTTGGAATAACGAGGCACTTATCTTTGATTCTCGTCACTGCAGGGTGATGATTTAGAACACCACTGGCCTGGGTGAAAATATATGGAACGATGGTGTCCTGTAGGTTATTCTTGCTGATTATATGAGCGTTGAGTATTCCTCGAAATTGCTGATTCTTGATCTGTGCCTTTCTGCTTTAGGAAAGGTCTTTGTAGATGTAAATGTGCAATTTTGTCTTCTCAAATCTTGTAACTTGATGAATAATGTTGTCTTCTTTTGTAACAAACTCGATGTCCTGTCACGGTCGCCAAATTTTATGTCCGTTGAGACATAAATGTGGAAATAAAATCCAGGTTTCTTAAAAATCGATGTAATGCGGTAAATACTTGAAATTATATAAAATTAACTTGTTTAAACTATTAAAAAGATATAGAAACGTAAGAGTGATGTTCTCGAATATGGGTCGATAAAAAAGGTGTGCAGGTAGAAAAATAATGCCGTAAAAATACTTTTGTCATCGATATGCAAATTTGATGAACTGCACGAATTGCTATTATGAAGACGTCAGGCGCGCCGCAACATCTTTGGTTATACTATTTGTATCTGGCTGGTTTTGGTATCATTAAAAGTTTAAATTTTAAAGAAGAATTCCAAATTCAAATTAGGAAATGTGTAATTTTCATTTGTTTTTCTCACTGTCAAGATGAGTGAATCTAATGAAGAAATTCGATACATTTTAAAATCTTACTACAAAAAAGGAAAAATGTAACGCAAGACGCGAAAAAAATTTGCGATGTTTATGGACCTTGTGCAGTGTCTGTGATAGTAGCACAAATTTGGTTTAAGCGTTTTCAATCCGGAAATTTTCAGGCTTCACAGACTGTAGCGAAACCATGGTTACCTCGCAACAAGGTGATGCTGTGTGTGTGGTGGGTTTGGAAGGGCATTATTAATTATGAGCTGTTACCACCAGGCAGGACCATCGATTCTGAACTCTACTGCGAACAACTATGAGATTAAAGAAAGACGTTGAGAGAAAGCGGCCAGAATTAATCAACAGACGTGGTGTGGTTTTTCATCATGGTAACGCTAGACCTCATACATCTTTAGCCACTCAGCAAAAATTAAGAGAGTTTGGCTGGGAGGTGTTAATACTTTAGATTTCCACCTGTTTCGGTCTCTTCAGAATTCTTTAGGCAGTGTCAGGTTAATATCACGAGAGGACTGGCAAAACCACTTGTCGCGGTATTTTGATCAGAAGCCCCAAAATTTCTAGATCATATCCCTACCTACAAGATGGCAAAAAGTAGTCGAAGAGGCACCTTCATACTTTAGTTAAATGTAAATAAACTATATTATAAAATGTTTAGAAATTTTCTTAAAAAATGCGAAGAAACTTTTTCCCCAACATATTATTTATATTTCACCTTGTTTAAAAATAATTTAAGTCGATACTTTGTGGCGTTGATACTTGCACTATTGCCAGGGCAGTGTAGCTCTAGTGAGAACTGTGGCGCAAGCACGAAAAACTTGCGAAAAGTATTCGAATGTTCAAGTTCAAGGTCAAGTAATTTAGTTCCGTTAACGTCCGGTAGCGACGCTGCCTATGCTAAAATATTCCATAAATTTGTTGTCGTGACGAGTTTTTCGTGTAAGCCCCACTGTCACTGCGGCCTTTAGGTTATTACACGTCTTCTAGTTAAGGTATCTCTTTTACTAAGGGGCGCATACTACTCTGGTCCCCCGTGGCCTGTGGCAGTGAGAAGGCAAGCAGTGAGGGGTTTAGCTGGTAGTGCCCCCCCCTCCCGGTCCTCCGGTCTGTCTTCCGAGACGGACTGGGGGGTCGCGAGGTGGGCGTCCCTCCCCAGTCCCGATCTCCCATCCGGCCTTTGGCCCGGTGGAGGATCGGGAGTGGGTGAGTCCTACCCCGTAACCCCGCCGAGCATATTAGGCTCGACGGGGTAACGCGGGTGGCGAGAGATAGTGTGCTTGTTCCTAGGTTTTTACCAGGACGGGTATGCTAGGTGGTCACCTAGCATACCCGTCCTGGTAAAAACCCAGCATATCCTCAAGGCAGGAATCTGTAAAGACTGGATTCCCCTCACTCAAAACAAAAAAAAGGGTATCTCTTTTAGCCTAGAGGCTTTGATCTAAGTCTAAGATCTTCCTAACTTTAAGAGATTTTAGTCCGCAGTCGCATAGGACATGTTCTTCTCTCATTTTATTAATGACATTCGTGATATTTTATTACGTGATAGCTTTCTGCCATTGGCATTATCTTCATGGAAAAGGTATATTTATTTAAATATAAACCTTGTCCTGACAATAAAGAACATAACAAAAAAATAAATATCCAAATTCGTGCAATCGAACTGAAAAACGGTCGGAAAATATATACCTACGAGTAAAAGCGCGATTAGTTAGGTAAAGTTGATTTGTAAGCGCCGATGTGATAATGTTTTCCTATAAAAGTTTTAAGTGGTAGAGTCGGGGAATATCCCGCTTGATCAGTAGAGTTTTTTTGAGAAACGATATTGCGGAAAATATTAAGGTTAAAGAAATAATTTATTACTAAAATTAAATTGTTATTTGTTATGCAAGGCTGGAAAGTTGGTTATTTAGCGGCGAGTTACCTCTATTGAAATCTGAGCAAGTGAAGGATGTAGCGAGTGGTTCAAAGGTACAAGACGCTAAAAACTTTTCTGCCGAGCGCAACACACAATTTCTCACCTCATAACAGCGAGGAACATTTTATGGTTGTTTCCGCGGTCAACTTCCGGTAAAAAATTCTTTAAACATAAAGTTTAATCTAAATATACCTTATTCTCGTTGTTTTAATGATATAAAAAACTAAAATAATAAAAAAGGGAGTATTATAGTTAATTCAACGTTATTTAAAGTAGGAATATATTGTTACTTATTAATAAGAATAAAAACGATTCCGTAAATGTTGACACTGACATGAGGTACAAGACAAAGACAATTTAAAAATAAAGATTTATGTCACAGACCGAAATCCAACTATAGGTTGTGAAATCTCACCCAGCCTAATATAAAATTCTTATAACAAATAGTTTAATCTTATTGTTATTGTTTTTATGATTCAATGAACTAAAATAATATAATTAAACCAAAACGGAGTATTATAATTAATTTAAAGCTATATAAAATAAGAATCGAATATAACAAAAAAGTCAATAGTGCGATTCGGAACGCATTATGACATATTTTAGGTATTAAATTAAAAAAGTACTTTGGCGCGCTAGGCCGCAAAAAGCGATTTTCTACGCCTAAACTGATTGACAAAACCTCCTTTTCAGATCGTGTGAGGTGAAAACATCATTTCTTATTCACTGTATCTAAAACTCATCCTTATAGATTGAAACTCGACTTTAGTTGCTTATGTATACGGGTCGAATGAGCAAGCATCAAATGCCGGCGACATAAGAGACAAGTGCTAACTAATTTTAAACCTTATGCCAAAGGGCAAAGTGTTTAAAATAATATATCTGTCTACCTTTAGAAAACGATAAATGAAAATACATATTTTTACAGATAAGACTTAATAATTTAAAGGAGCAGTCTATCTATACATACAGTCGTCCGACGGATACGTTTTCACAGAGCAATCGTGCGGGGTTCGCGGAGCGAGAGGGGTGCTGGCGAGACCGAGCTGCCATACGCTCACTCGGGACAATGACATATGTTCTGTCAAATACTAAGAAAGTCTTGTCTTGTAAACTGATTGACAAAACCTCATTTTCAGAGCGTGTGAGGTGAAAAATCTATTAAAGCTATATTATTTGTGATATAAACTTTTCTATAAGTCTTTTTGAGATAACTTTAATTAAAGTTCTATTTTTCATTATAAAAACGTTTTTGAAACGTCTTTTTCAAATATTGTTCCCTAAAAAAATTCTACTGGACAACCTACCGGGAAGTTCCCCGACTGTACTAGAAAATTTCGACGGGTGCTTACAGGTAGGTAGGCATTATTAAGTACCTATCGCTCTGAGTAGCGGAAGGGTTTTCAGTTTAAAAAATCGTAAACTACAGCGGAAACCCTCCCGAATCTCCGAATGTCAGACATACCGGTGCTCTAAATAATGGAAGGGTTTCCATAAATATACGCAACGGCGGCGTAACGGTTCCGTAGTCAAGTCAAAAAAGGAACCCCTTTGTTGACTTAACAACGGAACCCTTAAAAACAGATAGAGTGCTGATAGACTATGGCCTGAAATAAGACTTTTTATACCGGATATTCCACGTTTAACGGGAGCCATGCGGGTAAAACCGCGGGGAACCGCTACTTTTTAATATTATTTTATATTTCAATAAATTATCTAAGAGCTTTCGTTCGTAAGGTCAGCGATTACTATTTTAATGGTGGTAGTACTGGAGGGTGGGGGCGGCCGTGTAGACGATGGCGGCGGCTTTGATGAGGGGGCGGCGGTGGGGGCGATGTTGTGCACCACAGCGTTGAACCCGCTGCGGTCGTCCGCGGTGTACTCCACGGTGCGCACGGATCCATCGGCCTCGTGGAACGAGTACGAGCCCTTCACCACGTCGCCGTCGCGGGACTCCTGCTGCGACTTCTTGTCGCCGGTGTGTCTGACAGCCACGGAATACGTGTACTGGTACTTGGTAAGCCTGGAAACACAATTCAGAGTTAGTGGACACCACGACTGTCTTAAATCAAATCCATGAATTTTTGATAACTATAAGATTACGATTTTTTCCTTATGAGCCACAACTTCGGCGACGGTAGCGGAAGCAACGTGGTAGGCAATGGGGGTTGGGAGCGGCGTGGAAGACGGGGGCGGGGGCGGCGTGGTAGATGGTTGCGGCGGGCACCAGCTTGGCGGCGGCGGCCTTGGGCTGGTCGTGGCGCACGATGCTCTGGGAGGACACGGCCTCGGCGGGCGAGTAGTGGATAGGGGCCGCCAGCAGACCAGCTTGGGCCACCGCCACGAAAGCGCACTGGGCAAAAAGCTGCGAAAATAAAATTAACATTAGTTAAGTATCTTCATCAGCTATTTTTAATGTCCCCACTGCTGGGGTACTGGCCTTCTTTATGGATGGATAAGGAGAATGGGCCATGACCCACCACGCGGGCCCAATGTGGATTGGTGGGTTTTTAATGACTGCACCAACGGCTTAACGTGCCTTCCGAAGCACGGAGGAGCTCGAGATAGTTAATTTTCGGTCACCCATCCCGTGACCGACCAAAATTGCTTATAATTAATTGATTTAATTAAAATTGCAAAAGTTGCATAGTTCAAATAGCATAGGCATAGTTTCAAAATTAAGAAACTGGTCTTAAAGTGTTTGAATATTTTTTTATAGAATTATGTGTTTTATTTATTAAATGGTAATTGTAAAATTTTATTTGTCGTCGTTACAATATTTCTGTTGTAATCAGATTGCAAAATAGTCTTTGAAACAATTAATTTATTATTAAATCATACTTTAGAGAGCATGTCGATACCTTGCGGCTCAAACTGGCAAACAAAATATGGCGTGACCACCATTTTGGAAAAAAAAAGTTTTAAATGCCATCTTATTCAGTTTTTTCTGCGCTAACGAACTGTATTTTTAAAGTTCTCAAATTCTGAAAACAATGGTGAATACGACCCCAAATTTCAAGGCTGGTAATGCTGATTTTTTTTGGACGTAAAAGCAATAATTATTAGGCATCATCAAAGTACTGGACGTAAACGACAATCTCAAATGAAATTGTATGAAATCCGTATGACTTAAAGCCATAAAGAATATTGAACTATAGCAATTTTTTAAAAATAATATGTAGTTCCAATTAATTTGTCTTATTATTTATTACCTTCTTCAGGACTAGCCAACAATCAAGATTGTTTTGCAATATGAAAAGGTTTAGTAGCCTTTTACTCTTATCTTCCTTCTAGTAACTAACTATATAATACTAAATTTATTTTGTTATTACAAAAGTAAAAACAAAACTTCCTTAGTTATAAATATCAGAATAGAAAACAAGCCTCTGATGGACTAAGTGTTGCCAAATTGACCTATTCTACTAAAAACAGTTGTAAGTAAATATAAATATAAACCCAAAAAAAAAAACTAATAACAGACCGATAAAAACTACAGTTTTAATTTTGAAAGTTGGTGGTTACACTCTGCGTTATTATCGCAGCACTCATTTTATGGGACATAAAAGACAGTGTTACTAACGCAGCAGTAATTTTATGGGGCATAAAAGACATACATGTTTGATTTTGTAGAGCGTATTCACCAGCTTGCACCTCAAAAATTTACGACTTTTGGTGTAAGAATCATATTTATAGGATCAATAACAACAAAGTTGTGATAAATACAAAATTTAAATTTTAGGTTTTTGGCTCTCCGAAAAGTCGTATTTTTTTGGTTACGCAAGGTATCGATGTGGAATGATTACTGCATAGTATAATAATCATACGAAAGTTTTCGTTTATATATATAGTTCCACCCAAGCAGATACAAGATAGTGTCTATAAAGTTGCTAAACAGGAAACTGATCTTGCCAAATGCCTTATTAATACGTCATTCATAAGGCAAATGCGGATGATTTGAAGACGTAAATCATAATGTATTTTATTAGGGTCAATGCACTTGTAAATAAATAAAAAATTATTTGAGTGTAACGAATATTCATTTATATTATCACCAATTAGCCTAGCTAGACCTAAAGTAAGTAGGATTTATGTTTGTATTAGAAAATAATAACGTACTTGTGTTATGGAACACAATATCAATGACACATACATAAATGGGGGTAGTTTTATAGAAAAATATACAGGATAATTTAAAAAACAGTACCCAAATTTTTAAGATCGACTCAGAATCGGTAAGTGAAACATGGGTCGAAATACGAGAATAATTTATTTGAATTTATGCATTTTTCAATTTTATTTTTATACTTAATACGTACTTAAAACAACTTATTTTAAATTAAAAAGAAAGTTAGATGCACTACATTCGTCACTTTAAATACGGTGTCATTGACATCCCGTATATGTGAGAGATCCAGAGTTCATGAGTGTAATTTTTGAGCATAGGTATAGAAGTCGGTAACAACTTTTTTTGACAAAATATGAGTGCTTCGTAGAAATTTGATATTTTCTATATTAACAACGAAACCAGTTGAAAAATTGAGCATCTCAGAAGCGACACGCTTATTCAAGCCAACTTTGATCTATCAAATTAATTTTATTTTAGCGGCCTGATATTAAGAAAAATAAAAAAAAAAACGACTTGTCTCACATCACAAATGGCCCAGACTCACGACCAATGACTTGTGAGACGATTTTTTTCTATTATTTGATTTATGAAAAACATTATTTATAATGCCTTGGAAATATTTTAGGAAATTTTTAATTCCAAACTCACTTGTTACTAGCATTTGATATACGGATCATCATAAAAATTAAAATATTGTAAACAATATGTATATTTTCTGATTTAAGGATTTTGTTAAACATTTGCTGAATGGTCCCTTTGTCAGCAAGAAGTGTCTCGAGACCAAATATTTTGTATTTATTTTTCCTGTTTCATAGATGCATTTATTAGCCCATTTATAAAAAATCGCAAGGTATTGTACAAAACCTGTATATACGTAACAACTGGGTTAACAATAAGCAATTTCGATGACTATGGAAATAACTGACAGATAAAATATTTACCAAAATCAGTCGCTTCTTTAGCTTTTTCACTTGTTCTAAATCATTTATCATTAGATAAAAACATATTTCATACCAAACCATAAAATCGAAACTACAGTGAAGCATTAAAAAGTACTGCTCAAATTGTTAACCGAGGCAAGGCCGAATAGACATTCTATGCTTATTATTCAAACGTACGCTTGCCACTATAAAACCAATCAGGTGAGATAAGCGATATCATTTAACGATAATACATTAAACCTTAAACATGTTCTTCCAAGTATGATAAGCATATTTTTTTTTCATAATTTCGAGGATAAAGCAAATTTAGGTGCGATTCTAATACTATTTTCTATTAAAAGGTGGGAGCTCTCTGCGCATTCGTAGCTGTGACCCAGGCCGGTCTGCTGGCCCCCGTCCACTACTCGCCCGCCGAGGCCGTGTCCTCCCAGAGCATCGTGCGCCATGACCAGCCCAAGGCCGTCGCCGCCAAGCTGGTGGCCGCCGCCCCCGTCTACCACGCTGCTCCCGCTGCCGTCGCCTACCATTCTGCCCCCATCGCCAAAGTTGTGGCTCATCAGGAGGAAATCGTAAGCTTACAGCTACCAAAAATTTATATATTTTGTTTGAGAGAGTCGTTGTGTCCAATAACTCTAAATTTTGTTTTCAGGCTTACCCCAAGTACGAGTACACGTACTCCGTGGCTGACGGACACACCGGCGACAACAAGTCGCAGCAGGAGTCCCGCGACGGCGACGTGGTGAAGGGCTCGTACTCGTTACAAGAAGCCGACGGCTATGTGCGCACCGTGGAGTACACCGCCGACGACAGCGGGTTCAACGCCGTGGTGCACAACACCGCCCCCAAATCCGCTCCCGTCGTCTACAAGGCTGCCCCCGCCCTCCAGTACTACCACTAGACTGAACCCTACGTCATAATGGCAACATGTTGACCAAAATGTTTGTTAATTAATTTATTGCAATATACGATTAAGATCGATACACAGCCGTTTGTTTTAATAACGATATCATTATCAAATACATATATAATAAAATCTCCCTTTTGAGGTAGGAAGACACCATCATCATTATCCACTTGCATGATCCTTACATTATCTCTCATTCTCTCTCTTTTGTTTCTCTCATCACATTATTTAGTATTTATCCTTCTATCATCAGACTAACGTCATCTATTTCACTTTTCATTTCTTCTTTAAAATTCAACGCAGCAAAAAGTTTCTCCGTGAATCTCTTTCCATATTAGCGACGGCAGTGACGTGTTGAATGGCAAATCATATCATCACCAGTTTTTGTAGGTGGCTTACTGAGTTCGTAGCATCTCCACGAGCAGCAAAAGAGGGGCAGGATGATTAGGGAAAATAGGGACGAGAAAAAGCGGACTCGCCCACCAAGGGTTCTGCGCAAATTTGAAAGTACCTACCTAAGTACCTACAGAATATTATATTTAGTTGTTCAGGAATCGAATCTCGCTTTTTTTTTTATTAAATTACTTATGATCTTATGACATATGTATATAGGTTTTCAGATTTTTTTATGGACTTGTATTAAAAATACGATATTGCTTGCCTTTCATAGTTCTAGGTCAACTTGATTCCCTTGAGAGTGTCGAAATACCTATACTTTTTGCGACATAAACGGTCCTACCTTTTTTACGTTTTACAAGTTTGATTTTCTTACAGCTTCAACAGACTATTAACCTGAATATATGGTTTTAATTTTAACTCGATACGTCTACGCATTCCCGAGATAAACGGAGACGGACGGATGGACAGACGGACAATAAGGTGATACTATGTTGTTAGTCAGTTATAAACAAATATCACAATATCTTTCTAGTTTCTGCCAGTGCTCGAGTGCCTTGATTACTTTTGTGAAAATTTTGACTTAATTCTGCCCTCCTACTCAAGTGGCGACTAAAAAAGTTCAAAATAGCAATTAACAACTAGTGGTTCTAAAAGAACAGTAGATCTCGCTTGCTTTACTATAATGAAAATACTAGTCCAAAAAGTAATTTTCTCTTTATCCAACCAAAAGGAAGGCCAGTGCCCCAGCAGTGGGACATTAAAAAAGGCTGATGAAGAAGTAGAAGATGTAGACCTTAGAGCAAAATTTAAAAAAACTTAAAAACCCGCCTAAAACAGTAGTCAAGCCAACTGAAAAAATAGAAACAAGATCAAATATAAAAGGCAAATACAAAATATTTAGTTCTTGATTCCATCTTTACATATTTTTATAAACATTAAAAATAAGCAATAAATTATTAAACCCTTAAAAATTAAACTTATTTAATTCACTTATTACTTCAATGTGATATTGAAGTATTCATTTGTTTTCTTCTTTTATTGCGCTGGAGAAATGAAAAGAAAAATAGAAGGGGTTAGTCAGACGATGGATAGAAGGCTACATACTAATGAAAGGAGCTGGCAAGCTTACCATCTATAATCCCTTATCCACCCATAAAGAAGCCAGTGACAAGTTTAAATCATGCAATTTTACTGTAAATTGCTAATTTTAAACTTTATAGTTGCCACTTGAGTAGGAGGATAGAATTAAGTTTTCAAAAATGTAATCTAAGCACTCTAACATCGTTAAAAAGAGTTTAGTAAGAAATTGTGATATCTGGTTTATAACTGACTTACAACAAAATAAAATTTCGAACGTCAAGTCCAAAATTATCCTTTTTTATTTTTCTTATCCTTATTTCCCTTATTATTATTATTAATTTTTATTTCCCTCCCCTTGCTGCTAGTGAGGATAAAATCTAGTAAACCGTCTTCATAACAGCTGGTGATATGGCTTGCCATTCAGCAGGTTACAGCCGTCGCCGTCGCGAGTACGGAAAGTGATTCACGGAGAGCCGTTGTGCTGCGTTTAATGTTAGAAGAAAGATAAAATATAAAAAAGATGAGGTTCGTTAAATTATAGACAGAAGACTAGATACTAAATAATATAATGAGAGAAAAAGAAGTAAGAGAGATATGTAAGGATTGTAGCAAGTGGATGATGATGATAAAGTCTTCCTAGCAGTAAAGGGAGATTGCGTGATTAAATTATGTAATAAGAAGAAAGAAAATAATTTATTAATCTCTAATACACAATAGAAATTAACAAAAGGTAACAAACAAAACATACAAACTATAATAGTCACAGAAAAAAAAACACAAAAGTACATGAGTGACGCTAATGAGAACCCTGCCTCACTTGAGAACCTTGCTGTGCACCAAAGAACTCCACAGCACGCTGTTATTTTGGCAAGGCCTCGTGAGAGTTTTAGTCACAACACGTTAAATTTAACACGTGAAAAAAAAAACCAAAGTGTTCTGTGGTACATGCAGGGGCGTGCATTCCATATAGGCAATTAGGTAGCCTACCTTATTCAAAACCTTAATAAATATACAAATGTTAAAGTTATTTTATTTTATACTGATGGTAAATTTTAAATAGAAAAATATTAGAAAAAATTTACCACAAGTGTATTCTCAGACGTTAATTTTTTGCAATATTTTTCTATTTAAAATTTACAATAAATATAAAAGTAGCATTGAAAAATGCAAAAATTACAAATCATAAATTATTTTATTTTAGTTTAAACTTCTATTCAACACTCGCCCACTAAGATTTTCCTTACGCTAAATACTGAATACCTACCAGTAGGCAGTCTCCAAATTGCCTACTCGAAGCAAGCAGCGTTTCATACAATAATACAGCTTATTTAGAAAAATTATTGCTCAAGAATAAACCACCCACGGCAAGAAGGGCGCTATTTGTACGTGTAACATTCTAGCTTAAAAGTCCGCAATATATCAGTATAAAGTAAGCAAGCCTACCTGCCGAATGAATTTGGTCGCGAATATTTTGTTAAGGAGTTATTTTAAAACTAGGATATTTCCTAAGATATTCATTAAAATTAAATGATGTAAGGGGATGTAATTTTGTTGAAACTTAAATACTTGTGATGATTAACGTATTTATTTAGATAAGGATAAATATCATGTTTATGAAAACAGCTTCTCAAATAATACATTAGTTTAGAACTAATTTTTTTATCTTAAAAATGGTTATAGTGAGTTAACCTTAAAACAGACATATGCTGTCGCGGACTTTTTTTTTTAGAACTTTTGATGGGAAACAATTTCGTCATACATGATTTTTTCGTAACTTTAACCGTTTACACACCGTCCGCAACGGAAGCCCCCAAAAGTAATATTTTTCCCCCGTTTTTGTAACCCTATTAATCGTAGCGTTAATAAACTCGATAAATTGACTATCCAACACAAAAATATTTTTTTAATTCGAACTAGTAGATTAGCGTGGTTAAACAATCAAACTCTTCAGCAATATAATATTCCTACTAAATATTACGAATTTAATAATTTATGACTAGCAGCCGCTCACGGTTTCATTCACCTACCGCGTGGTTCTCGTTACCATGGGAATATCGGGATAATTTGCAGCCTATGTGAGCTGATTTAAAAGCTACATTGCTGTAAAGTTTCATCTTAATCAGTTTAGTAGTTTATGCGTTACAAAGTAACAAACATTTATCCATCCAAACATCCTCACAAACTATCGAACTAATAATATTATGTAGCAGGGTAGGATAAGTGCAAAGTTACTAGTTAGATCTACAGTGCCTACCACGTTGGAAAATTAATGCACGCCCCTGGGTACATGTCACTGTCAGCGTCTTAAAATGTGTGTTTGATCGACGTGAAGCGAGGTGAAGAAAAATAATTACCAAGTCATCGTTTCCAAATTTTACAATTTGTGATCAACACCCACTGCTACGTAGTCACCACGTGTGGCCTGAGATTGAAGTTAGTAACCAACAGCGGAGTATGTGTGTATGATATAAAAAAAAGGTTATTTGAATAAGGACCCAAGCAAACAAACGACTCTGTTTCGATCTTAATCGTATATTACAATAAATTAATCAACAATCATTTTGGTCAACATAATGTCATTACTACGTAGGGTTCAGTCTAGTGGTAGTACTGGAGGGCGGGGGCGGCCTTGTAGACGACGGGGGAGGCCTTATAGACGACGGGGGCGGACTTGGGGGCGGTGTTGTGCACCACGGCGTTGAACCCGCTGTGGTCGTCGGCGGTGTATTCCACAGTGCGCACGGAGCCGTCGGCCTCTTGGAACGAGTACGAGCCCTTCACCACGTCGCCGTCGCGGGACTCCTGCTGTGACTTGTTGTCGCCGGTGTGTCCGTCAGCCACAGAGTAGGTGTACTCGTACTTAGGGTAAGCCTGGAAACAAAATTAAGAGTAAATGGGCACTACTATCTTAAACAAAATTCGTAAATTTTTGGTAACTGTAAGCTTACAATTTCTTCCTGGTGAGCCAGAACTTTGGCAATGGGGGCAGCATGGTAGGCGACGGAAGCGGGAGCAGCGTGGTAGGCGATGGGGGCGGGGGCGGCGTGGTAAACAGGGGCGGCGGCCACCAGCTTGGCAGCGACGGCCTTGGGCTGGTCGTGGCGCACGATGCTCTGAGAGGACACGGCCTCGGCGGGCGAGTATTGGACGGGGGCGGCCAGCAGACCAGCCTGGGCCACCGCCACGAAAGCGCACAGGGCAAAGATCTACAATAATAAGACATGATTTTAAAACAACTACCTAATATACCTAATAATGTCTTCGTTTCTACATTGTTTTTATAACATTTATTGGTGCTATTTATTTAATGCTGAAATATATTATTTGTTTTATAGTAAATCTTACTTTGGAGAACATTGTTAAACGATGTCTGATAGAATACTAATAAAAAAATGAAAGTTTTCGTTTATATATACAAGTGGAAACACGATAGTTCGTATAAACTGGAAGCTGTTTAACAAGATACTGACCTTGCCCAAGGCCTTAGTAGTAAAGTTAATCAACCGCGTTCATTCATAATCCGAATGAAGACGCTTCACGATACAAATATTGAATAATCTTGACTTAAGTGCCCATCAATGTATATTAAAAAATGTAGGCGATGAGCTGGCACCATCTATTTTTAACGGTAACTATACATTAAAGGTGGGTTGACAGCTTCACGACCATAAATCTGTTAAAGTAATAATATTTTAAACTTTCATGGTTATTATCACTGTTACTATTACGATAAACGGGATTTTCACCATCTTTGTAATTGTTCACGCCTTAACTCAGCAATCAACCGGCTTCATTTTTTTAGCATAGAGTAAGTTGAAAGGACGGAGAGTAACATTAGGAGAGTAATTTTGTATCTCGATATTTCCACGGGAACGGGAACCACGGGGGTGAAATCGCGTGCTTCCGCTAGTAGTTTATAGTTTTATGAGTTATCTGTTAAAGTTGCCTGAGATAGGTTTAGTTTTTTGAAAGCATGAAAGTAACATTGCATATGGACGTGCGCCTGGGTGTGCGATGCTGGGTAGAACATGATTACTATCAACTGTCAAATCACCGACATTTAAGGAATCGCACGACAATTAGGTGTAGGCTTCATATTTTTATTATTTTGATTTGACAAATCTAAATTAGAATTTAGCTTCGATAGCGTAGTCGATAGAAGTTGCAGTAGGCCTAGCACGAATAACTTTCGAGTAAGTATCGAGGAAGTAAAGAAAAAATCTATGGCGTATTGAGCAGAGTTCCTACCGGAAGTAAACGGAACAACATTTTCCTATATTTTTTTTGACAGTACGTGCTCGATACTATTTCGATAGTTTTTCGTGCTTTCCCTACTGAACTTGGGGCAAACAAGGCACGATTTTATGTGGTCCTTTGTTTGGATCGCACCTCACAAACAGCCCAAATAGATGCAATCTGTGATTTTCCGCCTGAACATATTATAATAGAATATATTGTAAACACTGAGGAAAAGAAATAAATTATTTAAAGTATTTGTGTATTTTTTGCTTACACGATTTTGCACTATAGTCTTTTTTAAATAATATAAAAGAGATATAAAGGGCAAATAACTGTAGGTCACTTCATTTTAATCACAGTGTATTTTTTATTTAAAATAAGACATTGATAAAATAAATCGAATCAAAAACATTTAAACGTCGCGTGAGTGATTACGACATTATAAAATATAAAAGTTAGTTGTGCTGATAATTTAAAAATATATTTTTCTGATATGAACTTGCTACCCACTACTACCAGCTAATATAAATATGTATCGAGGCATTTTTTCGAAACAAGTGTGTGTCATGAAATGTGCTACCTAGATCTGTCAAATTGTGACCTACGGCAAGGCCATGTAGACATTCTATGCTTATGATTTAAACGTGTACGGTACTATAAAACAAACCTCTTAAGATAAATGGTATCACTTAACGATAATACTACAAACCTTAAACATGTTCTGCAAAGTAAGTTATTCAAAATAACTTACTATATGTTGAGAACAAAAACATTTTTGGTTCAATACTACAAGTATGATCTGTTTTATAGGTGGTAGCTCTCTATGCTTTCGTGGCGGTGGCCCAGGCTGGTCTGCTGGCCGCCCCTGTCCACTACTCGTCCGCCAAGGCCGTGTCCTCCCAGAGCATCGTGCGTCACGACCAGCCCAAACTGGTGGCCGCCGCCCCCGTCTACCACGCCGCCCCTGCCCCCGTCTACCACGCCGCTCCCGCTGCCGTCGCCTACCATGCTGCCCCCATCGCCAAGGTTGTGGCTCACCAGGAAGAAATCGTAAGCTTACAATTACCAAAAATTAACGGTTTTTTTTAAGATAGTCGTGCGTGCCCATTATCTCTTAATTTTGTTAACAGGCTTACCCCAAGTACGAGTACACCTACTCTGTGGCTGACGGGCACACTGGCGACAACAAGTCGCAACAGGAGTCCCGTGACGGCGACGTGGTGAAGGGCTCGTACTCGTTCCAAGAGGCCGACGGCTCCGTGCGCACCGTGGAGTACACCGCCGACGACCACAGCGGGTTCAACGCCGTGGTGCACAACACCGCCCCCAAATCCTCCCCCGTCGTCTACAAGGCCTCCCCCGTCGTCTACAAGGCCGCCCCCGCCCTCCAGTACTACCACTAGACTGAACTCTATGTCGTAATGAGATCATGTTGACCAAAATGTTTGTTGAATAATTTATTGCAATATACGATTAAGATCCACTTGTTTGCGTCCTTATTCTAATAAAAATACATTGTGAAATATCACATATATAAATAATCACGCAATCTCCCTTTTGGGGTAGGAAAACATCATCATCATTATCCACTTGCTACGATCCTTACATAATCTCTCTCTCTTTTCTCTCATCACATTATTTAGTATCTTTTTAATCATCCTTCTATACTAATGATATCCTAATGACTAATTTCATCTTTTTCACTTTCTCCTTTATAATTATTAAATGGAAGTTTACTAGAGCTCATAGCATCCCCACGAGCAGCAAGAGAGGGGAAGGATAGTTGGAGTAAAAAGAAAGCAAAAAATAAAAAAGTAATTTTGGATGTAGGGTTGGAAAAGGGATGATATGCTGCTTTGCTTATTTTGCTGTGAGACAGTTATAAGCAAGATATCATAATTTCTTATTAAATACTTTTTTAATAGTGCTCGAGTGCCTAAATTACATTTTTTAAATAACTTAGTTCTGCCCTCCTACTCAAATGGCAACTAAACAAGATTAAAATATCATCGAGAAAATTAAAAAACCTCAATAAAATACGGACAATTAGATAACAGTTTGTGTAATACAGCGCGTTTAAAAATCCGTATAACTTGTTTTATTTCAATGAACAGTGCGTGCCTAAATATTAAGATGTACGTAATAGGTTGGGGAAAAAGGTTCATCGCATTTTTAAGAAAATTCAAACTTTTTTAAATATAGTTTATTTATATTTAACTAAAGTATGTAGGTGCCATTTTGTTCGATAACTTTTTGCTGTAGGACATGATCCCATTGCTATATAAATTTTGGGGCTTCTGATCAATAATATAATAAAGAATCACAAATGAGTACACGGTTCATTAGGTTTCTTTCAGTGAGCTCGTGAGGTACCCAAATATCGAGCTTTTTTGTATACCCAGCTTTTTCAAATGCTCCAAAACTGTTTTGTAGTCAATTCCCAGTTCTTCAGCTACGTCGTAACTACTGATATGCCGATTTTCCTCCACTTTTTCAGAAATGACATCCATTTTATCCGTAATAGGGAGACCAGAGCGGCGTGCATCTTTGACATCAAAATTTCCGGATTGAAAACGCTTAATCCAATTTGTCCATAAAGATCGCAATGTTTTTTCGCGGCGTGCATTGCATTTCTACCTTTTTTGTAGCGAAATTTAAAATGTATCGAATTTCTTCACTAGATTCACTCATCTTGACAGTAAGAAAAACAAATGAAAATTTTGGTTGGTGGTAGGACTTGTTGTTAGTCCGCCTGGCTAGCTACCACCATATTTTCTAAGTCAGACGCCATAACAACAATGTTTTCAGCATTGTTATGTTCCGGCAGTTAGAGATAAGATAGCCAATTCCTCAGTGATTGAGGATTCGGGGAGAGGCTCGCTTCCATCTTCAGCCTAATCAATACTTAACAACAGGTATGGTGAAGGCTAACAGTCTCCCAGTCGTTCATAAAAAACACATTTTCTTAATTTGCATTTGGAATTATCTTCTTTACAATAAATTTAAATTTACAAAAGACTTTTTCCCCAACCTAATATATTAAAAATAAAATTACATGATGTTAGCTTTTTAAAGTCCCCACTTCTGGCTTTTCCTATTTTCGCACGCGCGATTTAAAAAAAAATATAGATAAATAAAAAATAATAAAATAAAAAATATTAACTTTTTGGCGTGTTTTTTGTTCTCCATTTGTAGCTGTATTTTTTATCTGTAGGGTAATATAGTATAAGGATAATTTCGAGCAAATTTCAGAAAAATAGAACTTTATAAAAACTAGGTTTTTGTTATTTTTATTTTCAAAACATCTATAAACTACCGGATCAGATTTTAATGACCCTTCACACAAAGGTTTAGATGAGGTGTCCCCACACAATAACTCAAACAGCATCGCTAATCATTCATAGACAAATAAAAATGTTGCAAAATCCTAGGATTTTTAAAGTTCTATTTTTCATAAAATACCCAGTTCACGTTTTTCTGCACCTTTGCACAAGCACTAAGTGGTGTGGTTCCTCAAATCTGCAGGGTCAGATTTTGATGTTCTTTTGGCAACGGTGTATTTTAGGTGTCCATATGCAAATTTGATAACAGTATCGCTATTGGTTCAAAGACTGCTTAATATGCCCAGTATTTTTTTTAATACATTCATATGACACTTTTCAAGTGGCTTCTCTATTCGGTTGGACCTACCTTACTAAAAATTAAAATGATGTAATAAATTATTGAATCATTAAAGGAATCTTATTAAAATCACTCATATCACTATTCTATTTATTTTTCTACGCTTGGCTGCGTTGATTGTGAGAGTTATAAGTTAGGTAGATGATGGACAAGGCGAGTTACTAAGGAATAGGATTGACAAACTTACCTCCCATAATCTCTTATCAACTCTTAAGGAAAAGTCGGTGCCCCAACAGTGTGGACATAAAAATGGCTGACAATGATGATGGCAAGCATCAATAGTTATTTATTTGTAAATTGCTAATGTTTAACTTGTTCTATTGTCACTTGATTAGTAGGGCAGAATTAAGTACAATTTTCAAAAATAAAATATAGTCAGGCACTGGAGCACCAACAAAAAGATTTAAAAAAAAAAAAAATTATACAAGAAAGACAACAAAATAAGCATTGTAGTATCATTTGTTTACCAACAACACATCCAAAATATTTTATTTTTTATTTTTTAGGTTTGATGAAAAAAAATTTTTTCAGTAACAGTTTCATGTATGGGGATTTTTAATTCATATATTTTTTATTTTTGTGTAAATACCGTAAAGAGGTTTACAGAATACATCTACCAACCAAGTTTCAACGGTGTAATCCTCATAGTTTTGGAATAAAGTGGCTGTGACATTTTACCACTTTGGAAGTGTACATCTTTCAAACGGTTGACTTTGAGAGAAAACGTTTTAGAAACCTCAATGCAATTTTTAAAGAACTATCTATAGATACCCCACACGTATAGGTTTGATGAAAAAAAAAAACAGTGTCAGTTTCATGTATCCCGAGCCCTCCTTAATTCATATATTTTTTTATTTTTGTGTAAAAACCGTAAAGCGGTTTACAGAATACATCTACCTACCAAGTTTCAACTGTGTAATCCTCGTAGTTTTGGAATAAAGTATCTGTGACATACATCGATTTGGCCGAATCTATAAGGGTTTCGTTTTTTGTCTTTAGGCTACGAAACCCTAAAATTTAAAGGATTATAGATGATGTTAGTCAGATAATAGATTGAAGGCTAGCTACTCAATAATGTGACGAGAGAAAAAGAAGTAGTACAGAGAGAGAATTTAAGATCGTAGCAAGTAGATAATGATGATGATGTCTTCCTACTCCTTAAGCGAGATCGCGTGATAATAATATAATGTATGTGTGATATTGGATAATGAATTTGTTATGAAAATAAGGACGCAAACAAACGACTATGTATCGATCTAATCGTATATTGCAATAAATTAATCAACAAACATTTTGGTCAACATGATGTCATTACAACGTCGGTTCAGTCTAGTGGTAGTACTGGAGGGCGGGGGCGGCCTTGTAGACGACGGGGGAGGCCTTATAGACGACGGGGGCGGACTTGGGGGCGGTGTTGTGCACCACGGCGTTGAACCCGCTGTGGTCATCGGCGATGTACTCCACGGTGCGCACGGATCCGTCGGCCTCTTGGAAAGAGTACGAGCCCTTCACCACGTCGCCGTCGCGGGACTCCTGCTGTGACTTGTTGTCGCCGGTGTGTCCGTCAGCCACGGAGTAGGCGTAATCGTACTTGGGGTAAGCCTGGAAACAAAATTCAGAGTTAGTGGGCACAATGACTATATTAAACAACATCCATAAATTTTTGGTAACTATAAACTTACGATTTCTTCCTGGTGAGCCACAACCTTGGCGATGGGGGCAGCATGGTAGGCGACGGCAGCAGGAGCAGCGTGGTAGGCAATGGGGGCGGGAGCGCCGTGGTAGACGGGAGCGGGGGCGGCTTGGTAGACGGGGGCGGCGGCCACTAGCTTGGTAGCGACGGCCTTGGGCTGGTCGTGGCGCACGATGCTCTGGGAGGACACGGCCTCGGCGGGCGAGTACTGGACAGGGGCGGCCAGCAGACCAGCCTGGGCTACAGCCACGAAAGCGCAGAGTGTTACCACCTGTAAAAATTATGTATAATGTTAATATTCAAAATACTACTAATCATGATAATTATGATTACTTTGTAGTTGTCCTCAATTTCATAACTTGCTCATACTAAATTAATATGGATTCTGAAATTAAAACTTACTTTGGAGAACATGTTTGTATTTTGTTGTGCAAACGTCGAATGATACAAAGTACTTCACGCGAGCAGTTTTATAGTTGGCAGTCTTGTTTGGATTTGTGGGTTTATCTCAGTCGGCCTTGCCTCGGGTCATATTTTGACAATTCTAGCCTCCGCTCGCTAGATTACTTTCACAGTACAAAAAGCTAATCTTATAATTAACTAGTAAGTAATTTCGATGTTACCATTTACTGTTAAACAAAGTTTTAAGTATTTTATGTAATTAATGATGTTTATACTATCTAATCAACCAAAGTACTTAAAAGATAGAAGTAGGTATAGATCTATGATTTTATGATATTATTTTATGATTTTATTTTATGATGATGCTCAATAGCATTGTGATAATTATATAGAATATTTTTTATCCAAAATAAATAAAATAGAGTTCTAAGTAAACTAGCACTGTAAATGTAAAATTTACGAAAATCATAATATACTCATTTAATGGTGTTAATCGGTGTCATTCTTTACTTAAGGAAGGCACTTCAGTTCATAAGTGTGAGCCATCAAACTTTCTGTCATAAATATTCGTTTTCGTCAAATTTATTGGACTTATTTCCGGAAATTAATTTGACAAAAGTAAGTATAACTTTTTAATTTACTTTCCAATGCTATTTTTATGTGATAAATATTAAACAAGAAAATATACAAAAAAAAAATAACTTGTCTCTTAACGCTCTGACGGGATCCCGACATAACACAAGTTGCATTTTTCAAGTATTTGACAAACGTATTGGTCAAACAAATTTGTCAAATAAATTTGGTACTTTTACCGGGCCCTGTATAAGAAAGATCATTGCCTGTGTGTGACCTGGCACCCAATTATTAGCTGTTCTAATGCATTTATATGCAGTTATATTAAATAAAATATTTAATCTTATCGAACCATTTAATTTTATCAAAGTACACTTAAAACTTTATAGATTTAAATTAAACCTAACTAAATGCTTACGACTACCTTATGATGTATCTTTGAAAAACACTTTAATCACAGTTGTTATTTTCATACGTTTCATGTTGAGTTAATACCTAGTTTTGAGTATTTGAACAAAACTGTTACTATAGAGATGTGGAAATGGAAATCACATTCATCACTAATGTCAATTTCCTTTAGTAAGTCCATTACAATGTACACTTACGTAATTTTAGTATAATAAAGATTTGTCTATATCGTTGTAATAAATTATAGAGGATCGGATTAATTTGTACTAATCGTATGATTGTTTAAACTATAAAATTTTCTTCCTTCGGACTAACAACAATTTGTTGCTTATCCATCTCCCTATGTCATCTATGCTTCTAATTTAAATTCTTCATGAATATTGGGGCAAAGTCTTGTATTTCACGGGGAAGAGCCGAGTTTTAACTTCGTTTGTTGGTTTGGTGTTCCTTTGTTGATTGATTTTGTTATTTTTTGTCGCGGGCTTTCTCATTAGTAGAGCAACATCTTTCGGCGGCTTGCCAAAGTTGTACTTTCGAGCTATGTTTACGAGAACTCGGTGCGTCTTAGGATGCGGAGGGTACCCTTCAAGTGTTACTATTTTCATCCCTGCCAGTTGAGGAGCTTCAAGTTCAGTTCCCGTTTCGAATCTGTGAGAATGGATAAAACTTTTGAGTGATAAAAATGTTTACATTTGCCTAGCATTTATTTGTACAACAATAAGTAGGTACTACATCATGTACCCCATTTTGATGACAAAACTTGGAGATATTTTCAGGCAAAAATGTCATCTACATCACCTTTCTACATCTCCATACCATTATGAAAATTATAACTAGCCAAATATTAAATAAAGTAGTGTCAGAATATCTAATTACGTTTGGTTATAAATGTACTTACAAACTGGGACTCTCTGTTTTATATTGTTTGGGTACAAAGTCAAAGGCGGATATCGCCGGCGTGGTCTCCAGCTGTCTATCGTACACTGCAAGTTGATTTAGGTCGTGTTGCTGTAAAAATAATGTGTTTAGAAAAGAAGATCGAAAGTTTTCTATACTAATTTATTCGGTTTAAATCTAGTTTAAAACGAGTGTGTTAATAAATTATTACCTTGTTCAATTTTTCAGGTGGGTTCACATTGGGATAGCTCCTGTAAACTGCATTGTGACCTGGATATCTATTTACTGTTTGTTGTAATACTTGTAAGTTTTGAAAATTATAACCGGGAACTAATGCATGATGACTGTATAAATTTGGTTCCAAATTCTTAACAGGTTTTATGCCTATATTTGGGTCTGTATATTCCGTCTTCTTCTCACGCACTACAGGAGCGTACTGTATTTCTTGAGGATGGAACTCTAACTTTGGTAACTGATGCGCAGGAGTGATAGGTTTCGGTCCGTAAGCATGGGGCCTCTCCGTAGAATATATGTGGACTTCACTATGTTTATACGATATTGGAACATCGTGGCGGACGAAACTTTGTGACGATATAGCGTGTTTCACTGAATTATGAGGTTCATGATAGTTTACATTACGTGTATCACAAGCACACACTTCCACTAAGGCTACTATGGTTAAGATCTGTAAGAGAAAATAAGTATTAAAAAATTATATTATTTAACATAATATCGCTATTATCATTATCACTATTGCTTGCTTACACTGTACTCACTTTGAACATCATTTTTCCCAGCAATCGATGGCTGTCGAACTTCGGAAGTGTTTGAGCTCTGATTTAAATTGCTTCACTTATATATGTAGACTATTCAAAAAGAGAAATCAACTGTTATATAACCATTATTATGATAGATATGTAGAGTAATTACTGTGCTCTGGCTTCCGGTGGTCCTTTAACAAAGCCTTTGGGCTCAAACCTTTCACCTTTTTTTTTGTTTTCGACTAATAGTTCTAACAGAAAGGGTTCGAATACTTTTATCGCACAGTCGGCTGGTCTAGTGCATAGGCAAAGCCAGTATGAAAGAAATGTTTTCATTCTCTCGCCTGTGATATCAACATTGACCGATTATTTCACTTCGGAACTATTGTTTGCAGATGCTATAGGAAATGGTTGCGTCATTCGTAGGTTTACATTTTGATATTGTTTTAGCGTTATTTGTGCGATCGGTTTTAAGACAATACTATGTCTATGTTTATTTTCATTTGAATGTATGCTAGTTGTATAATTGTTAGGCAAAATGTCAAAATACACTGCCTTTTAAAGACTGTAAGTATTTCTGATATTATCATATTTCAATTACTATCGCCTCGATTGATCCGTCGCTTCTTTACTAGGATTCTGTTCTACTTGGAAGCATTCTTAAAACACCCTTATACGAGTCGCACGTACAAATGTGAACGTGTAAATCACGATGAACTCGGTTGCGCGTGGCAGAAAATAATTAAGATGATTTAATCAATAAAGTTTCATATTATTTTATATTACATACATTAATGGTCTTTGTGGCTTATTATTTTCTAGGTTTAAATGCTGGGATCTATTTGAAATATAATTCCTAAAAATAATCATGAAAATATTGTAGGAATGATCCGCACAAAAGTATATCTGTGTCCGTTATTATTTGGAATCAGCCGGGTATTTAGGAGAAATAAATATCTAAACAAGGGTTGCATTCATTTGGGTTTAATGATGATTAGATCATGCATGAACTGATTATGTTTATATTATAGGATTATCTCAGGAAAGTTTATGCAGAATATAAACATTCCTGAGAATATTTTATTAAAACTCGCATTGATAGAAATGCAAATAAAGTTAATGAAATGGGTCTCACGAGCCGTTTTCTAAACGTTGGTTGATTCGATGGGAATTAAGTGTTAGAAACAACTAAAAAAATTTGAATCTAGGTTTTATCCTATATTATAATCCAGACATTAAACTATATAATGCCCAATAGTATTTTGAACACATTGTACATCTTATTTGTGATGTACTCTTGCAGGTAAATGTTGTTACATTCAGTTTGATTATTGTAATTACGTTTGAAGATGTTAGAATCAACCAACGTACGACTATAATGTTCTACTTTTGTCCTCAGCAAGATTGATCATATTAAAAGATAGTTAATATTGCAAAATAAGAAGTCTGTACAATGAAGCGGACCTTCTAACATTATATAACTGTTTCGGCGTTTAACTTATTTTATACAGCACTATTGGTTAGTTTTTTTTGTACAACTGCCTCTGTAGGCTTCAAACAATAGACTGTTCGGTTATTTTTGATAGCTATTTGTTATTGATAGTCAACTTTTTATAGCTCTTGCTATGACAATAAAAATATAATATTGATTCCATGCATAAAAAAATATTAAGAATAATCTACAAGTCCCGAACTAGAATTCAACAATCAACAAGCACAACAACCAACAAGCAACTTATTTACATTTTTAAATCATACATTACACTTTTTATGGATATCTGGTAAAATGTCTATGCGAATCCCGGTTCACTTCTAATTTTTATTAGAAAATACCTATTTTACAAAAAGTACCTAACGATTTCCGGACAGTTCGCACTTATTACTGAGTTTGACGCTGATTTTATAAATATGTACCAATATGGTACATATTTATAAACAATTAGGTACTTGTAAAACATTGCTAGTGCTCATCATGAACGGAAATTCAAATTGTAAAACATATTTTTCAACAAGTGACTAACGATAGTGTTCGAATAATAGGTTACGGATTGAGTGGTTCAATAATGTATGAACAAACGAAAGATTAGTTGTTGACACATGATTCGGTGTAGGTCGTTGCCTGAGGCTGTTTTATTTGGTCCAGATGAAGAAAATATATGACTCTTGACGCTTATGAGTAGCGATTATGTTACTGGTATTCAAACAGTTTCCGTTATTATAATGATGTCTATTACAGTGTAATAGGTTTTTAATAGTCAATGTAATTATTATACAAATAACTATTTACTATATAAACGACGAATATGTTTAACATAAAAAATAAAACTTTATTAAGCTATAAGTATAATAAAAAATATCTCACTTTACCCATATACATATTTTACATATTATTATGTTTTTTTTTTAACTTTAAATTGTCGTAGGTGAATTTATTATATTGTCAGATTTATTGTTGTGAGAGTGTTGTACTCGTAAAGTTAAAAATCCGTTTTGGTACTTATGTTTGGTGCTTAAATATTAAAATATGGTGATGTCTAAATCCTGCTTATTTATAAAGGCATCATTGCTTAATCAAAATAAATAACGTAGACATTTGGCTTCATTATTCAACAGGAGTTAAACATGATCAATGACTTTCTCGCCGCGATCTTATAAATTGGACCTAATTTTTATCTCTTCTTATGAATACTGTATAACGCATACAACATGTAATGTGCTTTGACGCGAACCGACCAACTATGCGGTTATCCGTGACCTTAAAATTAGGTCACAGTTTCGCCTTTCGGTAGTAGTTCACGCCGTTATACCGTATCAATACCTACATATTAGCTGTTAATTTTGCCATTGAACTTTAATGGAAAACTCGTTTTGTCCCTACAAGGTGGTCATTCGTTTTATGGAAATATTTCGTCGTATATTCTTCCTTTTGAGCCAGCATGCGCTGTTTCATAATTTGACAAATCCAAATTACATTAAATTTAAATTTGTTTAAAAATTTGTTAGTATCAGTTACCTACTTAATACAAATCTGTTAGTATCAGAAATGTAATGATTTTTGGTTCATTGATTGGTTCTGAGCTTCTAAAGATTTACACTCACCTTAGTAACAAAAAAAAACAAGTTAAAGCAATATTTCTGAATTTCCGAATACTTATAACCCGCCCGTTTTCAAAGCAAGGGTGAATAGGTTTATAGGTAACCTTCTGGGTTTGCTCGCTCCATCGTAGATCCTGTCTGTGGTCTCCAGGCTAGACTAGGATCAAGAGCGAACCCATTCATAATAATAAAAAAATGTGAAGTTTATGCCACAGACACATTGCGTCTGGGTCACCTTTTAGTATTGCGAAACCTAGATTCAATACCAGTTTGATATCATAGGTGTAGTAGATTTATTTGTTATACACACACACCTTATAATCTATCATAATACTAGATTTGTATGTGATTTATGTGTAAAGAGCCGGTAAATATCAAAATTTTACAAGTTTGTTTGACAAACACGTTTGTCAGACGGTCAAATAAATTTGACAAACACGAAAATAGGACAGAAAATTTACAGAAAGTTTGATCGTTTACGGGGCGCTTAAGGTTACACTCTAATCTAGTATAAAGCTAAATTAGGTAAAAGGCGAAACGCTGTGGCCGATGGTAATCTTAATATTTTCATTTTATTTAGTCATTTATTTGGACCACCAGGGAAAATTACAATAAAGCTTACGAATAATATTACAAATTATGGAGGCCATTTTAAATGAAATTTAAAATTTGAATAAAATTAAAAGATTCATTTTAATCTTTACTAATATTGTAAATGTGAAAGTATGTTTGTTTGTCCGTTCTTCACGCCCTAACTAAGCAACCAATAGATTTTTGGTTGTAAAGACGGAGAGGAGCATAGGTTACTTTTTATCCTGATATTCCCACGGGAACGGAAACCACACGAGTGAAACCGTGGGCGGAAGCTAGAACGATATTATAAATACAAAAAGGTTTTCAACGAAATTACTCAAGATTAACTTTTGCCCTTGTTACCAATTGCATTGAGACGTAAGTAATTCTCGGAAACACAAAAAGAGTTTAAATTACCGTCTGAGAAATTTATGATGAGAATTATGAGTATATTAAAGGGTCTTTAAATGGAACGAGAAATTAAATGTGCGTTCTTTGAATGTTAAAAGGTTATTATGAGTAAATTGATGAGGTGAGAACAGTGATAAATGTACGGTTAATTCATTTTGTGGTGAGATGAAGACACTTTGGCCAATTTGTATTAGAACTTATGCATATATTCTGTATTATTTAATACTTATTATAAAGGAAAGTCTCATGTGTCAATAATTACAGAAAAATAATGAAAATGAGAATATAACTTTATTATGTTGATATATTCTACAGCACAAGAAACAACAATTTGCACGAAATACATGTCCATCATAAGGGCATAAAGGTCACTCAAGTTCATTGTGTTTGAGACTGTGCAATTGATTGCAGTTTTTGAAAATTTATTGGAGTCACAGTTTTTATAAACCGATTTTATACATATAGTGTTAAGTGTACTCACGTGTTTCTCGCCGCCGTTCTTTGAGGCGGCTTTGTTATAATTTTCACACCAATAATAGTATAACTAGAGTTAAGCAGGTAATTTATACATTTTGCTGCAGCTTTTAATGATGTGTGCCGTAACTTTGTTCATAATTTTTTTAATCATTGTCCTTTTTTATTTTTATTTTAGATGCTTTTTTTTCAATAGGTACTATTTTTTATTATCCCACTCAGAAACTAAAGAAAAGTTTGTGGAAAGTTTTTTACTTTGTTTGTGACACAAATTGTCACTGTCAGTTGTGTGTCACAGACTAGTTTAATTAGAGTTGTGTTTTAGTCCATAGATATGTTGTGTTGGTTGCGTGTTTTTAATTTGTTTTTGTGTAAGTGATTTTTGAAGTGAAAACTTCTTTAGCGGCGTTGAGCACTTTTTCTGTAATGGGTATAAAATCTTAAACTCGCGTCAGGACACGTGACCTGATCGAAAAAGCGTAGGACGGACGGAGAATGTTGAGGTGACAGGTTGACTATGGTCTCGGTTGCTTAGCGACAGACTGTTGATAATGTCTTTTACTTGTCTCTTGTTTTATTGTCAATATATATTTTTCGATTCTCTATAATAACTAATGTTTTCTTATATCTTATTACCTAACTTAACGTTCACTTTAATATGGTTTGTCATGTTTGTGTACGATAGCGCAATAAATGAATATTGTATTCTACCACATAAATGATAGTACTTTTATACTGATAAAGCAATTGGTGCAAAATTATTCCCTAACCATTCCAAAATATCAAACATGCTCAACGTTAATAATCAAGTTTTCACTTCTGCCGGCACTCCCGGAGTGCAACCCGTCTTTTTTTTTTTAATTTTGTTTTGTTAATTTTAATACTTTTATCTGTCGTTATAGTTGTCACTGCTGTGTCAAGCAGAATATCAGTGCAGCAGGCCCAGCTTCCTGCTTATACTGAGCTTGGCACAGTTTGGCGACATGCGACGATGCGCAGCTCAGTGTGCGTTGTATATGTGTTGCATTTAATTTTTATTTATTTTTTATCTGTATCTGTGTATCGTCGTGTGGATGTCAAATAAACATTTTTCTTTCTTTCTTTTTCATATCATTTGCCTGGGCATTGAAAAATCGGTTTAAAATATTTGCTCTCTTGTAGAAGTAGTATCCGACTTGGTCCAAGTCGACAATGTCGGAAAAAATACGCCTAGGTATATAAATGGCATAAAAGTTAAAATGTATTTTTTTATAATAAAGAGGAACAAGAAAAACACCCAGTGGCATGTAATTTTTATATTATTATAATATTGTTCACCGCTATAGCGCGATGACGGACGTTGTAACTTCGGCAGACGAGCCGTCTGAGTCTGTGTAAACAGACATCACCTTTTACGTGCCATTCAACTTATGAATGAAGTGATTCATCCTCTCCACTATTACTTAAACGGTGAGGTCAAAGTCAGCGCATCAAAGTATCCGCCTTTGTCGGGTCATGATCGCTAGGGGGAAATGAGCATAAGTTTAATATAAGTATGAAACTAATTTAGTTAGTTTTTTTCATATTGTGGTTATATGTTTGAAATGACATTATATCTGTTTAACAGTGAGACGAAAACGAGATTTTTCGTTTGCCTAAAATGCTTGTTCTCCGAAATGCCGCTAAGTACCTACCCATTTCCTTCCTAAACACAACATAGAACAATATGTATTCTTTTTAGTTCTAGTTATGTATTTTGACGATGAATTTAATAGATATCTTCCAATATCCATATGTAAAATGATACAGGCCTTTAATAAAACTTTTACGTCTAATGTAACAGCAGCGGTGGCTTCATGACCCGTTAACCTTGTCGCGCCCAAAATGCGCTTACTAGTATAAAAGCAGTCCTTAACATGTGCAATACATCAGTTGCAGATTGAACAAGAAGCAATATGTTCTCCAAAGTAAGAACATATTCTTAAAAACAAAAATATAATCATTGGAACAGTTTTTTTTTCTGAAAGTTCTATAATAATGTGTTTGTTTTTGCAGATCGTCGCTCTTTGCGCCTTCGTGGCTGTCTCCCAGGCCGGGCTTTTGCCTTCTGCCGTCCAGTACTCGCCAGCTGGGGCTGTCTCTTCCCAGAGCATTGTCCGCCATGAACAGCCCCAAGCCAAGCTCGCAGTAGCCGCCCCTGTGGCTTACCACGCTGCCCCCGTGGCGTACCAAGCTGCCCCCGCCCACTACTCCGCTGCCAACTCTGTCTCCTCCCAGAGCATCGTCCGTCATGACCAGCCTTCCGCCAAGCTCTTGGCCGCTGCCCCCGTCTACCACGCTGCCCCCGCCCCCGTGGCCTACCATGCTGCTCCAGCTGCTGTGACCTACCACGCCGCCCCCGCCCCCGTAGCTTACCACGCTGCCCCCGTCACCAAAGTGATTGCCCCAGCTGCTAAAGTTGTCTACGCCCAACAGGAGGAATACGTAAGTAAAACATAATTTCCTTATTCTTTCACACTTCAAAGGTGAAAACTACCTATCCTACTTATATTAAAAATGAGAAAACTTTAATGTTTAGATATTTGTTACTCAATATCTTTATTGAAAACGGCTTATTCGATTTGGATGAAGATAGATGCCTATATTTCCACGGGAACGGGAACCACGCGTTACTAACTTATCACTAGTCTAATATAAAATTGTATTGCCAGGCCCACCCCAAATATGACTACTCTTACTCCGTCGCTGATGGCCACACCGGTGACAACAAGTCTCAGTCTGAGAGCCGCGACGGTGACGCCGTGCACGGCGAGTACTCCCTGGTGGAGGCCGACGGCTCCGTCCGCAGGGTCCAGTACTCCGCCGACGACCACAACGGCTTCAACGCGGTGGTCAGCCACTCCGCCCCCGCGCACCACGCCGCCCCCGCCCCTGTCTACCTCGCTCATCACTAAGTAACCATTTTGACTGTGGAATAATCATTAGATAAACGCTAATGGTTAAGTCCGGCGTGCCTGTAAATAGTAATTCTTAATAATTTATTAGCAAATAATAAAGTAAGCAGACGCTTGATAAAATGTGACTAATTTTATTCCACTACTTCTCCTCAATATTTTTTCTAGTACTTAAATAAGAAAAAAATCTTCAAAAGTTCTTAAACTATGACAATAGTGTATATTTTACACCTACTTATAAAGTTACAACAAAAAAATATTGTTCAGTGCATATTCGTTCACTAATCAAGTACGGACATGATAGACTTAAGTATAAAAAATATACGAGTCAAGCTAAGCTGAGTATTTTTTGAACCCTTATAACTTGGGTTCAGAATAAACCAGATAAACAAAATTCTCGAGATATGATGACAAATAGTAGATTATTAAATGTACAAAGTTTCAATTGCATAGCTCATACACTTTTGATTTTATTGATATCTTAAAATCCCCGATTAAATTACTGACTCACTCACTAACTGATAATCATCAAATTCTTAGGATATTTCCTGAAATCCTAGTAAGTTGAAAGTTGATATGTATGTAAGCTAGTATTACTCCAATACCTGGAACTTTTACCTCCCAACCCCTTAAACTAGGGAATGGGAGTTTGTATGACTTTCGCAAAATTTTGATGCAAGAGGTACAGAAAAAGGTATTGATTGGGGTTGTTAAATTTCGGTTTATTACGGTTTATTTAGCGTTACCGAAATATTTAACCATTTCATAAGACACCGATAAATTAAATTTCGGTATTAAAACCGGAAATATAGGGATACCGAAATACGACAACCCTTATTTATGATACCGAAATGCACTGAATAGTTAGTATTCTTTTCCGTTGCCACTTGTCGGGTGTTCAACCCGAGGCTTTATCGGACGCTCCAGCAGCAAACAGAGAACATTTTTAACCGAAAAATGACGTCGCGTTAATACATACCTATTTTTGTTTTTGTGTGTTGACCGATTACTCGATAACGCCTGAACCGATCGAAATGATTTAAACGTTATAACATCCGGTTTCCCAAGTTGGTCATTTTTGAAAGTTTGAGATCGTTTCAGTATTTTTTAAGGAATCTTAAAAAAAACTGTCGTTTTTCCGGTCAAGCGCTTTAATATACAGGATATGACTCTAACTAGTAGTTGCCTACACTACTAGTTTAAATCAAACAGAAGTGAGGGACTTATTCTTACTTTAAAAAAATGTGTGTGTGTTGTAAGGTTTTTATAAAAAATAAAAACCGTGTGAATAGAGCTATAAATTAAACTGACTTCAAAAATCAAAAAGGAGAAATAAACCTTTTGTAGTCGGTGCCACCTGAGGAATTCTACATTGCATTTTTTAAATTGATATAGAGACTCTTTGTTATAAAAAATAAAATACATTAGTATTTCAGGATTCATAGTAAAACACCCACCCTTTCCATTACGGGATGGAATTAACGCGCACAAAATGCCTAAATATTGTCATAAGCAACTTACATAAGATGAAAAATTTATACACTGTTCTTTACTTTTCCAACCTATCGCTCAATATAGCATTGTTATACATACATGTGAGAAATCTAATGACCGATGTGAAGGCAGTCACATCGGTCATTAGATTAGACCAATAAAGATTATTAAAATAAAGATATTCAAAACTTTGCGGCATGTTATGTCGAAAGATCTTGAACCTACTGTATTCCTATATAGGGAGGCGCCACAAAAAATAAATTCAAAGATCTCGAGAGATCTTAAATGGCTCTGCTAACGGTTATTTACCAACATTAAACCGTACATATTTCCTTCCGATGATCTTTACAGGTTCAGAGAACTATAACCAGTCAGGAAGGTTTACTTTCTTCACGTTTTGATATTACTATTACACTCAAGAGACTAATGGGAAAAGTCGCTTCTATACCTACACCGGATTCATACGGCATTTGACAAGCGTCAATTTTCCACGCAATCTACTTTCATTTATTATAAATTAAATTCTAAATTAGACATACAATTCCCGTGAATATTAGTAGGCTTTTACAGATTGGATAAAATCTCTAACCTACGAAGATGCTGAGAATTTACTGGTGCGAAAAACCTGAAAAAACACTTGCATACAGTCACACACAACACACACACACACACACACACCACGTGTAAATGTACAGTGGTGCTTAAGTTCACTCATTGATCTTGGAATATGAATGTTGTTCTTTTCCTTTGTAATTTATTGTAACTGCTAAGGGTAAGAGCGAGACATATCCAACACAAGTGCTATTCTTACCTTCTGGAGACGTCTCAAAATTATTTTTGTAAAGTTTACTTTGAATAATAAAAATCTTTTTACTTTTTTTTTTGTTTTTCTGTTATACCTGTTCTTGTAGTAACTAAACATATTTAAGCTTTTTCTCTCTTGAACAAAACCGTTTTTACTGAAATTAATCTAGTGTTATTACGATTAAGAACCACAGATTGTATTCTTCAATGCGTTTTATATCTCTTGTGTTTGAGACCGTGCTATTGATTGTAGTTTTTCATATTATTTGCCTAGGCATTGAAAAATCGGTTTAAAATATTTGCTCTCTTGTAGAAGTGTTATCCGACTTGGTCCAAGTCGACAATGACGGAAAAAATACGCCTAAGTATATAAATGGCATTTACACTCGTCGTCAGAAAAATCGCACCTTTAAAAAAATCTGATTTTTACCTTATTTGGAATCAATTTATGAGGGAAATGTTGGATATCATTTGAAAGGTAACGAAAAGGAGTACCCAAAATAATTAAACTTTTTATTTTTTATTGGAATAGAACAAAAAAAAGATAAAGTTTACAAAACAAAACCACTCTTTAATAATGCTTTTTGTACAAAAACAACTTAGAAAATACGTTTTTTTTAGGGTTAGATTACGGATCACTGCCTATTGAACCTGCATTGACCCTTTAAAACCTACAAATTGTAGCGCAATTGCTCAACCAGCGGCCCTTATAGAGGAACAAAATTTTTTTTTGATGTCACATTTTTGTTATTTAGTATGCTTTTTTATTGCAATGAAACCTTGTTTATAAAGTTCATTCATTGGGCTTTCAAACGAGGTTAATATTGGTGGGGGTACAAGCCGTACACGCATTTGTAAAATGTTAATAACGCTTAAGAAAATTAAAAAAAGGTGCGAATTTTTGACGTTGAGTGTAGTTAAAATCGAAACTTTTATAATATAGAGGAACAAGAAAACACCCAGTGGTAGGTAATCTTTATATTATTATAATATTAGTTCAGCGCTATAGTGCGATGACGGACGTTGTAACTTCGGCAGACGAGCCGTCTGAGTCTGTGTAAACAGACATCACCTTTTACGTGCCATTCAACTTATGAATGAAGTGATTCATCCTCTCCACTATTACTTAAACGGTGAGGTCAAAGTCAGCGCATCAAAGTATCCGCCTTTGTCGGGTCATGATCGCTAGGGGGAAATGAGCATAATTTTAATATAAGTATGAAACTAATTTAGTTAGTTTTTTTCATATTGTGGTTATATGTTTGAAATGACATTATATCTGTTTAACAGTGAGACAAAAACGAGATTTTTCGTTTGCCTAAAATGCTTGTTGTCCCATCGAAATGCCGCTAAGTACCTACCCATTTCCTAACACAACATAAAACAATATGTATTCTTTTTTGCACTAGTTATGTATTTTGACGTGAATTTAATAGATATATTTCAATATCCATATGTAAAATGATACAGGCTTTTAATAAAACTTTTACGTCTAATGTAACAGCAACGGTGGCTTCATGACCCGTTAACCTTGTCGCGCCCAAAATGCGCTTACTAGTATAAAAGCAGTCCTTAACATGTGCAATACATCAGTTGCAGATTGAACAAGAAGCAATATGTTCTCCAAAGTAAGAACATATTCTTAAAAACAAAAAATAATCATTGGAACAGTTTTTTTTCTAAAAGTTCTATAATAATGTGTTTGTTTTTGCAGATCGTCGCTCTTTGCGCCTTCGTGGCTGTCTCCCAGGCCGGGCTTTTGCCTTCTGCCGTCCAGTACTCGCCAGCTGGGGCTGTCTCTTCCCAGAGCATTGTCCGCCATGAACAGCCCCAAGCCAAGCTCGCAATAGCCGCCCCTGTGGCTTACCACGCTGCCCCCGTGGCGTACCAAGCTGCCCCCGCCCACTACTCCGCTGCCAACTCTGTCTCCTCCCAGAGCATCGTCCGTCATGACCAGCCTTCCGCCAAGCTCTTGGCCGCTGCCCCCGTCTACCACGCTGCCCCCGCCCCCGTGGCCTACCATGCTGCTCCAGCTGCTGTGTCCTACCACGCCGCCCCCGCCCCCGTAGCTTACCACGCTGCACCCGTCACCAAAGTGATTGCCCCAGCTGCTAAAGTTGTCTACGCCCAACAGGAGGAATACGTAAGTAAAACATAATTTCCTTATTCTTTTACACTTCAATGGTGAAAACTACCTATCTTACTTATATTAAAAATAAGAAAACTTTAATGTTTAGATATTTGTTACTCAATATCTTTATTGAAGACGTTTATTCGATTTGGATGAAGATAGATGCCTATATTTCCACGGGAACGGGAACCACACGTTACTACCTTATCACTAGTCTAATATAAAATTGTATTTCCAGGCCCACCCCAAATATGACTACTCTTACTCCGTCGCTGATGGCCACACCGGTGACAACAAGTCTCAGTCTGAGAGCCGCGACGGTGACGCCGTGCACGGCGAGTACTCCCTGGTGGAGGCCGACGGCTCCGTCCGCAGGGTCCAGTACTCCGCCGACGACCACAACGGCTTCAACGCGGTGGTCAGCCACTCCGCCCCCGCGCACCACGCCGCCCCCGCCCCTGTCTACCTCGCTCATCACTAAGCAACCATTTTGACTGTGGAATAATCATTAGATAAACGCTAATGGTTATGCCTGTAAATAGTAATTCCTTATAATTTATTAGCAAATAATAATGTAAGCACACGCTTGATAAAATGTGACTATTTTATTCCACTACTTCTCCTCAATAATTTTTCTAGTACTTTAAAAGAAAAAATCTTCAAAAGTTCTTAAACTATGACAATAGTGTATATTTTACACCTACTTATAAAGTTACAACAAAAAAATATTGTTCAGTGCATATTCGTTCACTAATCAAGTACGAACATGATAGACTTAAGTATAAAAAATATACGAGTCAAGCTAAGCTGAGTATTTTTTGAACCCTTATAACTTGGGTTCAGATTAAGGTTTAATAATTTATTCTCATAAAGACATACATAGTCACTTAGATGAGAACTTAACTAAAATAACAAATTTGAAGCGATCGCAAGATGCAAAACACGATACTTAGGTACGTTATTAATCTTCGACTTTGATATACAAATTAAAAACTTATAAGTATTTCATATACAAAAGTAAGTATTATGACAGATTTTAATCGAAAAAAACACTAGAGGAAAATAATAAAAATAATATTAATTGATTCAAAGTATGCAAAGGGTTCAACTTTCGCTTGAAAACAATTTATAAAGCGAGTCGATCTTTTCTAATATTTTTGGACCAAAATCTATCATTTTGATACAAAAGGTTAAATTATTTAATGACAAGTAGTTACCCCATAATGGAGATTATACCAGATAAACAAAATTCTCGAGATATGATGACAAATAGTAGATTATTAAATGTACAAAGTTTCAATTACTTAGCTCATACACTTTTGATTTTATTGATATCTTAAAATCCCCGATTTAATTACTGACTCACTCACTCACTGATAATCATCAAATTCTTAGGGTACTTCCTGAAGTCCTAGTAAATTGAAAGTTGATATGTATGTATGCTAGTATTAGTATACACACACAACCAAAAAGAAACTCCAATACCTGGAACTTTTACCTCCCAACCCCTTAAACTAGGGGATGGAAGTTTGTATGACCCTTTCGCAAAATTTTGATGCAAGAGGTACAAAAAACAGGTAGGTATTGATTGTGGTTGTTAAATTTCGGTTATTTTTACGGTTTATTTAGCGGTACCGAATTCAACCCTTTCTTAAGATACGATAAATTAAATTTGGGTTTTATACACCCGAAATATAGCGATAACGTAATACGACAACCTTTATTCATGATACCGAAATGCACTGAATAGTTAGTATTCTTTGCCGTTACCACTTGTCGGGCGATGCACCCGAGGCTTTATCGGACGCTCTAGCAGCAAACAGATAATATTTTTAACCGATTTCTAAAAATGACGTCGCGTTAATATATATTTTTGTTTTTGTGTGTTCACCGATTACTCGATAACGCCTGAATCGATCGAAATGATTCAAACGTTAAAACATCGGGTTTCCCAAGTTAGTCCCATTTATGAAATTTTGAGATCGGTTCAGTATTTTTGAAGGAATCTTGAAAAACTGTCTTTTTGCGGTCAAGCGCTTTAAAGCAAAGGATATGACTCTAACTAGTAGTTGCCTACACTACTAATTTAAGTCAAACAGAAGTATTTATTCTTACTTTAAAAAAAATTGAATTATAACCTTTTTATAAAAAATTAAAACGGTGTGAATAGCTTTATGTATATTAATTCGGTACCCCCACCGAAAGTGGCGCCGCGTTGAATTTTATTCACAATTTTGAGGGAATGTACCGCCTTAAATCGACTTCAAAAATAAAACATCGCCCAAGTGCAAGTCGAACTTGCACATGAAGGGTTTCGTCTCTCTCACCCAAGGTTGCCTGGAAGAGATTGCTACGTAGCAATAAGGCCACCTATTGTGTGTTCCTCTTTTTTGTCATTTTCTCTGTATGCGTTTGTTTTTGTATCGTGCGCAATAAAGTTTTTATTATTGTTATTGCCAATATGCCACAATAATTTTTCGTCTGCAAACATTTTTCATAATGTTTGTATGAATGACAAAGTTATATTTGCGGTTTTGGTAAATATGCTATAGCTCTGAAACTACTTAAATATATTTTGTTTAAACCAATTTTCTTCAAAAGTTTTTATAAAGATCTACAATCTACATCATATATATATTTTTTATTTTTCTCTTTTTTATTTTAAAAGTTTAATAGGACACACATTTTTCCACTTTGGAAGTGTATAACTTTCAAACGGTTGACTTTGAGAAAAAACTGTAATTTTTAAAGACCGATCTATAGATACGCCTCAAGTATAGGTTTGATAAAAAAAAAGTTTCAAATCCCTTAGGGAAAAATGCTATATTTCTAAAAAAACTGACAACCATATTTCGTTCAAACCAATTTTTGTTGAAAGTTTTTATGATCTGCAGCATTTTTTTTTCTTAATTTTTCACTCTTTTATTTCAAAAGTTAGAGGGGGGCACACATTTTACCACTTTGGAAGTGTACATCTTTCAAACGGTTGACTTTGAGAAATAATCGTTTTAGAAACCTCAATGCAATTTTTAAAGACCTATCTATAGATACACCACAAGTATAGGTTCGATGAAAAAAAAATTCAGTGTCAGTTCCATGTATGGGGAGCCCCCCCTTAATTCATATATTTTTTATTTTTGGGTAAAAACCGTAAAGCGGTTTACAGAATACATTTACCTACCAAGTTTCAACTGTGTAATCCTCATAGTTTTGGAATAAAGTGGCTGTGACATTTTACCACTTTGGAAGTGTATATCTTTCAAACGGTTGATTTTGAGAAAAACCTGTAATAGGAGCTTTAATGTAATTTTTAAAGACCTATCTATAGATACGCCTCAAGTATAGGTTTGATAAAAAAAAAGTTTCAAATCCCTTCGGGAAAATTGCTATATTTCTTAAACTGACAACCATATTCCGTTCAAACCAATTTTTGTTGAAAGTTTTTATTAAGATCTACAGCATATATTTTTTTAAATTATTCACTCTCTTATTTCAAAAGTTAGAGGGGGGCACACATTTTACCACTGTGGAAGTGTACATCTTTCAAACGGTTGACTTTGAGAAAAAATCGTTTTAGAAACCTCAATGCAATTTTTAAAGACCTATCTATAGAAGCCACACACGTATAGGTTTGAAGAAAAAAAAATGTTCAGTGTCGGTTCCATGTATGGGGAGCCCCCCCTTAATTCATTTTTTTTTTATTTTTGTGTAAAAACCGTAAAGCGGTTTACAGAATACATCTACCTACCAAGTTTCAACTGTGTAATCCCCATAGTTTTGGAATAAAGTGTTTAATTTTTTGCCTTTAGGCTACGAAACCCTAAAAAGGAGAAATAAACCTTTTGGAGCCGGTGCCAGCTAAGGAATTCTACATTGAACTTTTTAAATAGATATAGCGACTCCTTGTTATAAAAAATAAAATACATTAGTATTTCAGGATTCATAGTAACACCCACCCTTTCCATTATGGGATGGAATTAACGCGCACAAAATGCCTAAATATTGTCATAAGCAACTTACGTAAGGTGAAAAATTTATTCACTGTTTATAACTTTATAATTTTGCATTTTACAATGCTATTTTTATGTGATAAATATTAAACAAGAAAATATACTAGAAAAAAGCAACTAGTCTCATGTCGCCCTGACGGGATTCGAACCCGCAACCTCGGGAATCCGGCCCAATGCACTAACCAATTGTGCTACAGAGACCTACGAGGACACGTCGAATTTTTCTAGTACATTCACCGTTCTACGGTGTTGGCCACCGTCGTTTCATCAATGAGAGAAATATCCTCGCATTCGAAAGAAACATCTTTACAGATGTTTGACTCTCGATTAAGATGAAACATCCATCTAATTATAACTTATTAATTTTGCATTTTACAATGCTATTTTTATGTGATAAATATTAAACAAGAAAATATACTAGAAAAAAGAAACTAGTCTCATGACGCCCTTTTGCTGCTGCTTGCTGCTTTGCTTTTTTCTAGTATATTTTCTTGTTTAATATTTATCACATAAAATAAATTCAAAGATCTCGAGAGATCTCAAATGGCTCTGCTAACGGTTATTTACCTACATTAAACCGTACAGATTTCTTTCAGATGATCTTTACAGGTTCAGTGAACTATTACCAGTCAAGAAGGTTTACTTTCTTCACCTTTTGATATTACTATTACACTCAAGAGTCGTAAGGGAAAAGTCGCTCCTACTCACCGGATACATACGGCATTAGCCAAGCGTCAAAATTCCACGCAATCTACTTTCATTTATTATAAAATAAATTCTAAATTTGACATATAATTCCCTTGAATGTTAGAAGGCTGTTACAGATTGGCTAAAATCTCTAAAGTACGAAGTAGCTGAGAATTTACTGGTACAGTCACCTCATAATTCTTGTCTAACATTGCTTATTATTTGTACAAATTTGTGATGCGATGAACCATGCACATTTCAATATCGACAGTCCACGTGCGCGTGCGCATCTATCTCTTTTGCAGAAAACATTTGTGGCACCGTCTGCCGCGAGTCATTGGGTCTAGTATAGTCTTGTCGCCTTTCTTACTCATGTAGCCGTTTATCTACTACTCACATGGAAGTCTTTTCTGTTTTTATAAGTATCTAGTGGCCGCCTTGGGTTTCTCGTCGTGGTTCTCGTTTCTATGGGAATATCGGGATAACATGGTATCCTACGTTGTAATTCAGGTTTTAAGCTAACGGTGTACTAAATTCATCAGGTCGATGGCTCAGTTATACTGACTATGCCATGAACGAGCGTCTCAGAATGGTTTACCGAAACACCCTTCGCCGATATAACTTTCGCCAAAAGCACACTAGATCATTCAGTTTGGTTATATTAGAACTGTGACCAAAATAAATGAAAACCGAATAAGCTAGTGATTTCGGTGAAACTTTCTATCGGCGGAAGGTATTTCGATAAACCATTATAAGCAAAGTCTTTTTATATTCTGTAGTGAACAGCAAATCAACCGGGATTAGACATCTTCTAAATAAAAGATATACGTTTATATAACAGTTTGCTTATTTAATAAATAAACGAATCTAGAATTGCAGTACAATTAATTGACTAATAGACCTATTTCACAGATCTAATGGTGAGCGAGGTAGGCAGGGACGGGGGCGGCGTGGTGCGCAGGGGCGGAGTTGCTGACCACCGCGTTGAAGCCGTTGTGGTCGTCGGCGGAGTACTGGACCCTGCGGACGGAGCCGTCGGCCTCCACCAAGGAGTACTCGCCGTGCACGGCATCACCGTCACGGCTCTCGGACTGAGACTTGTTGTCACCTGTGTGGCTGTCAGCAACGGAGTAGGAGTACTCGTATTTCGGGTGTGCCTGTAAAATATAGTTATTGTTAGAAAATAATTATGTGTAACAATTTAATCATTCTTAATGTGAGGATCTCGGTTAGCGCGATTGTTCATATAGTGATAGTGGGGGTTCAGCAGCTTTTGTAACCTTCATGCTTTGAAGCGCACGTAAAGCCGTTGGTCCCGATAGCATTTGGTGACACTTTTCAAGCCGAAACACAGGCCCGCGTGTTACGTCATGGATGGAACATTATCCTTGGGATATGAATCTATCTATCTATAAGGATGTCTTGTGCCCTAACAGAGGGACCACTGAAATGGCTAATGATGATCATTGTTATAAGACTATGCGTGCTTTACATATTATGGAGACAAATGTACGTACGTATTCCTCCTGTTGAGCGACTAGGACCTTAGCAGCCGGGGCGATCACTTTGGCGACGGGGGCAGCATGGTAAGACACTTGGGCAGGGGCAGCGTGGTAGGACACAGCAGCGGGAGCAGCGTGGTAGGCCACGGGAGCGGAGGCAGCGTGGTAAGTCACGGGAGCAGGAGCCGCGTGGTAGACGGGAGCAGCGGCCAAGAGCTTGGCGGAGGGCTGTTCATGACGGACGATGCTTTGGGAGGAGACAGCGTTAGCAGCGGAATAGTGAGCGGGGGCGGCTTGGTATGCCAGGGGGGCGGCTTGGTACGCCACTGGGGCGGCGTGGTACGCTACAGGGGCGGCAACGGTGAGCTTCGGGACGGGGGCAGCCAATAGTCTGCCTTGGGGCTGGTCGTGACGGACAATGCTTTGGGAAGACACAGCAGCGGCCGAAGAGTATTGCTGCTGAGGCACAAGTCCGGCCGTGGCAACAGCCAACGCGGCGCTTAAGGCAATAATCTGTAAAATAGAAATGCATTAATATGTATAATTTTATCTCGTTAATTCTATGTCACTTGTTTCACTCAGAACACTTACTTTAGAAAACATAGCTGTAAATGTATCGATACAACTGATGCATTGCGTATGTTAATAAGCGCTTTTATACTGCCACAGATTTGGGCGTGACAAGGCCGACGAGTCAGTCAATGGGCTAAAGTTCTGTCGTTAAGGAAATTGTTTTGGGTTTTGTGGAGCTTATTAATTAGAGTAGATGAGGTTAAGCAATTTTATTGGTAAAGAATACATACCTTTGAAGTAATTATCAAAAACTTTTTTTTTTTTTTTCTTACACTAATGGGACCTTATTTAATAATCAATTTGCACAAATCAAACATCGATGTAAGTATCCTTACCAACTTACTAAAACTCGACTTGAGGAACTCTAGGATTAGATGGAGTAACCTTTTGATAGTATTTAAGTCGATATAATCGGATTGCTTATTTTGCAATATATTATGGACTAGACACGTAGCTTTTTTATCGGAAAAGATACTTAAACATATTAACACAAATAAGAAAACATACTATAAAAAAAACCACTGGTGGCATGTCACTCGCACGGGATTTTTTCTAGTATAATATTTTCTTATTTACATTATACATAAAAATGTCATTGTAAAATGCAAAATTAAAAAGTTTTAAAACTCAACATGTTAAGCATTCGGATTGATAGAGGAATAACCAGAACATATAAAACGAATTTGAATTAACGGCTGTTTACATTGAACTCGTTTCTGCTACAGTTGATTCATGGCGAGCAATGTATTACGAAATGGAATTATTTTTGGTACCTTCATCACTTTAATTCGTCATTAGCTAGCAGGACACCGATGTCCACAGAACAATAGATTACTTATCTATTGTGTCTCATAAATCGGGGCCTGAGAGGATAATACTTTAACATAACTTATAGAGTAATTCAATAAAGTAATTGCTTTGATAAATATTTCAATATGACTTTGATAGAAGTAAGAAAGAAAGAAAGAAAAATAATATTTATTGACGCAGACAAGGCAAAAATAAAGATTAAAATAAGTAACAAGCAAAACCATGTAAAAAGTATGCCGCCAACTAGGCCCCTGCCTCAGCATAATGTTACAACGCCAGGAGACTGCCAATGTAGCGCTGGTATTCTGGAGGGACCTTAATTAAGGACATCGAACGGACGTAGCAATTTAAAAAAAAATATAGAATTATTTATCACAAATTAACTTTAGCGTTGAATTTATTCCGCTTGAATATCTAAAAGATAGCTGGCATATTTGATTTTGGGGGCAAGTATCAAAATTAAAAAACAAACAAGTGCTTTTATGTACCTACTACATATTATCGCATTATGAGGCAAGTTACATTCATTCTGTACTCATAACACACTACTTACAATTTTAATAATTGACACGGTTCACTTTGATAAGGGGGCTTACCACAGAACAAGGAAAGAGGTAACTATAATCTTTTAGAATACATCATGGCATAATAATATGAATGTTTTGTTTGCATTTTGTTTTCAATAGGTACTCTTGGAATTCGTACCGCAAGACCTCCACAAACTAAAATTTCCTGCCCATTGAGATATATCTATAACACAACACACACCTACACAAAAACCTGTCTAATTATACACGATGATACCTTTTAATGTCGGATTTAACTAGGCAGCTACTGAAAATTCGCAAGAACAATGTACGGTATCGGAATGTGATATTATTTGTATAATGTAAGTTTCTAAAGACAACTCAGTTCCATGTTCTTCTCTAATCATTGTTCTTGCCAACGAACAAATTGAAGTTGTCAAATTTTGACACACTTTACACTTTGAAGGCACAAAACTTCTGTCGGAAAATAAGCCTATTTCAAGAACTTAGGGTCGTGGTATGAAATGCCATTTGGTATGATTGCAAAAATACTGCGCTTAGAGATGACCGCAAAATCACGTTTTTTCGTAAAAAAAATGTAGTTGAGAGCTGCAGCAAACTTATTCTTCAATCGCAGGTGGCTATTCTAAAAACGTTTAGTTTTGAACAGAAATAAGAAACTCTAAATACTTACATAAACAATTATTTTAATAAGCAATATTAACAAACATAACAAACAGGTAGTTAGTAGGTATCACATTTTAAAATTCAGTTGCAGAGTTGCATCAATGGTGTTTTTGTTCAGGAATTATATGTTTCGCATGTCCTTCACGCTTCACAACAGCGTTAAATCTGAAAGAAGTGGTTATTTAATAGTAGTTTGTTACACAAGGGACGTAAAGAAGCTATTACAGAACAAGATCCAATTTGGCGCCTGTGCGAGCGCAGCTCGCTAAGGGCGCTAAAGGATCGAGTGCACCCGAGATATTTAGACGCCCGAGCGAGCGAAGCGAGCGTGGGCGAATATAGTTCGAGGTTGTAATAGTTACTTACAACCGAGATAAGCATTCTACTTTACATCATTCATGCGAGGTAAATAAAACATTTGTACGATATCTTCAGCTTCAAGATGACAGAAATTAGGCGTCCCGACCAGTTCTTCATCGGATGAAGTACTTGACATGATGAACTAACACTTTTAACTAGCAAAAACTTATAATTATATACTTATTTTAAATTTTAATACAGTCATCGCAAGTGAACAAGCATTTAATTCAAATGAATTGCCGCCATTTTCATTGTTTGGTTACAGTAAAAAGTTTTCTTATCATTTTATAAAAAAAAAATTGACCTAAGAGTTTTGCATAGCTTGAACTGAAATGAAATGCCACCATTTTCATTGTTTTTTTTTTCAGTAAAAAGTTTCGTCATTTTATAAGAAAAGAGATTGGTTCACCAAGGAGTTTTACATGCTTAAATGGTAAAGTGTACTTTACAATTCAAGCATTCACCCTATGCTTGACAAATCAATCAAGTGATTTGAAAATGGAACGTTCTATCTATACAATGCACTGTGTTGCACATGCCAACTTACACAGCCTCTTACCATATCTAGTAAATCCTAGTAACCAAGCAGTATGATGTAAAACAACCTTTCTCTGATATGAAGAGTTGAATAAATAAAGCAGTGCTCCAGACAGAAGCGGTTACATTTATATACCTAGCTGATTTGGGTTATTGGAAATTAATATTTCCATTAAAATTACTTATCAGTTTATGGAAATCTTTTCATGTTTGTATTTTTTTATTTCAATACCTAACTTTAAAAAAAAAACAATCTAAACAATATTTCCCTTCACTAAAATGTATGCTTTTCTCTATTGATTTTTGTTAAATAAATAAATATTTCCATACAATCAGACCATTTATCTAGCCCACATTAAGTATCATGAAGAACTTGTGTTATGATTACTAGATAACGGATAAACATACTTATATACTTTTTTTGGGAATACATACATAATTATACATATTAAACACCCAGATCAAGACAAATAGACATGTTCATGTACACTTTCAAATATTTGTCTTGCCCGGGGATCGAACCCGGGACCTCTGGCGCAGAAGGCGGGGTTAGTACCCCAGCGCCAAACAGGTCGTCGTTAAGCTTAAGAAAAGCTATTTGAAAGCAGAATTATAACAAATGATTATTTCATAATTTTAAAATTTTGTTACTTAAACACGACCGCTTAAACTCGTACTAAAAAAAGATGGAAGATGTCGATATTGCTATTGTCAAGTTTGATTTAGGTACAGATGCACCGGTAAAACGGAGAGCACAGTCCTATGTTATAGCGAGTCAAACTGAAGATAACCAGATTTTAATAATTTAAGTTATCACCAACCCGCTGTGTTTGTCGGCAGAGTACTCGACTCGGCGCACGGTGCCGTCGGGCTCGTGCAGGGAGTAGAACCCCTTGACGACGTCGCCGTCGCGCGTCTCGTGCTGCGTGTTGTGGTCGCCCGTGTGCGGGTCCTCCACCGAGTACTCAAACGCGTATTTCGGGTACGCCTGAAATAGCATCAAAAATAATATACTTAACACTTCGCGGACAGTGAACGAGATATAATAGAATTTTTATTGTTATGACTGCTAAAGGCGTTGAATGTCCGCGAAAGGGTGAAATCTGGTTTATGATTAAAGTAAAACTTTTTGGTTTTCGAATGGTTGGAACTTTAAATAAATAGTCATCCATTAGTTGACTTCTTTGATTTGTTCCAGGATCAATGCCATGCTATTCGCTTGGATTTATTGATGTTGTCCCCTTCCCCTTACCGTACCAACGTAAACAAACTGTAAAAAAATTGCATTTACTACATCGCTTTCCTAAGCAGTTATTTTTGGTTTTTGAAAGAGCCCGCCCAAAAAGTTCTATTTTGTTCCTCCCAAAATAAAATTGTGTACACCCATCCATGTACAGTATTTCTTACATAATAATCCTCGTTGTGTTCCTCGTATTCATATTTGTTCTCTTGCTGATGTTGTTGGTGTCCACTTTGATGCAGAACGAGGCTCTGGGATGAGAAGCCAAGGGAGTTGTCTTGGTCATATTGAGGTCTGGCCACAGCCACCGCGGCGATAACAGCAAAGCAAAGAACCTGTAAGAATATGGGAATACAAACATCTCATTTCAGCATCTTTTGTATGGCTGACCTAGTGCTTGCTGACCAAATATTTTTTTTGCTGATCAATCAATAATGGGTTCGGTTAAGTTAGTGTTTGCTGATCGATGTGTTTTGCAGATTAGTTATTCTATTTTTGATCCTTAATATAGTAATGTACAATTAACGGCAACCGCGGCTTACAGAGATGTTCAGACTTCAGACTACATTGAAGAGTAGACGGATCTCAAACTAACTAAATAATAATTTATGATTATAAGGTCGCGGGTTCGATTCCCGTCTGAGAATTCACTTGTGGCAGAGTTAATTTTTTCCAATATTTTTCTATTTAAAATTTACCCTAAGTAAATAATAATTATTATACCTACCTTAGACATCATCTCGTAAATAATATATCTTAATAATTAATATTTATATAATCAATTAAATTCACTGTGCGCTTGGAAAACGTCTGTTAAATTTGCAACTTAGTATTAACTTTTATATGCACTTTCGAACGACTTTTCGTAATCTTGAGACTTGATTCGAAGCTTTAGTGCCTACGTTTCGACGTTATTTTCATTGTTTTAGTCGTGTTGGTTTTTTGTTAAGAAATTACACTATTCAACTAGCAGCCTATCCAAATTTTTATCCTCAATGCAGATCATAACAGTACTTATAATATTATAATTTCTAATCTATCTTCGTCGTCTCAGCCACATGACACCCACTGCTGGTATAGGCCCCCATCTATCTATCTAATATAATATATAATATAATCTATCATATAAACTATAAATAGGTAGGTACATTACCTACATAAACATTTAACAGCAACAATCAAATTATCAAGACGATTGACAAATCAACCCTTAAAGTAGGTACGTTAATAAAAGTCATAGGATTAAATAAAATATGTAATTTTTTTGTCAATCCCTTTCTAAAATCTAATACCGAATCTTTATTTTGTCGGATTTTTTATTCAGTAGAGTAATTTGACAGATGCCAATGTCACTTTGTAAATATAATCTTGCTTTAAACAGTTTTTCGTAATGATTTGCGCAGATCCAATGCCAGTTCAGTAAGTATTGATTGCATTTACACACACAAATTCTATATTATCATTTTACATTTAAATTCAGCATTATTTTTACAAAGTGACATTGACATCCTGTCAAATACTCTACTGAATTAAAAATCCGACTATACGACAGAAACGAAAGTTCAAATTACAAATTTAAATTGCTCGGCAACGGTTATCCCGAAAAAGCATGGAGTGATCTCGAAAGACGCGTAACCCATGCGGGCTTAGTAATCGCGATTTAACATTGAACGAGATTGCATCGGGCTTTTGCAATTGCAATAGTAGCCTTTAAAAAAAATGGTGTATGCTACGTTTCAACGCTTCGGAAATTTCGTTCGCATTAGATTATTCGCCGACGAAAAAACGCCCCGAGTGATAATCTGTATAAAAGTGAATATATAAATGTATAGAAGGTCCTTGGATCTCGTTCTGTCGCCAACAAACCCATTCCAAGCTCTATGACTACCCCAGACTTTTTGGTGCACGATTCTTTGTTAAATTTGTTGAAAATAAAAATAATCAAGCTCTTTCTGGCTACTACGTACGGCAAAGAAACATGATTGATACTTTTAACGTTTCTATCGTAAAGGGGTGAAGGCTTTGGCAGAAACATATGGTTTTAGCAGATTTGGCCCACAACCCATACTGCTAGGCGGCCTCGGACATGGCACAAACACTTATATCCCCTCCAAAAAGTGATATCCATATCCTGTCCTTCTAAGCCACCCGATTACACTTCTATGTTTTTTTTTCAGCGAGGGTGAAATTAAAAATCTAGTTCAACAAACCATGGACATTAGAAGCGTTGAACAAATATACGCGCCGCGAATTAAACAATATTTATAACTTTTTAGTTTTGCATTTTACAATGCTATTTTTATGTGATAAATATTAAACAAGGGAATATACTAGCTAGAAAAGGGCGACATGAGACAAGTTGCTTTTTTCTAATATATTTTCTTGATTAATATTTGTCACAAAAACAATATTTCTCTACAACTCTGCATGAAAGTGTTCATGAGTTTGCGCGTACAATTAGGTAGATGAGTGAGTACGAATGACGGTAAAAATTGGAACGAAATCTATTCCAAATAGTGAAACCCGCAGAATTTATGAACATTTAGGTGTAATAGAGTCTTATTAATCCAATAACTTTTTCTTTTAAAACGATTCCAAATGTCAACTTTCCTACTAGAGACACTGCATGTATGGGCAAAAAATCTGATGCTGATTACAAAAACAATAGATAACCTCACAGTATTATTTTTACCTAAAAGTATTTGGGGTAAAAAACATTGCAAAACACACAGCAAGATGAAAGTAACCAACCTTCGACGAAATCCCGACCAAAAACAAAACAGGACCGGCTTCTTTGATGCAATTTCTGGGTATCAAGTTGTAAGGGCTTAATATAAATTGGTTTCCGAATTCAAAATATTATCAGTTCACTTTAGTACTTTAGTATTAAACTTAATATTTATTTAGTTATTTAAAATGTTCACTAAGGTGTTTATTTAATTCTATAACGTGATATTTTTGTCCTGTAGGTATTGTGTTTTGATTATCACCATTAAGCAAATAAATTTTGTTTCAGGTTATTGCTATAATCGCCTTCGTAGGCGCATGCCATGCAATAGAGCACGCTTATTCTTCACAAAGTATCACCCGTCATAACACACAGCATCATGGGCCCATCAAGGTGGAGAAGCACGTGGTCGTCCCTGTGGTGAGCAAGGTGGTGCCGGTGGCCCACTACGTGCGGGAGAGCAGCGGCCAGCAGGAGTACCGCCGCGAGCAGGACTACCACCACCAGCCGGCAGTCTCCTCCTTCCACATCGAGCGCCACGACGTCCCCGCCAAGCCGCCCGCGGACTGGCACAAATACAACGACGTAAGAACTCACCTGATCAGCATGCTGTCCTTCGTTAAAACATTGATTTGACGACCTCCTTGGTCGAGTGGTTTGTACACCGGTTTCAAGGTGTCGCCTACTCTGGGGTCCCGGGTTCGAATCTCGGTAGGGGCAAATGTTTGTATGATGAATACGAGCATTTTTACCTGAGTCCATGGACGTTTATATATATTTCTACTTATATATGTATGATTATATGTATTTATATCCGTCACCCTAGTATCCCATAATACAAGCCGTACAGTGCTTACTTTGGGGCTGGGTTAGTTGGTGTGAGAAATATTGAGTTGTTTAACTGAACTGAGTAAAACTTGTGTATGCAGGGTCCCGCTAAATACGAGTTCGAGTACAAGGTGCAGGACCCGCACACGGGCGACTACAAGCAGCAGCACGAGGCACGCGACGGGCACGCGGTGAAGGGCGCGTACAGCCTGCGGGAGCACGACGGCTCCGTGCGCACCGTCACCTACTACGCCGACAAGAAGACCGGGTCAGTACTGGGACTCTATGAGTCCACTCTGGTGATAGCAGCAACATTAGATGCCCGACGGGCTTGCGGTGAATGGCGTATACAGTCTGCGCGAGTATGACGGCTCCGTGCGCACCGTCACCTACTACGCCGACAAGAAGACCGGGTCAGTACTGGGACTCTATGAGTCCACTCTGGTGATAGCAGCAACATTAGATGCCCGACGGGCTTGCGGTGAAGGGCGCATACAGCCTGCGCGAGTATGACGGCTCCGTGCGCACCGTCACCTATTACGCCGTCAAGAAGACCGGCCCCCTAATTGTCTTATTTCAAATCTATCACAATCCCTTTGAAAGGTATTGTGATTGTGATTTATGGAATTGTGTAACTCATAGTCGCAATCCCTTTCGGAACGATTGATGTTCTAAATGACACTTCATATGACAAATCTCCATACATTTGAAAGATATTTACGTGTGTCACTTTGGTTAGACAGTTCAATTTCATTCATTCAATATCTTTTAAAACGTGTCCCGACCACAATACCTGTCAAATGTCAATAAGTGACAACCTGAAGTATGTTAATATCTTTTAAATGAGGAATTGAAAGGGATTGCGATACGATAGATTTCAAAATTAGACAATTAGCCTCCCCAGGACTCTATGAGTCCACTACACGTGACAATTCTGCCCATCGAGCACGCGATCACCATCTTCAAAAGCATGACGGTTATTCCTCCGAACACTTGTAAGTTTTACTTTACGAACTTGATAATAATTATACTCTTGTTACAGATTTAATGCTGAAGTGAAACACACTACAAAGCACGTCGAAGATAAGAAGCATTATTGAATTTAATCTAAGGCCACCTGTATGTTGAACTTGTTTGTTGATAAATTAATGTGTAACTTATGAAAATAAATATTTTATGTATACTTAACTATTGCATTTTATTATTCTTTTCATTTATCCCTAAGGAAGCGCAGTTACAGTGGGTAGGTACCTACATTAAAATGGCTGATGACGATGACGACGTATTTTTTTCTTAATGGATCAACTTCTCATACAAAATGTGTACGCAACATTTTCAAATTGGTAAAATGATAATGCCATATTTTGTAATAAGAATAATAAGAACAGTAATCAACATGATGAAAAACATATTTGCAGAAAAATTATAAAACATAGAGGCGATCTTCTTGCTATACGAGTATAGCAATACATTTTTCACCTCACACGCTCGGAAAAGTAGGTTTTATCATTCAATTTCTGCGCCGAAAATCGCCGTTATCTATTCGTCGCGTGTATATATATAAATATATATAATGGCTCTTTCCAGCTTTGATCGCACGAAGCAGCGCAGCAAATATAAGCCGCAGTGATTTTGAAAGTCACGAGAGTTCTTAAGATGAAACCCAATCGCTTAAAGAACACATGGTCATGAAAGGTTAGGTGTCGGTCAAACGTTACACCCAAGTCACGCGCACTATCTGTCCGCGGTAACAACTGACCGTTCAGCTTATAGTTGTATGCTAAATGCTGCCGCTGTCGGGTAAACGTCATTGCAGAGCATTTGGCGGTGTCAACCCATTCTGTCTAGCCCAAAGGCAAACTGCATCAACATCGCTCTGTAAGAGAAGAAACGGCAAGAAACTCGTCAAGGGCTATTTTTTTCTCCCTGTTTTATTTCATACAGAGTCGTCAAATTGAAAAGTGAGCTTAACATCAGTAAGGTCAATTTCCATTACAAAAGAAAATACTAACTATAATATTACATTTTATGGTTATCCTAACCGTAAACAATTTTCAACTCGCAAGGAAGGACTTACATTTAAGATTTCTCGCATTACAAGGTTGTGTTGTGACGTACATACAGGTCGATAGCAATTTATTTTAGATGAAAATATTTAAGCTCTAGGCACAACGTTAAGACAAGTAGACGACACCGCCGAAGAAACGTTTGAGTGAGCATGACGTACTTCAGGTACTTATGTTAAAGAAAGAAAGAAAAGAAAGAAAGAAAATTAATTTTATTGAGACAATACAACAAGGACATTTGAACATATTATTAATAATTAACACAAAAGCATTGTCTCAAAACGGTCCCGGCTCAGCATAATGCATGGTCTACGACCAGCGCTGATCTTCCGCCGGAACCGGTTTGTTGACTCCGCTACACGTAAACACACAGATAAACAAACACAGTAACACAAAAAGAACAATAAATACAACGATAAAAAAATGAGAAAGGAAAGAAAATAAAAACATTATAAAACCAAACCGACAAGGTGTGTGTACAAGCACCATAATGTGAGGCCAGAGCCGGGGAAAGAGAAAAAACACACTTAAATAAAAAAATAAAATAAAAAAAAAAAACAAAATGGTTGAGGGAAAACTTTTCCAAAACAAAACAAAACTTAGCAAACAAAACAAGGCAAAATACTACTTTAACATGAGGTGAGTATGGTTAAAGTATTCAAAACATAAATTGTGTCATTCATTCATTCACTTAAAGAATACAAGATTTAATTAAAGTTGTTTTTTACAGGTATTGCAATGCAAAAAGTGGTGTTACATTACATTACAGGTCACTCAGATAAATTAATTACTAAAATATAATGGGCGACATGGAAAGTATAAAATTAATGTGACAACAGAGCCCAGTTAACAAGGAAAACAAAACCACGCCAAAACTTCTCGGAATATAAAATTAAGGTGAGTTGTTTTAGTTTAAAGTGCTTAAAAAACAGTATATGCATGGCTACAGGATACTTGTGTCTTGTCGAGTTTCCTGCAAAACTTGACGATGTCTAAGGAATAATTTTATATTGTGCCTGAAACTGTAAATACTTTGCAGGTCCCTAATCGGTGGAGGAATGTTATTCCAGCATTTGGAAGCAGCGTATCGGAAACTACCTCGAAATGCGGCGGAGGCATGCCGAGCAGTAGCCAGTTGTTGCGCACATTTTCGGGGTCCACGAGACCTATGACTAGAGGTCCAGGACAGCTTGTCGTATAAATAGACAGGTGCACCGTTTTTTACTATACCAAACATTAGGCAAGCCAAATGTAGCTTTCGACGATGTTGCATCTTTATCATACTATGTTTATTTAAGAATGGTGATACATGGGCCCTTAACGGAATATCGAAACAAAAACGAGTGCAGGCATTCTGCACTCTTTGGATAAGTTTTTTAGTTTTGGCAAGTAGGCGAGGACCATAGACAGTGTCCATGTAATTTAATTTAGACAAAACAAGAGATTCCACAAGTTGAATCCGTATTTGTTCACTTAGATGCCGTCTAACCTTGTACAATACTCTAAGTTTATAAAAGCAATTTCGGATACAATCTCCAATATGGTTCTCAAAGCGCAAATTGCAATCCATACGAAGACCCAAGTTACGTGCCTCATACACTCTCTCAATCGGTTCATTTTTAATTTTAATAAGTAAGGGTGAGATTATTTTCCCCAACTGATGTTGTGACCCAAATACTAGAAATTTAGTTTTCGAGGGATTTATCAGAAGGCTGTTTTTATCTGACCACTCGGCGATTCTGGAGAGATCCTTAGTTTAATTACTGCTTGGGTAGCATCCTCAGGCTTGAAAGAAAAATAAATTTGTGTATCATCAGCATATAGGTGGTATTTGCAATGAGTTATTCGTGTAGATATATCAGCAGAGTACAAAACAAAGAGGATCGGACCCAAAATGGACCCCTGAGGCACACCTCTATCGATGGCCATTTTCTCCGATTTCAGTTCTGGGCTGTTGCCGTGGCTGAGTTTGACATACTGATGGCGATTGCTGAGGTAGCTGTGAAACCACCGCACAGCCTGACAGTCGAAACCGTAAAAGCTAAGTTTGGATAAGAGAAGATTTACATTTAGAGATTCGAAAGCCCTGGAAAAATCTAGTAAAACCAGGAGAGTACACATACCCTTATCTTGAGCATGAATTATATTATCAACAACATCTAGAAGGGCTGTTGTAGTCCCACGGCCCTTTCTAAATCCAGATTGAAGCTCAGGTAAAATATGGTTTCTTTCCAGATAGTCATTCAATTGAATAGCAACGGCCTTTTCTAAGATCTTTGATACACATGGCAGAATACTGATGGGCCTAAGGTCCCTTAGATCAACTGGGTTTTGTATCTTAGGCAGTGGGAGAACTATAGCCAATTTCCATAGCTCTGGAAAAGTCTGGGACGTAATTGATAGATTAATAATGTTCCTGATAGTATCTAAAGTATAAGGAAAAGTCCTTATGAGCATTTCCAGGCTGATTGAGTCACAACCCACTGCATTAGATTTTAGACCACGAATTATTTTAATTATTTGGTCCAGAGTAATAGGTTCTAAGTGAAAGACTGAGTCTGAAAAACGATTAAACTCATAAAATGTTAAATGCGACATGCTTACATCTGAGTCTCCAGGTATATTTAAAAAATGATAATTAATTACATTAGGATCATTAAAAAATAAAGGGAGTGCATTCTTTTGCTGGTGTAGGATAGTATTCTTAAGGTTAGTCCATAATAACTTCGGATTTTTAATTTTGTTGTTAACGAAATGATTGAAATAGGCTGTCTTTTCCTGAAATAGTGCTTGATTAACCATTCTTTTTAAAGTTTTATAATATGCATTAGTACTGTCAGGCTGACGATTGTGGTAATCAACCAGGGCCCCATCACGCAGCCTCATCATAAGCCTCACAGTATCAGTAATCCAAGGCGGGATGTGATCCTTGACTCTAATTGTTTTTTCAGGAGCATGAAGGTCAAACACCGCCACGACACATTGTGTAAAGAGGCCTACTAGGTCATTGACACAGTTTGTTTGTGAAATCAAATCCCACCTTATGCCCTCCAGATCTTTGTTGAAATTGTCTTCACAGATGTCTTTAATAGGCCTATATTTAATAATTTGGGGAACAGGTTTTTCACGCTTGATATTAAACTCGCAAGCTATAAGGCAATGACCATGAATGCAACCGACGTGATCCAGGGCGATTCTCCTTGCATTGAGATCTGTACATATTACATCAATGAGTGTTTGGTTATTTAACGTGAAATGTGTAGGTTCGGAAACTAACTGATTAAGGTTGAAACTAGAAGTGAAATTAAATAATTTACAGGTACTTTGCTCCTGCGACTGTAAAACATTAATGTTTAAATCACCGAGTATTATAAGATGGTCATAATTGGGGATTGAGCTAATTGTATCCGAGAGTGCGTCAAAGAATAAGTCTATGTTCATCCATTGCGGTCTATATGCAGTGCCAATAATGAGTTTCTTTCCGTTAAGGGTCAACGCCAGCCACATCTGCTCCACCAATTTGTGCGTAGGGTCTACCGGATGAGGCCAGATACGAGCGCTCACGTTACACCTTATGTAGAAACCGACACCACCTCCCCTCTCGCGTTGATCACGCGGACGGGGGATGTGGCGTAAGCGGTAGCCAGGCAGTGTTGGTGCCCGTCTGTCCTCTCCCTCTCTGAGCCAGGTTTCGTTGATAGCCAACACATCTAAGTCCAACTGAGCTACTGTCGCAATTAAATTATCATGGTTAGTACCAAGTGAACCTGCATTATACAAACCGATTTTAAAAAGTTTATTAGCCATTTTCATATAAAAAAGTTACAAAAATGGTTAACAAATCAAGATCCATATTACAAAGAGGTTCACTTGTTCCAGAGTGCCAATAACCATACATATAAAGCGAGTAATAAAAATAGTTAAGAAAAGAGTCCATATCCAATTTGAAATAAGAAATCCTGTAATTAGTTTTATATAATGTGGTAGTAGTTTTGGTTAATGAAAAAGATGTTTCGAATTTTAATATAACATTTTCATGCAATCGTGTGTTTTTGTTTTCCTGCAAATTAACTCTTCGAATGCTGGCTTTACAAAGAAATACATTATTTTCAGTGTATAAATATAAAAAATACAATGGCAAAAACAAAAAAAAAGAAAGATAAAAGTGCATTAATATAAGACGCAACTTACAATGTTACTGGAAGACGCATCATCTGGGTCATAATCAAAAAGCGTATTTAAAGTAAATTAAAAATAATAATAATAATGGCTTTCATATACTAAATTACAATAATTGGAGAACATTACTTATTTTTATTTATTCTGATCAAGCAGTGCCACGTTCTCAATTCAAAACATCTTTAATAACATAGAATTTATAAAATTGAAACAAAAATATAAATATCTCAACACATTTTAACACAATCAGACAAGAGCAGACCATCCCACTGGCAGCACCCGTTCACGAGCATGGCGCATGAACCAGCCATCGCTTTCTTAACCATATTTTAGGGAACGTAGCGACCCGCCTCACACGACATCACCGTAGAAATGTTTAAAGAGAGCATGACATAGGTACTCAAGCTACCTGCGTTAAAAGTTTAATCTAATACTATACTAAACAAATGAATGACACGGCTACAACTTCGAAAAAATAAAACAAAACATTTATGACCAAGCTGTTTTGTCATTCAAATAAACCTTTATAGTATAATATCCTTTTTTTAGTAGACAATCTTTTACATGAATCTTAAACTTTTCAGAAGGCAAATCCAAAATACATTGTGGTATTTTATTGAAAAAATTTACACCAAGACCCAAGAAAGATCCGTGAACCTTTTTTAGCCTGTATCGAGACATTCCAAGTTTATTTTTATTTCTCGTATTAAGATTGTGCACATCACTATGTTTGGTATATTCTGATAGATTGCGACGAACAAAAATAATAATATAAAAAAATAAATTGAGATGTAGCTGTTAATATACCTATCTCTTTGAACTTATCCCTAAGAGATGTTTTAGACCCTAGCTGATAAATGGCTCTTATTGCTCGTTTTTGTAAAATGAATATATTGTTTATATCAGCTGCTGTCCCCCACAAAAGAATACCATAAGACATGATGCTATAGAAATAACTAAAATATACAATCCTAGCAGTTTCAACATCTGTTAACTGTCTAATTTTTCTAATAGCATATGCGGCCGAGCCAAGTCTACCAGCTAATGCCGCGATATGTGGGGCCCATTGGAGTTTAGTGTCTAAAGTTACCCCCAAGAAAACAGTTGGATCGACTAAATCTAATTTTTCTTTATTAATTTCAACATATATTGGCAGGACTTTTACATTAGGCAAAGAAAATTGGATACATTTGGTTTTCCTTGCTTTAAGTTGTAAGTTATTTGCATCAAACCAAGTAAGAATTTGAGAGAGTGCCATGTTTACATCGTCATAATGAGTTTGATTTCTGTCAATGTTAAAAATAAGGGAAGTATCATCCGCAAACAAGACAATCTCACAAAATTTCTCTGCGAAGAATGGTAAATCATTTATTTAAATTAAAAATAGGAACGGACCTAAGATAGAGCCTTGAGGCACGCCCATCTTTACAAGACAGCCGGACGATTTTACGCCATTAATATCAACGGTTTGTGTTCTCGAACTGAGATACGACAGTAACAACTTCTCAGCAATGTCCTTTACACCGTAGTGGTTAAGCTTCAACAGCAGCGTCTGATGATCTACGCAATCGAAAGCTTTGGATAAGTCGCAAAAAATGCCTAGAGCATTCTACGACCCCTCCCAGGCCTTAAAGACGTGCTTTAATAGCGCGACCCCAGAATCAGTTGTAGACCGAACCTTTGTAAAACCAAATTGTTTATAATGCAAGAGATGATTCATATTAAAGTGCGATAATAACTGTTCGAGTATTATTTTTTCAAATATTTTACTTAAGACGGGTAATATTGAAATTGGTCTATAATTACTAGACTCTTCTTTATCTCCAGATTTAAATAATGGTATTACTTTACTTAATTTCATAAGATCACGAAAAATTCCTTGATCAATACACAGATTAAAAATGTCAGCAAGATAAGGAGCAATAGTATAAACAATTTCTTTGACTATATTTACAGATATGCCCCACAAGTCTGTAGAATTTTTCATTTTTAGTGATTTAAAAGCTTTTACAATGTATATAGCATAGATTTTTTTAAAAGTAAACAATGACCCGCATTCCGTTACGTTCATTTTAAGCATAGAGAGTGACGCTGCTGGTGAAGAATTCAAATTCGAAGTAGTTTCTAAAGGAATATTCACAAAAAAATTCTCAAAAATGTTAGCGATTTCTTTGTCCGACTTTACTATTGTATTATTGACTTTAAGCGCCATACTACGGTCACGTGGTTTATATTTACCAGTTTCACGATTAATGACTTCCCAGGTCGTTTTAATGTTGTTTTGGGCTTGTTTTATTTTTGTTTTTATGAATTTAGACCTTGCAACAGAACATATATTTTTGAACGTCTTAGAATATTGTTTCACATATTCTAGGAACTCTGGGCTATAGTTAGTTTCTCTTAATTTATAAAGTTCATAAAGTCTATTTCTACTTTTATAAATATCTGTCGTAGCTCAGTCACAGAACTTTAACTTTTGAGTACATTTAATAGTCTTAGGATTAAAGCAATTTTAAAACTCATTAGCAATCAGTTTAAAGAGGTCTTCGTATAGAACATTGGGCTTATCTTGGGTATAAGACATTAATGGTATATTACATTCCACACCGTTTTTAAAATTGTCTAATCGTTTCTTAGTTATAGGCCTGCATTCTATAATTTTTGTGACGTCAACAACATTGAACTTGTATGCTACTTTCAATCCATAATGGTCAGATGAAATATTACTAAAAACCACTTTGCTTACCGGATCACATTCTGAAAAAACATTATCCAAGCAAGTAACAGAGTGGCTTGTCACTCTAGTGGGTTCAAAAAAATTATTAGTTAAATTAAAAGAATTAAACAATGCTAGTAAACGAGTAGTCAATGGAGAGCTTACTAGAATATCAACATTAAAATCTCTGCTTACCATCACTGACTTATTTTTTTATTTTAATTTATTAAGTACATCTTCCATTACAGATTCAAAGGTTTTAAAGTTACCCTTAGGGGGTCGGTACACACATACTATAATTAAACTACTTAATTCTATACATGATAGCTCGACATTTCTTTCTGATGTAAGTTTCACAATATCCTTCCTTTCCTTAAACTGAATATTATTATTTACTAAGATTAAAGATCCGCCATGAATCGCTGATTTTCTACCAAACACACTAGATAGTTGAAAATTGTTTAAGTTAAATGACGTATTACAATGCTCGAGCCAGTGTTCAGTAACACAAATGATTTGAATATTGTTACTTTCAACAAAAAGTTCTAATTCTAAATCTTTGCCAGACAGACCCTGAATATTTTGATGAATAATATTAATACTAGCAGGTCTGGCTGTTGTCTTTTCCCTCAGTTTAAATCCGAGTTTGTCATAGTCTTATTGAAAACATTAAGTCTACTATTATTAGTAGAACTTAAAGAAATAATAGGTATGTTTGACTTTGTTACACAATTTGTAACAGAGTCTTGTAAATTATAAGCTATTAAATTAGCTAACTTTATCTTAAGTTTTTTAGACAGATACATGGTATCTAGAGTCAAGATAAAATTGTTAATAAATTTATTAACGTCAAAATATAATACAACGTCACTATGACAACAAAATAAGTTATACATATACATATTCAAATTATAAATTCGTTTGTTTTCATCCCAATTTAGATTACTGGCATAATGGCAAAGCACTTATTATTATTCTGCATCTTGTCTTAGATTGCAATGACATTAATTTATTTACATTAATTAGTATATCCTTTTTTATTAATTTAGAACTATCACCACAAAATATTACTAAAGTTGTAGTTTCATTTATTTGGGATTCGTCTATTTTTGCAATAATTTTAATATTTATACACTTATTGTCAATTTTCTCTCTAATAATTGATGCAAAACCTTGACCTATCCAGTCAGAGTACATAATTGTCTGACAATTATTGCTTAACACTGGCTTAAAACTTACAGTGTTATACTTTGACTCAATCTGATTAGGAGAGACCGATGTATGACTTGGTTCAGAAATACTTGTTTCTAAATTAATTAATTCGTAATAAAGATTTTGAACAGTTTGTTTGTTGACTAGAAGAATTCAATTATAATTACAGAGTTCAACCAGCTCTGTAGCTGACCGAATATGTTCATTGATCTGTTTTTGTGCACTTGAGTATTGATTTTTCATGAACTCGAGAGATTTATGCAATCTTTCAATGTTTTCTTGCAAATATTTGGTATCTCGTTCATACATGTCTGCTCTCAATTAATTTAGTATTATAAATATTTAATGAGTCAGTCTTATTTTTTCTTTACCTTATTTACCTTATTTACCTTATTTACCTCATTTACCTCATTTACCTCATTTACCTCATTTACCTCATTTACCTCATTTACCTCATTTACCTCATTTACCTCATTTACCTCATTTACCTCATTTACCTCATTTACCTCATTTACCTCATTTACCTCATTTACCTCATTTACCTCATTTACCTCATTTACCTCATTTACCTCATTTACCTCATTTACCTTGTGACGGGGCGCCTAGTCCGGCAGCACTAGAGTCGCCGGAACGTCGGAACCGCCGCACTCGTTTAGTAGAATATTAACGAAATAAAAGAATCGTTCCAGGAGACTCGTTTTATTAATTAATGGTAATAAGGAACTGAAACAATATAAAATACAAAGATATAAAAAATTATAAATACTGAATCTAAATAATGAGTAAAAAAGTAGGTGTGCTTACCCCGTGTATCGGGTTCCTGATGTATTTGAAAAATATAAATTATTTACCCAAATTTAAAAAAGAACGTACCGTTCAGGTAGCTGGTTTCTGTATGAATACGTCAAAATGAGCCGAAAAGGAAACGTGGAACGGAGAAAATTTGAATTTAGATAGAACAGATAAAAATATAATTTGATTACCATAAAGTGAGACTACGGAGTTTCTAGCCATTATAGAGGTTTCATCCATCTATAAGGCTAGAACGAAATGGCATCGTTACAACCTCATTTACCTCATTTACCTCATTTACCTCATTTACCTCATTTACCTCATTTACCTCATTTACCTCATTTACCTCATTTACCTCATTTACCTCATTTACCTCATTTACCTCATTTACCTCATTTACCTTATTTATTTACTTTACTCTATTTAATCTTTTTACTTCAAGAAAGCATGAAAGCAAGCTTGAAGCAAACATGAAAGCAAGCATGAATGGTGTTCAAGCCCAGAAGCCACGATAGTTTAACCGACAGTTGGTGAATTGGGGTCACCGTCCAGCATTTTCGCAAACCATCTATTAATTTTTTTATAAGAAAATTTACTAGAAGAAAAACCACTTGTCTCACGTCTCACTGGACTTTCCGGGTCCCGTCTGATCACATAAAAATAGCATATCAAATGAAAGATTTTAAAAGTTTTATCTATTTATTCATTCATAAAATTATTCATGACAGCTGCCTTCCTGAACAACTTATAATAATAATAAAACACTATCAAATAAAAACTGCTTCCGATATTGTTAGTAAAATGAAAAAATAACTCTCAAATGAGATCGGAAAATGTGTATTTGTACAGCAAGGATCACAAGTTTATTTTACCTAATTATCCGAAAGTTTGAGAAAATCCTGCATTTCCGGCCAAACTTAAATTTTTTTTATGTGGCATCAGATTTTTATGAGGACCTCGCCCTTTATTTGCAGAAAGTAAAGAGAAAACACAATCCTCTCAGTTCTGAAATGGCTGAAAGTACTTAGCACACGGTTTCGAAGATGGCCATGTCACATTTTTTCGAAATGATAGTGTGGGTCTGCCAAGCCAATCTGTCCGGAATTACTTTGACCTTCTAATTTTCATCTTCTGATCCTCGCTCAGCGCAAGTTTTCCGACCATGTGCCATGCATATTATATGCTTCGTAATTCCTGAGTGACGTAATCTAGATTTGATTGTGACTAATATTATTTTCACCTCACACGCTCTGAAAAGGAGGTTTTGTCAATCAGTTTAGGCGTAGAAAATCGCTTTTTTAATTAAATACCTAAAAATATATCATAATGCGTTCCGAATCGCACTATTGACTTTTTTGTTATATTTGATTCTTATTTTAAATAGCTTTAAATTAATTATAATACTCCGTTTTGGTTTTATTATATTATTTTAGTTCATTGAATCATAAAAACAATAACAATAAGATTAAACTATTTGTTATAAGAATTTTATATTAGGCTGGGTGAGATTTCACAACCTATAATTAGATTTCGGACTGTGACATAAATCTTTATTTTTAAATTGTCTTTGACTTGTACCTCATGTCAGTGTCAACATTTACGGAATCGTTTTTATTCTTATTAATAAGTAACAATAATTATTATTTTATTTATTATAATAACTATTTTAAATAACTTTGAATTAACTATAATGCTCCCTTTTTTAATATTTTAGTTTTTTATATCATTAAAACAACGAGAATTAGGTATATTTAGATTGAACTTTATATTTAAAGAGTTTTTTACCGGCAGTTGACCGCGGAAACAACCATAAAATGATCCTCACTGTTATGAGGTGAAAAATTGTGTGTTGGGCTCGGCAGAAAAGTTTTTAGCGTCTTGTACCTTTGAAATCCTCGCTTCGCTCAGGATTCAATCTTTGAACCACTCGCTACGGTCGTCGTTCAATCCTAGAATCCTTCACTTGCTCAGATTTCAATAGAGGTAACTCGCCGCTAAATACCCAACTTTCCAGCCTTGCATAACAAATAACTATCTGTGTGGGTCAATAATTTTATTATTATATAATTTTCACACACCAAACAAGAAAGATATTGATGGTTTATTTTAACATAATTTATTCGTAACTTTTTAATTTAGCATTTTATAATGCTTTTTTTTATGTGATAAATATTAAACAAGAAAATATTTTAGAAAAAAAGCAATAATTTATTTGGTTTAATACGATAACACACTAATATTTTTTCCAGTTAAAAGCATTGGAAAATAGCCTCTTTCTAGACCATGCTCTATGGCAATTAAGCTTAATGCAGTATCGATATAACATAAACTGTTAGCCACAGTTGCGCTAATTTTGAATGATAAAACCAAAGATATTTTTTATCATTATATATCTTTGGTTTTATCATTTTAGTAAAGTTAGTTACAATATAAAAACACTCACATAAAGTACATAACAACTTAATTACACATAATTAACAAACATAACACACACATTATATAGAAACAATATCACATTCATAAAGGTAGCCGTCATGTAACTTTAATGTTGCTTTTGATCAGGAATAATGTGCTTAGCATGGCCTTCTCGTTTCACGACAGCGTTGAATCTGTAATACAAATAAAAAAATAACTGTCAAGTATTTGAACTTCAAAATATGAACTACTTCTGCTCGCAACTTCGACTGTGTTGACTAAGGGCCGGTATTTCAATATCGACTTATCTTGAATTGATCCAGGATTGAAGATATGTTACACTTATGTGTATTTCAATAAACGATTAAAGTTAAGTGACGCTTAAAGTCCATCATAACTAGCCAATATTTAAGCTAAGGAATTCAGGGCCGGTATTTCAATATCGACTTATCTTGAATTGATCCAGGATTAAAGATATGTTCGACTTATGTGTATTTCAATAAACGATTGAAGTTAAGTGATACTTAAAGTCCATCCTAACTAGCCAATATTTAAGCGGAGGAATTCAGTGACTCAAGTGCCGATCCGGGATTCGTTGCTATGGTAACATATTTTTACTTGCAAAAATATATTTAAGCTTTACATTTAGGTATTTATTTTTCAGAATCAGTAAAGCAAATACTCACATTAGGTTATGTAAATTCATAATTTTATTAATTACCTTGTTACAAATTATTTAAACAGTGAATATATGGCACTACATTCATGTGGAGAGTGCCTGAAAATGGACCTACTGGCAAAGATATTGTAGTTTAAAAAATAAGCCTACTGGTAAATTGATGGTGTCAAATATAACCTGTTTAATCCCTGATAATCTAGCAGACGGATCACTGGTTACGTACAAAAGTCAAAGCTACACATAAATGGAGTCGTAGCATATTTGGTTCATCATCCACACGGCACCACTAATAAAATAATAACCGTCATTATCAAAAAGATTTTACGGTAAGATAATCGCCAATAGTGTGAAATGGTGAAGAAAGTTTACAGACAGCTGCAGTAGGTAGGTACTAACGTAAAAGGCACTATATTAGGTATAATGACTGCGTAATTTCTTCAATAAAAGCTCAGTTGAAGCGTAACAATGATTATGTTGTAGAAATAATGGAAAACAAGAATATTATGCGAAATTTTGAAGATGATGCGTAATGTAAAGTAAAGATTTCGAAGTGACAAAAAATCCTAAAATGAGAAAATTTTGGCGCCATTTTTCATTGTGGAGCCTCCACAATGATTCTCATTGGTCGCCGCACACAAACGCGCAGCCAATGAGCGCTCAATGTCACCAAAATGACATCAAAATTCATAGACAATTATCATATTTTGTTTGTTATGTTGCAATATTGCGATGAATCCTAGATTAGCTAAGGCGAGGAATATCCGGATTGAAATACGCTATTGTCTTTCATAAGTGATACTTAGCTCAAATGTTGGACTTAACTTATGTCATAAGATAAGGTGACATTGAAATACCGGCCCTCAGAGACTTAAGTGCCGATCCGGGATTCGTTGCTATGGTAACATATTTTTGAATGGCAAAAAGATATTTTAGTTTTACATTTAGGTATTTATTATCAGTAAATAAAATGCAGTTGTAGCATAAAAAATATTTTAGTGTAGAAATAATGGCAAATTACAAGAATATTATGCGAAATTTTGAAGATGATGCGTTATTGCGTAATGTAATGTAAAAATTTCGAAGTGAGAAGAAATTCAAAAGTGTTAAATTTTTTGACGCTCTTTTTCATTGTTGAGCCTCCACAACGATTCTCATTGGTCGCTGAGCGTACAAGCGCAGCCAATGAGCGCTCAATGTCAGCAAATGACTACAAAATTCATAGACAATTATCATATTTTGTTTGTTATGTTGCAATATTGCGACGAATCCTAGATTTGCTAAGGCGAGGAATATCCGGATTGAAATACGCTATTGTCTTTCACAAGTGATACTTAGCTCAAATGTTGGACTTATCTTATGACTTAAGTTAATTCCAACTTTTAAGCTAAGTATCGCTTATAAAGGACAATAGCGTATTTCAGTCCGGATATTCCTCGCCTTAGCTAATCTAGGATTCATCGCAATATTGCAACATAACAAAAAAAACATGAAAATTGACAATAAATTTTGATGTCATTTGGTGATATTGAGCGCTCATTGGCTGCACGCGTGCGCGCGGCGGCGACCAATGATAATCGTTGTGAACGCTCCACAATCAAAAATAGCGCCATAAATTTTCTCATTTTAGAATTTCTTCTCACTTCCAAATTATCTAATTAATTTACATTACATTACGCATGATCTTCAAAGGGGTTTGAACATTTTGGCCTCGTTGCCGGTTCGCCATTTTGATTTTTTCAAAATTGCGCCGCACGACTATACCTTTAAAAACGGTTAGGGAACGTAAAGATGAACAAAAAATATTATGGAACATCTGTTAGTGAGATAATTGAAGTTAAAGATACATTAAGCTACAACTGAGCTTTTATTGAAGAAATTACGCATTCATTATACCCAATATAAAAGTGCCTATTACGTAAGTACCTACCTACTGCTGTCTGTAAACTTTCTTCACCATTTTACACCCTTGGCGATTATCTTACCCACAGACATAGATCTGTGATCTTACCATAAAATATTTTTGTTTCAGTAAGTATAATTTGAGCTCAACTTTTAACAGAGATTATGAGGATATTATGGTATTAGAGCTGCCGTGTGGCTGATATTTATTTATTATTTATGATGATGAACCAAATATTTTACGACTCCGTGGATATAATTTACTAGCGGATCCTCGCGGTTTTACCCGCGTGGTGCCCGTTCCCGGGGGAATATCGGGATAAAATTTAGCCTATGTCACTCGGGAGAAATGTAGCTTTCTAATGGTCTAAGAATTTTCTAAATCGGTCCAGTAGTTCCTGAGATTAGCGCGTTCAACCAAACAAACTCTTCAGCTTTATAATATTAGTATAGATGTGCAGCTTTGACTTTTATACATAATGTTGCTGTGAAAATATGCAACCAATGATCTGCCTGCTATAACAGTGATAAAACAGGTTATCTTTGACACAATCAATGTGCCAGTGGGTCTATTTTATAGAGGCTAGCACAATGTCTCTCCACATGAATTGTAGTGCCATATATTCACTGTAAATAATTTGTAGCAAGGTAATTATAGTAGATTGTTTACCAAGGGCTGTATGACACCCATAACAGTCGAGTGTTTTGGCGCCCGAACGAAGTGAGGGCGCCGATAGTTCGAGACTGTTATGGGTCCATACACCCGAAGTAAACACTCTACTTTTTATTTCGAATATGAGGAAAGTAAAAACAAACAGAATATTCTAAAAGTTTTTTGTAAGGTTTCTACGATTTATTTATTTTATAATGTAGCAAAATAAGCTGTATAGGCTTCTGTGCCTTTGCCTACATACCTTTGGTAAATAAAAGTCCAAAGAGATTACAGATATCGATTTGACATGACACCCCCTATTCTTTTTTCAAATTTATTACAGCCCTAGGGCCGCCACATATCACTTTCAACCCGCATTTTAGGCAAGTTATGAGTTACTTTCAGAATATGAGACATGAAAAATAAATTATGAATGTACATAACCTAATGTGAGTAATGTATTAAATGTAAAATTAAAATATCTTTTGCCAGTCAAAAATATGTTACCATAGCAACAAATCGCGGATCGGCACTTAAGTCACTGAATTCCTCCGCTTAAATATTGGCTAGTTAAAATGGACTTTATGTGTCACTTAACTTTAATCGTTCATTGAAATACACATATCTTCAATCCTGGATAAATTCAACATAAGTCGATATTGAAATACTGGCCCTAAGTGACGTGGTCGCAACTTTATTGGATCGTTCACACTTGCATGACGTACGTGGCTAACATTTGACAAGAAAGTGAGTAGCCCTTCTTACATGATAAGTGAGCATAGAAGTTGTACTTACCCGCTGTGTTTATCCGCGGTGTACTCGACCCGGCGCACGGTGCCGTCGGGCTCGTGCAGGGAGTAGAACCCCTTGACGACGTCGCCGTCGCGCGTCTCGTGCTGCGTCTTGTGGTCGCCCGTGTGCGGGTCCTCTACCGAGTACTCGAACGCGTATTTCGGGTACGCCTGCGAACGTAACTAGCATTAGTTCGATGTATCTGGTATAATTTCTCTAGGTAGGCAAAATCTACTTAGGCCTTTGAATTGTTGAATTTTATCAAAGTTGCTTATTTAATGCAATTTTTTATTAATATTTGAATGCAACAAAATAAAAATACTAAAGATATGTTTGATTAACTATACAATCGTCTCTTAGGCAGATGCCTAAGAAGCGACCCTTATCCTAATTTCTACATTATAACTTATAACATTAATTGTCACAAGAAATGATTTTGCCCAAATACCAGATATTTGGGGTCATTGATATACATACTAAGCGGAATCGGTACCGTTGCACTTATTGTTGTCTATAAAGGTATACTTACATAATAATCCTCGTGGTGATCGTGATTGTCCAGTTGTTGTTGGTATCCATGTTGGTTTTCCAGACCGTGGTATACCTGTTGGCTTTGCTGTTCTTGCTGCTTGTGACCGGTCTGGTGCAGGACTATGCTCTGGGAAGAGAACGCGTGACCGTGACCTTGATCGTGCTGGGGACGAGCTGTCACCACTGCGAGGGCGGCAGCAACGAAGATGACCTTAAAGAGAATTCCTTATTATGAGCTTTAAATTTAAAGCAAAATTTGTCACGGACTAAACAGTTAAAATTAGTTACGAAGGCGTTCCGAGTGTTGAAAAATAATCACATGTGGCATAAGCATGCATGATGCCAATATGTGACAACAACCCAATGTAGTCTAGTACAATTAAATAATCATTTAGTGATAAATATAAATATTCCGATTAATATTATCTTGTGCCGTAAGACTTTTTTATTATATTTATTTATGTTAACATAGGAAAAATAACAGTTGACCAACAGATTATGTGACGATCTCATCAGAATTAATTCAACATTTGATAGCAGGACACCGGTGTCAGAGTACAATAGAATATCTATTGTGTCTTATAATCTGGGACCTCAGAGGATTGAAATATATTAATGTATTTTGATTCATTTGTTATAAAATTTTGTTAACTTACTTTATAGATCATTTTATTTCAAATATGACTACTCGACTGAAAACGGTAACTGATAATGAACAAATTCACCCTTGTCTTTTAAACTTGGACGAAGTGGTTAATTCGTCCAAGCTTTTAAATTAAAGCAAAATCAAATCATAGTGTTACAGTAATGCAACTTTTCTGCCGAGCGCAACGCTCAATTTTTCATCTCACAACAGCGAGGAATATTTTTAAGTTGTCCGCGGTCAACATCCGGTGAAAAAATCTTTTAACAAATACTTCTATCTAAATATACCTTATTCTTGTAGTTTAGTGATATTAAAAACTAAAATAATACAAAACGGAGTGTTTGTAGTTGATTGAAAGTTATTTAAAATGGAAATTAATTGTAAAATACTATCTAAAAGGGATTCGATAAATGTTGACATTGACATAAGGTACAGACAGACAATTTAAAAATAAAGGTTTATGTCACGTTCTGTAATCCAATCATAGGTTGTGAAATCACATTCAGCCTTAATATAAAATTCGTATAATCGTTTAATCTTATTGTTATTATTTTATGATTCAAGGAATTAAAGTAGTATAATAAGACCAAATAAATTCAATAGTCCGATTCGGAACGCATTGTGACGTATTTTTTTTCTTAATTATAAAAATACTTTACCGGCCTAGGCCGGGAAATGCGATTTTCGACGCAGCCATTGAATTAGACAACCTCCTTTAAAAATAATGTTTTGTAAATTTAGTCAATCGCATTGGTGATTTTTGCAGGTGGTAGCTGTATTAGCCATTTTTGGCTGTTGCCATGGTATAGAACATGCCTACTCGTCTCAAAGCATCACACGTCACGATACACATGAGCATCATGAGCCGATCAAGGTGGAGAAGCACGTGGTCATCCCTGTGGCGAGCAAGGTGGTGCCCGTGGCCCACTACGTGCGGGAGAGCAGCGGCCAGCAGGAGTACCGCCGCGAGCAGGACTACCACCACAAGCCGGCCATCTCCTCCTTCCACATCGAGCGCCATGACGTCCCCGCCAAGCCACCCGCGGACTGGCACAAATACAACGATGTAAGCACTCACCTAATCAGCATGCTGTCCAGTTTGTTAAAACCTTGAGTTGTATAACTAAGTGAAACTGCATGTATGCAGGGTCCCGCTAAATACGAGTTCGAGTACAAGGTGCAGGACCCGCACACGGGCGACTACAAGCAGCAGCACGAGGCACGCGACGGGCACGCGGTGAAGGGCGCGTACAGCCTGCGGGAGCACGACGGCTCCGTGCGCACCGTCACCTACTACGCCGACAAGAAGACCGGGTCAGTACTGGGACTCTATGAGTCCACTCTGGTGATAGCAGCAACATTAGATGCCAGACGGACTTGCGGTGAAGGGCGCATACAGCCTGCGCGAGTATGACGGCTCCGTGCGCACCGTCACCTACTACGCCGACAAGAAGACCGGGTCAGTACCGGGCCTCTCTGAGGATTATAAGATCAGAGTACATATGATACTCACTGCTCATCAATCAAACCTCAAGCATGACAGCTGATGCTCCGGCACAACGTATGTTTTACTTTAAAAACTTGATAATAATGTTATGTAATTATTGTTACAGATTCAATGCCGAAGTGAAACACACTACAAAGCACGTCGAGGAAAATAAGCATTATTAAATTTGATCTTCGGTCAATTGCATGTTGAACTTTTTGTTAATTCATTAGTGTAACTTATTGATAATAAATATACATCACACATTTATAAAATCTGTTATGTTCTCTTAACGTTATATCAGTATATCAGGCAAAACATTGATATTTCCAGCAATAATGATTGTAAATGATTTTAGGGTAGATTTTAATAACCTATCCTTAGTAAGGGTTAGACTTAACTGAGATTAGTCGCTTATAATGTTGTTATGATCAAAATAACGACGGTTGCTAGGTAACAAAAACAAGATATGCTTATCTTTTTCTTTAATATAGAGATAGATCATTTAAACTTCTTGTTATAATAAAAATAAATAAAATAAATAAATAAATAAATAATCGACTCTAAAAAGAAATCGAGAATTTTTTTTTTATTTGATCAATATAGATTAATGATAATTCTGTCATAATCTAATTATTCCTTTGGAAAACATATGCGAGTAAAAATATATAAAAAGTGTTTATATTTGAAGTTTGAACATAATTATTTCTTCTATGGGCCTAGCACGAAAAATGTTTCCACTATCAACGTAGTTTTTTTATGAACGACGGGGAGATTCTTAGCCTTCATCATACCTAATGATTAGATTGATTTCATTGATAAGATTGATTGATAAGGCTGAAGATGGAAGGGAGCCTCTCCCGGAATCCTCAATTACTGAGGAACTGGCTATGTTATGTCTAACTACCGGAACACAACAATGCTGAAAACATTGTTGTTATGGCGTCAGACTGAGATTAGATGGTGGTAACTAGCCAGGCGGATTTACAACAAGTCAACAAATTAAAAAAAAACTTGTGCTCGTAAAATGACTTATTTAAACGAATGAATGACTGCCACTTCCATATAATTTTAGTATTGGTACCAAAAAAAGTTGACAATTTAAGCAGCAGAATCTGCGCCTTAAAATTATGATTGGATGCTTTTATACGTAACTTATAGTGTATAAAATTGTAACAGTATTTATTTTTATTGTTTTTTAATTTTATATCGCGTCTGCGTAACCAAATATGCGATAATCGGTATCGTTTAGTCAATGAACATGAGTTTAAGATGTGTTCAGTTCATATTTGACAAATAAAATATTTCTGCTGGTAATCATATCCTATCCTATCTATCCTATCGTACTAATATTATAAATGCTAAAGTTTGTGAGGATGTTTGGAAATTTGGATCTTTGGATATTTGGATATTTAATGTTACTCTTTTACGCAAAAACTTCTAAACGGATTTGGTTGAAATTCTGCACACAGTTATTAGATAGCCTGGATTAAAAAATATAGGATACTTTTTATCCCGATTTTCTCACGGAAACGGGTACCACGCAGGTAAAACCGCGGGCAGCCACTAGTATGAATAATATGTTTGCTGGATTGGTGATCTGCGACTTTAGCTGTCACTGGGATCTAGCTTATGGGGTGAAAGTCCTTAAGAATTGAATGAAAAAGAGATCATTTGTATTTCTGATCATCAGTTATCTAATTAGTTTACATGCTTTTTCATTTCAGTGATACAAAAGTAACGAATAGGTACACATTAAGTATACGAAGTGATAAAAAGTCCTCACACACGAGGACAGTTTTATAACTTTTATCTATTTATTGTATAAAATAAAAGTTAGCTATGTGATCCTGTTACTTTCAACTGGAACCGTAAATTAAAATATTTTAATTTACGGTGATTCATTTCCATAGAGCAATTTATATTCGAAGAATATATCGCTTTAAACTACATAGCGTAAAAACAAGAAGTAGATTTTTCTCCCCTACACGTAACGACAATCAACTTAATATTTTCATGTGTAAAAAATCGGCCAAGTGCGAGTCGAACTCGCACATGAAGGGTTTCGTCTCTCACGCAAGGTTGCCTGGAAGGGATTGCTATGTAGCAATAAGGCCGCCTATTGTGCGTTCCTCTTTTTTATCATTATCTCTGTATGTCCCTGTATGTGTCTGTATTCTGTAAGTGTATGTCATTCAAATGATTGACTTTGAGAAAAAAATGTTTTAGGAACCTCAATGTTATTTTTAAAGACCTATCTATAGATACCCCACACGTATAGGTTTGATGAAAAAAAATATTTACAGTTTAAGTTATCCATAAACGGCAGTACTCTATTCAGTCAGTTTTTATTTATAACAAAGTGAATACAAAATTAAATATATATCATAGGAAATTGTACGAGTGTAAGGAAATACTAGTGGAATGGTTGAAAACTTTGACTTATGAAGACACAGAAAATATATTAAAGAGAATTATATAGATTACTTAAATTAAATATTTATATAATATTATGACACACAAAACATTCACGTACACACATACACCACACACACACTCATACACATACACACACACCCACACACACAAACACATACACACACTTACCTTTACAAAAAAAATTTACTTTAAAAAAAATGATACTTTTACATAGCTTTCCATTTTTTTATATTAGTTTTGGTTTTTGTTAACATAAGTTATAATAAGTTGCAAGGGCAATGAGCGAAGCGCCCCATCACAAGTATTTTAGAATTACTTACTGGGGTTGTTTCATTATATGTTAATAATGTATGATTTGTGTTAATAAAGACATTTATTATTATTATTATTAATATTATGTATGGGGAGGCCCCCTTAATATATATTTTTTATTTTTTTTCTAAAAACCGTCATAGTTTTGGAATAAAGTGGCTGTGACATTTACCACTTTGGAAGTGTATATCTTTCAAACTGTTGACTTCTGATTTAACCGCCTCTGTGGTCCAGTGGTACAACCACCAGTATCAGACCCAGGGGTCCCGGGTTCGATTCCCAACGGGGGTACATATTGTATTCGGTTTGGTTGGTGGTAGGACTTGTTGTAAGCCTACTATCGCCTGGCTAGCTACCACCATCTTATCTAAGTCTGACGCCATAACAACAATGTTTTCAACATTGTTGTGTTCCGGCAGTTAAAGATAAGATAGCCAGTTCTTCAGTGATTGGGGATTCCGGGAGAGGCTCGCTTCCATCTTCAGCCTTATCAATACTTAACATCAGGTATGATGAAGGCCAAGAGTCTCCCCGTACTTCATAAAAAAAAGACCTCAATGAAATTTTTAAAGACCTATCTATACATACCCCACACGTATAGGTTTAATGAAAAAAAAAATTTTTTTTCATTTCACTTTGGGAAATGTGCTAAAACTACCAAATATATTTCGTTTAAACCAATTTTCGTTGAAATTTTTTATAAAGATTTACCGCATTTTTTTAATTTTTTACTCATAATTCAATATTTCATGACGAATCTATAAGGGTTTCGTTTTTTGGCATTAGGCTATGAAACACTAAAAAGAAGTTTCGCTAATTACGATACTAAAAGTTAATACCAGTTTTTCTTAATTGTTTCTGCGCTATGAAACGTACAAAGTTATTTCAGATAATAAATACGTATTACTAATTGCGAACTATTATGTCGACAAAAGACGTAAGAAGTAAGCAACTAGACTTGCACATCGATACCTACTTAATAATATCCTACAATAAGTATTCAACTCTAGTTAGCGAAGATATTTTTAAAGGTTTTCGTTAAAGATGTATGTAAGTTTATTTAAACCTTTATTCTTATGGAAAATCTGAACATAATTTATGTGTAAATATATTTACTTCATTTTTACGATGTGATTATGTTTAACTTAATGTCGCAATATTTTAAGTTTTTTAATGTATGTCAATTATTTTTTGAGATAAATGTACGAAAAAAATGACAATACGTATTACATTTTTTTCTATTTTTGGCATAACAAAAAAAAACGCGCAATTGGGCTTGCGTCTTTGTTCCAGGAGTGGTGCGTTTTAATAGTCCTAGTATTTGTTTCATCGAAACAATTTTTTGTTATATCTTATTCGAGCTTACCCCACCTTCTTATTTTCATTGCACTCATTATGAAATTTTGCAATGTCAAAGAAAGGTATGGTAAAAATGAGAGCAAGCTGCCCCAGTCAAGGTCACTTTCGTTTTATTTTAGTAAAATTTTATCACCCACGTGCTAAAACTGGTATAAGCTTTTGCATTCTTACGAAAAGCTTTCGTTAAGATTACTGTAACAATAAAGTTTTGCTTTAATATAAAAGACAACGGTGATTTTGTTCATTATCAGTTGACATTTCGTATCGACTAGTGAAATATAAAAAATAAACCAAAATGTTAACTAAAGTAAGTTTTTAAATACTTTTTCATTAGTGCGCCAATGCAAATAAAGTGTAATTACGAGTATAACTTATTTTTGAAAGATAGTGATAATCCTACAGTCAAACGTTCTAGAACAGCTTTGTAAGGACTAATAATTTAATGAGATAATTCTTAAAATATTTAAATTAATAAGAATAAAGACGATATTTCATGAAATAATTAAAATAAGAAAAAAGGATATTCAATAAAAAAAATGTAAAAAAATCAAATTAATGGTTTTTATTGAAACCTAACTAATGTTTTAAATGCGAAAGTGTGTTCGTTTGTCCTTCCTTCACGCCCTAACTAAACAGCCAATCAATTATCCCAATATGCCCACGGGAACGGGTCTCACGCGAGTAAAACCGTGGATGGAAGCTAGTGATCTCATTAAAAAAAAGAATATCCAATAGCACATTTGTAAAACTCATCATCAAAATGGTTTATATTTGAAATGCCAGTAAATTTAATAATTTACTTTAAAGGTAATCTTCGTTGCTACCGCCCTCGCAGTGGCCACTGCTCGTCCCCAGCACGACCAAGGTCACGGTCACGCGTTCTCTTCCCAAAGCATAGTCCTGCACCAGACCGGTCACAAGCAGCAGGAACAACAAAGCCAACAGGTGTACCACGGCCAGGAAAACCAACATGGATACCAACAACAACAGGACAAACATGAAGATTACTATGTAAGTTTTTTTTTACTAGAAAAAGGTTACTATATCTATGCCATTTCGTATTTATGTCACATTTTACTCTTCACCGTTGATACTAATTTGATTTAAACCGAGAATGAATAATCAGAGAAACCTTTCAGTGCATATTTTATTAGTCAGATAAAATATGCACTGAAAGGTTTCTCTGATTAAATTCTAAAAAATATTTCACATCGCAACGAAGGCCTGATGAAAAACCTAACTCGAAAAATTGCAATCGAGCTAATGCTTGTTTACGTTTCTAGGCTTACCCGAAATACTCGTTCGAGTACTCGGTGGAGGACACGCACACGGGCGACCACAAGACGCAGCACGAGACGCGCGACGGCGACGTCGTCAAGGGGTTCTACTCCCTGCACGAGCCCGACGGCACCGTGCGCCGAGTCGAGTACTCCGTCGATAAGCACAGCGGGTTAGTACTTACTCCACTCATTAGCTGTAACCTAATTGATAATTCTCATTGATTTTAAAACTTATATCACTGACTTATAAATACACAATCTTATAAATTATGTGTGTAGGTTCATAGTACACATACGAAAGAGCTTAGAATGAACATGTTGTGTTACATTTAGACGAAAAGAAGAAGAAGAAAAGAAGCAATTTAAAAATTGCAGTAAAACTTAGGGACTTCTTCGGGTACTTCTTAAAACTTAACATAACTTAACAAACTCTTTCTTGTGTTCCGTGCGTGAGGTTTCTTGCTCAAATTGATAGCAGATATTAGACCTTTCTAAGACTTTAATAAACCTCTAGCTAAGTTCAGATGCAGGGCAGTGAGCCGTTAGGTTTCTGTTGGGCCAATCAATAATTTATGGCAATTCAAACATTTTATTTAGTGTTTCCAATATTATTATTGCAGATTCAATGCCGTCGTGAAACGTGAAGGTCATGCAAAACACATCATCCCTGAACAAAAACACCGTTGATGTCCCCAATTCTCGCTATTGATAAAATGTGATATTGTTCCTGTTATGTTTGTAAATTATCTGAAATAAAATTGTTATTAATCTTATTTACTGTCTTTTTCTAAATCGCAAATACTGCATTCTTTACAATATTTCAAAGTTATAATGAAAGTCGTCTTCAATGGTTGTTAAGATAAGAAAGTTGAACGTTCTTATAATATGATAAACTTTTTTTGAAGATTAAACACAAGCTTCCATCTGTCCCACAGAAAATTGTGACGCTATGAGCGAAATATATTCAACCAACTCACTACTTGGACTGACGAATATTTTAAGGGTTTCAAGAATCATAAAACGTTGACACGTTTAGGTTTACATTGGTCTCCAACATAAAGTGGAACAGTTAAAATAACAAAATATGGTGCTACTTGCAGCCTCATATGGAGTAAAGTTTCACCTAAAACAATAATAAAATAATAACAGAATTCGTGACACTAATATCTTTCCCATGACTTTTATCAAATAACAAACCCTTTGTCAAAGGGAAAAGTGTTGAGGACCAACTTAACAAGTGTAAACTTATCAGTGTTAATTGCTTTTGATTCTGAGAAGTATGGTGTAAAACAAAAACTCTTATGAAAGAAATATTGATAGGGATGGCGAGGGACAACGACGGTGTCGGGAGAAGGTTCGAGGATTCGAACTACGGCTATGATGACGATAGGTCACAGCAAATATTTAAAATAAATTGTGTCGTAATATTTGGTGGAGTAATGAATTAGGGCTCCTATTAATATCTTAGATAAAGAGTCATAGTGTTGGTGTTAGAATTCCTATTAGTACCTATTCCTACAGTGGTCGCGTGGATTACATATGTCATCCACACCGACTAAATTGGCTAATTCTCAAAAACTACAAATGTAAATTACGAGCGCTTCGATATACTCTTAATTGAATAGTTTAAGAATGAGCTCCAATAATACAAAATCACCGGTCATGTATGGTAATGTCACAGGAGCTCCGCGAAATTCGTGGACTACGAGTGTGTGCCACGCGACCAATTACGTTAGTATTTTGATAACTTATTTTTATTCATGTCTATTTGAAGTCAATTCTAATCTGACTTCCTTATAAATAGCCATAGGCTTGTAATATAGGAATAAAATAACAAAGCTCTTGTATACATTTTTGTTTTGGAATAAAATCATAAGATCGGTAGACCGCTTTCATTAACGCATGGCTGATCTCTATCACACCAAGCCAATAATTTTTAGTGTCATTTAGAAGTATTTTTTGTTTTTAGTTGATATTCACAAACACAGAGGTTGTTATGTTTTTGTTGATTATATTCATTAAATAATACTTTGATTATAAGATTTAAACACGAATAAAATTAAAATAAAGCTCTGATTTTTTGTATTTTCATTTTTCATTGGCTTACATCTGTACTCCACGCGACTAATCACGTAACTTTTTACTGCGCGACCACTCCAGGATTAAAATGTAGTTCCGGATCCCGATTGAGTAAGTTAAACATATAAAAATATTTAGGTGAGTTTATTATATTATTTGTTGCTCCTATAATATCAGCCCCTTTGCAAGTCCTCTTTCTAAATAAATTTTATTAAGCCAGTGGAGAAATGACCAGACATGTATACACCACCAGTTGCCACAAAATGTAGCCATCTTAATTACTATAGATATGGAAACAGCCAAAACTACAAAAACAAGTATACAAAAATTTAAACATTACTTGGTAAACAGACAAGTGCAATAATATGTATCCATAGGTATTTCATTATCATAGAGACATCAACGTGATCATAAATATGTACCCACATGATAATAAGTATAGATTTTTCAATTAAAATATCAAGTTGTAAGGCTAAGCGCGCACTTCGAATTTTAATTAATAATTGTTTGTCTGTGAACTATATTTACCTATAATATACTACTAAAGTCTAGGCATGGAACATTTCATGAAGATTATGTGAAAATTATTTATTATTCACACCTCTCCTTCCCTTCACATCGACTGCTACAGTCAAGGTCAAAAATATAGATACAAGTATCTTGACAGTATTTAAGTACTCACTTCAAGTCCCATAAAAATGTACTCTAGTAAATTCAAATAAATATGTATACAATATTAGAAACATAAATATGTAGACCATGGGCAATAATATATAAGCAATCAAAAACAAAATTTATGTATTCACTTTAGGGTACATTAATATGTATATAATCAACATATTTATGTACATTATACAGTTTTAACTCGACTATAATCAAAACAGGTTCGAAAATTGAATTTTGACAATCACCGAAAAGAGTGCCTACCTGTCAATGATGTTTTGTCTATCTTTATTGTTCCAAGCAGGCAGCTACGTCACTATAAGCCAATTTATTTAGCACTGTCGAATACTAATTATAGGCAAAATTCTTTTTTACTCCGTGCAGGCAAGTGCTTTAATGAGTTATGTGGCAAAATTGATGTTGATTTGTTTAACACTGGTTGCGAAGCGGTTAGGCGTAATCTGGCTCTGTTACTGTCGAAGTATTGATGTACGATAGGTATTATCTATATTGTGCAGACTAATATTGCTGTGTTTTCTGTATTATCCATTCTATATTGACCTCTTTTGTATAATTATAAAAATGTGTCCTTAGTTTTACCTATTCTTCTTTCTGGTGGCTAATTATGTAACCTAGCTATAAGCGATGGTCGTCGGAACTTGTAGCTCAACTGTGTCTTAATTTTACTTATGTTGTACTTGTTTTTATTAGTGTGTATCTGTTAATGGTTTTCTGTTATATTTAAATTGTTATAGTGCTTAGAATAACTGTTGATTCACCTGTGAATATAAAATAAAAAATAAATCAAATGTGATCAGTCAAGCAAAAATCATTAATTACCTAATTATTGTTTTTCATTGTTTTTTAATAAGGCTAAGCGTGCACTACGAATTTTCTCTCTTATATTAAATATGTTTCAAGTTGGTAGATTTGTGTTTGGCAACGACATATTCGTTTGTAAATGTTGTTGCTTCTGTTAAAGATAATAAGTTTCTTGCGGCCGTTCATCTTATCAGTTAAAAGATGTCCTGAATGGCTTGTAGGAAAAAAAACAACGGGTTGCACTCCGAGAGTGCCGGCAGAAGTGAAAACCGCTTAAACGAAACAGCAGGAGCAGGCATACATTTTCGCCGCGCGGTAGAAAGAAAGGGGGATAATACTTCCTCTCCTACGCCGCACCGGGCGGCGGTCTACTCTCCTTCCGTCTTACGAATTTTCGATCAGGTCACGTGTCCTGACGCGACTTTAACATTTTTTACCTTTCCCAAAAATTTAAAACAACGCCGCAAATTTTCCACTTCAAAAATATTTGGACTATTCGAAACCATTTATGTAGGTAAAAGTCTATTTGAATAAAAATCTTTGACTTTGACACTGATATGCAAAAACTTTGATAACTCTTATGCTTTTTTGTGAGACTTTTATTTCTACTAGAAAAAAGAGCCAGTTTGCAATCTGCTAAGACGAGATAATTCAACTTATTTTAAATTAAATTTTAATTTCTTAAAACTAGTTTTAAGTTACAAAAGTACCAATATTCTTATTTCCTTCATATAATGTGTATATGTCAAATAGTTTTTAAGGTTTTGAATGTATATGAAATGCAAATATACATTATATGCTATAATGAGATTATGTTCATAGTATGATTATAAGTTTTGTATTTGAATATTAGCAGCTTTTTAAATTATATTGTCCACGATTATGAGTCTTGTATTGTAGTATCGAGGTAACTGACTACCTCAGAAAATAAAACATTTTCATAATTTGTATAGTTAAAGTAGAGCCTCAATGGTCAAGAAATATCAATGCAGAAATCAGTTAGAAGTTGCGTCCAAATAAACTAAAACAACAACTATTGTTTTGGTGTCTTGTCTTATTCTACACAGGATGCAAAACAAATATCAGTTTTAAATTAGTTTTTCATGGAGATGCAGTTCCAACTTCGTTACGCTTTTATTTTTCATTCGGTAAATTCTACGCTTGCTAGATAAAACTAAAAATCGGTTAAGCATTCGAAGAATGAACGCTTTTAAAACATAGTATATAGATGAAATATAAAACTGTGATAATATTTTTATTCCTCTAAATGAAACGAGTTCATGAAGTGTTATCAAAATCTATAAATAAAATACTACAATACTTATAATATACAAATAATTATGTCAGAGTAGTTTTTAACCAACTTCGGGGTGAATAAAATGGCCTTTATTATTAATAAATTAACAATAAAATCTTATCATCAACGAGTCAAAATACTTCACATACATTAACAGCAATGTTTTACACTCACCGACAGACATGGCGCGATTCTCACAGGTGCTAAACCGTAATCTTTAACCCCTAAATCACATAATTTAGAAACGACAATGTATAATTACATCATACTGCTCGGTAACTAGGATTTACTAGTACGGTAAGAGGCTGTGTTAGTTGGCATTTGCAACACAGTGTATTGTTTAGATAGAAAGTTCCATTTTCAAATCACTTTACAAATCAAGCATAGGGTGAATGCTTGAATTGTAAAGTACACTTTACCATAAAACTCCTTGGTGAACCAATCTCTTTTCTTATAAAATGACGAAACTTTTTACTGAAAAAAATAAATCAATGAAAATGGTGGCATTTCATTTCAGTTCAAGCTATGCAAAACTCTTAGGTCAATTTTTGAAGTGAAAACTTCTTTAGCGGCGTTGAGCACTTTTTCTGTAATGGGTATAAAATCTTAAACTCGCGTCAGGACACGTGACCTGATCGAAAAAGCGTAGGACGGATGGAGAATGTTGAGGTGACAGGTTGACTATGGTCTCGGTTGCTTAGCGACAGACTGTTGATAATGTCTTTTACTTGTCTCTTGTTTTATTGTCAATATATATTTTTCGATTCTCTATAATAACTAATGTTTTCTTATATCTTATTACCTAACTTAACGTTCACTTTAATATGGTTTGTCATGTTTGTGTACGATAGCGCAATAAATGAATATTGTATTCTACCACATAAATGATAGTACTTTTATACTGATAAAGCAATTGGTGCAAAATTATTCCCTAACCATTCCAAAATATCAAACATGCTCAACGTTAATAATCAAGTTTTCACTTCTGCCGGCACTCCCGGAGTGCAACCCGTCTTTTTTTTTTTTTTATAAAATGGTAAGAAAACTTTTTACTGTAACCAAAACAATGAAAATGGCGGCAATTCATTTGAATTAAATGCTTGTTCACTTGCGACGACTGTATTAAAATTTAAAATAAGTATATAATTATAAGTTTTTGCTAGTTAAAAGTGTTAGTTCATCATGTTAAGTACTTCATCCGATGAAGAACTGGTCGGGACGCCTGATTTCTGTCATCTTGAAGCCGAAGATATCGTACAAATGTTTTCTTTACCTCGCATGAATGATGTAAAGTAGAATGCTTACCTCGGTTGTAAGTAGCTATTACAACCTCGAACTATATTCGCCCACGCTCGCTTCGCTCGCTCGGGCGTCTAAATATCTCGGGTGCACTCGATCCTTTAGCGCCCTTTGCGAGCTGCGCTTTGTGTAACAAACTACTATTACACACTCCGGCCGTGTTAAGCACGACTGGTGTGCAGAAAAGAAGATAAATGATGATAACTCACTATGTGGTTAACAAGTTTATTAATAAAAGATCTCGGGTCGTGCAGGTCTTGCTCAAAGTTCTCGCGGGAGTAAGAGCGGGACTTAACTTTAGAGCTGCCTAGAGGAGGCAGAAGCGAAAGTCTACGACTACGTTCGCTTAGGGAGCAAGATGTTCAGCCTCGGTAGCACGGAGGGTAGGCTCAGAGTGGTGGTGTGCACGAAGTCACGGAGTAGAGAAGTTGTTCTGGGGTAGGTCGGAAAAGGCGAGCGCTCCGCAGGTAGGTGCCGAGGTAGATGATGCAGATAAGTCTCGGAGATACGACCCTGGAATGTTTTTAAGAACGGGTCAAATAGTGTTCACAAAATTGACCGTCTAAAGTTAAGATGCAACGGACAGCTACATTTGAATAGTCTCAAAAGTGCAATTTATAACTATTAAAAATTGTTAAGGTAACCGCTATGTTACGAAAGTAAAAGAATGTACAAGAGGTCTGTACATGGGCATTTTACCCTATTAGTAAGGATAAAGTTATTTAAAAGGAATTAAATCAGTATTTAGTCTACCAAACAAATTCATGAAATAAATATTAAAGATATTTATAGCGATTATGAAAGGAATATGATTCGGAAACTCGTTCTTCTTAGCGGTCTAAAAATTTACTCAAAGAATTTATAAAAAAAAGTGGGTATAGCATTTGTTCTACGAAATAATTAGTATCACACTTCACTGTAAATGTAATTACATATAATTTAAATTACAAGAAATTAAAAATGAATAATAGTTTTGCTTTGGAGTATTAACTACCCACTATATAAAGATATTGTACGGAAATAATTTATAGAAAAACAAAGTAAAACGTATTGAACATGAAAAACACTGAAATATCACGATATTTTAACTAAATAGATTACAAAACGAAATAACTACAATTAAAATAAGCAAAAGTAAAATGCAAACCGAAATTATGATTAGAAACACACACTCACCCTAGTACGGGGATCGTGAATTCACAAGTAAAAATTAAAGCAGAATGACTTTCTGTAGCTAGCCAGTAAGTAGAAAAGAAAAAGAGGGCAATTCTCGAAACTTTCGAAGTTAAAAACTGTGAATTAAAGTAGGAAATCATTGGCGTAGACAAAATGATTATATTGAGATCAGTATTCACTATATTTTGGCCGAAGAAGTACGGAATATTAGGTTTACAAAAAATACAGTAGTTATATACAGAAAAATGTGTATTTTTGGTATGTTTTGGTTATATATAAATAGTAAAATAAAGGGAAAATAATTTTAGTACTTTGATTCAATTGTTTCCATCACGTTATCTCCAAGCCGTGATGTTAGTATCGATAGATAGATGTCAGAATCGAGGGTACGCAGAAATATTTTATGAATTAACTACTATGTCAATTTTTATAAATCAAAAAAAGTCAACAAACAAGTTAGAATGGTGAAGTAAATGGTTTTTGATTTAATTTAGACTAAGTACTAGATTAAGATTTAGGAGTGTACGGTTTTTAGAACCGTTACAATACATGTAAATAATTTAGTGTACAGTTTATTTGGTATATTTATAAAGGTACAGTTAATCATAATTTTTACTGACTTTTTAAGTAGTTATGTGGAAAAAAGGAAAAATAAAAATATTTTTTAATCATATATTTACAAACATAACAATAATAAATTCACTAACAAATAATAATATACCATCGTATCGGTTGCTTTAGAAATTAATGGTGTTTCTGCTCAGGGATGAGGTGCTTAGCATGTCCTTCATGTTTCACGATGGCGTTGAATCTGTTGACAGAAAAAAAGTCTTTAAGACCATTTATACATAATGCGACATGGATCTAGGACCATAAATTCGTAAAGGATAATTATGCTACTGCTTACTAACACATTTTTCAAAAGTTATATTCCAAGGCATGATCTTGAAATTATATTATTTACTTATCTTGTGGTATTATCATAAAAAAAGAATTGAAACAACTTAAATATAGAAGTTGACACCAACCCGCTGTGTTTGTCGACGGTGTACTCTACTATGCGCACGGTGCCGTCGGGCTCGTGCAGGGAGTAGAACCCCTTGACGACGTCGCCGTCGCGCGTCTCGTGCTGCGTCTTGTGGTCGCCCGTGTGCGGGTCCTCCACTGAGTACTCGAACGCATATTTCGGGTACGCCTGCAAGCATATAAAAGCAATTAGACGTTGCTTTGCCTTGCTTCTGCCCATGAAAATAATATAATAATAATTGCATACAATCACACCAGTTATCTAGCCCACGTTAAGTTTCATGAAGAACTTGTGTTATTGATACTAGATAACGGATAAACATACTTACTTATATACGTTTTTTTTTTAAATACATACATATTAAACACCCAGACCAAGACAAATAGACATGTTCATGCACACAAGTATTTGTCTTGTCCAGGGATCGAACCCGGGACCTCTAGCGTAGAAGGCGGGTTTAGTACCCCTGCGCCAAACAGGTCGTCAAAAAAAATGCCAAATAGAGACTTTTTTAAATTCGTCTTCAGTTTCTTACCTGAGTTTTTTCTGGTCTAGATTTACTTCAAAGCTAACTTTTGAGAATCCATATGACAAAATACCATTTAAAGTCTATTTGCAAAATAAAATATACAAGTCATGTAAAATGGTCAGCTCGCCAGTAAATGCAAGTGCAAAAGTGGCAAATAAAATGTTACATCTTGCAGAAACAAATCTTTTTTTACCCTCGCCAGGTTACACCTAATTATATCACACACAATTTATTAATGACTGTTAATATGCTGCAACGTCTACAACTTACATAGTAATCCTCATGTTGCTCGTGAGCGAGCTCGGTTTGCTTGTGTTGGTATACAATCTGATTGTGCTGTTGCTGTCCACTCTTTTCGTGACCGGTCTGGTGCAGCACTAGACTCTGAGATGAGAATGCATGACCCTCGTGAGCATCGTGCTCATTTTGCTTGTGTTGGTATACAATCTGCTTGTGCTCTTGCTGTCCGCTTTGTTCATGACCGGTCTGATGCAATACTAGGCTCTGGGATGAGAATGCGTGACCGTCCGCATTGCTGTGCTGCTGCGGGCGCGCTGCGGCTATGGCGACGATGACGGCTAGGATAATCTAAAAATAACATAACATTATGGAATTTGTTTTAATATCCTAAAATTTCATAATAAATACAAGAGATTATTAATATTATTTGTTGCTAGACTACTGTAAGCCTCTCTAGAGCAAGCATGCTGCATCTTAGGCCGCAGCTTGCTTTCATCGGGCTAGTTGGTGGTCAATTGCATCCGGTACAAAAAAATACGAAACGACATATTTAATTTTCACTGATCTAATTTCCTGATATACTCGTATATTTGTGCTCACAATAATAATTATTATTGCACTAAGAAGGAACAGTATTTAAATTTATGAGTTCTTTATTCTTAGTTAGTGCATTGGTAGAAGCAACTTAGAACAATGTGCGGAAGTACTCAAGATAGGCAGTGCCTGTATACGTCTTAGAAAACCAGCTAAAGTTTGGTTTCCGTCTAATAAAAACAATTAGAAAAAATATATATCTAGTATCAATATTGAATTAAGTAATTCTTATGGTATACCTTGGTAAACATTTTAAAATTAATGCTTGATGACTTTAAGAAGTTTGTGAGATAAATGATAATGTCTGCCTTTAATTCATAGCTTTTATATGAATTGGAAATGTATTAAGCCTGCAATAATTTATTCAGGTAAAAGTTTTGGGTTCTGCCCAAACCAGTTGTGTGGGTTGATTTACTTTCAGTGTAAGTAACCGACCTTGGGGTAAAAAAACCTACGATTATAACATAAAACTCTTGCAAAACAATAAAATTGTTTTAAGACTTTTGTATGGATGTATAGTCAACATCACGTAAAATTTTACACTTGCAATACGAAAACCGCCACACCAGCGACATAAATTCGCTTTCAAGGTTAAAGTCATACGAGCTGATTATATATGAAATATATAAATATACCTATTCCTACTTTACAACTATTGTTCGATTTAAACTACAAAACAATGGTTTCCGAAATACATTTCTGTTTATGATAAACTTTAAAAAGAAAATTATTGGAAAAAATTAACTTGGGCACAAGTGAATTCTCAGATGGGACTCGAACCACTGATATTTTTCTATATTTTTCTATTAAATAATAAGTATGAAAATATTAGGAATTTAAAATCCTAAATTAATTGCTTTATTGCATCTTAATCGATTCTCAATCATTTGAAATCGAATGCAAGGGTATTTCATCGCATTGATGTTACAACGCTGGCCAAGCGTATTAAAAATATAAAAGTATTGAAGAATTTCGACGGTGGTCCGCAAGTCTCGGTAGCTCAGTGGTAAGAGTGGGCCGGATTCCCAAAGGTCGTGGGTTCGAGGCCCATCTGAGAAATTTACTTGTGGCAGAGTTGATCTTTACCAATATTTTTCTTTTTAAAATCTATACTAATATTATAAAGCTGAAGAGTTTGATTGTTTGAACGCGTTAATCTCAGGAACTACTGGACCGATTTAGAAAATTCATAGACCATTAGAAAGCTACATTTCTCCCGAGTGACATAGGCTATATTTTATCCCGGTATTCCCACGGGAATGGGCACCCATGGGCACAATGGAATTCAGAAATCACAAAGAAAAAAAATCAGATTATCTATTCGGGTTACCTATATGAAATTAAATTAGGTATAAGTACTTCATACTTTCACTTAGATTGCAAACGCAGTCACTGGCGGCCTCAAGTATTATGATAAAATAGATGATTCAGATTATTCGCAATATAACAAAAAAAATAAAGTGGCTGTGACATACATCAGACATGACGAATTTATAAGGGTTCCGTTTTTTTGCAATTAGGCTACGGAACCCTAAAAATTATTGAAAATTTTCCACAACATTTTGATCCAGTCCAGTCCCAAACATGGAGAGAATTGTACTTTTTGTACTATATCATGAATATTATTGTTCATATGAATTGTTTTTATATGTAAAATATACTAATAATTAAATAACACAAGAAACGCCCAACAAATACACTTTCATAACGCGGCAGAAGGTACATCGCATGGATGATGGGATCTAAGGTGACATAGGTAGACATAGATGGTTAATTTTTCATTCATTTTTGCCTTTCATTCGGTACCTTTTACTCATTAAAAGTGATTGATATTAACATAAAAAATATTATTAATTATAAAAAAATCTTAACAGGTAGGTACATAGTTGTGAGAGAACATTAGAACAAACAAATAATGATTCTATAACTTCTTCATCGTTAATTAATGATGGTGATGCTTCTCAGGGACGATGTGATGGGTGCTGTGTTTCACGGTTGCGTGGAATCTGAAATACAGATGAATAATTAGGTACAACTAAGAAAATTATTAACTGTATTTGAAAACCTATGAACAAGATATACTGAAAGTTTAAAAAATATATATTGGCCAGTTTATAGTAACTGAATGCTTTTTCGGAAAATACATAAATATCATCGTCAAAGTAATGTAGAGAAAACTCTCTATTCTCAAACATGCTTGGAAAGATGATGTCCAAAAATGTATACAGTCTGGGCCACGCTTGTGTACAGTATACAAAAAAAATATATAGACACGATAAGCGGTTTCTAATTATTAAATTTCTTCAAAAGCGCTTTGGTTTTTGGAAGGAACAATAAATATAATGCAAAAACACATCAAAAATACATCATGGCGGAAGATGTCATATTGTCGCTGTCACTGTCAGTCAATAGAATTACAATGTCGAACACAGAGTAGAACTCAATGACAGTGACACTGACAGTTTTTTTACGTGAAGTTGTCATATTTGACGCCTTATTTCGAGTTAAAATATTTATTTGTTATATCAATAACCACAATAACCATGCATTATTTAAAATTAATTGTATTTTTCTCAGAATCAGTAAATTTTTCATCATCTTTGAGGGTGGTGTACATAGACGTGGCCCATATTGGGACATGCCCTTTGAGCATTATTTTGACAAACTCCTTCGAGATAAATCGAAATTGCTGTACTGGCTAAATACATGCGAGCAGCAGCGGCCGGCAAAAGTGGTATGAAAATCTACATCTGTCGTGGTTTAGCGGCCTAATAAATTACAAAGTAAACTCATATTTTTAGTGTAGTTTAAAAATGGAACGATGGATTTACTCCGAATCATGACAACCAAGGAGGCAACTTTTAAAAGGTTTTATTTCAATTTCGAAATAGTTTGCAAATAGAAAGCTGTTTATTGAAAAATAAAACAAATGAACATTTTATCGCGGAAATGTACTTTTTATATAAAAAGTTCTGTCTAGGTACTAAGTTTAATTTCCGCGCATTATTTGACAAAAGTAATATACAAGCCTTGGTCACTACTAGGCATTCAAATTCAAATTCAAATTCAAAGATTTTTATTCAAATAGACTTATAGATAAGTACTTTCGAATAGTCCAAAATTTTTTTTCCCTACCAGCCATTCAGGACATCTTTTAACTGATAAGAAGAACGGCCGCAAGAAACTTATCAGCTTTAACAGAAACAACAACATTTACAATGGAACATGTTGTTGCCAAGCACAAATTTACAATTTTGAAATATATTTAATATAAGAGGAAAATTTTCCAATATTTAATTATTAGAATATTTTCCTTTTATCTAATTTATAATAGTTATGTTTTATGTTAGTATCACATCCATGCATTTTGGTCTTTTAAATAATCATCTACCTTGTAATAACCTTTGCTTAAGAGTGTCTTTTTAACATATATTTTAAATTTATGCAAAGGCAGCTCTATCAATTGTTGTGGAACTTTATTAAAAAAAGCTATACCTTTCCCCAAAAACGAGCGTCTACATTTTTCAAGTCGAAATTTTGGAACGGCAAGCTTATTCTTATTTCTAGTATTAAAATTATGGACATCGCTATGCTTAATAAATAAATCAAGATGTTTCCTTACATATACTATATTATCATAGATGTATTGTCCCGCCAAAGTTAGTATATTAATCTCTTTAAACAAATCCTTAAGAGAATCTCTCCGTCGAAGGTTGTAAATGGCGCGCACAGCTCTTTTTTGAAGTATAAAAACATTTTCTATATTAGCTGCTGAGCCCCACAACAACAGGCCATAGGACATTACACTATGAAAATAGCTAAAGTAAACTAGTCTTGCCGTTTCAATATCAGTTAAGAGCCTTATTTTCTTTATTGCGAAAGCCGCAGAACTAAGTCTACTCGATAAGGCTTCAATATGTGGATCCCATTGCAGCTTTGAATCCAATGTAATGCCAAGAAATTTTGTACTCTCAACTAACTCTACTACATTCCCATTCAAATTGATATGCATATCGACCTGCACTACGTTAGGTAATGAGAATCTAACAAACTTGGTTTTAGAAGGGTTAAGAGACATATTATTACTGTTGAACCAGTGTGCGACTTGAGAGAGAGCACTATTTACTTCGTCAGAACAATTGTTTCCTCTATCAATTTTAAAAATTAAAGATGTATCATCTGCAAATAGTACTGTCTCACATAAATTACTCGTGTAATGAGGGAGATCGTTAATATAAATTAAAAACAGCAAAGGGCCCAATATTGAACCTTGTGGCACGCCCATAATAATGGGGGCTCCAGTAGAAGCAGTATTATTGACAATTACTTTTTGATTTCTATTGTGCAAGTATGACTGCAAAAGGCTAACAGATTTCTTAGAGACACCATAATGTTCAAGTTTCTTTAAAAGTGTAACGTGATCAACGCAATCGAAGGCTTTAGACAGGTCACAGAATATACCAATTACGTCTTGCTTGCCCTCCCAAGCCTCAAAAATATGTTTGAGGAGTGCAATGCCAGCATCAGTAGTATTTTTACCTTTAGAAAAGCCGAACTGATTGTTATGAAGGATTCGATTTATTGTTAAATAGTCTAATAATTGAGAGTATATAACTTTTTCAAAAATTTTACTAAGTGCCGGTAGTACTAAAATCGGTCTAAAATTTGTAGGGTCACTTTTGTCACCCGATTTAAAAAGAGGAATAAGCTTACTACATTTCATTAAATCGGGAAAAGTACCTTCATCTATGCATTGATTAAAAATGAAAGCTAAATATGGAGCTATTGTATCAATAATTGATTTAATAATGTTGGTTGACATGCCCCATAAATCTTCAGTCTTTTTAATATTTATAGACTTGAAAGCTTTTAAAATGTCTTCACTATTAATATGTTTAAAATTGAATACTTTATTACACTTATCAACACAAGACTCTAAGAGGGCAGCAGCAACGTTTGGACAGGAATTCAACTTACTGGTAGTTTCTAAGGGTACCCGAGAGAAGAAATCTTCAAAAACACGGGCAACCTCAACGTCAGATTCAATTAATTTATCACCAACTTTAAGACAGAAGGATTTTACATTATTTTTAGTTTTCCCAGTTGATTGGTTAATAATATTCCAAGTAGCCTTTATTTTATTATCCGCTAATTTGATTTTATTTGAAAAGAACATCGCCTTAGCAGCTACACATACATTTTTAAACATTTGAGAATACTTCCTGACATATCCAATAAAATTTGGGTCACAGGAAGTATGCTTTGACGCATAGAGGTCATATAGTTTCCTTCTGCTTGTGTAAATTCCCGGCGTGGCCCAATCACTAAACTTTACTTTATCCGAATTACAATTGATCACTTTTTGCTTAAATGTTTTACTAAATTCGTCTTCAACCACATGAAATAAATCATTATAAAGATAATTAGATTCCATATTAGGAACTGGTAAAGACTCAATTTTATTAATTACATTGTTTCTAAATTCATCTATGCCCTTTTTAGTTATTGGCCTGCACACAATTTTCCGCTTAGGACAGACATGATGGTGCTCTATAGAGGTTTGTTGTCCACTATGGTCCGATTTAATAACATTTATTATAGATTTCTCAGTGACTACACAGTTTGAAAAAATGATGTCTAAACAGGTGGCAGATGTGGGTGTTATTCGGGTAGGCTCATTAAAGGTATGTGATAGATTAAACGATTTAAATAAATTTAAAAATCTACTTGCTAGCTTCGACAACTTTGAGTCTAAAATATCAATATTAAAATCCCCACATATGACAACCTTTTTATTACTTTTACTAGTTATTCTTAAAACTTCCTCCATAGTGGACTCAAACTCTGGGTAATTACTCTGAGGGGGTCTATAAACACATATTACAATTATTTGGTCTAGTTCCACACAAGACAATTCAATTATTCGTTCAATTGAGAGGGATATTATATCTTTGCGCTCTTTGTACTGAAAATTATTATGTAAAATTATAAGAGACCCTCCTCTAATAGCAGATTGCCTACTAAATGAACTCACAATTCTATAATTATCCAGATTTAAAATTACTTCATGACATTTTAACCAATGCTCAGTGATACACAACACATCAACATTTTCACAATTTAAAAACAAACATACTTCTAGGTCTTTGTCAGAAAAGCCTTGTATATTTTGATGAACAATTTTTAAACATTTTGGCTTTACTCTTGTCAACACTGGGCTAGAGGACACCTCTGTTGTCTCTAATGGTAATTTAAATTAACCAAGTCAGTGTTGGGATTCAATAGAATCAAATTACTTGGAACAGATTCCAAAGTTATATTACAAATGTCAGAATTTAACTGCTCAATAAAAGCAGAGGTTTTTATAGCCAGATTATTGGCTAAATGTTTAAAATAAAAAGATAGCGTAAGCGCTATTTGTCTCTTATAATAGTGAGGCAGATAGTAATTATCTTTTGTCAAGTTAAAATTATTTAACAAAGGATTTATGTCAATTATATGTAGCTTTTCAGTGTTATGAAAGGCTACTGTGTTTAATGTTAAGTTTAAGTTGTATCTTAACTTATTTTCTATCTCTGTGAAACTTTGACTGTAGGGAAATGTAAACATTACAACTTTCCTAACATTTAAAGAGCATAGAGTGTTAACATAAGATATCAACTGTTGTTTCTTGACATTAGCCCTATTCCCCATCAAAATTATGATATTTGTGTTATCACTATAAGATTTCCCAACAATTGTTTTCATTATATCATTTATACTTGAACCAGGCATACAATAATTAACAATATTTTCCTTTGAATTTTTCTGAATTAAATGGCCTAAGTTCTTCCCAATGTCATCACAGAACATAATTGTTTTAGTATCACAGTTTTTAGCAGCAGAAGGGGACATACTTTTATTGCATTGCAATAAACTATCAGAAAGAGAAACAGAGTTGGTTAGTAAATCACCCACCTGAGCAACTTGGCCTGATGAGTCATTTTGACTTAAACAAGTGTTGGCAATCATACAACTACAGCTGCATTTCTTACCTAGTGACTCAAACCGATCTGTGTTAAAATTACAAATGTCTATCATGTCATTTGCAGCAATTTTTTGATAATTTAGCTGTTTGCGAGAGAACTCACTCAAGTTAGTATACATTTCCCTCAGTGAAAGTTCCAAATTGTCAATTTTGTTACCTAATTGAATATCCAACATATCATTTTTTTTATTGTTATTACATGATTCCAACTTAATCACATTTAATTTTTCCAACAATTGGCTACGTTCTTTCCTTAAATCACTATATCTATTATAATAATTTTGTCTTTTAACCAATTTTTGTGTTTTCTTTATATATCTATTAATCTTAATATATTTTTTCAATTTCTTCCCGCTACTGAAACGACAATAATTTTTTATGTATGAACATGGTCTACTAACATCGTTGACACATTCTAAAGGTGAATCGTCACCTGTTGCAAAATTACATTGAGATAACTCATTGAACAGGCTTTGAGAGTGCTTTTCTTCTATATGCATTGGTGGTCTTACGTATTTGTGCCTCGGCTTTGCCTTGGCCCACATTTACACGTTCGTCCATCAGTGCCTCTTTTGCTGGCCGCTGCAGTAATGTACTATTCCTCTTTTGTCATCGAACTTTTCCTTCAGTAGAACAACTAGTAGTAATTATATTCGTGTTTCAATCGTGTTTAAATTGTAGTTCCTATTTCCTCAATACTTGTTACTACAATGTTAAAAAAAATATATTGAAATATGCGTACATCTTATGTTTTGGCGCGCACTGTTCATTGAAATAAAGTAAAGATGCCGAAACGTCGGGAAAATCAAAAAACCCCTAAAAAACCAAAAAATACGGACAATTACAACTTAGTTCGTGGAAATATAGCGCGTTTGATATCCGTAAAAGTTGTTTTATTTCATATTGAAATATGGTTGAACCCAAAATGATAGCAGAATTGACCCGTAGCCCAGGCCGTTTCATTGCTTGGCAAAATGTAGATCGCGATCAAGATGCATTCATCATAACTGACTTGGAAAAAGAAACTATAGACGCATCTTAATTTTGACAATGTAAAACCACTTAAAGACCCCGGCGGTGGTCATTATTATTTAATCCTTATTTTTTATAACTTAGGGTTCAAACTGGAGAGGGCTATGCTCGGCGTTTCACGTGATCGCATCAGAAATGAGGAGATCCTTAGGAGAACTAAAGTAACTGACATCGCTCGAAGGATTGCGCAGCTGAAGTGGCACTAGAGGCAGTGGGCGAGACACATAACGAGAAGAACCGATGGCCGTTGGGGCGGAAAGGTTCTGGAATGGCGACTGCGCTCAGGACGACGCTCCGTGGGTAGGCCCCTGACAAGGAGGACCGATGATATGGTGAAGGTCGCGGGAAGCGCTGTATGAGGGCAACGCAGGACCGATCGTCGTGGAGATCCTAGGGGGAGGCCTATGAACGACGGCGAAGGTTCAAACTGGCTACAACCGGGTCAGCAGCCAATACCAGGCCAAAATTAAGACGAGTCATAGTTTTCTTTTGGCTTCTTATTACAACAGGAATGCCATACTAACCCGGAGTGCTTGTCGCCGTGGTAGTCGACGTGCCTTTCGGAGCCATCAGGCTCGTGCAGAGAGTAAGAGCCCTTTACCACGTCGCCGTCGCGGTGCTCATGCTGCGACTTGTGGTCACCGGTGTGGTCATCGTCCACTTTGTATTCGAACTCGTATTTTGGGTGTGTCTGTGGTTGGAAATAATAATACAATGTGTGGTTTTATAAGCATATTTTTAATATTTATAAAAGATTATTTTTTATTCAATTTTATTTATATTCTAATTTGTTTTTTGTAATATTTTTTAGAACTATAATCATGAGCTACCTTCTCGGAGATATCTCATTTCAGAGATAATTAGGACCCTAAAATATCGAAAAATTTATAGGATTTGACAGTAGTGTAGTTTGTAAATAAGGACCACCTTATTTCATCGACAAGGCGTACTAAGTTGCGTAAACTAGATGTAAGTTGCTTAACTTACATCTAGTTAAGCCTACATTGTACTCGTAGGTATTTTTACCTACGAGTACAATGTATAAGACCCAGTAAATTTTCTTGATAATGTTTTTGTTTTTTCTGAGGGCGCCATAGTTGATTTCCCAGCCTGCTTGTTACGGATATTTAATTCTAAAAGAGGACTATCTCAATTATTTAAAAATATATATAAATTTAACTTAATCAACATTAGTCATCTCGTGTCGTTGGCCCTACCTCTTTAGGTCACTGAGACGCGGAGTAAGTAAGTAAATAGGTAACAAATCATAAGGCTTACATAGTAGTCTTGATGTTCGTGGCCGTGGCCGTGACCGTGTACAGTGACAAGCTCCGCGGGTCCGTCGTGGCGCGAGATGTGCTGGGACGAGTGGCCATAGCTGTGACTGTGGCTGTACTCAAATTCAGCTGATGCTACAGCGAGCACGAAGGTGACGAACAACACCTGCAATTAGATATTTTATTAAAGAATATAAAAGTCATAATATTGTTGGAGTACAAAAACTATTAAACAATGTCCTTTATGAGAGTAAGGACCTGTTTCACAATCTAAAAGTAAGTTCTGAGTAGCTTACCTGACAACTAATTTCATACAAATTATGTTCCATTTTTAAATTTAACCAGAAGTTAGTGCGTAATCATAGATGGTAAAATAGGCACTTAGGGTTTAGAAAGATGATAAATGAAATGTCACTTGGAGAAAATGTGTCAGGTTACTCGATAAAGATTAGTTAATAAAAAATATGCACTCTTAAGGACCCCTTGAATTTCCTTTTTAAAATAATAACAATTTTGTATTTAAAAAGTAAAAAAATTGATCACTTACTTTAGATAACATTTTGTTCTTGTTATTTTTTTCAAACTTCAGATTGATACTGATAAAGCTTACTAACAATTGCGCCTTTTATATCGATATCGGGGTTAATTAAGGCAATAAAGAAATCTTTCTAAATGATAGGCAGTTAAAAATTATGCAGGAACAATAAAATTTTTGCAATTATTTCATCACAACACTTGCGCGCTGCCTATACTGTTGTGCGACAAAATACCACGAGAAAGTCGTTACCGTAACGAAATTTCAATTATTGTAAAACAATTTTAATAAGTACCAATACGTAATCTTGGAACATGACTATTAAGTTTGATTATAATATCAAGAAGGGTAGCAGAGCCAGGTTTGGGCACAGAAGTTCTTTTTAAACTTATCAAGAAGTTGAGTAATTAAACATTGTAGTAATGAAAAACCCAAATACTTTTCTTGTTTTTACTGTCCTGTCGTCCTATTTTTGTTATTAAAATATAATATTAAAGTGTTTTCATTACCATAATTCTGTTATTTACTTGACATTAGGTTTATTATCGTAGGTATTACCTACATCTTTATGGGCCGGTTTTATTACCTACTAATAAGTTCTGGATAGTTTAATTGACAGATCTTTTGCCATATGAAAAAAATACAAATTATATGCCACATAAGCCATAATCCATAACTTATCATTATCAGTAAGTATTTGGTGAAACCGACCCATCTAATACTTACATTTCGATTCGTTATTAGCCATTTAAGTTGCTGAGGCCTGCCTTTGTAAGAACAAAATAAAATGCACCAGAGTTGGTGCCAGTGTGCTACTAACGTACTTAAGTCGTTAAAGTTAAGGTCAATAATGATTAAGTTGATTAACTGCGAATAGGCAACACGTTTGCCCTATAATGTGGAATATGGCACAAACCACCACTTCTAAATTAGTCGTAGAATACTAACATTTGTAAGGCAGTATTGTTACTAACAAAAAATGGATCTTTGTTGTCTAAATAAATAAATAAATAATAATAATTTTAAAGGCAGCGAAATCGACAGCCTTTTCAAGATATTCTGAAAACTACTGTAGGTAGGGTATGAGGAGGCGCATTGGTTCGCGCGCTCAGTCTACGATTTAGTTTCGCAATGGTCGGTCACGGGATAGGTGACCAATAATTTACTATCTCTTCCGTGCCTCGGAAGGCACGTTAAACCGATGGTCCCGGCTTTATTTGCGGTCATGAAAACCGATCAATCCGCATTGGGCCCGCGTGGCGGATCGTGGCCCATTCTCCTTATCTTATGACTTATCTATCCATAAGGAAGGCCAATGCCCCGGCAGTAGGGACATAAAAATGGTTAATGACGACTGTTCAATCTGTTCATAAGTACTGAAACATAAAACTTGTGTAATAACGTTAGAACTTGTATAACGAAAACCGCACCTAAAATGAACGACATAGGTAAAGGCACAGAACAAGGAAAAGAGGTAAAAGGCAATCTCAAGCACAAAGTATAAAGCCTGACCTGCAGCTGCTGTTGACTATGTAGTCAACAGCAGCTGCAGGTCAGGCTTTATGTAAAAATACCACTTGTTTTTGCGACGCATTGATAAACTCCTTTTGAAGTTGCTTAAAAAATTATAAAAGAACTAAAACTTTTTGAAATAACGACAAAATATACATACAACGCCAGCTTTCATGCACGCCATACCGTTAAAGTAGGTAATTAAAAGCAGCAAAAAGGATGTAGTTACGTCAAAATATATTTTTCAAGAATTAAAAAACTGTTGCTAAGCAACCAAAACCTGAACTGTAAGTTTTTGCAAATGTAAACTCCAACTCTGCTTTCAGCATACGCGCGTCACAATATAAATTTCTCCGACTATCCTCTCTTTAAAATGCAATTACTTTTGATAAAGTTGACCGATTTTGATGAAATAAGCCTATACGGTAAGTTGAGATACGGAATTTAAACATATAAACAATTCTGTGGACTTAAATCAGTGGTTTTGGTGTGATGTTCATTTAAACACACAGACATACAGACAGACGGACAGACAAAAATTCTAAATATAATAGAAATTGGTTCTGCTGCTTATTCTGAGTCCCCCTATCTATTTATTTTGCAAATCCAAGCAATGTACAAACACGCTGAACTTTGATTCTTATTATGAGTATTGATAAGTATAGATTATTTATTTTTGTAATCGAGTATAATTTGACTTATTCAAAATAAATAGCTATAGGCTTCTGGTGTGCGAATAACATAACCAAGCACATATTTTTTTTTGTTTTAGAATAACATCTGAAGATCGGAAGAGCGCTTTCATTGACACGTGGTTGATCTTTATCACACCAATTATACAAATATTTTCATGATTAATTTGTACTCCACGCGACCAATCACGAAACTTTTTACTACGCGACCACTCTAGGGTTAAACGTATAAGTTACTAGTTTCGGGTTTAAAATTATTAGAGTTCAAACATGACGATTGGCGCGCTCATCGCGTGACGTCCTTCGTCGAAGTTTCATAAAAAAAATGTAGCAAACTGCTTGAGCGGCCATACAAAGAGATGGAAAGTGCGTCACAGCATGAAACGCTAACCCCGTAGGTAAAACAAATATATCGGAAACGATAACACGTATGGAGAACATAAAAACATAGTATTTTTTTTATTTTTACTATACCTACTGCTAAATTATATATAAATCGAAATGTGGTGCTATTTTTAACCGACTTCAAAAAAGGAGGAGGTTCTCAAGTCGACTGTATTTTTATTTTATTTTTTTTTTATGTATGTTCCACCATAACTTCGCCAGTTGTTAACAGATTTTTATAATTCTTTTTTTATCTGAAAGAAAATGGTTTATGTGTAGTCCCATATAATTTTTACGAAGATCTGGCTAGTAGTTTTTTCATAATCCTGAAAAATATCAATCACCTTTTGGCAAGTAGTCGTATACCTAGATGACATCATTGTTGTGTATGGGCTGATTTTTAGTGTAAGTAACGGCACATAATGTAACAAAAAATCTGAAATAAAAACATTTTATAAAAAAAAATCAAACCGACTTCAAAAAGTAAAAAATAAAACTTTTGGAGTCGGTGCTAGTTAGCTAAGGCCAAAAAAAATATAGTTAATAGAAGTGCAATGTAGAATGCTTTGGCTGGCACCGACTCCAAAAGTTTTATTTTTTACTTTTTGAAGTCGGTTTGATTTTTTTATATAAAATGTTTCCAATATACGTTTATTAACTTACTTCAATATCTTTTTATTTTCAGTGTAATAAGTACTTAATTTGTAAATGTTTTCTTGTAATTGGTAGCAATTTATTCGTATAATTTATCGTACGTCAATAAAACATTCATAGTGTTTAATAAAATAGAAATCTTGACAAGTCCGAGATATCTTACAGATAATTGATATAGATTGGAGAGCCAAGTACCAACCCTTGTGGAACTCCCGCTAAAATTGTGTGATAGGTAGAACACAAACTTAATAGCACGTACGTACATCTTATGTATTGGCGCGCACTGTTCATTGGAATAAATCAACTTTAACGTATATCGAACGCGCTATATTTCACGAACTAAGTTGTAAATTGTGTTTGTGTTTTTTGGTTTTTCCGACGTTTCGGCACCTTTTCAGCTGCCGCGGCAATTTTCAGCGGCAATTTACAACTTAGTTCGTGAAATATAGCGCGTTCGATATCCGTTAAAGTTGTTTTATTTTAATAGCACGTTCGCTTGATGGTATTGTAAATAATATTTGAACCCTTATTAATCCTATTCCATGGACTCCCCTTTATTCAGTTCCCAAAGCTTTTTGAGAAGTAAGATATTTATGATGTACAACGTTAAAAGCCTTATCTAAATAACTACATTTTATTCACGTGTTGAATGATAATATTAATATTATTTACGCTTGCATCGTGAAGCGATTCATATTCGTATTTGTAAATGTACAAATAATTCGCAGTAGACTTTTATTCCCGGTCAGCTTACGGAACAGCAATACTGTCATGTCTGTGTTGTGTATGTAGTTGTTAAAAGAGCTTGACAGTGAATGAATATTCCACCTCAGAAGACAGCATCGCATCTCATGCAACTTGGCCGAAAGGTGGGAAGTTATTCTCTAGAGTGTAGTGCATAATTTATTTTTCTGTTTTATTGGTTAAGTCAAGTTTTGATTTTAGGAATTATATATAAAATATTAATAAATATATTTTTGAGTTTCTCAGAGCTATGTTATCTTTTTATCGATTTTAAAATAACGTTAAAGTGATGTGAGTAACTACATATATCAGCATTAAAAATATGCCAATAGTTTAGCTATTTTTGTGAAGTAGGCACCTATATAATATTCATTATCAATAAATGAAAATAAATTTAAGGATGACCCTTAGTGATTCAAATAAATTAAGTGATTAAACGAACTTCTCAAGTGAAGTTCGATCATTATTATATGAATCGCTTCATTCGAAGATATAACTAACCAGGTAGTCCCTTATAGGTGCTAGGCAACTTCGCACAATTTTTAAAGTATTTAATTTGACTAAACGTCAAAATTCATACGTCTCGTCGCGCGCCATATTGGACTGCTTACTCATTCTTTAGAGGTAGAAACAGAAAAAACTTTCTTGCTTTGGGTTAAATAAACAGCATTGTGCCAACGATGCTTGTTTCTGTAATATGGGAAGGGAGGGAAATTATATCTTCGAATGAAGCGATTCATATAATAATGATCGAACTTCACTTGAGAAGTTCGTTTAATCACTTATTATATTTCATCGCTTCATTCTTCAGATATAACTAACCAGGTAGAAGTTTAGAGTATGCATAGAAAGTTTTTGTAATTATCAGTAAATTGATTGAGTTGTATATTATTTTTGAACAATCAACAGCCGCAAGAAAGAAACAATACTGTATTACCAAAAACGAAAAATGAAATAAAAATAAACCTTCTGTTACATTTATGATAATAGTTATTGATACCTTTTTACCTATTAACTAATTAAGTCATATTATAGTTTTATGACAAGATACTCATGGCAAAGTTTTCCTCCTTGATAACATTCCGATTGTAGAATTTTGTAAATGTATGAGATGTGCTGGTCTAGCCAGCTGTTTTGCGGATGGTTTCTATGGAAACACCACGCGCGTGCGCCGCCGAAGTGGCGGCGTGTCGCGTGCTGTGTGCACTAAACATGGATGTGTTGATGCCGCTGTCTGACAGCACTTGCTTTATCCAGCGACTAATGGATTGTGTTGTCGCTGCTTTATGTGTCAGAAGAAGCTGACCGGTACTCTCAGTTCTCTTATTTTTTGTTACAAAAATATAGTCTCTGAGAACTGTAGCGGGGCATATACGATTATTTTCCCCGTAAAATGGTAATTTAAGGAGAGGTTGGTCATGTTTTGGTGATGAAGTTTTTATTAAATCGGTAATAATAATTTTGGCATCATAATCGTTAAAAGTAATGTTTTCTAGTTTAATGAGTGAGAGAGTTTGAACTCGGTGTGCTGTACAGATAGCAAGAAGGGTAACTAACTTTTTTGTCAATTTCTCTAAATTGAGGTCAGTATGAGGGTACCATTGTGATACTAAGTTAAGGACGAGTTGGGGGTCCCAAGTACTGGCGTACTTGGGTGATGAGTGTCTTAATCTGAAGGCTCCTTTAAGGAGCCGCTTAACATTTTCGTCTGAACCTATATTCCCAATAAGTAATGATAACGCTGAACGATGACTGTTTAAGGTACTATACGAACATCTAGATGTAAATTGGTTACTTAGAAATGACAGAACCATTGTTCTTGTAGGTTCGAGCCAATTTATATCTTTCTCAGAGCAATACAACCACCAAAGCTTAAAAGTGACGTTGTATTGTCTCATGGTGTTGTCAGACAACGACGCCAGCATTAGGTCGAGAGCTTCGTGAGGAGTCCCTCGGTGAATGAAGGCCTGCCGCAGAGCTTCGCGGCTGCCAGGGTAAGCTTCGAGCCGAGGGGGAGATGGTCTCTGAAAAGAGATCGAAGTGGATATGTATGACCATCAAAGCAAAGAATATCTGAACATATAAGTTTTGATATTAGTGGGTACCACGGTTGCGCGGCCCAATACGGAAATACGAAGATACCACTAGCTTCGTCATCTATAGTTTTTCTAAGACACTTTAATATTAAAGAGAATGGCGGAAATGCATAGAAGTAAAAACTTTGCCAATTTGTGGTGAATGCATCTACCGCGACGGCGTCGGGGTCTTGTTTCCAGGATGTAAATTGTTGAATTTGGCGTTGGTGCGAGAAGCGAATAAATATATTTGTGGTTCCCCAAATTTCATTTTAATTATGTCAAAAGCTTTATCTGATAACTCCCATTCTGTATCGGGGTTTATGATTCTTGAATCATTTACATTCAGATTGCTGACTTCAGCATAGTTATCTTTTGTGTTAACATATGACGCAAATATCCATATGTTTCGCTTTTCGCACCATTGCCATATAATTCGCGATAATTGATTCAAATGGGGGAATTGAATTCCTCCCATACGGTTTATGTAGCTTACAGCGGTGGTATTATCAATACTTAACAGTACAGCACAGTTGCTTTTGTTTTGGACAAAGCTTTTTAAGGCCAGAAATATTGCTAAAAACTCTAAGTAGTTGATATGTTTTTCACGTTCAATCGCACTCCACATTCCGTGGGTTCGGTTGTTTTTACATACAGCCCCCCAACCGGTCTTGGAAGCGTCTGTTTATATTTCAAAATCGAAACTAGAATATCTCATATGATTGTATGTGGAAAATATGTTATTTTTCCACCAAGTCAGGACTTGCATAATTACATTAGAAAGATATATTTTAGTGTCATAGTTATTGTTGTGTTTCAACAATAAAATAAATTTAAGTCTTTCTAAGATTTTCGTGTAAACCCAACCGTATTTTGTGGCTGGACAGACGGACACCAAGACACCGACCAGTTGAGCAAAATCACGAATGGTGCATTTTGGTAAGGTGGAATATTTATTTATGAGCTGTGCTATACTGTGACGCTTGTCAAAAGGTAAAGTTAAAGTTAAATTAACAGTATTGAACTCAAAACCTAGAAACTTGCAGCTAGGTTTCGGTTCCAAAATGCTTTTTTCAAAATTAATAACAAAGCCTAAGCATTGTAACATTTTTAGAGTTTCATTAGCATTTAATAAGCAATCTGTATAGGAGTCCCCTATGCACAAAATGTCGTCCAAGTACATAACTGATTTAAAACCGCGACGTCTCAGGAAAGAAACTTCTTTCATTATTTTTGTAAAGACTCGGGGTGCTGCTGATAAGCCGTACGGCATCGCTGTGAATTCGTAAGTGGTTATTTGGCCTGGTTTTATTTCGAATTCAAATCAAAGATAATTTCTATGTTTAAAATTAATTGGTATCAAAAGGTATGCCTCTTTTAGATCGATTGTAGCCAAATAACCGTTTCTAGGAATGAGCTTTGCGGCCGTACGGTAGTCCTCCATTTTAAAATGTTCTTTTAAGATAAATTTATTTAAAGGTTTTAAGTTTAAAATAAATCTTTTACGACCGTTTGATTTTGGTGTGAGGAAAATCTGATAAAAACTGGCCCTTTGTTGGCTCACAAGGAGAAATAGCTGCTAATTCTAATATTATTTTTTTTAATGGCAAGGCTCATTTCTTGTTTTTCGCTATGAGAGAATTTATTTAGTGGTTTTAATGATTGTTTTACTTCTTTGCAAAAAAGAATTTCAAAACCGTTATTTATCCAACTAAGAACAGTTTTGTTTTTCGTTATATTTAGCCAACAGTCATAAGAATGTTGGATGCGTCCCGCATGTACCTGTGTTACTGATGCGTTGGGGCACGAGGTTTGTTCTGTTGAACATTTTTCGTGCTCGTCGATGGGTAATTGCGACTCGGGGCCGCTGGAGCTGGTGCTGATGCCGGGCGACGGTTTCCTCCAAGCACCCCCCCCCCCCCCCCCTGTTTGACAGGTAGCGAGGAGGTTACCAGATTCCCTGGTACCTAACTAGGACGAGAGCCTGTCTGTTGTGGATTGCTTGTTGAAGCTTTCTGAGGTAAAGTCTTCTTTATTTGAAGCCCTTGTTTTTCGATTGCTTTTGCAGCTTTTATATTTTCTGACAACTTTTCACCAAACAAGGTGCTGTCTCTTTCTGTGTCATGTATGACGTTGAGACAAGTTTTATCTAAGCTTGGTGTAATAAGCTTAGTTCTGCTTTAAGTGAAAGTAAAGTGCAAGTCAGATAGTAATCGACAACCGTTGCTGAGGTGCTTTATAGCCTGTAATCTGTCGCCATTTAATAATAGTAAATCCATTGCCCTATTAACGGCTGTTATACCGGCGCCAAGTTGTTGTTGTTGTACAGTAAGGTTGTTTTTATCCCTATTCCTTACCATGTCAGGAAGAGCAGCTGCTATTTCAGCATTTAGTTTTGGTGCCTGTAACAGTCGACAATTGTCTGGAACTATGTACTCTTTTAAGAGATTTTCTTTGGGTTCCTTAGGGATACCCTTCTTTAAAATAGGTTGCCGTAATTTGGCTTGGCTGTCTAATATTTTTTCACCAAATTCTGGAGTATCCGAGACAGCTTCTCCTAGTGCTAATAGTAGCTCTGGGTCTAAGACAGGGTCACTTGGTAAAACTTGGTCTGTGGGGTTGTTATTCTCAGCCAATTTTTATTCTATTAAAGGGGTATTCTCGCTTTGTAAATTGTTATCTACTTGGGTGCATTTTTGCTCATGTGATTTTTAATTTATTTTAGTAAAGGTAGATAAAAAAAAATATATAAAAATATTTTTCTCTTTGTAATTAAAAAGTGAGCGGATAACCCCTATGTTTTTGAATTGTAGTCATTAACTCGCAGTTAATTCCTACAGACCGACCGACGTAGGGAATAAAAAACATTATTTTCCTACATATAATATCATCGTTGGAGACTCGCAGTCAACCCCGATGTATCTTTGTTGTATTTATTGACTCGCAGTCAATCCATACAGGTCGCTTTTAACGTAATGCACGAACACTATTTCACTCAATATAAAGGAATGTATACGGTACTTACGATTTGTATCATCTTCGTCGTCGGACATTATAATTCGACGATGTTTTTTCTTTTTTCGATTTGCTTCTCTCTCTAATTTCCTAATCATTCTATTATACTTATCAATCTTTTCTTCGGCGCTGCGTTTCGGCATTTTTAATGGACACGTCTGCTCGTTGCCACGCACAAATAAGGAATGAGTAAGCAGTCCAATATGGCGCGCGACGAGACGTATGAATTTTGACGTTTAGTCAAATTAAATACTTTAAAAATTGTGCGAAGTTGCCTAGCACCTATAAGGGACTACCTGGTTAGTTATATCTGAAGAATGAAGCGATGAAATATAATAATAAAATACTTGTTTAGGTGTATGTAGCATTATATGTATTCAGTCAATACAAAAATAAAAAAATATATTAAACATTTACGACAAAATCATGTTTGGAGTAAGTTTTTCAATAATGATGATGAGGGACGATGTGATGGGTGCTGTGCTTCACATCAGCGTGGAATCTGAAAAAAAAAACTAATTAGTTGGATCGATATTAAAAATAATCTGTAGCATCTTATCCACTCAACGGTCTATTAGAACTACTGTTATTATTATTACTGTCTATTAGAACCAAGTTCTGATTTAAATAATTAATATTAAGAGCATCGTAGAACTGCATTTAGGTAACAATCTTTTAGCAAAGTCCAATATCCTGCGTCCACTAGGCGCGCCGAGCCGAACCGAATCAAATCGCAAAAAGTTGCTTGCTATACATAACTTATAAAACCACTTCCATTAGCGTCGCACCTAATCGCCCACAGGTAAATTTCTATATAATTTGACGAAGAGTTGATATTAGTCTCCGATAGACGCACAGTAGGAAAGGCGACTCGGTTCGATTTGGCGCGTTTCTACTGCAGGTAGTAGTCGCCAGGCAGATCGAAGGAGTGACGTGGCGCTAGCGCTGGATATGAGTGTTCGATCATTACATACTCATTGATCATCACATTTTTTGTTATTACTCTTCAACCCCAAGAGAACGTTCAATAATTAAGATCTGCATGGTAACCATGTCGAACCTAAATCAAGTTATTTGTGGATTGCTTTAGCAATACTCTTGCGGGGCTCTTCTTTTATCAGTATTATATTAGCCATACTAACCCGGAGTGCTTGTCGCCGTGGTAGTCGACGTGCCTGACGGAGCCGTCGGGCTGGTGCAGCGAATAGTAGCCCTTTACCACGTCGCCGTCGCGGTGCTCATGCTGCGACTTGAAGTCGCCCGTGTGTGGGTCCTCTACTTTGTACCCAAACTCGAATTTGGGGTACGCCTGATAAATAAAGTGGTTTAGTGGTAGGGTTCATGCGCCAGAGGAGTCTGAGTAGGGAGTAGTTTTATAATGAAATCTTTAATGATGAATAATTTTATCAACATCTGTATGTCTGCTAAAGAACTTAACTGGTAATATTATCTTGCAATTGAAACCTATACTAAGCCTGGTACAATCGGGGAACTTCGCGGTTGATCAGTAGAGTTTTTTTCTAAGTAAATTATCTTAAAAAGTAATAGACTTATAAAAAAACGTTTATATATCACAAATAATAGGGCTAGAATAGGTGTAATAATAGGTGTTTCATTAAAAAAAAAATATATATATAACCTTAATACTTTCCGAAATAACTTTTCTCAAAAAAACTCTACTGATCAACCGGGACGAGCCCCGACTGTACAATAAAAATCTGTAAAAGAGAAAAATTATGAATTTCATTGTTATCTTTGTACGGATTTTAAATTTTATGTAATGAGAACTACGACTATGATTAGTTGTATTAATAATCATTATCAAATGGTCAAGGGAACATTTAATACTTTTAAGTGATGTCAATGGTTGTGACACCTTCGACATCACTTAAAAGTATTGTCTAATGCCATTGTTTCAAAAATAGACCAATTGACTTACATAATAGTCGTGAGTGTCGTGGTGCCCATGGCCATGGATGGGGACGATGTGAGCGGGCCCATCATGACGAGAAATATGCTGGGAAGAAAATCCATGACCGTATCCATAGGCAACGGTCATCACAGATGCGAAGGCGACGACGGAAAGTACCTGAAATAATATTTAGAAGTGATATAATAACTGTTTAAAAAATATATGGAGCTATGAAGGAATACAACTTCGATTTTCTTTTGTTTTAACAAAAACTGTGACGTAGTATTTCCTTTTTTGTAAACTTAATTGGGCTGCGTTGTTTGCGCTCTTTTATCTTTTTTGAATAAAACCTTTTACCTTAGTGAACATTTTGATTGTTGTGGTTTCTAAGTTCAGTGGTTAACTGATACATGTCAGGTGAACTCTACGTCTTTTATATCTAAATAACAAGGGACTCAAGGCAATATTGATTTCTCTTTAATAGGCGGTTTACTATTCGCGAGCTTAGAATGCAACAATTTCGTAAAGTAATTAGTTCTACATGCCAGCGTTCGCCAATGTGGTATGACAGAGATTAGATTATTCACTATTATCGTTTGTTTCTTAATTAGTATTTATAAGGTTCTCTTTTGTGTTTTTTATGACTAATTTGAGATAAAATTATATAGTTTTTATTGTTAAAACATATTAGTTTTAATAATATTAAAAAAAAAATAGTTTTATCTCAAAATTGGCATAAAAAGCATTGACAAGAAGCTATCTCGTACTTAGTATAAAAAGTTAAGAGAAATTAAGTAAAAATACTTTAACTATACTCGAGCCACCTTACGGAAAGAATGTTATAATAATAATATTTACGAAACGTGTTCGAAATTATTGTTTACACATTTGAATACTTTTCGTAATTAATCTACAAATGCGTTATATTATATTACAGTTATTAAACTTGGACAATATACACAACAAACTCGCACTTGAAGTGTTCCGTCTCTCACCCAAGGTTGCCTGGAAGAGAGTGCTATGTAGCAATAAGGCCGCCTATTGTGTGTTCTTCTTTTTTGTATTTTTTTCTGTATGTGTTTGTTTTTGTATCGTGTGCAATAAAGTTTCTGTTATTATTATTATTATTATATTAAATTAAGTATTGACTTGACTACAGATTACCCAAAATGCCACTATATTTTTACGCAATAACTTTGTTTTCATAGTATACAAAAATATTGTTGACCATAACTTGCAATAGACCTACTTTTATGATCAATCAATGAGATCAAAATCAGTAACACCATATTTTTTTTATACCGAAAATACCGAATTATCTTCCATCTCTTTACAAATAGAGGCTGAACGGCAGGTTTTTTTTTAATGAGGTCAATGTTTTTATCTACTGCGTTATTTTTTTAGCAATTGTTTTTGATGAAGGTACAAAAAACCCATACGGTTCGCGCAATGGAAAACCGTGGCTGCTGTTGCGACATCAACCATAAATGTCGCAGCACTGTATGCTCTTAGAAACTCCGTTTGATTGTCAAATCCAACTAATTTTAAGTAAGATACTTCTTTAATATAAAAACGAGTGGACTCACATGGTTTTGTTCTTGTTTTTATCCGTTCCCGTGGTAATATCAGGATAAAAAGTAGTAAAATTCAGTTGAGGTCGCATTCGTTTCTTCTTCGTCAATCCGCCGGTGTACACTGTTCCTAACGATACATATTGGGCGTTAAAAGACTCGTAACGATGCCTTTTAATGTGTAGTGCACTTAAAACTAAATGAGACTAAGTAAAAATAATTGAGGGGAAACAAATTTATTTTTAGTTTTCTGAAAATGGGTGCCAACGTGTAGTGTACGTGTGTATATGGGTAGTTCATCGAAATTTCATTCTTCGACTGAATCATTTGGTCAAAATTTAATCTCACTTTGAGCTCTGTAGCACCTGTTTATACGAAAATAGGCATACTAAAGAATATATATTTAAATGAGGGACTCGTTTTTGTTAATTAGTTTTTAAGATATTGATGTTCAAATATTTTGTGCCCAGATGAATCAGAATTTGTTACAGATAAATCAGAAACAGATATAAAAAATTAAAAACTTTATGAAGATAGACTATGTAATAAGAAATGATTCAATAAAACAATTATCAGTGATAATATCACAGAAAATACGAATGAATTCAACAATAGTTCCTGTAAAACATTTATAAATTTTAAAACAGTTTATAATAATTCTTGTAATATTTATATAAAAAGCGAAAATAACCAGAAAATTTAACCTTTGCTAATATTTGGAACACAATGATATCTTATGGTAAATTTTAAACAGAAAAATATTGGAAAAAATTAACTCGGCCACAAGTGAATTCTCAAACGGGTATCGAACCCGCGACCATAAGTATAAAAATAGCATTGAAAAATGCAAAAATTACAAAATCATAAATTATTGGCAGTTGCATCTTAATCGATCGTTAAACACCTGAAAAGATGTTTCTTTCGAATGCAAGGATATTCCTAGCATTGATGTGACAACGCTGGCCTACAGCGTATTAAAAATATAAAAGTATTGGAGAATTTCGACGGTGGTTCGCAAGTCTCGGTAGCTCAGCGGTTAGAGCATTGGACCGGATTTCCAAAGGTCGCGGGTTCGATTCCCGTCTGACAATTCACTTGTGGCCGAGTTAATTTTTTCCAATATTTTTCTATTTAAAATTTACCATAAGTACAAAAATTGCATTGAAAAATGCAAAAATTACAAAATCATAAATTATTGGCAGTTGCATCTTAATCGATCGTTAAACACCTGAAAAGATGTTTCTTTCGAATGCAAGGATATTCCTAGCATTGATGTGACAACGCTGGCCTACATCGTATTAAAAATGTAAAAGTATTGGAGAATTCCGACGGTGGTTCGCAAGTCTCGGTAGCTCAGCGGTTAGAGCATTGGACCGGATTTCCAAAGGTTGCGGGTTCGATTCCCGTCTGAGAATTCACTTGTGGCCGAGTTAATTTTTTCCAATATTTTTCTATTTAAAATTTACCATAAGATATCATTGTGTTCCAAATATTAGCAAAGGTTAAATTTTCTGGTTATTTTCGCTTTTTATATAAATATTACAAGAATTATTATAAACTGTTTTAAAATTTATAAATGTTTTACAGGAACGATTTCGAGGAGTATTTCGAAGAGGTTTTCAATGAGGTTTCGTTAAGTCGAGGACGAGTAAGTTTTGGAGGAAAGACTTAGAATATGGGTGTCAGACTACGACATATTAAGTGTAATAATAAGGTATGTAGAAAAGTTTATACCTTGTTTTTTTATTATTAAAAGAATAACTACAGTTAAAAACACTCCTTTTGTGCGGGAGAGGGGTAGAACTAATTTAGTTTATGACTCATATGGTGTTTTGACCATTTGAATCGGGCACAGATGGATCAGAATTTTGTCTATAATCATGCATAAGTCATCATACGTACAGACTTCAGTATTGTCATTTTTCTACACGAATCTATAACTCAAAAGCATCACTCAAAACGCAGATTGAAGTTATAAAACAATCAAATAAATTTTATATAGTAGGCATTGTAATCAGCATGCTACCTGAACCAAGCACAGATGAATCAGATATTTACCTTCGTAATAACGGGAACTAAGCCAACCAGCAGCTCGTAGACCTTCCAGTTCATCCGTTGCACTACTGGCTTCCCCGCGCTGGAAGCCGGACCCTCATTATTATTATCCGACCAAGTACGATCAAGCGCAGTTTAAGCCACATTAATCAGTAAAATTCGCCGGCCACTTCTTATTAACTTATTTATAAACTCAATAAGGTAGTTAACTTAAGACTTTTTTTTGTAAAAGGGCAATATTTTTACTTTCGTTAAGAATATAATTTATTGATTTAATATAGGGAAAATGTGACATCGACCATATTATTCGGAAAATTGCAAACGGACGCGTCATATGAATCAGAAGAACATAGGTACTTCAAAATTTTTTAATATGTATCTAGACTGTAATTATTTAGGAAATATCATTTGTCCCAGTTAGGGATAAACCTGAACTGCACAAAAAAAATCTACAGGCCGTTTTTTTAGTTGGTTACAGAAATATTCCCAGAGACATTGAAAAATTACATTGACATTGAAGACATTGGAGTTTTGTTTTCTGTAATAAGTACTCGTTAAAATCAATGAAAAAGTAAATTGGGAAAAATAATGTGAATGTATTGAATGCACTGTAAAATATTTATAGCTCAAAAAAGTAGCTACTTGTTCAAGTTAATTATGAACGGGTTAAACTTATTGCTAGTTACTTTTTGTTGGTTTTTTTTCTTTTCGCACTTTATAAATGTATTTTACGACGTTTCTTATATATTCCAAATGGTTACTAAACTTTAAAATCGTATTTTATTCAAAACAAAACGTGTGCAACAAATAATTTTTTAAATCTGTACAATTTTGCTTTTTAGATAGTGTATTTATGTAAGTTTTTAGCTACCCCATCATTCTTTGTACTGTTTTGAAGTTTTACATAATAAGGTTCTTTGAGGTATTCTCAGTTCAGTTCTATAAGAAATACGTCTATCAGACTGAACTACAAACCCTACGATATAGGTAATATTTTTTCCCACAAGAAACTATGAGATGTCAGAATGTAAAAAAAAAGAAATAGACTGAAATAAGTTTATTCAGTTGTAAAAACATAAAAAAATATTAACACAGATGAACAATGTTCAATTTGAAGGTAACTTGTGAACAATATTTCATTTAATCCTAATAATGATGGTTGTGGTGATGGGGCACGATGTGGTGGGTGCTGTGCTTCACATCAGCGTGGAAACTACAAACAGAAATAAAAAAAATGGTTAGTCGTTATTTGAAGTCAATAATAAATACTAAGAAAGTACTAACGCTTTGAAATGGGTAAAGATGAATGTGGAATTCGAATTTATATCTGTGGAAAATTGACTCTGAAATCGTCGGAAAAACTTTTAGTTGCTAAAGTGTCAGTTTATCAGAATATTTAAGTTGAACTGTTGAGTCACGTACAATTTTTTATAGCTTCAATAATTGCAGCGAGTTTTTCAGCACGAATTGCATGAATGACTTTTTGGTGCACGTGAGTGTCTAGTTCCTACTGAATTCCGCGTGTTCTATACGAGTATTTGGTGCCAAAATAATCGATCAGTGGTTGTCGCACGTGAGGAAAGGTAAGGTAATGCAGGGAATATTACAATTATGTGACGCTAAGATGTTAATGCTGCATATTGTCATAGGTCGTCATCGGGTACAGGAATAAGTCATACTAACCCGGAGTGCTTGTCGCAGTGATAATAGACAGGCCAGATGGAGCGGGCGGGCTGGTGCAGCGAGTAGTAGCCCTTTACCCTTTACTTTAGTTTATACAATGGAACAAGCTGTACTAACCCACAGTGCTTGTTGCCGCGGTAGTCGACGTGTCTTACGGAGCCATCAGGCCCGTGCAGGGAGTAGGAGCCCTTCACTACGTCGCTGACGCGGTGCTCATGCTGCGACTTTAAGTCGCCCGTGTGAAGATCCTTTAGTTTATACAATGGAACAAGCTGTACTAACCCAGAGTGCTTGTCGTGGTGGTAGTCGACGTGTCTGACGGAGCCATCAGGCCCGTGCAGGGAGTGGGAGCCCGTCACTACGTCGCTGTCGCGGTGCTCATGCTGCGGCCTGAAGTCGTCCGTTATAAGATCCTTTAGTTTATACAATGGAACAAGCTGTACTAACCCAGAGTGCTTGTCGCGGAGTGGCAGCCCTTCACTACGTCGCCGTTGCGGTGCAAATGCTGCGACATGAAATTGCCCGTGTAATCCTCTACTTTGTATAATAGGAACAAGCCATACTAACCCGGAGTGTTTGTCGCCGTGGTAGTCGACGTGCCTGACGGAGCCGTCGGGCTGGTGCAGCGAATAGTAGCCCTTTACCACGTCGCCGTCGCGGTGCTCATGCTGCGACTTGAAGTCGCCCGTGTGAGGGTCCTCTACTTTGTACGCGAACTCATACTTGGGGTACGCCTGATAAAATAAACGATATCGGGTTCACATTCTAATATTTTATTTTATTCTATTCAAGATGTCATTCCAGTCTCTGAACAGATTGTACATTCCAGAGTCGGTTCAAATGAGTCCAGTGAAATTACAGCTCTGGATTCGATCACTGTACTGGAATAATTAAATGAACCGGGTATAATGATACAATTTATCAAGAGTAATGCGATAAACATTTCAAATGAAGAATTGATATCAGAGGGATTCCTCTGTTCATGGTAAGACTGGAAGATAATCAAGAAAGTGTGTTTTCAATTTTTAAAAATAGGTATAAGAATTAATTTCGAATTTGTTTTATTAACAAAGCAAGTGGTTGGTTTACCACTCCTGTGTGATTTGCTACATTTAATACTTACATAGTAGTCATGGGTGTCGTGGTGTCCATGCCCATGGCCTCCGTGAATGGGAACGATGTGAGCGGGTCCATCGTGTCTGTAGATGTGCTGGGAAGAGAACCCGTGACCGTGGGCGGCCACCACTGACGCGAAAGCGACGACGCACAGAACCTGTAATTGTAAAAAGCAATAATCACATCTTTTTGATTGATAAAGGGACTATTTGTAAATCGCAAATCAAAAGGTAGTTAAAAATTCCTCCAGGATTTAGTAACGATGACCCAAATGTCTCCAGCGGGCTTACCAGCATCTGTTAGAAACCATCATGTCATAAGAAAGTTTTGTTTGCGTTTTGTTTTTATTAAAATTGTCCTATTTTGATTTTTGACACACTTCATACTTTGGAGGCGATGATTGAGCGATGAGACGTCACAAAACTTCCGTCAAAAACACTTTAAGAGATTCGTAGTACGGAATGGCATGGCAAGATTGAAACAATACTGCGCTAAGAGATGGCGGTAGGCCCTCTGATGTCTTTTTCATTTTAAACAAAAGCTGAAGCAAAATAAAAATTAAAACTTTTACACTTGAGGGGTGAAAGTTTTTTAGAAAAAAATATTTCGATTTAAAATATTCGCGAACTTTTGATCTTATATGGAAATTTATATAGAACTCATAACTGACCTTGGTGAACATTGTGTTTTGTTGTTGTTTCTAAGTTCAGTAGCAAACTGATACATGTCGGTTGAACTCTACGTCTTTTATATCTATAACAAGGGCATTCAAGGTAATATTGGTTTCACTTTAATAGGCAGCGAAATAATTCACGAGCTTAGAATGCAGTGTTTGCAACAAATTTCGTAAAGTAATTAGTTCTACATGCAAATACTTTCAGTGCACTGTCACAACGTTAGCAGGCACAAAGGCTTTCGCAAATATCTGAAAATATTAATTTTAAAATTATTACGTATTTAGTAGTTGTCGAAGGCGGTTTTAACAGTGTAGTTCCTGAAATAAAAGTCAACCCGTGACCACGGCAACTGAAAAGGTGCCGAAACGTCGGGAACCCAAAAACCCGCAAAATAAACCGAAAAACTATAGTACCAAATATATATTTCGGGTAAATAAATCGCACTAAATACTCCACAAATGTTGTTTTATTTCAATTATGAGTGCGCGAAAAAACTTAAGATGTGCTTAGTGTAGTTCCTGTTTGTTCCAGTGAGATTATCGGGATCTTCTTCTTATCGAGTGAGGAATAGTGGCCACTTCTGGTGTCAGAGTTTATCAAGCAGCCTAATAAGGCTTCTGACTTGGCTTAACGACTGTAATCAAATGACAACAGCCAGGACCGACGGTTTAACGTGCCCTTCGAAGCACGGAAGCGCTCAGTTATAATGCCACATTACGGTCACCCATCCGAATCGGGATGAAAAGTATTCTATGTTTTTATCCGAGCTATAAACTATAAGTATGTGTGCCAAACACCCAAATCCGTTTTAGCGTGATTGAGTAACGAACATCAAGATATACAAACATGAATATCATTAGTTTTCTCTCATACATTGTTCTCTCTCTATCATTATAACATAACATTGTTCTCGCTCTCTATAGTGTCTATAGTTAATTAGGTATGTACCTGGAATTAAGTAATTTTAAGTGTGTTTTTGTCTATAACTTATGGAATTATGTCATTTTAAGTGTTTTTTTCTTCTGTTACCTCTTTTAATTTTTAATTATTTGTTGTAACTGTTCTCTGTGTGTAGAGTGCTATTTTTTACTGGCTGCACCTGAATATCAGCGTCACACTTGTTGTGGCAATAGCTGAGGTTGGGGACCAATTCGACTAAATTGTGTGTATGTGTAATATAAGTCATGTTTGTATCTTGTTTTTTTAGTGGAATTAATTTTCTTTCTTTCTTTCTTTTTTCTTTCTTTCTTTCTTTCTTTCTTTCTTTCTTTCTTTCTTACTTTATTTCTTTCTTTCTCTCTCTCTCTCTCATTAGTAGGACCTTCCGTCCTCCCGTGTCTTCGTCAATTCAATTCAATTCAATTCATAGAGTTTATTGCAATTATGTGGTTACAAAGGTGGTGTATTACATATAGACCAATACCATAATATGACAATTTAGCTTAAATTTATAAATTTCCAATATCTCATACAAAATTATTATTTGATCTTTACATTAAAAAGTAAAAAAAGACATTAAATCGTCCGCTTGGACCTTCGAAAAATTCCTAGAGGATATTTGACCGGTATAAATAATTATTTTAATTGCGGGCTATAATTTATCTGTGAGCCACATCCAAGTACGTTCAGTCATTTTTGTGTGATTCAGTGACAAAAATCCCACATTTCTATATTACCAATCTATCAAACGTTCGTACTTTTTTAACCATAGGTAATCCTAGTTAGATAATATTCTTATTCTGCTGTTTATGTGAATTAGGTATAGCATGAAACGATACCTATGTTTTTTCGTGAACACTCTGCTGAATTACAGCGGATGTGAGCATACTTTGTTGCTGAAAAATTATTTTACTATTAGTAATCATCATTAAGATCTAATTGGATCCGTTCATTAATGAAAACGCATGATATGTTAAATAGGTTTATGGTAAGTATTAAATGAGTATACTGAATTTCAAATAAGCAAATCAAAGCTATGGAAAGTCATCGTTATGGTCACATTATCCATTATAATTATAGTAATTATTTTGAGAAATGAAGACAGAGCTCGGTGGCACAGGAGTTAACGCATACGGCCTGCGATTGGCAGCTTTTGATCTATCAAGGGATGGGTGAATAATTTGTCTTATAGATCTCCATGCTTCGGGCGGCACGTTGCTTACGGTGCAAGCAGTCGTAAATACATGGGCCAGACAGGAAAGCTAATGTATGTGTTTCTTAACCTTCTAATAGTACCTACCTATAATTTTCTATGATCTGTTTCCAAGTCATTTTGTTTGTATACACACATTTGATAACGACAAAATACCTACCTCTTTTTTATTTTTGTTACCTATGTTAAAACTGACAAGCTACTATTCCTTATTGTCATTCATATTTTGATGGTAGAGTAATATGAGAACCAATAAAAGGGAAAAAGGCAAATCTTTAAAAAAAATATGTTTAATTTATACGAGTATACTTTCAGTAGGATGTAGATACGAGAACTATGCGTGTGAGTGAACCCGTGACCATGGCAGCTGAAAAGGTGCTAACGTCGGAACAACCAAAAAATCTTATTAACCCTAAAAACCACGAGAAAATAGATTTTAAATCGTGTAATATACAGTGCACTTATAATCCATTAAAGTTGTTATATTTAAACATTTTTTTTTTGTTACTTTCTTCACCTAAATAATTACTTACTTTTATTACGTATATATAATATATACTTTTTTCTTAAGCCACTGGCCTGTATATAAAATTTCAACGCAACAAGCAACTCTAGATGTGAAAATGCAATCAACGAGATATCGTAAAAATTTTGTGACATTGATCTTGACGAAAATTCGGACGAGATCTCACGAGATTAACGAGATTGCATATATATAAATACGTAACGTGTGTTTTGAAGTGCGCTGGCGCGCGAAATTGACAGCATACCTACAACGTCTGCAAACGATGATCAAAGGAACTTTTTGTCACATTAGATATATCACGATTCTTATGAACTAACAATCAAAAACGATGAAAAATGACTTTTATTATATCAAATTAATTGATATTTCATTTTCATCTAAAAATGAAAAGCCTGATTACTTGGTAATTAAAGTTCCTGGTTTTTTTTTATAAATAAAGTAACAAAAATGTAGTACCACCAAACATTCCATCTGCATGCAATGGATTTCCTACCTAGATGGCAATATTGGTCTTTACTAGAACGTAAACAGACACGTAACTGCGGTTCATTGCGTTTTCACGGTTGGATTGTAATCGTTTGTCAAAACGTTTGAGTTTTAAGTTCATGGTTATGTTAAAAACCGTGTCATGAACGCAAAGCACAATGCACGCTAGTGAACTCATGAATTGTTCAGCCAATTTAAATGTATCAATATGCGTAAATTTTATTTTTATCAACTCTAACATTTACTAATGGCATATAGTTCGATTTATTTACACTCGGCAGCAAATAAATCGAGCCACTGCGTTATTTTTCTACAAACATGCTCACTTCACAGTCTAACAAATAAAAAAGTATGTGTATTTCTGCAAAGATTTGGGTGTTGATGGCGAGGTCAAATGTTCACCTAACCAATTAGCATTTAAAACAACTGAAAACATTTCTTGATTTCCTAAAATTTAAGTGAAACAAATGTTTAATTTTCATTCCATATAAAATTGCAGGAAACCGGATTGAGTAAGTTTGTTTTCCATACTTTGCACAAAAGAGAAAGTTTTTTTGGTTTTTTGAGACTTTTATTCGCAAGTTGAGTATTCGACTCATACATCGACATACAAATGCTTATATAACTGTTTATACATTTTGAAAATAACGCAGTGGCTCGATTTATTTGCTGCCAAGTGTATAGAGACGGCACTTTACTGCATTTTGAAAATAACGCAGTGGCTCGATTTATTTGCTGCCAAGTGTATAGAGACGGCACTTTACTGAAATTACTAGGGTAAGAATATCGGGATAAAATCAATCATATAGTGCCAGATTTCATCCAAATCCTTTCATTAATTTTTTTGCGTGCTTGAGATGACAAACTAGTACTATAAACTACAACTATAAACAAGGGATAGTAGCATTGTATTATGGAATTTTGTTTTATATATTTACATTATTGCTCCTTATGTCTCTATTTTGAATTATCCATCTATCAATTAGTAGCATTAGTCCGGTTGAGTTACTTCAGAAAACGTCACATTGCACAACGATTTCCAGATAAATATTGAAAATTGAAAGGGGTATTTCACCTACCTAACCGAAACGTCGGGAAAATTAGGTAGGTGAAATACCTGTCACGTTTCTACGCGTTTAATACCCGTTTCAATTTTCAATATTGATTTCCAGATAAGTTTCTAAGTACTTGTGATACGGATATCAAGACTTACAACGCAGACGTTAATAAATTTATTAACAATTTTATCTTGACTCCAGATACCATGTATCTGTCTAAAAAACTTAGGATAAAGTTAGCTAATTTATAAGCTTATAATTTACAAGACTCTGTTACAAATTGTGTAACAAAGTCAAATATACCTATTATTTCTTTGAGTTCTACTAATAATAGTAGACTTAATGTTTTAAATAAGACTATGACAAACTCGGATTTAAACTGAGGCAAAAGACAACAGCCAGACCTGCTAGTATTAATATTATTCATCAAAATATTCAGGGTCTGTCTGGCAAAGATTTAGAATTAGAACTTTTTGTTGTAACAATACTCAAATCATTTGTGTTACTGAACACTGGCTGGAGCATTGTAATACGTCATTAACCTTAAACAATTTTCAACTATCTAGTTTGTTTGGTAGAAAATCAGCGATTCATGGCGGATCTTTAATCTTAGTAATTAATAATATTCAGTTTAAGGAAAGAAAGGATATTGTGAAACTTACGTCAGAAAGCCATATCGAGCTATCATGTATAGAATTAAGTAGTTTAATTATAGTATGTGTATACCGACCCCCTAAGGGTAACTTTGAAACCTTTGAATCTGTAATGGAAGATGTACTTAATAAATTAAAATTAAGAAATAAGTCAGTGATGGTATGCGGAGATTTTAATGTTGATATTCTAGTAAGCTCTCCATTGACTACTCGTTTACTAGCATTGTTTAATTCTTTTAATTTAACCAACCAATTTTTTGAACCCACTAGAGTGACAAGCCACTCTGCTACTTGCTTGGATAATGTTTTTTCAGAATGTGATCCGGTAAGCAAAGTGATTTTTAGTAATGTTTCATCTGACCATTATGGATTGAAAGTAGCATACGAGTTAAATGTTGTTGACGATACAAAAAATATAGAATGCAGGCCTATAACTAAGAAAATTAGACAATTTTAAAAACGGTATGGAATGTAATATACCATTAATGCCATATACCCACGATAATCCCAATGTTCTATACGGAGACCTGTTTAAACTGATTGCTAATGAGTTTCAAAATTGCTTTAAACCTAAGACTATTAAATGTACTCAAAAGTTAAAGTTCTGTGACTGGGCTACGACAGATATTTATAAAAGTAGAAATAGACTGTATGAACTTTATAAATTAAGAGAAACTAACCATAGCCCAGAGTTCCTAGAATATGTGAAACAATATTCTAAGACGTTCAAAAATATATGTTCTGTTGCAAGGACTAAATTCATAAAAGCAAAAATAAAACAAGCCCAAAACAAAATTAAAACGACCTGGGAAGTCATTAATCGTGAAACTGGTAAATATAAACCACGTGATCGTAGTATGGCGCTTAAAGTCAATAATACAATAGTAAAGTCGGACAAAGAAATCGCTAACATTTTTGACAATTTTTTTGTGAATATTCCTTTAGAAACTACTTCGAATTTGGATTCTTCACCAGCAGCGTCACTCTCTATGCTTAAAGGGAACGTAACGGAATGCGGGTCATTGTTTACTTAAAAAAAAAATCGATGCTATAGACATTGTAAAAGCTTTTAAATCACTAAAAATGAAAAATTCTACAGACTTGTGGGGCATATCTGTAAATATAGTCAAAGAAATTGTTTATACTATTGCTCCTTATCTTGCTGACATTTTTAATCTGTGTATTGATCAAGGAATTTTTCCTGATCTTATGAAATTAAGTAAAGTAATACCATTATTTAAATCTGGAGATAAAGAAGACCCTAGTAATTATAGACCAATTTCAATATTACCCGTCTTGAGTAAAATATTTGAAAAAATAATACTCGAACAGTTATTTACCGCACTTTAATATGAATCATCTCTTGCATAATAAACAATTTGGTTTTACAAAGGGTCGGTCTACAACTGATGCTGGGGCCGCGCTATTAAAGCACGTCTTTAAGGCCTGGGAGGGGTCGCAGAATGCTCTAGGCATTTTTTGCGACTTATCCAAAGCTTTCGATTGCGTAGATCATCAGACGCTGCTGTTGAAGCTTAACCACTACGGTGTAAAGGACAATGCTGAGAAGTTGTTACTGTCGTATCTCAGTTCGAGGACACAAACCGTTGATATTAATGGCGTAAAATCGTCCGGCTGTCTTGTAAAGATGGGCGTGCCTCAAGGCTCTATCTTAGGTCCGTTCCTATTTTTCATTTACATAAATGATTTACCATTCTTCGCAGAGAAGTTTTGTGAGATTGTCTTGTTTGCGGATGATACTTCCCTTATTTTTAACATTGATAGAAATCAAACTCATTTTGACGATGTAAACATGGCACTCTCTCAAATTCTTACTTGGTTTGATGCAAATAACTTACAACTTAATGCAAGGAAAACCAAATGTATCCAATTTTCTTTGCCTAATGTAAAAGTCCTGCCAATAGATGTTGAAATTAATAAAGAAAAAATAGATTTAGTCGATTCAACTGTTTTCTTGGGTGTAACTCTAGACACTAAACTCCAATGGGCCCCACATATCGCGGCATTAGCTGGTAGACTTGGCTCGGCTGCATATGCTATTAGAAAAATTAGACAGTTAACAGATGTTGAAACTGCTAGGATTGTATATTTTAGTTATTTCCATAGCATCATGTCTTATGGTATTCTTTTGTGGGGGACAGCAGCTGATATAAACACTACATTCATTTTACAAAAACGAGCAATAAGAGCCATTTATCAGCTAGGGTCTAAAACATCTCTTAGGGATAAGTTCAAAGAGATATGTATATTAACAGCTGCATGTCAATTTATTTTGAACTGTATAATTTTTGTTCGTCGCAATCTATCAGAATATACCAAACATAGTGATGTGCACAATCTTAATACGAGAAATAAAAATAAACTTGTAATGCCTCGATACAGGCTAAAAAAGGTTCACGGATCTTTCTTGGGTCTAGGTGTAAATTTTTTCAATAAAATTCCACAATGTATTTTGGATTTGCCTTTTGAAAAGTTTAAGATTCATGTAAAAGATTGTCTACTAAAGAAAGGATATTATATTATAAAGGATTATTTGAATGACAAAACAGCTTGGTCATAAATGTTTTGTTTTATTTTTTCGAAGTTGTAGCCGTGTCATTAATTTGTTTAGTATAGTATTAGAATAAACTTTTAACGCAGGTAGCTTGAGTATGTCATGCTCTCTTTAAACATTTCTACGGTGGTGTCGTGTGAGGCGGGTCGCTACGTTCCCTAAAATATGGTTGAGCGAAGCGATGGCTGGTTCATGCGTCATGCTCGTGAACGGGTGCTGCCAGTGGGATGGGTCTGCTCTTGTCTGATTGTGTTAAAATGTGTTGAGATATTTATATTTTTGTTTCAATTTTATAAATTCTATGTTATTTATGATGTTTTGAATTGAGAACGTGGCACTGCTTGATCAGAATAAATAAAAATAAGTAATGTTCTCCAATTATTGTAATTAAGTATATGAAAGCCATTATTATTATTATTTTTAATTTACTTTAAATACGCTTTATGATTATGACCCAGCTGATGCGTCTTCCAGTAACATTGTAAGTTGCGTCTTATATTAATGCACTTTTATCTTTCTTTCTTTTTGTTTTGCCATTGTATTTTTTATATTTATACACTTTAACATAAGTACCTGAAGTACGTCATGCTCACTCAAACGTTTCTTCGGCGGTGTCGTGTGAGGCGGGTCGTTACGTTCCCTAAAATAAGGTTGAGCGAAGCGATGGCTGGTTCATGCGTCATGCTCGTGAACGGGTGCCGCCAGCGGAAATGGGTCTACTTCAGTCTGCTTGTCTTAACGTTGTGCTTAGAGATTAAATATTTTCATCTAAAATAAATTACTATCGACCTGTATGATGTACGTCACAACTTGCAGTACAGTAACCTTGTAATGCGAGAAATGTTAAATGTAAGTCCTTCCTTACGAGTTGAAAATTGTTTACGGTTAGGATAACCATAAAATGTAATATTATAATTAGTATTTTCTTTTGTGATGGAAATTGACCTTACTGATATGTTAAGCTCACTTTTCAATTTGACGACTCTGTATGAAATAAAACAGGGAGAAAAAAATAGCCCTTGACGAGTTTCTTGCCGGTTCTTCTCGTTACAAGGTCTCCCGCCGTAGGGTTTGTGAACCGATGGTGTAGCTTCTTTGACGTTCATAAGTGCTTGTAACAGCCTAGACTGAATAAATTATATTGATATTGATATTGAATAAACAGAAATTTGGATTTCAGACCATTTTGTAGTTAAATTTCGATGTCAACTTCGAAACGGGAATGAAAAAATCCCGTTTCATTGTCGGCTACGAACTGAAAATAAAAGATTTACCACGTGAATGTTTACGCCATGTATTGATGAATCAGTGACCCCCTAGCACATAAGGCCAAAAGCAACCGTGTCACTGAAGACTGGTTGATACGATGCGAGTGCGAACGCAGCACGAACGTTTCACAAATGGCAGTTGTCTCATTCGTGAAGGCAGCATGCTCCTCGTGCGTGAAATGTCAGATCCTGTCAACCTGACAATAACTCTAATACAACCAAATAGAGAAGATACCTTGGGGGAGGCCTATACCCAGCAGTGGGTGTTATGTGGCTGAGACGACGACGACGACGAACCAAAAAGAAGACGCGTATGCATTCGCAAAGGTTAGGCAGTGGCACTGCAAAAGAACAGAACCCTCCCAATGTTTGCTCCCCATTAATTTGTTTAAAATTGTCACATTGGCCATGAATAAAACTATGACAGCCCACCACCATTTAATGATTTTGTTTTTGTTGAATTGAAGTTTATTTGATTGTGGACTATTTGTTTCATTTACAGATATAGCGTTTACATTTTCAAAGTTTATCTTTAAATATCCACTCAAAACCACTGGAAACTAAATATCTTTGCAATTATACTTATTTATGAAGCGTATAACTGCTTAGCCAAATAATTATCAAATTACAGCTACAACAGATTACTACCATTTCAGATTTCAGGCAATGCGTGTTATTAACTTAATTTTCTTAATTCAGTACAGAATTTTTGAAGAAACCTGTTCAGAAAAGGATAGAATTTTTTTGCTCTAGATTTTTTGACAAATATCTTAACCTGACGTAGCTCTAATAACAATAATATTGAGTATCTCCACTTTTTAAGTGTTTTTGTGAGAATGATGATAAACATATGTATAAAACATATCATTGTCAAGCTGTACTTTTGATGACTCTGTAAATATTTTATATTACCGTTCTTCTGACATATTTACAGTCATTATAATTTCTTTCTCAGAGTTAATTTTTACATTATTATAAACATCCTAACTTCTAATAATCCGTTTTGCAAGGTATTCTGCTTTTAAGGTTGTATCTTTAAAAAAATCTGATTGTCTGACTGCCTGAATGTAGTGCATAAAACCGGATGAACCGAGCCGGTAGCTATACTAATATTTTCGGATTCTAGCAGTCTTAAGTTTTAAAATAAAAAGAAATGTTAAAATCTTATTTAATACCTGCTAAATTGTTAATAAATTTAATTGACAAAACGAAATCTTTCTATAAAAATGTTTATTTGGTAGGTACAAAAATATCAAAGTAACATAACAATAAATCACAGCTTTCAACAATAATAGTTATCAAATTCCGTCACAGTCATCAATGGTGGTGCTTCTCAGGGACAATGTGGTGTGTGCTGTGTTTCACCGTTGCGTGGAATCTGAAAGATAGGTAAATGTATTTGAATACACAGTTAAACTATGATTTTGTACATACTACACATATTGAAAATTGAGATATAAGAGTCTCAGAGGACTGCCAAAAGGCTCTAATTGTGAGAAACTTAATTTCATAAAAAGGACTATTTTATGAAGTGAAGTATATTAGATAATACTCTTAAAGGACTTTTACACTATAGGACTGGTTACTTCTAAAACCATAGCATTAGCTTATGACAAGCCTCAAAAGCCTTATTATTACGAACAGATTTTATGTAATATTAAGATACAAATTGGAAAAAAAATACTCGGCCACAAGTTATTCTCAGACAGGACTCGAACCTGCGACCTTTGGATTTCCGGCCCACTTTTCTTTAGTGTATAAAAATTGCATTGAAAATGCAAATAACTTAAAAATCTTAAAAGACATTGTTGTTACTCGTAGGTCTTCCAATGATTGTAAAAATAATTTGTCAAATTGTCCCAAATTGTTCGAAGTTTAACGCGATCAGAAAAAGTTAAAAAAGGTCAATTTACCCAGTTTTCTTGTCGCCGTGGTAGTCAACGTGTCTGATGGAACCATCAGGCTCGTGCAGGGAGTAGAAGCCTTTCACGACGTCACCGTCGCGGGTCTCGTGCTGGGTCTTGAAGTCACCAGTGTGGGGGTCTTCGACTTTGTACTCGAATGCATATTTGGGATAGGCCTATGGAACAAAATACAATTAGAAATAAAACATGATATCTGCATCTTTTTATACTAATGGCTCTTAAAGAAAATTCTAGAAAAACAAATATAAGAATTGTTGCAAAAAAATATGTTTTCCTTGCATGTTAGTAAATTTTTGAATAACATGGATAGTTGAAATTGAGAAAAAATATATATTGAAAGACGTTGCTTGTAGCACGCGACAACGCAATTTTAATTGTCTTCACCTTGTATCCTTGTATTTTTACCCGCCTCTGTGGTCTAGTGGTAACAACCACCGGTATCAGACCCAGGGGTCCCGGGTTCGATTCCCAGCGGGGGAACAATTTGTTATCGGTTTGGTTGGTGGTTGGACTTGTTGTAAGTCCGCCTGGCGAGCTACCATCATCTTATCTAAGCCTGACTATGTTTTCAGCATTGTTGTGTTCCGGCAGTTAGAGATAAGATAGCCAGTTCCTCAGTAATGAGGATTCCGGGAGAGGCTCGCTTCCATCTCTCCGCCATATCAATACTTAACGTCAGGTATGATGAAGTCTCCCCGTTGTTCATTAAAAAAAAAATATTTCGTGAAAAGTAAAGATAACTCTAATCTTGAGACGACTGTATGCACAATTCATAGTGCGTAAAGTTTGATTGTGGCTAAAAACAACATTAAACTCCATTGTTATTTAGGTAAGAACGCAAAAGTTGCTTCAAGCTATAAATTCAACTTTCGAGTGGACTTCGTTCAGCTAGTTTATTCCTTTATTAAAATTCATCTGTTAAAAAAGAAGACAAAAACTAATCTTGAAGAAAAAAAATCCAAATTGCTCAGACGAGACTTGAGGTGGGAATTTTGATACTAATTGATATTATAAAATATAGACACTAAATATAGACAGTAAATGCAAAAAAACATAAAAAGAAAAGAAAATAAGCATTTCCTGGGCAAGCCTGTAAACGCCTTAGACCACATCCTGTTTATTAAGCACGATGGAGGTCAATAGTGCCTGCCGCGTTACATTAAAAAAAAAAACATACATAGTAGTCGTAGTGTTCGTGTCCGTGTCCATGTTTGTCGCCGTGTCCGACCGACACTTTGTGGGCCGGGCCGTCGTGTCTCGAGATGTGCTGCGACGAGAAGGCGTGCCCATGGCCTTGGCCGTGACCGCCATGACCGCCGTGAGTTGCCGCGACTACGGATGCCAACGCGACGATGCAAACCACCTGAAGACATGTTACAAACTTGTCAGTACCTACATTTTGAAAGATTATTCAAGGTTATAAGGTTTACAGTAAGGCAGTACAGCCCCCTTATTTTCAGACTGGAATAATTGAGGAATAGGTTTTTTAACGAAATTAGAATTTAAACTTGTTTTTTTGGCAAAGATAATTCTTTCTTAAGCATGTTTTGCTGACCGGCACATATTATTTATTTCACACATTATGTTGACATTGTACCCATCCATTTGGTAACAACATCATTCAAAAACTATTATCTTATCGTGACTCCCATTTTAAAAGTTCATTGACGAATGAGCTATGGTTTTTTCATGAAGGGAACACATAAAATGGGATATTCTTCAATTCCAATATTCTATTGCACGTCACTTAAAAATCACTTGTCACATAACATAATCACTTTAACAAACTTTACCTTGGAGAACATTTTTAAACGATTAGCTGTAGCTAATTTGACTAAGCACTGAACACAACTGATACTGTGACAATGTTACCCCCGGCTTTTATACCAGTAGTAAGGGTGTCCAAGGCAATATAGATTTCACCTTAATAATGCTTAAACATTAATAAATAATTTTATGTTAAGTGTTTGAATTGATTTCGCAAAGCACTTGAGCCTGTCTACACTCGCACTCTGACATTGTTACACTTTATTATGAACGAATTATGCAAGGTTTCTGTATAGTTAATACTATTGACACAAATCTAAATGAACAAAAAATGTCCTAACTGATAAAAGTGTTACTAAACCTCTGAGGCAAAAAGTTCATTAAATCGTAATAGCATGCTCGGACCGAATTAACGTTGGCGTAAAACGAAATGAAAGGTAAATATACGCTAATACTTTTTAGAGAAATTGATTGATAAATATATTTATGTCTTTCAACGCGTTCTGTTAATTATCAGAAATTAAGATTCTAATTAGATGTTGTGTTATAAGTTTGGATTTTATTCTCCTGACGTTAAGTTTAAAATATGTGAAAACAGTGTAAAATATTTGCAACTGGGCCTGATTTTACGAGATTACACGACAAGACTACACCCGCAATATTACCTACAATTATTTTGTTTTGGTGAAAACTGACGTATTTATTACCTTATTCAATTTAAGAACCGTTTGTTACAAACTTTAAAAATATATTTATGCAATTGTTACTTTTCAACGGTATCCTGTGCACCTAGTGTGAATATTTTAACGATAATACAAATAAATAATGCAAAATCACTGAACCAATCCTATTCAATATTAGAGAGAAAATTGATCAGACCTTAGACAAGGAAGAAGGCTTCTTGTTTGTCGGGAAAAAGAGATGACCAGAATTTCATTCTAATAAAATCGTAGTGGGCTTATTCCACTTGGCTAAATTCAGAATCTCAATTTAATAGTTTAGCAGTACATTGCTGGTTTTGATTGCATCACTAGCTAAAAATGAGTTCAAAGAAAGCAATGTAGTAGCAAGCAAGTGTAATAAGCCCTTTACCTACATTTCATCAAGCCAACAGCATAACCTTGAAATCCAAGGGAATCCATGTAGGGAGCTGCATGACTCCGCAACCGTACTCCGAAAGCCGATTCGCCACTGGACTGTTCACCTACAAGACGATTAATTAAAAAATTTAAAACATTTAAATTTAAAACATTTAAATTTAAAAAATTTCAAACATTTAAATTTTTTAAAGCTTCATCAGACATGAAGTCGACTTGATTCAACCTGCAGGATTTTTAGATTACCACAGAATAACTAAACAACATAATCATTTACAAATTAAAGCAATTTCAACTTATGTAAAAGAATCTACCGGGGAAATGGAAATAAATTAATCGTGAATATAGACACCATAGCAAGAACACCGTTGTTTCATTATCATATTAATATCTATAAATATCCAAGAAATCATTCAGGATTTAGCAATGTTAATAGGATGTTTTTTTTTATTATTCTTTGTCATTATTGTTCATACTCTCGGGGTGCAGGTCTTCCTAGCAGTGGCGAATCTAGGGGTCTAAACAAGGGCAAACCTGTAATTACCATATTTTGACTTGACCGACTCAATAACGGAACATAATCCAACGAGTTTTTCCTATCGGAGTCGATCCTATTGCGAATTTTAAGAAGTTTGGAAAATACATAAATCTGTCTGATGATTGACATAGGAATAAAAACTAGACCCCATGCTTTTTGGAATAATAAATAATTCTATATTTTTGATGTTCATAATAACACTTCAGATCACATAAGAAGTTTCTGTCGAGTCTGGGCATTGTTTTGGCCATCTTCTTTGAAGTGATTTCGAGTATCGAGTCCCACGCGGGTGGGAAACTTATTATTTTCATGTCGTTCAAAGCGATCGACTAGTGCAACTTTTTAACCGATTATACGCTATGTGCTAGGGGTAAATCATCTAATTATTTATTATAATTTTAATGAAGTAGAAACTTTAGGTGTAGGTTAGGTTTATTAAGAGCTACATTAATGCGAATTTAATATATAATATCGGTTTTAGTGTAGGACGAAAGTCATTTCTCTTGATTCACTACTTACATTCTTAATTACTTATTACGCAAAGCGCAAAAAGTAAGTTCATTGGCAATTTGTGGTGACCGAAACTTTTTCGAACCAGTTTTGCATCGGTAAGTTTTTGAAGTATAAAATCAAAGGATTCGGTTTCATTTAGTATCAGGGTTTAATCTGTTTTTGTAAAGAAAGCATCAAAAGTACTGAATTCAAAATTCATAATAATATATAAAATTTAAATTATTTGATTTAACTCACAATATTCAAAGTAAATGGAAATGCTAAAGTAATTTAAATATCGCCATTTGCAGGTTTTATGTTTCTTGGCTGCTTTTTTTGTTTGTCCTGCCAACATCACTACCAGCATCAATACAAGCGTGGTCAAGCATGAGGTTCCTCAGAAGGTGGAGCTGCACCATGCGCTACCCGTCATCAGTGAGTACCACGCCGCGCCGCTGCAGGTGCAGGCGCACACCGGCCACCACGCCGTATCCTCCCAGAGCATAGTCCGCCACGATACCAAGCATGACCAAGCCGAGGACCACTACTTCGTGCCCGCCCATCAAGCCCCCGCGCACGAACAGTACAGCATTCATGCTGCTCCTATCGTAAAGCACGTGCCTGTACACTACCAGGAATCGCACAAGGAGGAGTCTCACTATGAAGATTATTATTTGAGTTTAACGTGATTAAATTGAAATTGATCTCCAGGCTTACCCGAAGTACTCGTTCGACTACAAGGGATTCTACTCCCTGCACGAGCCCGACGGCTCCATCCGCACTGTTGAGTATGCCGCCGACAAGAAGCCGAACGCAACACACAATTTTTCACCTCACAACAACGAGGAACATTTTATGGTTGTTTTCACGGTCAACTTCCGGTAAAAAATTCTTTAAACATAAAGTTTAATCTAAATATTTAATTTCGTTGTTTTAATGATATAAAAAACTAAAATAATATAGAAAGGAGTATTATAGTTAATTCAAAGTTATTTAAAGTAGGAATATACATACGATATATAAAAACGATTCCGTAAATGTTGACACTGACATGAGGTACAATACAAAGATAATTTAAAAATAAAGATTTATGTCACGTTCCGAAATCCAATCATAGGTTGTGAAATCTCACCCAGCCTAATATAAAATTCTTATAATCTTATTGTTATTGTTTTTATGATTCAATAAACTAAAATAATACATACGTACATCTTATGTTTTGGCGCGCACTGTTCATTGAAATAAAACAACTTTTACGGATATCAAACGCGCTATTTTTCCACGAACTAAGTTGTAATTGTCCGTATTTTTTGGTTTTTTAGGGGTTTTTTGATTTTCCCGACGTTTGGGCACCTTTACAGCTGCCGTGGTCACGGGATGATCATCCCATACATTTTCGGCTTGCCATGCCATTGCTTAGAATTTAAGTCAAATGGTTCTATTTTACCGATAGGCAATTTAAAATACGCGATAATGTCGAAACAGGACAATAAAAATATCACACGCGTTAATTTACTTCGCCAACCTACTCGTCGCCAGTGCAATGTCAATCAAACACAAGCCCGTGGTAGACTAGTTTATTGAATAAAAGAGCGATTCACCTGCGTAAACAGTAGGTAATAATAATATCTAACACTCTTCGCTGATTGACATATCAGTCGAAAGTTCAATGTTCCGTAAGGTCTCCTTTTAGCTGTGTCCGAATTGCAAATGAACCAGTTTTTTAACTATGCGGTCATATTATTATCGAAATTGCATTAAACCAGTTCCACTGTGAGAAGTTTTGGGTGTATAAAAATTAAAGGGCTCTCACAATCAGCATATGATATTATTATAATAACAGCAAAAATGATCGCTAAGGTAAAAGAAATATATTACTTATAAAAATTAAAATTCAGTAATTGAGATAGGTAATTTATTTATAAATCGCTTCGTTTGCAGGTTCTCTTCTCTTTGGCCTTGCTGGCAGCAGTTTCCTGCCAAGATCACTACCAGCATCATGCCCGTCATCAGCGAGTACCACGCCGCGCCGCTGCATGCTATCCAGCAGACGCACGTCGGCCACCACGCCGTGTCCTCCCAGAGCATAGTCCGCCACGAGAACAAGCACGAACAAGCCAAAGACCACTACTTTGTCCCCGCTCAACCAGCACAAATTCACGAATATACTATCCAAGCTGTGCCTATTATCAAGCATGTACCTGTGCAACACCAGGAATCTAATAAAGAAAAGTCACATCACGAAGATTACTATGTGAGTTTAAATTATTGACACTTTACAGCCGTTCCCAATAACCTATCATTAGTAACAGATAAGGTTACTATAGTTTGGTTGCTTAGTTATTTCTGTTACATTACAGGAAATAACAAAGATTGCCTAGCAACTGAACCACAGTAGGCCTATCTCTTACTGAGGGTAGATTATTGGGAATGGCCGTTAGTCTACTTGTGGTGCTTTATCTGAATTATGCTTATATAAGATAATACGAATATTTCGATTTCCAGGCGTACCCGAAATATTCGTTCGAGTACTCGGTGGAGGACCCGCACACAGGCGACCACAAGACACAGCACGAGACGCGCGACGGCGGCGTCGTCAAGGGGTTCTACTCGCTGCACGAGCCCGACGGCTCCATCCGCACTGATGAGTACGCCGCCGACAAGAAGAGCGGGTAAGGACGTGTGATTTTAAATTGTCTCATTTAATTTCTAACTAGTGGCCGCCCGCGGTTTTATTTGCGTGGTTCCTGGTCAAGCGGGAATATGCTATTTATGTTTTAATCCAGCAAACAATCTGTATTCCAAATATTATCCAAATCCGATTATTAGTTTTTACGTCATTGATTAATAAACATCTAAAACTCATGTAGTAGGCTTATTATTAATATTGCTAATGATCTTTTTTTCAGATTCAATGCCCAAGTGAAGACTTCTACAAAGTGCACGTTAAACCCAAACATAACGAAGGCTCCCGACTGCTAGCTAAGTGATCTCTAGTTCCTAAGACATTAAATAAAATTATTTAAATTCTACAAAAAAGATTTAATTTAATTTTCACCGCAATATCTTTAAGGGCCTTACCTCACCGAGATGCCATGGCGACGTGGCCAGCGACGTCGCCAACTAGTTCTTATTGAGATGTATGACGGCTAACTCACTTGGCGACAGACTGGCAACGGTGCCAAGTAGCCAGCGTAGCCAGAGTCGACCGCTCCGCTACCTACCGCTGAAATGCCACACACCCTACATGCACCCTTGAACTACTCCGAAGAATCAACCATTTTAGACATGTATGATTAAATTATAAATATATGCTTACCTCAATGTAACAAATAGTTTTTCTTCAGGACATATAGATTTTCTTAATATTATATCATGTTTAGTTAAATCATTCCGACATAAACTCAATAATTCATCAAATGATGTTAGTGACATCCTCAGATAATTGAATTTTTTTTCAGGTTATTTTCTATGTTATAAAGAATTGAGTGCAAACTTTGGACTCAAAAATAAAAAGTGTTTTTCCACTTAAATAAAAAAAAACAGATTTAATCACAATCAAAACTAAAGCGATAAAGTGAAAATGTAAATTAATATACGAGGGGAGGTCAAAAAGTCCGCGGAATAGGGGGGGAAGTCGGCTGCAGTTAAGCACCATATAGTTTTTTCCTTCAAGTATATTTCTTTACTACCCCAAATACATTTCTGAAATTGCTCGTATAAATTGTTTACTAATTCAAATAAAAATATTTTTAATATGAGTAGAAATTACAGACAGATGTAAAAAAATATACGGTGACTTAGAGGTGAACCTCTAAGTCGCCGTATATTTTTTTACATGCACCTTTTTTCATTGCAGTAAATTGTAATTTGTTGCTTGGGACCAGGTCTAGAATATAAAATACGCAGGTGCATTTTGTGCATATTGTACGGTTCTATTAACACGGCATTCTACATAGTCGATGAGTCAAATACACAAAAAAAACAGTCGCAAACATGTTTCCGCCTTGTTTTCCAACTCGGCCCTCTTGGGCGGTGGAATGCCACTGTATCGACTACTTCTTTGACTAGGATTACGGTGGTGAATATAGCTTTCATTTTCAGTAATATTTCGGACTGTAACTTCATTCATTATCTCGCTACAGAGCTCCAAAGAACGCCAAAAATATCTTTATTTGTTTTTGTCTTCCCTACCGACTAGCTTGCACGTTAAATTACTAAAATATTAATGACCTGATTACGTTTAAATTTGGAATATAAACTCGTGATGAGGTGCTCAATCAATACGTAGCTGGAAAATGAACCTACCTTTTCCATCAATCCCATTCCGCGGACTTTTAGACCTTCCCTCGTAGGTATAATAAATTCTCAGTCTCTTTCAAGAAGTTATGAGGTTGCGTGCGTAAGAAAAAAAAAAACATAGATTATTTTTTTCTTATATCTATACCTATTAAAATAAACTCTTATATTGTGTGAATAGTGTTTGTCTAATAAAATCAATGCTAAGGACAACTATTATTTTTAAACAGACAGTTCTTCTATTGATTGACTCTATGTCCCGAAAATGAATATACCTAGACAAAAGACAAGTCTAACTTCTAATTAATATGTCCCAGAGTGATTAGTCGAAGAGAAAATGGCTGAGAGCAAAAGTAAAACATATAATGTGCTGCTATGTTTTCTAATGCAGATACTCGTAGTAAAATTCTATCAACGGACGGACACGGGGCCTACCGCCATATCTTAGCGCAGTATTGTTTCAATCTGACGACCTGTTTGGCGCAGGCGTACTAAGCCCTCCGTCTACGGAAGAGGTCCCGGGGTCGATCCCTGGACAAGACAAATATTTGTGTACATGACATGTCTATTTGTCTTGGTCTGGGTGTTTAATATGTATATCATGTAGGTACGTATTTACAAAAAAAAGTATATATTTTATTTTATTTTAATAATTTGGGACATTAAACTGTTATATGCTAAGTAATATGACCTAAAATTAAAATACATCGTTGTTATACCAGCACATAGCCCACACCAATGTCCACGAAATAAGATAATATAAGTATGTTTATCCGTTATCTAGTATCCATAACACAAATTCTTCATGAAACTTAACGTGGGCTAGATAATTGGTGTGATTGTATGAAATTTATTTATTTATTAATCTTACCATGCTATTTCGTACTACGAATCTCAAAGGCTTGTTCTTTGACGGAAGTTTTGTGACGTCTTCGCTCAATCATCGCCTCCAAAGTGTGAAGTATGTCAAAATGTGACCACTTCAATATAAACAAAATACAAACAAAACGTGCTTGTGACATGATGGTTTCTAATAGATGATGGTAGGCCCGCAGGGCAGATTCGAAAACTTTACAGGCGATGAGAGGGCCAACTGTCACTACCTATTGTTCATTATCATAGACAAGCAATGCCAAATCTGGAGTTGTTGAGATATGGCTATGAGCGCGATGTGTATAGGTACATTTTTTTCTGCGAAACTGCACCTTAGATGCTCAGCCAACTACGAAAGGGATCTATGGCGTGAGGGACGTTATCTAATGTGAATGCAAACAGATTTTTCATAGTCAGTCTAGCTTAGCGGGCAAAACACCTGCACACAGCACCTGCAACAAACACCAGCATGGGCTGAATTTGAACCAAATATTTTAGTTAAAGTTTATTAGTGAATAAAATAAAAGAAAGAAGATTTTTTAAAGAATATAACCTTATGACGAGTGTGTTGATGAAATCGAATAAAATAACACTGCAAAAAAGATAGAGAAATGAAGATAGTGGAAAACGAATCTTTTACGGTCTAGGTACTTCAAGACCAGTTTTCCCTAAAACATTTATAAGGTAAACAATATAGGTAAGAAAAATAACATCACATGCACTTTTTCGATGTTTTTTGTTGTTATTTTCAGTTTAACTTTCTTGAATATGTCTTTCTGCCAGTACGGAAGCTAATATAACTTATAATTACGTGGAGAAAATCGATAATTAGATTTTGTATCAGAAATGTGGACATCCATCATTGAGTTCCTAAAATCTGTCGGTTTGTTGAGATCAAGCCAGAACTTGACATACTTGTTATTTTAGCAAGTAGGTAATTGACCAATCTATAGTTTTTAGTAACAGCAGCATTGGCGGCAGTGTTATTTGTTCTTCTCACGAAGTCTTTCCTATTAGTGTTGATCCAAATAATAAAAACAAAGAGTTGGACCAGAGTTTTATATAAGAAAAAAAAATAGGTAGTGAATTTGAATTATTGAAATGTATGGCATTATTTTATGATTACTTTCTGCGCATGATTGACATTTCAGTCGCAAGTTCAATGTTACGTAAGATCTCCTTTTAGTTCAGCCCGAATTGCAAATAAACCAGATTTTCAACAATACGGTCATATAAGTATTATCGAAATTACATTAAACCAGTTCCACTGTGAGAACTTTCGAGTATATAAAAATTAAAGGGCTCCCTCAACCAGCATCAGACATTATTTGATCTCGTTCAAACAACAGCAAAAATGATCGCGAAGGTAAAAAATATGATTATGAAAATTAAAATTCAGAAATTGTGATAGGTTATTTATATATGACTTTGTTTGCAGGTTCTGTACTCTTTGCTTTTGCTGGCAGTAGCGTCCTGCCAAGATCACTACCAGCATCAATACAACACCGTGATCAAGCACGAGACTCCCCAGAAGCTGGAGGTGCACCACGCGCTGCCCGTCATCAGCGAGTACCACGCCGCGCCGCTGCATGCTATTCAGCAAACGAACGTCGGCCACCACGCCGTGTCCTCCCAGAGCATCGTCCGGCACGAGAACAAGCAAGAACAAGCCCAAGACCACTACTTTGTCCCCGCTCAACCAGCACCAGTTCACGAATATACTATACAAGCCGCGCCTATTATCAAGCAAGTGCCTGTGCAATACCAGGAATCTCATAAAAAGCAGTCACACCATGAAGATTACTATGTAAATTTATCTTAATATCACCTAGGTTTACTTGTGGTTCTTCGCCTGAATTAAGCACATTTACATTTCGAATATTCCTTTGCAGGCTTACCCGAAATACTCGTTTGAGTACTCGGTAGAGGACCCGCACACGGGCGACCACAAGACGCAGCACGAGACGCGCGACGGCGACGTCGTTAAGGGGTTTTACTCCCTGCACGAGCCCGACGGCTCCATTCGCACTGTTGAGTACGCCTCCGACAAGAAAAGCGGGTAACATAAGAATTATTATTTTCGTTGTTTTCTTAATTTGTTTAATTATGTTATCTTCCTCTACTCAGGAAACAAAATGTTCCAAAACATGCATGTATTTATTTCAGGTTCAATGCTCAAGTGAAAACCTCGACAAAACACGTGCAAACGGACCGTCATGCCGACCACTAAGTTCATTTAGACTACTGTAGCTGTTTTAGATATATTTTAGTTAGCTCTCAATTTTTGTTATTAAACGTGATATAAACTTAGTAATTATTCTTTGATGCGCCCACAATTTTATGTTTACAAAGTATTAAGACCTTAAAATCTTCCCTGAAAACGCACGAAAGACGAACAATAGGAATAAAATCTATGCTTAATTGGGACAAGAATGCTCCAGCAGCTGGTTGCTAGCTATCCAGGGTGATAAGTAAAATCAAAAATGTTATTTGTCAGAATGCAGTATTACAATAATTTGTGATACTAAGCTATTGAATAAGTCCACGTTGGATTCTGTCTTAACACGATGTATAAAAACATTGTCTTGTAGATTGAATCGATATTTTTAATAATTATTAAGAATATGTTGGGTTACTCTCGACGAAATCGAGTTAATATCAAATCGAACTAATGTCAAATCAGTACTATGGAAACCATAGCAACCGTTGTCAAAGTACCAAAATTACAGATTTTTGAAGTTGATGTGACGTCTAGACTACCAGAGTTTTGATGCTGATCACAGACCTATATCGAGATAGACGGTAAAAGTGCCTACTTTCCTTGTCAAAAGTTTGATCCACGGTCAAAGTTATCTGACCTAAGTCAGTCCGCTTGAGACCATTGCCATGAAACACGCTTGTTTTCTCGCAAGAGCTCGTCAATAACATTTCCACATCACTAAATCTCGTTCGTGAAGTCATCGCAGGTACGTTAAATTTGACACGCTAGGTTCTTATACATATTGAAGCGCTGTTTGTGTCTACCTCGATATAATTCTGTGGGGCTGATCATGATCATGGTGACATGATCCTATCAACAGACATTCTATTCGAAAACAATTAAAGGCGATTAGCTGGCAATCTGTCATTATTGTTTCCGGATTGCGTTTTATACCCAACTAGCGGCCGCTCGCGGTTAGACCCATGTGGTTCCTGTTCCCGTAAGAAAATCGGGATAAAAAGTATCATATGTTCATAAACAGGCTATCTACTATACGTGTACCAAATTTCATCCAAATCCGTTCAGTAGTTTCGAAGCCTATTAAGCAAACAAACGATCAAATCTTTCCTCTTTATAATATTAGTATAGACTTATGTCAAATCGACGGCGCCTAAGTAGATACGGATAACTGAAAAAAGTTAATTTTACAGGAGAGCAGATTGAAGGTAAATTATTGAATATTTTCTTTGTTTTTCGGTGGGTTTCAATGAAACTTGGTAAAGTGGCTTAAAATATTACTGGTTAGTATCCGAATGACAAAAAGTAGTCAAAACTTAGATAGTAATTGTAAATATCCTTGTCTACTTTGTTTCAAATCAAACGTAATGTGAGTCATCTGTCACTTATGTTGCATCAAAACCCAATTTATACTGCAACAGATTTAAAATATTAGCTAATTAAGTAATTTTTTTTACCAAATATGTTGATGTATCCTTCTACGGCGCTCATATTTGCAAGTATAAAGAGTTATTTACCACATAAACGTAAAAATATAGCCAAACTTGCTTATCCACCTGGAAGTAGAAGGTTTTGGTCCCTTGCTAAAGAAGCGGAATTAAATGTCCACCATTGCTGACGGATTGCTCGCTCATACTACAAATGCCAAAAGCCAGAATGGCTTTCGTAAGAAACGATCTACGGTCTTAGCGGTTTACAAATACATACAACAAGTTGTTGATCTTATAAATAATAAGCAATACCCAGTAGGAGTCTTATTGGACATGTCAAAAGCATATGACAAAATTCAATTTGACATACTACTTAAAAAAATACATGGAATAGGCATCCGTGGAATGGCATATAAATGGTTCGAATCATATTTAACAAATAGAGAGCAATTTGTAGAAATTGAATATTTTGATGATTTAACTAAAGAAATTAAAAAAGTTCGCTCTGATGGTAAAATTATGAATGCATCTATTCCACAGGGAAGTGTAATTGGTTGTTTATTATTTTTAATTTACATTAACGATTTGCCCAAAACTATAGAAGAACCATGTATATTATTCGCCGACGATATTTCAATACTTACATCAACTCCAAATAGTAGTAATATAAACAAAAAACTAGATGCATTATTAATAAGAACAATAAACTGGATGAATAAACACAATCTTGAACTAAATTTCACAAAAACTAAAATCATGACTTTTCAACCCTATCAAAAAGAACCAATCAAAATAAACTATCTTATAGATGGCAAAAAATTAGATGTTGTTCAAGAATTTACTCTATTAGGCCTAATAATCGACTCAAACATGAATTGGAAATCACATATCAAAAAAATTAAGACAAAATTATCCAAATTCATCTATGCTTTCTACGAAATAAAAAAGACAACCGACTTCCAGACCGCATTAGTGACATATTATGCATATGCATATGCGTGGCTTAGCTACGGAGTCATAATGTGGGGAAATAGCACCGACGTTCCAAATTTATTTACACTACAAAAAAAGTTAATAAGAATACTAGTAAATATAGATAATACGGACTCATGCCAACCATTTTTTAAGAAACATGAAATTCTCACATTACCTAGTATTTACATATTAGAAATTTGTAAGTTTGTCCGAAAATATCCAGAATTCTTTAAAAAACGCATAGAAAGTAATCCCAAATACACACTACGAAATAAAAACAAGCTTATCATTCCTACGTCTCGACTTAAGCTACACTCTGCAAGCACACTAGCTATGGCTATAAAAATATATAATAAAATACCGGAACATATAAAAGACATAGATAAAGATAAAGAATTCAATGATAAACTTAAACAATTACTTATTACCAAAACTTATTATACAGTTAGTGAGTATTTGACCGATACGTCTTTAAAATAATATTTGAAATTAGCAACACTCTAGCAATATTATGTTATGTTTTTTATAATAAATAATTTTATTTTGTAACAAAAATGAGTATAGTGCCCTCTACTTATACTTATATTTGTCATGTCCAATCCGGACCCATAATGTTCTCATCTATTTTTAAGACCTTGTATACTTATGGAGTGCAATAAACTGATTGATTGAATTGAAATGAGAAAGCAAACTTGATTGCCTACCTTTTTGCGGAAAATTCACATGTAGTTGTCGGTAGCATAATTCCACCTAAAATACTCGTGCTGTCTCCTCAATGGGAGACTTTTAGATCTACAAGAAAAAGGATCTTAAAGCTCTTCGTACTTTAGACGTGAACAAAGCTAGTGGTCCCGACGGAATCCTAACAATTTTCCTGCGCAACTGTGCACCTGAATTGTCTCCGGTGTTAAATCGCTTGTACCGCCTCTTACTTGAGACTGGTCAAGTACCTCAATCGTGGAAGTTTGCAAATGTGCGGCCTGTGCCCAAAAAAAACATTCGTGCCGACCCATCCAACTATAGGCCAATTTCAATCACTTCCACACTCTGTAAGACTAAGGGAAGTCTATTTGGCATACCTCGAAGATAACATCCTCAGTGATGGCTAGTTTGGTTTGATCGCCGTGACAGGTCGACTTGCAATCTTCTCGTGCCACTCATCTTTCGATTGTAGCAATCGAGAAACGGGGCGAAATCCTTACCGTATCGCTCGACATCTCCAAAGCCTTCGATATGGTCTTTCAAGATAATTGCTAAGCTCCCCTCATACGGTATCTCTGGTTGCCTTTGCAGTTGGTTTGCTGACTTCCTCCGGAATCGCTTTATCCAAGTTGTGGTAGACGGTCAATCATCGGACCTATAAGAAATCGATGCAGGTGCCCCTCAAAGATCTGTGTTGTCTGCGACATTGTTTCTTCTACGTATCAACGACTTGCTGGTGTCAGATACTATTGGGCACCATGCATATGACACCACTATTAAAAGCAGATAGTTTATCAACTCCAAGGGCTACCAGTGATGAAATTCAGTGTTGTCGAAACCGGCCCTAGATTAAGGCACCGCCAAGCTTTAATGCCACTAAAACACAGACTTGTTGATTTACCGCTAAACAGAATCCCTTGCAACTGACTCCGATTAAAATAAGCCAACCGTTTATTGTATAGGAGATATCTGCCATTTATCTTTTAAATGGTGTAATGTATAGATGAGAATAATCTCTTGGCTTATTTTAGGTTTAAAACGTCAAAGCGAACTAGTGGCATATAACTCACCAATTATTATTACGCAAAAAGACAAATGGATTTAGGAACCTCAATGTAATTTTTAAAGACCTATCTATAGATACCCAACACGTATAGGTTTGAAGAAAAAAAAATTTTTTTACTTTCACTTTGGGAAATGTGCTTATTTCTAAACCTGCCAACTATATTTCGTTCAAACCAATTTTCGTTGAAAGTTTTTATTAAGAACTTCAGCATATATTATTTAACATTTTCACTCTCTTATTTCAAAAGTTAGAGGGGTGGGGGGGACACATTTTGCCACTTTGGAAGTGTACATCTTTCAAACGGTTGACTTTGAAAAAAATTGTTTTAGAAACCTCAATGTAATTTTCAAAGACCCCACACGTATAGGTTTGATCCTTAATATATATATTTTTATTTTTGTGTATAATACATCTCCATCTAAGTTTCAACTGTGTAATCCTCATAGTTTTGGAATAAAGTGGCTGTGACATACATCGGACATGACGAATCTATAAGGGTTCCGTTTTTTGCCATTAGGCTGCGGAACCCTAAAAAGTGTCTGTTGTTGTTGGACCTAAGCCTGATGGCCTCTGTAAAAGATTGTTTTACACGAAGAAACTTATAGCTGAGTATTTCTCGCTTTGAACTTACAACCGAATGTGTGTGTCTACAGCTTCCTCATAAGACATAGAGAAATTCTAAGCATGCCATATTTTTGTGCATATTAGGAGCAATCATAGCGTGTCAGTGATATTTTAGGTGCAACCATAACTTCGTTACTAGGAGTTTTTTTTTTTGTGTGTTAGCTGGAGAAACGTGACCCAGCTGACACATGCCGTTTTTAGGCAAACCAGTGAGGTTAGGGCTTTAGACTATAGTCAGAAATTTAGTGCACAATAGGAGCAATGAGAACCAAAAAAACTAACCGTCACACTCAAATACTGTTGGAACTACGATCATTAAAGTGTGGGTTAGCTGGAGACCCGTGTCTCTGGCTTACACACACCTGTATCTTCGTAATTATTTGAGGTAGGATTATGTTTTATACCTCAAATTTTTGAGTCGAATTGGAGCAGTAAGTTCCAAATTTTTCTAATCTCTAGCTCGAATAGTATTTAAGCTACGAACCGATAAGCGTTGTGTAAGCTGGAGACACGTTACACGTTTTGAATCACTGTAACCGTATAAGTTAGAGTCTCGTATTAAGAATCAAATGATACCTTATAATAGGTGCACACGGCATGCAAAATTTCAAATCACTGGGCTTCTTAGTTTCAAAATTATAGGCATAAAACTGGTTACCCGCCAAAAAATTCAAAATAAATGGCTCGGACGCAGCTAAAGCGCGGTTGCCGTTCCGTGCGCTACACTGCTGCAATCGACTTTGAACCTAACGGCTGGTATTAATTCGAGTCACTTTAGTTTGCGCTTTCGATCGTTTTAATTTCTGTTTTGAGAATTTCAGACCAGGAGCCGTCCGATATATCTACGCTGATTACAAACCATCTATGGTAGTTACTTATAATTGAACTATCTGATTCTCTTATGAAGTAGTTTTTAAATGTTAGTGTTAGAAAATTCACAACATTTGTTGATATAGGGCATGGATGATGGGCAATTTTCTATGAAACCTGGGCGTTAAACCAACAGAAATGGAACTACTAACTAGTACTTAGTACTAGAAAATATTTTCTTGTTTATTAACTATCATAAGCCCCCAGATTTGCTTGAAAATAACCAGAGCGAAATACACTATTATAAATTCTGTACCTAACTATACTTTTTTCTCTCTTATTAATTCAGTGATCGGAATAGGCTGAGTATATTTACCTATAGTTCATAGAACAAAGACAAAAATCGGAGACTTCCTTAATACTATTTTTTTTCCGGTAAAACTAGGAATTTAATTAGGCGAACTTTAACACCTTATTATTAATATTTAAATTATAAATGCTTTTCGTTTTGACACAACTGCTCAAAAATAATTAGAATGTTTTCATGGTTCACGTGATTTTAATTTCCTAAAATTTTATTAATATTCACCATAACCAGTGATCGGATAAAGCTAATTTTTGGCTGAAAAATTGAGGAAGCAACACCTTAAAACATTTTGTTTTTTTTATATTAATCCCAGGATTCCAAAAAATTCGGGAATGCAAAAGTAGTCGATAACATAGTGTGGAAACAACGACTTTAGCATTATGGTACTTATTATAAAATAATCCGGGACTCGCAATCCAGGTGTTGCAAAAGGGGTTACATATTCGTATTTTAGTACTTTTATAAAAAAAAACTGTCGTCTCTGGAATTTCGCGCGTCTTTTTGTCACAGTTCTAACCTAATCTAATCTAGAGGTACCTTAATTACTGTGGAGATCCTACATGTCTCCGCACCACAGGGAGGCCGCAACACCGCCGTTGCTGACTAGTTTTGTTTTTAATAAAATTAAGCAAGAGAGGCCCGTCGTGCATAGATATGAACTGTTGCCATGTCAAATAAATATTTTAAAATATTGTGAAATAATAATATAAATGCTGAATATAAAAACAGTATCGAAGTCCTCCGCTACTCTTCTATATTTTTTATATATCTCGAGTAAAAGTCCAAAAGAACAAGCTCAAAATTTCTTCAAGTCCAGGGGGCTAATTGTCTAATTTTAAAATCTATCGCAATCCCTTTCAATTCGTAATTTCAAAGATATTTGAAAGGGATTGTGATCGGGACGCGTTTTGAAAAGTATGGAATAAACGAAATTGAACTGTCTAAGTAAATGTGGCAGACGAAAATAACACAATCACAATACCTCTAAAAGGAATTGTGATAGATTTTGAAATTAGACAATTAGGGGGCAGTTTCCATAATAATTTCTCTCTAAAATTTGGATAAGTCGCTTGCCATACAAAATCGATCGATATTATTGATATTATTATTATTATTATTGTTATTTGATGCTGAAAGGGGGTTTATGGGTTACGTCAAGGGTTTAAAAATACCTTATGTTTGTGCTACGATGCACCGTTTCCGAGATACACTGAATTAATAAGAGAGAAAAAAGTATAGTTAGGTACAGAATTTATAATAGTGTATTTCGCTCTGGTTATTTTCAAGCAAACCTGGGGGCTTATGATAGTTAATAAACAAGAAAATATTTTCTAGTACTAAGTACTAATTAGTAGTTCCATTTCTGTTGGTTTAACGCCCAGGTTTCATAGAAAATTGCCCATCATCCATGCCCTATATCAACAAATGTTGTGAATTTTCTAACACTAACATTTAAAAACTACTTCATAAGAGAATCAGATAGTTCAATTATAAGTAACTACCATAGATGGTTTGTAATCAGCGTAGATATATCGGACGGCTCCTGGTCTGAAATCGATACCTTCGGGCTCAAAGGGCGTAACCACCATGTTGGCCAAAATGAGTTTTAAATGCCATCTTATTCAGTTTTTTCTGCGCTATCGAACTGTATTTTTAAAGTTCTAAAATTCGGAAAACAATGGTGAATACGACCCCAAATTTCAAGGCTGGTAATGCTGATTTTTTTGTGTTTTTGGACGTAAAAGCAATAATTATTAGGCATCATCAAAGTACTGGGCGTAAACGACAATCTCAAATGAAAGTGTAGGGCGTATATCTGTATGACTTAAAGCCATAAAGAATATATTTAATATATTTCATCATAATTTATTGTTGTATGTTAAGGTTTAGAGGGTGGAAAACGTTATCGCCGTTTGTATGGAGACCGTTTGCTACACATTCCTCTTAAAAAGTTTAGTTATAAATAACCCATGTTAAGGCCCTCCAAAACTAGGTTTAATTTTAAAGCCACAATCATTGCTGTAATGTGCCTAACATTTGTCAAAGCTTCACTTTGCAAATTTTGTAGCTTAAGGTTAGTTAAACCTTACTGTGTAGCAAATTGTTAAAAATAATAATTAAAAATAATTTGTAGTTCCAATTAATTTGTCTTATTATTTATTCTCTTTGTCAGAACTAGCCAACGATCAAGATTGTTTTGCAATATGAAAAGGTTTGGTAGCCTTTTACTCTCATGTTCCTTCTAGTAACTAACTATAAAATACTTAATTTATTTTGTCATTCCAAAAGTAAAAATAAAACTTCCCTAGTTATAAATATCAGAATAGAGTACAAGCCTCTGATGGACTAAGGGTTGCCATTAAATATATTCTTTATGGCTTTAAGTCATACAGATATACGCCCTACACTTTCATTTGAGATTGTCGTTTACGCCCAGTACTTTGATGATGCCTAATAATTATTGCTTTTACGTCCAAAAACACAAAAAAATCAGCATTACCAGCCTTGAAATTTGGGGTCGTATTCACCATTGTTTTCCGAATTTTAGAACTTTAAAAATACAGTTCGATAGCGCAGAAAAAACTGAATAAGATGGCATTTAAAACTCATTTTGGCCAACATGGTGGTTACGCCCTTTGAGCCCGAAGGTATCGATTTCAGACCAGGAGCCGTCCGATATATCTACGCTGATTACAAACCATCTATGGTAGTTACTTATAATTGACCTATTTTACTAAAAACAGTTGTAAGTATTGTAATATAAACCCAAAAAGTTGAATAACTAATAACAGATCGATAAAAACTACAGTTTTCATTTTGAAAGTTGGTGGTTACACTTTGCGTTACTAACGCAGCACTCATTTTATGGGGCATAAAAGACAGCGTTACTAACGCAGCAGTCATTTTATGGGGCATAAAAGACATTCATGTTGGATTTTGTGGGGCGTATTCACCAGCTAACTTTTTAATTACAAATATTTCTTAAAATGTTATGTTTTAAGATTATGCACATCAAAAATTAACGACTTTTGGTGTAAAAATCATATTTATAGGATCAATAACAACAAAGTTGTGATAAATACAAAATTTAAATTTTAGTTTTTTGGCTCTCCTGAAAAGTCGTGTTTTGGTGGTTACGCCCTTTGAGCCCCAAGGTATCGAAATTCTCAAAACAGAAATTAAAACGATCGAAAGCGCAAACTAAAGTGACTCGAATTAATAATGCTTATCGGTTCGTAGCTTAAATACTATTCGAGCTAGAGATTAGAAAAATTTGGAACTTAATGCTCCAATTCGACTCAAAAATTTGAGGTATAAAACATAATCCTACCTCAAATAATTACGAAGATACAGGTGTGTGTAAGCCAGAGACACGGGTCTCCAGCTAACACACACTTTAATGATCGTAGTTCCAACAGTATTTGAGTGTGACGGTTAGTTTTTTTGGTTCTCATTGCTCCTATTGTGCACTAAATTTCTGACTATAGTCTAAAGCCCTAACCTCACTGGTTTGCCTTAAAACGGCATGTGTCAGCTGGGGACACGTTTTTCCAGCTAACACACAAAAAAAAACTCCTAGTAACGAAGTTATGTTTGCACCTAAAATATTACTGACACGCTTTGTTTGCTCCTAATATGCACAAAAATATGGCATGCTTAGAATTTCTCTATGTCTTATGAGGAAGCTGTGGACACACACATCATTTATTTATGGTTACACAATATATAAATAAAGAGACTCAATAATTACGATATCAGTATGAAACAGAACCTTATTTTAGTGTAGGTACTTAGTACTGACAACACAAATAACCTTGAATCGTAGCTCCTCAACACATAAAACGGTATCAAAGAAAGAATATTAAATGCGCTTGAAATAAATCATGTATGATGACAATAACAATCATTTCATAGATGCTAAGCATGTGACAGAATATTCATTTTAAAGTAAATTGCTAATTTTTAATCTAAAGTCATTACATTAATTTTGGAATACATACTTGTGATCCTGTTTAATAATAGCCTGATTTTGTAAAATAAACTTGTTCAAAGCATAATTATTTAAACATTTCTGGCATTTAAAAGACGTGATTTCATTATTTGATCAAGACTATTATTCTTACTTTGGTTATTTCCGATTTAATAGATATTTGAGAATTGTTGTGTAAAATTGGTATTGAATTAATTATATTAATGGAAATTGTCGTTATTGGTTTATCAGAATATTAAAAATGTTATTGTAAGAACAGTATAATAGTTACTAAAAAGATGTGTTTTGACTAGAATTGCTCAGTCTTCCATTTATTTCCTGTTAATTCTTAATTATATTGAAATACAAATATTTAACAAGTGTTTTTACTTGATAAAATAAACAATATGTCAATAATAACTACATTATTGTTAGTACAAATAGTTTACTTTAAGAGTATCTTTGATATTTTATTAAAAATGTGGATTTGACTGGTGGCTCCACTGTAGCAAAGCTATTTTCATACTGATTTCGGATTGGTTGTAATTATTGGCGGGAGAACCCCCACTCTATTAACTCCCTCTTAGATAGAAAACACATATTTTGGGGCAGTCTTGTGTGTGTGGGCAGTCAAGTATAGAGGTCCAAAAATCTAAGTAGTTTCTTGCTGTTTATTTTAGTCTAAGTTATGCTTAACGTTGTCTGTTAAGAGACAATTTATGTTCATAATATGTGTTGGATGTTTATAGTTGTGTTTGAAATAATAATTACCTATGGGAGGAACATTCTAATTAATACATTTGAGTAATTATTGAAAGATTTCTAAGTTTTATTTATTTACTCTTTGTAGAACAATAGTTTGACTTATAATTGAAGCTTCGACCCTTAATGTAGATTTTACATTTAGATTCTAACACATGCGTAATGCTCCTTATTTTATTGAACCATGGACATTCTTTTTGACAAAAGTATGCCAAATATGCCGATGCCAACCATCATTAGTTATTTAGCATGCTCATATGACAAGTCCCGCAAACTAGATAAAAATATAATTATTAAAGAACTAATTGTCACGAAGCTATTAAAATTAGTTACCATAAATATATACACACTTAAAATCGACAAATAATCACACCATGTTGCGCTTATGCACAGGAAGCAAGGAACAATGTACCGCACCGCCTATATGAATGAGATATTGATTATAGTAGATTATATACCGCCTATGTTGAGTTGAGCAGTAGGAGATATTCCTTCAATTTGCCTTTAAAGACCAGAAAAGAATTTATAGCTCTCAAGGGCGGGGGGATGTTATTCCACACCTTAGAGGCGGGCGGCGTAGCGGAACGGTAGTCGGTAGCGACTGTTTATTATGTTTAGGCTATGATATAGGGGTTATTTCGTTGACCGTGCTGCGGCCGAAACTCGGTTTGGACTCGGCACGGTGTACTGTGAGTCATCCTTTGGCCATCTCTCACAGACTAGAATAGTAGCAGCATAATCTTAGTTTTTAATACATTTAAATGTTGTTGGTTCTGCTCGGATGGGTCATTTAACAACCAAGGTACATGGTTAACTTTCAGACCTATTACGTTATCGGTGCCTTATCATTTCATCATTATCTGATATAATATCTTAAAGCAAAAAAAATGTCTTTTCTCTGAATAACAAATAAAAAGATAGATTAAGTTTTAAACATTCACAATTCTTCTTCGTTTTTATATTAATTATTAGGCTTTCGTATAAGTAAGCATGGCTATGTTACTGTGAACGTCCGAAGTGCAGAGTATCTTCAGATAGACCTGACTGTCCGAAATTTATGCTTTACATGACGATTTCGGTCATTCACCGGTGACTATTAACATACACCACGACGACTTGGTGAACGTTCAATATGAGTGATAAATTCCGACTGATACAGGAAAAATAATGATGTGTAGAAACATGTCGACATTATGCGTAATGATCCATAAGAGGACATTGTCGTAATAACTATTGAAATAATTACAATTATAAAAAATAAAAATCGTCTAGAGCTCTGGCTCGGTCTGCTGTTGTGTTTTTTTGGTTGGTCAGTTCTAACCAGTCTAATCAAAAATACCTTTCATACTTTCTGTGTCTTCTTGTCGACCAAATACTGGTGTTTGTTATCATTCAAACAACTCGTAAATCTCACTTGTAAAACTCTGAATCTAAAGATTCAGGGTGAACATTAACCGGTGAATCTTATGATACATCTTAAAATTCACTGGTGAACTTCGATTCAAGTATAAATTAAGAACAATTTGGACAAACACCAACGAAATTGGTAAATATCGACATACACCGGTACATTGTAAGATTCACCAATATCGGACATTCACAGTAACAGCTACTATATTATATTAATGACGAGTCTTCTGTGTGTGTGTTTAATGCGTGAGTGGGTTCTGTACTTATAATTCCAAGCATTTGCCCAAAATAATATTGAGATCCTTTTGATGAGATTTGATAATGTTTGACACCTATACATAATATAAGCACAGTCTATATAGTTCCCTTCCCTACAGTCGGCCAACGGACACGTCTAGACAGAGCAATCGTGCGAGGTTCCCGGGGCGAGAGAGGGGCGGTAGCGAGCCCAATCTGCCATACACTCGCTTGGGACACGCCGGTCAGGAGTGACAAACTTTAGTGAAGCATTTTATTAAAATATTTTATTTATAATGGTCCATACAACATGTGATGTGAGAGACTGCATGTCATAATCTCCTGTAAATAAGAATTTAAAATTTCATCAGTTTCCGCACACCGATAAAAGCTAAGTGTAATAATATTTTATTTTGTTAGAATGTTTGTAAGTGTTATGTAGCCCTAGTATGAGCGACTTTTATCGACTCGATAACTCGATATCGTGTCACTGTCCCGCTCACATCGCAGCGGAGTAAGCAAGACAGTATGACGCATATCGCGGGATATAACGATGTCCATGCTAGGGGGGCTGGTGTAATATTTAATTTTGTTATAAACAAAATGGCGGAGGTTTGCAACGACATTTTATATAACATCAATATGCATTAATATTTTTAAAAATGATTTTGATACTTATAGAATAAGTATATTAATTTATTATGCATAAACGATTTTTTTCATACTTTTCACTTTGACTTTTTAAATATAAATCCACTAATTTTATCGTACTATTTTTTTTTATTTATGCAACTATTTTGTTTACGAGGTCTTTTCCTAAAATGACGATCCAAAAGGAGGCCAGTGTCGAGTTATTCAAATCGTAAATACATTTCGAGATCCAAAATGGCGGACTCGACTTTTTATATAATATCAAGGTTATCATATCCATGGTTTTTGGGGGAGCCGATTACGAATATAATATATATCTTAACATTCCAGATGGCGGACTCGACATTTTAAATAAAGTCAATATGGGTGTCGAATTCAAGGTTTTCGGGGGTGCCGATTACGAATATAACATCTATTTAAGTATCTTTTAAATAAAGTCAATGTCGACGATTAATGTCTGTGTACTTATATTTCTTTTTACTTATATTACCAATAAGGTAGTACGTGTATGTAGGATATAAGAGACTACGTAAAAAAATTAAGAAATGTGACAACCCTGCGCCAATGACGAATGTCCAGATAAAAGCGGCATTGCGCGAGACATCAAAGGCGTTGACCCACTGTTAGTTCTTACGCTGTGATATAAGTATGTAGGTAGGTGAAATGCGGACACAGAAAAATAATATGACGAGGATAACTTGAAAAAGGAAATTCGAATTTTCAAATGATTTATTAACAAACATATTAACAACAACTAATGAACATAATTTACAGCTAGCAGTCTATAAACAATTCATTTTAATTAGTGGTGATAGTTGGCTTGTGCGTGTTTGGTTGATGTCTTTACGTTAGCATTGAATCTGAAAAAAAAAATACATAATTAAAATTAAAGCTGACCATTGTTTCGATGTTAAGAAATTTCTTTTGAACTTTTACAATTTGTTGTAACGTATGATTTTTAGAATTATTTGAAATTCGTTTCAGAACAGTTGATACGTCGCACAGTGTGACCTCGCCGTACAAAGAGCTGGACAAAATTATTTAACAATTATTTTTTCTTAAAAATAATTTGTTAAATCTTACATAAATAGGGAAAATATCCCTGATGCATTAAACGAGACTTTCTTTGTGTTCATAAAAAATCATTTTTCATGTGATGTAAAATAATCTCATTTAGCAAGAAAAACTTTTTCACCTCACACGCTCGGAAAAGGAGGATTTGTCATCGTGTCGCAAAATCGCATTTTGCGGCCTAGCGCGGTAAAGTACTTTTTTAATTTAGTACCTAAAAATATGTCATAATGCGTCCGAATCGCACTATTGACTTTTTGTTATATTTTATACTTATGTTAAATACCTTTGAATTAATTATAATACTCCGTTTTAGTTTATTATATTATTTTAGTTCATTGAATCATAAAAACAAAACAATAAGATTAAACTATTTGTTATAAAAAAATTATATTAGGCTGGGTGAGATTTCACAGATATTGACATATCAACATTTACCGAATCGTTTTTATTGTTTTAAATAAAGTAACAATATATTCCTATTTCAAATAACTTTAAATTAAATATAATACTCCCTTTTTATTATTTTAGTTTTTTATATCATTAAAACAACAATAATAAGGTATATTTAGATGAAACATAACGTTTAAAGATTTTTTTACCGAAAGTTGACCACGAAAACAAACATAAAAAATTCCTCGCTGTTATTAGGTGTTGCGCGCGGCAGAAAAGTTTTTAACGTCTTGTACCTTTGAAATCCTCGCTTCGCTCAGGATTCAATCTTTGAACCACTCGCTACGCTCGTCGTTCAATTCTAGAATCCTTCACTTGCTCAGATTTCAATAGAGGTAACACGTTGCTAATAACCAACTTTCCAGCCTTGCAGAACAAATAAATAACTATTTTTTGTTTCAATCTTCAGCTCAGATTGTTTGACCATTTTCTTCTTCTTGTTCGTTCTTAATGCCAAAGTTTATATCTTATTTTTTTATTAATGATTCAACTATAAAATCGGCCAATTCACGCCTGGTCCAGTGACTTTTTTTATAAAAAAAAAACATTTAAAAAAAATTGCAAAATGTAGCATTTTTTTATTGTTTTCTGACTTTGTTGAAGATCTCAAAAATACATACATATCATTTTCGTAGAGGAGAAATGTGGAGAACTAAACCAAAACCCTTTAGATATATAAAAAATGTATTTATGAAGCTACTTAAATGTTTTTTCTTCTTTTTGCTTTATCATTTTTAAGGTAACACTCACGTGATTAAAATACAGAAACATACGTCTTTCCAATAATGACATTATTTTAGAAATATCCTAAAACCAAGCTAAGAAAATTGCGACAGATTTCGTGACTTTTTAAGTAAAAAATACGTGATAAATTGTCAAAGTTTACGTATGTCATTCTCTTAAGTATATTAGAAAGTAACTTTGAGTTAAAAATAAACGATTGAGTTTAGCTCCTATTTTTATTTTATATCCTATTTTTACATATTGATTTTTTCCTTTTTATCCAGTACTACAGTTTTTTATATTTGTTGTTATAGCGAGCGGCAACAGAAGTACATCATCTGTGAAATTTTCAACTGTCTAACTATCACAGTTTATGAGATACAGCCTGGTGACAGACGGACAGACGGACGGACGGACAGCGGAATCTTAGTAATACGGTCCCGTTTTACCCTTTGGGTACGGAACCCTAAAAATTATTAAATTTTCTATTCGTTGCTTAGTTACTTACCCAGACTTTTTGTCAGCGGCGTACTCAACAGTGCGGATGGAGCCGTCGGGCTCGTGCAGTGAGTAGAACCCCTTGACGACGTCGCCGTCTCGCGTCTCGTGCTGCGTCTTGTGGTCGCCCGTGTGCGGGTCTTCCACCGAGTACTCGAACGAGTATTTCGGGTAAGCCTGGAAATCAATATACAAATTAATAACATTATAGGTACTTAAGATTTTCTACCTACTGAAATAGTTTTCAATTAGGCTTTGAAATAGACAACTTACATAGTAATCTTCATGGTGAGACTCCTCTTTGTGTGATTCTTGGTAGTGTACAGGCACGTGCTTGACGATGGGAGTAGCATGAATGGTGTACTCCTGGTGCGCGGGGGCTTGGTGGGCGGACACGAAGTAGTGGTCCCGGACTTGGTCGTGCTTGGTCTCGTGGCGAACGATGCTCTGGGAGGACACGGCGTGGTGGCCGGCGTGCGACTGCGGGACGGCGTGGTACTTGCTGATGACAGGCAGCGCGTGGTGCACCTCCACCCTCTGGGGGGCCTCGTGCTTGATCACGGTTTTATATTGTTGCTGGTAGTAATCTTGGCAGGCCACCACTGCCATCAAAGCTAAAGAGCACAGAACCTGCAAAATAACCATTTTTGGTTAACTTATATCAAACTCTTTTTTTTTTTTATAATACTCATATTATTTACCTTAGCGATCATTTTTGCTGTTGTCTTAACGAGATCAAATTAATTTCTGATGCTGAAAAAGGAAACCCTTCATTTTTTATACAAACCAAAGTTCCCACAGTAGAACTGGTTTAAATAAATTTCGATATTATTGCGACCGCATTATTGAAAATCTGGTTCAATTTGCAAATCGTATAGAGCTAAAAGGAGACCTTACGAAACATTGAACTTGTGACTAATACGTCAATCAATCGCTTAAGAGACCATGTATCACTACATTAATTCAAATTCGCGAACTTTAGAAGTTTTAGAATAAATATTACACACTCTTTTATTATTTTTTTTGCGGGCTCTCTCTCAGCCCTAATGTTTTTATCTAAATAAACACTTGACAGCAGTTTTGGGTAGATACAAAAAAATGAATTAATACCAACGTAAACAAAGTTTACGTATATTTCTATTCATTTCATTTCCCTTACCCCTATACAAATTTTTATCCCTTTCCTTCATAATAATTTCAAAACAAATCGTAACTGGTTTAACACTAAAGTTCACACTTAGGGTAAGTGTTATTAGGATTCCTCCATTGCGTAGCAACACCCACTCTGTAGGCTTAGCTTTCCTTTTTTTATTACCAGGGGAAATTTTTTTACGCATCCCTCGCCCCTAGGTGCAGGGACGATTTGTTTATAGACCGGCTCTATCTCACGGCTTAACTTTACTAGGCCTATTTACTAAATAAGGTAACTCTAAAAAGCAATGTTACTCTCACATTTGCCACACCACGTGGTTCCGAGGCATTGTTTTTCTTCCTATGCATAAACTTCTCTTTTACCTGTATTTACCCTTTTTTACCTTTCTCAAACTTCCCAGAATTTATCTAAATGGTTGAATACGGGCGTTAGGAGAGTACAAATGGACTGACAAATCTGACAGTTTCAATGTTTAAGCAAACTTTTAGGCATATCTTTTAACATTTTCATTTAATCAATTTCGCTATGGCATTTTAATTCTTTTTTTTAATTTTTCATGTTTGGTTCGATTCTTTCTATATCCTATTCTTGTTATACCTATGCTTAACCCTTAGCTACTACGGTGTTTTTACACCCGAGTGACTTAATTTTGTACCTGTATATTTTTTCACTTTTAACGCAGCGCCTTGAGATTGTATTCTCGTATACCGATGGTAGCCTTGGACGAATTAATCACTTCGTCCAAAACGGTAGCCCTCGAGGACGCAGGGAGAGTGGTTGTGCGCGAGCGCCCGTCCCGTGATACACTCGTGACCCGGTGTTTTTTCACCCATTGTAGACATAGTGGGTTACAGCAATTATGTAATGAACTTTTAATGTAGGTAAAGAAGTTTAAATTATTTATTTTAAAGTTTATTAATCAGTCAAACTCTTAAAACCGCCTTTTTAAGGTTTCGTAGCCTAAAGGCAAAAAACGAAACCCTTATAAATTCGGCCAAAGCAATGTATGTCACAGCCATTTTATTTCAAAACTATGAGGATTACATAGTTGAAACTTGTTAGGTAGATGTATTCTGTAAACCGGTTTACGGTTTTTACACAAAAATAAAAAATATATGAATTAAGGGGGGGCAAACATGGAACTGACACTGAAAAATTTTTATTCATCAAACCTATACGTGTGGGATATCCATAGATAGGCCTTTAAAAATTACATTGAGGTTTCTAAAACGATTTTTTCTCAAAGTCAACCGTTTGAAAGATGTACACTTCCAAAGTGGTAAAATGTGTCCCTCCCCCCCCCCCCCTCTAACTTTTGAAAAAGGAGAGTGAAAATTTAAAAAATATATATGCTGTAGATCTAAATAAAAACTTTCAACGAAAATTGGTTTGAACGAAATATGGTTGTCAGTTTTAGAAATATAGCATTTTTCCCAAAGGGATTTGAAACAATTTTTTTTTTCTTTCATCAAACCTATACTTGATGCGTATCTATAGATAAGTCTTTAAAAATTACATTGAAGTTCCTATTACAGTTTTTCTCAAAATCAACCGTTTGAAAGATATACACTTCCAAAGTGGTAAAATGTCACAGCCACTTTATTCCCTAACTATGAGTATTACACAGTTGAAACTTGGTCGGTAGATGTATTCTGTAAACCGCTTTAAGGTTTTTACACAAAAATAAAAAATAAATATTAATAATAAGGTCTTTAAAAATTACATTGAGTTACCTAAAACAGTTTTTTCTCAAAGCCAACCGTTTGAAAGATATACACTTTCAAAGTGAAAAAATGTGTGTCTCCCCCTCTAACTTTTAAAATAAGAAAGTGAAAAATATAAAAAAATATATAGCCCTTTATAAAAACTTTCAACGAAAATTAGTTTGAACGAAATATATTATGCAGTTTCAGAGCTATGGTACATTTGCCAGAAACGCAAATATAACTTTGTCATTCATACAGATACTATGAAAAACAAAGTTATTTTTGCAGGCGAAAAATTATAGTGGCATTTTGGGTAGGTAGGTGTATTTAATATAATAATAGAAATTTTATTGCAAACGATACAAAAACAAACACATACAGAGAAAACAAACAATAGGCGGTCTTATTGCTACATAGCAATCTCTTCCAGGCAACCTTGGGTGAGAGACGAAACCCTTCATGTGCGAGTTCGACTTGCACTTGGCCGATTTTATTTCAGATTATATGCTCGAATTGTTCAGTGTTTATTTGTAAACTACACCGTAGATTGGTGTGCGTTAACTGTCGTGAGTAATATTTTGTTAACCAAAGAATAACGCAATTTAGAAGTGATTGTTAATTTTCATTATTTTGTTTATAATTACTAAAAAGGTTATATTATATTTATTTTGTGTTACAAGCATTTAAAAAAAATGTTTCTAGTTATCATTTTGATTTGAAAACTTAATGTTTTTTTAGATATAAGGATAAATAATACACCAAATTCAAGGCTTATTTGTGATAATTCAAAATTTTTTTTCAAACCCCTTCGAATTTTCCATGTTTTTGAGAAGATTTTTTGCACATGCAATAAAAAAAATTAACAAAAAAAACCTTTAAATGAATATATCCAAGAACACTATCCATAACTTAAGAATATTTAATAAAAACAATAATAAATACTATATTATATAATTTTACTATATTTATATAATTTTCTGTAATAAATAAATCCGGGTGTTTTTACACCCATTGTAGTCTTAGCAGTATAAAAAGCGGTTTACAGAATACATCTATCTACTATCTAATCCTCATAGTTTATTGCAAAACTATGAGGATTAGACAGTTGAAACTTGGTCGGTAGATGTATTCTGTAAACCGCTTTACGGTTTTTACACAAAAATAAAAAATAGGGTGCTCCCCATACATGGAACTATATTTATATAATTTTCTGTAATAAATAAATCCGGGTGTTTTTACACCCATTGTAGTCTTAGCAGTATAAAAAGCGGTTTACAGAATACATCTATCTACTATCTAATCCTCATAGTTTATTGCAAAACTATGAGGATTAGACAGTTGAAACTTGGTCGGTAGATGTATTCTGTAAACCGCTTTACGGTTTTTACACAAAAATAAAAAATAGGGTGCTCCCCATACATGGAACGTTACTGAATTTTTTTTTCATCAAACCTATTCGTTTGGGTATTTATAAATAGGTCTTTAAAAATTACATTGAGGTACCTAAAACAGTTTTTTCTCAAAGCCAACCGTTTGAATTATATACACTTTCAAAGAGAAAAAATGTGTGTCCCCCCTTAAACTTTTAAAATAAAAAAGTGAAATATCTAAAAAAAATATATGCTGTAGACCTTTATAAAAACTTTTAACTAAAATTAGTTTGAACGATATTTTTCTATTTAAAATTTATCATAAGAAATTATATTGCTTAATTTTGTAGCAGTTGGCATTTCAATGCTCTTTTAATATGATAAATTTTATTAGAAAAATTTAAGAAAAAATCGAGTAATCAAAAGTTGCTCGTACGCTCTGTCACTAGTCTCAGTCCGCAGTAGGTATTATCGTGAGATTCGTGAGACTCCATTTTGATTTTTTTTAATCACTAAAACGACGATTTTGGAACAAATGGGTTGCGCCCTCTTAAAGTATCGCCATTTATGTATCCTCTTTTAAACGAAAATAAATCATCTAAATCGTTTCATCAATTAGGAAATAATGATCGATAACCAAAATAATTCTAACGTCAGACTATCTGGATGAGGAACAGTGAAGAGTCAATAAACGTCGACTACATGGAGTGCGCTCTTATGGGCAAGGTGTCTGTGCAAGATTATCGTGCGTTTATCTTGCTGTCAACAAGTGTATTTTGCGATTTTTTTTTAATATAAAACATAAGAAACCTGCTCATTTATTAGCAAGAATATTTTTGATAATAATATGTAGGGCGTAAAACAGCATTGATCTATTCACGAGGATGAAACGCTACTTGTAAAGTTTTTTTTTTAATAAAGACCTAAATTATTATTTTTATCTTGAGTTATGTTTTTCTAAATGGAACAACACAGAATGTGCCTGCTGCTAGCTTTCCAGAAGTTCAGATAGTAAAAGACTGTCAGGGGACAGGGCATTAGTATTCAAAAACTAACGTAGGATGGACTGGGCTGTCACAATGTCAGTACTGTTTCCCGGCCCGGCTAAAGAACGAGGAACAGAGTGGGCAGATTTAAAATTAGATTAAATAAAACACAAATATATAACAAAAAGATATTCGAATATAACTTAACTAAACCTTAGTTTTGTTGAAAACAATTATTATACTCTTTATTGCACTAGAAAATACATTTACAGAATAAATTTGAGACATATGTACAAAGGTGGACTTATCTCTAAAAGAGATCTCTTCCAGTCAACCTGAGACGTGTAAGAGATGATAATATTAAGCGGGTGACTCTAAATGCAAAACTAAATAAGAAAATGGTGAAACTAATATCTACATCATATACACATAAATAGATATAATACCTACATAATTTACCTATTCTATACATAAATATACACACATACTCATAAATATAAAATATATACAATACATACAAATAAATACATAAAAGAGACGGGGTAAAGTAAGTGACTCATGATTCAGACTCAGATAATTGCAATAGAAAGTGCGACTTGACTTTGGACTTGAATGAGTGAATACTTGGGGATTCCTGAATGTTTGTTGGGAGTTTATTCCAAAGCTGTACCGCTCGGACAGAGAAGGAATTGTGAAAGAATTTGGTGTTGCTTCCAGGCAGCACAAGCATCTTAGTGTTGCCAGGCCGCCTGGGGCGAGAAGGAGGAGGGAGCATCTGGAAACGGGAGGAAAGATACTGAGGAGAGTTAGGGTCTTTGAGAATTTTGAATACGGTAGAGAGGATGTGCATATCACGGCGAAGGCGGATGGGAAGCCAATTTAGTTGACGGCGAAAAACGGACACATGATCGTACTTGCGCAAACCGAAAATGAATCGAATGGCCCGATTTTGTAAGCGTTCCAGCTTGTTCAGCTGTTCCTCGGTCACATCTAGATAACAAACATCGGCGTAGTCAAGTAGGGGAAGGAGAAGGGATTGCGCCAGCATAATTTTAGTTTTAAAAGGAAGGAAGTATTGTAGTCGCTTGAGGGAGTGAGAGGAATAATGGACCCGTTTACTGACTTCACTAATATGCGGAGACCAAGACAAGGTGCAATCCATAATAAGGCCTAGATTTTTCACTTTGTCAGTAAGAGGGATAATCTTGTTATTATATATAATGGGTGGAACAGATTTCAAATCAAGATTAGTCCTAAGCCGGCCGCTGCCCACAATCATAGCCTGACATTTGCTAGGGTTCACGAGTAATCCGAAAGATGTTGCCCAAGCCCGAATAGCGTCCAGATCTCGATTCAAGGAACCAATTGCTTCTGTAACCTCAACAATAGAAAAGTGTCGGTAGATTTGTAGGTCATCAGCATAGAGGTGAAACGGGGAAGATATAACACTGGATATTTTATTGATAAAAATAGATAATAGTAAGGGAGAGAGAACGCCGCCTTGCGGAACACCAGCTGATAAAGTTGACCAATCGGATGCAGTGTCGTTATTAACTACACGTTGAAAGCGGTTAAACAGATAAGATTGAAACCATTCAATTACGTGGTCAGAGATGTTGAAAGATCGAAGAGTACCAATGAGAAGGTCGAGGTCTACACAGTTAAACGCACTGCTAAAGTCTAGCAGAACCATTGCTGTGAGTTTAGTGTGATCCATCGCATTGCGAATGTCTTCGGTTATGTTCAACAGTGCACCAACCGTGCTATGGGAAGGGCGGAATCCTGATTGGAAAGGACACAAGAGGCTGTTAGATGAGAAAAAGAAATATAATTGCTTATGAACAAGAGACTCAAGGACCTTGGAAAGGATAGGGAGTATGGAAATGGGGCGGTATTGAGATAGAGAAGATGGATTAGGAGTTTTAGGAAGGGGTATGATGTGGGCTTTTCTCCACGCTGAAGGAAAGACATTGTGTTGCAGGGAAAAGTTAATAATGTGAGTGATTACAGGCACAATGTCCTCCAGCACGGGCAGAATCATTTCCATGCTAAGACCGTCACTACCAATAGCCTTGGTAGTGATGGACCTGATACTCTTCTTTACCTCATCTTCAGAAACCAAACTAAAGGAAAAAGGGGGGTGAGTAGGGGGATTCAGGCTTGATAACAAAGAAAGAGCGGCCGACTTGGAGGGCGCGTCCAAGATAAGAGGTGGTGTTGAAAAGTGGTTATTTAGCGGATTTAGGTCCACGGCGCTCGGACTGAAATTCTCAGAATTGCCCACACCCAGAGTCCTTAGAAAACCCCTAATATGCTTTTGGTCTAAACTTTCGAGTTGCGAGTGAATATATTTGCGTTTAGCGTCACGACACATTCTATTGCAGAGGTTCCGAAGTTTTTTATACGCAGCTAAATTATCAGGAGAAGGCAAGGTTTTAAGGCGCTTTTTGGCTTTATCACGTTTTGCCATGACTTTTCGAATAACCGGAGTCAACCAAGGAGCAGGCAAATGTTTAACTCTTACAGGACGCACTGGAGCATGATTATCGTAAAGCTTGATGAGCATAGAAGTGAAGTAATCAACCATGGTATCGACGTTGTCAGACGTGAGTAACGGGGACCAATCTATTTCTCTCACATCAGACCTCAAGCGTTCGAGAACTATATTCTTAAAGTTGCGCAGAAGACGCACCTTAGGCTTTAATTTGAGAGGACGCACTTTGTGTGTAAGAAAAATCAAATCATGGTGGGAAAAAGGGGCAGTCATTTGACCGTGAGATCCGACAAGATCAGGATTAGAAACGATTATGAGGTCTAGAAGAGACGGCTCACAATTGGGAAAATAATGCGTGGGAGAAGTGGTTTGAAGAACGTGGAGATTAAGGGAAGTTAGAAGAGTCGAAAGCTTATCAGCTCTCACGTTACGTTTTAAGAGACAGGTGTTTAGGTCACCCATAAGAATTACATGGTCATAGTCAGGAAGAAGACTTTCCAGGGCACTTTCCAGGTCATTAAAATAATTAATTTTATCGCTGGGGCTATACAGAGCCCCAAGAAGGATCTTTTTGTGATGGACAGCTACTTCTACAAAAATGTATTCAATAGAGCCTGTGTACTGCGAGGGGGAACACACGACCACCTTAGAGGGGATATGGTTGCGTAGATAAACACCTACGTCGCCGCCACCCGCACCGGTGCGATCATTGCGAAGTAACTTGTATCCTGGAAGAGAGCAGCAAGAAGAGGGAAGAGAAGGCTTTAGCCAAGTCTCAGAGACAAGAATGCAGTCAACTACGCCGTTACCAAAGGAAGTAAGAAGATCAGTGTGGTGCGCAAGAATGCTATGCGCATTGATATGCACAAGGGAAAGGAAATTTAGGGTTTTGTCAAACACTCCAGATAATTTAAATTCCAAAGATTCGGAGTCTGAAATAGAATCATCAGCACTAACATACTCGTCAGAAGAGCAAGAAAAATACTCATCATTTAACATAATTATAAGATATTATAAACATACATAAATATATATTCAAATATTAATTATCAAATTAAAATAAAATAAAATAAATCAAATCTTAAAAAGAAAAAATACTCTCCACGTACCACAGTCGACTAAAAGTTCACTCGAATAATAATAGTTAAAATGAACAACAAAATAAACATTAAAATTAATCATAATCTAAAATTACAAATTACATTTCAAAAAAGACAAAAAGGAAGAAACGACAGACGCAAAACGGAACATTATACGCAATACAAAAGTAAGCCAATGCTGTAAAAAAAAAAAACCTGACTTTGACAGTGAGTGATCATCACACCATGACATTGACATGATATTAAGAAAATAAAGGAACTCAAAATGTATTAGATGCGAAATACCCTTAAAATTTTGAAAAAAAGTGATAAAACCAAATAACTGTATGCATACTAATGTGTGTAGTGAAGTAACACGACCAAATTAAGTGGTACATACATTTTTCACAACAAAGGCACGATGTCAATCCCGTCACTTTACTTTTCGGCGCGGTACATCGGTCGGCTGGTTAGGATGCTGAGTGATAAGACACTGCAGCTCCGTGTTGGAGTATATCTTCTTCCGGCTGCTATCCGCAAGAAGAATGTTGATAGTGCCATCCGACGTCCAGCATTTCCTTTTACCAAAGTGACTGCGAGCCGCTACAAAAAGTTCTTGCCTAGCTTTAGTGAGAAATTCGGATACAGTCACCTTAGAGCCTTTCAGCGAAGTCTTGTTATTCCATACCATCATACGTTGCTTCAAAGAAGAGAAGCGGACCAAAACAGGACGAGGGGAGTCCTTCTTCTTAGCACCAAGCCTGTGACAAGACTCGAATGCCTCAGATGAGACACCGGTCAACTTCATCTGGTTGGATAACACTTCCAATAATTTCTTCACCAAATCCTCGTCTATGTCTTCTTGTATCCCGTGGAGTAACAGAACTTTACATCGGGATAATGTATCCAGACGATCTATACCCTGGGCCAAAAGTTCAATCTGTGACCTTAAGATAGCGAGCGTCTTCCACACAAAGGATTTGAAGGAAGAAAAGTCAGCTGCCAGTGTTTTCACAGTGGTGTTGGAGTCCTTCGCACCGGGCTGCTGCAAGTTCTTTTCAAATTCCAACATCCTGTCATTGAAAGTGGAGCTTAGCTCGTTCAGACTTTTGAGGTGTTCCGCTGTAGTGTCCATGACTTTAGTGTTGAAAACGTGAGTGATGCTGTAGGAGAAGTCAACTGAGGTATTGGAGATATTAGTATGTAATCATATGATAATATACTATTTTATTAAATAAAAATTTAAGAGCAGACTTTTTTGGATGTTGACACTTTCACGGCTACCCGCAAAAAAAAAAAAACAATTATGGGGTGGGCACCTGAATATTTTGCTCTCTTATACATATAAATTATAAACGAGATTATTTATTTTAGTTCATGGAATAACTATTTACTCTAATCGTCGGTCAGTCGCTAGGGAACTGTGAAAAAATAGCTATCACTGCCCGAAGTCGCGTCTCCTCACAACAAAAGGTATAAAAAACAGGAACGCCCTAACTTGTTTGTAGTTAGAATAGAAGGCACGAACGGCCGAACAAGCGCGTCGTCAGGACCATGTACTTGATCTACAGCACGCAGACCGCTTAGTAAATAAGAAACTTAATTATTCTATCAAATAATGAACGGGTCTCGATAAATGAGTGGGTTCTTGATAAATCTCGATAAATGAATAGGTTCCTCTTCCCTCCTGAAAAGCACGGGTAAAATCAACTAAAAAATACATAGAAAAAAAGAAATGATTGACACACCCTTTAATTTATCAATATCATATTAATTAAATAAATCTGCGTCGTTGGTTCCTCAAACAATCTACCAAGTCCAAGTAAAAACCGTACGTACCTATATGAAGCTAAAATATATTTTTCTCAAACATGCATGGAAATGTTGTCATTATTTTCGAAAAAAGAACACGCGAAGTATCGAATTTACGGACATAGAAAATCAAATCCATTGCAGGAGCGTTTTTTGAATTTGGAACATTACAAAGAGTATTTAACAACTCCAGCACGCCGTTTCATACAACATTGCTGGAGCGCTGTAATGTTCCAATTTCAAAAAGACGCTCCTGCAATGAATTTGATTTTCTTTTAGTAATTATTAAATGTATAATATAAAAAGTATGTTTTATTTCCCTGCATTCTTTTGAGAAAAGCACTATATATGCCTCGGCGGAAATGGCAATTGCCTGTCTCGTATTAGTGAAGACCTTGCCTACGGCTCGGCCTTCAAACTCATACTCGACCTGCAATTGCCTATTTCAAGGCCTTTGCAATAATGTACTATTAAAACCTTTATAAAGTATGTGAAAACTTAAATAAAAAATTGTATTTATACCTTTCAAATACTAACCAATAAAATGTTTATAGAATTAAAAGGATTTAACAAAATTTAAAATTTAAAACGCAGTGCCAGATATTGTAGCTTCGCGTCGTGAAAAAGAGAAAATATTTTCAAAGTACGGCACGAAAACGTCAGAAAAAAAGAAATTAGTAAAATCGGCCAAGTGCAAGTCGAACTCGCACATGAAGGGTTTCGTCTCTCACCCAAGGTTGCCTGGAAGAGATTTCTATGTAGCAATAAGACCGCCTATTGTGTGTTCCTCTTTTTGTCATTTTCTCTGTATGTGTTTCTATTATTATATTGAAAATGCCACTATAATTTTTCGCCTGCAAAAATAACTTTGTTTTACATAGTGTCTGTATGAATGACAAAGTTATATAAGTTGTTTTGGCAAATGTGCTATAGCTCTGAAACTGCATAATATATTTCGTTAAAACTTATTTTCGTTGAAAGTTTTTATAAAGGTCTACAGTGTAATGTGGTTTCTTTTACAAGGCAGTATGTCTTGGAGGGAGGAGGGAGTATGTCTTCCCACTACATAAGGCAGTATGTAGTGGGAACTGGTAAATAAAAAAAATTGTAAAGGAAAAAAGATGCTTAATTCAGTGAATGACTGTATTTAAATGTTTTGTTGTGGTGGCCGAAACTGCTCTTCGAACCTTGTTAACTTTACAGGTTTTCATTGTTCAGAGGTAGCATCAGCCTTGGCTTTGATTTTGGCCATCGTACACCAGTAATATTATCTTCACTGATTTATGTTTTAATCCAGTGCAATCGCACGTAACGCCCCATCTGTCAGATCGACAGTGACAGGTATGACACTGACAGGAGATTGTCAGATGGTCTGCGATTGATATCCTTGGGCAGGCATTCATGAACCTTCAATTTTATTTAAGATCACTAAAACAGTAACTTTTAATTGTTTTAACAGTGCACATATTTTGTATGTTTCGGTGGTGATTTCAGGACATTTCTTTTATTTTTGGTTTGTATCGAGTCAGTATCTAATAAAAATCAATTTACTTGTCACTGGATAGTGTTTTGTCTCATTTACCCGTTGTTGTCCTAGCCGAAAAAGGTAAGTCTATTAAGTAAGTTCATATTATTATTGAAAGAGGGAAAACAACATTACAACAACATATACTTTTTTTTGTTTTTCACTTTCTTATTTTAAAAGTTGGAGGGGGAGGGGGGGGTTACACTCATTTTTTCACTTTGAAAGTGTATATCATTCAAACGGTTGACTTTGAGAAACAACTGTTTTGGGAACCTCAATGTAAATTTTTAATGTCCTATCTAAAGATACCCTACACGTATAGGTTTCATGAAAAAAAAAATTTACAGTTTCAGTTCCATGTATGGGGAACCCCTTAATATATATATATATATTTTATTTTTGTCTAAAAACCGTAAAGCGGTTGACAGAATACATCTACTTACCAAGTTTCAATTGTGTAATCCTCATAGTTTTGGAATAAAGTGGCTGTGTCATTTTACCACTTTGGAAGTGTATATCTTTCAAACGGTTGACTTTGAAAAAAACTGATTTAAGAACTTCAATGTAATTTCTAAAGACCTATCCATGGATAGATTTGACGATATTTATTTTTTTTTCATTTCACTTTGGGCAATATGCTTTATTTCTAAAACTGACAACTATATTTCGTTCAAACCAATTTTCTTTGAAAGTTTTTATTAAGATCTACAGCATATTTCTTTTTTTTATTCAAAAGTTAGGGGTGGGCACACATTTTGCCACTTTGGAAGTGTACATCTTTCAAACGGTTGACTTTGAAAAAAAAAAGTTTAAGAAACCTCAATGTAATTTTTAAAGACCTATCGACCTATCTATAGATACCCCGCAGGTATAGGTTTGATGAAAATATTTTTTTTCAGCTTCAGTTCCATGTTATGGGGCGCCCCCCCCCCCCCCTTAATATATATATTTTATTTTATTATTTTTGTATAAAAACCGTAAAGCGGTTTACAGGATACATCTACCTACCAAGTTTGAACAGTGTAATACTCATAGTTTTGGAATAAAGTGGCTATGACATACATCAGACATGACGAAACTGTATGGGTTTCGTTTTTGCCGTTAGGCTACAAAACCCTAAAAAGAATGGATGATAATATAAGTGTGTGTAAAAAGGTTAGATAGAATACTTGAATATTTTTAAAGGGTATCATTTAAGCTATCGCTAATTGAATTAGTTTTGTGTTTCTTAAATAATAGGGTTTGCCCGCAAAATAGTAGATTTGTCACCAAAATGTAGTCACCAAACAATATAAAACCAATTCCACAATAAAACACCTAAAATCATGGAGATATAGGGTCTATTACCAAATAAATGTTTTTGTATGTATTATAATATGTTTTTCCAAATAAGTATTTAAGCAAACTAATTTGAAGAGATCACCAATAAATCATATATTATGTCACTAGAAAATGTTATAAAGTTCCAAAAAAATTTTAGTGTTATCGTCGTCATCGTTTCAACCAAAAGAGTCTACTTCTTAACTGGACATATGCCTCGCCCAAGGATCTTAATTTTCAAAGGTAGTATAAATATATTTAAATAAATTTTCTAGCAGAATAGAAAATAAACACTTAATTGGAGTCAAAATAATCAATATTTATTGTTAAAGTTTTAACCGTATGTCTAATCCGATAATATGTTTGCACATATAATTTTTGTAAAACGCAGGGCAGTTGCCATGCATCTAATCAATATTTTGCGGTAGATCCACTCTCCATTGGACTTTGTAGTCATCAAAATCAGTCCATGCATTTTCAAAGTTTTGTATTTTGTCTGCCTTACCAGCCGGTACTTCGTAGTGTTTTAAAGCCGACGCGAATTAAGTAAACTTGCCTCTCGCTGCCCGCGCCACGCACATTATGATCGTATATACCTAGTTACCTACGAATCATCTTTGGGGCCGGATAGGTCAATTATTAAAAGCGCGCCAATTTGTCTTCGCCTCTTTGAACATATTTTCAGTAAAAATATAAATTGATGTATTAAACGTAACGAATACTATTATTTTAATAACTGAACGAAATAAAATGTAACTACTGTATTGGTGACAAAATAACAAATAAAAAGGAGTCGCAGTCAGGCATCGATAATCGATTTGTTTGGTGACAGATCTAATATTGTGAGCACAAAGCTATTATTTAAGTAATAAAACTATTATTATAAGAACGAATTTATATTCATCTAATGCACTACAATTTTATTGGTAATCCATCTCTTATTTTACACATATATTAACATTAATTTGATAATTCATACTTTTTGTTTATCTGAGAACAAAAATATTTCGTGGCGATAGATCTTTTTATTATGTGATACAACTTGATGACAGATATAAATTTTGGTGACAAGAAATATAGTCCCCATTTTTAAATGAGGTCGAACATGATTTAAAACTTATTTAAAATAATTAATAATACCAAGGAGTTTAATACAATGAGGTTGATAGTTAGAAAAAAATAGTATGAGTGAAATGAGATCGCATGTATGAGATAAAAATAAAATAAGGAAAATTAGTGGAATTTGTGAATAAATGATTGAAAATAAATATGAGAATGAACGTTATTTTGAAAACACAACGTTACAACTATTGTTTCCGGATATTATCAGACCCAAAGATTGCTAGACCCAGTGACCTGTAATCAAACTGTAACCAATGCCAGATGTGGCGTTATAGAGATAACCACATCTCTACGAACTTTCTGCTTAGGTATATATTTCACTCTCAAGCGGCTGCCTTTAGTGTTTTGCCAACCCCGCAAGTGATTTATGTCGTAATGTAAGGGTATGTTGGTAGGTACTGTCTGATATTTTCCTGTTTGTTATTTCTCAAATCCGAAAATTTGTTGACTTTGAAAGAGAGATATTATTAAATCTGAATTGAATGACATAATTACACGTAGTGTTATGAAAATAAAAAAACTTTGTGCCAGCCAAGGCAAGATAAATAAAATAGTAGGACCGCAAAGTAGAATGCCTTGGCTGGCACCGACTCCAAAAGGTTTATTTTTTGCTTTTTAGTTTTTTGAAGTCGGTTTTTAATTTTTTTATAAAAAGTTTTTTATTTCACAATTTTTAAAGGTAGAACAGGTCCCGTACCTACGCTAATAACCTTATGTCAACTCCTCATTACCTTTTACAAAGCTGCATTTCCCGGTGCAGGGACGTTACTTATTGAGGGTTTATAGCCTATAGGTATGTTGGCGAGGACCAATAGTTATTTAACAAAAAAGTTTTATCAAAATCCGCTCAGTAGTTAATTGCGTGAAACTTCAGCTCGAACAAGAATCTAACAATTACCTGGATGACATAATTGTTTCATGATTTCCATGACATTAGGCCCCATATCTCCGAAGATTATCATCGGATCTCAATGAGACTTATATGGGACCAAATTGACAGTGTACCCGATCGAACAAAAAACAACTATTAAAATCGGATCACCAACACCGGAGTAATCGGTATACATACATCGGACAAAAAAAAAAATACGGGTTGAATTGAGTACCTCCCTCCTTTTTTGTTGAAGTCGGTAAAAATAGAATCATTTTGTAGCATTTAATTAACTTTATTAACATCTTAGGAACAAAAGAACACTAATAAGCTATCAGTCGGGAGTACTCAGGAGTCGTTTAATGATGGTAATTGTTGTGTTTGGGTTCAACGTGCTTTGTTGATGTCTTCACCTGGGCGTTGAAACTGAAAAGAATAAAAACATCATCGGTTAAAAATCCTTTTAAAGTTTATGGATTTAAGAAAGTCAATGAGATAGGAGAAAATCAAAGTGCAACTGCGTACCCGCTCTTCTTGTCGGCGGCGTACTCAACAGTGCGGATGGAGCCGTCGGGCTCGTGCAGGGAGTAGAACCCCTGGACGACGTCGCCGTCGCGCGTCTCGTGCTGCGTCTTGTGGTCGCCAGTGTGCGGGTCCTCTACCGAGTACTCGAACGAGTATTTCGGGTACGCCTGGAAATCAATATTAGAATTAATAACATTAAGCTTAAAATTTCTACCTAGTGTAATAGTTATCAATTAGGCTTTGAAATAGACAGCTTACATAGTAATCTTCATGGTGAGACTCTTCTTTGTGTGACTCCTGGTAGTGTACGGGCACGTGCTTGACGACAGGAGCAGTATGAATAGTGTACTCTTGGTGTACGGGGGCTTGGTGGGCGGGCACGAAGTAGTGGTCCTGGCCTTGGTCGTGCTTGGTCTCGTGGCGAACGATACTTTGGGAGGATACAGCGTGATGGCCGGCTTGCGCTTGGGAGGCTGCGTGCAGCGGCGCGGTGTGGTACTCGCTGATGACGGGCAGCGCGTGGTGTAGCTCCACCTTCTGGGGGGCCTCGTGCTTGATCACGGTCTTGTATTGTTGCTGGTAGTAATCTTGGCAGGACACTGCTGCCAGCAGAGCCAAGGTGCAAAAAATCTGTCAACAGATTAGTAAGACAAATTGAGTATGTATTAACATACAATCAGTACAATTAATTAACATTACAATACAATCGAATTGAACTTTTTTTTTAAATATATGGGTTTTTTAATTCTTATAAATAGGTAATAAATACTATTGCCGTAGGTACTGAATTGAAAATTACTTTATAAGCTTTATAATATTTTACCTTAGCGAACATGTTGTTGTCTTTTACAGTACAGATCGAGTCTGATGTCGAATTGAATAAAATCCTTTGTTTTTATACATCGAAAATTGCCAGGTGCAAAACTGGTTTATTTTACTTTAGGGTAATGGGCCACCGATGACCGCACATAATATGATACTCTTACTTTTCTGCTTTTACGCGTTATTCGACCACTTGTCCTTGAACGACATTTCTCTGCAATTTGAAACGATTATTATCAGCCTCTCTTTGGACCTACATGCACCTTTGAAGTTGCCGAGCATTTCCGTTATAAGATGTTGTTCAAGGAATATAATAAACCGGTCGAGTAAAAGTTACTAAATTTAGCTACTAAAAATCTAGGTTAGGTCGCGGAAAAATAGGTTTAGGTTAGGTTGAATTGGCGGCTAAGTCGCTTACTTAGTATTTTAGACGCTCAAAAAGATCTTTACTTGATTGGTTAAATACAAACCGTTGTTAACCGTTTAAAGACGTTTTATTTGAAATGTTTATTTTTTTTTACTTGTGAATTTTATTCTATATCATTATTATTTAAACGCTACTATACATATATTTTGTTGCTTTTGACTGCCATTAACCGTTACCGTTTTTCAATTAACAGAAAAACTTGGTCGATCCATTCATAAAAAACTTTAACTATAAAGCCAGCAACGAATTGCAAAATAAATCGGTTTATAGTCCATAGAAAATTCCAATACCTAAATAAAACAACTTTAACGGATTTCAGTGCACACTGTTTAATATTAGTCTTTAAAAAACCCATATACATACATTGTGCCACTAAGTATCGGGTAATAAACAATGTGCACTAAAATCCGTAAAAGTTGTTATATTTCAATGATGAGTGCGCAAAGAAAATTCAGATTTGCTTTGCAATACATAATCAAAGTGTATGGAACAGCTGGTAAAAAAATATTAAAACAAATTGAATACCTAGTTTAGTTCTTTAGCATATACGAAGCAAAGCTGAATACTGGGTGCTCACGTGATACGGTTTTTAATTAGAGCAGAGTAGTAGAAAGTGGTAGTTTCAATCTTTCATCGCGTACGTGACCAGATCTTAGAAGATATTCAAACTGTATATTCCTTACATACACTGTCTTAGTTCCTTACGTGTTTTGTAAATAGTTTCTAACCGTATTATTACAAAACAAGACTAAAGGCCGGCAATACGAAAACACAAAAATGCTGACCTAATTCCAAATAAAATAAAACAAGGATTACTAAATACTTACCTATTTCTTATTCGATATTCATCATCATCAGCATGTGGCCGTCCACTGCTGGACATAAGCTTCTCCTAGCTCACGCCTATTGTGGCGTTAATAGGAGGCTTTAGCCTACTACTACCACACTGGCCAGACGGGTTGGTAGAGCGTTTGTTTCAAGTTTTCCTTCTCTTGCACAGGTGTTCAATGCGTCGAGCCTCTTAGTCGACTCTTACGACATCCCAGGCATGTTAGGGAGTGGTGACACTTGTATTCTTAGGCCGTCAGCAGACAGCACTATTACGATATTAATTGTTACTAAATACATTGTTAAAAAATAAAAGGATTTTCATAAATATTCTTATGATCAATGTGATCACAAGATATTGAACATCAATTTTTGACACGAAAGTACATTGACATTTGACGTTGACGCAATCGATCTCGATCGCAACTCGATACCGTCAAGAGTTGTTCCCCAAAAAAAATATTTTCATGCTTTTTAGTTTTTTAAGTTCGTAATCGTTAGTTCGTTTCTAGTATGCTATAGGCCAGCGTTGTCTCATCAATGCATGTAACTTCCTTGCATTCGAAAGGTTTTTCTAGCATTTATCTATTCAAATTTATCAAAGATATTTTATGATTTTTGAATTTTTGTTATTTTTCAATGCTATTTCGTTTATACTTATGATAAATTTTAAATAGAAAAATATTGAAAAAAAATTAACTCGGCCACAAGTGAATTCTCAGATGGGAATTGAACCCACGACCTTTGGAAATCCGGTCCAATGCTCTAACCGCTGAGCTACCGAAACTTTAAGTCTCGACGACTTTAGGTCGTAGGTTCAATTCCCATCTGAGAATTCACTTGTGGCCGAGTTAATTTTAGACTTAAAGTCTCGGTAGCTCAGTGGTTAGAGCATTAGACCGGATTTCCAAAGGTCGTGGGTTCAATTCCCATCTGAGAATTCACTTGTGGCCGAGTAAATTTTTTCCAATATTTTTCTATTTAAAATTTATTATCAAAGATAGCATTGAAAATGCAATGTAAAAATAAAATGGCTGTTTTAACTGTATTATTAAACATTTGTGATATTTTTTCTTTCAAATGTAAGGTACAGCGTAGAAAAGAGTAAAAAGTACTAGACGAAAGATTGTTCACAAAGTGAGCTGGATACCCAAAGGTTGCGGGTTCTAGTCTCACCATTCACTCAAACCATGTCCAGTAGGCTTAGCACGAAAAACTTTCGAGTAAGTATCGAAGAAGTAAAGTAAAAAAATGTATGAGATATTGAGCAGCGTTCCTACCGGACGTAAACGGAACTACATTTTCCTATACATTTTTTGACATTACGTGCTCGATACTTACTCGATACTATTTCGATAGTTGTTCGTGCTAACCCCTCTGTTAATGTTCTTCTTCGTCTTTCAAGTCGATGGTGAAAATTGTGATTAAAAAAAAACGCCCAGAACGGGGCTCAGTAGCAGTCCACAGCTCGTCAGGCTCACAGCTGTAAGGACACACGGGCGACAGAAGGTGGGATTATGGTCTGTGGGGAGGCTTACATTGGTCGTCGTTACTGTAGCCGCACTGGCACAAGTTCTCCTTACACCGGCCGATCTGTGCTCTTAGCCTGTTTAAGGATGTCCTGTTAATAACGAATACAGCAAAAGAATTCTCAAATTTCAATTTACTGTAAAGCCTTTGCAGGAAGCAACGTTAAAGGCGAAACTCATTTGATTAATTTTTGAAATAGAACTTAAGAAAAGATAAGTATGAAAAAAAATAACGGGTTGCACTCCGGGAGTGCCGGCTGAAGTAAAAACCGCTTAACCGAAACAGCAGGAGCAGGCATACATTTTCGCCGCGCGGTAAAAAGAGAGCGGGATTTTACTTCCTCTACTATGCCGCGCCGGCGCTCTATTCTCCCTCCGTCTTACGAATTTTCGATCAGGTCACGTGTCCTGACGCGACTTTAACATTTTTTACTTATCCCAAAAATTAAAAATTCTGATGTGCACAACGCCGCTTAAGAAGTTTTCACTTTAACAGAAAAATAACGTGACTCATACCGGCGAATCAATAGGTGCCTAGATTTATTACTTCTTATAGTCTAGCATTATTAGCTAATTGTTTCAGTCGCTTTTACCAGAACACGTACTAAATACTTCCTAATGATAGGTTCGATTCAGTTTCATTGTGGAAGTACACTACTATTAATCATCACTCTCACTATAATATTCTACAGAATAACACAACGCCGTTTTTTCACTTGCTTTGAAAAAGTAGCAAAAGTTACAAACATTGACTTATTAGACTATCGATTGCTGTATCCGTATCATATCCATAAATCGCCCGTTCAATGGCCTACTAGAATTTTAGATTTCCTTTCTATTGCGACTGATTTTTTAAACGAGTATGATTTATACATATTTATTCATAAGGAATGAACCTAAAACTGTAATTTCTTACATAATACAGAATCGATAGTATCGATACCTACTAGCCTGGTCTTGATTTCTGTTTTATGGAGCAAGGAAATCCGTTTCCGTGGTAGAAAGTTTCCTTTGCATAAATACATTATTTAGTTCAACCCTTAATATAAATGACTTACTTACATATTCATGATGCAAAAATGGCATTGTAAAAAATCATTCAGTCTGCCTGTAACAAGTTCTTGTGAATGTTCAGAAAGTTACGCCTTTGATGCGGAAATATTGTACTAAAACCAAGTACCTATAGAAAATCTCCAAGTATCTCGAGAAAAGGGAATCACGTTAAATACTGTTTATACTGACTCATTTCATTTCACGCATTTTCCAGATATTCGTATTTAAAAATTACTTCGTCTACATAGAATAAAGCAAAGTCGCTTCCCGCTGTCTGTCCCTATGTATGCTTAGATCTTTAAAACTACGCAACGGATTTTGATGCGGTTTTTTTTTAATAGATAGAGTGATTCAAGAAGAAGGTTTATATGTAGTAACCTTCAATATAGAGTAGAGAAATACTGTAATTTTTGAGGTTTCTAATGTGATGTCGTAAATGATTACATTTTTTTCCGCTTACATTGCAAACGCAGGCTGAACCCTACGAGATTTATCATAATAATTTACTAAGTATTTGTACACCTTGAAAAGGTCTACAGAAAACTCTGCGGTGGTATATGTTTATCTCTTATGGATAACCCACAATAGCATAAGTCGTGTAGTCCACGCGGGCGAAGCCGCGGGCGGAAAGCTAGTATTATATATAGTAATTACTTTTAAAATGTCACTGTTTAAAATATTTACAAGCACTTAAGAAATATTTATATTTCCTGTGTATTTGTTTTAAAGTAAACGATGTAATTAAGATGATTATACAATAACGCTTCAGACTTGATGACAAAAAGTAAATACAACGACATTGAACTTGAACTACTTTTCCACTTGAGATGAGTTCAAAGAGATTTAGCTGCTGTCGTATAGTGTTTACCAATTCAACCATGACGAATATTTGATTGAAGAAAACGTGTTCTAGCAACATCCATCGTGAAAAATATTTGTTCAGTTGAAAAGACAACTTATCTTTTTTTGTTTTGCTGCGTTCAGTATGTCATTGCGTCTGCTTGAATATTTACTTTTTAATTTAAAGGATGCAGAAAAATCACTGCAGATAATCTGGTCAGTATAAAAAACTATTGATAAAGCTTATGCCTTAGAATGAAGTAGTGTTGTATTAAAAAGAAAACAAATTGAGCGGCCAAATAATGAACGCTAAAACAAATCCTCTATTAAACTTGAACGTATTGCTTAGTTACCGCTTACAGCTCAATTGTTCTCAACCGGAACAATAGCTTTACATTTAAATCATATCGCTTTAATAAGTACATTTGCAAATTTGTAGAGCACCACTTTGTTAGATAGACAACCTTCACATTGATTACGTAAATTACATCATGTTCAGAATGCGCGGGGCTTACCAACATGTCGCCGCGAGCGGTAACAAATTGATTCAGTACTCTCTCGTAACGTCTCTGGTATATATTGAGCTAATAAGCTATGTTAATTCATCAGTTCTATCGCGGAAGTCGAGGGAGAAAGATCGAAATGTTAGCTAAAGTGCGTGAACTTGTCTTAAGTGGATTTTTGGTGGATTCAAAAAGTGCTTTTAGTAAAATTCGTTTGTTTTGTTACAGATCGTTATCGTTGCTTTTGCCCTTGCGGCAGCGTATTGTGAAGAACATTCATATACCCTCAAAACACATATTCAGCATGAGATCCCGAAGGCGTACAAGCATTACGAGCCTTTGAGAGTGCAACAGGAAGCAAAGGAAGTGCGGTACCAGGATGAACCTGAAAGTCACGGACATGTCTACTCCTCCCAAAACATTCATTACCAGCAGCAGCAGCAGCAACCAGAATCTCATGAAAACGTTGGTCACACCGCTCCAGTGTATGAATACGTCTCATCACAGAGCGCGGAAGACTTGGGACAACATGCTCCTCAACAAAACCCTCAAGCTGTCCACTATGCTCCTCCCTCTTACCACCAGCAAAGCTACGCACAAGTCCCCGTGATCCACAAGACTCAATCGCAACAGTCTCACGAATCTTTGAATCTTCATCAGAGCTCTCATCACCAACAAGCCCCAGTCTACCACCACCAGCCTGAAGCTCACTCCTATCCTTCCCATGACGAACCCATCGATTACTACGTAAGTTTTGTACAAACCTTGGATTTACTATTTAACGTAACTTTCTTTTCATTTATTCAAAACAGTTGTATTCATTGCAATCACGTACGCGCTCGCTTTACACCGATTTTCTATGTAAATCTTACTCATCCACTTTTACTTTCACAGGCTCATCCTAAGTACCAATATGAGTATAAAGTGGAGGATCCTCATACTGGTGACAATAAGTACCAGCATGAGTACCGCGATGGCGATGTTGTGAAGGGAGTGTACTCGCTGCATGAGGCTGACGGTTCCATCAGAACTGTTGAATATACTTCTGACAAACATAACGGGTGAGATTCGTCGCAAAACATGAACATAAATTGTCTGGTGTATTGTTATAAGGATCATATTATCTAATAGCAACTATTTCTCTTGCAGATTCAATGCGGTCGTGAAACACACTGCGCCTGGGCAACACGTGCAAATTGAAAGTCACCACCACAATTAGATAATAACCGCTTTAGAAGACTGATTCTATTTGTTGACTGTTGTTCTGTTTCTTGTTGCTAAATGTGTAATCCTAATTAAATTATTAATACGCTTACTGCTGTGTTTGATTATATCTATTTTCTTGAATTTAAGTATGGTTGACTAAATGATACTATAACAAATAAATAAATAAAAAAAATCATTTAAATTCACTTCTATATACGGCTAAAATCAACAATGGAATTTAATTTTATAAGATTTTATCGCTAACTATCTTTTATAAAAAAAAATAATAACAGGAAGAAGCTTAGCCTTCATCATACTTAAGTAATGATAAGGCTAAAGGTGAAAACGGCCCTTTCCCGGAATCCTCAACCACTGAGCTTCCTCAGGTTGAGGATTCCGGGAAAGGGACCAATAATGTCCATAATAAAATACTCTAATTAATGCGTGCAAAGTCGAATAAGAGTAAGTTATGTAAGTGTTCTAAATAATTCGGAAGGTGTAACATAGATAAATCTTATAAATTCTCTTCACGTTCTGATTTAGCAGTTGATAGTTTAAATGCATTTTAACTTTAAATTAATTTAAATGCCTTCGTAACTTGACTGACAGATGATGTTGAAATCTGTGTCAATCATAATATTTTATACGAATAAATAAATACCTATAACCGGATATTTGATGAATATGCGAGCGAAGGAAACATTTGAAAGTGTTACATTTATGTAAGGTTATGGTTATCATTAATAATTTTATATTCTTGATTAATTTTTAAGGTATATAAAAAAATAAACCGAGTTTACTGAATACTGACAATATCAAATTATAAATGTAACTCTCGATATTGTTTGTTTTATACAGGCTAGGTAGAAATAAGATTGATATTGAAAGATCATAAGTTATATGAATGTTCTTTATTTAAAATATCAGTCACAAAAACCTTAGTGTTTTTAGCACCCCACAGGCGTTGTGTCTAACGTTTCATAAAATGTATTTAAGTACAGTCGGAGACCAGCTTACACACTAGAAGAAAGTATAATACAAAAGTAAATATAAATTGAGATGCTAATGATGATTCATGAGTGAGTGAAAACGTCTAACTTAGGGCCTTGCAGTCCCTGGATACAGATTATGAAACGCCGAGTCTCTACAAACGCGATCCTGCTCGAAGGACCACGTAACGTTCCGTTCGTTGTCGCATTCCGTCCGAGTATTTTAAAACTAGGTTTTACAGAATAAATAGTCGTCGTCGAGGAGGTTGGTGTGCATTGGAGCGGTTTAGCCGAGGAGATGGCCGTGGCCGTAGCCGTAAGCTGGCGCAGCAACGACGCGAGCGGCGGCTGGATGCGACGCATGTCCTTGCCTACTAACGACGGCGTTGAATCTGAAAGCCAAATTTTTCATTTAGCGCAATTATTACATATATAATGAATATTGGTTAGGTGCTCTAAACTACGTTATAATTTTCTTTCTATTTTACTATTTTCATTACTTAGATAATTTAACTTGTATAAACCCTAAAGTTCATTATTTTATTTGAAAAAGTTGATATATAGAGTATAAAAAAAGGAAATATGAATATAATGATACTACACTAACATTATATTCATATTTCCTTTTTTGTCTGATCTTAGTTGGAAGTAGCTCAGAATAGGGATAAACAGCGCAGCATAGTGTCCGAGGCCAAAATCCACTTTGGGTCGCTAAGCCAGCAAAGTAAGTACTAGAAGAAGAAGCAAAAATTCTTACCCATTGTGGTCATCAGCGGTGTAGTCGACAGTGCGCAGTGTACCATCGGGTTCCACGAGCGAGTACTGTCCCTTGACCACGTCGCCATCGCGAGCTTCCCATTGGCTCTTCTGGTCACCGGTGTGGCCATCGGTGACTCCGTAGTTGAATTGGTAGCGCGGGTGGGCCTGTTTATAACATAATATAAACATATGAACTGCATACGCAATATTTGAAAAGTTACACAAGTTTCAAGAAATTTATTTATTTATTAAACAGTTTTCTTACAAGCTAACAGATGTCGCCATCCAAAGCGCTTATAAGTTTAGCCAGTCTTAGATATATACAATGTTAAAAACCAAACAGAATAACAAAAATAAATGTCAAAAACCTTAATTAATAACTAATATTACTAACTATTATAGTTTGAATGTCATAAAATAAATGTCAAATCGAAAGTTTTAGTCAGATTATTAAATAAATAGAACTTAGGTAACAGCTAAAGAAAAAAAAACTGAAATATACATAACACAGCTTCTGCAAACTGTCAGCGAAATGCCACTTTAACGATATTTTTCATGTAATACAATACATGTAAACAATGTAAAACAAAGTTTTCTCCGCAGCGTCATATTTACAGCAGACTATTGGTCTGATCATGTTTTCTGCTACAATAGAAATAAAATTTACATCATATTCGACTAGTGCTTTCAATTACTAATATAAAATTTCAAACCTTAGGTACACACTATTTGTTGATGTACTCATTGAAATTTTTGTACTTTTCTGCAATGTTTAAAACAATTTTAGACTGACTACTCAAAACTTCATTTAACACATCATGAACTTAATTTTGTCGCCGTGTCACGTATTCAGATTGGAAACGTCCTCCTGCTTCCCATTTTAGAGGACAGAGTTTTCAGACATTTGACAGTGTGCGTTACTACGCCTATCATGGCAAATGTATGGAAAGGGAGCTCCACTTTTCTCGTCTTCAAATGTGTCAACTACTCCTTCATTACAACGAGCCGTGGGTCTATAACAGCTAGCATAATGCATGAAACCTATTGTACCTATTGTACTGTACTGTACCTATTGTACTGTAATAGATCCCGATAACTTACGTAAACCTCAACTGGAGCCGCATGCCCGTACGCAGCCAGTGGTGCTCTGTAGACGGGTGCTGCGTGCGCTACAACCGCTCCATGACCTGTCAACAAATATTTTTCAATATGCAAACTTAAGAAAATACGAACCTTTCAATTTGTAACCAAAATACCTATCCTAAAAATATTGAATAAAACGTATTTATACTAATTTTGTTTTGGAAACGTCAATTCAGGGCATTGGAAAGAAAATAACAAGGGTTTGATAAGAAAATAATTCGGTTGTAATCCACGATTTTTGTAGCTTAGCTAAATACTTACTAGTTTCCGCCCGCGATTATGTCCCCGCGGACATTTGGTTAATTCGGGTATCATTGGACCAGGATAAAAAATATCCTTTGTTTTTTTATAATCACCTTAATAAACTTAATCATCTGTCTTTGTGTGATTAAGTGGCAAACTTTCAAACATCTGAATATTCAAACTTTCTTATAGTAAAGAATAGTAGAATGCAAGAAAAAATATATAAAAACATTTAAAACCAACTTTTTTTTTAATCTTATTTGACATCACAGAATTACAATGGCTATTCAAATTTACAAAATTGGTGGTTTCATATCTGGTGGTTCACGAAATCAGACGTCGCGATTTGATACGATCATCCAAAATCTTTTCCCTTAATACGAGTACATCGAAATGTGAAAGATAATAAAAAAGGTACGATATTGTCTACAAAAGAATTCAACAGAAAACTAATTGAATTTGTGATAATTTTTAATCAAGTAAATATACTAGAAAAAAGCAACTTGTCTCATGTCGCCCTGACGAGACTCGAACCCGCATCCTTGGGAATCCAGCCCAATGCACTGACCAATTATGCTACAGAGACCTTTAATTTATTAATTTACAAATACTTGATTAAAAATTATCACATAAAAATAGCATTGTAAAATTGAATTTGTTTGAAATATACTGACCAAGCCCATAAGCCGGTGCTGCGTATCCTTGTCCGTAAGCCGGAGCCCCCAGCACGATGCTCTGTGAGGACAGGGCTCCGTGAGGCGCCGCGATCAGGCCTCCGCGAGCTAAGCTCACCAGACCGCAAACCAGAACCAACTGAAAATAACCAGTGCTTAATACTTCTCCTTGTAAGATATTGGAATAGTCGGGTTTTGAATTCAGATTTTCTAGCTGAGAATCTCTTAATCTCAATGCAAAGCCAAGTGCCGCTTGAGTTTTTGGGTGGTAATCTTCTAAACATTTACTTTTCACGAAATTCAATTCGTTTTGTTTTCCAGTTTCCAAGGTAAAAGCAATTGAATTGAAAAAAGGTTGATGTTTGGGGAATGTTTTTTTGGCTTTATACCGTACCTAGGAACATAAAGTCATTGATTAAAATTAATAAAAATGAATGATGATCTAATTCAAAATGTTGTTTCTTGGTTTATTTGTAAGACGCGCTTAAATGTGTTTAAATTTCTTTAGTCGCGAGAAGTCCAATCGCATAAAATTACTCTATAAATGTAGATATTTTATAGTTTTAGGTTCACTAAATTGTCCCCGTGCCTTTAGAATTTTACTACTACGTTATCAGTGACCTTGAAAGAAACACTATCAAAACCTACTTGACATAATATTTTTAATAACAAATATAAATATTTAAAATGCGTCTTTTAGGCGTCCACCAATATGATTTTCGTCAAAGTCACTTTATAAAATTCACTTATTAACACTTTACCTTGACGAACATTTTTCTATTGTTTGTTTATCTAACACAAGTACTTCACTCTAGGCTCTAGGGCTTGTTGTGTGCCAAATTACGACTAATCTGGCGCTTATATAGAGGCCGAATGTCCTATAGGTACTAGACTAGATCCTTATGTCGTACGCGCAGGGAAACATAAGCATATATCTCAGTGGGCGCTGCCCTGAATGAACTAGATCGAAAGCATTGAGAGGATAAGACTTACTTACAGGTGCAAGTACATTCACATTTTCACAATTAGGAGTAACGGCCATACGGTAACGAAATGTAGCAAATACAAAAGGTATCTTTCTAACTAATATGTTTAAGTGTGAATGTTTTTATTTTTGCTTATCAATCACGCAAAAATGATATGATTGAACGATTTCTATTGATTGGCACATAGATAATTTATTGCCTGGATTAAATATAGGACAGTTTTTATCCCAGACAAATGAGATTTTCCAAATACTTATGCAGATGGCGACATAATGTTTTATACAACATTTTATGAACTATTATTGATTTTAAATAAATATGAAATCATGTCAAGCCTAACCAAAGTTTAGAATTGGATCTTAGGTTTAAAACCTCCAGCCCATTCCACACTAATCCAATTTACCTTTGATACAGTAAACTTTGAATTGAAAATTGGTCGCAGTACTATTAGCACAACAGTACTATAAATAAAATATCGAATAAATAATCAAAGTTTTGGCTGGGCTTGTAACCCGTGCAATTATCGAATTTAAACAGTATTTTGTTCCAACAAAGTCTATAATGCCATAAATTCCTGATTTAGAATTCTTGCAGTTATTTGCCGAATCGTGTTCAAGGAAAATTTGCTATGACTTTTTGTGACACTTTTTAATTATTGCAGTGTTTTAATGTAATGTAGAAAATTCAGTCATACAACTGGCAATTCATATTTATGTCAGTAACCCGCAACTTCTAAGTGGGTTAAGGATCGTTGCGTAATATTAAAAATAGCACACATAATCATCATAATGATATTATTATGACATTTTACCGCATTCAATAGTACTTTATACATTGTTGTTGTGACTTAATCACAAGGCTCTGTTCTTAAAATTTCCTAACGTTTTGGTATTTATTATCATCATCATCATAGTGTAATGTAGAGTCAAGAAGTAGTTCATACATAATTATACAAGCTAATAAAGTACAATAGAGATATTGAACTAAAATTAATTATTTTTTATTTAAGGAAGTCCGGTTCAGCACCTATGAAAAGTATTATCAAATACAGTTCCTCCACCTTCAGCCTTATCAATGCTCGACAATAGGTATGACTAAGGCTAAGCGTCTAACTTTGTCCATATTTTTTTAACTAGAACCAAATATAAAAATTAAACTTACAAACGACATAATATCGTAGACGATGTCTGAAACTGTGACTCATCGGTGTCAATGAACCAGCTACACGACGTCGGCTTTTATTGGGTAAAACAGGTTCCAGCTCAATTTGAATTGTCATTTCCATATCAAGTGACGTAGGTACAGTTAGCATCACGTCATGCTTTACAGGTTGACCTTGAGAATGACCTAACGTCGCTCGAAATTGGAGCTGTTTTTGTATGCAAATGTAAATCCAGACTTGCTGTTAAGTGTACTTGGAAAGACGTCATGTGATTCTTAGCTAAGCACTCCTGAATTGGATCATTCATCCTTTTCTTACTTCGTACTGCTGCAATTGCGCGGCCCAATTCCATTATTCCATCATGTGAATTGTCTAATTTCGTTTATTTATTTATTGAGATCAGTTCACATGCATGTAAGTGCAAACTTATGTGTGTTATCTTGCGTAACACAAATTAAATATGATGAACTGCATTGGTGTTTTTAATATTGAGTACCTTTCAAAATAAATCCAAATCTATTAAGAGTTAGACAACAAAACACGAGTCATTATCATATTTTGGGATTGATTCGTTAACGCTCAAGCTAGGAACATTCTAAGTATTGATATGGGGTAGATAACGTATTTCTGGCCACAAACGGATCGTCATCTATACGTCTACTTCAAAGATAAGGTCAAATATAGACTACCTAGATAGGTAAGATATCTAGACACGTTCAGAGGTCTTAGCTTTCACCAAGGTGCATAAGAATGTCGATAATCAGTGCCGGAAGACATGCTAATTTATCGTCCATACAATCATTACTCAAGAAAAATCTTCTGAGCGCCTGTTTGATGCGGGGGGTACGGATACCCACATCTTGCAGACAGGTCGTGGGTTCATGTGATCATCATGACGAATGTTTGTGTACATCTCTATTTGTCTTGGTCTGGGTGTTACCTATTTATACTTATATCTTAATAGGTACTTCATATTATGTATGTACATTATGGTATTGACAAAAAAGTAAATCCAAAAAACCAAGTTATTCAAACATGCTTTTAGCTAAATAAATTGGGGTGATTGTTTGATTTTCTTATTATATAAATAAATATGATAACAGAAGACTACTTGAATGCAAGAACAACTGAGTCAGGAGTTAAATAGCGTACCTAGAACATCGGACGTAATAACATTCCAAATAAGTAAACCAATACAATATCAAATATAAATTCCTTCTTCATCACAGATTATTTTGCGGAACAATGTAAGTTGCTCCAAAGTATCAATTATGTTGTAATATTCTGAATGAGCATCATATAAGTATAAGGAAATAACTAAATAAGCCTTGGATAATTTATTAGATGCCAGCTTGTGCAAGACTGTTAGTTTAGATACTAAATATAAGTACTTAATGATTTTACACGTTTAGATCATAAATAGACTGGAAAAGCTAAACTTCTGAATTTCGAAGCATATTATTTACTTTAATAGCGCGTTTTTATAATTATAATAATATAAATAGAAACGCTCTAACACTGATCAGCTTACCTAGGCGATTTGTGTAAAGCAATATTTACAAATTTCACATTTTCCATACAAAACACATCACACCTTTAAAAATGCATATTTGTTTGTCCTATCCTACTAATCATACTAATCTTATCTTTCTTTGATTGTTGTTACTTTTTCATGCAAAAACTACTGAACGGATTTGGTTCAAATTTGACTCACATAATAATAGATAGCCTGGATGAAACATTGGATACTTTTGATTCCGATATTCCCACAGAAACGGGAACCACGCGGATTTACCGCCTCTGTGGTCTAGTGGTACAACCACCGGTATAAGACCCAGGGATCCCGGGTTCGATTCCCAGCGGGGATACATATTGTATTCGGTTTGGTTGGTGGTAGGACTTGTTTTAAGTCCGCCTGGCTAGCTACCACCACCTTATCTAAGCCTGACGCCATAATAACAAAGTTTTCAGCATTGTTGTGTTCCGGCAGTTCGAGATAAGATAGCCAGTTCCTCAGTGGCTGAGGATTCCGGGAGAGGCTCGCTTCCATCTTTCAGCCTTATCAATACTTAACATCTGATATGATGAAGGCTAAGAGTCTACCCGTCGATCATAAAAAAAAAAAAAAACCGCGGGCGGCCGCTAGTTGTGCATACTTCGCTAATACGAAACATGAATCAGGAGATATACATTTTAATCAATCACATCATAAACAGACATTAATAATATCTTATTGCAAAGCTCTTAAAGCAATAAATCATAATTTAGAGCATTTAGTAAGTAGTGTGAGAAAAAAAAACAGATATGATAGTAAATATTTACGTAACGACAATCTCAAGCGCATGTTTAATATGTAACACCTTCGTTAATGTATAGTACTCTCAATTCACTCCCCATTCATTTATCTATTATGTAAAGCAGTTGATACAAACATGTTCATTATCTTTGACATCTGCGGGCCTACCAACATCTATTAAAAACCATCATGTCATAAGAACGTTTTGATAGCGTTTTGTTTATTTGAATTTGTCACATTTTGACACACTTCACACTTTGGAGACGATGATGATTGAGCGAAGACGTCACAAAACTTCGGTCAAAAAACAAGCTTACTTTAAGAGTTTCGTAGTTCCAAATAGCAAGACTGAAACAATACTGAGCTGACAGATGGCGGTAGGCCCCCCTGATAGTTATAAGCGATGGAAAATTATTCGATTATTAGCGGCTATTGAAGAGTGGATTGCTGTTTTGTTTTGGATGTTCAATTTAATGCCGAAATAGCTCCTAAATGTGGGTTCCATTGTTGGCGACGGTTATATTAATTTTCGAATCATTCTTAAGGTGGTACGACTTCCATACAAACAAACATTGCAGAATTATTGGTTCATCATACCTTAATAATTCATAAATACATGCGCAACTAACTCGTTTCAGTTATTTGTTTGCGCGAAATAATAAAAAAATTGTACTTTCATACATAAATCACGAATAAACTAATATCTTATAATTTCAATAATTCTACGTATGTGTGTGTGACTCATCGCATTTATATACCTCATGTATGAAAGTCCATTTTTTTATAATTTCGCGCAAACATCTGAAAAGAGTTAGTTGCACATGTATTTATGAATTATTAATGTATGATGAACCAATGAATGTGCAATGTTTGTTTATATGGAAGTCGTACCACCTTAACAAATTATCATTGAAGAATTACTCAGTTGAAGATAGAGTGGGCTGGCATAAAAAAAAAGAACTGTATGCATGGTGATCTTTGGAGCGCAAAATTTCTGTAATGGTTACTGCACTTCAGACGTCATTACACAGGTATGGCATTATAGTAGATTGACGAGGTGATGATGAAGTACTGTTCTTCCTGGGGATCCTATTGAAGACCTAGCTAGATCTAGCAGTGAGTGCCAAGAGTGTACCTAGACTCTTTATGGCTACATATTTTTTTCTTAGCTTTTCAATATACTGGTCATTATTTAGACAAAACAATGTGAGGTAGTGATTAATTGTAAGAAAATCTCTTGTTCCTCTCCCTACAGTCTGACACCCAGAGAAGTTATATAGACTGTGCTGACACTAAGAAATAATTTCCTGCAAAATAGAATACATGGCATACAAAAACCCATATTTATATTGTGATTTAACAAAGGGAAGTAGGAAAGTGTGTATTAACATTTTCCTGTCGTAAATTTTTACGGAACACTCACCGATAGCTGTCTGATATAGTATTGTAAGTAAACAACAAGTTATTACTGTGTTTTATTAGCTCTGTTAGACACTTCGTGAATACTTACTTTAGAATAAGGAAAACTTCTGTCTTCTTACCGTATGCTAATTTAGATAACTTTTGGTTCTTTGACACTAGATAGAAAAGAAGTTTCTATATTTCTAGACGATATCTATATTTCTACATAGAACAAGACGAATTTCTTTAGATGGAAAAAAAACAATCTCATCTCGTGACAAACTTAAAACTCTGCTGCTGCCGTCGTAGAGGACTTGCTACGGGAAAGAATCGGGATCGGGCTTGATTTCCTCGATTTCAGACCTTATTCCTGGGTTACTTATTCCACAAAGCTTCGCATAAGTAATACTCTTGAACGAAGTATGCTTGAACATTATCCGATTCAAGGGTTTGGTTCTCGGGGTTCAGGTATTTCGCTTTTTAAAAACCGTAATTGTTTTAATTAACACAATACATGTGCTATCATACAATGTTTGGTTTTCCGCCTTTCCATTTGTCTGTTTATCCCCTCACTCAATATATGTTTTTAAATGTTTGTAAACTAATGAATATTAAAATTAGTGGTGAAATAATAAATTGAGTTCCAAAATAAAGTCTTGTTATTCATGTACTGCATTCAGATTAAACACTTGTTTGTTCTGTCCACAGGACTAAACAGCCTAACTTGAGCAATTTTACATCAGTTACATGAAGGTTTAATCTCTAAACTAGTTGAATGGTAGTTTCACATGCAAATCTTAGGTTGAACTAGATATTATTGAAAGTGTGTAGGTTATCAATTTCCTTTACATGTTTATATTATATGTATAATTTACATAAATACAGATATAATCGACCAAAACACATTTTTATTAAGAAACTGCTCTGGTTATGGATCGGAAAATCTAAAAATATTTTACTAATTCTGAATAACTCAAAACAAAGCAGTTAGTCTCAAGATAGGAAAAACTAAATTTGTGGATATTTTTGTAACTATAACTCGAGATGATGATAAGATAAAAAAAGAAAACATATTTATTTTGTCATTGCACGACAATCAACTTGGTTCCTAAAGAATATAAAAACAAAAAAAAATACTTTATAATGTCATCTTGGAATAATTTTGTTGAAAGCCACTCAAAAGTTACTGATTATATAATTATTATCCATACTTAATATAATTATTGCGAAAGTAACTATCCGTTTGTTTGTCTTTCTTTGTATTTTATTTGCATTGCCGCATTTTACTTTGTGACGCCTAAGCAAAAGCAGCTGCACCAAATTTTGATGAATTATGCTATATAAATAGATTAGAACTTGATGGACTGAAAGTTTTTTTTGTTAGTAAGATATAATTCAGTTGTGCGATGTTTTATTCCTTCACAATTGGTAGATACTGCAATGGTGTTTTTTGGATTTCAATCAAAATAGCATATTTGCCATTTTTTGCATAGCATAAGCCATGGCAGAGAAAGGTATGTGATAGACTTACCTTGCTCTGCCATGACAAACAACGGGTATATGAGACAAAATACTATTCAGTGACAATTAAATGGATTTTTATTAGCTAATGCATCGATGTAAACCAAAGCTGAAAGAAACATATAATCATAATAAAATAGGTACACTGTTATGCTAGCAATAAAACAGTTTTAGTAATATTAAATAAACTGAGGGTTCATGCATGCCTGCCCAAGAATATCAGAAATGTACTAACTTAATTGAATGTGATGAGAAATTTTAATGATACTACAATATGGGTGAACGATAAACTCCTAAACTTGCTGATGTGAATGAATAGTGGTTGATGATGTTGTGAATGCTTATAAAACTAAATGCTAGTTTTTGGTTAATTTAATGGGTGGATGGGGTCACCGCTCGATGATATAGAATTTTCACAGCGGCGTATTAACAGGATAATAATACAGCCGGAGGCCACTCCCGGGCTTCCCTGAACTGTCCTCTAACGCCGAGCACACTGAATTATCTGCTTCGCGGGCGGAGTGGTCTTTCGGAAGGGGCGCCATAGTGTCTCGCCAATGTCAATTAAATATATTTTGTAATATGTATATAGAAATTGTACGGTAGAGTGAGTTAAAAATGGAGCCTCACAACACGTGTTATTAGGTACGAAAAGCACTCGGGTGAAACTCCCCCTATCAAACTTCAAATCAAAGTCAATCCTCTGTCAGTGTCACCTGTCACTGTCAGCCCAGCCGGTGCGTTGCGTTCCTTTGCACGGAATTTAAAACGTAAATCAGTCTAGATAATTATTACTGGTGTAAGATGGCCAAAATCAGAGCCAGAGCTGATGCTACCTCTGAATCATAAAAACCTGTACAGTTAACACGATTTAAACTCATTTCGGCCACCACAACAAAACACTGAAATACATTCATTTACTGAAGAAAGCATCTTCTTTTATTTTTTATTTACTAGTTCCCACTAATCGTACCTACCGTGTATATATACGTGCCGTGTGGTGACGGCCTAAGAATACAAGTGTCACCACTCCCTTACATGCCTGGGATGTCGTAAGAGTCGACTAAGAGGCTCGACGCATTGAACACCTGTGCGAGAGAAGAAAAACTTGAAACAAACCCTCTACCAACCCGTCTGGCCAGCGTGGTAACAGTAGGCTAATATCCTCCTATGAACGCCACAATAGGCGTGAGCGAGGAGAGGCCTATGTCCAGCAGTGGATGTCCACAGGCTGATGATGTATGTATGATGTATATTATATAGAAAGGGATTAAAAAAAAGACCGATGTCGCGAGATATTATCATTTACTTTATTTTTTATTTTTATTTTAATGCTTAATACTTCTTGGTACTTAATGCATAATGATTATTTTTATTACGATTATGTCAGTTTCCGATCAAATTTATTTTAATTGAATGATTCTCATGCAGGTATGCTAATTATCTATTTTATCTATTTTAATACTGTTTACTCAATTATTTGTTTGTTCTCGTGTAACACCTATAATTAAGATTGCTTTTAAATAAATAAAAAATATATGCAAAATAAAAAAAGATTATTATTTAAATACCAGGGACAATATGAGCGTTTTGAACCGACATACTATCTAACTATAATAATGTAATGAGCAATCGCTGTAGTGTTTTTCGCGACAGGATTTTTCGCTCTAGCTGTACTTCGCACCAATAAGGCCTCGATAGGATGAACATCGCAATACTGAACTATTAGACCGGTCGCGCTGAGTTATTTTGTAGGCAAAACCTTCAAAAATTCTAATGTTTATAAAAACTTGCCTGTGGATGTATTTGCATATAATAAACTTATTTTTGCGTTTTGTGTCATTTCTTGCCTATGCATCTATAGAAATTCGAATATTTGTGGTGGATATAAATAATTCAAAATAAAACTTACAAAATTGATTTCAAGTTAAAAAACGCAATGGTATTGAATTTAAGATAGCCTGCGTAGTGTACCAACCTAGTTTGTGTCACATTCGTCCAGCGGAAAGTGACTTAAAGTCAGTACATTAATAACTAAGGCAAAAAAAATTAGAGTTTGAATAACTAGTACCATAGTCTGCAGATTACTTAAATAAACCCATGAAATAAATTTGTGCCAGATTCAGGCATGGGATTTTAGTATTTTCAATTTTTTTGTTTGTCCGAGCTATAAGTGCTTTAAAAAAATATTACAATTATTAGAATTTACTTATTTGATATTAAAAATGCATGATTGATGGACAGTGTGAATTTGTGTCATATTAATGCACGGCATTATTATTTAAGAAAAAAATACAAAAAAGCGCACGAAGTTAGTAGGTACATAGCGCGCGATGCGAACGAAGCGCGGGCGGCAAGCCCGGCGCGGTCGACCTACCTATACGCGTGGATAGTGTGACATCGCGGCGTCCGTCTCAGTCGGGTTATATTCGGTACCTACTATAATAGGTAATTAGATTATCCCGTGATTAGATCAGATTAGGTAAGGATTGAATTGATGAACGAAAGAACACACGCCGTCGTTCGGTTATGTAGAGATTATCATCACAGTCTATATTAAGCGTTAATCTACTATGCAGACGCAGGTCACACCTAATTTTCAATACTGTTACTTTTATGCAAGTGAAAGAATGACAGGGTGTCCCTGTCCGGGTCGTCGGTCGCATAGCAGAGCAGTTATTATACCTATATGAGTTATTTAGTAGATTTTCACTTTTACTTACAGGTACCTATCGATTTTCGGTAGTTTTAATTTTTTTATTTATCATATAAAAAAAGTATTCTGCTTTAAGTAGAGTCAGCAAAACAAAATTTATAGCTTATACTTACTAAATACGGCATAGTCGTAGATTTACAGGAACCGGGTCCGATACTCCGTTAAGAGAACCGGGAATATCGCTACTCCCGGTACTGAGAAACCCCTAAAGCTTTTTTTGTATTATTGAGCTGTTTAAAATGTGTGCATAAATGAAAATATTAGACGCAAGTTGAAAGAACCATAGAAAGTGCTGCTGCTGTGAAACTATTTTTTTGGTAGTTCCCCGCGTAACACACACGAAATTCAGCTTTTATACTATAACGTACTATTCTGTCATATTACTGTCTGGCTATTGCTGTCTCACTCTGATAAATAGGTCACTGCCCTGTTATACCGCCTAATGATAAGCTAGGAGTATCATACAATCAACGATGAGCCTAGAAGGTATTCATTAGGGATTTAGAATCCCCGGGTTTGTAAGTATTCGGAAACACAAGAACAGGTAAGAAGTTACACTCTAGCGCGGTACAGAAGATAAAATAATCAAAACGCTTAGCCGATTTCGACGCATTGAACGCCAGTCTTTGGAATATATTGTGAAGTACATATTCGTATTTATGCTTGTCTAATGGCAGGGGAAGAGTATAGCTGTCCATTTCATACCGAAATATATCAGATAATAAAGCGTTAAGCTCGCAACAACGCTACTTTCTGTCTCTGCTCAAGGGGTTTGCGTTCAAGCTTATAACAAAAATATCTTTTGTGCGGCGTCGGTACCGTCACAAAAATAGATAGATACCGACGCCGCACTGTAACCGCACCGCGCGCAAAACGACAAATGCACCGCTTCGGCACCGCAGCGATCCGACAAGAAACGTCTAAACTGAAAGCGCCCTTAAAGATGTTTGGATCTAAACTTCGATCATTAAGTCTTAGTCATCGTTTAAGCCACATGACACCCACTGCTAGGTATAAGACTCCCCCAAGGATCTCCACAACGATCGGTCCTGCGCTGCCCGCATTCAGCGGCTTCCCTTGACCTTCACCAGACCGTCCACCTTGTCGGACGCCTACCCACGTAGCGTCGTCCCGTGCGCGGTCGCCATTCCAGAACCTTTCCGCCCCAGCGACCATCGGTTCTTCTCTATGTGCCCCGCCCACAGCCATATCAGCCGAGTAATCCTTCGAGCGATGTCGTTGCTTTGATCAGTTTAGTTCTCCTACGGATCTCCTCATATCAGATTCGATCACGTAGGGAAACGCCGAGCATACTCATAGTTAGCGACCACGATTCACTACCGTAAGTCATCACTGACAACACACACTGGTCATAGACTTTCGTCTTGAGACACTCCGGTAAGTTGGACGCGATGATTTTACGGAGCTTCCTGAATGCTGCCCATCCGAGTTGGATTCGACGGGAGATCTCTTTCTCGAAGTTGGACTTACCTAACTGGATTGTCTGTCCAAGGTAAACGTAGTGGTCAACATTTCGAGTGTAGGGTTCCCAACGTGAACTGAAGTGGGTATAACATGGGAATTTGACATGATTTTCTTCGAGCATTGTGTTCAGATCTTCCAAGGTCTCAGCCGCAAGGACTATGTCATTGGCTAAACGAAGATGTGTCAGATACTGGCTATTAATGTTGATGCCGAGTCCTTTCGACTCCAAGAGCTTAAAGATATCCTTCGACGCAGCTGTGAACAGTTTCCGAGAAATGACGTCTCCCTGTCTCACACCTCGCTGAAGTTGGATGGGATTTGTGTTCTGGTTCTGTAATCGGTCCGACATGGTGGCATGTTCGTATAAGTACCTCAACACCTCGAAATACCTATAGTCCACTTGGCACCTCTGGAGAGAATGCAGCACCACCCAGGTCTCTGTCGTATCGAAGGCTTTCTTATAGTTCGCAAACGCCAAGCAAAGTTGCAAATCATACTCCTCGGTCTTCTGTATAACCTGCCGAAGCGTATGGATGTGGTCTTTTTTGCTAAAGCCTTTTCAGGACCCGGCTTGTTTGTGAGGAAGTCGTCGAACCTGCGAGCTAGACGACTCGTTATGACTCTCGAAAACAACTGAGTTTGCGTTTGGTATAGTTGGAGGAATCATTTCAGCGTAAAAAGCCTTTGCCAGTAAAGCAAAGCTTTTTTCATGCTAATTAAAATTTTAATGAAATATTAAAAGTTGAAACTTAATGAAAATGACACGCATGATCAGCAAGCATATCCCTCAAAGTAGGATTCAGGTTGAAAGGACTGACCTGTTTCTTATCCTGTTAATCTTACAGCCTCAGTGGACAACCGAATTAGGGAATTAGGGACAAGATGTAAGTTAGCATTGGCTTGGCTATTTTACTAAAGGCCAGGGCGAAAAAATTTAACGATTCTACATCTATATCAATAAAAGCTATAGACTTGCTCGGTCGTCAACTGAAGCTTTTTGGGTTACATGACAAGGGGGCAGAGTTGTATTGCGCTATTAAGAGTCTGCCTGCGGAGACAGGTTCATGAACCAGTTCAGTAGGGGCTCGTGCATCAAATTGAAATTCAAATTCAATATCATTTATTCAGTCTATGCTGTTACAAGCACTTATGAACGTCAAAGAAGCTACGCCATCGGCTCACAAACTCTACGGCTGGATACTGGATTTTCTTTGCTAGGAAGGCATTGAATGATGACCCGATATTCAATTTTCTCCATACTTGTGAACAACGATAAGATGCTTAATTAGTAGCTACCTGGGCAAATGAACCTGTCTCCACAATCCCCCCAAAACCGGAAAGTTTCCGATCTCAGGAGATTGCAATGCAAATATGGCTAGCCAAAGGAAAGGTCAGAAGTCAGATAATGTTTATATATCATCATATAATTTTTTTCCCGGGACTCCCAGTACTGACGCAAATTAACTGACACCGGTACCATCGTATAGAAGAACCAGTATTCTTGGTTCTCATTAATAATAATGAATGGGTTAGAAATGTAAAACTATAAAACAAAATGTATTAAACGAGTGATTGACGGTGGGTGCATGATTTCTAATTTCAATTTTAACAATCAGAAAGGCTGTCATTTAGAATAGTGGCACTTGTACTTGCCTAGATCAGATATATGTCCTGTTTTCTTTTTTTGCTTTTTATTTAATGTTTACCTACTTCTAAAAAACATCTTAGTCTGGTCATCAACATACTTAAAAATAATTAAGTAGGTACCTTCTTGACTAGCAATGTAGGTACCGTCAACAGCACGTACGGCTTTACATTTGCACTACGAAAACCACCGACGAGCGACGTAAGGGCGTTCTCAAGGTCACACACACCGCTCGCGTGTCGCGTCGCGTCCCATGCGCTTGCTCTTAGCGGCAAATTTCAAAATGTTCCAGATTTAAACTGAATCTAATAATATAAGATTCCATGGATAAAAACGACACAAATTTTGAATAGTGTTTCGTTATATCATAAAGATAATAAAAACATAAACTCTAATAACTTGAATTTTCTTTTGTGACTTTTACAGCGTTTTGAACAAAAAAAGGAAAGTTTCTGAAAATGCCATGGAGGAATCTGACACAAAACATTATAAACAAAAGATACCATTGATCTAAAACTTATAACACTTATTTCACCAACTCTAATATTCTTTTGAGCTACTGAGGCGACATCTTAGGTAATGGTTAAATAACAGTATTCCCGTGGAGAGAGATGACACAAAAACCTCGTGTACATCGTTTACGACTTTCTAATCCCCACGAAAGTAAAATTATCGTCTCTAATTTTCTTTCCGGCCGATAATGTCAGAAAAGACAAAAACGTCAATATAAACTTATCCCTGCACCTAAGATGACACAAAATCATATATTAGGTTAAATGGTCCTGGAACTGTATACCAAAAATCAAGAACTTTAATATTTTTGAAACCTCAAAACTTATCCCTATCGGTCTATATTGACACACCGTGTTTAAATTATCAAATTTCCAAAACAAGTAGGGAACCCAACTCCATGCGGATGAAATCGCGAGCGGATTGAATATGTTTTAAGTCCAACTGCTCGTATAGACTATGTCAGTATTTTTTGTGGGAGAAATCAGATATTGGTTAACATGCGGTTCAATATGTATAAAAAAGTGTGATGTTGAAATATTTCAGTTAGTAAGCTGCGATAAGAATGTAGGCCAGTGCCTGGCAATTATAAAACCTTAATTATGGCCCTCCGATTTGAATTTTTAATCATCATGATATAGATTGATATATCTAGAATGCAATTACACTTTATGAGTAGTTTAGTGTCAATCAATATTTGTATTTAAAACTCATATTTTCCAATATTTGTAGATATTTAAATCCGAAGAAATCTGGTTATAAAAACTAAACTCAAATAATTTTCCGGAAGAACAACGCATCAAACATCCGCATACGGTCAAATAAAAAATAACAAGGGTTCCGTAACATTATCCAAAACGGCAATAAAATACCATTTATCTTCGAAACTTCTAGACCGATTTTGATGCGGTTTGCATTGGTGGGTTTGGGTTTGATTAGTGCATATTCTTAGATAGGTGTTACGGTACAACAACTCACCAGGTGGCGCTGCAGTAAACATTTGTTTTGCAAACCAATGTTATCACCACCAAGTACCAAAACTACTAGTCCAATTCTGATGCGGTTTTCAGTAATGGGTTTTATGTTTTTCTGTTTATGAAAAAGAATAAAATAATTTAAATACCACCGACTTAATTATCCGTCGGGGGCTACCATCACTATTATAAATTTCAGCACGAACATAAATAAATTTAAACATAAATTAATTTAATTAAGTCGGAGGTTTTTAAATTATTTTATATTTTTTTTTGTATTTGTTGTTAATAATAATAATAATAATAATACATAATCTGTGAAAATTTCAACTAACTATCACGGTTCATGATATTCAGCCTGGTGACAGACGAACGGACGGACGGACAGCGGAGTCTTAGTAATATCCCGTTTTACCCCTTGGGTACGGAAGCCTAAAACACCAGTCCTGCTGAATAATGCTTCATCTATTGAACTAATTCAGTGAGGGTAGGTAGACTGTTTCACGGGAGCTGTCAGACGCATCGTTAGTTTTAAGTTTGCCTATTTGTATGGCTTAGTCTTAGGGTGAATATTAACTTATCGGGCAGTACTTATTATAAATTTTAAATAGAAAAATTTTGGAATAAATGGAAATCCGGTCCAATGCTCTAACCACTGAGCTACCGAGACTTGAGAGCTCAGTGGTTAGAGCATTGGACCGGATTTCCAAAGGTCATGGGTTCGAGTCCCATCTGAAAATTCACTTGTGTCCGAGTTGGTTTTGTCCAATATTTTTCTATTTTAAATTTATCAGTATAAAAATAACAACGAAAAATGCCCGTCAGGGTAAAATAATATTGTTAATAATAATAATTGTTATAATAATTGTTGGTATTAATTATTACTGTTTTGCAGTCCAAGAGATGTACTTCTAAATATTCCCACGATACAGAAATATGCTTGTCGGCTAGATAATTGTCACCGCTATAATGACGCCCAATTATCTCAATCGCCTAGAGTGGATCAATTACATGGTCCTAATTCGTCCAAGTCCAGAACCGAACTGTGTCATACCGAGCCGTTAAAATTGCTTAGATTGCAAACTAAGCGGCTTTCTGTTAAGATAGTGTGACTAAATATTAAACAAGAAAATATACTAGATAAAAGCAACTAGTTACATGTCGCCCTGACGACGACGGGACATGAGACTAGTTGCTTTTTTATAGTATTCTCTTGTTTAATATTTTTCACATAAAAATAGCATTGTAAAATGCAAAATAAAAAAAAGTCATAATAATGTGACTAGTTTATTAATATGAGGATGCTTCTCAAATAACAGTAGATATGGGTACCTATGAGTGTAGTGGCACTATCTGCAGTGCAAAGATTTCGTTTCTATAATATCAACCACTATTAAAGTGATATTCGATCTCATAACGTAAACTTATGGAACGGCCTTCGAATGTTCCCGAAAATTCTATAGAAATGCTGCAGCATTGTTGCGGCTGTTGCGAAAATAACGCTGTGTCACGGCCACGCCCACCGGCAAATGTGCGGAGAATGCGTGCGCGTGAGCAATGTGAATTAAACACCCCGCCATAAGCGGTCGGTTTTGATGTACAGCCGATAACATAAGTTTAACCTAGTCATTAATCGCGAGATGTAAGGGGTTTCAACCAATACTATTCGGATGCCCAGCCAACTTCTCAGGGACTTTAACAGGGAACTCGAAATCAGGATTATTCCCCTTGGGTGTTCCCTCCACCCGCGGGCGTAGACTGTCGGGATAGCGGTGACAGTCGCCGTGCCTCGGCCCTTTGTTTGTAACCCCTTGGACATCCACTACCGGGACGTCAATGCGTCCCTGCCATTATTGTAGCGCGCCGGAACTCGTGTTGCGCGCATCCACCCACCACGGGGGCCTTGCTGGACGACGGAATTCCCCGTTCCCCCACCCAATCCCCACATTGGAGTCAGCCAACTTCTTTTGCTCGCGGTACACTCTGCTAAACAATGGAAGAAATTCTGGCGACCGCTGGCTGCATGCCATCACATTAAAAGCAAGCTTACTACTTAATACACAAACTGTTGCCGGGCAGCAGCAAAATCGATGTGATTATCTACGCACTGTGATTGCCAACCCCCATGCCTGGAGCGGTTTACTATGGCCAAACTCTCCATGGCTATACCGAACAGGAGAGAGGCAGCGGAACGAGCTCGGTAGTATGAACTTGGGGGGCTGATTTTCAACGTTGATTCGATTTTGATTGGAGCTACGATCGATATAAAGAATACAAAATTACTTTATTTGCTAATTTCAGGTAGATATTCATTTTTAGTTTAATTACTTATTATAAGTCATATTAGTGACTTTTGACATTAATTCAATCTCGATCTCAATGCGATCGCGGCGAGAGTAAGGGGGCAGATGAGTACAATCAACAGTAGGTAACAATCGGGAACATTTGGTCGAAAGAAGTCGAATAGTAAGATAACTACATAATTTTGACAAAACAGATAAATAATTGCTGTCAAGTAATAAATGATTTTGTACTTGTTTTCCTATAGACGTTTGGTACTCATTAGTTGTTATTAATATGACCAATTTATACGAGTACAATGTTAACCTAATTGAAACTTAATCGTGGGATTTTGATACTTGCTCACATATCGGTATCACATGTTTAACCACATTTGGTATTGCCAATAGGTGACTGTTGTTCGGTCGGAAATATTAATGGTTCAATTTTATTGCAATATTAATTAATAATTCAGGTGTGTCCATAACTGCTTCGATAAACCATACCAGTTTCACACCTCCATATGATATTTTACAGCTGACTGTTTGGATTTAATAAAATTTAATGAGAAAAATGAGAAGCAAAAACAGCAACATCGTAGTCAGTCAAAAACAGAATGGCTGGGAAAACATGATTTTCTTTTACGGATGCCGCTGCGTTTGCTACCATCGTATTGGATGTTGACAATTTTGCTTCCAACATGATTTTGCGATCAAAATTATTATGGGTTAAATATTGTTCTGTTACAAACTTCGTCATTAAAAGTGAAGAATGCCCAATTTGACATGGATCTGTGTTACTACTACTACATCAATAGTCTAAAAAACCAAATTATTGGCTGATGTTCTTTTGCTTCTTTATTCAACGTTTATCATAAACGGATTAATTATTCTGCAACAGATAAAAAAAATAGTCCAATCGTCCTTGTGCGGTAACTCGACACTCCCTCGTGTTCCAGTTCTGAGAACTTTGCACTTTCACTATCTTTAGATTGCATAATCGCACGGGGCTTAATAAAACCGAAAAGGCTTTTGTCGAAAGTAATTATTGTCTTAAAGTACTACAGATGTTGGTATTACACTCCATTTTCAAGAATATTATCAATGTCATTTGTTCAATCCTGATTGTTGATTATCGAAATTGGTATAACAAGTCAAGGGCATTTAACGACTTAAGTCAATTTACATGAATGGTCTTGAAAATAAAAAAGCTAATTCGTTTAAGGTTTGGTTTTAATGTTGAAACTTATTGTACTACGTTAGTTTTAAATTATTATGAGAATCTAAATTTAAAATGTACGATTTATACTAAATGGTACACACAACATTCAGTCTTTCACCAGTAACGTAAAGCTATGTTATTATAATACTTAACTCAGTTCTACTGATAACGTTACTCTACTTTGTCATAAACTAAATGTCGAACATGTCTAAAAGGTTGATCACTGGCTTTTGTTTCTTCACTATCTTACGTATTACTTCTTTGTGGATATGACTATGGCTGCCATATGGGGGTTTATTACGATAGCGATCTTCGTTCGAGTCGTCATCATCCTGGTAATAAGGTCGGTAGTCATCGTACGAATCATGAGTATAGTCATCTTCTTTTGGTGGCGTTTTGTAATTTTTCTTTGGTACCATAACATATTCATCCATGTCGTCATTACTATATTCAGAGTGCTTGTTAGGTCTGTGTTTCCTCTTTGGACGAGATGGTTTATTGTCAGCGTAGGGCTTATTTGGTAGAGGCACGTCTGGCAGTGAAGGAAACCTATGTTTCATGGGTGAAGCCAGCTTATTAATGTCTTCGAACTTTGAGCCTTTATATCCTGGTCTAAAGGGGACAGGTCGTTTGTCAAACTCAAAGTTTTCAAATTTTTCATAATCTTCACCTGTAGACATCGGATATTTTTGTTTGCTAATGTCATGATCAAGAATTCCTGTGAAGGCATTATATTCATTGTTCGCTTTTTTGTGTTTCGTTTTACAATTTGGATCAACATTAAAACCAACATGAGATTCGGCATGATCTTGATCATACGGATGTTGAATAGAATAACTGTGAGTATATTCACTGGGTTCCAAGTCATGCGGATAATAACTAGGTCTCTTTTTGGAGTAATCTCTGAAGTTGTCAAATTGTCCTTTGTTTCTTGTCTTTTGTCGAGGACGATAATATTCTTCCTCTTCGGGGTAGTCGTTGTACCGTTCATAGTCTGTCATGACTCTTTCTTCTCTAGTACTTCTGCCTGATATGACGGGTTCTTGGGTTTCTGCATTGTTGATGACTGCCGTGAATCCCGTGTTGGGTCCCGCAGAATACTCTACAGATTGCGTAGAGCCATCAGGTTGAACTACGCTGTAGTGACCTGTAAATATAATAACAGTCTTTTTAGTTTTGTGTGTTTAGGAAGACACATGTTTTAAATGATAAAATTATCTAAATATTTTTTGTTTATAAAGAGTAATACAATAATTTACTAACCTTTAACGGTATCACCTTCTTTAGTTTCCCACACCGTTTTAATATCTCCTGTCTTAGAATCAGCGACACCATAGCTGAATGAGTAAACATTATTTTCCTGCAATAAGAAGCAAAATAAATTGCATTTTAATACCAATCACATTTTTATTCATTCCTCAATTACAACGTACATTTAATTAGAAACAAAAACAGAGAATGTGTGAAGTGATAGCTTGCGTGTGGAAATTCGGTGTTTTACTCATAAAGACAATTGCATGCATGAATTTAATATTCTGAATGGCTAATGAGCGATGTAATCGTTTCCATAACTCAGGAATGTCACTGGATAATTATTGTCTATTACATTGTGGACTAGCTAATGTCAATTTGTCCGTCAAGAAATGTAATTAGGCATAACGTGATCCGATTTTCTTTGTGAACACGATTCGTTTATGCTTTTATTGAGAAATTTGCATGTTGGAAGACTAAATATGAAAGTCTTGGGTTTTGAATGAATATGATTGAACTTGTCTTTTAATTCTATGTGCACTTCCATTTGTTTTTTCTTATAATTTATTGTTGCTGTTTAAATTAAATTTCAATTTCAATCGTTTATTGCATATAACATAATGTAAATAAAGGTGTAACAAAAGAAATGGAGACCATTTTGGACCCTGTCAAGTTTATCAATTTTAAAGCCTTTCAATTTACTTTCTAATTTTTCATTAAGTTGTTCTCCTGAAAGAAACCCCAAGAAAAATTACTATTTCCAGTTATTGGCAGATAAAATTAAAATTGTTTTGATCCCACCATTTCTATTCTAATTTAATGGGGTTTGATTTCGTTAATGTTATCTAAGTCGATAAATATTGTTATCAAAAAGTATTTCCAGTCCAAATCAGTCTTAAGTCGGCAACCGGCATCGTTCAAGTTCAAGATGCGCGAGCGCATCGACCGTTACTCAATGTCAATGACGGATCGTTCACTTTCGTTTATTTCCGCTTGCGTTCACTTTTCAACTTCAATATGTATGAGCTTGTTACGCATAATATAACAAGTTAACAGTAAAGAAATTGTAATGTTTAGTTAAAAAAAACCTTATTAAAATAAAAGAAACAGAAAGTTGTTAGTGTTGACGTTTAAGACATGATTGCAAGGAAATCAGTTCGCATTATTTTCTTTCACCGAGCAAGGAAATTAGGAGTTGATACTCAGCTCATTGAAAAGAAAATAAATATACTTGAAACTAAAAAAATTACTTAACCAATTTTCAACTAACAATTTTGATTAAATTATAAATCATAGATTTTTTATGTATTGTTTTAGGTCCTGAATTCTTGTAAATGTGTCTTCTATGTAGAAGGCTCATAATTGAAATTGAAAAACTCTCTAAAAGAGTTTTGTTGAACGAAACAACACAAACATGCAAATTGTATTTATTAAGTGTAACAGTTCATGAGATCATAACGAGTTGTCATGTTGCTATGGAGAAAAGTGGGTGAACCAAACTGGATCGCAATATAAAGTGTTTCAACACGCAATGCCCACTTTCGATAAGTGTTTGCACTGTATATCGGCTGTTTCGTCAATGTTACTGCATAACGATATTATGTTAATAATGGGCTATTTAGTTTTATAGTTGCGAAAAGACCTACTACCAATATAATGGAAATGAGGAGATAGTAATACTTCTATGGACTCATTACATTAACACGTTACATATAAAACGCTTATTTAAACCAATGGCTCAATTACGCGTATTGTTTATCAATCCTTAAAATTAAATGGATTAATTACTCACTGTTCAATCGCGCCTATGTTTGATAACAAGTTCATCAATATTTTTGACTAAGTCCCCATCCCAACTAATAAAGTAGCAGTCGTAGCGGTCACAGTCATGGTTAGTTTTGCTATTTATTATTTAAATTGAATAATAGTACGGACAGTTTTAAATTTTGATTTGACACTCAATAGAGTAAATTGCTTGCAATAGTTTTTTTTTTGCTTGTAACTAATCTAGTTAGATTTTAATTCTCTGTTGGAATTATAGGGAAATTGGCGATTGTTTCTTACACTTCTAGAGAACCTCACTACTTCTGTGGTTAAAAGGTACATATATTAATTGATTTTTATAAAAAATACCTCGAAAGGTTCTCCTTTTTTTGTTAGCAAAATTTACTACTTTATTTAATATAATGTATTAATTATTCATAATTTTTTAAATAAAAATATAGCATTAGATTGCTTAGTCTTCAAACAATGATTGTAAATTAAAAAACTGTGGCATTAGCACTTGCGGTAGTAACTATAACAAAAAAATTAGTATGGAAAACGAACTTTCTTTGAAAATCTTTATACAAATCGGCAATTTCATAGTTAAAGACCTAATACTTTATTAAGGCTTTTAAATAAAAAGACAATTTAAAGCCCGATCGGTTACACTTCACATTTTTTATTCTTTAATTGTGTTAACAAATAATGAAATGCCTTATCAGATAATGACCGATGCCACGCTAGCTTAAAACTTTATTGTAACTGAGAGTCATTGACAGACTAATTACTGACTAGGTTGCATAAAATAGATAAATCAATGAATGAAAATGAACTACATAATACATTCTGATCTGAGTAGCACCTAGGAAAAAGAAGGAGGACCTAGGAAATATGTAAAACATAAGACGATATACATTTCCGGTTTTCATAAAAAACTGTAACGTCTACAAAGCTCAATGCACTAAGTATCATAAGTTCTAAGGTTTTGTTCAAAGATTTATCATTAATATTGTAAGTACTTAAAATTCATAATTGGAATAGGAAACGTCCTAATTCAAATCTTCTTAGGTCTATCAATAAATCTTTTTGTTAAGATGCGTAACTGTAACAGACACACATACGGCGCAAGTTTTGTATTCGCACTTTTCTGGTGCTATACATAGTTGCTGATTTATTCAATTTATTATTTCCTTCTAAGTATAATGAAGCTACGGTAGCTTAACTGACTAGAATGATAATTATTTGATAAAAAGAAAGTAACTATTTCTTAGATTGTAATATTGCAGTGAGCAGTTTGTTAATACTACTAAATTGGTGTAATATCTTCGTATAGGTAATTTACGTCAAAGGATCATACAAGTATAGGGAATGCAAATAAGCACAAAAAAGAATCGCAAAGCAAAATAAATATTTAAAAGATAATATAATAATAAATAAATTTTCGTAACTATTCACTTCGGGTAACCGAGTCAGCGTAGTGATTAATTAAGAAAAAACATTATCCTGAAACTTATAATTGAATTTCCCTTCTGAAACTCATTAACCATTCAGTAGTCTGATTCATTACGAGTTGTGCGTTAGAAAATTATGACGCCCGACTAGTAGGGTTGCCAACTATTCTGTTAAACAATATTACGCTGGAAATAGTATGTTACTGTTTTTAATAGTGCAAAAGCCAACCAATTTGTACCTATGGAATAGGGCTCGGGGGAACAGAAAGCAACAGCAACATAGAAGTCCTGGAAAAGGTTTCAGACTAAAGCTATTAGATCAATGTTCAACATTACAAAATACATCCATGACAAATATATTCTGCACGACCTAAGGCATTGTGAAACAAGGAATCGCTGCGCGTCTAAAGTACAAACAAAAAAAACCAACTCATGTTAATGCTCTGGCAGCTAGACTATACTTGAAGTATTGTTTACTCAATACTCACAAGGAATAGCGTTGCAAATATTTTATGCCAATCCCCCAAATAATGGTGAGAGTGGTCAATGGACAACTACTCCCCCTTTTCAATAAAACAAATACCCAGACATGGCTTAAAACAACAAAATAGCTAAATGTCTATGACAGATTGTTATGCTAAGCAGGATACCAAAAAAAAGGAGTGTTAAAGCTGTACATTATACTTTTTACTTTTGGACGAAAAAGTATTGAAAAATAGTATTTTCAGCATCACTGATATACACAGACCTAAGGTGTCCGAGAAGTATTGAAAATGTATATTGAAAAAAAGTTAAATTGGAAATAAAAAAAAAAAGAAATTAAAATAGCATAATTTTTTTAATTCAATATTTTTCTTCTTCTCACACCTTCATATCGCAGCCCTCGACTAGTGACATTATGCGTGATTTCTATGTAATGGCCAGTGAAAATCGCGTGCTGTCAAATGCAGCGAGACATAAAAGTATAGTGACAAGATTGCTGCGCAAGAGTGGGTTTATAACGGACAGATATCATGAATGTTCGATACATAATCAAATCGTTGCTATAATCTGTCAATTAAAACAAATATTTATGATGAGAATATAAATAATAAGAATAGGTTTATTTTCTTTTGATTGCTCTGAATTTTTACTTAAAAAATTGGCAGTTCTTATTATAGTATAGTTTAATTAACTTCTTTTATAAACCACCTGCATCTGTAGCACGTATTAAATATCAAGTATTCTTTCAATTTGAAAGTAAACTATTAATGCACGGAGGGAGCTAATGCTGTATGGAACTTCCTTTGGGTAATTGTGCTAACATTTGAATTTGGAACGTCAAAATGTCAATAAAAACTTCTATCAAAAATAGTTTCGAAAAAAAAACAAGGCTGTTCAAGGCATAACTTCCTGGTCCAAGAAGTTTTTAACTATAAAATTGACACTTCAAAGAGACTTTACTCCTATGAAAGATATAAACATGGCTGTATGTATCGGTGTCCCTAGCACCGAGAAAACATTTGCTATTGGAATTATGTGATATTGTGCATTCATGCAAATATAATGTAATAGCTAACTCTTTCATTTCCGTGCTTTTTCGTGTCTTTTGTCGACTTAACATGGCAAATCATCAAATTGTGTAGTGTTGACTACACACATTCATAATTTAACATCTTAATTCCCTCACTACATTCCCTCACTACGTTCGGGAATTAATTACAGAATCCTTCATTTCGCTCGGGATTAAATATGCTGCCCGTGACATAAGACATTGCTTTATCCCCCTAGTGGATAATCTACTATTATTATTTATACTTTCGACAGTCCAATCAAGGTTTGCAGATGCACTACATTTAAACTGATCATTAAGTTGATTATACTGAACAAAGATGTGTATAAATATGTAAATTTTCACCATTTATTATAAATAATAGGGGTATACATATTAAGAAGAATTAAGAAAAAAAATTGATTTGGTATAATGCAACTGTACAATGCAATAATTATTAAAGTAATAGACAATAACTATACAGCTGTGTAAGAAAGTTTTTAATACTTATACATACAGGTATATTGAAATGCTTACCCCAGAAGCGATGGTTTGTTCTAATCTGTTTCCTCTATCCTCTTCTTGACAATTCAGCGTCAAGAGATTTGCCAAGAGCACCTAAAACCACATTTACTTGAACAAAACTTTTCAAATAACAGTTCTTAAAAAAATCACTTATTTATTTCCTATTCACTTACCGTTAAGGCCAACGCTCTAGCCATGTTTAAAGACACTTATCCAAAATCACGTATTTCACACCAACACAGATCCTTATATTTAAAATGGTGTTTAAACGCCTAGCAATAACAGACAGGAGTCCATTTCCAAGGTCGGGATGATGCGAAGACGGCCCGTCCCATCCACCACCTAGCTATTTATATACACACACGTGTATAATACTCTGCTATGCGTACACTGCGCACACACGTACGTAGCGCAGTACTGCGACAGTAACTTAAGAGATCCAATCAGTACAACGTGAATGCTACGATTATCTTTTCTATATGCGAAAATGCGGAAAATGAGGTTATCTTCCAGGAACATTATGGCATTCTAACTACAAGATTGTAGAGACAGCCTTAGTTTCTAGTTGAGTATTGTTAGCTTAGATAAGAATAATATCCTGCATGCTTCTATTGTTTTATGAAATTGGTGATTTGTTAAGTAATAGGGAGTATCTTTTAATGATTCCCTGACAAAAACAGAATCTGCAAAACAATTTATTAATTGTACAATATTAAACATAAATAGGCATCAATGAAAAATATAAGAAAATTGTGTGTCGCAACTATCCTATACCTAATCCAAAATTTGCACCATAATCAGCATAAAATAATTTTAATAGCAAATTAAGTAGAAGAGCGGCAGAGAAGAGATTTTCCACGGCTGGAGTAGGAGTAAAATTGAATGCAGTTATGCTGGCTTTCCAGTCTAGATAGTAAAAGTCTATTAATGGACGGACGGACGGGTATATTTGAAAATGAATATAGGTGATAGGCTGGCAGGCTGTCACTCTTGTTTCCGGACAACACCTAAGATGCTAAATTTAGCAACTTTGAGGTGTGATTATGAGAGTGATTATTACATTTCATGGTGCACCTTTGATACTGCCAACCCCGCAAGGGATTTATGGCGTGTATGTATGTAATACAAGATTCTTTCATTATAATGTTAGAGATGTCTGTTCTTCTTTTACGATACTGATGCAAAAGTGTCAGTATGTTTATCATTTGCCTGGTACTGCGGTATACCTAAGCATATTTACCATTTAAAGGTAGACAACTGAATTAAATTAAATCATAAGAAAGAAATAAAAAAAATCATACAACCACACCAATAATCTAGCCCAAAGTAAGTTTCAAAAGAACTTGAGTTACGGATACTATATAGATAACGGATAAACATACATATAAACTTTTTTGTAAATACATATTTAATATACAAATACTATTATTATGTATATATATTTACAAAAAAAAAACCGCGTTATGGGTCATGTCCCACTCTTCTTATCCATTTATAAGGAAGGCCAGTGCTCCAGCAGTGGGGACATTAAAAATGGCTGATGACGATACATATATTAAACTATCAGACCAAGATAAATAGACATGCTCATGCACACAAGTATTTGTCTTCTCCGGGGATCGTACCTGAGACCCTCTGTGTAGCAGGGAGCTATACGTACCCCTACGCTATACGAATGGAGTCTTTTGACCACAATTTTAACTTTGGAATCCCACAGGATCATAAAATTGAAGATATTAAAATTAAATTACTACATATGGAGACATATCGTAACGTAAATAGTAGCACCATACTGTCTACTTTACCCTTAGTTTTCTCACAGCCGTTAATCCTTGGGAATGTGGTGGTTACTATTTTTATTACATCCACATAAATTGGCATTCTGCGATAAAACGATAAAAATATAAATGTAAACAACTGTTTGTATGGATTCTGTCAGATGTCGTTGAGTCCAACGTTGGCAGCGCCTCTGGCGGCGAATATTGACAGTTTTCTTCCCCATTCGTGCCACTAATGTCGCGTATCCACTAAACAAAAGTTGGCCATATTTATGTTGCCTACATGACTGTGTTGGTTACAAAAGTTTCCAACAATTTCAGTGGTTATAAGTATCCAGCGAACAAAAGTTTATAAATTTTGTGTTGCCTACTGTATGGTGTTTTTTTATTTTCACTAATATAAAGTACTTATGCTATCACTTACCTTTGGTAAGGACGGTGAAGGCTGTGCGCCCGCTGCTGCGGGAGTGGAGGGAGCGGGTGCATGGGGCGCTAACATTCCGCCTGGTGCAGGTCCTTACCAACCACTGGTGCTTTGGTAAGTTCCTGCACCGCATCCAGAGGGAGGAGTCTACAAAGTGCCACAAGTGCGACGCGGAGCTGGACACCGCGCTGCACACACTTGAGGTGTGTCCTGCCTGGTCAGCCCAGCGTCGGGAACTCGTGGCCGCGGTGGGAGGAGATCTCTCCCTGCCCAGCGTTGTCAGCAAGATGCTGGGCAGTGAGAGATCATGGCAGGCGGCAGTCTCTTTCTGTGAGGACGTGATCCTCCAGAAGGAGACAGCGGAGAGGGCCCGCGAAGAGGACGCTCGGGCGGCCCGACTCCGCCGCAGACGGTTGAGGGGAAGGAGGCGACAGTATGATCGGCTCATTCCCCTATAGTGGAGCCAGCCGGCATTGTCGGCATTGCACGGTTCCGACAACTGGGGAGATGATCATACTTGCTCGGTCATCTCCCAGCCGCGAGGGGGCCCGGATAGCCGGGCCAGCCGCCAGGTCTTAGGGGCGACTGTCACCACACCCCCCGTGACCTAATGACGGTACGAGAGCAAGTAGTGAGGGGTTTAGCTGGTAGTACCCCCCCCCTCCCGGCCCCCCATTGAGCCTTTTGAGGCTGAATGGGGGGCCGGGAGGCGGCGCTCCCTCCCTTCTCCTGTCCTACCATCGAGATTTTGAGCTTGATGGGGGGGCGGGAGCTGGTTCGATCCTACCTCGAAACCCCGCCAAGCCTACTAGGCTCGACGGGGCGTCGGGCGAGGGATAGGGACTCACGAGTCCGGTATTCTAGGTGAGCCCAGCATAACCTCAGTGTATGCGTAAAAGCATTCCCCTCACTATAAAAAAAAAAAAAAAAAGGCTTTGACAAACAACGGGTAAATGAGACAAAATACTATTCAGTGACAAATAAATGGATTTTTATTAGCTAATGGCTCTATATAATCAATTTTAAATTCAATTTATTTGCGTTCCAAAATGTTATAAAGATGGTATATAAGTAAAACACAATTTTGAACCCTGTTGGGCATAGTAAATTTTAGAAGAGAGGATGACGCATCATGTGGTATTATTAATAACCTTCATATTTATATTAACAAAATTATCATTATATATGCTGAAGGTTATTCTTGGTTCGGATGTGGTGGTCGAGTGGTTCCGTAGCTACCTTATCGGCCGAAGGCAGCGTGTCCGAGTTGATGACAAATTGGTCTTGGACAATTGGTCCAAGAAGCAGTCTTGCGACATCACTGCTAGCGTGCCCCAAGGAGGTGTCCTATCTCCCCTCCTTTTCTTTATCTTTGCAAATCTACTCTCTAGCTCCAATTGAACTTGATTGCTTCTCTAAATGTTGACGTTGCGACTATACATTAATGGAGTAGAACTCATGGCCTAATAGTCAATCCTAACAAGTCGCAAGCGATCATGATTGGTGGGTCAAAGCAGGTCGCCAAGCTTAAGTCCACCCAAGTTCCTCCTTTCCTATTTGACTCCGTTCCTCTTCCTATTCGTAACGCTGCTAAAAATCTAGGTGTCCTCTTTGACTCCACTCTCTCTTGGTCTCCTCATATTGCGAAGGTCAGTAGAAAGGTCTATGCTGCTGCCGGTACCTTGCGGAGATGGAAAAACCTACTCCCTGTCATAACCAAGATCGAACTGCACTGTCGCTTCCTTTGCCAATTCTGGACTAATCTGATTTTGTGCTGTTGATCTCAATGTGAATCGACTGGACAAGCTTCAGCATCTGCAGAATCTCTGCATACGTTTTATATACGGCTGGCGCAAGTTCGATCATGTCTCTGAATTCAGAACTGAACTAGGATGGCTTCCAATAAGACTGCGACGCGAGGAGCATATCCTCATACTTCTGTTTAATGTGCTGTATGGCCCTCGAACCCCTCCTTACCTCAAGGAACGTTTTCAATTTCTTGGTGTGGACCACAGTCGTCCTCTTAGGTCCAAGGCTAATAATCTGCTTAAATGTCCTTTCACGCGTTCTGCATACTACAAGGACTCCTTTACGGCGAAGTCAATCAGTCTCTGGAATAACCTCCCGTATGAGATCCGTCATTCGAAGTCACTTGCAATTTTCAAAAACAAACTTCATTTACATCTTCTCACTAAGTCCTAGTTTGCAACTACCTTCTTTTTTTATTTTTTTATTATCAAGTATATATTATTATAATATATATATATAGACATATTAAATATATATTTAGTTGTTATTTATTTCAATATTTTATATTTATTTATGATTATTTATTTAGTAGTTTATGTATGTAGGTAGATTTATTTATATGTTTAGTAATATTGTTAAGTAAATTTTGTTATTCTTGCTTGTTGCCGGTGCACTACCTCTCGCTCTCTCTCAATTTTTCCTATGCCTCAAAGGTTGTCTGGAAGAGATCGCTCTTATCGATAAGGGCGCCTTTGCCCACATTTATGCCAACTCTTTCTTGTGTTTCTGTCTGTATTTTTGTGTGTGCAAAAAGTGTTTTATCTATCCATCTATCCATATTTTAATCCAAAGCTGTAAGGAACACATAATCTTAATAAACTAGGTACATTGTTAAAACAATTAAAACAGTTTTAGTAATATTAAATAAACTGAGGGTTCATGAATGCCTACCCAAGGATATCAGAAATGGACTAACTTATGTGATAAATATTAAACAAGAAAATATACTAGAAAAAAGCAACTAGACTCATGTCGCCCTGACGGGATTCGAACCCGCATCCTTGAGATGGACTAACTTAATTTATTGTGATGAAAAATTATGGATGATACTACAATATGGGTGAACTCCTAAGCTTGATGATGTGAATGAATGGTGGTTGATGATGTTTTGAATGTTTAAGTATAAACTAAATGTTAGTTTTTAGTTAATTTAATAGATGGATGATGGGGTCACCGCTCGATGATATGATTGGGGAGTGGTGATCCTCTGATATAATTTTCACAGCGGGGTATTAGCATGATAATAAAACAGCTGGAGGCGACTCCCAGGCTTCCCTGCACTATCTTCTAACGCTGAGCGTACTGAATCTTCTGCTTCGCGGGCGGAGTGGTCTTTCGGAAGAGGCGCCGCACTGGTCTCGTCACGTGCGATAGTGGATTATGGACGAAGGTGATACTCAATACTCAATACTTAATTGCATTCCATAGGTGTACAATAGATGTTACTTAAAATAGGTATCACTATGGACTCTGATGGGCACAACAATATTCAGTTAGGAGAAGGAACATTTTTTTTATTGTGGTATTTAAGTGTTGGTATCTATGTTTTTGTCTTCTAAATATTCGGTAATGGTATATTAGCATTTTTTGTAAAGTACTTGTTTAAGTCCGATTATAAATTGCTTTTCATCATTGATGTTTTTTATGTTTCTGGTAATTTATTGAAAATTTTGATTGACATCGCAAGAGGGCTGTTAGAATGGTGTTTTAATTTAGAACCGGGTTGTAATATTTTTTTGCTCAGTCTTAGGTTTTTTCATAAGGTGTCGTCTCTTTTAGTGTAAAAATTGGGATATTTTTGGACAAATTTGCATAATATTCAACTACTTTAATTTTCAGATATTACTGTAACTGGTAAATTCTAACAAAGGGGGACGTACTGTAATGTCCTACTAACGAAGCCTGAGAGGCAATCTTCACTGTAGTACCTAAGCATCTGAACAAGGGGAATCTTGATTCTCCAGACCTAACCTCTAAAGTAACAACTAACAAGGAAATCCGGATGAGTAGTGCACATGCAGAGCACTACTCTCTGACACTAAACTGCAACTTCGGCTATTTACTCCTATAGTAAATAAAAATTTCTTACGTAGAAGAATCCAGGAATAATACTTGTTACGTAGCAAAATCATAATCAAAAGGGAATAGGTAAGTGATTCGTGAAGTAGGTAAATAACCTCAGCCAAAAAGGTCCTATTCTTCTTCTTCCTTAATTAATGGCGCGAATTTTGCCAATGTCAAGTAAATATGTTTATAATAGAAATTGTACGGAAAATTGAGTTAAAAATGGAACCTCACAACACGTGTTATTACGAAAAGAACTCGGGCGAAACTCAAGGTCCTATTAAAGTCTTTTTTTTTTTTTCCTTATGGCTTTCTTCCGTTTTCCACAGAAATTCTGCCAATGTCCCGTAATGAGAGATACACGGTTTTTTTTTTTTTTTTTATAAAAGATTGCTCGGTAATAATCTATTTTGTAGAGTTTTGGATCCAATTCATCCTTGACCCTTTTTATTCATTATTACAAGCCCTATGGACAAACAAGACATTACAACACGGGACGGCACAATGATATATTATTACATAAGAACATTAAGATAAATATATTTAATAATATTATAATTACAGTTAGATATTATGTAATTTTAAATATTTACAAAGGGTTAAGAGCGCTGATAAATCCGAAAGTGAAATAATGTTGTTAACATTGATAGGACGAGGCACTTTAGATGGTAATTATTCATAAAGTGATGGGTGTTTAAGACAGTTGAACCTATTAAAGTCAATCTATCTGCTGTCAGTGTCACCAGTCACTGTCAGTCTGTCAGCCGGTGCGTTGCATCTTAATGAAAGGAATTTTGACAATGCCGATGTCGCGAGACATTAGGCCATCAACGAAACACGACATTACACTTCATGTGTTGATGACAAAGTTACCAACAAATTTCGTTGGATACAAGCCTTTACATTCTTATCAAGAAGTAACTACTTGCTACTAAGTTATTTGTATGAGACTCAAAACGTTTCATAATTTCTAATTTCTAAATAATAGACTTTAAATCTAATAGTATAAATAGGAGTGTAAGTAACTCCTTATGAATGTGATAGATTTAACCGCCTCCGTGGTCTAGTGGTACAACCACCGGTATCAGACCCAGGGGTCCCGGGTTCGATTCCCAGCGGGGGTACATATTGTGTTCGGTTTGGTTGGTGGTAGGACTTGTTGTAAGTCCGCCTGGCTAGCTACCACCACCTTATCTAAGTCTGACGCCATAACAACAATATTTTCAGCATTGTTGTGTTCCGGCAGTTAAAGATAAGATAGCTAGTTCCTCAGTGATTGGGGGATTCCGGGAGAGGCTCGCTTCCATCTTCAGCCTTATCAATACTTAACATCAGGTATGACGAAGGCTAAGAGTCTCCCCGCACTTCATAAAAAAAAAAGATTATTCTTATTTTTTTAACGTTTCTATCCTTTCGCGTCTCGTCAAGCGTAGATTCAAGATTCATTAAAAGATACAATATTTAACTCAATTGAGGAACTTTTCAAATATCAATTAGAATAACATAATTTTTGCATTAATAAGTATAAGCATATTTATGATTTTACATTTACAATTCTTTTTTATGTAAAGTGTTTTATACTTTAAAATATACTGGAAAAAAATAACTAGCCTCAGAGCATTGGGCCGGGTTATCAAAGATTGATATCAAAACGATTAGAACCTTGATAAGATACATAGAGAGTTTTTTCCTATATTAATAATTATATATATTTTCATGAATTTAAAACTATCAGTTTTACGTACATTTAGTATTAAAAGTGGTGAGTTCTCATCCGAATTCTCATGCTGAATATGACCGACAGTTTTCCATAACTAACGATTGTTTAAGTATGCCAAATGTAGTAAAAAATGATTTAACTTTACAAGATTTTTATTAAGTATTGAGATTTACTGATAATAGGATTACCGTAAAATAACTTCAGTGGGGCTAGTCTGAAAATTCGAATCGTTTCAAAAATGTACAAGTAATTAGGATATTTTATTTTTGCTTTTACAATGTTATTTGTTATGTGATAATTAAACGGGCAAACTAAGCAAATAGATTTTTTATAACACGCTCTGAAACTTAAGTGGAAATGTTCAGGCCATTATAGCGAGACTGGACGACGGACGTTGGACAAGACACGTTACCTTATGGCAAGGTCCAAAAGGAGTTAATGACATTCAAGACCAAGCAGGAGTGCAGTGGTACATCAAGGCTAGAGACAGGAAGAAGTGGGTGGGGATGGAGGAGGCCTTTACCCTCTCGAGGGATTCTCATTATTATATATATATTTTTATATATTTTTTGCATGTAATAAAATAATTTAATTTAATTTAATAATAAAAAAAGGAATGGAAATGTGCAAACTTATGAAATGTATTAACAGTTATGAAAATTAAATATTATCAAGTGAAATGTATTATTATCTAATGAAATTAATTATTGGGAGTTAATAAAAGGCTTTATTATTATTATTAATTAAACGAGCATCGTTTGCGCGCCCTATGTGCCAAGTCATTTTTTTCTAGTATATTTTATCATGTATACCTTGGGAATAGCTTTGTTTACGTCCGGTTGGGAGGCTGCTCAATACCCCATACATATTTTGTTGACTTGGCGATACGAATACTTTACGCAATTTTTTTGTTCTTGCCTGGCAGTTCGATGGGTTAACTTTGGAATCCGTCATTATAACAAGTTAAATTTATTTTTCGTTGTAAAATAAAGAGTTATTATGATTGAAGTCCGTCGACAATCGATCGTTTCAAGAATGAGCCGCTATTGCAGCATAACTCCTAAATCACAGTACTTTGCCAATTGAAGTGTAACTATATAGAATCCAAAGTGTTATCCATTAATTATTTTCCTTTTTTACTAACACACTCGTAGCTTCATGTTTCATGCACGAACTATTTTGTAACGATGATGAATTTCAGCAGGAAAGTTTTTTTGGTTGACTCAACACTTTCCTTCGCGAATCATTCTAATTGGCCAGTATCTTATTTACGTATTGCCTGTCAAAGTTATAACATTTGTTACGCGATATTGTGGCATACTAATTAACATATATTTATGTAGATTTTGGTCCTTTAAATGTCCAGCGACCAATAAAACTTATGCATACTTACAAAATGTTATCTCTTTCTGAATATTTATTTATTTAACACCAACAAGAATTACATCGAAATGAATACCTAATAATATGATGAAATAAAAATATGAGGGATCCAAGCTAAATGCGATTTTAATTATAGGTGCTACACGAGAACAAATAAATAATTGAGTAAACAGTATTATAGAAAATGAAAATTGATAAAAGTTAATTACGAGCATACATGCATGATAACATTCATTCATTCAATTGAAATTTAGGTATAAAAATATAAAAAAAAAAAATAGTACTTATGTACATTTTAACAGCGTCTTTGTTAGAAATAGAATGAGATATTGTTATTTTTTGTAAATTAACATGCAAGAGGATCTTATAGTTCGCATATATACTTTCGTTCGCACATATTTTGTTTGCAAAAATAGTTTTCACAAGTTTTTCTTGCTAGCCCCACTGTAATTTTAATTTTTTGGGTGCGGATTCCTTAATCCAAAACTTTGATAAGAAATATCAAAGTAAGTATACTATGTAGAAAAATACTTTGAAATGAAAAAAAATATTTTTTTGCTGATGACTCTCAAAAAATAAGTAAGACACAAATAATTCTAAAAATATTTTTATTTGGTTTCCTTTCGTATCAAAACAACAATAACATAATGTTTTGTCGATTACCTTACACACTATTCAATTAAAATTACCATTGCGCAGAAACCTACTTTGGGCAGAAGTAGAATACAATAAATATTTTTATTGAGTATCACAGACCACGTCATTATGTAGTAGAATCGTATACGAAGGCAGAAAAATATTACAACTTTGCCTCTTTAGTTGTATTAACGCCCTCTATGTGTTGCAGAGTAAACTATTAAGTCGTCGTACAGCACCATCTAGTGGTAGCCATTGTAACCACCGTCGTAGTGGTTGTTGTAGACTTGTGGGTGGTGTGCGTGGCCGATGCGCTTGACCACAGCATTGAAACCATTGTGCTTGTCAGCGGTGTATTCTACGATACGAGTGGTACCGTCAGGCTCCGCAAGAGAGTAGGCTCCTGAAAGATAGGTATATATTTTGTGAAATAACAGTAACAAATAATTTTGGCTATTCATTAATGTTGCTACATCATAAAATAATAGTCAACAATAATTAAATCAGTATGTTTTTTGCAGCTGGTTAATCGTAATGCCAAGTAGCAAAATAAAAACATTATAATAATTTTCATGGTAAGGCAACTACTGGCAGTCATTTGCTTTGGGCAGACCTAATCGAAAATTGAAAGTGTATACGTAAATACCAAATATGGAGTATGTAATTGTTTATAATACTTTTATATGTAAAATTAAGATGACAGATATATTATTATTATTGTTATTATTTTAAAAATAATAAAATATTAGTACCTTTTACAACATCACCATCGCGGGTCTCCCACTGTGTTTTGTGGTCACCAGTGTGGGGGTCTTTTACTGAATAATCGAAGGCATATTTTGGATAGGCCTGGGAAAAGAACAATAAAATTATTAAGAAAAACATTAGCAATAGGCATACCATAGATCATAGAAAAATATCGAAAAAATAACCCTATTACGATTAGTATTATTTTATTATACACGCAAAATACAATAGTTTTTGTAGAGCAAGTGTAATGCCTGACTTGCTGTTGTCTGTACTTTCAATAGAGGTCGGTGATTGTATTACTTTTTTACTTACTACCATGTTTATCAAAACTATGCTGTTATTTTAAATTGTCGATGGCGTTGAAGTCTTTTGGCTGTGAAACATTATTACCTTTAAAAGACATCAACGCGTTTGTCACTACTAGTAAATTTTTTATATACCATTCTAATCCTTTTCATTGTATATCTTTTATAGGTGCAATAAAGAAAAAATATGTTGTATTGCACTTATAAAGACAGTTACACAAATATGCACAAAAGAGGACGTATCTCTAAAAGAGGACTCTTACAGCCAACCAGAGACGTGTTACAGATAACTAATATTATGTTAGAATGAAAAACTTAAATAAGACAATTTACTATAAAATTATAAATCTATAATCGCAAATACAAATAATTATTACCTATATAAATACAAAATACCTAAACATACATACAAAAAAACAAACAAAAGATGATGGTAAGTGTAAGTGTCCACATAATTCTGACTTTATTTATTCATTATAATCGACAATAAAAAGACAATAGTTTTTCAAGCTACTCCAAAATATACCTCAATACCACGAAACTTGTCACATCCGTACATTAAATGATAAGCTACAATTTCCCGTCTCAGTTTCCTTTCAGACTGAAATGAAGCCAATTTCCTCCGATACGTAAACATGCCACCAAGTGACGTGTTGCGTCATAATGATGCAAAGATTCACGGTGTTTACACTCGTTATGGGCCGTGACTGCTGTCGCCATAATATGACTTTGTAAGTATGTTGGTGGGTGATTATGGATATCAGAGTGAAGGCATATACACACATCAAAAGTGTCTTGAGATTAAGTAAATTTTTGAGCTATAAAAAATATTCCAATTAATATACCAAATTTAGTCTTCCAGACAGGCTGTTATTTCGGTTTTTTTCTTTATTCAATTAGTGAAAATTTCTAAAAAGAATCATAACCGGTCCGCTTTTGATGTGTGTAGTTGAATAAAATATATAAACAGTAAGAGGAGCTGGATATTCATTAAGCATACTAGCGCCACGATTCGAAAAAAAAACAGAGTACTGAATTATGGACGAAATTCTAAGTTATCTGTAGTGTACTCCGAATTAGTTTGTGTTTTTTTCAGCGTTAATTTACCTTTCTTGTACATACCAACACTACAGAGATATAATTTACAATTTAATAGTTATTTAGGTACTATGTTTTTTTTTCAATGGCGACGCTAATGTGCAGTACCTATGCGCCCTCTTAACTTCAATGTTTTTCCTGTTTTTTTAGGAGTGATCTATAAATAATATTCATAGACTAGAAAATAATAAAAGTGTGATAGATTATATCCATCTAGACAATTTAAGGCTGTCACGCATTAATAAATTTTAATACAACAAAAAACAAGAACGTGCACTGGCCACAGAGACTATTTTATCAAATTAGCAGAAAAATCTGTTTTAAGTTGATGGCCTTCTAGATGTGCGACGAAGCTAAGCGATGAGCTTGTTAAATTCAATTAGTTTCATTATGAGCAACAAATTAATTTTCCTTACGTTTTTCTTACGTTTCATAAAATGTTCATAGGGCGAGTCATAATCAAACAAAAAAAAACGCAGACAGATATATATTTGTCTGACGCCCGGCTGTCGTCGTGACGCTCAGAACGGAATGTATTTCTTAAAATTTACTATGGTGCTATTACACAAATCGGTTCATGTACTGGGGTAATATCTTACATACGACCGAATTGATAACCTGGTCTTTTTTAAATAGTGAAAATAACGTTACTCACATAATAGTCACCGTGGGCATCTCCTACGTATCCGATATTACCCCCGTATCCTCCCTGCCCACCGTGCCCACCGTATCCACCGTAACCGCCGTACCCTGCGTACCCGCCGATGTAACCGGCGCTGGCTAACGCGCACATGGCTATGAATACGACAACCTGAAATGCAAACGTTACGATCAATTATAAATGTAATCGCTAATTATTTCTATTAAGTACTCGTATGTGATGTTACGCTCGTTAAAATAAAAATAAACTACCATCTGTAAGTACAGTCAACAGCAGGTCAGCATTTAAATAAGTAAGTAAATAAGTATTTCCATACAATCACACCAATTATCTAGCCCACGTTAAGTATCATGAAGAACTTGTGTTATGGATACTAGTTAACGGATAAACTACTTACTTACTTATATATATACTTATATACTTTTTTTTTGTAAATACATACATAATATACATATTAAACATCCAGACCAAGACAAATAGACATGTTCATGCACACAAATATTTGTCTTGTCCGGGGATCGAACCCGGGAACTCTGGCGCAGAAGGTGGGGTTAGTACCCCAGCGCCAAACAGGTCGTCAAATTACGTCAAAGCATTACGAAAACTTGCTGTACAACTAGCGACATAAGGGCACACATGATTAAACTGTAATATCCCGGCTACACGTCCGTCTTACCAGAAAGCATGCCTGCACAACATTATTTGCGCAGGCAAATAGAGCGTGTGCGGAGGGCTGATTATCTAACGAAAACTCAGTTCAGTTTCAGTTTAGTCGCTATTGTGGCTGTCTTACAGTATGAAAATGTGACAGTAATGACAGAGCGAAACTGAAGTTGTACCGAGTTTCCGTTACATAATCAGCCTGCGAGACAAACCGCTACCCTGCGCAAACCGGTTTGTGCAGGCATACTCGGTGCCTGTAGCAGGGACATAAAGCCTGACGTACTATTGACTGTACTGTACATAATATAGACATGAACGATCATTTTGTCTTTATGACAACTTCATGACACCTGCTACATTAAGAAAACTATAATTTTATTAACATGTATTAGGTATAGGTACTAAATTGTTTAAGACAAAATTATGTACTATAATTTATTGACATGTTCTTGCTCCGTAAGTGAACGTATAAAACTTTATTATTATGTTAAACTAATGTGCTATTATTTACCAGTTAGCCATATTTTTAATAGACTAATTATTGTTTAGTTTTTATGATAAAGTAGTTTTTTCACGAACTTACAACGAAATAATAGTTAATTAGCATTAAAAATGGTTATCAGGTTACATCACAATTATAAATAATATAGTTAAGATTGTACCATCCAAGTCAGTAAAGTATGATGTTTATATTTTATACGCTGTGATTAATAACTTAAAGCTGTGTATATCGACTATCAATTATTTATAAAATTATTGCTTAAAACATCGCGTTGTACCTTTAGGGCCAGTTTCACTACTTACTGCTAAGTTCTGGATAGCTTATTTGACAGATGATTTGACAGTTGTTATATGAAAAATATGTCAAATTATCTGTAATCGGTGAAACCGACCTTTAAACTTTAAATAATCGACTGATAATGATATTTTAAATGACGTTTAACGTTTTAGTGGGTCAATTAATCAGTTGGTGTACTCGGCTCTTCATATAACAGATTATTTGTGCATTGAATCTCCATAACATAGCCATATAAGGCTTCGTAGCCAACAATGGGGCAGAGAAAAACAAATGCAGGAAGCTGCCTCCGATAATTGTATACACTTTCCGTTGTTTCGTCTTAATATTATTTCCTATAGCATTATTCCATCTGTCACTGGCGTGTGGTCGGTAAAAAATGTTATGAGTTATGTTGTCAATAAAAAATCATAGTTCTTTATTTCGTTGGGATATACATGTATTTATCAGATTGCTTATTTTACAAAATATTTTATGCCTATTCACATAGTAGGTAAAGAAGTTTAAATTATTTATTTTAAAGTTTATTAATCAGTCAAACTCTTAAAACCGCCTTTTTAGGGTTTCGTAGCCTAAAGGCAAAAAACAAAACCCTTATAGATTCGGCCAAACCGATGTATGTCACATCCTTTTTTTCATAAATGGAAATATTATAATAGTATTTCAAATAATTGAAGATTTATTCCTAGTATTTCAAGAATTTAAGTTTATAAAAAAAATACTTCAAAAAGTAAAAAATAAAACTGTTGGAGTCGGTGCCAGCCAAGGCAAGAAAAAAAAAAAGTTAATAGACGTGCTATGTAGGCTGGCATTTTTGAAGTCGGTTTTTGATAAAAAAAAACCAAACAGTTTTTTTATTCTACAAGTTTTTAGTTACATTATGTCCCTTTACTTACACTAAAATCAGCCCATACACAACAATGATGTCATCTAGGTAACGACTACTTGGGAAAACCTAACTGATTATTTTTCAGGCTTATGAAAAAAACTACTAGCCAGATCTTCGTACATTTTTTATGAGACCACATTTGATTGAATCTTTCATATAAAAAAATATTATTAAAATCAGTTGACATTTGACGACGTTTTAATAAAACATACATTAAAAAAAATATACCGTCGACTTGTGAACCTCCTCCTTTTTTTAAAGTTAAATAATGTTTCGCGACACTGCATTTGAAATAAACCAGAACGGACGTGAAACGTTTGTCGTCATATAACAAGACAACCTATTGAAAAATATATCGCGCCGGTAAAAGAAGTCGTGATAGCTTTTCATAACCGAATCGTTATTTTGTCACCATTTCATAATAATAATGTAAAATGTGAATAAAATGTAAAATATCAATAGCGCGCATTACAAAAAACGGTTTCAATACTTCCATAATAGCTCTTCCTGTTGAATATTCATCACGATTTGAATGCACTAATTTCATTACATGACTATTGGCATGCGTGAATTAATTCAATTGAAAATACCAATAGTGTTTGTTGTTTTCTTTGGTTATATAATCTCCTACTTCTCAGGGAAGATAGTTGTAACTTGTGTTGTGTACTTTCAACAATGATACCAACAATATTTAGCTTAGCTACCTTTTGGAATTAAACCATGTAACACGTACCATTCAAGTCAAGTAGCGCCCAATTCGATCAAATTGTTGTGTACAAAATATGCTTTTAATTGAACACAAATAATTTGTAATTATTTTCCCTGTTTCACAAATTTTCATAAAAAATCTCATATTCCAATTTAGAAACAGACAGTTTTTGAAATCAAAAAGCATAGATAACTACATAGTTACTGTGGATAGAATATAGACAACAGAACAATATTCTTCGTCTGTTTGCTTTTCACGCAATATTACCGAATGGATTTTAACGAAATTGGTTATTGTTGAGATGTTGAATATTGACAAACCTGGTCAACATTTTGGATTTTTTTTGCAGTTACATCTCATAAACTAGCAGCCATACCTAAGGTTGTATTAGTGTGAAATAAATCCTTTTGGAAACAATTAATTTTAATTGACATCATATTGCGATGGTAGTTTTTTTTATCATTCATCAACCGTTTATGAAGTATATTATATTGTTTTGGTATAAAAATGGTTTTTTTATAAGTTTTGTATTTAAATTTTTTCGCTTTTACTTCCGATTCACACACGAACAATAAATCAAGAAAACGAAAATTCTGATAGAGTTACAATTTCCAGATTTATATAAAGAAAACGAACATTTACAATTTATCAATAGCACTTCAATTTTGTTACACTGTTACAAGCGCACTTACTTGGAAGGCACGCATTTCTGTTATTGTTTTTTTACACTTAGGTCACTTTCTTCCTCTTCAGCTGAGCCGACAGGACCAGAACTGACACTGTGCTGGGCTGAACGAGTGCACACTATTTATAACTGCTGCCGTTATGGTTGCACCACTGAACGCTTCGTACAGCCTACGGACGTGTGGCTGTTTGGCTTCGAATCATTTGTTTTGATTAGAACGCTTATGTTTTGTTTTTAAATTAAAAACAAAACATAACTCTATTTTTGGCTGTGTTTTTGGAATTCCTTTTTCGAAATAGGGATTTCAAAGTGACTGAGTGTTGAGGCATACTCAAAGAGTAAAGTAATTATAAGACATACTGTTAACTTTTATCCGATAAATTCTTATTTTTTAATAAATATGATTTTTTCAGACACATTCCTATAAATAATAAAATATTATAATAAAATACCTTTAACATTTTAAATACAAGAAAGTTATTCAATACCTAATTAGTAGTTAATTGAAAATTTTTACTTTTTGAAATATCATTTTATATGAATTTTTGCTATATACTTTTTTCTATACTTATGTGTAGAATACAGCCATAGATACAAGTTAAGTCCCAAAACTAAGAAATGGTTGTATGGCGATGACAAAATTCCAGATAATATCATGAAAATATAACAGGTGCACAATTTGGGTACGTTATTAAAGGCTTTGATTTATTTATATTAATCTTTATTAACCTAAGTCATGATAACTTTAGTTAGCAAATTAATTGTGTTAGTTACTTACTTATTTTAAAGAATCAAGGTTTTGTGTCTTATTTCATTAGTATCTCGCCTTGTTATTTTTGTAGTGGAAAAAATATTTTCTTTTAGGTTTCCGTCTGTATCATGAGCATAACACATGTATATTTTTTAATAAGAACCAGAAATGCGCGTGGCAATCTACTTATATAATAAAAATTCCTTACTTTGTAGGGTTTCGTAGCCTAATGACAAAAAACGGAACCCTTATAGATTCATCATGTCTGTCTGTCTGTCCGTCCGTATGTCACAGCCATTTTATTGCAAATCTATGAGGATTACACAGTTGAATCTTGGTAGGTAGATGTATTCTGTAAACCGCTTTACGGTTTATACATAAAAATAAATAAATACATATATTAATGGGGGGCTCCCCATACATGGAACTGAAACAGATTTTTTTTCCATGTGGGGTATCTATATATAGGTCTTTAAAAATTACGTTGAGGTTTCTAAAACGATTTATCAACCGTTTGAAAGAACTACACCGTTGGTAAAATGTTTGTTGGGGCAAACCCCCCTCTAACTTTTGAAATAAAAAAAAAATGCTGTAGATCTTAATAAAAACTTTCAACGTAAATTGGTTTGAACGAACTATAGTTGGCAGTTTTAGAAATATAGCACATTTCCCAAAACCGCAAATAAAACACAAACACTATGAAAAACAAAGTTGTTTTTGCAGACGAAAAATTATAGTGGCATTTTGGGTGGGGTAATCGGTAGTCAAGTGAATACCTTATTTAATAACTATATAATAATAATAATTATTATTGTTTTTGATCAAAGTTACAATACTAAAAGCCAGTTTAGAACATAAATTATTGTCATCGATCAAAGTTAGTATCTATGCTTGCTCCTACGGAACCATTCATGTGCGAGTTCAACTCGTACATGGCCGATTTTTTTAATTCTAAACTAGCAGCAAGCCTACGCAGGCCCAGCCCTTGCTATGGATTTGGTTTAAACTATGTATTTATTCATTTAATCATAATATTATATTATGCTATAAATTTAAAAAAGAGTCCGATCCGCAACCAACCAACAAAAGACTTTTCATAATTTTCATAATTCAAGGCTTCTAACCAAAATGTATGGTTCCAAGTTACGACACCGTACCATATTAATTTTGTCTCATTATATGGTTCCATAAGACCTCTCATTTTTCTTTCGGACAAGGGAACCCCTAAAAAGTTATTCATATTAAAATTACACATTCGATACCAACTCTTTCGATTGTCTTTTACCATTTCACTTCTGAACTATTGAAAAATCCAATGAATATTGGTAAAGAACTAAATTAAATAATCGCTAGTGACTGACCACGGATTCACCCGCGCCCATTCCCATGGGAATATAGTAACAATAAGTATACTTACTTCAAACTAAGCTACGAACCATTTGTGTGCCAAATTTCATAAAAATCCGTTCAGCTTTTGCGTGATTCGAGTGACAGATTGATTCGAGCGACAGATATCCAAACTTTTACATTAGTAATATTCATAGGATTAAAGATTTATGCAGGTTAGAAAAAAAGAGCTGATAAAAATTGGTAAAAAAACGTTCACGTGGAGCTAGTTAAAAATGCCCGATATTCCATAAGTAAAGCACAGTGCAAGCATACCAACAATTCATACCAATCTAATATATAAATGAATAAGTGAGTCTGTCTGTTTGGTGGCTATTTCCCGCATATGCCATAGAACCATTTTTGATGGATCTAGGTCAAAAGGGTGATGTGACAAATTCAGGAGAGAAGGCTGTGAAAAACACTAGTAAAAAAATACCCTACAAACATTCAACCCAACGTCATATTTTCTTTTGGGTCAGTCATATTCTGGTAACATGTGGTAGTGATACATTATGTTTCATCACGGTTATCACTTAAATTGATCTACTTCAATGCTTGGCTATTGGCTGCAGAAATAATTAATATTTCGTGTGTTCTTTGTGTTTGAAATTGACTATTATAGACAGTAATGTTGATTGAAAAATTAATAAGACTTCTAATATACCAGTTTAAAAACAAAACGCATAAAACGTCATCATCATCAGCGTCTGTCAATGTTTTGGACCATATCTTTTTTCACCAAAATTCACTATGAAAATAGAACACCAGCTATATACCGTGTTTTTTAGTCTTTAGAACAAAATTACAAAAAAACATTTTTTATTGATTTATATTTATTTTTTATTTTATCAAATGTTAACGTCGTTTATTTGGATATTAGACCCACCTAAGCAATGAAAAATAAAGAAAAAAACCTTAAAATAATATGATAAATTTTAAATAGAAAAATATTGGAAAAAATTAACTCGGCCACAAGTTAAATAACTATTGAGTGCGCACCAAGCTCGGCTCGTCTATATCAGCTGATCCCGGTACTACGTTGAAAAATATATATTCTTAAAAAAAAAATTTTACCTAATTTTGTTCTAAACACATAACACACCCCTCACCTCCTTAACTTTGGGCACATAAAATAAAAACGCCTTGTATAGGCAAACGGAGGTCGGACGCCTGTCGGGTCTGTACTTTTTCGATCTTGTACTCTAGCTAGGAGAACAGACACATTGCGCCCGACTCGCAGCAGCTTTATGCTTTTTGTGGTCCATTAAGCTCAAGGAAATCGATCTGCCGTACTTACAACCTAGAGGGTCTACCGCCATCTCTTAGCGCAGTATTGTTTCAATCTTACCATGCTGTTTCATACTACGAATCTCTTAAAGTAAGCTTGTTTTTTGACGGGATTTTTGTGACGTCTTCGCTCAATCATAACCTCCAAAAAAATTTTGAAAACTTCAATAAAATCAAAACGTTCTTATGACAAGATGGTTGTTTTTATTAGATGATGATAGGTCCGCAGATCTCAATCCGACCCACACCATATATCTCATGTTTAAGCGTAATACTTTACCTTTCCGAATTTCCATAGTAAGGCACGAAGCCGCGGGCAAAAGCTAATGATTTTTACAAAATCGATGGAACTTTGTTAAATCAATCTTATGTATTTTTAATAACTGTTTTTATGATCAGCAAGTTCGATGTCAAACCGTCACATACGCAATTTTTTCGTTATGGCTTCGCACATTTAGTGCGTTTAGCCAATGTCAAACAAATTTCAAATTCTTACTTCTACTATCAAGGTCGTTGACCGCAATGATGACCCTATATTACTTTACGCTTCAGCGAATTACCTACTTTAAAATAAATTAATTTGTTAAAAAAATATTAGGAATTCTGAAATACTCACAGATTAAATAAATTCAGTTGTTTTTCGTGCATTACTATTACATTTTGTCAAAAATTTTAGAAATTTTCTTGTGATTTCTATCAGAGACTTGTCACATTTACATAACTAGTGAAAAGACCAAGTAGCGGTGTGATATATTGCAATAACTACTGACCAGCATTCCATAGCAAATTTTGTTAGTGTAACGATTTACGTACTCTTAGTTTTTTTTAAGGTATTAATGTAGAATTGGTTATGATTTGTAGCTTGAGTTAGTTCTATTTTAGTTTAGTTTAGAAGACCGATTTAGTTGTTTTTTTTTGGGTTTGGTTATTAAACACTTATTCCCAAAAAGACGTGTACCTATTCGTAAATGTGTTTGGGTTTCATGTATATGTTATGTGAGTTTGTTTCTTCCACTCTATCTTATAAATGCCTTAACGGATTTTAATGAATGGGGTATCGTTAGATTCCTTTCATCAGCTCGAGTGATACTGACTATATTTTTTGGGATTTTTAATACATAGTCAATAGTATGTATGAATTAAACATACTGTTAGTTTTGCTAAAGGTTATTTATACGATTTAATATTTAATAAGTAAAGAAACTCTATTGTATTCATGTTTGTCTTATTCATAACTCCTGTGTTACAATTTAAGGCTGTCTATGATAAAATATGAATCAAGGAAAGCTTATGTAATGGACTAGAAGTAATCGCAGTATATTGACAGAGGTTCCATTATGAAATGCAAAACTGCTTGACTATATTATGCAAAACGGGAGAAGTTGAACAGACCTCAATTTGTATCAATGCATACAGTAATTATGATAGTGTAACCACATGGATTGTTTCAAAAGGAACACAGCAAATCAAAGCACATGGTTTTGCGAACCGTACCAAATGGCTTCTTTGTTAAATGTTTTCGCAGCCATCTGGCCATTCATCAACTGCCGGCATTCAATTGAATGCCTAGGCCGATTGTTGATTAAAATAGCATCACTCAACGTTCAACTAGTTGGCTGATTGTAAACTAGCCCATTGAAGATGACTGACGTGAATTTAGGCATCGTGAATTAAATTTAGTTATTTTTTTGCCACTGCGGTACTGGTGTCACCAAAACAAATATCGTGTCAGATAGCCCGCTCAACTGAGAATGTTTTATGTGTTTTTTGCGCTGGAAATTTGCATTTTTTGTGGAATAGATCTACTGAGAATAATTAAAGTATTTCTTGTACCCCTGCTGTCATAGCTCCGTAGGTCGAGTGATAGGTTAGAAATTTTAAGTTCGAGGAAATTTTTTTTTAAACCATAGAAGTCTCTTTACTAATACGGGGGGTAAAACTACCAAAATAGTGGGTCCATAAAGTAGTTTTACCCTAGCTCATTTATCGAAATGGCAAAATATGACGTTTAGCCAAGTAGTTAAGCGTTTCATTCAACGACTTGACTACTTGTTCATTAGCAATTTAACTGAATGCCGTTCAATTAAACGGCTGTTTTAACTAGATGGCTGCGACATATACACATGTGCTTGTAACAGCTAGTCTCTACAATTGGTGTTAAGTTTGAGTTCAGTTTATTGTATACTAGCTTCCACTGTCTGTCAAACTGTCTGTATGCTAAAATTCGTCCAAACCCTATCGACGGTTTTTGTGTGATTGAGTAAATATACATTGAAACTTTCACATTTATAGTTTGTAGGTATGAACTAGTTGAATGCGTTAAAGCCTTTCCTTATTCAGAGTGGCTTTGTGCCAAGGTTGTCGTTTTAGGTATATCTATCTTAAAGAGACCATCTTTTATATCTTATGATATCTTTCCCAAGTTTTAAATAAACCAAAGGGACATGATATTAGGCTTTACGGCGTGGTTACATTATTTTTTAAACAAAGTTTGAGTTATTATGTTATCTCATAATCTTAATTTACACACATTAAACTACTTTAAGTATTATGTAAAAAAAAATCTCACAGTTTATGTGACAAATATTACTCGACTCCAATGACCGTCAACTTTGCAGACAAGGTAATCTCATAGCAACAGCACAAGTTGCTAAATCGTTAATAACTATTTTCATATCATGCGTATCAGTATATTATATTTCCAGAGTTTTTCCCGAAAGTCAATTTCCGAAACCATAGATTATATTTTTATAATTTAATAACGAATGTATAGTTTTTAGATTTTTTCCTGTTTTCGTAGTAAATGATGATACTACTTGCCAATTTTATAGTTGTAGGTCAACGGGAAGTACCCTATGTAGGGGACCGTACCCTATGTAGGGTACCGGGAAGTATCCAAATAATTTGAATGCCATAACCATGGCAAAACATGTGTCTCCTCAAAAATGTAACACCTTTTTATACCACGTTTTAGGCAAATAAATGATTTATGAATTTTGATTCCCTTGAGTGACGAAATCTACGTTTTTTGCTAAATAAAAGTCTTTTTTTACGTTAATTTCCAAGTTTGCTTTTTTTACCCCTTTAACAGACTGTTGACTTGAATATGTGGTTTTAATTTCAACTCGATACCTCTACGAGTTCTTGAGATAAACAAGGACAGACGGACGGACGGACGGACAACAAAGTGATCCTATAAGGGTTCCTTTTTTGGGTTCCGTAGCCTAATGGCAATAAACGGAACCCTTATAAATTCGTCATGACTGTCTGTCCGATGTATGTCACAGCCACTTTATTCGAAAATTATGAGCCACTTTATTCGAGAACATAGTTGAAACTTGGTAGGTAGATGTATTCTGTAAACCGCTTTACGGTTTTTACACAATAATAAAAATATATATATATATATTAAGGGGGGGGGGGGGGGCGCAAAAAAGAGCAACACACAATAAGCGGCCTTATTGCTACATAGCAATCTCTTCCAGGAAACCTTGGGTGTGAGAGACGGAACCCTTCATGTGCGAGTTCGACTTGCACTTGGCTGATTTTTCTTTAGAGGTTCGAAACCCTAGAAAAGTATTTAATGGTCCCATGTACTGTATACTGTACCATGTATAGGTACTTGTACTATTAAGTATTCTGTGGTATAGGTAAGTTTATTTATATTATGTCAATGTTTTTCTGACTTAAGAGAATCTGCGGTGAACATAAGTTGGGCTTTCATCATTCGCTATAAGATCGTATTGGACTCGCTAATCCGTGCTTCAGATTATCTAGGTTAAATGGCAGTCATTGAAACAGTAATGTAATATTGTAGAACTTTATAACAAATGCATTCTTTTGCCTCGGAAAATTCTACAGTAAGTTTGAACGAAGTGCTTATTATTTTACTTTTCCTATTTCCAAAGCTTGTTACTTCAAAATAATACAATCTGACCTGAAATTTACATTTAAATCCATACTTGGTAAATAGTATTGTAAATAGCAAAAATATGCCAATCTGTTACATTTTCACGTCTAAGCCACTAAACCTATGTAAATGAACTTTGGCATTAATATAGATTAGACCTTGGCTTATATGTATAATAAACCTAAGCTTATTTTTGTTATGAATGTATAAAGTACTAGCGGCCTCCCGCGGTATCACCCGCATGGTTTTTATTCCCGGAAGAATATCGGGATAAAAAGTATTTTAATCTTTTATGTGTGCCAAATTTCATCTAAATCGCTTTAGTAGTTTTTTTCGTGAAAGAGTAACAAACACACAAACATCCTCACAATCTTTCGCATGAATAATATTAGTAGGATAGGATTTTCTAAGGACCACGCGGACAAAGACGCGGGCGGAACGCTTGTCAACTATATTTTACTTTACAACGTTAAACGATTTCAATCAATAAAACGTTTAAATTGTGCCTGTAGCGGATTTTAAGTGATCCATAAAAACTACTAGCGTGTAATCAAGGTTTCACGCTCTTTTTATCTATAAAATATTCAAACTACAATCATTTAAGCACGGACACTTTCTGGCACTTATATCATTCACAGCCTTCATGCTTATTTGGTTCGAAAAAAAAAGCGCTTTTATATGTCTCGCGTATGAACTCCATGTAGTTATAGGTACAGAGAGCTACTAAATTATGTATTAACGTTCATCAAGATTCATGTTTCTTCCATTTTTCTGTGGGCTTGGCTTCCTTAATTGCTGCTGAAGTTTGAAAACTGGCTATGATGTATTTAATTTTAACTAGTGGATCACTTAATTGCTTGATTAGATAATCACAACTTTGTTGATAGGAGTTTTTAAAGTGTGCCAGTACTTCGGTAAGATATGATAGCCAGCTAAATCAGCTTGTAGGTGTTTGTCCTAACATCAACCAAGAGGTATAAAAATGGTATGGGGCACCTTTTCTTCTAGGAATCAAGTATCTCCTTTGTATTTTCCTTGAGCTTAATGGCCTTGAATTTTCGAGGGAAGGATACACCTATGTATGGTTTGGATTGTGATTAATACGCCTATGGTTCATCCATAAAACTATTTCCCACCTCTATGTTGCCAAATCTACTTTAATTTATTAATAATATTTTCTCCATATCAAAACAAAATTTTGTTTTGACTTTTTTTTATTTGTATTGAACAATGCTAACAAAGTTATTATTTTCGAATTTTTCTATATTTTTTTTCTTATGCGTTCATGCTTTTTCATTTTTTTTCTTATGCTTTATATACATAATACATGTATATACATAAACACGCTATTGAAAAACAAATATATCAATGTACTATCGGGGACATTTCCGGTTGACTAGTAGAGATTATTTAGGGAGGTTTATTTCAAAATGGAATGGATATATAGAAAACGTTTAAATTACAAATAATAGAACATTAATAGGTATTTCATTTGAATAATAAACTATTTCTTTAACCTTATTTAACCTTAGTACTTTTCGAGAAAACGTTTGCCAAAAAACTCTAATGGTCAGCCGGGAATGTCCCCGATAGTATACATATATATGGAAGCGTAATACTCATTACATTAACGCATCATTTACTAAGTATTGAGGAAGAACTTTATAATTACTATTACGTTTTAATTTACACGAACTTAGTGGAGGAAATAGTAGGTTAACAAATTAGACTAATAACCAGTCTATTTGGATTTAATACGTAAACTCATGCATCTTATTTTTTTGAAACGTTTGACCTTACTATTATCGCCATCAGCCAATTTTTAATGTCACCACTACTGGGGCACTGGCCTTCCTTATATAAAACTTCCTTATATAATAAATATATATTACTTATATAATAAATATATATATATTATATAATATATATTCCTTATATAATAAGGTTAAAGAAAATGGGCCATGACCCACCACGCGGGCCCAATGCGAATTATTGGGTTTTAACAACTGCAAATGAAGACCGGGTACCAACAGCTTTACGTTCCGAATCACAGAGGAGCTCCAGATCGGGCTCTTCCGACTCCGTTTGACCTTATGCTCTATTAATCTATTATAATAACAAGTCAGAGGCCTTAAAGGCGTCTTGATAAGCTCTGACACCAGAGTTGGTATTACTTAAGTGATTTCACTAAAGGGTTTTTTAAAGCAAATTTTCAAGTGAAGGATTAAAATTTTGCCTAGAATTTTTGTCTCTTATACGAGTATCATAGAGTAACTGTCTTGTTATCAGTTTTTGTCTTATTCGTCCAAGGTTTTTGTCTATTGAAAGTTACTGATTAAGTCAAAAAGTATGTTTTTTTTTTTATACAGATGTGAACTCCTGTAAGAACTCTCTGGTAAGTTGACTGATGTTTTCATCTTTTAATACGATTTCGTGAAAGTAAACTAATCTTAATAGGTAATAATAAAAAATACTTGACGCGTGTCTAGATTTGGCTATTACAGCTCTAACAATCGATCCTAGAAATCAAGTGAAACCCTGTACTTAGGCATCGCCGAATACCAATTTATCCATTATGACTAATTACCGAAGATCCGATAATCTTCGATATTCCGGTTGCAGAATCGGACCAAGGCGATGTTGCGGCATCGCTCGAGTCCCTCATTCGGTAACCGACAGAAACTTAAGTTACAAAAATATAGAGATTCCCTAGAGTTTCCACTGAGAATATCATCTGTGGAATTCATAACATGATGTGAATTGTCACTTTTTATAGTGCCGCTGTCAAAACATTTTTATATATCAGGACATCGTTGCACTTTTCACTGTTTTCCATGATTTTATTGAAATAAACTGCAAATTATCTTCTTCAACCGTGTTTTAATCAAAATTAACAATCAAATAACAAAGGAAATCAATGATTTTTGAGATATGCTTCGATTTAAAACGTAATGGTCTCAAGACAGCGTAACACATCCGCTCCGAGCCAATTCCCGCCAAGAATGCCGATATTCGGCCTTTTTAAATTTCAACTGCCATAGTCAAAAACCACAGACTTACCAATGACACAACGTATCAAACGTCATCTGCCAAAACAACTGTCATCTATCAAACAACTTATGTGTCAATAAACTGTCTAACTTTGGCAGCGCTCTGTTACGCCATCCATGATTCCACTCAGGCAATATTTGCCTGACGTTTTAAAAGGAAACGGAAATCAATAGCAACACTCTTTAGGTTAATTCCTTGAGATGCTGCTACATATATAATAAAAAAATTGAAGACTTTTGCATTGATTTCATTACAATCACGATTCTCAATCAGCTTTTCAAAGTTTAGTCGGGAAAGGAAACTCTTTTTTCAATTATAAGATTTCTTGTTCTGTTAATAATAAATCAAGAAAGTGGTTTCACCCCGTTTCCACGGGAATATCGGGATTAAAAATAGCATATGTGTTAGTCCCCTACTTGAAGTCCCTACATACCGAATTTCATCACAATTTGTTCAGTACTTTTTGTGTCAAAGAGTTGCAATCAAACAAACAAACTGACATACTTTGGCATTTATAATTTTAGTAGGAAGTAACTGGGTTCAGTAACTGAAACTACTAAAAATTATTTAATGATTAATTAATACCTTACAAACGTTTGGTACTATCGGTTTCAGCATACACCTCTCGGTAACGAAGCCCGTTATTAGAGCAGCCGATGATAAGAACAAAGCTTCTATAATTGGCAATCGATGCATGGATCACTATAGCAATCGGTAATCCAATGCATGTACCTAACACACGAACGATTTTATTACTTCAATTTAACATAATTCGGTTATTAGAAGTATTAAGGAGAGTCTTGAATTTTTATTATAGGTATTTTACTTTTCTTGAAGTGTACAAGATTCTTTAAATTGAAGTAGGTATAAAAAATATACGAACAATTATTTCCCTTGACTGATCGTATGACTGATGTAGAGTGCCGACGCCCTGGTGCGTTGCATCATCGTTCCAGGGGCGTAGCATGTCGATGCGACCGAGTCATGAAAACCTATGTTTAGAAAAGCACATCCGTCTCATTAAAACCAATCTATTTTTATTCATTTTTATGCTAATGTTTTGGATTTCTTATTATTTTATTTTTAGTAATAGGTACAGTTTTTCTAGTAACCTGTTACTGGGTCAGTACTAATGCTGGTGGGTAATTTTTATTTAGTGTTGGAAGTTGAGGGGCGTCGTAAAAATATTGCAAATTCCATAACACGTCACAGTACAAGTTTTGGAATCCCTGTTTTAAAATATATAGCCTTCTACAAAGTTAGATCCTTTCTCACCTACTCGGGATTATCGCTGCATTTGTTTGTTTCAGTACATTTTTCATTAGCGACGATTTTTATTACTGAACTTTTTTGACTTTTTTATTAACATACATGACATCTGATTTTGCTCTATTATCAATCTAAATATAAGTTAAAACTTTTATAGCTGGTTACACCAAAATTCATATTACGAATTCGTAAAAAGTTAAAGTAGGTAATTTGCTGGTAAAATTTCATACATTTTATCAACTTTGACAAATAAATTACCTACGCTATACCTTTTACAAATTCGTGAGTTTAACCTTTAAAAGCTATAAAAGTAATTAGTTATGATTTCTGAATTTTTGAATTTTACAATGCATTTTTTATACTTATGATAAATTTTAAATTGAAAATATTGGAAAAAATCAACTCGGCCACAAGTGAATTCTCTGATGGGACCCACAACCTTTGGAAATCCGGTCCACTGCTCTAATCACTGAGAAGAGACTTGCGGAAAATAGCATAGAAATATGCAAAAATTAAAAAATCATAAATTATTGGCTGCTTGGACCGCCGTCGAAATTCTCCAATACTTTTATATTTTTAATACGCTGTAGGTCAGCGTTGTCACATTAATGCGAGCAATATCCTTGCATTCGAAAGACATCATTTCAGATGTTTAACAATTGATTAAGATGCAACAGCCAATAATTTATGATTTTTTAATTTTTGCATATTTCAATGCTATTTTCCGCAAGTCTCGGTAGCTCAGTGGTTAGAGCAGTGGACCGGATTTCCAAAAGTCGTGGGTTCGAGTCCCACTTGAGAATTCACTTGTTACTGAGTTGATGTTTTCCAATATTTTTCTATTTAAAATTTATCATAAGTTAGTTTAGGCTGTAAGAGTCTTGATTTTTATTTGATTATTGATACTTAACGAACCAAAAATATCACGTTTGGCCTAACCACCGTTAACCACAGATCTGATAATTGGGCTACATGCAAAAACTATCCACAGACCATTAACCATGGTGATCTCATTATTGCGAAACTCAAGATTCTGTGAAAAAAGTGTTGGCTCCTGTGTTAGGCCAAGGTGAGGAGAAATATCGGACACGTACTTGGTCGAAGGTTGATTTGATAGTAAGTAAGGTGTAAAATACCTTACCCTTACATAAGAAGGCTGAGCGAGAAGCGGGTTAACTAACATAATTATAGTCTTTCAATTATTTAAAATATGCACTTTAAACATTAGTTACTTTTATCTGAAAGAAACAAAACAGAATGTGTTTAAACTATAAGTGCCGGCCAACAAAAAAAATGGTACGTATAGTTAGAACTGCAGGCCTACCGCCATCTCTTAAAAACCGTCATGTCGTAAGAACGTTTTGTTTTCCTTTTGTTTTTATTGAAGTTGTCACATTTTAACACACTTCACACTTTGGAGGCGATGATTGAGCGAAGACGTCACAAAACTTCCGTCAAAAAACAAGCTTACTTTAAGAGATTCGTAGAATGAAATATCATGGTAAGATTGAAACAATACTGCGTTAAGAGTTGGCGGTAGGCCCCCTGGTTATTTGGAGCATTAGTTGACATGGCACAAATGTATGAAAACTACGAATCTTTGAACTTGTATACCTTGAGTTAGAGTAATCCTTCAACTTTGTGCCATATCAACTATTGCTCCAAATGACAAGTTTTAACCATACGTAACATTTATTTTTGTTGGCCGGCACTTTCAACAACCGGCCAAAAATGTATGGAGCCTGAATGATCTCCTTTCTATGACATTATATGTTTTATTAATTATGACTGCTCTAGATCTTATCAAAATAAAGTCACAGAAAAAACGGAAGAGGCCATTTCAACAAAAAAAAATATAAAATCGTACAAGTAGTGAAGTTTGAAGTATATTTTGAGGATGTTTCACGAAGGATGAGAACGAAACCGGTTTCGTAATAGATTGATATTTATTGAGTAGGTAGTATAAGTAGAGACTTAACTAAGTATCTACTCTACGTATCTCTAAGTATCTACTGAAAGTGGTGTTTCGTTAGTTTGGCAAACAATATTTGTAAAAAAACGTTTATTGATACTTGAGAAACTGTTACGTTATTACATTTGGACGTAATATGATTGCTAGCAATTGTCTTTTTTTACCGATACCCTTTTGTAGTTCGTTGTGTTGTCTAGAACTGCAAAAAGTAATAAAAAAGGTTTGAATACAAAACGGTACTAACGAAAAGCACGTACTGAATGAGGAATTAAAAGTTTAAATTTTAAAGTTGTTAATAAAAAACGATCATACTTTCTTGTAATACATTTGCAATACTAGGTATTACAACTTTATTTTTATACTTTCTATTTCAATGAATTCAATAGTTATATAATTGATGCACTGGTTATTTATTGAATTTTACATAGGAAAAACGGACATAAAATTTACTCAATCGCCTCTGTGGTCTAGTGGTAACAACCACCCGTATCAGACCTAGGGGTCCCGGGTTCGATTCCCAGCGGGGGTACATATTGTATTCGGTTTGGTTGGTGGTTGGACTTTTTGTAAGTCCGTCTGGCTAGCTACCACCATCTTATCTAAGCCTGACGCCATAACAACAATATTTTCAGCATTGTTGTTCCGGCAGCTAGATATAAGATAGCCAGTTCCTTAGTGATGAGGATTCCGGGAGGGGCTTGCTTCCATCTTCGGCCTTATAAATACTTAACATCAGGTATGATGAAGGCTAAGACTGTCCCCGTTGTTCATAAAAGAAAAACTCACTAACCCTCTTTGAAAGAACCAATTATCCTAAATGTTATTAATCGACGATAATATTAATAAAGCGCCATTAAAACAGATAATATGAGTATTAGGTACCTGAAAAGTTTAGGTAGGTTTGTCAAGCACTTTGAAAATTTAGATTAAATCCATCTTAGACGTCTATTATTCTTGACATCTTTCTATATTTCACTAGCTTTCTGCTTAGACGAAGTAATTAAATATAATAATTTTTGTAGGTTTTTTTTTCTTATACAAACACAACCAAAAAAGAATTACCTATCCGAATTGATGCAGTATTTCTAAAGTTACGCGTGTACAAACATTTTGGTTTGGATTAAATTTTTATAAAGATATCGTTTACAACTTATTTGATATAAACCATAGTATTCTAATTTAAAACAGCTACTACAGATACAATCTCAATTTTTCAGAATGGCTCATTGGAATATCATAAACATGGCCTTGAAGAGATGTACTTGAAGATATCGGTGCACACAATGCTTTTGGGAACATAGAAATGCAAATCAGGGGCAGATAAACACGTGATAATAAACACCGTTTATAATAGACATATCCATAAAAAATGACAAGATAATGTTTGAACGTTTTTATAACAACGATTTACCAAATTTATAATTAGTTCATTTGTAGGAAATTCGCAGTGACTAGTATAGTAGTGTCTAAGACTCGTTTTCTGTTTTTTACCATGGTGGTTAACCGACTAAACAAACTCTTTGGAACTGAGAAAAAGCCTTCCGGCAGATATCACCCTGTGTAGGGCAACTTGTATCTGGGTTTTTCCAGTGTCTCTACTTCTCTACCTCACGATCCCTCATCCAGACTTATTAGACTGGATGGAGTAGGGACAAGGATACCAACACCTCGTAATTTCAATACTAGTTAGTACTTAGTATTACAACCTGCTTAATGACGAAATATGCTAATCCTCTTTTTTTTTATTCCACTTTAACCTATTTAGATTCTCTAAAACTCTTTAGTAAATACAGCGGAATACCAATCATATCCCTACATATAGATCCTGTCCTAGTACAAAATGAACTTCTTTGATTTCTTTTTTAATAAAATATAACTTGTGTCATCTATTTTTTTTTTATGAACATTCGACTTGTCTTGACTTTAACTAAATGCCGGAATAACTTCGCATTTACTAATAAATGACTCGATGTTTACAACACAAACATTGTTACATGATTCTCATTTTTAGCACTTACGGATTGAAAGTAGGGTGCAATATTACGATGTAAGTACATACATACGTAGATGATTCCCACGCGAAATAGACCAAAATGTGACCTTGAAACATGATAATCAGAAACCAATGTTTGATATATTGACCTTTAACTTCAAGTACCTCTAGTACCACATGGTATTACTTTTGGAAGCAAAACAAATCGAGAAAATCGCAGAATCTACTTTTTTCTTATTTACGTAATAGTTTCCAACAGGTTTTCGATTGTAAGTCCATCTCAAAATCATTTAAATAACTTCACGAAATTAAAACACTGTTTACGTTTATTCACATGTTTACGTTTTAGAAACCTCAATGTAATTTTTATAGCCCTATGGATACCCCACATGTATAGGTTTGATGAAAAATAAAATTCAGTTCATGTATGGGGAGCCCCGGCTTAATATGTATATATATGTATATATATATATATATATATATATATATATATATATATATATTTATTTATTTATTTTTGTGTAAAAACCGTAAAGCGGATTACAGAATACATCTACCTACCAAGTTTCAACTGTGTGATCCTCATAGTTTTGGAATAAAGTAGTTTTTTGCCATTAGGCTACGGAACCCTAAAAAGTTATAATTAGATGGCTGTTTCATCTTAATCGATAATCAAACATTTGTAAAAATGTTTCATTCGAATGCGAGGATATTTCTTTTATGACGGTGGCTAACACCGTAGAAAGGTGAACAGGGCACTAGAAAAATTCGACGAGTCCTCATAGGTCTCTCAGTATTGTTTATTAATTTTGAGAAAATATTATGTACCTACGATTGAACAAGATATTTATAAATAATATAAGTATATATTTATATACTTTATGGTACTTTGTTTTAGTAAGTAATTTAAAATTTACGATATAATAAGTCGCAAATTACAACTCAAATAAGAGTTATAGACAGACGGTCACTTATCACATATTGTTCTGTGCTCATCACACACATCTTTTTAGATTTTGTACACGTCATCTTTAGACATTCTTTTTTTTTATTGTGCATAAGCAACAGTTACGCCATATTTAAGCCAGCGGTGGTTCTTCAGCTTCATAATGAACATCAGCGTCACCCACATCCATCTCACTGCCACCGCCATCATGTGTCCTTTAATTTTCTTGGGAAAAAACTACTTTTTTTGTAAAATCGAGTGCCGACTCGCTGTCACACTATTTTGTCATACCAGTGAAACACAGAATAATATTTCTCTTCACAGTCACACCACACTATACTAGCTAGTTGATTATAACGTTTCATAAAACATTTGGTCCGACATATTAATTGCAATCGGAAAATCTGACATATTTGTCAAATTGTCGCACATTTTTGATAGGCATTCTTGGTCTGTGTCAGGATGAGGAGTGACAGTTATTTTTCTTTTATAAATTCTCACATGATCGAAAGAGTTCGTAATAGGATTTTGAAAAAGAGAAATTTCTAATGTATGATTGCTTTTTATAGAAAACCTACCTTTTGCAATGATGACAAAGGTCGAAATTGCGTGGATCAGTGACAAAAAATGGATGTTCGAGCATAGTTGACAAATTGTCGACTTGTCAAGCTTTATGAAACAGGGCCCTGGTGTGACTGGCAAAAACTAATAGCAGGCTAAGACTATGCGTCATACTATGTTCTCGTAAGAATAAACAAATAAACCACGGTGTTAAAAGTTCCAATATTTAAATAATAATAATAATCAATCCTAATATTAACCATATAAGTAGAAATACGTGAAAAGTTGCAAAACCAAATCTTATAGAAATGTGTAAAAGTTACAAAGATGATAAACATGCGTCTCTCGCGCGCACCCATCCTCAAAGCAACAAAGTTGTAATACTAACTAAACAGCAGCAGTCAACAATCGGCAAAGTTGACCAACAACTGAGTTGGTTCGGAAACAGAAGCTTGTACATCCATTGGCTTATGAGTGTGCTTTTTCAGTCATTAAAAGATCAACGCCATCTATCAACAGTATCTTATATCGATGTATAATGTACTCTTGCGCAGAATATAGTCGGGTTCTTTGTTTAGAGCAGCCACGAAGCCTCCGACTTTAATACTTTTGAAGAATTTGAATAGGTGGCGCTAGTTATCGTTTAATTTAAGCACTGCAAAAACAAACATTATTACTATAGAAAATTATGGAATTGAAAAACATAATAAATAATAGAGTATTAAATCTAATTTTGTAAATTATTTGTACTCTTTATTATTTTAGTTTGGTAAGTCTTCAGAAAGAAGGGTTTATGAATTTGGATTTTCGTCTATAATGTTTATCCCAAAACACGCGCAACAACGCTATTTCTTAGAAAGTGGTTTATTTTAATGATAGTTACTTAGATTTAAGATTAATCTTCGCACGTTACGTTTCGTTATAAACATAAAAATAATTTAGTTTAAAGATGACAATTTATCTAGGTTACACATAATGGTTATCTCTCATACATTGTTAGCAACTGGTATGCAAATGTATGATAATAGTATTGAGAAATGTATCGCAACCAGATGCGGATTATAAATATAAATGTTAATGTAGTCATTAAATTCTTTTGGTCCAAGGATAATTAAGATTGATCTCGTAAATAATCTTTTACAGGAAGAGGACTATATAGTTAGTGCTGAAAGGTAAAAGGAACTCGAAGGACCAACTAAAATACAATTAACAGGTTATTTCAGTTTACTTTATAAAGTGCATAGCTTCCCCCGCGGTTTCACGCGCGTGGTTCCTTTTCACGTAGGATTATCGGGATAAAAAGTAGTCTATGTTACTCTTCGTCCTTTCAACTAACTATATGTCAAAAATCAACCTATATTAATAGAATTAAAAGTAAAAGTACCTATTAAAATGCAAAGTAGTATCTTTTAGAAGTCGCTGTTTTAGTTGTGATGATAATAATTAGGTATCTGATGCCTGTGATGTATCTGTGATTTACCCCCATATTCTAAGTCTTTCCTCCAAAACTTTTTACACTCCACTCAACCTCGTCGTGGGTAAAAATGGTAGTGTGCGCTAGGCCTAACACGGATTGGCTACGTCCTCTTTGGCTCTTCCAGGTCCTTACGGAGTTATGACTTAGAATACCGATTTCGAGGAGTATTTCGAAGAGGTTTTCAATGAGGTTTCGTTAAGTCGAGGACGAGTAAGTTTTGGAGAAACGACTTAGAATATGGGTGCGAGTTTCATCAGTCATGTTTCAATGTTGCTTTGTAATACGCCTTCGAAATTAACAGAGTAGCACAAGATTGTTATTTTTGGTCCCTAAAACCTCGGTTCTGCTGCTTATTCGGAGTCCCCCCTATAATTTTTTTTGCAAATCCAAGCAATGTACAGACACGCTGAACTTTGATTCTTATTATAAGTATAGATATGACCTTATAAATTGCAACTATTCAATTCAAATCACTTATTAAGAAAAATGTGCGAAAATTAAAGCAACAGTATCGCTCAAAAATGTTATCTAAGAACAACGGGAAGACCTTAGCCTTCATCATACCTGATGTCATGTATTGATAAGGCTAAAGATAGAAGCGCGCCTCTCCTGTATCCTCAACTACTGAGAAACTGGCTACTTATCTCTAACTGCCAGAACATAACAATGCTAAAAACATCTTTGTTATGGCGTCAGGCTTAGATTAGATGGTGGGAGCTAGCCAGGCGGACTTACAACAAGTCCTACCACCTGCAAAACGAATACAATATATACCCCCGCTGGGAATCGAACCCGGGTCCTCTGGGTCTGATACCGGTGGTTGTTACTACTAGGCCACAGATGCGGTTCAAAATGTGTACGATTCAACTCAAATGTATTTGAAAATGATTTGTGAACGAGAAACGATTTTCTGTGCGACACTGTTGCTTGTTGATCGTATGAACGCAGCATATGGTCTATATTGTTTGAAACAGCAGTTTGAAATTCTATTTAAGTGAAAAAAAATAAGTGTTATGTTATGATTAACTTTAATTTCACACGTTATCGTTTTTCTCACAGGTAGGAATTAAGGAAGTTTAGCATTTAGGACCCTCTACTGGTTCCCCGTCGTGTTAACAGATAATTGATGGGGATTACAAAAATACAAAATATCTTTATTTCTTTGAATTTTGATTCCCTTGACAGTGTCTAAATATACGTTTTTGCGACATAAAATGGTCGTACCTTTATTTATGATAATTTTGAAGTTTGATTTTTTCACAGCTTAAAGAGATTGTGAACTTGAATATAATTATGGTTTTAATATCAACTCGATATCTAAACGCGTTCCTGAGTTTTTCCCGAAATTCAGTTCCCAAAACTAACGACTATATTTTTATGATTAAATTACAAAGGTATTGTTTTTATAATTTTTCCTCTATTCGCAGAAAAAGACGATATTACTTGCCAAATTTGTAAGTACCCTCGGGGAAACGAATTTTGAAGCCATGGATGACTGATGGTATCTTGCGATATATCAGACTTCGAAATTGTATGCATAATAATAATATAATGTGTAACATCCTTCTAAATCGAATATATGTAGCTTTGTTGCGATCTGTGATAACATATTTTATTCCGGTTTGGGGAGCGCTTTGAAGACAAAGTTTCTCGAGCTTGAGAGGTCTCAAAGATCTCTTATCAAAATAATGTACTATAAACCTTGGAAATTACCGACAGAAAGTCTTTATAATATAAGTAACCTACATAACATAACCAACATACAGTTAGAAAATTATACATACTAAATGTTATCATTAACAATGCATAAAAAATACTTTTTAACTCCAATAAATTAAACCGTAGACCCCGTCAGAGCGACATGAGACAAGTTGCTTTTTTCTAGTATGTTTTCTTGTTTAATAGTTATCACTTATACCTTGACGTAAACATAAAGTAGTAGGAACAGTAAAGTTTCATATAGCTTTTGGTATATGAATCCAGCGGCTTTTATTTTTAATAAAGTTTATACAGAACTAGATATATATCTTAGTACAACTTATTAATGCAAGGAAATAGTAGTGGAATGGTTAAACACTTTAACATATGAAGATACCAAAAAATACTTAAAATAATAAGTAATAAAATAAATAAATAAGAACATTAATTTTACCACATCTTTACAAGCATACAACCCCCGATCAAACACATATATATACAACAAAAAAATCTGATTATTGTACCATCAATCCTAACATATTAGATTAGTCTTTATTTTGATTTAATTTATTTAAAATTAATATTGTAAAGTGCAAAGGTAAGAGAGAGACATCCCTGACACAAGTATTTTTAATTACTTACCGGGGCTGTTTCATTACTAATTTGTAAGAATGATTTATGATCATAAATATTTTTTTAATATATTAGGCCAACGGGAAGTACCCTGTGAATTTTGATTCCCTTTAGAGTATAGAAATATACGTTTTTTGGGGCATAAACCTATCTTTTTGTTTACTTCAATTTACATGTTTGATATTTTTACAGCTTCAAAAGACTGTTGACCTGAATATATATTATTAATTTCAACTCGATACATCCACGTGTTCCCGAGATAAACAAACACGGACGTACGGACGGACGGGCCAGGCGGACGGACAGACTGATAACAAAGTGATTCTAAGGTTTCCGCTTTTTTTTTGAGGTTCGGAATCCTAATAAATTGTTTTTAATGCTCACCAGAAGCGATGCCATATACTGCCCCTGTAATGTCACTATGTCACCTGTATTGATGTTTCTTGATCCACATAAGTCAGGTGGACCCGATCAGATATCTCCAAGCCTGATAATTAACTGTGCCGAAGGGTCTCGTGGTACCACTATGCATACTGTTTTTTTCGATCTCTTACTGAGGGTGTAGTGCCGTCTATCTGGAAGTCCGCCTTCGTGACTCGTATATTCAAAAAAGGAGATAAAAGCCAGGTTCAGTATTACGGGCCTATTTCCAAGTTGTACCTCTTTGCCAAGCTAGATAGATAGATATCTCTGTCTATCTATCTATCTCTTTGCCAAGATACTCGAAGAAATTTTATGTCGCAAGGCAAATGCTGCATTAAAGAACTCGTTTGGTGATGAACAGCACGGCTTCCTAAGAAACCGTTCCCCAGTGTCTAACCTTTGTATGGCTAATGATTTTATTTCAGCTGGTAAGGAAAGAAGAGCCCAGGTCGATCTAGTTTATACTGATTATAGTAAATGCTTCGATCTCTTGCTTTCGTTCAAGTTTGGGCTCGTTTGGTTCGTATTAGTGAGTACTTTGATACTATATGGTAAACCAGGGTCTGACGCTGGAGCTGGAAGGTGACCATAGTACGTCCACAATAAAACATCACAAACTCATCGAGTTTGGGCTCGTTTGATTCATCATGATTAGTTTGTTATGAATGCAATGATATATGTTACGTTAAAAAAAATCCACTTTACCCACCCAGGTGGGATAGGTGGAATCGGGGACAAAATTCACTTGTATAACGCTCTCTAACTTCTTGGTTGATAAATTACTCAATAAATGTAATAAAAATTTAAATGTCACAAGCCTAACTTAAAAAATTGTGTGAAGGTGTCAATAAGAGGGCAAGTTTTGTATGATGCAATAATCAAAACACTTTACTTCATATACAGGCTGTTGGTTCATTGACTTATTAGTATCCATACAGGCCTACTCCTTGTATGTTTAAAAGTCACCTTCCTTTTTTACATGCATCTACATTTGCAATTTCATTTTCCACTGACAAAAAAATCGTACCTTTTGTAACTTCATATGTAAATAATGCTATAAATATTTTTTTACGTAATTAACAGTCGAAAACGTAAACTTAGGTAATATATAAAAAAATATTCTTGAATGATTAATAATATATGAATAAATTGTAGAAATGGCTTTAGTAGGTAACTTAAAAAAATAATAGTGATCAGGTGACAATCACCTGATTAAAGCCGAAAATTTACACACTTTACAACTTTTATTTTAAATGTCAATATCTACATGTATAAATGTCATGAATGATGTTTGTTAATTAAAAATATATCCCTGTAGCAATTTTACAAGCAATCGCTCAAACAAAATAAATGGCAATGTCCCAAATCACTGCTATGTCTCGCATTGTTAGATCAGACTTCAGTAAAGCATTGCCTAAAAATTTTCATAGCTTACAACATTTTATCACAGGTAATAGAACCCCACAGAACACTTTCCACATTTTTATTGTTATTTCCTTAAAATTATGTTCCACACAGTCCTCTGTTGTGCTCTTTTAATTGGCCAAAGACCCAAAGATTGCGAGTACGAATCCCGTTTGGGAAACCTTAAGACGGGTCGTTCTTTTAAGTAAAATATATCATTATTTATGCAAAATTAAGAAAAAAATACCAAAATTTTATAAATTTGTTAGTGCTCACTACATAAAGTTACTTGGTTTCGGAGTTTAAAGTACATAAGACTAATGTTTCTAGTACTTTTATAGAAAAAAAAACTAACCTATAGAATCCATTGTAATATATATAAAAGTGACTGAACAATGGTAAACAACAGCCTACCGTGACCTTCTCGTACGAATTCAGTCAACAATAATGCGACAGGACAGGTTTTGCCGCCATAATGTAAAACCGCAGTCCTCCATCTCTTGAGGTGTCAACTACTCATCGCATCGAGATAAGTGACAATGCTTCAACTATTTTACTATTATTAATCTTTATTGCATGTAAAAATGCATATGTAGAATTTCTATGTTTTATGAGATGTGAGCAGAGGTGGACTTATCTATACCGATCAACCTAGGATATTTTAGAGATAAATAAGTAATGTAAAATATAAATATTATTTTAAACTTTCATTGTCATCATAATTTTCATAATGACTATCACTATTACAAAAACGGGATTTTCACCGTTTTTGTATTTGCTGTCAGTTCCCTTGCTATTTCGGTGCAGTTGTATGCGCCATGATCACTCGATAACAAATAAAAATCGATACCTTGGGGCTCAAAGGGCGTAACCACCGTTTTGGTCAAAATGAGTTTTAAATGCCATCTTATTCAGTTTTTTCTGCGCTATCGAACTGTATTTTTAAAGTTTTCAAATTCGGAAAACAATGGTGAATACGACCCCAAATTTCAAGGCAGGTAATGCAGATTTTTTTGTATTTTTGGACGTAAAAGCAATAATTATTAGGCATCATCAAAGTACTAGGCGTAAACGACAATCTCAAATGAAAATGTAGGGCGTATATCTGTACGACTTAAAGCCATAAAGAATATATTTAATATATTTCATCATAATTTATTGTTGTATGTTAAGGTTTAGAGGGTGGAAACGTTATCGCCGTTTGTATGGAGACCGTTTGCTACACATTCCTCTTAAAAAGTTTAGTTATAACCCATGTTAAGGCCCTCCAAAACTAGGTTTAATTTTAAAGCCACAATCATTGCTTTAATGTGCCTAACATTTGACAAAGCTGTGAAGCTTTGCAAATTTTGTAGCTTAAGGTTAGTTAAACCTTACTGGCTGTGTAGCAAATTGTTAAAAATAATCATTAAAAATAATTTGTAGTTCCAATTAATTTGTCTTAATATTTATTACCTTCGTCAGAACTAGCAAACAATCAAGATTGTTTTGCAATAGTAGCCTTTTACTCTTATCTTCCTTCTAGTAACTAACTATAAAATACTAAATTTATTTTGTCATTCCAAAAGTAAAAAAAAAAACTTCCCTACCTATAAATATCAGAATAGAATACAAGCCTCTGATGGACTAAGGGTTGCCAAATTGACCTATTTTACAAAAAACAGTTGTAAGTATTGTAATATAAACCCAAAAAGTTGAATAACTAATAACAGATCGATAAAAACTACAGTTTTCATTTTGAAAGTTGGTGGTTACACTCTGCGTTACTAACGCAGCACTCATTTTATGGGGCATAAAAGACAGCGTTACTAACGCAGCAGTCATTTTATGGGGCATAAAAGACATTCATTTTGGATTTTGTGGGGCGTATTCACCAGCTAACTTTTTAATTACAAATATTTCTTAAAATGTTATGTTTTAACATTATGCGCATCAAAAATTAACGACTTTTGGTGTTAGAATCATATTTATAGGATCAATAACAACAAAGTTGTGATAAATACAAAATTTAAATTTTAGTTTTTTGGCTCTCCTGAAAAGTCGTGTTTTGGTGGTTACGCCCTTTGAGCCCCAAGGTATCTATATGGGAAAAATCCATGCTAAAAAGGCGTCTCCTTAAATTAATATAATAACGTAGAATTTTAGAAAAAAGAAAGAGTAACGAAAAAATATTTCTTTTTAGTATTCTTCAAGCTCAGAGTTCAAAAGGCCATCTCTTAAAAACCGTCATGTCGTAAGAACGTTTTGTTTTCCTTTTGTTTTTTTTTTAAGTTGTCACATTTTAACACACTTCACACTTTGGAGGCGATGATTGAGCGAAGACGTCACAAAACTTTCGTCAAAAAGCAAGCTTACTTTAAGAGATTCGTAGAATTAAATATCATGGTAAGATTGAAACAATACTGCGTTATGAGATGGCGGTAGGCCCCCAGGTCAATGCCCAAAAATGAAAATCGCGACTTCACTATATGGCAAACTTTTACGCAAAACTTTGAGGTTTTGTTTAAAAAATACACGTTCAGCTTTATTTTATATTTACATCATATTATAATTCTGTATTCATGAATTTGCCAATACTATCCTAGGCCAACATGCCAAAAATTTCATAATTTTTATGGGTTCAACCTTTCTGATGTTGTTTATCATTTAAAATATGCTTTCATCACTAATAAACTTACATGTAAGTATTATGAATATTAATGTTATGTTTAAAATTAGATTACCTGTAAGATTTATAGCGGATGTCTAACGTCAGATACTAATAAGTTGTTTCTTTTAATCGTTGTATTTTAATGTGAAATTAAACTTATGGGAATCAACAATATTTTAATAACGAACAGTTTTTAAAAGTTAAGCACTTAAATACTTCTACACTAGTTATGCTGTCAAGTAGGCTCTATGTCTGATAAGATGACAAAGATGAAAGTGAAACAAGGCTTTGATTTTGGTTTATAACTAGATTACAAACAATAAAAAATACCAGGTCTAGAGTAACTGCAATCAATTGCATGTTGATTAGAGTACCAATTAATTATAAGAGCTTATTATTCAATAATAGCTTATTAAATGTTGACATTTATTCTATGGAGATTCATTTGACATTTTATGATATTTGTATTTTGTTTAATAGTTGACTGACCCGCTGTGTATTTTATTATTGAATTTATAATTTGAATTATGTGTTAGTATACTATGTAAATAATTTTGCATGCCAGAGTCTGGTGATTAGTGTGATTCTAATGAAATTTCCTGTAAGAACATATGTACCACTATTCAAGCAAAATAAAATGAATTGAATTGAATTGAAAATGGAAAATATGTCAAAATATAACTGTACGTAGCCAAAACAATCCGTTAGTAAGTTATAGAAACCCGGAGTTTTAAATAAGCGGCCGCACGCACATAGGGTTATTTGGTCAATTTAGGCGGTTAAAAAAATATTTTATATTTTTTTTTATCTAAGCGGTGTTATACCCTGTATAATTTTATAATTATTGCCCTTTCACTTCCGTCCTGTAAATGTATGTATATTTGAAGTTATTAAGTGTGATACACTCTTATTTCCTCGACTCTTTGTTGTATATAAAATCTGTGGCTATACGCAACAGACGAGGCAACCGTCAACAGCTATTAGCTTTCAACACTGTTCTTTTGATGTTATGTTACGAAAAAGAAGAAAAGTTTTTGGCTTTAATTTTGAATAAAATAACAGTAAAATAAAATAACATATAATATTGTTGCTCTCATGATGACGACGAATGCCATTCATCAGAAGCATCCTCTGCGTCTTCTGATGATTCACTAGGGCCCGACTCATCACTACGGACTTTGTTCAGCAGGAACCAACACCTCCATGCCCCATGCCATACTCCAATGTCAACCATTACCATACATCATATTACCATACTAAATTAACCGTTAAAAGCCAAAACCACGGCTATCCGCGACTAATATTTTTGAAAATGTTTAGTTGATATTATGTTCTATATGAAAAAAACAAAACAGCCAAAACGTAGCCTGATATAACTAATACCTTCGTGAACTTGGAAAATGCATACAAAATTTGTACAAAGAAGCGCCACTGTTATAGACTTTTTTATTTATTAAAAGTATGAGTGAAATACTTAATATAAAATAACTTAAATGTACCTACGCATCTATACCTGTATGATCCTGATAATATTTTTTTCAGAGATAATTGCCAATCAAACAATAATCAATGTTGAGTACAACGATTTATTTCGTGCATTATTATTTTATTTATTTATATTAATTATTATCAAGTTCCGAGTGAGTTACTGGCAACGCGACGAATGACAGTGGAACAAAACGTAGGTAGTTTATAGTTCTACATCTATTCAACTTGTCAGACAGTAATTTTCATCTTCCTGCACCAAATACCCCTATGTGGCCCGCCCACCGTTTCACCCTCGCGGTTCCCGTGGGAATAGCGGTATAAAAAGTACGCTATGTTTTAATCCAGACTGTCTGTTATCTGAGTGCCAAATTTCATAGAAACCCGTTAAGTACTTATATTTTTCACGTGAAAGATTAACAAACAAACAAACTAACATACCTACTTTCGCATTTATAATATGTAGGATTATTAAACGAAACTAATTATAATATCGTGAGTATTCTTTCCTATATGTGACGTGACGTAAAAAAAAAATATTTCATTGTGTTCCTGTTATTATTTAAGGGAAAGCTTGTTTAATACGGTAAGTTATTATTTTCGATCTACATTAGAAAACCGATTAAAAGTTATTATAACGCGCACGTGGAGCAAATCATTACTATGTAAGTGTTTTTTAAATATATCTATCTTCAAAAACAATGGGATCACATAGTGAAAAGATCCAATTAAATAGCTTACTCAAAGTGCAACACGCTACTCATAATATCTACAACTAAAATACGAATTTCGTGTCGAGAAAATTCCCCTGATTGCAGACGTCCTTATCTTAAAATCTTATCTGAAAATCTCGCAATGATGCTTAAAACAATATATTCCAATATACAATACGTTAATAACCAAATTTAAGAATAAACGTTAATTTTACGTTGCTTTGGGATTCGTTTACCTTTTAGAACGTCATGTTTTAAGGAATAACTGCAGCTATTATTATACGTAGTAATAATCTTATTACATTTACAGTAAGTAACGTAGAAAACATTTTTCATATCGTAATTATGCTACTTGGATGAACCCTCCCAATTATATAAATAAATAATTGGATACAACAATTATGTAGCCCACGTTAAGTTTCACGAAGAACTTGTGTTATGGATACTAGATAACGGATAAACATACTTATGTACTTTTTTGTAAATACATACATAATATACATATTTATGAATTAAAAACCAACTTTAAAAATCTACAAATGAAAGCACATCTATACCAATATTATAAAGAGGAAAGATTTGATTGTTTGTGTGCATTGAATAACCTCCGAAACTACTGAACGGATTTGGATGTAATTTGGTACACAGATAGTAGATAGCCTGGTTATGAACATAGGATATTTTTTATCACGATATACCCTCGGGAGCGGGAACCACGCGGGTGAAACCGTGAGCGGCCGCTAGTTCATGATAAAATATAATTTGAGTTTATTATTCACTCACCGGCACAATGAATGGCCGTAATTACGGGGTGCCGTTATTTATATACAAAACATGCTCATTTTACGGCTCTATACATAAAAATGTCAACATATTTCTGCAAAGATCTTTATGCTAATGTTTAGGTTAAGCGTTCCACTGTCTAATGAGCACTTTTAAATAGTTTTAAAAATAGCTTCCCGTTTCCATTGCTTTGTTTAAGCAAAGCATTACGTTATGGCCGTATCACATTGTATGGAATCTGATGGAGCACTCATTGAATTAAAACAACTTTTATGGATCTTGGTGCACTACATAGTGTAGTTAAATCCGTAAAACTTTTTTATTTCAGTGCGCGAAGAAACTTAAAATGTGATTAGGAAGCAAACATTGTTTTGCCTGTATGGACGATTTGCAGTGGTTTCGGTTTTTATTAAAATTGCTAATTGAACAATCGAACGCTTAACCTAACCATTAGAATATGAAAAATCTGAACATGGAGAAGTGTTAATCAGATATAATGGTTTTATTTCGATGTCGAAAAAGAGAAGTTGTCAGGTGGAAGTTGTGCAGCTACCAATTAAAAATGGCTATAATGTTTTTTTTTAAATCGAAAATAATTTAAAAACTCCGTATCTGTTTCAATCTATAACGTCCGTTACGTTAAAACACGCATAAAAAGCTTACCATAACATTATAAAAAAGAATTAAATCTTTGCATTAGCAACTATCATGCATTCAGTAGATAGATCTTGCGAAATATTAAACAATTGGAAAGAAATAAAATATAACAAACTTGATTCTCAACAGCTACACTCAGTTGTAAATGAATTGCTCAACTCTATTCTATCTGAATCCATTACATTACAAAATATTCTTGCAACCATCTGTAAACTGCATTTCAAATGTTATACTATTATTACAAATAATAATTAATATGCCATGTCAATGAATATACTCGTTCTAACATAAAGTAACGTGTCCGTTTTGTTGTTATTTCGTTTAATTTAGTTTAGTTTTGTTAAATAAGTATTTTGTAGGTTTCGAGACATGATTTTTATTAGGTTTTATAACAAGACAGGTGACCAAGAGTTGAACTTTCATCATTCGTGGAATATTTTTAAATTCTCCGACTGTCTATTTCGTACAAAGAAACTTCACAGATTTTTGGTTGTCTAAACCACATAATGATGTTAGATACAAGTACTTTGATTTTCCATTCTTTATAGCAATAGTTAGTCATAAAAAGAATAATTAAATATCACAACATAATGCTATGGCACAATGTTCATCTATTTTTGTTTAAACGTAATAAATTGTATCTGAGTTCCGTGAATTTCTTCCATGACCAATTTCCAGCTTTAGTTCTCTCTTTAGTTTTCGTAACTGATCCAGCGCAGATATTCACATCATTCTTCCACAATGTAACCAAAAACCTTCATCATACCTGATGTTAAGTATTGATAAGGTTGAAGATGGAAGCGAGCCTCTCCCGGAATCCTCAATCACTGAGGAACTGGCTATCTTACCTCTAACTGTCGAAACACAACAATGCTGAAAACAGTGTTGTTATGGCGTCAGACTTAGATAAGAAGGTGGTAGCAAGCCGGACTTACAACAAGTCCTACCACCAACCTAGCCGAATACAATATGTACCCCCGCTGGGAATCGAACCCGGGACCCCTGCGTCTGATACCGGTGGTTGTTACCACTAGACCACAGAGGCGGTTAAAACATATTAATACAATTACTTTCAATGATTCGTTATCACCACATAATGATATGGAATAATATCTATCCTATTTGTTTTAACGTAATAAGTTGTATCTGAGTTCCTTGAATCGCTTGTATGACTAATTTCCAGATTTAGTTCTCTAGTCTTTGTAACTGATCCAGCGCAGTTATTCGCATCATTCTTCCGTACGCCAAAAAGAAATAGTGCAGCTTTTAAAACATAATAATACAATTACTTTTAATGATTTAATAAAACCACATCATGCTATGGAACAACATCAATTTATTTTAGTTTTAACGTAATAAGTTGTATCTGAGTTCCATGAATCTCTTCTATGACCAATTTCCAGCTTTAGTTCTAGGTTTTCGTAACTGATCCGGTGCAGTTATTCGCATCATTCTTCCATACAGAGGCGTACTAACCAATTAAAGATAAACTGACAAACGACGCTAGCATTTGCGAGATGTGGTTTTACCAATAAAATGCGAACTAAAACACCATAAAGCAAATTTAATGCATGTGATGAAATGTGGGCAACAAATAGTTTCATTGAGTACGGGCTTGGCGTTTAAAGATAGTTTCGGTTTTGCACCGGTTCGAAAACACGTTAAAGCTCTTAAACTTTTGTGAAGATAATCTTGATTGAAATTATACATTATTATATTATAAGTTGTAATTGTATCAAACAATTCGGTAAAACATAAGTGAGGTTTTTTAAATATATTACCTATATGTTTTTATCACTCATATCCATACAAATATATCTATCTCATCTCTTATAAAGCATTTAGGAATCTGCCATCTTAACTGAACATAAAACGCCATAAATTAACAGTACCACCGTCAAATTTTAAAGACTTGAAGTCATCATCAACAGCCAATTTTTATGTCACCTGCGCCTGGGGGATATATAATAGATAATGAATCGTACTCTCAATCCCTGCCGAAATAATAAAAAAATATGCCCTTTACTACCTATATAAACATGATAATCACAAACTTTTAAATAAGGGTGCAACTATATAATAATCTTTTTCGTGTCAAACAGTTTATTTAACACTTAGTGCGTTACTTAATACCCCTTATCCATCTTTAACCAACATAGCTTGAGAATTTTAATACCTGCAATCCTATCCTGACATACCTACTTATATAAGAAATAATAACTATATAAGGTAATAGTAACTATTATTAATAGCAACATTTTATTGATGAGATAGCCTTCGTAAAATATAAATAGCCCTCTACATAACTACTTGATTTAATTACTTGATATAAAACTTCATCGCCTCAAATTTCAATTTACAATTATTATTAATTCCGTAAAACAAGCCTACATACCGATATCTGCAATTAAACATAATTTAAGTGTCATATATAATGATTGAAGTGCGATCATTCAGCAAACATTTTTCTCCTCGATTCATAATGACTAGTTGAAACGCACTCCGCAAAAAGATAGCCAATTATGGTATCAAATTGCCTCGAATACTGTAATGTGAAGATTACACAATTAAGAAGGTGAAGTCCTTGACCATTGATACAAATTTTTATTATGAAGACGTGTAACTTTAAGGAGGCTACACACATATTTGGGTCGGCATGAATCGGCACAGCCGGGGGCAAAATCGAGTACGTCTAAATGCGTTTTCGGGGAACATGCCGCCCAGCTTATCCGCTCATATCCATTCGAGAAGCTCAGCCGAACAAAGGCATGGCGGCATTAAATCGGCATAGCCTGGTGGTAAAATCGAACATGTGGATGAATGTTCGGGAAATAGGCCGCTTTGGACTTGCATGGGCCAGTCGGATTTTGATGTGACAACACGCGACCGAAAACCAAATAAATGCCTTTCGTCGAATCGGTTTTTTCCTTCAACAAATGCTACCGAACCGAATGTGCTGACCCGTTTAAAGTTCGAATGGAGTGTTCGATCGGCACAAGCCGAATAAAATCAAACGTGTGTAGTAATTCGTTCGGGTCGGCCTTGTCGTTCAACAAATGCTGCCGAATCGAATGTGGCGACCGAATATGTGTCTAGCGCCCCTTAAATATCATCGTTACACGCGTATCTTGTTGCAGTTTTAATGATACTTTAACAACGTTTTTATTGTACGCTTTGAGTTGTGCTGTTTTATTTGCTCGACTTTATTGTTTAAGTTTATGAATGAAGCATTGCATAGCTCTAATGTGAAATATCTTATTCAATATCTGACCACATAATGAAAAACAAATGAAATAATTCAGCTTGTGCAAAGTTATCTATTAGTCAAGAGTATTTTTAAGATTTTTACTCCGTGATCATGGCGCATGCAACTGTGCCGAAATATCGGGGACTCGTCTACAAATACAAACATGGTAAAAAATCCGTTTATCGTAATAGTTAAAGAGTATTTTTCTGATTAACACGAAAATGAATCTCTCAATTCAATCAACAGATTTATTAGACCTGGTTATATTGGCTCTAAGCATACTAAATTCTGTAGGTTATTATTTATTTCATTTCTTATTTTTTATAGTCATGAAATTCAACAAGAATCACTGTCTCACAACAACATAGGCAGTTATAAGAAAAAGGAACAAAAATATACTAAAATAAACCTAAATGTCTGGTCTGATTTTATCTTCTCTTTACAAAGTTGTTATTTTTTAACTCTATATTAGTATCACAATTAAATAAGATTTATTTTAGAGACATTATCTTTCTCGATCTGATGCGATTCACTCGGAGCATGCCATCAGTTCGTGTTGCCTCACAGCTGAAGAAATAGCCTATTTACTATTAAGAAACTTAATATAAAAGACATACCTTCAGGCATACATAAATTGTTTTTCACCTCACACGCTATGAAAAGGAGGTTTTGTCAATCAGTTTAGGCGTAGACAATCGCTTTTTGCGGCCTAGCGAAGTACTTTTTTAATTTAATACCTAAAAATATGTCATAATGCGTTCCAAATATTTTTTGTTATATTTGATTCTTATTTAAAATAGCTTTAAATTAATTATAATACTCCGTTTTGGTTTAATTATATTATTTTAGTTCATCGAATCATAAAAACAATAACAATAAGATTAAAGTATTTGTTATAAGAATTTTATATTGGGCTGGGTGAGATTTCACAACCTATAATTGGATTTCGAACTGTGACATAAATCTTTATTTTTAAATTGTCTTTGTCTTGTACCTCATGTCAGTGTCAACATTTACGGAATCGTTTTTATTCTTATTAATAAGTAACAATATATTCCTACTTTAAATAACTTTGAATTAACTATAATACTCCCTTTTTATTATTTTAGTTTTTTATATCATTAAAACAACGAGAATAAGGTATATTTAGATTAAACTTTATGTTTAAAGATTTTTTTACCGGAAGTTGACGCGGAAACAACCTTAAAATGTTCCTCGCTAATATATATATATATATATATATATATATATACACAGCTAGCACCAAAATTCATTTTACGAATTTGGAAAGAGTTTAACTCAATTTGCTTGTCGAAGCTGTCACATTACGTATATTTTACTTTTTACAAATTCGTAAAATGAATTTTGGTGCAACCATCGGCTGTAAGGATTGCAGATCCAAGTCTCATCTGAGCAGATAGGGGCAAGCTTTTTTTGTAAAAATATAGCTTTTTAAATTAAATTTATATTACGTACAGGTTACAACTGTATATTATTTCCTAAGATTAATGTGGCACTTAATGATCATCAGAAATAGATCGGGCGAAACATTTGCAATAGCTGTCGAGACGGCTTCGTAAATTATTGCACTTGTCAATTATTTTGTTGGGAAACTCAACAAAACTCATTATTTTTATGTATCGATAATATTTCGTTTTAATTTACTTTATATAGCCATTCGATGTCAACGCAAATTATGTTGTTGGAAGCTTGTCCTGTATGGCTTGTAAAACATTTTTTTTTAATTCTCCATATGGAAAAATAGATTATTATATCTATTGTATAGAAAGATATTTATAGAGAAAGTAATAAAACCTTTAAATTTATTATTATTATAATCAAGAAGTACTTTTAGGATACTTTTTAGATTGGTAGATAAAGTGCGTAATGATAAATCGGACCCCGCAGGTCTGGACTGAAGAAAAGGAGATACACGCTGACCTCAAGTAACTATATTTATTGACATGACGACGTGGATGTATAATCTGCATGACTATTCCCAAGGTTACATTTAAATAAACGTGCTATGTTTAAACAAATGCTAAGTTGCACCTACAGATAAATACTATTAAAGTTGTAGTCAAAATTCTTTTCGCATCAAAATGACCAATCGTGTAATATCTTAACTGGAATCTTACCAGTCGTCCTCACCTCCCAGCGTTTTATGGAGACCCTCGACCTATCCGCTTGTAAGGGCAAATTCACACTAAAGACTATTATTTTTTTCGCCCGACGACAATTATCTAGTATGTTTGTGCACTTTTTCATAAGTGACTAAAAATATATACATTTTTTTTTAAACTAACTATATCAAATTCTAGCTGCATTCGAAAAAATTTATTCGGACGGTGCTCACAATACTCAGTACAGTCACTAAAGGGAGAGCAGTGGACTGGGACATCAAATGGTTGTCCGCTTGAACAACTTGTGAGACGAGTCGATTTAATCTAGTGTTATTCTATTAAATTAATCAGTTTTTTTATTAAATAGTTTTTATAAAAAAATGAATTCTTCAATATTTTGCAATATTTTCTTTTCTTGCCTTAGGTTTTCAACTCTTGAACACTAAAGAATCTACTAAACATCACAATTTGATGACAAATTTGTTTGAATTAGACCGTTTATACGTCAAAATGTTATTAATTGGTAGGTTAGCTACCTGATCAAGCAACTAACCCTTAGCAAAAACGACGACGAATCACTAAATGTATGTAAAGCCTAAACCGTCGGACGCATCACCACGCCTTTTAAGATGTCATGTCATTATGCAACCGGCCATCGGGCCTTGGTCTCTTTTCTATTGTGGACGATAGCGACACATTGAACTGCGAGTTAAATACTGTATTCGTATAATGTAGACATAGCTATCGCTAAATGATTGTTTAGTACATAGACAGGGTGAATACGCATCTTCTGGGTTAACACGCTCCCGCCTAGGTCCTGTCTTGGCCTGGGGCTAGATTTGGTGGGATCAAGAGCAAACCCCATTAAAGATTAAAAAAAACTATAAAAAAATAAAAATAAAACTGTAAACGCTTCAGCACCAAGACTTCGGGAAAGCAAAGAATTAATATTAAATATTTCATATAGAACTATGAACATTTAATAAGAAACATTCAAACTTACTTATAATATTTGGGATAAAATAAATAATGTGGAACGTGAAACGTGGGAATATCGGGATTAAAAATTATCCTTGAAAAATTGCCGAAATGATTATGGGAATGGAAACCACGCGGGCGGCCTCTAGTAAAATGTTACAAATCTATTAACACAAATCATTATTTATTCATAAGCTTTTTTATATGCTATAAAGTCTAAGTTAAAAACTATAATCTGCACTAAAATAATTCCTTTCATGTCAACTACATTTTATAATATTTTATTATGATACAACAGTTTATACCATATTGTACAGTTTACGTATATATGAATTCGATCCTCGCTTGAACAAACATTCATGTATTGAACATACATTAATACTTTTGTTGGGTAACCGTAATTCATACTGATATCTCGAAGTACGGTCAATACAATATATTGTTTGATATTTTAACATCTAAACTACGCCAAATCCATTTAATGCACGTGTTTCATTTGTTCGCTACATTACATTACAACAATGGGTATCGCAAACCTGACAGTGTAGAAATAATATTTTCACAAAAAATCATATTAGCCATCTCCGACCGTCAATTGTTTACACGCGCAAAAGTAAACCGTGGGATGCAGGATTGTACAAAAATAATGCTGTCTCCTTTTACAATACGGAGTTTCGTGACCGTTCAAAGGTTATAATGCTATGCAATAACTAATATCAGCTGTCTCATAAATTAATTTTGCACCTAATCACTTGATCTGCGCGAAAAGATGAAGAAATAAAGGCTTACCAATTATGCTACAGAGACCTATGAGGACACGTCGAATTTTTCTAGTATATTCACCGTCCTACGGTGTTGGCCACCGTCGCTTCATCAATGAGAGAAATATCCTCGCATTGATGTTTGACTATCGATTAAGATGAAGCAGCCATCCAATTATAACTTTTTAATTTTGCATTTTACAATGCTATTTTTATGTAATAAATATTAAACAAGAAAATATACTAGAAAAAAGCAGAAAATTAAACAAGAAAATATACTAGAATCCCGTCAGGGCGACATGAGACTAGTTGCTTTTTTCTAGTATATTTTCTTGTTTAATATTTATTACATAAAAATAGCATTGTAAAATGCAAAATTAAAAAGTTATAAATAAAGGCTTCTTTCAAAAAAGAGTCACTTTATTTAATAATCTGTGACATAAACATAAAGATTCGTTGTAGTTGCCGCAGTTACGTTCGCGCGTAGGTATTTCATCAATAAAACTCCCCTCTAGTAGCCTTCAAACAATATTATGATCTATCATCGTCCTCGTCGTCGTCTCAGCCACATAACACCTACTACTGGGTATAGGCCTCCCCCAAGGATTTCCATAACGATCGGTCCTGCGCTGTCCTATGATCTATAAGCACATCAAAATTCATCAAAATAGCTTCAGCTGGGTAATGCCTGAAAATGGACTAAAGAGTCAGTTATGTTCCCATAGATCATCTAAAAGGTTAATAAAATGTACTTAAATGTTATTATAATGCAAAAACAATATTTATATAGAAAAATCTAGTTTAAATAAACTCGAAAGTATCACAGTGGGTAATACGGTTACCGATTACTTTTGCTTTCTTTGGGGCACGACGAAAGTGAAATTCGACGTCAGCTGCCGCCTACTGTTTACTGTTAGCTCTGACGTCATATTCACTTGCTCTTTTACGGCCGGTTTCAATAATATATCCTTAACAAGAGGTAGGCCTATCTTAGTTACGTTACTTAGCAACCACTGTTATTTTAGGTTATTTTGGGCTGATTAACAAAAATATCTAGGCAACAAAGCTCTAGTAAGCCTATCTCTTACTGAGGATAGGTTATTGAAACCGACCATTAATGAAAGTGAATTGATGAAAGTAACATTGGTGAATTTGGCGATCGTCATTTGACGTCAGCCTCCAATGATGTCATCTGACGTTTATTTTGTACAGTTCTGCATACTGGGTTAACTATACATTAAATACATCAAAGTTATGAAATATACATTATTTCAATTATCGAGGGGCCTACCATCATCTTTTTAAAAACTATTATGTTATAAAGAACTTTTTGTTTTAAGACTGTTAAAACTCGTATCATGAGTCCATGACAAAGTAAAATTTTGTTATTCCTGCGAAGGAAAAATTTACGTTGTAAATTTTTTTGCACACTCTACACTGTGTAAGACGCAAATTTAAGCAAATACTTGCAAATTTAAGCAAATACGTCACAAAACTTCTAGCGGAAAAACAATAGCATAGTACGATTGAAACAACACTGTGCTAAGATTGAAGATGACAGTAGGCCCCCAGGGCTTAATAACTAAAAATTACTATAGTAACTGCGGAAATATTATATGTAAGTACGTACTGCGTTTATGTCTTTTGTATGGCGATTATTTACTACATCTATTTAAAATTAATGATGTTTCTGCTATCTGGATTGTCTGGTCTATTTATTCCAGATTTTTTTGTGCAGAAAATTTATTTGCTTAGTTATTTTTATTCTGATAATGTAGTAGTTAGAAAAAGTTTACTGTGACGTTTATTATGACGTCCGCCAAAACGTCAGTGAAAGTGATCTATGACACAGATAAAATCGTCACTGTGACGATGTTTTTCGGGTCAATCAAGATCCAACTTGCACTTTCAATGAATAAGATTGGAAGTGAATCTTAAACGTCACATGTATTAAAATGTCAACGTCGCGCACAGCGAAATACAAAATTTTGCCAATTTAAGTAAATAATAGTCAATTATAATCTTTTTGTAACTTTTTAATTTTGCATTTTACAATGTTATTTTTAAGGTGGTATGACTTCCATACAAACAAACATTGCACATTAATTGGTTCATCATACCTTAACAATTCATAAATACATGCGCAACTAACTCGTTTCAATTATTTGTTTGCGGGAAATAATAAAAAAAAATACTTTCATACATAAATTACGAATAAACGAATATCTTATAATTTCAATAATTCTACGTATGTGTGTGTGACTCATCGCATTTATATACCTTATGTATGAAAGTACATTTTTTTTATAATTTCGCGCAAACAAATAACTGAAACGAGTTAGTTGCACATGTATATATGAATTATTAATGTATGATGAACCAATTAATGTGCAATGTTTGTTTGTTTGGAAGTCGTACCACCTTATGTGATAAATATTAAACAAGAAAATATACTAGAAAAAAGCAAATTGTCTCATGTTGCCCTGACGGGACATGGCCACAAAAGTTGCTGTTTTCTAGTATACTTTCTTATTTTATATCTATCAATTTTACACTTCTTCTTATCGTGTCGATACAGGCTTTTGTATGAAGTCAGCCATCGATGTAATGGACCACGACTCAATGGTCAATCATAATTACATTAATTATTTCTTTAAATGTAGATTTTACTAAGCATTACTATTATTATCGATACTAAGCCAAAAACGTTTAAATTAAGTAGTATTAGGTTACGGTTTTGTTTTTACCAAAATACATTGTCAACACATTTAAATGTTTTTTTTTGTTTTTTTTTGCATTTTAATTCATTCAAATCCACTTTGTATATTTCAAACAAAGGGTGACATTATTAAAGATTTGGTTGGTGGTAGGACTTTTAGTAAGTCCGCATGGCTAGCTATCACCATCTTATATAAGTCTGACGCCATAACAGCAATATTTTCAGCATTGTTGTGTTCCGGCAGTTAGAGATATGAAAGCCAGTTCCTCAGTGATTGAGGATTCCGGGAGAGGCTCGCTTCCATCTTCAGCCTTATCAATACTTAACATCAGGTATGATGAAGGCTAAGAGTCTCACTGTCGTTCATAAAAAAAATAGTTTTTATCAGATAATACTCAATCTGGCTAGTATAACATTATTTTTCCGTATAAATGAAATCTCACCCATCGTGAAAAATACAAGTACACTCAATCAATCATATTGCAAGTGACAAGATCCAGTGTAAAATAGTATTTTTTTTTATGAATGACGGGGAGATTCTTAGCCTTTATCATACATGATGTTAAGTACTGATAAGGCTGAAGATGGAATCGCTTCCATCTTTAGCCTTGGCCTTCTCCGGGAGAGGCTCGCGCCTCTCCCGGAATCCTCAACCACTGAGGAACTGGCTACCTTCAATAAAACTGTCAACAAATCACCATCGATAAGAATCTTACAATCATCATGGTTAAGGCTGACCAATCCATAGCCTCACTAGCTACACTGAGCTATGTTGTACATTGAAGCTTTATGTGGTAGAATACGTAAATTAATATTTATATTAAAAAAAGTTCGCACTGTTGCAGATTACGCACTAATACGGCAAGTCTATCTCGCCCTAGGTCAATCAATAATAAATTACTGCATTACGTCATGGGGTGGCACGTCTAAAACTTCATTGTTATCAATGGAAAGAGCCCAAAGGGCGGTTTAAAACGGCTACGGGAAACTTTATGTACTACTCAGGCTGCACAGACTCTAGTTATGTTCTCGGTTACAACCCTGTCTCTGAGCGTATTATTACTATGAAGCTAAAGACAAAGCCCTTCTTACTAAACATCATACTCTTACAAGTAAAAAATCTTCAGAAGAAGAGACTGAGCGCTTGTACCAAAAGCTGGAAGAAACGCTAGATACAATACCGAGTCGGGAAATGACTATGATCTTGGGCGATTGGAACGCAAAAGTTGGCAGCACCGAAAATGATGACCACATACGTGAAGTGGTAGGAAAGAATGTACTAGGCACCAGGAATGATCGTGGTGAAAAATTCATTGACTTTTGCACCAGCCACAAATTTACCATCCTCAACACCTGTTTCCAACATCATCCCAGACGTCTTTACACGTGGAGATCTCCAGGTGACAGATACCGAAACCAAATAGACTACATACTCATCAACACCCGCTGGAGATCATCAGTCACCAATGTGAAGACCTTTCCTGGCGCTGACTGCAACTCAGACCACAACTTGCTAGTTGCAAATTTTGCATTACGTCTAAATGCTCCCAGGATGCGGCCCAAAGCTTGTCTTGGGAAACTGGAATCTGCCGAGGAATGTGCATTCCAGCAGAGCATGGAAGATAGACTCGGAACCTTAGTGGAGGCCCGGTACCCAACAGCAAATTCCCACTGGAACCATTTGAAAGGTCTAATAAACGACACCCTGAGTGAATTACAGAAAACCCAAAAACCAGAACCAAAAAGGACATCCTGGATCTCGGACCATACTTGGGCTCTACTCAACGTAGAAAAGATCTACGAACCAAAGGGCTGCAAAATCCTGAAGTAAAGTACGAATACAAACGTCTTAGCAAGAAGATAGATGCATGCTGTAGAAATGACAAAAACAATTACATCAATGGAATATGTCTTGACATAGAAACCAATTCCATTAAATATCAAACTGCAGATCTCTTCAAGAAAGTCCGGCAGCTCACTAATAAATTCAAGCCGAAGTCGTGGGTAATTGAGGATGCCAATGGAAGACTCTTGAATGAACTGGACGAAATTGCAGAACGATGGCGTGTTTACTGCGAAGATCTTTACAAGGATCCCTTTTTGACCACGAGCAAAAACTTTGAATTCTGCGGTACTCAAGATAGTGAGCCCGATATTCTTCGTTCGGAAATCATAGCTGCAATACATTCCCTCAAGAACAAGAAGGCACCGGGGCCCGATATGATAACCGCAGAGATCCTGAAAGCTTTGGGAGACAGAGGTATAGACGCACTACACACTATCTACAACACAGTGTGGACAACTGGGAAGTGGCCAAAAGACTGGACAGACTCCATTATCCTTCCGTTACATAAGAAGGGTTCTACAAAGCAGTGCAGCAACTACCGTACACTAGCACTTATTTCACACGCAAGCAAAATCCTGCTCCACATTCTCAACAACCGAATCCGACATTACTTAGACCAACAGATTCCACAGGAGCAGGCCGGTTTCGTGAAAGGCAAGGGTACGCGTGAACAAATACTGAACGTACGACAGGTGGTAGAAAAAGCCTATGAGTACAATGTCCCAGTTGTGCTGTGTTTCATAGACTATAGTAAAGCGTTCGACTGTGTCAACTGGAAAAGTCTGTGGCATGTACTCACCACTCTTGGTGTACCAAAACATCTGACCACTCTTATTCAAGCTCTGTATCATAACAGTCAAGGTGTCGTTAAAATTGACGAAACAATCTCCCAACTGCATTGTTTCACCTGTTCTCTTTAACGCCTACGGAGAGTACATAATGCGACTGACTTGTGATGGCTGGAATGGAGGCGTAAGTATTGGTGGGGAAAAGTTGACAAATCTCCGATACGCCGACGACACGACACTGCTGGCTGCAAACGAGTCTGAAATGGTAACATTATTAAACAAAATGGAAGACATTGGCAACAGTCTGGGGCTCTTCGTAAACAGATCAAAGACCAAAGTCATGTTTGTGGATCGTGCTAAAACTTTGTCTTCTAATCAGATACTGGATCTGAAGACTGTGAATGACTTTGTTTACCTCGGCTCTAATATCAGCAATATCGGCTTCAGCGAAAACGATGTGCGAAGACAGATCGGAATGACAAAGGGAGCCATGTCTCAACTAGACAAGGTGTGGAAGAACAAGGGAATAAGTCTTAAAACGAAAACAAGACTAGTTCGTACCTTGGTCTTCTCTGTTTTTCTCTACGGCGCTGAAACATGGACGCTCAAAGCTGCTGATCGTGCACGCATCGATGCTTTTGAGATGTGGTGCTGGAGAAGAATGGTCAGGATACCATGGACAGCACATCGGACCAACTTATCAATACTTCAGCAGTTCAGGATCACCACAAGACTATCTTCCATCTGTCTTAAGCGAGTACTTGATTACTTTGGCCACATTGCCAGTAAAGAAAGTGACAACCTGGAGAAATTGATAGTGACAGGGAAAGTCGACGGCAAAAGGTCTCGTGGTCGCAGCCCGATGCGTTGGTCCGACCAGATCCGCACAATTCTCGACACGTCAGTCTACGACGCACTGCATGCCGCCGGTGACAGGGGACGATGGAAGGCCATCATCAAAGGAAGACTGCTAGGAGGTGGTGGTCACGACCCTCAGACATGAGGAACACGACGCAAGGAGCATTTTGTATGCAGCTCTTCAAAAAATGTCGTACAAAGACACAGAGAAATTATTGTTTGTGATTAAATGATAAAAAAGTTTTTAGTACCTATGATTTTTTTTTTAATAAGTTAAGTGTCTATTTATATAGTAGAATGTTTGTTTGTCATGATATTGTTAATTCATTATATTGTATTTGGTTATTTAATGTAGGTATAATGTAAGTCCTTTTTGGCTGAAACACAGGGTATTCCTAGTTCAGGCTAATTATATAATTATAGTTTTTGTAAAAAAAAATAGGCTATAAGTTTTTAACACTGTAATGTTTTGATTATTGAATAAATTATTTATTTATTATTTATTTTAATTATTATTTATTTTACAGTTGCGTCGTGGTCGAATAGCATGTCAGCCACGACACGAATTTCGCTATGTGGTCTTTCTGTGATTGCCACAACGCGTCGTGAGCGTTTTCATTAGAGCCATAACACAATTTTCACAAGTTGGCTGTTGCAGCTTCTTGGGGAATTCGACGGGGTCACAATTCACATCACAGATATAAATGGCTCTGAGCGATTAGGCCACTAAATCTCGATAAATCAGTGCACACGCGCGAGCGGCCATTAGAAAACACAAAAGCCCTTCTCCTCTGCCGGCGTTGTTGCCAACAGAGTTGCGTTGACATCTACCACCGCTAAGCGGCGCAGCAATGTCTCACTCTATCCTATGTAAGACAAGATATGTGCGAAAGGGAAATGGAATATAGGGAAGTGAGGGTGGGGAGTGTCGACCAAATTAAATAGTCGAATTTGGAATCGATCCAGCCAACTAACAAATAATTAACGCGGCACATTTGAATTGTATACCGACGCAACCATTTTACATTTACAAATTCATAACAATGAATGAATATACAGTAATAAAGATTATTTGTCCCTTAATTGCATGGTCTATACCAAAAATTTGTTCCACTCTGGCAACCCCACAAAAAACGGTTTGTTTGTGCGCCGCCCGCGCAGCAAGTGCTTTAGCTATAGAAAGCGTTCTCGCCGAACACACACATTTTTTCTTAAGAGTTTTTTTAATCATTTTATCATATTTATACCAACGCCTATTTGACAAAGTCTTTACTTACTATCTTCCAAATACAAAAGAAGCACGTTTCTTGTATTTTAATATGTTTTCTTTAAATAAAATCAATAAATATATTGCCGCGGTGATAGCTTCCAGGATTTGGCAGTTGCTGCTATGTACCGTGGTACCCTCGGTAAAAGCAATAAGTTAAAGCTGAGTTAACTTGATTTTTATTCTAGAATACGGTATTATTTGTCAATAAAAACAGTGCCATGATGTTTTACAATATCTAAAATACCACGGAAATGGCGCAAAACTATTTGAGCCATTTCCGTGGTACAGTTAATCAGCTAGAAATCATTTTTTTTGGAAAAAAACATCATGCATAAAAATTTTATTTCTTCAAAGTTCTTAAACAAAAAAACTTTTTATAAAAAAAAACCGACTTCAAAACACTAAAAAGCAAAAAATAAACCTTTTGGAGTCGGTGCCAGCCAAAGCATTCTTGCGGTCCTACTATTTTATTTTTCTTGCCTTGGCTTGGTTTTCATTTTTTTTATAAAAAGTTTTTATTTCACAGTTTTTTAAGGAAGATAATATCATGTCATCCAAGTAACAAATATGAAATGAAATGTATAAAAATGCTCAAACCATAAAAAGTACTGTGTCAAGCTAAACCAAATTTTTATGGGACCCATTGGCAACTATTCTGCATCGAACAAAAAAAAGAATCACGGAAATCGGTTCAAAAATCTTGGTCTAATCGGTGTACATACATAAAAAAAATAAAAATTATACCAACCGAATTGAGAACCTCCTCCTTTTTTGAAGTCGGTTAAAATGGACTTTTTGCATTGCAAAAATAATAGTTATTTTTATTAATTTTACTGCGTTATTAATCTCAGATTGTAGAATAGACATTTCTGTTTCCATTTTTAGATTTTATATAACACAACTAACATTAATTTGTGGGTCAGTATAAGATGAAAGCAAATCCTGTTAACGAAGCTATTACCGACCGAAAAAATTTACAACCCTCGTTAACAGCACGTATGAGAACCTAATTACCGAGTGATATGGGTCGGTAAAACATGCTCATAGTTAATGCATTTATCACCAAGTGAATAAAATTTCTTCGTCACTCGGAATTAGCTTCCTATGTGAAGCTATCACCGAGTATATCGTCACCGTAGAGCGAAAAGTCACTAAGTCGGTCAAAATGTGTTTTGAGTTATGAGGGTTAGAAGTTTTGTAAAACAAAAAAAAACATAACTTAGGTTTGGTATGAGATAATTCTAATTTTATGGTTTCATGACTTAAAAAATAGATAAGCGCATAGTGTTATATTATTACTTTTACTGATTTACGTTTAATTACTGAGGTAATTAAAATAATCTCACTTAGTTATGTTTGCCCCTCAAATCGTGCAGCAACATTTACTTTCAATGAGTTTTAGTATTGAGTTAGTGACTTTTTACCTCTGGTCTAGACAATTTTTAAAAGAATAAGATGGTTTGTCCGAAGAATTAAAAATACAACTCAACACGGAGGACTTTGAGAATTGCATTAAAATAATTAAAAAACGGGAAACATCCGAATTTGATAAATGCAAGCGTAGACAAATTTCAAAATATCAGAAATTATACTATAAACAAAACGCGAAACGGAACACAGCCAAAGAAAAAACCACAGACCAAAGATCAAATGAAACCCGTGCAGTTGTCAATCTATCAAAACAAACTTTGGACGAACCTACTTTAAAAGTTTTAAATAAAGGTTTAAACTTTGCGGTGGCACCGAAAAGGATACCGTTTGAGGATATTATCTGCAACGTTGAGGATTGCTTAGTAAAAAACAATATGAGAAAGGAGGATAGCGAAGCTATACGTCAGGACATTTCATCCGTCTTACGGCATAGCCACCTACCGAAAGCAAACCTCCCTCGTGACGAATATCTCGCATTGAAGAACCTGCGAACTAAGACAGAATTGACTATTCTCCGTGCAGATAAAGGTAACGCAACGGTTGTAATGGACACGTCAGATTACAACGAGAAAATACAACTCTTATTATCAGATGAGAAAACATACAAACACGTCAAAAGCGATCAGACCACCAAGATCCTTAAAAAGACTAGTGACCTCATCAAGGAACATTCAGAATCGTTGAATCTTGACGTCAATTTACTTATTCCTTCTTGCCCAAAGCCGCCAAAACTGTATGGATTGCCGAAGATACACAAACCTGATGCTCCACTGCGTCCTATAGTCAGCCAAATTGACTCACCAACTTACAAATTGGCTCGACACGTAGCGACAGCCCTCTCACCACTAAGAGGCACCACAACAGCATTTGTGAAGGATTCTTACCACTTCATCAGTGCGATACAACACCTAAATCTCGCCGATGATGAAATCATGGTCAGCTTTGATGTACAGTCTTTATTCACATGTCTACCAGTACAGGACTGCATCAATATTACTAGGAAGAGACTTGAAAACAACAATATGCCTGTGGAATATGCAGACCTACTTGAACACTGCCTAACATCAGGCTATCTCATGTGGAATGATGAATTCTATGTACAAGTTGATGGAGTAGCAATGGGTTCTCCTGTATCCCCCATAGTCGCCGACATATTCATGGAGGATTTCGAGGAGAAGGCGCTGGCTTCAGCACCAGTGTATCCCCGGTTCTACAAACGGTACGTAGATGACACTTTCACTGTACTACCTAGAGTTAGTGTTTCTGCTTTCCTTATCCATCTTAACTCTATTCATCCAAACATCCAATTGGAGTTAGAGGCAAACAATAAACTAGCCTTCCTAGATGTACTTGTTATTAGGAATCCTGATCAAACTTTGAGCCACACAGTGTATCGGAAAGCAACACATACAGACAAATACCTAAATGGTGATTCACACCATCATCCTTCACAGTTAGCTACCGTAGGGAAATCTTTGTTTCAGAGAGCACGCGGCATCTGTGACGAGCAACACCTGACTGCGGAGCTGCGACATGTCGAGCAAGTACTGAGAAACAACAAGTTGCAAGTACCACGCAGACGTCACAGAAACCGCGCCAAACCAGTCACAGTAAAGTCAAAGTCAAAGTCAAAGTCAATATCCTTTATTCAGTCTAGGCTGTTACAAGCACTTATGAACGTCAAAGAAGCTACGCCATCGGTTCACAAACCCTACGGCGGGAGACCTTGTAACGAGAAGAACCGGCAAGAAACTCGTCAAGGGCTGTTTTTTTCTCCCTGTTTTATTTCATACAGAGTCGTCAAATTGAAAAGTGACCTTAACATATCAGTAAGGTCAATTACCATCACAAAAGGAAAATACTAATTAAAATATTACATTTTATGGTTATTGTAAACGTAAACAATTTTTAACTGGCAAAGAAAGACTTGTCTATAATACATTACAACATTTCCCGCACCACAAGACTACTACACTGCAAGTTGTGAGGTACATACAGGTCAGTATCAATTTATTTTAGATAAAAATATTTAGGCTTTAAGCACAGCATTAAGATAAGCAGACTGAGGTAGACCCATTTCCGCTGGCGGCACCCGTTCACGAGCATGACGCATGAACCAGCCATCGCTTCGCTCAACCATATTTTAGGGAACGTAACGACCCACCTCACACGACACCGCCGAAGAAACGTTTGAGTGAGCATGACGTACTTCAGGTACTTATTTTAAGCTGTATAAATATAAAAAAATACAATGGCAACAGCAAAAAAAGAAAGATAAAAGTGCCTTAATGTAAGACACAACACAACCTACAATGTCACTAGAAGACGCATCAGCTGGGTCACAATCTCAATCGTAATTAAAGTTAAAAAAATAAATAAAAAATTAAATAAATTAAATATATATTTGGAATAATTGAAAACATTATTTACCTTTGTTTACTCTGATCAAGCAGTGCCACGCATCTCAACTCAAAACATCATAAATAACATAAAATCAAAACAACCTATATCTCTACACATTTTAACACAAGCAAACATGAGCAGACCCATCCCGCTGGCAGCACCCGTTCACGAGCATGACGCATGAACCAGCCATCGTGCTCGCAGTAGAACGTCAACCTGCCATTTTACCATTTGTGAAAGGTGTCACAGACAAGATTGGGAGAATTCTAAAGCGTGCTTCTATTAATACTTACTTCAAGCCGCCCAAGAAGGTCAACCAATTCCTACCACCAGTCAAGTGCAACATACCCTTTCAAGTCGCAGGTGTCTACAAACTGGATTGTGACTGTGGGCTCTCCTACATCGGGCAGACAAAGAGAAGACCCACCCACTACATCAGGTTTGATAAGCCAGAGATCCTCGCCAGGGAACAAAAATTTGTCCCCAGAATGCTGCGTGAGGCTATTGAAATTACCAAATACCCAAACTTCAATAGAGATGATGGGTGGAAGATTCCACCAGCTTGGGACCCTATTATCCATAAATTAAAGTCTCAACCCAAATCACGCACTGCAAGACCCAAAGATACGGTTAGCTCTTTTTGTAGATAAATAAATATAAAAAAGTAAAGGTGGAGACAACATATCCTAATTTTTTAATATTTTTTTTTATAAAGATGGAGGTCGGCCCGCTTTCGAAGTTTTCTTGGCAGTTTCTTTCTTCGAAGGTCCTCCCAATTTGTGAACTGCCAGTAGAGTCTTTAGTTTTCTCTTTTCTTAATAATAAAGAATTAAAATAACAATTAAATCAAAATATCAAATCAATAATAATTTGTGCCATAGTAAATGTCTAACCGTATCCGAACGAAAATAAATTAACTTTTCGAGGGTAGACTTATAAGTAGCCAGTCATCCCGTGACCACGGCAGCTGTAAAGGTGCCGAAACGTCGAGAAAATCAAAAAACCCCTAAAAAAACTAAAAATACGGACAATTACAACTTAGTTCGTGGAAATATAGCGCGTTTGATATCCGTAAAAGTTGTTTTATTTCAATGAACAGTGCGCGCCAAAACATAAGATGTACGTATAAGATAAGATAGTTGTTATTATGACTGATGTTAAGAAATTCAATAGAAGTTTTAATGATTATTCGTTACTCTCTAATTGACATTATTTTTTATTTAACATTAACTAATTGCATAATCAAGGCAAAAAAGAGAGAATCAAATGCATTATCGTACTGCTACTGTTTACATATCAATGAAAACACAAACAAAAACATACTAATTATCATCATATCAGCCACTACTGAGTATAGGCCTCCCCCAAGGGTCTCCATGCCATGACGATCTGTCTTTCGCTGCCCGAATCCGGCCGCTTCCCGCGACCTTTGCCATTAAGTCGGTCCACCTTGTTGGGGCCTGCCCACGAAACGTCATCCAGTGCACGGTCACCATTCCAGAACCTTTCCAACGGCCTTCGGTTCTTCTCGCTATGTGTCCCACAAACTACTAATTCAGCTGTGCAATCCTTCGAGCGATGTCGGTCACTTTAGATGTTTTTCTACGAAACTCCTTATTTTGGATTAGATCACGCAGGGGAACACCAAGCATGGCTCTCTCTTCTCTTTATAGCGCTGGGTAAAGCGAGACCTTTTATGAGACCCGTTAGCGACCACATTTCAATGTCCAGCATTGAAATGTGGTCGCTAACGGGTCTATAACTCAAAACGAAAGTCTATGACCATTGCGTGTTGATTGTGATGAATGATATGTCAGTTTATGACCCTTGAGACACAGTTATGCTGGAAATGAAAAACAAAAAACCAATAGCATTAAACACGATTAATCCTACTCTATTCTTCTTCACTTTCTTTGTTAATGTCAGGATGCAACACCCCGTCCACAGCGTCTTAGCTTGTAGGAAGAGACTCATACCATAAATAAAGTCCCTCGGGCATGATGCCATAGCGATAAAGACCAATATGGCGTTCCTTTTTCATAATTTAAAAAGCAATATGATAAGTGTACCTTATCCGCAGTCCGCAGATTTCAAGATATCACTCTGCCCGCTCTTTACAATCTTGGCCATTTTCTCCTTTGCTATGTGAAGCTGTTACTCAACGCATCTCATCTGACACACTTCATGATATTTCAACTGACATTGATATCACAACAGTTACAACTCCGTTAACATCGAATGCAACATCTGTGCAAATGTCAACTGAGATCCGAATTAGAAAACCATTAATTGACCTGAGCAACAAGCCAAAGAAAAGACGTTCAGCGTAAAAAATATGGATATGGATTTCATTTGACAGTTGAAGTTCATAAAATTACCTTATTATGTTCATTGGTAGGGCCCCTGGTCTGGATATCTTTATCCTATTCCTATTCGCCACAAGAACTCAGTTTTGCATTACTCAGAAGCATAAAATCCACGAGAATGACGACTTGGCTTCAGTTATTGATCACTTATCAAAGAACCCGGATAGTGTTGCAGTTGCTCAAACTGCTGTGTTTGGGAAGCAAAAGTAGAAACTCATTGAAGAAGAACACGCTCTAGCACTTACTACATCTTTGAATTTAGCAAAATAAAAGTGTGTTTTAAAAAGTGCTCTCAGACTATAATGTTCCAGTTTTGCCATAGTATCGCAAACTCATTGAAGCTAAAAGCAGGTGAAGGTGAAGATCAAGTGGAATTCTAATTTGACGGCTTGGAATTCGTCAGCAAATTAAGTTGACAGAGCTTCTTCCCAAAGCATCTTTGGACGTTAGTGATTCGACTGTTTTCAGTCCGTAGGAACACGAACCCTCGCCTTGACTTTTGGATGTCCGTTCCAAAGTGTTTTAAGCAAATAAACTAATTTATTATTATAAAGCTGTTTCCACTTAAGCTACCGATACTTATATTTTTAAAGATAATTTATAGGATGATCATGAAAACCGTTTTAATAAACACTGATTGGTGCTTAATTAGCTATCGCTTTTCCTGAGAGAAATATCGCTTGTTCATATTTTCTTTTTTTTAAGCCGGACGATAGTGTACGTCAACGCCGAGAGTAAAAATCACCCGCACCGATCAACATACAGTACAACGAGTTGAACTAACGAAGCCAGAGCAAAACTAACCACGTTGCGTACAAAATTCCCTAGACGTGCAGCGATCTTGATGATAATATTCACCAAAAGATTATAGCAAATATTCGAAACAACGTTCAGTGGCCATTTTATCAGGATAGAACTTATTAGATAAGTTTTATGATTTTTCGCCCTTGCTATAAGGTAATGTTCATAAAAATGTCGACCGAGTAGTTATTAAGTTGACTTGGCTAGTTTTCGCTTTCATGTTCTTACTCCAGTTATAATTTATTTCTTGCAGGGCAAAAGTAACTAACCTGACTTCAGTTCAAATTTGCAATTGTTCCGAATAATGAAAAAGTAATTAAGTAAATTAATTAATTTTCGACTAAAAAGTTGTAGTCGAAATGAAAAATTTGTGATTATATCTACTTTATAAAATGAAAACTATGATACGTATCGATATGGTTGGAAGGTTGAAATCTGCATAAAAATTGGGAGATTTTGATGACATTTCAAACTAAATTTTGACCAAACGTCGACTTGGTGACTTTTCGCTCTACGGCGACGATATGCGAGTGCCTACCCTCGGTAAGTCTCTCGGTAAGTCCCTCGGTATTACCTGCAGTTGTCTTTCTGATTTAAAAAAAATATTTTTCAGTTCAAAAGATAAGTGCAAATGTTAGTATTAATAGATAGAGAATTTAGTAAACTACAGAGATTTTTTTTTATGGATTTAGCACATTTACTTATGCGTTGAAATGTTGCTTAGCCCCTTCGTTAATACCTGCATTTACCTTAACTAGGGTAACAATAACTCAAGTTTTGTCTGGATATGTTCGGACTTTGCCTTTGGTTTATGGTCAAATGTATTTTTTTTAAATACAACGCTCAGCCTTATGTTTGCTCTTGTTCACGTTCTGATATGGCTATCCTACTTATACGCCAAGCTGTCTCCATGGAAGGTCCGCTGTCATCAGATCAGGTCGAAGTATTTATGATAAATGTTTTTTATACCTAGTGTTGAGTTAAATAATTCTTAAATTTGTAATTCTATTGATCCATTGTCTGTTGATTTATATGTACAAGGTATTCCATAAACGACAATGATTATTTATTAGAATTTTATGATGCGAGTGACAACAAATTTATAGCTTTTAAATTAAGTCTAAAAGTTATATTGTTTGAATTTGTATTGTGTCCTCTGTTGGAGCAAAACATTTTTATAAATAATTAGATTAAAAGCATTTTATATTGTTTTAAGTCGGTTTGGTTTGAAGTCCGATGTGTGTTCAATCAACGGTTCTAAAATTTACTGTGCTATGTTTTTTTTATATAAAGTTACCTGTGGGCCTACCATCATCTATTAAAAATCATCATGTTATAAGAACGTTTTGTTTGCGTTTTGTTTTTAATGACGTTGTCACATTTTTACACACTTCACACTTTGTAGATATAGCGAAAACGTCACAAAACTTACGTCAAGCTAATTTATGAGGACCGTTGTACGAAATAGCATGGTATTAGGATGAAACAATACTGCGCTTAGATGGTGGTAGGCCTCCTAGTAAAAATGTGAGCGTCTGTTTAATCCTTGTCTGTCTGTCAACGTCTCAACATTAGTTGCAACCTTCAGATTGACCACATCCATTTAACATCTTAAAATATCTTTTTAGCACGATTAAAGGTTATTTCGTACTGATGGCGTCATGGTCTAAGAATATTTATAAACTAACGATAGTTAGTCAGACCACCCCGTACGACAGATTGTTATTGATCAGTGGTACCGAGTGAATAATATTTTAGCTTAAAAGGCTTGTAATTATTGGTTGTACGCGCACGGGGAGGCCCACGCGCACTGAAAAAAAAAGAAACAAGAGAATTCTGTTCGTAATCGGAATGGATTTTATTTATTGTATTTTGCAAAAAGCATAGTTCTAGTCCACGTTAAGTTAGTTTGGCATTATACTCACTGCTGAAACAGTAAAAATAGCATCTAATAACGTCATACAATTAATTTAAAGTGTCTCTTATTTATTTATAAGTAGAGTGTATCACGCGAACACTAATTTTCCCTTGTGCGATGTACTTTGAATCCCTCACTATGGCTCAGGATTCTACTCTATTCAAAATAGCGCCCTTGCCGTAAAAATATTATTTTGCACCCTTGTAATACAATCTATTATTACATAGGTACAATTAGGTACTCAAAAAGTTTGTTTTTAATCTTTGTAAAACTTACAGCTAATTCATAAAAATTATGTTAGTGAAAATAGAGCCAATTACAAGTTTTCACCTATAAATACAATAATATATTTTGTTTGTTTGAACGATACCCAATAAATGTTACAAGTGGTGTTATTATGCTTTGTTTGTAATGATGAAAGAAGTTATCATTATATATTTTTTTTATTTCTTTGGTTTTGTGCTAAAAAAGTCCAAGTCCATGATCTGGCACATTGAGTTAAAAAGTTCAGACGCTCTGTTGGTGAACGTATTCGAAAGATGATGCGTTTTTTAAAAAAGGTACGTTTAATAGATTTGTATGACGCGTTTTTTACAAGACGCACAGTACAATTTTTTTATGACTTTAATACTATGAAACTCCGATGACATTCGCATTACGAATTCAAGTGCTTTTCTTGCTTTTTAACCGTCTTCAAAAAAGGAGGAGGTTCTCAATTCATGTCATTTCATTATGTATGTACACCGATTACGCCGAGATTTTTGAACCGGTTTCCGTGGTTCTTTTTTTGTTCGATGCAGAATAGTTGCCAATTGGTCCCATAAAAATTTGGTTTAGTTTGACCCAGTACTTTTTATGTTTTATGTTTCAGATAAAAAAAGAATTATAAAAATCTGTTAACAACTGGCGAAGTTATGGTAGAACATACATAAAAAAAAAAATAATAATACAGTCAACTTGAGAACCTCCTCCTTTTTTTGAAGTCGGTTAAAAATAGTAGAAAAAATATAACTCTAAAACATAATAAAATCGAAATTAGTAATCCAAAACAAATAGCTAATATCTTCAACGCATATTTTACAGAAATTAGTAACATTAACTCATTAAAGAAATTAAGGAAACAACACGATTTATAACAACTTCAAAAATTATCTCATTGAAAAATGCTATTACAATATGAATGAATTCTTTGACGAAAAACCGACACATCAATTATAATTTCCATATACAAAGTTTTAAGTATTATTTTTTCTATTTTTTATTGTTTAACGGATTTTAATAATGACATTGTGAACTTTAATTAATTAATTAATTTTCTTTTATTTATTAAGCAGTTAGATTTTATGTATTTAATTGTAATTTATGCAACATTTTAGTTTATTTTATGAAAACTAAATTATTAAATGAATGTTTTTTGTTAAATATTTTTTAATTAAGCTCTCTTTTATATTACAGGGCGAGCGCGTAGACCACTGCGCCACCGAGCTCTTCAGTTCAGCGATGTCTATTATTTTGTTTTAATTAGCTATTAAACGTTTTCAACAAACAAAACATAAGCTTTAGGGAAATATTAGATTTTTTTATTACTAGTAAAGTATCAAAGCGTTAACTTTATTACCAAAGCGGACTATTCGAAAGTACTTATCTATAAGTCTATTTGATTCGCAGTAGACTTGATTACGGGTGCTTTATGTACGATAATTGCTCAAAAACACAATTACTGAAACTAGATCGTATACAAAATCAAGCTCTTCGTATTATAGGCGTATTTATAAAAAGCACACCAATTCATGTAATGGAGAGTGAATTATGTGTTCAACCATTGTTTATTAGAAGACTATACTTGGCTTTTAAGTACTGTATCAAAAGCATGTCTTGGGAGAATAACTATACGATTAATCTCCTAAATGATCTGGGTGATGTTATTCATGAAAGGTACTGGCGATTAAAAAAGAAACCCTTACTCGTAACTGCTTATAATGAATGCAAAGATTATAACATTCATAAGTCGAATCCCTTGGAAATGTTTAAAATGTGTATCTGGACTTCATATATAAATGAAATCATAGTACAACTATCATAGATTGTTTGCAATGTGTCAAAGAAGCTAAAACTATTTATACAACTACTATGTTAAGACTTGAAGTGATTATGGAGCTGAGTGTGAAATATAGGGGTTGGATACATATTTTCACTGATGGTTCCAAATCAAATAGAGGATTGGGTGGTGCTTTCTGGGATTTGAGTGGAAATTCAGCAATGTTCAAATCTAGCTCAGAAATTTCAATTATGACGATGGAACTATTTGCAATCTCAGAAGCTCTAAAGCATGTTGATAGGTCAGACGGGAATTATTTTATTATTTTAACAGATAGCAAAAGTGCCTTACAACATTTGGCTCGATGCGCCTCTGGACATAGCAGAGGTGCACCGATAGCTTATGAAATTCTAAGCAAAATACATGAATTGAGCCAGAATAATATTATTTTGAGATTGCAATGGGTCCCATCCCATATTGGATTAAAAGGAAATTAAGAGGCTGACAAATTAGCAAAACGTGCAATAGACGAAGGTTTAGAAAGAAATATTTTACCAGTTTATACAGAAATACTAAATAAATTTAAATTAAAATGTTTTCAATAACTCAAAGAATATTTTGATGAAAGAAGTAAAGAAAAAGGGATCTGGTATAATTGTATTCAATGTCAGCCTCCAAAAGTTCCATGGTTCATTAATATTAAAGCCAGTAGAAATTTCGTAATAACGGCACTTCGTTTACGTTCAGGTCATTATCCCTCAAAAAAATTCGCTTTCGTAATGAAAAAAAAATTTCCATATACTTGCATCATTGACTTTTTCCTTCCCTGTTATTAACTATTGTGTAAGTAATTGTAGGCTAAGGTTATGATGGGGCTGACATACCTGAATATAGGTAAAAGCCCCTAAATAAATAAAGAGAGAAAAAAAAAAAAAGTCTATTTGAATAAAAATCTTTGACTTTGACTTTGACTTTAATTTCGTTTATTATTATTTATTTGAGAGTATCACCAAAACAATTTCATATTTTATGTTGAAAAGAAAACTTAAATATTATTAAACTTCTCAAAATTCTCTGTCCTGTCACCGAGTTGTCCGATTTTCTTAAGTTGCAAGAAGATATCCATCGTTTCCAAATCTACTGTGACAACAACAAGTTAGATTTAATTATTTCCAAGTGCTTTGTCTGCTCTTTTAGTAGAAAACATTTATTATACCAGAACAACATGGTTTTGGTGAAAAAACGATCAACTGTAATAGTACATTATGGTACAAGTGTGTAATGTTGGTGATTACCGCTGAGGCGCCATGCGCCATTGAGGTCTTAAGAGAGCCGAGGACGGTAATCATCAAAACACACGTGTATCATACGACGTTTTTCAACACACTTCTCAAGAAAATAATAATAATAAAAATATTTTTTTATAGATACAAAAAGTTTATGCAGATACTGAGAGCTACACTGGACATAGTTTCAGGAGAACTTTAGCTATATTGCTGGCTAATTCAGGAGCTGATATAATGACTTTGAAGCGTCATGGTGGGTGGCGATATAGCAATGTAGCAGAATTATACGTAGAAGATTCCATACAAAACAAGAAGGAAATTTGTACAAAAATCACAAAAAGAATTAGACTTGATTCTTAGGCGTGTCCTACTGGCGAAACACCAAGTACATGTAATGATTGGATTTCACCTACCTACACGAATAATAAACCATCTCAAATAACAATACAAAATTAAAGTGTTTCAGTAAATAATCTATTTGATGAGACCGCTATGCCATCAAATACAGTTAATTATAATTTTACTAACTGCACATTCACTAATTGTTTCTCTCTTGGGAAGTTTCTGTATTACCTTATTTTCAGCACATGGACTGCTTATAATTCTCAGATATTTATTTATTTAGAGTCAACCCTTTTTTTTAAGTGAGGGGAATGCTTTTACGCATACCAAATAAGTTATGCAAATAATACCATTAAATTATAACTTAGGTTAGAAAAAAAATCTTAGTGTTTATCTGACATCAGAAGATGATGATATATCGTAACACACATGTGAAGATCCGATTTATGAGTTCATCCTCTGATTCCCAGTAATTTGTAGTGAGGCCATGTATGACTATGCATTTTTCATTTGACTTATTTGCGGAATCTGTTTCAGGTGAAACATTTTCTTTTAATATGTACGATTCCCGCTTTATGTCTGTATTTTCTTCCTGTAGCTTGATACACTGTGTTTTTAATGATTTAATTTTATCCTCGAGGCTTTGTATGTTTTTATGAATTGTAGTGTGTCTTATTTCAATGTCTTTCATATTTCGGTTGATATCCGTTTTTAGACTGAGTAGTGAACTTTTTATTTCTTGTTGAATAGTTCTTCGTAGATCTCGTAGAAAGGACTCATTGTTTTGGCGTAAGTTTAGTTGTATTATTGTGTTTACATGTAATAAAATTGTTTGATTCATATTTATCAAGTATTTATTCATATTTATTAAGTCGGTATCACTTAAATTATTGTTTTTTCGTATTTAGTACAATTAGAAAAAATATCAAAAAATAGATTAATGGTAAAAAGTAACCAATTTAAAAATATCAAATAGCAAAAAGTTTCTTATGGTTTCGTGTTTGAACATACGACTTCACGTGTCACACTCTCGATATCTGGGCACTCCGTCTTATGGCACCACGGACAATGTAAGTAGTGACGAAAGTTGCTTACTAGTGGTACCGTACCAATGCCGAAGAATATGCAAAGATGAGGTGAATGGCCTACGGTTCAAAGTCCAAGAAATCGCACACAAGCCGTAATGAAATGACCGCTTGTATTTTTAAATAGTAAGTCGGTATCACTTAAATTATTGTTTTTTCACTTATTAGGTACACTTTGTTGTAACTTTTGCACTGATATTAAGTATTCAGATTAACTTATCACGTTTTTGGGTGTTTTTATAGTAAATTCACTAATATTTCACTTTTTCACTATGTTCTTGTCACAAAAATTAATTTTGCTGTAGTTCCTTTATTTACGAAGGTATGTTCTTGCCAACAATAGTCGGTGTTATTTATGTTCTTCTTAATCCGTTTGTCGTATGATAGCAGATAAACACTAAGATTTTTTTTTCTAACCTAAGTGATAATTTAATTGTATTATTTGCATAACCTATTTGGTATGCGTAAAAGCATTCCCCTCACTTAAAAAAAAAGGGTTGATTCTAAATAAATAAATATCTGAGAATTATAAGCAGTCCATGTGCTGAAAATAAGGTAATACAGAATAATAATTTTACTGGCATTTATATTGCCATGATATCTTTTTAAAGAGCTGCTACTCGAATCCCAGTCTTGTACCTAAGTAATAAGCTTTTCGCATGGGCTCCGGTGAAATCCAGTTAATAACAAATCTAATATAGCTAATTATAGTTGGTCAAAAGCAGATTCTTGGTCCCATAGCATAACTGGTAAGATATTTTCTCGCATCGACATAGGATATTAGTGAATTTCAGAAATGAGGCCAATTAACTAGTTGACTAGAGTTAACGAGGCGTAATAAGCTCCTACTACCAAGCAGCTACTCCGAAGACCAAAAACGATAATCGGACAAAAATGCATTTAATTTCAAGACTTTATTGGCAAAAAATGAGGTCCAATGTTCAGTAAACCGTAGATTGAATATCTGGCTTTCGTAGTAGGCCCCTCTAGATTGCCGAGTATTATTTCTAGGACTCGTTATTAAATCTGAGATATTTGTTCAATTTCTTAGAAAAACTATGATTAATGTATTATTTTGTAAAAACGTATTATTTTTTTATCGGTATATTTCGATTAAAAAGTCATATATCGATATTTTATTCTAACATATAGGTAACCACTATGAGGCAACCCTATCTAGTACGCATAACGTTTTATTATAAATTGTTGCTAATAACGAGCTTTAAATAAAAATTGAAAGGTGTGCTACGATAACACGCGGTTCAATGAAATACACGATATTTTACCTTCTGGTGAATGTATGAGTCGATCGGAAATCCTAACCGCACACCGACTCTTTCTATAGTGTATGTCATCATGTAAAAAATGTCACTAGCTAGTGTGAATCTAGTTCGTGCGAATCAATATTCACATCTTTATTGATGTAAAACATTTAAGCTTCTTGTGCCCATTCTGGTAGGAAAGCTGTGGCTCCAAAGCGCTAAGATTGTTATTTTATTTTTGCCTTAAATAGTTATTTTTGTCTTTATTCATTAGATAGAAAAACACGATATAAAAGAATCTGGTATCATAAGTTTAATTTCTTTTTTAAGACGTTTTTATTAGGTCGCTTTCTTGTCTGTTTATTTGTCTTTCGGTACAAATTTTGCAATAAAATTTTTACTAACTTGCCGATGTGATAGAGAATTGAAACTTTGAATATAGCTCAGAACTGGATGACAATGCAATATTATGGTGTAATTGAGCTGATCTGATGATGGAGCCAGAAGTTGGCTACATCATAATCTCTAACTCTGTAATGAAAGAATGCAACCCTTTCAAATTTGGGTTCGTTTTGACAAGTACTCTGATGGGAGATTGTGTCCAGGGTCTTATGGTGCAGCAGAAAAATGGCCACAGGAACTCTGTAATGAAAGAATGCAACCCTTTCGAGTTTGGGCTCGTTGGAATCGTCTTGCCAAGTACTCTAATAAGAAATACTGTCCAGCGTCTGATGATGCAACAGGATTTTTTTTAAAATTAAATAATTATTAAATATGATAACGTTTAGTATTTAATATCATCCCTTGACCACAAAAAACCTCTGCAAAAATAATAAAACTTTCGGAAAAACACACCAAACTAAGCAATACACAATCTGAAGATGAAACGTGTTTTATAAGGAAATTGTTTTGTTTCAGTTAAACAATAAAAACATATTGTAAAGTTATTCATAGCCTCTATAGCAAATGCCACGACGAATAACTCAACCGCTTTAGCCCATTCCTATCATTACCGTAATCTTTAAGTATACTTTATATTTTCCAAAAGGCAGGCTCTGATTAGAAGATTTAATGAACATTATGTTCGACAAATCTTACGTTAAGGCTTGAATGCTACAGACCCCTATAATTATGGGTCACTTCTAATATTGCAGTAAAATAGCTTTAATGATTGCCCATTTCTGTTGAAGATTTTCGCAACATTTATAAGCTATTTGTCCTACTTTGATAACTTGATATTGAGTAAAATTCAAATTATATTTTTTTATACTTAAACTCGCTTGTTTCATCATTTGCTAGCAGGACACCGGTGTCCAGAGAACATTGGAATATCTATTGTGGCTCTTAACAGTTCCGTACATTACACTTCCATAATATTTCAAAATAAATATTAAGGAACTGTAATTATAATAAGATTTTTAATATTTTTGTTTTTTTTATTATTATTATTATTATTATTTATTCTTTATTTGAATGTAATTTAATCAAAATAATGTTTTAGAGTTAATAATGAATTTGTAATTTAATAATGACTTTTAAATTTTATTGTTTGTTTTGTTTATTTATGATTTACAGTATAGATTAATGTAATTTTTAATGAATGAATGATAGTGTAATTGAAATTGTTTGTATGTTATTGTGATATGGATCAAGGTTCGAAATAAAATGATTATTTATTAACCGTTTGTTCCCAACGAGTCACACAAAAAACGAGTCACACTGTAATCGTTGGGAAACATATTCCCATCGACTCACGGCTTATCTTTATATTTTTTTTATAATTCCCAACGAGTCACACCCCGAAGGTATGGAATATTTTTAGGTGGAAGTACCAGGGTCGCATAGCTAACCAGGAGTTATTTTGATGATTTGAGAAGTTACTAAAAGTCCTTGCTCAGAGTGTAACAGGTTGAGAAGATTTTTTCTCTAACGCCTAATATACTTTTTTTTATGAACGACGGGGAGACTCTTAGCCTTCATCATACCTGATGTTAAGTATTGATAAAGCTGAAGATGGAAGCGAGCCTCTCCCGGAATCCTCAGCCACTGAGGGACTGGCTATCTTATCTCTACCTGCCCACAACACAACAATGCTCTCAACACAACAAGTCCTTCCACCAACCAAACCGAATACAATATGTACCCCCCGCTGGGAATCGAACCCGGGACCCCTGGGTCTGATACCGGTGGTTGTACCACTAGACCACAGAGGCGGTTATTTTCGGGGTGTTACTCGTTGGGAATATTTTTTTATAAATTGTTCACCCAATGAGTAACACTGTGACTCCCGGGCCTGAGTATTTAAATTTTTAACGGTAAAACAAGGAAAAGCATTTAATGGAGACAAATTAAATGCAGTTATGATTAAAATTATTTATATTACATATTTACAAGCTCATCTTTATAGCTAGAATTATATTATTAATTACTAACAAATTATATTTATAAAAAAACGTAACAACAGTTTCCACTGGTTGACTTTGAGACACTTAAGTTCATACAATGACCTAATTTTATGATTTACAATAATGGAACCAGAATAACATATATCAAAAAATATAAAGCAATATCTATAACTGGGAGTAAAAAACATCAAACTTGGAAGTGAATAAAAACATAATAACTTTCTTTCAAGAAATATATAAATAATAACAATAGCTACATGAACGAAACATTCTTCAGTTATTTATTATTAATAGTTCTATACTTCTTTTATACATATGTCTTTATTTGTCAATAAGTAGAGTGAAATGTGGAAGTACTTTTGAATTGCCGAATAATAACTTACATAAGGCTAGCGTGATCGACCTGAAGAAGACTCGCAATCACAACATCGCTACGAATGAAAGCAAAACCTCCTTAAGAAGTCATTTAAAATATATTAACTTATACGAAAAGCTTCACAGTAAGTCCTTTCGTTTATTTCCTCGTTTCTAATCTTAGGAGCGGCAAAGGTTGTAGTGATTGGTCTGTTATTATTGTAAACAATATTTCTTACTTCAAAAATATTTTATAGTTTTATTGACAAAGACACATCTCGCGGCATTATTTTCTGCCATCGTTAGTGTAGTAATACCTCAATAGGCATATTTGACAGAAGCCAAGTGCTTACAATCATAATGATTGGCAAGTTCAAACGGTCACCCGTTTAGTCCGAAAATTATTATTGAAATTACTTATTCTGAAATGGACTTATTCCTATAAAGGCTTATTTCCTAAATGGAATCATACCGGAAACGGCTTAAACTCTATACCATTAAACAAGCTATTTGAGTTGTAAATCATCTAGTGATATTATAGTTGGAGGGTGTCGGAAATTTTTATATTTTTATGTTTTTAAGTTCAAATTGCTATTTAATCCTTTTTACTGGTGTTACAGATTTTAATCAATATCTGGAATGAGTCCTTTTATGAAGAAGTCATTGTATATTGTATCGTATATTGGAATTTATCCTTTTCGGAAAAGGTCATTTTCGGAACGATTCTTTTTAAGAGTAAGTATAAGTCCTTTTAGTACCCTTTGTCCATTTCTGGGATAGGGCATTTTTCGACTAAACGAAGGCATACATACCTACCTTATCATTCAAAAGAGTGTAGTGATTCTTAGCAGGGTGAAATGGTGAAAGTTCTACGACTTGCCACTTCATTTTGTACTTACTTTAAGCAATAATGTTACTGAAATAACATGGTTACAGTGTAAAGTTGTGGACATCGGTTCATAAGTCATGAACTAAAACTGCGATTAAAAAACACTAGAAAATATCTACAAAAACACAACTTATTATATGAAAATAGTATTACCAATTATCATTCTTCAATCATGTTAAGATAAATAAAAGGAACTGAAACTTTTTCTTGAAAATGTTACACAATAATAATACTTCATTTGAAAATTGGAGGCCTACTCTCTAAGCCCGTCAACTAAGGTACGGGCCCCCCTCCGTAAGTTTCCCGAAACTACGGATGTAGTCTGACATGAAGTATGACAATGTCAAAACGTATTCTCATTCATTCTTAGTTCAGTGGGGTTAGCAAGAATAACTTTCGAGAAAGTATCGAGGAAGTAAAATAAAAAAAATTATGACATATTGAGCAGCGTTCCTACCGGACGTAAACGGAACTACATTTTCCTATACCTTTTTTGACATTACGTGCTCGATACTTACTCGATACTATTACGATAGTTATTCGTACTTGCCCTACTGCCCCCTGATTATGTAACTTGTTTCTATCAACGTTTGATTGAAAGTGCTGTCACATTGCTGCTTTAGTAAATAGCAATGTGACAACTATCTTACTAAAGCAGCAATGTAACTGCACTTTCAATAAATTTCAATCATAATCTGTTAGCAACTGAGTTAGATAATCAACTAGCTGGTCTCCGAACTAATAAGCTGTCCGTAGGTGATACGGAGTAGGAAACGTCTGTAAATTAGGCCGAAAGTACGGGTTTCGTGCTTAGAGAGTAGACCTCCAGATCACGAAACACCTTTCTTGTGAACTGCAATAACCCGGCGCGGTAATTTTAGCATATTATTTGATCTCATGGTGCTGTCATTGAAAAATATTAAATTACAATATTTTTTTTAAATCGACTTTGAGTTCTCAAATATTTTTTGCGTAGCAATTATCCTTAATCAAAAGTGTTAACAGCATCAGATAACAATTTATATCAATATATATATCGTGACAGCAACAAGAGATTAAAATATGGTAGTTTTATTTAAACTGAAAATATAAAATAAATTTTTATCTGGCACTTTTATCTTAAACTAAACTATCTAATGACATCACAGCAAGTAGTTTGAAAAACATATTTTAGTTTAAATCCTGCGATGTTTATTTTAAGGCACTAGTTAGAATTGAAAATTAAATAAAATTATTAAAATAAAGTTCTTATTTAAGGTTATCCTGAACTATTCGTGAAATAAATAATGTATTTCGAGCCTTATTATCAAGAATAAATGTACAAGTTGTAAGTTAACGTTTTAGGTTATTTTAGAGTTGTTTTTCCTTAATTTCTCTATTGTATAACTGCTATTTCAATGCCCATCTTGTGGCTGGTTAAAATGTGTCCTATCTTTTAATTTTCAATCCTATATGGCCAGTAACAAATAATCTTAAAGTAACTTATAGATGTCTTGGAGGGACGTACACAGGCCACTGGTAATAAGGAACTGCTGAACCCTGTGAATAAAATAAATTATAGACAGTTATCGGATGGTTGTGAGCAAAGTTAGGGGGGTTGTGTTGCGTTTAGAACCAAATTATAAAGATGTTGTTGTATTTTTTATGTCTTTCATTTAATTAAGTGTGTGTGTGGCGCTTATTCGGATTTTAAACCTACATAAGCAATGAAGAAAAAAGATAACATATTTAAAATGATAATAATATTAGTAATTACTATTAAGCGCCCACCAGGCAGCGGCTAGGCGAAATCAGTTGATCAAGGAGATACGATTTTTTTTTTATCTCTTTTTGTTCTAAACACATAGCCAGAGGGGCTACCTTTGCCCAAAGAAAAAAATTACCCTACATAGTAAGTTAAGTTATGAGATTTATGGAGTTGTCAACTAGCAAGATCATTTGATATGAGTTGAAATATTATGCAATAAATAAGATTGAAACATCACAGTAATATTTGATAGTTCTTATTTCTTGTTGTGAAAAAAAGAAAACTTTCTTAACTTAATAGCTAGCATGTTTCTAATCAAAATTTCTAATAATATAAAATTCTTACTTCTAGCGTGTTTCTTGAAACCCTTTTCGCCAAATCTTTCTCAAACTTCCACTGAAGGTCGCTAGCGGAGTCCCTGTTAGGCTCGTTAACGTCATTGCTACCAACATGATTCTGTCTCGCGTCTTCTTGTCTATAAGTATCTTTCTTTGCTTGGTCAACATACGCTGGCACAAAGTACCGCAAACCAAAACCTGGCAAGCTCTGCGAACTTAAAATTTGTGATGGAGTGAAGTAATCTTTCGGGACTTGCTCCTGGACTGGTTGTGGCTTCTGTGGGATGTAAGAGTTGACAAAGCGTTGTGCGTTGTTCAGAGGAGCGGGAGTAGGTGCGTAAACTACGTTGGTGTATCTTGGCTGGGGTATGAATAGCTGCGGTCTCCTGTAAAAGAAAAAAAATGGTCAGATGCTATACAATCTTACTTCGCCAACACGAAAGTCCAAAGTGTGAAAACTACGTATCTCAGTATTCAAACACCATTTTCTGTGGGTTCGTGAAACAATATGCCCAAGTAAAGCTTCAATAATAAGTTTGAGAGAATGTCACTAAAATTAATTAATCATTACCAATGACAATATTATTCCCTTAGTTCACAAAAAAGTACCTAAGTATAAAATATTATTCTGGCATAAATGTACAAAATTATTCAAAATAGCTTTTTACAAATCGCTCACATAAAAATTGCATCTTAATTAGATAAAAGCATTGCCAACAGGTCGTAAATAATCGAAATTGAAAAGCTGTTGGCGGGTTGATTTACACCTAATAACTCGAACTATGTATGGAATAGCACAAATTATAAAAGGCTATCTAGATCTATCCACCAAGGTGACAAAGATTACGAGGTATCCAGTCAGTACAAATAGGTGCTTTATAATAATGTTCGGGCGTGGGCGAGACGAATAATTTACTGGCTTATGTCACTCTTTGTTTTGTTCTAAGAGAAAAATTGAGAATTAATGTATAGTACCTCTAAAAGCTAACTATGACTACCTTATAAACAATAGTAATTTGAGTAAAGATATTCTTACATATATAGAATCGTGGCGAAGGTAATTTTGGTAAAAATCTTGTGTTTTGAAACAGGATAATCGATAAACATACATAAATTCTTTTGTAAATACGTAAATGTTATAGGTACAAAACATTAACACATATTTGTCTAGTGCGAGAATTAAACCTTTATAACCTCCTAGGTCAGAACGTATTTTAATTAAGACATTTTTTTACAAATCCAACGTTTACGCAGAAACGTAAATACGTTTTTTGTAAAACCTTCAAGCGCTACAAAATATGTTAAAGCGTTTTGTAGATTTTAACTGATTCATATCTAATTATTTAGGTAGTTTTAAGGCTATTAGCAAAATGTTGGTGGTAGGTAAGCAATGTTTGTTCGTTTATTTTTTAAAGTAAGAACCAATATACGTGTTCTTCTAAAACATACAGTTATAGGTTATCGGCATAGTCAAAGTTCTATAAGAATAAGCTTGAGTAAAATGTGAATAATAAAGAGCAATTGAAGCTTATTGTCAGTCAGGTGTTTTTTTTTTCAGTCTTGTCTAATAGTGGTAGTGCAACGTTCATCAGGTTAAGTGTGAATAATTTAAGAGTAGTCATATATAAGTGAAGTGGTGAGGCCATATCTAGGCCAAAATGATAAACATCTAAATAGCTAGTGGACAAAATGACCTTGGTTGGGTCTGAAAGGGTTTCCTCTATCTGGCAGAATTTCGATGCTCCGAAATTTATTTGGCATAACGCACTTGGCAGAATCTTTCTTAAACTAATACTTTTTAGGTATAAAAATAATTTAGTATAATTGTTGATTAACAGACTGTTTAAATGTCATAATGTTAATGATGGCAGAATTTCATCTAGCATAATTACCTTTGGCATTTTTTTACTAGCCAATGACTGAACCGAATCGCTGTAAAATCGACTATACGCATTATTGTATGCCAATACCCTAGAGTGTAATTTAAGCCCCGCAGCGCCGGAGCCGTGACGAAAGTCATGCTTGCTGCATAATGCTTGCTGCGTGCCTGCTTGCATGCATGCTTGCTACTTGCTTGCATGCTAATTGTATGCTTGCCAATTATTGAACCAGAGACAGTAGACAGAGTTTTGAACTCGTTGCAAGTAGCAAGAAATCATGCTCGGCAGCACATCCATAATAATAAAAAAGCAGATTCATCATTGTGCAGAATATTTGCGAATTATATTCACTACAGCCATGAAATTTCTGCCAAATGACGATTCTTCCTGTGAACATTCTGCGAATGATGATTCTGCTTTTTTATTATTATGGATATGAAATTTCTGCCAAATGATAATTCTGCCTTACAAAATTATGCGTTTTGAATGTACAACAAATGAGTCTAAGCCAAACAAATGTCTGAGAAATGAGGTTTATGCCAACCGTTTTATATACAGAATAAAATTATGACTTAAAACGTTTTGCCAAAAAGGGTAGACCCGGTCTGAGATGGTGTCCTGAAAAAATGGTGATTGTTGCTAGTTCATCGCCTATAACCGTTTACGAAGATGCCCTGTTCTGTTCTCGTCAGTCTGCTCCTGTCTGCTCGAACTGTTCGAAGTTATTGGAAAAATTCAAGAGTACGTTATCTACGTTACCAATGCGCGTTCGGGTCCGGAGCGTCGTTGGACCGTTTTTCCCACACGGGCGCGAGCACCCGGTACGGCTGCGGCAACGGCAGCGCAAATTGTTTGAGTAAATTAAAACCTTAATGATTTGCTATAGAATTTGTTTTGTCATTAATACATTTTAATTCAAGTAAATTTAGCTTATATCTTGTAGATGGTAGAAGTTTTGTTTAGTTGTCTGTTCAACATTACCAATGTATTTGATGGAAACTCTTTTGGCTAAATGTACTAAAATTATTTTTATCTTTATTGTACTTTTTAATGCTGTATGTTTCCCTTAAATAAATAAATAAATTAAACTACCAAAAACTTAGATATCTGTTGGCTATTCTTCGCTAGTGGATAATCTTACCGTATGAAGTCGTCAGCATAGCACCACAAGCATGAGTGTAATTTGATTATTTAAGAATTGTTGAAGTGTTATTCTCACTTAAGTGCCAAAACTTTTTGAGTCTAGTGGAGCTTTTGTCCAGTCACGCGTCGAGTCTATAATAGTATCTTATTAACATGACCAATGCGCGTTAGGATCACGGGCGTCGTTACAGAATTCCTCCCACAGATATACCTACCTTACAGCGTTGAAGTAACAGGTAGTTTTAAAATAAACATTACCAAAACGCGTTAGGGTTTTTTGTCGTGGTGGTCCGGAGCGTCGTTTGACCATTCTTCCCACACGGGCGCGGGCACCCGGTACGTCTGTGGCACCGGCAGTGCCGGCTCCGTCGGGAGCACGTTGGGACCGACCCTCGTTCCGAATATTTTAGTGAAGTGGTGAGGCCATGGCTAGACCAGAATATTAGACATCTAACTAGCTTGTGCACAAAATATGGCATTGGTTGGATCTGAGATGTTGTCTGGAAAAAATAGTTACCGTTGCTAGTTCATCGCCAATAATGGTTTACGAAGATGCCGTGTCCTAACTTTTTAATTTTGCATTTTACAATGCTATTTTTATGTGATACATATTAAACAAGAAAATATACTAGAAAAAAGCAACTAGCCTCATGTCGCCCTGACGGGATCCCGTCAGGGCGACATGAGACTAGTTGCTTTTTATCACATGCCGTGTCCTGTTCAAGTCAGCCTGTTCCTGTCTGCTCGAACTGCTCGAAGTTAACATTAGAAAAATTCAGGAGTATGTTATCTACGTTACCAATGCGCGTTTGGGTCTGGAGCGTCATTGGACCGTTCTTCCCACACGGGCGCGGGTACCCGGTACGGCTGCGGCACCGGCAGCGCCGGCTCCGGCGTCGGGGGCACGATGGGACCGTCATTCGTGCCGAACTTCACCATGATCGAGTGTGCGCATGGCGCGTACACTATCAGGCACGTCAGCAACTGTTGAAGAGAAGTGATACTTGTTATATAATTTTAAAAACGTCTTAAGTTTACTCATTGTCGTATCGTCAGGTACTTATAACCGGTTCCTGAATTGAGAATTTAAATTTAAGAATGTCTTAAACTTCACTCATGCATGATATTGTATTAACAAAATTGCTTTTAGTAGAGTTTGAATCTTGAAATTTTTAATCCAGCCCGGTTACTGGATTAAGAGCCAGTGAGAACTATCATTTGTTTTTAAATTACCTTGGGCATTGGTTTTATAGAATACATACTTAAATTAAGGATAATTTTCGAAAACAAAGCGAATAAAAACTGATGACAAATTGCTTGAAAGTTTTAAGTTATTTATCATAAAAAGTGATTACAGCAAGTAGTGATGGCAGAGTGATCGAGTGTAATATAGTATGAATGTGTGAGTAGTATATTCTAAAGTTCAAAATAGTATAGACACACATTGACAAAACTTCCTTTCTTAAAGGCCTTGATTCAATGGCAACATACACCTATTTTATTCACATAATACATAATTTCGGTTATTAACTCATTTTTAATTACTTGACCCTGTGCGTGATTTAGATAAACCTCCGCGTGAAGCTCTAAGTTCTCAAGCAGAAAGACATCCGCTCTGCGATCTGATTTAATACAATCAATTAAAATTCAATCAAGATCATCTGCCTGCGACCTTGTTACGTGTTCCCACGTATTCTCTAATCTAATAAATTAAGTTGTTGAAACCAAATCCCAGATTTTGCACGAAATTTTATCTATTAAATGCTCAGCAAGAGTTGCGTAGCTATTCTAGTTACCTTGTATTGTTTATGTTAGCACATCAACTTTTGTAACCTCTTTCCAAAGCTTCGCTTTTAAAAGACCAGTCTTTTAGGCCTTATCGGGGAATCTTGACGATTCTATTATCGGGTGATTTAAAACAGCTAAATATTTTAATGCTTGGAATACGTTAGGCAATAATTGGCGCGAGCAAACTTGTATTGTTTGTGTGAGAATGCAAATTGTTCGATTTGGCGTAATCCAAGCGTAGTACACTATCTGAAATTAATCAATTTTGGCTATTAGCAATTATAATTGCCCTAAATTTACTTTTACATAGTAGCGTGCGTGTGAAGTGGCTTGTTATGGAAATATTCGTGATGAAGACAACCTAACATTTTATTTGTCCTTATGACAGCGTAAGTAGTAACCCACTTCAGAAATAAATAAAAATAATCTGTATAGGTATAAACTATAAAATAATAGACGTTGTGTTAAATTATTTACTTTTTAGTTCGTTTTATTAACAAATTAAGCTTGAGACAATAGAGCATTAGACCGGATTTCCAAAGGTCACGGGTTCGATTCCCATCTGAGAATTCACTTGTGGCCGAGTTAATTTTTTCCAATATTTTTCTATTTAAAATTTATCATAAAATTAAGCTTGTTTTACAAAAAGCTTTCTTTTCATTGCATTTTTAACTTTTGAGTATTTATGATGCAGGATTTACTTAGACTAATTAAGACGAATCAAACGAGCCCGAACTCGATGGGGTTGTATCGTTTTATTGCGGAGTTCCTTTGGCCACTTTCGAGCTCCAGCATCAGATTGTCACACGATATACATATGCATGAAAATTTTCAGCTCAATCGGAAACCGTAAACAAAAGCTAGTAATAATAATAAAATAAAGGGAAATGTTTTAGAGATAACCACTAACCACACCTAACTTAAAATAAATATGAATTATAATAAATATCACAAAACATCACACACATCACACATGCTTTGTTACAAAATAAAATAAAACTATATCCAGAAATGCGTACTAAAAAAAATTATAGTAATTTAAGAAATATATTTTTCACCTCACACGCTCGGAAAAGGAGGTTTTGTCATCCAATTTCTGCGTGGAAAATCGTATTTTGCGGTCTAGCGTGGCAAAGTCCTTTTTTTAATTTAAAACCTAAAAATATACGCTAATGCGTTCCGAATCGCACCATTGACTTTTTATGTCACATTTTATTACTATCTTAAATAACTTAGAATTAATTGCAGTACTCCGTTTTGGCTAAATATATTATTTTAGTTCCTTGAATCATCAAAGAAAGAATAAGATTAAACTATTTGTTAAAAGAATTTTATATTTAGGCTGGGTGAGATTTCACAACCTATGATTGGATTTTGGAACATTACATAAACCTTTATTTTTAAATTGTCTTTATCTTGTACCTCATGTCAATGTCAACAATCGTTCGTGAATCGGTTTTATATTTATTATAAGTAATAATTTATTCCTATTTTTAATAAATTGGAACTTTTTACAATACTCCCTTTTCTTATTTTAGTTTTTTATATCATTAAAACAACATAAATAAGATATACGTATTTAGATTAAACTTTTAGTTAAAAGATTTTTTTACCGATGTTGACCGCGGAAACAACCTAAAATTTTTCCTCGCTGTTGTGAGGTGAAAAATTGTGTTGCGCTTGGCAGAAAAGTTTTTATCATCTTGTACCTTTAAAACCCTCGCTACGCTCAGGATTTAATAGAGGTAACTCGCCGCGAAATCCGACTTTCCAGCCTAGTATAACAATTAACTATCAATAATAAATCATGTCTTTCCACATGTAAAACATACCTGTAGACTGCTTAAACTTTTCATATTTCTAATCGTTGTTGTCTACTTATCCTCCGATGTTACCCTGTAACAATAAAAAATGCATAATTATCAACCAACGAAAAAAAAGGAATATTTAAGATAGAGGAAGTTGTTTAATTTTAGATAGATAATTGGATTTAGAGGTAATTGTTATATTTTATGTTACAATAGAGGTAAAGTATTTGGAGACCTTTAAAAGATCAACCTTTTTAACCCTAATCTTCCTTTTCGTTAAAAAAAGGCTGATTTCCAACCGCTGGAACTAATAAAATCTTAATTGATTTATTGCCCTTTTCTTCTATAATTTAGAAGTTATGTTCTGTTTTTAATAACCGATAATAATTACGCTAACGATCTTATCTTTTTTTAATTTTCTGTCCGTCTGTCACCAGGCGTTACCTCATGAACCGTGAAAGTTAGACAGTTGAAATTTCCACAAATGATGAATTTTGTTACCGAACCCCCCCCCCCCCCCCATACAACAAACGTGGTTTTTTGCTCAATATTGATAACGGCAACAGGAAGACACGAGAAATATTCACAGAATGGCTGGTTCTTAATCCCTTTACACATTGAACTAAGAAATCCCTAATGTCTATAAATCTGTCTTGAATTTTTATTTTATTTGGAACCTCTTGTTTTGAACAGACAGATTATATCTAAAAACTGAACAAATATGTTAAATACGGCCTATTTACATTGCTATTTTTGTTAGGTGCTTCCGTTGTTCATGACACCATGACCAAATTGCTTCGATACGACCCTGCGAATTCACCTCGGGGCGTTGTTCAACATTTCGATTGTCTATTCGGTCTCTAGTGAGCTATTCAAATTTGTTAATATTTTAGGTAAAGTAAAAATGTATAGGGAAATTATTTATATTCTTGGATTAATGGCGTGAGTGCATGTTATGTTATTTAATACTCTAAGTATGAAGTTTCTGGGGAACTACCGCCAACTCTTAGCGCAGTATCAAAGTCAAAGTCAAAGTCAAAGATTTTTATTTAAATAGACTTATAGATAAGTACTTTCGAATAGTCCAACATTTTTTTTCCCCTACCAGCCATTCAGGACATCTTTTAACTGTTGAAGAACGGCCGCAAGAAACTTATCAGCTTTAACAGAAACAACAACATTTACAATGGAACATGTTGTTGCCAAACACAAATTTACAATTTTGAAATATGTTTAATATAAGAGGAAAATTTTCCCAATTGTTTTAAACAGTTTTATACTGTATTGTTTTAATATTACCATGCTGTACTGTGTGCTACGAGCCTCTTAAGTAACCTTATTTATCCGCTCGACGTTTTATGTTCAATCAACGCCTTCAGTCTACTATCGTCTTTTAGAAACCATATAATGTTTTCTGTTAAGCCGTCAAACAGAATTGGTACCATGAGCTTCACAAAGTAACACTTTAATTCAAAATGTTATAAAAATATCGCTCTACACATCTTATTTATTTGTTGTAATTGCTGTAAATATGCTCAATATTATTCTTTACTGGCGGCTGGTTTCACCTGCGTGGTACCCGTTGCCGTGAGAGTATCGGAATAAAAAGTAGTCTATGTTTTAATCCAGGCTATCTTCTATATGTGTGCCAAATTTCATCCAAATCGGTTCAGTACTTTTTGCATGCGTCTCATAAATTTAACATAAATTATAATATTAGAAGAATATTTTTCTATTATCCACAATCTTCACATCTTCACATTTTAAAACTTCGTAAAATTCATGAGCTATTTAAAGTCGACATTTTTGAAATTTGGTACTCATTCACTTGCTAACCACTTATTTTAAAAACATTTTTTATGTAAATTAGTACATATAAAACAGAATTGCATTCGTTATGAGAAATATTTAACATTTCGAAAGCCAGTAATTGTTTATGGAGAAAATATTTAAGTAGCATTTTTTTTTCATTATGAGTAGTTAATGAATGATGAATTCCGTCTTTTTTAACGTATTGTGTAAATATGTTTGCTCACCATTGCTCATAAGATTGTCAGAACAATATTATTGAAAATCGACTCAAAGAAACATATTTAAGTCTGTTTATTTTACGCATAATATGCAACTTAAACTTATTCGACTTGTAATGATTTCACGATCGGCTTTCCTAACTTTGCAATCCTATAACAAGCTTTAGTTATGAGGTTCTGTCATTCATTTGTCAACGAGTACTAACGATAGTAGCTTAGCTTCATGTTAGCACCGTCTCCCACGAATTATTGACGCGTTGACATTATGAAATATTTCGAAAAAGAAGAAAGAAAGAAATAAGTGCAGTGGCACACAACTGGTTTCGCTTTTAGAGAGCGGCACATATGGGGAAATAGTGTAAATAGGGTGGCGGTATAAACAATGTGCTCTACTATTTTTCCTAACATGAGGCATGAGAATGTCAATGTGGTAATGAGTACAATAATAATTAAGATTAATTATAAGTTTGACGTTAATTTTAATTTACAGACTATTTCGCTGGTCAAAAAACTCTTTAAGGCTATAGATATTCTTTTTACCAAGGCACTTTAATAATGCAGGTCTTAGGTTTTTTAACTCACTAGGAATCGTACTGAAAATTCTGACACACATTGTTAACTAAGTTATGTGGTTCTATAATTGGTTTGTCAACGAGCACTAACGATAGTAGCTTCATGCTGCCACCGTCCCACGAATCATTAACGCGTTGTCATCGTTGACATTATGAAATATTTCGATGAAAGGTGAGCTAGTTGACAATCTCCCGCACGCATCACAAAATCACAATGCTTTGGATTTAAATGGTGCTTGACATTATATGACAAATGCTACTGGAGATAACGCAGCCTATTCGAATGTTGCAACAAGCTAATAACAACCTACTTGAAGACAATATAATAATATACAAATACAGTAGGTATACTTTGAAATTTCAGTGGTTTACAACAGTTTCGTCCATCAAGAAACTGTTGGAATGTACAAAAATAAATACGTCTCTCTAACTACAGGTAGTCTTTCTCTTCTACACAATTTGTTTATATTAACTACATTGAACAATAATCCTATGTTTCTAATGCGAGACCGTTCCCTAAGTTAAGTTTAGTTACTTACTTACCTCGTTGCTCTAGCCTTGTGTAACTGTGCGCTGCTCGCACTAATATAAAACACCCCTTCCAAATAATAACAGTTAATTGAATAAAACTTTCATTAATATAAAACTCTGTCTTTCATTGGCTTCCATAAAACCTAACAGACATCTAATTGGTACAAAATTCAACGCCACGGTTAGAAGATAATTGATATTTGAAAATGGCAACATCAATGTTTACTAGAAAAAAAAATTGCTCAAACATGTGTCGGACCCGCAACTTTTCGACGTCAGTTACGAATTTTATCCCAGCCACATCTAGGGCAGCTTTTTTTAGTATTTTAATAGTAAAAAAAATAACCTATAACATAGCATTTTAATCGCAAAAAATCTAATCATATACGCTAAAGTAAATAGAGTTTTGATATCTTTTTAATAGAAAAATATTGGGAAAGATCGACTCGGCCAAAAGTTATTCTCAGACAGGCCTGTCAGTGTCTGATAATTCTATTTAAAAAATATCATAAGTTTAAAAATAGCATTAAGATTTAAAAAAAACTTTAGAATCACAATTACATTCAGCTTCAACTTAATTCACACACTCTGTCATCTAACGATTTACACATTTCTAAAAAAAAATCTCTAGACATGTCACAATGTACACATAACGTGCTACAGAGAATTTGATTGTTTACGGGGCGTAAACAATCAAATTCTCTGTCAGAATTCTGTCAGATTTTCGTTTCAAATTTATTTGAATGCCTGCAGTTATGTATAATGCGTTGTACTTCTAAACTAAAAACGTGTTTATCAAACCAATTTGTCAAATTTTGATCGTTTACCGACCCTTAATAATCATAAATCAATTATTTTATTTAAGAAAAGTGTTTGATTCATAAAAACATCGGTGCACATACACCGCAATCGAAGTGTCACTTTTAAAGTACTCGAATAATAAATGATATATAAGGTAATACGTTACCGAAAATGGAAAATGCTCAACCTAAAAGGTTAACCATGAGAGCTCCACAAATCTTCAGTTATCCAACTGTAAGCTATAATAAACAGAATTGCCAATTTCGCAGTGTGTAATTGATTCATATTGGAAAATTACCTGATTAATGCATATTCACAGAAGTATCATAAAATGACGTAAGCGCAAATATCAGTAAGACAGACAAAACGACGAAATTAAGTGATTTACATAAATACATTTCATATAAGGTATACTTAAATCGTTTACAGATCAGGAAAACGAATGAAACTTCAATTTGATTTATTTATACATTTTTTATAACTTATACGGGAAGTAGAAGAGAAGGAATTTTAAAAGTTTAATTATAAACCAGTCAGTGTTTTTGAGATGCTGTAGCTTTAATTTCAGATACACGTTTATCTGCAAGAGACATCAAAACGATCATCTGTCTTTAAAACTCAATTGCATGTAATTATAAAATAAATAAAATTCGAATATTTGAGATTTTATACATTGGCTTATTTGAATGTAATATGTATATGGTCGATGTAATCAATAATTTTGTCCAAAATGAAGAAATAAAATATTACGAAACATATTTTTTCTAATACACTCACTGTAATCAAGTGTGTCACAGTGCAAAGTATGTAATAATATTAGGCTTAATTTTAATTTGAGGAATTTCTTGCAGTAATTTCCTTCACACATTATTTAAGTGAATTGGTACAGATTTCCTTATTTAAATAAACGCTTGTCTTCTTGTTATGAGCGATTTTCAACATACCGATAACATTGCTTGTAAACGTTGTAGTGTATCTATAAGTACTTATATCAATTTTAACTACTAACTTAGTTTTTTAACAGCCTGCTGTGTAACAATTTGTTTGCTTACATAAATAATTTGTAAATAATTACACTTATAAGGAAAATTATGAAAAGCGTTCAAGTTCACTAGGCCAATAATAATTAGCGGAACTGTAACTAAATATTATTGATGAACTTCGAACGGGCTGTAACTGAGTTTTATTTTAAAAAATGACTATTGCACACTTTTCATGAATTTGGTAATGATGGCCGTCATTTTCGTAAGAAATCGTTAATTTTGTAAGCGCGTGTACGCCTCAAAGGTCGGCTTATTGCGGCAGATGTTCTAAGGTGCATTCTTGAACGGAATGAAGATTTCGTAAAACATCGAGGATAACAAGATTAAACTTTAAAAAATGGTTGACATAATTTTTATTTTTGAGGGTTTTTTTTCTGTGTGTCGAGGCGAGCTTCCCAGCCATGACTTAGTCCGCGTAGAATAAGTACGTTTTTATAGTGCTTCCATTTTTGCGAAAAGTTAGTAGCCCATGCTATTCTTTAATGTCTTATCTATATTTATACATATACACAATGGGGTTGGGGAAACTGTGTCTAGACTAGTGGCGTATTTTTTTTTTCAACGGCAACTAAATTTTTGATTACTGTTATAAAGCAACACGATCAAGAAATATATTTGATTGATTAACTTTGTCTTAACTAATATCGGAACTGAGATATGATATTTTTTGATTATCTTTTTTTCTCAACAATTGAAAGTCGATAAAAGTCTAAAATATCGGTTCCGAAATAGTTTAGATATATATGTTCAATAGTAAGGTTTGTGTCTTTTAATATGTTCTTTTAAAATTTACTATTTCCGTAGGTGGCCGCCATTTTTTTAAGTTTAAAGCCCTTTATAATAGTTGGCGTGAAGAGGTAACACAACACACATTAAAGTTTGTGTGTGTTTAAACTATTTAAAGACAAATTATACGTCCATTAAATCAATATGGCTTACCGATGCAATGTTCATCGTTATTCCAGCTGTCTAATTCTATAGAAACTCAACGATGCTTATTGCTCGATAAAATTTGTGCCATTCACGCCTAATTTCAAGAATCTGTTAATAGCGTACGATCGGTCACACAGCAGTTTGATGGCGTGTATTCACATCGCGAAACTGCGCGCGAGCCGAGGTCAGTACACATTAAAATTTGAAATCCCAAGTTCTGCTTTGCTCGTGAACGCGTGCAATATACATGCGTCCCCTGAGTAGTCAGCACCGCCACCCAACAGCGAGCCGAACGATGCTCGCGACCGGCAATTTTAAAATTAAAAATAAAGATAAAATAAAATTGGCTCACGAGACAAACTCTTAGTGGATACACGGCATTATGGTGAGTGCATGTGAGACGATGCAATAAATTAAATTACTGACGCCGGTCCAACTGACTGATGCCATATTGGGAGGCTCAGGCTCCCTTAAGTGTTAGGGAATTTGTCATAAATCGATAGTCGCCGCATACAGTATGCACGCGGCTCCTCTATACCGAAGCCTTCTACGTGTAATGATTGAGAAACTTTGAAAGATAGGTTGTTTTATAGATAGCAAAAATGTTCCAAAACCGGAATGAAATTCAAATTGTTTGATGATTGCTAGTCAGTTCTAAGAGTGCAATGCACTCAGAAATGTCTTTTCAGGCTTAAAATTTTTTAGCCGTGTGGATTTATATTTGTTTTTAATATAAACCAACGTTTTATTTAACCAAGCTTTAAAATAAAAAAGATTATCATAATTTTGTTAGCACCTAATATAAGTGCAGTCTCCCCTTATTTTAATAGACATGTCTCAACACAAATCAGCCTGCTATTTTAACGTTTGCTATCCTACAATTGTGTTTTCACCAGTTATTTCAACGTAAATTTACGATGCGCAACGGGAGAGAATTAGCCGAATAGTTATGCAACTCGAACGCAATGTGTGTAAAAGTCACCGACCGTCACGCGAGATCCGGTAACTATTAATGTTACAAAAATTTCATCATGTGAAAACTTTTAACGTTAGGTTCGATAAAAAAGATAATAAATACTAAAATATACATATAAATTTATAACAATAAAATGATACAGGATACAAATGTAGTTAGAAACATCGTTTTTTTGGTAAACGCTTTTTCGTAAACTAATAAGGTTAAAGAAACAATTTACTTCTCAAATGAATTAATGTTCTATTATTTGTGATATTAGTAAACATTTTAAATATAATATATAATATAAATCTATTATTTTTTTAAATAACGCTCACCAAAAAGCTCTACTGGCCTACCGGGAAGTTACCGATTCATGTCATCTATAGGTCCATAGATGACACCGAAAGATAATCTATTACTGATATCTAGCATTATTAGGGCCACGTGGATAAAGCAGAAATCTATTTTAATATACATTGCCAATCATGCTGAGATATTGTCGCCTCTGTGTCATACGTAGTAAATATGCCGAGAACACAAAAGCACAAATAAATTGCTATGCCGTATGATAAATTACACTAGCTAGGGTTCTTACTCGCAGCAATATAATTTTAGTACCTACTTACCTAGTACCTATTTTCACAGAACAAATTAATACAACATTATTTCTCTATCAATAACAGAAGATAATATTTTGAGAATGTGGTAATTTAGATAAAAAAGGTAACTTTGAATTTATAAAAATAAATAAGTAATAGTTTAAATTTCTCCTTGAGTGGTGTGTCAGACTTAGTCCTTTTTCTAGTCTAGAAAAAAGGTAACTCTATAATTAGTAAGTTTGTTTAAACAAGCGTATATTTCAGTACAGTTAAAACTTTTTATAAAAAACATCAAAACTGACTTCAAAAAGTTTAAAAAGAATTACCTTGGCTGACACCAATTCCAAAAGGCTTATTTTTATTTCACTATTTTTAAAGTTAAAATAAGTCCCGTACTGACCTACGCAAAACACAAAAGACGATCGAACAGGTTCAGTATCTAACACCGCGCCATCTATGGCATTGTTAGATACTTACTCCGCGTATTAATGAAGCATCGCTGGCCTACAGCGTAGAAACATTAAAAAGCGCCATCTTATTTCATATTAGGAACTACTAGGTATTATGTTACAACAGTATTTTCAAGATTACCTGAAACTTAAAAAAAATCAAAATTTCAAAAAATGAGACCAGTTTGGGATCATAACTGATGTTATAACGTTTGAATCATAGAAATCGATTCAGCCATCTTGGAGTAATCTGTGAGCATACATAAAAAAATACCCTCCTCCTTAATTTGAAGGTTTCTTTCCAGTTCTTCTCGTTACAAGTTCTCCCGCGCCGTAGTGTTTGCGAACCGTTGCGGTAGCTTCTTTGACATTCATAAGTGCTTGTCTTGTAACAGCCTAGACTGAATAAATGATAATGACTTTGACTTTAAAGTCGGTTAAAAATAGTATTGATGATGTCAAAGTCAAATTATAAAATGTGCAAAACTATTTAATTGTTTTAAGTAGCAACCCTGATGTTATTATGTGCGTTTATCGTGAGGAAGCTGTATAATAATTGTTTGTCTCCTTGACTCGATGCCTTGACAATGTGTCAAATCACAAAGAGCCGACATTAGTCAAGCCCAGCAATGTAAATTGTCCCACCCACTCAGGCATTACTCAACGGAAAGAGACAGCTAATAGTGAGCCTAATATGTATTTCGATTTTAATCTAATAATTTCTATTAAGTATTTTTTCTATGCATATTTATAATTGCGTCAGAATGCGATGAATTTGAATTATTCATAGCAGTCGTAATAAGTTTGAATTATGTTATTAGCTGTGCAAGAAATTTCCTTTCATTGGTAGCATTGTAATGACGAACTGTGGAACTGACGAATTATTTAGAAATAAGGTTAGACACACGACAGTGTGTTGACATTAACAGAACAGAAACATTGACTTTTTTTTAAATGAACGATGGGCAGACTCTTAGACTTCATCATACCTGATGTTAAGTATTGATAAGGCTGAAAATGGATGCGAGCCTCTCCCGGAACCTTCTATCACTGAGGAACTGGCTATCTTATCTATAACTGCCGGAACATAACAATGCTGAAAACATTGTTGTTATGGCGTCAGACTTAGATAAGATAGTGATAACTAGCTAGCCAGACGGACTTAGAACAAGTCCTACCACAAACGAAACCAAACTGAATACAATATGTACCCCCGCTCCGAATCGAACCCGGGACCCCTGGGTCTGATACCGGTGGTTGTACTACTAGACCACAGAGGTGTTTGACAAATTATTGTAATTTATGCAAATATAAACTCGTAAGAGCTAGAAAAACTTATTGTACGAAATGAATACGTGATACATAGAGGAGAAAAAGAGGTAAATTAGACGATCGTCATCTAAAGTAAATAATTCAATAAAGTTCAAGATTGTTTGTGCTATTTTCTAGATATAGAGCTTTGACTACCAATTTCGCACACACAAAAAACACAGCTATTATATACTAAGTAGGTACCTACCTCTAATAACTGTTAATTGAATAAGCAGCTTTAGATAAGTCAATTACTATAAACACTCAGTCAAAACCTTTAATTAATTTATATTTATACTATTTTAATTCGATTCAATTGGATATAACTGTCGTAAGCACTTAACATGTTATGGAATTGATATAATATATTTACTATGGATCTCAGTTAGCTTAAGCTAAATAATTTCTCTTTACTACCTTTATAGTTTAAGCTTGAATGTTATTTACCAGTAAAAATGTGGTTTCACTAGTGACGCATACATTATGTTCTAGGCTAGGTTATAACTGGGAATATGAAGATTTTTATATTTGTAAAAACGTTTTAAATGATAAATAATTATGAATCATACCACGAACTATCAGAGAGAATATAAATGTGGCGTCCGAAATGAGATCTTTATTCAATTGATGATGAATAGTTAAACATGAGGCAGAAAGATTTAACATATATAAAAAAAAAATCAATTCTTTTCTAATCTTTAAGAACAAGATCGTTAGTTTTACAAATATTATTAAATATGTCAAATAAATATAACTTAACTGTTTATCTAGCTCCCCTAATCGATCAAACTTTCAGTATTTGCGTTTGTTAGTCAGATTTGATCGCTTACGGGGCCCTTTACAGCTTCTTCTTCAATATTTATTTAGAATTTAATTGAGATTACCCACCAAAATCACGTATGAACAACTTAACTGAGCATAAGATTATATAAATCAGCTCACACCTGCAATAAGTATTGCAAATGAAAGGTATCATTAGGGATATGTCGAGGTGTACATTACGTCCACGTAACGTAATAGGACAGGTTGCGACGAGGAAGGGTGGATAGTCTATTCGATACACGCCCTTTCTCTGTGCTCAATTCATATACTGTAACAGCAGTCATAATTGTCGTCCATTCTATGAGAGAATCTAATATAGCATAGCCGCTATACCCTGCCTTTACGCTATACGCTACATGCAGTCTATACTTTTCCAAACCGAGGATTTAGGGTAAGGAAATAGGATAGCTATTGTAGCGTTATGCAGGGGACATCCATATGTACGGGGTTATGAATAAAAGCGCTGCATGCTGCTGCTAGCTGGTTGTAGAAAATTACATTCGTTACAACTATGTTCAAATAATAACTCTTTCATCCTAATCCTAATTTCCTAATCCTAATTTCCTAATCCTAATTTCTAAATTCATAACAAATATTATTAATGCGAAAGTGTGTTTGTTTGTCCTTCCTTCACGCCCTAACTAAGCAACCAATCGACTTGATTTTTGGCATTGAGTTAGTTCAAAGGACAGAAAGTAACAAAGTCTACTTTTTACTTTACTTTCCTTTTTTTAGGCCACGGGAACGGGAACCACGCGAATGAAACCGCGGGCGGAAGCAAGTTATTGTTATAAGCAAAGCTGAAACTACTCGTATGTAAGGAGAAACAATAGTATCATATTTTAGATTAATGGTATTTTTTTCGTTATATTCAATTATAGAAGTTACTCTTCACATGTCACGAGTAAACATTCGGTTCTATACAATTTGTACTCACACTTATTCAAATTTTAAAAATCTAATTTACAATATCCTTTAAATTAATATAAAAAAGATGTAAAGTAGACCCTTATTTTTACTTCTTCATAATATAAAATTGCTCTCCTAAGTAGGCGCAGGAAAACGCGGGTAGTTAAATTTAATCATTTTTGCAATCCTTATACCTCTTGCTGCCCATTACAGATTTTGAATACAACTCGAAAGGTTAGGTCTGAATCTCAGTAATTATTTGTTTCGTTATGATTGGCACGCAGCGAATGAAAACAGCCTCAGGATAGCTTTGAGTTGGATCATTAGACTCTAGAAAATAGGTATTTCACAATGTAAAGTATTTCAAATGTTTTCTTTGGATGTTAGGTAAACAGACATCATGCTTGATAGTCACTTGGAGTAATGTGTATTTATTGTTGGACCTTGTCATATTAAAACCTTTGAGAACGTAATGTTACATAGTGCTGACTGTACAGCACACTTAATCGGGTCTACGATAAATTTAACCAAATTCTTTCTGATTGAGTTATTAGGAGCAGTTGTTGTAACTCTTGTTGTAACTCTGCCTGGCTAGGCAAGATATCCGGTTCCTCAGTGGTTGAGGATTCCGGGAAAGGCTCGCTTCCATCTTCAGCCTTATCAATACTTAACATCAGTTATGGTAAAGGCTAAGAGTTTCCCGTTGTTCGTAGAAAAAACAAATATTATAAAAATAGAACGTGTTTTGTTTTCTTTACAATTATCTGTTCTCAAGGAAGTCGACAGAATACTCGTAGCTGCAACATCACCATAACACGAAGTAATATTTATGGACCAATGAGTCACAAAAGGAAATACAGACAAACAAATGCGTTAATTAGCTAGTAACAATTCTCAAGTCGTTAAATAGTCGTAAATATTGTTCCATAATCATCTTTTCATAGTTATAAAAACAATCCGACAATATAAGTGTGCTTAAACGAAGGAGTACCATCAATCACAAAATATGCAAAATAAAATGTTATTCAATACTTTTAATTTTCGCCTGGGTGTGAAAATTTCCCCCTGCGAAATGTCATCATTTTAAGCTGATGGGAATTAGGTACCTATTGTGATTTGTAAGAAGTATGAAACAAAATATGTGACACAAAATGGCAAAAAAAACTGTTATACCGGCAGCAAAGCTCACAAGGCTAAGAAACACTGTCACAATGTTATTATAACGCAATAACTCAGCATTAATATTAATGAGAATAATCGCAGAGTTATAAATAATTTCTTGGTAGCTCAAATTATTTTAACCCTTTTTTATGATTTTTGATTTTTTGCATTTTATAGCTTTTAATTTCTGAACATCATAGATAAACTTTTACTATTTATTTGAGTCAATTCAAGTGTTGTCATCTTGTTGATAACAAAACCTGTGATACAAAGTTATCCTACATTTTTGAAGACTGTTTTACAAGTTAGCTGACACTCAGCTTTATTTTTTATTCTTTCGTCGAGACGAAAGATAAGAAACCTCGAGAGGTTTCTAATGATTTTCGTGCGAAGTTTTCGTATTTCCGTATTTCCGTAATAGCAACCTTGCACGTACATACATAGCTTCGCTTTTCGCCTGTAATACCGCCTGCCAACGCGAGCCCGCAAGGGGCATAGCGAAAAGCATGCTATGTTACACACTCGCTTTCGCCTGATCGCCTCGCCACTCGCTCGACGAGTGATTTAAAAATAGAGGTCCTGGGCCCTTAGCCAAAGTAACAATTCAAAAACGATAACGAAGTTCGAAAGTAATTAAATGTATGGGATTGGCGGATTGACATAAGCCGCGTGTAACAAACCAAACTATAATATTGCCTTATTTCTATAGTTTATAAGGAAAACAGCATATATTTTTATATTATCCATTACAACAATTCCAAAGTTCATGAAAAACGACATTAAGTTACTTAGATAGGTTGCTAGGTATGCTATTCGACCATAGATGGGAAATGTGACGCTATGATATAAATGTTGTAAAAATATTCAAGTTTCAATGTAAATCACTACTTGCACTGACCAATGTTTTAAGGGTTTCGTAAATTATAAAAAAAAAACGTTGACACGTGTTATCGATATGTTTGGTCTTCAACAAAAGGAGCAGCAGTTAAAATAACAAAATGTGGCCATAGTAAAGCAATAATAAATAACAGAATTCGTGACACTAACGGCTTTCCAAGGGCTTTTCTCAAATTACGAGTGAATAGGATAGGTTCAAGGACCCAAACTTGACATGTGCAAACTACTTATAAACTTACATAAAATTCTTGGAATTCGGTAAAGTACGGTGGAGAAACAAAGATTCATAAGAAAGAAATAAGGAACGAAGGCGGAGAGGCGAGCGGGCTCGGGATTCGGAGTGTTGACACCGTCCTGAACGGTCATAGTATTCTTGAGAATAATTATATTTGAATTAACCGCTGAAGTCAGTGGTTGAGTACTTAAGTATACTGTGAAAGTGAGTAGGTAGTGACGAAGTTCTGGGTTGAGTAAGCTGCTCCCAATAGTTCGGTGAGTTTTATTTACAAATTTTACTATATTATGCAAATGACTGACAGACATAACATGAATTGAATTGAATTGAATATGTTTTAATGGTTTGCCTGTTGTTAATACTGGCTTCAAGGTGTGCCATATAGTTAGTGGACCTATAACATCCAAGTGTAAACTAGGACCGACTCTGCTAACAGATGTTGACCAAGATTAGGCAGTTAGGGTTAGCTAGGTACTACACAATATCATAGACACTCATTCGAAATACATGGCGCTATAAAATAATAAAAAGAAAATACAGGGAACAGTGAAAATTCAATTTATTTTCTCCTCGTTGGATAATAGGCTTAAAGCTTAACTAATAACACTAGTGGTCTAATGTACAAGCAAAAGCATAGAAGTTTAACTTGAAATAATTAATAAAAAGGGGTCTCATAACCAGATATCATTCAGACACGTCACACTTCATCAAAAAATCCTATTAAATCCTTAGTTAATCCGGTTTTCCTTCTCTTCCATGATTTTAGTAATAAGGTAGACAATTTTGATCATTATTTGTTTAGCATCCACAGTGTAGGATTGGAACTCTTCTGAAATAGATTATATCATCTGTTAATGTTTTGAAATATTACAATCTGTATCCTTGTTAAAATTACAACTTGGAATTGTGTGCCTGTGATAGAATCTCATCATAATTAAGGACTCTAATATAGCTACATTAGAATTAACTAGATCCACAACTGAATCATTCAGATTCTTTTATGAGTACTGTAGGAAAATTTTCTACATACTTAATAATTTTATAAATAAGGTCTTGTAAGTTGTTCTTGCTATAATTATGGCAATATGTACAGTGCTCCCACTATAGTTATAAATAATTGATTCAATTTAACTGAATACATTGATAGTTGAGTTAATAATTGGAAAATGATCAATGTGGGAAAATTTGCTTTGAGTTTAATGTTACTAGATTATCATGAAAAAGGCAAAAACATTATCAAACTCTTACCTAGGAGCAGTGTGGACAATTTTAGAAGTAGGTATTGTAACCAGGAAACAAGTTATAACTATATTTTGAGTATTAGTGTTATCATAGGTTCAATGGATACCTATAGGTAATTAGGTTAACTTCAGCCGCTTAGGGTACCTGAAACATAATAAGATGTTTTACCTATTAACGGTGTCGAGGTTATACACAAGAAGGACACGGTTCTTGAAAAGTTAACTTTTAATCCGAGGAATATAAAATTTAAAATATAGGTACAATTATTAGTGGAATGCATTGATTATAATTACCTTGACATAAGTATTGTTGATTGAATTATATTAATAATAGGTTGTATTTGTGCTTGTTATTCTCAAGTTGCTCCAAAATACAACTTTGTATCTCACGTGCGATTGTTTTGGATAACAGTTTTATAGAACATAATGTCAAGTGACATTTGTTTTCTTTACTTATCTAACGAGAACAGAGTGGGTGAATCTATGGTTTATAGGTACCATTTTCACCGTTCCTTGCTAAATCGTTAAATCAAATAAACTAATATTTGATGAGATAAGATTTCGTTGTGGCTACCAATTTCTAAGCTGTATTATTTATACGGCTCGTATCGTAATGTGCATATAATAATAAGTGTGTCGTTATTTTTCTTTTCAGAGATATATTTTTTTTTTGTGTTAGTTAGGCTGTATAAGCAAATTCCAAGACAAATTTCTACATAAATATAAAACTAAAATTTAAATTTCCTTTCATTAAGATAGGTTATTCTAATTTAATCAAACAGTTAGTCGTCAAGAGGCGACTTAGACAGATCATGACGACGACTATAAAAAAATACGAATGCGATAGGACAGCCACTCGTAATTCTGTTAATAGTGTGGATTACTGTGGATAAAATTGTAGGAACGATAGGACGTAGCTGGTCGAAGTATATACCTAGTCGTAGTATAGGTTAGGAGGACATTGTCTAGGAGATGTCTAGGTTTTGCACTAGGTACTTACCTACCTATCTATTATTCTAGAGAAAATTGTGCACTGCATACAAAAATTCGTTTAAATATTATTTTATGTGTTATGTGAATGGCGTAGTGTTTTGCTCCATTGAATAAGACTCTACAACAGTAGTACTTGTTGTGCACTAATTGTTAAAGTAACTATTAAGCTGGGAGAGAGGAGTTCAATGTGTCCAATTGAGCATGACATTGTCCATTCAATCAATATTTAGCAGTCACATGTAACTTACCATACTCATTATATTTATTATTATAAATTATTTGTATTTAAGCATTATTGTTCTTCGCACTTCATATACACTCATTACAAACATTTACAATACCCAATATACCTACAGATTATTGTGTAGTTCTGAATGGACTCAGAGTAAGCTTTCCAGCGAGTTGAGGAAGTTCAGAGCGAGGTAATTTTGTGAGGAATGGTAGTTTCTGTAAGGTAATGTCTGGCCTTAGTTCTGGTTGGCATTAGTTTGCAGGAATGAGGTAATGCTGAGCTTCCAAAATTTTATAATAATTGTAATAATTACTTACCTATCTATAACTTTAAATTTTCAATGATTGTACTTATCTGGGTCTATGGTCCAGTATATGATTGCAAATAAATTGTGTTTCATTATAGGATTTACCCCTCTCGTGGTAGTACCGAGTCAGCCAGTGGAAGTATTTCCGGCTAATATTATGATAGGCAAAATGTTTATCTTAATGTTTTCTGGATACGTGCCATACTTACTCTATTGCTTTTGAACGATAATCAAACCTGATTATTTGTCAACAGTGATTTATGTTTGTGGCGACTTGTTAAGTAGTGGCTGATGGATGGTGTGAACCATGGCTTTTTACACTTGAGCAGTCTTGTGTAAACTGACATGCTCATATCCGTTTAGGTCAATGCTATCCAGGGACTTCGACTAGATGGATCCTTGTGAGCATCTAGTGTTCGTACTCACCCGGCCTTAAATTCGTATTTTGTAATGCCATTAATTCAGAATTCGTGGTAGAACAAGATATGATAACTGTCCTCTTGTGTTTCAAAATATTGCAACCATATATTCGACAGATATACCTATGATTTTTGATACATTGTATGATTTGGGAAACTCTAGCAGCGGTAATGGTTAATGGTTTTGACTTGCCTTTTCATAAACCTCACCCTGTCCTTGAGAGTATACCTGATTGATTACATTAATATTTAACATATTGATAAAGTTCAATGTTATTACAACTTGATCTATTCATCCGGTTTCACCGATGCTTACTCAAATTATTGTGTTCTATGTGTCTACGCATAGACTTCATATAATACATCAATCTACATTATAGTGGTATGTTCGCATACCACCATTTTTCTCATCTTGGATGACTAAACTATGTGAGACTGGTTCTTCCTAGTTTGTAGCGGTTCGCATTTCGAAGTACTTATGTTTAGTTTGTGAGGCTCACTATATGAGAAGAGACTACATAATGGAAAAGATTGTGGATTTGTTACCCAGTCATTCAAGTGGGAGCTTATACATTATACCTGCCTTGTCTGCTTGCAGCTAGGCAATTTCACTATAATATTAATTGCTAGTATGTCCTCTATATGGCTTACTAGTGAATACTTCACTTTTGATCTGTGCGTGTTACATGTAGACGTAGTGTTTGGGCGAGCATCGATGGGATAGGAAGAATTTCTTCCAAACTTACTTACTTATGGAATCGGGTTTTACTCTCTCCATCATTATCCTGTCCTTGTTTGGTGTGGTTTTAGGACGGGTCTGAAGGGGTGGTTGGAGCGGACCCCCGGGGCCCGTTAGGGCCCCGGTTACTTCCTTCCTTTATCCTGTCCCTACCCTATTCCTATAAGTATTCCCAGTTGCACACTTTACAACATACACATACACGTATAAACTATAGTTTTATGGTTAGGTATAAAATATATATTTTAACTGCAGATAATTCTTAGGTTAGACACAGTATTCACCTTGTTAGACTTATAGCTGCGCCTCAGACATACCACATCTTAAAGAAGTTTGGATTACTAAAACAAAAAAAAAATTACACAACGTAGGAATCCTAACCATTCTAGACGATCACTACTTAAATTTGGCCAAATAAAATAATACTTTCCATAATTATAGTTCCAACTTATAATATTATAAGGAAGGTATTTAATTTAAATATTTCAGTATTTAAATTATAAAAGTATTTCCTAAAGCATTGTTTTAAAGATCTTAACAGACTTGCAAAGGAAATATAAAAAAGTCTCCAGAAGGAACTTTACCTTGGTGTGTAAAGGATCACCACCAATAATTATTATTTAAATAATAATTTTATAAAAATAGAGACTAAAAACAGAGGTACAAAAGGGGGGGGGATGTTACACGCGCTAAATCACGTGGTCTTACCGCAGGTTAATTGGCGAATATAGACAATAACGAATCGAATTATCGTTTCGCTACATAACGATGTTACTCATTTGTGCCTATATTATTATTTTATGATACTTTTTATCTTACTTGTAACTAGCAATTTTCAGCGCTCTTGATATTGAAAAATAAGAGTATTCTAAAGGAGTGATTTCAGTTTGTTCTGGGCAAAGTTCGTTAGCAAAGATTCCTTTTTCACGAGACTCTTACTTCAAAATTGCATAGTAATATATCTTAACTGCAAAAGGGGTATATTTTAATCAGACAATAGTAGCTAAATGTCCATGTGAACTTGTTAAACTTGTTATTGTAATACTAATCGATACATAATTAACAACATACCGATCGTTTAAATAACGACCGGTTATTTAAAAACAATGCACGCATACAAACAGAGATGAGTTGTCTAATTATCTTGCACATCCGCCATAATTTTCCTGTTATTAATAGTAAGAAACAATTAAATCAACAACTATGGTGGTTTTTATAAACCATTGTTATAGTACTAAATAAAGTTGATAACGTATCACACAAAAAAGTTAGGAAATTGTTGTGGCGTTCTTGATAAAACAAAGTGCGTCTCTTCTTCTTATTGCGTTTGTGACATACCGTACATAATAAAAAAATTGTCTTAACAATATCTGTAGATTGTCTTAACAATACCAACTAAAATGAAGCAGTTTAATTTAATATTTTTCAATTATGGTTTTTGGATAAGGATAATCATACCTACCTTACCTACGTAGAATGACTCATTTATTTAGACTTGCGTGCTTCCAGATCGAAGGGCGAAGGGTCCATATGCACACCGATTTCTTTCGGCTTCTAGATCCTACCCACCACATTTTTTTTATAAATTTTGGGTACGGGTTACCTTCGCCAAATTTCGACCTCTTGCCACTGAGGACTATCATTATTTGCTATTAATAAAAAAGCTGCTGATATTTATAAATTGCATTGAAATGTGATAAATAAATTTTGTTTTCTCTAACAAATATTTCGATAATACGTAAGTAACTTTATAAACTAACTTATGAACAGAATGCGAACAGTGAACAGCGAACTACCTTTTTTCACATAGGTAGACTTCATTGCTTTTGTTGTTATAAATATGTGTCCTTTAATGATGTTTTATCAACAAAATAAAACAAAGTGGTTAGAAAACGTTATCGCATGTAAAACATTAATTGATTCCTATAATAATTCTCGGAGTACGACACTAAATAAAAACATGAAGTTAATTAAGCCATTAATGTTTGTGAATATTTTGCCAATTAGATAGGGTTGAAGAACAACTAAACGTATATTTATATTATTACTATAAAGTGTGTACAATAGAAGGAAGCTGGCAATTAAATATGCATGCTATCGGGACGGGCACGCATGATTCTTATAGGGTTGTCAATCGCTAGGGAGAATTATTATTGTAAATGTTATTCGTAACTATCTGTGACCCGCAGTTTACTCACGTTGTTAGTAGCCTATCAACCTAAAAAAAATCTATTCCGAGTCATGGTCTATCAGTGAGCAAAATTTTATCAAAATGTTTACGCGTGAATAGCAAATAAACTTACAAACTCTCCCATTAATAATAATATTATTATTATTAAATGTATAGATTAATATAATTGTGGTAGCCTTACGGGGTCACTGATGACTAGTTTTGACATAAAGCTTGTAAACTATTATAATTAAAACCAATAGTCAAAGCAATAACCTGTGTATTCTGGTGGTCGAATAAAAATACTACAATAAAATAAAACTTGAAGATAAATCTGCGTTATTTTGCTGTGTCGAAACGTAAAATGCAACTGAAACTCCAAACCGTTAAAATTGTGTTAAAATATCGTAAGTATAATATAATATAAAAGAACTTTAACGGATTGAAAATTAAGTATTATTTAATGTTTTTTTTTCTTTTCCCAACGTTTCGACAACCTTCTACGGGTCATGCGGTCACTGAAATATAGTTAATTTCTAAATACGTAAAAGTTCATTCAATGAACAGTGCACGCAAAAAAAGTAAAACATTATCATCATTTATGTAAAGTATTTCCATTAGGCAACCCTATGGTTGGCGCTTGAGTTCACGGTCAAGCCAGTGTTGCGTAACGCGCGATCGGACGGCGACCGCGAATCGAGATGGGCTAATGACTCGCGATATTACGCTTAAGACTTACAGCTTTTATCGTTTTACTGATAAAAGCCTAAAATACGATATTCTTCTTCTTCTTATCGAGTGAGGAGTTAGTGGCCACCTCTGGTGTCAGAGTTTATCAAGCCGCCTATAGGCCTCTGACTTGGTTTAACGACTGTAATCAAATGACAACAGCCGGGACCGACGGTTTAACGTGCCCTCCGAAGCACGGAAGCGCTCAGTTGTAATGCCACTTTACGGTCACCCATCCGACACCTGACCTGGCCGAACTTTGCTTAACGAACGTGATCGAATATGATCTTTCTGTCAAGCGCGGCCATGAGCGCAACATATTATACGATATTAAAAATCTTATTTTTAAGGGTAGCGCATATCTACAACTTTTTGTTGAACAACTATTTTGTTGTGAATCATATGTTTTTAGGAATATGTTGAAGCGCGCATACTATCAACTCGATAGTTGTTCGACAAAAAAGTCAACATCGACCTTCCCATCTACTAAGCTGTTTAGTTGTATGGAAATCGCGAGACGTATACAACTTGACAAAACAGTTTAGTCGATGGAAAAGCTGTATAAATGCGCTAGCCATTAGTACACCAATTATAACAATTTTTATTCAAAAAGACTTATAAGTAAGAGATTACGAAAGGTCCGATTGTTTGTTATTAAGTAGTTTAGTAAGACTAACGACCCCAAAAAACTTACCACCTTTAACAGAGCTAATGTCAATTACAAAGCAACATGTCGTTGCCAAGCACAAATCTCACAATACGTGAAAGTAAGTTAGTAAATTCTAGTTAGACTTACATAAAATCATCCAACAATAGTACAGACGATTATTATCTTCTTTTTACTATTACGGATTAATACAATTTAAATGAATGACATACAAAATTAAGAGCAACCTCTTTAAAACTACTTCCGTTGATTGAAATAAAACAACTTTTACGGATATTTAACGCGCTGTATTTCACGAACTAAGATCTAATTGTCCGTATCTTTTAGGTTTTTAGGGTTTTCTTGGTTCCCGACGTTTCGGCACCTTTTCAGCTGCCGTGGTCACGGGGTGATGTTCCGTTGATTTATCAAAATGATTATTTACAAATGAAGGCGAGTTACTTAAGATCACATTCACAATCTAAATATTTCATTTTAATCTTAATTGGAACTGCATAAAGGTTAGTGATCTCATAATATGTAAAAAAAAGTGTAGTATTGAACGACCTCGCCTTCTTGAAATCCAAGTCCAAACTACTGGTCGTACTATGGGATTATTACACGATAATTTTTTTCTTGTGGCAGAATCGAGGAGAATCGCAACCACGGCACCGGGATATAAAGACAGGTATTCACACCCGCACCACACAGTAAAAATTCAACGAGTAAGCATCGAAAAAAGTATCGTCAACAGAAGTTGAGCAGCGATCTTACATGACGTAGGTAAACAGAACTACATATTCAAAAAAATGCTGGCGTAAACATTCGAATACTTTCTCGATACTTTTTGGAAAGATTTTCGTGCCAGCCCCGAGAGTCGGCGACAGATAATCACGTTATAGTATATAATATTCGGAGGCTCTTATTGTATAATAGAGGCTCGAACCTTTCTAATAGACAATAAACAAAAACTAAAAAGACCCATCAACAACAAATCGAAATATAAAATCTTACATAATATTTGAATACATTTCCTTAGGTAACGTACTCGACAATGATTGAGAGAAGAAGACGTCAAAATGTGTTGACGTGTACAACAATAAGTACCTATTACCATTAATAACATAAACGTGCGATCATCACATCATTCCATCACATTCTGATGGAACGATGGGTCAAAAGTAAATACACGATCACTCACTATTGACGAATAAATCGTGAGTGCGGGGAATATTGAGAAAAATAGTATTGGAAATACAAATGTTTATTTTTTTCACACAACAAGGGCCTAATTCTCCTGCAACTAAAAATGGTCAAATTCGTAAAATGTACAATCGAATTTTCCTTCGAAAAAATAAGTTTAAGGTTTTCACGAATGTGACCTTTTTCGGTTGCATGAGCAAGGGTTATTCTTGGCGGAATTGAGCCCACAGTTTCGGATCGAAATAATGTCAAAAATCAGTTATTTTGTACTTGTGTTTTCAAAGTAACAAAACAACAGATTTTTGACGTTGAGTCGATCCTAACGTAAACTCGAATCCGTCAAGAGTAATACGCGTTTTTTTTTATAAATTCGGGATTATTAATTATATAACAAATGAATATCGGCATTTCCCATCATTTTATTTCTGTGATTAACCTATCCAAAAAAAACAGGTTTTCACGAATGTGACCCTTTTTGCGATTGCATGAGCAAACATATTAATAATATTTATAATTCAATTAATTACATTGAGAGTAAACGAATCTCCAAATAGTTCATCTTCGTTGAGTTCATTTAAGATATACATAGTTATGTAAGTATGTCATAATCTTTTGAGTTTTTCGTGATAAGTATTCCGATTCCGATTAACATTAAATTTAATCGAGTACTATTTATGTGATAATTTAGATATAACAAAAACGCAGATGGAATATATTTGTTCAAATATTTTCGATTTATAAATACTTGGGAAACCAAGTAGAATTTTTTCCTTAGGAGAAATCCTAAGGAAGAATTTCTCCTTTGTTAATACAAAAATTATAATAACAAAGGACGGGGGTTATCGTCTAACCTGTTGGGAAAGTTGATTACTCGCATGCGTTGACATGAAAACGTATCGGCTTATTATCGGTTACATAAGTAAACGATACTAAGCGATAGAGGTCAAAAGAGCGCAGGTTGCGTGTGCCTTACACGCTCACGAATACTCATTATTTAACGTAACCCGTGACACGAGTGCGCACGTATGCCAACTATGATTGTGGCCTGTCAGCTCATCTCGTCTCACTAATTCAATGGGATCACACGCTTTAACATGGAAATACCAACGTTAGAAATGTCAGACGTTGTCCGAGTTGATGCCATTAATCATTGTAAACGCACATAAATATAAAGATCCTTTAATATGAACATAAATGCCCATTAGACACAATGAGAAACCAGGTACGTAGCCTCGAAAACGCAAGGCGGTTTTCAAGGTCTTATAACTATGTTTTTAAATTATAATCGCAAAATGCTGTATCATGCTAAATATCGTTTTCTATTATTCAACGTTACAGTTCTATCAGGAACAGAATTAAATGAATTACGTACTGCTAACCGCAAATCGTCTTCAGCCGGTCTATTGTGCTGGATTTAACCGCCGCGGTAACCACAGGCACAAAATAAAATTCCATCATTATAAAACGCAGGTTTCCATTCAGATTACAAGAGAATATTATGGAGATGTTAATAACAGCTTAAATATAATGAGGTTAGCGTTGCTTATAAGAACGCACGTACCGCAATGCAATCTCATTGAAAAATTCTCATGCGCCTCGCGTCCATCCCTCATTCGATGCCGTAACGAATCGACTTTTGTAAGCATTACCCGATTTGGTGATCCACGCAAGTTTCCGAATGTACAGTTGCAACATGCGATTTTGACATTTATTAGTCTGCAGATAAGACCTAAGTTACGTAGGTACGAAATTATCATTACACAGTCAGTACTGAAGTTACATCGCCCAATTCTATTTCGAGCTCGGGTATGACACAATTGTTTCTAGTTTGAGTGGTCAATTATTGGAATGCCGGAAGATAGTGTAGAGTCATATTTAGATTTGCATTAATGCATTACAGCCACCGCGTTCGCAAAATTTACTTTCTAAGCATACAATTTTGCGTGTCGTCCCCCAATTAGCATATAATGGGTATAAGAAATATGTGCAATTGCGGTATTAGAACAAGTTGCACGGAAAATTATGTAAGTAGGGCGTTACTCAGGTTGATGAAGATCTGCCGTGTTTGAGGAACCTTAGCAATAAATGGCCTATTTCTCAAACGTTTCTTGGTCTAATATAAAGAGTTCGAAAGAAAAGATCAACAATTTTATTGTACCTTTTAATAGTAGGCGTCCATAAAATTGAGCGAATATTGGAAATAAAAATTACGGTCCAGAAAAGTATATAGACCGGCAGTTAGAGGTAAGGTAGACAATTCCTCAGAGGCTGAGGATTTCGGGAGAAGGCCGATTCAACCTTCAACATTATCAATACTTAAAATCAAGGGCCACATTCTGCTAATGGTTAGTCACAATCGTATTCCGATGGTGTTGCAATTGTTGTGCTGTTTTACACAGTTTTTGTTACAACTGTATAATAAGCACTACTATTGAAACACGATTAAAACGACGATTATGACTAAAATTTAGCAGAATTTACCCACTGGTATGATGAAAGCTTCTCCCCATTGTCCATAAAAAGTATTAATTTGTATAAAACATAATTTTATTAAAACTTATTATAGGATGTGAGATGAGCATAAACATTGGACCAGCTTATTGGTGTAGTTCGTTCGATTTTTTTTTTCAAATTAAACCACTATTTATCATTAGTAATTTCTCTAAATAAGAGATGTTTCTCAGAAATATCGGTCACGATTATCCTCCGGCAAATATTTAACTATGGTTATTTCGTAATATTTCCCATTTGTTAAACGACGATCGGGCTGTTTCTGTGAATCGTGTGAACCGAACAGTGATTGTGATCTTTTTGGTTAAGTAATTTGTGTTTCTAATAATCTAACAGCTTCATGTTACGTCTTGAATATTGAGTCGTGTGACTGGCGTTTCATTGAGAGAATCCTACTACTAATATCGTAGGTAATGAGGCTCACTAACAGCGGCAATTTTTAAGGTATCATAAGTGCCACGTAGAAAATTTGGTAAACATACGAGATACTAAGAACTTTCCTTAGGTACTTGATCCTTAATGATCCATAAAGACTTTTGAATAAGTCGACAGTCAGATGTATGTAACCACTTGCAACCTTATATTAACATTTTTTTTCTAATTCTTAGTAGTACTAGGGAAGGGAAATATATAGACTGTGGTAGTACCTATTATAGGTAGGTACGGACTTTAAGATTCCAAATAAAATTATAGGTTAACGTGCAGTGTACGTTTTGTAATTTAATGTTGTTTTTTTTTTAGTTCTATCGTACAGAACTAAAAAAAACAACATTCAATGACAAAACGTACACTGCGTGTTTCACAAGTAAATTAATTGACATTTGTAAACACACTTTATTTTGCAAGACAATACTGAAACCATCGGTCTTCAAAATTCTTTACGACATTAAATAAATTAAAATCTGCAAGTCATCTTTGGTGCATGAACACAATGAGTTGCTTGACACAGTGCTCGCGTTCTAGTTTGTGTTTTCTTTTTACTTAAGTAATAGCACAAGAAGTGAATGATCGCGAGCAGAGAGTGGTACACGCCGCTTTACGTTGATGTTTGACGATGACAAAGGTGCAACATGCATTATGTGTAGTAGAATACCGTCGAAACGAAAATACCGATTAAATAGTGTAATGTGTGACAATATACGATACAGCAGTGTTCCATAACCAGGAGCTCTATTTTTGATTCACTCGTCTCGAGGATTCTACTGATTTTCGTGCGACGTTTGAGTTTCCGTATTTCGTAAAAGCGACCTTGCACGTATATACACAGCTTTGCTTTTCGCCTGTATTACCGCCTCCCAACACGAGCGCGCGAGGGGCAAAGCGAAATGCGTCCTATGTCTACGATAGCAAGGTCGCTAATCGCCTGATCGCCTCCCCGTTCGCCTCGCCACTCGCGCAACGAGTGATTCAAAAATAGAGATCCTGGTCCGCGGACCCCTGGTGCTCCACGATTACTTGTATGTGGGTCTACCATCTTATCTAAGTACATTAATATTAATGCTAGCAATGCATGTCTCGTAATCGTTACGCTTACTTAGCACGGCAGTTTATTATGAAAAAGGTTTTGTAGTATTAGCATACATTTTCCGGTAAATGTGCTTGATTTTCTAGGAGTCCCTGGACTGGAAAAGGTTATGATACGCTACAATACAGAATTGTAAATTCCAAGTGGGCGACAAAAGACAATCCATCTTTTTACTTATCGTTTTTATCTATAATCCTTTAGAGTTCATACACAAAAGCCTTATTAATATTTATTTCAATAAAGAAGTATCAAGAGAGCTTAACTAAAAAAAACAATCATTTTACAAATAGTTGTAGTGCATTGACTGTAATGACCTACGCTGAAAGTATCAGATATTGAAACATAAAACGTGTCAAGGCTACACAGACCAAACGATATCCGATGACAATGTCACACAAAATGTATCGATCAATCAAAGAAATTCTATCGTATTAGTGCGGTGAAAGGTAAGGCCGATGTGCCCATGGAGCCGACTGGAATCTCATACCATGAAGATCGACATTCACTAAATGCAGTGTTTCTCAAATTTAATGTCCCACGTACTCTTGATGAAGTTCCCAGACGACAGCAAACCCCTAACCCCAAAAGAAAAGAAAATTTACGTGTGAAAAAAATATATGATTTTTTATTCCAATAAAATAATAATAATAAACTTTATTGCACATAGTTACAAAGGAGACACAAAACAAGACAGTAAACACACAATAGGCGGCCTTATTGCTGCTAGCAATCTCTTCCAGGCAACCTTGGATGACAGAGAGTATAGATAAAGGATAGTAGGGGAATGGGTGCAAGAAGAAAGTGAAATAAGATAAAAAGTAAGTATATATTCATACATAAATAGTGATGGAGAGAAAATAAGATTGTATAAGTTAGGAGAGAGTGATGGGGATAAGAAAAAACTAAATAAAAGTAAACAAACAGTGAGCATAAAGAAATAGTTATGTATTTTAATGAAAAGAGGGGACCTTGTTTTTTTGTCTCAAATTGGGACAACTTGAGGAGTATTCTAAGACAGTTTTAACCTCGTCCGCCACTACGCAAATCTTGGTAGGGTAGACGGTAGGCAGTCTAATGGCGAACCCCTTTGTGAGCATACCTGACTAAATCATAAAGGACTAGTGTGCGAGACTCGCCTTTGTGAAATTCCTTTATATCCTTGTATATCGCACTCCTTAAGGATCACGTTACATTTTCAGGACAAAAATAGCACGGTTGTCCTTCTCCAAATTTATTGCAAAATTCATCAACATCGGTAGGTATAGGTATAGTGATTTAGCCGTAAAAGGTAAGAGACTGAGAGATTTACTTTCGCCTCTTTTGTTAGTAAAAAGTATGGATTTCCTACTGGATGGATCGCTGCGAAGTAGTGTGTATAACGCCAATTTACATAGGTACAATGTTAATTTATTATACGTCAAAATCTAACATTTTGCTAGAGGTACTTATTTTCTATAAATTGTGAAGGAGCAGTTCCGCATTTCAGATAGACTGGTCCAATCCCAAACAGACTGGTAAGGAACGTCGAAAATAATCAGAAATAGCCTGGAGTACATGCTTTATTTGTTGGCGGAAAGGTGAAGGTGAAGGTCGCGGGAAGCAGCTGGATGGGGGCAGCGCAGTACCGATCGTCGTGGAGATCCTTGGGGGAGGCCTATACCCAGCAGTGGGTGTCTTGTGGCTGAGACTACGACGAAGACAGGCTACTATTTTACCCTTATGATAAATTTTAAATAGAAAATATTGGAAAAAATCAACTCGGCCACAAGTGAATTCTCAGATGGGACTCGAACCCACGATCTTTGGAAATCCGGTCCAATGCTCTGACCACTGAGCTACCGAGACTTGCGGACCACCGTCGAAATTCTCCAATACTTTTATATTTTTAATATGCTGTAGGCTTTTTTCTATTTAAAATTTTATCATAAGTATAAAAATAACATTGAAATATGCAAAAAATAAAAAATCATAAATTATAGGCTGTTGCATCTTAATCGATCGTCAAACATCTGAAAAGAAGTTTCTTTCGAATGCAAGGATATTCCTAGCATTGATGTGCAACGCTGGCCAACAGCGTATTAAAAATATAAAAGTATTGGAGAATTTCGACGATGGTCCGCAAGTCTCGGTATCTCAGTGGTTAGACCGGATTTCCAAAGGTCGTGGGTTCGAGTCCCATCTGAGAATTCACTTGTGGCCGAGTTGTTTTTTTTATTTTACCCCTTTACTACGATACGAGTACCTTGACCTAAACATTACTTGGTTTTAACAAACTGTTACTAGGCCATATTATTATTCAAACAAGCACTACATGATACGAAATAGCTGTATCGGTGTGATATTACATCTGCAAAATTTAGTCTTTAGTCAAACATGATATCATTGTCATTCAGATAATGGTCTTTCGAAACGGTAGCAAACAACTTTTTTTATTTACACGCGCCTTGAATGCAGTTTTATTTTATTAATTTTTTATCGTTGTTTTTTTACATATTTGTTGTTTGTTTATTTGTGTGTCTACGTGTCGCGGAGTCAACAAACTGGTTTCGGCGGAAGATCAGCGCTGGTTGTAGACCAAGCATTATGCTGAGCTGGGACCATTTTGAGACAATGTTTTTGTGGCGATTGTTTATATACTTTGTCCTTGTATTTATATTTTGTCTCAAATAAATTAATTCTTTTCTTTCTTCTTTCTTTTTATTTCATTTAGAAAATGGTTACATTTAAGAAACCATCATTTTAATAGTAGCAACACTTCCTTCTCCTTCGTGCCATTCTATCACGTGGCATCTCTTCATTTATTTCATATCATTACATACGCACACAATCCATCCATCTTTTAAGAAAAATAAGGAATTACTTAAAATAGATATTGTATTTTAATTAAAAAAAGGGCAAAATGATAGCGAGGTGTTCGTAGTGTGAAAATTAAAGGAGGCGCTGGCCTGAAGCCGTGTTTATGGTTATGTCTACCGAGTCAGGGAGCGTGGATTCGATCTCCAACCGGGACAAACATACATGTGATGATTAACAATATTTGTTCTGTGTCTAGGTGTTCGCACACTCATCGGCTCTTATATCAGTAATAAAACACTTGTATTTTAGTAAAGTATTTTACGTCTAATTTACTTGTTTACATAACAACGACGTTAATCGAATAAAATTGCTACGTTATTACAATCAAATTATAAAATGCTAGATGAAAATGTTCGCTGTTCGTTACGCCACCTTCTTAATAGTTGCGTCTCGTATTTCTAAAGCCACGGTTAATTTAATAAGCGTGAACGGTCGTGTTACACTGAATGGTAAAAGAGGTTAATTTTAATATTATTCTATTGTATTACAGTTCGGTATGTGAGCTACTGTTGTGTTCTTAGTCTATTTTTGACTTTTTAAAGAAGCCCAATGAGTGTCCAAAACAATTGTCACATTTTAATTTATAATATTTTATTTTTATATTATGATAAGGTTACTTACTTATGGTCAAGTTATTTTGACTTTAGGATTTGAAATTGGCTTTTTACTAAAATAATCTCTTATTTAGTTATTTCGAAAAAAAAATGATGTGGTGCTATTTTTTAAATAAGTTTAATAAATACCTACCACATTTTTAACTTAATGACCAAATTTTCGAATTACAACGAAAGCGTTTATCTCATGTTTTATGTATAAAATGCATGAACAGAAATACTCAAACCCGGTGCTTGTGAATAAAAAAAATCAACGAGAATTTCGACAGTGTGTGTCACAAAAAATAGACTTAGCACTACGAGTGTTAAAAAAAACAATGGTTTTTTACCTCACCGCATCATATACACATAATAAAGTATCCATAACATCAAAAAAACTATTGACAGCTTTTGTAACGCGGAAGCCGATAAAACCAACACTCGTCTATAGGCGCGGTGTCAAATTAATAGGTATCAGAGTGGCTGTAAGGGGCAATCAATGACAGGTGGTTGAGGCAAAAGCGAATGTTCTGTGACGGGGAATATAAGAAAGTTAACATTTCCTTTAGGTCTTTTATTGGAACCAATAGACACTTCGGAAAATGAAGAATCGAAGAAGATCGATCAACAAGTTGGGTTACTTAATACCTTGCACACAGAACGGTTTCAAATGGGTGAAAGCACTGATAACTTGTACGACTAATACTTTAATGACTTTTTCTCGACCCATTCTTAATGTCCAGTAGTCTAGTAATATTCAGTTTCGGAAAAGGAAAGTAAAACATAATACCTAATAACTTTTGATAGGATAACGAAATAGAGATATGAAAAAGGATCTGAAAAACTTTTTTTAATATTGCTTAAAATGAGTTAGACTCCTCGGAACTCCTTTTCTTCTCTCCAGCGAGAACAACCCTAAGACGACCCGCAGGACTTGCCGTGCCGCGGTCCGCAACAAATTATCATCGCAATTGATTTTTCTTAAGATCGGTTGTAGACTATAATAATATTGTAGACTTTACTAACTTAGATTTTTTAATTCTACATCGCGAAAGTTGCAAAATGGTGCAAAAATGGTTCACTATATCTCCGACTGTCCGTTCAGGTTTCTTATTGTGCTGTTATTGTGTTAAATTGTTTAATTTTACATACCTTTAGTTATTTTAATTATTTAGTGTGTGCAAGCATGTTTTTCATAAAAGTTTTATTAGCGAGCATTAGTTGTTTATTGCGAAAACTTATAAATGGTACATAGATTTTTACATTATGTTATGTATGTATTCCTATGAAAATTTGCTTTTCTTTTGGGGTTAAATGTTACTCCAATTTTTATCTAGGGAAAGAAACCCTTACTTTATCCATAGTACGAATTATTATTGAGCTCATCAAAAACATAAACAAATTCAAATATAGCGTCATTTGACTAATACAAATACAGATGATTGATACAAAACATAACAAAACAGTAAATAATGTTAATGACGACGAATACTGTTACCTCTACTACTATTAATGGTGACTAAATTTATTAAATACTTAAGCTCTAAAAAGAAACCCAAAAAACAAAGCACAAGACGAATTATTTTTGGGATTCACTTATTCATATTATTGGTTTAAAATAACATTTTCTATTTATTGTTCAAATTAATTGTTTTTAATTATAGTGATACGCGTTAGATAAGGCGCAATCTCTCGAATACCAATCTCACGAATACCACCCTGTTATTCCTAAATGGTAAAAGGAAATAATTGGATGACAGATGTCAGGTGTAATGGCCTACAAACTTGTGGTAAGTTTTCCGAATAACCCACTTTAAATGGTCGAATTTCACTTTAAGTATTAGGCAGGCTATATCGTAGAAGACATTCAACTTAGATTATATAACAAGACGCGTAAGGCACCGGGCCATACTTACCTAGATAGATATATATTAGTCTGGTTTATTACGTATATCTGCTTTATTTGGGCTAAAAACGGCGATATTTAAAACGTATATTTGATGCGATACCACATTCCGAAACAGAGTCTTTAATGAAGATTGGCCGCACGACGCCCACTACTCGTCATAGGCCTTTTCCTATTACTTTCTATCTCTTATTATTTGTTCAAGTAACGGTATCTTATTATATTAATATATTGTCTAGTAAAAATAATTTTATAACATTATCTAAATATATAAAACGAAGGTGACATAAAAATGGTAACAAACTAACCGACAAACTAACATACTAGAATTTTAAACTGTTAATAATAACTCAAGATGTCCGCCATTGCAATATATTGCTTATCTTAAGTAATTAGTATTGGTCAAGGTGTATTTCAAGGTAGGTACTGATAATTATCAACTACGCCTCAAGTCCATACGATGACATCTCAATGATGTGACAATAATACTTTACTGCAAATAAATTATAAAAAAAACTCTTTTAAAACACGAAGAACAATCATCATGTCCATATAACGGGTTTGGACCCAATTATCAACGACATCGTTATGTCCTTATGAAAGAGCTTTAATCGTTAATTAAATACCATTTATATCAATAAAGTACAGTATTATGACTGTTAATACATCATTGACGCTTCGATGATAATCGTTGAAACAAGAGCATAAGATACATACTTTACAAATTGAGTAAATGATCATGACATCATGAGATATAAGTAATCGTCATATTTAACAATAACCATAATCTATTTATTATGAACGATGGAACAATAGAGAACGTCTTTGTTTTATAAAAAAACTAAGTTTAACGAAACTTATAAATAGATACAGGTCGCCATAATCTTACCTGGGGTAAACGTTTTTTGGTTCCTTTTTATTCCATTGTACCTGTGGTTGGTGTCTCGGATGAGGAAAAAAGGCTTTCCAAGATTCGAACCTGAATTACCGTTTTTGCAATATCTACGCAGATTTCATTAAAAAGTCTGATGAACTTGTGGTCCCACCGACTTTTTCTAATATTTTTCTCCTAAAAAAATATCGTAAGTACTTATATAAAAATCGAATTGAAAATGCAAAAATCTTAACAATCATAAATAAAATATGTTTCTTTCGAATGCAGATTTTTTAAATATTTTTTTTCTCTTAAAAAAATCATAAGCCTGACGAGTTTATTTGAACACACTTATCTCTGAAACCACCGAAATATTACTTTCGTCTACCCAATGTTAGAAGAAGGTTTTCAAGTTACTTATCATTATAAAGCTCATTATAAAACTTATAATTATTTATTAAATCAAACGTATTCATACAAAATTCCTGAAATGGGAAGCAGGTCACGCGACTTTCCCGGTTAGGAAAGCGGAAAACTTCTTGATGAAATGCCATATAGAATTGAGGACAGCTTACTTAGTAGGACACTTTCAACCTTACTGCTTCGAATTAGCACTGAGCTTACGATAAGATATTGGACAATCCGTCTTTCAAGTTACAAACAAATTGAATGGAATAACGGATTGTGTAAGTTGTTTTATGCATCTCCATCAACACACTTTAAAACCATCAACTTTGCAATATATATCAAACAAAGTTCTTAATAATTTCACACTCTTTAGGATTTAGACTGTTATCAGATACTTCATCATCAATCTGTCTCTGAAAACCCCATATAATTATGGTATCTTTTAATTATAAAAATATCGAGCTTATTATCACTATCTTTATCAAACCTATTATCATGAATTTAGAGAGAAGTCACGTTTCAGTCACATCACAAGTTAAGACAAAAGTAACAAAACATATAAACAAAACTATAGGCACTAATAAAAAAAAAACATTGCCATTGTAATCACTCTTTAACAAACTTATAAAGCCAGTAGGAATCTCTATGCTAAAGGCATGAAATCAACTAGCTGAATTTACAATAAATAATCATTTAATAAATAAAGAATCGGACTGTCTCCAATTGTACCATTTTCATTTGAAATGAAGCCAGCATCATAAAGTCTACGACCTTAAATTGATTACATAGCACAATGTTTACAGTGAATAAACACAAGTGCAGTATATTAGATGTTAGTCTGCCATAAGTCGATAATATGTCCGGTGAGGTGCCACACGTGGCTAGGTTTTATCGCGTTTACCTGTCAAAGGACAATGGATGTTGAAAGTTGAGTATCGATAAAACGCTATATCACGCGATATATATCGTGTTTCTTGCGGTCGTTCTTCTTATCAGTTAAAAGATGTCCTGAATAGTAGGGAAAAAAAATTGTTATACTATTCGAAAGTACTTATCTATTAGTCTATTTGAATAAAAATCTTTGACTTTGACTTTCGATGGTCATGCTACGGGGACTGGCATTGATTATACATAGCAAAATGTTTACAGTCAGTAAACACTAGTGCAGTCATTACATGTTAGTCAGACATTAGTCGATAATATCGTGTCGGGTGAGGTACTACAAGTGGCTAGGTTTTATAGCGTTAACATGTCAAAAGACAATGGATTTTGAACGTTGAGTATCCATAAAGCGCTATATCACGCGATATATATCGTGTTTAGATGGTTATGCTACGGGGGCTGGCATTGACTATACATAGCAAAAATTTTACAGTCAATAAACACAAATGCAGTTATTAGATGTTAGTCAGACATTAGTAGATAATATTGTGTCCGGTGAGGTGCCACGCGCGGCTGGGGTTAACGGCAAGAATTGACGGGAACAACTAATTGATTTGACATTGGCGGACTATTAACATAAAGCTAGCCTATAAAGTATTGTAGCGAAAATCTGTCTTGCATTTCGTTTAAAAAAGAATTATCTTCTGTGAATATAATATTCGATCTATCTAATAATAGCTCAATAACAACTTGATAAAAAGAACTGAGTGTCTTACTTAACTAAAAAGCTTTAAATAGCTGGAAATAATAAAATCCGAATAAGTCATTTTGTCATCTGCACAATGTAAAAAAGATTTTGTTACAGATTGTCTTACTCACTTAACTATTAATGTTATGCATTAACTTTTTTAAGTGGTTATTAATTGCTGAGCTTTAACACATAGATAATAAATCACATTACTTTGGCTTTTTGACCTTTGCCTATTAAGTTATCAAGACTGTGAAATAAAAGTCTTTTCAACTACCTACTACTACAACCAACGGGTCTACCGTCATCTATTAGAAACCACCATGTCATAAGAACGTTTTGTTTGCGTTTTGTTTTTATTGAAGTTGTCACATTTTGACTCACTTCACACTTTGGAGGTGATGATTGAGCGAAGATGTCACAAAACATCCGTCAAAAAACAAGCTTACCTTATGAGATTTATAGTGTGAAATAGCATGGTAAGATTGAAACAATACTGCGCTAAGATATGGCGGTAAGCCCCCAAATCATCACTGGCTGGCATAAATAGCCAAAATGACGCAGAAAGGTTGCTTCTTAAAAAATCTGGGTTCAGTCCAAAATACTTATAGCTTTAAGTACAGAAAAAAATAACAACTTATTATTTTTTTCTATATTTATAGCCAATATTTTAAAATAACTTTACTGCCCAAGTATGAATCTTTGTTTTTTTTATCAAAACTAAAGTGAGACATTTCAGCAAGTATAATTGCATTGATAAATACATGGATTGTATTGTATCCATGTATTTGTAAGTTCATTATTCATGGCATAAAAGTACAAAATTGTTAAACCATATACGAATTATAATTACTGTATGCCCAATTCAGAAATTAATTAAAATTCATTGACACAAATAGAATACGTTAAGAAATTATCACATTAATTATTCATTATTATATTCCGTTCAAATCCTGCAGTTTCTTTGGTATAAGCAAGTGTGCCGCCGGCTGTGTTAATTATTTTGATAACATCATATGTATGATATAATCCATAGGAGTTAAGATATATATAACTCTATTCCATGAGCATTGAAATCTAATTTGCAATATATTTTTTTGCATTTGAAGGTGATCGTCGACGTAAAGCTAAATAAGTGTTTATTTTCATAAAAAAACAGTACTTACTACCTAATTATTTGCACAATTGAGGAGATTCCTGGTCAAATAGTAGAGATTTGTTGGGAAATGTTACTTCGTAAAGTAATATTTTTTAATTTAAATGAAATATTTATTGATGTTCTATTTCGTGTGATAAAAACGTTTCAAATAAAACTATTAACATTTGAAATAACGCCCTCTAAAATAACTCTATTCTATTCTTGATACAAATATCATAAGAACAATCTTATTTATACCGTGCCAAAAGCGTTTAAAAAAGTCACTTGTAACTGGTGCAAGTACACTAAATGCATGCACTGCGCTTTCCCATATATCATTTCGTATCGCGAGTATGTCTGTTCGTAACCTTTCACGTGAATCGATTTATCTGACAATAACATGAATGGTACCTTCAAGTTAATTAATGGATAAGGTTGTTATGTTTTTACATTGTAATGCAAAGTAAATTATTATTTTTTATTTTCAAGTTTTTACGTAGAAGTATTTTTAAATCAATCGGAAGGTTAGGCGAAGACGGGTTTTGCCACTTTTTATCATCTAAAAACATCAACCACAATATACATCAACATTTTTTATAGACCTCTCGTACGTATATCATTAAATAAGATAGATAAATAATTTTTTCCATATTTCTCGTAGTGTTTTGTATGCTATACTACAGAGAGCAAACACAGGGCCTGAATAAATCTTACTTATCTGATTCAGCTCTTTTAAGACGAAGGTTATTGTCCCTAACAAACGTTCCATTTTGAATCAAAAGAACGTTTTATACCCTTTTTAGAGTTATCTCTTGTTGTACATAAAAGAAACAATTGTTTCGTCGTACTTAATGACCTTAGTCCATATTGTACTATAATGGAACAAACAAGTGGAGCTAATCGACATTATGACTTCATACGTGCGTAAAAAAAGTTTTGTTGGTCAACTCATATAAAATTTGACACGGCTTTTTAAAGACTGCGTACATCATTAGTTTTTTATTAAATCCTTTGCAAAGGACAACTATGGAATTCTATTATATACCCATTTGAGTTAAGCAATATATCGTAAATATATAATATCGTAAGTAATGCGTGGCCCGTCATGCACTTGGCCGCTCGGAAAAGTTAGTTTTGTCATTAAATTTGTGTTGAGTTTGCGCATTTCGAGGCCTAGCGTGGACTAGTAGATTATGCACTAAGGGGATAAAGCAGTGTCTTATGTCACGGGCAGCACATTGAATCCTAGGCCCTTATTCACTATGACCACTTTGCGATTCTTGCTTAAACCACGCCAATGCCGCACTTGGTATCGACATTTTCAAATTTCGTCTTCTCTATGACACTTACAAATATACTTAGTTATTGTACTTGTACATTGACTATATCATTTGTGAGCATCATTTGCATGTTCAATAAATATAAAATTTGGAAGAGTCATAGAGAAAACGAATTTAAAAAATGTCTTAACCAAGTACGAGATTGGCGTGGTTTGAACAAGGAATCGTTAAGTGGTCATAGTGAATACGGGCCCTGAGCGAAATGAAGGATTCTGAAATTAATTCCCGAACGTAGTGAGGGAATTAAGACGTTAATTCCTGAGCGAAGCGAGGGAATTATGGTAAGAATCCTGAATGAAGCGAAGGATTCAAGTCTGCCCAAGGCTAAGACACTTTTATCCCCGAGGAGCATACTCTACTTTATACATCTATTGTGCCTACTATGATGTTAATTAAAAAAGAAATTATAAATTATAAAACCAATAAATGACAACAATTCGCGGAAAAAATATCGAAAGGATCGAATATCACCGCTTTTTCTTTAGATATTTAGTTCCGTAGTTAATGCAATGCTAATTTTCATTATATCTGTGTGGGACTGTGACCAAGAATCTAGACTACACACATTCACAATTTGATGATTTGCCATGTTTTACTGATAAGTAATACAAAAGACACGACAAAGCACGAAAATGAAAGAGATAGCTATTACATTAAATTTGAATGTGTGCACAATATCACGTGATTATAATATATCACGGGATGTCATCCCGTGACCACGGCAGCTGTAAAGGTGCCGAAACGTCGGGAAAATCAAAAAACCCCTAAAAAACCTAAAAAACAGACAATTACAACTTAGTTCGTGAAAATGTAGCACGTTTGATATCCGTAAAAGTTGTTTTATGGCATGTTTATATTTTTTTTTCATAGTAGTAAAGTCTCTTGGAAGTGTTATCTTTATAGTTAAAAACTCCTTGGACCAGGAAGTTATATCTTGAAAAGCCTTGTTTTTTTTCGAAACTATTTTTGATAGAAGTTTTGTTGATATTTTGGCGTTCCAAATTTAAATGTTATCATAATTACATAAGGGAAGTTCCATACAACATTAGCTCCCTCCGGTAGCTTACTTTCAAGTTGAGAATATTTGATATATAATAGTGCTACAGACGCAGGTGGTGTATAAAAGTGTTTTAAAATTAGAACCTTTCTTTTACTATAGACATTATTATGTTACATTTCTTTTTTACCAAATTACTTTGAATTAATTATAACACTCCGTTTTGGGTTTATAAACTATTTTAATTCTTTACAACATAAAAACTATAGATTTAACTATTTGCTAAAAGAATTTTCTATTGAGGGTGGGTGAGATTTTACAACCTATGATTGGATTTCAGAACGTGACAAAAACTTTTTTATGATTTTTGAATTTTTGCATTTTTCAATGCTATTTTTATACTTACGATAAATTTAAAATAGAAAAATATTGGAAAAAATTAACAGAGCATTGGACCGGATTTCCAAAGTTCATGGGTTCGATTCCCATCTGAGAATTCACTTGTGGCCGAGTTAATTTTTTCCAATATTTTTCTATTTAAAATTTATCGTAAGTGACAAAAACTTTTATTTTAAATTGTCTGCACATAAAATCCCGAGTAGTTTTTATTTTTACCCGACTGGAAAGGAAGGGTTATGTTTTAATGCGCGTATCTTGTATGTTCGTATATTTATATGTAATATTCTTTATTACTTCTTATCTCTCAAACAGCTGAACGGATTTAACAATTAAAATATCGTTAGATTTGTCTTGACAGCCTGAGCGTTCTTGGGTAAGTGATGTTAAAAAAAAACCAACATAGCGGCTGTGAAGTGCTATTATTTGAAGAGAACCGACACGCCGGTAATAAAAAAAAAATGGATGATGCTTAAACGCAAGTTCAAAGTAAGTTTTGTCGCGTAATGTACACTCGAGAGTATAAAAATCTTAACATGTTGACCTTGAGCACGCACTTATCACGTAAAAAATAATAGCGGTTGTCTTTGCTTTTTTTAAATAGAATATATAGCTCAGATGGGACTTGAGCTTGCAACCTCAATAGTACGGCCCAATGCTCCCGCGGGTCCCGTCTCGCGGGTTGCTTGTTAGAGTCGCGTCAGAGCGTTATCAAATATTTTTCCTCAATGTACCTACCTATTAATTTGATAGATACTGTTTAACTAAGTTTTTTTATAGTGATTGCGAATTTTACTAGCCAACAACTTAGTTACGAGCCTTAGTTATTAATAAGGGATGCAACAATAACAAATGAATTCCGTAATAGTTGTTATATATCACGAAAGCTTTTAAAAGCCATGCAAAAATATGACATACGGTCAAACTCAACAGTTTGACCTTGAGAGCTTTTTTTAAGCAGTGAAAACCTTGACTACTTCGTGTCTTAAAACTTGGATTGAAAAAAAAAAAAAAATTGAAAATAAATATAGTAAAGAAAAGAAAGCATAAGAGGGTCTACTCGTAAAGTTTTTCAAATTGTTTGGTGGACTGATTGGGAATCAAGTCAGCTGACTGCTGGCTGCAAAACTTAAAAAACAATAACAATCAAAAGAAGTTAAATGTTGAACGTAAAATAATTCTACTATGCTAATTCTTAAAATGTCTCAATTCAGTTAGCAGTCGAGTTCAGCCTTGATTTATATTCATGATACATCTTTCGAATACTTGAAAAAAATGTTAAACGTAACATAAACCTTGGAAGAGTTATAATTTTTCTATAACGTATTTTAAAAACGTACGAGTAATAGCTTAAATTTTTATAATATTTTTTTCTATCGAATGGGAGGATCTCTTGGACTATTCCAATCGTTAGTATCGGCAGATATTAATTGGTTTTTGTAAGACTTAATTTGTATTGGTATAAGTTTTTCACGCCTTAGATATAGGAACCCAAATATTCGTATTGATATAATATGTAAATTGGTTTAACCTTCATACTTCCTAGCAATTTATGTACCATATAAGTAACAAAAACCTCCTTAGACAGTAATTTGTTTTAATGGAATATTTCAATGTTAATCATACGTAGTAATAAATACGCTTACCTTACTTTAACAAGCATCATAAACTTTATTTCGGTGCAAAGTGAATCGCACTTTCGTAAGTATAGCGTAAAAAAAATTGACAACCTCATCTTTCGAGTCAAAAACCGCAACGCATTTTTATGAGAATCAGGTTATTTGAAGTTAATAAGATGTTGTTGGTTCTACGACTATGTAACATATTGTGTTGTCTGACATAAAGCATTCGTCACGGGCAACGATTTCGCAGTCGTTTATAAGAAAAAAACATTCCGTTATGTAGAGAAAGCTTATTACCCCGTAATTTAGGATTATGCAATTTTTTTTGGAAACCATACTTGATCCGTATGATTACAGTAAATGTTTACCACCTGTCATTATTTCATTATCATGCCGGTTGTAAACATACCAACCCTATGTGTTAAAATATATCAGATCCTCCATAAAAAATTTCATCCCCAAAAAATTATCGAAGCAAAAAAACACAATTTTACGCACCTAAAACACATGAAATATTAATCTCCAATGTAAATGTAACTTAATGTAAATAAAGCAGCATACATAACGCATAAACATAAACAAAACACGCACCCTGAGCGAGATCACACCAGGTAACAAAATGTTTATGTCACTCGCGAGTTTAAATCACTCCACTTCACTGCGCGGGCGGTGTCTTCCTCTCGACGCACGAGCATCAACTGTGGTCGTCCGATCGTCGTTTGCACACGATAACCGATAGGACTTGATACGGCCAGCTTACAGAAACATGCTGTGCTAATAGCTTCACACACAAGTTTTTACAGGCAAATCGAATTAAACATGACCATGACAGTTGTGTACTTCAAAGTAATTTTAGTGTGGTGATTGAAAATCTTTTGTAAGTTTTAATTGTCTTGGTAGCTGAAATTCTTATCTTTATGTTTACAGCACCCGCCAATAAATGCAAAACAATACATTTAAAATGTGATGACCATTCAAAATATTTTCTACAGTAGTGATTAAATTACTTTCTTGCAAATTAAAAAAAAAAACTTTTTCGTTTTAAATTTTTTTGGTAGCAAAAATCTGGAATAATTTCAAAACTATACATAAGTATACAAGATACATATACAAGAGTATAAACTCTTAATAATAATCAAATATTTTTTTATAAAAAATCTTATTTAAAAGTTTCATAAAACTCAAAATCAAACGTGACAGTCTTTCATTGTATAACATCATGATAGGAACCATCTGAATTCTTATTAATAGGTATGTGTAGGAATAAGTGCCTTTTTTATGTAGTCATCAAAACCACTTGCATTTGTCTGATAGTAGTTTTTTGTTAAAAAACCTAAGTGCTTATTATGTGTAAAATTCATTATTATCATGCAAAAAATAATTAAAACATATAGCGTAATTGTTTTATTAATTATTTTCTTGCATGATTGTTTTTGTTGTCTTGCCGCAAACCCATTATTTTACACCTGTAACAGTTTCATCAGCACTCAGCTTCTTAATTAAAAATAATGATATAATGTCTAATTAAGGCTAAACTGAACAAGATATACTGCACATTTTTCACTAAAAGATGCTATCTTTATTTTAATTACGCAATTTTATTAGGCATGTTGACTATTTGTTCTATAAGCCTAGAGTTGATCACATTATTATAATCTTGAACAAATTGAAATATTCGACCGTTGTAAAAAAACATAAATTCTAAACCCGGTACCAATGTTTTTGAAAATATTTTTTGGATTATTACGATTAAGTGCTAGGGGCCTTCCGCGGTTTCACTTGCGTGGTTGCCTCGTTTCCGACGTAGGTGGCTTAAAAATAGGTGCGCTTCGAGGAATAAATTTATAATATTTTGAATTGATTCTTCGAAGCGCACCTTAGCTTAGGTGCGCTTCCAGGAATAATTTAGGAGCGCTTCGTTAGGTTGCTTGAAAATAGGTGCGTTTCGAGGAATACCTCTGGTTTCCGATACAATGGGAATATAGGGTTAAAATATAGCCTTTGTTTTTATCTAAGCTATAAACATTAGAAACAGTACATATTTCATCCAAATCCTTTCAGCCGTTTTTTTCCGTGATTGAGTACATAGGTACACAAAACAATTTTATATCCAAACTTTAACATTCACCTAGAGGAAATAAGAAAAAGGGATGTCAATAGTGAAATATCCTATAATCTATTAAGTTTACTTATAGGAATATCAACGTTTATTTAAATGTTTACGATTTATTCAAAATTACTCAAGTTTTGACTGTTTAAGCTTCTCATTAAGTTTTATTCAACCAAACCAACATGTAAATGGAAAATGTAAGGATGTTAAATAATCATTCTGTAATTCAAACAATCGGATCATGTTTAGTAAATACTTTTATTATTACAACTAATATGACTACACATAGTTATAGAAATCGCTAAGAATATACATACTCCAGTATTGTTTAAATAAACTTATTTGCTATGCGCCTACGCATGCAGGCGTGTAGCAAGATTTATTGCACAAACCGTTAAGGTATTACCACTGCCGAAATACAAGGAAACATATTGTGTCGAATGTTTATGTGATTTGAATCTAAACAATTACAAACAACGATGTTACAACTCATATTAAAACCAATTGGAAACAAAAAGGTTAGGTTTGCTACATACGAAGTTATTAATCATGACACGATCAGCTAACTTAATTGAATATGGCAGTTAAATTAATCTTCAGTTACATAATGTAACAAAATATGCTACACAAGCGATGCTCGTCAAATGTCAAAAATATCAACAAACTATGAATTGTATGTTATGTAATGGTATTTGAACACTGATAATGGTTATGACTCTTCAAATTATTCTCACACTCTTCACCTTTTACCATTGATTCCCAGATAATTTTCTAGATGAATGCAGATCTACACTGTAATTAAGAATATGAAAGTTCCACTTTCTGTCTGTAATATATAACTGAAAAAAATATCATAAGGAATCAAAATTCGATGAAAGGTTTAATGAGAATCAAAAAATAGTTTACGTGAAATAGCGGGCAGACATTCATGACTTATCTGCGAAGTCCAAAATTCTGCTATCCTTCTTATCTTTGACAGGGCCCCTAAAACTCAATCCTGTTTCTGAATCCATTCAAAATTTATCCAAAACATAATTTTATGAAATGCGGAAATAAGTTAATGTTGTGAACAATTTATAAATATCACATTTCATTAAATTATACTCAAGAGATTGCTCCAATATTCCTGTGAAACAAGCGTGAAATCTTATATTTTAATTTGATATTTCCTTTTAATTATTATCTTTAACATTAATCCCTTCAAGTGAGAGGATTTAATTAAAGACAAGTAGACTTCACTCTCCAATATTTCTATAGGTCAAGACTCAACAAAAAAATAACAAGTCTTTTCAGATCGTATTTTAAATTGAAAAAATATAGTCTCTCTCATATAATGTTAAAGGTATTAGCTACTATTTATATACTAGATACCAATTTAGTTTAACAATCGAGGCCACTTTGATGAACAGAAAACAATAAGAAATTGAATGCATTTTGGTACCTACCTAAATGCCTTGATCTAATAATTTCTAAGTACCTACATAGGTAGTTCACAATAAACAAACACTATAGCACCTTATCACATTAAAATACACGGAAACACAGGTATCTGTGTCCACAAATGTTATTCAATATGGTATTGTGACAAGGTTGCTTAGTGTTTCTATATTATTTCACGTGGCAGTACGTCCCCGCGAAAAGTCACTAGCGCCCGCTAGTATTGAAATAAATTCGAATCACCACGATGCGTTGCTACGTCGTTCGTTTATTTTACAGCCAACAACGTAACAGTCTCATATTTGCTTACCACACAGTTCATGATATAAATCAGTTTAAAAAACCAACAGTATAGCTACCTAGGCGGAAAATTAAGTGTTTTACAGCTGTCAAAGCTGTGCGCTCTGCCTATAAAAGGTTGTTAATCTAGTTCCATTAACAAACTTGACTTACATCATCGGTATTATTTTAAGTTAGTACTGCTAAAAGTAACAGTAAATCACATAGTTATATTGAAGTGTTAAATTATTGCAAATATAGTTGGTATGTTATAGACTTGTAAAAATCTTACATAGGGTATTTGGCCATTGTAGTCGGTCAAAAGTCAACTTTGTAAACATTGATAAAGGAAGATGAAAAACAGTTTGACAAGTTGAATAGATGTAGAACTGATGTAGAACATAAACCACCCACGTTTTGTCCCACCGTCATCATTACAAATGCCAACAATATGGACACGCAGCCAAAACATGCAGAGCACCAACGCCTACGTGTGGTCATTGCGGAGACGACGGTCACTCTATGAAAGAGTGCTTAAAGAAAACGGAGCCCCCAAAATGTGCAACGTGCAAGCGGTTTAATAAGCCGTGTGCCCACAAGACCGGAGACGCCGACTGTCCAGCCAAAAAAGCGGCCGAAAATAGGTATATGAACTCTATTGATTATGAAGGTGCCTAAGAGCACCACTTAGTTTTGTTTGTAATTAAGAACTGTATAGTATGGATATTAGTTTAATAAGCGAGATCGATAATATATCAGTATCAGAGTCAAAATTAAGTGATGTCGAAAACTGCAAACAATATCTCTCCGTTCACCATAATTCATTAACAGTACTAACACAAAATATTCGTAGTATATACAAAAACATAGATGCCTTTAATGTATTTTTATATAGACTAGACTATAAATGTGACGTCATAATTTTAACAGAGTGTTGGTTAGAAAACCGTGCTGACAGCCTCCCAAAACTGGAGGGCTACGATGTATATTTTAGCAAAGTAAATCGTAATCAAAATGACGGTATAGTGGTTTATGCTAAGAACACACTGACAATCTCAATCGAAGAACCTACTTTGCCAGACTGTAACAATTTAATTTTAAAAGTCGGATCTAGCACAGCGATTATAGCAACCTATAGATCTCCTTCAAACAAAAACATTGATTCCTTCTGCAGCTCCTTAAATAACATTTTTGAAACATTAACATCTTTCAAAAATATTATACTGACAGGTGACATAAATATAAATATTCTACCCGACACCCATGAACCTGGAAAAGAAGATTACTTAAATATTTGCTCATTCCATGGCCTCCTTCCCGCCCACACCTTTCCCACGCATCAGAGCGGTTCCTGTCTGGACCACATGATGCTAAAATCATACCTTCCATGCACTACACTAGTTACTAAATCATCTGTTACTGACCATAGCGCCGTCCTACTAACCTTAAATTTAAAAATAACTAAACAAAAACATTCTCTGATTAGGTCTAAATTAAATATAAACAAACTCGAATGCGAATTACGCAATATTGATTTTAGCCCAGTTTACAAAACTGCTGATGCTAACAAATCAATAAACTATTTTATTAAAACTGTCCAACAAAAAATAGCAATTAGCACAAAAGAGATGTCGGTTAGTAAGAAATATTATAATCTAAAACCTAGGATTACTCCTGGTCTAATAAGATGTATAAGAAATAGGGATAATTTACACCAGAAAGCTAAGAAACTGCCAGATAATTTGGTTCTTCAAATAACATACAAAAGATACAGAAATTTTTGTAACAATCTTTTGAAAAAACTTAAAATAAACTATGATAAGAACGAATTACTTAAAGCAGGCACAAATACTAAAATGATTTGGAAACATATTAAAAACGTCACATACATGTCAAAACACAAGGAGACAAATACTAACTTATTGCATTTACACAACTCACCGCTTATTTCAGCTAACAAAATAAATAGTTTTTTTGCCAACGTAGGGAAAACCCTTGCGGAACAAAAATCATGTCTATATCGCAGTCCTGTATCCCCGCTTTACAAATCACCATCTTGCTTAAATTCTTTTGCGTTATTAGACACTGACGAACAAGAAGTCTTAGAAATTATTTCGGGATTGAAAGATGACTGTGCAATTGGTTGGGATAACATTAGCAATAACATCATTAAACGTTTCAAACACATTTTTGTACGACCATTAACGCGTATATTTCAAACCTGCCTGTCTGAAGGAATTTTCCCTAAAAGTTTAAAAAAGGCCGTAGTTATCCCTATATATAAAGCTGGATGCAAAAACTTAGTAACTAATTATAGGCCTATATCATTGTTACCCTCACTTTCTAAAATACTTGAGAAAATTATTAACAACAGGCTAGTTAAGTACCTGGAAAAAAATAAAATTCTTTCACCCAGGCAATTTGGCTTCAGAGCGAAGTTATCCACTTCTGATGCAGTACATTGTTTAACAGATTGTATAGCAGATGAATTAGGCAAAGGAAACCAAACCCTGGCAATTTTTCTAGACCTAGCGAAAGCTTTTGATTCTTTATCAATACCTTTACTATTAAGTAAACTGGAGGCACTAGGAATAAGAGGTAAGCAACTTAAATTATTTACAGATTATTTATCTGATCGAAGTCAAATTGTTAAAATAGGGCACGTTTCAAGTGATGAACAAACCATTCCTGGATATGGTATTCCTCAAGGAAGTATCCTCGGACCTACCCTTTTCCTAGTTTACATTAATGAGCTATGCAACCTTAACATCAGCAATGGCAAATTAATATCCTACGCCGACGATACAGCGCTTATCTTTACGGGAAAAACTAGCACAGAACTGTATAGCAATGCTCAATCAGGTTTCAATATTGTAAATAATTGGTTACACTGCAACTTACTAACGCTAAATGCTGACAAAACTAAATATATCCGCTTTAACATGCGCTGCTCCTACCAAAATACCAATTTTAAATTATACGTCCACAATTGCCTAAATCCTTCCACTACCACAATATGTACCTGTCATGCTATTAACAGTACTAATAATTTAAAATACCTTGGAATAATAATAGATGAGACCCTATCCTTTAGACCACATATTAATAGCCTAGTAAACAGGGTTCGAAAGTTAATTTACGTTTTTAAGCAACTACGTAGTATAGCTGATACTAAATTAATTACACAAGTGTATTTAGCCCTATGCCAATCCATAATTCAGTATTGTATTACATCCTGGGGTGGGATGCGAAAAACTAACCTAATTTATCTGGAAAGAGCTCAGCGAGCTGTCTTAAAAGTAGCCAATTCCCTTCCCTTTCTATATCCTACACGCTTACTGTATCAAAAGTGCAAAGTATTAACTGTACGCCAGCTTTTTATAATGCACATATTACTAAAACAACATGCAATGCTTCCGTATAATAAAGCTGACACTAATAATAAGAGACGAAATATTGTTTGCATTTCTAAACATGAGTCAAAATTTATCTTTACAAATAGGTTCTTTTTATTTTTAGGTCCATCCTTATATAATAAACTAAACAGAACACTAGATATGTTTAATTTAAATTGTTATAATTTTAAGTCAATAGTATATAATTATTTATGCAACTTGTCTTACGATGAAACGGAAGAACTGTTAGAAATATGTAAATAATAAATAGTATTAGTTAAATTAGTCATCAAAAATGTTTTCTTAATCATTGCATATTATGTTTACCTATCTAGATAAATTGCTTAGTAAGTGTATTTTTAATTTACTTACGTGTTATATAAGTATGTAAGGACTGACTCACCTGAAGTACAGGTTAAATACCTAGTTCAGGAAGTTTTAATTTTAATTTGTCTTTAAACTGTATGTTCACTATTCGTTCAAACTTTTCTAAATTCAACATTCCCGCCACCTGAATCGATGGTTCACATAGCTAGCCAATCGCAAGGCTCGATTAGAGCATACCCGCCTCATCTGATCGCTGGTTGGCTCCCGCGAGTGTGTGAGAAAATGGCCTCGATCCGTGCAACTTCGAATCTTTGAAAAAATTATAAAAACTATTGAAAATCGAGTGATCGTGCTTTAATCTCATTGTGATTCAATTCCTATCGTGTGAGCGCAACTGTAGTACTGTTTTCTCGCGAATCCGTGCGTGAAAGTGCCAGCTGGACTTCATCTGCTTTCCAACCACGCGGTGGTACTACCATCTTCAGCCACCTCAAGAACTAACCGAAGACCTACAACAGTTGCGAGGCTTGAAGGACACGGTGGTGCGGTTAGTCAAGGTAAGGCGGTGTACCTACTTGCATTGGCTTTCAGCCCAAACGAACCACATCTTAAATTCATCGTTGGCGGGAATATTCTCTTCAAAATACGATTCCTGACCCAGAGTGGCGTCTAGAGCCTTTCTATACTTTCGGCTAGGCTGCGTCGTCACATCTTTTTGGTGCCGAAACCCGGGATAAAACTCCTTCAAAGTCATAGCAAATTGTATTTCTAAAAATCATAAATAACGCTGGTATTTTTCGTATCAATTATCGCTAGTTTGGTTATTTCAACATTAACTTTGTTTAACATTTATGCCTATCAGTGATTCCTTACAAATCGCTTGTAATTATAATAATTTTTTCGTATTTATTCGTCATTTCATACGTGACTTTCATTTTTCTTGTATACAGAGGGTACATTGGAAGCGTTCGTCATTTTGCGTTGCGTTATCGTTTGACGTCAAACCGTTTGACTCAAACAGTCACTCCAACCTTCATTCACCCGTCATTCGCTCGCGGAAACCATTCATTCGCCATTTCTTTCATTCGTTCCATCAAATCATAATTCGCTTGCACGGCATCGTAAACACTGCTGCAGTCCTGCCTGTGACGTAACTTGTTTATCTACGAAATAATAAATCGTATGCGGTGATTATATTTCGCTTCAGATCATTGTATGAACAATCTATTCTATTCAATTGACCGGTGTTCATATAATACCATAACGGCTGAAGTGATTCATATTCAATCTATATCTAAAGAAAGTTCGTAATCGTAGACAAGTTAATGTCACCTATTCAATCAATTCAATTATTTCGTAGCCGTGCTGCGTGAGGTTTTGCAAACAGCTGATTCTCACCGCTGCGGCCGGCAGATTGTTGTTTACGCGTGCAATTTCTAAATAACTTATTTTGTTATAACCGGCTATCCGTAGTTGACTACAGCTATAGCAGCTATAGATAGATACGTATTTTCTATTTTACATTCTATTTTACTTATTCACTTTATTCTAGTGGTGTTTTTAATTGTTTACGGAAAATGTCGTTTAATCCGAAACGTACAATTCGTAAACTCAGTTCGGCGAGTAGAACTAAATCAAAACAAACCTATTCCCAATGTAACACAGTTCATGATTTACCTGTATTGCGTAGAAAACGTACCTTAGCATTAAATCGTTTGGTGAAGGCATTCGAAGTCGGTGAATTAGCACGTACCGATGATAGTCAACAAGATCTATTCTTTTCTTATTGCGATCAACTCGATAAATATATATCGGATTTTGAGAGCGCTCATTTCGCAATTATCGATCTAGTGGAGTCGACTGAGGATAGCCAGGGTGATGACGATGATGACATTCGAACACGTTTTGATGATACCTATTTTCGAGTTTTGTCTATCTATCGTAGCTTAAATAAATCGAATCTAAACTTATCTGAATCAAATCGGCAATCTAATACGACATCTCAACCGTCATCGTCATCATTGTCTCATGTAAAATTACCTCGAATTAAGTTACCCTCATTTTGCGGGAATATTAAACAATGGCCTGAGTTTATTGATACGTTCAATGCGATTATTCATGACTGTCCTGAGCTAAAAGATATCGAGAAGTTTCAATATCTCATATCATCGCTGAGTGACGATCCTTTAACTCTTATTCGAACCTTTCCCGTAACTGGTGATCATTACTCGGACGCATATGCAGCGTTAGTAGCGCGTTACCAAGATGACCGCGAATTAGCATTTTCTTGTTGGAAGGATATTTTAAATATAACTTTTAATTTTCAAAACGCAAATGAATTTCGTAAAACTTTAGATTGTATTGATGAAAACTTAAGTATTTTGAAAAAATTAAAACTTCCAGTTGAACAGTGGGATTTCGTCATGACTTATCATATATTGTCAAAATTAGACTCCAAATTAAGACGCGAATTTGAAGAGAAGTGTAGCAACACTAAACTTCCTACGTATTTACATTTAAAGCAGTTTTTACATTCGAAGTGTGAAGCGCTTATTCGCGATAATCATTTTTCTAGTTCTACTTCTAACAAAGTGTCACATCCAGGCAAAGACATACCTAAAGTATCAAGTAATTGTTTCTCAAAACGTTTTAACGCGTCGCATACGTTAATTGCCGATAACTCAACTAAGTCGAACAAATTAGAAAATCATCCTCAAACAATATTACAAAATAATAAAACTAATTTTCTAAAGTGTTCATTTTGCACAAGTAATCATTCGACCACTCAGTGTCAATCTTTTTTAGCTAAATCTGTAGACGACCGTATGTCTATTGCTAACGAGAAAAAATGGTGTTTCAACTATCTTAAGCCATCGCATCAACTCAAAGATTGCATATCCGCATTTCGATGTCTGAAGTGTAAACATAAACACCATACGTTACTTCACAAAGATCGCATCGCTAACAACGAGAATCGAACTAACGAATCTGGTCAGTCAGTTTCATTAGTAACCAAAGGTTCACATTCGAATTCGTTTTCTAAATCTACTCCACATTCTACTGTGCTGCTCGCCACAGCAATCGTTCAAATTCGAGATACAAACGGGAGATACCATTCTTTCCGTGCCTTATTCGACACCGGCAGTCAGAACAATTTTATTACTAATAACGCTGCACAGCGCTTAAATCTTAAGCCAATTAAATGCGAAATCAATATCAACGGTTTAGGAGGCGTTGCTGCCAGCACTATCGGCTTAGTAAGTTGTTCTATTGCATCTAACAATCAATCGTTGTTTAAGGTGGATATGCACGTTATTTCCAACATATGCGGTGACCAACCAATAGCTAAACTTAATACCGTGGGATGGTCACATATTCAATCGCTGCCATTAGCCGATCCTGGCTTTGATGTACCAGGGTCTATCGACATTCTACTAGGTGCAGATGTTTTCGCTGATTCGCTTCTCAATCAACGCGTGAAAGGTGCTGTGAATCAACCTGTCGCTTTCAATTCCGTTTTCGGCTGGTTATTGCTAGGTCGAACATCTCTCGTATCATCATCGTTATTACAGTTTTCTTCAAAACCGGACGACGAGTTATGCTCTCTCGTTCAACGATTTTGGGAGATTGATGGCGTACCTCAAGCTTCTACTTTAACACCTGAGGAAATATCTTGCGAAGAGGCTTATTCGTCCGAAGTCAGCCGTGATTCAACGGGCAGATACATCGTCAGGCTTCCATTCAAGGATGGTGATGAACCTATATTCGAAGGCTCTCGCGAAATCGCAGTTCGTCGTTTTCATGCAATTGAACGTCGCCTGTCACGCGATCCTGATCTATACCGTCAGTATCATGAATTCATGGATGATTATCTTCAATCCGGTCACATGTCGCCAGTTAATCCGAACGAAATGAATCAAGGAAGGTATTATATACCACATCATTGCATTTTAAGACCTGACAGCGCTACAACTAAACTACGGGTTGTCTTTGACGCATCGGCAAAGGATGCTCAAGGCAAATCTTTAAACGATACGCTGCTGACAGGACCTAAACTTCAAACTAATATCGTTGCCGTGCTTCTTCGTTTTCGTTTATACGCTGTTGTCTTTATTGCTGACATACGTCAGATGTATCGACAAGTTCTTGTCGCGAATGATCAACATGTTTATCAGCGAATTCTTTGGAGAACCGGACCAAATCAAAGTCTGCAAGAATTCAAATTAAATACCGTCACCTATGGTGTCTCATCAGCACCGTATTTAGCTTGCAGAACCCTTCAACAGCTGGCTGAGGATGAGGGTGCTTCCTTTCCTTTAGCTAAACAAATATTGACAACTGCGATCTATGTTGACGATGTCACTTCCGGCTGTGCTACTCTAGACCTGGCGCTAGAGGCTAAGTCACAGATTATTAATCTACTCAAACTTGGCCATTTCCAACTAAGGAAATGGGCCAGTAACGAACCCCGGCTGTTGTCAGATCTTCCACAAGAAGAATGTCTTCTTGATCCAAAATCATTCTCAGATGATCCACCATCGGCTATCAAAGTGCTTGGGCTCAAATGGGACCCAGCATCCGATGCATTTCTATTTGATGTCAAACCATTTAATCGCTCTTGTACCAAGAGAAACATTCTTAGCGAGATCGCAAAGGTTTTCGACCCTTTGGGCTTTCTATCGCCTTTAACTATTAAAGCTAAAACCTTACTCCAACAGCTTTGGCTCCTTGGTGTTTCATGGGATGAAGACCCGCCCGAGGATGTCGCTAAAGTCTGGAAAACCTTTTGTGACCAACTCCCAGTGTTGCAGGAGGTGAGAGTACCACGTTGCCTCACAGCTCAATCCGTTCAAACGTATGAACTGCACGGTTTCTGTGACAGTTCCGAACTAGCCTACGGAGCAATCCTTTATATGCGCATCTTGTTCAACGACGGGTCCGTCAGGACCCTGCCGCTATGCGCTAAAGCTCGGGTTGCACCCATTAAGAAACTTTCGTTACCACGCTTGGAATTGAGCGCTGCTGTGGTTCTAGCAAATCTTGTAAAATTCGTTCTTGACATCTTCAATCTAAATCTATCCTTTAATTCGATTTATTTGTGGTCTGACTCAACGGTCGTTCTGTCATGGCTTCGTTCGCATTCTTCTCGTTGGAACACGTTTGTAGCCAATCGGGTTAGTCTAATCCAGGAAACCGTTCCGGCGGCATCGTGGCACCACGTCGCATCCGCGGATAACCCCGCTGACGTTTGCTCACGAGGCCAGCTGCCACGTGATCTACTTCACAACTCATTGTGGTGGTCGGGGCCGATGTGGCTATCTAAATCACCCGATTCTTGGCCAAATTATTCAACATCTTCTATTTCTAACGATGTAGACGAGTTAGTGCGTGCGGAAGAACGTCGACCCGTCGTGTTAGTCACTGATAATAACGCATCGAACCTATCTTTAACGCCAATCGATCATCTGTTGAATCGCTATTCTTCAGTTGATAAAATAATTCGTATCATTTCGTATATGCGACGATTGCTTCCCAGTATAAGGAATCGTAATCTCAGTGTCATCCCCACTGAAATCGAAAACTATAATTCATTACTTTTAATTGTTAGACACGTTCAATCGACAGAGTTCGCGGAAGTAATTCAACGGCTCAAATCTAAACAACTATTACCTAAACCTTTTCGAAAACTTAATCCATTTCTTGACGACGAGGGTGTCCTCAGGGTGGGCGGTCGGATCTCTCATGCTGGGATTGAATACGAACAAAAACATCCAGCCCTCTTGCCTTGCGCGCATCCCTTTACGTCAAAACTGATCGAATCAGTTCATCGTCAGCATTGCCATACTGGTCAAAATACGACTCACTATTTAATTCTACAACGATTTTGGGTCTTATCAGCAAAACGAGCCATTCGTAAGTGTTTGTCAAAATGTATCCGTTGTTACTGGACCCATCCCAAACCGCTGGAACCGTATATGGGTGATCTACCATCCTACCGTGTTAATCAACTCAAGCCATTTTCGGTGGTAGGTGTCGACTTCGGTGGACCATTTCGTATCAAAGTTAGTCATCATCGAGGCGCCAAGATCGACAAGGCATATCTATGCCTGTTCGTATGCCTCGCAACTAAAGCCGTCCACCTCGAGGTCGTGTCGACTTTATCTACCGAGAGTTTTATTGCAGCGTTGCGCAGATTCGTTGGTAGACGCGGTCGTTGTAACGTTATCCATGCTGATTGTGGGACAAACTTTATCGGTGCCAGTAACTACCTATCATCTCTCGCGGAGGCTTCGCAGACTCAATCCATCCAATTCGATTTCAACCCACCCTCTGCACCTCATTTTGGAGGCGTATGGGAAATACAAATTAAAGCTGCTAAGTCTCATCTTTATCGCATAGTCGGCAATCAAGTGCTAACGTTCGAAGAACTTAGTACCTTGTTCATTCAGATCGAAGCGGTTTTAAACTCGCGACCATTGTATCCACTGAGCGCTGATCCAAACGATTTAAACGTACTGACTCCAGGTCACTTCTTGACCTTGGAACCTTTAACGGCTGTGCCTGACGCGGATTATTCTAATATTAAACTATATCGACTTAGCCGTTGGCAGCTTATCCAATCGTTTGTTCAAAACTTTTGGCTTCGCTGGAAAAACGAATATCTTCATTCGCTAACGCAACGTGCAAAATGGACGAAGACTTCCAAGCCATTGTCAATCAATTCTATCGTCATCATCAAAGATGACAATCGACCCCCATTACACTGGTCTTTGGGAAGGGTTACCGATTTACATCCGGGCCTCGACGGCATCGTCCGCGTGGCAACTATAAAAACTAGAGACAGCTTAATCAAGCGTCCACTTGTTAAGCTGTGTCCTCTTCCCATAGAACCCAATTCAAACTAATCTGCAATACTCTACATAATTTTATATATTTAGCTATTAATCTAGTAAAAGCAAATCTAATAGTCGTTATTCGTTAATATAAATTTAATGTATAAGTTTTATCATCTATCAATTCTACCTAACTAACCGGAAAATACCAGCTGTATTTTGGTGGGCGGTATGTTCACTATTCGTTCAAACTTTTCTAAATTCAACATTCCCGCCACCTGAATCGATGGTTCACATAGCTAGCCAATCGCAAGGCTCGATTAGAGCATACCCGCCTCATCTGATCGCTGGTTGGCTCCCGCGAGTGTGTGAGAAAATGGCCTCGATCCGTGCAACTTCGAATCTTTGAAAAAATTATAAAAACTATTGAAAATCGAGTGATCGTGCTTTAATCTCATTGTGATTCAATTCCTATCGTGTGAGCGCAACTGTAGTACTGTTTTCTCGCGAATCCGTGCGTGAAAGTGCCAGCTGGACTTCATCTGCTTTCCAACCACGCGGTGGTACTACCATCTTCAGCCACCTCAAGAACTAACCGAAGACCTACAACAGTTGCGAGGCTTGAAGGACACGGTGGTGCGGTTAGTCAAGGTAAGGCGGTGTACCTACTTGCATTGGCTTTCAGCCCAAACGAACCACATCTTAAATTCATCGTTGGCGGGAATATTCTCTTCAAAATACGATTCCTGACCCAGAGTGGCGTCTAGAGCCTTTCTATACTTTCGGCTAGGCTGCGTCGTCACACTGTAAAATGTTTGTATATTTGTACATGTACTGCAAATCTTATGAAATAAATTATTATTATTATTATTATTATTATTATTATTATTATTATTATCATTTGTCGTCGCCAGTATCTCCTTGGAACTTGATAAAAAAAATATATAAATAAATAAAATATCTAAATAATGTACGAAATAAATCGTTATGATCAACATTGATTATTGTTTGATTGGCAATTGGCAATCTTAGAAAAAAATATTATGGACCAGAGGGCTAATTGTCTAATTTTAAAATCTATCGCAATCCCTTTCAAGTCGTCATTTGAAAGATATTTACATACTTCAGGCCGTCAATATTTGACATTTGATAGGGATTGTGACCGGGACGCGTTTTGAAAGGTATTGAATGAACGAAATAGAACTGTCTAAGCAAAGTGACACACGAAAATATCTTTCAAATGTATAGAGAAGTGTCAAATGAAGTGTCATTTAAAACATCATTCGTTCCAAAAGGGATTGCGACTTTATGTTACACAATTCCATACATCACTATCATAATTACAATACGTTTAAAAGGGATTCTGATAGATTTTGAAATAAGACAATTAAGGGGCAGGTATAGATGCGAAAAAGACCCGACCGAAGCAATCTTATAATTATACTTATGACGCCAATGGACAACTATATTTTTGGTTGGTTTCTGCTGGACGAAGTCGCTAGTGATGAGTCAGACTCTAGTGAATCCCCAAAAGTCGCAGAGGATGAAGAGCCATGGCATTCGTCGTCATCATGAGACCAAATAATATTATATGCATACTGTTATTTTGTCCAAAATTAAAGTCAAGTCTTTTTTTCTTTTTCGTAATATATTCACGGTAGTTATCTGTAAATAAACGAACGACGAACGTAGCAACGCATCGTGGTGATTCTAATTTATTTCAATACTAGCGGGAGCTAGTCTTTTTCTCGTGGACGTGTCAAGTGAAAGAATAAAATATGGTGATGACCACTGCAAGTCACACGCATAATAGCAAGAATACCAACTTTGACTAAAATAGACTACTTTTTTGTATTAATTATACCTAATAGTCGCATTTTATTTGTACAAATTTACCACTAATGTTGCACTATGAGATCTTCTGCGTTTCTCAGTTTAACCTAGTAAATATATTGTTACAAATGTATGTACAGTCAACAGCAGCTACAGCTTTATACTTTGACCTTGACAGCGCCCTTACGTTGCTCGTAATAGCGGCGGTTTTTGTAGTGCAAATGTAAGGCCGTACGTACGTTTACTTATATAATGTTTAACAAATAAGCGATGAGTGTTTGTTTAATGAAAGTTTGTGTTGAGACGATGAGTTAGCGGTGTACAGAAAAACCTAGGTTTGTGAAACTCCGTTCAGTACCCCTATTACGAGTTTGCTTAACATGACATTTACAGGACTCGTGAGCGTAGACTATCGGATTAACTGCTCATGTCGGTAAAATAGTCGCTAAATATGAAATAAACAGAGCTACATTTTACATTAACGTTTACTGTAACGTCGAGTTTGCCAAACTCGTAATAAGCCTACTGGTCTTAATATTAGTTTAAAAATTGTTTTGATTATAAATAGAAAAATAAATACTTATATCATTCTAATAAACTTTTTACATTATAATACACTGGATAGAAATTAAAAAATAAACGGATAAAATCATTCTGACCGCCTAGATCGACCAAATACCCTTTTGTAAACGATCAATCTTATTTTAGAAACACGAAAATCTGACAGAATATATTAATGGCCGCTTGCACTGAAATTCATTTTACAAATTTGTAAAAAGAATAACGTAATTTGCTTGTTCAAGCTTTCATTTCCATACATTTTTAACAGCTTTTCCAAGGTAATAATTACAATATACTTACTTTATACGAATTCGTAAAATGTATTTTGGTGCAACCGGCCGTTAATATCTTCTGTCAGATTTTTGTGTTTGCCAAATAAGATTGATCGTTTATCGGGCCCTACACATCACAATAAAGTTTTTTCTTAAATGTTTACTTATTATCTATCTAACTCACCAAAACAAATATTTTATATCACTACATAGTATAAAACACTACACTACACTACATAGTAATATAGACAGAAAAAACGTAAAAATCACAAGGAAAATAATAAAAACAACACCACATTCCCGTGGGATAAAGTCATGTAGTCCACGCGGGCGAAGCCGCGGGCGGAAAGCTAGTAAAGAAAATAAAATATATTAATGAACAATTATACGTATCTTCAATGGAATCGAATAAAGTGAATTTTTTTTTTTTTATATATAAGCTAACATATTGTTAACTTATTTTCTGAGCAGTACAAATCTTTTTATTTGCTAACAATAACAATATCCTTACATCGAAGTTAATTTCATATAACTCATATACAAACTCCATCTTATCTTGTTAAAAGAAAATTGATCGTTATCCGAACGCGCTCGTTATCAACTGGCAATTGCATGTCTAATATCCTTATGATGTAACTAGACATGTTACATAAGGATAATAATATAATAATGATTTGTATCATATGTGCGACGTGATAAGTTGAACTGTCATAGAACTAACTTGCTTCTATTATAGTCATACTTATCACTTGAAATTTATTTATAACGTTTTGAGTTATCTTTGTTAGCATTATTGATAGATACTATAGGATTCGTGTGAACCGGGGGGTAGATCAGATGGGGCGCTGGTGCCGATGAGGAATCAAAACTTCACTTCCTAATTGATTTCCTTTAATTTCTCCTTTTCTGACTTTTTCATACATTTACTTCTTCAGAATCCAACCCACAGGCGACATGTGTCACGTTATTTTTCTATTTTTCCTACTAATCTTTTCTTTTCTTCTTTAAAATGTAATCAAAGGAATGTTGTCTTTAACTTTGCTTTCCGCAACAGCTTTACAGTACTGAAATCTATTTACCTTTAGCATGATGCGCTGCCAAGTCCGTGAGGCAAACTGAATATATGGCTTGAGGGTATACACGAGTATATACTCGTTGGCATAAACCCAGATCGAAAACATAATATCATCAGTCTGAAACAAAAGAACGCAATTTAGTAAAACACACCTTCCGATTTTACGATTTCCCGACGCGTTGCCACCATGATACATCATAATCATCAAAATTATTGATTTGACTCAGAGATGAGGAGCAAACCACTATTCATCTATATTTCAAGTCAAAACTTCTTTCTTCTTGCGTACATCTTAATTCTTTCTTCTTTTCTTCTTACTTTTGTCAATTTTTCATTCGTAACGTAAGAAATTTCTGTCAATCTAAGTAATTATTTGTTTTTGGTCTGTTATTTATTTTATTTTTTATTCATAAATGTAATGTGATATGTATGAATATGTGTGAGTTGTTAGCAAATGAATCTATCTATCTATCAAAACAGTATTTTTTTTACCTTAAATAATAGCCTTGATCTTGGCCTCATTCTGAATAGTTAGATTTAAGAAGAGGGTGAAGATGGAGCAAGCTTGCCTAGAAGAAGCCTATTCACTCGAGCTTAAAATATATCAGGATTATACTAGTATAATACGCAGGCAGAGAATTCTACTGTGCTGTGTGCATAATAAAAGATGAGGAGAAGCGCTTTGTACGCAGACGAGGAATATCAACCTGGTAGGGGGTGATAACCTGCAGTACGTCTGGACTCCCGGTGGTAGAACTTAGCTGGCGGGATGAGCTTATCCAGCTCAATAGCACACTCTCCGAAGTACAATCTGTAGAACACCGACAATGAGGCAACTCGTCGACGATGAAGGAGACTGTGGAGCTTGGTATTCACTAGTTTATCGTCACGAACGTGTTTCCTGGGCCAGGAAAGGGAGAGCCAGGAATCCTGGCTCTGCGTTCCACCGAATCGAGTGCAGCTAGCTGGTATTTTGCTGAACCATCCCAAAAGTTCGAACAGTATTTCATGCGCGGACAGATTTGCACTTCGAAGAACCTACTCCGGCGTGAAATACCGCTTATATATAATAACCGCTAACCCTTAATTAACGTTTCCCCGCGTGGAGAAAAAACAACAGGATCCTTTGGCTCATCAGCAAGTTCGTAGTCTCGTCAAAAAAATATAAACATTTAGGTACATGCACTAAAGACTATCAAAATAATAACAGTTTTAAATAGTGTTAAGTGTGTCCTTAGCGTGCCTGCAAATCAATACTTACAAAATAATATAAATTAAGAAAAAAATAAAGTCGACTAGGTCATTAGCCAACCCCACATGTTTTCTGAGAAAACTGAGTAAGAAGGAAAGTTCCATACTGAAACAAAACAGAAAATAACTCAACAGAATAAAATATTAATTATTAAGCTAGACACAATAATGTTAACTCTTCCTGCACAATCCTTAATATAAAATATATGTTGTTAAAGTTGTTTTATTTCAATAAAATATATAGTTCAAATGTTTTGAACTTTATGAACTACCTACCAATAGCGCTTCGGTTAGGTTCGCTTGAAAATGGGTATGGATAAAGCAAGTAGAAGCATGCATTCCTTATGAACTAATGAATTTTGACATTCGAATTCTACTCACATTAATATTCTAATCGTTAGTACTGATTCAAGAAGCTTAATTTGAGTTAACGGTATATCAAGCTTTCAAGCTGAAATAATAGCATCTCAACAATTCGACATTTATTACGTTAATATCATAATAGCATTTATATATCCAATATAATTTATCAATCCGGCATTATATTAGGTGCGCCTTATTGTAATTTAAGACTTGTACAAATGGGTTCTCATTAACTTTGATTATATCCACGAACTTTAAAGAAATATCTGTTTTTGAATCTCACGCACTTAATATGCTTATTACTGATTAATGTAACTGAAATTATTCGTAATAATATGGTTTAAAAAAGACTTACACAATAATTGCAAGTGTGCAACAAACTAAAATAAAGTTAAAAATTTATGGTAAATTTTAAATAGAAAAATATTGGAAAAAATTAACTCGGCCACAAGTGAATTCTCAGACGGGAATCGAACCCGCGACCTTTGGAAATCCGGTCCAATGCTCTAACCGCTGAGCTACCGAGACTTAATACCGAGTTAATTTTTTCCAATATTTTTCTATTTAAAATTTACCATAAGTATAAAAATAGCATTGAAAAATGCAAAAATTACAAAATCATATAAAAAAAAAAGTTAAAAATGTTTTGAGCGCAACAAGGTTATTTTTTTATTAAATCATTATCCATTTACAGGGAATTCTTTTAACATCATAAATGCAAGTAAATCCATTTTTAAAAGTCGTTTTCAGCTTTATGTTCAAATACAATACTAAGTTCTGTACAAATTACATTTTTTTGTAGATTACTCTCAAGTCTTGCTTCAGAATGTATTGTGATCAATTTTCCGTCCCAATTAATCACCACAAGCATCACAGCAATACTGTGAATCGTGATGAACAACAACATAAACAAAACATATGTTGTGATTATGATATCATTATAACAATGTGTTCGAAGATAGATGAATGGATGAGGTAACGAATTGACCTCATACTCTGCAGTCTACGATTAATTAGCAGTGTAATATCACGACAAAGCAATGTGTATTCATAACGTTAACTAGTATTATTATCTTAATTTAAACTTGTTTTGTTATTTCATTAACGTAATAATAACACTTGTTCCTTGATTATTACACTATCCAATCCTACGAGAAAGACCTCGTCTTTCTGCATATATTGTTGATATATTTGCATCGAAAGCCAAAAAAACACCTAACTTGACTTACAACTCAATCATTTAATATGAGTTATTACTTTACTTGCGGTCATGCGCTATACAAATAAAAACAATAATAGACAAAGTAAAGGAAATACGTTTTCTTACTTTGTAAAGGAAAAAAAAACCGACACTGGTGGGAAATGCGTAAACGCATTGTCCAAGAAGAGAAGGGCTGGAGCTTTATTTTTCATTCACTCGTCGCGCATCGAGCGTTTAACTTCTACTGATTTCCATATTTTTGAATCGCTCGACCGCAACGAGTGCCCATACCCACTATAAACAAGCGTGCGACACGTGACTTAAGTCGCATGCGTTTGACTTAAGTCATACGAGCAATTCAAAAATAGAGCTCCTGGTCATTTGTCTTAGGTTCATTTTATTAGTGTCCATTTTCAATAACCTTTTTTCCTGTAAAATAGGCAATCTTCGTTATTTATGCTAATACAACCAAAATACTTAGGCAACTAATCTCAGATAGACCTAACCTCTCTCTTGAAGAGTGATTCAACTCAGTTATTAGACAGCTCAGTCATAACGCGTATCTCATTAGACTTACATTATCTGGAACTTGCAAGTTGTGCTCTCGTGTTATAGGTGTCCATAGATTTCGGCATTTGCAGCCCACTTTTTTGTTTTGCTGGCACATCAATAAAAAGTAACTTTGAGTCATTATTCACTTCGAATCTTTAAATTGTGTTTTATTTTTTGAAGTTTCAAAACCTCTGCAGCATCCATGCATGACTTATGCCATCTATGTCATCTTGATAAGGCGATATTATTCGTAGAAGTGCTATTTACTTGAATTAAATGAATGCGATTTGAGAATATGCAAAACCAAAACGATACATTTAAAAATATAAACTATAGAGCAAAATAAAAAACTAACCTAACTTCTTAGTAATATAAGTTAAATAAGAACAACGCAAAAAAGTAGCGTGGTTTTTCTTGACACGAAACCGTAAGTGCATCTGTTGTATCTGTATCAGCTGTTAAAAGTAACTACGATAAAATGAATTTGATGTTCGTTTAAGTTAGGTACTACTGGAGATTGCTCCATAAGAACATGAACCAGTTTGTAATTTAAGGACAACACAATAAAAACAATAATTTAACAAGAAAAGGTTGGTTGCTCGATTCAACATTTCTATTTTTAAGACCTGTTTAAATTTTGTTTACGGAAACTTCAAAGTCATTCACTTTCAAAAGGCGAGCAATTTTTGTTTTTATTTTCAAAATATCAGGTTTTGACGTCCCTGTTGCTATAATTACACACATACGTTTAACTCTAATTAAAGTGTAAAATAATATTTTTCTGAAGTTAATAATTCATTTGTTTTATTAGAAAGTCAAATTATTAAATTCTTTGCCATATTTTAATAACACAGATTAGCTAACAGGTCGGCACTAAAACGTTGTTAAATTATTAAAAAACTGGAATTGATTGATAGGGTGAAACGAAACGTATCATCGTAATTAAATGGAGTAAATAGCTGTGAACGTCTCTATTAACATTCTTTTTTTTTATATTCGTTCTAGTATGAAGGTAATGTTTAACGATCAAATAAGTCTTATGGGTAAAGTACAACCACAGTCTAGTCAGTCTATCTATCTTCTCTACCATACAGTCGTCCGACGGGCACGTTTTGATAAAACAATCGTGTGTGGTTCGCGGGGCGGTGCTAGTGAGACCGAGCTGCCATATAAATATATAACGCTCGCTCGGGACAATAACAATGTCCTGTCAAATGCTAAAAAAATATTGTCAAAAGCCGCATTGAGCGGGGTTTCAAGGGCGTTGTCTTTTCTGTTAGTTGCTTACGCTGTGGTACGATTATGATGTAAAGAAAGAAAGAAAGAAAGAAAATCATTTGATTAGAATCACAACCATAATAAGACCACATTTTAACAACAAATTAACAATAAACAGGAAAGCATAAGCTCAAAAAAGGGAAGAAATAAAACACAAAAAAACAGTATGTGAGTGAAGCTAAAGGGCCCTGAATCTGACCAAATAATCCTGGGCCATTCGTAGGTGGTGAGAATGGCCCAGAAGTTCTGATATTCTGTCAGGCCGACAGCACGGAAAACACAAGAATGCAGTTAAGAAAGAGATACAATACAATATTATTATGAATGAGGTGAAAGTAAGTCGCACACTATGCGACAAACAATAAAACATTAATACAAAAATATATATTTTTGCAATAATATATATTTATATCAGGGCGAGGGGTTAAAAAGTGGACAATGTAAGCTGGACCTAAAATTTCTCCGAAAATTCTCTAAACTGTATGGTGGATCTGTGGGGTGGGATTTCTTTAAGGGAAGCTGATGGGAATCGGTATGTATGGACCCTTCACCACTCCCATGTACTAGCGGCCGCCCGCGTTTTTTCCGTTCCCGTGGGAATGTCGGGATAAAAAGTAGCCTATATTTTAATCCAGGCTATTTTCTATTCGTCTGCTAAATTTGATCTAAGTCGGTTTAGTAGGTTTGGCGTGAAAGACTAATAAACAAACAAACTGACATATTTTCGCATCTATAATATTAGTAGAATGTTACAACAAACCAAATAACTAAACTGGATTTATGAAATATTAAAATATTGCGTTTGACAAAAAGTTCATCCTCGTAAACCTAATCTAACTTTCCAATCCGCATTAGACCTGCGTGGTGGGTCATCGCCCATACTCCTTATCTTTCCATAAGGTAGGCCTGTGCGTTAGCAGTGAGAACATTAAAATAGAATCACTTTTAGTTTAAGCATCTAATTTATCAATCAAATAAAAAAAAAATCTTTCTTATATCTTCTTCTTGGAGCCATAGCGGCGCTTGACAGACTGATTGTATTCGGTCACGTTTGTTAAGCAACGTTCAGTCCGGTCAAGTGTCGGATGGGTGACCGTAAAGTGGCATTACAACTGAGCGCTTACCGTTTGCTGTCCCTGCTGTTGTCGCCTGGTAACAGTCAAGCCAAGTCAGAGGCCTATAGGCGGCTTGATAAACTCTGACACCAGAGATGGGCACTAATCCTCATACGATAAGAAAGAAGTGTTATTTGATAATTTATCAATAATATCAATATTTCCCAAGGCGCTTACATTAAAAAGAGTGCCCATTATGTCTTTTCTTTTTGTCTCAATTAATGATCGCCAAGTGCTATGGCAAATTAGTGAATATAGCGATTATCGAATATCAGAGTCGCAATCGTAACATATCGATTATGAAATAGGCAAATAAACATGATTTGTCAGTTACAGAACAATCACAAAAAGCATAATAAATAACCCGTGAAACACATTAACACCTACAAATTGATGTTATGTCTAGTAATGTTTTATTCTATTGCTTTCTGTATCGATTAACACATTTTTGTTTTGAACGCATAACGCCCACTTATCATCACTTAACTACACCCTATAATTCTTTTTTTAAAAGTCTTTCGCTTTTCATAACTTTTCCGTTTGTTAATAATTTTCCTTTCATGTGTTATACTAAATCTACTTTGTTATTACTAGAATACTTTTGTTATGATCATACATTCGTTAGGAATCAATACTGCATGACTATAAACATTGTTTTCAAAACATTTTAATGTCAACAGTTCCGTGAAAAGCAACGAACCTATGTATAACGCAATTGATGGCATACAATGTAAAATTCTAACTTATTTCGTCACGGAAAGATGAAAATGGCTATGGTTTTGGATAATTCTTCTAGTTAGCATATACGAGTAGGTACTTCAACGTAGACAAAATGATCAGTTTCACCTTTTATCTCAGACACGTGTTTTATTTTTTGTCTATAGAAGAAATACCTAAGAGAGAAGTTGATTTCATTTCACCACACACTATACGTTCCTATTCAAATAATAAATTTATGGCATTCCTTCTTCTAAGCCGTAATTTTTTTTTCAGACCTTTTTTTTCAGAATTGGCTAATTCGCTTCCAACATTTTTTTTCTCTTTAACTTCCAATTTATTTTAAGTAAATAATGTCATGTATGCTTAAATAAAGTTGACAATAACTAAAACTTAAAATAAATCTTAGGAAGTAACCGGAAGTTATTGCATTCCATTATTTCTTGCCAATAAACTGTTTGCCTACTGAGATCTGCGTATTATAAGGTAATGAAATTTGCAATAAACTATATAAGCCTACTTCCACACACCCATAAATATAAAAGCTTTTGATTGCAAGAACAATAATGTTTACTTATGTAACAGTATTGTCAGGCCCGTATTTTATAAACACGAAATATTATAATAATTTACAATAAGACAAAATATTGCTATGTTGTAAATGGTGTTTGTGAATGCAAAGGCAATATTTTATTTAAAGACCGATTGAAATGCACTCTTGAAGAGTTGAAGTTGAACGACGTATTTTAAGGTTGCCTTATTGGGTTTAAAAAGTATGTATTTTCGTAGTATGTATGTAATTTTTGGGTGCCCTTTCGGTAGCATAATGTAAAAACATTATGCGACCGAAAGGGCACCCAAAAATTCTTACAGTTAGTAGTATGTAGACATAGTTAAAATGTCGTTTTGCATGATCGTTTTGGCATAAAGTCTTTTCGCATAATTTAGGATAAGCAGAGTTTTATGAACGCAGAATAGTTTCATCGGCATAATCCTTAGTAACTCTAATTTCATTTAACATATATTTTTAATCATAAAATTAAAGGGTATCATTGTTATACATCTAAAGGCATTTTATCATAATATAATATAAAATGTACAATGGATTTATCCATAACTATATCATAATCAACTAATCAAAATAAATAGGTAACCATCAACAATTAAGAGTAAACCTTATATTTAAGTTAGCGTGTTTGGCAGGGAATAAGGTCCCGATCCCGATCTGCCGTGGTCACCTTGCCGTGGTAGTTGTATGCCCAAACCAGAGTGCAATTTAGAGCCCGGAGATGCGGAGAGAGAGCAGCCCCCGTACGCCGTATTTTATATTTTATGTTATGAATGATAAGCCAATAAATATAACGATTAGTAATCGTTATGGTGAAAATATTTAATTTTATGCAAAAAAAAATTCACTGAAATACCATTATAACCAAAAAGGTTATGAGGAAAACAGTATGTGTTATTATTTATTCTGTATGCACGTTATGCGTAATGATGAGTAATCCAAAAAAAGTTATGCAGCTCTAAAATATGCCTTTCTGATTTATGCAACCGAATACGGACCCGTAATTTTTATCTAAACCCAAAATTGAAGTCAAAACCATTACAAGCTATTTTCTTTTGAATCATCTGATGATTAAATTCATTAATAATACTTCAGGATTTACCTATATTAAAATATAGTGTATGTTGAAATCATTTTCTTAGAGAAGGTATTGTTTCTTTACTGCATCGCCCTAAATAAGACTCAATCCTTGCCTAGCCTCCGTGTTATTTCACCATACTGAAGATGCATAATATAACTTGCAAGACGATCGTTGCCAAACGTACGCTTTCAAAATCAATGGTTCGGTAAAATTTTATTGTAATATTACCCAAGCGCGAAAAATAGTTGTTGAATTTTATCTGCACAATTACATTGCCAAATGTTTTAATAATTGTAATTGCAGTAGATGTACGCATCAGCACACAAAAGAGGTTTATTATCGACGACCAAAATTAGGTGATTGACCGAAACTGCGTTTTGTAAGATCTTGGACAATAGGTAAACAGATTAAAAATAAAACGGTTAAAAAATAGCGCGTGCGTTTACGAACGTGACCTCAATACTGCTCCAATTTCGCTTCCTACTCGTTTATCTTAACTCACATAAAAGGACTGAATTAAGATGGAACCTGTTTTGTTGTATCATTGCATTCTTCATTAAAAGCGAAGTCGGGTCTGCTCGTTCAAGGTTAATGTTAACATAAATAATCATTGAGACGAAGACTATTTCCTTATTTGATGAAGTTCCTATCATTGTATGGTCAACCAAAACTAGGAAGACTCGTGAAAGCTTTGTAAACAATGCTCTGTAGTAAATCATAAAGGTCGTTGCCCTTACCTTTCCATTCCTTGGCAAATCGTGAAATTTTAATCGATTTTATCGTTGCACGTATGTGAGGCGTGCAGTTGTAGATAAACATGTAAGGCTCTTCGTAACAGTAAATACATATTGCTTTATTTTATTATATTATATTGGGTTCGTTTAAATCTTAAGATGGAATAAAACAACTTTTGCGGACTATTTAGTGCACTTTTATTTACCCGAAATATAATTTTTTGGTTTATTTTTGGTTTCCCGACGCTTCGGCACCTTTTTAGTTGCCGTTATCACGGGTTGCCTATATATATTTGTGCGAGTGTGAGTGCGATGAGTGCGCGAAGAAACTTAGAGTGCGCGAAGAAACTTAAGAGATGAAGCTGTTCAACGCTGCCGTTCAAGCACTGTCACAACTCTTGAAGGTTCTCATTTATAAATATTCAGACTGTAGCTGACTGTGACTTAGCGTGATAGCATGTTTGATACGTACCCTGTCCAGTGCGCTAGGGGGTCGATCGTCGTGCAAATGTGGTCACACATTTGGTAAAATTGAATCCAAACGATAATCAGCTTTTTATTATATTCCTAACGTTACATTAGCTATAGCCAAGTGAAAGTGACAACATGAGCCCACATGCTAGTTAAATCCGAAAAAGACCCTTTTTTCAGGCGGAACCGAGCGATGTGATAGTATGCAGTTGTGTTTTCATACAATATAAAAAGAACAAATCTTTGAAAACCTTTGTGGTAGTGGAAGACAAAGTTATTTTACTGTTCTGCCAGCCATTTCTATTTCGCACTAGGTAGGCTATACATCGAATAGGATATGTTTTTGCACAATCGTCGTAACTGGTATCCATCACGAGCGCAATTAGCGTAATGAACATTTTGGCGCCCTCCCACGGCGCTGTCATTCAATCTGACACCTACCCAAATTACGCATACACAAGAATAGGCTTGTGATCTTTCGAATTGTGTACCACAGTTGACGTTGAAACAGTAAGGTTGAAAACGCACATAAATCGGGCGCAGATCGCGTTTTATGTATCGTGTCGTATGGTCGGTCGTATGTCATCCATATTAGCTATAAAAATAGATTTGCCGTACTCTCAACCCAATCAATGCCCATTCACTGTGTGTTTGAACTAAAGATCTATAGTGTTTTAAAGCATTGTGTCAAGTCAAAAGATCATCTTTGTAACCACCACACACATCCACATTTTACTGCAACTTATTTTGAATCTTGTCAATACTTAGCCTCAGATAACTTTTAACAATTTATCATCTAAGTATCCGCTGAATGCGACACCTATCCACGGCTGTATGTTACACGATTATTATTTTTGGGTTGTGTTATATAACTTCATGTAAAATGATCATAAAACTTTTATATATTTTAGCTTTTTATGAAGTTTTTTATATAGATCATATATATTATGCAACCTCTCTTTCATTTATTTTCTTGACTGAATGTCAAATTCCAGTTTCTGTCGATTTCATTCTTAGTTCAGCTGTTCAAGTTTGAAAAGGTTATAAACTGACATATTTAACCGACTGACCACCGAAATGGATGATTAGTGTTTGAATGCAGTGTTTGAAGCACTATTTGTTGTATTAAGCGCCCCGTAAGCTATCAAATTTTCTGTCATATTTTTGTGTTTGTCAAATTTATTAGACCCTCTACAGTTATTTTTGATGCGTTTTACTTCCAGAAATTTATTTGACAAACGTGTTTGTCAAAGCAACTCGTCAAACTTTTTACCGGCTATTTTCTTTCAAAACGTTAAAACTTCTTCATATCTCTCTTGTATTGGATCAGCTAATACTGGTGCGTAAATCAATACAAAAACTTAGGCGTGTGACAAATGAGAATCACCATACGTTTTTCTTCAGATCGCATGTTGAAGCTCGAACATCAGTCATCTACCTAATTACCTTCTGGTCATAAGTAGACTAGTTTATGTAATAAAAGCGTGTGTCTCCGACATCGTACGCGATGTTGTTCCAGTGAACTAAATGAGAGTAGTGAAATATCAATTTACTGTTTATTAGAGTTATTTATTACACTATGTAAAAGTAAGCAACTTACGTTTTATTTTATGTCTTAAAAAAATAGTCATTCCCGGTAAACTCGATGATCTACTTGACTATCCGCCTCCTGGGTAAATCTGGCCCTAAAGCTTGATCGCCGCAAATTTTAGTTATTTTTTAATTTTAATGCCAGCTAGCATTTTTAACCGACTTGCAAAAAAGGAGGAGGTTCTCAATCCGACGGAATCTTTTATTTTAATCAATAATACTAAACATATAAATAAGTTCACATGCAAATTGACTGACGAATATTGACAACCGACACGACAGTTCCACAGTGTGATGTTATGATGACTTACTTTTTTTCCTCTTATTAGGTTAGCTGTAGTCGTCGTCCCTTACCTACATTATTTTTAGTCAAGGAATTGACAATACGCCTACCTTTCCGTAATTAACAATAAGAACATAGGTACCTAATATTAAAGGTAGGCATTCGCTCATGTCAGTCAGACTTATGTTCTGCAATAATCGACTAAGCTATTCCTGACATTTCCGTGCGAACCACCTCGTAATCCCCAGTTACACAGTAACAAGTCTTCTCTGAAAACATGACTCATTAGTGCTCTTGTAGGAAACATGAATCGCATCAGCTTAGCCACTCCTTTAGGCGTTCATCATTCGTTAGACATCGGAAGAACTTTAAAGTAGGTACCTAACTAGGTTTAAGTTCTGTCGTTAGGTGTTTTTATAAACAAGATATTAGTCATATAAAGTTCTGAATACGTTTGTTATTTTAGGGCTCCCAAGATCAACGTGTCAAGATTGTAGAGTCCATTCGAAATACACTTTCTTATGTTGTTTCTGCTGTTAAAGCACCTCCGTGGTAGTCCGTGGTAGTAGTTTGACGACCTCCGCGGTAGAGTGGTACGTACACCGGTTCAAAGAGTCACCTAATCTGAGGTCCTGGGTTTGTAATAATCCCGGTAGTGTCAAAAGTTTGTACGATGAATACGAGCACTTGTACCCGAGTCATGGATGTTTATATATATATTTCTTAACATAAATACTTATATATGTATAAATATATAATTTATATCCGTAATCATGTATATATGTGTATCAGCTAGTATCCCATCACACAAAACTTACAGTGCTAACATTGGGGCTAGGTTAATTGATGTGAGTGTAAACTGTATTAAGATTATTATTAAACCATTATAGGCGCCGAATAAATTACTAAAGATAAACATGGATACAAACAACAATGGATATTGTACACTTATCCGAGGAAGATCTTTATGTACTGTCATCAATTATCTTTTTCTTTGGGTGAGGGTAGTAACCGAATTGATAAAGATTAGGCCAGTATAATAAAAAAGTTCTGGATCATAACTAATAAATATCAAACAAAAAAACTTTTGAAACATAACATTTTCAAGAACTAAATCATTAATCTAAAATCGATGTTTCCTGATCGTCCTGTAATATTTCAAAATAACATATTTGCCAGCTCACAAATCTTGACACGTCAAATTATGTACCTGTCTTATCAGATGTTCGATTCAATAGTATGTCACAACCTAAATCCAAAAACAGAAAGCCATGGCCAAATAACATCAAGATTGCTTTCAATAAATGTGCTAGCAGCCGCCCATGGATTCTTTCGCGTGGATTTTTCCAGTTCCCCATACAAACTGTCATCCCTTATTTCACTGTCATTTTGATTCATTTTCGCAATAAAAGGCACCCTAAGTTCTTCTCCAAATTCCAATATTTTATGTAAAAGTTCATAAAAAATGTTTGCTGTTTCATGTGTGATAAGTATACAAACAGACAGAAACACTTTTGTATTTTTATTATGAATGAATCAAAAACAAAAAGGTTTTAATCGAATTATGCGTAGTCAAGATGTGTCGGCTCACCTTCAGTGCCTAATAAGCGTGACGTACAGAGGCTCATTGTATGTTAATATAGAATGACAGCTAGTTATGACAGTCAAATTTTTAACTCCCATTTAATGTTGCGTTTATTTGGGGACATTAAATTTGATCATTCGAGCTCCACCCACTAACTGCCATGTGATTGTTGTTTGTGGATGCTGTATGAAGACATTATGAATTATAGGTGTGCATTTTAAGAAATGGAAGTACTTACTTGTAAAAAAGTGGAATTTAGTTGCCTGAATGCTTTATAAACTTGGTATGGAGGACAGCAGGTACACCGTTATTATGATCTTCATTTTAAAACAATTTATAATCAGTAGGCATTCCTAAATTATTTCCACATACTTGCACTATCACCGCTTAATAGTAATAAATAACGTCTTTTAAAAACGACAAAAACATTTAATGATGTCAACTTTAAAAATAAGCCTAGCAAAATCAAATAAATTATCTGATGAATAAGCGATATATTGTCAAATGTTTGATTTATATAGGTATGTAATAGTCAAATGAATAAGCCATTGTGTTTCAATTCTAGGAACTTAAGCAATGACCTTTATTCAAAGACATGTGTAACAGCTTCCACAGAATAAGTAGCAGTAGCGAAATCTTTTGTTTTTCTTAGATAAATAAAAATAATTACCAAGTGGAACTTTAAGTTATTTAACGCGATATTTACAAAATCTGCTTATATAACAGATGCGTCCTTCGACCAGCGGTATCGCAGTAGCAATCCCAATTTTCCATGCTCAGCATGATTTTGCGAAATGGTCACGCCCTTGTTTGGCCAATGTGGCAGCTGTTGAATATTGAACTTCAATTCGTCCTATATCTGCACCCCGACCGCCTAACGGTATAGCTTGTATTGTATTATCGCTATAGCTATCGATTTTTCAAACCCCCTACAAGGGCTCTCGCTGATGCTATCACTTTCATACTAAACATGCAATAGTGAATCCAATAGATGAATAGAAATATGTAGGAATTAGACAAAAACTGCTTCGTTGAAGGGTTTTATGAGAGTTTGAAGTTTGACAGCTATAGCGACAGCACCAGCTATACCTTTAGGCGGTCGGGTGCGGGTCATTGAAAAGCTATACAACAAAAAAAGGTTCCATTTTCCTGTTGTATGCAAATAGAAAATCATTATAATTCGCCCACTGTGTTGAGCCTTTTTCGTATTTGCTTCAATAGCTATTTATTAACGTATTCAAAGTATTTTGAATACGATATTCCACTTTTGGTATTTGTATTTATCTTATTTTGTCTAATAAAAGCTTAATTTCAACCTGAAGCTTAACTACCTAAGATAGCTTTTACAACATCTACAGAATTAAAAATGGTGAAGCGATTTTCAGTGATTTAAATCACAATTGCTATGGCACAGGTTTTCCTTGTGAGTGGATTAGGAAAACATGTCCATCTCGCGGGCCCAATGCGGGTTGGAGGGTATGGCGGATCGCCGGGTTCATGTTACTTTAAAGGTTCTTCAATAATACACAAAATACGTCTTTAATTTGGAGCGTCGTCCATTTATTTTTCGTCGTTATTAATTGTGCTAAATATCAATTTAAGCCACAGACTAGGTACAAATACAGTGTCGCAGTATAGATAAACTAAATAGCACCACAGTTCAGATTAACCACTTGGATTCCTATCATAGGGTGTTTACAACTGTACATCGTTTCTACGAGTATAATATTTTCTTAATGTTCTCTGTGTGTACTGGCTTTTGTAGCCGTGTAATTTGTCTCAAATAAATTGTTTTTATTTCCATGCTCTTTCTTTCTAAATGCAGCTGGATGTAGCGACATAGTGTCTTCTGTAGAATGGAAGTAAAAGTTGGCATAATAAATTATTGGACACCGAAACCAAAGAATACAACTTAACTATTACCCGAAACCGTGTCCGATTGCAAAACGTTTTTTTTTGATCGCAGGTTGAATGTGCTACCGAGCTCCTCTGATGCACCTCACTGATACTTACTCTGGGCCTCGTTCTGAATAGTTTGGTAAAGAGGCTGAAGATGGAACCTGCCTAAAAACGAATAAATTCTAATATACCAGGGTTATAGGTTCTATGTAAATAGGCCTATTCACTAACTTTTTTTTTATTAAATGACTTTTCACAAAATAACCGAAAAAATAACTTAATAGTGTCTTACTTTCGTAAGCACATCACAACCATTACAAAATATTAGAGTAATTTTCTTTCATTTTAATCTCGCTCGACGCAAAACCGAGCTTCATTAAAATATTTCATAAGCTAGTCGCTCATTCCTAGAAGTCCTTTCTTCGTAACTAGTAGAACTTGCAGCATGCGGTTTATTCTCATAAGTATAACATAATCCCACGAAAAACACTCAATATGAGTAAGATCTGCTACGTCGTTGAAGCAGGAACAGAAATAAGATTTTACTTTATACTGAAGTGATCGTTTCTACGAGTATTATATTTTCAGAGATCCTAAATGCATGCAGCAACATAATACTATTCCCATACTAATATATATTTAATCTATGAAAATTCCAAAATTAGGAAATTGTCAAAGAATTGCATTTTCCATAATTATCCTACTAATATTATAAATGGGAGTTAAGATGTTTAGATGTCCAAACACCTAAGTGTAGATGAGACCGCCCGCAGTTTCGCCGTTCGCGTGGAAATTTTAGGGGAAATATATCGGTCACCGTCTTTTTGCAAGAACCGATTGTATGTACATAATCGAGGCTATTTATGAACCGTCGAATTATTGTAAACGGACAATTGGATTTGCAATAACAAGGATGATTTTTTCAATGATTTATACATAAGGTGAAGAAATAAATGAACAGCCGGTGCTAAATATCTGAATTTGTTGATGGACAACTATAATAGAATAATTAAAATGCAAGAGGGTCCTGGTGACCTGTAGCTCAGGTTTCATTGGAAACCTTTTCAGGCACCAGTCTCCTCATAATGCAGGTCACACTCAAATAAATACATTATCTATCCCTGTATTAGAATTAAGTGCACCTATTGTGATGAGAAAATAAATTGTTGTTTATTTATTATTATTTATTTAACACCCGTGCTACCAATCTCGTTATGGGTTCCCACATTACGCATGGTCCTTTTGCCGGTATTAGTAAATAAATCAATTAATAGAATTATAGATTGATATGTTTGTCACATATCAATGATCACATTAATTTCAATAGTCCTTCTTGGGAAGTGTCATGGGAGATATAAACAATACTTCCCATGAATCTATCGTAAACATATTTTTCTGTGAATCAGTCACCTTCCCTCCCGCAGAGGAAGGTTCCTAATAGTATAAATATTAACATCCCGTGGACCCCACAACGAATTCTGTCTGAAACTCGATAGGAGTAGGTTCCGTGTGTGCAACGTTGCACATACGTATAGGTATAAGTAGATATAGTTCTTAAAGTTTATTGTAATACAGTAGTAAAGTAAAGTATTGTATTTAAAATTTTTTTTTTTTTATTATTCAATCCGTTTCACCGAAACCTGACTATCTATGGGCCAATCAGATGACCGCGTACAATAACACGTGTACTACGGGCAGCGATTATCTAATGAAAACTCGATTCATTTCAGCTTCGTCGCTGGAGTAGCTGTCATACAGTATGAGAAGATGACAGTAATGACAGCGTAGAAATGGGTTGCTAGGTGATTTTTTGTTAGATAATCAGTCTGCGGTAATTGTACACCGTGCAGCGATTAGTACATTTGATACGGGTAAACTGGGGGTCAATTCTGCTAGCCATAATCATGACTCAATCGTAGTGTTTTTTTAAACAGTAGTATCAAAAACTGGGTAAAAGATCACTACAATTGTAAGACGATTATGACTTAAACGTTAGCAGAATTGACCTCCTGATTGTTGACCATCATGATCATAATTCAATTAAATATGACGTAACTTTTGTCTCTTTTATTATCAAACAAATTGTGTGGTTCTGTGTGAAAAACGCCAATTTCATAGGTAAAATCCTAACATGATAAGCAAGTTGATAATAAGCTAAAACAAGGTTAAAATTACCTTATTATCTTATTCGCCAGCTTGATTTCGACAGATTTATTACTTCACTTCATTCCACAACTTCATAGTTGCAAGCCATAGCGTTTTAAACATTATATCAGACACTTAAAAGGAATAAAAAGATTGGGTTCAGACAAAAATGCAGTGAACTGATTACAAACGTCTTCATTATGACCCTGTACACGTTATCGCAAAAACGTTTTGAATGTTAACACTGATTCTGCAAATGAAAACACTCCTTTTTTTACCCTATAAATCTTATGCGTATTTGAAAAGGTTTACTTCGTTACTAGCATACCTTGTATGGGGAAGATTTATGGAATGTAGATGGTTTTTTGTTTGATTTCATACTTTGTAGCAGTTGCCTATTATATTAAATTAATGGCCTATAACGAGATTCTTGTAAATAATCTTTTTTGCAAATACAAAGTTTTAAGAACAATTTTACGGGATTTTATATTTATTGCAGCTGTATTTCTATATTTAACATTGTAATAAATAATTATTTGTAAATATCAGCTATAGTTTATTCGTACACAGCAGTAAGTACAGTATAAATAAGAATAGAACGTTTTTTTTATGATTTTGTAATTTTTGCATTTTTAAATGCAATTTTTAATTCTTATGGTAAATTTAAATAGAAAAATATTGGAAAAAATAAACTCGGCCGCAAGTGAATTCTCAGACGGGAATCGAACCCGCGACCTTTGGAAATCCGGTCCAATGCTCTATTATTTAAAATTTCTTTTTATTTAAAATTTACCATAAGTAGAACGTATTTATTATTTAAAGAATCTTCAATATAATCTGAGTTTAGTAAACGAAATAGGTAGATACTGGCTTTTCGTTTTCCATTGAATGTCGCAACACTGATATGAAATGGTACTAAAACAGTTTTAGTTACTGGTACTATAGGTACTAAATAAAAACAACAATGAATACAAAATACAACTAAAACAATTGTTATTACAGACAATCAACAACATAACTATCTAAGCACTTTATAACTACTACCTACTACACAGGATTATTATATTAAATTTAGTGATTTCTCTTGTTGGAAGGAGCGTCAACTAAGTAATTTAAGAAGCTAATCTTTGTTTGGTAATCGGCTTCTCTGCTCTAGGTTGCAGAGAAAATAGCACAGACCCAATGGAAGCTAATAACAGAGTCAATAGGGCTGTCAACCATGAGAAAGTGTAAAAGGAATCTCTGATTTGTTATATCTTGTTTCTATTTAGTGCAGAATGTAGCTTGTTACCCATTTATATAGCATCCAAATCACAAAAACGTTTTTACGTAGCTTTTTCAACTTGATAGTCGACGGTTTCTGCAAGCAAAAAAAATATCAATTTAAAAATCTGAAGTCAGTAGTAACTGATATTTTTGAATGCTGATCTGATGTCATGATGATGAGGCATTTGGATAAGTAAAAAACATAAACTTCGACGTACGATACAATTCTCAGAACCTTTTAAAGTGACTTCCTTATTCTAACTTGCACAAAATCTTAATGTAAAGTCAACAGCAGCTACGGCTTTACATAGTCTGTCATAGTTTTAAGACACATTTAGGCGTTGAGTTCAGATTTGTCTGTACAAATTTGACATTTTGTATAAACCATAGTTGCTTCTGACTGTACCTATATCTTTACTAGCCTTCCGCCCGCGACTTCGTCCGCGAAGAATTAGGTTATCACGGGGATTTAGGATGTTGCGTGCTGGTGCCAATTCGTCATCTCAGCCACAACACCCACTGCTGGGTAAAGGCCTCCCCCAAGGATCTCCACAACTATCGGTCCTGCGCTGCCCGCATCCAGCGGCTTTCCGCGACCTTCACCAGATCGTCGGTCCACTAATAAAACCGAACCATTATTGAAGAAGCTGATAACTGGTGATGAAAAGTGGATCACGTACGACAAGAACGTGCGAAAAAGGTCGTCGTCAAAGGCCGGTCAGCTTCACAGACTGCGGCGAAACCCGGGATAACTCGCAACAAGGTGATGCTGTGTATGTGGTGGGATTGGAAGGGCATTATTCATAATGAGCTGTTACCACCAGGCAGGACCATCGATTCTGAACTCTACTGCGAACAACTGATGAGATTAAAGCAAGAAGTTGAGAGAGTTTGGCTGGGAGGTGTTAATGCATCCGCCGTATAGTCCTGACCTTGCACCTTCAGATTTCCACCTATTTCAGAATTCTTTAGGCAGTGCCAGGTTAACATCACGAGAGGACTGCCAAAGCCACTTAATTGTTTCAGTGTTTTGATCAGAAGCCCCAAATTTATTTATCAAAGGGATAATTTCCCTACTTCAAAATAGCAAAAAGTTATCGATCAAAATGACACCTACATACTTTTGTTAAATGTAAATAAACTAGGTATATTAAAAAATATAAGATTTTTAACTTTCGCGTTCCATTATAAGCAGACTCAGTCTGCTTGTGACCACGGCTATTGCAACATAGCCGAAACGTCAAGCTGTAAGTACATAGTTGTACTACATTATAAATGTCGCGTTTTAGTCCCGTTGTTTTAATATATAATTATATTAAAAAATGTTTTGAATTTTCTTTAAAAAAATGCGAAGAAACTTTTTTCCCAACCTATTATATAGATAAGACAAATTGCTATTAGTTTGAAACTAGAATATTGTTTTTTCTTTACCATTTAGGAAATTTTAACCTGGCAGCCCTATCAAATATCAGTTCTTAAGCTTTACCTTGTAATAAATAGAACAACGCTATGCTTTAATGGGATACCGTAACGTTGCCATAAATGATCATTTCACGTTGGTTTCGACATTCGGTAACGAGCTCGAAACACGACGCTACATGGAAAAATAATCATGAAATTAAATTAATCATGAGAAACTTACTCACACTTGACGCAACTGTGAAATCACAAAACAGATATTTCATTTCATGGTATAACTAAAACTACTCGAATATACTAACAGTTACACGTAAATATATAAATAAAATCTACTCTTCTCAACTAAATATTATTTTATAGAAAGTTTTCCCTTTTTCGTTTAAAAAACTCCGTTCCTTATTCAACAATACTTATTAAAAAGTTTATTAAGTGTTTGTGTATGAATAACATGTCAAGCCTTTTTGACATACTTATTTAAGTTAAAATTACTAACAAATAAGTTCAGGGGGCCTACCACCATATCTTAACGCAATATTGTTTAATGTCAGTTTGTATCGGCGCAATGTTGCTATATGTCATATCGTACCACGAACCTCTTAAAACAAGCTTGTCTTTTGACGGAAGTTTTGTGGCGTCATCGCTCAATCATTCACTCAAACAAGATTTTTATCAATCAAACCTACTACGACGTCTTGTGTCAAATAAAGTAATTTAAACAGTATTGAAACAAAAGGAAAACAAAACGTTCTTACGACATGACGGTTTCTAAAAGATGGCGGTAGGCCTGCTGTACATTAAAAGCCGAGCTCACCAGCTGTCAATGAGATAATCGCGGTCGGAAACATCGTTCTGTCCTTTACAACAAAAAAAAACTGGAAATCAATATTATGAAAATGACATCAAGAGTATCAGTCGGTTTATCGGTTGTTGAAATGGGTTTGAATTCATTTTCCCCCTATTTATTATAATAATGTGTTTTTATATTATTTATATCATATACTATTATATTTACTTGTAAATTTTTTATCTAGATTTATTATCTAAATATAGCTTGCATGCCCTCCTCTATCATGTCCGTTGCGTTGTATAGTATGTAAAACATGCTACCCGTTGGGCTAGAAAAGAAACCAGAATGAGAAACATCTCAGTTTCTTTATATGTCGACAGCCTCACCTTACTTTTATGGTGATTTATTTGAATGTGTTTCAATGATTCGGTAATCTTTAATTTTGCAATGAAAATGAGGACAAAGGGTACATAAATTAATAAATTGGTTAAATTAACATACTTATTTCTCTAACCTAATGATGGAAAATACAAAAAAAAAACTAAATAAAAAGTTATCAAATAAACAATCATAGGAGGTGCCTTTTACGGCCAAAAATTGTACGGCTACGTTATGGGAATAAAGACATATCTACTCTTGCGTTTGTCGCAACGCAACGCATTCCGCCAATTTTTTGGCACATATCTTTTTCTTATCATTTGAACATATTTAAACCGGAACCTTTGTGAATATTTTTTGTGTTTGTGAGTTACATCGCTTATGTTATATCCTTTAAAATACCATAATCTAAACTAATAAAACAATACCGTGACTGATAGACAACGCACAGCTTAAACAGCTGAACCGATTAAGCTGTAATCTCTCTATAAATCGCTTGAATATCACTCATATTTGTACAGCGGCCACGTTTTTAATTGTGGTAGTATAAATCCTGAAGCAAGATGAACTCGTGAGGAAGCAATATCGCGCATCACGCCTTGCGTCTTCTCACGACAAGACGGCAGCTAAACATTCTTATTTCAACACTGATAGAATGTTTATTCACATTTATATTAAAATTTCAAGAAACAACATATTTTGTTCACCATAATAACATGCAGTCGGAGGCATGACATAATGAATGATTCGACTTATTATTAAATTCTAAGTATCTTAATTCTTTTTTTAAACGTCACATGTTGTAAGTTACATTACACAGTAGGTATTTGACATACCCACCTTATTATAAATCACAAAAACGATAAAAATAAACATTTTCATTTCATGCAATTACAACTTATTAGGCATTTTTATTTGTAACTTTCATAAATGTAACTAAATATGCCTCATTTAAAACTTACCTACAATGTACCAATGGCGAAGGTCCATACATACCGATTCCCATCGGCTTCCCTTTTATAAATCCTATCCCGCTGATCCACCATACAAATTAGATAAATTTTGGACAATTTTTTTGTCCTGAGAGGTTATTCTCTAAGCAAACATCGACGCTGTTGTCATGACTGAACGTCATATCAGCTGTCAAATAGTATTGAAAATGGAGCAGTCTTCGCTGTTGCAGCCGTCAATATGAAGGATGTTTGCTTATAGAATAACCTATCTGCTTACCTTCGTCATATTTCGACGTCTCGGCACTGATATGTACAATACCTGTTTATTTTATTTCCACTTTAACATTCCACTGTAATGTTACGCAATCGGCTATTTCGATTTGATATTATTTTCTACCGTTGCCTATATAACCCTCTTTAGTAAATGAGACATGTTCTATCAAACCACGATCACAACCAAAGGCCGATAATTGAAAATCAGTCAACGTGCTCACATTGAAAAGTTGCATCATCTACATATTTGCAATTATAGAAATAATATCGAAAAATAGAAGGATAAATCGTCACTGAAAATGTGCAATTGTGTTTTGATATGAATACATGTATTTTATACTATTTTTACCGGCTTGGATGGGACTGTAGGACTAGTTCACTTAAATTGATAAATTACTTAGTTATTTAAATTAAAAAAAAAAACATTACAAATACACTTTTTGTTGTAGTTATAATAATTTGTGCACGTGTAATTTATATAAATTGATATTATATATTTTATATATATATATATATATATATATATAAATTATATGTATTATATTTATTTAAGTGTGTGTTTATTTTATTCCGTGCGTTTCCAGATTCCCATACAACTCCCATACTGGACTAAGTGTGAAATAGATTGTGTTAGCAGCTAGCTTACCAGTGCAAATAGTAATAGCCTACCAATGGATAGGGTGGATTCGAAAACTAATATATAGGCGAAAGGCTGATGCTCCCATCTTTGGGATGGTTCAGCAAAATACCCGTTAGCCGCACTCGATTTGGTGGAACGCAGAGCCAGGAAACTCGTTGGGGATCTTAAGCTAGTTAATACCAAGCTCCACAGTCTCTCTCATCGTCGAAGAGTTGCTTCATTGTCAGTGTTCTACAGATTATACTTCGGAGAGTGTGCTATTGAGCATGACATTGACATGAGCTCATCCCGCCACTCCTTTTTACAACGGGAGGTCTAGACGTACTGCAGGCTAGCAGGCTATTTGATATTCCACGTATGCGTACAAAGCGCTTCTCCTCATCTTTTATTATACGCACAGCCAGGGAATGGAACTCCCTGCCTGCATCTGTGTTCCCGGGAACTTATAACCCCGATGTATTTAAAGCTCGAGTGAATAGGCTTTTTCTAGGCAAGCTCGCTCCATCTTCGGCCTCTTCTTAAATCCCACGATTTAGAATGAGGCCATGATAATGATATGATAATTTTCTAAGATTATTAAAATAAAATCTTATATATTTTTTTTGAGCTCTAAAATATTTAGCTTTTTGTAGTAATAATAACTGTTTGCAGTCCATATATTTTAGTTCGTAACTCTATGGTCGCAGTAGCAGCTTTTTTATCACGTCACAATAACAAGTAATCGTTTAAATACTTGTTACAATTACAACCACACATGCTGATGGAAGTCCTTCTATTCTATACTATAGAGTTCAGAATATGTTTGTTGTATCGCCTTCCTACTTCTACCTAGGGTATGAAATTCAGTATGCAATGAAGAACAAAAAGCTTGTCTTGAAGGTGAACAAGAACAAATTATGGAGGCATGTCGGTATGTACACTACCTACCTCATCAACAAGTCAGTATACTGTTCTATAATAGCACTTAAATCTTTCTCCAGAAGCCGCAGGCTTATCGACATTTACATGAATTAGCATTTCGGTGATGACTGATGACGGACTTATTATATTTAAATTAAAAAGTATTTTAGTGGCCAGAGTGTTATATGGTATTCATGGTATAATAAACGTAGGTTCAACGCCTCCCCGTAACATGAACACCATGAACACTCTGTACTAGACACTTATTTACAGGACAAAAAAAACATCAAAGTTCCTACTCAACACACTAATACATTCTTATAATACGCGACATAATATTACACCTTAAAAAATAACTTAGCCTATTTGTACAACCTTAAAAAAGCTAACAACAGATAATAAACCTACCTATCGACCAAACTTAAACCTAAAGACTGTACACATTTACAGTGGGAAGGCCTGGCCGTCAAGAGTGATCGTACCATCGCTTTGTATTACTCTCATTCCTAAGGAATCTTTAACAGGTCCAAGATTTTTAAAACGATCTTTTTTCTCAGTTCAGTTTTAAACTGATTTCTTACTGCTTCGTCGTTGCACAGTATGAAAAAATCGTATACGAATATTGCCACTACTAAAAGACTATCGCCGTCCCTTTTGTAATAGAGACAGTGTTCAGAAGCCGCTTCAATTAGTGAAAAGCTGGTCATCGCCTCACATACCTTTTTATTCTACTGTCGCGGAGCTTGCTTAAGGCCATATAGAGATTTTTTGAGTAAGCAAACCTTATTGCGTGAGTCAGTGGTGAAGCCTTCAGGTTGCTCCATGTAAATCTCTTTCTCGAGATCACCATTTAAAAATGCAGTCTCTACATCTAGGTGTTCGATGAGTGGGTTCAGCTTCACTGCAAAGGCCATTAATAATCTAATGGAGGACAGTCTGGCAACTGGAGAGAACGTTTCTCCATAGTCAATGCCATTCACCTGAGTAAAACCTTTTGCTACTAGACGAGCTTTGAATTTTACAATTTCCCCATTAGTGTTTCTTTTAATTTTGAATACTCTTGATCGTTTTTCTGTCAGGGGTCTATCAACTAATGTCCAGGTGCCATGTTTCTAAAGTGAGTTGTATTCAGCGTTCATGGCGTCTAACCATTCTGTTCTATGGCTGTCCTCTAGAACTTGCTTGTATGTCTCAGGCTCACAGTCAGTACTAGTAACATTCGCAGTCTCAGCGTACCTGACTGGTGCACGTCGATCTCGTTGAGGATATCGCTGCTCTGTTTCCTGGTGTTGGTCTTCGGAAAGATCTGAGAGACATTCAGATGGTGCTTCTTCAGTATCCAGGTAGACTTCTGCTGATTCTGTTACTGGAGGGCCATCGGAAGACTCAACAGGTGTCGTCTTCTCAGGCTGAGAACTGGAAACGGGTGGAGGAGTTTGGACATTAATTTAAATATGGGCATCAAAGTTTTGTCCTTCTGACGCTCTGTTGGCGTCTGTTGATTGTATAGTACAATCAGATTTACTAGATCCCAGAAGTTTTTCTTCTATGAAGACAACATCCCTCGCGATAATGACTTTCCGCGGGTTTTGTGGATCAAAAACACGATAGCCCTTGCTTTCCGTAGAGTACCCTACAAAGTTGCAGGCTTGTGTTTTTGAGTCAAGCTTTTTGCGCTTTTCCTTAGGAATAAGCGCATGCGCCTCACATCCAAATAATCTTAAGTGAGAGAGGTTGATGGGTTTCCCTATCCACAATTCTTCTGGGATTTTGTTTTTTAAGGCTTGAGAGGGCGAATGTTTTTTTTTATTAATTGCAATATTGACTGCTTCACCCCAATATGCCTTTGAAAGCTTTGAGTCTTGAAGTATAGCTCGAGCTTTCTCGATTATTGTGCGATTGACTCTCTCAGCAAAACCGTTTTGCTGCGGCGTGTAAGGGACGGATGTCTGGTGAATGATTCCGTTCTCCTTAAGGAAAGTAGACATTGCACTATTTACAAATTAGCAACCGTTATCGGAGAATTTTAATTTTAATTTTTCAGAATCAGAATTTTAATTTTCAAACCAATTTGGTTTTCCACCAAATGTTTAAATTCGACGAACTTCTGAAACACTTCAGATTTCGTTTTGAGTAAATACCCATACGTTTTTCGGCTAAAGTCGTCCGTAAATGTAAGGAGGTATAGGGCACCACCCCATGATTGTGTACCCATAGGGCCACATAAATTCGTATGCACGATACCTAATTTGGTATCGGGCCTCCTTGCAGACTTCTTAAAAGGTATTTTCGCCAGTTTACCTTGAACACAAGGGAATAGAAATAGATATAAGAATCATTTATTTGCCACAAACATGGTACAATTGATGTCATAATTCATTATAGTTTTACATATTTGACCCATAACACAGGCATAAAAATATTGCTTACAACTTATAAAAACAAAAAAACACAAGGAAAAAAAATTAAACTACCTACTTGCTGATTTCCAATAAAATATTAAATGTCTTACTATGTATGTAATGGCTATACTTATATAATTGTAATAAGGTTTTGAACAAATTAATAATAATCAAAACAAAACACTTAATATTAATGTCAAAAATAATAATTACAGTCATGTCAATTTACAAATTCTAAAATATTCTATTAAATGTCAATATGAATTAATAATAAATAAAAACGCACATACAATAAGAAAAATCGAAAAAAATATATTAAATGTCTTAAGGATTAATTATTTAAAACAACTTTTCTTAATTTTTCCATTCCAAATATTTTTTAACGCTATAGAAGCAATGTTCTAACAGCCACACCGATAGCTTTCGCTTAAATATTTTAAATGGCAATTGCTTAATATCATAAGGCAGTTTATTAAATATTAATATAGCTTGACAATAAACATTACGTTTAAAAAGACGAAGTCTACTATTCGGCAAAAACAATCTATCCATATGCCTTGTGTGTCGTGTTATCGCGTCAGAATGTTTCGGAAAATAGTGCGCGTTTTGTCTTACAAATATGCAGATCGCTTTAATGTACATACAGGCGACTGGAAGTATTCTTAGATCCTTAAACAATGGTTTACAGCTGTCAGTACTCCATGCGTTACATATAGCCCTTACACATTTCTTTTGTAGTCGAAAACAGTTACCCCATAACAGCAAACCTCAGCTCAGTACTGATGAGACGTATCCATAGTACGCGCTAGTAGCTGCTTCTATGGATACTGTTTGCCTTAGGCGTCTTAAAGCAAATATAAATCTATTTAATTTTGTGCACACTTTTTCAATATGTGCCTTCCAGTTATAGTGTTGGTCAATCGTGATGCCTAAAAAGTCAGTATTCGGTACTGCATAAATGTGTTCGTTATTGTAAGTTATGTCTAGTTTCATTTCTTTTTGTTTATGTGTCTGAAATTGTATCATTTTAGTCTTCTGTATATTTATAATTAAATTATATTATATTATTATATTTAGCCAATTGTTAATGTCATGTACGCATTTAGTTATTTTGTCTCGTAATTTGTCATCATCTTTATCTTTAATAATTAATGTCGTATCGTCCGCGAATAAAATGGTTTTTTCGAATGTTGCAGCGGGAATGTCATTTATGTAACTTAAAAACAAGAGAGGTCCCAGTATACTGCCTTGTGGTACACTAGAGCCATTTGTCTTATAGTCTGATCTAAATTGGTATTTACCGGTTTTCTATGCTGCTGTATTATTCTAGTTACTTCAACGCATTGTTTTCTATCTTTGGGGTAATTCTCGCCTGTCTTGACGACAATTGACTTTATAACAAAAAAAGAATAATTTGAATCGGTTCATAAATGACCGAGTACTGAGGTAACAAACATTAAAAAAACATACACACGAATTGATAACCTCCACCTTTTTTTGAAGTCGGTTAAAAAGAAGAATTCATATACACTTTAATTACGCAATTTTCTTCATAAACGTTTGTTTGTAAGATCGCCCACAGTTTACAGATCTACTGTTATTTAAACTGAGCTAAACTGAGCTGATTTGATCTTGTTTGGTTTTTTACCCTACAGTAAGTAAATTTTTGCCTTATTGAATTTATTATTGGCAGATTTTACCTTTACAAATAATTAACAATCATACAATCTAGACAACGTGTTTTTGCGTATCTCGTTATTCTTCACAGTAAAGTAGTTTGTCTCGCTCCATTTTTTCTCAAATGTCATCGACTTCGGTTTTTATATAGTTGTTGTACTAAATGAACTAGAGGACAAGTATAGCGAAGGTCGTTTTTTATACTGTAACTAACATTTATCGTAAATCTTATTTGGAATGTTTTTTTACAGCAAATTATAGCACATTAACATCTTAATGAAATTTCGTGGCATGCTTATGACATTTATCATGCAGTATCTTGTGTGAAATAGTTTTTTAAGATCTGAGGTGCGGAATATAATAATTTCGCTAATTAAAATGCGAAAACTGTTAATAAAAGGAAAATCAAAACTAAAGTTGCCAAGAGGAAAACAAAAGTAACAGTAAAATATGGCAAAATACCATTCAGAGGAAGACCAATATCCTACAGAAATTACTTTACATTAAAATAATGATACATAGTCACCTATCAAAATAAAAACAAGAAAACATTAATTAACCGATTGCGTTAGGGCTCTTCACATTTTTTCCTCGCTACCGACGTGACCACGGCCGCTATTCTAAAAGCCATACAATTAATAATAGACCTAAAAGAATTCCAGCTCACGCTTCTGTCGACCAGTACAAGTTTTCGCAACCATAGTGAGAATCCAGTCGTGGCTTCGCCGACCGTGAGCGCGGCAGACGAGTCGTCAATTCAACCTTAAGCTTAGTACAAACAAGCCCTTTACACAAGAGTTTTCTATCAGCATCAATCCGTACTAATGTTTTAAGTCAGTAAGTAACTTGTAAAGTGAAAAATAAACATCTGTAAAGTTTCGTCAAGTTACATTTTATAAGTTAGTAGTAGTTATTAGTACATAGAACATTATAAGTATACAGTGTTTGTAGATAAGTTTGTACGGAAAACTGGAACAAAATACGTAAAGACGCGGGTGGACACTAGGTACTCAACTTATATTTATATCAATTATTTAAATCATTACGTTGTTCTTGTTTTTGTCCGTCAGACACATACGATCAACTTATGAGAGAATATACAGAAATAATTGACGTTGATGTTTATCTACAAATCATTTATCGAGATTTTTGTCCTTTGTATTAGTTTAATTAGGTAGATTAACTAAGTTGTTTATCTTTTATCAAATCTTTGTTATTTTGCACGTGGCAATAGACAGAACTGAAGGTTATTAAGTATCAGTTTGATTATATCTGTCTTTACCTTATCATGGGCCTACCGTAATCTTATTTGAGTCAATGATAGATAAGATAGATAATACTGCGCTAAGAGATGGCGGTAGGCCACCAGCCCTAAATCACTAAACCAGTTTCGATGAATTTGACTTGTAATTAGACAAATCTTGAGGAAGGACCTTAAAATGAACTATAATATAAATTCACGTAAATTTTCACGCAAGCAAATTCATGAGCAGAATGTACGGTATTTCCCAAAATATTTTTTTTTTACTTGAATCAGTGTGTACACGGCTCAAAAAGTTATCCTACCAATATCTACAGTTGCACCGTCTGTTTGCCGCGCCATAAATCGCACGTAATTATAGTTCGATGCAACCGTGAACGATGATAAAGTGTCATGTTTGTATCCTGATTAATAGTCAATGAAACTTTTTTCGATTTTTTAAGTAGCTTAAACATGGCTTGATAATTAAATAAGCGGCTGTGTAATCAATCCTTTATTACATATGCGTGGTACCTACTAGAGGCTGTACGCAGATTTCCGTTCCCAAGAAAATATCAGATTAAAAGTATTCAAATCTGTTCAGTCGTTATCGTGTCATTTCACAGTAAGGTTATGGATTTTATTTCTTGGATTTACAACTAAATCAAAAGTCCTTTAATAATACAAAACATTATTAGTCAAATGGGTAGCTATCAGATTGTTAAACATTTCCAAATATGATTCTTTTGCATATTCCTTCATGCAAGCAATAAAATTAAAATTGTATAGTTTTATTATTTAGGTGTTTTTCTTTTATAAAAAAATATCTAGTTTATAGTTCGAACTTAACTATGTTTCTTGCATTTTCTGTAAGATTTGCACTGGTCTCCTTCGCTATCGTACAGTTCATCAAAGCTCGTGACTTCCTTTCATACTTCCTTGATTTAATCGAAAATCGTGCGCTTAGTACTTTTTCTGTACTGAGTTCGTCTTCATAAGACTTTATAAAATACTAACGTACGTATTACGGTACTATGTAGCGATAGCGAAAACTAAGTTAAAAGCTAAAGCGTAGCTAAGTTAAAATAGTCTTATGTATGGAGAGGCTCTATTTTGCAAAAGTATACAATATTAGTATTAGACATTTGACGACCTCCGTGTCGACGACTCTGAGGTCCCCGGTTCGAATCCCGGTAGGGGCAAATATTTGTACCTGTGTCATGGACGTTTATATAATAATTCTACACATAATAATAAATAATTTGAACTCTTCCAAGTTTATTTTTCACGTCGAAAGTGAGCCTAAGATGTAAGGTTTATGTTACGTTATTCAGTAGGCAGTATATGTTCTATTCGCTTTATAAAGTTTAAAATAAGCAGTTTACTCGCAGTTATTATAAAATTACTAGTTTCCGCCCTCAGTGTCACCCGTGTGATTCTCGTTCCCGTGAGAATATCGGGATAAAAAGGTACCTATGTTACCCTCGGTCCATTCAACTAACTCTATGCCTAAAATCAAGTTGATTGGTCGCTTAGGGCGTGAACAAAGGACAAACAAATACACTTTCGCATTTATAATATTAATTAGGATAGGATAATCATGGTGCAAGCTTGTCAATCCCATAGAATAGTTAATAATTTATCAGTTATTTTTTTAACCTAAAGTTTGCGTTAGCGTTCTAACGAATAGAAAATTTGCCACTTGAGTAGGGAGGCTTTTGCGAAAGTTATGTTATTAGAATACACTTACAAAAATATCGAGCTACCGTCTAGCGGCCGCCCGCCATTCCACCCGCATGGTTCCATTACCGTGGGAATATCGGTACGAAAAGTATCCTTTTTTTTTATTCAGGCTATATTCTATCTGCGTTGTCAAATTTCATCCAAATCGGTTTAGTAGTTTTTGCGTGAAAGAATAACAAACAAACAAACAGATATACTTTCGCATTTATAATATTTGTAGAATATTAACGCTTTCACGGACACTCAACAGCTATAATAGCAGTCATAACAATAAAAATTCTATTGTGTCTCGTTCACTGTTTAAGATGTTTGTATTTGTAATATTTTTATAGACCAGCCAAGTCATTCAAAAAATTCCAGCTTGACTGTAGACTAGAATTAAACTAGCAATTCAAACGTACAGTATTTTAAATATCTCACGCTATTGCGTTATTATGAAACATTTTGTTATAATGTAAAATGTTATTCAAACAAACAACTTATTGAGAAATTACAAAGCAGCATACAATACAATAACATTAAACAAAGTATAATACGCGACATAATATTACACCTTAAAAAATAACTTAGCCTATTTGTACAACCTTAAAAAAGCTAACAACAGATAATAAACCTACCTATCGACCAAACTTAAACCTAAAGACTGTACACATTTACAGTGGGAAGGCCTGGCCGTCAAGAGTGATCGTACCATCGCTTTGTATTACTCTCATTCCTAAGGAATCTTTAACAGGTCCAAGATTTTTAAAACGATCTTTTTTCTCAGTTCAGTTTTAAACTGATTTCTTACTGCTTCGTCGTTGCACAGTATGAAAAAATCGTATACGAATATTGCCACTACTAAAAGACTATCGCCGTCCCTTTTGTAATAGAGACAGTGTTCAGAAGCCGCTTCAATTAGTGAAAAGCTGGTCATCGCCTCACATACCTTTTTATTCTACTGTCGCGGAGCTTGCTTAAGGCCATATAGAGATTTTTTGAGTAAGCAAACCTTATTGCGTGAGTCAGTGGTGAAGCCTTCAGGTTGCTCCATGTAAATCTCTTTCTCGAGATCACCATTTAAAAATGCAGTCTCTACATCTAGGTGTTCGATGAGTGGGTTCAGCTTCACTGCAAAGGCCATTAATAATCTAATGGAGGACAGTCTGGCAACTGGAGAGAACGTTTCTCCATAGTCAATGCCATTCACCTGAGTAAAACCTTTTGCTACTAGACGAGCTTTGAATTTTACAATTTCCCCATTAGTGTTTCTTTTAATTTTGAATACTCTTGATCGTTTTTCTGTCAGGGGTCTATCAACTAATGTCCAGGTGCCATGTTTCTAAAGTGAGTTGTATTCAGCGTTCATGGCGTCTAACCATTCTGTTCTATGGCTGTCCTCTAGAACTTGCTTGTATGTCTCAGGCTCACAGTCAGTACTAGTAACATTCGCAGTCTCAGCGTACCTGACTGGTGCACGTCGATCTCGTTGAGGATATCGCTGCTCTGTTTCCTGGTGTTGGTCTTCGGAAAGATCTGAGAGACATTCAGATGGTGCTTCTTCAGTATCCAGGTAGACTTCTGCTGATTCTGTTACTGGAGGGCCATCGGAAGACTCAACAGGTGTCGTCTTCTCAGGCTGAGAACTGGAAACGGGTGGAGGAGTTTGGACATTAATTTAAATATGGGCATCAAAGTTTTGTCCTTCTGACGCTCTGTTGGCGTCTGTTGATTGTATAGTACAATCAGATTTACTAGATCCCAGAAGTTTTTCTTCTATGAAGACAACATCCCTCGCGATAATGACTTTCCGCGGGTTTTGTGGATCAAAAACACGATAGCCCTTGCTTTCCGTAGAGTACCCTACAAAGTTGCAGGCTTGTGTTTTTGAGTCAAGCTTTTTGCGCTTTTCCTTAGGAATAAGCGCATGCGCCTCACATCCAAATAATCTTAAGTGAGAGAGGTTGATGGGTTTCCCTATCCACAATTCTTCTGGGATTTTGTTTTTTAAGGCTTGAGAGGGCGAATGTTTTTTTTTATTAATTGCAATATTGACTGCTTCACCCCAATATGCCTTTGAAAGCTTTGAGTCTTGAAGTATAGCTCGAGCTTTCTCGATTATTGTGCGATTGACTCTCTCAGCAAAACCGTTTTGCTGCGGCGTGTAAGGGACGGATGTCTGGTGAATGATTCCGTTCTCCTTAAGGAAAGTAGACATTGCACTATTTACAAATTAGCAACCGTTATCGGAGAATTTTAATTTTAATTTTTCAGAATCAGAATTTTAATTTTCAAACCAATTTGGTTTTCCACCAAATGTTTAAATTCGACGAACTTCTGAAACACTTCAGATTTCGTTTTGAGTAAATACCCATACGTTTTTCGGCTAAAGTCGTCCGTAAATGTAAGGAGGTATAGGGCACCACCCCATGATTGTGTACCCATAGGGCCACATAAATTCGTATGCACGATACCTAATTTGGTATCGGGCCTCCTTGCAGACTTCTTAAAAGGTATTTTCGCCAGTTTACCTTGAACACAAGGGAATAGAAATAGATATAAGAATCATTTATTTGCCACAAACATGGTACAATTGATGTCATAATTCATTATAGTTTTACATATTTGACCCATAACACAGGCATAAAAATATTGCTTACAACTTATAAAAACAAAAAAACACAAGGAAAAAAAATTAAACTACCTACTTGCTGATTTCCAATAAAATATTAAATGTCTTACTATGTATGTAATGGCTATACTTATATAATTGTAATAAGGTTTTGAACAAATTAATAATAATCAAAACAAAACACTTAATATTAATGTCAAAAATAATAATTACAGTCATGTCAATTTACAAATTCTAAAATATTCTATTAAATGTCAATATGAATTAATAATAAATAAAAACGCACATACAATAAGAAAAATCGAAAAAAATATATTAAATGTCTTAAGGATTAATTATTTAAAACAACTTTTCTTAATTTTTCCATTCCAAATATTTTTTAACGCTATAGAAGCAATGTTCTAACAGCCACACCGATAGCTTTCGCTTAAATATTTTAAATGGCAATTGCTTAATATCATAAGGCAGTTTATTAAATATTAATATAGCTTGACAATAAACATTACGTTTAAAAAGACGAAGTCTACAATTCGGCAAAAACAATCTATCCATATGCCTTGTGTGTCGTGTTATCGCGTCAGAATGTTTCGGAAAATAGTGCGCGTTTTGTCTTACAAATATGCAGATCGCTTTAATGTACATACAGGCGACTGGAAGTATTCTTAGATCCTTAAACAATGGTTTACAGCTGTCAGTACTCCATGCGTTACATATAGCCCTTACACATTTCTTTTGTAGTCGAAAACAGTTACCCCATAACAGCAAACCATAGCTCAGTACTGATGAGACGTATCCATAGTACGCGCTAGTAGCTGCTTCTATGGATACTGTTTGCCTTAGGCGTCTTAAAGCAAATATAAATCTATTTAATTTTGTGCACACTTTTTCAATATGTGCCTTCCAGTTATAGTGTTGGTCAATCGTGATGCCTAAAAAGTCAGTATTCGGTACTGCATAAATGTGTTCGTTATTGTAAGTTATGTCTAGTTTCATTTCTTTTTGTTTATGTGTCTGAAATTGTATCATTTTAGTCTTCTGTATATTTATAATTAAATTATATTATATTATTATATTTAGCCAATTGTTAATGTCATGTACGCATTTAGTTATTTTGTCTCGTAATTTGTCATCATCTTTATCTTTAATAATTAATGTCGTATCGTCCGCGAATAAAATGGTTTTTTCGAATGTTGCAGCGGGAATGTCATTTATGTAACTTAAAAACAAGAGAGGTCCCAGTATACTGCCTTGTGGTACACTAGAGCCATTTGTCTTATAGTCTGATCTAAATTGGTATTTACCGGTTTTCTATGCTGCTGTATTATTCTAGTTACTTCAACGCATTGTTTTCTATCTTTGGGGTAATTCTCGCCTGTCTTGACGACAATTGACTTTATAACAAAAAAAGAATAATTTGAATCGGTTCATAAATGACCGAGTACTGAGGTAACAAACATTAAAAAAACATACACACGAATTGATAACCTCCACCTTTTTTTGAAGTCGGTTAAAAAGAAGAATTCATATACACTTTAATTACGCAATTTTCTTCATAAACGTTTGTTTGTAAGATCGCCCACAGTTTACAGATCTACTGTTATTTAAACTGAGCTAAACTGAGCTGATTTGATCTTGTTTGGTTTTTTACCCTACAGTAAGTAAATTTTTGCCTTATTGAATTTATTATTGGCAGATTTTACCTTTACAAATAATTAACAATCATACAATCTAGACAACGTGTTTTTGCGTATCTCGTTATTCTTCACAGTAAAGTAGTTTGTCTCGCTCCATTTTTTCTCAAATGTCATCGACTTCGGTTTTTATATAGTTGTTGTACTAAATGAACTAGAGGACAAGTATAGCGAAGGTCGTTTTTTATACTGTAACTAACATTTATCGTAAATCTTATTTGGAATGTTTTTTTACAGCAAATTATAGCACATTAACATCTTAATGAAATTTCGTGGCATGCTTATGACATTTATCATGCAGTATCTTGTGTGAAATAGTTTTTTAAGATCTGAGGTGCGGAATATAATAATTTCGCTAATTAAAATGCGAAAACTGTTAATAAAAGGAAAATCAAAACTAAAGTTGCCAAGAGGAAAACAAAAGTAACAGTAAAATATGGCAAAATACCATTCAGAGGAAGACCAATATCCTACAGAAATTACTTTACATTAAAATAATGATACATAGTCACCTATCAAAATAAAAACAAGAAAACATTAATTAACCGATTGCGTTAGGGCTCTTCACATTTTTTCCTCGCTACCGACGTGACCACGGCCGCTATTCTAAAAGCCATACAATTAATAATAGACCTAAAAGAATTCCAGCTCACGCTTCTGTCGACCAGTACAAGTTTTCGCAACCATAGTGAGAATCCAGTCGTGGCTTCGCCGACCGTGAGCGCGGCAGACGAGTCGTCAATTCAACCTTAAGCTTAGTACAAACAAGCCCTTTACACAAGAGTTTTCTATCAGCATCAATCCGTACTAATGTTTTAAGTCAGTAAGTAACTTGTAAAGTGAAAAATAAACATCTGTAAAGTTTCGTCAAGTTACATTTTATAAGTTAGTAGTAGTTATTAGTACATAGAACATTATAAGTATACAGTGTTTGTAGATAAGTTTGTACGGAAAACTGGAACAAAATACGTAAAGACGCGGGTGGACACTAGGTACTCAACTTATATTTATATCAATTATTTAAATCATTACGTTGTTCTTGTTTTTGTCCGTCAGACACATACGATCAACTTATGAGAGAATATACAGAAATAATTGACGTTGATGTTTATCTACAAATCATTTATCGAGATTTTTGTCCTTTGTATTAGTTTAATTAGGTAGATTAACTAAGTTGTTTATCTTTTATCAAATCTTTGTTATTTTGCACGTGGCAATAGACAGAACTGAAGGTTATTAAGTATCAGTTTGATTATATCTGTCTTTACCTTATCATGGGCCTACCGTAATCTTATTTGAGTCAATGATAGATAAGATAGATAATACTGCGCTAAGAGATGGCGGTAGGCCACCAGCCCTAAATCACTAAACCAGTTTCGATGAATTTGACTTGTAATTAGACAAATCTTGAGGAAGGACCTTAAAATGAACTATAATATAAATTCACGTAAATTTTCACGCAAGCAAATTCATGAGCAGAATGTACGGTATTTCCCAAAATATTTTTTTTTTACTTGAATCAGTGTGTACACGGCTCAAAAAGTTATCCTACCAATATCTACAGTTGCACCGTCTGTTTGCCGCGCCATAAATCGCACGTAATTATAGTTCGATGCAACCGTGAACGATGATAAAGTGTCATGTTTGTATCCTGATTAATAGTCAATGAAACTTTTTTCGATTTTTTAAGTAGCTTAAACATGGCTTGATAATTAAATAAGCGGCTGTGTAATCAATCCTTTATTACATATGCGTGGTACCTACTAGAGGCTGTACGCAGATTTCCGTTCCCAAGAAAATATCAGATTAAAAGTATTCAAATCTGTTCAGTCGTTATCGTGTCATTTCACAGTAAGGTTATGGATTTTATTTCTTGGATTTACAACTAAATCAAAAGTCCTTTAATAATACAAAACATTATTAGTCAAATGGGTAGCTATCAGATTGTTAAACATTTCCAAATATGATTCTTTTGCATATTCCTTCATGCAAGCAATAAAATTAAAATTGTATAGTTTTATTATTTAGGTGTTTTTCTTTTATAAAAAAATATCTAGTTTATAGTTCGAACTTAACTATGTTTCTTGCATTTTCTGTAAGATTTGCACTGGTCTCCTTCGCTATCGTACAGTTCATCAAAGCTCGTGACTTCCTTTCATACTTCCTTGATTTAATCGAAAATCGTGCGCTTAGTACTTTTTCTGTACTGAGTTCGTCTTCATAAGACTTTATAAAATACTAACGTACGTATTACGGTACTATGTAGCGATAGCGAAAACTAAGTTAAAAGCTAAAGCGTAGCTAAGTTAAAATAGTCTTATGTATGGAGAGGCTCTATTTTGCAAAAGTATACAATATTAGTATTAGACATTTGACGACCTCCGTGTCGACGACTCTGAGGTCCCCGGTTCGAATCCCGGTAGGGGCAAATATTTGTACCTGTGTCATGGACGTTTATATAATAATTCTACACATAATAATAAATAATTTGAACTCTTCCAAGTTTATTTTTCACGTCGAAAGTGAGCCTAAGATGTAAGGTTTATGTTACGTTATTCAGTAGGCAGTATATGTTCTATTCGCTTTATAAAGTTTAAAATAAGCAGTTTACTCGCAGTTATTATAAAATTACTAGTTTTCGCCCTCAGTGTCACCCGTGTGATTCTCGTTCCCGTGAGAATATCGGGATAAAAAGGTACCTATGTTACCCTCGGTCCATTCAACTAACTCTATGCCTAAAATCAAGTTGATTGGTCGCTTAGGGCGTGAACAAAGGACAAACAAATACACTTTCGCATTTATAATATTAATTAGGATAGGATAATCATGGTGCAAGCTTGTCAATCCCATAGAATAGTTAATAATTTATCAGTTATTTTTTTAACCTAAAGTTTGCGTTAGCGTTCTAACGAATAGAAAATTTGCCACTTGAGTAGGGAGGCTTTTGCGAAAGTTATGTTATTAGAATACACTTACAAAAATATCGAGCTACCGTCTAGCGGCCGCCCGCCATTCCACCCGCATGGTTCCATTACCGTGGGAATATCGGTACGAAAAGTATCCTTTTTTTTTATTCAGGCTATATTCTATCTGCGTTGTCAAATTTCATCCAAATCGGTTTAGTAGTTTTTGCGTGAAAGAATAACAAACAAACAAACAGATATACTTTCGCATTTATAATATTTGTAGAATATTAACGCTTTCACGGACACTCAACAGCTATAATAGCAGTCATAACAATAAAAATTCTATTGTGTCTCGTTCACTGTTTAAGATGTTTGTATTTGTAATATTTTTATAGACCAGCCAAGTCATTCAAAAAATTCCAGCTTGACTGTAGACTAGAATTAAACTAGCAATTCAAACGTACAGTATTTTAAATATCTCACGCTATTGCGTTATTATGAAACATTTTGTTATAATGTAAAATGTTATTCAAACAAACAACTTATTGAGAAATTACAAAGCAGCATACAATACAATAACATTAAACAAAGTAACAACTTGTTCAATGGAATGCTGTCTTACAATGATTATGCGCAGGAATGAGGTGAAAAAAAAACTAGTTAGATAAAAATAGCTATGTTTTTAAATCATAGCTTCCATAAAAATATATATGTAATTAAAATTACAATATTTAAGCAATTATACATGTATATGTAGATAACTTATAATGTGATTTTGAAATTTCATTTGGATGATGAAAATTGCAAGTTTGATTTCACTATACAAAGGACAACTTACTACATACCTACTACAAGAGTATTATGTTTCTTATATAAGGTATTAATAAATTAAGTGGTGGATGTAGGGCTGTCACACTGTGCTTGTTTGTAGTCCGGGCGAGGATTTAAAATTTACGACGACTTTGTATGTTGCTAGCGGCCACCCGCGATTTCACCTGCGTGGTTTCTGTTCTCGTGGGAATATCGGGATAAAACTTAGCCTATGTTACTCTCCGTCCTTTCAACTAACTCTGTGCCTTAAAATCAAGTATGCCAAAATAAAGTTAGTGCGTGAAGGAAGGAAAAACATACTTTCGCATTTATATTACGATTATAATTATTTTTATAAAGATTAGGAATAAGATTGATTAAATACAACCAATTCAATTAAACCTCGAAAAAAATGATATAGTTAACGTAAATAGTAAGATACAGTAAAATTGTTTACTAAAACGTCATTGAATACAGTACAGTTTTTATACGGAGGTTTTACTATACCTACACGCACACTATTCTTATAGGAATTTGCCACAAAAATTTAAGATTTATTATAACTAAACGAAAACGTTATTTAACGTTTCTCTCCTCTGACCATAAAGATGATATCTTTGTAAATATTACAATTTCCAGAAGTCTGAATAAGATTTATTTAACCTGTTCTAGGATTGTTAAATATTGATCAGCGATCTAAGTGATGACAGCCCTATGTGGGTGGAATATATATTGACTGCTTATTTTTTTCGGTAATAAGTCCTTGCAATGAATTGTACAAGTTTTGCACTAATTTACTTATGTCATTAATCTAAAGATAAAAGTGTCTTGCACTCAAGTCACTTCCTTGCCTTTAAATTTATAATATAAGCTTTAGAAGTTAATTGTGTTATTTTAGTATGATTGTCAACAACAAGTTTTATAGTTATTAAGAGCAATGTCGAATTGACAGCATCTTAAATACTGACATGAGTATTTAAAATATATCAACTTTTACATTTTCAAGTACTGCCTTGTTATTCTGAAAATGGTAAATCACTTCGAAAGTCACCTAACAAATCATCACACCCGTCATCGTTTGATTATAAAAAGGATGGAAGATAATATGGAATAGGTGAGAAAAGAATAGATAGAATACTAAATATTTCTAAAGGAGTTGAACATGTTTTAAAAATATTAAAGAATTCTATCTACCCTTTTCTCACTCATTCCATAATTTACATTCATCCTTTTTACACCAAAACAATGACAGGTGAAATGGTTTGCGAAGTGACTTTCGAAGTGATTTACCATTTTCAAAATAGCAAAACAGGTTTCCGGTATCCGAAAATCTTATTAAATATGTTTATTTTTTTCTCTTTTTTCATATTTCATTACATCAGCTTAAAAATAATCTGAATAGCAACCATCGAGGTCTTAGCCATCATGCACACATACACACACAGAGTTAAACCAGAATGTCAAGTACCACTAAAACGTCTGGTTAATGGATTTTGGTGGCAACAAGTTAACCGACGCAATCTGTGCGTGTAACCGCATAATGAGTGTACTATTTTGCATCTTCTGTCGCAAAGATGCGCTTTACGACATCATAATTTAGGCACGCACTGTTTTAAGACCTAGTTAAATTTGTTGTAGTCGGGTTACACTGCTGCCAACATTCGAAACGAGACAAACACAGCTGATTGCCAGCAAACATTGTATATTCATATGTGTTTCAATCGTGGATACATCTTGTATAAATTATTTGCGATAAACGTATGCAGATTGAATGCACTTTGTCATAATCGTAAGTTTACGTTTATGCTTCTGTTTTGATGTTACTAGACTATTAAATAAATCGGTTTCTCTCATTCTTGATAAAATAATAGTGCAAAATAGCTATATTTCTCGCTAACACCTTTATAAGTTGATGTTTTTAATCAAACCCTTTTATAATTATTACACGATTGTCTTTAGGTACATTGCTATTTCTATCCTGGAAACACTTTTAGAGAAATTACTGTTGTGAATGAAGAGGTGTCACTGCAAAACTCAGTGAGAAATTACGTTCCCTTTAATTTTTGCATTCATTAAGATGACAGCACTTATGTATAATTTCAGTTCATCACAAGATCACAGTCCTTATAACTTCTCTTCCTATCTAGGGACACGGCAGTGTCCCGCAAAGGCGGAGCCAAGCGAAGCACAAGGGCGCTACCTACCTTTTCTCGAAGCGCTTTGTTGTTTTTTTGAAGCCTCACAGCTTCGGTCTGAATTATACTAGAATCTAGTAACTAGATCAACCAAATTCTTGGAATTTACTATTAACAGTGGTTTTAGTATAAGCTGTGTAGTGTTGGCTTAGAATAGCACTACCCCCTCTTGACCCGTGGGTGTTGTAAAAGGCGACTAAGGGACTCAACCTTCAGGAGACGGGCATCAGCGTCTCCTTAAAACTTGGCCATACTGCGATCACCAACCCGCCTGCCAAGCGTGTCGATTATGGCGTGGCCCTATGGGGGAGGCCTATACTCAGCAGTGGGTGTTATGTGGCTGAGACGACAACGACAGTGGTTTTATTAATCATATAAATTTATATTGCTCATATACATTACATTAGATTGATATCTAAAAAAACCCTGATTTCGTCACTGACTCTTTCACTGAAGATAATCAAAATTCTAAGGGGACTTCCTGAAGTCCTGGAAAGCTGAAATTGAAATACATAAACAACAAAAAAATCTAAAACTTGGAACTTTTACCAACCCCTAAACTATGGGATGTAATTTTGTATGAGACCTTCGCCAATTTTGATGCTGGAGGTCTGAAAATTTATGCATGGACTCTTTGTTATAAAAAATAAAATACGTATTTTAGGATTTTTAGTAAATTTTACAAAAAGAAGTGAAACCTACCAAAAACATTTTGATGTGATAATGCTATGCCGAGACGCCACCATATTGCTCGCATTTTCAAAAAGTTATCTCAAGTAGAGCCAGGCTTTTAACTCTACAAGCCCTGCCTCTGAAACAAACTATTTCTAACTTTACTCTACCTACTCAAACGGCCAAGCCACATATTCTGACTAAGGTGTAGAGTTTGTGAAGTTAGGGCTTGTAGAGTTAGGGCGTGTAGAGTTGGCACTACTTGGGATTAACTTTTTGTGCAAGCAACATGGTGACATCTTGGCATAATATTTTTACATGAAAATGTTTTTGGTGGGATATTACTAAGTGATCGGTCCCTTCTGAGACAAACTATTTCAAACAACTTACCTTTTCGACTTAGTAGTACAGTTTGATTACGAGCGTTCTGCCCGCGACTTCGTCCGCGTTGAATTCGGTTACATCGCGCAACTTATAACAAAGTTTCGCGAAGATTAGCCCTTCTCCAAGCTCAAATCACAAATTCTATTCCATTCTCATGTTCAGTGGTTTAGACGAGATCGAATTACTTTATAATATTAGTATGGATTATTTATAATTTGCTTTATAATATAATGCAATCCAATGCACCTTATTAAATGAACAGCTCATCTACGCAAATAAGTAACATCATGGCCGCACACGACACGAGCGAGTCTTGGTCAATTCACAAGGCATAAATCGTGCAATGATTAATTCAGTAGGTATTTGCCATAAAATCTATTTAATTAGACGAAGATTTTTTTTAACAATAAGAATAACTATATTATCCAGACAAATAAATGTATAATAAACATATAAGCATACTACACTACCAAGCTAACTATAACAAGAAAACGCCTTCCAACTTGCAGCCCCGTGGCATAGTACCGAGAACACTGGCGCTGTTGCCCCGCTGAATACATAGACTCAGCCGCTGGGCGAGATAGGCACCAGCACAGGTATTCTAAAGCGTGGACCAGTCTTGTGGAAATATCTTTCATAAACTTTTTGTGTCAGACGACCAAGGGCCCATTATCTCTACTGCAAGCGCCGTAAACTCGTGGCTTACTGAGAGCGACGAGCGACGCATATTTGCGGCGGCGCTTAAGGAATAGAGCTTGCTCCGCCGCGGCTCCAGCACGCACCAGGGCACTAACGTCGCACCATCGGGACTTTTACCATCATCCCTGAATAAACCACAAGGTTCCAGAGATGATGGGATGGAAACAATGCCGATAGGACGATTTTACGTTTTTAGAATTGACAAAAACATGATTTTTAATATATTCTTCTACTAAACCCGGTTGCACCAAAAATTTATTATACAAATTCGTGATTTATTTGTCAAAGTTGTCAAATTCCTTACATTTTAACAGCTTTGACTAGCAAATTGCGATGAGTTTTTACGAATTCGTAAAATTGTGCACGGCTATTTAGCATTATTTATACAGATAGGTATTAAGATTAATACGTCGACACTCCATCCACACCAACTTACGCCTTGAGATAGAGTTATCTCTATTTAAATAACATAATGTCAAACGTTGCAACTCACGTAAACGCAGTATCACATTTATCTGATCAGTATTTTTACATATTGCATACAGCCGTCCTCATAAACTCCAGCTCAATTGGCTTAATATCAAACTGTCGATGGCCTGTTTGACACAAATCGACTGACAAATTGACTTGTAAATACTACTTGCATACTAAACTAGTGAATGGGCACCTATTCTCGACTATTTCGAAACGCTAATGCACTGTCTTACAGTTCATGATTGATACTTAAGCTTTGTATTAAAATGATTGTTTAATTGCTATTGGTAGATGCAAATGCCAAATACTGGGTACTAATGAATCATCGCGTTAAAGTAAATTTCATTGACATTAAGACCTTTAGTTTTGTTTAAAATTGAAGTTGTGTGTTTTGATGTTGGAAAACTTCTCTGCATGTATATAGTAAGTACAGTAACTATTAATATGATTTCGGTTCATTTATTTGTTGTACACTTTTTTGTTCTCTCGATAAAAATGTTGTACACTTTTTTGTTCTCTCGATAAAAATGTTGTACAAATCCTAACTGAATGTCATAAACACAAAAGAAATTCTTCTAGCCGGTTGCACCAAAATTTATTTTACAAATTCATATCATGTTTAAAAGTGTCAAAGCTGTCATATTTCATACAATTTGATCAGTTTTGACAAGCAAATTACGATATACCTATTTTATACTAATTTGTTAAATGAATTTTGTTGCAACCATCCATTTCTAGCTTTCGCATAATAAACGCAACTTATTTAGCTAAAAATATGAATGGGATTTTGAATAAAGAACGTACAATGGTAGGGATAGGTAACCATATTATGCTATATACCTAAAGGGTGAAATATAGGACATAAGTACCTATACAACGTAATTTTATGTTTACCCAAAACCTCGAAATCATCTGTAGAAGTCATCATTACGAACAACTTTTTGTATGAAAGCAACAGTACATGTTTCATACATTTATGCGGAGTTCAAATTAAATTTTCTATGGAACAGCTGATTGTTTTCGCGATCTTAGGGTTGCTGCCATACAATAAATTTTGAAATTTTGGGTAAACATAAAATAACGTTGTATAGTAAATTTAATTTTTAAAGCGTAGACTCGAAAATTCTCATGCATTTTAACATATTTTGATTTTCCTAATATAGATAGACAAAATTGCGAAAACCGCTACATTAAGTAAGGATTTAGGGCAATATTCCTCGAAAACCAACATTATCTGAAAATCTTAAGTTTTGGCGCGACTATTCATTGAAATAAAACAACTTTAACGGATATCAAACGCGCTATATTTCACGAACTAAGTTCATCCCGTGACCACGACAGCTGTAAAGGTGCCGAAACGTCGGGAAAATCAAAAAATACGGACAATTACGACTTAGTTCGTGAAATATAGCGCGCTTGATATCCGTAAAAGTTGTTTTATTTCAATTATCTGAAAAGTATTCATTTTCCATATTAAAAATCTGCAATCATAATGCGATTTTTAAATATAGGTATCAATAATTATGAAGCTATGTTTTTCTTCTAATTTAAAGTATAAAGTGTAAACAGTTGTCACTTAACTGAAATGTTAATTGATCCATTCAAAACCATGACCCGGATCACATAGTGAACGCTTATGAAACAATATAAAAAAAAATACTCCATTAAATGTCAAAGTTAGTAATAGGAAGATCCGTATTCACATCCTATTATTATTAATGTGTGATTATCGGTACCTTCAACAATTATTTGTTTTTCTTTATTACGTTATTTTTCAATATACAATTTGTACTTCATTCTACTGCTATACGGACGACAATTACTGGTCAACTTGTAAGAGGAATCCTGTCGTTGAACGTACAGCATTATTGGGCATTTTTTTTTATTACGATTAATAAAATATTGGAGTATATTTCTTTTATTTAAAAATTGTGCTAGTGTTGCATATGTAGTTTTATCGGAATTAATATTCATATTAAACAATTTAATTATTATTTAACTTTTTCCCAAAATAATTGAGAAGAAGATTACTTTTACATTCACAGATAAACAATAAACTTTAAAAATATAAAATCGAAGAACAGCTTTACAAGAAATTCTTTTCGAAATTCGTGATCAATCGACAAGATAGATCGATTTCATAATTTCTGTGATCTAACTCCATTGTTTCTTGATTGAATGACGGTTATAAAGATAAGGAGTCTTTTAAACAAAAGCCCAATGTCTTTTATTTATATGAGTGTAAAAAACTACTGGCTTTCATGCCAGCATACAACTATCACAACCGGCTTTGTGCATTTTATTTTTACTTTGAAAATCTTTCTTCTTTCTAGTAATAAACATTTTAATTGTTACCATAGATCTTCAGCTTTCTTCAGCTTTGAGTCACCCACTGCTGAGTGTAGGCCTCCTCGTTTGCACGCCATCCCTTTCGGTCTTGTGCTATTCGCATCGAATTTTCCCCATCTGTTACCATAGATACGTGATTAAAATCATTATTATAAAAAATCATCATTATGGGCCCATAGGTACTTCTAGTATAAATTTGTAAAGTATGAGTAACCTGTGTTTGCGTTAAGAGCAATTAATTTTGGTTCTTATTTCTAACTGTTAATGACCTATATGCAGAAACTTAATTCAAATGACAAGCTTGCATTGAGCATCCAATCGCAGTAATTTTGAATAATAAACATCAAAATACCAAATCATTACCAAGTCGTTTAACAATTTCATTAACATGTGTTTGAATAAAACAACTTTTACGGATTTAAGTGCACTACATAGACATATATTTCACCGTTTGTATATCGTGATCATGGCCCCTCAAAAAGTGCTGAAACTAAAATACACCAAAATATACAAGCGGTGAAATATATAGTGAACTTAAATCCATAAAACCTTTTGAGAGTGTGCGAATAAACTTTAGATGTGCTTATGTATTAGAACATAAATAAATATTATTTGGAGTTGGAAGGGAGGGAGACAGGAGTACATACACAATACCTACAAAATACTTAACAAATATAATGAATGAACGAAGATAACGAATGTGTCTAAATTGTAAACTCACGGTAGGAAAAACAAATACCGCCTATTCGTAAAACGTGATAATAAAATTAAGCAACAGACATAAATTATTATTTTATTTCTTTATAACAAATATAATTCGGGATATTAAGTTTATAAAAGTGTCTCAATCGTGAAGATTTCGTCTATTAAAAGTTTGAATCGCATGAAACGTGACTGAACTGAAGAGCGTTTTATCGTAAATCAATCGATAAATTAATCTTATTGTTTCTCATTTTGAACGAAAAATCACTATTACTTGACAGTAATAACTGATTACTAATTTTGAAATTGAATTGGACGCAGTGTTGCAGTGCTTCGCTTTAGATATGTAGGTACCCAATAACTGGCTGAGACTGTGGTTTTTTCTGCGTGGTTCCCGTTCTTGTGAAAATATCGGGATAAAAGTATCGTTTGCCTTCTTCTGAGTTATGGACTATCTGTATACAAAATTTCATCGAAATCCGTTCAGCCTTGGTTGAGTTACGAAAAAACGAGTACCCTTACATACTTTCCTATTTATGACACCTAATTAAAGGATAAATGGCTTATTCGTCTAATGGCGAGCGTGAAACTCACAAGTGCGAGCGTGTTGGTACCTTCCGATTTTAACTAATCGTTCATTACATTGCAGTCATTAAAACTTAAATTTAATCAATCTTTTATTTAAATAATATGTATGTCAGCTTAAATTACTTACCTATTTATATTTCATGTATAATATTTAGTTATAAGAAGTCCTAAGAATACAAGTGTCACCACTCCTTTACATGCCTGGGATGTCGTAAGAGTCAACTAAAAGTCTCGACGCATTGAATATCTGTGCGAGAGAAGGAAAACTTGAAACAAACCCTCTATCAACCCGTCTGGCCAGCGTGGTAGCAGTAGGCTAATAGCCTCCTATGAACGCCACAATAGGCGTGAGCTAGGAGAGGCCTATGTCCAGCAGTGGGCGTCCACGGGCTGATGATGGTATGATGGATGGTATGGTATAATATTTAACGAATTAAAAATTTCCCTTATTTAAATTAAAATTTAAATAAAAAAAACATGTAGGTAATATTAAGGAATTGGGATTAAAACTTAGTTGCAAGTTTCATTGAAAACATTCACTTAATCTTTATTTTCCACCAACATTGTTTAACTATTAAATGCCTGAAAAACTTACAGATAAACAGAAACTTAAGCATTTTAATAGTAAGTAGTATGTAATGAAACTACTCCAATTAAAGACCTCTTCAAATAAGGTTCTATAAACTGCCCATAAGGCAAACAATGTCGAGGACGAGCCATGTAGAAACCGAACCATATCAGTTTCATCAGTAGTGTCGAAAACTTAGCTCGACCGCTCATACGTCACTGCTCTATTATTGTCGCTCGTCGGAAGCGTACGGAGGCAATCTTTAAAAGTCAAGGCCATACCGGACCAATGTTAACTTGTGTTATTTAAATATCAACACATTGCAGTGACGATTGCTCCCTTTCGAAACTTCACATTTTTCATCTGAAGGACACTTGTTAGGGGTGCAAATGTATGCCCTGGTTGGATCAGCATGACCAGGGAGGTTACTATTGACGGGATCGCGTTGAGATCGAGATTGAAAGTCAACAATTATTACTAATCATCGACGTTGATTAAATTTTCTAGAGTACAAATATACCTTATTTGCTAATTCCAAGCATGAATTTTTTGTTTAATTCATTTATTGTATTTCACAATTACTGACTTTGACGTTTTTTCAACCTAGATCTCAATGTGATCGCTTCAAGAGTAAGGGGGCAGGGTAGCCCCCATGGGCACAAAGTGAGGGGTTTAGTGAATATTCTAGCTGGTTGGGGGAGCGGGAGGCGGTACAATAGGGATAACGTGTCCACCACAAGGTGAACCTTAGGCGAGTTCCACATAAACGCCGTCCGAATATCATAACGGACAGGGTATGCGTAAATGCATTACCCTAACAATAAAAGGGGTACAAATGTATAAGTCACGTTTCTAAACAAAAACAACCTATTATACGGGAACCTTGACTTTGTAATTAAATATGTGTTCGTACATCTTATTTATAATCGATCAAAGCTAACCATTAATAAGTCGTGATTATTTGTAATAAATGAAGCGTACATGTATGGAAATGTGTGTTTTGAAACTCAATAATTCATAGTCAATGAAGAATTAGATGTTAAAACAATATTGATAAGTAATGTTATGTGGTTTTAGTTATCTATTTATCAAGTTTATTAACTATTTATAGTGTACTAGCGGCCGCCTGCGGTTTCACCGGCGTGGTTCCCGTTCCCCGTAAGAATATTGGGATAAAAAGTAACTTATGTTTTAATCGAGACTTTTTTCTATCTGTGTGCCAAATTTCATCCAAATCGGTTTAGTAGTTTTTGCGTGAAAGAGTAACAATCATCCTCACAAACTTTTGCATTTATAATATTACACTGACGAGCAATAAATAATAATAATAATAAAAAACTAAATTTTCTCCACACAATACAGCAGTTTACTAAGAGCAATGAAAAAGTTCCACCCACAATATGCCGACAAACACCTTAATATCTCTTAAGACATAGACTTCATAAATTAAAAAGTATACGTTTTTAGTTGGTAATATTCTGATGCGCTGTTCAAATGTACTTAAATATTGCAGACGGCGTCATTAAGCTAACCTTTCCCGTTTAGGAGTAATTTGGTGCTATGTCACTGGAACTTTTTCATTGCTCGCGAGTATAGTAAGATAGGATTTGATTGGCCATACCTTCCTGCTTAAGGAATAATTTTGAATGAATACACTAAATGTATTCACAACAAAGTAAAATGATTATTAAGTACCTACCTTCTTTGTTCGATCGTTCTTACTAATTATCTATTAGTAGGGACGAAAAGCATTGACATTAAGTTTGAAACTAGCTTAACGATTAGCATCTATAAATTGTTTTTAACATCATTGTTTAGGTTATATCTTCTTCAGTGGTTGAGAATTCCGGGAGAGGCTCGCTTCTATCTTCAGCCTTATCAAACTTAACATCTGGTATGATGAAGGCTAAGAATCTGCCCGTCGTTAATAAAAAAAATATCTTCGTAATAGTTTATAAATATAAATTACAATTCTAAATTCGTCATAAATAGTACAGTATTACCATTCCGTACACAACGCCAATCATACATCTAGATCCACATGTCAAGCTTGATAGCATATAAAGAGATAGACAAATTACTATCATTTGCTAGCCGCGCGGATAATTCGTTTAATATTCATGAAGCCTCTAAGCCGATACAGTAACTATCTAAACTCGTCATTAAATAAATACATTATGATTCACCCTTGAAACGTGGTAATAACTTCTTGAAACTGGTTCACTTGTACAAAGTTGCATAAAAGTTTAGGGTTCAATATTTTAATGTATCAACACATTTTATGCGGCGGGAAAACAGAAGCTCTATTTTTGATTCAGTCGTCTCGCGTCGAGCGCTTAGTTTCTACTAATTTTCGTTCGACATTTAAAGGAGATGGCTAAGAAACTGCCCTTAACATGTATATTAACGTCTTACTAGGGCGTAACATTAAAATATTCATATTATAATTATTTTGTGTTAAATATTCATACCACTTTCATTAAATAATCAATTAATTAAAAGATTCCAAGTTAGTTTTGATGTTTTTGTTTGACAAGAAGAATTTCCGTATTACGAAATCAGTTGGCAACAAACCTTCTTTTATATTATATTTGTGTAAACTGAAACAAATAATATTCGATAATTTATGTTAATAACATAAATTATCGAATATTATTTGAACTATGATATTCTTCATTTTGTTTATTCATAACAGATCACCGAAAATATAAAATAAGTAATAACTTTCGTTGATCTATACAATTATATATATATGTATATATATCCACACACTAGTTTTTTATTAAATAGAGCAGTGGCAGTAGAAAATACTTGTCCATGTGAGAAAATATCGGGTTTAAAAAATATTTTGCGTTAAAATATCTGGCTGCGTTTAGAAAAATATTGCCTTGAACGTAGCCTAAATTAACTAGATATAAAACGTCAATCTGACAGACGGAGGAAATTTTTCATGATTTTATTTTCAAGATTTTAACAGTTTCAAAAGTTCCTGAAACTAGTTTCGTACGAAATACTAATATTCCGCTATCCAGCATTATATATTACTAGGTTCAGTGTAAATACACTCGGCAGTCGTCCATACAAAATTTACCCATCTTCTTTCTATATTTTGACGACCCGTTTGGCGCAGGGGTACTAAGCCCGCCTTCTGCGCCAGAGGTCCCGGGTTCGATCCCCGGACAAGACAAATATATATTTGTGTGCATGAACATGTCGATTTGTCTTGGTCTGGGTGTTTAATATGTATATTATGTTGTATTTACAAAAAAAAAGTATATATGTATGTTTATCCGTTATCTAGTGTCCATAACACAAGTTCTTCATGAAACTTAACGTGGGCTAGATAATTGGTGTGTTTGTATGTATATTATTATATTTATTTATTTTTTATCGACTGACTGCAACGAGTGCCCCCATCCACTCATTGCAGTCGAGCGAAACAAGCGAGCGAATTGGAAGACGGCGCGTAACTTAAGTCGCATGTAACAACACAATCTCATAGTAATACGAGCGAGCGATTCAAAATTAGGGCTCCAGAATCGTCGCCTGCGGTGATACGATACCATAAAAATGTCGCAGAGAATCGTTTTCAATTATAAAATTATTCATAATGTCAACTATTGCGAAGTAGCACAGTATTAGCATAATGATGGGCAAGAAATGGCGCGTGTGTGCTTCATAATTACCTTATCTTTGTAATAAAGATAAATAAAATAAAAAAATCTTTTCAGACAGAATTAGAATGACAAACTTATACTAAAACATTGCGTATGTTTATTTTTAAGAATGTTGGGAAAACAAAAACAAAAGATTTTCTTATGGTTTTTAGTTTTGGGCGCTTTAAGTGACCATAGTCCTACGTACTTACCTACTTGACATTAATTTCTCTTACGCTAAGCCAAACCTGTAGCGTGGTGGTTCGCGTGCTTTTAATAATAATAATAATAATAAAGACTTTATTGCACACAATACAAAAGCAAACACAAAGAGAAAATTACAAACAGAGGAACATACAATAGGCGGCCTTATTGCTACATAGCAATCTCTTCCAGGCAACCTTGGGTGAAAGAGATAAATAATTAATAGGGTAATAGGGGATTCGGTGCATAAGAGGATGGAGAAACAGATACTTATATACTACAAATACCTAAATTAACAGATACCGATAGTGGAAATATTTAATAATTCTATAAATAATAATTATGAAAGACAAAGGAAATGACTTCTGACTTGATTGCCAAAGGCTCCCAGAGTTTGACCCTTTCTGATACCCACTGGAAGCGTGTTCTACAAACGAACGGCGTGCACAGCAAATGAATAGGAAAAAAGTCGGAAGAGTGTCAAGGAATTTCTAGGGTAAGGTTAGAGGAAGAACGTAAGGTGCAGATTGAAGACGAGGAGCGAAAAGAGAAGCAATTTTTGAGATAAGGAGGGGAGGAAGGTGGGAAAAGAATAGAGTAGAGAAGCTTGAGAGTGTGTAAGTCCCTGCGCCGGCGAACAGGGAGCCAGTTGAGTTTAGTGCGGAAATGCGACACGTGGTCATATTTGCGAAGATTGAAAATGAATCTGATGCAGACATTCTGCAGACGCTCCAACTTATCGAGCAGTGCCTCAGACTTGTTGCACTTGAGGCTTCCAGGATAGATTTTCGTCGAAAATGACACCTAGATTCCTGACAGTGCTGGAGAAAGGGATAACTGTGCCGTTTAAAGAAACTACCGGAATTTGTTGGAAATCGATCCTCGAAACAAAATGAGAGCTACCAATGATGATGGTTTGAGTCTTAGCCGGGTTAAGAGTCAGACCAAAAGACTTACTGCAGGAAGAAATTTGTGCAAGATCAGAGTTGATTGTAGTAATTGCATTTGACAGTTCTGATAATGGTGCATGTGTGTAAATCTGTAGTTCATGTGCGTAGAGGTGATAGGAACTAGAAAGTGATTGAGTGATGGAATTTAGAATAAATGTGAAGAGAAGTGGAGAGAAGACGCCACCCTGAGGGACACCGGCATTGATATCACACCACGCGGAGTAGGAATCCCCGGTATAAATAAGCTGCCGTCGCCCTAGCAGGTAACTTCAAAACCAATCAATTGCTGATGGAGATATTATGTTCAGAGAGCGCAGAACACCAAGTAGGATATCAGAGTCAACGGAATTAAACGAATTACTAAAGTCGAGTAATGTCAATACCGTAAGCTTGCGATTTTCCATCCCAAGGCGTATGTCATCCGCTATCTTAAAAAGTGCTGTAGATGTGCTGTGACCTTTGCGAAAGCGAGACTGAAGAGGATTAAGAAGGTGGTTAATATTAAGGTGATCAGAAAACTGACGATGAACGAGTTTCTCAAGGACTTTGGACAGGAAGGGGAGGATTCAAAATTGGGCGGAAGTCAGAAAACGAAGTCGGCTTTGACTTTTTGGGGAGTGGAATGACATTGCGTCCTTCCAGGAAGAGGGAAAAGTTCATGTATTATTAAAGATATGGGTAATAATAGGAATGAGGAAGTCAGAGTAGGCAGGATCATTTTACGGCTAAATGAATCAGCACCCACAGCACTAGAACTGATAGACAGAATAGCTCTCTTCACATCACAATCTGCAAATCGATTAAGAGAAAAGGAAGGTTCATGGGTTGGCAGGTTTGAAAGGTATTGTAAAGTTTTACTTTTACGTGTGCCATCTATTGGCACTGACGCTATGAAATGACTATTTAGTTGGTCAAAATTGACATTGCTATCTGTGACATTAGTGTGAGATTTGCCAACATCAAGAGATTTTAGAAATTTCCAGACCTTAGCTGGATCTTCTTCATTTTCTGTTGACTGATGAATGTGGCGTCTTTGAGCGTCCCGTATCACCGTATTACACCTGTTTTTAGCACGATTCATGCTTCTCTCATTCCGTTCCGATGGATCAAGTTTGTACCTCGCTTTGGTCCTGTTCTTTTTATTCATTAGTGACCGAATCTCATTTGGCAGCCATGGTGCTGGGAGACGTTTTATTCTGACTGGTCTGATAGGAGCGTGAATGTCGTATAGTTCCGTAAGCCGGTTATTGAACAGCTCGACCTGCTCGTCAACACAATTAGAGGAGAAAATTGCCGACCAGTCCATTTTGACAGCATCTTCCAATAGTCGGTCTTTGTAAATTTTGGTGAAGCTACGCTGAAGCTGAACGGTCGGTTTCATCTTGGGAGGACGCACACGATAAAACAAATACACCAAATCGTGGTCGGAGAAAGCATCTGCCGAATTTTTTTATTTTAAATGCGTTTTACTATAAGAAAAGGCCGAATTATTCGTTAAAAGAATGTTTTATATATTAATAAAGAGTTACAGAGTTTTATAAAAAAAATATGTTATCAATATATGAAGTTGTTAATTTTATACGATTTTTTCTTAAATCACCTATATAATGAAGCGCGTGAAGATCGATGAATTAGTACGGGCCTTCCCAATGGGAGGACGTATCGCTTGTTTCCCGGGGCCCACGTTATCGTTGAACATACGATTTAAATATCGTATCTTGGAGGAACATTTGGTTTGATACATTTGTGACGATAAAGGGCAATGCCTACACACCACTCAGACCACTCACACCACATGTCGAGATAAATGCACCTATGCATCAATATTATTTTCCAGAATAAGGGTGGAAATAACCCATTTTTTGAAATTTTATCTGGTTTTTATGATTGACCGAACATTTTTACAATATATAATAAGATAATAATGTGTAAAAATTCAATAATATTTCACTACAATTTCGCTACCGTCCTAAAACCTAATGAGGTGATTATTAAATATATTGTTATTATTATTAGAAATAGTATTATTATTTTATACATTATATAAATAATATTATTTCAATGGTATAAGTTGATAAAATAAAAAATTAAATAATTTTAGCTGAAATATTATGAAATAATAGTGATGAACAAGTGCATTTATCTCAGCATGGATACGGTTTAGAAATGTGCTGTCTCAATAAGTATTTTTATACATTATTATACTCTATCGATTAAACAAGGTTTGAATGTGCAATGTATGACATAAATTTACATGTACTAACGATCAGTTGATATAACAACATTTCATATAATTTCATTTGACATACCGATCACATAACATAACATACGAATCACATAATTTCATTTGATATAAAAATCAATTGGCCTAATAATCATTTAACCTAATCATTAAATGATGTAATGCTCATTTTATATAACAGTCATATAGTCTAATCAATATTTCACATAAGTTTATTTTACCTATACTTTAAATGCCATAAAAACTCAAACCAAACATTTATAAAAATATTTAACAGTATTATGGTGATTTCAATATAATTTATACAGAATGATGATTTTGAGCTCCACCTGGAGAACAATAGGGGATATTATAGGGGAAGTCCTTTTTTAGGGAAAGGCAGGCAAGCAAGCATGCAAGCAAACATGCAACAAGCATGCAAGCAAACATGCATCAAGCATGCAAGCAAGCATCCAAGCAAGCATGCAGCAGGCAAGTGTTCTGTCACGGCTCCGGGCGGTCCCACGCGTGCATATCGTCGCAGATGGTTTTAGCTCACCACCGCAGCTTCGGCTTGCTAGCCGGCCAGCCTCAGCCGCGGAGGCGAGCTTTAAAACCACCTGCTCCTCTGCACGCGGGCCGCCTCGCCCCTCCGCGCCTGACACTCTAGGGGTAAGGCATACAAGACTACGTGTAGTCGGTTTTTAGGCGATTCGTTTCTGTCACTGAAGTTCAGTATTAAGCCCCCCTGGTGGAGGGCTCCGTCTCCTCCAATCAACTGTTTTATGCCAATCAAAACGCACCCGTTTGAATGGTCGTCTTTCAGACAACTTTTGACTATTTAACTTCATTTTGTCAAATACCTAAAAAATAAATCAGATTATTTAATAAATGGAAAGTAGTACTCACGGATCAGAGACGCGAAATGAGGCTTCAGAACTCTAAGTATTTGACAAACGACCTTCGCCAATTTAATACGAACCGTATTAACGAGACTATCGAGCGGAATAAAGGCTCCAAAGTGTTCGCGAGAGATCTGTCTATTGGGCAAAGCCAGATGACGAAGCTGAATGGTCCTCCATTTCACCCCACTCTTAGGAGTAGAATTTCGAAAGATCCTTTTTTAGTGGATTCTTGCACTATATAAGGCATCTAAGTGTAAAATTTCAAGTCCCTTGTAGTTGGGGCTGTGCGTTGATATATCAGTCAGTTAGTCAGGACTTTGAATTTAAAAATAGGTAAATCAGTATTCTTGTTTTTTTTATTTAAATATAAATCAAACACAGTAGGGGCTCTTATTTTTTAATTAATCTTCATCTAACGCTACTTTAACTAATCCGTGTTGCTTAATCTGAGTAGGTAAGGCTCTTCTGTTCCTTTCGACAAGCTACATAATAAAGAGCATTCATCAGCAACATCAGAAGGCAGTGCTCAACGACCCTTTGAAATTAATTATTTGCTCAATGTGACGATTTGTTCTTCGCTTGTTACAGGTATGAAATTCTTCGTCCTTTGTTTTTCTTTGAAAGATACCAATCTTATGAATCTTTTCTAATTTTGCAATGCAATACTGTGGTTGTTGCGTTGGTATGCCAGCTTTATTTCTGTTGATTATTTCTTCTATCAATCAACGTGAAGCACATTCCTTTAATCGCCTAAAAACACATGAAAAAGCAGAACTTGCTTCAATGTAGGAAGCTGATTCAGTCGAGATATTGGGTCCAAATCCCGTATCCCGAATATCCCGATAATAAAAATTTATTTATATATAGATACCATTTTAAATCTCTTATGCACTCACAATTGTTTATTAATTCTCCTATTTATTTGAAGCACTGCCTTCTGTTAATGCTATTAACCTGAAAACTGGTATAAAAATGTATGTCATTTGATTCGTTTACATGGTCTGATTATAACCCTCGAGATTTGGGATATAAAGATAAACATTTGTAAAACTGCCTACAGTACGACACAAAAGACTAAATTGATGTCGCCACTACTAGTCTATAACTTGCAACACATTATTACAACCTATCTCATTAAAAACCTAAAGCTATGGGATATATAAAAAAACACATTATAATATACGAGTAATAACCGGCTACAGAATTTTTATCAATTATTCGGATTCTATTTCGCAAAATTCGTTGACATATTCCAAGTCAAGTCCAATTTATAATGTATGTCAATAGAAATTGAACAAGAAAATATACTACAAAAAACGTTATTTTTTCTTGTATATTTTCTTGTTTAATATTTATTACATAAAAATAGCTTGTAAAATGCAAAATTAAAAAGTTATAATATATCTATAGAAAATAACAAGAAAAAAAATTGGTTGTTTAAAAATTAACAAAGTATAAACAATAATATAGTTCTACCCTACCATTTCAACGCATTGAACTAGCACAATGGCACACAGACTGTGTGACAGTGCTTGTCTCGGAAATGGTATGGCGTAGATTTTGACATGCCTGGATTTAACTGAACGCTGTTAAGCCGTTGGTCCCGCCTGTATTTGCAATCGTTAAAACCCACCAATCCGCATTGGACCCGCGCGTAGTGGGTCATGTATGCCATGACCTATTCTCCTTATTATCCATTCATAAGGAACGCCAGTGCCCCACAATGGGATCATTAAAAATAGCCGATGACGAGGTAAGGCAAGCCTAAGCTCGGACTATTTTGACTGATCCCTATAAAAGACATCAACGCGCACTGCCTCTTATAATATTTGGAAAAATATATTTTAGTCAAAAAGTATTAAAAGCCAGTCGAATAAAACATTTATGATTCAGTCGAGAGATACCAAGCCGCAAAAAAAATCCCAGACGTTTAGGGCCACTGGTTAGGTTAGGTTCAAGGCGTGCGTAGAGTTAAGGCGTGTAGAATTAGAAACTTTGTTGGCTCTACTTGAAATCTGACAACTTTTTGACAGTGTGAGCTATATGGTCGGATCTTGAACCCCCTAGTTGGGGGTTCAAATGTAATAGCGAGTATCTGTAGACGCCCCAGGTGGTCCGAATTGGGGGCTCAAGTGAAGTGAAGTGAGACATAACATTTTACATGAAAATGTTTTGGTGGGCTATTCGTTTTCCACACATATTTCTGAGCTAAGGAACAACTAGTCACTAAGCAAGTAATATAATAATGATTAATATGCTTTCGATGCCGTTTACCTTCACTTTAAGTTAAGGGTTGCGAAAACAATTGTCAGTAAAAAAAACATTGATTATTAAACTCTTTGAAAGAAACCGTGTTATTTCCAAAGCAGAACTTTAGGGTAACAGTTATGTCATATATTGGGCTTTTGACGATTTAGAAAGCGAACCAGAGCGGCAGCACTCTGAACTTCAGAACTCGAAACTTATTATTTCAAAGTATACGTACAACCAGCAACACTTTAAAATGTATGTAGGTATGCGCAAAATATAAAGTTTTATCTCCAAAAAAAAATTCTAATATAATAATAATAATTCCTGGTCCGTCCGGCTAGCTACCACCATCTTATCTAAGCCTGACGCCATAACAACAATGTTTTCAGCATTGTTGTGTTCCGGCAGTTAGAGATAAGATAGCTAGTTCTACAGTGGCTGAGGATTCCATCCCATCTTCGGCCTTATCAATACTTAACATCAGTTTTGATGAAGAGTAAGAGTCTCCCCGTTATTCATAAAAAAATATATAATAATGATGATTTGATTATTGAAAAGTAGACAATTATAAAATATTATTTGAGTTTTTTGGTTTCCCAACTAAAAAGGTGCCGAAATGTCGGAAAACCAAAAAACCCTTAAAGACTCAAATATATAGTACCAAATATATGTTTCGAGTAAATACAGTGCACATCAAATCCGCAAAAGTTGTTTTATTTTAGTTATGAGTGCGCGAAGAAACAAGATGTGCTTATATTATTAAAAATGTTTTATAAATATACCTCGTTTCTGGTACATTACAAATCTAGATAAATGTATGAATAAATGTATATCTTATTACCCAGATTTGTAACATCTCTGATCATCCTATAGGTTTATATATCAAAAAGTACATATTTTTCCGCATAGCGTCTTAGATAACAAAATTCAAGTCTGTCGACAACCCTATCCTCGCGTAGTCTATAAAACTCTAACAAAGCGTAATTGGTAGATCGAAGTCGTTTGATCGATCGGTATCATCGTAATTGCATCGATAAACTTGGACCTGGCGCAATGACTATTATTATGTGGTACCATTATGGAATGTTACAGGAAGTCACTATCGCTCAGGAAGTGCCTTCAAGTGTTGTACAACTACCTTTAGGATGTAGCCGATTGTTCGGGACCACTATGTTGTACGATGGATAATTTATAGCCTTACGGTAGTTATACTTTAATGTTAGATTTTATGTACCCTACCATGTAGGTATCAAAATAAAATAATACTATTTATTTAATTTTTAATTTTGTTGAGTCAAATAATAGATCCAAAATTAGTAGTTCGGGACTTCCTGGCACAGATATACGATAGCCACAATAGCTACATTTACACCAATAGCAAACAATAGACATAAAAAAAAATCTTATTTAATGTATTCTTATTAAATAGGTAGTTCCCATAGTCTGGATAGGCAATAACAAGTCAAAAGTTATTTAATGAAATTCTTTTAAAACGTTTTATGTAGGTATGCAATATAAACATAATACATCACATACTTGCATATAAAGATATCGATTGCTATTATTAAAGGTATGCAAGGCCAGTACAAAATTCCCGAAAGGAAGTTTTCATTTAAAATTAGGATAGTTTATTGCACTAATTTTAAAATATCAATAATAACGCCAATATCTAATGTTCTATTAAATTATCCTAAATGGTAGATCAAAAAGCTAGAAGCCGATTTGCTAACACAGATGTAAAATCTTGTTAAGAAATCCCATAATCAATTTGAAATTGATTTAGTTACGCTTTGTTATTAACAACGTATGTACTACCAAATTTAGCAATTCCTAAATTTTATAATATCTAGTTTTTTAACTAATCAAATCGATTCCACATAGCGACGTTGTAAAACGAATCGGTGATAGATGTCAAAGCTATAGCCGAAAGGTCTTTAAGTTCTCATATCTTTTAATGTCGCTTGCCAAATAATGCAAGCGGCTTATCTTCGTAGCATATGCATAACTTTGTGACGTAATCAGTTTTATTATAACAATACTTTTGACCACAATAGTGCAAAGCATAGACACAGGCAGTAGGACAACTTCTCTATCTATGTACTACGGGAAAACACTTAGCTTTGCTTACTAGCCATACCTAAATTACGAAGTAGCTATGTATTTAGTAATATGTGCTTTAATGATATGGTTTAAAGGTGAACCCTGCTATCTCATCACATGAACACAAGAACGCTGAAATCACAACAATGCTGAAAATATTCCTGTTATGGCGACAAACTGAAACTGATTGGATCAACCAAACCGGATACAATATGTTTCCATACTGGAAAACCAACCTGAGGCCTTTTGGATCTAATATCGCTAATATTACAACGAGACTACAGAGGTGGTTTCAGCTCATATGAAAGTGTGTGAGTGTGGCTATAGTATAGATAGAGTTACCTTTTATACGGATAATAGAAATCGTCGTTATATTCAAGAAGCAATGATTTAGTTCACATACCTACTTAGGTACGTACTCCTTTAACCCTACCCCCCGTGACCAATGGCGGCCAGGAGGGCAAGTACTAGGAGTTTTAGTTGGTAGTACCCAAGAGTCCAACATACGAATCGCCCCTACACCTGGGGGCGAGGGATGCGTAAAAGCATTTCTCCTAGTATAAAAAAAAAAAAAAAAGGTACGTAATCCTTTGGCGCATTAACCAAGGTGAGTATTAGTCTGCAACACAAGAGATCGCCACTCCCCTTTGTCCTGTGCGGTTTCACGCCAATCCTCGGCTTTAAGCTTGCGCAGGTCAGCCAGCACTTCGTCTCGCCAGCCGGCCCACTAGGCGTAGTTCACATACTGATCAATCTTATCTACTATGACCACATGCATTGATAGTCAGGTCTTAATGATGAAGTATTGGTTAGACATGCACTCTATTCAACAAAATAATGTAACAGATCCACTCTATTATGCAGGATTTAAATATGAGACCGATATAGTGCAATGATTTGACTCTTGTGACAGGCAAATCTTTCGTTACCAATGAAAGTAACTTTAGTATTTCAACCATTTTTATTGTATTCTTTTTTAAAAGTACTTTAGTTCTATTGTATACTTCTTTAGCAAGTACTTCAGGGTTTTAAAAATAATCATGACATAATAATCTCTACAATATAAACTATTAAATGTTTTCATAAAATTAATGTTGCATATAGCACTAGGGCAGTATACCAAAGGATTTCTTTCTGAAACGGCGAAATATCAAACTAAACTTACGTTAGTAAAAAGGTGGACTTATAAGATGTAATGCTGGAACTTAAAGTTGTTACTTGCAAGCTAATTAACCATTGAAAGTATAACTATAACGTAGCTTGAGAGGTATTGTTTATCTACGCCAAAGTAAAATAAAACAGCAACGAAAGTAATTATGTACTGAAATAATTTTAAAGACAATTATAACAGATTTTCAGACATGATAATGACAACAAGACAACAGCTTTTTTTGTTCATTGTTCACGCAAAATCTAATAAGGACTTGAACGTTATATTTGTCATTATTAAAAATTCTTTTATTGTTGAATAAACTTTTATTCCTATGGGAAAATGCATTCCTAAGTCATGCAGACGAAGGTCACTAGTATAAAATAAGTATCAATTTATTATCATAGAGTTAGCATGCCAATACTAAATAGTGCATAGGAATGCCAGTATCAAAAACAGTTGATCCAATTGAAAGAATCTATTGCTCATAAGAGATTGTTATCTTTATTATTCGTGCTTCGATGCGACTGCGCGGCTTGTCAATAGGTCACGACCTGGTGAACAATCACTGCAAACAAATGTACTTAGTTGCATTAAAAATGTGTAGCCCATTTATTTATAACAGTTTGATTGCGGGCACTAGTTGTTGGCATGGGAGGTACAGCAGTTTTATTAGCATAACATCAAAGATCATCAGGAGGCAGGAGGAAGTATAAAAATCAATGATACGTTCTTTGAATGTAATTAATTGATTTTTATTAATATCTGTATTTTAGCCATTTTTACTAACACTTACATAAACAATTTAGGTAATCTATAAAAATCAACAAGTCTTAATTCTCTAGTACAGTGGCAAAGTAGGAATTTTTTTATTTGGTTTTAATGTTATTTTAAATAATATTTTATCGCAATACTATTATGATGTGTGGAATTTCGCAAAACAGTTTCTATGTTGAGTAAAACATAGCGATATTTGGCAACCTGTACATAAAACAGTGGTTTTTTTACTACAGTTTTTATTTCTGCAGTGACTGGGCTTACAATATTCGGGCAAATGGTTTACTCAATGATGCCGTTTTGCTGTCGTTGGCAAAGGTACTAAATTTGGACGACCCCTGCTTCTTCTGGTTTGCTCTTCTTCAGGCAGTTCTTGTAGGTCAGTGGCTGAATCTGGTACTGCATTCTCCTTATACAGAGATTTTTCAATAATTTTTTCTCCAATAAGTCTTTTAAACTCCCTAAGCTGCATAATTTTATGCAGATTTAGCCTTTCTTCTTTTTTCTCTTCTTTGTATTTGATCCAAGCATTTACTATTGCCAAATCAAAGCAGTGCGCAATAAATCTTACGGTCCATTTCTTTGTGCGCGCTCGAGACGGACACACAGCCAGCAGTCTATCTGTAAGGTCTACACCACCCATATTGGAGTTATACTCCTTTACGACCTCTGGTCTAGGTACCTGAACATACTGACGGAGACGTCTGTCATATCTTCGACAATAATCTGTATTATCAGCAGCATAAATCGTTGACAACAACATCACAGGTTTGTTGTCAAACCATTTGGTGAGAGCAATTGCGGAGTCTGGCCCCAAAAGAACATCATAACTACCCCTTCCTTGTCTTGCTAACGTTCTGTCACTTTCAAACATATCTTTAATATAAGCGGGTGAAGACGGGAAGAATGTGGGCGTAGAGATCTTCTTTCCCCAGTAGCACCTCGAGTGCGAAGACGACCCATACGACGAACGAAACCACCGCGCGTGCGAACGCGAGTACGAGTACTATACCCGCCACGAGTACGTGGACGGCCTCGATCATTGGTATTGGGTAAGTTATTACCTTCAATATCTTCTGAATCAGAGGAACTGGTTGTTAATTCTGGCTCCCTGTACGTTGGTTCAGGTGAATCTGATTCGTCTTCATATTCTGAGTCGTTGAGTATTGAACTTAGCTCTTTGTGGTTCAAAACTAAAACAGAATAAAATGTTATAAATTATGTAGGTATTATAATAATCATACACATACCAAGCTAATTAAAAGGCGAAATAAAAATAGAGTGTTAAAAACTGTAGTAGGTATGTTTCGGAACCATTAGAAATTATAAATTATTATATCTGGAAACGAAGTTACCTTTTTCGGAACAAAATGTTTCAGTCACAATTTATGATGTAAATATAAAATAATTCTTCAAAATACTAAGATAATTACCTTCCAGACACTTTAAATAAAGTAAAATCACTAACTAATACACCATTAAGCGATAAATTACAATGATAATAAAAGATTTAACTCACCTCTGCGCGTGCGGTCTGCCACCTTGACGTAGGAATCGCTACATACTAAGGAGCGCGTTTAACATAAACAAGACATTTGGGTAGTGGGAGCAGGATAGATATATTACCTTTCATTTTACGTCAAAAGTAAACAGATTAAACAGAATAATTTTAAAATAAAGGCGGCAAATTATTTTGTTCGGATTTTGGAACATTCGGTCACAACGTAAAGTTGAACTGCCAAAATGTCAGGACTCAGTGACATGTTGCAATTAGTTCCAAAAAAATACCGACAGGACTCACGAGGATCAGAACTGTCGAACGCACAACATATATATAAATACACGTAAAAATAAAATATAAAAAAGCAGGACAAGTGCGAGTCGGATTCGCCCACCGAGGGTTCCGCACAAAGTTTCTACTCGAGTCCTTCACGCGTTTCCGAGATAATCGAAGACAGACGGACCGACGGACGGACAACAAAGTGATCCTATAAGGGTTCCGTTTTTTCTTTTGTGGTACGGAACCCTACAAAACACCCACACAGAACAACACAATTGTTCATCACATAGCTTTTTTGTTCTGGATGGAAATCAAACCCATGACACCTAGCCCTGCGTCAGTTGTCAAAATCAGTGTCAGTGCCGTCATCGGCCTGTGATAATAGTTATACTTTATTGTCGTATAGTATGTACCAATGCAATGCACTATACATAAAAATAAAGATGAACAGTGTGTTAGTTCGTTCCGCATTTAAAGAATCAGTCACGATTCGTTATTGGGCTTTGAATTCTTTCAATGCAACAAAATTTATAAAATATCAACCATAACACCGACCTATTTACATAATTAATAATATTTGTACACTTTCACAAGGTCAAATTACAATTAACTGTCGGATTCTGTTCTTGAGATAAATGGACTACAAGCCTTTTTACTTTAATGCTTACTTTATTTGGTCATACTAAGATTAAAACAGAAGACTATCAATCATCGAACAAATTATTTTATGAAGAAATCAATGCGTACATAAATATAATCCTAGTTATAATAGAAAAAAAACGGAAAAGTACGAGTCGGACTCGCCCACCGAGGGCTCGAGGTTAAATACCCTTGAGTGTCGAAATAATATACGTTTTTTACGGCATAAACGGCCCTATCTTTTTTGTATTCACAAGTTTGATTTTACCACAGCTTCAAGAGACTGTTGACTTGAATATACGAGTATATATGGTTTTAATTTTAGCTCGATAGCTCTACGCGTTCCAGAGTTTTTCCCGAAATTCAGTTATCAAAACTAAAGTCTATGTTTTAATGATTTAATTACAAATGTATTATTTTTAGATTTTATCCTGTACTTGTAGTAAAAGACGATATCACATACCAAATTTCATAGTTCTAGTTCAACGAGAAGTACCCTATGAATTTTGATTCCCTTGAGAGAGTCAAAATATTCGTTTTTGTGGCATAAACGGTCCTACCTTTTTTACGTTAATTTACTAGTTTGATTTTTTCGCAGCTTCACGAAGCTGTTGACCTGAATATATGGTTTTAATTTCAACTCGATACATCCACGCGTTCCTGAGAGAAATTGAGAACTCGGCGGGAAACAATGTTTGCACTTTTTCATTTTTCATTTCACAATGCTATTTTTATGTAAAAAATATAATTAAGGAAATATACAAAAAAACCCACTGGTCTCCACAATAATGCTACCGAAACTTATCCCTGACCCGTCTCGTCTGAGCGACGTGAGACCAGTGGTTTTTTTCTAGTATCTTTTTTAAATTATAGTAATTATTAAAACGATGTGTTTATTTGCGCTTTGTTTTAAAGTGATAATAATTTCATAGTTAAAAGTGTTAGTGTTTTATTATTGTAACCGCCTCTGTGGTCTATGATATCAATCACCGGTATCAGACCGCGAGGTCCCGGCTTCGATTCCTAGCTGGGGTACATATTGTTTTCGGTTTGGTTGGTGGTAGGACTTGTTGGTAGTCCGCCTGGCTAGCTACCACCATCTTACCTAAGTCTGACGCCATAACAACAATGTTTTCAGCAACGTTGTGTTCCGGTAGTTAGAGATAAGATAGAATAGCCAGTTCCTCAATGTTTGAGGATTCCGGGAGAGGCTCGCTTCCATCTTCAGCCTTATCAATACTTAACATTAGGTATGATGAAGGCTAAGAGGCTACGTGTTGTTAAAAAAAAAACGACACTTATAATTATGAATCTTAAGCCAGTGTAATTATTAGGATAATGTTGGTGGTAGATTGATGTAATTATTAGGATATAAAACCGTTTAACTTATTATCCAATGACATAAATTAAATGTTTTGACTGAACAACAATTACTGTGTAACGTAAGATTGAACAAATAATTTTTATTGGTTATTCTTTTATTCATGTTTTTTTATATAAAACAGTGTTGTATTGTATCTTAAATATTTTTAATTGATAAAAACAAATAAATAACATAAACTTTTTAAAGTTTTGCAATATTTAAAATATAGGAAAATATGGAATTTGTACACGATTTTAACCACCCGAAAACAGATTTCAATTCAAATATGATTTATTGAGATTCTCAAAAAGCAATTACATAATTTCCGATGTTTGAAATAACGGTATTGAAATGAAATTATCGTCGTTTATTAAAGTGCAATTGGAATGGTTTTCTATTATTGAAAATTGTTCACATTTTAATATGTAAGAAGATACGCGGAAAACTTAATTTATTGAGTTACTGTAGAGTCTCCTAACTTAAAAATAGCAGCAAAGCTGACAAACCACGAACTCCTACTCCGTAGTAAATTTAATATACAGTGGTGGTCAGATAATTAACTACACTAGTTGGATACAATCGAGGTAACTTTGGAGCCTTGGTTCTCTGCCAACAGTTTACCGAGCTGTGATCTGATAATGGCCATCTAGGGAGTGAATGGAGGAGATCCAGATTGCTATACACATCCAACTGATCTAATCAACATTCTAAGAGATGTAAGGATATTATGTTTGAAAAAACTTGAAAATCGCATAAAATTAATGGGATTCCTGGAACTGAACAGTTGGGTGTGTATAGCAATCCAAATCTCCTGATGAAAATGAAAATCTTATTTATTTATGTGGCCATCATTGTTAATAGTCCCAGAATAAATGCAGTTAAGCCTAAAAAAATATTTTCTTATCAAACTAACAAGAGATCTCATTTAGGAACCTAAAACTGACTCTTCTTAGGTCCTGGTTAAAAGTAAGGAATAATTTTATTTTTAACGTTTTCCCTTTCTAAATATTTTACAACAATCGTGAGCGATAATTGATTTTTATGATTTTATATTAAAGTAGGATACTTTCTCAACTTTGAATTTTAAATGAAAATACTATCTAGTCTATTATTTTTAAACTTTTTATAAACAAAATTATTCATGTTTGTTAATAAGACTCATGCTGAATTTCTTTTTCATTAGATCAATACGTAATATAGTGAATTTGCAGTTATTTCACATAAAGGAGTCAAATTCTTAGTAAGTTTTCTATTTATTTATTTGGATCGTATTTTTAGGTCAATATTACAATTGTCTTAATTGTATAGGGCGAAAGAATTGGAGAACCCCACAGAACACAGAAAAACTTCTTGCTTGTGTTCTGTGAAAAACCCCTATGAAAAGTAGACAAAACATAGTTTCGTAGTGGTCGTAGCTATTTTCCTGTATTCTCCTCAAAATCTGCTACCATGTACATTTTTTTTTCAGAAAACAATAAAAAAGTGTCAGGAACCTTCAAAACCTTATATAAAAAGAGAAACAAAAATTAGCCAAAGCTTTTTATTTATTTTTAATGAAAAGTACTTAATTATATTTTTTTGTTATGTTGCAGAAAACGTTTATTTTGTCTATTTTTTAATTCCCTTGCTTAAAGTTTGCTCTATAAGGCATATTTACTTCGATGAATGCCATCCTAATGTACTTTTAACAAAAATTAAATCAGTAAGTAGTTTAATAAAAATTGGTCCTTAGCGCCTTTATTTTTCCCAGTTTCAGAGGTGTATATTTAAAGAAATTATAAAGAAGCTAGTGTACCTGCGTCAATTTTTTTTTAATGTGAAACCACTCAGAAGCTTTTCACGTTACTCAGTTAAACACAACACAAAAACATTCAAATAAAAATCATTATCTTTAATCGTATAAAATATATTTTATAATATTATCAACATTTAAAAATAACCTAACTAGAAAAAGGCGCCGGGCGGTGGTGGGTATGCGTCTACGTCGAATCCATCGTATTCTGCAAATTGGGGGCCGGCATTCGGGAAAACTGAAACATTAAAAACGTTAAATTATTATATTATAAAGTTGGTAGTCAGTATATTATCAAAACACTAGGCCTTCAAAATAAAATCTACCCAACTAGGTAATTGGTAACTTATAACTTAATTTTTATTTCTCTGTTTTCTTATTATGCAAGGATTTTTTTTTTTTTATTGATGTTGATTAACTCAAGTGTTACTAAATATTTTTGCAATTGGTATTTCCCTAATTGACTAAAAAAAATTGTGATTGTTACGAGATTATTTCTCGTGATTGTTATAAATTGACCTAGATAAAATAAACCTATCCTGATGCGGAATTTTAAATTAACCTAGTAAGAAGGCGAAAAAATATCGTTACAATTCTTCGTGGCCAAAGGTTTTAAGAGTTAAAAACAAAACCAACAAAATTAATGATAACAAAAAAAGTTTGATATTTTTTGTATTATCAACGATTCAATATAATTTGATAAATAAGTAACATTCAATATCTCTAAAAATGTCCCAAGACGTGTAGGTATTCATTATTTCATAGATTACCAACATTAACAAAGTTATTTGATCATACCAGCGGCCGACCGCGGTTTCACCCGCATGGTTTCCGTTCCCGTGGGAATATCGGTATAAAAAGTATTCAATATTTTAATTCAGGCTATCTGCTATCTATGCGCCAAATTTCGTCCAAATCCGTTCAGTAATTTTAGCGTGAAAGTACCTACAAACTAACAAAGTGACATACTTTCGCATATATAATACTAGTAGTGTGACACTCAAGTTTTTGCCTCAATTGCAAATTCTAATATTGTTTAGTGAGCCAAAACATAATGTTAAGTAGGCCTTAAACATCGCACTAGAAGAAGAAGAAGAAGGGACTTTTTTACTATATAATTCTTAAACATTTTACTACTACTCTCACGGACAAATAAAGCGGGCCACTGCGTTATTTGCATACAAACATGCTCACATAACAGTCTCATTATTCAAAAAGTAAGTATCAATAGTAAATATTTATATGTAAATCTTAAGTTTTGGCGCGCACTGTTCATTAAAAAAAAAACTTTTCCGGATACTAAACGAGCTATATGTTTCACGAACTAGATCTAATTGTCCGTATTTTTTTCTGTTTTTTAGGGGCTCTCGGATTTTCCCGACGTTTCGCCACCTTTTCAGCTGCCGTGACCATGACATTTATATGTCGATGTATCAGCCGAATTCTCGACTTCTAAATAGAAGTCCCAAAAGTTGAAAAAAACCTTAACTTTTGTGAAAAGTAAGAAAAACAAACTCACTAACTCCGTTTTAATACAGCTTCATATGAAAGCGAAGCGAATTAAACATTAACAACATATGAAAGCGAAATTAAACATTCGTTTTACCAAAAGTTTATGAAATCAAGAAATCTTTTCAGCTGTTTTGAATATTATTTGCTTAGTAGAGCATATTACCTCGCCATCAACATTCACATCTTTCCAAAAATACATAAACTTTATTATTCATTAGACCACGAAATGAGCCTCTTTGTATGAAAAGTACCCAGTGGCTCGCATTATTTGGCCGCGAGTGTACATAGATACTCCATGTAACTAAAACATAAGATGAACAAACAAATCATATGAATAAACCAATGCACCACAACCGAGAATTGTATGTAAGTCTTTTTTTAGAATTAAGAATTATTAATGTAACTAGTTAAAATGAAAGCCGATAATGGTATTTTATTTTGTAATCATGATATTAATACTCACTTCATTTAAAATTTAATGAAAATGGGGATGTAAGTAGTTGACATGCTAATATCGCCAAAACATGAAATTCTGTTATTGTTCGGTTAATGATAAAAATTGGTCATAATCTTGGCTGTAAAAAAATATGTTAATTTTGATGATTAATTGAAGTAAAATAGCTTACTTTTCTTAGTTAAGCTAACTAAACAAATAGAAAATAACCTGCTCCATCGTATCTCTTTAACTGGCAACCAAAAAGCTTATCAAGGTATAAATTGCGGAAAACAGTTTCATCATGAAATGAATGAAGACCAAACAAATGAAGATCGGATTCCCAATGATTCGAAGTCAACCAAGGCCTATAAGACCAAAGAGACTGACCATAGTAATTCGGAGACACTTCAACGGGCACAGGGATGGGTTTAACCAGTTTTTGTTTCAGTTGCGTCTGCGTCGGCGGCGCTGGGGTTATGTACACCGTCTGTACGGGCTCAGGCTGTTTCTCTATTAGAAAATACTACATGGTACATTAAAGGGAAAACATGTTGCCTAATTTTAGAAGTGACGCTCTATCTACTCAATTCTTTCTATGTAATACTAGATAAAGGTTTTAACAGCACCTGATGTCAGTATGACTCGTCATTTTTGAGGATAGCTTCAAAACTTTACATAGGTAAAACTTTTTATATTCTGTAAAACTGTGTTCAGCAACACAGTCTTTAAATCAAGCGAGATTTTCCATACATCTGGTACTTCCGAGTGTCTAAGAAAAAACTTTCATGAAAATCATATTTTGTTTAAAAACGGAAAACGGATTTTCTCTTGTAGCTTTCTTTTGTTTCAATTATATTGCTGTAGATACTTAAAAACACTTACGGAATGGTTCCGGCTGTCCATACGGCTGGCCATAAGGCTGTGCGAAGTACTGCCTTGGTACCTCCACTGGCACCGGTATCGGTTTAGGCACATACTGTATGATTTGTTTGGGCTGAGGGGCTGGCGTGGGAGGTGGTGGTGCGGCATGGACGTTGGGACCGGTCTTGGAGACGACCGCGTTGAACCCCCGTACGGGGTCCGCGGTGTAGTCTACTGTCCGGATGGAACCGTCGGGTTCCACTAATGAGTACTGGCCTGAAATTTAGAAAAATATTCTTATCAGTATTGAATTAGCTCTGGGATCTGTCCAGAGAACTGTTGATTGATCTGAAAACTAGTTTCGGTGCTCTTTATCCTACTTATATTATAAATGCGAAAGTTTGTTAGGATGTTTGTCAATCTTTCACGCAAAAACTACTGAACGCATTTGGCTGAAATTTGCCACACAGATAGTAGATAGCCTGGATTGAAACGTAGAATACTTTTTAACCCCAAATTCTCACACGGGTGACGCCGGGCGGCCGCTAGTTTCGTATATTATCTCTGGATGAATATAGATTCGTCTGGCCGATATAATTTATTATCATTTATTTTATGTAATCATTAAATTAATCATCATCAGCATTTTATTTTTATTTTATTGTTAAACAAAACTTTGATCACGCGAGTAATATTGATTGTATTCAATAAATGGAGAATCTTAATGTGTTTCATTTACATATAAATTTTATTACATATTGTCTGTTCCCATCAGGAAGTCAAGAGCTGAAACCTTAATGCAAATTGTGCAAGGAGACGCGTGCTCACATGATTTTATGACCGACGATGCCTGCCAATATTCGTACTTATATACTGTCGCCCTAAAGTTCTAGTTAACGCGATAAGTAACTTGGTTTATGAGAACACATTAATCATTTTAGCATCAATCTGTCTAGCAACTTCTGTTAATTTGTACTTAATTTGTACTTTTAACAAAAATTGGGAAGAAGATTGCTTTTATAAATGTTTACAAATTGTCTATAAATGGTTATTATGTCAGATCTATCGTTTATAATTTTGTACCTTTTATACTTATCTAAATTGAACAAAAACGTAGAACGAGGAGCTTGAATTAGTTTAATGTAGGCAACACATTATGAGGGTAACACGTCCAAATTTTTTTTCACTCTACAACGCAACGTTAAAGTGTGTGCCATCATACTTGATGACAAGTGATGATAAAGCTTATAAGTTGGAATCGAGCATCTCCCGGAATCTCTATATCTCCAAGTGCAATGACATATCATGTACCAATTTGTACCTAGGTAAAACAGTACCTTTGACTGTATAACCTTTCTGCCGGTTTGCGTGTTAGCGAGACTCGCTAGCGGCATAGTTAGAAAACACAAACTGCATGCAGCGTAGCACATCGCAGCGCAACTATGACACACCTAACGCACGTTGCTGGACAAAGAAACGCCAAAGAATACTAACTATTTCGAAGCAGCGCGTTGCAGCATCACAGACAGTTGATTAGCGCTTGACCAAAAGCGATTGACCAGAAAGGTTGACCAGTGCGTTGGAATGGCACTTGTCCCGATATCCTCAACCACTGACGAACACTATTTTATCTCCATCTGCTATAAGTCATACGTTTAGCAAGCAGTCTTTGCTAGTTCGTTCATAAGTAAAACAGTACCTTTGACTGTATAACCTTTCTGACGGCGTGCGTGTTAACGAGACTCGCTGGCGGCACAGTTTGCAAACAATACACGCAGTCGCTAACAAGCCGATGTAATCAGCTGGGAGTACAGATTTCTAAGGATACAATGGATACCGCACATAGTGTGTATGGAGAATGCGCAATAAAGAGATATCCAAGTAAATCTGTGTTATTGCAGCAAACAATTGAACTCTGTTTTACTACGTTTGGTGTTAGAAAAACTTGTAACATTGATTGACAACCATTTGCACTAAACTTAAGAATCGCCTAAGAGTATTCTTATCTATCTTAATAAAAATTGCTTTGCACTACCTTTTAAGACGATCTTAAATCCACTGCTATTAACTTAAGGGTCCAATATCGGGCGCCCTAGGCTTTTAAGGTAATCTTATTATGAATGTCTTTAGATTCTTAAGTCTAGTGCAAATGAGTGTAAGTCTTATTTCGCACTAGGCAACCTGGCTGCGCGGCCAGGCTGCGGCAGCTAAAATTTAGAGCAGCCCGTTATAGCAGCCAATCGACATTTCCCGAATTAATTTCTCCGTATCAAAAGTTAGCTATTTTGTGAAAAAGATACGTCTGGCTGCTACAACAAGGCGCGGAGATCGACGGCAGCCACATACATTCGCCTACACTCGATCTGGCTGCAGTGCAATCGAGTGTGTTGTTTGCCTGAAGACAGCCAGCATTTCGTGGCTGCCTAGTGTGCGGGCGTCTCATACTAATCCAACGTCTGCTGTGAAGTTATTTGATTTTTTTAATGATTTCTCTTAATAATGATTAGTGATTACTCCAAATTTAAACAGGATTTAATTTAAGAAGCTGTACCAAAATTTCTTCTAATTATGATTATTATCGTCCATTCCTGTTGGGTCAATCACATTATTAATATCTTTGGGGTTGGAATATGTAACATCTTCATGTAACATGATAAATGTAAATTGATATTATGTCGTATATAATTGTCGTATGTTATTATCACAATAAATACATTTAATAAACAAATTCATTGTAAATCCTTCAGAATCGCCACTTTAGTAGGTAGTGTTTTTATATCGGTTACCGGTTATCTAGTAGATTAAGTCCCCCATTAGCCGTTAGTGCAATAAATTTTGATAAAAAAAATATGTTGGTGCAATAAAGTTTCAATAAGGTTTCTGTACCATACACACACCTTTAATAATTTATTAACATTTTGTTTGCTTCACGTGCAAATTACACAACACTAGCTAAGTTTCATTTCATTTTGCCATCAACTAATATTGCATGTCTAAAGTATACTCAACAGCACAAGCTTTGCATATTGACCTTGACCCCACCGACCTTAGTAACAAGACCTATTTTCGAATTTCAACTGTTATTTATGATGTTCTGTCAATTGTACCTAAATCAAGAAATGTATTTCAAAAATTAAACATTTTGCTTACCTTTTACAACATCTCCATCTCTTGTCTCGTGTTGTGATTTGACGTCTCCTGTGTTTGGGTCAGCTACTCCATAGTTGAAGGCATATCTTGGATGATCCTAGAATAAAATATTATAATATTAATAATAATAAAACTTAATTAAGATCACTAAAATAATTATTAAACATTGCATCAATTGAAGCAATTTAACCGAAGTCATCATTAAGTCATTACAATATTCAATATTGATCTAAAAACAAAGTAAATAACAAAAGTAATTACGTGATAAATATTAAACAAGAAAATACACTAGTAAAAAGCAACTTGTCTCGTGTCGTAAAAGTAATTACATTGATCAAATTAATTTATTAATTTATTCAATAAAAGCTAATTAATTATTAATTTTTAAAGCCTCGTTTAATTTAGAAACACAAACAAAAAACTGCAAAATGATGTTGACATATAAAAAACTAATACTGAAATTAATTGCATATCAAAAAGCTTTCTAAACAAACAACTTTCATTACTTTTCTTACGTAGTAATCTTCATATCCAGGCTGGTACACCGCCAATTTAGGTTTCGCTAGTACTACACTGCACACTAAACCTAACAGAAAACACTGTATCCAACACGTACTGATCATTTTCGATTATTTCCTAGACACGTCCAGTCCGCCTTATGTTTGATCCCTGAATACCAGTGTTGATTTTTCCCAAGCATTTATACGTGGCCTTATTTGCTAGCGACTGCTTGTATTTGCAGCCTTGGGAGGCGTGGCGAGGAGCTTCCGAAAACGTAGTTTCCTACAGACGACTGAGAGTGCGACTAATTGAGAAAATTTTCGCACGGTTCAAGCCATGTATGTAGAATGTGTTGCAACACTAGAGTGGCTTATGGAAGCCATGGGAATACAGGAAAATCTTGAGTTTCGAGCCAAATCTTGGCACAAAACTCAGGCCAAGGTAGTTTTTAATTTGAATAAGTTCTTATTTTCATGTCGTCTCAGGCATCAGTAAAGGAAATACAATAGATACTTATTTCATTGTTGTGCGACCACCGGCGGACGCGGCGATTTTGTATAAATGAATACCTAAAGAAATTATTTTATTCAACATTTTTCATTTGTTATATATTCTTGATACTTAGTACTTATTTTTATGTGTTTGTATCGTCTTTTTTTGTTTTATGCAAACTCCGACTAAGGTCCTAAATTATTTCGATGTCTAATTAATAAAAATCTTAGACATAATAAAACATTTGTGACTATTCTCACTTTTCAACGCAGACTACTTTATGATCTGGAATATATAAAACTAAAAACAAGTTGCACACGGCAGATGTGTCCAGTTGTCCTTCATAAATATTAAATTATTTTAAAATAGAATTTTTGCCCAATTTAATTGATGCAATACGGTGTCGATTGGATATGCTTCGGTTCCAAAATGATTCTTACGCAATCCAATAACGTTAGGATTATACATGTAAATATAATTAAAACTGTATAGACGAATACTGTACAATTTCCTAATATCACAGTTTCTACCAACATTTGCACATCACATATGACTCTGACCTAGTTATTATTAGTATTATTGATAAACTGTCGTATTATAATGCCAGAGTTCAATTTCTAAGTTAAAGTGTTATAAAACTTTTTTTAATTCGAATGTGTGACTCACGCAATCAAGCCGTATGCGTTTTAATGCGTTTTAAAATAATCTTTACTATTTTAGGAATAGGATATAAGTTACAAGATGTTATATTCCTCTACTAACAATATTTTTTCTAGATAACAACAAAGGTGCCATATGCAACACAACAAAATTAGCAATGTGTGGGTGGGTAGATACATTATAACTATTCCTGAATCCTTGAATACTTCGGAAACTGGACCATCAAAATGCAATAACACCTTTTTAGCAACAATTCGATCAGTCGATAAATTCTTTTTAGATGATGATTTCCAGCACACTTAAGGTTTGTAACAAATAACTTACAACAAAAACGGCAGAGATTAGATGAAATCTGATATTAACCTCAGTTTTGTTTGTATGCAAGCTACATGTATAGAATATGCATATTATCATGTAAGTATCGTGGGATAACTTGGCGTCTTTGTTTGGAACAATTTAGTACTAGACAAGGATATACACCAGTTGAATGTTACCAGAAATAACACCCATAATCTATGTTGTTACTCCTGTTGAACATTTTTAGAAGTACAACGCTTAGTAAGATTACATCAGAAAAAAAATCTTTCTTTATTTCGAGTAGAGATTTATGCAATTAAAAGGAGACGCAACTTATTTATTTTTTAGATGTCAATTTCTATCTTTTTGTTTTTTTTTTATTACCAACGGGGAGATGCTTAGCCTTCGTCAAACCTGATGTCTACAACTGAGGAACTGGCTATCAGGAGGTCTACTCTCTAAGTACGAAACCCGTAGTTTCGACCAAAGTTACGAACGTTTCCTACTCCGTATCACCTACGGACCGCTTATTTGTTCGGAGACCCGAACTAAGAATGAATGAGAATACGTTTTGAGATTGTCCCTACTCCCAATGTGTTTGTGCCGTTTGTTCAAAACTAGTCCATCCGAAATCAATGGAGAGTAGGCTCCATCCGTAGTTTCGGGAAACTTACGGACGGAGGCCCGTGTCTTAGTTGACGGGCTTACAGAGTAGGCCTCCTTATCTCAAAGATGTCGTCAAACTACTCATTAAATAGAAGTACAAAGGAGAGCAAAGACTTCATTATAATGTTGAAGATGCTCGCATAAGCTTTTTTTTTCTTTTTATTCACGACGTGGGCACTCTTACTGCAAGAAAACGAATTCTGAAGATCATTAGGTTCCGATTTATGTTTTTTAGTCTATTTCTAAATATTTGGAGTGTGCCTCAATTAGTTTTAATTTGCCAGCAAATGTCAATGTCGACAAAATTGTTTATTCATTCAGATTATAAACTAGAGACTACAATCTGATGATATTGAGGTGTATATATAATCACTAAAAAAATGATTCCTAAAAACATGTTTTTTAATATCTTCACTTGATTTACAATGTTACTTTTCTGCTTCTTTAGCGTATTATATGACGTATAATTAGCAAAATGTTACAAAAGGTTTATTGTAAAAATGCGTGAAATATTTTTGCTTGCCTACGTAACAAGTACTTATAGGATGAAAGAAAACTTTTATAAAAAATGAAACCCGACTTCAAAAAACTAAAAAGAAAAAATAATCCTTTTGGAATCGGTGCCAGCCACGGCACCGAATCCACCGATTCTTTATAGTTTTTTTAAGTCGGTTTTAATTTTTATGTAAAAAGTTGTTTTAATTTACAATTAGAAGAAGTCCCGTGCCTACAATAATTACCTCATTTTAAATAAAATGCTGCTTTTTCCGGCACAGGGACGATAATTATCACTTCATCACATGCATTTAATAGTTCCGATGACCATTTGTGGTATTCATCATTAGTTCCTCTTTACCAAATAGTTTTCGAATGCATACGCATGAGTTACTAAAGAAAACACCGAAATCGCTATATGAGTGCCTATAATATTTGAAGTGTTCTCTAGGATCCTGATATGATAACAATGGATGATAACAAATGGACCACCTGGGAAGTATACGCTTTCGAACAAAATAACAAAAAAGAATTACTCAAATCGGTCCAGCCGTCTTCGAGTAATCGAGTAACATACTTTAGTAGGTATAGTTATATAGTACGTTTAGGTATATGTATATTTCAATTTCAGCATATAATAATATAATATATAATATAACTTATTTTCCATTCAGCTGATTGACGGGCACGTATTGCGAGGTTTGCGGGGCGAGTGGGGTGCTAGCGAGCACCAGCTTCCAATGCTGCCATATAAATTACTGCAATTACTTCAAACGCCTCTGTAATGGATTACCATTAGGTAAAGGTTCGGTTCCCAGCAGAGGTACATATTGTATTCGGTTTGGTTGGTGGTAGAACTTGTTGTAAGTCCGCCTGGCTAGCTACCAACATCTTATCTAAGTCTGACGCTATAACAACAATGTTTTCAGCATTCTTGTGTTCCGACAGTTAAAGATAAGACAGCCAGTTCCTCAGTGATTGAGGATTCCGGGAGCCGGGAGAGGCTCGCTTCCCTCTTCAGCCTTATCAATACTTAACATCAGGTATGATGAAGGCTAAGATTCACACTGTCGCTCAGAAAAAAACACTTGCTTGGGACTATGACAATGTCTTGCCAAATACTAAGAAGTCTTGTCAAAAGCGGCATTGCGCGAGGTCCTACTGTTAGTGCCTTTCCTTACGCTGTTATATCGTGTGTAATATGGAAGGAAGGTTGAGAGGTCTCTGCTCAGCAATCGACGATATTGGATAATAATATCAATATCAGTTACAGCTGGTTAATTAATTTGCGGTCTGTTGATGAGTTGTTGGCTAAACAATAGTCAAGCATTGTGTATGAAGCCGTTCCGCTGTCTTTGAGGCTGGTACATCCTGCGTGGTGAACAATGGAGGGTCCTCTAATCAAATATTCTTTGTTAGTCAATTATTTCCCCCGAAGGTAATTTGTTACTTTTGATGCGTTATTATTTGCCAATTGTTTTGTCCATTTGACTGATACCAACTTTAGCCAGAATGTTTTGTTGACATTTGATAGTCAAGCGTCTCGAAGTCACCACGAAAACATGCATGTTTCAAGGCGACTTCGAGTCCTGAAAACGTAAAGAATTTCAAAATCGTGCAAAGGGATATGTATGGTACACTGCATCTCTCTTTTTGTGTCTGTAGTGAACATGGAGGTAATAATAAATTTTGTTCACCAACCTTATGACAAACCATTAAAAATGTTTCTTTAGTAGCCAGTCATCTGTGACCGCGACCACTGAAAAGGTGTCGAAACGTCAGGAAGCCCAAAATAACATGCAATAAACGAAAACCAAAAGTAATGTGTTAAGAGTCAAAAATAATAGCGCATTTCTCCATCCAGAAAAGTTGTTTTATTTCAATGCCCGAAAAAACTTAAAATGTGCATATGTTTGTTAACTGCTTAAGATATAGATCGCTCGCTCCTCAAACGTATACATTCTTAATGCACCTATAAACTTTATTCCCTCGGTACCCGTACCAATAAAGACATTTTAGGCCCAAAGCATAGAAATAAGCAACTTAACACAGGATGTGATAAAATACACATATTACATAAGCGACATAACTGAGTGCACATCCTGTGCATGAACATGTCACATGTTTCCATTATCTCAATATTAAGATTAAGACGTAGAATAGCAGAAACAAAGAATCAACAGTATCTCAGATTCTTCGGTCTGATTACAAAATGGCGTTAATGACTGTTTGTATCTCGTTCTCAAGATGCGAACAAAGGGCTCACGGCGCATAAGGTTATGCATAGATTTAAGTAACCTTACAAACATAATTGAAGCTCCTAGTAATCTCTATACTAATTATTCGATACATACATACGCTCATGCCTCTTGCGGGGTTGACAGAGCCCAGAACCAAAGGTTCAACTTGAGAGTGAAATGAAATGTATAAGCATCACTCTGTTAGCCGCTCATCAACGACGTCACATTTGGCATTGATTGGGTCTAGATGTTGTCCAGTGCCCCGTTTCATAAAGATTACAATTGTCAGCGACAGGTTACAGGTGACTATTTGACAATTGTACGTTTCATTAAACATTGGTGCTATATGAAAAGCCGACATTATTGTCAAATTGTCGCGACAATTCTACAATTTAGCAATTCATTCACATATTTTTAATCGGAAAATCTGACATATTTGTCAAATTGTCGCACATTTTTTATAGACATCCTTGGGCTGTGTCAGGATGAGGAGTGACTGTTATTTTTCTTTTATAAATTCTCACATGATTGAAAGAGTTCGTAATAGGATTTTGAAAAAGAGAAGTTTATAATGTATAATTGCTTTTAATAGAAAATTTACCTTCTGCAATGATGACAAAGGTCAAAATTGCATATACCAGTGACAAAAAAGTGTATTCGTGCATAGTTGACAAATTGTCGAATTGTCAAGCTTTATGAAACAGGGCCCGGACTTCCTACACTGGACTGGGAGAGAAAATGCTGCCAGGTACAATCGGGGAACTTCCCGGTTGACCAGTAGAGTTTTCTTAGGAAACCTTTTCTCGGAATTTACTAAGGTTAAAGAAATAATTTATTATTCAAATGAAATATCTGTTAATGTTCTATTATTTGTAATATAATATATATTAATGATATCTGTCGCCATAAAAACAGATGTTATGATTGAAACAAAATGTGGATAGGTTTTATCTTTTAATAAAAAAAACAACTTGCTAATCTATAGTAAACGAAAATTAAACAATGTTTTACAAAAGATTTTCATTTTTAGATCAGGTACATTTGGGTTTTTAGCAATAGCCTAATAAAAAAACTCAAAAATATATATTCATTCTCACACTGTCTAGACATTCCAATCAACACTTATATTTCTAAAATATTATTCTAGAAATTAAATATTCAAAATCAACAACAACTTATTAACTACAGCTTAGAACATATTAAATCCTACATGTGCAAGAATCACATTTTTACAGCAAACAATCATAGAAAACATAAGCAACTTACGGATAGAAAGAAGAAATCATTTTTCGACTCACTATAAGAATATTGAGAGAATTTAAAGAATTTACCTCATTACATTTATTAAACTTGTATTTTCTGAGCGTTCAAAACAATTATCCAAGTATAATTAATTCAGCGTAGCCTTATTTTTTTACGACATCGTTCATCTCTTTTTAAGAAAATCTCTTGTGTAGCTCTCCCCGTGCGCTCAAAGTCATATTTTAATAAAGCACATAGCCTTTTGTTTTTATTGTTGCTGATTAAATTAAAAACGTATGTGTTAGTGTTGTTTTACCATATGATCATAGTAATTCTAAAAAGAGAGTTAGGTCTAAAAGTTATGTTTACTAATAAGAGAGTAAGGCCCACTTGTGCCAAGCTAACCCAGAGTTAGTGCATACAAAAGTAGCACTAACTCTGGGTTAAATGTGTTAACCCTAGAAAGAAGCAATCAATTGTGACTGGCGCCTCACAGTTCTTTTGTGCAAAATACATAGGAAGTTCATACATTTCCTTTCGTAATTCTTCATGGAAACATGTCAGTTTTCGAAGTCACTTATTTCTGTACTAAACCCGTGACGTGGGTACTCCTTTCTAACCTCTTTCTTATTTCTATAGAGAATTACACAAAGAAATGGACATTAAGGACCGACAGATAAGTTCTGGATAGTTCATCTGCCAGATTTTCAAATTACAACTGTCAAATTATCTGCAAGATACGCTTTCTAGAACTTACTTGTCGGTTATCAGTTATAAAACGGGCCCTGACTCTCCTTAGTAATAAACGTGGAGAAAAGTTACACCTAGGTATGTAAATCCGATTTTCCTTTTAGCAAACAAAACTGTCACCATCAGCATCAGTTCTGACCTAGGTGTAACTTTACTCCTCATTCACTAACAACGAAGCGATGTTTAAATTCCAACTTCTACAGTTCTTAAGAAAAAACAATGACAAGAAGAAGCTTCCCTTCCCGATATTCTACTTCAAGCCTTAAAGATGTGCGGCCTCGTGCTGTGAGATGGGGGCCGTCTTGTGGACGACCGCGTTGAAGCCGTTGTGCTTGTCGGCCGTGTAGTCCACGGTGCGCAGGGAGCCGTCAGGTTCCACCACTGTGTACTGGCCTGAAACGTGACAATAAAAAACAATAGAGTATCGCATTGATAAACCTTTTTTCTACTCCCATATCGTATAGTTCTAATTATGAAACTAAAATTAAGCCAGTTGTTACGGATATACTCGTACCTCTTTTCGTACAATCCCTGTGATTTTTTAAAAAATAAGCTAATAAAATCATTTATAAATAAAAATATTTGGCCTTGCGACACTTCTGACATACTATGGGACCATTCACCAAAATTTTTAACAAATTTATTGTTTTAGAAACTACCCAAATTGTTTACAATTTTTTATATTTATGATGATCCGTTAATCAACCGCTAGTAATAAGAGGGTTAAAAGTAGACTCTTAATAATATAACAATTTTTCTCTCACAAAAGTGTTAAAATAAGGTTATAATATAGATAGAAGGTAATAAAACTGTTACGTAATTAAGGCTATTATACACGAGTGTGTGTTTTTCTTATCACTACGGTAAAGTACAGGGCAAATCCAAGAATCTAAATTCATCAAATCAGACTAAGGAGAATTTACCAAGATTTGACCTTGAGATTTGACCAAGGACGTATGCGAGGCGCGCCATTTTGAAAAGTTTTAATACTTTATTTTTTATTAATAACAGCGCCCGCTTTTAGCGCATGTGAGATAGTGTTTGCGAGCGGGATTTTATAGGTTTGCTTAAAATTATAAATCAACTGTAAATAACTAGGTATTAAAATACTCGTGTGATACTATTAAAGGCTTAATTTTTAAACGGACACTCACGACTTCATACTCCACATTATACTAAATAATTTACTAATACCTAAATGTAAATCGTTTTATTTTACCTTTCACAACATCACCGTCCCGACTTTCGTGGTGCGTTTTGATGTCTCCCGTGTGAAAATCGTTTACGCCATACTTGAATATATACTTCGGATACGCCTGAAAAGAAACAAACAATAATACATTTTCAACATAAAATACGTTACTTATTTACAGCAGATACAAATAACTCTACAAAACTCGTGTTTTCCTAGTGATGGGACTGCTTCACTCAACTTTCGATGCAATGAGCAAAGAGCTCCAGTAAATGGTAAGAAAGAGCATTTTACGCATTTAAAACTGAAATAAGTACCACCTCAAGGAGGGCTAATTCTGATATCGTTTAGTCAATCGTATTTCAATTATGTTTCAATTATATTAAACTCGTCGCGTCGTGCAAAAGGGTGGCGATGTGTGACAGCCAAATTACTACCCGAACTAGCGCATGTATACAACTTTTAAGTTAAACAACTATGTTGTTGTGAATCATATGTTTATAGGAATATATTGAAGCGCGCATACTATCAACTCGATAGTTGTTCGACAAAAAATTCGACATCGACTTTTCCATCGACTAAACTGTTTAGTTGTATGGAAACCGCGAGAAGTACAAAGTTTAGTCGATGGAAAAGTTGTATATATGCGCTAGGCCTAACCCCTTCCTTGTGGTATGTAGCTTAAAGAGCTGTCACGTATTCAATATGGAAACTATATTATTTAAAAAACACTTAGCATTTTTGCATGTTTTCGTTATTCATAAAGTCGTTTATTTTAAAGTATAATAATGTCGACAGATGTCATGTAACAAGTTATTCAAAATCAAAACAGCAATAAATCAACCTGATTCTACTAAATTCGCTACTAGTTCGTAAAGGTTATGTAAGGTATATATTTTAAGGCAAATTAAGCCTGATATAACGTAACTTTTGTATCATTACATAGCTGAGCGAACATATCTCACATATTAACTAAAATATATTCAAACGCCGTATGCGAACCGTGTAGGCAGAGAAACGGCACGCGCAGAATATTATGCAACAAGTATGGAATAGAAGCTTACAGCGGATAAAAATAAGATAACTTGTTCTTGTAACCTGTAAGATACAAAATACGTTTCAGTATGATTAGCATTTTTAATGTATGCATTTATAATGGTTTTTTTCAAGATTGTTTACCCTTTCAGGCCCGAGTCTCAAAGACAATAGATATTCTATTGCTCTCTGGACACCGACCGGTGCTATCATGTGACGAATTAAACTACAAAATATACTAGAAAACTCCATAACGTATTTGATCTGATTCTGATGAGCGATATGGGGCCAAGTTGATGATGTAATAAATTATTATTCAATTGAATTGTGGGAGAGTTCCATTTATTTTTTTAAACGTTTTCCGGCTGGCTTTTTTTTTGAAAATAAAATATTAAAATTACCTCCTTCATTGGTACGATTACTAAACCTGCAGAGTATTGTATAAATTGTATACATATACTAAAGTAAACTATACTCGGACACGTAATTAGATGCAGTAAAATGACAGATAGAACTGTCATTAAAATTTCGTAAAATAATGTGACCATCCTAAGTCCACTAGTGAAGAGGACGAAAATCAATTGAACAAATTCAATTGGTTTGTTGAAGTAATATTTTTAGCCGGTTAGTTATAGTTAATAAATAGTTGTACCTAGTCGCTCGTGAAGAAAACACAACGCTGCTGGTGATGTAATTACTGCGCGCTGCTTATCGCCATTATATCTCATTTTATTGATGATGATGTTCGATCCGGATGCCTTGTATCGATACTCTGGATCGCAATCGATTGTTATACAAATTATACTATTTTTTAGATCGATCTAGTATCGTTTCAAGCTTTATGAGAAATAAAAGATGAATTGAGTCCTCAAAATATGTTATATAAATAAACGTTACTAGTGCTTATTTTTTTTAATTTTCCAATCTTAAAATACTCATAAACAATATTTTTTATAACCGCTCCGGATGCTGGCGAATACGACTTTCGTTAATGTATGATTGACCAACAAGAAACGACGTTCAAAGGGCACAGACATTCCTGCCAGTGATAAATTCGGGTTGTTATTTTGTAAACCTCTAACTTATAGACTATCTAAAAACTTTTTCGATCCGGTCCTCCGTGCATTTGTATCGATCCGCCAACGGATCGAATGCTAATGTATCGATACATCTTTAGTATCGGATCGGATCGAATCCAATTATGTCACATTAATATTGAAATATAACTTGTGCATGTAATTATTTTATATGATTAATGATATTTGACAGCATAACGACACCCTAATAATTAACTGTTTCATAAATTTCATAAAATTCAGCGTACTTCCATTTATATTTACTTACAAGTTTTGTACATAGGTATATAAAAAAAATCAACCCGCTAAGATTTTGTAACTTGTACCACACGTAAAACGTCGTCGCGAGCGCAACAAAACTATAAACAATATCTTTTAAATACAGGAAGTTTGTGATCTCTTCAACAATTCCTGTTTGAGTGGATCTTGACTTTTTATGGAAAGTTTGCGGTATTTCCTATTGTTCTACCAGGTTTATGTGACGAATACCTTTTGTTTTGACAATAGCGTAAAGATTTTCTATTGCCGGATAGACTAAACTAATAACATGTATCTCGTCAGCAGCCACTACTTAATGTCCACACTGCTGGGGCACTGGCCTTCCTTACGGATGGATTAGGAGAATGGGCCATTTCCCACCATGGGGGCCCAATGCGGATTGGTGGGTTTTAACGACTTCAAATGCAGCCGGGACCAACGGCTTAACGTGCCTTCCGAAGCACGGAGGAGCTTGAGATAGTTAATTTTTAGTCTCTCATCCCGTGACCGACCATTACAAAAGTTGCTTAACCTCAACAATCGCAGGCCGAGCGCGCGAACCAATTCGCTGCGGACTCCTCATGTACTTATGTGTGCATAATAACAAAAGTGCTTTAGCTACCTAGGTACTTTGAAATCACTCTTTTTCCGTCATCATCTTGACCTTCAACAATTTTTATTTATCAGAATTCGGACATTGATTTAAGGGAAAAAGATGAAATATAATAATTTCTGCCAAATTATAGGTACTTTTAATTATATGACGGACTTTTTCTATTTGACTGTCTGCGAGCCTTGTAGTCCGCGATTTAACACATGAAACAAATTACAGACATCGTTTGTCCCATTAATGTGTGGGTGAAAATGTGGTGGATCAGTAACCAAGTGAGCTGTATAATCAACACTTAAGCATAAAAAGTGTGGAAAGTGCAAGAAAGTGCAATCGATATGTAATTGGAGCCATTGCTGACACACAACATGACATCCAATCCAGTAAGAAAACTGATTTCCATTTCTACCTAACCTAATATTTATTGTACGTAATTCATATCATAGAAAAGTGTGTAATCACTAGCTCACTTGGTGACCTTATATTTACGTTTTCCCTGAATTATAAAATTTTGAATCAACGTTTAAATTCTTAAGATTAAAAATCAACAATAATTTGACAGTTTGTCTTCAATGTAAGGCATACAATTGTTGGTATGAAACTTACGCTTAAGTACACCATAAAATTGTCAATAAAACGCACAAAAATTCATTTTACTATTTCTTAGCTTCCTTTATTCGTAGCAATAAATAATTGTCATGCATACACATTTACAATTATATCAGAGCCAAAGATTTTAAGGTACCAAGGTCTTGCAAATAAATAGCCAAAACGAACTCCAATTGAGTTCCTATAACCAAAAAATATGTTTGCTTGGAACCGGTTGGAGATGGAATCTACGAGTTTTCTGTGCTACTAATTTTGGTGAAGTCCTTTATGACAGAAAAAGTACTGAACCATCTTGTGTATGATGAATAAATGTCTTTATTTATTTATATTATAAAAAATACCAACTCAAGTGGGTAGGAGACCTGGTTGTGGCTATTTTGTAACTTAACTTAACGGCCACAACCGGGCCTTCACACTCAAAGAGCCCATTCAACTTGATATCCCGTCTCGGCCTCTTATGCACGCACGGTTTTTCCGCTGTGAAAATCTACGGCTGATATGCCGTGCGTAACCACGGTTGTCAGTGTTGTATATATCACTATGGGCGCTTTTAGATGGATACAGTGGCATTACACACCGTACGGCGCAGCCACTGTATCATCAACAAGCTTCCAATCCATAGTGATCCATACAATACTGACGTCCGTAGATTTTCACGGCGGAATAACCGCGTGTGTACAAAAGGCCTCATACTCAAACTAACGTAATAGTCAACGTGTTTGTTCTCAGTGATATGATAGTAGTCGTACCTGATGCGCTGCTGCACATTCCACCAGCGTTAGGGCAACCAATAACTAATAGTGGCCACAACTGGGTCGTCTTCCTTATGTCTTTATACTCAAGATCAACCCATTCAACTTGATATCTCGTCTAAACTCAAACTTACGTAGTAGTCGACGTGTTCGTCCTCGGTGATATGATGGTGGTCGTACCCGATACGCTGCTGTGGGTGCGCGTGCTCCGCCGGCCGCAAGTACGAGAACAGACGCGCGTTTGCGCACGCCACCAGCGATAGGGCAACAAATAACCACTGAAAATGAGAGTATAAACTAATTTCAAACAGTATAAATCAGACAACACAAGAAAGAACGGCGTTGAAAAAAAGTAAAAATTACTAGAAAAGCTCGGTAGCTACATTGAGAGAGCAGTGGACCGGATTTCGAAAGGTAGTGGGTTTAAGTCCCGCCTGAGAATAACTTGTAATTCGAGTCCATTTTTTTCTAATATTTTCCTATTATTAGCACACAAGAAAGAAGGTAGAAGTAGTAAGTTGACTGTCACACGTCTCGCCACCCTTTTGTGCGATCACGATCGATCGATTTATGGCGATCGATGTCATGACTGATTTCGAGACACTTCTTTTGAGTACTGAATGCGAGGAGTGCTCCTCTTTCTTGTATTCTATGGAATAATCACACTAATCTTCCCGTCCTAATCCCAATTTACACACATCAAAAGTGTCTATGGATCAAGTACGTTTTCGAATGTCACCGCTAAAGAGGTTTATTATATAAACTTTTTTATTTGTAAATTTCACTACTTAAATAAAGAGAGATTTAACCACTCAAACCCCGAACCATACAAACGTCATGTCAATAAAACCATCCCCCTCAAATTCCGCCTTTCACAAAAATCTGATAAATTTCCTTACATACCATATTTTTTCAATCTGTAAACTGTGTTTCATTTATGAATATTTTAACCATTTTCAGATACTAAAAGCAAAAACTATTACATCAACAGTATATTAGTTTTATGTGGTTAAAACTGGCTAAAACACATAAATAAAAATAAACAATCCCAAAACGGGGTTTCAATGATTAAAGTAAAAAGCCAGTCTGAAAGACTACATTTGGTAAATATTAATTGGATATGTTTCTATCGTTATCGACCGTATTTCGGCCTTGCTGCGGTGGTACTCGAGGGGTTGAAAAAGTACTTCTGAAGTGTATAGGTACAGGGTGGAAAGTTAAGACGGGGCATGAAGGGGGGGCATGGACCTTAACCATCATGGCTACACGAAAAAGTTAAAAAAAAAACGATCCTTAATTTTTTATCACCTACGATGATTGAACTTATTTTCTTAGCGAATGCGTGGAACAAGTTTTTAGCGATTTCTAACTTTTCTAGTGCTCATGCCTCAGTTGGTGTCTTACAGTATTTTAATACTCATAAGAAACAGGATAGTAGATTTTTTTTAATTAAATATTTTCTGCTGACTGTATTTTTTTTCAAACTCCAAGAATGCAGTTTTGTATTTCTCAAAAAAAATAAAGATGGTTTCCTAAAAACGTTTTCATGTAGCTACAACAGTTAAAGTTCAACTCCCTTGCATGCCCCGTTTTAACTTTCAATCCTGTATTAATTTTAGAGACAGCACACAGTACCTACACCTCTATTTTAATATCGTAACACCAAAGTAAGTAAGTAAATTGGCACATTATTCGGAACCCTATACCGAACGTCGCCCGTCACGAACTTTAATAATAATATCAATGTACAAGAAAATGTTCACAATTGGAAAACACTTAATTATTAACTGGGTCTGAATTCCTATTACAAATGCAACTTAACATAAACAATGTAAGTTATCAATATCATCGAGGCGTGAATTCTGATGACAGCATACATTTTCCGTAACATTTTAGTAAGTAAGTAATATGCAAATAAGTTAATTAATGATAGTTAATTATGCAAAGATGAGATCGGGAAATATTCCGATAAGGAAGGAAATTATACGGCGGAACGCGGTCTTCCCTTTACTGATATTAAATGATTTTGAAGCTAATCTCAATGTTTGTGCATGTTAAAAAATATGAATATTGGACGTAATGAGGAAATTGTATAAATAAGATGTCTTGTCATATTTGCTTCTTATTTATAAGCTAAGCATATTTTCATTTACATACTTAAAATACAGAGGTATATTTATTCATACCTCTGTATTTTAAGTGGGTAAATCAAAACCATTAATGAAATTTGAATTTGAGACAGAATATATACACTTACGTGAGGTATTAGTCTAATAAAGTTAGGAATATAAAACTTCATCAACTGTTAATTTGTATGCTGGGTCAAAGTTTAGTTGTCCGAATTGCTACTTCAGTTGAAGCTTCGTTCTATCGACTTGACGTTTGTTTACCTACGTATAAAACAATACGATCGGACTGAAAATTCTCGGACTTTTGGTTACAGATTCACGTAATAATAACATTTATTTTACAACGTTCACTGCATTGTCGTTCAAAGAACTCTCATCTTTATTGTAGAATACAATAAAATCTTGTAAAAAAAAAGTTTGTAAGTAGTAATATGTTAATACTGAGTGTTAAGTAGCTAACAAAAACAGACAAAGTAATTATTCAACAAGACAGAACATTATCGTCATTCATACTACTTAATAGTGTAGAGAGTGAATGTTTGTTTTTCCCCATAATAAAACTCCGTATAAGACAATGTATCCATTATCTTTACTGCCAATAAGTATTGAGATGAACAAAGCTTAGTTCTTCAACGTTTCCCATACTTTCGTTGTACGCGAGTTATCATCATTACGTTCGATCTTTTTACAAGGTGTTACGCCTGTTGCTAATACATAACATGTTTTCACTTTTTAGTATTTTGTAATATACCGTGTAAGCAGTGAATTTAATTACTGTCTTTGTCTTTTAGAATTTATACCCTCTTTCATAATGGAATTGCTATAGTTTGACCGGTACCGCTGTACTGCTGTGACTTTTCGTAAAATATGTGGCTACTTTAAATATGATGGTCTTGAGATCAAGTATCACGAAATAACGCACGACCCATCTCGGAATATGTATCTCACGGGCGGTAATATTTCGTGATATCAAGACCATCATATTTATAGTAACCGAATATTTTAAGAAAAGACACAGAGCGGTACACCTGTACCGGTCAAACTATACCAAATGTTTTACATGTAATAATTTTAGACAGCTTTGCGTGAAATACATTTTATTTTAATTATTGTCTTATTTTGAAGTAAAATAACTAGGTATAAAGAGACTGACTCCTCATATTACTACGTATCCTCTGGTTGAAAGATTTCGAGTTTAAAAGAGGGCGAGCGGCGACTTGGTAAACTCACCACTTAAGTAAACTCGTCACGTTTTGAAAACGGATGGGACTAATGCAACAAAACCCTCACTTTTTAATTGCAATTTATAATCAGTGGGTTTTATTTGCTTTTGATAGCTATAGGAATCTAAGAGACTGAACTCAAAAAAAATTAGATTAAAAAAGATTATAAAATATGACCAAATTTAAAAATAACGAATAACTTTAAACTTGGTCTCCTCTGTTGTTCTAATTATTTGAAGTCAGCTTTATGTAAGTAGTTCAATTGTTGTAAATGTATTTACATATAAATAAATTTAACTAGGCAAAAGTTATCAATCTGGAAGTCTATTTTGTTGGTCTGTGTATACCAACCTTGTGTATACCTTTCCATGTTTTAACCAATTTTAATGTAGGTTTCGAGTTAGGACATAGGCTACTCTATATGACGTAAAATTTAAAATTTAAGAAATGAATATTTATATATATATATAAAATATAAATATAAAACATGAATTCATTTTAGCCTACTATATTTAAATTAGCGATATTTTTAATCTGTCAAATCAATCGGATTATGAATGAGATATTTCTTTTGAAAAAAATCTTCTTTTTAGAATGATAAAGCGTAAAACGATCTGGATATATAACTTCCTGTGCTTAGATAATATGAATTACGAAAGTAAGTTAACTTAAAATTATTTTAAATGGCTGAAAACAAACCGCGATGTAAAAAATCTATGTTGATGTGATTGTAATAATAATTGCAATACTATGCAACGGAAGAACTACAAAACATTGGTGTAAGGGCTGGTTTCACCACCGGCAAATAAGTTTTGGATAACTTATTTGGCAGATAATTTGACAGTTGTAAAAATGAAAAATATGAGAAACTCTATTATTAACTCAAATAAGCTCTCTAGTGGCGGTAAATCAGCCCTTAATCTTCTACTTTATGTATGATATTGATAGAGGTTAATTTTTAAACTGGTACAAAATCTAAATTTTAATGCTGATTGCACAGACTATGCACATAAGACGCTCATCTTAAGTTTATTAAAAAAATTAACAGTATTTTAATTGTATTGTCTAATTATTTAAATAAATTAGTTAAATTATAGTATTTTTAAATTGCTTTGGCCAATAGTAAAAATTATATATTTATGTATAAAGAAGGTATATTAAGTATGTTTTATGATCTACTCAGTTAGTATTAAATTCTCACCTTTGTCATCATATTTGTTTATTTTCTATGTCAACACAAAATAAAGGCACCAACACACAACAGCGAGCGCGAGCGAATGACCGTAACAAATGCCGTATGTCGAATGCCTAAGTGAAACCTGGGAGTTATTTTATATGTGGACGACCGTTAGTGGGGTCCATGCGAAAAGAGGTGGAAAAAGTAGTGTAGTCCAATCATTGGGATCCAGGTTTGATATTGATTCTTATATTAAAGTCGTAAATTATTAAATATTTAAATGATTACCTACACAATAACTTATTATTTCATCCTGAAAATCATTTAAATCTGAATTTGAACTCAAAATTAAATCTTTTAGCTTTCTGTAAGTTATTAAATAAATCACATCTTAAATTTCTTCGCGCACTCATAATTGAAATAAAACAACTTTTGCGGAAATTTAGTGCGATTTATTTACCCGAAATATATATTTGGTACTATAACTTTTCGGTTTATTTGAGTTTTTTGGTTTCCGGACGTTTCGGCACCTTTTCAGTTGCCGTGGTCACGGGTTGACTGCTCAGTCAGTCTAAATTTCCGCAAATGTAGTTTAATTTTATTAAATAAATATTATGATATTCTTTGCAAAGTTTGTATTCTACGATCTTTAGTTATTCCAAATTATACTTCTATTTTCCATGGTACAGTCGGGAAACTTCCCGGTTGACCAGTAGAGTATTTAGGGAGCTTTATTTAAAAAGTAATAGATACATAGTTAACGTTTATATCACAACTTATAGAACATTAATAGGTATTCCATTTGTATACTAACTTATTTCTTTAATCTTGATACTTTCAGAGAAAAATCGTTTCCAAAATATTTTTTTCTGGTCAACCGGGAAGTTCCCCGATTGTACACGCAACATACCTACTTATTTTATTAATATTCCCTTCTCCATTTTCGTTGTGTTCATATTATATTGAAAGGTTTAAAGGAACATGTGAGACATTGCACTGGACGAAGTGTTGCCTCCACGTCTCGCCTCGAAATAAGGCATGTTGACACGATAACGTAGAATATTAAAAACCGTTGAAAGGGACTGCTTCAGTATTTTGCGCAAAAGGATGGATTGCATGACAACTAACTTACTACGTCTAATATTTGTCTGGTGTTCTGTGAACTTCATCAGTGAAATTCACAGAGACTGATAGATTAACGAGGATCCGTATTGTTACTGTGTTATACTTAGGTTTTCATAGGCAGCAAGCCGTCCAAGGCAGCAAGTCATTTCTTTATGTGATTCGCTTTTCTTTTTATATGCGATTTGTATAATTTGTGAGCAATCATGTATCAATCTATATGTACTCGAACATGAAAAAGACTATTATTATATATTATATATTTTCTTAAATAAAGTTAAGCTTCATCAATAGCTAATTTCTTTATTTTTATTTAAAAGTAAGTAATTTTATTGCCATGTAACAGAATTTCTAGTTAACTTATTAAACGTAAACCATAAAATGTTGATTTAATTATGAAAATATCACAAAACTTGTCTTTCAAATTATCGTAACGCAGAAATAACAGAGTAAAGCAAGTAAATTACTATTACGTTTCAAAGGAGATTATATCATTACGCTTCAACTGATGTTTATAAAATCACGCCCAATGAATGCTTGTTTTGGTACTTGTTCACACGAGGACAATTCGTGTTTTACGATTCGTTATTATTTTTGACGGCGCATGAAAGCAATGCTTTGTAATTGCCCGTGTTGATAAGAATCACAAATCGTAAATAATGACGAAAAGATCTTAAAATCTCGTAAGTATCGTCTTTTAAAAATTCTTCGCCAAAAATGCGAATAGAGAATTTGTTGATATTCAGATATGTAGACGAATCGTGAAAAAAATCGATTCCGTATGCATGTGAACGACTCTCCTTCAAGTCATGACGTATCGTGTTTTTGACGAATCGTATATGACTCATCCAGTGTGAATAAGCCCTTATGTAGGTGAACAATTAGGCACCATTCAGTGGAACAACCAATAATATTTTTTCTGATAGCTTCAGTATCGAGCGAGTTACAATATGAGGCTAGCCTCGTAACAACATTTTAGTTTATTTTCAGCATTTATCCTTATTACAAATGCCAAGGTAGGTTCTCAAGGTATAACAAGTAGATAGTATTTAAGTAGAACATAGCACCCAGAGACACCTAAGAAACACAAATATTTGTCGAATTCATGTTTGTCCCAAATCGACAAAAAAATCTGGACACTATAAAACTATTCTCCATTTTATAAAAATATTTCACGAATACACGTGAAATAATAAGAAAAGTAAATAAGAATTAAACGAGTCGCGTGGCTAAAAGGGTTAACGGGAGCGTTCTTGAGATAAAATAAGTTCTTTCTTTCTTTTAAGAACTGTACAAATTTGCATCTCGTACGTTATTATATAACGTGCAGACAGACAACAATGTTGTTAAGTTATTTATATACCTATTTATTTCTTATTACAGAGATCATGCTGCAGCAGCTGCTTGCTTTTAAAGAATCTCTTTCGAGATACAGATGCTAACATCTTCATCATTATGTCCTCCTCTCACTCCTTACTTAATAAAAAATTATAATAATAATATTATAAATTAATAAAAAATATATGTACGTAATATGTAACTCCATTTTCTTGGATATCGATATCTAGTTACATTAAAAGTCACAGTGTGTTTATCGAGCGAGGTTTAAAAAATCGCACGTCGCTGTGATAAAAATACTTAAAAGTGCTGCGTAACTGTTAAGTTCGAATTGTTACCCAGTTTCCTTATTACGCCCATTTTTGTATCGGAATTGGCCACATGTATATCCTTACAGAACAACACTTCTTAATGTTTAATATTAAAAAAAAACACTTTATTGTGCCATTGACATTACTGTTCTAACAAAACATCAAAATAGAGCTCATACTTAAATATTTAAAAAATCCAATTCATGGTTAGCATAATTATAGTCTAGTCAATAGACTGCTAATTAAGTGTATTTTTTTTAGTTCCAGATTGCATATTTAGAACATACCTACAAAGATTTATATACCTACAGAAATTTGTATTACATTTATGATTTTAGATTTTTTGCATTTTACAATGCTATTTTTATACTTATGATAAATTTTAAATAGAAAAATATTGGAAATAATTAACAGCCGCCCGCAGTTTCACCCGCGTGGTTCCCGTTCCCGTTGGAATATCGGGATAAAAAAATAGCCTATGCTACTTTCCATCCTTTACAACTAACTCTATGGCAAAAATCAAGTCTATTAGTTGCTCAGTTAGTGCGTGAAAGAAGGACAAATAAACACACTTTCGTATTTATAGTTAGGATAGGATTAGATTAGTATGAAGTACCTAGTAGTAAATTAATCAAAACGATAAACGTTAACAGTGCTACGATACTACTGATATCAATCTGAATCTGCAGTACTCATGACTAGGTAGTTATAATGAACTTATTAAGACGCTATGTCGAAAACGGTTAGAGATGTTACAGATCTGGTAATAACATATATATTTTTTCATACCAGATTTGTAAAATTTCAGAAACAGGATTTTATGATTTTGCCTCGACACTTTCTCTTTTCGAAATGGCCCCTTCAAAATACGAATTTACAAGATTATTCTCAAATGGGGTTACATATACTATAATTGGTTTAGTTAGTGGACACCAATAATAATTAGGATCGTATAGTTTCATTTTCACTTTAAACGCTCTAGTTATTTTCTACGAAGCTGCTACGAAGTGATTTGGTGGTTTTTCGCTTAATCTGCAAAATCGGTCTCGCTTCAGTCAAGTAGCCCCTTTATGTCAATTCCAATTTCATTTCATAGAAAAACCTTTATTACGTAAATCTTAACAATCATCTATGTGACATACTATGCTGTAATAACACATTATTGTAACAACAATGCTCGCACTAAAGATAATTTGACAAAGCTATAGTTCTGTTTTAGTTAAGCAATCAAAAGTTCGTACTACTTATTTTAAGTTTTGATTGTAACTTAAATTAGGTAGCCAGTATTAGGTGGCCAATATGAAAGTTACGTGTGTAAGAAGTATTCATGATTCCTTCACTAATATTGGATATATTAGTCGAATATATACATTGGTTTGGTTTGTCGTCAATCGATTTAGAATGTACTAGCCCGCTCGCGGTTTCACCCGCGTGGTTCCCGTTCACGTGGGAATATCGGGATAAAAAGTATTCTCTGTTCATAACCAGGCTATCTACTATCTGTGTACCAAATTTCATCCAAATCCGTTCAGTAGTTTTTGAGTTTATTCTTCGCAAACAAACAAACTAATAAACAAACAAACAATCAAAACTTTCCCCTTTATAATATTAGTATAGATGTATAACTATTTAAGGTTCATTGGGAAAAAATCGTGTTTAGTAAATCTTAGGAGGTAAGTCCTAATATGCTTCTCATGCATGGAAGATAATTACGAATAAACAAAGTTACATGTAGAATGTCATTGTAAAACTCTTCATTAAACGATTCAGTAAGAACTTCTTTGAGCCAAAAATTTATACCAAAGAGAACTAGGTATATAATCATTTGACCAAAAACAATAATTTTTAACAACAACAATTTTCAAACTGATTTATTACTGTCAGTGTGAAGTGACTATTCGTGTATGGGTTTAGAAAACTTTATTTACTTTTAACTAATAATGTTTAAAAAGGTAACAGCACTTTGTATGAGTATTGTGCTCTAGTCTAGTTAGCATTAGATGTTGTAATACATTTTGTATTCTCGAAGGTAATATTTCGTAACAGCTTCCGGAAAGACAGAGTGTAGAGCAATACGGTTGAACTTTCGCTATCAGCTACATGTATTTTTATGCACTTATAGTTACAAACAGCTTTACAAAATTATAAAATCAATGTAAAACCAAGTTTTGGCAATACACTGGTTGGACAAGGGTATTTACATGTTCGTTAATTTTCGGTTGGGTTAGGATAATATACTGGTAAACCAGAATACCATTGAAACAAATAAAAAATATAATATACTAGGCTATCTACTATCTGTGTACCAAATTTCATCCAAATCCGTCCAGTCGTTTTTAAGTTTATTCGTTGCAAACAAACAAACAATCAAATCTTTCCTCTTTATAATATTAGTATAGACTAGCGGACGGTCGCGGTTTCACCCGCGTGGTTCCCGTTCCCGTGGGAAAAAAAAAGTATCCTATGTTCATAACCAAGCTATCTACTATCTGTGTACCAAATTTCATCTAAATCCGTTCAGTTGTTTTTGAGTTTATTCGTTGCAAACAAACAAACAATGAAATCTTTCCGTTATAACGGAATTATAACAAGCAATATTATATAAGTTTATAAGTATAGATATAGATAAATTGTTTTACTGAATGTGAAACTGCTCTTGTCGAACCACGTCTTGTCGGAACTTAGTTTTACACTCGTATATAATTCTATACATAGTTATTGGAAGAATCATTATTAGAAATTAATGTGATTGCAATTAACTTCGGGCCGGTATTTCAATATCGACTTATATTGAATTGATCTAGGATTGAAGGTATATTCGACTTATGTTTATTTCAATAAACGAATAAAGTCAAGTGACACTTAAAGTCCATCCTAACTAGCCAATATTTAAGCGGAGGAATTCAGTGACTTAAGTGCCGATCCGGGATTCGTTGCTACGGTAACATATTTTTGACTTATTAAAAATATTTTACTTTTAGATTAAGGTAAGTATATATTTTTTCTGGAAGATAAAATATTCAAGTTAGGTATGTAAACTCATAATTTATTTAATTACCTTGCTACAAATTATTTAAACAGTGAATATATGGCACTACAATGCATGTGGAAAAACATTAATGGTGTCAAAGATATCCTGTTTTATCATTCATAATCTAGCAGGCGGATACCTGGTTGTACATAAATAATATCCACAGAGTCGTATGATAGTTCGTTCATCCACGGCACCCACTAATTAAATAATATCCTCATTATCACTGTTAAAGTTGAGCTTGAATTTAAATAGTTACTGAAACAAAAAGATTTTATAAGTACTAAGATAATCGCCAATGGTGCAAAAATGTAGGTACCTACGTAATAGGCACTATTTTGGGTAAGTATAACAAATGCGTAATTTTATCAAATAAAAGCTCAGTTGTAGCGTAAAAATTATTATTTTGTAGAAATTATAGCAAATAACAAGAATATTATGCGAAATTTTGAAGATGATGCGTAATATAATGTAAAATTTCGAAGTGAGACGAAATTGAGAGTGAGAAAAAGAGAGAAGTGAGAAAAAACCATAACGATTCTCATTGGTCACCCCTCGCACACGCGCAGCCAATATGTGCTCAATGTCACCAAATGACATAAAAAATTCATAGACAATTTATCAAATTTTGTTTGTTATGTTGCAATATTGCGATGAATCCTAGATTAGCTAAGGCGAGAAATATCCTGATTATCCTGTCTTTAAAATTTTGGACTTAGCTCAAATATTGAACTTAACTTAAGTCATAAGATAAGGTGACATTGAAATACCCTCATCAACGTCCGGGTTCTAATTTAATATAAGTTGAGTCTAAATTAAGGAAAATGGGGACGAGGGGAAGGGAGGGTGGTATCCCTTAATCCTCCAAATTATTTTATGCGCCAACGCATAAATTTGTTTAATGAATTTTTAGTTTCTAAAAAGTATGAAAAAAATGGTAACAGGTAAACAGTGGTAACAGGCTAAGGTCAGAGACCATACTGCCTAGTCATTAGTGTATGCACAAGCATCAAACAAGAATTCCGTCATGGCTCCGGCGGGCGCTGCGGAGCTCCGGCGGTCCCACGCGAGCCTATCGTCGCAGATTGTTTTCGCTCATTACCGCAGTTTCGGCCTCCCCCATTTCTCTAAATTCAGACTCAACTAAAGTAAACAGGAGCCCACGTCCGTATTAAATATAAATAAAAATTTCCCTTATTTTCTTGTATACTTGTCGCTGCTCTCAAAGTTGCAGTGGAAAATATTTTTTAGCCGTTGTACTTTGGCTCTGAACCATATTTCTTTCTTTTAGAATAAAGAACTATGTTTAAAACAGCTATCGCTATGTAGTTTATGCCACCACCTGTCTTCTGATGGAGTATTTTACGTTTGTGGATCGGGGCACACTTTATGTGGTAACTGTCGCACTGAAGATATGCAGGGTTAGTGACAAAGAGTTTGTAATTTATAAAATTGTATTTGTGAAGATTTGTATTGTACAAGCACAACGTAGTACGACACTGTTACTTCGTACTTCAATTAGCACCGAACCCGAAGTCCGATTGGCGACACTGATACTTCATACTTCAATCAATACCGAACCAATCGTAAAGTTGTCGTAAATTGTACCCATAAAACTTATTGAATTTTACATTCCTAATATAAGAAACTCAGTGCGTAATAGAGATCAAACATTAATCGATTGCAGTGATATAACATTAGTATGCTAAATGCTACGCAAGAATAGAATAGTTTAATGCTGAGTGTTAGCTCATTTTAAAACTATAATAATTAAATTAATACTAAACCCCTTAACCCTTTTAGGTGTAAGGTTAGATGACGGTGATTGTTTAAAATGCAAAAAGAAGAAAAATACAGATAAGAAAGATGGTTCAAAAATCAGATCTCATAAAACAGACTTGGCCAGTGGAGATTTTGCAAAGAGCACGCCCAAGCTTGAATTTGAAAATATAGATGAAGAATGCTGCATTAAGAAAGATCATAAAAATAAAGTTGTTGTGACTTACAAAAATGAATTATATCAAGATTCGGATACTTCAGCAGGAAGTAATGAAAATTCACCTGAAAGAGATAAGGTACTGCAAGAATGCAAGCCAGTCCCAAGGTAATTAGACAAATAAAATATCATAACAAATTTATTTAAACAGTAGTATAATAGTCAAAATTATCTTTGACAATATCTTCACTGTGACATTGCGACATCACCAGCGATTTCGAATGTTTCCTATGCTGGGACATAGGATTTCCATATGTATGGATAAGGAGGATGGCCATAACCATAAAGCGCCACACACGAACAGCACTTTGCTCAACTCAACGAGCCAACTGCAGCAGGCGACTGCGCCAACTGCAGCTGTCGATATTGGTCGGCAGTAGCAAGCGTCGACTATTCGACAGATGCTGCTGACTCTCTCGACAGCTGTGTGCTGTGTGTGTGTCGCTGTCGACGTGTCGAATATTGCTGCCGAACAATCCTTTCGACGCATAATGCCAAAAACGCAAAACAACGAAAGACGTGAAACAGTACGTAAAATACCAAACACGCGTATTTGGCATTCCGCTCGCCAAAACACATTTACGCGGAATGCTAAATACGCACAACGCCGAAACACATTACGCGGAATGCCAAATACGCTGAAGGCCAAAACACATTTACGCAAAATTCCAAAACCACATGGGGTAGACGAAAATAAATTCATACCTACTTTACGAGTACGAGATGTACCAAAAAAACCCGGTGTATGCAATGTATCACGTACCCGTGGTCTCACCGATTTGTCCCCCTGTTGGGTCCACGCAAATTTTTCGTCCCCATAGACCCACTGCCCAAGAAATGTCCTACTCGACCGCCATGAATACTTGTTAAAATAAAATATTATTTTTACTTAATAAGTATTTCACTTTACGAGGAGTTATTTTTAGATGTTTCGAGTTTGTTTTAGGCAGCAGCTTTAAAATAAGTCCTATTTGGCTTTGCTGTCCTAGTAGTTTTCGTTCAATATTTTTATATTTTTTGTATTATTACCAAGCAGTGAGTAGCAGCAGATTTTGTCGTTTTGCGTTTTTGGCAATAAGCGTGTTTGGTATTTTGCGTAAAAAAAGTTCCACTATCGCGAAACGCCAGATCTAAAGATTTTGGCGTTTTGCGTTTTTGGAATGATGCGTGTTTGGTATTTTGCGCAAATTAAGTTTCACTATCGCAAAACGCTAAATTAATCTAGATTTTGGTTTTTTGCGTTTTTGGCATTATGCGTCGAAAGGCGACCAATTCTGCAGTTGGCTTGTTAATAGCAAAGTGCTGCTCGTCTGTATGAACTCTAACTCACCAAATGGATCCAACGTAGCTTTTCGGTGTTAATAACTGCAAATGTAAACAGAACCAAAAGCTTATCGTGTGTAAGAAATAAAGATACAAAATTACATGTCACCCATCCCACGCAAAAACACAATGGCTGTGTTCCGACTTTAATTATGGAAAAAAATCATTACAGGCCCTTAACATGCCCAGTGTGCTCAAAGATGATCGCAGTAGATTCAATTCTCCAACATTTTTTCTTCGATCACTCAAAAGTATCAAGATATACGTTGAAGTTACAAATTTCTCAACCTATCATTTTGAAGGTCTCAGAGTTAGGTGATGGGACAAATTGCATAGCTGTAATTCTGTTAGAAAGTGGAAAAAGGTAACACAACCTAAATCCGTAGATGTAAATGATAGTCAGTGAACTTAGAAAAAAGTAATCGAATTACTAATTTTAGCCTATCTATACACGTATTTAGTTTTCCCGTTTTGTTTATATTTTTACATTTAATTTATTTATTGTTAGCGTGACAGTTACTCTGACATGCCCTATAATTAGAAACATTAAAATTTAATAATTGATTGACTTATTATTACATCTACTGATTGTATTTTTGTCTACTATCTTCTAGTCTAGATCAATTAGATTTACTATAATAATCCCTCAACGAAAACAGGTATTTTGTATGAAAATCATTAAGTGATCGCAGACTTTTTTTTTATGAGTGTATATAATTATTAAATGTAACTGATTTGTGACAATTTATTGAAATAATGATATCAGAAGTCTTTAAAAGAGCAACAGAATGATTATTTACATTTATTTATAATGAATTCCACTATATAAAAAGTCATTATTTTACAGCAAATTAAATACTCCCTTACTTTTGATGGCTACGCAAATAAAATCATCTTCTAAACATGACAAACGATCTATTAAACGTAAAGATTCTTTAACACACCCTGCCATTCAAACTATAAAATCTGCGGCAGCATATCCAAAGGTATGATAAATATATCAATTAATCGTTATAATAGGGGTGATAAATATAATAATCAATCGCGTTTTTATTTGCAATTTAAACATAAAATTCATTTCAGAACAACGAAAAATCTAATGAGATTCACACAGAACCTGCAAATAAAGAATTTAAGGAAAGTGATACAGATTTGATAGTGTGGCTCTGCAAGACTGTTGAGACTGAAGTTATATATAGTGTTAGTAATCATTTAATTTATTTTTCACCTCACACGCTCTGAAAAGGAGGTTTTGTCAATCACTGTAGGCGTAGAAAATTTTCTAGCCTTGCATAACAAATAACTGTTACTTTCTTACACAAAAATAGGTCACAAACAACCTTATTACCTTACTGTTTGCAAAACTTGCTATTTACTACAATATACAATATTTACTCCAATGAACTTTATTAGCTACTCTCCGATGAAGATAATCAATAGGATTATGATCCTATAGTTAATAGTTATTTGTTATGCAAGGCTGGAAAGTTGGTTTATTTAGCGGCGAGTTACCTCTATTGAAAGCCGAGCAAGTGAAGGATTCTAGGATTGAACCACGAGCGTAGCGAGTGATTCAAAGGTACAAGACGCTAAAAACTTTTCTGCCGAGCGCAACACAAAAATTTTCTCCTAGCAACAGCGAGGAACATTTTATGGTTGTTTCCGCGGTCAACTTCCGGTAAAAAAAATCTTTAAACATAAAGTTTAATCTAAATATACAATATTCTCCTTGTTTTAATAATATAAAAAACTAAAATAATATAAAAAGGGCGTATTATAGTTATTTAAAGTAGGAATATATTGTTACTTATAAATAACAATAAAAACGATTCCGTAAATGTTGACACTGACATGAGGTACAAGACAAAGACAATTTAAAAATAAAGATTTATGTCACGTTCCGAAATCCAATCTCCTTTTCATAGCGTGTGAGGTGAAGAGATTTTTTTTACTGTGAATGTATATTATCGCCGTTGCCGTTGAGATATTGGTTGGCAATTTCTCATAGTTACGCTGTTCATTTATTTATAGAGACAGAATAGTCAGGCGCTCACGATTTCCAACCAAATGAAGTAAAAAATGTCTTCGAATTAATTATGGTTCGTCATAAAGTACAGTGGCCCGTACGAGTTTGACAAACTGTATTCGTTATCGAAAACTACCGCTCCGTCTCTTTCATAACAAAGTGCTCTGCCGACATGACTGGTACATCCGATAGTTTTATTTTAGATAACGTTGATAAGAGTCAAATAGGGGTTCAATTATATGCTAAACATGACATTTACAGGACACGGTAGCGTAGACAATCGGATACACTGCTCATGTCAGCAAAATAGTCGCTAAATATGAAAGAGACGGAGCTACATTTTACGGTAACGTTGACTGCAACGTCAAGTTTGCCAAACTCGAAATAAGCCTACAGATAGGTTATTCTATAAGCAAACATCCTTAAATATCGGCGGCTGAAACAGCGGAGATTTCTCAATTTTCAATACTATTTGACAGCTTATGTGACATTCAGTCATGACAACAGCGTCGATGTTTGCTTAGAGAATAGCCCCCCAGAACAATATATTCTAAACGTTATGTTTCAGTTAACAGTATCAAGGGAAGACAAGAAAATGAGCTTTAGTTACACAGGTGATGCTGCGCACATAAGAAGCGACCAAACTGGCACTAATATGTTTAATAATTCCGAATGCGTTATCGTTAAAAGTGCTGCACTCAAGAAATTAGTCAATCACATTGGATATTTACATATATTTGTATCCATTTTACATGTCTAACAATATCGTTTAAATAATAATAAAATTATTAACTATTCTTAACGCTGCCTTATTATAGATTTCTAGTGTTGTCGTTTGACAGTTGTGTAGGTAAAATGTAACATAAAAACTACTAGGAAACTATTTTCTGACTTCATTCCCAGTAACAAGGTGTACCAACATGTAGTAATTCCAAAAAGTAAATGTCTACTCTAAACACTAAAATAACATATTGATTACATACATATACATAACATTCTTTATAGTGAAAAAAGATGGCTTCAATTAAAGAAAAAACTTTATTCTTTAAACATAGAAATAATCATATATCTAATAGCAAGTATAATTATAGCCGATTACAAACCTTCTCGGCTTCTAAGTAACTATCAGATACATCTCGAATCTTTCTCTTTTCTTTATCCAAATAAATGTGAACTTTGTCTTTACCACATTTCTTAGGAGCCTTCAGTTCATTTTGAAAGTAGATTTCGTAATCTGAACTGATTTTATAATCATTCTTGGAAGGAGTATTAGCTTTAGTGTCTTTAGCTATTTCGAATGGATCACTGGTCTTATATTTAATGTTTGTTGGATTGTAGAAATCGGAAGTTACCTCCAAAGGAGTATCTGTTGTTTGTTGGAGTACATTTTCAAATGACATTAATTTATTCAAAGTCGTCGGACTCGCTGTAGCTCCCATAACTTTAATACTTTTAAGTTCAACCCTGAGGATTTTAAAATACGCAATATGAAAGTACAATATTATCATCGCTGACCTACCGACCAACTCATAGACCAACTAGTTGGTCCGTATGACATGTTTTTCAGGCTTTTTCAAAATGCCTGAATAACATGCCCCACGGTACAAACATTTTTAATATATTAACCAACGGACCAACTGTAATAAATAAGCATTATTTCCAAGATTACTAAAGAATTCCTACTTATAATATCTACTTGAAGATGTTGTAAATTGTTATGTGGATGCAGTGGATCTATTTGAACTTATGTCCACTTTAATCCTTGATTCAGGATACACGTTGTACTATAGAGAACGAAACTTCCCACTAATATTCCGGGTTTAATAATGAAAATTAAAGTCAAACATTACGTTAAAAAATTAACATATTTTAAGCTGAAAGTACCAGGGTTGCATAGCTAACCAGGAGTTGTTTTAGATGTTTTGAAAAGTTTTGATTCTACTCCTAGTTGGTTATGTGACGCTGGTACTTTCATCTAAAAATATTTTAATTTAGGTAGTAACGTAACGGGCCAGTGTGTGAGTGTGACCAATGTCACATGACCCGCCGACCAACCGTAGTTGATTGGAAAAGCATAAATAAAAAATATTTTTACCCACGGACCAACTAGTTGGTCTGAGGGTTGGTCTCTAGGTCAGCAATGACAATAATATCTCAAATGGAATTAATTAAAAAATAAGTTAAACATCCAAATAATTTATTTCCAATATTTTTCTATTTAAAATTTATCATAAGTATCCAAAACCTATATAATGATGAAAAGTTTTGACTTCCTACGAATTTGAGTGTGGCTGACATACCAATACTTTTGTTACAGACAACTTCTCTGGATGTTGGGTCAATATAGAAAATCTAAATCTTTAAATTCTAGCTATAACACGAAATTGTGTAATCAATGCACTGAATTTAATGTTATCCAATATTTGTTCAGTAAGTTTATCATTTTAGTACTTATTCGTAGTTCCAACATTGAACTGCAGGGTCATAGTCAATTTTCAATCAAAGACCTATCGGTGCGCTAGAAGAAAGTTGAAAACAAACGTTTACTTACCCGTAACTAGCATCATCTGCGTAATATTTCACGTGTATTGGATTACCTTCGGTGTCAGTATATGAATATTTTCCCACAACTGTTCCATTTGGGTATACCTTTTCATCCTTCACTAGTTTGTTGTCTAAATCAGTCTTAACGATAGGGTGACCTATCGAATAAAATTTAAATGAAACCGATGCACCTTTTTTCAGGGAGTTCTCCTAAGGATCTAACTAAAAGATATTTACTACAGTCACTGCACAAATGTTATTTCCTTTAGTGTAACAACCAGACTTGAGTGGATCTTTTTCTCAGTTACTGTAAATAGTTATTCAACGGACAACTTTTTTCAACTTCATTCACTTATTCAACTTACTACTTATACAGTTTACTTTATTCAACTTTTTTGTTGAGAAAAAGAATATACGAGAAACGAAATCAATTTATTCTATAAAGACTGTTGCAAGCACCGATAAAGTAAACGAACTTTTCCAAAGGTTTACAAAGCCCATCAGCGCGTAACGTTAACAGGTTCACAGTCCAAGTCAAATCGTAAGATATGACCCCCAAGTCCAAGTTCTCTGGTTGCATTTTTTATTCTGCAGTTTTACATAAAAAACCGGCTAAAATTGTCCCGGTACTTTTCTGATAGCAGTTACAGTTTGTTCTATCAAGTCCACTTTTGTAAACTCCAAACCTTATGAGTCCCACCTCTCAAAAAAGCATATAAAATGTTCGGGTGAACAGTCCACATATGGGCTGTGGACTATCTACAGCCACCAGTCCGCTGGGCTGTGGACTGTGAAGCTGTTAAACCTGATATTAACGCGTAGCACTACAAGAACCTTGTCAAGGGTTGTTTTAATTTCAAATGAAATCAGGAACAGTTTAGTGAGATGATACTTAAAATACACAACTCCCAGCATGCATGATAACAAGCAAACTTTCTTCAAAGAATTCATTGGCATGCTTTTACAGAAATCTTTTAGGATTATTATTAATTTACTACAATCTTTCTTTCTATATGTACTTTTCGTATTCAAAACACAACTCGATGCAAGATAATTACCAAAAGTGACAGTGACAGAACCATCAAGTTATGGATTTACCCAAATACTATAGACACTCATACCGTTCTTTCCGAGAAAAAATATTATTTTTGATAATAAACCTTCTTGATAAAAATACTTGATCTATGATTGAATTCATTTTTCTTCTTTTATACATGGAATTATTACGTAGTATTTATTAATTTCATGCTTACAAATACGTGTTGATTTTTTAGCTTACACACCTACATATAAAATAATTCGGAGGAAAGGAGGATTAAAAATTATCCGACAAAATATATTTTCCTAAGTAATAATTTTACTTGATCTTTTGTTAAAAAAAAAAAATCGCCCAAGTGCGAGTCGAACTCGCACATGAAGGGTTCCGTCTCTCACCCAATGTTGCCTTGAAGAGATTGCTATGTAGCAATAAGGCCGCCTATTGTGTTTTTTTGTATCGTGTGCAATAAAGTTTCTATTATTATTATTATTATTATTATTTTATTAAATACACCTACCCAATATGCCCCTATACTTTTTCGTCTGCAACAATAACTTTGTTTTTCATAGTGTCTGTTTAAAAGTTAGGGGAGTCACACATTTTACCACTTTGAAAGTGTATCACATTCAAACGGTTGACTTTGAGAAAAAACTGTTTTAGGAACTATCTATAGATACCCCACACATAATATAGGATTGCTGAAAAAAATATTTTCAGTTTCAGTTCCATGTATAGGCTTTTGTTGTCTAAAAACCGTAAAGCGGTTTACATAATACATCTATCTACCTACCAAGTTTCAACTATGTAATCCTCATAGTTTTGGCATAAAGTGGCTGTGTTTTTCACTCTCTTATTTCAAAAGTTAGACACACATTTTGCCACTTTGGAAGTGTACATCTTTCAAACGGTTGACTTTGAAAAAAAAATCGTTTTAGAAACCTCAATGTAATTTGTAAAGACCTATCTATAGATACCCAACACGTATAGGTTTGATGAAAAAAATGTATGGGGAGCCCCTTAATATATATATTTTTTTATTTTTGTGTAAAAACCGTAAAGCGGTTTACTGAATCCTCATAGTTTTGGAATAAAGTGGCTGTGACATACATCGGACATGACGAATCTATAAGGATTTCGTTTTTTGCCATTAGGCTACGGAACCCTTAAAAGGATAAAACAGACAATTTTTTTTTTAAGATATAAAAGTAACTTACTTCTATTTATTCCGCTATTTACTTGCCTCCAAAGAACCACTCAACGGTAGGATTTAAAGGTTGAATTTCTTTTTTTTTTTTTATTTTATTTGCGAAAACAGTCTTATTGTCCATAGTTGAATTTATTACAAATCAATCATTTGTTTTCCTTAAATCTTATTTTTTTTAAATCTTAATGAAAGCTCGAATGAGCGCGGCGCGCCGGTGCGGAGAACTTGGTAAATAAAAAGTCAGTGAATGTTTTAAGCTTTTATTTTTTCAATTAATCAATGGCATAATAGCTCGGTGGTAATAGCACACTGTTAGGATGAATATTCCCTTTGTTTATTGGTAGTTTTGTGATATAATTTGGTGTTTGTATGTTTTTCTGAGGCCGAGACCAAGTCACTGATGATTCCACTCCATTTGTGTCTACTTGAGCTGGTCGGACCACTGTAGGATATTTTGGATAGCTACTTGTAACCCTGAAAGAACAATAAAGATTTCTATTAACGGCGGTAGTTTAACGGTGGAATTGATCAAAGGCTGACAAAAAATGCATAACAAACGCACTTAGACAAAAATTTGCTGTTGTAAGAAAACTGTTCTCTTGTTTACAATTTTACATAAATTGTCAACACACTTGTACCGAATGCTGAAACTGTATTTTTCTTGTTCTACTTATCATCGCAATTTTGTATGAATTTTATTTGTAATGTAATAGAACTTCTACAGTTTTTTTTTTGGTACTTATCGCATAGAATTTATGGCCTTTGTAGCGCCTTAAGGAAATTGTCCGCAACTACCAAATGAGTTATGATGATTTTTCGTTTTTTTACGTTTACCCTCTCAAAACTTTATTCGATTGTAGTTTTTCTCATTACCAACAACTTTTTGTATGAAAATAACCCCGAAATCCTGAAAATAAAACGGCTGTGCATACATTTAAGCAGAGTTCAAATAAAATTTTGCTGCACACCTGCTTTTTGTTTGTCATTTCAGGATTGCTTCCGTACAACAGAAATGTTCGCAATGATGAGTTCTTCAAAACCTCTTGAGTAAACATACAATCCCATTCTAGATGAAACTTATTAACTTACCTATAGCCCTTGTCATCAGCAATGTATTCATAACTCTGTTGTCTTCCATTAGCATCGGTGTACCCGTAGTTACCCATAACTGTGCCATTTGGGTATCTTTCTTCGTTCCTGAATTGAATATTGCCCGTGTGAGGGTCCCTTATGTCGTAGCCGAAAGCGTATGTACCGGGGTAGCCTGAAAAAGACAGATCACCTACACTTCATAGGTTTTCATCACATAGGGGGGTTGGGGTTGCCATCTTTGAGGCCCTAGAGTCGATTCCAGGCTAGGTCAAGGTAGAAAAATAACTTTTATGTATTGATCAAATAGAGTAACTGGCGAGAATCGTTACCTTATTTTGTGATAGATCGCAAACCTACTCACATTATTTACTCCTTTATTTATTTATTAGCCAAAGGAGAATGCTCATGAAGTATGAGAAATAAACTCAGTCTGGGCGCAAATGAAAAGGATATCAAATTAAAGTTAATCATTATTAATTAATTACTGCATAGGGGGCATCATCGAAATCAATGGCTATATGTGTGAAATTATCAATTGTATTTTTGAAACGGTAACTTAATGTATTAGTAAAAAGAGAAAACTGCTGCAGTTGCGGTTTCAAATCGTATAAAATGTCAAGTAAAAGATCATTGTCTTATTTTAACAAGATAAAATTAAAAATATTGTAATTTAAAAAGAAACCTACTTTTTTATTTAAATAATTTCGTTTACAAGTTACTGGTTTTCTGGGCCTAACACGTTGATCAAAATTTTTAATTAATCTAAAGTTGATCTAAAAGCAATGCAGGATGCTCGAACTGTTTCTCATGTATAGCCCACCTGCTTAAGTCATATAAAACGCTCATGAAGTGAACGCAACAGCCTAATGTTCTCAGTTGTTCCATAGAAAACTATAATCCCTACTCCATAAAAAATATGGAATAGCTTTTCATCACGATTTCGTTGTTGGCGCCATAGTCAAAGTTATTCATATTGATTAATACTACCACCCCCTTTAGTTTTTCTTGTAATTAATTACGGTGTATAACATTCAAATAACAATTACACACATAAAGCCATTGATTTCGATGATACATCCTATGCAGTATTTAATTACCTATTTGAGTTACTTTATTTTGCGCCCAGGCTGGAAATTTATTGAGTATTTTCCTTTGTTTTTATGCCAAAATTAAAACGTGTTTTTTTATTTCGAATCTGAATAGTTAAATAAGTCCGAATACTAACACAGGTCCTACGAATAGCAGCCTACCAATCATAGTAGAGAGTTCAAGTCTCTACAATTAATAGTAGGTAATTAAATATCATTTTTAAAACAAAACTTACCATTAATATTAGTAAAATAATAACTAGGCGAAGGCTCTCCCAGAGTGAGCCTAGCTTTTCTAGGTGACGAAATTATTCGTGCTTCAGCGAAAATAGGAATAGCTAGTATAATTATCTGTAATAAATAAATGCCTTTCTATAGTTCCTTTTGTTTGTTTGTATATCAAAACTCATTACAAGTACTTTTAAATTATTCCGGTAATTACAGATGAACTGCTCTATCAAGTTCATTATTTTAAAATATTATTAAGACAAAAATAAAATATTTGGATTGAAAACTTCAATGGGCAATGAAAATTTTAGGTTTTTAATATTTTATTATATTTCCCTTGTTATGTTTTATGTTGACTATGCGGTAATTTACGGAACTAGTACAAATATAAATACAGTTTATGAAAGAAAATTCCGTGAATGCTCCACGCGAAAATTATAATAATTCAAAATGTTAATGGAAAAGTTTCAACAAAAACATAACAAAACTTCTACATAACTAAACTACTAACACGGATTAGTGAAAATGCACAAAAACTGAACGAGCCGTACCTTCATAACGAAATCCATTTCGGCACACAAACACCCCAAATCCTTACTTGAGACCCGACTTAGCTTGATAACCGAACCACCACTGCGGACTTACTCCTCAGCCTTTGCGTTTTAGTTGTTTTAAACCGGCAAAAAACACACACGTTCAATATAGTCTAAAGTCGGTGGGTGAAGGCAATTTCGCCCATATCCGCCTTACACCATTTGTGATGTCATACCATTAGTTGCAGGATAAGGAATTGCCTTTCGAGGCGACGAAAGCAAGTTTAAGGTAACTTGTTGGTACTGTTATCTTCGAACTCTGTCTTACCATATTAAGAAGATTAATTGTGGCAATTAAGGAAAGCAAACGTTTTGATAGAAACCGTTTGTATATATTAAGACAACAAGTTAAAAGTTCAGAGAGAAACGTGATCTAAGATAACATCATGTTTTGGACCTTATCTTAAGTATGTATATTTTTATTATAAAGTTTAACTTTTTTCAGCGTAATAATTTCATAAATAGCTACTTATAAAATTAATTCAATGGAGAATATTTTTGAAAACAATAGATTCAAAATTTACAAGTATTTGCATTACTATTTAGATGTTCACTTACCTTTTCGAGAGTACATTACAAACCATTGTGTTTAAGGAAACACCTTAAAGTTTACACGCCCCATAAATTCAGAACACTGAAAACACTTTAAGAATCACTTTACACCATTTTTGTTTACATGAACCCACACTTAGTGGCTTAAAACACAGCCCTCCGATATATTTTATAGTTTTTTACCAAATCAGCATGCGTATGCTTTATCAAAGTCAATGAATGAGAATATTAGGGTAATAAAGCCAGAGCTTTTAAAGTCTTGATACCGTAAAAAGACAGATTTGGCGAAGTATGTCTCCACACCCACAAGAGACTTGACACGCGTTTTAAATGACTTATTCGCAAGGTTTTGGAGCCATAAAGAAGCCGCAGGGTCTTCGAACTATTAGTCAAATGTGTCTTTTAGATAATAATGATAGCCATATTTGGATTTAAAGTCTACGTAATAGCTGACCACTACGCAAATGTCATTCCAGGATGATTGCATATTCGTTGAAAGTATGCTTCATGGAAGAAGCAATTGAAAAACTTTCCATTTTTAGGGTTTCGTAGCCTAAAGGCTAAAAACGAAACCCTTATAGATTCGGCGAAACCGATGTATGTCACACCCTTTTTATTCCAAAACTATGAGGATTACACAGTTAAAACTTGGTAGGTAGATGTATTCTGTAAACCGCGTTACGGTTTTTACACAAAAATAAAAAAATTAATGAATTCATACATGCAACCTCCCCATACATGGTACTGTTACTGAATTTATTTTTTCATCAAACCTATACGTGTGGGATATCATTAGATAGACCTTTAAAAATTACATTGAGGCTTCTAAAACAGTTTTTTCTCAAAGTCAACCGTTTGAAAGTTATACACTTCCAAAGTGGAAAAATGTGTGTCCCCCCTCTTACTTTTAAAATAAGAAAGTGAAAAATCAAAAAAAAAATATGATGTAGATCTTTATAAGAACTTTTAATGAAAATTGGTTTGAACAAAATTTATTTAGTAGTTTCAGAGCTATAGCACATTTTCCAAAACCACAAATATAACTTTGTCATTCATACAAACACTATGAAAAACAAACTTATTTTTGCAGACGAAAAATTATAATGGCATTTTGGCAATAATAATAATAGAAACTTTATTGCACACGATACAAAAACAAACACATACAGAGAAAATGTCAAAAAAGAGGAACACACAAAAGGCGGCCTTATAGGTACGTAGCAGTCTCTTCCAGGCAACCTTGGGTGAGAGGCGAAACCCTTCATGTGCGAGTTCGACTCGCACTTGGCCGATTTTCATACATACATTATATATACTTTTACTTTCATCAAAAATGCTTACATTTAAATAGATAACATCTTTATTATAAAATATATATAAGTTTGTTTTTCAAATAAATTAAGTGTTTTGCTCATTGTTATAACATAACTTCTATAATAGTATTTCCAAAACGTAACAAAACCATCTCAGACTGTATTTGAATAAGTTTTTCTTCATTTAAAAAGATTGTGGAACGGAATAGGTACACAAATAAAATGATGAATCGTCAGAATAACGGCTTTCCGATCATAAAATAAATTCCGATTTGACGTACCAGGTTTATGACGAATTAATACAAACATTATTATTGGATAGTACCTAGTACCTAGTGTTATGATATTTCTCTAACTATATTACTTAAATCAATTTAAAATAAAATATTTAAACATGTATTATTATTTATTAATTTACAATTATCATTGCCTTCCTAATAGTTCCAAACTAGTTTTGGTAAAAATGAAACAGACATAATCTAATTAGGCCCAAAGAAATGGCTGTTTCATCTTAATAATTGTCATATGCCGATTTGTAAAAATGTTTCTTTCCAATGCGAGGACGATGCTAGCCAAAAGAGTAGAAAATTGATTATGATAAAAATAAACATGACGTATGGGTCTCGCAAATATAATGTCTGTCCATTGGATGTACCTCCTTAAGGTATAAAAACATATCGTCTACCTACTCAAATCGTAACATCTACTTATGAAGTAGTCAGATAAGGGCATTAGTCATACAAGCTCGACCCCGAACTTGTCACATATATCATATTTTCCATTAAAACCGTAGACAAACATTCGTGTTTTTTTAATTACCGCAATTTGTCTTTACTGTACCACTCTTAACCTGTTACCTGTACATGTTTTTATTTAAGTATCGTTTTAAATAATGAATCTGCAAAAAAACTTTATTTGAAAATGACCATTACATTTGGACAAGGCGTAATAATTCAGAACACAAAAAATTATTACATCTAAGTTTTATTTTGGGAATAATTTTGAAACAGAAATTGAGATCAACACCATTTGAAAATAAAGCCACATTTAAACCTAATACTAAAAAGTAACAAATAAAAAATATAATTACATAAAACTACATTGTACTGCAGATGCTATAGTAAAAAAACACTTATACCCATTACTTAGTAAAAGTAACTAAAATAATTTTATCGGATGTGAAAACTGCATTGAAATTTAAATTAATTTTAGTCTACCACTTCCCAGTAAAGTAACACTAACTTTAATGATAAGTCATCTTGCTGAAAATAAAATTGAACCCTGCTGGCAACGGAACAAAGTAGACAATTAGGTAACGTTAAAAACCTAAAGCTAAAACCATAATTATTTATATATTCCAAACAAAATTAATTTAAGCTTGAGCGAGCGACGATTATTATTTTTTCGTCGTCTCTACTGACCCAACAACCGACTCCACACCCTTAGAGAAACTACGTCATAATTTCGCGAAGTACAGCCACGAGCAACGACATGTATACACTATACAACCTTAGCACATTGAAACAGACTGAAGCAAAGCTCTCCATGACCACAAATGTCATTCAATATTGTAATGTGACAAGGTCGCTTTGTTTATATTATTATTGCACGTGACTGTACTATTTAACACTTAGTATAATTCTACAACTAGTTATTTCTATTTGTGGTTGTATAATGGTGGTTTAATGAAATCCGTAGGGTGAGATCAGGGCAGGAGCTGGTGCGTAGTGAGCTACTGGTGCTACTGGAACCTGTAAAATGAAAAAAAAATCATGAAAAATTATTTAATTATTTCCATATAGACTATCACAAAATGAAGAAAATACAACGTAGACTATGACTTTACAACCAACCAACTACCACTAGAGTACAAAAAATTACTGTTTTCACTTATAACTATTATAAGTTATTATTCAAGCATTTTTTTATTTATTACTTATTTTAAGTCATAATTTCTGACTTTTGACGTTAATTCAATCTCGATCTCAATGCGATCGCGTTAACAGTAAGGCTCTCAACTTTGTTTTACGTTTATGTTTCATTAATTTAATGATTTTCTCGTATCTGTATGAATACCCTATTTCTAAAAACGATTATCCCGTAAGCTATTTAGTACATTTCCCTAATATCTTCAGATTTAAAGGAATCAACATTCATTGCCCACAAATCGTTAAAATGTTACGATACTATCAAATGTTTAGGGAAAACATCATCTTTATTTAGAGCACATACTTTAGTTACAACGACTATTTATTACTTTTTTGTAGACGTAGCCACGAACTGGCAAAGTATTTAAATTTGTTTCAATTTGTTTCGTCGCTTGTGTTGATTTTTTTACGAACGGTAGGATGCAGACACAGATATTGGAACAGTAGATGTTGTAAAAGGTTTTAGCATTATCTACGGATCGACATTTCAAACTCGGATAAAGTAGAAATCAAATATTTAATTTTTAAATTGCAAAACAGTACACACTAAAGAAATCAAGCTACGACCACAAACAGAGACGCGGAAGACCACTTATCAAAGATAATATTTTCTATTAGTAAAAGTAAAAAAATAGAGTTATCTACTAGGTCAGTCAGTGCCAATACTAGTACTATCAAGTATGTTTGAAGTCCATAACTTATCTAGCAATTAAGTAGGGCATATCGAATGTTCTGGGAAATTCGGTGTACTATGCCGTCCAAGATTCACAGGCCTTTCCTTATAAGCCTACGCGCCAATAGTCGCTTGCGCAAACTGGCAATGCAACTCCAGAGAAATCGCATTTGTGTAATGTTATAATGTTAAACTCCTTCTCTATGGTGATAAAGTATTCTAAGTTAAAAGTAATAGAGCACATTTTTTATAATAAATGAATCAATTTTTATATTCTTTCGTTTTATAACTTTTCTATTGTAATTACTTTTGTTTCATTAAAGAAAATATTATTTTTACAAAGAGCTCAATTGGCCTAACCGCAAAAGAATTTAAAACACTGTTTAATTTAGACAGTGTTTAGATGTGATACTGTCTCTTTCAAACTATATTGTCAAAAAAGTGACAGTATCACATTTAAACACTGCCGAAAGTACCGGCTACACTCTCCGTCTTACTTGCGCGAACCGGTTTGTGCAGGCATGCTTTCAGGTAATTCGTTGCGTGTAACCGGTACATAACATATGCCCGTATTACAGAACGTTACTCGAGCAGTGTTCTGTACTTGAGAGCAGCTAGCATTATAATTATAAGCGCGTCCTTTGCTAACAGTACTCAAGTATAGATCACTGCTTGAGTAACGTTCAATATGGGTTTAATACGGGCCTTACACACGAGAGACGCGATAAACACTGTTGTTTGTATCTTGTTTTTGTGGAACAAAGTAAGATCTTGTATCAATTGGTTCAATATTTGGAAATCAAACTGGACACACGTGCGTCCAGTCTCTCGTGAAGAGTTTGTGAAAAACTCATTCCATCAAATAACTCAAAGCCACATACATTTTCTTGTGTAAGGTTTTGAATTTCTTCACATTATTGTTATTGCAACGTGCCGGGCAAAATTCATTTCAATTGTGATAGTCTTTTACACAGTTCTACAGTGTAAAAAGCACTATAATTAAAAAACGATTAAGATTTGTGATACGATTATGACAAAACGTTCCAACAATTAATTCGGAGCCAAATGCTTAAGTTGCTCCTCATAATACTCTTTTTTACGTTCTGTGCTTAAAAAGCTCTCCTCACCGGACGCAAAATAAATAACGTGCAAAAAGTCGTTGAGTTGCTTAAACCAAATCAAAATTTGGCGCGTGTTGTTAATTCCATTACATAAAACAACCTCTTTGCAACAGCAACGCGACAGCGATAATTGCTTTACTTCAAGTATCACCATAACGGTTGCTATGGTGATACGTGATGCGTAAAGCAATTAAGTCTGTTGCCTCGCACTTTTACACTTAAGATTTAAAATTCCGTTTATTTTCTCTTTTTGTGTTTCCCGATGTTTCAAAAAGAAAAAAGATTATGCTTACCGGATGTACAGCATGTCCCGTTTTGTGTACGACGGCGTTGAAGCCGTTGTGGTCGTCGGCTGAGTACGCCACCGTCCTCGTCGAGCCGTCTGGCTCCACCAAGGAGTAGCTACCTGAATTTTGATTAATTCGATAAGCATATTTTGAAGAAAAAAAAAATTAAGTTAATTGTATTAACTAAAGGTTTTAACATAACCGTCACAGTTAAGACGCTATACGGAAAAGTACGTAATTTTTGTAATAAAACAATAGGACGCCGGACGGTTAGAAATGTTAGGATATATATATTTATTCATACCTTTATCTAGATTTCTAAAGTTTCACAAACACGATTTTATGATTTTGCCTCGACACATTTTCTTTTCGAAAAGACCCCTAACCAATACGAAAATTCAAGATTATTCTCAAATATACATATATATACTGTTGGAAATTGGTTTAATTAGTGGACACCAATCGTGTAGTTTCAATTTCTCTATAATGGCTATAGTTATTTACTGCGAAGTGATTTCGTGTTTTTTTCGTCTAATCTGCAAAATCGTTATCTTATCTCATTGCTATCTCGCTTCAATCGTATCGTATAGCCTCAAAGGCCCGCGCATATAATGCCGCTACTCAATGTCTGTGGCCGCAACGCAACGCTACGCCTAGGAAGCGATCCTGCAGTGTGCGCGTTACGATGCGGCTCGGTGCCAAAGCCACCCTGAAATCGCGAAGATTAAAGACTGTTTGTAAAAAGATTTTACAAATTTTGCTAAAATGCCTGAAATATGTGTTTTTTCTCGCTATATCAGGGTTAAAAAAAACAAAAGAGTCACAAAAACGTGCTCGTAATGATGAGTTTTACAAATGGTTATGAGTCAAGATTTATTCGTTAATTCGGTAAATATTTTAACTAATTTTTAATTTTTAAAAATATTTAAATAATTTTAACAAAAACAAGCGTGTTATTAGAAGACCAAGAAGTTAACTTAATCAGTTATTTACTCGCGTGGTTACACTTATTACTTTTATTTATCGAAAACAAATAGTCGAAACTAGGACTTTAAAGCGCAATCCTCACTGAAAGTTGAGCTAAGCGAAAAATGGTATGTAGGTATCTGTTAAAGCCTCCCTAAATCTCTAGGGAAATATCTTTAACACGTAATTATCTCATTCGACATAATATATCAATTTGCATTTAAAATTATGAATGGTTTTAAGAGGGCGCATTCTGCACACTAACGCGGAATTGGAAAAAGAAATCATATTTCCTAAAGATGATAATGTAAATTCTCTCTGAAATGCACGCTGCTACTAAGCGCTTAAATTTCTCTGTAGCGTTTTTAAATGGAAAAAGCCAAACTTAATCCGGAATGCACTACACAGAAATTATTTACACCTTTACCTACTTAAGCACAATGTTTTTGTATAGTTTGAAGAATACGCTGCGCCTTCTTTTGAAGGTGTGAATGGCTAGACACGTAACGAATCTCGCTTTTGCTTAGCTATAGCTTCTCTCTCACACTTGAACGTGCAGTTCTTTACGTATTGAAAGATAATCAAATTAGTTTACCTTTGACAACATCTCCGTCCCTCTCTTCTTGTTGACTCTTTATGTCACCAGTGTGCGGATCTTTTACACCATAGTTGAATGCATATCTTGGGTAAGACTGCAATAAAATATTAATGCAATAGGTTATTTTAACTTTATATTGTTTTGGTTTTTACTGTCACCAGTCAGTTAGATACTCGTTAGCTTGCTCTGAAAGATATGACAGAGGCCCGAGACGATCAATGCGGTTTTTAATGTGCTACGTGATTGACAATTGCGATTGATGTGCCTATTGAAGCAGGCGACAATAAAGGCTATAGTTAACTCTTACCACTGGCTCGGCGACCGCGACAGGCGCATGCAACAGAGGAGCATGGACCAGCGGTGCGTGTGCATACGGCAAGGAGTACTGCAGCGGCACTGCGAACGCTGCGCTCACGCATGTCAGGAGTAAAACGGCCTATCAAGAAAAAATCTAATAATATCTAATTATTATTGGCAGTTGCATCTTAATCGATCGTTAAACACCTGAAAAGATGTTTCTTTCGAATGCAAGGATATTCCTAGCATTGATGTGACAACGCTGGCCTACAGCGTATTAAAAATATAAAAGTATTGGAGATTTCGACGGTGGTTCGCAAGTCTCGGTAGCTCAGCGGTTAGAGCATTGGACCGGATTTCCAAAGGTTCGATTCCCGTCTGAGAATTCACTTGTGGCCGAGTTAATTTTTTCCAATATTTTTCTATTTAAAATTTACCATAAGTAAAAAATCTAATAATTCTGGGGGTCCGATATAACTTCGAATACAAATTCATGTCCAAATTGCCTAATATGCATGTGCAAGCGACTTAAATAAAAACTAATTATGTTGATAATTCGCAAAAAGGAATTAATAGACCCGTAACTTACTTGCCCGTTATCTTAGACTCAAAAAATTGTTTAATATTAGTTTTTCATAAGTTTGCTGTACAATAATAGTCGGTATGTTTCTGTTGCTGTTGAAAACAAAAAATAAAATTAATCAATTAAAATGATCTGTATCTTTAGACATACATTTTTCCATTTCCAATACAAGTATCTTCTTATAACTTGCAGGGAAGTCTCAGCATAAATGCATTTTTATTTCTATTTATTTTATTTTGGTTTTCCTATACTTAGATGAAAAATAGAAATTACCATTAAACCTCATTCTATTTAACCGCAATAAAACGACACAAATAAAATATACCTATCAGGATTCTAAAGGATATTTAAATTACTTTTGCATTATCTATTCCCAATATCCATAAACTGGACTGACAAGATCCATCGATTACACAACTCACCCGCATGTTTGCGCTCGATAGTTGACAACGCACTCGGGTTCACTGCGCACGCGCGGCCCACTGTTATAGGCGTTTATACTCAATACCCCACCATAAAATTCAACTGCAAGGTGCACTGATGCATTCCGCTAGGATCCAGCGAGATTATTATTTCTCGTTTATTTTATTATCAGTTATAGAACAAAACTTATTACAAAGAAGGAATAATTTAAGCCTCGATGTGACAAAAAAAATTGGCAAAGATCTGCTTAATGGATTTGTCGCTTTCTAACAAACATCTTATTGGAGCTACTGATATGAGCTCAAGCTCAAAAATATGTACAGTAGTGAATTTTCACTACACTATATATTTTTAGAAACAGATTATGCAGCCATTGATTGAAACTAAAAATAAGTTCTCCTAGGAGTCTTTTTTTTTAATTTTTTACTTTTTCCGGCAAACTTCCAATGTTTTTTTTTGGGTTATTTCATGGGCAATTATAGTTTTTCACTGAATTTGCTCCTATAAAATCAGATATACTCAGGTAATTAAGCTGGCTCGCCAATACAATCGAGTTTTTTTTAGAAATAAAAGCGAATGTGTTTATATGACAAGATGCTATATGCTATGTAGCACTGCGGCTTTGAACAGTTATTCTTTTCTTCTTTACATCGCCGTACAATGTACAGTTTTGTTAAGAAAACAATCGTACTATAATATTATAATGCGAAAGTATGTCAGTTTGTTTGTGTGCGACCCTTTTACGCTAATACTACTGAACGGATTTGGATAACATTTGGCACATATATAGTAGATTGCCTGGATTAAAACATAGGATACCTACTTTTTATCCCGATATGCCCACGGGAACAGGAACCACGCGGGTGAAGCCGCGGGCCTCGTCTAGTGCATTTCTAAATCCCACCTATAGCGATACTGTATGTTATATTTCAAACAACAAATTATGACATGCCACACACAAATCTCAATCGGTTGTTTATATAGATGTTTTCGTACTAAAATTAGGTATCGGAAATACCAACGGCAAATAGATCAGACTCAAGTCAACGGACGTGAACCGTGAGCCAGCAATCGGCTAAACAAACAAATAACATAACTAACTAAACTCACTAAATCTCTCGGATATTGCATATCGCTGCCAAGCCGCTCCAAATTTGATAGATATAAATCAGTACCAGTTGCGAAAGTAAGGGCTCTGAGACACGAAAGTAATACTTGGAGGTGATTATGTGCTGCCTACAGAAGATTAGATTTTACACGTATCAAATTATAAACTAAAAGTTTGAACTCGGTCTTATGATATATCTCTAAAAAAATATTGATAAAATTAAGTGAGTTTTGTTATCTACTTCCCTCTTTCAACTAATTTTTCTATTTGTAGCTAACAAAGCTAAAAAATGGCTCAAAACCCCTCGCGCCCGCAATCACTTGGGTAAGTATAAAATTATTGAATAAAATTCTCTATTAATGAGAACACAGTGTTTTTTATTCTTGTCAGTTGTCACTATGTTATTAGAAAAAATACTAAAAACAGTGAGATTATTCTGAAATACGTATATAAAAAAACTTATGAGTATAACATACCAGGCTAGTTCTAAACAATATTGCAGATAATGTACTAATCAAAAGTGTCTAGCGATCAACTACTTTTTTGAATATAAAAAATATACAATGAATAATTATCAAATCTAGCCTTGTAGCCAGAAGCCAGTCTACTTTCACTTTATCCTTATTGAAGTAGTGAAATTTATATAAAAGAATAATTACCGATCTGAAATGAAAACCGCTTAAACGAAACAGCAGGAGCAGGCATACAATTTCGCCGCGCGCGCGCGGTAGAAAGAGAGGGGATATTACTTCCTCTCCTACGCCGGCCGCGCCGGGGCGGTCTACTCTCCCTCCGTCTTAGGAATTTTTGATCAGAGTCACGTGCTCTGACGCGACTCTAACACTTTTTACCCATCCCAAAAATGTAAATCTCTGATGAGCCGCTCAAGAAGTTTTCACTTAAAAAAAAAAGTAAAAATCCCGTTTATCCGTTGTTTTAAATATTGCAAATAACAACTAATATTGCTACTAAAATTAACACCTTCACGACGACGGTGTCCATCGTCCATTAAAATTCATTTTATAACCATTATCCTATTTCTATAGAAAAAGCCCACAAAGTTTCTAAGTGCTGTTTAAATTAACTCCCACAGCATTTTATGAGGTGTTAACAGATTTAAGCGTTTTGTTGAAAACTATACAAACGTCTTAGACACACGGTGAAGCTAAAGAACTTGCTTGATTTGGCGTTTAAGAAACATTCAAAGTAATCTATTGCTATTGCAAAATTCTCTTTTGCAATAGTTATTTGTGTTTGGAACTTAGTAAAAAGCAGTTTACTTATTTTATTGTAATTATAATTAAACTAGCTAGCCAACTAATAAATAGGTTTATAATTTCCCATTTCTCAAAACAAATTATTTCAATAAAACCCCAATATTGACTACAAAGAGTATAAAATAAAAACGAAAACCAAAAATAACACTCGTATAAATATCTCTAAAATATACTTTTTGCATTTGAAAGTATGGGACCACACCTGAACCGTAAGTACCTATGCTGTGCTAGTATATTCTTTGCCTGAACTAAGTTCTTACAGATAAAAAAAGAATAGGGTATTTGACAGATATCACAAAAAAATATGGGATGTGTTGGATATTAAAGCTGTTGGGTAAATAATAATTGCACAATTGTTATTTGATCGAAATAGTAATTTTAAATATTTTATTTTTGTAAAACAAAATTGCGTTTTTTTATCTGTGGAATACATGAGCCGAAACGGGCGGCCATGTTTGACATATCGTGTGACGTCACGATTTGTAAACAAACGAACATGAAACAACGGTGTTAATTGTGCTGACTTTTATTTTCGATGAATTAGCTAAAATCATGCTAAAATAATATCAAAATTGTGCAAACCACTTCACCGTGTAAAAGCTAATTAAGTGAGATTGGCTGAATTATGTATAGGAGATAGAGCAAGCCCAATCCAAGCCATTCATAGAGAAGAAGAAAGTGTCGTTCGTCTTCGTCACTATCTTTGCTTGCTTTCTGTAAAAATAAACTGTAATAAAAGTTTTCCGATTTGCTCTTGTGAGAAATTGGACAATATGGACCAAGGATACAAAAAAGCCGACAGTGCCAATCCCAGATACCCAGAGTCTATTCATTTATGATCGCAAATTTCTTTGCGTGTAATCGTAACTTTTGCTCTGCCGAGTTTCGAGACGCAAAAACTTCGGTGTAAGTATATTTTATTTACAAAAGTCAATATTACTGATTCTTAATAAGCAGACCTGTAAGTGCTAGTTTTATGAAAATATTTTGCAGTTGTCGCAATGATATGCGGTTTCAGTTTAGTATAGTTAATCGAAGGATAAAATAGAAGAACCTAAAAAGAAAATAAGAAATTAATCTATAAAAATCTTTCTTATTTCTACTTTCCAAATTTATAAATTATCAAATTTGATCTTACCTGTTGTAAACTACAGATTTTCTTGTTTAATATTAAATTTATATTGAACAGAACATCTAAATTGATTTATAAATAATTTCGTTTATTTACTGCTAAATAAAATCCATTACAATGATGGATGACATTATTGTTTTCACAGAAACAAACATCAGTGATGTCGAGAACCTAACTCGTGAGCAGAATAAAAGTTTAGCATGGTATATGAGCTTCGATATGCAAGAATCACAGCATCCAAAGCCTATGAAGTGACTCGCTGTAAAACAGCAGATGGTTTTTTAATTGCAATTATAATAGGCGCAAAAGTGCCTGACACCATTGCCATGAAAAGGGGTCGAAGGCTAGAAAATCTTGTAAAAATGCAATTAAAAAAACAACTTGGTGATATCTCTCACTGTGGCTTATTTATATGTCAAGAGCCTTCAATGTAAGCTGCATCACCAGATGGGATTTTAAATGGCGATAAAAAAAACATCAAAAAATTATTTTTCAGACAATCAAATCGCTGCCGAGTATTACGCACAAGTGCAATTGCAGATGCATGTGACTAAATTAAAAAAGTGTTTGTTCTTTGTGGCATCATGGGATTTTGAAAAAAAAAATCAGGTCAATATAGTTCCCATTAGTTATAATCCTGAATATACAAAAGAATTACTAAGTCAGTTAGTGACTTGTATACTAGTACCAAATAAAACATTTTGTTCTTAAAAAAATATGTATTTTTAATTATACCACCTTGTAGGTTGATCAATGCACATACAATTATAACACAGTCATCTAAATGTTTCATCAACTTCTTATTAACACTATTAACAACATAACGGGGTTTTAACATGGCAAATTCTCGCAAACGTCTTATTACTCTCTCAATATGTATTCTTAAACTTGCAATCTGTTTTGTTTTGATAACATCCTGTTGTGATAATTTTGTGTTAGATGAAACACTTGGTGGCCTTATTAAATTAATTCCCTTTTGCAGTAGAAGTTCTTCTATATGTTTAAATCCTCTGTCTGCGAGTATTGACACACATGGTTCTAAACAATCTACAAAATTCGAGTCTTCTACTAACTGTACATCAGTGATTCTGCCACTGTATCCAGGGGAAATTCGACACATAGGCACGGCACACTTCCTGTAGGTTGACATTTTCAGAGTTTTTATCGCAATATCAAGTAATTAAACCAATTTTATACTATAGCGTTTACTTTGTAGCGAGCGCGTTTGTTTGTTTACAAATCGTGACGTCACAAGCTCGAAATGTCACGTAACCGTCTGTTTTCGCGCGCATTTCAAAATAATAACAGAAAATTATGTTTTTTTCCATATAATAACGCTTTTTTTGATAAATAAATACTTGTAAGAGGTATAAAACAATATTTAGAATGTTTTCCAATACTTTTCAGAAATTTGTCAAATACCCAATTATTAAAATCAGTTGCAACAGGACGAAGTCATGGTAAAATATACATGAAAAATAATAATGATACGGTCGAGAGAACCACCTCCTTTATTGAAGTCGGTTAAAAATCATTCGGATGCAAATATAAATACTTTAAAAAAAACGCACACCCCATTGATGGTCACTTATATGGTAGACATCTCAAATATTTTATTTGTTATTAATTTATGACTAGCTTCCGTCCGCGGTTTCGCTCGCGTGATTCCCGTTCCAGTGGGAATATCGGGATAAAAAGTAGCCCGTGTTACTTTCCCTCCCATCAACTCTATGCTAAAAATTAAGACGATTGGAAGCTTAGTTGGGGCGTTAAGAAATGACAAACAAACACCCTTCGCATTTATAATATTAATAATTCAAAAATAATAAGTATAGATAGGATTAAGTACATATTTGCATGAACATTGCTTTTTATTTTCAAAACGTTTTATTTTCATATTTATTTATATACCATCTTATTAAAATTACTATCTTTTTCACACACAGCCTATATTTCATCCTTTTTACTCTATTTTTTTTTATGAACGACGTTGAATCTCTTAGTCTCTATTTATTTTTTTCTGATGTTGGCCGGCTTGGTGGGTTTTCCCGCGCTTTCGAGCCGAACTTTGAAAAATATTTTACGGCGCGGACCGCTGAGCCAGTTTTATGCAATTGTAAGTAATTATTTTATAACTAGACGATGAAATTTTCATACTTCGGTCATTCTCAGCGGCCCTGACTTTTTGAGCGTCCCGACAAATATCTACTAACAGCCTTACTTATAAACAGAGTATAAACATTATACCTGATATTAATTCGGCATAAGCAATATTTCAACTCATAAACTCGGCGTATTTTAAACCTAGCATAACCGTTCTAACAAAAGTTATAACACCGCTATATCGACCCCGACCCTAGTTTAAATCCAGTATAAATAATGCATAACGTTTGTCAATAATCTAAAAATGAATAATCATCATAATCATACTAGTTCTACCAATTCTATCTTATCCTATTATCCTACTAATATTATAATCCTATCCTTCCTATCCTACTTATATAATAAATGCGAAAGTTTGTGAGGATGTAATAACTTGAAGTATAGTTTAGATTAGAAAACTATCAATGTTAAGTTAATTAATACGGATAATGTGGTTATTGCACCCTAGCTCTTCAAAAATGAGAGATCTTGAGAGTAGAAGCTGAAGAAATAAACATTCTAGTCATTCAAACAGCTTGAAAAAACGATAATATTCATAATGTTGTTATAAGATTTTACATTTGGTTGCATCACAAAATTATGCACTGTATATAGATTTTTTATTTATTTAAGATACACCAAAAGTATACATTACAAATACGAAAAATTCTCGGTTTTATTAATATAATACGCACAAACAAAAAGTCAATATGATATCAAATGACAGTAATCAAACTCATTTTTTTTTGTTTTTTGCATATTTTATAACGGTACAATAGTTACAACGACGTTACAATGAGTTCAAGACAGAATATTTTTAAGTAAAAAGTATTCTGTCTTGTTATCATTAGCTTAAACCGAATATAACTGTACATAATATAGGAATAGAATATCCATAGAAAAGACAGCTTTTATAAGGAAGTCTTAAATTTTTCGAGGCTGTTTTTTTTGGGATTAGTTCTAGTAATTATTTGATAAGAAATGAAATTGTTTAAGTACTCTTAATTTGGTAAATAATCACCCAAAATATTTTTTTCTAAGTTGTACTCCTGATTTCCATTCGCTGTCCAGAACCCTTAATCACACGTTCTACCTTTATTAGTTGCAAAACAGCTATGTTTACATTACTGACTATATAATTTGAAAGTAAATTAATCAATGTATTATTTAAAAAAGATCATCAGTTTAACAAATGTATTTATTTAGATAGAACGAAAAATGTCTTTGTCTGTTCATTGTACCTAATTTTTGTCACGGTTAAGGAATGGCGAAAGCCTTACTAGGTGAGTTAATCTTCGGAATACGTTAATCCGTAGTGCCACGGCAGTCAACCGAAGCAGTCGATGTACGTGTACGCTGTCACAGTAATTAACAACTGCTTAGTTGTATTGTTTATGTTTACCACATACTTTGACGAATACGCGTGGCTGGACAAACCTAATTGGGTTTTAGTCACTCGGTTGTTTTTGTATTGATGTATCACTTTATAACATGAATAAATAAAAAAAAAAAAAAAAAATACCCTCGTGTCCCTAATTTCGTCCAGCTAAAATTATACTATGCCTATTAACTAAATTTTTTTACTATTTTATTTTGCTGCAAAATACATAATGAATGAAATTGTCATCTCAAATTACTCTACTGAATTAAAAATCCGACTTAAGGATGTATTTCTTTTTCTTATTTCACACAACTAGTAGTTTTTCTTTTGACTATTTACATCTTAAAATTACTTGTATCCCGATTATTTCTATGTATGTCTTATTAAATAATAAATTTATAATTTATTGTGCAATTGTTTAATTCACACCACCGTAAATCTAATTTTCGTCACGCGTAAAAATATATCGCTTCATAAATCTAAAACTGAATGGTTTTTTGAAGAGCCAAATGTACACATTTATTAAGTTTAACGTGTTTTTTTAAGTTTTATCGTCGGAACAAAGAATTTAAACAAAAATTAAAATCGTGACTGAAGTTATACGAAGAACGCCTTTTCGTGAGAATGACAGACTTACATCTTTGTTGGTAACTATTTTAAAAGAGGATAAATAAATATTAATATTTTTTTATAAATTAATGATTTGATTTTTTTTATTTAAAAAGTTACTTTGAAGCATTGAGTTGGAAGTTGCCTTGGAAGAATCAACGACCCTGATACTATTTAATTTATATGATACTGAACATAATTAAAAGGTATGAATCTTTTTCTTTCCATTTCTAATAATTGTTATTTGTGTTATAATTTGTGTATTTTTAATTGTTTTTTTTACTAACACCTTCTTTCTTTACATTTCAAGAGGGAAAAGGAAAATATTTACCTAGAATTTTCCTATTTAGAGACAGGAATAGTTATTTGTTATGCAAGGCTGGAAAGTTGGTTATTTAGCGGCAAGTTACCTCCGTTGAAATCTGAGCAAGTGAAGGATACTAGGATTGAACCACGAGAGTATCGAGTGGTTCTAAGATTGAATCCTGAGCGAAGCGAGGATTTCAAAGGTACAAGACGATAAAAACTTTTCTGCCGAGCGCAACACACAATTTTTCACCTCACAACAGCGAGGAACATTTTATGGTTGTTTCCGCGGTCAACTTTCAGTAAAAAATTATTTAAACAAAGTTTAATCTAAATATACCTTATTCTCGTTGTTTAAATGATATAAAAAACTAAAATAATAAAAAAGGGAGTATTATAGTTAATTCAAAGTTATTTAAAGTAGGAATATATTATTACTTAATAATAAGAATAAAAACGATTCCGTAAATGTTGACACTGACATGAGGTACAAGACAAAGACAATTTAAAAATAAAGATTTATGTCACAGTCCGAAATCCAATTATAGGTTGTGAAATCTCACCCAGCCTAATATAAAATTCTTATAACAAATAGTTTAATCTTAATTGTTATTATGATTCAATGAACTAAAATAATATAATAAAACCAAAACGGAGTATTATAATTAATTTAAAGCAATTTAAAATAAGAATCAAACATATCAAAAAGTCAATAGTCCGATTTGGAACGCATGACATAATATTTTTAGGTAATTATTAAAAAAAAAGTACTTAGCCGCGCTAGGCCGCAAAAAGCGATTTTCTACGCCTAAACTGACAAAACCTCCTTTTCAGAGCGTGTGAGGTGAAAAATGTGTTTTCTTTTAATTTAAGTAAGTTAAGTATCTAATTTTCATGAATTGATATGTATTCAATTGAGTCTGTGTAGTTCTGCAGTCCGATCCTGACGACGACGCTTATTCGTGCATTTCGATTGCAAACAAGTAGGGCGTTCCTGATTTTAGGGTTCCGTAGAAAAGTTAACAAGGAACCCTATAGTCACCTTGTCTGTCTGTCTGTCTATCCGTCCGCGGCTTAGCTCAGAGGCCCTTACTTCTAGACATAATTAATTTGGCACGAAAGTGTATACTTATTCTTCACGCCAAAAAGATGCTAAAATAAAACCTCCCAAAAACTACACCTACCCTATAATTATGTAAGGTGGGGGTAATTTTTTTTTTGTGTTTTTCAATGTCATAGTGTGGGATGTTGTTGGATAGGTCTATTAAAATATTTTAGTTTTGTAAAGACTACTTTTCGATTCAGGGATCTGTTTTCGAAATGTTAAATTTTAAAGGTCAAAATTTTGTTAGAGTCATGCTCATGTGTCATACATTTTTGTTTTATTCGATATAATTTTATTTTGAATCTGCTCACTCTGTGGATTTGTTCCCTGTTTCTAAGCCGGGAGAGGAAAAAATCTTAAAATATACTTGAAACTTTAGTCACAGTGAAAAAACACAATCATTGAGCAATGTCCTCTTTCAGTTTGTAACAAAATCTTTACGTTATATTACATCAGGAAAGATTAAGTATAAGATAAAGTGTGTTCTAAATTGCTCATTGCTTTCTATTCTTATACAACAAATCAGTATCGAAACCTTTGTAAAAGTTGAAACTGAGCCTGTTATATCACAAGAGGCTTCATTTTATACCTTAAAAGACTAGACACTATTTGCTGGCACAATTAAGAAATTCTACGTGGTCTTTCTTTAAATGATGATGAGAACAAACTTACTATAGGTACTTCTTATCAAGGTGTTGCCAATCCCAACTAATGTATTAGGCCCTTTTTTACCGACTTCAACAAAAAAGGAGGGAGGTACTCAATTCAATCCGTTTTTTTTTTTTTTGTTTGATGTATGTATACCGATTACTCCGGTGTTGGTGATCCGATTTTAATAGTTGTTTTTTTGTTCGATCGGGTACACTGTCAATTTGGTCCCATATAAGTCTCATTGAGATCCGATGATAATCTTCGGAGATATGGGGCCTAATGTCATGGAAGTCATGAAACAATTATATCATCCAGGTAATTGTTAGATTCTTGTTCGAGCTGAAGTTTCACGCAATAACTACTGAGCGGATTTTGATGAAACTTTTTTGTTAAATAGCTATTGGTCCTCGCCAACATACCTATAGGCTATAAACCCTCAATAAGTAACGTCCCTGCACCGGGAAAAGCAGCTTTGTAAAAGGTAATGAGGAGTTGACATAAGGTTATTAGCGTAGGTACGAGACCTGTTCTACCTTTAAAAATTGTGAAATAAAAAACTTTTTATAAAAAAATTAATTTCTACTTTGCGGTCCAACTATTTTATTTTTTTTTGCCTTGGCTGGCACCGACTGCAAAAGGTTTATTTTTTGCTTTTTAGTTTTTTGAAGTCGGTTTTAATTTTTTTATAAAAGTTTTTTATTAGTACGAAGACATTTAGTATAAACTTCTTTTTTAAAATTTCGAATGTCGGAGGTGTTACAATTGTTTTTTTTTTTTTTTTTTTGTAACGACTTGATACCTAAATATGTTCTGTAGATAGTCTTAGCGTCGGCTTACTATTATCAATAGTTAGTATTCTTTGTTATTATTTTCTTGTTTAGATATTGCAAGGAAACTATCAAGAAACCAGACTAAATCATAATAACAAAATATCGATCAGTAATAGTAGGAACCATCCCTCTTTCTAAAAACCATATTATATAATATCTTGTTACATTCTTTACGCCATAATCAATACAACCGCCTTATGTGACCAATAAATCATGGTATGAAATCATTATTACATAACTTCTACGAACTATGTTGTACAAAATCGGTGAAATACCTCGGTCAGAATTCGACCAATCCACGTCGGTACCATAGAAATAAAATAGATATAGTTAATTATAAACCTAGTTATCACTTGGTTTGGTAGAGAAAATTGGTCCTATGGAATTTAAAAGAACAAATGAAATGTGTCTGTGTTAAAAATCAACCACTAACATATTCACATTTATTTATTAACACAGCTGGTTGGAAATATGACTTTTTAAATATTTGCAGTTATAAGAAAACTAGGTACCTACATAAGAAATAAAGCCATGCAATAACTACTAAAGGACTTACATAGAACCTACGTAACCTAAGGTCAAAATACATACCTAGATGTAAATGACCATACCAGTTTTAAAGATCACCGCGCATCCTGTACCGTCAGGCAATCATTGTATAGTCCACGACACTTAATGTTTCACATGTTAACCTTGAGATGATCCTTATCTTGGGTTATTCTCTGAGAATCCCATTCCCCGAGGATTCTGTCTCGGAGGATCCCGAATGCGATTTAATGTGATAACATTAACTTTTGTTATTTTCCTCTAAAGAAAAAAAGACCCCTTATAGAATTACTTTATTGTCCGTCTGTCCGTCCGTCCGTCCGTTCGTCCATGTTAACCTTGAGATGATCCTTATCTTGGGTTATTCTCTAAGAATCTCGGAGGATCCCGAATGCGATTTAATGTGATAACATTAACTTTTGTTATTTTCCTCTAAAGAAAAAAAGACCCCTTATAGAATTACTTTATTGTCCGTCTGTCCGTCCGTCCGTCCGTTCGTCCATCGTCCGTCCGTCTGTCCTCGTTTATCTCGAGAACGCGTGGAGGGGAGGTATCATAAAACCATATATACAGGTCAACAGTATGTTGAAGGGGTAAAAAAACGAAACTTGTAAATTAACGTAAAAAAAAGATAGGACCGTTTATTTAAACTGAATTTAGGGAAATACTAGGGAACGCGTTTATCGAGTTGAAATTTAAACCATATATTCATGTTAACAATCTCTTTAAGCTGTGAAAAAATCAAACTTCAAAATTAACGTTAAAAAAGGTAAGGCCATTTATGCCGCAAAAACGTATACTTCGACATTCTCAAGGGAATCAAAATTCATAGGATAATTTTCGTATACCTAGAACTATGAAAGATGAAAAATGTATGAAGTCTGGGCCACGTCTGTGTATAGTATACCAAAAATAAGTAAAGTCTCGATAAACAGTTTCTAATTATTCAATTTCTTTAAAATAGCTTTGTTTTCTGGAAGGAACAATAAATATAATACAAATACACATCAAAAATACGGTATTGTCTTGTTTTTCTTAATATTCCTTGCAATAATTTCATTTGCCATAATGATCCTCGGTCATATTATTCGTTTGCATTATTCTCATTTATACTAATAACGCATGATATAATCATTTACTAGTAATAACTCTCATTTGCCATAAAATGAGATGCCATATTAACAAATGCTATAATTATTAGAAACTATAAATATCATTCGACATAATCTTTATTTGACATAATAATACACGTCTTATTACCTTTATTTTTAGCTAACTTTATGTAGATAACCAATAAGTAAAAAAACGAATAATATTCAAAACCGACTCAGTTGACCCCCAACTGCCCGTAGTCTTGAATGCCCTACCCCTAGAGTGTAATTTAGAGCCGCGAAGGCGGGGAGGGGTGAGGCGGCCCACGTGCTGAGGAGCAGGTGGTGAGCGAAAGCCATCTATGACGATAAGTACGCGTGGGAACGCCCGAACCCCGCACCGCCGGAGCCGTGACAGAAGACCTGCACGTTGCATGCCTGCTTGCCTGCTGCGTGCCTGCTTGCATGCTGCATACCTGACTGCATAATGCATGTCTGCCTGCATGGGGGTTTGCATACAATTCTAGTACTTAAAGTCAATAATACAAATAAAACAATCAAGCTGAATTGTATATTCATATTAATCATAATAATAACAATCAAACACATGAAACCAACATAAATGGTACAATCATAGAAATAGAAAAAACCGCTCTTCTAACGCTGTCGCTTTTTGTAGCAAATGTTCATTTGATAATAATCGTATATACTTAATAATTACCAACTTGTTAAGCCATTAATTATTATTTTAAGTATAGGTTTTATGGTAAATTATTGTTATGGATATTAAATATATTGAAAATGAAATGTATAGCAAATAAAATTATGGAATAAAGTAGTTATGGCGTTTGATTGGTTAAGAAGAATGAAATTATAGCAATAAATTTCATGTAATTTGATAGTTATGGTAACAGAAACGTTATTTCTAATGGAATTATGGCAAATGAAATTATGTCAAACGAAATTTTTGCAATAGAAATTCTGGCATACATTAGTAAACCCAAAAATACATCATGGCGGAAAATGTCATTTTGTCACTGTATTCTTCTTCTTTCTTAATTAATGGCGTGCTCGCGATAATTTTCGCAAATTTTGCCAATGTCAAGTAAATTTATTTTGTATTTTATAGAAATTGTACGGTAGATTGAGTTAAAAATGGAGCCTTGCAATACCTGTTATTACAAAAAGAACTCGGGTGAAACTCATTTGTCACAGTCAGTCAATAAAATTACAGTGACAGTGACACTGACAGATTCTTTTTAACGTCGAGTTATCATATTTGAGGGGAGTTTCACCCGAGTTCTTTTCGTAATAACACGTGTTGTGAGACTCCATTTTTAACTCAATCTACCGTACAATTTCTATATATTGCGAAATATATTTACTTGACATTGGCAAAATTTGTGTATTTAACGCGAGCACGCCATTAATTAAGAAAGGAGAAGAAGATCAAATTTGACGCCTTATTGCGAGTAAAAAATATTGATTTGTTTTTAATAATAACCACATAATCGTGCATTATATAATATTAGTTGTTTTTTCTCATAATCACAATTTTTTTCTTTATCTTTGGAGGTGGTGTACATAGACGTGGCCCAAATTGGGACATGCCCTTTGACAAGTAGTGTCGTCTTTTACTACAAGTACAGGAAAAAAAATTAAAACTAGACATTTGTAATGAAATCATGAAAATTTTTGTCTTAAGTTTTGGAAACTGATTTCAGGAAACTTTTGAAAAAACTGCGAGACTCAATTCCTGAACTATATTTAATATTATGTACCTAGGTAACAGTGGCGAGGGGTCAAAATATGGCGAAGGTAAGCCGGACCCTGTAAAAAAAATTCTCAACTGTAAGGCGGATCAGAGGGATAGGATTTCTAAAAATGTGAATGACACAGAGGCAAAACGCTGAGATAGGGTTTTATTGACCCCACACAATTCTTCCTGTTAGTTTTAGTTTGTTGTGTTTATTAAATTTATATTTTTTTTTTTATACTTTCTATTTTTATTGTCTGTATCGTATGTGTGTGTGTGTGTCAATAAATGTGTTTCTTTCTTCTTTCTTTCTTTCTTTCTAAAAGGGAAAACGATGGGAATCGGTATAAATAAATAATTAAATAAGGTTTTTTCGAGGAAATAAAGTAAAAAAATGTACGAGATCTTGAGCAGCGTTCCTACCGGACGTAAACGAAACTACATTTTCCTATACTTTTTTGACATTACGTGCTCGATACTTACTCGATACTATTTCGATAGTTTTTCGTGCTTGCCCTACTGTTGTGTTTAACTTGTAACGTTAACAAAAAATATATTCGTTTATAAATAGGTATATATATATATATATATATATATATAAATATATATATATTTCAATATTACAATTTATTAAAATTTGTTTGATCACTTTTCCTGCTGACATGACGGTACTTTTAAGCTAAACATAGTAATTATTAGGTTTATGAAGATAAAAACAAATCGGGATCCTCCGGGATAGGATCCTCGGGAATGGGATCCTCCGGAAAAAGTCCCTTATCTTGAGGTTAATAAAAGTGATTTTCGTAAAGCGACTGTTAAGGTCGACTTGGTGCCAACTGTACCATGTACCTACTTATTTAAGTGTCTGTGGACATAAATGATGATATATCGTTAGAGTTAATCAATAACAATTTAATTGAATTTATATCAAAATCAAGGTCTTAATGATTCGCCTATTATTAAACTTTAGTTGTAAGTATATTTTATGTGGTATGCCATCAATAATACAGAGCTTAGTTTTGTTTAACTAACTTAGATTTTTATATTGTCATACAATTCCGATAAGTGGCGAATGTCAGATCTGACGAAAAAATACTTAATTTACTATTTATTCAATATTCTGGCGGACGAGGCACAATATAATTTTTATTTATTTATTGAAAGAGTTAAAAAATCTGCTCGACTCAGACGGGATATTAAACTTTTGACTTCTATATCCCTGGTATATCATATTCTTACCCCAGTTAGTGCGTCCTGTAAACGTTTCATAAAAGACTATAATGATGTTAAAGATAGTCATATAACAAGTTAGACATAATCAGCCAATATTGAACAAAGACTTACCTAACTCATCATTCACCATTATCTGAAAAGGTTGGTGAGAAAAGCGTATGATTTAATATGTCCCTCGATCGATGTGAAAATCTGACAATGCTACAATGATTCCTTCAGCCGGCCTCATGTACATTGTTATCATACCATTGAATACAATTGGTGTGACTCTTTAGTGTAAGTATTGTATATAAACATTCAATTGATTTATAAGTTTGAAAATCTTGAAATTCCTATAAAGTTTCCTTGCAAATTATAAAGATCAATATTTGCTCCAATATTTTTGAAGTTTTCCAGTTTATAGGGACAAAATGAACTTGGCATACAAGATATATATAATAATCATCAAGTGATATTGACTAATTATGTGATGGCTGATAGCCCTGTTAAATAATAGCAATAGACTAAAATACCGCACACGAACCGGAGACGTCGAGATCAAAGATGTCGATATGGACGGACAGGGTGACCTGCTTTACAGATTTATTAGACTACAATTTAAATCGACGGGTGCGAGATTTCAGTTTCCGAATAATTCCAAAAGACCTAAAAAAAAACCTAAAAAATGGGGTCTTCTATTCTTATGCTTGTTTTTTGTTTACTTTTAAAGCGTGGATTGTTTTCTTCTACGAAAGCTTTACTTTCTTCTTCTAGAAGGTGTAATTAAGCACGGAGAACTCTTCATTTTGAAACTACACTGTTTCGTGGATTCCTTTGATCACAATTAATCTATCACTTCCATCATAAAGTTGTACTGGAAACTACAAAATTATCATCATATTAAAAAAAAACTATTTGTTGTAAAATACACAAATTACTTGTCACTTTGTCACAAGTAACAATTTGTTGATTATGACAAATTATCTTTAAATTTCTAGCAAGCTATCTTAGTACTTTATACCAGTATATTAGTGGTAATCAAATCACAATCTCGTTACCGCATACTTTTAACATTATCCAGGTATATCGGTATTTAAACAAATCTATCGACTAAAGTGGTTATCCAAACATCCTGTAATAACATCGGGATATTCGGGATGCACGCTTCCGAAACACCTAACGGCACAATTTGGAGCAGTGGCGTGAAGCGTAGCCGCGCCGCCCGGCATGGCAGAAAGTGCGTTCTTTATTTATTTTAACCAACATGGACTTTCGTATCTTAGTACGAACCTACAATTCGCGTCGGCGACATCATTTAGGCCCTAAACTTAATGCTTCGTCGTAACGGCCTCATGGAGTTCGGTTGCCATGACAAGGATTCCGGCGAAGTGGAGTGCTACCTCGAAATACGTAAATACTTTTTCCCTCCCCAATTTATCACCTTTTCGGAACATGGCATTGTAATTGATATTTTTAGTTAGGCACGCTCGTTTTTGGGTCACGTAAACAGACTTCTGTCAGTAAGTTAGTCGGTATGTCAGTGGCGTTGCGATTGTTGGTCGAGAGTTTCAGTGATAAGTAAACAGAGCACATGTGATCGGATATGAGTACGGAACTTCGCACGATAAGTACGCGACGAGACAATGCGTCTAGCCGTGAGTAGTTTATTAATAAAGAGGTTGTAACCGGTAACGTGGTCCGTGCCTAATTTTTGTGCGTTTAAATATTTTAGATTGTGATACTGGCACAACTTGCGCTGTCACGATACAAATGCGTAAGTACAGTTGCAATTTATAGCGTTGTTTATAATTTTAGATCGTGTTATGTAGAAGTGTTCCGAAATCAAACTTGTAATAATAATAATATAATAAGGTGGCGTCATAACAAATAGTTCGTTAAATTGTAAAGTAATACAACATTAAGTATATGTCGTAGATACTTAATTTTTTTATATTAACTATACAAACTTAAAAGGGTACAGAGTATTATCAATGTTTACCTGAAATAAAACCAGGTTTTTATTATTATACCTAGACATTAGTGACGTGATAAATAATAGTTATTCGAAATTAAATAGCTCATCAAGTAAATTACACTTTATAATATTCAAAGAAGTAATGTTTGTGAGTTGTTTCTAGGAAGTAATCTCATGAACAGTAGTTCATAGAACCGACTGAATTTTTTTCACCAGTAGTAAGCTACATTATTCCTGAAGGACATAGACGATATTTAATTGTGAGATAATTTCATCACAGACAAAAAAAATTACATACCGTGAAGTAAGCACATGTCAGCTTGCTTTTAAAAAAAATAAAGTATGATAGCATACCTAGATTTATGATTCCAATAATACCTTGATGAAATGTATGATAGGTTTAATAGGTGATAAAAGGTTTAGTAGAGGTAGTAATGTAGTATGCTATTTCAAAACACGTTTTATTTCTTCAACAGCCAACCCGGAAGCGGCTGGCTGCGTAGAAAGGTTCGCGACTCTTCTTTCATTCCTGCTGGTTATCATCACGTTTCCGTTTTCTTTGTTCGAGTGTTTTAAGGTACTTTTTTTCATATTTCTTGCTAAAATGTTTAGACTTGTGAAGAGTGTTTTTAAACAGTTTTCGATATTTTTTGTTCAACAGAAGACAATTTCTATATTGATAACGCTATACTCGTATTTACAATATTTAAGTCAAGGCAAAAAAATGGTTAATAAGTAATGGGTATAAATTATTTGTTGCTTCAAGCTATCATCTATGTTTTATTTTATTATTATCAATTGATTTTCACTTCAAGTTTTTTCATATAAACAGTTTCTATTTTGTCACAAAAAAAGCTTCACATTTTTTATGATAATGATAAATTCACTTGCAAAATTTATGGCATGTTTTCCATATTCATTTATTTACTTATAGTGAACCTTTAAGCATACAATTATTCCTAAATTCTAATTTGCATCTGTACCAACAAATTCAGCGTAGGCGTTATTTAAGCTAGCTATAACGATACCCATTCAATTCCCCACAAATGTCGTTATGATGGATTTATGTGACTACTCAATGTTCCACTATATGCATTTTCACAAAAATATTGTGTGTTGACATTTCAATGGCATTTACAACTTGTTATACGATTCCTTCAGAACAGCTAGGTACCTAATTAATCCAAGTTTAAAGTTATAAATAAAGTTAGTTTAAAGTTACTAATCTAGAGTTACTTTGATATCTTAATATTTTCTAGTTAGTATTAGCGTTAACGTGCTTACCTATATTCGGTAAGAAATTGACAATGTGAAATCTAATTTCATTAAAAAACCCACACATTAAAACTTGTCACTCTTTCATTAATTTTGAAAAATAAAGAATACATATATTTATTGAAATTGAAAAATTGAATATGTTTTTCCTTTTGTTGGTTTTATTTTATATACTTATACTTATGCATGTAAGGGTGTCCATATAACCACCACTTAGTACAGATTTGGGTCCACTTGTAATTAGATAACATAAAAATGGTGCCTTATTACTTGAAGTAATCTTATACGACCGTGTCCATCACTATAATATAAGAAAGCATTTCTTAACCATGTAACACTGATGGTCACTGATGGACACATATAAATCTGCTAAATATTTTGCAGTTACTTTATAAAAACAAGACTGACCTAAATCTTCGCAAATAGCTCTGGCAGACAATGAATAATCCCGTACATCATGTAGCTGAAAATTTTATCTGTGAATTCATTGAATTATGTTCCTTAAAATTCACCAAGATGAAAAAAAGCTATTTTACATTCTTGAAATTATAATGTAAACTAGCTTTATCTACATTTGGAAAATTTCATCTAACTCTATGCCAAAAATCAAGTCGATTGGTTGCTTAGTTAGGGCGTCAAGGCATGACAAACAAACACACTTTCGCATTTATAATATTAAATTAAATAAAAAATAATAGTTAGAATTAGGATTTTAATTCAGGTTATAAAAAAAAAAAACTATTGCCTATCCAAGTTATTTGGGCCTTTTTAGCATTATTGAGTAACAAACATCCAAACTTTAATATTTATAATATTAGAAGATAGAAGAAGAAGACGGTAACAAACGTCTTGATACTCCGGTTGCATCAAAAAATTATTTTACGAATTCATAAACCATAAACTATAGATTTATGATAAATCTATGGTTTTTGGCGCGCACTGTTCATTGAAATAACACAACTTTTCCGGATATTAAATGCGCTCACGAACTAAGATCTTATCGTCCGTTTTTTTTTATTTTTTGGGTTTTTTATTTTTTTTTGGGTCTTTTCAGCTGCCGTAATGGACAATTAGATCTTAGTTCGTGAAATATAACGCGTTTAATATCCGGAAAAGTTGTTTTATTTCAATACTAACATCGTTTAATTTTTTCAGGTAGTTCAAGAATTTGAGCGTGCAGTCATATTCCGTCTAGGAAGAGTCCGTAAGGGAGGTGCGAGGGGTCCAGGCCTTTTTTTCGTTTTACCATGCATCGATACTTATAGAAAAGTCGACCTAAGGACCGTGTCATTTGACGTGCCACCACAAGAGGTAAAGTTATTTTTACTAATACCTACTATTATTCACTTTTTAAAGTAGGTAACAAAAAATAAGTTAAGTCAAAAACTAAAGATTAAATAAACGAGATTTACAGTTACAGAGAAACTTACAGTTCTTAATTTCATTTCAACTTTGTTCAACTATTTTATTCTTTAATATTGTATTTATCTATGTTGGAATATGAATCCTTTAACTTTTACTTATTATTACATATTAACTTTAAAAACTTAAAGTAGCCTTATTTTTTTATCTAGAACACAAGAAATGAGCATAGAATTAGTAAGTTGGCGGTCATGCATCAACCTGTTGCGTAAAATACAGAAGAAGCTCGTTTTGATTAGTTTTGATTGTCAGCTTGATCTTATTGGCAACTAGCGGATCCAGATCTTTAATTTTTGTTATCATCATCATATCAGCCGCACGATCAACGCCCACTGCTTGCTGCGTATAGACACCGCCGCCTCCCCCATCAAAAATGTTAACCAAATAACTATTGAAAGAAATAAAATCCTTACATCTACACCTGTCTCTACATTATCTGATATACATTAAACACCGCAGACAACTAAAAATACAGAAACACGCAAACCCAAAATCCACGTGGCTACAGCAATAATATCGCTAATCAGTTTGTTAATAGCTTTGCTATTGAACACTGAAAAACTAGGGTTGCTTGCATTTTTAGGCATTATAATTGCAGTTTGGAAACATCTTATGTTTCCGAACAACACCTTAGAGCGCTTACGCATTGCGGCTTTTTGCAGCGATGCAGTCGCAATGCATTATCGATGCGATTGCAAAACCACCTACACAAAACCTTTACACACACACTACTCAAAGCAGCGATACAAACGCGATCCTAATCGCGATTCATTCATTCACTGTGCATATAGTCGCGATGCAAACGCAGAACGCAATTTCCTTTCCTTTAATATTTGCATTTTTCTTATATTCAAAACTACAAACTATTCTGTTACCGATTTCTAATTCAATGCATTCAAGTTTTCAAAGGATCGTAGATATATTACGTCACATAAACGATTCTTATAACAATAAAACCTTCGTAATCTTACAAATAATATAATATTCGGACAGCCCTATCCCAACCCAGTTGTCTGCTATTCAGTACGAGGATTAATTGATGTGGCTGTGAGCCATCTCTCAACTTTAACTGCCAGTTAAATAATCAGGCCTCGTTACTATTGTGTACAATTTACGACCTAGTAACATTCTTAATAATATCTAAAAATGTTTAAGGTTAGTATCTACTAAAATTTTTTTTACTAGATATCGTAGTCCTGGAAATACCTATATCCATCCATAGGCATAATAATTGTACTTGTGTGACCACCTACAACACCGGTCAGTAAATTGAAACTTAGGAAAATAAAAGAAACGGTCGGCTCAATTCCAAAATGAAATCTCAATCGATTCGTGGTCACACCAAACTACCACATCAGTGTGACTGTAGTTAATTTTATTTATCCTTAGTAATTTTCCTAAATATATAACTTCTAAACGCAGTATTTAACAGCGACAGCGAGTAAACAGTTATCGCTACTACCGATATAATCACCTCCAAAACCATCACTAGAAAATAAATTATTGAGCTTATTTTAAACCATTGGTTTATAAATAGACCATTAGTTTAATTCAATCTTTAACTAAAACTTCTTCTATGAAGGTATAAAGATATACCACTATCAAAAGAAAAGAGATATACTTTTTTTCTATGTACTAGGTCAATATCATAATTCAGCGAGTCTAAAATGTTTGTTTTGAGTTGTCAGTCTGTGAAGGCCGGTGGCAGATGCTCTGCAGAACTGACCCCATTATCCGGATGTTTCAGGGAAATTGGAATATTTCCTGTAAGCCACATTAAACATTGTAACATAACTCGCTTATTTCATGTTTTTTTTTTATTTTTGCATTTTTTCAATGTTATTTTTATACTTATTATAAAATTTGAATAGAAAAATTCTCAGATGGGACTATTTCTCCTATACGACGATTACGTATACGATTCCTACCCTCAAAACTGCAAAATTTAACTGCAAATTATAAAGAACGGTTAACCAAGATTAAACGTTTTCTAGTTTGTTTATGAAGCATTGTCAATTTTAATGAAGTAGTTCAAAGCGGCAGCAGTTGCTTGTGCAAAAGTATATTAAATTAAAAAACACTTCAATAATAAGTATGTTTTAAGTTTTATTTAATTATCTTGCAGCTCTTGATAAAGTTTAATAATATACCAATATAAAAAGTCGGAAAAACTATTCTTCTTCTTTTCATATAATGGCGGTGCCCTTTTGGATTTCGCCAGTATTACAAACCTCCACAAGCCACATGTAAAAAAAATAACAGTATTTAGATTTTATTTCAAACTGTATGTGAACTGCTAAGTGGCTAAGTGAGTGTAGTTTATTTTCCATTGACTCTTTTCAACTACATAGCAGGTTAGCAGTACGAGTACAGACCGTTCACCATAAGATGTCCCCCTTTTGTTTATGTGCCTTGGGAATTGGCAGCATTGCCTACGGTGTGTTACGAACATTATATGAACATTATATGAATCTGAATTATGTTTTACTTGCATATTTTAAAATAATACTAAATATGGTTTTAAAGGCAGGGGACATCTTACGGTGAACGGTCTGTACATGATTCCCACGACATTTGAACTTGCCAAATGTCACACGGCAGGTGCACGGCCCTTGCTGCACTTTATAGGGCCGCAACAAACGTAACATTTGTCACTGGAATATTGCGTGCCCAACGAGTCATTCTATTACTCGTTGCGGAAAAAAACAATCGATTCACAGTGTTATTCGTTAGGAGAAAAATGTATTAAAAATATCCCAACGAGTCACACTCCGAAGGTAGGATATTAGACGTTAAGAAATAGTAGATTGTACCATAAGGGAGTAAAATAATATTTTTACGGCGAGGGCGCTTTTATGAATCCAGAGCGAAGTGAGGGATTCTAGAGTAGAATCCCGAGCGCAGCGAGGGATTCTTTAGTAGTGTCCTGAACGTAGCGAGGGATTCAAAGTACGTCGCCCGAGTCAAAAATATATTCTGCGGCCGAGTGATAAACTCTACTTTTCATCCCCGTCTATGAGAAAAAGAAATGAGGCGTTTCTAGATACAACTAATGAATGTATTTATAAAAAAAATTATAAAGTAACAGCTTAAAAATTAATATTAATATTTGAAACATTTGTGCAATTTTGAAATGTTATAGTCATATCGTTTTTCTTTTGCGGCGCTGCACGCGCCGGTCACCTAATAATCGGCCAGTGACTTTTTCATACAATATTTTCGTGCGATCTCTTTGGTCACGGAGCACTAAGGGACATGTTAATGTTCGAAATTCAAATCTCATTATTGCCCCGTGAAAAAGTCTTTTGGAGAAAAGACTTACTTTGCTCGCACTTATAGGCGAATCAATCAGCGTTTTTCGAATAGATGGGATGAAAAAAATATTTACAACCTGTTACACTCTGAACAAGGACTTTTTGTAACTTCTAAAACATCTTAAATAAATCCTGGATAGCGACCTTAGTAACCGATTTTGTGCTGGTACATTCACCTAAAAATATTCCATATCATCGGGGTGTAATTGGGAATTATTTTTACAAATTGTTCTCCCAACGAGTAACACTGTGACTAGGTGGGATTTTTTTTCCCAACTTTTGTGTGACTCGTTGGGAACAAACGGAATATTGTAATCATCATTATCAGCTATGTCTCAACTGCTGAGCCACAGGCATTCTTTATGGATAGATAAGGGTAAATGTGGATCAGTTGACGTTAATAACGGAAGATCCCGGAACCGACCGACTTTGTAAATGTAACTGCTACTCAAATCACATTTGATACAAGTAGGTAGGTAATTAAATTCAACATGTTTCGTAATTAGCTTTACAAAAGCACTAGCGAATAAAAAAATATATAGCGTATAATGTTTTTTTGCCAAAAAATGGGAATAAATACTTTTTTTCTAATGACCACGGGTGACGTGCACAAAAACGACACGTCTGGAAAAATAATTTAATGATGCATATTTATTGTGTTTTTAACATTCTAACAAAATTTTGCACTAATAAAGTCAAAGTCAAATATTTTTATTCAAATAGACTTATAGATAAGTGTGGTAAATTTTAAATAGAAAAATATTGGAAAAAATTAACTCGGCCACAAGTGAATTCTCAGGCTGGAATCGAACCAGCGACCTTTGGAAATCCGGTCCAATGCTCTAACCGCTGAGCTACCGAGACTTGTGAACCACCGTCGAAATTCTCCAATACTTTTATATTTTTAATACGCTGTAGGCCAGCGTTGTTACATCAATGCTAGGAAATATCCTTGCATTCGAAAGAAACATCTTTTCAGGTGTTTAACGATCGATTAAGATGCAACTGCCAATAATTTATGATTTTGTAATTTTTGCATTTTTCAATGCTATTTTTATACTTATGGTAAATTTTAAATAGAAAAATATTGGAAAAAATTAACTCGGCCACAAGTGAATTCTCAGGCTGGAATCGAACCAGCGACCTTTGGAAATCCGGTCCAATGCTCTAACCGCTGAGCTACCGAGACTTGTGAACCACCGTCGAAATTCTCCAATACTTTTATATTTTTAATACGCTGTAGGCCAGCGTTGTTACATCAATGCTAGGAAATATCCTTGCATTCGAAAGAAACATCTTTTCAGGTGTTTAACGATCGATTAAGATGCAACTGCCAATAATTTATGATTTTGTAATTTTTGCATTTTTCAATGCTATTTTTATACTTATGGTAAATTTATAATAGAAAAATATTGGAAAAAATTAACTCGGCCACAAGTGATTTCTCAGGCTGGAATCGAACCAGCGACCTTTGGAAATCCGGTCCAATGCTCTAACCGCTGAGCTACCGAGACTTGTGAACCACCGTCGAAATTCTCCAATACTTTTATATTTTTAATACGCTGTAGGCCAGCGTTGTTACATCAATGCTAGGAAATATCCTTGCATTCGAAAGAAACATCTTTTCAGGTGTTTAACGATCGATTAAGATGCAACTGCCAATAATTTATGATTTTGTAATTTTTGCATTTTTCAATGCTATTTTTATACTTATGGTAAATTTTAAATAGAAAAATATTGGAAAAAATTAACTCGGCCACAAGTGAATTCTCAGGCTGGAATCGAACCAGCGACCTTTGGAAATCCGGTCCAATGCTCTAACCGCTGAGCTACCGAGACTTGTGAACCACCGTCGAAATTCTCCAATACTTTTATATTTTTAATACGCTGTAGGCCAGCGTTGTTACATCAATGCTAGGAAATATCCTTGCATTCGAAAGAAACATCTTTTCAGGTGTTTAACGATCGATTAAGATGCAACTGCCAATAATTTATGATTTTGTAATTTTTGCATTTTTCAATGCTATTTTTATACTTATGGTAAATTTTAAATAGAAAAATATTGGAAAAAATTAACTCGGCCACAAGTGGCCAAAAGTATAAAAATAGCATTGAAAAATGCAAAAATTACAAAATCATAAATTATTGGCAGTTGCATCTTAATCGATCGTTAAACACCTGAAAAGATGTTTCTTTCGAATGCAAGGATATTTCCTAGCATTGATGTAACAACGCTGGCCTACAGCGTATTAAAAATATAAAAGTATTGGAGAATTTCGACGGTGGTTCACAAGTCTCGGTAGCTCAGCGGTTAGAGCATTGGACCGGATTTCCAAAGGTCGCTGGTTCGATTCCAGCCTGAGAATTCACTTGTGGCCGAGATAATTTTTTCCAATATTTTTCTATTTAAAATTTACCATAAGTATAAAAATAGCATTGAAAAATGCAAAAATTACAAAATCATAAATTATTGGCAGTTGCATCTTAATCGATCGTTAAACACCTGAAAAGATGTTTCTTTCGAATGCAAGGATATTTCCTAGCATTGATGTAACAACGCTGGCCTACAGCGTATTAAAAATATAAAAGTATTGGAGAATTTCGACGGTGGTTCACAAGTCTCGGTAGCTCAGCGGTTAGAGCATTGGACCGGATTTCCAAAGGTCGCTGGTTCGATTCCAGCCTGAGAATTCACTTGTGGCCGAGTTAATTTTTTCCAATATTTTTCTATTTAAAATTTACCATAAGTATAAAAATAGCATTGAATAATGCAAAAATTACAAAATCATAAATTATAGATAAGTGCTTTCGAATCGTCCAATTTTTTTTCCTACCAGCCATACAGGACATCTTTTAACTAATAAGAAGAACGGCCGCAAGAAACTTATCAGCTTTAACAGAAGCAACAACATTTACAAAGGAACATGTCGTTGCCAAACACAAATCTACAATCTTGAAACATATTTAATATAAGAGGAAAATTTTCTTATACTCAGTTATTAGAATATTTTCCTTTTATACAATTACAATAGTCATGTTTTATGTTAGTATCACTTCCATGCATTTTGGTCTTTCAAATAATCATCTACCTTGTAATAACCTTTGCTTAAGAGCGTTTTTTTAACATGTATTTTAAATTTATGCAAAGGCACCTCAATCAATTGTTGTGGAACTTTATTAAAAAAGGCTATGCCTTTCCCCAAAAACGAGCGACTGCATTTTTCAAGCCGAAATCTTGGAACGGCAAGCTTATTCTTGTTTCTAGTATTAAAATTATGAACATCGCTATGCTTAATAAATAAATCGTGATGTTTCCTTACATATACTATATTATCATAAATGTATTGTCCCGCCAAAGTTACTATATTAATCTCTTTAAACAATTCTTTAAGAGAATCTTTCTGTCGAAGGCTGTAAATGGCGCGCACAGCTCTTTTTTGAAGTATAAAAACATTTTCTATATTGGCTGCTGAGCCCCACAACAACAGGCCATAGGACATTACACTATGAAAATAACTAAAGTAAACTAGTCTTGCCGTTTCAATATCAGTTAGGAGCCTTATTTTCCTTTTTGCGAAAGCCGCAGAACTACGTCTACTCGACAAGGTTTCAATATGTGGATCCCATTGTAGTTTTGAATCTAATGTAATACCAAGAAATTTAGTACTCTCAACTAACTCTACTACATCCCCATTCAAATTGATGTGCATGTCGACCTGCCCTACATTAGGTAATGTGAATTTAACAAATTTCGTTTTGGCAGGGTTAAGAGACAAATTATTACTGTTGAACCAGTGTGCGACTTGAGAGAGAGCACTATTTACTTCGTCAGAACAATTGTTTCCTCTATAAATTTTAAAAATAAAAAATACAAGCAATATTACGTTTCTATAAACAAACTATTAACTTATCGACTTGTTTGGTATACCTTTTTCTTTTTTTTTCCCTCTCGCTAAGTCATGGGGGCCCATTTTTTGCACTCCCCCCTGTAGGGGTACTATACCTGCCTTTTGCGCTAGGTCCTGGGTTCGATGATGACTCAGACCAAGACGAACATGTCTGTGTGTCTTGGTCTGAGTGTTTAATATATTCACAAAAAAAAGTAAGTAAGTATGTTTATCCGGTATCTAGTATCCATAACACAAGTTCGTCATGAAACTTAACGTGGGCTAGAAAATCGGTGTGATTGTAATACAATTATTTATTTATTTATTATTATTATAAAAATAAGTTACCATAGCCCCGATTAGAAACCATGAAGCTAATGGTTTATTTTGAGAACCTTTTCTTTGTTTCACAGGTTTTAACGCGGGATTCTGTCACCGTGGCAGTGGATGCAGTCGTGTACTACAGAATAAAAGAACCTCTAAATGCCGTCGTCAGAGTAGCTGATTACAGGTCAGTAAAGTTTATTTAAACGTCGCCCGAGGTTTCGCCTACATATTCCCCTGAGAGTATCAAGATAAAATGTGGTTGCAACATTGGTCGCGGTAAACATTAATAACATATAGATTACTAGCAGCCGTGCGCGGTTTCACCCGCGTGGTTCCCGTTCCCGTGGGAATTTTGGGATCATTTATAGCCTATGTTACTACTTGGGGTCTAAGAATTCTCTATACCAAATTTCGTCAAAATCGGTCCAGTAGTTTTGAGTTTATTCGTTACATACAAAATACAAATCTTTCCTCTTTATAATATTAGTATAGATTTCATTTACAGCCACTAGCGGCCGCCCGTGGTTTCACCCCCGTGGTCACCTTTCCCGTAATTATTATTTCCTCCTACTATCTGTGTGCCAAATTTCATCCAAATTCGCGCAGTATTTTTAGTGAAAGAGTAACAAACATTTAAACATTAAAACACTCTTCTTCTTTCTTAATTAATGGCGTGCTCGTGATAAAATTCGCGAATTTTTTCAATGTCAAGTAAATATATTTAGTAATTATTATAGAAACTGTACGGTATATTAACTTAAAAATGGAGCCTCACAACACGTGTTGTTACGAAAAGAACTCGGGTGAAACTCCTAAAACACTCTTATTTCATTTCTACAGACATGGCATCTGGGTGACATAAATAACTTTCCTGTTAAACTGTTAATGCTGATGACAAAACTGCAGCAAACCAGGCGTGTTGCCATTAAATCCCGAACGTTTGCTAAAACTGATCAAGCAGATGTTTGCTTACGAAACCCGCCTTTGCTTACAATAATCATACAGTGAGTAATAAAATATGCATTTGCGAAAATATGCACATTGTAATGAAGATTGCATCTGATTGTACCGAATTACTCAGCACTTGATGTCTTTACTCGAGCTCTGTTTTGCTTGTTCGAGTGCATCTGTTTTTATTTTCATTACTGAATCCAATAACAAATACGGTTTCTGGTATTACTGCATTGTAGTTACCTCGACTGTAATATTAATAGTAAATTCTTCATTTTATAAACTATTTTATATGCGTGACACTGATATCTCTCCTATAAACTAAACTACAGACCCCAGTTTCTTCCCAAACCATTGTCACGGGTTATGAATATATGCACCGAAGTTGTTTTATTACATCTGAAGCTTTATAGAACTCACTCAATACAAACATTTTCATTTTGATCGAGTAGATTATTGTAACTTTCTACGGAACAGCTAGCTGTTTTTTTGTTAAAGAACAAAGTTTCAAATCACAGAACAGAAATGTGGATTGCTATCAAGTAGATTATAATAATACTGTCCAAACGATAATTAGTCATTTTTATAATACTTCGAAGCTTAAATCTATCCAAAGAAAAACATTTGGGCTTAAATATTAAACATAAAGAAAGCAAATTTTTAAACAAGTCATTATACTAAAAAAAAGCAACTTGTCTCATGTCGCCCTGACGGGACTCGAACCCGCATCCTTAAGGTATAGTTAGATGGTTGTTTCATCTTAATCGATAGTTAAACATCTGTAAAGATGTTTCTTTCCAATGCGAAGATATTTCTCTCATTGATGAAACGACGGTGGCCAACACCGTAGAAGAAGTGAATATACTAGAGATTTCAACGTGTTCTCATAGGTCTCTGTAGCATAATTGGTCAGTGCATTGGGCCGGATTCCCAAGGATGCGGGTTCGAGTCCTGTCAGGGCGACATGAGACAAGTTGCTTTTTTCTAGTATATTTACTTATTTAAAAATGATCACATAAAAATAGTAATAATAAATTGTAAAATGCAAAATTAATAAGTTATAAAGAAAACTAGTTTTGGTTACATAATAGCTAGTTTTGGTTAATAGCTTGATGTAACTATGTTTTCTTCGCCAGCGCATCAACAAGACTGCTCGCTGCCACAACGCTGCGAAACGTTTTAGGCATGCGGGACTTAGCCCAACTCCTCTCTGACCGAGAGGCCATCAGCCACATGATGCAGGCGAACCTCGACGAAGCCACTGACCCCTGGGGAGTAGAAGTAGAAAGAGTTGAAATGTAAGTACATATCTGCAATGATTTTGACCCAACTCCTCTCATACTGAGAGGCCATCAGCCACATGATGCAAGCCAACTTGGACGAGCCCACGGAACCCTGGGGAATAGAAGTAGAAAGAGTTGATATGTAAGTACATATCTGCAATGACGTTGACCCAACTGCTCCCAGACCGAGAGGCTATCAGCCACATGATGCAGGCCAACTTGGACGAGCCCACGGACCCCTGGGGAGGAGAAGTAGAAAGAGTTGAAATGTAAGTACTATCTGCAATGACGTTGACCCAACTCTTCTCATACCGATAAGCCATCAGTCACATGATGCAGGCCAACTTGGACGAGCCCACGGACCCCTGGGGAGTAGAAGTAGAAAGAGTTGAAATGTAAGTACATATCTGGAATGACGTTGACCCAACTTCTCCCAGACCGAGAGGCCATCAGTCACATGATGCACGAGAACTTGGACGAGGCCATGGATTCCTGGGGAGTAGACGTAGAAAGAGTTGAAATGTAATTTCATACCGGCAGAGAAGTAAAGAATCTTGAACGTTGACCCAACTCCTCTTAGATCGGAGGTCATCAGCCACATGATGCAGGCCAACCAATTTCCACTTTTCACCTAACGTTTATATATTTTATAGGATACATATTTTCGGTTGGTATTAAATTTATTCGCTAAATTCATGAGTGCAATATTTTATTAAAAAACACAAAATTATTTTTGCGATTTTTTTATCTGGCCAGGAATATTTTAGACAACCCAACTAATATATTTTTCTCAAACAAGCATGGAAATGTTTCATCAAATCATTATTTTTGAAAAAAGAACACGCGCAGTATCGAATTTACGGACAAAGAAAATCAAATCCATTGCAGGAGCGTTTTTTGAATTTGGAACATTACAAAGAGTATTTAACAACATTGCTGGAGCGCTGCCGCTGTAATGTTCTAAGTTCAAAAGACGCTCCTGCAATGAATTTGATTTTCTTTTAGTAAATTAAAAGTGTAATATATGTTTTATTTCCCTTCATTCTTTTGAGAAAAACACTATATATCCCTCGGCGGAAATGGCAATTGCCTGTCTCGTATTGGTGCAGTCCTCGCCTACGGCTCGGCCTTCAAACTCAAACTCGACCTGCAATTGCCTATTTCACGGCCTTTGCAATAATGTACTATTCTAAAATAATTAATCTGATATATAGTACATTACTGCAGCGGCTAGCAAAAGAGGCATTGATGGACGATTATGTAAATGTGGGCCGAGGCGAAGTCGAGGCACACATACGTAAGTCCATCAATGCCTAGTTGTGGCCAAGGCTTGTATAGTACTTTTCTCAAATAATGCGCGGAAATAAATAGTACATTACTGCCGCGGTCTATAATGACTACTTTGCTGGTCGCGATGGACGAGCTGAGCGAGCGAGGACAGCAAGGGCTGCAATGATGACCAAGTTGGAAGGCTTAGCTAGAGCGTAGCTAGGCTAGCTCGAGGCAATCATAGCATGACCAGCGAAGCAATCATTGTGGGCCAAGGCTTGTATAGTGCTTTACTCAAAAATGCAAGTACCTAATCAAAATAAAATCAGCAAGTTATTTAAATAAAAAATATATTTTCTACATTTTGACTTTTAATTTTTTACATTTTACAATTATTTACGATAAAAAAAAAATACAACTGTAAATAATATTCAAATAAGTATGAGTTGTGTGTCATTTAGAGCTTTTCTATAGAAATTACGTTATTTACTTTTTTGCATGGTAAGTAGCCTAAACATTTTTAAAAATGTTTTAAGATACTTACTTACCTCCAATGTTTTAAACAAGCTTTGTTTAAAACATTGGAGATAGGATTTTACAGTTCCTGCGCCAGTAATTATAAACACTTTACATTGTAACACTTTACAGCGAAAAATTTTAGCAACAATAAATAACGCAGAAACGTTATTTGTTGTTGCTAAAAATTTTCGCTCTATCATTTCAGCAAAGATGTCCGGTTACCAGTCCAACTTCAGCGAGCAATGGCTGCAGAGGCCGAGGCCGACCGCGAAGCTAGGGCCAAGATTATCGCCGCTGAGGGTGAAATTAAGGCCTCCAAAGCTTTGCGGGAGGCCTCGCTAGTCATGATCGACAACCCTATGGCGTTGCAGGTAAACAAATATCGTACCTCCGGAGAAATAAAGGCACAACTGTAAAATTGACATTTTTCAAAACTTGAGTATAAAGATTTTTTTCTATAATTTGTGGATTTCCTGATCAGGGAATAATTTATTTATTTATTTTGTTCACGATTTCTGTAACAAGAGGGTGTTTACTAAGAAAGTCAATATTTTTTTAATTTGAAATAGTTACCAACTGTAAAAAAAAAAGAAACTGAAGTAATTAGGTCCCTTAAATGTGCCTTTGTGGCACTAAGTACATGAATTGCTAAGTACAGTTGTGACAGAATCTGAAAACAAAAGTACATTTTTACCTCATAATATTGTATTTAATTATGAATATCTAAATAAAAATAGTAACATAATGAAAGGAAACAAAAAAAAGCGATAAAAATAATATTCTAATTGACATAAAATTGAAGATGTGCCTTTGTGACCCTAAATTAAATTCACTACCTGCGGAGCGCCCCGCACAACTGACAGTTCGCTCCCCGCGTCACCGACTCCGTACAAAATTTACAACGGAACCTCAAAGACACATCACGACATCTAGCGGAAATTGATGAAATTACAATTGGATCTTTGTTTCTACGGTTAAAGGTGCACTTAAAAAATGGTTTGGCATAATTAACAAAATTTTGCTATTTTTGCAATTGAGCCTTTATTTCTCCGAGGGTACGATATGTTCACAAGAATACCAAGTGACATTATTTTGTAGGTGTTAATGTTTATTGCTTTGTGAAATATATATTTAATAGGTAGGTATTAGTTGGCATTATATGATATTTGTACCAAGTAAAAAAGAAATATCTAATCAATTTACATTGGAATTCCTTTTTGTAAGATTTGTAGGTACTTATTATTGTTTTGTATTTTTCCTACCTTGCCATACCTCGAAATTTTTTTTAAATAATTCCCAAATTCACATTGAAAATTTTCAGATTTGCTTCGAAACTATTCAAAATTAGTCAACTAATCGTAAATTATTCTTACTAATAAATACAAAATAATTGAACTGGAAGGGTTTATATGAATGTTCCTCGTTTGTATTGTTTTTATTATATTTTCAGCTGCGATACCTCCAGTCTCTCAACACGATATCAGCAGAGAAGAATTCCACCATAATATTCCCATTCCCGATGGATTTCCTGAAAACTTTCTTAGGCTCCGCGCCGTCTTGTTCGAATACTTGTTCAAACACTCTACCTGTTTAGTTAAGGGAAGCAAATAAATGGTTTGCAACTAATATATTTGGTCTGCAGCCAAACCCTACAGTTAATTCATTTGGACATAGACAATTCATTAAGATTTTGTGAAAATTTTAACATTGTACAAAAACAACTTTTACGGATACTAGCGCACGGTTTATTTTTTTACGATTTTCACACGAGCTTATATCTAATTTTGTTAATATTAATAACTCAATTAACAAACAAATCAAAATATTTAATCAATAATTGCTGCCATAGTATACAATATTAACTTTTAATTAGAAAATGTTTAACCATATCCGACCCAAACAATTGATTAACTTTTCGAAAGTAGATTTATAAGTGGCCAGTCAACCGTGACCACGGCAGTTGAAAAGGTGCCGACGACGTTGGGATAACCAAAAAACAAAAAAATTGTGAGTTAGTTCATGGGCTTAGCCAGTTATTTCCGGCGATACATTACTTCATTCGTTCAAATTGCAGCTTAGAGTCGTAAAGGGGTTGAATTTTCTTTACCTACTGAGGTGCACACGGATGCAAGCTCTATTGGGTACGGGGCAGTCCTTTTACACCTTTTTACAAATTCATGATAAAGGTTTCAAGCCAGTTGTCGTTAGATGCAGAATATAAGTACCACTCTTATGAGCTTGAAACGCTCGCTGTAGTTCCGTTACAGCATTTAGGCATTACCTTGTGGGTATACGTTTCACAATTGTTCTAAATAAAAAATCTACTCCCCAGAGTGGCCCGCCGCTGGTGGGTATATCTTCAAGATTTTGATTTCTGTTCAGACTATCGCTAAGGCTCACTCATGTCCCTTGCCGACTACTTAAATCTAAACCCAGTTAACGTTTGCACTGTCCAAAAACCGCTTAGTTGGGCACAGATTGCTCAGGCTTCCGATGAAGAGACTCAGTCGCTTATACAAAAGTTAAGAGATGGTCATATAGACGCCAACCGTCACATTGTTGAAAATCGGCCACTTCAAAATCGGAACTCGCACATGAAAAGGGTTCCGTCTCTCACCCAAGGTTGCCTGGAAGAGATTGCTATGTAGCAATAAGGCCGCCCATTGTGGGTTCCTCTTTTTGTGATTTTCTCTGTATGTGTTTGTTTTTGTATCGTGTGCAATAAAGTTTCTATTATTATTATTATTATAATTATATTAAACTAGATATGCACTTGACTACCGTTTACTAACACCTACCAAAAATGCCACTATAATTTATCGTCTGCAAAAATAACGTAGTTTTTCATAGTGTTTTTATGAATGATAAAGTTATATTTGCGGTTTTGAAAATGTGCTATTGCTCTGAAACTGCTAAATATATTTCGTTCAAACCAATTTTCGTTGGAAGTTTTTATAAAGATCTACAGCATATATTTTATTAGATTTTGCACTTTCTTCAAAAGTTTTAAAAAGGTAAGGCCATTTATGCCGCAAAAACGTATACTTCAACAATCTCAAGGGAATCAAAATTCATAGGGTTCTTCCCGTTGACCTATAACAATAAAATTTGGCAAGTAATATCGTATATTTACATTCGTAATTAAATTATAAAAATATAGTCGTTAGTTTTGGAAACTGAATTTCGGCAAAAACTCGGGAACGCGTTTAGGTATCGAGTTGAAATTTAAACGATATATTCACGTTAACAAACTCTTCAAGTTGTGAAAAAATCAAACTTCAAAATTAACGTTAAAAAGGTAAGGCTATTTATGCCACAAAAGCCTTTCGTCCAAGCCCAAAAACGTATACTTCGACCACTCTCAAGGGAATCAAAATTCATAGGATACTTTTGTTGAGTTAGAACTATGAAATTTGGCAAGTAGTGTCGTCTTTTACTACGAGTACAGGAAAAAATCTGAAAACTAGACATTTGTAATTAAATCAACAAAATTTTGTCTTAAGTTTTGAAAACTGAATTTTGGGAAACTTCTGAAAAAACTGCGAGACTCCTGAACTATTTATAATATTATGTACCTAGGTAGCAGTGGCCAGAGGTCAAAATATGGCGAAGGTATGGCGGATTAATGGGATAGGATTTCTAAAAGGGAAGCCGATGGGATTGGTATGTATGGACCCTTCGCCACTGCTAGGTACCTACAAATTTGTGCGGAACCCTCGGTGGGCGTCCGACTCGCACTTGTCCGGTTTTTTATTTATTTGGTCAAACCATTTTTGAAAGCATGATGACCACTGATCTGATTGCATGTTTTTAAGTACTGATTGAAAGCCATCACTCTGCGTTGTAAAAGGTGTCTAAAAACGACTTTGTTTCTTGGCTAAGCGCTAAGAAACATTATGAAGATGGAAGACGGTTAATTCTTCTCGGTCGCTTCTCTCGAACTCTCTCAAGCACAGTGGGCAAAAAATGGCGGTGTTTCACTCAGCATTGACATCCTTTGATCGTCATGTAAAAAGGTGAAGGACCCGTACGAAAAAAAAATTGCAGGCATTATTTATCCCGTTTCTCGACAACCTCAATTTTGTCGATTTGTTTTCGCTTTCGAACAGTCATTCACAAGACTGCTGCTTTTTCTGCAGTTAATAACAAAAATTCCACGTTACGTATCCATTGACGATGTTATAAATTTCAATGTCCGTGTCATATTTAAGCATCATTTTTGTGCGCCAATCAGCACGTGCCCGATTTTGTTCTGAAGTCAATTCGTGTAGGTTCCAGCGACAAAAAAGTTCCTAATATTTATATATGTTATCTAAAAGTAGTTTTAATTTGTCTCAAACGAATCCCCGAATGTTTCCGAATCATCACATTTACCTATGTGATTCATCGGTTTTCTTAAAAAAAATCCGGTGATCAGTAACCACATTTTCCTCGATGGTCACAGTTGAAGTTTATCCTTAACAACTTCCGGCATTAATTGAAACACGTCCTCATCTGAATTCAGCTAACCACCGGCTCATGGTGCTGAAATAAGGTGCTTCCCACCCAAAAGCATTTACAGTCTTGTGACACAATCTTGTGGAGAAAGAGCACTTTAAAAATCATTCAAAATTATTACTTCGAGTAGTTACTAAATAATGCCCAGAGTGCAAAACTTTCAGTATGTCCCAATAATTGTGGATGCTTTTTCTAAGTTTTGCCTTCTTTACCCGATGTACCGTCTCTCTATTTGGTTCCCCTAAGTTAATCGTTGTCGACAGAGGCCGTATGTTCCAAAGCGGCGACTTTCTTGACTGGGTTAAAGATATCGGTTGTGATTTTGTTGACACATTTTATCACGCCGGAGATGCACCAGTCCAATGGACAGGTCGAGCGCTACTGCCAGACCGTTTTAAATATGATTCGCATTGAAGCAAATCCCCGACAACAGCGTGAGCCTAGAAGCATGTGGAAACTTCAATTGGTATCTACTCAATATCATCAAGCACAGGACGACGCAGTGTTCAGCCCTGAATGAACCTGCTGATTGGGATCGACGCGCCTACACCCCTTATTCGCAATCTGGTGCGAGATGTAGCGCTGGACGGCGATCTAGCCCAAACCAGGAGGCTCTTCGCGAGATGATCAGACAGCGAGCCTCTGAACGGCTTAGGCAAAACCAGCAGGATCAGGACAGCTACGTGAATCAAGGCAGAAAGGCAGTGCGAGCCTTCGATATTAATTCTTTTGTATTTGTTAAGAAATAGGCGCAGTCAACTGGGCAGCCTATTCCGGTATAAGGTGTACCGCGTGACCAAGGTCTTACCGCATGGGCGGTACGAGTTGCAACTTTTGGCTGGCTCCAATGAAAAGTCAACGCAAGCAGCGGCGGAGTACATACATAGTTCCATTTCGAGGAGAGGGGGCTCCTGAAGTGTGTGCTGCTTACTTTGATGGTGAGTTGGTGTATACCCGTAGATAGGTCGCGATTATCTTCAGGTGTACGAGTGTGCAATTGTTGAGATAAACTGACGTCGTGCCTCTATTCCAACAATTGCGGTTAGTCATACTGACGTCGTGGATATCCTTGGGGGAGGCCTATACCCAGCAGTAGGTGTCATGTGGCTGAGACGACAACGACGACGACGATACTAACGTCGTGAATCTGGTTAAGTTACGATAACGTAGTGCCTATGACTTGCCGTTGTCCTAGAAATAGCTAACGTCGTGCTTCCTTTCTATAGTGGTGCAATTGTTGGAATAAGCTAACGCCGTGCCTCTAATGGCCTCTATACCAACATCGCTAACGTCGTGCCTATGATCGTTTGGATTGAGTTACGCTAACGTCATGCCTCTAATCGTTTAGGTTCAGTTACGCTAACGTCGAGCCTATGATCGTTTGGATTGAGTTACACTAACGTCGTGCCAATGATCGTTTGGATTGAGTTACGCTAACGTCGTGCCTGGATTCCATCTGTTTGGAAGAATTTCGTTGCTCCGAATTTCATTTGGCAGAACAAACTTGGCATAATTTTCTTTAAACGAATGTGCTCTAGGCATAAAAATTGTTTAGTATAATTATTATTTGGTCGAATGTTTATGTGTCCGAATTTCCAATGGCATACTTTTAAGATGGCAGAATTTCACTTGGCATACTTCGTTGATGGCAGATTTTCATTTGGAATAATTTCATTAGGCATTCTATTTCTAATAAATTGTATGCCAGCTGCTAGTATGCATAATAATATTGTGACATAAAAAGGTTCGCGATAAAGGGTAGACTCTTAATTTTGTGCTATAATAGTGACAGAAACGAATCGCTGCAAAACCGACACCACGTAGTCTTGTATGCCCTACCCCTAGTGTCCGTTTCGACTGCTCGGCCACAGTGTCCCAGAAAAAAAACGACTACGTCAACATTACGAAGTAATTTGTAGAAAACTAATAAAGAAAACCGCAAATTTGCAGAACCGATATTCAGAAAGTTATAAGGGCTTAACCATGGCCGCGCAGTCGAAACGTGGAGAACTGCGCGGCCACGGAGATCTCAGATACGGGAGCTACATAGACATCTCATTCTTTTTGCTAATTACTGATATGATTTCGCAGAAATTGTAGAAAATCTTAATAGAGCCTTAAAGTATGTACTTTACGAGCTATAGTTCTTTAAAGTCGTGGCCGCGCAGTTGAAACGGTGACAGCCGAGCGAACATAGGGTTCTCAGAAACGGAGCTTCTCAGAGGTCCCATTCTTTTTGCTAATCAGGGATACGATTTCGCAGAATTTATAGAAAGTTAGAGTAAAGCCCTAAAGTTTGTAGTTCACGACCTGTAGATTTTAAAAGCCATGGCCGCGCAGTCGAAACGGTTAGAACCGCGCGCCCACTCAGATCTTAGAAACGGAGCGTCGTAGAGGTTCCATTCTTTTTGCTAATCACTGATACGAATGTTGATAGTATATAAATGGCTGGCATAAGGACCTGCATGATATTTAAATAAACCCCTGCGTGTTTCATGAAAACGCCTATAATTTTTGAATAGTTATTTCATGATTCAGAGATTGCTAAGGTACTGAGTACTTACTTTTGCAACTACTATAGGTACGTGCCTCGTACCTAAGATCTTTAAATCTCAATTAAATTAGATATTGCGTCATGTAATTGATTAAATATTCCGACGAAGGCGTCGAAACGTTTTGTGAGAAAAATTACCTGTAAAGCTAGAAGTAGGGTGACCATGATTTGTATTGCCTCAAACAGACATTTCCAACGAATTAAGTATGCAACGTCATAAGTTTGTATACTTTGTTTCTTTTAAGCATTGGTATCAGAGAATAAGTGAAAGGTGAATTTCAATAGCATAAATAAGTGCTTAGCCAGACTGAACACGCGGGCGCGGCGCGATGTACTCCTATATAAAACCTTATTCGAGTGTCCACAGTGGGCACGCGGATGGGCGCGGCTAGTAAAATTTCATACGTTTGAGACATCGCGCCGCGCCCGCGTGTTCAGTCTGGCCAAGCACTTAATCTGATTTCAGAATGCGTTCGCATCGATACTTTTTGTGGTTGCGGTGCTGTGTAGTGTAGGTAAGTACTATATCCTCATTTCTCACGTCAGCTCTGGTAAAAATACGTATACGTCCCTACTTAATACTTAGACTAAAAAAATTATAAAACCGAGGCATTTTTGCGCGGAACAAGCTTCTCCCATTCATGTGCTCGCGTGGTATTTTTATAACCCTTATAGCAGCGAGGCGGCTCCCACCCACGTGCACACGCAACATTGAAAGACTCATCAAGCTTTTTATATAGTTACATATATTTTTTATGGTGTCTAAACTTTAGAATGACGAAGGAGTGAAGCCACTCAAAGCAATCTGAAACAGCGAAGGAAATTTATTCGCGTTGCAGTGTCAATTCACCTTTCACTTCATCTCTGAAACCGGTATTATAAAAAGATGGAAACATTCCCATGGGAACTAAAACCACGCGATATCGACTCGAGTTGCCCAAAGGTGACAGAATGTCATCATCCATTTTCTTGAAGCTTAACATATCCCCTGTAAAATATTCAGAAGAATAAAAATGTTTATTCAACTTTTTTGGATTTTTGTTTTGGTTGCCCGTGCCAAACACGTAAAATTTTACACTTTTGTACGGTTTTTTCAGATATCGGCTCAAAAAAGTACTTAACATACCGACTTAAGTATATAATTTAGTGCTGGTTAGTAACATTTCGTGTCGCGTAGATTCTTAGTAAACCTCTGTGAATATAATTAGGTACTTAATCTAATACCTCCTCAACAAACTGAACGTTATCCATTCCTTTTGCAAAACCAACGCCACCTGTTGGGGCTCTTTAACACTTCTTTTTAAACATTAGTTTGAAATTATTTTGATTGAATCATAAAAGTAGTTTTGGAACTCAAAACATCAGAATGTTGCCACTTTCAGTTCTGCGTGGGGTCTAACCGCAATGATTTAAAGTCGAATTTTTACTTAGTAGATTGATTTGACAGGATGTCAATGTCACTTTGTAAAATAATGTTGAATTTTATTGTATCTATAATGATAATATCGAATCGAATGGAATCAATACTTACTGAACTGGCACTGGATCTGCGCAAATCAGTACGACTAACAGTTTAAAGCAAGATTATTTTTACAAAGTGACATTGGCACCTGTCAAATTCTACTGAATAATTGATAATAATCTTCACGCTGGACCGCAGTCACAGATCGACATGGTTTTAGTATAGAGATAGTTTATGGGCTAAAGAGTGAAATTTTACCCCGAAAGTCCCGCGGGAAACGAAATTGCCACGAGAAACGAATATTCCATGGTAAACCAAAACCACTCGGATGAAGTCGCGGGCGAAGTTTAGTTGTTTATACAGTAATTTTATGTAAAAAATGATACCCTTCCGCTGAAAACCCCAGTGAATCAGTTTTATAATTTTAATGTTTTTTTCCGTGTAAGATGTTTAACATAATGTGTCAGAAATTGATAATTGGAATATTACGTGTGAAAAAAAAATTTCGCAAAAATACTTTCTTTTAAATGTTAAATAAGTGTTTTCTTTGTCAATATGTTATTGTTAGTATGTATACGAAAACGGTATAAATATTTTCGTATCTGTACCTATACTTTCCTCATCCAACTAACCAACGTATACCTCATTATGATAAGTAATACCTACGTAATTTAAATGGCGACGTCTTTGGAAATGTCTGTTTGACGCAATACAAATCATGGTCACCCTACTTCTAGCTTTACAGGTAATTTTTCTCACAAAACGTTTCGACGCTTCGTCGGAATATTTAATCATATCTAATTTAATTGAGATTTAAAGATCTTAGGTACGAGGCACGTACCTATAGTAGTTGCAAAAGTAAGCACTCAGTAGCTTAGCAATATCTGAATCATGAAATAACTGTTCAAAAATTATAGGCGTTTTCATGAAACACGCAGGGGTTTATTTAAATATCATGCAGGTCCTTATGCCAGCCATTTATATACTATCAACATTCGTATCAGCGATTAGCAAAAAAGAATGGAACCTCTACGACGCTCCGTTTCTAAGATCTGAGTGGGCGCGCGGTTCTAACCGTTTCGACCGCGCGGCCATGGCTTTTAAGATCTACAGGTCGTGAACTACAAACTTTAGGGCTTTACTATAAGTTTCTATAAATTCTGCGAAATCGTATCTCTGATTGGCAAAAAGAATGGGACCTCTGAGAAGCTCCGTTTCTGAGATCCCTATGTTCGCTCGGCTGTCACCGTTTCAACTGCGCGGCCACGACTTTAAAGAACTATAGCTCGTAAAGTACATACTTTAAGGCTCTATTAAGACTTTCTACAATTTCTGCGAAATCATATCAGTGATTAGCAATAAGAATGAGATGTCTATGTAGCTCCCGTATCTGAGATCTCCGTGGCCGCGCAGTTCTCCGCGTTTCGACTGCGCGGCCATGGTTAAGCCCTTATAACTTTCTGAATATCGGTTCTGCAAATTTGCGGTTTTCTTTATTAGTTTTCTACAAATTACTTCGTAATGTTGACGTAGTCGTTTTTTTTCTGGGACACTGTGGCCGAGCAGTCGAAACGGACACCTACCCCTAGAGTGTAATTCAAGCCCACGCAGGCGCGGAGGGGTGAGGCTGCCCGTGAGCTGAGGAGCAGGTGGCAAGCCGAAGCTGCGGTGGTGAGCGAAAACCATCTGCGACAATAAGCTCGCGTCGGACCGCCAGAGCCCCGCAGCGCCGGAGCTGTGTCAGAAACCATGCAGGTTGCATGCTTGTTTGTATGCGGCATGCTTGCTTAATGGTGCATGCTTGCTTGCATTCTGCATGCTTGCTTGCATACTACATGCTTGCTTGCACGCTGCAATGCTGCATGCTTGCTGCAATGCTGCATGCTTGCTGCAATGCTGCATACTTGCTGCAATGCTGCATGTTTTCTTGCATGCTGCATGCTTGCTTGCACGCTGCATGCTTGCTTGCACGCTGCATGCTTGCTTGCATGCTGCCTGCTTTCTTGTATTATAAATAGTTCTGCCTCTTAATATTATGGATTTCAAATTGAAGCCTAAAGATGATTCTGCATGTAAACTTACTGCGATACGATAGTTCTGCCTCTTAATTATTATGGATATTGAATATATGCCTTCAGATGATTCTGGCTTATAAATTATGGGTTTTAAATGTATGGTTAATGAGATATGCCAAACGATTTTCTGCGAAATGACTTTTATGCTTTCCGCTGTTATGCATAATAAAATTATGACATAAAAAGTTCTGCGATAAAAGGGATAAAAGGGAGGGAAGGAAGGCGTCCTATGTTATAACTTTTTAATTTTGCATTTTACAATGCTATTTTTATGTGATAATTTTAAAACAAGTAAATTCACTAGACAATAGCAACTTGTCTCTTATACTAGAGAATTTCAACGTGTTCTCATAGGTCTCTGTAGCGTAATTGGTCAGTGCATTGGGCCGGATTCCCAAGGATGCGGGTTCGAGTCCCGTCAGGGCGACATGAGACAAGTTGCTTTTGTCTCGTAAATTTAGGTGTTTGTGTTTGAAAATGTTTAAAAATGTTCGTGCCTATGTCTCAATTCTAAATTTCTTTCCAACTTTCTGTGTCCCATTTTATATGACGTAATGGCCTTTGCGTTATATTGTGGGATTCCGAGAGATGCCGGATTTAATTCAAAGTGACATTACTTACACTTGTGTATAATTGTTTTTGTTATAAAGATGCGGACAGCAAGGAGTCCTTCTCAGTGGCCAATCGACCCATGTCGATACAAGAAGAACTCGTGACACTAACAACGGTACCGTGCGTGCTGAACCTGGACTCTCCATGCCGCTGCTTGATTAAAAAGTTGCTGAAATAAGAAGGGCCCGAGGACGGACTCTAATCAGGAAAGGCCGTGTTGGAAATGGCAACATTCCGCTTCTCTATAAAAGCTGGTGTTAGGGCGCGGCCGAGCTCAGTTGTTCGCTAGCCGTCGTCCTGTACTCTCTCAGAGAGCTCTCTGGTTATGTTATTCTTTGCAAAATTGCTGCCCAATTTATTTTTAATTTAGTGTCAGATTTGTATTTCTTTGTCTGGTTCAGATTTTGTATTTCTTTTAAATTAAAAAATCAGTTGGATATTGTTGTTTGCTACCTTTCAAAAAAAAAATTCGTGCTAAATTGCTCAAAATAGAAACAACCTTGTCACAATAATAATGAGTGACATTTGTAGTCTCTTCCCGGAATCGAATACTGCGAGAAAACTTGGTTGCGCAGCTGAAAATTAACCAGCCTGATATCGGTGTGTTCAAAAGTATTCTTTCCAACCCCGGTCTGAAGAAGCATTGTTTGATTTACAGTTTCGCAGCCCAAAGTATTAAAGTAAGATTAGAAATAAATAATTAGATAAGTAACACTTGTAATGTAACGATTCGACTGGCATGTACAATGCACAATCAACAACAGCTACGGCTTACCATTTGCACTACGAAAACCCCACTATTACGAGCGACGTAAGGGCTCTCTCAAGGTCAAAGTGTAAAGCCGTCGTTGCTGTTGACTGTACAAAAACCCCTTTAAATAAATAAAGATTAAAATATTGTGGATTCAGAGAGCTTTGTCTCGGTGTCTCTCAATGCGATAAGATTATTGTATTTATCATTGCTGCTCGTGACTGTACACCCAAATAATGTCATACTTGCAACTAGTTATGCCAGCCTCCATATAAAAACGTTCGATTTCTTTTGATTACACGTGATTCGCTCAATGCCATTCAATTATTTCCTTTTCACATCAGTGCAGTAGATATCATACCTTCTGCACTGCTGTTTGCGTCAGTATGAAATATTTGCTGCCCATAATTTGCCGACAAACTAAGTACTTAGTCATAGCTGACCAAATATATTTTTCTGCTCAACAAAATACGAATATCATGCAAACCATTTAAATGATACCCTTTAGTTAATAAGAGTTAGTAAATACTATTTGAATTAGTTATGTTGTACAGTAATTTAATTTTAAATAAAATTTCTCCAAAAACTTTTTGTTTTCTTTTTCAACTATTTTTAAGTGCTCAATTAATTAATTTTAACTGTATTGAACCAATCGAACGGAGAAAAAAGTATTTTCCTTTGTTCTACCACATTAAAAGTTAACGTAATACATGACCAGAAATATGGGTTTTGACTTATAACAACAATCATAAAAAGCCAATATAATGAAGGCCAATTATAATTTATCAAATTCGTAAGAAATCTTTTTGTACTGTGGCTTCAAATAATCTAATTCCTCCCTTCTATAGCAGTAGCATCACTGACCTCTATTGTGTATAATAATAGACGTCTTGACGTTTATAATTGTCATATTCCGTAATTTTGTATATTTTTATATTTTTACTTGCAAAGTACTTTTTTGTTGATATATTTTTACATCGAAGTCATTCATTATCATTCTAGTTTATTATTATTTTTATCACAGTTTTTGTAATATAAATCAATAAATGGATGAGCGAGGACGTGCCATTATACTGACAGGTGAAACCAGAAACTGATAAAAGAACCTAATTATTGGTACATAGCAAAGCCAATGATATAATATGTATTGAAGAGCAAAGCTCTTGAAATGGTACTAATATTATGAATGCGAAAGTATGTCAGTTTGTTTGTGTGTTTATTCCGCTTATGCTACTGAAAGGATCAGGATGAAATTTGGCACACCGATTGAAGATAGCCTAGACAAGGCTACAATCCCGATATTCCCACGGGAACGGGAACCACGCGGGTGAAACCACGGGCGGCTGCTAGTAACTTATACTTTTTTCTTAATTACAGAATTCTCTAAAGAAAGTAAAAAAGAAAAAATAATTCGATATTTTTCAATACTCGTAATTATACTGTGTCCGATATTTCTAATTTTATGTATCAAGGTAAGTTGGGCTTTAATGTATTTTTTTTTCTATTCTATCAAGAACACTTTATTCATACTATACTGGGCACATATTATTTGAGAAAAATGTATTTATTTGTCACTTTCATCACGATCGATCCTTTGAGCTATATCATATTTTGGCAAAATTAGTTACGCCCGTATTACTGCCTACTTGTATATGTTGGAAATTACATACTTGCTATTGCTAGATCAGGCGGTTTATGGTATACTTGCGCGAATCCATATGCGCGAAAGACATTTGCGCGAATGGACACTCGCGCGGATAGATATTTGCGCGAATGGACACTTGCGGGAATGGACATTTGCGGGAAAATATGTTTTTTACCACTAAGTAGTAAGTTACTAGTTTGTTCGTCAGTTAGGTACGATCTTAATTTGAAACTTACTTTAAAAAACGAAGGTGGAGATTTTCAAGTATCACGATCGATCCTTTGAGCTATATCATATTTTGGCAAAATTAGTAATGCCCGTATTACTGCCTACTTGTATATCTTGGAAATTACATACTTGCTATTGCTAGATCAGGCGGTTTATGGGTCTGGTATACTTGCGCGAATCCATATGCGCGAAAGACGAGGTCTTACTGATGCACGTGGCACCCTGAAAAAACCAAAGGACTGAACTTGAAAACCTTCACCTTCGTTTTTTAAAGTAAGTTTCAAATTAAGATCGTACCTAACTAACGAACAAACTAGTTACATACTACTTAGTGATAAAAAATATCTATTCGCGCAAATGTCCATTCGCGCAAGTGTCCATTCACGCAATTTTGTTTTCGCGCAAATGTCTTTCGCGCTTATGGATTCACGTAAGTGTCCTGATCCCGCGGTTTATACACACTGAGTAAAACAATTAATATTATAAAATACACAATTTTTTATTAGGTAACTATTATTGTAGGTGGTAAACCAGTATAAACGTGCTGTGATACTCCGGTTCGGAAGGGTGCGGAAAGATTGTCCGGCCGGCCCTGGCATCGTGTGGATCGTACCATGTACAGACACTGTCTTGTACGTCGACCTAAGGACACGGTCCTTTAACCTGCCGCAACAAGAGGTTTACAACATAATTTCTAATAGAAAAGTTACGTGTGACGTCATCAATCGTCGTCCGGTTTGGTTTCAATGAACAAGGGGCCTACCATCAACTGTAATGCGATTAATTTTAGGTTACTTTCAGGTAGTAAGAGTGAGACGCCACCATACGCACTGTTTGGCAGCATCTCACTCTCATAACCAAAAAATTACCTAAAAAGAATCGTAAAGAGTTGATGGTAAGGCCCCAGATGCTTATGAAATAGCAGAAAAGAAATTCGTGTCAGAATAGTTCATCGAAACACCATTCGCCGATGGAACGTTTCGCCGAAGTCATTCTAGTACCTACTTATAGGTTAGGTTAGAACTGTGAACAAAATAAAGCTTGAGCTGATCATATTATGTATCTATGACCAAAATGAGCTAGATTTATTTTAGCGAAACGTTCTATTGACAAAGGATGTTTCGATAAACCATACTGTCTTGTTTGCACAAACCAACACTTAATTTCAGATTCTTTCAAAGGATTCAGTGACTGTCATTGTCGATGCCGTTGTTTACTTCCATGTCCAAAAGCCATTGCTCTGTATACTCAACGTCCAATCTTATCAGTAATTATATTCCTTGGTATTTTGTTAGGATTAAATAGCAACTTGTCTACCTTCTGCTGTAGCCGCTTCCGTTTTTTGTTTTTGGGTATTTCAAAACAACTGTGGTAGTAACACTTTCTCTGTTGTGATTACTTTAAAACTGAACGCTCTATAAATAAGAATTCAATTAAAGTGGCTGCGACCAGGGGGCCTACCGCCATCTCTTAACGCAATATTGTTTAATGTCAGTTTGTATCGGCGCAATGTTGTTATATGTCATATCGTACCGCGAACCTCTTAAAACAAAACTTTTGTCTTTTGACAAAAGTTTTGTGGCGTCATCGCTCAATCATTCACTCAAACAATTATTTTTATCAATCAAACCTACTACGACGTCTTATGTCAAATAAAGAAATTTAAATAGTATTGAAACAAAAGGAAAACAAAACGTTCTTACGACATGACGGTTTCTAAAAGATGGCGATAGGCCTGCAGGGGGCTTATTGTTCTTGAAAGGTATTGAATGAACGAAATTGAACTGTATGTGCAAAGTGACACACGAAAATATCTTTCAAATGTATGGAGAAGTATCAAATGAGGTGTCAATTAAAACATCATTCGTTCCGAAAGGGATTGCGACTATAAGTTACACAATTCCATAAATCACTATCACAATCACAATAGGTACCCTTGAAAGGGATTGTGAAAGATTTTCGAATAAGACAATAAAGGAAAAGGGGCCTAATTGTGTAATTTTAAAATCTATCGCAATCCCTTCAGTTCGTCATTTGAAGATTTACATATTTTAGGCCATCACTATTTGACATTTGATAGGGATTGTGATCTGGACGCGTTTTGAAAGGTATTGTGAATGAACGAAATTGAACTGTCTAAGCAAAATGAACCACGAAAATATCTTCCAAATGTATGGAGAAGTGTCAAATAAAGTGTCATTTAAAACATCATTCGTTCCGATAGGGATCACGTCTATAAGTTACACGAATCCATAAATTACTATCACAATCACAATACCTTTGAAAGGGATTGTGATAGATTTTGAAATTAGACAATAAGGGGGCAGGGCTTATACACTCACCGGCACATATAATGGCCCACCGCGTTATTTTCATACAAACATGCTCATTTTGCGACTCTATTTATTCATTTATTGACATAGTAAATAAGATAATCGACATTTTAGGTAAAATACCCCAGTGAATGTACACCAAAATTAAGTGAATGAACATTTAATGGTCAATAATCCAAGAGCCATAAATCACAATTTTTGCAGACTGAAGCTTTATTTGTATTATTGCAGTAACTAGAAAAGGTTGGTTTTGGTGATACATTAAAATATCACAAAACATTTATATACTGTATGTTTGTTAATTTATTGGTTTCAAATAACCAGTTAATGAACATAGCACATAGTATGAAATATACCATAGTTCATTCATTGGGTTCGTAAAATAAACCAGTGATGAACACCCGTTCATTAACTAGAATGTGTTAACTTTGATAGTCGTGTAATCGAACACCCCTTTGTATAAAAAAACACATGAAATTATAAGCAAATTGAGTTCTATTGATTATATTAATCATTGTTCTATCTTATTATGCCCAATTCTTTTCAAAGGCACTCGTGTAACGTGAACGTCTCCGATTTCAAAATGCACTGTCTTACCCGAGTCCTTAATTCTGGCTCATACAGACACAGAATACAATCGAACGCGTACACTTCAAACAATCGTCATATTGTAACTACAATATTACTACAAAAGTTTGCTTGACCACTTTTAAAATAATAAAATGTTTATGTTAAAATGTGGAAATCTTTACATTTCTTATTTTATTGAAAAACTTATCTGTGTTCATTCAGTGGAGGGTGTTCATTCACTGGTGCGCCTACCCTAGTGCACCTAAATCCGTAAAAGTGGTTTTACTTCAATGAATGCTTCATCAGATTCCATATAATGTGATATGGCCATAATTCAAGTAATGCGTGTGAAGAGGTTATAAAAACTCTTAGGTGTGCTCTTTGGACAGTCAAATGCTTAACCTAAACATTAGCATACAAATCTTTGCAGAAATATATTGTCATTTTTAAGTACCTATAGAGTCGCAAAGTGAGCATGTTTGTATGAAAATAACGAGATGGGCCATTAAATGTACCGGTGAGTGTAGATTGACCACAGTTTGTTTAACCTAGTTAGTTTGACGAACCTATATTATTGCTTGTGATCATGAATTCAATAGTTAGACAGCACAACTACATATAGTCCCTGTTATAGATATGCGACGGAATTAATAGCTGTGTCTATTCTGAGAAACATTATGGGGCAGTACACACTAACAGAATTACTGTCGAACCGAATGAACATCAGTCAGACAGCGAGACAAGAAATAGACAATGTGACCAAAGAATGGGGCATAGAAACTGAACGGATAGAGATGTAAGCATCACATTTAAATTAAATAATTTGTAGGGAACATAGATTTAATAGGGTAGGGAACATTGTTACATGGAATAATTTTTGCTTGAAATTTTAAAAGAAAGAAACAATAAAGTTGCACATACGATGTGCAAAAACTAAATAAAAAAATTGTAGTAATGTAAACAGAAATAATATTGAACTTCACTCTTTTAGAAAAGATGTTATATTACCCTTTGACCTTCAAAAAGCAATGGCAGCTGAAGCTGAAGGCACTCGTATAGCCAAAGCGAAGATTATAGAAGCAGAAGGCGAAATAAAAGCAGCACAGAACCTCAGAGAAGCGTCTAGAATAATGGCGGACAACCCACAAATAATGCTTGTACGTTAAAAAGAGTTAAGATTCATTATTCGTATGATTGGATACGACATAAACAGAAATCAGAAATATTTTCAACGAATTATTAAAGACATGGTTATCCTAAATAACATTTGAACGTCTAGCTGAGGTCTCTCTCCTCCATAATCATCCATAAAGAAGTCCTATGATGACATGGTTTTCCATAAGGATGTTACGGTTTACAACAAATTTTGGAGAAGTGACATAAAAATATGATAACGCTCATGAGACAGTTTTTAACTAACTAACAAATACACATTCTTTTTCAGCTAAGATATTTACAAACATTGAACTACATCGCGTCGCAGCAAAAGACATCAATTGTCTTCCCGTTCCCGCTAGAGTTACCAGACCCTCCGAGACCATGAAATTGATATAATCAATTCAAATATCTGTATAGAACCAAAGTACACTAGCTATCTACATATTATAGCTTATTTCCACAATACAGATGGCCGATATTTTGCACTGCAAGATATATTTGCATTGCCAAAACTATAATCACAATGGAATAAACTATAACACAATACAGATTTGGGAAATTTTCGAGTTCTTGAACAGACTTCTATTCTGCCGTGCAGGCCCTAAAACGCAGTAACAGATATTTTTACGTTATTTAGTTAAATATTGAATCATTGAAGAAACCTAGATTTCGATTCGATGATTAACACGATAAAAAAACCAAATTTTTTAATGCATTAACTCAACATCGCATGACAAAATGTATTGAAATACTAACTTAAATGCAGTCAAAGCAGTAACGTCTACAAGGACCAGTCACTTTACCAAATAAAACGCAGTAAATATCTGAATTACCACATAAAATCTGTAATCTACACCAAAAAAAATGTCTAGGCATATAAACTAAAACGCAGTAAGTAAGTAGTTTTTGTACCAAAAATATTAATAGGTACTGCGATTTATTTAATATGAACTAACCAACTAAAATGCAGTACGTTCATTTTTTACTGCAGTAAAGTCGGTATTGTTCTTAAGGGCGCGCTCTAGGCCAAAAGCAAAAGTAATAACTGCAACGGCGAACTGCAAAGTAAATGCTGCCTTATTTCTATGAGAAATATATAATTCTCTATACTATATACTATATAATTCTCCGACCCCATTCAGCCGGTCCGGAATAAAGAAATTAAGGAAATTCTTTTTTTAAAGGATATTTAAAGGTTATTTACAAAAAATATATAGTGCTGCCTGCCTTATCTATAGTGTAATTATACTAAAAAGTTCCAACCTTTATTTTGATGTATTACTTGAATACTAGCAGTTTATCGTGTTAATTATAGTGATTTGGAGGCAACTTCGCAATTTTTTTCTATCGAGAAAATTTTATGCAATCGTGTTTTTGATTAACATAGTCACTAGTGTTAGTCCTGTAGTTTGCTGCATCTTAATTTGAAATTCAGTTTTTCTTAATATTGATATTACAGACGATCATGTAAAGCAATCTGATTTTCGTTGGCCTATAGCGGGCCCTTAAGTAGAAAAATAACTAAATTCTAATTATATAGTAGTAGGATGAGTCGCTGTTACTGCATTATAAATAGTAACTTGAACGTCGATACTATGTTTCACTGCAGCCGAGATGAAAACAAGGTCAAGAAAAATGTTGCAAAACTAAAAAAAGCTATTTTACTATTTAACTGCTAAATTTACTAAGAAGCTATTAAAATAAGTGCCCCACTGAATTTGAACAGTAAATTATTTCAATGCGGCCTCACTCTCAATTTAAAAACTAAAGTTCGACCACTCGTTGCTTTGACACAACATATATATAAATAAGTATAATATAAATTCGACCAGCATTCGTCCGACAGAACATACTTTGACAACACACAACACAACTTTGAAGAACACTAGGTACTTCGACAGAATCCTTCGCCGGCTCTCTATTTCGACGGAACCTTCGACATAAGATTATTAATAGACATGGGAATGTGAGGATATTTTTTTTGTAACAAATTCTTTTGCAGCCACCCGTTCTACTGTAAGTAGTTGCTTTTTTTTGTTTCTCGATCTGAGCCAAAAGTCTTTGTATTTCAGAACGAAGGGATGCAATTTCGTTCCTAATCATCATACGAGTAGCATTAATATTACTCACACACCTATATTAATAATGAAGGCGGCTTATTGATATTCTGTTTATCTGAAGAATTTTTTAAACAGTACAAAGATTTGATATTGGTTTTATAAAGAAACATAGCTAATTATGTTTAATTTATGTTTTTATTTTGAACCTACAACCATCAAGCGAATCGACAATTTTCAGACTAGTATTGTATGTTCCGTCGAAATAGAGATCTACCGAAAAAGAGCATTTCGAAGAAGGGTTCAGTCGCAGTATTTATTCTTTGAAGTTGTGTTGGTGGAAGTATGTTCTGTCAGGTATTGAAATCTTTACCCATTGGTAATATCAAAAAAGTTTAATAAAAAAATATATTAATACTTTAATACTTTCTGTGTGTCGGTCATTGTGATGGTATGCCTTGGCATTATGATCACTTGGTTTAGAAAATATTATATACTTAATACATGTAAAATAGTTGAGACGCTAACTAAAATGCAGTAAAGAAAGTCTTATGCCGTAAATTAATCTGCAATACACTCATTTGCAAAAAAAACGGCCGGTTTTGATTTTCATTCATCTTTAACAAGATACAATACCAAAAAGGTATCAATCGTTTGTACACGTTACTGGCCGGTTTTAAAAATGCTGTGGTATTTAAAAAAGTACGTTCTAAATTCAAATTTTCATTTGATGCTCATTTTTACAGAAAACCCCTTTTTATCCTACATTTTTGGCGCGAAGTTCCAGAAGTTAACATCGACTTTCATAACTTTTATTCAATTTTTATCGATTAATTTCATATCCTTGACTGTCAAAGCTTTATTTATTGCTGTTTGGCTGTATCAAAAATTGTAGATAAAGTGGTAAAAGCTACCAAAATTATCGCGCTGCTTGAAGAGGGTTGCAGCCAATGTTTCGTGGCTAGGAGGCTAAATGTTAGTCGCTCGACAGTCCAAAGGACCTGGCAGCGATGTCAGGAGACTGGTTCCGTCGAGAGAAGGCCTGGTTCTGGAAGAAAACCATGTACCCAACCACGGGATGATCGTTTTCTTGTGAGTCGCGCATTGAGAAATCGCAAATCTTCGTATGTGGATCTTAAGAACAACCTCCAAGAAGTAAGAAATGTGCATATTAGTCGATGGACGGTCAGGAGGAGGCTTCTCGCTGCCAATATACGCAGTCACCGCCCGGCCCGCGGCCCCAAATTACTCCGTGAGCACAGAGTTCACAGGCTTAGGTTCGCTAGAAATTGTGAATCATGGACTCAAGAAGATTGGAATAGGGTTTTGTTCTCTGATGAAGCCAGGATATCTTTGTTCGGTGAAGATCGACGTCGGCGAGTGCTAAGAAGACAAGGAGAACGCTTTGCAGAGGCATGTTTCGAAGAAATCACACCTTATGGTGGGGGCTCTGTTATGTTTTGGGCAGGAATAAATTCAATGGATCGTACAGAGTTAGTCTTCATTGAAAACGGCTCACTGACTGGGCATCGATACATAACGGAAGTTCTAATTCCTCATGCACAACCAGCATTGGCCGCTCTAGGTGAAGACTCGATTTTTATGGACGACAATGCTCGCGCCCACCGATCCCGCGATGTTAATGCGTATGTGCAAGAGGTCGGCATTCGTCGTTTGGATTGGCCAGCTCGAAGTCCCGACCTCAATCCCATAGAGCATGTCTGGGACGTTCTGAAACGGCGTGTGAGATCAGTACACCCGGCTCCGCAGACCATCAGAGAGCTGAAGAATGTGATTACTGCGGAGTTGGAACGTATTCCGCCTGCAAGTATCCGGGATATACTCGCTAGCATGCCCAGACGAATTCAAGCTGTGATTTTAGCTAGAGGGGGTCACACTCGATACTAAACATTTATCTGCTTTTACTTTATTAAAGAAAAACAAACAAAAAACATTTTTTATTTTTACTTCATGAGTATATGCACTACTAGCGAACATACACTACTAGCGAGGTTTAGCATTATTTCCCATAAATTGTATCTAAATTTTATGAAATACTGATGAAAACGATTATTTTCTTATTAATTTACCAAATTGTGAGGATAAAACTACCTATAATTATCAAACAAAGCAATATTAACATTTGAAATGGTTCATTGCTTAGGTGCCCGTTTTTTTTGCAAATGAGTTTATAATGAGTAATCAAAATAGTAAGGCTCTGACGAGAGTGGTCACTATTACTTTTTTAAAGTTAACAAAATTCCTGACTATTTGAGCCCTAACACAATTTTCTAAGTCTAGTAGCTCCCAATGATAGTTTTAATAAATATTTTTGTTTTCACCTCACACGCTCTGAAAAGGAGGTTTTTTCAATCAGTTTAGGCGTAGAAAATCGCTTTTTGCGGCCTAGCGAGGCAAAGTACATTTTTAAATTAATACCAAAAAATATGTCATAATGCGTTCCGAATCGTACTATTGACTAACAATAACATTTTATTCTTATTTTAAATAGCTTTAAATTAATTATAATACTCCGTTTTGGTTTTATTATATTATTTTAGTTCATTGAATCATAAAAACAATAACAATAAGATTAAACTATTTGTTATAAGAATTTTATTTTAGGCTGGGTGAGATTTCACAACCTATAATTGGATTTCGGACTGTGACATAAATCTTTATTTTTAATTTGTCTTTGTCTTGTACCTCATGTCAGTGTCAACATTTACGGAATCGTTTTTATTCTTATTAATAAGTAACAAATATTCCTACTTTAAATAACTTTGAATTAACTATAATACTCCTTTTTTTATTATTTTAGTTTTTTATATCATTAAAACAACGATAATAAGGTATATTTAGATTAAACTTTATGTTTAAATATTTTTTTACCGGAAGTTGACCGCGGAACAACCATATGTTCCTCGCTGTTGTGGGGTGAAAAATTGTGTGTTGCGCTCGGCAGAAAAGTTTTTAGCGTCTTGTACCTTTGAAATCCTCGCTTCGTTCAGGATTCAATCTTTGAACCACTCGCTCGTGGTTCAATCCTAGAGTCCTTCACTTGCTCAAGTTTCAATACAGGCAACTCGCCGCTCAATAACCAACTTTCCAGCCTTGCATAACAAATAACTATTTTTTCTCGTTTTATGTAATTAGATAATGAACACATAGTAGAGAGTAAAATAGAAATTTTAGTGTAACTTCACCCCATAACACCCGATTTTTAGGTTTGTTTGGTTTATGGTCATTATCGAAACTATAACGCCTACAGACCTTACGGACGCACCTCTAGTCTCAAAATGTAGGTTGTAAATGTAATTACATTTGCAACAATTTCATTTTCCATTAATTTCCCCGGCGATACCTCATTATACCTAATATATTGTTTGAAAATTTTCTGTTTGTCATAACTCAGCTCGCTCACATTTTAGAATGCTGCATAGATATAGTGGATATAGTGGATGGTAATTGATGAATACTATATAGGTACATACAACATACCAAAAATGCAGGTGTGGCTGGCCTAAATTATTTTTAGTCTGAATAGATCTGCAGAAATAGGCAAAATTTGAATACTATTTTTATGCTTATGATAAATTTTAAATAGAAAAATATTGGAAAAAGTTAAATCGGACAATTTTGAATACTCAACGCTCGGACACAAGTGAATTAAATAACATAATAAAAAAGTTTGTATTGTATTGTATTGTAATTCTCGAGTCCCGTCTAAAAAATTCACTTCTCTCTGGTGATTACCATTTCTCTGCTCTCTGTCATTATCATTATTGTCATTTTATTTTAAAAGTATTATTTTTATAATATATTTTTTCTTAAACTTTATCAGATAGTTGTACATTTTTGTAATAAATACAACAACAAGCATGCAACAAATTAATGTACTCAATGACAAGGAAAATCAATTGGGAAATCTTAATGACAATTTAGAAAGAGAAACCTTTCATAGAAATCCAGTTGCACAATCTATCAAAAGCAAGTATAATAATTTTATCAATGATTTGACCTCATTTCTCGGTTTTTTAGTAGTTGTGTTTGTTGTTTGTATTGTAGTTGTTAGCTGATCACACTTTGCTCCTAATCAATTATTAGACATCTGTTGTTTACTTCTCAATATACTCCACAATTTCTAGTTACCTTTATGTGAAAACCTGTAAATGGCTCATTAGTCACCCTTTAATATTTAATTAAATTGTATTTTATTTTAGAGCTGTAAGTTTTCATAATTAAACAAATAAATGATTCATTTTAACTTATTTTAAGATGGATAATTACAATAATAATTATATTTTCAGGTGATGAAACAGCATTTGAAAAATGTTTAGTTTTCTTATCAGTAGTAGTTGTTATAATATTGCTACCATTATCTTTACTGTGTGTATTTGTGGTAAGCTTTTTCGTTTGTAAAATTTTATTAAAACAACATCTCTAAGAGCTACTTCGCACTGCGACCGACCCGAATCCGTGAAAATTCGTTTCTATCACCCCTACCTGGTTTATATTCCACGTCTGCGTACAAAGCGCTTTTCCTCATCTTTTATTATGCGCACAGCCAGGGGGTAGAATTCCCTGCCTGCGTCTGTATTGCCTATAATCCTGCACCCCTACCGCCTAACGGTATTTCTCTCGCTATACGCTATCACTTTTATACTAAAAATGCTACATTAAATCAAATAGATGAATTTAAATATGTAGGAATTTGACAAAACCCCTAATATTGAAGAGTTTTACGAGAGTTTAAAGTTTGATAGGTATAGCGATAGCCATATCAACACCATTAGGCGGTAGGGATGCTGATATATTTAAAGCTCGAGTGAATAGGCTTTTTCTTGGCAAGCTCATTCCATAGGCCTCTTTTTAAAGATTCAGAATGAGGCTAAGAGTAAGCCAATTTAATGAAAAAAAAACGATTAATCCTCTATGTAGCATAGAGTTGGAATCACTTTTTCAAGCGCATTTAGAATGGGATTTGTTGATAGTTGATAGAAGCCGTAAACTAATTCAAAAAGTTCTACAGCTATTTCGGACCGACAATTCTCATACTTCAAATGGTTTTTGTAGCCAATTGCACAATTTGAGAGGGCAGTAATACTTCGCAATGGAAAAGTACGAAAAAATCGGGCTTATGGTCCAGGCCTCATCACATATTTGCCGTGCGTCGATGTGGTGAAATGTATCGATCTGAGAGTCTATTGCTACTGTGTGCCGCCTCAAGAGGTAAGCTTCACATCTTTGATTTAGAGGTAAGCTTCACATCTTTGATTTAGAGGTAAGCTTCACATCTTTGATTTCTATTATTTAACGACCTCCGTCGTAGAGTGGTACGAACACCGGATTCAAGGTGTCGCCTACTCCGAGGTCCTGAGTTCGAGTCATGGAAGTTTATTATATATTTCTACACATAAATACATAAATACGTATAATTATATATATTTATATCCGTTACCCTAGTATCCCATAACACAAGCCTTACAGTGCTTACTTTGGGTCTAGTTTAATCGGTGTGAGTGTAAGTGTGAGTTTTTTTTTTAAATTATTGTCACATAACATGAACATTTATCAACCTTATTATAACAAAGGGTCTACGAAAGGTCTAAGTAGTAATTGTATCGTTTTGGCAGAAGCTGGTCTCGTAATTTGGGGCACAGGTATCCTATTTCAGATTTTTTTAAGTAATCAGATCAGTAAATAAGGAAATGATTTAAGTATTTTTATTTTATTTTCAATTTAATACTTCTATTATGATAACAATAAAGATTTCAAGCATTTAATACAAAAATACAATGTTTTTTCAGGCGTTAACTAAAGATTCTCTGACGGTGTCCGTGGACGCTGTAGTATACTATAAGGTCCGGGATCCTATATCGGCTGTGACTCAAGTGGCTGATTATATGTAAGATTTTATTGTTTGTTACCAGAAAAAACTAAGACCCAGTTTTCCATCATCAGTACGAAAGGCCAAAAATATTTTAAAATATTCATTCGAAATGCCAACTTCACATCAACTTTGGAGAACAAGATGACCTCTTTCTCGTAGTACTATATAGAACGAACAAACCTGATTTTGTTTCTATTATCGCATTTCTTCGAGACCTCATATTCTACAGTTTCTTATTTTTTATCTTTCTAGGTCATCAACCCAGCTTTTAGCGGCAACGACACTCCGAAATGCAATAGGAAACAAAAAATTGGCTGAACTCTTAATCGATAAACCAGCGATGAGCAAACAAATATTGGAGCAGATGAACAAATTCACCAATGAATGGGGCATCCTGGTTCTTAGAGTAGACATGTAAGTATATAAATATAAATAAATATTAATATTTCTTACACTCACACCAATTAATCTAGCCCCAAAGTAAGCACTATAAGGCTTGTGTTATGGGATACTAGGGTAAAGGATATAAATACATACCTATAATTATACATATGTAACATTATTTTATGTTTACCCAAAACTTCAAAACCATTTACAGAACTCGTCATAACAAAACTTTTTGTATGGAAACAAGCCTAAATTCGCGAAAAAAATATTTGTTGTTTCATAGAAAAAAATATTTGAACTCCGCTAAAATATATGAAACAGCTGATTTTTTTTCGCGTTTTCAGGTTTGCTTCCATACAGAAAGTTGTTCGTAATTATGAGTTCTATTAATGGTTTTGCATATACATAAAATAACGTTGTATAAGTATTTATGTGTAGAAATATAATAAATGTCCATGACCCACGTACAAATGCTCATATTCATCATACAAGCATTTGCCCCTAAGGGGATTCGAACCCAGGACCTCAGAGTAGGCGACACCTTGAAACTGGTTTACGTACCACTCTACCACGGAGGTCGTCTATATATATATATCCGATAAATTATTTCATTAGATAAAGGGCCTGTTTCACAATCTAAAAGTAAGTCCTGACTGAGTAACTTACTTGAAAGATGATTTGACATATTTTTCATATCACAACTGTCAAATCATCTGATAAATAAGCTACGCAGAACTTACTTTTAGATTGTGAAACACGCCATAAATGAAAGAAAATGCAGCTTCAATTAATCAGGATAGATCACCGTAAGGTCTGTAATCTCCTTGGAGGCAATCTCGCGTTCCAGCGTCCTGAATTTAAAAATTTTTAGCCATATTTTTTTAATTAAAAGTGTAAGTGAAACCCTTATGGAGAATTTCGACGGTGGAATATATCTATATATATATGGAAAATATCCACCGCGCGGATCTGCGGCCCGCGCACTCTTGCTTTCAATCCGAGCTTATGATATCACCCCTTACTACCTGACAAAAAGCTTTAGTGTTGATTATCTTCTACAATCTTATATTGTTGAAGCTTGTCGAGGAAATGCCAATATCCAGTCGTCGCAGCGCGAAAATTTCGACTTTTTGTATTATACTCGAAGAAGGTTTTAGGTTTCAAAGCTCCTAAAGTCACGAATAAAATTGAAAACAGTTAATTTGAAACTATAAGTTTTAAATTTTGAATTTATAAATGCTATTTTTATAAATTGAAACTCTTTATATTCACATCCAGTTAGGTTAAACAGCTGTAATTTGTTCATACAATTTATAGAAAAGACATCAGACTGCCCTTACAACTCCAGAAAGCAATGGCCGCTGAAGCAGAGTCATCTAGATTGGCAAATGCCAAAATAATAGTCGCCAAGGCTGAAATAGAGTCAACTGTGAGTCTACAGAAAGCATCTGCTATACTTGCTGAGAATCCTTTTTGTATGCAGGTAAATGATAATACTTTAATAGGTAGGTACCTACCTAGTAATAATTCTGAGAATGTATGTATGTATATTTTTCATAACCCTTTATTATTCCAAAATTACTCATTTAAGGCAAGTTTTTGTTTTTCAGTTACGATATCTTCAGTCATTGCAAATGATATCCGGAGAAAATTCACATACAATTGTGTTTCCTTTTCCAATGGAATTGATAAAAAAATTGTTCAAGTAATAAAGAGCCCTCACCTACTAGAAACTAGATGGAATGATCGAAATCTTATTACAATCAAGTATTAAAAAAACATGATGATGTCACTCACCCTCACGCTAAAAAATTTAAACTTTGGCTTTGATTAAAATTTATTGATGAATCATAATTCAGTGAATTCCTGTCAATCTTTGTTTTTTGTAACTGAAGAAAAATACAGATTTTTACATTAAATAGGTTTACCCTTGGCCTCATTCTGCTTATTGCTGCGCGTTTCATCTTTAAACCTTGCTATAATTATTAAATTTAATATCTAACTAAAGAATTTCTAGTACGAAAGTCATTCATCATGCATGATGAACAACTTTTAAGAACTGAAATAAAAACGTATGAACTTTCGATACTTCTTTTATTTTTTGTACAAAAATAACATTTAACAATAAAATTAACATTAACCAACAACTACTTTAAGATTTAATAATTCGACTAGTATTCTCTAGAATCGTCTTCTTCTTCTTGTTTAGGGTATCCATAGTGTACCGGTCTCTGTTCTTGGCCCCTTGCTTTTTTATGGACGGTCGCCTGTAAAAAATGGCATAATAAACTTATGGTGAGGAGAAATAGCGTATGCAAATAAATTGTTTTATTTGCATACGCTATATTTATATACTCAAAAATTGATTTGGAGGAGGTACGGTACTCAATAATTCTGGAGATAGAAAATTTTATTCAAAGAAACATTTTCTTTATTTTGATATTGGTCAAAATACGCTCATTTCACCTATGAATCGGACCTGCTTAAATCCGAAAAAATAAATCTACAGGGATTACAGGAATCAAATATTTTAAACACGATAATTCAAAATTGAAACCATGAATAGTAGAAGTAGTAAAGCAGCCAGCTGCGTTAATTTAGCCTTCTGTAAATTGGATAATTTAATGCCCGCTTTATCAACTGCAAAAACTGTTTGTTACATCTAGTCTATTAGGTCACAGACTGAACATTACCTACGTTCGGAGAAAGAAATATGTTTGTAAGCAATGCAATATAAATTGCGTTTAACGGACCTAAGTTTATTTTTACTTTTTAGCATGAGAGACTGTTACACATTTTCTTACAACAAACCTTGTTAATAATGTCCAAAAGGCACAAATTAAGAAAACTATTATGTTGAATTCGAGCTTTTCACGTACTAAGTACATGTCGTGAACTTGGTTATTTTTTAGCTGTTGCGCAATAAGAACACAAGATCTTTTATCTCTAAAATTATTTCTAAATAAGTAACAAAATAATTGATCTTCCGACCAATACCGGCAGACTGATTAAAAAAGCTATAAGTAGCCTAATAAAATATATCCTAACACGATAATCAAGAGAGATTAGTGATAAGAGATCATTGAAAAAGTGCTCTATTGTAATAACTAAAAAATAATTGAATTTACATAAATATCAGTGCATTTCAGTTGCTTTTTTTTAAGTTGAAAGGGTCCGAACATAGTATCAAACCACGATTATGTATTTATTCGAAAGTTGATGAATGTGGCTCTTATAAATCTGACATCAATATTATTTCAGTTTGTAAATGATGATGATAAAATATTTAATACCAGCGGCCGCCCGCGGTTTCACCCGCGTGGTTCCCGTTCTCGTGGGTATATCGGGATAAAAAGTAGGCTATGTTACTTTCCGTCGTTTCAACTAACTATGCCAAAAATCAAGTCTATTGGTTGCTTAGTTAGGGCGTCAAGGAAGGACAAACAAACACACTTTCGCATTTATAATATTAGTTAGGAAGTTAGGATTTTACCTGGAATCCATTCTTAGGATCAGCAGTATACCGAACTAGACGGAGTGAGCCGTCAGGTTCCACCAGCGAGTATTCTCCATGAACCACGTCACCATCACGGAACTCCTTGTGGTTTTGGAGATTACCGGTGTGAGGGTCTTCTACTCCGTACGCGTATTGGTAGTCGGGCTTGGCCTGTAAGAAAATAATACATTATTTATTGAAAAATATTGACCAAACCACCTTTAGAGTTTGAATTACAAAAGACATGCCTATGCAAAGTGAATATTTGATGAACGAAGGGAATACCTACAGGCTACAGTTTATACTGAACGTTATAAGGTTAGCTTGTATCGGATATTTTTTTATGTAACTTTAACTAAAACTGTGTGGTTTGTCACAAAGTTGAAAACTAGGTAGCTACACTGCTTCCAGTTGATTATCGCTTAAATATTTTATAATAAAACTAAGGTGCTGTGCGGCTAAGCGATGTATATTACCGCACGTTTAGGCAATTGAAATCCTATTTCGCTTATGATAATCCCATTTGAGAATTCACTTCTGGCCGAGTTGCCTTTTTCTAATATTTTCCTATTTAAAATTTATCATAAGTCTATCCCTGCCATTCTTTGATATTAGCACACGTTTTCAAGGAACGCGAAGCTCGAATCTCGACGCACAATTTAATCTGGATTTACCATATTTTAATAGCAACAATTATTTACCACATAGTCAACTGTCTTCAGATGTGCATATTTGGCAGTGTCCGGATGAATTTTGCCAGTTTGGTGGTCATATCCGTAATCAGCGTGCTGCTGGGCTGGTAGACCTTCAGCTGCTGGCACTTGGACTTCGATGATCTTACCACTGACCGGACCACTGAACCGATTGTAGGAGTAGCCTCCAGGAGCTTTCCCAGAAAGAACCACAGATGCTAGGGTTAAGGGTACGAGAAACTGAAAAAGAGCAATGTGTTTACTGTTTTTTATAATAATAACAGCGAAGTACCTATTTAAAGGTGTTTATTAGTCAATTTTACAAGCCAACCTAAACTGCTGGCTTGTAAAATTGACTAATTGGGGACATTCTAAAAATTCTCTAATGTGCTGGCTGGTGCAATTTATCACAGTATTTCAGCCAAATGAATTATAAATAGGTAAGTATAAGGTCAATGATGACGAAAATGACATTGAAAATGATAAAAATAAAGAGAAAAGCATAACTTTGAACCGGGGTCGTGACTCGTAAACTCACTGCCAGACGGCAAAAAACGGCATTCACGGTCAAGTGCTACTATCTCGTTGGGTAACCCAGAAAATAAACATGAAGAAAGTTGCTTGCCATTGTACCTGTACAATGCTGCTTTTGTTGCAATCTATTTTAGTTCACGGACTAATTTGCGTGCTAAATATTATGAGATGTTACAAGTTTGTGACGTCTTTTTGAAGACCATTCAGGTTTTGTTGGACTGAATGAAGTGATGCTTTGGGATACTTATGTTTGAACAGATATAACTACTTACTCTGAAAATAAGTGGTTGTATAGATTTTAAAATGGAGCGAGAATAAGTTTTCATTTGGCTAACGCAGGGCTAATGTATCCTTAAAGTACCTACTTAGTTATTATTAATGAGTGACCTCTAGACAAGACAATGTTCCTTTTTAAAGAGTTTTAAGTGTTTGATGTGGATTACGCATTTATATAAGAGTTAACATAACATTATCGATGCAATAAATATATTGAGTTTATGTTACAAAACAATCGTCGCGTCGTCGTCGTCGGCTTACTTGTTATATGTTTAATGCCTATGTACTTAGCAAATTGTAAAAACGTATAAAATGCAGAACTTATTCAGTCTTATGAAGATAGAGAACCACTAGCTTTTATTTTCTTCTGGTAGCAATACTTTTGGACAATGATACGAGTGAACTCATATCTCGTATTTGTTTAAATTTCATTTTAACGTTGAAAATTGAAAAAATAACTATATATATATATATATATATATATATATATATATATATATGTATATTATGTTAATGATATATTTCATGATTTTTAGGTGTTGTAAATCGTAAAACTTCGTATTAATACGTGCTAAAACCAATAATTATTAAATTAATTTAATTATTTTTTCTAGACGCTATTGACTACCCATAAAACTTTTATAGACACATGACTATAAATTTGATAAATTTTTTTTCAAGTACCTGTAACGCTGTTTATTTATACTTAAATGTACCTATTGTAATACTAAAAATTATTTCATATCGTTTAGATAAACAGTTACCTTAAAAATGAAGGCCATGTCGTACAAAGTGCTGCCTGTGGTTACTTGTCTAAACAACCCTGGTACTGATCTCTGTGGTACAAGTGTTGTGGTTTTATACCGACAGAAAGAAAAGCAATCGTGAACTGTGCAATACCCGCTATGAATCAATAATAATTCGATATTTGGTAGCTACGCAGCGTTTCTATTAGTTGCGTAGGTGAATTTCAGCAATATTTTGTCTTAAAATATTATTTACGACGAGATAAAGCTTCGTGATTATTTTTCATAAGTTTGTTTCTGGAATAACTGCAATTTTCTCAGTGTTCCTCTATGTTGAATATAAATAATTGCTAATTTATGATAAGTTTTTGCATTTCAATGCTATTTTAATACTTTCGATTTTTTTTTATAGAAAACTATTTGAAAATATCGACTTTGCAACCTACAAGTTATTCTCAGAAAGGACTTGAACCTGCGACCTTTGGGTATCCGGCCCACTACTCTAACTGTAAACTACTGAGCTACCGAGCCTTCAATGGTTAGAGCAGGGATACCCTATCTGAGACAAACTTGCAGCGGAGTTTTGGAGGAGGTTTCGATTTTTGACTCGTGGTCCCACCAATAATGTCCTACCGGTCTCATAGCTTCGAGTTCATGGTTCCACTTTCTATTAAAAAATAAAAATATCACGACCCACTGATATATTTATTGAGGTTTACTGGCTCGTGGTTCCACTGTCTCTTAACTACAGACTACAATGGGACCACGAGTCAAAAAAAGAAGTACCAGGGCAGTATAACTAACCAGGAGTTACTAATTCTTGAAAAGCTGCTGGCTACAATGAAACAAAAGAATGCTAATATAATATAAACATAAAATCAGAACTTCTCAAAACATATAAGCCCTACATACATATGTATGACAGGCAGACCCATTAAGTATACCAGCTAACCCTACGTTATACCTATGACTGGTAGTCCCTACGAACCCTAGAGTTTAAGATTAGTGGGACCACGAGTAACAGTCCTATTTTCCTAAAAAAAACCTATTTTCCTTTAAAAAAAATATCATAGTACTTAATGGTTCAATGGTGCCGTTTCCACGGACGATGAGAGAGGGGCGTTACGTTACCGCAACGCCAACGCCTAGGATTCAACAGTAGACATGGGCGTTAAAACATGGCTTAACAAAGAGTATGTAACCAATAGAGTCGGCACTAAGATCAGCGGGAAAAATCAGAAGATTCTAATTCTCCCAAAGAACATGTACCACTCCGTTTGGACCGATTTATGCAAAAATTATCCAATCCACAACCTCGACAATTCAGAGATGTGCAAAATAGTTTTGAAAATGTATTTGAATAGAAAATGCAAATACTTTTTGATTTTTCCATTTCAAATACAAAATAGTTTTTCATTTAGTATTTGAAATACTAAATGCTAAATACGTATTTTCAAAATACTTTTATCAACTCTCATTCTCATACACGTACATCTTATGTTTTGGCGCGCACTGTTCATTGAAATAAAACCACTTTTGCGGATATCAAACGCGCTATATTTTCACGAACTAAGTTGTAATTGTCCGTATTTTTAGGTTTTTTAGGGGTTTTTTTTATTTTCCCGACGTTTCGGCACCTTTACAGCTGCCGTGGTCATGGGACGAGTTACAGTCATCCCGTGATATCCGTAAAAGTTGTTTTATCTCATTTTCATATCGTAAATTTCGAATCATTTAAACGAGTTTACATATTATGAATTAGTAATTTGCCATTTTAATGTCCCCAATGCTGGGGCACTGGCATTCTTTATAGATGGATAAGGAGAATGGGTCATATTTTATAGATGGATTAGGAGAATGAGTCATATGATGACCCACCACGCGGACCCAATGCGGTTTGGTGGGTTTTTAACGACTGCAAATTCAGCCGAGATCAACGGCTTAACGTGCGTTCCGAAGCACGGAGGAGCTCGAGATAGTGAATTTCTGGTCACCCATCCCGTGCCCGACCATTGCGAAAGTTGCTTAACCTCAACAATCGCAGGCCAAGCGCGCAAACCACTGCGCCACGGGCTCCTTATCAACTCAATAGCGAAATTTTGAAATAGATACCAAGATTTTTAACCGCCTCTGTGATCTACTGGTAACACCACCGGCGTCATACCCAGAGGTCCTGGGTTCTATTCCCAGTGGGGGTACAAAATTTGTATTTGGTTTATGGTGGTAAGACTTGTTGTTAGTCCGCCTGGCTAGCTACCAGATCTTATCTAAGTCTGACACCATACATAACATTCATGTTATCAACATTAGCCAATTTAGTGGTTGTGGATTTCGGGAGAGGCGCGCTAAGTACCACCTTCAGCCTTATCATTACTTAACAATACGTATGATGAAAATGTAAAGCTAAGCGTCTTTCAGGTGTTCATAAATTTGTTCAAACGCACTGTCGTTCATGTTGCTTCAAGGGGTCTCGAGTACCAGAAAAAGCCTTTCTACCCTTGCAGTGCTAGGCAAACGTTCTTATATTTTAAGACGGTCATTATTTTTGTAAATGCAGGCAGACATCGTCATCTTTCAAAGGTTGAAATGATACCAATATGATATCTTCAATTTTGGTGTTTGCACTTGCACTTAAAACGAAAATTCAATAATTAATTAGGTCAGATCATTGGTTAAATTCCGGTAATCAAGCAATAACCAATTTGCAAACAAACAGTTCAGTTCTGTACCTACAATATCATAACAATTTAGTTTCACGTGAATGTTTTGATTTTGTTTGAGAAAACTTGTCGAAAAGTATTTTGCATTTTGCAAATACAAAATATGTCCAAAAACGTATTTCAAATAAAAGCATTTAAATACAAAATCGAAATAGGTATTTTGTATTTAAAGAGAGAGTGAAAAATTCAAAAAATATATATATAAATATATATATAGGTCTTAAAAATTACATTGAGATTCCTCAAACAGTTATTTCTCAAAGTCAACCATTTGAATGATATACATACCTACCTACACTTTCAAAGTGGTATAATATGTGTCCCCTCCCCTCCCCCCCCCCCCCCCCCCCCCTCTTACTTTTAAAGTAAGAAAGTGATAAATCTAAAAAAATATGTTCTGTAGATCTTTATAAAAACTTTAAACAAAATTTGGTTTGAACGAAATATATTCAGTAGTTTCAGAGCTATAACACATTTTCCAAAACCGCAAATATAACTATGTCATTCATACAGACACTATGACAAAACAAAGTTATTTTTGCAGACGAAAAATTATAGTGGCATTTTGGTACTCAGTTCCAAAACATAACTACGATGTTTTTTTAAATGATTTGTTGCTCTTTTGAAGCTATAAGAAATAAATTTAAGAAAAAAAAATGAAATCAAGCATTTACCTACTTCTAGAAGGATGTGGCTGTCTGGCTCACAAGTTAAAATCGAAAATCATCGTGAAATTGGCATCATAATAAATATAAAACGTGAATCCAAAGCCCGATACTTACGATAAATAGCTCATACGTCTATTTCCGCGACTTCTTTATTAGTTTTCGAGAAGATTGTAAATTAATTTTTCTATGAAGTCCAATCAGGATGACCATGTCGTAAACCATTTTGGACGGACATCTATGCAACGCTATTTTATGTTTACCCAAAAACTCAAAACCATTTGTAGAGCAGAACTCGTCATATTCAAGCCCGGACCTCTGAGGTGTTCAGACGTGTTTTTTGGAATTTTCTGTGTTAAAAATTATCCAAAATTAAACGAGGATTTTTTGAAGTGAAAACTTCTTTAGCGGCGTTGAGCACTTTTTCTGTAATGGGTATAAAATCTTAAACTCGCGTCAGGACACGTGACCTGATCGAAAAAGCGTAGGACGGAAAATGTAAATTAATGTAAAATAATTGTAATAGTTTTAAAGTGTTAAATTTTTAATGTAATATAAATTGTCATGTTTGTGTACGATAGCGCAATAAATGAATATTGTATTCTACCACATAAATGATAGTACTTTTATACTGATAAAGCAATTGGTGCAAAATTATTCCCTAACCATTCCAAAATATCAAACATGCTCAACGTTAATAATCAAGTTTTCACTTCTGCCGGCACTCCCGGAGTGCAACCCGTCTTTTTTTTCCTACTGGGAGCTTTCTTGATTGTTTGTTACTAAGAGTTGTTTAGGACATAGTATATTTCGAATGGAATAAACAATCGGTCATATGTGTTACAACACTCACATTTTTCTACTAGGTATATTCTAAAAAACTCGGACTCTAAGCTTGTTTTTGTTAATTAGTAGGTCATTATACACAATAACACTACACATTACACACAGTATGTCATCCTCACTATTTACATAATCCAGCACATATTAACGCATGTGATCCGACATTTGGTCTAACTTCCCCCAAGCAGCAAAATGTGGTCTAGTAATTGTCCTGGAACCACTATTTCATTAGGACTATAACGGAGTAGTAAGCAATTATAACCACGGAAAAGGGCCCAATTTATAGGCGTATTTTACCTAATTAAATATCTATAGTAGACTTGGTGAACACCACGCTGACCAATAACGACCTTATACTTGGATTACCTAAAACTATTTGCTCCCGCGAAGCTAACTATCAGCGCTTAATAGAAAAGATTAATATTGATATAGGTAAGTTATTCATCCATTTCTTATTATAAATATTATTTTGAATATTAATTATGAGTGTTAGTTAACAATAAGTCAAGATGTTTAATGTCATATGGTGCACATATATTTTCGGTGAAGTTTAATGAGTTTTCTATCAAAAATTTTAACCGCCCCTTGAAATTGTTATTAATCCTGATCAGTTGAGTTGTTGTGAGGTGTAAATATTTCGATACCTTGGGGCTCAAAGGGCGTAACCACCAAAACACGACTTTTCAGGAGAGCCAAAAAACTAAATTTTAAATTTTGTATTTATCACAACTTTGTTGTTATTGATCCTATAAATATGATTATTACACCAAAAGTCGTTAATTTTTGATGTGCATAATGTTAAAACATAACATTTTAAGAAATATTTGTAATTAAAAAGTTAGCTGGTGAATACGCCCCACAAAATCCAACATGAATGTCTTTTATGCCCCATAAAATGACTGCTGCGTTAGTAACGCTGTCTTTTATGCCCCATAAAATGAGTGCTGCGTTAGTAACGCATAGTGTAACCACCAACTTTCAAAATGAAAACTGTAGTTTTTATCGATCTGTTATTAGTTATTAAATTTTTTGGGTTTATATTACAATACTTACAACTGTTTTTAGTAAAATAGGTCAATTTGGCAACCCTTAGTCCATCAGAGGCTTGTATTCTATTCTGATATTTATAACTAGGGAAGTTATTTTTTTACTTTTGGAATGACAAAATAAATTTAGTATTTTATAGTTAGTTACTAGAAGGAAGATAAGAGTAAAAGGCTACTATTGCAAAACAATCTTGATTGTTGGCTAGTTCTGACGAAGGTAATAAATATTAAGACAAACTAATTGGAACTACAAATTATTTTTAATGATTATTTTTAACAATTTGCTACACAGCCAGTAAGGTTTAACTAACCTTAAGCTACAAATTTTTGCAAAGCTTCACAGCTTTGTCAATTGTTAGGCACATTAAAGCAATGATTGTGGCTTTAAAATTAAACCTACTTTTGGAGGGCCTTAACATGGGTTATAACTAAACTTTTTAAGAGGAATGTGTAGCAAACGGTCTCCATACAAACGGCGATAACGTTTCCACCCTCTAAACCTTAACATACAACAATAAAATATGATGAAATATATTAAATATATTCTTTATGGCTTTAAGTCGTACAGATATACGCCCTACATTTTCATTTGAGATTGTCGTTTACGCCCAGTACTTTGATGATGCCTAATAATTATTGCTTTTACGTCCAAAAATACAAAAAAATCTGCATTACCAGCCTTGAAATTTGGGGTCGTATTCACCATTATTTTCCGAATTTGAGAACTTTAAAAATACAGTTCGATAGCGCAGAAAAAACTGAATAAGATGGCATTTAAAACTCATTTTGACCAAAATGGTGGTTACGCCCTTTGAGCCCCAAGGTATCGATTTAATTAGTTTGTTTTTGTATTATATTAGTGTATATTCTTCTATCCCTGGTAAGTTTTTATTATAGTTTTTTATATATGGATATTACATGACCGAGCCCCCCGATCTGGATGTTGCGTCGGGGGACTTGGGCACCGACCTGAGTCCCCCGGTGGGTTTTAATGTTATTGTATCCGATAAAGGAGATGAAATGGACACTGATGCATCAGTGGGCAGCAGTGTAGGCTCAGGATCTCGGAAAAGATTAAAAGTAAAAAAAATATGCAAACATTGTAACAGGAAAAGGAAACGAAATTCTCATGAGGGAAACAATGATCTCGATTGTCAATGTTGTGGTCACGATTTAACTTTGAAGAAAGGCTCTGACAATGTATTGAAAAAACCTGACATTTCTACTTATGCAAGTACAAATGTCAGTTTTAAGACTAATGGTGACTCCAACTCAGTTCCACTTCCCACACAGGCAGCTGAATTAGGCCGTAGGCAATACGTTTCTACAGATTTATCTCCTTATTTAATCCATGTCCAGAGAACTGAGACTTCTCCAAATGATGGGACTTATCTGCACCCTATAACTTTTGGCAATTTCCTTAAAAAAAATAGCTTCAAAAATATAATTCCGGGAAGTGTTAAACGTATTGGCAGAAATGAATGCACTGTGTCTTTTTCTACCATTCAAGATGCTAATGGTTTTGTTAATGATAATAAGTTGAAAGATTTTAAAATGCGAGCTTTCATTCCCACATTTAATGTTACCAGATTAGGCATAGTTCGAGGGGTTCCAGCTGAAAGGACTCCTGAAGAAATTAAAGAAAATGTTACAGTTCCAATTGGGTGTGGCCAGATCATTAAAATTAGACGTCTTAATTATAAGGTATATATTGATGGATCAGTGATTTGGAAACCATCCCAGTCAGTTGTATTTACATTTGATGGGCAAGTTCTCCCTAAAAGAGTTTATATATGTTACAATGCACTACCACTTGAACTGTACACATATCCAACAATTCAATTTTATAATTGTTGCCGCTATGGACATACCAAGTTAAATATGTCCAGAATTTAACAGACAAAGGGAAATTAAACTTAGTATGTCCCATAGCTGCATATCTTATAACGAGGCAAGTAAACTCCACCCAGCTATATCCAAATCTTATGCTGATGTTCTTCGTACAAAGCAGGATTTTGGAGAAAATAACATTAATAATAGACTCGATACACCATACCCACAGAGTACATCTTATAAAAAAAACTGTTTTTATCAAACCCCGTCCACCTTCATCTAATAATACTATAGGTTATGATCAAAGAGCTCACAACAAGTTAATTAATTATTACAATATGCCTCATTCATCCACAAATGGTACTGCTTTTAAACAAAATAAAGATGATAATTAAAATACTACAATTATTGATTTAATCATTTCTTATCTTAATTCACTGTTAACCAATCATACACTGAAACTGACCAACGTTGCCATAATTGTTGAAATTATCACTAATTTAATAAATAATAATAATTGATCTAAAGGTCCTACAATGGAATTGCAGGAGTGTAGTGCCTAAAAAGAGTGATTTAATTTATATGATTAATGAACATAAAATAAGTATAGTAGCACTCTCTGAAACATGGCTGAAATCTGGTTTCCTGTTTGGGATTCCTGGCTTCACATGTCTTAGAGAAGACCGAACAGATGATTATGCAGGAGTTGCGATTCTTGTTAAAAATACAATTTCTTTTCAAAGATTGTCACTTCCTTCACATAACTTAGATGATATTAAAGTTATAGGTATTAAATTATCAAGCGGTGTTTCTATTATTTCTACTTATATTCCTCATCCATCTTCTGACATATTTGATAATGAAATTGTTCCGTTGATAACAGCCATCAAAAGTCCTTTCCTACTTCTTATTGATTTTAACTCTCACCACCGTTCCTGGGGCTGTGGTATTACCGATAATAATGGTGATAATTTTTTAGACATTATTGACCAGCATAACCTCTGTATTTTAAATACTGGCATACCGACTCGCCGCACTAAACCTGGCGAAAAGGCAAGTGCGGTAGACTTATCTATTTGTAATCCTGGATTAGCTTCAGCAATTACTTGGTTTCGCCTTAATTCAACTTTTGGTAGTGATCATTTCCCCCTTATTATGTGTACCCCTATGAAAACTCCCGGCGCCAATTACAATCCTCGCCTCAAACACAGATTAACTCAATCTGAAACAGATTGGGTAAAATTTAAAAATATTGTCCATAACAAAACTAAAGATTTTCCCAACATTAGTCAGTCAGGAGTAACAACCTGTTCTGAAGCATTAGCCAAGTGTCTTATAGAAGCAGCAGATGAAACATTTCCTAGAAAAAGGGCTTCCTCAGGATTAATTCCTTCTCCACCTTGGTGGGACCATGAGTGTACCGCGGTTATCAAAACACGAAAAGAGGCTGAGGAAATTTATAAACAGGATATGTCAAATGATAATTATGATCAACTTTGTAAGGTAATTGAAAATACAAAAAAAAATCTTAAACAAAAAAAAGAAATGGGTGGATATCTTTTTGTACAAGTGTGGCGTAATATCAAACGCTTCAGATCAGCTTATAACTCCTCATCATTCATAACTCTTGATCCTTCTTTGGCAAATTCTTTTATGGATCAATTAGCACCACCAACTATAGCAGAATCGTACGATTATATTCCATTTAACTCTCCCTTATCAGAATCTTCTCTTAATGATCTATTCTCTCTTGCTGAATTAAAAGAAGTCTTAGATAGTGTAAAAGATAGCTCACCCGGTGAAGATGGGATACCCTATTCGTTTTTTGTTAATTTAAATGATGAATCCCTGTCTTATTATTTAAAATTAGTAAATGAGGTAATTGCTACAGGGGAGGTTCCTCTTTCCTGGAGAATACAAGTTGTGATTTCAATATTAAAACCAACCAAGCCGTCCTGTGACCCTAAGTCATTTCGTCCGATAGCTTTGAGTCCTATTTTATGAAAATAGGTTGGAGTGGTTTATTGAGAGTAATCAATTACTATCCAACAGTCAGTTTGGCTTTCGTAAAGGAAAAAGCACAATAGACAGTATTAGTATTTTAACTTCTGATATACATATAGCCTTTTCTAAAAATAAAATAGTATTAGCAGCATTTTTAGACATTCATTCCGCTTATGATAATGTTAATGTTATTAACTTAATGAAAAAATATGAAAGATCTTAATGTTCCTGAAATCCTTACGAAATTTGTTAATTTTATGCTTTCAGAAAGACTTATTCACTTAGATCTCCCTGATGGCACGAGATTAACTAGGGTACTTGGTAAGGGTCTTCCACAAGGATCAGTCTTAAGCCCTTTATTATATAACATATATGCGAGTGACTTAGAGAGTTCGTTAAATAATATCCACATACTTCAGTATGCTGATGACCTCCTTTTATACTATGTTTGTCAATCTCCTGTAGATGCTTGTAGAGTTTTGAATTTTTCTTTGGCTTTGCTAAAGCAATGGCTGGATAAAAATGGATTAGAGTTGTCCACTGAAAAAAGCAGTGTAGTGTTATTTACAAGAAAACGATTTGTACCTGATGTTAGAATTTTATACGATAGAACTTTAATTGAGAGGAAAGATTATTTTAAGTTCTTAGGGGTAATGTTGGATTCAAGGCTTACTGGAATCCAGCATTGCGAATATGTTGTTAACAAGTGTGAAAGAGTCTTGAATATGATGAAGTGTCTATCAGGGGTGTGGTGGGGTGCCCATCCAACTTCACTTAAACTTATTTACAACGCGTTAATAAGGAGTATTCTCGAATATGGAACGTTTTTGCTTCAAGGGGGCAACAAAGGTGCTTTTAAAAAATTAGATGCAATTCAACACAAAGCATTGAGATTAATCTTAGGTACTATGAAATCTTCGCCTATCAATGCCATGCAAGTTGAATGTGTTGAACCTCCTCTTAGCCTAAGAAGACAATTACTCAGTGATAAATTCGTATTTAAAGCCTACCAGAATTCAAACCTCCCTCTGTTTCCAAAATTACAAATTTTAGACGAATTAATGTCTCTCAATTACTGGAAACACACACCCCCTATAAGTCTCTCTATTAGCTATAAAAAGCTTCTAGCCCTAGAGGCTCCCATTTACCGTTCTGAAGTCCTACCACTATTTAAAATTAATTTAGACTCTCTATCCTTAAAACCTAACATTTGTTATAATGTAGGTGTTAATAAAAATGACATAGAAGCAAATATTGTTTTCAATTATAATACAGATGAACATTTTAGGGAAGCAAATTTCATCTTCACAGATGCTTCAAAATCGTCGGTCTTTGAAAATGTAGGAGTAGGTGTTTTCCATGACCAGTATAATATAGTCCAAAAAATTAAGTTACCTCCTGAAGCTTCTGTATTTACAGGGGAATGTTTCGGTATTGACAAAGCCTTGGAATACATTCTCTTAATGAAACTTAATAGTACAGTGATATTTACTGACTCTAAAAGCGCTTTACAGGCTATAGAAAAATTTCCCTTCAAAATGAAACCATTCTATCCAATTATATGCGATTTAAGGGAAAAACTTTGGAAATGTAAATTATTCTGTTACTTTGGCATGGATTCCAAGTCATCAAGGAATTAGTGGGAACGAAAGAGCAGATCAATTGGCCAAAGAAGCGGTTGAGTGTGGGGACTTACACCCCTTTATTGACTACTGTCATGATTTGTCTTGCTTACCTAAATCCTATTTATTTGATTCCTGGCGACATCTCGTAGCTAAAACTTCTCTGGCTAAAGGCGAAGTATATTTTAGCATTCAACCTGACATACCTAAAAAACCCTGGTTTCACCAATTTGAATGTAACAAAACCATTGTCAGCATCATTACAGGGATGCGCCTTGGCCATGTATGCACCCCTGCTCATCTGGCTAGGTTGCACATTGTGCCCAGTGACCTGTGTGATTGTGGAACTGATGTTGGTGACCTCGATCACATATTCTTTTCTTGCCCTCGCTATGATTATTCCCTTTTCCTGAACTCTTTGGCAGCACTTAGTGTTCTATTTCCTATCCGCATGTCCTGCCTATTAATGGATCCATGTAAATATTATTATGTTTTAGCATCTTTTATTAATGTCAATAATATCAATATTTAATTTTTATAAGTAGGTATTTACTGTATATATATATTTATTACCTGTATTTTAATACCATTCCAAATAGGAATTTGGAATGGTATTCTCTCTTTCCAACTCTCCTGATCCTTTTTTCCGTTTTTTTGATTCCGTATACTTTTTTCATATTCCCTGTTTCCCTACATTTCTACTTGACATTGGCAAATTAGTCAAACTCTATTGCCACAATAAAAAAATTAAAAAAAGCTAGCAGTTGGCAACGCTGGCTTTTATTCTGTCCACCCACCAGGGTCTCCAGACTGGGGGTTTTTCGCAATTTTGGGGAAAAATTTGGCTCTTGGGGAAAAACTGGGGAAATGAAATCGTTGGGGAAACTTTTGGGGAATAGTTTTTTTTTTGGGCGAAATTGGCGAAATTTATTTTCTGTCGCCCTACGATCCCTACGATATAGAATCTACGATTAAAAATGCTGATCCGCAAATGTTTGTTTTATACTTTGTAGTGAAGTTGTAGAACATAACATATTTTATGTTATACTACCTATTTGAATAACTACCTATTTGAATGTCAAATTTGAATTTTCTAGGTCATCCGAAAGTGGATTAGAGTTTTGATATAAGAGTGAGTCATCTTGCAAGTCTCAATATTATGCTTAGGCTCTAAGAATATATGAGCCAAATTTCACGCGTTTATGTGTAATAAATAGTTTTTGAGTTATGAGGGGGTCAAAAGTGGCTCCAAATGGTTCGTGTTACGCACAGTGCTTCTCGCCAGTTTTGTTAGCTTGAACTTAGCGTGACACGCTACCGCATGTTTAGATATTAAAATGTTAATTTTATTTTACAGTATTTTATTTTTGCTGAATGTCAAACCAGTTATTTTAAAGCACAAGGGAAATTAATCTTTTCATAAAAATACGACACAAATAATTTGGGGAAAAACATACGAAATAGTATCTTTTTGGGGAAAAATAAAATCTGATCTGGGGAAATTTCACATCCATAACCTGGAGACCCTGCCACCCACTAGGAGTAATAGTATTCTGTCTGTGTACAAGTAGCTTCTATGCACAGAGTACTTTTGTATCTTCTATGGTATGGAGGTGCCGTCTCGTAAACAACGTAGTGATTACTTCACAAAGTACTTTTTAATATGGTTACTTCACAGACAGAACACAATTACTCCTAGGATTACTTGCTCAGTGATTTATTGTTTGTTTGGTTGATAGTTGAGTTGCTGTTTACTTTTTTTTGGATTTTGAGAAAAAACGTTTGATTTGAGGCTACTACCACCTATTATTGAACTTATCTTATTGTATAGTTAACTTCATCCACATTTACAAAAAGTACCTCTAAATTGATAACCATGAGTAGTCCAAACAGTCCAAAGAAGAAGAAAATGCGAACGGATCAGTCTTCTGATTTGGATGCCCCATGCTCAACTTCAAAGAGAAGCATCGAGGTCACGGAAGGTTCACGTAAACGGTCAAAGACAGAGGTAGTTTTGGGAGAAGATCTTCAGTCCAAAAAAAGGAAAAACTTTATAACAGCTTGTGAACTCGTGTCATACAAAGCCTACTTCGACCAACGCCCTCGTTTCCAATTAGTTTATTTACCGACTTGCGCTAAAACAAATGCATGTAAACACCAAGACTATAAAAACGTAAGTTTAGACATGTTTTTTAGGAGCTGACCTATCAGTACCTTGTAGTTCAATGATTCAAAGATTATAAAGCAGCAGCTACTTTTGACAGCTTTGCCACATCAATCGCATGCCCACCTACCCAACCAAAATTTAAGGAAATGTGATAGTTCTACTGATGTATCCAATACCTAGTAGAAGCGTAGTTTAGTTGTGATGATAAACATAATGAATATTGATATTTCTATTTTTTGTTCATAATTTGTAAATAATTTGAAATCATGTTTATATTATTATTATTTTTGGAGAGGGGAGACCAGCAAGGCTGGACGGGTGATCAGTCTCCCTAGTCGGAACAATTTCATCCAGTTCCCCAAAAGTCCCCTGAAAGCAAGGGCAGGTGGGTTATCGTTCACCTCACCGACGTCGGACCCTCGAACCTTCCTGTGCGCTTGCAGTACCTGTTGAGTTGACTTATCATCAACTGCTTTAGATCCTCTTCTTTTAGCTTATCTGCTTCAAAGAGCTCCCAGCGAAGCGATGCATACATGGGGCATTCTGCCATGAAGTGGTAGCTTGTTTATGTTTATATTACTTTTACAGGCTACTATAAAACAAATTCCATCTTATGCTGAAGAATCATTCAAAATTGAAATGAAAACAAATATGTGGTGTGAAGCATTGGAAGTTTGCAAATTGTGTATCACTCCTGATAGATACTTGTCTGCAAATATCTTAAAAGATATTGTTGAAATCATGTTGGTAATATGTTTTACTTTATATAAAGAATCCAACATTATTGAAAAATTGTAAAGACTTCTCAAAGGTTATTTATTACCTTGTGAATAATTTGGAACTCAAAATATATTTTCTCTAATTTCAGAATGCTCACAATGATGTGTATGCAGATTATACAATTGATTATTTGATCAACAAATGCCAACAAATATTTGAGCTCAATTTCAGCTACCATCCTCCTTGTTTAGTGAAAACTCTCAGAAAATGTTACAATGATTTTCTTACAAGCCCTTTGGACTTAAAAGAGAACACTTTCACTAACAGATCACAATTTGGATGCGATAAAGGGGTTGTAAAGTACTGCTTTAATAGATTGGAATATGAGATCAGTCAGGATAGTATAGATGGGCCTCTTGTGGACAAATATGAGCATATTCCCGAGGAAATGAAACTTAGTGTTAAAGGATTACATTGGCAGAAGGAGAAATTCGAAATTTATGAAATGCTTGATAGAACTGAAAGAATTGAAAGGCTTATTGCTGTCCTTGACAGTATTGTTGAGTTATTACAGTTTGATTTAGCAATATGGAATTCTAGGTAATAATATGAATGCTGTTCAGTGTATAATTAGACTAATATTGCAGTATCTATAGCTCATATATTTCATCATCATAATATTTGTAAATTAAATTTCATAATTTTCATGTTTTCAGATACACTAACAACTTAGGCTCCCACATAATGAGGTCTCACAAACCACTGATGGCTTACTTGCTGTGGTCCAAAAATGTACTGTTTACTGGTACAGTCAACAACAACTGCAGACAGATACTGCGTTTATTTATCTACCTTATACAGCTGGAGTATCCTGAAGAACATTTAAGAGTATTGACAGTAAGTTAACAGTTTCATGGTTGATATTTAATAACAATAATAATTATATAAACCTAGAAGTTTTACGCTTGTTCTGGCATATCCTTGTTTGCTACAATTCAGCAGTTGAGAAAATGTGTTCCTGGCAGCTGGTCTTCTCAGTTCTGTTTCTGTATAATCAAAAGTGAACTTAATCTAGTAGACTTAACAACCTGACAGAAACACGTTTTCTGTATATTTTGCGCTTCTTAAAACTATTATGCATGTGCTTATTTGCACTAAATAAATGTCTGTAAGTAAATGCCTGCAAAATATAACAACAGTCAACTGATTTGCAGATGTTTATTATAAAAAAATATACATATTTATATAAGCACTTAATCTGTACTGTCTAATGACAGTTTACTTTGTTTTCAGTTATGGCTTAATACCATGATACAAACCTTCTATATATGCGAGAATAATTCAAACAGTGACTACCCCAACACTGGAAAATATTGTTCTGTCTTTGCTGAAGAATTCTACAAACTAATATCAGGTATTTTTGTGCTACATTTATATTTCATCTTTTTGTAATGTTTTGCCTGTCATCGAACATAATGGTGTTGAAACAACATGTACCTACCTTCTGTTAAGAGGTCACAGGTTCGATGTCCACAAAATAAATATATAAAAGTAGGTTTATCCCATCCAGAACTCAAGTTCTTAATTAAACTTAACTAACTAACTTAACTTTACGTGATTTTTGTAATATATGTGTCGTAGGAAGATTTGATAAATAGATTTTCGGAAAAAATCCTAGAGATATTGCAAAAACACAGATAATTAGACAACGGTGTTGACATTTCTCAATCTTACTGAAAAAGGATAGTGTTTTTGCAAAAATACTGGTTGCTTTACTAATATTGGGTATTCTTTTCCTACAAGGGTAACATCCCACTCAGCCACTTGCATAGATAATATATTTACCAATTGTGATCCTGTTGACAAATTAGTTGTCAATAACATTACATCCGACCATTACGGATTAAAAGTGACGTACCAATTAGATATCATTGATGCACCTATGACTGTACAATGCAGGGCTATAACAAAAAAGCGCTTGGATTTTTTTTTAATAATGTAGCTGATAAAGTAGCTTTAGTACCATATGTGCATAATAATCCTAATGCACATTTTGGAAAACTTATTGGATTAGTAACTAACGAGTTTAATAATAACTTTAAATCAAAAACTAATAAATGCACCCAGAAATTACGAGTTTTGCGAATGGGCTACGACAGGAATTTATAAAAGTAGAAACAGGCTTTATGAACTTTATAATTTACGAGAAACCAATCACAGCCCTAGTTTCATAGAACATGTCAAACAATATTCCAAGATTTTCAAAAAGATGTGTTCTATAGCAAAGTCAAATTATAATAAATCAAAAATTAGAAACTCTAATAATAAAATAAAAATAACATGGGACGTCATTATGCGTGAAACTGGCAAATCTAAACCACGTGACAATAGTTTTACACTTAACATCAATAACGTCCAAATAAGTTCGAAAACAGAAGTTGCTAATATTTTTGATTTTTTTTTGTGAACATACCGTCGCGTTGGAAACCACCGCTGATTTGGACTCTTCACCAGCGTCTGCAGTCTCGTTGCTCGAAAAGCATGTATCTGAATGTAGTTCATCATTTAATTTTAGATCTATTAATGCTGGGGACATATTAAAGGCTCTCAAATCTCTTAAAATGAAAACAACCACTGACTTATGGGGCATGTCTGTTACTGTTCTTAATAGTGTTATTTACACTATTGCCCCCTTTCTTGCTATAATTTTTAATCAATGTATTGCACAGGGAATTTTTCCTGATCTAATGAACTTCTAAAACATCGTTTTTGAATCCTGCGAATAGTCGCAGAATGCTCTTGGCGTATTCTGCGATTTATCCAAGGCTTTTGATTGCGAGGATCACCGGACGTTGCTGTTGAAACTAAATCATTACGGTGTAAAAGGTGATGCTCAAAAGCTAAAACTGTCGTATCTCAGTTCCAGAACTCAGACCGTTGATATTAATGGAGTGAAATCTGCCGGCTCAAATATAAACCTAGGCGTGCCTCAAGGGTCTATTTTGGGCCCTTTCCTGTTTCTAGCATATGAATGACTTGCCTTTCTTTGCTAAAAACTTATGTGAGATTGTCTTGTTTGCGGATGACACTTTTTTAATATTTAACATTGATAGGAACAAAACTGATTTTGTCGATGTAAACAAAATACTCTCGCAAGTACTAGCTTGATTTAATTATAATAATCTACAGCTTAATGCAAAGAAAACTAAATGCGTTCTTTTTTCTTTACCAAATGTTCAGAAAGTACCCATGAAAATTGTTATGAACAATGAAAAATTAGATTTAGTAGAATCAACAAGTCTTTCTGGGTGTAACAATGGACTGTCACTTCAATGGAGTCCGCATATTGCAATACTACACTCACAGGCACAAATAACCGCCCACCTTGTATTTCCTAAAATTTTTAGAAATGTTTAAACAGATCACATTTTATGAATGCTACGTTATAAACAACATTTAAGGCGAAAAATAAAATAAAAGGTTTGATTTTAAAAAGTCGTTTAATACAGAATTATGACAAAAATCGATATTTTTAAAATTTCGACCAAAATTAGACATTTTAAAATTTGAAAAGAAAAACGGTCATACTAAAAAAATATAAAAATTAATAATGGGTGTTGCCGCCTCTGGCCCTTATGACTTCTTGGAGCCGGTTTGATAGTCCATCCATCACATCTTGGATATCTGATTGGGGGATATTGTGCCACTCCTCTACCGCAGCCGTCTTGAGCTCTCCAATGGATGTAGGGGCTGGTACTCCTGCTCGACTTCGTCTTTTGAGGTTGTCCCATATGTGCTCTATTGGGTTGAGATCCGGACTGCGTGATGGCCATGGCAAAACTTGAATCCCGGTCTCATTAAGGTACTCAGTAGCCAATCTTGCGGTATGGCATCGTGCATTGTCATGCATTAATCTAAAATTGTCACCAATAAATGGTGCGAACGGTATGACATGTTCTTGGAGAACTTCTTCCACGTATCTTTGAGCATTTATACTGCCTCTGTCGAACACTACAAGATCGGTACGAGCCTCGTAAGAGATACCTCCCCAAACCATTATGGACCCTCCCTGGTAACCCACTGTTTCCGTTATAGCGCATGGAGCAAACCTTTCATTTGGGCGTCTGTAGACACGCTGACGTCCATCTGGACCTCTTGAGGCTATTCTGCTCTCATCTGAGAACAGTACGTCCTTCCATTCTCGTACAGTCCATTCAGCATATTCTCGCGCAAAAGCAAGTCTAGCTCTACGGTGTTGTGGGAGCAGTTCTGGGGCGCGAGCGGGACGAAACGCCCTCAGATTTCTTTCTGCCAGTCTTCTTCTAATCGTACGTTCACTCACACTGACGTTTCGTACTTCAAAAAGACGCGTACGAGCTTCAGTAGCGGTAGAAAAGCGATTTCTCAACACGTTGCTGACAACGAAGCGGTCATCTCGAGCCGAAGTGCATCGCTGTCGACCTTGACCTGGCCTGCGAGTGTATGAACCTGTCTCCCGGAACCGTCTGACGGCATCCCGTATGGTTGTTCGTGGTACACCGAGTGTACGAGCGATGCGACGTTGGCTGTACCCAGCGTCAGCTAAGGCAACTGCCCTGGCTACACCAGTTGCATCGAGTGGCATTTTTTGCAGTCATAAACAATAAGCTAACACTAGAAAATCGAATTAAACAATAATCGCACACTATGGCAGAAAAGAACAGGAAATGATAACACAGTAACAGATTTGCAACAATGTCAAAGAACGACTAAGTTCCAAAATACCCGTCATTGACACAAATTTAAGAAACGAAATAAGGGTACAAGTGATTAATTTATTGCAGGACTACCCACTTAACAAAAAACAAAACACTCGATAAACATAGTTAACAAAAACAATCAGGGAGACGAATGATATAGGTGGGCGGTTAATTGTGCCTGTGAGTGTAGCTGGCAAGCTTAGTTCTGCTGCCTACGCTGTTAGAAAAGTCAGACAACTGACTGATATAGAAACTGCTAGGACTGTGTATTCAGTTATTTTCACAGCATCATGTCGTATGGTATTCTTTTGAGCAGCTGACATTAATACAATATTTATACTACAAAAACGAGCTATAAGGGCCATTTATCAACTGGGTTCCAGAACATCTTCGGGATTAATTTAAAGAAATTGGTATACTGACAGCTGCTTCTCAATTTATTTTAAATTGTATTCTTTTTGTACGGCGTAATATCAACCTGTATACCAAACATGGTGATTTGCACGATCGCAATACTAGAAATAGAAATAAACTTATTATGCCTTGGTACCGATTAAAGAAGGTCATCTTTTATGGGTATACATATCTATAATAAAATTCCAGATAATATTTTAGATTTGCCTTTCGAAAAGTTTATAAATAAAATAAATATTTCCATACAAATCTAGCCCACATTAAGTATCGTGAAGAACTTGTGTTATGGATACTAGATAACGGAAAACATACTTGTATATTTTTTTTTTTGTATACATAAATCATACATACATACAGACATCGTCGTCGTCTCAGCCACATGACACCCACTGCTGGGTATAGGCCTTTCCCAAGGATCTCCACAACGATCGGTCCTGCGCAGTCCGCATCCAGCGGCTTCCCGCGACCTTCACCAGATCGTCGGTCCACCTTGTCGGGGGCCTACCCACGGAGCGTCGTCCTGTGCGCGGTCGCCATTCCAGAAACTTTCCGCCCCAACGGCCATCGGTTCTTCTCGCTATGTGTCCCGCCCACTGCCACTTCAGCTGAGCAATCCTTCGAGCGATGTCAGTTACTTTAGTTCTCCTACGGATCTCCTCATTTCTGATTCGATCACGTAGGGAAACGCCGAGCATAGCCCTCTCCATTGCACGCTTGAGCTTTCTTATCAGACCCATAGCGACCACGTTTCACTACCATAAGTCATCACTGGCAACACACACTGGTCATAGACTTTCGTCTTGAGACACTGCAGTAAGTTGGACGCGAAGATTTTACGGAGCTTCCCGAATGCTGCCCAACCGAGTTGGATTCGACGGGAGATCTCTTTCTCGAAGTTGGACTTACCTAACTGGATTGTCTGTCCAAGGTAAACGTAGTGGTCAACAACTTCGAGTGTAGTGTTCCCAACGTGAACTGGAGTGGGTACAACATGGGTATTCGAAATTATTTTCGTCTTATCCATGTTCATCCTAAGACCCACTCTTTTGGAAGCTCTCTGTAAACATTTCTGCGGTGGTGTCGTGTGAGGCGCACGTTCCCTAAAATATGGTTTAGCGAAGCGATGGCTGGTTCATGCGTCATGCTCGTGAACGGGTGCCGCCAGCGGGATCGGTCTGCTCATGTTTGCTTGTGTTAAAATGTGTAGAGATATAATAGTATTTTCTTTTTGTGATGGAATAAATAAAAATAAATAATGTTTTCAATTATTCCAATTATATAAAAGTTTTTTTTAACTTACTTTAATTACGCTTTGAGATTATGACCCAGCTGATGCGTCTTCTAGTAACATTGTAAGTTGTGTCTTACATTAATGCACTTTTATCTTTCTTTTTTTGCTGTAGCCATTGTATTTTTTTATATTTATACAGCTTAACATAAGTACCTGAAGTACGTCATGCTCACTCAAACGTTTCTTCGGCGGTGTCATGCGAGGCGGGTCGTTACGTTCCCTAAAATTTTAAATAAAAGCGTAAAACAGTTATTTAACTTATTGCTACCTGTGGAGGCTTGTAAATGGCTCTTAGTAGTATAATTTATGTATCTACCTTGTTATGTTAGCTGTAAGCCCCCCAAATATTGTAAAAGTAAAATTAAATTAAATATGGTTGAGCGAAGCGATGGCTGGTTCATGCGTCATGCTAGTGAACTGGTGCCGCCAGCGGAAATTGGTCTACCTCGAGTCTGTTTATCTTAATGTTGTGCTTAAAGCCTAAATATTTTTATCTAAAATAAATTGATACTGACCTGTATGTACCTCACAACTTGCAGTACAGTAATCTTGTAATGCGAGAAATGTTGTAATGTATGATAGACAAGTCTTTCTTTGCCAGTTAAAAATTGTTTACGGTTACAATAACCATAAAATGTAATATTTTAATTAGTATTTTCTTTTTGTGATGGAAATTGACTTTACTCATATGTTAAGGTCACTTTTCAATTTGACGACTCTGTATGAAATAAAACAGGGAGAAAAAAACAGCCCTCGATGAGTTTCTTACCGGTTCTTCTCGTTACAAGGTCTCCCGCCGTAGGGTTTGTGAACCGATGGCGTAGCTTTTTTGACGTTCATAAGTGCTTGTAACAGCCTAGACTGAATAAATGATATTGAATTTGAATTAACTCGGATTGGCTTAATTTTTGGTTGCTTGCTAACTCTTATTGTGATTGGTTCGTAGAAAGTTTACTACACGTGAGAGAATATTTTGACATTTGAAACGTCAGGTTGTCATGCCGTTTTGGACGGTCCAACCAGCCAATCAGTGTTCTTACTTCATAAAAGCCAGGGATTCTTTTCGTAATCTTACTAAGGCAACCAGTTTTTGCGCAAAAATCCCTTTTTATTCAGTAGGATTAAGAAATGACAACACCATTGTCTAATTATCCGTGTTTTCGCAATATCGCTAGGATTTTCGCATAAAATCGATTTATCTAATTATCCTGCGACATATGCATGATTTTATTCATTGTATTGATGTTTCAGGAATGCCCCAAGAACATGTCATCAAGGTATTAGAGAGAATAAAACCAGATTATATGCAGTATCTTATTGGTACAATCCATTTAAGAAAGTTACTAGCTACACAGGTGGACAACCCCATAAGCATACTTATAGATTTCATTAAAACCTCTGGATGGAAAATATTCCCTGAAAATAAGACTGAAATCAAAACATTTAAAAAGACGGAACATTCTTTAAAAAAAGTAAAGAATCTCCTTAATTACATCAATAAAAGATGTGAAACTTTAAATGCAAGTTTATCAACAAATGGTTCAAATGAAATAAGATCTCTGAAAAAATTAGAGGGTAAAATAATTACCGAAAAACTGCCAGCTTCATTAAATGAGGTGGTTCACGTTTTATATATAATATTGGGAGCTTATTTGGATGCATTTAGTGTTCGAGACATGCAAGAAGCATTAGATAAACTCAATGAACAATTATTAAAAGAGAACTCTTCACATGATGCAAATAACCTTCCTTTGTTTTGTTCCTACTCAGTCACAGAACATTTTGTAAAAAAATACAGAACAATATTCCAAACATTACGAGTTCTAATGATTACTTTAGAAGAAAGCAATAGTGCTGGTGAATTACCAACTACTTTCAAAATCTTTGCGAAATTAGGACTGTAGAGAAAGATTTAAATTTCATCATTATAATAAGTTATGCATCATGTCTGAAATTTTAAAAAAAAAATACAATTGGTACTAATCACAATTAAAAAAATTTTCAGTAAAGTATAGATACTAATATTGGAAAGTTTTCACTATACTATACTATTTTATTATTGAACAAGGTTAGATGAAGCAAATTATGGCTACTTTAAGGATTGTACAGTTCCTTCTTATCTATAGAAATAACTTATTTTTTATACTTCAGAATTGGCATGCAACATGTTATACCTTTTGTAAAACTTATCACAATCTGAAATTTAACTACTGAGACTGAAACTTGAATGTTAGTGTGAATAAATAAACTTCATACCAAATTCAGTTTTTAAAACTGTCAATAAAGATTTAATAAATTTGTTACTATCATCTTTTATTTCATAGCATTTAAAATATTTTTGTTCATGATAATAATAAGAGTTTTTGTCCTTAGGTATTTATTTCATTAAAATATCAAACCAAAGTAGGTAGTATAAATACAGTTTTAAAACCTAGGTCTGTAATTATTTTACAATGTTTTCTTCCGCAGCACACAATCTTCCTTTTGATTATTTTTATTCAGTTTTAAACAATATATGGTTCGATAAACACAATTACTTTATTTCATCAACCTCTAATAGACTAAAGATTTAGTATTTTGGCATATAATGCCCCCTGGCTTTTTTAGTTCTCTTGGCTTTTTCTATGTCAACATTTGGATATTCAGCTTTAAGTAATTCCATATCCATATCAGGGAACCGCTTTAATAATTGCTGTACATGGTTAAAATCTCTGTTCCTAGCTTTACGCTCTTCGTTATGTTGCTTTTCTTTAAATAATCTCAAAAATTTTTTAACAGCTACACTATTTACATATCCATGTTCCAAATATGGTCTTACCCATCGCGAATTCATGAACTTTGGTATAGCGTATTCTTTCTTTTCATATTTTTCTTGTAATCCAATTAAACTAACAACATCTTCCATTGGACGTTCACCAGTTTCACCCGTCTCTAGTTTGTAATATGCAACGTTGCGTTCTCTCACAACCTTTTCGATGTTATCCATGGATTCTTGTACTTTGTCTATTCTTTCAGGATTTGGAAACAATCTAACTTTTAGGTTACATTCGTGTTCCATTGTATACAGCATATTACGTTCTTTTAGTAACACATACCACAATTTATGCAGATCTGCGTTAGATTTGATTCTGAGTTCATCTAATCTCCAAGCCCTGCCTACTCTAATATTAGATTCATTCCAATTTTTCTTGGAGTCAAAAAACTCCATCAAGTCGCACGAAGCGGAAGTAGTATGAAAATTGTTTACTTTGATAGGAGCATTACTCACTCGAAATGCATTATGGGATCTGTATAAAATACTTGAACTTTTAATAATATTATGAATTAACTTGTTCATTTTGAATTCTTTCTGCTTCCTTTAGCACACAAACAAAATCACAAGATTAGAAAATATCCACCTCAATTTTGTATTCTTGTCAATGTCATTCTTTCCACAAATATTCTTTCTGTCTGACAGAAATAATGACATTGACAATTGACAGAATCTGTCAAGCTCAATCAAATCTCAGGACAGGACATACCATATAGATACAACAGAACAGTCAATGGGACAGACAGACCTCAGAGTACTGGTTTACTCTGAGAGACAGACTCAGTTTTTTTTTGTTCGTTCATAAATGGAACAGTCTAAGGTCAGAGATCATACTGCCTAGTTATTGATTGTTACTTTCATCAGCTCATTTAAACACATTTTACTCAGAGTTAATGATACTCTTGTATGCATCTAACTTTGAGTTAAATGTTAACCTTGCCCCAAGTGGACAAACTTTCATAACATAACTTTGTACTATTTTTATGCTAAGGAGTTGAACTTTACACCTTAAACAAAAACTGAATTGACAAAAAAAAAACACAAAGCGTTTTGGTTTTGCAATTTTCTGTTTACTCTATGCGCAGTAGCTTCAACTAAACTACTAAAGTAATAAAATAAAAAAAAAAATCGAATAAATTTTAAGGATTTCATTGAAAATACTTTTGGTATATATAGATAATCGTAATCAATATTATTATAAATATATTTTTTCTACTACATCCAACTTATGCATTAAAATACAATACAACCGAATGAAATGAAACCATACGCAAAACTCGAAAAATGTCGTACAGAAAAATGAGTTGTTTGCACCGTTTGTATTTTTTGAGAAGAAAGTTTGAATCATAGTGACATTAGTGACATAATATTGCAAACTGTGTATAGTGAATAATGTAAAAGAAATAAAAGTGTTTTATATAATATTTGTGTTCCTGTGGGATTTGTAACCTTCACGTCGATAGATTTTCCGGAACATAAAGGTATGTATTTGTCGAACAAAGCGCTAAACTAAGTACCTGGGTGCTGTTGTTTTTATTTTACTCATAAACTTTTTCGGCACTGTAACTGTTATGTCATTATAACTTTAAATGGTCAAAAACTAGGTGCATTGACATAATGATCCCTAATAAGGAAGTAGTAAGCAGTTGTCATTGTTTTTGTGATCGTTGTATTACAAAACATACATAGTCATATCTTTGGTCAGAGGGTCGCCCTCTGAGTAGAATTTATTTCGAATCTTCAAGGAAGCTATAATGTTTTGATGTTGAAAATTATATAGTAATTATGTAGTTATTTTGATGTTGGAAATTTGCAACTTTAATGTAGGTAACTATTGTTGTATAAATTTCCCCCACATTCTGTAAATACTATTGAATTCCTGGAATTTTTGACCCTTTACCTCTCAGGCCCTGGCTTATCAGACATAAAAGATATTACATTGTTCTCTAGACACCGGTGCCTACCGGTGACATAGCTGACAAACAAAAAAATTGTGTTAAATAATTTGATGTTTGCTACATTAAATAATGTCTCTCAATGTCTCAAAACTCACTCTTGCACGATGTAGTATAAACATGTTGTTTTGAATTGGGTTTGAGATGTTCTCAACTTGTAATTCTCAATTCAGAAACCTACCATTTAAGTACCTTGTACAACCTTGTACTACATTCAATGTCAAGTTCTATCAAACAAAGCTTACTTTCACTCACTGTCATATTTGATACCAAATTGATAGCTATAAAAAAGAGTTTCACCCGTGTTCTTTTCGTAATAACACGTGTTGTGAGGCTCCATTTTTAACTCAATCTACCGTACAATTTCTATATATTACAAAATATATTTACTTGACATTGGCAAAATTCGCGTATTTAACGCGAGCACGCCATTAATTAAGAAAGAAGAAGAAGCTATAAAAAAAAGAGTTTTGATATCTATCTTGTAATTGTTTGTAATTACATTTTATTAAATATATTGAAATGAATTCATACAAGAATTACAAGATTGTAACATACAAAATCAAAAGGCTTAAATGATGATGGGCGGGCCATATGATAAGAGGATAAAAAATGGAGCAAAATTGTAACAAGGTGGTATCCCAGAGAGGGCAAAAGGAAGAGAGGTCGACCACAAAGAAGGTGGGACAACGACATATGAGAAGGCGCAGGAGCAACATGGAATAGAGTGGCTGAAGATAGGCACAGATGTAATAAGTTGGCCTTAGCCCACTGGCAAACAGATCTACAAAGAATGAGCAAGCCTATAATATTGATTCTATTAAATTCAATTTTTCGTTGTAGATGGCTGCGTCTTGTTATGTAACGATTCTGTCAATGCTCAAATATTGAACTAATGAAAAAAGACCGAATGAAGTAAAAGACTATTATTATTATAATTGAATCCGTTATTTGCTAGCAGGACACTGGTGTCCAGAGAACAATGGATTATATATTGTGTATTTCTAGGGTCTGAGATGTTAAGAATATTTATGATTTTTAAATTTTTGCATTTTTTAATGCTATTTGTATTATGATACAATTTAAGTAGAAAAATATTTGAAAAAATCAACTTGGACACAAGTGAATCCGTCTGAGATTCCATCTGAGAATTCACTTGTGGCAAAGTTGTTTTTTTTCAATATTTTTCTATTTAAAATTTATCAAAAGGTTAAGAAGAATAGTACAGCTAGCTACTCACTTGCTAAACATTACATTACAACTACAACAACGTTTTAACCTTAGACTTGATGCTAAGGATCAAACAAATCAATGTAAAAAAGCCCATAACCTAGCAAGTATATAAAAAAAAACTATAAGTATTTTGGTATCCAAAGTTGTTATTAAGAACTCATAGCTGAAAAGATCTTTTTCTCAATTAAAAAGTTGTTTTACACAATGAACAGGCGTTCAGTTAAATTGTTGTTAGAAAACACTGCCACTGATAAACTGCAACTTATATTTACACTAGCATCCACCCGCGGTTTCACCTGCATGGTCTCAGTTCCCGTGGGAATATCGGGATATAAAGTATCATATGTGCTAAAAGGCGAACAGGCTATCTACTATTTGTGTACTAAATTTCACCCAAATCCACCACCTATATTAAATTACCAAAAATACTGTTTTTTTTTAACTAATTGCCTACATGGTCCAAACCCAGCCAGACCTGGACTATTGTTTATAACTTGCAATTTGGGAATAAAAGTATTTACCTAATATTGAAATTATTATTAATATGTAAGTACTTACTAAAATTCAATATTTTTTCAAGTAGCGGTTCAGTCTATGAAACTGTATAGGTATCACATGTAATAATTTGAAATTAATGGAAATTGTGGAATGCTTAGGCAATATAAAATATAAAAATACTTGTAGGATAATATATCAAATGAAAAGTTTGTAAGTAGGTACTAGTTAGTACATATTTAAAATTATATATATTAAAATATGTGATAAATATTAAACAAGAAAATATACTAGAAAAAAGCAACTAGTCTCATGTCGCGACATCCCGTCAGGGCGAACAAAAATAGCATTGTAAAATGCAAAATAAAAAAATGTATAATTAAAAATATGTGATATGGTAGTGGTGTATTCTGCCACTGACGCTAATCTTTACTGGCAAAGTAACAATAAAAAAAAACCTTAATTTATTGGCGGTTTGGCATAAGCCGCGCTAAATCACGTGGTCTCTGCCGCAAGTTAATTGGTGACTAACGAATCGAATTATCGTTTCGCTACATAACGATGTTAATTTGTCTACGGGCCAAGGAGGCCCAGGAGAGCCAATAATCAAACAAAGCCCGATCTGTTCTGGGATCAAACTTGGGGCCAACCACTAGACTAGATAAGTAGTTCAAACTTCAAAGCAGTGTCTCATTATTTAGATTGCATAAAGTTTACTAACATAATTAGGTGACGAAATGCTGTAATTAAGAAGGGGGCTCCATAGTGCTCGCCTACCCGTAATTTGTTGGCACCGTTTTACGCTCGTTACGGCCCTGCCCGCCCCGCTCGCTAAACACAGTAATGTCTCAATTGCTCGCTTTTCTCACGATGACGCCCTAAACATTTTACTTTATGGCATCATTACCGCCGACTGAACAAAGAATCAAATTCTTTGTTTTACATTCCCTGCAAGTGTTATATTGTTGCGAGTTTCAACGTAAAATAATCATAGCCTCAAGATTTGCAGGTGGTACAAACATAAATTTTGCGGTAACTGGCAATTTAAAGGAATACATTGAAACTCGGATACGTAAACAGAATTTAAAAGGGCATCCACGTGCAAATCTTCGTTTGTGAATTTTGGGCGGTATAAGTCTCGCGCATAATTACTTTATTTATAATGTTAAAACTTTGAATTGAAAAATGCTGCATTAATGTTTGAACATCACTTTTTTTCAACTTTTCCAATCGCAACAATCCTTTTAATTTTCTCGTACTCACAGGAAATTAACTAACAACGCTTTGGAAATATTTTAAAAGAACTTTACATTCTTTTAAAATATTTCCAAGAGTTGAAGATTACCAAATATGAAACACTAGTAAAGTAAACGTTACCCGTTATTATTCAAAGACGTTACCATAACAAGAATGGTCACTATCATACAGTAAGTACATTTCAATGAGTTTTAAAAAGCGGATAAGAGTCGTTATGTCGCGAATTATGAATTACAATAAGTTCGAATGATAGTCAAATGCGTCGCTAGCTTCGATTTATTACTTGAATCAATAATTTTTGATAGGCGTGTGCTTTGAATATCTACAAGCCGAGTACCTAAGTTTGTTGTCGCTGATTGAACCGAGCGCAACGTCATTGCTTTGTTTCGGCACGGAGGAGAGCATTATCTTGGTTGCTTGTCATTTCCACCAAAGCCGGTTGTGACAGATCCACTCCTGGAGTACCTACTGACCGAAAACGCGTTAGGGTACAGTTATGCTAATTCTAGGATTCCTAGGTAAGTAATTTTACCAAAAACTGATACATTGGATCCTAGGAAAAGTTTTATTCGCCAAGCTTTTTTACTCTTCGTTGTGTAAGAACCAATTAAAGACTTAGATCTTTGTGTAACATGAGGTAAAATGCCATTTGCAAATTATTTAGACATTAAAATAAAATACTTTTCTCTTCTACTACCACCTAATAAAAAAAGGTTCATGAGAACGCTAAGAGATAAATTTAATAGAAAAGCATTACCCTAACTAAACTATATTATGTCAATCTTGAGTGGCGTTTTTCAAAGGGACAAAGATCAAAGCCTTTGAAGCGACTAAATAAAAAAGAGATTGGTACCTATTTCTTTGTATTTGTTAAGGGGCTACTTTCCATTTGACTTACGATTTATTTTCTGAATCCAATTCGTTATGCAAACATAAAGGTCGGCATCCACAAAAGCTGAAAGCAGCGCGGGGGGAGTTGTAGATGTCCCGTGAAAATCAATGGAGTCTCGTTATTTTTATAATGTTTTCGTAATAAGTTGAAGTCTGATTCCATTTGCCTACAATGGCGTTATTTTTAATTTACAATAACAGTGTTATGCAGAACTTTTACAATTTATTATGTGACTTATAGAAATCAAACTCGAGGGAACTGGTCTGGAATCTGGATGAAAGGATTAGGCTGTCTGGTGTAGACGTGTCGTTGTCAGTAACAGCTGATATTTACAACGGAATGAGGTCAGGCGTCTATCCTGTAAGCTCTGTGATTAAGTCATCACTGCCAAATCATCCGCGTAATGCCGCTCAGGCCCCTAATGCAAGCCATTCTGCCGCTTTCTCTAGACTAAGCCAAGCACTCGGCAACCTCCTAAGTGCCACAATTTGCATATTTGACGCTTAACAGGTGTTTCAAGTTTGTTCCTTAATTTATTTTTGTTCATAACTGCGTAATGTAATATTTGATTTTACTTTATTTGAACATAAAGCTATTGAGTTAAATAATAATAAAGATCAGAAGTTCTCAATGCGTCAATTCAGAAGACTGAAGATGTGCTTACTTGTTACTTATATGGTCGGTTCCTGAATTGATTAAAGATGCGTCTTGGTGGGTTTTAATGAGTGCAAACACAGCCAGACCCAACGGTTTAATGTTCCTTCTGAAGCACAGCGTCGCAAGCTTGAGATATGAAATTTTTAGTCACCCATCCTGTGACCGAACATTATGAAAGTTGCTTAATCACCACAATCGCAGGCTTAGCTCGCGAACCGAGCTCATCAGGCTCAGTGGTCTCACTTTCGTGCTCTATTTACTCTCCCATTAATACAAGAACAATTCATAATATTATGTCCTATCATAAAAACTATTGTTATGATCGTTTTCAATAAAACTACCTGCGACATAATATTTAATTTATAATGAAATGGCGTGCTCATCGTCATTGTGGATGCTCCTCTTTATTCTAGAGAGGTCACACGTTATCTAAAACAGCTGTCGAGCGCACACGGCCTACAATGGACTCGTTTGTATCCCCGCCATTTTATATTGTTTGTAATTTAAAATATCGGGTGCGAGCTCGGGCACGACCGGCTTATTTTCCACCTCAATTGTGGAGTTATCCGAGGTGTATTGTTGCGTTGATTAGATCAGGGAAGCTTTGTTCCGTGGAGAATGGCCGGCTACACGGCCGCTATCGCCTGTCGGCCGCACGCGACCTGTTCATGAGTTTGCGGCCACCGGCGTACCTGGCTGAGACCACAGCGTCCGTTAATGTCTAGAAACAACACACCCTAGATAACCCTGGCTGCATTCAAGTCTGTGCATGTAAATCAGAGAAGCTATTTTCTTATCCAAGAATTTCAGCAGTTCAGGGGGCTTAAAAAGCAAGGATTTTGCATTTCTCGCTAGATTCTTATTACAATTCAGATTCAGAATCGTAAAATGGCATTTTTCTCACAATTCACAATAGGAATTGAATTTGATTCATTTTTACAATTAATTCATGTGACAGTTTTGTATGGAAAAGCGTAAATTACTCCACAAAATAGGAATCGCTTAAGCGTCAACAGATTTACAAAAAGATACTAATGAGCAACTTCTTACAAGTTATTTTGTACTTGTTTTGTGTTTTTTCCATAAAATTTATTATGACAAAGTGTGGCAATGTGAAGAATCGAATTATTCTTAGAAGTATCGTACACCGAGTTTGTCCGCGTGTTTCGTCTCATTAAACTGCCTCCAAAGGTAAGTAACTACGTACGTGTCTTTTTTTAAAAAGTTATAGTGGTTACATTTTCTTACTTATTACCTACGTCTAAGTGCTTTCCCAAGTAGATTATTTTATAGATATCACTCCTTGAATGCTTAAAGTAATAAGAATAATAAGTACCTACCTACATCAAACTCACATTTTGAGATATAAAGATAAAATTTAAATACTTCGGGCATCAACTTCACAAGTTTTATTATTAAAATAGGTAGGTACTTAGAAATCTTTTTATGTTACACACAAAACTTGTTATTATTTATGTTGTAAATAATACAGACATGTTGTAAATAAATAATTGTAGGCTTAGTTAGAAATCTACCTACTATTTATTATTTAATCTGTAATAGCTAAATATTGGTTATTTATTTTTCGGGTTATGATTATACAAACCCACATTTGTAATGCTGCTAGGATGCTTTCGTCGCCACTAACACCCCAAAAGGAGCAGCCTGAAATAGCTATTGCACATAAGGAATACAAATATTATATACCACTACAGCGAGGAGGGATGACCATCTGCTGCTCGATGGAAGATAAGATTTTTTTATGTCAATAAAATAAATAGTTTCTACTACTTTGTTTTTTTTTTCAATCAAATATAGTACTTACATTTATTTATTACAAATTAAAACACAACAATTATGTCTATAATGCATAAGAAGAGATTTTACAGCTAAGTATTTGGTTTATAAGCTCTATGTACATGAGTACCTAACAATTACAAGTATTATTATTTTTTCCAGAAATTACTATTTGATCAATTCTAAGGAATAACAAGATCAATGCCAGATTTTTATATATAATATGTGTACATGTGCTTTTTTACTATTAAATTAATGAAGTAAGTACTTACCTATAATTTTTTATTTGTTCGTATCATTTTTATGATGGTAGGTCTATAAATGATAGGTTTTAATTGTATTTAACTATTAAAATAATTTTCTTTTTAAAATAATAATCGGCCGCAAATAACTACATTGAGTTCTACAATAAAAGCTAAACTAATAAAAAATAATCTAAAAATTATTGTTGAAAAAGCTCAGTTTAATATTTTTTATGCATAGGTATAGCAATTACCTACTATAGTCACTGTTATAGTATGACCATAACCGCTGCGCACTGCGCTATAGGTGGGAGCCGGGGAAAAAAGAGCATGAGTTCACATGAGATCATACACGTCGGACAAATCTTACGATATCAGTTTACATTTCTAAGGCAAGACTTGTGGCGGAACGGTGGTCGGAGGCTCTTTAGTGGATAAAAATGTATTAGTTGTATTATCTTATTAGTTGATAAAAATGTAATCTACATTATACTCGATATTGTATTAAAATACCTAGGATGAATAAGAACTAAACTTATAATTCAAATCAGGATTTGTTTTATTGAAAATTTATTATAATTACAAACAAATAGATATTAGTATAAGTAGTAAAGTTATTCCGACATAGATTCTGTTTCAACTTCATCTTCCATTTCGTCATCATCTTCATCGTCCGTATCGCCATTGGAACTTGAATCAGAGTCTCGCAAATTTATTATGAATGAATCGATAATATTATCGAACCTAATATCGCGATTCCAGTAATCATTTTCATTTTTCTGGACATGATCATCGCATCTCTGCCATTTTTCTGCCGTGAACTCCGAAAACAATTTATCCAATATGATTATCTTTTCGTCTAGAGAAGAAATAATATAGTTTTGGGCTATGTTGTTTTTAACATCAGCCCAGACCAACCCAATAGGATTTAAATTTGGATGGCACGGAGGTAAACGCAGAACAGTGTGTCCACGGGCTTTCAGGAGTTCGTCAATTCTATACACGGGTTCTTTTTGTGTACTTGTGATAAGAATGAGCAGCTGAGCCTTTGTCATTGTTCCTGAAAATTCTACATTGTGGCGTAGCAACCAGTCTTGCATTTCTCTTAAGATGTCCCATGGGACATCTTATTCAATATGCCATCCTGCCTGTTGGACAAACCATGGTTGGGCCAACTATTGGCCTAAGATTTGATAACATTATATAGGCCCGAGTGCTCAACTTGAGACAGTATTCTTTGCACCTCATCTATCAGAGTCGGCAGCAAGCAAGCTGAAACAAAAAACAAGTATTTAAACTTAACTTAAATTTCAATTACTGCTATAAACAAACTAAACATTGCTAGCTAGGGAAGGATCTCCGCTAGCATATGAATTAGCATGCAAGTACATTTTGACATAGTCATTTAACCATGTGAAATACCAATATTAAGGGACTTCCTGTTGTTTACAGCATATTAGCAACTGCAATTTGCAAACTAAAAATTCACATGCTAGTTCTACTAGCGGTTCTAAATAGAGTATAGTTTTACACCGATCATGAAATTAAGAAGTTTACAATTATTTAATCTTTTTTTATGCACGACGGGGAGACTTTTAGCCTTCATCATATCTGATGTTAAGTATTGATACCTAAGGCTGAAGATGGAAGTGAGCCTCTCCCGGAATCCTCAATCACTGAAGACTGGCTATCTTATCTCTAACTGCCGGAACACAACAATGCTGTAAACATAATTGTTATAGCGTTAGACTTAGATAAGATGGTGGTAGCTAGCCAGACGGACTTAGAACAAGTCCTACCACCAACCAAACCGAATACAATATCCCCTGGGTCTGATACCGGTGGTTGTACCACTAGTCCACAGAGGCGGTTAAGTTATCTATAGTTTGTACATAATAAATTAAATTAGATAAAATGTATGTTAATCTTAATGTTTGTTAAATCTGAACCAAGCAAACATAATAAGATTATATACATTAATGACAACATTCACGTTATGTCATATTATGAATAATATGATCGATGAACTGAGAAATCACTGATTGCAGTAAATATTTGTAAAAAATCAATACTAATAGTATCGATACCTAGGTATATTGACATGCCATTATTATCAAAGAATGAGTACCTACCTACTTACCTACAATGGACCATTCCATTGCTGTTTGTGTGTCCCTCAGTGTTTAAATAGATTAGTCAATTCTTCTCCTAGGCACTTTACCTCGAGGTCTATTTCGGCAGTTTCTTGCCATACTACCTTTGTCCATGTCTTTATTTCTGCAAAACATAAGAATTGACTTAGAGAGGTAGGTTGGTACAAACTTGTAGCACAACAATTTATTCATACACAACTTGCGGCATGCAATTTTAACGCTTACTTTGACCGAAGCAGTTCGTTTTAACGTACAACCTAAGGTACCTATCAAGGTTTAACTAACTTGTTATGATCATATTCGATACAACAAAGTGTTTCCATGAAAGTATGTTCCAAAATACGATATTTGGAATGAGGTGTATGTGTTTGATCCCAAACGGAGCTTTAAACTTGAAGATTTTTTAAAAGTAAATTTCTAAATAAAATAATTCAATATTTTTACTTGATTGATTGATTGACGTCAATTAGACGTTTGGCGTGGCACATGATATTGGCAGTAAAAGACAAAATTGGGACTTTAAAACATTCATTGATTGGGCTTTTAATTAAACTTTTCTGTGTTAGTTGGTTATTTTCGTTAATAAATAGGTATTGCTTAGTAAGTTGAAGTAACAGTTTTCATCTTTTTTAATAATAAAAAATGATTAACAATAAAAACCGGTTCTTTTCGATCAAGTACGGTTTTCTATTATTTATAGGTGGCAACATAACCACCAAATGCGATTCTGCTAACGAACTGAATTGAAGCAATATTGCAAAAAAGGACTATTTTACGAAAGTTAGAGGAATTGTTTAAGATCTGCAAGAAATTCTCCAAACGAATTACTTTTAGCAATATCACGAATTGCTTCCTTCTAAGGGCCCAGCTCTAAACTTATTTCATTATAATTTTGTACGCAGACTTTATACACGTAAATAGAACGAGCTACGTGTAAAAGATAAATTTGCGTTTTTATCAGTAAATAAAAAACCTTTCAATGTTTGTCGTTTTATGAAAGCCGAGTTTTACTTTTTGCTATCAAAGTGATACCAATTTTTTGCTCCGCTACTTAAATTTGCTCCTGTCCGTATCATTACAACACGTGTATTGTGATAAAAATATAAAGGTGCAAGAAAATGTCTGTATTTAATAAACGTATTTTATTTAGGAGTCACGACCACGACACGAACTTTTCAGGGGATCCACTAGGTATCCATCTGTACTAATACGAATTGAAATATAAAAAACGTCACGTCCACATATTACTGATTCAATAGTTAAAAGTTGCTCTGGTTTGTAATATAATAGACTCTTGTAATGAATTAAGTTTGGGAGGTCTTGTTCCGGTGACAATATAATAGGTATTTATCCTGAGGTAGGCACTCGAAGTCTTTCGGGGAAAAAATTATCGAAAATGGAGGGTAACTCGGAGCAGCGCTAACAATACGCTAATGGCTTATGTTTGCGATGACTGTCCCTCTCAGCCAACAGGCTCTATTATCACGGTTCGGCCGCTGTGCACTGAATTGGCTAAATGTTTTGTACCCCTAAAAAGATTCGAGATGACGATGAAATTGTTGAGAAAATTGATCACTTCCACTTCAACAACTTTGGGCATGTTATTGTAAGCCCGTTTCGGTTTTGTTTATCATACTTCTTTTTGACACATTCCCATGATCTTGTACGTCTATCTCTATCTTTTTTAGGTAAACTGAAATATCGAAACCAAAGACATAGAAATTCTATTAACAAATAATAGTATTATATTAACGGATAATGGACATGGGAAACGTGTTTGTATTTGGCACAACAGCTGTATTTCTTATAAGTATTATCATTACCGTCCGGTTCACGTTTGGAACAGCAATTTGTGGTTATCGATAAAGTTTGTCAATAAAATATACAGATTATGTTGTCGCATTTCGATTTCGTTACAGAGGACCTTCTGTACTTAACTAGGTATTCCAGTATTTCTTTCAAAACATCTCTACACTTTGGCAGCGTCCTGTTTGTTTAATACTCGTACATACAAATTATGCTTAGTTAATTTTATTCCGTTTTGATAACGAGCATTCACCATGTATGACATTTTGTGACTGGGTATATTTTAACCATTTCCGAAAGTAGTTACTCAAAGGCAAAAGGACAATCATTGCTATGTAACCTTCTTCAATCTGAATCAAACGCTTTTACAAATCTGATGTAAACAACCAGTTCAAACGAAACAGACATATGTTAAAATGTAATGTCTGATGGATTAGGCGTTATCGACGGGGCCGGGCTGGCGATGTGTGCGACGTCACCGCGCCCATCAATCACAGCGCGGATGGACCCGTGACAGGCCATTAGGCCCCGCTTGGCCCCAGGTGCCGGCTCCCCTAAGCTTGTAGGACAACTGAGACAGGCAGAGCTGCAGGACATGGGACCATCGTAGCGTAGTGCTTTTTGTTACGTAAAGGTGAAACATATAACTGCTTTCTCGCATTCTGATTCACGCGAATGATGGTCCGTGGACAGGCCATTAGAGGCCCCGCTTGGCCCCTGGTGCTGGCTCCCCTGAGCTTCATGGTGCAGCACTTGCGAGCATCGTATTACTTTTTGTTGTGAAAAGCTCAGACATAAGTGTGAAAGAGAAAAGTCTGGTTTGATTTGTTTTACCTTTTTTTTTGCTGCGTTCGGGCTGGCCCAGATGGACCCTTGATAGGACATTAGGCCCCGCTGGCCCCAGGTTCCGGCTAGGCTAAGCTTGTAGGACTTATGAGACAGGCATCGCTACAGAACATGGAACCATCGTACTGCTTTTTGCTAGTAAGGCTCAAACATGAGTGTGAATTGGAAAAGTCTGTTTTGATTTTGTTTATTTGGCGATCCTTCTTTTTCTCGTATTCTGTTTCGCACGAATGGACCGTTGACCGGCCATGACCATGCTTGGCCTCGCTTGGCGCTGGCTCCTCTGAGCTTCGTGGTGCAGGACATGGGACAATCGTAGTGCTTTTTATTGTGTAAAGCTCAGACATGACTGTAAAAGGGAAAAGTCTGAAATTCTTCTTTATTTGGCGATCCAGGATAGGTACCTACTTCATTTTGTCGCGTTCAGATATTGGCGAGGGCGGACCCGTGTCCCCCACATGGCCTTAAGTGTCCGTCTCATTTAAGCTTTGAAAGCCAACTAGGTCGGACACAGCTGCAGGACAAGAGACCAACCATGGTTCTTTTGTTGTGAAGCTCAGACATGTCTGAGACTTCTTACTTATGCTCCGTTATGCCCTTACTTGGTCCTAGGTGCCCATCTCCCCTAAACCACACATGAGATAATTGTTCTTGGTAGGAAAACTAGGTTACACACAGTTGCAGGATCCGACTGTCGTGCAGCTGTGTCTAACCTAATTTTTCTACTTGCAGCTGTGTCTAACCTAGTTTTTCTACGTGCAGTTATGTATTTGCAGTTGTGGTGCTTTTTGTCTAGTGAAGCTCCAACATGACTGAATAAGAACAGCCTGTCTGTTTTGATCTTTGGTTGAATTGATTATCGTGTGTTTTCTTAAACAGGCAGCGTTAACAACTTGCAGTGCCAATGTTATGATATAATATTCGAAAAAAGAAACATTCAATGCGTTCACAGCTTTTATCCGAACATGCTAATTAAGATAAACGTTGTCGAGAAAACCTGCTTAAACTCCAACAGTTCCCTCTTTGCAAAGGCTAGCTATAAACCATAATTGTCCATGATTGCGCATGAATTAATCCATCCATAAATTATAGCCGATAGCTCCGTCTGTAATTACAAATCTTTCGCCTATAAGGCATTATCATTCATGGCTTATACCCTGTCACCCTCAATCAGACGACCGGCCGAGCGGATGATTCATACCGTAAATGCAACCTATAATATTAAACTTATTATTCTTTCGCTATTCCGACATTCCTGTATTAAATAATCCCTTCAAACAAAATTATTAAGGTAGCTACTTTTTTCACAGATTTTAGTCAGGTTGTCATCTTTAACAATGTGCATGGAAAGAAATAATTATAAATAATAAATACATATTTGCATACAATCACACCAATTAAGTACCTATCTAGCCCACGTTAAGTTTCATGAAGAACTTGTGTTATGGAATTTGAATAACGAATGCATTACTAATCGCCTTCAGAACTATTTCAGCTTTTTGTTAAAACATTCTGAACCGATGATATCTAACAATTGAAAAATGGTAGGTAAGTGAAGTTGTTTAGTTTTCTTGGTAAGATAATCCAAAATACGAGGGTGGATCTAAAAGTTTTAAACCCGACCATGAAAATTAAAGAAAAGTTGGTCCGATAAATTTTTATTTTCGACTTAGTCTCCAATTAGGTCAATGCACTTCTTCCACCTGACTTGCAACTGGTTTATACTTTCTAAAAAAAAATATTCCTGAAGGTTGTCAAAAAAAAATGAACATTTACGCGTATCACCTCTTCTCTCCGAAAATTTCGGGCCCCTTAGGGTTTTTTTAAATTTGAATATAAGTGATAGTCCGAGGGTGCTATGGTTTCAGGCGAAGTTCGAACCCTTGATGGAACAACGACTTTCGTCCGCAACATTCCCGGTTTTTTTTCTCCGATTTTGTTTCTAAGTTGTCGTAAAAGGTTATAATAATAACCAGAATTTATGGTTTTGCCTTTTGGTAAATTACCGACGACAATAATCCCCTTTGCACCCCAGAAAACTGAGGCCATGACTTAGTTGGTCGACAAAACAACCTTCGCATACTTTAGAGTAGGTAAGGCAGATTTATCCACTGCTTGGATGGTTGTTTAGATTCAGGAGAATAGTGGTGAACCCAGCTTTCATTCATGGTAACAAACCGGGATAAAAAGTCCTCTGGATCTGCCTCAAAAAGCTCCAAGCAGTCACGAGAAATTGCATTAATGTTCCACTGAAAGCAATTTCGGAACCCATCAAGCAAAAACCTTGTCAAACAAATAATCATAAAAAAAATATATGTCTTGCAGTATCGGTACGAAACTTCGCACCTTTACTACCAAAGAACCATACTAAAAAGTGAGGGTAGATTTATATAAATAACTTTTGGATCCACCCTCGTAGTTTTATCTTTTGTTCGTGTAAGTTTGACTGTTTTTTAGGATCCTTCATTTAGGATATAGGTATATTTTTTATATAATTTTAGTTACGTAGAGAGAGACAAATGAAAATATTTCAGCATTTTGTAGTGAAAGTCGCACAGTAAATTACAAACAGTGATCTAATACAGGCGTTCCCACCACAATTTATTGTGACTTGTAATTCCGAGGTCTTCCTGATTAGAATTCTGCGATTTAATTATCTACTAATGAACTGAAAGGTCAGACCGTGTTGCTACATTTTATTCCTCAAGTACCTTTCCACAGCAGTCAAAAACTGTTATTAATGAACATTGTTTTTTCAGCGAACATGAAAGAAATATGTTTTTCACCTCACACGCTCTGAAAAGGACGTTTTGTCAATCAGTTTAGGCGTAGAAAATTGCTTTTTGGGGCCTAGCGCGGCAAAGTACTTTTTTAATTGAATACCTAAAAATATGTCTTAATGCGTTCCGAATCGCACTACAGACTTTTCTGTTATATTTAATTATTATTTTAAATAGCTTTAAATTAATTATAATACTCCGTTTTGGTTTAATTATATTATTTTAGTTCATTGAATCATAAAAACAATAATAATAAGATTAAACTATTTGTTAAAAGAATTTTAAATTATGCTGGATGAGATTTCTCAACCTATAATTGGATTTCGGACTGTGACATAAATCTTTATTTATAATTGGATTTCGGACTGTGACATAAATCTTTATTTTTAAATTGTCTTTGTCTTGTAAGTACCTCATGTCAGTCTAAACATTTACGGAATCGTTTTTATTCTTATTAATAAGTAACAATATATTCCTACTTTAAATAACTTTGAATTAACTATGATACTCCCTTTTTATTATTTTAGTTTTTTATATCATTAAAACAACGAGAATAAGGTATATTTAGATTAAACTTTATGTTTAAAGATTTTTTTACGGGAAGTTGACCGCGGAAACAACCATAAAATGTTCCTCGCCGTTGTGAGGTGAAAAATTGTGTGTTGCGCTCGGCAGAAACGTTTTTAGCGTCTTGTACCTTTGAAATCCTAGGATCCTTCACTTGCTCAAATTTGAATAGATGTAACTCGCCGCTAAATAACCAACTTTCCAGCCTTGCATAACAAATAACTATTGTTTTCGAGACAGTTTTAGTAAACGGAGGGAAAGTAAAGTATATTGTATTTATTTTCGGCTCATTAAATATTACTTAATCTGTACCTCATTGAAAATCCATTTTCCCCTGTCAAAACCATGTAACGCTCGCCTGACAATCACTTGTGATTGTGAGTCGAGTCGATGTTTTCTTTTATTTTTATATACAAAAACTATAGCATAGGTCAATATGGGTTATACTGTACCTAGATTGATTTTTAGACTAGATATTTACAATACAACTTTGCAAAGAGAGTGATTGGCAATGCAAAGAAATACTGTCTATTTTTCAAAACTGTTACCTTGACTGGGACTGGTTTAATATTCAGTCGGAAGTCGGAATGGCCACGTTATTCCTCGCTATAGATTGCGGGCTTTGGCGCTTACAGGATCTGAATGCGCGACACGTATTCTGGACACGTGGTTTCCGCACAATAATAGACTGCGTCCATTAATTAGACCAACATGTTTCATCGTAATGGACACGCCCGACGCGGAGACGACGCTGTTATAACACGTAATTGATGATGGGAACAATGTTTTTTGCTTTGATTTAACATAACTCCTCGCTATCAACATGTTGACGGCGAGTCGTCAAATTCAAATGCTCATTGCGAATGCAAACGAAACGATATAGGTAAGGTTATATTAACTTAGGGCATCTGAAATGTAAGGGCAGCAGTGGCGAGGAGTCGAAATGTGACGAATGTAAGCCGGTTTCTCTATGGTGGAAACCTACTCTATGGTGGATCGCACGGTGTGTCGGTCGACCAGAGCAAGCTAGCTGGACGAAATTATGTTCTGTTTTATTGAGCTAAGACTTACGTTATATATATATATCAATGAAAGTTTTAAATATTTTAAGTAACTTACTGGTACTATAAAAATATATTGATTAACATATGATAAATTTTAAATAGAAAAATATTGAAAACGTCAACTCGGCCACAAGTGAATTCTCAGATGGGACTCGAACCTACGACCTTTGGAAATCCGCTCCAATGCTCTTACCACTGAGCTACCGAGACTTGCGGTTGCGGACCACACCGGCACCGTCGAAATTCTCCAATACTTTTATATTTTTAAAACGCTGTAGGCCAGCGTTGTCACAGCAGTTGTCACATCAATGCTAGGAATATCCTTGTATTCGAAAGAAACATCTTTTCAGATGCACTGAAAAAAAAACTTACTCATATACAACCAAACTTTCGTCAACCTATAACACAAAAAAGTGACCACATAATTATTTGCAATATGTAACCAAACCCAGTTGGCTTATTTTTCTGACAAACTATATGTGTTGTGTATTGCAAAACAGTTTTTGCTACGTGTTATGAAAAAGCTTTCGTTACTTTTGGCCTAACATTTGTTATAAATAAACAATTTGTTTGTTTTCCATTTGTAAAATACTTAGACTGGGTGTAGCCAAAAAATTTACTACTTTTTGTGTTTATTTAAATTCAGCAAAACTTTTGTGTTAATACATTGTTTACGTATAGCAAATCTTGTGTTAATTCTCTATTTACGTATAGCAAAACTTTTGTGTTAATACTTTGTTTACGTATAGCAAATCTTGTGTTAATTCTCTATTTACATATAGCAAAACTTTTGTGTTAATACTTTGTTTACGTATAGCAAATCTTGTGTTAATTCTCTATTTACATATAGCAAAACTTTTGTGTTAATACTTTGTTTACGTATAGCAAAACTTGTGTTAATTCTCTATTTACGTATAGCAAAACTTTTGTGTTAATATTTTGTTTACGTATAGCAAATCTTGTGTTAATTCTCTATTTACGTATAGCAAAACTTTTGTGTTAATACTTTGTTTACGTATAGCAAATCTTGTGTTAATTCTCTATTTACGTATAGCAAAACTTTTGTGTTAATACTTTGTTTACGTATAGCAAATCTTGTGTTAATTCTCTATTTACGTATAGCAAAACTTTTGTGTTAATACTTTGTTTACATTAGCAAAACCTTTGTGTTAATATTTTGTTTACCTATAGCAAAACTTTTGTGAGATTACTTTGTTTACATATAGCAAAACTTTTTGTGTTAATACTTTACTTTGGTATAGCAAAGCTTTTGTGTTAATACCTTAGCAAATAAAAATTGCTATCCTTAATGCAGCTCACATACCTGCAACTTCCATAGTGAAACTTACAGGCACATGAACCACATTAAAGATAGCAAATTTTATTTGCTATTATTTCTAAATAAGATGTAAGTAGTTGATAGAATAAAACGAAAAAAAATTATCCAATTGTTTATTAAATTTTACAAGTTATATAACAGCCTTTCACATTATTATTATAATTATTCACTTAATTATTATAATTATAATTATTCACCCAGGTGATTAAAAGCCGGGTTATTTTAGGCGACAAAATTTGGAATTTAATCGCCCAACTCATGTCATCTGGGTGATTATAGTGGAATAATAAAATAGAGTACAAGATTTTAAATCTTTTTAACACTTAAAACTTACTTCAGTCAATTTATGTCGCATTACAACTTTTTTTAGTAAATGAATCCCATATGCCTACGGCACCCACTGTGTCTCACGTATACCCTTTTTTAACTTTGTGTATCCTACAACCTACATGTCATGCATGTTGCGCACTAAAAATGTAGAGCATTCTATTAGGGGGGTAGGTATTTCTGTGCGCACTAGCACTACAAGTGTGTGTTTTCAGCAGTGAAACGCATGTCATGCAATATAGAGTACATTAGTAAAAAAGGTGATAATAAGAACCTCCACTCAGTGAACCCTGTAAGTATGTGAGCCTTAGGTATATCTTGATACTAAAAAACGATGAAATGTGAAATACAATCAGGTACCGACACAAGTTTGTTACGTTATTGGTTAGACTTATTTAAATATAAAAATCAAATAGTAAAATAGTCTCTAATTCACTTAATTATAAACTTTTAACTTGTAGCTATAACAGATCTATGCTATTAACGACTAACTAGCTGAAATGCTGTAAGCACCATTAACTTAAAATTAAGGTTTTGTATAATACTGCACGTATCACTAACAAGGGCAGAAGTGGAATTATACCAAGTGCACTTATACATACTTTGAAATATATTTTTGTGTAGGGTGTCTCAATAAGAGTGCACTTTGTAAATTTTGTGACGACTTTTTCATGTGCAAGTAGAAACTCTGAAATTTTTGGTTCCGATTACTTAAAATGAGTGCTCCGTAAAAAAAACGCGTCATCATTGTGAAAACTCACAACAAAATGAGGCTGAGATTAGAGGGAATGCTGAAGCAACATGACGTCCAGATCGTGCAGTTTAGACCACGAAAACATAAAATTTCATAATCATATGTTTAAGATTGATACCTACAAAGTCTGCAATTTCAGCCTCATTTTTGTAATGGATTTTCACAATGATGACATGGTTTTCTTTAAGTAATCGGAGCCATCTTTGGTGACACCTTTAAAATTTCAGACTTTCCACTTGCACAGGAAAAAAAATATAAAAAAAATTAAAAAGTGCACAATGAGAGACCCTATACATATAACCGTTATTGTTCTAGTATATTTATTAATTTTAAATAAAGCCTCATACACTGTACCCGTAATAATTAAATAAAAATCAAGGAAATAATTAAATAAGTAGAGGTAGAATAAACATAAAAGTACAGTCCAACCAAACTGTTTAACAATAGACTCATAAACTATTTTAATAGTCAAAAATATTTAGCAATTATCCGTAGCTTTTTTACAAATCTGCAATTTTTTTTACTATTGAAGGCTGTTGGACCTGTACCTATATATTCTTGTAATTTTTATAACGTACATGCCCATTTATTGATTAATTGAAAGGCAAACAAATTATTTTCTAAATATCCTATTAGATTGTATCTAACTAATCGCAGCTCGCTGAGTTACATATTTTTTACCACTTGACGTAATGTTAATATGGCAAAGAGTAGATGATATCAAAGTATCATAAAGTATTATAATGCTATCAGTCTCTGGTTTTTCTACTTCAAAACACTGATAATGATAATCAAAACAAACCGTATTCAATATATCACATTCAAAAATAACCCTTATACTATCATAAACGAACACATTTTTGACAATCATAAAAGATATATCTCCAAGCTCTGTCATATCACGAACGAGAATTCTACCCGGCTTATATATTGTACCATTTATTTTTGCCCAAGATACAAGGCTAAGTGAACCGCCTAAATTTAATTTAAGCACATGTATTATATTTTCATAGTCACGATTTAAGAGTCTTTTTGAAGGGCCTATAGAAAAAGTAGCATCTAACGATCCTTGAGTAAAGATTTCGTTCAATTGAAGCTGGTGCTTTATTGCGAGTGACTTTGTAAGATTTCTCCTATTGAATGTGGCTCGAGCTGCCATTTTGGATAGTCTGTGCTTAGCTTCAAAACGCATTGACCAAATGTTGTTTAGAGGACCAAATTTTGATAACATGGAGTGATAATGCACTAAAAAGTGAAATTTTGGCTTCAAAGTATCTCCTGATAATGCTAAAAACATTTCGTTCATTTCTGAAACTAAATTTTTTAATACTTGGCAAGTAGGTATATTGATTGCAGAGGATAATAACAGATCAACAATCTTTTTCAAAATTATATATAGTTGCCAATAATTATCCTCTGTTGGTATAAAGTCACCGATAATGAGACCAAAATATCGCAAAAATGATAACATTTCTGAAGCTGATAGTCGAACATTACCTTTAGTAATATACTCCATACTTAATGCACATGGTTTACTTGAACTATCGGGGCCATAATCAAAGTTTTCTAACCTATGATTTAAAACTGATAAAGTGAAGTACTTTAAATCTTTCGTGTATTTTATGATAAGGAAAGACATAATATATTTTCCTACCCCCTCAAGTATATCATGCATTATATCCACACCTACCTGGTCAAATAAACTGAAATGCTTGACAGATAACCAAACACACTTTTCTTTTATACCTGTGCTGCTTGAACAGTTCATCTGAAGTTGTTCTTGGTAATTATCATCGTTTCGCAGTAAATTTTCAATCTCAAAACACTGAGTTTTCATAACTTCTTTCGACACTAAACATATTCGGCATGGATAGTTTGATGAAAATGATTCATTGAAGCCTATTATAGAATGTATACCAAGATTGTCACCGATAATTAGACCTAATGCAAAATATAGTTGGCCATGAAATGTAGGAACATCGATTTCTATGCCAGTTTCAAATAAAAAGTTAAGCTCATCAATTAGTGGCTTAAAGGTAACATTATTGCCAAATGCAACCCTATCAGCCGAATGAAATAAAAGAGCTAGAAAAATGTTGGCTAAAGCAGAAGCTCTTTCTGGGGGCATGCAACCAACCGATACATATACTGCTCCTAGTTTGTGGATCCCGGAATGGCTGCCTAAAACATTACCACTCTCGTAATCATCAAAGAATAAAAATAAAGGGAATACTAGCTTATCTTTACACCCCTTTATAAATTTAGTCCAATATGCACCCTGAATGAAATTAGATATATGACTATGTGTATTTGTTAAATCTGTGATATACTCCAAAGTTTGTTGTAAAACTCCATCAAGAGAAAAAAACCTTTGTAGAATGTGTCTCAGTGGAATAAACTGAACAGTACATTCAACAGTTACAGCATTTACAACACCACGTTTAGTAGTAGTAGTATTTCTTTGACCTATTACTATTTCATTTGGAGCTATATAAGATCCCTTAGTTTCAAAATATTTAAGACGTTTGTGCTCAGTATTTAATGGTTTTAACGGGCGTTTGACAACTGACAGCACTTCTTCTTTAATCAATTCCAAGTCCCTTGCTTTATCGTTCGACTCTATTATTTTTGTAAAAACGTTTTCAATGTCATTAGCTATGGTACTAAAAACATATTTGTCTACGCCGTCGACAACATCCTGAACGGTTTGCCTGGGTAACAAAGGGTTTGCGTACAGACGCGATAAAAATAGTGGTATTTGGTTACTGACCAAGGTTCTAGAACTTGGAACAGACGACATATTTCTTATCTCGTTTATGGTACCTAAAGAATCACTGCTAGATGCATCATTTAAACTATATTCATTTGATTGAGCTGTATGGGGCGTTTGTGAATGAGCACTTGAAACCGTCTGCAAATTCAAGGAATTATCATTAACTATCGACGTTTTTTCAGCATTAGAACTAGGAATGTGAAACTTCTTCAAATGTTTAGCAAATGTATTTTTTAAAGAAAATGATCGGTTACAACCATTATCTATACAATGATAAACTGAAAACTTGTGTCTGTTGTGAGCAGTAACGAAATGGTCGAACAAGATTTTTACACCATGATTCTTTTTAAAACATAAAAAACATGTAATCATTGTAAAATTGGTATTGTGTCAATATCAAGGGAAAATGACCTTGTTGTGTGAATGTGAAAACTATATAAACTGTTAAGAAATTATTTCTAAAAATCGAAATCAACGATATAAGAAAACCGACAACAATGTCCGTTACCTCTGATAAGAATAAATCACCTATGAATAAATCGACATAATCATATTTTTACTACTTAAGTTCCAATCCAAGATCAGTTACAAGAGTACGCACTGTTGTAAATACTTTATCGTATTTGGTATTCAAATTAAATAAAGACTTTTGGATGAATTGCCATACGTGGCTGCATTCTGCGGAATACTCTGCATTCAACACAAATATTATTTTGAAACAAGCATCGATTGATTTTACAATGGATGTGCTCTCGTAACGTAAATGGTTCAATATAATGTACCTTGAGGTTATCTCTTTCAGTGATGGACCCACCACAATTATAAAGGGTTGGAAAGTTAAGCCCATTTGTTGTATTTTTGTTTTGCGCCTTTGTATGGTTTCATCTATCTCCGCAGCACTTTTTAAGTGGCAAATAAAGCTATGCAAGACTTCAAGTTTAGAAGGTCTCCACTGTTTTTTTGTCTTGTCTGTTTTCAGCAAGGAGGTTGTCATTAAAAAGGGCAGTGCCATTAACGCAACAACATTCAAAACCTCTTCCGTGTCTGTAAGAGATAATTAAACATGTTAATGACTGTAATTGTCAAGAAGATTTAACCAAGTAAACTAGAGTTTTCACCCTGAACAAAAAAGTGTAGTCAGCAAATTTGACATTTAACTATGTCGTGGCTGTCTGTAGTCTCATATGACCATACGTTTTGTTTCAAAGTAAAGGTGAGATGGAAGACAGCCACGCGTCTACAAAAAAGTGTTAGTACTAAGAGCTCCATTGGATCCATGCTTCTAGGTAATTGTAATAAATACTACTTCGAAGATCTAAATTTCATGTACAGTCGAGAGCATGTCAAGCTTTTCACTACGAGTTAGGAATGCTGCGAGCGTAAGACAAAGTAACTTTTTAATTTTGCTTTCTGAAGACAGTGAGGAAAACTCGATTTTGCTGCGAGCGAGAGACAAAGTAATACTACAATACCTATATAACTAAAAAAGGTTTAGGTATTAAGTGTTTGAGTTTTTTTATGAATGACACGGATATTCTACATCCAAACTAAAACGTTATTTTAAGTAGGCACTATGTAGCTAGTTGCTGAATTATATATAACTTACCGTCGTTTTCTATGATGTTTAAAATGTCTTTTAATCCAGAATCCTGTCTTTTTCTAGCGTAGTCAATTATTTTTGGCCTAAGCAAAGGCCAGTTTTGATCTAGTTTGTCGTCGTTGTTTGGGTACAGAGTCTTGAAATCCTTCAGAAGCTAAAAAAAGTCTTATATTATGTACTTATCTATATAGTTATAACCTTACACTTACAACAAACAGAAGTTATTTAACTTTTACTTTGAATTGGCATGGAGGATAACTTAAATATATAAATACATTACACAATAAATAATAAAAAATAAAATAGCTTACCAAAAACACACCGCCAGGCTGGTTGAGTGCTTTATACTTGCGAAGGTACTCTTCAACTGTTGTTTCATTTGATGTTAATTCTTTAAGCCTTTGTTTAGCAGTGATATCCCAATATGTTTCTACTGTCTCCCAAGGATCACAGCAATTTTGGAGCCATAAGATTTTGTCCTCCACACCCTCAGTAAGTGTCTTTAATTGTTCAACAGCATCCTGAATGTTAGAGTTGGTGACAGTCCGAGGCGAACCTGGAATGCTGCTCGATGTTGATGGCTGCCGTTTTGTGTATTCTGATATCACTCCCGATTTAATGAATTCACGCCTGCGTTGCCTGTAGCAGTCTAACAATTTTCCCTTAGCTGAAATTTTATGCTTCGTGGTGATGGTCGTATATGGAATGAAATATACTGATGAATTTTCTTTGTTGAATATTTTTGGAATATCGTAAGCAAGTTCGTAAAGTCTTGAACTGGTTAGTTTTTTTTTGGGGTCGTCTTTTAATTCATGAGCAATTATAACAGTGCACAGCCTTCTTCTATCTGCGTTGTTTAATAATCCTGTCTCTTTATATTTGCTTAATAGAGATTTACCATCATTTGTTGTTCTTAAAATTCTGTACAACTCCTGAAATATAGAAATTAATAATTGCATACAATTCATATATATTCTCAAAAATGAAAAAGGGTCATAATATGACAATGCATGTATGTATAAACCGACTTAGATTTGGGTCGGAGAACACTACTGCTTGGTGACAGAAACAGGCAAGCCGGTGGAACCAGTCCAGGCGGACTTTGCACAAAGTCCTACCACTACTACCTAAAATAAGTAAACAAAATGATATATTAACTTACACAAGAAATGTCAGGTGTAATATTATCTTCCTTTTCATTTTCTTCAATTTGTAATTCTGTCAGTGGCGACTGAATTAAGTATGTTGTTACAGTGCCACACTGTTCCTTGCATTGAGAATCCTCACAGATCTGAAAATAAAAAACAGCTTAGTGTATATTCTCTTAAGTACAGACATACCTAATAATTTTTACTAGGACAATTTGTTACTATGGCGAGCTCATTATCAACAGAGTGCAGACCATCTACCTAGGATCCTACAAAATAGATTGATATAGATAGTCCTCCCGACCTATTTCGGCCAAGGCCGTCGTCACTGATTTGTTTTCGGGACACAAGCAACACCAACACGGCTGAACTTGGCTTCCGAAGGAAGGACGGATCATCTTTCTTATCAGGCAATCAGGTGATCAGCTTGCTATGTCCTGACCAAACTAGAAGTAACAACACAAAGTAGTTGCTCCCCGCGGGAATCGAACACATGACCTTGTGACCAACGCTCACAGACCAGCGCTCTAACCACTAGACCAGCCCCAGGGCAGTAACCTACTACTAACATGATAGACACCTAAACCTGTCCTTTGGTGCATGCATGGCTCTGAAGTAGGCATAAAAAAATAAAATTATTGACTCACTTCCATACTAGTATTTGTTTCTTCCCCTGACGTAATAAATTTTAACATTCTAATTTGTGCACTTAATTTGGCCCTGTGACCAATTATTGGCACCAATTCTTTCAGGTCAGATTCGGACAACATTTGCAAGGTTTCCAAATCGATAGCTTGTTCTGCAAAAATATTTGAATTTTTGTAGGTATATATTATTTAAATACATAACATAATTATCTCTGGAACTAAGTTTTTTCACTGATAAAAAAATCGATGACGCACCATACTGGTTCATCATCAGCCTATTGCAGTCCACTGCTGGACGTAGGCCTCCCCCAGGGGGCGCTGCAAAGCCTGATCAATGTCATCCAGTCAATGCTAGCTACCTATAGGTCATCAGTCTATCTGGCCGGTGGATGTCCACCACTAGGTTTGCCTAGCCGTGGCTTCCACTCGAGAACCATGCTGCCAACAAAATAAGCTAGTTGAATTATGATATAAAGAATAACTTACCTTTGAAAGATGCGATGTATGTTTCCAAACCCCATAAACGGAGATAGTTCTCAATAGGATCTGGACGTTCATCAGGCACTGGAAACTCCATATCTTTCGAATCTTTTAAAAGCGTCACGTACATTCAATAATTGACCGCAAATACCACAAAACAAAAAAAAAACGTGATGATCTCTGCAATTGCCGGCGCGTAAATGAAAGAGGAAATGACACGAGCTGACAAGTTTAGCGAACGTGCAACGCGGAGCGCGGGGCGCGGGGCGCGGGGCGCATAGGCTCGGTCGGTTCGGTTTCGGTCATCGTGTAAACAAAACGTTTTGTTAATTATAAACGAAAGTTTGGCTTGATATTACTAAAGTTCTTTTAATAATAAACAAACGTTTGGCAAGATGTTATTAACCGATGTTTTGTTATGGACTACAAAATATATTAGGCTATTTGTTACAAAATATTCATTTATGAATAAGCAAATTATTGCTGAGCTGCTTTTTGTTATGGTTTACAAAAACGTTTGCTTTACTCAAAATAAATACTTTTGTTGTATATTATCAATGATAATGCTTAAATTGGACATAACGGTTTATTAACCTGTAATCACTTGAGTTTGTCTAATTCGGTATGTTTGGAGCTAAATAAAGGTCTATTTACTAATGACCCAACTTGAAATAACATAAGCGGTTTTGTCTTTCATAGACAAATCACTTTTGTTAAATCAAGTTAACTTTATTAAAATATTGTCAAACTTTGGTTATTCCTGAAATAGTCAAAGTAGTTAGGTTAAATATTTTTTTCAGTGTGTTTAACGATCTATTAAGATGCAACAGCCAATAATTTATGATTTTTTAATTTTGCATTCTTCAATGCTATTTTTATACTTATGATAAATTTTAAATAGAAACACCAACCTGTTTATGTACATCCTCATTACTAAAGATTCCAATGACGGATGCCAATATAATATGCATTAATATAACAAGTAGCTCATTAGTTAACAACCCTCACTTTCTGGAAATCTAGCTTGTTTTTGTCCAGGTAGCTTGTACTAGACTAGACGAATTGAAGTCACTATTCGTAAATTAATAAGTATACGAGCAGCCCTAGTCTATTTCAATACCAATCGGATGTGAGAACTTTTAACTAGAAATATAACTACATTAAGGTAATGTGTCAACAACTTGTTGTGAGGATTGTGAATTATACATGCAAACCAGATTCAGATGCGTAAGGCACTCCCAAAATTTTGTTGTTATTATACTGAACTTGATGACTTTTGTGTTTTTCAGAATTATACATATATCGCTCAACATAACATTACCGTTATGGCCCTTGCGGCGTTTGCTCACAGTTTCACACTTTCTTCATGCAGATACTTATATGTTCTTCGAACATATTTTTACTCAGACTTGGAATGGGTATTCAAGTTTATTTTGGGTTAGCCGCAGTGAAGAGGTCTTTTCAAATAGCGTTCGCCAATTCGCTACAGCATTTCAAGTCCTAGTGTAACAATACATACATCAATTGTCATGTCTAGACTTATTGTAGAATTTTTCAAGGATCCTTTACGCTTTTCATTTTCAGAATCATTTGCCCTGCTAAAAATAGGTCACTCGGCCAATATGTATAATATTCTTCCTGTAAAAAGATACTTTCTCAATTGCACCCTATCTTTTCTGTTATGAAGCACCTACTCTTCTTGTGATGTAGTTATACATCAACGTCGAAGAGTTATAAAGCACAGATAACGAAATAAACCGTCATCCATCCTCTCCTGCAAGTGGCTTACTCGTTCGTCGGGATGGAGCTATTCACCTTTCACATGTAGGCCATTAGTAGAAAGATAGGCTCGATATTGTAGCTCGACCCCCTTTGCCCACCCTCGAGATAAGCCAGCGTTATACATGTGCCACCCATGGCTTGCACTCGCCAATATCGACCGTAAACATAAATTTACAACGTTACGGTTTTGGCAATTTTCAATGATACTCTCTTTGCTATTGTTTTGTCATTGATAACGATTTATTAAATACTTTTTTATATTGTTTCAGGTATGTACCCACCGTTTATGGAGCGTGTTAGTGAGTTAAGCGGTCACAAAATGTAAGACACGTTATTGATATATATTTGATTGCCTGATAATTGAATACTTGTAGCATTTTAAATATGAGACTTGTAATACAAATACAAATACAAAATACAAAATATCTTTATTTCTATCATAAGGTACATGATTAATAAAGCTAGGAATTAATAAATTTATAAAAGTTCTTACATCGTAAGTAATTAAAAAATAAATAATTATATTGACAGTGATTATATTACGATAGAAATGCCAAAATGAAATGCCGGCCAAATAAAAATGATGAGAATATTTGAATAAGTACTTCATTTAGATTAAACGACGCTCCTTTTTAAATTAGTTATTGTGTCATCATTTTCTCGTTAACATCAAAATCGAATACGACGGATGGCTTCAAAGGTAATGCAACTTATTTGTATTCGCTACTAGTGCGTAAATGTAAAACTACGTTCTGCAGCCTAAGCTTAGTTGGTGCTTTACTTCACATCGTACCGTACGTATAGATATGACTCGAAATTGCTTATTTTCATGATCTTGCATTATTTCCTGATATCGGAGCCCGTAATAGCGATATGTTTCGGTCCCTATAGTCCTATAGGAAACGTGTTTTTGTTGTGTTAAAGTAATAACACCCTAACATACAGAGGGCATAAAGGTGAATGGTAGGAAATGGCGAGGACAGTAAGGCCACCGTGTTGTAGGCATTGTTTGCGGCGCCGACGTCGGAAGACCTTTGTTCTAGCTGGGCACGGGTGTTACTTTATCTTATTACACGTGTCGCTGGCGGTCTAACGAAGCTGCCCGCCGCAATTGTTCCACCTCCTGAATTAATGTGTCTCCTTATAATAGTCTCAGATCCAGCCTCCGACCATTGTTTACGTAACCATAACACCCTGCCCCCAGGTATAATCTCGCCGAATTGAATTTATGCAGACAAGACCGCGGTAATTTCACCCGTATACAGACTTAATTAACCAAAATTCATCCACCCAAGTATCTTAATAACCACCCCTCTTAACACCTCACACGCCTCGGAGGCGTTAGTTGTATTATAAGTAAATATTTTAGAGCCACAAGTAATATCTTATTAAGGAACGTATTGTACAATATCAAACACGCTAAAGGCTTTGATTAGATACCTATGTCTTATAGTCAATTGCTTGAAACAAACTTTAAATATTCACCACTCAACTGAAGTAGGTGGTAATTACAAAAAAGAATTTAAAAGTTTTCACATTTGTTACGAATTATCCTTTTCTTTTTTAAGTAACGAAACGCTTTGTACAATACTTCCTTATCTTGACTCACGTACTACGTGCGTGAGTACCTACATTGTTTTATAGCTTCACTTGATTTATAGCGTTCAAAAAGTTTTTATTTACCCATTGCTATTTTCAAAAGTTTCATCCCTTACGGGAGCAACTACATCTAACTTTTATTTGAGTTGTGTGTGACGTTTGCCTCGGGGAATACGGTGGGGCCCCGACATCTTTGTCAACTCCCTGATATCTGATCGGATTTCAGTAATCCATAAACCTAGATGTGTTTAGAACTTTATTAATACTGTCTCGCTTAAGGCCAGCAATACCGTAAATAGATATTAGAACTGAGACTCAATACCGAGTTGGTAGCGCCAACGCCGCAGCTGGGGGATTATCTTTTGCTAGGGACGTGCTACCCATTCACCGAACTCATTTCTATCTAATACTTATACTAACATATTGATTTGATTTCCATTCTCATGCGTATCGTCGGTTTATTACATACTTAAGTACCTATTTCGCTAATATTTTTATAACTACTTCGCCTGACCATCACGACCAATAGCATTTATGTCACATACCTACTTATATACCTATTTAGTAAGGTATAGCTTTCGTATATAGCTTTCACCATGTCAGCTTTGTCTTTAAGAGAGTCTCATCAACTCTTTTGAGAGGTAAATTAGGATTTCGGTACTTTTCAATATTAGAATCAATAAAAATGTGGATGTATAACACTATTAAGTATTCTGTGGTATAACGTAGCTGTGTAATAAAGCTTGCTTTGAAAAAAAATATCAATTTTATTCAAGTTGATATAATTTTAAAAATGTATGTGTTACAGACTAGTAGTTCCCATCTTCTTGTTTAGAATCGTCATCGTCACCAGCCATTTTTAATGTCCTCACTGCTGGGGCACTGGCCTTCCTTATGGATGGATAAAGAGAACGGGCCATGACCCACCACGCGGGCCCAATGCGGTTTGGTGGGTTTTTTAACGACTGCAAATGCAGCCGGGACCATCGGTTTAACGTGCCTTCCGAAGCACGGAGGATATAGTGAATTTTTGGTCACCCATCCCGTGACCGACCATTGCGAAAATGCTTAACCTCAACAATCGCAGGCCGAGAGCGCGAACCGCTGCGCCACGGGCTCCTCTGAGTGAGAGGAGCCCGTGGCGCCCGTAGTGTGGTTGAGAATAGTTTAATTAAATCGGATATTAATTAGTTCAATATCAACATAGAAACCTGATGCTTAAGCTACACATCTTTTCCGGCACCTGGTTCATAATTAATTGTTTCAGGGATCTAGTTTATTTCTTCCTTGAGATAATATATTAATGCAGTTTCTCTTGTATACTGGAGTCTAAGTTGGGAACTAAGTTGTGTTTGCAATTTAATCTTAGGTAGGTTACAAGTTATGAAATCAGACCTGGGGGCCTACCATCAACTGTAATGCGATTCGTTTTAGGTTACTTTTAGGTAGTCAGAGCGGGAAACCGCTAGACTCGCCATATGACAGCATCCCACTCTCACAACCTACAATGAATTGCATTACAGTTGATGGTAAGACTCCTGTTTCTTTGAACTTATTTTCTATATATAATTTGTAGAGGTAAAATGCAATTAACATGGAAATCAATTAAGTTAATGCTGAATTAATATTATTCTTTATTCGTTCCATAGCTCATTTCGACAAATATTATGATGAATGCGTTTTCCATCCGACTCATAAAGCCCCTGACTAAAGGCGACATTAAAACTGAAATCCTCATCTATAAAATATTGCTATTCATTACTCTGTTACAATTTAAAAGCTTACGTAGCCTTTCAAATAGCAGCAAACAAAATATAAGTAATATTTAATAGCCTTTTCAATAGGGAAAATATTTCAAACAGATATTTTTCATTACGATTCCATAACTGCGGCCATGGAAAATGTATAATAGTCTACACTGGTGGAAATGTCCTCATTGTTCCTTTAGAGAAAGGCTATATTTAAATGAGAGCAAGCACTTTTTATCCAACTGCGCCAGAAGGAGGGTTATGCTTTTCGAGAGTATGTATGTATGTATAATTGTTTGGCACGCTCTGCGCTAAACGGCTCGATGGATTTTAGCTTGTGAGATGCCGTTAGATTTGTATTTACTGTGAGAGTGACAATGGGTATATCAAAATTAAATAAAAAAACAAAATGGCGGATTTTTGGCGCCAAATTCAAATGTTTCGCACGCTCTGCAGCCTGAACGGCTCTATGGGTATCAAATTAAAGGGCTGATCTTTTAAGAATTTAAAAAAGGTATATCATATATCATGAGTTCATGACCAATAAATAACCAAAAAGATAAAAATTTAAATCTATAAATTTTAAAAACTAAAAAACAGCTAACTAAAAAGATGGAAACAAGATCAAATATAAAATTATTTTGTTCAACAGGGAGCGGGTTTTTTAAATTGATATATTTACTTTTGTTCTACTTACGGACGCAGTGCTCTTTCGCATATTATGTTTCTGCCCTGATTTTAAGCTTTCGCAGTTTCATCGAATCAAATATTGCCGTAATAAAAACCTTTTTCTCTCTTACTGAAATGTTCCCAAAATTGTCTCTTTCTTTATTTCTTTGTCTTCATTATAAGCGAAGCGAAGATCTTTATAATTCTTGTGTTCTATGAAATGCCAAATTGTGTTCTATAAAAATAAGCTGTAGGTAAGTACCGTCCTAAAACGCTTTTAATAATTGCATTTTTCAGTGCTATTTTATACTTATGACAAATTTAAAATAAATACATTAGAAAAAATCAACTCGGCCACAAGTGAAGTCAGATGGGACTCGAAACCACGACCTTTGGAAATCCGAAAGAGCATTGGCCGGATTTCCAAAGGTCGTGGGTTCGAGTCCCATTTAGTGTGTGAGTGCTTATTTTATGCTGAGTAGTCTCTTTTAAATAAAGTTCTAAGAAGAACATTGATAAGATCTTAAAAAACTCTCCACTTAGATTCAAAGTAAACTTCTGCAGGTTGACCATTAAAATTCATTCAGTCGAGACCTGGCACTTGTTGAGACAGGGTGTTAAGCCGTATTAGCATTTTACGTTCTATACGTTCTTGTTTAAACTACATTGAAGCGATAAACTAGCAAATTTCAACGCTCTCTTTTAATTAGAACCCTGCAATTCGAATGTAGTAAGAATGTAAGTGACTAAGCTTCGCCTCGTTCAATATTCAAGCCGTTTGTCCGCTTTGGTTCAATTAGTTTATTTAATAAATTCGTTCTGAAACGAGCGGCTGCTGTCCCCGGTTCGTTCCTCCGTTATAAATTTATATCGTCAAACGTGTCCAGAATTTAATTCGGCAATGTACCTTCTTGTCAAGCGCCTTATTGACCCTTAATGCCGCTGAGGTTTAGCAACGGATTTAAATGGCAGGTGAACTAACCAAAGTTTTATTCAGGTGATGAAGCTTGCGAGTAACAAATATATTAACATCACTCTCATAACCACACTTCATCGAGACGGCACATTAAATTTGGCATTGGTTGGGTTTAAGATGTTTTCCAGTCCAGAAACAGTAGGTAACAGGGTTGCTAGCACATCACCTGCAAACGTTTTCAGATATGCCCCGTTGATAAGCTTTTACTATCTGAACTTAAAAGCTGGAGTATTCTATGTTCTTTCGATCCTAGTCTAGCTTGGAAGGGTTTTAACCTTCATTTAATTGACTGTAAATCAACTTCAAAATTGAGTGTTTACAGTACATTTATTTAAGAGACGGTTTAATAGTCTGTTTGCTAAAGTTCATCTATGTCCGTGTTTTTGCGTGATTGAGTAACAAACATCCTCACATATTAGTAGGAATAGGTGTGGACAAAATCAAAGCAAAAATATTTTTATCCGTATTCACCCACTGTTTCATAATTCAGGACGAATAGCCAGCTACAATCCTTTTGATAGATGATACCCCGACTATTTGGTAAAGCCTTCTTTTCTTCTAAGTATAAATCACAATCTTTAAGTTGGACGTCTTTTTTTCTGTCCCGAAGATTTGTTACAGCCTTTTCAGTCATTAAACTTGTCGAAACCTAATCTGAGATAGTTGTTAGCGGTTGTAGTTGACAACAGTTATGACGGTTCCCATCGCTTTATTGTCTCGCACAGGCATTGTCCCCTTTAGAACCTCCCGCTTAGTTTTAATTAAGTCCCCTTTGACTGTTCATTTCCGATTGTTCTAAAATGTAGAGTGTGCGTATAAACTATTTTTTTCTCACCAAATGTAGGTCTCGCTCGACCTGGGGTAATATGCTCCTTATATTTCCCAGAGGAATCGCTTCATCGGTAAATATGATTCGTACGTTCGCCTTTCTGGTTATTGAGGGTTCTGTTACCCAAACAGAAATAAAAGAACCCTTACAGAATCATCTAATTGTCTTCTGACTGTCATGATTTTTGTTATATTGTCACGAAAAGGCTCCAAGAGTTAAATTAATTTAAAATATTACAAGATCTTTGGACTAATCGTGTTGTTGTTCCAAATAGTATTGAGCTTCTAAATTAAACCTATCCCGTCTCTTAGATAATCATGACATCAGACAGTCCATTATCAAATTAGGCTGAAACAAGAACTGAAGAAAATAATCTGAATACGTCTATTTAAATCACATGGCAAAATTACAGCAGACAAACAGACATAGTCCAGACTATGTGTGTATCTCTATTTTGTATTATGAGTAATTAAGTTCTAATTTAAAAAGAACGGAAAATATTATTTTCAACAATATTGAAAGTGAAGTTAATAGGAATAGGAACGTTAAACTTGAGTTCTGAAGGAACGTAAGATGTAATTAAAACAAATATTTGGCACAAAATCCGAGTCGCAGCGGTTAAGCAGAGACATTCCCACCCTTTGAACAAGTTCGTGTTTATGTTTGCTCATTAAACAAATAAAAGTGGAAATTCTGTCTTAATCTGTGGAAACTTTTACATTAGAACTGAGCCGGCTTCAAATTATTGTGTTTAAATATTTAACAAGTCCAAAGAGTATTAGCTTTTGACATAATTCTTTGTGAAATGAATTTTGGTAATTCGTAAAAATGCTTTAAATTCTCCTATTTTGTTGCAGCACGTGGTAATTTTTCTAGGTTCCAATTCCAATACTACTAGATAACAATAGTTCATATGTTCTTTTCCATCATATTAAAATTTTTCATAAATCTCGATCAAATAATTTGTTTACAAATATCACCTACATTCGTTTACAAAGTGCCCCTTGTCTGCATGTGACATGCTGTCGCTTACAAGAGCCGTCGTATTGGCAATTAAAGGGTCAGTTCGAATTCATGGACCTTACTCGCATAATTAACTGAGTGCCACCGGCTCTATTTGATTGCACATTAGCCAGCTAACCGGATACCAAGTCACGAATAATGGAACAGCATTCGTCTCTATCAATGATATGTATGGCAAAAGTAAGACAAATATCTGACAACTTCACGTATATTGATCTGATTGGGAAATTAGAAGCTTTAGCATTTGTTTTAAGGTTACCAAAACCAACGAAGATGTTACAAAAACATATAGGTATTGTCTGTTGCGGGTATGGATCAAACACCTACCTACGACGCCCGACTCCCGACTCGAAAAGTCACTACATTACTCTCAGAGCCAGTCGTGAACAATTATTATTCATCAATTGAGACAGACACCTTAAATGTCTCTTTGTCATGAAGATACTTTTGCAAGTGGCTATTTCCCAAAATGTCAACTAATAATGATTCTCTCTTCCCTAGCCATTATTATTATTTTATGGATATTACTTTCTAAAACTTATAATCTCTCCGCCGAATGGCGACGCAAATGACTGTAAACGGCTATGGCTACATGATTTTCGTCTTATCAAATTCTTTAGAAGTTTAGTCCATTCAAGATCCGCTATAAAAATACCTATCAGCTCTTGTCTCCTTTTAGCAATATGTAAATTCTATAGAAGCATTTTATGAATATCAAAAATGTCAAACTATGCTCGTACTCACTAAGACTTTACGTAATACTTCTAAATATTTAAAAATGTATATGCAAAGACAAGATCCTAATGTTAGGCTCCATCGTTACGCCATTTCCGTGTTATAGGAATCTCAAGTGCCCCTTTATCTTATAATAAAAGCATTATTTCGTTTGCTGCGATTTCTGAACACATTTTTGGAGTGGTATTATAAAAAAAAACCCTCGTTCCTTTTGCAAGTGCAAACGTCATTGTGAACTGAGGAAATTTTATCGATCCTACTTTGTTTGGTAGAATTTTCATAGATTTTTTTCACGTAATCTTTATCTGCATGAATATAAATTCTAACATGTCGTCCACCTTTTTAAAGTACATCTTGCGGTGTTAGTTTTGATAAGTAATACACTATTATTAGGGTAACTTACGGATAGATGCCGCACTTTTGGAAATTGCCTCACAGCTTACAAATCATGTGCAAAATCAACAAACTGTTTATGAATACATCAAGTGTGATCCTTCATCAAGCTCATGTACTTAACACATATTTGATTAGTATAGTTAGTGTATGAGCTACAGTGGTTTTCGCAGACCTCTAATATTTGGGGGATATTTGCCGCACCCCGGATTGTCGCCTCACCAGTCAAATTGGGCGAAGGGATTGTTGCCTCTCTGGGAAATACATTCAAAGTTTAAATTACCACTACGTCAAAGTATTTTGAAAAAGAAATAAAATACTTTGAAAACCATTCTTCCATTATGAAGAATCATATTCTGCGTTAGAGGATAGGCGTCGCGGTACGAAAATCTATGTTTTTACTAATATTCGTGTCTTTTTGTACAATTAAAAGAATATTTAACATTGTTTAAACTTACTTAAACTATTAAACTTTCAACTTTAGCTGCATCAAAAAAACCCAATGAATATCAAAACATCACACGATTCAAAATCATTCCATGAAGCGTCTATCCTTAATTTTTTTGTGGTATGAACGAATAACTAAAGGATAGATGCCTCATTGAATTTGTGTTCAGTATTTTCGGACATATTAAAAACTTTCGGTACAAAAGCCGCTTCTATAACCCGTGATTGGACCCCGGACTTTCTTTTATAAAGAAAACGAAAGCAAAATATTCGTATTAAAAGTATGCCTTAGTAAGAGATACATGCCTCGGGCAAGGGATATAGACACCTCTAAGGGCATCTATCCCGATAAAAATCGAAGCAACTATCCGTTTCGTGATACCTTAAGTAACGATCAACAAGTAACACCAACAATCCGCTCAGGAAAAAAAATATGGGGCCTCTAAATTAGGACGATTTTAGTCTTTCTTTTTTGCTTGTCAAAATTTATAATTGCTGATTAAGACAAGTACTTTAGAGCGTGTCTCGGCCGACATTTGAGGTATGCGGTGTGGGCTATCTAGTAAAGGGCAATTCGGACTTGAGGTCATTACTCAAATAGGAGTTTTTAATATCAGGACATGTATCCGACTGCGGCATAGGTATATCCGTATCATATACCTAAATATAAATAGTCAGCACAGAGTTAGGTGTCGGACGGTCTGATTTGATCGTTTTACTAAAGCATCCCATCCCATCAGTTACAATGACATACATTTATGAGTAAATAAAAAAAGTCGTCCCTTTTCCTTTTATTCCATGAGATCTTCGTTTGCCGTTTATACAATGTCACAAATAACCCATTTTCATACAAGTACTTGCAATCATCTTGATCATAATAAATATTCATTGACCTCTAGTACTTGAGCATTATAGGCATTATGTAAATGAATGTAAATAACTTGTTACTTGTGTATCCACCAATTTTATGTATGTTTCCACATCTGTCTCGTTCGGAGTGAAATAAACATAAATACTGGAGAACATCCTCCATCAAAACATGATTCTGTACGCTCCTTGTGTTGTTACGTCAGCGCTTTTCCTTGGAATATGTTTATAAGCCAGGAAATGTATTTCTCTTCTCGAGCTCAGAGCTGACATGTCTTCACTGTGAAGCTTATAGGTCGTAAGCAAAAAATACGAAACAACGTTGAGCTTTATTGTTAACATAACTTCATTCTATCCGTAAGGGATTATACCTTCGTAAGTAGTGGAGGGAAATTTGTGTTCACGTATATATTAAAATTTTGCACTTGAAGCAACATTGTTTTCAGACAATTGATATAGGGCGGCGTTAAAAAACAATTGCGGAATTTATATTTATTTTTATTAAATTTTATTAACATCAAAGAATTTAAATAAAAAGAACACAAAAAATTCATGTATCAATTTCCGTGGCATATTCATAACTGGAAAACCTTTGTGTTATCTTTTCTAAGCAGTACAATTGGACGTAATCTTAAAATAGATGGGAGAAAGGCATTTTATATTGTTCGATTATAACCGGATAACCCAGGGACAAAAATGAGTCCGTGATAAGCGACCATTTCCTCAATTTCCTCGGAAAATCCATCAATATTTCTACGTTGTCCGTAGTGAAGCGTAACAGATAACAATATAGTTTTATATAGCAGTCTCTTGTCAAAGGTTGGATAAGGAAGCTCTACCCATGATGAGATTTTTTACTTATTTCGTTCGTCTGTCTCAAAGTTCGCTGTCATTAATCGCTTTATGGGACAGGAAGTGCAAAGTGGAGCGTAGTAGCGAGCACGCTCAAGCAGCCAAGCGCGCCCTCCAAGCTGAATTCATTATTGTGTCGGAAGATGCGACTCAAAGAAACTGCTGACTGCCGCCACCCGTCACCACGGGTGGCTTCAAACGTTATTGCACTTCGGGAACTTATCGTTATCGGGGTTAAATGCTAATCCCCTGTGCATTTTAATGCACATGGCGAGCCTTTAATTGCTGCCTTTTGTTTGTTGGGGGACTTAACAGACAGGGTAGTAATAGAGCATCGCTTAAGTATACAGCATTATTAAAAAGTTTATATATTAAGGATATTGTATTTTTTGTTTAGAGTTCAATGTAAAAATGTACCAAGTTTTAAACGAGGGAACTTCCTACCAATAATCCTAATTGAAGCCATAAAAACGCTCCATAGCCATGAGCCAGTGTCCTGGCAACTTCCTGTGCCACTTGTTTCACTTATAACTTCGCTGCTTTTTAACTTTTGATGAGATAGCGTTCCAAAACTTGATACTTTCAATGTTTCAGATTATCCGCTGTTGTTTGTGCAAAGACGTAAAGAACATTACAAACTCAACTCAATTTATTAAATTAAAATTCCAACCCGACTTAATGGACTTCCTATTTTGTGTTGTTTTTCTGATGGCAAACTCTGCAGTTATACTGCAATATCTTTATTTGGATTATAGTTTAGACCTCAGCGGACCAAACTTCTTGTTGAAATTAATTTTCAATGTTAACCCTCACTAAAACATAAACACCTAATTATATAAGTAGATTCCTACTTATTAATCTAATTTAACACTTTAAGGTAGTTTTAGAAAACAACAGTTTATAGTGAGATCTCACCAAAACCTACTCTTGAACTATGTTAAAATATTTTGAAAAATATATGTTGATATGTTTGTAGGCTCCGGTGTGCATTAAACTATAGACACCAAAACAATAGTTTCTTTAATTGTTGTCTGTTTGCAGGCAAAAAGTCTTTCACGCCAACAACTACTAAACCACTAATAAACAATGTAGAGATAATTTACTACTCGGTTCACCATAAGTACCTACAGTGTACCTTTTATTGTAGGTAGGTATGTCAAAAAAACGACATCCCTAAATGCAACATGTCCCGACTTCCTGACTGACGCACAAAACGAAATACACTACGATTCTTATTCAACGATAACGGTTGCTAGTATAAAATAATATTAATGAGTAACAAAGACAGTTCTTGATTAGTAAAATTATATCATGGGCCAGCTGCCTCGACGTCTCAAAATGAGAATAAGGCAATGTTACAACGTCCCCCTCTGTCGCAATTTTACAACGTCTAACGCCCAAAATTAATAACCTATCTGTAGATATGGATTGGGCTATCTGATACAGTTGCCTAGGATATTTTTGTTAATATGTCCAAAATAACGACGGTTGCTATGCAACGAAGCCGGTATCCTAGGTAACTATCTCAGATAGTCCTATCCATATCTACAGTTAGGTTATTAATTTCGGTCGGAAGTGTATATCTACCTACCATTGCATACCGATAGAATTGGCAATAGCGTGCCTGACCCGTAAATGTACAGTACCTATATTTCAGAGTAGAGATTATAGTTAATCTGCGTGGTTATTTCAATTGAGCAAATCGTTTGAATTTAAATTGACCCGTTAAAGGTCAAGAGGTTCCAGTTATTAACGTTGGCTGGACTGCTGCGCTTAAATACTTGGCGTTTTGAATACTGCATATCATAGGTATTCGTTTTAGGTTTATGATGCCTTTGTTGGGTACGGACCTAAGATTTTTACGTTGTTTCTTCTCTTATCTATATCTTGTTTGGTGGACAAACAAATGAAATCAAGGTTGTTAATCTAAGTCTACTGATTAAAACCTTTTACACAACATAAGTTAGAATTCGCTTTGTATTATCAATAGACTATCAATAAGTAGGCTTCATCTATTAAACTATTACCTACTTAATTACATAAGTTCAATATGCTGCACTGCAACGCATCCATACAACTTGATTGCGTGTGATCATTGCTATTTAGAGGCTGATAGGCCAACGGGCCGCAGCTCTGACTGCTTGGCACCGGCCGGACACTTGAGACGCTGGCTGGCGCCCAACGGGATTTATCTTAATGCACTCGCCTGTCCTCTCCCCTCATTCCGCCCATAACTTGCTTTTCCACTCCACAATTGTTTCAACTAAACGACGCATCGTTAGCGCGAAACTTGATACGTCGCATTCGCGAGTCTCGACGGGCCCCGCTTCAGCACCCCAACTAAATAACGTACCTAATTTCAGAAATCCCGCTACAGTTTTGTTAAACCTCTCGTAAAATTCGCGCCGGAGCGGGACGTGGACGCATTGGCGCAGGAATTTAATTCGGATGTTGCTCCACCCAGAGACTGACGCCTGTGACACGTTACGACGTCGCCCGACGATTTTTCGCCACGTTTTACGTAACAGAGAAGATTTTATTGTATCTCTGCAATACGAACAATAAAATGTTTTGCGGATGGTTTTTAGTTACTTGCAAAACATATTGGATTTTATTTGTGCATCAGTTTTTATGAAAATATACCTACCTATCTAAATAACAGTAGACTCGAAAATAAAAAACAGGGTGAATGAAATATAAAACTAGAATACATATATAACGTGGTGCGAAATAATTTCAAGCTTTGCTCCAACGGCAGGATTATGAAGCCAATGTGACACGAACGCTTACAGAGAAAATAAACGACTGCGAAGTTGCGACCGACGCAAACCAAGAAGAAATAATTTCATGTTAAAATCTACCTTATATCTTACATTTTGATATTTTTTAATTTAGTACTTCCACGCTGATCTACAAGGAAAAAATGCTCTTAGATAGTATAAATCATTATGGTATCGTTTGCATTGCATCATAGCGCAAGTAGTAAACAACTTAGGTTATTAGATTTAGATTAGAACCGAGTCCACCAACTGTCGATTAGATAAACGTGTTTTAAAACATCGTTCTTTTACAATTTCATGAAAATCTGCATTTTCTATATTCTGGGTTGAGTTAACGTAGGTACAACACTACAATGTTTTTTTTCGATACCTCAGTGTCACTTTTTATTCTTTGTCAATGTCTATGTCTATGGGAGTTTCACCCGAGTTCTTTTCGTAATAACACGTGTTGTGAGGCTCCATTTTTAACTCAATCTACCGTACAATTTTCTTATATTACAAAATATATTTACTTGACATTGGCAAAATTCGCATGTTTAACGCGAGCACGCCATTAAATAAGAAAGAAGAAGAAGTCTATGTCTATATTTATTTCTTATCTTATTTAAAGACATTAATATTTGACGACCTCCGTGGTAGAGTGGTACGTACACTGGTTTCAAGGTGTCGCCTTCTCTGGGGTAAGAATCCCGGTAGGGGCAAATGTTTGTATGATGAATACAAGCATTTGTACCTGAGTCATGGACGTTTATATATAATTCTACACATAAATTACTTATATATGTATAATTATTAGTATATCCGTCACCCTAGTATCTCATAACCATAACACAAACCTTTTGGGGCTAGTTTAATGTGTAAGAAATATTTATTATTATTTTATTTATTTATTTCAGCTGTTTGCCGTTTGCCGTTTTCATTCTTTTTTAGTAAACTAAACCTATTCCTTATTCACGTTACTACTAAATCACATTGTTATAAATTCAGAAAAGGAATGAAACTGATCTGGAAATATAAAAACTTTTCCAACTTTTTTCAAATTGGGAAAGATTAGAATGTGCAGTGCAGCATTTCGCTGCATTCAGTATAAGTCGCAAACATTTATTATCTAATCGCAAATTCTGGGAGAGATCGCCCTCGCCAAAGAATTCTCGTAGCAAACTTAACTGAACTTTCTCGGAAGGAAACATCTGTCACCAAGTAATTTCAACTTAAATCTATTGAATACCATCTTTCAAAATATGTTAGAACGACGGAAATCTGTGCGAATGGCTAAGCTCTAATTTGTAATGTCGGTTCTTGTATAAGGCAGTATGTCTGCAGACTTCGGTCATTTTAAAATTTCCTTTCATTAAGATATATATATATATATATATATAGAGATATAAATATATAGTAGGTGAGGTGGATGGGTAGGTACGATGGGTGAGAGCTAGTAGAAAAAAAAATGTAAAGGAAAAGAGATGCTTAATTCGGTGAAAGACTGTATTTAAATGTTTTATTGTGGTGGCCGAAACGGCTCTTCGAACCTTGTTAACTTTACAGGTTTTCATTGTTCAGAGGTAGCATCAGCCTTGGCTTTTAATTTTGGCCATAGTACACAAGGAATATTATCTTCACTGATTTACGTTTTTAATTCAGTGCGAACGCACGTAACGCCCCATCTGTCAGATCGACAGTGACAGGTATGACACTGACAGGAGATTGTCAGATGGTCTGCGATTGATATATGACAGAAGGTCCTTGCTTTTTAAGGTTACTTTAATTATAGAATTTTATTGATACACAATAAAATCATAAACTATATCATAATATATAAAAATTAATGAACGAATAGCTGAAGCCGCAGGTTAGTGTCAGTGCACTTCACATCAGAATTTCATAATCAGTGTCCCTACTTGATCTTACCATTATACTTGCCTAATCCACCTAAATTATCAAGTTAAGCCTTGTAATTGATACAAAGGGACCCCCTAAGGGTGTAACTTTCTCTTTTTATTAGTAAACTTTCATAAATAAGTCACTTCAGGAATGCTTTCATGAGTGCACACCATGTGGCATGGAAGCCCTCATGTAAACATTATTTGGGCTAATCTCTGTAGCCAGAGCTTCCCTGTAATATAAACAGAAAGGCATCATACTGTGGAACATAATTTATTAACAAATTAAACATTTACTTACAAATAAGAAATATTAAAAATAAGTCACAGTATCATAATCGGTATGCAAGTGGCCACTTTAGAGGTCAAGTCTGGGGTATCAACCTTCCCCTTGCTCTGATGCTTTTTAGATGAAATAGGGCCCTTCAGGCTTCGTTGGTAAAGACATTACTGCAAGGCCCCCTTTGTGAGAATTCACCGGTTACAATAATATCTGAAATCACCTCCGTTCATAATCCACTCTCGCAGGTGACGAGACGCATACGGCGCCCCTCCGAAACACCACTCCGCCCGCGAAGCAGAAAATTCAGTACGCTCGGCGTTAGAGGACAGATCAGGGAAGCCCGGGAGTCGCCTCCGGCTGTTTTACTATCCTGCTAGTATCAAGCAGTGAAAATATAATCAGAGGATCACACATAGAGCGGTGACCCCATTCCTCTATTAAATTAACCCAAAAAAAACTAACATTTAGTTTATCTAAATATATAAATATATCCATATCAACAACCACCATTCATTCACATCAGCAAGCTTAGGAGTTCCCCCATAGTGTAGCATCATCATCAATTTCTCATCACATTCAATTAAGTTCCATTTCTGATATCCTTGGGCAGGCATTCATGAACCTTCAATTTTATTTAAGATATCACTAAAACAGTAACTTTAAATTAATTGTTTTAACAGTGTACCTATTTTTTATGTTTTTATGTGTTAATTACAGGACACCTTTTTAGTTTTGGTTTATATAGAGTCAGGAGAATAATAAAGATCAATTTACTTGTCACTGGATAATGTTTTGTCTCATTTCCCCGTTGTTGTCCTAGCCGAAAAAGGTAAGTCTATTAAGTAAGTTCCTATTAATATTGAAAATTGGAAAACCACATTACAAATTGAACTCGGCTTCTTGGGCTTCTTCAACACAAAACTTTATGCTTCCAAAACTTACAGTAGAAAACGACCGTTATTGAAACCAAATATTTTAATGGTGGTAATAGAATGACGATATATCCTTCGAATTTTCTCATCGAAGTTTTGGGATCATGATATTGACTTTAATTAATGAAGTTTTCAATCGATAGATTTCTTGGTAATGAATATTCGTTTCCACTTTAAAATAATTAGGGTGACTTAACCTTCCTCATTAGGTATTAATTTCTGAAGAAGTCTTTGAGTTGGGGGGAACGACTGTAAGCAAAATGTACTCAACCCACCAAGTTATTGAATAAATCGTCGATGAAAAATATTGATGCTAATAATGTTCCAAAACTGATGACGATCCTTTAAAAGTCAAATGAAAGATTAACGAATTTCTTAAATTCGATTCATCATCTATGCATAAAATAATACCTAAAGCTTGACTTGAAGTGTATTGTGTGTTTGATACACATCAGTCTATCATTCAAGTGATCAAATTAACTAATTAGGTTGAAATAGGGATTTTTATTATTGGTACACACAAATCTGTTGACTTGTCAAGTACTTTTGTATTTTCTATATATTTAACATTGCAAAAAGCTTAGGTATATTCTATTATTAAAAGATGCCTGACAATTTAAATCAAAAGAAGCACGTCAATCTCAATACATCCCAGCCAACACGCGCAGGTAGCTACCATAGCTAAAATCACATATTGATGTAGATCGTGATTGTTTCACTGTTATTCCGGATCATGTCAAATCGCGACATTATAGTCACCACGGCATCAGCAGCTTCAGTTCTATCGATATTGATTATCATTTATGTGAACCACACTATTCATACTTACATCTTATGTTTTGGCGCGCACTGTTCATTGAAATAAAACAACTTTTACGGATATCAAACGCGCTATATTTCCACGAACTAAGTTGTAATTGTCCGTATTTTTAGGTTTTTTAGGGGTTTTTTGATTTTCCAGACGTTTCGGCACCTTTACAGCTGCCGTGGTCACGGGATGACTGACGGACAATTACAACTTAGTTCGTGGAAATATAGCGCGTTTGATATCCGTAAAAGTTGTTTTATTTCAGGCTAATTCATGTTTTTCGAAGGTTTCCTTCTTTTCTGTTATACGTACTGTATTTCCTCTTTCACTAAGGTACGCAATACAATTGAATGCAAACGTGTACCTTTGCTCTTTTTTTAACCAAACCAGTAAAATTAATTTGCTGAATTTCCTGAAACCTGTGGACTAGGAGGGTTCACTTTAAAAAGTACAGTCCCGTCATAGAGCACTTTTTTTTTATTCGTCAGCAAAAAGGAGCATCTTCCTTCAGTTTGTTTTTAATTTTTCTGTTCCATATATCTTCCATAATATTGTAGGTATTTTGAAAAAGAAGATTGTGAACTTTATGAAAAACAAATAACAATGATGTCTCATTGATATTTATGAGTAAGGCTGTCTAATGACTAGAATGCACTGATCTCGCCGATGGAGTATCGGCGCCACGCCACGTTATTGGAAGTGGAGTCACGTTCGATTTCGCGGCGGATATAAGGCCCCGCGTCACGGGGCAATTCGACGATATGATGATGGTTCGACGACGACGACGATTTCCGCCCGTACACACCCGCACGGAGCGGCGCGGCTTATTACACGCTTGTTCCCGCGATAATCGCCGTAGGTTTCAACTGTGATGTCTAAACATGCTCTTGTTGTTTTTTCCCTCCTTTAACTGTTACTACGATTGCCTAAATTGTTTAAGGGTACAAAACTTAACCAATTTAGGTAATCACGCGGATGTTAGCTTAGAATAAGACTTATTGTTCTTGTTACCCATTCTTCAGTTTCAATATACAGCATTGTTTTATTTAATGAGTGCAATGTTTTATTCTGCAAAACAACCAAAAATTCGTGCGAAAAAATGGAAAAGTCTTAATATTGAAATTTTTTCCTTGAATTTTTGGATGGGTGCGATCTGTGGAATATCAATTCAAACATTTTCACGTTAGAATAATTGATTTATGCGTAAAATTTACAAAGATTTAAAAAAAAAGCTGTTGGGCGTCGTTACCTTTATGTACTGTTTATTTTCTTTCTTTATGTATTTCTTTAAATTTTCAAAAAGACTTGTGGTACCTTCAAACTAACCTGCACCAGTTCTTTTAACGTATTAAACTAATTCAGGACATATCTACTACTCACTTAGAAGGACGTTATTTTCGGAATTACCCGCAGGACCCCCTTAAACATTGTTATCGCTTTTAAAAAGACTCGTATTGAACCGCCATCAGCAATTTAGAGGTATAATCGGTCCTCAATTCCTCAATTTCTGAAACATACTCTATGGGTATGTAGTTTTCTCGATAACATAAACATACACATCCTATCTCGAATTGAGAAATCGTAGGACACGAGCAGGCGTCTCAGAGCAAATAGCTTAAGTGGATTCAAAACAGTACCCTTTAAAAACAGGATTGCTACAGTAGGTGGATAAATATAAGGGCCCAACAGGTTAAGAGCGGCGCGGTCGACAAAGCCCGCTGAACAAACACAAAGAAAGGAACGTTAGGCAAACATTAGGTTTCTACGTGATAATGCACGAAGATTTTTTTGCCGTGGACGTTGTCCGTCGCCTCTAAAAGCCCCGTTAAGTGTTTGAAGGCACAAATTTTTTGAAGGTATTAAAAAAAAGACTCGCATTCTTAAAATGACCACCAGTCTATAAAAGACCCAATTAAGTGGGAGTGTAAATATTGCATAACAGTGTAAGTAGATGTAACTTTTTAATTTTCACAATTAAATGCCAGTCTTGTAGAATTCTTTAATTTTAAACTTGCGCGATTGACGTATGCTTTAGATATAACGGAATAAAAATATGACCCTCTCATGCAAATTTTTGGAAACGCAAACCTGCAGCTATACCCACTTTTGCCTTCGATTAACTTAAAATTTACTTAACTATTTTTGGTCAAAGGGACGTAAAACAAAGTCTGGTCACTAAACCCGCAGAATTTTAGTAGACCAACAATTTCTGGTTATTACTTTGAGGTGGTATTATACTATTTACGATGAAAACCTGGGCATGGCACACTAGGCATAAAAAACCATTTCTGTACTATTTTTTAAATTTGACCTTAAATAAAGCGAACATTAAGTTGGTGATTCCGTAAAAACTGACCTTCCATTAATTGTAGACCTTTGCTAAAATTGTGCAACATTCATATTACTTTCATGTAAATTCGGCGAGTGTACAGCGACTGAATATTCAGCCGTTCACAACAATGAACTGATTTACTACTTTGCGATTCAGTGTGCGTCCGCGCTGTTGGGCCGTTCTCTTCCGCCCTGGATGCCGGTCTTATCCATGCTAGTACCTGCCTAAAATGCGGGAAACGTAAAACTCTCCCTTTTATTATCGTGACTTATCATTATACGTGATGGAGCTCTTCAATTTTGCCTAAACGGCGCATGAAAATTTAAGTGCATGTTACGGACTGCCATATTCGTCTCATAGATTTAAATGAGAAAAAACTTCGGGAAGGATCTGCAAAATTAGCATGCGGAATGAGATTTGTCATTCGTGGGGGGTGAGACTAGCTGGGAGGGAGAGAAGGTAATTTCTAGAAGGTATTTTATTTACATAGCGCACGTGACGGACTAAGAGGAGGCACAGCCGGTGCTCAACCGCTCGTTTGTCACTGAAAATTACCTTCAGAGATACTTAAGCGCCGTTTGCTATATTGTTTTATTGAAATAAGCTATTAATTTTGTTTAAGATGTTGGGAGTCGCTGTAAGCTATTTATATGAATTAATAATGTGCTATTAAGTGTGTTTCCAGCGTTATTTTTATGTTTTTATTAAAGAAATTAAGTACCTACTTTAGTAAAAAATATTTATCGTACTACATCGTCAACATAAATCATATTTTGTTGCTATTAACATAGAATAATTACCTACTTACACAAAGAAGAGATAATTTCGGAATTACTAGATTATTAATATTTACCAAACAATACATACCTACAATGAAATTTTCATCCATTTTCCCAATCCACGCGTGTTGTTGACCCAAAGAACCTATATGATCTCTGTAGAGATTCCCTCTTCGTTTGTTTGTTCCAGAGCAACGTCCACATTTCATTTCCGAGCTTAATTAAACCGGCTGAAATCTGTTTTTTTAAATTAAGTACGTTCATGGACATGTGTCATCACATAATATTTTGTACTGACGTCATCAAAACAGTATGTGTCAAATCATTTCCATTTTGATACGCAAAATTGGAAGATTCTACGGTCTGATTTTAATAACTAGGTTAATGTTACGTTACCCCTTCGCTCAATTTGTGTAAATTGAAAAAACAAAACAATAACTGTGTCGTAATAACGTGTCGCGGAATGTTCGAGATGTGTAAATAGCCTTATTAAGCTAGCCCGAAATCCCATTACGTATAGACGTCGCGGCACGAGCCGCAAATTGGATTCACAAGGGATGGACGGGCCGAAATAATGTGGCTTCGTCGCTGCGCCTTTTTAGGTGAATTTGGGTAAACACCGCCAGCTTAAACAAATTTCGATTAAGCTACTTAATAGCAAGTTCTATGTCGCGCTGTAATCATTCGACTTAAAACTTTTAGAGAATGAATGAAGAATAATACTCACATCGGGGCTTGGAATAAAAAAAAAAAAAGATTTTACTTAAACCATCTATATCGGTTCTGCACTAGTGGCAATATTTATTTTGTGACTGTTATATACTATTAAAAAACCTGTAAAATGTTTTTGCATCCCTAAATAAATACCCACAAAATTAATCGAAATTTACCTTCACCAACATCCACGGCCAGTTCTCTAGTGTTGTCGGGGATTTTTTTTTTTGGCAAAATTGACAATATTATACGCCGCCCCACCGCGCTTACAGAAAATGGAAACTCACTTTTTTGTTCTGCTATTAATTTCGTAAATGAGCTTATCGAAGTTATTAGGAGAGGCTTTTTATCCTCTTTTTCACGGCTGACTCCTGAGTCCTGAATAAAGGTTTGTCGTAAATTTTGAACTCTCTAAGTTTTTAGACCTTACTTTCATTGCCTCGTAGGCGTTCATTTTAAGTGTCGTTAAAGGATTATGTTCAATCAAGTTTATATACCTATGTATACTAATGTTTAAAAATTAATCGTTTTCTCTGATATTGGTTTTGTTAGGGTTGTTTCTGCTATTACATAAGTGAGCTGATCTGCCTAATCTTCGTGATTTTTTCTACCTTACGTAAACCTAGGTAACTATTCATGGCATGACGACGGCAAGGTTGCCGCGTAGCAGTCATGAATTCGTGATTTATTCACGAACGTGGAAGTCATGCGACTTATTGGAAACTACAATCTTTTAGTAAATTCTTAATACTTAGCTATTTCTGATTCTGTTACTGTTATTAATACCTATAGTACCTAACACATACTTTCTTTTAATTAATCACGGTGTAATCGTGCTATCACATTTCTTTGTCTATTTTTTTTTATCTAATTAATATAAACAACCACCTATTTGTTGAGGTAAGGTTAGCGGGATTACATTTGCTTGCATTTTTTATATTATTTACAACCACTTAGACGATTCTTGATTTGGAGTTGACTTAATTGAAATCAAGCATGGCATAAATAAGAAAACAGCTTTATAATGATGATTAATGCGTGGTTGATCATTTATTATATTAAGCGTAATATATGTAAATAAACTAAAGGAACATAATTATAAGACCTACGGACGAAACAGTAAATGCAACATACGAAAACCCCTAGGTAAAATTGGTTCTGAAGTTAATACATGCGAGAGCTCCCACCAAAAAAAATCCTGAAAAAGCTAAGCAATCAAGCTAATGTATGAGATACCCAGCTGTAGGAACAATTTCATATTCAAATGATAGTCGACGTTTGGAATCCTTTGCGATAAGCGCAGAAGTATTAAATAGTTAAACGTGTGTAGGGTTCAAGCACCAAAAGCAAAACGTTATTGCTGCAAGTCTATTGGCTGTTCAAACAAGCGGACGTAGGCAGAATAGTAAATGTGTGAGCGCCTATTTTTCGCCATTATATGGAGAAAAGTCAAAGCTAGATCGTTTTCCGACTCTTAACGTTTTCAAGCGCCACGTTTCCTATATTACATTTTCACTTAAAATGTATACAGAGCGCAGTGGCACAAAACAGTATGAAAATTCTTACCACATTCATATTTCTTACTGCCAAGCTTTTTAATTTAATATTTTTACAAGTTTCCTCACAAATCAAGTAAATATTTCGCGTTTCGACTTATTTCAGTAATTGTTGTAGAATCTTTTCCTAATAATTAGCGTCTACAATACTACGTCACAATAGGGACGTAAAGTAGTCATAAACTTAGGTAAGGTACTTGTAAGAAATATATAATTACAGAGCTTAATGCACAAAAGGATGGGTTCGTTTGGGTCGAGGACACGATAATCCGTTTGCAAACGTGTCAGTCGAATGGGCAGCTCAATTTCACCCATGTAATTAAGGAGTCACCTGCGTGAACAGTTCACTCTGCGTAATTAAAGCTTTCAACTTGGGTCGAGTTATGTCGACCCAGCAGAGGCTGTGGTTTGCGAGTCAAATTTCATGGAGATAATAGGGCTCCATAACTGCGCGACTTATAAGCTTACCCGCGATTTAATTGAAACTGATGATACATTTCCTTAATCTTAGAATCTGCCTAAAGATTTCGTGAATTCATGATCCACTGTAATGAAAACAAATGCTTCGATAATGGAGTCGTATTTACTCAAGAAGATCAACAAGTGAAATTTCTGCGATAACGTCTGCGGAAACGGCAATCTGTCCTATTTGTTATTATTTCTTTAACTTCTAACGTTGATCATGCTATACATGTATAGTATTTAACCACCACCTACTTGTCTAAGAAATTCGTGGATGCACCAGTGAACACTATTTAGGTATACGAAGAAAAATCATTTTAAAAAGCTATCACTCTAAAACTAGGAATTATTATTGTATCTCAAGATAGACTCCAAGGTTCAACCAATGAATAAGTATCATACTAATGTAAATATGGTAATTAATAAGGAAATAATGGGTGATGAACAGAATTCAAAGATTGCGTGTTGCAGATAGCTGCATCGAGCGTCGCTAGCGCCGGCGGCGCCTAGTTGGCACGTCGCCAAGCGTTTGTTTATAACATTAAAACGTTTAATGTCGCCCAACCACTCCCGGTTGAGCATTCAGAATTTTCAAAAGTCCCACTCGGGAGATCTTTCGATGCGACCCACTCCAGTTATGAAATCTGTCATAATTTTACTTTCATATACCTACCTATAAATGATCCAGAATGTTTACAGAGCGTAGTCACTCACGGTAAGTGATTTTGCTTAGCTATCAACAAGGAATTGTTGCTAATTCTTATTTTTTTAATAAGGATTATTATTGTTGAATTGATATTTGTGAGAATATTTAATAAGAAATTTTCTCAAATAGTCCCCTTTGAAGTTATCAAATCCCCGTTACCAAGTGGGACAGCATTATATAAATAATTGACAGATCCAAAGCAAATTAGGCGAAACTGACAAACGCGGTGGTACGAAATTTGATGTGTCAAAATCATTGTTAAATTATGTGATAATTAATTTTGTAACCAATATGTTTCGATGAAATTATGTTTAGAGTGGAATATCATCCCAATTAATTTATCATGCTAAACATTAATGTTTGGTTTGGAGGTAATTAAAGCGTGTGATCGCGTTCGTCCATGTAACGTAACTTGTTCCATATTTGGGTATTTATTTTGAGCATATTTAACTGTGTATAATTTTTTTGTGTTAGAACTTATGATTCGGACAAAATATGTTATAGCTAGACACCCAAAACAATACTTGTATGAAAGGAGAATTTCCCGGTTGACCAGTAGAGATTTTTATGGGAGTTTTATTTAAAAAAGTAATAGAATAGAAAAGGTTTATATCGGAAATAATAGAACCAAAACCAGATTTTTATTTTAATAATAAATTATTTCTTTAACCTTACTACTTTCCCAGAAAACGTTTCCCAAAAAAGCTCTACTGGTCATCCTGGAAGTTCCCCGATTGTACAGTCATAGAATTTAATCATACACAAGGCGACAATGTCCATGTTTATGTTTGCCTCGCAAACATCTGGTTTTGATGAACTGAATACTCCGCATTCAGGTTGCCGGCTCTTGAAATCGTGCCAGCTTATTTAAGTGACGATGGCGACGTCTGTTCGAGATTTGTATCTAATGTCTTTCGGTATATTTTACCGCTTTATTATAAACAAACTGTTGTTTAATATTTTTAGATTTATCAGATTCCTAGCTGCGGTTTGAAGGTTGCGTGATCTATCGCGATGTGAATTGGAATAACATTTCACTTTTACGACGCTCACTCTCACTGTAATCGTCTTGCATGCATGAACACTGTTATATGATGCATAATTCATCGCGACGCATGTGCGGGTTTTACTTTTACGTTTAATTAATGAAAAAGTAGTTCCAGTGATTAATTTGTGTAAAAGAATCATCGTCAAACCACTTTCAGTTGCTTAGCAAGCTGTTTATTATTTAAAAAATTCGACACCCATAAACTGATATCTGGTTCTGCCACGGTCCTGTGGTTTCCGATGAGAAAGGTATGATTATGAACATTAGTGGTTTACTACTCGGCACCGATATAGCAGCTCGCCGTAACGATTGCAACTCGCCATCTCCCCCCAGAAATAAAGTTTGATTTAGTTTAGACACGACAATCCGTTTGTTGTACTAACGAATCCAATTATGCCTACGCTCCGTACGTCGGGCTCGCACGTTTCTTGTTGGGAAACTTCCGATGTTTGATGTGGACAATTTGTATTTACCTTGCAATCTTACTAGTCAATTTACTTGCCGAGAAACACAGATAAAAATAAATGACATTTAAGCTACAATAGATGTTGTAATCCGAGATCCAAAACAGTAACGTGAAATGTTCAACTTACTGTCTTGTCCTTTATATATATTTTAGTTTGCAATACTGAATGATAACAGTACGGATTAATTACTCCCGTGTTCTCTTACTTGTACCTGTGCGTAATCCTGTACAATCCGCGAAACATAACACGCCTAGTACCTATCGATATCCCAACAACTGCGAATCTTGTACTGCTATTTGCTAAAGTACAAACTCGGCTTTCAGATTTATAGACAATCCACACACTTAATGGCTAATGGTAGATATCTATTTTATGGCATTGCCATCCATCAAACGCTTATTTATCTTCCAGTCCTTTATTCAATGCTTGGGGCGGAAGATAAAATCTGAGATAGCATTTTCCCCTTTTAACACGTCTGCCAGAAAGCGACTCCGTAGTCGGGCGGGAGTCGGGACGGAGCCCACGGCGAACCGTCAGCTGTGCGCCCGAGTGCCCCGTCTTTTATGAAAAAACTTTCGTCTGCGTTCTTGGCATTGTCTTCTCAACTCCACGGTCAAATTTATTCCGCCTTTTGTATTAGGTACATAGTTCACGTAACTCCGCTATTTCGCCTTCTGTTTTATTATTTATTACATTATTGCCGTTTACATTATTACAGTTATTTCGCCCTTCTCTCAGAATAAAGTGTGACTTTTCATTTATACGTACATAATACTTTATCAAGGATCGGGAAGATTTGCTTTACTTATTAAAAACGTGTCGAAAACTTTGGAAATTATGCGTCATGCGTCACAAATCAGGCATAACAAAATAACATATCGGCAGGTACAGTCAGCAACAAAAGTCCATGAACATATCCAAATTTTCAAAACACCTGCACACTATAAAGGTTCATAATGTAACTGAACAGGCTGTTGTACAAATCTCTGTAGATATTTGGGAATACCAAAGGTCGATGTACATTATTTTTACAAAAATAGCTGAACATGTTTAATTACATAATTAGCTTGATCTGTAAAATATCAAAATGTGCTGAACAAATCTGACTACACAAATCCACTGAAATGTATACTACTCAAAACTTGCTGAACATATTTTTTACAATAATCTCTAAGTAGCGATTGCAGTACTGTAGGCATATGTAAACCACTTATATTGACAGAATTAAAAGCAAAAGATAGAAAGAATGTTCGTGGAATGTGCAATTCAAAAAGAAGAATAGCTACTTGTAAAAAAAAAGGTTTAATAGAATACAAATAGATCAACGGAAAAATCTCTTGTAATAAACTAGAAGGCTAGGAAGATTAGGAATATGAAAACAATTTTTTAGAGAAAATAAGAATCTGAAATGATCGAAATATCGATTTTGATATGCCCGTCTGTCAACATACATGAATAATTATAACTAAGGCAATAAGGTAAATCATTTAAATATCATGGTTGATACAGTCATCTTCAAAAGTGGCTGAACATTTTAGTACAGTCAAGGTCATAAATATATGTACAATCATCATAAAAGTCGACAGGTAGAACAATATTTTCGATCTTACAGTCCGATCGATACGCATTTCTGAGAACAAGTATCTAACAATTATTTAGGAAATAAAATAAAAAATAAAACTTTTGAAATTATGTTATAGATATTAATAATTGAATTCAGTCATGTTATTATCAAATATTTCAGTAAGTATAAATTGGAGCTATAGGAACGATCCACTACTAACACCGCGAAAAAACCTTGAACCGCGAAAAAGTAAAACTATTAAATAGAAAATTTATAAAACTGACTTCTACAATCCTGAATAAAGCCACCACCACCCCTTGGAGTGTAAATTATCCATTAAAGAAAATTATTTGTAAAATCTATTCATAAATGTCGTGAAACACAATTGAATTGAGAACCCCTCTTTTTGAAGTCGGTTAAAATCTAAAATAGTAAAAAAAGCCAGAGGCTGGCATAAACAAATGACATGTCCATGATGTCACGATCAAAATGAAAGAGACAAATGTACCTATTATATAACAGCGCTGTACTTTTTTCGGTGATTGTCATTAGTCTAAATTCGAAAATTGGTCCGACCATGATCTAACAAATCACTTTTACACGATACTACATCCAGCAACTTTTGGAAGTCTACTATCCAGCCACTTTTGGAAATATACTGTCCAGCAACTTTTGGAAGTTTACTGTCCAGCCACTTTTGGAAGTCTACTGTCCAGCGACTTTTGAAAATATAATGTCCGGCCACTTTTGGAAATATACTGTATAGCTACCTTTGGAAATTTATAATGTAAATGGAATTTTGTTGTAACTATGTTCAGTAACTTATGTACAATTCATGTGTCTAGTGTATTTTGTAACGTTATTTTGTTCGGCAAGTTTCGTTGCTGATACCTAAGTACTAAGTACCTACTACCTACCTGTGTTGTTAAGACTATTAAATTATTTATCGATTGTAATTTTTAAAGTGAAGAACTTGAATTGAATTGGCTTATGTTGTCCTTAAATATAATTACACTGCATATCTTATAGAGGGTTTTTACCCGACTGCGACGTTATGTACCTATGTAGGTATGTATCTTTCAAACGGCTTAACGGATTTCTATAATTAGGATATTGTAAGATTTGTCTTAACTAGAGTTGCAAATAATCCGTTTTAAACTAAATTCAGTGGTTTTAAACGCATTTTAAATAAATTTAAAACGGTTTAAGACCGTGACCACGTGATTACTAGTTTCAATTCTATTCAGCCTGTTGCCTAGTTTATTAACAAATTTTTATTTTGAAAGTAATAATAAAAGATATTTTTTATTTTATTTATTATTGTTAGTTTAAATGACGTTTTACAATATGATATTTAGAAATATTAAAAAACTTAATATGCGTATTTATTTATTTCGTTTTCCTAAGCTGTAAGTAGGTACCTATGCTTTTTCTTATTTCATAGTGTATTTTAGTTGTACAATATAATACGTTACGGAGTGGCAACGTCGCTTCGTATATTTCCTTTCTTATTTCTACACATTACTCGCGCCGAGTCGCGTCACGTTCGATAGGATTGGAGGATCACTTTAAACAATAATTTTCCATGGTATAGTTTGATTTTGATCAATATATTAAAATATGTAAGATAAGTATAGTATAAGTATAATATAAATATAGTATTTCGTTAATGGTAAATAAATGTTGATTATAAAAAAGCTTTTATTTTATTTTTTATTTCAATAACCCAGTTATATTAGAAACAATGCAATAAGTTTATTCTGAATTGTTTTTTATGAAAGGTTAGTAAATTCTAATAGAAAATCGATTTAAACCTATATTAAACCTCAAAAATTGGTTTAAAACATTTTAAACCAAAAAAACGGTTTAAAACCAAATGGTTTTAAACGTTTAAAATACTTTTTGCATCTATAGTCTTAACAGCCCAAGTGTTCTTTCTTAAGGAAGTGATGTTAAAAATCCAACATTGTGTGTAACATAATAAGCGGTGAGGTGGTATACAAAAAAAAAAAAAAAAAATTAGATTACTTCAATATGGGTATCAAATTAAAGGGCAGGTTTTAAGGATTTCAAAAAGCTAGGTATATCATGACCGGTAAATAACTAAAACGATATAAATAAAAAATATACATTAAAAAAACTTAAACGCTTGCATCAAAATACAAGTCAACTGAAAAGAAGGAAACGAGATCAAATATAAAAATATTTTGTCCAACATAATTAAGGCTCTTAGTAAGTTTGTAGTAAGTTATTGTTTTTAAATGAATATTTGTGCCACTTATCTCAAGAAAACAATTTAAATCGAACAAGAGTTATAAAAGTTAATAAGTAACCTCGACGACTGTTCACTTGGTTGGTAGCTACTACATCGCAAGTCGCAGCCGGCTGCACCTCTGCACTTTTATGAAAAAAGTTTTACTCGATGCTCTTCAATTCGACTTCGGTCTCGAAAATTCACTGCATCCGCTACTTATGGAGTTTTGTATCCAATATGCGTACTAGCATTGTTGTATTATATTTAATTGGAATAATAGGCAAAGTTATTGTATTTTCCATTTCCTAGCTTTAGGTACAGTCGGGGACTGCGTGGTCGGCGCGGCGTGGTCGGCGCGGCGTCGTCGGGATCTCGTGGTAGTAGTAGGAGTGGGTCTCTCCCTACCCAGCATCGTCAGTAAGATGCTGGGTAGTGACAGATCATGGCAAGCGGTAGTCTCCTTCTGCGAGGATGTTGTCCTCCAGAAGGAGACAACAGAGAGAGCTCGAGAGCAGGATGCTCATGCGGCCATTCTTTGCCGAAGGCGGCTTAGAGGAAGGGGGCGACGGTATGATCGTCTCATTTCCTAGGGAATCCACGTTGGTGATGGTAGGTGTACCATCCCGGAAGATTCGCCGCTCCGCTCGCCTCTCAAGGGAAAGGTGTCGCCAGGAGGAGACGTAGTAGCTGTGGGAGTTGGGCGGCGGGACGGGGAATCCCGTCGTCCAGCTAGGACCCCCGTGACGGATGGGCGCGCCAGGTGTTCCCGCGCGCCCAACAGTAGTGGTATTCTGGGTCACTCTACCGACCCAGAGAGGAAGGCCCAAGAGAGCAGACGCGAGGAAGGAACACCCAGGGGGTTTTAGTGGATTCGAGTCCCACATAAACTCTCTGTCTCCCCGGACGGGAGGGTATGCGCGGGCATTTCCGACTGGAATAAAAAAAAAGTAAAAGGTACAGTCGGGGAACTTACCGGTTCACCAGTATAGAGTTGTTTAGGGAGCTTTATTTAAAAAAGTAATAGATATATATATAGAAATGTTTATATCACAAATAATAGAACATTAACAAGTACCTGGGTAAGGCCGTAGATTTTTTCCACTTTGTAACATAAAGTAACATAGGCACTTTTATGTTACGGTATCATAAAAGTAACATAAAAGCAACATAATTTAGAGTAAAGCTGCGAACATAACGAAAGCATAAGGTGGCAAAAAAAAAAAAACACAACTTCTGCTACTGTAAGTAATTTTATTTGATCAATTTTTTATATACGCAATAATTTTTTTATTTGGCTTTTTAAAGCAATATCTTAATCACAAATTTAAATTCAGTTTATGGTACAATAATAACTATTATTGTTTTGTCTTACATTAAAATACGAGTATTTATTTAGCTTCCTTTAATCACAAATTGAAATCACTACACCTCTGGTGTCATATACTTATAATAATTTTGATTACGCTAACATTAAAATTAGAAAAACTTGAGCTAAAATCCGGTTTGTAATTCGGTATTCAAATATAGAAATACCGATTTACAAACCGGACTAAATTTTTCACATAGAATCAAATATTAATCGTCAGGACAAACTTTATTACAATATAAATTAAAAAAAAAACGAGATCTCCTCATCTTATGTTCCTTCAATGGACGGTTTCACACTGGACGAATGATATCTTATCATCCCAAGACACGGAAATAGTAAAAATTCAATTGTTTTATCCGACCACAGACTTCTTTCACTCTCGTCGTCGTCCATCTAAATATTTACGTTATAAATCAAAACCGCCACATGACAATATCATTTATTATGATACATGTCCAATAGTTTTTATTTCATACTACTTACCTACATTAACTACCAACTTTTTAAAGATATTATTATGTGCACAAGCCTTTACAGACCCTTATGTTACGTAACGTAAAAGTTTATGTTACAAGTAACAGAAAAGTATTATAAAAGTATCGTAAAAGCAAAATATTTTAGATGTAATTAAGTTATAATTCCGAAATTAAACAGATTAGTGCTTTTAAAGATGTTTCCTCAATAACTATAAGCTTTGTCGCACAAACAAATAATACAATAAACATAAACAAGCGTTCACTTACCTTTAAAAGTCACAATAACTGTTTTTCAATTTCACTGACGAAAAGACGCGTGCACTGGTTAACACAATCATAGACAACAATATGGCGACTTTTTTCTTTTTTTTTATAGTTCTGTTTGGGGGTTGCCCGTCTAATTATACCCATTCTTCCAATATTATTCAAAGACTACATTTGCTCACGATATTGGTAACATAAAAATAGTAACATAAAAGTGTAAAAATTAAAGTCATGTTTTAAAACTGGGATAAAAAATAAACAGATGCCGCTTAAACATAATGAGACAATGCATTAAATTGCTCAAACATGCTTCATTATGTAAAAACTATACGGCTAACTCCAAAAATATTCGTTTTTACTTTGTTGATTACGGTCTGATTAAATTTATGGACAATATTTTTTTTGTATGAAAATGTTAATTCTTAAACTCATTTAAATTAAATAAAATAAAAACTGTTCTCGTTACAGCCAATTCGTAAAAGTTGTTTTTACCTTAGATACATTTGGACATGATAAAAATACCGAAGCTGGTAAAAAGGTATAATTGTTTATGATATTCGTATGAATCTCACTGGTCATGCAAAAAGTGGAAAAATCTACGGCCTCACCCACCTAAACCTTATAACCTAACCTCACTCGAAATTATTTCTTTAACCTTAGTACTTTCCGACAAAAGTTTTCCCAAAAAACTAGTGTTCAACCGAAAAGTTCCTCGATTGTACCTGCTAGAAGTTCCCACGTGTCTGTAATATGTAAGACTTGTAAAACTGTAATATAGAATTGATCCGTTTTTAGGGTTCCGTAGCCTAATGGCAAAAAACGGAACCCTTATAGATTCGTCATGTCTGTTTGTCCGATGTATCGATGTATGTCACGGCCAGTTTATTCCAAAACTTTGAGGATTACACAGTTGAAACTTGGTAGGTAGATGTATTCTGTAAATTGCTTTACGGTTATTACACAAAAAAAAAAATATATATTATTAAGGGGGGCTCGATACATGGAATGAAACTGATTTTTGTTTTTCATCAAACCTATACGTGTGGGGTATCTATAGATAGGAGGTTCCTAAAATAGATTTTTCTCAAAATCAACCGTTTGAATGATATAATTTTTTTTTCAAAGTGGTAAAATGTGTGTCGTCGTCCCCCCCCCATATAACTTTTAAAATAAGAAAGTGAAAAAAAAAATTCTGTAGATCTTTATAAAAACTTTCAACGACAATTGGTTTGAACAAAATATATTTAGCAGTTTCAGAGCTATAGCAAATTTTCCAAAACCGCAAATATAATAGAAACTTTATTGCATACAAAAACAAACATATACAGAGAAAATGACAGAAAAGAGGAACACACAATAGGCGGCCTTATTATAGCAATCTCTTCCAGGCAACCTTGGGTGAGAGACGGAACCCATCATGTGCGAGTTTGACTCGCACTTGGCCGATTTTTTTTATTTTAGTATATTTTTATGCATGGCTTTAAATGACTTAGCTATTATTATTACAATTGCTAATTCTAACAATGAGATGGAAAAGAAATGGAAGAATTGAAAGAGGTTTTCACTTGGTTACTTCCATGCGTTCCTGTAAATAAATTTGTGAAATTAAATAATATAAATACTGAAGTAAGATATCACTGCATATTCAGGTATTACACGGAGGGGTATGTTCTATTTCAGTTTATTGATTAAAATAAATTTTATCTTTCATTGATGATCCTTGTTGCTCATCGAAAACTTGTTATCCGCATATTATGAAAAGAGTGTTAGTAATCTATAAGCAAAAAAACTCTTACCTAACCTAACCAATAATTGATTGATCAGCAAAATCCCATTTGGTCAACAAGTACTAGGTAAGCCAGTTGAGTTGATGTCCAAATTGATTATTGTGCTGATCAAAATGGTATTCATTTATGACAATTGACATAATTTATATAAGCTAGTCTCTATTAAACATTTGTAATTACATTATTTGTTGTGGCAGTTCTCACTCGCTTTTAAATTGAATTAAAAATATTCCTGACATAATTTGATTCCGAAAATTAATCTTAACTTATTTCCCGAATAACAATATTGTTTACTTAGCAGTATTGCATGATTTGCATGCACACAACAAGTGTACAGAAACAAAAATATTAAATATCTTCTCATAGATATATCAATGGGTACAAATTATGGGTATTCTTCAATTTCACCGGCTGTAAATAAATATAATATATTGTTGTAGTACCTCATCGTCGTCTCAGCCACATAACATGTTATGTGGCTCCCCCAAGAATCTCCACAACGATCGGTCCTGCGCTGTCCGCGTCCAGCGGCTTCCCACGACCTTCACCAGATCGTCGGTCCACCTTGTCGGGGGCCTACCCATGGAGCGTCGTCTTGTGCGCGGTCGCCATTCCAGAACCTTTCCGCCCCAACGGCTATCGGTTCTTCTCGCTATGTGTCCCGCCCATTGCCACTTCAGCTGAGCAATCCTTCGAGCGATGTCAGTTACTTTAGTTCTCCTACGGATCTCCTCATTTCTGATTCGATCACGTAGGGAAACGCCGAGCACTCTCCCTTGCACGCTGGGTGACTATGAGCTTTCTTATCAGACCCATAGTTAGCGACCACGTTTCACTACTGTAAGTCATCACTGGCAACACACACAGACAGACACTGCGGTCAATTGGACGCGAAGATTTAACTGAGCTTCCCGAATGCTGCCCATCCGAGTTGAATTCGACGGGAGATCCCTTTCTCGAAGTTGGACTTACCTAACTGGATTGTCTGTCCAAGGTAAACGTAGTGGTCAACAACTTCGAGTGTAGTGATCCCCACGTGAACTGAAGTGGGTACAACATGGAAATTTGACATGATTTCCGTCATGTTCATCCTAAGACCTTGGGAAGTACTACGGAGATCTTCGAGCATTGTGTTCAGGTCCTCCAAAGTCTCAGCCATAAGGACTATATCATATACAGCAATACGAAGGTGTGTCAGATACTGGCCATTAAAGTTGATGCCGAATGATTTCCAGTCCAAAAGTTTAAAGATGATACGCAGCTGCGAACAGTTTCGGAGAAATGACGTCTCCCTGTCTCACAACACCTCGCTGCAGTTAGATGAAATTTGTGCTCTGGTTCTGTAATCGGACCGACATGGTGGCATGTTCCTTAATACCTCGATATACCTTCGCACCTCTGGAGAGACTGTAGCACCGCCCAGGTCTCTATCGAATCGAAGGCTTTCCCATAGTCCACAAACGCCAAGCAATGTGGCATATTATACTCCTCGGTCTTCTGTATAACCTGCTGCAGCGTATGGATGTGGTATATGGTGCTAAAGCCATTTCGGAACTCGGCTTGTTCGGGAGGCTGGAAGTCGTCGAACCTGCGAGCGATTAGTAATGACTCTCAAAAACAACTTATAAACATGGCTTTGAAGTGAGATGGATCTGAACTGAAGTTCTTCAAATGGGCATTATCTCACCTTTTGAAGTTCAAAATCACCTCACTTAAATTCCATGCCCTCGGCGTTTTGCCCTCGACGATGACGGAATTGAAAAGCTTCTGGAGGACTTTGAGTATCGGCTTACCGCCCGCTCTCTGAAGTTCTGTAGTGATTCCGTCTTCGCCCGCCCCGCCTTGTTGTTTTTGAGCTGTTGAGAGTCATACTAATCTCGTACAGGCGGGATTTCTTCGGTGAAGTGTCGGGTAAGCTTGGCTCTGGGGTCTTTAGCCTTGCTTTCAACAGGTGTCTGCGTGGAATATAACTGCCCATCGAAACTCTCGATCTCCCTCAGGAATTCAGGTTTCTTAGAAATGATGCGACTGTCGTCAGTTTTCAGTTTCGTCATCTGGCTTTGCCCGTTAGACAAGACAGATCTCTCGCGAACTCTTTGGAGCCTTTATTCCGCTGGATAGTCTCTTCAATACAATTCGTTTTAAATTGGCGAAGGTCGCTTGACAAAGACTTACCCCCATATGTCGTCGTCTAAGTCGTTCCTCCAAAACTTTTTACACTCCACTCAACCTCGTCGTGGGTAAAAATGGTAGCGTGCGCTAGGCCTAACACGGAGTGGCTACGTACTCTTTGGCTCCTCCAGGTCCTTACGGAGTTATGACTTAGAATACCGATTTCGAGGAGTATTTCGAAGAGGTTTTCAATGAGGTTTCGTTAAGTCGAGGACGAGTAAGTTTTGGAGGAACGACTTAGAATATGGGTGTTAGAGATCTGCCTATTTAGCTGCCGATAACGATGAGCATCCGCTGAGTTCTGAAGCCTCATTTCACGTCTCTGATCCATGAGTAGGAGTGTGTAGTCGGAGAGTTTCTTTAATTTGGGACGGCGGGTCTTAAAGTACTTGGACCCTACTGTGCGGTCAGAATCCACCACCGTGTTGTGTAGATCGTCCACATCGATGCTGTTCTCAAGGGCTTTGAAGCGGTATTGGAGCTCGGGTTGAAAGCTTTCGGGGTTTTAGATTTGGCCGGTAATGGTCGGAGCGTAGACTTTATCAGCCGCGATCTTTCCAGCTTCACGTTGATATTCAACGTGCCACGTACCATTTGGTGATCGCTCCCCGTCTTGACGGTGTTGATCACAGTGGCATCATTGAATATTTGCTTTTTCGTCGACATGATAAAATCTATCTCATTTTTTACTTTACCGTCTGGACTGATCCAGGTCCTCTTTCGGCTTTCCGGCTTTTTGAAGAAGGAGTTCATCATGAAGAGGTTCTCCTTCTCCATAAAGTCGGCCAGCATCTGGCCTCTATCATTCCGTTGCCCAACTCCAAATTGCCCCACTCTCAACTCATCACCGCAACGTTTCCCCAACGTAGCATTAAAGTCCCCCATCACAACGGTGTAGTGGGTTTTGTAGCTATGCATGGCTCTACAAATGTCCTCATACATAGCCTCCACTTCGTCATCTTGGTGTGTCGAGGTCGAAGCGTAGACCTGTAAAACATTCAGCGAATACCGTTTAGATATTCTGAGTATCAGATACGCTACCCTGGTCGACACTTCCGATGGAAATCACGTAGTTGACAAGGGACCTGTGGACGATGAAACCGACACCACCTACGGACTGTTGGTCGCCCTCCCGGTAGTCGATTCCTCTCCCTCTCGTTGGACTTCAGACAACCCTATGATGTCCCAGTGTATACCTGCTAATACTTTTTTTTTCGTTTTGAGTAAACATAAACATAACGTTGTATTTAGGTAGGTACTTATGTAATATGTATCAATATCATCAATTTAAATGAGGAAGGAATTCCACCGTAATGAAATTGTGTAGGTACGTAGGTACCTAATTACCTAATTTCTAAACCATTCGCGATCAATTTTGAGCCCAATTTGAATTTCCGTCTTGCAAATCTTGTGCCAATACAAATTACATTGATACAACAAATTGGAAAAGTTTTGATTCAAAAACGGATTGTTGCCATCTCGGATTCAAATTTCTTGATTATTAAACTTAAATAGAAAACCGTTTGTTAAATAAAGGGAACGTTTTAATTTATGCCAAATGTTTTAAGTTGTAGAAAGACGTTTTCAACCTGAAACTTTACAAAAATACTATTTTCCGACCGCTTTATCAAAGCCGAATCAAACTACCAACGCTTGGATCATTAAATTAGGATAATTGCTTTCACTGATGACACAGCGACTTTCAATTTTTGCTTAATTGTTCTACCTATAAATGAGTAGGTATTGTTAAATTTTGGGTACTTAAGAAAATTCTCTTATTCTAAACCACTTTATCAGTTTATTAGGTATTGAAATAAAAATAACCTAATAACATTGAATTTTCCTCTTAAATATAAAAATCTGAGTTCCTATGCTTAATTTGTAATATTATTCAAAAATCGTCATACGGGAAAAAGCAATAAAAAATTCTTTATTAAAATCTCGCATATTATTTAAGTAGACAAAAATTACCTTGTTAATGAATTTCGTTTAACAACAGTTCCCTAATTTAGAACAAAATAGTTTAAGTTGAAATCAGTTTCATATTGTATTGCAGAAGGAAATCCTATTTCAACGAATTAAATTGGAAACGAAACTAACGATACGTTGTTCAAGTATACCTACAAGTAGGTATTATTACATTGTACCTATCCAATACCAGCAGCACGCATCTGAATTTTAGACTTTAGAATATAACATTTAAAATTGAACTTTAAAAACCCCGGGTTATGCTAAGAATGCACGTCTTGTGAGCGGCTTATTGGGCTGGATTGTGCGCTCCGCGGCTTAGCCAGGCACTGCACCGCCAGGCACCGGACTGTATACTGCCCTATCTATTCCCACCCAGAAGTCTGTTATCCTATAGGTCATATTTTCGAAGCCACATTTCAAAATAAACTTTGTTCAGAATAATTCACTATTCAAAATGTTCGATAATGTTTTTTTATTTATTTTCACACTTGCATCTATCATTACATTATCTATATACTTAATTCAGGTTCGCAAAATTTGTGACGACTCGATAGGGACTTTGGCGCGTAGTACGCGTCCGAGTAAGGTATCAAATTAAAGGTACTCGAGTCTATTTGTTCCGAAAACTATAAAATATACAAAATGTTAAACGTGATGATCACAAACTGCAATTAAAAAGTGTCATTATTTTCGCATAATTTGGAACTTTTTAAACCCGAGTATCGGGTTGTAACCGCCCTAGTTATTATTTATCATCATCATTATTATTGTTAAACTTATACTTTGGGAAAAACGGTTAGGTGTATTTAGGTAATTGTTATGTAGGATAATTCCCTTGTCTTGTCAATTATTACTACTGCACCAAGACTTCCATGATGCTCTATTATTTATATTTATTTTTTATTTATTTATTAAATTTTTGGGCCATAGTTCAAATAAATTTTGATCAGGATAACTTGCTATTCAAAATGTTGGATAAATAAAGTACGTTGTAGTTGGGAAAAACCGTGTAAGAATGCTTCCCTTGTCTTGTCAATTATTAGTAGCTGGGATGGGTAGAACGTGACTGCTTTGGCATTCTTTCTGGAAACCAAAAATAAAGGCACGACCTACATCAAGTACATCATAGCTAAACTCAAAGGTTAAAGATAAGACATTTTAATGTTTTGTCCGAATAAGATAAAGGTCGGTTGCTTTCAAATCAAACAGAATGTGGCTTCTAAATCTAGTACTTTGTAGATAAAATGTTATCTATATTAAGTAGTGATCAAGAGGTAATAAGAGGTAACAAACATATTGAGGTTTGCTGGCGTGCTTTTATGTTAAGCAAACCCATTATTATTTTACGGTAAGTACGCAAAAAGTCCATTTAAAATTTAAAAATAAAATAGGTGTTATCCGAAAAATAGGTGAGCTTTTTCACATAAAATAAATATGCATACCTACTCACTTCTTACAACTTTAATAGTACCATCAAATAAATACGGATTTTCGTTTAGCGAATAAAGGAAAATAAAACCGGTAATTTTAACCTTTTCCTGCTTACGTAGAATGTTCATTTTTCTTCAACGTAGATAACGAACACGCTTCACTTTCAGACCGTGTACTATCAAACTTGCGGTAACTATACTACAAGTTGGAGCAAATCTTTTCACATGAAGAGAAAATAGCTTATTCAATACTTGATTTATGTAAAGGCTCGTCGGGGGAAGACGATTTGAATAGAGCTTCCTGTTAGCCGCGTCGAAGCTGAAAGCTTTTCATAAATGAACCTATACCGGTGCCACAGACCTATATCGAGAAAGACGAAAAGAGCGCTTCAAACTCTATGAGAACCTAGCGTGTCGAGTTTTTCGTACCTACGATGACGTCACGAGCGAGATTTAGTGATGTGTAGGTAAATGTTATTGACGAGCTCTTGCAAGAAAGCACTGCACAATTAACCATTTTCGTTTCTGATTGACGCGTATTTTCATGGCAATGGTCTCAAGCGGACTGACTTAGGCCGTAAAACTTTGACCGTGGGTCAAGCTTCTGGCACGCAAGGTAGGTGTGTACCTACCTGTTGCGTGCCGTTGCCGGCCGCAAGTGCCGTGCCGTGCCTTTTACCGTCTATCTCGATATAGGTCTGTGACCGGTGCCCTACCTTGGCGCTATGCTAGTGTATCTATCCCCTCGAGAATCTGAGGATATAACTTACATGTTCGTAAACAAATAATATAGGTCGAATACTTTGTGTAAGGGAAGAAACACGAAGAGATATCATCACCGACAAATCGTATTCACTGACTTAAGTTTGTCGGTTTTGTCGTATATTTTTATTATTTTTCTAACTGTCGTTGAACAGACAAAGTTATTTACGAAATGGGCAATGCTAATTTATTATGTGGCGCTTAACGTATTTGGAAGGTTTCTGAACTGGCAGTATAAAAATGTCGCGATACAATTCTTTTGTTCCACATCTCAGTGGAAAATCTCACTACAACTTAAATAAAAGACCATAAGAGTATTTCTATTAATATACGTACTGTTTTCAGATTTAATTGAGTCCAGCTAAAACTAAAGTTATTTATGATAAATTTTAAATAGAAAAATATTGAAAAAAAAAAACAACTTAGCCACAGACAAGTGAATTCTCAGCTGGGACTCGAACCCACGACCTTTGGAAATCGGTCCAATGCTCTAACCGCTGAGCTACTTATCATAAATATAAAAATAGCATTGAAAAATGCAAAAATTCAAAATCCATAAATTATTGTCTGTTGCATCTTAATCGATCGTTTAACATCTGAAAAGATGTTTCTTTCGAATGCAAGGATACCTATTCCTAGCATTGATGTGACAACGCTGGCCTACAACGTATTGAAAATATAAAATATTGCAGAATTCCGATGGTGGTCCGCAAGTTTCGGTAGCTTAGTGGTTAGAGCATTGGACCGGATTTCCAAAGGTCGTGGGTTCGATTCCCATCAGAGAATTCACTCGTGGCCGAGTAGGTTTATCCAATATTTTTCTATTTAAAATTTATCATAAGTATTAAAATAGCACTGAAAAATGCAGGCGAGCCGAGGCACACATAATGTAAGTCCATCAATGCCTAGTTGTGGCCAAGGCTTGCATAGCACTTTTCTCAAATAATGCGCGGGAATGAAAACTAAGTAAGTAGTACCTATACATAACTTTTTATTTAAATAGTACATTCCCGCGTTAAAGTGTTCATTCGTTTTTTTTTCATTAAACAGCTTTCTATTTGCAAGCCAGTTCGAAATTCAAATAAAACCTTTGATAAGTTACCTCCTTGGTTGCCATGTTTCGAAATAAAAGATCGTTCAATTTTTTATTTACACGACAGATGTTACTATGTATTTATTTGGCCGCTAAGCCACGACAGATATGGATTTTCATACAACTATTGCCTGCCGCTGATCGCATGTATTCGGCCAGTACAGCAATTTCGATTTATCTCGAAGAAGGTTTTCATAATAATGCTCAAATTTCTAAGCATGTTTGAGAAAAAGTTATTTAATTAGAGTTAAATATTTCAGTTAGGAAGATAGCCGTTTTAGTTTCGCAATACAAAGTGCACTACTAATAACAATCGTTCTGAAGCGAAACAAAACCCAGCCTGTGCAAATTTCTTGTATAATAAGCTTGAAACAGTTTTTGTCTCTCATTTGCAACGATTGTGGAAACGAGACTGAAACTTCTCCTTTAAAGAATTTGGAGAAACTTTCAACTTTGTGACGCGGCGACAGTTTGACAGTGACAGACTGACAAGAGCATTATCGTAGCGGTGTTACCTGTTAACCGTAACGACATCAGTTTTAGCAACTTGTTTTGTCAGGCTTTTAAGTAAATATCTTTACCCAATGATATTTTATACATATACATGTTTCGTTCATAGTAATTTGCGTTGAAATCTGTGACAAGACTGCACCTTGGACGAGTGGTTAATTCGTCTAAGGACTGCACACATACACAATTTGACAAGAAGGACAGAATACACGAAAAAGCACGGAAATGAAAAAGAGCAAATTTGAATCGGACCCCATTATAGGGTCTTCCCTATTTTCACAATGCGAGCTCCTATGACATACCTATCTGCTTCAAGTACACTCATATAATATCATTGCCTTTACCTAACTAGGTACCTACCTTATATATCCATTGAAATGAGGTATGAATGAGTTTAATTTCATTTCAGTATAGGTCTATTTTTGTGTTTTTTTTTTACGTAATTTATTAATAAACCAAAGGTTTTTTCGCTTCTTATGCCATTTGCAAATAAATCTATGTAAATAATATTGTTTTGTATTGTCACCTTGTATATCTAATGACAAGTGTAAAACAGCTATAAAAATCTTATTTATTTTATTATAACTGCCAGAGAAATTTACATTAGTTTTTACGATAAAAATGTAGCTTACAAAAGTAGTAAAACATTTTTTACAGAATCTTAGCGACCGGCATTCATTAAAATGTGAATGGAGTAGGTATAACTGTTATCTTAAGACGGCACTTAACTGGTTAATCATGCCACGTGACCACGATTTGGCGACTGTAAAACTACCACGACTTCGTTAGCGATCATGGGTCCTAGTTCCTAGCACGATGTTAAATAAATAGTTTTATGATTGAGCGATAAAAAACAATATGTAAAATAGAGGTATATTTGGTCTTGTTCTGTCTGGTTGTTCTAGCTAAAGATTCCTACTTAAATATTCATTAGAATTAAAATTAATTTCTAATTTAAACTTTTCTCATGTAAAATGTCGATGAGCCTCGAAGCTACGAACAAAATGATTATTTACAAAGCGGCATTTTAACATTTAATATTAAAGTGAAGTACAGAAGACAATCAAATTACCTCTGTGATATACGAAATCTAACTGTCACTAAATAATTAATTCTGCTTTGCGATCATTATACTGTATAAATGCTTCCCTTTTATGTGGAATATGATTTTGCATTATCATTAACTAAGTTTACTTTTTAGTTGATTTCTGTAATGTCTGCTCTGTTTAATTAATCATGTACTAATCATAAGTTTTAAAATATTGTTTATATTAATAATTAATACCTATATGCAGATAGAATGAAAGGTAAAGGCTTAAGTCATTAATCACATACGTACATCTTATGTTTTGGCGCGCACTGTTCATTGAAATAAAACAACTTTTACGGATATCAAACGCGCTATATTTCCACGAACTAAGTTGTAATTGTCCGTATTTTTAGGTTTTTAGGGTTTTTTTGATTTTCCCGACGTTTCGGCACCTTTACAGCTGCCGTGGTCACGGGATGACATCCCGTGACCACGGCAGCTGAAATGAAATAAAAGTTGTTTTATTTCATTAATCATATTTGAGTATTTTTTTTGCTAATAACTATTTATGAACCATGTCGCTTTAGTTGAACATATTATCTTCTTGATTCTATGATTGAGTGAGTCATGGTAGAACAATATTTCAAGTTGCTTGACTAATGGGCGGGCTAGTGTAGTGACACTAGTGACTCGATGTGGACTCTTGTTTATTTCTTTATTTTATTATTGACAAAAACAAAAACAAATGTAATGTTAAGTATACAGTAGGTAGGTACATCATAAGTTGCAATTTAACATTACAGTGTAAGTACTGGAAACTGTTGGAAACTAATACGTGAACAGTCGATATCGTGAATCATAATAATTCCTATTACTAGCTGACCCGGCAAATGTTGTTTTGCCTTATAAAAAAAAAAAAAAATTGGGGTGGACTACCCCTAACATTTAGGGGGATGAAAAATAGATGTTGGCCGATTCTCAGACCTACTCAATACGCTCACAAAATTTCATGAGAATCGGTCAAGCCGTTTCGGAGGAGTATGGGAACGAAAACTTTGACACGAGAATTTTATATATTAGACGAGAATTTTATATATAAGATTACTCGTGTGTATTTCTTTAAAAGTGAATCAACCACGAAGCATGACGGATACGCGTCACTCGTAGTGAAATGAAAGTGTGTAGCTATACAAACTTACTGAAACAGTTAATTATTTAGTATAAATTTTCATGCTCACTTTTTGTTTGTGAAAATTAATAAAAATTAAAATTATGTACTTCATCGCTATTGAAGCCGGTTACTTTTAATAATCCAGGAATGAATAAAAACTGACTTTCTGTTATTTTGTTAAAGTCGGTATTTTGTGTTTTACAAAGTTTAGTAAAAGTTGAATATATTTTTTCACAAAGTTATGATTTCCATTAGGATACGCTCAATGTTATTTAGTTCATTAACCGCATTCTAGAGATAAAATAAACAGAAGCTTGTGGTATTTCTTTTGAATTAAAATCATGAATCGATAATGAGTACATAAATGAAGGAATACTTACCATAATACGTTCATTTTACTGCCGATTGCAAAAAGGACGTAAAGTGAATGTTTTATCATCTTTAAAGAGGGCGTGATTCGGCGGATTCTTACTCAGCAAGGTTGCGTGCACAGTACAGCACTGTTTCGCCAGTGCACGGTGCCTCTGTAGCGTGATGCCCCTGCGTTGCGATTTGTTACCGATACCGCCGCCGACGCCGCCCGCCCGCCCACCGAAACGATATACATTCTCTTATTAAACCCCCTTTTATTCCCTTAAATACATTATTTTATCAGAGCAATACGTTTCTCAATTTAGTTGCTTTAGTTTGCCTGCCAATTAATTTTATTGCATGTCAAACATAAAACAATACCAATTTTATAATCAAACTTATCGAGGCTATATACGATTCCCGCCCACAAATCTTTTAAATCATTTCGGCGAATCGCTAAACTTTTTCTATATAAATTTATTCCATTTTACTTTAACGACATTTTCATGACAAAAAGTTTGCCCGCAAATAATTTAATAATTCATTATTTCCTTAAAGCGCTTGTCGACTTTGATGGGATAATAAAAGCTGGGCCCCGGGCCTATTCCAAGCACAATTCCATGTTAGAGGCGAATGTAATAAAACAAGTGGCTGTTTCAGAGGTATCTTCGGGTAGCCAAAATGTCAGCTAGGAGCTCCGCGGTCAACTCGCAAAATTTTACGGCGCACGTCCTCCCCAGTACCTGCGGAAACTACCAAATGCCAGCCCAAGACGTAGGCCGGATAAAGTAACTAAGGCTCTGTGCCTTTATTAATGCTCCTTGTTTGTTTTTACGGGACTTACACAACACTGGCCAACCTTCGAAGTAACTCGATTTTTTTATAATGTTTTTCGTCTGAAAAAGCAGTTTGAATTTTTTGCGAAAAAGTTTATAGATCAGACTATGTACCTACGTGTCCATCACAGAACTAGGAAAGAGGTGTCAATAATAACACTTAGGTTATTCGAATTTTAATTTCCATTCGTACCAATTAGAATCTTGACTTTTGGTTTTAATTTTAACATATTAATAACTACAGATCTTATTTTCCTTAGGTACGGTAAATGCTACCTGAATTGAATAGGCAGTAAAATCAGCAAATGAGGCTGACTAAAATCAATTTCTGATTTAAATTGAGAAATATTGAAGAGTGTTGAAAAGTAAAGATGAAAGTGATAAAAGCAGACGAGCAATTCGGACTGATTACATCCAGTTCCAAATTGATTGAAGAAAAAGGTGTGGAACCTAAGCGGACGGGGACGAATGGCAGCGCGCTCCCGGTGATCGATCTCGTTCACAATAATATCAGGTTGCCGCAACCCTCCGCCAGCTCCATACATTAATTAGCAACGGATTATCGTCAGTCACATTCATAGGGGCGATCTGTCAGCTCAGCGATACTATTGTAGCTTTTCCGCCTTTCCGAAGTCACAAATTACCTCTCTTGCTTATCTTTTCTTTACCTCACATGAACAACCCGGCCTCATATTTAAATGCCCACCAAACATATTTCACATTTTCCGGATCATTGCAATCTCCATATTTATAGCTATCAAGCAGAGTAGTGGTGCGGCACCAAAATTGTGCACATTTATCAATCGGAAATACAATTTATTGAGTGAAAATTGGTACTATCAAAGATATGCAATTAACATGCTGAATAAACACTAATGAATGTAAAATTATTGGTTATTAAATCTATAATATCTTATTTAAATGTTAAATTATTGGTTGGTTTATTATGAAAATGATAAAATGTGCTATTTTATTCTTGAGTGGTCGTAATGAGTAATCTCGGAAACTCAGAACCAACAAAGTACCCAAATCCCAAAATAGAAGAATACGCAATAAAACGGCCTGCCTACTCGATTTGTCAAACAAACGTGATTGTGCCATTAATAAAAAGGAACGAATTTACCGTGCAAGACAAAGAAGCCGGTATCAATATTTATTGGCGTGCTTAGTATTAATCGGGTCGGATCGAGCTGTATCGCGACTACAGGGGAGCGCGGTATCGAATGGATGGACTGTCGCGGTTGAAGCGTGCCTAATTTTTCTCTACGAATAATTTTTCCTTCGTAGCGCGTAGCATTTTCGTAGCGCCCGCCCGGCTACGTTCCACGCTTTGATATCGCCTCGCCTTCGGTATCAGTGATTCAGCCATTCAGACTTCAGTCCGAGGCTAGCATAGTATGCTCCCAGCCGCACCGGAGGACGGCCGTGTCGCGCGCTGCGATCTCGCACTCTACTCGTGTACGAAATGTGTGACAATAAGTGTTGCTTCCTCTTTGTTATCTAAAATTTTTACGTGTTTATAGACTGTAGCTTGTTAGACAATATCCTAAATATAAGACATTTAGAATATTGGGTGTATTATAAAATAAATATTCTGCTTCAAGTTTATTTCCCGCATGTACAGGCGCTATTATCTTCAATAGGAAAGGGTGAGATATCTTCGCAATTAATAGTTTCATCCTATAATTAATCTTAGACGCTACATTTCAAGCAATGCTGTTGACTTCGAGTAAATTTGTAGCAAACGGTTCATTTATTTTGATTTAACGGATCGATATAACCCTCACCACCATTACACACGCAATATTTTAAAATCACGCTCGACGTGTTTTCCAAATATTCGATGCGTCACCAAAACACAGAACAATACAAATATCACATTGTAATTCTTTCAATGTTTTGATAAAAATGATTCTTTATTATTTTCTTTAACCACTGTTTGTGAAAGTTTAGTGTTTTATTTTCTGTACGAATATTGGAGCCATAAAACTGCCGCAAAAACGCGGTATTTTCTTTACGCCTACGAGAATGTTACGCCGGCGGATTCAAAGGAAAAAAAATGTAAAAATAAAAAGGGTCGGGGTGGGTGCTTGCTTGCCATTTAAAATGAGAAATGGGCAGCGATGCAGTGGCGACAGCGTCGGCTGCGCTAAGATTGCAGCCGCATAGTGCTTATGCACTGAATGCTTATTGTCGGCGTCCGCCAACAGACTCACAACTCTTTTAATCATATCGGCTATCTCAATGAACTTCCTGAACTTTACAAATAATCACAATTTAATTTTACCTTCCCACCTAGTTTTACTCTACTTTTGTTTTAGCTACTGATAAATGTTATCATTACTTGGGAATACCCGTTCATCGTTCCGTAAATAAATATAATGAGATACGAGTAAAACAATGATTCAAAGAAATACAGAATAGATTACGGAACACTGTGACCTCTGACATTGATATTAACTATATGCCATTAAGGCCAAGTGAAATATCATAATAGCTAAGCAAATATATAATATAGCTCATAATGTTTGAATTTGTATAAATTGATTTCCGGTGTCATTTCTTATATCTCAAAACTGGGTTAGATAGTTTAGCAGCATTATTATTCTACAAAATTAAAGTTGTCAAGATAAACTAGGTATATCTAAGGTCCACTTGCAGGACAATTTGCAAAATCTCGATTTTGTTTAACCTAGATGTAACCCTACAAAAATGTTAATTATTTAAATCTAGATTTAATATTTTGACTCTTTCGTATGGGCTAAGTAGTATGTTCATAGTTTTAATAAAATCGAGATTTAGCAAGTTTTGCTGCCAGTGGACCTTAGTAATTAAGTTAATAATTTTAGTGACAATTTCAATAAGTATACATTAGCTTCGTATTTTCCTAAACATTTGAGCTAAAATAACAAATATAATAAATAACCTGTAGATGAACATCTCCTTAAATATTTATAGTTTTTTAAATAGTATACATAAGTACCTACACATGACGCTAAATTATACATTACTACGTATATTTTATTATCAAAGATTTTACTTGTCGGCGCGCACTGTTCATTAAAATATTTTAAGCGCGCTGTATTTCACGAACTAAGATGTAATTGTCCGTATTTTAAGGTTCTTTTGTTTTCCCGACGTTTTGACACCTTTTCAGCTGCCGTGGTGGTAGTCATCCGTGACCACGGCAGCTGATAAGGTGCCAAACGTCACCTTTGAACGTTTAACAATTAGATCAGCGCGCTAAAAATCCATAAAATTTGTGTTTTATATTAGTTCTTTATGTTCATATTTTTGGTCAAATACATTCCAAGCGTACGATAACATGTGACGTGTTAATAATACATTTCTGTGACTCAGCATTTTTGTAACTAATATTGCGGGTAGACATTTCTACACTCTTTTGATTGGAGATCACGTCCTGGAAAGGTCATTCGGCCCACATCCTTCGTCCAAGAAAGGTCACACGATTGGCCTCTGCAAAGTTCAAAATACCTATATTAGGTACCTAATGGGGGACTGTAGGTACTTGAGCTAACGATATTACAATATAGAAAAATAAAGTCCCATTTAAAAATAATTGGATAGAATATTTCGGTAGACGTGGAAAAAGCGGTAAGTAAGTACTTCTGGAAAAGAATAAATAATGTATTATTTAATACTAGCATTGCGCCCGCGACTTCGTCCACGAGGAATTAGGTTATCACACGGATTTAGGATGTCGCGTGCTGGTGCCATTTCTTCGTATCAGCCACATAACACACGTGCATGCGGTCCGGCTTTGGAACGCACTACCACAGGGCATCAGAAAGGCTCAGACTGTAAAATCCTTTGGTGATCAAGTTAGAAGACATTTCCTTTCTCTTTCTCCTAACTTATAAATTATAATATATTTTCTCTCTTTCAGTATCCATCTATTTTTAAATATATACTTATTCTCCTCCTTCTTCGTGCACCCATTCCCCTATTACCGTATTTATCTGTTTTCTTTCACCCAAGGTTGCCTGGAAGAGATTGCTATGTAGCAATAAGGCCGCCTATTGTATATTCTTCTGTATATTTATTTTTTCTTTGTACTTGTTTTGTGTTTATCGTGTGCAATAAAGATTTTTATTATTTTATTATTATAACACTCACTGCTGGGTAAAGGCCTCCCCCAAGGATCTCAACGACGATCGGTCCTGCGCTGTCCGAATCCAGCGGCTTCGCCATCCCAGAACCTTTTCGCCCCAACGGCCTTCGATTCTTCTCGCTATGTGTCCCGCCCACTGCCACTTCAGCTGAGCAATCCTTGATGCGATGTCGGTTACTTTAGTTATCCTACGGATCTCCTCATTTCCCTCTTTGAGCATAGCCATCTCCATTGCACGCTGGGTGACCTGGAGCCCATTTATTAGAATCATAGTTAGCGAGCTCGTTTCACTACTATTAGTGTGCCATTTATCAAATTCAAAAGTATTTTATGTCCATCTCCACGGTTCAAGTTATGTCTATATCAAATTTCACTAAAATTGATTCGGCAATGAACGCAGGAAAATGAACAGCCAGACAGTGCAGTCTTTCTTTAGATTTATAATATAAGCGAATGGATAAGTGTGAATGTAAAAGTAGTAGAAAATGCTCCAAAGCTATCGCGATTTTAGTCGTTATGTCTATGTCTATTTTACCTTAAACCATTAAGGGTTGATTCATGTCCACCGCATAGGATTTCAAACTTGATGACAGTTTTGCAATCAACATCCCATAAAACCTCAATAACGATACCCATATCGATTTTACCGTTATTTACCCCTTTTTAGCCCCTTTGGGGTTGATTTCTCGAGGGGGATTTTATTTAAGTTCCAACCATAAGCCTAATAAAAAATATGTGACTTTTGCTATAAAAATAAAGGGCTTTTCTTACTCAAGTTCATCTCCCTTTTCACCCCTTTGGGGGTGGAATTTTCAAAAACGTCTCAAACGTTTCAATCGTCAACCTAAATACAAAACCTATTGTCAAAACTGACAAATTTCCATACAAACTTTCATTCCCTATTCCTTCCTCCTCCTTTCATAGTGCACCCCTGCACTTCATAAGGAGCCTGTGCCAAATTTGGAGTTTCTAGACTTTGGTTTGGGCTGTGCGTTGATTTATCAGTCAATCAGTCAGTCACTACTATAACTTTTTAATTTTGCATCTTACAATGCTATTTTATTGTGATAAATATTAAACAAGAAAATATACTAGAAAAAAGCAACTTGACTCATGTCGCCCTGACGAAACGACGGTGAAATCCTCATTGATGAAACGACGGTGGCCAACACCGTACAAAAGGCTATATATACTATAAATACTAGAAAAAATTTACGTGTCCTCATAGGTCTCTGTAGCATAATTGGTTAGTGCATTGGGCCGGATTCCCAAGGGGAATTAATGCGGGTTCGAATCCCGTCAGGGCGACATGAGACAAGTTGCTTTTTTCTAGTAAGTATATTTTCTTGTTTAATATTTATCACAGTCATAAATATAGATTCCTTTTTGTTCCACAATTTTATCTCACTTCTCTACGTTTTAGTTACAACAACTAACCCATATTTATGAAGGTATGTATCACCAAAATGTGTTCATAGCGTAAATAAATTTATATTTTCCAAACTGCTACCAATAAGCTTTTCCGATTGACTGAAACAAACTGAATGCCAGTAAAAGCCAATGGACACCCCGGATCGAAGAGCGAAATTACTCGAAAAATTGGTTCGGAAAAGGATCCCTGTGGTAGCGTTATTGAAAAAAGGTCGACTTGATTGATATTCGAACTTTACACGCTAAAAACGCTGAAAATGCAGAGCGTTTCGGTTTTTCGTCTCTGCTAAAAAAAAAGATTGACTCAATTTGTTCTTGTCCGTAGCGCAATAAACTCCGCGAAGGGTATTTTTAACTACGGATTTATCTTTTGGGAGTGTGTAATCGCCTTAATTCCGTTCACCAAATTAGGATTTAAGGTACTTAAATGGTAATTAATGGGTTATGTAAATGTTTTGATGAATAATGTTACTTCGTAATTTAAATGTGAGTATTATTAGGGTAAGGTGTACTGTACGTACAGTCGGAAAACTCCAAGTTGACCAGTAGAGTTTTTACAAAGAGCTTTACTTAGAACAGTAATAGATGTATAGAAAACGTTAATATCGAAAATAATTGACCGTTAAGAGGTATTTCATTTGAATAATAAATTATTTCTTTAACCTTAGTACTTTTCGAGAAAACGTTTCCCAAAAATCTCTACTGGTCAACAGGGAAGTTCCCCGACTGTACATTACCCAGCCTCTTAGGAAGTTATGAACTTAGCTACCATCAGGGGATTTTTTTTATAAAAGGTTGGTTTTGCAGGTCATAAACATTTTACGAGCTATATTACATCTAGACTGTGATTTTTACATAAAATGGCCAATTTTAGCCTTCTTGATCTCAGAAACAAAAATACATTAACAATTTTGACTTATTGAATAGTGCAGAATAGCTAATAGCATTTTTTTGTTGCGACCTCGCTTTTTGTAATTTTTTATTAATTGCAGAGAAAGATTTTTATTAAATGCGCGAAGGCACTTTATGAGCACCACCTGGATTGAACTACTGTTCTAAAAAAATAAAATTAAAACAATAGAATAATATCTCTTATGTACTCGTTTAGTTCGTAGCGGCATCGGAATTTTGAAATATTATTGATTAAATATAGTAAAAAAATATTCTAAACCAAAAAACTTCGAAAATCACTTTAGGTTAACTGTGCATTTCTCCTGTCTATTTTTTTTTTTTTTTTAATTAACGACGGGGAGACTCTTAGCCTTCATCATACCTGCTGTTAAGTATTGATAAGGCTATGAAGATGGATGCGTGCCTCTCACGGAATCCTCAATCATTGAGGAGCTGGCTATCTTTAACTGCCGGAACACAACAATGCTGAAAACATTGTTGTTATGGCGTCAGACTTAGATTAGATGATGGTAGCTAGTCAGGCGGACTTACAACAAGTCCTACCACCAACCAAACCGAATACAATATGTACCCCTGCTCGGAATCGAACCCGGGACCCCTAGGTCTGATACCGGTGGTTGTACCACTAGACCACAGAGGCGGTTAAAATGCTATGATAATATAATTGAGCAAAATTTGTACCAAAAATTTTTTTTAACATCATGAGGAATAAATATTTAATAATTTTAAGCATGAATTTATTATCCTATTTCAATAAAAACGATAAATATAACTGAAAAATTACTACAAAATGCGACGCACCGGCCGTCTGAACTCGGTACTGATACGCAGAGTGCAGATTTGTAATAAGGCTCTCAAAATTAAGTTGTACTTTTTCCAGTGCTCAACTGTCTGTCCGGTTTGGTAACCACCGACTAGTGGTTGGTGACTGACCACCCTCCGCCCTGTGTCTAGCTAGACCTATCAGGAATAGGTTCTACGTTGATTCTCGAAAATGTTGTTAGACTCTGTGCTTAAATATTGACAGGTAGGATTAGGTATTGACAAAGTTTGCAAACTCGTTGTCAATATCTTGTTGTAATTTAAAATGTTGGCTAGGTGGGTACCAGCGACTGCTGGGCTACTGGGCACTATACCCTACTGTAGGTACTCTCCCTTCTGGAATATAATTTTATCCCTTTGTTATCTTTGGAATGAAATGTGTTTTTATTTTATAATAAAATCTGAGTGTCCCTGTCGGCGAATGCTGTTACGTTGAAATATGTTATTTCACCTCTGATCTCAGACCAATTTAAATATCAGGCCTTCCATCATCTATTAGAAACCAGCATGTTATAAGAACGTTTTGTTTTTATTGAAGTTGTCACATTTTTACAAACTTCACACTTTTTAAGCGACGATGGAGCGAAGACGTCACAAAACTTCCGTCAAAAAACAATCTTACCTACTTTATGAGATTCTTAGAACAAAATAGCATGGTAAGATTAAAACAATACTGCGCTAAGAGATGGCAGTAATCGCCCAGGTAAATACTCATTTCCATTACTTCTGTCTAATTAAAATAATGAAGCGCGCCATAACGGTAGGATCAAACAATCTTATTTAAAAAAAATATACTAAATATGACACCAAACTATTGAATTTATCTACCATTCGCGAGATGTTCAACAGAAGGTAATTATTTCGAACAAAAATTTAATTACCTCAACTGTGCCGCCCAGAAGAGCCATTGTGCTTTAAATAAAACGTCGTACGCACTGCCGACGACGGTCACGAGAGAGCTCACCGTGATAGATGATATTCGAGAACAATTAATCTTGGGCAAAATATGCGGACGATTTGCGAGCGAGTGGTCGGGCCTAATGGTCGGGAGGATTATCACGCGTCCACGTCCTACCCGCCCCCGCCCTCCGCCGTCATTAGCGGAAAAACCCGCGCTCCGACCTAATAAAACAACATTATATTGACTATACCTAATGTAAAAACATCAGTTTGCATACGAGACTTGTTCGGCCGCAATAACGTGCCGTCGCACAGCCATATATCATAGTGGAGGTTTCATAAAGGAGGGCGTGAGGCCTTCCCGCTCGGACACTGAAGGCGTTGTTATGCGACGCCGCTGTCCTCGGATAATGTCTTGCATAAATTTACTGTAATCGTGTAAAGCCAGTGTCACTTGCATAATTTAATGCAAACAAGCATTGCAGTTTATATTAAAAACGTCACAGCCAGACAGGATCTTCAGGATGATTTAATCCTCCATCTTTCTATTGCGTTTGCATGTGAATGAATAGGGCACAAGCCAGGATTTGATAGCGCCCCATAATGTTCCGTTAATTGGAGATACCTGTTTGCTGCAACTCGGTCGGTCGAGAACCAGCTATTGTAGCTACTCCTATATCGAAGTGTAATTGAAATCGAAGCTTTGATTGCATTTAATTTAATCGGTTTAATAGCATGCCTATTGTAGTTTCGAGAGGTTCTGTTATTGATGTGTTGAGAATTGGGTTTTATTTAGTCAAACTTAATTATAGCTATTGTTTTTCTGTCTGTTGAAGTTATCATTAGTATAGGTATGGCATAGGCACTGATTAGATATTAATTACAGGTCTGGTTAGAACTTTTTTGTCCATGTATTCACAGGTGCCTGCCACTGACCACTGTAAAGGCCATAATTTAAAACAGATTTTGTACGTACACACCCGTAAACAAGGTAGTTAGTACGGCATGCTGGGGTATATATGGTACGCGAACCCGGCTGTAGCAGGGCAAGGCGCGAGCCAATGCAAATTAGTGGAATGACAATTAGTGCTCGATTGTTGTTCGCCCTGCAGCTTGCATTTAGCAAATGAAACATCCAGGTAAAAGATTCAGCAAATAAATTATGAAGCGGCATACTCAGTTTCCATTTCGAAGCGTGTCTTTTGTTGTTATTGCGAGGACTGTGCAAAAGTTGGTGTTCGTTTCGCAATACTATTTACAGTTTTCCCTTTGTTTTATTGTTGAGAGCTGTAAGAGCTTCTTCAATTAGTTGAGAAATTTCAATTTGAAACATGATGTTGAATGAATATTGTTTTTCTTTTAAATTGATCAATCGTGCTGCAACAAGTTTGAAAATGTTTCATTATTCTGTCATAACTTTTCATTGAGGATCTATTTCACTTCTGAAACAGCTCGGTATTGTGCTATTCACAACGTTTAATTAATGTCGTATTACAAGACGGGTATGTGTCGCCATTTGTACCGCAAACAAAATGTCCACGGAATGCCAGAGTTGACAGATGATGTTAGGGCAATTAATCTTGACCAAATATGCGGGCGCGTTGCGGCCTCCCCTCCTAATGACGTTCCACTATGCTCCGCTTCCTTGCGGTTCACTTCACCACGCCTCTTATCTCAGCTTCGCGAAATATGCTGCTACATTAAGCTCTGACGTTTGATATAAATCTTAGAAGTCCATTTTCATATTTTTCTGAATGCAGCCTTGTATTTGTTGGGTACATTGAGATAGTATTTTAAGCTTCTGTAAGAAATATTAATGCCATTTTGTCAAATGTGATTTGTTCGCCTTTAAAGCTCTATATCTCTACTAGTAATTTTCGCATATTTTATAATCTGAAATCAAATCACATAAATGTAACCTCGATTGTCAGTTCAATCCGACCTTGCAGCAAACCGCGTGGCCTCTTTCGGATCGTTTAATGACATTCGACAGACCCTTGTCATCGTCAGAGGTGTCCAATATAAGCGGTCGAATATTTCAGTTTAGATATTGGTACGTTATGGGAGTTGCTCGTATTATAATGCGGATATTCGAGCGGGTCCGTGACGATGAGGTGTTGTCAACGAGCAAAGTTATAATAAGTTAGCCATCCCTTCATCTTTGCTGCCTTCGGAGCATTGTCTTTTGATCCGATGTAATCTAACGCGGCTATTGTAATAAATAAATAGGTATCTGAGGTATAGAACCTTTATTATTTTGGGATACCTTCTCATATTTATTCAGTTGGAAATAATGGGAGTTGTATCGGGTATTCTCAATCTTGTTACAAGATCTGCACACAGTGTGCCTGTTTTTACATAATATAATCACCATCTGTTTATCTTGAATTAAAATCTTTCAAAATTAAAAATATACCTCTGAATAAACTAAAAATATATCAAATCAATAAAAGTATCGTATGAACTGCGTGATGAGCATCGAAATACGAGTACCAAAATTAACATTAATTCGTTTTTAGGGTTCAGTACCTCAAATGAAAAAAAAACGCAACCCTTATAGGATCACTTTGTTGTAGGATCACTTCTGTCCGTCCTTCCGTCTTCGTTTATCTCGGGAACGGGTGGAGGTATCGAGGTGAAATTATACAGTCTGTTGGAGCTGTAAAAATATCAAACTTGTAAATTAACGTTAAAAAAAGATAACGATTATGTCGCAAAAAACGTATGATTCAATACTCTCAAGGGAATCAAAACTCATAGGGTAATTCCCCTTGACTTACAACTATAAAAATTGGCAAGTAATATCGTCTTTTACTGCATATACAGGAAAAATCTAAAACTACACATTTGTAGTTTAGTCATAAAAATATATTCTTTAGTAAAATTTTAGGAAACACTCGGAAACGCGTGAAAGTATCGAGTTAAAATTAAAAACATATATTCAGGCTAACAATCTCTTTAAGCGGTGAAAAAATCAAACTTCTAAATTAATGTAAAAAAGGTAGGGCCATTTTTTCCCCAAAAACGTTGTAATAAATATAAAAAATATATATAGTCTTTAGTTTTGGAAACTGAATTTCGGGAAAAAACTGCGAGAATCGACTCTTGAGCTATTAAAATATTATGAAGGTACCAGTGGCAAAGGGTCCACAAACCCGTTTAGAAATCCCACCGATCCACCACATTAAAAGAATTTTCGGATAAATTTTGGTCCGGCTTACCTTGTCCATATTTTGACCCCTCGACACTGGTACTAGGTACCTACGAATTTGTGCGGAACCCTCGGTGGGCGTGTCCGACTCGCACTTGTCCGGTTTTTTTACGCTTGAGTTACGGTCGTATAAGACGAATCCATATTTCGTCGTCCCGATGTTTTCGGTCTGATTTTTATAATTATATTAATGGTGGCAGTACAAGTACACTTGTCAGCAAATAAATCGAGCGACTGTGTTATTTTCATAAAACATACTCACTTTAGTCTCATTGTTCAAACTGTATAATACAGTTATGTAAACATTTGTCCGTCGATGTATGAGTCGAATACTCGACTTGCGAATAGAAGTCCCAAAAATTCAAGAAAACTCAGTTTTGTGCAAAGTAAGGAAAACAAATTCACTCAATCCGGTGCAACTTTATATGGAATGAAATTAAACATAAATTTTCTTGAATTTTTGGGACTTTCGCAATTCGCAAGTCGAGTATTCGACATACATCGACGGACAAATGTTTACATAACTGTTTATACGTTTTGAATAATGAGACTGTAAAGTGAGTATGTTTGTATGAAAATATCGCAGTGGCTCGATTTATTGGCTGACAAGTGCATGTGATAAACATTCCTAATAACAGCTATAGGTATCATTCTATTTAGCTTAGATTCTATAGAAATAATTATTTGGTTATGAAGGGTAGCTTAAACTATAAAAATCTAAATATCAAGAAGCAGCAGTCAGCCCGCTGCTAGATAAAGTAATATCAATTCCAAATTAAAACACTATTAAGCTTGTAATACCTATTGGTAATTAAGTTAGCACTGCTTTTGTGTTACAGAATCAACTTAGAGACTTCTAAAGCCTTTTTACGTTTCGCTTCCAGTTTTATCTCCAACGCAATAACTACGGTCCAAATGAACATCTTTAGTCTTTTTTCAGACCTTTTAATTAACAGCTTCAGTGTTTCTTCATCTCGCTCTCGCAACGGTAATTATTGTTTTTAGAAATTGTGTTTCTAAGGGTGGCCACCAGTTTACTTTTGGCTCAAAGTTATTTAAGACAGATGCATAGTTTTAAGAGAATCTATATTATTTTTAGATAATAACAAACAACTAATCAATGTTATTCTTTTATTTAGGAAATATATGTTAGATTAATTTAGAAATATCGGTAACTTTTACAAAAAATATGAGTGAACACCGAGTGTAAAGGGTATGTTACGATACATAACAGTTGCATAGATCCCATATCCGGCTCTTTTTTATGAAACGCTATGGTAGGGGAAGTCCGCTCAAAGCGGCCATAGGAGGCAAAGTGGCCACACCATGTTTTCATGGTAACTAAAAACGATAGCGCCACGTTTGCCATTCTGCACTACCAACCTCCTGCCCTGCACCGAGCAGTCATTCGGTGGTGATAGGAGCAAACCCGTGGCCGCGGCGACGTGTGCAAGGTTTTTAAGCTTTTTGTTAAAAAAAATCTATTGTAAGTTCAACCTAATTGTCTAATTTAAAATCTATCACAATCCCTTTCAGAGGTATTGTAGTTGTGACATTTTCGTCTGTCATATTGCTTAGACAGTTCAATTTCGTTTATTCCATACCTTTTAAAACGCGTCCCGATCATAATCCCTTTGAAATGTCAAATAGTGACGGCCTAATTATCTTTCAAATTACGACTTGAAAGGGATTGCGATAGATTTTAAAATTAGACAATTAGCCCCCTGTTTTGTTCAAACCTCTTTAGAATTCAATGTTTTTATTGCAAGTCTAAATAGAAATGGAATAAATAATGTGAGCTGAATTGGTTTTTAAAACCAAATTTTGTAAAAAGGCAAAGCGGTCCGGGCAAAGTGGCCAAGTGACCGCGCTATGCCGTATTCACATTAGTGAAGAAATCTGTTCTTATTACATTAGAATCTAATGCTAAAATACCGAGTATAGCTGTTGGTTATGTTACTTAATGCAGAAGACTTTTTGGGACTTAGATTTAAGTAATGACGTATGACCAATTTGAAAACTGAAGTTATTGTTAAATTTGAAACTATATTGAACAATATTCATTTTTTATCGTAAATAAAGTGAAATATAAATTATTTTTGGCATTTTTGTTAATTAAAATTGCATTTGTTGGTATATTTTGGCATGCCCACTTTGCCCTTACCCCCATGGCCGCTTTAGGCGCTTACTCGGGCAAAGCGGTTTTTTGTCAAGTTTTCGTAATTTGCAAATAATAGTAAGCTTTACAAGCTTTTTGCAAAATGCGATTACACTTTATAAAAGTTTATTAAATTCCCTATACATTGACATAATATACTTTTTCAAAATCGATTCTAAAGTGTCATTTTTTTTTAAGTCAAAGTAAAGGTGGAGCTGACCTGACGACCTATGTAAGACGATGTTTCTTCTATAAAAATAACTGCTATAATTGAGAGACAAGCAAGTCTGGCATAGGATATTTGAATTAACCTTTCGAGTAGTTTGCCGTTCCGTAGCTGGGTTACGACCGGGTCATCTGCTAGTTAATATTCAAAGGGTCGCACGATCACGGATTCCACGCGCGTCTCGCCTCCGAAGCTGTCTCGGAGCAAGCTTTTGGAACCACGCTTTTAGACACAAAATACTCTATTGTTTTTCTACTCTAGTGTAAGTTTCGACCGAATGCAAAATTAGTCTGCATTACATTCAACACAGCGAATTCTCCCGAACCCAATTCCTGAAAATATGCAGGCAGATGAAAATTCATTACTTACGTGTTATTTTGTTACTAGAAATCTCTCTTCCAGTAACATTTTCGAATATTTCACATCGGATTTTGAAGCTCGAGTCGGCACGTAAACGATTAGAATTTCAGTTCAAAGCAGTGTTACTGATTGCATGTAGGATTAAGTTAGGTACAAATATTTCATTTAAATGCCGGAACACTGGAATAGTACTAATTTGAAAAAGCAACTAATAATATTAATCTACGAGAGATATCTTTGAATTCTCAGAATACAGCATTGATTATACGATGGTTGAAATGGTTCAATCGGTTATCACATTCCTGTTGTTTTACTGAAGCAGTTTATATCTTTTAGCAGGCGGAATTCGTATCCATTACTTAACTTTTTGATTGAATTGAATTTGGAAATTTTGGGAATAGCTTACCCAATTTTACGGTCTAAAGAGTTTGTTTTGGGAGTCGCAAAGAAGTGTTTCAGTGTAAGCCTTCATTGAAATAACGCAAAGGTCGGATTTGTAGGAGCGGTCGACCAAAGTATTCTCGTCTCAGTGAACACAAACGTTTCCGGGATTGAATTGGTGCATTACTTAATGATAAGGTTAACATACCATTTACCTACTTGTTTTATTCGTGATTTCAGCAAATATTTTGCATTTGCTTTTTTTTCTGAAATGAAGATAGTAAAATCATCACAAAAATTACAGCTCTGAACTCTATAGTATTCAATTCAATTCAATTCAATTCAATATCATTTATTCAGTCTAGGCTGTTACAAGCACTTATGAACGTCAAAGAAGCTACGCCATCGGTTCACAAACCCTACGGCGGGAGACCTTGTAACGAGAAGAACCGGCAAGAAACTCGTCAAGGGCTATTTTTTTCTCCCTGTTTTATTTCATACAGAGTCGTCAAATTGAAAAGTGAGCTTAACATATCAGTAAGGTCAATTTCCATCACAAAAGAAAATACTAATTATAATATTACATTTTATGGTTATCCTAACCGTAAACAATTTTCAACTCGTAAGGAAGGACTTACATTTAACATTTCTCGCATTACAAGGTTACTGTACTGCAAGTTGTGACGTACATCATACAGGTCGATAGTAATTTATTTTAGATGAAAATATTTAATCTCTAAGCACAACGTTAAGGCAAGCAGACTGAAGCAGACCCATTTCCGCTGGCGGCACCCGTTCACGAGCATGACGCATGAACCAGCCATCGCTTCGCTCAACCATATTTTAGGGAACGTAACGACCCGCCTCACACGACACTATATTATACACGATATTATATTTGAAATGAAAATAATATCAAATGTAAATTTAGCTAGGTAAATACTATAAAAAAAATATCCGTTGATATATCCTTAAATGAAAAACCATTTTGATTTAAAACTCAAATCACTAAATGGAGAATCATTTTTTGATTTAAAAAAGTATCTGAGAGCATTGTGCAGGAAAACTGTTTTAAATATATATTTCAAAAACATCAACATCGGTCCATAAATTCCGAAGTTATGCGCGAACGTCGTTACAAAAACGTATACCCACAATCCAATTGAGAACCTAGTTATATCCTCCTTTTTTTTAAAGTCGGTTAAAAAATATATTTATTTGAGCTTCTTTTGTTCCAGATTGCACTGATGTTCTCGAAGCAAGTAGGCACTAGCACCTTCCACAGACAGATGTCGTGAGCTCTGGTCCCGGGAGCACACGACGTCGCCGTGATGAGCACAACCCGCCATAATGCGTCGGCGGCCATTTTAAACCGTGAACGGCGCTTGTCGGCTCAAGATGGCCGTCACCCGCGGCGCCCGCGCTCCCAGCCATCCTGCGCAGTGGCGCGTTCCTATTCAGCACTATGAAATGTGGAAACACGGCAAGTGGCGACAGAAAACGTCACGACCAAGGACTAACGCAGCCGTTAGAGTGCCCAGATAGAAACATTGTACAGTGATATTCGTAGAGGCCTAAGTGTTACTTGTGTGTAAATATAGTGGTGATTAGATGTTAAGGATGGCCGGCGAGAGTCGAGGAAGTCGTACGCCGCTGCTGGAGTGCGGCGGCGAGTATGCGCACGCACACAAGACGGCTGCTCCGCGTTGCTGCTACTGGCTGGCCAGTCACGTCAATGTGAGGAAGTGCGTCGCTGGCATCATGTTGCTATCCGTCCTCACGATATTCTTCTATACGTATTACGTCACCGTGCCCCTCACGAGGTGTGTATTTTTTTTTTATTATAAAATCAGTTTTACTCCGCAGGCAAACGGTATTCATATTAATAACAATCATATAATTATTTCGCTCCTCTTCTTTCTAACTTTGTTTGCTAGACCTTGCTAGGACCTTCCACCAACAACGTGACGCCTAATTCTATCAAATCAAATACATACTATAAAAACCGTCGGTTTACTAACGAATGTAACTAAAACTAAACTAAATAATAATGACTTACCTCTGTTATTAATTTATAGATAGAGGTTGTGCTCCCATGTTCAAACCCAACCCAACCCAGTTTCACTGATTGTGTAAAAAGCATTTTATTTTGAATCACAAGCGCTAGTTATTCGCATTTAGTATTAAAAATTAATTTAGGACCCGATTATGATGCACTAATTTATTTTGCATTAAAAGCATTAATACCGAAACAGATAGATATTATAGGATTAGCAAAACATGTTTATTACTGCTCATTTAGATATACTGTTTATTTTCGATATCTCTTTAATAACAGTCCATTTAACATCATGATCAGTTAATCATTAATATTGGTAATAATAAATATCGAATATTGCGGCTACTGTTTGAATAACCAAATACTCAACGCTGCTGTTTTCAGTATTCGGAATCTGAAAATTCTTAAAATATCAATCATTTTCAGTAGATACCCGTTACCTTAACAATCATAAACTCAAATACCTAATTCATTCATCATCTTATTTCTAAGAACAACATAATATTTTATTTGAAGTCGAAATATTACTATAATAAAGACTAATACTAATACAATAAACTACCAGCGTGCAATGGAGAAGGCTATGCTCGGCGTTTCCCTACGTGATCGAATCAGAAATGAGGAGATCCGTAGGAGAACTAAAGTAACTGACATAGCTTGAAGGATTGCTCAGCTGACTGCTGAAGTGGCAGTGGGCGGGACATATAGCGAGAAGAACCGATGGCCATTGGGGCGGAAAAGTTCTGGAATGGCGACCGCGCACAGGACGACGCTCCGTGGGTAGGTCCCCGACGATCTGGTGAAGGTCGCGGGAAGTCGCTGGATGCGGGCAGCGCAGGACCAATCGTCGTGGAGATCCTTGGGGGAGGCCTTTATCCAGCAGTGGGTGTTATGTGGCTGAGACGACAAAAAACCTACTAATAAATGCCTCTTACCTTCAATTTCATTGACTTGGCATAGTTCTTTGCTTCATGGCGTTGCATGAAAAATTTATGTTTTTTTAATAATACTCTTATACTCTTACCATTTTTTGATAGGGTCATACCGTTCCCTCCCGATCAGGAAGACTAAGTAGCAAAACGCCCAACAGCACGAAAAGTCTAATGAGCAGTAAGCCTACTTAGCCAAATGTCCATGTAGCAAAACTATCAGATGGTCTAAGTAGCAGAACGTCTATTTAGCAAAATAATCTTTGTTTTTTTAATGTGTACACTTATGGTAAAAAATGCAATTCGATAATGCTAGATATTTATATCTACGGTAAAAAAGAAAGTACTTAGAGTGCATGGCGATAATGAACAAATCATCCGTCAAACTTTGTGTCAACCACTAATAGTGACGCGAACTTGAACGTAAGTGCTCGGTGGTGCCAGCCTTGTCGGCAGCGCAAAACGCATTTTTTTTTTTACATTAAATAGGCTTACTCTTGGCCTTATTCTGAATCGTTAGATTAAGAAGAGGCCTGAGATGGAGCGACCTTGCCTAGAAAAAGCCTATTCACTCGAGCTTTAAATATACCACTGTTGTAGGCACCCGGGAATATAGACGCAGGCAGGGAATTCCACCCCCTGGCTGTACGCATAATAAAAGCTAAGCAAAAGCGCTATGTACGCAGACGTATATAAACCAGGTAGGGTTGATAGCATGCTGTAAACGTCTTAGTCTGATTCCCGGTGCTAAAAAGGAGCTGGCGGTATGAGCTCATGCAGCTCAATAGCACACTCTCCGAAGTACAATCTGTAGAATACCGATAATGAAGCAACTCTTCGTCGATGAGGGAGACTGTGGAACTTGTTATTCACCAGACTATCATCCCTAATGAGTTTTCTGGCTCTGCGTTCCTCCGAGTCGAGTGCGGGCAGCTGGTATTTTGCAGAACCATCCCAAAGGTGGGAGCAGTATTCCATGCACGGACGAATTTGTGAAATTACAAATACAACATAAGAAGCTGTTCCGGCGTGAAATACCGCTTAACCCTATTTAAGATGCCCAGCTTTTTTGCTGAGCTTTTAACTCGATGTTATCGCTGAAGTTGAGATCTAATGACAACTTCATGCCAAGAAGTTCAAAATTTTCAGTGATTGGTGCAGTTGTACCGCGGAAAGAAAGAGTCATGTCGAAAGGACTCATTTTGGCGGAGAATAAACACGCATGTGTTTTGGCAGCGTTATAACTGACCAGATTGTTGTCACCCCATTGGGAGACAAGATTTAAGGTCGAGTTAGTCCGCTCAACCATGGCCTCTCTTAGAGAACGAGATTCCTCCCCGCTGACTTTTGAGCTGGAATAATAATACAATACAATAATAATACAAATACAAATAAATTTATTAAAATGCAAAAATGTTCCATCACAACATAAATTATCAAAACATTAACGACTACTTTTATAATAACATTATGGAACCTTATATTAGTTTCACAGCGGTCTCTGCACTAGACTCTAGGCCTGTATCGCAGGGGCCAGTTAACGATTGTAATGTACAATTATAACGGCGGTTCAGATCAAGTTACAAAAGAAGAACATAATATCTCTCCGTAACCGTGCTGTCATCTACATACCCAACAATACTGGGCACAAGCAGGTCATTAATATGCAGCAGGAATAAAGTCGCGGAGAGAACAGATCCCTGAGGAACTCCGGCATCAATAGCCTAGAGGTCAGAGGAGCAGCCGTCAATGACTACACGTATTGACCGTTCACTCAGAAAATCAGAAACCCAGTCGCAAAGGTCAGCAGAGATACCGTATGATGTAAGTTTGCTTAACAAGCTAGCGTGCCAGATATTTATCATATCATCTTCGGATGCGTTCCGTTTAGCAGAGTGGTTCAGGCAGTATATTACAAAAAAAATTTAAAACAGTCAAGACAGATACTTAACAATAACACACGCTCCATTTACCGCCTTTTTTGCTGCTCACAGGTAGTTACGCTACCACTTTCGTTTGCACACAAAATTCAAAAACTCAAAGAAATAGTCAAACTCAAAGGAATAATTTTAATAAATAATAAAACACTTTATTGCACATAATAAGAACACAAAGAAAAATAAAAAACAGACAGTAAGAGGAAATACACAAAAGGCGGCCTTATTGCTAGGTAGCAATTTCTTCCAGGCAACCTTGGGTGGTAAAGAAATAAGAGGAAGAGCAGAAAAGGGGGAAAATGGGGGGGGGGGAGTGGGTGCAATTGAATATAGAACATTATAAATAATCATACTTAGAATGAATATATAAACATATAGTAGGAATGGGAAAGGAAAACTTTTGATTAAATATGAGAAAGGAAATGCATTCTGACTTGATCGCTAAAAGACTTCAACGAGCGAGCTTTTCTAATACCTTCTGGAAGGGAGTTCCATAGGCGAACAGCCTGCACAGAGAAGGAATAGGAGAGGAAATCAGTGGTATGGGATGGAATATCAAGAGTGAGATTAGAGTAAGAGCGTAAGGTGCATTAAGTGGAAGAGGAACGATAGTGAAAGTATTCTTTTAGATAGTGAGGAGAAGATGGATGAAAGAGGATGGAATAGAGAAGCGTTAGAGTATGTAAGAAGCGTAAGAATAATTGTGTTCGGTCAGAGTGATATCGTTAATGTAGGTACATAAAATACAATTTAAAATAGTGTTGTAACGAACAGTTTTCACATACTTTTTACTGACATTAATATTCGAGTACTTCGAATTTGAATTTTGAAATTCGAAGTTTTAAGAGACCCAAATATTCGTTTTTTTCAGTCATTTTCGAATTTCGAAGTATTCTAATTGCAATCCCTATACGTAGCTACATAATAATGCCGTGTCCGTTTCCCTCCCGATGTTGTGTGTGTATGTTGCATGACATTTAAGGATGTAAAACAAATGTAAAAAATGCAATAAAAATTGTGTACCTGAGTATCCAGATATTTTGAGAATGCGACGATTTGCGAAAAAGAACGTTTTGCTATGCTCATTAGAAGTTTCGCGCTGTTGGACGTTTTGCTACTTAGACCTTATGATCGTGAGTTATACCGTTAGCTTGCTTGCAAGTCTCTCGTGATCTGGTGCATCACGGCAATAATTGTTCTTCTAATGAACAATTTTTTTTAAACTTATGCTGCGAATTGCGAATAAAAGAGTCTTTTTACCCAGGAGTTGCAAATGTCGCGATCAATTATCTAGTAGAAATAACTGTTCAGGTTTCATAATTCATTGAAATTCATTTCCATTTTTTTATGTATCTACCTCATTCCTCAAATGACAGAGGCACCTTCGATCTTTCTGCATTACCTTCGCGATGGTTCATAGTATTCCAACTAATCAAAGATATCAGATCGGAGTTTTACTGCTTGAAGGCTCAATATAGCTCATGCAGCCGGTCGGTGCCGGTGCTTCATTAATGATGCAGGTGCTTGGCGAGCACTCGACTCGACGAAGACCGTAGATAGGCCGTTTCTATTATCTGCCAACCTAATTAGGCTATCACTTCACACAGTACCCTTCATTTCCTCTTCGGAGTTTTCATATAACGAGTCTTCTACTGTTCTGGTTGCCAATCAATCAATTTCATATCTACCTAAAACTTGTATTTTTTAATAAACTTAGATCGCACTATTTAGGTACTCTATTGCATAAGCCGTTTTACATCAGGTTGTTCAACTTAGTTGATAACTTCATTAAAATCATAAGTAGTGAGAAGACTTTTATATCAGGTTCGTGATTTATGAATTCTTCTAGCTACCCTTTTAATTTTGTATATTCTATGTATATTTAATATCTCTATCAGAAATATGCCGGTATCGCCGGTATTACATATATCTCCCTGGTTTATCATCGACCACATTAACATTAATCCTTAATTATTTATTTTTTTATAACTGGGCTCAATCAAACGATTGACCACCATCGTGCTTAACAAATAGGATGTGGTCTAAGGTGTTGCATGCTTGCCCAGGAAATGTCTATTCACTCTCATTTTTATATATTTTTGTATCAGTGTTTGCCACCCTTTAAATGCCATCGTATCATACAAATAATTAGGCATTGATGAGTATTATTCTTTAACCGTTTCATTATTCACCTGACTCGGGAATTCGAACTAAAAAGTTCAAAGAGAAAAGTTGTGTGTTGTTGGAATAAATAGTCGCTTTATAAAATAAATAAATAATTGCATACAATCACACCAATTATCTAGCCCACGTTAAGTTTCATGAAGAACTTGTGTTATGGATACTAGATAACGGATAAACATACTTACTTATATACTTTTTTTTTGTAAATACATACATATATACATATTAAACATCCAGACCAAGACAAATGGACATGTTCATGCACACAAATATTTGTCTTGTCCGGGGATCGAACCCGGTAATAAACCCGCCTCTGGCGCAGAAAGCGGGTTTAGTACCCCTGCTCCAAACAGGTCGTCTTATATGTGTTATTGTTATATGTTATTTATTTATTTTTTATCTGTATCTGTGTATCGTCGTGTGGATGTCAAACAATCATTTTTCTTTCATTCTAGTCAGACATTTAAATGTCTAGATACTTCATAACAACCTTTGTCGCCCATGGTGTAATGGACCGGACTCAAAACAATTTTGTCAACTTTAGTATTGATCTATCAAACAGCTATCATACTATGTGCTCTACGAGTTTCCCATTCCCATCAAACATTTATTTACCATTTCACATAAATATTATAGTGCTAAATTACCGCACTAAACCTTTTAGTCAACAATATAATCACTTCATGTAGCAATATTTATTACCGAGGTGATCTGTGTTATTACCACACTAAAATTACTAGCAAACAAATAACAAACAACTTCTAAAGCGTTATTTGTATATCTGATAGAAGTCTCGTAAAATGTTTGCATAAAGTTGTTGTTATCTCCCTTTTGTGTTTTACTGGGAACGATGTTACGTATGGGAACTTCCATTTACAAGACTTTTCGCTTGTTTAGCAGGAAATACGTGTGACTTGGCAATAATGATGACGGACAAACTTTTAAGTGTCGAGTTCAAAGTACTTTTGTCCCACATTATAATAACAGATTAATTTATGCATGAAATTGGCAGTTAATTCGTAAAATTGCTTAACAGAAGAATTAAAAGCGTTTAACTTCGTAATGACGTTCGTGTAGCTCTTTGTTTGGCGGCTTTTCACGTCTAAATTAAAACGGGAGAGGGCGAATATTTCACTGTAATTTATAACGCGATTTAGTGTATTAAGGCTGGATGTCGCAGAACTAGAACGATAATATTTTATTTTATCGGCTTAAAATTACATCGGCGGGATGAGCGGCAAGGGGCGGCAAGTTTCGTCGACTCAGTTGAATTTATAGCAAAACTTATGTTCGAGCTAATTAATGGAAGCTGCTTCGCGCGCGCACAGCTCGTTGATTTAGACGCGTATTGTTTATGTCCACCTCTAGGTAATCGCCGCCGCAAAAGCAGCCAATTTTGGGGTTTTATTACCAATAGACAAAGAAGTAGGTACAAACTTGTTTTTGGGAAGTCTGTCAAGTCCTTAAAGGGATTCCTAGCAAATACTTGTGATAAGGAGTGTGAAGTGTCTTTTCATTGAAGTTTCCAATCTGTTGGCGGGGCGGAGCTTTCATTAAAGCAAAGAGGCCGCAAGCCGGAGCCCGGCTCGCAGCTGCCTACGGATAAATATTTCCACAAATTCCACCTTTATTTATTATACGCTATAGAGATAACGCTAATGGCGCTTTGATGTGGCTCTAACTTGGAACGCAACCTTAACTTTGGCAGGCTTTGATTGATTTTCTTCTGAATCTGCTTAGGTAGATAAGTTGGTAGTTCATTTGCATGTCTTAAGTAGAATTTAATATAATTACCATCCGTTATTGTATTAAATTCCACTTTCAAGAAAGTTAAGGGAGCTAATCTAGTTCTGGTTACTGTTGGTTGATTCATCCTAACTAATAATAAATATAATAATTTTATAAATGCGAAAGTGTGTTTGTTTGTCCTTCCTTGACGCCCTAACTAAGCAACGAATCGACTTGATTTTGGCATAGTTAGTTGAAAGGACGGAGAGTAACATAGGCTACTATTTAACCTGAAATTCCCACGGGAACGGAAATCACGCGGGTGAAACCGCGGGCGGAAAATAGTTATTCTATAAAGTAAAACCAGAGTCACTATGCTGATTGCTTTGGGGTTTCTACTTTCTTGTAGGTCTGATAGTGAAAAAAGACAAAAATGTTTTTTTTTCAAACTTGTCAAAACGGCTCTGTGAAATATAATCTACCTAAATATATTTTCCAACAAGAACTCACGTGAGTTTTGGAATGTTTGTTGCAGTTTGGTATGGCGAGACCGGGTGCCACGTCCCCTGTCCCAGTGCTCATTGCTCGCGTCGCAGCAGCAAACCGCTCGCGATCACAGATCAGATGCGCGCCTCCGCATCGACGCCAAAGTCCTCGTCATCGTCGAGTCGGCGTACTCGCGACTCGGGCGCGATATCGCTGAGCTACTTGTTGCCAACAGGATCAGGTAAGACATCATGTTTGAGGCATCTTACAGACAACAAATAATGGATCAACCCGAGAATTGGATTGTTGCTCGTGTCGTGGCTCGTGATGTCACTGGCCCCCAGCAGTGGGACATTAAAAGAGTGATAATTACTTGCGATTATCGCAAAGAAGCCACAAAAATAGCACGCGGGCAAGCTATCTAAAGGGTCGTTTCGTTTGCTGCTGGCAGATATTCGTAGGTATTAGTCATGAGTCATTGTTATGCTATCACACGATGAACATCTTACTGTGCTAATCCAGGGATTTATCAGACTTATGTCATATGTGTTTTCTAAATGTACTTCCGTTACTTTGTGTAACAAATTATTATCGTCTAAACCGCAGATCATAGGTCAAGCCTCAATTATCGACCAAAATCATACTAGTAATCAGCCCATTGACTGTAATTCTCAGCTGCACTGCACTACTGCTCGCATGCGAATCCGGTCTCGCTCGGGTCTCGATTCTCGACCACCACTCGATGCTAATAGAATCAAGTGGATCCGGGGATCGGTAACATGGTTATATCCTGATTCACCAACTAAATTGCAGATGCTGTAACCGCCATTTGTAGTAGGCAGCCAAAAATTTATATCCTTAAACAAAGACGTGAATATTTGTTGTTGTTGTATAATTTCATACATGTCACATCAGACAGACGTCACTTAACAAAACAGCGTTTTATGTTCATATTGCTGACGCGGACGATATCGTTGCTTGAAGATATTCGACAACTCATCGCTGGCTCCACAGCACATATTGCTCGATAAGAGCGGACTCCTTCCTAAAAGCGGTGGCCACTTTACATCTTGCTCAACTTTCTGCCGCGTTGCATTATTAAAAGTTCTTTTAAGCTCGAAAAATATTATACAGTTTTTGAAACTGTGAATAAAACTACAACCAGCCCCCTAATTGTCTAATTTCAAAATCTATTACAATCCCTTGCAAAGGTATTACAGTAACACGTATGTAGTGATGTTGTTTTACCATCCTATTTCCTTGGTTTTTGTAATTTTCAGAGACGTTTCATTCAATTCTATTCCCCACATTACCTATTCCCATATTGAGGTGCACAGTGGTAACGCACAGTGGTTTTGCCCTTCAAAGTAATTGCCAAATTGGCTCCTAGCTAATTTGGCTGAATAAAGAGTTGGCGCAACCAGCCGTTATCGAACTGAGTGCCCTCCAGTTGAGTTGCCCCTTTCGTAATATTTGTGCATTGTGTGTCCAACCCCTCGTGTACGACACAAACGCGGTTTGAGCTCTGAGTAATTAATTACTATTATAATGACTCACTCAAATAAATATTGTTTTTTTTTTGTTTATATAATAAATAAATGGATAAATGGAATACTGGAAGGTCTCTAAAACAAATAGTGCTTCTAGACAGGGTTTCTGTACGGGAACGGTCGTTTATGAGCGAAGACAATCCCGGTGTACATATACTGTCGGTGAGGGTTCTTGGTTTAAGCAAAAACAGGAGGTTGCTGGGGCAGAGTTACTTCTTTATTGCTGATCTTCAATAGGTGGGAGCCGTACAGCGAATTACTCACCGACCTCGGGGCTCGCCTTTATAGCCGATTTTGGCCAATTCCTGGAAATTGTCGGGCTCGATTCCAGGAATTTTGTTGTTTCCTAAATTCGCGTGCAATCATATGCCTAATTGCGCCACTAGAGGCGCTGTCATTGCGCGGGGTCACCTATCCGCGACAATAACGTAATGAGCCCCTCGGTCTTAAAAAAAAAAAAGAAAAGAAATGTGGCACTCGGGGACTGCCGCGGTAAAGCTATTGCATAGCATTTGATGTATTTGATGTTTTCGACGACCTGTATGGCGCAGGGGTACTAACCCCACCTTCTGCGCCAGAGGTCCCGGGTTCGATCCCCGGACAAGACAAATATTTGTGTGCATGAACATGTCTATTTGTCTTGGTCTGGTTGTTTAATATGTATATTATGTATGTATTTACAAAAAAAAAGAATATAAGTATGTTTATCCGTTATCTACTATCCATAACACAAGTTCTTCATGATACTTAACGTGGGCTAGATAATTGGTGTGATTGTATGGAAATATTTATTTATGTATGAAAATTTGTGTGAAAATATAATTTCTTTTGAAAATGTGGTAACGCATTTTTTCCACACAAATTTTCATACAGTTTTTTTTTCATCGTTGACAATTTTGTTATTCACAATCGTAACTAAGCAACCAAAATCTATGATAAAAACACGGAGTGGGGGGTGTTAGGTTTTTTTCGTTACGGAATTTCTTGATTCGGTCGCCGCGCTCAAAGCCCGCGATAAAAGCTATGCAATAGCTTAAAAACTTAACTAAATATTACCTATCTAACTACGTAAAGAAAATTATAAGTAACAATTAAATAAAGCACAAACCTACTTCCATATACCTATTAATTACGAGGTAATAAAACACATTACCATAATGATATTTGTTGCTTATAATCTAGATACTTAAGTCTATTTTAAAGAGATTAATATACTCACTTTGGCGGGACAATACATCTATGATAATATAGTATATGTAAGGAAACATCATGATTTATTTATGAAGCATAGCGATGTTCATAGTTTTAATACTAGAAACAAGAATAAGCTTGCCGTTCCAAAATTTCGGCTTGAGAAATGTGGACGCTCGTTTTTGGGGAAAGGCATAGCCTTTTTTAATAAAGTTCCACAACAAGTGATTAAGCAGCCTTTGCATAAATTTAAAATATATGTTAAAAAAACGCTCTTACGCAAAGGTTATTACAAGATAGATGACTATTTAAAAGACCAAAATGCATGGAAGTGATACTAACATAAAACATGACTATTCTAATTGTATAAAAGGAAAATATTCTAATAACTGAGTATGAGAAAATTTTCCTCTTATATTAAATGTTTCAAGATTGTAGATTTGTGTTTGGCAACGACATGTTCCTTTGTAAATGTTGTTGCTTCTGTTAAAGCTGATAAGTTTCTTGCGGCCGTTCTTCTTATCAGTTAAAAGATGTCCTGAATGGCTGGTAGGAAAAAAAAATGGACGATTCGAAAGCACTTATCTATAAGTCTATTTGAATAAAAGACTTTGACTTTGACTTTATTATTTACTTAGCCCGCACAGTTTCCTAATTTGTCGACTGGCAGTAAACTAAATAGTTGAATTTATTATAAAATAAAATGAAAATGTTAAGAAGATTTTTAAAGACAACTTGCAAATAAACCTAAGCAATCCCCATCTTTTTGAAATAATTCGTTAAAATTGTTCCATTGGGGGCGACCAGCAAAAGTTTCCTTTAAATATTTACCGGGCACTTGGTTCGCTATTACTGAGTTGTGTTTGTTTTGTTTTTACTGGGGAGAGGCGGCAGGCGGCCGATCGGTCGCGCCCGTTGACAGCTAATATGCGGACGAATTGATGTACCACCTACCGCCTAGCCGCCTACCCGCAAGATCGAGGGGTGGGGATTACACATGGTGTCTCGTGCTCGGAAAACTCCGCAATAATAATCGCTCGTGTCAACAGCTGCCGTGAATGTTTTCTCGTTTGTGATGTGCGATCGAAATTGCGCGTCCGCGTCCGCCACTGTGACGGCTAAAATTAGGGCGTTGGTAAAAGATATCCTGTGAATTGAATTTCACTCAATGAATTGACACTTTTTTTTCGCTCGTTTGTTTTTCTATATATCTTTGGGTAGGTACTATATTGTTCTTTCGGCGTTTTGTTGTGGTAAAACGATAATCTTCCAGCATGGAATTGAATTGAATACACTTTTATTTGTTATTCAGTTTTTGTTTTATCGTAGGTATTTCTTTATTTATGTTAATAGGAGTTTCGTTTGTTTGAGTTGAAATGTATGTACTTAAGCATTTTTCTTAAATCCCTTATTCCATGAAAGTTATTTCTTCAATATTTCTCTAGCAGTGTACTCATTTATGTGGGTAAATAAAGGGAAAAGCTTTTGCCTGAGTGCGATCCACTTTTTGCTCAGAACCGTTTCACCCTCTGTCCACCATCTTCATAAACGACACCGCCTGTATATCAAGCCCCGGCGTGATCGTGTCAAGAGACTTTTTGCTCGAATCCCGTCGTCTGGTTAAAAATCGGTTTCCTCTCGAGCCGTCCGGAACTACGCTTGCCGACGCTTGTTCATGAAATGTTTGACGAGTCACGGAATTAGTTTTCTCCGTAACGTTTTTTGCTCGATCACTTCGATCTGTCTTGCATTCGATACCATATTGTCAGTTGATCGAGTGTACTAAAGCTAGGTGACGGATGTAATTTCAATATGTCAATTATTTTCCAAGACTCCCAAAATCAGACTTATGATTTAGGTATGAATTGTATTTAGTATAGTTTGTTGTAAATCCCTGCATTATAAACATTTAGATTACCTCGCTTTTCATCGAACGTAATTGAAATACGAGAGTTGTAGATAATTTGAATAATAAATTCAAAACACGCCGCCTGAGTTCTGATTGTCTTGGTGTTCAACCAACCCTAATAAAGCACACACAAAGTACTGTTAACACGGTAATTGCATTTAATTTGCGAAACGAGTCTGGGCAAGCTGATCTCATAAGTGGCAGAGTTTGAGACGAGCGAACGAGGAACTGCCATTTTATGATTCGCTTAGAAGAGCTATACATATACCGACATACTTTTCTGACACTGGATGAGGAAGCTACTGACGACAGATAAGAATGTGTGATTTAGCTTTTATCGTTCATTGCGCTCATTTGCACTTTACGCCGCGTGCACCGCCGCCATAAAACATAACAGTCCTAGCATCATCATCTTCAATTATCTTAAAACTTTGGACTATGAATCGACGGAAGATTTAATTACAATAAAAACTTAAACTTGTTCATTCTCTCATCAAACTGTTTCCTTTTTAGGGTTTCGTAGCCTAAAGGCAAAAAACCCTTATAGATTCGGCCAAACCGATGTATGTCACACCCTTTTAATTCCAAAACTATGAGGATTACACAGTTGAAACTTGGTAGGTAGACGTATTCTGTAAACCGCTTTATGGTTTTTACACGAAAATAAAAAAAAAAATGAATTAAGGGACCCCCCAAAATGACCCCCCAAACATGGAAATGACACTGATTTTTTTTTTCATCAAACCTATTTATGTGGGGTATCTATAGATAGGCCTTTAAAAATTGCATTGAGGTTTCTAAAACGATTTTGTCTCAAAGTCAACTGTTTGAAAGATGTTCACTTCCAAAGTGGTAAAAAGTGTCCCCCCCCCCCCCCCCCTCTAACTTTTGAAATAAGAGTGAAAAATAAAAAAAAAATATGCTGTAGATCTTAATAAAAACTTTCAACGAAAATTGCTTTGAACGAAATATGGTTGTCAGTTTTAGAAATATAGCATTTTTCCCGAAAGGGATTTGAAAAAATTTTTTTTTTTTCATCAAACCTATACTTAAGGCATATCTATAGATAGGTCTTTAAAAATTACATTGAAGTTTCTATTACAGTTTTTTCTCAAAATCAACAGTGAAAGATATACACTTCCAAAGTGGTAAGATGTCACAGCCACTTTATTCCAAAACTATAACGATCACACAGTTGAAACTTGGTCGGTAGATGTATTCTGTAAACCGCTTTACGGTTTTTACACAAAAATAAATAAAAAATGAATTAAAGGGGGGCTCCCCATACATGGAACTGTTACTGAATTTTTTTTTTCTTCAAAGCTATATGTGTGGAATATCATTAGCTAGATCTTTAAATATTACATTAAGGCTTCTAAAACGTTTTTTCTAAAAGTCAAAAGTTATACACTTCCAAAGTGGAAAATGTGTGTGTGTGTGTGTGTGTCCCTCTAGCTTTTAAAATAAGAAAGTGAAAAATCAATAAAAACTTTTAACGAAAATTGGTTTGAACGAAATTTATTTAGTAGTTTCAGAGCTATAGCAAATTTTCCAAAACCGCAAATGCCATTTTTTTTTGCCGCTTTGCCATTCAAACAAACATTATGAAAAACAAACTTATTTTGGCAGACGAAATATTGTAATGGCATTTTGGCAATAATAATAATAGAAACTTTATTGCACACGATACAAAAACAAACACATACAGAGAAAATGACAAAAAAGAGAAACACACAATAGGCGGCCTTATAGCTTCCAGGCAACCATGGGTGAGAGACGAAACCCTTCATATGCGAGTTCGACCTCTTTCGAGATTTTTTTTATATATATGCGTCGCATCCCGTTGTTTCAGAGCCCCTCATTTTCATCCTAATGAACATGCAACAAACACACACTCACACACACACACGCACACGCAAACACATTATCACAAATGTACTGCAATATCAGTCATAAAAGATTTCTTATTTAATTTTTAAACTGATTTCTGATCTTTTTATTTATATTGTCTCTCGCGTCCTTAAAAAAATATTAAAATGCAAAAGGGGTTCTGGTGACCTGTAGCTCAGATTTAATTGGAAACCTTTACAGACACCATTCTCCTCAAAATTCAGGTCACACTCAAATACACAATACATTATCTATCCCTAGAATTGAGTGCACCTATTGAGATGGTAAATTAAATTGTTAGTATTATTTAAATTGTCATTATTATTATTTTTTTACCCGACTACGGCAAAACAAAAAAAGTAGGGTTATGATTTTGACCGGTATGTATGTAAGTATGTATGTATGTTCATCTGTACGCACATAACTTTTAAACTGCTGATTATACCTATATTCACAATTGATTTGGAAGCGTCTCGATTGTCCGCTGGTTATAGGATATGTCACGTCACGTCACATGAAATTGAATATGGCGACTTCTAGACGACATAAAGCTGTGAACTAAACAATCTTTCTTTTTTAAAGAACATCGTGTTTGGTGTCATATGAAAGCTCTTGTTACCAAGAGTTTCAAAAACATATAACATAACATTTTTTAGTTTTTGTTCGCGGCTTTGCTTGCATAAATCGAATTTAAAAGAATTTAAATAAAAAATAAGTTTAAAAACTAAAACCCGACTATTGAAAAATCCACGCTCTAAAAAGTATGAAACCAGAAAATATTCTCATCTGAAATTGCCGTGGTCGTATGCCACTTACTATACTTAACAAAACAATACATTCTAGGTAAAAGTGGCATACGACCAATTTAAATTCGATTTATATTGGAATTATGAAAATTATACTGCTTCCATATTAGAGAAATTCCGTTCTGTAAGTCTGTGAATTTGTGTATTTTTTCAGCTATTGTATTCTGTAAATTGTGTGTATTGGGCACGGCGATGTCGATAGGTTTTATTATTTTTCTATAGAGAAATAGGTAAGTAAAACTTCATAAGAAAGTCTACTGGTCTACTGGGAAATTCCCCGACTGCATATAAGTAATACTTAATAACTGCGCCTGTCTTTACTGAAGAGCATCTTTGAGTCATATCATCATAACAATCAAGATTGGACAACATGAACCCATTTTTCCCCCTGTACCATTTGCTCTATCCACAGAACAAAACAACTTACGTGCCGGTTTTACCACCTACTCAATTATTAGGTTCATATTATTTTAAAGGCAGCGAAATCGATTTTGTGAAAACTACTGTAGGTACGGTATGTGGAGGCCGCAGCGGATCGCGCGCTTGGCCTACGATTGATAGGGATAGGTGACCAATAATTTGCTATCTCTTCCGTGCCTCGGAAGGCACTTTAAACCGTTAGTCCTTACTGTATTTGCGGTCATGAAAACCCACCAATCCGCATTGGAAACACGTGGCGCATCATGGCTGATTCTCCTTATCTTATGACTTATCCTTCGATAAGGAAGACCAGTGCCCCGGCAGTGGGGACATAAAAAATGGTTAATGACGACTGTTCATAGTACTAAAACATAAAACTTGCTTGTGTAATGACGTGAGAACTTGTATTACGAAAACCGCATCTAAAATGAACGACATAAGTAAAGGACAATCTCAAGCACAAAAGAATAAAGCCTGACCTGCTGTTGACTACATAAAAATACCACTTGTATTCGCGACACATTGATAAACTCTTCCATTTTTTGAAGTCGCTTAAAAATTTATAAAAGAACTAAAACTTTTAGAAATAACGACAAAATATATGTACAACGCCATATTTCATGCAATAAAAAGCAGCAAGAAGGATGTAGTTTGTTACGCCAAAAGATATTTTCAAGAATTAAAATCAACAACTGTTGCTGTGTAACCAAAACCTGAACGACGCGTAAACTCCAACTCTGCCTTCTGCATAGACTCGTCATAAATTTCTCCGTACGTCCTTTTTTTTTAAATGTAATTAATTTTGATAAAATTTACCGATTTTGATGAAATAAAGCCTATACGGTAAGTTGAGATACGGACTTTAAACATATATATAATTCTGTGGACTCAGATCAGTGGTTTTGGTGTGATGCTCATTCAAACACACAGTCATACAGACAGATGGACAGACATTAATTCTAAAAAAGTTATAAATGGATTCTGCTGCTTATTTTTAGTACCCCCAGCTATTTTTTTTGCAAATCTAACCAATGTACAGACACACTGAACTTTGATTCTTATTATAAGTATAGATGACAAAATAAGTATTTAAACTAAATATTTATTCTTAATTTAACTGTCTAAGAGCGGATTCGACCAAACACAAAGTTACAAGAGTGTTACTGTTACGGGAATAATTTTACTCCTTGAATTTACCCTTGGGTATCTTCGTTTACGTTTTTCCAATGTACTCGAGGAATACGTTATGCTCGGTATTGTTATTCTGCGTATTAAAAAGAATGATGAACGAGTGTATAAACCGACAAAAATCATTGTACTTTTGTTACATCTAACTTACCTTGAAATGACATAACAATTGAATTTTGTGGGATATTACGTGAAATGTCAAATGGTGACAGCTTGTTATTATAGTTTCTGGGTTGTTTGGTTGTGTTCTTGTTCTTCTTCTTCTTTTTATATGATGGCGGTGCCCTTTTGGATTTCGCCAGTATCCAGTTTTTCGGCTGAGTAATAATTTTCTTTCTACAGACTCTGCTTCTTCAAGACGTCTCGTGTGAATTTCATGAAGAAGTATAGCGGTAGCCAAATTTTAAATTTAGAGGCTGTAGATCGGTTGTGTTCGTTTGCGTGGTACTGTCTGTGTTGTTTTCTGTTATTATGAACATTACCTTACAAATTTGTTATTACAAATCAAAATGTGTGACGATAAACAAAAACGAAATTGAGGTTATCTTATTTACACAGGTGACACCTCTGCTCTGGCAGCTGTTATTCTCAGAATAACCTTTACTCCGCCAAAATTGCCCGTGTAAATATTTACTCGCGTGTAGTTACTTTATTCTTAGGTTAGTAGTTGGTAGAATGCAAAATTCGCTTACTCTTAGAATAAGCATTAGTTTACACTCAAGTAAAAACTTACTCAAGTTTGGTCGAATACGCCCTCACTCAAATGAACACGGTTTTGTAAAAGCAAAGCGCAGTTAGACGATTACAAAACAGTGTTCAATAGTCGAGAGCTGAACACGGTTTTGGTGGGCATATTCGCGAATTAAACACGGAAAGGGAAATACGCATTACAGAAAGGGTAGCTACTAGCAAGGCTTCTTGTAGGTAGGATTCGTATCTTTGCGGATAGTTGAACCAGCACTTCTTAAATAACATTTGCGCCTTTGAATGCAATGTGACTTAATTTGCAAATAATTTAATAACTAGCAACACCTTTTAGAGCGAAAGCTGTAATGGAAACTTAATTAAATATAAAACAAGGTGCAGGCAGAAAGAAATTGCGAATGTGCATCGGAAGACGGCTCGTATCTCAAACATAGTGTTTCCACGTCATTGTACATTTTGAGACTCAGAACGTTTTTAAATAACATGGCAAAGAATCTATAATCTTGTGAAAATAGCAGAAAATAATTAGGTATAGTATTACTTTAGAGTAGAAGCATAAGTATTATAAAGAGTCTTCATAATTCAATTGAGACCTATGATTGACGTAAAGGAACACTAAATTATTTATTTACTTTACTATACACAAATTTAATTTTAGATAACTTGAACCCCTGGAGATGGACATAAGATACTTTTTAGTTTGATAGATGACGCCACCCCACCACGCGCAATAACCTAATTCTAGGCGGACGAAGTCGCGGGCGCAAGGCTAGTTGAGTATAAATGGAGTTTCTATTGTAATTAGAACAGTTAAGCTGTATGAAACAAAACTTGTTGTAGAAGATCTCAAGAAAATCTGCCACCTGGCTTCTCTACTCGGAAGCGGCGCGCCTCGCAAGTCGTTGCGGCAACAGTTAGTTAGTTAGTAGTGCCATTAGACGGGCGCGCCGCGCTTCGCCTCCTATCTCACCGCCTAGTCTCCATTAATGCTCGTTTGTGTCAAAACGGCTTAATTACTTTACATTAACTCATTTTGACACAGTTTCCTTTAATCTGCTCAAAAGCACGCCCGGTAAGAGCATGCCGAGTTTCGTACTGCAAATGATGTATCTGAGATGTGGGCTTGCCGTAAGTAAATGTGTTTTCGTAGTTACCACCTTAATTTGTGATGCTTCTCAAATGACTCGCTTCCCGTTCTTAATGGTGAAATATGTTTATTAAGGGTTGCTTCACGCGGACTGCGAGGAATAATAGTGCTGTCCAATCTAATGAATGGACTGCAGAGATTTTCGTAATCCACATTCACGCAAGTTTGGTTGTTTCATTTGCGTTGGTTGCAAAATGAACAAAGGATAAAACATTTTAACAATATACCTACTTAAACACGTATGGGATATTAAAGAAATATTAGTAATAAGGGTTCACAGGCTCCGCATTATGAGATAAAACACAATAGATATCCATTAATTGTTGTCTGGACACCGGACACCCTTTTTTTTTTTTTGCTAGCATTTGATGAATTACAGGATAGGTATTCCGTAGCGTCAAAAGTTTCTACAAGTAAAATGTCCGCCACAACAAACCTCAACCTAAAATGTCACGTCAAAGCTGTAACAAACTCGCGCCGGGAAAACATCGCAGCAACAACGACGTTTCCTCATACGTGTTCCAGTTTGTTTTGAGTTTGATTGTTACGTCCACTTGACCCTTTGTGATGTAAACGCGGCGCCGTTTATTGCGCCTGGCCCGTCGTAAAACTCCGCTATAGTGGCACAAGAGAGCAAATCGCTTTTTTAATAGAGCTCTAATGGATATTCCGTAACCCGATGCCCCGGGCTGCCCCTGATAGACCCTTCATCCGACGTCAATGCTGTTCGTTACGGTCGATAGGCACTGTGTACATCTATCCCTCGCCCTTTATTCTACCTTTTCACGACTTACTCAAATTAGAAAGCGATGTAAATTCGCAGACTGACTTTCTATTATTTTTTTTCTCTTTAACATAAAGCTTATTTTCTCTCTTGGTGATTCTATTTTCACGAATTCTATTTAAATAAGTAGATTAGGTCATTATTACCGAATTGTAACGGCGGACATGATGGTTTCTCTCAAAAGACAATTGAATAAACGTAATCTATTATAACGTTTATCTATTTTTGTACTTACTAATGCTATTCATGTTTTTAATGACGAAAAAAAAAACTTACTGTTTCTTTTAAAATTTTATTACTCTGAAAATGTATGCAGAAAAACAACCATCTTTTTAACTATTTCTATAATATTTAGCTCAACGCACTTATCATGAAATAAATATGCTGATGATATCTCTAGATTGTTACAGTCGCATAGTCAATGAACATTGAGAATTCGAATACTCATCTACAAGCAAGTATGATCATATTTAACGTAACATTTTTGCGAATTCGTAAATTTTGCCTTACCTCCGCACCAAGCCATATTAAAATTTGGCACGTTCACGTACAATGCCAGAATATTCTTTTTTTTCTAAATACAAAACGGTCCCTGATGTTAACAAGGTCAAGCGTGGTGTCGTAGTGAAAGGGTCCACGTAAGGTTTACACATTTACATTTTTGTTTATTCAATTCACAGTTACAGTGAACTGTCTGTAGCAGCACAGAAAATAAGAACATGTTTTTATAATTATAATGATGTAGCTCAGAATGTATTTCCAGATTTTCATTTTATGTTAGTTACATAACAACACAAAACATGTACACACTCTGATTAGGGTTCCTTTGAGAGTTTCCCGAAGTCTTGGACGTTAAAACCAGACCGCCTCTGTCGTGCGTCGCTGGTTGAAAGTTTCCTGAAGTCAGAGTATTTCGCTATCGACCTAATCGAAGTACGCCGCTCTCTAGTTTCATTAATAAGTCTTAACAAGTATGTTAGAGGACGGTGTTCCCTCACTTTTAGTTCGGTAAGTCTGTGCCGTGGCCCATTACGGGTTCGCTCTTATGCCCTGAACTTTAGCTAATAGTCAGAATACTTACGACTTATTTTTGCAAGCTAAGGAATTATTGCTAATGGGATTTTATCTTTCATTCAAACGGTTAACTGAATTACTTACTAATACACTGATTTATCACTGCATCTTTGAAATTAAGTTCTAGGTATTTTGGTTAGACGTTAGGTAGTCACGGTCCCTGTAACAATGTTTTTATGAACACCTAAATTATATTATTGATCCGGGCTTTGAGGGTATTAGGTTTTCAGTTTATTACAAAAGCTTCTGAAAATAAAGCGTAACTACTAGAGAGCCTTCCAATATGTCTAAAAAAGATCTGAATAGAGATTTCTTCAAGCCAAGGGTGTCAGCTAAGGCAATATCTGCGATAACGTTATCTAAAAGACGATGGGTGGCTGTGACGTCGCCCCTCTTTATTGAACTCACTCGCGCTCCCTTATCACGAATTAGCCTCGTCGCATTCGGTTCACGGTTAAAGTAGGCAGTTCCGGCTGCTCTAATTTAAACCGAGCTCCCCCACATCTAATGATAGGACGCTAATTAAAGTAATTAGAAACATGTTAGCGCAAGCTAAATAGTCACTGATACTCACGTCCTCGTTTTATGAACGCCAGTGCAAACAAAACAAATAACAAGTGACCCGCCACGGCGCAGTGGGGACGTTATCAATGTACGGCCAATTGCGATACCAAGTTGCCAACGAGTGTGCCATATATTTAGGAGAAATACGGGGCGGCCTTACGTAAATGCTATTTGCAAGTTGCGTTCCGCTCCAGGTCAGTATGTAGCAGTCTCCTTCCAAATTGAAACGTGCCCAATTGAAGCCAAATGAAACAGCCTCGTATGGTTCTGTCTCCTGCAGTTCCACGACTCTTCCAGCACTCCAGATTGGAGATCTTTACAATCTGTTAATATTAGTAAACGGATTTAAAATTGGAAAGTATGCTGAAAGGGGAAATGTTAGGACAGTTCAATTTTCAATATTGCCAATCAACTTCGGCCTCTTGTTCTGTTTGAAAAGGGGAGGCCGGAGCTTCTATTTAAATTGTTCAGTTTTATGACAAGGGTCGACCATCATTGCCTTGATTACTATTTGGTTGAGGTTATTGCTTTGAGTTTCGACCTCGACGCTTTTGAAGGTCCCCAACAATATTCAAAGTCATAGTGCGAATCTATTCATAATGTGTGACTGTTACTAATTATGATATAAAAGGGACAAACACTATTTTATGCCTGCAGCAGGTAATAATAAATTCAGGTTTCTAAATTGATTTATGATATTCATGAATTCCACGTTCAGTGCTATCTAATCAAATTAATGAAGAGAAAACGTTTAGGAGTATAGTAATATACATTATCGCAGTCGCTATTCACATCATGTTTATTCACAGAGATAACAGCGCTTGATATGGCACGCATAATAATATCTTCGTATGACGACTGTCCTATTTCCCTCTATTTATAACCAGTAGTAAAATATGCGGAAGCACACGCTCTGCTAAGGCAATAAATACCTGGCTAACTTCTCCGGGAATATTATGAATATCACGGGAAATATTTGTATTGTACAATATTTACGAAGCACTTTTAATTAATATTGTTTTTGTTTACTTTGAAATAGCACCTATTTAGTGTTTTTTTTTTTTTTTTATATTTGATGTTTATATTACTATAATGTTTTTTTTTTTTAAATCACAGTGACAAATAACATTCATCACTGAAATAACTTATTTCCAATCAATACTAATCATTTTTGTTCGATATTTCAGTTTAATAATAAACATTTTAGCTGATGACTGATGAATGTTCTCCATTTCAATATAGATCGGAATGTCGTCCAACAATCCAGACTGGATAACTGGCGAGATTGTTAATAGAAATATAGGTAGGTACTTACTCTAGAAATTACTAAATGGCAGGTCTATTATGGCATTGCTGTTATTAACTTTGATTGCAGATTATTAATTCCAGTCTAGTCGACGCAAGTTCATATGCTTATCAAATTACTACATCTAGCATTATAAATAATTCAGATGCAGTATTAAATTATACAAGTATTATTTAACCTTGACTACCTACCGGAATGACAGGTCCTCTTTGAAGAATGAAAGATAACAGCACATGATGCATACCTAATGCAATGTCGATGCATATATATGACCATTTACTGAAAGTAAAAATTGTTGTTCCTAGGTACAAAGTGGAAGTCGCGGGAAAGAGTTTACCAGTACTGACAACCCTGGACAAAGGTCGTTACGGCGTGATCGTGTTCGAGTCTCTGTCCAAGTACGCTAATATGGACAAGTGGAACCGCGAACTGCTGGACAAATACTGTCGGGAGTATTCGGTGGGCGTCGTCGCATTTGCCACACCTGGTGAAGAGACTCTGGTCGGAGCGCAGCTGAAAGGGTTCCCGTTGTTCATGCACACGAATCTCAGACTTAAGGTGAGTTGAATAAAGACCATTATCGTTATTTTACTTAGAACTCTTCTGTATATATAAAAGAGAAAGGTATTTTCTTCGATAAAACTGTGTACTTTACGAAATGTACTCGTATAATATTAAAATAGGCTTATGTTAAAAATATTGTTGCCAAGGAAAACATGCTTAATTAGGTAGTTAGTAGTACTTACGTTATGTTATGAATCCTACTAATATTATTATAAATGCAAAAAAAATGTTACAATGGATGGATGTTTCTTAGTCTTTCGCGCAAATTAAACTACTGAACGGATTTGGATGAAATTGGCACTCAGATAGTAGATAGCCTAGATTATAACATAGAACACTTTTATATCCTGATATTCCCACGGGATCGGAAACCACGCAGATGAAATGTTAGTGTTCTGTAAATGAAAAATATCAAAAGTCAAAAGTCTTAGTCTGCGATCACAAAAGTTATTTAATTAAGTTATTTTTCGCTTCTTTCTCTCGATCCATTTAAATAAGTGAGTGTATTGGGTGGCACCGTAATTATTGCTTAACGGTCACAGTTAAGTAAACTTAATGATTCGGAATATTTGTACCAAGTGGCCATTATCTATGTTGGGTCGCTGCCACGCGCTGTCTATTTTTCCAGAACAGAGTAATGAAGCGACTCTATTGGGTTGGCTTGAAAATACAACTCTCCCCATATATTAAATACTCCTTGTTTTCGTTTGTTTGGTCGTGGTGATGGATAAATATTAGAACGAAATAATAACCGACACCGTTTTAACGATCACAGAGTCTCAGATTAAATTCGTTTCGACAGTGTAGCCAGAAAATTATTCCAAGTAGCTACTGTTGGAAAACTGGCCGGTTGAACATACATTTTATCAAATGTCGTAAAATTTTTATTGCCGTTTTAACTCTGATGATAGTCAAGCTAAATTCAAATACAAATCATATATTACTAAGTAGTTAAGTATAAATCATCACTGAAATCAAGTTATTATATTATAAATATAAGTTTTATGCAGGGATCGAACCTCATTAAAAGATTAAAAGTGCAATACATACAAGTAGTTGACAATTAGCAACTACTTTACTCTTTTAAAAATAATATAAAATGTTTGTAATTTGAATATCCAACGACCAAAGCCATAAGTGTGTACTTTTGTCTCAGGACGCAACACTGAACCCAGCTTCCCCTGTACTCCGGTTAGCGCGAGCCGGGGAGACGGCCTGGGGCGCGCTGCCCGGCGACCACTGGACTGTATTCCGGGCAAACAGCTCTACGTACGAACCTGTTGCGTGGGCCCTGAGACAGAACGAATACGGATCCAATGGTAAGTTTTTATAGGACCCAAAGCTTGGGTTTTCGCGGCGTTACGTTGAATCCAGCATCCCCTCGACTGTGTTCCGGGGAAACAGCTCCCGAACGAACTTGTCGCGTGGGCCCTCAGGCAGAATAAAACGAAACCAATGGTAAGTCATTGTAACACCATAACCTAGGTTTACCTTACCCGACGTCACTCTGAACCTAGCGTCGCCCCCTGTGCTTCGGTTAGCGCGAGTCGGGGAGACAGCCTGGGGCGCGCTGCCGGCAACCACTGGACTGTGTTCCGGGCAAACAGCTCCACATACGAGCCTAACGTGGGCCCTGAGGCAGAAAGATTACGGATCCAAAAGTAAGTCATTGTAACAACATAACCTGGACTAACGCGGCGTAATATTGAATAAACCGAGTTAGTTTACGCGGCGTCACTCTAATCCTAGCGTCGTTGTCTCCTGTGGTTCGGCTAGCATAAGCCAGGGTAACAGCCTGGGGCGTGCTGCCTTGTGACCACTGGTCTGTGTTCCGGGCAAACAGCTCCTCGTACGGTTCGTTCGTACGCGTAGGCCCTGACACAGAACGAATACGGATCCACTGGGGAAGTTATTGTAAGACTGTAACTTGGACTTACGCGGCGTAACATTGAGCCCAGCTTGTACTTCGCTACAAGCCTGTACTTCGACTAGCGCGAGCCGGGGAGACGGCCTGGGGTGCGACCACTGGACTGTGTTTCGGGTAAACAGCTTCACGTACGAACCGGTAGCATGCGCCCTCAGGCACGGATTCAATGGTAAGTCATTGTAAGATCATAACATGGACTTTCGCGGCTTTATAATGAACCCGGCTTCCCTTGTGCTTCGGCTAGCGTGAACAAAGAAGACAGCCTAGCGTACGCTGCAGCTTTTGTATTCTGTGGCGCAAGTAAAGTAAGACAGCTCAAAATTTTGATATCGTTTATACAGTGCTTTTATTGTCATTGAATCAGTCTCACAGGTCCGATTTTCGTTTAATAGCATTCACTTTGTCGATGAATCACCTAAGTAAACAACAATAATTTTACTATTGTAAAAGCTCACAATAGAAACTCATAAAACCAAAACCATTTCTCTAACGACTTTTATGTCAAAGAGTAGATAGGTCAATCTAATAGGACTATAATTTTGTTTTATGTTATGATGTTGAATGTTAACTAATGGATATAGTCTGGTTTAATGGTTGTTGCCAGTAGTGTTAATTAATGTTGTAAATCACAAGGCAAGCCATCTTCACTCCTGAATCGATTCGAAGAATTCAGTTTAATAGAACTTGTAATTGATAGTTCGTGGTGCAGCTTTAAGTAATTATAAGTCGGAATAGTAAAGACAAACTGTGACACAAATCTAATTTTCATTTGATTGGGCAGCTCTCGCTCGTTACCTGCTATAATTAGTAGCTACGATAATGGCAGAAAGATTTCCAGTGTTTATGATGTTCTTCTATGAAAAAAAGTGAAGGTGGGAAGGCCTTTGCCCGACAGTGGGACGATTCGGGCTAGTTGTAACACGACATTACGTAACCAGTTTCTAGTTTTTGTGTGAACCAAAACAGACAAAATTTTATCAACCAGCTATTTTTTACTTATTATTTATGTACAGATTAGACTGCGTCTATAATAAATGGTTATTACGCTAAATGGATCGATACAGTGACAAAGGACTTAATTTTGTTTTAATTACTGTCATTCGTCGTATCGCATGTAAACTACGGCATATTATAAAAGTAATATATAAACAAGATTTTTTTCTTCATCCACTTCATTACTTGTTCAGTGAACAACACAATTGCATAGGAAATCGTCGCTATTACGAGCGACATACGGTCAAAGTTAATAAATGACAAGACATTACTACTTGGGGTCATCTAAACATAATTATCTTACTGTTACCCCAACCGAAGCAAGATTGCTCTAACTTAATTGATTGCATTATTTACATTCTTGTGCAGTAGCTATTAAAATTCATCGAGCTAATAGCCACTGGTTTATTTGCATTGATCACATACTTCTGCATAATCTAGTTAGCAGTGTCTGTCTCAACTCTATCGTCAACTAAGAAATACCTTAGTCAAAACATATCTAGAATTTTGTTATCCCTAATAACATCAAGAAAAATATACAGGTTATTTTATTTTTAACACCGAGTAGCTCGCAGGAATAAATAAACGCAGGCATAAATCCTTTGCTAGGTTGGCATAGCATCAAGCATCAACGTGCAGCTCTAGAGTGAAATGTCACGCCACTGTCACATCCCTCGTATAGCTCAATGAGACGCCATATTTGGCATTGGTTTGGGTCTAAGACAAGTTCTTCACTGGAAAGGTAGCCGCTTGCACATTCTATTTCACTCCCATTCCAGTATGGAAAATTTTGTAATGCAAATACATTTAACTTTAAAAGGTTGGATATCTCAGCATGTCATTTGTTTCCGTCCAGAAGAGCGCATTCCTTCGACGGCAGTAATCCAAGGCCACGGCCGCTGGGACGGCGCGTGCAGCGCGTGCTGTTCGGTTCTGGGGGGTTACCACAGACCTATAGGGGTTACTCTTGACGGGATCCCGTTGAGATCGAGACTGAATATCAATAATTATTTCTGATTGTCGACGTTTATTCTATTTTAATTGCCGCTAAAATCGATTACTAGATAATAAAAATACTTTATTTACTAATTTCAAGTACTTATTTATTTTTAGTTTAATTACTTATTTTAAGTCATAATTACTGACGTTTGACATTAATTCAATCTCGATCTCAATGCGATCGCGTCAAGAGTAAGGGGCCTTGCCTGCAGTTATGGCTGCACCGGCTGATGGTCTTGGTCGCGCTTACCTATAACCGAGATAAATAGTTTAAGCACTTGCCTTATGAATAAATATTGTTTAACTCAGCATATCATTTGTTTCCGTCCAGAAGAGCGCATGCCTTCGGCGACAGTGATCCAAGACCACGGCCGCTGGGACGGCGTGCAGCGAATATTGTTCGGCTCTGGCCTGCAGTTCTGGCTGCATCGGCTGCTGTTCTTGGACGCGCTCAGCTACCTCAGCCACGGCCAGCTCAGCCTCAGCCTGGACAGGTGGATCTTGGTGGACATCGATGACATCTTTGTTGGTGAAAGAGGTACCTATGTAAAAAATATGGTTTTAATCTAAATGGATAAGGCGGTCGGTTCTGTGTACTAATTCTTATACTTTCGAAGTGATGGTAAATAACTTCATCAATCAGTCATAGTAATGTAAGAAAAGCTAAAATAATGAAGAAAGAATGTCAGTCCTTTTTAATTATAACAGATAAAATATATTAGCATATTTGATATAAAAAACCTAAGTTTGGATTAGGATTCTAGTCAGTGAAAAAACTGCCATCGAAGTATCTGTAAGTAACTGTTTATGGTAAGTACCTTTTACCATAAACAGTTGCGCTGTCTTGTCGCAGTACCGGTCCGGCCCGATATCGACACAATTTTAATTTCATAGAAAGCGCCCACCGATATCGGTATCGGTGTCGTGTCGGCCTGCCAATGAAAAAGCAATCTCAATAGACTAATAATTGTTAATCGCCTTTTACACTTGTTTAGGGACAAGACTACACGAAGAGGACGTAGCAGCATTACTAGCTTCTCAGTCTGCGCTACAGCGGCTGGTGCCTGGGTTCAGGTTCAACCTCGGCTTCAGCGCCAAGTACTACCACCACGGGACTGCCCTGGAGAACAGAGGGGACGACGCTTTGCTCAAAAATAGGGAGCATTTCAACTGGTAAGTTACATTAGGTGATGAGATGAACTGCTTATTAGTATCTATTGAAAATTAAACGGGTAATAACCGCGTAGTACGTAAGTGGTAGGTATTTCACCTACCTAAATTTCCTGCTTATTAGTACTGGAAACGCCTCGGCAATAGATTTAATTAGTATCAATTTCTTTAGATGTGTAAATTTTTATTTTAGCTAATTTTTTTTTTTTTTTTCAATTATACTCAAAAGATTGAATTAACATTCAAAGTAAGATTGTTTTAAAGAAGTAGACTTTATAGGAATTGTTTTTTTTATCAGGCAAGGACTAATACACTAATTTTGGTTAGTTCTTTGAACAAAGATAGCGATTCTGCGCTCAGAGCCGTGATTTTGAATGCCTAATCAAATGAATATATTATAAACATGAATCCTATTCATTGCGGATGGACATGAAATGCCTGTTTAAAAGAGCAACTTGGGTTTCAAATCCGATCTCCTTTCTACAAGAATAGCTTTTGATAAAGTTTAATTTTATCAGCAACTGATTGTGTGCTGAGAGTCCATTAGACTCATTTAAGTCAACTAACATAAAGTGTTTCTTTCCACCGGGGTGTTGGCACTGATTAACACTTAACCGTGCAATAATAAAAATATTTATTTGAAACTGCTCTTCTACGCGTCTGTATGTGATGCACGTAAAACAAGATACTAAATCATGTTTACCGCTATTGTCCATCACACATATAAAACAGTATCTATAAAAACTCAAATAAAAACGAAACATCTATCACTTTTCACAACAATACAGAACAGCGATAAAACTAGTAACAAAAAGCTGAAGCATCGACCGGGATTTATACAGAAAAAAAATTAACAGTTGGCCGGACTTCCTAATTCGGAACTGGCTAAATGAGAAACTGACCGAGTTTTAGTAGTTCCACTACGGGCAGTGATCCCTGCTGTAAGTAAATAAGGGTCAGTTGTGAACTTTCCTTTTCTATCTGCACGTTCCATTGAACAGATTGTTCGGAATACTCAACACTAGTTTCAGAATCAGAATGTTTGATCAAAACTGAACGTTGTTTATACGTTCCAGATTATTGGGAATGGGATGTCTGGTGCTGGAAACAAATTTACACTTTAGATTAACAGTTCACGTGCAAGAATTTGCACAGATATTGCATTGGTTATATGTATTTAATGCTGATTGCTTTACTTTGTGTGTTTTGCATTTTTGTAATGCGGAATCTGCTGATGCTAATTTATGTCAGTTACTTAGTTTAGTGTTGTAAACTAATGCATAGTGAAACATCCAAAGTTACTCGTATTTACGAAATATCTAGGCCAATTTGGCAATCAGAGAATTTAAACAATACCACTTATTTATACAGCTCACGCCAAAAACTTTAGAATCCCTAAGATTTCTTTCTTTGTCGTAGGTTCTGTCACATGTGGAACCACCAGCAACCACACCTTTACAACAATGTATCGCAACTGATAGCAGAGATGATGCTCAACAAACAGTTCGCTATGGAGCACGGTATCCCCACGAACTCTTGTTACTCTGTCTCCCCCCACCACTCCGGGGTATACCCGGTCCATGAGCCCTTGTATGAAGCCTGGAGGAAGGTCTGGGACGTGAAAGTCACTAGCACCGAGGAGTATCCACATTTGAGACCTGCAAGGTAAGTTTTGATTGAAAATTTGTGACGTCATATCACATAAACCAGGGCTGCCCAAACTGTGCGTTGCGATGCCCTGGGGCGTCCCAGCATCGTTCCAGGGGCGTCGGCCGAGTCATGAAAAGCTATACTCAGAAAAGCAAGCACATATCTATTTTTTTTTTATTCATTTTTAAGCTTATGTTTTGGCTTTGTTCTTATTTTCTAATAAAAATAACAAATGTACGAATAGGTATAGGTATAGTATTTCTAGTAATCTGTTACTAGGCTAATCTAATACTAAAACTGGCAGGTATTTTCAAACGGGGTTAGGAGTTGTAGGGCGTCGTAAAAAAATGTAAATTCCCAAGGGCGTCACTGTACAAATAAGTTTGGGAAACCCTGATATTTTTTGTAACATTTATGTAGGGTGTGGTTCATCCTCCTCATACTTTAAAGTTAGTGGATAGAATACGGAATACATCGCTCATACTCGTCCTTATATTGAGTTACTACAATTTTAGACTGTAACTTTGTAATATCGCTTCGTTACTTTCGGCAATGGAATAAATAACGTTACGTTGACAAAATCGTATACATTTTTGTATCATTCCCATGGCCCTGTGTACAAAAAAATCCGAACTGTTAAATTCTTCAGGGTTTCGTAACATTTAAAAATTGATCAAATATTGTCATCACTATCGTTTTAACTTTATCGCGCAACTATAAACAAGACTCATTAAAACAGTCCATGTTTAACAAGTCCGATACATAATTAACTTGTTACTATCCGAATCCAGCACGGACATAAAATTCTGATAAAAATTGAGCAACATCTAGATACCACCGTATAGATTGATACGGATTCCAACACGTGGTCACAGGGCCCCTGGAAAGGGGGACAAGGAAATGAAAACATATAATTGACAGTATAATTTTAAAAAACATACCCAGGACAAATTTCACCATCTGTCACTATAATCATGATTAACGCTAAACACTATTATAAAGTTTTAGTTATTAATATATTAATTTCAGTTGTTTTTTGAAGTTTATAAAAAGGGAGAAATATTTTTTTTAGTCAACCGTGATTTTGTCATAAAGTTTTAGTTATCATTTTTAATTTCAGTTGTTTGTTTGAAAATTATTAAAAGGGAGAAATATTTTTGTAAGTCAATCGTGATTTTGTGATAGTTGGTAAAATAGGCTCTAAATGGCCCAAAAAGTTAAAACTAGTTTTATGATGGTAATATTTCTATAATCTTACATTTGTCGACTAAGTGCCGATTTTTCAATGCTTGCATAAGGGTTATCAGTCAGTTAAAATATTAACCAACTAAATAGTAATGACAATCACATACTAAGGGCCGACTTTTCAATTGTCATATAGACAGCTATATAGTGTTGTAAAGCTCATTTCAATTTCAACATCAGGGGCCTTACCATCAACTGTAATGCAATTCATTGTAGGTTGTGAGAGTGGGATGCTGCCATATGGCGCGTCTAGCGGCGTCCCGCTCTTACTACCTAAAAGTAACCTAAATTGAATCGCATTACAGTTGGTGGTAATAGGCCGCCAGATAGTCACTAGGATCTGTTAAGCCCATTAACTGTTTAATAAATTTAACTACTACTTCAGGCGCGAAACAATTTTTACGGTAATGTTTTAATATTGTGTACTAAACGTGGTGCGATCGTATTTATAATAACGTAACGTAAAACGCATCTAATCTCCTGCTCCAACAAATGCAGTTCGCAATATTTACATCTCACTTGCACACACTCTAGTTCTTCAGTTTTCCTGCATAATACCTTAACAGAGGAATAGCGAGTTATTTGAGCATTAAAAAATCGGCCCTAAACCATAAAAACGTGTTATAATCCGCAAATTACGTTTATTTAAATTAATTACAAATAATTTTAAACAAAAGTGTCAATTGTGTCCCACACAGCAGAACGTCGGTCGCTATCTTTAAACATATTCGTGAAATTGTTCTGCAAACACAATGCAGCTCATTTGTCGAGTGTGAGAGTCGAGCTAACGCTAACGGTCGCAATAAGAGACGCCGTTAATGCGAACTGTTTGCGGACGCTGCAGTTCCAAACTCCTATCGACCGCAGCCCGCTGTCCGCAGCGTTGCGTTTGCGGCGCGTCGGACATTCAGACGACAATGAAATTCCAATAACTGCATATCTAGAATTAGCAGATAACTCAACATTTGTAGTGGACCAGTTTTCAATTATCTTGTAGGAATTGTTTTTAATTACTTTCACATCAACATTTCGATAAAACGTCCCGTCTATCTGTTTGATCTGAGTAAGCCAAAGTCTAGTTTATATTTAAATGAAACTCATAAAGATAGGTAATCACAACTATTATAGGAATGGATAAAAAAGTTAAATGTGTATGTCTACACCTTTACTATTTCATTAGATAACAAAAATACAAAAATATTTACTGGCGGCCTTTTTAATGGAAAAAAATTCAGATGATTTTACAGTTATGGATAAGTGTAACGGGAAATAAAACAAGGCGCTACATCTTCTACTTTACTTTCGGTGCTAGCGAAAATGCCTAAATATTTTGTTTACTGACCTTTTCTATTGTTCGACTTCTAGATCGAGCAATGGTATCTGCGAAACAAAAATACAAAAATATTTGCTCAATGATTTAAGAAAACACTATTCGCCATAAATAAGTTTTCCATTGCCTTACATTAATGAGTACCTACGTATGATGGTACAAATTGAATTGTCTAATTTACTGGCTGTAAACGGTACAGCGTAATGTACCGATCGCAATCACCAAACCCTACAAAGCACTTTTGTGTCAGCAAAAAACGTAACTTAGAGGATGGCGCCGTCCCTTTAAGCTTTCTCGAGATAACACTGTACACGAGAATTCCCCTTTAGGGGACGCGCGAACACATTAACTTTTGTAAGGTTAACTTAATATAAATTGGATTTTGAACCATATCGCTACATTATTTAAGAATTATGTGTCGGTGCGGGAGAGATAAGTTTGCAAGAAAGCTTCGTACGAAAAACTTCGTCCTTATTAAATTGTACGATAATTCTTGTCCTATTGTGTTTAAAGTCATTCATTCACAAAATGAAACTTACTCATCCGAATTTGATTTACTCAATGGGGTTTCCATTCTTATGATTATTTTGATATAAGTATGACAAAAATTACGATAACCTGATTTTTCCTTTACGTAAAACCGCCCTGTATTTTTTTTTATTCTAGGTCAACTTAATCTTTTTTTTTACGAAACTTTGCTATTTAACTCTTAGATAGGAAATTACAAGTTTAATTAATATTAGTTTTAATTTCATCTTATATAACTTCCCCGTGTTTCTAAGAAAAAAGCAATCTTTGTAGACAACTAGACGAACGGTAAAATGTAAAATAGAATGAATTAAAATTCATATTTATTTATTATCCTAATTACAATTAACAAGGGAATATTTCAAGAATATAATTTGCCCTTTAGTCAATTAACATAAAAGTTAAGTGATTAAAAAACTTAATTTTCTGGAAGAGTAATTGAGAAATTACTATGATTTCATAAAGCTAGTTATTTATTTACTCGAAGTATAAGTAAATAATTGTTCGAATTTCATTTATCATAATACGGCATTTTCGCAGATACCATTTATCGAACTAGAAGTCGAACAATAGAAATGTTGAGTAAACAAAACCTTTAGGCATTTTCGCTAGTAGGTACCGAAGCCTTGCTTATTTCCCGTTACGCATATCCATAACTGTTAAAATCGTCTGATTTTTGTTTCCATAAAAAGGCCGCCATGCTGTGCGCGTGGCTAATTCAATACGATTAACCAATGCAGCAAGGGGTGATTGAACACTATGTAATCACAACAGGTTACGTCGTGGCTTCCGTCACAGAGGCGTGATGGTGTTGCCGCGTCAGACTTGCGGCCTGTTCACGCACACCTTGCTGCTGGAGCGCTACCCCGGGGGAAGACAACGCCTCGACCGGTCCATACAGGGCGGCGAGCTCTTCCAGACTGTCATCAACAATCCGGTAAGTATATCAGCATACCTGCGTCCTCAAGGATGACCTAATAACATCAAAGTGGAGGGTAACGACGACTCTACAAACATCGTAATCTTGTATTCAAACATCGTATTTCATAATATAATGACTTTATTATACCGCCCCCTTTGCTATTAAAAATTGCTATGTAACATTGACTAATGTTACTAGTATGTTGAAAAGTTTTCAACTAAAATCGTACAATACCTAAAAGTTAGCGAAGTAATATATTCGTTTAATTATTAATTTTACTGTTTCATTTTTATGAACGCATCACATCTCATATGAGATTTTTTCAAGTCTAATGAGATATGTCCGCTGCTACATCGTAATTTATTTATTTTCTGACATAAAATAAATTGAACCAAATTTACCGTTCATAAAGTTAACTTTAAACAGGATGCTGACCCAAATTTTGCAATCATGTGCTGATAAAATAATTCTCCTTGTAAAATGAATGATGCCAAGTAAGTGCGACCCCAGTACGTTTCATTTCACTTAGTCATGCTTCACACGGTCCACTTAACAAAGCGCGAATCCTCTTTTATTAATCGTTTGCAGGCTCACCGTAATCGTGTGTGATGATACTTTGCGGAATGCTACATCATTTACCCTTGTTCGAATTCATATGACCATTCTCTATTTTAAATCAAGGCCAGTAACATTATTTTACCAGCGCTTATCAAATACTTTTGGATTTTTATACTCTTAAGTATTTTCCATAACAGTGCCATCACACCAGTGGCGAAGGGACCTACATGTCGATCTCATCGGCTTCCCTTGTAGGAATCCCTCCCCAGTCAAAGTCAAAAGTCAAAGTCAAAGATTTTTATTCAAATAGACTTATAGATAAGTACTTTCGAATAGTCCAACGTTTTTTTCCCTACCAGCCATTCAGGACATCTTTTAACTGATAAGAAGAACGGCCGCAAGAAACTTATCAGCCTTAGCAGAAACAACAACATTTACAATGGAACATGTTGTTGCCAAACACAAATCTACAATCTTGAAATATATTTAATAAAAGAAGAAAATTTTCTCATACTCATATTAGAATATTTTCCTCTTACACTATTTACAATAGTAAGTTTAATGTTCCACCATGCAGATATTATGTTAATTAATTATTGTCATCAATTAGTTTAATATACGGGGATGTTAGGCAGTTGCATAGTGATCAGCATGTTTTATTTTCCATGCTTATTATTCACTGATTTGTAGTTTCTTTTTTTCCGCCATGGTCTTACCTTCGGCATATTTTGACCCCTCGCCACTGCATCATACTATACCTAAATTATAATTTATAAAAACTATTTTCAGTAGCTCAATGTCACTTGTTGAAATGCTGATAACCACCCAGGTACTTTATTTTCTTCGTCAGTCCAAGCCTCCACATATGCATACTATTTTGTCTGTTCTTTCTCATTCAGTGGCACTACCGCGTAAGTGTCGACTTGAACTGCGGGCACAACTCTCCATACGCGAGCGCAGATGTTATGCACGGTCTCGGTCACACACAGAGTCGAGTATGAACTGACTATTGAAAGGAAATCTTATCGTTAGGACGATACGTTGCAATTGCACGGTACGAAAATGCCGTCGACTGTCAGAATGAAGTCGACAGCGATGCCGACGACACTTACGCGGTAGGTCCACTGTTCTTCTCTCCTATTACATGTGTGAGCGTGTATGTTAATTATATTAATTTTCCAACAGATAAACGTGTTTATGACGCACATGTCCAATTACGGCAATGATCGCCTCGCCCTTTACACTTTCGAGTCGGTGGTGAAGTTCCTTCGCTGTTGGACCAACGTGCGGATAGCTTCCGCTCCGCCACTAGCCCTCGCCGAGAAATACTTCCAGCTTCGGCCTGATGAGCTCAACCCGCTGTGGGGGGTAAGTTTGGACAAACTGGCCTCATATACAGATGGGGTAATATGTATGACGTTTAATTCCAGACAGTTTTCTAATTTTCTATCAGTGCGTCTCTTTTTAACCGACTTCAAAAAAGAAGGAGGTACTCAATTTGGTTGGTATTTTTTTTTTATGTATGTACACCGATAAAGCAGAGATTTTGATCCGATTTACTTACATCATCTTTCTTTGTTCGATGCGGAATAGTTGCCATTTGGTCCCATAAAAAAATATTCAGTTATGATCAGTAGTTTTTATTTTATGAGCATTTTTGTTAACTTGGATGATGTAATTTTCACGATACTTTTTTTTATATTTACATCATTACTTTCTTATCTGTTTACAAAACAACATATTACAGACACTAGAAATTAAAAAAAATATTACGTTAAAAAACCGACTTTAACAACAAAAAAGTAAAAAATAAGCCTTTTGGAGTTGCTGTTAGCCAAGGCAAGAAAAATAAAAGAATAAACACAAACTCAATATTGTTTATTCAGTTTAGGCTGTTACAAACATTTATGAACGTCAAAGAAGCTACGCTATCGGTTTACAAACCCTACGGAGACCTTGTAACGAGAAGAACCGACAAGAAACTCGTCAAGGGCTGCTTTTTTTTTTAAATTTATGTAAATTAAAAATAGGAACGGACCTAAGGTAGAGCCTTGAGGCACGCCCATCTTTACAAGACAACCGGATGATTTTACGCCATTAATATCAACGATTTGAGTCCTCTCAGTAACAACTTCTGAGCATTGTTCTTTACACCGTTAGTGATTTAGATTCAACAACAGCGTCTGATGATCTACGCAATCGTAAGCTTTGGATAAGTCGCAAAAAATGCCTAGAGCATTCTGCGCCTTAAATACATGCTACATGCAACATTCAGACCCGGGCCATACTAATGACATGCCAAAAAAACCATTTACCTAAAATTATACTTTTCTATAAAATTTTATAAGTTACCGTACATACCATATTTTTTCAATCTGTAAACTGCATTAGATTGATGAATATTTTAACCATGTTCAGATACTAAACTATAAAAACTATAACATCAACAGTATATTTGTTTTATGTGGTTAGAAATAGCAAAAAACACATAAACAAAAAAAAACCCCAAAAAAATCACGATTTTCAAAAATGACAAATGTCACTTCAAACCAAAGAGTAGATTATAATTTTTATCACAGATTGGAGTATATTTATCGGGCTTGATTCTGAAATCAAGAGGTTCATACAAGACTAAACTCTACCTATTGTAAAATTATGGTTTTCGGCTGAAATTCGGAGAGGAATTTCTATAGTAACTTATGCATATGCTTACGGAATGCACCATTTGGTGAAGTGGAACTGATGATGAAGACCACAAATGGTCATCGGAACTATTAAATACTTAGCATTTCACGGCAGCTTTACGATTACTTTAAAGTAGTTCATAAGCAATTTATGCTTGACTCAATGCATGTGATGAAGTGCAGCTGATGATGAAGTATCGGGAGAACTCCTCAATAAGTAACGTCCCTGCACCGGAAAAAGCAGCATTTTGTAAAAGGTGATGAGGAGTTGTCATAACGTTATCAGCGTAGGCACGGGAACGGGACCGCTTCTACCTTTAAAAATTGTGAAATAAAAACTTTTTATAAAAAAATTAAAACCGACTTCAAAAACTAAAAAGCAAAAAATAAACCTTTTGGAGTCGGTGCCAGCCAAGGCAAGAAAAATAAAATAGTAGCACCGCAAAGTAGAATGCCTTGGCTTTTTTAAAATTGTCCAATCGTTTCTTTGTTATAGGCCTAAGGTAAGGTAGGTAAGCGTGGTGAACCTTGCCTTTTCATACATGTTTCAAGTGATTTTCTTGCTATCTCGTGTGGCTTGCCTTTATCCGACTGATGACCTTTACCGAGAAATGCTTTCAACTTCGGCCTGATGAGCTCTACCCGTTATATGGGGTAAGTATGGTGAATCAAATTTCCCTATCACGTATCCAATGAAGTCGCGAGTGAAGATCCTGCTACATTGAGCTTAACCCGCTGGTAAATGCGGAGAACTTTGCATTCTTATGCAGATGTTCACGGCGTGATTGATGTTACTTCGGTCTTAAACCAAGGTAGAAAGAATGCCAGTAAAATACCCAAGGTATGTGCTAAGTCCTTTCGGAAAATAGGTTTCTTTTTTATGAACGACGAGAAAAGTATCAGCCTTCATTATACCTGATGTTAAGTATTGATAAGGCTGAAGATGGAAGCGAGCCTCTCCCGGAATCCCCAATCACTGAGGAACTGGCTATATTATCTCTAAATGTCGGAACACAACAACGCTGAAAGCATATATCGTTATTTCGCCAAAATACGCCATTTTATCTAGACTACAACAAAAACATAGTAGCTAAACAAAATAGGACAGAACGTTCAGGAACTTTGCGACGAACGTGATCTGCAATGTCCAGTATTAAAGATGGCCGGAGGTCGTAGACAATCCAGTTTCTGCGTTTAGCTAACTACCAATTTGCGTGCTTCTTGAGCCCGACGTGGGGGGTGAACGCGTCATACCCTCGTCATCTTAGCATTCGAGATAGACTGACTGACCCAGTACACAACGACTCAAGGTCTCACGCCCTCTGTACATATTTGAGTAAAGGTTTGAGATGTGCCTACAACGTAAAATATACTTGGAGTATATACCTACAGGATGGAATTATTTAACCTCACCTGCATGAAAAGTACTCTATATACAACAGTAAATACTTGAAATGAAATGAAAATTATTCTTTATTCAATTGAGATTGTAACACGCATTTTTGAATTGTCAGTTTTGACAATTCAAACTCATTTCTGACTCTTTTAGCTGACAAGAAAAAACGGGCGCAAAATAAGTAATGGTATTTACAAATAATATACCATTACAAAATACAAATCAATCAAAGTATTATTTGATTTGACTGATGAGTAACTGATAATTAACATAATGTCTAATATACATTATGTTAATTATCAGTTCCATGCATTACATGCAGTCATTTAGATAATCTTGTACCTTGTAATAACCTTTGCTCATGAGCCATGAGCCTCTTTTTAACATGCTTTTTGAATTTATGCAAAGGTAGTTCAATCACAATAGGTATCAATCTTGTGGAACTCTATTAAATAATGCTATGCCTTTCCCAAAAAACGAGCCTCTACTTTTTTCAAGAAATATATACCGTATACAGGCTTGAATTTTTGAACCTCATCTTTCTGAAATGTACTCTAAATACTGGAAAATAGCATAGCAAATTTTAATAGAAACATTCCTCTATTTTTAAATGGATTCCAAGCTGCATTTTTACCCGGAAATCGAACCGGCTAAATTGACAAAAATAACAATCTGTACTTTATGGCATCAATGGCACAGTCTAAACAGTCTTTGCTGTGCCTACAAACGGCCGAAATGACGCACTCACGCAGATACGCGCCGCTACACGCGCGCTTGCTACTGCTTTAGGCTCGCGGACTACAGTGAAAACCAGTGAGATCGAGGGGCCGCGGTGTAGCGATAGCGACCGGCGCCAGTGTGTGTGAGCTCGTCATATCGGACGAGTGCAACGACTGTTTACTAAGTTTTGACTGTGTCAATAGGTAGGTTCATCCATAAGGATCAAATGTCGCTAACATCCATGGTAAAATGAGAGATATGAAATACTTTTTCTTTATATGAATATTTCATTTGACAAAAAATTGCCGTCGATAGTTACTTTCCCTCCAAATGATGTAAAAAAAAAACCACCCTGTATAGATCTTGTCGATCTATACAGGGTGGTTTTTTTTTTACATCATTTGGAGCTCTATCCATTTTGGGTGTTTGTTGATACACTCGCGTATGTATACAAGACTAGTAGTCGGCCTTTGTTACAACCATCTACAGTTATTACATGAACAATATTAGCGTTTCATTTCTACTTGCTTTTGTAATCGTGATACTGACGAAATACTTACAATGAAATGTTAAAGGGATTAGTTTTCATAGTCAAACGACACATAACAAGTACAATATACCAAAACAAGCTGATCTAAAGAAAAGCCTACAAATACATTTGTAGACCGAAAGCAGCACAAATAAAGCCAAAGTCAACTTGCAACAACAAAATTTTAGGGAAAACAAACAATATAAGTAAGTTTTGCCATATTTTTACACACGACGGGACGGAACGGAACGGAGGCGGAGGAGGTTGTTTGTGTGTATGTCTGTTACCATTTTTCTCGGAAACTTCCAATTTCGATGCGGTTTGTATTCGAAAGGTGTCATTTCAGAGTAGGTTCTTAGAAATTTTTCATGATGGTAGACCATCAGGAGGCGCTGCAGCAACCAGAAAACAGATAAAAAACTACGAAACCGATTTTAAAGCGGCTTTTTTTACATTCAACAGGCATAATTTAAGTACAGATCACCAGATGGCACAGCAGCAGCCAGGATGCTTGCCGCTTGAGGGTTTCTCAGAAACTAATCAACCGATTTCGATGCGGTTTTTGCATTAAATTTCAGAGTATGTGATATAATCCTGTTTTATAGCTGTAAACCACCAGAGGGCACTGCAGTATTCTGCTGCGACTTATTAAAAAAGATTGAAATAAAAAACCAATATATACCAATAACGCTCTGTTCTATTTCAATTAAAACTTTAAATTAACTACAGTTGCAAAATATTAGTTCATTTCTGGGCAGGTAATGAATGGCAGCACCCGACGGATTTTTCTTGCGTTTGTAATTTATGAATAGGTGGATAATTATGTACAGTACTTACCTACATCACTTTTATTCGGGGGATTTTCGTAAAATTATTTAACTCTTTTTATTTATATCCATGACGTTTTTACATACGGCGTGGTTTATATTTTTTTATTTTTATAGAACGGTTTTTGAATACATTTAGGCAGTTACTTTTTGCATTCTTCAAATCGATGTGAGTACGACAAAACTACTTTTATGTACAGTCACGTGCAATGACATAGAATCACTAAGCAACCTTGTCACATTACAATATTTAATGATATTTGTAGACAGAGAGAGCTTTGTTTCCGTATGCGTCAATGCGATAAGGTTGTAAAATGTATACATACATTTTACAGTAGGGGAGGCCGGGGTTCGAAGTTCCGATTTTGGAGGAAAACGCAATAAGAATGTGATAGAAAGATTTATAATCCATGATTCCCATATTAATAGATGCAAAATTTATCCTAGTTTCAATTTCCAAAGTCAGATTCTTTGAAATAATAATATATTTTGGCTCAGGATATTTTTTTTTGTAGCAAGTCAACTAGGAACAACTTGCCCCACGAAGGGGCTGGTTGTTCCTCAGTTGAGGTAAGTTGTTCCGCTGTCAACTCCAATCATTAATTATGTAATATTAGTTGAAAAGGTATATATATATATAATAAATAAAGCACATGTAATCGAATATTTATGAACGTTTTATTTATAAACTTATAAAAGCTTAATGTTTTTGATTTTTTTTTAACTAACTTCAAGGTTTTAATGGCAACAAAATAAACAAGTAACAATCACTATTAATAATAATGTAATACAACATATTAATTATGCTTGATTGATAAACATCTTTAATATTAATCAACTTTTACAAGCGTTTGTTTGTCAAAAAAACAAAATTACTTATTTTAGTTAAAAAAACAAAGAATAATCAACTAATTTTAACATTTTGAACTAAAGTGTCTATAATCAGTCTCATAGCATTCACTTTACTGAGATCAATAATCTAATTAATGACTTACTTAAGTTATAGTTTTATTTCAGTCTCGCAGAACTTAAAAAATAATTATTCAGAGGATTCGTCGTCAGAATTACAATTCGGACAAACATAGGAATGGACATCTTTAGATTTCAAGCATTTGAAATGAGCCCAATTCTTACACATGACGCATTGTATCCATTGTTCACCTGGTTGTGAATTAGAATATGAGTCGCAACATATTAAACAATACCATTCCAGGCTGTCTTCTTCACTATCACTTCCATGATCATCTTCTTGCAGGACTTTTCGTTTCACATTTTCTTTATAATTTTCGGATTTACGTGTCAGTTTACAAATTCCTTTGTTTTTACCGGTTGCCTTTTTCTTACCGAATTTTTTTTCAATTTTCTTCTCCTTTATTTTACTATTGCTCTTTGCTTTTCTTGCTTTTTCTTCAGCCAAAGCGTTCTTTTCAGGCGTATCGGTCAATACTGCTGATTTTCGTATTCGTCGCTTAGTTGATATAGACAATCTTGGTGGAGCTTTTGGTAGGGGTTTGATAGCTTCAGGAGAAAATGTGCTAGATGTGGCTTGAATGACAATATTATTTGGTAAATTAGCAATGTTCGAGGGTCCTGCGCAGGACCGTGGTTGAGGTTCGTTGGTCGCTGATCCTGTTGTTGCTGGACGGAGCTCGCTACCTGGGATGGCTTCCATATTATGATCCACCTGAGGCTCTTCAGGGTCTGCTATTTCTTGTAGCTGTGATTCCATATTTTGACCCGATTCCAACGAAATATTAGTTTCAGGCATAGGTCGGTCAGTTACGAAAGACGGAGCAAAATCTTCATCCGTAAATATAGAAGGGTTGTATGGACTTATGCCTGCCTTTTTAAACGCGTTCATAATGTTATTTGGCGTCGCTGCTAGAGGCCATGCATATTTTACAATTCCAGGTATCTCATAAATACTCATTGTCTTTCCTGGGTTATTACGTAGCCAGTTTTCTTGAGCTTTCGCACAATAAGTTTTAAACGGTCCATTAACGCCAACATCTAATGGTTGCAAATTATGGGTACAATGTGGCGGGAAAGACAACATTATAACCGAATTGGCCTTTGCCTTTTCAACAACATCAATGTCAACATGTGATTGATGATTATCAAGCAATAACAATACTGGGTCCTCAGGAGTAGGCTTTGTGTGTTTTATAAAATGGTTCATAAAGATGAGGAATTCTGTAGCCGTCATCCATCCCGAGCTATTTCCAGCTCCAATACTTTCTGGGGGACCATCACGAATGAATAGGTCTTTATACTTAAGCCGAGGAAAAACAAACATAGGCGGTATAGTATTCCCAACTGCATTCGCTGCTAATTCGACGGTAACTAAAGTTCCTCGCTCCGCAGATACTATGGCACCCACTTGCTTAACGCCCTTTGCAGCGACAATTTTTTTTGGTTTTAATACAGTCGTGACTCCTGTTTCGTCCAAGTTCCATATTCTAGATGGTAGCAACTTATACTTCAATACGATATCTCCGAGCTTGTCAAAGAATTCATTAACATTGTGGCGGTTAAAAGAAGATGCGCGTCCTGCACTTGTGGCTTCCGGAGTTCTTATGGACAAAGACGAATTTCTTTTCAGAAAACCCGTGAACCAGTCAGCTCCAGCTTCTTTATTTTTATGCCAAGAGACGGGAATATTAGGCATGTCAAATTTGACAGAACAAGTATTGCTAACTTCCTTACTTCTTCTGGCAAGAGACCAAAGTAAATTGATGCACATTTTAACAAATAATCCGCCAATGTCTTTTCCTGGTCGCGATTGAACACCTGTCTAGAATAGTAACCCACAGTTGGTGTTATACCGGCCTTCAACTTTTTGACAAAGCGAAATAATGTCATATGACATATCTCTAGTTCCCGAGCTACCGCCTTAAGCTTACGACCGTCTTTTATAACAGCATCGGCTGCCCGCTGCAAAAGGTCAATGGAAACCTTGCCTCGTTCGGTTTTCCGTTTATAGTTTCTCATCCTAAAACAAAGTTTTAATTTTATTATATATGTGTTTCATTACGGGGCACGTTGTTCCGCGGAACAACTAGCCCCCCTACCAGAGGAACTTTGAACCCCAAATCCCATTTTCAAAGTGACCTCCAATTATAAAAGAATAGGTTATAAAAAGCCAACACTGATATTAAAAATATAATCACTATGGTTTGCCAAACTGTTAACAGCAAGTCACTCACAAATAGCTAAAAAATTGATTAAAATAGACCAAAAAGTGTAAGGACGAAAAAATTTACTTACGTGATGTTTCTGTGCCACAATCGATTACCACTCTCACCCGCCGACACACCGTCACTAAAATGGCTGATGCAATAGCGCGATAGTATGACGCTTCGCAACGCACTTCACACCTGTTGCTATCTCTTTTTCTCGCGGAGCTATGTGGATCGGAACAACGTACCCCCGGCACTTTGAACCCCGGCCTCCCCTACTCCGGGCGAGTTCAATTCATTTTGGTCGTTCAATAACTCTTTATGTTTGAAAAGCGTAATACTCGTGTAGGGAATACACCCAAACAGGCAATAGGTAGGTACTTATATAAAACATCAAACGTGATGAAAAAGTTACAAGATAGAGCAACACAGCTCCTACATAATATTAAACCGGCTATAAACATGAAGAAGAGCAAATGTTATTCTAACTTCTCTATACTTACTTTCATTATTATGTTATGAGTAGTGTTGGAATGGAGTTGCGATCGTTCAATATCGCATAAATGAGATGCTTTTGCAAACATTATCACAACGAACATCCTGCGTATGGTTCGAAAAGTTAAGCATGGAAAACATTTACTCTGTACTGTGTATTGCATAATAATCAACCTCGCTCTATTTGTAGGCACAATCTAGTTGAAATTAAACGATTTTTTTTTCGAAACCTTTCGCTGGCAATGAACGAGAGTAACGAGACACAATATAATTTTATTGTTATAATTTATAATTATGTCTGCTTGCCAGTACAGGGGTTCATTAACGAAATCGTTTAGTCCAGTCATATTAGGGATTCACCTTGGAATGAGAGAGGGCAAGCTGTAAACTCGTATACACCTTCATTTTGGTGTTCTAAAAGTTGTCTCAAAAGTTTCATAAAATCTGGTCTTTGCGCCGTCAGTTATACAATGTCAAAGGTCATAAAAATCAGCGATGATCTCAGTTCCTGTAGCTCCAATGATGTTAACATTTATAATTAATTGTAAATCACTTTATTTGTGACCAATTTTGTTTAAATTTTCTTTCTCATACGCCCTACCGTTTTTGAGATAGAAGGCAAAGAGCCCGCAGCACCCAACCCCAAACCTGGGATTCTAAATTATGTCCTATCCATTTTTGAACCTGGTAATAAATACAATTCATATGCTGATAAGCTGCTGCACCCTTAGAGCAGTTTTCTTGTAAAAAAACTTGAGCCCGTTTGTTCGAAATAGGTAAGATTTTGTAGATATTTACTGAAAGTTTTTTTTTTCACTTTTAAACAGCGCAAAAGTGTGTGTCACATAGCTGCTGAACTGACTGAGATTCACGGTTAACCTTTCATTAGAGTGACTATGGCTGGGCTGTGCAGGCAAAAAGATTGATCAAATGAAAAAAAAAACACTTTTCAAGGCGGGCAATAGACGTCTGATTTACTTCCGATTGTCTAATCAGCTAGGCGATTGCGTAAAGTCGAAGGTATTCATTTGACAGTTCATATTGTATCATATTAAATGTCATTCCATACAAATTGCAGCCGATTTAATAAGATATGAACTGTCAAATGAACACGATTACCTTACGCAATCGCACCCCTGATTATCTGATCGGATTCACTCGATACACGTCCGATTTTTGCGGCAGACTTTTTCTAAACTCAGTCCAAAGAGTAAAATAATATGCGCTAATGAGTCATCAGGCAAATCGGAAGGAGAATGGGACGTCTATTTCTTCTCTGTACAGAAATATGCCTACAGCGCCTTCAGACAATTGGATCCGACAATAAAATCGTAAACGTGTAGCGTTGTTTCCGACTCAGACGTCCGATTCGAATATCGGATCGGATGTGTATTAAGTATTCAAACAAATGTATGGCACGAGCGCCTTCCGATTGTCTGATTAGACGGTCTAAAAAGGACGCATACGCAATATTGCTTAGTGATTTCCCTAACAATTCATTTAGCTGTTTATCTTCTATATAGAGTTTAGAGATTAGAACAGTGTCAGTACCAGTGTAGAAGAATTTGCTTTACATTTTTTGAAGGCAAGGAAACTTACTAAAAGAAAATTCCATAGGAAATAAACAAAAAAAAATAATTGTCTATGAATTCAAGAGCAATATTGCGTTTGCATCCTTTTCAACCCCCCAGACTATCGGACCCGACTATCGGAGAAAAACATCTAACGTGTATTCCCAGCCTAAACCTGTCCAGTTGTCCAATCTTCCACCGGTGGCGTATGAAAAATAAAAATAAACAAAATCGGTCACAAATTCTTTGCTTTACAATTATTCTATAACTATTAACATCATTGGAGCTATAGGAAAGATACCGAGACAATTGCGACTATCTGTGGTATTAGTAGATACTGTTCCCGTTTTTATCTACTTAGATATTTTAAAATGATGCATTTTACTGTAATAATAATTCTATAAAAATATTTATTCTGACGTAGGTAATAATTTGATAGTAGTAGGAATCGCGGGTTTAATACCCGCACCGCATTAGACTATTACTTGTGTTTGCCTTGGTCTGGGTGTTTCTATATCATGTAGGTATGTATTTACAAAAACTACTTATGTTATATCGGTTTATCAATATCCATATAACACAATTTTAACAGAAGAACCTATATATTTAACTTTCCTAAAATGACTGAAGTAAAGGCGAATAAGCTCGAAAATATTTGTATTCGCCTATATACTACTTGATCTGAACTGAACTAGCCAATCAATACGAGTACCTACCTCCATTTTATTTCCTAACTAGATATCTGAAAAATTATAAAGCAAAGAATTGCAATTCCACCCAATACAGCACAATGCAAGCTGCATTGCTTACTGTCTGAATTAAACAATATTTCATCTGGAAATTGTTACCAAGCAAATACCAATATCAGACGAATATCAATGTGAAAACTGTGCCATCACTTTTGATTGTATTGGAATTTTAACGTTTATTACGTTGAAAATATACGGATGTTGGTTTTAAATAACAATATGTCTGTTAAAATTCTACTTCTGCGTTGCTCTTTTCAAAACAGCCGTCTTTTCTTTCATTATTAATATATAAATATCAAACTTTCCCCTATAAGTAGAATAGTATAAGTAAATATGTTATTGGTATCAAACCCCACTAAGAAATATAAAGACAGGTCACGATAGCTGACGACTTTTTGGTCTTACGATTTACTGCATACAGAATCTTGTGATCTTGTGTGCTGATAAAGTCTCATCTTTTTTTATATTATACAAATAGATATATTCTAATTAGGTTAGTTATAAAAAACGTGGTAAAGAGCAACTTTTAAAGAACCAAAATTCACAGAACCCCTGCGACGACATCCGCCACCGCCGCATCTGGTCAAAAAGCAAATGGTGTGGTACTCTACCACGAGTTCTTGTCATCGGGCCGCAAAAGACTGGAAGCACGGCGCTGTACACGTTCTTGGGGATGCATCCCGCGCTCGCCGCCAACTTGCCCAGTCCTACTACATACGAAGAACTGCAGTTCTTCAACAACAATAATTATTTGAAGGGTCTGGATTGGTAAGTCACTACATAATATACTTAAACGCGGTACTCGGGTTGAAGATCACGACTTCTCACACTCGACGTCACAACTTGAACTTTTGTTGAGTATGTACTTTTAGATATAATTATTTCTACATTCGCGTTAAACTACAAACCTCAACAAATAATACCTATTAGCTCGCAAGCTTCAACAAAGGGCCTCTTCAAAACTGTGTTCCGCGTGGTTGAAGAGGTCGAGTTAACGAAACGATATCAAGTGTTCTGTTCCCGTTCGAAATAGGAAATACATTTTGGAGTTGCACCTGGTCGAAGGTTCGACGTAAACTAACAATTTTGTGAAACCTAAATTCCAGAACAACCAATTTTATGAATATTTCTTTTTTGAAAAAGTTCTTTAGAATTGTTTGCAATATACAGTGTGTGTGTAGAATAGATTAACATCTCATTTTTTTTGTTTCGTGTGCGTCACGTAAGCTTAAAACACTAACCGTTTCGCGGTTAGCTATTGTGGCGTTTTTGCGTGAATACATCGTTCACATTCGGCTCGCGTATCTCGATAGCAGCATAGCATCCCACTTTATTCGTTGTTCTTACATAAAATGGTTTTGGAAAACATGCACAACGGCCTAATAAAGTTTGCTCCATAACTCGTGCTGATCGGCCGCCCGCCGCGTTGTAGCCTAGTAATTGAGGTACGCCACGGAAATCAATTCGGTAACGTATTGGCGGATTTTATTAACCAGTTTACGATTCGGATTCGAAACTAAAAGCAACTTTGTTGGCTTGCAAATGCTAAGGGAGTTTTGTAGTTTATACCTCCTACTATTGATTCGGATCGGACTGCGAAAGCAGTAAAACGTCAGCCGACGATCAAGTGCAAATGTACATTCTGGATCCAATCACTTGTCTTGCGCTCGCTCCAATTTTACGGTTTTTGATCCCTTTGAGCTGTTTAATAGAAAAAGTACGTTCAATCTGGACGTGGACGTGAATTTGATCTCGGTATGCTCTCTGTCGTTGTATTTTTGGTTCCATTAAAAATCAGTGCTAGCTTTGCAATTTGAACGATCTTTTTTTTTGTACGTACACTTACACAAACGGAGTTGGTTAAAGCAATCAAATATGTTCCTGACAGGTACTTAAACTTCTTTCCGCCGAGCTTGACGAACTCGTCACAAATAACATTTGAGAAATCAGCAACGTACTTCGACGGGGATCTCGTTCCAAGACGTGCGCACGCGCTTCTGCCAAATGCGAAGATCATCGCCATACTCATATCACCGTCCAAGAGGTAAGTGCTAAAATATTTACCTTTTAACACCACACCAAAGATACGTACATCTTATGTTTTGGCGCGCACTGTTCATTGAAATAAACAACTTTTCCTGATATTAAACGAGCTATATTTCACGAACGAAGATTTAATTGTCAATATTTTTAGATTTATTGATTTTCCCGACGTTTCGGCACCTTTTCAGCTGCCGTGGTCACGGGATGAATAAGCAAATCAATAATAATAGGCTATTTGACAATGCAAAAAATAAAGTTTCAATTACTGTTACCAGTATAAAGTAAGACCTTAAAAATGGTTATTTATTATCGTACGTTGAAAATAATAATAACTTTATTTAAAAATCCGTAAATAAAAATGCATTTTTTAAACGTTTGTCACGTGACACAAAACGCTCCTGATTCGAGTTTATGATGACTGACGTCACCTGCTTGTAAACCTCGTTTGCCTACGTATGTGGATGATTATGTCCCACAGATCAGAATACTGGCAAGTGACGTCACCGACCCCATTGCAGCGCCATATTGTCAATGTAGCGTTTTGGCGCGCTATTTAAATATTGAATTATTAATTTGATATTTTTCAGCAAATAAATACCTACCAGAATTAAAAAAACAACTTTTACTGGGTTCCTTCAACTCTACTACATAATATAAAATGGATTTTTAAAACCTGTCAAATAGCCTATTGTTCCCATAGTGAATATCTAGCCGTATCCGAACGATAAAATTCATTAACTTTTCGAGGATGGACTTATAAGTACCCAGTCATCCCTTGACCACGGCAGCTGAAAAGGTGTCGAAACGTCGGAAAAATAAAAAACCCTAAACCCCTAAAAATACGGACAATTAGATCTTAGTTCGTGGAATATAGCGCGTTTAATATCCGGAAAAGTTGTTTTATTTCAACAACACCAAAGAATTCGGTCAATTATGTCAATTCAATATCGTTATGAGATAAAGTCATGAAACTGACTTTACCTACAGTGATTTATGATGTAAATAACATCCAAGTAGTCAACTACCATCAAAGAAACTTACAAATAATAACTAACATTAGATCATGCAACTGATACGTTTGACGAGCGGCTCTAATTACGTGACAGAAGAGGAGTAGAATAGTTGCTGAAAGCGTATGCTTGTAAGTTTTATCAAAACGAAAATTGATGATGAGAAATGTACACTTAAATGATTGATGGATGATACCAATTAATAATGTGATCTAAACTCGTATTAGGACTAGGAAATACAGAAATTGAATAGGATAGGAAGTGGCGAACTATAGCGTTTCGAATTTATATAGAGTTCAAGTTCATTTGTTTACTTTTTAGAACACCAAAATCGTTAGATTTCAGTGAGAATGTGTTGAATTATATATATAATAAAGGGTTATATATATATATATAAAGGGATAGGCAATAAATTCTACATATAAGTAATATTTAATAATGGGAAATAAACCTTTATTTACCTTTACTCAAAACCTCAAAGCCATTTGTACAACTGATACCTATGATCAACTTTTTATATGAAAAAAACAACGGGGTTGCTTCCCCCGAAATCGCAGGACAAAAAACAAGTTGTTTCACACAAAAAAATATTTCAACTCTCCTAAAATTCAGATCAGATTTCAAGGTTGCCGGCATACAAAAACTTGTTTGTAATATAAATACTTAATAAAAAGAATATAAGTTTGTTCGCGGAATCTCGAAAGTCTCGGATAATGCAAGTAGTCACAGACAACCCTATTGTATAAAATCAATTAGGAATCAGCATTTTTTGACTCTTTGAATAATTTTTCCCTTTCTCTCAAACTGGTTCATATTTTTTGAAACCTTGTAAGATATTTCGAAGCAATGAATGCCTTAGTAAGATTAGATTTCTCTGTTTAAATTTTAGATAGGCTCTTTGTAACTCGAGTACCTACTATGATTAAATTTGAATTAAAACGTGAAATCGTAATGTGATAGAGGCTAAATTTAACTTTCCATTGTCGAAATGGGCAATAAAATTTGGCCTTATTCGTGAGGATAATTCGTGTTTGTGGCAACTTACAATACCTTAATGTTCAAACAATATCGAATTCACGTGTTATATTGGTAGAGGTAATTTGACATTAAAAACGTGCTTTGTCATGTTCATGTTACGTTAAATTCATCGTAAACCCATTACTGAATGACGTCTAAATGGCTTCAGTCTGTAAACAAAAAATAAGAGCAGTGTTTTATATACGAAATCGTACAGGCCACCAATAAAGGGACATGTTTTCCTTATTCGAGTATATCCTCTGTGTATTATTTTTCGAGCGTGATCTCTTTTATTTAACGTTATTAAGCTTTTGATCCGGATGGCCGTTAATTACAGCCTCTCATTGTTCCTAGAATTAAACCGTGAAAAGATTACTTTGAACAAAACGGTAAAATAATTACAATTTTTTTTCTCGAGATAAAGCTATTTCTTCGAAATTCATTTAGATTTGCTAAAAAGAGTGTTCATCAAGTGAAATTAATTGAATCTGTACTTTCTGATGGGGTATCTGTTATTATTACACTATATGAAAAGAATAGTGAAATTGAAAATATAATTTGAGCGTGGTTATAGCCACATTTAATGAGTCCTTGTTCACATATTGGTAAGGTTCAAATTGGCCGCAGCCGGGCTTCTACCTTATATTTCTAATTTAAACTTTTTTCGCAGGGCATACTCTTGGTATCAACATATCAGGTCGCACGGAGACCCAGTAGCTAACAACTACTCGTTCCACGCCGTCATCACGGCCAACGATTCGGCGCCGAAACCATTGCGGGATTTGCGGTGAGTATTAAACTTTATGCGGTCTATGGTATGATGGTAGTTTTCATATTGACATAATAGTATGACAATTTACAGGCCTCCAATTTCATGTTCAAAAGGCTTAGGAATGACGTAAAACATATCATACCATATCATAACATAACCCATACAACAATCCACGGTCTAGTTTATCGGATACATATAAGTATTTTTTACAAAAGATAAATATCGAATAACTTTAATTATGATTCAATCCGATTTATTCATAATCATGAATTCATGATCAATTCATATTTTACTATAATAATGATATTAATATTTGAAACATGCATTCAGTATGTCATCAAACGTAGTTACGTTACGTAGCCACATTATTCTATATCTATCTTTGCAAGAGCAATGCCATAGCAAAAATTGTGTGTCAAAGGACTGTACTTACAGGCGCACAGAAAAAAAATCTGGCGGATTTATTTGGACCTTTGAGTCAAGTTTGGTGTCGTTGTCAGGTAACTAGATAATGTCCAGATCATTCTCCATATCAGTTTTTTTAGTTCCGTAGTAAAATATATAGTAAGATGATGACACCAAACTTGACTCAAAGGTCCAAACAAACACGCCAGATTTTTTTCTGTGTGCCGGGATTTCTGTACTTTGACCTGAAGTGGCTGCTTCTGTACTCAAAATTGTCTACCTTTTTCCCAATAGAAAACTGACTAATACCTACCATTTTTTTAACGTTTCGTGTCGATCGCGCGATCACTGCGCGATTATTGTTAATTTTTAGGTTATAACCCCGTAGGTTATAAGGAAGTAATAAATATTCTGGCATGTTTCGCGCTCCATTGTAAAAAAATTATGAGCAGAGAAAACCAATTCAAGTTTGTGACTCTATATGAAAATTTCGTAAAAATAACGCCGTATATTGAAAGGTAAATTAAACACTAAAAAGTAATTTTCAACCAGGCATTGATTATGTAAATATTATTTCGAACAAACAGCGTACGCTTTCACAAGCGAGCGTCTAAAAAAAGAAATTGATTCCGCTCTTGACGGGCACCATGAATTTATTATTAGATGGGTATCACGCGCGTCGTTCCAGAAGCTTTGTGTTATCGGATTATGTAAGCTCACATTTAATCATTTTTTCCGTTACGATGAACGTAGGTACCCATCCTTGCCGTACTTAATGGCAGAACAGCCAACCAGCAGCCCGTTTCTGAAAGGTTTATTGGTCTCATTAAGTTAGCCAGTAAATGTTTTCAAAACATCTGACATCTAGATTCATCCATAAATGAACCTGATACCTTAAACTTACATAATGTTTGAAGCCTACTCAGCCGTAATTGCTGCAACACTGTAATTAAATGTTTGACGACTTTTGGGCCATTCGTAGAAAATGACCAGCAGTGGACGAGCATGGGCTGGTAATGGTGGTGATGAAACAAAAAAAAATATGTAAATGTTACAAAGGTGGGTTACTGACGCTATCTATGCCGTGATCTGTGCCGTTACAAATATATATATATCAACGATGAACAACCCAATACGTATCCCTGTTCCTGTCCTTATGTTTGCCATCCTGTCAGTACCACAAAACTTCCAATACATCACGAAATTCTCCAATAAACGAATATATTCCAACCCGATAAATATATATCTCGCAGATAATTCGATGTAAAACTTAAACCGAAACATTCGACGTTGTCTGTAAATGAAAAGCAAATTTGCGTTCAATTTACCATTAGTCACTATCGATTACACCGACCGCGTGCTTTGAATATTGAAAGTGAATTACTATGAAATAGTGCGGGTTATTATACAAATAGACCTTTATTATAGCAATGCGTATTCATTATTGAACACACAATATTAATCATTAAATATTTATTACTATCTATTATCCCGTAAAATTAAACATTTCTACGAATACAAATTTCATATTATGTGCGGTTGTTTTACTGTAATTATATTGGTTAAACAACTACTAACGGTATTTGAGCAATTATAAATTGCAGGTAACCATCATGAAATATATAAAAATATTGGAAATGTATAAATTTATCCCACTGAAACATTTTACTATTTATTTATTACTTGACGCTGTACGCGTCCGACGGCGTTTATATGAGACCATAGCCATAAGCATTATCTGTTAAGAATAGACAACAGTGGCGGCCCTAGACCACATGTGGACGTCAGCGACATCAGGTTTGCGAGGCCCCTTTTATTTCACAGTCAAAAAGAAAACGTTGAAGTACATGAGCCGAATTAAAAACGAATGTATAAATTTATTGCTAATCAAATGGTGATAAAATTACACAAATAGAGATCAAAATAAACGAACTTTTCGGTTTTTAGCCTCACATATTTTTTTCAAGATTAGGTATATGCTAGCTATAGCATAGATTTGCCGCTAATAGAACTGATAACGCAGATAGTTCTTCTTGACACATCGTGCTTTTCAAGTAGGTCTTAATCAATTTTAACATTGTGAAGCTTCTCTCAGCGGAAGCTGTACTGACTGGAACTGTAAGCATGATTCTAATATTGCCAGTTGGAACTTTTGCCGCTACTGATAGACATAATAGTATCAAAACTAAAATCTGTCTACATCGATTACTGGTCTTTTCCGAATGTCTTCAGACAAATCCGAACACAGCAGCTTTCGTCTTAAAATTCAAAGTTGATTGGAGGAAAGAGGTTTGAACTTTTTTGTATGGAGGCTGGCCTCGTCCAAATCCGTAGTATAAGACGCCATTTTGTTTTTTTTTTCAATGTCGCACGGTAATACCTTTGTAAATAAACAGAGGAACAAAAGATGTTACGATAGATAATGTCCTAGAGTCGTTAGCGAAATAATTTAATTAGAGTTAAAAATAAATAATGCCGACCCAAAGTATCACCTTTGTATCTTTAACTCCAACTATTTGACACTTTAGGACATTATGTTGTGAAATATTTTTGTTCATGTTTACGTTCCCTATCCATTTATATAGGTACTAGGGTTCCCGTTCCCGTGGGAATATCGAGATAAAAAAAGTAGCCTATGTTTTAATCCAGGCTATCTTCTATTTGCGTGCCAAATTTCATCCAAATCGGTTCAGTAGTTTTTGCGTGAAAGAGTAACAAACATCCAAACATCCTCAACAAACTTTCGCATTTATAATATTAGTAAGATTATCGGACGGCGCGATTTTGATCCGGTCCGATGACGAGGCCAAAAGGTTCAAACCCCTTTGGCAGTTTTGTAAAGTGTACTGTTAACCGTATTGAAATAGATACAGAACATCTTTATTTGGTACTACATACCTGTAAGCCAGTGAACTTACGTAGTAACGTTGTATCACAGGAACCGTTGCCTCAACCCCGGCAAGTACAGCCACTACCTCGAGCGGTGGCTGGCCGAGTTCAGCGGGCACCAGCTGCACGTGATCGACGGCTCGCTGCTGCGCACCGACCCCGCCGCCGTCATGAACACGCTGCAGAAGTTCCTCAAGCTCTCCCCGCACCTGGATTACAACAAGCTGCTCAAGTGAGAACCTTAAGAATGTTATAAGTGTAACTGTTGCCTCAACCCTGACAAGTAAAGCCACTACCTAGAGCGGTGGCTGGCTAAGTTCAGCGGAACCAGCTACACACGATTGACCCCGCGGCTGTTTATGAAAACGTTTTAGAAGTTCCTAAAGGTCCCCTCGCACCTTGGTAACAACAAGGTGCTCAAGTGAGAATCTTAATACCTTGTAATAAGTGTTCTAAACATTTTATAGCCTAATTCTAATTGGTAGGTGTTGACGACTTCAAATTCCACTGGGATCATCATCGTTTCAAAGAAGGTTTCTACCAGCTTCGGAACGATAATTATCCCAGAAGCCCGATTTAATACATCTGTGGTACTCATATCTGACTGTCTCCAGCTAAATCCGGAAACACCAACCAACAAACTAACAACCTAATCACCGTCGATCTCTTGTCTTCCTAAATTTTATTTCATCTTATAGCAGATTCTACTTTTTACAATTAATTTGATGGTATAAATATTAAGATTATTCTTCCAGTAATATGACCTAATTTGTCAACAGGTACGATCCGAAAAAAGGTTTCTACTGCCAAGCGGTGAGTAGCGAAAGAACAAAATGCCTAGGCAAATCCAAGGGGCGGGTATATCCGCAAATGGAGGAGCAGTCGGCAAAGTTCCTGCGGCGGTACTACACGCCCCACAACACCGCGCTGTCCAAGCTGCTGGTCCGCCTTGGGCGGCCCGTGCCGCAGTGGCTCAAGGACGAGTTGTCCGCCAACGGATAGCCCCCACCGCTCGCGGCGCTGAAGCACAGACTCGTCAAGGTCTGCGTACTCGACATACCTTGACCGAGGCCCGAGTCCAACTCACAAACTTTGCGCGCGCATCATTGTTTCCTGAAGTGTTTCGATGTGAGAGTTATCTTTGTTGAAATTGTCTTTGTCTATCGAATTCTTGTAATATAATATTTTTAAAAGTGATATTGTATGATTCGATGTTCTCGATTGTTTGTTCGAAATGGAGAAATATAATGATTATAATGCAATGATTTTCTGCCGTTTAGAGTAGTGACTCGTTCTCGGAGGCGAGAGTTTTATTGCTTGCCGGAATCGTATTTGTTAATTATTTGGATGAGGAGGTAATCCGACAGCTTTTATAATTTTACTGTCGGCTTAGGTGCTATATGTTAATAATAGAAATGCAACGTGAATTATCTCATACGTACGAATTATCGTATATTTTTATTTCTGACTATGAAGCTTTATGTTAATGCCATACTTGCATTTTTCGTGTCTAAGTTTTATAATGTTTTATTCTCATTCCACGCTTAGTCAGACGAACAATTTTAATTTAGTATTGTTTTTATAACAAGTACGTACCTGATGGGAAATGTAGTTAATTTTGTATTGTATCGAATAAATAGAACTAATATTATGATAACATTTTCTGTGTCTGTGCCATATGAATCTTGTAATACTAACGGCACTAACATTTAAATTTTCAGTGTGTACGAACAATCGACAGAGAGCTAGTCTTTTATCTTAGGAACATGAATTTTATTATTTCCCCACGCTTAACACTTTTATAATTTTAGTTCAGTTACCGTTTAGCCGTAAGAATTTTTAAATATACATATTAAATATATGGCGTTATATATTTTAAATAAATGATATCAATGACACAATGAATCAAAGAAATGTATTGGGTATATATTTTGATATGAATGAATTTATCGGCGAGGTAACTTGGTAAGAGAAATGATTTGTAAACAAGATCTTAATATTAAGACATTTTCTTATCCTTCTATAATAATATGCCAATAACAGTAATATTATTGAAAAAAAACTTATGTTATATATTTTCGTATGTTGTCAGAAAAGTACATCGTTAAATTGTGACGTTAATCAGTTTTCTATGACAGTATATTAGGATAAGGAAATGTAGAAATCAGTACTTAACTTTTAAACCAGTTTTAATCTCGAAATAGAAAGGTACGTTTTACGTATTACGATAAATGACCTTTATATAATGTTAATGCCTTGTAGCGAACAAGTCTCTGTTAGATTATTTTAATTAATATTTGGTTAATGCTTTATTAACTTTTACTCTGAAATGTTTCAAACATAAATAGTGAACGGTGTGTTACGTAGAGAGATGGTTATTTATAGAGATTTACGAAAAGCTTGTGTTACAGAGAATATGTTGAGTCGTTGCGACTGGAGAGAATGTTATATCCAACGATCTGTTGAGCTTCGGACAGATTTGTTCCTGAGGATCGGTTGTGTTTACGTGGCAATAACAATTAGTTTAACTAGCGCCGTTCGACGATATCGGACTGACGTACTCGTTGATTTCGATCCGAAACGTAATTAAATTGTGTTTACTATTTGCGTATGTATAAATCATTTTTTACGATACAGCCAATGACTGCTCTTAAAATGTGTTCTTTATAAGAAATTAATACATCACTTATTTTATTAAATGATTTAAAATTATGATGTCGTGTTTGTTACAAATGATCCGCCCTATCCTGTACCCCTATTACGAGTTTGCTTAACATGACATTTACAGGACTCGTGAGCGTAGACTATCGGATACACTGCTCATGTCGGTAAAACAGTCGCTAAATATGAAAGAGACAGCGCTTAACATTTTACATTAACGTTTACTGTAACGTCGAGTTTGCCAAACTCGTAATAAGCCTACTGCCCTTACTCAACGTGACGTATTTGGGACTTGCGTAAATTATAGAGTGGGGTAAGCGGAACGGGATACCGCTTAAGTCTCCGCGTGGGATTAGGAGAACTATGTCCCATGACAGCTCACAGGGCGACGTAAAAACGATATCCTTGCAATTGCAACAACCGGGACCGAATGCAGCCCGAAATATAATGTTACCGGTCTCGACGATCCAAGATCTTGAAAAATATATAACCTCCGTTCCGAACCGTATTGTTCGATACGCTGCGCTCCGAAATGCTTTATATGCGGCAATAATTTTCAACGTGAATGCCTGCATCCGTAAACAAACTTCGCTGAAAGCCGTACACGAAATACGAGCGAATAAGTAGGTAAGTAAAGTTCGCAAGAAGGCCAACTAATTTTATTTCTTATTTCACTATCCTTGAACTAACTTCCACTCACTGCAAATTATCTAAAGAACTGTGAGCGCTTTGCAGATAATGATAAAAAATATGATGCTCATGGATAACTTTAATACGGATTCTTAGACAGCGAGTTTAAAACTTAACTTTTTCTATTAAATCCAGTGTAATAAGTTAAACTGTTATTCTTATTCAATAACTGCGATTAGAAGACAGTTATTTAAACGTAGCTGCGTAGCTAATTAGGGCATGGGATTATAAAATATAATAAAGTGTCGTGGCTAAACTCCAGTTTAGTAATAAATTTGCATTGAATGAATATAATTGAATCGCGACGTCAATATCGGCGTGCGCCCCACGGTTCATTTATTGCCAGACGGAATCTCGCGAAGTAATTATTTTCGTTACGTACTTCTACTAATTTGATTCAATGGAAATTCGGGAAGGTAAGGTAATGACATTGATTAATTGCTTATCTAGAGTGGTACAAAGACGTTACTGATAATTAAATCATTATACTGGTTTCAGCTTCATGACTTAATTTTATGTTTACACTACTGTGTTCAAAAACAAATAGAACACAGGAAATACAATCGAACAAACCACGCGTTGATAGAGACCGGTTCGTCAAGGTTAGGCATTAAAAATACTTATCAGCACCCCCTAATTTAATTGTTTTTTTTAAGCAAGTGATTAGCAATTTTAATTAGCATGTCGAGCATAGTCTACCTCCACTCTTTTTCCACCAACTTTTTGCGATTTTATATTCGTATTGAGTTCACTACAATGTGTTTTATTTGGATTAAAATTGTCGGTGAAAAATACAATTATGTTAAAACACAATGTGTTTGTATTGTCCTCAGTGCACGTCGACTTAATACCTCTTACTCCGATCGCTATGATTGCCCGTCCCGCGGCCATAGCGAACCGACTAGCGATAAAAAGATAAGCCGATTGAACTATCATTCGAATATTCATTTGCAAATGGGAGTTAAGAGAGGCTCCGGCCGCGACCCTGGCGCGCCCGTTCACTTGAATAATCATTTGAATAACGTTTCGCGACTGATCATAAATCAATCGATAGGTAGCCACTTTGCGACCCGCTCGGTCCATTGTGCCCACTGAACAAAATCTTCATTTATGTTTATTTTCCAAAGCTCGTACGCAGTAAATAAAAGTTAAAAGTTAAGCTTCCAATAACAGGCTGAATGGGTTGGAATTCTACGTAATAATCCTACTAGAAGTAATACATTAGGTACTGAACGTGTAGCAAAATGTGAGTATTATAGTAATTCTATCTAATAATTCTAGAGTAAATATTTATAATATTTTATCCTTCCATTTCCGCACCCTAAACATTTATTTTCATCACTACATAATTAAAGTCATTGTTATCCATAAGAAAATGTCGGTAACCTGTGATATGCGAGGGGTCTAAATAAAAGCGGGTGATAGACAATTCGCGGTGTATTCACTTGTTCTGGAGATAGTTACCTATATAACTACTTTAACTTTTAAAGATTAGCATAAAGTAACGTAAAAGTGAAAACATTAAAAAATATTGGCCCGAGTGTGCTTTTTTCCTGTCTTTCAAAATTATAAGTTAGTTAAACGTTTGAAACAGTTACAAAATTCAGTTCTTTAACAATTTCATTGCTAGTTGGATAATTATGACGATTATGAACTCATGGTTACTAGTTTCTGTATTATCATTTTATTTTTATCGTCGCTTTTACCATTTCGGCCATCAATCATAGCTGTAATAGGTTGGCGAAGCATGAAACCATTTATTTTCACATCCTTGACACTTAAACGGATGAAAATTGCTCATACACTAATTATAATGTAGATTCTACTACCCCTATCCGCTTCCAAACGTCACAGGCGAACAATGGCGCGAAAAGTATCCGCCTATAAATCTGTCTGAATTTATGAACAGGAAAATTTTATTAAACTGGAACGAGGTATCCATGGAACGAAATTAAAGGTACTTTACTACGAGGTGGCACAAAACTATATTAACTCTGCCTGTCGCTATAAAATGGCTGTAAGGTGCAGTGAGCACATTTGCATCGTGCAATTATAGGAAACCCGGATTCGGTACGAACGTATCTACTTCCATCGAGGGTGTATATCGGTACCCCGCATCGCTGATATTTTGACATTTTATGACGTGAGTATGAAGATGGATATTTTCTTATGAAGGTAGGTAAGCTTGATATTTTTCTTAAGATGCTTTAAAGAGTTATTTTTTTGAGATATTTATCTGCTTTTTGACTTAACGGAAACATCAGCTATGGAAATGCGTAAAGTCAATCGTATTCATTTGACAGTTCATATTGTATCACAATAAATGTCATTCCATACAAACTGCAGCCGATTGAATACGATATGAACTGTCAAATTAATACGATTACCTTACGCAATTGCACCCCAGGGGGGCTACCGCGTAACTTTATGGATATGAACATCATACGTTTTGCGGAACTTTAAGTCAATATTGTAAAAAAAATTGCCGCTATCAGATCCCTGTTTAGTGATGTCAGGTTTAACAATAGCTAGATAGCAACGTTCAACAAAACAAAGCAGCAAAAATCTATCAAAATAAGGAATTTAAATGACAGATGAAGCCCATATCCGTATCCATATTTTTTAGCCGGTAGCCCCCCAGGTTAGAATCCGGAAATGAAATTTTAATTCATTGCATTTTTTCAAGTTTAAACCTTGATATGCAATTATGACTTTAGCTTGGACGAATTAATGGTTAATTCGTCCAAGGACTTTAGTCTCAACATAATACTAATTAAAAATTAAATAGCTGTAAATACTTATAAACTAGAAAGTTTGTTTAATATAAAGTAGGTAGGTGCATACACGGATAACAATCTGCGGTGGAAGGACCGGCAAACAATATCTAAGTTCGTGTAGCTTTGTCGTAATATTTGCCAAGTCCCCAAAAGCCCGGTGGAGTTGAGACTTCTCAAGCTTATTACTATTTGTGTTGCCAAGACTCGTCTCTGTTCCTTGACGGATAACTGCCGAAACTAGCTCGCTCTTCAGATTTTCTAATTTAAATTTATAGTCTTTGGTAAAGGTTCCGGGAGATGAATTCCGTGTCGGGAAGATAGGTATGTGACCTTTTCTCAATTGTGTTTGCAAAATCTGTACCCGATCGGTGATAGTTTATGAGGAAGGAGTATTTTTTATATAAAATGCTAAAAATAACAGCTAGGTACAGTCAATTTGACATAGAAACATAGAAACACTAAGCAACTTTGTCACATTACAATATTCAATGACATTTGTGGACACAGAGAGCTTTGTTTCCGTGTGCGCCAATGCGTTAAGGTTGTAAAGTATGTCATTGCTCGTGACTGTAACTACATACCTACTTACCGAAAACTTGCTAGTATCAGACAATAATGAGTGTTTTTTCACTTTTGACTTGGGATTTTGACTGTCGAATTGTTTAATTGATTTTTGTTTAGGAAAACCGCAGGCTTCCGATTCCAATCCAACAAGTTTCAAGAAAAAACCATATCTAATTATCCATTCAGAGGGTGGATGGAGATAACTCCATCCACCCGCTGAATGGATCAAGTTGCCAAGGACTTACGTGAACTCATGGAGACAGTAGTTGGCAAGAGATCGCGCAAGACTTATAGCAGATACTCACTTCGGGTCGCTGACCCATCGGTCAGAGTAAATTAAGTAAATAATCATTTTATACTCGTATCCATTTACCGAAATGGTATTGACAAACAGACAGATGGTGAAAGCTGTATCTTCAGGGTGAACGGCATGTGTTTACGTCACCGTAAGTAAGAATAATGGCGGGCATAAATCAGTGGCATCTTCACGTCCTTTTGAATACTCGCGAAGATGTCACCTCCTCACTGAGACACAATTGAGAATAACCCCACTCGTAACGTCTCGTTTACCCCCCGAAGTTCCTAAACAAAGGATTATATACCTCGGCTCCATGGTAGGTATTTCTCACATTTAAGAGAGAATGGGTTAGGTACGCTAGAATTTCAAGCCTAGAATTATTCAACAATATCCGGTAATCTGTAGCTTATTAAACCACGGCTTTCAATACAAATAGGTTTGATTGAATATAAGCACAATATATTAATTTAGGAGTCCGCGGTTGCGAGTCAATTGGTTTGTGTTGTCCGGTATTTTCATAACTTACAGTGTTCTTAGTGCGAGTTTTTTTCTATTCGTGGGAAATAAAAAAAAATCGCGCTGAGCTAAATCTGGGCTTTACGGAGGATGGGGTAACATTTGTACCCCCGAAGTTGTGAAATAGTCCATGGTTCTAGCAGCTCTGTGAGCGGGCGCGTTATCTTGGCGAAAAAGAATGCCATATCTACTTACTGATTTCTCGATCTATTTTTTTTCTTGAGTTTCGGGAATTCTCGAATCTAATTTCTTGAGTTGTCTCGGGTCTCGAGTCTTTGAATTAAACCTGTTGAAATCTGAAGATATTTAATAATATTTTTTTTTTAAGTCTATGCTTTTTTTCTTGCACCACAATCAATGCCCTTACTACGCCCTTTCAACTTTCGTATTTATCTTTATATTCAACTTTCGGGTGGCACATTCAATTATTGAATGCATCACGAACGCGACGTCAGCGCAGTCATTTGAATTTCTGTCAGCTTATTGAAACATGTGCATTTTACTTGGTGTTGAACGTTTTGTTGAACACAGAATTCCATGCTGATGACGATAAAAATAAATATCTCACTGCTCGCGCTGTTGACTGCACTATGAGGCATGCCCTTGATAAACAACAGTGTGCGCATAGCCATTATTTAGTAGAATTTAGTAATAGGTAGGTACCAATTGAGGTAAGGAAAGGAACAAAAATTTATATCTTTTCACACACTTAACTTCTTAATAATCAAAACTTGGTAATTAACGATTGATTTATGATTTGTCATTATATCCCTGTTTAGTGATTTTGAATTGATTGTGTTAATTATTATTTTATCCATATAAATTCAATTTGGCATGTCCAAACTGGGTGAATGTGTCCGGCACTTTTAATTCAATTAGAACCTGATAGGTAGGACATTCTTGCGAAATAAAGTATCATATTTTATTCTAACCATATACGCGTTTTAACAGCTTTTGAGGTATAGACTTGTTGTTATCTTCTTGAATGGGGTTCTTTTATGTAGGCAGAATTTATTTTGCATTAGTATTAAATTAGATAAATTTTTTAAATAACTTGCATTAATAATCCCTAATGTGTAAATACTCTACTGACGAAACTATTAGTACGTAACCTAACAAACAGTCGACTTATTTTTCAGCTTTTAAATCAGTCAATCCAATCGAACATAACACGGCATAGGTGTACTTACAAGTTTCAAATGAAATCATTACTGGCAAATCAAATAAGTTAAACTTAGAGTTGGGTATTCCTAGACTTGACCAGTCTAGAAGCAAAGTTGACTATTAAATAATTAGGAAACTTACTTCTGTCTTAGAAAATTGGCTTTTAACCCTTTGACTGTCGGAAGATCCACGCGGGACACAATTGATTTTCTATTGTGTCTGGAATCCCGACAGACGAGAGGTTAATGTTTCGTCGTCGTCTCAGCCACATGACACCCACTGCTGGGTATAGGCCTCCCCCAAATATTTCCACAACGATCGGTCCTGCGCAGTCCGCATCCAGCGGCTTCCCGCGACCTTCACCAGATCGTCGGTCCACCTTGTCGGGGGCCTACCCACGGAGCGTCGTCCTCAGCCTTCAGGAGACGGGCAGCAGCGTTTCCAACAAACTTAGCCATACTGCGATCGCCAACCCGCCTGCCAAGCGTGGCGATTATGGCTCAAATTCGATACTCGAGTTCCAGTCATTTTTTTCTCGTCTCGAATGAAGCCATATTTCTCGAGTTTCCTCGAGTTCGAGAAAGCTCGAGCAGAAACCCTAGCCATATCCAACTCCCCGAAAACTACCATTCACTAGTAACGGTCTTCTAGCGGAATTACTGCTACTGGTCCACTGCGTCGAAAAAAAACCGTTATAATTTTTTCTATTAACGGTCCGACCGTGAACAACTTTTGTGGGCAAATCGTCATCTTCAAACACCCATTGCGTGGACTGCTGCTGCGTAAGAGGATCGTAGCTATATATCCATGATTTGTCAGTTGTAAGAATGTAGGATACGTTTTGTGAAGTTCCTCCTTCGAACTTTTCTAACATAAATTTGCACCAATCAACACGACGGCATTATTCCTCATCGGTGAAAGAATGAGGTATCCATCGCGAAGCAAACTCTCTTACTTTAAGGTGTTCATGCAGGATGGTGGAAACTGCCTGTGATCCAATGTTTAGTTCAGCTATTGTATACAGTATGTCTATTCTCTCGCAATAGCCACTCTATCCTGATGACGTTTTCATGAGTTACTGCAGTTGCTGGTCGGCCGGGTATGGGGTCATCGTTAAGTTCTCTCGACCACGTTTAAATTCACGAAACCAATAAGTAATTGTTGCTAACGCAGGAGCAGACTCCCCAAAAGCAGCTTGTAAATTTTCTTGAGATTCCTTGAAGGTTAACCCGCGTTTATAATCATAGAAAATCATAGCACCAAAACCTTCCCGCGAGACGTCCATTGTTGCAAACAAAAGAAGAGTGACAGATAATCTTTAAACATAAATAATAAAAATAAACTACATATAGGTTGCCAGTGATTTGCACAAAGCAGGTTTGTGTTGAAATTAGCCGTCAATTCAAAATAGTTTCATGAAAGAAGAGGTTGTTTTTATTCTGTGGTTATCAATTTTCGGAATAATGTAGGTACGCTGTGACATTTTAATAGTGCACCACATTAATGAGGTTGTATGCATATGTAAAGTGGAGGCGTCTGGCGTCCAAACCGCGCGGTTAGTGGCGGCCGGCGGTGCACCGCTGCTGCTTCGATCGCGCCAACAAACGATCACCGAAATAATGTCGCTTTGGCTTTGGCTTCATATCTACCCGTGAATAATTAAATAATCAATGCGTGCTATGATGTTTTTATTATACGGCAACGAAGGGGTTGTTACGTTAACGTTCATTCATATTGTATAACTGTAGTGTATGTTGAAAAAAAGAAAATAGGAGCATCTACGTGCCGAAATCGTGAGTTTTAGCTACGACACTTTCGTATTTATTCGTTCTCAAATCTGTACCACGCAAAAAACAACTTGTTACTAATTTGCAAACTGTACCTACCCACTACATTTGTGATGTTTATATCGCTAATAACATCCGTTGTGTCTACAAAATTCTGAAGTGTTTAGTTGTTATTTTATTTGCGCTCATCGTCGTGAACATCATCAAAAGAAAACTCCAAAGACGGGGTAAAAATTTTCCTCTTTTTACGTGACCATGGGTCCTATAAATCGATATTGTGGAATAATTCGTTGTTTAAGAAAAAGGAGCAATTTCGCGCGTCCCTTCAGAAGGGTGGGTCTCTTATAAACATCGGGCCCAGCAAAACTGCTTCTGGTGCCGTAATCTCCCGAAAACATAAAAGCGTATGAAAACTTTAGTGTCCAATAAATTTTGCCAATACAGGCGAGGACGGTGCGGGATACTTTACCAAATGGCGTGTTAGCCCAACTCGCTGCGACACAGATTGCGAGCTAAGCCTTTTGTTACTGGCCACATCTATTATTATAAAACATGACGAACGCCGCTGTCATTTGTTTAGTTTTTCATTGTCAGATGTACCAACTCATTTTTATGTAATTATTAGTGGCCGACCGCGGTTTTACCCGCGTGGTTCTAATTTCCGTGGGAATATCGGGATAAATAGTATCCTCTAACATAATCCTATAAACTTTCTGTATGCCAAATCTCATCCAAATCCGTTCAGACATTTTTGCATGATTCAAAAACGAACATCTAAACATCCAATAATCTTAAATCTGAACCTTAGGTATCCAAACTTTCGCATTTATAGTATTTATACTCTTGTGTATAGGTAGGATTTTGTTGCCGCTGTTTATGTGATTCTATGAAAAGTACTAAGAATGTGGAGGAAGCATCGGAAGTGTGCCGAGATGCAGGAGGATTTCCTCTTTCCTTAGCCTCTCTAGTTCTGTTGTTTTCGAATAGTAATATCATATAGAAAAGTAATCTTTCATATTGAAACTATCTGGGTTTCTCTGTTAAGTCCATAATATAATAGTTTAGTACGATGGAAATACACTCAACGTGAAAAAATCGCACCTTTAAAAAAAATCTTAAGCGTTATTAACACTTTTTTACAAATGCGTGTTCTTCGTGTACCCCCACCAATATTGGCCTCGTTTGAAAGCCCAATAAATAAACTTAAAAAAAAACATAACACAAATGTAACACATTAAAAAAAATGCAATCGCTGGTTGAGCAATTGTGCGACAATTTGTGGGTGTTAAAGGGTCAATTTTCAGGTTATGGTTCAATCAATAAGGGATTGATTCGATATCTAACCGTTAAAAAAAGTATTTAGTAAGTTGTTTTAATACAAAAACATAATTAAGGAGTGTTATTTGATATGACGTTTTGTAAACTTTATCTTATTATTGTTCTATTCCAATAAAAATTAAAAAAAAAATTGTGTTGGGTACTCCTTTTCGTTACGATTCAAATGATATACAACATTTCTCTCATAAATTGATTCCAAATAAAGTTTAACTAAGTTTAAAAGTGGATTTTTTTAAGGTGCTATTTTTCTGATAGTGAGTGTATATTAATGCTATAGTATGGCAATAATGTCTGACTCTATCATATCTATTTTTACATTAAAACACTGAACTATTTTTGCGAAAAACTTCATTAAATCGTAGAGCTAAACCAAGGCCACCTTTTGTCGCGAAAATATGCCAAAGAAAGACTAAAATAGCACAACACTCACAACTAACAGGTACAGTCGGGGAATTTCCCGGTTGACCAGTAGAATTTTTTAGAGAGCTTCATTTAAAAATGTAATAGATGAATAGAAAACTTTTATATTTCAAATAGAACATTAACAGGTATTTCATTTGAATAATAAATTATTTCCTTAACCTTAGTACTTTCCGAGAAAACGTTTCCCAAAAAACTCTACTGGTAAACCGGGAAGTTCCCCGATTGTACCTACTTATAAAATCGCCCACATCTTCTAAATAAAGTATGACACAAGAATAGTCATTTTTCGTACCACTTGCTCAAAAAAGTGACATTGTATGCCACAAAAAGCGAACATAACAATAGTCATTTTTAATCTGTTAAAAACAGGGAAAGAAAATTGTACTGAATTTCATTCATCCTCTAGGGGGAGAATGTGATTTAAATTTGGAATACTTACCGAAATTTATACTGAACTACATCTGTGTTTACACCATTGAGTTTGTATATAAAGCATTACACATCTTTTTGAAAAAGGAATACGCATTTATTATGCAGTTATGATTATTAAATAAAATAACGAACACCGACGAGGCCGTATGAGCTTGATGCCTTTGCTTTTCCGACAAAAAAATATTAGTCTAGGAATTTGCCGCGTTTTGTTTTCTTCAAATACATCTCATATTATTATTGTGTTAATTTTTTCGCAAATGGTACGAAAAGTAGAGTATTTTCCTAGGTGATAAAGCTGTCTTAGTCTTGGGTGAACTTAAATCGTCACCCGCGACAGAAGACACTGCTTTATCCCCTTGGTTAATAATCTACTATTATATTTCAATAAATTACTAGTGTAGGTACGTGTTTGAAAGTTTCTGTCCCATTTTAAGTTAAATTATAAAGAAATTAAGTTACCTACTGTGAAAACATTTTATGACACAATAAACACTTTCAATTAAAAAAGGAAACGTACAGTAATGTAACTTTCTATATTTTTCTTATTAAATATTTCTGAAACCCAAAGTAAGCACTGGGCTTTGAGTTATAGGATTCGAGGGTAACGGATAGAAATACACAATTACTTAGTGATATAATAATTTTGTAGAATATAAATATAATATAAACTAGCTGTGCCCGCAACTTAATGTCGCGTGAGAACCGGAACATCGTTTGCAATCCCTTCCGACTAAAGTTATGTTAAGGCGGTCTTTTTAACCAACTTCAAAAAAGGAAGAGGCTATTAAGTCGCCTATATTCTTTACTTTTTAAAGAGAATACTTTAAACATGATACCGTTTAATTATATTCTTATCATCTTATCGCCTTTAATAGAGAAGCTTATCAATTCGTCAGTACCGGTAATAATATAGGTAATTACCTACGTAGGTACGTACTTACTTATTTTATAATAGAACTAAAAGTTACTATTAAAATGCAAAGTAGCATCTTTAGAAGTCGTTTTTTTTTTGTTGTGATGATAATAATTAGATAGCCGATGCCTGTGATTTAGTTTCATCAGTCATGATGTTTTAATGTGGCATTGTAACACGCCTTCGAAATTAACAGAGTAGCTCAAGATTGTTATTTTTGGTCACCCACTCCACGACCGACCTTAGCGAAAGTTACTTAACCACTATAATCCGCATAATTTCCCTTAAGTAGGTTTTATGGAGCTGGTAAAATAGTATACACGTATAGAGAAATAGGTAACACTCCTTAATAAAGTCTACTGGTCGACTCGGAAGTTCCCCGACTATATCTCAGTAATTCTAAATAAAACTCCTCCTTTTTTTGATGTCGCATAAAAAAATAAAACTAAAACCTTTCCAAATAACGACAAAATATACAAACAACGCCATTTTTCATGCACGCCATACCGTTAAAGTAATAAAAAGCAGCAAAAATGATGTAGTTAGTTAAGTCTTTTTTTTTTAAATCAACTACTGTTAAATATTAAACAAGAAAATATACCAAAAAAAGGCAACTAGTCATATGTCGCCCTGACGGGATACTACTGGTCACAGATCGACGGGAATGACGGGGTATTTAATATGTATATTTAGTATGTATTTACAAAAAAAAAGTATATAAGTATGTTTATCCGTTATCTGGTATCCATAACACAAGTTCTTCATGAAACTTAACGTGGGACTAAATAATTGGTGTGATTGTATGCGAATATTTATTTATTATTATTTATTTATTTATTTATGACGGATTTAAGCTAGTTAGGCTAGACTCTACGATACGAAGAAAAAATATTGAAAAAATATATGAAAAAAGGTGAAAAAAGTGAAAAAAATAGACATGAGACTAGTTGCTTTTTTCTGGTATATTTTCTTGTTTAATATTTATCACATAAAAATAGCATTGTAAAATGCAAAATCAAAAAGTTATAATCAACTACTGTTGCTACGCAACCAAAACCTTAACGATGAGTTAACTCCAACTCTGCCTTCTGCCTACGCGCGTCACAATATAAATTTCTCCGTCCGTCCTCTCATCTTACTTTTGATAGAGTTCACCGATTTTGATAAAATAAAGCCTATACGGTAAGTTGAGATAAGGACTATAAACATCTAAACAATTCTGTGGACTTAGATTAGTGGTTTTGGTGTGATGCTCATTCAAACACACACACACACACATATAGTGTTGATCAGTAGAGTTTTTGTGAGAAACATTTTCACGGAAAGTACTAATTAAAGAAATAATTTATTTTTCAAATGAAATACTTTTTTAGGCCTAATATTTCTGATATAAACGTTGAATCTTTATATATGAATCTTTATTTGTTTTTAGGGTTTCGTAGCCTAAAGGCAAAAAACGTAACCCTTATAGATTCGCCCAAACCGATGTATGTCACACCCTTTTTATTCCAAAACTATGAGGATTACACAGTTGAAACTTGGTAGGTAGATGTATTCTGTAAACCGCTTTACGGTTTTTACACAAAAATAAAAAAATATTTGAATTAAGGGACCCATACATGGAACTGACACTGAAACATTTTTTTTCATCAAACCTATACGTGTGGGGTATCTATAGATAATTCTTAAAAAATTGCATTGAGGTTTCTAAAACGATTTTTTCTCAAACCGTTTGAAAGATGACTTCCAAAGTGGTAAAATAAATGTGTGCCATTCCCCCCCCCCCCCTCTCAAAATTTATTTAGTAGTTTCAGAGCTATAGCACATTTTCCAAAACCGCAAATATATCATTCATTCATACAAACACTATGAAAAACAAATTTATTTTTGCAGACGAAAAATTATAATGACGTGATAATAATAGAAACATTATTGCACACGATACAAAAACAAACACATACAAAGAAAATGTCAAAAAAACAGCAGAGAGAAAAATATTAGCCGATGCTCTAAAAAGAATAACAGTAGGGGATTGGCAAAGTGCATTGACCATGTCATAAAAGAAGAGCAGAAAATACTCAAACAAATGCTTGTTTTATTTTAAAAATAACTAGCCTATTGAATTACATACCTACCTTGCAATATTAATTTGTCTCATTCATAGGTGACTAATAGACAGCAATAATAATAAAAAAAAGTTTGAGAATCATTGATTTGTTTGTTTACCTTTTGTCTCAGAGGAAGTTGAATAGAGTATAGATAATTACTTGTTATTTATATTTAAATATAGCTGCTATAGCCCTCCAAAACTGAAAGGAAAAACATGAACGACCAAATATAAATAGACACAAGTGGTAAAATTTTAATTATTATATGTTATCGTATGAAAAGTCACTAACATCGAAGTTTTGCGACGAGTTAACCAGACGCGCAAACTAATGTCCATTATGTATTTGATAGAATCAGGCTTTACTTGGCGGAAATCCATATCTTAGTAGAAAACGAAAAATATGTAGCATAATTCCGCAAGAAAAACTAAAGTAACCGCAAATAAATGCAGATGCAACACAGTGACACACCTTGCACCTTCACTGACTACTCGGTCGGAGTGCATCATGCATGTAACTTTTTCTTGCGGAATTATGCTACATACTTTTCGTTTTCTACTAATGTCCATTATATAAAAAATAATAATCCTATCTCGGCCACGTCCTAAGGCATGACAGATACCATCTTCTACAAATTATCATGATGGGATCGCTGGCAAGAGACGAATTGGTCGCAGGAGAAAATTGTGGCTCCGCAACATCAGGGAGTGGAAGGGTATCGCGAGCGCGGCCCAGCTGTTCCGACTCGCAAAGAACAAGGATCGATTCAAAGAAAACTTTCACTAGTTGGAGAGGCACTACTAGAAGAAAAAATATTATACCCGATAAATGTGAAAATAGAAATTTCTTTACCCTTCGTTTCGCATTTCATTTTAATTTGGGCATTAATAACTTCCGTTTGCCTCTGACCTAAAAGATTAAAAAAATTAACGCTTAGGTATACCTTCTTTTAATTAGAGTTAGAGAATATCTTACTCAAGAGCTTATTAAAATATCACAGGCAATTAGGTACAACATGGCGATGTTCGGAAACTGAACATCAGCAGTGAAAGAAAATAGGCCGAGGTGTCAAAACCGAAAACAAAAATCGTAACGGGAAAAATGGTGTCCCCTTTTACCGTCATACCTGAGTATTATTTATTATTTCGCCATTCAAAACCGACTAAGAGTTTCTTGGAATTGATTTAGAAAAATGCAAAGAGGACGCTTCTGTCCCAAACGCCGATGAAATTTCTTTTGCTCCGTTTAATGAGATTCAGATTGTTGTATTGAAGTTATTCTCTGGGGCTCTTGACTGGCCCATTTAATTTACTCTTTCATATTGACTGCGATGTTGCTCCGCGACTGTCCATTATTGATTTTGAGAGCTTTTACGGAGTAGTCTCTAGAAATCGAAAACGCTTATAATCCTACTTCAGTTATACCTATACATATACTATTTTGACTTAAGTAACAATTTATTTGTTGTTCGATGAAACTGGAAAAACATACATGAACTCTTTTGGCACTCGTGTATATATTCCTGTTGTGGAGTATATTTACAGTTTTACGCTAATTGATGACAGGAATAAAAAGCTTCATAAAACTTCTACCTTCTGTTTCACCTCTGTTGAATTGCCAAAAATTCTATTTTTAGTGGGTGCTTGATTCATAAAGAGAAGCTACTGTCCCAAGAGTCTAGCTTTGATAATTTAGGCTGTGCAATGATGAATCAGTGAGTCAGGACAAGTGTTTTTTATATGTATACATGTGTGTACTTGAAGCAAATATTTCATACGAGCTCGCATTGTAAAAATTGGCAAGACCCCATATGGGTTCCGAATCAAATTGCTAACTCTTTAATTTCCGTGCTTTTTCGAGTACTTTGTCCTACTTGTCAGTAAAACATGACAGTTGTCTTGGTCACAGATTTCAACGAAACTTACTGTGAAATGAAGGTTACATAATATAATCAATTATAAAACATCATTCACTTTCACCCAATGATATTTTATTTAGGTAGATAATATTTACACAGTAATTTGCGATGAAATCTGTGACCAAGACTGCACACATGGACAATTTGACAATTTGTCATTGTTTTACGTAAAATTATGACAAAAGACACGAAAAAGCACGGACATAAAAGAGATAGTTCATTTTAATGAGTGCACATATCCGATACAAAATTTATCTTGTGCATAGAATAACATTTTTATAATCGCAGAGTGGACATTCGATTGAAAAGGTACATAGAAGTGAAATTAAACATCATAAAAAGCTCAACATATTTATATATTATTTACATATTTTTTGCAAGTTGAAATGAAAATTAAAAAGCATTCGGATTGTAATTATTAACTAAAATTGAAAATAATAGTAAAACATCGTTTTAAAGTATGTTTATCCGCTATCTATATACATATATATATCCATAACACATGTTCTGAATGAAACTTACCTTGGGCTAGATAACTGGTGTGATTATCAATAAGAAATTTATTGTTTTATGTTATTGTAATGAAAAACAAAACATTAGATGCTCATCAATGAATGTTTTTTTTTTTTTTTTTTATTAAGAATTATATAACATTATTTCGACCGAATAGCTAAATCACCCATTTTCTTAGTTAAAACAAATTTTGTTTTACGTTTGGTTTTGCTTATGCTGAATATTTAATAGTATTTGGTGCTTAAAATATGAAAGTTAAAATAAATTCTTAAATTAAATAAAATATTTTATTGTAATTTTTTTATATAAATTGTGTTTTATATCGTTGGCCTGAGAAACCCCTGCTCGATCGGCACTTTATAAATTAACACCTTATATAATAATAATAAGATAGCAAATTATTAATATAAGTTGTACAAAATATGAGCTTACTCGCGAAATTTATACTCGTAGGCTCTATACTTGATCCCCATATATACTTTTATCACCTTTTGCAGCACCTAATACCAAAATTCATCGAAATTCGACTGACCAGAGAGTGATAGATAACCCCGTTATAAAAGAGAAAAATACCTTCGGCTTTATTATTGATCTTTTCATTGAAAGCCATACATCGTTATTTTATGTTTACCCAAAACCATAAAACCATTTGTAGAACACGTCATAAAAAACAACTTTTTGTATGGAAGCAACACTGAAATCGCGAAAAAAAACAGCTGTTTCATAGAAAAATTTATTTGAACTCTGCTAAAATGTATGAAACAGCTGTTTTTTTATCACGATTTCGGGGTTGCTTCCATAAAGAAAGTTGTTCGTAATTATGAGTTCTACAAATGGTTTTGAGGTTTTGAGTAAACATCAAATATCGTTGTATATGCACGTACATACAACCAGTAGTTATCTTCTATTATAGCGGTCTTCGTATGTGGTGTTGACTGTACTACACTACGAACATTAGTCGCATCACTAATAGTATTGCGCGTAAGACGTGATATTGTATCGAGATAATTGGCATTGTGGATCGCTTATTATTTGGTTCCTATTATAATGACGTTGTAACGCATCGTGTTCGCTTTGTACATGTCTTGTGTGTGCAGTTAAGTGGTATTTAGAATCACGTCTATAGCACGGCACTAACACAATTGTGGCTCACTTATTAGAGCGTATTATACAGTCACTGTATCATAGATATAATTATTAAAACATATAATTAATAAAAGGAAATAAAAATAAGAAAACAATTATGGCTACAGACATCAAGACAGCAGTTATCTATTTTGTTTGTTCGCATTTTTTTCACGCACACGCCACTGATACCTACATGGGGCAATAATTAAAGAATGTAAAATTCACAGATAAGACATTCAAATACGAAATTGTGATTCGATCCTTATTCGGCACAGAAGAAGTCGCGGTTGCCTAGTCTAAACTATACAGTGTAATTTCAAGTCAATTATTGTAAAATTACTTTTTATATTGTAATAAATAAAAAAGTAAGTATATAATTATTTTACTTTCGTAACGTTCTAAATAAAAATGATTTCATGATTTATTTATGTACTTACTTAGTAGTGAAGAATCTTAACTGGAAATTCCACCTAATATCAAAAATCTTTCACAAACCCAACAAGTAACGCCTATACCAAACAGATTTAACATTACTTGATATAATAACATCTATTTTGAGGAATAACAGACTTCTTTTGATAGAATGAAGTTATTGTTATGGGCTATTTCTCTCGGAGCTTTGTAATCATCTAAATGTTTCGTCTGATTGTAAAGCTACGTCGCCGGGCCACTATTGTTCGCGAACTCGAAAAGTTTTATTTAGAAGTTATTAATCTGTGAAATACGAGCAAAACGAACGTGCAGAAATGAAAATATCATACTTAATGCGAGTCGTGATTCGGTAATCTCGGCAAACGTCACATTTGGTAAAGCTATTTGGACAATATAGGCACCTCGCGTTGAAACCCTTTCTTAATTTGCAACTTTATTGCTCAGGAAAAAAGGCACAGGTGTTGCCATAACAGACCCAATCTCTGAGGTTGCGCTTTCGTATCTCTGGTACGCAATTATGGGACAATCGCTGAAATTATGAGCATTATAAATTTCGTGTTCTAAGTGGGCGAAAGATCCTTTTAATGCGTGCTTAAATCATTTTTATTAAGTTGAAAAGGTTGGATTTATGCGGTAGGCCTGCTGCTTGTAATTTGGGAATTTGGAAAATTAGACTCGTTAAAAGGAATATTCGAATGGCGAATTGGCGACAATAAACAGGCTGATTGCCTAACCACGTTTAAGACGCGATACGGAAAAAGTATGTACCTTTTGTTATAAAACTAGAGGCCGGTTATCTAGGTTTGTAAAGTTTCAGCAACACGAGTTTATGATTTCGCCTCGACTCTTTTTCTTTTCGAAAAGATGGTTCAAAAATACGAAAATTCAAGATTATTCTCAAATAGGGTATAAACATGTGTATGTTATATTATATATGCTGTTTTCAACTATTTTATAGGAACTTGGTGGACTTGAAAATAAAAAAGAATTCACATGATATTCGTTATTATAATGACACTTTGAAATTTAGGTAAGAATTTTGTGACACCACCTATAAAGTTAATTAAAGAAAAAATTGGTAAAAAGTTTGCTTGTTGTGGAATTTTAACCGTAAGCCCTAATCTTAACGTTATACGTTCTATGACACTTTACCTGCAGGAAAAAGGGAACTCGTGAAACTTTAAGGTCCTTTTAGGGAGTTTTATTCAGAAAGTAAGTTATTTCGTCGTTAACGGTCGAACTTTTTGGACAAAATATAGCCAGTATTATAATATCCATCACAACGATAAATCTATGAGTCAAATGTACCCGTCGTCGTGTAATCCACAATACCGCTAAATCAGATAAAGAAACTTTCTTATTAGAGACTCGTCTTCCTTTTTATGATAATTGCTTTCCAGACTTTGCCTTGAGTGTACTTATATTATTATGCAGTTTCTCGGTTCCATAGTTATAATACAAACAGTTTAAACGCTGTGGAATCTGATAAGATTTATTATGAAATGTTCTTTAAAAAATAAAGCCTTCGCATATGTATACAGTTTATGATTGCATAATTTTCGTATTAATAGGTAAGTTCTATAACCGCTTAATTAACAATAATGGCTGTAGTGTTTGTATCGATGGAAAAGGGTACAATCAACCCTGTCTCACACACACAGGAGGGCAACACTAGTAGCTGTCAATGTCAACGATAGATTAACAGATGATAGATAGCTAGTCGGGAGTTCTGGTGGAGAGCGGATAAGATTTCGGCTCCAGGATCCCTGGGTGGTGATACGTGTGCCTGTCTTGGTGTGACGGTGAGCCAGTAGAAATTTCTGTAGGATTGCAAATCCTACAATGGCGAAATTAAGAAAGATATTGAAAAGAGAAATCGACTGCATTGAAAAAACGATGGCACAGAGACGCACTTCAATATTATTTCTTACCATCATAGTAAATGCAACAGACCTTTATTTTAAAAACAAAATTTAATATTCAAATACTTAAGTCGTCACTAAAATCTAGATCGTAATAAATATTCAGGTCTAGCATTGAAAATCTCATTAGTGAGCGGCGGTTAGACACCAAAGATTACGGATCAAAACAGTTTGTATGCGTAAGTAGTTGCCAAGTTGCCCTAATTTGTATTTACCTTGGCGAAGTTTACAGCTCCCGTATCTCATAATGGGGTACATGTTACATAAACTAGATACTGAACAGATTTATGGTACGTTGTTGTCAGGATAGAGGTTGATTAAACAAGGCCTGCGCAAATATTGGTCAGTGCGAATAGTTTTCTTAGTCAAATACCCGCACACTGTAATTTTTCTCTTTCGTTTCACGGACAGTTGACGTTGAATAAATACGTTATTTTCTGGAAAATAACAGTTCACATTAGTTTATACTAAAGCTTGGAAATCTTACTGTAAGAAAAGGTCACTCAAAAGACATGGTCTGAAAAAATATCTTGAAATCTTGAAAAGCGCGTTGGGTCTCGGATTATGTAGCAGTTGTTAGGACTTATCAAACCGTACTACCTTTACGATTACGATTACTTTACGATTACTTACTTTAAGTTACTCATCTTTGACTCGGCGACTCGGCGTTGCAGATGATTATTTGAAAGTCAAGTAAAGATATGATTATTCATTTTAAAATTATTAGGAGAAGCTTTCTTTTTGTTAAGAAGTGTTAATAATAGAATACAGGCAAGCAAGACTTGTATTAACAATTTTACATTAATCTATAGTTTTTTTCAGCTAGGATGATTCCTGTGACACTTTAAATCGCGTATACTACGTCAATTTCTTTTATTGAAATATCAGTTATTTACTCGAGCAATTAAGTAAAAAAAAATGTAAAAACTACACCTCTGGAAATATAAAGTAAAATCTGTGTCTATTAATCACATTTTAATTGAATACGATAGTTATTTTTTTGTAGTGCAATGGAGATATTTGTATTTTTGTGTGTTTAAAACGAATAAACTCAAAAACTACTGAACGAAATTGGATATTATTTAGCTCACAGATAGTATGTAGCCTGGATTAACACATAAGATACTTTTTATGCCGATGTTCTCACGGGAACGGGAATCACGCGGAGGCATATACAAAAAAACATAGATAAAAGTTTCGATAACTCAACGGCTGAACGAATTTGGTTAAAATTTGTTAGGTAGATAGATTAATATCTGGACTATCATTTTAGACTATTTTTCATCCGAAATAACGCGAACGTAGCAAAACGCGAAAGTAGTAGCAAGCAAAAGCTAATGTTTGATAAAGTAGTTTTATCGAAAATTTATGAAATATAAAGTAATAAAAAGTAGTAATAAAAAAAAGTGTATGAAATAAAAGTTATAGAAAATTTTATGAGCTTTTATTACATAGAAGATAATTTTGCTAGTATAATATTGATAATTTTGATAATATATTAGCGAAAAACTGAAAAGAGGGACCTTTCCCCATACCCCTCCACTCCGGCGCATCTTCTAGAAGAGGGGATTTATAGTATGTTTACTCGCTAAGTACCCTGAACAAATTTCTGAAGAAATCGCTTAAGTTCCAGCTCACGCACTCTACACACCATTTTGAGCTATACTTGGGTGGATTAATAGGATTAAATTATGGGACATCTCTAAGGTCCATATTCTAGAACGTGACTCAAGCAGTTTGAGTACAGTTAAAAAGAGAAGTCGCTACATGCGATGAATAAGCGCGTCCCTTTCTTACTGTTCTTAAGTATAGACCACTGCTTCAGAGTCACGTTCTGGAATACAGGCCTAAAGCTGTCACAACATGAAACGTCACAGGAATCATCCTAGTTGAAATAGACTGTAGTCGGGAATCGAAGCTAAAACCTAAACATTGGCAACCTTAGATTACATGATTTAGTAACTGCGTATATGTATAGTTAAAAAACCAGATATACAGGGTGGAAAGTTAAGACGGGGCATGAAGGGTAGGTACTGTGGAGATCGTATATGTCTCCGCACTACAAGGAGGCCGCTACACCGGCGTTGCTGGCTGGTTTTGTTTATAATAAAATTAAAAAAGGGAGGCCCGTCGTGCGTAGACATGTATGGTCGCCTAGTCAAATAAATTATTGTAAAATACTAGTATAATTACTGAATATAAAAACAGTATCGAATTAAACATAGTTTTAATTCAATAGAGCACACCCCCGCTATAGTACCTTAACCGTTGTAGCTACATGAAAACGTTCTTAGGAAACCATCCTTAATTTTTTGAGAAATTTGAACGGCATTCTCCAATTTTGAAAATAAATACAGTTGGCAGAAAAAATATCAGTAAAAAAAATGATGCCTATCGATCCTGTTTCTTATAAGGATCAAAAACTTTAAAGACACCTACTGCGGTATGAGTACTAGAAAAGTTAAAAAGCGAAAAAATATTTCCACTCATTTGCTAAGAAAATAAGTTCTTTTAACAAAGGTACTCGTTGGTGAAGCGGATACGACTGCGTGTAGCGCGAGCGTGGGACGTGGGTTTTTCGCGATTTCTAGCGTTTCTAGTGCTCAAACCTCCATTGGTGTAATAAATATTTAAAAAGAAAAATTCTCCGTTGGTGTGTTAGAGTTTCGTAAAAGGTTAGAGTGTTTTAATCATCACGAGAAATAGGATAGATAGTCTTTTTTTAGAATTGCCCATTTTCCTGCTACTGTAATTTTTTTTCAAATTCTATGAAAGAATATAAGATTTTAAATAAATGTCGCGTTGAGCCTACTCTTGTTTACAATTCTATGAAAGGAGTTTAAAATTCTTATAAAATAACAGATGGTTTCTTGAACGTTTTCATGCCTCGTCTTAACTTTCAACCCTGTATTTCATAGTCTCCGTTTGGTAGATTCTGTGAAAACATTGTAAGAAAGAGTGACCGCCTCCTAAGAATAATAAATAATCTTCTTCCCGAAACATTGTTGTGATTTATTAAGAATGGGTGTCTTATAAATCACTAAAATGTAAATCCTTTATAATTAAAATACGTTAAAGCAATAAATTTAGTAACCAGCGCCGGGCGGGAAACAATAAAAATATACGGCAATTTCATAAAACTTCCCACGAAAGCCGCGCTTAGTTCTCCACCAACACAATATTCTTTCGGAGGGAAACTATGATAACAAACGAACAGCTTACCGAACTAAACAATTTTCATAATGCAGTTGGATTTATGAAATTTAATGATCTTACACACTTACATTCAAAGCTTAACTTGTCTCTTAATATAAATAAATAAATATTTCTAACATTCACACCAATTAACCTAGCCCCAACGTAAGCACTGTAATACTTGTGTTGTGGGAAATTAAGGTAAAGGATATAAATACATAATTATGATTATACCTAAATAAGTATTAAAATTTATGTGTAGAAATATATATATATATAAACGTCCATGACTCAGGTAAAAATGTTCGTATTCATCATACAATCATTTGGCCCTACCGGGATTCAAACCCGGGGCCTCAGAGTAGGCAACATCTTGAAACCGGTGTAAGTACCACTTTACCACGTAGGTCGTCGGAGCGGAGGTTATAATTATTATCGGGCATATGTATGATAAGTATTATTATATTTTTAGATTTTCACGCAAAGAATCCGTTTCGCGGTTGGTATTATCATCAAAGCTGCAGCTTGAGAGTGAACTTATAAGAACTTATAAGTGAAATTATAAGAACTTATAAGTGAAATTATAAGAACTTATAAGTGAAATTATAAGAACTTATAAGTGAAATTATAAGAACTTATAAGTGAAATTATAAGTCAAACACTGTCATAGCTACACCTTAATATTAGTTTTGGAATAAACCCGTCTATAGATAGGCTTTTACTATCTGCACTGGAAGCTAGCAGCTGCCACATTCTATGTTCTTCTCTACTTCAAGTCAAGCATGGCACATTCTTATTTTATTTAAACTCTAATATCTCTATTTAGGTAGTACTAGCGGTTGACCGCGGCTTCACCCGCGTGGGTCCCGTTCCCGTGGGATTATCGGGATAAAAAGTATCCTATGTTTTAATCCAGGCTATCTACTGTGTCTAAATTTCAACCAAATCCGATTAGTATTTGCGTGAACAAGTAACAAACATCCTCCCAAATTTTCGCATTTATAATATTAGTAGGACTATCATAGTGACCAGCTTCCTTACAAGCACCTCTTTTCATAAAAAAGATGCTCCTAATACTATTAAATTAACATAGCGGTAAGCTCCAAAGTAGCCACAAACGGTACAGTGGTCACAACCAGGGCTTCTAACTTAGTAGGAATGAGTTGGAAAGTCCACTAAAGCTTAAATACTGAACTTCCACAGAAAATAGAACAAAATATGAAGGGTAAAGTGAAAAAGGCGATTGTAATAATGGTTGCAAGTTGCAAGCTGCAGATCGGTCGGCTGTAGCTACGGCGTAGTCGCGTCCCCGCGGGCCGTAGCACGTAGCCTCGTAGCCGATCGCTCTACGAGCTGCAATGTGGCTGTCGGCGTGATTTTTTTATTTTTATTTTAAGCAATCAGTATTCTCGTTGTCGTTACCGGATTTTCCTGACCTCTCTTTGTAGTTGTTTTGTTGTTTTAGTTATGTAAGAGCGATTAATTATCTCTTGTTTATATTATAAATAACATAAGTTAACAGTTTAGTAGAGATAAAAAGCTTTGCATAATAATTGCACTATTCTCTATATGCTCTACCAACCCGTCTGGCCAGTGTGGTATCAGTAGGCTAATAGCCTCCTATGAACGCCACAATAGGCGGGAGCTAGGAGAGGCCTATGTCCAGCAGTGGACTTCCACAGGCTGATGATGGATATCCTCTCAAGGCTGCAATTAATGGTCAGTTTCAATTTGAGAATTAAGTTGAGGGCGTCTCAAACCACACTCATGCATGATAGTGTATGAATATTTTGTTTTGAGAGTTTAGTTTGAGACCTTCTGAAGTTGAAATTCTCAATTCAGAAACTGACCATTAGCATCATATTTAATCAATATTGTATCCTTTATTCCCTCAAATATCAAAATATAATCATACTAGCTTCCACCGGCGGTTTCACTTAGCCAAACGTACAAAGTAGCCTTTACTCTCCGTTCTTTCAAATAACTCAATGCCAAAAATCAAGTCAATTAGTTAGGGCGGGAAGGAAGGACAAACAAACACAGTCAGTCCGAGAATCAATCAATCTGAGTATAACTTGTGACCGAGTCGATTTTTCCAATATTTTTCTATTAACAATTTATCATAAACAAACACACTTTCACATTTATAATATTTATAGGATTATGGACTGCGACATGCTATAGAATCAAAGATGTACTGATATAGACTGTGACATGCCTAAAAGGATACAAGTTGTGTGAATATTGAAATAAAACAACTTTACAGCTGCCGTGGTCACGGGTTAGTCATCCCGTGACCACGGCAGCTGTAAAGGTGCCGAAACGTCGGGAAAATCAAAAAACCCCTAAAAAACCTAAAAATACGGACAATTACAACTTAGTTCGTGGAAATATAGCGCGTTTGATATCCGTAAAAGTTGTTTTATTTCAATGAACAGTGCGCGCCAAAACATAAGATGTACGTTTGTGTGAATATGTTTTGTAATGTTAATGTTACTAATGTAGATTTAATTGTCGTTGAAAACAAAAGTGATTCACAGCCGTCGTCGCGTTTGGCGTGTATTGGCTGCGTGTTTCCTATGTATTTTTTCCCGATACCCTCATGAATGTAACAAGAGTCTCATGAATTTTATTGCGGGCGGTCGGAATTGTCGCACAGACAGCGCTCACTACTCATACCTAATTGAATTACAATTTCCACCGTAACTATGTAGTGACGAGGACAATTGTCATATGATTTACGTGCTCAATAGAAGGTTATCAACCTTATATTATAATTATACATATGCTAAATATTTTAAATGTGAAAGTTTGTATGTTTGTTTCTCAATCACTAAAAAACTTGACGGATTTGGATGTTTGGCAGACTATAAGGCGTCTGACTTGGCTTAACGACTGTAATCAAATGATTTAACGACTCGTTTATCATATAAAATATTAGTGTACAGTGGAGCTCACAATGGTTTAGAGTTAGATCTATCCATAAACACTCGCTTGACTCGCGCTTTGTTTTGTTCACAGTTTTAACCTTACTTAACCCAATGAGCTAGAGTTGTTTCAGCGAAACGTTCTCTCGGCGAAGGGAGTTTCGATAAACAAATCCGAGACGACTTCTCCTTATCCATTCATAAGGATGACCAGTGCTCCAACTGTGGGGACGTTAATAATGGCTGATAACGACAAATCTGACACGTGTTCTGAATCATGATCATCAGCAGTTTGACATTTGATGCACCAAATGCGTTGACAATAATTTAACGACATCGTACGATTTCATGCGACTATATCCCACGACGGTATTATATCAATGTACGATCGCGTTTCGAATAACCCATTAAATTATTAGTACTAGACTAATTTAGAAGGACAGCAAACTAATCCCTGAATTAATCATCGGATAGTATCAATCAGTGGCTATCGAGCCACCGGAACGTGGCGCGCCGCGTCCGGTGGAGCCGGGTGTCATTGTAGACGCATTGACTCGTTTCGCTTATAAAAACATTGGTGTCAAATTTAACTCAAAATGGTTTAAAGATAATATTCTTTCCAAAAACGCTCGCTCGGCTCGCGCTTTGGTTCGTTCACAGTTCTAACTTAACCTAACGCAATGAGCTAGGAGTGGTTTCAGCGAAACGTTCTATCGGAGAAGGTAGTTTTGATAAACCAATCTGAGACGTGTCCAGTAAAAATCAAAATTAGATGATGCTTCATGATCAGCAGTCCGACGTTTGAACGATTTGTACCCAAATTCAATGTCAAGAATTAACGACATTGTACGATATCATGCCACTACCTACTATATCCCTACTAATATCCCTACGTTTTTTTTTTAACTTTGTTATTGTTTCTTGGGGTTTGTAATATGAATGAAAGCAGTTACAGGATTTGGGCAAAGTTGGGAACAGAGTTCCAGTTATAGGAAGGCCCACGCTGCACTCCGACACCACGATTCCATATGGGAGGGAGATACAGACGAGGGTGAGTGGAAGAGGGGGAGAGGACACATGTTGTGAATGGAGGAAAGACAGAGTAATAGGAAAGAATGAAAGGAAAGAAAGGCCTCAAGAGGCGATAAACGTAAAGATATAAATATATATGATAATAAAGGGTTGGCCATCCCTACGATCTTTTAAGATTCAATGTTAGATCGCGTTTCGAATAGCCCATTAAAATGTTAGTACAGATTAGTAAGTACTAGAGTAATTTAGAAGGACAGGGAACTAATACCTAAATCAATCATCGGCAAGTATCAATCAGCGGCCATCGAGCCACCGAGCCGTCGCGTACCGCGTCGGCCAGTGGAGCCGGGCCTAATTAGATCGTAGTAAATTAATGCGTAATTCGTCTGTATTGTACGTCAGTGAACGCCACTACTGTTTAACGACCCGTCGAAAGTGATCTAAATTACACCCTTTGTAAATAATGCAAGGCCTTGTTTGTAAAATTTATATTAGGTAATTTTTATTGAACTGTGCGGGCCTACCATCATTTATTAGAAACTATATGTTTATTGGAGGTAATGCTATTCTATATTTGGAATCTAACTTTTCCATCATTTTATGTCAAAATCTTCGCTATTACTCTACGATGCACTGTGGTTATTAGCACGGTCTATATAACTCTGCGTGTTATAGGCCAGAAATATACCACGTCGATGTATTTTTAAATGTTTGTTTTATAGTCTGAAGATAACCACATCGTTGCTGCATGCGGGTGCAACATTTAACTATCGTTTGCCTGCGGTTTTTCTGATAATAGATAAACTTACGGTTCAAATCTAACAACGCATTAAGATTGGAAAGAGGTAATATTTCGGTTTGCTATCAGTGGAGTGATTTTTTGAGATACCAAGCTCAAGTTTACTTTAAATACCTGCTTATAGATTTTATTTTTATTGAATGTAGATTATTTGAATGTTTAAAGTAAAACATTTATATTTGTATGTGAGAACAACCACACCAATTGTGTAAATAGCTTTTAATGTCACAATCTCCAGATAAGGCACTAAGTAATTTCTATTGCCGCACTATGGCCTACATCGAAGTTAAACTGAAAGCAATTATTATAGACTTTGAAGTTACATAATTACTTAGGAAGAACTGTTCTGAATTATCAATTTCATACATTAAACATCACTTCTATTCTAATGGCTTCATAGGGCCGGCGGAACTTCAGGTAAAGAAGCTAATCTCAGAATATCTCTTTTCGCATAGCATAAAACTCTCACTTAATAATAATACAAAAACATTGTTTTATAACATTCTTTTGTTTGAGAAATAGTTATATAATGTGATTCTATTTTTTTATTTCGGAATTGTGTTCATACAGTATGTCATTATAAACTTGATTTAAAGTTTAAAATTTGAATTTTACTATTAGAGAGTGGATAAAAAAAAATTATGACAATGTTTAAAAGAAAAATACTAGAAAAAATCGACTCAGCTCACAAGTTATTCTAGTAGTTGGTACTCAAGTTATTCTTATTCAAAGTTATACCTAAAGGTCGCGGGTTCGAGTCCCGCCCGAGGATTTCGATTTTTGTTTGCTGGTATTTTTCTTTTAACTTAATTTATCAAATAAGAGAGAATTAAAAATGCAAAACTAAATAAAAATCATAAAAAAATATTCACAATTTTAAATACAACGATTTCACTGGTAAGCCTCTTCTTCATTCTGCTACAAAGAGTATCATAGCTAAGTCGGACGTAGACGGACACACATAGCGAAACTGAAGCGTTCCTTGTTGGCTACAAAATCAAAAAGGCAACCCGATAGTAAACTTTGTTAACTTATTTAACTTTGCCGATACTATCCACATTCGTCAATCTACAGCCCACACGCTCCTGACACCGTGCAGTCAACCAAATGTTCCCGGGGGATATTTACCTATCCCTCGGCGAACTACGGGTGCGGACGTATCCAACAGGAAATGGAATAGAAAACGGGAAATACTGATGGAATATAAATAAAAACTAAATAACGCTTGAAAATAAATAAAAATTAAATATCGCCTGAAAATAAATAAAAATATTTTTTTTTGTATTAATAACATTTTTAATTTTGCATTTTACAATGCTATTCTATGTGATAAATATTAAATAAGAAAATATACTAGAAAAAAGCACACGTACTAGACAAATTTTGTAGATTGGTAGAATTCAATTTTAAAGTATTAAATATTAGAAAGTGGACACTTGTGTAGAATTAGGCAGTTTTAATGTTAATTAAATTCTGTATTTCGGCAGCAAAAAATATTCGGTATTTTTTTAAATATCCTCGGAAATTATCTACCTAATCATAACATCTTTTAACACTTTTTGTTTTATCGTTAAAAATCAATGCAATTGGGCTTCAGGTTTGTGAAGAATTTTATTTAATTTTTATTTCCTGAATATAAGCCTTCGGTAGGAAATCACGAAGACTGCATTATCTAGCACGCTTCTCGTTTGAAATTGGGACGTGTCAAATGCAATCACGGCTCAAAGAGCCCTGCTAATCTAATTATATCTGAAATTACTTTATGCGAGTATAAAGACGCGCACACGCGAGGTAAACTGATTATCGAGAGTAGGCCTCCAGCCTAATTAATAGACTAAAACCGAAGCAATCGCGTTCAGCTATTTTGAATATCTACCTGCTGAATATTGTCAATGATTTTTTCCATTTTAATTTTGCATTTCACAATGCTAAATAAAAAAAATATTGTTTAATATTTATTAAATATAGACGGTAGTTGGAGGGAAAGTACCCTAAATATTGATCATAGCAAAATAGATGTTATTAGAAATCATTTTCCTTAACCAGGAATCGAATCAGCTTAAATAAGTATTAAAATAATATCCTGTACTTTTATGGTACACCAATCGATAGTCATAGGACAAAGTATGCCATCATCAATATTTAGGGTAAATCGCTCCAACTACAATCTTTAATTTCCACCCTGTATACTAACACATATTATAAAGATGAAAGATTTGTATTTTTAATGTTTGTATGTTTGTAACGACTGAACTCAAAAACTACATAGCGGATTTGAATGAAATTTGGCACACAGCTAGTAGATAGCCCTGATGAAAACATAATAGTAACTCTGCCATAACCATTGCATGACCTCCTAGGTCCGGCGTGTGTTTGACAATAACATGTAAGGCTTGTGCATCCGTGCAGATAACGTCAATGAGGCTTTCGCTGTGATTCGTAAAATGTGTCGGTTCATCCACTAGTTGCATTACTGCGGGCTATCACCCCTACCTGGTTGATATTCTACGTCTATCGCGCACAAACAAAAAAAAAATAACAAACATAGCGCTTCTCCTCATCTTTTGTCAAGCGCACAGCCAGGGAGCGGAATTCTCTGCCTGCGTCTGTATTCCCGGGAGCTACAACCCTGGTATATTCAAAGCTCGAGTGAATAGGCGTTTTCTAGACAAGATCGGTCCTTCGACCACTTCTTAAATCTAACGATTCAGAATGTGGCCAAGAAAGCCCATTTAAAATAAGAAAAATTTTAAGATTATGGCCAGAATTTTAGCCATAGTGTTTGTTATTGTATAAAAATAAGATTGATTTGTCTGAGACATAATAATTACTGTTATACTACGTGTTTTTAGGGTTTTGTAGCCAAATGGCAAAAAACGTAACCCTTCGATTCGTCATGTCCGATGTATGTTTTTAATATCCTATAACTTTGATAAAAAATGTGCCTATTCCATTCAACATTTTTTTGCGAATGAATTACGGAAAAGTAAAAATAAAACTTATGATATAGAAAAATGTATACGTCATTTGTATCTTTTACTGATACTGATTAAAATCCTATAGATATGAGTTAAAAAGACAGAATAAATGATTTTGCAAACTTATTTGTTTTATTTTGTGAAAAAACTAGCTTCTACCGAAATACCTATTTCCAAAAAGAATAATAAACCTAAAAATGTAAGGATTTTTTTTCAATACCCGTATCCCGTGATCCCGTTATTGAGAAAAAACTTTTGGTATTAATACCGGTATTGAGAAAAAATCCTAGTCGTAGGTGCGTAGATATTTTTTCTGAAGCTTTCACAAGTTGCAAAATTAAAAATATTTTTCTCAGATACATTTTATTTGTGCTTTGATATTCGTATAAACAAGCTTACTTGTTTCTTAACCTTTTCCTTGGAAGATGTGGGTTGATAAAAGTTGTATTATATTAATTTAGCTAACCTTACCCTTTTGACAACCAAAAAATATTTCTTACTTGGACGTTATTTGTTATGTAAACATCTTTTTTGTAATAAATATTAATTAAGAAAATATACCAGAAAAAAGCAACTAGTCTCATGTCGCCCTGATGGGATGGATCTTTTTTGTAATTTCTGAGAATTAATCTTGATTGCAAAATAGCTCTCTAACAATGGAAGTGGCTGTGGTTTTTAAAATCAAGATAAAGCAGTTATTGCTGTCATGAGTTAAATAAAATGCTAAATTCTACATCTTTTTATTCACACCACAAAACCTACATAAAATTCCGTAGTCACCATAAATAACATAATACAAGATAGAGGTTAGAAAAAAAATAAGTTAGCGTGCGGTGCGTCGCCACCCTTTGCGCAAAAAGCAAAAGCACTCCAAACATTTCCTTAATTAAATCTCTTCCCGTTGTTATGGCCATGAGTAAAACGCACATATTTTAGTATAGCTTACCTCTCATTGGAGTCTGGTCTTAAAAACGAAGATCGTAGTTTTTTCCAAGATTATTAATATTGCTGACAAGATCTGAAAAATCAGTGGCGATTAGCAAGAGTCGTGAGGGCCAGGTTATTGTGTTAGCTCTTCACTTAGTTCGCTTTCATCTCGTCGACGATGTAACCGAATTGTCGCGCGATAATGCGCAGGTGAAGAACCGCCCTAATAGCCTTGCGAGGGTGAGATACTTATGGAACATTTTACCAGCACCCGTAGTGCTAGTAAAATGATCGGGAGACTAATTGTAATTTGCTTACGTGGGTACTTATTGTAATAAATTCTTTATTAGACGAATAGTAATAGCTTAAGTGGCACTACCATACATACTAATCATGTACAATTACATACACACAATCACGACATAAATCCTTCGTGGGGTTCGCAGGGTTTCAAAGGTGCACCTTAGGTTTGAAATATTTCTACATCATCCTCATTGCCATACCTCAACGACGCCACATTTTGCATTGGAAGGGTTTAAGATGTTGTCCTGAAACAATAGCGCTACCGTTTATAAAAAAAAACTATCTTTCGCCGGCGACATCGTCCGAGCGACATTGGGAAAATCCGTAAAGAACATTTAAGGCGCTATACGACTGAAGCGAGTAATGAGGGGGAAAAGACGCGCATGGGAGCAAGATCGATTTTTGGATATGCCGAAAAACCACGAAATCATTTTGTAGTATATAATCAGGTATAGCGATTAAAGAGAAATGAAACTACACGATGCTAAGTATTATTGGCGTCCACTAATTAAACCAACTTCCAACAATATATGTAACTCTATTTGAGAATAACCTTGCATTTTCGTATTTTTAATGGGTCATTTCGAAAAGAAAAAATTTCGAGACAAAATCGTGTTTCTGGTACATTACAGATCTAGATAAAGGAATTGAGAAATGTATATCTTATTACCAGATTTGTAACATCTATAATCATCTTACAGTTATAACTTTTTAATTTTGCATTTTACAATGCTATTAATAAAAATTTTAAACTGTAAGATGAGATAAATATTAAATAAAAAAAAAAAAAATCTAGTATATTTTCTTATTTAATATTTATCATATCTTACAGTTTATATAAAAAATTACATCCTTTTTCCGTATAGCGTCTTAACCGGGATAAAAACTATCCCATGTGTCTCTCTGTATTCCTCATCAAAACCCGTTTAGGTTTTTTTCAAAATTGAGTCAACATCTAAACTATAACATAGGATTATTCAATAACTTAGTATTATGATAATCTAACTTCAACTCTAATTATTTTCAGTTCAGGATGACGGTACCTAAATAAATGAAGTTAAAATGCCGTAAGTAATAAAAACAACTCTTTTATTTTACTACCTAATAAATTAGGATCTATTAATTCCAATAACAATAATAATTATCTCTAAAAGTTTGAACTAAAAAAAAAAACAATACACATGCGAAGATATAAACAGTTGAGAAACAACTTATCTTCACCGAGTATACTCTACGTGTGCAACAAAGTTAAATACGAGAAAATAATTACGAGTACACTATGATTCACACGAAACATCAGAACATTGAACAATATGAAACAAATTTAATAAACGGTATTTCAAACCAAATGAAAGTTACCTCAAATTGTATACGGAATAGTGGATTCCCACGGACGGCAGTACCATTGTCCAGTACGCCTAGTTACTGCATAATATTCTACAGAAAGATCCCCAAGTATATTAATAATAGATTTACGAGAGGATTATAAAATGTTAGGACCGACGAAACTAAGATTTTATTGACAGGCAATTATGAAAACATGGAAAATTGTGGGAAATGTAAGCATGGACTTCAATCCATGGAATTATCATAATATAGATAATACTTTCAAACTTTCATATGATTAATTTTATAAATTAATACCTTCCAGATCACTTCTCTCCATCCCGTACGATTCTACCATACGTATGTCTCTTGCTTTCTCGAGCTTCATCACATTCATCATGCATTCGTATACCTGTATAGATACCTGTCATTGCTCTTCTAGTAATGTAGTACCTTTAACATAGTAATGTAGTTCTCTGCTGGCCGAATCCTGAAAGTTTCCCTTCAATGCCTTTTACAAGATAACACGACACCTATGATTCTACCAATTAGGTATATCTCTTGCTTTTCTAGTCTCATCGCATTTCTTTTGCATTTGATTGGATCATAGGGAACCACAATGTATTACTTTACAAGTGTAAAGTACCAGTTCCTTATGTATTAATTCAGTACTTATTTGTATAGTTACCTCACTTGTGTTTATGTAAACACCTTCCCGTCGGCCCTGGCCTAATCCTGAAAGTTTCCCGGAGCGAGCGACGTGACTGGCCGACGAACTACCGGCCTTCATACTTTTGCATTAAACCTAAATCTAACTAGATTTTCTCTGAGTTTTCCTTCAGTAGTAAACATGTATAGTTATTGTTGGTATTGTGCTCTCGAGAACTTGAGGTTTTCTCTACAAACTTTCTTCAAAGTAATGTTGCAGTGAACGTAGTTACTTATATATCTTAAGGATTAATGTGATATGAGTTGACGGTATTGACTCCCAAAACTCACAATTCACATGTAAAATACGGCACATCGCGTCCATAGTAAATTTATATGGAGAATTTGGAGCGCGTTTCTTTATTTAAAATTATATTAAATCTAACAGACCTTAAATTGAAAATATAAGACGCAAATCCTGTAGACAGATCACCTTATAGACATTAAGTTAAATTAGTTTTTACATAATAATTAAAGGGAAAAGTTTTGAAGATTTTGTAAAACTTTAGATGACTTTAAAAAAAACTGTTTCCTATTTCAAAATTTGGCCTAGCAAACAGTGTAGATACATTATCCGTGGTAATAACTATCTAAACTTTAACTGTCTAAATAAACTATTTTCATAAATATCATGTTAACCGCAACTGTCCTTTTTCGCTAAAAAGTTCGGCGCAGTCTTAAATAACAGGTTAGTATTATAAATAAGTCAGGATTGTCCACTTTAATTCTTTTTTTTCTCTCTCTTAACAAAGTCTTTTCATTGTCATGTCTGGCAGCTGACAAATATACTCGCAAATCAGTCACATTAATGAAATTTTCAGCAATATTCTTGTTATGTCAATCCAAAATGCTTAAGAATAACTATACAACCGCAAGATTGCAACATCAACAGTTCTCTTTTGTTTAATAATGAAGACAAACACCGCATTTCAATTATGTCGAACTACAAACTAAATAGTTGTGCAACTTTTACTCTGAAAACAATACGCACAACACACCGTTGTTGCCCAACCGACTCGAAAGTGGCGCAAGTGTTTACAACTCGTACAAACTAGTTATAAAATTTTCCTCTCTTAGTACAGAACATCCACTCAAGAAGCTCTTAATGTACTAACTATAACTAAGATTAACGTGCTATAAGAACTCTTTGTTATGGTTCCAAGGATGTTACGACTTATGTATTTCTACTAATGAAAATACGGATTGCAGTCATTTTAACACCACACCATAAAGTTTAAACTTCAGATCGTTTGGATTTTATGGTGTGGCTGTTGGGAATTGGTAAGTTTTCGATTAATTCAAGTAGTTTAATTTATAACTAGTCTGAAGGAACGAGGTCGATTTTGATAGATGCGTCTTTGGAAGATAAATTTGAGAACTTTGCGACTTTTATACACATAACTAAAACTAAGGCGTGAGCATATTGATTATTGAAAATAGTTAACACTTTAAAAAGAGTAAAGGGTGCCAACTGCCAGTCAATGATATAGTGTGAAATACCATTGGTGCCAATCTTAGAAAATTTGCAACATAAAATGAACTCCCTCTTCATCTTCTATTGTTAGTATACTTCTATAGACACAACATTAATGTACTCCTCCATTGTAAATTCCTACACATACTGTAGACTTGTTGCCACCATTCTTGAATCCACCACTTGAATTTGCAGGAATAATAAGGAATGTGACCGAATTGTCGCAAGGTCAGTGTGTCGGCGCATTCCGGCGTAATAATTGGTCACGAGCGCAAAGTACGTAACGTATCAGCACCAAGCAGACAAATAAGAATTAAGCAATTATTTATTGTCCAATATCAGCATACAAAAAACATTGTTTCTTGTCATGAAGTTTATATAGTATTGAGCTTAATGTTTCAATTTCACTCTGCCCCCTAGTTTAGGTTTACCTGTATTCTAGGAGAGAACATTGAGAACGAAATGCTATTTCTCGCACGGACATATTGACGATACATTAACAGCCTTACTCAAGTGGCGGTATTTCTATTCGTTTGAACGCTAACGCAAACTTAAAAGTAACAAAAACAGCAACTTTCTTTAAAATTACATGATGTAAGCGTGTCAATCCCGCGTATATAACTTTAATGTGAGTGATTTACATAAGCCCTTAAAGTTTAAATCCCACGTGGCTTTATGTGTTCTCAACAATGAAATAATTTTGAATTTCGTAGTTCTGCTAAATTTTTATTTTGTGTCACGAGGCTCTGGAGGCGCGCCAGCTGCACCAAGACCTCGCCAAATCTCCCTGATAGATGGCCTATACTGCGCCTACGACGAAAATCCATAGTCACCTTACGCTTAATCGTAACGATGGTCAAAACAGCAAGTGACAGGAAGTGAAACATCAAAGTGAAACGTTTTACCTACCTAATTTAAAGTTTAGGGTAAATTTTTAAAAGAAAAATATTAGAAAAAATTAACTCGGCCTCAAGTGAATTCTCAGACAGGAATCGAACCCGCGACCTTTGGAAATCCGGTCCAATGCTCTAACCGCTGAGCTACCGAGACTTGCGAACCACCGTCGAAATTCTCCAATACTTGGACCAATACTTACTCCAATATTTTTCAATGCTATTTTTACCGACTTCAACAAAAAGGAGGGAGGTACTCAATTCAACGCGTATTTTTTTTTTTGTCAGATGTATGTATACCGATTACTCCGGTGTTGGTGATCCGATTTTAATAATTGTTTTTTTGTTCAATCGGGTACACTGTCAATTTGGTCCCATATAAGTCTCATTGAGATCCGATGATAATCTTCGGAGATATGGGGCCTAATGTCATGGAAGTCATGAAACAATTATATCATCCAGGTAATTGTTAGATTCTTGTTCGAGCTGAAGTTTCGCGCAATAATTATAATTCTTTTTTTATCTGAAAGAAAATGGTTTATGTGTGGTCCCATATAATTTTTACGAAGATCTGGCTAGTAGTTTTTCATAATCTTGAAAAATATCAATCACCTTTTGGCAAGTAGTCGTTTACCTAGATGACATTGTTGTGTATGGGCTGATTTTTTGTGTAAGTAACGGCACGTGATGTAACTAACAAATCTGAAATAAAAACATTTTATCAAAAAAAATCAAACCGACTTCAAAAAGTAAAAAATAAAACTAGCTAGCTAAGGCCAAAAAAATATATAGTTAATAGAAGTGCAATGTAGAATGCCCTGGCTGGCACCGACTCCAAAAGTTTTATTTTTTACTTTTTGAAGTCGGTTTGATTTTTTTTTATAAAATGTTTTTTATACTTATGGTGTGCCGCACGCCCTGCTCGGATTTGGCAGTGGACTGTATCGTTGCGGAGGGCGAGACGTACGGTTTTTCGAACTGGGTGCTGGGTTGCGAAGTAAAACGCAGAGGAGCTTGTTGTACCAGGAACTAGGAGAGCTTGCTTGCTGTCTCTTTCAGAGTCTTGAGGCGAGAGTGGGACAAGTGATGATCCGTAGCCATAGAAACCCGACTCTCACTAAGCTACTTAAAGGCAATACCGTATAGAGAGCCGCGCGCAAGCTCACCAGTTTTCAACTTTATTTATCTCATTTTATCTATGCACATACGACGTTTCTTATCACTAACAATTCCTTATCAGTCACAATATTACATGTTACATATTAAAATATTCTAAAAAATTATTGCTATCCAGTTAAGTTACATTTTCAATACTACGTTCAATACTATTTCTAATCTACCTATAAATCGTTTTGGGAAATGAGAAAACACACGAAAAAATATACTTTATTTCTTAATATCTTATCAGCTATTTACTTAACTCTTATGTATCATACCTTATCGTGAAGGTCTAATTAGCCGCTATGTGCGTAACATCAATTTATCAACATGGGATAATTTATTTGTAAATACCTACTCTATAAATACCTACTGCATAAAACTTTCATACAAACTAGTACAACACGAACAAGCTTAACAATACACGAAAAACACTAACTGCAAATATTATCGACTAAATACATTCCAAACACAAAGAAACTTATTATTATACTATAAAACACTAATAGACAACGAATTCAATAGATTTTACACTTATAACTAGTCACGAAATTTCACATCACAATACAACTTTATTACCACAATTATTAGTCACTGTCTATTGTTCACTTTATTGCACTATTCTGCCGGCCGTCCCGAACATTCTCCCGCCGTGTAACGCCGGCGCCGCCGCCGTCGTTACATCCAGTTGTCGGTGAAGGGTCGGCCGCCGTTGCCGTGGGGATGATGACCAGCTTCTTTGTTGGCCGTCGAAGGATGCCGCCTCTCGTTCTGATGTCCGCCGCTCGTACCACGCCGTCGGTCCCCGGGAAGGTCGCCGTTACCATTCCACGGGGCCAGGTGTTTCGTGGTAGCGTGTTGTCCACGATGAGGACCAGGTCGCCCAGCTGCAGTGCGGGGCCCTTGCCGTGGGGCTCCCGCCGGTGCTGGAGCTCCGGTAGGTACTCGCGTAGCCACCTCGCCCAAAATAGGTCGGCGAGACGTTGAGACGCGCGCCAGTTGGCGCGCCCGATGAGGTCCCCGTCGGAGAAGCTGCCGGGTGCGGGTGTCAGAGCTGACCCGCCCAGCAGGAAGTGGTTTGGAGTGAGGGCCTCTTCGTCTTGGTGGTCCACGGAGACATGTGTGAGCGGACGACTGTTGACTGTGTACTCCGCTTCTGCGAGTAGTGTCGACAGTACCTCTTCTGTAGGATGGCGACTCTGCTGTGTGGCTGCCAGTGCGACCTTGACTGATCGGACCAGGCGTTCCCAGGCGCCCCCCATGAACGGGGCCCCAGGTGGTATGTAGCGCCAGCTGATCATCTTCTTCTCTGCTTCTGAGTGTGTGGCTTCGTCGATGGCGCGGCGCAGCTCCTTGTCGGCGCCGTGCAGGTTGGTCCCGTTGTCCGACCATATCTCCGTCGGACACCCCCGTCGAGATATCATGCGCCGCAGCGCCATGATCGCCGAGTCGGTGCTGAGTGATGCCGCTACTTCCAGATGTACGGCCCGGGTAGTTAGGCACGTAAATATCGCGACGTATCTCTTCTGCTGCGTGCGGCCCACGGTGACGGTCAGTGGCCCAAAGTAGTCGAGCCCTGTGTAGGTGAATGGCCGCTGGTGATGTGCGAGTCGACTCGGTGGGTGGTTCCCAGTAGATGGCTGCGACGGTTGTGCTCTTCTTATGCGACACAACACACACTCGTTGACTATTTTTCTTGTAACGGGCCGTAGACGTAAAATCCAATAATGTTGTCGGCACTCGTTGATTGTCATTTCTGCCCCGGCGTGCGATAATCTTCTATGTACATTTTCTATATACAGTTTCACTCTTCGGTCGTTGCCGTCGGTCACGGGTGGCGCCACCGTCGCGGTGACGTCGCGAACTGCGCTTATTCTGCTCTTCACTCTTATTATGTTATCTTCATAAGTTACGGCGAGCGCGTAGAGACGACTATTTCTTGAAACTGTCTTTTCTTTCTTCAATTCTTCTATTTCACTCGAAAAACAACTTTCTTGTATTGCACGAACTATCAAATCTTCTGCACGACGTAGATATGCGTTATCAATGTGGTGATAACGTCGTTGCACATTTTTTCCGGTAGATGGCGTCGCGTTGCGTAACTTCTTATCAACTGTTTTCTTATCAGTTGTTATTTTGTATTCCTTATCGCCTTTTTCGATTTTCTTCGTTCTTTTGTAGTTGACCTTTTCTTTTTTCTGTCTGTAGAGGTCGATGAACTGTAGCACTCGCGCCGTAGCTCGTAGGTATATAAGCCATTTCGATATGTTTTCGGGGTCGGGAACACATTCACTTATTTTTCTTGAATCAGCTGTTCGTGTGTACGTACACTTTTCTTCACCCGTTGGCTCCCCCGGTTTTACTCGTTCTGTTGGCCACTCTGACTCGTCGTTCTGTAGAAAGCTCGGTCCGGCGTACCATCTGTGTGCACTAGTGAAGTCCTGCGGCACGTCTCGGGTCGCGTCGTCCGCGACGTTTAGTTTCGTAGGTACCCACCGCCACTCGTGTACAGCGGTGTTTTCTTCAATGGCGGCGATGCGATGCGCGACGAACGGTTTGTATGAGCGCGATCCGGTTTTCACCCAAGTAAGAACGGTTTTACTATCTGTCCAGTATGTTTTGGAGTCGGGTTTGCGGTCGTGCTCTTCTATAACTGCCGCGGCCATGCGGCTTCCCATTACGGCTGCTTGTAGCTCGAGGCGTGGTATCGATGTTAGCTTCAGTGGAGCGACCTTAGCTTTTCCCATTGCTAAGGTGAGTGTCACGTGACCTTCTGGAGTGACCGCGCGCCAGTATATCGCTGCGGCATACGCGGTTTCGCTAGCGTCGACGAACGTGTGCAACTGTAGGTTCACGGCGTCGCTGTAGTGTAGGTATCTTCTTGGTACGGACACGAAGCGTAGGTTTTCGAGGTGTAACATCCACTCTCGCCACTGTTCACTGAGGTCACTGTCGAGGTCATTGTCCCATTCGGTGCCGCGGCGCCACACTTCTTGTAGTATTTGTTTGGCTTTTATTGTCACTGGCGCGGCGAGCCCCATCGGATCGTAGAGTGACATAACTATCTTCAGCGCGATTCTTTTCGTTGGTGCAGCTCGATTCAACATTTCTTTCGGTATACGTGCGAGATCCAGGTTGAATGCCAGCTCGTCGGTGTCCGGCCTCCAAACTAGTCCCAGCACGCGTTCGCTGCTAGCCCCGTCCGCCAATGTTTTCTTATCTCCGGTCGTTGACCCCTCGTCGTCGATCAGCTGTTTCAATACTGGTGGCGAGTTCGACGCCCATTTTCTTAATTCAAGTCGCGCGCCCCGGTGTATTTCTCGTACTTGTGTTGCTATGCGCGCGGCTTCTTCTTCGGTTTCGTAGCTGTCGAGGTAGTCATCGACGTAGTGGTTTTTTACTATCGCTGCGGCGGCTTCTGGGTATTTTTCTTGGAACTTGCTCGCGTTCTTATTTTTGATGAATATTGCGGTCGACGGTGAACATGTTGCTCCGAATATGAGTGAAGTCATTCTGTATTCTTGGTTCTTCCATATATATCGTAGAAAATCTCGATCTTCTTCACGAATCTTCACTTGCATAAACATTTCCGCTATATCGGCGGACACGGCGATCTTGTGTTGACGAAAGCGCATAAGTACGCCCGGAAGTGATTGTAGTAGATCCCGACCGGATAACAGCTGATCGTTCAACGATGTCCCTCCGGTGCGGGCGGCGGCGTCGTGCACGATACGTAGCTTGTCGGGCTTCATTTGATTTGTTACTCCAAAGTGCGGTAAATACCACGATTTGCCAACCTCCCGCTTTTCGGGCGCGGGTTCGGCGTAGCCTTTCTCGATCAATGCTTCCATCTGTTCACTATATTTCTTCTTTAGTGTTTCATCTTTTTCAAGCTTCTTTTCCACGGAGTGGAGGCGGCGCACGGCATTTTCATAGTTTTCCGGCATGGTCACGGCGTCGCTCTTCCACAGTAGCGCCACTTCGTAATGGCCATCGGCGCGCTGTACGGTACTCTCTTCTAAGATTTTCAATGCGCGCTGCTCAGGGTCAGTGGACGGCTTCTTGGGTTCAATGCCCATGTTCTCGATCGCGAAGTGTTGTCTCAGCTGTTCATCCATGTTTTCGTCGATGGCCTTCAGGTGGTGTACATAGTTGACACGCTGGCCGATGGAACGTGTGTGCGCGCCGTGTAGCACCCAACCCAGTGGTGTCAATGACGCGATCGGCTGGTCGCGGTGCCCTTTTCGTACCTCTGCAGCCAACAGTAGGTGCCAGTTGTCTTGACCGATCAGGATTTTGGGCTCCGCGTGCAGGTACTTGATGTGGTCTTCGATCCCGCGCAGGTGTTGACAGCGTTCGATGTCCTTCGCACTGACTTGTTGTGGTGACAGGCGTAGGCGGTCGATGGTGCGTGCGTGTATTTTTTCCACGGCGTTGTTGCGGCGTAGTGTAACTGTAACTCGACGAGAGCGGGACGCATTCAAATTCTTCTCTGTAATCGCTTCTATATGGAGTGGGTCGATCGGTCCCCGCGCGCCGATGGCGTCAGCGAGGTTGCTGTCGATTAATGTCACTGTTGACCCGTCGTCCAGTAGCGCCCACGTATCAATCTCTCCCGCCGGTGCAGACACCCGTACAGGTACCATCTTCAGATACGACTTCGACTTCATATTTGTCCACGTTGTAGTGACTGTTTCGGCTTCTTTTTTCACATTTTCAGTTTTCTTTTCGCGATGTAGCATTCGGTTGTGTCGCGCCGGACACCCATTTATGTTGCAGCGGTTCATGTTGCAGCTGTGAGACTTGTTTCTAAAGCGCAGGCAACGGAAACACAATTGATGTTGTTTCGCTAAGTCCCATCTTCTATCTATATCCGCTTCGTTGAATTTCTTGCATTCTCGAATATTGTGTTGTTTCTCTTCGCAGATAATACATTTTCTGTCTCGCTCTTCTTTCTTCCCCCTCTCTTCATAATATTTTCTCCCCCCGTACGACGGCGATCTTCTATCTCTGTCGTGCAGTGTTGTCTCGCTCTCTTCGGCGTCTTGAGTCGCAAATGTTCGCTGTTTTCTTTGTTGTTGATACGACGTCGGCGCTGGCTTATGTTCATTTTTCGCAATCTCGGGGTCGGCGTACTGGGCGCATCCTCCCACGTATTTAAGTAGAAACTTCTTAATTTGGACGAGCGGCGGATCTTCTTCTGTCATTTCTTGACACGTTTCATACCATCGGTAGCGTACTGAACCTGGCATTTTCTTTACTATCGTTCTGGCCACTTCGTCGTTGTACAGCGAGTGTTGTTTCTTCAATGATTGCAGCGCTTCGACGGCGTCCTTGACTCGTGACGTCATCGAAATAAGGTCCTTTGGGTCGTCGCCCGCTCTCGGTAGGTTTCGTAGTCGTTCGAGCTCGTGCGTTGCTATGGTTTCCGCTCTTCCGAAGTTCCACTCCAAGGTTTTCATGATGTCTTCCGGTGTGCTCTGGATGCTGCTCAGTAGGCTGTTGACGACGGTGCTGGCGCGGCCGTAGAGACATCTTCTTAGTCTTGATTTGTTATCAAGTGGTGAGTGGTGCGCGGCGGTTTCTTCATAGGCGGTGTTGAACGCGAACCATTCTTGAAAGGCTCCCCCGAATTTAGGTAGCTCGGAGGACGCGCTGTGCATGTGCGGACGTAGAGAGCGCTCGGCTAGGGCGATGACGGCTTCCTTAATGTTCCCGATTTCTACATTGATCGGATTCGGCGATGAACACGGCGGACACGGCGGTGTTATCTCTTCTATCTTGCTCGTAACGGCGACTGGTTGTGTTCGTAGACACGTAGTTCCTCCAGTTACGACGGCAGGCTCGGCGGACGTCATCTTCTCAATGCTGTTCGTAACGGCGACTGGTTGAACTCGTGGACATGTAGTTCCTCCAGTTACGAAAGCAGGCACGGCGGCGGACTCGGCGGCGGACACGGCGGCGGACTCGGCGGGTGCGGCGGCGGACACGGCGGGGGCGGCGGACTCGGCGGGGCAATGCGGCTTGTCGCTAATTGCCAATGGTGTGGACTCTTCTATCCACGATCGGACTCGTTCATTCACATCGGCGTCGGATTCGCTGATGTGTGACGTATTATCTTCTTTATCTTCTTCGGCAACACAGTTTGCTAAGCGTTTCTTCTTTACAATGCTTAGCGCGATCTTCATTTCTAATATTTCTTGCTCTAAAGCTAATTCTTCTTCGATTGCTTGAGCCTTCCTTAACTTCTTGCTTCGGTGGGACGGTGTGGCGGCGGCGGCGGCGTTCGATGCGGCGGCGGCGGCGGCGCTTCCAACGGCGACTTGCGGTATCGGAGATAGTGCGACGTCTGCGGTCGGCACTACGGTGGTTGTCGCTTCGCTGGTCCCCGTGGTGGACTCCATAGTGGTCCCGGACTCGGTGGTCCCCGATGACGGATTTGACGCGGTGGCGTCCTCACTCCCGGCCTCTTCACGGTGGCTCCTTCCTCCGCTGGTCGATCTTGTGACAGGCATGGCTTCTGCGTTTCTTCGATATTCGGCTCGCAATGGACCAAAATGTGCCGCACGCCCCGCTCGGATCTGGCAGTGGACTGTATCGTTGCGGAGGGCGAGACGTACGGTTTTTCGAACTGGGTGCTGGGTTGCGAAGTAAAACGCAGAGGAGCTTGTTGTACCAGGAACTAGGAGAGCTTGCTTGCTGTCTCTTTCAGAGTCTTGAGGCGAGAGTGGGACAAGTGATGATCCGTAGCCATAGAAACCCGACTCTCACTAAGCTACTTAAAGGCAATACCGTATAGAGAGCCGCGCGCAAGCTCACCAGTTTTCAACTTTATTTATCTCATTTTATCTATGCACATACGACGTTTCTTATCACTAACAATTCCTTATCAGTCACAATATTACATGTTACATATTAAAATATTCTAAAAAATTATTGCTATCAAGTTACATTTTCAATACTACGTTCAATACTATTTCTAATCTACCTATAAATCGTTTTGGGAAATGAGAAAACACACGAAAAAATATACTTTATTTCTTAATATCTTATCAGCTATTTACTTAACTCTTATGTATCATACCTTATCGTGAAGGTCTAATTAGCCGCTATGTGCGTAACATCAATTTATCAACATGGGATAATTTATTTGTAAATACCTACTCTATAAATACCTACTGCATAAAACTTTCATACAAACTAGTACAACACGAACAAGCTTTACAATACACGAAAAACACTAACTGCAAATATTATCGACTAAATACATTCCAAACACAAAGAAACTTATTATTATACTATAAAACACTAATAGACAACGAATTCAATAGATTTTACACTTATAACTAGTCACGAAATTTCACATCACAATACAACTTTATTACCACAATTATTAGTCACTGTCTATTGTTCACTTTATTGCACTATTCTGCCGGCCGTCCCGAACATATGGTAAGTATAAAAATAGCATTGAAAAATGCAAAAATTACAAAATCATAATTTAAAGTTTGTTAGTAGTCTGCCGAAGGCATGTGCATAATAGATATATGGTTTCACAAGAGTATAAAGATTTTTATTTCAAAAAGCGTAATTCGTTAAGTTACATAAAGGCACATTTAAGGTGAAATTCTTTTCAACGTAAATTTTCCCTCTGGTTTTCATAGTAGCCGCCGGCTCAGCTACATATGGGTTTAACGAAATGTGGGTTCTTTCTAAAATGTTCGTAATTTTTTTGTATGATTTGTATAAAAGGATCTATGCATGGGACTTAAACATTCCTGGCGAATCGTGGATATCTTTTACACCTCTTTTTTCCCTGCTCTCTCACCGCCTTACGTCAATATAGGGGAACCCTTGTTAGTAATCACCCCAATGACTGACGGCCCACCCGACTACCCGGGCTTCTTCGCGGTTGAGATCGCCCCACTATTAGGGGAATGAGGTGCGCATAGCGCCGTATCTCCCCACCCGCCTTCGTCAGAGCCGATCCGCATGAGCATCCTCTTCGCAGATCCGCTCCAATGCCGCCTTTTACGAGACAACATCCTCGCAAAAGGAGACGGCCGCCTACCAGGATTTCTCGGTTGCCAGCATGGCTTGTGCCGTGCCGGGCAGCGAGAGATCGCTCCCTATCGCAGCCACCATAGTACACTATAGTAATAGGCGGGGCACACCGCAAGGGTGTGCTCCGCACTGTCCTCCGGAGCACCGAACTCGTGACACTGCGGGGTCGCCTCCCTTCTAATCCAAAACAGATACTTACCAAAGCAGGAGCCCACTCTTCCATTCACCACTTCGGCTCTCCTCCTTACCACCAACACCAGCCAGGTGATCTCCTTTCTAATTTGCTGCCCTGCTGTCTTGGTACGCTTGGAAGTCCAGCTCTCAAGGAGGTGACCCCGAGAAAAGCCTCCTGTTTCCGACACTGAGACGGTCCGCCTAGACCGGCGCCCCATACAAAGCCATACTTCGCAATACCCCCGCGTACAACCTCTGACTGCAAGCTTTTCGACCTCAAACATTGGGGAGTAGGTGCCCTAGAGCACTCGCCGCCTTTGTAACCTTGGGCGCCAGTACCTTAAAGTGCGCCTCAAAATTCCAACGCCCATATAAAGTCAGGCCCAGATATTTTATAGTAGGCCGAACTAGGGACCCTACGTGGTCTTTGACATCTCTGCTCCCTCTGAATTTATGTATTTTATGTTATGAGGGTAATGGCTACTCACAGATAAATTAATGTTATGCCAGAATAAAAAGGAAAAAATATGTAAAGTTTAATGACCTTATGTTGGCCAAGTCTTTATTTGTCCGGCGCTCAAAGTGACGGCACCTACCAACATAGCTACCGGAAGCTGGAAGCTAGCCAGCGAGCGGTCCGAGGACCACACTGCGACAATTTGATCGATGGCCTTAGATTTTCTCCCGAACTGTCATAAACGCCGGCATTTTCATAACCAAATAAATTCGGAATTTTTACTGTTGGAGTTTTGGCAAGTTGTTAGGTACTATGATACCACTTTAACTATAGCTAGAACCACTAAATAACTAGCAGCGGCTATGAGAATCTCGTAAGTTTCTAAATGAATATGCAGAATTCCAACGATTAAACTAGGTTGTTGTTAGCATTTTCAAGAATTGGACTATTCGAAAGCACTTATCTTGTAAAAGTATTTTGATTCTGACTATGTCAGTGATGGTTTATAAAATTCTTCAAAATGATTTTCTCGAATTAACGGATACCAATTTTTTTGCCTAGATGAAATTTTGACATTTTTGTATAGTCTTTCTAGGGTTAATAAAATTGAAACTATGTAAAAGCTGCGAGTGGACCTTAAAAATTACTTTACAAAATAGACAAAATCACCGTTTCGTAGTCCCCTGTTTTCTGAGGTTTATCAAATAGTAGCTGTATTCACAAATATAACCAACGAGAAGGTAATAATTACTAAGAGGTATTTACACAACCAATTTATGACTTGGTAGCAGAAGAACTCGTCACGCACTAGCACGCTGCTGACACCTAATGTCGCTGTCTCATTTCGCATGCTGCTTGACTCCACGCCGCCACACGTACCCGGCTGTCGTGACTGTCGTGTAATTCCAATATTTTTTTCTTATTTGTGTCAAAAATCCAATAAGTCATAACCATAAAATAATACAAAGGAAATAATGACGTTCGATTATCCGAAAAAAGTAAATAGTTATTTATTATGCAAGGCTGGAAAGTTGGACTTTATCGGCGAGTTACCTTTATTGAATCCTGAGCGTAGCGAGGGTTTCAAAGGTACGAGACGCTAAAAACTTTTCTGCCGAGCGCACCACCCAATTTTTCACCTTACAACAGAGAAGAAAAATAGGTTGTTTACGCGGTCAATTTCCAGTAAAAAAATATTTTAACAAAATGTTTAATCAAAATATACCTTTTTTTATTTATTGGTATAAAAAACTAAAATAATAATAAAAAAAATATTTAAGTTAATTAAAAGTTAACTCAAATATGAATAAATTGTTACATAAAATAATAGTTAAAGGTTTCTTCACAGTGCAATTAGCAAGGAACTGGAGGGAAAACTTGTGTTTTCTTTACAAAGCATTTTAGGCAAAGGATTGTTCTATTCAGCCTAATATTTATTTTTATAAACAGTATTCCAAAATGTAAAAATATGCCGGCCACGTTCTCGTCGAACTCACTGTAACTGTGAACATCGAATTATATACTTACTAAATTCTTATACTTAAAATCAAAGATATTGTAGTTTAAAAAAGAGGCTTAAAATGTTTGCTGAGGCACAAATACGTAAGTCCATCAATGCCTTTGTGGCCAAGGCTTTTATAGTACTTTTCTCAAATAATGCGTGGAAATTAAAACTAAGTTAATAAACAAATGACGATCAAAACAAAAAAAAAATCGTGTTATAGTACATTACTGCCGCGGTCTATAATGACTACTTTGCTGGTCGCGCTGATGATGGCCGACACAGCTCGGTCAGCGTACAGCACTTGATGGACGAGCTGAGATAAAGGCTGAGACCGTAGGTCGAGGCCTTTACAGCGAGGACAGCAAGGGCTGCAATGATGGCCAAGTTGGAAGGCCTAGAGCGTAGCTAGGCTAGCTCGAGGCAATCATAGCGTGACCAGCGAAGCAGTCATTGTGGGCCAAGGCTTATATAGTGCTTTACTCAAAAATGCAAGTACCTAATCTAAATAAAATCAGGAAGTAATTAAAATAAAAAATCTATTTATTAACTAGAAATTTAATTAAAATGACAATTATGAAAAGTACAGTTACTAAATTTTCGCTGAACCGCTCTTTTGTTACTTCTTTGTTTTTTGTTTTTTTAGCTATGGTAGTTGGAACTATACAGCCAAATATAGAATAAAATCTTTTTGTACCTATCTCTATAAATACAAAAACAGCTGTGTTTTAAATAAAATCTTTTTGCATTTGATTTTTTAAAACGTTGAAACGTGAAAATAGCGGCCGGCAATGTTTTGTCGGCCTGTTAGAGCGACCAGCAAAACTTTGCCAGCCGCTCCTTGAAACAGAACGGCAAGGTCGACTTTGCTCAAACAAGGATGTCACAATAATGACCACAATACATGCATTTTTGAGTAAAAGTGTTTTTTTTTTAAACAGCTTTCTTTTGCAGGCCAGTTCGAAATTAAATATAACCTTTGATAAGTTACCTCCTTGGTTGCCATGGTTCGGAGAAAAAGATCGTTCCATTTTTAAATTACACGACGGATATGAGTTTATTTGGCCGATAAACCACGACAGATATGGATTTTCATACAACTTTTGCCGGCTGCTACTCGCATGTATTTTGCCAGTACAGCAATTTCGATTTATCTCGAAGAAGGTTGTCCAAATAATGCTCAAATTTCCAAGCATGTTTAAGATTTTTTTTTAAATTAAATAGCAATTACGAGTAAGGTACTGTAGTGGACGACGCAAATAGAAACACCACCTATACTTTCAGATGAAAATATATTATAACTTTTAGCACAAAAGTTATACCATAAAAGGATCTGTTAATAATCAACAGACAAGTAACCGTCAGCTCAATAAATAACCCCAGTATAAACAAGTAGATACAAGCTCATTTTTCATTCTATGATTTGACAGACATCTGTCAGCAATCCACAAAAAAACAATGCATGCTGCTGTCCCAACACTTCATGAATGTGTCGAAGAAGCCAACCAATAATCATTATATAAATCTGAGATTTCAATAATGTCATTCGATTTCGCAACTCAAAGGAATCTCGCAGCAAACGAGACATCCCCAGTTCATCAGACAGCGAGCTCGAACACTCAAACACGCATAAACTCAAATTCACATGTAATATAAGTAAGTATTGTATATTAAATCAATTAAATAACGTAAAAAAAAACACTGATATAATCATTGAAGTAATGAATCTGATGAAGGTAATTGGCTTCGCAATGAATCCAAATCAACACAAATATTACACATTATAAATATATAGTTAGTAGTTAGTAGCACGTTAGTTAAAGATTTAAGATACGACTAAAGCTCTGTAAGGAACCTAATAACGTGTTAATTTATTTAAGCTGCCGGCTCTCGCTCTATTAGAGTGATCCATTAACATAGATCTTTTCTTTTCTTTTCTATGCCAGCCAGTTCAAGCATTATTAGTGCTGAATAAAAACTAACGCAAAAGATTAAGTAGAGTAAGTAGTTAAAAGTAGGAGAAAAGTATTTAAAGGAACTTAATTTAATTATAGGAATTTATTGTAAAAAACCTACTCGCACTGTTTTAATGTCCCGTTAAGATGATTTTATAGGATCATTTGGATATTCGTGACTGTGTCAAAACCGTTTTTATTTTCAGCAAGATTATTATTTTTTCTTTCTTTTTTGTCTCAGTCAACTGGTTAAATCAGACGTTCAATTTGAGGGCTAAGCCGTCAGTTAAACGCCAGCATTCTATGAAACGGCTAAGGGACAACTAGCCAAGTCATTGAATGAAACGTTTATCGACTTGGCTAAACGTCAAATTTAGCCGTCTCGTTAAATGAGATGTAATTTTAGATTCAAACTATCCGTGAAAACTTCTAGCCGGCGCGGCGCCGGGGCGGTGTAATATTAGGCATATTTTTTCACACATTTTTAATATATTAATATTGATAATAATATATCACTTGAAGTTAGGTTAAAACGAAAAAAAGCACCTAAAATTTCCAGCTGATGCGAGCTATCTGACGTCATATTTGTTTTTGTGACTACCAGCGCTGCAGTTGCAGAAAAATTAACTAAATTTAAATCCCCTGACTGGCTTTACCTCAGTCATCTTCTTAGAGCTAACTAATAATAAGCCAACTAGTAGAAAGTTAAGTGTTGCTGGTTCAATCAACAATCGGCCTAGGTATTCAATTGAATGCCGGCGTTTAATTAACGGGCTAGCCCTCCAATTGAACAGCTGGTTTAACCAGTTGGCTGCGACAGATATTTTGAAACTAGAAAACGTAAAAATCCATATTTTATAGATATATTTAAAAATTTCATTTCGGATGAAGATCATTAATCGGATAGTTCAGAAACTAGCAGGAAGCAAGTAATAAAGTCAACATTTAGTAGATGCCTTTATTTAAAAAAAAACTCAGTAGGTACGGATAAAGATTAAAAAGACAATAGTAGCCAATGCAAAAAAAATAAAATCATACTATAGCGAAACTATCAGTTTGCGACTGTCACACAAATCCTAAACACGCCTCAATTGAGCCAGAGTTTTGCAACAATAGCTAAATATTTCGCATCGCTCCGATACCGTCCCCAATTTTGATACCCATTGTACTCCAACTGACTGACAGTATGTCTCTAACAATTAACGCAGTTTTTGCACGCTTTGACAGGATTGAATATCAGAAGAGCTTCGAAGAATTTATCGATTTATTGATTTTCTATCAGAACGTAATCCAACATAACTCTATTTAATCTCGCATACTAGTTCATAATAAAATTTCGCATCGGTACATTGCGGTATGTCTACATAATCTTTCTTATCAAGAATGTGCCTCAGCGGAGTTCTCAACTACAAAAACAGAACAAAGACATAATAACATGAACATATTGTCAATATTTAATTTTACATTAAACAAAACCGTCTACTTTTAAATTATCTCTATCTCTATCTTGTAAATTTATTTAAAAATAAATAGATGTTATAGGTAATTAGGTCAATACCATAGCAACTGTGACCCACCCACCGATGTTTTCAAAAAGCAATTATTGTCAGAAAAGTAGGTAATACAATAACAAAAATATACTGCGTGATTCTTTAGGGAAAAGATGTAACAGTACCAATTTTTCTTTCCCATTTTCCTGGACCCTTTCAAAACAAACGCACGTTTATAAGTAAGCTTGGGATCCAAATTGAATGTGGACTATTTGACAGTAAGTGAATCACGCAGATTCAACCGGTCACGCGGTTGGTCAACAAATTAGTGTCATGTCATATTAGTCGATCACGCTTTAAATTGCCGGCACTAATGAGCAAATTTTAGGTAATAAATAAATTATTTAATGTTGTAAATTGAGTACTGTGATTAAACTGGGTAGTTTGTATTATGACGTGACGTGTAAGTAATTTACAATGACATATATGCACTTAACAGCCAGCTGCAAGTTGACCGTACTAACATATTTTCACGTTTGGCAGACGATGTGATATTTCGTACCAAACTTTTCAGACAACATTCGAAATAATATTTAATTTCGGCGCTACGGGTCAGCCGGGCATGAATGCTAGTTGTAACAGAGTGACAGGATGGTACAACTAATGTCGACACCACATCACACTGACCAGTTTCACTACGATAACCGATCTTATATCTTCTGTGATAAGGCCGTTGACCTACATGCAAAGGTCGATATGCGTGAAATTCACACCTGTGACAGGATCAACTCGGAGATGACTATTAATTGCTATAAATTCAGCTCTGTATAATCGTATCAACTTTTTATTATAAGTTGTAGATTTTTAATGTTCATGTCGTTTTTTTTTACAAATTAAGGACCGAACAATGTTTTTATTAAACTATGATTATCTTGTTATAACCTTTTAGTTTTGCATTTTACAATGCTATTTTTATGTGATAATTTTTAAACAAGTAAATATACTAGAAAAAAGCAACTTGTCTCATGTCGCCCTGACGGGTTTGTTAATTTTCTTGGCTTGATTTCTAATGTAATAAAATTTTTGTTAACAGCCTCTTTCTGTAAATGCGTTTAGTCGTTAAATCTCGTACGCAGTTTCGGTTGTCTACAAAGCGATATTCAGTGTCGAATGGCTGTACAGCAGGAAGCGTGTGGTGTTCTCTAACGGCCGGTATCAGCATGGAGCATATTTTCGATTTGCTGAAACTACGTGTGATTTATGACCTGCATCGTTTACGAACTAGTTTTTGGAACACACGTGCGAAGCATCTGCATCTGAATCATAGAAGAGAAATTGAATTGTGAATACCAACAGTCGAAGTCTTAATTACATTCAGTAAACTGACAGCTCGAGTATGACCGATTTAGGAAATAATAAATGTAGTGACGTAACATAGTATAGTAAGTAGTGGTTCGTGCTTGAACTAGTTTTATAAAACTGCCAATTTATTAAAGTAACAACCAATTAATACCGCGACAAAAGTAGCAAAATAATTTTACGAACTGTCAGTTAGATATGTGTCATTACTGAATCGAATCGAGAGAATTTGCGTCTGTAAAATCAAAATCTCCAACAGTTCTTTCACTCCCAGTCCAGCATGGGATCATCATCACGTCAATCAATATGTAAAATGATCAATCAGACATATATTTAACTAGTTAGCAATCGCTCAGATGTAGATAGTTGGGCTATAGCTTGATGTTTCCTTCTTCGATGATCTATATGCTGGCTATACCTTTATCGGGGCTGCAGCGACTGCCGGTCTACACGCCGAACACTCCTTGACCGAGGCCATTTATTAAACACTCTTTGTGGTCTTCGAAAGTTAAACTGTTGCATTTTGAGTAAGCGGGAAAGTTTAAAATATTCAATTTTGTGGACGGGGTCTTATAATGCTGTTCTGAATTTATTCATGCAGATATGAAAGCGAAGATAAAGCATTTTAATTTGTTTAAAGTATAATTTAATTTGTTTGTACAGCTTAAGTCATAATGATAACACGAGAAAAAATGTAATCACAGTTTTAAACATGTGTCATAGTTGTACGATTATGTAGGGTAGTTAGGACGAAAGTTGGAGTTTGGTTTTGGCAGAAATGTATTTAAGAACACACACACTTTTTCCTGCCCTGGGCACAAATTTTTCAGTATTTACAAATCTGCGGTTATTTGCCGGAGAGTTGCGCATTCAAAGGTGTTGCCGGAGGCATTGTCACGCTTACCCCTTTACAGTAGCTCCAAAAAAGGTATCGTGTATAAAGCAAGTTCGTCGTACAACGCCGGCGTACCATGTGTCTCATCAAAGCTTTGTGAACTAAAGCCGTGATGCAAGTTGTGCAACCGAACATTCCGTCGTGTCTCAAATGCTGTTGCAAGTTCATGTTGTATATGACAATACACGGAGGTAATATGCGCGCGAGCAAATAGGTCGCTCGCAGTAATTAGCCATCTCGCGGCGAAGTCGGGGGGGTTATTACCTATCAACAGCAACACGACAGCAACGCAACAGCGATAAGTCACGTATCACCGCATATATACCGTATATATATATATAGCAACTGCACGGTTACTATGGTGATACGTGCGGTTGCTATGGTGATACGTGCGGTTACTATATTAATACGTAACTTATCGCTGTCGCGCTGCTGTTGCAAACATAGGTAATAGCCCCGCGGGCATACCTTTGAACAATGTTGCCGCTACGGCAGCCATGCGTGCCGACTGCTACGGCGACTGCCAATGCTACGGCGTAGCTGCTACGAATTTTGTAGCAGTAGTGTTGACAGACTCTCATAATGTTTTAGTACGCCTATTGTATTTTTTATCCAGTATGGGGTTAAATATTTTGCAACCTCTTTCGACACAAGGTTTCACCATCGACTGATAAGTTCTGGATAGTTTATGGATATTTTTTTTCATGTGACCCCTGTCAAATTTTCTATTAGATAAAACTTATCTATCGGTGATGAAACACCGGTCCTACTCTATAAAGCGATAAGTGAAACTTTTTTCGCAATTTCTAGGGGTAGGTAATATTCAAACGCAAGTATAGTGGTTCAGTTAATGGAATCCCCGCTTACGTGGATGATGAATGAATTGGATATATCCACTCCCGAGGAGATCAGCGGCGCGCATTTGTATGCCGGCTTGCGTACCCTTTGTGCCTTTCAAAACGCAGACGCTGATATTTAAATGGGTAAGGTATTGGTGAACGAATATTATTTGCATGCTATCCAAAAGCTAATTGAACTAAGGGTAATTTAAATGACAATGTCTAAAAGAACAATGCTCATAAAAAATCCAGCTTGGGTGCAAAAGAAAGTAACTCAAATTATTGGTAAAAATAAGTAAGTAAATACTGCATAGGGGGTATCATCGAAATCAATGGCGTTTGTGTGATATTGATATTTGAATGTTATACACCGTAACTTTAATTACTAGAAAAACTAAAGGAGGTCTTAGTATTAATCAATATGAATAACTTTTACTACGGAGCCAACAACGAAATTGTGACGAAAAATTCGCTATTCCATACATTATGGTGTCTCTAAAAAATCAGCTAGCCTTTTGCAGTCATACTTGCACAATAGAAATCAAAAAGTAATTGTAAATAATACTGCTTCTACTGGAGCCCCCATTATTATGGGCGTGCCCCAAGGTTCAATATTGGGCCCTCTGCTGTTCTTAATATATACTAGCTGGTGCCCGCGACTTCGTACGCGTGGACTTTTATGTAGTACTTACATTTTTTAATTTGACGTTTAAGATCGACCATTAAATCGTGGTACTTACAACAAAAATGATTATTAAATGCCGTATGCCAAAGGAAATTTATTATACTAATGTAGGTGTAAGGTGCTTAGAGTATTTCTTTATGAACTACATTGGTGGTTTTCCGTTTTGAGCCCAATATGAATAAACCCGCAGCTCTACTTACCCGCGAAAAAGCAACATAGAGCTGGCCGTAGGAAAAACAATTGGACCTTAGTGCGACACCAGCGGATTTCAGCGTTTGTCACTGCTACTTATTTATAGTCAAATCAAACCACGGAGTCACCCAAGGAACTGTGTGCGTGTGCGCTTGAACTCGAACGGAAAATTGTTAGGGATGGGCGGTATACGCGGTATAAACTCAGTTTTACCGGCAGTATACCCAATCAGAATCTCAGCTTCTTTGCAAAACACTTACTTTAAGTCGGGTCTCGTTGCATAATTTTGGCTCAGTAAAATTTCAAAAAAGCAATATCGGAACACCGACTTTAAGATTGATCTTGTGATCAGGGAGACCACCCGCTGGAAATGAATTAAAAAATTCAATTGGGTAATTTGTGGCGTCGTCTTGATCAACTACATTGTTAAAGCAAGTGTAAACCACTTCATCCGGAACAATTTTCGCTATTTTTTCTTTAATTTATTGCAGTTGCTTGGTAATTTTTAGGTTCTGTAGCCTAATGCCAAAAACGGAACCTTTATAGATTCGTCATGTCCGATGTATGTCACAGCCACTTTATTCGAAAACTATGGAGATTACACAGTTGAAACTTGGTAGGTAGATGTACGCTGTAAACCGCTTTACGGTTTTTACACAAAAATAAAAAATATATATATTTAGGAGGGGCTCCCCATACATGGAACTGAAACTGGTTTTTTTTTTTCATCAAACATATACGTGTGGACTATCTATAGATAGGTCTTTAAAAATAACACTGAGGTTTCTAAAACGAATTTTTTCAAAGTCAACCGTTTGAAAGATGTACACTTCCAAAGTGGCCAAAAGTTTAACTTTTAAAATAAGAAAGTGAAAAAACAAAAAAAAAATATGTTGTAGAGCTTTAAAAAACTTACAATGAAAATTAGTTTTAACGAAATATATTTAGCAATTTAACTTTGTAATTCATACAGACACTATGAAAAACAAAGTTATTTTTGTAGCCAAAAAAATATAGTGGCATTTTGGGTACGTGTATTTAATATAATAATAATAATAGAAACTTTATTGCACACGATTCAAGAACAAACACATACAGAGAAAATTACAAAAAAGAGGAACACACAAATCAATCAAATCAAATCGACTTTTGTCAGTATTTGGGGAAGACTTACCTGACCCTGATCTACAGGGAGGAGTCCTTCTCTAATTTTTGATATCATGCTGTAATTTCTTGGGCATGTAAATAACCGCCAAGCTGCGCTTTCATATCGGTTGTCAATCCCAGCTTATGTATCTGAGGCCTTATGGTTGAGATGGCCTTAGAATATTTTAATGAGGTGTTAATCTCATCGGCTCTTGTCGTCCGACTTATAATAGGAAGGGTCTGTCTAAAATCTCCCGAGAAAAGGGATGTGACGTTACTCATGGGTCTGTTTTATCAAAGTCTTCAGAGAGGATTTGTTTTGTTTTTTTTCCACAATACTAAGGTATCAAAAAGACCACAAAACACTTACATAATTGCAAACAAATGTCGTAAGCAGCGTAGGCTGTCACTGACATAGGCTACCTCGAGAGTCTTCTCCCAGTGTTGATCATCGTTATGAAGATGCCCTACAGGTTGCTTGAAACGCAGGAAGCTCTACAGCATCAACTGTCTTTAAAAAACTAAGAGAATCGTTCCTCGAATAATATGGAGCAACAGGTGCAAAAATTAGCATTCTTAATTTGTTTTTGGTATTTATTTCGTGTAAAACGTATCCTTGATTTTCATATTTCAACAGAAAATGCCCAAACAAATTTGCTAGGCTAGACGCCATTTCCAATCTCCTACATTGGGTTATAATGCTCTTGATTCTAATTTCAACAGGAAATACCCATCACGTTAAACAACTTTTGTTAAGGAGTCATTTCCATATCTCTAATCGTTTAGCTGGTCTATTACTTTCTGCCACTTCCATTTCCTACATCAGGTTCAAATATTCTTGATTTTTATATGCCAATAGAAAATGCCTATCACGCTTAACAACTTTTTCTAAGGGGTCATTTCCATATCTCTAATAGTTTAGCTGGTCTATTACTTTCTGCCACTTCCATTTTCCTACATCAGGTTCAAATATTCTTGATTTTTATATGCCAATAGAAAATGCCTATCACGCTTAACAATTTTTTACTAAGAGGTCATTTCCATATCTCTAATAGCTGGATATAAAAGCTGGTCTATTACTTTTCTGGCATTTCCATTGTCCTAAACTGGGTTGAAATATTCTGGATTTTTATATGTCAACAGAAAATGCTCATCACGCTTAACAACTTTTGCTTTTGTGACATTTCCATAACTCTCATAGTTAAGCTGATCTCTTAGCCTTCTACATTTCTATCTTTTATTTCTATCTCCTACAATTCTACATCAGGTTTTATAGATAAAAAAAAATATAGCCTATTTTATGGCCCGACCTAATAGCTACATATCACAAAAAAAAACCGTTCAGTACTTTCGGAGATTAGCGTGTACATACAAACAGACAAACAGATAAACAGACAGACAAAAGTTTTAAAAATCGTCTTAACGTATTCTCTTACTGTTTTTCAATCAATCTCCAAAACGGGCGTATTCGTGTGATCGCTCTGGTGCTTTTCAGATATTGATATTTAATAGTAATTATGTATCTCATTAAAAAGAATGATATTCAAATAGTACATTTTTACTATTGGCCTTCACTTTACACAAACAGTTATGGAAATATTTAAGTTCAAAAAATTTCGCGACCAGAGCAATCATAATTGGTGCCAGAGCGATCATAAAAACCAGTGAAACAAAAAAACAAATATTGATAAAAAATTATTTATTTAGTCATGTTCAGTATACGTGTAACAAGATTATATGTATTTTTTTTTTATGAAGTACGGGGAGACTCTTAGCCTTCATCATACCTGATGTTAAGTATTGATAAGGCTGAAGATGGAAGCGAGCCCATCCCGGAATCCCCAATCACTGAGGAACTGGCTATCTTATCTTTAACTGCCGGAACACAACAATGCTGAAAACGTTGTTGTTATGGCGTCAGACTCAGATAAGATGGTGGTAGCTAGCCAGGCGGACTTACAACAAGTCCTACCACCAACCAAACCGAATACAATATGTACCCCCGCTGGGAATCGAACCCGAGACCCCTGGGTCTGATACCGGTGGTTGTACCACTAGACCAGAGAGTCTGATGTAAGAGTAATGTATTATTTTAGAAAAATCAGTCATGCATTTAAAAAATACGGAATATGTTATATAAATATCAACTTTTGGCTTGGTTTCATTTATTTGGGCTTAATTAAATAACTTCTAGGTAAGTAAATGAGACAAAATTTTTTTTTTTTTAAATCAACCATTAATACCTACAGTCTTATAGTTATAAAATGACTTAGACTCATTAAATATTAGTTTTTAAAACGTTATTAAAGAAAACTAACGTTTATAAAGAACAAGATAAAATACTAAAAATTAAAAATGTATAAACGTAACTATTCGTAATCATATTGCTTAATAGGACTTAGAAGCATGACTAAAATAACAGTTTTTTCAAGATTATCTAAGAGATTTGTAATAATTACATTTTCCTTAACTATATCTTTAGTGGAAAGTAAAGAATTAAAAAGAACAGATAGATGATCAGATCAGATTAAAATATTATTGCAAATTATAATGATACAAATTTTAACACCAAGTAAAAAAAATACAATTTCTATAAGGCTTAGTTGATCAACACACTAAGAAAATAAGGTTTATTGGAAGCTCAGAAAATTGAATAGTCATCGGAGTCGGATTCGGGTAAATCTTCTGCTGCAGCAACCTTTGTCAAGGTGTTATCGTTTTGCATCGAAGATAAAACTACCTTCGAAATATTCAATAGATGGGACTACATCCCAAAAACTGTCCGGCAGGTCCGAGTTGTATAATGATTGTTGACTTTGATTTGCAGTTATAGTCTGTCTATTATTTAGCATTTGTGGGAGCTGAATTTGCTTCTCCAGATTGCATTTTTTTTAACGCTTATAACCAGCGAAGGTCGGCTTGTCTTCCTTGATGCCCGTGACATGTTTGTCTTTGAGGTGTTTTGGTTCGAGTCGCTATTAATTTGGTAATAGCCTAAGTGTTTGCCGTGCGGACATTGTACAGCCTCTTGTGAGCAGTTGTCTAAATCGCAGCTTAGTCGCCTCATAGCCAAAACGTTTTTAGTATTTGCTGGCCAAATTACCTGGTGTACCATCATAGTAGGCACCCTGAAATTCTTTTATTTCTTGCGGTATTAACATTTCTTTTTCTGATATGGCAAATTCTACAACTTCTTCCAGGATAATTCCTGACACATTTGTTTTGAGAAAACGTTTTCGTATCAGGTATATTTAATCCATGAGTCACCATTTTATTGGCAGTCCTCTTAAGCGTTCCTCCAGCACCATCAGGAGCACCTTTACCGTGACTCTTTTCCGAATAGTTCCATATAAGTTCGTTCGAGTCCCGTCAGGGCGACATGAGACAAGTTGCTTTTTTCTAGTATATTTACTTGATAAAAAAAAAGTTCCATATAACTTTACGTAGAATTAATATTGCCAGTGTAGTTTTGATATAAGTAATCTGTTTATGGGTTTAGGTTACCCAAAGAAACCCAGGAAAGGTTATAGGCATAGGTCATTGTTTGTCATTGTTAAGTCCGGTACTAAGTACTACTTAAAATAGATTTATAACGTACAATAAATGCAAAATATCATCGCTCTGGTCTTTTTGGACAGAGTAATCACAGCCATAGCGATCACAAAAAGTCACAAAATCATAAATATAGCCGAATTTAAAAGCAGTAGAAAGTTGTGATTACGTCTCATAAAAAACATCATAACGATCACTTAATTCACATAACAAACACATTTACAAGCTTACTATTTAATTTAAATAACGTGCCATAGCAATCATAAAATTCGAGAACCAAATCCAGAGCAATCATGAACTTACCTTCGTAATGTTGGAGCGCAGGAACATGGCACACAGGTATCCTCCTCAGCGGTTAGACCACTACTGGCATTGCCCCGCGGGAGGGGAATAGAGTGTCTATAACGCGTAACTAGGGATGAGCGCGATGTTTTACCTCAGCGCAGAGCGATGATATAAAATGCCCGGTCACAATTTTAAATTCAAATTGTGGCAAAAGTATTGTTAATATAACTAAAAATATTTTATTACTATAAAGATTAACTATTTGTTATGTATTCTAAATAAGTTGTTTCATACGAACCTTCTCATTAAAAAGTTAAAGAATATTTTTGTCATTCAATCGGGAGTTGGGTCAACCCAGAGCGATCAGGATTTTAGGGTTTAAGATTTTTTTTTTAATATTTAAAATAAACTTATTCGTTATATTAGCCTTGTATCACGTAGATTAGACACCGAACTACATATAAAAAAATATTTTAAAAACGTTATTCGATTTTAAAATGGGTTTATCCAGCCCGACACGAAAAAAAATGCCTCTGGAGATCGACCCTTTTACGTCATCCCCAATTGGTTTTTGGTAAATACATTCAATGTACAGAAATAATAATTTTACAGTTTTATTATCTGTATAGATTAACGATCTCCCTAACTACGCGAGTAATTTATGTAAGACTACTATTTGCAGATGATACATCTTTAATTTTTAAAATTGATAGAGGAAACAATTGTTCTGACGAAGTAAATAGTGCTCTCTCTCAAGTCGCACACTGGTTCAACAGTAATAATTTGTCTCTTAACCCTACCAAAACGAAATTTGTTAAATTCACATTACCTAATGTAGTGCAGGTCGACATGCATATCAATTTGAATGGGGATGTAGTAGAGTTAGTTGAGAGTAGGTACTAAATTTCTTGGCATTACATTAGATTCAAAACTACACTGGGATCCACATATTGAAACCTTGTCAAATAGACTTAGTTTTGCGGCTTTCGCAATACGGAAAATAAGGCTCCTAACTGATATTGAAACGGCAAGACTAGTTTACTTTGGTTATTTTCATAGTGTAATGTCCTATGGCCTGTTGTTGTGGGGCTCAGCAGCCAATATTGAAAATGTTTTTATACTTTTAAAAAGAGCTGTGCGCGCCATTTACTACCTTCGACAGAGAGATTCTCTTAAAAAATCTACGAAGGCCCACTCTAAAATGGCACTTGCCACTGCAGCCTAAAAAATTCGAAATTTCGCGTTCACATTTACTTTGACCCTACATTAAATGTGCAATGGCGCCAAATCACTTCCGCTCCGCCGTTTTGATACCACTCGTTAATTTCTCTTCGGACTCCGTCGATGTCGCATGATTTAAACTTTGCTGTGATTGTTTCTGCCAATTTTTCCACAAATATGATGATAGAAACACTCGAAAAGTTACGCTTTCGAGTGTTTCTATCATTCATCATATTGTGAAATAATCATTGGATTACGTTATTTATTTATTTTCTATTAGGAAACAAACAGCCTTACATATATGTAATATTACATAATTTATAACTTACATTAGGGTGACACATTTGCCAAAAGAGTTTCCACTTATAATAATTTATAATATAGCCGTTAAGTACAAACTAAAGTGAATAGTATACAGTTACTAGGTAATAGCATTACAAGTACAAACCAGGATAAGACTTTTACACAATTTTTAGTTCTGATTTCAATTTCAAAAGCTTAATATTGAAGATATCAATGCTACTATATTTTTTATTATAAGTATCCAAAGCTCTTAGAATAAAACGATTCTTTGCATAATTTGTACGACACCAAGGAACCGAAAAAGTATTGCAAGAACGCAATGACCTTGTGCATTTAAGCGAAATTTTACTTAAAAGGTATAATTAATCAACATAATTATTTAAGATTTTATACAGTAAAGTTATATCTCTATGTTCTCTTCTTACACTTAAGGGACTCATAATTTCATCTGGTTTAAAATTTTCATATTTATATTTAAGACGCTTAACAAATGTATTCTGATTTTTTTGGATTGAATTAATATAAACATCATATTGACAAAGTTTTAGCCTCCTTGAAATCAACACTTTGGCTAAAGATAAAGCCAGACATTTCATACGCTTTACTTGTTATTTCATTGACATGTAAATCAAGCAAAAGTTCACAATCGAGTTTAACTCCCAGGTCTCTAACCTCAGACACCCTGTTGACTTGTTTGTTTAGAAGCTGATAATCAAATTTAATTTCATTCTTTTTTCGGCTATAGGTTATGGTACAGCATTTGATAACATTTAAGAATAGCTTGTTGTCATTACAAAAGTTTGAAAGTCTATCAAGATCCTCTTGCAACTAAAATGCAATCATCGATGGTCCTTACAACCTTAAATACTTTTGAAAAAAAATTTTTGCAAATAAAAGAAATTTTGAATTTTTACAACAATGTGCAACATCGTTAATGAAAATATTAAAAAGCTGGGGAAAAATATTGGAAAAAAACAACTCGGCCCACGACCTTTGGAAATCCGGTCCAATGCTCTAACCGCTGAGCTACCGAGACTTCGGTCTCGGTAAGTCTCGGTAATTTAATCATCAATTTTATCATACGATTTTATAATTTTGCCTCGACACTTTTTCTTTTCGTTGTTTTTAAGATCTCAAATGGGGTTACATATACTACTGGAAATTGGTTTGATTAGAGGACACCACTAATATATAGGATCGTATAGTTTCATTTTCTCTTTAATCGCTATAGTTATTTAGTACGAAGTATTTCGTGTTTTTTCGCCTAATCTGCAACATCGGTCTCGCTCTCGCGCGCGTCCTTTTCTCATTACTATTAACTTAAGGTTAAAAGTCTAAAAATAAAATACTCTTATTTTAGGAAATGTATATATTTTTATTTTTTTATGACCAAACCTCGACATATGTATTATATATCGTAAAGCAAATATAAAAAACAAATTGAATGTTAGTAATAAGTTTTTATTGATACAGACAAGACAGACAAGACAAGACGAGACAGCTAATTGCTATCAAAATAACTATAATATGTTTATCTTCAATCTTAAAATTCGTAAGTTAAGGCAATAAATTTGTACTAAGCCTTACTGAAACCCATTTTATTGATTTACCTAGTGGTTTACTTATATATTTGTTATAATAATTAAAATCTACGCAACTGTTGATTTAACACTTTTGTGGAAACTTTGATGGCTTATGTACAACCAAATCAATTTTAAGTAATGTTGTACGTTTCCCTTGTACAATAAACATAACAAAAATTTGTGCAAGGTCGAGACAGTAATGGGCGAGTAGGTATTTACATACACTCATTTTGCTGGAAAGCGAAATTCGGCGACAACAACAGACGACGCGCTGACCCCAACGTGAGCGAGTATAGCGAGTGGCGCGCATCAATTCGGCATGGGTTCATTAATACCTGCCGAGTGGGTGAGAGAAACAGTGCTGGGTATGACGCGGGATCTAGTAAACAAACGAGGTCCAAGTGACTGTCTCACCATTTTGCTTGGTCGAGTACTAGGAAGAGCACTCGTCAGACCGAGCATTCGGCCAAGAGCACTCTCTCGGCACATTACTCGGTGCGTGTGATCAAAGCATTACAGACAACTAATTGGGCAAACACGAGGAATTTTCAAGGAGTTTGGGTCTGGCAACTTGCAATAGGCAGTGCCATTCGTCGCTAATTACGATCGGATCCGTAGTTCCCTTTGGCACTTTCAAACACTAGTGCTGTGTAGGTGTAGTTACAGAATTATAGAACTGCTCTTTTCGTTGCTATCGTATTTATAGGTAACTGGTTAGAAAACAATTGCAATATTAAACTGTAAAGTTTTGAATGTTTTAGTAGTATTAAACGTGTCAGAATTTAATTTGAAATATGAAAAAGACCTGCCAACACATTTTAGTCGAATAGCTTTTGCCCGAGACTTCGTTCACGTAATTAAGATAGTTGTCTACTTATTATGACAGTCACGGATTACCAATATACCTATAGGTATTTGTCAGTAACCTTAATTTTTGTTCCATGCCCACTTATCCTCTGACATGATAAGTCAGTCTTTGTTCGCGTAATAAAATATGTGCACAATTGAATTTTCCAATAAACAACGTAATAAACTGGAAAATAAATCCCTCAGGGGATGACATTTGAAAAATCCTTTCTTAGGGCTCATCTACACCATAAAAATGGTGTCTACTTTCAACTGTTTGGACTGGGCTCTACTCACAATCAATCAATTTAGAATTTTATATGTATAGATAATGTAGTATTTGTTGGTCTAAGCGTATCGGCGTGCGGGTACAGGGGGCCTACCGCCATCTATTAGCGCAGTATTGTTTCAATCTTACCTTGCAATTTCGTACAACGAATCTCAAGTAAGCTTATTTTTTGACGGAAGTTTTGTGACGTCTTCGCTTAATCATCGCCCCCGAAGTGTGAAGTGCGTCAAAATGTGACAACTTCAATAAAAACATAACGCCGAAAAAGTTCTTATGACATGATGTAGGCTCGCAGGCGTAAAGCTTTTTTCGCTGTATTCCATCATGGAATAGGTGAGCAAAAAATATATAATAATACATCTTAAGGCACGCACTGTTCATTTGTAAAAGATGTTTTATATCAAAAAAATATTATTTCTAACTCCCACGTCACCCACGTGCCCACGTGTTGCCCAGTTTCATTTGCAGTCCAATCCTAAGCCCGCTTAGAGGGTTAACCCCATTCTTGCTATCAATCCAAAAGTAAGGGTTTTGGGACATAAGAATGACTGATGATGATATATTTTAAAACTACTGAACAGATTTGGATGAAATTTGGCACAGAGATAGTAGCTAGATAGCCTGGAATAAAACATAGGATACTTTTTATTCTGATATACTCACGGGAACAGGAACCATGCGGGTGAAACCGCGGGTGACCGCTAGTTACCCAATAATTTTATATCAATTTGACTTTTAGTATTATCATTGTCCTACGCCATGAATACTTAATGCCCTAAAAGCGATAGCACTCCGGTAAAACGCGTCTGTCTGAAAGCGAATAAGTGAGATCCGAGGCCGACTCCACAGCCCAGTTATGAAAGTAAACCGAAGTGGCTACACTAATTAAAAACTTTCGCAGTAGTGTATCTTAGCCAGGAGCGCGTTTACTTGAGAAAATATTTTCACTCACTCGGCTTAATGCTACTACTGACTACGTGTTACTGGCTTATTAACTTTAATAACATCGGCATATGTTAAGAGAAAAATAATTCTCTTTGTTTTAAAACGATATAGGAGGTGCTAATCTGTGCTAATCACACCTTACTGTGTGTACAGTTGAAAGTGCAAAGAGCTTAATAGTTGCATTGCCAATCCTGAACGTGATCTGAGGCCCTAACATCAGCTTTCATCGCAATATTTATGTAATGCGGTAATACTAAAAGGACGAAGCTATACGCTGCGTTAAGCGCTTGGTTAAGCGTCATCTCGCTTACCTATATTACAATAGTACCTCTACCTACCTAGATACTTACTCTTATATTGTTCAATAGTTCGTGGTGACGTTTGATGTGCTGCACTCTGTATAAAAAATACCTACTAACAAAAGCCAGCCATTACAAGTGGGGACAACGATGATAATAAAATTTAATAAAACTCCACCGGGAGCGAGCGTTCATCAGTTAAAAACGTAAAATTTCATTTTATGCCCAATAAAGTATGGATTACTTCGTAACGTGAAAAAAATATAGCCGCTTTACTGTGTCCACGGGCATTGCGCTTTTATGTAGTTTTTATTCCGGAGTAATTCTGAAACAACATAGTAAGGTTGTTATGTTTGCTACTGACTTACAAAATGGCTTTTTCATTGCTCCATGAAACCGAAAACAGGTAAGTATTCTATTTATAGAGTTATGACAAAACATCATCAATTTTTTGTGGAAATATAAGTTCCGTGCTTTGGAAGACACGTTAAGTTTGTCTTGACTATATTTGCAGTCGCTAAAACCCATCAATTGAGCTCAGCATCGGGCCCACGTCATCACAGTCATGACCCATTCTGCCCATTCTTTTTATCTATCGTTATGGCAGGCCAGTGCCTCCTAACAATAGGGAGATTAAAAATTGCTGATAAGTTAAACTTAAAACTAAATAAATTATTGTTATTCCTTTAAAGGTATTTCAGACATTGCGGCGTGGCATACGGCGGTTACATATGCTGACAAATATCCGTAAAGTTGGCCCGACCGCCGTCTGTTCCAAACTTCTCTTGTTCAACCCGTGATTGCAATGAATTTTCGACTTTATCTTGAATGCCATAAGTGCTCCCAAAGCTAGTAAACGTACGTGCACAGAATGTGCAGAGTAGCGGTGGGAACGCGGACTCATCGCAAATCAGTATATTTTCATATTGAGTGATTTATTCATGCAGCCTGCAGTAGGTCGCGGATCCTCTTTATAAATCCATCCAGTCCCAACGTTATTCATTTGAGGTTCTCCATATTGGATGCCATTTGTATTATATGGGTTTTGTGATGGTGTTCGTTTTCGTGATGTTACAGAGCCATTATTGGTTTGATCACTAAAGATAAATTCAATCTTTTATATTTAAGCTGATGTTTTTATATGATGTTGGAAGTGAATAAGTTTGCAATATTAATCAGAATCGTAACAAAATAATTTCGTCTAGTGAAACTTAACCTGTTGCTAATTTATTATTTCGTTTTCTCATAATCATGAGTCCGTAACTCAAATAGATTGCGTAGTTTGTTCCGCTCGTCACGTTCGCGTCGCGTTCCCTCACGACTCGTTCATGACAATTATATTAGCGGCGTCAGGTTCCATGAACCTGATGAGGGCAGCCGTAAGGATATTACGTTCATTTTTCCAAATCACCGTTTTCAATTCGATTCAAGACGTGTTATAGCCGAAATGATGTCTTTGATACACTACACACTTAACTATTACAATAATGGTTTGGATACCGCTGCGAAAGATATATATATATATATATATATATAATATTTAGGTACACTTGATTAAAGATCTACAACATCGTTGAAATCCTAGCGTGGCAATTTTAGGTAGTTTTAGGTCGGGGAAGACCTGAAGTCACAGAACTATATAATATAGGAACTTATTTAAGTGATTGTGACTGTGTAGTGTAAACACGAGCTATTAGAGCAATACCAAAGTAATATTATAAACGAGATGGCGCTATAGTGTATACTTCCTTCATTTAATCGAAAGTAGTATTACGAAAACACTTGAAGACAGAGCCTCTAATATCATACTCGTATTTGTGCATCCTTTTAATAATACTCGAGAAAAACCTACACTTGATCAATATCTGACCTTACTAAGTAGTACGTCTTGCATCCTCTGTTAACCGATCTCTCCCACAACTTAAACCTTGTTGAAATTTCTTTGTTGGCTTAACAATAGGTACTCAAGTCTACTTTCAGCTTATGCAAATCATCCAAGGACGAATGACGGTGGGAATCCCGACCTAAAACGATTCTTCGGAAGTTTGTAATAGCGGTGTACAATAGACACGAGTAAGGATAAATGAAAATACGTAAATACGTAAGTATATAGATCACAGATAGTTAACATGGAAAATCAGGTAAAATGGATAACTTATTCTTAGGTATAAAATGTACATTAATTTGACCTTTAAGTCACGTTAAATGTTGGATACAAAAAAGCAAGTAATTTTTGCTTTATTCACAGAAAGCTCGTATTTCAAAAAGTCAATAAACTATTTTCACGCACAAACTTCAGTGGATACGTACAATTTGTATCGCAATAACTTCTAGCTCGCTTTTATATCAGTCTAGTAATTTCTCTGCTTATAACTTCATGCACCGTATACAAAACTCTTTGTTTATGTATACGGTAATATAAGATGACAAATTATAATCATAATTTTTTTAATTCCTTTAAAGGTTCTCCCACACCGGTGTTTAGAAAAGTTTTTAAACAATTGTAAACAAACCAAAACAAACAAATGAGAAGCAAATTGCTCCCACACCGGATATTAATAAATGTTTATAAACATTTCTAAACACCGGTGTGGGAGACTTAAGGGTAAATTTGTTCCCTGGCCTTCTGCTACAAACACATACAATCACACGTTTTTCAATTTCCACATCTTTTCATCGTTTATGACCATAAAAATGTAACTATAATGTAATATACTAGAACAATGACCCTAAAACTAAAACCTTAAAAATATAATATAAAAACTAAAATATATTATTAAAAGGAGTCCCTTTAGGCAAGGTTCCGAAGATACTGGCAGCGTTCCCCCTTTGAATAGCTAGACTAATTCTTTGTCCGAGGTAGCTGCCAGCTCTTCGGTCTCCTGTGATGTCGACTAACCTTTTTGCAATTTCCCTAAAAAGCCTTATAGCGCTAGGACCCCACGGACCAAGGGTCTCGACACCGAATGGGACAAAATCATATTCGGAGCCTAGACCCCTGTATTTGCATGATTTTGCTTTTTCAGCCGCTTCACCAGCCGCACCAGCTCTGTTGTTGGTTCCATGTAGATGGGAAGGGGCCAGCGTGTCTGAACAGGTTGCATCCCATACCAGCACCCGGCCCATCTTCCATGGAATCAAACTAATACCGTCCGGTCTCTTGCCATCGTCTCTTGCAATACCAGTCGGCTCAAGTAAACTTGGCACGTTGACGGTGGCAAGGGACCGGCGTATGATATCGTTAAGTGCGGCATGTCTCGAGAAGCGGCCTGCACTTTTTTGACATGACAGTCCGTGATGTCCTAGCTTGTCGACATCACTGCCACAGGGACATTTATGAGGAGCGCAGACCGGAACCCCAAGCCGTAGACAGGTTGCGATTCGGAGCGTGTCCGGCTCAAGAAATGTTCCTGTATTTGACGAAGGGTACGCGTGAAGCCAGTAACCGGCCTCATGCGCACCCACGGCCAAAAGCCTAGCACGCGCCGAACCTGTACTACAGCTCACAAGATTGTCGTATGTCAATTTGCAGTTTATGTCGTCCCAGCTCCTCTGTGAATTTGGAGAAATTGGAAGATTTTGACCTGGGCATGCAATTAAAAAAGCTTTTCTAGCTTCTTCCAAGCCAGCAATCTCAAAGTTTGAAGGGGATACCCTTAAAATTTTACTTATGAGATTTGCTGAACTATGGACAGAAGATAGGAAGGCTGGTAAAGCGACACTGGAAATTTTGCGAATCCCTAAACCGCCATAACGGATGGGTAGGGATGCTTGGGTCCAAGATTGCTCGTTCAGCTGCATATTGAGAATCGATTCTAAGCTAATTTTGATTAAGTTGTCTACTTGTGACAAAAGACCTGGGTGATTCCAAAAGGAGCAGCAACGGAGCACATACGTAAATTTTGGGACAAAAAGACAGAATTTAAAAATGCAAAGTGCATAATGTGGGCTTATTTCAAGGAAACGGTGAGCAGAATTTTGAAATTTAGTAATTGAATTATTAATATATTCAGAAATAGATTCATCAAAAATTGGAGAACCTAAAAGGTAAATGGAATTACTGTCAACTATTTTAATATTTGGAGCCAAAATATTAAATTTTTGTTTTACGTCATTTAAATTTAAGTCGCAGTTATTTATAAAAAGTTCGCATTTGCTAACATTAAGCTAAAAGCTAAGCCAAACCAATGGCTTCAAATTTATTTTTTATTACAAAAAGGTCCGAAAACACAGTATCAGTATCAGTATTTAATTATTCCCGTTCTATCTACACATCTGTGACTATCATCACATTCCAAAAACATGTTTCCGATTCCTAGTACTCCGATAAAACCACCACAAATTTTAATTCCTATTTAAATTGATATCAATTTCCCGAGTGTGACGAGGCATTAGTGTGGTGAGCCTTTAAAGCAGCTGTAGATCTGCAAACTTATCTAAGAACCAGCCTTCCGCGTGCGACTTTATCCGCGATGAAGTTGGTTATCGCGCTTATTATTTTGTATTTAATTTCCAACCATAAGCCTAATAAAAAGTAAATAACTTTTACTTTGAAAATAAAGGACTTTTCTTACTCAACTTCATCCCCCTTTTCACCCCTTTTGGGGTAGATTTTTCGAAAACGTCGTGATAGGTCAATGTTTATTTTTAAGCGACAACCTGAATACAAAATTTGAAGATCCTATCTTCAAAACTGACAGACTTTCTTACAAACTTTCATCCCCTATTTCACCCCCTTAGAGGTTTCGATCGAGGACTTCGAATAATCCTTTCTTAGTGCACTAAGAAAGGATTATTCGAAGTCCCCTGCACCTCATAAGGAGCCTATGTGCCAAATTTGAAGTTTCTAGACCGTACGGTTTGGGCTGTGCGTTGATTATCAAAATAAATCAGTCAGGACATTGAATTTTATATATATATATATATATATATATATATATAACTACTTACTTACTTACTATACTACTTACTACTTACTTACTATATTACTGCACATGCCGAGAGCACATGCAATGATCATTTTAAATATTTGCTTGCTTCCTCTACTATCATCATATTCCAAAAACATGCTTGCCGATTCCAAGTGCTGTGGTAAAATCATCAGAAATATAACTCTTAGTTAAATTGATATCAATTTTCTATAATTATGTCATCATCATCATCATCAGCCTGTGGACGTCCACTGCTGGACACTAGCCTCTCCTAGCTCACGCCTATTGTGGCGTTCATAGGAGGTTATTAGCCTACTGCTACCACGCTGGCCAGACGGGTTGGTAGAGGGTTTGTTTCAAGTTTTCCTTCTCTCGCACAGGTGTTCAATGCGTCGATCCTCTTAGTCGACTCTTACGACATTCCAGGCATGTAAGGGAGTGGTGACACTTGTATTCTTAGGCCGTCACCACACGGCACGTTATACCACGCACTATAATTATGTAACGTGGATTTAGTCTGGTGCGTCATTGAAGCGGCTGTAGGCCTGCAAACTTATCTGATTACTCCACAGAGATCACTTGCAATGATCCTTTTAAATATTTATCTTGCTTGCTCCCTCTACTATCATCAAATTCCAAAAACATGCTTGCCGGTTCCAAGTACTCGTAAAACTATCACAAAATGTAATTCTTATTTAAATTGATATTATTTTCTGAATGTGACGAGGCATTAGTCTGGTGAGCCATTAAAGCAGCTGTAGATCTACAAACTTATCTAATTACTGCACAGAGAGCACTACTTTAGGCAACACGGCTCCGCACCAAGTCGGAATATGTTGCTAGACTGATTGAGAATTGTTCTACTGGTATTTTTCTGTAAAATATTAAGTTTTTAACCCTCTATTATAGTACGGAATCTTTTGCTTACACATTTTCTTTGATAACGAAAAAAAGAAAATGTGTTAGTGAAAGTCGAAAGTCATGAGATCTTCACAATTGCTTTAGGAAAGCATGTCATTTATTATTTAAACGAAAGTAAAGTTTCAAAATAACATGTACAGTCAACGGCAAAACAAAATGTCAAATTTCTTCAGGAAATTTAACGGCTTACGCCTTTTATAGCTCAATGTCGATTGGAGAATATTATCAGTTTTGTAAATATTTTCCCGCTGCTGGCTGCACACCTAAAAGTTCCTTGTATAAAACAAGACAATTTTTATTAAATAGAAAACTCCGACGTTTTAAAATCATGATAATATACAAAAGAATATATTAAAATCGCGAGGCTCAGTAAATCTGTGTTATAATCAGAGAATTCCAGGTAGGTATAACGTGCAATGTTAACAGTTAAATTTTTCATTACTTCAACCGAAACAAAAGATGCGACGAATCTCGGAATACGAACAGCGTCACTGCCAGGACAATGGCGCACTACACAATAAAATTGTGTGCTTACTTAATACACGCGATTTTCCATCACGAAAAATCACGAAGAAAATGTATTGAAATACGCGACTATCGCTGCGGAAAAGGAGAGTTTGCTTTCAATTTGTTGAAAGCTTGCTTTGACCCGGTTACCTACTATATCATATCATAACACAACAGAATATTTATTCTATTTCCACGGTTTCACCCTTTGGTGGCAGGGATTTTTTCGCTATTCTTTTTTGATACTCGATTCAATACTTAATTCAAAACATAAATGCCAGGACGTTCTGTAAACGGAAAATTTATTATTTTCTGAACATATCTGCTCTGGCGTATTTGATAGATACAAATGGAACGCCTCTTGAGAAATTATGTAAGTATACCAACGAAGCTTTCATAAGATTGATATTCAAATAATTACTAAGAGTTACGTACAATGTGTGTATAAAGTAAATGAACAGAAGAGTGGGAGTTGGTAGGTTATTTTCCAATCGATTATTTAGAGGCATACATCATTTATCCTCCCCAAAAGGTTATCAAAGCAAAAAAGTGGTGCGGATATCTCTCAATAATCCCAACAGCGGAGCCTTCAAATAAGGAACCTAAGAGTTCTGATAAATGACTCGAACGGGGGATGTCGGCATCGAAGCGACACGTGTAGGCTCGGCTTGCGCAGTCGTTGACACCTAAGTCGCATTAGTCGAATATATATAATGTTTAACCATTTACCCTTAAATTAAACATCCCGCACCTCATCAACAGACCGATTAAATGCTCCCAGAAAGTATTAACAACACAACCCGATAAATATGTAAATAATTAAACAGTTATTCACTTTTCTTGCTCATAACAATTTAGGGTAGGTAAATGACGTTATATCATGAATACAAACATTATGATATAAGTGCGGTAAGTTGAAAATTACAGCCGAGGCGATATTGCTAGCCAGAGCCGTAGGCGAGGGCTACAAAAAAGCAGAGGCTGTAATTATCAAAGCGCACGTATGTCATACGAAGTTTTATAACATATTTGTGAGAAAATAAATAAAACTCGGACTTTCTTAAATGATTTTTTTTGTGTTTTTGTTACAGATAAATGGTTGTAATTTATTGTCAAAATTAATTAAATTAAAGAATTAAATGTTTATTTATTAAATTTTATCTCCCAAAGTTAATTTTATTCATAAAATGTTGACCTCTTTTCTGACATAAAAACTCTTTGCTAAGATTTTAAAAAGTACCGTTCGTTTTAGACAGAGCATCTTGATAAACCGTGCACTTTACATTACAATAACGCACAAGTACGTAATGAGATACAATACGATATTGAAATTGGTGTAATAAGAGACCCTTTACGAGCAAATATGTTACAAAAATTATTATTAAACAAGCATTTCAACGGAGTCGTGCAACACCTTTCTCGCTTTGACATGATCTTGAATATTGTTTGTTAACACAATATCAAAGGAGAGCCCCTGTTTTGGACACTCACCCGGTTTGACCACTTTGAAACTTTGACCTATTGATAATCAACTAAAGTGGTTACAAACGAGCTGTAGGTCTGTGCAGTACAATAAACGAGGGTGGTTATAGCCATATCCTTATAAGCTCCACTTGCAATGACATATAAACTATACATTCACAGCATTCACTGCCAAATGAACACAATTTTAGCTGGTGTCACTTATAAAATACCAAAGTTACTCTGTATCACAAATTCTACAAAATAATACAGTGTTGGTTTGATGTAAATTGCAATGTAACAATTTGTATTCTGTTATTGTACGTTTAACAATAAAAAATAAAAATAAAAAAAATGAACGACAAAAATCAACGTAGTGGGTGACACTTGTGATGTCGCGGGGACAACGCGGCGACAGACTGATCCCTGCGTTATTCAACCGACTTTATTCATACGTTTACTACGACATTTCACGAATTTTAGGACCTCCAATAAACTCTTTTAATGTAAGATATTACTGCAGCATAACATTGTTTCAGTATCTTATTTTGTCATAAATAGTTAGGTTGTCTTTACTTGCCGCCTGGTCTGGGTGATTGCAAACCCTACCCGTGACCAATGAAGGCCAGGAGGAAAAGTACTAGGAGTTTTAGTTGGTAATACCCAAGAATCCAACATGTATCGCCCCTGCACCTGGGGTCGAGGGATGCGTAAAAGCATTTCTCCTAGTATAAAAAAGGCAGTCCTTACTTAATCGCTTTTATCTTGCACAATCGAGGAACTTCCAGTAGTCACCAGATTTTTTTAAGGAGCGTTAGGTATTTCAAAATTTAAAGATTATAGAAACCGTTTAGGTATACCGCACATAGCTGAACAACCCACTTTATACGGAAACAACAACAGGTTTGGTAATAGTATTTTTTCAAATGGAGTCTTATTTAGATTTCGTAATTAATGGTTTAAAAAAGAAGAAAATAGTTTTGTATGCAGATTTCGTCGTTATTACGATCGGTAGTAATAAGTGGGCTAGGTATTTCATTTGAATATTATAATTATGTCTTTAACCTTATTACTTTTCGAAAAATCTCTACTGGTCTACAGATAAGTTCCTCTATTGTGTTCGTACCATTTAAGTCATACTTACCTGTAATTTTGTTTAATGGTTATCGTGGTTACTGATGGGACTAAAATCAATACGATTACGGGGCATATTTTGTTTTCCAAAATCGTACTGAATTGTTTGCGACGTGGAGACGAATTCATTACGGTTGAGAAAATATGCTACCCTTCCTACTCAATCATAAAATAAAAGTACTATTTCAGTTCAAAATGTTTTTTTAATGATTTTAGAATTTTTGCATTTTTCAATGCTATTTTTATGCTTATGATAAATTTCAAATAAAAAAGTATTGGAAAAAATCAACTCGGCCACAAGTGAATTTACTTGTGGTCGAGTTTTAATTTTTCATTCATTCGTCTTCGCCAAGAAATATAACGGAATAAGCTAGCATTTATTTTGCAAATTCTTTACCTTATCTCGTTGTCAAAATACCAGTGTCGTAAACGTAAAGAGGACAACGATTTAATTGAATATTTCACTTATAATGGGATAACAGTGTTCTTGAAACGTCGTTGTCGGCGCGAACAAAGGCAGTCGGGAATGGCAAAATGTCGCTTATCCTCTCGATGTCGCACTAGCGACTACTTTCTGCGACATCTGATGCGGTTAGAGCTTTATTTTGTAGGCGTAAGATGAATTTTAGCGTCGGGCTATCTTATCGGCAGATATTATGTTTTGCGGGTGTCCTGTGTACCCCATTCACACGCACTCGGCGCACATTGTTCGAGATACGCGGGAAGGAGAATGATTTTTTGCCTAAAGCATTTCTCCACAATAATGAGTCACTTGACGTATTGTCCCGCGGGTGCCATCTCATCCAAATTACGAAGCTATTGTTACCGAGATATTGTTCGTCGCCTCGTGAATATGTGCGAAAGGAAATGAAACTGTTCCCCAGTGCCCGTTACCGTTTGCTGCGTTCCAGGGCCGACACACTCGCTCCCTATTCCTGTTTCGCTCACGAGGTCCCACCGTGAATGAACAATGAAGTCGTACTTCACACCTACCGTACAGTTATTTACTCGGAACTTTTCGTCACACTGGAGCTGGCTGGTTAATGCTTCGTCACTCTAGAACTACGAGTAAGTACCAGTATGAAATTTTAATTAAATGCTTACTATGTATGAACTTTTCTCTTTATCTATCTGAATGGCATCCCTTAGTAGAAGAACTTTTATAACATTGATTGCACATTGAAATAAACAGTTTTAGGTATATATAAAAAGAATGTACTTTTTATGTAAAACTATAGGATAGTTAGAGATGTTACAAATCTGGTAATAACATATATATCTTCATACTTATTTGTAATGTACCAGAAACATGATTTTATGATTTTGCCTCGACACTTTTTCATTCCGAAATGACCCCCTAAAAATACGAAAATTCAAGGTTATTCTCAAATGGGGTTACATTACTACTGGAAATTGGTTTAATTAGTGGGAACCAATAATACTTAGCATCGTCGTGTAGCTTCATTTCTCTTTAATCACTATAGTTATTTACTACAAAGTGATATCATGGTTATTTCGCCTAATTTGCAATAAGTTACGGCGATAGCATCAAATCACCAAGCAATATGATACAGTTTTCGTGAATAGAGCAGACAGTCTGGCCGATATTCTATTTCGTTTCGCCCTCGAACAACAAATGTAAAGACACCGCTCCATGCGATTCTATTTCCTCGAATGGTATTTAATAACCTCCGCAATATCGGAGTCCAGATGTACGAAACCATTTTATTCTTTAATAGTTCTGCTTTACAGTTCGGCTTGTTAACTTTCAGAAGTTCTTTGAGACTTTCTTATTCGAAGTTGGCCGGGCGAGCCCTGTATTGGGGTAATAAAATCAGAACGCTGGCCATGAAATTCAGTAGAAATGCTGTGCACTTGAACGATTTTATTGACACATTAATTAATTTATAACTGCGTAAACTTATATTTTGTTAACATAAAAAAATACGTAGTTATTGAGATCTGAATTTAAACTATGCAACAAAGGTTACAAGATGTACGAAGTCATTTCTATATTGGGAGCGCTTCATAAAAACAGCACAGGAAAAAACAAAAACTTGCTGGGAAATTATAACGTCTTAAAATTGTTCTGTCACTGATCAGCCTATTTTATAATTTTCAGACAGGAAACCCTGAAAAACGTAACCCATATAAATTATTTCAAAGCCATTTTGATAAATAAACAGTTTTAGGTATATATAAAAAGAATGTACTTTTTATGTAAAACTATAGGATAGTTAGAGATGTTACAAATCTGGTAATAACATATATATCTTCATACTTATTTGTAATGTACCAGAAACATGATTTTATGATTTTGCCTCGACACTTTTTCATTCCGAAATGACCCCCTAAAAATACGAAAATTCAAGGTTATTCTCAAATGGGGTTACATTACTACTGGAAATTGGTTTAATTAGTGGGAACCAATAATACTTAGCATCGTCGTGTAGCTTCATTTCTCTTTAATCACTATAGTTAAAATCTTAAAAGCATTTCTGTGAATTATATTGAAGATTCAAGTGTTTAGTTTCTACGTTATCGGGTGATACGAAACTTTTAACGGATGTGTTTCTACTTAACAAGCAATATGTTGTAAGTGATTAACTCCAACTACAAATTTTTTTAGAACTTTAGAGCTCCAAGTATTTGCTTTGCCCGAGGAAAGTTGTGAAGATAAAATTGGTAAGTGTTATATTATAAACATTCATAGTGCTTATTTTGGAAGTAGTTATTTACTTCAACAATTATTATGTCTGACATTCTTGTTTTATAGAAATGGAGCGAAGGTCGAAAAGAGTTTCTGTCTCTCAATGGGACATAGCACTAGATTTCTTCCAAGAACATCGCAATCCAGTTCGAGGCTACAACAACAGTTCCAGAGCTCGAGAATTTCCGCAACGGCTGTGGCGGCGGGAGCTTGCAGAGTTGCTAAACGCTGAAGGTTCAGACCCCCAAAGACTGGGCAACTGTAAGTATAATAATTAAATATTAAATTATTTATTTATTTATTAAATAAGTATAATATTAAATTCCCGGACAAGACAAATATTTGTATGCATAGATATGTCTATTTGTCTTGGTATATGTAGGTATACTACTCGTTATTATATATATGTCGTTATTATATATTGTATATATATATATATATATATATATATATATATATATATATATATATACAAAATAGGGATATAAATAGGTTTATCCGTTATGATGTAGTATCCATAACACAAAGTTCTTAATAAATCTTACCCTGCGCTAGATAATTGGTATGATTGAAATAAAAGTATTTGATATGTTTTTTATAAATTATAAGGATCATCATTGTTTTCAGAGAAGTTCAAATTGACGAAGTGTTGGACACTAATGCCACCAATAGAAGTCTACAACCGAGCACCAGTGGTAGTCAACCGGCTGGTGTGGAACATGGTGTTCCTCCACTACCCAGACAAACTCGCCGCACACGACGATACCATAGCATTCAAATTATAGTGCAATTTTTATGTTTTAAGTGAAATTTTGTCATTATTTGGGAATTATTGATTTATGTTATTTATTACAACTTCATTGATTATATTTTTAGTTCGGTTTCGTTCTGTAACTTTACCTTAATACTGACTTTAATATGTTTTACTGTAATGAATTGGTAAAACCGAGCTTTTAGGTAAACTTTAGGTTTATATCTCTAAAAAAAAAACATATCTATGATATGGATTTATATTTAAATTGGAAAACATTTATAATGTATGTTAATCATACATTATAAATGGGTCTTAGCTCGACCTATGGCGCCTATAGATGAGGCTCACAGAATATTGTCCCAGGTGGAACAGCGGATGCAGAACAAGCCCGTGCACTCCACCTGATTGGCCAGAATTTAGGACGATTGGCAGATGTGGTGGAGAGATTATCTTGCCAATCATTAAAATACACAATGAAAGGTGATTGAAATTTCATTAACTATTTACTCTACAGTTTTTAAAATAGAATGCTATGTAAAAAATATCTTAATACTAAGTATGTTAAACTAAAATTAACTTAATCCTGCTGACCAAAGTTTTTCAATCCATAATAGTCTGGTTGTCTGCCCAGCAGCCAATTGGCTATTTTTTGGCCCCAGCTGTTAAAGCGGTGTCTGAATGCACCTGTCTTATCTGAAATAAAACAATTTTCTTTTCTGTAATCTGTCACAGCTAATTAACAAACATATTAAAATATAGGTAGTGGTAAAAAGTGCAGTACATAAATATATATATTTAAACTAAAAAGTGACGCAGATGCATCCGTGCTTCAATATGTTCCTCATGTTGTGTGAGCTCTGGAACTGGCAATCTAGCACCGTTGACTATGTTGTGTAGTACTACACATGCGTTTGTGATGTAGCCAGCTATTACAGGATGGTAGTGGAGTTGTCTATCATCCTCTAAAAGACAACGCCATCGTGACTTCAAAACGCCGATGCACCTCTCAACGCTGTTTCTAACTTTGCAGTGCAAGTCAGTATAATAGCGCTCAGTATTCACTATTGGTGTCAATAAAGTAGCACGTAGAGGATAAACCGAGTCTCATGAAAAAAATATTCTTAAATGTAGATTTTTAATTTAAGAATTTAAATTTTTAAAGTAATTGTATTGCTTTCCAATTACCTAATAACCATAACGTTTCATTTTCAGACGCGTCATGATCTTGCAGAAATAATTTTATGGTATGTTTATTCCACACATGAGTCGTGACTTGGTCCACCATGGCTGGCATCGACACACAATATATATTTAAATCTGAATCACAAACCTAAAAGTTATGGATATTGCTTTAGTATAGAATTTTACAATGCCAATATTGATTACTGTTGCACTGTTACGGCCGCTGTGACACCACTGTTAGCCAATGCGGTAGTCCGCTACTTGAAATCCCTACATACCAAATTTCATCCAAATCCGTTCAGTAGTTTTTGCGTGAAACAGAAACAAACAAACAAACTGACATACTTTTACATTTATAATATTAGTAGGATATATCATTTCTAGATTATAAATAAGCTTGTGTAAAATATGTGTATGTATTTAGTTGATAAGCCGTTTCTAATGAATAAATAAAAATAAACCAAATACATGGTTGTATTATTTACTTTATGTATTATGCTTTACATTTTTACAATTTAGGACACATGTAGACTGTACCTACAGTTTTTTTTAAATCTTAAGCTTATAAGGTACACATGCGAGTTCTATTTAAAATTATACATATTATGTCTATTTTTAATTTAGAATAAATTACTTACTTTATGAGTATTTATTGAGTGGTATCTTTTTCTATTAAAATACCTCTCTTCATATTCTGAAGGCCTCACAATTGCAACATGAGTGCCATCCACACAACCAAGTATGCCTGGGAAAGTAAACATCTGATAAAACCTAAAATATAACAAAAAAAATAAGATAAATGACTTTTTCTCGATTTAAGTTGCTAGTCAAAACAAACACATAGGTACCCATGTTTAATAACATTTCGTTCTAGCCTGTTTTGAGGAAAACGGATGTATTTATTCCTGTAATTATAGAGCCAGTGTCACTGCCCGAATGCAATTTGACACACTGACTTGGTGAATTTTATGGTGTGCATTAACTCCTATAAATCTCTTATAGGAACCAGAGGCGTAAAAACTCAAGGCTGTTAGAACCTAAAAAATAAGGATCATTACTAAAGAAAAATTTTGATTGTGATATCAAACCAAAACATGAATTAAGATAATTATTATGATAATAATGAAAAAGAGACATATCTGAATCTATAATATCATACTTACTTTTGACACGGTGGATAAGGCTTCCTTTGCTACTTATGTACGGTTCTAATTCTAATATTAAGTTTTGGGCTAAATGCTTATCAAGTCTATATAAACCTATAAAGTCTGGGTCAGGCATTTCAAAGGCCATCTCCATATTCCTCAACTCTGCGTAACGTCTTCTATATGTAAGGGCTTCTTCTAAACGTGCATGTTCCAAAAAAATTTCGTACAATCCCAAGTCTGCCATTATTGTCTTAAAAACTTATATTTCCACATAACACACTTTTATAATAACAAATACGAAAACAATGAAACGCAAGATGTTGGTCACCTAGCAACATCTAATAAGACACCAATTTGACATTAATAGCAATTCATAAAAGTGTACCGTTTTACGCATTCTCTTACAAAACTGTCAAATAAAATGATTCATATATTTCAATTCATTTATGATCATTTGATGTTTCATCAAATAACTTGTCGTTTTAAGAATTGAAAAATGAAACATATTATGAAGACAATATGGAACATAAAATGATACCGTTTTAGACCCCCTGGTATTTTCAAATACAGCTTTATCCCACATCAAACACAAGCTCCTCACATAAATATATGCTGTTTATGATCTTTTATAAATTTGTATCCGTTTATTGTTTGTGAGGAGAAATAAAATAAATTTATTATTAGTATCTTGCTTCAGTCGTATAGCGCCTTAAGCACTATTCTAAATAAAATACTTAAAATCCAAGTAATTTAATACTACTTTCCAATGATAAATAAAAGAAATGAGAGGGACATTTTCATAACTCTTGGGAATCGCAGTAAGTGAATTCTGTACAGTCGCGTTCCACTAAAGGAATCGGACCGCTTCTCTTATTGCTCGGATATTTAGTGTAGAAATTCTCACATTTATTTTGTATTGTAAACTTCTTAACTCTAGCGACAGTTCTTTACAAATAATGTATAGTTAAAACTGTGTTTCTCGGTTTGTCAGTGAGTTCAACTGTCCACTGCAGATGGTACGACAACCGCATAAAATCGGATTACTTACTGCTTTCATACTGTGAAAACTGTGAATTACATTAACTTTCCGGAAGAAGTTTTAAACACGGTTTTTGTTCTGCAACACTATTGAATATAATTTTTTAATAAGATTCAGGACCGCAAAGTAAAATAATAGAAGTTCCTTTTTAGATATTTCAGTAAAGTATTTATATGACGCAATATTTCCAAAAGGAACAACAGAAATACTTATTTCCCAGTTGTCTTTATGGCAAACACTTTGACACTGAATACAATATCATTTAGTATTATGCAATTACTAGCTTCCGCCCGCGACTTCGTCCGCCTGGTCTTGGTCCAGAAAGATTAAGTAACAGAAAGAAAGAAATATCTTTCTTTTTCCTAACCTAATTCCATAATTCGTAAGATAAAATTTAAATAGAAAAATATTGGAAAAAATCAACTCAGCCACAAGTGAATTCTGTGATGGGCGAGACACTTGTGGCCGAGTTGTTTATTTCCAATATTTTTCTATTTAAAATTTATCTTAAGTTTAAAAATATCATTGAAAAATGCAAAAATTCAAAAATCATAAATCCATAATTCGTCTTTAAAAAAATACCACTTACTCCACCTATTGCAATGTAGTGTATTTTCCCGTAGAAAATAAGGATTTTTACGCGATAAAAAGAAGCTATGTTCTTCTCCAGGCTATAAAGTACTGTGTCCCGAATTTCATGCAAACTCGTTCGGCTATTGTTGAGTGATTCAGTAACAAACATCCAAACATCTAAACTTTCACATTTTTATGATATAAGTAGGAAGTCGGATAGTAATTTTATAAGATAAGGTGACGCCACATACACACATCAAGAATTTAATATAATATCCCTAGACTATACTTTATTAAATTCTTCATAACTCAAAAACTATCTACAGTACAAAAAAGTTTGCCTTTAGAAATTATGAAAAAAATAATGTAATACAAAAAAAGGCATGATAATTTGAATATAACTTGCAAAAGTTAGTTTTTCTTATAAACAAAACGGCCCTATTTTTGAAAATTAAAGGTTTTCCAACATTTATTTTTTATTTTTATTGAAAGTTTGTTTTGTATTTTATCATGCCACATCGACATTTAACCAGTTAAGAACAAATTAGAGCTGCAGGCATGTTGGAAGCTGGCGCTATCCAACTCATGGTTGTTGAATGACTTAAGTTGACCCTTCGAACCCACCAAAACGTGATCTCCTGATTATGGTCACGTTATCGTGTCGTGAGAGATATTGCGAAACGACGTTCTGGCAGAAAACGCGTTACCACTCTTGGACATGACCGTTTTCTACGAAATATCGCCAAGAGACAACCCAATGAAAATAGTTCAAAGACTCATCTGACCACCAATTATTGTTAGTGAGTGACCAAACTCGGAGGAGAAGTAAACATGAAGTCGGTCTTCACTCTCGCTTCACAGCTTTGCAGAGTGGCAATCGTGGAAGAAGACTTTTATGGATTAGAGAACTTTTGGCATGGAGTGACGAGCAGTTGTCAACGGTAATCTTTTTTGACTAAACTATGTATACTTTACTAACGTTTGACTATAGTATGTATACTTTGTTTTACCTTAGGAATAAGATATTTTAACGCGTCAAAAAGTATCATATGTTCCTCTTCAAGCTATAAAGTGTCTGTGTCCCTTATTTCATTCAAACCCGTTTACCGATTTGCTCATTTTCATTGGTTTCGAAATTGGTTCCAAAATCCAAACATCCTCACAAACGTACATCTTATGTTTTGGCGCGCACTGTTCATTGAAATAAAACAACTTTTACGGATATCAAACGCGCTATATTTCCACGAACTAAGTTGTAATTGTCCGTATTTTTAGGTTTTTAGGGACCTTTTACACCTTTACACCTTTACAGCTGCCGTGGTCACGGGATGGTCAGTCATCCCGTGACCACGGCAGCTGTAAAGGTGCCGAAACGTCGGGAAAATCAAAAATACGGACAATTACAAGTTAGTTCGTGGAAATATAGCGCGTTTGTGTGGAAATATATCCGTAAAAGTTGTTTTATTTCAATCCTCACAAACTTTCGCATTTATAATATTAGTAGGATAGGAAAAGATTAATTATTTATTGTTGAAATGCAATGAATGACGGACTTTAATGCCGTTACATCCGCGAGGAATTAGGGTATCGCGCGGACTTAGAATGTCGCGTGGTGGTGCCATTTATCAGAATTAAAGTATTCTATATCCATCACCACGGTTCAAGTTATGTTCATACCAAATTTAACTAAAATCTATTCAGCGGTTTACTCGAGAAAGGCTGGCTGTTCCAGACAGACAACAACCACTTTCACAATTATAATATTATGGATAAGTAAGTGTGAATGGAAAAGTATTTGGTGTCACGAAGTATTGTAAAAAATATTCCAAAGTGTTAAAAGTCGCTATGTCTATTTTGCATATTTTTTTTAAACAAAATTTTAAGTCCTTTTTCAAACCTTTAAAGATTGAATTTTATCCATCGCGTCGGACTTTAAAATCGATGTCATTTTCATTATCAACATCCCATAAAACTTCAATAGCGACACCCATATCGATTTTAACATGATTTACCCCTTTTTACCCCCTTAGGGGTTGATTTCCATAAATCACAAAATTTAGGTTTGTTTATTTGTATTTAATTTCCAACCATAAGCCTTATAATAATGAGTTACTTTTACTTTAACAATAATGGACTTTTCTTACTCAACTTCATCCCCCTTTTCACTCCTTTGGGGGTAAAGTTTCAAAACCGCCTAGTCAAGTAAATGTTAATTTTAATTATGAACCTAAATACGAAATTTTAAGATTCTAATACTTTTACTTTGAAAATAAAGGACTTTTCTTACACAACTTCATCCCCCGGGGGTGAAATTTTAAAAAAACGCCAAGACAGCTAAAGAACTATTTTCAATCGTCAACCTAAATACAAAATTTGAAGATCATAACTTCAAAACTGACGGACTTTCATACAAACTTTTATCCTCTATTTCATCCCTTTAGGGGTAGAATGTCTTAGGGCATCCTTAGACCTCACAAGGAATCTATGTGTTTAATTTGGAGTCTCTAGACTTAGCGGTTTGGGCTGTGCGATGATATGTCGTTTTTATGTTTCGTAGCCTAAAGGCAAAAAACGAAACCCTTATAGATTCGGCCAAACCGATGTATGTCACACCCTTTTTTATTCCAAAACTATGAGGATTTCACAGTTGAAACATGGTAGGTAGATGTATTCTATAAACCGCTTTATGGTTTTTACACAAAAATAAAAAAATATATGAATTAACACATGGAACTGACACTGAATTTTTTTTTCATCAAACCTACACGTGTGGGATATCATTAGATAGATCTTTATAAATTACATTGAGGCTTCTAAAACAGTTTTTTCTCAAAGTCAACCGTCTGAAAGTTATACACTTCCAAAGTGGAAAAATGTCCCCCCCCCCCCTCTAACTTTTAAAATAAGAATGTGAAATATCAAAAAAAATATATGATGTAGATCTTTATAAAAACTTTTAACGAAATTTGGTTTCAACGAAATTAATTTAATAGTTTCAGAGCTATAGCACATTTTCCAAAACCGCAAATATAACTTTGTCATTCATACAACACTATGAAGTTAAGTTAAGTTATTTTTGCAGACGAAAAATTATAATGGCATTTTGGCAATAATAATAATATAAACTTTATTGCACACGATACAAAAACAAACACATACAGAGAAAATGTCAAAAAAGAGGAACACACAATAGGGGACCTCATAGCTACGTAGCAGTCTCTTCCAGCAACCTTGGGTGAGAGGCGAAACCCTTCATGTGCGAGTTCGACTCGCACTTGGCCGATTTTTATATATTTAAGAAGATGTCGCATAACTAATAAGTATACGATTATCTACTATTATAAATAATTAAAAACCTACGTGGTTTTAAACCCCCGACGCAAGGGGTGTTATAAGTTTGACGTGTATGTGTATCTGTGTGTCTGGGGCAACGTAGCTCTTAAACGACTGGGCCGATTTTGATGTGTTTTTTTCTGTTTTAAATCTGGCTTGATCGAGATGGTTCTTAGCTATAGTTTATGAAGATCCGTTTAGCCGTTTGAAGATCATCAGCTCATTTCCTAGTTCAATTTTCATTTTAATTATCGGACAATTTGATCTTAATAATAAAAAAATATTAAGATTGAAATAAAACTTTAATTATAAATTAAAAACCTTAACAAAATAAAAATACTCTTAAAAACTTAGAAATATTATTTATTTACGCAAATTACATAAATTTTCCCATATGTTGGGGACCGATATGTATCTACCTATTGCTAGGCACTGCACGTTACTGAATAGTAACTTATAATAGCGGTCCCTTGCGTCTGTGAAAATAAATAAACGTAGTAAAATAAATATGTAATTAAGGTAAATAAATATTATTTATAAGTTTTAAGAGTATTGCTTTGTGTTGGGGGATTTTTAAATTTTATTTAAATTTTCTTATTGATTTTGATTCCGGCAAAATTTCGTAATACTAGGTTATGAAATTTTGCGAGAAAACTTTATTTTCTTTATTGTCTCTGGGTATAATTAAAGGCTCCTTCTATCTAATAAGAAAATTGATTCAAAAAAAATAACCTAGAAAGGCTCTTCTATCTATCTATAGTCAGAAATAATACCACACTTTAGTTTAGTTATCATTTCGAGGAATGAGATATTACTTACATGAGCACTTTGGAAAAAAAAGTAAATTACACAACCGTGTTTACATTACATGTAGGTTTGTCAAAGACATGACTTTTTGACTTTAGCTTCACAAAAGTTTTCAATGGTAACCTTTCTCATAAAAAAGCACAACAATAGCCATAGCAAAAAAAAACTAATACCAAAAGGACGAAATGAAACGTGCTTGTGATCCCAAAGTATTTTCCTTTGTGCAATAAATGTCAACGATATTCTAGTTAATGCTGGTATTTTTATAAAGGTGAATGAACGTTCAGACAAGTTATGGTTGGAATATACAACTTTAATTTACTAACCGACTTCAAAAAGAGTAGTTCTCAATTCGGCGGAATCCTTGTTACTCGATTACTCGAAGACGGCTGGACTGATTTGGATAATTATTTTTTTGTTTGAAAGCGTATACTTCCTAGGAGGTCCCATTGTTATCATATCGAGATCTGATGATAGGATTCTGGAGAAACCTAGGGAATATCCTCTTTACACCAAAACAATTACAGGTGAGATGCTTTGCAAAATGACTTTCGATGCGAATTATCATTTTCAGAATATCAAGGCTGTAGCGATTTCGGTGTTTTCTTTAGTAACTTATGCAAATACTTTCGGAAAGCACATTTTGGAAAAGTGGAACTAATGAAGAGCACAAATGGTCATCGGAACTATCACATACGATCGGTAAAAATATTTTTTGTAAAACAGGTGTACCAACATTGCGGCAAAAGAAATGTACGATGAAACTCACCCTACTCTTAAGTCCGTATGTCAATAATACGCCATCGGTGTATAAAGCCCTACAGCGGTTGTTTTTTCTCTGTTTTATATGTACCTCCTCAACGTATAGTAATATAAATACCAAAATTAACAAGAAAGAAGAAGAAAGAGGGAAAAATATTTATTTAAGACAACAGAAATACAAGGACTAAAATATAAACATATACAATCACCACAAATACATTGTCTCACAACAGGTCTCACAACGGCCCCGGCTGCCAATATCTGTCTGTGTATCCAGCGCTCTAGGTGTTGAGTCGCAATATTATGCTTCCCCTTTATTTAAGCTGTTAAGACTATGCCCTAGCATTATTTATCGATGTTATATAAACATTTTTTGACTTCTGACCATTCCTTTGGCTAGCCATATTTGCATTGCAATCTCTTGAGATGATATTTTAATCTTCAAACTTTAGATACAATCATCTTTAAACTCTTACTATTTTGAAAAATAATCTTTCAATGAAGAAGTTTCATGATGTTGAAAACATTATATTTTACTGAATGGGATTAAAATTTAAACCAAAACTTGTAAGACTGTTTTTTTTAATCCATCAAGTAATGATGGAGGAATAGATTATTTAAATTAAATATTCTCGCGCAAAATTTACTGTGGCCTCAAACAGGACTGTGATGGCGCCAAATGATTTTGTAAGCGTAACTTGAAGGCCCTAGAACTTCACTATTTGTAGGGATATTTTCATGATTCTTTCGGAAACTTTCCGTTTTTGGGGGGAATGTGGAGACAGGTTCATTTGCCCAGGTAGCTACTAATTAAGCATCTTATCGTTAGCATATATTCCAAATTTTAACCTTATTGGGTCGTTTAACTTTGTGTTGTCAACGTGCAAGCAAGTCAATCGAAAAAAAATCCAATATCGGGGGGAAAATTGAATATCGGGTCATCATTCAATCCTTCCTAGCAAGGAAAATCCAGTCAAACAATTTTTTAAGATCTGTAAGTGGTTTACGAGGATTCTCCCCTGGTAAAACCATGGCTTATAAGTGGCATTGCTTAATCAAACAAGGCAGATACTCAATTGAAGACTACGAAGGTTCTGGATGATTATTGATCCAAGATCACTAGTTTGGACGCCCATCCAGTACGCTCCAATCCATAGGGAGTCAGTTTTTCAAAGAAAATAAACACGCAATGATTGTAGCGACGACTTTACATCCAGCGTTTTTGGATCGCGACGCTGATACGAAATGAAGGTATGGTACAGACAAAACATATCAGGTCTTTATACCCGACCCTTAGGACTTCTGCTCCTGAGTTAAGCTCACTCGATATTGACAGGGTCATGGAAGCTGGCCAATGTACTGGGCCTGCGCCTCAAAAAGACAGTGGTACCAACCCTGAAAATTACTGGTCCATCTCGGTCACGTCACGCCCAGTCTCTGTAAGACAATGGAAAGTGTACTGAGAGAGAAACTGTAGTAGGCTAAGCTACAGGACCGTATTTAGAAGAAAATTAATTTCTCGGTGACCTTTAAAATGTGTGGAACCATCGAGAGGTATTTATTTATTTGTTTAATCTTAAGGAAGACCAACAACTCTCTTAAACATAAATAGCACTAGAAATTAGATCAAGAAGTCATTTACAGGTCCTCAAATATAAAAGGTGTAGCGAGCACGTGTTTTAATGGCCCGAAAGCTTTTTAAATGATTTGAAATTAAAGTCTTACTTTCATCATATGATCTTCCCGCTGGTATGTGTATCTGGAATTCTATATATCACGATGACAGCAGCGCGTAGAGCTATATTATGTCTGATTCACGAGCCCCTACTGAACTGGTTCATGAACTTGTCTCTGCAAGCAGACTCTTAATAGCGCAATACAACTCTGCCCCCTTGTCATGTAACTCACAAAGCTTCAGTGGACGATCGAGTAAGTGTATAGCTTTTATTGAAATTGATGTAGAATCGTTAAATTTTTTCACCCTGGCCTTCAGTGAAACAGCCAAGACAATGCTAACATCTTGTTCCTAATTCGGTTGTCCACTCAGGCTGTAAGAGTAACAGGATAAGGAACAGGTCAGTCCTTTCAACCTGAATCCTACTTTCCGAGGGATATGCTTGCTGATATGAACATCTAGAGCTTTTCGGCGTGTCATTTTCATTAAGTTAAGATCCAATCATCTTTAAGGGATAATTTAGACGTTTCGTGTCGGCCCGCTGCGCTGCCGAAGCGGTGCATTTGTCGTTTTGCGCACGGACGGTCGTTTGTTTCCATACAAAGCGCGCGGTGCGGTTACAGTGCGGCGTCGGTATCTATCTATTTTTGTGGCAGTACCGACGCCGCACAAAATATATTTTTATTACTTGAACGCAAACCCCTTCAGCAGAGACAGAAAGTAGCAATGTTGCGAGCTTATCGCTCTATTATCTGATATATTTCTGTCAGTGTCCATCTAAAATGGACAGCTATACTCTTCCCATTAGACAACCATAAATACGAATATGTACTTCACAAAATATCCCAAAGACTGGCGTTCAAAGCGTCGATATCGGCTAAGCGTATTGATTCTTTTATCTTCTATACCGCTCTAGAGTGCATTCTTACCTGTTTTTGTGTTTCCGAACACGTTACTTTCAAATCCGGGGCTTCTAAATCCCTAATGAATACCCTCTAGGCTCATCGTAGATAGTATGATACTCCTAGCATACCATTAGGCGGTATAACAGTGCAGTGACCTATTTATCAGAGTGAGACAGCAATAGCCAGACAGTAATATGAGCGTATTTCAAACGTACGTTATAGTATAAAAGCTGAATTTTGTGTATGTTACGCGGGGAACTACCAAAAAATGGTTTAACAGCAGCAGCACTTTCTATGGTTCGTCTAACATTTTCATTTATGCACACATTTTAAATAGCTCAATAATACAAAAAAAACTATAGGGGTTTCTCAGTACTGGGAGTAACAATATTCCCGGTTCTCTTAACGGATCGGACCCGGTTCCTGTAAATCTACGAATATGCCGTATGTAGTAAGTACAAGCTATAAATTTTGTTTTGCTGGACAGGGACACCCTGTTATTGTTTCACTTGCATAGAAGTAACCTATGATTGAATTTATAGAAAGCATCTGGCTATTGAAAATTAGATGTGAACTCCGTCTGCATAGTAGATTAACGCTTAATATAGACTGTGATGATAATCTCTACATAACCAAACAACGGCGTGTGTTCTTTCGTTCTTTAATTCAATCCTTAACTAATCTAACCTAATATCTAAACGGGATAATCTAATTACCTATTATAGTAGTTACCGAATATAACGCGACTGAGACGGACGCCCCGCGATGCCATGCCACCACAAATTATATAGTGTACACACGGTCCCCGCGTATAGGTAGGTCGACCGCGCCGGGCTTGCCGCCTGCGCTGCGCTTCGTTCGCATCGCGCGCTATGTAGTGTAATCGTTCCGTCCAAATAAGGGATTTTTGTAAGAGAAAAGCAGACTTAATTCTTTACAAACACATATAATGATCAATAAACAGTTTTATCAACTACAAATCAATACAAAACGTTACTTACGTTAGGACTCTTAATTTATTTCACAATTTTTTGTACTCGTTTCGCACTTGCAGCACAGGAACACTTTATGTGCGTAAGCGTTGACGTCTCGAGCCGCAATCCCGCCATTTTTACGATTATCCTTTTGTTTTTAAATTTCTCAGACTAACTCTAATGAATAATGATTTGGTGAATCGAATAACCGATATCTGTGGTTACTGACAATTGAATATTAGTAAAATAAAAGCTAACAGTAGGTACTAACTTCGTGCGCTTTTTTGTATTTTTTTCTTATTTAATAATGCCATGCATTAAAATGACACAAATTCACACTGTCCATCAATCATGCATTTTAATATCGAATAAGTAAATTCTAATAATTTTAATATTTGTTTAAAGCATTTATAGCTCGGACAAAAAAAAATATTGAAAATACTAAAATCCCATGCCTGAATCTGGCACAAATTTAACTCATGGGTTTATTTAAGTAATCTGCAGAAGTTATTTAAACTCAATTTTTTTTTGCCTTAGTTTCGTACTGACTTTAAGTCACTTTCCCCTGGTCGAATGTGACACAAACTAGGTTTGTACATTACGCAGGCTACTTTAAATTCAATACCATTGCGTTTTTTAACTTGAAATCAATTTTGTAAGTTTTATTTTGAATTATTTATATCCACCACAAAACGCAAATATAAGCTTTTTATATGCAAACACATCCACTAGCAAGTTTTTATAAACTTTAGATTTTTTAAAGGTTTTGCCTACAAAATAACTCGGCGCGATCGGTCTACTATATTACCCATCCCATAAGCACAATATAGTGAAAAAAAAACAAAAGTTAGAATTTTATATCATTTCATTTCTTAGTACCATTGCTTAAAGATTAATGACTTTAAAACAATATCTGACTTTTTTCAATTAAAATTATAAAGTCTCTACACATAAGTAGGTAGTTGATAAAGGCACCAAAAATACTGGGCATAAGAAGGTCGGTAATAAAAAGTGAAAAAGAAAGCAGAAAAAGTATTGCAGAGAGTACTGACCTCTGAGGGACCTCGACATTGATAGCCAATTGGTCTGACGAGCGACCAACAATGACAACTCGAATCGACCGATCCCTCAAAAAATCCGATATCCAGACACACAAACCAGCGGGAAGTTCATATGAAGAAATCTTATGAATAAGGCCTTCATGCCCAGTCAAAAGCCTTCGAGATATCAAGAGAGACAGCGAGCGCCTCATCATGTAGTAATTGCTCTTTAGTCAGAGCTGAAAAAAAATATTTGTGAATAAAGCTTCAAAAAACAGATGAATGCTGAACGAGAAACTATTCTGACGCTTCTGAATTAATAATATAAAGTTAATTAACTTTCTCATGCAAACCCATATAAAAATGCCAGTTTATAAGAAAATGCAGTAGTTATTTTACATTTGTTTTCTTAAGTAGTACCTTTTTACAATAAACTTGCGAGTTCTGACTTTATTCATCATAAATTCTTGAATTCTGTTCCCATTACGATAATACCTACCAACTGTGTTTTAGGTATGATTTAAGATACCCACAAAAAGTCGTTTAAAATTCAAAAATCTTGTTTAAAAATATTAAGCAACTATATTAGAGTTATTTATTATTACTGCATCTCCTTGTTTGCTTATTCGTGTTTACCTCTATTTTTGGCAGATTTACTTTCACCTATTGTGCAAAACGTCGCGTCGCACACAAGCCTTTGTGCAGCACTCCAGAATGTTCTGAACCAGGAATGCTTCGTAGAAGCCTCCACGCCTCCACGTCGGTATCCTGGCGTATCTTTATACACTAGAACTAGAGTGTGTAAAGGTACGCTTTAAATCTACACTAGTTTTTTTTGTGGCTCAGTGAATATAATTCAATAATAAAAGCGGAATATAAACGCTGCAATTACCCGTTTATTTAATTTTAAACTGCGCCAAAAACATAAAATGTTAGGCAACAAACATAATGAGGTAAAACGACACGGTGGCTGGCAGGCACAGGCGGCACGCGGCGGCCGTAGCGGCGGCGTAGCACTGCTATGTGCTGCAAACGAATGTGACACACACGCAACAAGAAGGGCAGCTTTCAAGTGAATTTAGCACGCTGTCATTTACATAGAATTCAGCATTTGGTAGAAATATTTGACTGTAGTAGAAGTCCCCAGTCAATTGACTTGACGGATTGATTGATTAAAAATTTTAATCATCATCAAATAATAGCCTATGTCGCTCAGGAAAAAAATTCTAAATCGGTTTCGTAGTTCCCCATATAATATGCATAAGAGAGATAAGAGATGTATTAGGACTTTAACTATGAAATTGCCGATTTGTATGAAGATTTTCAAAGAAAGTTCGTTTTTCATACTAACAATTTTTGTTATAGTTACTACCGCAAGTGCTAAGCTACAATTTTTTTATGTACAATCATTGTTTGAAGTCTAAGCAATCTAATGCTATATTTTTATTTTAAAAATTATGAATAATTTATAAATTATAATAAATTGTTGTAAATTTTGCTAACAAAAAAAGGAGAACCTTTCGAGGTATTTTTTATCGTTTAATAAACGAAAATAATAACCATGTGATTAATTATTCTTGATCATTATGATCTTAATTTAATATAAAATCAAGCAATAGATGTACCTCGTAATCACAGAAGTAGTGAGGTTCTCTAGAAGTGTGAGAAAAAAAATCGGCAATTTCATACTTTAACCCCTATTATATCCATTACTTTCTACAAACAATAAATTAGTTACCTACAACCAAATGTTCATAATATTAGTACAGATTAATAACATTACAATACATTGTTTATAAGCTAAAGGGATGTTAAACTTCATGAATGAATATAATAGGTAGGTATATAAATTTCTAAAATGCTTTATCATCGAGGTGTAATAATTATTTATCGAACATAGGTAATTATATGTTCATGTTCCCAATCTCAGAAAGGTTCCCATTTAAATATGTTGTCACAATTATGTTTCCTGTATTACGCTATCTGTAAAAGCTAATATTGTGTAGCGTGTGGTTGTGGGGTGTTCTTCTTAAATAATATTTTATACCTATAACATCGTTTTGATGTCATGAATCTTCCGACTTTTTGTCAGGGATGGCAAACAAAATTTAAGGAAACGTCCTGCTATATTTTTTTGCCGTGTGTATAATGTAATGCACATTAGCACAAATCTGCGTCCACGAAATGAAGCTTAGCCGCAGGCTTTGGGCGCATTTCAGAGCAACAGCATAGCTTCGCTGAAATTATTACCACCCCACATTCCAATTTTATAACAATTTAAGTTGTGTTCGGATTACCGCCTAATCTTTCTCGGTATTTTAACCACATTAATTTCCTATGGTTTGTTCAGCTTATTCGGATTTAATTCGATTGATTACCGATTTCATCATTTTACGTTAAACCTAAATGTTTTATTTTAACATTCTGTACAATTGATTGTTTATTTAACGCCTTGACTGCCGTTGGTCCCAGGACACAATATAATAGTTATTTGTGATGCAAGGCTGGAAAGTTGGATTTCGCCGCGAGTTACCTCTATTGAATCCTACGCGTAGCGAGGGTTTCAAAAGTACAAGATGCTAAAAACTTTTCTACCGAGCGCAACACATAATTTGTCACCTTACACCAGCGAGGAAAATTTTTAGGTTAATTCCGCGGTAACTCTGGTAAATATGTTTATAACAAAAAGTTTAATCTAAATTTACCGTATTCTTGTTGTTTTAATTATATAAAAAACTAAGGAATTTATAGTAAACCCAAAGTTATTTAAAATAATAATGAATTGATACATAAAATAACAATGACATGAGGTACAAGACAAAGCCAATTAAAAAATAAAGGTTATATGTCACGTTCACAAATCCAATCATAGGTTGTGAAATCTCACCCAGCCTAACATAATATTCTTATAACAAATAGTTTCATCTTATTGTTATTGATTTTATGATTCAATAAACTAAAAATATAAAAAAAAACAAAAACAGAGTATTATGATTAATTTAAAGCTATTTAAAATGAGAATAAAATGTAACATAAAAGTCAACAGTGCGATTCGGAACGCATTAGAACATTATAACTTTTTAATTTTGCATTTTACAATGCTATTTTTATGTGATAAATATTATACAAGAAAATACACTAGAAATCCCGTCAGGGCGACATGAGACTAGTTGCTTTTTTCTAGTATATTTTCTTGTTTAATATTTATCGCATTAGAACATATTTTTAGGTTTTAAATTAAATAAGTACTCTACATACTATAGGCCGCAAAATGCGATTTTCCACGCAGAAATTTATTGACAAAACCACCTTTTCCGAGCATGTGAGGTGAAAAATCTATTGTTTTGGCGGGCATCTTAAACGCAAAGCAAAAAAGAACTCATCATTATAACTTTTTAATTTTGCATTTTACAATGCTATTTTTATGTGATAAATATTAAACAAGAAAATATACTAGAAAAAAGCAACTTGTCTCATGTCGCCCTGACGGGATTCGAACCCGCATCCTTGGGAGTCCGGCCCAATGCACTAACCAATTATGCTACAATTTCGAATGCGAGGATATTTTTCTCATTGATGAAGCGACGGTGGCCAACACCGTAGAACGGTGAATATACTTACTAGAAAAATTCGACGTGCCCTCATAGGTCTCTGTAGCATAATTGGTTAGTGCATTGGGCCGGACTCCCAAGGATGCGGGTTCGAATCCCGTCAGTTGCTTTTTTCTAGTATATTTTCTTGTTTAATATTTAGAACTCAACCTACCAAAACGATGGTCATAAATCAAAATCCGTTCGCAATTGCACCGCTCGTTGGACCAAAAACTTCCTTCAATAGTTCTATTCAGTTAGTCGCTCAAGTTCCATCGCGGAAATTGCCTGGATGCGTAACATATAACAAAAGATATTATGAGACAAAGCGTTTCTGTTAAAATGGAGAACGTTATTTTCCGTGCGGTGCCGACTATAATACGATCCCATTTCTGTATTAAGGAATTTAAAACGAATTGCTGGAAAGTCTAGCCCCCATATTCTAAGTCGTTCCTCCAAAACTTTTTACCCTCCACTCAACCTCGTCGCGGGTAAAAATGGTAGTGTGTGCTATGCCTATCACGGAGTGGCTACGTACTCTTTGGCTCATCCAGGTCCTTACGGAGTTATGACTTAGAATACCGATTTCCAGGAGTATTTCGAAGAGGTTTTGAATGAGGTTTTGTTAAGTCGAGGACGAGTAAGTTTTGGAGGAACGACTTAGAATATGGGTGTAAGTCACCAATAGGTACAATAGACGATATCTTATACTGGATTCCACTCAAGTGCAATTTACTGGAACGAGGCACAATAAAATTCCTAAATAAATAATGGAAATACTTTAAATTGCTTTCGCAAAATATATCGTTTTTATTATTTCTAAAATGATTTAAACATTTTTGCTCTGTATCCACTTAGTTATCTATCAATAACAGTAAAAGGTGACTGATTCATGAATCGACCTATGACATAAGAGTGTCAAAGGGGGATAAACTTTTGTATGAAATATCACGTACATTCCTACTTAATGACACATACTGAAGTGTAGAGAAGCTGAATGAGCTAAATATAGAAAAGATGAAATATGTTTATTCAATTTTAAGCTGATTTTCTCACGGACAAACTAAATTTATACGAAATAGTATACACCAACACTCATAATATTATATATCTACAAATACAGACAAAGTCAAACAAGTTAAATGTCTTCATTAAAATTTATGTACCTTTCTGGAATTTCTAATGATAATTGAAATTGGAGTAGATGAACATAAAGAACCTTGTTTTAACAAAAAATCCATTAACTTTATAACGAATTTTTTTACCTTCAAATATTCAAATTAATAGAATAACTTTTAATAGCCATTTTTAGCCATCTGAGTTCATCTGACTGCTTTTATAAAATTATTAATCCTACATCGGCGTGCTTTCATATTCATGATTTCTATTCTTACTTTCTATGTGAAACTAGACGAGCGAGACTCTTTTCTTATTATAACTTCTCTATGATAAAAGTTATATTCCTACAGAACGTTCACCGTTAGATGTCCCCTGCCATTTCAAACTTCATAGTAACTTCACTCTATATTATTTAAAAATATTCAAGTAAAACATATTAATGTGTGGTGGGTACATGCAAGTTTAGATAATGGGAGTAAAAAGTACATATTTATTATTGGCAGCGCAGTGGGCAATGCTGCCAATTCCCATGGCAATGGACATCTGATTGTAAACGGTCTGTATACAAGATATCTAATTAAAAACAAAGAAGGACGAAAAAGAAAAGGTTTTTGTAAATGTAAAACCCATTACGTGAATGTAAACCACAACTTCACATGCAGTCTCGTAACGTTAATGAATAAGATTGCCACGTGCAGTTTCCACATTAACTTTTTAACTACGTACCTTAGTTAGATATGAAAGAAAAAATATTATAACATCAAGTACTGAAATGGCTTCATTTTATGAAAAAACTCTAGTAGCTATTTTTGTTAGAATTTTTTACTTGTTTGGATAAAATTTAACTTAATTTAATTTAATACTTCTGATATTCCTTTTACATTTTTTGCGTACTGTCTGTCCCCTGTCAAAATTTTACCTGATTTTACCTAGAATCGTGAATTTTATAAATTCCTGGAAGTAAAATAACCTTTCACCTCACACGCTCGGAAAAGTAGGTTTTAGCGTGGTAAAGTAGTTATTTAATAATTTAAAACCTAATGAATTCCGAATCACACTATTGACTTTTTAGGTTACATTTTATTCTCATTTTAAACAACTTTGAATTAACTATAATACTCCCTTTTTTATTAATTTAGTTTTTTATATCATTAAAACCACAAGAATAAGTATTGGTTGCACCGGTATACAATTCAAATGTGCCGCGTTAATTATTTGTTAGTTGACTGTATCGATTTCAAATTCGATTATTTAATTTGGTTGACACTTCCCATCCTCACTTTCCTATATTCCATTTCCTATTATTTATATTTCCCATTTCGCACATACTTTGTCTTCCTTATGAAAGAGCAAGACATTTCCTCGCCCCCTAGCGGTGTTAGCTGTCAACGCAACACTGTTGGAAACACTACCGGCAGAAAATTAGAAGGTCTTTGTGCTTTCTAATGGCCGCTGGCGCGTGTGCACCGATTTATCAAGATTAGTTGCCTGATCTTTCAGAACCCTTTATAGACAATTATATTGGTGATGTGAAGTGTCATCCCACCGATGTCCCCAAGAAACTGCAACAGCCAACTCCTAGGACGTCCCAGGGTACTTCCAACACCACGAGGCGGTCAAGGTTTCGTGCCCTTCCTTGTATATTTGTTGACCTCGCGTTCTTTAACCACAATTTGTTCGTCCGTAATACAGTACACAAAATTTGAAAAGCCCGCACAACCATTTTATGCTCTTTAAAGTCCAAGTATATTTTGATTAAACTTTTTGCTAAAAGATTTTTTTATAGGATGTTAACCGCGGAAATAACCTAAAAGTTTTCCTCGCTGTTTTGAGGTGAAAAATTGAGTGTTGCGCTCGGCATAAAAGTTTTAGCGTCTCGTACCTTTGAAACGTTTTCTACGTTCAGGATTCAATCTTTGAACAACTCGCTGTGGTTCAATGCTAGATTACTTCGCTTGCTCAGGATTCAATAGAGATAACTCGCAGCAAAATCCAACTATAAAAAATGGTGTAGAAAACTGCTTCGCTGCCTCTGTCGCACTCGCTGCGCAGTCTTATACCATAAGTTAGCGTAATGTTGATTAAAAGACGGAACTACACACTCCGTATAGCGCTATCCCTCTTACAATGTTACTTTGATATTGTTTGAACAGCTCATAGTAAGACCCCTGAGGGCCTACTCTCTAAATCCGTTTTCCAAGCTTCGAGTTATTTTCGGATCGTTCTCTAGACTTTGTCAAAATTAACTACTAAAACTTTACTTGCGCACCAAACCAGGGGCCCAATTCTGCTAATACTTAGTCACAATCGTATTCCAATGGTGTTCCAATGGTAGTGCTGTTTTACACAGTTCTTATTACAACAGTGTAAATAAACACTACTATTGAAACACCATTGAGAGACGATTATGACAAAAATTTAGCAGAATTGACCCCCAGGTGCACTGCAGGGCATTCCCAACCAACACATACTAGCTGTAAAAGAGTTGATAAATACATATTTTTTATTCCTTAAGCTGGCTAGAGATGCGATCTAAAGTACTGGATAAGCACTTGTGCAGCTCTTTTAAGTGCGAAAGAGGATCATATTATACAGCTATTTGGTCCATAGAAAAGCTGGTTAAACGTATTACAAAAGCTGGTTAAATAGCTATAGTAAGACTTTTTAATGGCAGATTAGTAATCTATTACTCCACTTTTTCCATTTTACATCTATTGGTTTTAGTATAATATTCTACTTATATTTGTTTTCTTTAACGTTAAAAAGATTATTAAAGTTTAAAAAAACAATACTTGTATTCAATTCAACATATCACAATATAATGTCTTACAAAAAACATAAAGTACAAGCGCTCGTTAAATAAGCTCGTTTACGGAAAAAAAGTGAATACATTATTTATAGGTTATGTGGTGTATGGATTATTAAATATTTTGGTTTCTCGTGCGTATTGGTTACCTAAAATAACTAGTAGAATAGTTGAAATAGTTTTAAGAGCTCTTTTTTTACCTAATTTACCTAAAAATGTAACTTGGTGTTCTATTAGTATTTAGATTAATGTCGTCCAATCATCCCTAATACTTGAAAACAGTTCTTTTGATGTCGAAAGCTGTTTAGAGGTTTCGAATTATTCTATTAATTGGGCTGTTTGGTTTATGGCTATGTTTATTAGGCTATGTTTGGTATATGAAAGAGAGGTTTTATTAAAATTTTGGCTGGTCAAAATATTTTCAGGAGTACATTTTAAGCCTGTTGTTCACCAGCGTTTTAGGGTAAAATAAAAACGAAAGTAAGCTGATATGCAGGGTCTATAATACCGATTTTTTTGGATACCGATATAAATACCGATAATCTGGGAGTGAGTTATTGATATTGATACAGGTATTTAATTTCGATCCCTAAATATCGATACTTTAGATTCAATGTATCGATTTAATACTGATACTAAAATACCGATATATTACCAGTATTTTATATCTTTTTGGGTACATTTGTATACCTGAACATGAAATATCTACTGATAATGTGTTGTAGGTAGATAGGGCTAAAGCCCCGGTTGTTGTCAAAGCCCCCTTTGTGACCTTTTTAAATTTTAATAATGTTATCAAATTAATTATTAAATAATTAGCCCGAAAAATGGGTGCAAGTGATTGTCGACCTTATTGACTTAAAATAATCGGTTTACGATATACGAAATACGATTTTACAAATACTCTTTTGCATCTTTAAACCTTATTAACCGACTTCAAAAAAGTAGGAGCTTTTCAAGTCGACTGTATATATATATATATATACATATTCGGGTTGATACCCCCTTTCCGTAACACGTTGTATATATATTTTTAATATAACGTCGTCAGTTTTCAACCGATTAAAATCATTCTTTTTTATCTGAACGAATATAGTTCAAGTGTGGTCCTGGCTAGTACATTTTCAAAATCCTGAAAAATATAATTAACGTTTTGGCAAGTAGTCGTTTACCTAGTTGACATCATTGTTGTATATTGGCTGATTTTTAGTGTAAGTAACATCACATGATGTAACTAAAAATTGTGAAATAAAAAACTTTTTCGTACCACTTGCTCAAAAAGTGACATTCTATGCCACAAAAAGCGAACAGAACAATAGTCATTTTTAATCTGTTAAAAACAGGGAAAGAAAATTGTACTTAATTTCATTCATCCTCTAGGGGGAGAATGTGATTTAAATTTGGAATACTTACCGAAATTTATACTGAACTACATCTGTTTTTACACCATTGAGTTTGTATATAAAGCATTACAAATCTTTTTGAAATAGGAAAACGCATTTATTATGCAGTTATGATTATTAAATAAAATTACGAAAACCGACGAGGCCGTATGAGCTTGATGCCTTTGCTTTTCCGACAAAAAAATATTAGTCTAGGAATTTGCCGCGTTTTTGTTTTCTTCAAATACATCTCATATTATTATTGTGTTAATTTTTTCGCAAATGGTACGAAAAGTAGAGTATTTTCCTAGGTAATAAAGCTATCTTAGTCTTAGGTGAACTTAAATCCCTCGCTACACTCAGGACTCGTCTTAAATTTAAGACGCATCGCTCGTGATTTAAGTTTTTAACACGCTCGCTACGCTCGGGAGTAAACCTCGAGTCCTTCGTTACGCTCGCGATTTAAATCGTCACCCGCGACAGAAGACACTGCTTTATCCCCTTGGTTAATAATCTACTATTTATAACCCAAATTAAAACAGACTTCAAAAAGTAAAAATGCCAGCCAAGGCATTCTAAATTGCACTTCTAATAACTATATTTTTATTGTTCTTGCCTTGGCTGACACCGACTCCAAAAGTTTTATTTCTTACTTTTTTTATATACTATGTAGGAAAATGTTGATAGCTTTATTATGTACAGCTTTAATCTGTACTATTGATTTCTTTATTACTTCTAGAAAGCTGACAGCTTGGTGAAATAAATAAGCTGCTAAAGACTTCGATAAGTCTGATAAATTATATAGAACAGCTAGAGCACGTTGTGAAAAACAATATAAAGCCGCAATTCAACCTAAGTCTGTAAGTTTACATATATTTTTATTAAACTGCTCATATGTTGGTTGGGTTGCATCTCACGCGATGCGACACAAGAATCCAAGTTAATGATAACAACAAAGTCTTGAGAACGATCCGAAAGTAACCTGAAACTTCGTAAATGGACTAAGAGAGTAGGCCCCCTTTTCAGTGCTCCTCGAATTAATACCTAATTAGTTCACCTAGCAGCGCCGCACTCGTGTCGTGTTACGTACGAGTTAACTTGCCGGTTCTTATCCCCATTAGCTTCCTACACTCAAGAGCAACGTTGCGAATTACATTTGTTTTTTTTTATTAATATCTTGGTAATTTTTTTTGCCTTTTACAATTCTATTTTTAAGTGATAAATATTAAACAAGAGCGAGAGAGCGAGCACCGTCAGAGCGAAATGAGAAGTTGTTTTTTTCTAGTCTTCTCTAACCTTGTTTAATATTTATTACATTTGTATTTGTTTCCATCTTTTAAAATTATACTTGAAACTTTTGAGATTTATGTAGAAAACTAAAAAATCGACAATACAATAATGAACCATGATTTTGTTGTAAGTAAACTCGTTCACTGACATTACAACTATAGCCAGGGGTCGACACTTCATACAAAAATGTAAATTATATGGATTTATGAACGTAGTTTGTGCCAACATTAAATTACAAAAAAGTCCGACTAATGAAAAAGAAAGTTTAATCGCTTTGTCCTATAGTATTATAAAGACACGGCAATTTAGCCGCATTATACATAACGTCATATTGGCAAGCATGTGACGCGCCGCCAAATTTAACTTAATTTTAAATAATTTTAATAATGTTATTAATTACAAAGAGCCATAATGGGTGGCAAATCTTTGCGAACGTGCGAAATTTGTTGTGTCCGTAGAGTGAGAAGGTTGAACAAGGTAATATTTTTGGCTAAATTAACGCTTGAGCTGAACAGGTAATATGATCAATTGTTTTAATAAAAACATTGTATAAAGTCCATTTGAGTAAAAATAGTGTAAATAATCATATTAATAACGGTAAATATTATGGATTTAAGTAATAATTTTATAAAAATTACATTATCGTAGTGTTTCATCATAGTGCTGTGTCATTGTTATGTTATTAGTTATCGATATTGTTATATTTTAGATGTCCGTCATGGGAATAAGACTTCCATCGGTTGGATCCCGGTTCCCGGACAAATAACTTCCAGTCTGGAAGAAGCGCGCAACCGCTGTTGTCTTTTCTATCAGTGGCTGCTTCATTCTTCTGATACTGCCTTCCAACATTCCTACAGGGGGGCTATCGCGTAAAAAATATGGATATGGACATGGGCTTCATTTGACAGTTAAATGACCATATATGGTAATTTTATGAGCTTCAACTGTCAAATGAAGCCCATATACATACCCAGATTTTTTACGCGATAGCCCCCCAGATTCATCAGAATTACATAAATCAAATGAAACCTTGTTTTATTCGTGCAATACTATACTAATAGGTAACTAATAACATCCGAGTGGAATGTGAAAAATTACAACGGTGTAAGTATGTATTAGACATATACGTATCGATATGGATAAAGAAAATATCCATATCGATACGTATATGTTTAGGGCACATCCCTAATCCCTTGTCATTTTGACAACTGACACTGTTATGTTGGTACCTCTAAGAAAACTTAGGTTGGTAGAAACTACGTTCATAAATCAGTTCAGTTGCTTGTACGGAAGTGCCGTCTCTTAAAAACGTAGTGATTACTTGCTCAGTGACTATAGCTATTTTAACAATAAAAAATCTATAGTCTCGTTCACTGTCAGCGACAAGTCTTAAAAACTATGTCTTCGTCTTCTTCTTTTTATGTCATGGCGGTGCCCTTTTGATTTCGCCAATATCGAGAAAGATGCCATTTTTTTTTTAAATAAGAATATTATTACTTATTTTATTGTTAGTCTGACAGATGAACCACAAGCTCGAATAACAATAATGCGAGTGCCGAAATTCAAAAGCAAATACACATATTACCAACAAAACATAAACACATGATAAATCTCGCGGAGTGCGGAGTTTAATGAAATCTTGTAGAAAAGGGTTGTTATTTACTATGCATAGAAATGAAAAAGTAGTTCGTCATTCCCCCAGGGAATGTAAGGATGAACTTTTATCGTTGTTATAAAAATATAATAGAACTTACTTATGTAATTATACTTAGCTCTGAACCGATAATGAGGAAAGCTGGCGAGCAGCGCTGGTATACCTATCACATACACCGTAATGAGCGACGTGGCACAGATGCTTCCGATACACGGACGATAATGACTTTATAATAGATTTTCCAGGAACTTTGATACATAAAAACATAAAAAATGCTGAAAAACTTATTAAAAGTAAATCTAACGTCGGCCAAGTTACTACATCATTATCATCATCAGCCATATTTTATTGTCCAAATAAGCAGGCACGTCATGACCAACCACGTGGGCCAAATGTGGTTATAATTTTTTTTTATAAGTCAATAACTTTTTGAAACAACGCTCTCTAAAAAATTTTTACTTGTCTACCGGGAAGTTCTACGATTGTACATGTGAATACATACTTTAATATAAAGTTTGGCGGATTATTTCCGACATATAAGTTGTTTGTGGCTAGGTATTTTTATATAAAAAAACCATGAAAAGTTTGTGTAGTTGTTATTTGTTGAATGAATATCAGCTTTTACGTTCAAGTTTATGGAAATTCTTATGATATATATTTTTGCTTTAAATACTGAAAATAAGAAGAGTTATTGAATTAAAACTCTTTTACGGAGTACAAAGTGCTTTTTATTGTCATCAATTCACTATTTAATTATTTCTTTTTATAAATATTTTGTAAATCATCTAGATCTTTCCTAGATCATGATCTAGGTAAGATAAACAGTACGCACAAAAATTCTAGAAGTTACCGAAGATTTATTAGGATAATATTAGTTATTATTATTTTTGGGGTATAATATAAAAAGATTATAATAAAAAACAAGAACCCTGACTTAAAAGCCAAACTACTAGTTGTCATAGTAAAATTAGCTGCAAATCATTTTACTTTCACATCAAAGCATGTCAAATCGACCATTCATCGAGAACAATTGAAAATCGGATCATCTAAATACGCGCACGGCTGATGTTATGAAATCAGTGTCACAGTAGCGAATCCATTATCAGTAACATGTCACGAGTTAGGCTCGCATGTACAAATACGTCGGTGGTACTGTATTCGGCGGTTCAATACAACGTGAACCAATCTAACGGTTTGTCCAGCGTGTTTTCATTTAGGTCGACTGCTCTATGTTACAGGATTAGGTACTGAGTCTTTGATAAGCTTTTGGTAACGAAGCATACTAATCAGGAAGGCGTAATCAGCAATGTTATTTTTTTTATGAGTATGAATAGAAAACTATGTTAAATCGACAACTGTAATTATCAGCAATAACAATAAAAAATCGAATCATCTAAATACGCGCACGGCTGTTATTAAATCAGTGTCACAGCAGCGAATCCGTTATCAGTAAAATGTCGCGAGTTAGGCTCGCCTGTACAAACGTGGTCATGTACTCGACAGTAAAGTTCAATACTAGGAACCAATCTAACGGTTTGCCCAGCGCGTTGTCATTAGGCCGGCTACACTATGTTACACAGGAACTTGTAACTTCTGCGTGCCTTTGCTATCCTTTTGGTAAAGGCATAATAATGAGGTAGGCGTAATCAGCAATGTCATTTAAATACGAGGAACCAATATACAGGTTGCCCAGCGTGTTGTCATTAGGCCCGCTGCACAGAAATGGGTAGATGTCAGTAACTTTAATAACTTTTTGGTAACGGCGCGGCGTAATCAGCAAAACTATTTTGTTGGAAATTAATAGAAAAATATATACTATTTTTGTGTTTAAGTAATAATAATATCTCGAAAAATATGTTTACAAGTTTTTCATCCATTCACTACCTCTTAGTTGCGTACAACCTCAGTTTATCGACCTCTTATAGTACCAGCCATGTTCCAGAGAGTAAGCGAGACGCAGCTATACGCACGTATTTCACTCATTTAATATGTTTTTAAATCTTTCGGCTTTAATTATTATTAATGGGTTATTTTATTACTTCATCAAAGTTAACACACCTGGCGGTTACAAGTGTAAAGACAAGCCTCCGTCACTCGTATATAGCTACCGCAATTAAGCACCTACAGCGCGCTACAACTTGGAATTGTAAATCAGTCAAGGCCGTCCCGCGCTTGTGAGTACAATCGTGCAGTTCGAAACATGAATTTAATAAAACATTAATACTTACTTACGAAATATTACGAAACATTAATCTTAAACATGAACTGCACCATGTTTATGTTTTCCGACATATACCCTTTAAAATTGTTTGTTCGATTTCGAATTTTCGCAACACTGAAGTTTAATAATGTGTACTTTAGAGATGGTAAGAAATACATACAACATTACATAAAAGTTAGACAATAATTGTAAATACAAAAAATGCTTTATAACATTATGTTGTTATTTATTTAATTCGCTTGTACAACCATGACGCTTGAGCTGGGGTATAGGTAAATTCTGAATACAAAGGAATTGTGCTCTTGTCGGCGTTGTTGTAAGGTGCAATTTTGAATACACCAGATGCGTTGGAAATTTTGTAGGCTATTAAAATGTCGGCTTTCTTCGAGATCAAAGGAGTGCGAGTTCTGTTACTATTATATATTCTGTGGTATAGAGCTCAATCGCAACTAGGGCATCGAGCCCGGGTTTACCCGGACCGGAAAAACCCGGGTTTTCCCGGTTTTGAGGATAACAAAAAAACCCGGGTTTGATTTTTAAAACTCGGGTTTTTCGGGTATTTTTTAATACCTTTCTTTTTGTTATTTATTAACCTTTAGACGTCCGCTCGACAGCCCGGGCTGTCAGGGCTGTCAATTGCTGTACCCGTCTATTCCCGTAGACGGGTACATCGATTGACAGCCCTGACAGCCCGGGCTGTCGGCGGATGTCCAAAGGTTAAGTATAAGCCACTTCCAATGCAATATTAAATAGAATAAAAACACGCTTTGATAAATTATTACGTAAATAGAAGCTTAGTTGCTACAAGAAAACAAGCATTTTGTCATTTTGTTTAGTCGTCCACTTTGACAAATGAAGAGGAATTGAACAGTGAGTTAAGTCGAGCTGTTGATACTCCTAATACTGCTCACACTGCTACTGCTGAAACTAGGTCAGCAGGTCCTTCAGACTCAGACGATTTGTTTACTACTGTGAGGGTAGAAATGGCACTCTTCGAGAATTGCGGTACGCGACAGCGACGGGCGGCGTTACCTATCGCTGGCATATGAACATTTAAAAACCTACTATATATGACATTACAATTACATACAAACATAGATAAATAGGTACAAACAAATAAATTAATAATAAACATATAAGCAAACTACACTACCTTATACTAACTATAACAAGAAAACGCCGTCGCAACTCGCAGACGCGTGGCATAGTACCGAGAACCCTGGCGCTGTTGCCCCGCTGAATACATAGACTCAGCCGCTGGGCAAGATAGGCACCAGCTCTCAGTTCTCCTAAGGCGTGGACCAGTCTTGTGGAAATATCTTTCATAAACTTTGTTGTGTCAGACGACCAAGGGCCCATTGTCTCTACTGCAAGCGGTGCAAACTCGTGGCTTACTGAGAGCGACGCATATTTGCGGCGCTTGAGGAATTGAGCTTGCTTCGCCGTGGCTCCAGCTCTTGAGGACGTACCACGTATATGGGAAGGACCTAAGGTGTCTACACAGGTTGCATCCCATACCAAGGTACGCCCCAAGCACTAGGGCACTAACGTCGCACCATCGGGTCTTTTACCATCATCCCTGAATAAACCACAAGAGATGATGGGATCGAAACAGTGCCGAGGACATGCTTGACTAAATCGTTCATAGCACCATGCCGATAGGCGCGACCGGCGCTCTTAACGCAAGTGAGCCCATGGCGTCCGATCTGGTCCAAATCTTTGCCACACGGACAGTGATGAGGTTCCACAGCTTAGCACCCAAGCGTAAGCAAATGGAGATGCGAAGGGTAGCGGGATCGAGGATGGTGCCTAGGTTGTGGGAGGGAAGAGCGTAGAGCCAATGTCCGGATTCTTTTTCGATAGCAGTCGGGCTCGGTCCGTATCATCCGGACAAGCAGCCAGCAGCTCTGCGTGAGCTGCAATGAGAGCTGGTGACTCCCAAGCGCTCTGGTGTTTCAGATCCAAGGGACAATCCTCTTCCGGGAATGAAGCACTCCACGCAGATCTGGCATCCGACAAGCATGACACCTCTCCGTCAACGAGTGTAAGGCAGTTTAATAACTCGCTGATGAGTGAGAAGGTGCTGTAGGCGGAGGACAGGAAAGCAGGGAGTGCGACACTAGAGGTTGTGCGTAAGCCCAGCCCACCATATCTAATTGGAAGATTTTGCGAATTGTACTTTTTAATACCGCATCAATAGATTTTTTATCAAAGGAAACTTCCAAAGAGGGGAACAGCGTAGGATGTACAAGAATTTTGGAGTGCATAGACAAAGCCGAAGTATGTAAAAAGCTATGTGTCGTGAATAGGGTTCGTCGATGAAGAGATAAATGAAAACTTGCGAATACTTTCACAGCTTTTACTTGCGTTTTACAATATGGTTTTAAAATAGAAAAATAGCGTAACAAGAATACAATGCGAATGGGGTATAAAAAGGTGTCCGTTGTCGTTCTTATATAGCCTGTTTTGAATTTGATTTTGACCGCTTCATCTCCTCCAGCCAATCACGTTGCCGCAGCCGTCACTCGTTCCATTGTACGCAGAAGTCGCGACATGCCCCCGGCTTTGGAAGCACCATGTTGCTTTCAAGTTAGGTAGTTGCGTCTTCAGATAGCAAAGGGCATATTTTTGAAAATGCCCGCCTCACAGTGCCATTTGCCGTGCGTATATCTGCTACACGAGATATGCCGTCGTTTCCAGGAACAGCAGCCACGATGCGCCCTAACTGCCATTTGAGAGGAGGCAGATTATCGTCTTTGATGACGACGAGAGTTCCAACCTTCAACGAATCGCCGCCTTCAGTCCATCTGCATCTAGTTTGCAGCTCCGATATATATTCCTTCGCCCACCGTGTCCAGAAATGGTGACGAAGTTGCTCCACCTTCTTGTAGCGGTTAAGAAGATTTCCTGGATCAGCTCGCATGTCATCATATACTGGCGCTGTAAGAGTACGACCGATCAGGAAATGGGCAGGACTTAAGGGTAGGAGATCATTAGGGTCTGAGGACATAGGTGAGAGTGGACGTGAGTTAAGGACCGCAGCCACTTGTGCTAGTACTGTGGTGAATTCCTCGAACGTTAAATGCGCGTTCCCAATGACACGCGTCAAATGATGTTTGCACGATTTAATTCCTGCCTCCCACAGGCCACCAAAATGAGGAGCGTAAGGGGGAATAAAACTAAATTTAATAGATTGACTTGTTGCAAAATGAGAAATATCAACTGAACAATTATTTATAAAATTTTAAAACTCTTTCATTGCTCCTACAAAATTCCTGCCATTGTCAGAGAATATTTCAATAGGTTTTCCATAGCGTGAAATAAAGCGTTTGAGTGCTAGAATATATGCTTCCGAAGAGAGATCGCTTACCAATTCCAAATGTATTGCGCGTGTTACAAAACAGATAAATAAACAAATGTATGATTTAACCGTTTTTGCACCCCTCCCTTTACGATTTAAAGTATACACTGGTCCGGCGTAGTCGACACCACAATATAAAAAGGGATAAGTAGCATTCAAACGTTCCTTAGGTAAGTTACCCATAAGCGGATGCAATGTTTTGCCTAATAGTTTTTTGCAAACCATGCAATCTTGCACAATTTTTCTAGCAAGGTTTCTTCCTCCAATCACCCACCATTGCTCGCGTACTTCGTATAAGAGTGCCTGAGGGCCTACGTGCAAAAGAGACTCATGTTTGTTACGAAATATTAGTAACGCTAATGGATGTTTTGATGAGAGTAAAATTGGGTGCTTCTTATTGTAGTCGAACTTATCAGAGTTGTTAATTCGACCCCCAACGCGTATGATATTTAAATTGTCTAAAAATAAATTGAGTTTTTGTAAGCTAGGATTATGTTTAAGTGATAATCTGTTTTTTAATTTATTGTATTCATCATAAAATGATTCAGATTGAGACGATTTTGCCAGAATCAACTCGGAACATCTCAACTCGTCAACACTGATTGCACCACTTAATTTATCTAGTTTTGATTTCCGTATATTATGAATGAACCGTAGTACATAGGCGAACGTACGGGTTAATTGGTTAAAACGAGAAAATCTAGCAAAGGGGATGATACTCGCACCTTGATCACATTTAAACGCATGAATAACGCTAGTCTTAACCTCAGGTAATTCATTAATAGTTGAATGTTGTAAATTAGAATCAAGATTAGTACAATCAAAGGTCGCATCATGTAAAAAAGACGGGCCATTCCACCATAACCGTGAAGTGGTCAAGTCAGGTAGGTGCACGCCCCTTGACACTAAATCTGCAGGATTATTTTTTCCACTAATATGGAGCCATGACTTCCCTTCTGTGAGTTCATGTATCTCAGATACTCTATTTTGAACGAAGGGTTTTAATAAATTAGGCGCCATGCGTAGCCACCCTAAGACTATAGTAGAATCCGTCCAGAATATGACGCGATTAAATTGACAGCGGAGCGAATTTCGTACTAATGAGTATAATCGCGCACCAAGCAGTGCCCCGCATAGTTCGAGCCTCGGTATGCTAACAGGCTTTAACGGCGCAACTTTCCCCTTTGAGCACAACAAATGCATAGATGCTGGTACATTATGATCATTTGAAATTGATCGAACATAAATACACGCCCCGTATGCAGTTTGAGAAGCATCCGTAAATATGTGTAGCTCTAACTCTGTAGGTTCATAAATTGCAATGACGTGTCGCGGAATGCGAATGTTTTCTAGCGCCGATAGATTGGTAGCAAACCGGTTCCAGTCAGCTGTGACGTCGCGCGGCAGCTCATCGTCCCAGTCTAACTTGTGAAGCCAAAGCCTTTGTAATAAAACTTTTGCTATTATTATTGCCGGACTCAATAATCCTAATGGATCGAATATTTGAGAAATATGAGACAAAATTGTGCGCTTAGAAATTGTATTACTGTTTTCAAATTTTGTATCAAAATAATATTCATCTAAATTAAAATTCCAACACATACCTAATGTTTTACAATTGTGACTATCGTTGATATTTAAATCTTTAGCGTCATTGAAACAATTAGAACTTAGTTCACATCGAAAATTAAATATCCATTTCCTTAATGTAAAACCTCCCGCTTTTAGAGTGTTTGAAATATTTTCGCATAATTGTAATAATTCGGTTTTATTATTAGACCCTGTGACCATATCATCAACAAAAAATGATTCAGCTATTGTTGTTTTGACGTCAGGATCCGGACAATCCAACGATAATTGTTTTAAACACCGTACGGCCAAGAAAGGTGCGGAGGCAGTGCCATAAGTGACCGTATTTAACCTGTATACATTAATTGGTTTCGTTGGATCGTCACGCCATAAGATAAGTTGCAGATCACGTTGAGTTTCGTTAATTAATACCTGCCGATACATTTTTTCAACGTCAGCGCACGCTATATATTTGTGTTGACGCATTCGCAATAAAATGGCAAACAAATCGCCTTGTATCGGAGGCCCTACGAGTTGTAGATCATTAAAAGACTGCCCGGAACTCGACTTCGCACTAGCATCGAATACCACCCGTAGCTTAGTGGTTGTGCTTTGCTCGCGGAGCACACCGTGATGTGGTATCACATAATGAGGGGTTCCGTACTTGTCTACACGCGTCATATGACCTAATTGTATATACTCGTTCATAAAATCGCAGTATAATTTTTTATATTCAGGATTAGCTTGGAGGCGCCGTTCCAATGATAAAAAACGTATAAGGGCTTGAGGATATGATTCGCCTAACTCATGTAGTGATGATTTAATAGGAATGTTTACGGTAAATCTACCGTTTCCGTCACGCATCGTAGTGTTAACGAAAATATTTTCGCATTCCTGCTCTTCATCCGTGTACGTCTTACATGGTTTTATAATTTCCTCAAGCTCCCAAAATTTACGTAATTGTACATCTATACTTTGAGAGAAATTACATTGCACACTACCCATACCGCGCATTGACTGTATGGGACCCGAGACAATCCATCCTAAACGCGTATTTTGAAGGAACGGTCCATTAGGTAATCGCATTCTACCGTTATTTAGCAAATCCCAAAACTTATCTGCGCCTATTAGGATATCAATGTTTTGAGACTCGTAAAATGATGGATCCGCTAGTTGAATGTGCTCAGGTATTCGGAACTCCGCATAGTGCTTAGATATAGCGGGCAATGTATATGTCAAGTGCGGCAACACAATACATTGAAGATGAGTCGCGTATGTACTGGTGCAGGATTTTATTTTGATTTCACACATTTGTGTAGACTGTGTGATTGAATTTCCAACACCACGAATTTCATGTGTGGACTGTATTAATGGTAATTGTAATAATTTGCACAGTGAACTCGATATAAAACAACGTTCGCTTCCCGAATCTAAAAGAGCGCGCGCTAAATGATAGTTGTTTTTAATATCAATAACTTCTACGATTGCAGTGGATAACAAAACTGCTTGTGTTTGCGATAGATGAGTGCCCGGATCTATGTGTGCGTTAGATAAGGCGGCGGTAGTGGCGGGGCTCGCAACCGGTTTCTGCACTGGTAACATCTTCTGGGAGAGGGACGAGTGCATGGACAAAACTTGTTTGTTATCTCCACATTCGCGCGCAGGCACCGCCGGGCTAACATTATCATTTTGTTTGTGCAATAATGTGTTATGCTTTTCGTTGCAATGTCGACACGGACCGAACCTACATGTATTAATGTTATGACCCGGGCGCAAACAGTTCACGCACAGTTTGTTAACGCTTACATGTTCGAGCTTAGTATTTAAATCAGTGGTTAAAAATTGTTGACACGCGTAAAGTTGATGAATACCGTTATTGCAAAACGAACATGACTTGCTAGTAAAATGCTTTTGCGGCTTGTTAGTGGAAACGTTGCAGTGAATCTTTGGATAGTGTGACTGTAAATGCTTTTTATTTTTTGTGTTTGAAGAAGTGCTATTACCGTTAGATAACTGCAGCGTCTCCAGCATATCCGCTCGATCCTTAAGAAAAGACAATAACATATCTACCTTCAGTTTTGACTTGGAGTTATCGGATTGTTTTAAAATTGTGGTTTTATGTTGTTCCCACTCGCGTTCCGTAATTTTATCCAGTTTAGAAACAACAATATAAATAATTAGTGTGTCCCAGGTGTCTACTGGTTCACCTAGGATTTTAAGCGCTCGCAAATTTTTCAAAATTGTATCTGTTACGGCGTATAAAATACTGCTAGCACCATCTGTTGGCCCGCGGCGAAAACGACCAAACGTTACGAAGCTCGCATCGACCGCGACCAGCGTGAAGCCAGGAGCGGGTGACGGCGCGGTGGCGGGCATTCATTCGACGACTCAAATTCCGAACCGTAGTACTAAGCGTTACCTCTATTTTCAATATTGTATTCGTTTTTGAAATATACGTTATTTTATAAATTTTCAATAAGACGAATCATTGAAGTACTCCTGCAAAACATCCTCTCTAAAGCAGAATAGACGAAAGCACCAACATTTTGGACCTTCAGAGCCGTATCCATATTCGCAGAAGATCAGCGACCAGGTTTGATTGGAGGAGAAACCAGCAGAAACCCAGATAACGTCGGTCATCCTTCATCTTCGATTTGTGTTTAATACCGTGCTTTTTTCTGCTTTAGATTTGCAAATCCGTTACTACGTTCGAGTACCCGTTTGCCAACCCGAGTGCAGTTCAAACTGTAAGTACCTTTACCTTTTCATAAAGTGCCAAAATGAGTGACGACGAATTTAAATTAGCCGCTAGTATTTCTAAAGTAACATCAAAGCCAAAATCTCCGCGTTTATTGTCTCCAAAAATGTGTGACCTTAGTGACCTTAAGAAGCAACGCGGTTTGCTTAAAGCTAGATTAACATATTTTGAAAAGTACATAAGTAAATTAGACGTTAATAATTCGGATTCAGTTCATAAAACTGAACTTAGATTGCGAATAGATTCAATAATTACATTATTTGCGGAATTTAATGGCATTCAGTCAAAAATTGAACTAGATGCTGATGATACTGACTTATGTTCTCAACTAGAGTATAGGGAAACGTTTGAAACTCAGTATTATTCGCTTTTAGCTGCGGCTCAATGCAGGGTAAAGCAGTGTGAACCTGAATTACCTATTAGTTCTTCATGTTGTAAGCCTTTAGCAATTAAATTACCAGACATCAAATTACCCGCCTTTTCTGGTTTATACGACCAGTGGATAGAATATAGAAGTTCGTATTTGTCCATGATTCATAATCGTGAGGATTTGAATTCTATTCAAAAATTCCATTACCTAAAGTCCTCTCTTACTGGTTCTGCGTTGGAAGTGATTAGTGCTTTGGAATTTACTGCTTCCAATTATGGTCACGCATGGAATTTACTCGAGAAAAGGTACCATAATAATCGCTTACTTGTTCAGAATCATGTAAAGTCATTATTTAATGCGCCGACGCTAAATAGTGAGTCTCCATTTCAGATAAGGAAGTTAATTGATTCATTTCTACGTAATTTACGCGCGTTACACTCGTTAAACGAACCCACCGATTCGTGGGATACTCTGATCATATATTTAATCGTTTCTAAGCTCGACCCGGTTACAGCTCGCGAATGGGAATGTTATAAGGGTAATCTAATAGATAACTTAAGTTCACAATCACAACCGTTAAAAGTAGAAAACATTCTCACATTCCTTAGAAATAGGGCCGATATGTTGGAGACAATCAAATCCAACAATAATAAAAATTATAGTTCTCATTCCAAACCGAACCCCGAGCCAAAGGCTACTGCAGATTTTAAAAGGCATTTTAATACGCAACATACTAATACTTACGTTTCGGCGGGTAGCAAACATTCAATGCATAAAAATAATAAGCAAAGTCACAGTCAAACATGTCCCTTATGCGGTAGTAATCGCGCACTTTATTCGTGTGCTAGTTTTCTTAACTTGTCACTACAAGATAGGATAAACCTAGTTAAAAGCAAAAACTTATGTCTCAATTGTATTCGTTCAACTAATCATACGTCAACCGATTGTGTATTCGGTCCATGTAAATTGTGTCATAAGAAACATAATTCGTTGTTACACTTTGATCAAAAGAATCATGATAATATACGTTCGCAAAACTCTTCATTAGCAGTAGATAATAATACGTTGCCACAGTCATCTGCCTTACATACAGTCAAGGACAGTGACTTGGAATATTTTCGCTGTGAGGGTAGTGCGCAAAAAATTTTACTGTCCACCGCGTTAGTGGAAGTTGCCGGTTCCGATAACAAATATCACACAGTCCGGGCTCTTTTAGACAATGGCAGTCAAAATTGTTTTATTACGGAAAGATTATGTAATCGTTTATGCGTTAATAAATTACAGTCCACTATACGTGTTTGCGGCGTGGGGCAACTGGTCTCACAGTCCAGCTACGCTTGCAAAGTAAATATGCGTTCAAGGTTATACGATTTTAATACGCAGTTGCATTGTTTGGTTTTGTCTAATATCACTTCAAAGTTACCTTTGATAGACGTTAATAGTGATTCTATACGTATACCTAGCAATGTTCAACTGGCAGATCCCTCGTATCACATCCCATCCGAAGTTGATTTGTTGATTGGCGTAGACGTTTTTTGGAACTTAATATGCGAAGGGAAAATTAAATTAAAAAGCGGTCCGTACTTATTACATACTAAGTTAGGGTGGATAATAGCCGGACCTATTTATGATCAACGTATACGTAATAGCATGACTGACGTGCAATGTCATTTTTCAGTCGATTCTCAATTGCGTAAATTTTGGGAGCTAGAAGAAATACAAAACGATAGTCCTATTATGACGAAGGAGGAAATATTTTGTGAAGAATTGTTTTTGAATACTACAAAACGTTTAGAAAACGGTAGGTTCTCAGTTCGAATACCTTTTAAGGAATCACCTGAGACGTTGGGTAATTCATATACGGTGGCAAAGAATAGATTTTTGTCCTTAGAACGGAAATTTGAGCGTGTACCGCAATATCGTAAATTATATACTGATTTTATGCGTGAATATGAAAAGTTAGGTCATATGACACTTTTACAAAATACCGATAACACTGATAGTTTACAAAAGCCGTACTATATACTACCACATCATGGTGTATATCGAGAAGATAGTGTGACAACTAAACTGAGAGTTGTTTTCGATGCTAGTGCACCAGTCAAAAGTCATTAAATGACATTCAACATGTAGGGTTGTCACTTCATAATGATATCTTTTCAATTTTACTAAGGTTCAGACAATATCAATACGTAGCATGCGCAGATATTGAAAAGATGTATCGGCAAATTGAAATACAAGTTGATCAGCGTAATTTACAACTTATTTTGTGGAGGGAGAATAGTAACGATCCGATTCAGATATATCGTTTGAATACGGTAACGTACGGTACTGCTTCCGCGCCCTACCTAAGTATTCGCTGCTTGAAGCAACTAGCTCGTGAGTGTGGTAATGACGTCATCGCTCGCGTTATTGATGAACATTTTTTCGTTGATGACTTAAACTACGGTAATGATAATCTCGAAGAGTTACATAAAATTTGTAGTGAAACGGCAAAGGTGTTACAAAGTGCTTGTTTTCCCCTTAGGAAATGGGTTTTTAATCATGATGTGTCATCTCAAACTTCTAAGGATTTATGCATTGGTGATCATTGTCAATCAAAAACGTTAGGTTTAGGGTGGTTCAATAACAGTGATGAATTGCACTTCACTACGAAAATAAACCAAGATAATTCAGTGGTTACAAAACGAACAATGCTGTCAGTCATATCTCAAATCTATGATCCCCTAGGGTTGTTAGCTCCAGCAGTAGTTACAGCAAAAATATTATTGCAAAGATTATGGCAAGCTAAGGTGAGCTGGGATGACGACGCAATTCCGTCTAATATTAAAACCGTTTGGCAAAATTTTATGTCAAATTTATTGTATATTTCAGATATACGTATACCTCGTTGTATTAGGGAAGGTAATGCGTTAAAACAAGAATTACATATTTTCACAGATGCATCACAGGATGCATACGGAGCTTGTGCCTATATTCGTTCGTATATTAGTCATGATTCGCCATGCGTTAGATTACTGTGTGCTAAAAGTAAAGTGGCACCAATAAAAACAGTAAGCATACCAAGGCTTGAGCTCTGTGCAGCACTGTTGGGTGCAAATTTGTATCATAAAATAGTAAAATCATTACGTTTAAATTTCGATAAAGTTTATTTCTGGACAGATTCTACAATTGTTTTAGGATGGCTACGAATGTCTCCGCATACGCTAAAAACATTTGTTCAAAATAGGGTTGTGCAAATAAACGAAATAACTGGTGATACGATTTGGCGGCACATTCGTGGCACAGAAAATCCCGCGGATTTATTAACGAGAGGTGTCAACCTTAGCGCGTTAAAGGTTGACAGCCCTAGACACCTTTGGTGGCACGGGCCAACATTTTTGCATGAACAAAGTTCAAACTGGCCTCAAAACAGTGATAGTCCAATTTGTAGTAATTTACCAGAATTAAAAAATGATATAGTAACATTAACTTCAGTAATCTCAAATGACTTAATTGATTTTAAAAGGTTTTCTTCCGTAAACAAATTAAAGCGTGTTTATGCATACGTATTACGTTTTATTTACAACTTGCGATGCAAACGAGCGCAGCCGCCACTAGTAGCGAAAACTGGTTTCTTATCAGTGGACGAAATGCTCGAATCGGAACGCACGTTAGTTAGATTCGCACAGGTGCAATCGTTTGCTGATATTTATAAAGATTTAAATAAAGGTTTGCGTTGTAATAAAGATGCACAATATAAACGTATATCGGGTCTAAATGTGTTTTTGGATGAAAATAAGATCATAAGAGTAGGCGGTAGATTGTGTAATTCTGATTTTAGTTACGATAAAAAACATCCAATATTATTGTGCAGTAAACATCTATTTTCGAGACTTTTGTGTGAATATGAACATAAGCGATTATTTCATGCGGGACCGCAGCTGTTAGTGACTTCTATGCGTGATCAGTGGTGGGTGCTAGGTGCTAGAAATCTAGCCAGGCAAGTAGTACACCAATGTGTAGTCTGCACTCGCATGAAAGGTAAGACATTAACACCTATAATGGGTAACTTACCATCAGCACGTTTAGAACCCAGCTTCCCTTTCATGCGATGTGGAGTTGATTATGCGGGACCCATGTACATTTTAAACCGAAAGGGCAGAGGTGCAAAATTAGTTAAATGTTATATTTGTTTATTTATATGTTTTGTTACAAGGGCTGTTCATTTGGAATTGGTTGGTGGTTTATCCACACAAGAATATTTACTGAGTTTAAAGCGTTTCATTTCACGACGAGGCAAGCCTTGTCAAATATTCTCCGATAATGGGAGAAATTTCGTAGGGGCTGAAAGAGAACTTTCACCTATTTTAGAAAATCAAAAAGAAATTGTAGATTTTACTAACGAAAATAATATTCGTTTTTCATTCATTCCGCCGTATGCTCCTCATTTTGGTGGTTTATGGGAGGCAGGGGTAAAGTCGTGCAAGTATCATTTGAGACGGGTAGTCGGAAATGCAAAGCTAACGTACGAGGAGTTCAGCACGGTATTGACGCAAATCGAAGCCGTCCTGAACTCCCGTCCCATGTCCCCTCTGTCCACAGATCCACATGACTATCTTCCCCTTACACCAGCTCATTTCCTTATTGGCCGACCGTTGACTTCGCTGAGCTGCCAGGACATGACCACGACGGCAACTGCGCGCCTGGGGCGCTATGAACGGCTGGAGCAGCTGAGACAGCATTTCTGGGCTAGATGGTCAAAAGAATACGTATCGGAGCTACAAAAACGGACAAAATGGATGGACAACAAGGATGCTCTTCCACTAGACAGCCTTGTTTTGATCAAGGAGGATAACCTCCCCCCTTTACGTTGGAGAATGGGACGAGTGGTTCGCCTGTTCACAGGAAAGGATGGTGTCTCCAGGGTTGCCGAGATCCGTACAGCAGCGGGCACGATTCAGAGGGCCTGCTCCAAGATCTGTCCCCTTCCTGCACCGCCGGTACCGTCTGAGGCATAGAATGACGATCATCGTTATGTTGGAAGACAGGGTCATTCCAAGGCGGCCGGCATGTTACGGCGTATAAAATACTGCTAGCACCATCTGTTGGCCCGCGGCGAAAACGACCAAACGTTACGAAGCTCGCATCGACCGCGACCAGCGTGAAGCCAGGAGCGGGTGACGGCGCGGTGGCGGGCATTCATTCGACGACTCAAATTCCGAACCGTAGTACTAAGCGTTACCTCTATTTTCAATATTGTATTCGTTTTTGAAATATACGTTATTTTATAAATTTTCAATAAGACGAATCATTGAAGTACTCCTGCAAAACATCCTCTCTAAAGCAGAATAGACGAAAGCACCAACAGTATCTATTAGATTTCGCAATGAATCCGGTTCCTCCTTAGTCAGAACCCGAATATTAAACAGTGCTTTGACATGGTTATGTACTAACAGGCTGCAATTGTTGTAACGGTTTAATAATAATTCCCATGCTACCAAATAGTTATCGGCACTAAATTCTAATGAATTGATCACTAGGGCTGCGCTACTTTTCAATGATGATTTCAAATAATGAAACTTTTGAATGCTACTTATATGTGTGGAGTTGTGCACAAGAGATAAAAATGTATCCCTGAACTCTAGCCAGTGTTCACTCGAACCATCGAAAGTCGGAACAGAAATGGTAGGTAATTTAATTGAGTTATTGGAACACTCTTTGGAACTGGAAAAATCACCGTCAACGTTACACATACACTCAGTTCGAGCCATCACTCTGAAGTAACTGTCTTCGAATTGATCGCGTTGATTGAATTGTTCTTCTAAGTCAACTTCTAAAACCGATTCTTCTAGTGTACTTTGAAGACCGTTAAATTCAGCGTGAAGGCTTTTGACACTTTGAACTCGTAGCTTTAAATCTGCCTTTGATTGTGAAGATAAAGGCTTTTCACACTCTAAACTATTAACATAATTGCAAAACCTAGTTAATCTACTTTTGACTATGGCACGCTTCTTAACTAGATCACGAATTAATTGATTTGTACTGTCATTGTCGGTGACTGTTATTTTAACTGGCGATTTTGAACGGGACACATTAGTTTCGATACTCATTTTGGAGGCTAGTGAAAGTTGGATATATTAAAACAGTGGCAGTTAGTGCTAGCAAACGGCACGCTACTGATAATAGAGATTCCTGCGTATCAATCACTAGTATAATGAAGTAATTTACCACAGTAATAGACACAAGTTTAAGCAATGGATTGGGAAAGGAAATGATAGCTGATGGTCGTACCTTTTGCGCTTTGTTGGGCTCGATCTTCAGTTATTCTGCGTATATTCCTTGGGTTAGGTCGCTCCAAATCCGGCGTCAGTGTATCCAAATTCGGCTCAGAAGGTCCAAATGTCGTGAATAGGGTTCGTCGATGAAGAGATAAATGAAAACTTGCGAATACTTTCACAGCTTTTACTTGCGTTTTACAATATGGTTTTAAAATAGAAAAATAGCGTAACAAGAATACAATGCGAATGGGGTATAAAAAGGTGTCCGTTGTCGTTCTTATATAGCCTGTTTTGAATTTGATTTTGACCGCTTCATCTCCTCCAGCCAATCACGTTGCCGCAGCCGTCACTCGTTCCATTGTACGCAGAAGTCGCGACACTATGTGTGGCTTCAACCCATGGAGCCGTGGTGCAAATTTGCTGAAATTATCTAATTTTGAGTTTACTAGCGAGGGGATTGCCTCCTCAAAGGGGCTTCCAATAGGTTTAGAGACGCCTTTGTTTGTACTGATTTTGAATATTAAAACTGTTTAAGAAATTTGGAAAGTACGATTTCATTAATTCTAATCCTCCCTCAATCATTACATTTTGTACTCATTCTAGAAAATCGATATATAAACACAGATTCTTGTATTTATAAAAATTATGTCAAAAAGATCGAAAAGCTCGAAAAACCGGTCTACCCGGGTTTTGATCACTCTTAGACCCGAAAACCCGGGTTTCCAAAATTGAACCGAGTTTCGATGCCCTAATCGCAACATACGCAACAAAGTAAATTACGTAGCACGTAGCACGTCAAAACCGTAGCTCAGCCGTAGCAGAGTTATTTAGACGTAGACTCGTAGTACATTTAGGGCCGATTTTAGCACCGACAGATAAGTTCTAGATAGCTTATCTGGCCAACAATTTGACCGTTGTTAGATGAAAAATCTATCAAATTATCTGCCAGATAAGCTATCCTGAATTTATCTGTCGGTGATGAAACCGACCTTATGGGTCGGATAATTGATTTATCCAACGCTGTGAAAAATGATTATGTGTTATTTTGTAATACAGACAGAATGGCTACGTCAACAAAACATCATGTTTATAGCATTAAAGAACAATTAAAGCTAAGATGTACAGTCAACAACAGGTACGGTTTTACAAAACCGTCAAAGGACACCATTCGCCTTGAATGGACCTTTGGGCCCAATATGTACAGACAAATTCTCACTTTTATTTGACTTATTATTGTAGATTAAAGGTTATAGGAATGATCTACAACAGTTTCTGTGTCTCAAAATTCACCAAAAGAGAAATTTTATCTCTTAATTAAAAACTATGAAATGGCAATTAAAAATATCAAAGAGAATAGTTTAACCTTTACAACGTTTATATTTATGTTGATTAAAGGTATATTATAATAATACATAGAATCATCTTGTGTGGATGTGGTCAACACTTTTTACCAACGGTACGGAGACGGTATATGCGTTTGGGGTGAGCGGTTGTTTGTTTGTTTGTGCAAACCAATGTTACTATTTATCTACAAAACTACAAATCCGGTTTTGATGCGGTTTGCAGTGATGGGTTCAGGTTTGATTGGCGCATGATCTTAAATAGGTATTACGGTCAACGTAAACAACTCACTAGGGAGCGCCGCAGTAAACATTTGTTTTGCAAACCAATGTTACCATTTATCTCCAAAACTACTATTCCGATTTTGATGCGGTTTTCAGTAATGGGTTTGGGTTTGATTGGTGAATGTTCTTAAATAAGTGTTATGGTGACAACTCACCAGGGGGCGCTGCAGTAAACATTTGTTTGAGCAAAACCCAAATTAATAGTCCGATTTTGATGCGGTTTTCAGTAATGGGTTTGAGTTTGATTGGTGAAAGTACTAAGATAAGCATTTGTTTGAGCAAAACCAAAACTACTAGTCTAATTTTGATGCGGTTTTCAGCAATGGGTTTTCTGTAGTACAATATACCTACATAATATCTATGCTCTCTAAGAAGTTTGAAATAAAAACCAAAATTAAAATTTTTGAATAAACCCACGACTGTTAAAATGTAATTGAAAAATAATAAAATAATTTTAAAACTGTTTTTAAAACAGACCGAGCCCGACGCTAGCATTCTCGGAAAAAGAATCGGGCCATTGGCTCCACGCTCTTCCCTCCCACAACCTACCATCCTCGATCCCGCTACAATTCGCATCTCCATTTGTTTTAAGCTTTGGTGCTAAGCTGTGCGAACCTCATCACTGTCCGTGTGGCAAAGATGTGGACCAGTTCGGACACCATGGGCTCACTTGCGTCAAGAGCGCCGGTCGCGCCTATCTGCATGGTGCGATAAACGATTTAGTTAAGCGTGCCCTCGGCACTGTTTCGATCTCATCATCTCTGGAACCTTGTGGTTTATTAAGGGATGATGGTAAAAGACCCGATGGTGTGACGTTAGTGCCCTGGTGCTTGGGGCGTACCTTGGTATGGGATGCAACCTGTGTTGACACCTAAGTTCCTTCCCATATACGTGGTACGTCCTCAAGAGCTGAAGCCGCGGCGGAGCAAGCTCAATTCCTCAAGCGCCGCAAATATGCGTTGCTCTCAGTAAGCCACGAGTTTGCGGCGTTTGCAGTAGAGACAATGGGCCCTTGGTCGTCTGACAGAAAAAAAGTTTATGAAAGATATTTCCACAAGACTGGTCCACGCCTCAGGAGACCTGAGAGCTGGTGCCTATCTTGCCCAGCGGCTGAGTCTATGTATTCAGCGGGGCAACAGCGCCAGTGTTCTCGGTACTATGCCACGCGGCTGCGAGTTGGACGGTGTAAGTTGGTTAGTATAAGGTAGTGTAGTATGTTTATATGTTTATTATTAATTTATTAATTTATTTATTTGTCTGTATGATCTTCTGATTGTGTTTTTCAAAACATAAAAATCTTGAGTTAAAAACCCCCGCCTGAATTATCCGTCGGGGGCAGCCATCACTATTATAAATTTTAGCATGAATATAAATAAATCCAATTATTCACGTTACTAGAAAACTACAAAACTATAGTTCATTTAATGGCAGCCCCCGGCCAATAATTAAGTCAGGGGTTTTAAAATTATTGTATCCTTTTTCAATTACATTTTAATAATTGTTTCTGATGATGAAGGGTAGGTAGGTAGGTATAGGTTGATCTAACAAGATGTATAATGACGCATCATTTAACAAAATAATAATAAATAAAAACATTTGGCATGTTAGATTTGTACAAATACCGCTGTTCATTGGTGGGCCCAAAGTGAATGATGTCCTTTCTCCAATCAACTTTGAACTTTAACACATAAGCCGTCGAGTTAAGAATCGTCTGTAGAAATTTGACATTTTGTATAAACCGTAGTTGCTGTTGACCGTACAGTACAAGTGTTATAGTAAAGCATTTGGCTACTATCTATTTTGGACATGATAATTCCTAGATTCCATAGAATAGGTTGCAATTTTTGTACCCTGTCCACGCGCAAAACTTATAATAATGAACGATGCTACTTACTCTCGTGTACGGAGCATCATCTGGTGCGCGGTCACCGAGCATCGTCGGCGAGCTCATTTAAGCACTATTATTTTACATTACTAGCTACCAGTGACGAAGGCTTCCCTTTAGGAATGAGGACATGATCTACGTGGTAATCTGAGGTATCCTAGCCCACCGATCCACTATGCAAATCATAATAATTATGTCATTAATTATTGTCACCATATCACTTAAATATATCGGGATACCAGAATACCAGGCCGTTGCAAAGTAAACAAAGTGTTTTATTTTTCGTGTTTATTATTGTCTGATTTGTGGATTTTTTTTGGTCCGGCCTACCTTTATCACAATTCGATACTAAAGTTTATTTTTAAATTTATCAATTTTTTCTCCAAATCTATTTCACAACTTTCATTCGGTGAAAGTCTATTTGAATAAAGATGATTTTATATTTTTCTCATATCGGTCTCGATCGACGCGAATTCAAATTAGTTACACTTTTATAAGAGAGTCGGTTCTCCATATACACGCCTTCTGAATGAGATCTTGTCGAATACGGCTCTCGTTGAAAGAGTTCTGTCGATTCCAGAGTCTAATTTTCTGAGTCAACAATAAATACCGCATAAAAACTTCGCTTTGTCGTTACAAAAGCCCCTGGCAAAGTTGTAAACTGAATTAAAAGTTTTGTTGTAAGAAAAAAATAAACTCACCGCTCTGGATAAGTTTTGATTATAAATAAAAACTGAAAGTATAAACGATTATTTGTTCAAGATCATAAACACTTTCTAGTTATTCATTCAATGTTTCATTATATTTTTGTGCCGATTCCGACATCTACGGTTATTACTACTTCTGGTTTAATAAAATAATAGGATGGATTTGCTATGAAAAAAAAAAAAATTGAGTCTCTCTCTGGGGTCGGTCCCTCATATCTGAGGATCGTGGTCAGATGGTGGTTGGTGGTCTGATGATGGTTGTTATTGAGTACAAACACATATATCAAATAAAATTCGACACCGTGACCCGTGGTAGTAAAAACTGTGCTACAGGCTTCGGTACTCCCAGGTAGATTAACAAATTAATTTAAGTGTTTTAAAAATGTGGTCTTAATTAGAGTGTTTCTATTACTACGGTAAAATTAACGATATTAACTACGGTTAAATAATTACGGTAAAAATGCTAATAAGCAAATAATTACTACTCGTCGTCGTCGTCGTCTCAGCCATATAACACTCACTGCTGGGTATAGGCCTCCCCCAAAAGGGGGGGTTTGCCATAATCGCCACGCTTGGCAGGCGGGTTGGCGATCAAACTATTATATTACTATAAATTACTACTGTAACCTTACAAATAAATTTTGTTGCTTCATCATAATTATTATTTGACATATAATTTAGAATCAAGTTAATATAATTAAATTTTATTAACCTTTCTCGAACTGTCTTTTAATTCTTTATTTTTAAATAGAGTGCAATTTCCGTATCTTCACCGAAGAAGGTACTGGAAAATTCATTGCTCATTTTTTTTAAATCCACCCCTAAGGGTTAAATTATCTAAAAATCGATATGTTTGTCATTATTGGGATGTTGATTCCAAAAATGGCATTGATTTTGAAGTCCAACACAGTGAACACACTTAACCCCTAAAGAGTTGAATTAGGGGCATAAATTTTATGTGGAAAATAAATTATAAATAAGCATTCCGATATCGTTTGTCTGTGTAGTGCCGGCCTAGAATAGCACTCACCCTCTCTCATTCCGTGGGTGTTGTAAAAGGCGACCACTTAGTCACCTTTTAGTCCCTTGAATACAGCCTTTAGAAGACGGGCAGCAGCGTCTTTCTAAAAAACTTGGCAAAACTGCGATCGCCAACAAAAAATTGGGGGGGGTTTGCCATAATCGCCAGGTTTGGCAGGCGGGCCAAACCTGGCGATTATGGCAAACCCCCCCCAATTAAAATGGACAGGCACAACAGAATAAGACGAATATCATGTCGAATTCCCCTGTTGTACCCACTCCAGTTCACGTTGGGAACACTACACGTTTACCTAGGACAGACAATCCAGTTAGGTAAGTCTAACTTCGAGAAAGAGATCTCTCGTTGAATCCAACTCGGATGGGCAGCGTTCGGGAAGGTCCGTAAAATCTTCGCGTCCAACTTACCTCAGTGTCTCAAGATGAAAGTTTTCGACCAGTGTGTGTTGCCAGTTATGACTTACGGCAGTGAAACGTACTTACTATGGGTCTGATATAACTCAGCGTGCAATGTAGAGAGCTATGCGTGATCGAATCAGAGAGGAGCAGGAGAACTAAAGTTACTGACATCGCTCGAAGGATTGCTCAGCTAAAGTAAAACACCCACTGCTGAGTAAAGGCCTCTCCAAGGATCTCCACGACGATCGATCCTGCGCTGCCGGCATCCAGCGGCTTCCCGCGGCTTCCCGCGACCTTAACCAGATCGTCGGTCTACCTTTTGAGGGGCCTACCCACGGAATGTCATTCGGTGCGCGGTCGCCATTCCAAAACCTTTCCGCCCCAACGGCCATCGGTTCTTCTCGCTATGTGTCCCGCTCACTGCCACTTCAGCTGAGCAATCCTTGGTGTAATGTCGGTTACTTAGTTTGGATCTCCTTATTTCCCTCTTCGAGCATAGCCATCACAGCCTTCCATTGCAGGAAGGGTTTCCTTGAGCCTTCTTATCAGACCCATAGTTAGCGACCACGATTCACTACTGTAAGTGTGCCATTTGTCAGCACTTATCAGAGTGAAAAGTATTTGATATCTACAGAACTGCCAGACAGACGTGCAGTGTTTCTTTAGAATTTTTAATATAAGCGCATGGATAAGTGTGAATGGAAAAGTAGTAGAAAATGATCCAAAGCTATCTATTTAGCTATCGCTATCTATTTTACATTATTTTTCTACACAAAATTTTAACCCTTTTTTAAACCATTAAGGGTTGATTCATGTCCACCGCATCGGACTTCAAAATCAACATCCCATAAAACCTCAGTAACGACACCCATATCGATTTTAACATTATTTACACTTTTTACCCACTCATGGTTGATTTCTTGAGAGAGATTTTTTTATTTAAGATCCATCCATAAGCCTAATAAAAAATCGGCCAAGTGCAAGTCGAACTCGCACATGAAGGGTTTCGTCTCTTACCCAAGGTTGCCTGGAAGAGATTGCTATGTAGCAATAAGACCGCCTATTCTGTGTTTTCTCTGTATGTGTTTGTTTTTGTATCGTGTGCAATAATGTGTGCACAATAATTTTTCGCTTGCAAAAATAACTTTGTTTTTCATAGTGACTGTATGAATGACAAAGTTATATTTGCGGTTTGCGCAAATGTGCTATAGCTCTGAAACTGCATAATATATTTCGTTCAAACAAAACAAATTTTGAAGATCCTATCTTCAAAACTGACAGACTTTCATACAAACTTTCATCCCCTATTTCACCCCCTTAGAGATAGAATTTCGAAAAATCCTTTTTTAGTGCACCCCTGCATCTCATATGGAGCCTATGTGGCAAATTTGGAGTTTCTAGACCCAACGGTTTGGGCTGTGCGTTGATTATCAGTCGTTGAGTAACATTCGTCATTGCTTTGTATAATTTTATTTTCAAGACATATAGATTTTATCTCATAAGTTTTTAACCTACAACGAGAAAACTTAGCCGTCATTTTATCTGATGTTAATAAGTAATGATAAAGGTGAAGGTAGTGATCGCACTTGCACATTGAGGAATTGGTTAATAGCTGCCGGAAGACAACAACGCTCAAAGCATGCAGTGTGGCTATGGCGATAGACTTAGATAAGATGGTGGTAGCAAGCCAGCCGGACTAAGAACAAGTACTACCATCAACCAAACTGAATACAATATGTACACCCCCTTGGAATCGAAATCGGGACCTCTGTACCTGATACCGAAGGGAGCTACCACTAGACCACAGTGGTCGTTAAGTAACAATATAACCATTTGCTCAGTATTTTAACAATTACTAACTTGATTAAAAGTGCCCTAATGATTTTCTCGAATTTCCATGCGAACGAAGTCGCGGGCGGAAGCTAGTTCATATGTAGAAATGTCCTACCCGCATGAACACTACAGAGTTTCGCATTGAGTTGTAGAACTAATAGGCGAGTGTTACAGACTGTAATTATGGGTGCAAATGGGACAGTATAGAAACACTCGTTTCACCACTTACTGATAAGTTCTGGATAGCTTATTGTGTAGATAATTTGTCATTTTTCATATTACAACTGTCAAATGATCATTTGACAATTGTAACACGCCAGCAAAATAAGCTACCCAGAACTTTGGCTAAGTATATTGATTTATTAAACCGCAAATTCTACAATTTTATAGGACAGAATGTCGCTGAGTGAGAAATAGGTGTTAACATTTGGGAAGTTTTTTTATCAAACTCTTTGATTTTATTTTCATTTCATGTGAACCACCTACTTCAGCTGCTAAACTCTCAAAGTTCATTTCGTTATCCATAAAAAACACGTTGGGCTGAAATCTGCTCGCCAAGGATTGGAAAAACGAACGTATCAAAAATCCATTATGAAAGCCAAATAACAAGGGTGTAAATCAGGAAGCTGGCTGAATAGAGTCTCGCTGTTAGACCCGAGCCGCCATAAATTCAAGCATCATTTACTTGGCAAAGCTATAACTCCGCGGGAAAAATGTTTATATTGTAACTTAGACTTGAAACCTTTTTGAATTCACAGTGTGGATTGAGTTCTTGTTCTTTGTTGAAAATAGTTTTCAAACCTCTTTTGTCACGCATTTATATTTTTATTTTAAAACTGACTGCTCCAAGGTTTAGTTTCTCGTTAGTGTTTGATTTTTGTTCTTAGTACTAAGGTACTTTCGTAACTGACGGCTGCTTCGATCAAAAGAAAATGCACATGCTTAACACTCAACCTGTTTCACTTAACGACAAGTTCTTTGCTCAAACTAAGACGCCATCTGCACAGTTTAAAACTTATTTGAAGTTTCTATCATGCCAGGTTCAAGTTATTTGGTTTAATTGCAAAGTGCCGACAGAAACAAGCTTCTTTCATTAAGTGGAAAGTTGCCATTTGTGCTGTATCTAAAAGATTTCCGAGTAGGTTTATATTATCCGTAATCGTGTTTGTCAAAAAAAATACATCTAAGTTTTGATAACATGAAGAACTTTGTATGCCTCCTCAAACTTTCACGAATTTATGGGGATTGAAGTGTGACTCCTAAAAATAGAAGGCTCTGTTCCCATCCGCGATTATCCAGAGCGGGTAAACAAATATTTGGAAATAAATAAGGCTTTGTATGGAGCCGCGTCCCCGATGTACTCCAAGGCGACGGCGTCAAGCGCGCCTGATTTATGCGCGGCCATTATTTTTGAGAGCGACGTAAGCACGCGCTATTCGAATGAGCGGTGAATAAGGCTTATTATTACTACATCCTCCTTCATTCCTTTTGGCTTTATCCTCCCTGGGATAGCCAATTCTTTTTAATACTAACCTCTTTTGAGAAGTGCCAGCATCTTTTATACATCATATGAAAGTGTCGTTACGGAGATTTGTTATTTCTTATTTGAATTTGGTTTTTAGTGGTGGTAGTCGTTTTAAATTTAACGATTCTGGCAGAAGGTGCGAGTTATGGTAAAAATCATCGTTTAAACAAAGTGTTGAAATGAAAACCCCGCCCCAGGGTTGTATTGTAATCCTTAACGGTCTCTTCATCTAATTAGACCGTAAATAAGTAAAAAAAAAATTGTAACTTCGACACTCTAATTTCTTTTTTTTTAGTTTCGCCTAGCTTCTTTTCTTTTTGATTGTAGATTTTTTTATTTGATTATAAGATTATGCGTGATGTTTTCCCAGTGTTATTTTTTATGGTTACCTTCTTGTTTTATGTGTTAGTGATAAAGATGATATATTTTACAGATCGGAAGAATGTAAAAGGAAGGAAGAAGAAGGTGATTCTTCAACTAAAAATCTTTGCAGTCGATGTAATTTTTAGTAGGTACCGACTAAATAATCCATTGTCATCATCAGTCAGTCATCTGCAAAGACCTTTATTTGAAAAACAGACCTCCTTTTATTATAAGATCGTTTAAAAATAATAACCTTCTACGTATGGCTTATATTCGAGTGAAAACAATTCGCGCCCACATAACTCAGTTTATGCAAATATTATTTGGGATAAAATATTGAATAATAATGAATTAACAGTCATATAAATTTCTAAAGAAACTGAAACTCACAGTCTAAAATATCTAAGTTAAAATATATTTTAAAGTTTTTTTTAATCCTCATATTTTTACTCTGTGCTTACAGCCCACTAATGCGTTCTTAAGTTTTCTTTAAAATAATAATCTTGTGCTTACAACCCACTATTACAAGTTCTATACTTAGTTAAGACGCTGAATCGAAAAAGTACGTACTTTTCGGTATAAAACTATAGGAAGGTTAGAGCTGTGACAAATCTGGTAATAAGATATATATTTCTTCATACCTTTATCTAGCTTTATATAGTTTCAGGAACACGATTTTATGATTTTGCCTCGACACTTTTTTTAAGATTATTCTCAAATGGGGTTAGGTACATAACCTATACTATTGAAAATTGGTTTAATTAGTGGACACCCACAATATTTAGGATCGTATAGTGTCATTTTCTCTTTAATCGCTATAGTTATTTACGACGAAGTGATTTCGTGGTTTTTTCGCCTAATCTGCAAAATCGATCTCGCTCTCGCACACGTCCTTTTCTCATTACTATCTCGCTTCAGTCGAGTAGCCCCTTAAATTCTTTATAAGAATTTCTCTTTTTCCCAGTAACAAAGGCGAGCCCACAAAGAGTATCAAGTTAGTTTGTTGTGTAATCATCATTATCATAATGCATGAACATCACATCGGCTTATTAACAAGCAATATTCTAGCGTAGAACAAGTTTCTCTGAGATGTGACCCAAATGGAAGAGGTTATTACTACCGCCTCGAGTACCTAACATATGTAACCAACTACTTAGACCAACTTACTAACTAATCCACTAATATCTTATATGACTTCGCCTCTTCGAATATTTATTATTGCTGAGTTATGACGATAAAATATCAGTCTTTTTTATAATGTAATATAGACAGGATTGATAATACTCTTCAATACAACTTCAACTTCAAACTTTGCACCAAACGTAACAAAGAATATATCTTTATAAGAAGTAAGTATACAATACTAAGTTTTTTCCTTGAATGTTAAAGAAAAAAAAAACATTATTAGAATATCATTAAAAAAATATATGCGCAGAGAACACTTTGTCTGTAAGTATGTCGTATCTATAAGTATTATTATCATTATCTGTTATTATCGCTGTTACGCTTTCCAGGCACAAATGAATAGTCGTCCTGGGAATATAAGAACATTAAAATTTTGCAACATAAAACGTTCAAGTTAACCCTTAAATAGTACTAAAACATGAACTTTAACAATTCCTCCTACTGCACTAAACATCTTAATACTCCTAAGTAGCTTCCCAGCGCGACGATTAGAGCGAGCCTTTATGTAGAAAGTTACTGTAAATTATCACGTCATTGAAGAGGCTATGCAATTTCACGGAAGAGCGCGCCCGCGTCACTCAGCGTCGGCTTACATGCCGCAGGAGTGCTGCGATATAATTAACGTACTAGGTGCTTAGGATACTTTTCTTTAATAACATGTGCACACGTGTTACTTAATCTTTCGAACTAAAACTAAAAGCTCCTTACCCTTGTAATACGTTAGTAATAGTTAGTCTTCTTTGCTTATCACCTTAATGTGATAATCATACTGTTTCCTAATACATAACTCAAATTTTATTGTTGCCACTGTTACATGCCTATGTTTAGTGTAACCTTTTAACTACGTCGCCAACTCTACGACAATGTCATAGGAGGTTAGGTATACATTCGTCGCATATTTTTCTATGTATTTTCACCGATAACTCGATTACTAAACTGTAGCACATCAGGTTTGGTCCAAAGGTCCCATTTGATGAAATTTCGAAATCGGTTCTGTAGTTTTCAGATAATCTTGAAAGTATTGTCGTTTTCGTAACGGATTCACTGGTGACTTTTTTTTTATGCTTCGATTATTAGTGTAATAAGTAGGTACTCGAGTAACTTAAAAAATGTTACTTAAATAAAAAAGTTTATATAGAAAAAAATAAGCCTTTTAGATTTTAGATACTGTGCCAGCCTAGACAATAAAAACAAATCTACTCTACCCAAATATCTAAATGAGTATCTAAGAACTTGGTAAAACAGTATTCTACCCAACATAAAACCATTTTATCGATTTTGATATAATCATTTTGATAACATGGAAATCGTTTTTTAAGAGGCAATATAATCGGTCGCGTCGTATTAACTTGATGGAAAGGATTAAATTATCCTGTTCATATAATATCGGAACGCTGCGATCGGCTAAATAGTTATTTGTTATGCGAGGCTGGAAGTTGGAGTTTAGCGGCGAGTTAACTCTATTGAATTCAAAGGTAAGAGACGCTAAAAACTTTTCTGCCGAGCGCAACACACAATTTTTCACCTCACAACAGCGAGGAATATATTTAGGTTGTTTTCGCGGTCAACTTCCGGAAAAAAATCTATTATCAAAAAGTTATAAAAACTAAAATTATAAAAGGGAGTAGTATAGTTAATTCAAAGTTATTTAAAATAGGAATATTATTTCTTACTTATAATAACAATAAAATCTATTAGGTAGTTGTTGACATTGACATGATGTACACGACAAAAATAATTTAATAAAAATCCAATCTTAAGTTGTGAAATCTCACCTAGCCTAATATAAAATTCTTATACTTAACAAATAGTTTAATCTTATTGTTATTGTTTTTATGATTCAAGGAACTAAAATACTATAATAAAACCAAAACGGAGTAATAATAATTCATTGAAAGTTATGGAAAATAGAATAAAATGTAATATAAAAATTCAATAGTGCGATTGGGAACGCATTAGGACATATTTCGGTAGACAAAGTAACGTCGTTATGTAGCGAAACGATAATTCGATTCGTTATTACTTTTCAGGAGCGTAAAGAAACTGTCCTAATAATTAATTATTAGTCTTATTGCCCTTTATGTTTACCTACGACAGATGGTCTAGTTAGGTATGTAAATAGAGTTAGGTAAGTAAATTCAAGCTTACCCAGTGTGCAACGGGTAAGCTACTATTTACTATTACTAGTAGTAACAAAGTTACCCATTGCGCAATAGAGAGAGACTTGCTTGGTATTTCCCTACGTGATCAGGAAAGTGCTCAAAGTAGTGCTCAGCTGAAGTGTCAGTGGGCAAGAAACATAGCGAGAAGAACCGAGTTCTGGAACAGCAATCGCGCACAAGTGACGCTCCGTGATGGGTAGGCCCCCGACAAAGTGGACTGGCGATTTAGTGAAGGTCACGGTAAGCCGCTGTATGCGGGCAGCGCAGGACAGATCGTCGAGGAGATCTTTGGGGGAAGCCTATACCCATCAGTGGATTTCATGTCTAGCTTGAACCGCCTCCTCTCCTACACGTAACAACAATTAACTTCATTTAGTAATATTTTCATGTGCGAAAAAAAAGAAGTTTCGCTAATTACGACACTAAAAAATAATACCAGTTTTTCTTATTTGTTTTTGCGCTATAAAAAGTATAAAGTGATTTCAGATAATAAATACGTTTATGAATTTTTTAAATTTTGTTTTTCAATGCGATTTTTTACTAATGATAAATATGTATTACTAATTGCGAACTATTATGTCGACAAAAGTTTCGCGTAAGAAGTAAGCAACTAGACTTGCACATCGATTACCTACTCAATAATATCCTACAACAAATATTCGTTGAGCGAAGATATTTTTAAAGGTTTTCCTTAAAGATGTACGTAATTTATTTTTATTTATTTAAGCCTTTATTCTTATGGAAATTCTGAACATAATTTAAGTATAAATATATTAACTTCATTCTTACGATGGAATTGTGTTTATTTTAATGTCGTAATATTTTAAGTTTTTTAATGTACTTATGTCAATAATTTTTTGAGATAAATTTACGAAGAAAAATGACTATAAGTATTTATGGCATAATAAATAAAAATCGCGCCAATTGAGCTTGCGACTTTCTTCTAGGAGTGGTGCGATTTTTATGTTTTAAATTAAAAAATGACTCTACCACGGTAAGCCGCTAAATGCGATTTTGCATGCAGAAATTGAATGACAAAACCTCCTTTTCCGAGCATGTGAGGAGAAAATAAATTTACAATATTGGTATCAGTTTAATTTCGAGATGTTTGTGTCAAAGGACATTAAGATTTATTTATGAAGAAAAAATTATTTATTTTGCAAAGCAGGCTTCAGAGATAAGAAAAAAATTACTAAATAAAATGTAATATTTTTACCTGGTTCTTTGGTATCTATACAAAAAAGAGTGTTTAAAGTATTTGACAAAAATGTCCTACCTACCCATTTATGTAATTAATGAATATGTCAAAATAAAAAATAAACGAAGGATTGTCTGTTTGTTTATTTATGAATTCTCAGAAGGCTTGTAAAAACTCGTTCGTATTTATTTCGGAAAACAGAGGTTTTTGTAGACAAAGCCAGGGACTGACAATGGCTGGGGCAGAACGAATATGAGTCGAATTCGCCGGGAACAAAATCCTCTGCTAGTTTTGTCCTTTTAGGTATTGCACAGGTTTTATTTTACTCTCTCTTTGGCATGTGCAAGATAAATTATAGTCAGCGTGCATATTCGCAAACCGTGAATTTAAAAACAAAACAGTGCAGTTAGTTAGGTAGTAAGCTAATTATTTCATTATATAAAATCAATTATATAATTACTATACTAGTCATCAATAGAGTCCATAGAGAATAAAAGTCCAATTATAAAATTACTATACTAGTCATCAATAGAATCCGGTATGAAGTTCGATCTAAAGTACCTACCAACCAATAGGTATTGCTTTTTGCCGAGTACTCGTAAGTTTAGATACCTACACCTACACTTTACCGAAAGGACTTATTATATTCCCAACTTATCTCGAGTCCAGTAAGGGAGGCAATGTTTAGAACCTAGAACCCATCTACGTTACTAGTGGTTGGTACTAAAAAAGCTTTGACATGTTATAATAATTGATCATGATTATTTGTCCTGTGATGATATGGTAAGGGTAAGTCGTCGAGCATAATTTCCAAAGAGGGACATCAGGAAGATATAATACCGATCCTGTACCCTTGATGTCTTTTTAAGTGCGGACCCACTTAACCCTAGCGCGCTTCTACCGTCATTCTGAAAAACTACGTCTTCATGAAACGCAAACAATAAATTGACGTCACATTAAGGTTATATTATACCACAGTATATATAGGGCAGGAGCCACGCGGTTGTGGCCAATGCCCCCTTTGTGGTCTATAAATAATTATTGAATAATGCTATTGAGTATCGGTTATCATAGCAAATAAACGAATGGACTTTCAGTTAATAATAGCAGCAGCAAGTTTACCGTATGTCTTGGGATATTTGTAACCGACTTAAAAAAAGGAGGAGGTTCTCATATTTTTTTTTTATCAATAAATGCCATTTTATGTCAAAAAGTGTGAATTTGACAATTTCTTAGAAATTCTTTACGATGGAGATTTGAATTTTTTGTTTATTTATGCAACAACATCATTTTATTGAAATATATTATTGAATTTTCCGTCTGGTTTATGTAGTAAGCTAAAAATTTAAAATCGAAAAATATTGAAAAAAATCAACTCTGCCACAAGAGAATTCTCAGATGGTACCATAAGTGTAAAAATAGCATTGAAAAATGCAAAACATTAAAAAAATATAAAATACAAAAAGTAGTTTAACAGCAAGTCAAAGGGTATATTTAAGCACTGTGCTAGTTTTGGCCATTTGGCATTAGTATAAAGAGTTCACCTCTAGCGGCGGTTGTATTCGTTTTAGTCAAAAAAGTTTTGCTACAAATGCTTGTTGTATTTACGTACTTTAGGAGCTTGAGAAAGAAAGAAAAGTTTGGATGTTTAATCTGGATGTTTGTTAGATCATTGGTTGTTTTGATGTTTGGATAATTGGACGTTTGGATAATTGAATGTTTTGTTGTTTAGTTTTTAATTTTGTATATTAGATTTTAGGATATCAGTAATTTTAGGATTATAAGACCATGAAGACCATCAAAAATAAAAAATCAAACACTCAATATTAAAAAATAAAAAAAAACACAAGAGATCAAAAACAAAAATGCAAAAATTAAAAAAAAAAACATCATGGCAAAAATAAAATAAAAAATCTAAACTCTTATGATGATTTTTTTTGTTTTTTTTATTTATTTTTTTATTTATTTTTATTCTTTGCTTTTTTAATGTTTTGATTTTTTATAATACAGTGGTGGTACAACTACATGCATTTATTTTGTGGTATTTATGTCGGTATCGTAAAACTTTTCCATACCAGCGGTACATTCATTTATACACACGATTGCTGAAAAAAATTTATAAAGTTTATACATTAAATCTGAACCTAATCATTAGGTACTACTTACTGGCTGGTCACATAATTAAGAACGCTGAACAGTTAATTTTTTATTCATATTTAAATAAATAAAACTCTGTGGCTCTTTTGTTTGTACAGTGCTACCTACCGGTGGATATAGTATATAAGATCATGTTTGCATGTATAATAAGCGATGATCGTATCACTGGGCATCTCCCAATATGGCGACCCTGCCGGTCAAAATGTAAGAACAAGCCGTGAAGAGATGGCCGCATGCACTATGCCACAAATTAAATTTAATAACAAAAAAAAATAAGTAATGAGTTTACAAATATAAAAAAAAATATTACTTAACAAGATATCATTTTTAAAATCTTCGAAATATACGTGATTATTACCATGACCATAAAAAAGAAACAAAATAATTACTTAATGAAGATCGAAGATAATAATTATAACTATCAAGAGCGAAAGAGAAAACTACGATTTAAACATGCAGGTGAAGCGAAAAGGTAGAACGATAGCGTCTATTAGACCACACGGTATACCGGGCCTGAATATATACTCTGAATTCAGTGTTTCTACACTAACCGTCAGAAAAATCGCACCTTTAAAAAATCTGACTTTTAAACTCAGCTTAACCTTATTTGGAATCAATTTATGAGGGAAATGTTGGATATCATTTGAAAGGTAACGAAAAGAAGTACCCAAAATAATTAAACTTTTTATTTTTTATTGGAATAGAACAAAAAAATGATAAAGTTCACAAAACATTACCACTCCTTAATAATGCTTTATGTACAAAAACAACTTAGAAAATACATTTTTTTGTTAAGGGTTAGTTTACGGATCACTGCCTTTTGAATAACCTGCATTGACCCATTAAAACCCACAAATTGTAGCGCAATTGCTCAACCAGCGGCCCTTATAGAGCAACAAAATTGCATTTTTTTTAATGTTACATTTTTGTTATTTATTATGTTTTTTTAATGCAATGAAACTTGTTTATTAAGTTTATTTATTGGGCTTTCAAACAAGGCTAATATTGGTGGAAGTACAAGCCGTACACGCATTTGTAAAGTGTTAATAACGCTTAAGAAAATTTTAAAAAGGTGCGATTTTTTTGACGTTGAGTGTATTACACTGCATGGCTCGGTCATCCGCCCTAAATAGTGTTGACGAACTATTTCTTTAGACTATTGATATTGTCCTATAATATCGATATTGTTTTATTATATAGGTATACAGCGGAAGGTTTGTTTGTTTGAATCTCAGGAACAAATGATTCGAATTGAAAAAATATATTTGTTTTTTGAATTTTTGGTTTTTCAATAGTATTTTTATACTTATGATACATTTTAAATAGAAAAATATTGGAAAAAAATCAACCCGGCCACAAGTGAATTCTCAAGTTAGAACATTGGACCGGATTTGAAAATTCACTTGTGGCCGAGTTGATTTTTTTCCAATAAGTATTTTTCTATTTAAAATTTATCATAAATATTGTTGTGTTTGATAGTCCATTTATCGAGGAATCACTACTTACTGTACTGGTATTCGATATATGCACAACATTTTATGACAACATTACTATAAAGTGTTTAAGTGACATTGGCACCTGTCAGACGGTTACACATTTTTCCATTTAGCATTTTTGAAAAAGTAGGTAGGTACCTAAATAGAACTAATTTGCATTAAAGATACAGAACAAACACTATTTTATTTTACGATGTCTTATTTATATCGTTAATTTCGTCGGCTTATTGCAAGAACTCACTAGGTAGGTGACCAAAATCAAATTGTGAGAAATCAATTGATGAACTTTTTCAATCTTGAACATGCCATATCTTGTTAAATACAATAGGTATAAAAAAAAAAAAAATTCAGTTTAACAGTGTTACATATTTATTTATCAAATCACCAAAAAATTAAATTCGCAACACAAAACGCTTTTTTTTAAAGCTAAAAAAACAAAGTTAATGACTTCTTGCGATAAACATTTTATAGTAATCTGCAATTAACAATTTCTTAAATTAGATATAAAAATTAAGTAATGATTTAGTTTCTGAATGTATATCATTTTAATTACCGAAACCAAATTATAAGAAATCAATTAATGAACTTTTTCAACCATGAACATGCCATAATCATGTCAAACTAGCTGCCACCAGCGACATCGTCCGTGTGGACCGTAAGGAACAATATTGATCAGGATAAAAAGTAGCCTAATGTGAATACAGATCCTAATCTGTCCACCAACCAAATTTCATCCAAATATGTCCAGACTTTTATGCGTGAAAAGGTAACAAACACACACACATTGCGCAAACAAGCTGTCGCATTTATAATATTAAGTAGTAGGATACAATCTAAGTGTATTTAGATCTATCTATTCATCTAAATAAGTTTAATAGTATTATATTATTATTATTATTATTCAAATCAACAAGAATTAAATTCTTTACATAAAACGTAGGTAATTTTTTAAAGCTAAATACAAAATTAATGACTTCTTGCCATAAACACTTTATAGTAATTTTAAATTAATAATTTCTTAAAATTGATGATGAATGATGAAACGGATGAGTAGTCATATCGATATTTGACAATATTATGAGTTTTTTTTTTCAAACCTGAAAGATTTAACTTTCAGCCACTGCAGTTTTTGTCCATCAGTAGAAACAAATTGATTTTGTAACAAATTCTCTATAAGATTTTTTATGTCCAAAATATCAGTATTATCCATCACTATAGGTTCATAGGGTTTCTTATTCGTCCAAGGGTTTCTTGCTGATACTCTACTTTTTATTTCTATCTGACCTCGCCAATCTAATGGCATTACAAAGATCTGTCATCGACAAAATTGACATATAGCGCATTTGATTTTCAATAGCGCTATGCATGCTGTCCACCTCCATGTGAGTGTGTCCAGCCAGACTCTAGATATTTGTGTTCTATAACTTCGAGAATCGAGATGTGTCTGAACTAAATAAAGTAGCAAGAATAAAAGATATTGGTTGTGGGTTTGCCCGCTGCAGGTATCAGAAAAAAAATATAGAGTGGAGTGGTTTGCCTCCAATAACATCAGCTTAAAACTGTTTTTTTTTTTTTTATAAACTTGCAAATAGCATAATTCTCATTAATCATAGATTATACACCTGTAGTGTATGAACCTACCTATACAACAGCCGTAATCAAAAAATACTTAAAACTTCTTCTGAATTATTCCGTGCATTTTTCTTATTATCTAACATTATTAACATCGCACTAGCTCTTCAGGCTTAAAATTAAAATGTCGATCCATTTTGTTAGAAATCACTAACTGCCAATTCACACAATGCAACACTAAGTTCAACGCTGGCCAGCGGAATGATCACATCACAATCACCGCAGCGGCAGGCAGAGATCGAGCACTCCTCCTCCGCACCCCTCGCGGGGGCCCCGCCCGCACACTCCTTGCCAGAAAGGAATATTAGCACATTTTTACATCACTAAAAACCACTATTGTTGGTTAGTAAGTTTCACATCACCCAAAAACATCAATATGGTAGTTAATGACTTAATGCATAGGCCATAACGTCTAAATTTGAAAAGTTAGAAGAAAATGTGTTTTTGCATTACATTAAACATATCCAGATAAATTCGTTCGTGCGTTTAAGTGTACTTGATGATTATTTGTAGTTAATGAGTTCTTGCAACAAGCCGAAGATTTAGTCTTGTTCTCACTTTAATCTTTTTTATTTGATATCCATATAATACTTTAAAAAGTCGGCCAAGTGCGAGTCGAACTCGCCATGTAGGGTTCCGTCTCTAACCCAAGGTTGCCTGGAAGAGATTGCTATGTAGCAATAAGGCCGCCTATTGTGTGTTCCTCTTTTTTGTCATTTTCTCTGTATGTGTTTGTTTTTGTATTGTTTGCAATAATTTTCTATTATTATTATTATATCAAATTAGGTATTCACTTGACTACCGATTACCTACACATACCCCAAAAGTTAGTTTTTTTTCGTCTGCAAAAATAACTTTGTTTTTCATAGTGTTTGTATGAATGACAAATTATATTTGCGGTTTTGGAAAATGTGCTTTAGCTCTGAAATAGGGTTTCTGCTCGAGCTTTCTCGAACTCGAGAAAACTCGAGAAATTTGGCTCCATTCAAGACGAGAAAAAAATTACTGGAACTCGAGAATTCTCGAGCTTCTCTAATATTCTTGAAACCCTATTTTCTAAGACAAAAGTAAGTTTCCTACTCATTTAATAGGTCAACTATTATATGCTTCTAGACTAGTCCAGTCTAGGAATAGTCCATTTTAGTTTAACTAATTTGAAACCCTTTACGAAAATGGTTTTTATATTGTGACGCTATGAGATAAATATTGTAAAAATATTCAAGTTCCAATGTAAATCACTACTTGCACTGACGAATGTTTTAAGAGTTTCATAAATTATAAAAACGTTGACACGTTTCGTCGATATCTTTGGTCTCTAACAAAAAGTGCTGCAGTTTAAATAACAAAATATGGCCGTATAAATAACAGAATTCGTAACACTAACGTCTTTCCCAGGGCTTTTATCAAGTTACAAGTGAATTGGATAGTTTCAAGGACCCAAACTTGACATGTGCAGACTACTTATAAACTTTCTTAAAATTCTTGGAATTCGGTAAAGTACGGTGGAGAAACAAAGATTCATAAGAAAGAAATAAGGCCGGGAGTAGGGATGGTCAGGAACGAATGCGGAGAGGCGAGCGGGCTCGGGATTCGGAGTGTTGACACGGTCATGAACGGTCATAATATTCTTGAGAATATATATATTTGAATTAACCGCTGAAGTCAGTGGTTTAGTACTTAAGTAGACTGTGAAAGTGAGTAGTAGTGTACAACAAAACGATCACTGCCAAAACAAACGTAAATTATTATGAGTGATAAAATTGCGCATTGTCGTACTAACAACATTTGTGCTTGCGTATAATATTAAGAGTGTCGGTTAATTTAAATTGTTTAATTAATTTCATAAAAAGTTCTTACATACTATATTATGCGAAAATAATTTTTCCCCAACCTAATATAGTTATACATTATATAACTATTTGTGTGTAGAAACAAATATTAACGTCCATGGCTCAGGTACAAATGCTTGTATTCATCATACAAACATTTGCCCCTACCGGGATTCGAACCCGGGACCTCAGAATAAGCGACACCTTGAAACCGGTGTACGTACCACTCGACCACGGAGGTCGTCGTATATCAACACATAAACTAAAACTTGCAACTTAGTTGCTCAAGTGACACGATCTCCGACGAAAAGTTAAAAGTCGCACGATAACTCAAACATAATGAATTATCCCTTTTGATTTATAAGTAAGCATTTGTTAACCGTGTTCTTAAGAAACAATCAATGTAAACATTTAAAAAAATTGGTTATTGCGAGATAAAAGCTTGGCCAAGATTCCGTGCCGCTGAGTGTATTTAGAATTTTTACATTAATTCAGACTTCATTTAGTAAAAAATCAGTCTTCATGTAATTAATTTTCTTTATATTTTATTATATTAACCGTTAGTGGGTTATGAAAAAACAAAATCGGCGAATAATCTTTTCATTTAGACTACACATTACAAAAACATTAATAAAATCTTAAAAAAATAAACTACGAAAGTCTAAAACGTAAAGAAAGTAAACGTCAACATTTTCATTGTCTGAACCGGAGGAACCGGGTTTACTCCTCACGGAACCGGTTCTTTTGATACAAACATACAGGACATAGAACTGGGTACACCCAGTTCTACCCGATTCCGTCAGAACCAGGGGCTAATTGTCTAATTTTAAAATCTATCGCAATCCCTTTCAATTCGTCATTTGAAAGATACGAGGGTGGATTGAAAGTAGTCGGCCTAACACAGATCCATTCAATTCTGAAAAACAAATCTACCCACTTTATTTAGTTCAGTTCAGAGACTAGTTAATTGTGTGAAGTTTGAAAGGTGTGCTATACTTAGTTGTGATTTTATAAATTTATTAACAAACCAATCGGACATAATCTCAGTAAATGGAGCAAATCGAGCAGCGTGCCGTCATTAAGTACCTCCATAAGAAGGGGCTGTCATCAAAAGCCATCCATGATGATATGGTCAGTACATTATGGGATTCCGCTCTGTCATATTCATCCGTCAAAAAATGGATAGCAGAATTCAAGCGTGGTAGAGAGAGTGTGAAAGACGAACCCCGCTCTGGGAGGCCTTCGGCGTCCACTACTGACGAAAATATTAAAAAAATACTTGATTTAATTATGTGAGACCGACCGCAGATAAAAAATTAGAGAGATAGTCGAGATTATAGGCATCTCTTATGAACGAACTCAAAACATCATAATCAACGTGTTGGGTTTCCACAAGGTGTCTGCGAGGTGGGTTCCGCGACTGCTTCAGATGAACAAAAAAGGATGCGATTGACTAAATATTGCACGCGACTGTTTGGAGTTATTTAAAGCCGATGAAGATGATTTTTTGAATCGTTTTGTTACTATGGACGAAACATGGGTTCATTTCTGTACACCCGAAACAAAACAACAATCAAAACAGTGTAGAAAACCTGGTTCGCCACCCCCTCAAAAGGCTAAGGCGATTTTGTCGGCAAATAAGGTGATGGCTTCAGTATTCTGGGACTCTTAAGGTGATTATGGTTGATTATCTTGAAAGGGGTCAGACCATAGACTCTGATTACTACTGCACCTTACTACGTCGCTTACGAGAGGTAATAAAAGAAAAACGTCCAGGTATACTTAGAAGAAAAGTCCTGTTTCATCAAGATAACGCCCGTGTTCACACGTCTGTGCAATCAATGGCTGAAATCCACAACTGTGGCTTTGAACTGATACCGCATCCGCCTTATTCACCTGATCTGACACACTTTTTTCTGTTCCCTAACCTAAAAAAAGTACTCGGGAGGTCAAAGATTTTCGACAAACGACGAGGTCAAAGCAGCAGTAGACGCATATTTTGACTCTTAGGGAAGAATCATTTTTTTCAACGGTCTCAATGCTTTGAAGGGAAGGTGGCAAAAGTGCATTGAACTTGATGGTGATTATGTAGAAAAATCAAAATATATTTGATTTAGGGGCATATTACACTATCATTTATCTTGGATCATAGATCTATGAGTCAATGTTATTGGATAATGTAATAAAGACATTTCATTCATTTTCTCCTTGATCATAGATTTTTTTACATTTGCTCATTGCTGACAGATTGGTTGGATCCAATACGGTCATAGAAACGGGTGTTGCCAGTTATTTTTTTCCATTTTTTTCCACTAGGTTTTAAAAGCAATTCTCTGAGATCTGACGTCAATGTCATCCATCAATGTGGATCCATCCATGATCTTAGCCAGATTCGTTTTTTTCTTGTATTCCTTTTTTTCTTTTTCTTGTTTAATAGTAAAATAACGGGCACTGCCGAAGCAATAGTAACGCACACCACCGACGCCTTCTCCATTGCAACCACATATGACGTAAAATAGGATCAAAGAACTTTGATAGTGTAATACACAGATATGACTCAAATAGTCAATTATATTTGATCAAATATATGATCATTTAAATGATCAGAGATATTTGACAAAGTAATATCCCCCTTAGTATGTATGTGTTTATTTTCTTGGTTAGGCCGACAACTTTTCAATCCACCCTCGTATCAGGCTGTCACTATTTGACATTTGATAGGGATTGTGATCAGGACGCGTTTTTAAAGGCATTGAATGAATGAAATTGAACTGTCTAAGTAAAGTGACACACGAAAATATCTTTCAAATGTATAGAGACTTATCAAATGAAGTGTCATTAAAAACATAATTCGTTCCGAAAGGGATTGCGACTATAAGTTACACAATTCCATAAATCACTATTACAATCACAATACCTTTGAAAGGGATTGTGATAGATTTTGAAATTAAACAATTAGGGGGCGGGTAGAACTGGGTACATGCCCATTCATAATTTTTGTACTTATGTAAAATAACTAAATGGTGGCTTACGAGTGGCCCTTGGGCGCGCCGGCACTCGTGGTCTTTCGTAAAAAATATTTATTGAAATGAAAGCATTTTTTTTCTGTTTATTATGATATACGGGTGCATCATTAAATTTGGCCGCAAAAAAGGGTTGTCGGCTGTTTAAGATGGTAAATAGGTATTAAAGGTAAAAAGAAAGTTAGCGCGCAACATCACTTGTCAGACGAGGATAGCGATTGGCAGCTTAAACCTACAACCTTGTTGTATTTGGAATCCCTTTTGTTGACATAATGTCATTATTCCTAATATAGTTTGGCATATGTTTTTGGCTAATATTACTATGGCATAATTGTTTCTTTGCTGCATACTAAAGTATTGTTGCATAATTATGATTAAGACTTAATATATTATTAATGCTTAATTATAATTTGCAAAATGTTTTAGGGCATAGTGTTTAGTTACATAATAGTAATTTGACGTAAGGGTTGATAGGAATAGATGAATAAAAAATAAAAAAGGTACTTTAACCACTATTTCATGATTTAGATATTTACACGGGCTCTGTCATTGACAATAGGTCAAAAAACACGAATCGTCTTCGTGTGACTGGCAATGACACGCGGGCTGATGTTTGTTGCAGTCTACCTACAAGCGAAAGAAAACAATTGATTGGCTTTCTATTCTTTTAATTATATTTTTTTTATTTTAAAGTCTTAGAAAACTTATAGATTCTCATAAATATAATTATGTATATTTAAATAAACTAAAACCACAGCTATAAAAACATTTAATCATAGTTGGAAGACAGTGTACCATCACCATTATTTTTGTCTTTGCTCCATAAAAACGGAAATAGTTAACAGTGTTGCCAAATTAAAATACCAAATTCACGCGTCGCTTTTGATTTTAATTTGACAGTTCGTCGCGTCCCAACAGCTGTTTTAGCTGGCGAGCGGCCTCACGAAATAGGTACGATTTAAAATCAGTTGCGACACGTGCTTACTAATTAGGAAAGATTAATATTGAATTGTGAATTTATTGCATTGAAACCAACAATGGAGGAGAACAGTGGAGTCCAAGGTATGTTCGATTTCATCATATTGTCGTGAAAGCATGGGTGCCGATTTTAGCGTTAACATTACCATGCAATGCCTATGCTTTCTTTCTTATCTTTGAAAGGTTTCCTTGCTATTCAGGGTAAAATTTTCTATATGTGTGGGATTCCACCGTGTGTCTATACGCGTACCCTTGTTTAAGTACAATTGCTCCTTTTCTAACTCATAATATTATTTCATGTTGCGGTGTCATAGTTAAATATTTTTATCTGCAACAAATTGAACCCCTGCAGATTCTTCTAGGTATATTACAGCACAGCCACAGTATAGTTGTTAATTTTCACACATGTCTATTAAGCTCATTTCATATTGAGTTACAATGTGATTTCTAAGACAATGTACCCTAAAAACTCATTCTTTTCTAAATAATATCGAAGCAAATTCTAACTAACGTGTATTGTAAAATAATACTTTGTATTAAGTACTAAATTACATAATAAATAAACAAGTACATCTTATCAAAATTTTCCCTTATTGTTACAAAAGGTAGAGTCATAAGATTTTTAAAAGTATATTATTATATTGATATCATAAGTCTATAATTTATAGTCATAATAAATACAAGCATAGACTGATTTTTTACTCATTTGCTCAAAGTATGTTTTAGTTCTATCATAGAATCTCTATTACAGAGCTATTGACCTATTATCAGTCATCATGATAGTATGTAGTTACATAAAGATAAGTCATAATTGTATCCTAATTATACCAACTTCTATTCCAGCACCAGTGACACGATTACGGCGAAGACTTTCTGTAGAACAATCTGAAGATCTAAATTCACCAGGACCTGCTACACCTAATAAGAAAAGGGGAGGAAGATTAGCAGCAAAACCACAGTTAGAACTTATTGATGAAAATGGTATGGATTTATGTATAACTTGCATGCATTTTATTATTGGTAGTTCAACTAGATCTTCTTTTTGTATTTGTTTTTACTATTATTTTTTGTTAATCATTTATTTGCAATCAGCTGATGCTATAAGCAATTGTGTTGGTCACAGGAAAATTCTGATGAAAGAGTGTGTCCTATAGACTGCGATCTATCATAACTCTTTGTAAATTTCAAGAGCGAGTAGTTGTTGGATGCAGTGGCTGAAAGTGACTCAAATTTGCTGGCTAATGTGTAATTTTGCCAGTAATTAAAAAAAAAACTAAGTTCAACCGCTGCTTTAGTGAACCTTTTCCTGCCAGACTCCAGTCTAACCTAGTGCCAAATTCTTCTAAGCCTTCTCTTTTCTAAAATTGATTCTTCTAAACTAGTAATGGATAGTTAGCACATGTGTCTCTTGGGTCCAGAGCGGGTGTTGTTCGCCAACATCCTTCTTGTATAAGATTTGTTATGTATTTAACTGCACAATCAATATCTTCTGGGGATTTCAGAGGAATTTTTACGTTGAATTTGTCCTCGATAAATTCTCTGAATGACTCCCAGTTGGTGCATTTGTTATACATTTTGTCGGGACTTTTGAATTCCACTAGCATGGTGCTTATAGTTAATATAACTGGAGTGTAATCCGAAGAATATCTATCTCAGCAAGATTCGGGTTTTACATAATGCTTACAGAATTCTTTAAGAATGAAGAAATCAAGAAGATCTGGTTTTTTTATTGGATCTGTTGGCCAGTATGTGGGTTCACCCATTGAGATAGTGATTAAGGTGTTAGTGTAGGAGAGACATAAGAAACATTGTAGGAGTATTGACAGGACACTGTCCTCTAAACAGACACCTGTCAGTGATCAATAGAGCAGAGGACCCTATTTGTCCACAATGTAAAGAAAAAGAAGAAACAAGCTATCACTTCATGGCAGAATGCCCGATGTACGCATTGCTGCGCTGGGAACTCTTTGAAGCAGACAAACTGAAAGAAGAGGATTTAAAGCAGCTTACGATAAGCCAACTTAATAGGTATTGTAAGCGCACAGGTAGGTTCGAGGTCCCGACGCCGGTGGGGTAAATGATGCTCTCCCCCCTGTTTTCAGGGGACTTTGGGGAACTGGGCGAAATGGTTCCGAATATGGTGACTGATCGCCCGTCCGGCTTTGCCGGGCGTCCCTCCTTCCAAATAATAAGGTGTTAGTGTCAACACAGTTCTTTAGTTGACTTCCTCTTATGGTCAGTCTAGATAATAATTGTATACAATCACACCAATGGACAACATTTCAAAAATATATTATGCAAATTTTCCTAAGCGTAATAAAACTAGATGTTAAAATACGAGACACATAATTTTTATTTTTAGCATTATATTTGTGTATTAAGTCACAATTTCAAAACTTGCTTATTCTAAAGAGCGTAATTGCGTTCTCAGGAAGTTAAATTGGTAAGGCTGTTGCTTATTTCGGATTAAAAAAAACTGACGTAATGGTTTCTAGTGGCAGAACTTAAATATCGATATCTACATATAACTTGTAATTTTCGTTATTAAACCAAAGCATGTTTTAAAGATTATCATATTGATTATGATAAAAAAATAACTTATCAAAAAAAAATATAAATTTCAATTTATATGCATAAATTTGCGCTCATGAACAATATAAACATTTTGGGTATTTAGAGTTGAAATGTTAATGAAACCATATTAAAATTTAAGGTCTGGTATTTCTTAAGTGGAACAGAACAGAACCACTTTGCTAAACACACACAAATTTCTGACCCGTGGTCCACCTGCCTGGCGTTGCTTGGTGGTTTACCTACCTAGCAAACCTTAAAAGCAATAATCATAAAAACCATGTATTCCAAAAAACTCAAAACAATCACAAACTGTTTTTTCATGAGGTTATTATTGGCATTATGATAGAAAATATTGATATCTTAGATTTTGATCGCTCTTTCACTACTTGAGTTGACTGTCATTGTCTGTCATTGTTTATAACCCAGCCAGAGAGAACCATTTTTTTTTATATTAGACTGAAATGCAAAGGAATGGCAAGATCAAATGCCTGACTTTCTCGATTTGGACTACTTTTTAGTTTTTATTTAATATCTTACAAATTATCAATCAGAAAATTCTAAAATAAAAACTATGAGCTTATGACACTAAAACCTCGAAATGGATTTTTTTATTTTAGTGCTTTATAGAAAATGAAATATTGTCCATTATCTAGCCCACGTTAAGTTTCATGAAGAATTTGTGTTATGGATACTAGATAACAGATAAACATACTTATATTTTTTTAATACATACATAATATACTATACATATTAAACACCCAGACCAAGACCAATAGACATGTTCATTCACACAAATATTTGTCTTGTCCGGGGATCGAACCCGGGACCTCTGGCGCAGAAGGCGGGCTTAGAACCCCTGCGCCAACATGCCCAGCTTTTTCGCGGCAATTTGAGCTTTCTTCTCGATGGTAGCGCCCTAGTTGAGGTTGGCAGTCAACTCCATGCCGAGAAGTTCGAGATGGTCGGTGATGTCCACAGACGAGCCTCGGAAAGTCAGAGTCAGGGTGAAAGCACTCCTTTTTGCGGAGAAGAGACACGCCTGTGTTTTGGCGGCGTTGAATTGGACCAAATTATCGTCGCCCTATTGAGAGACAATACGTAAGGTCGTCTTAATAACGCTGATGGACCGTTCGCTCAGGAAATCGGAGATCCAGTTGCAGAATCCTGTAGCAATGCCATAAGCTGGAAGCTTGCTCAGCAGCCTAGCGTGCCAAACCCTGTCAAAGGCATCCTGAACTGTACACTAAACCCAGGGTGCTCCAATAAAATACTCCACGCGAAATAAAAAAATAATAATGTTGCCCGTTTCTCGCATAAACCAACACTCATGTAGTACTCATATAATGTCAATAAAACTTTAATAAACTTTATAAATACTAGACTATGGGCTCTAAAAATTCCACGTAAAGTTTTATTAAAATTGTGAATTAGAATTACGATATTAAATAAAATTCAACGCGGCGCCACTTTCGGTCAGGGTACCGCCATAATATCTTTATAACATTTTGGAACGCAAAGATTTTGAGAAGAAAAGCCTTTGAGATGTCTAGTGAAACCGCTAAGGCTTCACCGTGTCTCTCAATAGCCTCGCCCCAGCAATGCGTGGCGTATACGAGCGAGTCCCCGGTGGATCGGCCTTTACGAAAACCTCTGCTTTTACTTTAACTGCCCTAATCTATATACATCTCTTTACGATAGTCGTGGCAAAACTGTAGGTATCCCTATTCAGATTGGAACATTTGCATCTGGAACAGTAAAAGTTCCGGATCAGTGATATGTTTCATTTGGAACATCGAGTTCATTGAATTTAGTACCTATCTAAAGGTACCGCTTATAGGCACAGATTTGACGTGGTACTTTAATCAGGGCTTGTTTATTCTGTTAATTTTGAAACTGTTTTATTAAGGTTTGGCTGATTTATTTGGAATAGATAGTTTGTGAACAATAACCACATTTTGCTTTCTTGTTACTTAATTCCCTGTAATGATTCCATAATAAACTTCTCTTGTTAATAGGCGGCATTTTGAACACTGGTATTATTTATATATCGTCAGTGGAAAGGCAAAATTACTTAAACACCAATTTGGCCAAAATGAGTTATATATAAATTATATTCGGAATCAGCGAATTTTTCTGCGTCGATCTATCTAGGTATCATTCTAATCAGAGCACTTTTGTGGCGCTTCAGTAACCGATAAAAAGGCGGTTTTCTTTGTTTGCTAATTACTGAAGTGACACATTTTTCGGTCTTTTTTTAACGAGTGGCGTTTAAGTCATATTTAATTCCTATAAATTCACAATTGTCTTTCTAAGTAAAATTGACTTTCTGCTTTTTTTTTTTAAAGATGCAGTCTTAGTATTTTTGGTCTTCTTGTGATTAGAGATAATCTAAGATAAGTAATTTTGATTACGTCAATCGGGAAAGGTATGGCGTTTAAGTAATTTTGCTTTACTACTTTCTGACTGCTACTGAGTCCAATCAGTCTTTAGTATTTTTATTGTAGTTCCAAAGTACTATTAACATATAACGTCATTTAACCCGCAATAGAAGTACGACACTTACTTTTAAGTCATTATAGCAAAGTAACATAAATACTGATCACCTTTTAAGACGTTGTGATAGACGCATGAAAATGGAAGACGTGTCCCGGAAGTGACTCTGGTTTACCAGCTTAGCAGTATACTTATATTATAAGTATTTTTGCCATACTTCAATTTCATTATTTCTGTGTTATCAGAAATTTTAAACTACATATAAAATTTAACTTGACGACTTTGAGTAAATCGCCTTGCTCTGAAATGAGGCTGCTTTTACTGAACCGCTAATTATTTTCTAAACTTTCATTCAAAACCTGAGCCATCATACTATTAAAAATAAAAGAAGAAAAAACTTGCCTAAATCAAGTTAGTTTATTAAATTCGGATGATATGGTAAAAAGAAATGATTATTTTTGTGAAAAAAAAAAAACTTTAAATGGCTTTTTCTCGAAATGGTGTTTTGACGTTTCAGTAATTTTGCCTTTCCACTGACGATATGAATTACGAAATAGGTATTTATTTACATCTCACAAAATTATATAGGTACTTGTTTATAACTTCGTACCTAAATAAGTTGGTTCCATATTATTCACACTATTTACACAATAATTGTTTCATTTTTAATTAAAATCAATCAACAATAAAAAAAAACACGATAGACTTTTATTTTACTCAATGAATAATTAAATATTACTAAAGACAAACGCGACGATGCGAGCGAAGTCTTTGCATCTCACTCTTTACCAGGCAAAGGCAACTATTTCTGTCACACTCTCTCAGTTTAGTTCGCTTCTTTCTTACTCGCTCTCGCTCGCGTCGCGTAAGTCCGCTCGTCGTCTCATATCGTGTCTCGTCGCGTCGCTTCGCTCCAGGTGATCGAGTTCCAAATGAGACATTTTACACCAGCCAACTGTTCCGAATCTTTCGGATCAGATGAATGATTCGGAACACTGAGTCGGTTCCATAGAGAGCGACACACGTCTACTTTACGACATCCTACCCAAAGATATTCCTTGCCCTATCAATATGAAATCCCTGTTATGTCTCATTAATAACAATACAGGGGTATTATTGAAAATATTGGCAAAATTTATCTCTCACAACAATCTAAAATATTAAATATATACTTCTCCCTTATTATGTTAAATGTCTGTGATGTTTATTGTGTTGTCTTTTATTTTCAGTAAAATAGCTTAGAATATAAAAAATCAAAATTGTACATCCCACCTCATCGTGTAAAAGCTACCTACGTGACATTGGCGGAATTTTTTGTGTTTAGAACATAGAGCAAGCCATTCATAAAGAAGAAGAACCTTCGGGGTTTTTAGGTTCACGGTGTTAGACATAAGTAGATGTTAAAAAAGCAATACATTTCAAATGTTTATTATAGTTTTACACATAATATTATTTCAGAACAAACAAAAAAGAAAAACAATTACCACTTATATGTATATTAAAGTTAACCCATTGGTAAATTGCTTTCATTGCTGTCGATACTAGGTATTTAATGTATGAAATTTTAGCCATCTCCTTTGATTCCGTGTTTGTAACCTGATGGTCTTCATACTCTTTTTAGCTGGCAGTACTTCTAAGAGATCCACTAAAAAAGCACCAGTTAAAGAAATTGCTGAAGCTTCAGAAGAAAAACCTCTTACACCATCGAGGCGCAGTACCAGAATCAAGTCGAACACAAGCATTATATCTGATACTGCTCAAAGTGTTGACTCACCAAGAGCTAAAAGGGCTGCTAGACGGACATCTCAAGTTGGTAAGTAATGATTATATCACACTGACTTTTTCTCTTTGTTAACCAATTAAATAATGTTATCTCGCTAAAATGACGAGACAAAAGTAAGTAAAATATTTCTGAATTTCAATTGTAGTAACTAATAAAGTATAAGTATGATATGATTATTCAGTATGTCTTATTTCATGTGTGATAATTTTGTTCGTACTGATTGATTAAACTTCTTGTTATTTTGAAAAAGCAGATATTATTATCTTTTGTGTTGTCTTCTTATAATAATGATGAGGCCATAATAGTCAGTTTTTTTTATTGCAGGCAGTGATAATGAAACTGTAGTCACACCTGCAAGAACAACTAGAAGAACCAGAAAGGATTCTACATCCAGTGTTGACAAACTTGGTATGTAAAGTATTTTTTTTGATCAAATTTCGAGCAAAATTACATTCTAATCTGAAATAAAATTTATTCTATGGTCAGTGAGTACTTTTACAAATGGTTGTCTAATAATTCAGTTTAATATGCAGAGCAATTTTATTGCCTCCTACAAAATTTAAGTTCAATTTTGATAGGTTAGTTTAGTTAGAGCATATAAATATTTTTTGTAAGCTTTCTAATATTATATCTTTATAATATTTTTCTAAAGTAGATATAATTATTTATCAAATAATTAGAAAGCTTACTCAAACTTAAAATTAACATCAATCAATGTTTCATATTGGGTAGATATACATGCAATGCCTGTGCTTTAATATACTTAGGCCCGTATTAATAAACCACTCTCAAGATTTACAGCTATCTTAAATTGAGATCACATACTTGAGATGCAATTCTAATTAATAGATCATACCTAAGAGCATGTTAAAGTTCGTGGTATCAACTGAGATCGGTATTGAGAGTGGTTTATTAATACAGGCCTTAGTATTAAAATGTATCCATGTCATTATTAAAGCCTTTAAATATTTTTATTTTACGCATAGACACGACGTTAGTCACAAAACCGAATATAACAGAAATAATTATAGAAGAAACTGAAGTAAATACTCAAAAATCAGATAATTCATCAACAAAATCTGATAATGTTTCACCGAGAAAAAGTCCAAGATTGAAGGAAAAGAAAGAAAGAAAAGACAATCCAAGAAAAAGCACTGATAATACGTCAGAACAAACGGATTCAATAAATAACGATACTATAAATGACTTAAATATTCTTAAACAAGACGATGTTTCTCCATCTACTGAAAATAAATCTGTCATTGCAGACACTGAAATTACTGTACCTGAAATATCACAAGATAAATCAGCAGACACCAGCCTTGATATTATCAAAGAACTAGACAAAAAAACGAAAAGCAAACCTTCCATTCCTAACAAGAGCATGTCTGCTTTAGATAATGATAATAACTATAAAAACAAAAGACAAAGATCAAAATCACTCAATGTTATCTCCCAATCCGAGGTAAATGATAGTGCTTTCATAAGTGACAATGAAAAAACTAAAAAGAAAGTAAAGAAAGAGAATATATCTACAGTATTAAAAGTTACTGAACATCGCTTCGCTTCTGGAGACAGTAAATTAACAAATATTAGTACAGATAAATACAACAGAGATCCTATATCCAACCCTACTAAAACCAGTAATCTGTCACTGAATGAATCTCATAGTGTATCAGATTTTCTAGCTAATACTATTGATGCAAAACGAAATAAAGAAAACATAAATGCCAAAGACAATGTTAAACATGATTCCATCATAAATTTTTTGAAGAATCCTTCAAGTCTCGTTTTGCAGACCACTGTGATCTATGATGATTCTGATACAGATGTGAAAACTAAACCCGTTAATAAGAACATAGGTTCAGAAGACCAGTGTGTTCCCGTTGTCGAAACGAGGGATGGTTGTGAAAATTCCGTTAATATTGGTAACCACATATTAAACAAGTCAGATAAAAAAAGTACAGATGCAATGGTTTTAAATAATGTGTCTGCATTACATAACTCAGAAAGATGTACTACAAATGATAGTTGTGAACCAATGGATGTTGATGTAACCATTCCAAAAAATGTTTCTGTTTTTTCAAACACGTTGGAAACTTCACATTTCAACAAAAGTTCCGAATGCAGCAATCTAAAATGTGAAGGTTATACAAATAAAAGTTCGAATAAATCTATACGTAAATCAACAGTATCACTTTCTGCCTCTCAAAATCCTGAAAACTCTGGTACCGAGAATAAGAGCACTCTTATACTTTCACAAATAAAAGACCTGTCGTCTTCCGAAAATAATGTTTCTAAATCCCCTAAACAATATCAAGAGATTTTATCAAATTCAACAAATTCTGATACTACAAACAATAAAATGACAGATAAGAAAAATCTCTCTCTTGATTATTCGACAAGTACCCCCCTCCAACAAAAGCATTTAAAAAAATTAGGATTGCAAATTAATACCTCAGCTATCGAGACAGCCAAAAATGAAAACAATCTAATAAAACAATCAACTAACAGTCCAAACATATCCAAAAAAGATATTTCCAAATCGGAAGAAATGGCAACTCCATCTGATGAAGAATCTAGTACAGATGATGAATCGTCAAAAACTAAAAGTTTGTTAGATAATGAGGTTGATGTTGCTAGTGATAATTATGAATCGGGTGACAGCCAGGATGAAGAGGAAAGACAATATCAAGAAGACCACGAAATCGTTGAAAAGGGGGAGACTTTAGATTCCGAAGAGGACATTTCAAATGATTCCGAATATGAGAGAGATTCATTTGTAGTTAGTTCTGATGATGATGATCGTGATTTACTAAGTGGCTCTGGCGATGACCTTTCCATTACTGACAATGAACTAACAATGAGCGCAAAATCCAAGAAAAAATACAATGACCGTAAATTAAAAGAACAGAAAAATGCATCTAAGGAAATGTTTGACGCTCGCCATAATATACAAAACACAAAGAAATCTCGTAAAAAAATACGAAACCTTGAAAGTTCTGACACCTCTGAAGATGAAATAGTCGCTCATGGGAAGAAAAATAAACATCAAAGATTAGATTCTACTCATGAAGATACCGACACCTCTAAAGTTAATGAAACGCTTAATAAAAAGAAAAAGACGAAAAGGTTACCATCTGAAAGTGATGCAAATGAGAGTTTCACCAAAGAACCGGAAATCACAACAGTTGTTGATAATAGTGCTATAGAAAATGACCCCTTATCGACACAAGTTAAACAGGAACCGAAAACACCGCTCAAAGATTTTAATGTTTCCACAGTTCAGATTAATGAAGCAATTGAAGAAGTGGTGGTCGAAAATAACAATTCATTTTCTAAAAGTAATCAAACAACAGATCCTCTACATTCTACTATAATGGATAACGATGACGAGTCATCTTTAAGTGAAAATTCGGAAATAATGAATAACTATGATTCGGTTCTTAATCAACTAAACAATAATGACACAAAATCTAAGACTATTAAATCTCATGATATGTCACTAAATCCCATAAACAAAACTAAAATAACAAAAATAGCGATAGTAGAAGAACTAAATCTCACCAACGCCAAAAAATCTAAGCGAAATAAAAAAATTGATACATTGGAAGTTGTTAATTCACCAAAATTTTCTAAAGCTACTGGCGCCGATATGAATCAAGATATTACTAACAATTTTAATGAAGATAGTTCTTCGGACTCAATCGATTTGCATCTATTATTTTCCGAGGACAGTAATGAGACATTAACAAATGAGAAGGAGAAAGGAGATGATGATTTCATTCCACTAAAAAGAACTCCAGCTAAAACGAATATTTTAAATCAAGGTAAGGTGTTTTGTCTGTTTCTTTTTTTAATATTAAATCAGAAATGACTTCAAAATATTGAACAATTATTATAGATCTGACTTCGAAGTCAAAGTCAATATCATTTATTCAGTCTAGGCTGTTACGAGCACTTATATGAACGTCAAGGAAGCTACGCCATCGGTTCACAAACCCTACCGGCGGCGGGAGACCTTGTAACGAGAAGAATCGGCCAGAAACTCCTCAAGGGCTGTTTTTTTCTCCCTGTTTTATTTCATACAGAGTCGTCAATTTGAAAAGTGACCTTAACATATCAGTAAGGTCAATTTTCATCACAAAATGTAGAAGATTTGACAGCGTAAACGTAGTACTAGTAACCGTTAAAGTAACATGGTGCAAGCCACACTGTTTGGCTAGTTTAAATTTTTAGTGACCGATATTCTAAGCTAAGATTTATTTTACATAAAATGCTTCCAATATAATTCCGGAACTCATCAAAAATTGTTGGCACTTCTATAATATTTATGCTCAAAATGTTTTTAGATGAAGAACAACCCATCGGTGATGAGTTTCGATTCGTAATAGATACTCAAGGCACAAGAGAGAATACAAATAATTCTTTAAATTTGTCTCTGAATAACAGCACAAAGAAAAAAAACAAGAAAAACAAATCATTAAATACTTCACAGATATCTTGCACAAACGGTAAGTTTTGTTATTTAGAGAGAACATATTTTCATTAACCTTATAATTATATTAATACAATACCTAAACTCTTATAACTTATATTTCAGATAATAACTCGGAGAATGAAGATGCGCCACTGGAAATGCCATATAATAGCTCTAAGAATGAAAACGGCAAAAAATTCATGAATACTAGTAAAGAAAACCATGAAGAAATAATGCAGAATAATCGTAAGTAGATATTATTAATTTAAAAAGTATAATTTTTAATTTTCCATATGTTAGTAAGTAACAGTCAACAGTAAGATGTTAGGTAGACGATCTGGCTGTGGCCATTTTTATTAAATCCTTATTTCCATATTGTTAAGGTTCAAAATACCCAAAATTTAATATATTCGGCCGCCCGCGGTTTCACCCGCGTGGTTCCCGTTCCCGTGGAAATATCGAGATAAATAGTCTATGTTATAATCCAGGCTATCATCTATCTATGTTCCAAATTTCATTCAAATCGGTTCAGTAGTTTTTGCGTGAAAGAGGAACAAACAAACTGACATACTTTCGCATTTATAATATTAGTATGATTGTTATTTTAATCAGTTTAAAAGCTAAAAAATATCACGTTCCAGAAATACCTGATATTTATCAGGTATTTATGTCTTCTTGAAAATTATATATTACATATTTATGTCTTCTTGAAAATTTAAACGGGTATTAAACGCGTCACTTATCACTGGTTCCAGGTTGTAGACAATTTACAACTTGGAATCTAGTTAGAAATTTAGGTAGGTGAAACACGTTCTACGTGTTTAAATTCCTACCCGTTTCAATTTTCAATATTTATAAAACAACGAAATTTTTAATAAGTGTATAAATGTATAAAAGCACAAAGAAAGAGAAAAAACATTCCATATCATTTGTTGGTCAACCAGATGCCATATAGCCTATTATTATAATATGTTTTGCTTTTTACATAAAATTATGCATGCAAGCTGCTTGTAACGCAAAGTAATAAAAAAAAATCGATCCTCACAAAGTTTCGCATTAATATTACAATAATTATAGTATGATTATTTTTTAAAGCTTTGTAAATATTGATTTCTAAATTCAATTGTCTTTTGAAATTTACTTTTATACTTTACATATAATAAAACGTGCTTTTTTGTATTATACATTTAATTAAATTATATTAAATAAAAGAAAAAGTATGATTAATTTCCCTGCATTCTTGTGAGAAAAGCACTATATATGCCTCGGCGGAAATGGCAATTGCCTGTCTCGTATTAGTGAAATCCTTGCCTACGGCTCGGCCTTTAAACTTATACTCGACCTGCAATTGCCTATTTCACGGCCTTTACAATAATGTACTATTGTGATACAAACTTAAAATATAACCAAAAAACTGTTTCAGATGCACCTGTAGCTGAGCCATCAATTCCGACCCGCGATAGTGCCAAGAAAAGTAAGAAGAAACGACTCTCGGAACACCAGGAGCAAGAAGGTTTGTAATAATAGTAGTATTTTCAAATAAAATATTGAAAACTACTTGAACCTGGAAAAATCTGGATGGAGGAAATAATAGTTGATGAATTATTTACAGTCCAATCAGTGTAGAAAACACTACTACAATTTTGGCAATGTTTTAATTTATTTCACACTTACAAATTTCTCCAATAGACTTTGAATTCTAAGGTGTAAGTGACTGAGATTGGCTTTGTCTGACATTAGTATTGTATTTAAGCCATAGTTGCCGTTGACTCTACTTTACCAGTTTTAGGAATGTTATAATTTATGTGCTTTATATATGTGATGCGTCCAACCAAATCCAACCCTGTGCAGACAATAGGATATGTGTACCTATCTGAAATTGTTAATATTTAAAATTGTTATTTTACAACTACAAACATTACCAATTTTTATTTTACTATTCACCTGAATTGTACTATCTGAGCAACTACGAGACTAGTTGTTTTATTTTCTAGTTTAAAAAGTATGACATAAAAGACTGAATGGAAAAAAACAACCTTCATTTTCAGATGCTCAAAAATCAGTGCCGAAATTGGAGAGTACTAAGAAAACTGAGACACTTTCAGAATCACATGCAGACCATACTGGTATGTGGTTATTGTCATTTCATAAACCGTTTCCCTTATTTACGTAATAAAAACTGAAGTTCAACTGTCGGGCTTGATGTGCTGACGATATTGTACTCTACAATTCCCTATAAACCTATTAGAAAGAAACATAGTGAAGTCAATTTAAGAAAATTAAAGAAATTATTTATATCGAAATTTAAAATCTTGTCACCATGACAACATATGAACTAAATACTTGTATTTCATTCAAAAATACTATTTGTTAGGCCATATAGAAATTATTCACATGGAAGTTTGGAAAGATTTTTCAAACATCCGGTATATTTTTATCAAAATGTTATCATCTTATTTTTAGAACCTTTATCAAAATGTTATCATCTTATTTTTAGAACCTGCTGAAACATCTCTCAGCATCCCTGGTAGTTCTAAAAAGAAGAAAAATCTTAAATCACATATTGAACTAACAGGTCAGTGTAGAAATCACAAAGCGCTTCATATAAGTATTGCATTCAAAATATCAATAGGCCTGGTATTGAATTTCATTTATATTTTGTAATCATAACAAACAACCAAGTAGAGAGTCCATTTCTTATCAATTATTAACCTCTGTACTGGCAAAGAGACATTATAATTTATAACAATAAAAATTCTGTTGTGTCTCGTTCATTGCCAGCCAAAGATTTTATTATTTTGATAACTAAATTTGAAAAAAATATAAAAAAAATGTTTGAACTGCTTTACCAACAGCAAATCTGTTCTAAACTTTAGGTGAAGCCGAGACATCACTCATAACTCCTGGTAGTGATAAGAAGAAAAAAAAAAAGTCAATCCTTGGGCAAGCAGGTAAGCTTATTAATTTGATATTTCTGGATTGTGTTCCAACTCTATCATTATTGAAATTACCAATTTCAACCAATAATATTTGGAATATAATAAACCGATCAACAAAAAATTGCGCAAAAACTAGGTTTAATTGTTAGATTGGCTACTAAGACGCTCACCTAGTATTTCTATCGCTCAAAAAGTTATTTACTAGATACCCATAATATTTAATGATAGCAATAATGTCTTTTCTCTCATTCAGACTTGAAGGAAGCAAACACTTCGATCGTCATACCTGGTAGCGGGAAAAAGAAAAAACGTCTTTCAGAAACCGAACTTGATAAGTCGGGTAAGTCAAAAATATACACTGCATATGTACAGTTGCGAAAACGCCCGGTTGAATAACTCTAGACGATCTCCTAGCCCTATACCGAAGTAGCCTAGCAACTAGCCATTAAACCACTTAGATCTAACCAGCTGCTATCGGCCCCCCTGCATCGTCAAACTACCGACAGAATGCATATTTATGGCGTGCGAGTAATAGTTTCAATTTAGTATCGCGACAGGCAGACTTAGATCTATTTGCAATGAATGAGGCCTCGATCAAGCGAATCATGAGCAAAGATTTTTTCAACGAGACATAATTATGTACTGTTATAGTATTAATTTAGACTTAGGATTGTGCTTTTTGTAAACTTTGTTGTTATCTGTGATGACCTATAATTGGCTTTCTGTTACTAGATAAGTTATCTTTTTTGTTAAACATAGCTGTTGGTCGTCCGAATTTAAATAAAATAAATAAACTAATTACATACCCAGTGGCTGGAGAAAAGTTAGGGCTGTCTTTATACCGAAACCAGGGAAGGCTACATATCAAGAGGCGAAGTCCTTTAGATGCATCAGCCTTTCAGTTCAGTAAGAACGACCTACTGAAGACACTGGAAAAGATACTAGACAGACACATAAGAGAAACCATAAGAAAAAGTAAAAGACCCCTACATGACAATCAGCATGCTTACATGGAAGGGAAATCCATTGAGACAGCTCTCCACAACATGGCAGACAGAGTAGAAATATCAACCTCAAACAAGGAATATGCCCTAGCGCGCTTCTTCGGTGTTGAAGGTGCTTTTGACAAACCGTCTGCACAAGCCATTTAACAGAGAGGGTGTAACTGATCAAATATCAAGTTGGATGACCAACATGCTACAACATAGATCAATACAAGCAGAACTAGCAGACAATAAATACACCATTAAAGCAAAAAGTGGCTTCCCCCAAGGGGGTTGTCTGTCTCCACTGTTATGGTGCATTCTAATAGATGAATGAGTAACTAAGATCACAGCTATGAATATATACATCCAAGCGTATTCGGATGATGGTCTTCTACTTGTAAGAGGCAAAGTATTAAGCATGGTCAGAGACATAATGAAAAGAGGAATTATGACAACGTTTAGATGGTGTAAGGACAAAAGACTTAACCTGAACCCTTCAAAAACCAAACTGATGCTGTTCACCAACAAAAGAAAGCTTGATAGAATGCTCCCAATAAATATTGAGAACAAAGAACTTAAAACAGTAAAAGAGTTTAAATACCTTGGGGTGATCTTAGACAGCACCCTTACCTATAGAAAACACATAATAGAAACCAGCAAAAAGGCGATGACAGCCCTCATGCAGTGCAGAAGAGTCGTTGGCAGAAACTGGGGCAAGAAACCCGAAATGGTCCAATGGATATACAGGGTTATCATACTACCGAGAATTCTCCACGGAGCCCTAGTATGGTGGCATAAGGCACAATTTGAATACAACAGAAAAGAACTCACAAAGGTACAAAGATTAGTCAGCATCATGATATCAGGAGCCATGAGAACAACTCCCTCGGCCGCCTTAGAAATGATACTGGGCTTCAATCCAATAGATCTTGAAATAAAAAAGAGAGCTACAGAGCAATGGTTCAAGCTAAAAAGTACTAATCTATGGAAAGGTAAACACAATGACAAAGGTACGACCACGCTATCATAGGTAACAAGTACGAAGAAAAATTGTATAATGATACTGGTCAACAATGACCTAATCAATAAGGAAAGGATGTTCCAAAAAATACAGGATCAGCATCAGATCTAGAGAAGACTGGAAAATAGAGCAAGGCAATCGGGATAGCACTGCAGTATGCTACACTGATGGGTCAAGAAAAGAATCAACTCAGCTATCGGGAGCTGGTGTTTACATAGCCAAACCCGACACAAAAAGGGCAACTTTCAATCTGTGCAAATACACCAGCGTATTCCAAGCGGAAGTATTCGCGATAATGCAGTGTGCGCACATGATTAAAAGTGATATAAGCAACTATAATGTAGGAAAAATAATAATATACAGCGACAGTCAAGCTGCCATCAAAGCCCTTGACAAAGTGGAGACTACCTCAGCCCTAGTAAAGGAATGCAAACAAAGCATTCAGGATCTCGCCAACTTGGATGAGGTAGAAATTGCCTGGGTACCCGGACACGAAGGTAACAGTGGCAATGAGGAAGCTGACAAATTGGCTAGGAGGGGGCTGATGTACCCTTCATTGGCCCTGAACCAAGACTGCCAATCTCTCATAGAATCTCTAAGAACATCATCGGGATCAGAATAATTAAAGAACTAACCAAAGATGGATGAAAAGAAAGGACTGCAGACAGTCAAAGATCTTCATCAAAGCAGTTGATAAGAAAACTAGAGAGCTGCTGAAACTAACTAGGAGAAACATAAGAAACATAGTAGGAGTACTGACAGGACATTGTCCACTGAACAGGCACCTTTCAATTATCAAAAGGACAGAGGACCCAATCTGTCCACAATGTAAAGAAAAGGAAAAAACAAGCTACCACTTCATGGCAGAATGCCCAATGTATGCATCGCTGCGCTGGGAGCTCTTTGAAGCGGACAAGCTAAAAGAAGAGGATCTAAAGCAATTGACGATAAGTCAACTCAACAGGTATTGTAAGTGCACAGGAAGGTTCGAGGGTCCGACGCCGGTGGGGTGAACGATAACCCGCCTCCCCTGCTCTTTTCAGGGGACTTTCTCTTCGGGGAACTGGGTGAAATGGTTCCGACTAGGGAGACTGATCACCCGTCCGGCCCTGCTGGTGTCCCCTCTCCAAACTAATAATAATAAATAAACTCTAGACGATATTTGCGCGGCAATTTGACTGCTGAGCACGACTATCCACGATTGTAAGTACGTGTTTATGTAAATTAAAAAGGAATTTGAAAAAAGTTGCAGAAGTACAATAAGTCCGATATTCGTACTTACTATCATAGTTTTGCCATACACTGTTATTTATTGTAAACTTATTTGCCAACAGGTAATATTGACAAACTAAACACTTCCCAAAAATCTACTTTAGACAGTGCCAAGAAGCAGCGAAAGGAAAAAATACCTATAAATATTTCTTCTCAAAAGGATTCTGAAGGTAAGATTAAAAAATTTAAGTCGATATGTATATCAATAGTCCACTACATAAAAAACTGATAACAATTTTGCCACCAAGTATGAATAATTGAATTCTTAGGAATGGTTTCACCACCGACTGATAAGTTCTGGATAGCGTATCTGAAAGATAATTTGACATTTTATTTTATATCACAACTGCCAATTATCTGCCAGAAAAGCTATCCAGAACTAATCTATCGGTGAAACCGTTCCTTAGAATCAATAATAATAACAAAAAGGAATTAAAACCTTAAAATATTTATAATCTAGTGTTGTTATTATATCACCATTTTTATTTTCAGACATACTTACAGAGGTTCTATCAAACTCTAAGAAAAGAAAAAGGAAGTCGTCTGGCAGTGGCGAAAATCATTTAAAAAAAGGTTTGAAAAATATTACTTCCACAATCTATGTTGAGTAGTCTTTTATCTTTCTTACTTACATGTAGAAACATAGAGCTAGTATTTTGGACCACATAATTTTTTAAATATAATACAAATACTTATTGAAAATGCTTAATATTTTAAACATAAGGGCTCCCACACAAAACTGCGATGCGATGCAAATTCGCAGATTTGCGTGGGAGCCATGCATCACATCGCAGTTTTGTTTGGGCGCCCTAAGTGAGTCGTTTTTAAAGTATCTTCACGCTTTCATCTTGTCCTGATCCCTATTCTATTTAAGAGTCTGCTGTATTCAAATCTTGTTAACGATTAGAAAATCTAGGGGACAATGGGCAAATTAAGACCATCTTAAAATTCAAAAGTAAGTTTTTATTTCTCATGGGCATAACATAGGCACACGTCCATTGTCCTTTTTGAAAACAGATATTCTTACCGACAGATAAGTTCTGGATAGCTTATCTGACATGTGTAATATAAAAATATCTCAAATTATCTACCAGCTAAGATAAGCTATCCAGAACTATGCCGGTGGTGAAACCGGCCTTTAGCATTTTACAGCCTATCAAATACCTTACCAATCACCGTTGATAATGAATGGCGCTGCATTAACGTATTTACATAGTTACAGTGCGACAAGGCTTATAAGAACGTGGCAAAAAAGGTACTAACGTCTCTGCCCGCGTTAATATAAACCTTCTCGCTCATGCAATAAGGTTTATAATGAATGTGGCAAAAAAGGCAAACAGCCTTACGTTACGTCCATTTTAAGCCTTGTCGCACTGTAACTAGCCTGACACTCCTGTTGACGGAACTTTAACACGCTCTAAAACAATTAAATTAATAAAAAAAACCGCTGTCACAAAAAACTTTTACTTGGTTTTTCTCCTTCAAATCTTTTTTTTCTCAGAGGATGAAGACACAGATGTTCCACAAATAGCAAATAAATCACTGTCTGCTGGCAGACAGAATAAAAAAAGAAAAATATCTCAAAACGACATGAATGATATAAATGAAGGTAATTGTTCTTATATTGGTTTTGTTTCGATTCGACCCATTTTTATATATATATATATATATATATATATATATATATATATATATATATATATATATATATATATATATATATATATATATGTATAACGGAAAGTATATAAATTATAAGTATTTCGTACACACATTTAAACAGTTCAAAAGTTCATACTCTTAGGTCGCAGTAAGAACTCTCTAGGACCACCGTAGGCACGACAAATAACAATATACCTTTTTTCAGATGGAGTTCAAAAGAAAATACTCAAGAAAAGAAAAAGAGATGGAGATGAGGAAAATAACGCCTCAAAGGTATTTTAATTTATGTTTTGTCACATAAGTTTCCATAAGTATGGTTAAATAAATAAATAATAAATTATAAATTTATTAAAATGCAAAAATGTTCCATCACAACATAAATTATCAAAAAAACGTAATTCATATTTTTTTGTTTGTTACAGAAATTCAAAGAAAGTTCTTTTGATAAACAGCATGTGCCTAGACTTCCTGCTTCGATTCTCAATCAATTGGAAGATAAACCAAAAAAAGAAATTCTAGACATGAAGAAATTAACAGTTATTTCTACTACACCATTTGCTGTTGAAGAAGCCAAGAAGCGTAAAAACAAACCATCAAACTTTTTAGAAGAGAGTGTTTATTTGAACGAATCGGAACATCTTGAAAAGAACCATAAAGGACATAATATTAAGAAACCTCAAGTCCTTCCATTTGTTCCGACAGCGACAACATCTGGAAGCGGGTTTACCACAAATTTCAAAATAAATATTATACCACAAGAAGTAAAATTCGTGGCCCAGACTAAAAACGTGACCAATTTCAAAACTGATTATTTATATGGCAAAAAAATTAAGCGTCTAGGCACTTATGAAATGTATAAAAAACATAGGACTTTTAAAATATCCAAATTTTGAATTACCCCCTACCTACTCAATTTGGTTTCCGCCTCGATTATGTATGATACCGATTTTGACAAAGTTGTTTTATTATTGTAATAATTATTGATGATTGATAAAAACATTGTTATTGTTACCTGTGTTAGTTACTTTATGTTAGTTGTTGTGGGATAGTTACTTAATTTTATAGTCTTAACAAATGCTGTAAAATAGGGACATTCAAAAAGTTCTTGGTGGTTACTCTCGACGGAATTTAGTTCACATCATGATCGAAGAAATGCCAAAACTGAACTATGGAAATCATAGCAACCATTTTCAAAGTACCAAAATAACAGATTTTTGACGTTGATTCGAGTCTTATGTGAATTCGATTCCGTCCAGAGTAAGGCTGCTACATCATCATATTTTTCATCATTTATATAGGATCATGGTTATCTCTCTCTCTCACCTTACCGAGATAAGTATGAAAGAGAAAAAACAAGACTATGATCCTATATAACTGATGAAAAATATGATAATAATTATAGTAGCAGCCTTCGAGACCTTGTTTGTGTATTTTGTTTCTAATCATAAGTATGTAACACAGCAATGACAAATAAGTATTGGAGTGTGGTTGTTTTACTCTAAAGCTCGGATATATATTTTAATTATAATGTAGGTAGTGGAAGCTGTTGTAATCAATTTATATTGTGTATCGACTCTCTTGTAAATTAAGCAGGGGCATTGATTATTTGTAATTAGACACAATAAATATCATTTTATTTATGTACGTTCTGCTCGTAGTACGGTACATACATATCTAAAAGTAAAAGCAAATTTAAATTATTTTAAATTTCAAATATCGCGCCATTTGTCAGTGCCTTCCGAAACTTACCGGTAGTTGTCGCTAGCATCGAAAAAAAATGGTATTGCCCTTGTGCCGTTTGTTTTGCTTTATTTGTAATAGTTTTTTGACATAATTATAATTTTATTCAATAAATCTTTTTCTTGATGTAGAAACATTATTTCAAAATTAACACACTTTTAGAAATAAACACACACTCGGCGTAAGTACTTCCCGCCTTATCATGCCGGTGTAAACAAACCGCCATGTTGCCTACCGTGGGATCATAAATACATGAATGGTAAGTAAGCACTTTGCGTTCTTTCGACTGTTGAACTGCAACTAAGCATCTTAAAAAATGATATAATTATATTTTTTACCGTAATTAACTTTATAACAATAATGTTGTGAAAATAACATATAAAGAGTAGATTTACTGATGAATGACGTGAATCCGGACGTAAATACCGACCAATTGACGTTCATCGTAGTAAGTCACGTGGGTTTTGTCAACCAATAGCAATGCCGGACGTTCTTTGTGTACCTTTTCGCTTAGTAGTAAAACAGATTGTGAGTTTTTATGGAGTGAGTGGTGTTATATCTGTCAATCTAATGACGTTAAAAGCGTAAATGTGTGAAATAGAGGATTTTACTATTGAGCATAGGGATATTTATTCTCATAAATATTCGGTAAGTTTTATATCCCTATTTTTAAATGACTTTCTGTGGCAATGTTATGAAAACAAGACATACGAACAATGGGAAAGTCCAACGAGTTGCTGTGTCCCGCTCTTTTTAATGTCATTATGTTTTTATTGATAAAATTAGTAAAAATCAAGCGTACTTCATTCTTACAGTTACATAGTGTAGATTTTTGAATGCTTTATATCATTACATTCAGTTAGTATTCTAATTGACTAGGTAGAATGACTGTGGTTGGCGGGAAATAGTCTTCTGTTCCGAGCCGAATTAGTGATGTCAAGTTATGCGTGTCCTTAATTTGCCCCTAAAAATATATTATCTAACCTTGTAGTTACTGGCTATTTTACTGCAATCAAACATCATAAACTTCAAAGAAATTAACCTAAAAAGTAACATGTACCTAACGGACTTCATGTATACCAATAGAATAGCACTATACTCTTTCCACTCGTTATTTTCTTGCCCGTAGAAAGAGATGGATAGAGGTGTACGTTCAGTACGGAGTAACTTTGTATTTTTATTAGTAATTTAAGTACAGTCTGCTGCACAAGTCGTTTAAATTTTTCTGAATTCTTTTAGATTTTTTACCTACCGCAAACTTAATTTCTACATCATTTAAAAAATTATGATTTTTAATTTTTGTATTTTTCAATGTAATGTTTAATGATAAATTTTAAATAGAAAAGTATTGGAAAAAAATATTATTAGATTTTTTCCAATATTTTTCTATTTAAAATTTGTCTTATTTATTGTAATCCATTATTATTCTTAATTATTCTCTAAAATTAATTAAATTAAAATAATGAGGAATTATTATTCAAATAATTAAAAATAAAATAAAGGATCTTTTAACAATTTGAATTTGTATAAAAGGTACAGGTATCAAGATCAGGTAAAAAATAGACATGGACCCACATTGTTTGCCAGTCAACGAATTGTTGATATTTATTGTCATGTTATTGAGCCCTTATCCGAAGCACCCATCAGTGGCATCTGTCAAACAAAAGTGCATAAAAATATTGCAGCTGAGACACTACTCAACTGACACCGATAAATGAAAATGGCGCCAATTCGCCGTCAATGAACTTACATTACAAATACATAACAGTATTTTATCAGCACGTAGCCACGTACGTACCTACATACTTTGTTAAAGGCTCTCTGTGCGGGCGGGCAAAGTTTATCTAAGTTTAAACTGTACTGAAATGAAATGTCTTTTACTAAAGTTGTCACCTAACATATAAATAATAATATACTCGTAGTACAGTCGACACACAGCACATTCAAGATTACTTGTCAGCTTCACTACGAATACTGCTCTTTTATTATAAGCTACTAGTGGCTGCCCGCGGTTTCACCCGCGTAGTTCCCGTTGCCAGTGGCAATATCGAGATAAGTACTGTAGGTACTTAGTTCTGTCATATGGTCATGGTCAATTTTATAAGTAGGTAGGTGTATTAAAAATAACAATTAGTCTTCTTCTTCTTCTTTTTCTTATATTTATTGGCGGTTCCCTTTTGGATTTCGCCAGTATCCAGTTTTTATTAAAATATATTAACTATTAAAATTGTACGGTAGATTGGTTTAAAATGGAGTCTCACGAAACTCCCAATTACAGTCTTTTTCACGAATGATTCCTGTGACGTTTCAAGATTGACAGCTCTAGAGCAGTCCCATATTGAAATCCTATCGACTTATCTATCGATCGATTTTTTTTAAGAGTCCATGTACCTAATGCATGCATACAGTCAAGGTCAAAAATATAGATACAAGCATCTTGACAGTATATAAGTACTCATCTAAAGTCCCATTAAATTGTATTCTTCTAATTTCAAATAAATATGTAAGCAATCGAAAACACAAATTTATGTATTCACTTAAGGGTAGTTTATGTATACAATCAACATATTTATGTGTATACAGTATTAACTCGACTACAATAAAAACAGATTCGAAATCTGATTTTTGACAATCGCCGAAAAGAGTGCCTACCTGTCAATGATGTTTTGTCTATTTTATTTGACGTCATCAGTCAAGCAAATACTGTTTTTCATTGTTTTTTCAGTAAGACTAAGCGCGCACGACCTTTTTTTTACAACAAATGACGACCACTGCACTTGTATACCTTGACTTTCAGTAATTCTACAACTTCTATGTCATATCAACTATTGCTCCAAACGACTAGTTCTAACCACACGTAGCACTTTTTTTGTTGGCCGGCACTTTCAGAATAGGCCCAAAAATTAAAAGAGCCTGAACGATCTTTCAAAAACGTTAATAAGGTGGAAATTTGCTTGCACCTGGTTTTTTAAACTATAGATCACTAGACAATAAAAAAAACTGGTGCATGGGGTTTTCGACCTTATTGACATTTACAAAATTTATTTTTTATTAAAACAGCGATGTTAGTGAAAGAGAATATGAAAAAGCCACCAAATTTCAAAAACGTGAATAAGGTCGAAAATTGCTTGCATCTGTTTTTATTAACTGAAGATCACTAGACATTGTTTTCCTAACTTCACTTGTTTGACCGACATTATTTTAATTTTAATATAAAATAATTATTCGCAACAATTAAAATTCACTACAACCCGATACTCGGGTTCGTCGATCGACGAAAAATTCCAAATTATGCGAAAATCTTTAATTGCAGTTTGTGATCATCACGTTTAACATTTTGTATATTTTATAGTTTTCGGAACAAATAGACTCGAGTACCTTTAATTTGATACCTTACTCGGCCGCGTACTACGCGCCAAAGTCCCTATCGAGTCGTCACAAATTTTGCGAACCTGAATTATGTATATAGATAGATAGTGCGCGCTTAGCCTTAGTACTTGATATTTAAATTTAAAAAATCTATAACCTATTATCATGTGGGTTAATGTGGTACCTGTGGATACATATTATTGCACTTTCCTGTTTACCAAGTAATGCTCAAATTGATGTATACTTATTTTTGTAGTTTTGGCTGTTTCTATATCTATAGTAATTTAGATGGTTACATTTTGTGGCAACTTGGCAACATATCTTTGACCTACTTTGGAGAAATTGTAATTTTACAAATTTTCTTGCCACTTGGAATTCGGTTACATGGCGTATCTTAAATCATCCCACGTAAATATAACTTATATGATATAAAGTATTGTATTTAATTATTTATGTCGTAAAATAAAACAGTAATCTGTCAAAGTTAATGTCAGCAGAAACATTTAATTTGTAGCATCAAAAAATTCGCTGAGTTTTGTTTTGTTTGAAAATTAAAATATCTTCTTTTTCACTGTTATCGAATAATGAACATTGTCGATTCTGGGGGGCAATTCTCGCGCTGAGTTATGTCAAATTCGACATTTTCAAACCATAATTTCTTTAATGAAAATGTAATTTAAATCTCTACTACTGTCAAAATCCTTGTTTCAGTGAATCCCATAATGTCGAAGATTGTTTTCAGTGAAGTCAAAGTCAAAGATTTTAATTCAAATAGACTTATACAGATAGTGCTTTCGAATCGTCTAATATTTTTTTCCTACCAGTGAGATTTTAATACAGATTGTCGACTCCAAAAAATGTCGAAGCGAGTGTTGTGCTTGTGTCTCATCTCTAACCTGTTCCGAATCGCACATTGCACTACAAATTAAATATGTTTGTATCGTATTCAATTAATGTATATTGGGTGTATTTTTTTATTTTTTTTTACTAAATTGCTACAGTAAATGATTTTCAAAAATTTTTGCAGACAGTATACGCGATTCGGAAAATTTCGAAGTGTCACAGCAGGAATCATCCTAGCTGAAAAGGACTATAGTCAATATTTTTACGTTACCCTATCTATCTCATGTCTGTCGTATCTATCTAAAATAAAATATACCTACTTTAACCATCTAGGCAATGTCATTCCCACGGTTAGTACCTAACTTCGGTTTCGGTAAGTGAGAATTCCAAAACGAAACAATGAATGCACTATGCAGCAGTGTGTATTGTAAATACAGTCGGTCGTTGCGTCTGTGTAGCGGAGCGGCAGATGCTATTGCATGAAACTGCGGGGCGGGCGGGCGGGCGGGGAGCTGCGATATCTTTGAGTGTGTGTGTTGGTTGGCCTCAGATTTTCTGTGGTGTTGGCATTCTGAGTATGACTGATCGTATTTTTTTCTATAGTCGAAATTACTACTCGAAACTCGAGTGCACACAAATGCACGGTATTTTGTAATCTTAATTTCCGTGCCGGATGCATAGATTGAAACGTGACAAATATCTACCAAAACACTTGATAAAACTATCAGAATATCGTATCTTCTTCAAGGTCGGTTATTGACTGAGAGAGAATTCGGAAAATTGTTTCTTGAATATTTATGTTTGATCAACAACACGTCAGGCTTTACAGAACTGTCAAACGTCTCCAATCGACTTTAAACTTAGGAATGTTCACGTAGGGTTCAAATTCGATTGGAGGAAATTCACAAAAAAAGTTGTATGTGCTGTTGACTGTACTGTTAATTACGTGTTTCGTCATACGACAACTAAGTATAATATCGAATTAAATACAAAATGCCTCAATACCAATTAATATAAGTACATTAAGAGACAATTTAATTGCCATACTACTGTTATAAAAATATTATGATAAAATTATCGATAGAACAAACAACCAACACTCGACGGACGGGACGATGAAAAAAGTTTCCGAGTTCAGCTTACTATTAGTGATGAGCCAAATATCCGTATCAAAATCTGCGGATTAAAGATGCTCTAGATCCGTACGTAGGTACTCCGTATTACTTTTATCGGCACATAACAGGATCTATTTCCTTAAATATAAATTATGCGCTTCACCATCACCATACAATAAGAATTGGGTAACATATTAATAATGGCTAGGGAATTATTTTATTATTGGAAGCCCTAGATATTTTCGCCGACGACGACGACGTCGAACATCGGCAGCCGGTTTTAAAAACTTTGAACATCCTAGTAGTTTCTTACTTTTAAGTCCATATACATAAATCTAGATACGTATCTACCTTAATTCACAGACCTATATCGAGATAGACGGTAAAAGTGTACCTACCTTGCGTGTAAAAAGTTTGATCCACGGTCAAAGTTTTCTGACCTAAGTCATTCCGCTTGAGACGATTGCCATGAAAACACGCGTCACTCAGAAACGATAATGATTAATTGTTCAGTGCTTTCTTGCAAGAGATTGTCAATAACATCACTAAATCTCGCTCGTGTCGTCATGGTACCTACATACGAAAATTTCGCTAGGTTCTCATACAGTTTGAAGCGCTCTTTTCTTCTATCTCAATCTCAATATAGGTATGTGCCATAGACATCCGCGGATATACCTACCTACATCAATCCGTTAGAACATTATTTTGCTTTATATAAAGCCTATAAAAAAAAGCATGATACGTATTATTAAAAATGTTTCGTATCCCTATCCACGTATTACCTACCTACCTACCTAATACCTATGTATAAATCCGTCCAAATACTGTGTTAATAAAGCCTGTAGTATGGATAATATGCATGATACGTATAACCCTATTTTTCCCTATCCCTATCCGCGGATATACCTACCTATCTACCTATCCGTCACAGTCACAACACTTGTTTTTTAAAGCCTATAGTATAAATAAAATAGATGCATAATACCTACTTATTATTCTATTATTTTTTCTATCCTTATCTACGGATATATCTTATCAATTCCGCACAACACTATTTTGTTTATCTATCTACAGATAGATGCATGATACGTATTACCCTAATTTTTCGTCGTCATCAGCCATTTGTAAAGTCGCCACTGCTGGGGCATTGGCCTTCTTTATGGATGGATAAGGAGAATGGGCATGACATGAGCCACCACGCGGGCCCAATGCGGATTGGTGAGTTTTAATGACTGCAAATGCAACCGGGACCAACAGCTTAACGTGCCTTCCGAAGCACGGCGGAGCTCGAGATAGTCAATTTTTGGATACTAATATAAAGCCTATAGATAGTAGGTATACATAATAAACAATATGCTATTGCCATACTCCCATTAACATTACACGCCATCAAACAGAAACAATACAATGCACACTCTTCAAAGTTCAGAGAAAAATTTTCATTTGTAAGGTCACTGACCGCCATGCCAACTGTTTTCTCACTAACAACAGATAGTAGGAATCTATAAAGTTCTCGTACCTTTTCTGACGAAGAAACGCCGTAAGAAATCGACAACTAAGATAATGTTATATTAATATTGTTTTATTGATGCGAATAACTTTTTCATTATTAACAATATTAATAATAATTAAAGAAACAAGCATTTTAATATTAAAGTGGAAGAAATTATAGTTTTATATGAGCTTAGTCACAATATAACTTAAAATAAAGTGACGTTCATATTTTAATTCAAATTTTTACACAATATTTTAGTTTCCCTACTAAGATTGGTTCGCAGGGAAATGGAAGTTGAGGGGAGAGTCGTCGCGCATGCAATCAATACAGAACCCCCCTGTGTCCGTAGGTACTTGTTTCGCGCCGAAGTTGCGCGCGCAGCTGGAAAACTCAACCGGTTTACTCGATCTTTTCGCGCCCAAGAACTTTACAACTTTCCATCTTTGGTTGGCATGAGTATTTCACATAACCACCTTTTTCGTAAATACGTTATTACTCTAAGGTAAAGCTTTACTTACGTAATTTCAAATATGTGCAGTTCTAGAAATTTACGAAGCAGCATAAAAAAAATATATATATATATTTATAGAAAAAGATCGATTTTATTTGCTAGTTAGTATTTACTTTAGCAAATGTACATAGGTAAACGATTTTATTATGTCACTTCAGATTTACGCCCAAAGACTATTAGCCCATCGAGTACTCGTCCCCATGCGTCGTCGCAGATCTAATTTCATTCGAGTTATATCGTGTTTCTATAGACACACTTCAGAAAATGGGCTTACATTTTTTCCCTAGCGACGATTTTTCACGTTCACACAGACGAGAACGTCGAATCGGCGCAAGAGCCAACCACGGCGCGGGTTCAAGGCGACAGCGAGCGGTCAGGTTCGAGGACACGACGGACGGCGCGCAGCGCTTGTCGGGCCCCTTGCGGCGCCTCCGCAAGTCGCCCCACTATCCTCCATCTACTGAAAATTCTATTTTCTTAGAAGCTTATCTTCTACCTTTTCAATATTAAATTCTCAAAGTTCCCTGTAAGGTTCTACTCTAATTTATAATTTCTCTAAATATTTGTCAAATAAGTACTAAGCCACAGATTGAATTAAAGTAGACCTAAAACATTTCGCGCTCTGTTCAGAATCATTGTTCTGTTCATATCGCACGTAGGTAGATATATTAGGTAACTAAAGCAAGATGAACTCTGGATATAATAAAGAACGAGTTCACGGTCTCGAGTAGCACGAGCGATGGCGAGACGGATGTAATGGACATTTTTGTTCATATGAAAAATATTTCTTATAGAACGGCCTGGCCGCCTAGCCTGAATGTAAAGACAAAAGATAGTTTCGCGCGCTTTAATTTTTTTCCAGACTGCTTAGACTCGTACAGTGAAAGGTTACCTAAAAAAGGGCCACGTGGTTAGAGAATGAAACATTAGGGTGCAGTTCACCCTCTTTCGATCCCTTGTGCTGTCCCTTTTCCCCACCCCTGCCCAAACCGTCTCTTTCACACCTATAGGAAGGGCGACGACTCGGTTGGGTCGGTAAATAAAATAGTATTTTTACAACGGCAAATGGAACTTAACGTTTTGGCGGGAAAGTATTAAAACATTATTATCGATTCAGGTTTACTTATCTTATTTACCAATATACGCTATCACTCAAAACAAACATTTCACTTGATAGTGTAAAATTAAATAAATGCTAGGTAAACGTTGCCAGTTGTACCGATGAGAACATACTAAACATAGCCGCACTACAAAAACCGCACTAATTACGTACTACGTGATAAAGGCACGCTCAAGGTCAACATGTTAAACTTGATTTGCTTTGGGCTGTACATTCATATTACCTATTTATAGTTGCACACTGAATTAAACTATTACGGAAGTATGAAAATTACATACTTATTACGTTTAGTTACTTGCTATACTATGCGTAAACATTATAGGCAACTGTTTTGGTCGTAATCAGTAAACTCTCTCTTATCGGTCAGTTCATTTACAAAAAAATGCTTTAGCAACCATAAGTTGGTAATGTTAGCCATGTAAACATCATAATATCAAAAACATACTTTTTTATATTAAGTACACAAAATCTAAAAAATTAATGTCATAATCTATAATTCTGTAATTAACAAGCCAACCTTGTAATAGAAACAACAATTATAATTAACAATTCACCGATTACTTTGACGCTCATAGATGCTTTTAAATTATTCAAGTATTGAATATAAGTTTGCAACAAAAATGTACTATCAAAAACTTATAGAGCTGTGCAAGGGACCGTTTCATTCGGTTGCGTTTTTTATACCCAATGCTATGAACGATCCAGTCGAACCCTCCCGACACGACCAACACACAACAGGTTGGTATAGGTCTTCACAAAAAAATGCGCCGGTTGGTTTGGGAACCCATTCCTTTTAACAAATAATACAACGCGAGTTTTCGATTTTTTTTATTTTTTATTAATTATTTATTTATAAACTGCTCTGCTTTTAATTTCTACAAAAATATGAAATTTTGTAGTCTTAAAGTAAAAAAAAAAAACAAAGAATAGCTTTCATAATGTGATCAAATAATACCTAGATATAAAAAAAAACTATTATAATTTATTTCCTTATATTTTTAAGCTGATTCGATTTTAAATATTGGATTGGACTGCTTCTTTTTGAAGTAAATTTTGACAACAACAAAACACTTGACAATTCTTTCTGGACATCAGCTTAAAAATATAAGGAAATAAATAAAAGAAGTTTATTTTTATGGACGAGAGAAATATCAGCATTCACGTGAACCAGCATTAATTTAATAATTAACTTTCTGTCTGGTGCACGTGAATGCTGATATTTCCCTCGTCCATTGTGACAGTGCGGGCGGCGCAGGCGCATACCATATTCGAAAACAGGTTTTTGTACTACGTAGTGGTTTCATTGTTGCACTGCCCCATTCTACGTTCCGTTGTTTCCAATATTACGGAACTATAGTTTTGAATTTACGAAGTCTTGTAACTTTAGGACATGATGTAAACTTATGTTAAATTAAAATGCTATATATTACTGGAAGATAACTACTAACAGTTTCTTTTTCTTTCTAGTTGTGCTCAGACATGGATTTGTATATCACCGACTCCCTCCAGGACATGCTGGACATGGATATAAAAAATGAAATAGCCACAGACCTTAGCAGTATAACAGATTTTTCCGTTAGTACACTTAAATATTTTTTTATCTCATAACATCTTATCAATTGATAAGGCGAACTCACACTAAAATGTTTATAATTTTACAGGATTCGTTGGGATTAAATTTTGCTGAAATGCCACCCTTATTAGATGTGGACTCGGATAACTCTCCAGCATGGCTTAATACCACTTCTAGTTTTGTACATAATTTAGATTTATATGGGTCAGAAGCAAATGCTGTTATGGTAAATCCTAACTCTGTTATGCCGTCAACATTTGCCGAGACGCCAGTAAAAAGTATAGTCAAAGAAGAGGCGTCAAACTTACTGCTAACTTCAGCAGCGAATAATGATTTGAACACGAGTACGTCACCACCTAGTCCAAAGGAAGAAAAAAGTCATTTAACCTTTTCCCCTAACGCAATCAAAGTATCAAAAGTTCAAGAACCAGAACCTGAACCAGCGCCGAGAAAGAATTTGGAAGAAGCCACTCAAATGGTCATTTATGTTCGAAAGCAAGAAAAAAATGTTGTTAAAGATTTACTAAGAGATTTAGATAAAGCTAAATTAGTGAACACAACGACGTCGAATCAAACTGTGCGAATAAAAACGCAGCCTGAAGTCCTAAAAGTTAATAGCAAGAATTGTTCAATTTTGAATACTAACCAAAAAGTAACGCAACACATAGGAACGAAAACTATTATTTCTGGTAATATACATATTTTAGACGCCCATCAATCTAGGACAATTCTAGCAAATGGTAATAAAAGTCAAGCGACGATATTAATTGATAACTCGACTTTGAATAACAGTAGGCAATTATTAAAAACCGGCAACACCTTTACGGTTGACACTAGTCAATCGAAGTTCATAAACAATAGTAAAAGTACGAATGGAAGCGGAGAGTTTCCGAAACCTGCATATTCATATTCCTGTTTAATAGCAATGGCGCTAAAAAATTCACGAACGGGTAGCTTACCGGTTTCAGAAATTTACAATTTTATGTGGTATGTATTAAAATTTAAACATCTCTAAATGTTAAATTATTTCAACACCTTGACAAAATATTTAATATTTTTTTAATTTCAGTCAACACTTTCCATATTTCAAAACCGCGCCAAACGGTTGGAAAAATTCCGTGCGGCATAATCTAAGTTTAAACAAATGTTTTGAAAAAATTGAAAAGCCCTCTACAAATGGAAGTCAAAGAAAAGGTATAAATTATTATATTAATGGTGTATAAGTTTTAAGCTAAATAAAAACTTAAACAAGAACTAGTCTTCGCTTGCTCTCAGACGTGTCTTCGCCCGTCTAGATAACATCTATCTTCTTTATTTATTCTTCTTATTATTGTCAGTTTGTCTAAAACAAACAATAAAGTATTTTGTTATATTTACAGGTTGTTTATGGGCAATGAATCCCTCTAAAGTAGGAAAGATGGATGAAGAAGTACAAAAATGGTCAAGGAAAGATCCGCAAGCAATCAAAAAAGCAATGGTTTATCCAGGTAAATAGTCTTTGACCATCCTTTGAATAGCAGAAAAGAAGGTTCAAAGTTTCAAACGAAATCTTCAACTGGCTTTTCTTATAATTTCAGAGAGTTTAGAAGCTTTAGAACGAGGTGAAATGAAATACAGCGGACTGAACTTAGACGCAGATGTGGACGACGACGTAGATGCGGATGTTGAAGCGGATCTTGACGCAGATGTAGAAATAGACCCTGAGATCAAGGAAGAGGTTGACGAGGAAGAAACTATTATAGAACAGGTAGGTGCTAGTAGGTATTATTGACCGGTGGTGAACAATTGTATACTTGGTATAACAAACTTGGTGTTTTTTCGTGTGAAAGTTTCAGTGAAAAATAAATGTATCTGAATTTGGCTTTACGTTAGTTTACAGGTTTCGTATCTAGGCAATATATCTTCAAATAAAACTTATCAGGTGTTTAAACGTTATTGTCCATTTTTTTTGTTTTGCATTTAAAAATCTTCATTAGGTCAAATCTCAGCCTGATCTTTATGTGGCATAGTTTTATTTCACGAAGGCTTTCAGTCAACGCTCTTTAAACCACGTAACAAATTAAAAAACCGTTACATTCATGTAAAATTTAAACTTAATGGTAAGGGGCCCGGAAAAATTGTAGTTTTTAAGATATGGTAAAAATAAATTGGAGGGCGCTGAAAAAATATTTATTTTCAAAGTGGGCGATAGACGAAATGAGTTAGAGAACAGTATCCAGTAACCAATGAGAGGTCTACAAGTATGAAACAACCAAGTGGTCTCTTCCAGGAGATGTCGGACCAGGAGCTGGAGGTGGAAGAGGTGGTGGAGGGCACGGGCATGGTGGGCGGCACGTACCGACTGCTGGCCACCGGGCCCTCCGCGCTCACCTCCTACATCACCGACGACATCGAGCTCAGTGACGTCGAGGTCAGTCACACGCCTTTCATTTAATTTACCATGATTGTTAGAGATGCGATCCTTATGATTGATCCTATTTATTGATATAAAAGAACAGTAGGCCTTTAATAACTTTCGAGTAAGTATCGAGGAAGTAAAGTATAAAAAAATATGACATATTGAGCAGAGTTCCTACCGGACGTAAACGGAACTACATTTTCCTATACATTTTTTGACATTTCGTGCTCGATAATACTATTTCGATAGTTTTTCGTGCTTGCCCTTCAGGCAGGTCGCTAACTTCCGACCGGCCCCCTAATTGTCTAATTTCGAAATCTATCACAATCCCTTTCAGAGGTATTGTGATTGTCATATTTTCGTCTGTCATATTGCTTAGTTAGACAGTTTAATTTCGTGTATTCCATACCTTTTAAAACGCCTCCCGATCACAATCTCTTTCAAATGTCAAATATTGACGGCCTGAATATCTTTCAAATGACGAATTGAATGGTTTGCGATAGATTTTAAATGAGATAATTAGCCCCCGGGTGCAATTTGTCCCGTCAGAAAATATTTTGAACGCGACGTTGCTAATTCGCCGGCGACAGCGGCGTAGGTAGTTAGTTGTTTTCCCTAATAAAACTCTTTCATCAATACTTAGTGTTTTTTTCTTTGACCAAGTTGACCTGCCAGCGTAGCATGCGCACCGCGACTCGCTGTCGACCCTTATCTCGCGATGTCTGTCCCGCTCATATCAGTGCATGTGAGCGGGATCGACAATGCGCTCGCTCTAGAAAAGTGTCGAGAAAGCTTTGTCGAGGTGCGCATGCTACTCATGCAGGGGGCTAATTTTAAAATCTATCGCAATCCCTTTCAATTCGTCATTTGAAAGATATTAACATACTTCAGGCCGTCACTATTTGACATTTGATAGGGATCGTGATCGGCACGCAATTTGAAACGTATAGAATGAACGAAATTGAACTGTCTAAGCAAAGTGACAGACGAAAATATCTTTCAAATGGAGAAGTGTCAAATGAAGTGTCATTTAAAACATAATTCGTTCCGAAAGGGATTGCGATTATAAATTACAAAACTCCATAAATCACAATCACAACACCTTTGAAAGGGATTGTGATAGATTTTGAAATTAGACAATTAGGGGGCAGATTTTTGTTGTCCGGTTATGGTGGCTGTTACTTACTGTTACTTACTGCTGTTACTGCAGTTACTGCAGTTACTTACTGCATTTATTACTAGATTCTGCTACTTACTGCAAACATGTTAAGAGATGAAGACGAGTTTTTAATATTACACCATAATGTATGCACTGTATCCATTTGTTATACTGCATTTATAACTAGGAGACATATAAGAAATTTCCGAATCTAAATTTAAGTTATGAAGTAAATGGGTGTCATACTGCATTTATTGTGAGTTAATAACATTTAAATTTGGGACTTTGCCAAATAGAGAATAGAGAAAAAGAAATAAAATTAGTACGAATATACTTTTAGAGAACATTTATTAAAAAAATCACATACATTTCAATTGACTTTAATCACGTTTAGGCACATATTACCCTGTCAATGTTGCATAGGCACTTAGTCAATCTGAATTTCTTAGAAATAATAAAGAATCAACAGTTATATAAATCTTTTCACTCAGAACCACCAATCAGAAACACCGATAGCAACATTTTTTTGATGGAACTACGAGCTCTCTGTGCTTTGCTATTAGCATTAATCTGAATGCCGGCCGCCGTACTGAAATCGCTTTGAGGACTATACTACTCCCCATGGGCATTTCAAGATTTTAACAGTTCGGGGACTGTAGTCGCCATGGGCGTAATAGTAGATAAAAGTTAGAAGATACACTTGGTAGACATTTAAAAACCCTTTCATAAATCAAAGAATTTGAAATCCATGTCCATATTAAAATTAAACGTTGTTTTTGTATTATTTGTATCAATGTTAATTCACAATTTGCAAAATGGAAAGCTAATATCTATTAGAAATCAGTCGCAAATTATCTGCATCTATACTTATCGATATCTGTAGTCTATACGATAATCAGGCGCATCACTAATTGAATAGCAAATCTCTAATCAATTAGTGATGCACCTGTGTGTACATACAACGAGAATCCCCGGGAATTAACTGGTACCGATATCATTGTATCGGAGAATTGGTATACACTCTCGGTGCTCAATAATAGTAAAAAACCATTCAAATTAATGTGTTAGATTTCAAACACCTTTGAAAGGGATTGTGATAGATTTTGAAATTAGACAATTAGGGGGCAGATTTTTGTTGTCCGGTTATGGTGGCTGGAAAAGTTGGCAACCCTGCCTACAGGTGTTGTTGTTTTTTTATTTCACTCGGTTTTATAACTGGGTGTGGGAAGCGTACTTTTAAAATCTGTAAATGCTGTTTTGTTTTTTTTAAACAAAGGAATGATTCCTTTGAGTGTTCTCCATCTTCATTGGTTAGAGTACTTGCCCTCCAGGTGGCGTTAAAAATTTCCACCCTGTATGACATTCATAGTCGAAAACGCCCTCGTGGCTACAAAAGTCGCTGATAAAATACTCGGCGATACAAAAAATAATATCCGCGATAGGGATAGGGGTAGGGAATGGATAGATTTACTGATACAAAGGACACAGATATTTGTCTACCTCTGATAGTTGGTGTAAAGCTATGCTAACAAACACATCGACGCCGTTCGCGTTGTCATGATAGATGTCACATTAGCTGTCAAATAGTATTAAAAATAGTGCGATTACAGATGTTGCATCCGCCTGCTATCAAGGATGTTGCTTATAGAATAACCCCTTAACACATCACATTTTTTTGTATACACGACATGATAATTATTACGAGGAACTGTATTATAGAGAGATTAACTATTATTTATTCTATGTCTTATGTAAATGAGGGCTATCTCCACAAAATTATTTGATACTAAGTTGCCCTTAAAAATTAAAAAACTTATTAGTAAACTTCCTAAGCGTTGTGTTCTTCTCTCAATGGTAGTGCCATGTGATGATAGTAGAGTACACAGATAGAGTATGTCCCACGAACGAAGTCCCCTAGCAGTCGCCTTAACATTTTTGAAAATAAGCTCTATTGCTCTAGAGATAAGCAACTGCATTTTAGTTTCAGTATATTGCGTGGTATTTCCTTTGTGAGATAGACTGCTTGATGATGTTAGACACCACACCAAGAGTCAGAAGGGACCTACACTTGTGGCAATTAACTTTATGGCAACTGACCAGACGAAGCATCTTTCCCGTATCAATAGTTTAACCGCCTCCGTGGTCTAGTGGTACAACGACCCAGGGGTCCCGGGTTCGATTCCCAGCGGGGGTACATATTGTATTCGGTTTGGTTGGTGGTAGGACTTGTTGTAAGTCCGCCTGGCTAGCTACCACCATCTTATCTAAGTCTGACGCCATAACAACAATGTTTTCAGCATTGTTGTGTTCCGGCAGTTAAAGGTAAGATAGCCAGTTCCTCAGTGATTGGGGATTCCGGGAGAGGCTCGCTTCCATCTTCAGCCTTATCAATACTTAACATCGGGTATGATGAAGGCTAAGAGTCTCCCGTACTTAATAAAAAAAATATATTAAAAAAAATAACAAAAAATTAGTAATGTACTTGTTTTATTCAAAAGTGTAACGTCGCTAATTTGTACTTCAATTACAGGTATTGGATCACTCCTATGAAGAAATCGACATTGATGTGACCAAACCTGTTAAACTTGACCTATCTTTATCGGAGGATTACTCAAGTAAGTGATTTAACAAACATTATTTTAATATACCTACAAAATTTTGTGTTGAAATTGAAATGCTGAAAATGAAAGAAAGAACTCAAACCATTTTACGGATGATGAATGATGACCTGTTTGGCGCAGGGGTACTAAGCCTGCCTTCTGCGCCAGAGGTCCCGGGTTCGATCCCCGGACCAGATAAATATTTGTGTGCATGAACATGTCTATTTGTCTTGGTCTGGGTGTATATTATGTACATATATATTTACAATAAAAAAGTATTAAAGTATGTTTATCCGTTATCTAGTAACCATACCATAACACAAGTTCCTTATGATACTTAACGTGGGCTAGATAATTGGTGTGTTTGTATGCAATTATTTATTTATTGTAACTTAGGCTTTTGTTTTATGCTTGCCCTCAATATTAAGTTATCATAATAAGACAACAACCATACTGCACCTTGTAAGTTAACACAAAGTTAAACATGTAATTATGTTGGTGGATGTTAAAACGGAACTGCGGCCCGCGTTACTGCCACAACACGTTAGTACGACACCACGTTACTGCAATGCATACAAATATTTGTCTTGTCCGGGGATCGAACCCGGCACCACTGGCGCAGAAGGCGGGCTTAGGACCCCTGCGCCAAACAGGTCGCAATTCTAACTCTTTGGAATATGTATCTATGTCAATACCTACCAATACAGGGTGTTAAAAGACCCATACCGAATCCGTGGTATATGCGTAGTGTACATCAAACTAAATAAGATTATGTTAAAATAACTTCTAGGAAACGACGAACTGAATAGGTGCGGAATATGAGTTTTTATAATTTTTTCTAGAAGTTCATCATCAGTTCATAAATCAAAAAACTTAAGCAATTGTTGACTTTTGATAGTGTATTTAGTAAGACAAAGTGAAGTCGTCACATTATAACTTCTTTACTTTAATTAAATAAGTGTGTTATGCAAAATACCTATATCATAATAGGCTACATAACATACCCCACGCGAGCATTGCAGGTGAATTTTAGGCGCTTTTATTTGAATTTTATGTGTTAATGTATTTTATATTTTATATCGGCACTGCGATATCAGCTGATCGCGGCGCTACGATGAGAAAAAATATAAAAACGAAAATTGGCCTGATTTTGTTCTCATGCCACAACCTCGCCCTTTACTTTGGGAACATAAAATATAAACAGCCTGTATATTGGTATTTACAAAAATGCATATTAATAATAGAAATAACTATTGAGCGCGCACCAAGCTCGGCACGTCGATATCCGCTGATCGCGGCGCTACGATGAGAAAAAATATTTAAAAAGTTTTTGGCTTTATTTTGTTCTAAACTCATAACACAACACAACCTCCAACAACATAACACAAGACAAATATTTGTGTGCATTGTCGCAATAGCGTGGTGTCACACTAACGTGTTGTCGCAGTAGCGTGGTGTCGCGGCAACGTGTTGTCACAGTAACGTGGTGTCGCTGATACGTGTTGTCGCAGTAACGTGTGTCACAGTTCCGTTTTTACATCATGTTGGTGCGGTATTCTTTGAAGTAAAAAGCTGATATGATAAGAGTTACCGCTTTAAACTATACCTACTTAACTGTAGGACATGATAGCAGATAATAAAAAAATGCATTATATCAGCTTTAAAGTTGAACTTTATGAGTGCCTACTACTGTAGAAATACACATAAAATTTCCTTTTCCCTGCAAAGTTATTATATTGTTTCAGTTCATACACCAAAACGGGCCAAAACAAGCTTCATCTACCAACCGGTATCGGCTCAGTCCCACACAAGCAGACGAAAAACGCCACTGGTGAATCGAGTAGCACTCATGTAAGAACTATAACTTTAATCCCATCTAGTTCTAGGAATTGTGATCGTACGACGGGGGTCAATGATAGTAATAGGTTCCAGTGATTGTTCCATTAAAATAAGTCGTCTAATTAAGTGTATGTGAAATGTGTCAACGTTCTTCAGGTGTTATAATATGAACGTGATAGTCTGTACCAGATAAGTGTATTTACTTTTTACCGAATTGGGACACTTGTTACATATCTAACACTGTATATTATTTTTTATTCCTAAAGATATCCGGGTAGTGTAGAATCGCTTATGTCTGACATTTCAATGTACAATGCAATTAAATTTTATGTCTATAAGTAATTTATGTATATTTTTTTTTCTATATTATCGTCGTAGTATATCTTAATACCTAACGTGGTCCGCATCTGACCATTTATCAGTACAAAGACTGTTCCTTGCTACTATGTCGATAGCTTTTAGTTTCATTAGTAAATTTACGTGTAGGAATACATGATATCCTTTTTACAGTAAAAACAATGTAAATGATGTATTCCTATTCCGTAAACATAAATTACATAATGTTTAAAAGCCTCTACACAGTGGCAAGTTCAAGCGGGTAAAGTGTCTGTAAAATCCCACCGCTTTTTGTATATAAATCATACTTATATATATTTATGATAAAGAAATCCCAAGTTGAATGTCCTACTTGTTTTTAAAGAGTGAAAAGCTCATCAAAATACGTGTTTTGTCGTTGTGCAAATTGGTATAAAATTAGAAGATTAAATAGCTTTATATACTAGAAATACAATACAGAAATCAAAAGACTACATAGGAACACCAATTATCACTGTAACTGAAGTACCTGTTTCCGTAAGTGTCTGCTACTCCCCTAGATTCGTCCATTAACGGTCTATCTAGGAAATAAAGATTACCATTTATCATAGTACCATTTTCGTTACTTATTCACATTGTTTTAGATCAACCGCCAACTTGTATTATGGGTAGGCTGGACATGGAATGTTAAGGTGCCTAAAATCTTAATTTAATTCGTCAATCGCGTTAATAATATCGATTTCCTTGGAATGGAAATTATATATAAAGTGATGTGGACTGTCGATTTGTTTAAAAATCTTCGAAAAGCACCCAGAGACTAATTATGGTTTTTTGGTTGATCGGATTAAGATGTAGTTTGTAGTAAGTAGGTTAAAACCACAATAGGCTCATGTTGTAAGAGTTTTACGACACGGTTCCACGCGTTAACTAAGACTAGAACTACCATATCCGGCCCAATACCCAGTTCAGTGGATGTGGTATTGTCATATTTAAATGGCTAAAATAAATGGGCCAAGCAAATAGAGGGGTGGAAAAAATATTAACAATTTTTTCCGTAACCCGCCCGCCGGGTTTAGTTAATTTTGATTGTATGTATAACAAGGTCGGTTGTGTGTAGTAGATCTCGAATGTTGGTTTATGTATGTAGATGTTGGAGTTAAAGTCAACTAATTTAGGTAAGAATTAATTCATTAGGACTTCGAAGTATCTTTTTAAGCGTCCTAATAAAAAATAGTTTATTTGTGCTTTATTCTGCGGAACCTTGGATCGCTTGGGGCGTTTTTGCTTAATATTAAGACGCGGTGCATCCGCAAATTCAAACTAGTATTTTTGGTTGCATTATATTTCTAAGTTGCAATTCCAAACTTAAATAGAAAGAATGGTAAGAAAATTCAAATTAGTAAACAATTAAATAATCCATTAGAGTAGATAAAACTGTGATATGAAATTTACTTGAAGAGAACCTAACACAATTAAATACATACCATGAAATCATTGACGAAAATCAATGAAACATTGTAAAAATTTCACTGTTCTTGACTGACCGTGACGACACACGGTTCGGCGATTTTCTAGTTTTAATATTACTTATATATTTAGCAAATTGTCATGTAAAATTAGAAAGAACGATCAATTATACTATGATGGTACTGTAAATGCAAATCGCCAAGTAAGAAACATCTAATCAAAAACTTATATTTTTCGTGAATACTATGAGTATGAGTAATACTGATAAAAAAAATCATTCAAAACTTGAAATACATTTTTACAGTCACAAACATATTTTAAACATTATGTCTGTGTTTCAGCTCGCAAACTATATATTTTTGTAATATTGAAAAAAGTTAACATTAAGAAATATAGAATAACACTGTTATTACTGTTTTGCATTTTCACGCACGCAATAACTTAAATACAATATTGGAAGTAATAACTAAACTAACATAGGTGCTTTTTCTATACATTTGATACAGCAATGCAGTTTTGTATGAAAAATACATTTTTCGATTTTATTATATTTTCTAACATTTATTATAATTATTAGCATAAGGAATAAGTCTTCATGCTACAAATACATATTTAAAATTAATCTTATACAGTAAAGTTCATTAATTATGTATACCTATCAGTGGTGAACGGTCCATACAACACGATTCCCATCGGCTTCCCTAAGGTTTAAAATTCTCTTAAACAATCCACCAGACAGTTAAGAGAATTTTTAGGGAAATTTTGGTCCGGTCTACTCTCGCCTATTTCGACCCTTCGCCACTGCTACCTACTAAACTAAATAAGTGATGTGGAATTCTATTATGTAATGTATAACTGTATAGGGTATATATATTATTGGGTTTTACCTTCCCAGGGACCTTACCATTACCCTTTTACAACCAGCTTACAACATAACACCACTTTACAGTCAACAGTTACTTGACCTAATACAACATGTCAAATTTCTTTAGATAATTCCAAACTCAACGGCAAACGTGTTAAAGTATAAAATCTATTGGAGTTTGACAGTTGTTTTGTTAAGCTTGATTTGCTGTTGACCGCACCTAGTGTGATACAACATCTAATAGTTCTTTAAAAAACAAGATCGCGCTAAGTGCTCGTGATAAGGCCCCCAATTTACTGTATTAGATTAAATGATGGTAAACAAAATTACACCGTAACAACTGCTGTCAGAGGTTGGCAATACGTTGCTTATTTCTAATATGCCAAATATCGGTAAACTCAGTAAGTATGTAAGAAAAAGGTAAATCACGATGGAAAATCGTTTTCTAACTTATGATAAATTTTAAAAAGAAAAATATTGGAAAAAATCTCATCTGGGAGTCCCATTTGAGAATGCACTTGTGGCCGAGTTGAGTGTTTCCAATATTTTTCTATTTAAAATTTATCAGTATGATAAATGCAAATATTCATAAATCATAAATCGTTTTCTAACTTGAGAAACCATTATGTCAAATCTTGAACACTCTTTATGCCGCGTGGCCCGTGTGTGCCAATAGTTAAGGGGGAGGTTGTGTTACGTGCTTAGAACAAAATTGAGGTTTTTTTTTTTTTACTTTTTCTTTCATCAGCTGTACGCCTAGTACGAGTTAATATGACTACCACAAATTAGATAGTAATGTACGGCTGTACCCATATTACGAGTTTGCCATAAATGACATTTACAGGACACGTTAGCGTAAACTATCGGATACACTGCTCATGTCGGTAAAACAGTCGCTAAATATGAAAGATAGCTACATTTTACTTTCACCGCTTTCTAATGTTTCGAGCATAATTTTTAAACAGAATCCAAAACTTAAAAAGTCTGCATCAAATTCTTATCCTTAATTAACCTATCCCTTTGACAGAAATCGGCAGGGGTACCAATCTAACGGATAAGGGAATATACGATGAAACGCACTATACTGACTGGCAACGTTATCGAAAACTATCGCTCTCACTGCTCGTGTCGGTAAAGCAGTCGATGGATAGGAAAGAGAGCGATAGTTGTCGATAACGAATATATTTTTCCGAACTCGTACTAGGAGTAACTGACAACTGACATTGCCAATAGCAGCGACTTGAGCTGCTTTGCTTGGTGCGCGCTTAACCCTTTGAATGTTGAACGTAGATCCACGTGAGACACAATTGATTTTCTATTGTGTCTGGAATCCCTACAGATGAGAGGTTAATAGATATTTTAATTATTAATATGGCTTTTAGTCTTTCTTTATTTTTGTCCGTTGCTTAGTTTTCATATCCGAATGACGACAACACTTGATATATAAAAATAAAAATTCCATCACTTTGTTCTAAACACATAAACTTAACACACCCATAAACTTGGGCACAGAAGTAAAACATATATACATATTATTTGTAGCTAGCAACAAAATTACTGTAACTGTGCTCAATTTATTCAAATGTGAAAACAATGGTCAATCTTTTGTATCATGTATTTATATTGCAATGAATTAAAATAATAGAAAATTGTTAAAAAGTGTTTAAATTAGTAAACTATGTATTATTGAAATGAATTGTTTAGAATTGCTATAACTCATTGTAGCTATGCTTCCAATGTTTGATACGAAGCTAAGTTAGAATTATTGTGAGCCGTTAATTGGCCGTATTACATCAAAATAATATTATCATGAAATAATCAGTTGTCACAAGCAGATTGGTAGCAGTAACTCTTGTATGTAAATGCGTTAGTTATTGTAAGTTTCCACTGCCAGTATTACAACATTCATGTAAAATACAATATAATAATAGGTCCTTAGGTTAGTTTAGCTTTTAATTTGGATTAGTAGATAATGTGCTCCTGTTAAGGGAACTAAGTTGAATGATTTTTAATAACATTTTTGTAATAAAAATTAATGAGTAATAAATTGATTTTGTTTTTATTAATTATTCACCCGCGTGGTTCCCGTTCCTGTGGGAATATCGGCATAAAAAGTAACCTATGTTTTAATCCATCCAAGTTTTCATCCATTTAGTACTTTATGCATAATACAGTACTTTTCAGCCAACTCGAGGGAAGCCTGGTAGCTATTAGCTATTATAATTTATTTAGAGCCATTCACGGTCATTGTGTCAGCGCAGTGAAGGGAGAGAGGACATGATTCCTGACGCTATTTTCACACCACCGCTGCGGAATGCGAAACCGCAGTGGTATTGCTCGTTCTCGCTCTAACCCAAGGTATATGGCGATCCTTATCGTTTCGCATTCAGGAGCGGTGGTGTGAAATAGGCGTCGGAGGCCAAAGTTAACCCTTTTCCGTTAGGTTGGTACCCCTGAATGACAGGAGGCGCTTAGATAAGTACACGTTAAAAACATTTCAAAACTATTTTACTTGCACTGACGTCTTCAAATGTTTTGAGCATGAGAATCACCATAGAGCAACGCGGCTTTTTTACCGACAGTGTTACCAACTCTCAAAAATATTTATTTCTAACCCTAAGTCAAAACCCCCTAAAACTGGCTCAATTTTTTGAAAATCCCCCTAAAAATAACATTTCATCAAAATAATATATAATTAGTAATATGCAGAAATAGTTGTTAATGCTCTTTATTTATAAATTAGGTACCTATCTAATACATTAAAAATTATGTCATTCATTTTACATTACAGAGTAGTTAAATATGATATACTAGATGTCACCCAGTCCGAAGTCATTCGCTAGGTGAAAAAATATTATTGGATTCGATAGTTCTATTATATTCTTTATTTTAAATTTAATTGTAATTTTAGTGTTTATTTAAGTTAATTTATTATAATTCACAATTGTCAGTTTCCGATCAAATTATTTTATTTTATTTTATTATATTACATTTTGACATTTAAATTTAACCTTTTTAATAATTGTATTGCATAAATTACTCTATTATTTATAATTTTTATACTTAATTTTCAATTGAATGATTAACATGCATGTGTGCTCGTAATTCACTCTTATCAATTTTTATTTTCCATAATACTGTTTACTCAATTATTGTTTGTTCTCGTGTAGCACCTATAATTAAGATTGCATTTAGCTCGGATCCCTCATATCGTTATATATTGTATTCATTTCAATGTAAATCTTCTTGGTGTTAAATAAATAAATTAATTAATTAATAAATATTAAAAAAATATTATATATTCAAAACCCTAAAAATACCCCTAAACATATAAAACCCCTAAAAATCCCATCCCACTTATTAACCTCCTAAAATTGGGGGGAAAACCCCTAAGTTGGTAGCCCTGCCGGAAGGAGTAGCCTTAGATACTAATTCCTATACAAAATAGTTCTGGCGTTTTTGATGAGCACACATTTAAAAAAAGGTGCACTCAATTGCATTTTTGTATATGTACTTACATACGTTTAGCATGTAAATATACACTGAAAAATTAAACGAAACAGCAAACATTTGTGTCATACGAATTATTTTGAATAGAGAATCAATAAAGGCTCATTGGACTCAACCGTCGATGCAGCAATATCGATAAATTTCAGAAAGGCACCTAACTAACTAGGACATGTTACGTAGAAAATATTGTCTTTACTTCTAAAAACAATTATTATATAGGTAAGATTTTACAAAGAACTTTTGATATCTTCTAAAGTAGGCAAGTACTTAATTCATTTTAATATGTATAGGACAATTATAATCAATATTAATTTATTATTATTTACATTTTATTTGCAAAAATCATTTGTACAAAGGGGCTTTGAAAATGCAGCTGATGGTAACATACAGCCTGTTGCCACTGCCAAAAAACATTTACAAGAAAACATGTTGTAAAATATAGTCAAATAAAATAATGCATGCTTTCTCTCAGTTGCCGCATTATACGTTTACCTACAACGTTTTCGTGTAAATGTTTCTCCAGTGGAAACGGGGGAAGGGTTTATATAGATATACGTAATTATGGATTAACGAGTCTTCCGGCGTGCCGTGTGGTGACGGCCTAAGAATAGAAGTGTCACCACTCCCTTACATGCCTGGGATGTCGTAAGAGTCGACTAAGAGACTCGACGCATTAACACCTGTGCGAGAGAAGGAAAACTTGAAACAAACCGTCTACCAACCCGTCTGGCCAGCGTGGTAGCAGTAGGCTAATAGCCTCCTATGAACGCCACAATAGGCGTGAGCTAGGAGAGGAGTATGTCCAGCAGTGGACGTCCACAGGCTGATGATGGACTCTTCCGGCGACTGGGCCCACTTTCGAGTCACCGGAAGACTCGGTTAACAATGAATTGGAGAATACCTAGTTGTTTATGTCTCTGAGTGTTTGTTTAATGAAAACAAAATGTTTTCATTATTCATCAATCAAATTGGCCGTCGTTGTCGTTATCGATCGGGCGGGCCTAATATTAATTTATTTTGTATCAAAAAGAGGTGGAAGCGAAAACTACGGAAATAAATAGATATTAAAATATTGCTGAATAATTATCTACATGTGATTAATAACATTGCCAGGCGCCCGCTCCTCCAAAATTTATCGATAAACTTTTTTTTTTTGTTTTTTTTTTTTTATTTACGACGGTGAGACTCTTAGCCTTCATCATACCTGATGTTAAGTATTGATAAGGCTGAAGATGGAAGCGAGCCTCTCCCGAAATCCTCAATCACTGAGGAGCTGGCTATCTTATCTCAAACTGCCGGAACACAATAATGCTGAAAACATTGTTGTTATGGCGACAGACTTAGATAAGATGGTGGTAGCTAGCCAGACGGACTTACAACAAGTCCTACCACCAACCAAACCGAATACAATATGTACCCCCGTTGGGAATCGAACCCGGGACCCCTGGGTCTGAAACCGGTGGTTGTACCACTAGACCACAGATGCGGCACAGATTATGAACGGTATCATCACTAAGGCGCCCATCGGCAAGATGCGAAGCGTTCGCTTGCGCGACTGGACTCGGTCTGCCGAAGCACAAATTATAGAGTAATGTACATCACAAAGACACAAATGATTTAGGTTGTACATCACAAATCTTATTGTACTGTACATGTATGCCGAAGAAATCCGAGCGCAACTTTTTTTATAAACCGGTTTGCCCAACCAAAGACTTTTCACAGAGGGGAATGCTTCGTATGGCTACTACTTCCGACTAGGAAACCGAAGCCGCGTTATACCTATACTACGTTAGTAAGTAAGTATTCTTCGCCTATACCGTTGACAGACAAACTTTATTTCGCTCGGCCAGGGCTTGTAACCGGTTTGAAAATAGCGGTTAATTAAGGTTTTTAACTAAAACCGCTTCCGACGTATTCGGAACATATAAAACATGGAATCATTTCTGACGCTCGAAAATGACATCAATAAAAGTGTCGTAGTTGGGCGTCACCTTTAAAAACTGTTGTATTTCCCGAATCACTATGGCCTGTCTCGTGGTTGAAGTAACGTCATTGAACGCCTGTCAAACGGGTCACGAAAAATTATAAAAAATGACGTCATGTATTGTAAAACGGTGCAGAAATAGCACAAATGATTCTCGCAAGTCTGATGGGATTATTTTTTACATGTAAGTACTGCGATTTCTACAATAAAACTTAATAAAAATAATTTTGTATCCCGAACAGGGATGTGATTATACCGAATGAAGTAAGTAATTTAAAAATAACTGATGTAGTTTTTCAATCTGATTAAAAAATTACATGTTTTGTTAATATTCCTATTTCTGTTTGTGTTCATTACGAATATTGCTATTTCTATAATTCTGATTCAAACAAAATTCAATTTTAATTAGGTACTAGGAAATTATGCTGCCGCCTTCTCGAACAAGACAACTAGCTTAGCATGTTGCAAAAACGGGAAAAAAATTATTTATGGGAGTTTCCGTTGCGTATGCACGCTGTGTAAATGGTTAAAGATATGTAAAAATCATGTGAAATTAATTGTTCCCCATTAAAAGTGCTAAGCTCGACTCACTATAACTATTTTTATAAAGATAAAAACGTTCTCAACTGATGCATAATTTGTGTAGCTGTTTTCATAAACATCATATTAATCCTTAGCTTAACAAATACGTTATTCGTCACAAATATTTAATTTTGAACAAAATTGCGCTTTACATCATTTCATTCTAATGAATATCTTAGGAAATATCATAGTTTTTAAATAACTCCGCAACAACTGGTAGGTTTGCTTACTTTATACTGATATATTCCGGACGTTTAAGCTAGAACGTTACACGAACAAATAGCGCCCTTCTTACCGTGGCCGGATTGTATTTGTATGAAACGCTGCATGCTTCGAGTAGGCAATTTGGAGACTGCCTACTTGAGTATTTAGCGTTAGGAAAAACTTAGTGGATGTGTGTTGAATAGAAGTTTGGTTATAGAATAACAGAAATAAAATAAAACTAAATTAACTTTAACAGTAGTGGTATATTTATTTAGGTTTTTAATGATGTAGGCACTGCTTTATTGCCTATATGGAATGCATGCCCCTGAGTTGCATATTTTTTGTTAAATTAATATAACCTATTTTGTTTATCCTTTTAAAGAAGTGTCAAACTTCAAACTGTTTATTTTCAAAACTAAGTGTTACATTAGATGTTAGATAATATAATATATTATGTGCTTATAACTTAGTCACCTTGAAAAGATATCTATATCTTGAAAAGTGATCCTAAATAATATTTATTTTCCAAAAAATAAAATAAAATATTATTGTCATAATAAAACAAATCTAACTAAACTTGGGTCTCGGAAACCGGAAACCACGACTGGAAAAAATAGTTCCAGTTATTTTCGTCAAAAAATATTTATAACCTAGATTTTGTTTTGCATTCCAGATTGCGATATATTCTTTTCTTTTACGAACAAGTATATAAAAAAATTACAAGTATTTAAATATATATGTATTTTCAAACATCTAATATTAATAATATTGCTTGCTTATTGTTTCATAATAGCATCTAAGCTCTGTGTTGGCAAAATTTCGTGACACATCGCATTCTATTCGTTATCGGCACCAATGAAAAATGACCAATCACAGAGCATGCACCATGTCATTTTCAAAATGACGTAAATAGCGAAACGCTGCCTATTACCGACCTAAACCCACCACTTTTAAGGATGTTTTTTACGTGTAGATAGTTTTCGTGTATTATCACTTGTCTATTGTTGTGTGCGTTTCTCTCTCGTTTGAAACGGGTGTCAATAATTATTGGAGGCTTGTATGAAAGGACTGCTTCCATGGTTTATATGTTCGCAGGGAATGAGAGCGCTTCAAATCCTAAATAAACCGGTTTAATCCAAACTGCGACATGCATATTAAAAGGGTTTTGAATCAATTAAACGGTTTATAGAGGTTTTTTCTGCTCTTTATAAGTACCTAAGCACAACGGGACAACGCGAGCGGGTTATTGGCAAAGCGAAAAGCGGCCTTCGCCACGTAGACATAAGTAGCTACTTGCCTGAAATACCGCTCTCCCAACGCGATCGCGCGAGTGGTAAATCGACTAGCGAGTTTATGTCTACATACGGAAGGTCACTATTAGCCTGATCGCCCCGCCAGTAGTAGGTCCATTTCGCAGAGTTTAGATTGAACCGGTTTATTTTAGTTTTGGAATTGCTCTCATTCCGAATACGTCGGTTTTGTAAAAACCTCAATTACAGCTCTTTTTCAAATCGGTTACAAGCCTTGATTAAGCGAATAAACAAGCTTTGCGCTCGGCTTCCGTTCACAGCGGAGGTGTGAAAGAAAAAGGCGGGTGTATAGTAGAAAGGGAAAATGCTCGAGACTCGGCTTACTCTAAATTATGTTGTTAGCTGATGACATCTTATCAATTTGGTTACTCGAGCGAGTTTTTACCCGTGATGAAAGAATTTGTATTTTGTAATATGACCCAATTATTTGTGATGATGATGGATGGAATATGACCCAATTATTTGTGTGTTATTACCTTTACTTACAGAGACTAGGTAAGTGTATTGAGTAACTGACAGTGAAATGTCAATGTCATTAGCATTTTGTTGTCTTTACTCTGTTTTGTTGTATAGTAATATAATTTGTGTATAGTAGTCATCTGTCATTGTGTTTGTGTGGTCATTGTCATGTCACTAATGTTTTGTTTGTGCTAATAATTGTTCGTTTGATCTTTTCTATTTGCAATTTTGCGTGCTAAAGGAAGTAAATAGAAGAAGAAAAATAATTATAATTGCTGAGAATAATTAAGTAGTAAATCAATGGCATCGGCCTTAAGTAGCCGATATAAATGATCCGAACAATTTGCCTCTAAATATCGTCGCAATGGCTACACGTGAGATTCTAACATTACAATTTGGACATTACTCAAACTACATTGGTACTCACTTTTGGAATACACAGGAGCAGAGCTTTGACTACACTGGCACCAAAAAGAATGATATCAATCACGATATTTTATACAGAGAGGGGCAAACTGCAAAGGGTGAAGTTACATATACTCCAAGGCTTCTTCTGGCAGATTTGAAAGGGTCTTTGAAAACTTTGCCTGCTGCAGGAGGGTTACCGACAGAGGAGGGTACGGAAGAACCTCAGTGGGATACTGTAGAAACGATTGAAGAACCAGCTTCTCAAAGGAATCAGTTTTTAAAGGACATTGATACAGACGGTTTAAATATAGAACAAAATCAATACAATTTTGAGGAAGATGTAAAGACTTGGACCGATTTCTTGTATCCTCGTTTACATTCAAGATCTGTCAATATTGTTAGAGATTATTGTCATGGGGATGAAAAGGTAAATTACTTGCACTAATTACCCGATTGTAAAGGAAGGGTTATGTTTTTGCACGAATCTTGTATGTATGTTTGCTTATATGTAATATTCTTTATTAGGTACCTCTTATCTTTTAAACGGCTAAACGAATTTCTATAACTAGGATATTGGTAGATTTGTCTTGACAGCCCAAGTATTCTTAGGTAAGTGATTTAAAAAACCAACATAGAGGCTGTGAGGTGCTAATAGTTGAAATTAAAAAAAAAAAGTTTTTTAGTAATCTTCAATATGGGTATCAAATTAAAGGTCTGGGGGCCTACCATCAACTGTAATGCGATTCATTTTAGGTTACTTTCAGGTAGTAAGAGCGGGACGCGGTTAGACGCGCCATATGGCAGCGTCCCACTCTCACAACCTACAATAATTGCATTACAGTTGATGGTAAGGCCCCTGGTCTTAAGGATTACAAAAATAACTAAAACAATATGAATAAAAAATATACAAATTTAAAAAACTAAAAACCCGTCTTCCTCTAAGGACAAGGCAACTGAAAGATGTAAACAAGTTGTTTCAGTTGATTTGTCTTTTGATGCAGGCAGAGTCATTTTTTTATTACGTGTTTATCAATATTTCTAGGTTAGGTTACCTACAATTAAGTAGTTAGTAAATCATTGCTGCAATATCACTTTATCTTTTAACAAATTTATGAGAATGTTGACTTGATTCCTTTAATTTTGTTTTTTTTCTTTCTAGGAAAGTTTTGATATTCACCATACAGGCCGTACACTGTGGAAACAAGATTTTGGTGATTCATTTTCAGACAATATAAGGAAATATGTTGAAGAATGTGATAGCATACAAGGCTTTCATTTAAACTTTGACTGTACAGATGGTTTTTCAGGTCTAGCAATAGGTTGTGTTGAGCATTTGGCTGATGAATATGCCAAACCTATTTTGGCACATCCAATAATAGCATCTTTTTACTCTGATAATGACCCAAAGTCACAAGAAGATAGAGAAAAGTCTAATTTGAAAGATTCAGTAAGATTGGTTAATACAGCATTGTCTATTCAAGAATTATCTGAACATGCTACTTTGTTTGTACCACTTTGTACAGGAGAGAGGGGCTGGCGAAAACCGGGTGACCCACGGAGTTTTGAACACATCTATTATAATCCTCACCTTTACTACCATTCTTCTGCATTGCTAGCTGCAGCTTTGGATACATTAAGTCAGAAGTATAGGCACAAAACAAATTACTATACATTATCAGATGTGGCTGCAGACATGACAGGATATGGAAGGAAAATGGCAGCAGCATCTCTTGGCATTCCATTTACATTTAATGAAACGCAATACCTCATTGATCATTTAAATAATACAACAAAACCTATATACTCATCTATAACACCGAGCTGTAAAATAGCTACAGATAAACTATTCCAATTAATTACTGTGAGAGGGATTCCAGAAAATTACTTAAAAGCACCAGTGAAAGAAGCTAAAGAACAAATGAATTTACCAGCATATAGATGTAATAGTGTCAAGGAAATGATGGAACTTTATTTCCAAGCAAGTAATTTTCTATCTGCCACCAATGTTACTGTCGCTGAAACTCCTTTACAATTAAAAATTCCATTCCCAAAAATATTTTCTAATAACTTGAATGCAAATGGGTTTATTAAAGACAGAGATTCACAGGAAATTGCAAACAGTTGTCCCGTGATAGCAGGGTATCATAATGGGACTTTTTTGGCAGATGTAATAGAGAAACTGCATAGAGAAGTGGGTCGCATAAAATTTTCTAAACTCCACAAGTTCCAATCAGAAGGCCTTGAAGCCGATGAGTACCAAGAGAGCTTAAATAAACTAGCAGAATTTAAAGACAACTATGAGGATGATTTTGAACTATAAGCATATTTTGTTTTATAAAATTTCTTAACAATAAAAACGATTATAGAATTCATATAACTTTATTTTAAGATGATTTAGATAAAATAAATCATAATCCATCCACTCTCTCAATTGTACACATTTACACAAAACACAAGTCAACTGTGATCACGATGAACGTTCCAGGGCTCTTTCCTTCATTCTCGTAATAAATGCTGCACCTTTGTTCTTTCTGAAGTTTTCATATGGGTCATTTAAGTTAACACCTACACCTGTAATAAATGCATTTTGGAAATAAATATTACATTTCATATTTATTATCCTCACACAAACTAGTAAAGTATCTAAACATAACAAAAAATTTGAATAATATGAATTTAAGTCATGATCATATTATTTTGGATCCTAAAGCCGCGCGAGTTTGCTTGTAGAGTTGACTATGTCGTATTACTTACTGTGATGACGTTACACCGCGAGTTGGTCAGTTTTATCATCAAACAGTATTTGTGCGTATTCGTACGTATTAAAGTTGTGCGAAGACGCATCCAAAGTGACTTTGTCTAAAGCTAGAGCTGTATCGTACCCTTGTACTGGACCTGCTTGTTCCGGAGAGTGCCGCCGCTGATGGGCTGCAGCAGTTATTGCCCTTGTTGGTGGCGTCTAGACCGCTGGATGAGCGGTATAGTCTGTTCATGGAGACGAGTTAGTTAGTACTGTACTGACAGAATTTGTTCGCTTGTGATTGGCTGAAGATAAGGCGCATAAGCATCCAATCACGAGAGAGCAAATTCTCTCAGTACTAACTCGTCTCCGTGAAGATACTATCTTACCTTTGTACTGGTCCTGCTTGTCCCGCACCGTGCCCCCGCTGATGGGCTCGGCGATGCCCCTTGTTGCTGGGTCTATACCACTAGATGTGCGCCAGTATCGTACCCTTGTACTGGTCCTGCTTGTCCCGCACCGTGCCGCCGCTGATGGGCTCGGCGATGCCCCTTGTTGCTGGGTCTATACCACTAGATGTGCGCCAGTATCGTACCCTTGTACTGGTCCTGCTTGTCCCGCACCGTGCCGCCGCTGATGGGCTCGGCGATGCCCCTTGTTGCTGGGTCTATACCACTAGATGTGCGCCAGTATCGTACCCTTGTACTGGTCCTGCTTGTCCCGCACCGTGCCGCCGCTGATGGGCTCGGCGATGCCCCTTGTTGCTGGGTCTATACCACTAGATGTGCGCCAGTATCGTACCCTTGTACTGGTCCTGCTTGTCCCGCACCGTGCCGCCGCTGATGGGCTCGGCGATGCCCCTTGTTGCTGGGTCTATACCACTAGATGTGCGCCAGTATCGTACCCTTGTACTGGTCCTGCTTGTCCCGCACCGTGCCGCCGCTGATGGGCTCGGCGATGCCCCTTGTTGCTGGGTCTATACCACTAGATGTGCGCCAGTATCGTACCCTTGTACTGGTCCTGCTTGTCCCGCACCGTGCCGCCGCTGATGGGCTCGGCGATGCCCCTTGTTGCTGGGTCTATACCACTAGATGTGCGCCAGTATCGTACCCTTGTACTGGTCCTGCTTGTCCCGCACCGTGCCGCCGCTGATGGGCTCGGCGATGCCCCTTGTTGCTGGGTCTATACCACTAGATGTGCGCCAGTATCGTACCCTTGTACTGGTCCTGCTTGTCCCGCACCGTGCCGCCGCTGATGGGCTCGGCGATGCCCTGGCCGGTGGCACCGAGCCCGCCCGCGCTCCAGCCCATCTTCTGCAGCAGCTGGTGGCCCTTGTTGCTCGGGTCTATGCCGCTGGATGTACTGGGATATGCGCCTCCGCTGCTACAGTTCAAAATATTACTAATGTACTTCGAGACGACAATTATTATGCTCCAGACGGATGTAATCTAGCCTCCCAACAGAGGTGACCTTTTTTGTTGACATCTATCTAGGCGGTAGATTTAATCCAAATCCGAAACAGAGACCGTGAACGGAAACCAAGCTCCCATCGAAGTCACCTCTGTTGGGGGCTGGATTTACAGCCTTCTAGATTCTAGAACATGCTTTATACACCAAATACTATAGGAACTCTAGCGCGTTATTACGTACAGTTTCGGGAGAATTCAGACAACTAAGCGATCCGCGAACCTAGCGGTAATAATAATATCAATTTCGCTACTATAATACAGTGACAGCACAGTCTAAACTTTATTGCGAAATTCGAATCTTAAGTATTAGTATGAATATTTTTGATGCTATATGTGAAAACTGATAAAGGCATGTTTGGACTATATCAATTATGTTCTATTTGTTTGTAATGTATGCTGTTTGTTTCCATGAAAATAAAAAAATAACTTTGCTCTACCTACAAACGGCCGAAATAACGCATTCACACAGATGCGCGCTGCTATACGCGCGCCACCACGCGCTGGTTGGCGCAACTGTTTGACCATTGAATACCAGTGAGATCAAGGGGCCGGCCGTGTCGCGATAGCGAGCGGCGCGTGTGTGAGCGCGCCATATTGACCGACTTCAAAGACGTTATGTTTAGACTGTGGTCACAGGCAGGACCAACAAACAAAATATTCACATCATGCCGCAATGGCCGCTCTCAAACAGCGCTGTTTAAGGGTGGGTACAGATATGTTTTCTTATCCTCCGTTTCGTATCAGCGACGCGATCAAGAACGCTAGTTTGGACCCGCCCGTTCGGCACGATATGGTGGGTGATACGGCGACTTGAGACCTAGCCTAAGAGGTTGCCAAGTAAATGTATGAGAAACGTCGAGAGCTGTGCGTTTTATCTAATTTATTATTTTGTTACTTCAGCAACTCGTTACGAGTATCTATAGTATTTGCTTCAGACAACTTAGGACTAACGCAGATGATGAACTTTTTGTCGGCTCTATCTAGTCCGCGCATCTGCGTCTTATCTTTAGAGAATAAAGCTGTAATTGAAAAGAAATTGAACTTTTCCACTGTGTATTAAAGAACAGTTCTACGTTTTGATTCACTCGTCTCGCGAGCGGTGAGGCGATCAGGCAAATAGCGACCTTACATGTAGACATAGCTCGCTTTTCGCTTTGACAATCGCGCGCTCGCGTTAGGAGGCGGTATTGCAGCGAAAAGCGAGCATTACGGACTCTCAAATGTCGCACGAAAATAAGTAGAAACATCGAGACGAGTGAATCAAAAATAGAGCTCCAGTGCACGGACAAAAAGTACCTACATTGTCTGTTTAGGTAAGGCTATTACAGAAACAATGTTTGTAAACAAATCCAAGCTAAAGCTATCTTACTAAATACAAGAGTAAGTATTATACAAAGTTGGGGGTTTTCAATATAGGCATTATTTTTTAATCAAAATAAAAACTTACAGGAAGCTCGGTGGTGTGGGTGATCTGGACCGCTCGACGCGCCTCGCCCGCGGAGACTCGACGTTTCGCTCTCTCTCTCGCTCCCGGTCCCGCTCACGCTCCCTTTCTCTTTCCCGCGACCGACTTCGTGATCGTGATCTCGACCGAGACCGTGATCGCCTTCGACCTGTAAACGATAGGTAATTAATTAATCCAGTTTAGCTAACCACAACTATCGATGCTTAATTTGGGTCTAAAATGGTGTTGTCTAAAATGACCTAAATATATTAAATAAGAAACTTGTCTACCATGACCAGGCATCATTAATTCTACCTCGCATCTAATCACATATTCTAGTTAGAATTTCTCCATATAAAATTATGTACTTATTTGGGCTCGGACTTCAAGTGTTGAAGATGTTTAAAAAATGTTTTCGTGTGATCCTAAGGGCCTATTTCACAATCTAAAAGTAAGTTCTGATAAGCTTACCTGGCAGACGATTTGACATCTTTGATATGAAAAATATGTCAAATAATTTGCCAAGTAAGCTACTCAGAACTTACTTTTAGATTGTGAAATAGGTCCTTAACCTTACTAATATTATAAATGCGAAAGTGTGTTTGTTTGTCATTCCTTCACGGCCTAAATATTGTCCGACTTGATTTTTTAGTTAGTTTAAGTGACGGAGCGTAACATATGTTTTTTTTATCCCAATATTCCCACGGGCACGGGAACCATGAGGGTGAAACCGCAGGCAGAAGCGAGTTCATAATATTCTACGTACTGTCTCTTTCCCGTTCTCTCCTCCAAGATGTCTTCCGTCTGGGTGATGGTGACCGTGACTTCGACCGCACTGGAGATCGGTTTTCCGGCGTTGGGCTTTTTGATCTGTTCATAAAATTGTAACAATGAGAAAACAGGAAAAAATATATTTTTATAAATTATATCAAATAAGAAAAATGATATATTTACAATTTTGTTCTCTTGCAGATCTGATTATGGACAATCAATTTATTATGAAAACGAAATAAGTGAATTAAAACTGTTGCTTTTTATACATTTTTGACATCTACTTCCATTCATGCACTAAAAGTGATGCGATTTACAATAAATATTAAATATAGGTAACTAATATCATGCATGTTACTTTGTTTTATTATGTCTTCGTTTTCTGCACTTGATAATCTGCCTATATAGTGAGTTTAAAATATTATTTCAATGCAACATTTATGTACTAGGTACATCACTGTTTATATAATATACTATCTGACCAAGACAATTAGGCGCACGACAGCTGAGAAAAACTAAAAAAATCTAAGTAAAACCAAATTTCAAATAGCGGTAATCAATCAGTTAATCACTGTAGCGCTAATTAATCACATATTAACAGAAGTGCGGTGATAGAAGTGGGCTGCAGGTGCCAAAAGTGCAAAACCGCATTCCTGTCCTAATTGTCTTGGTCGTGTAGTATATAGGAATGTTACGGAGGTTCGGTTCCAAGTCCGTAAGGTCGGAACTTCCGATTGAATTTGCACATTCGGTTTCAATAAATTTAATCGAAAGTTATATAGTAACCTCCTATATTTTGGTGAAAAGAAAAACTCCGTCAATCAATGGAGATGACAAATTTAGCCGAAAAATTCGTCCTCCTATATTTTGTCATCTCCATCATGTAATGGTGAGTGCCTAATCTTGACCTGTTGGGAAATAGATTGGACGAAGATAAGCTTATGTTTTAGTATTATTTGCTTCTTTTGGAGTACTTAATTTGATTTCTGCTTCTTTCTATTTTTGGAACTTTTTATTTATGCATTTTTAATGCTATTTGTAAGCGATACATTTTAAGCTAGAATAGTACTAGGACATAATCAACTCGTCCTCATATCGCTCAGATAGGACTCGAAACTTTTGGGAGTCCGACCTAATATAATCATTGAGCTACCGAGACTTATGAGGAAATAATTTACTGTTCCACAGCCAGCGTTGTTTCATCAATGAGATCCAAATCCTCATATTAAAAAGAAATATTTTTACAAATGTTTGACGATCATCGAATGGATTAAGATGAAACACTCACTTAAATTAGTTTTTTTATTTCAATAATAAAACGCTTTATTGCACATGAAAGGAACATATAGACCCAAAAGGGCAGAAGAAGGAAACGCACAAAAGGCGGACTCATTGCTAAGTAGCAATTTCTTTCAGGCAGCAGGTTTATTTTTGCATTTACAATGCGATTAATTAATTTAGTTATTGTTTTTACTTAAAACAGACCACCACATAGGGTACCTATTGTAATTTCTTGAACTCGTAATAGGATTAGGGATGAGTAATGCTGCAATTTGTTATAGTGTAATAATCCTATCCTAATTAATATTATAAATGCGAAAGAGTGTTAGTTTGTTAGTACTTCCTTCACGCCCTAACTACGCATTAAAAAATATGTTTAAAAACTGCCCATTTTCCTGCGGCCTGCATTTTTTTTTCAAAATCTGTGAATTGAGTTCAAAATTTCTCAAGAAAATAAGGAGGGTTTCCTCAGAACGTGTTCATGTAGCTACAACGGTTGATTTACGTGCCCTTCATGCCCAATCCTAACTTTCCTTCCACCCTGTACCTATATAAAAAAAACCTTTATCGTGTTTTTAGACCTACCCTTTACACATCTCTCTTCTGCCTACGCCTCCGATTTAGGTTCCGATTCCGATAAAGCAAATCCAAAAACTCCGATTCCGAATTCGGTATAACCGCATCCGTAACATCCCTAGTACATAAATAGTGATGTACCTCGTAAATAAATAGTAATCAATTAAATATCCTTGTAGTTACCTGTATCTTCGACCTGGTGGGGTGGGTTGTTTCTGTAAGTCTTTTGGGATGGGGCTAGGAGATCTTGACTTCTCCCTTAGGCCCTGAGCTATTGCCTCCTCCTTTGTTTTTCTAGCGGCATTTTTGGCTTTGTAATATTCATAAAGTCCTAACTTCTCCCAGCCTTCACTATAATCATAAAAGAAATATTTTAATTATAATCTTGCATACTATAATCAAAACACATGCTTTACTTAAATTATTACCAAAGAAAAATGTGCATATTAATTCTTTTCTTTTGTACTTTAATATACTATCTGACCAAGACAATTTGGCGCATGACAGCTAAGAAAAACTTTAAAAAATCTAACTAAAAACCAACATTTCAAGTACCTAATCAATCAGTTAACCACTGTAGCGCTAATAAATCAGATAATAAGAGAAGTACGGTGATAGAAGTGGGCTGCAGGTGCCAAAAGTGCAAAACTGCATTCTTGTCATGCACCTAATTGTCTTGGTCCTGTAGTAGGAATTTACACACATCAACACTGTCTAGGGATATTATATTACATTCTTTACAACTTAAAAACTATCTACAGTACAGAAAAAGTTTGTATAGGGGAAAAACCCTCCTCGGTAACCGCATTAGAAATTAAAAAATAATTGTAAAACAAAAGAATGCATGATAATTTGAATATAACTATCGCAGAACTTAGTTTTTCTTATAAACAAACCGGCGCTATATTTGAAAATAGAAGCCGTTTCAACATTTCAGGTCTAATTTGCTCTTAACTGGTTAAATGTCGACGTAGCATGATAAAAAACAAAACATTATTTTTTAATTTCTAAAGACGGAACCTAGGAGGGTTTTTCCCCCATACAAACTTCTTATTACTGTAGATAGTTTTTGAGTTATGATGAATGAATATAATATCCCCAGACAGTGTTGATGTGTGTACTTGCACTTGCAGATGCGTGTAAGGGCACAACTGCATAGGCAGGTGCTTTGCCTAGCGCCTGGCGTCTAGTGACTTGTTTGCTAGGATACACTGTGTTATACACGCTACGGCCGATCTCATAAAATATAAGAACGTTTGTTTTACCTTAGCTACTCGCTAGGTCACGCGCGAGGTTCCCATCATTACTCTATACTCCAGCCATCTTAGGGAAAGATTGTTAGTAAACAAAGATTTGAGCATTATTCGTAATTATTCCACAAAAACGTTATATTTCAGATAACTAATATCATTTATCAAACTTGGACAACATAAGTAAGTTATTGAATGCACATATTTCTAGAACAAGTAATAAAAAAGTACTTTTGGGGTTAAGTATGAGCGGTTTGTTTACAAATATTCTTTCCGTAAGATGGCTGAAGTATAGGCGGCAAGCAAGCCACCTGCTGGTGCGGTTATGCCCTAAGTTGTCAGGGCCCTTATTGACTATGACCACTTAGCGATTCCTTGGTCAAACTACGCCTATGTTGTACTTGTATTTGACATTATCAAAATAGTTTTTTAAAAATGTCAAATACAACAAAATACTCACAAATTATAGAATTACTGTACAAGTACATGAAAATCACAAATTGTATAACTATTAAAAAAGTAAAATAACTTTAAAATTTGTTATTGTCATAGAGAAAATGAATTTTGAATATGTCGAACGAAACCAAATACGACATTGGCGTGGTTTCGGCAAGTGGTCATAGTGAATACGAGACCTGCATGGAGGACAAAGAGTTGTAGCAAGAACATTATGTTAAAAATCATAAAACCTTCTTTTAAGAATGCGACTGTCAAACCTGTAACCAAACAAACTCAACTCTCCAGCTTTATAACAGAATTACAGATATAAATAAATAACACTCACTTGTCTCTAGGTCGTTCGTGATTAGGCGAGGCATAGAAAGCTTCAACAGCAGCAAGAAGTCGCTCATTTGGCGGCGCCGGAGGTGGCAACCGGATTTTCGCAGGATCCAAAGGTTTATACTGGTCATCTTCCAGCTAAAAAAGACAATCGCATCAGTAATTATCCTAATGCTTATTCCATCAACTGCAGTGGAATTGCAGTTCTTATTAACTCACCATTATGAGAGGGACCATCAAGCCAGCAGGTAACTCGAAGTATGGAATGGAAGGCATCAGGTCTTCATTGTTCACTTCAGGCAATGGAGGGAAGCCTGGTGGTGGTTTACTGAGATCTGGAAGACCGTTTTGGAATGCTAGCAAAGCCGAATTGTCTTGAGGCTTGAATCCAGGTGGTGGTTGGGAGAAATTCACATTAGGAAGATTAGACAAATCAGGTTCATCCATGTTCTCATTCCTTTTCTGATTTGTTATTTGATCGAAAGTCTGGCTGTCGTAGCTATTCTCGTTTCCACTCATACTATTGTTAGACGCGTAATTGTCACCACTTTCACTTCCGTACTGCTGGTTATTCGAATTAAAGCTCTGATCAAATCCCATCATTTGAGAGAAGTTTTGGTCATTAAAGTTATTGTTGTTTTGAAATGGTTTCGGCATATTATTTTGTTGCTGCAAGTTTTCATTGTCTTGATTTTGTATTTCTATAGCACGTTTTTGCATTTCCAGCTGCTGAATTTGTTGCATTGTATGCGCGACGAACGCTTGATGTTGTGTTTGGTAGCTGAAAATAAGTTTTAATTTAGAATATGTTGATTACAACATATATTATAAAAGAGTAAGTAGTAGATAACAAGTATTAGAAATATCCTACTTTTCAAATGTTGATTTAGTCTGCTGAGCCAAATGTGAGATTGCATTAGAGTGTTGAGCTATTAAATTATTCTGATATTCTTGATAGGAGCTGGTGGGACTCTTCATCTTCTCGATAACCGATGAGTCGAAATAATTGGACTTGGACTCCCAAAGCCGCAGCAGCTTGTTTAACTTAGCCTCCTGCTCTTCCGTCACAGCTGAAACAGCAGAATAATCAAACTGATGTCGTATGGGCCACAGTGCCGCTAAGCAAGTTACCTGTCTGGCGCATACCACAGACGATGAATGTCTAACAATGCTTTAGAAAATAGATGAAAATGCACAAACGAACAAGAGTCCTACATCTTGAGGGCATTATTATAAATAGGTTACCTATACTGGCATTGCAAAACATTGGAACCACCACATTTTCCAAATTTTTCTTGAGATCTTCAGCGTTTTTGCGTGCACTGTAATTAGGAATAATAGTATCAAAGACACCAGTTGACATTTTATAGAAAGGGGTATTAGTACTATCAAAACTGAGATGTCTCTAGTAATACAAAGTTTGAACTCTACCTGCATATAATTTACATGAAGTGATTAGTGTTTCTTCATAGAAAAGTTGATAAATGTAAGTGAAATATTTAAGCAATCATTTAATTACACTATTTATACTAAATTGTTAAAAAGTAGATACCATTTTAAGTTTTGACATTTACTCTATAGATACATTAAATTGTAAATAAAGACATGATGACTGTTTGGTGTTTTGGCCACTTATACTAACCAGTGATGCAAGACATCGTTGACAAGGTAAATGATGTGCAGCTTCTGTGTGAAAGCTGCTCCTGGTTGAGTCACCTTTCTCAGCAGATGCTGTGAAATCACTTTCCCAGCATCATGTGACGTTGCATGTTGGAGTATCCAACCTTTCCCTAGAAATAGTACATTATTATAGTACATTACTGCAGCAGCCAGCAAAAGAGGCATTGATGGACGAATGTGTAAATGTGGGCCGAGGGGAAGCCGAGATGCGTAAGTTCATCAATGCCTAGTTGTGGCCAAGGCTTGTATACTACTTTTTTCTCAAATAATGCGTGGAAATTAAAACTAAACAGCTTTCTATTTGCAAGCCAGTTCGAAATTTAAATAAAACCTTTGATAAGTTACCTCCTTGGTTGTCATATTTCGGAGTAAAAGATCAATCCATTTTTAAATTACATGACAGATATAAGTTTGCTACTTAAACCGCCGCTAAACATGACAGATATGGATTTTCATACAACTATTGCTGGCCGCTGCTGGCGATGTATGTGGCCAGTACAGCAATATTGATTTATCTCAACTTTTCAGCTTTCAGAAACGTACGAATTCAATTTTTAGAGTGGAATAGTTTATTTACAAGTAATGATTTTGGTAAAATAAAAAAAAAACAAAATATTGAAGAAACGTCACAAGCTTGTAACTATACAGTTTTGACCCTCATGACTGGACTTATTTGTTGCTAATGACCAAAGTCAAAAGTCAAAGTCAAAGATTTTTATTCAAATAGACTTATAGATAAGTGCTTTCGAATCGTCCAATTTTTTTTTCCCTACCAGCCATTCAGGACATCTTTTAACTGATAAGAAGAACGGCCGCAAGAAACTTATCAGCTTTAACAGAAGCAACAACATTTACAAAGGAACATGTCGTTGCCAAACACAAATCTACAATCTTGAAACATATTTAATATAAGAGGAAAATTTTCTTATACTCAGTTATTAGAATATTTTCCTTTTATACAATTACAATAGTCATGTTTTATGTTAGTATCACTTCCATGCATTTTGGTCTTTCAAATAATCTTCTACCTTGTAATAACCTTTGCTTAAGAGCGTTTTTTTAACATGTATTTTAAATTTATGCAAAGGCAGCTCAATCACTTGTTGTGGAACTTTATTAAAAAAGGCTATGCCTTTCCCCAAAAACGAGCGACTGCATTTTTCAAGTCGAAATCTTGGAACGGCAAGCTTATTCTTGTTTCTAGTATTAAAATTATGAACATCGCTATGCTTAATAAATAAATCGTGATGTTTCCTTACATATACTATATTATCATAAATGTATTGTCCCGCCAAAGTTAGTATATTAATCTCTTTAAACAATTCTTTAAGAGAATCTCTCTGTCGAAGGTTGTAAATGGCGCGCACAGCTCTTTTTTGAAGTATAAAAACATTTTCTATATTGGCTGCTGAGCCCCACAACAACAGGCCATAGGACATTACACTATGAAAATAACTAAAGTAAACTAGTCTTGCCGTTTCAATATCAGTTAGGAGCCTTATTTTCCTTATTGCGAAAGCCGCAGAACTAAGTCTACTCGACAAGGTTTCAATATGTGGATCCCATTGTAGTTTTGAATCTAATGTAATACCAAGAAATTTAGTACTCTCAACTAACTCTACTACATCCCCATTCAAATTGATGTGCATGTCGACCTGCCCTACATTAGGTAATGTGAATTTAACAAATTTCGTTTTGGTAGGGTTAAGAGACAAATTATTACTGTTGAACCAGTGTGCGACTTGAGAGAGAGCACTATTTACTTCGCCAGAACAGTTGTTTCCTCTATCAATTTTAAAAATTAAAGATGTATCATCTGCAAATAGTACTGTCTCACATAAATTACTCGCGTAGTTAGGGAGATCGTTAATATATATTAAGAACAGCAGAGGGCCCAATATTGAACCTTGGGGCACGCCCATAATAATGGGGGCTCCAGTAGAAGCAGTATTATTTACAATTACTTTTTGATATCTATTGTGCAAGTATGACTGCAAAAGGCTAACTGATTTTTTAGAGACACCATAATGTTCTAGCTTCTTTAAAAGTGTAACGTGATCAACGCAATCGAAAGCTTTAGACAGGTCACAAAATATACCAATTACGTCTTGCTTGCCCTCCCAAGCCTCAAAAATATGTTTGAGGAGTGCTATTCCAGCATCTGTAGTATTTTTACCTTTAGAAAAGCCGAACTGATTATTATGAAGGATTTGATTTACTGTTAAATAGTCTAATAATTGAGAGTATATAATTTTTTCAAAAATTTTACTAAGTGCCGGTAAGACTGATATCGGCCTAAAATTTGTGGGGTCACTTTTGTCACCTGATTTAAAAAGAGGAATAAGCTTACTATATTTCATTAAATCGGGAAAAGTACCTTCATCTATGCATTGATTAAAAATGAAAGCTAAATATGGAGCTATTATTTCAATTATAGATTTAATAACGCTGGTTGATATGCCCCATAAATCTTCAGTCTTTTTAATATTTATAGACTTGAAAGCTTTTAAAATGTCTTCACTATTAATATGCTTAAAATTGAAAACTTTATAACACTTCTCAACACATGACTCTAAGAGGGCAGCAGCAACGTTTGGACAGGAATTTAAATTACTGGTAGTTTCTAAGGGTACCCGAGAGAAGAAATCTTCAAAAACACGGGCAACCTCAACGTCAGATTCAATTAATTTATTATCTACTTTAAGGAAGAAGGAGTTTACATTATGTTTAGTTTTCCCAGTTGTTTGGTTAATAATATTCCAAGTAGCCTTTATTTTATTATCCGCTAATTTTATTTTATTTGAAAAGAACATCGCCTTAGCAGCTACACATACATTTCTAAACATTTGAAAATACTTCCTGACATATTGAATAAAATTTGGGTCACAGGAAGTATGCTTTGACGCATAAAGGTCATATAGTTTCCTTCTACTTGTATAAATTCCCGGTGTGGCCCAATCACTAAACTTTACTTTATCCGAATTACCATTGATCACTTTTTTCTTAAACGTTTTACTAAATTCGCCTTCAACCACATGAAATAAATCATTATAAAGGTAATTAGATTCCATAATGGGAACTGGTAAAGACTCAATTTTATTAATCACATTGTTTCTAAATACATCTATGCCCTTTTTAGTTATTGGCCTACATACAATTTTCCGCTTAGGAAGACATGATGGTGCTCTATAGAGGCTAGTTGTCCACCATGGTCAGATTTAATAACATTTATTATAGATTTTTCAGTGACTACACAGTTTGAAAAAATGTTGTCTAACCAGGTGGCAGATGTGGGTGTTATTCGTGTAGGCTCATTAAAGGTATGTGATAAATTATACGATTTAAATAAATTTAAAAATCTGCTTGAGAGCTTTGACAACTTTGGGTCTAAAATGTCAACATTAAAATCCCCACATATGACAACCTTTTTATTACTTTTACTAGTTATTCTTAAAACTTCCTCCATAGTGGACTCAAACTCTAGGTAATTACTCTGAGGGGGTCTATAAACACATATTACAATTATTTGGTCTAGTTCCACACAAGACAATTCAATTATTCGTTCAATTGAGAGGGATATTATATCTTTGCGCTCTTTGTATTGAAAATTATTATGTAAAATTATAAGAGACCCTCCTCTAATAACAGATTGCCTACTAAATGTACATTATTAAATATACAATACTATAATTATCGATATTTAAAATTAATTCGTGACATTTTAACCAATGCTCAGTGATACACAACACATCAACATTTTCACAGTTTATAAATAAACTAACTTCTAGATCTTTATCAGAAAAGCCTTGTATATTTTGGTGTACAACTCTTAAACAATTAGGCTTTCCTGTTGTCAACACTGGGCTAGAGGGCGCCTCTGTTGTCTCTAATGGTAATTTAAATTAACCAAGTCAGTATTGGGATTCAATAGAATCAAATTACTTGGAAAAGATTCCAAGGTTGTATTAGAAAAGTCTGAATTTAACTGCTCAATAAAAGCAGACCTATAGTATAACCCCTTTTAAGGAATAGGTCAAGTTTCCATGGCACCTTGCATTTTATTAATAGTGCAGTTTTAATTAATAGTTCTTTTATTCAACAAACAGTCTATGTGAAAATTTAAGATGCGTTACACACGCATCTTAAATTTTTATGCAAATATATGTGGGTGCGTCAATATAATTTGTAGATAAGCATATGTGTGTGCATTAATATAGTTTGTAGTATAATTTATCTCCTTAAAGGTACCTGTAGAGATACTGTCCTTTGTGCATGTGTCAATAATAGGCTGTAATATACTGTCCAACTCAGTGAGGCTGATATTGTTGTCTTCCGCCATCATCTGAATTGTTTCCACTTGAGCCTTGCTAACTAGTTCATTGATTTTAGCTTGCTGTTGCTGAATTAACACCTAAAAGGTTTTAAATTGTCTTACTAATTAGCAAATAGATTACCACAACCAATTTAAAAGTACAAGCCAAAACTTGGCAAAACATAATATGGTGTAAGTATTAAAAAATTATGCTATGCTTTCGGTCTAAGTGGGCTGTAACCCTGTAAGAATATTTAAATATGAAGTACCAAATAGTTAGGTGGCAAAATTAAATAAAAACTGTTACTTTTCTGAGCATTTTATGGAGCATGAATGTATCTTTGTTACTGACTTTTGATAATTAATTATTCAAATATCATGTATACAGGGAAAATATTCTGAATCTTGATATAATATCTCAGAGAAGAGCAGTTTGTCTAAAAGTATTATAATTGATTCCAAAATATACACATGCATGTACCAAATAGTATTTTTCTTTTATACCTCAATGTAGTCTCAACTAACAATGATGAATTAATCCTATAATTTTAATTTACATGCTTTACAGTATACACAAAATATTATTTTGAAATTAATATTTATACAAAAAAATTTCATTCAAAAACTAAATAGATATATTTCCAACTCAAAAGGCTGGATTTTATGGTTCTACTAATAAGCGAGTATGTACAATTTCTACCATATAATCTGTAATTTAAAATCAATATCACTCACCGTATGTTGGGCATTAAGATTGTTCTCAGACTGAGTGATTTGCTCTTTAAGCATGTTGATCTGTGCATTAACGTTGTCGATGTCATGTTGTGTGTGCTGCGGGGGGGCGCTGGGCGTGGAGTTGGTAGCGAGCCATTGCTGCAGCGCGGGCGCCGCAGCCATCGACGCCGCGAGGCCGAGCTGCGCGGGCGTCGCGCTGGCCTGTTGGGGCATTACATATTGCCTGTTCTGTGCCATATAAGCCCCGGCGGGAGCAGGTGCCGGCTGGCCACCGGCCGATTGCTTTAGAACTATAAACAGCGGAGGGTCACTTGAAACGGTTATATATCAGCACGCAATCAGCGATCGGGCGCGACCGCAATACATTCAATTTCATCCAACGACACTTTAGAATGCTTACTTGCTTGCTCTGTCGTCACTTTGTACTGATAGTAGTTGAAGAACTCCCCACCGTATAGAAAGCTGAACTTTGGGTTGTTTTTTTGCTTGTTCTTCGTCATCTTCTCAAATTCTGGGCCATTTCTAGCGACAAACTGAGCTAGCTTGTCGATAATATTGCGAAGATCTTGATCTAAAAAATAAATAATGACCAATTGTTAGGTTATTTATCCATTTTCATCCAAATATTTTGTCTAGCTCTAGTTGCGAACCTTGTGGCGGCTGCGGAAGCTCCATTTTTCTTGCAGAATATAGGTTAGACTGAGGGTAATGTTAACTGTTCTGACAGTTTTTGATAATATCTTCCGACATTATAATTCACTGCTCACAAAAGATTGCAAATTACGTGGACTATTCACAATAGACGAATAATAATTATTTGTTGAACTTTTGCTTTCTTTCTTTACTTGACGCAAAAGAATCTTTCGGCCATTTGTGAAAAAAAAATCAGTCAACCAGACACCAGTGTTGCCCATTTCTATAATATAAGGTCCCTTACACACTAATACCTAACTAAAAGCAAAAACCCATTTTTTGGATAGCTTATAACAATGCTATTTTATTCGATAAATTAAATAATTTTCTATAAAGCCAACCAACACTGCGAATTGTCTCGTCTCGACCACTCATTTATTACTTAAATAAACTATGTAGGTATAATAAAGGTATAATAAAGTACTCTGTGGTAATAATCGGCGCAAGTGCAAAAATATTTTTATCCAAGTCTGAAAAAAAAATGAGCTGAGTTGGTTTGGTATTGATCGTTCGTCCAATGGATTTATACGAGATGAAATTCTACTTTGCAGTCATTCGTTGATTTCTTCATGAATGACGGCTTATCTTCCGAGTCTGATGTCAAATAATTCGACGTGAATCATTTTTGACAAATTAAAGTCTGAGAGGAGTAAATAAATAAAATGTCTTCAATGGTATGTCTATTAGATTTATTTGGAGACCCTTTTGATTAGTTTTTACAGCTGATATGATTAAAAAGTGCTTATCCCAATCAATATTATTTTACTCGCATTTTTGATAGATGATTATTTTATATATATAATTCATTTTAAAAATTATTTGAGATGTTAGTAAAATTAATGCAAATAATGTGGGAAATTATACTTAATTGTTGTTACATTATTGTAATTGCATGGAGCTTAAAATTATTAGATGTAATGGAGTTTTCAATCACCAGAAGTTTAAGTCCATAATCCATTGCAGTTAAAAGTATAATTTCTTTATTTATCTCTTACAGCGGATGAAAGCTGCAAAATGTCCTTCGGACGAACTTGCTATCACAAACTGTGCATTGATTAATCAAGATGATTTTCCTAGTGATGTCAAGTAAGTGAATTGAAATAGATAACTACATTGCCCTAAATTTTCTATTTATTTGGGAATATAAAAAAAATAACTTGTCAAAGTCAAAATATTTTTATTCAAATAGACAGCCCTTTCAGAACGATAATATTTGTTTTGATAAATATATTGAGTAATACAAAGTCACTAGGGGCTAGGGCACCTCAGAAAGATAATGAAAAAAATATCCTTCCCATGCCTTTCTCTAAACATAACATATGTTATAATATCAACAATCTGTTTTTGATATAATTGATAGCACATTCGTGCGGGGGGAACGTTCGGGCGTTCCCGGTTTTACTGTATGAAATGGCGGTAATTAAAACAGATTGTTGATATTATAACATATGTTATGTTATAATATCAACTTATATATATATAACTATGACTTAGAAATCTACTTTATTCAAAACTAATGGCTACAGGAATCATCTTTGACTTACTAAATACTTTTGGCATAGAATATGACATAATTAACATTGTTATACATTTTTAAACACAACAGGATTCACTATGATTATTGATATGCTAAAAAACAATTTTGGTCTCTATTATACACAGGTAGACGTTGCATTTTGTGCACTTTTGTAGTAGAACGGCAACATTCCAGCCTGCATTTCCTACGCTCTTGCAATATCGTCGAAAATGGGGAAATGTTTGAATTTGTCAAATTTTTTATCTAAAGACAGAGCTGCTGCCGGCTTGTACCTTTTCCCAGGTATCTCGACAGATGTTGAAGCTTGCTGATCTTCCGTCGTTTCATGGCAAGTTAGGCTAGACCAATGCATGAGAGAGTGCTAAATCCACCCAGAACCAAAGCAAGTCTTTAGGTTTAATTTTGTTTGCGTCACAGTCAAATTTGTATTGCCTCCATGCATTTACAACTGCAAGATCTAGGAAGTGAATCAACACTTTCACTGTCCATTTTTTCGTCTTCTGGTAAGTTCTATAATATTCAATCAGTTGGTCTCGTATGTCAACTCCGCCCATGTTTTTATTGTGATTTGAAATCACCTTCGGAGCCGTAACATCGACGTACGTCTTTTGTTTTTTGTCCCATCTCTTAATAGATGAAGTTTGATTCCCACCAGTGCAGTTAGAGGCCATCAATACACCTTTGTTGTCCTTCCACTTTACAAGAGCAACTTTGTTGGATGTGAACTGTACTATATCACCACGTTTAATTTTTATGTCCTGTTTCAGGTCTAAGTTTTTGTGGTTTGGAACACGATTATGCATGATTGTTCCTGTGCCATGCAACTGCGTGCTATTTAGGCAATCCAAAAGTGGAATTGTATTAAAATATCTGTCAAAATATAAGCAGGTATTTGGGGGAACATTCTTAGTTAGAAATAATTTAACTGCAGGTTTCGTGATTTGTTTTTAACCAATATACGCAGTTTGCACTTACCAGTGAAGGGAATGATCTGTTTGTCATTCAGTAAGTGTCAGGAACCCTGGCACTTACTGAATCATTTTTTACGGCGTCGAGCATAGGTTGTACCTTCCACAATGGGTTCGTATTGCCGAGCGGTGGGTCATCTGAACTTACAAGGTGTATAATATTTCTTAATTGGAAAAAGCGATCTCTAGGCATTTGATTCATCCCAATACGCCAGTACATGTTAATTCGTGGGTATGGAATACATACCAAACAACTTACGCACCTCCTAACTATGGGTGTTTAACACTGATCCGGTTTTACGAAGGTAATATAGATTAGTGCAGTCGGCAAGGTTTTGGAAAAAGCCTTCATTGAAATAATTTTCTAAATACTGCAATGGAGTTTTGACTTCGTTAGCACTCGGGAAAGTAGAATAATCATGATCCTTATCAGTGAAGTCAGTGGCTCTCCAAAGTCTTGACCTTTGTGCCTGTTGTGATCGGTTGCTCGTCCTAGCGGCGGTTGGTGGTAGGTTAGATGGTAGGGGTATCTGTTCCTGGCGCCCACGGTTGTTCGAGCTAGCAGCAGTTAGTGGTATGTTAGGTGGTACATTTACCTGTTCCTGACACCCACGATGTAACTGATTTAACGGCACATTTAATTCAGGATCACTGTCATCATCGTCAGGGGAATTCTGCACAGGTATATCCTCATCTAGCAGGCGAGGGACCTGAATTACCGGTTCAGTCTCTTCATCGGAAATGTCCAGGTCCGACTGACATCCATCGCCAAGTAATTCTTCTAATAAATTATCGTTTAATAATTAAAGGAAATTAATTGGTTTTACAATAATTAATAATATTTTCCTAAATGAGTCCCTGGATCAATTGAACATGATTCTGTCACATCTCATCACAGAACATAGCTGTATTCAAACAAGCATTTTTTATTGGGAAGAGTTCTGGATGAGTTGGTAAGTGGTTCTGAGCAGACAGGCTAGAAGGCTCATTTTGTCTGACATTAATATTTTGTTTTAAACAATCACAATTTTGTTCTTTTCCAAGGGACTCAAACCTGTCTGTGTTAAAATTACATAGGTCAATCATGTCGTTTGCAGCTATCATTTGATAATTAAGTTGCTTTCGAGAAAATTCACTCAAGTTGTTATACATTTCCCTAAGAGAAAGTTCTAAATTGTCAATTTTGGTACCTATTACATTGCAAATATTTTCACATTCTTTAGTTTGAATACTTGCTTCATTACACATTAAATTCTTTATCCAAAAACAACCTACATTCTTTCTTTAGCATTGAGTATTTATTATAATATTTTTTTAATGAACTTTTTAGTTTAGAACCATAAATATATAAGTAATTATTAAAAATTCATGAGCAATTTCATTTGCAGGCATATTGAGGTATCTACAGGCCCCTCTCAACATTTTGTCTTCAGTATTAAATTCTACAATGGTGTAGACCGTGGTACTGTAGGTTTCTCAGCACCACAGAGAAAATGGGCAACTTTGTCAATTGGCCAGGTTAGTGATAAGTAAACATATTCATAAACATTCAATTAATTTCTTGTGTGTTTTAGTACCTATATTGGTGTGGATTAAAAATATTACCTGCCAAATATATTTTGAAAAAATAAATTGTTAACTGATCTCTAGTGATAAATTATTTTGAAACTCTCATTTATGTAAAAGCAATATTCAAATTATAAGCTTGGACTAGTTGGACTCTTTGTTTGTGTTACTTCAGCTGAGTTTCGAAAAGATACAAAAGGAACATACAAAGGATACAATAGAAACAATTCTCTTGTGTGACCCACCCCACACTTAATAATAATAAATAAAAAAAAATGTACTACGTTGTGTTACGTGCAAATTTCCATATCAAGATGATGTAACAGCACTAAACTGGTGATGAATGATGACATCATTGTAGTGTTAGTGTATGTATGGTTGACGTGACCTGACCACTAGTCAGATTAAGTTTTATTCAAAGAAGCTAATAAAAGCATTTTTTAAATGAAACTATGTTGTAAAACTGATTCTTTTGAAGAGATGATTTCAAAATCAAACCAATCTGTTCCTATATATATTAAGAATGGCATGGTATGTTCTATTTCAGGAAATATACACTTAATTAGGTATGTAAGTTGTAGCTTGTACAGGTGCCTTACTACAAGCTATTGAGCATTAATATTGTAAGTGATATTGTGCTATGTACACCATGTATAGCACCATTCTTAAATCAACGTTATTTCAATATTGCGATGACAGCTGATGGTAGGGCCTCAGGTCCCATCTTCAAAATTATCGACCTTACATCAGAGAAGTATTTTGTGTAAATAACATAACATTTATATGTTGCATTTTATGACAGCCAATTGATGTAAAGCCATTCAAGTCCCAGAGTGCAGAATGCCTTTGCCACGTGACTATAGAAGCTGACTTCATGCTAAAGAAAACGTAAGTGCAAATAAATTCTGTAATCCTATTACAGCTAGGTTTAGTAAAAGTTACTTCTGTTTCACAATATACTTAAAAACAAATACCCCATTATTTTTCATGTTAGTTTGAAATGAGATAACAAACCTCATTAATTAAGCAGCTATTAGCAGCAGGTTATCATAATATTTTGCTTATAATATTGTTTTTCCTCAGTACGTCACTGGACCCATATGATTCGGAGCAGATGGCGCGAGACTTCTTAATCCAGTTTTCCAATCAGATATTCACAGTTGGTCAACAGTTGGCGTTCTCATTCCAAGACAAGAAAGTTTTGTCTCTAGTTGTCAAAAACTTGGAAGGTAATAAAAATATTTTCAGGTTATCAAGTATAATATAATAATGCTTAAGTATATAGCTGTATAACTTTGTATAGCTTTATACAATGAGCTTTGAACACTTTTTTCCGTTGCTCAAATAAACCGATCAATTATTTTACTTCTCATGAGCTCAACTATTTGTTTAATCGGATGGGACATAAACGAGTCAACTATTTTTATTACTAACGGGACAACTTTATACTCAGATGTGCTGTTTTTTATAAAATTAATACAATTGTCAAACCATATGTTTGATTGTGAAACTGTCTAAGCATTTGGAATAAATAGTTATAGCTATACAAAAAAAATATTTATTTGTTTATTGGGCAATGTCTGGTTGTCTAGGAGTCGGGTCGAAGGCAGAAACTTGGTAATCCACGTTCCGTCTGTTCGTCGATCGTCATCTGACCGTCCTGTCATCTGTCATTCGTAGTATGTAGGTCTGTCACTCGTCAGCCAGTCAGTCGGTCCAAGGAGGCTGGACGCCGCGACATTCCCACCCCCAGTATCAGAAGGCTGATACTCAAGTTTGGGAGCCGACGCGACGTCGGTCTACACAGTTTCGTCGCCACGTCTGCGACGCGTACCTGGCCGTCCTTTCCAGGTTACACTTTCCCGATCCGACCCCGAGGCCATTGTCCCCTCGGAAACTGGTCATCAGCGATTATAACTATGTCGCCTACGGTGAGCGGCCCATCAGCTACTTACCTCGCCTTGTCAGGGAGGGCAGGTATCCGCGGACCCAGCGGTTCCACGTCGATTGACAGACCCTTCGGTACCTTAGTACCGAAGGGTCTGTCAATCGTCGAAGTATCTAGAAGAATAAGAGAAATCGTTAGGCGTTAGCGGTAAATCGTCGTCGGAGTCAATTGGCACGTAAGTCAATGGGCGGCTGTTCACAAATGGTTCGGTCCGTCACGTTGGTCCCACGTTGGTCGTCGCGTTGTCGCTGTGTAAAACCGGCGGACGCCACGATGAGCTATAAAACGACGTAAACTCAGAATCGCAGAGTTGGTAGTCAAGTCGTTGACCAAATCTACGTGCGTCGCATACGGTAAGGCAGGTGTAAAGGCCCCACCTTTTCTCTTGTCTGCGGCCTATTTTTACCAACATAGGCCCGAAATAGTCCAGTGTAGGTAAAGGGCCGATGTCCTACTAGGATACCGAAAGCCGGGTAGTTGTGCCATGAGCGGCGGCGCGGCTCTCGCGCGGCTGATCTTGCAAAGTCGTTCCAAATCTTCTTAACTGCATTGCATCCGTTAAGGATCCAGTAACGCTTTCTCAGTTCGCTGAGAACTTCTTTTCTCTACCGGAGTGTGCGGACTCGATGTGGTAGCGAAGCATTAGCAGCATGACGAAGGGTTCGAATGGATGTAAAATTATTGGGTGCTTAGCATCGTAATCAAGAATTGCCGCGTCAATCCTTCCAACAACTCTGAGTACGTCGTGCGCGTATAGGAAAAGGTTGAGTTGAACTTAGAACGTTACAACTTCTCAAAACATTCTAAAAATATCTCCAGGTTAGTTATGCGGCCCTGGTACATGCAGCTTTTTAGAATGTTCGTTCGTTCGTTCGTTGTCCCAATAAAAAAAAACTAGTGGAATTATCTTTTAGTTAGTTGGTCCGTAAAGAATTTCAAATGAAATGCAACATCTATTTGAAAATGAAAACTCAAACAGTTGATCCGCTAGAAAGAAACCGAATATAGGGTCTCATTCGGAGTAACTGGTTGATTGGAATGGAAAAAGCGCTTTAACTGCTAAATACTGGTTGTATAAATTTTTCTTACTTCGTATAGCTGTCGATGTGCAAGCTCTGGCGGCAGGCAAAAACCCCGTGCCTCGACGGGTCAGAATGGGGCGCCTCCTTCCTGACTGCAATGTGCAGTTCGATAAAGCCGAGAACTCTTCGCTTAACCTTGTCGGAAAAGCTAAAGGGTAAGTTATAGCACACCGAACATTCAAATTATACCTATGCTGAAAAGTTAATTATAGCAATTCAAATTTTGTAGAAAACAACCACGCCAGTCCATCATAAACCCGGATTGGGACTTTGGCAAAATGGGCATTGGTGGCTTGGACAATGAGTTCAATGCTATATTCAGGCGAGCATTCGCTTCAAGAGTCTTTCCACCGGAGGTCGTTGAGCAATTAGGTAATTAAAGTTAAAATATGTTTGGGCACGAATTTTCAAATAAGGCGATTCACCTACTGGCACTGCGTCCCGCCGCGGCGCGCGAAACACCGGATGCCGCGCGCGGCGACGGAGAATCACTAGTTGTATTTTTGAAGCAATCGAATTACTTGTCCCATACGTATGTAATCGCAAGATTTGCATGCGAATGCGGTGTTATTTAAAAGCATTTATTCGATTGTGTCAATTATACGACCCTCTCTGACAGATAGCTTGGAGAGCGGCGGGATCCGCTAGAGGACCGCATTGCCGCGGTGGGTTGGACAACGCGGTTTTCTATACAAATCTATGACATTGCATACAACATTAAAATCCGCACCTCCGCGCGCCGCGACGGAGGGCGGAGCAGTGGTTTACCACCTAAGTTTACATTTTCTAATTCAATGCTTATCAACACAATAACTAATGTCCTAAACACTACGAATTTCTTTCAGGTTGCAAACACGTAAAGGGCATACTTCTATTTGGTCCACCTGGTACCGGTAAGACTTTGATGGCTCGGCAAATCGGAAATATGTTGAATGCTCGTGAACCAAAAATCGTAAATGGTCCGCAAATCCTTGACAAATATGTCGGCGAGAGTGAAGCGAATATCCGTCGTTTATTCGCTGACGCAGAGGAAGAGGAAAAGAGAGTATGTCTCGCTTTAACGTTTGATATAATATGGTATAAGGTTTTTGTCCAATCTACATTTATTTGTTTCTCCTTCAGTGCGGCCCGAACAGCGGTCTCCATATCATTATATTTGATGAAATCGACGCTATTTGCAAAGCTAGAGGATCTGTTGGTGGCAATACTGGGGTACATGATACTGTCGTCAACCAGTTACTCTCGAAGATTGATGGTAGTATACCTAGATGACCTTATATATCTTCATGATGATCGATGATCTTTATTTTTCAGTATGTTCTTTTTATCGTTGTTTTTTGTTGAACACATTTTATATCCGATATGTTTTGATAGGTGTGGACCAGTTAAACAATATTCTTGTGATCGGTATGACGAATCGACGTGATATGATTGACGAGGCCTTGATGCGTCCGGGCCGACTTGAGGTCCAAATGGAAATCGGCTTACCCGACGAAAAAGGCCGAGTGCAGATCTTGAATATACATACTAAGCGTATGCGCGAATATAAGAAGATGGCTGATGATGTTGATTGCAAGGTAGACCTGGCTTTACTTGAATGAACATCGGCTTACATTTCGGAGTTTTTTTTATCTATCGGTACCTAAAACTCTTTGATAGTATTATATATTTTTGGGTGTACCTTTTACAGGAGCTAGCAGCGCTTACAAAGAACTTCTCAGGCGCTGAAATTGAAGGTCTCGTTCGAGCTGCTCAGTCCACTGCGATGAACCGACTAATCAAAGCTTCGAGCAAAGTGGAAGTAGACCCAGAGGCTATGGAGAAGTTGATGGTGGAACGAACGGATTTCCTGCATGCGCTGGAGAATGATATCAAGCCGGTAAGTTTTTATTTACAAACTTTTTTTAATAAATAATAACATCAATTATCTTCTTTGTTTTTCTGCACACAAATGATTATTTGAAGCGTAGGTATCTAATACATATTTCTATTGTATTTGAGTCATAATATTTTTTCTAGGCCTTTGGTACAGCAGCTGAGGCATTGGAACACTTCTTGGCTCGAGGTGTCATTAACTGGGGTACGCCCGTATCTTCCATGCTCGAAGATGGACAGCTCTACATCCAACAAGCTAGAGCTACTGAAGCTAGCGGTAGGTTATATTTAGGTTTCAGATTCACTTACGTTTAGACGATCATGATTTAAAACAACATTCTGTCATTGCATTTGTTTGTTTGAAATTCAAGGGAATTTTAAACAAACAAATGCAACCCTTACTAAAATAAGTAAATGAGTAATAAAAGATAGTATTAAAAAAATACTGATTTCCCTACAGGTCTCGTGTCAGTCCTGCTCGAAGGACCACCCAACAGCGGTAAGACAGCGCTTGCGGCGCAGCTCGCTAAACTCTCGGATTTCCCATTCGTGAAAGTTTGCTCGCCAGAAGACATGGTTGGATTCACTGAGACTTCCAAGTGCTTGCAGATCAGAAAAGTAAGTTGTAGTATACTTTTCATACGTTCAGAACTTTCATTTTGAAATGGAAACCGTTATTTTATAGTGACAAATTGTAATTCATTTTTTGGTATATACATTTAGAGTAAGAAAAAGCTTGGATAAGTGACGGAAACGGTACCACACTATGCAAATTAATTAAATAAATAGCAACTTTTGATCCGACACAATAAAGTGCATTTCAGATTTAAAATGAGATCGTTTTGAAAACACATTTATTTTGACGATGTCATTCTATTCTATAAGGTCTAAAATGCTGAACCAGCGGTTTTGAGTTCGTTAAATTAATAACTAATATTACACTTAATAAAAACATGTATTTTACCTACCTATAGTGAGCATTTTTTTTATTCAAGTAATAAGGCAATTGTGCCTGCGTGTATATTTATAACTATGTTTCCAGTACTTCGACGACGCATACCGCTCGACTCTGTCCTGCATTCTGGTTGACAACATCGAGCGATTGCTGGACTACGGCCCCATAGGCCCGCGGTACTCCAACTTGACGCTGCAGGCACTCCTCGTGTTGCTGAAGAAGCAACCGCCTAAGGGAAGGAAACTGCTCATTTTGTGCACTAGCAGTCGCCGGTAATTAAAGCTTTGGAGTAAGACTAAGCTAGTATTCTAGTATTTTATAGGTCAGTTGGTACTAATACTTTACAGCGCTAGATTGTAGGTTCGAAACCTGCGGGACCGGGACAAATGTTTTATGTTTTATAAAACTGTCAAAGGGGTTCGAATATGTTTGTATGGAACCTGATATACCTAAATAGTCGCCATTTAAAATAAAGTACAAACTGTAGTTGCCGTTGACTTTATAATATATATTTAATAAATAAAACACGAGCTTTCCATTTAGTTCACTAGTTTATTACCAACTGAAAATGGCGGGAAACAGGTGACAAAGAGGTTGCGCTCTATGCGCGCATGTAGATTCTATATACAGCCTATACATATTACCTCTTTGGTAATACATATCACTGTACATTTATTTATTTATATCCCCAGCCAAGTGCTAGAAGACATGGAAGTGCTATCGGCGTTCACGGGCGTCCTCCACGTGCCCAACCTGTCGCAGCCCGAACACGTGCTCTCCGTGCTCGAAGAAAGCGACGCGTTCTCTAAACGAGACCTCCTCAAGATACAGCACGATCTGCGCGGCGCTAAGTAAGACTAATTACCATTTGTTGATGTCGTTATTTCAGTTGAACTGAAAAGTTTCTAGCTCCCATTAGTGTAAAGGCGTTAGAATTATATTCTTAGTTCAAGCATTCGTTATGTACACTGAACTCTTGTGTTTACTAACATCAAATGTTTTATTTTTGTACCCTCATAGGATATTCATCGGCATCAAGAAATTATTGGCGCTAATCGACATGGTGAAACAGACGGACGAAGAAAGTCGGGTGTTCAAGTTCCTCACCAAGATGCAAGAAGAAGGCTGCCTAGACCTCGGCACCACCATACAATAAGAATCATTGCAACCTTAGGGATTACATGCGCATGCCACTCACACGCCCTCACCAGATCACCCTAACTCGCACTCACCACGGAACCACATCGCCAAGCCAACGGAATGCTCGCCTTGCGCTTCAGACCTCAGAAGCTATGAGATTGACTATGACGAAGTGAGCGAATGCACCGAATCATTGATCGACACCAGCCATCATAAAAAAGGAATGACAGCTAAAGGCAACGAAATATCACCAGCCAAAATGCCCCTCATGAGGATACGAAGCGTCGAGATAGTTTTCGAAGACGAAATGTCCGCTTGTACCGACTCCGCGTTACTCGACAGAAGTATGGAACTTCTCATATCTGACAGCGATGATTCCACCAAATGCGTCGATGACATTGATCACTTGCAAGCGGAGAGGGAAGGCGACGACAATTCGGTGACTCTCAACCCAGACGACGATTTGTCTGACGACAATTCGATCTCTCTCACTAACATGCCTATCGTAGAAGAAGTGCCGACTACAGAATGTTCAATACAAGGCCGGGCCGATGCAGATGACACGAATGTACCGAGCGAAAGCGCCACATCAGCTTTTGATGACGCAACTTTCTCGTCTATCAACATTTCAGAAGTGGTCGATTCAGGTCGCTTCACAGAAGACGCGTGTTCGTCTCATCTGGAAACAATGCCCATACTATCGTGCGACGATGCTTTGCTTTCCAACTCATTCGACGCCATCACTATGGATCATCCCGCTGCATTGAAATTACATGAAGTCACCGATGTTTGTAGATTCAAGGAAACAGAAGGGAAGCTCTTTGAATATATAGACAGTAACAGCGAAAGTTCCGATAATACAGCTGTGTGCGATGTGGAATTCTCGCCTATGAAACATTTAACATCTCTTCGCGATGTCATCGCCGATGACGATAGCACCGTCTGCGAAAGTTCCGATTTACAATACGACTCCTTTATCGACATGGGAAAATTTTGAACAGTAACTTGTTCGTTTTTAAATCTTGTATGCAATATTATACTACGCTTCTACGTTTAAAGTGCAAATGTATTCTAAAGCATGATATTTCAAACATGTGATATTTATCGGTTATCGTTGTAAAGAATGTAGTATGAATGTTTTCGTCACTCCAAATGAATTTGAATCGTTTTTGATGATTATCTCACATCCTATTTTGTCCGGTACTTTGCTATGTTTAGTGTGAGCTATTTTGACCCTTATACGTTGTTTACACTGCTTATGCACAGGGGCGCGGTGGTATGTGTCTCTCGTAACCATGTCATGTCCCTTGTGACCTGACTTTGCGTCAACAAATTGTGTTTCCTAATCACTTTTGTATATAATATTAAATGCTATATTCTTTAGGAGATGTAGTGTTTTATGAACTATGACATGGTTACAGATATCCCGGGGTTGTAAGACTAGGCAATAGCTCAATTTCTCTATGATGTATTATAATTTTTATAGAGTTATTTTTATTTATTTATAATTTATTGAATTAAAGACATGTGACGCAGCTTGACGCTGTCGATTAGTCAAATACTTAATAGAAAATATTTTGATCATTATTGTAATTACGAATAGCGAATGTAAGCAAATCTTGTCAATATTATTATCATAGTATTAAACTTTTTAAATATTGTTGTTATGGAGGTAGAACCATATGATGCTTATATTGTGACTTGCATTGCAATTAGCCTCAAGTACAAGTTAATTAAGCATTAGATATTTTAAAATAATGCACGTCTTTGAAGTCACAGTCAATTAAGTAGCTCATCACTGATGCATTCGGATCTATACCTATGGATAACTTAATGTAACAATTTAGTGGAGCTTAGAATGGAATTCGTATTGGAAAAATATTGTAAAAAGAGTGTATTATTATGAGATAATTATGTCTTAAAAACTGTTTAGTCACATTTATGTCCATACATTGTTGATGGCTTATACATATTTTTAGGCTGATGTGCTAAGTCTAGTAATTTTAAATATTTTGTTACCTATTTATGGTGTTTATTTAGTAAGTGCCGATCGAGCAGGGGCTGCCCAGGTCAAGGATATAGAACAATTTTGGCAAAAAAAGAATAATAATTTTTTCTGATTTCGACCGCCAACTCAAATAGCTAAATCACCCATTTCGTTCGTTACTTACTTAAAACAAATTTGGTTTTAAGTTTAGTTTTTCTTATGCTTAATATTCAATAGTACCCCTGCTCGATCGGCACTTACTAAATTAACATCTTATATATTTTTCTCATTAATTGTGCTAGTTACTAGTGGTACGATTGGGTTACAGCTGTTGTTATTAAAAATTATTTTATCAAGTTATAATGTTATCATCATTATCATTAAATAACATTCCGATTATTAAATGCATTCGAAAATCTCATTACAATTCTTTATATGACAGTTCTCAATTGTCAAATGAGACTATGCTTTTAGTCATGAATTAGATAAGTAGTGCTTGAGTGTTATTGTGCTAAATAGATCTACTTACATGTTTGTTGAAGTCATGTTTGGGGAATTTTAAGGTTGGATCAAATGACATAGTCTTTAGTTGAGATCTTTTCTTTATTATAATTTTATATCGTACACTTTTGCATACATCTGCATATAAAGTACCTAGTTGATTTACTTAGTCCATAAATTCTAACACTGACAGAAACTATAACAGATCATAAATTAACATTTGAATTGTTTACAAACAAGTAAACCCATCATTTTCATTTTATTTAAAAGATTACATATATGTTCTATGTAACAAAGATACACATCATGTGCAATAAAAAAAGTAACCTATCATCTAGATGTGCAACCATTTATAGAAACAGCCAGAAAAACAACTGTTCTCTTCTAATGTCTATGTGATTTTAAGTATGTTTAAGAGTTGAAGACCTGTTGGTAAATAAAGTGAAATATCTAATTAATCAGTATGTAGTTTAATTTTTATTGAAAATCTAAATGCAATTTGAGTCAGCTGACAAGAAAATTTCTTGCTAAATGGTTTATGTGGAGCTAAATAAATACTTTTGAAACCCGGTAGTAAATTATTTGATATACTAAACGCAAAGACTCGCGGCAGAAGAGGCCATAAATTACTTTTGTAATAGAGATGCGCACACGCAGACTTGCAGAAATGTCGATGTCGAAATGTCGAAACCGGATGAGTCCTCGCTGCACACACGTGTACAAATAAATCGCCACATTTTTAATAACTATTAACTAATGAATGATTGTTATATTTTTGAATATTATATTTTGAAGGTAGTAAAAAAATTACTATATTTTGTTTACATTAAATATGCCTCACTTAAAACCTAATACCATCGACATACACTCGAAACCAAACGACGCGCATCTCTACATCATTGTGACGTCACCCATAAACAGTGTAAGTGCGAGCGAGATAATGATGTGCGCTATCGCATTCACACGTTTTTATGGTCTCGTCTGCCGCGAGTCTGCGTTTAGTATAGTTGTTTCGTTTTCAGTGTGTCAATCTGTACACAGTCCCTCACGGCGGTGTGTGATACCGCTATGCCCCGGGTTTATGGTCCACCTGAAAAGTCCCAGGTGTACTGGTGGTCGGAGGAGATAGGTTACCTCCGAACTACATGTAACCGGACACGTCGGGCTCTCACATGGTGCAGGAGGCGACGAAGGCGCCGGCGGCGCGACAGCACGACGCCTGAAGAGCTATGGCTTCGCGAGGCCTACTTGGCGGCCAAAAAAGAGCTGGAGGTGGCGATTGTCCGGGCCAAAACACTGGCATGGGACGAGATTCTGGTGGGACTGGACCTGGACCATGGGGACGACCCTTCAAGATGGTGCGGAGCAAACTCCGCCATCAAGCGCCCCCTATGTCCATGGAGCCAGAGCTCCGAGAGAGGGTGGTGGCAAGCCTCTTTACACGGGATGCCCTTTTAGTAGCCCCGCTGATGGCCCCACCGCGCCCTGCCGAGTTGGAGTCGGGTTTCACGCCGATCACCGAGGCGGAGATGCAGGCAGTAGTGGACAGGCTGAAGGGGAAGAAAAAGTTTCCTGGCCCAGACGGGAATCCCGGGCGCATTTTACCAACAGCGCTGAAACACCTTGGGGAGTCGCTTAGGGAACTATATAGTATTCTATAGTAATATTCATTTATTCAAGCTGCCAAGGCTCACATTATGTTAGTAAAAACTTAGTGACTGTCTCGAGTCGGGTGTGTTCCCTAGGCGGTGGTAGAGGGGGCGCCTGTGCCTGTTGGTGAAGGAAGGTCGGCCGCTTGATTCCCCATCCGCCTACCGTCCGGTTGTGTTGTTGGACGAGCTCGCGAAGCACTTTGAGCGTATTATCGCGGAGCGGATCGTCCACCACATGGAAACGGTGGGGTCCGATTTGGCTGGGAATCAATACGGGTTCCGTAAGAGACGGTCCACGCTGGTCCATCCTGGCACTCAGGGAGCTGGTGGAGAAGGCGGTGGAGAAAGGGGAGGTGGTTGTTGCGGTTTCCCTGGATATCAGGAATGCATTCAACCCCTCCTCGGTCATCTGGGAGGCGCTCCGATATCACGGGCTGCCCCCGTACTTGACCAGGATTGTCGAGAGCTACCTGGAGGGTAGAGAAGTTCTGTACCCGGCGGAGAATGGAGAGATCGTCGCCAGGGAGATGGTGTGCGGTGTTCCACAGGGATCGGTTCTGGGTCCGCTCCTGTGGAACATTGGATATGACTGGGTTTTAAGGGGGGTCCTCTTGCCCCGGATGGCAGTTATCTGCTACGCTGATGACACACTGGTCGTCACCCGAGGCTAGACTTACGAGGACGTGAGGAGGTTGGCGGGGGTTGGAGCCTCCCTGGTGACGGAAAAGATCCGCATGCTCGGACTGAACGTGGCCATAGAGAAGACGGAAGTCGTATTCTTTCATGGGCCGCGAAGGGGCCCTCCAGCGGGGGCGAATATCCGGGTGGATGGGGCACGTATCCCACTGCGCCCATGGATAAAATATCTGAGGCTGGTGCTCGACGGGCGCTGGAAGTTCGAGGAGCATTTCCGGCAGCTAGCTTCGTAGGTGACAAAGGCGGCGGGGGGATTGGGGCGCCTCCTGCCAAACACCAGTGGACCCGGGGACACCTGCAGGAGGCTGTTCGCCGGGGTGTTGAGGTGCATGGCCCTGTACGGAGCGCCGGTTTGGGCCGACAAGCTCAACGACGAGAGTCGGAGATGTATGCGTCGGCCACAGAGAGCGATTGCTCAAAAAATTGTGAAGGGGTACAGGACCATGTCCTTCGACGCGGCGTGCGTGCTAGCAGGCACGCCCCCCTGGGAGCTGGACGCCCACATCATGCGGGAGATGTACCTGCAGAGGAGAGCGGTACTGAAGAGCGGAAATTCTATGGCCCCGGCGGAGGTCATGGCGGCCCGATGCCATGCGGAAGAGGATCTCATGATCAGATGGGAGGCACTGCTGGACGCGGACCCGTCCGGTAGGCGAACGGTCGAGGCCATACGACCTGTCCTGCGGGAGTGGTGCGTGAGAAAGGTTCGGTCGCTGACCTTTAGGTTGGCGCAGGTGTTTTCCGGGCATGGATGCTTCGGAAAGTACCTGCACCTGATCAGAAGGGAAGCGACCCCGCAGTGCCATGAGTGCGGCGCTTCGAAGGACAGTGCGCAGGCGTTATCTCGCAAAAGGAGGCATCGGAGCGGATTCGCGAAGAGGACGCACATGCGAATCGGCTCCGACGAAGACGGGTGGGGCGGAAGAGGAGGCGCTATGCGCACCTTATCCCCCTATAGCAGGCCGTGCGGTGCGGGAAACGGCTTGTGAATCGTCTCCCGGATCGCACGGACCCCCTCACCTGTCTGAGAGATGGCTACGCTTGCCCAGCCATCTCTAGTCGCGAAGAGGCCCGGACAGCGGGCAGACTGTCGGTCTTAGGGGTAGTGTACCACCCTGATCCCCCATGGCCTACGACAGTGTGATGGCAAGCAGTGAGGGGTTTAGCTGGTAGTGCCCCCCCTCCGGGCTCCCCATCCAGCCTTTTGAGGCAGAATGGGGGACTGGGAGGCGGTGGTCCCTCCCATCTCCCGTCCTCCCACCGAGCTCGAAAGCTCGGTGGGAGGACGGGAGGGATGTGAGCTGGTACAATCCTACCCCAAACCCCCGCCGAGCCTACCAAGCTTGACGGCGTGTCGGGGGGCGGCGAGAGATAGGGTGCTGGACTCGCGAGTCCGGTATTCTATGTGAGCCCAGCATAACCGTTTGGTATGCGTAAAAGCATTCCCCCTCACTAAAAAAATAAAAATAAAAATGTGTCAATCTGTACTCTGACATCTTTTAGAATGAATATTTCACACTTCTAATTTCTGTAACTAGAAATCTAATCAGATATACAATCGGGGAAGTTGCTCTTAGTCCACTTATCATGTGGAATTCCTTGAACAGCTATAAGTGGGCGACATTGTAAGCCTATACAACTGTTCAAATCGAGCAGAAAATTGCCTAAAAGTATTTTACAGAGAACTTCTGGGACTGTACATGAACAACTGAAGGTGTAAAGGTGAAAACTTAAGGTACCAAGAAACACTAGGACTTGTAGAAAAAGGAGTTTTTAGGTTATTAAACTTATTAATATGTAATTAGTTATCATTATAATAAAATTTAAAAACTAATTAGCGCTTTCACAAGCATCAACCCAGTCATTGTATACATCTATAGGTTCAGACAGAACATTGGTGGTTGTTTGAAAATCTTCTAAGCAAACCCTGCATTGTATTCTAGCAGTATTTCTTGCTCGATCCCTGAAAAAAAGTAGTTCTGCGTCACAATAGTAGAATTATGAAGGATGACGACGACATAATTAAATATTAAAGTTACGTACATTTTGACTTCACATGACTTCTCATGATTGCAAAATGGACAGTTGAATTGTTGATCTAAAGGTTCTATAGCTTTTCTCTTTGGCGGAGGCTTTCTTTTAGATTTGCGGCGACCCATCTCTGCCTGCAATACTTAAACAAATACAAAAAATACACCAAAGATTCTAATTATGAGTATCGGAAATCGTAGTCACTTGTCAAAGCTTCATATACTTACGGTCTTTTAACTTCTCAAATTGAATAAAATTAAATCGTTAGTGCTTTACAAAATAATTCACAACGAAGCACCACCCTCCGTAGTCGTACACAAATAATATGCTACTGTCAATGTCATGTCATTTACCACAGATTACTAATATATCTACTAGTGATCTACTATGAGTAATTGTGTTCTGTGCATCTAAGTCATGTCATAGTCATAGACATTAAAGCTGGAATACACATGCTACTAAATAAGCAAGCTACTACTAACTAGCATGATTCCGAGTGTATACATGTGCTCATGAAGAGCAAAGGACTTTGAGCATGCTTATTAATAGCATACTACCTTCAAGCAGGTCTGGGATACATACGCTAATTATTTGGGCTTCAAAATTGACGACGTTACTTTGCGGAACGAATCAAATTCAGGCAATTCAGCTATTTTGTCACTTTCAATTGTGCAAGTGGTAAAAAAATCTCTTTAAAGAAAAACAACACAAACAAACAGACAAATAAACAAACCAAGTCAAGTAGCATACTTTTGCTTGCATAGAGCAGACTTGCTTATTAGCGGCGTTAGAAAGAATACGAAATACGCGATAGAAAGAGACGCAAATTGTAGGTGAATTGAATAAAATTCTAGGTATTGACACAGAATACTTAATAGTACAAGTACAGAAAGTTCACTTCGCAACTCCAATCAAATAAATTGCTAGTCTAGCTCACGACGCAATAAAGTCCAATTCACGTCGCGCTGCGCTAAATGCCTAGCATTATATTCACCTACATTCTGCGTCTCTTTCTATCGCGTAACTCGTATTCTTTCTGACGCAGCTAGGGTTGCCTCTTTGTGATTCATTTATTTATAGGTAGACTTTGTGTCGGCATATGCATAGTATAATCAAAAGGTAGATATATTAAAGGTTAATAGGTACCTACCAAAAGTTAAAAAAAATAACAAACCTACCTATAACCTATAACGACAAAACAGAGCGTTAGTCTCAAACATCAGAAATTCGTTTAATTCTATCAAACTCGTGAAAGATTATTACACCAACCTACGTTCCTACTTATTTTCGTAACCTAAGTAGGTATAGGTACCTACCTATTTAAATATTAAACCTACGTAATAAACCTAACATGAATGAGAATTTCATAATAATAATAACCACTTTAAAGTAGAACTTGCCTTTCATCGTCCTTAGGGAGCGTAAAAAAAGTTAACTTTGGATCGCGATTCGTGTTTAAACAGTTGAACACTGCACAATATTTACGAGCTTTTTTTTTACGTGTTGCCATTTTAAATTTAACTTATTTTAAGGTAGTTAACTACGGAAAGTAGGTGACAAACAAAACTCGCGCGTGCGTCACTTCACTGCTCGCTCGTGAGTCCCTACTAGATTGGCCAAGCCGGAGGGGGTACCGCGTAGGTATGTTTTCGAGCATACACGGGGAGTGAAACAGGCCTGGTATTGAGCGAAGTGCGACGTTATTGCATCGTAGCGAAAATAGCTATTTGTTTGATTGGGTTTGCAGAGTGAACTTTCTGTACTTTTACTGTACTATTATTAAGTTTTCTGTGGTAATAGTTACGTACAAACAGGTGCGACAAAGAGTATAAAAAATTGAGGGCGCTACTAGTCTTTTACTAAGCTATACGAACGAACGAATTTATGACTTGCAAGTTGCAACTGTCAACATCACGCAAGTCAACAATACGAACGAACGAATTTATGACTTGCAAGTTGCAACTGTCAACATTGAAGGATTAGGGCGAAAAATCAAATGCAGACTTTAGATTACAAAGGATTTAATTTATTTCAAACGCAACACACAACGAGGATGAGAATGCGAGGATATTTCTCTCATTGATGAAGCGACGGTGGCCAACACCGTAGAACGGTGAATATACTTGAAAAATTCGACGTGTCCTCATAGGTCTCTGTAGCATAATTGGACGTAGTTACGCGAAAAGGATCCAATCCACACAGAGTCGATTCTGAGATAGAGGCCATTAAAGATTAGAAAGTGTTAAAAGTGTCTCTAGTCGAACATTATTACATTGAGAGTATTTCCTTTTGTGTTGACGATTAGTTATTTTTTTGCACTTCATAATGGGCGTAAGTTGTGTTAAACATACAGTACAATTTTATTATGAAAATGGCAAAAATGTGTGTCTGGATTCTTTTTAATAAAAGCTAAATATTATGGGATGCTGCTCAAAATGATTTAATCAATAACAATCCAGATACTATTTTACTAACTTATTTTAACAAAAACAAGAAAAACTTTAGCATCCTTTCAAATTGTCTATACAAGATGTTGATGGATTTAACTTTTGACTTGACACATCACTACCAAGAGATAAGTATATCAATCTTGGCAGTTATCTGTTTCAACTTCAAAATCAAGAGTTAATCTGTTAAATCCTTCAACATCTTCGACAATCCGAGCATTACCCAATGGCAAACGTCTCCCCGGGAATGCATGCAGTGAGTCAGTGTCACTGTCGCTTGTCAAGTTGTCTGATAGATCTAGTATGGTCTATGGTCACTTCTGTTCAGAAATAAATGAGTTCCCATTGTTAGGACGCTTGTGCACTACACGGAATTTTACCGTCCGGCAGTCCGATTTTTTACGGTCCGGTGTGGCATGAAAAAAAAACGGATGATTGGCTTGTGCACTTGTCCGTCTTTTTACTCGCAGGTGCATCGCAGTTTAGGGTAGATCTCTTTGAAACTACACTTCACGCACGCGTAAACGAGAGGAATGATGAGTTTCTTGGAACGTCGGCAATTGCTTGCTTTATTACTTTCTCATTTAAGGATTCAGAAGTATAAATATTAGTTATTGTTTACAATAAAAAAATATGTCCATATAGGAAGTCAAAAAAAATCCCTCAAATGGGGTAAAAACTGGGTTTGGTCTGTTGGTGATGGCTCCGATACAATAAACGTTTTTTTTCTGCCGTGTTTTGCTCGATATTAATAACGGCAACAGGTAGACACTTTATTCACAGAATATTTACAACACGGTCAAGCTAACATGATTCCTGAAGCCCTACACTAATTCTTTCACTCGATTCTGTCATGCCCGGAGTGTGAGGGGGACGGGTATATCCTGCAGGTGTCATGTTAGCTCGACCGAGTAGTAGTTGTATATTTATTTTAAAATAATTAATCAAATTAAAATACAACAAACGTATATTTTTTATGGTACGGAACCCTTCTAGCGTGAGTCCGACTCGCACTTGGCCGTTTTAGTTGTGCACTATGTAAGTTACACCCTGATCCCTGCGCCCGCCCCGCCGCTCATGAATATCACGGACCGAACGCAGCGCAGTGCACACAAGCTTAAATACTTTTTTCAGTGCTGTCATCCCGGACCGGAAAAAAACGGCCTGGAATGGGGAAAAGTAAAAAGTCGGACGGTAAAATTACGTATAGTGCACAAGCTAGCATATACATTTTATGGCCTGCCATATCGGACCGTAAAAAATCGGACTACCGGACGGTAAAATTCCGTGTAGTGTACAAGTGCCCTTAGGGTAGGGACGTATAAACTATTGTAAAACTGGCTAATTAGGGAAACTGACGAGTGATAGATAACCCGACCCAAATAATCAATTAAAATTTATGTACCTAATCCAAAAAGTCTATTGAAACAAAAGAAACGTTTTTTTGTACTTGCATTCCAAAACTTTGCAAAAAGTCTATTAAAAAGTGAAAAATAGCAACCAGGATCTTTTTTGCGGTTTCTTTTTATAGAAATTAATATTTATTAAGAAGGTGCCAATTCTTTTGGTATTATCTTTGAAGTGGAAAAACTATTCGTACAAAAATATTCAAGCATCTTGGATCGTTCTTGATATTTAAGTAGAAAAACATTCTAAAGAATTTATTTAGCATAAAGGTTCCAAACAGCCTGGATCCTTTCAAATATTTTATAAATGCTGTTACTCAGTGGTCCAGGCTGTTTAGATCTTTTTTGTGATTTGTTTAAAACACTTATTCCGTAGATTAATATTTTCGCAAAAACTATTCAGGTAACTTGGATCTGTTTTACTGATAAATATTTAGTGTCTCCCCTATAAGTGGCTTGGTATCTAGTCGTCGTAATTATGTCAAATATTGTGTTTTTCATCTGGATCTTTTTTGACATGAAAGATATCATCGCAAAGACCCCCCTGGTATATATAACTCAATTTCAGAAAAATTGTGGTTTGGATCCTTTTCGCGTAACTACGTCCAATTGGTTAGTGCATTGGGCCGGACTCCCAAGGATGCGGGTTCGAATCCCGTCAGGGCGACATGAGACTAGTTGCTTTTTTCTAGTATATTTTCTTGTTAAATATTTATTACATAAAAATAGCATTGTAAAATGCAAAATTAAAAAGTTATAATTAGATGGCTGTTTCATCTTAATCGATAGTCAAACATCTGTAAAGATGTTTCTTTCGAATGCGAGGATATTTCTCTCATTGATGAAGCGACGGTGGCCAACACCGTAGAACGGTGAATATACTTGAAAAATTCGACGTGTCCTCATAGGTCTCTGTAGCATAATTGGTTAGTGCATTGGGCCGGACTCCCAAGGATGCGGGTTCAAATCCCGTCAGGGCGACATGAGGCTAGTTGCTTTTTTCTAGTATATTTTCTTGTTAAATATTTATTACATAAAAATAGCATTGTAAAATGCAAAATTAAAAAGTTATAATTAGATGGCTGTTTCATCTTAATCGATAGTCAAACATCTGTAAAGATGTTTCTTTCGAATGCGAGGATATTTCTCTCATTGATGAAGCGACGGTGTCCAACACCGTAGAACGGTGAATATACTTGAAAAATTCGACGTGTAGGTCTCTGTAGCATAATTGGTTAGTGCATTGGGCCGGACTCCCAAGGATGTGGGTTCGAATCCCGTCAGGGCGACATGAGACTAGTTGCTTTTTTCTAGTATATTTTCTTGTTAAATATTTATTTTGAATTAAGTCTCTAATAAAGTGATGCCTCACATCTATATGTTTTGTGCGTGCATGAAACATTGCATTTGAACTCAATTTTATAGCAGATTGATTATCATTAAATAACTTTATTTTACAATCAATACCTAAACTTTCAACAAGAAAAGATTTTAGAAACATGGCTTCCTTACACGCATCGGAGAGTGCCATGTACTCACTAGTATGTAGCGCAGTGGAAGCGTGCTGGGCCCATAACCTGAAGGATTAGGGCGAAAAATCAAATGCAGACTTTAGATTACAAAGGATTTAATTTATTTCAAACGCAACACACCTTCGAGGCGAGCACAGACAGGGAAGAGAGTGCATGACAGTTGTGACAGATGACAGGCCAAAAGTCACTTTGACAATTGAGTCTTCGTTTATAAATCCAACAAACATCACGCACGTCAACATAATGTCATTGTCATATCAACTGTCAATGTCAGTGTGTGTGTGGGGAAGCTAGGCGTAGCTAGTGTTGCTGTTTGCCTCCAATTTAACTTAAAAATTCGTATTAATTAAATGTTCCTCATGGTCCCTAAATAAAAGATAAAATGATCCGAATCTTATTATTTGCTGTTCTTATAATACATATCAGGGGTGAGTGTAATAAGCCCTGCAAGTCATAAGCCATTCGGTGGTAACGCCCTAAACCGCATCACAACAACGACAAGAGTATTGTCTTATTCATATAAAACGTTCTTCTTTCAGTTGAAGAAGCATCTGCAGAATGTACGATACCCGTAGTTCTAAGAAACACTTGGTTTTCCTTCGAAAATGGAAGACAAACTATAACTGATATAAATGCAAGTGAAATGACCAAACGGTATTTGAAGTTTTCTGTTTATTTCTTAGTAAGTGACCAAAACAATTAGGCGCATGACAGCTGAGATAAACTTAAAATCCAAAATTTCCAAAAGCGGTAATCATCACTGTAGCGATAATTAACAGTTTTCATTATTTTTTATGACGTGACCTATTATGAAAAAATATTTTGCAACCCCCCACGACCCTTCGCTTTTTTCATGTTTGTAAATACAAACATCAATTAATCAGCAAAAAATATTTAATTAATCCAAATAACATTGTTACGCATTTGCATGATTAGGTGAGTATTCAAATATAAATACATAATTAAGTACCTACTTCAGTGGTCGTGACCCACACTTTGAAAAACACTGATACAATAGAAGAAGTGCAGTGATAGAAGTGGGCAGCAGGTGCCAAAACTGCAATGCTTTCCTGTCATACACCTAATGGTCTTGGTTGTATAGTATTTCAAGCATAGTTCAGTATTAACAATTAATGACATTCTTTTACATGATTTTATTATTTGTTTCAGAGGGGAATGTGTTAACATAAAGGCTGATTTTCATGTCAATTACACTATGGTTTTTCGGTTTACAAACTGTTACTATTGTGTTAAACTTATAGTAAGGACTGTGAATGTATTGGAAAAGATTGAATCTCCCTGTGTGGATCTGGCACCAGATGAAGAACCAACCGTTGATAGAGTTTGTAGAGGATTAAACCCTGATCAACAGTTCACTACATTATTCTCAGAGAATTATGTACCTGTAAGTTAACACAGTGATTTGCAATTTAGAATATTGTAAAGTACTTATTGTGAGTTCTAAAGCATGTGACAAGTTTTAATTTAAATTGAGATCTAATATGAACCCAATATCCAGTTGACTGCTTATTGTTAATTAAATGTGATTAACTTGTGTTGCATAACAGTTAAATAATTTAAATGAAAGAAATGTACCTACAGACTGTAATCAATTATCTGTTACTATTATTAAACTATATTTTATTTTCCTTATTTAGGTTAACTGTCGTTCATCTTTGGAAGGAGTATGGCAATTTGCATATCAAAATCGTTTTCGATTTACTGGTGAATGTAACCATCCAGATAATCAGATCAAATCATGCCAGACTGCTGGTACCCAGTTTTTAATAACTAATCAGAAATTCAATATAACATACCGAAAGTGCCCAGGCATGTCAGAAACTTTTGATGGTGTGGTGGAATACAGTTGTTTGGGTATGTTCAATATTTAAAATAATTATCAGTTATTTGTGTGATTGTAAGACCATGTAAGATTTTGTGTATACTGCAAATTGTGTTTCATAAATGTTACTGCATTCTTCCAAAAAAACCTTATTCACATTGTAAACTATGTTATTTTTTAAGAAAATATATTTGGAACATTATCCAATATTCCTTCTATTCGCAATACACAATTTACAAACTGCTTTTCTATTAATTTATAATCAAGTCAATTACAATTGTAATATTTTTATATAAATATTTAACAAATGAATTTCCAGGTCATTGGTTTGTGGACAAAAATCATTTCTTTGCTGTGGCAAATACAAAGGAGTCGCGTAAAGATGAAAGATACCGTTGCTTCCTAAAAAACAGAGATGATGATTTGTACATTGGTGCTTCAATTACACCACAATGCAGCACACTGAAAACTGTTGAAAAGTCTCCAGAGAGATATAGAATCACCCCTGTTAAGGTTAATACTTTGGTTAAACGTTGTTATAATAATAATAAAGTCTTTTATTTAGAAATTTTACACTTTCATTGTTATAAGTTTATATGTTTTTGCTATATGTTTTTATATTTTAATTAAAATGATATTTTTTCAAAGGCTGAAGTAGTAGAACCTGGATGTCGATTACCACAAAATTTCTCTGGAGATTGGATAAATACTGCAAATATTGATGCTGATGTTTTCATAAATGAGACACATATCATAGAGACATACTATCCAGATGAAGGCAGATATAGAAGAATTATTTATGTTTGCAGGTAAATTTAAAAATCTTTAACAATGTTGGTTTCAAATTATAGTCTCAATGAGCATATTTCTTTTTAATTCATCCTTTTTTCCTTTTATTTCAGGGAACAACGTGATAGTAGAGTAATGATGGCTCGTCTTACCGTAGATGGTTGTCAAAAAGATTACCTATGTTTCGACTTTGTGCCCCAACACCATAATGTAATAAGGTACAATAAAAAAATTAAGTAATATATAAGTAGTATTTTGCCAGGAATCTGTGTTGTAATCAATCAATGTTAAATATTTCAGATACCGTAAAGGGCTTGCTATGATTCAGAGTGATTTTCACACGGTTTGCTCTTGGGTCCAATTTCCTAATAGGCAGAAATGGCGCTATGATATTTTCCTGAAGAAGGACCCTTCACCAATCCGTTGTCCAGTTGCAGGCAAATTTAGTTTCACTCAAAGAGGAGATGTAAGATTTGAAACGAGAATTCTTGGTGGTGTTACATTAAGCCCACGTCCTAATTTACATTGCACGCTCAACATAAGCGATTTCTCTGTTTGCGATACTGATCAAAAATTTATACAGATAAAGGAGCATTACTGCCTTACAGTTGATCACTTGGGAAGGCCTGTAGATATTTACAGTGACCCTGATTATAAGATGAAATGCATTGGATATTGGAAAGAAAACTTGAAGTCTTACCTCATTACATATGATGAATTGGATCCTTACTCTAAGTATAGATGTTGGGTTTACCAAAGAGCTGATATAAACAGGTAAAAAATTTATTTTTTTATTAACATACTGCAAGGTGGTGTTGACCACTGCTTATATATTTTGTAATGTATTTTGTTATTAACTAGCGGCCGCCCGCAGTTTCACCCGCGTGGTTCCCGTTCCGTGGTTGAATTTGGGATAAATGTTTATCGAAGCCATCTACTGTGTGCCAAATTTTATCCAAATCCGTTCAGTAGTTTTTGAGTTTATTTGTTACAAACATACAAAAATACAAATATTATCTCTATAGTATATTTTAGTCTCAGATACTGAATAGTTACTTGTTTAGTTACATAATCAATTTTGTTACAGAGTTTTGATGTCGCAAGCTTTAGGTCCATATTGTGATATGAACCAAGATGTCACATCCTGGAATTACACGGAAGGCGCTGCTGTCGCTGTTGATTTGGAAGAGTACGAAAGAGAGCGCGACCAGTGTCCGATGTATTTTAACGACGGCAGCAACCCTTGGGTGATTGAAGAAAACTATATCAAAATATTCAAATTCCCCTATTATTTATGGAGTAACGCTGTTTCGTTAAAAAATAGTATATACGTGCTTCTTTTTACACTACTGACTTCTCTGTTAGTTTAAGCTAAGATAATAGCTATTTTGAATATTTAGACTGATATTACATAAACCGTCCGTGGATGTTTTAAGCAGCGTTTTTAGTAAAAAAAAACGGTGTAGAAAGAAGATATCAGTAGTGAAGTAAAACTGTTGTGACACTATAGGTAGATATTAAGATAGATCAGTGATGATGATGATGAATGAAGTTTTCTATTATATTTTATATATAATAGATCAATATTTTACAGTTGTGTGTTGTGTGCCTTATGAAGTGCATGAAAACCAGTATGAAGTTAATAGTCAATTATTTCATAAGTAAAATGACAAAATTTTGTAATTTATGCCTAATCATTTACATAATTTGTGCCTTGAATCAAATAATAATAGGTAATTAAATATGTGTCACTTGTGCTTTATCTACTTTTCTTTATGACTTGAGACTTCTAATTGTACTTTATTATAAAAATAAGTTTTTACTTTTAACGTATTTCATAAGGGTTTCCAGAGGAAACTTGTTCTACCTATATATACTATATGTTATTTTACTTTAGTGAATCTCTTGAGACAAGCTTTATTATTCCGTCCATCACATTTACACATGTTGTATTGTATTTGATTATTACTATTATGAGTAGCTTTAATGTTTATAATTACTTTTTTAATTTACTTCCTGTTATATTTGATTTACAACATTTTATTTTAAAAAATAATTTGATTATTCAGAATCACCACATTCATTTGTCTTTATTTTTTATATAGAATTTTTCTAATTATTTTTTCACTAAAATAAATATATATACAAATCTCAATAGGTTTTATTTACTCCTAACACCTTTAGGACCATTAAGCTCGAGCCACGAATATAGCTCCATTCAGAGTTCAAAACTGAAACATCAACATTCAGGAAAAAGTTGCTGATAAAATGTCATTGGGACTTTGTAGCTCTACTGTGCATGGCATGTTTAAATTATCAAGCCGAACCAGACACCGGTGTCTAGAGAACAATGGAAAATCTGTTGTCTCATAATCCTGGGTCTGAAAGGTTAAATTAACCCTTTGTATGCCAGAACCTAGGTCCACGTGAGATAAAATTGATTTTCTATTCTGTCTAGAATCCCGGCTTACGAGAAGTAAATGCTTTGAATTCCATAAAAAAAAACAATTTGATTTTGTTACTGACCAATTACTTATTATCATATGTTTGATCTCTAGATGCAGAATCATATCACAAATATTTCCGTTCATATTGTAATAATGTAGGCATTATGCAGGCTGTACCAAACCAACCAAAACAAGCATCAACAACCTTTCATAACAGACCAGCAGGTATTGCGCAAAGGCCGTCAATCAATAATTACAAGTAGTAAGTTAAAGTCTGAAATAATAATTCATTTTAGTTTTAATTTACTTATATTAAATTCCACAAAAAGTCTAATACCACATTATACAATAATATTTTCCTATGGATAAAGAGAAGAATGTTTTCTATATGGATTTCTCTTGTCATAATTTAATTTTTTGTTAAAGGCCTCTTGCATTTGTCAATAAAGAAGTAGAAAAGACAATGTTAGCCGAAATGTTTATTTTGTCCAAGACACTTTAGGAATGTCAAAGTGTTCTGTTAGGCTGTCCAAATGCTGGTTAAACTTTTCCACTCTTTGTTTGTGTGTCATTTCTGCTTTCTGGAGAATTCTTTGCTTTTGCTGCAACAAAAACAATCACATTTAACTTCATATTATAACTCCTATATCTTAAAATTTAATAATTACCTATAAAGTAGTAAGTATATATTATAAAGTACCTATGTAACCAATCATGCATCATTGTAAGTTTATTGTAAAACATACCATTTTTTCTTGCATTTTTTGAAAGGCTTTTTCAGCTTTAGTTTTCTGGTCAGATGGAGCCTGTTGTTTTAGTTGTTGTTTCACTTCAGCTTCAATCATTTTCTCAGTTTCTTTATTAGCCTTCTTCTTTTTTTTCTTCTTGATTCCAGAATTATCCTTGATTTTTAACTGAGTCTTGTTGACGCACGCATACTCGTCTTCCTCAACCATATTTATTTTATTGTAAAATAACTTTCAAAGATTTTGTTTGCGGTGTAATTCTGTTTTTAATTCAATTCTTATGGATTCCTTTCCTTTACGTTTTTTATTATTGCGATGCGATAACATCACAATAAACAACAACGCACGCAAACGCACGTCATGTAAGACGTCAATGTCATTGTCTGCCAGCTTGACTTTATATTTTCACAAAACAAAAAATCAAAGGAATCTGCAATCATGCGGCCTTAATTATTTTTAAAATAATTTAGAGACGAATATACAAAAGAGAAAAGGCAGCACATGATGACGTCCGTAGTAGCATTGATTGCAGGAAAAATTAGAGGGCTCTGAAAAATAATTGATTTTCAAAAACGGTGGCAGACGAAATAAGTTTGAGAAACACTGATAGCTACGTCGCTTCCGTACTATAATATATATATATATATATATATATATATATATATATATATATATATATATATTATAGGAAGCCGCGTTGCTCTATGACTTTTTGTTTTTATATCAGTTATTATGCATTAAATTTTTTTGTCATTTTAACTTTGATTAATTCGTCCAAGCATTTTAACCACGATGAGACTATTATATTTGGATGAACAATATAATTTTTACCACAGAGTGATATTCACTGAATATAGATGTGTTTATCCAATAAGCATTTTGTTATTTTCTGCCTGGAGTTGTTAATTGTTGTAAGCATAACACATTGCGCTGCAGGCATAATAATCGCCAAATAACAATAAGAGTAGCGGATAGAATATGCAAGTATGCCACCTTGGGGAACGTCACTTTTTTAACGCCTCAGTCCCCGGGAGACGCGTCAGTGTATGATCTTAGTCGATTTCGAGTTTCAGCAACTACCGGGCAGCCTCAGCTGCAGGCGTCTACTTGCTTTGTGTGGTGGGTTCGCATATGACTCCTGTAAAACGCATTATGGCTCTGCTTAAGTCCTTGACCTGACCACTTCGAAATAAAGTATAGTCAGCAAGCCAATGGAAATGCTCCAGCAGAAAGAATCGATGATATGATACGGCCGAATCGCAAAATGAATTATAAGATATTTTTTCAATTCAGTGATTCGTCCCATTTGGGACGAATGGGTCGTAGGACGAATTACTAAATGACCTTTAAACCTTTACAACTGGAAAGATTATGTTTTGTTATTTATTTTTATTTATTTATTTATAAGGTACACCAGCAGTGCATGCATTAACACAGACAATATTTAAAAAAAATCAACAAAGCATAATTCTGATGCATACACCTTTACAGGTGACACGACATTTACCATAAAACAGAAATCAAAGTAATTAAAAATACAGCACAAGAAAGATCCGCTAGTTGGAAAAAAAAATATCAAAAATAATCACAATAAACACATTACTTAAAGATTATGTACTATTAAAATATCAATAAAATTGATTCAAATTCCATTACAAAAATAATTAATAAGAATAAGGAAACATTAAGATCACAACATTATCGTCATCATCATCATCATCATCAGCCTGTCGCAGTCCACTGTTGGACATAGGCCTCTCCAAGTGCACGCCACTGAGATAACATTATATTAAGAACATTTATATAAAAAATTTGGTACGAATAAATTAATTTATATTTATGATTTAATTTTAATAGACTATTAAAATTAAATCATAAATATAAATTAATTTAAATAAGCATATTAATTAGGTAAAATAAAAACGGTTTACAAGTAGGTCAATTATATAAACATAGGAATAATAATATTTGCACGCTGTAGGTAGACTAGTATAAATATTTAAGTATTTTGCTACGGAACCGCAGATGAGAGTCATGAAATATGTCCAAATCGTCACAACCCTTACAAACATTGGCGTAACAATTACTATTCTCACAAGAGGGGCATGTATTAAGAGGGGCATTGTTATTAAGTAGTAGTGTTTTGTTTTCCCCGATTATTAAGGGTTCAGCGTAGGTACCTAGAAAAAATACTAAAAGAATCATGTACTACCACTAAATCGTAAAAATAACCTACACGATCGTGAGGATCAGGATTAATTTGACATCGTCACGAACGTCACATATAAAGGGAAGTAGGTTTAAAATTTAAAAGATATTTTTTTTCATGTAGGTAAGTAATCAACTTTGTTTTATATTATATTACAACCTGTAATATCCTTGTAGGATTTCGTTTGCTTGTCCTATCTTTTTACAGTATCAGTTTTTTCGGCGCCAGTACAGTTAGAGGAACCATTGAAACTGTTTTGTTGCCTTTCCATTTTTCCAATGATACAGGTTCTCCGACAAACTGCTGACTTTCACCACGTAACATTGCTCTGTCTTTCTTAAAATTTTGCGCTATTCTTTCAGGGATCCTGTTTTTAATGTCACTTTATCGGCATTACTCTACGGGATTTATCAATTCTTTATATTAAAGGTGGTGTTCAATTAAAGTCACTTTTGAATTTAAATATGTATTACAAGAACGACATGTACAGGGTCATATAAGTACTTATTAATTAAGGCAACGTACACGCGCGACAAAGCAAGGAGAACGACTGCGGCGACCTGGGACATGGGACATGGTTATAACCGTGCGAATAATATTTTGTTAACGTAGTCAACACGGTCGCTACACTGTTCATAATTATGGTACCAGTACTGTGCAGATTCCTCCGATTCATTTTTTATAGCTAATATGTATCTCGCCTGATGGTAAGCAATGATGCGATCTCAGGATGTGACAAGCTTGTCTAGAAGATACCTATTTGATTCACTCGTAATTCGGAGACTCCTTAATAAAATTGTATGTGTCAAGATGGAAACACAGACTCAGGCAAGAAGTTCCACTCATTAGCGGTACGCATGATAATCTAATCAAATCGAACGACTCTTTGGCATGTCAACCATAATATGATACGGTGGCGCCTATACGTCTGGTTATCCTGACAAAATGGGAATGGTGGAATAAAGTTGTTCGGCTGCACACTCCCCGACATGTATCCTATACAAAACAAAAAATTCTGTCGATGCACAAGGCTTTTGAGTTTATTATTGCAAAGATCGTCATTGTGACCACCGAAGTCACCGAAGTGTGAAATGAAATCCCAAAATACGAATGATAAAATCACTGAAGGCATAATGCACGAAATCCCAAATCACGATTTACCAAAACATCTTTAATCGAATAACGTTAACCCAAATGAACGAAATCCCAAATCAAGTTTTACCAAAATCATTTTAGGTGAAATCACGTTATTGTACTCTTCTTACTATTCCTACTATTATTAGTTATTTATTAGTAATTTTGCGTGAAAGAGTAACATACATCCATCCATCCTAACATCCTTACAAACTTTCGCAGTAATATTAGTAGGATAGTGAGAACAGTAATGTGATTTTTTACATAAAATGTTTTTGGTAAAACGTGATTTGGGATTTCGTGCATTTGGCCTTTAGTGATTTTATTATTTGTATTGCATATTTTGTGTTAATCCTTCACCTAATTTTTGACAAAGAACAAACGATCTTTGCTTAATTTTACCACATCCGTTAATTTGAATACGTACAATCCGTATACAATCATAGAGTCCCATTCTTAACAGCTAAAAGCTATTTCGATTCGTTCCAATACATAAAACAATAGTGTTGCCGGAAAAGTAAAGAAGCGAGATAAAAATAATCTAAAACTGTGTTATAATAATACTTAGGTAGTTATATTTTGGTAGAATATTTTGTTATGTAGATACCGAAGTATTTTTATTTTTTGTGCGGTTGACGCATTTACAAAGTTTTTTTTTCATGACAAATAGGTCGTTAATTGTTATGTAATGCTGGAAAGTTGTGATTTGGAATGTTCCTAGATTTAAAATTCTGAACGTAGCGTGGCGAGGTTTTCAAAGGTAGGTACGAGACGCTAACAACTTTGTAGCGGACCGAAACGCAATTTTTCACCTCACTACAGCGAGGAAATTTTTTAGGTGCAAGAAAAGTTAATTTAAAATTATTAAAAATAAACTTGATTATGAAGACAATAATAATGACGATCCGTAACTTAGGTATACCCTGTGTTTTTCTTTGAAAAGAAAGGTTCTAGTTTTAAAACACTCTTACGCTAGAAGTCAAAAATTCAATCACAAAATAAACTTTTCATTTAAAAGTTCTTTCTGTATGAGATTATTTAGCGGACAGAAATGAGATACTTATGCAAATACTTTTTCATTTTTCTATTTCAAATACAAAATAGTTTCTCATTTTGTATTTGAAATACTAAATGCAAAATACGTATTTTCAAAATACTTTTTTAAAATAAAATACTTTTATTACCTACCGACTCTCATTATCGTAAAGTTTGAATTAATTATACGAGTTTATAATGACATGCTTTATGAACTCGTCATTAGGCATTTTTAATGTCCCCACTGGCCACTGGGGTACTGGCCTTCCTTATGGATGGATATGGAGAATGGGTCATGACCCACCACGCTGGCCCAATGCGGATTGGTGGGTTTTTAACGACTGCAAATGTAGCCGGGACCAACGGCTTAACGTGCCTTCCGAAGCACGAAGGACCTCGAGATAGTTTTTTTTACTATTAACTGTTTCTAATAGTTTTTTTTTACTAGTTCTGGTAATCCATCCCGTGACCGACCATTGCGAAAGTTGCTTAACCTCAACAATCGCAGGCCGTGCACGCGAACAACTGCGCCACGGGCTCCTTATGAACTGAATACCGAAATTTTGAAATAGGTACCGAGACTTGACCGCCTCTGTGATCAAGTGGTAACGCCACCGGTAATCAAACCCAGAGGTCATATCGTATTCGGTTTAGTTGGTGGTAGGACTTGTTGTAAGCTATCAGCATCTTATCTAAGTCTGACACCATAATAACATGATAACATCAATAATCAATCCTCAGTGGTTCAGGATTCCGGGAAAGGCGCGCTTCCACCTTCAGCCTTATCATTACTTCAATACGTATGATGAACTAAGTGTCTTCCCGGTGTTCATAAATTTGTTCAAAGGCACTTTCTGTCATGTTCCTTCAAGGGCCAAAGGTTCAGTACCTACGAATCTTGTCGAAAAGTATTTTGCATTTTGCAAATACAAAATATGTGCTTAAAAGTATTTCAAATAAAATACAAAATGCTTTCCTAAAAAAAATATTTAAATACAACATGGAAATAGGTCTTTTGTATTTAAATAGTAGTATTTTCAAAATGTCACTTCTCTGTGTATGGCGCACAGCGCAGGGAGGCCCGAGAACACAAAAAAAAAGTGAGAATTATGTTCGTTATTTAGTGATTTTATTTATTGTATTTTGCAAAAAAAAAGTTCTGTTCTACGTCAAGTTAGTTTGCCATTATATTAACTCCTGAAACAGTAAAAATAACAGCTGAAACGTCATACAATTACTTTAAAGTGTCTCTCATTTATTTTCTCATAGAAGGAGATGAAATTTAGAGTGTATCACGCGATAACAAATCTGTTTTTCCCTTGGGCGATGTTCTACTTTGAATCCCTCACTGCGCTCAGGATTCTACTCTAGAATCCCTCGCTTCGTTCTGGATTCAAAATAGTGCCCTCGCCGTAAAAATATTATTTAGCTCCCTTGAAAATTGTTTTTACGAGGAAATTACTAACGAAATTTGGAAATACAAACATTTTAACTTTTCAGACTCCAAAAAAGTAAGTAGGTAAATTAATTAATGGATGCGATAAGGAAGAAGTCTTTAATGCTGATTTAGTAAAGGAAGTAAATAGATATACCTACTGTTGATATGTTTTTCTTAAAAAGCACTATACCAGTAACTACTTATTTAGTAATCTGTGACTATACCTAGGACATCCCTTCCTTTAAGTGGCAGAAGATTTTCAAACATATCTTAATTAAGTAAGAAAATGAATGTAATTTTATAAGCGCTAAGTGAGACCGAGACCCAAGAGGCAGTAGGTATGTGTACTATACTTTAAACTTTTGTAACACAAAAAATATTTTATTATTATATAGGTACTCCATTTCTCATTATGGGACGCGTCAACCCACAAAGCGATCTCATTACCGGAGTTTCACTTTACACTTCCTGCCAATTCGTGTGCAATCTGCAGTGTGCAAATCCGTTAATCTTATTTGGTGGGTATACGACGCGCACGTGGCGCCACGTGGCGCGAAATCAAACTAATCTCGGTGCAGAACGCGTTGGCGGGAAAGCGCGTGCGCTCCGCCGATAAGGGCAAGGAAAGCCATTCATTCAACCTCTTTTGTTGCGAACAATCGCTATTTATTTATGACATTTGCCAGTCAACCTGCCACCCTCGCGAATTAATGTGCACTTAAAACCGTAATAATATCTTTACGGATATAAAATACTTTTAGTTAATTGTTAATAGTTTTCGAAAAGTATCGCATATTTCCATCAACCGTCGCAAAGTTTCATTGCATGTGAATCGGTCTTTTATAGGATACACTTTGGAGAGTGTGCGAGAGAAGTGCACAACCTTGTTCCTCCAGCCCCTTCCCACCATCGGGGTACCAGCCGCAGGTTAGCTTACCACCCCCTCCCCTCCCCTCCTACCACTGCCACGAACAACTGCCAACACCTGCCTCGATGCAAGACGCTAGACCACACCGCACAGAACGTTGGTCCAGCTAACCAAATCATGGAGCGCCACGTTGGGGGAGAAGTAAACATCAACCAGTGCGACTTCCCCCCAAACTGCCGAAAACAAAACCCGGTCTCCTTTCCTTGACTGAGAGGGGAGGGGAGTTGATTGGCCTGGGTGGGCACCATTATGGCGACGGAACCGTCTTGCTGTCACCCGCCCAATTGTATCTTTGCGGAACATGGTACGGCTCCGCTGCCACCACCGGATCTATATTCCACTCAGCCGCGTGCTGGATGACAAAGTTCTGCGCCCCGGCTGCGTGATTAAGATTCCCCTGGAGGATGTTGTAATGACGTCTAGGCATCAAGTTTCAGTTGAAAAAATTCAACTCGTGTTAACTTAAAACGTTAACGCAAATGCAAACATGATTGTGTTATATAGACCATCTGATAGTTGGACGTTTTACTACATGGATATTTTGCTAAGTAGGCTTGCTGCTCATTAGACGTTTTGCTACTTCGACCTTCTGATCGTGAGAGCTAACATTATTTATTCCCCTCTCACGCTCGGAAAAGGAGGATTTGTCATTCAGTGAGATTTCACAACCTATGATTGGATTTCGGAACGTGACATAAATCTTTATTTTTAAATTGTCTTTGTCTTGTACCTCATGTCAGTCTCAACATTTACGGAATCGTTTTTATTCTAATTAATAAGTAACAATATATTCCTACTTTAAATAACTTTGAATTAACTATAATACTTCCTTTTTTATTATTTTAGTTTTTTATATCATTAAAACAACGAGAATAAGGTATATTTAGATTCAACTTTATGTTAAAAGATTTTTTACCGGAAGTTGACCGCGGAAACAACCATAAATGTTCCTCGCTGTTTTGAGGTGAAAAATTGTGTGTTGCACTCGGCAGAAAAGTTTTTAGCGTCTTGTACCTAAGCGCAAAAATTTTCTATGCCCAAACTGATTGACAAAACCTCCTTTTCAGAGCGTGTGAGGTGAAAATAACTATTTATCATGAGTGTCCACATTAAAAAAAAGGACTATTTGCTAAATACTCTTCTGTTATATAGACAACCTGTTGGACGTTTTACTACATGGACATTTTGCTAAGTAGGCTTACTGCTCATTAGACGTTTCGCTCTGTTGGACGTTTTGCTACTTAGACACGATCAGAAGATCGTTAGAGGTTTTTTTACAGGAAGTTGACGGCGGAAACAACCTTAAAAATTTTCCTTGCTGTTTTGAGGTGAAAATTTGTGTTGCGCTCGGCAGAAAAGTTTTTATAGTCACGTACCTTTGAAACCCTCACTACTCTCAGGATTCAATCTTCCTTGGCTTGCCCAATAGAGGTAACTCGCTGCTAAATTCAACTTTCCAGCCTTGCATAACAAATAACTATTTTTAATGTCAATCAATTCTCACAGAAGCCTTAACAAAACTTAAGTGCGTAATAACAAAAAGCACACTTGACTCTACAAATGAGTTGTCGCACAATAGTGGAGTTATCGCATTAGCTTTAAATCAGGATACATCATCAGCTCAGCGAACAATGAGCTTCGTAATATACATTAATACGGCATTAGACGTAAGGGTGCCGGCACACGACGACGACGCCTTGTTTGCCAAACTGCCCTAATCCAGCTATTTGTAGTGTAGGATAACCACGGTTACCGGTTTATGGACCATTCTCGAGTTGCTCTTTGTATTCTGTAACAACTATATTGTGGACGATATAAAGGACTATGTGTAAGTTTCTATCAGTTCGATAATATTCGATATTAAAATTAATTTTACAAACTAGAATAAATACCTATATGTTTCATAGTTAAATCAAGATAACCGATTGTACGAGTAGCTTACACATAGATATATTTTTTTTATAGAATGAAGCCGCAGCTGAAGATCAGTGTGGTGGTTTATTTTATGGTCGATATTTAAATTGGTAGATTGAACAATTCCAAATTTTGTAGTACCTAGCTATACGAATTCTATAAGCAGACTTGAGAAAAAAAACTCACCTGTTAGCAAGTCTGTGCTTTCATAAGCTGATACTTTTTCATTTCTTATCTATTTTATAAGAAATATTTATTTTATTAAATTCCAAAACTCGTATTTGTTTCATAGAAAACTAGGACAGTCTTAATCACGCCGATTGTTTAGTCACCCCAACTGTGCAGAATGCCGCATTGACTCTGGAGAGGAAATCCTTTTCCCACGAGCTTTATTCAAACATATGTAAAGCGTATGATGGATGACTCCCCCGCCCTCGCCGGGGTTAGCCGTTTAAATCACAATCGGGATTGTGTGTCCCACCCTTAATACGATTTTTTCGCTGGTCACCGGCGCATGCGGCCCAGTTGAAATTTATAATGTAATTTATACCACGCACAGTACATTCATCGAAAGAGTTGTAATGGCCACCGTCAAAATGATTGCGCTTTTTATTGTCGCGCGCCCAGGGGTATACGGTTTCACCGATGGGAATCCTGACTCTATTAGCGGATAAATGTAACAAATTGCGTGTGCGTAATTCGAGTTTGGTAAACTTGAAAGTGTTATTTCACCGTGACTTCGGAAAATATGCGTTGAAACAATCGAAATGAGCGTTAGATGAAAAATGATCGGAGACGGGCGCGGCGGGCGGGGAGGGAACGCCTCGAAGTTTTCCCATTACGTAGACATTAGCAGCCCTCTCGGGTTCATTAAAATTTGTCAGCCTCTCGTATAGAACCAACTTCGGAATGGATGTAGAAACTTTTCTAAGTGAAACTCCGACTGACGTAAAAACTTCAGGATTTTGAGTTGGCGTTTTTTCGACGCCATCAATTTCGCAGCCCGTCAAGAAGATTATTCGCACCCGTAATGCGGAAAAAATGTAATTTAAGTTTTCAGGCAGAGACGTTGCGTGGGAGTTATGATCTTTGTTTGAAACTTTGATTGATTTACTAAATCCTTTTCACTTTATGGCGATGTGTACGATAAAAAGCACTGTTATTTAGAGTTTAATACGTAGGCATAACTAACTGAGAATCCATTTTATTGACATTGATTGTTGTTTCTTTGCATATCATATCATATTTTATATGAAATAATATTTTTTTGATAGTTTTTTTGAAGAAAGGATGAAATTTTTCTGTGTTTTTGTTTTTCCAGAAGCCTGTGGGGCTTTAGAAACCTACTACCTAGCCGCAAACGATATTAAAAAAAAACACAAAAACCGAACCGCATACAGTCGTAAACAATCAGGAACAAGGAACGTCAATCACTGCCACCTCATTAACCCTGCATTATTCTTGTCATCGTCGTCGCGGGAACCCAGGGCGATCGAATTAGCGCGGTGTCACCCGCTCTTTGTCGGTGACTGTACAGGCGCGTGCGCATTGTCTCTGGGCAAGAATGATACTTTCCTGCGCCATTAAAAATGGGAAATTAAAAAAAAAACTTTATTGTAATTTTTGCTTATGTTTTAATAAACACAGGTCAGAAAAATTTTGAAATACTGACTAATATTACTTAGGTATAAATATGCGAAAGTGTGTTTGTTTCTTCACGCCCTAACTTAGCAACCAATCGACTTGATTTTTGGCATAGAGTTAGTAGAAAGGTCGGAGAGTAACACAAACTACTACTCCCGGGAACGAGAACCACGCGGGTGAAACCGCGGGCTGAAGCTAGTGATTAAATAAACACGTCAGAAAAATGTGAAATATAAGTATAAGTAAGTACTAATTACTTTTTCAGCTCAAGTTTTTAGTCTTAGTTAGGTCTGTCTCATTTTATTGCTCGGATATCCAACCTTACAATAGACGCATTTTAAACTTATACTTGAGATACCGACCACCTTGTAGTTTTTTCCTATTAAAATCGATGGTAGGTAAGGTATCGATGGTGGTGGTTACAAAAGTATAGGTGCATTAGGTTCCTACACACTCGCCACCTGTGCCCTGCACGTTAATACCTATATACACTCGGTAGCAAATAAATCGAGCCACTGCGTTATCTTCATACAAACATACTCACTTCACGGTCTTATAAATAAAAAAGTATGTGTATTTCAGCAAAGATTTGGGTGTTGATGGCGATGTCAAATGTTCAATTAACCAATTAGCATTTAGAACAACTGAAAACAATTATTGATTTCTTAAAATTTCCGTAAAACAAATGATTAATTTTCATTCCATAAAAGTTGTAAGAAACCGGATTGAGTAAATTTTTCGGTTGCAGGGGGAGGGGAACAACCCCCTCCCCCTGCAACCCCCATCTGCCGGAGATGCGTACTTTTCGAGAAATATTATTTTTTGTAAACATAACCTCAAACAAAATAATGGAAATTTAGCAGGAGGAGAAAAGAGGTAGGGAAAGGGGAAAAAGTATGAAAAAAAACGTTGCACGTACAAAAATGTCGTTTCTGGCGCATCACCGGCCGCTACCGCGGCACGCTCGCTCCGCTCGCTCGGCTCGCGCGTTTTTGGTCACCATACTAACCTAATGAACACTTTAGACTTTATACATTGAGATCCCCCTTGAGATTGAGGTCCATATTCGGTTGCATAAAACAGAAATGCATATTTTAGAGCTGCATAACGTTTTTTGTCATACTTATCTTATCCTATCCTATCCAATCCTATCCTTTTCTATCCTTTTCTATACTTTTCTATCCTTTTCTATCCTATTCTATCTATTCTATCTTATTCTATCCTAGTCTATCCTAGTCTATCCTATTCTATCATATTCATCTTATCCTGTCCTATGCTGTCCTATCCCATTCTATCATATCCTGTCCTATCCTGTCCTATCCTGTCCTATGCTGTCCTATCCTATTCTATCCTATCCTATCCTGATCTATCCTGTCCTATCTTATCTTATCTTATCTTATCCTATCTTATCCTATCTTATCATATCTTATCATATCTTATCCTATCTTATCCTATCTTATCCTATCTTATCCTATCTTATCCTATCTTATCCTATCTTATCCTATCTTATCATATCTTATCCTATCTTATCCTATCTTATCCTATCTTATCCTATCTTATCCTATCTTATCCTATCTTATCCTATCTTATCCTATCTTATCCTATCTTATCCTATCTTATCCTATCTTATCCTATCTTATCCTATCTTATCCTATCTTATCCTATCTTATCCTATCTTATCCTATCTAATCCTATATTATCCTATATTATCCTATCTTATCCTATCTTATCCTATCTTATCCTATCTTATCCTATCTTATCCTATCTTATCCTATCTTATCCTATCTTATCCTATCTTATCCTATCTTATCCTATCTTATCATATCTTATCCTATCTTATCCTATCTTATCCTATCTTATCCTATCTTATCCTATCTTATCCTATCTTATTATATCCTATCCTATCCTATCCTATTCTATATCATATTCTATCATATCATATTCTATCATATCTATCTTATCCTTTCTTATCCTATCTTATCCTTTCTTGTCCTATCTTATACTATCTTATCCTATCTTATATTATCTTATCCTATCTTATCCTATCTTATTCTATCATATCCTATCATATCATATTCTATCCTATCCTATCTTGGTCTATCCTGTCCTATCTTATCCTATCATATCCTATCCTATTTTATCTTATCTTATCTTATCTTATCCTATCCTATCCTATCTTATCTTATCTTATCTTATCTTATCTTATCTTATCTTATCTTATCTTATCTTATCTTATCAATCTATCATATCCTATTCTATCCTATTCTATCCTATCCTATCCTGTTCTATCCTGTCCTATCTTATCTTATATTATCTTATCTTATATTATCTTATCTTATCCTATCCTATCCATCCTATCCTATCCTATCCTTTCCTATCCTATCTTATCCTATCGTATCCTATCCTATCCTATCCTATCCTATCCTATCCTATCCTATCCTGTCCTGTCCTAGTCTATCTTATCTTATCTTATCTTATCTTATCTTATCTTATCTTATCTTATCTTATCTTATCTTATCTTATCTTATCTTATCTTATCTTATCTTATCTTATCTTATCTTATCTTATCTTATCTTATCTTATCTTATCTTATCTTATCTTATCTTATCTTATCTTATCTTATCTTATCTTATCTTATCTTATCTTATCTTATTTTATCTTATCTTATCTTATCTTATCTTATCTTATCTTATCTTATCTTATCTTATCTTATCAAATATCTTTATTGTGAAATGCAGGTATACAAATGTAGTTGTAAGTTTAGTTTATCAATGTCTTTTACACCTTTTACAAGGTATACAATATTGCAGTGTGTTGAACATCTTTCAATTTATATAAAGGCAAATAAGTATATAATGTCAAAACTTGATTAATCATAATGTCATGTTTAAGCACATTATGCAATAGGTATATAGATAATCAACAATAAAATTTCAGATCTAATAGAATTTTAGTTATCAATGTCAAAATATTAAATGTCAAAAATTATAATGTCACGATTATGATTAAATTATGAATACGTAATTAAGTAATTATAGTTTTTTATTTATTTTTATTGTGCCATAATAATGTTGGTAAAGAATTGAAAATAATAGAATCAATTATTATAATAATATATTCATTTATTTTAAAGAAATGTCAGTGAGGAAGTCTACTATTGTGTAGTATGCTTTGTCAATTAGCAGCTTCATAAGGCTTTTTTTTAAGCGATTTACTGGTAAGATTTTAATGTCATTCGGAATTTTGTTATATATTTTTGTAGCCATGCCATAGAAACTATTGCTAAAGAGTGCAGTTTTATGTATAAGTGCGCATAATTTGTTTCCTAGGCCCTTTCTATGGGTCTTAGATGTGTTTTGCTCTGCAAATGTGGAAAAAGCATTTTGATTTTGCTTGACAAATAATGCAACTTCATATATAATAGGGATGGGAGCGTCAGAATATGTAGTTGTTTAAAGACTGGATAGCAGCTGTCAGTAGGCTTCAAACCTTTCATAGTTTTGGCATCTTTTTTGGGCTTTAAAAACCATAGTTTTATTAGACGAGTTACCCCAAAATATTATCCCGTATCGTAATATGGATTCTATGTATCCATGATAGGCCATTACAACAGTTTTAGTGTTGGCTATTTTTGACAGCTTGTATAGAACATAGGCAGACGAACTAAGTCTCTTACAGAGCATTTCAGTATGGGATATCCAACTCATTCGATAATCAATTTGGACACCCAGAAATTTCGTACTAGATACCGTTTCTATTACATCGCCATTAGCTTTTAGAGTTACATTTGGTATAGAAGTATTCTGTCTGAAATGCATAATTTTTGTTTTATTAGTATTGATTATCAAGTTATTTCTTTTTAGCCAATCATTGAGATTCATCATAGCCTTATTTATTTCTTCTTCGTAATTAATAGTATTAGCACATCTGATTATAGCCGTGCTATCATCAGCAAACATTATCATAGGGTGTTCAATGGCAGTTGGGATATCATTTATATATATAATGAAGAACAAGGGACCTAGTATACTGCCTTGTCTACTAGTATCTTATCTTATCTTATCCTATCCTATCTTATCTTTTCCTATCTTATCCTATCTTATCCTATCTTATCCTATCTTATCCTATCTTATCCTATCTTATCCTATATTATCCTATCTTATCCTATCTTATCCTATCCTATCCTATCCTATTTTTTTTTCCAGTCTTTACAGATTCCTGCCTTGAGCATATGCTGGGGTCACCTAGCATACCCGTCCTGGTAAAGACCTAGGAACGAGCACACTATCTCTCGCCACCCCCGTTACCCCGTCGAGCCTAATAGGCTCGGCGGGGTTACGGGGTAGGACTCACCCACTCCCGATCCTCCACCGGGCCAAAGGCCGGATGGGAGATCGGGACTGGGGAGGGACGACCACCTCGCGACCCCCCAGTCCGTCTCGGAAGACAGACCGGAGGACCGGGAGGGGGGGGGGCACTACCAGCTAAACCCCTCACTACTTGCCCTCTAGCTGCCGATTGGTCTTCGGGGGTCCGTGGTGGTCATCACCCCTACGACCCGGCGGCAGGTCCGATCGCTCGGGCCCTCTCGCGGCAGAGTGATGGCCGCGCAAGTGTGGCCATCTCCCCAAACGGTGGGGATCGCCCACCTCCTCCGATGTTGTCCCTCTAGAGTGGAATGAGGTGGGCATACTGCCGCCTCCTTCCACCTAACCGCCTTCTTCGAAGCCGCTCCGCGTGAGCTTGCTCCTCGCGGATCCGCTCCGCTGCCTTCTTTTGCGAGACGACATCTTCGCAAAAGGAGACTGCCGCCTCCCAAGATCTTTTGCCGCCTACCGAGGCACCCGTGCCCGGTAAGTATCTGCGTCACCCTGAACGTCAGCGACCCTAAGTCTCTTCTACACCACCCCCATAGTATGGGACGAATAGCCTCGACCGTACGTCTCCCTGCTTCATCCTCATCGAGTCCTCCTTGAGTACCTGAGAATCTAGCTCCCAGGGAGGCGTACCTGCCAGCGCACACGCCGCCGAAAATGCTACGGTTCTATAACCGCGGACCATCCTAGTAGCCATTGCTCTCTGCGGCCGCCGAAGGAGACGCCGGTTCTCGCTGTTAAAATTGTCCGCCCACACCGGCGCCCCATATAGGGCCATGCTTCTTAGCACGCTGGCAAACAACTTCCTGCATTTGTCACCAGGACCACCCAGATTCGGCAAGAGACGACCCAGAGCTCCGGCCGCTTTTGTCACTTTTGGAGCCAGCTGCTTAAAGTGTTCGCCGAAACTCCATCTCCCGTCGAGCACCAGACCTAGATATTTTATCCACGGCCGTAGGGGGAGCGTTGCTCCATCTATGACCAAATTTGCCCCCTTTGGAGGCCCCCTTCTCGGGCCGTGGAAATACACCGCCTCCGTCTTATCTAGCGCCACGTTGAGGCCCGTTATTCTAATCCTCTCTATGACAAGAGAGGATCCTACACCAGCCATCTCCTAACCTCCTCATATATCTTGCCCCGGGCGGTGACAAGTGTGTCATCCGCATAACAGATGACACTCATCCGGGGCAAGAGAATCCCCCGCAACAGCCAATTGTATCTGATATTCCACAGGAAGGGCCCTAGCACCGACCCCTGTGGAACACCGCACACCATTTCCCTTTCTACTATCTCCCCTTCGCCGGACGGGTACAGCACCTTCCTTCCCTCCAAGTAACTTTCCACGATCGCCACCAAATACGGTGGTAGACCGTGGTAGCGCAGTCCATCCCGTATGACGCTGAAGGGAAGTGAGTTAAATGCGTTCCTAATGTCCAAGGACGCGGCTATAACCACCTCCCCCTGCCTGGTAGCTTCCTCCGAGAGCTCTCTGAGAGCGAGAACCGCATCTACCGTCGACCTTTGCCGTCTAAAACCGTATTGGTTCCCCGACAAGTCTGGACCCACTGTTTCCAGATGCTGGACGATTCGATCCGCCGTTATCCGCTCGAACATTTTACCGGACTCGTCCAGCAACACCACAGGGCGGTAGGCAGTCGGGGAATCAAGCGGCCGGCCTTCCTTCAGAAGGAGACAGAGACGTCCCCTCTTCCACTGTTCCGGGAACTCTCCCGACCGTAGACAGTCGTTGAAGAGTTCCCGTAACGTTTCTCCGAGGTGTTTTAGTGCCGTAGGCATGATACGGCCCGGGACACCGTCTGGGCCAGGCGCCTTCTTTTTCTGACGAAGCCTGTCAACTACACCCTCCATTTCGGCTTCGGAAACCGGGTAGTATCCCGACTCAGACTCCTGTCGATCTTGAGGAGCGATCAAGGGGGCCGTCAAAGGGGAGTACTCGGGGAGAGCCCAACCACTACTCTAGAGAGGAGCTCCGGCTCCATGGAGTCCATTGGGGGTTACTCCTCACCATCCGAAAGGGGCGCCCCCACGGGTCCCTATCCAAACTGGCCAGAAAATCCTCCCACGCTTGGTCTTTTGCCCGCCGAATTCCGACCTCGAATGCCCACTTGGAGTCCCTATAGGCAGTCAGAAGCCTCTCCTCTTCTACTGGATGCCGCCTGCCAAACCTCCTCCTATGTCTCTGCAGGGCTCGCCTAGCCCGCAAAGTGGCAGCCCGAAGGGCCCCAAATATCCCCCGACCACCAGTAAACCTGCGACTTTTCTGGTGGTCCGTATACACGAGGCATAGCGGCGTCACATACCGCGGTGAGGGAGCGAGTAAATTGCGCCACCCTTTCTCCAATGTCCCGCCCACTGGGTCGTGCGTCATTGGTCCAGGCCTGCACTATTGCCTCCTCCTCTGCCCTATCTGGGTTCATTTTGGTGACGGCCCACCTCGGAAAATGTGAGCCGGCTGAGCGTGGTGTCGATGCTTGATTTCCGGCTCGTGGGGTGACCCTAAAACGGATGTATCTATGATCCGACAGGGTCTCCGGTTCCACCTCGACAGTCCATCCCTCCACTCTGAGAGCCAGAGCGGGTGTTGCGAATGTGATATCCACCCTGGATCCCCCGTTCCACCTCACACAGGTGAACGTTGTCCCCCTGTTAAGAACCACTAGGCCCTCCGACATTGCCCAGTCAAACACTGTCGTGCCTTTCCTGTCTGTGACCGGGGAGCCCCAAGCCGGGTGCTTGGCATTAAAATCCCCCGCCACTAACACCTGCAAGACGCCGAAGTACCCCACCAACCATATTCACCCAACTCTCCAGCTCACTGACTGTCCGGTTTGGGGAGAAGTACGTACCAAGTATGGCGATGTCTCCCCAGGTTGCTGCCACATAACCCGGTCCTCTCTCCCTAATCGAGAGAGGAGGGGAGTATGCAGTCTTCACCGGAACCAGTAGTGCGACGGTGCTGTCCTCATCCTCAAGCCAGTTGCTGCGCTGAGGCACACAGTATGGCTCCCCTATAATGACGAAGTCCGACTTGTATTCCACCGCCTGCTGCATTAAGAGGTCCTGCGTGGTCCTGCACCACGTGGAGGTTATCTGGCGCGCACCCCATCCTACCTTATCTTATCCTTTTTTTTTTTTTTTTGCTTGTCTTCTCACTGCCAATGGCCACGGGGGACCAGGATAGTATGCACCCCTTAGACCGGCAGTCCACCCGGCTGTCTGGGCCTCGTCGCGGCTAGAGATGGCCGGGCAAGCGTGGCCATCTCTCAGACTGGTGAGGGGGGACCGTGCGATCCGGGAGACGACCGAAAGGTCGCCTCCCGCATCGTACCACCCCGCTAAAGGGGGACAAGATGCGCGTAGCGCCGTCTCCTCCGCCCCACCCGTCTTCGTCGGAGTCGGTCCGCATGAGCGTCCTCCTCGCGTATCCGCTCCGATGCTTCCTTTTGCGAGATGACGTCCTCGCAAAAGGAAACCGCCGCCTGCCAGGATCTGTCGCTGGCCAGCATGGCTCTTGCCACGCTGGGCAGCGAGAGATCCCTTCCTACTGCAGCCACCAGAGTGCCGCGCTGCGGAGCCCAGGCGGGACACACAGCAAGAGTGTGCTCTGCACTGTCCTCCGAAGCGCCGCACTCATGGCACTGCGGAGGTGAGGACACTGAGGAGTTCCCGCCAGCGCACACGCTGCGTCGAAGGACATGGTCCTGTACCCCCTCACGATGCGCTGAGCGATCGCTCTCTGCGGCCGACGCAAGCATCTCCGATTTTCATCGTTGAGCTTGTCGGCCCAGACCGGCGCCCCGTACAGGGCCATGCTCCTCAGCACCCCGGCGAACAGCCTCCGGCAAGTGTCCCCCGGACCACTTGTGTTAGGGAGGAGGCGCCCCAGTGCCCCCGCCGCCTTCGTTACCTTCGGGGCCAGCTGCCGGAAATGCTCTTCGAACTTCCAGCGTCCGTCGAGCACCAGCCCCAGGTACTTGATCCACGGGCGCAAAGGGATACGCGCTCCGTCGACCCGGATGTTCGCATCCGCCGGAGGGCCCCTCCGCGGACCATGAAAAAAGACCGCCTCCGTCTTCTCAATGGCCGCGTTGAGCCCGAGCATACGGATCCTCTCCGTCACCAGGGAGGCTCCGACCCCCGCCAACCTCCTAACATCTCCGTACGTCTTGCCCCGGGCGACAACCAATGTGTCGTCGGCATAGCAGATGACTGCCATCCGGGGCAAGAGGACCCCTCTCAACACCCAGTCGTATCCGATGTTCCACAGGAGCGGACCCAGAACCGATCAGCCAGATTGTCGAGATCGAGACTGACCGATTGTCAGCCAGATCGGGTCCCACCGTTTCCATGTGCCGGACGATACGCTCCGCGATAATACGCTCGAAGAGCTTCGCGGGCTCGTCCAGCAGCACCACCGGGCGATAGCCAGATGGGGAATCCAGCGGCCATCCCTCCTTTACCAAAAGGCACAGGCGCCCCCTCTTCCACCGCCTAGGGAACACACCCGACTCGAGACAGTCGCTATACAGTTCCCTAAGCGGCTCCCCAAGATGTTTTAGCGCCGATGGTAAGATGCGCGCGGGGATTCCGTCCGGGCCAGGGGACTTCTTCTCCCCTTCAGCCTATCCACCACTACCTCGTGACCGGCGTGAAGCCCGATTCCACCTCGGCAGGATGTTGAGGGGCCATTAGCGGGGCCACTAGAGGGGCATCGCGTGGGAAGAGGCTTGCCACCACCCTCTCTCTGAGCTCCGGCTCCATGGACTCCATGGGAGGGGCTTGATGGCGAAGCCGGTTTCGCACCATCATAAAACGGGTCCAGGTCCAGTCCCGCCAGGAACTCTTCCCATGCCAACGTCTTGGCCCGGACAATCGCCACCTCGAGGTCCTTCTTGACGGCCAGGTAGGCCTCGCGGAGCGCCAACTCTTCTAGCGTCGTGACATCACGGCGCCGACGCCTTCGACGCCGCCTGCACCTTTGGAGGGCTCGACGCGCCCGGGTGCATGAGGCTCGTAGAGAGCTCACCTCCTCCGACCACCAGTAAACTTGGGACTTCTCTGGTGGACCGTAGACCCGGGGCATAGCGGCATCGCATACCGCCGTGAGGGACTGTGTTAATCGGCCTGCTCTCTCCTCGATTTCCCCGCCCCAACCGTGTCTGTCGCTGCACCAGGCTTGGACGACCGCCTCCTCCTCCGCCCTTTGCTCGTTGAGCCGGGTTATCGCCCACCTCGGGAAATGCGAGTATACTGGCCTAGTCCTCGCCGAGGACCCCCCTGACCGGGGCGCGACCTCGAATCGGATGTATCGGTGGTCTGACAGGGAGTCCGGCTCCACCATGACCCTCCAACCGCTGACTCTGCGCGCAAAAGCGGGGGTCGCAAAGGTGAGGTCCACCCTTTTTTTTTTTTTTTTTTTTTTTTTTTTGTTTTGAGTGAGGGGAATCATTTCATTTTCCGCAGCCCTTTCATCAAGCATTTGCCGCAGCCCTTGCCGCATTTCTTCTATCCGCCTCCAATGGGGGGCGGAGATTTGGGGCTGGGAGGAGTCTGCTCTCCAACCCGTCGAGCCTCGCCTGCAGCATAACGCCGACCGACTCCTGAACCGACCTACGAACCAGCTCCAAAAACTCCGCTGGACTCGAAAAGTCCATGGGCTCCGGTTCGGGACTCCTTTCGATCATGTGGATCTGCGGCCTTCCTTCGGAGCGCTTCAGCTGGGCAGCCTCAGTGCTCTTTTCTTGGTAGGCCTTGCGGAAAGCCTCCATTTCCTTCCTCATTATCGACATTTCGTCCCTAAGACGAGAATTTTCCGCCGCCAGGCGCCTCACCTCGGCAGATAAGTTCGACTCGCAAAGACCTCCTATCAACTTCACGAGCCTCTCTGACGACTTCTGCACGACCGCCTTCTTGCCGACGGTAAGGTGCTTGGAGCCGCCGACCGCCTTCCAAACCGCGTCGATCTCCTCACGCGCCCTCTTGTGGATCTCCGCTGGGGACAGGTTCGGTGGTGGTGAGCTTTCCGCCGCCTCACGGCGAAATTGAGACGACCCCCCTGAATCGGCGTCGTCATCTTCAAAGGGAAGGTACTCATCTGAGCTCTGCCGTCCCTTGTACCTCTTCTTGGCCGTAGACAGCCCGACAGAGGTATGCGCCGCAGGACCCTTGCCCTTGGCTGGCACCTTCACAGGTACCTTCGACTTTAGCTTTTGCGGGGGTAACGGGGAAGGAAACCTCAGTCTTACCCCGGACGCCGCCCCAGCAGCTCTCGTCAACGAGCCCCTTTGGCTCCCGACACTACCACGCTCACTCAGAGCGTCCTCGATTTCGAGGTCAACAACTTCGTTGTCGGTCAGGTTGTTCACACCCGACATCTCCTCCTGGGCACTGTTTATGATCGGACCCTGTGCGCTGTCCATTTGGCAGTTGGTGTCCCCCCCAGAATACGAGGGGCAGCCCGTAGCCGAAGCTACGGGGAGGGATTCTCCGACTGCGTTGCAGCCGGTACCCTCCTGGGGTAATATCTGTTTACCACTTGCCATTATCATGTTGTTGGCCCTTTACGAGGGGAAAAGGGCCAGAAAATCCCACAGAGTTCGGTTTTTTAGAGTGGTGTCCTTCCACGCAGCCCCCAAATGAAGTGGCGGCCCCCAGCCCCTGAACCACGTGCAAGGGTCCGGTATACACCACACAAAACGACACGCTCGCACCGCCGCTACCCGGACTATCCAGGACGCCGGCCGAGCCCGAACCGCGCCGCCGCTACCCAGAATGAGTCTGGGACGCCGACGCAGAACCAACAAAACCGCATGAGCAGTTGACATCCAACCACAAAGCGGTCAGAACCGCGAGGTTCTCCTCCTCCCCGACGGCATCGGGACAGAACCGACACCGTCACCGTCTGCCAGATTATTCGCCGTCACTGCAAACGATAAAAGCTCGTTTGCAGTGACGCCCAGGTATCCTATCCTATCCTGTCCTATCCTGTCCTATCCTGTCATATCCTGTCCTATCCTGTCCTATCCTGTCCTATCCTGTCCTTTCCTGTCATATCCTGTCCTATCCTGTCCTATCCTGTCCTATGCTGTCCTATGCTGTCCTATCCTATTCTATCATATTCTATCATATTCTATCATATCCTATCCTATCCTATCCTATCCTATCCTATCCTGTCCTATCCTGTAGTATCCTGTCCTATTCTATCCTATCTTATCTTATCTTATCTTATCTTATCTTATCTTATCTTATCCTATCTTATCTTATCTTATCTTATCTTATCTTATCTTATCTTATCTTATCTTATCTTATCTTATCTTATCTCATCTTATCTCATCTTATATTATCTTATCTTATCTTATCTTATCTTATCTTATCTTATCTTATCTTATCTTATCAATCTATCATATCCTATTCTATCCTATCCTATCGTGTTCTATCCTGTCTTATCTTGTCTTATCTTGTCTTATCTTATATTATATTTAACGAGCAACCCGTGTGCGCATAATGCGCAAAAAACACATTTTTTATATTCAATTTAAAAATCCATTAAATCCGGTTTAAATCGCTCTAGATTTGAGTTTTTGCTAAAGGACATCAGGCATTCTGGTCCAAAAAAAAAAGTGAGCGGCCAGACCCAAGATTAACTTCAATAGATAGTTCCTATTAAGGCCTAAAAAAAATTATATGGGCTTAACCCTGTCACCGCATGAACTGAGTAGCTATTTCGAGTTAAAAATTCTGGACAAATAAAAGTGAGCGGCCAGACCCAAGATTATTTCCAATAGGTAGTTCATACTAAGGCCTAAAAAAATATATATGAACCTAACCCTGTCACCACTTGAACTGAGTAGCTATTTCAAGTTAAAAAGCTGGACAAAAATAAAAAAGAGCGGCCAGACCCAAGATTATTTACAAAAGGTAGTTAATACTAAGGCCTAAAAATATATATATGGACCTAACCCTGTTACCACATAAACTAAGTAGATACTTCAAGTTAAAAATCTAGACAAAAAAAAAGTGAGCGGCCACACCCCAGATTATTTCCAATAGGTAGTTAATACTGAGGCCTAAAAAAATTATATGGACCTAACCCTGTCACCACATGAACTGAGTAGCTATTACAAGTTAAAAAATCTGGACAAAAAAATAGTGAGCGGCCAGACTCGAGATTATTTTCAATAGGTAGTTAATACTAAGGCCTAAAAAAAAATTAATAGACCCAACCCTGTCACCACATGAACTGAGTTGTTATTTCAAGTTGAAAATATGGACAAATAAAAAAGTGATTGGCCAGACCCAAGATTATTTACAATAGGTAGTTAATACTAAGGCCTAAAAAATATAAATATGAATAAAGTTCATATTTATATTTTCAACTTGAAATAACAACTCAGTTCATGTGGTGACAGGGTTAGGTCTATTAATTTTTTTTTAGGCCTTAGTATTAACTACCTATTGGAAATAAACTTGGGTCTGGCCGCACACTTTTTTTTGTCCAGATTTTTTAACTTGAAATAGCTACTCAGTTCATGCGGTGACAGGGTTAAGTCTATATAATTTTTTTAGGCCTTAATAGAAACTACCTATTGAAAATAATCTCGAGTCTGGCCGCTCACTATTTTTTTGTCCAGATTTTTTCAATAGAAATAGCTACTCAGTTCATGCGGTGACAGGGTTAAGTACATATAATTTTTTTTAGGCCTTAGTATGAACTACCTATTAGAAATAATCTTGGGTCTGGCCGCTCACTTTTATTTTGTCCAGATTTTTAAAAATCGAAATAGCGACTCAGTTCATGCGGTGACAGGGTTAAGTCCGTATAATTTTTCTTAGGCCTTTATTTAAACTACCTATTGAAAATAATCTTGAGTCTGGCCGCTCACTTTTTTTCTCCAGATTTTTTTGACTTGAAATAGCAACTCTCCTCATGCGGTAACAGGGTTAAGTTCATATAATATTTTTTAGGCCTTAGTATGAACTACCTATTAGAAATAATCTTGGGTCTGGCCGCTCACTTTTATTTTGTACAGATTTTGTAAATCGAAATAGCGACTCAGTTCATGCGGTGACAGGGTTAAGTCCGTATAATTTTTCTTAGGCCTTTATTTGAACTACCTATTGAAAATAATCTTGGGTCTGGCCGCTCACTTTTTTTTGTCCAGATTTTTTGACTTGAAATAGCAACTCTCCTCATGCGGTGACAGGGTTAAGTTCATATAATTTTTTTTAGGCCTTAGTATTAACCACCTATTAGAAATAATCTTGGGTCTGGCCGCTCACTTTTTTTTTGTCCTGATTTTTTAACTCGAAATAGCAACTTGGTTAATGCGGTGACAGGGTTAAGTCTATATATATTTCTTTAAGTCTTTATAGGAACTACCTATTAAAAATAATCTCGGGTCTGTCCGCCTAATGTTGTTTGTGTTTTTGCCCAGAATGAATCTTAAATAGCTTATCAGTTCACGCGGTTACAGGGTTAAGTCCATATATATTTTTTAGGTCCTATTATGAACTACCTATTAGAAATAATCTTGGGTCTGGCCGCTCACTTTTTTGTCCAGATTTTTTTGACTTGAAATAGCAACTCTCCTCATGCGGTGACAGGGTTAAGTTCATATATATTTTTTTAGGCCTTAGTATGAACTACCTATTAGAAATAATCTTGGGTCTGGCCGCTCACTTTTATTTTGTCCAGATTTTTTAAAATCGAAATAGCGACTCAGTTCATGCGGTGACAGGGTTAAGTCCGTATAATTTTTCTTAGGCCTTTATTTAAACTACCTATTGAAAATAATCTTGAGTCTGGCCGCTCACTTTTTTTCTCCAGATTTTTTTGACTTGAAATAGCAACTCTCCACATGCGGTAACAGGGTTAAGTTCATATATTTTTTTAGGCCTTAGTATGAACTACCTATTAGAAATAATCTTGGGTCTGGCCGCTAACTTTTATTTTGTACAGATTTTGTAAATCGAAATAGCGACTCAGTTCATGCGGTGACAGGGTTAAGTCCGTATAATTTTTCTTAGGCCTTTATTTGAACTACCCATTGAAAATAATCTTGGGTCTGGCCGCTCACTTTTTTGTCCAGATTTTTTTTACTTGAAATAGCAACTCTCCTCATGCGGTGACAGGGTAAAGTTCATATAATTTTTTTTAGGCCTTAGTATGAACCACCTATTAGAAATAATCTTGGGTCTGGCCGCTCACTTTTTTTTTGTCCTGATTTTTGAACTCGAAATAGCAACTCGGTTAATGCGGTGACAGGGTTAAGTCTATATATATACACTTTTTTTTTTTGGACCAACTTTGTATGGAGATTGCCTGATGTCCTTTCTCGACTTATCCGACCACTTCAGACAAATACCTTTCTAACGGTGTATTGCACTTGATTGTGCGACTTTTAGTTTAGGAGGAGAAGCGGCTTCACTGCCGTATTATATATATAGATTATGTTTCTGCGCCACAAATATTCTACAATCGAATCTGCAAAATACCACAGATTAGGTAAAAGTTTAATTTTACTACGTAAATGACGTTTCTCTAATCACATTACACGTCATTTTTGTCAGAAAACGTTTCATTTCACGTTATTCTTTACTTTTCAGTGTTGTTTTTCGTTTCGTTTCACTCAAAAATTAAGTAAATGAAAAAAAAAACGTAGGTACCTCTCCGGCAGCCAAAATCGATATCAGGGGTAAGACCCCCTGAGCCCTACTGTGTCAACTGTTTGTGGAGCATGGCCTTTGGATAGTTGCAAGCCCTTAATTCAATCTAAAAATATTTTACCATTACCATGTTTGTACATATATGAAGTTTGTATATTTGTCTACAAACATATGCATCTTTTCAAAAATAATTGTGATGTCTTAAAAAGAACAGGCCGTAATGCACAGAAATTATATGTACCCGCTAGAAAGCTAAAACTGCAGAGTCGAAATTGTTACTGTATGTGTATTACAGTATACAACAAGTTACCTGACAATTTTAAAAGAGCTACCTTAATCAAATTCAGGACATTGGTTCACAATTTCTTACTTAAAAAATGTTACTATTCAGTAAATTCATTTCTTTGTGATAAATTTTAGATGGAAGAACTAATTTTTTGTTATTAATTTCATTTGTAAGGATTTGGACACTTCGTATTATTTTTGTTTGACAGTTATTATTATTGAATTTGATTTTATGATTGTTTTCGTTGTTATTTATTTTTTATTTTTGTTGACATTGTATTACTTTAAGACATATGTAAATTTTCGTAATTTCAAATACCTTGGACATATTTTTTATATTTTCATTAATTAAACATTTGCACGCCACACACGTGGTAGACATGTTATGGTACTTCTTAATTTTAAGATCTGTGGTATACCACATGTTTTGCAAATAAAAAAAAAATGAATTGAATTGAATTGAACTATATTAAGTACCATCGCAGCATGTCAAAAATTATTAATTAGGGAAAAATATAAAAATATAAATGTCAAAATTATCTTTAAACTAAGATATAATCGCAGTATGTCAAAAAAAATATGGAATAAAGAAATATTAAAATATAAATGTCCATAATAAATGTCAAAATCATCTATGAATAAAGTACAATCGCAGCATGTCAAAAGGAATTACATAAATAGAATCAATATCAATCAATTATTATCAAAATACATTGTATGTCAAAACTAAACAACCAACTCATTTTATGGTACCACTTATGTATACTAGTGCCTTATTACATAATTGGCCAAAACGGACCGATCTCAAAGTGGTGAACGATTTTAGCTCCAATGAGACGCAAAGCACGAGTGGTAGGTGCGTGCGCGGCGTAGCTAGTGCGCGTGGTGGGCCTCCTCAAAAGTTGCGGACGTCGCCTTGGAGCCACCGTCCCCTCCGTATCCCAACATAGACGCTTGGGAGCCAATAGCTCTATTTCATTTAAGATCGTTGGACTATCTATTGTTACGTATGATGGCCAAATAGTGTATAAACAACTTCATAACGCTTCTGAGTTCCAGGGTATCTAACCCAACTATTCCAGATACAAATAGAGAGATACATATTCCCTCTTGTAAAGCCAAGCCTTCAATCTTGACGATATACTTTTCTTCATATGGATCCCATACAATGGCACCATATTCAAGTTTGCTACGTACGTACGCATTGTAAAGTACCATAGCAACTCCCACTCCATTAAACTGATACGATGTGCGTAAGACAAAGCCAAGCAAGTTATTGGCACTTTTACATATAAGTGTCACGTGGTTGTGAAAGTCTAGTCTAGAGTCCAACATTATTCCTAAGTCACGAATGTCGCCTACCCTCTCTAGGGGTGCGTCAGATAATTAGAGTTAAAGATACGAAGGTGATACTTTGGTTCGGCATTATTCATTTTTAGGGTTCCGTACCCAAAGGGTAAAACGGGACCCTATTACTAAGAATCCGCTGCTGTCCGTCCGTCTGTCTGTCTGTCCGTCCGGCACCAGGCCTTTGTACCTCATGAACCGTGATAGTTAGACAGTTGAAATGTTCACAGATGATGTATTTCTGTTATAACAACAAATCCTAAAAAACAGAATAAAATAAAAGGAGGCTCCCATACAACAAACGTGACTTTTTTGGCTCGTTTTTGCTCGATATTGACAACGGCAACAGGTAGACGCTAGAAATATTCACAGAATATTTAGTACATATATTCACTTTAACAATAAATAATTAAATTTAAATACAATAAAATATTTATGAAATCTATCAACGAAATATCGAAATGTTCAACATTCTAGCTTTTGAAAGGAACCAAATTAAAAATAATATCAGTTAAGATTTACTATAATAATCCCTCTACGAAAATAGGAATTTTGTATGAAAATCATTAGGTGATAACAAACTTTTTTGATCAGAGTACACAGCTGCCCGTATCGGCACTATAATTCAATAAAATGAGTGTCAAAAATAGTTAATTACCGTATTAAAAAATAAGTTTAATCATCCTTCGTGTAAGTGCAATTAAAATATAATATGACACCGACCACCCGTAATTTAATAAAGGTGACGCTTTAGATAAGTACATTCTCATTAATCAAGAAACATTAATTAATTGGGTTTATAAATAGCTGACTAATTATGCACCCAGGTTGTGGTTAATAAATTTAAAAATACCTAGTCATAGAGTCGCCTGGTTATTAATTACTGTAATAAATATTATTCTATATTTATTGTAACACAATTTATTGTTTTTACGATCGATTTATGGTACTGATTCAGATTTACGATTTTTTTACTAGATGAAATTACATATATCCATATTGAATTTTAATATTTAATATAATTTAGCATTTACAATGCCAATATTATACAAATGTAAAATTTTACTATTTCTATTTCAAATATACTACAAAGAATCGACTCAAGACGAAAACGTTGGCACGAACATTAGAAAAGTTAATTGGAGCACTCGACCGGACATCGGACAAAGGTTGCGGGTTCGAGTTCCGTCTGAGCAACTTGTGAGCGAGTCAACCTTCTCTAGTTAAACTTAACTAAGACATCAATACATTTCAACACCCAAAAGATATCAACGCGCTATACAATTTAACACCGTATCGCACAAAAGAGGACATTAATAAACTGGATCCCACAGCGTTAATTGCGCTAACATTCTTTCCACTCGCGCGATTCGCGCACAAACACAATTACATCTGTTATTTAAAACTAACTGAGTGGCACCCTAATGTAGCGCTTTAATGCCCTAAGGTCCGCTTGACAGAAGGGTCGGGTCCGGCATCAGGCTTGCAGTTATAATTGTCCATAGTCGCATGGATATTGACACTGATGAAAAAAAGTAATAGATGGGTTTGTTATTTGCTGTGGGTTTTCGTACTTATTTTGTTTCTCATTAAGTCTACTTATATATTGTAGACTAGGATATTACTTTGGTAGTTTTTGTTTTCTTAGTTTTTGCTCTTTCCACTCGCACGATTTGCGCACAAGCGCAATTACATCTGTTATTTAAAACTAACTGGCACCCTAATACAGCGCTTTAATGCCCAAAAGGTCTGTTTAACCCCTGACAGAATGTAACAGGAGGGTCCGGCTGACAGCGAGAAACTGCTTGCTGTCACATTGTTCGTAGGCGCAAGATATTAATGTCAAAAAATAGTAGATGGGTTGATGAATTTGCTATAAGTTTTTATCGAATTTTTTTTTGGTTTTTTTTGTACGTAGGTTATTACTTTCGGTCTTTGGTAGCTCTTGTATTGATGATGGTAAAAAATAATCCGAGAAAGGAAAAAGATTTTAATTTTATACACAAATAATACATAAGGAAAATAACTTAAAGTTTTTGCTAAATGAAGAAAAAGTCTGATTTCCCAATTTTCAGTAATGGAAATTACAAGATACTCTTTATATTGGTCATTCGATCATGCTTAGTAAAAGCATGGTCGAATGACAAGAGTGCGAAAAAATATTGTGAAACCGAACCGAAAATTGTATGCAGAAAGCAAGATAGTTAAGTCTATCACAGCACAGAGAGGTATCTCTGGATGTTCATTGATGCAACACATTCGTTAATATTTTTGTTGTAGATAACTTAATTTGATTTATTTTTCATATCAAATCGTTTTTTTACTTATATTGGGCTTGCTCTTGATCTCAAACAAATCAAAATGTTTTGTAATAAAAACGATAATCTTAAAGAAACTACTTTTATTGAATCGTCTATCTACAGTTTTATTGAGAATTAATGTAGGTCCAAAACATTAGGTCCCTACTACATGAACGACGCAATAGTTGATTATTATCGTTTATGGGCATTTGTTTGTCATGTACTAGTGTGGTTCGCACTTCATGTGGCTTTGTACGACACGAGACTGGGGCGATGTGCAATGTATGCCATGTGTAATTGTTTTTATTCACCGCAATTGTATCGGTTGACTAGCGAAAAGTGTGTTTTTGTTTACAATCAATACAGATGGGAATTTGGGATTGTTAATATTAAAAGGGGGTAGTAAGTATTGTTTTGATGTCTTTTACATTGTTTTCACTACGTGTTCTTTTATAGGCCAGTAGAAATCTACACAAAAAATTACAAACTTTGCAACTTTGAAAAACTTGTGCTTCGCACCACGTGTAAAACTGCGTAGGGACTGTTTGTACTTTTGAACATGAAGTAAAATTAATATGCGTAAATTCAGTACATTTCCGTACATATAAAGATAATTTACAACGATTTAAGCCTAATTTCAGTTACGGCTTTACAGTTTGACCTTGAGAGCGCCCTTATGTCACTCGTAATAGCGGCGGTTTTCGTAGTCCAATAGCCATAGCTGCTGTTGACTGTATTTCAATGATGGCTAATTTTCTACAAAATCTTAAACTCATTGGGACTTTTTAAAATTTTCAATCTAAAAGTCATTATTGTGCGTTTTTCAACAAACAACGTTTAGTATTTTTATAAAGTTAATTAAATTCGCAACAAATTATGCCCAGTTGCAGCTCTATAGACCAAGCTATGAACTTCCAAATGTGTTTTTTTTCCGAAAATTTACAGATGTATGTCAGTGTGACAGAACGTAGAGTCAAAGTAATTAGAAATGTATACGTGAAGTGTAGAAATGTTTAACTTAAAAATACAGGCTTAACGTCAAAAACTACACAAATTCAGCCATCAAAATCATTTACACGATCCCTACTACGAATATAAGCTTATACCTATCATAAGTTAACCCACAAAATACATAACTCCGTGTAAGTAATTAGGCAACGCACGCGCGGTGGGAGGGAGAGGGGGCGTTGGCCGGATCCGGAAGCGCGCCGGAGATGAAGGCGCGATACAATATCCGGTTAGACGCCATTTCCGCCGCGAGACGATGCCGTGTGTGGATCGGTGATTGCGGATTGGTGATTTGTGGATTGGCTGCCTGATGGATCATTTCAGGTGGCAGTTAGCTTGGAAATGTAGCATTATTTTCAGAAAAAAAGAAATCCTACTAAGTAATGGTATAATGTTATTATGAATGTTTGGAAGTTATCGTAATTGTTACTTAATCACGTAATAACGGCTGAACAGATTTGGATGAAATTTGGCACACTAATAGTTTATAGCAGGTTGATAAATGATGAGATGAGGGCGCAATACCATATCCGGTGAGACGCCATATCCACCGCGAGACGACGCCGTGTGTGGATCGGCGATGCGGTGATTGCTGATTGGTGATTTGTGGATTGGCTGCCTGATGGATCATTTCAGGTGGCACCAGTTTTGCTTGGAAAAGTATCTACTCGTAATATTTCATCGTAAGCAGCTATTTTAGGGCCTTCCTTATGGTTGGAAAAGGAGAAACGAAATATTTATATGGCAGATTTTTCAGAATATTACTGTTTAAAATAAATGCTTAAAAGTGTTTACTTTCGAAACAAAGTTGGATGTGGAATGTTGGTAATTAATGAATTGTGTAATTCATAAATTGTTGTGTTGCTCATCGTTGAAATCTTCTATGTGGCTAATATTGGGCGACTTGACCCGATTTACTTGGTTACGTTTTAGTTAATGTTGTTGTCTCTAATATAACTCATTCGTAGCCATCAAAATGTGCTACGATTCCGGTGTCAAACGAAAGCGGTTGTGGTGTAAATCTTATGGTTAAAATCTTATGGTGTAACCATTTCATTTTAGTGATGACCTTCGATAATGTTTTATTTATGATCACAGAAAAATTATCGCATATAAATTCAGGTTTGATAAAAAACAGGAAGCAAATGTTATTAATAGAAAACAATTAAGATATTTTTATAATAAATGAATATAGATAAACAAAATGACCACTTTTACCAGGGCAATTCGACCTTTGGTCAGGTAGCAATTTTTTTATGAACTACGGGGAGACTCCGCCTTCATCATACCTGATGTTAAGTATTGATAAGGCCGAAGATGGAAGCGAGCCTCTTCCGGAATTCTCATCACTGAATAACTGGCTATCTTATCTCTAACTTCTATGTCGGAACACAACAATGCTGAAAACATTGTTTTTATGGCGTCAGGCTTAGATAAGATGGTGGTAGCTAGCTAGATGGACATACAACAAGTCCTACCACCAACGAAACCGAATACAATATGTACCCCAGCTGGGAATCGAACCCGGGACCCCTGGGTCTGATACCGGTGGTTGTTACCACTAGACCTCAGAAGTGGTGGTGGCTATAGTGTTAAAGCATAAATTTTGATATTTGAAATAATATTAAAAAATAAAAAACAATCGCGAAGGTATACCTAGTCAACACACCAACCTCGCCTTACAACCACTGCAAAAGCTACACCGCGTCAATTAAAAAATTAGCCATCTTAACTATACGGCGCTTTCAGCGCTCAAAGTGGTACTTCTGTAGCGATCGAAAAATCGACGTGTCCTTTCGCAATGCGATGGGCCCGATAAAGCATGACCTGGTCTGAACACTGTCCTCGATGCCCTCAGCTTTGTTCTGGAAGAGGGAAACAGTATTGGGGATTAAGCGTTTATGTAATTTGGTCTGAGGACCCGAGACGAGAGCGTTTGAGACAAGGACTTGATCGTTAGAAGTTTCTGTTTTAAAATAGATAAGATTTTTGTTTAAAGGCGGTTAAATAACATACATAGTGTTTTTTATGTTTCAGACAATTCATTTGTTTTTTTTTAATATACCTAAGCCAAAGAAGTTTTTCTATCTCTCTTTTACATTATTCAAACCTGAACTACTGTACAGTTTTTCTAGAATTTTTATTTAGAGATAGAGTTTTGGTAAGAGTTGGTGAACTGGAAGATAGTGACCACAAATGAAATCATGGAAAAACAAAAAGCATTTTCAAAAACAAAAAATAAGTTCTGTATTAACTGATCAATTAATACTTATGATAAATTTTAAATAGAACAATATTCTTCTTCTTCTTATCATATGAGGATTCATGGCCACCTTTAGAAAATATTGGAAAGAAACAACTCCGCCACAAGTGAATTCTTAAATGGAGCTCGAACCCACGATGAAGTCTCGGTAGCTCAGTGGTTAGAGCATTGGTCCGGATTTCCAAAGGTCGTGGGTTCGAGCCCCATCTGAGAATTCACTTGTGGCCGAGTTGTTTCATTCCAATATTTTTCTATTTAAAATTTATCGTATTTAAGTATAAAAATCGCATTGAAAAATGCAAAAATAAAAAAATCATAAAATTATCAATTAATATATTAAAATAAACTATAAAGTAAATATTATGTTCAATTAATAATAACACGAAACTAAGTCATACGATAGCCTTACAAACTTAAAGCGTCAAAATTAAGCTCATTCAAAGTAACTACTCAAACGATTACTCAGAAATCCATTAAATTCTTAATCCATCTAAGCATCGAACATTATGAAGGGATAATTTAATCCTCGCTTTCTGAATATCTGGGCCTATGTATAGGTTGTACATGCAATAATAATTATTCGGCGGCGTGTTGCGATAATACAGATTTAGATAGAGCACCGTCGGAGGAGATAACCCCTTACATAGCTCAGAGCACATAGCGCCCGCCACCCACGGACGGTCTGCAAAACAAGCACTGATTTTTTAAGAAAAGAAACCGACTTGAAATATTAAAAAATAAGCGTTTTGGAGTCGGTGCCAGCCAAGGCATCGATGGTGCATTCTAAATTGCACTTCTATATGTTTATTTTTCTTGCCTTGGCTGGCACCGACTCTAAAACGCTGATCTTTTACTTTTATAAGTAGACTTTATTTTTTTATACAATTTATAAATTAAGAGCTAACGCTAACAAATCGATCCACGAACAGCAGAGAGAAGTCATCTAGGTAACCGTTACGAAGACCTGTCGCCTTCGTAACTGAAAAAGTATTATCAAGATTTCCTGAAAACTACTGAATCGATTTCAAAATCGATTCGACTCGTATCGATCTTCAACTTGGGAACATACTGATGTAACGTTTGAAGCATTTCAATCGCTATGATGTCGGTAAATATCTTTACCAGTTTAGACGTAAATCGCGTTTGTTTATATCACCATTACCAAGCGTCAATAAGTTTCCAGTATTAGATAGTTTGAAGTATTAAATTGTAGTCTTCAAAACTAAGCCTTCACGAGTTCAAGAGTGTCCTAAACACAGAACATTAAAACCCCTTTTCCTTGTTCTGTGGTCCCAAATGTTAGTGGCTGTGGTCAGGATCCTATAGAAACTTTTATCGAAATTTCATCTTTGTTTTCCCATCAAAACGGTTTACGTTTTCTCCGAGAGTCATTTATCAATTTCTATACCAATATTCATCGTAATTTATTCAATTCTTCCAATACAGACTCCAGTGACGCTCATTGAGCTATTAGTATTTGGAAAGTGCCAATAGTGTAATCACCACGAAATTGCAAAAATGCAAGGTATGCGATTAATTATAGATTTAACTAAATCGTTATTTAATTATCTCGACCTATTTCTAGTTATATAAATGATCCTCTTTGAGCAAATAAGTATATAAACGGCTATTTCATTTGAAAAGCCATCATTCGATTGGGTTTCTTCGTAACCACTACATCTACTTCATCATCACCAACATGAAAGTTGTAAGTTCACCATCTTTATATTCTTGTTTTTACTACTTTATGGCAAGAGACAGCAAAGTTTTTAATCTAATAAAAAATATGAAGCTAATGCATAATGATGGATATTGTATACGAGTGTGTGTTTAATACCTAGTATCACACAAATGTTATAATAATAGGTACCTAGTTATGTGTAGTTTCACAAACTACTTATCTACTATAATCAATCACACATAGTTTTGAAATTTTACTTAACCTAACCTAAAAACGTATGTAAAATGGTGTAAAAGTTTAGTTTTTTTGGATCACTAACTTATCTGAGAGAACGTGCTTTTGTGTGGAAAAAAGGCCACAATGCTATCAGAATTGAGTTTTAACCTATTAATTTTCATTGCCGCGTAAAATAATTTAGTATTCGTGTTACAAACTATAAGTTATTTACTTTTCTTATAATTTTATGCGATCATACTTAGATCAACTCCATGCACTTCTTGAAAGCACCCCTTCTTTTCACATGCGGCTGTTATTTTAATAGACAGAGGAGCTTTGGAGCTTTTTGTGGTCAGCACGTTCAACGTATTATCTCGAGCTCCTCTCAGCTCCAGAAGGGATATTAAGCCGAGGAATCTGGTTGAATATAAAATTTTCACTTAACCGCATTGGGCTCGTGTGGTGGTTCATTGTTGTCCTTGTCCATTTATAATGAAGAAGGCCTTTGCCCCAGCAGTGGTGATATTGAAATAGCTAATGACAATGAACGTTTATCACATTGCACCTGGTATTAACGATTCCTAATCGTGTCTTCCAGTTCGTGATTCTCAGCTGCATGGTAGCGGTGGCGATGAGCGCCGTGGTGCCCTCCACCGGAGTTCGGGAGCTGCCCGCCGTCAGGCACGAGGAGGTCCATGACGAGTATGGACAGTACGCGCTCCGGTACATCACCGCTGAGAGTGAGTACACTTCGGCAATAGCTGAAGTTTAGACGATAAGAAGTAACTGATAGGAGAATTGCATTGTGATTGTAAAACTTTAGCATAACGTTAAATAACTGAATGTAGTAAGTAGCAAATTAAGTACAGAGACAGATAACAAAAGCTTGAGTAGCAAAAGTGAGTAAAAGCTTAAGCGTTAGTTAGATGGTAATTTCAAGAAGGAAGTACGGTACATTTGTACAAGTGATGCGTCCTGTTCAAGTTCAGATAGACTGATTCGCCAGGCTCAAGAAGTTGCTGCAAATTACTATCAAACAGAAGATTTGCACTCATCACAATACTTGAAAAAGTTTCTTAGTCGCTTTATGAATTTAGGAAATTTACGATTAAAAAATTAGGCCAGGCGATTGAATTAACGAATTTGTTTGTTTTGTGAACACCTAGCTGTATCGTAGACTCCACTGACATAAAGTTTGTTTTCCAGACACCGTCGTCTCTGAGCGTGGTCGCTTGGTACCTAGCCCTAACGGTGGCTACGTCCTGGAGATCGAAGGACAGTACCAGTTCATTGGTGATGATGGTCAGCTGTACGTGACCAAGTACCGCGGTGGTCCCGATGGCTTCCACGTGGACGGCAACCATCTCCCTGAACCAGTGCCCGCAGTTCCTGTTTAAGTGACAGTTCAGACAACGCTTCCAAAATAAATGTCCGAGATTAATTTAATCGACATCTTTTTAATGATTCCGTTCCACCCACTAATATTTTTTTTGTAGTTGGTATAGTAAGATTTTTGTAATATTTGTGCTCCTTTTTTATGCTGACTGTTGTAGGTACGTAACAATGTTTTATCTAATCTTATTAACCACGTCAGACAATAAAATTCAGAGATGAATCGTAAAAAAACAGTCTTCACCTCTTAGCGAACGTGAATATTAAAGTTTCACAAAGAATCACCGAAGGTCTGACATTTTTATATCATGTGTGTTTAGAGTTTCTCTTTCTGACGTTCCAACGGTGGGTACACCCTAAAGACGTAGGCGAGTTGGCAGTTCAGTGGTGATGATGGTCAGGTCTTTGTGATCAAGTACCGTGATGGTCCGACATTCCGATATAGATCAACCATTCATCTCCTCTGGGGAAATGCATGCATACGGGATCAGTTTCTTAAAATACTTACAAGGAATCATGGCAGGCCCCTAGCATGAAAACCGCTACATTACGTGATATGATATGGGACATGATGCTGTCTTGCTTATACCGCTAAGCTAGCGGCCTACAGCTACAGTGTCAATAAACCCGCTCATGCAGGGCTACACGTTTTAAATTTTTTTTTACGACTTTACTTTTTCTCTAGCGTTTCTTCTGCTGACGTTACACGGCAGATTTCTGAAAGGATCTAAGGAGGGTGGCGAGAGGTTTCGAGGATGCGCCGGGGGGCGGGGGCTGCGCTGTGACGTCACGTCCTATCTGGGCGGCCATCTTGGATTATCTCGTCGCACCTGCGGGGCGCGGGGGCTTCAGTATCGACCCGCGTCGCCCTGCATTTTTCAGGGTAAACTTGATAATGTCTGCCGAAATTGTTTTTTGATGGCGCTTGATGCGAGTTTTTATTTTCACACGTTTTTATGACTTTTGAGGGAGATTATTTTTTTTATTGACTTTTTGAGTTTATGTTTAAAAAAATTAAAGATTTCAGTAGACTTTATGAGATCTGATCCGTGTAATTTTACTACATTTTAATCAGATGTAGATAAGTCAGGAGTTAGCCATATTAGGTGATAAGATATTTCATGGGTTAATTATCTACATTTGATTTTGAATAAAGAAGAAAAATGCAGGTAAACTGGAAGCCATAATAAACAAACAATAATAGAGTCCTTATCTAGTAATCCTCATTTTTGTTTGTGATTTTGATTACCCATTAGAAAACCCGTTGTGGGAAAACCTATGTTTTTGCCACTTATATGAGTAGTACCTTAAATAAAGAAACTGTAGTTTCAGGAAAGTCCTGTTTAAATTAAATACCTATACAAATGAGTTCCGATAATTATTCGAACTCTAGTCATCATGTAGTAAATAAAACAGTTAACTATGTTTAAGAAACTTAACAGCCTTTATTTAAATAATTTACTAGGCATTACTAAACGTTAAAAATACTTTCTACTTTTTGAATACTGGGTTTGGTTCACTAGGAATACATTTGATTTAAATTTACAACATTAAAGTAATATATCAACAAAAGGGTAATGTTCTAAATTTAATTGTAACTTACCGTCCTATTAGTGAGTAACCTCAACTAATATAGAGTGTTAAAATTCCACGCACACAACGGCGTTATCTGCGTGCGGTAGTTTGGACAAACTGATAGCATCTGAGGTCCTCTCCCTACCTCCTTTGGGGGAGACCTCGGGAATCTGCATGCGACTTTTACCCTTATGGTAACCGTAGCAATCATAAGTTAAACAATAAAATGCTTTGTGAGGGATATTATATTTCGTTTTGTCATCGCTGATCTGTATAATAGTTTAACTCGCTTTCATGTTGGGTTAATTTGTGGTGATTTATTAATTAATGATTGCATTATACTTTATAGGTACTATTATTGTTTATACTTTTCGGATTTATTCATAAGACTTATTGAATTAATCGGAAAAGTTTTTTTTCACGCTTGTTTAAAGAAGGTTTCAATTATTTTATGATTTTGTAATTTTTGCATTTTTCAATGCAATTTTTATACTTATGGTAAATTTTAAATAGAAAAATATTGGAAAAAATTAACTCGGCCACAAGTGAATTCCCGTCTGAGAATTCACTTGTGGCCGAGTTAATTTTTTCCAATATTTTTCTATTTAAAATTTACCATAAGGTTTCAATTAGTTAAGCTCTAGGACTAGATCACTAGTATTGCAAATTAATATTGATAAAGAGATAAATTGGGCACCATGGATTATTATTTTTGTCGTTTTGTAGAACGAATCCTTTATATGGGTGAAAAAATAATTATGGGATGGAACTTGGAAGTTTATAAGGGAATTTAGAAAACTGCACGCTACTAAGGTTTTTCATTATGATTAAGGGGTGCGTACTATCCTGATCCCCCGTGGCCTGTGGCAGTGAGAAGGCAAGCAGTGAGGGGTTTAGCTGGTAGTGCCCCCCCCTCCCGGTCCTCCGGTCTGTCTTCCGAGACAGACTGGGGGGTAGCGAGGTGGGCGTCGCTCCCCAGTCCCGATCTCCCATCCGGCCTTTGGCCCGGTGGAGGATCGGGAGTGGGTGACTCCTACCCTGTAACCTCGCCGAGCCTATTAGGCTCTCGCTAGGAGAGATAGTGTGCTTGTTCCTAGGTCTTTACCAGGACGGGTATGCTAGGTGACCCCAGCATATCCTCAAGGCAGGAATCTGTAAAGACTGGATTCCCCTCAATCAAAACAAAAAAAAAGAAAAAAAAAAGGTTTTCATTATGATAAAAAGTTCATGTTTCCGTGGAAAAGTAGGGATCGAATGTATTCTATGACCTATTCCAGATTGTACAAAATTCTCATCAGAACGATTACCTATGCGTCATTTAAGAACAAACAAATTAACTTGAAACCAATTTTATCGTTAATAATATTAGCACGCTTGTATTAGTAAGTATTTTTTTCTTTTTACCTAGGTTACTAACATAACTACTTATCGAAGCAAATAATTTACCCACATGAAACCCCGCAGTGTCTGTTGTACCATTGACTAGTTCCATTGATGTACCTTTGTATCCCTATACCATCGAAGTAAGCAAAAAAGTGAAGTTAATCTTACTACTATATAAGAATTTATAATACTACTTTATTTTTAAATCTGTGTATAAATGCGTATAAGTGCGTCGATAAATCCCAGGAGCATCTAAACTACAAAGATTCCAAAGTTGTCCCGTAACAGGCGCTGCGGCGGCGCGCGTTGATTTACAATCCGTTTTAGCACCGGTAAAGTTACTCCTGCGGGGTTATTACCTATATTTGCAACAGCAACGCGACAGCGATAATTGCTTTATGCGTCACGTATCACCACAGGAACCGCACGGTTGCTATGGTTAAACGTGCGGTTGCTACCCAACAAGCAAAGTAATCCTATAAAGAAATATTATAAGCATATCTATACTAATAACGTTATTATAAAGCCATTGTTGTAGACTTTTTTTACTTATAATAGCATTCTACAAGCGGTAACATACTCAAGAGCATTAGTTTTCATATCTCCCTCTTATAGTTTGCTACAATACTAATGAACAGAACAGTTATAGGATACTTTTACTAGTAGTAGCATTACAGAATATATTCTCAATAGCATTTGTATAATTTCACAGTCTTCTAGTTAGCTATTTTGATATTATTTTGATCCTATAGTAGTATTTTGTTAAGGCAACAAGGTACTTATTATAATACACTTAGCTTCTTACTTAATAAGAACGATATTAGATCAAACAACCGTCTATGATCTATCAATTTATTAGTAGGTTAACCTCAGCCATTTTGTTCTGATTCAATTGGTCCAATTCGACGTTTCGAAAATTGTTTAATATGAATTTTCTTTCTAGGAATCATGCGAGCGTTTTATAAATATTACCTTTTATATACAAAACTACTGCATCAACCAGCCGAAACAACATAAACGTACTTATAACTAACAACTAAGTTCATTACAAGTGCATTTTAAACATGATTGCTTTAGTAGGATACTTATGATAGTTACAAATAGGAGTGTTTGTGTTTAAAAATATATATAACATTATAGAAGCACTTCCTCAAGTATGTATAGGGCTTACTAACATTCTTTAAGTTGGTTATAAGATAATACAGACATAATAACTCCTATAACTGCGACCAAATCCAGGTTTGTAACATGTAACAAGTTATAAGAAGTATAGAAGTAGTCTTGGAGATAGCTATAAGACCTGATTTTGCGAGTTGGGTATGGTGATGCTATACATGACGTAAAGCAATTATCGCTGTCGCGTTGTTGTTGTTGGAAAGATAGGTAATAACCCTGCCGGATGTTTCAACAACAGAAGTTTTTACTTGAGCATATTCATGTTTTGTTTAGGAAAAGTTTTATGGTAAATTAGATATTTAATTTTTTTTTAATAAAACAGTTTATGCTGACAAAGCCTGCTGTTTAGGCCGTTTACTTATAAGTTTTCCCTATTATAAGAGAAGTAGGTTAAGGAATATTCCACCAAAAACATGTTCATGTACTCACTGCCAAAAAGTTATCAGATCTCATTTAGAGCCAAGCTTCTAACTCTACAAGTCCTAACTTCATAAACTCTACACCTTAATCAATTTTGGTGGGATTTCACTTCTTTTTGTAAGGATTTACTTAAAATCCTGAAATACGTATTTAATTATTAACCCTATATTAATTTTCAGACCTCTAGCATCAGAATTGGTTGAAGTTTCATACAAACTACCATCCCCTATTTTTAAGGGTTGAGAGGTAAACGTTCCAAGTTTTTTTTTTTTGTTTTTTGAGTACTAATATTAGCTTTCATAGCAAATTTCAGATTTCTGGGACTTCAGGAAGTACCACAGACCTACATCGAGATAGACGGTAAAAGTGCCTACCTGGGTGCGAAAAGTTTGATCCGCGGTCAAAGTTTTCCGACCTAAGACAGTCCGCTTAAAGTCAAAGTCAAAGTCAAAGTCAATATCATTTAAATAAAACAACTTTTACGGATATCAAACGCGCTATATTTCCACGAACTAAGTTGTAATTGTCCGTAATTTTTAGGTTTTTTAGGGGTTTTTTCATTTTCCCGACGTTTCGGCACCTTTACAGCTGCCGTGGTCACGGGATGACTGGCTACTTATAAGTCTACCCTCGAAAAGTTAATTTATTTTCGTTCGGATACGGTTAGACATTTACTATGGCACAAATTATTATTGATTTGATATTTTGATTTAATTGTTATTTTAATTCTTTATTATTAAGAAAAGAGAAAACTAAAGACTCTACTGGCAGTTCACAAATTGGGAGGACCTTCGAAGAAAGAAACTGCCAAGAAAACTTCGAAAGCGGGCCGACCTCCATCTTTATAAAAAAATATTAAAAAAATTAGGATATGTTGTCTCCACCTTTACTTTTTTATAACTACAAAAAGAGCTAACCGTATCTTTGGGTCTTGCAGTGCGTGATTTGGGTTGAGACTTTAATTTATGGATAGGTGCCGAAACGTTGGGAAAATCAAAAAACCCCTAAAAAACCTAGAAATATAGCGCGTTTGATATCCGTAAAAGTTGTTTTATTTCAATGAACAGTGCGCGCCAAAACATAAGATGTCAATATCATTTATTCAGTCTAGGCTGTTACAAGCACTTATGAACGTCAAAGAAGCTACACCAACGGTTCACAAACCCTACGGCGGGAGACCTTGTAACGAGAAGAACCGGCAAGAAACTCGTCAAGGGCTGTTTTTTTCTCCCTGTTTTATTTCATACAGAGTCGTCAAATTCAAAAAGAAAATACTAATTAAAATATTACATTTTATGGTTATTGTAACCGTAAACAATTTTTAACTTTCAAAGAAAGACTTGTCTATCATACATTACAACATTTCTCGCATTACAAGATTACTGTACTGCAAGTTGTGAGGTACATACAGGTCAGTATTCATTTATTTTAGATAAAAATATTTAGGCTTTAAGCACAGCATTAAGATAAGCAGACTGAGGTAGACCCATTTCAGCTGGTGGCACCCGTTCACGAGCATGACGCATGAACCAGCCATCGCTTCGCTCAACCATATTTTAGGGAACGTAGCGACCCGCCTCACACGACACCACCGCAGAAATGTTTACATACATTACAGTAATGCTTGAGACCATTGCCATGAAAACACGCGCACTCAGAAACGAAAATGGTTAATTGTGCAGTGCTTTCTTGCAAGAGCTCGTCAATAACATTTCCACACCACTAGTTTCGCTCGTGTAGTCATCGTAGGTACGAAAAATTTGACACGCTAGGTTCTCATACAGTTTCGAAGGTCTGTGGGAAGTAACCCTATGAATTTTGATGATCATCAGTGAATGAGTCAGTGTCGAAATCGGGTTTTTTAGATATGAATAGAATCTAAGGTATAAGAGCTATGCAACTGAAAATTTATATGTTTATTAAGACCACTATTATATCCCGAAAGTTTTGTTTGTTCAGTATAATACAAACCCAAATTATGAGGCTTCAAAAAACGACAAAGCGCTTCGAGAAAAGGTAGGTAGTGCCCTTGCGCTTCGCTTGGCTCGCATTGGCGGGGACACTACCGTGTCCCCAGATTAACACCGTTCTAAGTAACATCGTGTCGTGTCGTAGAAAATAAGTGACCTTAAACGTAACCAAAAATCCTTGCCAAATACTCTATGTATATATCTAGGTACAAATGTGTGGCGATAAATCCCATGGGCATCCAAAGTTGTCCCGTAACGGGCGCTGCGGCGGCGCGCGTTGATTTACAATCCGTTTTAGCACCGGCGAACTTACTCCCGGTTGTTCAGACAACAGAAGTGATGAATTTACTTAAACATATTCCTGTTTTGGAAAAGTTTTATGATTTTGATAATTATGAATGGTATTAACTTAAGTCAGTAGCTTAAGTTACCGAAATTAGAGTATGTTAATTTTGTTTGGAATGAGAATTAGGTAGGTACCTACTAATAATTTATTAGACTCACTTTAGGTCATTGCGCCATCATAGTAAGTAAGTAGCTAAATAAGGGATCTTTATTATCATTTCAGCTACATGAAACCGCCAATCGCCTCTGTGGCCTAGTGGTAACAACCACCTTTATCAGATCCAGGTGTCCCGGGTTCGATTCCCAGCGGGGGTACATATTGTATTCGGTTTGGTTGGTGGTAGGACTTGTTGTAAGTCCGCCTGGCTAGCTACCACCCTCTTATCTAAGCCTGACGCCATAACAACAATGTTTTCAGCATTGTTGTGTTCCGGCAGTTAGAGATAAGATAGCCAGTTCCACTGAGGATTCCGGGAGAGGTTCTCTTCCATCTTCAGCCTTATCGATACTTAACATCAGGTATGATGAAGGCTAAGAGTCTCACCGTCGTTCATAAAAAAAAACATGACACCTTTTTGATCAATCCTTCGAGCGATGGCGGAACTTTATTTTTTTTACAGATCTCCTCACTGGTGTTACTAACCTTGAGCTTGAGCGTGATCTAAGGGATAAATTCATACTACGAGTACCTACCTTTAATTACAAATGACAATGTTTGTATCATCCGTCTGTCACCTTTTCACATCTGAACTATTTTAAGAGGTATTAAAGGCTATTTTTTACTACACTACGATAGGGCTAAGAGGTTAGCGAAAATAACGGTAGAGTGACGGAAATGGAACAAAATTTACGCAGACGCAGTAGCAGCTAGTTTATAACAGTAATATTAAACCATGATTGTCCACCCACTCAGTGCAACATCAAAGTCCGTTTAGAACAATTCGTAGCATTACAGTAATGGAATCGATAATTAGAATGTCAACATTTGAATAGTGGGTAATGGATTGGTTGCCAGTATCAATCATTGAGTAAATGCAGGCATACAGCACTGGCCCTGTTTGACGTAATGAACTGACACGGCATTGCTTACATAGTAGGAAGGTGCTACAGAATATATCGAAACTATGAGCTATACGATTAAGCAGTGTTTCTCAAAGTGGACGATAATAACACCTTGTTGGGCTTTAGAAGCCTAGTGCAGAGGGTCAATCACGGCAATGCGCAATTAAACAGAGTCATCATTGATATTTTTCTAATACGATCATAATTGCTAAACGGATTTAGATGAGCCCCACAGAGAGTTACACTGGATTTTGTAGCTTTTTTGTTAAACATTTTAGCAGCTAGGTACTTACAGTTTTTTCCGGGCAAAGGTTCCCTAGGAATTGTCTGAATGTCCACGCGGAGGAAGTCGCGGGCGGAAACTAATTGATTTATTGTTTGAGAATCTCTGAGAAAAAGTGGTAAGTATAGTATAGTACAAAGCTAACTGCCGGCACACAACAATGATGAATACATTGTTGTTATGGCGTCAGACTTAGATAAGAAAGTAGCTAGCCAGGCGGACTGACAACAAGTCCTACCACCATCCAAACCAAATACAAAATGTACCCCCGATGGGTATCAACTAATTACTAATCAATGATCAGTATAAACCTCTGTAAAACATTTTAGATATTGAAATTTGATCTTAGCATAATGAGCGTTGCGGTGTGTGGCCTCTCAAGCGCTCTCACCTTTAACCCTTCAAAACAGAGGGAAGTCGGTAAGTGGTTATCAACATGTTAATTTTAGACCACCACAATTTGGTGTCACTTTAGTTACAATGCACTTCAGTTCATGTTACATTATTTTATCGCGCACGTGAATTTAGTAAGTTTTAACTTTATTGCGTAGCTGTAAGGGTGTAGACTTCGACTTGTGTGCTATAGCTAAAGGAATTGTACGGTCAACAGCATGTCAGGGTTTACAAAACTTAACCCCAAAGATGGAGAAAACTTACTGATTCTGAGAAAAATAAAATAAATTTTATAGAATGCAATATTATGTGATGATTAATAAAAAGAAATCAACACTTTTTTACTCGAAATAAGGCGTCAAATATGACAACTCCACGTATAAAAAACTGTCAGTGTCAGTCACTGTCATTGAGTTCTACTCTGTGTTTAACTTTGTAATTATATTGACTGGACAGTGACAGTGACAAAATGACATCTTCCACCTCATGGTGGAAGATGGCGGATGGAAGGTGATGTATTTTTGATGTTTATTGCATTATATTTGTTGTTGCTTCCAGAAAACAAGATTTTAAAGAGATTGAATAATTAGAAACTGTTAATCGTGTCTTTATCTACCTTTTGGTAGGTATACTGTAAAAAGAGTGTCTATAGTATTTGTGTAATCAGGGCCCCTAGCCAATGTAAAAATTCAATAACGAAAATAATTAAAGTATGGTATTGGCGGGTTGGCATAAGCTGCGCTAAATCACGTGGTCTTACCGCAAGTTAATTGGCGAATATAGACAATAACGAATCGAATTATAGTTTCGCTACATAACGACGTTACTTAGTCTACGGGCCCTGCCCTGGTCCAGCCTTCATACACTTTTGGACATCACCTTTCAAACTCCAGTCGATTTTAAACTTTAAAATGCAAACCGTTGAGTTCGGAATTGTCTAAAGTGGCATATTTTATAAGCCGTAGTTGCCGTTGAGTGTACATTATGAGATTATTAAGAGCGCGTGCGCAGCTGCGTTATATGGGTAACCGGAACAAAATAGACTTGATATTTTTTAGTGTGGAGTTTATGGGCTCGAGTTGGTTTTGTTCCGGGAGTGGAGTGGGCGATGAGAGCAAACTTGGGCACGTGCTGACGTGCGGTGGTCTGACCACCGGTGTAGACTGTAGCTGATGCAAAGGTGTCACCTCTTCTGTTTTGATAAAGACTATATGGGGTTAGTCACCTCTTTTGTTTTGATATAGTATAACGAGCATAATGGGTTTGGAAATATTTCGCATTATTTTGTGCGTAGAATCGATGATAGGAAAGAAAGTTTGAATAGAATTTAGGTTACTATTTATAGAAGGTACGAGTCCCTACAATAAAAATGTGACCAGCTATTTTCATTTTTTTATGAAATTTTGTTTAGGTACAAATTAATATAGTAAATACATAAGTCAATAAACTTAAATATCTACGCGTTTCGCCTCTCGCTATGCTTACGCAAAAATATGACTTATAAGTAATATTTTTTTTTTTTTGACGTTTATAAACACAGATAAACTAATGCAAAGTGATTGTAATATTAACGAGGATATTTTTGCTTCAGCGTTTATGCTTCAATAATCATGTCATTGCTATTTTCATTTCCCAATTCTAACCGTCCCTGATAATTTATCTAACCCTATCATATACTCCTATTATTTTTAACGAGGAGTCGCCGAGACTCCTAGTTATGCTACAGCGTCAGGTGATTCTGTGAAGGTTTTCCGTGCTGTAGTGTCATGATTATTTTGGATCAACCCGTGACCACGGCAACTGAACAGGTGCCGTGGTGGAAACCAAAAAACCCTAAAGAACCCTAAAAAATATAGTACCAAATATATGTTTCAGGTAAATATTGTGCACTTAAAATCCGCATAAGTTTAATTATGAGTGCGCGGAGAAACTTAAGATGTGTTTATAAGTAGCCTTCCTCTAACAGTGACTACGAAAATGGGTCATATTGCAGATCAACTTAACCCTCACTCACTCGAGGATGTCCAGCTGAACAGATTTAGATATTTCTAAGTTTCTTTTGACATACACATTAGTGTTTAATTTTAAATTGTTTTATCAATTTGAGAAATATGATGCTACATGAAACATATACTTACACGGCAAGAAACATAAAATGTTTTCCTACGATTCAAGGAAATAGTCATTCTTCTTACAAAATTGTAAGTCTTTTTGTTGCTGCTTATGAAATATGTTTAAGTTTTCTTAATATTGATGACACTATTGAGAAGTACGGACAAGACAGCTGCCGTGGAATCGCGGGGGTCCCGGCAAAGAGTAGACAGGGGTGAAGAGAGTTAATTTCTCGTCAGAATATTTGTTTTACCTACACGGAGGAACAAAAAAGGTCTGGTAATTCTAAAAAGACCTTGGACGAATTAACCACTGGACACGAAACCCGAGAAGAATGTATGAAAACACGATCAACCAATTCTTGCGGGGGTGAGGGGCGATTACTAATGTCAAATAATGACAGTAGTGCTTGAAGTAATCGATAATTTTTTTATCGATAAGTAAGGAGTGAATGAATGAACCTATTGAGTTTAATAAATCATGTGTGTTTAAAAAAAATAGTAAGTTAATTGTTTATTTCGTGGAAAAATAAATAGCACGATAGGTAAGGAGTGAATGAATGAACCTATTGAGATTAATAAATCATGTGTGTTTTAAAGAAATTAGTAAGTTAATTGATTATTTCGTGGAAAAATAAAAAGCACCTAATAATATGAAAATCTCATTAAAAAAATACCTCAAATTCATAAAAACTATACAATATGGTTTCCAAAGCGTTCGTGTTTGGGTTTTTTTTTGTGAAAAATGGGTAGATACATGCAACCTGATACTAGTACTCCTGATAATTAGTATCCTCAATCTCTGAGGAACTAGCTATCTTACCTCTAACTGCCGGAACGGACTTGGATAAGATGGTAGTCGCTAGCCAGGCGGACTTACAATTTACTTACTAACACTTTTTAAGTGAGTAAAAAACATTAATATTTGGTTTATATAGTAATATAATTAATTATTTACATTAACTTCTTCAATCAATCGAGCTTTTTTATATAAAACAAAATATGGGTAATTAGTTCATTACAGAACCATTGTATAGGACATACACAATAGCAACCCCTCCATAAGTGTTTAATTTTATAATCGATTGCAATCCCTTTCAAAGGTCAAATAGTTGTGGCGCGATGCTATGTGATGCGATGTGAATAATATGTACCTTTTAAATGAAAAATTTAAAGGGATTGTGATAGACTTACAATTAGACAATAAACCCCCTGTGTGCTTCTCGAGCTGTGATATCTCGTATTCTACATTTTTTTTGGAGCCAAAAATCTAAGTATACTAAAATTTATTGAAAATAATCATCGACATTAGAAGATCGTTGAGACTAAAACATTTTAATTTGAACTCTAGTATCCATTTACATTTAAGAAATATGCATATTTGTAAGAAAAAATATAAACTTGTTTTCAATTTATTAAAGATCTCAAAATTTACGCCACCGTACGAAATTAGCACAACCTAAACCCAAATTAGAAATAGTAGACTAGCGTTTGGATAGCGTATGGTCCAGCATACGCTATGACAGTTTTAAACAACAAACAGAAGTTATCAACAAAACATCGCATATAAATTACCCATATTTAAGAAAAAGCCAAGGCAGTATCTTTCTAGCAACTACTAGCTGAAATACTAATTGCAAGAATATTTCAACCAATAGTTTATTGTAGTTTTAAGATTGTTTTACTTGAATATAATAAAACGATCTTAAAATTTAAATATTATAAGATTAAAAAATAGTATAATATAGCTTACGTACATACATAAATATAATTAATTTTATTCTTGCTGTGACCTAACAAGGTCTATGTTAGAAACAAATAATAAATGTAATCACCATTTATGATAAATTTTAACAAGAAAAATATTGGAACAAATGAACTCGGCCACAAGTGAATTTTCAGATGTGACTTGAACCCACGACTTTTGGGAATCCGGCCCTAACCAATGAGCTACCGAGACTTGCGGACCACTGTCAAAATTCTCCGATACTTTTATACTTTTAATATGCTGTAAGAATATCCTTCCTTGCATTCGAAAGAGAAAAAAACAAATGTTTAACGATCAATTATGATGCAACAGCTAATAATTTATGATTTTTGAATTTTTGCGTTGTCAATGCTATTTTTATACTTATGATAAATGGTAAATGTTAATGTACAACACACTATGATAATGTACAACATAAGTCTAATACTAAAAAACAATACCGTGACTGATTGATAGGCAACGCACAGCCCAAACGGCTAAACCAATTAAACTGAAATTTTGCATACAGGTTCCTTTAACGATATTGGCGAGCACTAAGGAAGGATGTTTTGATATTACCACGGGAACGGGAACCATGCGGGTGAAAAAAGCACCTTTTTTTTAAGTTTGAAGCTATATTTATAATATAACGAGCTCAAAGTTCGTAGGGTTGCGTCGTATAATTACAGAGTTCCTATAGTTATCTTCTGGCTCCATCATCAGACCTTAGATGTTATCTAAGACCTGAGTCCTCGTCCATGTTATCTCCCTGCGTACCGGTTCCACCCAATTTCTTCGTGTTAGGGGTTCAACTGTAAATCTGAAATTAATTTAAATAGTTCCTACATTACAATTGGATTCGTTCGTTCATTTACATACATCGATATGTTTATCGATATGTTCAAGCCCTATACGACATAAAAATGACAATTGATTGAATGAGTGATACTTATAACCCAACCAAATTACTTATGCAATATCTTTGAAGAATTTACACGTACAATGATTACTTTTTGAAATGACGTATTACATTTTGTTTACATACCAAATTTTATTTATTTTACGAAAAATTGCTACTCTAATAGATTGAAATTATACTTACGCGTGAAAAGAAAAATGTTTTGATTGTCCGGTATGTTTTTTACAAATTAACTCAGCGTATTTACCCATTTTTGAGATAATGTTCCACTTCGAGATCTCGCGTCATACTGACAACGCCATATTGCTTACTGTGTTTAAAAGGCAGGGTAAGTGACAGAGGGGTAAAGGCGAACGCGGTCCTCGTTACGCGTCCAGTGGTTAATTCGTCCAAGAAAAAGACATATGAGAAAATCCTAGCACTTAGATCTTATAAGTTTGAATATTCTACATTCAAAATCTTATCAGAAATACACACGTTTTCATTAAAAAACTCCAACAGCTACAAATATTTAGAAACCGACAGTAGCTTATTGTAACATCTGAAAAAAAAATGTGTGAAACAAAGTGTGCTCGAGAGTGTTTTTAGTGCTAAATACCAGTTTTTATCGGTTTGTTTAACATACAAAGTAAAAATTCATTGAAAATTAGTGAAAGGAACCTGCGGGCGAAGAAATAAATGACCAACTAGTGCTAAACAAATCTGAATTTATTGATGAACAACTATTTGACATCCGTGCTATCAGTAAATGGGCCAATCAGATGACCGCGTACTAACTACGGGTACTTGTACACCGTGCCGCGATTGGTGCATTGGATATGGGTTCGTTCACAATTCTGCTGATCTCGTTTGTTTATAAACTGATTATTTACATATAAACGAAGAATTATCTGTTTTATTGTAATTGTACGGTCTGTTTACAATAATACAAACAATCGGTTCTTGCAAAAAGACGGTGACATATATTTAAATGAGGCAATCCATAAATCGGGAAAAAATTAATATAGGATAAAAAGTATTGTATGTGTTAATCTATGTGTTAAAAAAAACATAAAGCTGTCAATGTTAATGTCAGCAGAGACATTTAATTTATAGCATCAAAAAAGGAGTTTCACCCGAGTTCTTTTCGTAATAACACGTGTTGTGAGGCTCCATTTTTAACTCAATCTACCGTACAATTTCTATATAATACAAAATATATTTACTTGACATTGGCTAAATTCGCGTATCTAACGCGAGCACGCCATTAATTAAGAAACAAGAAGAAGAAGCATCAAAAAACTCGTTGAGTTTTGTTTTGTTTAACATTTAAAGTATCTTCTTTTTCACTGTTATCGACTAATGAACAGCGGCAGTTGTCAATTCTGTTGTGTCTCATTCAAACATCATATATCATTGGTCTCATCTCAACCCTGTTCCGAATCGCACATTGCACTACAAAAAAAAAACGAAACATTTTTCTATCGTATGCAATTAAAATGTAATTAATAAACACAGATTTTACTTTATATTTCCAAAGGTGTAGTTTTATGTCAAGTGACATTAAGCCAAAAAATATGTAAAAACTACAGTAAATAAATTATTTTTCAAAAACATTTTTGAAATACTATACGCGATTCGGAACAATTTTGAAGTGTCACAGGAATCATCCTAGCTGAAAAAAACTTTAGGTACTGTACCTAATATTGCAATCTCCAGCCTAAATAATATTTTTAAGCTTTGTCCAAACTACACTTGCACCGGGGGCAAAGCACAGACGATCCATTTGTTAAGCGCCACGTGATATTATTGTGTTATTTATTAGTCTGCGGCCAAGCCTACTGAGTTACCAGTTTACAAACACTTGGTTAATTTTAATATCTCCTACTTCCATAAAACCAGTTGTGGATTATATTCGCCGTAATCACCGCTTATATGGTGTAGTAGGTGGTAAATAATGTCACAACATTTATGTTTTAATTAATTGGTAGTCAAAACATTTCAAGTTACAAATGTAAGACCTACCTATACAAATAAATCTTAATTTATAGCTGCAACGACAAAATTTTATGGAACTATCATTTAAATGAAAGTAAAAATAGCCGTATTTTTGTATGACAAAATGCATTTGATCTCATATGTTTGTAATATTAATTATAATATAATGAAGGAATAATCTTGCTTGCCTGCCATGTTAGACAGCATAAACCGACCTTAAACTTAATCTGATTTTTTATTTATTTATGATAACCTAAGTTTAAGGTTTATGCATGGAACGTTACACATCTCGCGAAGTAATTATATGAATAATCTAGGTCATTCTATATTTATCCAAGGATTTGGAATCGATTTAGGCCTGTTTATACAAAACTAAGACGCCATATAACAAGTATTGCTAAAAGGTTTAATGTAAGGCTAACCTGTGGATAAAAAGCAATTAGCATATGAAAAACTGTTCAATGAAATTTGATGACGAAACAGGTGTTAATATAAAACATTTCGATTTCTCATATTTGTATTATCAAGCAAAAAATTGGGTTTGTGGTACCTGTTTGTGGTAACAAGATCTCTATAGACGGATATTTATAAACAGAATGCAAACATAATAAAAACCGACTTCATAAAGCCTTTGGAGGTGCGAAGGCATCGGTAAAAGAGTCATATTTCAAAATAACAAATTCGATGTTTAATATTTTTCGCATGTTTTCGATACTGATTTTAGTTATCAGATTTGGATGACTCAGTGTATGGAAATACTGGACGTAATTGACATAATAAGTAGGGATTTGATTAATTTCAGGAGTGGTTTTAAAACAAGTACCTACCTAATAGATTTGCAATACGAATGATAAAAATAAAAAAAATATTGCACAAAAAAGAGGATTACATTAAAAACACATAAAAGAAAGTAAAATCAAGTGTGCATAGAAGAATGCAGCTTTCAATGCAATGACCAGAGGTTCCCAAACTAGGCTAAGCCTGTAAATTGGGTAACCAAAAAAAAAAATGAAAATTCAGGAAATATTGCAAAGCAGTTAACATAAATTATTACCTAGATCCATTCCATTAGTCACATTTTATTTGTGAGTTTGATTACACCTAAGATACTTTTATCAATACAATAAGAAACTTAATTAGAAAATTTTGCTTATAATAAATTTTAAGTCGCGATAGCTCAGTGGTTAGCTTCCGCGACATTGGACCGGATTTCCAAAGGTCGTGGGTTCGAGTCCCATCTGAGAATTCACTTGTGGCCGAGTTGATTGTTTTCCAATATTCTTCTATTAAAAATTCATCATAAGTATAAAAATAGCATTTAAAAATGTCAATTTTGGTATAAAATGAGTTCTTTTTAATAATAAAACTTAAAAACGATGTACTTACAACAACCAACATCCTTAAAATCTCTTCCGGTGAAGAAAACAATACATTCCCGTGATTGAAGGATATCACAATAACCCTGAAGCACACGCGTCGAAAAAATAAATCAAACATTCTCTTTAGGACGCCCACCATTAATAAAACTCTTTAAAATATATTTAATAATGTCCACAAAGGTTGAAGAGCACAAAGCTCGCCCATAAAGGCACAGCATTTATTATGGCGACAATATATCGAATACAAAAAGATAGTGTGACAAAGACGTGTACTTTTTAATAATATTGTCATTTCTCAACAGCAGTGGACTCTTTCAAAAAGCCATAATGCAATAATTTATTTCTTTATAAGAGTTTTTTTCTCTGTGGGAGAATACGACCAGGTGAGCACGGGTTAAAATCGAGCCTTGGTGAGCCTTTCTATTAGGGATAATAGAAATCCGATATTAAACCTTACTTGATTGTAATAAGTATCAGTAGTCATATTTTATTTAGAATGAAAAGCTAAAAGCTAAAACTAAAACTAGAACGTTTTGGAAACGCTAAAATAACTTTTTTTGCTTGGTGATCGTAAATAATTATATGAAAGATACCTACGTAAAGCGATATGCATCTAGGTATATGCAATATCTAAGTATAAAACTATTAAGTGCCACATTTAATTTAAAAACATACTACTCAGATGCATTTACCTCAAAGAAATAGTTGTGTAACTGATATTTTGTCTTTTTTTACTATAGAAAATTATGCAATAAATAGAAATCCAAGGAGAAGCACTAAACAGTACCAAGTTACTTTTTTTTTGACATTTTAAAGTTAAACTTTTGATACTTACCGAAGTTAGTAAACATTATCGTGTTTAGTACACAGCCTGCTTTGAATTGTCATGCAAAAAATTAAATTTTTTTCAACAGACGTGTCGACAATTCGGCGTGAAACAAGAATCTTTGTCACCGCGCAAAAAAGAACAATCGTTGTAAAGTTTATAGGCATCGTCGAGACGGGGTTGACATCGGAGCCACAATAAAATCGATGAAATATTTAGGGGCAGCGCGATAACTCATGGTTACTATGGTTAGGGGTACGAGCGCTATTGTGCCGAGTCTGTACAGGTAGAAGCGCAGTGGGCAGTCACCCTTATATTGACGGAGAATGGGTAATTGCAATTGTTTCACCAAAAAACAATTGCAGGTTTGTAGCTTATAAAAAACAAATGAGCATCGTTCTATTTTTTCGATAGTATGTGAAGTTCATACACTTTGGAATGTAGAGATTGGTCTGAAAACAAACGAATCAAATGCGAAGCTTTATGTCTGATATGTCACGATGCAAATACACGGAATATAAAACTAAACTATTTGTATCGAATTTAAGCTATTAAAAAAGAAATATTTGTATTAAAAGTTTTTTAAGGTGCAATCAATTATTTGAGGTTGTACTATACAAATTAAACAATATTTATGTATATTTATGATAAATTTATAAATAGTTATAAGTAAAAAAATAACATTATAAATGCAAAAATAAACCTAATATATTTATGTACCTAACATTAAGGCGCTGCGTAATTATTTTAGTTAGAAACTATAGATTATATTTTATGGAGAGATTAGAATATACCATAATCTATATTCTAATCTCTCCAAAAATGCTATACTCGTAAAGAAACCAAGAAAAATACCAAGAGGAATGACATCATTAAAATTTGTTTTTAATTATTCTTCATAATATGACACTGATATTTTATATTATACATTTTGTTATATTGATTATTTTTTAAGTTGGTACGAGTTATCTTTTTATATATCTAAATTATTAAACTAATTTAGTTAATTAAATACCTACTGATCAAGATAGCAAGAAAAGATCAATCAAATTTTTATTGCAAAACATTATTATCATAAAAGGGATGAACGAAGGATGAACGTAAACTATAAAGATTCGGAACAAAGTATAACGATACGAAGCTGTAGGGCTTTTTATTTGCGTTTACCTAATAACTGCAATTACTCCACTTAAGAAATAAATAAAATAAATCTTCGAGAACAAATAACAAAATTTTTTTTTGTTTACAAACATTCTTTCAGTTCCTGGAGTATACTGTCAGTATTTCCAAGTAGTGCTTCGCCTTAATTGATAGTTTCAATGAGACACAAATATCAATTTGAACAGTGCGAGTTGTTGTCAGACCTCCTCCAGTCCCAGCAGAGGGCGCGGTGGCTTGCATTCCTGTCACGTAGGTTCACAGGTCCATTTCCAGTGTGGACACCATGATATAACTTCTTGGTGGGATTTTCCCGGTATGCAAAAAATAACTTATTTTTTAAATTTTACTTTTTTTAAAGTCTAGCTGGTGAAACAAAATATACCTACGTATGTACCTACTTCACAATGAATTGAATTTTTTTAGTTATTCATTTTCAGAAAACATAAAAAGGACAAAAAATGCTGTGTGTTTTACAAAAGTATAGCTTTTTCTAAATCTAAATCTATTGTTCTAGAAAGTAAAAATGGTCTTAGTATATTTGATTATTTTTTTCACCTCACACGCTCGGAAAAGGAGGTTTTGCCATTCAATGTATGCTTGGAAAATCGTATTTTGCGGCTTAAAAAAATACTTTACCATAGTATAGTATTTTTTTAATTTAGATAAAAAATTCGTCATTGCATTCCGAATCGCCCTATTGAATTTTTATGTTACATTTAAATCTTATATTTTAAATAACTTTGAATTAATTATAATACTCCGTTTTTGTTTTATAAATTATTTTAGTTCCTTGAATCATAATAACAATTTATTACAAGAATTTTCAGTTTACGGTCAGTGAGATGACAACCTATGATTGGATTTCGGAATGTGACAAAAACCTTTATTTTTAAATTGTCTAGGTGCACCTAACAATATTTTCGGAATCGTTTTTATTTTCCTCAAAAGTAACATTTTATTCCTATTATAAATAACTTTGAATTAACTGCAATACTCCCTTCTTTATTATTTTAGTAATTTAAATCATAAAATCAATAAGAATAAGGTTAATTTAAACTAAACGATTTGTTAACAGATTTTTCTCTGGAAGTTGACAGCGGCAAAAACCTAATAATTTCCCTCGCCGCCATTGTGAGGAGAAAAAATGTGTGTTTCGCTTGGAAGAAAAGTTTTTAGCGTCTCGTACATTTGAAACCCTCGCTACTCTAAGGATTAAATCTTTGAACCAATCGCTGCGCTCATAGTTCAATTCTAAAACCCTTCGCTTTCTCAGCTTTGAATCTAATCCAATCGCCGCGAAATCCAACTTTCCAGCCTTGCATAACAAATAACTATATAAATCGCACATTATTTTGTAAGTCAATTGTTTTGGCAGGAACACTTTGGGATTTATTAATACCTAAAGAGTTCGCATAATCAGGGTGATTAATATTTTGACAAGCTAGGCCCAGAGCCCGGTTCGCAGTACGCGTACCTATTGTTTTGGTAGGAAAATTAAATTTGGAAGAACCTATTCTGGAAGAAATTGCTATCTAGCAATCTTCTTCTTAGCGTATCGATGGCAGACACTAAAGTATTAAGGTCCAAAATTCAGCCAGGTTGCACCTCGCATGTTTGGGTTCGATGGACAACGGTTCGACGCACCTTACGAAGCTGCGTCGGGCAATAGAGTTAAGGGCAATAGAGGGGTCTATTTGTGTGCTTCCTTCTATTGTCTTATGAATAAAGTGTTGTAACGTTGCCTTATTTCATTCATATACTGTGAACACTCAAGTGATCTCTATGCTTCTCACTGTTGATCCGCTTGTACTCTCGTAGATACGATTTTGGACTGAATGATAGATAGATCGTAATTTTATTTCACAGAGATAATAATAATATATTATATATAGTTTTGTTAAAGTTAAGCGTAATATAAAGTGAAATACCTAGCAGGATGATTTTCAAGTGGCGCCCAAACTCGCGGCACGAGTTTTCGACTAGAAATTATATTTTGTCGTCTGTCGTTATAGAAGAATTTTATTTTTCAACTATGGTTTTTCGTCGTCAGCTGATAAAATAAGGCGAACAACGCACAGAAACCAACAAGGAGACTCCGACAGTGAAGAATGTAGTAATGGAGTAGCACAACCCAAAACTTCTTCGAATATCGTATCGATGTTTTATTATTATTATCAGGATTTATCCCAAAAGAGTTCGTTTAAGCAGTCGCCCTATCTCACAGGTCCAGCGCCGGTTCGGGGAACCATGAAGTCGTCACGCGCCCCCCGCCGGGACAGTAGCGCGCGGGCGGTCCAACCGCCCCTTAATTAATTATAATATATACCTGGTCTGTGCTCAACTCTGGAATTGTCGTTTGAGAGGGATTTATGTTCGCTCCGTACTAGGGTTGTTGTTTTGTGGGTGTAAGTTCACTTTTGTCTCTAACTTTATACAAGTTAAAATAATTCATAAAAATTATAAACACTTTATTCCACGTACAGGAACATAGACACAGGCAGTAGAGGGAAACACACAAAAACTTCTTCCAGGCATCGTCTTATATGTCAAACTACGTTCCGTTGCGTATTATGATGAAATATTGGCCAAATTCCAGTTTCAAGCTCTAAAGAATGCTATTAAAAGGAAGAGAAAATCAAAGTGGCTCTGTTTAACTTTTAAAATATTCGGAAAAATTTGAGCAGACACTAGAGTGGAGTCACCTAACTTCGAAATGATTACTTAAGCCGCGCCAAAGATTCCATGGTTACTCATACTAAAATAAGAAAACATTAAATCATAATTATAAAACGTTCTTCACATTTTTGGTCATACTTTGTTCATGTTATTTATCGTGATTACGTTTTATCGGCACATAATCCTTGTTCACAAGGCAATCGAGATAAAGATCGACTTCCGATCGTATCCCGCATCTCCCACTGATTATTTATGTATAATTAGAATTATTTTAGCCTCCGCCACAAGAAGCCGGTAGCTGCCTCGTAAATATTAAATATGTTTAGGTAATAAAACTTAAAATTAATAATTTGTGTACTTATAATCGAGGTGACCGTGTCATCATTAGTTATGAAAATATAGATTGCAAAATATTGCTCAGAAAATTTTTAGGTTGCATCATCGGTATGTCTAATTTTGTTTATAATTTGAAATGTTTATTTAAATCATTTGTAAGTTCATATTTATTACACCACAACAGCTGCATTGATTTTGTCGTGGTTTTTATAATAATTAGTTCCATTTACATCGATTGAAGTGCTTTATATTGGAATACCGTATATCAATGACATTTTATACATAGATATTATGTTTACTTTTATAGTAATTTGCGGGTAAATCTAAGAAACCATTTTAAATTCAAATCTTTTCTTTGTGCATAGAACAACATCGGGCCCCAAACATAGGGTCTTCCCAATTTTCGCAATGCGAGCTCTTGTGATATAATTATCTGCTTCAAGTACAAAATATCATTGCCCTATACACACAATCTTAGAGCTTTTTGTTTTTTTGCGATAAGTATAAATAAATTATTACCTTATAACTAGTGAGCAAATAAATAGCAAAACAAACGTCGATACCTGTTTCAATTTCAAACGTTACAGATTTATTTTCAAAGCCAATTTAAGATTGCTCTACAAAGTCCAACATGTACAACGATATTTTATGTATGGTTTAAGACATTTATTTCTCAAAACAGAATACAGTTAGTTATTTTATGTTTGCTCAAGACCATCATCAGAACAAATTTTCGTATAAAAAGCAACCTTGAAATATCGAAAATAGCTTTTTAGCAGAGTGAAAATAAAATGTTGTATGGAACAGTTGTTTGTTTATACATAAAAGTTTTTCGTGATAATGAGTTCTACAATGGTTTGAGTAATCATAAAATAACGTTGGATAATATACATAGGCACTGAAAACTGTTCTAAAAAGAGCTATTCGATTTTTTTTGTTTTTGTTACAAATCCTCGTTTAAGCAGTTCTGACATGAAACTCAACTAACAGACTGGCAGAGCTTCCGTATTAATAATATTAATGCAGATAAACGGCAATTAACCAGTAGCTATTTCTGGTAGGGTACACATACAAGGGTAGGGTAAGCGCAGGATTTCGGTACATCCCTCCCGATTATAGCGCGTCGAATCTTTGATGAGCCCTGACTAATCAACCTCACGCGGTTCATTTGACTTTTATTGTAATTGGATTTAGCGGTTTGTACGCTGCGTGTGAGTTCAATTTAGGTGTTTAGAGGTGTATGGATATTTGGAGGAAATTGTGTCTCTCTGTATATCATGTTTTAGTATTAAATTACTTCGCATGGCTATGTCGAGTAGGTACTTACGATATAATATATGACAGTATGTGTACGTACCTAGCCAAAATAAATAAATATTAAAAAAAATCTCGATTTGATTGATGAATGTAAATGAAATGACATTAATTGCATTACATAAGTTTAGTATAAGTAGTAAATATATTAAAGTAATGAGGCTTTTCATCTTAAAAAGTTAAGAATGAATAAATAAATAAATATTTCTTACACTCAAACCAATTAACCTAGCCCCAAAGTAAGCACTGTAAGGCTTGTGTTATTGGATACTAGGGTAACGGATATAAATACATATAATTATACATATATAAGTACTTATGTGTAGAAATATATATAAACGTCTATTACTCAGGTACAAATGCTTGTATTCATCATACAAACATTTGCCCCTACCGGGATTTGAACCCGGGACCTAAGAGTAAGCGACACCTTGAAACCGATGTACTTACGTACGTACACTCTACCACGGAGGTCGTCAATGAATAAGTTATAATATAACTGTATTACTTATATTACATATTATTACAAATGATCGTCTTATGTCCAAAATAAAAAAAAAGATTTAAAAATACATCCCAAAGTTTTCAAGTCGTTTTATATAAGTTTTATCAATAATTTCATCTATTTCATTAATTTTATTGCACAAGCACACTTTCGGCAAACTTTTCTCACAATTAAACGACATTTAAACGGCAGTTAAGTCGCGCCCAGGCGATTAGTCGCTCCAAATCTTTGTGTGCGCGTTAAAGTTTGACCGAATTATCTTTCGCCGAAGCATTTCACATCGTTAAATTGTCTGTAATTGCAATAAATATGTCCCGTTTTGTTTGGCAACAAGCGGCACCGTGTCGGATCGGTTTCAGCGTGCAGTGGGGGCTAACCGCTGGGTGGCACTTACTCAAGGGTTTCTTTGACAGTTTGTAGTTTTTGAGTTATTGATTTGCTTTTTTTTCACCGAAAATTAAAGTGGAATGTGTTTTCGGAGTCAGGTATTGGTTTGGAACCTCTTTCTAGGTGAACAGTAGACGTCTCATTATTTTTAGTTTGTGTTTTGTTTGAAAGAGAAAAGTAGGAACCATTGATTTTCTACATACGATTGTCTAAAAAGCAAATTTCAGACTTAAAGAGTCTCACGCGTGACTCAGGCCATATAAATATATCAAATACTTTTTGGTACATTAGGTTGGTACAATATTACAATTCTGTGTAAAGACTAAGCACCAAAACAGAGGCAGGCCGGCTAATCCTTTACGTCACCGCATTGTAAAGTGTAAATCCTCGAACAATATAAATATTACAACTAAGCGCCAGGTAGACGGTTTTTTGTAACACTTACAAATGTGTAACGTATTAAATAAAAGTAACTTTGTTTTGTAAAGGTACTTGAAAGTAATTTCTGTTTAACAATGTAAATGATCGACTTTGAACAAGAATTTGTTATTTGTTCTAATTTTACGCTTTATCAGAATTGAATAAACGATAAATATTGTATAGCTTTTGTTAAATATTTTAGAAATACGGTTTTATTTTGAAATATGTTTTAAAATAACTTTTTAATATTTTATGATTTTAGAATTTTTGCATTTTTCAATGCTATTTTTATACTTATGATAAATTTTAAAAAGAAAAATATTGAAAAAAAACCAATTCGGCCACAAGTGAATTCTCAGATGGGACTCGAACCCACGATCTTTGGAAATCCGGTCCAATGCTCTAACCACTGAGCTACGAGACTTTGACCGACTCACTTGTGGCAAAGTTGATTTCATTTATTTTTTATATCTTTGCTATAAAAAATATGCTATATGCTATTGCTATAAAGCTATACTTACTTAAATAAAAATAAAATGGAACCTATTTAAAGTGTTTATCACCATAAATGGAAAAATATTTCTTTTCTAAATAGATTTGGAAATTTGGAAAAATGTGTTATTTTTTCTTAACCCACAAAATGAAAATGATATAAAGTAAGTACTTACATAAAAAAAGGTATTGAAAATAAATGCATTAACTATTCCAGTAAGGTGTTTATGGCAGGATAATACAGATGTTTGGAATAACAACAATTGAACAGTAGTTTGTCCTCTTCAGCCTATACAATGTTTATATTATTGTAGAACCACAAAGCCAACGACATTCGAACAAACGGACAAATAGTTCCGAACAAAATAAATAATAAAGCCATTATTGGCCACTGTGTTGGCAACAATCTCAGTGTTGCCATACAATGGCAGCTAATAAATTCTAATACAATGCAATGTCACCGCATTTGTTATGCAATATATCGCATAATAGTTATAATAAATATAATAAATCGGCGTGATGTTGGAAGAATTTTTGGTTAATTTATGGATAAATGAGATTGTGGGAAATTGGTCAAATACGATAGTTGCAATTATTATAACGTCTATAGATGGTAAAATACGACATTAAAATTGCCTAGGACGACATTCTTTTATGTCAAAATGTTTCTTTATTTATTGAATGGTACAAAGTACAATCACAGTCTATAAAACTAGTAGTACAATGGTTTTAATTTAGGTACAGGCAGCGGCGGCCTTAGGAGGTGGCGAACAGGGCAATCGCCCAGGGCCTCGCTCTTGCAGGGGACAACCCAAGCAAATTTAAAAAAAACATAGATTTTTGAACTATTTTTTTTTATTTTAAACTTTAGATTTTGATCCTTAATTATTTATTAACATAACGGTACATTAAACAATCATTATGTAGTAATGGTATTGTAGTACTACAGTAGGCACCTATATGTGGCATCCGTTTTTACACTAAGTTAAATGCTATTACCTATCTCTCGTCTCCAAATGTTGGGGCGATTTGAAATGTTGGACTCATCCGTAGTACCCGGCATTGCTTTTAGTTTTAACTAAAGGCATATGATTTGAGCATGAGATTCTCTTATGCTATTTAGAGCATCTTAATGGCTGTTCCAAATAAATATATAGTTTTGATGATATGACAGCAGTTATTGAAATAAAACAACTTTAATGGATTTTAAGCGCACTGTATTTGACGAGTTAAGATCTAATTTTCTGTGTTTTTTAAGGTTTTTTTTTCGTTTTCCTGACGTTTCGGCACCATTTTAGCTGCCGCGGTCACGGGATGAAATACAGTGCGCTTCTGTAAAAAAATGTTTTATTTCAATGAACAGTGCGCGCCAAAACTACGTAAGTAGCAGTTAGTAAGCCAATATTAGATGTTGTTTTTATGCGAAATTTTTAAAAGATTGCAAAAACATCTTCACTTTTCTTGTAATAGACAAAAGCTATTAGAAATAGTTTTAAAATTCTCAAGTCACCCATATCGTCCGTACACGAGACTATTAGAGGATCATTAGCTTGTCACTCCTTCGTACCTGTCTATTTATTATCTTGTCAAAATATTTCGCTGAACCCGTGGTATTCCTTTTTTTGTGGAATATTTTCGTGAATTTGTCCAATTGTTGTGGCACAATGGAGTCCATCGTGACATCTCAATATTCGCTTCAAAAGGGAATCATTTGTCATTGTCCATTAGAAGATATTGTTGGGATACGTGTAAAATATTGAAATGTTGCCTCCGAATATTAGCTACGTCTACTTATCGTTTGTAGTGAATGCATGAAAATACTTTTGTAGAACATTTATGTAAAGGTTCCTGTACTGAAACAATGAAGGAAATTGGGAGTGAAACTTATTTTTTTTCTTTTATAAATATATTACATAGCACGTATATAGCCTAACTTATAAAAAATAGACAGTTATCATATACGAGTACATTGGTAGGTATAAATCCGAGATAAGTAGCTAAAGCAATATTTGATCATTTGTAGTGTGTGGGAATCAAATCTACGACCCTTGGCATCACCTGGATCAGTACAAAGCCATCAGGCTAATTCATTTGTAAACAAATAGTTTTGTATAAATAGGATCTATGAATCATAATAAAAATATCACTTATGACAAGGCCATCTCTCAAACAAAGTAGACATTCCATTCTGATCAGAATATATGGAACAGCGCATTGGATTTGTTTAAGCCTGAGTGGATAACCCTCTCCGTAGGTGTGGGCGAGGCGGGCAAACATCCGAATAGGAAGCAGAATACAGCATGAAATAAAAATCGCATTGTAATCCGCTATTGGACGGAGATAAGGAGGGTTTGTGACAAGGCAAGAATTATGTGCTCCGGAGGGCAATTTTTCTTCCCCAGGATTTATTCTCGTAATTTATAGGATCCGCCTGTATCTGAGCTAACCCGGCTGCCCTCCCAATTAAGACTTACCTCGTGTCCTAATTAAGATGCTATTAATCCTGGACGGATATAAAATTTGTACTTTCACTCATAATTGGTTAAGTTCGAAGCTTAAGAGCATGCCATTTGTTTGGGCGATGATATAATTCAAGTTCATAATTTCTTCACTCAGGTAAAGGTACTTCGTTTTTTATATCAAACAGTTTGGAGCTTTGTGTTGCTCTAACATATTTTAAATTATGCGTCTCTAGTACTTAACATCTTCTTGGGAATAATAATCTAGTGTCCTATTTTGTAAGGAAGTGTAAATTTCCTTTTTTTATAATTTAGATAGTGCTGGAAATCATCTTCTACCTCTATTGATCGTTTAATCGCGGCATCCATCAATTCACGCCGAAATTTGACACGCAAAATTTTTGCGAACGTGCCCCGCCATGAATTGTCGCCGACAAAAGTGTCTGCGGTGCGACTCGGCTTAAACCAGCCCCCTCCAACCACCAGTCGTAAATTTAGGGTTTCATAAAACCAGATCCGAGATAAGACACAGTGTGGAGAGAGTCCCGGATCAAATGCGAACCTCCGTAGACAATAAAAATAACGCTGGCGCATCTGCGGTCGCCATTTTACCGTCAATGCCACGAATTCGTGTTTACACCAATATTCGTAGATGATAGCGATCACTGTTTCACTAGAACTGCGACAGGCATGGCACTGGCCGCTGCAATGCGAAACCAATCGAGAAAAAAGCGAGCTGTCAAGACATCAACAAAAGCGCATTATGATTTTAACAGTTTCTGAATTGCTTCAGTATTATGAGGCGTGTACTATGCCTTTCATCTAGTGTAAGGGTATTTGGGCGCTTTTGTGGCTCAGTATTGACAAATAAGTAAGATTTACTCCTAAAGCAAAAATAATGGAGGATTAGGACGGCGGCGAGTTTTTTCAAGCACATTTCAAGACGCTTGGCGCCATTCGAGTATTGCATTATTCGTGTCGGCGCAGGTCTCTTGCATTCTATCAGAGGCTGTATTGCAAATAGATCAAGTGGAAATTGCAATCGTATTCAGAGCGAGGCAGTTTGCGTAACACTAGAATAAACAACGTCGTAACAATGCAAAAGAATACGTATAATTCAAATGGATTTGCGTTCATAATCGAGAACAGCAAACTATGTACGATCGTATGAATGTATAGGCGAAGCGTCTTATAAAATTTGCATCGAAGCTTGCGGTGGGAGAACGGGTCGTAGGCATAACTACGTGTCGGGGACATATATTAAAGCTTCAGTAGATAGGGGTGCAATAATTTTGACAATGACTAGCAACCTTTCCCGGAGAGGCGTAGGCGCGGGGTGCGGCGCGGGGGGCAATCTGCGCACTAAATCACGCTACGAATAAAATTTATGGCGCCGAGATAAAAACTCGCAGCTTTTCTCTTTTACGTTCCTTCCCCTCCCGGCCCCCGGGCCCCGCTCGGAAAATCCATAGGGATTTTTCCAAGTGTTCGGGCGACGCGTGTGTGGGGTCGAAACGATTTTGTTTTATGCTTATTGCCATTGTGTTGTTTTGTTTGGTAAGTTGCACAGATAAGGATAGGTACGATAGATCGCGCCGGTCAGCCGAGCGTTCGGTGACGTTTCGTGATCTTTACGTGGCGCTGCTCGTGCTTTGTTTTATGACTCTCATAAAATATAACGACTCTGCAAGTCAACAACTTTAAAATGCTAAGCTTGGCTTAATTGTTAGCTATTCGTTATAACTGAATGCGAAAGGGTCTTGATATCAATCAGGTTGTTTTGTTAAAGCCCTTCACAGTGTGCCATGAAAGAGTTTCTTTAAAAATTAAAATCCAAAGCTGTATACAACTGTCGTCTGGCGTTATGCACACTAAGAAGTACATTTTAATTGTATTCGGAATGTTATGTTTCTGCTTGACATATTTACAAAAAGGATATTTCACTTTTTTTTTCGTTTTAGCTTCTCTTATCGCCTTTTCTATTTAACTATGGTGTTAACACGCAAACTGTTTAAATATTAAAAATGCAAATTTTCATCAACGTGGTCATAAAAATTTCCGTAATTTTCCAATACTTACATATGAAATAACTTTATATTATTATAATAAAAATATTAAATATTAGCATGAAATTGCAAGAGACAATTTATAATTAGAAAACGTAAAGAAATGATTTCACTATCGGCAATTGACAATGTAGGCATAAATTAAGATAAAAATTACTTTATAAAGTTACTCTTTTCGTTATGTACTTGTAGAACTTTTTTATACAAAAAAAAAATACTTATTTCAAAGTTGGTCAGACGAGACGAGATATAATTATTTCAGAAAAGTAAGTTTTATCTAGTAAAAAACCTATCTTTTAATAAAAAAATATTAAAGTAATAAAACCGGGAAAAGTTATTACATAAAACGCACTCACCTCTCTCCTTTTTCTTCATTTTAAAAGTTCGCTTAAAAGCGTTTAAAAGTCAACTTATAAAGTCATAACTATTCCGTTAAATAAAATAGAATTAAGGTAATTATAACAATATTAATTCGATAAATATCAGTCCATACAGTAAAATAGTAACTATCAAGAAAAACAAAACAAAACACCGTCAATTTTCCCTAATCAAAAATATTAGTTAAACAGTGGTCATAAAATCAGTTTCATTTAATATTTCTGTTTATCTTATCAGATGTCTGATGCAAATAAGATGAAGGATGGATTTACACGGGTCCGAATTAAAACAGTCGGGACGTGTGCCGAGTAATTCGGGCGGGCGGTCGTGTCGCTTATCGCAGACCATTTGTATGGCGTGATCGAAAGATCGGGGCGCGATGCTGGTGTCGGTAGAGTTGTTTGTTTATTAATTTATGACTTAAGGTTTAGATTTGTTTGGTGATGTGTTCTAATCTAAGAGAACTCTTTATACTTATGATTAATTATATAGGAAACCATCCTGAATAGAGGTTGTTAAAAATTAGTTTTCAACAACAAAAATAAAATATAGTGTTACAGTAATAGACATAGGTACTTATAGAAGGTAAAGTTGGCGTCGTTTTCAAATTTCTACTAAAAGACAAACATTTTAACAGAACTATTGCTAACGCAGTAATAATAAGGAAAAACATTAAACAAAAATATCATATCTCAGTTCCGATATTAGGTACTTAAACAATGTTAATCAGTCAGATCTTGTCAGTCTTGATTGTGATGCTCTATACCAGTAATAAAAAAAATGTGGTCGCTGAAAAAAATAACGCCACTAGTCCATATAGGGCTTCCATTCCGGTACCGAGATCCCACACCTTTTTGACTAGTGTGTTTTGCGAGATTGAAAATTATCGTTAAAACGTCATCTGGCGAGCACGAAAACTTTGAACTCCGCCGTGACAAATATGGCAATATGGCATTCGCCGCTGCTGGATATCTAGCCAATAAGTTAGGGAGCAGTAGTTTGGCCGACGATACATAAGAATATTATAGTTCCTGCGAAAACACTTTCAAAATGATAAGTAAAATTTCGTTTTTCTTCTTTATTTAATAAATATCTATCTAAATTAAATAATGCAATGTTTTTCTTGTTTTCATCCTCTTTTTATTTTACTGCAGGATCCGTTATACCGAGATCCCGCATCGCTGAAAATTTTCAATCCCGCCCATACTGAGATCCAGCTAGCCGTGCGGGATTGATAGCTCTAAGTCCATACAAAGTTACCCAAACTCCTTTGGTGCGATCGAGATGGTGGTCATGATTTCAACAATATTTCCATAATAAAGGTAAATAATTATTTTTGTAAACGAGAAAGAGAACGTGTAAGAAATTTCAATTCTGGTTATGTCTTTAAAGAAATCTCTTAAATTATTTATGCAATTTTTTGTACGTTGTCAGTGTAAAGACACTGTAAATTATTACGTGCTAAAGCGAAAGACAAACATTGGAGAAGAAGATAGCTGATCATCTTTTGTATAGCATAATTATTTTTAATTTGTAATCCATGTTAAAAAAGTAACTGATTTTTTTTGTTACTAATAGCACAGTATACCTATAAATTTCAAGTCAATCTAATAGCTTAAAAGTTTTGAAGGTATTTAAAAAAAATATTATTAATTAACGAACATCGTTCATCATTAGAAAAATCTCGAGAAATGTTGCTTTCTATCGCTTCCACAATAACACCTTTATAGTGTACCCAGTATTTTATAGCTTAATCCAACGAACCTCGAGCGGTACACGTTAAAATTAAACATACTTAAGGTGGGAACGGTGCTCTGCATATTAATAAAGAATCCACGTAACGTGCTATAGAAATGTTGCTGACGTTTTTATAAGTGCAACCAGCCATTACTTACGTCTCACACTGAGGTTTTTCAATTATAATTGTTTATTTTTGTGAAGTATTTATTATGAGAAATAAATATTTAAAAAGAGCTTTCAAAGACCGTTTTCGTACTGTGCCTTTTATAAATCTCTATCGTGATTTATTTGTTTTTATTGACAAATATTGCAGTGATTTTCTTAGAAGATGACATTGGGAACAAACAATTATAAACATAATTAATCTACTAGTAAAAAAAACTAAATCAATCAAAATCAAGTCTGCTTGGGTATATTGAAGAGTATTAATTTTTAAAATACCGTTTTCAACCCACAAACGAAATTATTTACGTAAAATATTACCGGTTAAAAATAATGAACTAAAAGTACCAGGGCAGCATAACCAACCAGAAGTTATTACATGTACCTACTTAAAAAGCAGCAGGCTATTTTTTTTAATCCTTAAATAAAATAAATTTAAAATCAGAACTTCTCAAAACATCTAAAATAACCTCTTGGTTAGCTATGCGACCCTGGTACTGTCAACAAAAAATATTTTTTAATTCTTTCAGTACATATTCATAACAATAAGTAATTGATCATAAAGCATAAACATATGCAAATAAGCAAGCAGTTGATTGATTTTATTTTATTCCTGATTCGCCCCATTTCATATTACCTCTTCGCTCCACATGTTATTTTTCTGTCAACATACATTTTCTCGCAGGTACAATCAGAAAAAAGGGCTTCGTATTATTTTAGGCCTTTTTTGCTGATTGTACCTACGAAATTAACAAATATTTTTAAATATTATAGGTATATTGGGCATAATTTTCAGGGCGAATCGTGATTTTTTTATGTGGGGCGAAACTCAGTGGGGTGAACGAGGAATAAATCGAAATAAAGCGGGCTTACAAGAATATATCTATTTGCAATTGAGAATAAGTTGCGGATTCAATTCCCATCTGAGTAGTTGATTAGTTGCTTTTTTATTTCAGTGTAATTAATTTTAATGTTATCATATTTTTTATACGGATTCCTTGAAAAATATTGCTGATGATTTAAGACAACCAACTAAAGTATTGCATGCAACTATGACTCAATAAAAGTTCTTAACTGTTAAAAACACCTCTTCAATAATATTTAAACAATAATGAAGATCAATTCGACAAAAGGATATATCAATTCTGTATACCACGTCGTATACAATATAAATATATGAGTAAATATCTTTTTCTCAAACATGCATTGAAATGTTGTCATTATTTTCGAAAAAAGAACACGCGAAGTATCGAATTTACGGACAAAGAAAATCAAATCCATTGCAGGAGCGTTTTTTGAATTTGGAACATTACCAAGAGTATTTAACAACTCCAGCACGCCGTTTCATACAACATTGCTGGAGCGCTGTAATGTTCCAAATTCAAAAAGACGCTCCTGCAATGAATTTGATTTTCTTTTAGTAAGTATTAAATGTATAATAATAAAAAGTATGTTTTATTTCCCTGCATTCTTTTGAGAAAAGCACTATATATGCCTCGGCGGAAATGGCAATTGCCTGTCTCGTATTAGTGACGAAAACTCATAGGCTCTAGACAGACGGACTGCAATTAAACTGCAATCCCGACTGCCAATTGCAGTTTGAATGCAGTTGGCACGACTGGAATGAAACTGCAAGCTAACTGCCCGTCAACGTGCACGTGCAGTCGGTGTAACTGCACGACGACTGCACACAAACTGCTGGTCGACAGGCAGTTGGCTTGCAGTTTCATTGCAGTCTTGCTAACTGCATTCAAACTGCATTCAAACTGCATCGGAACTGCAATTTGGCAGCCGGATTGCAGTTGAATTGCAGTCCGTCTGTCTAGAGCCATACTCGACCTGCAATTGCCTATTTCACGGCCTTTGCAATAATGTTCTATTTGAATTACTCAAACCCACTAGGAAATGACGAAGTAATTAAAGTTTAAAATAAAGGGAGTTTTAAATTGTGCGCCAAACCGCGCGGAACAGTCGATGACGTCATGAGGCACGATACACGATACACTTATTCTAGTTTAATTGAAGTAATCGGAATTAAACTTTCAAGAAAGTTAATGAAATCGAAACTGGAACTTAGAATTAAAATGTTTTTCTTTTTATTAACTTATGTAAAATATTATATTATGATAAGCTACTGCTGGGAAACCGAAAATTTTCTTTTGTAAATAAACTATACGAGTAGAATTACAATGGAAGCTTACGTAAGCAGCTGCTACAGTTTCAGAGATTATTCGCATCACAACAAAGATATTGTCAAAGGGCCAAGTATAGACCAATGTCTCACTTATCTAATACTCAATCAGTGTTTACATTATCATGGTGGCGCGTTCCATGTCAAAATAATGCCCATATTAGAGGCACAAAGACGTTTCAAAGAAACACCCACAAAAAACATCGAAATATTCACATCAAACGCACAGATTACTCGAAAGTAGGGCCATCTGTGGATATTGAGTACGACTCACACGAGATACCTTATCGTGTCATCTCGACTCAGATTCTGTGAAGAAAAAGCGAAAGAAAAGGCTCCTATTTATAGATGAGGAGCCATAGACTACAGAGTGCCCGCCACAATCGCATTACGTCGACCGCGTTCGAATGCAACGATGATTTGAATTTCCATTGTTTATGGTGGCAGACATGTGTCAAAGTTCGATTGGAATTTAAATTCGGCTCCTTTGTTATTTATTCTTTTTTGTCGAGTTGTAAACATGGCGCGGTGATGTTCCAATTTGGTTACCGGCTGATGGAAGGTTGTATCTATGACTCTTGTCGCTCTTATATTTTTGACGTCGGTATGCGGTATGAATAATTACGAATCATGTTCCAAACGGGCCGACAAATACGGGATTTCTAATAGATGTACATAGTTACTGATAAGTATCATTATAGTTAGAGTTGTCTGGTTGTCACAGGCACGTTTGAACAACATCAAAGGTAGAAACATCTGCTAAATACCGAACTCGGCCGAGCGGGGACACGGCACAAAGCATCTACCATTTTGTACCGACACTTTTCAAAATTGGAACGTGACGGTTGCAAGCGCTCTCGGAGCAGAGACAATGACATGAAAAGGAAAAATGTAAACCGCCCTACTTTAAATAGAAGTATTGCCGCAGCTATAATTTAAATCTCTCTTCGTGTACAAGCGACTATTTTTCCGAAAACTTTAGGCGTTGAGCGTATAAAGTTGAGATTGCTGTGTTCGCAGAGGGTAAGTTAGGCTGTTGTGGAACCGTCGGCGGTTAATTTAAAAGTGCGTTCTTGAACCCTTTCAGAGGCATTGTATCTTTGTGCGCTTTGTACGGGAGATGGTTTATCTGCGTCGCGGGGTACATAAGTGCTGTTTTTTCATTCCGTAATGCTTTTACATTTCAAAGGGGTTAAATGTTATTCAGGCTGCCCGCTTAGAAAATGTGTGGGTGTCGCGGGGAAAGGAAAATACTAGGATTTTGAGTAAACATTTTCATTAAAATAAGTAACTGATATTGTCTGTTCGTGTTTTGTATTTAAGAGACAAAGTTATTGTTTTTGTATTTAAAACATAATTGTGGCACAAGGCTATCTTTGTGATAAACCTTGTGTTATTTCAATATTATGAAAAAATAAATATTGTTGGATTGTTCCATTTCTATCCAAAATAATCGAGATTCGTCAAAGAAAGTCAAATAAACTTTAAAAATCAATTAACAGTCATTATAAGAAGTTTGTATCCTGGACGGTACCTATGCTTTTCACAAGGCACTAACTTCTGGAGTTTGGATTAATTACAGTTTATGGTCAATTTTAAATAGAAAAATATTGGAAAAAATTAACTCGGCCACAAGTGAATTCTCAGGCTGGAATCGAACCAGCGACCTTTGGAAATCCGGTCCAATGCTCTAACCGCTGAGCTACCGAGACTTGCTACCGAAACTCAGCGGTTAGAGCATTGGACCGGATTTCCAAAGGTCGCTGGTTCGATTCCAGCCTGAGAATTCACTTGTGGCCGAGTTAATTTTTTCCAATATTTTTCTATTTAAAATTTACCATAAGTATAAAAATAGCATTGAAAAATGCAAAAATTACAAAATCATAAATAATTACAGTTGATTTTTTTTTTAAACTTAAAATATTTTTTTTACGAATTTTAATATTTTCTAATGCTCAATTCACTCCCGGATTATACATTGTACAAATTTTCAAAATTTGTAAGAAATTATTTGTCAAGTATTGGAATGAGTTAGGTTCATATTATCAAAAATGTATAAAGATTTAATACGAAATTAGACAAAAAGTTTAGTATCTTGTACGAGCGTACATCGTGCTCATGAGCAAAGACGTGCCAACATAGTTTTATAGGCGGTGACCTGGCGCGACGTCGTTAGGTATTAACGCCCGAGATAGCACGCAGATTTATGCCACGGCTAATGTTCTGTATTAAATCTATGGAAACATTTGGTTATAGATTTTTTTAAATGTGAGGAGTATTTGTAAAGAATTTCCTAGGGTTTGTGACAAGAACGAGTTCGAAGGTTCTAACGGGGAAAAGCGAAAGGTAAGCACTGTATAGGGCTTAGGTATTAACGCCTGAGATAGCACGCAGATTTATGCCACGGCTAATGTTCTGAATTAGGATACAGGTAGTAAATTCTTTTTAATGTAAGGAATAGTGGTAAGGCAGCATTGGCCTAGGGCACAGACCTATATAGAGATAGAGGGTAAAGTTTAATTACCTAGCGTGTAAAAAGTTTGATCCACGATCAAAGATTTGTTCCACCTAAGTCCTTAAATTTATTTTCCATCACTAAATCTCGCTCGTCAAGTCGTCGTAGGTACGAAAAATTCAAAACGCTAGGATATCATACAGTTTAAAGCGCTGTTTTCGTCTATCTCAATATAGGTGTGTGGCCTTGGGCTTGTTTTTCGAAAGTTTGATTCCCAGCGGCGGCGGTACAATTTGTATTCGGTTTGGTTGGTGGTAAGACTTGTTGTAAGTCCGCCTGGCCAGCTACCACCATCTTATCTAAGCCTGACGCCATAACAACAATGTTTGCAGCATTGTTGTGTTCCGGCAGTTAGAGATAAGATAGCTAGTTCCTCAGTTTTGGGGATTCCGGGAGAGGGTCGCTTCCATCTTCAGCCTTATCAATACTTAACGTCAGGTATGATGAAGCCTAAGAGTCTCACCGTTGTTCATAAAAAAAATGGGAAAATGTGTTTGTTTCTCCTTCCTTCACGCCCTGGCAACCAATCGAATTGATTATTGGCACATAGTTGAAAGCCCGGAGAAAACGTAGGCTACTTTTGGAACGGCATGCTGATTATTTAACAAAAAATCACCTAGCAACCAGTTACGCGCTGTCATTAATGTCACATTTTTCATTCTGTATGACAGCCACAACAGCGACGAAACTGAAACAGAACCGAGTTTTCGTTAAATAATAAACCACGCGGTGATTCCGCGGGCGGAAGCTAGTAAAAGCTATATTCAATACTAGAAAAAACGACAACTTTTAGGTTGCTCAGTCGCGACTCAAACCCGTAACTAGGTCTTTCAAATTAGCTACCGAGACTCATTCATTACTCATTTATGATTTTTTAATTTTTTTTATAGGTACTTATGATAATTTTTTATAGAAAAATTTATCATAAGTACATATAAATTCTCAGATGGGACACGAACCCACGACATTTAGAAATCCGGTCCAATGCTCTAACCACTGAGCTACCGAGACCATCGGAGAATTCACTTGTGGCCGAGTTGATTTTTTCCAATATTTTTTTATTTAATATTTATCATAAATATTAAAATACTCGTCGAATTTCTCAGTATTTTTTTATTTTTTGTAACTAAAAGACTGAATTTTCATTATTGCGTGGAAAACTCTACCATCAGAATTAAACATTTTTGTAAATCAAGTGATCGACTAAGGTGAATTGATCATAACTTTATACACTAAATACATTATGTAGATACAAACTAAATTTTGTTATTTTTTCACATCAATGTATAAAATGCAAATCAGTGGATATATTAAAGCTTTGAACATTTCTAAAAACCATGAACAACAAATTGTATAACATAGCATTATTTAGAAAAATCAACTGGTCTCCTATATGTAAACTCACCTTTCGCGTCTCGACAGAGCGATGGAGACCACTTGATTTTTTCTAGTACAAAAATTCTATAAAAATATCTGTGTAAATGAAAAAAAAATACCTATTTTTCCTTTTTAGGGTTTGAAGTCGGTTTTTTTAACGTAGATATTTTTATTTGTAACTTTTTAGTGTCTGTGCATAGGCTGTTATGCAAACTACAATAGGATTATTGTAGATTAGATTAGGTTTCATGTACATTATAAACAAAGTGTCGTAAAAATTACATTGTCCAAGTTAACAAAAATACTTATAAAATAAAAACTAGTAAGCCAAATTGAACCAAATTTTTATGGGACCAAATGGAAACTGTTCCGCATCGAACAAAAAGAGCCAAGTAAATTGGATCAGAAAACTCGGCGTAATCGGTGTACACACATAAAAAAACCATATCAACCGAATTGAGGACCTCGATTTGGAAGTCGTTTCAAAAATAAAATAATATAATCCATATCAGTGAATAGTTAGTTATGTCCTTGCCAGCTTATTACCGCTTAATGTCTTCATTAATAAAGTAAAAAATAATCAAAAATCAATATTTATGACTTTTTTCAATCTGGCCGAAGGACGTAGATGAGGCCTACGATTTGCATTTTACAATGCTATTTATAAAAATAGCATTGTAATTGAGTTGAATTTTCCAATATTTTTCTATTTATCATAAGTAAAAACTTATGATAAATAGAAAAATATTGGAAAATTCAACTCGGCCACAAGTGAGAGTTCCCATCTGAGAATTGACTTGTGGCCGAGTTGATTTTTTCCCAATATTTTTCTATTTAAAACTTATCATAAGTATAAAAATCAAAAGCTTTTATTTCAAGGTTTTCCTTATAGGTACGTAATTTAACACGTACATTCAAATAATAATAAAAAATCATTTTAAGACTTAACTTACATATAAAAAGCGTTTGAAAATAGTATTATTTTCAAACGCTTTTTATATGTAACTTAAGTCTTATACAATCTTTTATATACAATTTTTTATGATGTATGACCGCAAACCCAGATACCTGGGTTTGCGGTCATACAAGATTGTATAAAGTAAAATCAATGAAATCTTTGTAATAACTATAAAATTTCTCCTGGAAATCGTCAAAAAATAATTGAAAATACCTAAGTAGGATCCCTATGCTCATGCAATCGAAAAAAGTTCACATTCTTATTTAAAAAAAAACCAAATTTGATTTTGATTCAAAGGAAAATTAATTTTTCTGTCCAGGAAAATTCCACTTTTTAACCGACTTCAAAAAAAGGAGGAGGTTATCAAGTCGACTGTATTTTTTTTTTTTTTTTATGTATGTTCCACCATAACTTCGCCAGTTGTTAACAGATTTTTAAAATTCTTTTTTTATCTGGAAGAAAATGGTTTATGTGTGGTCCCATATAATTTTTACGAAGATCTGGCTAGTAGTTTTTTCATAATCCTAAAAAATATCAATCACCTTTTGGAAAGTAGTCGTATACCTAGATGACATCATTGTTGTGTATGGGCTGATTTTTAGTGTAAGTAACGGCACATAATGTAACAAAAAATCTGAAATAAAAACATTTTATAATAAAAATCAAACCGACTTCAAAAAGTAAAAAATAAAACTTTTGGAGTCGGTGCTAGTTAGCTAAGGCCAAAAAAATATAGTTAATAGAAGTGCAATGTAGAATGCTTTGGCTGGCACCGACTCCAAAAGTTTTATTTTTTACTTTTTGAAGTCGGTTTGATTTTTTTTATAAAATGTTTTTTTAAGGAAAATTCAGATTTCGAAATTTTGTATCAATGTGAACACTTGTTTCAATTCTCGTGCAATTGAACTCCTGCAGCTAAAGATTTATTCCTAATTTCGCGATGAAAATTCTGTTGATTCTTAGATTTTCGCCAGTGCAATGAAAAATTAAAACAAAAAATAAATAGGATTAAAGCTATACTCTTTATAAATTAGTAAGGTTTTGTTTTATTTGGGGCCCGTGGCCACTTATTAGTAAATACAATAACAATTGTCACACTCTTTTCTTTTCTCTTCTCACTTTCTTTTTTTTATATTTTACAAGTACTCCTACTTACGTAATAATCCTGGGCTATTGCCTGGAACTTATATTGATTGCTAATAAGTTATTAGTACTTATAGGTAAGAAGTAAAGCAAAAATATTTTTTTTTACTAACGTAAAATGAAATAAATTATAAACCTATAAATAAGTTTCAAAGTACCTATACCTTCGATACAGCTTTACAAAAGTGCGTAATTTTTTTTTGTAGGTAGATATTTCTTTTGCGATAACTAACACATTTTATTCCGGGGTAGTAAGAGACGACATTTTTTATTACGTATATTGCTAGCGACTGCCAGAAACATCCTACATGTAAATGTATTTCCAATTTTCAAGGTTTATTTTTGAACCTTGAACCAGACCTTGGGTCCCTCGTTCAAGTGCGATGAAAACTACGTACTCTAACCTACCTACCTACTGAAGAAAGAAATCTTTAAGGATTTTTGAATTTTTGCATTTTTCAATGCTATTTTTATACTTATGATAAATTTTTAATAGAAAAATATTGGAAAAAAATAACTCGGCCACAAGTGAATTCTCAGATGGGAATCGAACCCATGACCTTTGGAAGAGCATTGGACCGGATTTCCAAAGGTCATGGGTTCGATTCCCATCTGAGAATTCACTTGTGGCCGAGTTAATTTTTTCCAATATTTTTCTATTAAAAATTTATCAAAAGAAATCTTTATTTTATAAAATATGAGCTTCCGCCCGCGGGTTAACTCGCATGGTTCCCGTTCCCGTGGGAATATCGGGATAAATAGTAGCCTTTTTTACTATCCGTCCTTTCCTCTAACTCTATCCAAAAATCAGGAAGATTGGTTGCTTAGTTAGGGCGTGAAGAAAGGACAAACAAACATATTTTCGAATTTATAATATTAGGTAGGTTTAGGATTTGTGTTAAATACAAAACATTGTTAAAACGTAGATACAAACGGTCATCCGTGATTTATGCTAAACAGCGTTGTAAAATAATAATTTTTTTTTTTTGGAAATTTAAAATTAACCTACATTTTGTATCTATGTACAATACCTAGAGATGTAAAAAAATATTTAGCAATTTTTTGATTATTTGTGTTTGTTGCTTCCCTACTATTATTTTGATTCCAACCACCATATGAAGTACAAGGTTTTTTTTTATCTTCAATAAAATATTTACAGAGGTCCTCAAATTAATATAGGTACATAATATTTAAATGGTCATCAGTAAGATAAGCTAACTAGTCCATGAAATGCAAATCTGATTCCTCGTTTAATATCCCTTGCTATGCCCCCATAAATTATAAGAGAATATTATAATTCTTTCATAGATTTACGACTTTCATGAAATGGTTTTAGTTTATATAGGGATGGAGTGAAATTTATTCGTTAAATTGTCTACCGTACCATTAAATGGCTTTACGATTTTTGACAAACTAAACTAAGACTCTATATTCACATATGATGAATGTTAAAAAAAAAATCGTAGGTACTACGTAAATCGGGAAATTCCCGGTTGACTAGTAGGGTTTTCTTGGGAAATGTTTTCTCGGAAAGTACTAAGGTTAACGAAATAATAACCTAATTATTTCAGTGAAATACTTACCTATTAATGATCTATTATTTGTAATATAAACTTTTTCTGTAGGTATCTCTGTTACATTTTTGAATGAAGCTCCTTAAAAAACTCTACTGGTCAACCGGGAAGTTCCCCGACTGTACAATCGGGGAACGTCCCGGTTGATCACTAGAGTTTTTTTGAAGAAAGTTTTCTCAAAAAGTAATAAACTTAGAAAACGTTTATATCACAAATAATAGAGCTTTAATAGGTATTTCATTTTATTAATACATTATTTCTTTAAGCTTAGTACTTTCCGAAATATCGTTTCTCAAAAAAACTCTACTGATTAACCGGGAATTTCCCGATTTACATAGTACCTACTTTTTTTCATTCATCATATGTGAATATAGTCTTAGTTAATATTATTGTAATAACAATTTGTCAAAAATGGTAAAGCAATTTAATAGACGAATAACGTAGATAGGTATATACGCACGGTACGGTACGGTAGATAATTTATCAAATAAATTTCACTCCATCCCTATATAAACTAAAACTTATTTATTTGAAAGTATATGTTAAATTATGTACCTATAAGGATAACCTTGAAATAAAAGCTTTTGATTTTTATACTTATGATAAGTTTTAAATAGAAAAATATTGGGAAAAAATCAACTCGGCCACAAGTCAATTCTCAGATGGGAACTCTCACTTGTGGCTTGTCACTTATGACTGTACCTAAGTATGTCACTTAGGGCCCGATTCTCATGTAAGCGAAAAAAATGCAAAATAAATCATATTCGTAAAAAAGATCCAAATTTAAATTTGAGCTTTTTTATTCGAAGGAAAATTCAAGTGTAAAACTTTTTTTACGAATATTAACTTTTTCGTTTGCATTAGAACTGGATCTTTTTTGGTCTTGTAAGCGAAAAAAGACCCGAAACTTAAACTTTGGCCAATTTTATTTTAACTTAAAGAAAAATTTGCCCAATTGGTAATTAATTACTTTATGGTTGCACATTAAATTTAGATAGAGTAATTGTAAACCCTCTATTTGAAATTAGTTTATTCGTATGTAGGTAAGTTGGAACTTAGGCATCTGTTATAGTGGTGATACGTACTTGTAAATCATACAAAATGCTTTAAATTTACATAAATGTAATTTAGTCATGATTATCTATATCTTAGCTAGTTTTAATTCCTAATCTATCCTATCCTATCTTCCTAATCTATTGCAATAAACTTTTTGGAGACTATTCTCCAAAAAGTTTATTGCAATAGATTCCACAACTGAAATACCTACCTATATTAAACTGTATTATCCTAAGACTCTAATTTATGGTGAGACTAAAAGGTGAGGTTAAAAAGTTCCAGCTCTTGCTAAAGTTTGTTGAATATTACTAACAACAAACTTTAAGTGTAGCTTTGAAGATTACCTGTAAACCATTTCAAATTTAACGGAAATTACATAAATACCTAAATTATTTTAAATCGTTTAAAACCTAAAAGAAAAAATCCACCTCCATCTCTTCAAGGGTTAATATACAAATCATAATTACAATAATTTCCAATACATTAGCAGCGGAGTGTACGGCATCCATCACAAGCGACTGGCGCGCGTCGACTGCACGCACACCAGCGTACCGTCCAAAAAGAAAAAAACCGTTAAACCCCACCCCACTCCCAAGCCCCGCCCCTTTAACCGCCCGTCCGGGTTTCGACCAATAGGAGGGCGTGCCGAGCCGGCGGCGCGAACTCGGCCGAAGCCGGCCGACGGGCGCTCACAACAAAAAGTCACACGACGGGTTTAGTGTCGGGTTGCGTCCCATCGGCGCCGCATCACGTGCGCTCGCAACCGCGATTGCGCTTGCGCTCAAACAATGAACTGTTTTTGTAATCACAACCTAATCTAACGCGGTCCACCACCAAACATTCAATTAGCATAATACAAATTAGATTTTACATGATTGTGCACTGTGATATAGATTATCAGCGAAGATGAGAACGGCATGGAGCTAATGATTTCAGTGTGTTTTTCTATCCCAGTATTATCAGTGATACATAGTGATAGTGAACTTTGTGATACGCATCTGATAAGGACATTTTGAGGTATTTAATGTTATTCTCACTTTTCTGTATAACCTTTAACATTAAACCAACTTTCAACTGCTAAATTTGACATCTAAGTAGTTACTGCAAAAATAGCAACCAAAGTTTAATAACTCACCAACAAACTACATGATATACAGGTAAACATAAAACAAATTTAATGACAACCAAATCACATGTTGTTTTCTTCCAATATCAAATGAAATTCACAAAAACGTTTTCTTTGTCGCGACTCTACATAACACTAAATTGAAAAGTAATAAAAATATGTATAAATTGCTATATTTCTTCTCAGTTTAAGTAAAATAAGTCATAAAAAACAGAGATACATGCAATTGGTATAAACTTTAGTAGTGTTGTTATGTTTATGAGGCAGTATAAAGAAAATATCCAAGTTACGGAAGAAGCCCGCGGCCGATACGGTACGGCGGTCATACAAACCCGCGTTTTATGGCTTCTTATAATTATAGGAAAATATTATGACTTGGAATAGAGTTATAAATACATAGTTGGAAACATTAGAAATGCTCATAAGTTCAAATTACTTCAGTAGGTTGATAGTAAATACTCTACAAGTGCCATTATATTTCTTTTTATCATAACAACAAAATATTTGTTAAACATTATAACAAAGATCTTAAATATATTTGCCAAGTAAAAAAAATATACCAGTCTAATGATTTAATGCAATTCACATTCACGCCTAATGAATAAGATAAAAAATCTAAAACTATTTTTTAAAATGTCTTACGCAATTTCTTTGGAAAAGACATAAACGAAATCACTACATCTCATAAATGTCTTTTTTACTTCATTCATAGAAAGTTATTAGAATGAAATAGTTTAACAAAATCATTTAACTCTAACATATTGCTTAAATCGTCGAAAGAGTAAATTCATTCATAGAAAAATATTAAAATAGAATAATAAAATATGTATATTGGCACAACATAACATTAAACTTTATAATACTAAATAGATTACTGCCAAATTAATAAAGTGGTGATGTTAATACAACATGTGTAGGTATGTAAATTTTATAGTTATACTTAGCATAAGTATTTTAGAAAAAAAAAACATTAAATACATACTAATTATTGTTGCAATACCTACAGTATAAACTAGCTATTATATCGCTAAGAGATCTATATCAACAATCTAATAATTAAATTAATAGTTTTTTTTTTATGGGAAAGTCCTTTTTTAATAATGAAACGTGTTTATTTATTCATCCTAAAATTTTTATAATAATATATTTTGTACAGAGAAAATATCTTTTTATACTTAGGTATACTTATGTTTTTCTTGGCATACCTATTAGTAATACTTACTGATAAAATAAACTTGTAGTAGGTTATTTACTAATTGCTTCCTAACGTATTTTTTATTTTTAATAATAAGAAGAAATACATTTTCCTTGTTTTGAATAATTATTAAAATTCAAAATTTTAGGCATGTCATGCTAATAATTCCTTTTGTACCCTACAGTTTTTTTTGGAAAGTCAAGAAAATATGTCTAAGTAGTTTCTTTATAATATATTATTTAAAATGTAAATATTTCAACATATAAGTTCCTATTTTTCATTATTTTTTTTAGATATACTTTTAAATAATCCTTGAAATTGTAATATAATACTTGTCTATTATTTTTTAATGATTTGTGTTTAATAAGGTATTTTAATTCAATTTATATACACAAACGATTGATTTTATATCTGCAATAAAATTAAGTATTGGACAACATTAGCGTTTATTTTGCATAAGTATTTAATTTTATTTGAACAAAGTTTAACATTGAGTAATAGGTAGGTAGGTAAGTGTTAATGACTTTTTTACAACCTAACTGGTGTTTTATATTATTTTTTGGTAAAAAAATATCTTTATTTTTACTGAAAAATAAGCTTTTAAATATAAAATATATTGCGAAATAATTTACAATTGAAAAATTGATCGATTTATCGATACGTGCCACTGATGCGCAGGCAGAAGCATGCGTCCATACATTTCCATACAATAAGTACCGTCGACCAATCAATGTCAATATCGGCTCGGATTTTGGCCGCCATGACACTTCGCGTTCGAAATTTGAATGCGACCCGAGATGCGCTGATTATCCACTGATAAGCTCTTGCATGTACGTTTCCGCCGGAGGTACATTACATAGGAAAGTAGATATCCTGTTAATCATAATATTTCGGGACTATTTTTTATAGTTATGATCCTTTATTATTGTATATTCAAATTTTATTTCTATATAGAATAGACTGGAAGTTTATTAAAATGTCCTAATTTTAGTACACAGTATAGGTAGGTAACTTTTTTGTTTTAAGCAAGGGGAATGCCTACTTAAACTTGGTAATAGTAGCAGTTATTAATGATGTTAGTTATTATTATTATTATTTTATGTTAAATCTTGATTGCAATAAAGTAAAAGGCAGACTTAATGCCGCCAGACTTTTAACCGCCTCTGTGGTCTAATGGTAACAAACACAGTTATCAGACCGAGAGGTCCCGGGTTCGACTCCCAGCTTGGTTTAAGTCGGCGTAGCTAGCTACCACTATCTTATCTAAGTCTGATGCCATAACAACAATGTTTTCAGCATTGTTGTGTTCCTTAGTAATTGAGGATTCCTGGAGAGGGTCGCTTCCATCTTCAGCTTAACTTAACTATGATAAAGGCTAAGAGTCTCCCTCCGCGTTGTCCATAAAAAATGTTCTAAGGCATTCTCCACCACTCACCGTACAGAACAGGCCATAAAAAGGTGGCATAAAAACGTATAATATAATTTAAATGGTTAATCCAGAATTTAGGAGATGAATAGCAAAGTCCTATTTTTAAATATATTTTTATTATAACTTTTTAATTTTGCATTTTACAATGCTATTTTTATGTGATAAATATTGAACAAGAAAATATACTAGAAAAAAGCAACTAGTCTCATGTCGCCCTGACGGGATTCGAACCCGCATCCTTGGGAATCCCGTCAGGGCGACATGAGACTAGTTGCTTTTTCCTAGTATATTTTCTTGTTTAATATTTATCATATATTTTTATATAAAAAAAAAAAAACTTACCCAATGGACGCCATGTTTTTGTGACTGTAAATTATTAAACAACTTTTTCACTTTTTTTTTCTCTGGCACAATAAAAATTCAATACCTACTAATGACATTTTGAATAATAATGATTTTAGTTAAGTATTTTTTTTTGTTTTGTCAATATCACGTCAGCAATGTAAAAAAAAATTACCTACCTACTTCAAAATATTTAAAACAATAACGACATAAAAAGTAGTTTGTGATATTAAAGAAATAAAATCCGTTAAGTATTTTATTTCAATAAGGAGTTTTTGTTCCAAAAAAAATATGAAGAACAGCATAATTGAAACTACTTGTTATGACTATAGTTTAAACAACAAATTATCGTTTATCTATAAACAATTTAACACAACATAATGAACGGTTCCAATAAATATCTAAACGATCCGATAAACACCAATCAAAATCGGATTAAAAATGTTTTTTTCCAGCGCAGTATAAATCAAGTCTTTTACTAAATTATTCAATCCATGGTTCATTTTAAGAGGCATCGATCAAACTATATCGGTAGAGGTTCAAAATAAAAGAGGTTTGTTACACTGAGGTCCATGGGGTCTGCCGCCATCTCTTAGCGCAGTATTGTTTCAATCTTGCCATGCTATTTCGTACTACGAATCTCATAAAGTAAGCTTGTTTTTTGACGGAAGTTTTGTGACGTCTTCACTGAATCGTCGCCATCGAAGGATGAAGTGTCAAAATTTTACAAATTTAACAAAAACAGAACGCAAACAAAACTTTCTTATGACATGATGGTTTCGAAAAGATCATGGTAGGCCCGCTGGATTAGATTCTCACAGACTATACAAAGAACTTTTTTTAGTGTAAGCTGTAGAGATTTGTGTGTAATCCTCACAGTTTGCATAGTTTTTTATTTATTTGTTAAGGCTATGCATTTTTTGTTTTGACACGGTTACTTGTTCGAGCACCTATTGAATATCGATTCGTCACACTCCGAACGGATTTGACACATGAATGTGTGTGTCTACAGTAGTACAGTCGCGGAACTTCCCGGTCGTCCAGTTGAGTTAATTACCATTATTAAAAACAGCAATAGAATTATAGAAAACGTTTAAATCACAAATAATAGAACATAATTAGATGTTTCATCTCTACCAACCCGTCTGGCCAGCGTGGTAGCAGTAGGCTAATAACCTCCTATGAACGCCACAATAGGCGTGAGTTAGGAGAGGCTTATGTCCAGCAGTGGACGTCCACGGGCTGATGATGAGATGTTTCATTTTAAAATAAAATATTTCTTTAGCCTTATTACATTTCGAAAAAAAAACGTTTCCCATAAATCTCTACTGGTCAAACGGGAAGTTCCCCGATTGTACCTTTAACAGCTGTTGAAGTCTCTCCTGTTTATAGTTGAAGCCGTTGAATTAAGTTTAGAGGAATTTATTGTATCTCTAAAAAGTTTTGAATGATGTTACTAATATATAAAATCTAGTTTCCGCCCGCGGATTCACCCGCGTGGTTCCCGTTCCCGTGGGAATATCGGGATAAAAAGTAGTCTATGATACTCTCCGCCCTTTCAACTAACTCTATGCCAAAATCAAGTCGATTGGTTGCTTAGTTAAGGCGTTAAGAAAGGACATACAAACACAATTTCGCATTTATAATATTAGTTTGGATTTGGATTAGGATTGTAACTATCTCGGTAACTACTAGCGCTTAAAATTTTAAAACTTAATACTTTTCTTTAAAAAGTCATTGAAATATTTAAGTATTAATTTTCTTAATAAAGAAGCACTAATGTTTATTTATTTGTATAAGAACTATTTTCACTTATTTTACTAACTGAAAGTTCACAATTACTGTATTTACCAGTTTTCCTAAAATAGGCCGATGTAACTTCAAAGTTGAATTTATTTACCTTAAACACTGTGAGAAAATAGTAAACTTTCCAAATATTTTTCCTGGCTCTATAAATACATCCCTGAGGTCAATCAATTTCGTATCGTCGTCCGATAGTGGGCCCAGATAGTGTCCGACAAAGTTTTTTTCGACTCACCTCGGAGGTCTGTTGGGAATCAATTATCTTAATTGGGCCTCGGCCTAATCTTAATAAGCAAGGCCTGATGGCCTCGCATAGGTTCTCTCATATCTGTAACAAGAGGATGCCTGTTAGATTAATCTGTTTATGTTTGTAACTAGATGAAAGGATAATAGTTTTAATTGATTCTTCGAGTTTTTAGGGTGGTTGTTGAGTTGTGTGACAAAACTGTTGGTTGTTTTGGAAGGTTTGGGTTGTATAGAAAGCATTTTAAAAGCAAATTTAAGAATGCTTTCACAATAGATTAAAGACATAATTAAAAAAATATATATTTTTGAATACTATACAAACAGAAAGGGTTGTTGGTTAGCCACGTTTTGATATTGTTTCATTAAATATAAATTTCAACTTACTTTTTGTAGTATTAGGAATATTTTTGTACTTCACATCTTAAAATAAATCAGAGAATAGCTTTTAGTACAATCGCATTAATGAACAAAGTTTTAAGAATTCAATAAAAAAAACAAAACTAAAATTTGCTAATTAATGTTTATGTCAAGATTATATTAATATAGTATTTGGGAACATTTGTCGCATGTTGTTATCCATAAATTTAACACAGTTCAACATTATGTTCGTCGGGTATAATTACAGTTACTACTAAATGAATTATCTCATGCATATTAATTTAAAGGTTGATTTAAATAACACTGTCGAATTGATTGAAAAAAGATCAGCTTGCACCGGTTAACTGCAGGTTTACATCAATTACAAAAACTTATAATTTTAAATACAACATTTTAAATCAAACATTTTAAAACACTACTAATTTTAATAAGTAAAATGCTTATTGGAACATTGATCTATCCATCACAAATAATTTCCGAGTTGCTATTTTTTTCCGGAGAGACTGTAATGTGAGAGAATGTTTGTATGAAAATTACAAGGTGGTCGGAAGATTATTATGCCTTTGATTATACCCAATATAAAATAAATAATAGTTTTTTTAAGACGCGTAGAAAAATATTTAGTGTCGAGAGAAATGTATTCGTAAAGCCTCGCAGAGTTGTTTTTAAATCGACCCTACTTTTTTTATAAAGTGATACTAAAGTTTTTTTAACTCATATCTACGTAAATGCTCAAAATCATAAATAAGTGTACATATCTTCAAATCACCACTTGGACACTCACAAGTTTTCTGTCATAAATATATGAAAGAACTCATTACTAACTAGAAAGGAGAGCATAAAACATCCAACTCCCGTAGGTGTAAAGTCGCATTATTATCATTTGGACCAGGTATAGGCAATCATTGGACCAGTACCCCTATTACGAGTATCAAATCTACGTAATCGTAAATGAGGATCTACTGTTCTTAAAGCAGTCGATGGATACGAAAGGGACAGAGCGAAGTTTTCGAAAACGAAGAAACTCCTACTAGGGGTACTGGTAGGCAATCACGGATGATTTATAACGTGGATACGCTACTGTATGTTGATCACACGATCGTGATTCAAGCCTGATAGTATGAGTATTATCGTGTGCGCGCGCATCGATCACTGCCCCGCCGTAGATCAATTGTGGACCTGTTTGAGCTAGTAAATAAAGTTATGCGAGCCCTTTGGTCTTTAATCAATATCTGTAATGAAATGTGGCTTTGAATACACTTTTGTTTCAATAGAATTTTTGTTTTGTGGTTTTTAAAAAGATTATTTTTAGGGAAAATATAAAGAAAAGTCTTCTTAAAAAATGGTAACGAACTACTGAAAATCAGTTAAAAAAATATACAATAAAGTAATTAACTAACAAAAGTAAAACATAATTTACCTATAGCTTTGATGAAAATAAGGGTTTTCTTTATGTCATAAATTATGTACCTAATTAATTTATATTTCATACATAATAATGAAATTATAATATAAGATTTAACTGCACCTCCTTTTATTTGCGAGTGGTTTATCTACCAGATAAACAATAGGTATAATTAAGCCCCTGAAAATCAAAATGGTGGCAGATAGCATCAATAGCTGTGAAAGAGCGTAATCAACAATTATGTATTTGCGGACTCTATCTTTTTTATATCTACAGATATAACGTGGAAATCGCCGTAATTTACGATAAAGTACGTGATTTATTCTTTTTTTTGTTTATCGTAAAATCCATTTCAGTCGATTTTAAGATAGCCACACTGTTGGTTGTGATTTTGTCTGATTGCATCGTAAAAGGCTTTATCAGCGAGATTGGGTGAGGAGACGTTACATATTGATGAGTTTAGATTTTGAAACATTTGATTTATTTTTGGTGTTAGAAACACGATAAGCTTTTGACGTTTATGTAACTTCCCGGTTGACCAGTAGAGTTTTTTTGGGAAAGATTTATTCGAAAAGTAATAAGGTTAAAAAAATAATTTATGATTCAAATGAAATACCTAAAAATGTTTTATTATTTGTGTTTTAACGGTTTCTAATAATCTATAACTATTTTAAATAAGCTTCCTATAAAAACAACTGGTCAACCGGGAAGTTTTCCGACCTTATGATTAGGTTTATTTGTGACGATTTTTTTTTAAATATGACTGGATAACTAAACTTTAACTAATAATTATTGAACAAGCACAAGGTAAAATGAATTTAAATAAATGAGGCGATACTTCTAGAAGTAATAAACATAATAATTGTTAAACGGAAAATGTTATTCGATATATTAAGACCATAATAAAATAAGGCATGGATAAACTATTAAAATATCAGTAACTGGCAAAAGTTAATTTTAACAATAAATGTTTAATTTCACAACTTGTACTTAAGTATTATAAGTGTACAATATCAACATCAAATGGTACGAAATTGATTTTCTATCTTGCTCTTTAAAGACATTTTTTTTCGTGTACTTTATAAGTTCATAATTAAAGTAACGTTATTGCATTGTACGAAAATTTTACTAGAACAATTTTTTTTTTCTTTACAGAATATAAAGAACACTGTACCAGTCCAGTGTATTAAACAAAACCCGTATCTAATTTAAATGAATAGTAAACATAAGAATCTAATTTAAGAAATTATTTTTCACCTCACACGCGCTGAAAAGTAGGTTTTGTCAATTAGTTTAGGCGTAGAAAATCGCTTTTTGCGGCCTAGCGCGGCAAAGTACTTTTTTCATTTAATAGGTACCTAAAAATATGTCATAATGCGTTACAAATCGAACTGTTGGCTTTTTTGTTATATTTGATTCTTATTTTAAATAGCTTTAAATTAATTATAATACTCCGTTTTGGTTTTATTATATTATTTTAGTTCACTGAATCATAAAAACAATAATAATAAGATTAAACTATTTGTTATAAGAATTTTATATTAGGCTGGGTGAGATTTCACAACATATAATTGGATTTCGGACTGTGACATAAATCTTTATTTTTAAATTGTCTTTGTCTTGTACCTCATGTCAGTGTCAAAATTTTACGGAATCCTTTTTATTCTTATTAATAAGTAACAATATATTCCTACTTTAAATAACTTTGAATTAACTATAATACTCCCTTTTTTATTATTTTAGTTTTTTATATCATTAAAACAATGAGAATAAGGTATATTTAGATTAAACTTTGTTTAAATAATTTTTTACCGGAAGTTGACCGCGGAAACAACAATAAAATGTTCCTCGTTGTTGTGAGGTGCAAAATTGTGTGTTGCGCTCGGCGGAAAAGTTTTTAGCGTCTTGTACCTTTGAAATCCTCGCTTCGCTCAGGATTCAATAGAGGTAACTCGCCGCTAATTAACCAACTTTCCAGCCTTGCATAACAAATATTACTATACTAGTTGGTTGGTGGTAGAACTGTTGTAAGTCTGCTTGGCTAGCTACCGCCATCTTATCTAAGTCTGACGCCATAACAACAATGTTTTCAGCATTGTTGTGTTCCTTAGTAATTGAGGATTCCGGGAGAAGCTATCTTCCACCTTCAGCCTTATCAATACTTAACATCAGGTATGATGAAGGCTAAGAGTTTCACCGTCGCTCATAAAAAAAAATAGTATAGTATTAATACTTTACTAGTATTAAACAGGTTTTAAATGCTTAATAAAATACCAACTTACTTACTTTTAGAAATTAACTGTTAAATTGGCTAAGCCCAGGAAAGATAAAATTATATGCCTATGCAATTGCAAGAATTGTATCTAAACATGGAAAACTTATTAGTGTAACATCGTTCAAGATAACAAAAATGCTCATAAAATAAAAACTACTGAGCCGAACTGAATCAATTTTTAATGGGACCAAATGGCAACTTATCTGCATCGACCAAAAAAATTCACTCCACCTTTTTGGAAGTAGGTTAAAAATTAATACATTGCGCAGTAGAAAAATCTAACTACTTATATGCAATGTATAGATTAGTGGTAAATAAAAAAAATAATAAAACTGACAATTTAAAAAAAATATTTTAACTGACAATTTCCTAAGTTGCTTTTATCATATCTCTCATAGTTTGGCTGGACTGCTACGGTTCCACATCAGGGAATTTCGATCTTCAATTTTTTCTTTCATAAGAACCATCTCTTGACAATAATAAACATAACAAATAATGAATTAGCGATTTTGTTTCAACCGTTCACGCGTGATGCGATGACCAAGGGAAATAGGGGTTTATTTTTATATATATAGACAATACATGTAATTATATTTTGTAAAAATCAATCAATTTGTGACAATCAAAAGGTAGTTTAACAATGACAATATTTTATTCGTTATTTTAACGATGGAGACCGTTCTGAAAGTTATAAAAAAAAAATAGATCTATTCGCATTATTTCAGTTTTCAGATTACAATTCCTTGTATTTATTTGACGTAATGTAAGTCCTACGTCGATATTTCTATAATTATACTTAATTCAGGTTCGCAAAATTTGTGACGACTCGATAGGGACTTTGGCGCGTAGTACGCGGCCGAGTAAGGTATCAGATTAAAGGTACTCGAGTGTATTTGTTCCGAAAACTATAAAATATACAAAATGTTAAACGTGATGATCACAAACTGCAATTAAAAAGTGTCATTATTTTCGAATAATTTGGAATTTTTCGTCGATCGACGAACCCGAGTATCGGGTTGTAACCGCCCTAGTTATACTTAATAAAAGGATTTTTGTTATTTTTTTCCTTGTCGTCATCAGTCATTTTTAATGTCCCCTCTGCTGGGGAACTGGCTTTCCTTATGGATGGATAAGGAGAACGGGCCACTAGCCACCACGCGGGCCCAATGCGGATTGGTGGTTGATTTTTTTTCTACAAATACCTAATGTGATTACTTATGCACTGAAATTGATACCTATACATATAGTATAACAAATAGTAAACTGATTTGTAAAAAGCGTAGACCGATATTATCTTGATAAATATTAAACAAGAAAATATACTAGAAAAAAGCAACTAGTCTCATGTCGCCCTGACGGGACTCGAACCCGCATCCTTGGGAGTCCGGCCCAATGCACTAACCAATTATGCTACAGAGACCTATGAGGACCCGTCGAATTTTTCTAGTATATTCACCGTCCTACGGTGTTGGCCACCGTCGCTTCATCAATGAGAGAAATATCCTCGCATTCGAAAGAAACATCTTTACAGATGTTTGACTATCGATTAAGATGAAACAGCCATCCAATTAGAACTTTTTAATTTTCTTGTTTAATATTTATCACATAAAAATAGCATTGTAAAATGCAAAATTAAAACGATATTATCTTGTTTTGAAACGCATTGTAAGATACCTAATCTAAATTGAGTACAAAATTAATACTTAACTTTTTGTGCCTTGAACAAACATCATGCATTTTTAAGTACATATCTTCTTTTGAAGTTTATTTCCTTAAGTTTTCTTAGGTAGAAAATTGCTACTAAATTATTTAGTAGTATGTATGTCATTTACCTATTTGTTTATTTTCTATGGAATTTACTTTTAATAAGTTTCCTTGCCTTCAATATAATAAGAGCAAATCCTGCCATACTGACAGTGTTCTATGGGAATACATTTTAAAACTCCATAGAAATTAAATAAATAACTGAATAGTCAGGGTTTTTTTTAATGATTTTTGTAATATTTACATTTTTCAATGCTAATTTTATACTTATGGTAAATTATATATATAAGGTCGCGGGTTCGATTCCCGTCTGAGAATTCACTTGTGGCCGAGTTAATTTTTTCCAATATTTTTCTATTTAAAATTTACCATAAGTCAGGGAATTTATTAAGATTCCTTAACAATATTGCATAAGAGGCCTTATTAGACTCTCAGATACTTTTAAATTAAACTGTATTGTATGTAACTGTGGTAGTCTAGTAAAACGTCGTCTACTGTAAAGTCTGATTGTATTAATGTATCTAAATTGCGATTTATTAGCGATGCCTTATCTCTGACATTCAAAAGTAATGTGACAAACGCTATCGTAAGCTTAGATCTTTTGCAGCAATCATTTCAATAATTTGCGATTAAAATGAATCGCTGCATTCTACTTCTTACTACATTTCATTTCTTTGTGAGAGTCTTTAAATTTTAACTAATAGTATGTTTTTAAAATAAATTAATAAAATGTATACCTACTACAGAGTGCAGCCATAATAATCTAACACGTTTGTAGAAAATTACTCAAAACAAAATTGTACTGTAAATTATGAATGTGCTAGTAAGTAGGTATAATCTATTTGCTACCGTAAAGTTGACACAGAGTGGAGTAGTGCCATGTGTCTACGACAGATGTAGTGTACAGATATGTTCCGTGATTTTAGTAGCAATAAAAATCACGACTCGGTTGGCTAACATCGCTTAATGCGCGCTTATCGCTTATCGCAGCGGTATCGAGTGTTGTTCGCGCGATATCACCTAATCAAATTGGGAGCGTATCGATATCACCGACGTTTTTCGATAGCGATCCACTATTATCTTAATTGATTGTCTTTTTTCCAAACACCGTCGACGTCCATTTCCCTTTGATGTTGCGCTGTTATCGTAGTTTTAAACGACGATTTTCTGTTTCAGGTTGGAATATGTCAAGGTTGGCTATGCGATGTTAAGACTGAGGGAAGCTTAGTGACCGTTGTGACTGACTGAAATGCGGATAGGAGTGACTTTGCAGGGGTGTATATAAAAGCGATGCATGGTGTGTGAGGTGGGGTCTGCGGTCATGGACATGAGCGGAGAGGGCGGAGGCGCGGGCTCGGGCGCGGCGGGCGCTCTGCAGCAGCGCTGGTACGAGAGCCGCGTCAACGGCAGCCCGGCCGGCGACGGGGGCGAGCCCAACGGGGACTTCTTCCACTCGCCGCTGGAGAGCGGGCACCACAGTCGCGCCCGCTACTACCACCAGCAGATGCACGCGCCCTACTCGGCCGCCGTCAGCTCGCATGGTGAGTCACTTCAATTTTTTCTAGTTAACTAATTAATGCTGTCAATCTAATGGTGAAAGGCTTTTTCACACTTTAAAGTAACGATAATGACATCTGCAGCGTTATCAATAACACCTTACCAGCCCGGTTCTCATCTTTCAATAGGAATAAGTAGTCTTTTAGAAAGGAATTTAGGCAATTGCAAATAAGATGTGAAAATTCTTTCGTGCCATTCACAGCTTTAAACTGCTACTTACTTGCATGTTTTATTAAAGGGCCAGTATGTGAAAACAATGACTATAAATCTGAAGAAATACAAAGTATTTCTTAAACTTATACTTACTGATTTAATAGTAGAAAACCAATTAAGATAATTCTGAACAAGAGCCCTGATTATACGAGTGGAACTGTCAGATTTAAGCAAATTGCTGGCAGGACCGGTAGCCGCGACGTTATCGCGCATCGGGCGATATCTCTCCCAAACTTCACAATTAATTCGACCGACCCGGCCAGTCAAAATCGCCATTCTGTGAGGTGACAGGTTAGGTAAACACGATCTAAAATGGGCTTCGGCCGTAAAAGAGAAAAAATAATACCATCTTTTTGTTTTTTCCTTTTGAGGTTGAAATTTTATGGCGGCAATAAAGTTTTTCTTGGAGACAGGTGGCTCTTCTTTATATTTTAACTACATGCCGGGCCGCGCACAAACGCTCGTATGGAAAGAGGTGTTTAGGAGCTAGATTGGCATGCGCCCGCCGAGGGGACGATTAGAATTTATTTGAAGGTGCGTCGGTAGTGATGTGACACTTAAGTAACTGTGTCACTTCTCAGAATCGGAACTGGGAATTGATTTCGTCGCGTTCACAGCAGTAACGTATGGTTGTTTATGTGCGGCCCGGGAAGGGACGATGTCCGCGGCCCGCCGCCGCCGGTTTGGCCCGTAAACCCTGTTATCGTGTTGTGTCGACTCGGCGTAGCTTCTTGTCGTACCGATTATATCTGGATCTGTACTCATCGGAGGCACAGCGGCTCGATTAGGTTACTTACACACAAAATTATGTGAAACACTGATCAACGTCGGACGATAGCTGAGTAAAAATATGAATTGGCCCCTCGATTCATTTACAAATCCGTTGTGTAACTCACCGGGGTTTATGAAAACATAAACTTTTATTTTTATCTATCTGAGTTTGCAAGGCTTCTCTTTGTGGCTCGTCTTTCGCAGCCGCAGCAGCGGAGATCAAGAAGTTGTAAAAAGGAGGTTTTAAACGTTTGCGCCCGCGCATAAAGTGGCGACGATGACAACTCGGATCGTTTTCACTCGGGTTGGTTTACGAGCTGCCCAGAGCAACCACGTGCGTTATTATGGCTAGTTTATTTAATAAAATGCAGAAACGTGTTTCACATACAACATTGTTATTATATGATAATTGATGTTTATTTTACCCGGTTCAACAATAAAAAATAATGATCTCCTTTCAAGTTCATTGAACGTGTTTAATTTAAAACGAGTTTCATTTGCTGATCCAGTTAATAAGCAAGAATATTTTTTTATGTTTTTGATTTTTACATTCGTGATTCTATTCTATTTAAGAGAACAACAACCTACTAAAATACCTCTTTCAGAGACGAGACATAGATATCTTTTCTTGATTTTCCTCTCTTAATTTGTAAACAAGATCTAAACTAAACGTGGTCTCATTTCACTGTAAATAAGTCTATATTTAAACCAAATTAATAATAAATAGGTTATGAAAGAAAATCCTCTAAAAGCTAATGGCGACTAGGCCGTGTAATCCAATAGCTTCGCGCTTGACAGGCTCAGTAATTTATGACTCCGTAACGCGATTGATGACGTACCCCAGAATATTTATTTCACTAAACGTGGACCCTAAACTTTATTATTCTTTTTATGTCCAACTTCTGTAATGCTACACCTATGGACTCGGAAATGTGGCGTATTGAGAATAAACATATGTTTGGTGAAGTTGGATTTCTTAAGAGCGGACGGGAAACACCCATTTGGCTTTTAGATCAATAACTTTTATTATTTTAGTTCAAAGCTTTGTCATTTTAAATGCTATCAGGGTACCATGCAATGATGAAAGGTTATGTAGTGAGTATTAATTACAAGAGAGCTGTTGACAAAGAAAATAAACAATCAGTGCGCCATTTGTTGATTTCTAGTATTCTGTCTTTAGGCAAATTGCGATGAATTTGCGTTTGCTTGTAAAACATCCGATTATAACTTTTTCAGGTACTTTAAAAGGAAAATTAGAACAACAAGAAATGAATCGATTAAAAGCCATTACGTAGGTATTTAGGGGAGGTCAGCTCAGAGCCGCGGCCATCTTAACTTTGACTAAGAAAAAATACACTTTAGAATCGATTTTGAAAGAGTGTTTTATATCAATGGATAGGGAATTTAATAAACTTTTATAAAGTGTAAACGCATTTTGCAAAACCCTTGATGAGCTTATTATTATTATTATTATAAAGAGTTTTTTTGACAAGTTTTTGTAATTTGCATTATAAAAGCCGTCCGAGTAAGCGCCTAAAGTAGCCATGCGGGTAAGAGCAAAGTGGTCATCCCAAAATATTACAAGAAATGCAATTTTAACTAACAAAAATACCAACAATAAATTATATATCACTTTATTCAAGATAAAAAAAGAAAAAGTTAAAATAAAGTTTCAAATTAAACAATAATTTCAGTTTCAAATTGGTCATACGTCATTACTTAAAGATATGCCAACCAACCAACAATTCTTCTACATAAAGTAACATAACCAAGCTATACCTACTCAGCTCAGATATACTAAGTTTTTTTGCATTAGATTTTATTGTAATAAGAACAGGTTTCTTCACCAATGTGAATACGGCATAGCACGGTCGCTTTGCCTTTGTACACAATTTTGTTTAAAAAATCAATTCAGCTCATAATATTTATTCCATATCGAAACAAATAATATACAAACAAAGCCAAATAGATGAGACTTGCAATAAAACATTTAATTCTAAAGAGGTTTGATCAAAATTGGTAGAATTTAAAATGGATTTTTTAACAAAACTCAAAAACCTTGCACACGTCGCCACCGCCATGGGATTGCTCCGATGACCACCGAATGACTGCTCGGTGCAGGGCGGGAGGTTGGTCATAGGGTAGAATGGCTAAGTTCTGTGTGTACAATAAAGTATAAATAAATAAATAAATGGCAAACTATTGTTTTTAGTTACCATAAAAACATGGTGTAAACGCTTTGCCTCCGATGGCCGCTGACTTCCCTTATATTTTGGACGAGTATTTTCCATCAACAACGCAGACGACAATATAACGAAAATTTTCCACTATAGAAGTAGGCCTAATTTCTGCCGGTCTTTTTACAAGTCTTCGTTCTAGAGTAAGTACATTAACAAATTAAACTGTTTCAGTATTTCCCATCAAACCGTGCTACGCATGATTATTACCTCTTCAGAAAAAACAGCCCTTGGCGAGTTTCTTTTCGGTTTTTTTTAAAGGTATCCCGCCGTAGGATTTTAATTGAGGGATGCGTAGCTGCTTTGACGTTCATAAGTGCTAGTGACAAACGTTGGTATCCATATAGGCCTTAAATGTTGCGGGTGTCTTTAGGAGTTTCTTGCAAGTCTTTCAAAAAAACAAAATGTATCAATTCAGGCTCACAGCATCGGTGGCTCAACGCCCGTTTCACACTTATTGAGCAATGACAAACGTGAGCCGATCAGAACACGCAAAGAACGACTTTAGAACAAAGAATGGAAAGCCCAGAATCCCATGGCGAAACTTGGAAAGACAGGTGTAATTGTAATATTTTAAATTATTGGGTAGAGCGTACTTAGAAAATTTGACATGATGGCTGAAACATAAGTAGGTTGTGTGCTGCAGATGTTTGTGTATAAGTTTCTTTCTTCATACAAATGGGCTGCAATAATATTCACTTCAAACTTGTTGGTTAGTCTTCAAAATAGAGCTTCTAAAATTAGAGTTTTATGAAGAACGGTTCGTCTTAAAAGATCTTTGTTTTGCTTTCCTGTGCTTAGTTGACTTGAAAAAAATATTTAAGTTATTCAACTTCTATATTTACATTGAACACTAAAAGATTTCAAATTCAGACATGAGTAGCGCGTAGGTTGTTAAAGCAGGGGGATAATTGTCTACTTTGAAAATCTATTTCAATCCCTTTCAATTTGCCTACGAGCTATATTTGACATGTGATAGGGATTGTGATCGGAACGCGTTTTGAAAGGTTGGTATTGAATGAACAAAATAGAACTGTCTAAGCAAAGTGACTCACGAAAATATCTTTCAAATATATGGAGAAGTGTCGAACGAAGTGTCCTATTAATCTCATTTAAAACATCATTCGTCCGAAAAGCGATTGCGACTCCAAGTTACAAAATTCCATAAATCGTTATCACAATCACTAAACCTTTGAAAGAGAATGAGATAGATTTTATAGTTAGACAATTAGGGGGATGTTTTAAGTCAAAGGACAGTGCAGCAATCTATGCACAGTGAATTGTCGCCACAAAAAGTCATCACATGCAGGCACATTCCAGACGGATGCTCATTTGTTTTTTATCCTTCGACACAAGTTTGCGTCACTAGACTCGGTAAATGAGAGTTTTTCAATTACCCACAGCTTCCTGCAGGCCAAACAAATAAATGTCGTCGCGTCCCCCATCACGGGGACCACTTAATAAGCTGTGCATTCGTTTTGCTATACCGCCATTTATTTTTAATTTTCGTCGTTCATTCGGTTGTGAAAGATAGATTGGACAAGAAAAGAGATGTTATTCGTTCACAAAAATGGAAAAAAGAACATTGTTTCCATTTTAAAAAGCAAGAAATTTAGAATGTAATGCAAATTGCTTCCTCGTTTTACTCACATAAGTACTAGGTGTTCTCAGAAAAGGCTGCATTAGTATCGCATTTCTCATTTGGTTTTTAGAGCAGCTCGTTGCGTATGCTGCGTTTAATTATTTTCGCTACACAATTACTGGTGCACTGTATTATTTAATGACAATGAATATGAAATGCATGCATTTGCCAAACGCATAGCGGCGTGTCATGCGTACACGCAGCGGAGCGTACGCGTGTGCGTCGGAGAGCGAGCCCAGATTGGCGCAATTAGTACAAGGGGGCGGGGCCTGCGCAGGCGACATCTCCACCCCGACGCACACAGAAGCGAAACGCTTCTAAAATGTTGCCAGCAACCGCTAATTATTTCTGCTGCACTAAAGTTAGTAGACATAAAAGTAGTTTCCCATCTTTAAAATTTTTAACGGATGCTTCGAGCATGAGAATTTCTGTTTACATTTTCAACGCTAAAAATAATACTGTCTTAATCTTCAGCCTAGCAATAAATTCAGGAATCCGTATATATTACGTTTTATACTGGCTGAACGTAAAGTTGAATGTATAAAATATTTTAATGGTTAGCTTGTAAAGCATAATGTTATTATTTTTTTGCAATTAAAGTTGGACTGTACTTACACTAACGTCAACAAGTGTTCTGCATTGTAAATTACCGATAAAATTTGTAATAAACAATTTATTACCGTGACTTTTAAATAATGATGAGGAATAATTTTACTTTTAATTAAAACATTTGCCATAGGTTAATAAAAAAGACACCATTTTATTAAAAATACTAGGACCGCCCGCGGTTTCACCCGCGTCCTACCGTTCCCGTGGGAATATCGGAATATAAAGTAGCTTATGTTTCAATCCCGGATATCTTCCATCTGTGTACTAATTTCATTTAAATACGTTTGGAAGTTTTTGCGTGAAAGAGTAACAAACAATCAAAATGACATAATTTCGCATTTATAATATTAGTAGGATATGAAACCAACTTCCTACCTACATTTGGAAACCTAGTAGAAGTAGAGTAGTTTTTGGTAATAGTTAATTATGAAGGAACCGCATTGTGACTTAAACTTTACAGATTTTGTTCTGAAAAATGACCCGTGGCCTGAAAAATGGCCTTTGTTTTATAGGATAGTCACATTACATTCACCAGCAATTAAAATATAATATAGAGGCATCTCACATTAAATTATTGCTTTAATTCTAAGCATAACTACTGGCAGCTTTATTTCAGAACAATTTGTTGTGACAAGGTTTTCCACATAAAACTACGCCCGCCTATAGATTTCGGTTAAAATATTGGAATTCTTGATAGTAGGAATAGTAGGAATATTTGATACATTTTAGTCGTTTTCCAAGATTAAATTTATCTATATGAAAATCATCAAAATTTGTGGTTTAGGCGTGAAAATGTAGCAGACGAACAGACTTACCCATCTATTTTATAATTTTACCGTTAAGAAAAGAAAAATCTTTTTCACACACTCAGGAAAGGAGGTTTTGTCATTAAATTTCTTGATATTCTTCGCATTTTGCGGGAAAGTTTGGTAATATTTTTTTATTTAGAAAGAAAATACGTCATATTACGTTCCGAACCGCACTATTGAATTTTAATGTTACTTACATTTTATTCTTATTTTAAATTTACTTTGAATTTATTTTAATGCTCCGTTTTGATTTTATTATATTATTTAAGTTCAGTTCATTTCAGGTTTTATTTTATTATATTATGATTCAAGCATAAAAAATAACAATTAACTATTTGTTATAAGAATTTTCTATTTACGATGGGTGAGATTTAACAACCTATGATTGGATTTTGAAACGTGACAAAAACCTTATTTTTAAATTTTCTTGCACCTAAACATTTTCGGAATCGATATTATTCCTATTCTAAATAATCTTGAATTCACTATAAAACACCCTTTTTTATTATTTTTGTAATTTAAATGATAAAAACAACAAGAATAAGGTATATTTAGATTAAATGATTTGTAAACATATTTTTTTACCGGAAGTTGACAGCGGAAAAAACCTCAAAATTTTCCTCGCTGTTGTGAGGTGATTTACTATAATTATTAATTATGATAAATATCCAAACTTCCAGGATACATATCCTGCACCTCAGTTCATAGAAAATATACCTACCCACATAAACATCGTGAAGCGAGTGCGGTGGTGCGAAAATGCTATATTGCCGGTTCGTAACTTTCGAAATTCGATTCGACGATACACTCCGGATTCCAGCCAATACGGTAATCTCACGGACGATTTTCCGATTGGCTAATTAATTTCACTTTATGTGTCATAAAGGAATGTTTTAATTACATTCTAATGTGGAAAACTTTTCCAATTTCACTCGGAAACTCGAGATACGTTTTCTTCGGAAAAGAAAATTTTGATTTATTTAGTTGAATATTTCAACGAAATAAATCAAAATTTTCTTTTCCGAGTAGCATTTTTTTCTTTACACACATTTAGTCCACTTACGATCCTTCAGCAATAACATTGGCCACACGAGGTTCATTTAATTAAGTGAACAAATCCACATATAGCTGTAAAATAATCCACATATTCATGTATAGGAGTGTAAAGTTGGCCTTTTAAGTAACTATTGATGTTATAATAGGACAATATTACTCTTCTAGTCAGCTTCCATAATAAAAGCTAAAGAAGAGCATTTTAAGAGGGGATAGATACGGCATTGGCTGTTTATAGCTCCACATGGTACAATGTTATAATGCTGGCATTTTAATACAACACATGTGAACCTGTCTAGAGTTCACGACTTTATATTGGTACACATGTGAAACTTTAAAGACTCATAATATTAATTTGGAGTTCAATGGTTCACTGTATCTGGACACAACTCAATGTTTAAAAAAAAACTATAGGCTGATTTTGATGCAATAAAAATATAAATATTAAAAATGCTTTGTTCGTCTCTGCATATTTAGAAATATTTATTGATAAAAAGGCAATATTTCTTAGGCGCGTGAAGTTTAACTTTAAATATGTGTATACTTTACAATAAATTTATACTACCCGTAATATTAAAACATTATAATATAATAAATACAGATTATATATTTCCTAGTAATAACAAAATCATTCTACTACACAATAGCAATAGCCATTTTTTTTAAACATTATTACTAAATGTGGTATTCAGGTGATATTTTGGATTAATTACTAGTTTTTAAGGTACACACGAAATCTTATGTAGTGCCGTTGATCAGCTTTAAGACCACCGTTCTCTCTGAAACTGCCATTAAAGTGCTACTATTCTGCTACTGTATATTTAATGTGAACTCAAGGCTGAATAAGTTGTGCCCAAACCGGTAGAAAAAGGGTTATAAAAGGTTACCAGTATAGCTTGCTATACAGCTGTTGTACCGCTTACTTAGAAAGCTTAAAGAATGAATGTGTACCATAAGTCAACCGCTATAGAGCCAAAAATGCCTCATGGGATGTCTGTAAATTATCTTATATCAAACTAATATTTGTCTTTACATCCTCGATTGCTATTAAACAAGAAAATATGCTAAAAAAAAGCAACTAGTCTCATGTCGCCCTGACGGGACGAGACTAGTTGCTTTTTTCTAGTTTTTATTTTCTTGTTTAATATTTATCACTTAAAAATAGCATTGTAAAATGCAAAATAAAAAAGTTACAATCCTCTATAGAGTTTGTAAAATGTGAATGGTGTTTGTCGTGAATTTCAAATAGTTATTCCTCTTAAGTAAGAAAAGAAATGCAACAAATACTTTTCGACGGTGCAGTGGTACTAATAAAGTCTACTGAACCAGAGGTCGTGTGAGGGTTCGATTTCCACCTAGGACAATCAAATGTGTAAAAGTTTTGTATTTGTTCGGAGTTCTGTAGCATCCGTTAGGTACACAAGTAACGGATGCGAACTACTTCGAAATTAGATAAATGAGAAAATTATATAGAACCTACTGAAAAGAAAATCACTTAAGTGAAAACCTTAAAGTTTATTGCCATTTTATAGGTTTGAATGGATGCCACTTAGATGCAGTATCAAAAATATGTTTGCATAGACCTAAGCAGCTCCTAGCAACGTCAGAATCAGCAGAATTAAATAATTTCAAACATTAAAAAAAGCAATGATTTTCAATGCTAATGAGGCAGCATGCAGAATTATAATCAACGTATTTTTGCTCGTTAAATCTCAACCAAAACTATTATATTCTTAATACTATTTTTCCAAGGAAAAAATAATATCAATAAAACAAAAAACTATTTGTCTCCAGCGTGCTCAGTTTTCGCTTTGTTTTGGAACTTACATATTTTATATGAGAGCATTTTCAAGGATAACCATTCAAATATCCTACTTAATGAATAATACTAAATATTAACTATTTGGACATTAGCGATGCAAATTCCTACTTTGAAACTAACATAACAACTACTTATTTTCTTTTGTGTTTTGAGATTATACACTTATCCGAAGGTAATCTCTTTCTCTAACTAAGAGTTTAGCTAAATTATTATTTAAAGCAGCTTCAATTGTTTCACGCCTTTGTCCTCAGCCAAGCACGGTAAAGAATTAAAATTAAGAACGAAATTGGCCAACAACGCAAAATAATAATTGCTTACAAAGTACCTACCGCAATTAAAACATCCTTCGGTTACAACACGTGGAGGGGGTCAGGTGATTGTCTTGTGAGTTGTACCAGTACCTCCACAGAGTTGCGTCACGATTTTTTTAAACGCTTCTTTATAGTGGCCGCTGTTAAATGTATTGTGACGGCTAATAAACGCCCGCTCTAATGAATAACGGGCCAGTTTGACTTAATTAATCGTGAAGTGCTTCTGCGAGCAGCTACTTTCAATTTTTCTGTAGTCACAATTATAAACTATACTAAACTGTAACCCTCAAAAGTCGTAGCTACGCGTTACTATCCCTCAATAGGGTTAAACGATGGGGTTAAAGTTGAACTGTCAGATTTTTGTGTTTATCATATTTTTTTACCGTCTGCGGCTATGTATCTTAATTTTATATCTTAACCGCCTCTGTGGTCTAGTGGTAACGACCACCGTTATCAGACCCAGGGGTCCCGGGTTTGATTCCCAGCGGGGGTACATATTGTATTTGGTTTGGTTGGTGGTAGGACTTGTTGTGAGTGCGCCTGGCTAGCTACCACCATCTTATCTAAGTCTGACGCCATAATAACAATGTTTTCGGCAATGTTGTGTTCCGGCAGTTTGAGATAAGATAGCCATTATAACTTATTAATTTTGCATTTTACAATGCTATTTTTATGTGATAAATATTAAACAAGAAAATATACTAGAAAAAAGCAACTAGTTTCGGGAGAGGCTCGCTTCCATCTTCAGCCTTATCAATACTTAACATCGGGTATGATGAAGGCTAAGAGTCTCACCGTCGTTAGTAAAAAAAAAAAAAAGTTTGATGCGTTTTACTTCCGAAATTAATGTTATTTGTTAAACGTGTTTGTCGAACTAAGTCAAATAAAGATCGTTTGCCGGGCCCTTCAGCACTTACGAATTGCAATCCAAGTTTTAATTTTTATTTAAATCTCGACTAGTTCTGACTGTAAACGTAAAAATTATAGGCAATAGGTACTCAAATTGAATCTGACATGATCGCGAATAATTATCGATCACACAAACGATTATCAGTCACGATAGCGACTGCATACATTTATTGTATCGATTAAGTAGTGAACTAGCAATGTACTAGTTCCGTTTAGAAACAGCCCGTGAGTTACAATTACAAATATCGATTGAGCCGAGCCACAACAACTAGGTAGAACGGCACGCTTAGTTTTATTGCTGTTCTTTGCCGTTGTTCAAACTTTGCCCTCCACCGTATTGATCGCTATTGCCTCTTAGCACGGGACGAATTGACCTAATTACTTAACTTTTTAATAGCCGAATGTTCGTCCAGTCGTTCGACCAGACGGCCGATTTTCCCCCCTGATTAATAATCCGAGCTAATTAACATTTAAAACTGCCTACGTCATGACAATGTACTCCGTGCGGCGGGCGCGAGTTCCCAGCGAGTTTTTTTTCTAATCGGTTATTATTAGGCCCAACATAAAAAGAGGTCCCCGGTAGAGCTCGCTCGAGTGCACCGACGCCCGTTCACTAAAGAACTTAATGTATTCATTTTGCTTTTGTATCTTTCGCGTGATTAACTTTGATTGATTGCATCCAAATATTGATATTTGATATTAAAATCTGGCGACCGTCCGTGTGCGAGGGAGACCAATTGGAACGACATTTTTTTATAGTCGTTTGCAGAAATTCTAATGTATTAATAAAATATTTGAGCGTTCTAATAGTTTGTTCGGCTGCATGATACGATTTCTTACGTGATAGTGCTTGCTCACTGACCTCAAATTATTGATGGTGGTTTAATTATTGTCTCTGTCCAATTTAGACTGAAGGGTCTAAGGGCCCTTCCAGTCGATTGCGCGGCTGATGAAGATGCGCTTCGAACGTGATGGATGGACCCAGCCCGGCGCAGGCATGCGGCTTCGGCCGCATCATTTCGTGGGCCCAAATACCAATATCACTTTACTATTAATTTAATAATCCAAACATACAAGACGCGCTTATTACCTAAATAATAAAGTCCTTATTACCGCGGAGCTTAACAGTGAAATTGCAAACGTACAGCCCTGAACTAGTGTAGATGAGTCGGTGGTTTTGTCACGATTTGTCATACATCGAGATGCGGTTACGGAATGCTTAGCTTCAGACTAAGCAGAAGTTATGACAAAAATGTCATGGGAACGGCCATTGAACTGCGTCGTGCTCCGCTCTTAATTGATCGCCGTTTGGGACTCTATGTTATAAAAAAGTTACACACTAAACGAGTACGACGCTAATAAAGGTATGCTCTATAAAATGTAGTTCAAGTGAAATATTATTAACGAAATAAATACGCAAAAAGTTGTAGTCGAAAACTTACGAGTCGAAACTATTTTTGGGGGGTAATTATTTTTCGTAAATGGCCAGTAAATTGTTTGGTGTCGTAAACATGGAAAATTGGTACGTTTCGTGGCGTATCGTCGTTAGTCGAACTACAAATAGGTCCAACCAATTTATATTTTCATTAACGTCATATTTTTTAGTTTAAAAAAAAAATTCAGGGCGGAGGGCGTCCGGCCCCGAGAAGCCTATTTTCGCAGCACATTAAGGAGAATGAATGATTTCCTGGGCTGCCATGATTTATACCGCGCAGCGCCGCGCGGCTACCGACCAGTGCGACACAGACCTATTACTACACGGCGGTGAAGAATGGATACTCCTTTGTGTAAAGAAATTGTTGCATTTGTCTTTCTTTGTTACCTTACTGATATCCATCGGTTCGGTTGTGGTGTTATCTAATTTCCATCAGCTCCTGGAGGGCACTTTTATTTTGGGTTATTTAATTGTCGTCGATTATGTATTTATTTATACTATTTAATTAGATGGAATATCTTTCAGTATTAAAGAATTCAAATAGTAGTCAATTTCTGAACATTTATTATAAAGTTATTGTTTATTTATTACATCCTAGTAGAATTTAAAAAACGTCATACTTCGTATTTTAAATAAATTCAATAAAGCCTTTAATAAACTTACAAAATGCTCAAATTTTGTAGAAATCAAAGGGCTACAGACACTGGATCGAAAGAAAACCCGTTATTCAAGTGACATTTTGTGTCATTGCGATTATCTGAATAAACCGCTTTGCTTACAAGCCAAACTCAACGGGTTGCACGCATGCATTTATGAATTGCAAGAATAACAATAATATTGGAAACTTATTTGATAAATTTAAATATCACTCACTCAGGAATGATTCTTTAGCCAAATGAAGCTCCATCCGCTATGATATACGTGTAGGTTAAATTAACAACTTACAGATTGTGCATATTTGGTGTAGTATTTTGGTAGGATAACTAAGAAAGCAATTTTATGATTTGCACTAGTTGGTATTGGTTTCAAAGTCACTTATAAGTTAAAAAACTTTAAATAGAAAAACCAGTTGCATCGACATATATTACAGAATCATAACAAGATTCCCCGGTAGAACAATAACGGCAAGCACCTGCGAGGCGCAAGCGCAAACTAACAAGCCCAGAGGCTTATTCTCAAGTCACTCGAAATAAATTCGTATTCGAATTCAAGTCTGAATCAAAAAACAATTGCAGCTTATTTTCAAAAAGAAATAATGTTGAAGTCTGAGATATCTATCTAGCAAGGAGTACCGGGGCCATTATACACTTCATGCTATGTATCGCAGACACAACTAATCGTCCGATATTATTTTTCAAAAGTCTGCTGGACATAAAATTTCTTCCTGCTGGAAGGAGGAATCACTAACTCCAAAGTTAGAGGCATCATCCTAGTTTAGGAGTAGGAGACCTAATTCTGTTTATATTTAAAATACTCTCTGTACATGTTATAATTGAATAAGTTATTAAGTATTGTTATTAATAATAGGCGATTCAGACATGAATTCGTAACCGAAATTGTATCGAGTGCCCTTAGAATCGGACCCCGGTTTGTGTGCTCGGATAATAAGTGGATATAGTTTACGGTTCTGCGCGGGCGCTCGCCAAATAACCGTCATCAGTACTCGCCACGGGTGCCCTGAACTTAGACTTGTGGCGTCTAACGTTGTTTTGACGTGATTTGATAGATATACAACATCCATAAGGTTCTAGGTCTAAACAAGGTATTTGTAAGCGAAGCTCCTGGATCGGTCAACAAGGCTAGGCGATAACTTATTTGTTGTACATTATATAGGCTTACTCTTGGCCTCAATCAGAATCGTATGATTAAAAAGAGGTCTAAGATGGAGCAAACTTGCCTAAAAAAGCCAATTCACTCGAGCTTTAAATATACCAGGATTGTAGGCACCCGGGAATACAGACGCAGACAGGGAATTCCATTCCCTGGATGTGTGCATAATAAAAGATGAGGAAAAGCGTTTTATACGCAGACGTGGAATATCAAGTAAATATTACCAGATTCAAATAATACGTATTGCAGTATTCGCGATTAATGTAGGTATAAAGGATAGATTTTTAATTAGAGGCTGGTTGTTACAAGTAAAAAAAAATGATGGTTTTTTCGTGAATAAAAACAAAACACTATACAAACGTTACTTTTGTATCTGCGTGGGCGCTCGCCAAATAACCGTCATCAGTACTCACCAAAGTATATATTCTTTGCCACGGGTTCCCTAAACTTAGACTTGTGGCGTTAACGTTGTATTGACGTGATTTGATAGATATACAACAACCATGAGGTTCAAGGTCGTTTCGAAGCACTTGGATGGCTCAACCAGGGAGCTAATTGTCTAATTTTAAATCTATCGGAATCCCTTTCAATTCGTAATTTGAAAGATATTCAGGCCGTCACTATTTGATATTTGAAAGGGATTGTGATCGACACGCGTTTTAAAAAGTATGGAATAAACGAAATTGAACTGTCTAAGCAATATGACCGACGAAAAAATATCACAATCACAATACCTCTGAAAGGGATTGTGATAGATTTTAAATTAGTCAATTAGGGGGCAGGTTTTCTTTTAACTGTTACTTTGTATATGATATTATTTGTAGCAGTCATAACTACCAACAGGAAAGAAGGATTGATGTTGAATTAGAGGCTGACTAATAGCAATTAAAAAAATGACATTTTCGAGAATAAAACAAATATTCCAATTTAAAAAAAAAATGCATGTAGAACCAATTTGTATAAGAACCCAACTACCTCCTTGTAAAGGCTTTTTCGGCCATCTAACTAAAAAAAAAATGTAGAGGTAGGAATTTTCATGGCAGTAACATACCTAATTCAACATTTTCGGTCAGTGGTATATACTGATTGCAACATACCGTCAAACGCACAGACATTATGTCTGTGGTCAAACGTATGAATTCTGGTCAACAATACATCATTTTAAACCATACTTACAGCTGTAGGCCTACTACAGTATCAATCACGTGCCCTTAGATAGCACGATCTGTCAATGTAGTCCAATAACATTGATTAAAACGTCTACTCAGCCAGTAATAATGTGGCAACTGATTTATTATATTAGATTACAACGTTACTCTAAAGCTGTCCTTAACTATTGACAGTAAATAATTTCTTAAACATAATAAATGATTTGTTGAATAGCGAAAAACGGCAGAACCGCGGCAGGACGAAGTCGTAAAATAATATTTATTACGTTATTATGATCTAGTTCCGTTCATTTAAAGTTAATACTGGCGTTATAATTTTACACATGCATTGTTGAATGCAGTAAAGATCTAGTCTCTATTATACGCAATTATTTTGTTTATAGGTTTCAGACTTCCTGCAATTATTCTGATTCACATGTTACCCATAAATGTATGTTCCATCCCACGATGTTTAAAAGGAACTTTAATGAACTATATTACGTCTTATCAATTTTTTAATGGATTATTCGCGTCGTGACATGTTAAGGTGAAGGCTACGAAGGGTCAAGCTGAAATCTAAATGGATAAGAATTAAACCAGCTGTGTATAAGCTTTATAAAGGTCACTGGAACTCGTTGATGTTAGGATTAAGCTATAGTTTGTTGACGATCCGTGAACGGATTAGAACGCTGCGTGCGACGGAACGGACTCGGAATATGAATAGGCTAAGCTAGAAAAAGTTAATTTGAAAGTTTCCAATGAATAATAAATACTTAAGTACTTGGAAATTGTTACAAGTTGAAGGTAGTTATCGTGGGCATAAGAATAGATAATGAGTTAATAGGATAATCGGTAGTGGTCAAAGTGAACTATTTACTTAAAGTGTTGAGTAAGTTATGCATAATTATTTCATAGGAGTGTTAAAGAAAAAGTTACTGCATGATAAAGTAGTAAATTGTACTAACATGTTTAACGTGCATAACTAAGAATTTTTCGTTACTTTCAAATGTAAAAATGAAGCTATAGAATTCCGATTCCATTGCTCAAAGGCCGGCGAATCGCGTGCCATATATTTTTTGCTCGGTTCAAGTACCCGATAATAGAAATAGTTTTTAGTGTTAATTGATTTTATTAATCGACATGGTTTATTGCAATTAAAGAAATTGTAAGCGTTTGAAATAAATTAAAGGAACGAAGAATTTAATATTACCTTACCTATGTATACACTGTAATAAAATGTGCTGTGAAGTTGTTTTATACGCTTAAGTGATCGATTATAATTCTAGCCTCTAAATTATGAATAACATGAATGTGTTCACATTCTCATCAGGAATCTAAAATTTTCAATAAGAAAACAATAACAGTATTTGCAAGTATCGTGAATCCATTACTTATTTTCGCAGTGCCACATGAACGATAACTAATCTAAAAAACGATTAAAGAGCTAACGATGATTGGTGGACTCCCCGTAGGTAGGTCTTTTGGTAAATTTTAATCATTTTTTTTATTAGATAAGGAAGTATGGCAGTCACTCCGCTCCTGCATTGGTTTTTCTCGATCCTCGATACCGTAATGCGATGGTCACGAGCGGTTACGTAAGGATGCTGCCGGCCGGCGCCGTCATTATAGGCATTATGGGGCATGCGCACGCGGTCCTGCCCATTGTCAAGATTGCAGGGGTCAGCCAGACCCCAGACGAACGTTCACCAACTTGTAATTTCACAACCATTCCTATAACCCAATAAATCGCTGCTTGTAAAACAATTTGCGATGATAATCCCGAAGCTGTTGCTCGGATCACATCTAATGATAGACATCGTGACTCTTGGGTTATTAATTATGATAATGATTTTGCAGTATTGTTGTATATGTCCGATTCCATGATATATGCGAGTGTTGTGATTTGTACGAGGTACTTATTTGCAGTTGCTAACCAGCCCGGAGCGATGCAATATGAATTATTGACCGTGATGCAATGTTATTGCGCTCTATAAGAGGCTTATTGTAAATAATAGGAATAAGAGCTGGTAGTATGACTAATGTGATGACCTTAAAGCTCCTACAAAAGAATATTAAAATTGTTCTAACAATCGGAATGTTGGTCATTTCTTTTGTGTGTTCCCTTGGGTTTCAGTAGCAAGATGATTTGTAAAAGAAACGATAATCGAATTTAAATAATCTTGTCGTTTTGGTATTTATAATCATAATTTCCTTAAAACTCATTCATTTCTATGATGTCCTCAATTTGACTGAACGTTTACAGTCAGTTTGACACATTTTGAATCGACATTATTGTCCAAACTTTGATATCGAGGACTGGAAATGACCAAAGTTTCATTATTCCCGTATCAGACGGTTCGGCACATGACCGACAATCGGTATCAAGTGATATTTCATCAGTGCTGGCGTGCTTGATAGCGGCATCCCCTTATCACTGATAAGCTGAGTAAAGTGCCTTGATTTTTAAACATTTTGATCTTTATTTGACATTTAAATCAATATCAACTAAATGTTTTTTTTAATGCTTTGGAAATATACTTTGAAGCTTAACTATATTTGGAATATTGTAATTTTTCATTCATTATCAGGCGTATGTCCTCAGTGCTTGGACACAGACTCTCCACAATTAGAATTGAAGAGTACTAATTGTCTTCAGAGTACTAACTTGTCTGTAAATGCGGCTGGAACCAATGGCTTATCGAGCCTTTTGAAGCGCGAAGGAGCTAGAGTAATTCGTGATATAATAAATTTTAGGATAACAATCAATAGGATTCTTGAATCGGATTTGATAAGCACATAGTATGATATTAATTTGTTTCAAAAAGTCTATCTCATTCTTGAAGTCTTTTGATAAAGAACAGCATGCGGTCGATATTTCTAAACAAACCTGGGATACACTGAGCATTCATAATCATGAATGTCACCTTCTGAATATAGAAAAAATCGAATTACAACTTGTCAAAAAAGAAATTGGTAAACAACCATTAGGTACATCTAAAGCACCAACCAGTTTCTCGGAGGTCCACCACAATGACAGTTTGGAAACTTCATCTTGAATTACTTTTAATTGTTCGCCGCTGGTCCAGTCGGTCTGTCAGGGCACCGTGGTGGAAACTCCTCGGCGGCGCGCGTCAAAGCAGCGGCATGTTTGATCACAAGTGTAGCGTGGCATACCGAGCCCGCAAGTATGCCTTCCGGATCCACGAACTTTGTCCTCCAAATCTTTGCTCTTTGATTTTTATAACAAGTTGTTTTAAACCGGACTTGGAACTTTGAAATGATAAGTTCTGTTTATTTATGCTTTAGTGTTTCTAAACCATTAAATAAATGCTTGAAAACTTAGAGCAAAATTAGTCTAAGGTAAAGTTCAGATCTAAACCTACGACTTTTATACAAAATTCGGAGCAGCAAGCACTAGTAATAGATTCGAAAAACAAAAATATGTTTCTTTTGCTGACAACATTGCTTCATATAATACAAGAAGGTCTGAATGCATAATAGTATACCTAATCAAAGTCTAAATCTTCAACTTCATGTTGTAATGAAGTCGGTACCTAAGTTAATCATTTTGATGTTCAAAGGAGATAAAACGTCAGCTAATACTAGGGACTCAATTACAAATTCAACCTCCCAATCCAAAATCAATAGAGTCCAACAAAATACATTTCCTTCCTCTATAATCGGAAACACAAACCTTCTTTAACTTTAGTAGAACAATGAGAGTTTTATTAAAATGCTATAACAATAAAATTTCGTGTCCGGACATTACGGATGGTAAGTTATTCTCCAAACGCCACTTAATGAGAAGTGATGGGTTCGTAAGAAAATAAAAATACAATGCACCACCCTGCACTTGCATCGATATGCAGAACGCGTCCAACAAATCTCGTGTTTCGTATGCTGAGATATTTAAGGCTGTACACGAGGACAAGGTACAATAATTGAGTCGTTACTATTAATTGTTGATAGTAAAGACGCTAATAAGGAATTTCGATTTTCGAAAAAAGATTTTCAAATAATTTCTATAACACTTTTCCCTAAAATTTTACCTGGTTTTCTATGTTGTGAGGAATTTCAACTAAATGTCAAAGAAATCATTACCTCGGAAATTGTAGACTGTATGTCTATAATGTTTGACGACTTCCGTGGTCGAGTGGTTCGTACACCGGGTTCAAGGTGTCGCCTACTCTGGGGTCCCGGGTTCGAATCCCGGTAGGGGCAAATGTTTGTATGATGAATAATGAGTCATGGACGTTTATATATATTTCTACACATAAATACTTATATATGTAGGGCTAGGTTAATTGGAGTGAGTGTAAAAAAAAAAAAATTTAGATCAGTGCACGCATATAAAATGTTACTTGTATTTTTAAACAGTGTCAGAGGAAAACGATTACCAAACATTATATTTTGAATATTTAACAAATTTGTAATCAACCAGCATTCGAATGTACAATTCCAATGTGTGTTTTCCAGAACTTCATGCATTGTCCCATGAATATTGGTGTGTTTGTACAAAAACGACAAATCCTCGGTTACAAACAACTCAATACCTACCTCATATCATTGAACAATGGCCTAATTTACACAAAATATAAATAGCTTAGCATAATTGGCGATCTGATGACGATTTATTTGAAAGTCATTAATTAGTTGCAACTTTTTGTTGGGAGAGGAAAGTATTATTAATGTATGAACTTAAGTAATACTAAAATGATTCATTTGATGCCTTTGAAAATTCAATAAAGGTTTTTGCGTCTGCTATAAAAATACAAGACAAATGCCTTGCTCGTGTTGTTAGGTTTTTGGATTGTTCTTCTTTCTCTCATTTTTAGGGTTCCGTTGCGTAATGGCAAAAAAACGGAACCCTTATAGCTTCGTCATTTCTGTCTGTCTGTCTGTCCGTCCGTTAGTATGTTACAGCCAATTTATTCAGAAATTAGATTACGTAGTTGAAACTTGGTAGGTAGTTGTATTCTGTAAACCGCTTTACGATTTTTACAAAAAAAAAAGATTAAGGGACTCTCCATACGTGGAACTGAAACTGTTTTTTTTTCATCAATCCTATACGTGCGGGGTGTCTATAGATAGGTAGATAGGTCTTTAAATATTTATATTGAGGTTCCTTAAACGATTTTTTTCTCAAAGTCAAACGTTTGAAAGATATACACTTCCAAAGTGGTAAAATGTATCCTCCTCCCTCTAACCCCCTCTAACATTTAAAATAAAAAAGTGAAAAATCATAAATTAATATACCTATGCTGTAGATCTTAATAAAAACTTTCAACGAAAATTGGTTTGAACGATATATATTTTTAGAGATATAGCATATTTTCCGTAACCGCAAATATAACATTTTCTTATAAATGACTTGTATAAACAAACACTATGAAAAACAAAGTTATTTTTGCGGTCAACAAAATGTTAGTGGCATTTTGACCACGGAACCCTATACTGCGCGTAGCCCGACACACACTTGGCCGATTTTTTAAAAGTTTGTGTAGGTCTTTTATCTAATTGCTGTGGTGAGCCCTTCTGATTTCTTGTGTCATTTTTTCTTTTTTTTAATTCATAGGAGCGTGTAAGCGATCACCGTGCCTTAATCCCAAGACACCCACGGCGTCCGTAAACTGGTTGCTTAATCCCTACTCTGTAATGAAATCTGACATCACTTTCGTTGTCACTTGTGTCACTCGCTGTTTGAGTGACAACTATGTAGTAGTCGGTGTTACGATAACACAATGGCATTTGATTTGTAACCAGAACTGTTTCCCCATACTATTAAATATGTGATATAAACAAGTGTATAGAATATTCTACGGTTTTGCTTATGATTAGAATGTTTCAAATTAGCAATACCACTACCAGTATCAGAATTCGTTGTTTCATTATGGAGGCTTTGCTTATCATTTGTAGGGTTAGTATTTGGGCTGTAATTTGTTATTTTATAAAGATCAACCATATCACTAACATTATTTCTGTTTACATCAGTTTACGATTTCGATGAAACAACTGTATGAACCATTATTTAATTGAATTAGCAACCCTCAACCCCAATATCACCGTTCGGACCTGCCATTGCTCTGTCTACGACTATGGTCAGCGTTTCCGTCGCATCGTTCCCGATGCCTGTCACACGCCAGTAGCAGTAATAATAAGAATTGTAGTATAAAAAAAGCATTATAATCCAATCATAGATGAGGCCCGCCCAAGAGAATGAATTACCATTCACGACGCGAGCACGTCGTAAAGTATTTTTGGACGATACTCAAAAGAATTAGAAGTAATGGCCTGTGTCACTGACGCTTACGGTTCCAAGAATCGCATGGTGTAAGAATTTGCGCTCCCCATGACATTTCTCGAGATGGGAGAAAAATATTTGTAAAATAAACGACAGTCTGCTGTTTTTAAGCAATAAATTATTGAGAGATGTTTGTGTTCATAAAAATTAAACCACAAAAGATACTACCAGTTTTGAGTAATCAAACTGAAAGTTGTTTTGATCAAAGTGAGCGATCAGCTGCTACACTCGTTGCACCAAATTTCAATTTGCATATTTTCATAACGAGCGCAATGAACATGGCGGGGAATCCGCTTAATTAGCGAGAGAACACACTCCTGACGTCACGGACACAACCCGCTACAGCACTCGTATCTATTCGTACACTCGGAAACAATAGGCTACTGTGAGCTATATCAAAATTCATACATACAAAAAGTATAAAAGGAATTTCGATGTGCATAATTCCCACGTTAAGAACGTTTACATTTAAATACATTAGGCATTAATGTCGAAACGAGACTGCTATTCGGCTTATTTCTATGGAGAGCAAATAAGGAAGGCCGATGTATACATTTAAAGCCGAATATAATTAAGTCATGTCATTATGATTTAAACGTCGCGAGGCGCAGGAATGTCTCGGGAAGGTTGTCCTTCACCAGTGCTCTGCTTAACAGCGTCGGCGATCAATGCAAAAGCAAAAAGGTTGTACACAAACACTTTAAAAGCAAAGCAGCGTTGCAGTGTTAGTAGGCACCTAAAATACTCGGCGTCGATACGACGATCAATAAATTAAAATTAATTCGGCGTGCGAACGGAGAGATCCGATACGCGATACCGACGCCTACATTTATCATTCGCTAACACGTCGGACATTTCATAGGGACGCGTGTCGAGCGAATGTAGCCTTTATGAGGACAGCCTTAAGGGTTTCGGATGCTCCGATGATTGAGCACGTAATGATCTGCGGGGGTAACAAAGGATAACACGTCTAAAGACAATGAGTAGAAGGGATAAGTTGGAGTGTTGGGTGCGGTAAAGGCGTTGATACACGCGCGGGCACGTAGCGCACGCGGATGCTGATGTCACGGCGTGCAAATAAACCCGGCAGACTGGGCGACGCTGGCCGCGTGACCTTGGCGACCCGCGAAAGTTCTCACGATGCCCTACTCCTCACATTTTCCTGCTGTTTTATGATATCTTGATCACGTATGTGTACAAATCAAAAGGAAACGTTCGAAGAGGTTTCTGGTATGTTAACACTGCCTATTTATTTTCAATATACACAGCTGTTAAGTCGGCCAAATTATTTCTATGATACGACAATATTCAGCATTATAGATTCACTTACAAAAGGCTTTGCAAGAATCGTAGTTAACCTCCTTAAGTGCATTACCATTATGGGGATTAATTTCATGTACCGTTTTCATCCAATAGCAGTACTTAACCGCTTCAAAAGCTTAGAGAATACATGCTTCTACAAATTTTATTAGCTAAACAAGTAGGGGAATAATTGTAACAGTCGCCGGAAGACGTCATGCAGCGAACGGCATGCACACATTAGGGTTCATTACGTACATATGCATCAGTTACGAGCAGTTTGGATCGAAAAGGGGCAATTTTCGCCGCTAGCTAAGGAACACAAAAAGGTGGGAGCCCACTTTCGATGTAACCATGCCTTAATGCTTTTGTGGATATGAGGAATAAACGTAGGGCGGACGAAATTGGGTTGCTCGTGTTATTTGTTAAGTAAATTTATAATATTTTGAAGTTTCAATTGTAATGTTAGAGTAGCTATTTAGTTATTGCTTTCCTATCGCTGAAGGTAAAGTTGACGTTTTTTTACACTATCGAGGTCTTTTAGCCTAGTTTTAGTAGGTTGCTTTATTTGTTCATACTCGCAGTTTTTTTTTTTTATATAAGCGACGGGGAATCTCTTAGCCTTCATCATACCTGATGTTAAGTATTGATAAGGCTGAAGATGGAAGCGAGCCTCTCCCGGAATCGTCGATCACTGAGGAACTGGCTATCTAATAACTTTAACTGCTGGAACACAACAATGCTGAAAACATTGTTGTTATGGCGTCAGACTTAGATAAGATGGTGGTAGCTAGCCAGGCGGACTTACAACGAGTCCTAACACCAACCAAACCGAATACAATATGTACCCCCGCTGGGAATCGAACCCGGGACCCCTGGGTCTGATACCGGTGGTTGTACCACTAGTCCACAGAGGCGGTTATTATTTTTATTTAACCTTAGCAACTTGTTATTATAAATTGTAAATTTGTTATTATTTAGTTAACCTTAGAAACATTCTTGGCAATAAAAAATAGGCGTCTACAATTTCAGATCTCTTTATAAGAATTATCTAAAAACGCTTTATTTAATGAGCATTTTAGAGATCCATCCACCAGGTGCGACTTTAATATAAAATTATAAAAAAAACGAGAAGGGTTTATAAAACCGTTACAGTGAGTAAATGGAATGAGTGTTGCATTTGATCGTAACAGCTCTTGCGAAGTCCTTGCGATAGCATCTCCACTGCATCTGCCGGGGATCATAGGGGCTTGGGGACAACGCCAAAGATTTGTTACTTCAAAAAACCTTCATTGCTTATCTTTGGGCTTCGGAAATCAAGCTGAGACTTAGGGTCTGATGCGGGCACCTAACATAGGATAATTAATTATAGACATATGAGTACATCTAGCTGTGTAGTGACTTAGAATAGCACTACCCCTCTCATCTCGTGGGTGTCGTAATAGGCGACTAAGGGACTCAGCCTTCAGGAGACGGGCAGCAGCGTCTCCTACAAACTTGGCCATACTGCAATCGCCAACCCGCCTGCCAAGCGTGCCGATTATGGCAAACCCCCCCTTTTGGGGGAGGCCTATACCCAGTAGTGGGTGTTATGTGGCTGAGACGACGAGTACATCTACCTATAAAATATCCGTGTCTTCCGGATTTATTTATTTTGATAATAGAAGAATTTGCGGAAACGCGTGGCTGTCATTCGAACAACAATATAAGCCACGATCATTCAAGAGCTAATTTTAATTTACCAATGTCAACTCTCCGACAGAATATTAATGACATTTTTATTTCGCCGACATTTTACGACATTCAGTTTATAAAACTTAAGGTACCTGAATACGAAATGGACGTGAATGAATAAAATGTAGATCTAAAGATAACGAACGTGAATCCTAATTCAATTTCCGCTATATAACATCGGTACGTGTAGTTTTTGTTTTCTATTAGCCCCGGTGCTTGTTAAACATGAAATCCCCAAACAATCAAGGCTTAGTGGCACACAAACGTCGTATCTAGCACAATGGCCGAAACTTGCAGCCCTCTAATGAATAAAAAGCTTCGCTGGCCGGCTGGTACCACGTTATCGCTTTTCCTCGCTTCGCATATTTTGAATTTGAAGGTGTAGTGTAGTTAGTCGCTTGTTTTTGGGGTTCGTGGTAGCAGGGCAGGTAGGGCATGTGGCGAGATGGCGCGATAAGAGGAATTATTCATACGCGCGTTATCGGTCCGCCATCGCTGGGGCTATTGTGAGCGCGGCCTAACGCGAGGGGTGGCTCCCGGTTGTCGCAGACGCTGTCACAACGTTGTTGTGTAGACCCGGCCTAATGTGACGCCAGCTCGATTGATTATTGTTTTATTCGTGTTGTTTAGGGAGCAATCGATGAATGGGCTCCTTGTTCGTCGAAAAAAGGCTGAAGCCCACTTGTAACTCAAATATTAGCATCTTTTAACGTGGAATGGAAATCGATAGGGAAAATGGTCTTTGTTTTGACACAGCCTAATTTCTTCAGGTTTTTGGTGTTTTTCAAGTGCTCAATTTCGGTTAGAAATCGTCATGGAAGCGATTAAGCTCTGTTTAGTACGTAGTGCGTGTGTATTTTGGACATTCTAGCAAGGTTCATTCCCCTCGTTGCTGGGCCGCCGCGTACGGGCGCCCTTGTGATAAGCATCGCCGATAATCTCGGTCTGCGATCGACACCTGGACGCGATGCGGGCCCTATTATGTACCTACTGTAGATGCGTACTCTGTGGCGATTTTTGTAACGTTCCGTTCCGATAGGTGCCGGTTGTTTATTTGATTTCGACGCGATTGGGATCCGTGTTTATTTACCTTACACCGATAAGTCGGATGTCGGTAACGTCTTCATTTTAAGTCGGCTTTGGGATTCAAATCGAGCTCATGCAAATTGTTTTTTTCAAATTACATATAAAAGGACTTTTTGTTTGCATTTTAATTTTACTAGGGATGTCAATCTGGGTTTATTTTGTCTACTAAGTTTGTATGGTTACTAACATTTCGTATATCTTCGTCAACTAACGTTAGGAAGTAATTACGAAAGCTGAGCAAATATTGTTTCATTTAAGCGGATTAGCAGTACATTCCCACAAGTTTTCCGCGTTATTTAATCTGTAACCAATCTAATAAAGGTTTGGTACCAACTGGCTATTAGCTACCCGCAGAGCACCACAGGCCCTTCCCGTGGGGCCAAGGGGCATGCCCCTACGACGACGAACCAATCGCCGAATGGAAAGAATATCATTAAAGTGCGCACCCTCTATTCTGTACATATGTTTGCTTTCACTTTAAATAATAATTGTCGAATGCTGTTCGTGGAATTAAAAAGGGGAGATCCCTTCGAATGAGGATGGGCAAAATTTGCCAACATTAAACCTTAAAACCTCAATATTAAAACGAGAATCCAAAACTAGCAGTGTATTTAACCGTTATGGATATTCTCTATACTTAGTTTACATTGTGTAATGAAATCACAGTTCAGTTATTCAAAACAAATCACGTAGTGTATCATCAAAACTGACGCTCTATGCACATAATTAATGAAATTTCCAACTGGCCTACTATTTTAATTGCCCTGTGTTGTGACACCGCACTTTTGAAACATTTCGGAAAAGAGCGGCCTTTTGTTCACGGACGCAGCCAACGAGATCATACAATATAATAACAACCCATTATTTGTTTATCAAATACACATTAGAGTGAAAACATTCATGTCGGTTTACAATCTTCGACGATGAAGATGTCGTGTGAAAAGCAGTTGTTAGATGAAATGATATTAATTTAGACAACCGCGGGCGTGGCTACAAAACGCCTTCAAATTGTCCCTCTAATGACGGCGGGCTTCAATGTTTCGCGTTCACGTCACAATGACTCTCGTATCAGTAGATCTCCGACAGCTATGATAATGGTCACTTAAACGCTCGTAAAATTCGAGAGGCTCAGGGAATCGAAACACACTAATGTCATCGCCACAATTTTTATCGCAATCATTGAAATTCATAACCACGGTGGTGCGTTGTTTCGATTTCAAAACGGTTACGGTATCGTTCGCGTTTTAATTATCGTGTTACGTTTGCAGGTCGGACGCTGAGCGGCGGGAGCGGGCAGGTGTGCCGACCGCACTTCCATACGCCGCTGCACCCGTGGCTGGAGTCGAAGGCGCTGGGCGGCGGCGCGTGGGGCAGCGGCTTCCAGCAGGACGGCGCCCCCGCCGACAAGCCGCTGTCGCCCGCACAGCACCACCATCCCCACCCCTTGTTCTCCTTCCCCCCGACGCCGCCGAAAGACTCCACCCCGGACTCGGTAGCGGCGGCGGCGTTAGGGCAGCAGGACTACCAAGCGGCAGTCGCGCACGCGACCGCCATGAGCGTCGCCTTCATGCAGCAGCAGGAGCTGCCGCTGTGCGGCGACGTCAAGCCTATGATGGGCGCGCCTCCGTCGAAGCAACGCGAAGGTGCGCAGCCGGACTCGTGCCCCCAGGAGTCGAGCCAGCCCTCTGGGGAATACAACGCGCAATACAACGCCGCCGGCGGCGACTACTACAACTACCAGGGGAAAGGGTTTAGTGGGGCGCAGCAGCAGAATAAGCCGCGGCCCAACAAGACGCGGACGAGCGCCGGTGAGTCCGCGGGGACTACTTCTCATTGCACCGCTCTGCACTCGTCACTCGCTGGACGCTTATCCGGTCACAACCGCCACTCCCGCGCTTCAGTAGCTGAACAGCCCCTGAGCCCACTAGCAATTTGGCTTTCACTTCAGAATCATATAGCTACCTAATCAGATAAACAGAATACTCCGAGCGCTGTTAAATTCTCGTTAAACGAAGTCTTTACAAAATGGCTGCCGCGATAGTCACTGCGTAATTAGAATCTCAGTGCAGATTGTCTCATCGACAATTGCGATTTATTAATTCGATAAACTGAGCAAGATTAATATTTCATTTGGTATTTCCAAATGGCGCAGTCGAATAATTGTGTAGGGAATGTGCGATGTGGTCGGATAAGCGTGGTTCTTGCACTGGGGTTGTGGCGCCACACGTTCTCTGTCTGTTACACGGCATCGGTACTAACTGGGCTGGGATCTGTCGATGTTACGCCGCTTACTAACGCTGACGGTGGAGGTGATACCTACTAACTCATTAACTTAATTCCTCTAAAAGGTGGCGTAGACTCTTTGAATTTTGTAACGCTAATTGGTATGACGGGTTTTCCAGGCACGTTTATTATTTCGTTTTAAGTAGGTGTTTGATCAAATTTCTCATGGTTAATCACTGTTAGCTATTACCGGCTGCTCTGGAGCGCTCGGGCGCAAGCTTCATTGTTATTCGCCAGTAGGTATACATGTGAACGAGCGGTCTCTTGTGATGTCGACCGTACCAACTAAAGTGGTTTCTCATTATTTATTTTCGAGTCGCCATTGTTTAAGATGCGCAATTAAACAAATGCTCTTAAGTTAATTTTATTAACTTTCAAGTTTTAGAAGTAAATGAAGTTGCTGACTCATTCTTATGCGTTGTTCGTAGGAGCATAAAACTTTATCAAAAGATAGGAAATTTAACTTTTATGGACGAGTTAAAAAGCATTGCAATTCGAGCAATTCAGAGCAGTCAGAAGATGGTACTTACCAGTATTGTACGGAGCATTTTCATAAAAACTAAATGCGCTCCCTTAATATGACGAGCAATGCAAATATCAATAACATACAGACACAGCCAAGAGCCTCTGGTGTGCTCTCAACGTGACCTTTAGTACTGAACATTGTTACATTTGCAAGTTTTGCAATAGGAACATACCAGTTACGGACACAACAAAGAATTACTCAACAGTAATTGTATTAGCACCACATAATGCCGCTTTATTTTATATTTAAAAATGTAATTATGACTCTCATAGTTAAATTTTGACAATGGACGGGAACCGAAAACGGCCGGTGTATTGTCTCTTATTAGTATAATGAATCAGCGCATTATGTACAATGAATGTTAATATAGATCAAGTTAGAATCGAAACTACCGTTGCGATTATGTTTATTCAATATTTTGTGAAATTTTAAGTGTATTCAATTAAGTTGTCGTAGTCTCACGGAATGACAGCTGGTTGAGATAGCTCGGATTTCTCAGGAGATAACTTATTGAAAAACCAGGCGCGATGTTAATTACGCTCTGAGACGGTGAAGAAGACATTTTTACTTGAAATTGCGGAGTTCCGGGTACGATGATTGAGATACGAGTAGCAGTACACGCTAGAACTGTTCCATTCCCAAAGAGATTTTCCTCTGAAAATGAAAGATGACAATGAAAGCTCTTTAATTAAGATCATATTTAGATTGTACGGATACTGTTTCCAAATACGATTACTGTTTTTAAATCGCAGGTTTTTATTTTATGGAACTTGATACAACAAATTAGAAATTAATAGTGCGACTACAAAATATGATCTTATATTATCTTTAAAAGTACTAGAATTTTTTTAGGTAACTCAATTGGGAGACCAGTGGTCTGGAAATCAAAAATCAAAAGTTAATGTCCCTACTGACTTTTTGAATAAATTCCAAAAACTAAAAAAAAAACAGATTTTAGTAATAATTATACTGATAGAATTTAGTGTAAATAGAAATAAAGATCAAGTTAGTAAATTTCTCCACACTCTACGGATGTAAGTAATGCCTCCATCCATCTTAGTCCTCGTAAAGCGATTTGTGATCCATTTAGCAGAAAACTAACACGTCTTTAACCTGTTTTTGTTTAGTTCAGTATGCTCTTTAATTGTGGTAAAAACTCAATGGCGATGGCGTAGCTAACTAACTGCCTAGTAGAAGTGTGTAATTGAAAACTGACTGTAGCTCATTTATTTAATTAATTGCCGATTGTGATTACAGTGATAACATTGATACATTGTAAAGGCAGCCATATTGGGAGTTTATTGAAAAGGTTTTTTCCTGTAGGTATTAAATTTTTATTCAGCTAGTGCGGGTTTATGGCTTATAATTCAAGATTTTTGCCTAGAAAAATATTTGAAAAGACTTTTTTTAAACATATCTACTTAGTCAAAAACAGTAGGTATTATATAGACGTATGAGTACAGTTGTCGTCATTTTCAAATTTAGACTAAAAGTCGAAATAGTACATTGTAAAAGGACATATTAAAAGACATAATCTCACTATGGAACATATATAGCTAAACTATATCGGAACCGAGATTTCAGACTTTTATCGACTTTCTTTAAGTAGTACGAGTATTATTGAGAAAAAAATTCAACATATAAATCTACAAAAAGACAAAGTTAATCAATCATATACACATGTCTCGATTGTGATCCTTTATAACAGTAATAAAAACGAATTTCGACGGTGGTTCGCAAGTCTCGGTAGCTCAGCGGTTAGAGCATTGGACCGGATTTCCAAAGGTCGCGGGTTCGATTCCCGTCTGAGAATTCACTTGTGGCCGAGTTAATTTTTTTCAATATTTTTCTATTTGAAATTTACCCTAAGTAATAAAAATTTTAGTGGTTGCTGGAAAAAAAATTACGCCACTAGTCCTTACAAAATTACCCAAACCCCTTTCAGTGGCGAGGGTTCGAAATATGGCAAAGGTAAGCTGGACCTAGAAAAATCCGCAAATCAGACAATATAATGAACATGGAAAATAAAAAAATTTGTTCATTTTCTCTCTTGCAAACATAAGTGGTGGCAATCATTAATTACACAATTATTATGATCTGCATGGTGGGTATGAGTATCGGTATGTATGGACCCTTTGCCACCGCTACCTAAGTAGGTAAAGCAATTAATAACTTAAATTGTGTTCAGTTCTCACTTTTTTCTTTTGTAATTTAAGGTTACCTCACCACAATACCTCAACTGCTGGTATATCTTAGTTCCGAGTAGGCCTCAGCAGCTGAACAATTTAGTACTTTGTCACATTATCTTACCCTCTAGCTGCTCAAAACAATACGTGCAAAATCATTGAAGCGACATATCGGTACCATAGTACCAAAGTGTTCAATAACTTCTGACGGCGACCGTAACATCAGCCCCTCTACCATGGTTTTCTTTCCGTAAACTGTACAGTAAACAATAAAGTAACTGATGGTAGAGGGCCAGTTCCTCGGTGCAAACGGTATTATGATAATAAGTGGCGGATATGGCCCATTCCATTGTTGCCGATCGCTTGACCTCGGGCCGCTTGTATCTGTTAGAACAAACGGATTTAAAAAACAAATTAAATCTGTTAGATCATCCTTTTGAAAACTTAGCTGGGATTTTTTCATCGGCCTTGTCAAATCATAAAGAAGCTTGTCAATTGTTATTCATCCTGATACTTTTTTAGCTTTTAAGAGCTTCAGTTAGCCTTTCAAAAGCAAGGAATTTTTAATTTCTTATATTTGTAGTTTCGAATTCTATGAGAAGCTGCCAGTGCCTATTTCTTCTCGAAATATAAATTTCGGATTTGAGATATTAAAATTTTGATATTAAAAGCTTCTAGGGATTTCTTATTACGGTAGCTTTTTAAACTCTTAACGCGTTACTTATTATTTTTAAGATCGATGTCCATGGTATTTAGCATAACAATGGAGTTATAATAATTTTAATGTTTCAAACGTGCCAAGCCTGTGCGGCTTATTATGAGATAATTAAATTCATTGTGTAGTCGTGATTTAAATTGATTTCGTACACCACTATTAGAAGAATGCCAAGGAAAGGGCAATCTAAATAGCACGCGGTCAGTCACATTCTCAGGTTGCTTTATAGATATAACACGGGCTAAGTATTTCTTAACAAACTGCTCCATTCAACACTTTCTAAAACAATACAACGTTCTCTTTAAATGGCATTTAAATTATTTTATGTTCTAATAACGATTTGAATGCAACTGCATTGTCTAGTATCAATTGTACCAGATTGTTAGTTCCGAACTCAAACGGAATTGTGTGACACCTGGTTCTACGGCGTTAAGGTTTTAAATGGGTACTGTTTATTTTATTACCCTTTTTAATAATTTAAATGTCTGTACGCACAAGAAAAAATTTTATTTTTTAAAAGTCGAATACCTATAGCTTAATTAGTTCAAAAAATCAACTCACACATACTCTTTGTTAAGAAAAGATGTTTTGTTAAACAAAAGTGTTGTAAAATATTGCGATACGGATCGGCGGGTAGGAGGAATGAAGTCCGGTCGTTTCGTTTTTCTTGAAGGTGATTTTATTAGCAAGTATCATAAACAATTCGAGAGCTAAGCTATTTTAAGTTTTTGTCGAAGAAAAATAATGCTTTTAACAGATTTTTGATGTGACTTGAAAAAAATAAATGAAGTTGTAGCACTTACTTCTTACTATACCTATCGGTGTAGTTAGTAGAGATCTTTTTCATTGAAATTCATAATTTTATTTTTATTGCTTAGTAAAATATTAATTAGTTCTCTACAAAGGTACACAAATACTTTGAAATGGTAAGACAAAGTCAAATACACTATGTGTAAGTAACATTATGTTTATAGCGCCGGTTATGCTCCGCCGGCCGCACAAATGCAATCCGAATTTGCATTTGCGTTGGACGTCCGCTAGTGATGATTAATTGAATTATTAACCAGTATTATAAAATAGGATTGTTATATAAACAATGAGTGGTTTTCGATAAAGACGACTTTGGTCATGTTTTGTACAATTATGTAAAAATCGCAAGCCGGTTCCTAGGTTTCATGTCACTGAGCTCGTTCCTTTAATGGGAAGATAAGACTCAGAATGATGCGGGAATGCTAACAGAGTGGCGGTCATCCTGTCGCGTGTATGCAGTAATTACTAGGGTTCACTACAGCCGGGATTCAGGTCGTCACAGGCAATTATGGCCGTATGCTAATAGCAAATACCAGTCGCGACCGAACAGCGGACGTCGCGCAAAATGGCTTCATTCCTCACTCGCGTCACTCTCATCAAAATTTTACAAAAACAATGACCGTCCGCGAGTCAACGACTCGAGAACACTCTTCTTTTTGTTCGCCTATGAACAGCACAATGCTCAATAAAAACGGAGACCCAGCGCGAGACCATCGGCTACCATTAAAATTTCCTATTTGCATACGAGCATATAATTAAGGCGTAATAACAGCCTCTGTGGCGCAACAGAGAATAAGTTTTGAGCAATAATTTAATGGTTTGTATGCAAAATAGCCTCACCGTTACGTGTTGATGGGCCGATGCGCCGAGAGAGCGCGTCACGGTACACGGGAGCGAATTAGTCCTTCATTTAAATTACATTACCCCAGTGCACATTAGCGCCGTACGTGACTGTGTTCGTGTTTTTACGTCGCGGTTTCATTGAGTAGTAACGGGTTGGTTTCCCGACCGCATCGATAGTCGGAGGGTCGTCACTCGAGCCGATTCCGCACCCTCAGCGGAATCGGCGGCGCGATGTTTTCCCAACGCGGGCGCGGCGTGTGAAAACTCCGCTCTCCGGCGAGGGCTCGCAGGAGACTCTCGAATCATAAAAACCGCCCACTCGGCCACGTAAATATGGCAGATGAAAATCTTTTATCGCGGTCACGTAGCGCCGCCGCGTCACGAGCGCACGTCACTCCGGGCTATAAAGACCGCGCCGCATTCTAATTTAGAACAAACAAGAATTTTTCGCTCAAACGACTCACTTTCAGGATAGCTACTATCAGCTCGAGTACCGCAATGCGCGCTTTAGGATATATCTTTATTGCTTGTCAAAATCACGTCGGCCAGGCGCGAGATCGCTCGATAGTCGAACTCAGGGGAATGAAGAAATAACTCAGTGTGAACGTATTAAAACACAGTTATCACTGTGATTGAACCGATTGAACAATTATAACGTGTTGTTATTAATCAGAAACGCTGTTGTCTTTAATAATACGTGTAATGTCGATGTATGAGCGGCGAGCGGTTGTAAATCTCAGAAACGCCGCCGCCCGCGGCCGCGCCGACTTTCACGAGCGTTTTTACCAATAGAGACGTTACTATTGAACTAAATCAGTGCACGAGCTAGAGACACCGCCATAAAACATCGTATTCACTGTAATATCCTGTTATTTTTTCCTAATAATCGTTATTGGTGTTTATTTATTACAAACTCGGAACAAATTACAGGCTTTATCGACGAAGCAAAAAAAAGTAAAGGGTTAGTCCAAAAAGTGAGTCGTCGGTTCGATCGCAATAAGTTTTCGATAAGGTCCGGGCGATTTAATTGCCGGTTGTGATCTGGTTTTACATAAAAAAGACGAATGGCCGCGTAGCCCCGAGCTTATAAAACGTTTTGGGTACGTTTAAAAGTTTTTTCTATGGGATATTCGATCACTTTCACCTTCCTGTTGCGATCCTCGCGTTTATTTATTCAAAGCATTCGGCCGCAGTGTCTGGGGACCTCGATAATCAGATCGAGATAGGTGTAAGTATAGTCTCACCGATAGTCATTCCGCCGGTCGATAGTGAAATGTATTTGTTTTTTTTCGTGATCGGTTTAACTGGCAGTAATGATATTTACGTATTCGTTTTGCCGTGTTGCAGCGAGTCGTTAGGACGCGTCGAGCCTCTTCAAAAGAGGATGCGAAGGTGTGTAACGAGATTTTAAATTCCATCTCGGTAAATCATCGATCGAGTAATCGAGTTTAGATATATTGTGGGCGGCGCAGACGCTTCCCATATGTGAACACATCCTCTCACTAACCACGTGAAATTGCTCGTTTAGATGAGAAGAAATCAATTATTACAATGAATTTTAGATTCCCCGGAGGACGGCTCATTCTGGGGTTAAAGCCCTTTGGATCTGCATGTACTTAAACGCATGTGACTTAATGATCGCTTGAGTAGTTTGATTTATTAGGTGACAAAACGTAGGCTTATCGAGCGCATTTATCTATAATACTTATTTATAATAAACCGGGGAGATTTTCAATTCAACACGGTTCATGGATGAGGAGGTATGGCTTGCGTTGAAAATTATTTGAGTTGTACACAGTTACTACTGTGTACAATTACGTGTAGCGAAAATTAGCATGTAGGTAATATTTTCTTTATAGCTCTAGTTCCGCTCTGTTTCCTCGACGACGCTCTCGAATATTTTTGCAACAATAACATATTTTATAGCGATTCGCTTTTGTTGCTTGTGTTCTGAGTATCTTTTGGTCGTTTTATGCGTTATTGATCCGTAGTTCTCTCTCTTTCGTAGTTGTAAAATGTATTCAAATATCATTTGGCTTATCGAATTCATATTTTAATTTTACTCAGATAAAGTTTTTAATGCTAAATCAAGCAATCAATCTTAACTTTTTGACATTTGAAGCAATCAAAACGAATAAGAAACAAAAGTAAAGTTAAAAAGTTTAGGTTGTTTTCACTTTTAAAGTCATAACTGTTAAATTCTTTATTGTTATGTAAATCAAAGGGCTAATAAAGTACGACGGGTTGTAGTCTGAACGCGGTTTTGCCTAGCCCACAGCTCAGAGTGAACGCCTAACGTAACTTTCTCCAGTTTTCCTTTGCGTGTAAAAAATCTTGATATTTTTTCCAACGAGTGAAACTCCGCTTTCCCTTGTTAATGAATATTTTACAATTTTCGTTGTAATTGCAATTACGTTAAGTAAAAGTTGTGAAGGAGTACGTGTCGTTTTACGCTATTACGTACAGTATTTGTGTTGCATGTTTTGTATTAGTTATATTCTATTTGTAATGTTTCTGAATGTGATTTTTTCTCTCATCTTTCTCAGCCTGCCAGGAGACAGGTAATTCACAACTTAAAAAGTGCTTCGGTTCGCTTTTAGAATTTTGTTTTTTTCACCTGGTGGTTGTTTTATAACGCTTTTTGTCTTATTAAGTTTTTGTTTTAAATGGCAATTTTTATTTAGAGTAATAGTTTATTACACCCCTATTAAATCATAAACTAAAGGTTTGTCAAATAAATATTCTCTCAAGTAATTAGCATGTTCAGTAAATAAAGCCGGCTAGTGACGGTGCGACGAATACTGATTGGGTCTTGTGTGTAACAGAGGGTCGCGAGTGCGTGAACTGCGGCGCAACGAGCACCCCGCTGTGGCGGCGCGACGGCACCGGCCACTACCTCTGCAACGCCTGCGGCCTCTACTACAAGATGAACGGCCAGAACCGCCCGCTCATCAAGCCCAAGCGAAGATTGGTGAGTGTAAGAATCCGACCAATTTTATTGTATAAAACCGCGGCTGTAAAACATAAAGATTTGTCGGTATTTTAAGGCTTGTATAATCGTAGGTATAAGTTTGAGGTAAAATGTTGCATGTTTTCCTATAGATGTGAATGTTTACTCTGTAACAAAACGGCACTGGTTTCATCTCAGTAGTGAGTACACTTGTTGTTTAGACATGTTCAAGATAATACAGTTTCAAATGGGATTTCGAGACACATTCAACAAGAATGGGTGTAGTATACAGTTAAGGGGCAGTAATAAAAAGGCGGAGCATGCACGCCCGCGCACGACACCGCATTAACTCCCACAAATTGGGCACTCATGAAAGTTGAACGTTTCGACGAAACAGCTCCGTGTCCACTAAACTAGCCTCTGCGACCGCCATAAATCTCCCAGTTAACATTTAATCTAAGGTCGGGTACGCATAAAGCTGAAACAATGCGACGTTGGCCGTTGCGGCGTCACGTCCCCGCGTGTCGGCTAACGAGTGTCCCGTGCGCGCAATTGTACGTACAATTTACCTTAATACCCGACTCGCAGACATAAACTAGCGGAATGGCATGCCATATTTGCCTTTTGTGGCCAAATTACGTAATACGCCAACATTATGGTTTCATTGGAACACGCCGCCCGTTACAGCGCTGTGCACCGGCCATCATAGTACACGAATTAACAATTTCGAATTATAAACTTAAAATTTACATAAAATAAATAGGCAGTGTTTTGTAAAATGATTTCGCGTCGCGCGTCGCCGCTACTCAGTCATGGTTTTTAAACCCGGATGCAAGCTGCTTTAATATTAAATTCACTGTACTGTACAGAGATACCGTTAATGCGCCACAGAAAGATTGAATTCTCACTTTTCTTTTCACTGTGGGAAATGAGAGACAATGTAGGTATACAGATCTGCTCTAGCCAATCCTGAATACGGCATTATTTAACAAATTCGTATCACATAATTATTATTATGATGACTGCGTCTTAGCGACAGTTTGGATTATAAAAGTTTGTAAGTTCATCGTCTTCAAGCATTTTTGTTTCTGATAAAATACTATGTGATGATTTATAAAATTAATTTAAATATCAAAAGTTCAAAGCGAGTTTATCTGAGCAACACATAAATTTTGCATTTAAACAGTGTTCATTATCATATACAAATTACAACTATGTTGTGAATAGATAAAAGTTTAATGTAACACGGACACATATTTTATCTTTACATGCTCACAGACGTATTGGATCAAAACACATACGTACCTACACGTGAGACAGAAGTTTTATTGCATGTAAAAAATAAATATTAAATGGGCATATACCGTGGTGGCCACATAATAAACTACACAAGTAGATTTTCATACAAACGTGGTCACTTTGGAGTCTTGGTTTTCTGGTAACGATTGACCGAGCTGTGAGCTGATAATGGCCATCCAGGGAGTGAATGAAGGAGATCCAGATTGCTTTACACACCCAAGTGATCTGATCAACGCTCTAAAAGATGTAAGGAGAACCTAAAACTGAAAACCCTGATAGTTTTCAATTTTAGGAATTCCATATATTTTAATGCTATTTTTGCGGTAATTTAAACATATCGATATATGTCTGAAAATTTTCGGATCAGTTGGGTGTTTACAGCAATCTGGATCTCTTCCATCACTCCTGGATGACCATTATCAGATTATCCTTGGCAGGGAACCAAGGTTCCAAAGTTACCTCGTTTGTATGAAAATCGACTAGTGTCATTAATTATGTGGTCAGCACTTTAAATCAAAATTCTTACGTCAATCGGACAACAAGACTAGAGTAATTAATTGGGCGAACCAGTACATGGTAATTAAAACATCCATTAAGAAACTGCAACCTTGTGCTCGCTCGCTAATTGGACAAAACGCCGAACTACAATAATGAATTAAAACTTGACTCTTATTCATAATAATTGGACTGGGCGCAATTACACGACCGCACTTGACACGATTAGAAGATGGGAAAATTCATACAATACACGGCCATTAGGTGGAAGTGTGAATTGAACAATTGGAAAATAATTCGCCTTACTTAATAAAAATAAAGCATTAACCTTGCATTTGACGAATTTCTTTGTTTAACTAATTAGCACTGACCTTTATGCACCGACGGTAATGCAATCATTATTATATGCTCTCTAAATATTTTTTCGTAACATATATATTTACTCAAAACGTAACGGAAACATTTCTTTCCTTAACAATTTTCAGTTGGACAAGACACTGCTGTGATGGTTAGTCGTAAATTTAAATCACCGCATATTTTATCTTATCTACCTAGTACATCTCAATTTCAGTGAGAACGGTATGCAAAAAATGTCCGCTGCCTTCAACGAAACGTTAAATATCTATAAATATAACATTAAAAATGTAAATAGAGTAATAACTGGCGTTAGTAGCAAACATTGTAATTATAACGCGTTTTGCCACCACGTTGTTCTAAACGAAGATGGCTCCCAGATAAGGTTTTTATTATACAACCTTAATACTTTAAAATTCATGATTTTGTCAGAATATAAATGAGAGAGCTCATATTCGTCTCGCAATGAATAGAAAATTTGTTTCATTTATTGTGAATTAAAATGGGCTCATTTGACTAATATGCTAGACGACAATACATTTAAGATAATTATAATAAATCATATTTAAATTGGCATTGTGCGGTTGCAGTTAAAGTATTAAAAAGTTTCAGAGATTCTCACGAAGATTTGAATCAAGAGAGGAAAAAATATATTTCTTTTGTTTAAGTGTGACGTGAAAATAAATTGTGCGGTGGTTAGATGGAGTTATGGCAGAAACAGCTCGCTCTTGAAAGTGGCTAGCCGCATGTAAGCAACATTCAGCTGATGTAAAGGTTCAGTCACACTGGGGATTCTATGACACTTTCTCTACTTTGACTAACTTTAGTTGATAAATCTGAAAATAAACAATTGATACATTTTCCTTCGTAATAGCAACGACAAAATTAACATTTACATATTAAAAAATAATATTAAATAGTTTTAGGAAATCATTGCAATAAAGATTCCCACGAAAATTAGCATACTTTACACGAGAATGATACAGAAGTAAGCATAAGGTACATATTATGATTGCTAAAATACTAGTGCTGTAACATGCTGGCTAGTATGCTGGCTAGTTTATCGTTTAATAAGCTGGCCGGGCAATTGAGCGGAAGCGAAAGCGTTTACAAGGGGTTTAACTTTCGAGGATCGTGTGCATAATACCTATATGTATTAAAAAATATTCACAATACTCATCATAAAAACAATAATAACACTAATCAATAAAGCTGCATAGACGTGATTTTGAGAGTTCGTTGATGTCTTTTTTAAAGGAAATATTGTTGCTAAAACAAAAAGGGTGTTATAATTTGTAATAAAAATTACTTATCCCTAATAGAACCAAAATTGTTTGTGTGTGATTCTGACTGATTTCTGCAGATCGTGGAAAAACGCACAAGTCCGAAGCCTCTTGCAATAAAATTACGGTTGCGACCAGCAATAATACGACCGCTTCCACGCATATATCCCGCATTCGGGTACGTGCGAACACGGCACCTTTTTATTTTGTTGATTTAAGGATGACTCACGCTACATCGTGCCGGGCCCGAGCCGAGCCCGAGGCGCGGTTTTGCTCGACCACCACTCGGTTGCCCCACGGTGTAGTGTAAAATGAGATTATCCATACAAAGTATAGGACATTAGTTGACCGTGCTACGGCCGAGGCTCGGCTCGGTCTCGACACGGTGTACTGTGAGTTATCCTTTACTCCGATGACTTTATAAGTGATAAACGATGACTTTGGACGGTGAGGTAGCAGTGTTCGGTGTTCGGCGAATAATGGGTTTGTAGGATGGACTTACGAATTGGTTTGTATCAGAAACTTGTTGACGCAAAGTGACAATAATTTTGGGGTACTGACTACTGATAGACTATTTTTTAAATTATTATTATAATATATGAATAAAAATTTAAACAACTGTCTTGAAATCATGTTTAAGAAAAACACATTCACTGCCATTCGAGCCAGACACTAGATAATCTATCAGTCTTTTCTTAACTTGAAACTCATTTATTTCATTTAAAATTTCAACTCTTTTCCTTATTTAACGACAACTTGACCTGAAAGTTTTAATTAATTGATATTCAGGTTACAATACTATGCGATAATAATATCATAAGGACACTTTATACATAAAGGACTTGCAAATACTGAGCCACTACTTACTAAAATAAAATAAAATATCATAAATCAATTTCAGAACGACATTATTCACACTATAAATAGCTCGACTATAAATTTTTTATTTGTCACTCGACAGAGTTAACCAGATTAGTGATAATAAGCCTTATTACAATCTCATAAGGTATTTTTAAAGTTCCTCTCTTCTTATAACACACCTATATTTATTTATTATATGCTTTTATCGTATTACGAACCATCGGTCGTAGAACCTTTCCTACTTGGCATGCGCGATCCAAAGCGGTGCCAAATATACTATTACAATGAGAATCCTCTTGCCATAAATGTGATGTAAGCTAAACACGAATAATCCTTATTAACAAAAAAATCTTAAGGTTAAGGAACTTTTATTAAGAAAGTCACTTTGTAAACAAAATGTATAAAAAAAAATTGAAATCACAAAATTAACGTTTAAACTTAATTGAAGCAAATCATACAAAAAGGAAGTCATATACACTCACTGGCACATTTAATGACCCACTCCATTATTTTCATACAAACATGCTCACTTTGCGACTCTATACATAAAAATGTCAACATATTTCTGCAAAGATCTGTATGCTAATGTTTAAGTTAAGCGTTCGACTGTGTAATGAGCACTTTAAAGAGTTTTAATAATCTTTTCCCGTTCCCATGGCTTCGTTTAAGCAAAGCATTACTTTATGGCCATATCACATTTTGACCTGTGATATGGCCATATAGTCAATTCTGATGAAGCATTCATTGAATTAAAATAACTTTGACGGATTTAGGTTAGTGTACCGTGTATTTAGGTTAGTGTGTAGTGTGTGTCTAAATCCGTGCAGTCCATTATATAGTGCACTTAAATTCGTAAAACTTTTTTATTTCAAAGATGAGTGCGCGAAGAAATTTAACATGTTTATGAAGCAATCATTTTTCTGCCTCTATAGACAAATGCAGTGGTTTCGGTACTCATTAAAATTGATAATTGGACAGTCGAGCGCATAACCTAAACATTAGCTGTATGCTAATGTTTTCTAATGTTATCTTTGCAGAAATATGTTGACATTTTTATGTATAGAGCGCAAAGTGGGCATTTTTGTATGAAAATAACATTAAATGTGCCGGTGAGTGTATTTTATTTTTGCATAACGCATTACATCGAAAAAAGAGGCATTAAATGCAGATTCATTTATTAGCGTTGCACCGGCTGTTACCACAGACTAAATTCTTCGAACAAAGGAGGTTCGGACTAATTAAAATAAAATTTTACGAAGTGTAAATACTTTTTGGTGGCGCAGTAGTGTCGGCTGGACTCGGCAATCGATCACGGCTGGCCGACGAATAAATTCTCCGCTTCGGTATGGCGCAAGTTAGAAAGGGCAGCGGGTTTTATTTATTTATTAAGGAAGTCTTTGTACTTTTATATTTAATGAATTGTTAGTTTGTACTTTTGTCTTTAAGGAATTAGGTCATGATTTTAGGAGACCAGGTTTGTTAAAGGTTTGATATTATTCTACATGCCTAAAATTTTATCTAAACGTACAAAAATTAATGGTAAGATCGTGCTTAAATAAAATAGAAAATGCTGGAGCAGTGTATTTGATTTTGGCGTATTGTTTAAAAGGCGAATAATTGGTCTACACTCTAAAATTACCCCATGTCATGTAACGCTATTTTTCGACAAAAAACACTGAACCAATTTAAATGTATTGTGGCATAGATATAGATTATCACCATAGAGAGGGACATTTGCTACTTTTTGTCGCAAAAATTTTGACCTTAAGAGTGTAAACATATAAACGAATACTACGCGCACGAAATCTCAGGCGGAACGCTAGTGATATATAAATCATTAAGTTTTTAATCGTATTTTGATTCTGTTACAATCATAATATAATTGAGATATTGAATTGATGCATGTAACATGTTGCTCATAAAAACATGACCCAATTTATAATGGATATGTCATTCGCTCGCCACGCTTCAGTCGCTCACGTTGTTGTTATCATACTTCGTTAGCCGCCGCCGATATATGTTGTACTTTGCTATTGTTTACGATTCAACTAACTTCCATGAAAGAATAATTAATATTGTCATTGATATTTATCACATGTCTTTTAAATGAATGCGGTAAAGACTTCTTAGATCTTAATTAGTGTGACATATTTGAGGCTTAAACATTGCAGTGAAAGGAAAATTTTGCTCAATTATAACTTCGCTTCTCGCAGCTTTAAGCCATGATATTGCAACAAACATTTATAATTGCATATTTATCAATCAACGACGCCTATAACTTCAATGAAGTTGTAACAATGATTTACAATCGAATAAAATATATTCACATACTTAAAGTCATAGGCCAAACAGTTGACAGCATAGGTAATGTTAATTATCATGTTTATGGAGGCTAAACGTCCATAAATTAAAATTAAATATGTTCTCACGGCGCAAAAAAGCGCGTACGTCGTTCTGTGGGACGTCTGAGTGACACACACGGGACTAACCGCGCGACGGGGGATCCGAGTATTTACCATTCTCGCACTCAACTTGCCTACCTGAGCCCAAATGATTCAGGAGGAGTATAAGTCAAGTTAGACCATTAGAGTGTATTGGTAAAAAAATGCTGCTAAAACATCTAAAAATCAAAACAAAAACATTTTTGGGCCAATACAATTTAGATCTGCTATTAACTCGAAAAGAAGAAGATGAAATAAAAATGTGATATGTTCCTCAGTAGCCAAATTTGCCATAAACATTCTGCCTACAATTATCTATAGATAAACCAATCAGTGACAGATTCCGAATAATTGTTTTTATCAATCTACGTCAGTTTAAATGCCCTTCAATGTTGGTAATAGTCAGTATAATTCTCAGCTAGAGCTGTATTTTATTCTTTTTATATGATGCGGTTGGTCGCTACGCTCTTTTCGATTTTATTGCATTTCCATAAACACAGACCCTTTTTTCATCGCACGCCCCGAGAGCGTGGAAAAAATTCCACTTTTGTCATCGCCTTGATTGATATGGCAACCTTCCCTTGTTTTAGCAATAACCCAAAGTCTTTCGATATATATATTTTTTTTCCCAACCGTCCTCTCGTACATTTTTATTTGGCACGTCGAACAGGTTTGACATATCACTAAATTTTGTAAGAAAAATTACTATTCCAAGGATTTTATACCGGTGGCCGGGCGGGAGGTGTTATAAATTTTCGACGTTTTTTTCTGAGTCACCGTTCATTGTTGGGAATTGAATGTTTTTGTGTACTTATTTTTTAGTTGGTTACCTGTGCTAGGCGCCAGTGGCTGTGACATTTATGGGCAGGATATTGGGACAGTATTAATGTCGATATTAATAACGAGGAAACGACCTTTGTGGGAGATCATAAATATGTTTGATAGACTGGTAGGGCCCACTTTTATTGCTCTGTCAAAATATTTTTTTTTGGTGAAAAATTACGAATATCGTTTATTAACACGCAAATACATATAACGTATTTTAAAACTATTGATCTATCCTTCGCTGTTGAAATTGAAAATCTGGTTTTCGAATCTGGTTTGGAATTTGATTTCTGGAAAGATGTAGCATATCACTATCCTTAACTTCTCTTCTTCTCTGATCTCTTTTTAACTTTATCTATCCCCAGTGACTTGAATCATCATTACAAGAAAAGTTGTAGCGGTTTAATGTGTTTTTTCGCAAAAAAACAAAGTTTTCCAAAACATCCCTAATTAGTTCCATTCAGTAGCGTACCTATCATAAAAAAGCAATTTGCAGTAAATAGTGTGTGTAGTGTAGGCTAATAAAATAGAGCAGTCGATCGATTTGGAACGAGTGCGCGCTCGATTTCACGCGATGAACCGGGGCCAATCGATCCATCTATGCCTTTGCCTGGGGAACCACTCACTAATCTCGTTATGCAACCGATTAATCTATATTTCGAACGATTTTTTATCGATTATACCACAGGTTTTTATTGACATGTAAACGCTCCCGGAACTGTGCGTTTTAATTTATGTCTGTCTTTTCTTTAATTTAGATTTTCATAAGCTTATTTTAATTGTCCTAAAATTGGTTAGTACGAGTACATATGATACAAGTAATGATGGGAAGGTCTTAAACTACGTAGTATTTTTAGTAATTTAACTTTATTGTTCATTTTTAGGCTAATATTTTAGAAAGAGTAAAAACCGACTTCAAAAAACTAAAAAGCAAAAAATAAGCCTTTGGGAGACGGTGCCACCCAAGGCAAGAAAAATAAAAGAGTAGGACACGCAAAGTAGGATGCCTTGACTGGTACCGACTCCAAAAGGTTTATTTTTTGCTTTTTAGTTTTTTGAAGTCGGTTTTCATTTTTTTATAAAAAAAAAAATTTCACCGGTTTTAAAGATAGGAGAGGTCCCGTGCCTACGCTAATAACCTTATGTCAACTGCTCATAACCTTTTACAAAATGCTGCTTTTCACGGTGCAGGGACGTTACTTATTGAGGAGATTTCCCGGTACTTCATCACCAGCTCCACTTTATCACTTAATCGTATCGCTTCCGTGAAATGCTGAGTATTTATAGTTCCGATGACCATTTGTGGTCTTCATCATCAATTCCACTTCACTAAATGATGATTTCCGGAAGCATATGCATGAGTTAATATAGAAAACATCAAAATCGCTATAAGAGTGCCTATAATATTTGAAGAGTTCCCTAGATTTCTCCAGGATCCCATCATCAGATCCTGACACGATCACAATGGGACCACATGAGAAGTATGCCCTTTCGAACAAAAATAGAATTACTCAAATCGGTCCAGCCGTCTTTGAGTAATCGAGTAGCATACATAAAAAAAGATTCCGTCTAATTGAGAACGTCCTCCTTTTTTGAATCCAGTTAAAAATTTAGGACAAAATAGTTTTTTCTGTAGCAAATATAATGATTCTGGTACAACCGGGAATGCTGATACTGATATTAGATTATAATTTTTATATCAGAAGATAGGAACGACTTTGTTCACACAACGCGCAGTGTTAACATTATATCAAAAAAGCATTCTAATTAATGATATCTGACATAATGACTGAATGAAAACGGGTGTTCGTTTGGAATGAAACGTTTTCTCCTTACACTAATCGGTCGGTGCGAGCGTTCGTGTAATTTATCGGTAGCATGCTCGCTCCTTGATTTAGAGCCTCAAATTGCACAGCTCGAGATTACACTGCGAGAACTTCATGTACATTCAACACTTGTATAGCTATAGTGCATATTTGTGTTACGATGGCAACTTTTGCAATAAAAAAGTTTGGAATCGGGGAAAGAAATTATGAATAAAATATTAATAATATTTTTAACCATTGTTGATGTGTAAATTGTGAATTTGTACTTTTTTATATTATTATAGTCCACACACTTACACCAAACTTCGTAAAACTAATCAATATGAAATGTAGTAATGCGATATCTACACGATGTCTCAGTTAGTTCTAAAATATAGTCCCTGTCATGCACAGACTGTCCACAGCAGCAACATCGATTTCCTCTACATTTTCTTGTGAAGTATTCAGATTTATTTACTTATCTAAAAAGATTTGTCGTTTATCAGACTATAAATAAAGTACAGGTTAAATATTTGTAAACCACTTAAGTACCAATATCAAAATCTGGTCAATTAAACATTAAGCAACTTGTGAAGTGGCAAGTAAACTACCGTATTACGTTTTAATCTGGCTTAACATTCTCGATTGACAGTCGTGTAAAGTGCTTCACTACCGAGCACGTCGTAACTAATATCGATTCAACAAAAAAAAGAAAAAAGTGTGTTGAATAAAAGAGTTCGTATATATGGAAAAAAGTTCGTATATCGAAATATAAAACATCAACGTGATGCTCCCGCTATTGACTTCCTCTCGACAATTAACATAGCAGGAAGCGCGGGCTGTCATTAACCCGTCAGCGCGCGGTAGCACCGAGTGTTCCAAAAAGCATTTGACTTGATTCGCAATAGGGGTGGGAAGCATTGGTGTTGCCAGATATTACTTTGAAGTACTTTTGAAAATACTATTGATCACTAAAATTAATATATCGAGCAGAAATTTGTTACATTATAAAACGGCAGTTTTTATTTTGACAAAATTCGACAGAGTATCAGAATTCCACAAGCCCGAGGGAAGAGCCCATTCGAATATTAAAATTTAAAAGAATAAGCCAATAAATTGAAGTAAATGTTGTTTTTAAGTCAAAAGCTTAAAGTCTTTCATTATCAGTAGCTCCTATCACGACCATACACAAGTTACAAAATAAAAATATTTGGTTTTGCATTTCAGTGATTTTGGTATCACGGGTGCAGCACTAACGAAATCACGGTTTGAGGCCACGTAATTAGGTTCCGAATGCTTTATAAATACAAATAAATAAAAGGAGCGGCGCGAGGTGGCAGCCAGCAATTTAGCGGGTAGACCCGGGGAGCTAAATTGTTGGGTTCCAGGGCCGTGTCTCTTTGACTAATGACGCAACTCCCGCGCACAGCCGACGGTGTTACGAACGTGCTTAAGCTTTTCAATTATTGATACCGGGAACATATGCCGCGGGATATGAGGTGACCAATTTTTATTCAATTCTTGACTGTTAAATCGATGCTTTTGTGTCTAGGGCCCTTAAGTTTATGTAGGAGGCGTGTCACGGCCGTTCCCTCAGTGTTATTACAGCGAACTGTATTGTTTCAAAGGCGTGCTGTTTCATCACGATGTATAATTGTGATACACTATAATTCAACGATAAAATTGTTGAGCTAAAGTTATATAAGAATTTATTTGAAAACACTTTTTGATTCAACGATAGTGATGTTTTGTGCCTCTTACGTCGTATTTATTGAATTTTATTGGTTCAAAATAATAAAAATGTTAGTGAGCCGACTGAGGGGCGGTCACGTTTTTCATTGTTTGTCGAGTCCGTGCCATTCGATGTTCGATAATAGAAAGATTTACTCTCGACATTTCTCGAACTCGTAACTAATTCCTATTTAACGGTACCTATTAAACCTTTTAAATAAATTGGATAGCCAGTTAGGGCTGCCGATTGAAACCGTTAATTTTGTTTGGAAACTACTTCCAATATTCAAGACCATTATGTTATTATATTGACATTAAAAACGCAATATAAAACAAGTTCTAAAGCTAAAAAATCGCATATCGTTTAACTAAATGCCAATTTGTTGCAAATGTATTTGAATGGTGGTATGCAAAGCTTGTGAACCGACAGCCCTACCGCATTCGGCTGTGTTTTCGACCCACGCGACGTCGCTACAAGCAACTGGGACCCAATTCTGGCTTCCGCGTCTTGCGACCGCAAATCAAACAAACGAGCATCGATCCAATCCTATTGGACCAGTGCAGTCCAATCAGACTAGTCCATACATTCCAATCTGAATTTGGATATGTTCGGTATTAGCCTATTACGATAATTAGCTTAATGGTCGAAACACTAACTGGTTGATAATGGCAGTGTATCCGTTTAGTGATAAACGAATTGTTATTACGGTTCATCAGAATATAGATTCAGAAAAGTTTTTCTGAAACATTTAGTATTAGTTTGTAATCCTAACTATAAAATATAAATATGAAAGTGTGTTTGTTGGTTTGTCCTTCCTTCACGCCCTAACTGAGGAACCAATCGACTTCATTTTTGGCATAGAGTTGTCATAGGATAACTTTTCATCCCGCATTTCCCACGCGAACGGTAACCACGTGGGTAAAACCGCGGTTGGTTAAAAGGAATTAAATCTGATATGCTTTTAGTAAGTAAATGTGAAAAACAAACGCTACGATTGTCCAACACTACTTGTTAGAACAAAAACCAATTTTCCGGTATTCTTTTGAAATAATAAAGGTTGCACACACCGCATCGCGTATGTATCGCGCGATCGCGATCGGGCGTAATTGACGCAATTCGATATTATCCGCATTGTAAGATCACGCATCTGGATACGATAGCCTTATTGAAAGTGACAATATTTAACCACACTAAATGTATAATGCACCTTTTTATTATCATAATTGTGTTTGTTTATGTTGTATGGGTGCTTTAAGTCTACATTGTTGGGGGAATATTTCTTGTATCAGATGTTTCGTAAAAATTATGGACATTGCCGTATACCTATAAGTAAATAAGACTTTTTAACGGATTTTTATAGTTATTTGATGACTGCTCTTTATTTACAACATTGCACTCTTCAATGTTTTTTTATCCAAAAGAAGAAAAGTGTCTAGACATCCAACAAAAAAAAATTGAGGTCAGTCTGTTTGGGAGTCAATTTGTGCTACAGATTTGCGTTATCTACGATCTGGGAAAGTAAAAACATTTAATATTTAAGCAATATGGAAAACAGGTATCCCATCCATCTAACGCTGTTCTTGACTGAGATAAGTCGCGGCTATGTATAGAGTGATCATTGTCCGAAGGTGTTAAAGACCGGTCCCCTGTAACGAGCGCTCCGCATACAATAGACCTTTTAGCGTCATGTGGAGGCTTGTCAATCGCGTGTCGCGCGTCATGGACGGGGGCCTTTATGTTATCTAGGGCAGTTACTACTCATTATATAATATTGCGAAATCGTTATTAAACTTTCAGAGCATTCAGTGATTTTAAATCACTCCGTCATCCAAACCATCAATTCCGAATTCTTATATTCATATACTTATCCGTATACTTATACCGAAAATTGTTTTGAAATTACTGCTCTACTAATAAAAACATATTCACTGAAACGCTGCGTACACCTACAACATACCAAGAATACCAGAGAGTTTTCTTCAAAAGATTTCATAAAAGTGGGATCGATTAAATGCGAATCATAAATTGCTTGTTTGAAAATAAACATTATGCAAATTTTTGTTCTCAGAAACAACACATAATCGAAGGTCATAGCAAAAAGTAATGTATTAGTTTTAATATTAAACATCGTTTCACCACGTACAAGACTCGTTTACAAAGCTATGATAACAAAAAACGCGGCGAGTCAGTTCGATTCGTATGAAAATAAAACATATCCAGGGGAGTGACGTGCGTCCGGCGTCACTTAGCAGCGCTGGAATGATGTGACAGCCCTGGCCAAAGCGAATTCCTTTTTCAAAAAAATTTACAAAAAAATATATACAACAAGAATATCTCTGATTCTGTTCCATTGTGTTCGCGTTTTGGTAAAAATTTAAATGACCGAACGGTCACTGTCGTTTTTTCGTAAATCGGGATCTCAGGAGTCGGCGTTTAAATACATACGGTTTCGCGGTTTAGCGCCATGTTTTTTCCATTTTCTGCACATTTTGGCGCGCTGAATGCGACCGGCCGGTAGATTTGGCGCGATTAAACCGCGGTGGTCGATAGAATGAGTTGTTAGTGTTAACATTTAGTTAACACCTTGTCTCGAGCTCATCTGGCTTGGCTTAGTTTGGCCTGTGAGATGCTGCTTTAAATTTTCACAAAATACTCTTAAAGTTTTTTTTTAATGTTGTTATGCAATTTTATAATGATATTAAGGTTACCTTAAAAGTTGTTAATGTGTGTTTGTTTCTCAGATATTTAGAGTGGCAATATGAATGTATTTATTCAAGATTCAGGGCGGCCCTTCCTAACAATGCTACGCTTGTCGTTGCCGCCACTTCCACACCAGGGCTGTTCAATGATCATATTTATGATTTTATATTTTACTATCTAAGTGATGAAAAATCACTCTTTTGATAAAATTTACTCGCTTGCGAAACTCACGTAAAATAAGTAAACATATGGTTCACATCCTCGTAATTCTCATCTCAGGTATTGATAATCTTGACCCTTAATTGAATTATCTTGGCAGGCAATTTCACAAAGTTATCCGTTTATTTATCTTTTAAATATAATCAACAGATTTTATACTCATTATTTTTTAATCGGTTGGCACTAACTTTTGCAAGCATAATTAAATAAAATATGTACTTGTTAAAAGTGTCAACCCTATCGCAAGGGCCGTGAATCAGGGCTGACACCACCACCCGGTGGTCCGCGCGTCACCGCAAGCGCGTGCGCCTCTCTCTCCACGTGGATTTCAGATGGCGATTTACATAAAATTTTAACAAAAATATGTTTTCAATAGCTTAAATAGTTTCAAAAAATATATAAAATATTAAAGTACTTAGGTACTTTTAGGTTCATTTATAGTATCTTATTTAAGGAAGAGACAATTGTAGGGCAAGTCGGAAATTAGTTAAAATTCCTTTTTGCTTTCAAATATTTTTTGTTAATAAAGCCGTATATCAGGCTTTTGTTTATATTTATTCGTAAGAATGGATAATCTCTGTTCCATCACACGATTAATCGCAAATTAACAAAAGACTGCTTCACACAGTAACCTCATCCGAATTTGCATTTGAATTTGAATTTGCTTAGAACTTGAAGAGCGGCAATCAGGATTGCTACCGTCACTTTAAATTAACATTGTCGAGAAAAAACAAGCGAAATCGATCACAAAAAAATCTACGAGCGCATAATCGTTATCGGCTGAGCGGCCATACCGCTCGCTCGCTCAGCCGCGCCGCGTGTAGCATCGCTCCAGTTTTATTCATTTTGCACCAACCAGCATTCTGTTTACCGCGTTTACCATTGTTCGAGCCCCATATAAATTGGACCAGTCGTCGTACAGTGACAGGTATATTTGAGTCGATTTCGGACGATAATTAATCCGTATTGTTAACTGAAACGGCCCACCCTTGTTTGCCGGCCGATACATCCCGCCTTTTGTCTTGCACTGACTTTAATTCGTTTAACGAATGTTAATTGTGGATTGTCAAGGAGCGAGAGAATTGCCTTTTTGGACTTTAACAAGGTATTTTAAGGATGCTTGAATGCCGAAACAAAATGAGAAGTAGTCTGTTTGTTAGTGTTTTTAATTAAACTTTGTCTCATGCGCAGCGAAGACAGCTCAAGCAATGTTTGTTTTAGAAATGTAGGTTTAAGAATTCTCCTTATTTATTGTTACAATTACGGAACTGCGTCGTAAAGAATATTTCTCAAAGTTAATATTATTATCATAAAACATAAATGCAGACTTTTACTCACTGAAGTAATTAAGACTATGAATAACTGATACGGTTTTACTTTACTGCCCGCTCGGCAAAACAATCGTCATAACTAGAACAAAGAAAACAAAGGTATAATATCAGACATTCTATTTCACACGTTTATAAATAGTCATGAGCAAGCAATGTTTTACGGTAGAATTTAAATTGAATTTAGCACCCCATCCTTTATTCTTAATTAAGAAAAAAAGTGCAGAATTGAATGAATTTAATGGTTCGCTCGTTGGAGAATTGACTTCGCGCATCCGTCACGTGGCGAACGGAAAAAACTAAACGCACCTTACATCGTTAAAAAAAAAACGTGGGGCAGGATTAACTTAAAAAATAATATTATTGGTGTCCGTCTTAGTGTTTAAAATCGCGGAATGAACTGAACAAGACTAAAAGGGTTGTTCTTTGCGTGTATATAGATTTTCGACTTAATTTTATATTTGTTTTTTTTTTAAGTTTAGAAAATAAGTTGAAGAAAAATTGAGCACCTTCATTAGAGTTGCAGTGTCATATCTCAGTTTCAATAATTCAAATCTACAAGTTGGTAGGCAAAGTCCTTGTCAATTCAACAACTATTATGTGACTATAATGAACATAGATTTGTATTTATGTCACAAAAAACGATTATTGTTTGTTTTGTGACATAAATACACATGTCACCAGTTGTATTTGTAAATAACAATTTAATTAGTAGGTACATGCCACGGCAAATGAAATTACAATTAATATTTGTACTGACCATTTCACGGCTGCTTAGGGTCGTAAGCTATTTGCAGTTAATTTGAACGATAATTAATAAGTTCCTTAAGAACTTTTTCATCGGTAACTTTTATTTATGAAGCGAAGCTAAGGAAGTTTTTTTTCAGAAAAACCTTATTTATCAAGTATTACATAATTACTTTTAGTTACTTAAGTAAAATAATGACCTGATTGTTTTTGATATTATAAGAATGAGCTTTTTTTTTATAAATTTGCCAGTTTTCACAAAGTTATACAGGAGTCTTCTTACTCTTGCCAAAAATTATTCTAACATAAAATATTTTCAAATTTGTTGTGGTTTTGGCGTCATGCCGATATTATAAAGTCTGATGTGATAAAAGCTGAACATAACTTTTCAGGAAAATAGAAGTGTTCTTGTTTGTACAAAAACTAGTATGTTAGGCTTTGTGGTAGTGACTTATATGGTAGGTTCTGAGTTGGGTTTGAGACGTGCTCATCTCAACTTGAAATGTTCAATTCAGAAAGACCGACCAGGGCCGCCAAGGCCGCCAAGCGCAAGGGTCGTCAGCATCGACATCGACTTCATTTGACAGATGGGTGTGACATATTGCTCTTAGTCTTTGGTAAGTTTTCATTTATGTCAAAAAGAAGCTGCAATATGTCACATCCATCTGTCAAATGAAGCAGATTTCGATGCCGACGACACTTGCGCGGTTGTTGTTGCGCGACCAGGGGCCCTAATGCTTAGTCACAATGGTATTCCAGTGGTGTTTCAATGAAAGTGCTGTTTTACACAGTTCTTGTTACAACACTGTAAATAAACACTACTATTGAAACACCACTGAGAGACGATTATGACTAAAATTTAGCAGAATTGACCCCCAGGGCCCTTTAGCCAAAGTAACAATTCAAAAACGATAACGATGTTCGAAAATAATTAAATGTATGGGATTGGCGGATTGGCATAGACCGCGCTAAATCACGTGGTCTTACCGCAGGTTAATTGGCGAGTATAGACAATAATTAATCGAATTATCGTTTCGCTACATAACGATGTTACTTTGTCTACGGGCCAAGTGCATCATAAGAAAAGCCGTACATTCATCTGCACTATTCTTTACACACTTAAGAAAACTTTACAATGCGACGGATTAAATAAAATGTAGGTTCTATTTGAATTTTATTATTTCGTACCATAAGTAGTTTAAATTAATTGATGGTAATATTATGCGCACCGATATAACGATAAATATGGGTTAATACAATGGGTTGAACCACAGAATAGTGGTAATAAACCAAAACGACTTCCACCTTGAGTAATGCAGAATGCACCTGCGCGCACGCTGCTTTCGTCCAAACGTTTCTACCAATGAATTGAATAATTGTAATTAGTCTGCGTATTTTATGTAGGCCGTCAGATGTTTAACCTGAAGTTACAATGGGTTTAACAACAGGTTCATTAAATAGCTTGAAACTTTTTTACACTATAGCTTAAACGTATAAAAACTGTTTTATTCAAATGCGACAAGTAGTTTCATATTAAAATTTACAAGTTTTCAATTCAAGATTCGCGAGCTCTTTGCGTGACGTCATTGTATACCGTTTCAAACAAAGAAGGCGACTCTCTGATCAAATCGGTCAAGCCTGAGCCGCAAGCTGCATACAAAGTGACGTCACAAAATGAAACGCCGAAAAAAAAAATCTCTAGAAATACTTATACCAAATGGAAAAAACAAAAACACAGTATTTTTTATTTTTCATGTTCTATATGATGGCTTATTAAATCTAAAAGTGCTGTTAATCTCCATTGCGAATAAAATATTTCGAAAAGGAGAATGGGCACATTTTGGCCAAACGGCCAAGATTGTATGTATTTTCCAATATCAATATTTTAAAAAAGTCATAATACTTTCAAGTAAGTTCCAATCCATTTGTCGGTTGTCATCTGGTATAAGTCCACATAGAAGTAGCTTTCTGTCATAAAAGGAAAATGAACATCATCTTCTTTTTACCCGACTGCCAAGGAAGGGGTTATGTTTTCCGCGCGTATCTTGCAGGTATGTATGTTTATATGTAATATTCTTTATTACCTCTTATCTTTCAAACGGCTGAACGGATTTCTATAATTAAGATATCGTTAGATTTGTCTCGATAGCCCAAGTGTTCTTAGATAAGTGATGTTAAAGGTAAGAGGTGCTATTATGTGAAAGGATTTTTTTTTAAGTGAAAACTTCTTTTGCAGCGTTGTGCACATCAGAGTTTTAAATTTCTGGGATGGGTAAAAAATGTTAAAGTCGCGTCAGGAAACGTGACCTGATCGAAAATTCGTAAGACGGAGGGAGAGTAGACCGCCAACGCGGCGTAGGAGAGGAAATAATATCTCCCTCTCTTTCAACCGCGCGGCGAAAATGTATGCTTGCTCCTACTGTTTCGTTTAAGCGGTTTTCACTTCTGCCGGCACTCCCGGAGTGCATCCCGTTGTTTTTTTTTATATAGAATACTTCAATTTGGGTATCACATTAAAGAACTGATTTTAAGGATTTCAAAAAGGTATATCATGAATCACGACCGATAAATAACTAAAAAGATATACTTAAATAAAAAATATATAAATAAAAAAAACTAAAAAACCCGCCTGCGTCAAAAGACAAGTCAACTGAAAATATGTATGTATTTATGTTTGTACTCGATTATCTCACGTTTGGCCAAACTGATTTTGATGCGGTTTTGAACAAAGTTTTTGTTACACTCAGGAGGTTTTGGTATTTTAACCAATCATAAAAGTATTTGTTTCATTTAGGAGAAGGTTTTGGTATTTTAATTTAACTGACTTCAAAAAAGGATGTACTCAATTTGACCCGTATGTATGTATATTTGTCTGCGATTATGTCGCGATTGGCTGAACCGAATTTGATGCGGTTTTGAGAAAAGTATATTTTAAAAGGTGATGAGCAGTTGACATGTGGTAATAAGTGTAGACATGGGACTTCATCTACTTTTAAAAATTGTAAAATATTTTTTTTTTTTTATAGAAAATGAAAACCGCTTTCAAGAAACTAAAAAGCAAAAGGCATTCTACTTTGCGGTCCTACTCTTTTTTTTTTCTTGCCGTCGGTTTCAGTTTTTTATAAAATGTTTTTAAATCAATCAACAAAAAATCATATCTTTTAGACTTCTCTACCTGTCCATCTTGTTCTACTTCTTCAATGAGTTCTAAAGATAGAGCAGAATGGAAAAAAGTTCTGTTTAGTAATAGTTGACTTCGATAGAATAACATTGCTTGAATATCTTGGACAAACAGCTCTGCAAACAGTGAAGCACCAAGACAATCCCTTTCAACTGTCAAAAGCAAAAAAATAATTGAAACAAATATTTATTCATCTTGTATAATGTCTATTAGGACAAAATACGCTTGATACATCATACGGCGTGGTCTTCACGCGGCATTAAAATCAAAGGCACATTACGTCAGTTCGATTTTCAGCTGTCAGTGCGGCCGCGCGTGGCGCTACCAGCGGCGTACGCATGACCCCGGCTTGATCTACTGTTCGCTGTTCGGTATTTAGTATGGGTACGGGCTAAACGTTACGTAAAGATCGTGATTCTTTTTAGGGTACCTACTTTATACGTCTTTTGAAAACCAGTTTTTCTGAGTTGATTTGGATCGGTGTTTAATGTTTTTTTTTTTTAATAATAGTCTAGTATACTATTATTCATAAAGGTACTATTTTTGTCCAATAAGTTGTGACACGCGGCGTAAGCGCATGACCCCGGCTTGATCTACTGTTCGGTATTTAGTATAGGTACGAGCTACAAGCTAAACGTTACCTACTTAAATATCGTGATTCTTTTTGGGTAACTACCTACTTTTTAGTTTTTTTAACTTTTTTCTTTGCCGATTTGGATCGTTGTTTAATTCTATACATTTTATTAGAATGAGATAGTAGCCCTTTAGGCTTCAATACTATTATTGGCATTGTTTTTGCCCAGTGACGTTGGTGAATCATAGTCACATGATAACTAGTTACTAGTTTTTGTTTATTTCATGTTCGTTTATTTTGATCGTATTTCTGTTGATTTAATTACATAACGAGTTATTGTACAACAAACAATTGAAAACCTTTGTTACATTAATACATAAAAGCTAAAAGCTAGAGATATACTCTATGATTCAGGAAAGCTTAAGCTCAGGAATGCTTCCAAAAGCTAATATATGCTGGACCGCAAAGGGTCGATTAGAAAATATTCAATATTTTCAAAAGTAACTGATCTAGCTTTATGATATAAAAACTAAATTAAAGAATATTTTAATGTGCTTAAATGAAAATAAAAAAATAATTCAAGATTTTTTATTTTATTACCTAAATCAAAAATAAATAAAAATGCGTAGTTTGAAGATATTCAAGATTTTCTAACCGACACTTTTTCTGTGCGGTCCAGTGTAGTTTCGTAGTCAAACTCAAGATACATTAATCACGAATAACGTTATTAAGAGAAAGAGAAATCACCCAAACATAAACATTTATTCAGTAAATCATATTTTAATTACTCATAATTACTGGCATGCGTCGTGAATCAGTTACGACGTACGAGTTGATCGGCGGCGGACGTTACGGCCGTCACAGCAGCTAGATCATGACGGCCGTGACAGGACATCCCGGGCAAAGCCGCGTTTCATGCTTGTCTACTTTGAGACGGGCTTCGAGAACGCAACTACTCACATTCCGGTCAAGACCAAGTCTCATATTAAACGAGGCTCTCGAAAGTTTATCCAGCTATTAATTTGCAAGAGCGAGACCCTTTAATGATGTCCTCCCGTCTCGCCCATCATCGAGCCTTATCATTTCTCGTTAAAAAAATGATCCAATTAAACGACCCGCGAACCTCCAATAAGTTACTGAGAGTTTAAAATCTCTCGCACACCCATTGTAATAACGTATGCGCCCTCAATATTAAATTTTAACAAGGTATTAATTAAAAAAACTAAAGCGAAATATCTTTAAATTTTCTCAGGACGAGTACGTCCCCCTCGTGTTATTTTATTTTTAATTCATTTTATTCGGCGTCGTTGGAGCGGGCGGGCACGCCCACCGGTGATTTAAAATTTTGATTTATCGGCGCGGGCGCAGGCCGCACCGCAGCGCGGGAGAGCGGGAGAGGCGCGCTCGCCCGCGGTAATTATAAATATGACGCGGTGCTAAACTGTGCGAACTGACCCCGGCGACCCGCGACCCGTGCGACCATCCTTGCACTCCTGCGCGGGAAAGCCTATGTGTTTATCTCTTACGTGATAATTTATCATAGGTACGCATTGGGTGTATCATTCGCAATTTGTGAGAATTGCTTCAAGGTTTGCTAAACTCCTTTACAGCAAGTGACTGCACATAATCGAAATTCTACATTACGCCTACGAATTTACTGATATGTTTCTATAACTTTATATTGGGTTCCCTCTTTCTGGCAGAATTTCGATGCTCCGAAACTTATTTGGCATAACACACTTGGCAGAATCTTCCTAAACGAATTTTTTTTAGGCATAAAAAATATTTTGCATAATAATTGTTTATTGACAGAATGTTTATGTGTCCGAATTTACAAATTTACAATGGCATACTGTTAAGATGGCAGAATTTCATTTGGCAACATTTTGTATCACATACTTTTTATTTAGTACCACGATTATTTGGTATAATTTCACTTGGCATACTAGAATAGAATATAATAGAGACCATTTATTAACAACACACACAAAAAAACAGTAATACAATGAGACAAGTAGGTACTTAAATAAGACAAAAAAGCAAGAATTATATTAGGTTACTAAACAACAAAACAAAATGTGTGCTGCTAATAGACCCTGTCTCAGCATAATAAACTTCTGGGCCATTCGTTGATAGTCAGAATAACCCAGAAGCACTGATATTCTGACAGGGCCCAATGAGTGAGTAGACACAACAAAAACACAATAATTAAACACTAATGATAAATTAAACAAAAAAAAAAAAAAACAATAACATGCAACAATTATTTAAATAAAAACTAAAACGGGACCTAAAAGAATTTGTTAGACACTAAAAATTACGACTCCTTTGCCGAAACGGAATACATAAAAAAAGGAAACACAGTAGTTCGATTGGCTATTTGATCCTGACCCTATGACCTTTGACATTTTATTTGATTGATTGATACAACATGACATCTGACATGACATTTGTTTGGCATTCAATAAGATTGAGAAAATTATTTGTGAAAAATGTTTTACAACGAAAGAAAAATATTGCGAAGGATTATGGTGTGGATACTACTAAGATGTCAGAATTTCATTTGGAATAATTTCGTTAGGTTTTTTGTATAAAACTTGAGGTACAGTTATTGTTAAATGATGATATTATATGATTACATATTTATATATTAAAATCCTGCAATGTTGTGCTATACTACCCAGTGACAGAAGCGAATCGCTAAAACCAACTACACGCAGTCTTGTATGCCCTACCGCTAGAGTGTAATTTAAGCCCGCAGCGCCGGAGCCGTGACAGAACTCATGCTTGCTGCATGATGCTTGCTGCATACATGCCTGCTTGCATGCATGCTTGCTATATGCTTGCATGCTAAGTGCATGCTAACTATATGCTTGCCAATAATTGAACCAGAGACAGTAGTTTTGAACTTGATGCAAGTAGCAAGCAAGCATGCTTGGCAACATATCCATAATAATAACAAAGCAGAATCATCATTTGGCAGAATGTTTGAACATTATAATTACTATAGGCATGAAGTTTCTGCCAAAAGACGATTCTTCCTGTGAACATTCTGCCAAAACATGATTCTGATTCTAAGCTATTGCATAGCTTTTATCGCGGGCTTTGAGCGCAGCGACCGAATCAAGAAATTCCGTAACGAAATAGTAGATTGTTTACCAAGGGCTGTATGACACCCATAACAGTCGAGTGTTTTGGCGCCCGAACGAAGTGAGGGCGCCGATAGTTCGAGACTGTTATGGGTCCATACACCCGAAGTAAACACTCTACTTTTCATTTTGAATATGAGGAAAGTAAAAACAAACAGAATATTCTAAAAAAATTATTGTAAGGTTTCTACGATTTTAATTATTTTATAATGTAGCAAAATAAGCTGTATAGGCTTCTGTGCCTTTGCCTACATACCTTTGGTAAATAAAAGTCCAAAGTGATTACAGATATCGATTTGACATGACACCCCCGATTCTTTTTTCAAATTTATTACAGCCCTAGGGCCGCCACATATCACTTTCAACCCGCATTTTAGGCAAGTTATGAGTTACTTTCAGAATATGAGACATGAAAAATACCTAACACCCCCCACTCCGTGTCATAGATTTTGGTTGCTTAGTTACGATTGTGAATAACAAAATTATCAATGATGAAAAAAACTGTATGAAAATTTGTGTGAAAATATAATTTCTTTTTAAAATCTGGGTCTTAATCTTATTATGAGTATACAATTTCTGCCTAAAGACGATTCTGCCTGTGAACTTTCTTTCAAATGATAATTTTGCCTTATAAAATTATGCGTTTTGAATGTATGATAAATGAGTGTATGCCAAACAACTTTCTGCGAAATGAGGTTTATCCCAACCGTTGTTATGCAGAATAAAATTATGACTTAAACAATTCTGCCAAAAAGGGTAGACCCTTTTATATTACTTCTGCTTACTTACACTTGCATCTCTAGCCCGATTGCTTTGTTTATGTTGTCAAGCTTGCCTTCAAAAAGCTGAATTGTGATAAGACTGCGTATTGCACACTTTTTTTTTAATATTTCTTATAGTATTAGGTACAATACGCATTTATCGTTTATATTTTAAAATCAAATGCAATGAAAAATAGATAGACATGTCATAACCAAATCGTCTTAAAGACTTAACAATGGCATACAATAAATAAGCCAAGCATAAACCTGACTACAGGCTAGGTCAGGTGCCGATGAAAATACTTCTCATGTCCTTCCCTATTATAAACTAATAAAATCGGCAATGGAACTAGTGCACATTTAGCTGAACGTCCAAGACAGCTGCGTTTCTTTACGACTTCCCTGTGTGCCGTGGCAGCTTTACTGGCCGGCCCATTCATTCCCCGCGCACCTGTTCCTCTTTGATTAATTGATATGGACTATCGCCGTGTCATATAATTGTACAATTATCCACATGATTCGCGATAAACGACTTCTTATTAACTTACAATGTAATTCCGCAAATGAACACATTTTCAAAAGAATGTCGTGTCGTATCGCCCATTAAAACGCAATTCAATGAAGCAACCTACCACAGTATATATATATACATACAGTCGTCCGACGGACACATTTTCACAGAGCAATCGTGCGGGGTTAGCGGGGCGAGAGGGGGTGCTAGCGAAACCGAGCTGCCATACGCTCACTCGGGACAATGACGTATGTCCTGAAAAATACTAAGAAAGTATTTTTTATGATTTTTGAATTTTTGCATTTTTCAATGCTATGTTTATACTTATGATAAATTTTAAATAGAAAAATATTGGAAAAAACAACTTGGCCACAAGTGAATTCTCAGATGGGACTCGAACTCACGACCTTTGAAAATCCGTAGCTCTAACCACTGAGCTACCGAGACTTGCGAACAACCGTCTAAATTCTCCAATACTTTTATATTTTGGTTGGTGGTAGGACTTGTTGTAAATCCGCCTGGCTAGCTACCACCATCGTATCTAAGCCTGACGCCATAACAACAATGTTTTCAGGATTATTATGTGTTCCGGCAGTTTGAGATAAGATAGCCAGTTCCTCAGTGACTGAGGATTCCGGGAGAGGCTCGCTTCCATCTTCAGTCTTATCAATACTTAACATCAGGTTTGATAAAGGCTCAGAGTCTCACCGTCGTTCATAAAAAAAAAAACAAAAAACGTTGTAGGCCAGCGTTGTCACATCAATAATGATAGGAATATCCTTGCATTCGAAAGAAATATCTTTTCAGGTTTTTAACAATCGATTAGGATGCAAATAATAATAATTATAATATAAGCCAATAATTTATGATTTTTGTATTTTTGCATTTTTCTATTTAAAATTTATCATAAGTATAAGAAAGTCTTGTCAAAAGCGGCATTCCGCGGGGTTTCAAGGGCGTTTTTCCCTCTGTTAGTTTCTTACACTGTAAACCTACTTTATACACGTCTAACTGTTAATAAAAAAAATGTGAAACGTTTCTTTATTGATAAAAATATTGCTGATTTGTATCTCTAAATTCTTACATCACGAGTAGCGAATAGAGAAAAAGCAATAAGTATTTCTATCGTTTATTTATACAATGCAATTTATATCGGTGATCGTTATCGGTAAACTGCTTTATATTAAAAATTCATTTTTGATTTGAAAGCAGAAATAGCAAACAAGTCGGCAGTAAACGGTATAAGACTTCTTGGCTACGAGTTGAATAGAAGCTTACGCGCGCGGGTATGTCGTTTTCCATCTAGGGGCACGCTGGCAGAGGCTCCGTACATTTTTCATATGGAGGTCGACACCGCGTGTGATTCGAGGAGCTTGTGTGTCGCCTTAGGAGTCGTCTGCAGTGTCCTTCCCATTCAATGCAAATGGCGCGTTATAAGAAGCGATCCGAGGCAGAATTACCAACGTTTAGTCGCCTCCGGTACATAATTTCGAGTTGCTTTGTGATTTCACCGAACTCCCGTCTTCTTTGGATAATTTAACTGCAAATGATCAACATTGACATTTCATACCGATTCCAGGTACGAAAATAAACGTAAACATATTTGTTTCCTATTACTTTCAAAACAATGATACAAACATTTGAATAAAAAATGCTTCAGTATGAAAATTCTGTAAAGAAAAAGATAAACTACCAATTAATTACCTGTAATTGTATCATCATTGAAAGGTCGAATGGAAAAATATTAAAATTATTAGGTATGTAAGGGCATAATAAACTACTTTATTCCTGATGTGATTGCGACGCGCTAGAGAACACGGCGCAGTGCTGCCATCGATCAACGTCTGACCAAACTAATTAATTCCTCAGTGCCAGCCAACGTCTTTCACTGCAAATAATCGTGATGTATCTAGTCCGATGTTTCGATAAAAATACAATTTTATTTCGTGGTCTATTTCAATATAAGAAAAGAAATTTGGCATCACAAACGAAGCGGCGGCGTGACGTCGGCGTGTCGATTACGAGGCGAATGTATTGCGATGGTAATCTCGATAGCCGACTGGCGGTTTGATGTGTCAATCCGGCCGCGCGTCGATCCCTATCGCTCGATAGCTCCTATTGGGCAACCGACACGCTTTGTTATCCTAACGGAATTAAAAAAATGACGGGAGAAAACGATCGGCACCGCTTCTTTGCATAGAAAGCTCCGGCCAATTAAAGGTTCACACGAGCGGTTCCACGCTAATCGAGTCATACGTACGACCGGCGACGGCAGAGATCCGCACACAAATAAATCGTTACGCGAATTTCCCAACATGGCTTCCGCGGGCACGACCAATGGGAGGTCGGGGCGGCACGGCGCTGCATCTTCGTGTGAAAATTTAAAAAATTACGAGCATCGTATTCATTTTTATGATCACGCCCGGAGATATTTTGCGATCAGCAACGTTAAACTTTTAGTGATACGCAATCCTCTGCAAAAACATGCACACCTATGTACCCACTCTTCGTTTCTGGCCTTAAAACGGAAAATGATACAAAGATTTTAAGCTTTAAGCTTACTTTCAATATTGAGCTTTTTAAACATTGAATTGCTCAGATATTGCACTTTGTGCAGATAGGATTTTCATAGAGCAGACGGCCTTATGAATATACTTATAAACTACGATAACACATTCAAAAGAACCTTCCCGCTACATCAAAGCTTTGTCGACCCTTGCTCTATTCGAGGATCCCGCGATATACATACTACATAATGTACACACACCACGAAACCGCTTCATCGCCGCACTGAAACTAGAGTGGTGTGAGTGAACACGATGAAAATCTTTATTTTCACGCTCTATCTCTCTTTATCTAATCGCCCGGTCAGATAAGGACGGAGCGCCGGAAAAACTGGCGCGGGGTGAGGAGTAAAGGCTACATCGATTCCGCGCTTTCACTGCTAGGGGCCGTGTAAACCTTTAAAAACAGCGGTTTTGCCGCGCGATTGTCATCTTTAAGTTTATATCGGTAAGTGAGGTATTCGAATGCGTCGGCAGCCCTAGTAAATGGATTGCCTCCCCCTTGGGGGTTCTCGTAGTGGGATCTAGATGTCGTAGATAGGCTGATAGGCGCGCCGGTGTGCGTGGCGGCGGACGCGTCGCGACACGGTGCGCTAGTGTGCGCATAGGTTGGTATTTTCCGGCTAAAGCTGTGTTGGTTACGTAGAGGGCTGTTTCCGGGTAGGTTAAATTTTGCTTGTGTTTGCAAATATATGAGGGGTAGGTAGCCATCCCTTTTTGTAATATAATTTTATGTTTAAGCATAGATAGGTAGATTAGGGAAGACGGAGGCTGTGATTTGATTTGATTAGGAGGTGTTCGCAGGACGGAGGGGAGATAACAATGATTGGATCACGGAAGGGTTGTATGGAAATATGTTTTTAATGTGGGTGGTTTATTGAATTAGCGGAGTTTGTGAAGTGACGCGGGATTAATCCGTTTGATGCGTTTGCTGGTGATAATTATTAACTGTATGTTCATTCGGTTATTAAAATCTCGTATCAACTTTGTTGAATAATTAAACGGATTTTCGGAACAGACTGAAGTGTTCAATGTTTTGTTGATTGTTCTGTTATGATGTTTACTGATAAACGAAATCTGATTGAAAATCGAATGCTAGTCTATGAGTCGTAATCCTAATGATTGTTAACTTAAAATTGATTTTGTTAGCTAGTGAGACGTATTGGACCAGTAAGTATTTATCATCTTCCTCTCATCGCAGTATAGAAGTAATGTTGCATCAAAGACGCTTAAAGCGCCGTCTGGCTTACAATATTGGTAATGCCACAGGTCTTGAAAACACGTTCGACGCAAAATTTGTAGAAAGTTATTTTATTCAACATTAACAAACCTTATTTACCCCTGAATACTAAATATATGGTGCTTCAGGGATTGTTTAGATAAACTGCCCACTTATTTCGGTCAGCAGTCGTACTTCCCGGATCGTTTTCATGCCAGAAACAACAAAGGCCAGTTTTGTTGTGACAAACACAAAAGACCCTTGATGTTGTCATGGCGCATGCTCCTTTGAGTTTACACTACACTGAAAATTAAAGTACCACCATGACAACAACAATATGCAGTGGATATCGCGTTTGTCAGTTAGCTACTTTTTACCTTTGTCGGCATGTTTTCTATTACATTTGACGTTTTTTTAGCCGAAACCTGTACGATACCGATCGTGGAATGTCGTTGACAGTGAAATGGGTTGAACAATTAATAAAACTCTTTGGGATCGGTACAAGTGCGCGCATACTCTGCATTCTTAATTTGGGAGTTCTGTTTTTATTGATTTTGTCCTTATTTAGTTGACAGGGTTGATATATTTTCCCACGTCTTTCATTAGTCTAGTTATGTGGTTTATCGAGAATCCATATTAAGAAAGATGTAAACGTTTTGAATGTAAAAGGATTGTATAAATTCAATATTATTATTAGGTACTAGCTAATTGAAACTGATTAATGCTCCACAAAAAATCAACTGAATCCATTTGAAGATATTATTTGAAATATTCTAAAAAGTTGAAGTAGTTAGAAAAATTGAGACCGTGTATTTACAAAGAATACCTAACACAACAGTCAACACTTTGACCTTAAAAGCGTTACGTCGCTAATAATAGCGGCAGTTTTGGTAGGCGGTTTAGTAGACGCAAATGTTAAACTGTAGCAGTTGTTGACTGTACCTATTTTTTATTGTCTCTATAAATTCAAGGCAAATAAAATTAGTTCCATAGTAACATACAACAATACGAAGACTTAAAACGTTGTACCGTCACACAAATCTAAGGCCCGTGACTCCAACGTCGAATGACCCGAATAAAAAATAATCCACCTCGTAAAGTTTACGAGTTTTCCAGCCATTTCAGCGTTTGAGGAGCGAAAGTAATTTGCTCATAAAATTACGAGTAAACAGCCGTTTTTTCGACGGAATGAACCACCCTGAGGGGCGGTTGACTCCTGTAATCGGCTTAGGGCCCCTCCATGGACCCCTAGGGGACCCTGATGCATCCACCGCGATTTGATGGGACCTTATCTCTAGATTATAAAATCGGTTCGGCGTAATTGAGTCGTAAAGTACCAAGTTAATTTCGCCTCATGTGTATGCGATGCATAAGTTAAATTATCTAAAACTAGCGACCGCTGGGGTTTCACCCGAGTGGTTCCCGTTCCTGTGGGGATATTGGGATAAAAAGTATCCTGTGTTTTAACTCATACTATCCACTATCTTCGTGCCAAATTTTATCCAAATCCATCCTGAAGTTTATGCGTGAAAAAGTAACAAACAAACTGATATACTTTCGTATTTATAATAATAAAAAGAATATTATGGCATTTTTAGCGTAAATTAATGACCGGATAAACAGTATTTATAAACGCTATAAAACATTTACTTTGTTAATAATGATTTAGTCAACACATTAACTTAGGTAATGTTAACCCGCCTTCTGAGAACTACGCTATAATCGTCGTCCTTTTATAGGTTGAAAAAAAAAACATTTGATATACTACATTTTAAAAAAACAAACGCTCTTGACAGATATGACCGTCCGATTGTAGTGGGAAGAAAAAGTCATTCGTGCTTATATGGCCACGCTAATCCCACAGTACCGTCATGACGAAGCGAATGTGAGCTGACCGTTTGATACTTAGGTATTTCAGTGTACCTATAGAAAAAACAATTTATCATAATAATGATGGAACTTATTATAAAATGTTTCTTTTCTGCATCCTATTTGTCTGTAATAATTTAGTGTTTGTTGCTGTTTAGGAACTAGCAATATTCAAACTGAAAAAAAACTCGATATTTGGAGGCTGATGGAGCGGTAAAATAACGCCGGTCTATAGCGAAACTTAAAGATACCTACTTACTAGAAAAACCAATGAATCTTGAAATATTTCTGCCACATTGACGACCTGTTGTTTTATTCCTTAATATTAAATTTTAACATTTATATTGTTAAGTTTGTCTATATCCAACCTACTTATATCGTAGAACACCGATTCGGTCACGATAATCTTTGTTCAGTCTTAGTCGCCGAGGCCGCCGCGTCAAACACTATTCGATCTCATACAGAGTTTTTTGTCCGATAAATGACATGACAAATTAATGGATTTATTATGAGTCGGATTGCGTCCTTCTTTTATTTTCTCGTGTAAGGACGAATGCATTTTTAATTGAGTGAGCCACTTTTGTGGACTGTATAAAACGGCCACCGCATGCCGTGGATTTTTTTTATTTGATTGACGGGTGTAATGGGCAGGTGCGTGGAGCCAGCGATAGCTACCTTGGTTTTTCGAATCGAAATGTTCACTTTTTGTGTGTCGCCCCGTTTGCGAGTCGATTTTGTCGTGTTTTATGTTGATTGTTTTACCGAAGTTAATGGCCTACTAAATTTCATTGTGCCGTTGTACTGAGCAAGTTTTTGTGCGACAAGCTTGGTTTTAATAAATGTAGTATCACTCGGCAGGTGACTTTGTAATGTGCTTGATGATTTTGACATCGGAATTTTGTTATATTGCGACGAGTAAAAACTTTGTTTCGTTAATTTCATATTCAAATGGCTAATAAAGAATTCTGCAAATTATTTAACAAGGAAGTGCATTGAAGAGTAAATACATACATTTCAATGGTTCTGTGATTATAATGGGTGTCTTACTGACAAAACATACAAGTATTTCTGTATCTAAATGAGCATGCTTGTATACATATTTTTAAATATTTGAGACATGTTTCATAACACCGTCTAGTCCTAAACTAAGCAGAGCTTGGACTGTGTTAACTAGACAATGGGCATATGAAACACATAAGGAACGCCCAGACGAACTCAAACATTAATATCTATGTTTATAAAATAATTGTGTATTGTAGAAATTTAACATCAGCTTTTTGACACTTCAACTTTTAGACACAAGGCTTAAAAGTTTCATTGTAATAATGACCGTTTAATGCCGGTTCACATAGTAATCCAGCAAATCAATTCAGTCCATTCTGTATTATGCCCGGTTCACATTATTCCAGTTGCACTCCAGTCCAGCATTCTGGAATGCCACTGGGATAATGTGAACCTGCACTGGAATTACAGATCCAACAGCTTTTGAACGACTGGAATAATGTGAACGATATGATCCAGTCCAGCACTGGACTGGATTAACTCGCTGGATTACTGGACTGGAATAATGTGAACCGGGCATTATGGTATTCACATTATTCCAGTCTTTCAAACTGGAATAATGTGAAAAACAGTCACTGGACTGGATTGGTTACTGGAGTAGGTATATTCCAGTGCTGGGTCACAGTGTTCCAGTAGTATTCCAGCGCTAGATTCGATCACTTGACTGGGAAGCTACTGGAATGGTGCGGACCGGTCGTTCTTTCGGCTGTCAAACAAAAATAAAGCTTTGGCGTAGAAAGTGTTCTTAGGCGGTACCGAATGACAAGATGACGTCATAAACTATAGCTTTTTTCCAAACATTTGAGTTAGGCGGTAGAGCTACGGGTTACAGATACTCTTGTTTCCTCTACGCCTTTCTTTTGTAAGTGATTTTGGAATGACTGAAGGCTAACATTTTGCAGTTCTCCCTTTATTTGTAAGTCATTGTGGAACGAGTGAAGGCAAAAATTTTGCAGTTCTCCCCTTATCTTTTGTAAGTCATTGAGGAATATCTGAAGGCTAAAATTTGTACTGCTCCGATTATCTTTTGCAACTCATTGTGGAATGAATGAAGGATAACATTTTGCAGTTCTCCCCTTATATTTTGTAAGTGTATGTGGAATGACTGAAGTATAACATTTTGCAGTCGCTGCAGAGCGCGGCGCGGCGGGCGGGCACCTCCTGCGCGAACTGCAAGACGACCACCACCACGTTGTGGAGGCGCAACCAGAACGGGGAGCCGGTCTGCAACGCATGCGGACTGTACTACAAGCTGCATAACGTGAGTACCCTTTCTATAGTTATTATGGGTCTAGTGGCCGCGGTTTCCGTTACCTTCGAAATGTCGAGACAAATCAAATAATAATATCGCCTGATTTAGTAATACAGAAGTACGCTCTTGTCAGAGTGGTAAGTAGTGTTAGTTGGATTAGCAGGATGGTCAGAATAATCATTACCTACATTATTACCTAATCAACTTTAAGACCAACACTTTAAAAAAAAAAAAATACACACATGGTGAAAATTCCGTTTTTCCTAATAATGTTAACTACAAGACTGTTAGGCAAAAGATCGATTCCACACTGCCGCCCGCGGTTTCCGTCGGTCACCTTGTAGAAGACCTAACCACGGGATTGTCGTGTTCTGTGCGATCGTCGTTCTAAAACCTGAGAGAAGAACAATTCTCGATATTTGTCTACCACTATTTATTATTATTATTACTTCTCTGATCTCTACTGATCAAGCGGGAAGTTTGACGACTGTACTATGAAAGATTTTGCTGTTCATTTTCAAATACATACTTTCCAAACAACTAAAATACCAGTAACTCTAAATCAGTATTAACACCCATAAATTCTCTGAACCGATCAGCAAATATTACAAGCGATTTTTAAGCGTCATCCCCTCGATCCTCTAATCTCGGTCCCCAGGGCCCGGGAGTCAACAGTGTCTTACTGACAGATAAGGGGCCCTCGCCCCTCGCCTAATGTGTCATAAAACCAAATACGATTGTCTCAAATAAATTACGAACCCAGATAACATCATTTAAGGTTAAATGAACGATACTATCTCGTTGCATTGGTTTACTTTTGCAATGTGACCAGTAGTTTTGGAAAGTCACTGATCGGAACAAATGTTCTAAAGATATCTTAGCTACTTTACCGCTACTTAAACCTCTTAATTAGATATTGCGATAAATGTCGCTCAGCTTTTGTTTTTTAAAAGTGATCAGATTGGGGATTCGAAAAAAGAACCTTGTTTTGTCCTACAAAAATGAGTACAACAAGTTTTCATAACAAACTTGAGAAACGAAACTCCTTGGTACAGTAGTCATTTGTTTATGATATTGTTTCACCATAAAGCTCAGTTTATTCTCACGACTCTTACAGCCCTGCGTAGAAAACAATATGCAAGCAAACACTCTTGATACATTCGGAGAAACGCACGCTTTTAGACTGGGGAGCAACAATGACAAAAATTAACTGTCAAAGCCCCTTCAGTGGCACTCGAAATTTTTTCATTTGTAATGTATACTTTGTTGCCACTCGGAACTACAAAGCTGCTCTGAATATTCGGAAGGAGCTACAAAGGAGCGAATGGGAGTGACTTTACTTCAACTGTTGAAAGCATAATGATGGGAGCACAATACCGGGGCAATGCAGTAGCGTTGTCAAATCCCGTACCGCCTTCCTCATACATATTTATAAGCATGTATCATATTCGCCTTAACGTATTCCGAAACGATAATTTATCTCAATCAGGTTTTAAGAATTAATGAGACGTTTTTTATTATGTTTTGACATAGTTTGATGACAGTGAGATAATAAAAAGTAGATTAAGGTTTGAAAGCGTTTGGGCTGCGTTTAGGAAAACTGGTGATGATAATTTTATGAGTAGCATATATTAAGTACAATTTTACTTTTTTTTACGAATATGTGCTCGTCGATGCAAAAAAACGGTGCGCTAGTTATCCGTAAAAGAGTTTTTATTTCAATTTATAGTGCGCACCAACACTTAAGATGTACTAAAGTATAACTAGAGTTTTTCCATTAATAACATTATTGTATTTTGACACTTTTATATTAGGCAATATTAGGTAAGTGCATAAGTTAGAATTCTGTAAGTTTTCGGACAACATTTAATGACTTTTATTGATAAAAAATACAGTAATATACTTTTCCACATCATTACAGCAATTTGAAGACCTACAAAGACAGTAGACAGTAGACAAATAGAACCTAATAAAACCTTTTTCTCAAATTTTGCTACAATAACAATTATGTCCCATCTGCTTTCAATTGTACTTAATACATTACAAGTTACCGGTTCAAGAGTACTTAAGGAACAATGTGTAAGTAAATACTGCAACAGAGGACCGAAGGCGGCTACATCGTGATCGATTTCACTCAAAAAACGAATTCATATAACAAAGCGCTCGCGCATTGTGATTTACCGACGTTACCCTTGCGTACTGCGACTCGGTTGCTTGATACTTTAATATAAAAAAAAACTATTTATTATTTTTTGCATAAACTGCATTTTTCAGTTCAGCACTTTAAGTAAAGGTCGATACCTTTACTTAAAGTGCTGAATTTCAGTTCGCGATCTGAGTTTTCACCCATTTGCATAGCTGCGCAGGGGCACATACTTATTTTTGTGTTATGAATGATGTATCAGTTCTTAACGTAGTTTCTAAAATGTATCTATTTCTGTCTGTGTAATGTATATGTGCATGCCGATGCAAATAAACGAATATCTTTAAATCTAATCTTGATTTTATTGCACTAAATCGTTAAAGAAAAAAGTCAAGGCGGCAATAAAATAAGAGTTCCATCAGTAAATATAATAAACATTAGTCGAACGATTAAAAATTCATGAATATCAAACTTAAAATACAAACAAAACATAAAAATCTAAATTTTTGACAATTTAAGAACACGCATTGTACCCAATTTTAGTCATTTGTAGCTTCCGTTTAGTTATACTTAGTATTTTTTAGCTTCCGAGATTCTCATATTTATATCTTACTCGTAATATTTATTTCGTTGAAGTTTTGTTTTTAAATAGAAAGAGAAAATTTAAAAAATGAAAAACAAATACTTCAAACCCGCAACTGTCACACTAAAAAAAAACGATTATAACAACAAACAAAAACAAAATATGTTATTATTCAAATAAATTACAATTTGACATAATAAAAAAGGTTTATGCTAAATATCAACAACAATACTCCTACCAACAGCACACGAGCAATCTTCAAGTATGTTTACTCAAAATATCCTCTATAGACCCTTCTGATCGTGAATATAAAAGTTCTAGCCCATAAAGGTTCAAATTGGCCTTGTAGAGTCTACAAGTGGCCGACACTCCTTGTAAGCGATCGCTTTTGTATCATTGTTTTTATTAAAACATTTTATTTGTGATACAGTTTGACTTGATTGATATGGGAAACTTCTGGCTTGTGAACTTTCCAGTTTCGAACTTTTTGAGTACTAAAAAATGACGATCAATCTTCGAGATTAAAATCTTTGATGAAAATGGCATGCTTATAAGTTTGAGTGATATTTAAAAAGTTAACATCTAGAACTCAGTGTTTGACTGCTTTTCGTCTTATATAGATGACGTGTAATAAAATGACCATTACGAAAGCTATTAAAAGGTTGAATTTAAATAATCCGAGGCTGGTTCAGTTTGTGCGATTGTTACCCATGAGTGGGCAATTTTTAAGCTATTAGGAGTCTCTTTGGGAACGGCCCCGTTCAATACAATTGAATAAGTTTGTAAATAAATTATTTATTTGGCCACAATCGTTAATAGGATTACGGCGGTGCGTGGGTTCTGTTCCCGGGCCGTACCTGCCGCCCGCCCGTCTGCTGGCGAGTTTTTGTAAATTTGTTTATTTAATTTACCGCGCTCGTTTAAGTAACTTCCTCTACTATAGTCGATTCGGTTTTTGTGGTTAGCGTTCAATTTTTTTAGCCCGACCTTTAATCTTCCAATGAATTGGTATTAACTTTTTGTGGTCTTCCGATTGTTTTCTAAATTTTGTTGCCTTTTTGGTTGAATAACTTTTTGTCCGACTTAACGTTTTACTAAACAAATTAATAAATTTGCAACACGTTTGGTATCTGTTTTTATTGCGTTTTTGCGAGATGATTGTGCAAAAACAAAATTAAAAACTGACAAATCGATTAATCAAAAAATCTATGCCGCAGAATAAACAGCTGGATTTTAAATTATTCATTTGACCATGTACGCTATCAGTCCTTAATAGATTAGTTCCCAATGACATACGACGTTTTAGAACTGTCGCGTTGCGTTAAGTGCCTCCATACAAAAGTATTGGATTACCAGTTTGTATAGAGCTCTAGAGAGTCCATAATAACAGCTCAAATGATACATTTCGAATACAATGGAGCGATCAATTCAATTTTTGAATCGAGAACGCTCCTCTAGTTTTCTTTTTTTTCGGCTAAAGTGCTGTTTTGTTCAGCTAACATCCGAGGGAATTTGACAGTCACTGTTTTTTCTTCTCCTGTTTTTCATTGCCAGTTAGAATATAATATTAGGTTATAGATATGGTTTTTATCGTCGCGTTGGTACTTGGAGTTGTCTTGTGTTTCTGTTGTGTATGTACTTTTTGGAGGTTTAAACCTTTTTGCTATACACATTCTAAAACAGCCTTTATAAAGTTTTTTTTTTCAGATTCCAATTCTAATACTTTGTTATTTGCGAAGTAACAGAATTTTACAATATTTAGGCATTTAATTCAACCATCCTAATTGAATATCCAAATAACATAAAAAAATAAAAATTGGCAAACAAATTGGGAACGAATAAGGAGTTTCAACTTTCAACAGCTTCGGAGCGATAAAAAAATAATAATTTACTCATTACACTACATTGCCGCGTCGGCTGGCTAGTGTCCAAACGGCCGGCCGAATGTTATAATGACATCAATTTGAATATTCACATTGGACGGCCACTGCATTTACATAAGTTCGACCGTTGAATTTTGTCGATGCAAATGATGCTACCAACACTAATTGTGCTGTTCATTGTTACTCGAAAAACTTTAAAGTTCTACCTTTTTATTCTATTTCGCGATATCCGCTCTATTGTTTTTTCGGTTTAATGATTGTTTTGGTAGCCATTGTTCGAATGAAGCCACTTTCTAGATCGCAATAGCAACACCCCCGAAAAGATACAAATCTGTATAAAATCGTTCTAAATTTTGTACCTCGTACAAACGTACAAACGTAAGGTGATTATGAAGATGTGATGAAACAACTTTATTTATCTAAGATTATCGTTTCTGATGTTGACATAAATTGTTATACAAGTGCCAGTGCTCGCGTATTTTAGAAAATGTTTTCCCTATAAACATGGAAAACCCCGATTTCTCAACTTTTATTTACACGCACTACCTAAAAGTGTTTAAATATTGCCAAAATGTGAATCGTATAAATAAAATAAAGGGAATAAAAGCGGGCGTTCGCGCAGTAGGCCGGAAAGATTTTATCTGTTGGCAATACAGAAAAAATGGCGCCCACCGGAAGTGTCCGAGCGCGGCGCGCGGCGCGTTACTATTTTTTTCTTTTTTTGTTTTAAATGGCTTTTTCCCGGCATCGTTCGGCCGGAAATGCGTTTGCGTATAACTGCCCCTCGTTCACGAATAGTGATATGTAGAGCCAAGTTTATTAGTAAATTTGATCCTTGTTTTGGTGTGTTTAGATCTGATTTTCCTTCATTTTGTTATCTGTATCGTTTCGGCAGACGCTAAGACGTGGTGAGCGTAGTGCTAAATAGGATGTTTTTATTCATGAGGCTTTAAGCTCCCATTCTATTTAGTGAGTGCCAGCTGATTTACGGTTAACGCTATAAATCTCTCGGAAACGTCAGGGTTTGTTCACGAAATCGCCGCAATGCAATTAAAAACACTTTATTACTGTTTTTATTGTACACCTATCTATTTTATATGTAAATTTATTAGATTCCTAACAATCGTAGGAGACATCGGCGAAAAATAACATGGAACAAACTTATTTTACATTTAATGTGTTTAAACTTGCCAAAACATAAAACGTTAAAAACATTTAATAAAATGTCGGTACCTACTGAAAACAAAGGTTCTTTTGTTTACTTTGTATCAAAATATATAAAGTTACCTACCTTGAAATTGTTCCTATATTTTGTTCACCAAAATTTACTAACGTATTTTTTGTACACCCTTTCTATTAAATTTTGAATATTCATGTGTTTTTTTTAAACAGCTGCATTTGTCGATGATTGTCCGATAAGCTCAATGTCCTTCTACTAAACAATTATTGCTCAGTCTGTGCGAGATTTGCGCAATAGTAACGGTATCTGCCTTTGTTATATTAGCTTTGTTGCTTGTTCTTTCATTTCTGTATTTTAAAAACTTTTAGAAATGTGTCTGTATTTGGAGGCCATATAAAAGTTTCCTTGTTTTTAACACACTTGTTTTTAAACCAACAATTGTAGTCAAGCGGTAGATTTGTTATTTCATATTAAATTGTAGGTAGCCATATCTTTAATCTATTAAAAGTACTTACTCAAATATTAACTTATTTAACGAGTATATTTCATACAGTAGGTATTATATTGTAGCAAGTTATTAACTTCACAGTATTTTATTTTTTCTTTCTAATGTCAAATCTGGATATTTTGACAGAATCACTGTTGTTTAACAATAGAATAAATAAATAAACTTTACATAACTACCTCTTTACAACGATTTTTATAAATAAAAAATTCGTCTCAAAGTGCCTTGGTAAGACCCGCGGACTGATTATCTAACTAAAAATCCCCTAGCAACCAGTAACGAATGTCATTGCTGTCATACAGCATGACAGCCATGAGCTATACGTGATGGTGGAAGTAATTGGAATCCAAGATGCTAATTTATCCTTTCACTATTAGTGTTAAAATAAGGAAAACAAAATTAATTAGAAAGAGAGAGAATTCTCTAGAGAGTGAAATGACGCTACATAAAATTTTGCTACAAGTAGGTACTGGAAGTGTTAGCTCCACTTATATCTATACCTTACTTGATACCCTTCATGAATCAGACATAAAAACAAAAGAACATTATTAATATAAAATTTCTTTAGTTTATCTAACCTACTACCAAGAGGGTTAAAGCCGAACCAAAACATAAAACTTTAAAACATTTACATTATAATGGCGTTTACTAGAGCATATCAAAATAAAAGAAACCCTTAGTAATTAAAGGGCATTATTTGAAAAGCATATGAAATTTAATAGTTTCGTCAAAGGTTTATTGGGTCGGCCAAGTTAATGTAGCCGTTAAGAATGCCAAGCAATGTAAACGCGGTTAGATACAATCGTTATTTTGGTTTACAGCACGCGGTAACGAAACGTAAGGCCGGGCTGTTGATTGTGAGGAATGTTAAAAAAATTGGTGCCATTAAAAATCTTATAAAATTGAATTTGACATAGGAATAAAAACTATTATGGGCGGAAATAGAAAAGTGGTATCTCAAAATAAAATATCGTTTTTTCATGTTCCATGACATGAGATGAAATAGACACAAGTCAGTCATATTGTTTGATAATAAACCTTAACTATGTTTTTACCTAACTTATTTTTTACTAATCTATAGAGAAAACAATGATATAACAATCCTAAAAAAATTAACTAAGAGCTTATTTTACGGGTATGTTTTTTGTTCTTCGAAATCGTAGCAATAACTCGATCAAAAGTAAAAAAAGACTGGCATGGTATTTTAAAATGTATGTAAGTAGGTAGGTAATTAATATAACTCAGTTAATTCAGTAGTTCATATGAGTTGAACTCAGGGTTTATCGGGCACAGGTAAATTATAATTCTTGTCCGTTACTCGGTTAGCAACCGGCGGTGTAGTAATTAGCCGATGCGACATCGACCATCGCAGATCTGGCGCAGCGCCACGCTATCAGCGCCATCTAGCGTGATCTACGACCGCGAAAATAAACCCGCGGCTCAAGAGACATTCTAAGACTAAATCCATATTTTTTACAGTAACAACTACAAAAAAAAATCTGTTAGTAGCTATTAACGATGATGTTCAAGACAAAAGCAAGTAATTAACTGACAGTGTGTCAGTATTAGTGAGGCACGGTTGATTGCGTGCGAGAGAGCTTGGCCGTTACCCCTCCGTACATCTGTAAACATCTTCTAGATAACCATCTGACGTTTGACACAAAGCGCGGTTGCGAGCGATACTATCTCGAAACTATCCGACCCCCTCCCCCGCACTTCCTCTATGCCCGTCTAATTATTTATTTACGTCCGCCTATCACACCATCGGATGCGCATGAGCGCAAAACTCAGTGCTTAGAGATTCAAATTTAGAATGGAGACGATCCCTTATCAGTGGTGATCTTTTTAGCGGTTTCATCTGAATTTCGGTTTGCTGCTCTTTTTTATTATTCGGTAAAGTCTCAGAAAACTGGACTGTTCGTAAATAGATATATTTGGTGCCTAAATTCAGAGTAGAACATAAGTTTCATTGTATGATTCTGTTATTTAAAAATATGCAGGTGTACATAAAGTGCTCAAATATAATAATCTAAATTATGAAGCTAAAAATAATTGTTAAAATTCCGTTTTACACCGTTGCCACGCACCCTCTGCCTTGAAGAAAAAAAACTTTATGACATCTCACTCGTACAAAGTGGCCGGCCGAAGGTGTAATTTGATTGAAAGCACCAAAAAAGTTATAATCATATAATAAGTGGTGGAATAATTAGGGGCTTAGGGGCAGGTGCTGGCCGCACGCGCTGAGGCTCCGATCGCTCGCTCGCTCGAGAAAGACAAATGATTATACTTAGCGGTCACTCATTGACTTTTTGCTTACTTAACTTAACTTCAACACTTTCATAATCTATTTTTAGGTTACATTTTTAATAGCTTTGATGAGTTTAAAGTAGGAGTTATCACTAGAAATTCGAGTGTTCCTGCTGCAAGAAAATTGATACTTATTTGAAAATTAGAAAATTGTAACTATACATTATGGATTTAATATTGTGCATAGCAACGTATATATTTTTTATTGCAATAGGGTGCTAATATTAAACAATTATGAGCTGTAAAGATACCTATCTCAAACTATTCATCAGTACAACCACGTACAACTGCCGAAAGGTGCGGAAGAAGTTGCAAGACGATTTTGCAATTCACAATTATTACACAGACCGTTTGTTTTTATTTCGTTATTAAATTTATTATTCTGACTGTTTATTACCATACATGGAACGAACGTTTACAAAATATAATTACCAGCAGTAATTGTAAACGGGCATTACAGCGCATTAGCGGGTTAATTCTAAATGAAGTCCATTTATCTTAGTAATAAACTGTTAGTAAAATACAAAATTGCTTGTACTAGTTCGTTGTGTATAAATGTGGGAATAGTGTTGCGCACACAAAGGTATCGATAATCGAGAAGCTGTTAAAGTCGGTGTCGATGTCGACAGCTACGCGGTGGCGAGCGAGTATGAATTAGTGTAGCGTGGTAGCCATGCGAGATTTAGTGCAGACGGCTCGCCTCTAATTGGACCGGGTTCGACGCCACAGGCGCGAAACGGTTGAATTTATTGTTTTCCATAATTGTTTTTGAAATGTGAAAATAGTGATGACCTGCCACATATACCATCTTCATTACAAATATTGATAGCCGTTGTTTGTTTATGCGGTCTCGACTTTAGATTCAAAGCAATTTACGTTAGTGCACTGTAATGAAAATTAAGTTTTGTGTAATTAATTCTAGTCATAAATTAAGTTTTAGTGAAAGGTAAACAAACGCACATGTTTCACATAAGTACATCTTATTGAAAACTACTCACAGAATGGTTTAAGTTATTGTAAAATCAGTTCAATGACAATGTTAATCTAGACTATTTAAATATAAAGTTAAAAATAAACAGTCATAAATATTTAGTAAATTATATGTCGATAATATAATCTAGCATCAATTATATCTCAATCATACTTAGCAGGTTTAAAATATTACGACGCACATTGCCGTTCTCCCACTGTAAATTGAGACTCGAGGTATCGATAAATTTGGCTGGGATATAAATCAGCATTTCAATTATCGTGGAGTAGCACCTGTCAGCGCGGTCTATACCGCTCGAAGTATTTATTTAAATCACACGCGTATATCAAATAACTTCGATGGTTTACCAACATCTCGCGGGTGCATCACTAATTAGTTTGTTTTTTTTATTTAATAGTTTCAAACTTTATTAACTATTGCCGGCCCGCGGTTTCAACCGCGTGGTTCCCGTTCCCGTAGGTATCCTTTGTTTTAATCCAGTCTATAAACTATTGGAAAATGTTCATGAACATGACGTACTTATGAAAAATAAACTTAGCCAGGGCGCAAACGAAAAGTATATCAAATTAAAGGTAATCATTATCAATGAAATACTGCATAGGGGGCATCATTGAAATCAATGGCTCTATGTGAGAATTTATCATTTGTATTTTTCAAAGGGTACCTTTATAGTTGCGGCTTAAAATCGTATAAATGTCAGGTATATGGTAATTGTCTTATTTTAACAAGATAATTACTAAAATAATCATTAGTAAATTAGAAAAAGAACGTCATGAGCGATTTATATGACTTACGTAGGAAATTAAGTCATATTAAACGCCCATGACGTGAACGCAACAGCCTTTTGTTCTCCTTCCACAAGTGCAGGAACAGTAGGCAATATCCAGAGATGCCATTACACTTTAATAAAGAAACTAATAGGTACTAAATAGTTCAACGAATTGGTTTGTATTATTGCAATGAACGAAAACTGTCGAAGAACTGACTGTTCTTATACACTACTAAACACTATATTGTTTTATTACTAAAAACCTAGGGGGTGGTAGTATTCATCAATAGAAACAACTTTTACTACGGAGCCAACTACGAAATCGCAAAATAAAAAAATCTGCTGTTCCATAGAAAAGTATAATCCCTACTCGATTTTGTTATTGGCTCCATAGTCAAAGTTATTCATATTGATTGATTGATACTACCCCCTTTAGTTTTTCTAGTAATTAAAATAAGGGTGTATAGCATTCAAAAAACAATATCACTCTTAAAGCTTTTGATGATTGAAGATTGAAGATTTTGATGATACCTCCTATGCAGTATTTAATAACTTATTTTTACTTATAATTTGAGTTACTTTTATTTGCGCCCAGGCTGGATATTTTTTGAGCATTGTCCTTTCTCCCTAACCGTTCAGCCGTTTTTGCGTGATTGACTAACAAACATTCAACTTTCACATTTATTTCTGTCACTTGGGAATTTCTTTTTTATAACTTTACAATGCTATTTTTATGTCATAAATATTAAACAAGAAAATATAATAGAAAAAAGCAAATTGTCTCATCCCGTCAGGGCGACATGAGATAAGTTGCTATTTTCTATTATATTTTCTTGTTCAATATTTATCAATTAATTTTTTATAATAATGTCGAGAATGCCTATTAAAAACTCCAGCTGAGTGTCGAAAGTTGCAATTAAAGGCGAATGGTCCTGTAGATGTGGCGTGCAAGGCAAACAAACGAGCGGACGCAATTGGGCGCGGCGGCGACGCGCGGGCGGCCGCCACACGCGCTTACGCGGAATCCAGCCAGCGGTTTTGGGTTAACTTGGCCTATACAGACGTCTTTTAGATACATTGTATTATAAGCAGCATTTAATTGCTTCTTGTTGGCAAAGCTGAGAATAATAGATCAAGTGTGTTTGTATCAAGTTGTCTTTTTGAAGTCAGTTACGTAGTTGGCCCCTGTAGAGTTAGCACGAAATACTAACGAAATAGTATCGAGTAAGTATCGAGCACGTTATGACAAAAAATGTATAGGAAAATTTAGTTCCGTTTGCGTCCGGTACGAACGCTGCTCAATATCTCATACAATTCTTTATATTTTACTTCCTCGATAGTCGAACTTACTCGAAAGTTATTCGTGCTAAGCCTACGGATCAAAACAAGCGTTTTTGGACCAAGAAGGTAAATAAATACGTAGTTGCTCTTTGTATGAATGTAGAGAGTTCTGCAGGATTGAAAGGTTTTTAGTAGACATAATAATTAACGTAGTGTATAATAAGAGGGTCTAATTTTTTACGTTTTAAAATATAATTTCCACTTCACTTACACGTGTTGATTACAAATGAACGAAAATATGCCATTACGGAGCTGAATGCTCGAGCGAAACTCAACCAACTATCACTAAAGGGGTTGAGAGTATCACAAAAAAGTTTCGACGTAAAAACACGTCGCGACAGAAGTCAAAAATAAGTTTTTCGATGACGGGTGCAATGATGAAATGCGGTTGGCTGATGACGAACGAAAATTAGTTACGCGTTGTTAGTGTTTCCGAAATCTTCCGTGAGACGTCTGCACCTGCGCAGATGTTCGAAAATTAAAACATCGAAACTCTTTTAACAAACGAAATGACAGTTTTATTCTTCACTTCATTCCTTCACCCAAAACGAAAAAGGTTCAAACAAAAATAAGGTATAAAACTTTTCGGTAAAAATAAAAAAGAGTAAAAACTTTCAAAACCTTTTTGGTAAACGGAAAAGTAAGCCACTTTTGTTACATGCATTAAGTTTGTTAATTTAACAGCGATCATTAATTAAATTGCATAATGTTTTTGAAACATATTAAGTTTTAATAGCCGTCTGTGTGTTTAATTTAAAACAACTCGCTTGGAACGTTGGTTCGAATAATTGTGAAAATACTTTCTCTGTTACTAAGTCAAAAGATCTTTGTTAAGACTCAGAAATATAAATTTTACTAGCCTTTGAATTCGCTCGCACACTTTACAGTTTTAAGATTTATTTTCACACATTTACCCAAGATTGGACAACATTTATGAAAATATCTAGAAAATAAACTTTTTATAAAAAAAATAAAACGGACTTCAATAAGTAAAAACTAAAACATTTGGAGTCGGTGCCAGCCAAGGCATTCTACATTGCACTTCTATTAACTATATTTTTTTCTAGCCTTGGCTGGCACCGACTCCAAAAGTTTTATTTTTTACTGTTTGAAGTCGGTTTTAATTTTTTTAAGAAAAGTTTAATATTTTATTATGTTATGTTACATCATGTGCAGTTACTTACACTAAAAATCTACCCATTCACAACAATGATGTCATCTAGGTAAACGACTACTTGCAAACACGTAAATTATATTTTTCAGGATTATGAAAAAACTACTAGCCAGATCTTTGTAAAAAATATATGTAATCACACTTGAACTATGTTCCTTCAGATAAAAAAAAAATTAAAATCGTGACGACTGACGACGTTATATTTTACATACATAAAAAAGTACAGTCGACTTTGAGGACCATCTCCTTTTTTTGATGTCGGTTAGTAAAATAGTGAAACAGACAGAATACATAGGTACTTTTTAGCATTTTTTACTATTGTAAGTATGAATTATGTTTGCATTCCATAAGTAGGTAAGTAGTAATTTTTAGGTCGATATTTTTCTAAAAGGCTTTATACTCGTAAGCTTATTTTTTTCACAGTTAAATGATTAAAGGAAATTAAACACGTAAGTAATTTTACACTTTTTATATTTGCATTTTTTTATGAGAGTCATTAACGCGAATGCATAGTTAAATAGATGAGCGTCGTAAACGGTCTTTTATGGACAATCAACAATTACTTAAGAAAAATGTGAAAATCAACAATTAAGTTTAAGTAAGTGCAGTTTTTGCTGAACTACAAAAAAGGTGTCAATAATGTAATGACATTACTTACTGATACTGTATATTTTAACTTTTTGTTACTAATTGTTGTTTTACATCATAATTTGTTTAATGATCGTGCGACTTCAGAGATTATCTCTTTAATTGTTTTGTTATTGATTGAGATGTATATTTAATGAAATCTAATACAGTTCAGTTTCTAATGAGCTTGTTATATGTAATTTTTCAATTTGCGTCTCGTAAGATAATTGAATCAATATCAGGCGACATCTAAGCTTATGCTGAGTACACATTTTTTTTTAAATATAAAAAAACCCAGGCACGTTATAAAAAAAATCGTCACACATACAGTGGTGGTCACATAATTAACGACACTAGTCGATTTTCATACAATCGAGGTAACTTTGGAACTCTTCTCAGCCAAGGTTTGACCGAGCTGTGAACCGATAATGGCCATCCAGGGGGTGAATGGAAGAGATCCAGATTGCTACATACCCAACTGATCTGATCAACATTCTAAGAGATGTAAGGATCAGAGTTTTCAGTTTCAGGAATTCAATTTTTCAAAACACATTTATGCTATTTTCGCGGTTTTTTAAACATCATTCGTATGGTACACTGTATATGTTTGTCCCGGGTTCGTGAGCCTTAGCGCAGTTGGTCAAACAACCTATGTCGATGACGTCATTTGAGACTGCTTTTTATTTTCAAATTTGTGTCTATCAAAAAATTTTTGACTTATCGTTATCTATATTTATGTCTGCGGACGGATACGTGGCTCTATACGGTAATAGTTGGAAGGATAAAATGCATATGTACCATACCAAGTCGCTCCAAGTATATTATGTATTCTGTGGTAGAGACGTAATTCCAAACAAGCGTTGTGTTTAATGAGACAAAGTGAGTACAAAGTATAACACTACTAGTCTACTTCTAAAGCTTGCAGTACGAATACATAAGTGAAGATTTATTCTTGTTAGAAATTATACTCAGCTTCCACGGAATATTTTCCAGGGCATGTGGAGTGAGCCTGTTATTTTCCCATTTGACTGGTTTTATGGGTACCTAGGGTTGTCAACGACTACTTTGACGACGAATACTGTACCTACTGTATAAGTATTATATTATTATTAGGTACTTCATTCTATATCGCGTCAGCGTAATTTACTTATGCCGAGGAAAAAATATGGAGGACGTAAAAAATGTTACTATAATGTTCATAAGGTAGGTGGATCTATCGATCAGGGATCATTGTTAATCTTTTCTTTTGGAATACTACCTACATTTTCAAAAGAGTAACTATATAGAGAGTACTCTTTATACTTTTCGTCGGAGTAGTGTTGGCAACCCTCAGTGCATCGTGGCCAGATTGTCCGATAGCGTAATAACTCGCGCACTCTAGAAACGTAACACAATTATTCGCACGCATAAATACGCCGTAACGCATTGGAACAGTGCAACTTTTTCTTTGTCCATGCTCCTTTGCCGTGTCACTTGCGCCGGGTCGTCTAAATATAACAGCCGATGCAAGTCGATGATCATGTAAAACGTAAGTATTAATTTGAGTGTTAGTAAAGACCTTTTACCTAGGTATCATTTTATACCAATTAGATACTGAACTGCTACGGATATAAAATATGAACGGGTTCGCTAGGTAACGGAAAAATGTGTGATAGGTTCCATGTTCTACTATCTCATCCCAAATTGTAAAAAATCGCATTTATTTAATTACTTACTTTACTGAAACATAGTGCATAAAGACGTCCGTGAAGCAACTAGAACAAGGGTTGTCACTCACAAAAAAAAAACAACCAATTGTAAAGTAGACTTCGCTGCCATAACCAGCGCAATAAACAATCATCAAAGTAAAAGATTTCCTCTTCTAAGTACACAATGTCCCTAGCGTGTCAATTGGTCCCTGACGTTACCAGGAATCGCCCACTCTCGCGCATACCGCGCCGTCGCCCTGCCAATTTAACCAATATAAAATGCATTAACATCACTGCAGTTGCCGACAGATTTAGCTTAAATGGGTCATTGCGAACCCTGGTAGAGGTGGAAAATGTAAGATGCGCCTAATGAGAGCTTCAAATGTTTCTGCATAATGTATTTTAACTGAGCTTTCCAGTAACAATATTAGAGATGTAATTTTTTTTGCATCCAAAACACACTATAAAAACGTTGATGTAGAAAAATCGACCGAAAGTAAGAAGTAAACTGTAAATAAGACAAAAATCAATAGTTGTACACAAATGTTGGCAAAACTATTAAATAAACGCTTTACCTTTGAATTACTTATACCGTACCTACTACGACAACTTATATAAGTATTTGAACATTATAATAGATACACTATGCAAAAATATATTTTCGAAGGAAGTCCAAACGTAGACCTTTTGAATTTTGCGTAAAGAAAACACTTCTTGCGAGACAATAACTGCCAAGTTTTCTAAATTATTGCGATATCGATAACATCACGCAACCAATAACAAACAAACCTTCTTTTGTTTTAATTGTCATCTTGTATAACTAAGAAGGTAATATAGATCAATATAGTATCTTATAAGGCCTTTTAAATTCCCGTGTTAGGTATACGGAAGGATTGGTTGGTCGTAGATGCAAGACGTCAGCCATGTTAGCGGAATTGCTTAATAACTGACTATTATACCAAGTTAATTACTCTGCTCCCACTACAGAGTCTGGTCTAGATAATATCGCCTTTGGTTTTCGGAATGCAGATAAATAAAATTTTAGATTTGACCAGAGATGTTTGCTTATCGATCAATCGATTTGGAGGCTATCGACGTTCTATAGCATTGTAAGAACGTTTGAAATGTTAAAAAATTTCACTGAGAAAACTAAGCTATAATAACGAATGGTGGGTTTTAATATGACACCCATAACTTAAATCATAACAAAACACCGAAATGGTAGCTGTTATTCTAAATTATTGCATATAATGATTTTTTCTTGATGTTCGAACGATCTTAAGACATGCGGAAGCAAAGTAAGGTTGTTTGATCGCGTTTATTTAGGGTATCATAATTGTGTTGAATTTCGATAAAGAGTAAACGTTAACTTGGTAAAATGACCATGACCTATCGATTTATCGAAATCGCGGACACCTGTTGGAAATGTACATACTTATAAGAAAGTTTGCAAGTTTGTTTATTTGATTGTTACCAATTTAGTAGACGGCACCTACGGATTTTGTTGAAATTTTGCATCTTAAAGATATACCATCCGGCGTGGGACATAGAATACTTTTTATCCTGCGGACCTACCATTTAGTAGAAACCGTCATGTCGTAAGAATGGTTTGTTTGCGTTTTGTTTTTATTGAAGTTGTCACATTTTGACACACTTCACACTTACACTCAGTCATCGCCTCTAGATGGTTGAGCGAAGACATCACAAAACTTCCGTCAAAAACACAATTATTTTAAAGACATTTGTAGGATGAAATAGCATGGTAAGATTGAAACAACACTGCGGTAAGAGATGGTAAGCCCCCCTGATACTTATACCCACGGGAACGTTAACCACGCGGCTAAAATCGCTAGTAATAAAACAATTTTATACAGGAAGTACAAAGCTTAGTATGCTATTTCTTACGTAGAACCGACCCAGTTTGCTTAATATATGTCTCCCCACCAAACGTTATCAATGAGAACTTTAGACCATAACAGGTAGCACTCATAATTACGAACAGAATTACAACGGGCGTATGGCAATGAATTCACTTCCAACTTCCATATATGCCGTCCGCATGCAACATACCAGCTCTGTGTTAAAACTTTTGTGTTGCTTATCAAATATGTGCTTTAAGAGTATCGAATTAGGGTCGGTTGTGATGTGGTGTAAAATGTGAAACAGCCACGTAACATGAAACAGTGTTATTGTTAGTGCTTGTAAAATCCGTAAGTTTACCGTTGCGGACTCATTTGTAGTCGGGGTGAGTTTCATAGGACTAAATTGTTTATTTTTAGTGTTCTGTTCAAGTTTTAAAGGAAAAACTGTGCCTGTGACTGTGTTTGGTAGAGCAACACATGTTTTAAGTGATTTGAAGCGAGCTTTAACTTCTACTTTCCTAATGTGTTATGATACCTAGCTAGACACAAAATTAATCTTGTTTTTTCGTTTCGTTTGAATCTGTTCGTTTTTAATAGCAATTCTTTACTTTGTAATAAACTACAACTTTAACCTACTAAATTAAGTGTTACATAATTATGTAACAATTTATTTATGCCTTTAAGGTTTTACTCTGATGCTACTTGATCGTGTAGACTGTGTAAAATTGTGTATCCTAGTGCATTTTACACGGTTTTTAACTATGATAGTCAGAACGCGGCTTGAGTAATTGAGAAACGTTGTGATAGCTCTACTTGCATACTTACTGCTTGTACAGACGGAAAACTTCCCGGTCGACCAGTAGAGTTTTTTCAGGGAGATTTATTTGAAAAAGTAAATCCACGTAGATTTATTCCCCGTTCGCCCCAAAGGTTTCTCTTTTCGCCCCACATTCCAGAGACTTACCCCCATATTCTAAGTCGTTCCTCCAAAACTTTTTACACTCCACTCAACCTCGTCGTGGGTAAAAATGGTAGTGTGCGCTAGGCCTAAAACGGAGTGGCTACGTACTCTTTGGCTCCTCCAGGTCCTTACGAAGTTATGACTTAGAATACCGATTTCGAGGAGTATTTCGAAGAGGTTTTCAATGAGGTTAAGTCGAGGACGAGTAAGTTTTGGACGAACGACTTAGAATATGGGTGTTAGTACTTTCCGAAAGAACGTTTCCTAAAATAACTCTACTGGTCAACCGGGAAGTTCCCCGATTGTACAATAGTTAATTCCCTTTTTAATCTTAAATTTTTGATGAAACTTTACAATCTGAAGGTTAGAAACTAAATCCTAGGTTAGTCGTAAACCAAGTGAAGGGTTGTGTGGCGTGCACCGGTCGCATTACTGCACCCTCATCGTGCATCGAACAACTGGAACGATCCGACGTATTTACGGCACGATTTCATAAATTAATCGCTAACATAACATTTTAACCAAGAAATGCTACTATAACCTATTACAACAATAAAACACACTTGATTCAGATTACTTGAATTACCGTGTTGAATGCAGAGTACATGAGTATTTATTGTTTCATTTTGTTTTGCGAATATTCTGCAGAATAATCTAAAAAAAGAATGTAAAGGATTTAGGTACTATGTATTAATTTGTGAAAGTTGAACATCAAATAACAGCGCAGTGTATTTGTTACAGCTACAAGTATTAATCTCGTAACTTGAAGACTATATAGAGCTACAGAGATCTTATAGGTACCTACGTAGTTTCGGGAGCATAATGTTTGCAAGAATGTCATTTTTATTATTCTGCATTTCATATGTTTAATTTAGCAACTGGTGTTGTTTGTAGAAAGTGACTTTGTTCTCAGATTGCCTCATCCTTCAATTGCGAGTGTCCAAAAAGAAGCCCACAGCGGTACATGGTACATGCGTGCAATCGCGCGTCGTACCAGATGCCGCAGTTCCCGGGAACGCAATGAATAACTCATTGTCTGTCTGTCCGTCCGCCGTGACGCATGTTCTCAGAATTGGTGCAACATTGACCCGCGAATTTCGCTGAGAAACACAAAAATGCCGCTAAGGCGCCGCCAACGTCGCATCAGTAATTTGTTGGTTTTATGTTCGCACTTAATTTGTGTCAACGAAGTTAAGGTGATATTTTTATAGCGAGAATTAAAGGTCGAACCGACTCGTTTAAACTTACAGTTTTACCCGAGGTTTACCTATGATGTAGTTCAATTGTTGACTAACACCGCTCAATGCCACTTTTGCTTCTCAATTTGTAGCTTTGAAAATAAATCAATTGTAATCTAATCTTATCTATTACGGGTCGAATATAAGCTACAATACAACACTTCCTTAAAATATTCGTAACAAATACAATACGGTTTTCCCGACCGTCATCGACCATGTTACAATTCATACAACAGTTACACGAATTTACTCATTCACTGTGTCATTGTTTTTAAGAATCTTATGACGGAACGGAGCCATGACTCCGGGCCTTAACCCCTTTGGCGCCTACGTCATATTTGATTCCCACCAAACGCTGACCAAAAGTGCATAGTTGCACTGATTAAAATGCTGACGGCGTAACCCGTCGGCATCGGTCACCAAACAGCTGAATATTCGCACACGTCTATTGTCGTCAAGTTTATGGCTCGGCAGCCTTTATTCTTGCTAGTTAGCATTCTAAATTGGTGCCGCGGTCGCTTTTTTCATACCGCTAAATGTCATGTCAGAGCAATAAAATGGGATACCACGAATGGCAAAAAACTTGGTGATTCAACATGGGACAATTATTACCATTATAAGTGAATAGTATAGGTAATAAAGGGACTTAATTTGACATAACATAGCTGTAACAAGAAATTAAGACAGATGAAACAATCGATGAATTTTACGCTTTAAAAATTGTGCAGTACTATTAGGAGTCATAGGTAGTCTTCGATACATCTAATTTGATTTTTTTTCTGTTATTAATCTTCCCATTGTTTGTCAACAGGTAAATCGACCTCTGACGATGAAGAAAGAAGGCATTCAAACGAGAAATCGCAAGCTCAGCAGTAAAAGCAAGAAGAAAAAAGGAGGGATGGGCATGGGTGGAGGTGGGGCCTGTGCTCTGGCGCTCGGCGGCGTCATGGGGGACATGATCAAGCCCCTAGGGGACGGAACCAAGGGCTTTGGGGGTTCTGCCTTCCCTTCGGCTATGGACTTCGGTAAGTTTGCATTTTTTTCTCTCTAAATGTATACTGTGCCGTGACAGTAAAATTTTGAACTTTCATAATCATTTAAATATTTTCATAGTACTTACCTAGTTAGTAAAATTTGCTTTCACAATGTTTATTTTTTCAAGACACCGGAACATAGAACTAACACAAAGAGACCTCCATTATCTGAATCTTTCTCTCGGGATTGAATCAAACTCTAATCCTTGCTCTATAGGCATGATCATGATGAGGCAGTAGTACTGCAGTAGGCAAATTACAGTAACAATCAATGTAACGATTCTCTATCAAAAGCAGCAATGAACTTTTTTTTATAAGCTAAACGGTTATTTACCTATTGAAGCTGTCAGAGTTACAGAATAGACCTACACAGTACCACGGCGGCGTCATCCGTCAACGGTTTAACCAATCGTCATCAGCTATTTTAAAAGTCCTCACTGTACAGGATGAGGTACAGGAAAATGAGATACAAAAATATTTCATTTATTGTGAACTTGTGAGGGCTCATGAGGCCGCTTGGAATTTTACTGCAAGCTGAAAGCCTTAACCCACTTGCGAAAATATGATTATTATAATACGGCGAATCTATGTAATGCAAATTATAATAATAAATAAATAAATACTTAAATATCTTTTTCAATACAATCTTACCAACTATCTAGCCCACGTCAAGTTTCATGAGAAACTTGTGTTATGTATACTAGATATCGGATAATCATTCTTACGAGTATATAGTTTTTTTTGCAAATACATACCTAATATACATATTTAACACCCAGACCAGGACAAATAGACATGTTCATACACACATATATTTGTCTTGTTCGGGGATCGAACCCGGGACGTTTTTCGCAGAAGGTGGGTTTAGTACCCCAAACCAAACAGGTCGTCAGGTATTATAAGATTGAGTACCCCTAAACCAAACAGGTCGTCAGGTATTATAAGATTGTCTTTCCCCCAGGTCAACACCAAGTGGGCCTGGTGCACCCGGCGGCGGCGCACATGTCGCACTGGTACGGCGCCCCACACCAGGGCTTCGCCCCGCCACCTGCCTCCCACAACCCTTATCATCACCACCACCTCGCGCAACTAAACTCTATGGTAAGAACAACACTTTTTTAACTATCGCCTTTTTGGGAATTTGTTTCTTCATTGCAACTTTCTTGAAAATACAGCGTTTGATCTATCTGTTCTTGAGTTTTAAATGGTGTTACTAACCCTACTTGATTTATTTATATAAGTTTGGATAATAGCAGATTTGAATGCTTGGATATTTGTAACTCAGTCACGCAAAAACGGCTAAACAGATTCAGGTGAAATTTGGCAGAATTTAATTAATAGATATTAAAAAAGCAAAAGATATCTTATTTTATGTGAGTAGTACTTGTGTTCGTATCTTTTTGCCCCAGCGCTGCGCTGACGAACGTCGCAGTATTTTCAGTATTGTATTTACATTAAAAACAGTCAAACTTATGTATTGTTAATATTTTTAAAATCTCCATTAAAGATACTTTCAGAGAGTATTTTTTTATAAACCAAGTTTAATACACCAATCTGAAAATATAAGGAGTTGTTTCCATTATTTTACTACTAAATGTTATATTATTTTTATTATTTTACGTTTTGCGTCATGTTTTGCTACGGAACCCTAAAAAACTAGTATGGGGAATTAACTGGGCATCATCTAAAAGCAAACTTACCACTGCTATAGTTTACAACCACATTTTTAGAACGAGTAACAGTTATTTTTCCCCAACCGACAAATTTATACCACACCAGTGTGACTATAGTGAATATTATATATCCGTAGTCACACTGGTGATGACTATGGATAATTCTACCCGATCTGTAGTCACACCAACACCCCTTGAACTAATCATTCCAATATTAAGCATATTACGATACGAACAACAACTCAATACCATTAAGCGCATTTTTTTTATAAAAGTGTGAATTAACATTTTCCTTTCTTTACAGACGGGCTGGAGGAGTGAGTATACGTGATAAGTCAACCTAACAAGACAATTCCTAATCGGATCTACGTTAGTATGTCGTTGAAAGTACATCATTACACCGTCCATTGCAGGACAGGTTCCAATTACCCTCAGATAGCGAGAGACAACGCGGAAACAGATGCTGTGATCCCAGTTATTATTGTTTATATTACAGGGTGCGAGCTGGTAGTGAGAACGGTAATGCGAAGTAAAAAAAACTAAAATCTATCTACGGAGTAAATAGCATGAACAGTGAAAATCATTCGAAAAAAATAACAACCTCTTTACTAAAGAGGTTCACAATGTTACAAACTCTTTAAAGAGCCTTTAAGGAGTTTGTAACATTGTTTGAATACCGAACCTGACCGAACTTAAATTTTTATCTATGGCTGCATCGCGCCATTATGATTCCGCGCCAAAACGCTTAACCGTTTTCATCTCTAGACTTTAAAAATACATATTCGTATTCAGGAAACTAATCACAATATTACTTTGACACATCACATAATCATCACATAATCATAAGACTGTTAAACAGAATTGATGTTTCTACGTTTTTATCAGCAAGTAACACAGTTTAGAATTGATTGAACATATCTCAGAGTTGCACCTCGTCCCGTAAACGTTCCCAAGACTTTGATATTCCGTGATCATTTTCCTATAAGTATTATGTAAGAGTGTTTTACATGAAGAAGTAACTAGCGAAATTGTACAGTATTATAATATAGTAATTATGTCGGTAATACGATACATAAGTATAGTTCAAAAACGATTTGTGTATTTTGTACATATCTTATTAAGTTATATATTATTCCGTTCCTGTAAAAATATCTTTCTTTTTTATTTAATTTTTTGAATAGTTCAGTTCGCTATAGGAATTGTGATGTGTTCAGAGAAATGAATTGCAGAGATATTTTGTTTTTGTACATTTTATTTGTGTAGATGGTATTGAATGAAATGCAATAGTAATTTATGTAATAGATGTAAAATCATGCGAAATGTAAATATAATAAATGCTGTTTTAAATAGTTACATTTTTCAGAACTGATATTTGTGGATATCGAGAATAATTAATTTGATTTATGTTTATGTTTGTAAATTTTGGAGTTTCAAAACGCATGCAGGTCACTAAATTGGATTATAATTTGACACTTTGTTTTTGCTAAAAAGAAGTACTTATTCAAAATTGTATTATTACCGTTGTAAAATTAAGATACTTGTGGCCATAAATTATATAGCGAGATGTTGTTTGTGAGTATGGTAATATTATAATAAGCATACGTTTTTCTAAATTAAGCCATTGCAGTATTCGCAAACAAGATCTCGAGACCCCAAAATGTACATATGACATGTAAATGAGCGCTGTAGAAATAAAATAAAATTGAAGAAATCATTATAAGACTATCAAAATAAAATGTAAATTAGCGATCAATACGGACAGCCTATAACGATATCCCGTACCTAAAATTTTTAGTTTTTAAAACAAAACATTGTGAAGTTGTGTATTTTAAATGAAATTGTGAATAAATTATCAATATTGATATTAAATTTTGTTTTCATGAAGTCCCTTTGTAAGTTTCCCTCGCTTCACTGTAGGCGCGAAATCCGTCGGCTGTCCAATTACGCCGGCCAGCGTGCAGATTGCCATAAGTTACCGGATCAATTCCGTCGTTCCGTAGAAAAAGTCGTCCAAAAGTCATGCTTATCTCGTGGCAAATTGAAAATGCAGCCGTCCGTGTGATTGTAACGCAACGGGCCGCTGCCGGCGACATATGGACCTATTCAATTTTAATCGCATTTCAGAAGAATGGACATCGGATAAAAGTACCTATAAAACGCTCCCCGACGATAGACCTTAGTTAATAAGCTGGTTTTATGTGCGGTTGAACTCTGGACGGATTTTAAGGGTGGCTCATTGTTGGTACACAATTAATGTTTACGATTGCCCTTTTTATGTGGAGACATTTACACTCGGATGGGTTCTGATCTGTTTCTTTAAGAGATTTAATTCGGGAACTGCGATTTTTTCTCGAGTATTGTGACTTACAAAGATTGATTGTGGTCGTGGTAGGTATCCGCAAAAATGGCCGGGTATTTTGTGCGAGAGCTGTGGGACAGACGCATAAGTCACCGCGGTCCGTGATATATGCGCCGCTAGCGCGGGAAAAAATGTCGCGAAACAAAAACCGCCATCAGTCTACTCGATTTATTGCGGCTGGCAACACCGAGTATTCGAGGTTTACACCTTACGTGGTTGGCCAGTGCTGCACTACTGCGGAATGTACCCCCCGGAGTGACGGAACTTCGCACCTCGCTAAATTACGACTGCGTTTCGGAATGTTGGACAAAGAATAAATTCCCATATACATCCTGCTAAGTAATGGTTGAAGTAAATGCGAAAGTCCAACAAAACTGAGTAGGTAGCAATAGATATATTTTCACATGGTTTTTTGTTACGCTTCTTCAGAAGTCATAACAACGATCTGTCAGAGTCAACTCGTAATCTAAACCATAACCACAACAGGGCCCTTATTCACTATGACCACTTAGCGATTCCTTGCTCAAACCACGCCAATGTCGTAGTTGGTTTTGACATTTTCAAAAGTCGTTTTCTCCATGATACTCCCAAATTATAAAGTTAATGTACAAGTAAATGAAAGTCACAAGTTGTATAATTATTAAACAAGTAAAATAACTTTAAAATTTGTAAGTGTCATAGAGAAAACGAATTTTGAAAATGTCGAAACCAAATACGACATTCGCGTGGTTTGAGCAAGGAATCGGTAAGTTGTCATAGTGAATACGGGCCCAGTTTGCAATAGTGGTCATCACTCTGATAATAGCATTACTGTCTATAATAAATTTTAAATAGAAAAATATTGAAAATATCAACTTGGCCACAAGTGAATTCTCATATAGGACTCGAACCCACGACCTTTGAGAATCCGGCTCAATGCTCTAACCACTGAGCTACCGAAATTGGGTGACCACCGTCGAAATTCTCCAATACTTTTATATTTTTAATACGCTGTAGGCCAGCGTTGTTACATCAATGCGACTATGAACAATTTTAATAAAAGGTAGGTATCAGTTTATGTTTTTGTATTAATTTTCATTACTTTTGCATTTTCAATGCTATTATAATACTTGTGAAGTTATGATAAGTATTAAAATAGCATTTAAAATATAATTAAAAGAGAAGTAGTAGTGTTAAAGAGAGCGCAATAGATACTTTTGTTATAGATAAAATAGCATGATATGTTATTATCATATATTAATAGAATAAGTGAAGTGATATATAAATAATATAAGTGAATTGTATGATATATAAGTCTCTCTCTTACCATAATTGTTATGCCCCTCAGGGCCCATAAGAACCTAACACATTTTGTAACACCACACCTGTACCTACAATGAAAGCAATAAAATGATTGAATTGAATTGAATAGTGTCCGGATACCCAAAGGTTGCGGGTTCGAGTCCCGTCTGAGTATATTTTGTGGCCGCGTCGACGTTTTCTAATATTTTTCTGTTAAACGTTTATTAAAAGTTACAGCTATTTGAATAAAAAGTAACAAACAGCTGAAGCCGTCGCGTGAAGGGGGGGGGGGGGGGGGGGGGACTTGAATCATTCTACGCCCCCCAAGTGGAAAGTTTGGACTGGACCAAGGACTGGTTTGGAAACCTAGTTCTAGAGCTTCTTCCGAATCCATTTAAATTATTAATCACCAAATCCGCGGTCCCCTTCCAGGTTCTGATCTATCCACGTCGGGCCCGTTTCGCCGTAGTAGAGACGTATTTTATATTCGGCTTATTTCTTTTATGTAGGGGTATATAATATGAAGTTGTAGGCAATAAACTAAGTAATTAGCAGCACTTGAATGAGGTGTAAAAGCTTGGGAGAAGTTGTAAAAGTCTATTGTTTCCATTTCTGGTTTCCATAGTATAGGGAAGTCCGTGTCATGAGCCTATCTTAACTTCGGTGAAATTGTTTTATATGTTATCATAACAATGCAGGCTTTGGCACTGAAGAAGACGCAAATCTAAGAGGTATATGGTACATAGCACTGTAGGAAACCATACATTTCTCATGGGTATACGACAATGGGAATGTTCCTTTAAATATGGATATTTTATTTGGTCGAAATCCGTATGTGGGCCATTGTGAAACATAATATGTTATATAATCATAACATCATGTCAGATATAATAATCTTAATCGAAACGTCGGGAAAAAAAACAAATAAAGTCCCTAAAATATATTACTCAATATATACGGGTAATAAACAGTGCACTTAAATCCAGTAAAGTTGTTTTATTTGAATGATGAGTGCCCGAAGAAACTTATGATGTGCTTATCAGGTAAGTATCAAACTTTTGACGATCGATTATTATATATATATAATAATCGATCGTCAAAAGTTTGATACTTACCATAATAATGAAAAAATACATATCACTACCAGTACTATGATAAGTAGTGTTATGGAAACTTGTTAACAGCTCATAGTTATCCATGTACTTTCATTTATATTTATATTCATACTGTAGCAGTAAGTTTTCCTAATGAATAAAATAAAATAAAATAAATAAAATATTATTCTCAGTAGATTGCACCTGCTGAATTTCGAACAACAACATACCTACGTACGCTTAAGTTATTTAAAAAAATATCTTTATTATTTACGTACCTATAAAATCATATTGTTGAAAATAGAGTTTTAAACTTAGATTAACTTACATAACTTGAACTTTTGAGATTTACGGCTATAGGTGAGAACGATTTTTTTTTATTAAATAAACGTTTATTTTCGTCTAAATCCGGCACCGTTGGATAGCATGCAATTCAAAGCAAACCAAATCCCAATTCAAAAGTGTCCGTGATCTCTGAAATCTCATAAAGCGTAGTCGTTGAGTGCAGTGAGTCGTGAGTAAAGGATCGTCCACACTCGCCCGGCCGGCTATCCTCCTGATCCGGGAATCAATCTCCGACTTAGCTCGCCTTATCTCGCTGACCCCGCACTACACTAATGTCACGACGCGTTTCACTTTTACTGCCGATATTTGGGTGTTTATTATGGTAAGTAGTTTGATAAAAATATTGATTAGTTTTTGGAAAGAAAGGATGATAAACAATTGTCTAAAAAGTAAAAAAAAAACTACTTGTCTCCATATCGCTCAGACGCAAGGACGATATGGAGACGTGTTGATTTGTTCTAATATATTTTCTTGTATAATATATCAGATTAGGTACTAATAACATTGTAATTGCAAAAACTTTTCTAAATTTCATCTTAATCTTCTATGCGTTATCTGGATTGGTGAACTCATCACATATCCGTTGTTAAATTTTTATGAATAATAAGAAGCTAGGAATCCAGTACCATCCCGTTTAGTTAGCTAAAAGAACATTTGATTTCAATGGGAAAACAACGAAAATTCACAAGATTATGAATCTCACTAGTCTTATTCGAATGACTAACTTAATTCTAAATAAATGATGTCCTTATTCGAATATAACATTCTATTGAACGGAGTCTGGCGGGATCTCGCCTGATCCGGTCATCAGTCGTCCGGTTAGTGCCGTGCCAGTGGCGAGGCGACCGGGCCCGGCCGACCGCTCCAATCAAGTGTGAACGCTCTTTTATTGCCTATCGTAATGTGAACGATGGAAACTCTATTGGATATTTATGGTACTACATATTTGTTATTACCTATTATTTTTCTAACACCATCACTTAACAAACAAATGGATTACTTGATGTGTTACGTTCAGTTTTGATTATTTCTTTCCAATTTAAATTTTGTTCTTAGCATTTTTTTTGTCATTATTATTTTCAAAGTAGCCCTGTATCGTCGCTGTGATGCTTGTGAAGGCATAGGTGGTCGTGAGCTATTGTGAAACTCATTGAAATTTTAAATCGTAAAACTGTGAAAACATTATCTTATCATATCTTCCTAGACTTAATCACGGTCATTTAAATTTGTTTTGACATATGGTCAAGTAATAAAATTTTACGTCTAAAGATCCACGTTTATTCTTAGAGAACAGTGTTCCACAATAAAATTAAAGACACATAAAATTTATATTGCCTTATTTTAAAATGTTACATTAGCTAAGTTTTAATATGAAAATCTTGTAAGATAACCAACAGGTGCCCAGTGGTTCTCATACTAAATTATTTGGGAACTACGCTTCGTTTTCAACATGAATTCGGAGATATGGATCTTGGTGATAAGAGGGATTGTCAACTCGGGTGACAGATACACGCATAAAATGTTAAAGGTTGAAAACTCGATCATTAAGTTGGTAATAAACGGCAGAGCCCGTCGTACGCTCTTCTGGGAATTACTCCTATTAGATAACAGATCTGTATTCAAATTAAACAGGAACGATTAGGTGACCGGCCAGTGGAATCTAGCACTCCGCTGCTTTACAAATAAAATGCTTGAAGAACATGACAGCTGGTGACAACCGAATGGTAACGAGTATTATCAATCCGACAGTCAGAGCCAATCACGGCTTGCTACGATCCTACTATGTATGTTTATGTTTTAATTTTATTGTTTTTAATAAATATAAATAAGACCTATGGCGCTCAGAGGGGACTCGAAATCACACGGTTAGAATCCAGCCCAATGCACTACCAATTATGCTACCGAGACTATGAGGACCAGTCGAATTTTTCTAGTATATTACCATTTCCACGCTGTTAGCTAGTGTCATTGCATTGGTAGTGCATTGGACCTGATTCCTAAGGGTGCGGTTTCGTGTCCCGTCTGAGTGACATGAGACCAGTGGTTTTTTTTCTAGTATATTCTCTTATTCATTACATAAAATAGCAAATATATTTTTTTAATTTTGCATGCATGCATGCAAAATTAAAAAAATATAATATTGTTGTTGCCAGAATTTTAAAACAACAAGCATTCTGACACTTCCATAATTTTCAGTTACAATTGATATTCATATATTCATAATCTAAAGTTTTACTTACGTAAATCATTAGCTATACTTTGTGGCTATTTTATATTAATAAGTGCGGTGAGATAATATTTCATGAATATAATTTCAAAATTTATTTGTCGTGTAGACATTCTGTTCCTACTGTATCTAAACGTACGCCAGCAAATTCTGTATAAAAAATTGCAAAATACTGTTGGCTTCTTAAGATTAAAATATCCGCTTTATGCTACAAAGCTTTATATAAAGTTCATACTTATACATATTTACGAGTATCCCTAATCATAACAAACAAAGTGTAAGTATTGAGTGTCCCAAACGTAACTTAATAACGCTGGCTTCACCTGCCGCCCTCGCATTAGTATTATAATGTATACGAAGAAAACCGACTTTTAATGCATCCGACAGACCAACTGGGCTAATTATTATTTGGTGTAAACGTATTGAATATTAAGTCGGCCATTGGGGTACGAATAATGTTTTTATGTTACTAAAAGTATGCTAAATACGAGACTAACGGTGGGCTGGAACAACGATACGGACAGGTGAAAGGGCAAAAAGTGACGGTATTTTGATTAACTGCAATGTGTATGAAGTCATAATTTAAAGGTTTTTTGGAGAGGGGAGGTAATGATTTAATGACAAAGCAAATATAATGTAATGAGGTTTAGGCAACCGTTACATAATGAAAGCAATTGCAACTTTGTCGTGTCCGCGTAGACCTATTTTCAGTTTCTCATATTGAATCTTATCCTATAAATCACCCCTTCTTTATTTATTTTTCGAACAAAAAACAGACCAATTGTCCTCTCATCTATTAGAAAATTTGTTGAAATCAAAAAGCGCAGAGCTTCAGGCCTGTTAGGCTTTACCATCAACTGTCATAGCAATATTGAAATAATGTTGATTTTTATTTTTTTATTTATTTTATTAAAAAAATCATACATTTACCTCGCAAAACCATTCCCATGGTTTGTCTGCGAGTGAAGAGTTCACTTACATCAAAATATATTACATTGATACTTTTTAACAATTACAATGACTTATAGGTATTAAGTATTAAGTACAATATTAATATTTATATTTTATTACAAAGTAATACTAAAAGTATATAATTATGTTTTAGTAATAAAAAAGTATATAATTATGTTTATCCGTAACACAAGTTCTTCATGAAACTTAACGTGGGCTAGATAATTGGTGTGTTGTATGCAATGATTATTTATTATTTAATACTTATTCAATATTGTCCAGATAATGATTTTTTAATATTTTTTTAAGGGTTTTATTATTTTACATGCTTATAATGTCGCGTGGAAGTGCATTTACCAAGTACGGCAGACGTTTGTCAAGTGTACGGATTAACTTTAGGCTTTAAGGTATATTTTTATCTAAACTGTCGCTTACAATATTACTTTAATTAACATTAACAGCTCGCGGACTCCAAAGAGGTAACAATGAGGTCAGCTTTTTCATTCATAATTTATCTTGTTTGTTTGTTTGTTTACTTACAGTCAACAGCAGCTACGGTTTTACACTTACCCCCATATTCTAAGTCGTTCCTCCAAAACTTTTTACACTCCACTCAACCTCGTTGTGGGTAAAAATGGTAGTGTGCGCTAGGCCTAACACGGAGTGGCTACGTACTCTTTGGCTCCTCCAGGTCCTTACGGAGTTATGACTTAGAATACCGATTTCGAGGAGTATTTTGAAGAGGTTTTCAATGAGGTTTCGTTAAGTCGAGGACGAGTAAGTTTTGGAGGAACGACTTAGAATATGGGTGTTAGACCTTGAAAGCTACGTCGCTTGTACTTCGTCGTTTTCGTAATGCAAATGTGAAGCAGTACGTGCTGTTGACCGTACTTACATGTTTTTTTAAGCTTTGGGATTAATTATTTCTCGTTATTTTAAAGTTGACAGTTTATTTATTAGTTAATCAGAAATAAAGCAGACAGGAACTAACACTAATCTGAGTCATCAGAATTGATTAAGACATTTTCTCTGACTCTCTGATTTCTTGCCAGTAAGCAATCAAACAGAACTTTTCTCTCAGTTTTATTGCTAGTAAGCTACCAAAAAGAACAATTTCTCCTAGTTTGCTAGCTAGTGAGCCACCAAAAACAACCTTTCTCCCAGTTTTTTTATTATTTTTTTATTAGTAACTGGGCAGGCTTAACGTCATCACCATCGTGCTTAACAAACAGGATGTGGTCTAAGGTGTTGCATGCTTGCCCAGGGAATGCCTATTCACTCTCGCCTTGAAGAGGCCAAGGTTGTAGGAATTAAGCCAGTAAGCCATAAAAAGAACTTTTCTCCCAGTTTTCATTAAGGAGCGTGTGGCACGCGCTTTATAATTAAGTATTCAGTTGGCGCAAGGTGGAAATTTCGGCTGCTGTCCGCACATGCGGGCGAGCCTATAAAATTAAACGGTGATCGCATGTGAAATAAGCCTGAGGTTGATGAGCATCCATTGGTGTAGTGGTGAGCGTACCTATTGAGGTAGGGGTCGTAGGTTTAATCCCACCACATAATATTTAATTCATTTCTATCAATTGCATCCACTATTTCGTACTGTTTTATTTCCATTCTAAAAAAAAAACAAGTAAAGGTCTATTTATTTGCCGATCGAAGGCCGAGAATGTACTTCCGTGAGATTATGTATTCGTAATTGTTTACTATTGAAATGTTTGTATGAATAATTTATTTAGGGAAATGCCCCAGAGAACTCAAACGATATTTGGTATGGAAATCTCAAAAACTAATATTTTCTTCATTGCGTACAATCGGAAACTTCCCGGTTGAGCAGTTGAGTTTTTTTGGGAATCGTTTATTCGAAAAGTAATGAAGTTAAAGAAATAATGTATGATTAAAATGAAATACCTAATAATGTTATATTATTTGTAATATATACGTGTAAATTTTTTTATGAACAACGGGAAGACTCTTAGCCTTCATCATACCTGATGTTAAGTATTGATAAGGCCGAAGATGGATGCGAGCTTCTCCCGGAATCCTCATCACTGAGGCACTGGCTATCTTATCTCTAACTGCCGGAAAACAACAATGCTGAAAACTTTGTTGTTATGGCGTCAAGCTTAGATAAAATGGTGGTAGCTAGCCAGACGGACAGACTTACAACAAGTCCTACCACCAACCAAATCTATAAGTCTATAATATTTGTATAAGTCATAGTCCTAAATAACTCTAATAACAACCGGAAAGTTCCCTAACTGTACCTAAATAATTCAAACCGAAATAATATTGAAGCAGTACTAGAGGTATATATTTAAAGGATACACATAAGGTAAACAGTTTTTTCGTTAATTTACTTCTTCCCTAATTCAAGTGAAATAACATAAATATTTGTTAGATTATTAAAAGTTCTATGCCTAATTGCCTAGGAGTACCTAACCTTCTTATTCTTCTTTTTTGTCAAAAAAGTTTATGTTAGCCCACGCTTTAATTTTAAATAAAAGATCAGAATTTAATTTAAATATATTTTATTGGGCACTATTACAGTATCAAACAGTAATACGATTATCTTCGTAAAAGGTTAACTAAATTAGAACACCTGTACGGATAGATGGAAGCCCACGAGCGTTTACTGTCCCTGATTACGGGTACTGTCGCTGATAAAACTTTTTAAATAAATTTAGATTTAACTGTTCACCTGTTACCTGCGGGCCTACCATCCATAGAATATCATCTATTAGAAAACATAATGTCATAAGAAAATTTTGTTTGTACTGAAGTTGTCATATTTTGACACATTTTACACTTTGGAGGTGATGATTGAGCGAAGACGTCACAAAACTATCGTCAAAAAATAAGCTTACTTTAAGAGATTCGCAGTAAAGTAAGAAATAAATAAAAAGTATTTATTGACGACTACAAAAACAAACTATCAAAACGGAAAACAAATAAAACAATAATATAGATAGTTACTCAGATTATCATAAATAAACAAAATATATAAACAGCTGTGGTAAACTTGGCCCCTGCCTGTACTGTTACAATAGCGCCAGGAAGTAACTACTGCAACGCTGATTTTCAGGAGGGGCCTATTTTGAGGACATCGTCGGACATTACATACAAGTATAAAACAACAATACTGTTATACATAATTATTTAATTATACTTATAAAAAAAAGTTAAAGTTAAAAGTTTGACTGTGCTGTATGTAGGGTGTTCAAACTTCAACCCAATCATAAAATGACGAGAGTCATAAACAATGGATATTTTTATGTAGAATCTACATAAAAACTACAAAATAGCATATTAAGATGGACCCCAGGGCGAACAAAGATACTCTAAGAATACTAAAAAACACACAAATCAACATTTCAGTGTACACTTATCACTCATTTATTTGATTCTAATTTTATACCCAAGAAAATGTTTATTTCAAACTAGGATAGGCACGGTGTTCGTGTCCTGTCTGAGTTGTTGGAGACACGTTGTTTTGTTTGTTTTATAATATTTATCCCTCTATCCGTTACCACTAAAACTTAAGGGGCTGGTAGTATCCATCAAGACAAGCAACTTTTATTATGGAGCCAACTAGTAAAAACTTTTTATAAAAAAAATAAAATTGACTTCAAAAAACTAAAAAGCAAAAAATAAACCTTTTGGAGTCGGTGCCAGCCAAGGCAAGAAAAATAAAATAGTAGGACCGCAAAGTAGAATGCCTTGGCTGGCACCGACTCCAAAAGGTTTATTTTTTTGCTTTTTAGTTTTTTGAAGTCGGTTTTATTTTTTTATAATAAGTTTTTACTAGTTGGCTCCATAATAAAAGGTTTTTTATTTCACAATTTTTAAAGGTAGAACAGGTCCCGTACCTACGCTAATTAATAACCTTATGTCAACTCCTCATTACCTTTTACAAAGCTGCTTTTCCCGGTGCAGGGACGTTACTTATTGAGGGGTTATAGCCTATAGGTATGTTGGCGAGGACCGATAGCTATTTAACAAAAAAGTTTCATCAAAATCCTCTCGGTAGTTATTGCGTGAAACTTCAGCTCGAACAAGAATCTAACAATTACCCGGATGATATAATTGTTTAATGACTTCCATGACATTAGGCCCCATATCTCCGAAGATTATCATCGGGTCTCAATGAGACTTATATGGGACCAAATTGACAGTGTACCCGATCGAACAAAAAAACAACTATTAAAATCGGATCACCAACAACGGAGTAATCGGTATACATACATCGGACAAAAAAAAAAAATACGGGTTGAATTGAGTACCTCCCTCCTTTTTTGTTGAAGTTGGTAAAAATGCGAATAAAGTCAGCTGTTCCATGCAAAAGTACTCGAAAAGAATTAAAATGTATGGAATTGATGATTCTTTCACAGTCAAAGTTGTTCGTGTTGGTGGATACTACCAAAAGATTTTCTGGTAATAAAAAAAACCGGATTATAATACCTCGGTATTTTCCGAGGTACTAACGAGTTTTATTCGTGAATGTACCGGTCCCTTCCGTCGTTGCCCCTAGGAAGGCTTTAGCCACGCACCTTTTACTGATTTTAATGAGCCTATGGCTTTGCGATTACCATAATAATTCTGGGTGCGTACCCTAGAAGGAAAATCATAGAAACACGAAACTATCTATTATGGTCAATCAAAAAGTTTTACTAAAGTTTAAAATATTTAAGTGAGTTTAGAAAATATTTTACAGGTTCTTCAGCTATTTTGTACCATTTGCTCTCAGACCTATGAACAAATGGTAAATAAAACAAATACACTATTAAAAATACTAGGTAATGTATCTGAAGTCTGAAAGAACGCAAAAACGGCCTAACATATTTGGTTGGATGAACTTTAGCACACAGATTCCAGCCTGGATGAAACCAAAGGTTTGGTAAGTTTTTAGTCTGGAAGTGTTTCCTAAGATTTACCGAATTTCCGCGTAAAAGTCGCTGGCGGAAGTTAGCAAGGCTAATAGCGTTTTTATATCACCCGATCCGGTATCGGTATCGGCGTCGACACCGATATCGGGGCAAGTAAAATGTATGAAATATTATTATGTACCTACCTGCCATTCACATTATGCGATCCGATATCGGATATCGGAGCCGACACTGATACCTCAGCGGCGACATCGGGGTATCGGACGAGAATGTTTGCAGTAATTTTAGTTTTCCTATTTTAACACTGTAAGAGAAAGGACAAGTTATCATCCTGGGTTCCACTTAATTCCACCACCACGTCGAACACAAATATGCACAATTTTAATTGATTAAACAACGACATTTAAAAAAAAATCGATCAAGAGAGAGTCGGACTCACGCACAGAGGGTTCCGTACCCTTATTTCATGATTTCTGAAAAAGTAGACTACTTAGAGACATCGTTATATTTTTACTGTAATCTTTATATAAACTTCTATTACATATTTATGGTAAATTTTAAATAGAAAAATATTGGAAAAAGTCATCTCGGCCACAAGTAATTTCTCAGATGGGACTCGACCCACGACCTTAGGAAATCCGGTCCAATGGTCTAACCACTGAGCTACTAGTTGGGTAAACGTCATCTAAAACTATTTTAAAGGACTTCAAATTTATCTCGGAATGGATACAGTTTAGAAATGTACTGTCTCAGTAACTATTGTTCATACTTAAATACTCTATCCATTTGATAAGTTCCCAATGGTATGCAGGCATTTTCGAAAAGGCGCCAAAATTTTGCATTGCCCTTTCAACTTCAGAGCATTAGTAGTTCTTGAGATAACCAGCTGTGACAGACAGACTGACCGAGTCGCACCATAAGGGTTCCTTTTTACCATTTTGGTATGGAACCCTAAAAACACCTACAAAATCGCGAGCTGAGACACTGAGATGACAGATTTGATTGGCCGATAACATCGGCAATATGTGAAAACACACCGATATCGGATGTCAGCTGTCGGCTATCGGCCCCGATACTGATATCGGATCGGAAAAAATGTGAAAACGTTCTAAGCGTGCCCCCGTGTTGTAGGTATAAATTAGCATTATACCGTAATATATAAACTATACATCTAATTCTTACCACGCGTAAGCAAGGTGTGTATACCTTGGTCTGCCTAAAATTATTCCAAAGCTGCGTAGCCTCTGGCGCCCCCCTTTCCACCAACCGGAAGTCGAACCACGCACCTTTTAGTTCTTAATAAGCCCCTTGATTTTCGCTTTTATTAGCCCGCAAACTATTACCACATTTATAGCAAACGGCTTAGTTTGTTGGCATACGCATTACCAACAACGAACGATTATGGTTTATTATAATAAATGTCGACTTCTAAGATTTGTGTTCAAATATAAGTTTTGTTTTGTAGGGGCCGTGGTCAGTCAGTCATCCCGGGCACTAAGATGATATTTCCAAAGAAGATTTCAAAATATTTTTTTCTTTATTTTTTCTATTAACAACTAAGGTAACTGCTTCTATTACCGCCAGTTTAAGATACCTTCGGATAACGTTACAAAAACAGTAATAAGACTGGGTGCTAGGAAAGTCGTATAATTTTTTTCTAAGACTTTTTGTACTTAAATACAGATTTAATCACACAATATTTTATAAATTATCTTTAAATATGCCTTTGTTTCTATTACCGAACCATTGGATGGGGTTTATTTCTATTACCACTTTTTCTGATTATATTACCGACCACAGGGAAGTTACATAACAACTTACTTGCTTAATATTTTCCATGACTTTTATACACTGACGATATAGCTATCTCTGTGGTGGTATTCCTTAAAGCCTTTAATAAACATAGTTAAAATGTTATGGAGGTTGCCACCATTCTGGAGTTTATATTATTTATGAAAGGAAAGATTAAAAATAGCGCGGTATTAGAATACGTAGGTACGTACCACTCGCAAAAATTCTAAGAAGAGATTGTGGTTACAATCTTAAAAAAATAATTTAATCCTAAGACGTTTATAAATAGTAATACAATAAGCACTTTTCTTTTGTTTTTGTGTTTTTATGAAAACAAACATCGCGTAGTGGGTTTTTAATTATATTTCCTCAGGTACAAATGGTTTCAGTCTATGAATAAATTTAGGGTTATTTATTTAGTTACGTAGTCAATATTAATCTAAATCTGTGTAAGTAATGTAAGTAATTTAATGTTGACATTGAAGTAGCCATTAAGAAATAATATTTGCTCTGTGTCTTTCAGATTTCTGTCTTTTATTTGTATGATGAGTAAGCACGAACACCTAAATATTTCCTGAAATAAGTAGGTACAATCGGGGCACTTCTCGGTGGAACAGTAGATTTTTTGGAAAAACTTTTTCTCGGAAAGTATTTTAACCGCCTCTGTGGTCTAGTGGTAACAACCACCGGTATCAGACCCAGGGGTCCCGGGTTCGATTCCCAGCACATATTGTACTCGGTTTGGTTGGCGGTAGGACTTGTTGTGAGTCCGCCTGGCAAGCTACCACCATCTTATCTAAGTCTGACGTCATAACAACAATGTTTCTAGCATTGTTGTGTTCCGGCAGTTAGAGATAAGATACCCAGTTCCTCAGTGGTTGAGGATTCCGGGAGAGGCTCGCTTCCATCTTCAGCCTTGTCAATACTTAACATCAGGTATGATGAAGGCTAAGAGTCTCCCGTATAATAATTTTGTATTCAAATGAAATGCCCATTAATGTCCTATTAGCAGTTGTGTTATCAACCTTTTCTATACATCTATTACTTTTTTTAAATAATCTCCCTATAAAACCTCTACTGGTCAAACGGGAATTTCCCGACTGGACATGGGCAAGTTCGTAATATTACCTTTCATTATTTCTCTGTCTAACGAACTGAGGCTGCCGACTTCCGTCAAGCTAAGTCAACTCATTTAACTCAGAGCTAATGCTCTTTTACATCAAGCATCTAATTCTGAGCTATAGGTATGTTAACTTAGCTTCGTGTAAGTAGGCCTTAGTGATTTATATTGTAATGCCTATTCCTCTCTAATAATAGCGGATACTTATTTAAATAGAAATAAGTACCCTCAGACCTACATCGAAATAGACGAAAAGAGCGCTTCAAACTGTAATGAGAACCTATCGTGTCGAATTTTTCGTACATACGATGACGTCACGAGCGAGATTTAGTGATGTGGAAATGTTATTGACGAGCTACGAGCTCTTGCAAAAAGCGCTGCACAATTAACCATTTTCGTTTCTGAGTGACGCGTGTTTTCATAGCAATGGTGGATCAAACTTTTTACACGCAATGTAGGTAAACTTTTAATGTCTATCTCGAGGTCTGTGCAAGTACCTATAAAAAATTGAATGACTTTTAGATCTAAGCAACAAAATATTGTGAGTTCCTTACATATTGTTGGTAGTCGGTGAACTAAATTGAATATATAATTATGTAAAAACACCTCACTTCTTTTGTTTACAGGTATCAAACTAATAAAAAGCCAACGAAGGCAAAGGTGCACTTGATCATTCTGCCTTAAAGACAAAATCCGATCGCGTTCACCTGTTGAGTAAACATATCATGGACTGCAACTCGATACCTTGCGCGGGTGCGCGCTGCCACAGATTAGGGACGTGTCAATGCATCGAGCGCACGCGCCTTGCACCTGGATGATGGGCATTAGGAATTATGAACAAATTGGAATCGAATCTTCAAATTCTCTGTAGAATATCAGTGAGTTTAAGTAGAATCTTTTTATAGGAACTTTAGGAACTAAGCTAATTAACTGAGCAGTAGGTATTGAGTCTTAATGTCTTCGACTATTAAATGTCCTATTTAAAAAACCGGACAATCGCAGTTTTTAGGGTTTCGTACCTCAAAAGGAAAAAAACGGAACCCTTATAGGATCACTTATGGTAAATTTTAAATAGAAATATATTGGAACAAAATTAAATCGGCCACAAGTGAATTCTCAGACGGGAATCGAACCCGCGACCTTTGGAAATCCGGTCCAATGCTTTAACCGCTGAGCTACCGAGACTTGCGAACCACCGTCTGAGAATTCACTTGTGGGCAAGTTAATTTTTCCAATATTTTTCTATTTAAAATTTACCATAAGTATAAAAATAGCATTGAAAAATGCAAAAATTACAAAATCTTATAGGATAATATTATAGGATCACTTCGTTGTCCGTCCGTCCGTCCGTCCATCTGTCAAGACTGTTTTTCTCAGGAACGCGTGGAGGTATGAAACTGAAATTTATATCTAATACTCAAGTCTACTGTCCCTTGGAGCTGTAAAAAAATCAAACTTCTAAGCCAAAGCAATCAAAAGATACAGCCGTTTATGCCGCAAATTTCTGCAAATTTTCGAAATTAGCACGCAAACAGAATCTTGAAATTTGGTACGAAGTAACGACTTATATTACAGATAAAGGAAAAATTACGAAAACCGTAAATTTTTAGTTACATCATATAATAAAAAATATTTTGAAAATTTTTAAGTTTCCAAAACTAAAGACTAAATTCATGATTTCATTACAAATATCTAGTATTCCGCGATAAACAAAGACGGCCGGACGGTCAGACGGATAACAAAGTGATCCTATATGGGTTCCCGTTTTTCTTTGCGGTTCGGAACCCTAAAAAGTATGACCTTCACTACTATACAGGCTGGAAAAGAGACGGTCGTTGGAAGTACCCTTAATATTGATGTAAGCAAATTTTACTCAAAGGAAACATTCCTTAATTTTCAAAATTAAGTGAAAATGCATTCAACGATTTTTTTACAAATCACGTACTTACACCGGGAATCGAACCCCTTTAAATGAGAAAAATAACATCGTGTACTTTTATGGAATCAATCGATAGTGTTAATCTTAAATATTAATTAAATGTGAGTTTTAAACTATCTAAAATTAAAGACAAATCCTGAAAAACTTGTTCGAAAAACAATTGAACACAAACTTATTCATCGATAGCACTCGCGTCTCGTGGAAGTATTATTACCTATGTATCTATACTTCATCTTTAGAGACTTTTTCTTAAATATAAGACACTAAGTTACTTAAGCTAAATTTGTATTTATATTTAAGACCGTCGAACGGTACCATACGTTTTTAGGGTTTCGTCCCAAAATGTTAAAAAGGAACCCTTATGGTGCGACTCAGTCTGTCTGTCACAGCTGGCTAAATCAAGAACTAATAATGCTATCAACTTGGAATCTGACTCACTGATTCTTCATTGCACAGTCTAAAATATTGAAGCTAGAATCTTGAAATTTGGACAGTAGCTTCTCTATATGACGCAAGTACTCACTAAGAAAGGGTAATCGGAAATTCAACTCTTAAAGGGAGAAATGGAGGGTAGGAGTTTGTATGAAACTTTTTATGCCTGTTATCAATTAGCGTGAAACTTTGTAAATATACTCCACAACAGAAATAAAGAAAATGTTGTGATTATGACCCAGCTGATCCGTCTTCTAGTAACATTGTAAGTTGTGTCTTACCACTGGACCATTTACCATTGTATTTTTTATATTTATACAGCTTGACATAAGTACCTGAAGTACGTCACGCTCACTCAAACGTTTCGTCGGCGGTGTCGCGTGAGGCGGGTCGTTAAGTTCCCTAAAATATGCTTGAGCGAAGCGATGGCTGGTTCATGCGTCATGCTCGTGAACGGGTGCCGCCAGTGGAAATGGGTCTACCTCAGTCTGCTTATCTTAATGTTATGCTTAAATATTTTTAACTAAAATAATTTGATACTGACCTGTATGTACCTTACAATTTGCAGTACAGTAATCTTGTAATGCGAGAAATGTTGTAATGTATGACAGATAAGTCTTTCTTTGCCAGTTGAAAATTGTTTACGACTATAATAACCATAAAATGTAATATTATAATTAGTATTTTCTTTTTGTGATATAAATTGACCTTACTGATATGTTAACGTCACTTTTCAATTTGACGACTCTATATCTGTGACTCGACTTATGAAATAAAACAGGGAGGAAAAAGCAGCCCTTGATGAGTTTCTTGTCGGTTCTCCTCGTTCCGTAGGGTTTGTGAACCGATGCCGTAGCTTTCGTTTTTGCTGTAATTACTTAAAATGTTAAAATTTCTTGTTTATGTTTTTTAATTTTCATAACTTTTTTGTCATTTACAAACTCTTTTGATTTTGTGAGTGTCAATATTTGTGGTAAATCGTGTACTTACTTGATTTCACCTGTGTTCAGCAGAATATCAGTGCAGCAGGCTATGCTTGTCGCATATACTGAGCTGAGCACAGTATTGGCATAATGTCTGTGGGTATTTTATGTGTTTTGTTTATATTTTTTATGTTTATTTTTATTTTTTTTAACCATTCATACATATTGTTAATTTACTGTCGTGTAATGTCAAATAAATATTTCTTCTTCTTATTCTCAAGATTACCGGAAAAATAAAACGATGTCTATAACATACTTTTTCAGAATACATAAAAAAAGTGATGAAATGAAATATTTTTACATGATGACGGCGAGGATCGCGCCCTCGGCGCGCGAGTTCGACTCGCTCTTGACTGGTTTTTTTTTATAAAATGATCATACAATTATATTAAAATTTAGCGTTTCTATTTTTATTGTTCTGAAATTTTGAAAAATTGTCTTTCGTTTGATTGTTTGTATGATATCATTATTACAGCTATATAGCTGTAACTAAAATTTTTTTTTGATAAATCCATCAACTTCTACTAGTAGGTATGGTAATAATTAAAACGTGACAGAACCACTACTAACTAGTTATGTCAACTAAGATCTTCAAAGAAGGCACTTTGCCTTCTTTGAAGATGTTATGGGACTATTAGTTACAAGAAATCTGAAAAACCTTTACATAATACAGAGGAAAATAAGGCAATCAAAATTATTAATTTCACAATAAAATAAAGTAATTTCAACGGTATTATCGTATTAATCTTTCATTAAATTTTCAAGGAATTTTTCGCTCTTGAAATTTCTGGAAAGTTAAGTTGATGTTTATAATGACATACTTATAAGTATTAACAACTCCAAATTACTAGTTTTGTAACTAGAAGGCCGTAAACCAGAGACAATTAACTTTCGCCCGTTTTTTGTTTTTATGACTTACTTTATTTTGCCGTCGAATGATTAAAAACACCTTGTATGAACAAATACACCTGATCGATTTGTTCCTTGCACCTTGCTCCAAATGTGGACGGTTGGGTACATCTGTCCCTTTTACACTAGCCCGAAGTTACTATTGCTGTCCTTTATTTTAGGACCATCCGTTAATGATTGAAGAATTGGATTAGCCACTAGCGATTTTATTTTATTTCTAAGAAATTGCATTAACTCGTAGAAGCATTTATTGGTCTTTTGCCAACTAGCCGTTATTTCCTACACGCAGAATTTCTTGCAAATATCTGTCGGTAAGTAAGTATGAAAGAAACGGTTTTCGATATGATGAAACTAAATCTTCCTTTAAATCAAGATTAGTATAATTTAGGTTGACACATTCGTTAACCAACAGTTTAACGTAATATGAAATGAATGAAAAACTATTTAAAACATATAAATTATTTATGGTAAATTTTAAATAGAAAAATATTGGAAAAAATTAACTCGGCCACAAGTGAATTCTCAGACGGGAATCGAACCCGCGACCAATATTTTTCTATTTAAAATTTACCATAAGTATAAAAATAGCATTGAAAAATGCAAAAATTACAAAATCATAAAATATAAATTATTAATTATTCATCCGTATTAACTACACCAATAAATTGTTTCCTGCATTATTTTACCTACTTACTAAACTTCGACAATATGTCTCAATTTTACACGCATTTATGATAATAATTTCAAGTGAATTCTGTGAAAACCAACACAATTGTATAACATTAAGGCCAACCAATTACTATAGAGCAAAAACTACATTTATAAAACCATTCTTCCCTTAAATTGTTTCACCTCATTACCGCACGATACCCACTAACGAAACTATAGGTGTACATGCTAAAATCAAAGTTACACACTTAGGATAAGGTTGAAATTACACTACACAATCGAATTCTGATCTGAATCAAATTTGAACTTGAAGAAAATTAGACCCAATACAATGAAGTGGAAGTATCGAAATAGTTTGATATCGAACCTTCTCTTGTTGAATGGGTGTGAATGATCAATAATGGTCTGTATGTCGTGGTGTTAAGGTTCAGGTGCAATCGATTAGTTTGTGGAGTTTAATTGTCCTCCCGAGGTGTGAAGACATGGCCAGTCGTTTGCAGGGAATGCCACAATTCTGCTCATTTGAATCGTACTAATGGCTGCTTTTCCTTTTGTTATCAAACTGAAATTATCCTATTTCTTAAGATATTTTCAAGTGAAGATAAAGTCTACTAACATCAAATATTACCTATGAACTTTAGTTTTGTATGATCAAAGAAAATGCAAAAAAAATACAAACTTTGATGACATGCTAGACTGTTTTATGCATAAATTCAATTACTAAAACATCACTGGTAAAAATTCACTTTAAGAGAAAAATTATAGACTGGAAAGTTAATAAATATTGAAAGTTAAAAAATGGTTTTTTCTAGTATATTTTCTTGTTTAATATTTAAGTACCAGTTAAAAAAGAGTTCTCACGCTGATATTTAAGTCAGCGAAAAACTTGCACATGTAGATGACATTCTAATTTCTGCCGAAGAAATACAAAAAAAACCGGTCAAGTGCGAGTCGGACTCGCCCACCGAGGGTTCCGCACAAATTTGTGGGTACCTACTTAGCAGAGGGTCCATACATACATATTCCCATCGGCTTCCCTTTTAGAAATTTTGGGTCCGGCTTACCTTCGCCATATTTTGCCCCCCGCCACCTACCTACATAATATTAATGGTTCAGGAATTGAATCTCGCAGTTTTTTCCGAAGTTTCACGATTTTCAGTTTCCAAAATTTAAGACTAAATTTTTTCATGATTTAATTACAAATGTCTAGTTTTAAGATTTTTCCCTGTACTTGTAGTACTTGTACTTGCCAAATTTCCCCTTTACCTCTTTTAACGTTAATTTTTAAGTTTGAGTTTTTCACAGCTTAAAGAGATAGTTAACGTGAATAAATGGGTTTAATTTCAACTCGATACATATATATGTATCGAATTGAAATTTTTTCCCGAAATTTTTCCCGAAATTCAGTTTCCAAAACTAAACACAATATTTTTTATGATTTTTTAAATTTTGCATTTTTCCAATGCAATTTTTATACGTATGGTAAATTTGAAATAGAAAAATATTGGAAAAAATTAACTCGGCCACAAGTGAATTCTCAGACGGGAATCGAACCCGCGACCATTTTTTACTTCCACGCGTTCTCGAGGTAAATGACGACAGACGGACGGACGGACGAACGGACAAACGGACAACAAAGTGATCCTAAAGGGGGTTTTTTTTTCTTTAGAGGTTCGGAACCCTAAAAAGCTCTGAAGGAAGTCCCAATAATGAGCATAATAATTCAGGTAGTATGAATAGATAATTATGATGCTCACATTTAACTCTTAAATTCGTTTCCACTAATTACAAAGTTAATTATCACATCTTACCACGAAACGTTCCATTAAACGATCATCTGTCACTAGTTTTAATTAATTGAGAAGTTTCAGTACATATGTGTAGAATTTGCATAAACACAGCGTTCACTATCTCGAAACAAAAACACGATTCGAGTCCGGGCCACAAAAGTAAATCGAATAAAAAATCGATTTTAAACCTTCGATCTGCGCAGGAGTGGATGCAATTAAAGAGTTCCGAGAACTTTGCCCGCGCAGTAGCGCACGAACGCGCTCTATTCGTGTTTCTGACCGGAATTGGCACGAAGTAAATATGTAGCTAAAGTTTTGTCATTTCGATATCATATTTAGAGCGTAACGACGATGTCACAACTTTAGACTTTTAATTAAAATATAAAAAAAAATTAGGCATTTTTGGACATTATAGAAAAAAATAACGGCGATCGAAATAACGAGAGAACATCTTGAGTTTTATTCCCAAATGCCAATAACAGCATTTAGGATAAAAACTTGAAAGCAGGTGCATTTTAATTATATTGTTTATTATTATTATGACATATCTTTAGGTAGATTATAATTAAGACAGCTTAGTTAGTTGCTTAATTGCAACTTTTTTTACATGTTCAATAAATAAGCATAAAAGCAAGATTTAAACCTTTGTATTGATTTACATGCGTTAAAACTGTTTCTTCGATGTGTTAAGAGCGACAGCCCGAACAAGCTTCTTGCAAGTTTCGATGAGCTGCCCGGAATTCATTCGTGCTTACATAAACTCTCATAACGAAATAAGCGGACTGAATATCGTTAAATTCGCAAAATGGCCATTTGTATTTTTTATTCTGCGTTTAACTATCATTGGTTACATATCTCTCCATAATAAGAACAATCCGGTTACTTCTTCGTTTGTATTTGATTAAGGTAACTTTGTTATCGTTTCATGCTTGAACCACTAAAGCAATTTTGAAAGTTGCAGTCATCCGTGACCACAGCAGATGAAATGATACCGAAATGTCGGAAAAACCAAAAAATACCTTATAAAACTCCTACAATATACCACTAAATATCGAGTACAGTGCGACAGTAAAGAATATAAAGCGGATTTTTGAGGAACTTACCAACTACACTATATGCCAGCACAACTTCCGGTTGTCAAGTTGGTAACTATTGTTAAACCTTTAGTCGTCGTCGTCTCAGCCACATAACACCCACTGCTGGGTATAGGCTTCCCCCAAAAGAGGGGGGTTTGCCATAATCGCCACGCTTGGCAGGCGGGTTGGCGATCGCAGTATGGCCAAGTTTGTAGGAGATGCTGCTGCCCGTCTCCTGAAGGCTGAGTCCCTTAGTCGCCTTTTACGACACCCACGGGATGAGAGGGGGTAGTGCTATTCTAAGCCGACACTACAAAGCTCAAACCTTTAGCGTATTCAAATTACTTAAATAATTATTTTCATAATTAAGATGTGGCAATTGTGACAAACTCCAAGACTATTAAAAAAATTAAGTCGTGGCGGGGTGCCTGTGTTATAATATAATATAAAAGCTGTTTTTGCATTGCTTGACAGAAATTCAAGTCGATAAGTTGCTTAGCAATCTCGACGATGTTTACAAACGAATACCTACCGGATTTTACAAGTAAGTTGCACGACACGTATTCACGAAGTATTAAATAGATCATGGAAGTTAATTCGTCAGGAACTTCCCCTCATAAGTATCATTTTTTTTCCCTCCCAGCATTCAGGACATCTTTTAACTGATAAGGAGAACGGCCGCAAGAAACTTATCAGCTTTAACAGAAACAACAACATTTACAACGGAACATGTTGTTGCCAAACACAAATTTACAATTTTGAAATATATTTAATATAAGAGGAAAATATTTTTAATAATAATATTAATAATATTTTTAAATAAAGTTTGTGACTTTATACCAAAGTGTTTTATTTAATTTATTCCTGCCATAACTTTTTAACGGGATTGACCCCGTCAGGGCGACATGAGACTAGTTGCTTTTTTCTAGTATATTTTCTTGTTTAATATTTATCACATAAAAATAGCATTGTAAAATGCAAAATTAAAAAGTTATAATTAGATGGCTGTTTTATCTTAATCGATAGTCAAACATTTCTCTCATTGATGAAGCGACGGTGGCCAACACCGTAGAACGGTGAATATACTAGAAAAAGTTCGACGTGTCCTCGTAGGTCTCTGTAGCATAATTGGTTAGTGCATTGGTCCGGATTCCCAAGGATGCGGGTTCGAATCCCGTCAGGGCGACATGAGACTAGTTGCTTTTTTCTAGTATATTTTCTTGTTTATTATTTCTGCCAGTTAGATCTGCTAGCAAAAGAGATAATTATTTCTTACTTTTAATATTTAGCATTTATTATGTTAAATATCTCAATTGTCTAGAACGGCTTAGCTGCAGACAAGACAAGTAAATTTTCGATTAAAATTTTAAATGATAGTGTAGGATTTTATACCTGAAAATGAAATGATAAAAATTTGTATTTGTTCTAATTCATCTATCAAATACTTCCTTTGTCTTTTTCTTTGCTTACATAAATCGATTAAGGCTAAGCTGCTTAAAATAGAGTTTAGCGAGAAAGGTCAAGCGCGGTAACCGGATACCGATCAATGGTAAGTGGGTAGGTTACTATGTTCTAATGATTTAGTGATTTTACAAAAATAGAACAAATAATTAAAAATAATATGACAAGTATTAATCTTGTTTTCGTAGTATAATCAGTGTTACTAGTTGTAGTCTAGTACAAGACTAGTGGACCTCAACAAGACCTCAATTTTCTCTACTCTTTTCTGTCTCACTGGAATAAACAGAGCGCACTAAGTCCGTAAAAGTAGTTTTATTTCAATTTTGAAAAATGTCGGCACTGAAAGAAACCTGGAATAACTTTTTGTAGCTAAGATTAATCTTGAAAGGGGCTCAAGTAAGGGGGTCAAGTTTGAGACAGGCTCAACACAGAACACAGGTAGTCTTTCCTGGATCAACCAAGTTCCTCCGTTATAATCCAATAATTTGCTCATACACTTCACTCGCTATTACAAGAATGTTAATTTATTATTTCCCAAAAGTTATCTACAGTATTATTATCAATATCCCACGCATGGGTCCCGAGGCTTATCGGCCATCTTTAACAAAGCACGGCCTAAACAAGGTGTTTATGATACTGATATCGATCGAAACAAAACGTGCCACAAAACTATACGCCAGACAGAAAGGCGTATGATAACAGTATGCCAACTTTAATATCAGACTCAATTTATAACCGACTTCAAAAAAGAACGAATTTATAAATTCTTCGCGCATATTTTTTATGTAGGTACTATCGGGGAACTTCCCGGTTTGGCCAGTAGAGTTTTTTTGGTAAACGTTTTCTCGGAAAGTACTAAGGTTAAAGAAATAATTTATTATTCAAATGAAACACCTGTTGATGTTCTATTGTTTGTAGTTTAAACGATTTCTATACATCTATTAGTTTTTTTAAATAAAGCTCCCTGAAAAAAACTCTACCGGTCAACCGGGAAGTTACCCGATTGAAATAAATAATTTAATATTGAAATGATTCAAACGTTATTACAACAGGATTCTTTACAAGTTGGTCCCATTTTTATTTGTGTAGTTTATTTTAAAACATGTTTTATTCATAAAAAAAGAACATACATATTGATGCAAAAACGTCAAATAACGCTAAAAGTCGCAAACCTAATTTAAACTTTATCTACCATGAGAGAGGCTTTCGTGGGGTTCTTTTGTTAAAACCTTGATTACCTACGTAAGTACGTATTTTGAAACTACTTATCGTGTAGTTTTTTTACAGATTAAGGCGATATCGGTTACAAATATAGGTAAGAGATATTTTTCACTTAATGAAATTAAATGTATTTAAAATCTCTGTTATTCATATTGCCCAAAGGATCCTCCATGATTCGTTAAACACACTGTTTATATGCACTGTGTTTAAAGTGAATAAATTATAAAAGTGGCTGGGTTGTTCTCTTAATTGGGCCGTGTCGCAGGCCGTGGAATAAACTGGACATTTCTTAGGTATTCCAAGAATTATACACTTGTGGGTCGAATAAAATGGCGGGCTGTTTTGGAGGCTTCTTAATTGATTGGTTCACAAAAAAAAAGTAGGTCTGAAAGCGTGTTACATGGGATGTGATGTGACAGATTTTGGTTATTTCTATTTTTCTACTCATATTATAAGGTATGTCACTCTATTTGTATGTTTTTTGTTTAGTTGTTTGTTTGTTTGATTGTTGCTCTTTCACACAAAAACTACTGAACCGATTTGGATGAAATTGCACACAGATAGAAGAATGCCTGGATTAAAACATAAGGCTACTTTTAATCCCGATATTCCCATGGGAACGGGAATCACGGGGGTGAAACCGCAGGCGGCCGATAGTTCATGTATAAGATCTAGGAGTATATACAAGCAGAAGCAAATAAATATATTGTTATTTTTACTAGTTGTTTAAATAGGAAATTTAATTTTTTATAGTTTGTCAGTTTACCGTAGATCGGTTTTATCTTTTTCAACTAACAAAATCTTAGTCATTAGTTTGAGACACAGGTCTGAGAGAGGTAAAATAATCTAAAGATCGGGAAGGGCAAATAATTTGAACTTTCCATACTTACTTTATTTAATAGCTCCCACTTCTTCATTTGTTTCATTATAAGAACTAGATTAATGTGTGTCTCAGAAAAATAATTAATATTTTTTTTTATATTTCTTGTAATATGTAGTTAATACAAAGTAAGTTAATTAAAAAAAAATACTGAGCATCATCACGGCCATAAAATTCATTTATAAACAAATCAAAAGCCGACTTTTAAAACCATAATAAACTTGACAAACACCTTAGAAAAAACCATTGCGCTTACCATCGAGATGGAATGGCGTTTTGTGCGTGTCACTGAACGTAAATTGTTTATTATTTTTTATGGGATGTTCACCGAAGTTACGGGGCTTTGCTGTTAAGAAAAAGACGCGAGAGACAGGTTAACATAATCATAGGTAATAAGCGAATTTAATGTTGGTTTAACTTACCACAGAATATTATATTGACTGACTTGACTATAAGAAATGTTTATTTAAAAATTGTTTAGAAGGGTTGGGTAATGTGTGGGTCTTGAAAAGTGAAGTGTAGAATGTGGAAAGAAGTAGTAAGTAGTATTTAAATTAAAACACTAAAGTTAAAGTTATGTTGATTTATTATGAGAACTAGTTAACAGTTTGGAGTTGTTCTTAGAACTAATGAATTATAAAATCTGTATACGAGTACTTATATAAAATTCTAAATTGATTCATTGTTGACATGACACTAGAGCCCAAATGGCTGAATGTAGAGACACCATTTTTGGAGGGTAGATACCTTTTATGGTGTAGATGAGCACTAAGAGGGGATTTTACAATATTCAGTCTCTAGGGTGTAAAATAGGGTAAAAATAATATCAAAGTTTGTATGAAAATCCACTCAGTTTCGAAGTTAGGACCTTTAAATTTTGTGTATCGGTTAAGATGAATATTTATGCGTCCCAGAGAACTTGACAATTCCATCCCCGAAGGGGGAAAAAAAGAGTTAAACTTGTGTACTAAAAAACTCTAAATTGATTCATTGCCTGATTCTTGTCATGTTAGTGTGGCCAAAACGGCTGAACGCAGAGGCATCATTTTTGGAGGGTAGATACCTTTTATGGTGTGGATGAGCACTAAGAAGGGATTTTTCAAAATGCAAAAGGGTGTAAAATAGGGGATGAAAGATTGTATAAAAACCCGCTCAGATTCGAAATTAGGATGTTCAAACTTTGCGTTAAGGCTGTGGATTCAATACGAATATTTATGTGTCTTAGCGTATTTGACAATTCCACCCCCGACCGGGTGAAAAGGGTTGAAGTTGTGTATAAGAAAACCCTAAATTCTTGTCATGTTAGTGTAGCCCAAACGGCTGAAAGTAGAGACACCATTTTTGGAGGGTTTAATTTTGGTCGCGGGCAAAAGCTAGTAAAATATAAATTGTTGGATGCGCCAAAGTAGGTCGCGTAGTCAGCTGATTCGCGTAGTCATTTGTAAGTAATCGTATAGGGATAATTGATCGAATATTAGACTGATTGTAAACCTTCACAATGGCGTTTCAATAAAGTGAAAAAATTATTACTTCTAGCTCTTTTTTTATTTTTTGAATCTTCGTAAGGTAAGTTTCAATAATTACCAACCAAAGCGCCAAGAAAATTAGGGTTATAGCATATTGGCACTCAAAACTAAAATGTTGTATAAGTCCTAGAAGGTAAAACAAACTAAAACCTGGGGATACATGGAGGTCCATAATCTGTGCCTACCCCTACGGAACAAAGGCGTGACAATAGTCTATGTATGTAATTGGTTATTCCTATGCGCATCCCAAAGAGCTGATCATTACACACATTTACCTACATTTGAGAAAAACCAAAGAATAAAAAAAAGCTATAGTGAGTATTTTCTAAAAATTCGTCGCGTCTCGACACCGAACATTAGCCGTTCGCGCAACGCCGGTGTTTTCCAGTTTTCGCCAGATTTTCCGCAATGGATCGCTAAGCACCGCCTGATGGCTAAGGATGAGGAATGAACGGAAGGGGGTGGGGAGTTTATTGTAAACACAATTACCCTCCCCCCTTTCGTCTCTGGGGCAACGAATGGCGGCTAAACGACCCATTCGCCTGTGATTTGTTAGCAATATGCCTGAGATCTGGCGTAGAATGCCTCTTAAAATTTCGCTTTGCGATTCTACGTTTGTACGTTAGCTTAGATGGTACCATTATGGCGGCGAAAGGTCATTAAATGGATATGCAATTATTTATGGTTATGAATCAAAAGATTACACTTACGTTTCAAGGCACTCTTTTTTGTAATTTTTCCCCTGCGTTGCTTAAAATACTGGAGATAATCTTAAAATAATGGATCTGATGTTTGTACTAAGTAGAAAGTTAGAACATTTTTTGCTCTAATACTGAAAAAGCTTCTTTTCTGGAACCACCTCTGTGGTCTAGTGGTACAACCACCGGTATCAGACCCAGGGGTCCCGGGTTCGATTCCCAGCGGGGGTACATATTGTAGTCGGTTTGGTTGGTGGTAAAACTTGTTGTTAGTCCGCCTGGTTAGCTACCACCTTCTTGTCTAAGCCTGACGCCATAACAACAATGATTTCAGCATTTTTGTGTTCCGGCAGTTCGAGATAACATAGCCATTTCCTCAGTGGCTGAGGATTACAGAAGAGACTCGCTTCCATCTTTCAGCCTTATCAATACTTAACATCAGGTATGATGAAGGTGTATAGCTGTGTAGTGTCGGCTTAGAATAACACTACCCCCTCTCATCCCGTGGGTGTCGTAAAAGGCGACTAAGGGACTCAGCCTTCAGGAGACGGGCAGCAGCGTCTCCTAAAAACTTGGCCATACTGCGATCGCCAACCCGCCTGCCAAGCGTGGCGATTATGGCAAACCCCCCCTTTTTGAGGGAAGCCTTTACGCAGCAGTGGGTGTTATTTGGCTGAGACGACGACGATGATGAAGGTTTCCCCGTCATTCATAAAAAAAAACTGCTCAGATGGGCTGGAGCCACATTACGCTTATCAGTAAGTATAACCCAATTATAGACGAACCATATTCTTGGATATGAATCGATTTATATTTTAAAGGTCTTTGAGTTCATTTTATCAAAAAACTCTTTAGTCAGATTTATAAAATTTCGCCTCTCCAACACCCATACGCATTTCGTTACGATCGCCGTCCGATACAACACTCACTAAGCAAAACAAATCCCACAACTAATAAGGTTTATTTTAACAAATCGACCATACCAAACTGGGTACATACATAACATCGGAGATCTCTCGTTAATCCCTCGTTGCGCGAGGCGGCGAGGCGGTGCCGGGGCGGACCGGCGCGGTATAAACCACTCAAGAACAACATTTAATTATCACTCTTATTAAACCAAGCACCTACAACCGGAGATAGCATCGGTACAAAAATATATTTAACACCTACTGACAGCGCACGGATTGGAATAGTATCGATTCTTATTTGGCTTTGACGGGATGTGTGCTTGCGAGTAATTAGTGGAACATGATAAGTGTCATGAGCTACTAGAGAATACACGAGATTTTTAAGTCTAAGATATAAGGTTGGAATTTGCGAAGCTTAAATCTTACATTAGTAGTACATTAGCTAGTTAAAAAAGGCTTCTTAGGCAGCACAAGATTGTTCTACTTGCAATGGAAAAAAAAAACGAAACTAATTAAAACGTAAGTCTGTTTCTAAATTGAAAATTTCGAGTTGAGAACGTCTCAAACCTGATATTTGGTTTATTTCTGAATTGAAATTCTCAATTCAGATACCGATCATTAACACTAAGCAGCAAGTTCAATTCACCTTGTCGCGCTAATGACTAGCAATCGACCGACATATTGTGTTGAATTTTGGTATACCTAACTATAATTATGTCGATTATGGTGGAAGGCTAGAAACTTATTCTCGTGATAAGGGATTGCAATAAAGAAGAAAAGTTTATATGGGAATATGAAATTTGCTATGCGGACAAAGTCGTGGTAAAAAGTGAAATTTGATATGTGGTGTCAAACTATTAACTGCCTGCTTAAACTACAGCTTTTAAGCTATCAAGCTTAATTGTAACTTTGACTATGGAGGAGTAACTTCGAGCATTTTGATTAATTCAAAATAATGGCATAGTTTAAATAAAATAATGTTTATATGCGTGTTATATGATTAGAAGGTGCTATAAAACGGTATTGAGAAATATTGGCAATAATTCGTTAAATCTAACGAGACAGATAACCTGCATCCTTCAAATGGTTACTCGTTTCAAGTATCCATTGTACTCAGTTATCTGTGACGGTTTAACACATTTACTGCGTTACGACCTTTTTGTTGACGTGTTTGACTTCCCGACTTTGAGGCAGCCTTCTGTCCTTGTATTACACTGTGTGCGGAGGCGATTTTACTATGTTCCTATACATGTAGGAAACGGCAAAATAATGGTAGTTACGCATAGAAAGGAAATTGTTTTCGTCTAGTGTGGTACGACCAGTATTTTGACGTACTCCCCTCAACCCCGCAAGCAACTACTCACTTGCGCCCGCGCTGAGCCTCAGCTCGCACTAGTTCTGCCTGCACACAACACGTGTATCGATATCAATAGAATTTCGCAGGCCCGGAGAATTGAAACGATCGCGAAAAAACTCAAGAAGACCCGTGACCACGTCAGCTGTAAAGGTGCCGAAACGTCGGGAAAATCAAAAAACCCCTAAAAAACCTAAAAATACGGACAATTACAACTTAGTTCGTGGAAATATAGCGCGTTTGATATCCGTAAAAGTTGTTTTATTTCAATGAACAGTGCGCGCCAAAACATAAGATGTAGAAGAGGTTGTCCGAAACCGAAAATCGACCGAAAGCCGCCTAATAGGCCTCTGACACGGCTTAGTAACGACCACTACCAGATATAGTGACCGGGACCGGGCTTTACATGCCCTCCAAATCACATTTTCGGACAATTAGCTGCAATGTCCTAATCAAACTGGGGTTCAAATCCGGGACTTCTGGGTTAGAGTCGAATACCACCACACCACAAAAGCAGGTAGTCTAAGATGCTATTTTTCAACATATTTTGTTTAAACACTCGGTTAATTGATTTTAAGTTAAATTGTTTTTGTCTATCAATAATAAATAATATCGATAGTAATTGTTTGTTGTTTGATGGGTGAAATCCCATTTCTTGTATTTTTTCGCTCCTATGCTATACGACCAATATATGGTCGTAAATCAATGATTTGGAAAAATTCTCATATCTTTTAAAATACTCCCCAGAAACCCGTGCTACCGCAGCTGTGTGTAGACTAACCATAAACAGGAATATGACCTTAAGGTTTTTTTTAATAAAAAATGGGTATGATGAGTGTCCACGTCTGTGTGGACCCTGGAAGTCAGGTCCTGGTACGTCAAAATACTGGTCATAACGCAAAGCTGGCAAAGTTACGTACGAAGAGTATTTGTTCGTAACGGATTGCCAGTAAATTCAGGTTTTGCGCCAACGCAGTGAATGTGTTAAATTTATCGTTGGTTGTGGCCCTTCGACATCTTTAAATGGATAGACAAATCCGCTTTGACAAACTTAGTAGATACAAAATCACTCATTCTGAAGAGGAACATTAACTATAACGTTTTAATGAAACGCAAGAAAAATATTCATGTTGGAAAAATTTGTAATTGTCTAGAAAATTTTACCACAAAGAAGAACCGGATTTTTCGTTAGAGCGATGTTAGAATAAGACCTAATAAAAAATTGACGATAACATAGGCTCGTGAGTATTTCTAAGCCGTGAGTGCAATGAAAACCTTCATTTGTGAGTGCACAAAGCAGAGCAGCGCCGGCGGGGCCCCTAGCGCGCGGTATTGCGGTTATCTGCGCGCACGCCACGCCCCCGCCCGGGGCCCTGCGCCCCGCGCCTTGACACGAACTTAGGGGCACACTTGGGCACCAGTGTATTTGGAAAATGAGTAAAAATTTAACAGCGAAAACAATTTAGGTACTAATTATAATTCGAACATTTTCATTCATTTCAAATGTCTAGCATTTAAGTAATCATCAGTCAAAAATAACGTATAAAAAAATGCATAGATAGAAACACCGAAATGTACATCAAAACGGTTAGATGTAGGAAAAGTTCTTTAGGAAAACACCTAGTATTTTTGTAGACTAATTTTAATATAAGTATTCGGATTTTCCTAAGCCGTGAGTGGAATGAAATCCTTCATTTGAAAGCTAAGTAGAGGTTTCGTTGGGAGAGCGTTGGCTTAAATGGGAAAGCGTTAGCTAAGTAAAGGCTTTTTTGGGAAAAGGTTAGCTTAATATAGGCTTTATTGGAAAAGCGTAAGTTAAATAAAGGCTTGATTGGGGAAGCGTTAGCTATGTATAGGATTTATTTGGAAAGCGTTAGTTAAATATAGGCTTGATTATGAAAGCGTTAGCTATTTATAGGATTTATTGGGAAAGCGTTAGTTAAATATAGGCTTGATTATGAAAGCGTTAGCTATTTATAGGATATTTTGGGAAAGCGTTAGTTAAATATAGGCTTGATTATGAAAGCGTTAGCTATTTATAGGATTTACTGGGAAAGCGTTAGTGAAATATAGGCTTGATTGGGCAAGCGTTAGCTAAGTATAGGCTTGATTGGAAAAGCGTTAGCTAAGTATAGGCTTGATTGGGAAAGCGTTAGCAAGTATAGGCTTGATTGGGAAAGCGTTAGCTAAGTATAGGATTTATTGGGAAAGCGTCAGTTAAATAAAGGTTTGATTGGGTAAGCGTTAACTTAGTATAGGCTTGATTGGAAAAGCGTCAGCTAAGTATAGGGTTTATTGGGCAGGAGTTAGCTAAGTATAGACTTTATTGGGAAAGTGTTTGCTAAGTACAGACTTTTCTGTATCAATAACACTATTTAATACTAATGTCAACAATTTAATCACTCTAAAGTCTAAGGTTATGAGGGTCAATTTATTAACATCATTGTAAACTGACATTTTAGTGAAATTTTTGTTTATTTTATATGTGTTTAGCTTCCATTTGACTCAAAAAGTATGGGATCACATCATAATATTATTGACAATTGTAATTTAGTGAATGTCTGTCTGTTTATTTTAGTTACCTGTTACTGTTTTGTTTTGTTTACCATTTGACACCTTTACAATTTCTTTTGACTACTTAATACTTATTTAATGACATCGTACTATTATTGACATTTATAATTTTAGTATTATGTATGTGTGTTTTGTTTACTATTGACATCTTAGTTAATACTTATGTTTTTTTTTTATTATGTTCTAATTAGTTTTGTTACTCTAACTTAAAAATAATTATAACATACTGGCGTTTTGGGATTACTGTAATTCAGCATGTTCACAATATAATTGATAAATAATAAAAAAAATTGAAATTTAAACTTTATTGCAAATCTTTTACCCTAATTAGAAAGGAAAAAAAAACCTAAATCGTAGTTAGATGCGTCCCTGCGCTTGCGCCGCTAACGCAGGGCGCGTGAAATACTGAGCGATCCCGCGCCCGCCGCCATTATAATGAGCCCTTATTTATTGGCCAATGCCATAACTAATCACCCGGACAAACCCACGGAAAACCACAACAACAACCATAAAGCTGGAAAAAATATTTATAGAAAGCTAATGTTGTGTTAATCCCGTAGGTTGGGTATATAAAATATGGTAATTAGCAATAGCAATTGTACTACTATATTTTAATACTTATTTTGAAATTGCGTTTTAATTTGTTAAGTTCATGATAATAGAAAAAAATTACTCGACTCACAAGTTGTTCTCAGACGGTATTTCTATTAATTTTATATAAATAATCGTTTAAAATAAAGTAGAATAATCCAAGATCCTAGGGTTAAATCATTGTTAAGTTCATGTCTTTTGCTATTGATAAGAATTATTAACTCTTTTCGTACGACATTTTTTTAAGAGTTATATGGTATTATTAAAGAAATTCTGTTTTTTTTTAACCTCCACTTTTTGAACTGCCTTTACCTATCTATACAACGTACCGATCTATAAAAAAAATTTATAGATCGGAATTTTTTTCATATCCCATTACTTTGGGGTTTCAATCAGACTATGATTTGAACAAACCAATTTTTCCATATCACTAGTTTTTTTTACAAATTCATTGTATGGAAAAGTAAAAAGAAATCTTTTGATTAGGGAAAAAAATTATATGCCTATCGATTTGTTTACATGGTCTGATTAAAACCCTAAAGTTATAGTATATCATAAAAGCAAAATATGAAAAAAAAGCGTCGTACTTCAAACCCTAACTAATCCAATTTCTCAAGCTCGACAATAAGATTTGTCAGTTCGCGGTACAGATAGAAACACCATACATACCTATCTCTATGTCCCAGACAAGGCTAATAAGCAATTGTGTTGGATCCAACACCTCTTTGTCTAGCATAATCTTTGACAGCTGTCATTTCATGATTGGGTGAAATTATTATTTGTTAACACTTCTCAAAAGTTTAATCAACGCCACAATGAGAAGTAGCAGAACAATGCTTTTAGATAATGATGCTTATTAGATAATAAGAAGTGGTATATCAAGCGACGCTTATCTACATTTCATTAAACATTTGTTAAGAAACAGTTTAATATAAAGCAAAGAAACGTTTTACGCTAGTGACATAATTTAGGCATGCATAAAACGTTCACGTCACAAACTCGTGTAACGTAACTACGTTACATTTATCTTAACTACTATTATAAATGTGAAAGTTTGTTTGTTTGTCCTTCCTTTACGCCTAACTAAGCCACTATTTATCATCAGCCATTTTTAATGTCCCCACTGCTGGGGCACTGGCCTTCCTTATGGATGGATGAGGAGAACGGGCCATGACCCACCACGCGGGCCTAATGCGGATTGGAGGGTTTTAACGACTGCAAATGCAGCCGGGACTAACGGCTTTACGTGCCTTCCGAAGCACGGAGGGTCTCGAGATAGTAAATTTATGGTCACCCATCCCGTGGCCGACCATTGCGAAAGTTGCTTAACCTCAACAATCACAGTCCGAGCGCGCGAACCACTGCGCTACGGGCTGTCGCTGTCGATTATTTGATAACGGGAGTAACATAGGCTATTTTTTATCTCGATGTTCCCACGGTTACGGGAACCACGCAGGTAAAACCGCGGGCTTAAGCTAGTGTTACCATAATTTATGTTGATATTACCTACAAACAATTAAATAAAGGACAAATGAAAAATTTAATTAAGACGATAGCCTTTTGATTAATTATTGAACAAATGGACCTACGTGGAGACAATGAAAAAAGGGGAGCTCTCAAAATATAAACTATTGTTATAATTTAAGGTTTTCGCTGTTTATAAAATAGGTAATTATATGATTTGTAATATCAATAATGTAGTCACGTCTATTTTAAGTTAGACGTTTAAAATTTAATTAAAATTAATACTAGAAATACGAAAGAGTATTAATGATTTTATAGCTAATAATGAATACAGCTCAAGTACTGACCCACTTTGGCAGAAGCTGTATTGGGTCTAAATAATACTTATGTGGTTTAGACCAGTAGCTAGATAAAATAAAAAGGACAACGATTGCTACGTACCAACGTTGCCGGAATACTTACATTATTGCATACAACAGTTTATCACGTAAAATAACTGGAAGTACAGAACGGATTTTGACGAATATTGTGTTCAAAAAAAATTTCTTTCCAATTTTAGTTCACTACCTATTATTTACTACCTATACTATTTCGCACTTTAATAGAATTTGTCCCATTCATTGAAATTGGCACTTGTTAGTATTTATTACTTAACTGATAGATACCATGTACTTTAGAACAGAAATATTGTAAAGATATTAACTAATTTGCTTATGTTGCATCATAGAATATTTATGCTTATTTTATTTTAGACCGGGTTTCATTTATGTATATTATTATTTCAATAATGAATTGGAGTTGGTCCCGCGACTTTGTAAGCATTGAATTTAAATCGTCGAAACGGAATTCGAAAATTCATAGGAATTAGTTCAGTGATTTAGTCGTGAAAAGGAGAGACATATAGACAGAGTTATTTTCGCATTTATGAGCCGGACATGTTTAATGTATCTGAAAATAAAATAAAAAAATAATTAATAAAAAAAATAACATTTATTACTAACATAGTTTGTAAGATGTTGCTAACAATTATATGGAGATACATAGTCTATAAACATAATATACCTATATTATGTTTATAGATATATATAGATATATTATGTTTATGTTTATAGATATATAAATAGGTATATTATGTTTATAGACTATGTATGTCCATATAATTGTTAGCAACGTCTTACAAACTATGTTAGTAACAGTTATAAAATAAAAAATAAAAAAGACATTTATTCATCACACACAAGATTTACAGTACAATAACTGCCCGAGTGTGCGTACTGGAGCCTAAACTAGTTCGCCCCTGTATTTCAGGACTCCACCCCCACCCGCGGATTACAAAACTATGTTACAACAATATTAGTCTAGTCTAAGTATGTATGACAGAGTTTTGTGTGGTGTGTGGGTTTGTGAGCACGTTTACTTGGTTTTAAAAAAATCATCATCAGCCATTTTATTTTCTCCACTGAGCCGCTGAATACCTCAAAAGAGATATTAAAAGTCGAAAATGGTTATTAGTGCTCAAAGATCTGAAGGATTCGTTTTATGTTGACAGAAAAAATATAACAAAAAGCACTTCCTCAAAGTAACTATTTTCTAACCAAACAGGGTGTTTGTTGGCACGAAACAATATATGTGGGTTTAATGCATTTAGTTTACAAGCCGTTTTTGCCAAGTAATTCTCCTAAGTTCAATCATATTTACAACAATCACTTCCCGTCATAACTCGGCTTCGGGAGGGCCCTAATAAGGTTAAGAAGTGCCATGGATATACTTATTCTAGATACGACATAGAAAATTACCCAAAACATCAATATTGGTATGCAACCAGTTTCAGTATTGGTTCCATAGTAAAAGTTGTTCATATTGGTTCTCTTCATTCTCTCTCTCTGGGTACTCATCGTCATCATCCATTTTGAATGTCTCCACTACTGGTGCACTTGGCCTTCTTTATGGATGGATAAGGAGAATGGGCCTTGACCCACCACACGGCCCAATGCAGATTGGTAGGTTTTAATGACTGCAAATACAGTCGGGAACAATGACTTAATGTGACTTTCGAATCACATTAAGTCATTGTACGGAGGAGCTCGAGATTTTTTTTATTGGTGTTACCACCCTCTCATGTTTCAGGAGTAATAAAAATATAATGTGAGTACCTCTTTCTATATCTTTGCGAGAGGCTAAATCGGAGATCAAAACAGCTTCCAACCAAACTAACGAACTCAACGAACTCTGAAGCTAAACAGATAATTATAGAGCATTGGACCGGATTTCCAAAGGTCGTGGGTTCGATTCCCATATGAGAATTCACTTGTGACCAAGTTAATTTTTTCCAATATTTTTCTATTTAAAATTTATCATAAGATAATTATAACTTGCAATTTAAAATAAATAACGTGATAATAGTACTATTACTTGCAAGAAATTAAAATCTCAATTATAAATTTCATTCTATCAAGTTGGAGACAAGCATGCTTTACTTATATTAAATTAAGTTCTCATGGTAACTTAAATAGTACGCACGTATAAGCACATGTTACGATAAAAATTTGTTAAACACAACGGTTGTTTTAAAATCCTATTTACAATACCACTTCCAGTCATATTGATGTAAAAAAAGTCTATAGTAACAAAACAACCTCATCACTGTGGCCCAAAAAAGTAACGAGAGGATAACAGCGAAATTAAATTGAAGCAATTAAAACGACTAAAAATGTTTAGCAAGATCTATTGTATTTATTACCGTATACAGGATGTTCAATGTACGGTAACTCGAATCTTTAATTAAGGTGTAAGTTACTCAAATTAATTGTGCTTCTTGATCAATATTCTTAATTAACACTCACACGCAGCTAATTGGCTCGTAACTTTTCGATTAGAATAGTAAGTTAAAAAATCTTCAACAGATTTGAAACGTATTATCGAAGAATACCAATACTACTATAATTTAATGCGAAAGTAAATCTGTCTATCTGTTAGAACTTTTCGCGCTTGAACTATGGAACTTGGATTATTTTTTGTACGGAGGACAATCGCCTTTTGTCAGAAAAATATAAAACTATATTTTGAACGGTATGAAATAGAGGATGAAATTTCGTAAAACAATAAGAGCTTACAAGTTTTGTGAAGGTGATGTTTTCCGAAAATTCATTATTTTTTGGAAAACCAGAAATACCAGATAATTATGCCTGTATTTGAAAGACCAGATACAAAATTCAAACCACCTGTATCAGATTGATGTCCAGAACCACAGTGAGTCAGCAGAGAGTGTTCTCATGTGCGGCGCGGTTGTCTTTAATACATCGAACCCCGTTCCTTCATCATATCTTAGCTTCTATTCTCTAGTAATAAGGGTCACTTCCCCGTGGAATTTTCGTGAGTGATGTGTGGCTAAGAGTACTTATCTGACGAAGCCTCACCATGGGGCACCCAATGTACGGTTTTTATTTGTCGTACATAACTATACCTACCTATTGCCAATTGCCAACATTAAGTCCAATGTTATATTTCCCATACTGTTATTAAAAGTAGTTATGTTAATTTAAAAATATCAAGCCTATTTAAGTGGGTAGGACCATATAACAAGGATCCTTGTTCTGTGGGCAGGACCTACTGTTTTATCTTTTTAGTGCTAACAGCTGAGTTTGAGTTAAAGCATTGAGGTTCATAGAAATAACCGCCTCTGTGGTCTAGTGGTAAAAATCACCGGTTTCAGAACCAGGGGTCCCGAGTTCGATTCCCAGCGGGGGGACCAACTGTGTTTGGTTTGGTTGGTGGTAGGACTTGTTGTAAGTCCGCCTGGATAGCTACCACCATATTTTTGACCGACTTTAAAAAAAGGAGGAGGTTCTGAATTCGACGAATCTTTTTTTTATGTAGGTATTTTATGTACTCGATTACTCGAAGACGGCTGGACCGATTTGAGTAATTCTGTTTTTGTTCGAAAGGGTATACTTCTCATGTGGTCCCATTGTCATCATCTCAGGATCTGATGATGGGATCCTAGAGAAATCTAGGGAACTCTTCAAATATTATAGGCACTCCTATGGCTATTTTGGTGTTTTCTGTAGTGACTCATGCATATGCTTCCGGAAAGCATCATTTGGTGAAGTGGAACTGATGGTGAAGACCATAAATGGTCACCGGAACTATTACTTAGCATTTTACGGATTTACTTTAATGTGGTTCATAAGAAATTTATGCTCGACTCAATCCAAGTGATAAAGTGGAGCTGATGATAAAGTACCGGGAGAACTACTCAATGAGTAACGTCCCTGCACCGGGAAAAACAGCATTTTGTAAAAGGTCATGAGCAGTTTGACATAAGGTTATTAGCGTAGGCACGGTACCTATTCTACCTTTTAAAATTGAGAAATGAATAACATTTTATAAAAAATGTCAGCGAGTCTTTTCCGGAATCCTCAACTACTGAGGAACTGGTTATCTTGTTTCTAACTGCCAGAACACAACAATGCTGAAAACATTGTTATTATGGCGTCAGACTTAGAAAAAAACCGACTTCAAAAACTAAAAAGCATAAAATTAGCCTTTAGGAGTCGGTGCCCGCCAAGGCAAAAAAAAATAAAAGAGTAGGACCGCAAAGTAGAATGCTTAACACCCCGAAATAACCGCCTCTGTGGTCTAGTGGTACAACCACCGGTATCAGACCCAGGGGTCCCGGGTTTGATTCCCAGCGGGGGGTACATATTGTATTCGGTTTGGTTGGTGGAAGGACTCGTTGTAAGTCCGCCTGGCTAGCTACCACCATCTTATCTATCTTATACAAGAATAAGTCAAAATGTGCCGTACATTTTGCAACTTGTTGAGAAATGAACCACAGAACCATAATATTTGTATGGATTTTTAAACAAAATTTGCATATTGGTGCTTTAGGCTATGAGCAGATGGCAGAGTTTTAGGCTATGAGCGTTTTATAGTGAAAATAATATGTAGTCGATCATGTAAAAATAAACACTTGCTATAAATAACCGTGAATTTTTATATTTTTTTATTAATATTTAACCCCCTTTTGTTACTATAGACCTTAAGCATCACCAAGAAGTTTCACACACACGACCACCAAAAACAACACAGAGAGGCGATACCCATTCACAAAACCTATTATGTTAATTTAAAACACATCGCAGCAACGATACCATCGCAGCTCGTTCACACCACACCTCCCAAAACAATAGTTAATAAGATGATTTATATCGATGCGAGATAGTTGGTTCGACACGTCTCGACATCGCTTTAGCATAATCTCGGGTTTGGATCGTGCTATATCGATCGGTACAGATGTTTTGAACTGAATACGGCGCCCGGTGTAAGTGTGATATCCTTTAAATAGGTGTGATTTTTTGTTGACTGTTATTAAAATTATTCGTTAATTTTAATCTTTACATGATAACCGTGGTATACCTAGTTACCTACCAGAAACCTCGAATCACTTATTACATGTTAAGTAAATAATTTCTAGTAAGCACAGATGGATCAATCTACCTAGGCCCTTAATGACCACTTAGCGATTCCTTGTTCAAACTACGCCAATCTCGTACAACCAAGTACGAGATTGGCGTAGTTTGAGCATTTTCAAAATTCATTTTCACAATGACACTCACAATTTATAAGTATATGACGCTCACGAATTGTGTAATGATTGTACAAGTAAAGTGTAGCCTTATCTAGCTTGGTTTAGAGTGAGTGATGCCTTTGGTCTAGGTAGATTTCGGGACTCTTCCTTAAACAATGATGATCCAAAGTGTTAGTACATGCCAATAAAACGGTCTTCTTGATCTTTTTTGATATTTTATATGTGCTCAATTTTATGAAATCCGCTTTAAAGAAATCACTATCACTTACCCTTGCTACTAGCAAATTCTGAGTTATGGCGACTTATTACATTCATGCTACATAAAAATACTGAATAATTATTAATATTTAATTTTTGCATTTTACAATGCTATTTTTGTGTGATAAATATTAAACAAGAAGATATACTAGAAAAAAACAACTAGAGACATAAGCCTAGTTGTTTTTTTCTTGTTTATTATTTATCAATACTGAATAAATTTAGCATGCAATAATTTCCAAGTCGAATGTGAAATTTATGAATTCTTAATACAATTTGTGACTTTACTATTAAATAATATGCATCCACAAATAATATTTTGAAAACCATCGAACATGTAGCGATCTTACAAATTTTTACTAGATCTATATATGGTCGATCATATTCGAAAATTACATTACATTGTCATTGTTATAAAGAATCAGAAGAAAATACACAAACAAAAAAAAATTGCACCAAACACAACCTAACTTCCGTGAAACACGAACATTCAATCAAAACAACCGAACCGGGTGTCGATAGAAACCAATCTCGTTATCGCCATCACGATATCTACTGTCGCGTAAACGACAATGAATCTTTGAGCTGAGCTGAGTTCGCCTCCCAGACAGAACTGGGGGCCTACCTATAAACTTTTAGAAAACCTTCTTATCTGAACGTTTTGTTTTCAATACAAATTTTGTTATTCCAGCCAAAGATTTGTTCCTTGGCAGGAATAACAAAATTTTACTTTTGAAGATGTCCACTTCATGTGAAGACGATGATTGAGCGAAGAAGTCACTAAACTTCTAGCGGAAAAATAAGCTTACTTTAAGAGGGCGTAGAACAAAATAGCAGGGCAAGATTGAAACAATACTGCGCTATAAGATGGCAGTAGGCCCCCTGGCCAATTAATTCAGTAAGACTATTTGGCCCGCACCATGACTGTGCTTCGTTCGCCCTGTATAAGAGTTATTACAAAATAATGAAAGCCGCGCCGCCCGCTGAGCCCCACAATTGGCCTGCTTAGCCGCCGCACCACCGTTTAACAATTTTAATTTTTAGTTTGTATTCTAACGGTGAACAGTTACGTAAGTGCTTATATCGGGACAATAATCAGTTTCGCTTGTACGCCTACGTGTGATTGTTGTATGTAACGTTATTAAATTAGTCTGATATCGTGTCTACTTGTTTCATACTCGAGTTTAATCATGGGTATCTCCTGGTGTGAATGACTGAGAAAGCTCTTATCTGACTTCGGGTTAATCATTTGAATGTTGTTTGATGAAACGTAACTGTCAGCATTAATATTAGCAAAGCGATCAGGGTTCCTTACTAAAACAACAACACAAAAAATTGCAAGAGTTGTGCTCAAAGCTTCTGGAAATAATCAAACTAAAACGAATCATAGGGAATATCTACTGTAAGCTTACTTTAAATAATGGTAAAAAAATACAATTACATTAAATGATTTTACGATTATAGTTATTAGTAGGATGAAATTATCTTCGCAATAAATTAAAACTGAAGCGGAACTTGCGAAAAGTCTTCAACCGAACCAGTTATAAAAATTTACTCTTTATGTGCATTCCTCAGCCAGCAGCCGTGCATTATAATTATTTTTGCGTGCAATACCACAAGTATAACATACAACCTCATCGGGCGCGGGCCAATCAGTTGAGCGTGTTTCGCGGGGTGCGTGCGTACGCGCCGACGCGCCGGCGCGTGAAGATGCGAGATACCAACCGCCCGGCCATATGACGCGGGCGTCGATATCAACGCACGACGTTTTTAATAACAAAACACATGGTTGGTGTAATGGAGTTCTGTTTTCTGGAGATTTTACAGTTGTAAAGCGAAGAGTATCTCACTTTTGCATTAAGACTATTACAAACTTATGACTTCTTGATGCTCCAATGGCGAAGCTGTCTCCAAATTATAAAAAAAAGCACAATGAATGAATGAAAATGTGAAAATTCTTTTGTGTTTGCAAATAATAATAGTAATTTTAACTTTAAATTACGTTTTCAGGCCCTTATTTTCCTGCAGTTTTGAAGTGATGCTTTTTTGATAGATCGACCTTCTAAGAGAATGTTTCCAAAAAGAAAAAATATATAAACGGGCCCCAACATAAATTTAAAAATATTTAAAACAGAAATCTCAGAAATCAATTTTTTATGTTCTTCTGAGTTTATTAACACATTCTTCAAGATATTTGGAGGTTTTAATACAGTTTATTCAGTTCAGAAAGCTAAACCAAGCGGCTGTCGGCTGTACTGGGTAGTTCCTTTTTATTAATAAAAAAAACCCTTCAAAATCACACGAATTGACATAAGTCATATGTCACTGTCAGTGCCTAGAGTTATCGACCAATGAAATAGTGGGATTCAGCGTTCTGTGAGTTCACGCACTCAATGTGAATCGAATAAGAATCGAAGTTGACAAAGTAGAAAAAGTGTTGGGTTGCTGTTTTTATAATATTATTTGATACATGAAAATATTCCTTATTTTGTGCTCTTTGCATATATTATATTTTCATCAATGTCGGTTGCCCAGCTTCCATACAAAAATGGAACATCTCCTTTAATCATACAAAATATATTAAGTTTTGTGTCAGATATCGCTGATATTTTTATCTTAAAATTTGCAGCGAATTTGATTCATTAACAGCGATAGACACTAAAAATCTGCATGTGATATGGTAGGTATCTTCCTGTCCCATATTTATTTATTCATTATTATTTTGGGAAATCTACGTAAGGATATAAAGAAAGCACTGTGCATTAAGATTCTCCAATGCTTCATTTTTCTTACTTCGATATCCACCGGGCATTTTTTTTGGCAAAGAAGTTACATATTGCCAGATCAATTTAAAGATTAAAAAACCACCTGGGTAAACTCCACTGCTAAGCCTGCATACTTGCAATCATAAGTCAATACCCGTTCTAAATACCTATAATTTGAATCATCAGATGGAAACTAACGAGATCAAAAGGAAATACACAAATCAAGGCAACTTAGAGTAAGCATTCGAACAACATGAACTTTAATCAATGAAGTTATGTCGGCGTCTTTGCGATTTAACTAACCGAACAAAACAATGAGCCATGACGACGGATGGATGCGGCTTTCAATATGTAAATAAGTAAAATTAGTCGAGCTGTGTTTGGATACTTTGTTATCTTATCTTGGGCTTTCCATAGAACCTTCCGACAGAGATAAGAAAATAACGGCAAAGGCCAAGTACACAATTTTTATTCGTAAGATTGGTGTTTTAAGTGACAAAATAGTTTCAGAGTTCAAATAATTGTTCAGTGTGAAATTGGAAAGAGTGCACTCGTAAAATTGAAAAGATTGTAATTAACATTTCTTCTCACCAACAAAATTAACTTAACTTACTGCAATCTCCATAGCCACGATTGAAATGGCTAGGGTGTTTACTAGTGTTAAACACCCTAGCCCTTTTAATCGTGGCTCTAGTGCGCTCTAGTGTACTCTAGTGAGTAAACGTGCCCCTTTTTTACATGATTGCTCGCGCGCTCCTCTATAGTAGACCAGTTTATACGAATATTTGTTATAAAATATTATAACATGGACATCTATTGAAATTAACGGTACATATTTCTCGAAACATTATTTTATTGTTTTAGTGTTGTGAAGAAGTGAACAATCTTGAAGTAAGTCTTATTTACCTAAAACTGGCATTTGTTTCTATAATACCTATAATAAGGAAATTTGCATTATCACGAAAACAAAAAAATCTTACAAATCTTGTAAGGCAATAGAATTTTATAATAAATATGGTAAAAGAATTATTTCAATATGTATCTTGAAAAATGGTATAATAAATCAACTTTTACTGAAGCCCGAAATAATTCTATCTGTAACGTCACAAATCTCGATGCCGGTAGAGCTGAGGCGGGTCAGCCCGACTAATCGTAGACGACCGAGAGTCATGACGTCATTGACCGACCGCGCAAGTGGAATCGAAAAGTATCATAACTTCCTCATTTATAAGGATAATTGAAAAATAAAATAGATATATAAGTTTAGCGCTCTTTTATAATAAAAAAAAAAAAAATGGAAACTTCCTTATTGCGACATCAACATTAATAAAGAAGTGAACATTGATTCATTCAAGTATATTTCTTTGGAATCACAATATTGGGGCTATTATGCAGCTTAGTAATGAAGTCTAGGCTAGATATTGCCAGATTTAATTTACTTCAGACATTCCTTCATAAAATATTTACACCTTTTTGTGTGTGACATCAGTAGTCGCGCGTATTACTATAGTACTAGTAGAACCAGAGTTTTAGTGTTATATTGCAGCGACAGGTTCAATCGCAAGAGAGTGTGTTAATACTTATTTGTCGTACCTACTATTTCATAGACTAGGCTCTACTATAGTAGAACGCGCGTGCACTCTAGTGTTAAAGTTATTTTTTACAGCGATAGCTTCTGAACCCTTAATTCTGTGAGTTTTAAAGTAGTGTGTAGTTATAAAAATTAAAATTTGAATAGGTACCCCTGGTTCGTCGTTCCATGGTCGCACGAGCTCGGCTAGTTACGAAGCATGTCCCACAAGATTCTTGCTGAGTCAGCGTCGTCTCTTTAACTCTTCCCAGTGATTGTTCCATTCGGCATTGTCTGTCAATATTTTCCTCCCCCCTCGCCCCATTCCTCCGCCAGTTAATTACTTTTCATTAGACAATAACCTCTGTGCTTACAGCTGGACGCCATTACGAAATTTGTTTATGATTTGTTTCGTCATCATGTACCACGCCGTGTGTGCCGGGGGTCGTCAGTATGCTCATGCCACTAATTCTCTTTCAAATCATATGAATAGTATGCTAATTGTAATTTTAATTTTTGCATTCACGATATATAAAGAGACAAATTTTGTACAAGAAACAAGTACTTAGTCTCCAAATTGCTTAGACGAGCCTCGAAATTGAAAACCCAGTTTTTGGGAAATCACTAGTTAACCAGCCTTTACATCAATGTTTAATCTAACCTTTTTAATAGCTCATCTCTCTGCTTTTATAAGTTTGCGTTATTTCTACATTAATAAAAAGATCTGTTTCATACATCTGTGGACTTCCTTTATAGTTTCGATAGCTTTTCTAAAATTGAACTAAACTAATTTTTACTTGAAAAAAGAAACGAATTATTAATAAATCTTTCAATAGATTGAGCTAATTTAAGGGTAGGATTTTTTGTTTTTGAAAAAAATATGGATTCTGGGAATATCAGATTTTTTATTGTTTTCTTTTAGTTAAGTAATTCTAAATTAAATAATCTTATGTATACTTACAGTCGGGGAACATCCCGGTCAACCGGTAAAGGTTTTTATAGAGCGTTATTTCAAAAAGATTTATAGAAAACCTTTTTATTAAAAACAATAGAACATTAACAGTAATTACATTTCAATAATATTAATTTTCTTTCATTTTATTAGTTTTCGCAAATAAGTTTCCCAAAAAACTCTACTAGGCGACCGGCAGACTGTTTATTTAACAAAAAATCACTTAGCAACCAGTTACGCGCTGTCATTACTGTCACATTTTTCATTCTGTATGACAGCCACAACAGCGACGAAACTGACACTGAACCGAGTTTTCCTTATAACCAGCCCTCGGGAAGTTTCCCGATTGTACAGTACAAAAAACTCTACTGGTCAACCGGGAACTTCCCCAACTGTACAGTCAGCAACAAAAGTCCATGAACACATCCAAATTTTCAAAACCTCTGCACACTATAAAGGTTCATATATAACTGAACAGGCTGTTGTACAAATGTCCGTAGACATTTGGGAATACCAAAAGTCGATGTACATTATTTTTACAAAAGTAGCTGAACATGTTTAATTACATAATTAGCCTGATCTGTTAAATATCAAAATTTGCTGAACAAGTCTGACTACATAAATTCAGTGATATGTATACTACTCAAAACTCGCTGAGCATATTTTTTACAATAATCTCCTCTAAGTAGCGATTGCAGCCACTTATATAAATCACTTATATTGACATAATTAAAAACAAAAGTTAGAAAGAATGTTTGTGGAACATGCAATTTAAAATCATGTTTGATACAGTCAAGGTCATAAATATATGTACAATCATCATAAATAGTCGACAGGTAGAACGATATTTAAATTGAAAATTTATAAAACTTTCTTCTACCATTCTGAATAAAGCCACCACCACCCCTTGGAGTGTAACTTTTATCCATTAAAGAAAATAATTTGTAAAATCTATTCTTAAATGTCGTAAAACACAATTGACTTGAGAACCTCCTCTTTTTGAAGTCGGTTAAAATCTAAAATAGTAAAAAAGTGTAAGAAGCGAGAGGCTGGCATAAACAAATGACATGTCAATGATGTCACGACCAAAATTAAAGAGACAAATGTATTATATGACAGTGCTATACTTTTTTCGATGATTGTCATCAGTCTAAATTCGAAAATTGGTCCGGTTATGATCTAACAAATCACTTTTAGGCGATACTACGTCCAGCAACTTTTGGAAGTTTACTATACAGCCACTTTTGGAAATATACTGTCCAGCAACTTTTGGAAGTTTACTGTCCAGCCACTTTTGGAAGTCTACTGTCCAGCCACTTTTGAAAATATAATGTCCGGCCACTTTTGGAAATATACTGTATAGCTACATTTGGAAATTTAAAATGTAAATGGAATTTTGTTTGTAACTATGTTCAGTAACTTATGTACAATTCACGTGTCTAGTGTCTTTTGTAACGTTATTTTGTTCGGCAAGTTTCGTTGCTGACTGTACCTACGTGAAATGTCAGAGACATGTAGGCGACTTGAAACATCATCGATTTTGGACTCCATCCAAATTAGGCGTAAGACGTGGAACATAAAAATTGATTTTCACCTACAAGGTCTTTGGGCGTTACGTAAGTCTTTGTCCATCGGCATCCTGAGGTCAGGCGATACACGCCGGCCACATGCCAAAGGTCGCCGTCAGTGGAGCATCCAATCATACGGTGAAAGGGACCCATTGTGCTCAGCAACGGTCAAGAATGGACAATTTGCAAACACCGCATGGACAATTAGCTTGGTGTACCCGATCGACAAATTGTAGCGTGCTGTGTTGGTTTTGTTTTCTTTTTCATTATTTTGGTGCTCTTTCTTCAGGTTTCGCATTTGGTGTGGGATATATACGAGTATTTTGCTCTATTTTCAATTTCGCTGCCTGTTTTCAAGATTTCGCTTACTCACTTTTTACACATCACTCTATAGTCTATAGCATGAAATAAATAAATTATATTATATTATGAAAAAAAAAAAATATATATTTTTTTGTTATTTTCTAGATTTCGAGTGAACTGTATGTAGCGGTTTCTATCGTGAAAACAAAGTATTATTTCATGTACGTGTAAACACGCAGAAGTAATATAGGGCGGGAATACTGAGATGCAAGAGGATGATAAACAAAGGACACAATCACAGCTCGTTCAGGTGGAAAAGACATGCTTACATCTTGAGTTAAACATAATTATGACGCTAAATCTCAAGAAAAAGGTATATGGTTTAGGACCATTCAATGTCAGCCTCCTCATAAGACATGGTTTGAGAATTGTAACTTCAGCAGAAATTACATAAAGTTAGTTTTAAGACTCCGATCTGGTCACTATCCTTCGGCTAAGTTCGCATTTTTAATGAAAAAGGCTGACTCAGATATATGCCGTTCTTGTAATAAAGTGGAAGATGTACAACATTTGTTGATGGATTGTGTAAGAAACAAGGATAAGAGAGAAGTATTATTTAAAACCTTCAACATAAACCGCCTTGATGTAGGAGTTATCCAAAGTGCTCTGTCAGTTCCTAAATCAGAAATAGCAAAACGATTATGTAGCCTGGTTACTAATTTAAGTTAATAATAATAATAAGCATAGTTATAGAGTACCTACTTTAGTGTAATGGTAAGATTTTTGTATAAGGCATGATGGGGTTGGCATATCGAAAATAATAAAACCCGGATATCAAACGCGCTATATTTCCACGAACTAAGTTGTAATTGTCCGTATTTTTAGGTTTTTTAGGGGTTTTTTGATTTTCCCGACGTTTCGGCACCTTTACAGCTGCCGTGGTCACGGGATGACTGGCTACTTATGACAACGGGATGACAACCTAAAAATACGGACAATTACAACTTAGTTCGTGGAAATATAGCGCGTTTGATATCCGTAAAAGTTGTTTTATTTCAATGAACAGTGCGCGGCAAAACATAAGATGTACGTATGATAAAACCCCTTTAAAAAATAAAGATTAAAAGAAAAAAAAATCATCTTGAGTTGCTGATGATGGTGATGTCTCAGTGGATCAGCTCAGTCCGACGGTCTTTGGCGGCCGGCGTCGGGGCGGTTAACACAATTGCTTGCTAAAGTGTATTTGGAGAAAACACCTAGATTTTCACTTGTAGGTACACAATTAGTTATACAACGCACTTGACACTTTAATTTAAAGTTAATTACAGATGCGGATTCGTTTATTATAAATTTTATTGATTAGCGCATGTTGATCGTGCGCGGTGAGATTCGAAGGGAAACAAAATGTCGTCCAGTAGATCATTTTATAGACGAAATTTAATTCACTCTCTCGCGTGGGTGCAAGCGGGATAGTAATATTTAGTGTGCATATCAAGGAAAGGGACACATTTAAAGGGATGGGAAAATACGACATATTTAAGCAAGTTCATGAAATCAATACAAATCCTTTTTAAATCCACCATATAACATCCTCTACATCTAACTTACATACGACTTGGCGATTCACCCACTGGCACCGCGCCCCGCGAATGCTAGCTAGACACTTGTACCATTTAGGATTATGTGGCTAGACTGCATATTCTGAAAACAGCGGCCTCACTCTTGGCGAAATCGGGTTGCAATCGAGATCCAATGAACATCAAAAGTCTTGTACTTGTAACAAGTAAGTAATTAAATTAAATACAAATACTTGTAATGAATAAATAAATCGAAATAAACAACTTTTACGGATATCAAACGCGCTGTAATTGTCCTAAATTAAGTTGTAATTGTCCGTATTTTTAGGTTTTTAGGGTTTTTTTTTATTTTCCCGACGTTTCGGCACCTTTACAGCTGCCGTGACTACGGCAGCTGTCACGTGACTACGTGGAAATATAGCGCGTTTGATATCCGTAACAGTTGTTTTATTTCAATGAACAGTGCGCGCCAAAACATAAGATGTACGTATGAGTAAATAAAGTAATGTTGTACTCTGGAAATCTATTATGACGCCAATCAACTCTCGAGCCTCAAGTCGAGAATCAGTAATATACTTGACGTTCGACCGCAGAACCACGATAATTGAACGACGATGTTCAATATCGTTACAGTTCGTGTTCTGTGATTGCAAGTTTAAACTAACATTCGATTCTTTCGATTCCTTGATAATTGTAGGTTTCTTAGTTTGTGAATGTGTACAAATCGTCGCGCGATTCCTTTATAAGCCCTCGCCGTCACTCGAACCCGATTCTCTCCGATTCTCTCGATTACTTTGTAGCAGGTCTTTTAGTTTGTGAATCAATACAAACCTTCGAGCGATTCCTTTGACCGGCACTCGAACTCGTGCCCTGCTCACATAATGCCGCGATATTTGCATAGTAATCGTGGCCACCTTAATTACACCCCTGGCCACTGCAGGGGTTTGTGGCGGTATAGATGACCCAATAGTTTATTTGGAGCGCCCTGTAAAGTTTATTTAAGGCGGTAGTTATCTTTTTGAAAATCGACGCGATTCTCTATGTTATCTATATAGTTCATTATAATAGAATATACCGTATATACCGTTTCCGTACCGTCGTGGGTAAAAAGTTACGAGAAAATATCAGATTAGAGCGATGCATACATACCTAACAGAGTTAGTCCACCTTCATCCTTCAATATTGCATAACTATAATAACATTACATACTTTGATATTGCTATAATAACTCCTGCCAAGTACACATGAGAGCTGCATACCGTTTTATTATATCAAAGTTACCGTGATACGTCAAAAAATTACATCATTCTTAAAAAATGCACTACGAAAATAACTTTTATATCGTACCCGATAAGGGCATCGCTCAAGGTTAAAATGTTAGAGTTGCAGATGACTTCTACGATTACGTTGAAAGCTTTTTCCTTGACGGCTGAAAATCGGTGTTTTTGATGACCGGCAAAAGCCACACACTGAGCCTGGACCCTACTTGCTGCTGCATACACGTGCATTCCCTTTTTTCTGTTTGTCTTCTGTTTTTGTTAATATTGTAAATGTTAATTTCCTTTGTTTTTTTTATTTTAATTTTCTTTGTATTTTTCATATTTTTTTTCTATTTGTGTAATAATGTTATGAATGTATGTGTGTGTCTTAGCAAATAAAACTTTTTATCTATCTATCTTTTTTTATCTAAGTAGCTGTGTTATTTTATAGCCATATTCCAAATTGTTTAATGTGTAAGCTTCATCTTCTTGATCTAGGTAGGGGTATAATGATTAACTTGTAACTCCTAAATACGAAAATAAAATTTTCTTGCGGAATTTTCCTTATTTTCATTATAAAAGTTTTATTTGACCTCTCTACTGAAAGCTCATTGTTCTACGCACATTTTTTATTTAGCCCTCATTTAACCCAAATTCCTGGTTTAATGTAAAGCTTTTAGACAAATTTATCTGCAGTTTGGCTCAAACGGGCCAACTTTACGAGCCCGTAAGGTTTCATGCCGGGCGGCCATTGCGACGTCTTGACCGACGCCTTAACAATTAATTAAAATACAATGGACGACTTAGTGCAAACATACAGTAGAGGGTCGAACCAAGCTTGAAGTTGTGTTAAAAATAAAACAGAGTTTGAGCTTACGACGGAATTTCCATGTTTTGTTTTTGGAGTACGTATGTAAAAATAAAGTTTCGAGCCTTACAATTTTTTTACAAAAAAATACCAATGATGAATTTTTAATATAGTAATAAGTAGTGACTAGAAAAACGCCATTCGTCTCACAAGACCCGCTTGAGAACAATTTGTGGGATGAGCCGCTTTTTCTTACAAAAAAAAACTTACAAGATAGCACGGAAAATGAAAAAATAAAAAATCATTAAATACAAATGACATTTAGAAATATTTTTATATTGTTCGAATTTTTATAAACAAAATGACACGATTGTCAGCTGTTAACTTCTAATGCTAGATGGTGAAGTACAGAATCATAAAATAATTTGGCCAACGAATTACGAACATCACAACACCGATTAAACAAAAAGTTCACAAAGGCGTGTCGTACACGCATTAATCGCCAACAAAGTTAAGTAGTAATGTATTTTTTTTTTGCCGTTTTTTACTACTAATACCAACTGTAAATAGTAAAGGGAAATTGACGAAGTTAAACCAAATTTTAGTTCAAAACTTTGAAATGATTTATTTTTTTAGAACAAAATTCTTTTATATCCAAATGTTGAGATCTTTTACAAGATTGAGTTTTACTACGTCGAAATTAGATTGCATAGGATCATAATATTAGGTATGTCATAGGATTTAAAATAAAATTTAAATACTTTTTTATCTGATTATTATTTGTAGTAAAAAATGTATGTCTTGATTTTAATTTTTGTCGTTCTACCATATTCCAGACGCATTTTCAAAAACATAAATGTAGGTACTTATATCAATTTACATTTATGATGATCTTATACAATACTAGCTTCCGCTCGCGGTTTCACTCGCGTGGTTCCCGTTCCCGTAGGGTTATCAGGATAAATGTTACTCTCCGTCTTTTCAACTCTTTGCCAAAAATCAAGTCGATTGGCTGCTTAGCTAGGACGTGAAGGATAGATAAACAAACACATTTTCGCATGTATTATATTAGTTAGGATTCTGTCCATAGCAACTAGAACAAAATACAACCGAAAAAAGAAAACGGGCCAACTCTTTTGTGTGGACATTGTTCAATGTTCAGAATATTTTGGTGTGCAAATGTACAATGGAATAATGTTTGTGGAATTATTTTACCGGCCACGGCATTGTTGCGGGCCACAGCGGTGTAAACAGCCGATAAGTGGTGGTGGAACAATTATATAATATAAGTAAGTATATAGGAACTGGTCGTTTCTAATTTAAAATTATTAAATTATACACATTTTTTACAAATACTTAGGAGTAATAAAACAACTTTTGCGGAATATTAGTGCGATTTATTTACACAAAATATATATTTGGTACTATAATTTTTCGGTTTATTTGAGGTTTTTTGGTTTCCAGACGTTTCGGCACCTTTTGTGTTGCCGTGGTCACGGGTTGACTAGCTACTTAGGAGTAAGACAGTATTTTTTCATAAGTTTATTTGTAAAAAAAGTCTGTCTGTTTTTATCCTATCTTAATAATGTAGTAAGTTTAAACTAAGTTCAGAGTCGTAACAATTTGTATAATCTCTGTCCATTTTGTAAGAATAAACATTAGGTAGATAATTTTTGTTTGTTTGTAAAATACTATATCAGCTTGTGTAAATAAACACCCCGTGTAATTAACTAACGGAACAAACCAACTAGAAGTCGGTTACAAACCATACAAATCTCAACGCAACAAGAAAACCGAATCAAAAGCAAAATTTTTCACCAAAACCATGACAACATCAATTATTATTAACAATCGCGTTTTTGAACGCATTCAAAAATCTGCAAACACGCGAATTCCCATTGGCAATAATAAATTCTTTTCAAAATTTACGAAGGCTAGAGAGAGGACGCCGCCCGAAGCGCCCTCTCTCGTGAAAAATGCGAATTACGTTTGAAGATGTCCACCGAGTCAGAAACTCATTGTAGTCTCGATAACGATTCAGGGACGCTCTCCCGAAGCCATCGCTTGTGAAATTATTGCGAAGCGGAAAAGTGGGAAAAATCAGCTTTACATTATATGAACGAGCTCTTGGTAAATAAAGGTGAAGGGACGAGGTTGTTTGAGAACTGATTACCAGTATTGTTGAATGTTGGTGTTGGATGTTTGTGTTTTGAAAAGAAGGCGAGTGATAAACAATACTGTTTTGGTTGAATGGTTAATGATAATGCTAATAGTGGTTACAAATAATTACGATTAATTACTGTTCTATGTTATCAACAAGCATTTTCAAATCCATATACTTTTCAGCCCCTATTCCACTTCCCAAGTATAAGATTTATGACCTTTCTAACAGTCCAATTTCTCCCGATAACAAAATACTATCCCAAGCCGACTGGATTTCGAAAGATCAGCTTAAACGAAAAACTAAGCTAACATAATAACATTATTAAGTCATAATATAATAAAGTATTATGAGTGTTTCAAATGAATAGTAGAAGAAATATCTAGCTGCTTATCCTCACAGATATGTAGACTGTTGATGATTTAATTAATATTTAATAAATGTCAATATGTGAAGTACTTAATTATTTCAAGTTCTATTTGTTAATAACGTGGCTGTCCAAAATGCAGAATTCGGACGAGATATCGGGCCGTACACGAGTCAGCCGGACATCGAACAAGCTCGACGTAGTATATGTAAGGTTTTCAAATAATACTATAAACAATCTTGTTTCATAATTATTAGGATGTGAATGTTTATTTTATTTTAATAATCTTCATACAATGTGATGTTCAACCCTAAAGCAACTAGATCAAAATACACCGAATAAGGAAAACAAGATAACTCTCTGTGTGGACATTGTTCAGAATATTGAAGAAAAAAATAGATAAGTAATGAAGGATACAAAAAAATAAATGTATAAACTCGCCACATAAGTAAGCTCGTCACGTTCTGAAAATTCCATACATTGAAAGTAAATTCATCGCCACTACTATGGGATTTATGTGTAAATTTGTCACAGGTCACAAAGGAAGCTAGGAAATTTTGTATGAATTAGGGGTAATTCATACAGTGATGATATTTTATGCAAAGAGCACAAAATAAGGAACCTTTCCATGTATTTATATATTTCTAAAAGGGGCCTGAACATTTGTTTTTTTTATAAAAAGGTAAGATAATTAAGATTAATAAAATAGCAACCCAACACTTTTTCTACTTTAGCAGCGACTTTCGATTCTCATTTGTCACATTGAGAGACGTAAACTGTCAGAACGCTGAATTTCACTATTTCATTGGTCAGTGCACTGACAGTGACAAATGAATTATGTCAAGTAATGTAAATTCGTGTGACTTTGAAGGTTTTATTTTATTATAATGCAAAGGAACTAAACAGTACAGCCGGCAGCCGCTTGGTTTAATTTTCTGAAATAAATAAACTATATTAAAATCTCAAAATACCTTGTAGAATGTATTAATAAACTCAGAAGAATATAATAAATAATTAAATCACTTATTAGAAATCATAAAATTTTAAGAAAAACTTTATTAAAAACAATTTTTTAAATTCAAGTTTTTAAATTATTTTTTATGATTGTTCGAGGAGGTTTATATATTTTTTGTTTTCGAAAACCTTATCTCAGAGGTAAAACCTATCAGAAAAGCATCACATGAAAAGTGTTGGAAAAACAGTGCCCCAAAAAGAACATCTCCTTTATTTTTAAAATACTATCAGTGGTGAGTTTACACATAATTTTGGCGTTTTTCTGATGATGAATAACCCAATTACACAACCATTTTAAAAAGCTCAAGATTTTCAGATTTTTCTATGAATAGTATTCACCTAAAAGTAGGCACTTTTGAATTAAACCAAAGTTACTAAATCTTGTAACTACAAATTGCGTCCTCAGTGCTTGTTTACTTCGTATTTATAATTTATGAAAATTATAATAGTGATGGTCATCTAATCTAGCGCCAAATTCACAAAATTAAAGAGAGTTTAAAAATTATTTGATACTGAAAAAACATCCATGTTTAATTATTAAAAATTAAGTAAAAAAAGGAAACTTACAAAATATTTATGTGATATTTTTGCGTGTACTACACTATCAGTCGGTCGGTTCCAGGGGCGCGGGCCAGTCGTTAATTGACTTTCGGCTCCAAGTGTTTCGGCCAGTCATCGTTCTAGTTTTATATTTTGGCGCCTATTCCAATCCTAACAGCCCTCTATATTTTTTACATGGCAGATCAATTATGATTTCGAATTGGTTTGATGAATCTGAATAAAATCCCATTGCTGTTGTTTAATTGCCTCGTTGATCGTTTGAAAAATGGTTCTATCGACATTGCAGCTTTTAGTCGACGCGAAATTGTTTTCGCAATTAAGTTTTATACAGACAGGCCTTGAATTGTGTATTTCGGTTAAATAGAAACTAATTCGTATTCCAATTAGTCATGCGTCGCAAATTCGCACATGCGTGTACGCACACCGTTGCGGACGTTTCACAACCGTAAAAAATAATCAATTTCGATGCAAATGGCTACGAAAATTGCGCGTAACGTGCGTTTTCGCTTTCGAATCTTCGATGCGATCGGTTAATTGGTGGGTATCTTTATATCACTCGGTTGAAAAAGCTAGCGGTGCATCCGTGGGTTGTGAGGGCTTACGATATTCGCATTGATATGAAATTTGATAAATAACGGAGGTGACTTTAAATAATTGTGTGTGGAAACTTACAAGGTGCGGGCTGGCCGAATGGGGCTCCGGCACGCCACCTAGTGCTCGATAACCACTTCGATCGAGATGCAACAACCGTGCCAAGGTCTTGTTTTCTTCTTTAGGTCTACTGGAGCGATTAAACACGATACTTTACTAGTGTACCTGAGCTTTTAAGTTAATGGCATTGAAATCTATTTTCAATATTTTTTCAAGTGTTGTTTTTTCCATCAACTTTCAATATCTATTTAGTAAAGTTCTTTAAGAAAATAGGTAGATTAGGTAAGTGTTTCTTAGTAGTGGCATCGTTATCGTTGTAATTTGCTAAAAGGCAAAGGAGAGCTTTACCTTCAGGGACAATATTGATATTAATGAGATATTCTTAACTAATACGAGTATAAGTAGTTAAAGTGTAGATCGAATACAGCCTATACAATAAACGTATGTATACGTGTGTAGTAGGCAACCAGATACACGAAACAGCCTGTTCATAAACCATGATCGATGTTTCAACATTATAGAACGCGATCAGCGGACCGGATTGTAACGTATAAATTACCGTGTCAGCATTGTCTTCTAAACAATGCGACATACGAAACAGACGGGGTGATTCATATTCCCATAATTAGGTATTTGCGTCGACATGCGAATTCATTAACGCGTTCGGTGTTGTTAGCAGGGCCGCGTACTGCGCGTCGCCAGACGATGCAATCGTACATACTGACAGCAAAAAAAACAATAAACTATGAAATAAAATCCAAAGCATGCATTGGTAGGTTATCATAATACATGCAAATACAAAACACCGCTTGTTTTGGAGCCTAAATATATAGGTATTTTAAAAACCATGTACTGATCTATGGCTACGAGATCTTTGTTAACATTGACCTTTGTAATGTTAACATTGACCTTTGTAATTCATGTAATTGCATTTAAAGCTGTCTAGAGCGATAGCAAAAATGGGTTATCGTAATCTTGAAAAAAAAGAAGCAGATAAAATCCAACTAACGGCACGTAGCTACTTTGATGAATAGAAACTGTTATTTTTTGAAGGACGTAGAACGTTAGTTAACGTCTTACTAGAATTCGTAACGAAGGGATCTCATACTACCATACACTAAACGTAAGTTAACTAAGTAAATACCTAAAGAAGCATAAACACGCAATAAACTAGAAATTTTCCATAAGAGTTGCCACCTCCCAGCGGCGCGCGTCAGAAACGCAGCTTTAAAACATTTTCCGTCTGATCGCGCGATCTGATTTCCCTCCACGGTTCCATTACGGTGCAGTAAAGTTTACGTCGCATAAATCTTGAAGCCATCGGAACACACGCACGGCTTTCGGTGTTATAGCTGTTTTATGTTGTTAAACGAAACGGTGAAAAGGCAGCAATAAACGAGCAGTGCGCCATGTTGAATCAGCGGAACATGGCATAAAACTGCTCAAAAAACGCTTTAGGTGTGAATATTTTTCAATATACAATCTTTATCTAATTCTTTAAATGTGTGCTTCGTGCTCTTCTAGAAACAAGTTGTAAGTAGTACTTTTATTTTTGAGACAAAAGTAATTAAAGGGTGGATTTTTGAAGACTGACAATTTTCGTAATTTCGGTGGCATTTTTCATTTAACGTGTTTTCGTTAATCTTACCACTTTAAATAAAAGGTTTGGATGTTATTATTATATCGAACGCTTTTTGGGGCCCATCCTATAACTTAATGTCCCAGTAAAATAGAATGCAGAGGTATCTATACCAACAGCCAAGAATCATCGTCATCATATGCACTGCTGGGCTTAGAACTCCTCTAAAGAACTACACGAAGATCGGCTCTGCGCTGCCCACATCCAGCTGTTTCTCATATTCTTTACTAGATTGTTGGTTTACCTTGTCGGGAGCCTACCCATGGGACACAACATAAGAATTCAATATGATTATCGTCTGTTTCATAATCATCTTGAGACCCACTCTTTAGGCAGCACTACGTAGAACTTCATTGTGTTCAGGTCTTTCAAGGTCTCAGCCATAAAAAGTAATGGAAAACCGAAGGTGTGTTAGGTACCGGCTATTAATGTTGAGTCTTTTCCAGTCCAAGAGGTTAAAGACATCCTCCAACGCACCTGTGAACAGTTTCGGAGAAATAAGTCTCCAATTTGTGGTCTGGTTCTGTTGTTGGACCGACATGATGCCATTTTCGTACAAATACCTCAACAGCGCAATATACGTGTAATCCAGTTGGTACCTTGGAGACTTTGCAGCACCACCCAGGCCTCTATTGAATCAAGGCTTTCTAATAGTCCACGAACGCCAAGCAGATTATACTCCTCGGTGTTCTGTACTACCTGCCGCAGCGTATAGTGCTAATGGTGCTAAAGCCTTTTCGGAACCCGGTTTATTCGGGAGTTTGAAAGTTGTCCAACCTGCGAGCAAGACGATTCGTTATGACTCTACTTTTAGAGCCATACTAATCTCGTGCAGGCTGACGTCACTGAAATCTTAGGGGTATAGTGGCGGTTTTCTGCTTCATTAAATAGAAACTTATAGTGAAAAGGATATAAGGCAACACAGTGATTATGGTGGTATGATCGTAATTTCGGTGTCAACAATTGACACCTAAATTATGACACCGAAATTACGATAAAAACGTTGTAGTTATTTTTTCGTTAAAATATTTAACTTTAATACGCAGTTATTTTATGCTAATAACATGAGGTATACTGCTATCTCATATAAAAATAATAGCCCGATAAAAGCTAACGATATAATTTTAAATAGTGGCACCGAAAGTATCGTATCAGCTGTACAAAACTATATTTCGGAATAATTTTCTCGTCAAGATGTAGAATTCGTATGTTGCAACTGGCACTTCACATATAGGTTGGAACACGACTAAACGCTCTTTCAATAGGTGTAGATCATATCACGAAACTCCGCTCAGCTCATGATCTACAAACGGCTATTTGCAGGTCGTTAAAAGTATGATTTTGGCGTGACCATTGCATTCGCGCTATCTTTAAACTACATTTACAAAATTGCCTATTCTTTTTATACTAGTATACTTTCATTACTAATGCAAGTATTTAGTAAGCTTTATTTATAACGAATAGGTTGTAAGGACAATTATTTATAAGCATTTGATTGCGCGCATCTACGAGTGTGACATGTCTCACAACCACAGTTTAGGGTGTTTTTCGCAGCTTCTATTTTTAAAAATTGCTTTTCTTTTCATTGGCTGTACCTTAAAAGGGTTAATTAATTGTATAAAAAATACATTCAACGCTTATTGATTATTATTATTTTTTTAAGACCCTGTGACGCTTAAAAATCGCCTGTTGAAAATCCACCCTAAAAGAACATGTTTAGGTCGTTCTGTCAGGCACAGCAAAAGGGTGCGATTTAGTGACAAGGAGATTTCCGTTCATCTATACTATTTATATAATATTATAAAGAGGAAGTGTTTGTTTGTTTGCTTGCTACGAACAAACTCAAAAACGACCGAACGGATTTGGGTGTTTGATACACAGATAGTAGATAGCCTGGTTATGAACATAGAATACGTTTACCGCGGGCGGCCGTAGTTTGAAATAATTTAATTAGATTTCTTTCAACTTGTAAGAACACCCTCTTCTTTGTTTCTTTGTACATTTATTTTATATTTCTCTCGGTAGTTTGAAGTCTAACAATGATACTTTACATTTAAGATTTTCCAACGCTTTCTGCAGACCCTACCAACGCAAAAAGCTCTCAAGCAATGATGCTATCAAGTGCACACCTAGCTATGCAGACTGATTAATTAAAAACAATAATAATAGATTTAATTTCTCTCAACTTTATCACACTCAGGTAAAGACTTTCAACTCCTCAACCTAATTACCAAGTGTCGCTATAAGACGACGCCAACGTAAAGAAACATTTTTATATATCGTGTGAACTGTTAAACCTTAGATAGATTGAAATAAAGCTCATTTTGCCTCAGTACTTAGATTAAATACTGTTTTTCTTACTAGGTGGGGCAGGTGTTGTCACCCTTTTTGTTAAGTCTTGATCGAAAACTATATTAATTGTTAATCAAGTGTCATATTCAGAGTAATTGAATTCGTAAAAAGAATGATGAGCTAATTTCATGGCGCAAACGCAACTTTAAAGAGGAAAATTTTATCGCTCATATATTTATGAATACATTATTTTTAATGGATGATCTGATCATATTTTTATAAGTTTGATGTAAAGAAAAAAAATTCTGCTTAAATGCAAGAAACGCATGTAGAATTTTAAAGTACCAGCACTGAAGTTAAGCCCACTCTTTATCATAGTCAAGAAGTACCTACCAAGTTTAAGTTTGAGTGCTTCATTCTTCTTCTTATTTTTAAGGTCATTTCAAGTTTAGTATTGTAGTAGTTTATTAAGATTACTGAAATCAGCAGTCATACAGTAATTTTTAGTAATTAATATTTTTAATTTGCAAAAAAAATGTATAATATGCTTATTCATAGCCAAAAATATATTGCTCTAATTTCGTACAAACACCTAATCATTTTATTTAACTTAATTTTTTTTATGAAAAACTTCTGTAAAATGTTGTCTTGTATTTTTTAAGTAAAAAAATAAAGATTATTAATATTCGGTAAAAAAAAGTTGTTTGCAAATAGAAAAATACAGAAATAAAATAACATAGCAACTTCGCATCAACAACGACTTGGATCAACCACATAACTCAAACACAATTGAATTGTTTTCTTTAAAACTGGACATTGGTAATAACAAAAAGTTTAGGTATAATCTAACTTTTGATCGATTTATAAAGAAAATTTAAATCACATGTTCCATTTTTAAAGATCCGTTTGTTTAATTAGTTAAATAGGTTCGAACATTTCAACGCGTTCGTTCAGCCGAACGTAGAAAACCGCAGAGGGACGGTCACGCGATTGTCTTGTAGGGTTGTTAAACAACGTGAATATTTTATTGTTTAAAATAAAATTATTTAATGGAGAGTACGTATGTATTATAAAAATTCTATGACACATTTAACGTAACTTTTTTTTGTACTTTCAATATCTACAAAATTTTAAATATGTATAAGTAAATAAACAATTAAGCGGGCAAAAATGTCACGTCCCCTTTAATGCTAACCCTAGTGGGCAGAATCCACAAAATTTTTAGATGTACAAAAGGACATCATCCATTTTGGTAAAAATTTAAAAAGTGCTAACTAAAAAGATAAGGCTGGATTCTGATAACTTTTGTACCCCTTTACAGTTATTATTTTTCCCCATCACGGCAGCTGAAAAGGTGCCGAAACATTGGGAAAATCAAAACCTCAAAAAAAATACCCTAAAATACGGACAATTACTACTTACTTCGTGAAATATAGCACGTTTGATATCCGTAAAAGATGTTTTATTTCAATGAACAGTGCGGCCAAAATTTAAGATGCACTTCTGTAGCATGACTATTCTAGGTTTAACTAGAGTATGAAAAGTCAAAATTAAAATAAGAACCAAAAATGTATGAAGCCCCGATGATGTCCTTTGTCTCACTGAGTGTGGCAAATTCCACTGCAAATTTTATGCATACTGCATATTCTTCTTTGCCCCACCAGTGGGGTGGCTTAGTGGGGCAAAGTGGAATAATTCCCAGGTTGCTTTTGCTAAAAGATTACGAATTCGATAGCTTGAAAAAAAGCGACTTTTAACGACGTTTTTTAAGCAGGTTAAACGATGTTTTTTAAGAATGGAGCCAGCAGACAACGCCATACAAGTTGCTACCCACGGGGTCAAACAGACAAAAAGTGTGAATCATCGACACGAAAAGGAAGACCGTGATTTTTATTGGCTTATCCTTAAGTTTTAATTCAACCTGTCTTGGGTACTAATCCTACCTAGTGCTTGGTGCAATAGGTAGGATTAGTACCATTGTGCCATAGGACCCGTATGAATATATGAGAATGCAATATAATTTTTCACCGCATCGCCAACCCTGGAGCACTCGCTGCGGTCAGGGAGACAACTGGTCCGTTATCAACTTGTCGGCAACTGATCGATACCAATTTGCTAGTGCACCATTAATTGAGACCATTTTAGACCACATTTTGTACTCACAGTGAGGTGGGGGTGTAAACAACACCTCAAATTGATTCGACCAATTTTGGGCAGGAAGTAGAAGATAGGCTGTTATTGGTTTTTGCATAATTATGTATGTCTTTATTTATTGTGTTATTACAAAATGTGGTCTAAAGTTAAACTTGGTTGGTGCGTAAAATCTATGAAAATTATCAAAGTAATTGTAGAATTGAAATAAAACAACTTTTACGGATTTCAAACGCGCTATATTACCACGAACTAAGTTGTAATTGTCCGTATTTTTTGGTTTTTTAGAGGTTTTTTTGATTTTTCCCTACGTTTCGGCACCTTTACAGCTACCGTGGTCACGGGATGACTCATATCACTCAAATATAGCGCGTTTCATATCCGTAAAAGTTGTTTTATTTCAATGAACAGTGCGCGCCAAAACATAAGATGTATGTACGTAAAGTAATTGTACTTTGATAGACTTATAAATGCTCGTAGACTAAAAGCAAAATTGCTGGAAGAATTTACCCTTTACTTATCATATTTCCGTCTAGGGGTTGCCTGACAAATGTGGTCTGCTCTTTTCACACCTGCACTGGCCCACTATATTCTACGCTATCGTGTCAATATTATCTAATCAATAACACAAACTTTTTCTTACAACTCGTCGAAGTTTTAGAGGCAGAAAATTAAAAAACATTTATCCATACATCAATGTAACAAAAATCATGTGAAACTTTAAAAAATTATAACCAACTATGGCAAGAATGCAATTAGTCACATTACACTCTGCCGTGTGTGCAGGGGGCATAATTCATTCGCTTACATTTCTCGTAGCTCATAAATTGTACAACTATTTTGATAACAGCACAAATTTAAATTTATGCGCTCTGGTATGCATTTTAAACGCGCAAACCAGGCTTGGAGCAAAAAACATGACGACTAATCTCACGTGATCTGTGGCATACGTTTAGGCGGCTTAGACATCTGGTCCTGGGCTTGGGTTAAAGGTTAAGACGATGCTAGTTCATGGGTGCGATTGCGTAAGGTAATCCTATTAATATAATAGTTCATATCGTATTTAATCGGCTGCAACTTGTATATTATAGAATGACATTTATTATGATACAATATAAACTGTCAAATAAATACGAAACGCAATCGCCTAACATGTTTTCATAAAATAAGAATAAGAATGATGTAAGTATCATGACGAGGTCGAGAGAGGTTTTATCTGCATTCAAAGTCTAAACATTTCGTCCTAGATATACCTTTCGGACTTATATGTTATGATGATCTCTGCAAGTACGCTGGTAGGGCTTGATTTAAATTTTACTGATGCAAGAGTCGCTTGTGTCACATTTCCAGAAAGAAACTGTTGTAATTATCGCCTACCGCTGTACATAGGCCTATAACGGTCTAATTAGCTCATCATTTTTTATCCTCGCCAATTGAAAACGATCGTTTATTACTTATTACAATAAATCCAGTACTTCCATATTTGCCGTATAGCTTAATAAGCTCTGAATGTATTTATAACACACGTTTTATAATACAAAGTAGCTTTAAGCAGGTGAGTTTGCAAGGTTCAGTTAATGGTCCCTGTTCATTATCGGAGCGATGCCGATCAGCGCGTGTTCCGATGACGAAACGCTCCACAAATATGATGCATCGCCCGATCGGCGATAGCAACTGAATACTTTAGACTTCCCTGCATTCCAACCAAACAAAACTCAGTCACGGGAAAACAACCCTTTATCCAACACTATAAAGTCTAGATAGAGTCGTTTTAATAGTAAAGATAAATTAGTATTGTATGAACTATCGCAATTATTAATACAGGCGAATCAATGAGGGCGCATTTTGTAGATTACATGCCTACTTTGGAATGAATGATGATAGGGAATTTCACTGTGATGCATCAATTGATGGAGAACTTTCATGACTTATTGAAACAAAAAAGGAGGAATTTACAAAGGTATCTCTATTAATGTTCATTAGCGAACGTCCACGGTCGACTGCGGATTGTCTACCATTGCTATTTTTATTATAGATCCATCTTTATCCTTTTACTGAGAGTAGTCAATGAAAAGCCTTTGCTTTTTATTATTATAATACTTTTTTGACATCTGACATGGTTTTAAAGCAGTGATGTAGTATCTATGAGAAATTAAATTACACATGCCCATCATTTGCTATACTTACTTCAAGAAAAAAAGGTCTAATTGTTCCAAAGTCTTGCTGTTCTCTGGTGAAAACTTATCGTGTGTATATTTGCTCGTGTCAGATCTTGTAATCGCATAAAATTTTATACAACGCTTAGTAGGTATAGTACAGTTGCATGAAAGAATGAATGAATCTTTAGAATGTCTGAACTTACTGCAATGCAGTACGCATCTCTAACGTCGGCCTACCACGCATTTCACAAACAAATTACCAGATATCAATCTACTGGACCTCCCACATCAAACTTCAGCAATTAAAACCAGAATGAGTTTAACGCTAGACTGATGAAATATTCTAATCAGCTACTAGAGGCATTGTAAAAAGCTGTGTGCACCGATGGACGATAAGGCCGGTGTCACACGGTACGCAAACGAGCGATTGTGCCCGCACACGGCGCCCGCGCGCTTTGCATAACAAAGGGCGCAATTTGGACGAAAAATGGGCGCAATCTTGAATCATCTCGCTGCGCGTGCGCTCGCATCCAGCGTCACGTTGACTGATGCTGCCAGCATGCTACTGGCGTATTATTCAAATCTATTTTAAATTTCCCTTTCATATATTCGAACGAACCTATAGGTTCTTTAATAATTTATTGACTAAGAGAAAGTAGATACAGCCTATCCTAATCCTAATAAATATTATAAATGCGAAAGTGTCTGTCCTTTCTTTACGCCTTAACTAAGCTTGACTTGATTTTTGGCATAGAGTTAGATGAAAGGACGGATAGTAACATAGGCTTTTTATCCAGATATTCCCATGGGAACTGTGGACCTCGTGGGTGAAATCGCTGGCGGAAGCGAGTATTTTATAAGATTTTCAAAGAAATAATCAAATGGAAAGAAAGCTGTTATCATCTTGAATGTAGTTTTGAGGATTTTCCATTGAGTTTCAGAAGATTCCAAAATTCAACCGAACTGATTCTGCAATTTAATAGTTTTTATAGTGCGTGTTGCCTTTAATATTGGACGCAATCTTCAATCATCCTGGTGCGCGTGCTCACATCCAGCGTCACAATGACTGATGCTGCCTCCGCGCGCTGATGCATGCTACTGGCGTATTCAAATCTATTTTAAACGTCCTGTTTATGTATACATAAACGTTCGTATACATACGAACCTATATATTTTTTAATAATTTATCGACTAAAGGAAATCTGGTAAGTATTAATAGGACTAGCAGATATCGAAAAATGTATTGAAAAGTAAAAAAAGTCTTACCTAGTTGATAACAGTTTCGTTGCCATTTGATTAAGAAATGAGAAAATCAGCTATTAATAACACATCATTTCGTTATGGTGTGTAGTAAGCGGAGACGGGCAGCAGCGTCTCCTACAAACTTGGCCATACTGCGATCGCCAACCCGCCTAAGACAATCCAGTTAGGTAAGTCCTGTCAATATTTATATTGAAGGTATCTCTGAATTTTAATATTGTATGATCTTGCTTCGTTATAATAAATCAGTCTACAACCGATACCCGTAGTTTCAATACTCATCACATGGCGCAGTCGGTAGGATTTAAAAGCTATTTTGTGCGGTGATATTAACAGTAATTAATTATGGAAAGTATTTTGTCGCCTCCGCGATCATTTAGCTATGATAGCAATGCAGTGGATTTATTATCTGGAAATCTTAGTGATATGTGGATAAAATGGAGGAGTAGCTACGAGATTTACACAAAGGCGTGTCAAATTACAGCGAAACCACAGGATGTTCAGTATAACATATTTCTTCACGTTGTTGGTGAGCAATGTCGTGAAATTTTAAACCAAGATGGTGCAATCATTGTAACCGTGGACAGTGCGTTGAAAAAATTGGATGATTATTTCAAATGTAAGAAAAATATAACGGTCGAGCGGCATAAATTTTTTACAAGAGAACAGAAGGAAGGTGAATCCATCGATCAGTACGTGTTTGAATTGCGTAAATTATCTCAATCGTGTGTTTTTAATAATATGAACGAAGAATTGATTAAAGACAGACTAGTTTGCGGCGTGTCCAGTGCGAACATACGAGAGCGTTTGCTGCGGGAGGACGATTTAACTTTAAAAAAGGCGTTAGAAATATGTCGAGCTGCGGTTGTATCCAGGATTTACTCGGAAAACATAAAAAAGGAGATGGAACCAGTTTTTCATGTTCAAGATGAAACTCAAGAAACTGATGATGAGATATACGCAGTGAGGAGATATGATGAAGGGAAAAGACGAGGAAATTTTTATGCGTCATCATGGCGAGGAGCTCGCGGTCGCGGCCACAGCTCATGGGCGCGCGGCGCCCGCTCGCAGCCAGCTTCGTTCCCGCGCGGTGCGTGGCGCGGTCCCGGCGGGAGCGGGCATCGCCAGTATGGAAACAGACCGTGTAACAACTGTGGAGCTGTGCATGACAAAAATTGCTGCCCCGCATATGGAAGAAAATGCATGCGGTGCTCGAAGATGAATCATTTTGCTAAAATGTGTAAGGTGTTTTACGTGGACAGCTCAAATGAACAGGTATCAAATATTTATTCGATAGAAAGTTGGGATATAGATTTAGTAGTAAATGGTCAGGTTTTAAGATTTAAATTAGATACAGGGGCCGATGTTAATGTTTTGCCCTTATATTATTTATTAAAAATCGGATTTAAAGAAACTGATTTGTTGACGACAAATACTAAATTAACTGCCTATGCAGGTAGTACAATAAATGTTTTAGGGAAAATATATTTAAGAGTTAATTATAAAAATAAATGTTTTTTACTACAGTTTAAGGTAGCTGATGTTCAATCTGTTCCAATTTTAGGTCGGCAGGCATGTACAGAACTAGATGTGGTAAGGCGTGTGATGTCAATACAGCGAAGTGCGGTGAGTAACAAAGACATTCCTAAATATTTAGAACAGTATAGTGATGTGTTTAGTGGATTGGGATGTTTGCCGGGAAAATACTCAATTAAGTTGAAAGAAAATTCGGTACCAGTCGTGCACGCTCCTAGAAAGCTGCCTTTTTCTATAAAGGAAAAAGTAAAAGATAAACTGTCGGAGATGGAATGTCAGGGGATTATTTCAAAGGTCGAGGGTCCATCCGACTGGGTTAGTAGTGTGACAGTTGTTAAAAAACCAAATGGGGACTTACGCATTTGTCTAGATCCGAAAGAGTTAAATGAATGTATAAAAAGGGAACATTTTAGGATACCCACGTTAGACGAAATTGTAAGTAAACTTTCAGGTGCAAAATACTTTAGCACTTTAGACGCCTCTAATGGGTTTTGGCAAGTAATGCTGGATGATTCCAGTTCTTTGTGTACATTTAATACACCCTTTGGTAGATACAAGTTCATGCGAATGCCGTACGGTATTTGTTCTGCATCTGAAGTATTTCACAAAAAAATGTATGAAAATTTTGATGACCTTGAGGGCGTTTGTATGTATATTGATGACTTGCTCGTATACGGGTCTAGTAAGAGTAGCCACGATGAAAATTTAAAGAAAGTCTTAGAAAGGTGTCGAAAAATTAATTTAAAGTTAAATTTGAACAAATGCCGATTTAGATTAAAAGAAATAAAGTATTTAGGTCATTTGATAACTGATAATGGTATTTATCCCGATGATTCACATATATCTGCAATAAGTAACATGCCAACACCTAAAAATAAAAAAGACGTAGAAAGACTATTAGGGCTAGTCACATATGTGGGTTCTTTCATTCCTAATCTGTCAGATAAAACCTTAGCTCTGCGAGAATTATTACAGAAAAGTAATGAGTGGCAATGGTATGATAGACACGATAAATGCTTTTCGGAAATAAAAAAGCACTTATCGAGCCGTCCGGTACTTCAATATTTTGATATAAATAGACCAATCATAATCACGGTTGATGCTAGTAAAACCGGTCTTGGTGCGTGTTTGTTACAAAATAACTTACCAGTTTGCTATGCCTCGAAAGCATTAACTACAGCTGAGCAAAAATATGCTCAGATAGAAAAAGAGCTTTACGCCGTATTGTTTGCATGTGAGAGATTTAATGTATATATTTATGGTAGATCGGACGTCATTATAGAAACGGATCATAAGCCATTAATTAGCGTAATGAAAAAACCGATAGTTGATTCCCCCGCTCGCTTGCAGAGAATGTTGTTACGGTTGCAACGTTATACTTTTAAACTCATCTATAAGCCAGGTAAATATATGTATATCGCAGACACTTTGTCGCGGGCGCACGAGGCTGACGGTGCCGCCGCGAACGCGCTGAGTCACGCAGCAGAGCATTCGTCCAGCTCGATTCATGACGAAGTATGTGTGGTGTCGCGCGATATGATGGCGCAAGCATCACACCAATTTGATGACATACAACTTGTAAAAATACAAAAATATACGGAAAAAGATGATGAGTTGAAAACGCTTCAACAATACATTATTAATGGATGGCCTTGTGATAAAAATGATATTATAGATAACTCAAAACCGTATTGGAATTACAAAGAAAATTTAACAATAGCTTTGGTATTATTTGGAAGGATGAAAGAATAGTTATTCCAAAAATATTAAGAAAAGACACGTTGAATAAACTTCATATAGGACATATGGGTTTAGAAAAATGTAAATTAAGGGCTCGAGAAACTGTCTTTTGGCCTGGCCTAAATAATGATTTACAAAATATGATTAACAATTGTGATATATGTTTATCGCACAGAAAAAAATGTCAAAAGGAAACTTTACAACCTCACGATATTCCAAATAGGCCTTGGGAAAAACTTGGGGTAGATTTATTTTGTTTTAAGAACAAAAACTATCTTTTATTAATTGATTATTATAGTAAATTTTTTGAAGTGATTGAATTACAAACGACTACCTCAGATTATATTATTAACTGCATGAAAGATATTTTCAGTCGTCAAGGAATTCCTGCTATCGTTATGTCAGATGGTGGTCCACAGTTTGCATCACATCATTTTAGGCAATTTGCTTCCGAATGGAATTTCACTCACATTACGTCCTCTCCCCATTACCCACAATCCAATGGACAGGTTGAGCGGACTGTGCAGACAGTAAAAAACATAATGCGAAAGTGTGATGAAAATAGGTCAGATTATCGTCTCGCCCTTTTAGAATATTTAAATACTCCCTTGGCGGATGACATTGCATCTCCTGCAGAATTATTGCAGAGTAGAAAATTACGTAGCATTATACCTATGTCATTCACACGTTTGGAACCTAAAGTACAGAATAATGTTTATAGTAAATTATTTGATCGTCAAACAAAGCAAAAAATGTATTATGACCGTTATGCAAAAGATTTGAGCTCTTTACACGTTGGTCAAAAAGTTAAAATCTTACAGTTAAACAATTTTCGTAAAGGGCGCTGGATGGCTGGTACCATAACTCGTATATTGAGAAATCGTTCATATGAAGTACAATTATTAACGGGTGTTAAAGTAGTCCGAAATCGCAGACACATCATTATAGATTCACCAGGTAGACAGGACACGCCTTATCACAACTTTGAATATGATGATATAGTGTTAAATGATAAAAATAGCACAATTAATGAGCAAAATAGTGGTGGTGAAACTGGTGAACAACACATGCGTGTTACTCGTTATGGCAGAACGGTTAGACCGCCGGATAGGTGGGGATATTAGATGTAGAACCTAGGTAGCATTAATTATATATTGTATGCATTATTGTTCCAGTAATAACTTGTTTGGTTGTAGAAATAATTGTTTAAAATATTACTATATATATTTTTAGTTAAGTACTTATATATATTTTTGTAATTTTATACACAAAGCTTTTAATCAAATAAAGAAAAAGTAACACAAATGTAATAATAATGATGTACTATTTAAAACTACAATTTAGTTACTATATAATTACTATTTAAATTCTATTTGTATAATTTAATTAAAATGTAATTAAAGGCACAATATTTAATATCCATGTAATAATTCTAAAGTCATTACTTATGACTTCTTAAGCTCAAATTATGTGACAGTAGAATGATGTTTGAAATCAATATTATCTGAGAATTAAATTACTTATGTTTATCTTTAAACTATGTTGCAATGTTAAATAAATTTCTAAATTACATAATTGTGTAACAAGAAATAAGTAGCCATTATTTAATTATAAGTGTATCGTGCATGTATTATTTTCTTTCTTTGTTTTTTTTTGAGGAGGATGATGTCAATATTTATATTGAAGGTATCTCTGAATTTTAATATTGTATGATCTTGCTTCGTTATAATAAATCAGTCTACAACCGATACCCGTAGTTTCAATACTCATCACATCGAGAAAGAAATCTCCCGTCGAATCTAACTCGGATGGGCAGCATTCGGGAAGCTCCGTAAAATCTTCGCGTTTAACTTACCGCAATGTCTCAAGACGAAAGTCTATGACCAGTGTGTGTTGCCAGTGATGATTTACGGTAGTGAAACGTGGTCGATAACTATGGGTCTGATGAGAAAGCTCAAGGTCACCCAGCGTGCAGCGTCCAAAGGAGAGGGCTGTGCTCGGCGTTTCCCCTACGTGATCGAATCAGAAATGAGGAGATCCGTAGTAAAACTTAAGTAACTGACATCGCTCGAAGGATTGCTCATCGATGGCGGGACACATAGGGAGAAGAACCGATGGCCGTTGGGGCGGAAAGGTTCTGGAATGGCGACCGCGCACAGGACGACACTCCGTGGGTAGGCCCCCCACAAGGTGGACCGATGAAGGTCGCGGGAAGCCGCTGGATGCGGGCAACGCAGGACCGATCGTTGTAGAGATCCTTGGGGGAGGCCTATACCAAGCAGTGAGTGTCATGTGGCTGAGACGACGACGAATGTCGTTATAAGATTTACTTACCCATAATTTTGTCTACGCGGATTTTCCAGTAACTTTCAGAAAACCTTATTTTCCAATCCATACCAAAATGCTACCGATTTGGTTCTGCAGTTCAATATTTATAATTTTACGTATCATCAATCTTGTGCGTAAAAAGTTAACCGCCTTTGTGGTCTAGTGGTAACAACCACCGGTATCAGACCCAGGGGTCCCGGGTTCGAATCCCAGCGGGGTACATATTGTATTCGGTTTGGTCGGTGGTAGGACTTGTTGTTAGTCCGTCTGGCTAGCTACCACCATCTTATCTAAGCCTGACGCCATAACAACAATGTATTAGCATCGTTGTGTTGCAGTTAGAGATAAGATAGCCAGTTCGTCAGTGATGAGGATTCCGGGAGAGGCTCGCTTCCATCTTCGGCCTTATCAATACTTAACATCAGGTATGATGAAGGCGAAGAGTGTCCCCGTTGTTCATAAAAAAAAAGGTGACAAACAGAGTCATCTTAGCATTAGATGTTATTATGGATTTACGATATATTACTTAATTAAAACTGCAAACTATATTTACTAATATATCCCTGGATTTGAGATGTTTTAATGACGAAAATCGCTCATATTTTGTTTCAATAGGTATGCAACATACAACCGAATCCTTTCACCTTCCCGAACCTTCTCAAATCAAGATCTTTAGAGTCCTGAAAGAAACACAAGATTTCAGTTCGGGTGCAAATATTTCCAATTTGTTATGTTTTCTTAAAGTTTAATATAATTACGATCCATTAAAAATATATTTAAATGTATAAGAAATATATTTCGTAAGCATGAAAACTTTCTATTTACTAAAAACTTTAATGAATATGAAACTCTTCTGAACGTCGTGGTTATTTTATTATAAGCCCTGCACTTTCACCCACATCTATCCATAACAATGAAACACCCACATATATTTATTTCACGAATCAGCTATAAAGTGAGGTTATGCTGAGCACGTCAACGGCGATAGGAATTAAAGCGATGCGATTAAATCTAGATAGGTGTTTTATTGTTGCCTGCGGTAGATCACGACTCGAATTTCACCTAATGAATATTATGAGGAGTGTTTTTTTTTTAAGTTTTGGATTAAGGAGGTCGGTCTTTTGGTAAGAAAGTATAATAAAATAACACGTGGTAGTCTAAAATTATTCAACTTTATTAGCATATTAAAAATTTGTTAAAGATTGTTACTAAAAAAATCGAAATGTATTATAGGGTAGCCACTAATTGTATTGTTTTCGAAATTTCAACCAAATACGCTAATCAAGCATTCCGACGTGAAGGCGCTGGGAGCAGGAGTAACCAGCCTGACACCCTCCGGACGCAAAATAGTCGTCGAGTTGCGGAAACCGTCCGTAATGGATGATGATGAAGATAATTATGCACAGAAAAGAAGTTTCACCCGAATTTTATTTACAATATATATTTAATAAAAAATATATTTATTTGACTTTGGCTAAATGCGTAATTATCGCAAGCAAGCCATTAATTAAGAAAGACGAAGAAGAAAAATCCTTATACTCTGTTTGTAAGTAACTGATAAACAAAGTTACAAACTTTCCTGCATCTTTCATGCAGGACCGGGAGTGACACAAAAACATAGAATGTGTCAGCAGCTACCTTTCTAGTTCAGAAAGTATAGGTATTCCTATCAATGGATAAGGTATGTTCGAAAACTAATACCTATAGGCTGACAACCTTTTTTTTGTTTACTAGGAGAAATGCTTTTACGCATCCCTCGCCCCCAGGTACTGGGGCGATTCGAACTGTTGGACTCACCTGCAGTACGCGGCCCATAAATGCATAGACCGCGCAATAGGTTGACAACCTGTCAGTATAATAATAATAATAATAATATAATAACGTATAAACAACACTCTCCTAATGTGGTGATGAGAGCGTTGTTTATACGTTTCACTCTTATTTATCGTACAATAAACACAAAATTAGGTACAAAACGCGGACTTAATACTAAAAGTATTATAATAATATATATTAAGTATTATTATGCTGCATCTGTAAAGCTTTGCAAAACCTGCATGGAATTTATGGCTTAATGGAATCATTATAAAAATAAATCAAATATTTTGATAAATTTCAAATTTTATTAAATTAAAATCTATAATTATAATAATTCTTCTCATTAAAATTAAAGGTATGTGCAAACTTTGTCATTTAATCAATTTAATATGAATATTAGTAAGATTTGCGTGAAGCTCGGTGCTGTCATCACGGTATGGGTAACCAACATTTTTCGAGTTTCTCCCTCCTTTGGAAGGAACCATAAGACGTTGGCAAGCATTTTCAGTAGTAAACACCCACAAAATCGGAATCTTATAGTAGGCCGGTACTCCAGTATTGTGGACATTGTTAAAATAGCTAATGATAATGATGGCGTTATTTTGCAAGATATACCCACGCCGAAAATACTTTTATTAATATTTTAATTACCTAACTTTACGTTATAATACTCGTTTTACAGGGCCCAGTCGCTGGAAGACGCGAATAGTTTCAGTGCCTAATCTTTGGGGACCGTGTATTTTTGTGATTTCAGAGTTAAAGATAAGGATCATTCATTACCAGACAATAGTTAAGTTGTTGACAAATTTTTCACACATGGTAAATCCACTGAAATGTGATAAAAATACTATAAATTCGAGTATCAATGGACTGTTTTGTGAATATTCAGCATCATTTTTGCCAGCTCCACAATACAACTGCTGCTGACTTCCGCTGTAGACCATTTCGAAAACTATTATACACACACCGGCAAATCTAACCGCCCACCCCGTTATTTTTATATAAACATGCTCACTTTACGACTCGATACATAAAAATGACAATATATTTCTGCAAAGATCTGTATGCTAAAGTTTAGGTTAAACGTTCGACTGTCCAATTGGTAATTTGAATGAGTACCGAATGTCATGTCATGTCCATGGCGGCGAACAATGAATGCTTCATGCGCTTTATCCAACTTAGAGAAACCAACATTTTTAGAGAAAATAGCCTTTCCTACATTCCATCTTTTGATGGGGGTGGAAGAACTACTGTCACGTTCCAAGACATATACGAATACCTTGGTATATCGAATTGATATTGATATTGACGCTATTGACCCTTCATTGTTCTTATTTCAAGAACCGTGTGATGGTGTCATGTCGTGCATAATAAAAAGGTTTTACCAGGATTTTACTCATTCATTATGTGAAGATGCAGGCATTAACTGGCATCTAATTAACACCTAATGGAAAATAAAGTCTTTGTTAATGTGATCGTTGTATTGACATGCCTATATATAGAGACAGCTCTATAAATAAAACTCACTTACTATAGGTATGTTTCATGAGGATTGTGAAACTTACAACAAATAAGAATGTGTTTAAAACGGGACGCTATTGCTCATGTAATAAAGTTTATTTTCAAAAAGATGGAGGTGGTGTTTTTAAGTACTTACCATCATGGTGGTAATTAAGAAATGACAAGGGTGGGAGAATTATTTCTTTCGCCTGTCACTTTATGCTAATAACTTGTGTGATCTCATGACGGCATGTTTGTTTGTACTCAGCGTCATGAATGGATAATTTCAAATCTAGATAGCGCTTACTTACTATTGTTCAGTATTATATTTTATCTCAACGCGAAATGAGAAACTTTAAACTGCATACTCATTCATTAACAAGCATTAATACCCCCGTCGCCATTGTCACTGTACTTAACTATCTTTTGATATCAAATGCTAATTAAGTTCACATCTCCCCTAATGGCCAGTAGTTGCGACACCGCTTGTAAATTTTTCCTAACAATTGTCTGTTTTTATAAAAATGCTAGCGAATAGAAACAATGCGAGAGGAGTCGTTTTAATATCTCCGAGAATTAACCGGGAACGGATTGTCGCGCACTCCAACACAATAAACAATACAAAACGAAGCCGAGCAAAAACAAACTATAGAAATACAGCCGCAACAAGAAGAATAGGAAAATTGCTTTTGTTTAAAAAAATCTATTTGTTCGTGTCTGGAGATGAGCGCGCCTACGGTGCGTCGGCGGCGACCAATGGCGCGCGCGCGGCCCCCGCCCCCGCCGCGCGAGCCAATCAGCGCGCGGCGCGCCGCCGCACAGACAGCTTCCTTTTTTAAAAGTTTCGCCCTCGACTTCCATCTGATTTCCCGCTTCGACTTCTTAAGTTATGGACGGCGAAAAAATCCGTTGATTTATTTATTAAGACACCACTTTTTGCAAAGTTAAATTATGATGTCGGCTGAAGAAGCGAGCTACCCCGTCTCCCGCTGGATGTTTTACAGTTTTTACGACTCCGGCGATGGTAGCGTCAACTGCGGTCAGTCACTTTATTTAATTTCATTGGCCGCTTATTGAAGTGGATGCCCGTTCTGGGGAAGGCAATTTAAACGACTTTTGCTATGATGCCACTTTCTTTGATCAGTTCCCACCATTAGTGGAGCCCTTAACGGGAATGACATCTACTTAGAAGGCTATTGGTCATTAGATTAACAGATTAATGTTGTTTCTCATTCATAGTAGAGTCGATAAAATGTAGGATAAGAAAATAACATTTTGTTTGTTTTACCCCGGGTTTCTACAACTTACAAACGGATTGATTTGGCTACGGACAATTATTTTGACATTTCTTCTATGGAAAATATGTCAAAATATAACTGTCCGCAGCCCAAACAATCCGTTAGTAGGTTGTAGAAACCCGGGGTTATTAGAGTATAACTAGAGGGAAAATTAAGAAGAAATATTTTGGAAAATATTAGACTAAAGACAACTATACAATAAGAAAAATAGTTGTTGAGTCTCAAATATCTATGAATCCCTGTCTCTTGCTAAATATGTACTTCTACTGATTCAAAACTACTAACTTACAGGTAGGTAATAGTAAAATAAAGTAATAATTTATTCAATGTTTTCAACTTACAATAAGTAAGTAATATTATTATTTAGATACTACTTACATAAATATTTATTGAATTCATTATCTACACATCAATCGTTTGGCTTTAGTCACACTACCACTCTGTCATTTAACCAAATTTGATTGTCGCTTATCAAAAATTTTAATAAAAATATTATGAAAATCTTCTCACGTGGTATCTATGTATCAAGCTAGAGGGTCTAAAAAAGACGCTAACGCAATATTGCTAAATAAATTCCCAAGTATTTCATTTAATTGTTTATTTTCTATGGAGTTTAAAACTATGGCAGTGTCAGTGTAGCAGAATTTGCTTTTAATATTTTGAAGTCAAGAAAACTTCATCATCATCATCGGCCTGTGGACATCCACTGCTGGACATAGGCCTCTCCTAGCTCTCGCCTATTGTGGCGCCCATAGGAGGCTATTAGCCTACTGCTGCTACGCTGGCCAGACGGGTTGGTTTGTTTCAAGTTTTCCTTCTCTCGCAAAGGTTTTCAATGCGTCGAGCCTCTTATTCGACTCTTATGACAAAAGCAAGAAAACTCTAGAAATAAACAAATAAGTAAATGAAATGTCAGGGAATTCGTTAGCAATGTTGTTTTAGCCCTTTTTAACCCTCAGGCAACAATGAGTTATTTGTCCAACTCATTTTAGGCCAATTACAGCCAAAGCTCCAAACAAGATATACCTTCTATCTCTGCATAAAATAACAATATATTTAAAAGGCAAACAGACAGGTAATTTTTGGAACTATATAGTTAAAATCACTTACTTACCTGTAAAACTTTTTAGTACATAACTCTAGGATAAATCAATTAGTAAGTAATCAAGAAAATCAAGTTTTCTAACAACGAAACCGCAAAACTCCATTAAGTTTTCGAGCCTCTTTATTTTGGTTATTTTGTACGAGATTTAACTTCACATTCTAGAGTAGCCCCGGGTTTATACATAACTTACTAACCGATTGTTAAAGGCTACGGACAGTTATTTGATATTTCTTCTATTGAAAATATGTCAAAATATAACGGTCCGTAGCCAAAACAATCCGTTAGTAAGTTATAGAAACCCGGGGTAAGACTAGTAAGATGACCTCCGTGGTAGAGTGGTACGTACACTGGTTTTCGAGGTGTCGCTTACTCTGAGGTCCCAGGTTCGAATCTCGGTAGGGACAAATGTTTGTATGATGAATACGTGCATTTGTACCTGAGTCATGGCTGTTTATATATTTTTTAATATTTATATTTGTTCATAAAAAATATTTATATATGGTATTATTTATATGTATTCTATTTACAGTTGTTAGTTATCCTAGTATCCCATAACACAAGCCCTACAGTGCTTAAGGGAAGGTAGTACAGTATAGGACACATTTCATTACTTAGTAATATAAATTATTATTATTAAAAAAGTTCGTTAACTATCGGACATCGTATGGTAGTATGGGACAACATACTTGAAACGCTAATAAAAAATAAAAAAACAGGAATAATTCAATACCAACACTGAGTACCTTGCAAACTTGTCAATTAGAAAAGCTAATTATTATATAAGAGCGTAATACAGTGCCGGTTCCTTTATTTATCGGACAGTTCGTTTAGTATTGGACACATTATTAATTTAATTAGATAACTCAAAACAGAAGGAGGTTATCAATTTGTAACGTATATCTATTAATAAGTCTTTATATTATTATTGATAAGTAAAAAACAAATTAATATAATGTAGGTTACTTCACTAGGTATTTTGTTACTAAAAAGTCAAAAATAATTTATTGTCGTGGCCGAGGCCAAAAGGCCATAGCTTACGTATAGGTACCTTGTGTTTTATATACTTTAGAACATACTGCATCTGGCCATATGATTACTCAACATACAAAATAAATAGTATTTAAATAGGTACTTCATTATTATTTTACTCAAAATATGTATATAAAGAACTGGCACATGTTCATACAATATGTCTCTTGTACGACATTGGTATCCAACGGCGTAATCACTATTTATTTAACAATAATTAACAAATAACACTACCAAACGATAATAAACTATACGACTATAACTATGACTATAAATTTATAAAAACATATTAAGCTAAACATTCATTGAAAAATACCAAAATTCCTTAACCGACCATATATACACACTGTAAGTCAAATAAAAGCTAATAATAATAATGAAACTTAATACTATTTTTCTATTATTATTTAATAATTATTTCTATTATTATTTCGTGAAGTAAGGGATGTGTGAACATGTCCCATACTATACGAAACATCGCTGTCCGTCACTATACGACTTAGCTGATATTATAATTTTTTTTTTAAAAAGCATGCCATTTTTTTTTTTTTTAATATCATTTATGTAATATGTAATAACCGTATGATACACTTAGACTATAATTAATACGTCTCAATTGTCCGATACTAAACGAAATCGCTGCCCACATCGCGCACATTCACGTTGACAGATTGCCGAAAACTGGTTCACCGTGTAGCTAGGATGATATACTTTGCCTGTGCATTGATTTATGGCGTATATACAGTGAAATTGTCAAATTATCAACATTGCCCCATACTTTATGCTGTCCGATAGTAAACTACCTACTAATACTACTTACTACTACTTTGAGGCTAGGCTAGTTTGTGTGAGTGTAAGAAATATTTACTTATTAATTTATTTATTTATTACCTGTTCAAAACTCAACTCAGTTAAAGCAAATGTTCATACAATAGTGAAACGTTCTGATTAAAAATTTCATTCTAAATTTATTAAGAACATAATAAAAACCGGCAAAATTATTCGATGAGACAAAATAAATGGTACTGTATTAAGGTTTCTTTCTGATTTCGTAGTTTTGTTTATGAAGTAAAATTTAGATTATCGCAAACTATTTGATATTGACTTTTGAAACCGCATCTTTGCAATCTGAGCGAAAGCTCGAATTTTCACATTACTAGATATCAGAAAATTAAGAAAATATTCAAATAATTCTAAGAACAGCTTTGCCAATTAAGATGAACTAGATTTTTGTACTTTACTTAATTTTGCTGTTTAATTTTGAACTGGGACAAATAATTTTGATTTAAGTATACAAAAATCAAGAAAATAAGAAAACCAGCCTGCATGAAAAGACAGGTCAACTAAAAAGATGGAAACAAGACCTGAATATATTCTGTTCGACATAATAACATGCAGCGGAGGCATGACAATATTATGAATGATTCGACTTATTATTAAACTCTATGCCTCAAAGTAAATGCTTCAGTAAAGTATTAACATAAATATAACTTAAAACTAATCCTATGGATGGAATGAGCATAATCTCGAAGATCGAAGAAGGCGGAAAAATATGTCGTTTATCCTGTGAATCGTAAATATAGTAGCTTTCTGAGAAATCACTTATTTTAATTAACGACAAGTTCCTTCGTTTCGATGCAGTCAGAGTAAATGGTAGGCAGTGACAACCGATGAGGTTTTAAATGAAATAAAAGGGAGACTCGTAAATATTTATGTTTCTCGTACTTGGAGTTGGCTGGTTAACTGTGTAAAAAAATAGTTTCTAGAAGATCTGCGTCGTTTTACAATACTAGTTTCTTAAGCACCTATTTTATATTAATATCTAAATATTTTGCTACTAATATTTATTCGGCAATGTATTACATTTTCTTTACTTTTTTACGCACTGATTCCCCTATTTTACTATTAATTTATTTTCTTGTACCCAAGGTTGCCTGACAGAGACGGCTGTTATTCAGATTACAAGGCCGCCTATTATGTGTGTTTTTCGTAATTATTCTATTGTTTCCTATTTGTTTGTTTTAATCGCGTCCAATCAAGTATAACTTTTTTACTATAACTAGGAGTACGTTTTTACATTTCTTGGCTGATTTGACATAAAGCAGTTTAATTCACTGGTGAGATTTAGCTGAGTTTTTGGGTTTTGCTATCTAAGGTATGTTTACAGAGGTGAGGTGGCTGGCTAGCATGGCTTCTTTCTGAATTTCTATTTCTATATGTATTAAACAAGAGCACTTGGAAGTTACGAATAAATATTCGCTCATTTGGTCTAAGCTTATGAAGATGGTCTCTAACACCCATATTCTAAGTCGTTCCTCCAAAAGTTACTCGTCCTCGACTTAACGAAACCTCATTGAAAACCTCTTCGAAATACTTCTCGAAATCGGTATTCTAAGTCATATCTCCGTAAGGACCTGGAGGAGCCATTTTTACCATTTTTACCCACGACGAGGTTGAGTAGAGTGTAAAAAGTTTTGGAGGAACGACTTAGAATATGGGGGTTAGTTTTGCTTCTTTTTATTAGAGTAAGACTTTTTATATACCTAACAAGGAAAAAAAAAATAATTTCAATAAACTCAGCCACTGACTCTCTCTTCGTCTTCTTCTCTCTTGCACTCTTTTTCCTTCTCTTTGTCTGTTTCAATAAGATTTAGAATTATAAATAAATAAATAAATATTTCCATACAATCACACCAATTATCTAGCCCTCACTATGTATCATGAAAAAATGCAAAAATTACAAAATCATAAAATATATCATGAAGTACTTGTGTTATGGATACTAGATAACGGATAAACATACTTATATACTTCTTTTTGTAAATACATACATAATATACATATTTAACACTCAGACCAAGACAAATAGACATGTTCATGCACACAAATATTTGTCTTGTCCGGGGATCGAACCCGGGACCTCTAGCGCAGAAGGCGGGGTTAGTACCCCTGCGCCAAACAGGTAGTCAAAATAATCAATCCAATTATACCTTAAACAACTTGTAATACCAAAAACTATTACAAAAGAAAGTTGATGGTATCGCCTTAAAGACAGGTTTGTATTTACTATTAACTTAGACGCAGGTGATTTATTTCGCAATAATGCAAATGCACTTTCGCATTAAACTCAATCGAATCACCTTCATTACTGCGAACATTCGGAGCTATAAGCAGTGTTTAAGGAACTGCGCCGGAGTGGCTACATCTGTCACAATTATCTGACCGTACACCTGCCATCCTTCCACGCATTTACATAAAACGAAGTCGCCCCTGGTACGCTACGGAATTCAGAATATCCATAAACGTTGCTGCCAGATACCAAAGGCCATACTTAAAAACAAAATTAAAGGGGATAGCCGTACGATAATATGAATTAAAAATAATAAAACAAAAAAATAGGAGTCACGGATCGCCTCGAGTGTCTTTTTTTAAGTGTTTTTTTCGAACGATGCCCGCGAAGTGCGCCCTGTATCTTCTGACAATATCTTTGACGAGTTTTTTATGCAGCATTATTTTTAAATGAACCGATTATAAATGGTTGTATGGCGATTTAACGCCCAATCTAATTAGGTAAATGATATGCGTTTTTTGTAAACATCGGAAAGGGATAACAAAGCAATTCTTATTGATTGGCCTTAATGGGGTGTCGTGATTAGTGACTCCTCCTTATAAGTTATATCACTTATTTTTATGAAAATTAAATACTTACTTTGTTCTTAATTTGGTCAGAAGTACAGTTTTTTTCGCAAAATTTAAATTTGAATAGACCAGGAAGATTGTTTATCTTCAGAATGAATTAGTTTTCATGACACCGTTTCAATTTTGTTTGATCATTTAACGTAATAGGTAGATTGAGCTTTTAAGTAACACATAGGTAGGTAAGCTGATACACACGTAGTATTTGTGTCGTTTTATGTGAAATTAAATGAAATGAAATAATGTTTTATTCGATTGAACTCAGTACAAGTATTTTTGAATCGTCAGTTTTGCCCTACACCCATTTAAGACTCTTTTATCTGACAAGAAAGAATGGGCGCAAAAAAAAACTTATCAGCTTTATAAAATGGTAATGATATTTACAAATAATATATCATTACATAACATAATACACTACTAAATATAAACAAAACTTTTACTGATAAGACTAACACAAATACTAATAATTATTACCACGCATTTTTGTCATTTAGGTAATCGTCTATCTATGGTATAATAGCCCTTGCTAGTGAGTTGTGTTTTAACAATTGCTTTAAATTTCTCTAGAGGCAGTTCAGTTACATGGAAACTTATTATTGCGATAAATCTACCCAAGAAGGAGTACCCGGATTTTTGTAATCTACGTTTATCTTTGTTCATTTGAGTTTATGTACATTTCTCTTTTTGACAAACTTATCATAGTTCTTTCTAACGTATACAATAGATTTTCATAGATGTACGGAGATGCAAACGTTAATATATTAATTTCATTGAATAATTCTACCGACCGACCGTAAATTGTATATAGCGCGTACTGCTCTTTTTTTGTAGAATTAAAATATTATTAATATAAGCAGCTGAGTCCTACAACAACAAACCATAGGTTATTACACCATGAAAATAGCTAAAGTAAACTAATCTTGCTGTGAGTGGGTAATGCTGAAATTTTTATCACCCGTTTGGCAAATCCAGTTTTTTATATGAACAACACAGGGAGACTCTTTGTCTTCATCATACCTGATGTTACGTATTGATAAGGCTGAAGATGGAAGCAAGCCTCTCCCGGAATCCTCAATCAGTGAGGAACTGGCTATCTTGTCTTTAAGGCGGTACCCTGACCGAAAGTGGCGCCGCGTTGAATTTTATTTAATATCGTAATTCAAATTCACAATTTTAATAAAACTTTACGTGGAATTTTTAGAGCCCATTGTCTTGTATTTTTAGAAGGTATCGCTACATCTCGTCATAGTCATTCGTAGAAGTAGATAGCAAATGTGTCAAAAACTGCCACTTTTAGCAGTTTTGCTATCTACTTCTAACAGTGACGACGAGGGAATGTAATGATACCGTCTAAAAATACTAGACTATAGGCTCTAAAAATTCCACGTAAAGTTTTATTAAAATTGTTCAACGCGGCGCCACTTTCGGTCAGGGTACCGCCTTAACTGCCGTAACACAACAATGCCGAAAACAATTGTTATTAAGGCGTCAGACTTAGGTAAGATGGTGTTTGCTAGCCAGACTGACTTACAAGAAGGCCTACCATCAACCAAACCGAATAAAATATGTTCCCCCACTGAGTCGAACCCAAGTTGAGTTTTATTTCCCCACATTTCAGTACATTTTCAGGAGTCGGTCGTTATGTATTAAAAAACTCAAAAATATTTTCATTTCAAAGAAATCTGTATATGAAATTTGAAAATGCGTTGAATAATAAGTATTTACCAATAATAATATGGTGAATCAGTACAATTTCATTTTGCTGAAGGTGCATTACTACTGGTTCTGTGAGAATAGTAGACCATTTCAAAGTTAGGCCGGATCCTTTATTATAATGCAAGCACTAAGTAATTAATTTTGTAATTTAACGAAGAAAGTCCAATTCGAAATCAAGTCTTAAGTGCACGTTGAACAATTTCAGAAACGCAAATCACATTCCATTCACTAAGAATGTTCTTAAGGGTCACCGACCACTATTAAATCCTTTACATTAGCCATACCTCATTCGAATGCATAAAAATCCAGCACAGCATCGTCAAACACGAACTATCTGTGATCTCGGCCTCGCCTGCAGCTTTTTTTTTAAACCTTGTTGCAAACGCGATATATGATGTGAGAATAGAGCTATGCTGTTATTTTCTGTCACTTGGAATAGCGCTGATATAGAGAAAATACTACTCATGTAATTACCAATAAAAAAAAAAATTGTTGAAATCTTTATTATGCAAGTCGTTTTGGGTTGGGTTAAATAGATGAAAAACAAGGTTCCTAGTCACTAATGAAATGAGTTATTACTTTCGTATTTTTTTTAAAGAATTTTCACCAATTGTCGATTAGAAAATCGTGGTTTAAAACATTGTTCAGTCATTTTATACTCCAACAAATTATGAAAATACAATGATAATTAAATTACCTATTTGTTCATCGTTCGGTTAATCAGTTGGTGAAAATGTCTCTCACTGCTATATAGGGTGGAAAATTAAGACGGGCCAGTAAAGGCAAATATTAAACCGTTGTAGCTACATGAAAACGTTCTTAATTTTTTGAGAAATTTTGAACTATTTTCACCGATTTTGAAATTCAGTTCAAAATTTTTCAAAAAATTAAGGATGGTGTCCTCAGAACGTTTTAAGCCCTTCGTGCCCCGTTTTAAATTTCCACCCTGTATATCGAGCTGAGAAAATAATTATAATTATTTAAGTAAGTATTTTAGCTTTCTTCAAGAGCTACTTGACAAACGCCTAAAAGCTATCCCAACACGTATTAAGTAATAAAAACAAAACCAAGAGACTTAAGTTCCCATAAAGTAATAACATTCCAACAAGCCTGCTTTATAGTCGCTGCGAGCTCGCAAAGCTTGAAAATAACAAAACACAATCTCAGTGAAGAGTGTATGCTTGTAAAATATGGATAATGTAATGTTAACGAGATCTGGCTTATGTAAAGATGCAATATTTTGCATTTAATAAGGCGTACATAGAGGGCGCGCGTGGCCAAAGGCGGGAGATCCTGCGATATTATGCTCCTTCGATCCTTCCACTATGAAATTATTGGAAAACTCGATTCGTGCTCGATGTATCTGCTCGAGCCTGCTAATGTTGCTCGCGAACGAACGAGAAAGCCGGGTAGGTTTTGAAGATAAATCTGTGAGATAGGGAAAAGACTTTAACTTCCCCTGGTAACAGTTCATGCGATGCTTTTTTTAGTATTTGTTTCTAACTTTTCTTACTTGGATTTGTTGGAATATTACATTAAGTAACTTCTTTGGGTTTATTAGTTTGATATGCATAAGAAGTAGGTACAGTAGTTATACTGCTCAAATTAAATGTAGAAAACATTAGTTTCTTTTACTTAGATTATTTTAATTGATTATTTAGGGAAACTGCAAACCGCAACTTACATATAAATCTTATAAAGTGTGTTGTTAAAGAAAGCTTGTTCCAGACGTTTTATAAAAAAAAATAAACTCTTATCGGTCAGAAGTACAAGGAATGTTTGAACACAACACTAGTAGCCAAAATTAACGTCCATTAAAGATCCTCGAAATTATTGGTCTAAGAGCTAGCTACGGAAATACTTAGAATATATTTATTGTGCCATAGTATCACTATTAATGAATCCGGGCACCTGGCAGCTGTTCAGCAGTGGGTGTGACAGTAGTTGGACACGAAGGGGTTGTAGGATCATCTGAAGGTGTGCACAAATAACTAGATATTATTGACTATACGAGCATTTCTTGCTCTTTGTCGTCGCCTGGCGAGGTGTTGGACTGAATATTTGCGCCTGTCTTTCAGGTGCCCGAATTCATTAATAGTGATACTATGGAACAGTAAGCTATGGAAGAGCTTTCGTCGCTCTATAAATTGCAAAGGTATTTCCGTAACTAGCTCTCCGGCTATATCTTACAGTCGTCGTTATTAAGCTGACATGCGAAACGGGGCATCGACCTTAAAATACATTGTCAATACACAGTACATATGCCCCATAAATTAGTAAAATTGTATCGAGTCCGCATAAGTGTGGGGGCCCCGGGCCCAGGCGGGCCCCGGCACCTGTCTGCGTTTCGATACTCCACCGACCGATAACTCTCGATCGAGCGTCTGTAATTAAAGTTTGAATTAGAGTTTGTTTCGTTCACGCCTAGTCGTTGTGATCATGGCCGATAATCGACACTTTAATGTGATTCATCGATTTGTGTTTGTTTTAATAGCGTTTTAAATGTTTTAGTTGAGTTTGGCTGGCGATGGCGCATTTAGCAGTGTAGATTTTGGGGTTTTCTTCCATCCAAACTATCACATTTTTCCTATAATATAGTTTATATAGTTTTGGTCTCTTAAATTAAAACAACTTTTCGGATTTGATCGCCCGTTTATTTTAACACACTGATTTGAATTTTGTCAAAACGGCAACGCCCCGACAACTGAAAAGGTAAATATTAAACAAGAAAATATACTAGAAAAAAGCAACTTGTCTCATGTCGCCCTGACGGGATTCGAACCCGCATCCTTGGGAATCCAGTCCAATGCTCTAACCAATTCTGCTACAGAGACCTACGAGGACACGTCGAATTTTCCAGTAATTTCACCTTTCTACGGTGTTGGCACCCGTCGTTTCATCAATGAGAAATATCCTCGCATTCGAAAGAAACATTTTTACAAATGTTTGACTATCGATTAAGATGAAACAGCCACAAATTTATAACTTTTTATTTTTAATTTTGCATTTTTCAATGCTATTTTTTAAAGAGACGTAAATGCTATGCCATTAAATAACATAAAATACAAATTATTAGTTTTTATTCAATATACCTAGTGACTTAGAGACTGGCCACGGTTTCACCCGCGTGGTTACCGTTCCCATTGTAGGTAATATGCAGGTAATGGATTCTATGTTTTAATCCAAGCTATAAACTATCTAAGTATGTGTAAATAAACCAACCAAATTTCAACCAAATCCGTCATCATCGCTTGAAGTAAAAACATCGAAACTTTCACATTTAAATATTAGCAGCATTCGTAGGATATTCGATACTTAGATACCTTCGTTAGTTTTGATATCCCATTTCTTTACCTTTAACAACTGCAATATTATTCTTTCTATATAAAATATGTCACCCAGTCTACTTCCCACGACCGCCGATCCCAAAATGTTCGCAAAAAAATCGAATTACTTAACAAATTAAAAAACAGCCATTGTTCTTTCATGCCACGAGTTTCGGTGGCCGAAAATATGAGAGGACCATCGCATACAATAAGCTCGCTCATAAATAAATAAATAGGGCCCATTTTAATAACAAGTTTGGCCTAACTAATGGCCCCCGGAAGGCAGCGGTACATATATTTCGGTCCCGTCGATTTTATAACTTTTACGCACATTTCTTAGCGTTATATTAAAATGTTTAAACACTATAATTTGGTGCATTCAAGGTACTTTGGCTTTAAAAACGAAACCTCTTTCATATTCTCAAGAAAATGTTTAAAATGTCTATAAGGTGGAGACTATAAGATCGTTTTAGGGTTCCACTCTAGATGAACTTCAATATATTTTTGAAGCCCTTCTTTTACTTGTTTATCAAGACGAATATTAGTTTACCATTAAATACATTATAGAGATAGCTACTGACTGAAAAGATAAGGATCAACATTGTAACTTCCCTGATTTTTTTGTAATTTGGTTTACTTTGACCAATTCTATAACGACTCCACTAAATATAAAATATTGATTTTATTTTATACGTCACTAGAGGCCGGGCGCGGTTTCACCCGCGTGGTTCCCGTTCCCGTGGGAATTTTGGGATCATTTATAGCCTATGTTACTACTTGGGGTCTAAGGATTCTCTATACCAAATTACGTCAAAATCGGTCTAGTAGTTTTTGAGTTTATTCGTTACATACAAAAATACAAATCTTTCCTCTTTATAATATTATTATTAATATAATACCTAAATATCAATTACAATTACTTGACGCACGATTCACACGAACACATCAGCTGTCCCGTTCTGAAACTCTCGGAATAAAAAAAATAAACGTAAGAGGTACTTCGATATCGAACGAATATAACAATAAACCAATAATCCAAAATAAATACAATTGATTCCATACACGGCGTACGCCTCATTAAAAATCCATCTTCACCTAAAGAAAATGTATTTATTATACGAAACACAGAGACCATTTAACAGCTTCAAAGGCCCATTCCAGATACAGTTGTCAAAGGAATCGATTTATGAAATCAATATGAGCCATAAAAATTACGTTCCAAAATATTGATTTCCATTTGTGACCTATTAAAATGCGGTGGGGGTATAACATGATGATTCGAAAACATCACACGGTTGGTTCGATAAATCTCGCGAAAAAGTCGGAATGTGTGTGCGCTTCGGCGTGGTGTCGACGTGACGAGATCGACACGACCGGTGTCGATTCTCACAGTATATGAAAAAGGCTCTTAATTGCATTCCGGTCAGAACAATTGGCTGTCTCGTGTTTTCTTGTGAAGCATTAAGCCTTAGTGGACGCCTCTGCTTCATATAAGGTGGGCGAGGAATTTTCTTTATGTAAAAATAACATTATCTACTATTGCATCAGTTTGATTTTGAAGTGTGCGACGGATCTTTTCGTCTTTGTATGGTTTGACTGGTGAATTTTGATTGCAACATATTCCCGTGTTGTTATAAGCCGTTGACCATTCTTGTGTTTTGCAAACATTGAAAGTAAGTTTTCGTACTCATTGTCTTCCAAATACGATGTTTATAGTTACTAATCATCAAGGAGGTAGACTTCTTACAAATGTGCCGATTTTGCATTAAATTAGTTAACAAGGTAGGGGTAAAACTGTGCTGATTTCATTATTTGATGATAGATTTCTTAATTTTCTAGAAAGTCATTTTGGCAAGGTAGACTGTTCTTCCTTGTCAAGCGACACGGTGCTTGTCGTCGAGATTTTGCAATACCTTTTGTCAGTTGTCGAAGTTCACCAACTAAGTATCAAATGGTAATTCTTACACAAATGCATCTGCACTACAAGATAGCTAAATCAGCGAAATAGCATTACCCACATAATTTTCCTCAGCAGATAAATCTCTCCGGCACTTTTATAGAAATGTCAGCGAAATGAATTTGCCCTTTGAACAGCTCAACTAGCTGCAAAACAACGTCCACACTTAGCAAGAACAAACCCGCCGACACACGCAAATTGCTCTTGTTGCGATTTCGCTAGCGTGCCATCGTGGCCTCAAAGGCATACCGGGTGCTCGTCGCGTCTTCATCTGCCTTTGGTCCGCCGCGATCTAGATGCGGCGATGGTATCGGCGACAACTGACGCGCCGCTGCGCCTGCGTCGTCGATCGCAAGCGCCATCGCGCCACCGCGACACATTCTGCGCTGCGATGCATCCGCTTGCAGAACCTCATTGTCACCATGCGAATTCCATTTTAAAATTAAATTCAACGCATAACCTCGAGTAATGTTGTTCAGTGTTGTGTTTTGTACGTGTCTCCAATGGCATTTCGATTTTTATGCAAATATACTGTTCAATGTTTCAATTCAACATCAGTAAAACTAAAACCGACATTCAATATTGCATTACTTAGTCAACTGCCATTCTTAAATAAGTATTATGATGATAGGTATCTTTACATATCATGAAGTATTCCGTGATTTCAAGTCGCGCATCACGATCTCACGTGAAACATTCCGATGGAGATCTGGATTACGTAGTACTAGAGATGGGCAAAGGACCCGATTTTGACCCGACTGCTGGGTTTAAACCCAGTTAACGCCCATAGACCATTCTGTTGAACTAAATAAAATCTTTAAAAATAAGAGATGTTTCGGCCTTTGAATATTTTTGTGTATTGATTTAACAAGAAATTGTTTCCATAGCAACGTCACATTTGAAATATCAATAGAAAAAAAAAACTGTAAAAAGTTTATTTAACACACAATGTGGGTTTCTATTGGGTTCTAGTCGGGTTTAAACCCAGTCCTTTGCCCATCTCTACGTAGTACCCACGTCAGTTAAAACAAAGTGTCAAATGAAGATAAACATGTTGGTTGAAGAAACGGTTTTTCTGTATGCTTGTACAAGCGGGGTACTAAGGTTAAAGAAAGTTAGTATTCAAAGGAAATACCTATTAATGTTCTATTAGTTGGGATATAAACGTTTTCTATGTATCTACTACTTTATTTAATAAATTACCCTCAAAAATCTCTACTGGTCAACCGGGACGTTCCCCGACTGATTATTATTCGAGACTATAACACGACCTATGATTATTGAGCGGTTCAGGTAAGCAGTAGTAAAGATGTAGGTAATACAAATAATTACATTACAAGTCTAAGTTACCTAGGCCTAAGTAATAATAATAAAAAATAATAATATACCCTGCAGCAGCAGTAGGTGTTATGTGGCTGAGATGATAACGATGAGTCCAAGTCCAAAAAGAGTTCATATAATGTCTACTGAAATGTAGATCTCTCGCTAAGTTTTTAACCGACTTCCAAAAAGGAGGAGGTTCCCAATTCAGTTGGTATATTTTTTTATTATTGTTATTTTGATGTGTGTATATTATAAAAAATTACTCCGTGATTTCTGAACCGATTTACGTAATATTTTTTTGTTAGATGCGGAATAGTTGCCATTTGATCCCATAAAAATTTGATTCAGTAGTTTTTATGTTATGAGCATTATGTTTCATATGCGTTCCCTTGGACGATGTCTCATAAAAAAATGAATGATCAAACCTACTCAATCTTTTATTGGTCCAAAATTCAGCAAAGCCTCACAGACACAGACAGAGACAGGCACAGACTTATATCGAGATAGGCGGTAAAAGTATACCTACCTTGCGTATCAAAAGTTTGATACACGGTCAAACTTTCAGTCAGTCCGCTTGAGACCATTGCCATGAAAACACGCATCACTCAGAAACGAAAATGGTTAATTGTGCATTGCTTTCTTGCAAGAAATTTCTTGCTCGTCATTAACATTTCCAAATCACTAAATCTCGCTCGTGACGTCATCGTAGGTACGAAAAGTTCGACACACTATATTCTCATACAGTTTGAAGCGATCTTTTCGCCTATCTCGATATAGGTCTGTGACCTAACGCAAGAAATCTTTTGTGGGGTTGGCATAAAGGTCTTCTCAACAACGATATATATAGCATTGGTTGGGTTTGATATTAAAAAAAAATGATATTTAAAACAGGGAGAAAAAAACAGCCCTTGACGAGTTTCTTGCCGGTTCTTCTCGTTACAAGGTCTCCCGCCGTAGGGTTTGTGAACCGATGGCGTAGCTTCTTTGACGTTCATAAGTGCTTGTAACAGCAAAATAAATGATATTGACTTTGACTTTGACTTTATTACTGAAAGCAAAACATAAAAACGATATGAGTAAGATATGGAGGCAAGTCGACCTTTTCTACTATAATTTCTTGTTTAAAAAGCATACTTCCTAAAAAACATTTTGTAAAAAATGCGAGGATATTTCTCTGATTGATAAAACGAATAGGTATACTGGAAAATTTCGACGTGTCCTCAAAGTAATGATAAGAGCATTGGGCCGGACTCACAAAAGTGCAGGCTCGAGTCCCATTTGAGCTACGAGTTGACAAGTTGAATTTTTGTAGTATCTTTCCTTGTTCCAAATTTATTACTTATATTTTCGGCGACCTCTACGTACACCGGTTTCAAGGTGTCGCCTACTCTTAGGTCCTGGGTTCAAATCCCGGTAGGGGCAAATGTTTGTATGATGAATACGAGAGCGACGAGCATTTGCACCTGAGTGGTGGACGTTTATATATATTTCTACACATAAATACTTATATGTATTTACCTATATCCGTTATCCTAGTATCCCATTTCACAAGCCTTACAGTGCTTACTTTGGGGCTCGGTTAATTGGTGTGAGTGAAAGAAAGAAAGAAATATGTATTTAAATTAATTTAACCCTTACAAGAAAAGCCCTTGTGACCACAGTCTACATTCATAGTTCAAAAATTCGCAAGCTCTGTCGGGTCGGATGCCCTCACGCGCCGCGCATCAGATAGCGCGCGACGAGAATGCCGCGCGCACGCAGCTCTGCCGACAGACCGCTGAAACCCGCGCCGACTCGCCACTTCATACAATTATAGATGCGGATAGGTGTGAACCGAAGGTTGCTTGTCGAGCGACAATCGCTGAGCGAGTATTTAATCGCTGAATTAAAAAGCATTCAGCCCCATAATTGCATGCTATAAAGAACACCGCTATATCATGCGATATGATATATGACGCATCCTGCCGTCTCTCTTACCCAGTAAACTGTACGAGTACGAGTGACGATAAAAGCTGCCCAATTGTCCAATTTCAAAATCTATCACAATCCCTTTCAAAGGTATTGTGAGTGAGATAGTGATTTATGGAATTGTGTAACTTATAGACTATATAACTTTCAGAACGAATGATGTTTTAAATGAAACTTCATTATACACTTCTCCACACACATTTGAAAGATATTTTCGTCTGTCACTTTGCTAAGACAGTTCAATTTCGTCCATTCAATACCTTTCAAAACGCGTCCCGATCACAATCCCTTTCAAATGTCAAATAGTGACGGCCTGAAGTATGTAAATATCTTTCAAATGACGAATTGAAAGGGATTGTGATATATTTTAAAATTAGAAAATTAGGCCCCAGGTCATGCTAGAGCTACAGAATTCATAACTGAAGCGCCCATGCGACAAAAAGCTCGCAGAAAAGAGCACCGCGCGAACGCCGAGAATTCTGCGCGCACGCAACTGCGCTGACAGACCGCTGAAACCCGCGCCCGCCGCCTTGCCACTTGATACAATTAAAGATGAGGATAAGTGTTAACTGAACATTGCTCGTCGAGCGATTATTTTATCGCTGAATTAAAGCACGAACATCGCTATATTACGCGATATGGCATACCGTAATAGTCTCGATTAAATCGTCGCTCGCTAATATTCTTGAGCTTTGTATTAATCGTCGTTGTGGTGCTATAACTAGTTCTACACAAAGCGTATCATCCAATGCAAGTTTATATGAAATATGAGCCTTAAAGCCAACCTTGTCGAGTGGTTACAGACGCCATACTAATTTCGCTTCTGCCCTATAAAGGGTTAATCGTTTTTGTAAGAAGATACTGGCTAGACTTTGTGCATCTGTGAACCTGTAACCTACCAATTGATATTTATGCATGGGACCTAAAGTCGCCCTCCTCATTCCTGAAAGCCACGAGACTGTGCAGGAGAAACCAGGTGAGCCCCAATAGGCAATCACTTTATCCCGTACATAACATTTTTCGGTCAACCTCACACGCCATAGCGTGTGATGTTGTCTTGCTTACCTAGCTAACATCTGAGTGGGACATTTATACGTTGTTATACTATGAGAAACGATAAAAGCCGCTAAGGCTAGGGCTATAAAGTTCTGAAACTATACTGAAACGCCTATAGCTACAAAAATCTCAAAGAAAAATTCACGCATATCGGAGCTACAAAATGGAAACTATTTGTGATATTTTTCACAAAAATGTATAAATAGATAAAATAATAATATAATAAATAATAAATATTTCTTACACTCACACCAAACCTAGCCCCAAAGTAAGTACTGTAATGCTTGTGTTATGGGATACTAGGGAAACGGATATAAATACATATATAAGTTTTTATGAATATATGAATTGTAGTTGGCATTCAAGAAAACCTACAATTTAGTTTTAATTAATATAGCACCTCATAGAGAACCGATCATAAATTTTATTCGATTTTACATTATCGCCATTGTACTTACTACTAGAAAGCATAGATTTGATCGTGGTATATTAAAGTAATAGTTAATGTGAAAAACTGTAATCACACTGTTATTGAACTTGAATGTAGTTTTTAGTAAATAAATCTAGCTAGGTAAGCTAGATTGTAGAATAAGGTTGTTGCTTTCCTAAATAACCGCTAATTATAAAAAGTCATCCATCCACTTTACCGCTTCTCAGTCAAACTCTAGTAAAAATGTCAAATACTTACTAATTTACAAAATCAACATGCAGGCAAATAACAAGTTTTAGCTTACCTACTTCTGAGTCATTATATACCATGTAAGAAAAATATATAATGATAAGCATATCTTAAACTATTTTGGAGTGTATTGTTCAATGAATAAACAACTTTTCCGGTTAAACACGCGTTTTAAATGGAGCAGTTGGTTTTGAAATTGCGTGTTATTTCGACACATGCAAACACATAGCAAAAAGGAGAACACGACAAAGATTCAAAAAAATCTTAGCAATTCCGGATAATTCCGAGTGCCTCCTCCTCCGATTACTTATTGAATAAAATAATAATTGTATTTATAACTTATTAATTTTGCATTTTACAATGCTATTTTTATGTGACAAATAATTGTACGTCTGAGATACAATATTTAGTAGGCGTACTTATCGCAATTTTTAATCATGGCAAGCATAAACCATCACATGTATCGCAGAACCACGAGCGTAGCGAGTGGTTCAAAGATTGAATCCTGAGCGAAGCGAGGATTTCCAAGGTACAAGACGCTAAAAACTTTTCTGCCGAGCGCAACACACAATTTTTCCCCCACAACAGCGAGGAACATTTTATGGTTGTTTCCGCGGTCAACTTCCGGTGAAAAATTCTTTAAACATTAAGTTTAATCTAAATATAACTTATTCTCGTTGTTTTAATGATATAAAAAACTAAAACAATAAAAAAGGGAGTATTATAGTTAATTCAAAGTTATTTAAAGTAGGAATATATTGTTACTTATAAATAACAATTAAAACGATTCCGTAAATGTTGACAATGACATGAGGTACAAGACAAAGACAATTTAAGATTTATGTCGCGTTCCGAAATCCAATCGTAGGTTGTGAAATCTCACCCAGCCTATTTTTTTTTTCATAACTAATAGTTTAATCTTGTTGTTATTGTTTTTATGATTCAATGAACTAAAATAATATAATAAAACCAAAACGGAGTTATATCATTATTTTAAAGCTGTTTAAAATAAGAATAAAATATAACAATAAAGTCAATGGTGCGATTCGGAACGCATCATGACATTTTTAGGTATTAAATTAAAAAAGTACTTTCCCGCGCTAGGCCGCAAAAAGCGAATTTCTACGCCTAAACTGATTTACAAAACCTTCATTTCAGAGTGTGTTAGGTGAAACGTATATTTTGAAGACGATTTTCAGTACGGGATTTATTTACTTGCTATTTTTTGTTTTTCGATGATTTTTATTTTCTGAAGTCGATTTTTATGGGGGTTTGAACTTCTTTTTATATGTCTGCCTCGTCTCAGTCCGCAGTAGATATAATCGGATAAGCTATTTTGTAAAAGGCGGACCGTGACTAGGCCCCAAAGAGTCAAACCCATTTGTTTTTTATGTAATTTATTTTGTGTGCGAAAGAGAGCTGTATACTTTTAAATCATTCAGCATTAGTTTATTCAGCATTATATTATTTAGCCGGTTGTAAAAATAACTCTTGGGTTAACCCAGCGTTAACTCAGCTTGACGCAAGTGGCCCTAAGATTCGCAAAATCCTACTCGATCTTTATGCGTCTCACATACGATCCGCGCTATGAAACGATTTGTTCAAAATAGACTAGAACACGACGTGTTATGAGTTCTGAAAAAGCGCCTTGACATGTGGCCGGCAGGCACGCGGCCGCCATGCCTGCGCATTCCCGCCTTTTTGCCTGTCACCGCGACGTATTTATTGCAACACTGGAGCGCGTTCGGATACACCGCCGAAAATAAGTCGAAAGTCATAAAATTTTACAGATTCTTTATATTATTTCTACTTCTTAAATTTTTTACCGAATTCATATTAGGTATCTAAGCTACGATAAGGATCTGTCAGGTCAGTAGGTTAGGTATGCATGCATTTGTGATCCAAGCAGAAATTAAATAACTTAATACTGTTTCGTTTCAAATTTTAATTCAAAACCATGTTCTATACACGTTGAATTATTATCAACATTGCGAATGGCAACATTTTGGTCTGAATGTAACTATTGGCTAATAATATTTTATAAACAAATATAAGTCGTATTAATAGTCCGTTCACGATAACGAGCTTCTAGAATCAACTTTCGCCATTTCTAAGATTTGCAAATAAATATGGAATTTAGTACCTAGGTAATTGTAAGAAATCATAATTTTGATTTCCAAATGCAAAAAATATCTTTGTGTACAAGCAGTAGTTTTAGCAAAACCCAAACTCTTTGAAAAACAAGATCAAATTACATAATATGTACATATTATTTTATAATCATCAACGAATATGTTTCTTATCTTATTCTATAGGTGTCCATTCCGATCTGTATCCGACCGCTTCTGCGATCATACTTGTAAAATCTTTTTTCTCTTTAATAATATGTCAACTAAAACAGCATAATTGATAACCAAAGTCTAATTAGCAATGATAATCCTTGCAAATCCCAATACTTATCATTGTAAGTCGTCCAGAACTGGTTCCTTGCAGATGCCACATTTGACAAGGATCCTCGCGAGTTTGATATCGGACCTCCTATTGTATCTGCTTTGGGTTTTTATGGATTAGTTTGATATCCTTTCGATGCTTTCGCACCAGTCGTGGGCGAGGTAGCTTCACTTTTGAAAGTTTTGAATAATATTTAATATTTTTAATGTAAGTAGGTACTATGCCTGAAAGAGATTTCTAAATAGCAGCAATGAGGCCGCCTTTTGTATGCTTTCTGTCTGTTTTTGTTTCTTTATTGTTAGACTTGGTATGCAATAAAGTGTTTTATTATTATTATTATTGCTATTTTAAATTTAACATTATTATTACTGCGTAAATATTAAATAAGTATTTCAGTATTTTTTTAATTCTCAAGCTAAAGTGGGTGATTCAATGATCTACCTACATGTGTGTACTTAAAGCAAATCTTGTCATACGAGCTCGGATTTTTAAGACTTCAAAAGACCCCAATTGGGAATATCATCAAGAAAAAATTAAATAACTATGTGCACTCATTCATATTACTTACTTATCTCTTTCATTTTCGGTGGTAAAACATGACAAGTTGTGTGCAGTCTTGGTCACAGATTTCAACGCAAATTACTATGAACTTAACATATCTATTGTATAAAATATAAATACAATAGATGATATAATAAGTTCATAAAAACAGAATAGGATGTTAATTTTCTGACAGTTTCGATTCAAAGGTAACTAACGTAAAGGTAAACATGTAACTTATATCAGTAGGTAGCCAATAAGTTCTCGACCCAAATTACTAACCATTAAACGTTTTTGTAGGTACGCAGTAAGTAGACGATGTAACTTATATATTCGGTTTTTACCCTAAAATCTTAAGCAAAAATCGAACCGCCACCACAAACTCACTTAACCCCACAACCGCCACGGTGCAAATATGAATAAATTGCATAAATATTTATCGGCACAAATGTTACCACCGGGACGGGCGGCGTCTAGGGCCAAAACGAAACCAGCGAGCTGATACAAAATTTTTGAGTCAATAGTTTTTGCAACCTTATCGACATCGTATCTCAAACGAAGCGAACCATTAGAGACAGAGTTTTTGCGGTGGCGACAAACAGAGAGACCGATATGCCAACCGCAGTGTTGAGGAAAAGAAATTATGGCACCAAATATTTTGGATTCAGTTTTTTTGCTGAGGCGTTTGAACCAGAGGTCAAGAATATATTTATCAAATTCTGATGTTAACGAATCCAATTTGAGTGGGAAACTAAGCTAACAAGTATACAATGCTTAATACTGCCGAACGGTATTGGTGGCGATGTGGTGTTGATCCTTCTCTAAGATCGGCGTTAATTAAACAATTTTGATTCTTTTTTTTTTTGGGTTTGCAGCGTGACCTTGGCCCAGGGGCCTCTGCAGGAAAAGTGCAAACTAAAAGACATTGAAAGTGCGTGACACTGATGATAGACAGCTTGCGTTGTAGGTAATCCCCAAATTGTTTCATTTCAATAAAAAAAAAATCTTGACTTAGACTTTATCAACTCAATATGACTTTGTGGTATCATTCCTAATAAGGAAAAAGGAAATCTAGCCCGTAAAGAACCAAAAGCAAACGAACCTACAATTCCAGTCCTGCCCCCCTAGCATTAACACCGCTATATCCCGCGATATAATATAGAGCTTCATGCTGTCTTTCTTACTCCGCTAAGACGTGAGCAAAAACGACACGTTATCGAGTTATCGAGTCGATAAAAGCCGCTCATCATCTAGGCCTACAGACTTGGACGAAGTGGTTAATTCGTCCAAGCCTACAGAACATGAAAAAATCAAGTTATCTGAATGAAAGATGCGACTAATATCTTGAATATTTTGACACAGCGTAAAACAAAATGTTTGAGATATTTTCCTTTCGCCTGGGCTGGTTCCATTGCGAACAATATATTGACAATATTCCTGATTAATTACTTTATTTACTTTTTGAAAACCCTGGTTTTGTAAAGACACGCCAAAGCTTATTTTCTAACCTTTAACAAGGCACTTGTTTTTAATTCTAAAAGATAAATACTCGTACCCAGTAACATTTCTTGCTTTCTCCACCCAACTGCAAGAAAATCAAACAACCTCTTATTAATAATGCTTCTGCCCTTACATTTTGCAATTAATATCCCAGCATTGTAAGAAACAAGTGAAGCCCACATTATGTACTGGCCAGTGGCCACACGCTCCTTCTGACTGAGCAAAATACGAAACACCGAGCGACGAGCCACACGTGCAAGTAAGCAGGCACAGTCCGACTGCACAGTCCTGTCTTTTGAGAGAGAGCTCTATGAAATGAGTTAAAACCTCCTTAGAATAAGAGGTCGCTCCGTTGTGACCAACCTAAACTTACCTTATCTATGGACGATGGCTCCCAGGTCGATGTCGTTTATACCGATTATAGCAAGGCATTTGATCGAATTCGGCCAGATCTATTAGTGCTTAAACTGCAGAAGATCGGTGTAAGTTGTGACTTGCTGGAGAATTATTGCGCCAGTATCTTCAGCTGCCGATACCAGTCTGCCACAGGAGGACCTCAACAGACTTGATATCTATTGCGTCGAGAATCACCTTGACCTAAATTCCTCTAAGTGTAGTGTTGTTGTTATAGCCGCAAACGAAACGTGGTTCATTTTGAATATACTATAAGAGGTTGGAAATTGAAACGTGATGCTGTGAAGCTAATGTTTGACGATCACATTAACAATATTATTTCTAGCCCATCTAGGGCATCTAGGGCTCTTGGATTTGTGATGCGTAATTCTAGAGACTTCAAATATCTACGCTAAAACATTAAAGATTTTATATTGTACATTTGTACGAAGCCATCTGGAGTACGCGTCGCAGGTCTAGAGCCCTCGGTACCTTACTTACATAACACGCATCGAAAATATTCAAAGAAAATTCATTATATATCTCTGCTTCCGTACGAATGATCAGTATATGAGTCCACCCATTACCTTTCTTTTTGTAAGAAACACCATTTGTTGTCACTGTAAAGACGTAAAGAAATTTCAGATGTGGCTGTCTTATTAAAAATTGCTTCTGGCGTCGTTGATTGTCCTGGGCTTCTCTTTAAGATCTCCCTTAGATCTCCAAGGATCCCTTAGATCTAACCCCCTTATCTCTCTGCATCCTCTGCATCTTAAAACTATCGCCAAAATTCGACCCTTTTGCGTGCGAGCAATTGCTTTAACGTAATTTCCAAACAGTTAGACATTGATTTGTTTAACACTAGCGTTGCATCGGTGAGGTGATTATTGGTAATGAGTTTTTTGACCTATAGGATTTTTCATTTGATTTGTAAATCTTGCTTGAGTATATAATATATAGCTTAATAATTTTTTGCTTGTTTTTTGATTTGGTTTGTTTATACTCTGTCTTAGTTATTACGAATTTATCTGCTGGAATGCGTACCTACCTGTTAAGTGCTTATGATTAACTAAAAAAAACTGTCTCTATTGGTGAAGACCTGTAATTGGCTCTCAATTGTTATGTTAATATCTACTGTAATATATTAAGCTGTTGGTCTTCCGAAATAAAATAACCTCTTACGTCGCTCATTTTCATACATTTACTTCCTAAGTATGTCATCGGAAACAATTTTGACGGACTGAGGCACGGACTGAAGCGCGGACAGAACGCCCGGCCACACGCGCAGGCAATACCGTGCAGTCCATGTTTGCGCAGTCCGAATCTTTAGCATTTCAATGATTACTCTGGCCGCGATTTCAGGACTGCACGGGATACCGTTTTTCCGGCCACACGCTCCGTCTTACTTGCGCAAACCGGTTTGTGCAGGCATGGTTTTAGGTAAGACGTTGCGTGTAGCCGGTGCACTAGTCTCAAAACTCGAGAAAACAAGATAACGGCAGAGCGACTCAGGCTGACACGGATATCTAGTTGTGTTGGGCGTCTCGTTGTAAGTAAATCAGTGGTGCTCTATCCGTCGTCGACTCTTTTTTAACTAATCATAATAAAAATTTTTGAAAAAATAAACAAAGCTAGCTTTCTACCTTTAACAAGTTACTTGTTTGTAAAAGATAAATAGTTACATTTCTTGCTGTGTTCACCCAACTGCAAGCAAGCCAAACAACCTCTTATTAATGTTTCTGCCTTTACATTTCGCAGTTAATATCCCAACAATGTACGAAACAAGTGAAGCCTACATTAGTCTCAAAACTCGAGATAACAAGAAAACGGCAGAGCGACTCAGGCGGACGCGGACGGACGTCTTGTTGTGTCGCGCGTCGTAGTAAATCACCGGTGCTCTATCCGTCGTCAAGCCTCCGACGGGCATCCTGCTGTTTCAGACCACAAATTTACGATCGCCTCCGAACCGGCCCAATGCAGTACAACACGAGATGCCGATCGTTCCGCCAGCGTTATTTCAACAAAATATCGTGATTTATACAAAACTGAGACGGTTTGTCCAACACAGCAATATATATAAATTATGAAACTGCTTATTGTGCGGACACGATGCGCGGGGTTAAGTTACGGCTCTCGGTAAGCTACTGGACGCACTGGAGCTGTAATATGTTGCTTAGCGAGAAACAAGGAAAACATACTGATCAAATAACAGAAGTGTTCTTATTGCTTATATTGCCCAAACTATTATGGCTACCCATAAATAAAGATATTATAAAAGAATTTTTCGCCTGTTGGTAACTGAATGAAATTAAAATAAATAGCTCATTGTGTGTGATGTTGATGTCACGTCATCTATATATTACCTAAAATTTTGCACATAGATACCTTATACAGTGTAGGCATCCACTAAGAAAGGATTTTTGGAAATTCCACCCCTAAAATAGGGGATGAAGGTTTGTATGAAAGTCTGTCAGTTTTGAAGATCTTCAAAATGAAAATTGACCTACATCGATGTTTTCGAAAATTCTACCCCCAAAGGGGTGAAAAGGGGGATAAAATTGTGTAAGAAAAGTCCTTATTTTCAAAGTAAAAATGTTAGGGACTTCAAAATTTGTAATTAGGTTGACGATTGAAAATAAACTTTTATGTCACGGCGTTTTTGAAAATTCCACCCCAAAGTGGTGAAAAGGGGGATGAAGTTGACTAAGAAAAGTCCTTTATTTTCATAGTAAAAGTAACTTATTTTTTATTAGGCTTATTTGGAACTTAACTAAATCTCGAAATTCAACCCCTAAGGGGTCAAAAAGGGGTAAATAATGTTAAAACCGAAATGGGTGTAGTTATTGAGGTTTTCTGGGATAAAGATTCCAAAAATTTTGAAATCCGATGCGGTGGACATGAATCCACCCTTAATGGTTTATGAAAAGGATTAAAATTTTGTATAGAAAAGTAATGTGAAATAAACATAGCGACTTTGATCGCGATAGCTTTGGAGGATTTTCTACTAAAGACTGTACTCTGTCCGGCTTTTCTTTTCATGCGTAAACCGCTGAATAGATTTTAGTGAAATTTGATATGGACAACTTGAACCGTTAAAATGGACATAAAATACTTATAACTCTGATAAATGCTGATAAATGACGCACTTACTTGGTCTGATAAGGAGGCTCAAGGTCACCCAGCGTGCAATGGAGATGGCTATGCTTGAAGAGGGAAATGAGGAGATCCATAGGAGAACTAAAGTAACCGACATCGTACCAAAGATTGCTCAGCTGAAGTGGCAGTGGGTGGCAGTGGGCGGGGACTCATAGCGAGAAGAATCAATAGCCGTTGGGGCGTAAAAGTTCTGGAATAGCGACCGCGCACCGGCCGAAGCTACGTGAGTGGTGCGTCGAGGTGGACCGACGATCTGGTGAAGGTCGCGGAAAGCCGAAGGGTGCGGGCAGCGCAGAACCGATCGTCGTGGAGATCCTTGCCTTTACCCAGCAGTGGGAGTTATGTGACTGAGACGACGAAATGGCACCACCACGCGACATCCTAAATCAGCGCGATAACCTAATTCCTCGCGAACGAAGTCGCGGGCGGAAGGCTAGTCTATATATAAAATTCAAAGGTGACTAACTAATCTATTAACGCACAGCGTAAACGGCTTACCCTAGTAACTTGAAATTTCGCAAAAATATACCTTAAGCAGTATAGGCATCCACTAAGGAAGGATTTTTGGAAATTCCCACTCTAAAGGGGTAAAACTAGGGATGAACATTTGTATGAAAGTCCGTCAATTTCGAAGTTAGGATCTTCAAATTTGTATATAGGTTGACGATTGAAAATAAACATTTTCCTATCTCAGCGTTTTTGAGAAATTCCACACCCAAGGGGTTGAAAAAGGGGATTGAAGTTGTGTAAGAAAAGCCCTTTATTTTCAAAGTAAAAGTTTTATGTATACATATAAAATTCAGCGGTGACTGACTGATCTATCAATGCACAGCCCAAACGGCTAAACCTAGAAACTTGAAATTTTTCACAAAGATACCTTAAGCAGTATAGGCATCCACTGATGAAGGATTATTGGAAATTCCATACCTAAAGGGGTAAAACAAGGGATGAACAGTTGTATGAAAGTCCGTCAATTTCGAAGTTCGGATCTTCAAATTTTGAATTTAGGTTGACAATAGGTTGCCTGTCTCCGTGTTTTTGAAAATTTCATCCCCGAAAGGGTGAAAAGGGGGATTAAGTTATATTGCAGTCCAGCGCGGTGAACATGACTTAACCCCTAAAGGGTTGAAATAAGGGTTATTTTTTTTATTAAAAATTTAAAAATAGGCTGTACGATGCCGATAATTACTTCGGCTAGGTATATAAGTTCTATAACGCAAGAATAAGAATGGTAAAATGACTTAAAGATATACGTAGATGAAAGAATATATATGTGTGCCACGCCTAGATATTCAAGATAGATAGATTATTCAAGATAGAAATATGTCATCTTTTAAGTTTTTCACCTACAACGGGGAAACATTTAGCTGGTTTCATACCTGATGTTAATAAATAATTATAAAGCTTTTTCCGGAATTCTCAACCACTGTGCTTGGTACAGGCTGTCTTACCTTATAACTGCCGGAACACAACAACGCTGAAAGCATTGTTGCTATAGCAATAGACTTAGATAAGATGATGGTAGCAAGCCAGGCGGACTTTGAACAAGTCCTACCACCAACCTAACCGAACATAATTTATACACACCCCTTGGGAATCGAAATCGGGACCTCTTTACCTGATACCGAAGGGTGCTATCACTAGACTATAGAGGCGATTAAGTAATAACCCTTTCTTTGCAGTCGGGTAAGAATATAACTATTTCGCCAGGTTTTTTAACAATTACTAACCGGATTAAAGGTTCCGTAAGAATTTTCACAAATTTTCACGCGAACGAAGTCGCGGGCGGTAACTAGTTTTACTATAAGTTGGTTCACTGTATTTCAAGTTTGTAAAAGACTCGAAAGTATTGTCCTTCAATCGTGCATTACCGGAAAATTGAAAAAAGTCCACAAAACGTTACACGAGCGTACCAGCGTAAGAATGTAAACAGCGATATCCACCACATCCCGATCCCGAGGGCGCAGCGTCCAACACGAATAAATATTCCTTTTATTCCAATTTGTCAGCTAAGCCACTCTCCGCGGCGACTTATCTCCGTATTCAGCGGAGAGCTCCCGCCAAAACAATACGGCAGTATCGTTAAAAAACGTGCCTGCATACTGCATTTATCATCGTTGATTAAATACCATTGTTTTGTATCGGCAGACTCGGGGTCTCCGATTCTCTTCGTCTTTTTGCCCGGACCATGTCTCGCATTGTACGCTCGGAGACAATAAGTCTGTTAAATTGGCCCCCTATACTCGTTATATTATGTGGCAGAGAGTTTGAATTTATGTCCGCGAAGGCAGAACGCGTGCTCGCGCCGTACCAGCCTTCGCGTTGTAAATTCTTGGACGCAACAAGGGAAATGTGTTTAACTGCAATTGGAACTTTTCGAAATACCCCACGTTCCTCCACGAGCTAAAAGAACGCAATTGTTTCGACCATTATTAGGCTATCATGGAATAGGAATGCGGCTTTAACTGCTCAGATACGCGGTTCTTGTAATTTTTTCGCGTATTTCAAGCGTGTTAACGCATTCTTAAGAAAGCAATCGGAAAAGAAAAGGTATGGACACCTTTTCTTTCCCGAACCATAACATCGATCACGGCTCATTACCGAGAGATGTTGTCGCTTTTTTTATTTGCGGTGGCAGTTTAAGGATGTAATTGACGATTCAAATGACATTTAATTCAGAGAAGAACTAGTAAAAAGAGTAAACATTGACATATTGTTCCAATGTACAAAGTACTAGTATCTACATAACTAACACATTTAAATGTACAGAGGAAAAATAAGTGTTAGAGACTCATGTACCTAAAGATAGAAAATAATAAAGCCTACGCCCACGCGCCGTAGTCGGCGTCACGTACTGCAATTTCCAGGTTCAGATCCTACGAGTGTTCTTGTAACTCCGTGCGTTTCCCAGAAGGCCCGGCAGATGCCACTACGTGACAACTGGGCACCGGCGGCGTCACATCAATGGAACGTGCCTGCATGCGCTAACTTTCCTAACCCCTTCGCGGGCCACGTTTTTGTACACATTATTCCTGCTCGTCGCTAAACGCTTGTAAATTATTATCCACGCGTATGACCTGGCAAAACCTGAAAGACTAAATAAGAAAGATAACAGCATTCTTCCGGACAGTAGAATTACAATGAAAGCCGCTCCCTAGTCCTTATCTTAACGACACGGCGAGCTCCGCTCACAAAACCCGTCCGCGTTATTGCGAAAACAAATGACAAAATATGATATAAATTATGAGTGAACGTCGCTTCAATTCAATCGTTATGTGAATGAGCTGCATAGCACTCCTAATTAGGAGCCCGTGGGGCCTCTAAATCGTAAATTAATAATTTTAATAAATCAATTAAAAAATGTACATAAACTTAGCGATCGAGATCATGCCGTATTTAGTGGATGTCGTAAAAAAGGGAATGCTGCGGCAAGGGATTAAAAATGTAGCTCGGACAAATACGTAGGTACGTGGCTGCAGAAAAACTGGACGCGCTCAAGCGTCGTATTAACATGGTTAATTAATTTATTAATTAGCATCAATTAGTCGTAATACGGCAGGCCGGCGAGCCGCCGATACGCTACGATAGTTTTTCCGGCGAAGGTTAGTTTTTAGTTGGCGATTACCATGCTGCCGACGTAATATCAAAAGCGTATTCCCGTAGACACCGACAGGTTTGTTATGAAAATGTAAATAATAGGTAACGGGAGCTGTGAAAAACTAGTTGCTTCCGACGGGCACCGTATCGTTTTTTGCCGATTCGTTTCTATGAACGGGTGAAAGTGTACAGTAAGCGGAATACAAATTGGAGGTATTCGCAATGGACGACGGGCAGCGGAGTGGAGCGGACATTGACAAATACTCGGCTGTCAATGGGCGCTCGGAAGAAATTCGAGAGCGGCTTGTTCATTAATTACCAGAATGAATTGTGCGTCGCGCGATCCCGCGATATGCTACCTGTGTTCATGATTAGCTGCCTCCGCCCGGAATGTGTACGTGTATGAACGAATCGCATTACAATACAAATGTAAATGGATTATCCTGGGCACTGTACTAAAATGAGCCAGCTTAAAAATCTATGTAACGAGAAGTAGAATACGAGTTACTAATGAGTGCCTAGTGTCTACCGTTTAGTTCGAATATGCCCTTTTCCGGAAATGGACACACGGTACTAAAAGGACTTATACTCGAAATGACTTATTCCTAAAAGGACTCGTTCCGAAAGTAACCTATTCCAAAAAGGACTTATTCCTGTAATGACTAATTCCTAAAAGTACTCATTCCAGAAATGGCTTAAAATCTGTAAACCCAGTAAAAAGCAATAAAAAGCAATTTGAATGCTCAATCAACATAAAAGTATTTATTTTTCCTACACCCACCAATTATATTAGGTATCACTCGTAACATAAGTAAGTCTTTTCTCAAACATGCTTGGAAATATGAGCATTATTTTGACAACCTTCTTCGAGATAAATCGATATTGCTGTACTGGCCACATACATGCGAGCAGCGGCCGGCAGAAATTGTATGAAAATCCAAATCTGTCGTGTTTAGCGGCCAAATAAATTACATAGTAAACTCATATCTGTCGTGTAGTTTAAAAATGGAACGATCTTTTACTCCGAAATATATTAACCAAGGAGGTAACTCATCAAAGGTTTTATGTAAATTTCGAACTGTACAGTACTATACAAGCCTTGGCCACAACTAGGCATTGATGGACTTACGTATGTGTGCATCGGCTTCGCCTCGGCCCATATTTACAAGTTCGTCCATCAATACCTCTTTTGCTTGCCGCTGCAGTAATGTACTATTTTGGAATAGGCCATCTCCGAAACGGGTCCTTTTAAGAAAAAGTCATTTCAAGAATAAGTCGTTTTAGTACCGTGTGTCCTTTTTCGGACTAAACGGTGCCTCTCTATATATAACAAACAGCCTATAATGAATATCAAATTGATAGAGCCCTCCTGAAGTTTGGCCATTAAAAGAAAAGTTTTGTAATTAAATAAATTCCTCAAAAAAAAAAAAAAATTACTTCCTGTAAATTTGCATGTCCGTAGGTATTTTTTTTGTATTTATCATAAATCTATAAGCTAAATGCTTTTTAACATTAGTCTTGCATTTTCAGGAAAAGTATTCATCATAACGAGATTTTAGATGGACATTAATCAATCAGTTAGCGACGGTTCGCATTAAACAACATTTTGTAAAAGCAGTAAAGCATACGGTTAAAATTGGCCTTTTTCAACTAGATCTTAAGGCTCACTATTACAGGTCTATTAAATGACTTTTTATGACATCGTATAGTGTTTTACGCCATAGTTACGGCTGGTCACAACGACCACAGCTAAGCGCAAATTGCATTTGATTGTCATTAAATTATCATAATGTCATTTATGAACCTTTGAGTATTAAACCATTTATTGCTGAATGAAGTAAACTTCAATGCAACTTTGGTAATAAACGTTTTAGTGAGTTTCAATCGGGATATAAAATGATTTTAACTCATACAAACATAAACTTAACTTGCGTGGAAAGCTAGGTCTTTTTGCAAAATGATTGAAATATAAAATTAAATTCTAGCGATTCTTTTTTAAATAGAATTCCACTTTAGGCATTTGTTTTTTTACTACCAAATACACAATTGAGGGTGCATCTGATGCTTAAACCAACTTTAAGTGCTTTTAACTTAAAATAATGAATTAAAAAGGTCTATAAACGCAACTTATGGTTGCAGGTTATAGATACCAAACTAAAACTTTCAAAATTAAGAATACCTATGTACCTAAGGACTTCATATTGCGATCAAAAGTCATTATTTTGATAGTAAAATTTAACCTAAAATTCACGTAAATTAAGTAGCAGGAGAGCTTTTAGTAGGTAACGATATTATAAAAAAATATCAAATCAAATCATTGTTTCTTTATAACGCATATGTCGAAACAACGAAAAGTGCTAATAAATTGACTGTTTTTTAGTTGACAGGAGCCGATTTTTTATGTAAATAATATTATTTTGTATCTTTAAATTATTTAATTTTTGTTTGTTTGCCTTATAATTAGTTTTTAATTTGATTTGATCGTTTCGTTTTATTACTTACCTAGTGTAACGTACTCTGTTAAAAGGTTCATAAAGAAATTAGATTTTGATTTCATTTGATTAAAAGTAATCATTTTTCGTTAATAGTAGTCAGCATACTTTGATAGGGGACTCTAGAAAAATGACCACGCGGATGAAATCGAAGTTGCGAGCGACTGTTAGTTAATTATTAATAAATACATGACAGTTAAAGTAACAGCTCGGCATTTCTACATCATGAGTCACGTTTAAGAGACACACAGTTGAAAAACTTCAGATGTCAATCTGTCTATTAGAATGGAATCCAATGGAAGTGGCCCGGTGACTACCGTTGCATCAGATTCGGTAGCACAACCATTACTTTATCATCTCACATCGCAACTATTGGACACTGATTTGTAAGGGTTGCCATCAGTCCTTTATTAAGCTCTGTTTGTAGGAAAAATATAGGTAACCTACTAAAAATTCAGGCAATATTGTGGCGTAATTGGCTGTTTTTTTTCATCATATTTTTGTAAGACTCGATGTTTATACTTATGGTAAATTTTAAATAGAAAAATATTGGAAAAAATTAACTCGGCTACAAGTGAATTCTCAGACGAGAATCGAACCCGCGACCTTTGGAAATCCGGTCCAATGCTCTCGATGTTTATGTTATTGTATAAATCAGATGTCACCTACAATTTGCCATCCTCTTTATCATTGTTAGACGGGTTGGTGTCGTTTCTGTCTATATTCATGAGGTGATGTGAATGTGTTTTCTTACATATATTTACTGAAAACTTTGGGCTGAGAAGAGGCTATGTTATTCTAAAACTACTTATAGGTAAAAGCATTGGCATGGCTTATTGTCACACTTTACTTACTGCAGCTGCCTACCTTTCCAGTATTTCCCGAACTATATTTTTGTAAAGGCATATTCAGAAGATGCATTGTGATAGTGTTCGACTGACGTCCTAAAATTATAAATTTTAAAATTATCCTATTTGAAAATTGTTTTAACTTTTGTCAACCCTAAAGCTCACCTACATATTGGTACATCTATCGAATATCGTTGATGGTTATGGTTATTTTATAGGTGGGCCAAGAGCTAATCCTATCTCACATCTCAAGGATACGTATTCGGAGATTCCATATAAAAAAACCTCTGGGGTATTTTTGTTTGTATACTATTACTTGTTTTCCATTTTTTAGATAACCTCTGTGCTTCTGTAAGATACTTTTATTACTAAATAAAAGATTCGGTGATGATATAAAACGTTATTAATCATGATTATGAGAAGGTGAAGATTTTAATCAGAGTTTAGTCTTTCGTCGCCTTGTTCTTAAATATTTAAGTGTATTTCTGCACTATTGTTAATGTTATAGGCATATAAAGTGGCTATTAAAAAATAAAAGATACCCACCACTAATTGCTTGCTTGCTAAAATGAATTGCATAAACTGATTGGCGCTAGTAAAGATCAGATTTGAAATTTGAGAAAATTTACTGCTAGTTATAGTTTTAACTAGCAGGGTCTAAATATCAAACATCAAATAAACTGACCAGGGGGGTTAAAAGGACGCAAACGCAATATTGCTAGTGAATTCATTGACAATTCATTTTATTGTTTATTTGGTATGGAATTTGCTTTAAGTAAGTTTTCTTCAACTCAAAAAATTTAAAGCAAATTCTTCTACACTGGCACTGGCATATTAGTTCTAAATTCCATAAAAGATAAACAAGCAAATGAATTGTTAGGGAATTGACTTAGCAATATTGCGTTTGCGTCGTTTTTAGACCCTCTGATTCCAAAATACCTATAAGTCGCTTAAGCACTTGTGGTAAACAGAATCAAAGATGGTATCTTAAAAATATGCACAAAAATACTGAACAAATCCTTCATCATATTTGGACTTGGGTGGGGTTCAATGTGTTCAAATCTGATTCAGTAATCATTACTCAGTCAGTAGTGATATTAGTGATATTAGAACAGTGGGGAACTTCCCGGTTGACCAGTAGTTTTTTTTAGGATGCTTTATTTAAAAAGTAAAAGTATATTATATGAAACGTTTAGGTATACAATAGTAGTTTGTTACACAAGGGACGTAAGGGAGCTATTACAGAACAAGATCCAATTTGGCGCCTGTGCGAGCGCAGCTCGCAAAGGGCGCTAAAGGATCGAGTGCCCGAGATATTTAGACGCACGAGCGAGCGAAGCGTGCGTGGCCGAATATAATTCGAGGTTGTAATAGCTACTTACAACCGAGGTTAGCATTCTACTTTACATCATTCATAACAAACAAATAAAACATTTGTACGATATCTTCGGCTTCAAGAGGACAGAAATCAGGCGCCCCGACCAGTTCTTCATCGGATGAAGTACTTGACATGATGAACTAACACTTTTAACTAGCAAAAACTTATAATTATATACTTATTTTAAATTTTAATACAGTCGTCGCAAGTGAACAAGCATTTAATTCAATTGAATTGCCGTCATTTTCATTGTTTGGTTACAGTAAAAAGTTTTCTTATCATTTTATTTAAAAAAAAATTTTAGCTTGAACTGAAATGAATTTTTTTTTTTTTTAGTAAAAAGTTTCGTCATTTTATAAGAAAAGAGATTGGTTCACCAAGGAGTTTTACATGCTTAAATGGTAAAGTGTACTTTACAATTCAAGCATTCACCCTATGCTTGATTTGTAAAGTGATTTGAAAATGGAACGTTCTATCTAAACAATGCACTGTGTTGCACATGCCAACTTACACAGCCTCTTACCATATCTAGTAAATCCTAGTTACCGAGCAGTATGATGTAAAATATTTTTATTTGCTCTAAATAGGGTTACAGTAATGGTGTTAAGTACAATTGTGAAAACAAAATGGAGCTTAACCTATTTAGCCATTTTACATAGCATGCAAATATACAAATAATGATTTATAACAATTATTTAAATTAGATTATGAAATTGATCGAAATGTCATAAAATAAAACCGAGAAAGTCAACAATAAATTAATTAAAAAAAAAATAAGTGTCAAATTAGAAATAAAATAAATTAATGTCAATATACAATTGAATTCACATGTCAGTCTACAATAACAATAATGTCAATACAAATACATTTTGTGCATGTGAATGTCTCGATACCTTTGTCAATATACTGTGAAATAAATATAAAGGTATAAAAAAACATTAACAGGTATTTTATTTGAATAATAAATTATTCTCTCCTCACAATGCCATTGGGCTACTCAATACTTCATCGGCACTATCGAACTGATAATTTATTCATTAACCTCGTATTACACTTTAATCCCAAAATTAATTTAATATACGCTAATAAGACTGTCTTAATTTGCAGGTCCTAAGTGGGTAGGACTCAGTGTGGGGCCACTAAAACACCGGGGCCCCGCCGCCGCGGGGGACCCGCTTTACGCAAATATTAAAGTTCCGTTATACGCAATTACATAATGAAACGTGTTATTATAAAAATATCGCATAACACCAGAGGCAATGCTCGTTTGATGTGAGACAATAACTTTTGGCTTTTTAGTAGTACATTTTGATTTTTATAGACGTCTTATTAATTACACTATTACAATTTATAGACTGGAATTTAAATTAAATAATACCTTGGTTAATAATTATAATCAATTCGGTTGGAAATTACGAATGACTTAGGTATGATAAAGAATATTTCAAAGTCATGATCTTTGTTTTCTAATTAGTTTGCATTATTTTTCAAATATTCCGTACTAACTTCCGATTCCGGTTTCACAACCGTGTTCTCCGTGGTTCCCGTTCCCGTGGGAATATCAGGATAAAAAATAGCCTATGTCACTCACCGTCTTTTCCTTGTGGAAAATGCTACTTTGTGATGAGTACTCATTGGGAAAAAAAGTATTTCCACTTACAACTTTTTTAATTTTGCATATTACAATGCTATTTTTATGTGATAAATATTAAACAAGAAAATTGTCTCATGTCGTATGTCATCCCGTCAGGGCGAAGTTGCTTTTTTCTAGTATATTTTCTTGTATAATATTTATCAAATATTTCCACTTTAAAAATTCTAAAATAGGTTGCCGAACTGACTACGCATAAGAAAATTGTCGTAGCTTTTAAAAAATTCAAAATTTCTTACGTTTTCTCAAATTTCTTACACAAGGACATATTTCACCTATTTCAATGTATTATTTTGGTAAACTTAGGGCCGCTTTCACCACCTTTTAATAACTTCTGGACAGCTTATGTGGCAAATAATTTGATATAATTTTAATATAAAAACTGTCAAAAGATCTGTCAATTAAGCTATCCAGAACTTATTAGTAGGTGGTGAAACCGGCCCTAAGTATACCAAAATAATAACTCTAAGTTGGTTAGGTTCAAGTGTATAAAAGATAACAGACAGTCCGACAGAATTTTGCTTCAAGTTCTATAAATCTCGAGTGTCTGAAATTAAAGCCTATATTTTTTCTACCACACAAGCTTCTGTTATTTCAAAGTCATTATTCAAATACTTTTAATAAATGATTCTTTAACCATAAGACGCGATTCCTAGAAGAAAACCATAAGACCATCCAAGGTGCGCCCACACCATCACTCACTGCTTTTCACTTATAATGATGTTAAAAATGTTATATAACAGCCGTTCTTGTCCACCCATTGTACTGTTCACTAGTAAAAAGAATAAAAAAACGAGTCGCATCTTTAAAAAATGACTCTCAATTTATTTGAGGTATAAAAAAAGTTTATATTCCCATGACACCCGCTTGGGCGTTCTGTGTCCGCAGCGTACCTACCTACGCCATCCTTCTTCGATATTTCTTTGTCGTTTTTTATTTAAATGGCTTTGACATTTGGAAGTTGGGTCACTTATTAAATTAGTCTTTGTATTTAAATGAGCGATTAATTATGTTGTGTGGAAGAGCTTCTGGGTTGCGGTTGGTCGCCTTTTGAATAGGTTGGATGTCGCTGAATCTAGATTAACCTTTAACACTATAATGTACAATACCTTACTATCTACTTACTTCATCTTTCGAACAATGTAATGGGAATAAGCGAATCTATATAAAATTGTTACATTAGATTAGATTCTTTTTTAAGCTACAGATAATCTATAAGGCGAATGAAGGCGACAAATTGCAATGTGAATGCACATTTTTTTTGTATTATCATAGCGGTTGGTGGTAGGACTCGTTGTAAGTCCGCCTGGCTAGCTACCACCATCTTATCTAAGTCTGACGCCATAACAACAATGTTTTCGGCATTGTTGTGTTCCGGCAGTTAGAGATAAGATAGCCGGTTCCTCATTGATTGAGGATTCCGGGAGAGGTTCGCTTCCATCTTCAGCCTTATCAATACTTAACATCAGGTATGATAAAGGCTAAAAGCCACCCCGTTGTTGACAAAAAAATAGTAATTTAATCTGAATAGAACTTTTCATATTTCCCGAGCAACGTAAGCAGAAATATAACTTATGACATACTACCTACCTAGGAAGTCAGAAAAGAAGAAAATAACGAATGTAACCAATAAGTATAAGCAATAACCATACTATCAAGCTTATCAAATATTCAAAGCAACTCTTTACAAATCATATTTGCAATAAACATAGTAAGATGTGTAATAAAGTAAGTGTAGAAATGGAAAAAGGAATGGCGTCGAAAGCGACCAGTTATCGATAAACACAGGATGTCATAAACAAAGACGAAGATCATCGAATTGATCGTTTACTTGTATATCGACGACCTGTTTGGCGCAGGGGTACCAACCCCACCTTCTGCGCCAGAGGTCCCGGGTTCGATCCTCGGACAAGACAAATATTTGTGTGCACGAACATGTCTATTTGTCTTGGTCTGGATGTTTAATATGTATATTATGTATGTATTTACAAAAAAAAAAGTATTTAAGTATGTTTATCCGTTATCTAGTATCCACAACACAAGTTCTTCATGATACTTAACGTGGGCTAGATAATTGGTGTGATTGTATGGAAATATTTATTATTATTATTATTATTAAACATCAAACTATACAGAGTTAAACATTAAAATTAACACAATATGAAATTGTATCTACATAGAACGCTTTGATATACTTAGAGATAACTTTCCACAGATATTTTCCTACATAGGTATGAAAAAAATAAAAAATAAATAGCTCCCATTATTGTCTATCTATACTATAACGCAACCCCAAATACTGTTGTTTTTTTTTGCGCTATGTCAGGGTTGCATCAAAAAGTTCGTACCTAATCATATGTTCTACAAACACTTTTGGTTAAAGATCGTAGAGAGAAGAGTTTAAAAAAAAGTTGTAATTACAAATTATTCTAACTTTCTTCATGGCCGATTTTTCAATGCTCAGATAAGAGTTATCAGTCAGTTAAATTGTTAACCAACTAATAGAAATGACAATCACATAGTAAGGCCCGACTTTTCAATTGTCAGATAGACAGCTAGATAATGTTTATTCGACAGATAGTAAAAACATCTGTTTTTCAATCGTCAAATAGGCCTTATTCGACTGCATTTACCGGCTGCATTTGCAGTCGTTAAAACCCACCAATCTGCATTGGGCCCGCGTGGTGGCTAGTGGCCCGTTCTCCTTATCCATCCATAAGGAAAGCCAGTGCCCCAGCAGTGGAGACATTAAAATGGGTGATGAGATGATGATGATATAAATCCAAGTGAAACATAAGAAAAAAAATGGGAGACCGAGGAACGAACAGTATCTTTAACGAATGGGATTCAACAGACTTCCTGTTCACTTCTGTTATACATTTTTTTTTCTAGCCTTTGTTGGCACTGACTCCAATATTTTTTTACTTTGAAAGTCGGTTTTTTTTTTATTTTTATAAAAAGTATTATATTTCACAATATTTTAGTAATAATGTGACCCGTTCTTACTACTTACACTAAAACGTATCGTGAAAATTACATCATCCAAGGTCCATGTAAACAAAAATGTTCATAATAAAAACTGGGACAAACTGATTTATTTTTTTTGTTATGGGACCAAATGGCAAGTAAGTATCTCCCATTGAATAAAATAAGAATGATGCAAATGGGATCCGACATCTCCGCCCAATTGCAGATCGTACAAAAAAAACATACACAACCTCATTGAGAACCACCTCATTTTTGAAGTCGGTTTAAAAGGAAAATTAAATTTAGATTTAATCGACGACATGGCTATAGAAGAAGAAGAGATTAAATGCAATTTTTTTATAACCGTGAAAGGAAACAAAGATTCGTACCTACAACCGAGACCCATTTAATAAATGGGTGGGTAAGGACATCCCGTAAAGATTTCGTTTATAAAAACCTACTGTACATAGTCCTACTGTCTTTGATAGAACCACAAAAAAAATTTGCCATTGAAAGGAATCAGTGTGTTCCGCCAATGTTACAATTAATGATAACTTTACGTTTTTATGCAACCGGATAAAAAGAGTTAAGAGTTGAGTTACGTTTGCGTACCTATACATTGATTAAAGCTACTTTGTCAAAGCATACTTTGTTCATGTCCACGCGCCTTAAAGCTCAGACAAATGTCTTAGGTAACTGTCATCGACTGACGTACAATACCTAATCAAATAAATATGACAGATTCTGATTTCAAGCGCATCTAATCTCCTGCTCCAACAAATACAGATCGCAATATTTACATCTCACTTGCACACTTTAGTTCTTCAATTTGCCTTATCAATCTTATCAGAGGAATAGTGAATTATCTGAGCATTGAAAAATCGGCCTTTAATCTTATTTTCTATGATAGACTACACTTCCTAAACCAAATAAAATAAGTCACTTATTTTCAACTAATTTATAATACAAAAATAATTTCTCAGATAAGCCAGTATCGAATAATCGACTACGACTACTATTACAACATTGCCGCTAAAGCCTTCCGTACACGACTCATATCGATTTCCACTGATCTGTCACAATCACAAAAACAATCGAGACGCGACATCGGTAACCCGTTCAATATTCGATTCCCAGAGTTCTTGGTACCGGTGCCTAAATGATGTCGGACATTAATCCTAATGTACCGTCTAGTGGCTAAACGTTCAATCTAAAAGTAAATATTTCAATGCGTATAATAAAACTATGGGTCAAAAAAAGCGGAGAGCACTGCTCGTAAGGCATTCGACGGCTATGACTTCTGGGAAGATATGCAGGCCACTGTCATATCACGAGCCGTAGGGAGGGCCGTGGTATGCGAGGAATCTTTTATCGATGTTTTTTTTGCATATTGTTTTACATGATACGCGTGCAAATTTAAACTTTTACGGTCACAATAATTTATCAGTGTTAGCGAAAGTGGGGTGTTGACCGCATCAAAAAATGCCAACCGTTTGCAAAACCTGACAATCTAATTAGAAATCGGGTTTAAGAATATAGTTAGAAGTCCTTAACAATGCAATAGCCCCTACAGTGCAAAAACGTAGTTAAAATGTATGTACTAAAGTTTTTCAGAGAAACTTAAAAAAAAACATTACATTTTGTTAAAAAAAAATACCATACTCAAATTACGGTAGGTAGGTAGGTAATCAATGAGTGTTATCGATCGATATCACAACAATAAGTCCCAACACTATCGGGACATGCGCAAGCGCACGACAGATGATCAGTCATGCGCCAGATGCTGCGATAAGCCCGCGGTAGCCGCTCATTAATCTACCCACTCCCCACTTACCCCCCTCTCACCTACCACTATCCACCAATTAAACGGACAGCCACAGTTTCTAAGAAACCCAAAAAACGCTGTTATCTCGATACAAGATAGTGTAACATGGTAGCGTATCAGTATCTCTATTTACTTATCGATGATGTAGATTAAAATATCCATAATAAAGTTTGGCGTTTACAAATTGAATACGGGTATTTTGATATATTAACGTTCGCAAAAGCAAATAATTTATAGCAGATAAATCACTGCGTTTTTTTGTTAAGAAATGACCAAACCAGTTTTGATGTAGACTCGGCATTTAATTTACATACAACTATTTGTAAGTGAATTAAATTTAAAAAATAAAACACCGGGTTTGTGGCTTTGCATACCAATAGTAGTAGAATGCAATCGGCATTCATGTAACTTTAGATTATATTTCTGTTACCAGGATACGTTTTGTTGCTATAAGAAGAAATAATGTCTGATGTAATTCAAGTCCATTTTTAATTAGATTTTTTGTTTGAAGGTTATCAGTTCATTTAGGAAATTAAAATGAAAGAAGGAAATGAGTTGACTGAACCGATTTTTATAAATGATACCATCGCGATCACGCCACAATAAGTCCGCGTGATAATCAAATCTTCGCAGACAAAGTCGCGGGCGAAAAGCTAGACAAAGCAAAGACAGTCAAACTATTTAACCACTCGAAAACAAGTAATTCTGTTTACGCCTTAATAATGTGCTTAATAAAATCCGGTTTCAACCGCTATATTGGCTTTCTTAGCTAATAGCCATTTAATTTTATGATTATTCATATTAGATCCTTACTATTAATTAATTATTTCTAACTAATATAATTCCGTGGAATCAGTAGTCGTTGGACGTCATAAAACTTTTTGCGTAGGGCTGTTTCTTATACTGCTTATACTTAGTCGTTTCTTTGCAAACTTGTTAAATTAAGTTCTGTCTATAACTATTAGTACGATAAACGGGATTTTTACTATGAAAGTTTAAAATAATATAAGTTCTGCCTATTTTCAAATAGTACATTTTAACGAATACAATTGATGCAATATTATTATAAGTACCTCATCGAATGTTAAATATCACAGACCTATATCGAGACATATAGGGTAGAGACATCAAAGAGTGCGCATTTTAGAAACTTTTATTTATAAAAAAATCGGCTTTACAATTACACTTTGTACTTATTATTAAATTGAAGCTTTGGTCAATTAGGAACGTAATAGTAATCATTAATCAAAGATAACAGTCTCAAATTAATAAAAAATAGTCTTAAACTTAAAACTCGTCCCGTGCGTACTCTTAGGGTGCTGTGTTGCAAAGAGTACGCAGTGACAACCCTTCATACAAGCTAAGAGTGCGCAAAGCGACGAGCGCGATCCTCCTGACAATTGTCACAAGTGAAGACCCCAAATCCCCTGTAATCTGTGCACTCATCATGCCACCAAGCAGTACATCGGCCACACTGGATCCAATCTTCTTGCGGCGGCTCAACGTAGATTCCAAAACAAAGGGGACATCTTATAACTTCTCGACCTGTTGTTGTATTCAACAATTGTGGATTATTTCTAGAAGTCTTGGTTTTTTTGTTTCTCTTATCTGCAGTTTTTTTATTTCTATTTCTTTCTGCTGTCTGTTTTTCTTCTTCTAATTGGTTTTTATACGGTGTGCTCGTCAAAATTTCTGATTTTTTCCGTTTCATGTTTCTCTTTGACTGAAGAGTTGCCTTTGGCAGAGGCCGAATGTCAGAAGGTTTTGTTAATCCTGATGTGGATGGTATTGGTTCATTAACTGGTATATTTTGACGAACACTTGATGTGGACGGTGTCGGCTCCTCTGCAGATATATTTTGACAAACATCATGAGTATCATAAATATCATCAAGGTCTGGAGTTTTCTGAGTGCGTTATAATAATTTTTCCAAGCCTTCATCAGAGAGCGTAGGTAGCAACGATGGAGATAACTGTACTTCAGGAGCTTGGATAGCATTGGCTTCAGTCAAGCTAAGAGTACGCATGCGTACTCTTTGGGTGCGTACTCTTAGCTAATATGCGTTTTTGGGCATGGACCTTAATATTTTTCAAAGCACGTGTAATGGCGACATAACCTCTTAAAAGCATCAAAGTTGGATACACAAATATCTAGTAAAATAACAGTCGATGGATGCAAATTAATCACAACCCTTGCAAATCGTGTTTAAAAATCTAGAAAATTAAGATCAAACACATCAATAATCTATTTTTAGCTATAAAATTGCCACTCACATGTGGCAGTAGTGTTGCCATTCCGAAAAAAAAAAATCTACGGGAAGCTCTGCGTACTCTTTGGTAGCGCGTACTCTTTGGTGTCTCTACTATACGGTAAAAGTGTAGGTACCTTGCGTGTAAAAAGTTTGATTCACGGGCAAAATTTTCCAACCTAAGTCAGTCACCTTGAGGCCATTGCCATGAAAACACGCGTCACTAAGAAACGAAAATGGTTAATATGCAGTGCTTTCTTGCAAGAGCTCGTTAATAACATTTCCACATCACTAAATCTCTCTCGTGACGTCATAGTGCATACAAAAAATTCGACACGCTAGGTTCTCATACAGTTTGAAGCACTCTTCGTCTATCGCGATATAGGTCTGTGTTAAATATAGTTAGTAACTATATGTAACACAGACCCCGGCTTATGAGACACAAATCACAATAGCTATTCCATTGTTCTTTGGTCCTGCAAGCAAATGATGAATTTAATTACTAGTAAAAAAAAAAAACAAATGCGTAAACGCTTGGAATTTAGAAATAACTTGTAATGTAAATCTTCTTAGGAGAGTAACTACCTATAAGGTATTGTCTTTAGCTATTGTTATAAACTCCACCATTTCATCATGACTGCTTCATATAAAGCCTCCCTGATATTAAGGTTTTTTTATGCAGGTGTCAATGCTTCACCTCATCGACATTCGACATGATTTCAGAAGACACTGCAGTCTGTCTGCTATAAGTATTTTCTATAAGTATTAATTTTGTTGGCTTCTCTTAGCTCAATAGGGGCTTTATCTACGCTTGACCGCTATTCACACAACTTCAACAGCCCCCACATTATGTAACTTGTTTCTATCAACGTTTGATTGAAAGTGCAGTCACATTGCTGCTTTAGTTAAAATCAATGTGACAAGTATCTTCTAAAGCAGCAATATAACTGCACTTTAAAAAAAATCAATCAAAATCTGTTAGCAACAGAGTTAGATAATCAACTAGCAGTTTTTAATTTGTTTTGGAACAGACAAGTGTCAGCCCTAGTAGTAGGGTTGAATTCGGCAGCGGCCGCCCGCGGGGTCGACCATCGCCGGCCGACACCGAACCGCGGCATCCATTAACGAAACGCTCCGTTTTACGGCGATATTAAGCCGAACGCTCGTAAAACCCGCACTTGATTGATAAGTGCCTCTGCAGAATCGCTGCGAATCGCGAATATTGGATGCAGAGAGATGTCGCGAAATTATGCTACTGTAACCAGGCCTTTATGGGCTTCGTAGGATTATAAAAATTATGAAGAAAGCGATAGTGACCCATTAAAACAATAGCCAGTCAATAGCTCGCCGTTTTAGATCTTCAGAACTTATATACTTTGAGGCAAAAACCCGTCTATATTACTTATAGGTAATATTTTTTTAAACTTGGTAATGCGTAGGTATGTACATGCAGAGTAAATAGATGCAAAAGAAGTAAATAGGACAGGCTATAAGTAATACATAATAAAAACTTTACCTAAGTACTTCCTTAAGTGAAGTTTTAATTATAATATTACTTATAGCTATATTTCATTTTTTCTTGCCTTGTACCGTTGGCTGGCACCGACTCCAAAAGTTTAAATTTTTACTTTTTGAAGTCGGTTTTTAATATAAAGATTTAAATTAACAAATTATTAGTTACATCTTACTTATACTAAAAATCGGCCCATACACAACAATGATGTCATATAAGTAACAACTATTTGCCAATATTTTACGTAATTGATATATCAACATGGGTTGTGATAAACTTCATAAAAAACTGCCTATTTTCCTTTGTTAGGTAGATAGATTACGATCTGGACTAACATTCTAGTCTACTTCTCATCCCGAAATAACGCGAACGAAGTAGCATTTAAAAGCTAATGTTTGATAATAGTTATTTGTTATGCAAGGCTGGAAAGTTGGTTATTTAGCGGCGAGTTACCTCTATAGAAAGTAGAGCAAGTGAAGGATTCTAGGATATACACTCTTACTCTTACACTCGCTATGCTCGTGGTTCAAAGATTGAATTCTGAACGAAACGAGGATTTCTAAGGTACAAGACTCTACAAATTTTCTGCCGAGCGCAACACATAATTTTTCACCTCACAACAGCGAGGAACATTTTATCGATGTTTACGCGGTCAACTTCCGGTAAAAAAATCTTTAAACATCAAGTTTAATCTAATTATACCTTATTCTCGTTGTTTTGTTATAATGATATAAAAAACTAAAATAATAAAAAAGGGAGTATTATAGTTAATTCAAAGTTATTTAAAGTAGGAATATATTGTTACTTAATAAAAGGAATAAAAACGATTCCGTAAATGTTGACACTGACTTGAGGTACAAGACAAAGACAATTTAAAAATAAAGATTTATGTCACGTTTCGAAATCCAATCTTAGGTTGTAAAATCTCACCTAGCCTAATATAAAATTCTTATAACAAATAGTTTAATCTTATTGTTATTGTTTTTATGATTCAATTAATTAAAATAATATAATAAAACCTAAACGGAGTATTATAAATAATTTAAAGCTATTTAAAATAAGAATCAAATATAACAAAAAAGTCCTATTCGGAACGCATTATGACATATTTTTAGGTATTACATTAAAAAAGTACTTTGCCGCGCTAGGCCGCAAAAAACGATTTTCTACGCCTAAACTGATTGACAAAACCTCCTTTTCAGAGCGTGTAAGGTGAAAAAGTAGTTTTTTAGAAAATGTACACTTTTCCAGCACCTGTAGTTTGAAAATGGATTAGTATAAGATTTTTTATTGTTTTCATTTTTCAATGCTATTTTTTTACTTATGTTAAGTATAAGATAAGTAACTCTCGGTAGCTCAGTGGTAAGAGCATTGGACCGGATTTCCAAAGGTCGTGGGTTCGAGTCCCATCTGAGATTCCAAAGGTCGTGGGTTCGAGTCCCATCTGAGAATTCACTTGTGGCGGAGTTGATTTTTTCCAATATTTTCTATTTAAAATTTATCATAAATGGATAGGTATTTAAAAAAAGTATGTAAAATAAAAGCTGTAGAAAATTGTATGAGCTTTCAATAATAGAAGATAATTTTGTTCTACGACACGCACCGTTTTGAATATATTAAAGAAAAACTGAATAGTGGGACATTTCTCTTCCTCCCTCCACTCTGGCGCACCTCCTAGAAGCGGGGATTTTTAGTAGGTTTACTCCCTTGAGTCCATTGAGCAGCGGGCCAAGAAGCTCATCGGCAACAATGACCTCTTTCATAATAAGCTCAAAAGCCTTGAGCATGACGAAAGGTTGCAAGTTTATCGGTCTTCTATCGGATACATTTCGGTGAGTGTGCAGCTGAATTGCACAGACTATTTCCACCATCTGCCCTTTTCCATCGGACAACCAGGCGTTCAAATATGCGCCACCGCTTTATGGTTGATATCCCAAACCCAAAGATTCGCACTAATCTTTTTGCGTCAAATTTTATCAGCCGTACTGCCAGAGAGTGGAATTCTCTGCCTGAGTCTGTATTTCCTGATATTTACAATTTGGGGGCCCAGCAGTGGGTGTCATCTGGCTGAGACGACGACGACGGTGACGACTAGGTATCTAGGCACCCTGAACAACTTTCTGAAGAAATCGCTTAGGTTCGCTTAGGCTCACGCACTCTACAATTCTACACTTTGTTGGGTGGGTTATTACCTAAGTATTAATTAATTAAATTACTTACTTATTTATTACTATACAAATATATGTTAATTTTTATATTAGTTAATCAATTTAAAGATAATAATAATTTGATTCTAAATATCCTAAATTCTAAAATTTGGTCACCTGATAAAATTATGCTTATTCAAGTTTGGGACATTATGGTTTTACACAAGTCGCGGCGAGACGCGAGATCAAAGAAGCCGACAGGTGTAGAGTATTGAAAGTGTTAAGCAGTTTAGCTATTAAGCTACTTTAAAATTTGCATACGAACTGACCCACTGGTGAATTCCAAACTTATTCCGAGCTTGCTTAAATGTAAGTACTTATTGACTTTATAACCCATTAGTAAAATGATTGCAAGTTTTTGTTGCAAATAAGTATGTAAGTAATGGATAAATTTTCGTTATGCTTTTGCTAGATTTTTAGTGTTCTTATGTTGTTTTTTAACATAGGCACCTACTTGAGGATACAGGGTAAAGTAAACTAGGTGCTCTCTCGCATCTTCTTTAAAATTAAGATTGAGTTCAAGCTACATTAATAAATTAATACCTAGGTGCTTCTTAATAAGGTAATAACTAACAATGTAACAATTTTTACGCAACGGAAGAGCTTAACCAGAGTCCAAGATATTTATAAGATAAGAAGGTAATAATAAGACAAGCCCTCATGTCACGAAGGTCCACTTAATTTAGTCAATTTACCGTTTTCGTCGTGGTATACCGAGAGATTCTCAGAACTCGTGAATAGCTCGTTTCATATCATCCCACTTTCTTCGCCGTATGCGCCGGAGTGGAGATGCCGATGCCGCTGCGTTGCGCGTACGCTCCTCAATGGTTGGCTTATAAATGCTTTTATTAGTTGCTTCAATTTCTAGTACTCACATGGAATATTAATGGAGATTTAAAAATTTGAGCGTGAGTCAACGTGAGTCACTGAGGCAAAGTTATTCAAGAATACACTCGGAGGAAATCCATAGATTTGCTCAGGTTTAAAGTTTGGGTTATTGTTGTAATGCATCTGTTGTTCTAATGATTTCAAATGTAGATGCAAAGTATTGTGAGATTTTAGTTTTAAGCATCGATTGATAGCGCCCCTATTGCATAAAAATAAGTAAAAAATTAGATGAATTAATTAAAACTTTGGACTCTTTAGATTTTCGTAACAATAATTTGTGTGTAGCTGTATGGGCTGCCTGTATACCCATGCACAGAATATGACCCAAGAACGTGTACGTGTATAAGTACCTACTTTATACAAAGGAGTATAAGTATAACCTCATATTATCGAAAATAATAATTCTATTTGCTGTAAGTACAGTTTTTATTAACTTCCATTTTGTTAGGTAAATCTGTAGTTAGTATAACTAATCCAAGAACAAATCTAGGTCCAGAATATTTTAAAAGCCAGTACTAAACGATACTGTTACAGAGATTGTTCCGTGTTGCTATGTTTTATTCATAAGCTGACGAAGAGAATGTGGTAGAAACGATTTCTGTGCACACGATTCCATTAGTACAATTTAATAAAAGCTACAAAGTTACAAATATAGGTATAGGTGTGTTGTATGGGTTATTAGTTGTCTCCTAATAATACCCAATACTGTATTATGCTCTCTAAATAGCTAGTATCAGATACCGTAGAATAAGTTAGTCAGAGGGTCTGTTTCACAATCTAAAAGTAAGTTCTGAGTAGCTTAATTGCTAGATTTTTTGGCAGATATGATATGAAAAATACTTACTAACGTCCAACACAATTAGGCGCATGACAGCTAAGAAAAGCTTAAAAAATCTAATTAAAAAACCAAAATTTAAAGAAGGGGTAATCAATCAATTAATCGCTGCAGCACTAATTAATCAGATAATAGGAGAAGTGCGGTGATAGAAGTGGGCTGCAGGTGCCAAAAGTGCAAAACAACATTCCTGTCATGCGCCTAATTGTCTTGGTCGTGTAGGTAGTATGTCAAATCATATGCCAACTAAGCTATTCAGACATAACTTACTTTTAGATTGTGAAACAAGCCCTAAATCTATTGTATTTTTACAATAAGTAGTAGAAGTAAGTAGTAAGTTGGCTATAACACAACCACCCTTTTGATTATAACGCATTTTGAATTTTGTTTACTTTGTGATGGTATTGTGAGATTCCGAGATGGCACTTCTTCCAGTAGCATATATATTTAGTTTATTTATTTGAATCTCCAACAAGATTACATTTAACATCCTGGATTCCTGGCTTACATTCTCCTCAATTTAAACTCTTTCTAGTTTTCTGTGAACATATCCATAAAGCTGACGCCCATGCAAGGCGGTAGTATCTATTTCAGTACCTACGTATTTATAAGAAAACTGAGAAGCGAGAATTTTTAATGTGTTGATATGAAATATAATGAAGGGTCTTGTAAGTGTTATGAATAAATGCAAGCACTTACCTACACAGTAACAAATAAACAACCAACCATTCACACGTTACCAATGAATAGACTAAGCAGAGTCTATTTCCATGTCATTATCCGAGGCAATACTGTGGAGGTTTATTATTAATATCGTTCTACGGTCAAAAGTTAATCGGCTTTAAGTCGTTCGCATCGCCCACGAAGATCCATCACACTCGTCATTATTCACATACGAATTATGTAATTTCAATAAATGGAGCTTATTGAATAGTGATGAACGTCGGTAGGCCGCCGGAGAACCCCCGTTGCGAACCAACCTACCTCCGATGACCATTTTAATACCATCCAACGTCCGAAACCAAATCCATCTCTGCTTCGACAATTACTCCATAAATAAAGATCAATCAGAACCAATCAATGGACAACGTACAGATTTTTTTTATCGTTATCAAAAAGAACACATGTTACACAACTCTCCCAGTAAGCACTTAGATCCTCATTGTCTAAAATAAATGTATTTTGTTTGAATAAATCGAGCGAGTGCCAACGGAGGTCGCGATGGGTGTTAATGAATCTTTTCTTAATGAGGTTCTTCTTAAGCTGTTGCGATTTAATGGTATCTCGGCCTTGATTGAAATAAAGTATTCAATAAGACACATTTAAAACTTCGTAAAGTATAAAACACCTGCTTAAAGTTCAGTATGTCTCATCAGGGCTTTGTGAGATGTTTGGTCATGGAATTATTAAGTACCTACTACGTACAACTAGTAGGTACTTAATAATTCCATGTGTTTGGTTAAAGTATCTTTCCACAAGTATTTTTTACAATCACAACGATTTCAATTAATAATCTTGTCCAAGGTGTAAACTTGTGTTTAGCTATTTGTATTTTACAAGAAATCTTAGAAAATTTTAAAATGAGACAGTTTATCTATACTAATATATAAAGAGGAAAGATTTGATTGTTTGTTTGTATTGAATAGGCTCCGAAACTACTGAACGGATTTGAATGAAACTTGGTACACAGTAGATAGCATGGTTATGAACATAGTGTGGTTTATCTGTATTAATTTATTAAACTATACTATATATAAATATTATAATATACTTTTTATCCCGATATTCCCACGGGAACGGGAACTACGCGTATAAAACTATGGTGTTATATTGATGTTCTGACATTTTTGGCTGCCGAATTAATTTTTAAGTGTTGCTATTTTTCCAGTAAAAAAATATAAATACGAGTTGTTCCCTCTGATGCCTCTGTAACGGTGTTATATTGACACGGAACGGCGTGCAACGAAAGCAGTAAGTAATTTATCTTACCACGAAGGAACGAATACAATAATAGAGCGTTAAGCGAGCTCCCCGCACGTCTATAATTGATTTATAGGCAAATATTAAATCTGTTCTCACCAGGCCTCTCGTGAGTAATGACCGTGCCCAATACTGTTTGAGGTTTTGTTTTTCACCCATTTATCCGTGTAAGCACTCGCGCTGTTTGACTGACAGAGTGTTACGTCCACAAAGAATTCACTCCGCTGGAACACAGAGCCCAAATCCCATATAATGGTCATTACATTTTATTTAAAAATATTTTTGTCAGTCCAGCTCCTTATCAATCACCCGCGTAAGCCCGTTGTAAATGTCAACAAAATGTCCGAGATGAGCAGCATCACACTTATCAAAACAATACAAAACGCAGGATGTTATCGATAATGATCGCGGCCACGACAACCCTCTAACTCCATTTTTTGTTGGTTGACATCGCGCTAATAATACTCATGAGAAAAATGCGCGCCGGACCCCCGTCATCCTCCTTTTGTTTTTAATTTCTACCTCAGTGGCACCGATTTAATTGGGCTCAACTCGAGCGAGCGCACCTTCGTATTTCACCTCGGCTCGCTTCATTTGAATATTTAAAGCATTTCGGGTCTCCGTCGCATTATTTCGTTTATTTACACAATATTTATATATTTATTTCAGAGGGAGCGTCATTTATTTGGTGACGTGACTTACCGATGTCGCGTCCTTCCCAGTATCGACATAGTTAACGCGGTGAATTCTCTCGCGTTCCATTTAAAAGTTTGGAGTTCTTTCTTTGGTTCGTCTTTTTGTCGAGTCGCGTTGTGCCGCGTGTGGCGGGTTCTGCTCTTCGTTGTTTTCTGGCCAGCTCTTATCTTCGACAAGATTGCTCGTTTTTAAATGAAGTTATATCGCCCCGATTGAACACCGAGCCACGGAGGCGAGGCGAATTTTTAATTAGTTTCCGAAGATAGAGAATTTTAAAGGAGGAATGCGGGAGAGAGACGGCGGCGAGTGTGCGCAGATTGCTTAATTGAGACGTGGACGCCGTCGCGGCCATCGTGAGGCGATTTGTTAAAGAGCCAGAGATTAATTATGAATTAAAGACTTAAATCGACATCCGTGCAACGGCGCACGCCGACTGTATAAGCTGGTATTCGCTAATGAAGAGAATTAATGGATGCTATTTTTCGTACTGTCATATTGAAAGATCGCGTGATGCAGAAGGTAAGTGCATCTTCTCATATCGATGCCTCTAAATTACTTAATAAAAATTTAAAAAATCTTAAAATTGCTCAACTTTATTGAAGACAAATTATACTTAGGTACAACATTAGTAATAAATTGAGCAATATCTTTGTAATTACTCAGAAGGAACTAGGGCTACCACGTTGAAGCCGATGTTGTCAGGCTCTCGTTCTATGAACTGGCGACAGACTTTGGCTGCATCATCCAGGAGCTTCTCGGGAGTCGTAGGTCCGTGGTTGACCGGGAACACCTTGCGACCGTCCAGCTCAAGCAGAAATCCGTCCTTATGAATGAACGTTACAAAGTGGTTGTTCGGAGTTTCATTTGCATTCTCAATTTCAGATGCGGGATCGTGATGGGATACATCTTTGTACGCATCTAAAATGGCCGCGGAGTTTTCCAGTAAAGCTCCTTTGGCTGCAGCGTCTAAGCCCTCAGCGTCTTTCAAATAGTTCTTCAGAAGTCCATCTCGTATTTCAATCTTTTCTACGTTGTTCGCCACGCTGTGTACTAGAGCTATTGTACCACAGATATTGCTCAGAACTTGCCTCATGTGAAATACGTCTTTGGGAGTCTGGAAACCTTTGGTCTTCAGTTCGTTCTCCTGTTCGCGTCTGTGTTGCTCATAGATATCAGAGAGCGGGAATAAAAGAATGACAGCCAGGACTGGGCCAGGGACCCAGGCAAGAGCTTCGCCTTCCAGTCCGATGACATCAACCATCCGCCACTTCTCAGACACCCCTAGCTTGGCTAAATACTTGTTCATAACCTCGGGGTTAGACTCCATCGGCAACGAAACCGCCATTTTTGACGAATTATATCTTTAAATTAATGGAAATAGGAGCAAATATGAGACTCGAGAAACTGACTTGAATTAACTATCACTGTCAATGTGAAGCAAAAATTTTTCAGTGCTTGTTTTTTCTTCTGTCATGTTCAAAAAGATTTTATGCAAATGTTGTAAATAAATAATGATAATATTTTTATTACAGTCTATCAATCTTCTCTTCCACGTAGATAGAGCTAGCACCTGCGAACCTATTTGTTCCATCGAATCAACTGGAAATCGCGAGAAGAACACAACACCACAAAACAGTTTAGTCGATGGAAAAGTTGTATACAGCGTGAGGCCTAGAACCGGGGAAAATATTGAAAATAGAAACAGAGTATATATATTTATTCTAAAAAGTAATTATTATAAAAATATATATTTGCACTAGCTCTAACGATGTGTTATTTATTATTTTATAAATGAGCCGTGAGCACAGCACAACACAACAACAGTTGCCACAAGATGATTAACATAATTAACATAAGAGCATGTTTGTATTAAAATTACATTTTGCATCGATATTTTATTGCAGTTCCTTTTCTGCTGTTCATAGTATTATTCGTATTTTTCACTCACGGTAGTCACTTATCGTATGATTAGGTTACATTGGAAAGCAGGCAGGTGGCTCTATCACACAGATAAAGCCAACATGTACACCATTATAATTGATATATCAATATATTTTTACAATATTAAATACTCTCATGCTCATGTCTTTGGTCATTTTTAATAGCGCTATCCTTTGTTAGGGCTATAAGTTATTAGATTACAATGTTGTGTTAAAAGTCACTTGATAGCTTAATTTATTTATTCATATTATTTATATGTTGGCATTTTTATTTATATTCTAGCATTGGAGTATTTCTTTAAATTATGTAACTATTAATCTTATTATTACAACGGATATTATGGTCTAGATCGAATTATCTACATCACTAAATCTCGCTCGTGATGTCTCTCTCTCTCTCGGTAAGAAAGGTCGGAAGTCTCGGTAGCTCAGCGGTTAGAGCATTGGACCGGATTTCCAAAGGTCGCTGGTTCGATTCCAGCCTGAGAATTCACTTGTGGCCGAGTTAATTTTTTCCAATATTTTTCTATTTAAAATTTACCATAAGTATAAAAAAAGCATTGAAAAATGCAAAAATTACAAAAATCATAAAATATCTTAAAATTGTTAAATAAAAAAACATAAATATCTATAATTTATCAATCGCAAATAGTATACTGTAACCGAGACTTGCATACCACAAAAGCGATGTGTCCAACTCCCGAGCGATCCGTTGCAACACTTTGTGGGTCACAGCCAGCGCTATCTTATTAAGGTGTCGAATTTTGTCAAACTTCTCGCCTTCCATTAAGGGCAGCAGTGGGCGGAGCTATTGAAAATCGGTTCGATGCGAACGAGACGCATAGCCGGAGATAACAGCATCAACTTGTCTTGTCTCTCATGTCTCATGTGTCTCACTTGAGACAAGTTGCTTTTCCTGATGGGATCCCGTCAGGGCGACATGAGGCAAGTTGCTTTTCCTGATGGGATTTATCACATGCGTATGATAATGTTAGTTTTCAGTAGTCTTCTAGAACTAGAAACCAAAAATTGCATGAATACACTTCTGCCCAAGAGGTCGTTAGCAACCCACAACTCTTTACATATTTTTGAAATAAACATGTATTTTATAACATTTTCACTCTTATGACTGTTATGAGATAGATAAACTATCTAATTTTACAATAAAAACAACTTAATGGTTTTATAACGCAGAAAAAAGTTACTTACATTATTGTCAGCAGTACCGGTTTTTTTGGCACAAAAGTCAAGTCATGACAAAGTTTTTCATTTGTTTCGATAAATTATACTTTAATCCATCGAAAGAAGGCGCTATGTGTCGAAAATAAGCGTTTAGATTCACAATATATCTCGTTTTCCAGAACCTATTTTACAGGACAGAATATGACAATGGGCATATATGAGTTAAGTATGTACAGGATTCTCGAACTGATTGCAAGATTTTATTACTTGATGCTGTTGACATTTTAATTAAATTATAAAGTATTACCGCGATCGTAGACGAGGCTACTTCATCACGTACAGCCTTACAATTTAATCTAGAAATAACATTTGGATTGATGAGCAGTCGTTAGCCGAATGCTCCCTACTAAGAAGCTAACCGTGTCGCTGTTAATTTAGTCGCTAGTTGTTGCATTATGCGTAGTTGCACACGCGATTCTCGATTTATCTGTGATATTTAACGTCCAAGTAGATAAATAGTACCTAGGAACCAAAGTGATCTCTTCTTAACGTGGTCGAGTAAATGAAGGTATTTAAATGGGTACTATAAATAGCAAAATACTGGTACATGTGTGTTATCCTTGATGACATCTAATAAATAACTCTTATTTTAGAAAATAAATTGTAAGTGTTGGACATAAGTTAAGTGAATAAAGCAGACATGAAATTTTATCACTCTAACAAACTAAAATCGCTAAATTTCCTACGTAATAAGGACGTAACTTAGCCGTCGTCGAGTGTACTACCGCAGAACTAAGTTCTTTTGTGATTTAACAACTTAATCATTCGCTAATGACATGACGGGCGGACGTAATTACCAAATATTCCGGATGCGGTATCTGCGGATCGATCGGGCCTTCAAATCTCATGTGAGCCATACTAGAGGCGGAGGCGTGGCGCTTGTCCGCGCTGACTACCTTCAATTATGGCCTAAGAGCGCTCATTATTTAGAAATTCCCTCGGTAAATACAATAATCGATTCACATGACAACCGCCGCCGTCGGCGCGCGAGCGTGTCTTGTAACTTTCGATTTTAATGAGTTTATTGAAACCTTAATATTTGTAACGCTATAGTTCTTCCAATACCTGTCCGGTGCCAATCATGTCAAAATCAAGTTGCGTATAAGATTCCCTTTTAAGCGGCGGATAATTAAAGCGTTCCATTGTTTCTTGAAGCGCTTACGTAAATTGATTTTGCATTCAAAATCATTACTCAAGCGTTAAATCTTGCGCTATAGAGGAAAATATTATAGTCGTAACGTTGTGATTATACTTTTTGCACAAAGGAAACCGATACCTAAGCATTACTGATAATATTATTTGTTTAGTATAAAAGACATCAACGAGCTTCTAATACTGACTTCAATTTGTTAGTGATACCTACCTAAAATTAAAAAGATAAATTGCTAACGTATAAGGGACAAACTGCAAAAATAAAACGTAATATTAGTAGTTCATCTAGTAATTTATTCCGCCCACATACATTTGATAGGACATGACTACATCATTCGTTATATCCACTACAATTTTGTACTGAACAATTTCATTTGGCGACATATTACATTCGAATCAGACATTACTAAAAAAATATAGCCGAAATGAGCTTTAGAATAAAAGACGATACAATTCCAAATACGTTGAGTAGATATTATTAATAAATAAGTCAATAAATTTTTGGTACATTAAAAATCCATCAATCATAATGGTTTGAAAGATGGCATGGTGTTTAAGTATATCAAAAAAATATACACAAGCTGATATAATCAATTATTCGTAAATTCGCAAATTTTAATATAATAATATTCTAGATTCTACTCAATGACAAAGGTACTTTTCCGAATCATCGAATCTCTCAAAACACGATGAAAGAGGAACGCATAAAATTAATCTTATTTAAATACTTTAAAATGTTTCACTTACACTAATGAGAGATATAACACCGACCGAAAATGTATTTCTAACCACCATCTATTCCTTTATATGTTCTAATACTATCATTATATAATTTCATGCATCACTGACATCTAGTCAAATCCGTACTTAAATTAGGTAACTCGTTATGTACTTGTTATATGGCCAGACGCTTCGCTTTATATTTACTAATATACATTGTAATATGTACTTTCTAATAATCGTATTCGGTCAATTAACTTTAACTATCTTGTTATTGTAATATATTTGTATTTTGCAGTATAAAAAGCCGACATCGCTTTAAAAAAGTACATATTCATTTAAATAACGTTTAAGCTACAATATGCAATAACGCAGATTACTTACTAAAACGAAGACTACTAAAGGGAGACGTTTGAGTCAAACTTGGTATACAAGAGTAAACATTAGAAATACTTGAACTATTGTTCGTTGGTACACTGCTCATAAAACCTTAACATTAAAATAATGTATATCAAAACAATCTACTGTAGAGTTTGAAAATATCACTTGGTTATTGGTAAGACTTGTTAGAAAGCCGCTGAGACTGGGACGCGAATAAGCAATGACGTGTTAGCAAATAATACTAGCTATTACTAACGTAGTGTTAGAACCAATTTAATAAAAGCTTATGAATTTTTCCTGGGAAAATATATGATATTCGCTTATGTTTTAGCATGTCATATTATGAAATTATTATAAAATCCCTTTCGATAGAATTCGTCAAAAGGCAAATAAAGACTTTCAACTTCTGACGATCAAATTAAAACACATTTATACTACATTAATTTGCGTTTTGGCGCAAAATATCCAGCGGTCGCAAAACGTCCAGTTCGCAGAATGTCCAGTTCGCATAATATCCAATTCGCAAAATGTCCAGTTCCCGCAATGTCCCATTCGCAAAATGTCCAATTTATACGTAATAAAAAAATATATTAAAAGTGTTTTGTGTCTGGGATCAATGTCGGTATTTTCTGACATTTTTTACTTAATATTTTTATATAAATTTGTTTCAGATAAAAAAAAAAAAATTTAGGATGTATTTCAAGAAATGTGACATAAATAAATCATTTTAATAATAACTTGACAATAATTAATGGTGACAGTGACAACGTTATTGTTAAAAATTTAACATTCTACGAATTATACATTTTGTTAATTGCACTTTCTGCGAACTGGACATTTCGCGAATTGGACATTATGCAAACTGGACGTTTTGCGACCGCTCTGGTAATTTTGCGAATTGTATATACTGCGCCTAAACGTTAAATTGGTCGAATAAAATAGTTGCGAAAATGGCATAATACTTATGTTACTTACTTTTTTTTACGTATTTTATGCCATAGCATAAAATACGTAGAAAAAGTAAAGCACAATTCAAGTTTTTTCAAATATGATTTTGAAATAGGATCCGCACATGATTGCTTATCACGTCCATTACAACAATAATTACTTATTCTAAATAAACATGATTATTTATTGTTTTTATGCAATCACGATGCGAAAAATGTTCACATTCAATTTACACGTATATGTTTCGTGATTAACATACGGATACATTAAATGACACAAATGAGATTACCACAGATGAATAATGATAAACTTAAATTATCTTAATAATTCAAATGCTCCATATATTTGACTAAATATTAAATTGCACCATTAATGTGAAATATGTTGAGAAACAATTCCTTATGTTTAATATATCAGCTGTAAATAATTCGAATCAATAACATCATGATTAAAGAAAAACATGATAAAATAAGTATTTATAGGGCGTTATTAATCATGCATTGTATTTAAAAGGACTTAAATAACTTACAGATAAAGTAACGAAAAAATAACTACAGCAGTCTCGTTACAAAATATTGCATTACACGTGACTAAATTAATTTTCAATTCCGTTAATAAGACAGTTTAACATTTGGATACATGACGCCATTAACTAACAATTTCAAGCCACAATTACCTTACAACCACCTTATTTTACACTTTGCATCAAGACCTGCCTCCCTTTCTATTGTACTAGGAGAAATGCTTTTACGCATCCCTCGCCGCTGGGTGATTCGAAATGTTGGACTCACCTGGAGTACTAGCAACTAAAACTCCTAGTACTTGCCCTCCAGGCCGCCATTGGTCACGTGGGGGATAGGCTTCGCAATCACCCCTAAGACCAGGCGGAAGACCTGCCTCCCTACTCTTGACGCGATCGCGTTGAGATCGAGATTGAGGTAAATAAAAGTCAGTAATCATGACTTAAAATAACTAATTAAACTAAAGATTAATGCCCTAAATTAGTATTTATTCAGTAGAGTCATTTGACGGGTGCCAAAGTCACTTTGTAAAAATAATCCTGCTTTAAACTGTTTTTCGAAATAATTTGCGCAGATCCAGTTCCAGTTCAGTCAGTACTGATTCCATTCACACACACAAATTCAATATTATCATTAGAGGTGCATTTTGATTCAGCGTTATTTAAAAAAAAAAGACATTGACAAACTATCAAATCACTCTACTGAATTATAAGTCCGACTCGTCATCAACCTTTTTTTATGTCCTAGCTGCTGGGGCACTGATCTTCTTTATGGATGGATAAGAAGAATGGGTCATGATCACGCGGACTCAATGCGGATTTGTGGGTTTTGACGACTGGAGATGCAGCCGGGACCAACGGCTTAACGTGCCTTCCGAAGCATGGAGGAGCTCGACATAGTTCATTTTTTTTCACCCATCCCGTGACCGACCATTGCGAAAGTTGCATTACCTCAAATATCGCAGGCCGTGCGCCCGAACCACTGCGCCACGGGCTCACAGTCCGATTATATAAATCAATTTTAGCGCCAATTAAAATCGATTCAACGTCGTAAATCGGAAATAACTATTGTCATTCAATCTTGATCTCAACCCGATCCCATCAAGAGTAACCCCGCTGATTAGCAAAACTACATTTTATTTCTTTGGCAAATAGTTACGTCACAACTTACTTTTCCCAATAAAATACCTTTGTGACGAGCACATTGCGCGCAGTTTTTCTTATTTTCCATGATTTTAACATTTATTATATTTTTAAGACTGATTTTTATTTTGGTTGACTATAAGTCAGTTGTAAGTTTGCTGGGTCTTATGGGTCATCCATAAATCACGTGATGTTTTCTAATATTTTTATAACACCATAATGCTAATCTCTGTTGTCCACTGAAGCTTTAAGAGTTATAATAAAGTGCGGTCGCCTTCAATTGAGGATTATCATTTGGAGAACTCACAAATCTAAATCTCAAATTTTTTGTTACCTACATTACGTCCCGTAATTACACTAAAAATAGGCCATTACAATGATGTCATCTAGATAAACTACTATTTGCCAATACGAAATTCATATTTTTCAGGATTATGAAAAAACTACCAGCCAGATCTTTGTACGAATTTTATGGGACCACACTTGATCTTTGTTCTTTCAGATAAAAAAATAATTATTAAAATCGGTAGACAACTGATGACGTTATGTTAAAACATACATAAAAAAAAAAAATATAGACAGTCAACTTGAGAACGTCCTCTTTTTTTGAAGTCGGTTAAAATGTACGTCTGTTTAGGCCCAAGAAAGCGCCTATGAGTTTATAATAGCAATTCGACAGATTGTTTAATATACTAAAGTAAATACAAAAGGAGCGGTTATCGCCGGTACTTGAAGATTAGCTTTTTTTATACTCTAATTTTTGCATATCATTCGGATCAGCGCGTCTGCGCTTAAAAAATTGTAACTTGGCTGAAATATAAGATTTTCATAAACTTCTGAGTTTCATTTGAAACTCCTGCATGTTCTATCAAACATGTAATGGTGGCCCATGAGGGGAACAGCAAAAATACCCACAAAATTCAAGATCGTCAGTGCCGCATATGAAGATGACGCAATAAATTGACCATTGGAAACCTGGACTGGAGAAGCTGGAATACATCTAAATACCAAATTACACTTACGGAGCAGTGGAACAGCCAAAGTTTTACCACCGGGGTGCAGTTTACAAAGATAAGTGTTCTTCCTACAACCTTCGTCCATTCCTAAATTAACTCCTTCCTAAATTCCCTATCCATTTCAAACATGTCCTAATTTTCATTACATAATACTGTCAGAATAATCTCCACTTGTTAAATTATACAATTTTAACCAGTAATTTCATTAAAATTTGTGGTAAAATTGCAAATTCATTGTAAAGGTTTGCACTTAATTTCTTCCTATGTTCTCATTAATTCATTTGTTTAAAATAAATAGAATAAACCGTAACTATATACAATATCATTAACTTAACTAAATATCTGAATTTTGTATAAGAAATCCATATATGATTTTATATTTCTCATAGTAGGTAGGTACTTTTGCAGTTAAACTTTGTTACAAATATAGATTAACTGCACAATTTTAGCAGTAGCCCCATAGTTAAACAAGTAATAATACATTCATATAAACTATTCACATCATAGATTTTAATATTTTTAGTTGTTTTTATTAATTTCGAACAAGTAGGTAAGTAACTACTTATTTTTCGTCAGTTTCGTCATGCTCCCATAAATTAAAACCATTGTATTTACTGGTATTTAAATACTTTGCCGACTATTTCAGAAATCTGTGGATATCGGCTCCACCACAGCTGTGCGATTTGTGGCCTTGACCTACTTAGCGCGCAGTGCGTTATCAGTTGGAGTTATAATAAATTGCAACAAACCAGTTTCCTGTTCGGCCGAATTAAGGAGCGTGAGCATAACTTTTTATTATTTTCTTTTGTTTATTAACGTAATTTTTATTTAGTTATAATGTCGAATCCAACTGAGAAGGCTTCTCAAAGCGTTTTTAATGAAAAATTAAGCCAGTTAATTACGAAACGTAGCTCAATAAAAGGGCAAATAACTAAATTTAAAAAATATTTAAATACTATTACTGATGTAGAGGAGATATCGAAGATTGCACTAGTGGAATTAAATTTAAAACTAAGCAAGTTTGAGGCCTTATCAGTTAAATTCGACGAGTTGCAAAGTGAAATAGAGGTTTTGAATTCTCATAATATAGATTCTGAAATCGATGAGCGAGAGTGCATTGAGAATGACATCATTAATAACATTGCCGCCGCTAAGACATTAATCGAAAGATATAGTCAGGCTGAAGCTGACATTCGGCGTGCATCAATAGCTTATGACACTCATTGCGCTCACGATCACGAGGAAATTAGTTTTAAATTACCACAAATTAATATTTCTAAGTTTGACGGCACTTATTTTCGGTGGTTAGAGTTTCGTGACACCTTCGAGAATCTTATACATAACAATAGCCGCATTAAGTCGATTCATAAATTCCATTATTTAATTTCCTACTTGGAAGGTGATGCCGCTAGGATTGTATCGAATCTCGAGGTGTCATCGGCTAACTACACCGAGGCTTGGAAGTTACTTTGCGAGCGGTATGACAATAAGCGTCTATTGATTAATCACCACTTAAGTTCCCTATTTAACATACACTCGCTTACTCGCGAGTCAGAGCGGTCCTTGCGATTTTTGGTGGATCACGTAACAAAGAATTTACGCGCCCTGGCTAATTTGGGCCAGCCGACAAATCAATGGGATACTCTCATAATTTTCATGTTGTCGTCTAAGCTTGATAGTCGTACCTTAATGAAATGGGAAGAGTATAGAAATACACTGTCCAACATGCCTAATCTCGATCAGTTTCACAAATTCTTAATTGATCGTGCAGATGTATTGGAATCATTAAACCGCAATAAATATGAAAATAATTTAACAAAAAATAATTCTAATAATACTCGATCCATACCTTCTTCAACACAACATAATAGCAGTTTTAATTTAAATAAAAATGAACGTCCATCTTACACTAAATCATTCGCTATTACTAATAGTCAGAATAAGCCATATGTTTATTCATGCGTAATTTGTAGTGAAAACCACAAAATCTACGATTGTGCTACGTTCAAGGCTAAATCCGTCAAGGAAAGGTTAGCCGATGTGGCCAAATATAAACTTTGCCATAACTGTCTCAGACAAGGCCATCCCACCAGCGACTGCCGGATGGGTCCTTGTAAAGAATGCAAAAAACGCCATAATAGTCTTCTCCACAGCCCACCTTTAGAGCAAAACAAAGGGACTGATGTTGTATGTCAGACTGGTCAATTAGCTGTCAGCAACAGCCAGGTTGTTTTAAGTACAGCCTTGGTTGGAGTATGCAATCCTAAAACTGGTGAAACATTAAAAATAAGAGCCTTATTAGACTGTGGTAGTCAGTCGTCGTTTATGACACATAGGCTTATGGATAAACTGGACTTAGATCCTATCAAAATTGACACATTAAAGGTTATTGGTATTGGTAACAACCATACTAATTTAATAACTGAAAGTTGTAATTCTCAAATAAAATCACTAAATAGCAAATTTAAATGCAATATTTCGTGCTTTTTACTTAATGAAATAACTGGTGACCTACCAAGGGCACCAATAGATCCTAATTTAATAAAGTTGCCAAATAAAATAAAATTAGCCGACCCGAGTTTCCATCAACCGAGTTCAGTAGACATGTTGATTGGTGCTGATATTTTTTGGGAAATTTTGGGTAATAAAGAGATTTCTTTAGGTAACAATACAAAATTGCGAGATTCCAAGTTGGGGTGGTTGGTGGTAGGCATGATGGTTCCAAATAAACCGGAATCTATAAGATGCAACCATGGATTTATCACATCAGACGCGGACAATAAAATTGAAAACATGCTTGCTAAATTTTGGGAGCTAGAGGAGCTTCCTACTGAAACTGTTACAAGTAAAAATGATCAAGAATGTGAAAACTATTTTTTATCTCATACTGTCCGATTATATAGTGGCCGATTTTGCGTTAAATTACCTTTAATTGACACAGCCGATTGCCTAGGCGATTCATACGCCTTGGCCCGTAGACGTTTTATAAAATTAGAAAAACGGTTTAGTAGAAATCCTCAGCTAAAGATTGATTACATTGATTTTATTAAGGAATATGCTGATTTAGGTCATCTCACAGAGTCTGATGTGGCAAAGCCAGACCCATCATATTTTCTTTGTCACCACGCTGTATTTAAGAGTAGCAGCGAGTCAACCAAACTACGTGTTGTATTCGATGGATCAGCCCCCTCCTCATCCGGTTTTTCCCTAAATGATATTTTGATAGTGGGTCCCAATGTTCAAGACTCCCTCTTTTCCATTCTGGTACGAGCGAGGCAGTATAAATACCTACTGACTGGCGATATTGAAAAAATGTATCGCCAAGTCCAAGTGCACAGTGATGATACAAACCTGCAGCTCATCCTGTGGAGAGAAAAGGAGTCTCAACCCATCAAAACTCTAAGGTTGAATACTCTCACTTACGGGACCGCAAGTGCGAGCTATTTAAGCACAAGATGTATCAAGCAAATCGGAGAGGAGCAAGAGGACGACGTGATTAAAACAATCATACAGCACGATTTTTATATCGACGATTTAGTGACTGGTGCCGACAGCGAACCTACTCTACGATATATACAGAAGGCCGTATCTGAGGCTTTGCTTGCGGGATGTTTTAATTTGCGAAAATTTCGTAGTAATTTGCCAAATCTCTTTGAAAATTCAAATCTAGATACTCTTAAAAAATTAACGATTAGTGAGTCCTCAAGTACACTTGGCCTCGGGTGGGACCCCAAAAGTGACTGTCTACATTTTCCAATAAAACCTATTCCCGAAACAGAGAATGTTACCAAAAGATTTATAATGTCTAATGCCTTTAAATTGTTTGACCCCTTAGGTATATTGAGTCCATGTATAATTCGTCCTAAAATTATTTTACAGAAATTATGGCAGCAAAAGGTTGGTTGGGATGAGCCAGTCTCAAACGATATTAAAAGGGAATGGCAAGATTTTGTTAAAAAATTTAATTTCTTATCGACTTTGCAAATACCAAGGTGGGTTATTTGCGAATCGCCCATTTATATAGAACTTCACTCTTTTAGTGACGCATCCCAGTATGCTTATGGAGCATGTGTTTATGTGCGGTCAGTAAACGCCAGCAACGTGGTTTCGGTACAACTGTTGTGTGCTAAATCTAAAGTTTCGCCATTGAAACCTAGTACCATTCCGCGGCTAGAGCTGGCTGCTGCCGTTCTTGCCTCCAGGTTATGTAATTCTGTAACCGAATCATTAAGATTAGTTCCTAATAAATTAATTCATTGGTGTGATTCAACCACTGTGTTGGCTTGGATAAATCATGATGTTAAAAAATTAAAGACCTTTGTAGCCAGCCGCATAATTGAAATTAATGAAAGAACAAGGTCGTCGGATTGGCGTTATGTACCAAGTTCTTCTAATCCGGCAGACTTAATTTCCCGAGGTGTAAATTTTAATCAGATAGTCTCTTTAAGTCAATGGTGGTCTGGTCCAAGTTTTCTGGTATGTGATGAAACTACCTGGCCTACTTTACCTTTAGCTCATAACCGGGAACCATTAATGGAAATAAAATATTTTGCGACAATGGTCGAAATTTCGTCGCGGCTGCTAGAGAAATAGCAGAGTTTCTAAAACAAAATAATGAACCTCTAATTGACTTCGCAACTCAGAACGGTATTAGGTTTATTTTTTCGCCAGCTTACGCTCCCCACTTCGGCGGAATATGGGAAGCAGGAGTGAAATCCGCAAAGTTTCATATAAAACGCGTTTTAGGGAACAGTCATATAACATTCGAAGAAATGTCGACTTTATTCGCTCAAGTGGAGGCTATTCTGAACAGCCGTCCTATTTGCCCTTTGTCATCCTCTCCCAATGACTTCCTTTCCCTAACGCCCGGACACTTCATCATTGGCAGACCTCTGACTGCACTACCTACACCTGCTTTTGAAAATTGTAACGAGAACAGACTACAAATATTCGCCCGCCTCGAGCAAATACGCCAGCACTTTTGGCAGAGATGGTGCCGTGAATATATTTCCGAACTGCAACAACGACTGAAGTGGAAATCCAATAAAGCCCAGCTAAACGTCGGTGATATGGTTGTAATCCAAGAAGGCTATGTTCCTCCATTGCACTGGCGTCTTGGAAGAGTCTCCCGTTTGTTTCCTGGACCTGACGGCATATCCAGAGTTGCTGATATTGACACCGTGAAGGGATGTATACGTAGACCCTTGGTTCGTCTGTGTCCGCTGCCGTCGGCTGAAAATCTTGAAGCTTGAAAGGGTTCCTTTCAACGGGCGGGAAGATGTTTAGGCCCAAGAAAGCGCCTATGAGTTTATAATAGCAATTCGACAGATTGTTTAATATACTAAAGTAAATACAAAAGGAGCGGTTATCGCCGGTACTTGAAGATTAGCTTTTTTTTATACTCTAATTTTTGCATATCATTCGGATCAGCGCGTCTGCGCTTAAAAAATTGTAACTTGGCTGAAATATAAGATTTTCATAAACTTCTGAGTTTCATTTGAAACTCCTGCATGTTCTATCAAACAACGTCAATTGTGCGGTTCGTGGCATCATGTACCCAATTTATACGATTCAATAATAAATGACCATTAAAGTCACAGACATTTAAGTCACAGACTACTTGCTTTTTCAGTCTATCGTGTTTATAACGTTTTTGGTAATATTCGAAATGTAATATAAAATCGATATTCAATTCCTTAATTATCAACAAAATACACAAATATAATATTTGGATTGCTTTGTTTTTATGTGGCATGCAATGACATAATACTTATTGTAGATTATGAATAAAATGTTCTTAATCTAAAAACTTAGTTGACATTATTTTCAAAACGAATATACCTATTATAAAATTAATCGTAATGGAACTTATTCTTTCAATAATACTTTTGTAGGAATTTGGATTGTGTCTTTAGATTTTTTTATCACAATGGATTTTTGACGAAAATTCGAGAATACAAAAACAGTAAGGATCTACGCAAGTCTTTAAATACTTTAATATAAATACAAGCTCTCTGCCGAAATATAAAACGACAAAATTCTTAAATAATTAAGCTAATTACTTCTGATAATTGGAATAGTAAAGAGGTATATTTCTCACAAAGTCTATTAAACTTTTACTTTAATTTTTTAGAGTGGCAGTAACAATTCAGGATTAGGTATTCTGAATTGCCCTAACAGCATCCCTTTCGCATTGTATAACGAATAAAAGAGGTGCACTGAAAGCAATTTTATTCCGAAAACTGCATGGGATTACGAGGGCCCCTTGAAATCCAACACACTAGAAAAAAAATATTGCGAGAAAGATACATCTAATATTTTATTTTTAATTGTGAAACTAATTTAATATTTTAAATGGATAATGCTTTTAATGACTTACCAAAATTTGAGTTAAAATTGCGTTTGTAGCAATATTTTGACAAATAAATACTTTAGAAAAAAACAGCTTTAACTACACTTAGACTTAGTTTTAGATTAATAATATTTGATAACTTGCTGATATGGCTACTATAAATTGCAGATACAGACATATATACTATTAAAAAACGCATGCTCTAAAATAATGCAAAATAACAAAGGATTGTAATTTTAAAATGCATAAGAAGATTAATAAAATGATTCTTATTACAGCTTGCGTTACTTTCGCTAACCAGTAGTATTATATTTTTGTTGCCGGATTCGCAAACAGGAATCCCCAAAATAAATGATTTTGACCAGAAGGATATGATAATGGAAAGCATTTTTAATTTTTCATTCAAAAACAAACTTAATGTATGATGAATTGATTCAACAATCATCAACATTGATTCTAACTTCATATCGCAATAGTTTTATTGAGGTGGGTGATGATAAGGATGAACTTTTGAATAACAACTTCACTTAAAATGAATTATTTGCATTTAGGACAATATAATATTAAAACAACTACAAACTTGTAGTAAGCGAAGTCAAAATATTTGGTGATAAAGTTTATTCACTCTGGCTACCAACATTTCCATAATAATTGTCGTATTACTGCAGGAGCAAGAGTAATATAATTAATATGAAATGGCTTTTTCGTAAAATCGAACATTTGCCTTATATTTTCTTGCAGGCGCCATCGCCATTCGCAATTGACTTAAAATACGCCATAATCTTAAAGACGGATTGGTTTATACATATTTCATTTACAATTAAACTTATAAAAAATATATAAAAAACGATATAATTGTAAGACAATAATTGAATTGCATGATTATATTCCGCAGGCGCTACATAGAAAATATAGAATCTTTAATATTCTAATATTTTATTGGACTTAATAAAACTGATCATAAGATTCTATGATAATTTAATTGTAAATGCATAATATAATTTTAAATACATTAAAATGCACGTATTTTACTTGTATGTTCATCCAAAATATTGTAAGTAACTTGTTAGTTTCAAAATTATCAGCTGAACGAAGATAGCTGCTAATATTTTCATATATTTTGCCTTTTAAGGAAAACTTATTTTTGATAAATAGCTTACTTTCCATAGTCTACATTGGAGCTACCGAATGCCCTTCGGCAAAGAAACATTACTTTAAATTCATTTTTCTCATCAAAACTTGAATAAATAATTATAATTACCTTTTTCATGAAACTTTGTGTTTCATAAAAAACGTTATGTTTCTATGTTTTTATTTTTGATATAAGGTCGTCCATTTTTTTGCGAGACATCTGGATCACATCTGAGCTTAACGAAAGTCGGGTCAATTTTAAACGTTCGTATTTATTTTTTAAATTGATATCTGCAAAAAGGAAATCAGAACAAAAAAGTATTTTGATTGATCCAGTTTTGGAGGTTTCCATAGTGTCTTTTTTTCAATTTTCTCGCTCTTGCTGTCCTTAAAACTGCGTCAAAACCTCTACTTGTACACTTACTTAGCGTTAACAGTGCGACTCCCCGTTCTCGTGGTGTCCGGAGTCGAAGCTGCCGATGTGCGAGAGTCCTTTGGGCGGGATGGGCGGCGGCGTTTCTGGCTCGCCTACTCGTAGAGGCTCGGACATCAAAGAGATTATCTCCTCGTAGCGGAGGGACTCTACCGCGAGCTCCAACTCTGAAACTAAGGGGAATTATTCGGATATTTTGCTTTGAAAGTAGTCTAGCGAAACAAGACGATTGATTTTATCAAAAGATTAAAGATTCACACCAACTAACCTACAAAAATTACGTGAGCAAGCAAGCTGGCGCGATCGAGCGTCATGTCACCTCTTTTCAAACATAGGTTTACACCTCAAATTACCAAGCGAAGCCACGCTAGGGACTTAAGCGAGATGAATATGGTAGGTAGCTAAAGTAACGAGCTTGTGGGCGACTTGAAAGATATTTCGGTCACTTATTTTAAGACGTTAGCATGGCTTAGCTCGATAGTTCGCGGTTTGAACTTTGAACCTATGTATGAAAAGAGGTGAAACGATGCTCGTCCGCCCGCCAGCCCTTTGCTGGTGTGACATGCGTCTAAAACTGTCGGTTAAGTTTGTCATAAGGTCAACAAGAGATTCTCTCTAAGCGCAATATTTTGATTATGACTAAACGAATCGAATAAAGCTCGTGAATTAAAAAAACAGGGACCCTAATAGTTGTAGATATTTTCTTCAGTGGAAGTTTCGACTCTATTGACTATATCTGCGTGATGCCAGTGATCGTTAGTATAAGCATGCACATCGACGCTGACGCCAGAGTCGCGAGCGTCGTCCGACTGAAGATCGTCCAGTAGTTCAGGGGAACAGCTGGCAGTGCTTCCGTCCATAAATACTCGTGACCTATAAACATTCCTATCTATCACCATACTATACCTGCGTGGTGTCTGTGGTCGTCGGCGTTAGTATAAGCGTGCGCATCAACGCTGACGCCAGAGTCGCGAGCGTCGTCCGACCGTCGATCGTCCAGTGGCTCAGTCGCGCGACCGGCGCGACGGGGAACTGCAGGTGGGGCTTCCGTCCATGAACGCTTGTCGCCTGATCAGAGTGACAATAAACAAATGAAATCATCAGTTTAAATATTTTGATTTTAAGTACAATCATCAATCAATCTTTACACTTGCACTGCAAGACCGCCTATATTACTAGCAACATAAGAACGTTCTCAAGGTCAAACTGTAAAGCTTAACGAACTGTTTACTATACTTGACACGGTAACAAAAAAATTCCAAAGTACTTTATTTGTCCGAGAAATTATATTTAAGTAACTGTACAAGAAACTGTCATGGTCCTTCTAAACGGCGGAGCTAGTTTTTAAAGATTAGCAATTATCAAAATAAAAATGGTATTACGTATGTGATTGCTGGCTAATCGCTCGCTGATGGTTCGTATAGCGGCGTCTCATTCTCTCGCGATCCTACCTAAGTGCGAGAGTGAGACACCGCGTGTTGCTATGACACTAGCGGCAAAAACAATTTGGTAGCAATAACAGGAACTAAATGAATGCTCATAGTAGTTCATCGTTTGTTCGGCAGAGGCCGCACTGTTGATATGTGACGTAAAGCAATTATCGCGCAATTTCTGCTGTCGCGTTGCTGTTGCAAAGATAGGTAATAGCCCCGCGGGTCACATTTTCCTACAATTTTTGGCCGGCAACCATTGCTGTCTAAAGTTGACTTTGACGCTAGACCAAGATGCTTATAGTTGCCGGCCACACGTTTGAGTAAAAATATGGCCCGTTTAGGAGCACAATCAGAAAATTCATTTCTAGTTACTCTACAAAATTATTATGGTCGACATTACTATTGCCATATAAAACTTCAAAAGATTTGATAGATAGTGTGCTTAGCTAAACCTCAATTTACCTGAAACTCGAGGTGGTAGTGGCGGGGCGTCTCCCGGCTCGCTCCAGGAGGCGCGACTATGTCTCCGTGTCTCAACCTCGCCTTCCATCGAATCACTGTACAACATTATAACTATTAATAATAATGATTGTTTTAAAGATCCGATGATGCAGTGGTAATAATCCTAAGGGCCTGCGCATACGACGGACATTGGAGGACTTTTTGTCCGCGACATGACCTTATAACTAAGAACATAAAGTTGAATATATAACGAGGACTATCGCGTACTTTTCATGGATATACGCGATCTAAGTTCAATCTTATTTGGTTAACAATAAAGACGTGTCGCGGACAAAAAGTCCTCCGTTATCCGTCGTCTGCGCTAGCTATAATGCTGTAGACAGACGGACTGCAATCCGACTGCAAATTGCAGTTTGTCTGCAGTTTGTGTGAAGTCGTCGTGCAGTTACACCGACTGTATCTGCACGTTGACAGGCAGTTGGCTAGCAGTTTTATTGCAGTCGTGTCAACTGCATACAAACTGCATCGGAACTGCAATTTGACAGTCGGATTGCAGTTGTATTGCAGTCCGTCTGTCTAGAGTGTTACTCCTGAGTCTCCCCTGGCATGAACACCGCTATATCAACGCGATATCGTTCATTTCGTTTCATTTTTAAACTTTTCAGTTTCGTCGAAAAATTTTTCCTCAACTTCACATCATCCAAGCTTACTTGCCACCCATAATCACCCACACTCATACACTGACTCATGCACACGCAATTACTCATTAAAACACACACACGCATACACTCATGCACGATCCCATTCACGCACGCACACCCGTAATCTGGAAATAATCGCGGTTTAATTTGATTGTTTTTGTTATCCTTAAGTCCTAGTATCAATAATTTCCTGATCCATATAGCTAGATATATATGTCTTTGTTAATAATTAGAGTATTATCTATCACAGCTCTGTAACTAAGTACAGTTGATTGCCACATCTGTCCGAGGTGGTGGGAGCCTGGCGACCTGTACTCGCAAGGTAAGTTACCTACTTCAGGCATCAGTCTCACACAAACTAGGCTTAGACCATCTTACGGCACTACCAAGTTCATTGTTTGTCACGAGAAATAAAGACGATATTTATTAGAAAAAAATATGTATATGATATGGCGCATGATGCTTTCTTGCTTACCTTGCTAAGATGTGAGCGAGATAGTGACACGTTTTAGAGCTACGAGTGTTGATAAAAGCCGCTAATGCTAGAGCTACAAGGGCCGTGAGTTTGATCCCTACTCAGGAACAATATTAATGTGATGAACATTTGTATTTATCTCCAGTGGGTATTCAAAAAGAAGGCCTGTGCCGATAACGTGGGGTCATTAAAATGACTGATGTGTTGATGATCAAATGATATACAATACACCTTCGGCACCGCTATTATAAAGTAGTCGTACAAGAGTTTATCTTACCGATACTCCTCAGGTCCCCAGACTTGGGTCTGGAAGGTAGTGGTGGCGCGGATTTTATCATGGAAGCATCGTCAAGACGATCGCGATTATCGCTGATAGGAAGACTGCCTGACATCAGGTTTTGTTTATCCAATAAAAAGATATTTCAAAGTTTCTCTTACCGATACTTTTCCAGCGGTGGTCTGGTGGAACCCCTCGGGTCCCCAGACTTGGGTCTGGACAGCAAAGGCGTGGCGGATTTCAACATGGACGCATGATCGAGATAATCGCGATTGTCGCTGATAGGAAGACTGCTCGATATCAGGCTTTATTGCTTCAATAAATGAAGACTTTTCAAAGTTCCTTCTTCATGCACCCTAGCATGAACATCGCTATATCTCGCAATATGATTAGGCACATGATGTTGCCTTGCTTATCCCGGTAAGATGTGAGCGGGACAGTGACACGTTATCGAGCTACGAGTGTCGATCAAAGCCGCTAATGCTAGAGCTAAAGGCTTTGTTGCTCCAACGAAATAAGTATTTTCAAAGTTTATCTTACCGATACTTCTCTAGCGGTGGTCTAGTGGGACTCCTCGGGTCCCCAGACTTCGGTCTGGACGGAAGCGGCGGCGCGGATTTCACCATCGAAGCGTCGTCGAGACAATCGCGATTATCGCTGATAGGAAGACTGCTAGACATCAAGCTTTGTTCCGAGGCATCTTCCATTGAATACTGCAAGATAAATGGAGAGTTGGTAATTTTACTATTCTCGTAAACCGATTTAATCAACATTACAGCATACTATACATTATGGCTAAGTTAAGAACGAACAAAGCGCGTAAGGAACGTAGCAAGTGCAAAGAACTTGTCATCCCTGACATTAACTTCGCACCACATTTTGAAAGTACGATGTGTGACGTGTGTGAAAATTTATTTTGATTTGCCCCCTTAGAGGTTTACATTTATTTGCTTCACAGTTCAACTATAACGGACAGTAAGTATAAGAGGCTGCCGTTAGGTAAACACTGATTTTATTAAAATACTCACAATAGGTTTATTGTAGAGGTGCGCGTCGTCATAATATCCGTCATTCTGTTGAATGCTTTGAGATCGCTTGTCCAAAGACGGTACAGGTGGAAGGGGCGTACTGGTAAAGAACATATCATTTACTAAAAAACATATATTTTTAGAATTGTTTTATCTTAACATTACTATGTTTTAATACAATATATTCCTTCAAATACCTTTGTTTGTTATATACTTACTTGACAATACTCTCCGATAGCTGCCGTCGAGCTCGAGCTAGGCCAGGCCCTAAGTTTTGTCTGAGTTGGTTAAACCTCTCCACCAGTCGCCTGTAGGAAAAAGTTTAAGTATATACTAGTATTATAAAGAGGAAAGATTTAATTGTTTGTTTATTTGCATTAAATAGGTTCCGAAACTACTGAAAGGATTTGGATGAAATTTGGTACGCAAATAGTACATAGCCTGGTTATGAACATAGGATACTTTTAATCCCAATATTCCCACGGGAATGCGAACACGCACGTGAAACCACGAGCGGCCGCTAGTAAGTTATATTTTAGTATGTGCAACTCGAAACCAAACACCATTTAAAATTTATAATTTTAGAAAGTCATAGTCAAAGGCTACAAAAGTTTGATAAACGAGTACGATTATATTAGCAGAAACTAGCTTTCATTTTGAGAGCTTGCGTTCATCATAAAATTCGGGAAGCTGAACAGAATGCAATACAAAGTATACCACGCGTCACGTCACACACACGCCTACCGACCCGCGGGGCTATTACCTAAATATTAGCAATTATCGCGCAGATACCGCGCGAATGCTGCGGAACGTCAAAATAAAAATGGTATTACATGTGATTGCTGGCTAATCACTCGCTGATAGTTCGTATAGCGGCGTCTCACTCTCTCCTACCTAGGTGCGAGAGTGAGACACCGCGTGTTGCCATGAAGCTAGCGCCAAAAATAATTTAGTAGCAATAACAGAAACTAAATGAATCATTGTTGTTCATCGTTTGTTCGGTAGATGCCGCACTGTTGACACGTGACGTCAGGCAATTATCGCGCAATATCTGATGTCGCGTCGCTGTTGCGTAATAAAGATAGGTAAAAGACCGGCGGAATAGACAAGCAACCGGCCAACATCGCATAACTGCGTGCGTAGTGAGTTAAAATTGCCGCCTACACATTGTAACCAGGCTGTGTGTTTTGATGAATCCGGATTCAATTCTGTGCTCGACTGTTCTACTCAAAACAGAACAGAATCGGTAGGTCTGTGCTGGGGTATTTTTTACTATTTTATATTACGAAAATACCTGTGCAACGGCTTCACTTCTTCAGGTGCCAACCGCCCATGTAAAGTCAACCCGGCATCCACCACCGCCAACTGTCCCGAAACCTGAGAATATCTCGATGCATTCAATAAACATGTTCATTATTCGTCAATACATGTCAAGTTGTTGTGTTCATATATTTTGTGTTCGGTAGAAGTCGGGTACCGAAAGCTGGCACGTTATGAGTACTCACAATAATGCAATTTCAAAAAACGAATAGGCAAATACAAAAAAGATCACTCTATAGTAGCAAAAGCAAAACTTAGTTTGACCGCGCGCTAGAGAGACACACAGACTATTCTTGATGAGCATGCAGTGCAACGTCACGCCGCGCACTTATTCAGAGACACTACGAGTAAATGTGTTGAACGTGCCAGCTTTAGTTAAGCAAACTGTAACAACATGTTTGCTGCTCATAGACCTCAGCTTAAAGATGAATCAATTTAAATTCATTTCGGTTTTGGTGTCTATCTATCTTTTTCTAATTGTTTGGAATTTAAAAAGTGGATTACACCATGTTACTTTTACAAGAAAATTCCGATTACAGTTAAATTGTGCAACGCAGCTTAGGTATTTGTCGCGTGATTTCAAAATAAATGTTTATTTCAGTAAAAAGTTTACTTTAATAAAAATAAATAATTACCAATCTCCTCAACTTCGCTGCTGCGGCCGCTTCTCTAGGCGTCGCGTTTCTGGCAAAGTCCGCAGTCAGGAACGCTTGCTCGTATTTAGTGATGCCCCCTTGCACGTTCGCGTCTATCGTCCCTTGAAGCCGCATCGAGAACGGGTTGATGTTGCGAGTCGGGTCGGCCGTGTATTGAGATATGAGGCTGCGTAGTTCTCGTTCGGTAGCTTCCATCGTTTCGCAGGCGAACTGGAAGTAGCAAATCAGGCTTAAAACTGTAAAGTTTCTCCAGTGAACTTTTTTGCCGTTGAATCAGGAACTTAATTTTTTTGGTTGTTCATACTTATTTACAATTCGGAGCAATTTTGTTAATTGCCTTATGCTTTTTTTAATATTGATGCAGAAATAATTATAAAGACGGAACTTGCGTGTGAATTCGCGCATCTAGGAATATTTTACGGAATTAAAATTATTGAAATATGTCGTTAATATAGGGATCATAATGCTCTGATTTTAGAGTAACACTTCCACTTAGTAACTTATTACTATACCCCATATATACTAGGTCGGGTCATAAGTTCTGTCACGACTTCTTAGTGAAGTAAAAACCAATTTTCAATTAAATATTTATTTTATTGTATATGAAAAGAAAGCTTTGAAATAAAACAATTTTTAAGGATATCAAACGCGCTATATTTCCACGAACTAAGTTGTAATTGTCCGTATTCATCCCGTGACCACGACAGCTGTAAAGGCTCCCGAAACGTCGGGAAAATCAAAAAACTCCTAAAAAAATTAAAAATACGGACAATTACAACTTAGTTCGTGGAAAATAGCGCGTTTGATATCCGTAAACGTTGTTTTATTTCAATGAACAGTGCGCGCCAAAACATAAGATGTACTCGTAAAAGAAAGCTTATCTTATAATTATGAATAAATGACAAAAATATTTCGAAATCGCTGGCACGATTTTCGATGCGAGCCTTTGATCTTCGCGCTCACGCATCTCTCGCCACGTACATGTCGATTTTGGCGGCTGCTTTAATGAGGATGCATTAAGAGGCTCCAAATTTGGGTATGTTTTAGTGCAGGTCCTCTCCTCTGAATAGGGCCAGATCTCATAATCCAGCGGATTGCAATCTGGGCTAGAGGATGGCCAATCGTCATGCCGGATGAAGTTGATTTTCATGGGCGATAATTAATAGATAATTTTTGGTCCTTTTGGCTATGTGACCAGGCTCTGAAGCCAGCTGGAAACCCATCGTGAATTTTTAGGTAGTTTGATAAAGTGGTCTACGACGTCTATCAGGACAGATTTTGGTATAAGTTGCTATAGTTTTACATACCCTTTTCAAAGAAAAATACCTTTTTTAGGCCAAAATACAACATTCCTAGCCAAACTATCACTGGCGAAGGGTAATTGGCCTCGCTGGATTCGAAGAACACATTTGCTAGAATCTTCATTGCTGTGGTTATAACACTTAATTGTTTTGACAGTTGCAGTACTCTTCCATTATAAAAAAAAAAAACATCGGAAAAACAGGATCGGACCGTGCTTATTTCCTGCGTGCTATTCTAACAAAATACGAGATCCGCCCAATTTTTTTTTTAAGCACGTATAAAGTAGAGAAGTATTTTTTTTCTACGATTAGCCTATAATCCCATGTCTTCTTTTATCGCACTTTCTGCGGTCATTCTGTTAAGTCCCGTCTGTAATGCTAACTGTTTTCTTCTTTGGACCGAATTTCTTCGAATACGCACCTTCACTACATTTACAGCCATTAGCGTCCGAACCGTACCAGGGTGACCATTTTTCTCTCTCTCTCTCCGTTTCTTGAATCTTTCCCCAACCGTTTAATAGTAGCTATAGGCAAAGCTCAGAGTAATATTTAAAGGACAGTGGGCATTTTTATATGAGTTGCGTCCCAACCCTTGTAACAAGTTGCAACTATTATAACGTAGATATTTATTTAGGCTTTTTTATGACTAATAATCCAATTTTCTATTACAATTGCGTGCAGGTCAAAAGTTAGGGGCTTAAAGGTTAGGGGGTTAAGTTAGTAGGGCTTAATAGGTTTTTGTATTAAATAATGTTTTAATCGTACTTTTTATACATTATGTTATAATCCTTATAATTCGTTCACAGGACACCCGCTGCTGGGTGTAGGCCTCCCCCAAGGATCTCCACGACCGGTCCTGCGCTGCTCGCATCCAGCGGCTTCTTGCGACCGCGCACCAGAATGTGTCGGTCCACCTTGTGGGGTCCTGCCCACGGAGCGTCGCCCGGTGTGCGGTCGGCATTCCAGAACCTTTCCGTCCCAATGGCCATCGGTCCTTCTCGCTATGTGTCCCGCTCAGTGCCACTTCAGCTGAGCAATCTCTCCTTTGCACGCTGGGTGACCTCGAGCCTCCTTATCAGATATCACAATAGTTAGCGACCACGTTTCACTGCCGTACGTCATCACTGGCAACACACACTGGTCGAAGACTTTCGTTTTAAGACACTAAGGTAAGTTGGACGTGATTTTACGGAGCTTCCCGAATGCTGCCCATCCTGTTATATTAATCCTGAGTTGGATTCGACGAGAGATCTCTTTCTCGAAGTTGGACTTACCTAACTGGACTGTCTGTCCAAGGTAGTGATCAATAACTTCGAGCGCATGTGTTCCACTCTTTGAGAAGCACTACGGAGATCTTTGAGCATTTTGTTCAGGTCCTCAAAGGTCTCCGCCATAAGGACTTCATCATCGGCAAAATGAAGGTGTGTTAGGTACTGGCCATTAATGTTGATGCCGAGTCCTTTCCAGTCCGAGAGTTTAAAGATGTCCTCCAACGCATCTGTGAACACTTTCAGAGAAATGACCCGGTCTTACACATCGCTGCAGTTGGATGGGATTTGTGCTCTGGTTCTGTAATCAGACCGACATGGTGGCATGTTCATTTCATATACTTAAGTACCTTAAAATCTCGATATACCTATAGTCCACTTGGCACCTCTCGAGAGATTGCAGCACCGCCCAGGTCTCTATCGAATCAAAGACTTTCTCGTAGTCCACAAACGCCAATCAAAGTGGCAAATTATACTCCTCGGTCTTCTGTATAACCTGCCGCAGAAACCACTATAATTCTTTCCCTGGACGAGATACAGAAATGCCCATACAAAAAAAAAACTATACTCATTGAGATCTTTTGCACGTAGGTCGAAAAGTTACAACACTTGGGACGAAACCGCCCATTGTCCTTTTTAACGAGACTGAAAATTTGACTTGTCTCGAAACCGAAATCGATTATCAAAATACATTTTCAATATCCCTTAAAAATTCAAAAATCGACAGGTATGACAGTTCTTATGGCCCGACCGCGTACATACATATCACCTTAGATAATTCAGACAAATAACACTTAATCCATATCATACTCACTTCAACAGGTGGGATTTCTTCGACTGATCTGGACATTACCTCCGACCATCGTAGAATGCCCGGCAAAGTATTTTCGGTCACAAGCGTAGTACGTTCAATCCAAAGGCTCTGTAAAAGTTTAAATATTATATTTAGTAATACTGAATGCGTGCGGTATCAGTTTTACAAATATATCAAGTTAAATCATCACAAAGCGCAGGAACTTGCTACAAAACAAACTTAATATACTCGTAAAAATATGTTAACATATTTTTTTTAGATCAAGTACAGCAGTAAAACGCCTAAAAATATCCATAGCAATACCGCCGTTTCTCATTTTCTGAAGTACAGTCACGAGCAATAACATGTAAAGACTATACCTACCTAAAATTTTTCATAACTATAAAAATAGCATTGAGAAATGCAAAATTAAAAAATCATAAACAACCTTATTACATTGAAACACACAGAAACAAAGGCCACACGCGTCACTGACTTCACGTTGTATACTAATGCAGATTAAATGATAATTACCTTGAATTCATTATCTTTGTCTATAGGCGGTTTATGCAGCGGCCGGTCACATAGGAATGTATCTACGTCGTTGCATGCGTAGAACCTCTTCACTGCTTCGGGCGCGCCTGAAGGCCACACACGTCTACGCGTGACTGGCTTTACGTTGCAGATCTGGATGTCTGGACATAAGAAATATAACTTCGAAGTCAAGTTTACAGGTTGACATTGACGGTACATAGGTGGATTTGGGGTAGAACAAATTACGGAATCGCTGAAATCTGTTGCCTACAAAAATGGACATTTAAATATTTTGCCACATTTATTCTAAATACTTTATTACGCTATATTTTTCTTGCCAGCTCAGTAAACGACATAATTCTGATATTCTGAAGGTATAAAAACTATAAATCTATTTAATAATAAATGGGTTCATTTAATCGATCAGCAAAAAAACTCTAACCTAACCTAACCAATAATTGATTGGTCAGCAAAAAAACCTATTTGGTCAGCAAGTACTAGGTAAGCCAAATAGAGTTGCTGACCAAATAGATAATTTGCTGATCAAAATATTTATTCCTATAATAAATATGATCGTTGTGTAGTGTAGTGTAGTGGGGTCATTAAATGGTGGAATGGGTGATGATGTATCTGATGATGATCGCGGCAGCCGTTGACACATATATTTTTGTTACTGGCAAAGTATACTTATTACTCAGTAGACTACTGGATCTACTTACACTGTCCATCGGCAGCTATGATCGAGTCGTCAGGAGGTGTGTTCCTCATTAAAATGTGAGCTGACACATATTCCGACTGCAGGCGCTGAGTGAACGCGCCAATACGCTCATAGTCGTGCCCGCGATACACGAACAGCTTGTTCTGGAGTTAAATCAGAAACTACGTTATAGGAAACTATATGTAATTATACATTTTAGGACAAAACATTGATAATTTAGTTCAATGGTTAACCAAAAACGGGTTAGTAGAAGTCTTAGTGCTCGTCCATTAACAATTTCTTAGGATAGATTTCTCACATATTTTTTATGAGTTATTGTCACAGCAAATTATTTAGTGTACGCCCTTAAAAATTTGACCAGGTAGCCTTAGTACGAGTTTGGCGAACTATTTTCGTAATCGAAAACTATCACTTTGTGTCTTTCATATCCATTGAATGCTTTTGGCCGCCAACGCATAAGCGGGTGGCTTGCTAGGCGCCTAGAGCCTAGTAAGTCACCTAGTAGGTTGCTAGGGCAAACAAACATCGGCCGCACTGCGCGCTTAGCGCCTGGCTAGGTGCCTAGCTGTATCCTAGCAACCAAGTTGTGAATAGGCATACAACCTCGTGATAATCCTGGCAGTCCCTTTTGGCTTTTTCTTTCGGCATCCTATTTCTAAATTCAAAAATTACTAGCAGATCGTCTTTTGACTTCTATCAAGTCAGATCTTTGTCATAGAATTGAAAATGTAAACACAAATTTTGGTATATTAAATAAAATCTTGAAAATTTATCGTATTATTAAAATTAAGTGTTGATTAAGTGCTCTCCGCGTGCCACCCGTCGAAAAGTCACTAGGCGCTAAGCAAGACACCTGCCTATGCGTTCGCGGCTTACTCTTACTAGGAGAACACGATAAGTGAAAAGAAAACGGGCTTTTAGTAAGTTTCTTTCTGTCAATTTGTTTCAATATTTTCACAAATTATGTGCGTCCGTAGCAGTACATATCAAAAAAGTCAGTTTATCCATCAAAGATTGTACTCACCCTCACAAATAGCGGACATCCTTTCCCATAGAATCCAACCCTAAAGTACTCGGGTTCCGGCCTCAGTTGTTCCAACACAGAGTCTAAGAACGTCGCATGGGTCCGTAAGCAATGGGCCAGGCGTGCATAGTCGCATAACTTCACTTCGTATAGAGTAGCCAGTTCGCGGAGGAGAGGGAGGCCTTTTTCCCAACACTATAATAATAATAATAAATATGTTTTACTTGCAAGAATAGGGATACAATATTGTTTTAATTAGGTATTTCCAACATATTAAGTAAGTCAATGTGCAAATCTTTAAAAATTATAATAACTAGTTACTTTAACTATGATATGACTGACATTTTCATATAAATTATTGACATGCTTATCCTTATTGCCATGGCACAAGTTCTATTATTATTAAATGACGATCTAATTATCTAAGTTCTAAAATTACCATTTCTATACCAATAAAAATGAATCGCCAAATGTATTAAAATTTGTTAATATATAAATAATACTAGTTTATAATATAATTCTTGTTAAACTAGAAGTAATAAAACAAAAATTAAATTTAAATTTATATTAATTCTCTCAATCTTTTTTCAAAATGAAAATAGACTAAGAAGAAACTGCATGTATTGTTGGTAGGTATCTTATGTAATCCTAAGAAGGAGCGGGGTACTCCTAACACAGGTTTATACCTAAAAGGAGACCCCAGCCACTGTTATAACATTGTAAAAAGATACTGAATAAATATTTTTTCATTTTTTTCATTTTTTCATTGCTACGCGCAAAATTTGAAAAATGCTGGACCGATTTTGACGAAATTTGGATCATTTTATCCTGACTTCGATATCGCCAGAAAAATATATTATACCTTTCCGCGGTCAAAATATTGCAGAACTTGGTTGTAAATAGCTTCCTTGCGCTTCCACTCCGGAGTCTCAGGGTATTCTGGGTCTACGCCAATCTGATCGCTATCCCAACTTAGTGTTTCTGCATATAGCTGCAATAGCGAAGTAACCAATTACACACATACATTTGAAATACTGGGCCATTATTCAATATGACAACTTACCGATTCCTTGCTCAAACCACGCCAATGTCGTACTTGGTTTTGACATTTTCACAATTCGTTTTCTCCATGATACTCACAAATTATAGAATTATTGTACAAGTACATTAGACAAATAAAATAACTTTTAAAAAGTGTCATTGAAAACACAAATGTTGAAAATGTCAAAACCAAGTACGACATTGGCGTGATTTGAGTAAAGAATCGATAAGTGGTCATAGTGAATAAGGGCCCTGATATTATTTGTATCAGAAATAATATATACCATCCCATGCTGGACTGGAAGTGAAAGAAAAACGGAATGTAACAGCTGCTTGCTTAGCAGTGCAGATAGTAAAAGCTTTCAATGTAGAGGGTAAATACGAAAACTATTGTAGAGATGGGCTGGACAACTGTCACTATTGTTTCTAGACACATCTTGGAGCAAAACCATTGCCAAATGTGGCGTCTGAGGTGAGGCTTCAAGACTGATCTTTAAATATAAATAAAACTTATGTCATAGGAATCATTAATAAATAAGCTATCTGGCTTTATATAATATTTCGTGGTTAATTAAGTTGGCAATCGAAGTTGAAAGTATTACTTCCGGTCCATTTCCGGATTCAATTAAAAATTACGATTTCTCTGAAATTTTGTATGGAGATTATATAAAAAAACTTATATCATTCGAACTTTTAAATAAATTCATTTATATTGTGTGTTCCAAAGAAATATGTGATAATTTTGAATAAATCTAGATCACGATATGCGCGCTCGTACTCGCGACTTTACGCCGCAGACAGCCATGCTGTTTTAAAATCGCTTCCCGCGTTAATACATTTCACTCTCAAGCAGCACCTTTGATGCTTTGACTACTCTATATAATGCACAGACCTATATCGAAATTGATGAAAAGAGCGCTTCAAACTGTATGAGAATAAAGCGTGTCGCACTTTTCGCACCTACGATGATGTCACGAGCGAGATTTATTGATGTGGAAATGTTATTGACGAGCTCTTGCAAGAAAGCACTGCACAATTAACCATTCGGTATGTTTTATGTGTTTCTTACCAATAATGTACATCCGGCTTCAATGAAATTGTCAGACGCAATATGGAGATCATGTAACTTGTAGACGTAGCGAAGATACATCTCTTTGCGGTCGATTTCATTTTTGTAGAAATTCTGCAAATTAACGAGTTTAATTCAAAACTGAGCTTAATTTTTTTTTATATGAATTTGTCGCGTTTCATTGTCATCATCTTGTTGCTTTTAATTTAAAATACACCTAACGAATCTCACGCAAACGCAAACGTCGGAAGAGATGACATGAAACATAGCACACAAATAGTTCAAAGACAAGGACAGTTCTTATCTAGGTAAAATATTGTTTAGAGAATTTTCGAATGTCCACGCGGACAAAGTCGCGAAGGAATTAAATCGCAAAAAGACATCAGTGTTTTCCTTCTGCAATCCATACAAATATTGCAAATACGAAATCTGTTTGTTAGTTTTACACGCGTGAACTGCAGAACCGATTTTAATAATATTTGTTATAGAGATAACTTAAGAACTGGAAATGGATATAGGATACTTTTAATTCTGATTGATGGCGCCACCACGCGATAATTTAAGTCCGCGTGATAACCTAATTCCACACGGACGAACAAACGTTATCAAATAAGCTTACAAGAAAGTTGACAGTGGCAGCCATCCTCTGTCTCTATGCTCAGACCCTTGCATGACTGCTCAGTAGTCCAGAAACCGCTCCAAAAGTCTCGCCACACAACACACAAACGCCGCCCCGGCTCCCTACCAACCCTCCGTAGAAACTCGTCATATAAGGTTAGAGAGAGGGAAGCAAATAAACTTACAAGCAAGTTGACAGTGGCAGCCATCCGCTTGTCTCTATGCTCGGCCCCTTGCATGACCGCTCGATAGTCCAGCAGTCGCTCTAACAGTCTTGTCACACAACCCACAAACGCCGCACCGGCTTCCCGCCAACCCTCCGTGGAAACACGTTCCATGAGGCTAGAGAAACGGAAGATAATGGATCGTGCTAATTAAAAGATAAAGAAAACTGTTTGCCATATAAAAATTTAAGAAAACACTACTTTCAATATTTAAACAATTATTGAAATGTCTTTTTAATCTCCATCTGGAGTTTACTTAATTTTTTTACAATAATATTACAAACATTTCAAAGAAAATTAAGCTGTATATTGACTCAGATTTAGGGGAAAAGATATAACGGATAATTTTTAATTACGTCATTTAACTAATTTAGGATTAGAATTTTAATGAGGAATTATTATGCAAATCGTTACTCACGTTGTAACACACATTTGAAAAATGTGGAAAATTTAACGTTTATTCATAAACAGAAGTTAATAATAATGTTAATGAAACACAAAACAATTTAGAGACAGCACACACAGCGCTGATATTAGTATCAACTCGGATTTTTAAGATCTTTTATATATTTAAGCAGCAACTATTACCGATATTTAAGAACATTATAATCACATTATACTGATAAACAAGAAGGGTTAATTTTGGTAATTACTAACAAACAATCAACACAGGAAACTAATAAACACTAAACAAAAATATGTCACCGTAACACAGAAAGCAAAATGAAATTCGCAAATACTACTGACCTGTCGACTATTAACGACTTATTACGAGCACTTTTTAATGTCACCATCGCAGTCAAAACACCAAATGCAACAACTAATTAACTTGATTGAATGAAACAAATAATTATGTAATAAGCATTACATAAATTAACTACTACGTGATCCAGTCGCAATTTGTAACCGATGTTGCCGGCGATTATTTCGTAATGTGAAAAGAGAAATACTTACACAGAACTCAAATGCTCCCTGTATTTATGTAGCATGAAATGTAAGACAAGATTATTTTGAAATGCTGCTTCCGAATAAATTCATTCAAAAACATCGTACAAGAAAGTACAGAGCGATGATTGGATTGGATAAATTTTTATTTATTCAAACATTAAAACATATCCAGTGCGTGAGAAAGGCAAGGCTGAGACATTCGCACATATGCACATACTAGATTTTATGATATTTTTATTTTCCGTTTACAAAATTAACCTCTGGCCTACAAATTAACCAAGTATAAATATTTATTATAATTCTACGCAATTTTACTAACAGTGTCGTAATTCTACTCGCAGATCTATTAGCAGTTTGCCGCGGTCATTAGTGCTAATAACGCTCAAAACCAAATAATTTTTTTAAAAGGTTTGAACTCAATTCTACTAATATTGGTGTACTCACTAGTTTTAAATAGCTGTCATTTTGATCCACAACTTAATTTTTTTTAAGGATCGGTACTGCGGCCGCTTATTTGCTAGTGCCTCATCTATTTATTTAAGCTTTGATTTGCATTTAAGACGTTCTCAACTTAACATTTGCAATTCAGAAACCGACCATATGGGTACTATAAACTTCATTAACCTTATCCGCTCTAACAGATCTAGGGATTCTTCTTTCTAAGAACGCAAGGTTTATATTATCCACGACCAAGTCTAGTATATTGACCGATGGTACGCTTCTATACCTTCGACAGAATATCGAAGGATCTAAAATATGTGTTGATATTTGTTAATTTAGGTTTAAGGATTAATTGATTATATTTATTCCTATTTTAAATAACTTTGAATCAACTATAATCGTCCTAAACTCCTTTTTTATTATTTTAGTTGTTTATAGCATTAAAACATCAGGAATAAGGTACAGTTAGACAAAACGTAAAAATTTCTACGCCCTTACAGGCAACACATGCAACTTTACATCTAATTACTCTTTTGTAAACCTTTTGTTAATAATGGTACTACACATGTAGCATGAATATGAATAAGGTAGTTTATCTGAGAGTTTGCTCAAGTGTCTTAAACGATTTAAATCAGATTAACGATTAGTGTAAAATAGCCACTCTCAACAACAACACTCAGTGTTAATAATAGTTATCAGCAGCATAGATAATAATATCCGCGACTAAGAAGTCAGTTTATCGAACAATGCTGCTTCAGTTCGTCTTCAACCCAGTGGCGGTTCTTTTAGTAGCTCTTAAAGCTACTAGGGCTCCATGAGCTGATCTACGGAGCTCTCCAACTTCTTAAGATTCTTCTAGGAACGTAAGTGATACTATACGGTTTATATCAATATTATACTCACAATGTAAAACAGCCTCATCCGCGACCAGGGAGTCAAGTTTAGCGATCAATGGTACTCCTTTCGTTCTGATAGATCTAGGGATTATTCATTCTAGGAACGCAACTGATACCACGGTCTAAACGGTTACAATATTATACTCACACAGTGTCAAAGAGCCTCCTATAATGGTCATCAGCCTTATTATCCGCGACCAAAGAGTCTAGTTTATCAACCAATGCTGCTTCAGTTCGTCTGGCAGACCCAGTGGCGGCTCTCTCGGCAGCCATTAGAGCTACCAAAGCTCCTAGAGCTGATCTACGCAGCTCTCCGACTAGAGTGATTTCTAATAAGGCTCCTACTGCGCCGGGAACTAAATGGAGTTGGGCTGGACCTGTGAATTAAAAGTTTGTATATTATTCTATAATAATTACATTCATATATATTTTTTCGAATTAGTTTACTCACGAGATGTGGTCTTTACTTTTACCTTACCGAATAAAAGTAACAGTTTTGTCATTCATTAATTCTTTGTATGATGTTTAGTGCTATCACATACAACTAATTGAGACAAGACTATGCGTGCTGCGTGCTTGCTTTGGTCACCCAACCTGTGGCAGACCATTGCGAAAGCTGCTTAACGGCTACATTCGCAGGCCGAGCACGCGAACCACTGCGCCACCGAGCTCCTAGGCACACGTTCCTATTCATACACTGACATTAAATTGCAAATAAACGGTGCATCTTACCAAGGCGCGGCCACACGGCGACCACCTGTCTATACATTAACGAGGCGAACGATGCTTGAACGGATGGTCCTGCCAATGTACTGTCTATTGAGCTCTGTTGGTGCGGCACTGCCTCTATTAAACAGTTGAAGACTATAACTCAGTAAAACCGGCTAGTTCCCTCCTATTAAATGCAGATATAAGACTCACCGAGGCGCGCCCATACAGCGAGCACCTGTCCAGCGACCCGCCCACTTCTCAGGCTGTATGTTACTAAGAGCTACAGCTCCATATACCCCGCCCATAGCTGCGCAAACAGTACGCCCGCAGCTTCTGGAGGATGCAGATATAAGACTAACCGAGGCGCGCCCACACGGCGAGCACCTGCCGAGCAGCAGCAGCGCGCATGCGCGGACGATCAGGTCCCCGGCCCGCCCATCGCTCAGGTTGTAGGGCACCACAAGTCACTAGCGCTACGCCCAACTCCATGTACCCCGCCCAAAGCTGCACAAACAGTTACGGTTTTGTATCAAGTTTTAGTGTGCAAATATAATTCCGTTTTTATCATAACGAAGTTTTATCATTTATCAATCATTTCGGTTTGGCTCACCCCGAACGACTTCCATTGCTATTAGGTACTTATCTATTTCACCTAAGAAGTCTTGATTTATCATCATAGCGATACATGACAGTAATTAAAATTATAAGCAGCCCACACTATAAAATATGATTCATACGCGCAAAATCACAAAAAATTTGAGTCGCTCAGTCTATAATTTCTCAATTTGTTTTAACTTTTTGCTGGCAATGAACGAGACACGATAGATTTTTTATTGTTATAAGTTATAATATGTCTGCTTGCCAGTACAGGGGAAACAGAGTAGAAAATTGAGATAACTTAAATCACCAACATGCATATTAAGCGTTCATAAAGTTAAGCTAGAGATATAATAATTCAAAAGCAGTAAAGAAACCATAAAATAAATGACTAATTAGTTCCCAACAAACCTGTGAATCAAATTGAGGTGGTTCATCTCCCAAAAATCTCTCTAGCAGAGGTTTAGCAAGATCTTGCAACGCCGACAATAACACTTTACAACTCTGCACTCGTAACACCATCCAGTCAGCTGGGAAAACCTAGGTAAACATACGTATTCACCATTAAGATCTATAAAAAAAGAAGGTATAAATTTGAAAGGAACTTTTGGTATGCTTACGTCTTGCTCAATCAAATGTCTGAATACCAAAAATGCGCGCATCAGAAAGTCTTTCAAAGGTTTCCTGTCGTGCGGGTAAGGAGCTAGGTGGCTCCATAATCGCTGGTAATGTGCTGGCTTCAATAACTCCATAGCTCCTAGTAGACCGGCCACCATGGAACCCTGGGTAAAGTTACAGACGTTAAGTTAAATGACTCAGTAAAATTATTAACGTTGTACTAAAATTATTAACACATTTAACTCAGAGTTAACGCTACTTTTGTATGCACAAACTCTGAGTTATATGTTAATCCGGCTTGGCGCAAGTGGCCCTAATAGGAATACAGAGCGGCATCAATTCTTAACCAAGTCTAACTTTAAATGATGTTTTGTAGTAACACTATTAAATACCAAAGAGGAAAGCTTGATTCCAGTCGTGCAATTTATAATTTGAATAGGAGTGTTTTCATTATGGTTATCTCCGAGAACGAGGACAATAGTCAACCTAATGGTTTTTAATTGATTGCGAGCTGATTTTGTTTTAATTAGGTATTGTATAGTTAAATTACTTATTATTTTAAGTAATACATACACAGCTATATGCATAGGGGCAACGATTGCTAAAGTAAGGTATGCATATGTAAGTATGCCATATAAAAAAATAACGTAGAGAATAGCAGATGGTCAAACAGATAAATACTATAACTTACTATAACCGGCGATGTCCCTCCAATTCAATGCAGTACAGTCTCGACCAACACGTCCAACGTATTCAAACAGAGTACGTCCACATCCGGATCCAGTTCGTCTTCGTCCACGGGTTGGTCCAGGTCTTCTTTCTTCCAGAGCAAGGTTACTAGTTCTCCGAGCATTTCAGCGAATTTCGAGACTATCATGCCTAACTGAGCGTATCTCTATCAAACTATCAAATACTGACTTACCAAGACCGGCGAGTTTCCTCCAATCAAATGCAGTACAGTCTCGACCAACACATCCAGGGTATTCAAACACAGAACGTCAACATCTGGGTCAAGTTCATCTTCGTCCACGGGTTGGTCCGGGTCTTCTTTCTTCCAGAGTAAGGTTACTAGTTCTCCTAGCATTTCAGCGCATTGCGATAGTTCGTCGCGCCTCGCTAGGTGGACGCGAAGGTGGTGGCAAGCGGTCGTGAGGACTATGTTGCGAGCCTCTGAAATGAGAGGATAGGTTAGTTCCTTTCTTTTGTTTTAAGAGCTTATTTAAAGAGATCGTAGCGACTCTATAAAACAATCGTTAACATGTAATTAAAGGCTGGAAACAATTTTGACTTTAAAATACATATTTAAAGACTTACCGCCGGTTGTACTAAAAAAATATTTTTACGAATTCGTATAAAGTAACCTGAAGTTTGCTTGTCAAAACTGTCAAATCCCATAAATTTTAAACCATAAACCCTGTAAAAGTATAACGTAAAAAACTTGGTGCAACGGGCGATTAATTCTCACAAATTCGCCTTTTTTTCGATTTTATCGAAGTATTTAGTCACTCACATTACACATCAATAACTAACGAACTCACCCGGATCCTGTCCCAGTGGTCCCTTCAATATCTCCTGCGCAGCTGCTAATCTCGCTTTAGCCAAAGTGGGCGGCGCGTTAGCCGCGGGCGCGTCTAACATGGACGCCGTCACTCTCGCCGCCTCTACCGGACCGAGAGCAGACGCCACCTCTTTGGCAACACTAGCCCAAGACGTCATTAGGGCCACCTACATTGTAACATAGTACACATCAGTCTAACATGGATGCCGTCACTCTCGCCGCCTCTACCGGCCCAAGGGCAGTCGCCACGTCTTTAGCTACGCTAGTCAATGACGTCATTAGGGCCACCTACTTTACAACATAGTACATATCAGTCTAACATGGAAGTTGTCACTGTCGCCGTCTCTACCGGGCCAAGGGCAGACGCTACCTCTTTGGCTACACTAACCCATGACGTCATTAGGACCACCTACATTACAACATAGTACACATTAGTCTAACATGGAAGCTGTCACTCACGCCGCCTCTACCGGGCCGAGGCCACACGCCACCTCTTTAGCCTCGCTAGCCCATGACGTCATTAGGGCCACCTACATTACAACATAGTACACATTATTCTAACATGGACGCGGTCACTTTCGCCGCTTCTACCGGGCCGAAAGCAAACGTTAATCTATCAATGTGATTATACTAGTCGCCAGCGCGAACATTCGCTATTAAAATATAGCTGACACTGAACGGAACATATAGCTGACACCAGTAATAACATACCTGTGCGGGCTGCAAGTGTTCTCTATGCGGATGTTGAGCAAGCGTCTTGAGCGCGTGTAACGCTGCGCGAACGTCGCGGCGGAAGCTGTCTTCATATTGGCCGCCGGTGGCTCGGGCGAATAAACGCCGCGATCGAACCGCCAGTCGGAAAACCGCGCCGAGTGAACGCAGGCATTTACGAATCGGTTCTTGCCCTTCCGCGCCCGCTGCCCATTCTGCGCAATGCTGCACTGATGATAGTAGACCCCTGCGATAATATTGGTCTTTATAGTCCGTTTTATTAAAAGTTGTCAATAACGTTGATTAACTAAATAATGTCGCTCACAACTTACCACGGTCCGTTGTTAGTCGACACAGACATTGTCAAAAGTAGTACGTAACAAATTAAAAGAAATTGCGATTTTAGCGAAAGTTACACAAACTGATTATGATTACTAATGTTGAGAATCTATTAACAAAATGTAAATGGCATTTTTCTGTAACTGCATATTATCATCATCAGCTCAGCCACATGGCACTCGCTGCTGGGTGTAACCCTCCTGCAAGTATCTCCACAGGCCTATATCGAGATAGACGAAAAAAGCGCTTCAAACTGTATGAGACCCTAGCGTGTCGAATTTTTCGTACCTACGATGACGTCACGAGCGAGATTTAGTGATGTGGAATTGTTATTGGCGAACTCTTGCAAGAAAGCACTGCACAATTAATCATTTTCGTTTCTAGTGATGCGTGTTTCCATAGCAATGGTCTCAAGCGGCCTAACTTAGGTCAGAAAACTTTGACCGTGGATCAAACTTTTTACACGTAAGGTAGGTAAACTTTTAACGACTATCGCCATATAGGTATGTGATCTCCACGACGATCGATTCTGCACTGCCTGCATCCAGCGGCTTCGCGCGACCTTCACCAGACAGTCGTCGGTCAAGCTTGTCAGGGGGCGGTCGCCATTCTAGAACCTTTCCGTGCATACTATTAGGAACAAAATAAAGGAACTAACTTGTAAACAAGTGCAGCTGAGAAATGTTCCTCGATATAAACGTCTAACACCGGCCGGAAGTGCTGGAAACGACTCTCGTCCAGGAGACTGCATATTGACACCAGCACTAGAAACACCGTGCCTGAGTGGGGGGTGCTGGAACAAATGTATAAGCATCAGTATATAACATACTTGACATTAAAAGTAAAGAAATATTTAACTAGCTATAAAATTAAATCTTCAACTAACAAACACCTACAATTTCAATATTATTATGTATGAGGTTCCACACGTATCAGCGCTGCAGGTGGTGTCCATGCTGCAACATATGCTGAGTAGTTGTCATTTTAGTTTCACTGTACCACAGATTTATATAATAGTACCCACATATAGACGCTTCACTCCGCAAATCCATTTAAATAAATAGCTACTTGTTCCGACGCAATAAAGTGCATTTCAGGTCGTACAACGCTCCCTTTCCAAATTATATATATACATATATATTAGTCAATTAGTTGCTTCTCTTCACAATTTTTTCGAATCGTTCTAATGACATCGTCCTCCTGATCCATCGTGGCCTAGGCTCGCGATGGCGCTGAGTGCCATCTCAATTAAAAACTAAATGTTTTCTCAATAAAAAATAAAAAAACACTTTAAATATTTCATTCGCAATATGTTGAAACTAACCTGTTACCATCTTCAGTGGAGAACAACGCAAACAGTGCATCCAAGACGTCTCGAAGGAACTTTATCAATTCTTCGCAGCTCAGTCCGTCGCCTAATCTCAGGACGCGTAGGAGCGTCTCTTGTACTTTTTCAGGGTGCGCGCGCCATTGTAATAACGCTAAAAGATCCTCTGAAATGAACAGAGAGTCAGAACAATTTGTTGCTAGCCTAACTATGTGAAATTAATGTAAACACGGACGGCAGAAAAAAGGTTATAATAAAAATAGGTTAGTAGGGTTCGAGTATTATTGTAATAAAGCTAAGAGATCCTCTGTAAATAACACAAAGTCATAACAAATTGTTGCTAACCTGCCAAAGAGAAATTTTAACACGGACGGCAGAAAAACAAAATAAGAAAAGCAATTTAGTTAGATTTGGACCCATTGCAATAACGCTAGATGATCCTCTGAAATTAACACAAAGTCATAACAATTCGTTGCTAACCTACCAATGTGAAATTAATGAAAACACGGCAGACGGAAAAGTTTATAACAAAAACAATGTAAGTTATGTGAGCGCGCAATTGCATTAACCCTATCCTCTGAAATTAACACGAGGTCATAATAATTCGTTGGTAATCTATCAATATGAAATTTACGAAACACAGCAGACGAAAAAATAATATCCTTCCTAAAGGGATATAATTAGACGGAAAAAAATTAAACAGCTGTAATTTTTTGTCTTAAATTATTGAAATGATACCATCAACAAACACAAATCCATACAATCAACTTCATTAAGATTTACTTTCAAAATAAAACGTGAACGTTTAATAGTCGTCATTAATTTTAGAGGAAACAAAATAAACAAATCTATTTTTCCATGACTCTTTTATGTTAAAAAAAAGCTTTAATAGTGACTTAGATATTTATTTTCAATAATTAGACATAACTGTCGACACTGGCAAATTATCGTAGGTCACGAACCTTTTTATTTTTTATTGTGGTTGGATTTTATTTGTAATATGAAATGACTTAAATGTCGTTATTGTAATTGTTGATTTTTTTGTTGATTTTGGTTGTTATTTGTTTAGTTATTTTGACATGGAGCCTACTCCAGGATCATCTAAAGACTTTATGTCGACAAAGTAATATTATCACTATTATAATAAATGCGAAAGATTGTGAGGATGTTTGTTTGCTTGTTACTCTTTCACGCTTGTAACTTATACATCGGAATAACACATAGCCTTATATGTCGGAGCCAATACCTAACGCAAAATTAATGTTTTGATGGTAATTGTTAATGGGAAAACGTATCCCAAATGGCGTGACTAGCGTATCACACCATGTTCTTCTTCTTCTTCTTTATTATTGGCTTGCTTTATGCTCTTGTTGGTGTGATTAGATTGTCAAATGACAACACAGGCGGTTGACAGATGACAAGAGGTTATGACATTGATGAAGAGTCGCAGCACGAACGTGTAAGTGAAGTAAATTTGATAAAGGAGTAGCGAGTGAAACGGCAGTCACGTCATTTAGCGGATCATCGCGTTTATATCCATAAGCATCGCGAAATCAATTGTTATTATGTTTAGTTCTTGGTCGAAACCAGCAAAGAAGCGTGCCAACTATCATGTTGCATTATTATTTTAACATTCACGGCTTCATAACGTTGGAAGGTAACCACGAATCTGATGATCGACAAGGGGAATCGCCGACAGTTTGGATGGATGTTTGTTACTTTTTCACGCAATAGCTACAGATTAATGATTTAGATACAATATATAACTTATACATAAGAATAACGCATAGGCTAAAATTTATTCCGATATTTCCATGGGAACGGGAACAACGCGGGTAAAACCGCGAGTGGCTACTAGTTTTTTCGTTTCCATTAGCCCCTTAATTTACTGTGATTTTCCCTTAAATGGAAAGTAAGACACCGAAAGGATATTTATTAAAAAAAAAGTTGCTAAACTCTGTTATCAACTTGTGACATTGACAGTTGTCAATCTCCCCGACTATAGACAACCGTTAAACATACTTATATACTTTTTTTTTATATATAATACATACATAATTCACGCCCAAACCAAGACAAATAGACATGTTCATGCACACAAATATCTTGTCCGGGGATCGAACCCAGGACCTCTGGCGCAGAAGGCGGGTATAGTAGCGGGCGCCAAACAGGTCGTCAAAATGTCAAAAAAGCTACGCCATGGCTCATCGCCCTACGGCGGTAGACATTATAACGAGAAGAACAGCCCCCCTAGACAAGTGGCTTTCTATAATCGAATTCGCCAGTCGAATAGAAAGAAAATGTATAGGATTGACATTAGTTGACATTAGCGGTCACGTGACATTTAGATCGCCAATGTCAATCCCATACATTTTCTTTCTATTCGACTGGCCAATGCGATAATAGAAAGCCACTTGTCTAGGGGGGCTGACAAGAAGCTCAAGGACTATTTATTTTTAAAGTATGAACTCACCGTTTTGCGTAAGTTTGGTGGAGCACAGCAACGTGCTTATAGTGCAGTTTTCCTTAGAACTCCTTTGGAAAGACGGCGCGACCCCGTTGACTGGGGTCACGCGCGCCGTGTCGTTAGCGCAAGACGCTAACGATAAGTAACTCGCGGTTGATAATCTGGGTGACAGAGAGAATAGAGATATGATGAGTCAATGATATTATAAGTGAGTACTTGAAAAAATTGGGAAGAACCTATATGGGGATCCGATCAATTTCTCTTTCATTTCTGTGCTTTTACGTGTCTTTTGTCCAACTTGTCAGAAAAGCATGACAGTTGTCTTGGTGACAGATTTCAATGCAAATTACTATAAATAATAAATAAATAAAAATATTTTTTTTTCTCATCATAAACTTAGCATTGAAATAAAGACATTTACAAAACAGGAATCTAAGTTTGTGAGAGGCTGATGCCTGAGCTAGGTAAAAAATACCTGTGTTACAGGTCACCAGGCTCCCACCACCTCGAACCACATTATCACTGATAAAAACGTTATTAATAGATGTCGCTGAGAGAACATGAGAAGATTAATGGCTAAACATTAAAAATATAAAGAAAAAAAAAATAAGAAAAATTAACAAAGGTGCAAGAGTGCATCTAAATACGTGTTTGTGCGTGTGCGTGTTGTGTGAGTGAGTGTGTGTGTGCGTGCGTGTGTGTATGTATATGTTCGAATAATAGTGAGACCTACAGTGACTTACAGTTGTTTATGTATATATGTATATTTACTATGATATGAAGGTAACATATCTAGTATAAAATATCATTGGAGATAGTTGATAGTATAAGGAGACATGACAAGAAATACTATGGTGCAGGTGTTGCGCACGAAATTTGAGCGTTGGGCGAAAGTAGCGTGAAATAAGTAAATTAATATTCAAACGAATTGTTTTCTTAGCAAATAGCAAGATTTCTAGTTTTAATTTAGTAACTATAGTTGACTCCTTTGCAATTTAGTGAAGTTGGTGGCGTAGTTAACTTTTCTTAACAATCTAAAATATATCATGATTTAAGTTTTGGATTTTATAACTCTTTTTGTACTTTATGTTTAAAGATAGTAGTTAAAAAAAATTAAAGAGTGCGGCCGATATGAGAAATCGTTTTTATCAGTTTGTGAAGCCAATAAAGTTCTTTTTCGGTTATTCTAACACAGGCTTTATTTACTTAAAATCTCTTATAATCGAAGGCTAAGACTCACTTTGGGTCGCTGCGGCATCTTAGTTAGTTATTTACTTGAATTACATAACTGACAATTCAGCCAGCATGGCATGCGCATCGCGAATCGCTGTCGACCCTTATGTTGCGATGTTTGTCCCGCTTATATCAGTATGCTGTGAACGGGACAGACAATTCGCTCGAGAAAAGTGTTGAGAAAGCTTTTTCGAAGTGCGCAAGCTACGTATACAGGAACGCATTCTTTCAGCGACCGAGCTTTGTAATTAATACACTTACTTCGATGGATCGTCGCACTTGTAGACGTAGAGTTCATGTGCGCCGTCTCTGAGTGTGGCTCCACTCGCTTCCATCAGTCGGGCGAAAGAAAATCCGAATAATTTTCTCTCGTTTTTGTCGCGAGCTAATGAAAAATAATAAATTATTAAAGTTCACCTCGATTTGCTTTTAAGCAGGCATATTTTTTATAAATTGCTGACATTCATATTTAATTTTGATTTATTAAAAATTTAAACGGGTATTAAACGCGTAGAACGTTTTCCCGACGTTTCGTTTCGTTTACATCGGCCGTGGTCACGGGCTGACTAGAGATGCGATGCTACGTCTCGCCGTCGTCCGAGGTGGAGTCTTTCCATCGTACAGTTTTTTCTCCACGTACCGTCACACACAACACTAATAGTGTACTAGACACTACAATACTAATAGTACCGTCAGACTACTACAATACTAATAGTACCGTCACACACAACTCTAATAGATTTTTTTTTCCTATTCTGTACCGCAGCCGTATTCTGATTGTTAGACAACCTCGAAGCAAAAGCGATTTTTATCACTGGATTCCAGGTTGTGGATAATCTAAAACCATCCTCACGATTGAAATTGTTTGGATGTTTTTAATTTCAATTGCTTCACGAACCACCCGTGAATAAAAATGGCGATCCGTGGAATGAACCTGAGTGGGGTGAAATTCTATCCAGTGATTTGTGCCACTCCCTATTAAATGTTTTGCAATCGCTGATTTAGTAGTTTGGCGGTTTTTAACAGCTGTGATGTGTTCACGGACCCTCTCAGTGATAGCACATTTAGTCTGACCAATATAACAGCTACCACAACTGCAGTCTATCTTGTACCACCAGTAGGACAAGCACGAAAAACTATCGAAATACTATCGAGTAAGTATCGAGCACGTAATGTCAAAAAATTAATAGGAAAATGTAGTTCCGTACTTATTATTTTACTTCCTCGATCCTTACTCGAAAGTTATTCGTGCTAGGCCTACAGGTGTTCGTAATGGTAAGAATTTTGACTTGATGAAAAATCATTGGCGGTTTTGCTTGAATTCAACTCAGTAAAAATAATGCTCAAGTACAGCAAAGCAATAGCATTGGTTAACAATTTGATTAAACTAATGCTATTATACACTTTTCTTACAATCTATTATGGTTACAGTAGCGACTGAACTTAAGTATACTATAAGCTAAGATCTAGGGAAGGTACAAAACATAAAAAGAACAGTGTTGATACTGTGAGTTAAAGAGCAATACTTACTTGAACAGTGTCGATACTCGATACGCACATGCGCATGCGTAAAGGTATCCAGCGGCACGGTGAGCCGCAACTGCTCGCCCCACAGCGGGCTGTTGTTGTGGTACAGCACTAGCGACTCGTACCATGTACTTCCGTTACCGCTTGCGCCCCAAACGCAGTCCTGGGCATACAATACGAGGGTACTTTCAGAATTGATGGGCAGGAAATCAAGTGGCACCATTAGCTTTGCGTTGTCATCCATATTACTAAATAGTTTTAGACGCAAGCTGTAAAGCCAATAGCACAAAAGTATAATCTTAGATATAGATCTGGATGTAACTTTTTTGCGAGATATTGACTGATTCATAAATGTATTTTCCTACCTCCTAGTCATCATCTTTTAACGCAATATTAAAGCAATGTTAACTTAAACACGGAGCTATACATTTCATCTACAATGTTACTTCAGCTCAGAGCTACAGAGATACATTTCGTTTACAATGTTACTTCAGCTCAGAGCTGCTAAAACTCATAGGACTGCGCACTAACTCGATCGCGCTCAATTACTTTATTTACCGTACGTAAGAACTAATTATAGAAAAAACGCATTTACTATTAGAGCATGTGATTCCTTTAACCTCAGAGTGCTTAGTGTGAGTTTTCTCACTCTACTCGCTTACGCCGCAGTTTGCGAATAGAGTTTAATTCTCAACCTTATTCCTATTGCATTAAGGCCATCTGTTAAAATTTTACTCTCACGCGATGGTAACGTTTGGACATTTACAAACTCACACTAGGCCCTCTGTACTGGCAAGCAGACATATAATAATTAATAACAATAAAAATTCTATTGTGGCTCGTTCATTACCTTGTGCAATGTTTTACCGGCCCTGACTTCTAGATCTTTTAGCCGGACAAAAACGAGCGAACGACGAAACAGCGATGGAAACCACAGTAAGTACATAAATATGGCGCTACTGCCAGTGTCAGCCTCACAGCCTTTAGGTAGGTAAGTCATTCGAAAATAGATAACAACAAAAGGACCTAGTGAGTTAATCAACATCTAAACGTAAATTATTGTTATGAAAACGTTTTAACTTAGAAACTGAAGTGTTGAATAAATCTATGTCAGCGTTCGGTTTTACCAAAACATTAATTCATCAATTAGCAGTTAGAGTTATGCGTAGGAGCTGTCGAAATAGATAGTATTTTTAAATATACATGAGGTATTTTCATGCCTCCTGTATATTACATATAAACCTATTTTTGAAGAGAATCAAAAATGCCTTCAAAGATTTTTTTTTTCTTCAGAAGAGCCTTAAATGAAAGTGCTTTATCCCCCAATGAATTTATAATTTGAGTAACAATATTTTTTTAAATATTGATAATAATAAAGAAAAAACAAACAACCACTACAACCCAATGCACTAACTAACCAATTATGCTACAGAGACCTATGAGGACACGTCGAATTTTTCTAGCATATTCACCGTCCTACGGTGTTAGCCACCGTCGCTTCATCAATGAGAGAAATATCCTCGCAATCGAAAGAAACATATTTACAGATGTTTGACTATCGATTAAGATGAAACAGCCATCTAATTATAACTTTTTAATTTTGCATTTTACAATGCTATTTTTATGTGATAAATATTAAACAAGAAAATATAATATCCCGTCAGGGCGACATGAGACTAGTTGCTTTTTTCTAGTATATTTTCTAGTATAACGTTTGGATCGTTTCAAAATTAAAATAATTTAAATTTAAACGATTACATCAGATTTATTCCCAAGTTATTATGAAATTGTAAAATGGGTTCAATAGCTTTCCGGATATCTTGAAAATACTTGTTTGCTTTGCTTTAATTGCGAAAATATCGCAGTTGGTTACACAGATTCCTTCATCCTTTATTGATTAAGGAGCGATTTTTTGTATAAGTGAGTACGGGACCTAACCTCATTGAAAAATTATAAATGAAAACCGCTTTGAAAAAGTAAAAAATAAGCCTTTTGGTTTGGAGCCGGTCATTTTAGCCTTGTTTAATAATCTACTATTATTAAAGTTGTAAAACTGAACTAATTATGAACACAAAGCTCCGCTCCGCTCCGTATGGTTAACCATCATATTGGATTTTTAAAATGACCTCACTTAATTATGCATTTGTCATTTAAACAACGTATGTATGCTTCGACAATTCGACTTATTGCAAGATTTAAACTTAACTTAAATATAAATAAATAATAATTAAAAATTGTTTTAATGTAAATTAAAGCTTTTAAATAAATAATGCTAGAATCGCAAATATATATAAAACAGATTGTACGTGTACTTTTAAGCGGGCACACTATTAACTACATGCGACACTAGATGGCGCTGTTAACTCTCACACCGCGGTATTGTAATATCATCACGAACATACATTAAGATTGATAAGATTATGTTAGAGCTAAGAGATAATTTTATATATGGCCGTAGTCATATATAATAATTTTTGAAAACCGATATTTTTAGGTCGGTTGAAACAATAGTTATTTTTATGTGTGTGTCCACAGCTTCCTCATAAGACATAGAGAAATTCTAAGCATGTCATATTTTAGTGCATATTAGGAGCAATCAAAGCGTGTCAGTGATATTTTAGGTGCAACCATAACTTCGTTACTAGGAGTTTTTTTTTGTGGGTTAGCTGGAGAAACGTGTCCCCAGCTGACACATGCCGTTTTAAGGCAAACCAGTGAGGTTAGGGCTTTAGACTATAGTCAGAAATTTAGTGCACAATAGGAGCAATGAGAACCAAAAAAACTAACCGTCACACTCAAATACTGTTGAAACTACGATCATTAAAGTGTGTGTTAGCTGGAGACCCGTGTCTCTGGCTTACACACACCTGTATCTTCGTAATTATTTGAGGTAGGATTATGTTTTATACCTAAAATTTTTGAGCCGAATTGGAGCAGTAAGCTCCAAATTTTTCTAATCTCTAGCTCGAATAGTTTTTAAGCTACGAACCGATAAGCATGTGTAAGCTGGAGACACGTTACACGTTTGAATCACTGTAACCGTATAAGTTAGAGTCTCGTATTAAGAATCAAATGATACCTTATAATAGGTGCACACGGCATGCAAAATTTCAAATCACTGGGCTTCTTAGTTTCAAAATTATAGGCAAAAAACTGGTTTCCCGCCAAAAAATTCAAAATAAATGGCTCAGACGCAGCTAAAGCGCGGTTGCCGTTCCGTGCGCTACACTGTTGCAATCGACTTTTAACCTAACGGCTGGTATTAATTCGAGTCACTTTAGTTTGCGCTTTCGATCGTTTTAATTTCTGTTTTGAGAATTTCAGACCAGGAGCCGTCCGATATATCTACGCTGATTACAAACCATTTATGGTAGTTACTTATAATTGAACTATCTGATTTTAAATGTTAGTGTTAGAAAATTCACAACATTTGTTGATATAGGGCATGGATGATGGGCAATTTTCTATGAAATCTGGGCGTTAAACCAACAGAAATGGGACTACTATTTAGTACTTAGTACTAGAAAATATTTTCTTGTTTATTAACTATCATAAGCCCCCAGGTTTGCTAGAAAATAACCAGAGCGAAATACACTATCTGTACCTAACTATGCTTTTTTCTCTCTTATTAATTCAGTAATCGGAATAGGCTGAGTATATTTACCTATAGTTCAAAGAACGAAGACAAAAATCGGAGACTTCCTTAATACATTTTTTTTTCCGGTAAAACTGGGAATTTAATTAGGCGTACTTTAACACCTTATTATTTATATTTAAATTATAAATGCTTCTCGTTTTGACACAACTGCTCAAAAATAATTAGAATGATTTCATGGTTCGCGTGATTTTAATTTCCTAAAATTTCATTAATACTAACCATAACCAGTGATCGGATAAAGTTAATTTTTGGCTGAAAAATTGTGGAAGCAGCATCTTAAAACATTTTGTTTTTTTTTATATTAATCCCAGGATTCCAAAAAATTCTGGAATGCAAAAGTAGTCGATAACATAGTGTGGAAACAACGACTTTAGCATTATGGTACTTATTATAAAATAATCCGGGACTCGCAATACATCTATGATACTTTAGTATATGTAAGGAAACATCATGATTTATTTATAAAGCATAGCGATGTTCATAATTTTAATACTAGAAACAAGAATAAGCTTGCCGTTCCAAAATTTCGACTTGAAAAATGTAGACGCTCGTTTTTGGGGAAAGGCATAGCCTTTTTTAATAAAGTTCCACAACAAGTTATTGAGCTGCCTTTGCATAAATTTAAAATGTATGTTAAAAAAACGCTCTTAAGCAAAGGTTATTACAAGGTAGATGACTATTTAAAAGACCAAAATGTATGGATGTGATACCAACATTGATCATACTATTGTAAATAGTGTAAGAGGAAAATATTCTAATATGAGTATGAGAAAATTTTCTTCTTTTATTAAATATATTTCAAGATTGTAGATTTGTGTTTGGCAACAACATGTTCCATTGTAAATGTTGTTGTTTCTGCTAAGGCTGATAAGTTTCTTGCGGCCGTTCTTCTTATCAGTTAAAAGATGTCCTGAATGGCTGGTAGGGAAAAAAATTTTGGACTATTCGAAAGTACTTATCTATAAGTCTATTAGAATAAAAATCTTTGACTTTGACTTTGACAATCCAGGTGTTGCAAAAGGGGTTACATATTCATATTTTAGTACTTTCATAAAAAAAAACTATCGTCTCTGGAATTTCGCCGGCCACTGCCGCGGCACACTCGCTTTTCTAGCTCGATTCGCGCGTCTTTTTGTCACAGTTCTAACCTAATCTAATCTAGAAGTTCCTTAAGTACTGTGGAGATCATACATGTCTCCGCACTACAAGGAGGCCGCAACACCGCCGTTGCTGGCTGGTTTTGTTTTTAATAAAATTAAGCAAGAGAGGCCAGTCGTGCGTAGATACAGTTGCCTTGTCAAATAAATATTTTAAAATATTGTGAAAGAATAAAATAATTGCTGAATATAAAAACAGTATCGAAGTCCTCCGCTGCTCTTCTATATTTTTTGATATATCTTGGAAATGGTGCATCATAGCACAAAAATAAGGTGTTTTTCGACCCCCTACGTAACCCATAAAACCCCCTTTCAGCATCAAATATCAATAATAATAATAATATCAATAATATCGATCGATTTTGTATGGCAAGCGACTTATCCAAATTTTAGAGTGAAATTACTATGGAAACTGCCCCCTAATTGTCTAATTTCAAAATCTATCACAATCCCTTTCAGAGGTATTGTGATTGTGTTATTTTCGTCAATTTCGTTTATTCCATATCTTTCAAAACGCGTCCCGATCACAATCCCTTTCAAATGTCAAATAGTGATGGCCTGAAGTATGTAAATATCTTTGAAATGACGACGGCTACGAATCGCAAATCATGTACGATTCGTAGCACAAAAATAAGGAATATTTTGACCCCCTACGTAACACATAAAACCCCCTTTCAGCATCAATTGACATGATAAAAAGTCCAAAAGAACAAGCTCAAAATTTTTTCAAGTCCAGGGGGCTAATTGTCTAATTTTAAAATCTATCGCAATCCCTTTCAATTCATCATTTCATAATTAATAAGAGAGAAAAAAGTATAGTTAGGTACAGATAGTGTATTTCGCTCTGGTTATTTTCTAGCAAACCTGGGGGCTTATGATAGTTAATAAACAAGAAAATATTTTCTAGTACTAAGTACTAAATAGTAGTTCCATTTCTGTTGGTTTAACGCCCAGGTTTCATAGAAAATTGCCCATCATCCATGCCCTATATCAACAAATGTTGTGAATTTTCTAACACTAACATTTAAAATCAGATAGTTCAATTATAAGTAACTACCATAAATGGTTTGTAATCAGCGTAGATATATCGGACGGCTCCTGGTCTGAAATTCTCAAAACAGAATTAAAACGATCGAAAGCGCAAACTAAAGTGACTCGAATTAATACCAGCCGTTAGGTTCAAAGTCGATTGCAACAGTGTAGCGCACGGAAAGGCAACCGCGCTATAGCTGCGTCCGAGCCATTTATTTTGAATTTTTCGGCGGGAAACCAGTTTTTTGCCTATAATTTTGAAACTAAGAAGCCCAGTGATTTGAAATTTTGCATGCCGTGTGCACCTATTATAAGGTATCATTTGATTCTTAATACGAGACTCCAACTTATACGGTTACAGTGATTCAAAACGTGTAGCGTGTCCCCAGCTTACACATGCTTATCGGTTCGTAGCTTAAAAACTATTCGAGCTAGAGATTACAAAAATTTGGAGCTTACTGCTCCAATTCGACTCAAAAATTTGAGGTATAAAACATAATCCTACCTCAAATAATTACGAAGATACAGGTGTGTGTAAGCCAGAGACACGGGTCTCCAGCTAACACACACTTTAATGATCGTAGTTTTAACAGTATTTGAGTGTGACGGTTAGTTTTTTTGGTTCTCATTGCTCCTATTGTGCACTAAATTCCTGACTATAGTCTAAAGCCCTAACCTCACTGGATTGCCTTAAAACGGCATGTGTCAGCTGGGGACACGTTTCTCCAGCTAACACACAAAAAAAACTCCTAGTAACGAAGTTATGGTTGCACCTAAAATATCACTGACACGCTTTGATTGCTCCTAATATGCACTAAAATATGACATGCTTAGAATTTCTCTATGTCTTATGAGGAAGCTGTAGACACACACATGTTATTTTTACCTCACACGCTCAAGGAGGTTTTGTCAATGAGTTTAGGCGTAGAAAATCGCTATTTGCGGCCTAGCGCGGCAAAGTCCTTAATATAATACCTAAAAATATGTCATAATGCGTTCCGAATCGCACTATTGACTTTTTTGTTACATTTTATTTTTATTTTAAATAGCTTTCAATCAATTATAATACTCAGTTTTAGTTTTATTATATTATTTTAGTTCATTGAATCATAAAAACAATAACAATAAGATTACGCTATTTGTTATTAAAAAAATATTTTAGGCTGTGTGAGATTTCACAACCTATGATTGAATTTCGGAACGTGACATAAATCTTTATTTTTAAATTGTCTTTGTCTTCATGTCAGTGTCAACATTTACGGAATCGTTTTTATTGTTATTTCTAAGTAACAACATATTCTTAATTTAAATAACTTTGAATTAACTATAATACTCCCTTTTTTTATTATTTTAGTTTTTTATATCATTAAAACAACGAGAATAAGGTACATTTAGATTAAACTTTTACATTTGTTTAAATATTTTTTTACCGGAAGTTGACCGCGGAAACAACAATAAAATGTTCCTCGATGTTGTGAGGTGAAAAATTGTGTGTTGCGCTCGGCAGAAAAGTTTTTATCGTCTTGTACCTTTGAAATCCTTGCTTCGCTCAGCTTTCAATAGAGGTAATTCGAGGCTAAATAACCAACTTTCCAGCCTTGCATAACAAATAACTATTGTTATACAAGAGAGCAAAGTCATATTTGCTGCGAGTGTTTAAACCACGAACTAGCGAAGTAGTCTCAGCGAGTGATTCAATTATAGACTACTGAGCACAGTGAGTGATTTAAAGGCACCAGACATCAGAACAATTGCTCTCGTGTTAAACATTCAACTTTTCACCTCTACCAGCGAGAAAAGTGTTACAGGTGAGAAAAACAACATTGAAGGCAACATTTAACAATATTATATTTACTTCTAAAATAAGAAAACATTTTTTTTAATTATTATTATAGCTTCGGCTACTTGCTATCCATGGCCATGGATTACCTTTCCGCTTCCTTTCTGTTATAAGCGATCGCTCGCACGAGCTTTTTTTTTACCGCGTGACATTTTTACCGCGCGGTATTTTACCGTCTTGTTTCGAGCAGACAAAAAGTCGCTAAAAGTCATCGAATTTTTTGGTGCGTTTAGCAGATAATTCGCAATCGATATTAATCTGCTGGAATCCGGATAATTTGCTGCCTATGTGGTTTTCTGATGTATAAGCTACAGTGCTGTAAAGTTTCATCTTAATCAGTTCAGTAGTTTTTGCGTGAAAGAGTAACAAACATTCATCCATCCAAATATCCTTACAAACATTCGAACTTATAATATTAGGTAGCAGGATAGGATAAGTGCAAAGTTACTAGTTAGATCTACAGTGCCTACCACCCTGGAATACCAAGGCACGCCCTGCGTCCATGGTTCGAATAATAAAGTGATCCCATCGTCGTAATGTCATTGTAGTGAAGAATGACATGACATGACTTTGTCGTGGTTTTGAAGCTTCTATATCTGCCTCGCAAGCGGCGTCGCATCGCATCCTCTCTCTCTCTCTCGCCCTACAGTACAGTTACGGGAGGAAGGAGTAGCGCGACTACCGTACCGACCATGACATGAAAATTGAAGTAGTACAGTTAAACATTCTGAGCCGCTCTTACATTTTGACGTCATGTACGGGACAAATGTACTGCCTCTTGTAAGTCCTACCCAACACTAATGAAATCTCAACTTATAAACTAAAGGACAGATAAAGCACATTTATTGAAGATTATTTTTAAAAATATACAAAATCTTTGAATGCACTATGATTTTAAAAAAAATAGGTATGTTCCCTTTGAGCAACCATTGATATCTCCAATATTAAGGGTACTTATTTGAAAAAAAAATTTAATGAAACAAATATCCATTCTGTAAATTAAAATTACTATCCATTATTTCGACACCACTTACGCTACTCTATAATTGCCAGGTGAAGAGTTAATGTTTTAGCAAAAGCGAACGCTGTCATAGATTAATTCAACCCTTCAGTTTCTAAGATAAAACATTTTCTTAACAATAATTTCTCTTGGATGTTAATTACTCACTAGGTACCAGTGGCGGGCTCTTTACATACCGATTCCTATCGGCTTCCCTTTTAGAACTACCACCCCACCGGTCCACCATACAGTTAAGAGAATTTTTGAAGAAATTTTTGGTCCAGCTTACTTTCTCCATGTCTTGACCCCTCACCACTGCTAGGAACCCTTTTGTTGTTATCTATTTTCGAATGCCTTACCTACCTGAATTATAAAATCTAGCAGAAACTTAAATAAAAATAAAAAAAATATTATAACTTAAAAATAAATCAATGCATAATGTTATTTTTATTATTAACTTGTCTCGTCGTCTTCTTCAAACTATTTGAGGAAAATACTATTTTGAACTGTTTATCTGTGAAAATTTGTAATTAGCCCTCAGTATCTATTACAAAAAATATGTATTACACACATAGCAGCGTTTCCCAAAAAAAAATTATACTGCTCACGATATAGCGTTGTAAATCGTAGGTAAATAATTGAACAATCACTCACATCGATGACCTGTCCGGTGTTATCATGAACGCTGACAGTCGCTAACACATTCTTGGCTGTACTCTTGCCACCTCTCTCGAACTCCGCTCTCTCCAGCGTCAAGTAGAGATCATTTCTGACGTCACCAGGCATGATGACGTCAGGGAAGCCCCGTTTGGCAGTTATTGTAGCGCCAGATGACACTGCCTCGGTTATGCTACCCGAATGAGTTAATAGACGTAAAGCTACTACAATACCTGCAATGAAATGTTAAAGTTGTTTTCAAGATTTTGTTACTAGAATTTTTTCGAGTTGTTTATTCAAACTTGTATAAGCAGCAAATTGAAGAATGAGTTCAACATACTATAAAAAGTAGGGTAATAATCAAAAAACGTAAGTAATTTTTAATCGGATATGCCCATGATTTTTATCTAATGGACTAATTCAACTTTAGAATCTTACACCCATATTCTAAGTCGTTCCTCCAAAACTTACTCGTCCTCGACTTAACGAAACCTCATTGAAAACCTCTTCGAAATACTCCGTAAGGACCTGGAGGAGCCAAAGAGTACGTAGCCACTCCGTGTTAGGCCTAGCGCACACTACCATTTTTACCCACGACGAGATTGAGTGGAGTGCAAAAAGTTTTGGAGGAACGACTTAGAATATGGGGGTTAGAAATAAAGGCACAAGTTGCTCGGGTTTATCAAAGTACGTAATCTGCAGATGCTTTACGTGTCTTAATTATCAAGGTAATTACCATAATTAGGTTGACCAGGTAAAATATTGCACTTATTTGTTTGTTTCCTTATTAACATGTCGTGTAATTGGTGGAAATCCTTTTCCTCACATTGATAAACCTGAAATGAGAGAACGTATTATTGTACAGCAAAGTGCTGCAATGTTCATGAATCAACTCTTGGTAGAACGGATGAGACCAGGGTTTCCCAAACTATGGGTCGCAAGCGAAATTTGAGTGGGCCCTGTAGAACGACACCACCCAACCGAGCCAAACGGCTGGCTGGGCGGCGAGCGAGCGGACGGATTGCAACTATTGCCCTAGACAAGGGTACCTGAGAATTATCAATGTTATGCAACCTTTTCCCTAAGGCCCACTTGCGCCAAGATAAGTTAACACATTTAACCCAAAGTTGGTGCTACTTTTGTATGCACTAACTCTGGGTTAAATGCTAACTCAGCTTAGCGCAAGTGGGCCTAAGACAGCCTAGAGGTGGGTTCCGAGTTTTGAAACTTGTATTAGATGGGTCGTAACCCAAACAATTTTGAGAACCACTGGACTAGACAGTTTTTTTTTTCTGAACGACGGGTGACTCTTAGCCTTCTTCATACTTGATGATAAGTATTGATAAGGCTAAAGATGGAAGCGAGCCTCTCCCGGAATCCTCAGCCACTGAGGAACTGGCTATGAATGAATGAATGAATGAAATATTCTTTATTGTACACCCAAAAATACATTAAACATAGGTACATTAATTAAAATCAACAACACAAGAGTGGTACAAATAGCGGCCATATCGCTAAAGAGCAATTTCTTCCAGGCAACCATGTGTTTATAAGAATGAAAAAAAAAACATTACTTAAAAAATGGGCAGACATGGTGTTTTTGGATTAAAAAAAAATATGTACAAAAATATATATATATTAATATATACCTACACATATAATAAAAATAATATACATACATATACTTAAATAAAAATACTATAAATACATATTATAGAGGATACTGTCTCAGGTATTAAAGGAAAGATAGTGTGATTAAGGCTATCATATCTGGAACTGTCGGAACACAACAATGCTGAAAACATTGTTGTTAAGGCGTCAGACTTAGATAAGATGGTGGTAGCTAATCAGGCGGACTTACAACAAGTCCTACCATCAACAAAACCGAATACAATATGTACCCCCGCTGGGAATCGAACCCGGGACCCCTGGGTCTGATACCGGTGGTTGTACCACTAGACCACAGAGGCGGTATTTTCTTATGGAAGTGGAATTTTACACAAGAAGAATGTCTAACATTAAACCACATTATTAAGCCAGAAATAGATGTAAGCTTCTTGTTAGCATATATTAGCAAGTGCTGGGCAACGAAGTGGAAAAAATACAGTGACACAAAGAAAGGCAACAAAACTGTAATATATTATGTTTCAAATTAAAATCAGTAAAAAGCATTGACAAGTCGTTTCATTTTATTGTGATTTGATTATGGAATGCAATAATTGTTGAAAAGTAAAAGGTGTAAAATATAGTGGTTTCTCATAACAAAACAATGATTTGCTTATTTGAGGACAAGGGACTTATTTGAGACATAACAAAACAAATATTTGCAAATCAGACAAACCAAAATACCTCGAGGGAATATAAACAGGATAAATTTGAGGAATACGTGCAAACCAATACGTCATTTAAACATTAAAATCAAAATTCATACCAAGGCGCCTATTACTGTGTGCTACAATACTACTTCAACCTTTTTATATATTGTATATATATATATATATATATATATATATATATATATATATATATATATATATATATCAGTATTTCTATTATAAAAGATTCCTTACAAGGCAATTTTTTCCATCTTGGCCTCTTAAATACAAATTGTTTATCAAATCAATGTAAAACAACAGAACTTCATCAACATCCACCCAGGGGGGATATGCAATAATGACTGCCATCGCTCGTCAAGACTTGCTTAATGAAACCTAACACATTACTTCATTGGCCCGGCTGCCTTAGGAACTCTGATAAGGGCAATACCTCCAGGGGTCGCCCCGGCCTCTCCCCTATACAGCTGCCGATCGTTTTACCCGTTTTCCAAATGGAAGACATATTACCTTAAACGTATACTCCTTCTCACTGGGCTGTTGCCCCGGCTGCCTTAGGAACTCAGATAGGGGCAACACTCCCGCCCCTAGGGGTCTCCTCGCTACTGGACCCCGCCTCTCCCCAGTCCCGCTGCTGCTTCCACCCGCGCCTGCCCATCGACCCACTCGTATCACCCACGCGACCAGCCATAGCTCTCTGGAAAGATCTGTCGTTGATAGATCCTGGAAACAAGGGTTTATTCTTAGAGCTTTATCTTACGTCAGTCACAAAAGTACTTTCATTGTCGTTCAAAGATAAGACTTAAAAAGGCAGGAGCTCGTATTTTTTAAAAAGCATAGCCCTCGTTTGATATTATTAATTTATTTACAAGAAAGAAAAGACTGTTCGGTATTATTGTGCCACGGTAAGGACTTTAGTAGTTTGTGACTCATGTAACAATCCAAAGTAACTTAATCAACAAAATAGTTAATTGCTCTATAATCTTATATTTTACTAACAAGATAATGAAAAAGTTTCCTTTTGTCGTATGTTACTATCAGGCAAGCCTTTCTTATATCACTCACGTAAAAACATATGGACAATTCGTCATCATCATCTTGACCTCATTCTAATTCTATTCTACAATACGATGCAGTACTTTCTTTTTCCTCCACTACACTGTTTTACTCGTCATCTTTTCACTCACTCCCAACACATTAATTCGTTACGCTCAATGTCTCATTTTTTGGTCTTCTTCTTCCTTAACAAACGCACAGATGTGCGGTTAAAAAAATATTTCTCTTTTGACATTATATAACGACTTTAAAAGTATTAACTCATAAACCCATTTAGCTAAGTAGCCAGTCTTTTATTTTATTCTTATCTATGATTCACCCGCGTGGTTCCCGTTCCCGTGGGAATAACGGGATAAAAAGTATCCTATGTTCATAACCAGGCTATCTACGATCTGTGACCCAAATTTCATCCAAATCCGTTCAGTAGTTTTGAGTTTATTCGTTACAAACAAACAAACAATAAAATATACTAGAAAAAAGCAGCTTTTCTCATGTCGCCCTGACGGGATTCGAACCCGCATCCTTGGGAATACGGCCCTATACACTAACCAATTATGCTACAGAGACCTATGAGGACACGTCGATTTTTTTTTCTAGTATATTCACCTTTCTACGGTGTTGGCCACCGTCGTTTCAACAATGAGAGAAATATCCTCGCATTCGAAAGAAATTTTTTTACAAATGTTTGACTTTCAATTAAAATGATACAGCCATCTAATTATAACTTTTAAATTTTGTATTTTACTATGCTATTTTATGTGATAAATATTAAACAAGAAAATACAAATACTAGAAAAAAGCAAGTTGTCTCATGTCGCCATGACGGGATTCGAACCCGCATCCTTGGGAATCCGGCCCAATGCACTAACCAATTATGCAACAGAGACCTATGAGGACACGTCGAATTTTTTTCTATTTTTATCATGAGACTAGTTAATTTTGATTATTACCAGCAAGTTAAATAACATTTGATTGAAAACCAGAATGACAGCAGTCAGTTGCAAAAACTTTCACTAAAGCATTGCACGTTTTATTCTTATCACGAATACAATTACGGGTCGTGAAACATCAAGGTTGACAAAAAGTGTTCTCTCTAATTTCATAAGAGTAATTTAACAAATGAAAATTCTGCTTTTATGTCGTCCGGCTGAGATGACTCTCTGCTGACTGGGTACTCTGCTTTTATGTCATGTAGTTGAATTGTTTTTCGGCTAGCTAGGTACCTTGCTTTCTTGTCATCCAACGTGACTTGTCTTTCAGCGAAAAAGTCATTCTGATAGAGAGGGAAACAATTTTTCGGACTTTTGCATATACAAATACCAGATTTTTTATGTTGTGATTTAAGTTATTGACTCAATTAAACTTTAAGATTTGCAGCTTACACTTGTAATCATAAGCGACCTGTTGCAAAATATATGCTTGTCATGCTTACATAACTTAGCAATTTGTCGCGTTGGAAGAATAAAAAACAAACAAAGCTCTCGTAGGTATCTCTATCTATAACTAAGGATAGATTATTCAAACCGGCCGTTAGATATCTGAAAAAAGTTCTGTTTACATGATTTTTCCGGGTCATCGACCTGCAATCAACTGTGATTTCTGTACGAGCAACGCTTAAGTATCACCGGTCTCAAGATTTTGCCAATTACGGCATCGCGTCGTACTACCTAGACGCTATAAAAACTAGCATGTCGCCGTAACAGGTAACGTATAGCAAACCTGATCCGCTTCAGATTGTTGTCAAGCCGGACTAATTGAACACATGGTGGAGAAAATCATACGTTTTGTAATTGAATAATATCCTCTTTTATCAAGAGTAACACGTAATCAACTTGTAAGCATAATTTTGGAATCCCATGTGTAATGAAAATCTTTAAGAACTAAATGTGATTTTAACTGTCGTTGCGCTAATATGTACGTACCAAAACTGTATACCTATACTAAAATCAACAAAAAAGAAAACAATTATACAAACGCAACACTAAAAAGGATGTAACACATTTAGTTCAAAGTAACGTCGTTTAGGCCAGACTAATTTGGTCCTGAAAAGCGTAAACTAAACCATATACTTACAGCAAATAAGGTGCTATTCGCGTGCAGTCTTTTCTAGTCTATCCACGTAGTTGGAAAAGCCATCTCTGTCTATCCAGATCCGGAATCGTTAGGCTAAAGGTTGAGCTCTTCTCGCATCATGAAGCCAAATTAGGAGCTCGGTTTCATCCTCTCCAGCTGTGTGGCCGACCAATGTCCCGCATGCTGCACATGAGACGGGAAAAGCGTAAACTAAGCCATATACTTACAGCAAATAAGGTGCTGTTCGCGTGCAGTCTATCCACGTACTTTGAAAGCCATCTCTGGCTATCCGAATCCGAAATTTTTCAGGTAAGGGCTGCGCTCTTCTCCCGTCATGAAGCACGAGTAGGAGCTCCGCTTCGTCTCCTCCAGCTATATGACCGAGGTCCCGCATGCTGCACATGAGATGGGAAAAGCCTAAACTAAGCCTTATACTTACAGCAAATAAGGTGCTATTCGCGTGCAGTCTATCCACGTAGTTGGAAAAGCCATCTCTGGCTATCCGAATCCGGAATCGTTCGGATAAGGGCTGCGCTCTTCTTGCATCATGAAGCCAGAGAAGTAGCTCCGCTTCATCCCCTCCAGCTGTGTGTCCGAAGTCCCGCATGCTACACATAAGATGGTAGGACTGGGCTGCGGGGGTGACCGTTGTGGCGCCATTCGTGAGGGTTCCGGAGTTGAAGCTGCTGCCTGAACCGCCTGCGCGACGGAGGGTGCCACGCCACTGAAAAGTAGTGGAATTAATTAAATCAGTTTATAATTTAGGTGCAATATATTGTAGCTAAGTAAGTATAAGTATTCGGTCAATATATCCCGTATTGGTGGATAACAGTTCAATTTATTTCATTCTAGAGGCCGGGCGCGGTTTCACCCGCGTGCTTCCCGTTCCCGTGGGAATTTTGGTATCATTTATAGCCTATGTTACTACTTGGGGTCTAAGGATTCTCTATACCAAATTTCGTCAAAATCGGTCCAGTAGTTTTTGAGTTTATTCGTTACATACAAAAATACAAATATTTCCTCTTTATAATATTAGTATAGATACTTTTTTTTCTATCCATATTGGCTGTGTAGTGTAGGTTATAGTAGTAGTATTTCGATAGTGGGTAAGGAAAGAAGTTTTAAATCCCACTCAAAGAGCTATGTGTAAGAATACACACAAATATTAAATGTAAAAACTTATAAGGGAAAAATATAACACCACTTATGGTTCACAACAATTTCATATTGTTTGCTACAAAAATCCATATTATTAAATCAAAGGTTAGGTAAGTACAGTGCGTATGTATTCAAATATCTATTAGTCATTCAAATAAACGAGGGATGTCATACAAATAAACGAGGGATTTTAAAGTGTTATCAATGTCAGTTGAAAAAAAAGGAAATTCTAAATGACGAAATGAGATAAGACTTAGTTTAATACTAATTTATTCATTGAGTTTTATCTGCTTATTTACCTACTATTAGTTTAGATTAAAATATTGGGAGAATGAATTTCTGTAATAATTATTAACATATATTTTGATACCTTGGAAAAAATACAACAAGGTAATAGTCTGTCAAAGCAAATAACATATTAAGGACATATTACAAATTCTTTTATGGCACTTCACATATTAGTACTATGTCAAATTAATTGTTATTTATGCATTTAAGTTGTGAAGTTACATACCGATAAAACATTTAACTAGGTGAGACAAAGTACTAAATCTTTCAGTTTCTTATAAAGCAGCCTGTAAAACTTGCAGGAAAACCAAGCCTCTGACATTATCTATAGCTTATAAAAGTAGGTCGTACAAATAACGGCAGTATAGTTCTAACATATATTTGTCAGACAGTAATAAAGTGTAGAATATCAAGGTTAAAAGTATAAACAAATTAATCAAACTGCAACTTTATATCAAGGGTTTAGAGTCTAGTATTTATTTCATCTGACATCATTATTTATTTAAGTTAATATTAAATTTCATATTAAAATTATATTTGATAACGTAAAACATAATTGTAAATTTCGTTACTAAACAAATTTACTTTTTATAATGCTGATAGATTTCTTGCGCTCACAGGAATACAGTAGAATAGTTCACAAATCTGTTAATGGGCGTCAAACACTAGATGCGAACGCGTATACGTGCACGTGATGAAGATGATGCAGGGCAAATCAAGTTAGGAAATTGTTAGCAAATCAGGGACCTGCATGGATACCTACCTCACATGTAGAGGGAATTGAAGGTGGTGTTCCAACCAATTGGTTCTGAGTCTGTCATCCTTTCTATTGAAGACAATGGAACTCTAATTAAAAACCCGCTACACAAACATCAACATGCATACAGCCCTGGTAAATGTACAGAATCTGCACTCCATCAATTAGTCGGTAAGATAGAGGAAGCTTTTCAGAACAAACTCATCTGTTTCGGGCCCTTTCTTGACATAGAAGGAGCCTTCGACAATACCACTTTTAACAGCACCGAGGAAGCGAGGGGTGGAAGAGCAAATTATCGACTGGATAGTAAGCATGCTTCGCAACAGAACGGTACATGTGGAGGGGGGCAGCACAAGACCAAGTCTGCCAGTGTCGTACTCTGGCAATGCCGCAAGATGGTAGTCAAGCGCTGGGGGGCAGCAATTGAGGTAATGCTTAACATCAAACCATAACACCTCCACATCCAGCAGGAGGCTGCAAAGACAGCGCTAAGACTCAAGCACCTGGGTACACTTAAGATATGAACGGGTAAAGCATCTTAACGGCTTACTGGAGGAATGGCTGGACACCCCTCTGATTGTGGCAGTGGGTTACAAAGTCACGCCATCCTTCATTTTCGACAAAAATACAGGGTACACCTGGAGGACGATTTCGACTCCAGACAGCAGCACAAGCCTCTCCTGATATTTACCGACGGTTCAAGGACGTCATCGGGAGTGGGTTCGGGGGTGTTTTCAGAGAACCTTAACATACAAATTGTCTCTCCACTTAGTTTATACAATACTGTTTATCAGGTGGAATGTGTTGGTATTACACTGGCAGCACAGGGAATTATATCCAAAGAGGTAACAAACTGCGACATTTCTATACTCTGTGATAGCAAGTCCGCCCTGAATAGCAGTCGCAGCACATCGAGCCTAATACTAGAATGCTACAACAACCTAAACAAGGCAGGTGCTTCCAATAATCTTACTGTCCAGTGGATTAAAGGCCACAACGACACACGAGATAATGATATGGCAGATGCCACGGTATATGCAGAGGCTGCATGGAGGCAGAAGAGACAAACTGCTCACGTCCTGTTGGGGCTCACCAGGCAGTCTCCGGGAAGCCGTCTCCGATGTGAAGGCCCTGGGAGCATTCCTGATGGAGCTGGGATGGCTGGAGTGATCCGGCCTGACACCCTCCGGACGCAAAAAGTTGTCGAGTTGCGGAAACCGCCCGTATTGGATGAAGAGAAGAAGAAGAAGAAGAAAGTACCACTGCATTGACCTTAATCATGTTCGTAGCTCATTAAAACGACATTTCTCTGTCACGGCTAAGATATAAACGTTCAATGACCTTCATAAAATTCTTGTTACATAAAACAGCAAACAACTTACCTGGCGTTGTCTGTAAGTGCAGCTGTCAATGTATACTTATCTACGAACACAACCTTAAAAGCCTCTCCTTGAATGGTCAATCATTTGCGATGCTATAGGAGACATGGTAAGTTGTACACGTACAATAATGAGTACGTGTAGTCATAATTTGTCGCAAACAAATTACGAATCGCGCGTATTGCGCGTACGCATCTGATGAGTTTAGACTTTTACACCTGAAGCACCCGAAGTATCAACTGCTGATAGGGGGTTAGATGTGATCTGGGCCCTGTTTCATAAAGCTTGACAATTTGCCAACTATGCTTGAACATACTTTTTTGTAACTGATCTACGCAATTTTGACCTTTGTCATAATTGCAGAAGTTAGGTTTTCTATAAAAAACAATCATACGTTATAAAGTTCTCTTTTTTCGAAATCTCATTACGAACTCTTTCGATCATGTGAAAATTTATAAAAGAAAAATAACTGTCTGTCCTCATCCTGACATAGACCAAGAATGCCTATCAAAAACGTGCGACAATTTGACAAATATGTCAGATTTTTCGATTACAGATAAGTCAGACCAAATGTTTTATGAAACGTTAAATAGTAGAATTGTCGCGATAATTTGACAATTATGTCGGTTTTTCATAAAGCACCAATGTTTTATGAAACGTACAATGGTCAAATTGTCACCTGTCACCTGTCGCTGACAATTGTAATCTTTATGAAACAGGGCCCTGCACCCCGACCGCCTAACGGTATAGCTTGTCTATCGCTATAGCTACCGATTTTTCAAACCGCCTACAAGGGTTCCCGCTGACGCCATCACTATCATACTAAAAATGCAATAGTGAATCCAATAGATGAATAGAAATATGTAGGAATTAGACAAAAACCCTACCGTTGAAGGGTTTTCAGAGAGTTTGAAGTTTGACAGCTATAGCGATAGCACAAGCTATACCGTTAGGCGGTCGGGGTGCTGATCTACTTATTCCTTTGATCGCTTGATAATTTTAGATGGGCGCTTGTTTTTAATCGCCCAATCTTATTTTGAAAATAAAAACCGAAACTGAAAGAAACCGTCACTTGGTTCGTTCAAGGGATTAACAATTTGTGACATATTTTTCGGTGACATTTCGGAAACTTGGGGTTGTTCTTACCGCTGCTGCTCGTTCTGCACTTTCCACGTGCACTCGATATAACTCCACAAGGCTTATGTCTTCTGGTTCCACGGCAGCAGCACCTCTTCTTGGCACCAATTCAAGACCGAGTTTTCTGCAACAAGAAATATTTATTAAAAACTAGCGGCAGCCCACGGTTTCCCCGCGTGTTTCTCGTTCCCGTGGAAATATCGGTATAAAAAGTAGCCTATGTGTTAGTCCACTACTTGAAGTCTCTTCATAACAAATTTCATCGAAATCCGTTCAGTAGTTTTTACGGGAAAGAGCAACAAACCAGCAAACTGATATACCTTCACATTTATAATATTAGTAGGTACGATATAAAAATAAATATACGGGATTATAGTATGTAATCAACGGAATTTATATTATTTAGTATTCGAACTCAAACCAGCTAACTGTCTAATTTGTTTATGTAGGCAATTCAATTCATTTTTCTTCTTAAAAACGTGTGCAAAAACTTTTCATCTTGTTGTTTTTTTGTTGTTGTCGTGGCACTTTTTCCAACCAAAAACAATGTTTTAACTCTTTTTTTTTTTTTTTTTTATATATGTATTACCTACCGGCCCTGGCGTAACACTTGTCAAATATTTTTGATATCAATAATTGTTTGATTTGTTTGTGTATTTTTTTTATTTTACTGTCTTCGTATATTTGTGTGTCCGCGTCAACCACGCATCACTAGGTCCTGTCAGAATACCAGCGTTGCTGTGACACATTAGTGTCATGGCAACACAAAGCTGAGGCAGGACCTAATAGACCTTTTTTTTTATTTATTTTTGTATTTTTGTTATGTTAATTGTGTAGTGTATGTGGTCAATAAAATGTTTCTCTCTCTCTCTCTCTCTCTCTCTCTCTCTCTCTCTCTCTCTCTCTCTCTGATTTTAAAATCTATCGCAATCACTTTCAATTCGTCATTTGAAAGATATTTTCAAACTACAGGCCGTCACTATTTGAGATTTGATAGGGATTGTGATCAGGACGAGTTTCGAAAGGTATTGAATGAACGAAATTGAACTGTCTAAGCAAAGTGACACACGAAAATATCTTTCATAATGTATGGAGAAGTGTCAAATGAAGTGTCATTCAAAACATAATTCGTTCTGAAAGGGATTGCGACTTTAAGTTACACAATTCCATAAATCACTATCACAATCACAATACCTTCGAAAGGGATTGTGATAGATTTTGAAATTAGACTTTAAGGGGGCAGCATTACATATTATGACTGTAGAATTGGTACCTAGCACCGAAGTTGTTTATTGTATCACTAGCGGCCGCCCCCGTGTTCACCCGCGTGGTTCCCGTTCCCGTGGGAATATCGGGATAAAAAGTATCCTATGTGTTAATCCAGGTTATCTACTATCTCTGTCTCTAATTTCATACGAATCCGTTTAGTACTTTTAGTAAAAGTAACAAATAAACAAACAAAAAAAAAACAAACAAACTGCATACTTTCGCATTTATTAGTAGGATCTGCCAATCCTAATTTGAGACTGATTTTTTACACGAAGCGCTTAGTCTTCAACATAGCAGATGTTAATAATTAATGGTAAGGCTGAACGTGTTAATTTATGGTAAGGGTGTGTCATAGCTTAACTTGTAAGGTTCATTTGAGAGAATAAGATATTCACCCACTCATATTTGAGATTTAGAGGTAAGTAACCTTATGTGTGACTGAACTGACAGTAAAAAGACATAAAAAACATTCTGTGAAAAATATATTCACATTATGTTTAAAGTTATGGTTAGAAAATCTACCTCAAGCTAGGATTACCGTCGCGCAAAAACAGACCAAAGGTTAGGTTTTGTCAAATTTCGCAACTTGAACATATTTGCATAAAAAAATACAATCGTATAGCTTAGTGGCAGGTATGGGTAAGTTGTGAAATCGCCGCAAACTGATCAATTATTGAGTTTTAACTGGACGAAATTATTTAAAATGAAGGTAGTTCGAAAAAAAGGTTGCTACGTGCTTAAGACTATCTGTGTCCACTTCGTGGTCACAGGGAGGAACGCCTTGCGTCATACCATTCATAGCTTTTGCACTTCAGCTTCAGAAATTGGATAGCTACTAGCCGAGACGTGACTAAGTTTGAGAATAAGTAACCAGAGTTGGCTTAATAAATGCATCATTTTATCCGGTACACAAACAAATAAACCTTCTATCACATTGGATTTGGAATTTACTGGCATAAATCGCGATTTAATAGTAAGTTTTACAGTAATTCTAAAAACATTGAGCTGCCCTTATAAAATTAATAGTTCTGCTTTCAATGAATATGCGAAAGAAACCGACAAATTATGTGTACAGGAATATGACTGGTATCCGATGCCACACACAGTTCATAAGATTTTAGTCCATGGCAAGGATATCATTGATAATTTTTTTATGTCTATCGGTCAACTGGGTGAAGATGCACAGGAATGTCGGCATAAAGTGGTTAATATATTACAGGCAACATAATACCAGAAAAATGTCACGCAAAGCAACCAATGCAGACTTATTTAAAATTTTATTGGTAACATCGGATCCCCAAGTCTCAAGTCCACCCAGTAAAGTTCCGAAGAAAAGGTGCCCTTTCCTGCGATGTTATAGCTTTACTAGACGTACCTTGTGTAGTTGACGAGGAAAATGAAGCATGATGTCGGTTTAACTTATTTAATCATTTACTTTGTGTTTTTAGGGTTCCGTAGCTTAATAGCAAAAACGGAACCCTTATAGATTCGTCATGTCTGTCTGTCCGATGTATGTCACAGCCACTTTATTCCAAAACTATGAGGATTACACAGTAGAAACTTGGTAGGTAGATGTATTCTGTAAACCGCTTTACGGTTTTTATACAAAAATAAAAACATATATATATTAAGGGGGGGCTCCCCTTACATGGAACCGAATGTCTATATGTATGGGGTATACATTGAGGTTCCCAAAACAGTTTTTGTCAAAGTCAACCTTTGAATGATATACACTTTCAAAGTGGTAAAATGTGCCCCTCCCACCCCCCCTCTAACTTTTAAAATAAGAGAGTGAAAAATCTAAAAAAATATATATGCTGTAGATCTTTATAAAAACTTTCAACGACAATTGGTTTGAACGAAATATATTTAGCAGTTTCAGAGCTACAGCACATTTTCCAAAACCGCAAATATAAGTTGTCATTCATACAAACACTATGAAAAACAAAATTATTTTAGTAGGTAGACCAAAAATTATAGTGGCATTTTGGGTAGGTGTATTTAATATAATAATAATAATAATACAAACTTTATTGCACATGACATGATACAAAAACAAACACATACAGAGAAAATGACAAAAAAGAGGAACACACAATAGCGGGCCTTATTGCTACATAACAATCTCTTCCAGGCAACCTTGGGTGAGAGACGGAACCCTTCATGTGCGAGTTCGAGTCGCACTTGGCCGATTTTTTTTATACATAATAAAGCGTGATACTTAATCAATAAATTAAACAAAGTAATACATTTCTGGGTCTTAATATTTTCGTCCACCTAAAAGTACAAAATTGATCAATGCGCGCCGTAGGTCTAATGTATTTCTTAAATAGAATTGACTTGTTACTAAATCAATTATTTAAATACTAGTAGTGGTCGTCCGCGTTTTCAACCGCGCGGTTCCAGAATAATGTACCTACCTACATGGAAATTTGAAGGTAAAGGGCAGTTTTATAAATAGGCAGGTACCTAATGATTTGCATGATTTAAAACTCTACACACATTGCTCAGCGGTAGATAAATGCCTTGTCATTCATTCCGGTCAAAAAACGAACGTCTCTCTAACTGTTTTTGATGTCATAACAGCGATCGAAAACCGACTCGTGATGAACAAACATAAATACAAAAAAAAAGTTATTTTTAAGAGTGATTCATCTAAGTACAAATACTTTTGCAATCTGAATAGCTAGGAGAGGATTTTCTGGTGAGTTTAAATAAAATGCACTGCTTGTCTTAGTTATTAAAACAAAGACAAACTGAGGTTATATTATTGTTAAGACGGCAGACTCGAGAATTGATGGTGACTGTAAATCCAAGTAAAACTGAGCAGTATATTATATGTATTTAAGAGGCAACTCAAACATAATGGGATACTTAAAAATAAAAATTATCAACCTAACTTAAAAATGCACAACACGAAACATTACTTAAGTATACAAAAAGGAAAAGGAATCAATAAAACTTCAAAAGGAGAATATCCTACTAAATGAATGCAAAGTAACGAAACCGAGTTCTACGAATAAAGGGACACGTAAATATTGTGAATCATTTGAAAAATATTCTGGGCATTACCTGTTACGGACAAGTTGTGGGAACTTAAATGATATTAAAAACTTATAAGCAAATTAAGTTAATAAAGTTTTAGTTTAGCATTTTATTATATTGGAAAATTATAAACATTTCCAAAATGTTGTAAAGGTAAGGGAACGACAAAAGGCGCCACAGAATTAGCAATGCGCCGAGAATTGACCTTAATTCGTAAATAAACGCTTCTAATCATCTTGTCGATCAAACTAAATTAAAGCAGCTCATTCCGAGCAAACGTTTGCTAAATGCAATAGATTATTTTATTTAAAAGCCAAATTAGATGACGGATAATCGGTCACGTAACTGCTGCTATAGCCTGAGCTTTCAATCAAGATACATTCCAATTTTTCTGGCGACTTACGTTTCATGCAAAAAGGAACCGTACACTCGCGCGGTAAGATGGACATTAATGAAGCGTTAAATATAACCTATGGGTATTAAGAAAGAAATCATATTACACAAGAGTTGCTTAAACTGGAATTCCGATAAAAGGTTTTCGCACAGCCTTCAAGGAATGCAGTTATGTAGATAATAAGTAAAGCTATCTTGGGTTAATTTGTTCTCAAATTATTTAAAAACTATTCGTAATTGACATTCAGATTCAGAACACTGTATACAAAGAAAAAGTAGAAGCAACCACCTTAAAAGACCTCATGCAAAAAGTGCCATTTTATTTTGTCGTAACACTAAAACACGTTTCTTTGGTCATGTCAGCGACATCAACATGTCCATGCAAGTTGGCCACGACGACAGCAAAAATAATGTAAGATAATTTTTTTACATCCTTTTGTCCTATTTTTGGGCTCTTATCATATTACCTTTTGTAACTTTTGTTCATAGCTTTGAAAGTAAAAAAAAAACAAACAAATGGATTAGAAATGACTTTGTTTGCACACAAACTGATAAACAATTGAAGAAGTACTTAAACAAATACAAGCGGTTAATATTAACCTTGGGATGGCATTAAGAGACATGATAATATATAAAATAGTAATTAACGTTTATGTATAAGTGGAAAAACAGACTTCTAGGTAAGAAAACTTTGGTATTCAGTGACGAATCATTAATCACCAAAGTACGCAAATGCTGAATGAAATTCCCCACAACAATAAGTTTGATTCTCCTTACAGGCACTTTCCTCATGAAATCAGCTTTCATGACCAAATCGACTCAAACCACTTGCATTGCATCATTAAAACTCAAACGCTGTATGTATTATCATTACTGATTCAGTTTAAAAAACTTCTCAATACTTTGAGATCGGAAATTTGAAATTCCAGAATCATGAATCAGAATTATTGATTAAAGCAAGATTGATCTTTTAAGATCTATCCAATGTCTAAACAAGAAGCTGAATGTACCAATGGCCAACGACGTTAATATGTCTTTAAGTTCGGATTGACCGATGGCGCGATCCGTTGTGTGCAGGCAAAAGGTCGCCAAACCAGTTATCCCAGCGACACGACGATGTCTGGCAACGCCTGTGACGTGTTGCTAGCCGACGATAATATTTTATACCTTTTAAGGTCAATAATATAAAGATTAATTAAACTTCTGTTGAAAGAAAAATAATAGATATTTATGGCAATCCGGAGTTACGAAAAAAAATAAAATGTGACTACCTAATGATGTTTTGCTACTAGTAATATCATCAGTTCTAAAGATTGAACAGAACAAGATCGGTGTTGCCTTTCGATATTCAAAACTTGGAAGTCGTTGCCGATTGAACGAGTTATGTTTTTATTTTTACATTTTAATTTTGCATTTTACAATGCTTTTTATGTGATAAGTATTAAACAAGAAAACATACTAGAAAAAAAGCAATTTGAGTCAATGGAATCTCAAATTCCCAAGAATGCTGGTTCGAATCCCGTCAGAGCGACATGATACAAGTTGCTTTTTTTTCTAGTATGTTTTCTTATAATTGTTTGAGTTATGTCCGAGTTAGGTTTTCTTTTTTGCACTAAACAGTAAAATCATTAAGAAATTTTGAGGAAAGGGTGAAATTTTTGAATGCCATTTGGAGAAAAGTACTATCTACAATGGAGATAGCTTCATCGGAAACATTCCTATATTTTTTAAAATAATCAAAACTGCATTTAAAGACTTTAATTAAAGGAATAACACAACTTCTACGGAATATTTAGTGCGATTTATTTACTCGAAATATATATATTTGGTACTATAATTTTACAGTTTATTTGAGGTTTTTTGGTTTCCCGACGTTTCGGCACCTTTTCAGTTGTTGTGGTCACGGGTTGTTTTATTTCAATTATGAGTGCGCGAAGAAACATAAGATATGCTTATTTAATTAAACGATCAATAAAAAAGATCAACTCTCTCCTCTCTCTTACATAGTAAGGGAGGAATAACATAAAATCTCAACATAATTCAATGGGACAAGATAAAGCACTTATTCAAATGACTTATTTCAAAAAATACAAAAATATTTTAAAGCACTTTGCTAATTTTTAAGGAATTTTTCCTATGAAAAAAAAATTTATCTCTATTAAGAGTAACATTTTTTCTTTTAGTATTAAGAGTACTTTACCTTGAATGTGAGGTTTCAAATGTCTATCCTGTATATTCGATTTATAACCTAAACACAGCAAATAAATTTTGCTAATGGCATTTTTTAGTGGTCTAGTTGTCAGCAAAGATATTGGACCAATGTCTCGTCACTGGGATTGCGAAAATTTGCAGATCTTGCTTTGTTGTGATTATGAATGATGTAATAGGTAATTATAACGCCATTTAGGCATTCACACAAACTCATGACGAAGTAAAGAAAACCTTATATGAGTTTTATCACATAATTAGTTACTTAAATCAGAAGCATCGAGTTGTATTAGAGAAAGATATATAATTATGTTGTTTATTCGACACATGCCTTTTTGCATGTAATCGAAAACCCAATACTTACTTACTAAAATACATTACACCTAATACAATACCTCTAGAACTCATAATATTTCAATGACAAGTTCTTGGAAACTTTTATTGAAAAACAACCAAACCGCAAAAATAATCACTCACTAGCAGCACCAGTCTTAAATTTAGCTAGATAGACGGCAAAATTATGGTAAAAACTGGTCAATCTAGTCTTATTAAAACATTATAAAATCTTGCCTTTTTTTAGAATGATTGTATGAAAAATCTACATGCTCATCAATTTTGCTCAAGCGATAATGTGCTGAACAACGAATCGCTTACACAACCGGAATCTTTATTGCATACGATGAGCAAAGTCCACTTTTGAGAATATTTTTAAAAGAACTTTTGTACTTACGTTGATTATAAAGTTATTTAATCACATTCCTACGGGCAAAAGTTATTCATCATTCACTAAATCGGTAACGCAGACTAGCCGATCCTTCCATCACGACTCAATTGCAAAAATTGTTAACCACATTTATTCTAATGGGGAATATTTGAAACGAAATTCTACGAGAAGGGAAAACCCTGAAATTTCATAGAATCTGGACTTGGGGGTCTTTTAGGTAAGTAATTTATTATGGTCTAGCACTTTGAATGTGCTTCCTACAAATCTTACGTCATTCGAGATTTTGTTGCATCGACCTTGTGAATTGTCGATTTTATATATGACGTTTCGAAAAAAGGTTTTAGAACATTTGATATTCAAGCAAAGGCCATTCGATTTCAAGTAGGAGACCCCTATGAGAACGCTCACCGTGTACCATAAGACCACGCTGTATTTTAAACTAGTACTTGCGCTTGCGCACCCTCATTTATGAACAATGGGAACCTGTAAGACTCATCGCGCACTAGGCAGCCTGGATGCGCAGCCAGGCTACGGCAGCCAAAATATTTGAGCAGCCAGTATAGCCACAGATGAATAAATAGTTTTACGTAAGTATATCCAATAGAAATTTGGATGCCGCAGCCAGAAGTTCGTAGCTGCCTAGTGTGCGAGCTCCCATACATCGTATCACACGTTCGACTGACTGCCGAAGCTTGGCTGCCTAGTGCGCTCTAACTCTAATAGAGAGCACAAGAGAAGAAAATCGCTATACTGAAAAAATGCGTACGTTTTGTTATAGGTATAACTATAGGACGGTTAGAAATATTACAAATCTGGTAATAAGATATATATTTCTTCATACTATTTTATGATTTTGCCTCGGCACTTTTTCTTTTCGAAAAGAACCATAAAAATAAGAAAATTCAAGATTATTCTAAAATAGGTTTACATTACCTAAACTGTTAAAAAATTATTTAATAAGTGGATACCAGTAATTATTTAAGATCGTGTAGTTTCAATTTCTCTTAAATCGCTATAGTTTTTTTTTTTTTTTTTTATTGACCAAAAGTATTACAAAATACATGATATTTAATTAACACACCGCTACAAAAGCCGTTTCGGCTTTAACTGTGGCGGAGGAGTTCAGCAAATACAACAAATTTTAAATGTTAATAAATTGTTAGAAAACATAAAAAATATAAGTGCATGTTTTTTTTAAAGTATTATAACTTAATAAGAAACACATTTTGTAGTTAGTAAAGAAATTTTGATTAGAAGATTATTTTTTTATACACTAAAAATTATAGTTACAATCATGTGATTTTTGTATAATAACACATTCATTATATGACTTGCTATTTGTTATCAACTACGAAGTGATTTCGTTTTATTTCGCTTTTATTATATGCAAAAAATTTGATCAGAAACAAGTTGCATTCATCCTTTTTGTCTGAGGTATACGGAAGTATGAGACCAGCTATCTACTGGTATGTATGATATGTCGTCAATTTATTGCAAAATTTACGTATTTTACGGTTATTGTTTATCTCAGGCGCAAAATAATTATTATCCTTACATTTGTTATTTTGGATCACCGTGTGCTCGTAACGTATCTAAGTAGTTTTCACGTCCCGAAGAAGGGGTGCAGTTTAGGAAATAGGCCATCTTAGGCCTCTTCTTAATCTAACGATTCAGAATTAAGCCAAGAGTAAGCCTATTAAATGTAAAAAAAAAAAAAAAAAAAAAAAAAAAAAGAACTGGAAATACAGAGAGAGAGTGACAATGTATTCATAAAGTACATTTAGAAAAACATTTTATAAAAAAAATTCAAACCGACTTCAAAAAGTAAAAAATAAAACTTGGAGTCGGTGCCAGCCAGGGCATTCTACATTGCACTTCTATTAACTATATATTTTTTTGGCCTTAGCTAGCTAGCACCGACTCCAAAAGTTATATTTTTTACTTTTTGAAGTCGGTTTGAATTTTTTTTATAAAATGTTTTTATTTCAGATTTTTTAGTTACATCATGTGCCGTTACTTACACAAAAAATCAGCCCATACACAACAATGTCATCTAGGTAAACGACTACTTGCCAAAAGGTGATTGATATTTTTCAAGATTATGAAAAAACTACTAGCCAGATCTTCGTAAAAATTATATGGTACACCACTAAAACCATTTTCTTTCAGATAAAAAAAGAATTATAAAAATCTGTTAACAACTGGCGAAGTTATGGTAAAACATACATATAAAAAAACCGTCGAATTGAGAACCTCCTCCTTTTTTGAAGTCGGTTAAAAAGGTTGATAATACGATATAAGCTTAAGTTGTGAAACATGTTGACTTCTATAAGAATAAAGTGTGGAGCAATATTGGTAGTCGACTTATCAAACGATCTACCTCCATAATTACTTATTTATGTCTACAACTAGCGGCCGCTCGCGATTTCACCCGCGTGGTTCCCGTGTCCATGACAATATCAGGATAAAAGTATCTAATGTTCATAACCAGGCTATCTACTATCTACTACTATCAGTGTACTAAAATCATCCGAATCCGATCAGTTCAGTAGTTTTTCGAGTTTATTCGTTACAAACAAACAAACAAACAATCAAATCTTTCCTCTTTATAATATTAGTATAGATATAGATTATTTCAAAAAATTAGTAAAAGTATACAGACATATACCAAGTAGGGAATAGGAAACATAAGTACCAGAGTATTTAAAATAAACCACAAATAAACAGTAGCCAAAACATTACCTACCATTTATCTAAAATGTATAATAGAATTAGGCACGCTGGCGACATCATTTAATTTAATAGTATATTTACAAATCACGGCATCAGACAATGTGTTAATTAACAGCCGCAGGCAATTCCCACTTGTTGAAACCAGTCATCATAAGCTCGTAAAAAAATGGCATACGAAGCTCAAAGTATAGCCTACGGAGAAAACACGAGACGAAAAGTCAAGACAAGACCCTCGCACAGAACTCGTTCAACGACGAATTCTCTCTGCTACTGACTACCGTGCAGTTACTCCGTCAGTGAAGTAAGAGGGAACACTAACGGCGAGGGGAACGAAGGAAAGAGACAGACAGAGATGCGCATACGCAGCTAGCTAAGTTCAGTAGTGAACACGCGCGCAACTCGGCGTGCAAGGGGTCGGCCGACTACGCTTTCCAGTTTGTGTTTCCGACCCACGGGCAGCTGGTGTGTCGCACGCTGCCGGGACCGCAGTGCTACTCGTTTTACACCAATCATTTGATTGCTAACTCGTACCATAATAATATAATGTCGTAGAATCGTTACAAACCTTTTTTAAGTTTATAGTGAGGCTGTGTCTGTGTTGTGTACAAAGACAAAACGTGTGCTTGAAAAATTTTAGAGAACCGGAGTCGCTCAATAAATAACTGTTAGGTTTAAAAAGGTAAGTTGTGTCACAAAAGCTGTGCTTTAGGATGAATCGAGACGCGCTTAAGTCATATCGACGGCCTGAGGAATGCTGTTTGACAGCATACATGCGGGAACAAAAGCCTTGTGCATACATTCATCGTATTTCTTTTTCATTCTGCCTGCTTTCTGTGAGTAATGAATATCGATGTACGTCACTCAGGAGCGCAGTGCATAAAGCCATTGCAGGTGTTAAAAATTACAATAAAACTAATGAGTTCCGTGTTCGGCAGAAAAGTTCACACAGGTAGGTAGCGACGGAATCTCCATTTACCTGAGAACCGACCAACGGGGAAGGGACGGGACGCTGCTCGTTACCAGGAATAGTATTTGAATAGAATGGACAAAAAGAAGCGCAGTAACAACAATGAAACTTTTTAACATGTATAATGCCATTAAAAATAATCACCACGGTTTTTTAATAAGCACCGGTCAGAATAGCAATGATGGTTACTTTTGTTTGAATGCGGTTCTACATTCATAGAAGTTACAAAATATTTAAACAACAACCAAGCAGATACTTTTAGCAAAGCACGTGATATTTTCACGGTCCACGGAATTCCATTCAAGATTCCACACAAACATGTGGTATAAAAAGTTAATTTACCCATTACAACACTAACTCAGACACAATATTGCTAATAAAACACTGTACGTTATTTCCGCATCATGATTATTGCTACCTACTGTAAATAGTATTGTCCAATATCAATTTGACCAAACTAATTATAAGGTCAAGTCATTATCAAATTGCAGTTACGTTCTCTTAGTTCGTATATTAAGTAATAATTTCCGATCTATGTTAGCAAAATAAGATACAAATACCATGGATATAAAAGCTATACTTACTGCATATAGGAAATAAGTATGACGAGATATCAAAACATACAATACCACTTAAAATTATGCTTGAGAATTGATTTCGGCAGCTGATTAAATATTCCAATCATACACACACAAAAGTTACATAACACTTCCATTAATACGAATTATCTATTATAGACTTTTATAACTGAAGAATGTTACCCATTTTGCGATTATCTAAGCTTCGAATAAGCATAACATAACACTTCCATTTAACTAACTTTAATTATCCATAATAGACTTTATAACTGAAGATTGTAATTTTTTTTCGATTATCTAAGCTTTGAATAAACTACTTATAATACACAACTTCTACAGCTTTTACATACACATGGTCACGATTAGGCGAAAACTCATCTAGTATTCCTAGCACCTCATATGAATTTCAAATCGCATGTTAGACGACTTCTAATACTGGTTCCTAGTGAGAATTCTGGAACAAACAAAAAGACGTCAAACGGTCACATTCACTGAATTCTTGTCACGGAGTGTGGTTCACGCCACCTGCATTTGTGATCCCGTGCGCCTGGCGATGAACTTTTAAAAGAACACACTAACACACCTACATTACAAACTCCTATCTCTTTTGAGACCATGATAAGACATAATCCAGACAACTTGTTTCAGTTAGGTAACTGTACCTCTATACATCGAAACTTTCTAACCAACTCGTATCAGTTTTATGCATTCGTCAATATTATTAAATATCAAAGTCACTCAAAGAAAAATCTAGTGCTATCGTCATCGTCCCATTTGTCTTGTTAACACTATAACCTCTATGTCCATGTTAATAAGGGCCGTGGGTATTATGGTCGCAGTATATGAGCATAGCATCTAAACGTGATAAGAAACCCATTGCATTCAAATTACTGTACGTATGTCGTTTAGCAGTACTCGATTTGTCCGTAATCGTTATGTACAACGCGTTTTGTTTAAGACAAGAATTTCTCAGTCTTTGACCGATGCTTACTTAAGTTTAACAAGGAATATTGCAAATTATTTTCAAATACTCGTAATTTTATTAGACCATTATTAAGTTCACCTATACGAAACGTAAACCATACTAGGTGTCGTAACCGCAGGGTACGAAACGTTTCCGTATCAGTAGATACTATGTCGATGATAGAAACCAGTCCCTAGTCAGCATACAATGACCAATATCCGGTTAATCTTATCTATCATTAACTAACAAAAATACTGAGAAAATATTTCACTGAACCTTTATTTCAACAGTAAGATACGATTCTAGGTTGCTATAGAAGTCATTTTTAAGCGTTAAGGAATAATAATAACATTTCAGTTTAAAAAATATCATGGGAACGTCCCATACGTTCTCACTACATAAACTCCCACGATGATTAATAAACTACGTGAATTGATTCAGATGGGAACAGAATATATTTATTCACTCGTGTAGCCTCGAGCGTGATCTGAGCCACGTAAATTACAACAGAGGCGACAGACTTGCCGCTCACTTGCAGCCCGCAGATCTCAAAGTTACCTAACTGAACCGAAACCGGTCGATCCGTGTCATTAGACACGCTCAAAAGGCTTCAGATATTCTTTAATTGTTCAATAGCTGGTGATCTGGACAGAGATTCCTTTCCCACGTACAGGTTGTTAGTGTTATATCATGTCTGGATAATGCTCACGCGGAGACAGCACGCATCCAACGCAATTAGTCCCCATTCAACGCAGCAGACGCGTGCCGACCAATTTAAATAACTACTGCTGTTAATACATACTTTGGGCTGTTGGCTCAAGTGACCACTGAGCTTGAAGTATGAACAATTCAACCAGTGAACAAATTAGAAAACAAAACCACGGAAATAATATCGTCAATGAAATATTTTTATGAATTCATGAAAGCCAACATTAAGCGAATTTACACTAACAATGTATCCAATCCAATATAAACAAAAAATGACGCTGAAATTTCACTGCATGCGTATTGTAATGAATGGTAGACCGTTGGTAATTTCCTGCCTCTCCTTCTTGCTTAACGTTTAGTTTGATGATAAACCAAATTAAATAGTAGGTTCTTCTCATACAGTTTTATCAATTGCTATATTAATGAATCAACAGACTTTTAAATAAGGAGTAAAACTTTATCACTGTAAAGAACTATTGGCGCAATTTCGATACTACGTAATCAATATCATAAAAACGCGATAAAATACTAAAATACGGTTTTGAAAGTATGTTCTTTCGAAAGCTCATCAATCGTTCAGATCGCGATGACCTGCCCATCTCAAATTGTCGTCGCGTCGTGCAAACTGGTTTCTTCGTAAAATTCGCGTTGCCAAGCGGTGCATCAGCCAGGGTCGGGGAAGGTAAAGCAAAGAGGGGAGGTGCGGGGGCGGTTGGAAACGCAGGAGGCGCACGAGCAGCGGCCGGTCGACGACCCGCCACATGCCCTGCGCCAGCGCAACATTTGCCTCCACCGTTGATCCTAACATGATTACGATATTATATTGGCAGAATTTATAAAAACCCAATGACTAACTAATTTAGTTAGACTAATGCGACAAAAAATCCTATCCGGACGGTCGTTAAAACAATTCGTGCAGAGCTAATACTCTATGAAGACATCAACAAACCTTCATTTGCTCCTCTTGTTAAGATTCAATTTACTGTTGATTTCGTAGTTCGGACTATCAATCTAGGAAGTAGATGGACAATACGTGTTCAATTTAAAACAATGACCCGAATTGGATCTTACGCATAGTTTTTACGCATTGGTCGTGATAGGTAGGTAGTTATAAGAATTCATACGTAGTATGGTATGTAACGTAATAAATTTTCATCTATTACGAAGTCCCTGCTAGCGACCTAAATAAGACAGGTCGCCACGCGACACCGCGTAGGAACGAGATCAAGAAGTTGTCAAGGTTGGATCTATTTGTGATGAATTGTGCCTCCTGATTGTTGTAGTCTTCCACTTGTTCTCGTCTTACAGGAATATTAAACCAGTCCTATGAATACAGAATACATAACAGCATAGTTCGCACTGCATTTCAGATTAATATCTTTTATTTTTAGAGAATTAACAATTGTATAGCATTTTGCAACCATTGCTAAAATGACAATACTATATCAGTCCGAGTGGATTCCAGATTCTTAAATTATTTGACGCATAATGTTAACATCAAAATGAAATTTGCCGCAAGCGCAGAGATATTAATAAGCTACTACTTACGTTACATTTTAAGAGCATCTACTTTAATGACATGTGTGGGCGAGAAGTAGCCGCGTCTCTAAATTATGTGTGAGGTCATTGATTGAGCCTGTGCTGTACAGATACATCAGAACCAAGTAACGGTTCTTTAGAATTTCGATAAGTTGAGAAACTTCATACGTTTCGTTCCGAATCAATAAAATCGCGCTACGAAACATCGACGAGATGAAGACATTCGTATCGACAACAAACGAATCTACAGCTGTTAAACACATTTGTAGAATCAAAACAGTAATAAAGTTCACCGTTTACGTTCTAATTTAGTATCGTCGGCGTATGCCACTTGTCACGGCGATGCTTTCATTTATTTATAGTATTTTCCCCTATTTGCTTTTAACAATCACAAGTATCAAATACTCCTAAGATAGATAGCTAATTTGACTGTAGATACAAAAATGTATTGTATTTAGGTAAGAAAGAAGAATCAAGAGTCCAACTTTTTCCTTTTAACTTTGCATGCAAACGGGTCTCAAAACCGCAAAAATAGTAATGTTGCACTATGACTAAGTATTATTGCCATTACTTTTCTGAGAAAGGATTCATGATGACGAATGCTTAATGGATTGTCTGATGGTTTTGTTTTTATTTTTTCAGACACTAGAAGGACAACACAATGGCGGTGTTTGGTTTGGTGTCTTCGGTAGCGGGATTCGTGAAGGTCCGCTACCTGATCGACAAGGCTGTCATAGACAACATGGTCTTCCGCATGCACTACCGCATCACCTCCGCCATACTGTTCCTGTGCTGTATTCTCGTCACCGCCAATAACTTAATTGGTAAGCAATAGACTTTTCTCATGATTTCTCTTTTAGATAATTCTAGTTTGTCATGGGAGGTTCAGACACTAATTACAAATTACAATCAATTTACAGCTATCGAAGCTGCCAGGAGTTATTTTTTTTTACATAACGATTATGTTAGATGAATTCAAATACCGTTAGCATAGAAACGACAGCATGTTAATATGGGTCAATCACTTTGCATATTATTAACCTTACGTACGTATGCCGGTTTTACCCTCGACTAGCTAGTTATATCAGCAGCAAAGTAACAGAAAATTATATTTTTAAGATAAATATAAATTTATAAGTAGGACTAATTTCAGGCATTTCAATGTAGACAGAGAAAGTAAATTAAAATTTCAACTGAGCAATTACACAATTCGAACTGCCCAGATGAAAGTCTACTAAATTGACCTAGAGACGGCAAAACAGTATAAAATGAAGTACAGTTAGCATGTTTAGTGAGACAATCAGGAAACTGGCGTAAAATGAGTCATAACAGGTCAAGCGCACTGGCAATACCCTGTGTTGGTGACGTTGATCGGTGCGTAGTGTAACAGTTACCCAAATCGAGACAACATGACAAATATAGGCTGTACAAACAAAAACACGGGAGTTAACGTACGTGATAAGATTCAAATTCAGTGAAGCAAATCGGTCAATGAACCTGTTGCAGCCATAAGGTGGTCGGCAACAAGTGAGCGGCGACACACAACAACGGGAACTTACACTTTATTTAGAATGCAATTAAGCACCCATAATACTGACACTGTTAGAAGAATGACGATTCTGATCTTCAGTGATCGTAAAAACAACTACTTACCATAGCATAAAACTTTATGCTCCAACTAAACTGTTTTGGCCATTTTCGGAATAGAACAGTCTTCATTACAAATTAAATTGTGAATATCACTATCGAACTTCTTTTCTGATACCTACTTAATAATAATAATAATGATAAATTCTTACACACACACCAATTAACCTAGCCCCAAAGTAAGCACTGTAAGGCTTGTGTTTTATGATACCGATATAAATAAATATAATTATACAATATATTAATGTATTAATGTGTAGAAATACATATGAACATCCATGATTCGGGTACAAATACTCATATTCATTATACAAACAATTGCCATTACCGGAATTCGAACCCGGGACCTCAGAGTAAGCAACACGTTGAAACCGGTGTTTTTTTATGTATGACGGGGAGACTCTTACCCTTCATCGTACCTGATGTTAAGTATTGATAAGGCTGAAAATGGAAGCGAGCCTCTCCTCCCGGAATCCTCAATCACTGAGGAACTGGCTATCTTATCTCTAACCGGAACACAACAATGCTGAAAACATTGTTGTTATGGCGTCAGACTTAGATAAGATGGTGGTAGCTAGCCAGGCGGACTCACAAGTCCTACCACCAACCAAACCGAATACAAATTGTACCCCCGCTGGGAATCGAACCCGGGACCCCTGGGTCTGACACCGGTAGTTGTACCACTAGACCACAGAGGCGGAGGCGGTGTTCGTACCACTCTACAACGGAGGTCGTTGTGTAAAATAAAAATCTTGTACCTATCCGTCTCGCATTGAACAGTTCAAAGACGTGAAATTCAATCTATTACACGAGCAATGTTTCTTTTTCAACTAAAATAATAACAAAAAAATCAGAACGCAATATATTTAAGGATTTTTACATACTAAATCTACAGACGCGGACATCCTGCACATTTTTACAATTTCATAAATTACGTCAACATTCAAGGATTTCACATTATTCCGCGATGCTTATTCTTATGGCAATATTAGAAGTGTCAAAGGAACCTACTTTGGAGAGCGTGCGAGAGAACTGCACGACCTTGTTCCTCCAGCCCCTTTCCACCATCGGGGTACCAGACGCAGGTTAGCTTACCACCCGTACGTAGTTGACATTCCAACGGTCCGTACCAAGCGCTTCGCTGACACATTTCTTATGCGAACCGCTAAAGAATGGAATGCGCTGCCTGCTCATTCATGTGTTCCCCGATTCCTACAACTTTCGCCTCTTCAAGGCGAGAGTGAATAGGCATTTCCTGGGCAAGCATGCAACACCTTAGACCACATCCGTTTATTAAGCACGATGGTGGTCAAATGCCTGCCCAGTTATAATAAATACTAATAATTAAATAAAAACCTAATTCGTAGTTGCAAATGATCATAAGTAAGCAATAAGAATCTGTCGGTACTCTGTAATCGAGTTAAATGTTATCGCGTGCTCCTCATTATGACCTACAACGTAAACAAACTGGCTACTTGTTCGTTATAAAACGCATTTCGGAAGTTCCTCGTCTTTGGTAGTCTGTTTACTTTATTGGATATTTTAAAAAACATTCACCTCACGTGATGTTGGCTGATACTTTCCTAAGGGTAGTTATCCCACTTGTTACTACCGTCCTTTTAAAAGAACGCTTAAGTACAACACATAATTTTTTAAATATTGATAAAAAGGGGTATTTAGGGGTGCTTATAAACAACGCAGATTTTCCGACTTTCTACTAGGAAATTATATTTTCATATGTTTTTTCTCACGTTATTTAGTATTTTTTAAACCGCCTAGACTGACAATGTCTTGAGCCTTTAAGGAAGAAAATACGGATTACTTACCAAATTATTTCGAGTTTTCTTGTTCTAGGGAGCTAGGAACCATCCTAGATCCCCAAAAATTTGCAAACGGTTTCGTATCAGCCAATTTGAGTGTCTCTTCTCATAGAGACACGAGTGAAAAATTAACCACTGGATATATTCTCCCATCATGTATAAGACAAACCTAATCAGCAAAACTAATATATTAATAAAACAAAATATAAATCTGATACTCTGAGAATAGCACAGCTTTTATTGTTTGGAATAGGTCACGTTTTAATCTCGAGCTTAATTTTTAGTCAGCAGTTGCAACACTGCAAGACTTCGTCACTATGCAGGTCAGCTCAGGTGTTGCCAATCAAAACATGCAGTTTAATGGTTAAACATGTGATAAGCGTTACCATGTCGTACAGTTGCAAGTCCAATTATAGTTATCCTGTAATTAACTCCAGTCCAGATAGATTCTTCTTCATATCCTAAGTTCTTTCAATTTTCTTTTGCTTTTTAAAATATTTGAAAATTAAATTATAAATTAATAATAACAAACACAATAATGTCATCAATATTAAGTTGATTAAATTAGTAGTTACTCACGTGTGGAAATAAATAAATAAATAAAATAAGAGAAATAACCTAGAAGTGTTTTAAAACCTAGAAAATTCATAATAAAGAAGAATCAAGATTAATGAGAGAGCTTTTTACTTAACATTATGGTTTCTTGCCTATTTACTAGTTATATTAACTATCAAATCAACAATATGAAATACAAAAATGCCTAAAACAGCAAAAAAACCTTTGGTTAAGTATTTTACCAAAATTAACTAACATCATGCTGACATCATTATAGCGAAAATTCATAAAACAATACAATAAAATGTTGAAATTGCAACGCTCCACGGTGATGAGTAACCGTACCTACCTATTGTTTCAAGTTTTAAACAATTGTCACTTATAATATTCACGTTTACTTAAACCTAGGTATATTTTGCATTATATCGTACACCATAAAGTACACATTAGCCATAAGTTTATAACCATTCCATGACCCACAAACGATACTATTAAAGCTGGTGGCAAGCGTAATTTCTGCCGATAGGCTGTTATCAAACTAGTTTGCACCGAATGCTTGCTTACGTAAGATTACCTTAACAAGTGCAGCTTGACTTTATGATCCCACATCGCTCTTCCATATGTTGATCATCACATGTTTCTATTCATAGAATTATCAATAGATAATCATAATATATTTAGTCAATGATCAATTCCAATCCCAATTGTACTTAAGTACTTTATTCATATTACTCCATTAGGACACTGATAAAGTGTTATCAATAAACAATGATGTCATCAAAAGACTATGTAATTTGAATGGCAAAGTCATTAAGCAAACAAAGTCGTTTTACTAGTTCACAAGTTCTCCAGTAATTATTTTTTGTCAACGTAATTGACCTTGCTCCATTGACCTACAATAAAGATTCTCTAAAAAACCACAATGTTATCAATGATACGTAGAACTTGGCAACACTTAGATTAAGTCTGTCTATTATGTGTTGCACGTAAGTAGTTAAAATTATGACTATATTATTTCAATGCCAGAACCTAACTTGTCTAACACTTCTAGTGCACTTTTCGGACGATTACTTGGCGTGCGAATACAGATGAATTGACACCTAAAATATTCTCGCGACTCGTAAACACGAAACATTAACATAATGAAAACGATGATGTCTGACAAAACAAAAGAAACTGTGATCCCGACTAAACATCTGCATAAAAATGTGTTACACATCTGTCGTATAACTCATCCACGCTTTAACGCTACTGTTAATCAAAATTAAATTGAATCATCATAATATGAAGTGCAGTGGAAGACACTATAATGTGTCAAAGTCCTTTAAAATTTATCTCGCAGTTGAATTTGACCCCGCTCCATGTAGTTTTATTGTGATGTGATGCAATGTTGAATTGCGGTTTAAAGTTGACCAACCCAGTTGTAGCATAAAAGAGCATAAAGTTAATTTATTTGAGCCCAACAGGTTCCACGATAAAGTTCGTAGAATGTAAATAAGTATCGATTTCGTTGTCTGATGAAGCATTTTTTGTCCATTTAGAACTAACAAAGTTTAAAAACCTTTGAAAACATTTTGCGCATTATTTGTACGGATTTTAGGGTTCGCTTCAAACCTTGAATTGGAATGGAATTTTCGACAGTTATGTTCTTCATATTCAAAACTTCTTTAATAATGGAAGCTTTTTCAGCTTGTTTCATCATTTACTATAATCAGTCAATAATCTTTCTTTGCTACAATCCACTATGCCGGTTTCACCACCGACAAATATATAATTTGGCAGTTGCAATATGAAAAGGTTCTAAATTTTAAAAAGAAATCAAATAAAATAAATAAAGCTCTATTAATAAAACCCAAAAAAAAAAAAACGAAAAAATGTCACAAGTTATAAAATGTAATAAGGAGAAGGACACGTTTAGTGAATAGAATAAAGCTATATAATTGCTCAGCAGAACCTGTTTAGGAACAAAGCGGCAAGTAGACGATAATGATCAGTTGATATAACGCACAGCTGCATGGTGCATACACCTCAACCCCAACTACGGGCAAGGTAAACCGAGTCACGGTCGGCACAATTTGCAGGTAGGGGACAGCTGCAGCCAGCTTTATATTAGCGTCATCCGCCAACGCTGTTTCAGTGTCAAGGCCGAATACGATAATACGTAACACTTCAAACCGATGCGTAAATCTAATGTTGTCTGTGAATAATGATAGAAAAATTAAATTACCAAAAAGGAATTCAATGAACAAGGCGTTATGAATCGCTTTTAAATAGTATTATCATTGTTGTCGTTCAAATAAAATCATATAAGTAACCTTTTGTGATAATTACATCAATTATCAATATTTGGGATGATGATGACAATTAAAGACAAACTAGTCTTCCAACACATTCATTAAGGTGGTACGACTTTCATACAAACAAAATTGCACATTAATTGGTTCATCATACATTAATAATTCATAAATACACGTGCAACTAACTCGTTTCCGTTATTTGTTTGCGCGAAATTATTAAAAAAAATACTTTCATACATGAGCTATATAATGCGATGGGTCACACACACATACGTAGAATTATTGAAATTATAAGATATTAGTATATTCGTGTTTTATGTATGAATGTAGAATTTTTTAATTATTTCGCGCAAACAAATAACTGAAACGAGTTAGTTGCGCATGTATTTATGTATTATTAAGGTATGATGAACCAATAATTGTGTAATGTTTGTTTGTATAGAAGTCGTACCACCTTAAAACAAACAGAAATTTATTGTATCCCATAGACACATTTCACTGTAGACCTGTAGAAAAATCGGATTTAGTAAATCTATACAAGGTTATTCGATTTTCCAGGTGAACCAATTTCGTGCATCAACGACGGAGCTGTCCCGGGCCACGTGCTGAATACCTACTGCTGGATCACGTACACGTTCACGCTGCCAAACGCCGAGCACAAGGGCATCGCGCATCCCGGCCTCGGCAACGAACACGGAGAGGAGAGAAGGATCCACGCCTACTACCAATGGGTGCCTTTCATGCTGTTCTTCCAGGTAAGAAATTTCAATTAATATTTTAGAAGCAGTATTTTTTCAGTTTTCTTCCTACCCAATTTCATAAATCACTGAACCGGCAGAGAAAATTACACTGACGGTGGTGCAATTTTTCTTTAATCCGTCCCTCTAACTGTTGCTTATCATTAATCTTTTATTCCATCTATTAGCAGTACTTTCTTACTTTTTCATTTGTCAACGTTAAAATTTAAAATCTATTTATTCTAAAGCCTAATGTTATTTTTGACTTTAAAGAAATCTACCATTGCTTGTACTTTTTATGGTATCCTAACAATGTTTTAGTGATAAAACTAATAGCTGTTTACCAAGTGACTAACGATAACTTGTCATTAGCGGATACACAACGCAACTTATCGCATAAGTGCGTGGATTCAGAATTGAATTTCAATCCAATTATTCATGTTGTTGCAGGGTATTTTGTTCTATTTACCCCATTGGATATGGAAAAACTGGGAAGAAGGCAAAGTTCGCATGATCTCAGACGGCATTCGTGGCACAGCAGCCAGCATAGCAGACGACAAAAACAATCGTCAGGTAAGGCGTTTTGACTTTTTAATGAATTATAAGTTAATTAAGACGGATGGATCGATTACAATCATTATGGAGGTGGCAATGGGATTGAGATATCACAAAAACCTCTTCTTGTCAGTCGTTAAATCGTTACTACATAGTTTCCGCTCTATCCATAACTCCATAGCAAAACGGTAATTCTCATTGTTGTGTTCCGGTTTGAAGGATATGGTACCACACCAAATGAGTCAACTGATCAACACTACATTTACTTGTGTTACTTTGTTAATACTTATTCAATCAACAATTCACGAATCTTATAATTTATGTTTCAAGTAAGAACAATACTCGAAAGATATGCATCTCTAATTGCCACTTCGCGATAATGATAATAATGCATCGCATATTTAATTGACCCGGTTTTAACATACAATAGATATTTATCTATGTGTATCTGAATAATGGTATATGACATAATTCTTAATGGCTACTGACTGCCCATAAGATGAGACAATTGAAGCAAGAATTAAATTAACAGGGCTTGATAACCGTCTTTAATTAGAAGAAGACGGCATTTAAGACAAGCAATTTGTAAGATACATTAAAACGACCTTCTAGTAAAGAAACATCATAGGCAATTTTTTTTTATATTTTCTCTTATTAATTTCAGAGTCGTCTAGTTCAATATCTAATGGAAACACTTCACATGCATAACGCATATTCGTTCGGCTACTTCTTCTGCGAGTGTCTAAATTTCATCAACGTGGTATGTATGGGTTTAATTTAATAAACAATTATTAAATATTTTCATACTATTTAATATAATTAATGTTTTAATTTGTTTAAGGTTGGAAATATATTCTTTTTGGATACTTTCCTTGGCGGAGCATTCTTGACCTACGGTACTGACGTAGTCAAGTTTTCGAATAAGAACCAAGAAGACCGTACGGATCCTATGGTGAGTTCAGAAAAAATATGGTGATGTTGCTGTGACTCGACATGCAAATGTGGTATTTTGTTAATTTTACGTTTCATAATGCTTCTAGATTGAGGTGTTTCCAAGAATAACCAAGTGTACATTCCACAAATTTGGTGCCTCCGGAAGTATACAGACACACGATGCTCTTTGCGTGCTGGCGTTAAACATTTTGAACGAGAAAATCTTCATCTTCTTGTGGTTTTGGTGAGTTGATTTACAAACAAGATAAACTACCTTGACTATTGATTTAGAATTGACTAAATGATGTTTCCTGCCTGGCTGTTACTTTTCTGAATTGTTAAATTACCAACCGCCTCTGTGGTCCAGTGGTACAACCACCAATATCAGACCCAGGGGTCCCGGGTTCGATTCCCAGCGGGGGTACATATTGTATTTGGTTTGGTTTGTGGTAGGACTTGTTGTAAGTCCGCCTGGCTAGCTACCACCATCTTATCTAAGTCTGACGCCATAACAACAATGTTTTCAACATTGTTGTGTTCCGGCAGTTAGAGATAAGATAGCCAGTTCCTCAGTGATTGAGGATTACGGGAGAGGCTCGCTTCCATTTTCAGCCTTATCAATACTTAACATCAGGTATGATAAAGGTTAAGAGACTCCCCGTCGAAAAAAAATAAAAATGAAAAAGAATCATGCAGTATCAATGTGCAATCTGTCAGAATTTAAAAAATTACAATCTTTTCAGGTTCATCATTCTCTCCGTCGTCTCTGGTCTGGCGCTAGTGTACTCCGCCGCCGTGATCCTGATGCCAAGAACACGTGAGACCATCCTAAAGAGAAGATTCCGCTTCGGAACTCCGAATGGAGTAGAAGCCCTAGTTAGAAAGACCCAGGTAATTTATTGGCAATATTACATACTGAAAGAAAAATAAATACTTTTCAGACTGACTCGGGATCTTCGATACTTAGATCTCATAATTTTAAATGATTCTTTCAGGTTGGAGATTTCTTACTACTTCATCTTTTGGGCCAAAACATGTCGCTACGAGTGTTCGGAGAAGTGCTCGACGAACTATCAAGGAGGTTGCACCTCGGATCTAACCCACCTTCGGCGCCATCTACTTTGGAAATGGCTCCTATATATCCTGATATAGACAAATTCTCCAAAGAAACTGAGACGTAAGCGGTGAAGGTGACTGGTCCGGGCAGGTGAGCGTAGGATTATTATCAAAAAGTGTAACATCAAACGATTGCTTATAGATGTTGACATTTTCGCTAAATCTTGCCACCATCCACCCTCGGACCATATCCAATAAAATGAGCATTACACTAACCAAATTATGATTAAGGAAATGTCTGATATTTGTTCAATCGGCATATTTTGAAGGATCAATGTGTTTTCATTGATTTTTAAATATCTCTCTCAACGATTCTTCAAACTATGTGATGAATACAAAATATAAATTAAATGATAGACAGAGTGTTCCAGATAACCTAGTGTACTGCTCCTTTATTTTTAGATTATGCTCATTCGAAGTTGATAGACTCGAACATACTAAACATAGTTTTGGGCCAAGAAACTACATGTATGCATGCAACTAAACAACGTACATCATGACATTCCTTATTATATTACTTTAGACATCAATTAGGTTAATTGTCAGCCACAATAAATTGTTCTATAAGCTTAAGCTTTAAATTGGGTCTCAATAAAATTTAGTGAATTCAAGACGATGAAATTGTGAAATGTTTGTGTATAAGTAAGGAGTAAAATTATTGTTGAGAATACTTTAAACAATGATTACGTGAATGGTATAGAGTAGACGCCTTGTAATGAATATCGACGTATTGTGTTATTTCGGCAAAGACTGTTGTAGTCATTGAAACCTTCATAAAATTATTATGTTGTTAGTATTTAATATTAAGTTAGCAGTCTGGATGGAAATACGCTACTGCTGTGAATTTTAGGATAGCAAACAATACTTTCAGAGAATACTACATATTATTATAGAATATTTTTTACTATTTACTTTATATCATTAGAATAAGGTGACGCCGTATAATAAAATGAATTTATAGGGATTAAGTGTTTATCTCAAATGTAAAAAAGACATATCGCCCAAGTAAAGATCTACTAATTTAAGTAGAAAAAATGCATCTGTTTCTTGTCTTAAGTATTGAATGAATGCTTTTGATGTTTTAATTGATTTAAAGACATAGGACGGGCTTTTTTATAGTCATGCTTGCTTGTTAAATGGGGCCATACCCAAGTGTCTTTTTTATTCCGTATTTTAATACTAGTAGTGTAAGATAGGACTTGGTGCGATTAAGTGTACTATTGTACTCAGCAAAAATTGTGCCATTATAACAGTGTTTCAATTATTCGGAAAATTGAACATTTAATTAAATGTTCACTTCAAACTTAGAGTGTCTTCCTAGAAATTATACATGTATCTTTTAATCTGTCTTTTGTTATATGTTTTATTCAACATATTCAGACGAATCTCTCAGGGTTTCCTACATCTTTCATAATTATTATAGCATAATATAATAGTTATAATCGTCGACTTGCAGTATGCCTGTGACAATCTTGTTAATATTTTAGTTGATTAGAATACTTTACATGTATCATCATGATATTTGTCATTCCTGAAATGAACGTATTTACCCACTATTGTACAATTAGGAAGACTGCTATTGTGACAATAATTGAGATAGTTTGGTTATTTTTCTTGGAATTAAACAATTCAAATAATTTTACTGGTTTTATTTCAATATTTTTCAGTGAGACTTTATACATAAACAAATGATTTATCATGACAGAACGAAATTTATGGTACGTACCTGTGATTGTAGTTGGTTACTGCATACATCATAAGGCTTAAAAATAAACGACAGAAAACTTACTACATCAAAACTACAATATGTGACATAAGGGGGTATTTGCAACAGCATGGGTGCTATCAACTGGGACATGAGATTATTCCTATACTGTGTATTAAAAGAACCTTAACGGAGCCTTAATATTATGCGTAGTGTACATCAAACTCAATGAATTAAGTAACAACAATTGCTGGGAAACTACTTTTATTTTTAGTAAGAACTAAATGTTTTTCTACGCCATGGAACGCGTCACCTAAGTGTGCTTGTGCGTGCGTAATGTAAAAAAGTAGGCGTGGCGGAGTCGCATCATTATTAGCGTTGAAAACGATATATAAAATACATGTAATTTACATGTATTTTGCAACGTTGCGCTTTATAGTGTCGAAAATGGCAAGGAAAATACATGTACCTATTATACATGTCATTTTCAACGCTAATCATTACGTGCTTTCGATACTCGATGAGGTTTTGTAATTTCAATCAAAACTCCATTATTATTGTTTTTATTTTTAAATGTGTCTTTGTAAACTATTATAATATGATATATAAATATTATAATATATTTCATAATAATGTTTAAAAAACGACTTCGATCCTCAATAAATCTGTCCCGCTCATATCAGTATGGTGTGAGACGGCCAATGCGCTCACTCGAGAAAAATGTCAAGAAAGCTTGCTTAGTCGAAGTGCGCATGCTACGCATACATATCTAGAAGCCTCATATCCAATGATCGGAATAGGCAGATTGATTTTCCGTACTTGCATTATAAACAGTCATAGAAAACATAACATGGATAAGCCCTTTTCCGGGATTTCATTTCATGCTTACGGGATTGGATTAAATATTGTGCTACAGACACAATATTAAGGACTTTAATCTAACACTTAAATTTTGTAGAAGTAGAAAGTACTAAGATAAAACTATAATATTTATCTATCGAGGAACTGAAAACGTTACATATAACTAAATGAATAATATGATCTGTTTTGTAGATTTTCTTGTATGTTTGGTATCTGCTGCTTGTAACTGGGCTTTGAATAAAAAAAAATTTTAACACGACCTTCTGTAAAAAAAACATTTAAAAAAAATCAAATCGACTTCAAAAAGTAAAAAATTAAACTTTTGGAGTCGGTGCTAGCTAGCTAAGGCCAAAAAAATTTATAGTTAATAGAAGTGCAATGTAGAATGCCTTGGCTGGCCAGTCGGTTTGATTTTTTTTATAAAATGTTATTATTTCAGATTTTTTTGTTACATCATGTGCCGTTACTTACACAAAAAATCAGCCCATACACAACAATGATGTCATCTAGGTAAACGACTACTTGCCAAAACGTGATTGATATTTTTCAGGATTATGAAAAAACTACTAGCCAGATCTTGGTAAAAAATTATATGGGACCACACATAAACCATTTTCTTTCAGATAAAAAAAGAATTATAAAAATCTGTTAACAACTGGCGAAGTTATGGTAAAACATACATAAAAAAAACCGTCGACCTGAGAACCTCTAACTTTTTTTGAAGTCGGTTAAAAAATCGGGAAGCTATTAAAAAACAGATTAGGTAAAAATCAACTTTGGTCTGGACTTGCGAGTTAGGAAATATAAAAATAAAATGAATCATACAACAAGTATTTCAAGTTTTCTAGAAATTGGAGGACTTTTGTTGAATACTGTACCGGTTTTTGACGTTGTGAAGTTAGGAAATACTTAAAAACGATAATTTTACGTTGTCTAAATTGGAAGATTGTTGAACTGCATGTTAAGTAAGGTGGAAGTTTATATATTATATTCTCTAATATAAATATACAGGGTGGTAATTTAAGACGGGGCAGTTGTTGCTACATGAAAACGTTTTTAGGAACCATCCTGAATTTTTTGAGAAATGTTGAACTGCATTCAAGGATTTAGAAAAAAAATTACAGTCAGCAGAAAAATGGTCAGTTTTCAAAAATAGTTTTTTATGCCAATCGATCTTGGAATCGGTTAAGGCCCTTCGTGCCCCGTTTTAAGTTTCCACTTTGTATATAACTATTAATAATATCCCATTTTACGATTTGCTACGTTTCTTACTCTAAGTTTTGCTATGTCACATTTTTATACATACTATTAAAGGCCGGTCACTTATAACGAGTGATCAGATAATCGGATGCACGTTTAACTACCTAAAGTAATTTTTTTAGTTAGCAAATTAATGAAGCGGCTTCTTTAAAACACATTTTCCATTCCAGAAAATTCGGAAATGCAAAACTAGTCGGTAACACGGTGCGGAAACGAAGACTTTAGTATGTGGTATTTATTTTACAAAATTCCGGGACTCCAGGGTTTGAAAGTCGGGGTGTCGCAAGAAGGAAAGTAAATATATTCATATTTTAGAACTTTAAAAAAAAGGCGTGTTTGGCGCTTCGTCGGCCGTATCACGCTCGCTTCGGTCGCTCGGCTGGCGCGTCTTTTTGGTTACAGTTCTAAAAGTAGTACTCTGGTGTCGGGGGGGTGAACCGCTGCTCTTTACGTTTCGCTATGTTAGAATGCTATCATAATTGACTTTTTATATTTTCGAAACGATGCGTCGTAGCACAAAAATAAGGTATTTTTTGCCCCCCTACGTTACCCCTAACCCCTCTCAGAGTCAATTGACATAATAAAAAAAGACCGATAAAAAAACTCTATTTTTTCCAATTTCCTTTTTCATAGTAACTTTATTCGAATATTCGGCTATGTTGCTGGCCCATATAAAATCGATCAAAATCCAGGATTCTTTCGATACTTAAGTGCATTCCATAACAGCCAGCATCTCAGCTACATATTCGATTATCCGATCACTGTTAATACCTTCGAAAAGATGTTGGAACTTGATAAAACTTGATAATATTTATTAACATTTATCCTATTATGTAGGTAACAATTTTGAAATCCCGGAAATAAGACTTAATTATTTCAAAATCCCGGAATCTAAGAGGCATGTCCATGTCATGTTAATATTAGGTTGTGGAAAAAGTCTTTTCGCATATCGTTTGTATGAACTTGAAATAAAATCTCTTTGGCTATACTATTTGTATCTGGCTGGTTTTGGTATCATTAAAAGTTTAAATTTTAAAGAAGATAATTCCAAATTCAAATTAGGAAAATGTGTGATTTTCATTTGGGTTTCTTACTGTCAAGATGAGTAAATCTAATGAAGAAATTCCATTGACTTATATATTACTAGCGTAAGGACCCGGCCAACGGTGCTAAAAAGCGTGCCAAATCGTTGGCCCTAAAATATCAGTTTAGGGCCAACGGCGATGCAGTTGTCTAAGGGAGACTGAAGTTGAAAGACGTTAGCTGTCATTTCATAAAAATGCCGAATTTGTGTAGTAAAATGGTGAAAAAAATTATGACCCAATAGTTAACAAGATCCATGGAATATCGTATCATCCGTAAATAGCTTTACATGATTTTTATTGCATGTCTAACAATTTTATTTAAACGATATTAACTGTTACAAGAATTATTCGAAGACAGCCTTAACCCTAGAGTGGTCGCGTACTAAAATTACCTGATTGGTCGCGACGTCGTCGCGAGGAATACAGGGGTCTGCCAAATATATATGATAATAGAAAAAATATGTTATTCTACCGGAGGATAATTATGTCATAATATTGACTGTCATACTAAAGTACGAAGTTCAAATATCGATGTTCTGAATTCAAAAAGTATAAAAGTTTGAATAACGGGACCCGCCGTTTCCACTGCCGAAACAATTTCAAGAAAATATGATTTAAACGTATAATGCGACGACTGAGAGAATGCAATATTTGATAGCTCCTATCGAGACAGGACAGGAGCGCGACAGCACTGACGTGCTGTCCAGCTGAGACTACTGCCCAATCTTGTCTATACGTACCCAATTGCTGGGTCCGTAATTCTGAAAAACTAAGTCCAGTCACTCGTGTAAATAACGCATTAATTTGAAAAAGTTTTTAAGGGGTCGCGCACATTATTTCCATAAGTATAAGTTGACTTCGAGGAATAAACATCTTCAGAGTATTATAAACATCACTGATTAGCACTATAAAATGTTTTCGATTGATAGGATTTGAAGCTATTGTAGATGAAACAATTTCAAGAACTTTATCACTTTCCCGTATATTGAGCAGTTATGCAAAAAATGTGATATTGTGCTGTTATTCTACCGGAATGAGCAAATATGTAATCCGTGCGACCACTAGCAGGGTTAATGGCAGAAGATCAAAGCACTAGAGATGGGACATTATTATGAACGATTCATAAAAACTGAATGAATGAATCAGTCTAGTTTGAAAGGAGACGGTTCAAAATTCCCTTGATAAGCAGCTGGCATAATGAGATTAATCGGGGAAGCTTAAAATCCGAATGTCCTCACGTAATTATTAAAATTTTAAAGCTAGCCAATTTTTTATATATTTTTTTAATATAAATATATACTTTTAGATAATATATACCTATATATATATCTTACACTCTCACCTATTTCCTATTTACCTATTACCCCAAAGTAGGTACTGTAAGGCTTGTGTTATGGGATACTAAAGTAACGGATATAAATACATGTAATTATACATACCTATATAAGTATTTATGAAGTAGAATTATATATAAACGTCCATGACTCAGGTACAAATGCTCGTATTCATCATACAAACATTTGCCCCTACCGGGATTCGAACTCAGGACCTCAAAGGTAGGCGACACCTTAAAACCATACCGGTTTTAAGGTGCATACGTACATACGTATACATACGTACCGGTCGTCATGAAACGAACTATGAAACGAACTTATTCTAGACATAAGACAGTGGAAACACTTGTAGGCTGTCATTGTCAAAGGAACTTAAACCAATGAAGTAAGACCAAAATGTAACGAAACTATGAAAACTCAGTCGTTATCACCGATTACCAGGTGCCGGTTTTTATAGAAATACCTTCATAGCGACAAAGAGTTACTTTTTTCAGTTGCTCCCATCGTTCTACCAATGGCGCTAGTTTCTATGGAAATATTTTCATAGCCAAAGAGCCAAAAGAGTAAAACTTAAAGTATGTTTTGTGATGCTATTTTAAACATAATTATTGTGAAGAATCGGCTAGACTTAGAGGATTTTTTCAACTCATACAGTATTTTTTTCATTCACTTTGTATCAGCTGCATTTTAGTGAAGTCTTTCTATGGAAAGCTGGACATTTAGTTCCATAGTTAATTAACTCAAAGAATGATAGTAAATAAAAAATAAAGTTAGGTTACGAACGCCGCGTATAGAAACGAGACAATTGCACAGGTTAATGTGTTATTACCTACGTCTAATATTGCATCAAAGTTTGTTGGAAAATATTGAGAAGTTACTCAATTGTCCCTCTATAAGATGATATATTCTTTTTAAATAAAAATATTTTTCGTTTATTTCTATATACAATAATTGCAGTGTTGTCAGATTGAGGAAAAAAGATAATTTTAATTTGAAACATGCGTTTTAATTTTGAATTAGTTAAACAATATTATAACATTAAAAAATAGTATTAGCTCCCCAAATAAACTAGATGAGTGATAGATAGGTAAGATAGCTCTAATTGAACGAAATCGTTCACTTCTATAATCTTTTTTGCCCACCTCTAATACACCTATGCGATGCGAAAAGTTCGAGAGAGTTGTTCACAGATGGCTCTGATTTTACTGGTATGAGACAGTTTTATGACAAATGTTCAGATGGGCGCATCCTTCCTTTTGAAATCATTGAGAAATTCGATACATTTTAAAATTTTACTACAAAAAAGGTAAAAATGCATCGCAAACAGCGAAGAAAATTTTGCGATGTTTATGGACCTAGTGCAGTGTCTGTGAGAGTAGCACAAATTTGGTTCAAGCGTTTTCAATCCGGAAATTTTGATGTCAAACATGCACGTCGCTCTAGTCGCTTTATTACGGATAAAATGTATGCCATTTTTGAAAAAGTGGAGCAAGATCAGCATGTCAGTAATTACGACGTAGCTAAAGAACTGAGAATTGACCACAAAACTGTTTTGGCGCATTTGAAAAAACTGGGTACACGAAAAAGCTCGATATTTGGGTACCTCACGAGCTCACTGAAAGAAACCTAAAGAACCGTGTACTCATTTGTGATTCTTTATTACGACGTAATGAAACCGAACCATTTTTGAAGAAGCTGATAACTGGTGATGAAAAGTGGATCACGTAGGACACGTGCAAAAAGTCGTGGTCAAAGGCCGGTCAGGCTTCACAGACTGTGGCGAAACCTGGGTTAACTCGCAACAAGGTGATGCCGTGTGTGTGGTGGGATTGGAAGGCCATTATTCATTATGAGCTGTTACCACCAGGCAGGACCATCGATTCTGAACTCTACTGCGAACAACTGATGAGATTAAAGCAAGAAGATGAGAGAAAGCTTTTCATCATGATAACGCTAGACCTCACACATCTTTAGCCATTCAGCAAAAAATAAACCTTTTGGAGTCGGTGGCAGCCAAGGTATTCTACTTTGTGGTCTACTAATTTATTTTTCTTGCCTTGGCTGGCACTGACTCGCAAAGGTTTATTTTTTGCTTTTTAGTTTTAATTTATTTATAAAAAATAAAATATTTCACATTTTTTAAAGGTAGAAGAGGTCTCGTGCCTACACTAATAACTTTATGTCCACTCCTCATCACCTTTTACAAAATGCTGCTTTCTCGGTGCAGGGACGTTCCTTATTGAGGAGTTCTTCCGATACTTCATCACCAGCTCCACTTCATCACATGCATTGAGTCGAGCATAAATTGCTTATGAACCACATTAAAGTAATCGTATCGCTTCCGTGAAATGCTAAGTATTTAATAGTTCCGATGACCATTTGTGGTCTTCATTATCAGTTCCACTTCACCAAATGGTGCTTTCCGGAATCATATGCATAAGTTACTATAGAAAACACCGAAATCGCTATAGGAGTGCCTATAATATTTTAAGAGTTCCCTGGATTTCTCCAGGATCCTATCATCAGATCCTGCATGATGACAATGGGACCACATGGGAAGTATACCCTTTCGAACAAAAAAAGAATTACTCTATAATCGGCCCAGCCGTATTCGAGTAATCGAGTAACATACATAAAAATAAAAATAAAGATTCCGTCGAATTGAGAACCTCCTCCTTGTTTTTGAAGTCGGTAAAAAATTAAGAGAGTTTGGCTGGGAGGTGTTAATGCATCCGCCGTATAGTCCTGACCTTGCACCTTCAGATTTCACCTGTTTTGGTCTCTTCAGAATTCTTTAGGCAGTGTCAGGTTAACATTCACGAGAGGATTGCCAAATCATGTCCCTACCTACAATATGGCAAAAAGTTATGGAACAAAATGGCACCTACATACTTTAGTTAAATGTAAATAAAGTATATTAAAAATGTTTTAAATTTTCTAAAAAAATGCGAAGAAACTTTTTCCCCTATTATATATGATTCAGTGTGTGAACCCCGATTCAATGTACCTAATCCGATCACTACTCATATGTCAAATATTATTAATATTTTCTTTCTTTTTTGCCTGTAAAGCAAAATGAACTCTACACTCTATTGCAAAAGGACTCACCTATTTCCCCAGTCCAGTTTAGCCACGAGCTTCAGCCGGAGTGCTCTCGTCTGGTCCTGCGTGAGAGTCCCGGCGAGGAGCGCGCGGCGACCGCTCAGGAGTTCCCTCATTACTTTGGCTACTGCGCTGAATCTGTACGTCTCCCTTTCCTAGACAATAACAATAAGAATAAGGTGACCAAAGTTAAGAAGATAAGTAAAAATGTATTTAAGGTGCCTTCAAGGGCAATGTCTAGTTTTGGCGCCTTTTCGAAAATCATTGCACACCATCCGAATCGAGTTGTTCAATCGATAGAGTATATATGTACCTACGAACAGGCAGGCAGCACATTTCTAAACAGTATCCATTCCGAGATAAATTCACCTATTCATCACTATTATTTTCTAGATGAAGGTTAAAAATACCTTAATTTTTGCAATTTTATCTGGCAAGAATGGCCGATAATTTTTAATCCGATAATTTTGATAATAATAAAATGATAATGATAATTATCATATTTTACTTTTCGGGGGACGACGGCGGCATTTCGCTACCATCCTAGTAGAAGCTAATGAGGGCATTATTAAATATATTGTTAATAATATTTAAAACGGAATTATTATTTAATACATTGTATAAATAAAAATATTTCATTGGTATAAATTGATAAAATCTAAACAATTTCGTTATAATTTAGCTGTAATATAATATGAGTGATGAACAAGTGCATGTGGCGCGTTAGAAGCGCTGCAACTGCGCTCCTTCTTAGCGCCTTAAAAGGAAAAAAATATATCGTTTAGGTCACTTTCTTTATCCACAATTGGATGATGCATTAGTGTATTAATTAAGTTTATAAAAAAAATATAATTGAAATTCCAATACCAAGGAGCCTTGAGTTTTTTTAAGAATGTTTCAATGGACTAATTTGTAATTCTATCAGACATTGACCCTTGAGTATTATTTAATTTATTTAATTGCTATAGCCATTTCCAAAAAACAAATTCTCTGTTTTCTATTTGAAGGTGTCACATTGAAAAAAAGATATCATCCTCCTAAATTAATCTCAAGCGTAAGTTTTGGGCATTTAACATAATTCGATCACGAATTCACGAAGCAAAGTCTCGCGGTATGTTACGGTAAGTTTATTATTGAGGGGACGATGGACGAAGTGATTCGTCCGGCATAAGTGACTTACAATTATTACAAATCATCTTTCATGGCCCGTTTTACAAGCAGTTATAAAGTAACAAAAACAAAGTATGGTACTGAATAGACACGACACGAGCGAATAACAAAATAAAGACAAGATGACTCAAACTAAGTTTGCACTAAGACAAAGGAATAAGACTGTAACACAAAAGAACATATTTATCTAACGACTATGTGCTCTAAGAAAACTGAATCATACAAAACTGCTCACATTATAGACTGGTGGGTATTTAAATTGTTAACAAAAGTTATTGAAATCACAAGAGATAATAACACAAAAAAATCTAACAATAATTTATCTCTATCAGCCATTAACCTACCAAAACAAACAAGACAATTTATGAAATATGTTTTTCCTTAACTGAAATATTTGGTTTAATTTTCGAATGATTGCAAAGAACTTGCCTGATGGGATAGTTAAATAATATACTAAATTATGCTTGTCTGATTTGAGCTCATGGAGACACCCGTCATTCAAAATGAGCCAAACTGCAAACATTTGATACAATTTAACTTTGCTTAAGGGGACAGAATTACTAGTCCAAGAAAGTTTTAACCAAAGGGAACAAACCACCCAAATAAACATAAATACGTATAAATATATAAAAAATGTGAAATAAGTGAGCCAAGCTTGTACTTGTATGACAATAAGACAATAAGGCAAATGTAACAAAATAACAGGTGGGCGCAATTATTTAATTAAATGTTATAGGTATGTTATTAGCTCATTGCCTCCAAGGGCGGATCCAGGGGGAGGGAGGGATGGGGACCACTAATTAAAATTGTTAAACATAATGTTTTTTATATTTTTGTCATAAATAAGTACTTTCAATATTTAATTAACTTAATTATGAATTTTACTGCACCACCGCCACGGCCGCCACCTTTCATATGTCACAATCATTTCGTGTGACACTTGCGCGCGCTTTGTTTCGATTAACGTCTAACTAAACCTTACCTCAATCGGAACCCTATCGACGCATAATGCCAAAAATCCAAAACAGCAGACGTAAAATGGTACGAAAAATACCAATCGCATAACGCCAAAACACATTTACGCAGAATGCCAAATCGCATTTATAATCTAAAAAAATATTTTTTATCATCCTGCACGAAACGGGCTCGTAATTCGAGATGCGATGACGACGGTTCAACCAAACGATATGTTAACGTTACATTACAAGAACTTTTTTGTTAGAAATCCGATGAAAATAAAGAAAGAGCCTTTTTATTTAGGTTTCCAGTGTACCAAATATTGTATTGTTTAGTGGTTCTGTATGAGAAGTCGTGTGTGTTAAAATTGTGACAAAATACATATTTTTCCTGAGTTAAATCACTCAGGAATACATGCAACAACAAGGAAAACAGAAGTGAAAATTGGAGATCTGAAGAAAAAATTAGTAAAACATCGTAAAATAGCTACGGTGTTTTTGCCTAAAACGTGTTGTTAATATATATTTAGATTTATGTAAAATTCATCTTTCAATTCAAAAGGATTGACACGCTGACGATGCCCAGATAGCTAAGACTTCTCCAATATGTCTAAATCTTCGAAATCATAATGGATTTCGATCAATGTTATTTATAGACATTTTCGTAAATAATCGATACAACAAAATCCAAATTCACCTCAAATTAAAGTTAGTACCTAAGTTAAACTAGAGGTTCCGCGAGTAAAAACTTTAGTACCACAGATAGTTCAAGGTTTAGTGTTAAACTTCGTTTTGTAATAATATTTTTTGTAATAATAATATGGTTTAATCCAAGTATAAACCAAGTATCTTATTTAGTCCGCGTTGTAGAATAAGACGCTATAGTTAAATATTTTTAAGTACAGTACTTACATTTATCAATAAAATACCTATTTTTTACTTGTATCTATTATTATCAAAATTAAATTATAACTTCTTGTGACTTGACCACGACTATGTGCTATGTGACCTCCCCCCCCCCCCCTCCCCCCCCCTGGCGCCAAAGCTGGATCCGCCCTTGATTGCCTCTCGATAATGCGTCTTGATAGCAGAGGGGTGCGATTGCGGCCTAAGAATACAAGTGTCACAACTTCCTTACATGCCTGGGATGTCGTAAGAGTCGACTAAGAGGCTCGACGCATTGAACACCTGTGCGAGAGAAGGAAAACTTGAAACAAACCCTCTACTAACCCGTCTGGCCAGCATGGTAGCAGTAGGCTAATAACCTCCTATGAACGCCACAATAGGCGTGAGCTAGGAGAGGCCTATGTCCAGCAATGGACGTCCACAGGCTGATTTTACAGGTTACATTAACCACTATTAATCTCAACATAAAAAAGAGGTCTAATTAAGCTAGGACTTACCACATACAGCTTCTTCCAAAGCCGAGCCCATTCTCGCAGCACGCTCGCAATCTCCCGAACAAGAGGGTCATCTTTGAGCTCCGCTATCGCAGTAGCACCAGAACCCTTGACAATGCAGGGCCGGATGGATACCACGCACCCAGGAAATATGCCCCAGGCAGATCGGTTTTTGGCACTGAATCCACGGTACCAGCCTGAAAAATAATGGTCAAGTATTCAATTAAAATTCAAGAACAGCACTGTCTTAATCGATAGTTGACTATAATTTGTTAAGATAAGAAATCTCTAGAAAGTATATTAGAATTATAAAAAAATGAAAACCGACTTCAAAAAACTAAAAAGCAAAAAATAAGCCTTTTGGAGTCGGTGCCAGCCAAGGCATTATACTTTGCGGTACTGTCCCGGTGCAAGGACGTGACTTATTGAGGAGTTCTTTCGGTTCATCATCAGCTCTACTTCATCACATGCATTGGGTCGAGCATAAATTGCTTATGAACGGCATATAGTAATTGTATCGCTTCTGTGAAATGCTAAGTATTTAATAGTTCCGACGACCATTTGTGGTATTCATCATCAGTTCCCCTTCACCAAATGAGTTACATTAGAAAACACTAAAATCGCTATAGCAGTGCCTATAATATTTGATGAGTTCCCTGAATTTCTCTAGGATTCCATAATCAGATCATGACATGATGACAATGGGACCACATGGGAAGTAAGTATACCCTTTTGCACGAAAAAAGGATTACTCAAATCGGTCCAGCCGTCTTCGAGTAATTGAGTAACATACATAAAAAAATCCGATGAATTGAGAACCTCCTCCTTTTTTTGAAGTCGGTTAAAAGTCAACATGTCTCCATATTGAGTTCCCACTCTGGTTAGCTCCGAGTGTTATCGAGACAAGTTATTTATTTTTTAGTTTTCTATACTAATATTATAAAGAAAAAAGATTTGATTGTTTGTTTGCATTGAATATGCTCCAAAACTACTGAACGGATTTGGATGAAATTTGTACCAAGATAGTAGATAGCCATATAGATACTTTTAACTCGATATTCCCACGGGAACGGGAACCACGCAGGTGAAACCGCGAGCGGCCGCTAGTAATGAATAAAAAATAACATTGCAGATGCAAAAATGATTTAAAAAAACCATTTACAAAAGGGAGCCAATAATTGTGCATTTTCTAAAAAAATTAATGATGTCATGAATACTAAATAAAGCTGTTGACCAATTTTTGGTCTACTGTCCTTTATTTTAAAGATGAGTTAGTAGTATCATAAACAGAGATGTTTAAAGAACGTTTACACAGCAAAAAGTATTGTTGTGTAAATTGTATGTAAAAGACAGGATGCTGTGTTTGAGAGACAATTGCCGTGGGAATGTTGGTCCCCAGACTTGACACCATTTTATTTATTGATCAATGTAGCTGTTAAATGATAACTTTCTTTCAGCAACTTGAATTTTTATACATCGGCTATAGGGATTGTTTGTGTACAAATAACTTAATAAATTAAATAATGTAATATGAACCAATGTTTTGATTATGTATTTTATTTCCAGTTTTTTTCAAGATTTTAAGACTTCCATCATAGAAAAGTTTTAACTGTATTATAGTCATTATTAAATAATAATAAAAAAAAATACTTACAACATCAATTATTTAGATAAGCCATAAACATTCTTATATACTGTTTTTTGTAAATACCTACTTAATATAAGTACATATGAAACATACAGACCAATACAAACAGACGTGCTCATGCACACAAATATTTATTTTATCTGGAGATTGGACCCGAGACCTTCTGCGAAGATACCCTACCCTACGCCTGACAGGTCATCAAAGTCATTATTTTCATTATTTGTATTTGTATATATTTTAATAACAGATTTGATGTCAATTTTCCTTTTTCATAACTGAGAAACTAACTACTTTAGTCAATAAAGTTAAAGTATCTCATTGATAAATAATTAACTACTAAAATTTAGACAGTATATGACCTCCATTTTCCTCCAATATTTGTACAGCTTCTCCAATTTCTAGAGGAAGACCAGATCGAACATCTCCCTTCCAGTTGTAAACCGCTGAAATAAGAAGAATGAGTTAACCATAATTTACATAATTATAGAATACCTTAATATTTAGACAGTTCAACTTTTTATTTGTAGATGCTTTTTCTTCTACTTCTTCTATTAGGAATAGCTTAATCTATGTTCTAAACATAATTCCGCCAATGTCACGTAGGTAGCTTTTCATTTCCCATTCTTAAATAGATAATTAAAGGTACAGAAGAGGACCTTATCTTAAATACTAAATTGGATAAACCTTAAAAAATTCTAAAAAGTATTAACAATATGCGTATGCCCACCCAGGGGATACTTCCGTAGGGGCAGAGCAAAAAATTCAGAGATTTTGGCCACAAGCTTCATTATTATTTTATTTTTAATTTCTCAGCATATGCTGATTTTTTTATATCATTTTATTAAAATAATATTAATAGGCTACGCAGGCAGGCAGTTGAAACATCTGATGATAGCCTGCATCCTGTTAGCCAATGTTTAAATTTTCCTTTTTTGTAGGTATTTGTCCAATCTGTTTTTAAATTGTTTAGTAGTCTGTGCTGACACCACATCTGCTGGTAACCATTGTTCCATGCCTCACCTACTGTATTGCTATGTGCTTGTGCGGGTTATTATATAGGCAGGCCTTTAACAGTTTATGATTATGTACTCATAAGTGTGTATTTTGGGATTACTGGAACAATTCTTGATCGAAATTTTTGAGGTTGTAATGGAATAGAATATAATAGAATAGTAATTACTTAAAATAGATTTAAAAGTATATTGTGACCCATATTTAGGATAAACTGATAGTTAGAGCAAATATATTTGTTTATTAGTTAGGCTATAGAGGAAAATCTGTTAGAGGCCCTACCTTCTGTATTATACTTACTTACCAGTCTGTAATAAATAAATAAATAAAAGGAATCCTTAGAGGATCATTTTATTGACTGCAGTTTCTATATCTATAATTCTGAAATATATTTGTGGTCACATTAACTTATTTAATAGTGTTTACTTCTGCAATAATAATGTAGTGGGGCTCCTAAATAAGAACTTTATATAAATAAAGCATACATTATAACTAATTTAATGACAGTCTTGAAGAACAGGCTGTTTATAAGCTATTGTAAGTTACCTATATAAATTGTAAAATTACAAAGCATGAAGTTAAATTGAAACTGTGTAAGTACCAAACTAAATTATAATTCTAATCATGTTTTTACATTTCCGTTTATAAGATCAGGCAGGATGTATTGTTGTAGAGACCAACTTACCGACGCCTAGCTTAGGAGTTTTTAATGGAACCCACATTTTGCTGGCACGAGGCAACACAACGGAGTTATTTTACATTTAAATTAGCAAAATATTATCATTTTGGAATGTTATTTTAACATAAAAAACTTAATTATAGAGACAAAACTGGGTACACCATCTATCTATTGTTGACTTGACAATCTTTTTTTTAAAGAGTTTTACCGGCCCTGACATCTATGGTCTGCAGCCGGAACTCGACAATCAATCGATCAAAACCATGGATTTCATACGAACGGACTAACGGCCGGTTTCAATAATCTATCCCAAACAAAAGGTATGCCTATCTTGGTTACGTTACTTAGCAACCGCTGTTATTTTGGGCTGAATAACAAAAATATCTACGCAACAAAGCTCTAGTAAGCCTATCTCTTACTGTAGATAAGTTATTGAAACCGACCGTAAGTTCTCACAGTCACAGCACAGCAGCTGAAAAGCGAGCCGAGCGAGATATGTAGTACCGAGGCTGTTTGTCTCTATATAATAAGGTGACAATAAGATTTTTGCATTGTGAGACTTTGCATGTAAAACATTAAACATTGGTACCGTCGCACACTGGAATTCCTTCATATAAAGTAGTGATCAAAATCCGGAATGTGGGTATATCAACATTTTTATACTACTTTTATGAAGTTGAGGGTATTGTTTATTCTGTACATCAGTAATAAGCCATTGCTTACTATGAGTTTGAATAGATAAACAGAGTCGAAGTTTGCGAATTTTACACATTTCAAATAAGCAGTATTTTTGCAACTTATTCAATTTTAGTTTTCTGGTTAATCGCATGGTGTATCTAAAAAAATTAAGATGTTTGTAGATAATCAAGGTTAGTAGAATATATTTTAATGATTTTATAAACAAAATAATGTCAAACAATACCAACAAAGCGTATTTAGTCGTAAAAGATAAAAAATCCAATTTCATAACTTATTTTGTAAAGTTGCATTACACTTTTAAAATTATTAACATAGATTAATAATAGTAATAACCCTATGGTATCAAATAGCGAGTGCAGAAGTGAAAGCATGTTGCAACTTTAGGAAAAAATATTTTTTCTTACGCTCGGCATTTTTGCATTTTTTACAAGATTTAAGTAAGTCCATATATTTGTAAGTCGTTCGAGCTGAAACTGTCACTACATAACTTCAGGCAATATAAGCCACAGAGAAACGTTTTTACATTATAATATAAACTGAGAATTGTAGTAGTCGTTTGTTTTTATTTTACAGAAGAATTGTTACCCAGAAAATTCGCTACCTATATCTAGAAAAGGTATTTGTGAAATACTCTTTTCCTCTCAATACAAGATTATGGACAAAAAATCGAAGATTTGCTGTCATTTTTAAGTAACAAAATTTACATAAGTAACAAGGATAACATGCGGGAACTAAAATATTATTTACTAAATTTTAAACAGCAATTTCTTGTAAAGTGGAATAAATAGGCAAGAAATAAAAATAAATTTATGAAAAATGAGAAAGTATGGCTTAGTGGAACTTGTGTAACTGGTAGAAGATCAGTTAAGACCTTCACAGTATTTAGTGAGCAATCAAAACGAATAAAAACAGCAAATTTTTCGTGATTCTCATGGTGCTGAAGAACTGGCATATGCTGCGCAGATGAAATTCAGAGAAGAAGGAAAACGAGTGGAAGTAAAAACGAGTTAAATATATAATTAACCCAGCAAAAATTCGCAGTTAAAAAAATGGTACCCGTTTATGCCAAGTCCAAGAAGAGGTTTTTTCAAAATTTAAGCCATGAAAATACTTTTACTTTACATACCAAATGGGGATTTGACGGCTCTTCTAGCCATACTCAATATATGCAACGATTTGCTTCCGATCAAAGTGACGACAAATATATGCTTCTCACGTCTATTGATCCTATAAGATTGACAGCAGAAACGAATGTAAACAATTCTTTAATTGTTTGGCAAAATCCAAGATGTTCGTCACCACGTTTTTGTAGGCCATTAAAACTTCAATACCAAAAGGAAACGGCAGAAAGTTCTAAAGAACTTATGATAAGCGTAAACACCCAAAGCGAAAATCGTGTCGTTAAATGGTATAATAGCCAGGATTTTTTTCCAAAATTAAAAGATAAAGATTAAGATAAAGATCATTTATTTGCTTAGAAAAGGGTTGCTAAAAACATAGCTGCTTTAATTACAGGTATAGATAAAGAGCTTATTTTTTTTAAATTAATATGTAACATCATAATTACATTTATAACATTAAAATAACGTCAAATGTTATGAATATCGTAAATGAAGAACTAGATACCCATTAAACTTTGTTTTGTACTTTTGAGCACTACTATGTGTGGAGACCTTCCACTGTGCGTCGGGGAACTTCCCGGTTGACCAGTAGAGTTCTTTTAGGTTTCGTTTAATATCACAATTCACAAATAATTAATTGAGCATGAATAGGTATTACATTTGAAGCAACCTTGAAATTGAAATTTATTTCTGCAATGCAACCTTATTACTTTTTGAATAAACGTTTCCCAAAAAAACTCTTCAGATCAACCGGGAAGGGAAGCTCCCCGATTGTACTCCTTAAAGTTTTTCATTTTTTAGATAAGGACGATTACAAAATAAATAATACAGACAGTAGGTACAGAAATAAATCATACACTTTTGTTAGGCTATTAATTATTTGAGTTGTTGTTTAAAAGAAGCCTCACAACACGTGTTAATACGAAACGAACTCGGATGATTCTACCACAAATTATATAGTAATGTACAAGTATTCTACTCCGTTTTTAGGTTTGAAATTTTGAATTTCTTTGACAATGACATAACAGTGACAGCACTGAGCAAGTAGCGTTTAATCGTTTAGTCCCTTTTTTGTTAGGTTGGTATCCCTGTCGATTTCTGTCAAAAGGTTAGGTTAATTTATGATAAGAATTCGATGCAACATTTAATGTTTTGGAAAGTGGCATTTTGGGTAGATGTATTAAATATAATAATATGATAATAGAAACTTTATTTCACACGATACAAAAACAAACGCATGCAGAGAAAATGGCAAAAAAGAGGAACATACAATAGGCGGCCTTATTGCTACATAGCAATCTCTTGCAGGCAACCTTGGTTGAGAGACGGAACCCTTCATGTGCGAGTTCGACTCGCACTTGGCCGATTTTTGTATGAAGTGTCGACCGACCCCTTCCTTAGTGACAGCACATCTTGTATGTCACATGTTGATGTTGTGACTTACCTTTGTTCAAGTAACCTAATCTGTGCTTTTGTTTATTAATATTATTTACTTGTACATTACTATATAATTTGTGATTATTATTAAAGAATTTGTGTATTAAAGTGCATGAAAGCTGAGAAAAACTATATAAAAACCAGAAATCTTCAAGAATCGGTAATCAATCAGTTAATCACTGTAGCGCTAATAAATCAGATAATAAGAGAAGTACGGAGATAGAAGTGGGCTGCAGGTGCCAAAAAGTGCAAAACCGCATTCCTGATCCTGTCATGCGCCTAATTGTCTTGGTCGTGTTTAGTATTTAATTGTGGTAAAACCCTTTACAAGAAAATAAAATTATAAAATTTTAGCGGAGCGGCGTATTTTTTTGATAAATAACTAAAATAAGGTAACTTAATATGTCTGATAATTTCATACCCCTAAATCAGAGTACGCCAGTACAAGATAAATGGCAAAACAGAAACCAAAACCAAAGATATCAAAATCATCGTTACCAACAAAGTGGTCCGAGACGAGGTGGCCAAAATCAACATAGATGGAGCATTAATTCAACAAGAAATAGCAGTTTTGGTGTGAGTAACATTTAGGATATTTACATAAGATTTGTTTACCACAGTGGCAACAAAATAAGTCTTGTGGTATTGTGTTTGTAGAAACATTGCTTCAATTTCTAAGTAGAAGTAGGTATACTTAGATCATTATTTTAATATAATACCACACTTATTGCTTCTATGTTCATCTCGTCTAGTTCTGAATTTAATGTATTAATAGCATTATGTATGTAAGTAGTAGGTATTACAAATATTGTTTATTTTCCAGAGTGACTCCAACAGCAGCTATGGTCAGGAAAATCAGAGTAATATTGACGCATACCTCCACCCATCCATGCTTGAAGATCCTTGGGCACAATTGAGGAAGAGGAACACCAAAAGTTGAATTATTAATTAAACTTATTGGATATGCTGTTCAGCTTACAGCTACAACAATGTACAGACTTTCATTCCAAAACTTCTGATATTAAATATATTTTTTTTTATTAAAACACTTGTTATAAATTTAAGTAGGTACATCACATACTAAATAGCAAAGAATGTAAGCATAATAAAATTAACTTTAATACACATGCAAGAGTATTTCAAAACCAAATTTTCAGTGAACTGATACCCTGATGCGACCTTGGCAACTTTTAGATATTGATGTAAGTATACACATACCTATTTATTATGGATTTTGTATACTTTTTTTACTATTATCATCATTTTATTTCAATAGTAAATTATAAAAATCAATGAAATATTTGATAAAACATGAACTGTGACTGTGAGGTACTTGCATGATAATAGATATAAATGGTGCACATTTTCCGTTTATATACAAGCTAGTTAAAAAAGGCCACGCTGGAAGGACAAAACTTTCTTAAGGGCATGCAAAAGACGGTCATTGCAGGGAAAGTACCCTAAATGTTGACGTAAGTAAATTTTACACATAGGAAACATTCCTTCATTTTCGAAAACAAGCTATATAATTGGTACCTACCTACCATAAAAGTACATGTTTTTTTTCTCATTTCAGCCGATTCGATTATCGGTGGAAATATGTAATTTTCTTAAAAATTTTAAATGCAGTTTAATGTATTTTTAAAAATGAAGGAATGTTTCCTTTGGGTAAAATTTGCTTATATAGGTACATCAATATTAAGGGTACTTTCCCTCCAATGACCGTATTTTTTCCATCCTTTGTAAGTCGATGAGCTTGAGAGTCAATTGTATAAAACAAAACTCTCATAGCCGCTCCTCAACGACACCTCATTCGGTATACCTTGTATCACCTACCTACTTTGTATGTACCTACTTAACTACTTAATAAGAATTACCAATCAAGCTGACGGGCGATTTTAAGTTAGTGCGTTCCTTGAGATCGTTAGATTTAGATGTGAAACCGGTGGCAGGCAACTTTAATATCACACGTTTATATAGGGCCTCGATCGAACGATCCGCCTTGTGACGACCGACCGATCGTACAGACTAATCGTAACGACCGATCGTTCACAGTTTGCCGCCACACACAAACAAATTGGTCGTTGCGATCGGTCGTTACGATCTATCATTGTATGAATTTCACATTTCTGCGTGGTAAGTAAAATCGTTGACGATTCTCACATACACTAACGATTAACGATTAGTCTGTACGATCGGTCGTTAGGATCAACCTTAGTACAAAATTCAAATCGTGTGCGATCAAGTCGATCAACGATTGGTCATAACGATCAGTCTGATGCGAGTGTTGCGACGGATCGTAACGATTGATCGTATCATATAGGTATATGGAGCCCTTTAGGTGGTAAGCCCTTAGGTCACGTGCAGTACATAAAAACAGGTACAGTCAATGACATAGAAACACTAAGCAATATTGACAATATTGACAGACATAGAGTGCTTTGTTTGCGTCAATGCGATAAGGTTGTAAAGTGCATACATGTTATTGCACGGGACTATAGGTACGTCACCTGAGGCGAACTAATAGAATCGTTTCAGCGACACTGATTAGGCGCACGCACCGCACTAGTTCACATTAATCTATACTATATAGATGCTATCTATGTATATCTATATATATAAAGCTGAAGATTTTGTTTGTTTGAACGGGCTAATCTCAGGAACTACTGGACCGATTTAGAAAATTCTTAGACCATTAGAAAGCTACATTTGACCGAGTGACATAGGCTATATTTTATCCCGCTATTCCCACGGGAACGGGCACCACGCGGGTAAAACCGCGAGGATCCGCTAGTTTAACTATAAATAGGCATAAGTATTGATTAAATAAATAAATAAAAACACAACGTACCTACCTATACCTAAGCATAAAAAGGATAGGTAAAGACTTTGTTTTGCTCCCAGTCCAGGGGGGCTATCGCGTAAATAATCTGGGTATGGATATGGGCTTCATTTGACAGTTGAAGCTCATAAAATTACCATATTATGGTAATTTAACTGTCAAATGATGCCCATGTCCATATCCATATTTTTTACGCAATAGCCCCTCAGGGCCCTTATTCACTATGACCACTTAGTGATTCCTTGCTCTAACCACGTCAATGTCGTACTTGGGACATTTTCAAAAGTCGTTTTCTCCACGAAACTCCCAAATTATAGTATAATTGTACAAGTACATGAAAGTCACAAGTTGTATAATTATTAAACAAGTAAAATAACTAAAAAAATTGTAAGTGTCATAGAGAAAACGCGTTATGAAATTTTCGAAACCAAATACGACATTCGCGTGGTTTGAGCAAGGAATCGGTAAGTGGTCATAGTGAATACGGGCCCAGCATGGAAGTGGTGATCAATCAGCAAAGCGTAGGTACGTAGGAGGAAAATGTCTATTTTCGTATCCTTGTTTTGTGCTGGTTTCCTGCTAATGCTGACTGAAGAAAGTCTATCTGAGGGCCTAGTGTGAGTTTGAAAAGGTCCAAACGTTAGGGTACGATTGAACAATTTTACTTTGAATTAGAATTGTGAAGTATCTATTATATTGACATTAAATACTTTGACCATGTCAAGTATTGTTATCTGTCTTATGAATAAAATATATTCTGTAGTATATCTCGATGAACTACGCTGCTATTACATGAGGAAGCGGATAGGGAAAAATGGATCAAATTGACCCCATGCTATGGTCAGTTGAAACCTCAGAGTACTGGTTCCTTACTCTGAGGTTGAAACAGTATGTAAGTAGTCGTGGTAAGTAGTACCTATTAATTGAAACACTTCGGATATCTTTTAAATTTTTTTTTTTTAATATGTTTACTAAAACGGTTTTTCATGAAAAGTTGGTAGTGTTAAGTACCATGTATAATTTTAAACAAAGTCTGAAACAAAGACTTTGTGTTATAGGTTAGCATAATTTTTTTTATGCGTCGAAAACAGATACCAATTAAACTAAAAATTAACATTTCACGTAATGAACAAAATTTAATATATTCTTCAACTGTGATGACATAATACAGCGTCAAAAAATATTATCATGTCCCATTCATTCAAATATGTTTAAATTACAACCATGTTTCAATCATGACTAAATATTCATACAAGATTTGTAAATATTTATAACTTAACGATAATTAATGTTATCTATAGGTACCTATGGACACTTATTTCAAGTTTAATTTTTCCACTTTAACCCACTAAAAGAAAAATCACTGGTTAGCAAAGTTAAATACTAATACTCACTGATAAATTCATAAGAAAAAATAATAACCAAAAAAACACGAACTCTCAAAAGCGAACAAATAGAACAAAAACAACCTACATTAGTTAATAAAAGTGACATTGCAGTTCTTAATCAAAAAATCCCACTGCAATGTCTAAACTTAAGAAAACTTCAAAAATATTAATTTAATAACGTGCAAAAATATCTAATTTAACACTTGAAATAGATTATAAACCTCCCTTTTATAGAGATTTTATGTGTTCAATATTAAACAAGAAAATATACTAGCGAAAAACAACGGTTGGTTAGTGCATAGGGCCGGATTCCCAAGGATGCGGGTTCGGATCCCGCCAGGGCGATATGAGACAAGTTGCTTTTTTCTAGTATATATTCATACATAAAAATAGCATTGTATAATGCAAAATTAAAAAGTTATATATTTATTATTAGGTACTTATTTTTTTATACTTTTGACCTCTTAAGTAGAAAGCACGCCACACAGATATTTTTTTGTTAATTATCCTAATCCTAACTAATATTATAAATGCAAAAGTGTGTTTGTTTGTCCTTCCTTCACGCCCTCACTAAGCAACCAATAAACTTGATTATTGGCATAGAGTAAGTTGAAAGGACGGAGAGTAACAAAGGCTAATCACGCGGGTTAAACCGCGGGCGGACGCTAGTATATTTATAAAGTTTACAGTTTAGTTTACTATACATAAAATTTAATCCCACAAGCAAGTTAAAGTGGTCGACGTGTTCCATTTTTATATTTTTTATTGCATTTGAACCTAACCCAACTATATGTAGGTACCCCCATTTATTTTCTTATACTTAACTGGAATGAAAAAGTAAGTATAAAAAATATGAATGTTAATATTATGCAATATACGTTATAAGGTAATACAAATACAAATATGTTTATTCGTCATCACAGGTACACATTAAGTTGACAGGATATTTATAGTAAGTAGGTATCACCATGATGAACCAATTTAGGCATACGAATGTGATGGAAAGCATTTATATTTATGTTAACAAAGCTAAAATATTATTACAAATAATGTCAAATAAATCATAAGAATACAATTTCATATAGGTATCATTAAATTGGATTACATCTCAATAACATTACATAATAAGATAAAATTAAATTAAACAAACATATCTTGACTAAGTATTTTTTTCCTCAAATATTTTTTTTATTATTTCCAACGTTTGCGTTATTAATTTTACTTTCTTTAAATGTATTAGTGTATCTTTTTCGGCAAATTTTAATTAAATAAATTATACGTGTACAAATGTTTTTTTTATCTTTATTTTCATTACAGTACATAATACATTAAATCAAGAAAAAATATAAGAATACAAGAGTAAGTTACGATAAACCAAAATTTAAAAGATCGTAAAATCTTACTTTTGGTTAAAAAAATCTTATACATGTTTTCATGACTGCGTCCGCTCGCTGTGCCACCGTACCCACAAATATAGTAATGTACAAGTAACCGCACCAGTGAGTGACCAAAACCAAATAAGTTACTCGTACATGGCCGGCGCAGTAACGGACGACCTCTCGCGCTTGTAGGTATTATAGAGTTGTTTCTATCATCATTCGCAAACTTCGGCGTAAGCGAGTAAGGTGAGAAATAGTAGATTGTTTACCAAGAGCTGTATGACACTAAATAAAACTATCGGCGCCCGAACGAAGTTCGAGACTGTTATGGGTCCATACACCCGAAGTAAACACTCTACTTTTCATTTTGAATATGAGGAAAGTAAAAAAAAAAACAGAATATTCAAAAAACAATATAATAAGAAAAATGTTACAAAAATAAAAACACCTAAAAATTTACTTAAAATTAATGGTTTGAATCGTACACTTTCTAAATGATAATGAAATGTTTTTATAATGTAGCAAAATAAGCTGTATAGGCTTCTGTGCCTTTGCCTACATACCTTTGGTAAATAAAAGTCCAAAGAGATTACAGATATCGATTTGACATGACACCCCCTATTCTTTTTTCAAATTTATTACAGCCCTAGGGCCGCCACATATCACTTTCAACCCGCATTTTAGGCAAGTTATGAGTTACTTTCAGAATATGAGACATGAAAACTTACTTAAATTATTGTGCATAAATTAGATACTACGTGAACAAAACAATTAGGCGCATGAATCATGAGAAAAAGATTAAAAAACTAAATAAAAAAAAATCAAAATTTGGAGAAGCGGTAATCAATTGGTTACTCACTGTAGCACTAATTAATCAGATAATAGGAGAAGTGCAGTGATAGAAGTGGGCTGTATGTAGGTGCCAAAAGTGCAAAACCACATTTTTGTCATGCGCCTAATGAAGAATGTTCACTAGTTTAGATTTTTAACTTTTCTTATAGTCCATATGAAATAAAAAAAGTGTGTGTAAAAATTATTTCGATATGTCACTTAGTTCCCGAGATATTGAATTTTAAACGGCGCGAGTGTCGGCCGGCCGGCACTCATTGCGGTGACGTCACAGGTCATACACTCACGCAGTACGTTGCGCGCTCTGGTACGGTTCACTACGAAATAACGCAAATATTGTTCGAAATGTCGAATTCAAATACAAGAAAATCATGTGTTGTTCCAAAATGTAAAAGTACTACCACCAATGCACCCGAAAAGTTATTTTTTTTGGTTCTAATGGATATTAAAATACGTAAGAAATGGCTAAAAGCTATGAAGAGGTTGGGTCCATTTGGAGATAAAAGCAAAGTATATTGTTGTGAAGATCATTTTGACGTAAGTACATTGACAATCTATTATGTTATTTGTATTATAGGTAGTTTGTTATTGTATTTTTATAGTTTGCAGTAGGTTAGTATATCTAGTTTGTAGGTATTTGGTTTGTACAAGTAGGTATAAATGGTAACTGAACCATCATTTCTTGGAATCACGAGCCGATTCCAAAAAAACAAACAAACGAATATACTATAGTCGGCCAAGAGATCGCATCACAGGTGCGAAACAATAAACGGCTGAACGACCATGACCTAATTTCAAGTTCACGCAGGGCCTGCCCGGGCGCACCGAACGTCACTCGAAGTCGGAAACATAGGCCGGCCGTGCGCCGCTCCTATTTATTTCCCATTCATTTAGTACCTACAGAACATCTTCCGTTTCACGCGCGAGAACATTTCTATCTTCTAACAATAGTTTGTATGGAGAGACGTACTTTAAAAGCACTTCACAAATTTGAGCCAAACAAAAATGGATAAAGTTGTAAAACTTAAAGATGTAGTCGTTCAGTGCGTGCACGAGTACAGTCAAGGAGCGGCCGCTGCCAGCAAGAGTACCTACATAAATATGTAGGCAATATGTAAAATCAGACCAGAGAGGTGCAAAACCTTTGGTATCAGTTTAAACGTATCAACCTAGTATGTAAATAAAAAAACAACAAATTTTACGCCATACCTTGTTTATTTAATCTACTAGCTATCTTCCGCGGTTCCGCCAGCGTTACTGTCGATCCCTCGTGAACTGTATTATTTCCGGGATGAAAGCTAGCCTATATCCTTCTCCGTGTTCTTGACAATACCAATGCTAAATTTCATTAAGATCTGTTCAATATTTTTTGCGTGAAAACGTAATAAACAAACAAATAAACGAACAAACTCACTTTCGCATTTATAATATTAGTTAGGATAAGAACCTACAAGTATTAGTGTATCAATACGAGCCAAAACCTTTTGCTCCACACGCTTCAAATCATAACCTAAAGCATTTATTCTTGTTTCAGATTGAGAATGATATGGAGAACTACATTAAATATAAACTGGTTGGGGGCAAACTGCAACTTAAAAAAGACATAGTACCTCACAAATTTAAATGTCAACAAGAAAACAATGATAAACCTGAAAGATCTGCAGTAAAAAAACGTTACCTAATATTTTGATTTATCTTTTTACTTTTTCATTTTTACTCCTCGCATTTCGGCAGCAACAAAATCACAATTTTTTGCAAAATAGTGGGCAACCATTAGTCCATCTATTTTGGGTAAATTATCCGATTGCCCTTTTTCATATCCTTCATCCATGTTGTGAATTTCACTATGAAGATAACAGTACCTAATATACTTAAATCAAAAACGAAATGAAACAACAATTTACTGACAAGCGTTAAGTATGGTTAAGTACGTTATCACTTAAAATGTCTACGGCCGTGTTAGTACTGCGCGCGCGCGCGCGGGCGGAAGGAGTGTATGACCTGTGACGTCACACCAACGCAGCGCCAACGCGCGGCGATTGCAAATAAACGGGATTTTTAAATGTCTATAAAATCTAAACTATTTGATATTGTGGCATGAAACAAAAAATAGTGTGTTTATATTCACATAGGCTTTACTGTGACAAAGTTACAAGCGATTTCGCATACCCAGTAACATTCTCCATTGTCTTGATCGTGTAGTAGTAATTATTGTAAACGTAACAGACCTATGTCGAAAACTTGGATATCAAAATCTTTTCAACTTACTTTTGTTGAGTAACTATACCTTCAAATTTCAGATTGTACTATTTAAAGGATAAGTAAGTATATAGGTAGTTAAAACTGGGAATTTATGGAAAATTTGAAAATTTAATAGGGATGTGCCGAATATTCGTTTTATCAGAATCAGAATCAGAATCAGAATAATTTATTTGTGAAATGTAGGTTAGTTTTACAATAATGGAAGAATTTTATGTTCGGTATTCGGCATATGATTCGTATTCGGCCGAACATTCGGTAAACTTGCCGAATATTCGGGACAGTGGTACTTAAAGATTTTAATAACAGTTACTCTATTGTGAACTATATTAGAATGAGAATGATTGATTGAACGATGCATGTGCATATTATAGGTAGACCTAACCTAAGTAAATCACTGTGTAGCTTTATACTTTTGTGACAGTGTAGCTGTATTTCTTTATAATAGTACTTAGATGAAAGTATGATAATTAAACAAGAATATCAAGATACAGTAATTTGGGTCCTTATTTATTATTAAAATTTAATCAGAGGGTTTGTTTAGAGTAAGAAATAAAATATATAGATAGGTATTCGAAATTATAATAACTGTTTATTGTTATTGGTAAGAATTAATTGCATTATTACAACGATTTCTAAATAAATCATATGTTTTGTTTTATTAGGTATAGTAAAATAATATTGTTGTGGCGAGCCTTTCTTAAAATTTGTTTCAAACATTTATTTAACCAAAGAATAGCATTTCAGAAAAAGAGAGATGAATCAAACAAAAAATAATTATATAAACTTAAAAATCAAACTTAAAATAAACTTAAAAACAAATGCACGTGGTGCCGTTTCGTTTCGCACTGGATGATGCAATAATAATGACAGGTATTGACCACAAATTATATAGTGTATTGACAAGTGTAACGGGGTAAGCGAGGGGAGCGGGCGCCCGGCGTCATGCTATGTCGTCTTTCATTAGAATTAAGCTTTCCATCATTAACGCCATCTATCCGCCACACCCAAAACAGTTTTAGAGCAAATCATAATGCATTCATGTTGCAATTTTTTTTTTACCTTTTGGCATGTCAACTTTTATCAATTGAGGAATAAAGTTTCAAGTTGGTTTCAATTATGAAAAAGAAGATTTATTATGGACAGCAAGATTGATATTGCGCAGAGCTATGTACAAGCGTTTGTAAAGCAATACTTATGTATGTCCTTTGTTATTAATATTGTTTGATCTCTTATACCAATAAATGATTACCACGAAATTTCGGTGTATCTTTTTAATGTGCACAAAATGTTTGAAGTCGTATTTTCATTATACATTCATTATATTATACATATTTTAATATAATAAATAATGAAAATACTTTACTTCGTGCATTTTGTGCAAATAAATTTCTAATCAATAAAAAATAAATTTAAAAAAGAGGACTACACAATTAAGCCTCGAAAAGAACCCTTCTCAGGCGAGTAAATAGTTTTGGGTTTGGCAAATAGATGGCAGCACTTTCTTATAACTGCGAAACGGCCATCTATAAACACTATACTTATCTATGCCCGGCGTCAATTCGCGCGGTTAGCGTAACACGTATAGACCTGCTCCGGTATGCCGAATATTCGGCCGTATTCGGTGAAATCTATGTTCGGCCCATCACTAGAAGATAATGACTTATTTTTGTACTATTATTTAAGGATCTATCTTTAACGTAAAGCGTAGTAACATAGGTTCTCGCGAACGAAGTTGTGGACATCAGCTAGTTAGTAATATAAATTTTATAGTACTTAGTGTCACCATCAATGTTTGTTAACTTCATAGTTGGCGCAACTCTCAGACTTGCATTTGCCAGGCTTTATGACTTATGGATGTAGGTATACCGGTACTGGCATTTGACCTAATAAGGGTACCTAGTTAGACGTAGGTACTAACTAATCAAAATGCGATAGCAGTCAAGCTTTGACTGATGAAACGACGTAATGTAAACGGTGGTTATAGTTTTGTACCTATTGCCTATATTACGAAATTTGCGGTTTGGTTGTACGATCCATCTTAATTAACAAATTACTGCCTACGAGGTTGGGTGGTATAATGCTACAGTATGCTACCGGTAAAGATAGTAGATAGTATGTATGAAGTGCTACCTACGCTCTAGTTGATATTAAAATAAATCAAAATTAATTATTTACTCTCCACTAGTAAAATATAATAACTCGAACCATAGAATTCAAGAAAAAATTCCTTGACAAAGTCACCCATTCTTGGACTTTGCTTAGGTGATTTTAGAGGTAATAGGTTAGTACTAGGGCATGCAGAACCGGGTCCGGTTTCAAGATTTTGATACCCGGTTCTTGTAGATATTTAGAACCGGGGCACCGGGTCCCCGGTTCCAGCTGCAAAGTTTAAATTTTTCACAGAAATGGAATGAATCGTAGAGAATATTGACAGGATATGCAAATATTATATGAAGTATGAAATTAAATAGTTTAGATTTGTCTAGTCAACATATATGTTATGTTGCAGGGATATTATAAAAACCGTGATATTATGATTTCACTAGTGACATTAAAATTACACTAATTATTGTCAATTGTTTGTATTACTTACAATTTAACGGGCTAGTTTCAGTGCCATTATAATTTCACTAGATGGATACAGTGAAATTGTAAGGCAGTGATATTTTGACAATAACACTGATTTAAGAAAGCCGTTAGATTATCAGAGCGATCGCTGATTGGTCCGTTTTCGTTACCACCTGAGCTACAAGTATTAAACATAGAGTTAGGAAATAAGAGACAGGTATTTGAAAATCATTTTTTTTATTTTACTTGTAACTTTTTTATAGTACTTCTTATACTATAAAATATAAGAAGCAAAATATGCTAAAACTGTTATAACATTTAATAATCATAAACTTTAATAATTATAAGCTTAAAAGTAGGTAATACTGGTAGTAACATGTGGGTCACTAGCCTCGATTTATGGCTTTGAATAAAGCTTAAATAATAATAAAGAAATAATATGTACTAATAATCAAACATAATAATTATGTTACTTTTGTCATTTCCCATAATTTTTTTCTTCCCTACATCCAGTACATCATATTTTGATGCATAATGGTACTGCTGATTAGTCGTTGTAAGCTTTTGTATTTTTCTTGCTTTATATTCTTCAATTGCTTTTATTACCTGATCGATTCTATTCGCACTCCATTCTGGTTTTTTCGTTTTATCAGATTGGTCACTGTACCTAGTACTTTCGTAACTCTGTGTCAAAATCTTTTCGTACCACAATTTCACACTTGCTTCCACGTGCATTTGACGTATCTGACGATTGAAACACTTTCAAATGCTCACGATCACTCATTTCGAAGATATTGACTAGAATAATTAAGTAAATATCTCATAAAACACCAAAAACATGTAATAAACTGATATTAAAAAAGCACGGCCCAATGTTTACAACTATTGTTTTGCAAATGGCGACTGATTAACTCAATTGACCAATCAGAACACGCGGAGCTCCCACCACAAACTCAAGTCATAATAAACCTAGATTTATTATAATATCACTATTGCGGACCAGTGAAATTACAATATCACTGAAAAGAGTCCGTGAAATTATAACAACCAGTCGTTATTGACAATAATCAGTGCAATTATAATTTCACTAGTGAAATTTTAATATCACGTCTTTGACAAAATCACTGCGACATATACACTCACTGGCACGGAAACTTGGTCACATATAAATTTTACGATTTTTTTCATTTAAATGTATTAGGGTGCACACAATAAGTGTTTCATGCTTTTAAAAATTGAAATTCAAAACGTCACTACACCAATATGCCCATTTATTGAATTAGGCACTTTTGCAGACGAAATATTTTTACACTAACAATTTTAAAACCGTATCGAATAAAAACAAATGTAAACTAGTTTATTGTCTTAAGTTTCCTCCTTTAGCCCTTATAAAGGCTTGCATTCGATCTGGCATGCTTTGAATGATGTTTATGACATATCAACTTGCGGTATATTTTTCCAAGCAGTCAGTGCTGCATTTCGAAGTTGGAGTTTCTGGCGGGTCAGAGGTTGACTTATCTTTCTTTTGAGAATGTCCTAAACATGCTCAATTGGGTTTGAGTCCAGACTATGGTTTGGACACTGCAATTTTCGAATACGACCTTTTTGAAGGTAATTTGCAAAGTGTGCGTGCATTATCGTGCTTTTGGAGGCATCGGTCGTGCCCAATGTATCCCGAATGTACCAAAACATGTCTCTGTAGGACCTCGTGGACCTCGTTGATGGTCCGGTTCGGAAAACGGTCTTACCGGGCCGAATTGCATCTAACGACTCCACTGCTTGGTTTACGGGAATACTGGCCTGTCTCCTGATATCGTTTTAGGGCATACTGCATCAACGAACGTGGTATATTAAGCACCACAGCAGCATCACACTGTGTTCGCCCTTGCTCGACTAATGCTACGCCTGAACAACCTGTGCAATGGCATTTTATTGGCTTTAAAGTACCTTCAGTTAATAAAAAGCACACCTTAATGATTCATTAAGCTAACCGTAAACTTTTACAACACATAAATTAAAACTTGCAAGTTGTCAGGAGATCTTCAACGAAAAGTTAAAAGTCGCACGATAGTGCGCTCAAACATAATAAATTGGCCTTTTGAACTATAAGTAATAATTTTTTTACCTCCCCTCATAAGAAATATTACTTGGAAACACTAAAAATATGCTAATGCGAGATAAGCGTTTGGCCAAGATTCCTGCCACTGAGTGTATTTAGAACTTTTACATTAATTCAGTTTTTATTTAGTAACAAATCAATCTTGATTTAATTACTTTTCTTTATATTTTTCTTATATTAACTAGTAGTAAGTATTGGAACACCAAATAAAACCGAATAATCTTTTCATTGAACGCTACAAAAACATTTGGGATGGCGGTAATATAAGTGAACTGTATAGCGGCTAGCGGAGCGGTTTGTGATTTGTGGTTCAGAAAAAAAATTTATGTGGAATTAGATATTATGGAGAGGGAAGGGGACTCACCGAGCGCGGTTCGATTTAGCTTCTGGAGTATCTTGCCTTCAGCTGCACTTCAAGAAACGCCACTCACTGTCTCACACATGCCGGATGGACAGGAACCCTAGGCCAAGGTTACTCTGCCGGCCGGCTAAGTTCCACACACTTTAGAACACTAGATCACTTAATACATAGTTTTGTAATGTGTTTTCCTTAAGTGACCGGCATTACCCGGTTCTACCCAATGTTTTCACTTGCACACTCAACTCGAAATTGCCCACGATTACGAAACACACAACTCACAGTATCAACCCGAAAAACGCTTTTATGATTTTTGCGGCTATGACATACATAACCGAATCAATGGGTTCCAGACATTGGAAAATTTGAACCCATCTTCACGATTTAAATTATTTGTAGGCTTCTTAATTTCAGAACAGTCATGAACAGTCTTGGTACATAGTGGCGTTCTGTCGAAATAATCCGAGGGTTATAAAACTTAATGCCGTGACTGTGGTCCCGAATGAATCACGTGTTCCGCAATAGCTGATTTCTGCGTGTCATTATTTATGATTACGATTTATATTATTTTCTAAAGTTTAATACAAAGATTTTACGTAGGTAAGGTAGGTATATACCTATTCAGAAGTTTTCAAATGCCTTTTTTATCTCCAATGTAATAACAGGTTATTATTGTCTGATTTGATATTTTAAACCGTATTTTATTTAGATACTTACATGCTAAAGCAACTGCTTAAATGTATTTTCTCAAAAGACACCAGTCCTAAAAGGTTTGATAACTTTATAATCCAATCATACTTCTACACATGGGTATGAACATTACACAACTCCTTCGTGAATTCCGCAAGTATCCAAAGATGAAACTCCTGCGTTACATTTCAAAAGATTCATAAAAAGTTTGGTTATTATGTTATAAAATGTACAATTTCTTGTAAATGAGTTGTGAAGACGAAGCATAATCCAGTTCGTTAGGTATAGCGGGCAATTAAAATACGGTTACAATCTTTATGATGAAATTATCGTTTATAATGTGAAAATAATGCTTTGTTTTACTCTATTTGAAACATAGTGCATAGTGGTACGTCTACCACAGAACAAGGATTTTTTTTCTGTGTTGTGTACATTTATGAAAATAGAAGAATCATCAACAGCAGAAGCAGCTGAAGCTTGAAGAATATTTTTGTCAATAAAATTACTTATTTTATTTTGGATAATTAGTAAATTAAGTATAACAAAGGGGTCTGAACTTTTTTGTATGGAGGCTGGCCTCGTCCAAACGTAGTATGAGACGCCATTTTGAAAATTTTTTAAAATGATATACCTAAATGAACAGGGGACACACAGAGGAACAATAAATGTTAAATATATAATGCTCTAAAGTGTCATGTTAGCCAGATAATAAAAATAAAAATCAGCCAAGTGCGGGTCGGATTCGCGCACGAAGGGTTCCGTACCATTATCTATAAAAGCTGCAAAAAATCACGTTTGCTGTATGGGAGCCCCACTTAAATATTTATTTTATTCTGTTTTATTTGTTGTTATTCTGAAAAGATTCCAGTTAATCAAAATCCATGCATAATGTACTCACAATAAAAATTTAAAGATACGATTCATAATAGTGTATTATTGAAAATGATATTATCGCTAACGTTGCGAATTTATCGTGGTACAGGGGACAACAAAAAACTTAACGCAAAACATCATGACATCACTATGCATTAGATAATTTACCTTAAACTCCTTTCAAGGAGTGAATAGCAACAGCCCTCGCTACATCCCACAGCTTAAAATCTGTGTATCTGTAGTTTATTATTAAATATCGCAATGACAGTTATCTGTTTACACATGTTTACAATTTTATCCATCATGCACACATAGTAGATTGTTTACCAAGGGCTGTATGATATGACACCCATAACAGTCGAGTGTTTTGGCGCCCGAACGAAGTGAGGGCGCCGATAGTTCGAGACTGTTATGGTTCCATACACCCGAAGTAAACACTCTACTTTTCATTTTGAATATGAGGAAAGTAAAAACAAACAGAATATTCTAAAAAAATGTTTGTAAGGTTTCTACGATTTTAAATGTAGCAAAATAAGCTGTATATGCTTCTGTGCCTTTGCCTACATACCTTTGGTAAATAAAAGTCCAAAGAGATTACAGATATCGATTTGACATGACACCCCCTATTCTTTTTTCAAATTTATTACAGCCCTAGGGCCGCCACATATCACTTTCAACCCGCATTTTAGGCAAGTTATGAGTTACTTTCAGAATATGAGACATGAAAAATTATATAGTAATGGATCATGCATGACATGTCATGTCAATCAATACATAGTGTACTCTTTGTACCAAGTAGATTCAGCCATGGAATTATTAAGTACTAGTACGTAGTACCATGGATTAATTCCATGGATTCTACTTTTTTTACAATATGATCTTTTTATAAAGAAGATCATAGTGCAAATTCAAAAGAATAATTTTGATTAGTTAAGTCAGAGTATTGTCATGGGAATTTCTTTGGTTTAAGGTGGAACGATTAAGTTACAAAAAGCTGAACGGTCGTTAGATGGCGCTACTTTCGCTATTTAGTAGTTTTTATTTATTTGTTAATTGTTCTTTGTATCTTTTTAACTCAAAATACTATTAGCGCATTCTATAAATAAATATTGAATTTTCGAAACCAACATTTATCTTTTTGTAGTACATAAATCATCCAATTATCTCGAGAGAGTGTTTCTGTCTCCCAATTTTACTAATAACTCACACATGCATACCTTATTTCTGAGTTTCTTGTAGTAGAATAGTTCGACCCAGCTGAAAATGATAAAGTAGCCCAGAGGTCTACGTACTAGGCTTAGATATCAAAGATTTAGGGTTCGAGACTTCTGATGGTAGATTTTTTTTTATTATTTTTTTATTATTTATTTTATATTATTGTTTATTTAAATAACATCACAATATTATTTTTGATGTATAAATTGCAACAAATGCAATTGCAACTTTTTTAAATTGCACAAGTGACAAGAATGTAATTGATACTCTAAATTTTAAGATTTCTTAGTGTGTTTGCCCATTATAATATATTTTTTTTAAACCACTGCTGAACAGATTTTGATTAAAATTGCAGTGTTTCCTCAATCAAAAAAAAAGTGGTGGTGGTTGTTGGATCATCATGTTACCGTTTTCTATACTTCTATACTATATAATATTACTAGCTTCCCGCCCGCGGCTTCGCCCGCGTGGACTACACGACTTATGCTATTGTGGGTTATCCATAAGAGATAAACCTATACCACCGCGGAGTTTTCTGTAGACATTTTCAAGGTGTACAAATACTTATTACCTTATATTGATAAATCTCGTAGGGTTCAGCCTGCGTTTGCAATGTAAGCGGAAAAAATGTAATCATTTACGACATCACATTAGAAACCTTAAAAATTACAGTATTTCTCTACTATATGTTGAAGGTTATTTTACCTTCCTCTTGAATCACTCTATCTATTTAAAAAACCGCATCAAAATCCGTTGCGTAGTTTTAAAGATCTAAGCATACATAGGGACAGACAGCGGGAAGCGACTTTGCTTTATACTATGTAGTAATAAAGAGGAAAGATGTGTATGTATGTATGTAATGAATAAACTCAAAAACTACTGGACTGATTTCAAAAATTCTTTTAGGATGCTACACTATCCCTGATTAACATAGGCTATATTTTATCCCGATATTCCCACGGGAACAGGTACCACGCGTGTAAAACCGCGAGGATCCGCTAGTACAATACTACAATACTATTATATTAGTTTTATTTAAAATCAATACATTTAGCTCCTTTCGGTATATTGGCGCGTATATAAATTTGCGCAAATGATCATATTTTGTCTACTTGTTTGTTAGTTACAATCTCCATTTTATATTATAATAGTTTTGGAATCAAGCTCGAGACGCCATTTTTATACTTACTCTTTTTGTTTACTTATGTGGTGAAATTTTACATCTTGTAAATCTTGTTAAATTCTACCTTTAAAGCTTTAATTTACTGCGATAATTTATTATGGTGATGTAAAAACTTAGAAGCTTGATTTTTACAGTTCGGGGGACCCATAGACTTTAATCTTTATTAATATCAATTTTATACTTCACGTGTTTCTGAGCATTGAGTCTTTAAAGGCACTTATGTGCATATAACTAATTTCGTGTTTTAATTTATAAAGATACTGATATTATAAAATATTAATACATAAAACATGTAAGTAAGCAAAAATTCCCCAAAAAAAATTACTATTAAGTACTTACCTCAAAATGAAATTGTATTATTCAACAAATACTTAATTCGTAAAGCAGCGCAGCGAACACCGGGGTTGGAAACAATTAAATATCTATTGTGTTTCGTTTTCCGATGCCTGAGAGGTTATAAAATAAAAAGTGCTTACCTGTTGTGTATCTTAAATATGTATTATGTAATGTTAAGTACAATCTCGAAAAAAAAAAATGCTGAGATAGCGCTAACATTCATTCATGCGCTATACGGTGAAAATGTTTTTGAAGGCTAACTGACCAATAATTGAGGCAAATTTAATTACATTTGTGCACTATTCGCGCAAATGTTTATTCGAGCAAACGGCTTTTCGGGTAAGAGTCTTTCGCGTTATTAGCTTTTCGCGCAAATGTCCTGATTCATAGTCGAAACAACAATAGTCAAGTGATATGTGACGTCAAATTCATGTTTTGTATTTGGCTTAGTCTATGTTTATCTCTAAGCTATCATCATTCTTATGATGTTTATTTTACAATTTTAACGTATTAAATGTTCACTTAGAACATTTAATACGTTAAAATTGTAAAATTAAAAATAAAATAAATCATTAAGATCGTTAAATCATTAAGATTTACGTAAAATAAATCATTTCTAGTCAGAAAATAAATTTCACTCAAAACTGAAATATTTCCACCCGTTTTGAAAGATTTCATAAATTTCGTTTATATTTAATTTTCATTTCAGTGAAATTTTTACTGGACCCATTCCCTAGTCACAATGAAAAAACACTACAAACAAATGACAAATACGGAACGGTGTTGTCAGTCAGTGTTGCCAGACGCCAGGGTGCCTCTGTCGCCCATTTAGAGATCTGAAGTAGCCCAAATCGCCCAATTTTTTTTTTGTTTTTAAAAACTTCGAAAACAAAAAAAAAACATATATATATATATACATACATATGTACATAATCATCATTTTAATTTCAGTAAGCACCAAGCACTAGTCTTATCATAAAAAAATTGCGTTTTTTCTGGGTTTATATGTAAAACAAAATATATATATTTAGGTATATATGTATAACTGGTTTTTTTTTTAACCCAATTCAAGGCAATCAATGACATCCATAATTGCTTACTCGTCCTTATCTCCTGCTTTTTCATATAGAACTGACGAAATTATAATAAAAAAAGAAATATAAATCTTACTTATATTATAAATGGGAAAGTATATCAGTTTGTTTGTTTATTCCTCTTTCAGGAAAAAACTACTGAAAAGATTTGGATGAAATTTGGTATACAAGTACTTCAAGTAGTCGACTAACACATAGGCTACTTTTTATCTTGATGAATGAGAAGCCGCTATTGCTAAATAATTTTGTAACAAGTACCTTCATACCTACCTACCTGTCTGTTTTGCGAAAACAAAATTATTAATAAATATTATACAAGAAAATATACTAGAAAAAAGGAACTAGTCTCATGTCGCCCTGACGGGATGAGACTAGTTCCGTTTTTCTAGTATATTTTCTTGTATAATATTTATTACATAAAAATAGCATTGTAAAATGCAAAATTAAAAAGTTTTAACAAAATTATTACATAATTATTAATGATTAAACGAACTTACCTGTACGTGAAGTTCTATCATAATTATACTAAGTGCTTCGTCCGAAGAGATTAGTAGAGTTAGTAGTTATATGACACATTGTAGTAACGCGTAAGTGACACCACTTCAGCACTATAGTTGAGAAAAAAAAAAAGAATGAAAGTAAAAGAAAATATTGCAGTGGTAACACTGTTGCATTTTCATTTTTCGCGCCTTTTATGTGACAAATTTCAAAGAAAATGGCGCTATCGACCTGTCATGTGTGTTTCCTGGTCTCTGGCACCACCGACAGGCCTCATTAAGTTCAGAGAATTTTGATATTCCTGAGAAGAATAGGGCCCTAACTAGGGAGGGTGGGTTACTAATCTCTTCGGACGAAGCACTTAGTATAATTATGATAGAACTTCACGTACAGGTAAGTTCGTTTAATCATTAATTATACTCGTGCTTCGTCCTCAAGATTAGTAGAGTTAGTAGTTATATGACACATTGTAGATGTTTAGAGAATTCGAGGGAATATCAAAAATAATAGAAATTTATGATAATTAATATATTTACCAATTAATATAATAAACAAATGTTTACAATGAACACAGAGTTCTCGCCAATGTAATGTTGTCGTTACTTTCAAGAACGGGTCTATTGTAAAATTTTGCAAAGGTAGAGGAATTGCCGCTCCATCCAGCCGTTTTTCTAATAATATCTAAATTAACACCGAGCTTATGTGCTGCGGATGTAGCAGCATGTCGCGTACTATGGGAGGAAAATATGGATACGTCTATTCCGCTATCTTTGAGTGTACACTTAATCCAACGACTAAGTGTCTGAGTAGATACACAGTTATGTGGTTTACGAATGCTAATAAATAGTTGATTGGATTTTCTTAAATTTTTAGTTTTTTCTATGTATACCTTAAGGGTTTCGGCAGGACATATTTGTGGACGTTGATTATAATAAGGTAAATAAAGTGTGGGTTGATTTTTACCCAATTTTGAAGTTTTAATTAAATCTGCTATTTTGATTATTAATTTATCATTTTGATAAATTATTTGATCACTTTTAATTTTTGACATTGTTTGTACTCTATGCGCCGTAACAAGTGCAAGTAATGTAATACATTTCTTTGACAATTGTTCAAGGTTTAAACTTTCATTTGGATAAAGAGATGCTAAGTAATTTAATACTGAACTTGGATCCCAAGTTACATTATAACGTGGCAACGGAGGTCTTAATTTATATACACCTTTACAAAACCTTATGATTCTGTCATCGTCTGACATGTTACCTACTATTAGAGAAAGTGCAGATCTGTGGCTATTTATGGTGCCGTACTGACCTCCATTATTATATATATTAGTAAGAAATTCTATAACAATTGGAATAGAAGGGTTGTATATGCTAACATTATTTTCAATACAAAATGCATACCATTTCTTAAAACAAACGTCGTATTGTTGCAAGGTTTTTTCGGACAGAGATGCCAGGGTGATATCTAATGCGGACTCGGGGACGAGGCGTTGCCGTAGTGCCGTCCGGACAAGATTCCGGCAACCAGGGTAACGTGAGCTTGCAAATTCTGGCTGCTGCAAGAGGGGATGAAGACATCATAATTCGGCAGCTTTATTACATCCGATACAAGTAGCTGGTAGTACAGAGGATACCAAGGTTGGGATGGCCAATCAGGCACAACCATAATACCCTCGGCATTGTCTGAAATTATTTTTCTTAGGGACTTAAGTATTACGGCTACTGGTGGGAAAGCATAAAATAATTGCTTAGACCAGTCTAAGGTAAAGGAATCGGTAGCGCTAGCCCCAGGATCTGAATGTAATGAAACATATGTATCACACTTTTTATTAACGCGGGTAGCAAATAAATCAATAGAAGGAATTCCTAATTTATTTATTAATTTTTGATAACTAGAATTTGTAAGCTCCCATTCGATATCTGGATGAGTACGTCTAGATTCTCTGTCAGCGATAACATTTTCTGAAGATTTGATATAAGAAGCAACTATAAATATTTTTCGGGTTTCACACCAGTTCCATATATCTTTTGTGATTTTAGTTAAATGGGGAAATTGGATACCTCCCATGCGATTAATATAGCTGACTGCAGTAGTGTTATCTACTCTAAGTAATATTTGACAATTATAGCAGTTCTTCCCAAAAATTTTAAGGGCAAAGAAGGCCGCTAGCAATTCGAGTTGGTTAATGTGCAATCTTTTTTCACTATCAGACCAACGACCACTAGCGGTTTGACCGTTACAGGCTGCTCCCCACCCCGTTGTTGAGGCGTCAGAAAATATTTCTAGGACATAATTGTCATTTCTAATTCTATGTACGGAATGATCAATTACTTTTAACCACCAATCTAAGTCAGGTAGTAATGACTGTGGTAAATTCATGTATTTTTCGTAGTCGCCGTTGCCTAATAAATTAAGAAATTTACATCGTTCTAGTTCTTTTGTGTGCAGCCAACCATATTCAATCGCAGGGCATGCAGAGATCAATAAACCTATAAGTTGTGCAAATGTTCTTATTTTAATTCGTTTGAGTTTTACAAGGTTCTCAATTTCAGATTTAATACGGATTCTCTTTTCTTGAGGTAAAGCAATTTGCCATTTATGTGTATCTATTATGAATCCTAAGTATCGACAGGAGTTTGAGGGTATTTTTACACTTTTTTCTTCGTTAATAATAAATCCTAACGCTTTTAAAACAGATTGAGTGATTTCAATATTTTGTAAACAATCAGAATATGTAATACCAATCAAAAGTAGGTCATCCAAATAAATTGATGACATATATCCGGCAGAACGTAACAATTTGACAACTGGTTTCATTAATTTGGTAAATATAAATGGAGCTGTACAAATACCAAATGGGAGAACGTTAAATTCATACAATTTATGGTCGACAAAAAATCGAAGGTACTTTCGAGATTCCGGATGAATTTTAATTAAAAAGTACGCATCTTTCAGATCTATAGTAGCAATAAAAGAGTCTTTAGATATAAGTTTAAGTACAGTACGAATGTCTTCTAATTTAAAATGCTGAGATTTCATGAATCGATTTAAGTTTTTTAGATTAAGAATTAATCTTTTCTTGCCATTTGGTTTTGGTACTAGAAATATGCGAGATATGTATTGATTAGCACATGGTTGACACTTAGATATTGCTCCTATTATGATTAAATTATTAATAGTATCATTTACATGATGTTTTTCAGAGTCTGTAAAGTTGGTTACAGCCGGTAAATAAGATTGATGGACTGGGCGTTCGAATTGTAATTTGTATCCATCAATCCATGATAAAATGTTGCGATCACAGGTTATAAAAGACCACAGTTTATAAAAATGGGAAAGTCTTCCAGCATAACGTACCGAATCTATCGACGTTGATGGTTCGGCCCTGGCCGCTGTGAGTAGCTCATTGACGCGGTCCCGCGGCGAAGGGGCGGTGGGTTGCGTGCAGCTGGCAGCTGGAATCGTGGCGGCGGCGGGCCCGGTGGCTGCCTGCGAACTGGAGCCCTCGCCTTCCAGTTTAAATTCTTGTATGGTGTCTTTGTCGACGATGAAGTCGTAGGTTTCTTAGAAGTATCCAACTTGAGATCAGAACTGGATTTTGTAAGTGCCTTAGCAGTTTTTAGTGTTTCGACCAAGTTGTTTCCAAATAAGTGTTTGTCAATTTTTGTAAGAGACAGTTGGTCTTTTAGCTCTTTTTTTACGGAATATAAACAAAAGTTCCGTCTTGCCTCAGATTCCGAGTGCTGGACATCGCAGAAAATTCTGCCAATATTCATGAGCTCTTTAATTAAGTCGGTATTTTTCTCGGTTGAAACCAGCTGATCAGATATTACTTTGCCCAAGCACGAAATGCTGGCTGCGATCTGTTTTTGTCTTGATTCGATTGCCTTGTCTCTTTTTATTACCTGTTCGGTAACAGCTGCTTTTATTTCAGCATTTAGCTGTGGGGCGGCGACATTCAAGCAGTTTTCAGGCACTAAGTATTTTTTAAGCATCTCTTTACGAGCATCAGTACTTAGGCCGGCTGTGGCAATGTGCGTAAATCTGGTCGCTACGTCTTTATTAATTTCAGGTCCGTATTCCACAATATGTGACGGATCTTCGCCCAAAATATTTTGAATATCATCGTCTGTGGCAGACTCTGTGTGACCACTGGGGCCCGCATCGACATCTCCAGTAACATCTGGGTTGTCTGTTTGGGTTATGTCAGTATCCCCAGTGACTAAATCAATAATAGTTTCTGGCTCATTGTAGTTTTGATTTGTGTCAAGATCTAAAACAATTACCAAAGGTCAATGAGACGATTGAAGTTTATTTAAATTTAATTGATTAACAAAAGGTAATATATTTAGACTATTGCGGGTATTCGCAATTAAAATTCGCTTCTGTATCAAAAATTATGAGTAGCTAGTAATTATGAGTTCTGACAAACAATAAATTAAAAATTTACCAGAATGAGCACAGCATATAATTATATTCACGGCCTTGTCCAACAATAAACCATGCGGCGAGATAGCCCTGCAGGCTACTCTGATGCATGTTAAAAAAATGGACTCAATCAAACGAATATTGCGGCGATATAGTTCTTCAAACTATTCTGATGCAATATAATACACAATGCGTCAAGATAGTCCCAAAGACTACTCTGTGCATGTTAACAATCATTTTATTAAGATAATTGCTTCGAGTTAGTCCCGCAGACTACTCTGATGCAATAAAATAAGCTATGCAAGTGTAATTTTTTATCACAGAAAAGTAGGTAGGTGTACTTACTATTTAAATTTTCTTGAAGTTGTGGTGTAGATGCTCTCGATGAGTTGGAGGACTGACTAGAAGAAGAAGAACTTAAGGATAAAGTTCTACTTTTCTTGCGACGCGAACGCTTAATCTCCTTTTCTAGTATCTTTAACTTCTTTGCAATGAAGTCTAAGTTGGTTTCACTTGACCGTTTCGACATTATTGCGAAAGCGTGTGAAGTGGTTGAGCACTAAAATGCGAATGAGGCCTGTCGGTGGTGCCAGAGACCAGGAAACACACATGACAGGTCGATAGCGCCATTTTCTTTGAAATTTGTCACATAAAAGGCGCGAAAAATGAAAATGCAACAGTGTTACCACTGCAATATTTTCTTTTACTTTCATTCTTTTTTTTTTTCTCAACTATAGTGCTGAAGTGGTGTCACTTACGCGTTACTACAATGTGTCATATAACTACTAACTCTACTAATCTTGAGGACGAAGCACGAGTATAATTATAATTATAACACATACCTTTTGCCCAATCGTCTTTCTCCCACGCGTTTTTTTTTCATATTATCCCCACTATCCCATACAAAGCTTGGTTTTAGTTTCAGCCATAACTACTTAAATATTTTATTTCTGCACTGTACTCCAATGAAATCAATAATAAATAAAAAAAAAATTGAAAACCGACCGACCAAATACCGCGCGAAAGCTGTTTCGTGTCAATAATATTTTAAAAGTCCGCGCCCGCCCGATCGATCCGATTAGTTACTTTACGTTTCCAATGGCAAAGAATAAGCGGCGCGTGGCGCCTCTTTCTAAAACTAAATCTCAAAGTTATTGTAATTTGAGCTCTAACTTAACTAAATTAAGGCTATGAAAAGTGACATAAGTAGTTAGATCTCTTTTGCACCACGCACTCACGGTGCACCACATCACGCGCCACAGAGAAGCGGAACTCATCTGTGGCGCACGCCAGTAAAAATGCGTTTCGTTGCATGCAATGTACACGAGAATGTCAAATAAAAACAATTCTGATTCAAACAAAGTAATTTTATTTCAAGTCAACTAACATAATTTGGAAGTAGCCCAATTGGCGACAAGTCGCCAATCCGTAGTTTCTTGTCGCCGCTGGAGGCCCTCGAGTAGCCCAATTGGCGATTTATCGCCCAATCTGGCTTCACTGTTGTCAGTACGTAGATGTGATTGCGGACAATTTAATATTTGAAAAGGGACCACATGACATTTGTCTAAATAAAAAAAAAAAATAATTAAGTAAGTACGTTACATAATACAAGTAAATTTTATTTGCACGAAGCAGATACAATTTTCGTTTCTTTTTTTTCCTTTATAAAATCTTATTTTCTATTTTTTTTACAGTGATGAGAGAAAAAAAGATTTACGCATAAAAAACAAAATATAAGTCGTGTTTAGCATTTTTTAAAATCGGAGTCAAGATAAATCCTACAAATCACAACTTTATATCATAATCCCAAAGTAAATTATTACTGACGAAACTCATCTCTTTTGGGACGCAACGGCAACACAGCTGAAAAATCTAGTAAAGAGAAATTTAAACAATTATTAAATCGAGACAAACGTAAGAGCGGCAACTTCGCGCGTTGCGCGTCTTAGCCGCATGGAATGGCAACGTCGCGATTTTTGTATACGTACACGACATTTGTCACATACACAGTCGTAATTTTTGCAATAATTTAGTGTTCATTTATAGGTGATTTCTGAATGAAACAATGTTTGTTTATTAATTAAGCGCAAATGAATACCCGAGAATAAATAGTTGCACATATATTTAAGTATTAATTCTGTTAATCTACCAAGATTATCTCGACTGTTTTTTGTATGAAAATCGTTCCACCTTAAGTTTAAATCAATTGATTTATCTAAACAATTTGTACCTAATGAAATGTGAAAATAGTTTTGAGTGCAAAAAAACACTCCAGAAAAAAAACAATACCTACGTGGATTCATGAAGTACGAAAAAGTTGAGCGGTACTGGAGCTCTATTTCTGATTCACTCGTCTCGAGGATTCTACTGATTTTCGTGCGACGTTTGAGTTTCCGTATTCCGTAAAAGCGACCTTGCGTGCCTATACTTAACTTCGCTTTTTGCCTGTCGTACCGCCTCCCAACTCACGTTGGGAGGCGCGCAAGGGGCAAAGCGATAAGCGTGCTATGTCTGCGCTTGCAAGTTCGCTAATCGCGTGATCGCCTCCTCGTTTGCCTCGCCACTCGCGCGACGAGTGAATCAAAAATAGAGGTCCTGTTGTTTGCATTACATTGAATCTAAGATGAAGTTTGTTAGAAAAAATAAAAAAGGAAAGATTTGGTTTTAATTAGTTTATATATTCTATAGGTATATTTATATATTACCTATAGATCCTCCCTTTTTAATATTATTCCCGGTTCTAGGCCCCACACGTTATATTGTTTGACTGTAATATAAGTACTTGCCTTGTCACTGGAGCTAAGGGCTGCATGTAATTTTTTTAAATTCTATAGTCTCACCGCAGGAGTTATTGTGATAAGGCTCTTTTACGTGGTGGTGGAATTAATTAGAATCCAAGATGCTAACTTATCCTTTCAGTAAAAGTGTAAAAGAAATGAAAATAAAATTTATTAGAAAGAGAGAGTTAACGCTACATAGAATTTTGCTTCAAGTAGGTGTTCGGTATGTTAGCTCCACTTATACCTATACCTTCATGTTCGCGGCGAGCTAGTTTTGGTTCCGTTGACATTTACAGAAAAAAACCGGCCAAGTGCGAGTCGGACTCGCGTACCGAGGGTTCCGTTAAAAATTTTCAAAAATATTTTTTATTATTATGATGTAACTAAAAATTTACGGTTTTCGCAATTTTTCCTTTATCTGTATTATAAGACGTTACTTCGTACCAAATTTCTAGATTCTAAGTTTGCGGGAAGTACCCTGTAAGTTTTGATTCCCGTGCGAGTTTCGAAAATTTGAGGAAAGCGGCATAAAAAGCTGTATCTTTTGATTGCTTTGGCTTAGAAGTTTGAATTTTTCACAGCTCCAAGGGACAGTAGACCTGAGTATTAGATATAAATTGCAGTTTGATACCTCCACGCGTTCCTGAGAAAAACGGTCTTGACAGACGGACGGACGGACGGACGGATAACGAAGTGATCCTATAAGGGTTCCGTTTTTTTCCTTTTGAGGTACGGAACCCTAAAAATACTAAAATAGGCACAAAAAACTTAAATCTTGCGCAACATCAATGTTTCCTGTGTAATAATTTATTACACGATATTGAAATTGACACCAATATAGATATTTTCATGTAATATCATTTAGTAACTGAACTGACTATCGATGCAAATAACTTATTATTGTCATTTAAGATGGCGATTCATGGTATTATGTATAAAAGTACTTTTAAAAGTATATTAAATATTAAGCAGTGTCCGCTGTCAACTAATATAGGTATATTAAAATACTGTACTTACCTATTAAAATCTAATACAAATTAACGTATATAAATGTTTGTTGGTTTTTAGGCTATAATTATCAATCTCCTATAAAGTTATGATGAATTTTAAATAGAAAAATATTGGAAATAATTAACTCGACCACAAGTAAATTCTCAGATGGGACGCGAACCCACGACCTTTGGAAATCCGGTCCAATGCTTGTAGCCGAGTTGATTTTTTCCAATATATTTCTATTTAAATTTATCATAAGTATAAAAATAGCATTGAAAACTGCAAAAATAAAAAAAAAACAAATCTCCTTTAATATTTTTATATTTTTTTCAAATAAGTACTGTAGCGTTAAATAACCGCTACTAGTTGTCGACCTTCGGCGCCGCCGAATTAATTATTTTCAATTGTGTGTTCTATCTTTAAATATGTAAAACCTCCATGTTTATTTGCTGGCAGTTTTTCTTTTGTCACTTTTGAATTTTCAAATGAGTTTTTTTCTGTTTGCGTTGTCAAGGCGATCTGTTTGGATTTTTTCGTCAGATATTTTCTTGAATTCGTCGTGGCGTGTTATTTTTATCAAAGTTTCGGTGGAATTGGCAAATAAGCCATTGCTGTCCTGTGTTTTAAGGCGGCTGTGTAATTCAGCCGCTATAACCGTGTAATTTAATTTGGAAGCCAGGTTTACTGGGTAAGTCGAGGGCATTTCCGATGCATTAGGGGTGGGTTTTGAGTTTGCTAGTTACTTTCGTGTGGACATCCACACGAATACATCCATCCATACTACATAGTATTGATAGGGTGTGTTTGTTTTTTAGCTAAACCGTACGGGCTAACCGAGGACCTCGTTGCCCGCTATCTCCCGTCGTCGTTCACGTGGTGGTCTCCGCCTGGGAACCTTCCTGTCCGGCTTACGGAGGGCTGGGGGCGGACGGTCGTCTCGCCGGTGCTCCTGCACGACCATTTGTGCGTATAGCGGTTCCGGACGGGCCGTCGGTGCCCGGGTTGCCCGTGCTTGTGGCCGGACCGGTACGCGGGACTACATTGTAGCTATTGTCTTTTTTTTATAACCGGTTTTAGTTTTTAAGTTCCGGTGTTTTTTGGTGTTTTTTTATTTTAGTTAATGTTTTAACCTTTATTAAGAAGTGTTATCCTCCCATCTAATTCCAAAAAATTTCACTGGTGATTCAATCGATCACCAGTGAAATTTTTTCCAAATTCCAATAACCCCACAGTCGGGCTACCAAGTTTTAGTTGCATTTTTACAAACCGTCGGCTCTCATCCCATCACACCCATGCTCATCAACACCACCCGACCACGCCGTTTTTTTATAATAATGCAATTTCCCTTTTTTAAGTTGAATAATTTTTTGGGGTAATTCGGATAATTTTTTTGCCCTTAATTTTTTTTATTTTAATTTCAACGTTTGCGTTATTAATTTTACTTACTTTAAATATATTTTGTGTAACATTTTCGGCAAATTTTAGTTAAATAAATTATACGTGTACAGATGAAGTGAAGTTTTTTTTATCTTTATTTTCATTACAGTACCTGTAAGTTTTAAGGTTATCAAAATAATGAAAAATAAGTAGGTTGGTAGGTACCTACTTATTTTTCACTGTTTCTGAGTAAAATCGCGAGGAAAAACATGTCCAATGACGATAAAATACAAATGTTTCGCGTTCTAAAAATGTAGGTTGTAAATAAAACTTATTTGGAGATTTGTAGAGAAGTTTTTGCTCGTTATTTCGTCGGGCTGGCTTGCTGCCGTTTTTGGCATCGCTGGAATTGGATTGAAGCTCGATTCTTTTTGTGAAACTCGTTGCAATCTCGTTTCAATCCGTAACTAGGCTGCCCATAGATCTGTGAAGGTACTTCAATAACGATGCGAGCTTAAAGCTCTACTGCTTAAAAAAATGAGGATGCCAAGACTTCCCTTAGATCTCACTTTAGAAGTTTTAATTTGGAAGTTCGCTTTTTAGGGTTTCGTACAACTTTATTTTTTCACTTTATTCAAAAACTATGAGGATTACACAGTTGAAACTTGGTAGGTAGATGTATTCTGTAAACCGCTTTACGGTTTTTACACAAAAATAAAAAAATATGTATATATTAAGGGGGGGCTCCCCATACATGGAACTGATGTGTCGTCCCCCCCCCCCCTCTAACTTTTAAAATAAAAGCAAGTTAAAAATCTTAAAATAAATATATGCTGTAGACGTTTATAAAAACTTTCAACGAAAATTAGTTTGAACTAAATATATTATGCAGTTTCAGAGCTATAGCACATTTACCAAAACCGTTCATACAGACACTATGAAAAACAACGTTATATTTGCAGGCAAACAATTAGTGTTTTTTTTGGGTATGTGTATTTAATGTAATAATAGAAACTTTATTGCACACAATACAAAAACAAACACATAAAGAGAAAATGACAAAAAAAGAGGAACACACAATAGGCGGTCTTATTGCTACATAACAATCTCTTCCAGGCAACATTGGGTAAGAGACAAAACCCTTCATGTGCGAGTTCGACTTGCACTTGGCCGATTTTTTATCTTTTTTCACAGCTACAATCGAGAAACTTTTCCGGTAAACCAGTAGAGGTTTTTAAGATGTCAAATAACGCGTACCTAACTATAAACCTGAACATACCTATCTGGAAAATAAAATATAAAATTAGAGAAAACAGCACGCGTGAAAGCATTTTTTTATTGTGAAATGATAAATATTGGAAATTATAGTAACATCTTAAGTAATTGCAGGTATTAACGACCCCCCAAAATCTGCAGGTATTACCGAGGTATAGGGTGACGGAACCACTAGCTGACCAGTCACCTAAAGCTGTCCAAAACGGGGTTTTATTGCAATATTAAAAAAGCAAAGCAGGCCAAGTTGGCAAGTTTTGGTTTTCCAATAGTGGCAACACTATATCTGTCAAGCCTCTAATGAATTTGCTTCCTATTGGTGGAAAAATGTGACGTTCTCTTGTTGCACAAATGGCGCCACGTCTGATTCTTGTCTGAGTCATGATTTTTACTAAGACTTAAATTTTCGTATTACTTTGGAAATCGCGATCCATCTTAAATGTTTATGGAGTTTATGAATTAATTACGCATCAAAGTTAATAAGTAGCTATGGTTTTAGACATTTTTAATAATATTTGTGCCATTTCCTACATAATGTGGTTTTTATAGCCCTCGTTATGTTTTGCCACCTGTTGGTGGCATTTAAATTTTTCTTAAGCTTACCAGACTGGTCAAGTTAAAGGAAACCATGATTTGTATAAAGTTCAACTTTCTCATTGATTTTGAATAGATACTAAGCCATATTGTAATTTCTTTTAAATCTTTTCATTATAAGTGATGGGTATCCAAAGAATGACCAAGGTATATTTTGTATTTATTTTGAGTATTCATACTTCGGGGTAAAACATTTGTATAGGTGGTAGTTGTTTCCAAAACCTGACCACAAAGGTTTTGATTAACTTGTGTGGTCAAGCATATGTGATGCCTTTAAACGTTAAGCACTAACTCAAAACTCTTTCTTTTGCATTTATTTTGGTTTGGCTTTTTTGCTTTTATTAGGCAAGAAAAAACTGCAGATGCGAAAATTTTGAAGTACCTGATTTGAAGGATTCAAGATAGATTTCGTTATATTTGTTTACAAAGGCACATACTTTGTTGGCCAAATTGTATCGACATGTGATGATCGCGTACTGATCAAGTCAATGCATAAGCCACTGAATAATTGGAGATGGCCGAACAAAGACGATCTCATTTTGTACCGAATCGCAGATATAAAAGAAAAGGTCCAGGACCAGAACTGACTGGACCTCAAAAAATCAGACCCTCGAAAAAATAAACCAAAAACTACTAATACTTAATAACAAAATCTTTCATTTTTTCAATTAATTGACTAATTGAGGTGGTCAGGTATTGGGTAAAGTTGGTCATCTGTTGGTGAATGTCAGGTAATGGTGACTTTTGATTTTTTTACTTTGGACAGGCCTGACAAAAAATGTATGGTAATATCTGAATAAATGTTTGCCTCATTTGTATAGATATGTATCTAAGAATCAGTGTGCCAAAGGCAGCATCGCTCAAATTAAATTTGTAAACACAGTGGCCGCTGTAAAGTCGAAAGCCGCTTAAGTGGTCCTCTATTGGTTCCGTCACCCTAATTTATTGTCTTGATTTTAACTATAAACAAAGTGTATTTTTATACAAATGAATATACAGTAATAAAGATTATTTTTTGCTTAATTGTATTGTCTCTACTAGTGGTTTCCAATTAGTTATACCTACAACGTAGGTACCACTCTAAAAAAGACTTCGAACTCGCGTACCTACTGTTTGCAGGTAGAGGCAGGACATTGTTGTGCCTGCCTCTATAAAATCGATCTACTGGCACATTGATGGTGTCAAAGATAACTTGTTTAATCACTCATTCATAACCTAGCAGGCGGATCACAAGAGAAAAAAAATCTGAAATAAGAAAATTGTTTGCGCTTTTTTACTGTGGAGCCTCCACAACGATTCTCATTGGTCGCCGCGCGCACACGCGCAGCCAATGAGCGCCCAATGTCACCAAATGACATCAAAATTCAAAGGACAATTATCATATTTTTCACCTCACACGCTCTGAAAAGGAGGTTTTGTCAATCAGTTTAGGCGTAGAAAATCGCTTTTTGCGGCCTAGCGCGGCAAAGTACTTTTTTAATTTAATACCTAAAAATATGTCAGAATGCATTCCGAATCGCACTATTGACTTTTTTGTTACATTTGATTGTTATTTTAAATAGCTTTAAATTAATTATAATACTCCGTTTTGGTTTTATTATATTATTTTAGTTCATTGAATCATAGAAAAAATAACAATAGGATTAAACTATTTGTTATAAGAATTATATATTAGGCTGGGTAAGATTTCACAACCTATAATTGGATTTCGGACTGTGACATAAAATATCTTTATTTTTAAATTGTCTTTGTCTTGTACCTCATGTCAGTGTCAACATTTACGGAATCGTTTTTATTCTTATTAATAAGTAACAATATATTCCTATTTTATATAAATTTGAATTAACTATAAACTCCCTTTTTATTATTTTAGTTTCTAATATCATTAAAACAACGAGAATAAGGTATATTTAGATTAAACTTTATGTTTAAAGAATCTTTTACCGGAAGTTGACCGCGGAAACAACCATAAAATGTTACTCGCTGTTGTGAGGTGAAAAATTGTGTGTTGCGCTCGGCAGAAAAGCTTGTAGCGTCTTGTACCTTTGAAATCCTCGCTTCGCTCAGGATTCAATCTTTGAATCCTAGAATCCTTCACTTGCTCAGATTTCAATAGAGGTATCTCGCCGCTAAATAACCAACTTTCCAGCCTTGCATAACAAATAACTATTGTTTGTAATATTGCGATTAATCCTAGATTAGCTAAGGCGAGGAATATCCGGATTGAAATACGCCTTTATAATATATTGTCTTTCATAATCATAAGTGATACTTAGCTTAAATGTTGGACTTAACTTAAGTCATAAGTTAAGGTGACATTGAAATACCGGCCCTTATTCTCTTCTTATTCTAGCGGCTTACCAATCTAACGCCTCTCACCTGTTAAAATAACATTATTAATTATTTAAGTACAGTTTAAGTATTCTGTGGTACAGTCAACTTTACTACTAAGTACTTACCGATATCAAATAGCTTCAAAGAGCAACGTAACTTCATACCCACCCTAGGTATGATTATGAAAAATGTTGTAACTGTCTACGTAAAAATTGTTTGTTCATTCGAGAGTGAAATTATAAATAGGTACTTATAACTTCCCAACAAAATCTAATATCAAAGACGTTTGATAAAAATCCACCCTTACAACTCACTGAAAACAAATGATGTCATTTACCTGCCTTCGAAGTTACGTTTTAAAGATAAAACCGGATTCTATTACAGTATAATAACCATCAATGTCCCCGTATATTTCGTTGGTACCTGTTAAAGTCTCAGACTTTTCGTATAATTCTATCGTAAGCCAATTTTGCGGAGCCCCTTGGGAGATCACTCAAACGAGAAAATATCTTGTTTCCACTGCAAAAGGCGAACTTTGACATTTTATGGTCTAGCGATTAGGTTTTTTTAGAAAGAACAGACGAGACTTGATTTTTTTTAAATCTATTATTAGATTAGATAGATACTTAAATATAATTTCAGCTGCTAATTTATTTTTGGTTGATATTTTTCATCAATTCGTCCCAGAATACATATTTAAGACTTAAGACTGTAGAATAAGTTGAATTTGGGAACGTCGTAGATAGTTATGAAGATATATAGACGGTGGCTATACTAAGCGATATAAGTACAAATTGTTTGCAATTGCAATAGTTCTGTAGACAGTATTTTATTTTGACATAACGAAATCCCAAGGAACTAGATCTCAGAAAATGCTTTTGTTAGAATAAGCGAGAAGAATAGGTTTAATGTTCTAGAAAGTCACAAAAAGCTTTTGTACTTATAATCGGATTTCACGAAACGACTAGACGCATTATTCACTCACTGGGTTAAAGATAAAGATAACTAATTTATGTGCTATATTAGCTTATAAAGTATTTTTTAATAGTTCCAAATATTTTGCTAAATTTCATTGGCGTGCAAAAATGAGTTTTCGTACCACTTGCTCAAAAAAGTGACATTCTATGCCACAAAAAGCGAACATAACAATAGTCATTTTTAACCTGTTAAAAACAGGGAAAGAAAATTGTACTGAATTTCATTCATCCTCTAGGGGGAGAATGTGATTTAAATTTGGAATACTTACCGAAATTTATACTGAACTTTATTATTAAATAAAATTACGAAAACCGACGAGGCCGTATGAGCTTGATGCCTTTGCTTTTCCGACAAAAAAATATTAGTCTAGGAATTTGCGCAAGTTCTTCAGAAGCAAGAACAGAGAAATACTCAAATTAACTCATCAACAATAAATGTACCAAACAAAAATGTAACTCTCTCTATCAATAATTGGACCAATGTTTCGAATGTTAACTTTTACTTTTAATTGTCATTATTTTTAATAAATGCTTATCTCATATTATTATTGTGTTAATTTTTTCGCAAATGGTACGAAAAGTAGAGTTGGGTGTCTTGGGTGAACTTAAATCCCTCGCTACACTCAGGACTCGTCTTAAATCCCTCGCTTCGCTCGTGATTTAAGTTTTTAACACCCTCGCTACGCTCGGGAGTAAACCTCGAGTCCTTCGTTACGCTCGCGATTTAAATCGTCACCCGCGACAGAAGACACTGCTTTATCCCCTTGGTTAATAATCTACTATTACGGTTAATAATTATTTCTAAATAGGTAGGTATTATATTAAATTTAATTATAAAAATGTTATATGTCCGTGTCCGTACATTTAATATGACCATAACATGGCATTCGATAATATATATGTTAAATTGTGCTATACAAAATTATTATATTGTAAAAAAAAATAATTGTAAAGTTTTACCATTCAGGAATTCATTAATTGTAAAAAAAAATATTGTTAATCATTCCAGGAGTTTAATTCTAAACTGGTTAAAATTTTGTTTCCGAATGGGTTTTGAGATCTGGTCATACAGTTAAACAGTCGTGTAATAACAACTTCTATGATATAGTTCCGATTTCTTGTAATACAGTAATAATTTTGTAGGATCTCTGGACACATGCTCTTTTTGTATTTCTTTGCCTTTTTAAATACCTCTGGATGCTTTTATGCTTGTTAGATGTAGCACGACGCTTGTGCTTTTAAATGGGATAAGTATACTTCATTTATATTACCAAGCTAAGTAATTAAGTAAGCTTATTACCTTACATAATCATCTTTCTTTCTTATTCGCATATCATTTTTTAAATTCACCCACACTGACCTATAGTCGGATTTTTTATTCAGTAGACTGATTTGACTGGTTGTCAATGTCACTCTGTAAAAATAATGCTGAATTAAAATGTATCTATAATAATAATATTGAATTTGTGTGCGTGAATGGAATCAATACTTACTGAACTGGAACTGCATCTGCGCAAATCATTACGAAAAACAGTTTAAAACAGGATTATTTTTACAAAGTGACATTGGCACCAGTCAAATTACTCTACTGAATTAAAAATCCGACTTTATTACATTCTTTTTTATAGAAAAAATACTTACTGACTTCGCTGGCTCAGCGACCCGAAGTGGATCTTGGCCTCCGACATCAAAGTGCGCCATTACTTCTTGCTTTGTACCAAGTCTTACCAGTAGTACAGAATAAATCGATTCCAGTAGGACACTTCCACTGGAGAAAAATATGTTTGAAATCATTGTCGTCGTCGTCGTCTCAGCCACATGACACCCACTGCTGGGTATAGGCCTCCCCCAAGGATCTCCACGGCGATCAGTCCTGCGTTGCCCGCACCCAGCGGCTTCCCACGACCTTCACCAGATCGTCGGTCCACCTTGTCGGGGCCTACCCACGGAGCGTCGTCCGGTGCGCGGTCACCATTCCAGAACCTTTCCGCCCCAACGGCCATCGGTTCTTCTCGCTATGTGTCCCGCCCACTGCCACTTCAGCTGAGCAATCCTTCGAGCGATATCGGTTACTTCAGTTCTCATACGGCTCTCCTCATTTCTGATTCGATCACGCAGGGAAACGCCGAGCATAGCTCTCTCCAACGCTGAGTTACCTTGAGCCTCTTTATTAGACCCATAGTTAGCGACCACGTTATTTTTTAGGAAGCACTACGGAGATCTTCGAGCATTGTGTTCAAGGCTCTTAGTCAAAGTAACAATTTAAAAACGATATCGAAGTTCGAAAATAATTAAATGTATGGGATTGGCGGATTGGCATAGACCGCGCTAAATCACGTGGTCTTACCGTGAAGAATTATCTTTTCGCTACATAACGATGTTACTTTGTCTACGGGTCCTGACCCTACAAGGTCTTTGAAGTAATTGTAGGTAAATAATTGTAATGAAATAATTGTAGGTAAACGAAATTAGTTACTACTTAAAACACATTCTCCAAAGACTGCTGTAGTCGGTCATCTGCGACTTCTTCCCACCTGCTGTGTGAATATTGTACGTGTATGAACTTAAATTTTTTAAACGTTCAAGTACAATGTTTTTTACCCCCTCTGACTGAGGTTTAATTTTCATTAATTTCAAACAAATATATAGATAAGTAAGTAAGTTAAGCTTTGCGATTTGTACACATAAATGTATCTTTTAATGTGTCGACTGCTCCATAAAAATATTAGGGAAAGTCCGACCGCCTTTCAAATGTTTCAAGGAGAAATAAAAGTGGTGTGTGCTCAAAAGAACGCATTGAGGTCGCGCATAAAGAACAAACTCAGAGCCCACTTGTTGCGGTGTATTGTGACCGAGAAAGGAAGCACCTAGAGAACAGACTTGAAATTGTGAAGATTATTTTAAGAGCAAGCGGTTTTGGTATTTTATATGTAGGTTAGGTACTGTAGGTAGAAATGTGACGGTCACCGTTAGCGTCAAAATTTTGCACATGATATGGACAACCATGTTATGTATATCCGTGTTATTCTAGTGCTTATTTTTTATTTAGTCCATTAGTTATTTTTTATTAACATTTTTGAGGGAGTTTAATTTTCTTTAAGATTTAATTAAATATATCTAAATAAGATAGTATTACGCACTACTTATGAAGACTATTCAATAATATCATTTAAAGACATTGCCATTTTTTTGCAGATAACAATCTATGAGTGTAAATAGGTAAATGTGGAAAATTAAAAAGAGATTATTTTATTATTCTCATTTAAAAAAAGAACATATATATATAAAATATACCAAACGTTTAAAATATTACGGTAATTAAGTACTCTACGAAATTCAAAACTGATTAACGTAAAGAAGCTGCGGATAATTTGATTTTACCTTGATAATTTATATTTATCGATTTTTTTCACAGGAATTGATGTTGGATTTAGGTAGCAGTTACACGCTGAAGCTAGAATACCATGATTACCATACAAATCAATCAGCATAATACAAATATACTGATGTTAATGAGATTGTGAAAAATAATAATAGATGGATTACGCCCCTCAAATGGACGATAAGGTATCTATATAGTAAAAGCGATTAATAGTTTTATGGGGAAACTGTAGACTTGGCTAATGAAACGGAAAGATTATATTGCTCCATAAAAGTTCGAATGACCCATAAAATGCCAGGTCATCTTAGGTGTGATTATTTTGGGAAAATTACTGACTTTACTTTGACTATCTTACTTTATTACCTAGATTTAATAAATTATTGAGAGCGTCGATTTCATACGCATACAAATTATTTTGCATCTTTACGAAACGCTTGGAGTCTCTAACTAATGAGTTTTTTTAAAATTTACTTTAATACTATTGGCGCAGTCTATCAATCTTGTCTTTCGTACTATTGGGCTGTAAGTTAGTTACCGAGTTGCTACATGGAGCTTAAAATAAATAAAGTATGGCAGATGAAGAAAGGATGGTGTGGTCATGTGTGGAAGGTCGCAATGCCGCGATGAATCATAAAAAACTAAATTTTTGTGCTACTCGTAAAATTTCAACGAACCATTAAGAAACTACCTTTAATATCTAAGGTCTTCAATCTTAATTAGAGAAAGTCCGTTGTTCTCAGATGAAACAATATCTTATAAAAATAAAATTAACTAAGTACTCAATATTGCACTGCTAGAGCGAAGGTACAATTTCAATAAATTAATTTTAGATTTAATCAGTTTATGTTATTAATTAATGCAAAGCTAAATTGTAATACTGTCAGAGATGGAACTAGTTAATTGGAAACGAAGCAGTGGGCTCTCGGAAAGACCCCTCAGTTGTTTTTGGTCATTAAAAGAAGATTTAACCCTTACCTCGCCCTCGTGGTGTGTATCTTCCTATACCCACATCACTATAAGACCTACAGTACTATGAATACTATGATGCATGAACTATAGTATAGTTTATTAACAATTTCAATAATTTTAATAATATTGGATTCTGAAGTTAATATTTAGATTTTTCAAACAACCTAAAAAGAGAAGGAGCGTATATTCCCAAGTTACTGAGTGCACAGAGTGCAGAATTTACAGTACCTATGCCCTAGGCCTTAGGATTAGAGTTAAATAAGTGAAATCAAAATGGCTGATGATGACGCTGATACACTCTTGTCCCATGCAAAACTTACAAGCGAGCCATTTACTTACGTGACTAAAAGCTGCTTTTTTAATATTTTCGATTTCGCAATTAAAGCCCAATATGCCAGCAACAGGTACGTTTTAAAAGCCTTTTAAGTTAACAAGGCGGCTGTTGACATTTAATCAGGAATACGCCTCGCTCGGACGCTACTTGACTGTGATTGGATCTGCGGCGTGTAGGGCTCGCGTGCTCTCGATTGAATTTGTATGGAAACATTTACTAGTAAATATATAAATTAACTTAAGCAGAGCCTAACAGAGTAGCCTAACCCGTATTGATGTAATTAGTTATGAGCGTTATATAGGAGAATTAGGGTTGGGAATTGACATTTATGAAATGGTAGGCTACGTGGCGAGCTTTGGAGCCACGCATGTCGTACGGCACGGTACCTCATACACTAGGTTAGTGTAACAAACAAACCCTTATAAAAAAAGCATTTTCTTTGTTGTTGATTAGGAAGGCTGCAAACGCATATGCCTTGCTTAGCACCCAGTGAGTTGGTTGCTAGGATACACGGTGTTATACGCGTTAGGCGCCTAGCTAGGCGCCAAGCGCTCGCATAAATTTAAAATGCTATATCGAAAAGTACGTACTTTTTGGTATAAAACTATAGGACGTTTAGGGATAAGTATTTCAAATCTGGCAATAAGATATATATTTCTTCATCTAAATTTGTATAGTTGCAGAAACACGATTTGAATATTTTGTTTCGACACTTTTTCTTTTCGTGTCGAAATGACAACTGAAAAATACGTTTGTTCAAGATTATTCTCAAATGGGGTTACATATACTGTTGGAACTTGGTTTAATTAGTGGACATCAATAATATTTAGGATCGTATAGTTTCATTTTCTTTTTATAGCTATTTACGAAAAAGTGATTTCGTGTTTTTTTCGTCTAATCTGTAAAATCGATCTCGCTCTCTCGCGCTTCCTTTTCTCATTACTATCTCGCTTCTGTCAAGTAGCCCCTTAAGAAAGTTTGTCTTACCTACCTACTCGCTAGGTGGCTCACTGGGCTCTAGGCGCTGAACCAGCCCGCCTATGTGTTGGCGGCCTTAATATTCAGTGAGTATATATATTTTTTAAACCAAACCTCATTGCCTACTTTCATAAAAAAAATTAACAAAAAATAAAAAATACTGCAACTAGGTACAGGAGCAATCGTATGCGGCAGAACCGTCAGCTTCACACCAGAGAAGAGCCAAAAGTCTCGGTAGCATTGGCAAGAGCCATACGCTCTTATGATACATTTTTAATAGAAAAATATTGGAAACCTTAACTCGGCCACAAGTGAATTCTCAGATGGGACTCGAACTCACGACCTTTGGAAATCCGGTCCAATGCTACCGAGACTTTTGGCTCTTCTCTGGTGTGAAGCTGACGGTTCTGCCGCATACGATTGCTCCTGTACCTAGTTGCAGTATTTTTTATTTTTTGTTAATTTTTTTTATGAAAGTAGGCAATGAGGTTTGGTTTAAAAAATCATTCAGCCTAGTGTGGCTATCGAAATAGCATTTTTTTAGGCTAGATCCATTGCCTCGGACAAACACTTGACTAGTGATTGAGCGTCTGCGGACGAGACGTGGGATCGCTGTGAGCTGGAAAAACTATCTTTAGAGTTTTGTACAGTCAACAGCTCGTCCGGATATACACTTGCACTGCAAAAACCGCCGCTATTATGAGCGACATAAGATCGCTTTCTAAGTAAAACTTGGCATAATGTGTAGGTACGTTAATACATTCTTCCTTAAAAGTATTTGGAATTTTGGATTGCACAACATTATTATCTTTACACACGTATAAACATTAAGATAAGTAGGTACGTCATTTTCTATCAACTGTAACTTGCTGACTCGGTCAAAATGTCTTATGATTATACCCGGAAATTACTGAACCACGTTCAATTTCCTGCCAAGATTGAACTAGCCAGAGACAACAGTTAAATCGTGAATAAACTTACTAAACAAAACATTGTTCATAGTTAATCAATTATCGGTTTTTATTAAACTTGGATCATTTAAATTTTAGGCTGACTAACTTTGTAAAATTAAGGCTAACTAGCGTGTTTTGGAATTTAATACTCTTATAAAATATAATTTATTAAATATTCAATAAAGTGGGTACAGTTAAAATAATGTCAAGTCTAGTTGAAATTAATTTCACGAAGATCCACGTAACAAGAACAATCATTATTTTAATGTGGAACACTAAGATCGACACCGAAGTCGAGAATTAAGTTCGTAATGGCTTTTGCATCTCAAAACAACGTTATTCTTGTAAGTTACGCAAAGTTAGACGTTCAGCTACTTGGAATGCATGCGAAGGTTTAAGGTTAGCCGCGGGACCGACCGAGTTGGTGGGCAAAGAAATTATTATAAGCACATCTTAAGTTTCTTCGCGCTTTCATCCATATTAGAAAAAAAAATTTGCCCGTGGAGTCACCCGTGACCACGACAGCTGAAAAGGTACCGAAACGTCGGGAAACCAAATACCCTTCAAAACCCTTGTAATCTAAGTGTTTGTGAGGCAACGAGTGGCTAAGCGCATCTTCCATGCTGAACTTGAGGAGGGCAAGCGCAAGCACGGCAGACAACTCCTCAGGTATAAAGATGTGTTAAAACGGCATATGAAGAAATGCTTTATACAGCCCTCTAAGTGGGAGAAAGCCGCCAAAAGACCGGAGTTGAGGACTTTCGTTAATTCCAAAATCCAAGACTTTGAGTCTCAACGGTATGCGGCACTTGATATTAAACGCGCCCAATTGAAAGCTCGAATACCTGCGGCGACCAATTACAATTATGTCGGTGGTAAGCTCGTATGCCCGCAGTGCGCGAGGATCTTCGCAAAGAAGATTGGCTACTTAAGCCACGTGCGAGCACACGCACGACAACTATAATAAAGGAGTTAATGCAGTCGCCGTGGCCGAAAACCGGCCTTGACAATAGCAATCTAAGTACCACTAAATATCGGGTAATAAACAGTGTGCACTGAAATCCGTAAAAGTTATAAAAGTAATAATTTAAGTAGTGGAAAATTCCGGTTAGACAAAAACTACATTGTATTTTAAATCGATTGTGATAAAAATAAATTTATGTAAAATGAAAATTTTAGGAATAACGTAAAAGAGCGAGAAACATGAATGGCCCCTCGCGTTTTTCGCTCGAGTTGATATACCTACGTTTTTGGTTAAATCGCTGCTAATATTTCAGATTTAACGGACACAGCTGATACTTGACAAACATTGTACAACGGAATGCGTCTCTCCCTGTGTAGCATTTGTAGCTTTTGAAGCTTAAGGGCACTGCCCCACTACGTACGACGCACTGTCTACACGAAGACGGCGAACGCGACGCGACGTACACAGGCAAGTTTTTTTTAACGAATTAAATGTTTACTGTGTGAACCCGTGTTTTAAATTCGTTTACCAACGTAAGTTCATTATGAGAATAAATTCTTAAACCTTAAGTTCATTGATTCTCATAAATATTGGTATATTATATTTTATCGTGTCGATAATTTTTTGGCTTTAGATTTTATGAGACCAGTATTGCGCGACACTGACCGCATTATTGGTAGCGCTATACAGGTCCTCGCGTGTGCAGGTTGATGGACACGCAGGGCAAGACTAAAGGTGTGCCATAGTCTGTGGGGAGGTCCCACACTCGCAGGTGTTGTCGGAGTCATAACCCCATCGGCACAGGTTTTTATTGCTGCGGCCGACGTGGGTCCGGAGTCTGTTTAATGACCTCCAAATCGGCCATGGGAGATTATGGCCCGGTGGTAAGTTCTCTGCGAGTGTGGAGAAAGTTGAGAGCGATGCCCGGTATCTTTCCCCCAGAGTTTGATGCGAGCATGGGAAGCATTACCATCGATCGGCGTCGAGTCTTTTATAAAACTATGCCGACTTTTTAGTTTCTGGGGGCCGGAAGGGGGTGTCTCGGGTCTCTTTGTTTTTTGTAGCACTCAACCGAACTCGCCACAGCTCTGTGAACATCAGGTGGGGCAATGCTAGCTAGCGGGTACAGGTCTACTACTGGAGTAGGTTTTAGACAACCAGTTATGATACGGCATGTGTCGTTGAGGGCTGTATCCACCAGCTATGCGTGCGTTGAACGGGTCCACACCGGGCTGGCGTATTCATCAGTCGAGAAGGAAAGAGCCAGTCCCGATGTTCGCAGAACTCTTGTCGAACATCCCCATCTGGTTGAGGTTAAGCGACGCAGTAAGTTATTGCGTGTAGTAACTTTTTGTTTTGTGTTCCTACAGTGGGCCTTGTAGGTCAGCGCTCTGTCAAGGGTAATACCTACTTGGGATAGTTGTTATGGGCGATTGGCACGCCGCACCAAGTGATATCCAATGTACGACCCGCCTCACGATTTCTCCGATGGTACACGCAGGACTGGGTTTTTGAAGTGTTGGGTTTCAGTGAGTTGTTGTCATAATAGCAATTTAACACCTTAAGGGCTTTTGTAAGATTAGCCTCAACCTCTTCAAATGATTGTGTTGAGATGTTAGCTATTGGTTATAATATTGGTTATATTATATTTTCATGTCACGTGCGTATTTTGCATAGATTTGAATGGAGGTTGATGTCACCAAGAAGTTTAAAAAAAAATTAGAAAGCAGATCAACGAATCTACGTACTTAATTAGCCTACACCGGAATGGATTTATTGTTAACCATGTGTCGCATGTATATCGGTTGCAAAGTTATATGAACCAGGCTAGGAAATATTATATAAATATTTAACCGAATGCACAAAGTGTTCGTGGTTTGCGGTGGATGTTAACAATGCATTTTCATTAGTGGTGGAGCTAAACCAATATGCATCTCTTGTACGTCAGTGGGATAGCACCTTAATTCAGCCGGCACAATGAAACATGCACAACTGCGGAACCACGGGTGTTGGGCTTAAATCCGGACCCGCATACATTATGGAAAACGGCGAGCAGTGACAAACCCTCTAATAAACATAATTAGAACCTTTGATACAATCAGGCATGTTTCGTTGAATGTGCTCAGCAATGTTCTTTTATCGATTTTTTTAAGTTAATTATATGTATATTATAATATATCCGGTTTTGGCTTCCTAAATTTATAATTAGCTTAAGTATTTGTCAACGTCTTTTCCATTAAAACACGTTGTGTTTACCTTCAACAGTTGTTACATTTAGTCTAAGAACTCCTTATTTTGTTTATTGATAATTTTTTATGTAAACAATTACTGGTAGACCAAATAAATAAATATTTAGTTTTTTTTTGTTGCATGAATAATGTTAGGCGACTACAAGACAGTTCATTCAAAACTTAGTAACAACATGACTTCTATTACTGCACTCGAATTTTTCTTTTAAAAACATATTAGCAATAGTTTAAATTTTTCACACATACTCGTATTTTCAAATACTTTTCAAAGTTTCTAAACAAAAATATACAGTTTATTTTTTAGTAGCAATAGCAAATAATAGTAACTACGCAGTAGAGTAAATACCTACTTACCTGACACTGAGAAAAAAAGGCAGTCAACGTAGGTCTGAAAGTGTTTTTCCTCCAAATGATGAAAATCTGCTCATTTTCCCCGCATTAAAATACGATCCTTTTAACCTGAATTTTACGACTTCCAAAAGTTTTCTAATAAGAATTGAATCGATTCCCTTGCTTCCATTAGTAAGTAGGAGCTTAGAAAGTAATAAAGGAGAATTAGATAAAGTTTAAAACAATCCCTTGATGGGCTGGCCGGAGAAATTTCTAATAATCTTAAGTAAACCGAGATTAGATGTAGCAAATGCACATATTTGAGGGCTGATTATTTATCTAAGAGTCGTTTCAGTTTCCAGTTTTGTCGCTGTTATTGGTGTCATACAGTATGAAAATATGACAGTAATGACAGCGAAGAAACTGGTTGCTAGGTGATTTTAAGTTGATAAATTTTAATAGAACAAAAATCAAAAAGTAAAAAATAATCCTTTTGGAGTCGGTGCCAGCCAAGGTAAGAAAATAAAAGTAATAGAAGTGCAATGTAGAATTCCTTGGCTGCAACATGCTGACACCGACTCCAAAAGGATCATTTTATACTTTTTGATTTTTGAAGTCGATTTTTTTTATGAAAAGCTTTTCTTTCACAATTTTTAAAATTAGCATAAGTTCTGCCCTTCGGTTTGACTCAAACTTGGTAACAACCCATGGTAAGTCAATGTAACTTGTTCTATGGTCACTAAATGACGGTTAAAATTCTTATACATTAGTAATTTTAAAATTGTGTTTTCATTAAGAAGTTTTATTTTTTTATTCGTATGCATAAAATTAGGAATATCTTGATTTGTATTTTTTTTATTCTATGCAGATATATCTCCAGTTTTCAACGCCACAATGAATAAGGCTTGTCCGTCTACCTCGTTATAGTCTTTGAGCCTCCAGAGAGTCTCGTAATCAAGAGTTTTATACAAAAAGTTTTAATTGATAGAACACCGCAATCACATTGATGAGGCGTTCTCTCGACGCTACGGGTCTTTTTACCTGAGTTTGATTGAGATGATTACGGTGTTGTTTGTTCGTATAGACGAAAATATTATACGGTTGTTGTAATTAGAACAGGCTGTCAAAGATTATTAATTTATTATCCATCGATTATTTAATCAATTGTGAGGTAGTTGGTTAATTGAAGAGTAATTACTGAATTAACCTGACTTATAATTTTGTGTAATTAAGAAAACAATGCCGGCGTGTCAATGTGCTGTACCGCACCAAACGCTTATACACTTATAAAGATATTTTAACCTATAATCTACTCTTGTTTAAATGTTTGCTTATCCTATCCTAACCTTAATATAAACTCTACTTTCTTAATATGCTCTTGTATAGTTTGAAAGGGCTCGTGATTTCTAGTGGTTTTCCCTGATTGTATTCCGTAGCATACCCAAATATTTTCAGCATTATAACTAGCATTCTATCCCTAATGTCCTAATAATGAATACTAACTTTTCCTTTTGTTTCTTAAATATCTCTGCTATTATAACCGATACTTTACTAAACTAACAATAAAGAATAAAAGTTACTCTAATAGTTTGTCCATGATAATTGATATTAAGTTATTACCTTTTCTTATGAACCTACCTATAAGCATATACATTTTCCTAAATGTTGTTATAGCCCTAAAGAAATTACCTATGACAATAAAAGGACTTAGATTTTAGAATACCTTAAGAAAGTATACTAAAATACCCTGATCCTCACAGCTGTTTTAATAAATATATATTATATTAGGTAAAGAATCATTGTGGAAGTATATACTACAGTGGTAAAAGCTAAGTTGTGAAACATGAAGTTATAATCACTGTGGAGTTAAGTATGGAGAGTCAATTACTACAATCATGAGTTTATTTGTTATCTATATCTTAGTGCATTTAAGTTATTACCGGCTAGGTACGAGCACCTCCCCGCCCAATACAATGGATCTCGACTCCAGACGGGTCAATCCTCTTCCGGCCTCAGCTGGATATTTTTATTAGAAATTTTAAGTACTTATCTAAGGTCTACAGTCATTGTCAGTCTGACCTAGTACAATCAATTACAAGAGGACAAGCAGAGTGCTTTCAAGCGATTTACCAGTCTACACAATGAAGAATTTCTCTTTCCACTGTGGCAGCTGAGTTATAAAATTGAATTTAAATTATAATATGTTTAGTTCTAATTCTTTGCTTAGCTGATTAACATTATATCAGATGGATTCAACAATACAATCCATACAAAGTAAGGGATACTGGCAAATCTGGGTTCTGAAGGAAGACTCAAGAGTATGCCATAAGGCAAATGGCTTTCCACATCTCACTTTTAGCTAAACTTAAAAATGGGTCACTACAAGTTGGTAGCAATATTAGTTTGACTCTCAAAGAACACTAACCTGTACACTAATTGTGCTGAATAGACTTATCTTTTGCTGAATTCAATTACAAGTAGGATTCTATTTGTAGTTTCTTCCAATTGAGTCTGTTAGTGAAACCAAGTTAATATATTTAAGTTAAGTAGTACTTTAATTCCATTATTTGTGAATGTTTCTATTCACTAAATAAATAGATACTTTTATAGTAAGTACATACTTAAGGAATTGTTCCCTTATTTATCACCATTCCAACAATTGTAAAAGTACACTCTAGCTCTGATCTTGCGTTCCCAAGCCGTGTCCTTAGCATAAGCTTATATAGAAACGCAGGCTACTTCATTCACCTAGATCTTACTGCAGTACACCTTCAAGATTACTAGAACAGTTTATTTCTATTATAAACAGTAGTCTACTCCAAAGTTTCTCATATAACCAACTCAATTTAAAGATTTGTTGTCTTCTTAATAGTTTAACCATTACTACAAAGGTAAGTACTGTCCACCATCATGACAGGAATTAGAGAATGAATTTGTCTAACTCTGAGATAATTGTAACTAGTATTGAAAATAAGTAAAGTCAACACAATTATGCAAATGATGTTAACTAATATAATATTTGATTAAAAATCCTTCCTAGATTTCACTTAGCACTATTGGTTTTGTCAAAACACATCTGATTGGAATCAGATACAGAATGTTAGCCCATTCACAATAAATCCTATGGATCCTTTTGATTACCATTTTATCCTATCACATCACCACAATGTTTCCGACCCGTTCTTATTTGTTTTCAATCCCATAAATGCTACTTGTGAAGCTTATAGCAAACTTTCACTCATAACTACTTTTGTTTCAATTAGGAGAATCTATTTTTAACCGACTCCAAAAAGTAGGATGTTCCTAGAGTCGACTGTATAGTAGTTTCAGCATACCGCTGTCAGTCGTCAACCCAGATCTTAAAACCATTTTAATGTTTCTACAACTCTTTAGCAGCCTATGGCGGCCATTTTGTTGATGCTAATAATGACGTACAAAACCCGACATTTTCCTATCAATCCTACTAATTTTCCGCTGACAATTCGGCCATCTTGAGGAAGCCTAATGGCTCCCAAGTTACCCAACCCATTCTTATACCAGATGGCCTATCAACTATCCTTTCTCGCCATCTTTTATGACGCTTACCGCGATGTTTGGCGCTAAAGCCCCTAATAGTGATTTTACCTGCCTAACCAACGACTAAAATCGATTCCTATGCTTGTAATTTGGCTCTTACCACAGCCAACGTCGCCCCACGCTGTACAGTTCGGGCAGGGACCCACCTAATACCTCCTATAGCCTGTACGTGGTCAGCTCTGCTTGGGAAGGGAACAGAGCCGACGCCCTAACGAGAGAGGCATGGAAAGAACGTGATCAGAAGAGAGACACTGGCGGGTTCCACCCACGTTTTTCGGATCGTCAACGATATCAGCTCTACATCTTCACACGCGATTTCTCCATATGGCTTATTGGGCTATCTTTTAGCAGTTGCCCGCTTGACACGCCATAATGCCAAACTCTGACCTAAACCCCCCAAGGTTTTGACAAATTCCCCTCGAGACACAAAACTAACATAAGTATATACTTGGGCTGCAAATACCATCAAAATCCTCAACGATCACAGAGACCCCCTCTAACACCTTATAGAGATAAGTATGAAAGAGAGAAAAATTATGATCCCATACAACCGATGAAGACCCTGACAATACGATAGCAGTCCTATTCAGAACCTATGCCCTTCCTTTTGACACTAACGTCAATTTCGGGACAGACCTAACTATATCAATTATGAATTTACTGGGGAATAAACTACATTACTTTGTGGTTTTTCGCTAAAACAAAATTTATATACTTTAATCTTGAATTTAATTATACCAGTTAAGCTCAGATTAACGCATTTCTAGCAAAAGATCGCGAGGAAATTTGCGGCCTAGCGTCAAAACCTCGAATTTCACTATCTTGCTGACTTCTTGATGTTTTCTTGATTTAAAGATATACATATTTCAATGATGTTTTCTTACAGAGAAAAGTTGGCGTCTTTACTAGCTTCGGGGGTCCGACTTCACACGTCGGTCGCGTTGATGCTAAGCGTCTCTATCTAAGAAGCGTCCCCCTTATATAGAAAACTACACGCACGCCCTCTATCACCGCGTCCCCTCAAACATTTTCGTTCTATTTTCAAATTCCCTAAAAAGACGCAAGTCTTCTTAAGCTCCGCCCCTACATTTCATGGATGCCACACCTAAACTTTTCCCCTCTTCCCAAATATTAGGGTAAATTTTATGTCCGTGAATAATAAAACTTTATCATATATTACTATATGGTTACGTATTTACTTTTATGATCAGTAACTTAGTCCTATCTTGTCAAATTATTCAATGCTTTCAGCATTGCTCTCACTATGCCCTTTTATAATTTTCTAATTATTACAGAACAATCCCCTTTTCCACACGACAATCTTAATGTATGTTATAAATAAAGTATTAAACTCTGATTTTCTAAGTTTACAGGGTTTGTGAACCGATAGCGCGGCCTCTTCGTTCTCACAAGTGCCTGTATAAGCCCAGACCGAATAAATGATATTGAATTTACATGTAATAACTATACTAATAAGTTATTATTGTAACCTAGTCAATAAAGTGATTTATATCTTTTTTTCCCTCAAAATCAATAATTCGTATGACTACTTTTGTCTAGATCCCATATTAATAATTTCAATTTGCTTTTCCCAGAATGACATAAATCTACTTTTCATATGTGCATGTAAAAGCCCAGACTGAATAAATGATACTTATTGAATTTGAATTTACATGTAATAACTATACTAATAAGTTATTATTGTAAACTAGTCAATAATGCGATTTATATATTGATTTTCCTCAAGATCCATAATTCGTGTGACTACTTTGTCTAGATCCCATCTAATTAATCATTTCAATTTGCTTTTCCAAGAATGACATAAATCTACTTAATTTAGTTCATCAAAATGCATATTATTGAGTTCTGATTAAAGTAACTATCCTATCCATCATCTATTTTGTATACATTAAAACTATTATTTCCAAACAAACAGACATATCATATTGGTATTTTTGGCATAGCAACTAGAAATTGGCAACACTTATTCACTTTCCATGTTCCCTCCAAGTTGCGTCTCTTTTTTTCTTATCTTAAAAACTTGTACCGTCTCCCTATTGGCTAACTCTGATTGGTTAGTCGAATAATCTAATGTCTAATTCAAATTCGAATTTTGACATATTAAAAGCCGGGTTATTCCAGTCAACCTTAAGCGAACCTTTATTCTATAATTCAATATCAGTTTGTAACGATAATTTAGTAAATTACCATAATATACAGAAGGATTGTTATTAAAGGAACTGTGTCGTGATGAAATTTATTAGTTCCTACTTTCATCACCCCGGCGCCACTATCTAATCTGATTTGACGTTGTCAAACCTATGTTATTGTTTTTTATAACCTATAAAGCCAATATTATTGTTTTCGTTGAATATCAAGTTTTGCTAAATAAATCGTGTTGTGCAATAACCTATAGAATATAGACATTATCTTAAATTTCCTGAAGATGATAAACAAGGTTTGTCTCAATCTCTTTTTGTCAATACAAAGAAATATTTGGAACATAAATATCATGTTTACTTTCACAAAGATTTACCATATAAATGGTGCTGTGCAACAATCTACAGAATATAGACATTATAGAAATTTCCTGATGACGATAAATAAGGTTAGTCTCAAACTTTTTTATGTAAATATAGAGAAATATTTGAAATAAAATAACATGTGCAGTTTTGTACTGTTACAGTGCCCTTCGTCTTTCTTTTTGTACAAGTACAGTATAACTTTGTATGGAAATAGTTTTTCGCGATTTCTTACTTTCCTAGTGCTCATACCTCAGTAATCAGTTGATGTCATAGAGTATTTTGATCCTCATCAGAAACAGGATCGAACGCCATAAAAAAATCTTTTTTAAAAACTTATAATTTTTCTGCTGACTGTATATTTTTTTCAAAATCGATAAATGCAGTTCAAAATTTCTCAAAAAATTTAGGATGGTTTCCTTAGAACGTTTTCATGTAGCTGTTCTTGTCCCGTTTTAAATTTCCACCCTGTATTATAATTATTGAGAAAAGTTATATTTTTCTGATAATTATCTTAGCAATCCCATGTTGGACCGAATGTGAAAGAAAGAGATTGTGTCAGCTACCTTTCCAGTGCAGATAGTAAGCTCTATCAATAGACAGTATATTAGAAAACTAATGAAGCAATAATGATCTGGCAATCTGTCGCTTGAAGAGTGATGTTTATATGAACACTAGCTTTTTCCAGGGTATCTCTATTTTTATGCCAAATTTTATCCAAATCGGTTTAGTAGTTTTTTCGTCAAAGAGTAACTAACAAACAAACAAACTGACTTACTTTCGTATTTATAAAATTAATAGGATTTCACTCTCAAGTGCACCTTGACGCTCTGCCATCTCCGCAAGGGATTTATAAGTGGAATGTATGTATGTATTTTAGTCAATCCCGAATCTCAGTGGATAACAAAAAGTTTATAATTTAAACAGCCTGCCTGTCCATAACCACAATATAGATAGATAGTTATATAATAAGTCATTTGAATTTCTGTGAATTATTCACAGAATTTCAAATAACTTATTTATATTTTAGTATAACTTAGCAGCGTATTGTAATCTCCAGCGAATCAGATTACTACTCGGCTCTAACCTAATAAAGGTTCAATTATATCTTCAAATCCGAGGGGCGAATGAATTAATAATTCAGTTAGCACAGATTAAAATCAAAATTAATGCAGTGTAATTATGTACAGTACCAAGAATAGTAACATTGATATACTTAAATATGAAATAAAGATAAACAGATAGATGATAAATGGACAGGGCCCTATATTTCGTTATTCATAAAACAGGATACACGATATGGAGCGAACTAACCCAGAATGTGCCTATTCACCCTTGTTGAGGAGGTGGTCGGGTTATAAGTTCTCGGAAATACAGACGTGGAGAGAGAGAGTTCCACTCCATTGCTGTGCGCAGCATAACAGTTGTTGAATAAGGCTTGGTGCGACATTTAGGAATCTCAATGGAAACGCAAAAAAATCATCACCTCGTTTTCCTATACTCGTACTGTAGGTACCCAGTTAGTATGTTCATATTTTCAGTGTTTGGTAAATAAAAGGCCCGTGTTATTTCAATAGCAGTTATTCGTCTATGCTATACAAATTTGGCGCTGTAGGGCTTTGTGTAAAAACGATTTTGATTGGTCGCATGTTTTTTAAGCAAATCTTTTTATTTCAGTCATGTCAGTTCATTTGGGTATGAACGGCAATGATTGATTACATTGTACATGTTACTGCATCGAATATTTTTTGATAGGGTAAACGTAGTGCTAAACGGTACATTGAATTGTGTATTTTGCATACAGTGTTACTACTCTCTCGGTTTCTGTATATGTAACTTATATAGTGCAAGTAGAAATTACTTTATTCAGGGAGAGACATTTTCATCTTTTACAAAGGTCTGTGCTTCATCAGTTCAGGGAGGCAATTCTCGCGCCTTCGACATCTAGAATTCGACATTTTTTGGAGCCTTAATCTCTATTAAAGACTTACTGAAAACAATCTTCAACATTACACGATTGTCAAAGATCATTGAAACTAAAGTATTTTGACCGCAGTAAAGATTTTATTTCGTCTTAAATAAATTATGGTTTGAAAAATGTCGAATTCGACATATCTCAGCGCGAGAATTGCCCCCCAGGGGCCCAATTCTCGCGCCTTCGACATCCGTAATTCGACATTTTTATTTCCTTAATTTCTTCTGTCAAAAACCTTTAGTTTAAATTATCTTTGATAATCCTATAATGTCGAAGATTGCTTTCAGCGAGCTTTTAATACAGAATTCGAGATGTCGAAGGCGCGAGAATTGGGCCCCTGTTATTATGTTAATTATATCTCGAACGTAGCGTTTGACCAAGTTCGTAGTCTCGTAGTAGACTACGTCGTAGCATGTCGTCGTAGGTGCGTTTGCATAAGGTAAACATATTCATTTGACAGTGAATATCGTATTCAATCGGCTGCAATTTGTATGAAATGAAATATAATATGTATGATACATTATGAACTGTCAAATGAATACGATTGACTTTACGCAATCACCTGCGGTTCGAACAAATTAATAAAATATCGGTTGAAATACCGTTCACGACCGAAATCTTTTATTTTGCCAACGTTTTGACGAGAACCTTTGCCAATTTTAAGTAAGAATTTACCATTTCAACACTTTTTCTTGCTTTAATTTGCATAGTAAAACCGATTTTATTTTATCAATTAAACGCTAACGACGTTTGCTAATTACTAGCTCCCCGCTTTCAATTCAACGCAACTGTCCCGGCGTTCCTGGCCAATCTTTACCGTTACTTGGAGCATTCCGATTGGAACATTTGAAATGCTAACGGGGTGGAACAAATTCTGTTAAGTCGCAATCAATGTGCCGAAATACGGGAACGTAACTCGTGATATAGTGACAATATCAGAATAGGAGACAAGAGTTAATCGTCGTAGTTAAATAGTTAACTTTAGCGTAGTTTCTCTATTTCTTTTTTTTTTAATCTAAGCGCTTTACCCTGGCCTTACCTATTTATTTTGCCCCTAGATCAATGTTGGAGTTTTATAATTTATTAGTTTTTTTACAAATAACTGGGCAGGCATTTGACCACCATCGTGCTTAGTTAACAGCATGTGGTCTAAGGTGTAACATGCTTGCTCAGGAAATGCCTATTCACTTTCACCTTGAAGAGACCAAAGTTGTAGGAATCGGGGAACACATGAGCAGGCAGCTCATTCAATCAATTTCTTTTAGGTCGTATGATTGACCATCTACTACAACTCGGATGGAGCGATTGCGAAAGAAGTCAGCAATCCAAGTGCAAAGGCCACCGGAGATACCGTATGAGGGAAGCTTAGCAATTAGGCTGTCATGCCAGACCCTATAGAAGGCTTTGGAGATCCTATCAAAGGCTTTGGAGTCTAGCGATACAACAAGGGCTTCGACGTGTTTCTCGATCGCTTCACTCCAAAGATGGGTGGCATACACGAGAAGATCTCCAGTCGAATGACCTCGGCAAAAACCAAATTGATGGTCGTTGAGGAGGCCGTTGTCTTCAATGTATGCCAATCATCCCGCTTCCATTGAATAGCCGAGTTATTCGCCCGTAAAAATAAAGTTAACGTTAACGCCTAACGTTATGAGTCTACTTTAAATTTATCTTAGATCTATAACAACAACATCTAATATCATTTGTATTCGTTCGACTATGAAATATTGTGTTTCGCCTAGCTCAGCAATATAATCTAAGAATATGACAGCGGACCATCAATCGTTATTTGTTTTAAGGTCAGCTCGACCCTTAGCCCGTCAGGATAAAGTGATTGGCTCATAAAATTGGATAGTAACAGTTATTTTTCATTTGTCATTTCGGTACCATTCAAACGTTTTTATTTTTCATTTCGTTACGCAGAAGAAAACAAATTTTCAAGCGTCAAAAATGATTATCACTTAGAAACTGATGAGGTTCTTCTTTTTATGTCTAACTACTACAATACGATTATCACTTAGAAACTGATGAGGTTCTTCTTTTTATGTCTAACTACTACAATACTCCAAAAATGCTGGAAAAGTACCGAATATTTTTCTTTCATAACTTATAGTTACGTAGATTTTGTTGCATCCAATATTTAATTATTAAGTAGCTCACTACGGAATCCATTTCAGTTTCATGGTCTTTTGTTAATTGTTTGTCCATTAGTTAAAAAAACGATATAAAGATTTCATCAAATTCCAATAAAAAGTATTTGTAATTTTTTGATTTAAATTACATTTTTAAATGTTTATTAACATTTCAACAATTCGTAACATGAATTTCGATTAATTTAAAATTAACGGCTGAATATATAGATGAAACACCAAAATCTCTCCAAAACCGCACCGACCTTGGAAAGGGTCCAATAGGTTATGTTATGTTCGACGAAAGGTATCAGTATAGACAAGAATTATTAGCTTCTCCAAAATGTCGAATTGTGGTCTCATATTGAATATCTTGCAGAGCAATGAACAGGAACAGCGGAAGTTCGGTCGTGTGGACTTTCGGGAAACTTCCCCCTTGACCAGTAGAGTTTTATAGGGACCCAAGTAACAAAATCAGGTCTTGTAGTGGTTCTGGAGCCAGGTCTATAACAGGCTAGTAAAAGTTTATAACCACGGAAAAGGGCCCATTTTATACGCGTACTTTTGCTAATAAAACACTTATAGTAGAATTGGGGAGCACCACTTAGACAAATAATACACTTATAGTTGGACTACGCAGAACTATCTGCTCCAGCGAAGCCAGCTATGAGCATCTAATAGATCCAGACACCACGACTTAAGCCCATAATACACTTATAGTTAGACTCCGGAGAACCATTTTCTCCCGCGAAGCTCACTATAAGCATTTAATAGAACCAGGCAGGCGTGTAACGTACTCCGCGCTTCTATTACTAGCTACTTCAAACATTTGTGAATTGTTGTTGTTTTGTTTTGTGCGGTTGTGGAGAAAAATAAAAAAATAACAGGTAAGTTCATCTATTTTACATAATATATTAACAAGTACTTCGCACGTAATATTATACGTGCATACATGTTTGCACGGCAAACGCTTCAGTATTTTCGGTGAAGTATATTGTGTTTTACATCTCAATTTTTGTTCGCCTTTTGAACACAGCGTATTTACGAAGTTGTGTTTAAAAATAATATTAGTCCTAACAGCATTATCGCGCCATTTTGTGACACATTAGGGTTCCGCTAGGGTTGCCAACCATACTGTTAAAAACATTATTATAATGTTTTTCACTACATTATACTTTTTGCTGTTGAACAAAAATAAAGTATACAAAAATACTGTTTTCAGTATCAACACGTCGTCGGACGAACACTAAGTTAGTGCAGCGCAGTCACAATCGATTCAGAACGAATTTGTCAAGACAGAAATGGAGCTTAAATTAATTTATTAAAAAATTAGCTCCTTATTTATTTTATTAGTTTTGATTGTGGTGAGGCTTATGAAGCTTTTAAACATGACTCTAAATTGATATGTTGCGCGAGAAGCACTAAAAATATGTCTTAAAAAAATTTAATATATTGTTCATTTTTGTTAAATACTTTTTATTTTCCTTCTCAGACCTAAATATACTTTAATTCTTGTAAAAAAAAGTTGGCAACTTTTTTGTCTTACCCACTTTTATGAATTAAGCTAATCGCTACGATCGAATCGCGTTATTAAAAAATGTTCTTGTTATTGCGTAGCTATACTATTACTTTTAAAACTTAAGGTCTAAATAGTCATTCAAATATTATTCTTTTAAGCTTATATAGGTATTTCCAGCTTCCAAAAGTATTTTGTTATTTATGCTATTGTATACTTTTATTTTTAAGTTATACCTTTTATTTAACGTTATAAAATAAAATATTTTCAAAACAAAATAACTAAGAGTTTATTATTTTTAATGTTTTAGTTGTGACTTTGATCGAACTATTATAGTCATATTTCTGGACGTAGACCGTTTTTTGACGTAAAATAATATTGGAGCTTTAAAAACTGCGAGATGGCCGATTCGAAACGCCACTGCTAACTCCTTGACTAATATACTGAAAAGTATTATTTCGTCCGGAACCCTCGCCATCTTCTACAGAACGTTCCTGGCTCGGTGTAAATCTAGTACTCGGCACACTTATCATTTGTTGGTATGTTTTCTGCACTTTCCTCATATTAGAACCGCTTTTTTTATATCTTTTTCTATATTTGTTTATATCCATTTTTGTAATAATTTATTAAAAATCCAATGACTCAAAAGAAATCAAAATGGCCGTGAAGATGCGATAAATATTAAAAGCAATTGTCTTCTTAAATGAACTTCACGAAGATATCTTTGGACACTAATAGTTTTACAAAAAACCTTTATATAGAAATTAAGACTATAACAGCATTCGAGAGTCTACAATAATACCAAGTACACTTACTCTTAGAAGAAACCACTGTAGAACTTATTCACTTATAATTGTCACATAAAGTTGACTTATACACCCCTATAAGGTCAAGTAACGATTGCAAATGGTTCTAATTGCATTTAGTTTTATAGATTACTATTACTGGCGTATGACTCTTATAGCGTATTTATAATTACGTCTTGTAGGCGATTATAAGTGTAACCCACTGGAGAAAGTTTTCTCAAGTGTATTTACACCTATGCAACACTTTTATAGGCCATCTTAGCCTTTACTGCACCTATAATTTCGTTCTATACACCACTATAAGCCAACCTATAAGAACAGGTGTACTATAAACCCAAACGAACTCCGTGTGACCTGTTATAAGATTGGTAGTAAATCCTAGAACCACTAAGAGAGAGTTACTAGTGCTGTGAGCCTGTAAACTGTGCACTACAGGAGAACTTTGTTACTTGGGGAGCTTACTTTAAAAAACTAATAGATATATAGAAAATGTTTAAATCACAAATAATAGAACATTAACAGGTATTGCATTCGAATAATAATTCGAAGAATAAGGCATATGGATAGATTGTTATTGCCAAATTGTAGACTTGATCTATTTAAACGTAATTGTTATTGTCAAGCTATATTAATATTTAACAAACTGCCTTATGATATTAAGCAATTGCCATTTAGAATATTTAAGCGAAAGCTATCGGTGTGGCTGTTAGAACAATGCTTCTATAGCGTTAAAGAATATTTCGAATGGAAAAATTAAGAAAAGTTGTTCATAATTATGACATGAATCCCTATGACATTTAATACAATGTTTTAATTTTTTTTTGTATGTGCGTTTTTATATATTATTAATTCATATTGACATTTAATAGAATATTTTAGAATTTGTAAATTGACATGACTGTAATTATTATTTTGACATAAATACTATTTTGACATTAATATTAAGTGTTTAGTTTTGATTATTATTAATTTATTCAAAACCATCATACAATTATATAATTTAAATAAGTATAGCCATTACAGGCATAGTTAGACATTTAATATTTTACTAAAAATCAGCAAGTAGTTTAATTTTTTTTCCCTTGTGTTGTTTTGTTTTATAACTTGACAGTTGTAAACAATATTTGCATGCCTGTGTTATGGGTCAAATATGTGAAACTTAATGAATTATGACATCAATTGTACCATGTTTGTGGCAAATAAATGATTTCTATTTCTATTTATTTCTTTAACCTTAGTACTTTCCGAGAAAACGTTTCCCAAAAAATCTCTGGTCAACCGGGAAGCCTTATCAGGTGTCGGCACCGGTATTGCTATGTCGATGTCGGGCCTGGCCGTGGAGACAGCTGCGATAAAAATTTCATAGAAAGTATCGATGCAGCGAACAATACGTACTTGACGTCGGTTGTCGTTGCCGGTGGTCGGTGAAGAAGCGCTCATTGTTGGATCATATTTTGATGCTGATAAAGTCTCAAAACTTAGTAGACATTCTTCCGATTATCGAATGTCATCTTTTAGAACCCATCATGTCATACGAACGTTTTCTCTGCGATCTGCTTTCAATACTCTTCAAATTTTGTTATTCCTGTCTATTCAGATGACTATTTCTATATATATGAAATCCTACAAAAAAAACCTACATACTACTACGAGATGATATTTTGAAAACTAGGCAGCTACGGTACAGTCACGTTTTGATGCATTAAGCGAAATATTGAAAAAAAAAAATTGCAACTCTACATTAATCTATATATGAAAACCACCACTTGCACTGATGAATATTTTAAGGGTTTAAAAAATTATAAAACATTGACACGTTTAGTTGATACATTGGTCTCCAACATAAAGTGGAGCAGTTAAAAAACATAATACGGTACCACTTGCAGACTCCTATTGAGTAAAGTTTCTCTTAAAACAATAATACTTAAATAACAGAATTCGTGACACTAACGTCTTTCCCATGACTTTTATCAAAAACAAATCTATAGTTGTAAAGATTCAGAAACACGATTTTATGATATTGCCCCGACACACTTTTAGAAAAGACTCTACGACCCTAAAAATACGAATATTCTCAATTGGATCAAATGGATGGATTATTGTCACATATACTTTAAGAAATTGGTTTAACTAGTGAACACCAATAATACTTAGCATTGTGTAGTTTCAATTCTCTTTATTCGCTATAGTTTTTAGGGTTCCGTAACCTAATGGCAAAAAACCCTTATAGATTCGTCATGTCTGTCTGTCCGATGTATGTCACAGCCACTTTATTCCAAAACTGAGGATAACACAGTTGAAACTTGGTGGGTGTATTCTGTAAACCGCTTTACGGTTTTTACACAAAAATATAAATCTATACTAATATTATAAAGCTGCAGAGTTTGTTTGTTTGTTTGTTTGTTTGAACGCGTTAATCTCTGGAACTACTGGTCTGATTTGAATGATTCTTTCAGTGTTGGGTAGTCCATTTATCGAGGAAGGCTATAGGCTATTTTTTTTTTTCAAAATTAGGGATCCGTAATAAAATTGCTATTTTGTAACACAAGGTGTAAAATCGAAAACCTTTTTTTGCGTGCGCTGCAAAAACTATTGACAATAGAACAAAATGATGTACTACGGGTTTGTAGATCCCATTAAGACCTACAAAAAAGTCCGCAAGAACATATATCTAGATATCATGGTTTAATCACAATAACCGATTTTGTGTGTAAGATGCTAAGAGTTGGTACCTATAAATGAGTTATGGGCCATAGTTTTTTATTTTATCAACATAAAATCCTGTAATAATCTTTTTTGAAATATATTTGTTAATGATTGTAAGTATAAGATCTTTGAAGAGTATAATAAATACATTTCTATCGTAATTCTTATGTCTGGCTGAATGTCGAACAGATAGACAGCTATTGCCTGCGACTTATACAATATAACTTAATCTATATTTTTCTTAATATTATAAAGCTGAAAAGTTTGGTTGTTTGTTATGAACGCGGTAATCTCGGGAAATACTGATCTGATATGAAAACTGTTTAAATATTCAATAGTCCATTTATTGAGGGAGGCTATAATATAGGCAATATTTTATCTCGGTATTTCCACGGAAACGAGAAAAACGCGGGTGAAACCGTGGGGCACGGCTAGTATATATATATATATATATATATATATATATATATATATATATATATATATATATATATATATATATATATATATTTAGGGGGGGCTCACCATACATGGAACTGAAACTGTTTTTTTTTCATCAAACCTATACGTGTAGAGTATCTTTAGACAGGTCTTTAAAAATTACATTGAGGTTTCAAAAACATTTTTTCTCAAAGTCAACCGTTTGAAAGATAGAACACTTCCAAAGTGGTAAAATGCCACAGCCACTTTATTAAAAAAATATAATTAAATGGCCGTTTCATCTTAATTATACTAGAAAAATTCGACGTGTCCTCATAGGTCTCTGTAGCATAATTGGTTAGTGCATTGGGCCGGATTCCCAAGTGCAAAATCAGTCTCACTCCCGCGCGTCTCGTTTTCTCATTGTAATCTAGCTTCAGTCGTATTGCGCCTTAATTTGAACTTGAATAGGTATATCGTCGTGTAATTGCCAAAGAAACAGCCACTTGCGAAGTGTGAGATCTCTAAAGCGGAGGTCCTCAAGAACCCCAAACTAAATTATTTTAAGTGCCTGCTCCGCCCCATTCTAACTTCATTACGCAAACATAACGGCCTTACAGACATGAGATAAGTGTTGCCACAGCAAATTGTTTATTTTAAACAAGGTTTTTTATTAATAATATAAAATCATTTATAAAAGTTTTGGGAATTTTACTGCTCTAAATTGAGAGAAACTTAGTTTAACTAAATAAATATTTAGTAGAAAAAGTAGTATGATAAAAAGTACAGTTTTTTTTCATCAAAATTATGATTATAATCAGCACAGATCCAACAAATTTTTTTCTTTTTTACTCAACAAATCGTAAGAAAACTGCCAAAATTATATTTTTCTTATCACGTCTGGCAACAAAGAGAGTTGGGTATTTCTCCCCAGTGTGAGGGGTAATCGTGTAGGTGGAGTGCCATTATCGAGGTAATTCGGTTATACGTTGTTCGCACAGCTGCGATCTTAGGAGCAATTACCTGAATTATCGTGTAAGTACCATTGCTCTACTATCTTGTATGTACAAGTAACCACCAAGTGGTTTGAGAAAATAACACTTTTGTAGATTAGATTTTTATGACGATGTACAGTCGTCACGGACGTTTTCTTTCGACAACTTTTAGGGGAGATTCGTGTGCGCTCGATTTCAACATTGACGTTCTACAATCACCAACTGATAGCCGTAAAAAAAGATTAAAGAACCTAACATAATAGTGGCATCAATTTGTGACGCAAATAGAAATTATTAAATGAAATGAAGTAAAATAAAAAAATGTGATCCTTTATCCTTAGACGAGTATTATAAAAAAAAAACTACAAAAATAAATGCTCAGACTTCACAGACGGATCAGTTATAAACGTTTTTTTCTAACATAAAGTTAAAAGTTAAAATAACATTGTTGAATGAACATTGCGTTAGTCATTTGAAAGAACCGTTATTAAACCGCCTCTGTGGTCTAGTGGTACAACCATCGGTATAAGACCCAGGGGTCCCGGGTTCGATTCCCAGCGGGGGTACATATTGTATTCGGTTTGGTTGGTGGTAGGACTTGTTGTAAGCCCGCCTGGCTAGCTACCACCATCTTATCTAAGCCTGACGCCATAACAACAATGTTTTCAGCATTGTTGTGTTCCGGCAGTTCGTGATAAGATAGCCAGTTCCTCAGTGATTGAGGCTTCCGGGAGAGGCTTGCTTCCATCTTCAGCCTTATCAATACTTAACATCAGGTATGATGAAGGCTAAGAGTATCCCCGTCATTCATAAAAAAAAAAAAAAAAAAACTATTGATGGATTTACCAAAATTCCCTACTTAAATCAAGTAAGAGATCGTTATGGAATATTTATATAGAGGTCTCGAGTTTAAACAGCATAAATGCTTATAGCCTTACATAAAATCACTCAAATATTGAATGATAGAATTTTTCGATGAAGATTCGATGCAAGTGAAGTGTGCACTTAAAGGCAGTCAGCCATGCGTGAAAATCACAAGGTGGAAAGCGTTAATACTGGCACGGAATATTCCTAGCCTAATAAATGTACTGTGAATAAATCTTCGCCAATGAAACAATATTTAATCCCGAAGGATTAAATACACACAATTATCAAGGACGAGCTAAATATAGTGCTTTTAACTTAGGACGTCTGTGTTAAGTCTACAGCAAATTAAATAAAATAAAATCACTTACCACACACATAATGATAAACATACACATACCACCCTACCAATAACTAGCAAATAAAATAAAATAAAATCACACCAATTGCCAATTACTTATCTAGCGCAAAGTAAGTTTATGTTGGGTATGGATACTTGTAAAACTTAAATCCTTTTTTCGTAAGTACGTGTGTTCCAAAAATAGTTAGAATATAAAAAAAGTTTTATTTACGGCTTTTCAAAATATCCCCCTCCAATCCCAATACACTTATGCATTCGGGTGAACCAGCGTTCAAAACATTTAAAAAACATGTCTTGCGGGAGGTCGAAAAATAGCCGCCGAAATTCTTCGACGGCCTCGTCTGCAGTGCTAAATTTTCGCCCACAAAGCATTATTTATTACCGTGTCAAATAAAAAAAAAACGCTTGGAGCTAAATCTGGGCTGTACGGAAGATGGGGTAACATTTGTACCCCCGAAGTTGTCAAATAGTCCATGGTTCACCAAGATAACGCGCCCGCTCACACAGCTGCTAGAGCGGGCGCGTTATTTTGGTGAAAAAGAATGTCGCGGACGCCGCTCCTTGGGCGCTCGCTATCCAACTCCCCGAAAGCTATACCATTCTCAAGTAACTGTTCTACGGTCTTCTAGCGGAATTACTGCTACTGGTCCACTGCGTCGAAAAAAAAACCGCTATCATTTTTTTAACGCTCCGACCGCGAACAACTTTTGTGGGCAAATCGTTCTCTACAAACACCCATTGCGTGAATTGCTGCTTCGTGAGAGGATCGTAGCTATATATCCATGATTCGTCAGTTGTAAGAATGTAGGATATGTTTTGCGAAGTTCCTCCTTCGAACTAATCTTCTACTATATAAAAATAAGTCGGGTTTTCCTTCCTGACGCTATAACTCCAGAACGCACGAACCGATTTCCATGGTTTTGCATTCGTTGGAAAGGTCTCGAGCTCCGTAAGGTTTATAGCAAAGAAAATTCAGGAAAAATTTCAACAGAAAAGCGGGAAAATCTTTTTTCACATACAGAATCTTTTTTTCACATACAGCGCCATCTCTGATACATAGCATATACTACAAACCAATATTTTAAGAAGATGGCGCCGGTGCGTGATACATTGTTTGACAGCTACTCATTGTTCTCTGCTCAGTTAATTTCATGTGACAAACCGGTATTGTGTTCACTGTGAAATGTGAAAAAAAAGTAAAAAAAATAATAACATTTTAATTGGAAACCATCAAATCAATCACGTGTATTGTGCAAATTTTTATTTCCTGATATCCAAATAACCGATAAAATCTACAATGAAGGATTGATTCTGATTGAGGATCAATGCTTGACTATTGCAAACAAGCTACTGATTGAAGTAAGAATGATTGCGCCAAATCGATCGATGCACGATGCATTCAACCAAGAATTAAATCGAGAGCTGCAATACATTGTTGATTGATACATTGCAGGAATTCGTTCGAAATAATGTGCCGTTACTGAATGAACAGCAAAAACAAGTATACGAAACATTAATGCAAGCGGTGGACAATAATACTGGTGGTCTATTCTTCCTGGACGCACCTGGAGGAACAGGGAAAACATTTGTCATTTCATTGATTTTGGCCACTATTCGATCAAGATGTGACATAGCTTTGGCGTTAGCATCATCTGGAATTGCGGCGACTCTTCTAGATGGCGGTCGTACTGCACATTCTGCGCTTAAGTTGCCACTCAATTTAAACACAATTGATACTCCAACATGCAATATTTCCCGATCCAGTGCAATGGGAAAATTGTTGATGCAATGCAAGCTCATTGTTTGGGATGAGTGCACAATGGCACATAAGAAATCACTTGAAGCACTTAACTTCACACTGAAGGATCTTCGGCGAAATAACAACATCTTTGGCGGCTTGATGATATTGTTGGCAGGCGATTTCAGGCAGACGTTGCCAGTAATTCCCCGTGGAACCCCTGCAGATGAATTAAATGCTTGCCTGAAGGCATCACCTTTATGGAATAACGTAAAAACATTATCGCTAACCACTAATATGAGAGTTCAACTTCAAAATGATCAAAGTGCTGCACAATTTTCCAAACAATTGTTAGCTGTTGGAAATGGAAAAGTCCCAGTTGATGCGACATCTGGATTAATTACTCTTACCAACGACTTTTGCCGATTTGTAGACTCTCAATTAGCTCTTATTGAAAATGTTTTCCTAAACATTAGTGAGAATTATCAGAAATATGCTTGGTTAAGTCAACGAGCAATTCCTGCCGCAAAGAATAATGATGTACACGCACTAAATTTCACCATTCAATCAAAAATTGCTGGCGATTTGGTGACATACAAATCCGTTGATTCCATAACAAATCCCGATGATGTAGTAAAATATCCAACGGAGTTTTTGAACTCTCTGGAGTTACCAGGATTTCCACCACATAACTTGCAACTCAAAGTTGGTACAGTTATTATGATATTGCGTAATTTGAATCCACCGCGACTTTGCAACGGTACTCGACTTGGGAAACCATCCGCTTTGTTTGTGTTAACGTCAGAACAAAAAACAAAAAATGTGGTTTACCAAAGAGCACTTCAATGAAACGGATAATTTGCGGACACGTATAACGCTTCGATTCTGTATTTACTTTGGATTCACTTTCATTCAGTGAAGTTCAACCAAATAACACTTAATTTTTGTAATTAAAATGAATTCATTACTGTTGTGAAATAAAATAAAATTTTTCCTTTTCAAATATAAAGCAAAAAAAAAAAATTTTCTCCATCTTTTAATAAAACGAAGCCATCTGGTGGCGAAACGGAGTTCGCCGGGTTTGACTTTTATAATGTGCTATTAAAAATACATTCAACCCTAAACTTTCACCCTTCTATCACCAACCCTAATTCTTTTTTTTACACTAAAAATTCCCTGGAAATAATATATATGGCAAAACACCAATCAACACAACGGCATTTTTGCTCATCGGCGAGAGAATGAGGTATCCATTGCGAAGCAAGCTTCCTAACTTTAAGGTGTTCATGCAGGATGGTGGAAATTGCCTGTGATCCAGTGTTTATTTCAGTAATATGTCTAATATGTGTAATATGTCTATTCTCTTGCAATACTATTTCGTATATTCGTCTACCCTGATGACGTTTTCATGAGTTACTGCAATTGGTGGTCGGCTGGGTCTGGAGTCATCGTTTAAGTTCTCCCGACCACGTTTAAATTCACGAAACCAATAAGTAATTGTTGCTAACGCAGGAGCAGACTCCCCAAAAGCAGCTTGTAAATTTTCTTGAGATTACTTGAAGATTAATCTTGAAAATTGAAAATTAATCGTTTATAATAATAGAAAATCATAGCACGAAAAGCTTCCCGCCAGACGTCTATTGTTGCAAACAAAAGAAGAATGACAGATAATCTTAAACTTAGTTATATATAAAAACTACATATAGGTGGCCAGTGATTTTCACAAAGGAGGTTTGTGTTGAAATTAGCCGTCAATTCAAAATAGTTTCATGAAAGAAGAGGTTGTATATATTCTGTGGCTATAAATTTTCGAAACAACCTAGTATATTACATAATAATCACACAAATAAAAAGACAAGTTTATACTCACAAATTTTTGTCCTGTGTCGGATCGAACCCACAAACAGTACATAATAGTGTTAAATTTCAATGAGGCTATTCACATTTTTATAGCATACCTTTAAGAAATCAAACAAAATAAAATAAAAATAATGCTCGTATATTTGCATTTGATTTAAAACGTATCACTCATTTACTCTTAATGAAAATTGATGAAGCACTATCGCGGGCGGGTTGACCCAGATCGTTTGTTGGGTACTAGTTTAATATCGCCGACATGTCATCCAGCAGAACACCTTGCCAGCCCTGGGTCAGGCTTAGATAAAATAATAATCTTGATATTCGTTGAAGTTTCGATAGCCTTAAATTGTAATACAACTATGTTATAACTATGAACAAACTTTAGCTAGGTTCATAATATTTCTTTGTTAGTTGTTATTTTATGTTGTCTTTGGGCATGCTACAAAATTTCAGGGTTGCTTTCATACAAAAATCTGTTCGTAATAATGAGCTCTAAAAATCGTTTTGAGTTTAAATATAATGGTCTATTTAGTGTCTGTTATCGAGGCGACATCGTCAATTATTTAGTTCGAAACTTTTTGTGAGTGTATGTCTGGATGGCAAAATGGATACTTTAATCCCGATATTTCCAAAAATAAACGGATCGAATGTTTCACAATATTCGTTAATGTTTTCACAATTAAATTTAAATAACCTTGCCATAAAAAATAATAGCAGATTTTCGCTTAAGGACGTAAAAAGATGTCGACCTACTTTTTCCTTAACCTGTATCTTTTAAAGTATCTTTTATATCCGACCGCAACGCCGCGAGCAATGGTCGTTAAAATCAAAGCCTCCCATAGATATCGGCTATCCTGGGCCAGCCGAGGGGATTATTCTATAAAAAGAATCATTATTATTACAGCCTATGATCGTTACACTAATAGAAAAAAATCTGGCTTTATACGTTCATGAAAAAATCGGCCAAGTGCGAGTCGAACTCGCACATGAATGGTTCCGTCTCTCACCCTAGGTTGCCTGGAAGAGATTGCTATGTAGCAATAAGGCCACCTATTGTATGTTCTCTTTTTCGTCATCTTCTCTGTATGTGTTTGTTTTTGTATCGTGTGCAATAAAGTTTCTATTATTATTTTTCTTACGTTTCTTTTTCTCAGCATACGCTGGCATTTTATGTCATTTACGGGACAATGCCATGTAAATGATTTTTTTTATGTTTGAGTGTGGTCATCTAATTGTAGGAACTTACGGACTGTTCGGCAAATGTTAAGTATGGCTGCTTTTTGCAACTGTATGTAAGTGCTGGGTTTCAGATCAAGATCTTTTAGACTCTTATGGAGGTATTGAGGAATAATGCAATAATTATTATTATTATATTAAATACACCTACCCAAAATGCCACTATAATTTTTCGTCTGCAAAAATAACTTTGTTTTTCATAGTGTTTGTATGAATGACAAAGTTATATTGCTTTGCTTGGTAAATGTGCTATAGCTCTGAAACTGCTAAATATATTTCGTTCAAACCAATTACCGTTGAAAGTTTTTATAAAGATCTACAGCATTATATATTTTTAGATTTTTGTGTGTCACACATTTTACCACTTTGGAAGTGTATATCTTTCCAACGGTTTGTCTCGGTCTGTTTTTTCTTTGAGAAAAAACAGGTTTTCAGGTCCATGTATAGCCCCCCCTTAATATATATATTTTTTTATTTTTGTGTAGAAACCGTAAAGCAATTTACAGAATACATCTACCTACCAAGTTTTAACTGTGTAATCCTCATAGTTTTGGAATAAAGTGGCTGTGACATACATTGGACATGACCAATCTATAAAGGTTCCGTTTTTTGTCATTAGGCTACGGAACATTAAAAATGAACTGTATTCTTGCAATGATGCTAAAATTGTCTCAAAAAACATAAAAAACGATAATTCGTATCAAGGTGTTGTATGGTAATTCTTTTAGGTACATAGAAAAACAGTTTAATAAAATTTAAAATTAATGCAACCTTCTGAGTTACTGTTTAGTTACCAAAATGTTATCTACACATTATTTCTAAGAAGATAAAGATGAATCAAAATATTTAATACTAATAACTGAAAGAACATCATAAATGAACAAGCATATTGTTCATTACACTGTGTTCAAAGACAATGTCTGTATTTCTAATTTCAAATGGAAATTGTACCGTGCATCTCAGAAATAATTTGGTTCGTCATTGAAATATTCTTGAATGTCATCAAGCAGGCTCCTTTGATAATTATAAAGACTTGAACAATATTAATATTCAGTAAAGGTTAGATTATTATTAATTAATCGGCGTTTGGTTTCGATGGTTTAATATTAAAATCAGCTAATTTATTTTTACTTTGTGCCTTACGTTCAAATAGAAATTAATATTTAATTATATAATCATCAACATGAGCCATTTCAATGTCCTTTTGCTGTCACCACTGTTGTGTCATTAAATTGTTCACTCGTACTTGTACCTTAAGATTTTATTTTTTATTTATTTCCACACTTACATCTATTATTACAGGATTACCCCAATACAATAGACACATTTATAAATTTAAATGTGTCATTCAATGTCGCAGGATAATTAGATAAATCGGTTTTTTTGCAAAAATCCCAGGGATATTACGAAAACAAGCTTAATTAGACAAAGGTGTTGTCATTTCTCAATCCAACTGAAAAAACATATGGTTTTTGCGAAAAAACAGGTTGCTTTATTAAGATTGCGAAAAGAATTGAAATAACAACACTGATTGGCTGGTCAGACCGTCCAAAACAACATCTTCTCTGATTGGTTGACGACTAGACGTTTCAAATGTCAATTCATTCTCTCACGTGTAGTAAACTTTCTGTGAACCAATCAGAATAAGAGTTAGCAGGCAAGCAAAAATTATATGTACCTAGACTGGGCCTCTACGAGAACGTCCTCTGCAGCAACACGCTTGCCAAAAAGGAAAGTCGACTGAGACCGCTCTGCTGGAACTCACAATAGCAAGCAAATAGCTCTCTTTGCTTTCCTTGACATTGATGGAGCATTCGATAACGTCACCATTTACGCTCTCTCCAGAGGAATGAGGGCTAAAGGAATTGACGAAACAACTACCCATTGGATCGAATCTATGCTCCTTAATAGAACTATCAGTCTAAGTTTCCACGGAACCTCAAAAGGCTTTAAAATAACTAAAGGCTGCCCACAAGTAGGGTTGCAAAATTACGTAATTTTACCAAAAGTGCCGGTAAAATACAGGTAATTTACGGTAATATATATAAATTACGGTAAAATTACCGGCATAATATGAAGTTTAAAATTTTAATTTAGTTTTAATCCCGCGCACGTAAATATGAAAAACCAGCGACGTTGCCGATGACCATTGACCATATTTTGCTGTGTTGTGCGGCGATATGCGCTCTTGCCATTCCGCTGTCGGTGAGCGACTGAGCACAGTTGACTTGCATTCATCCGGCTGACTACTCGCGCGTGAATTACCTGAACGTCTATTCGAAAAACTACCTACATTATTTGTAAAAAATAAGATTAATATCAAGCTAAAGTTTGGGATTATTTTCAAGTGTTACATGAACATGATAAAAGAAATAATCTAATAATAGTGATAGTTAGTGAGTATGAACACATTTAAAACGTTTTTACCGAATATTACCGTATTTTACCGAAAAATACCAAATATTACGTAAAATATCGTAAAATACGTATTTTACCGCTTTACATCCCTACCCACAAGGAGATGTATTATCACCTCTACTGTGGTCGCTAGTTATTGACCAGTTGTTGGTCGAAGCCTCTAATAACGATTGAGATATACAGGGCTATGCAGACGACGTGGTGACTTGCGTTATCGGCCCCTGTCAGAGCACTGTATCATCCTTATTGCAAAATTCTCTAAACATCATCAACAGATGGTGCACAGAGAATAATTTGTCGGTAAACCCTAGCAAAACCACAAATAACAAATCAGCCTGTAGATTTTTTTTACAGTTCATGTTTATCCCTACCTGGGACAAATGATATTTCTGAAATAATTGCAGTCTTTTTAATAAATTTTTTTGCGGCTTGCGTTGCCTCTTTACCTTTTTTGTAGTAAAATTTTAAAATGTATCGAAATTCTTCATTAGATTCATTCATTTTGACAGTAAGAAAACAAATTAATATCACACATTTTCCTAATTTGAATTTGGAATTATCTTCTTTATAATTTAAAATTTAATGATACCAAAACCAGCCAGATACAAATAGTATAACCAAAGAGATTTTATTACAAGTTTATACATACCAAATGCGAAAAGACTTTTTCCCCAACCTAATACAAGTCCAATGCATCAAAACAAACTTCACGATGACATATTACAATTGTTATAGATCAGAATTATGCTGGAACTTTCAAAATAGTAATATTGGAAGCAGTTATCTTTGATGTGCAACAAACTTAAGTCATTTGCAAGTAACATTTCAATATAAAGTGGAAACGGATGCTTCAAACTTTCGCAATATTAAGACCAATGATTTTGTCGTATTGAGCTGAATAATTCTAAAGAAAGTTATTGCTGTTTTTGCCTCTAGATGAAACAATTGTTCTTATAAAAGCAAATCCATTCATCCACATAACACAAAAAAGAGCCAAGAAGAAACATATTAGTTATAAATGTGAAAGGTTGGATGTAAGGTATGGCTGTTTGTTACTCAATCAAGCGAAAGTGGCTGAACTGATATCGATGAAATTTTGCACAGATATAGGTTATGGATTAAAACTTAAGTTCTATTTATACCGATATTCTCACAGGAACGGGAACCTCGCGGGTGAAACCACAGGCGGCAACTAGTATACCTTATAAATAATACTTAAATGAAGACATTTTTCGCGATTCTTTCATCTTATGAGAATTCTTGAATAGGCCATTATTAGCAATCTGTACGTGATGTAAGCACCTACACAATTTTATGTAGTATCTTCTTCAGCTTTCATTTTTGCCGTCCTCTTTCGTAAAGATGAAGATACATTGTCCATGCATTATTAAATGTCACCGTTGTGGAAGCCTTCATCGGGGAAAATGGCGCTCAAGGGACGAATTACGTAACATTCGAAGAGCTGGAATGTGCTAAAGCCTTAATTTTTTTATTTAAATGAGTTTTTCTCAGTTTTGTTTCTTTTGGACTAAGCCACACTGCTTGGTATTGGATGTAACAAGCGTGAAGATTCCAGAAGAAAATGGTAGGTACCTAAAAAGCTAACTATGGCTGTACATCGTCGTTTTATATTAACCATGATTCGTTGCATGTAGTTCCGATTACCTATTTATTATATCTCTCTCTGGAGTTTCATATTCAAGTTAATAACAAATTATGATACTTCACGTACCTTATCTGTAGATATAGTCGTTCAGATTTATATACAAATAAGTATCAAAATACCATTAATAATTTACGGAAACAACAACAAACTCTTACGTAAACGCATACTTTTGTTTTTTTTAAGCTTATAGCGATCATAAAGTCGATTACAGAACATGTATGTATATTGCCGGCCAATAAAGAGACCTAGTTTTAATTGTAAAATCGAACTTACTTTTATATTCCAATCTTCCTCTTCCACGCATAGATACGAACGGTTCCCAAATAGCGTCCACTCGCTTTTCAGCAGATTCTGAGCACGTAACGCCACGTGATACACCTTCAGCAAGTTATAAGCGAAATTACTTAAAGTGAGGTAAGGAATTCACGAATAAAAAAGGGCGAACAGTTCTTTTCGAGCGGACTAGGTAAATAAAACTAACATTTGGGGATCCTTTACCTTGGTTCACGAAAACTGTTTTTGTTATAGAAAATTATCACTTCGTCGCTTTCGAAATGACGATTGTTTTATTTTTTATTTATTTATTTTATTTATTTATTTATTTCCATACACTTAAATCTATTTTTACAGGTAGAAACCTAATGCAATAGATTAAGCTATATAAATTATAATATAAATTAATTAATGACATTATACACCACAACGATAACATATTACAAACAAAGCTGTCTTTGTGAATTCATTCAGAGAACAGTAGAACAAGTCAATTTCGTTTGAGATTATGTTTAGGGTAGTCAGTGCACGCGTTAGCGGCGCCTTGCCCAGCAGGTTGGTGCGCCCGCGCGGAACGGCCAGCAGCGGCGGCCGACGGCGGCGCCACACGTACCTATTGGGAACAAATAGGCTTATCGAGCCCAGCACCTGCATATTGATATTTTTACCCCTAATTAATTTAAAAATGTACGTTACTAGGCACAGCTCTCTTCTCACCCGTAACTCATTATATCCTACCATACCCAATACAAATAAAGTAGGATACATGAGCGGATAGAAAGGATATACACCATATTTCCTAAGATAAATATACCTTACAAATTTATTTTGAATACGCTCCACCATGAGACTATATTTAGCTTCATGTGGAGCCCAAATGACTGCATTGCATTCGAGGTTGCTTCTGACCAATGCATTGTATAGAGCTATGATCGCTCTTACATTCGTAAAGCCATGGGATCGACGGAGTATCAACCCTAAATTTCGATAGGCTTTTTTGCAAACGTTGTAAATGTGATCACGAAACGTCAGGTCAGCTGTGAATTTAACGCCTAGATCCTTTACTTCTACAACTCTTTTTAACTGAGTCTCGTTAACCTTGTAGTCGTAGAGAAAAGGATTTTGCGCTTTAGTAAAAGTAATGGTAGTGCATTTCGTAGTGTTAAAAAATAATTTATTAGAATTACTCCATTCCACCACTCGGTCTATATCATTCTGTAGTCTCTCACAGTCTGCTATGCTTCTGATTGGTAAAAATATTTTCAAATCGTCAGCAAACAACAAGCATCCTGAGTGTCTCATAACCGCCGGTAAGTCATTGACCATGATGATAAACTCAAGAGGCCCGAGATTACTCCCTTGACTTACCCCAGACCTGATTGGATAAGGATCAGAGGTGTAGCCTGAGTACTCAACATACTGCCTCCTATCCTTCATGTAGCTTGCCAAGAACCTCAATAAATGTAGGGTGTATCCAATGCTAGCAAATTTTCTTAGCAGGATGTCGTTATCAACGACATCAAACGCCTTACGAAAATCAAAATAAGCAGCATCTACCTTTATTCCTTCGTCCACAAAAGGAACAATCTGCGACATATAACTAAGTAAGTTGCTAGTGGTACTGCAGCCCGGTCTGAAACCGTGCTGTGCATCCGACAATTGCGCTCGTATTTGGCCATATATGAGCTTTTGTAATACGGATTCAAATACTTTGGCGGGAGTTGACAACACTGCTACCGGCCGGAACCCTTCCACCCCTTCACCCTCTCCGGTTTTAGGGACTGGAACCACACGGGTAGTTTTCCATACTTCTGGAAAGACTTCCTCTTTTAGGCAAAGATTATAAACGTGCAATAGCGGTTCTGCAAGCACATTTCGACAGTCCCTAAAGATAAAAGTAGGAATACCATCGGGGCCGGCAGACCGTTTCGGCTTCAGCTTAGCAAGCGCTCGCAACACCTCTGCTAGCTTTATCTGGTCTATGTGTATTCGCGCTAATCCATTTACACCGCCAGCCGCCGCTACAGCAGCGCTCGCGTTGAGGTCTGCTGGTGTGGTGCTATAAACTGACTGAAAAAACTCTGCTAACTCTTTCACACATTGTTCTCCTTCTAGCTCAATACCATTTTTAGTTATTTTGCGGGAATTTATGGATATACATACCTAGTTGGGCCATAAGTTCTGTCACAGCTATCGATTCTTTAATTTTGAATGGATATTGAAAATCTATTTATAAGGTTCGAATTACTAGGAATATTAAAGCAAATCAATAATTATTTTATTTTGTTTCAATGGAGCGGACGTTGAAAGGAGATGCGGTCGTGTTGTTTGGTTTACTTCATTGTGGTTACGATTCAATTCAAATTTTCGGTCCCGTTAAAAATTTTAATAGTTGAGCTTTGCCTTTCGTAACTATCAAACAATTCGGGGAAGATTCAAGAAGCGGAGAGAGAGAAAAAAATGGTCATCGTTGTACGGTACGGTTCAGACGTTAGCGGCGGTAAATGTAGTGAAGGTGCGTATTCAAAGAAATCCGGCCCAAAAATGAAAACTTTTTTCATTACAGACCGGACTTAACAGAACGAGCGAAGAGACTGATCGAATACCTGAGATTATAGAAAAAAATATCATCTCCTTGATCCATGCCTGAAAAAAAATACATTGGGCCGATCTCGTGTTTTGTTAGAACAATACGCAGGAAATAAAAAGGTCCGATTCTGTCTTCTGATGATTTTTTTAGTGTTATGCCCACAGCAGTGAAGAGCCTTGCGAATGTGTTTCTCGAGTCCAGCGAGGCCAATCACCTTTCGAACCACGTTCAAAAATCAGTAATGGGTCTTCATCAGGCTTCAGGGCCTGGTCACATAGCCAAGAGGTCTCAAAACTATCAGGCCGCCCATGAAAATCGACTTCATTCACGAAGATTGGCAATTTTCTAGTCTAGATTTCAATCCGCTTGATAATTAAATTAGGCTTTTTTTAGAAGAGATGATCTGCGCTAAACTACTATCAAAATTGAAGCCTCTCAATGCATCCTTCCTTACAGCAGCCGCTAAAATCCACATGGACGCGGCGCGTATCAAAAATTGTCAGCCATTTCGAATTACTTTTATCAATTACCTAGTATTAACTATAGTGTAAGCTTTCTTTTCACGTACAATAAAATAAATATTTATAACTTTTTAATTTTTAGCATTTTACTATGCTATTTTTATGTGATAAAGAAAATATACCAGAAAAAAGCAACTAGTCTCATGTCGCCCTAACGGGATTCGAACCCGCATCTTTGGGAGTCCGGCCCAATGCACTAACCAATTATGCTACAGAGACCTATGAGGACACGTCGAATTTTTCTAGTATATTCACGGTTCTACGGTGTTGGCCACCGTCGTTTCATCAATGAGAGAAATATCCTCTCACTCGAAAGAAACATCTTTACAGATGTTTGACTATCGATAAAGCTGAAACAGCCATCTAATTATAATTTTTTAATTTTGCATTTTATAATGCTACTTTTATGTGATAAATATTAAACAAGAAAATATACCAGAAAAAAGCAACTAGTCTCACCGCCGGACTCCCAAGGATGCGGGTTTGAATCCCGTCAGGGCGACATGAGGCTGTTTCATATTTATCGATAGTCAAACATCTGTAAAGATGTTTCTTTCGAATGCGAGAATATTTCTCTTATTGATGAAGCGACGGTGGCCAACACCGTAGAACGGTGAATATACTAGAAAAATTCGACGTGTCCTCGTATCTGTAGCATAATTGGTTAGTGCATTGGGCCGGACTCCCAAGGATGCGGGTTCGAATCCCGTCAGGGCGACATGAGACTAGTTGCTTTTTTCTGGTATATTTTCTTGTTTAATATTTATCACATAAAAATAGCATTGTAAAATGCAAAATTAAAAAGTTATAATTAGATGGCTGTTTCATATTTATCGATAGTCAAACATCTGTAAAGATGTTTCTTTCGAATGCGAGGATATTTCTCTCCTTGATGAAGCGACGGTGGCCAACACCGTAGAACGGTGAATATACTAGAAAAATTCGACGTGTCCTCATAGGTCTCTGTAGCATAATTGGTTAGTGCATTGGGCCGGACCCCCAAGGATGCGGGTTCGAATCCCGTCAGGGCGACATGAGACTAGTTGCTTTTTTCTGGTATATTTTCTTGTTTAATATTTATCAAATCAATATTTATTTGAACATCGGTTTTTACTTCACTAAGAACTCGTGACAGAACTTATGACCCGACTAAGTAAATACATAGTACTTAGTAAGTAGGTATACACTATAGAACTGTTCTTATATTAGAATATTAAATGCTTCTTTCGCCTGTTTGGCGCAGGGGTACTAAACCCAACTTCTGCGCCAGTGGTCCCGGGTTCGATCCCCGGACAAGATAAATATTTATGTGCAAGAACATGTCTATATGTCTTGGTCTGGGTGTTTAATTTGTATATCACGTATGCATTTAAAAAAAAACCTATATAAGTATGTTTATTTGTTATCTAGTATCCATAAAACAAGTTCTTCATGAAACTTAATTTGGGCTAAATGATTGGTGTGATTGTATGCAATTATTTATTTATTCATTGCACACATACCAGCATTTGATTGTTTCAGAAATTTCAATGAAACAAGGTTTTTAATGTTAAAAAATAAAAGCTCGTGTCAATGCTTTCCAGCCATGGTATTGCATGGCATTCGTAATATTGTACATCTTTTTAGTAACCGGATTTATGTAGATATTATTTTAACTGTAATCAAAAAACTGTAATATAAATCAGATTTACATGAATAGGTGATTGTATTTAACAAAGTTACAATTCAAACGAGTATCAAAAAAATGAAATAAATAATAATATAAAATAAGATGATAACACAAAATAATTATTTTCCTGTTAAAGCACACTGACTTCATACATTAACTTTATATTTCACTTCCAACACTAACATTTGTAAGTACATAAAGCAATATATCTTGCGAAGTGCAGAAGAAACGTCTCTCCTATTCCGAACACGTCTTCAGGTGTCACGGCAGATATACGGCTGTTTTTATCAGACCCACCTAGCCCGAGAAATACGACTGCATTTTAGCTCCTTACACAGGATTTATGCTTAATAGTTTTTGATGCTATGTTTAATATAGTTAGTAAAAAAATATACTTAACAGTAGAGATTTATCAGTTTAATATTTTGTTACGATCAGTTCTTATTGAAAAACAAAAATACTTGTATGGATTTAACGTTTACTCAGAATGTTGCATTTTCGGATTTTATCGAAACTAAAATTAATACTAGAACAAATAAACTCGTAAAAGTCAAATACTTTATCCTGTACTCGAATAATTTTGAATTCGCAACTCTGTTTAAAATATTCATGTTTATAGCTTAATTTTGGCATGCACTGTCCAATGAAATAAGATAACTTTTAACGTATAAGGTGCGCACAGTTTATTCACACGAGTTTAGATTTAATATTACGTGAATTTTAAGGTTTTTGGTTTTCTCGATGTTTTTGCTGCCGTGGCCGGTGACCAAGGGATTCGGGATTTTAAGTGTAGATACCACCACCACCATTCGGGATTTTAAGTGTAGATAGATTTACATGGTGTTATGTTTCATTTTTGTTACCCAGTGCTTTATAATTATCTTTTCGAGTTTATATCAAAACAGGTAAAAAATATACATAAATTTAAAAAACTAAAAAGTCAAAAATACTAGGCAAGACAACTGGAAAGATGGAAACAAGATCAAATATAGAACTTATATGCAGCCGAAGACATGATTATGAACGTTTTATTAAAAAAATCTATGCCTACGAGTCAATAGCACCTCACAGCCGCTTTGTAATTTTTTTTCAACATCGCTTACCTAACCCTCCTTTCCTTTGCAGTCGGGTAAAAATAAGTTCATAACAAATGATAAAATTCCGTTGCCTATTACATAATTGGCAAATAATAAGCGTACAAAAGCGCTTTGCAATAATCAAGTTGCTTGTTTCGTTTCTGTAATGACTTAACTTTGTTTTGACGAAGTTAAATCGTCGTAGTCATGTGCTACGACGTAGACGAATGTTTCGTAGCATCACGTTACGAGAGCTACGGATGGTTTTGTAAATTATTTAGCAAGATTGTAACATTTACAAACAACTTATCATTAAAATAATACAACTTTTACGGATCTAGAAATCATTGTAAATAAAAAGTTTAATGATGAACGGAATTAAGCTTTACGAATTTACTCATTCTAAACACATTCCAATCATACCTATATTAATTAAGCATTGTTCTAATACAGATTCAATATTGGAATTGTCAGATCCAAGCTAGGTAGCAAGTTCTTTTTCGTCCTTATTGGGATAAAACAAAGAAATAAAACAAAAGTAGTAAAGTGCTCTTTCGTGTAACGTCGGGAGTTGGCGTAAAATGTAGTGAATTAGTCGTATGTAATAATTTTATCTACATTTAAGGAACCCTCTGTAGTGCACTCGTTAGCGCGTTTGGATTGCATATGTAGCGGTTAAGTAACTTTGGCAATGGTTGGTCACGGAAAAGGTGACCAAAAATTATCATCTTGAGCTTTTCGAGCTTCGGAGTGCTTGTTAATATATTTAATAAACACGTTTATTTTTAATAATTAAATATTAAAGATGATTGAATACAGTGGGTTAAAAGACATATATGCATAATGTACATTAAACTAAATAAGAATAAGGAAACAATAATTGCTGGGAAACGACTTTTATTTTTATTAAAAAACAATGGGTGTTATTCTTACACGCAATGAAACACGTCCAACAACGTGTGCGTGTGTATAGAGGGTCCGGGTAGGTGACCGGGACAAAGTTTAATTGTTTGGTTTTGATAAACATTGCGGTTTAGTAGCTTGAAACGATAATCTTAAAAAAACAATATAAAATAAATAAATAAATAAATATTTCCATACAATCACACCAATTATCTAGCCCATGTTAAACATGAAGAACTTGTGTTATGGATACTAGATAACGGATAAATATACTTATATACTTTTTTTTTGTAAATACATACATAATATACATATTAAACACCCAGACCAAGACAAATAGACATGTTCATCCACACAAATATTTGTCTTATCCGGGGATCGAACCCGGGACCTCTATTCAAAGTCAAAGTCAAAGTCAATATCATTTATTCAGTCTAGGCTGTTACAAGCACTTATGAACGTCAAAGAAGCTACGCCATCGGTTCACAAACCCTACGACGGGAGACCTTGTAACGAGAAGAACCGGCAAGAAACTCGTCAAGGGCTGTTTTTTTCTCCCTGTTTTATTTCATACAGAGTCGTCAAATTGAAAAGTGACCTTAACATATCAGTAAGGTCAATTTCCATCACAAAAGGAAAATACTAATTAAAATAATACATTTTATGGTTATTGTAAACGTAAACAATTTTTAACTGGCAAAGAAAGACTTGTCTATCATACATTACAACATTTCCCGCACCACAAGACTACTACACTGCAAGTTGTGAGGTACATACAGGTCAGTATCAATTTATTTTAGATAAAAATATTTAGGCTTTAAGCACAGCATTAAGATAAGCAGACTGAAGTAGACCCATTTCCGCTGGCGGCACCCGTTCACGAGCATGACGCATGAACCAGCCATCGCTTCGCTCAACCATATTTTAGGGAACGTAACGACCCGCCTCACACGACACCGCCGAAGAAACGTTTGAGTGAGCATGACGTACTTCAGGTACTTATGTTAAGCTGTATAAATATAAAAAAAATACAATGGCAACAGCAAAAAAAAGAAAGATAAAAGTGCCTTAATGTAAGACACAACACAACCCACAATGTCACTAGAAGACGCATCAGCTGGGTCACAATCTATCTCTAAATAAATAACATAAAATCAAATCACATTTTAACACAAGCAAACATGAGCAGACCCATCCCGCTGGCAGCACCCGTTCACGAGCATGACGCATGAACCAGCCATCGCTTCGCTCAACCATATTTTAGGGAACGTAGCGACCCGCCTCACACGACACCACCGCAGAAATGTTTACAGAGAGCATGACATACCCAAGCAACCTGTGTTAAAAGTTGAATCTAATACTTTACTAAACATTAATTGAATGACACTACAATTTCGAAAAAACAAAACTAAATATTTATGACCAAGCTGTCTCGTCATTCAAGTAATCTTTTATAGTATAATATCCTTTTTTAAGAAGACAATCTTTTACATTCATCTTAAACTTTTCGAAAGGCAAATCCAAAATATTATCTGGAATTTTATTATAGATACGTATACCTAGACCCATAAAAGATCCAAGGACCTTCTTTAATCGGTACCGAGGCATAACAAGTTTATTTCTATTTCTAGTATTGCGATCGTGCAAATCACCATGTTTGATATACAGGTTGATATTACGCCGTACAAAAAGAATACAATTTAAAATAAATTGAGAAGCAGCTGACAGTATACCAATTTCTTTAAATTTTTCCCGAAGAGATGTTCTGGAACCCAGTTGATAAATGGCCCTTATAGCTCGTTTTTGTAGTATAAATATTGTATTAATGTCAGCTGCTACTCCCCACATAAGAATACCATACGACATGATGCTGTGAAAATAACTGAAGTACACAGTTCTAGCAGTTTCTATATCAGTCAGTTGTCTGACTTTTCTCACAGCGTAGGCAGCAGAACTAAGCTTGCCAGCTAGTATTGCAATATGTGGACTCCATTGAAGTTTACAGTCCATAGTTACACCCAGAAAGACTGTTGATTCTACTAAATCTAATTTTTCATTGTTCATAACAATTTCCATGGGTACTTTCTGAACATTTGGTAAAGAAAAAAGAACGCATTTAGTTTTCTTTGCATTAAGCTGTAGATTATTATAATTAAACCACGCTAGTACTTGCGAGAGTGTTTTGTTTACATCGTCAAAATCAGTTTTATTCCTATCAATGTTAAATATTGTCTTTGATCCTCAATAATCCTTAACTATCAGATTTGGTCCCATACAAGAAAATTAGAGTAACGATGGGGAAAATACGTTGTTTTCGTTTTCATTAGGGTCTTTGAACATCCTGTATATATATATATATTGCAAGAATTACGAGTCATAATTTCGCTAGTATATAATGCGGATAAACTTGATCTAAATATGCAGCTTTTGTTACATCTATCATGTTGTTTCAGCCAGTTTAGAAAGATTATAAAAGTGGCAGAAAATCGTTTGGCTTATTTTTTAAATTTGGACTTTTCAATTTATGGTATCATCGCTGGTAACACCTACAAAAAGGTTTTGCAGTCATTGATACCCACAAAATTATGAGTGATGATGATGATGATGATGCACGAATGTTATACTATTATGCAGGCGTTTAAGCTTATAATTACATCTCTGAACAATCTCAGCGTCACAGACGAGGTCGCTCCATCGTCGCTAACTTATGGGCCCGCTATAGGCCAAAGAAAATCAGATTGCTTTACATGATCGTCTGTAATATCAATATTAATGAAAAACTGAATTTCAAATTAAGATGCAGCAAACTACAGGACTAACACTAGTGACTATGTTACTCAAAAACATGATTGCATAAAATTTTCTCGATAGAAAAAAATTGCGAAGTTGCCTCCAAATCACTATAATTAACACAATAAACTGCTAGTATTACATTAAAATAAAGCTTGGAACTTTTTAGTATAATTACACTATAGATAGGGCTTATGTTATATATTTTTTGTAAATAACCTTTAAATATCCTATTTCCTTCAATTCTTCATTACGGACCGGCCGAATGAGGCCGGAAAATTATATAGTATTATATAATATTATGTTATATAAAATTATATAATTATATAGAAAATAAGACAGAATTTACTTTGCAGTTTGCCGTTGCAGTTATTACTTTTGCTTTTGGCCTAGAGCGCGCCCTTAATACCATCAAATTTTAATGGAAACCACCGCGAAGGTGGTAACATCCACTTAAATCTCGAGGCCCATTCCTGACGGTAATTAAGCACTAATTACTTACCAATTTGGGCTGGCGTTAAGTAAATTTTCAACCGAATGTCTTGGGTATGACCCACAATTATTTTAAGCCTGCTCAAAGGTAACTGAAGGTACTGCATATTTTGTTGAGTTATGAGAAAAAGGTTGACATACTGTGATTTTTACTTATAAGGATATCGATAACAGTGAGAAGAAATGTATTAGAATATTGTCCACATCCATGGTACACCGACATGTACACCAGTTTTCAAGGTGTAAACTACTCTGAGGTCCTGGGTTCAAACTCCGGTGGGGGTAAATGTTTGTGTGGTAAATACAAGCATTTGTACCTGAGTCATGCCTGTTTATATTCTACAAAATCACCTTTTCCCAAGCATTCGAAAACAAGTCTTACAGTGCTAACTTAAGGTTTAGGTTAATTGAGGGTTTCATTTATTTTTATTTTATACTAGCAGATCCTCGCGGTTTTACCCGCGTGGTGCCCGTTCCCGTGGGAAAATCGGGATAAAATATAGCCTATGTCACTCGGGAGAAATGTAGCTTTCTAATGGTCTAAGAATTTTCTAAATCGGTCCAGTAGTTCAAACAAACAAACTCTTCAGCTTTATAATATTAGTATAGATTGTACTTTAAAAAAAAAAGAATATATATTTTAATCAATAAAAGTTATATTTTTATTGACTTTACAGACTCAATATCTTAAATTTAATATGGAGAAATGTTAAAAAAAGTGCTCGTTTCGCAGTTAGCTTGACTGAAATTTAACGAGACGAAATAAACGAATAGGAGTTAAGTAAAACAAAAAAAAAAGTTATTTCAATATGTTTGTATTACCGTAAATTAACAACTATTTGACTATACTATGGAAGATCAACATCACCTTGCTTGGTCATACTCCCGCCATTCAACCAACAGGCACACAGGCATTCTATTGAAAGGCTGCCCGCCACAAAATGTTATATAAACTAAATCATCGACAACCGGATCGTCCCGTGTTTGAATTTACTTTTAATTGACTTAAACAATGAGCCAGTGGTAGCCAAGGTAAGAAAACTAAAAGTTTAGACGTGCAATGTAGAATTCTACTTTACACTAATATTATAAATGCGAAAGTATGTCAGTTTGTTTGTTTGTTTGTCACTCTTTCAAGCTAAGACTACTGAACGGATGTGGTTGAAATTTGGAATAGAGATAGAAGATAGCCTGAGTTGAAACATAGGATACTTTTTATCCTGCTATTACAACGGGAACGAAAACCACGCTGTTGAAACCGCTGGCGGCCGCTAATTCATCATAAATGCCTTGACTCATTGGCTGGCACCGACTCCAAAACGCTAGCTTTTTACTTTTTGAAGTCTGTTTTAATTTTTCTATAAAAAGTTTTTTACTACAGGAACCACCACACCCACCATATTTCTCAACTAGACTTAAGCGCGTGATACGCACGTGTGCAATCCATCGATAAGTGCTTATGTTTGACCTATGATGTCAGTAAAATATGACCATGTAAAATCCTAGCTGTCAGTAAAATAAGTCCACTGGGGTCACTTGAGAAAAAAGTTTTTCTGACCTTTGAAATTGATAAAGTCAATTTAAAAAAATATTATATTTTTCCGGCTGTCTACATTTTTTTGTAATTTTTGAAGCTATTAGTGAAGGCTGTTGGTGTTATACACATGGCGCTGGATAGAACATTAGAATGGATAACACGGGCCTTATATATACAAGAGAAGATTAAACTAAAATCATATTCAACTGGTAGTGTAATCAAATCGGATTCATTTCTACCGATAAAGAAGTCAGTCTCAAACTGTCCGCAGACATCTAAGAGTCCGGATCCTTTGATCGGTGACATGGAGTGAGTCACTCGCTTGGAAACTCTCGAGGATTTCCCTGTGCTTCAAACCTGAATTAAGGATAAATCTATACTAGTGCGGAATTAAACTATTCGGTTGGTAGTGCAAAACAGATGGATTTTGCTTATGGATGGAACTATGGTGAATTTAAAACAAAATTAAAAAAAATTATCAAGGCCAAAAATTCAGTGAAAAGACTCCATGAAAATTTCAACATTCATTTTATTTATTGTTACAGCAACGCTAGAACGTATGGTAGTTCAAATAGTATTCAATAATTATCTAGTTTAAGACGTAAACTGTACTTTTGGCGTTTGCATATAATTAATACACAAAATATTGTCTTAAGCAAATTTATTACGATTGTACCGATATTCGAAAGCTGAGTTCACTGGGCGCAGACACATTCGGCTTCTTGAATCTCCATAACTCTCTGGTCTTCGCATTACCAAACAACCAGAACAATATAGAAAACGCACAATAATATATCGCCACTATATTGATTAAGTTCAGATATAACGTTACATAATAATCCATTATTAATATATGAACGATTTTGTAAATATCTATCAAGATCTGCTGAACGCTGAATCCAAAGATTAACAGTAGCATTACCAGAATTATTCTCACATTGTTTTCCACTTTGCTTTTATTCGTTTGCAAGACTGCTTTTAGTGCAGTTATTAACAAGATAGCGTTAGCAAATAATACTGGCCACTTTAATATAAACAGGTAGAGCAAAAAGAATGTTATTTCCTTATCGTTTTGTCTTCCATAAGCGATGTACAAAAGACCCGATATGATTGCGGGAATAATCCATGTGTATAAGGATATTTTCCAAAGAGGACCTTCAGATGTTTTAAAAACTTTTACTAAGGAATCATTCAAGTGTTTACTAAAAATGAACATCCAGCAGATAAGCACGTATTCTGTGTACACCAACCAGATTACGTCGAGATAAATGACGCATCTTACTTCGCACGAATTAAAAATATTTCTCACGTCATATGCGTATCTCATGAAGGTGTACAAGATCCTCGCGAACATGAATTGCGTGAGAAGTTGATTTTTTCGATTGTTTCTCCATTCCTTGAACAGTAGCGCTGTCAATAAGAGTAGTGCAAAGGCGACAGTTGACACGAATAGCCCCACTGAACTGCTTGTTAAAGTCAATAAAGTCAGAACTGACTGTTCTTTGCCGTCATAAACTACTCCTGCCTCAGGGCAATGTGAATTCGATATAACAGACATTTTTGATGTCCAAATTATAATGGGTTCCGCTCTTTCCGCCGCTTATAAAATCGCCACTTGGTTTCTTGCACATTGTCACTACAAAACAGTTTTAAATAACACTTTTCTGTTCTGAAGCTGTTGTTTTTCTTCGCGATTTATGGACTTTGAACTGTCATTTTCGACGACAAAAAATAGCTTGAATTTAATTCGGAGTTACGAATAATCTCTCTGTTATTGAGCTATGTGATTGTCTTCGTTTGTTGCTTCGTGTGTTCTGAATGTTGCTGGTATTATCGTATTAGATTAGATTGTAACTTTTAATATATCGTGAGCATCATACTAATCGCTTCAATAATGACTGATAACATTTTGAGTGGTTATTATGAACAATAATTATTATTTAAACAATACATGGAAAAACGGTTGTATTCGAATGTTAACTAATTACCAAGTCGTAGATAAGACAATTACGAAAACGACAGGGCCCATTTTTCAACTTTTTAGATGCGAGTTTTTTTAGTTGTATTTCCTGATGTGTACGTAATCGAATTTCATAATAGCCGTTTGTAATTAGTCTAACGAGAGAAATATATGACGAAATATCTTCAGGGAAAAATAAAACACTTTCTAAGAAACACAGAGAATATATTTTCAGATATAATACCACGACAGGTCAAAAATAAAACTCACACGAGTGAGGAATAAGAAACGATAAATATTATAAAACTCTATACAAATAGTTAACAAGGTGACAGTGTCTAACGATTACAATAAACTTATTACGTACACCTACGCTATTCCCGTGGGGGCAAGGTCAACATAGCTCGCACATGCATAATTTTTTTAGGATAAATCATGTCGTTATTTAACTAATATTATATATTGGAGTAACTAACTCAACCTGAAGTGTAGGTAACACTTAAGGTGGTACGACTTCTATACAAACAAACATTACACAATTATTGGTTCATCATACCTTAATAATACATAAATACATGCGCAACTAACTCGTTTCAGTTAGTTGTTTGCGTGAAATAATTAACAAATTGCACTTTCATACATAAAACACGAATATACTAATATCTTATAATTTAAATAATTCTACGTATGTGTGACCAATCTTTTTATATAGCTCATGTATGAAAGTATATTTTTTTTTATAATTTCGCGCAAACAAATAACTGAAACGAGTTAGTTGCACATGTATTTATGAATTATTAATGTATGATGAACCAATTAATGTGCAATGTTTGTTTGTATGGAAGTCGTACCACCTTAACGAAGAATTGTTTAATAATGATGAAATTAGAATTCATGTTTTTTTATCTGTGATAATTTCACAATCTTATAGAGAAATGACCGCTGATGCTTATAAAAAATAATTGCATACAATCACACCAATTATCAAGCCCACGTTAAGTTTCATGAAGAACTTGTGTTATGGATAACGGATAAACATACTCATATACTTTTTTGTAAATACATACATAATATACCTTCCTACATACTATTAACATTATGATGTATCTATAGATATGATTAGAGACAAATCTAATCAGCATATATTATTATTTAATAATTAAAGTAAATCATGAATTTTTGACTTTTTATTTGTTTAACTTTTATAGATAAAGGTTATATAGATAAAGGATAAAGGTTTTAAGAGTATGCAACCTTTGCCCCCTTCCAAATACCAAATTCCCTTGCATTGTTCACGTCGCAGTGATCAAAAGCGTGGGTTTACATAGTAAAAAAAATAATAATAACACGAATAGAATTCAGTCGCCTAAAACTCACTACGGGTGCATCTACTTATGAAATATTATTGCGTTCACTAATTTAACATCTAATACCAACTTTAATGAACAGTCTACACATTAAAACTATTTTATGATAATAAAATTATAGTTTGTAGTTATTATTTTTAATGAAACAACTTTATTGAATTGTATAATATTCTGCATTCGTGGAAATCAGTTTGGTTTAGTTTAAAGCTACTTTGTGACATAAAACATTTTGATTTTATAATAATTATAAACTTCCAATAAAATAGACTCTAGTTCTTACTTAAATGTAGATATGTTATATTTAAAACATATAGGTATAATATATCTATATGAAAATTATTAAATATTCGTGACAACGTTTCAAAACACTTGGTTTTGAAATCATAAATTATTTTATGGAGAAAACAAAAAAGTGTTTTCAATAACTACTTATCACACAAATTATTTTTAATAAATTGCTAAAAAATGATGTAGGTAATTAATTAAATGAATCATTAAAAAAATCCTTATTTCATTTTCTATATTTAGGATTTTAGAATAAAAGTTATTTGCTAGGTTTTATTAGACGTCTACGCCCCCTGTAAAAGGGTCATATAAAAGGGTCAACTTTGAGTTAAAACACCTACAAATAGACGTTGATCTTATAAATACTTTAATAAGGTTTTCTATTGATTATTCTGAGTACTTACATAGAAGTCTTTATAGGGGATCACAGTTTGGAAAACACTAGTTAAACATTAATAGAGGAGATTATGTCATGCTTAAACAGAAATAATGCAATAAACAGGTTCTAAACTGAGACAACTATTTTAACTGCAAGAAAAAATGTGATAAACATAATTTGTAATACTTGTGACAGACATAATTTCCAGCAATTAATGTTTTAATTGAAGATTTAGGTACACTTTACGCTTAAGTATTATATTATAATAAGTTTACATTATACTGCTTATAAACTTGACTTTCAAATAAATAAAAATTAAATGTCAGTATTAGCACAGTCTATATAGCTTCTCTACACTACTGTGGTATTAGTGTAAAGTTGTAACTGAAAAACACGATTATATATTTGTATTTAAGATGTGTCATATTTTATCAATTTCAAATAATTCCAATTAATATGTATTTATGTGATAAAAAAACTACAGATAACAAGGATTTAAATAAAAAACCCTTAATGCCAATTTAACGAAATATACCTAGTAACAAGAAAGATAAAAAAAATATTATTGTCTTTTTAAAAACCAAACTATTTAAGTAAATAAGAAGCTAAATAAGATTCTATATTCAGTAAGCAATGTTTATTAACAATAATATTTAGGAATATAATATGAAAGAAATATACATCGTCGTCTCAGCCACATAACACCCACTCAGCAGTGGGCAGCAGTACTCATCGGTATAGGCCTCCCCCAAGGATCTCCACAACGATCGGTCCTGCGGTGTCTGCGCTGTCTGTTGGACACAGGACGACGCTCCGTGGGTAGGCCCCCGACAAGTTCGACCGACGATTTGGCGAAGGTCGCGGGAAATATACATACGTACACTATAATTATGCACTGTATGCAACACTAACAAATTATAGGCAAAATCTACGCTAATAGACTGTGATAAATATTAAACAAGAAAATATACTAGAAAAAAGCAACTAGTCTCATCCCGTCAGGTCGCCATGAGACTAGTTGCTTTTTTCTAGTATATTTTATTTTATAAAATTTTATAAAATAGCATTGTAAAATGCAAAATTAAAAAGTTCTAATAGACTGTGATAAAAAAAATTTGGCTGGTCAACATTGCACATTAAATGTTTCAACTGAAACAGTGAATAAAACACTGCATTTACTTTGAAGACTAAGCGAGAAATACTCTACAAAAAATAAGTCTGTTCTTTTGGTGTAGTCCTTTATGTTTTTCACTGGTCTGCTTTGGAACGAATTTTGCTTTGAAACTTTTGAAAGTAAACAAAATAACGACCATTTTATTTCGCTTTCCTAGGAATGAAGTAAATGCTATTAGTGAAGCTTCAGTATTTAATTTTGTGTGCGAGTGATTATGTGTCAAATATTATATGTTTTTCGTAATATAGAGGATTAAGAAGCTGTTGTCTATCATTACAATCCTAATCTATGATTCATAATCTAATAAAACAACTTACAACGTTACTTTTATCGAAGGTAACAAAAGTTCACTGACACCAAGAAAACATTGCATTGAATAAAAAGAATTTGCGATTTGAATTTATTTGAAAAATAAAGCGATATTGTACATTACACTTAATCATAGTTTTAATAATGTGTTTATTATTTTTAATTTAAATTTAACGAAGCGAACTTTTAGAAGAAATCCTCCCTACACGATAAAGCTACATCTAGAAGATCACATTGCAGAGGCTGGAGTTTCTAAGAATAAGTTACAATATTTTTTACAAAGAAGCCTTAGACCCTCATCACTTGTCTCCTGTTTTTTATTTAAATATATTTTATTACGTTTCGCAAATTTGTCCCAAAAGCCTATAAATATAAAAGCCAAGTAATGAAAACATACCATTAAACAATAATGTGGAAAAAAAAATGTTAAAACAGCAATAACGAAGTTTAAAACGTTCAAATATTACGAGTTTAGTTGTAAAAGAAATAAGAATCGTTTGAATGTGCTAACCAATGTCATTACTAATAACTTATGTGTAACCAATATACATAATTGAATGTGTAAAATATAATGAAAAACACGACGATAAATAATAACATGCATTGTTAAAAAAATGGACTTGAAACAATTAAATAACATCTTAGTCTTCGATCAAATAACAGCAGATAAGTGATGAAAGTTTTATTAAATTACTAGATAGCCTATTAATAATTTTAACTAACCGACTGACAGACAACTACCTAAACAAACTTTCTCTGAAAATCTATCTTAATTTAAAATTGCTTGCAAAATATTTTCCGAGTTTAATCACCAAAAAATAAATTAATACCTAACTTTATTATAATCAAACGAATAAAATTTGAGACCTGCTCAATAAATTAACTAAAAGTAATGAGGTCAATTTAACGTTGTTACAATAAATTAGTTAAAAACTAACGTGATCGATGATTCTTCACTCCACCATGTGCTCTGTTGGGATGAAAAACATTTTTAAGAAATTTATACTGGCTATAATCCATTTAAGAGTTGTGCACAATAAAAAAATATACATAGTTTTTATGACAAAAGTTGATTTATTTGCGGTCAGACTCGGCTATTACCTTTGTTTCTACCTTAATATTATATTGACGAATATTGACATCAGTTACATACAACACACTCTATAGTGTCAAAATAATCGTACTGATTTTTAAAATGCTTTACTTTAAAGCTGCTGCATGTCGATTTAACTGCGCACTTAACTATACACTCGTAAAATGTTCTGGTAATGCAGTAGGAATGGATATCTATGTCTCCCAAGGGCGTTTGTCCCCAACGAGTCACATCAAATTGCGTCACACTGTTACTTGTCGAGAAAAAAAAACAATTAATAAAAATAATTCCCAACGTGTCACACCCCGATAATAGGAACGTTAGGCGTTAGGGAAAAATCGTCTCAACCTGCTACACTTTAAACAAGGACTTTAGGCCTCTGCCTCGAATCTAGCGGGCAGCAGCGGGGCGGCGGCGCGGCGCGACTATGGAAACGCCACGCACCACCCGCGCACCGCCGTTTTCGATAGTAGCGCCGCCGCGGCCCCGCTGTCCGCTAGATTCGAGGCAGAGGCCTTAGAAATCGTAAGCGTAAATAGCAGCAGAAGTTACTATACTTAAACAGCTGCTGCCAAAAAAAATATCAATAATAATCAGAACTTCTCAAACGCGACCCTGGTAGTTTAAGCTTAAATTATTTTCTTACTTTCGGAGTGTGACTCGTGAGTTATATTTATAAATTGTTTTCTCAACGAGTAACACTGTAGCCCGATGGGATGTTTTTCTCAACGAATAACTGTGTGACATGTTGTGGTGTGATTTATTTATATAAACTTTATTGCACAAATACAGCAAATGGCGGACTTAATGCCCTTAGGCATTCTCTACCAGTCAGCCGGAGAGGATGTAAAAGAGATATCCAGGCGGCAATAAAAAAGTTACTGATTTTAAAATAAACGATATTGAACACATTATACATAAATAATGTACCTACTCAACTTAAAGCTACGTTTATATAATACATAGTATACATAGTATAGTGATTCGTTGGGAACAAAGGCTAAAGGGATGTACTTTGTTAGAAAAAAATAAAAAATAAACTTCCGTTTCCGTTATAAAAGTGGTTCTTAATGGGAACACTTTTCTTTGGCTGCAGATCTATTTATCGACTAATAGATACATTTAGGTAAATAATACTGAGCAAATTTGTTGATTTTTTTTGTATGTTAACGCTAAGAAAACGGATTCAGAATTTAGAAAAAGCTTTAACCTGATCTCTGCGTCAACTGAACGTGTTTTCATTCGAGCTAGACAGACGAGAAGTAATCAAATTAAAAGTGTTGCTTTGTAAATAAGATCTCTTTCTTTGGATGCAATTAAAAAAACAGTCTAGAAAGTTTATTTTAAAGAAAACACATTGTTTAGATGACATTATAGATTCGGTTCTGGGGGCCTACCGCCATCTCTTAACGCAGTATTGTTTCAATCTTACCATGATATTTCATTCTACGAATCTCTTAAAGTAAGCTTGTTTTTTGACGGAAGTTTTGTGACGGAAGTTTTGTGTGTGAAGTGTTCTTCGCTCAATCATCGCCTCCAAAGTGTGAAGTGTGTTAAAATGTGACAACTTCAATAAAAACAAAAGGAAAACAAAACGTTCTTACAACATGACGGTTTTTAAGAGATGGCGGTAGGCCTGCTTGTGTAGGTAATACGAGTATTACAAAGCGATATAGCGTTGAGCATAGTTTGATGTTTAGTTATAATTATTTTTACGGTAAAAAGTGAACCAATTTTGATAATATGTGTCTTAAACTGAAATTAGTAGATTTCTATTCTGTCATGACAAAGTAGCGATTAGCTTAGTGCGCGACGTGTGTGATAATTTGTGGATTTTAAAGAATTTTAACAACTGCTTACTTAAGGTATGTATCTAATTACGAGTAAGTTTGGTTTGTACCCCTAATTATGAATAAGTTTTGCTCATAGAACTGACAAGCTTTAAAAGGAATGAAACAAAGGCGACATGATGGACATCACATTTCTATGACATAATGTATTATGATAGTATTATTTATATCCTTTTAGTTATGTCGCGATTCCATTATGCAACTTACTTGTATGCAAGTTGCAAATTGCATAAATTGCATATAAACTGAACATAGGTACCTGCATACAAGCTACAAATTGAACGTAGTTAGTCTGAACATTACTGTCGTACGTACTTTACTTACTTGTACAAAAAAGTATCCAATGCAAGCAAGTTTACGTAAATGTGACGTCAAACTTGCATGCAACACTTGCCGAGGAATGGTATTTTAAGCTATTGCATAGCTTTTATCGCGGGCTTTGAGCGCGGCGACCGAATCAAGAAATTTCGCAACGAAAAAAACCTAACACCCCACTCCGTGTCATAGATTTTGGTTGCTTAGTTATACCGCATAAATTCGGTACCAGATTTTAAAAATAAATTATATTTCACACAAATTTTCATCATTTACCATTTTGTTATTCACAATCGTAACTAAGCAACCAAAATCTATGATAAAAAATCAAAAATGCTATGCAATAGCTTTACCGCGTCAGTCCCCGAGTGCCACACGTATTTATTTTTTACTATTTAAGACAAAAGTTAATTGTCGTATTATGAAGATAATGAATGTTTTGATATGGTTGTTTTACCTTGCTCCTCAACAGGCGTATGTTCTTCATCGGACGAGTCGAATCTTTCGATTAAAGAGCTTTGTTTTGATAACGACTGTAACAACATAGAAATTAATGAGACCAAGGGGAGATTAATGAGACCGGTCGGCGGGTAAGCCCTTTGGCTGTTTGGCTGATTATAACGAGAAGAATATTTTTATACAGATTATCTGTAGGTATAATAATAATAATTTATTCAGAATGTTTTTTCTACGTTCGTACTATTTATATTTGCATAATTAATGGGAAACACAATCTATTTGTGGTTTAAAAGAAAAATACTGTGTTTTCTGAAAAAGGAAACAGAGGTATATAAGGAACAATGTTTATGTAAAAGGGTGAAAATGTAGAACACCTCAAAATCTCTTGTGAGTTGAAGACAACACGTTATATTGGTCTAAAGTGGTTTCAGCTTTCAGCAATAAATAAAGGATATATTGGAGATCCTACCTTATTCGATCGACGCCTCGGGGGAGATATTTTGTTCCACAATGCTTCCAGCTGATCGAAATGCTGTGACTGAGCTATTGCCGCCTCCTCGGGACCTAAGCTCACCTTTAAAAAACAATTCAATAAAGAAGACGATCTTTAATACTATTGGGAGAAGATATTTTTGATGATATAAATGTCTATGAAATAAAAAAGAAATGTTTACATTATTTTTGGCTGTCTTATAAAAAAGGAAAAAAATGGAATTTAAGCTACGGATTTAAAAAAGGCAAGTTTAACCTCAACTTAACAAGTACTTTTGACATTTGTTAGATTAGACAGTACGTCAGTAAATTTAAATTTGTACCTGTGAGCCCAAGTCTTTATTTTTGGCCTCTTGTATTTTTGAAATTTCTTCCATTGAGGCTGATACGGAAAACCTGAAAGAGATTTTGTCATTACAAATGGCAGTAGTGCAGTGATATCGACCAGTCCTAGTCTAAGCCAGTGTTCATAGGATAGGTTAGGATTTTAATTATTCTAATGGAACTATTTATTATTATTGAAATCAACATGACATATTGTTTTTTTTTGTATTGTATTTTGACATTAGTCTGAAAGAATCAAGTGTGAATTTTAGGTTTATGACATTCTTTATCTACCAATTTAAATTTAATAAGTATGAAGATTTTCATTTACCTAATGTTGCATGTCAAAAAGAATACGGCTGGACAATTTTATTGAGATGTATGAACCTATGTAAACCTGTATTCGCAATAAAGAACATTTGATTTGATTTGATTTGATTAGAAATCAACTTGTCTTCTAATAGTAAAAACCACTAGTCTCCAAAGGGGTTTGGACCTTCTAGCTTCGTACCGGTCCGCCATATTGAAAAAAATATTTGTTCCTTTGTGTGTTCCCTGTCCATTTATATAAATACTAGCGGATCCTCGCGGTTTTACCCGCGTGGTGCCCGTTACCGTGGGAATATCAGGATAAAATATAGAATATGTCACTCGGGAGAAATGTAGCTTTCTAATGGTCTAAGAATTTTCTAAATCGGTCCAGTAGTTCCTGAGATTAGCGCGTTCAAACAAACAAGCTCTTCAGCTTTATAATATTAGTATAGATTACCGTGCGATGCCAGTTTAAATAATTTTCTAAATGGCGTCTCACGATAATACCTACTGCGGACTGGGACGAGGCCAGCCTCCATACAAACAAGTTCAAACCCCTTAGTTTACCTTCTGAGAAAGGAGACTTGTTGTCTTTTCTAGTATACAATTATACTATAAACTAATAAAATATTTTTATCATTGAATAATAAAATGTCACATAGTTAATAGACAAACTTATCATAATACTAACTACTAACTCACCTCCTTTTCAGTCGCTCGTCTACTTGCGCCATCATGACGGCGGACGTGAGGTGGCTATATTTTTTCTGCCAGGCGTAGATGTCTAATGCAACCTCCATCTTTAGGAGCCTCCTTACTTAGTATCGACAAACTTACAATAATGCTAACTTACCTTCTTTTCAGTCGCTCGTCTACTTCCGCCATTATGGCGGCTGATGTGAGGTGGCCATATTTCTTCTGCCAGATGTAGGTGTCTAATGACACCTCTTTCTTCAGGAGGCGCCTTACTTAGTACAGCCAAAATTATAATGCCGCTAACTCACCTCCTTTTCAGTCGCTCGTCTACTTGCGCCATCATGGCGGCTGACGTGAGGTGGCCATATTTTTTCTGCCAGGTGTACGTGTCTAATGACACTTCCTTCTTCAGAAGCCTTCTCATTGGTCTCTTGGGAGCCAACGGCCGCAGTTCTAAATGTGTAGAAGTGAAAGGAGGAATTTAATTACTCGCAAGAGAGTAAACACCTTGTTCACTAATTAATATGAGCAATGATGCTTGCTTTCTAACACCAAATATAGTGTTAGAAACAGAAAGCATCATTGCTTAGTAAACGTGATAAGTTAACTTAGACGTTTAGTAAAATAATTCATATGTTACAATAAGATGATTTCTAAATCGAAAGTTAATGGTAATAATGAAAATATAGTTTCAATTAATTTTATAAAGTTAGATGTCACTTGGCGAAAGCCCGTAGCACTTAGTTTTTAAAGATAAAGGATTATGATTATGATAGGAAAGATTATGTAACTGTACTGCTAACTACACTGGTCATCACAAAAATCGATTGCCACTGCGTAATTTTCCTATTAACAGTCTTATTATTTCAAAATTATAAACAGGTTATGTAAAAAAATGTATGTCGATGTATGAGTCGAACACTCGACTTACGAATAAAAGTCCCGAAAATTCAATAAAACGATCAGTTTTGTGCAAAGTAAGGTAAACAAATTCGCTCAATCCGGTTTCCTGCAACTTTTGTATAGGGAATCAAGAAATGTTTTCAGATATTTTAAATGCTAATTGGTTAATTCAATATTTGACCTCGCCATCGAGACTCAAATCTATGCAGAAATACACATTACCGCCTCTGTGGTCTAGTGGTAACAACCACCGGTATCAGACCCAGGGGTCCCGGGTTCGAGTCCCAGCGGGGGTACAATTTGTATTCGGTTTGGTTGGTGGTGACTTGATGTGAGTCCGCCTGGCTAGCTACCACCATCTTATCCAAGTCTGACGCCATAATAACAATGTTTTCAGCATTGTTGTGTTCCGGCAGTTAGAGATAAGATAGGCAGTTCCTCAGTGGTTGAGGATTCCGGGAGAGGCTCGCTTTCATCTTCAGCCTTATCAATACTTATCATCAGGTATGATGAAGGCTAAGAGTCTCCCCGTCGTTAATAAAAAGAAAACATACTTTTTTATTTATTAGACGGTGAAGTGAGCATGTTTGTATGACAATAACGCAGTGGCTGATTTTTGACGATGACCAGTAGTTGTCAATGGTTTAATTTACGTTTATAAAATAAAATAGTGTGAGTTTTATCTTGGTGAGTTTTTGGTTGTGAGTTTTTATCTTCACCAAATGATAACAACTTGATAGGAAAATGTGTAATTACTTTGTAAATAAAAATGTATTATTCATTCATCCGTTTTGATCAAATCATAGTATCGATTACTATCGCGATTTAATTTAAAACCTTTAATTTCGTTTTTACTATAAATAAATTATCATGTATGGATGCATGCTCTACTACTTAAGGTTCATTCATATCTACCAGCACGCACAGACACGTACCGGCACAGACAACGTGTCTGTCCGGATAGATGTGATTGTCTTTGCCGACATATCTGACACGCTCATTATCAGTAGTTATAAATTAATCTTCATATAAAATTTTAGATATCCTGTACGAGAAAAAGTATAAGTATTTTATTTGAAAACTATTAGGTATTCTTATGCAACAAAGAATAAATATTACGTCGAAGGACCATTTTTGTTTTATAGTACTGACTATATTTTATAATGGTAACTACTTACCGTCTACATCCTTAGTTGGAGCAGCATATGTCGGTATCTTCACATATGTCGCTGGGGTGTTGTGTAGACAAATGATCGGCAGACAACCTGTGTTCAACAAATGAAAATAAATAATAAACAATAACGTAATTTTGATATGACATTTGGGATTGATTGGAAATAAATGTTACGTATTCTTCAGTCTTGTACAAAATAATGAAATCAGATGTTGAAATGGTTACTAGACCTACTTATAAATTTTGAAAAACAATTTAACTGTGTTTTAAAAATTGTTTAGACTTCAGAATTTATTGTATGAAATACAGTCAAGGTAATCATAAGTTCTCAAAACAATGTAACATGTTTTATTAATAATATTACAGCTGTTTCACCTATATAAGCAGGGTTGAACTTTTTTTTTAATGGCTGTTTCAAAAAAAAGTTTCAACCCTTTTTCTTTTGCAATTTCAGAGTTACTTCCACATAATGATAAGGTCGAGAGATGGTTTTGAGATTTTAAGTAAACATAAAATAACGTTGTATATTATTTATAGTTAATGATAACTTACCTCTATCCAGAAGATGGATAACTATCCTAGAGCAATCGCTGGTTATCTGGAAGCCCACCAGTGGGACATGTAATGCCAACGAAGTCAGGGCCAGCCCTCGTTTCGTCTCCCAAATTATAAGGGTCTTGTCTTCCGCACCTGTTGGATTTACCCAACACAAAGATTTATGAATATCCCACATGAAATATGAAAGTAAACTCATGCTTTTTGTTTAGCGTGTTTTTGAAAGGGTCTGAGGGTTTTGTCTCTGTCTATCTTGAAAGATAACGTTATGAACAAAAAGAATTCTGTTGTTTATTTGAATTTTCAGACAAATTGTTGAGTTCTTTGAATTCATAAATTAAAAATATAGGTCCGCAAGTCTCGGTAGCTCAGTGGTTAGAGCAGTGGACCGGATTTCCAAAGGTCGGGGGTTCGAGTCCCATCTGAGAATTCACTTGTGGCCGAGTTGTTTTTTTTCCAATATTCTTATATTTAAAATTTATCATAAGTATAAATTTTAATTTATTTCAAATAGTTCATTTTTTGAAAATGTAGAGAGAAAACACTATTTACCAAACCAAATCGTAGCTAATTAGTTTTCACAAATAAAATTTTTGAACAAACTCACCAGACACAGCAATGGTTCCGTCACCGGTGACTTTGACACACGTGACCTTGCCCAGATGACCCGAAAGCAGGTGAAGGTCAGACCCCGTGTTGATGTCCCAAACGATCAGGTTGCAGTCCCAGGATCCTGATACCACTTGGGTCTTGTTCGTTATCGATACAGCCACGCACGTCACTATGTCTGAGTGACCTACCAAAACCTGTAGAAAAAATATTATTTTATCTTTTAGATAGTGTAATAGCACACGAGTCTTTCAGGGTCCCATTCAAACTTTCATCCTACGTTAGAGGATAGAATATTTATTATCGCTATGAAAAGTAGACTGTAAGTTTACCAATTGTCATACAGCATAAATCCCAATAAACCACGCTGTAATAAACTTCGGTATAAAAACAAAATCGCAAAATGTTAGTGGGGTAAGGTAGATTTCAGCTAGGTTTTGATTGGTTGGTAAAATTTTGACGATTAAATCAGAGATTGAAATTGTGACGTGTTAAAATAGTGACGAATTAAAATTAACCATAGTTTATCTCTTATCTTGCTTGTGCATCGTTACTGCCTATCTTTGGCAAACACAAGACACTGGTGCTAATGTTTTATTTTAGTGTAGGTATTGTCTATGCCAATGGTTCAATGCCTCTCCGTCCAACCAAAATTGGTCGCAATGTGACTGGTATATTCAAAGATTTGCGAGTTAACCAAACAAACAATAATAAAGGAGTTATAAAGACAGTAAAATTGACGATCACGCTCAAAAGTTGTACTACGAAAATTTTAAAATTTTTGATGATTTAAAGAAGATTATATCAATTATTAAAATGAAGTACGAAAAGACCTTGTTATTCCTCACAAGTTATTTTATCTTACTTCATTACTGGTCTTAATAGAAAACTTTAATCTACTTAAGTATAAAATTACGCCGGGAACGGAAAGTTTAAAATATACCCTAAAAGCTTGATAGCTACTTTAAAACAGATTTAACGCCACAAATTTAGTTACGGTTTTGATTCGCATTCTAAGGACATTAAAGATTATTTGAATTGGACATTTAAGCAACTGAGATTGAATATACTTTTGCTGAATAACTAATTTCTTATTAAACTTGTATTCGCCGGTTAAAGCCATAAAAAGGAACGCGCGGGTTTTGAACCAAATGAAAACCAAATGGATTTTGATGAATTTTGTGTATAAAAAAAACATTCAATTGTCAAACATAGAAGGAATTCTATAGCTAAAATAAAGAATAAAGAAATTGCAAGTGGTTGAAATAGAAATGAGACTTTGTAAGAGCACTTGAAAATGTTCATATAGAAAAATTTCCTAACATTAACTGAATTTTCGAACCTGCGATAGTTTCCCGCCGTCCAGTTTCCACACTTTTAGCGACATGTCCATGGACCCTGTGACCACATGTTGCGAGTCTGCAGTGAGGGCGAAGCATGTTATCCGTTCAGCGTGGGAGACGGCGCGTCTCTCCTCGCCGCTGTCGACGCCGGCGAGAGCCCAGATACGTACTGAATTGTCACCGTCGGATAACACCTGGGAGAAATTTACTGAGTGATTATAATAATATTAATAATAATTAAATTTATTAAAGTTTAACAAAATGGCGCATCCACTGACAGCTAGTTGCCCATCTCGAGATACTTCTAAGCAGCTGATAGGTATCAAGTCACTTTGCTCAGCCTATAGAAGGAAATAATTTTTAAACGGTAATAATGATACCAAATGTAAAAATCACAACGGTTTAAAATTTGGGAACATGTGTAAATTGTAAGTAAATTCTTATAAGGTTATTTAAAGTCAGGAAAGCAAACCCGCGGGGCTATTACTTACCTATCTTTGCAACAGAAACGCGACAGCAGAAATTGCGTGATAATTGCTTTATGTCACGTATCAACAGTGAGGCTTCTACCGAACAAATAGGGTACAGGATATGATTGACTTAACGAAACTAACAATAATTTTATTGTTGTGCTGTTGTCCTTACTAGGGCAATAAAATTAAAGAAGTGGACTTATAAGTAGATAGAGACATATTGTGTAAGATTAAGATTGATTGATTGATGATTTTAGGAAATTGAGCCGATTTCTACTGCTTAATTTTTGCCAAGATAGTAAGTAGGTACCAGCTAAGTGTCTCTTACCATGGGAGAATAATGTCATACATCTTTTACTGTATAATAATTGATTAAGAAACACCTAGATGTTTAATTAAAACAACATTTTAATGAATTTGTAAAGAGTTTTCGTTAAGAAAAATTCACTTTAATTACAGTCAAACTTTCTTTTGTGGACTTTTCGCTGCTGTAGTGCTGCTTACTATGATTTATCTTAGTTTATTTAATTTGGTCTTTTTTTCGTTATTACGAGTATATGGATGAGATACAGTGTGAAGACATACAAATAAATAAATTATTTCTATTCCACTCAAAATTAAATAAAATTGGTGGTGTAAAAAATGGCTTTGTCTGATGGGAATTCAACATAAGTGCCGTGTATCCTAGCCCTGCGTATAGCATAGATATTCTGCAGCGCAATATTTGGGAGGCTTACCGCAAATTTCATATTCAGTGTCACGTCTATGCTCGCCGACGGTCCCGTGGTGGAATGCAATATAATACCCGAGTCCACGAGCCACACGTGCACATTTCGCGCCCTGTCGCTAGACATCGCACGGCGTCCGTCCGACATCATTAGCAACGACTGCAATGCGGCTGAATGACCCTAAAACCGAAGTTACGAGTATGTCATCTACATAAAATAATATTATACTCATCAAACTTTTATTTGAGTCTGAAATAGATGTTGTCATTATATCTAAAGTGATTCGGCGATGCCTATAACACAATAAATCCTGAGTTGGTTCCTTTAAAGGAGGCTACAAAATTTCACAGTAAAACTTTAGAAGGAACGTGAATCTGTAAAAAGACATTAACAATGTCCAATCCCATATTTTTTTGGTGAATAGTATTTTGTTATTTATGAAGTGTAGAAAATGTGAAAGGAAGTTTGGTACTAACCTTGTACGTCAGAGACGGTGAATTGTCAGCCAACTGCCAAACAACTACAGTTCTGTCTTCCGAGCCACTGAGCACGAGCAAGTTATTAGGCGAGAACGTTACACAGGTGATATGACCTATGTGCCCGCTAAGAGTGGTTTGAAGTCTGTGAGTGGAGAGTTGCCACACCCTCACGAGCCCACGGGCGCATCCACTGACAGCTAGTTGCCCATCTCGAGATACTTCTAAGCAGCTGATAGGTATCAAGTCACTTTGCTCAGCCTATAGAAGGAAATAATTTTTAAACGGTAATAATGACACCAAATGTAAAAATCACAACGGTTTAAAATTTGGGAACATGTGTAAATTGTAAGTAAATTCTTATAAGGTTATTTAAAGTCAGGAAAGCAAACCCGCGGGGCTATTACTTACCTATCTTTGCAACAGAAACGCGACAGCAGAAATTGCGCGATAATTCTATGATAATTCTATTAGATATGTCACGTATCAACAGTGAGGCTTCTACCGAACAAAGGATGAACTACTATGTGCATTCATTTAGTTCCTGTCATTGTTACCAAATTGTTTTTGCGATAGCGTCATAACAACACACGGCATCTTACTCTCGCACATAGGTAGGAGCGCGAGAGAGTGTTTTGAATGTTTATTTTGACGTTCCGCGACGATCGCGCGATCACTGCGCGATTATTGCTAATTTTTTGGTACAAACCCCGCAGATGGTATTGCTAAAGTATTATTTTCTCTCACCTGTAATAAAGTAACATTCGTTGTAGATTTCGTTTGTCTTCTCTTCAGTTGTTTCGTTGGTCTGAAGTTTGTCAAGTTGTCTTCCGTGTGGAATGAGTATATCGTCACCCTGTTGCCGCCTAAAATTTTTATCAATAAAATAATTGTGGAATAAACTTTCAGTGGTTGAAATATCACTGATATGCGTATATTGAGTATATGTTTGAGTTTTTAACTGCATAAACTGAAAATAGAGATTGTTAATCTTACTTACCAGCGGCTAAAAGAAAATGGTCTTTGTCAGCTATTGCCAAAGATGCAAGATCGTGTGCTGCAGCAAGAGTGCGCAGGAGTTGCGCGCTATGCAGACTGTAGACATAAATGCGCTGGTCTGAACATCCAACTGCTACTCTAGATGAGTCGTGTGCCACACAGAAGCATTTTATCTGCGCAGAAGTGAAAAAGATTTGGGCCTTTATGTTCAATCCACTTTTTTATATGAAGAATGTACCTAGAAACTAATAGTTTATCCTTAAATAAAATTTGTGTTAATTCTTTTAAATATTCACATAAAAAATTGTAGGACTATCACTGTGCTTAGTGCGACTTTTTTCGCGCATTAGGTTTTTGTATGGCGTTGGTGTAGTCCGCGGCCTAATCCGCTAGATGGCGGGCCGCTGATTTTAATACAAAAATCGACGCTTTCACGATCGACCGTGAGAAGAAAAAACTGGCAATAAGCACTCTGCCCTCTTCTCAAGGTCGTGGGTTCGATTCTCGCTTGACACAAATATTTACTGCCTAAGGCAATCACAGTGCAAAAAAGATAATTAGACTAATAAAGAACTTATGGTTCATCATTGCCCCTAGAAGCAATAGAAAAGAATAAATAAGTTAATGTCAGTATAAAAGCTACGTGCTGCTACCCCTAGCACCTAGGGGACTTGAATTGCATAATAAATATCCTTTCATTGTTTAATTAAACACTCCTATTTGTAATTCAAATTAAAGTGGGTACGTCGTATAAAACATTTTCTCGTTTACTCCACTGCTGTTATTCAGAACAATGCAAATGTAGGCGCGTAGTTCAGAGTTAGTGCTTTTTTCAGCAGAATTCAAACAAGACTGCGCCGCCTGTAGAACATTAAATGGAAACTACTTCGCAGTTATTTATCATCTATGTTTGAAATTACTTAACAGAGGTAAGGCTTGACATTTGAAATTCATTTCTGGCGAAGCGTTTTATTTTATCAATAGGGGACACTTAGCCTTCATCATTCCTGATGTTAAGTATTGATAAGGCTGAAGATGGAAGCGAGCCTCTCCGGGAATCCTCAATCACTGAGGAACTGGCTATCTTATCTTTAACTACCGAAACACAACAATGCTTAAAACATTGTTATTACGGCATCAGACTTGGATAAGATGGTGGTAGCTAGCCAGGCGGACTTACAACAAGTTCTATCACCAACCAAAAATCCTATTACTATTATATTATTTTCGAACAGTTTTTAATATCTGGTTATGCTCGCCGACGATGGATGTTATTTTTATTGTCCGTGAAGTTTTATAGTTTAAAAGTCAGAATAAGGAAAACTTTTTATGTTGGTTTACTAAGAGGAAAACTGTTGTAAATGAAAATGGCATCTTTTGGGAACAAAACATTATAATCTTAAAGTCTCCATATTTAAAAAAGTAATTGAATTACCATCGCCTTATTAAAATTCAAGAAAAAAGTTGATGGCAAAATATCATCAGTGTGTATCGCAATAAGTGATACAGGTTTCCAAATAACTGATTAGCGTAAGGTTCCAACTTCGCGACTCATCGACGATGTGATTGGGATCACCAAATTGCTTCAACTTACTCGTGCTAGTAGAAATAAATTACCACCGATAGCCAGTAAGTGCCCAAGGCCCACAACTTCTCTTATTTCATTTGCAGGAAATAAGCGGTATCTGTGACCTTTCACAGAGCCTCTAGTAATGAGATTGCGGAAACTTTTCTTCACACATGATCCCTACAAGTTTTTGGACTTTCGTTGTATTGTTGCTTTTGTAAAGAGGAAAGTTCGTTTACGTTAGGGATTCACAAAATAACTTTATTGGCGCAAAAACTTTTATAACAAATCACGATATCTGAGGGTATGGGATTTATTGAGACAGTAGAATGTTGCCGTATCCCCACGGCAGTGAAATAATGTTATAAGTTTCGGAAAATACCTTAATCCTGACACAAAACATATTACCAATTTGATTACGCTTATAGAGCAAAATGTATTTATGATGAATATGCAATTCTGAACATGTAAACCAATAAAGGTACTTCACAGATTTAAGTTCTGAAGATCAGAGTCCTGCAGCATTAGTATATAGAGTATTGCTTTGTTAAAAGTAGTTGATTGTAATTAGGGGCGTTCATTAATAGTCATATAATAGTAGCACTATTTTTTTATACTGTTTCATCTACATACTACTAATATTTCTAAATAGAGAACAATCAAGTCATAACACACTGATTTCGATGCATTATTATGATGTTCCGCCCATCGCATCGCCAAGTTTCAAAAGTAGGAGATTACACAGCAAACTGCTTGTTCATAATAAAATGGCTGGCAACATCGTTGCATGTCTCAAATGTAAGTTTTATGTGTCTTGTTACGATCGAGGTAATAGCTTTAGTTGCCAGAGTACCTTCATATAAAGCGATGTTCTTCAAAACACATGTGGCATCATTTTCAAGATAAATTGCTTTCATAAATTCTCGTTATTTATTTTTGTAATTTTAAACCCTTAATCTCCCTTCGTAGGCGGATTATATCGAAATATTAATGTCGATAGAATTACACGTGTTATTTGATTCTGTAATTTGTAAAGGATATTTTTGTTTAAATATATTTTAAAGATTATTGAATCGTTGATATTATTTTATGTAGACATATCATTAAATGCATATGCATAAATGCATTTATCATAAAGCAATTTATCTTGAAACCATTGTTTTGTAGATATTTTTATTGCTAAATGGATTTCGACCAAACTGCAGTACCGTCAATCATATCTTTCTCCTAAAACAGTTGATGGAGAGAAGGTGGATACGCACCGAACATCCATGTACTTTTCGTGATTTTGCCAAAGCATAGAGAGAAGTGCCTTATTCACAATATTAAGAAATTTCAACATTCCTAATAAGCCCGTGAATTTAATCGACGAGGCCACAAAAGAGAGCAGAATGAGAGTCCGGATAGAAGGGGATTCTCCGGATTCTCTGTGGTCACGGGTCTTAAGCAGGGCGATGCCCTTTCGCCAATACTTCAATTTAGTCGTGAAAAAGTCCTCGGGAAAGTTTTATAAAAAGAAGTAGCAGTGAAACTAAATGGAAGGCATAAGGTAATCGAGTACAAAGATGACCTGACTCTGCTAGGAGAAAACTGTGAGGAGATTCAAAAGTCAGTGACAATCCTGGAAAGGGAGGCGTTGAAGATTTGCGTTAGGATAAGCCACGGAGAAACAGAGTATCTCCATATGAAGCGATTTAAAAATCCTCGCACTGACCCGCTAGACTTTAATGTCGGAGATACTTAATACAAAGGAGTAGCCAAAATACAAATATCTGGGCTGCACCGTCAACTATGCTTATACCCGAGAGCAAAAAATTTACATCCGCGTTCAGAATGCTCTCCGATGCAGCGCTGCCTTACACAAAGTGTTAGTGGCCAAGCTTCTCAGTAGAAAAACCATGAACCGAATTTATAAGACAGTCATAAGGCCTATTCTCATGTACACTCACACTCAAAGAGAAAACAAACTCCTAGTGGCTGAACGGAAGATCCTCCGAAAAGTTTTTGGTCCTTGGCAAAGGGCGGAGGGAACCTGGAGACTCTACTATAGACTATAATGTTGTAAAAACAGTAGTACCTAATGGGAATAATCATAGATGTTTTAACTGACCTTCGCTTTATGCCGCTTCAGCATATGCAGGTATGTTCCCGTGATGAAGGTCCTCAAATGCAGCTCGTTCTCGCCTTGTAGCGTGATAAGAAACACATTGTCGTCCGTGATGTCCATAGCGTGGATCGGAACGCCAGCTGTCACGGTACTGAGGAGAGTGAAGTTGTCAACGTTCCACGTACAGACAGTCCCGTCTTGGGAGCCCGTGACGAGAATCTCTCCGTCCTGTATTACTTTGACAGCGGTTACAGAACCTCTGTGATGGTCTATTTTTGTTACCTGTTGAGCAAAAGATAACAAAGTATTGAAAACTCAATTTTAGTTCATACGACTTTGTAAACTAAAGGCCGGTTTCACCACCTACTGATAATTTGGAAAATAATTTGACATATTTTTACCCGACTGCAAAGGAAAGGCTGTGTTTTTTTCGCGTGTATTTTGTATGTATGTCTAAATGTAATATTCTTTATTACCTCTTATCTCTCAAACGGCTGAACGGATTTCTATAATTTAGATATCGTTAGAATTGTTTTGACAGTCCAAGTGTTCTTAGGTAAGTTATGTTAAAAAAAACATCATGGCGGCTGTGAAGTGCAATTATTTGAAGTGAAAAAATGTTTTTTTTTTAATACTTCTTAATACTTACTTTACTTAATACTTATCAAATTAAAGGGCTAATCTTGAGGATTTCAAGAAGGCAGGTATGACATGAGCGATAAATAACTAAAAAGATATAAAAAAAATACATAAATTTAAAAAACTAAAAAACCTGCCTGCATCAAAAGACTGAAAGAAGCCAAGTGAAAAGATGGAAAGAAGATGAAATTATAAAATATAATCATATTTTGTTCAACATAATAACATGCAGTCGGAGGCATGACATTATGAATGATTCTACTTATTATTAAAATCTATGCCTCCTATTTTAATTTAAATTTTTTTCATATCACAATACAATTATTGTCAAATGATCTGCTAAATGATTTTTGTCGATGGTGCAACCGGCCCTAAGTATATACCTATTGCTGACAGTTCAATCGACAAACATTATCTACATGTGTTGTTGGTAGTAATTACAAATTAATAAACATAAATAAGTTGTATCGGAATTACTAGCTTCCGCCCGCGACTTCTTCCGCGTGAACATTCAGACTTTTAACCATTAAAATCTAATAGAAAACTGTGCCAGACATCCAAAACTTTCACATTTATATTATTAGTAGGATTGACAAAATATATATGAACTTGGTGTTTCTTTGTTCTTGATGTGAATTACAAAGGAAGTAATGACTGATAAAGAACGTTAATTAAATATTTTCGAACTTTTTACTTAGTTTATCCAAGGTAGTTATTAAGGTGTACTGTTATTATCATTTTAATTTGTAGTTTTGTCCTTTCAGAATTACTGTCATTAGCGTAAGCGCCTCATTAAAAATTTATTTTACCGTCAGTATATTAATCCGTATTGAAAATGTAGTTTATCCGTAAGAAAAGACATTAATAATGTAATTAAAAAAATTCCTTTGACTAAGGTCAAAAGTTCATAAGTCACAAATGAGTGTAAGTTTTTTTTTAACTTTAAATAGGCTTATTCTTGGCCTCATTCTGAATCGTTAGATTAAGAAGAGGCCTAAGATGGAAAGAGCTTGCTAAGAAAAAGCCTATTCACTCGAGCTTTAAATATACCAGGGTTGTAGGCACCTGGGAATACAGACGCAGGTAGAGAATTCCACTCCCTGGCTGTGCGTATAATAAAAGATAAGGAAAAGCGCTTTGTACTCAGACGTGGTATATCAACCAGGCGTGGTATAGCGTGCAGTACGTCTGGAATCCGGGGGTAAAAAGGAGCTGGCGGGATAAGGTTATGCAGTTCGATAGCACACTCTCCGAAGTACAATCTGTAGAATACCGACAATCAGGCAACTCTTCGTCTATGAGGGTGACTGTGAAGTTTGATAATCACCAGACTATCATCCACAATGAATTTTTGTGACTCTGCGTTCCACCGAGTCGAGTGCGGCCAGCTGGTATTTTGCTGAACTATCCCAAAGGTGGGAGCAGTATTCCATGCACGGACAAATTTTCGCTTTATACAACATAAGAAGAATTTTCATTCGTGCTAGCGATTCAATTATTTAAGCTTGATCTGATTCTGAAATCTTGTCTAGCCCGCTTAAGTTAAGATTCAGGATAATAGATGGAGAGGACACGATCCGTCTTTAACGGTTTCAAATAAAATTACCCGATTATTAAATTGAGTAAACGAAACTTTGTCAGAGCAAAGTTGCTGGCCTTACAAATGTTCTTTGAAGAAACTCGAGACAAACCTTCCCCTAAAGATTAATTAGGAAAAACAATGGCCTTGCTTGCTTATTTATATCGTCTCTTTGATTATGCTGCTCTGAGTTTAAGAAAGTTAGTATTTTTTTTTAATTACAAAGAGTAGTTGCTTTTAATTTTAAGACAGGTTTTCAGCATTTTAAGATATTGCTCAGCGCGTTTTTACGTGAAGAATATTAGACGATTATTTTAGATGTTCTCGTGAGAATTTTTATATTAATAAAGCGTGTTTTGTAGGCCCAAACATATTTTTTGTTTCACTTCTCAGTGCAACTATCATATGGTACACGTATATTTTTTTTTCTGTACGCGATTCGTATAAAGGGTATTAATAAAAAAACCTGACCTATATAAGCTTTAACAGTAACAGTTAACTGCAACGAATAATGGTTCGGACTTAATCGGATTGCAGTAATGAATAGAGTTTGCTGCGCTTTTAACGAGTGCAGTAAAGTGGTCACCGAGAATTCAATTATTGGAAAAGTTGAATAAAAACATCGATACACTGCAGTGTACTTGAATGTCCTCTTTTCTGACACAAAGTTTCCATTCTTAAGACCTCGGTCTGAGACATGTTTGAAATTGCTTTTATCTAATCTTTTTATCTGTGATTCTTTTCTCAGTCGATGTCTGAATTTCGTCAGTAGTGGACGACATCCATTGCTTTTGTACTGGCTTCGAGGAGGTCTCGTTGGGTGTGAGTCTGATTCTAGCCTACTATTTTGATTATACGAGTATATTGTCCCAGCGTTTGCAAAAGCTGAAATATTGAAAATAGGACAAATGCAAGTTTGACGAGCTAAAGCTAAAGCTCGTTAAATCCTTAACCTTACTATAACTATTAATTAACTTCAACTATTTAACTATAACTATACATAACTTAACCATAATCTTAATATATATATATAAATCTCCTGTCACGATGTTTGTCCGCGATGGACTCCTAAACTACTTAACCGATTTTAAATTAAATTGGCACACCGTGAGCAGTCTGGTCCAACTTAAGAGATAGGATAGCTTTGATTCCAAAATTCCCACGGGAACGGGAACCACGCGGGTGAAACCGCGCCCGGCCTCTTGTAATATTATAAATGCGAAAGTGTCTTTGTGTGTCCTTTCTGATGCCCTAACTAAGCAACCAATAGACTTTATTTTTGGCATAGAGTTAGTTGAAAGGGCGGAGAGTAACATAAGCTAACTTTTTATCCCGATATTCCCACGGGAACGGGAACCACGAGGGTGAAATCACGGGCAGAAGCTAGTAAAAAATATAAAGGGTTCGAATTTTATAGACCATAAAAATACTTAGTAGAAAACGAAAGTAGTAGAAAAAGAAAATTTTCTTGAGGAATTATGCTAGGTACCTACATATTTTTCGTTTTCTACTAAAATATGGATTTCCGCCAAGTAACGCCCGATTCTATCAAATAAAAATACTGTAGTAAACATACCTATTTTTTAAAGATATTCATTTTTCCCATATTTTTTTTGTAAATGATTTTTTTGTAAAACCTAAGAAGTGTTGAAAACTTACAAACAAACTTACACGTGTAAATCGTATATATACGAGTAATTAGCCCTGCCTCAACATAATTTTAGAGCGTCAGGGGACTGCCACTGAAACGCTGGTATTCTGGAGGGACCTGCACCCTGATTTACAACCGTTCGACAACGGAATCGGATTCGAATTCTGTGCTTCGTCTTTGTCTATTATGAAGTGAGTGACAAAGCATATATTCCGCGCTCGGGAACGTTTCCGAATGTTGCGAAAATAGTGCTGATTTGAAGACATCGAACGGACATAACAAATTAAAAATCTTTTTACTTTCTAAATAGAGATCTTACCAATGCTCCATCAACTAGTGATGTGACGATGACAGCAGAGTCTTCGCCCCCACTGATCACCAGAGATCGGTTTACTATTGCAGCCACGCACAACACTGGGGCTATGTGTTCCCTGGTAATAAAAAATAAATTAAATAAGGAGAATGACAAAAAGTAAGAAAATTGTAATCGATTTCGACTTTGCATTACCAAGTTACAATTAGTTATAATAGTTTTTATTTATTTATTTCCCACACTTTCATCTATCTTTACAGGATAAACCCAATACAATAGAGAAACTATTAATTTTATCATCATACATACTATTATACTATAGTTAGTGTAATAATGTTAGATTATATGAAATGAAACTCTTAAAAAGTAAAAAAAAGTAACTTATGATAAATTTTAAATAGAAAAATATTGGAAAACAACAACTCGGCCACAAGTGAATTCTCAGAAGGGACTCGAACCCACGACCTGTGGGAATCCGGTCCAATGCCTAACCACTGAGCTACCGAGACTTAAGTCTTCTAAGTTGTTTTTTTTCCAATATTTTTCTATTTAAAATTTATCATAAGTATAAAAATAGCATTTAAAAATGCAAAAAAAAAATATATAAAAAAGTAAGTTTACTAAAATGAACTTCGAATGTAGTTTTTCAGCAGGTGTACCTTCATAATAACATTTGTATAATTTGCGAAATTTTAGGATTTCCTGTTTTTGTATACCTTTAGCGAGGCTCGAGGTCACAATGTCATCGAAAACCATTAATTATCACGCAATAAGAAACTTAAGAATATAAAAAAAAAAATTAACAAGTGCGTTTTAATTCCTATAAATAGTGCGATAAGGGGGCGCTCAAAGCCATTTTTTTAAACATGATATTACTCAAGAAACCTAACCGTGAACGTAGTGCAGTATATTATTAAATACACTTACAATATTTTGGTCTTCACGGCCAAAGTGTGCAAGTCCCAAACAATGACGCTGGTATCCTCAGACCCCGTCAGTAAATACTGTGATTCCCGCGTCACACACATGCACAGTATCCTGCCGGAATGCCCTGGAACAAGTATGACACGTTAGTGCAAAGTTGTTGATTATTCATAGTTAAGAACTTTTGATCGAGCTATTAAAATTAAGAAAATCACGTTTTTTTGTCGTAAGTATAACTATTGCAACCCTATGATTGTATAGCATTATCATCTAATAATGTTATTAAAAAAAATGGTTTGAAAATGTTCTAACGGACAACTTACATACGTACTGTGGAGATCGTATATGTTTCCGCACTACAAGCAGGCCGCTACACCGCCGTTGTTGGCTGGTTTTGTGTATGATATAAAATTAAGAAAAGAGAAGAACGTCGTGCTCTGGTATGGACAGTCATCTTGTCAGATTTTATAAATATTTTATCTGACAAGCGACCGTCCATGTCTGCGCACGACGGGCCTCTCCTTTCTTATTTTTTTTATAAAAGCAACAGCAACAGCAACGGCGGTGTACCGACCTGCTTGCAGTGCGGAAACATATACGATCTCCACAGTACCTCCGAACAGTGCAAGTTAAATAAAAGCTCGAAAAACGCTATTCTTAAAGTTAATTAATTAGGCACATAAAATTATAGTGCATTACTGCAGCGGCCAGCAAAAGAGGCATTGATGACTGAACGTGTAAATACGTATACATATGATACGTAAGTATACTAGTTGGGGCCAAGGCTTGTTTAGTACTTTTCTCAAATAATGCGCCGATATTAAAACTAAGTACTACTTTTGAAATCAGACGAACAACGAACAACAATATTTTTTCCCGCGTTCAAGTGTTCATCTGATGTTTTTTTTCTAAAACAGCTTTGCAAGCCAGTTCGAAATTTAAATAAAACCTCTAATAATTTACCTCCTTAGTTGCCATATTTTGGAGTAAAAGATCGTTCGATTTTTAAATTACACGACAGATATAAGTTTACTATGTAATTTATTTGGCCGCTAAACATGATAGATATGGATTTTTATACAACTTTTGCCGGCCGCTGCTCGCATGTATGTGGCCAGTACAGCAATATCGATTTATCTCGAAGAAGGCTGTAAAAACAATGATCATATTTCCAAGCATGTTTGAGAAATCAAAACACTTATGTTTTACGTTTTAAATATAAGAGAACAAGAGAGTCACGAAACAAACGACTATCAACACCTCTCGTTTTAAAATAATAATAACATTTTAAAAGAGGCTACATATTGCAATTTTTGAACATTTTTTTATTATTTTATGAGACCACAAAGGTTCTATTGATTTTTTTAATACGTATTTGTTCAGTGAAAGTATCTATATTAGGACCAAGAAAAGGCTTTAATTGATTAAAAAAGCTAGGGCGTTTTAATAAATTTATTTTAATTTGAAAATATGGAGTTTTACGAATCTTACTAATTGAGATATTTTTTTTCAATTTTATTCTTTATAAAAGAATGTGACTACTATTACTGTACTACTGAACGGTATAACTACAATGTCACTTTTTACCACTAATATTATAAATGCTAAAATATGTCGGTTTGTTTGTTTTTTGTTTTTCTCTTTAACGTAAAAACTACTGAACCGATTTGGATGAAATTTGGCACACATAGAATATAGCCTGGATTAAAACTTTTTGTTCCGATTTCCCACGGGAACGGGAACCACTCGGGTGAAACCACGGGATGTAGCTAGTGTTAGTATAATTTTTCATAATACACTCATTTGCAAAAAAACGGGCGGTTTTGATTAACATTCATCTTTAAATAGATACAATACCAAAAAGGTTTCAATCGTTTGTACACGTTACTGGCCGGTTTTAAAAATGCTGTGGTATTTAAAAAAGTACGTTCTAAATTCAAATTTTCATTTGATGCTCATTTTTACAGAAAACCCCTTTTATCCTACATTTTTGGCGCGAAGTTCCAGAAGTTAACATCGACTTTCATAACTTTTATTCAATTTTTATCGATTAATTTCATATCCTTGACTGTCAAAGCTTTATTTATTGCTGTTTGGCTGTATCAAAAATGGTAGATAAAGTGGTAAAAGCTACCAAAATTATCGCGCTGCTTGAAGAGGGTTGCAGCCAATGTTTCGTGGCTAGGAGGCTAAATGTTAGTCGCTCGACAGTCCAAAGGACCTGGCAGCGACATCAGGAGACTGGTTCCGTCGAGAGAAGGCCTGGTTCTGGAAGAAAACCATGTACCCGACGCGGGATGATCGTTTTCTTGTGAGTCGCGCATTGAGAAATCGCAAATCTTCGTATGTGGATCTTAAGAACAACCTCCAAGAAGTAAGAAATGTGCATATTAGTCTATGGACGGTCAGGAGGAGGCTTCTCGCTGCCAATATACGCAGTCACCGCCCGGCCCGCGGCCCCAAATTACTCCGTGAGCACAGAGTTCACAGGCTTAGGTTCGCTAGAAATTGTGAATCATGGACTCAAGAAGATTGGAATAGGGTTTTGTTCTCTGATGAAGCCAGGATATCTCTGTTCGGTGAAGATCGACGTCGGCGAGTGCTAAGAAGACAAGGAGAACGCTTTGCAGAGGCATGTTTCGAAGAAATCACACCTTATGGTGGGGGCTCTGTTATGTTTTGGGCAGGAATAAATTCAATGGATCGTACAGAGTTAGTCTTCATTGAAAACAGCTCACTGACTGGGCATCGATACATAACGGAAGTTCTAACTCCTCATGCACAACCCGCATTGGCCGCTCTAGGTGAAGACTCGATTTTTATGGACGACAATGCTCGCGCCCACCGATCCCGCGATGTTAATGCGTATGTGCAAGAGGTCGGCATTCGTCGTTTGGATTGGCCAGCTCGAAGTCCCGACCTCAATCCCATAGAGCATGTCTGGGACGTTCTGAAACGGCGTGTGAGATCAGTACACCCGGCTCCGCAGACCATCAGAGAGCTGAAGAATGTGATTACTGCGGAGTGGGAACGTATTCCGCAAGCAAGTATCCGGGATATACTCGCTAGCATGCCCAGACGAATTCAAGCTGTGATTTTAGCTAGAGGGGTCACACTCTATACTAAACATTTATCTATCTTTACTTTATTAAAGAAAAACAAACAAAAAACTATCTTATTTTTACTTCATGAGTATATGCACTACTAGCGAACATACACTACTAGCGAGGTTTAGCATTATTTCCCATAAATTGTATCTAAATTTTATGAAATACTGATGAAAACGATTATTTTCTTATTAATTTACCCAAATTGTGAGGATAAAACTACCTATAATTATCAAACAAAGCAATATTAACATTTGAAATGGTTCATTGCTTAGGTGCCCGTTTTTTTTGCAAATGAGTTTATTATCAAGCATCAACTTCAAAAATACAATGGTAAACACATCAGTAAACACTCATGTTCGAAACAATCTAATTTTGCTACATGTGTGTTGTTCCATAAATTAATAAAAAAAAAAGCGACACAAAAGTAAAAGCTTCTAAACCTCAATATTCACTTTATTCAGGAGATGCGGGAAAATGTTATTATTCCATTAATGCGAACGGCATTAGGCAAGTATGAAGCCTGAAACCGCAGCAAATATGACAAACGACAAAACAAAGCGGATGGCGGCTTGCCGGCGACATAATAAAATTAATTACGTTTACGCACACAGTCGTACACGGGGGATCTCGTCTGCTTATCAACTTGATGAGATTAGGGGCATTTTTCACTCGCTTATGACACAGAATAAACGTTAACAGCTTACAAACTGCATAACACCACAAAAAAAATTGTCGGCTCTCAATCGACAGTGTGTGTTGCTGTCTTGCTTCTTATTGAAGCACTACAATATTAGATTAGCGACAAAATTTTAGGGAAACAAAGCGGATGCGGATGCTAAGTCCTTCTTTGCGAGTTGAAAATTGTTTACGGTTAGGATAACCATAAAATGTAATTTTATAATTAGTATTTTCTTTTGTGATGGAAATTGACCTAACTGATATGTTAATTTGACGACTCTGTATGAAATAAAACAGGGAGAAAAAAATAGCCCTTGACGAGTTTCTTTCCGGTTCTTCTCGTTACAAGGTCTCCCGCCGTAGGGTTTGTGAACCGATGGCGTAGCTTCTTTGACGTTCATAAGTGCTTGTATCAGCCTAGACTGAATAAATGGTATTGAATTTGAATTTGACATAATAAAATTAATTGCGTTTACGCAACACGGGGGATTTCGTTTGTTTATCAACTTGATGGTCTTTATGAGATTATGGGCATTTTTCATTCGCTCGTAACACAGAATAAAAGGTTTGAATTAAAGCGTGTGAGGTGAAAAAAGTATATAAGTATGTTTTCACCTCACACGCTCTGAAAAGGAGGTTTTGTCAATCAGATTAGGCGTAGAGAATCGCTTTTTGCGGCCTAGCGCGGCAAAGTACTTTTTTTAATTTAATACCTAAAAATATGTCATAATGCGTTCCGAATCGCACTATTGACTTTTTTGTTATATTTGATTCTTATTTTAAATAGCTTTAAATTAATTGTAATACTCCGTTTTGGTTTAATTGTATTCTTTTAGTTCATTGAATCATAAAAACAATAACAATAAGATTAAACTATTTGTTAAAGGAATTTTATATTAGGCTGGGTGAGATTTCACACTATAATTGGATTTCGGACTGTGACATAAATCTTGATTTTTAAATTGTCTGTATTTTGTACCTCATGTCAGTGTCAACATTTACGGAATCGTTTTTATTCTTATTAATAAGTAACAATATATTCCTACTTTAAATAACTTTGAATTAACTATAATACTCCTTTTTTATTATTTTATTTTTTATATCATTAAAACAACGAGAATAAGGTATATTTAGATTAAACTTTATGTTTAAAGAATTTTTTACCGGAAGTTGACCGCGGGAACAACCATAAAATGTACCTTGCTGTTGTGAGGTGAAAAATTGTGTGTTGCGCTCGGCAGAAAAGTTTTTAGCGTCTTGTACCTTTGAAATCCTTCACTTGCTCAGCTTTCAATAGAGGTAACTCGCCGCTAAATAACCAACTTTCTACCCTTGCATAACAAATAACTATTATCCGTTATCTAGTATCCATAACAAAAATTCTTCATGAAACTTAACGTGGGCTAGATAATTGGTGTGATTGTATGAAATTTGTTTTTATTATTATTATATTCGTAAATCTTTTGCCATAAACTAGACCAAAATTATTTCCTTTTATCTCTACAACATCATCAACCACAATTTTAAATCGCGCAGCGCTACGTGACACAATGTTTCAACTTAACATTTCATAATTCAGTTCAGTAACATTGTATGTGTTCGCGGGCAAAACAGCGAGTACCGAGAGTTTTGAAGTGAGGTCTAGTCCACAATTTAATCATTGCAGCATTGTGAATTACGGGACGAAGCATTTTTACTTTTTAGTAGATTATTTATAACGTAATCAAAAAAAGGCTACTTAATAATTAACAGGTTAAAACGACGGAACTACTTACTCCTTTTTTATTTTTTTCTAATACAGCTTTAACAATTACAATAATATGTTACAGTTTATACTTATCTCTTTACTCATGGTTGTGCATTTCTATATCGCAAGTTATTTTTATAATAATGATGAATACCTCCTATAAATGACAGACAAAATCACACACATTGATCTGATTTTGAGCTAAGTAGCAACATAGTTGTTACAGATGATCAGAACCGTTGAAGGTATTAGAGATATAAACACTAATGGAAACCCGCGCTTTCACCCGCATGGTATCCGTTCCCTTGGAAATATCGGGATAGAATGTATCGTGTCAGTTCAAGCTATAAACTATTTGAGTGCCAATCATTCAAATCCGTTCAGTCGTTTTTGGGTAATTGAGTAAAACATCTAAACTTTCACATTTACAATATTAGCACGTTATTGTTTCTACATGAAACACCCTGTTGTCTATAAAAGTTTTTATTATTATATTAAATACACCTACCCAAAATGCCACTATAATTTTTCGCCTGCAAAAATAACTTTGTTTTTGATAGTGTCTGGGGCCCAATTCTGCTAATGCTTAGTCACAATCGTATTCCAGTAGTTTTCAATGGTAGTGCTGTTTTACACAGTTCTTGTTACAACAGTGTAAATAAACACTACTATTGAAACACCACTGAGAGACGATTATGACAAAAATTTTGCAGAATTGACCCCCTGTATGAATGACAAAATTATATTTGCGGTTTTGGAAAATGTGCTATAGTTCTGTAACTCCATAATATATTTCGTTCAAACTAATTTTCGTTGAAAGTTTTTATAAAGGTCTACAGCATATATTTTTTTAGTTTTTTCACTTTCTTATTTTAAAAGTTAGAGGGCACCTTTATTGTATGTGTAATAAATTAAAAAAAAATACTTTACCGTGCTAAGCCGCAAAAAACACTTTTCTACGCAGAAAGTGAATGAAAAAACCTCCTTTTCCGAGCTTGTGAGGTGAAAAGTAACTTATCATTTTTTTTCTTTTTAGAAATTATGAGGTTTAATGTGCGTAAGAAAAAATGGGCACATGGTACAGTCTGCAACAAAAGTCCATGAACACATAAAAATTTTCAAAACACCTGCACACTATAAAGTATTATCAGTTACTGGTAGGAAAAAAAAAATTGGACGATTCGAAAGCACTTATCTATAAGTCTATTTGAATAAAAATCTTTGACTTTGACTTTGACTGCACAGGCTGTTGTACAAATCACTGTAGACATTTGGGAATACCAAAAGTCGATGTACATTATTTTTACAAAAGTAGCTGAACATTTTATGATTTTGTAATTTTTGCATTTTTCAATGCTATTTTTATACTTATGGTAAATTTTAAATAGAAAAATATTGGAAAAAATTAACTCGGCCACAAGTGAATTCTCAGACGGGAATCGAACCCGCGACCTTTGGAAATCCGGTCCAATGCTCTAACCGCTGAGCTACCGAGACTTACATAATTAGCCTGATCTGTAAAATATAAAAATTTGCTGAACAAGTCTGACTACATAAATCCGCTGATACTTATGTATAAATTTGTCGCCGGACCGGCATCCGGTGTTTGTTAATCCTATTATACAGGGTCTAAACGAAACGTTCTGAGAAACTTAAACAAAACAACTTAACTAATTTCAGTAGGTATAAATTGGAGCTATAGGAACGATCTACAAGTAACACCGCGAAAAAACCTTGTATGGTATGAAGTAAAACTAGTAAATAAAAAAAATCTAAAACTGACTTCTACAATCCTGAATAAAGCCACCACCACCCCTTGGAGTGTAACTTATCCATTAAGGTGGAACGATTTTCATACAAAAAACAGTCGAGATAATCTTGGTAGATTAACAGAATTAATACTTAAATATATGTGCAACTATTTATTCTCGGGTATTCATTTGCGCTTAATTAATAAACAAACATTGTTTCATTCAGAAATCACCTATAAATGAACACTAAATTATTGCAAAAATTACGACTGTGTATGTGACAAATGTCGTGTACGTATACAAAAATCGCGACGTTGCCATTCCATGCGGCTAAGACGCGCAACGCGCTAAGTTGCCGCTCTTACGTTTGTCTCGATTTATTAATTGTTTAAATTTCTCTTTACTAGATTTTTCAGCTGTGTTGCCGTTGCGTCCCAAAAGAGATGAGTTTCGTCAGTAATAATTTACTTTGGGATTATGATATAAAGTTGTGATTTGTAGGATTTATCTTGACTCCGATTTTAAAAAATGCTAAACACGACTTATATTTTGTTTTTTATGCGTAAACCTTGTTTTCTCTCATCACTGTAAAAAAATAGAAAATAAGATTTTATAAAGGAAAAAAAAGAAACGAAAATTGTATCGGCTTCGTGCAAATAAAATTTACTTGTATTATGTAACGTACTTACTTAATATTTTTTATTTTTTTTATTTAGACAAATGTCATGTGGTCCCTTTTCAAATATTAAATTGTCCGCAATCACATCTACGTACTGACAACACCGTTCCGTATTTGTCATTTGTTTGTAGTGTTTTTTCATTGTGACTAGGGAATGGGTCAGTAAAAATTTCACTGAAATGAAAATTAAATATAAACGAAATTTATGAAATCTTTCAAAACGGGTGGAAATATTTCAGTTTTGAGTGAAATTTATTTTCTGACTAGAAATGATTTATTTTACGTAAATCTTAATGATTTAACGATCTTAATGATTTATTTTATTTTTAATTTTACAATTTTAACGTATTAAATGTTCACTTAGCTATTCAAAACATCACAAGAATGATGATAGCATAGAGATAAACATAGACTAAGCCAAATACAAAACATGAATTTGACGTCACATTCACATATCACTTGACTATTGTTGTTTCGACTATGAATCAGGACATTTGCGCGAAAAGCTAATAACGTGAACGACTCTTACACGAAAAGCCGTTTGCTCGAATGAACAAATGTAATTAAATTTGCCTCAATTATTGGTCAGTTAGCCTTCAAAAACCATTTTCACCGTACAGCGCATGAATGAATGTGAGCGCTATCTCAGCACTTTTTATCTAGATTGTACTTAATTACATAGTACATATTTAAGATACACAAGAGGTTAGCACTTTTTATTTTATAACCTCTCAGGCATCGGAAAACGAAACACAATAGATATTTAATTGTTTCCAACCCCGGTGTTCGCTGCGCTGCTTTACGAATTAAGTATTTGTTGAATAATACAATTTCATTTTGAGGTAAGTACTTAATAGTAATTTTTTTTGGGGAATTTTTGCTTACTTACATGTTTTATGTATTAATATTTTATAATATCAGTATCTTTATAAATTACAACACGAAATTAGTTATATGCACATAAGTGCCTTTAAAGACTCAATGCTCAGAAACACGTGAAGTATCAAATTGATATTAATAAAGATTAAAGTCTATGGTTCCCCCGAACTGTAAAAATCAAGCTTCTAAGTTTTTACATCACCATAATAAATTATCGCAGGAAATTAAAGCTTTAAAGGTAGAATTTAACAAGATTTACAAGATGTAAAATTTCACCACATAAGTAAACAAAAAGAGTAAGTATAAAAATGGCGTCTCGAGCTTGATTCCAAAACTATTATAATATAAAATGGAGATTGTAACTAACAAACAAGTAGACAAAATATGATCATTTGCGCAAATTTATATACGCGCCAATATACCGAAAGGAGCTAAATGTATTGATTTTAAATAAAACTAATATAATAGTATTGTAGTATTGTACTAGCGGATCCTCGCGGTTTTACACGCGTGGTACCTGTTCCCGTGGGAATATCGGGATAAAATATAGCCTATGTTAATCAGGGATAGTGTAGCATCCTAAAAGAATTTTTGAAATCAGTCCAGTAGTTTTTGAGTTTATTCATTACATACATACATACACATCTTTCCTCTTTATCACTACATAGTATAAAGCAAAGTCGCTTCCCGCTGTCTGTCCCTATGTATGCTTAGATCTTTAAAACTACGCAACGGATTTTGATGCGGTTTTTTTTAATAGATAGAGTGATTCAAGAGGAAGGTAAAATAACCTTCAATATATAGTAGAGAAATACTGTAATTTTTAAGGTTTCTAATGTGATGTCGTAAATAATTACATTTTTTCCGCTTACATTGCAAACGCAGGCTGAACCCTACGAGATTTATCAATATAAGGTAATAAGTATTTGTACACCTTGAAAATGTCTACAGAAAACTCCGCGGTGGTTTATGTTTATCTCTTATGGATAACCCACAATAGCATAAGTCGTGTAATCCACGCGGGCGAAGCCGCGGGCGGGAAGCTAGTAATATTATATAGTAAGAAGTATAGAAAACGGTAACATGATGATCCAACAACCACCACCACTTTTTTTTTGATTGAGGAAACACTGCAATTTTAATCAAAATCTGTTCAGCAGTGGTTTAAAAAAAAAAAAATTATAATGGGCAAACACACTAAGAAATCTTAAAATTTAGAGTATCAATTACATTCTTGTCACTTGTGCAATTTAAAAAAGTTGCAATTGCATTTGTTGCAATTTATACATCAAAATTAATATTGTGATGTTATTTAAATAAACAATAATATAAAATAAATAATAAAAAAAATAATAAAAAAAAATTCTACCATCAGAAGTCTCGAACCCTAACTCTTTGATATCTAAGCCGAGTACGTAGACCGCTGGGCTACTTTATCATTTTCAGCTGGGTCGAAATATTCTACTACAAGAAACTCAGAAATAAGGTATGCATGTGTGAGTGATTAGTAAAATTGGGAGACAGAAACACTCTCTCGAGATATTTGGATGATTTATGTACTACAAAAAGATAAATGTTGGTTTCGAAAATTCAATATTTATTTATAGAATGCGCTAATAGTATTTTGAGTTAAAAAGATACAAAGAACAATTAACAAATAAATAAAAACTACTAAATAGCGAAAGTAGCGCCATCTAACGACCGTTCAGCTTTTTGTAACTTAATCGTTCCACCTTAAAGAAAATTATTTGTAAAATATATTCATAAATATAGTGAAACACAATTGAATTGAGAACCTCCACTTTTTGAAGTCGGTAAAAATCTAAAATAGCAAAAAAGTGTATGAAGCGAGAGGCTGGCCTAAACAAATGACATGTCAATGACGTCACGACCAAAATGAAAGAGACAAAAGTATTATATGACAGTGCTGTACTTTTTTCGGTGATTATCATCAGTCTAAATTAGAAAATTGGTCCGGTCATGATCTCACAAATCACTTTTAGACGATACTACATCCAGCAACTTTTGGAAGTTTACTGTCCAGCCACTTTTGGAAATATACTGTCCAGCAACTTATGTACAATTCATGTGTCTATTGTCTTTTGTAACGTTATTTTGTTCGGCAAGTGTCGTTGCTGACTGTACCTATATAATATTATAAACATTTAGCTGATCAATCTAATCTTATAGATTAAATAACAGCTTCAAGAAAATATTTATGCTCGTATGATAACGATCCTGATTAATATAGGGTATCCCAAAATTAACGCAAGATTTGAATTAAGTAAAAAACACAGTTGTAAGTCTTTTATTTGTTATTTTTTAATTGAATCAGGAAATACATAGAGTGCGGTTATTTATGAAATTAGGCCTGGTACATTCCGGTAAAATATAACATGCAATGTAAACATGCAAAGTAATACGATTGTTACGAATGCGCTCGCGAACACCTTCAAAATGAATAGAAAATGTTGCATTGCATGTCGCATTTCACCGATATGTATGTACACGGCCTTATTTGAAAAAAAACCGCATTCTATGTATTTCATGATTCAATAAAAAAAATGCCAAACAAAAGACTTAAAACTGCGTTTTCTATTTAATTCAAATCTTGCTTTAATTTTGGGACAACCTATATTATAAATGCGAAAGTGTGTTTGTTTGTTTGTCCTTCCTTCACGCCCTAAATAAGCAACAAGAGTTAGTTGAAAGGATGGAGAGTAACAAAGGCTACTTTTTATCTCGATATTTATTTATTTATTTAGTTTATTAGGAAAACAAACAGCAATTTACAACACATGTAGGTTTCACAAATAAATAACACATTTTGCCAATACAGTTTCCACAATATCTAAGTAACTTGTTAATTATTAGTATAATTGCCTTTTTTTTCTTTTTTTTTTGTTAATTTGCGGAATTTGTGTAATTAGTTTAAGTAACAGTGATACATACCTTATTTAGAATGGTACTACCAGTAGTGTACGATTCCGTGAGGTGGGAACCTGGTGACCAGTAATACAGGTCTTACCTAGTACAGGCACCAGTCTCCCACAATAGATTTAAGTTATACTGTACCTAGTTCTTAGTAAACTGCTCTATTGTGTGGAGATAATAAAGTTATTTTATTATTTATTATATTATTATTATTATAAATAGATTATAAACTTTGGTGTCTAAAGTTGTATAAAGTTGAATCTAGTAAAAACAACAGGTAGTTATGAACACAATCAAACAATCCAGTAAAATATTCAATATCCAATTAAAATATTCCCGCTTGTTTGTTCATAAGCATAAAAAGAATTTTCCCGACACAGTTGCAAACAAATCGTATACAAGTAGAAAGCTTCGCTAGTTTTATTATGCAGATGGCAGCTGCACTACGCTCGCTTTTACGACATATGGTTTTGAAATAGCCTTCGTGAATAATAATTTGACCAACCGACCTATGTACAGATAACAACGCAACAAGTTTATCATTTGCACTAGGAAACTGACTCTTTGATGCATTGCTTGACAGGTTGTTTGTTTACTGTACTTTATGATTGTACTGTACTTATAAGTCTACCTTCCCAAAGCTAGTCAAGTAGCTGTCAAGTAGCTAGTCAACCCGTGACCACGGCAACTGAAAAGGTGCCGAAACGTCGAGAAACCAAAAAACCTCCAATAAACCAAAAAATTATAGTACCAAATATATATTTCGGGTAAATAAATCGCACTAAATATTCCGCAAAAGTGAATGAGTGCGCGATGAAACTTAATATGTGCTTATGTACTCTATGATGCTTTTAAATTGTACAACCTACTTATTTTTATACTATCGGCCTCCCACGGTTTCACCCGCGTGGTTCCCGTTCCCGACGGAATATCGAGATAAAAAGAAGCCTATGTATTAGTCCACTACTTGAAGTCAAAATAGACCCATCCAAATCAGTTCAGTAGTTTTTTCGTGGAAGAATAACAAACAAACAAACAAACTGACATACTTTCGCATTTATAATATTATAGTAGAATATATAAGTTTTTGCCCTACCCTTTACCGAACTCGTAGTGTTTAGTACTTCGGTCTACTATTGTGCCGGTTAAGGAACGCTTGCAATGATCGGTCGTAGGATGGGTAACCAAATCTTTTTTACTTGAGCTACTCGGTGCGTCGAATGACACATTAAGACGTTGGCTTTGAAGATTCAGTGGTTCAAGAATAAGAGGAATCCTAATTCAAGAAAGAGGCAAACATCTAATCAGCTTACGATTAATTTTCAAAGAAATCTGTACAGTTTTTATTTTTAGGGTCGCGCCGAATAGACCATGAATTTTGCTCGGAACTGTAAGTAGTTCATTGTATCCATCCTAAACTTTTGGAACACAAACAAGTCAAATATGGCACATTTGTTTCCAACTTTTTTAACGAGTACTCTGTAGCAGAGCACCACAATGACGAAAGCCACCACCAAGGAACTTTTTGTAACATACTATATTTGGATTTTTCGCTATGAATCAGTTTTATTTATTGAAGCACATTTTATAAAATTAGAAATAGCTGGATCAGATAAGATCTTTTTGTAGTGCATGTCTTAGAGATTAAATTTGCAACAGCTTAAAGTTAGTTTACATGTGTTGTTGCACAGAATAAGTACTCATATATGATATGATACGTATAACCCAAAGTAATATTGTAATTAATTAATCCGCTCATGTAATTGGTTTTAAAGCTATCAAAATGGCCGAACATCCAATATAGTTAATCGTTTTTAGCAATTACGAAAATTGAGAGTTTCGTACCGACCGACATCGCCATGTTTGTTTTGCAGCCAATGTTTACTTTACATTACATTACATTATCGCTTCAATATTAATTGTTATCATTTTGGGAGGAATGTTAGTTAAAAGGACGGAGAGTATAAATGAAATTTTATAAAAATAAAAAGAAATTATTAAATTAGGTTGTGTCAGCTTAGATTAGGTATTGGTTAATCTAGAGAAGTGATATTGCTTGGCGCTCACTTAATTTAATTTACATTCTGCTTCGTTTCGGAAAGTATGCTCACGTGCAAGTGTCATTTTGTGTTGTAAAACTTTCATAAGTACCAAATTACTAGTATCTAGAGCTTTAAATTTTATTCTGTCCCTATTTATAATAATTGATGACCAATACCTCATTTACAATAACCTACATGTTATTGTTTTCTTACAATAAAGATTTAAGTCTTCAACTTTAACATCCGGAACTCTCAAAAGATCGTTTGTATCACCGTAAAACAACATTGTCTCCGACTTTATGAATCGTCGTAAAAACACGGGTTACGATGGAAAAGTCATGAAGTTGGTAACGGCAGCTATCGGTTGTCCGAATGTCCCGAGTCCCGACTTACTGGTCGTTGATTAAAACTTTTTGCGGGATCGATAGTAAGCTTTCTTGGTTTACGTTCGCATAAAATAGAAACTATTCACACTGGCCACTTGCTCAGTTTTCCAATTAAATTGGAATTTTATTTTAACGTAGGTACATCTGAGAAGAGGATTGGAATGCAAAACATCGATATTTAGGTACTTTTAAATGAATTGTCACATCGTAGCTTAGCTATGTACTTTTAAATGAATTGTCACATAAGAGCTACACTTGAGAATGATCTGACATTTTTTCTCACATTTTTTCAAAATAAAAGTAGTTTCATCACTATGCATATATAACGGCTTCAGTATGGATCTTTTAACACCCTGTATAAGTTAACGAATAGCCTTTTACTATCTGCAATGGTAAGCCACCGCCTATGTGGTCTAGTGGTACAGCCACCGATATCAGACCCTGAGGTCCCGGGTTAAATTCCGATTGTATTCGGTTTGGTTGCTGGTAGGAGTTGTTGTGGGTCCGCCTGACTAGCTACCACCAATGTTTTCAGCATTGTTGTGTTCCGGCAGTTAGAGATAAGATAGCCAGTTCCTCAGTGATTGAGGATTTTCATCTTCAGCCTTATCAATACTTAACATCAGGTATGATGAAGGCTTAGAATCTCCCCGTAGTTCCTAAAAAAAGCTAGTAACCCAGTTTAGCATGGGAGCTGGGTATTTGGGTTAAGTTATATTCATCTCTTTATACTTTTAATTCAGGCAGACTCCACAAAGATTCAAAATATAAATATATCCAATTATATTATAAGTTACAAATGCAAATGTTCTACCTACGTGTTTTCTGTAGAAATATTGGGTTTATAAGAACCACCTATTGCCTGTTCATTGTCAATTTATTAATTTAGATGACTTGCTAGTATTAAAAATGTAATTATTATATCCATATTTCTCAACACTATTAGTTCTCTTCTCTTCCCATATCGTAACAGGATTAGTGGCCACCTCTGGTTTGGTTGGTCAGAGTTTATCAAGCCGCATATAATGCCTGTGAGTTGGCTTAACAACTGGTCTCAGATGGAAACAGCTGGGACCGATGACAGTTTAACGTGCCCTCCGATGCAGGGAGTCGTTCAGTTGTAACTTTACGGTCACCCATACGACACCTGGCTGGACCGAGCGTTGCTTAACAACTGTGATCGAATACGATCAATCTGTCAAGCGCTGCCACGATTGTAGAACTCAATATCTAACACAATAAGATTTTCTTGTGACCATCAGTGTTCATAAAGTCTGTAACGGAAGTTGTCAAAGCAATTTGTAGTGCCGTATGAAACGTATTTGTAATGTACACCGTACAGCTTACTTGTACTCGTACATCAAAGAGATAGCGATTTCTATGCATGTATTTGCACAGGAAAATGGTGCAAGCTCGGTGGCTTTCATTGTGCCGGCCGGGACTACTTAAAAAAATAAAATGTGTTTGATTTTGAATTTTTGCATTTTTCAATGCTATTTTTATAATACTGTGAAGGTTATTATTTATGATAAATTTTAAATAGAAAAATATTGGAAAAAATTAATTATCCTAGCATTGATGTGACAACGCTGGCCTACAGCGTATTAAAAATATAAAAGTATTGGAGCATTTCGACGGGGGTCAAGTCTTTGTAGCTCAGTGGTTAGAGCATTGGACCGGATTTCCAAAGGTCGTGGGTTCGAGTCCCATCTGAGAATTTACTTGTTAACTTTTTCCAATATTTTTCTATTTAAAATTTATCATAAATATTGTGTTATTGAGCTGTTAAGTTAAGGATGCATCTTCACTGAAGCGGAGCAGAGTTCATATAGGTATTTAAAAGTACCTACCTAGTTAAGGTAATTATGTGCATAGCCAGAAAGTGGAATTCCCTGCCTGCGTCTGTATTCCCGGCAGCCTACAGTCCTGGTGCTTAAAGCTCGAGTGCTTCTTCTAGGCAAGCACTCTCCATATTTGGCATCTTTTTCATCAGAGTTGTTTTTTTCAATATTTTCTATTTAAAATGTATCATAAATAATATCTAACCTTCACAGTATTTAGATAGTTTAATGACCATGACAATGCCCCAGCTATGGACCACCAGCCGACAGCAGATGCTGTCCAGTTGGGGAAAGTTACAGAATCCTGCTGTAAATGACTGATTTTTGAATGTATGAATCCTAAATTTGGATATAACTTTATCACAGCGGCAAAACCACTAGATGGTATAACTTTCAGCCAGATAATAATGACTACCTTCACTACATTATATCGGCTACCTTACTTACCTTTGAAAGTATGTACCCTGGAATTGGACATGACGTGCCACAGCTGCGGATCCCCAGCTGATGGGGCCAGCACCAGATGCTGTCCAGATGGAGCCAGTTGCAGCAGCCGAGCTCCAGCACCTGGTGTTGAACCGCCGACGGAGACCACGCGCACTGTGGATGCAATCGGTGGTTGCAACCTGTGTCGAAAAAGGAACCGATTAGCTACCTACTTGATTGCAGACGCCTTTTTCATAACGTGACTTTTCCATTTTAGTATTTTGCATTTTTCTCATAAGAGTGTTACCTCAATGCTTATAGCTGATTAAATTTACAACTAGGTTTCAATGAGGTGTGGGTGCCCTTGGGCAGGCGGGGCAGCATTCGGGAAGCTCCGTAAAATCTTCGCGTCCAACTTACCGCAATGTCTCAAGAAGAAAGTCTATGATCAGTGTGTGTTGCCAGTGATGGCTTACGGTAGTGAAACGTGGTCGCGAACTAATGGGTCTGATAAGAAAGCTCAAGGTCGCCCAGCGTGCAATGGAGAGGGCTATGCTCGGCGTTTCCCTACGTGATCGAATTAGAAATGAGGAGATCCGCTGCTCAGCTGATGTGGCAGTGGGCGGGACACATAGCGAGAAGAACCGATGGCCGTTCGGCGCCTCCGTGCGGATTCTTGCAAAATTTTATTTATTTAGGCATTTGATTCTTCTTCTTAACGTCGCAAAAGGGTGAACCCAGTATTGGTGACATCTTTTAACACGCCGCAATAATAGGAATATCAATATCTGTCTGTTGTTCATTAACGGTGCGTCTCAGCTGAGAACTGGTGGAAAGTGACAAAAATCGTTCGGATTTTATTCGGCGTGTGGGTAGGTTCGATTCAGTACGCGGATTTTAAACCGCCCGGAAAAAATCCGACCGGCGAAAATTGGCTATGTGGGCTAAGCCTTAGTATTTTAAATACAGCTATACTATCACTGTCGTTACGTAAAATCAACAATAATAAAAATAAGTATTGAATGTTTCAGTTCCGGTTCTCATAAATAGTTTTGAGGTTTCGAAACTTGAGTTTAATACGATAATGGTTTCGATAATACCGTTTCACAGTTACTGATATGAAATTACAATATTTCCTATTGAAATTCAATTAAATAGTTTATGTAGGCCATTCTACGGTAAAATATTTAATTAAGTCTTCACAACGCGATCGGTCCGTATGATAAATGAGTTAAACTTTTCGGTTCTCAACTCTCGTACTTTGATTTTCATAATTTTGTTGGACAAAAGTAAAATAAAAATCTCATCACCCGCCACTTAATTAATAAAATGATTGATTACTTATATGTGTGAATGGTTTTTTATCAAAATTTTTACAGTAGGTAGAAAAAACACGTTAATTCTATTTTATTTGTTACCCGTTCTTATAGGTATTCATAGCATTAAATAAGGTGTCATAAAAACGAATTTAAAAACAAATGAATAGCTTAAATATTTACAACGCTATTTCACGAAGTAAAATTTTATAGTTACTAGGACACGTTTTGGTTCCGGTGTTTACATACATCTTATCTCATAAGAAACATTACCATTTTCTGTGTTAGAAATGGCGGAATAATGTCATTACTAGTGATGGAAGACATTTCCGAGGACTTTTCCTGTTTCATTACCCCTCTGCTCTATAGGAAGAACCATACATCACTCAGGAGTTAATGGGCTAGATAAACAACACGATTAGGCGGTTAATTAAGGTAAAATCCGAGTTATACTGAATGAAACTCCTCAATTGATTCTCTGGACGTGACCTTATCCGATACACGTGGGTTATACAGAAAATAATTTCGTTAACAAGGTCGTATTGTTATAAATATAATGTCGTACTAAAATAGGTAGGTATTGGACTGACGGTTTTGTATAGGAGTTATCTTATGATGACGTTACGAGATAATTATTTTTGTAAAAGTTTTTTACGCTTAATGACAATTTGAGTTTGAAATTAATATTTTATACTAGAGAAAACCATTTCATTAGGGCACGAATCCGCAACTTTCGGGTATGCGGACTACTGTTTACATTCAATCTTATCTCATAAGAAGCTTATTCCATAAGTATTCCATTTTCTGTGTTAACAATGGCGGGATAATGTCATTACTAGTGATGGAAGACATTTCCGAGGACTCTTTCTGTTTCATTACCCTTACGTTTTATTCTATAGGAGGAACCATACATCACTCAGAAGTTAATGGGATAGATAAACAACTCGATTAGGAGATTAATTAAGGTAAAATCAGAGTTTTACTGAATGAAACCCCTCAATTGATCCTCTAGACGTGACCTTATCCGATATACGTAGGTTATACCAAAAATATTTCGCTAATAAGGTCGTACTGTTATAAATATCTCGTCCGGTTCTGAAATACTTAGGTACTTACTGGATTGTCGGTTTTGTACAAAGTGTTAGGTATTTAATGATAGTGAGATATTTATTTGTTAAAGTTTTTATTTACAAGTTGCGCCTAATGACAGTTTAAAATCTTTATATGGGTATGAGTCAAAATTATAATGCTAATATTTTAAATGTTTATCTGAAGAGATATTTCCTTTAAACTCCTAGCTCAGTGGTTAGAATAGTGGGCCGGATTCCCAAAGGTCGTGGGTTCTAGATTCTAGTCCCATCTGAAAATTCACTTGGGCCGAGTGTTTTTGATTATAATGCTATTTATGTCTGTTGACTGTTCGTAGCAAATTTTTGGGCCCGTAACAACTTTAATAGCTTGTATTGCATGCTGAATCATTAACATCTTAAATCTTTCTATTAATCATTACAGCGAATCTGAACACGCCGATGAATGTAGTCGGTAATCTAAAACGTAGTACGCCATCCGTCAAGCCATGTGGACGGCCTGGGACGGCTTATGCAAAAAAGGACTAGCATGGCAGTCTCAAAAGTGATGGATGGTTATAGCTAAAGTGTGTCGAGAAAATGAGTCACAAAAATCGGAATGAGGTTCTTTAATAGCATGTGTTATTTTACGAGGGTTCCTTATAATAGAAAAGAAATGGATAGTCATATGTGTATTTTCAGCAAATTACCTTTTTGTGAAAAAAAAAATTCATAATGAAAACCGGTTTATAACACTTATCTCTTGACATTAAAAATATTTTATTCCTACATCTTGCATATGCATACTTAGGAGATAAATAAAGATGTTAATACTTCAATATACTACCAAAAACATCGACGTTTTCACACTCCAATTCAAATGAATTAGGGTCCAATAAATTTCTCCGCAGGTGCAAAACATTCGTTACTTAAGCAAAATGGAGCTTAAACAAAATTGGTTTGGTCTTTTACAAGACTAGAAAGGGGAATAATGGGCAAAATGCCATTAGCACATTCGCCAGCCCTACTACCACAAAATAAAAAGTTTCCAGAAGGACTGCTTTGGGCATACTCGAAAAATTCGCTTGTTCCGCTAGGATCCACCGACGAGGATCCACCGGTGGATATATGACTAATTTTATCCTCGTGTGTGCAAGGAGAGGAAGAATGAATACGAGTATAATAGTCCTTTTAATTGTGTCACTTGAAGTAATAGCAAAAAGAGGAATAGCCTCTCTTTCGGTTCGCTTTGCTAGTGACAGTTAACCTTCCGTACGTTCATACCTAAATTAACAAGCAAAACTTAAATTAGAGTGCGATTCATTCTATATTCCCTTTTCCGTTAGGTTGGTACCCTGTATGTCAAGAAGGCGCGAATGTGTTAGAAACATCATATCAAAACCATTTTTCTTTCACAGCTTTCTAATGTTTTGAGCATGATTTTAGCACAGAATTCTAATCCTAAATGAACCTAACCTTTTGACAGAAATCGGCAGTGGTACCAACCTAAAGGAAAAGGGAATATAGGATGAAACGCACTCTAGTACCATCATACCTAAACTGACAAAACTTAAATAAGTGCTCTCTGTACAGCCAGTTACATTATCTCAAGTGACAAAATTAAGGAGTTTAAGTGTACTCACTCTTCCTCTCCTTGCACACGTGGAAAAAATAATCCAACTCACCGGTGGATTTGAGAGGAAAAAAAAATTGCCATAGATCCAGTGTGGACCCTCCATCCTTTGTGCATTATGGAAGTTTATTGATACCGGTCAAAGTATTCCCTAGTAAAAAAAAATATACCATTCATTTTGCCAATCGCAGAAAACTTCTAAAGTGCCAAAGTTAAAACCGCCCCTGACGTGTTGTGGTCACCGTAAAACATCCACATCACGAAATTCGTGTTATGGTTAATGAAAACGCTCATGACGCGTTGTGACAAACACAGGAAGACCACTTAGGCGAAATTCGTGTTGTGGATGTGATGTTCTACAACCATAGTCTCCTTAAAACTTAAATTAGCAAATTACTTTTTTGATGGTTATTGAAGTAAATATTAAAATAAACTTTATGTCTATATTTAATTGGAAAAATAAGTCTGAATTGTAACTACATATAAGCTGACTCTCGTTTTGTTAATTAATTACTCTTTTATCTGGCATATTTATTTTTAAGCTGTATCCTGCACGTGGAAACCTGTAATTGGCTTATTGTTTTTATGTCAAGTTTTATGTTTTACAGTTTTAATATTTATAGCTGTTGGTTTTCCAGAAATAAATAACGCGTTGTGGCAATGAAGAAAAGCCAGCGAAAAACTTCGCTCAATAAGTGTTTTCCGTCTTTGAGCGTAACATATAAGTATAACGCGTCATCTGAACAAGCACTTTACTGGTTTTCCAGAAATAAATAACGCGTCGTGGCAATGAAGAAAAGCCAGCGAAAAACTTCGCTTAATAAGTGTTTTCCTTCTTTGAGCGTAACATATAAGTATAACGCGTCATCTGAACAAGCACTTTACTGGTTTTCCAGAAATAAATAACGCGTCGTGGCAATGAAGAAAAGCCAGCGAAAAACTTCGCTCAATAAGTGTTTTCCTTCTTTGAGCGTAACATATAAGTACGCGTCATGGCAATGAAGAAAAGCCAGCGTAAACTTCGCTCAATAAGTGTTTTCCGTCTTTGAGCGTAACATATAAGTATAACGCGTCATCTGAACAAGCACTTTACTCTGTATCCCTACCGTTTCCGTAATGCTGTTAATTCGTCCCGTGTCGGTGTGTAGGAACAATGAAATTAGCCGTATTGATCTCTGCGACGTGTTTGTGGCCCGGCCCCACTGATCGTTAGGTCAGGTGGATTAAGTACCAAATGGATGTACATTCTGCTTCATTATGGTACATGAAGTTACCACATAACTAAACAACAGTGGATGTAAGGTCAGCAGCACATCAGTCTTTACAGTTTGAGCGCCCATTTTTGCAACAATAGTAATACCACAGGATAAGTTACTAAATATTTAGCTTGATTGTAGTACAGAAAAGTGCATATCATGCTGAAATATAGACATTTGGACGCCGAGATAGATTCCGAAGCTAGCTAAAGCAATTCTCTTACGGATATCCGCACAGCGAGATATTTCGGCAGACACAGGATAAATATAAATGTTCATTTCATAATACATTTTTGTCGATCTGTTTGGCGCAGTGGTACTAACCCCGCCTTCTGCGCCAGAGAGCCCGGGTTCGATCCCCGGACAAGACAAATATTTGTGTGCATGAACTGTTTATTTGTCTTGATTTGGGTGTTTAATATGTATATTATATATGTATTTACAAAAAAATATATAAGTATGTTTATCCGTTATCTAGAATCCATAACATAAGTTCTTCATGATACTTAATGCATGCTACATAATTGCACATGCTAGATAATTGGTGTGATTGTATGGAAATATTTATTTATTTATTTGTCCCGATGGGAATCGAACCCACGATCTCTTGTGCACATGGTAGTACCATTGCGCCATCGGGCTCATTTAATATAAGATCTGTAATAGTCTTATTAGATGAGCACATACGACCGACTCCTAGTCACAACAGGATGTCACACTACATCAAATCTAAGAAGTACCGTTTGACATTTCATATTTTCAAATCGACATAACTTTGCACAGACGTAACTCACACAATTAAAAAAAAAAAATTGTGAATTACGCCTGTAATAAAATTATTAAACTATTTTCATTTAATCACAAGATTTACATTTTAGATACATATACTCAAAGAAGTTAATTTATCGATATCTCGTATGAATCGAATATTTGTAACACATCTCATCCCACTCTCTTTGACCCCATCCCTATATTTCAATGTGTCAAACGCTACTTCTTATTTGATGGACTATGGTATGACAAATAGGTTTTAATTGTTTTGGCATACTTATTTGATTGTTCAGCACTAGTTATAAGACCTTGTTTTCATTGGTACCCACCATCCATTTAAAGGCACTAGCAGTGGCTTGTCGTAGCCGTCGCACCAGGCCATCGCTGCAGTCACCAGGGTGGCGAGCACACCACGCCGAGCCACAGCCGGTCTCAACCATGCGATTATCTAGGAGAGAAAATAAAAATTGTCTTCACCATAATATCTTAACCACATTTCTTGCATATTTATGAATGAATCCATGCATGCTTGCATACTTTTTATGAATGAGGGGGAGACGCTAGCCTTCATCATCTCGACGCTAAATAGTGATAAAGTTAAAGGTGAAAACGCGCCTCTCCCGGAGTCCTCAACTACTGGAAAACTAGCTATCTGATCTCCAACTGCCGGAACACAACAATGCTAAGAACATTGATTTATGGCTTCAGACCTAGATTTGATGGTGGTAGCTAGCTAGTGATTGAGGATTCCGGGAGAGGCTCGCATTCATCTTCAGCCTTATCAATACTTAACATCAGGTATGATAAAGGCTAAAAGTCTCCCCGTTCGTTCATAAAAAAAACAAACCGAGTATAGTTGGAGATTATGTTACACATAAAGTAACATAATCTCCAGCTTTTATCAGTTTGTAGAAGAAATTTTGGTAATTAAATTTAAGTATTAACTTATGACCAATTTGAGAACTGAAATAATAATTTAAAAATTTATTTTAAACAATTTTTATTTTATTTTTGGTATTTCTTAAAAATAAAATTGCACTAATTGTCATATTTTGGCATGACTGACCCCATGGCCGCTAAGGCGCTTACTCGGGCAAAGCAGTTTTCGTAATTTGGAAATAATAAGCTTTTAATTTTTTTTGGGAAATGCTATTACACTTTATAAAAGTATTAAATTCCATATCCATTGTTACAAGATACTTTTTCAAAATCGATTCTTAAATGTCTTTTTTTTTAAGCCAAAGTTCCGGTGGCCGGAGATGACCTCCCCTAGTTATTAACGGCTGTCTCGCACACGCGAATTTTGCATATAATTAGTCGACCGTGAACTTCCGTGACTGAATGTACTGTCAACAGCTTACAAAACAAATTTCTCAGATCAACTTTGAACTTTAAGATGTAAGCTGTTGAGTTCAGTATTGTCTGTAGAAATCTGACATTTTGTATAGGCAGTTGTTGCCGTTGACTGTACTTAAATGATCCTCAAATATAATTTTGTCTACACCAACGAATGTCTAAATCCGTCGATCGCGCAAAAAAGCAATTAACCCCTTCGGTTCTCCAACTTTTCCTAATGAAAGGCACTTAAGACCGTTAAGGGATTCAAGACGAAAGCTGATTCGTAACTTTATACAGTTGTTAGACAAACCTTTAGAATTAGTACATAAGGTTAGTTAGCGATATAATCGGTTTATTGAGATTTGGTCATAAATCTGACTTAAATCAAGTCTAGTAGTTATGACATAATTTTCTTCAGTATCAAGATTTTGCTGGTACGTACCTATGTACTTTGTACCTTTGTGAGTTTTCATACACTGCGATTATGTGTCTCATTTTTTTGTATGCGAAGTATACTTACTGAAAAAGTTGATCTCTAATGTATCTGGTGCTATAATTTAAGGCACTATTTTTACCCACGAAGGGCGAAATTGAACGAAGGCGGTATATGCGTTTGGGATTAGAGGTTGTTTGTGTCTTTGTATGTATGTCTGTTACCATTTTTCTCGAAAACTACTGGGCCGATTTCGATGCGGTTTATTGTATTCGAAAGGTTTCATATTCTCTAATTTTGATTCATTACTAAAGTAGCTGTCTGCAAAATAATTTCAATAAATATAATGAAAATTAAAGGATATAGTATTCTAGTAGTTTGTTATGCAAACTATATTATGTTATGATTAAAAATATTGACTGATAACATCTTTTATAAGCTAAAAATATCGACCAAGTGCGAGTCGAACTCGCACATTAAGGGTTTCTTCTCTCACCCAAGGTTGCCTGGAAAAGACTGCTACGTAGCTATAAGGCCTCCTTTTGTGTGTTCCTCTTTTTTGTCATTTTCTCTGTATGTGTTTCTTTTTGTATCGTGTGCAATAAAGTTTCTATTATTATTATTGCCAAAATGCCACTATTATTTTTCGTCTGCAAAAATAACTTTGTTTTTCATAGTGTTTATATGAATTACATTTGCGGTTTTGGAAAATATGCTATAGCTCTGAAACCACTATATATATTTCGTTCAAACCAATTTTCGTTGAAAGTTTTTATTAAGATCTACAGCATATATTTTTTTAAAATTTTCACTCTCTTATTTCAAAAGTTAGACGGGGGGGGGGGGGGGGGACACACATTTTACCACTTTGGAAGTGTACAACATTCAAACGGTTGACTTTAAAAAAAATGTTTTAGAAACCTCAATGCAATTTTTAAAGACCTATCTATAGATACCCCACATGTAAAAATTCAGTGTCAGTTCCATGTATGAGGAGATCCCCCCTTAATTATTTTTTTTTTGTAAAAACCGTAAAGCGGTTTACAGAATACATTTACCTACCAAGTTTCAACTGTGTAATCCTCATAGTTTTACGCTGGAAACTGTACCTAGATTCTAGTTAAAACGATCGTAGGTAGGTATTTGTTGTAGTAGTATCTAGACAAAATTAGGTGACTGTTAAATGTTCTTACCTGTGCGCCTAACTGCATGGGGTCCCTCGTCAGAATGTCGCTAGACTTCCTCACAGCTCCATAGACCAGTTCCACATCCCTATCTAGGATGTAGCAGCGAACATGTTCAAGGATGCATCGCAAGTACGATATCGTCACTGTTTGTACCTGTTGGAAACAAAGAGCTAGACGTTAATTTAAATGTTTCTTATTTTGCGATTTATTTACAAAGCTGACAAATATCTTCAAATAACTATAAACCCTAAATCTTATGTACCTATATATATTATGTATGGTCAACGTTATACTTTTATTTAAGTAGACAAGTAAACTATTGTAGGAAATCATCATCGTCTGCGTGGGACGTAAGACTGCGTTTACGCACGATTCTTTTCTTGTTACTTTATAGTAACAAGAAAAGAATCTAATACTAAATAGTACATAAGTACTATAAGTAAGTATATAAGTAAATATATAAGTAAGTATATAAGTACTATATAGTACTTATGTACTATTTAGTATTCTGTGCTACGAGTATAAGACAGTACTGACGATAAGAAAAGTATAGGTACACATGAAAACTGTCTAGGAATCAAGTACTTTTTTAACGATAAACAAATAGGTATCTAATTAATATTACCAAATGTAATCTTTCAGACTGGCCGTTTACTTTAATTCTTTCATTATTCAAATAGTGAAGTTTACAAAAAATAATCATTAACGATCCAAAAAAGTTTTAAATATTTATCCTCTATAGCGGCGATCCTCTAAAAGTTTCATAGAGTTTACAATGAGCGCATGAAAATATAATTCATGAGTTCCATAAAAACAATAAAACAAGACCAAAAAAAAAACAAGATAGGTTTCCTGCAAATTACAGGCAAGTAAAAATTACTCAAAACAAAAGTTTTAAGCATTTTTAAATACGGACTTAAGAACCATTTCTTCATCACAAGGAATAAGTAATAGAAGTGAGCGAAATTTTAAATTCAAAAGCTGGAATTAGGTACTTTTTCCACGAAATAAACAGGAGGGTAAAAACCACTGGCAGTCCCAAAAAACCTTTTTATTTTCCAAAACTTTTTACTGGTCCTTTAATATTGAAAGTGATGTAAAACTTGTCGAAGGACGTCGCGTCGCTTTTTGTGGCATTGTTTGACGCTTTCGAAATTTTTGCGACATTGAAATTGGAACTATTGTGAAAGTTTTGAATGGTTCCGTTGTTACAGAAGCATCGCAAATTGGGGAAGGAAAACTTTGTGAGTTTTCAGAAGTTTGTTGGCATCAGCGTCCAATTTTGGTCCAGCCATTTTTCATAGTTTATTACGAAGAACTTAGTAATAAGTAGAATTTGTTATCGCATCATTCATTGCTAGCTATTAACCAAAGCCTAGCTAGACTATTTATTTGAATACTCAAACACTAAAAGATATGTAATTTAAAATACGAATTAATTTTAGAACTTCATAGAACTAAATTACTATCTTTTTAGAATACATGGCGGTTTTTTTAGATATGTGAAGGATATTGTTTAAGGCGACATACTTACAGCAGCGAGTAAGAAGTCAAAATTGCAGACAGTTAAATCCTTCAACTTGGAGAAGTCCCCAGCCAATAGTAGGTGAAGCCAGGACTCTTCCACGTGCCTCTGAGTAAAGGCAGCAGCTGTCCTGCTGGCCGAGTGGAATGGCGTCGAGTCCAGCAATGCGTCGTCATCTTCGACGCAACCTACAAAAAATGTATCAATACTTAACATCAGGTATGATGAAGGCTAAGAATCTCACAATCATTAAAAAAAGTTTGAACAACAATTTGATTTGTATAGTCAACAGCACGTACAGCTTCACATTGGCACTACGAAAACCGTCGCTTTTACGAGCGACGTAAGAGCTCTCTCAAGGTCAAAGTGTAAAGCCGTGCGTGCTGTTGACTATACAAATCAATTTAGTTGCGGGACAATCCTGCAAACAATATCTCGGAAAATTGGAATGGATATAGCTGAAGCACTTCGGCAACTGTTGCCGAAGTGCTATCGGATTTGTTACAAATCCGATAACGGGAAGTTTGTTATCCTTGTGTTTTCATTTGTAGTGGGACTACGTTTTTTGCACGTCAGAAAATGAAAAAGCTCTAAGCTTTATGTTTTACCTCGGTCTCCCACAGTGTTTTATATCAAAGCTCACGATATCATAGAAAAAAATAATTGTGTCTCTATTCTTATATAAGGAAGAAACACTCACTAAAGCTTCGAGCTCGTCAGGTCATCTAATAGGTATATCACTTTCACGTCTAAAATACACATTCTATTTGACTACCCACAAGGTTTCTGGCTTTCAGAAGTGTCAGTGTCGTCAGCATAACGTTGGAAATGTGACAAGTGTAACGTTGCTAAATCTGTGTACGTCTAACGGCCGGTTTCAATAATCTGCCCCTAACAAGAGATAGGCCTATCTAAACATTACTAACATTACTTAGCAACCGCTGTTTTTTATTTTTTATTTTGGGCTGAATAACAAAAATATCTAGGCAACAAAACTCTAGTATGCCTAGCTCTTACTGTCGATAGGTTATTGAAACCGACCGTAAGACAATATATTTTATTTGACTACTCACCATCATCAAGTTTATGGCCATCACAAGACAGAGTCATTGTCGTCAGCTTCGTAGAAATGAAGAAAGTATAACGCTGCTATTAATGCTAAGATTCACCAGGCCTCTGAGCATCAGAAGTGTAAGCGTCGTCAGCGTCAGAATTGCGTGAAGTGTAACGCAGCTAAGTACGAGTGTGCGTCTCTCAGCGCGGCATGGACTCACACGTAGCGGTGACAGGTGCGGGTGCCTGTATTTATGTTAGTGAGTATTACTCACCAGGCTCCTGAGCATCAGAAGTGTCAGTATCGTCAGCGTCATGTAGAAAGTGTGCGAAGTGTAACGCTGCCAAGTCCGAGTGTGCGTCTCTCAGTGCGGCTTGGACTCGCACGTAGCGGCGACGGGCGCGGGTGCCGGCGCCTCCAGCCGCCCACCGCCACGTGCACCGCCCAGAGACCACGCTCTCCGTTATTAAGGATTCTAGGGACAATTGATTAGATGTATTTTTGTAAGCCACGGAACGCAAGAAAAAGGTTGTAAGTTGACTGTCACACAAAACATAGTAGCATTCTTAACATTTCCATTTGTACGAATTTGTTTTTTTCTTGGCCACTTGACATAATAAACCATTTAATAATTTTCGAGGTCACACTTCTTTCGGTACTAAATGCGTAACATTGCTTTTTCGAACTTCTTTTTTTTTGTTCTGTGGTATAAACATAATCCTGTAAAAGTCTGCAGCAGCTCTTATGCTCTATCATCACAAAGCGAGGGTGCACACGGAATGTGCTAGGATGGATCAAATATTATAATGATTGGAGCTGCTAGTACCTATACTGTACGTCTTAATGAGTTCGTATAAATAGTAAATAAGTAGAATAAATAGTAAGATATTAATGGATTTCTCGACGGAGCATGTTTCATCCACTTTCAAGGCACGACCTTTAATAGTAAAGATAAATGAATTTTAAATCTCATGGCTAACATTTCTAAATGCAATATTTTCATGAGAAATTTTCAATAATTGCCCTTGGAACAAAATAGTTCATTGGTCCTTTTCAATACCAATCGTATTTTGGATTCACTTATTCGTTTCATTGTTTTGCTTAATTTAATGACATGAAAAAAATAATTACTGAACGGACTGTGTTCGGATCAATTCAAACGTGAATAATTATTTGTAATTACCAATCAACAGCGTTGGGTGTATGAATTGAAAAAGTTTTATGGGCTCCAATAATTAAAAATAAAACAGGTGGCATTTAAAATGGCAACAGCAAATAGTCAACTAACATTTTCATTTCGATCGCGTTAATTATGAGCCAATTGTCATGAGACCATTAAATGATGTTATCGACATCTTGTTGCACGAGGCGACGCATTTCAGTCAGATCAGTTCCGGGTAGCAGTAAGTATAATAAGTAGGAACTTATAATAAAATTATAATTAGGCAAATAAATAAAAACAACTTCATTATAACTTTTTACGGATTTAGTGAACATTATACATGAACATTAATTTAGGGATGAATCTGTGTCATTAGAAAATTCGAAACTAATAAACGTGAGAAATTACACCAATTACAAACATGAATAATAGCAAGAAAGTCTGTTCCAGCGGGCCTACCATCATCTATTAGAAACCATCATGTCATAGGAACGTTTTGTTTGCGTTTTATTTTTATTGAAGTTGTCACCTTTTGACACACTTCACACTATGAAGGCGATGATTGAGCGAAGAGATCACAAAGCTTACGTCAAAAAACAAGCTTACTTATAGATATTCGTAGTAAGAAATAGCATGAAAATACTGAAACAATACTGCGCTAAGAGATGGCGGTAGGCCCCCAGGATATTCTTAAAATTATAATGTTATTTATATGTCAAATGTTATTTACTTACTCATCATATACTTCGTAACGCACAGAGAAGAAAAGTTGAAATTGGCGTCCTTGAGTGTAATGACAGCGTCGCTGTTGCTAGTCGGCATCAGCAGCTCCAACAGCTCCAACTCGGTGAGCCCAAACTCCGAACAAGTTATGTAACCTAAAACATAACGCGAAAACTTAGGAGATCCCATTGTGAGATAGCAACTTTTACACGAATAAAATATTTCTTATAAGGATTACGGTAAGAGGATATTGTTAGAACTGTGTTTCTGATGGAATGTTAACAGAAAAACAGAACTTTCATCCCTGATTAAGATAGCTTTTTATCATGTTAGAAATAATTTTGGTGACAACTTTTATACGCGAAAATTTCGCTCCGTATTAGAAGGACAATCTAGTAACCTTGTGGGATTTATAGGGAACAAATAATGTAATTATAAAATTTTCAAATTTCGTTAAACGATTTAGTGGAACTCAACGTAATTTCATGTCTATTTCTAACATCTCAACTTCAAAGCCTAAAACAGTTCACGAACTAGTTAGTGTACGAGTTTGGAAACGACTAAATAATTCAAGTCAATACTTACTTGCTAATTTACTAAACGCTTTAGTACCGAACACTGATTCTAAATTATCAAAGGCACCGTCGATAAAGTCTCCATAGCTATTATTATCTGGCGTTTCCTCAACAGCATCTAACAAATAGTAGCAGTTCTGAACTTTGAATTTCTCCTTTTGAGCGGGTGTCAGTTGCAAAAGCTCTAGTGACACCGCACTTGTGCATACAAGGAACACATTTCGAGGCAGCGACATCGGCAGCCAAGACAAACCAGTCACAATATCACATTCTAATGGATTAACCCTATGAACATTGTCTATAAATATTAATAGAATCTCATTCTCCATTTCTTCACACCTCTTCAACAAACTCTGGAACCAATTGTTTATGTATAAAGGGTCAAAACTCGCGTCCTTCGGCAAATAACCCTCCGGAATGTTTAAAATTATCGATATCTGTTGGCACATCACTCTCAACAGCTCTAAATTATAGGCCGATCTAGGTGTCGAAGCCGAGAATCTTATCACCCTCAAAACCGGCTTTGGGAATATTTCCTCGCATTTGAAGTAGAGATGGGTCAATAAAGTGCTTTTTCCTGAAGCGTCCGGACCATAAATTAAAACTGGGGGATGCCGTGTCCGATTATCATAATTCTCTTTCGCATTACTAAGTATACTTGTGGCAGCGTCTTCAATTTGTTTAACGGTAACTTTATACATTCGATTATGTTCTATGCATATCCTAAGATGAGTGATGTGTTCTAGAAATACCTCCTGCGAAAGATGAAAACTTTTGATTAATGATCCGGCCTGCCCAAGTTGCTGTAAAGTTATTTTAACTAACTAAAAGTTGGCAACCTTAATAGGAGCAATTTCATTATGTACAAAATGAGGGAATAGTTTGAAACTTTGGGCAACCTTTTCCTTTAACAATGGGCGGTATAAAGTTTTTAATAAATCGTTTCATCATTAGATATCACGAGTTTTAAAGATAATCTTTTTTTGGTCATCTTTATAAGAGCCGTATAACGTGAAACAGAAATGAATTGGAAATAATTATATGAGTGTTCAAGGAAAGAAATACTCGTAATCGAACTCTGACTAGTGTTTTAATGAAAAATTCTGAAAAGTATAAATATTGATTAGACGGAAGAACAGCAGATAAACCGTACGTGGCTAAAAAAGAAAAATGATTTAATAATGTAGTCTCTGATTTACCTGTACAGTCTTTTTCCTGCCTTTCCCCTGATCGGGCTCAGTGCTAAGGCTCTCGTCGACCAGCGAGCTGATGACCGTTTGCACCTGTTCCCTCAACGGAGAAAGTTTTTCCTCGTTGTCTGACGCCGCGTCTGTCCGCGACGAATCGGCTGACAAGGACCTAAAAAAATAAAACTTTTAGAGTAATCTTTAGGTTTAGATTTACGTAAATTTAAAGAAAAAAATTTGATAAAATAACTTCCTATTCCGTAATCGTGATTTTTATTTAACAGTTTCTGTTGAAAATTTATGTTATTTTAAAATATTGTGTTTCCGCGATTACATCCAGAATAGTTGTTTTATTCAATGATCAGTACTTACGTGCTAAAAACTAAGATATCCGTATAATTATTATTTAATTCTTATATTGATGATGATACTTTTTGTGGTTTTCTTTTTACTAGAGAAAACAATTTACCTCAAGAATAAGCACATAAAATCGTTAAAACCACAGTAAGCAATGATGCTATTTATTTATTGTCACAAGCTAATTAAAAATAAATTCGTTATTAAAATTGTTTGTCTTTCCTCTTTCGTTTTTCTCCGAATTGCAATTTACTGTTACCCTTTAACTAACTGGATTGTTTAAATAATTATTGTGAGCTTCGGTAAAATTATAACTGCTTCGTTTGTAATAAACGTTTACGTAAAATTAAATATTGCCTCATTGATTTAATAAGTTTTCTCCTTTATTATTTATTTGTTGTGTGCAAACGAATTTTAAACAACTGAAATATACATGTTTCTCCCTGTGACATTGGTCTCGTGGTAATTTTTCCAGTTCCCTATTCCCCATCGCGATGCTGTTGATGTATCGTCTTGAGATTGATTAGCCTGTAGACTGATAACATTTCACATGGTTCAGCAGCCTCCCATTCCTTTGAATATCCGAAGATAAATGTTCAAACTAACAATAACATTCTTGATCGTTGCTCTGAGCTATTATTAATGTACAATTGTTTTGAATGTTTTTTTTTTATACTCGGTTCGTTTCAATGTTACTACGAAAATTTTATAAAATTAGTTTTTTTTTATTTCATTATAAAACGAAGGTTTGTGTAGATCTTGTATATTTTTATTAAAATTTGACATAATCAGAAAGGTTGTATTAGTTAAAAAGCATCACAACGTTTTCCTAAACGCACTTCTCAGTTTTTCATCAATAATTTGAGTTGCTGTGTGTTTTTGAGTGCTTGAATGTTTTATATGTTTTCATTCTTTCCGCACGCTAGTTTTCATTACAAAAACTAGTACTTAACCGACTGTAAAACATGCAGTACTTAAGCGGCGGGACGTTCATATTCAAATCTCGAGGCAAACGTCAAAGTTTGTTCGATATATCGCTGTCGCAGCCAACTGGTTAAATTAGCCGTTCGATTGGAGGGCTAGCCCGTTAGTTAGTTAAACGCCGGCATTCTATGAAATGACTAAGGGACAACTAGCCAAGTCGTTGAATGAAACGTTTAACGACTTGGCTGAACGTCATATTTAGCCGTCTCATTAAATGAGATGTAATTTTAGATCAAACTATTCATGAAAACTTGTAGACGGCGGTGCAATATCTGGCCATTTTTTATCACTCATTTTCATTTATTAATATACCCCTTTAAGTTAAGTTGAAACGAAAACAGCACTTAAAATTGTCAGCTGATGCGAACTATCTGTCGCCTTATTGTTTTCATGACTACCAGCGCCGTAGTGGCAAAAAAAAAAAACTAAATTGAAATCACCTGGCTGATTTTAAGTCAGCCATCTTTTAGGGCTTGAGCTTTTACTTATAATAAGCCAACTAGTTGAACGAGAAGTGATGCTGGTTCAATCAATGATCAGCCTAGCCATTGAATTGAGTGCCGGGTTTAATTAACGACTGATTTAATCAGTCAGCTGTAACATCGCCGTCTCTGTTAACGCATCGGGCGGAAACTGCACACTGGTTTAAAAATAAAAAATATAGGGCATGGCGGTTGCATGGAGGTTTAAATTACGAAGCTTTTTAATGGTCAATTACACGCCTAACAAGACTAAAAACATTTTGAACGAGCACTTTTCTCGAAAAGATCTTCATCGTGGTATAATAATGGAAAAATATAGAAATCTTTAAAGTGTTACACGAATAGGCTTGTTGGGAACAATTTTGTCTAGATACCATAATATTATGTGTACTTCTGACTTACTAAGTTATGTTAAGCAATGGGTGAAAAATATTCTGAAAAGTTGCTATCATTTGTTCATACCATACATGACCTTCTTGAACGATATCTATTATAAAACTAGTTTAATTATTTGTGCTCATCTCGAGCTGATCGCTTCTCAAAGTCTGAATCATAATTATGACAGTGTAAAATGTATCACATACAGCGAATTTTCATTGAACAATTTACTATACCTACACGGTTTCAAAGTCAGTAATGTTCTTAGGAAAGGTACCACAGATACTACAGAAAGATATCAAGGAACATCCAGATAAGATTGCGGATTGTGATCTTGCTATTTCACTTGATTTGTATATGCCAATAATTTATCTCCGATAAGAATAACATCATTTTTATATTGAAATATTATCAAATTGTAAATTATTTTGGCATTACGGTTACATGGGAAATTGACAGGTCCGCCGCAGTCTTAAAAGGAATTAAACTCACTCTAGCCTGACGATGTGGTCGTCGGGTAATGCGTCTTCTAGCCTCTGCTTGAGCTTTTTTAACCGCGCATGCGCCAACAATGTGATCTTGGAGTCATCAGCTTCTGGTTCTGCTGTGTCCCTGATTATCGCTACGATCCCTTTGGGGTGGTTGCCGGTGTTGAGTAAGTCTGAGCAAAGTATTTTAAATGTTATGTTAATTTGATTTAATGTGTTCAACAAAACTAGTTTATTAGCATGTATAAAAAACATGAGAAATTAGGGTTCGTTCTGGGTCTTTTCGTGATTGGGTTTACAACTCTAAACTCTATAGTTCTGCAATAGCATGTATTCAGTTGAAATCGACTTCTTTGTGATTAGCTCAACTCCAAGCTAAAATAAATATCATGTCTCGGCGGTCAAGAGCTGGGTGGCGCAGTTGGCGCGCTCGTTTCTTGATTGTTGAGGTTAAGCAACTTTCACAATGGTCAGCCACGGAATCTATGAAAAAAAATTACTATCTCGAGTTCCTCCGTGCTTCGGAAGGTCCCGGCTGCATTTGCAGTCGTTAAAACCCACCAATCCGCATTGGGTCCGTGTGGTGGATCATGGCCCATTTTCCTTATCCACCCATAACTAAGGCCAGTGCCACAGCAGCGGGGACATTTAAAAGTAGCTGATGACGACGGTCAATACTGCCGTCGTATTGGTAAACGCAGTACTTGCAAAATGGCGGTTTTTGGGAAAACGCGGCTAAAGGATTTATTATAAAAAAATACATTTAAAGTGAATATTTTTTCAAAATGCATTGAGATTTTATTAAATTAAACTTGTGTGTATATTTACTACTAGTTTTTTTTTACATTTCGTTCAGTAATTCGTGGTCGATTACGGTGTTTAGTCTTTGTATCCTAAGGAATTTATAATGACTATACCAAGATAATATGCAGTACCTATGTGTGTTGAGTACTGCGTTGTTGCCTAGAACTGGCTAAGAACTGCATTTCTAATTAGTACTTGAAATTAAAAATATATGTTATCACTAGGAAAGAACCAGTAAACACCCTAAATGAGTATGTTATAGGTAGCTCTAAAATGGTTAAAAAAAAAACCAAATTGATTATTTAATTTGGTTAATCAAAATTAACTATTTTGAAATAGTAAAGAGCTAGGATGATAATAACAAACAATTTAAAAGAATCAAATAAGTATTTATTTATTTAACAACAAACGTTCACGATTTATAATCGTGTATTAAGTAGGTAATTGTATTACCGTGAGATCGAAAAACTTAAAATTTACCATAATTTTCTTATATTTAAAAAAACTTAAAATAGGTAATCCTTAATTTAATGAGGTAATTTACTCACAGCACAGTATAATCGCAAAAATTAGGGTACTTAATTATTAAATATAATGGAGCAAGTTTTTTAACAAACTTTAACTAGTTAATTTTACTTTAGTAACCCATAAAGAGGTCCCGAGAAAATCAATCGCAATTATCAATTCTACGTGATTTTCAATCGCAACTGACCGTTTAAAAACTATTGAAGTCATAGTCAATGCGCGTCAAACCAAATGGTCGCTAGCACATTGAAGACTGCTTCAATTGCACTTCAATTGCGATTGTCAATTACGTAGAAAATTGTAATAAAAGTATTTAAAATATACACATTATATAAAATAAAGCAAATAGAACATTATTATAATGATTATTAGTCTTATAAAGTACTCGTGGAAAAGGCACTTTTAGCAGTCTTTTATGATATTTGAGTTTTAGTTGTCACACTCTGCTACATACATCCATGGTATCTACCAAATTAGCAGACTCTTCAAACGCAGAAGTCGTGCAAGTACTGCATTTTTAATATGTATTTAAAGAGTGCTGCGTTTTAACCTGGTAATTATTAAATAATTACAGCATTTTATTCAAGTGAATGATGATTACCGCCTTATTTCTTGGTACATAGAGGTAATTCAGTGCATGTACTGCGTTTATAACTAATAAAAGTCTCACTTCCAATTTTTTTAAATTTTTTTTTAGTGATTATTGTGAAGATTAGTGTCTTAGGATACCATTTCAAGCAAAAAACCAAAAATGATTTTTTGTCGAATACTGCGTTTACTATTACGACGGCAGAATAGTCGGGGGCCTACCGCCATCTCTTAGCGCAGTATTGTTTTAATCTTACCATGCTATTCTATACAACGAATCTCTTAAAGTAAGCTTGTTCTTAGACGGAACTTGGTGATGTCTTCGCTCAATCATCGCCTCCAAAGTGTGAAGTGTGTCAAAATCTTTGGAGGCGATGATTGAGCGAAGACATCACCAAGTTCCGTCTAACAACAAGCTTACTTTAAGAGAACTTCTATTAAAATAAAACGAAAACAAAACGATCATAAGATAGTCGTAGCGGTACACCAAAAACGTCCTGTAAATGACGTTAAAAGTATGAAAATCTTATTTATTTGATGTTTGCGTATTTTTGTACTTTTAAGTTTGACCATAACTACATTTTCATTATTCCACATAATTAGATTTTTCATTATAAATTTTTTATTAAAATTAAAATAAGTTTCTAAACATACCAAGTTGGCTCATCCACATACAATACTGTTGACTATTTTTTTGTAAAATATACATCGAATGATACGTAATATCCTCATTTCTAATCCCAAGAAAGCAATTTTGAAAATTCTAACATTTAGTTTTTTTTTCGGTAAATAAAGGTTTGTTTTTTTTTAAATGAAAAAAATATACTTCCCGTAAAAAAAAAGTGTTTGATATGAGGCTATTACGTATCATTTGAATTATACTTTACAAAAAATATTAAAACGTGTCGTATTTGGAGGACCTCAAATATTGTATGTTTTGAAAATTTGATAAATTTTAATCAATAATGCCTAAAATGCAATGATGTGATAAATTTTTGGAATCAGCACAAAAAGAGCTTTCATTTGATAACACACACGATAGATTTCAAAACATAAATTGTTTTTCCCATACAAAAAAATTATGACGTCATAATCTCTCCTATCATTTTTAGGGTTTCGTAGCCTAAAGGCAAAAAACGAAACCCTTATAGATTCGTCCAAATCGATGTATGTCACAGCCACTTTGTTCCAAAACTATGAGAATTACACAGTTGAAACTTGGTAGGTAGATGTATTATATAAATCGCTTTACGGTTTTTACACAAAAATAAAAAAATGTATATGAATTAAGGGGGGTTCCCCATACATGGAACTGACACTGAAAAAATTTTTTCATCAAACCTATACGTGTAGGGTATCTATAGATACTCGTAGGTCTTTAAAAATTGAATTGAGGTTTCTAAAACGATTTTTTCCAAAGTCAACCGTTTGAAAGATGTACACTTCCAAAGGGGTAAAATGTGTGTCGCCCCCCCCCCCCCCTCTAACTTTTGAAATAAAAGAGTGAAAAATCTAAAAAATATATATGCTGTAGACCTTTATTAAAACTTTCAACGAAAATTAGTTTGAACGAAATATATTATGCAGTTTCAGAGCTATAGCACATTTGCCAAAACCGCAAATATAATTTGTCATTCATACAGACACTATGAAAAACAAAGTTATTTTTGCAGGCGAAAAATTATAGTGGCATTTTGGGTAGGTAGGTGTATTTAATATTATAATAGAAATTATTATTGCACACGATACAAAAACAAACACATACAGAGAAAACACACAATAGGCGGTCTTATTGCTGCATAGCAATCTCTTTCAGGCAACTTTGGGTGAGAGACGAAACCCTTCATGTGCGAGTTCGACTTGCACTTGGCCGATTTTTTTTAACGGTGCTACCGGTCAAATAATTTAAAATAGGTACCCTAAATATCAATCGTGCGGATTTTCATTCTTTTAACACCATTTGCAGGATTTCATTAAATTTCGAGGTGTACCGCTAAGACCCCCAACAAGGTGGACCGACGATCTGGTTAAGGTCGCGGGAAGCCGCTGGATGCGGACTGCGCAGGACCGATCGTTGTGGAGATCCTTGGGGGAGGCCTATACCCAGCAGTGGGTGTCATGTGGCTGAGACGACGACGACGACGACGACCGCTAAGACAATGACATGATGGTTTCTAATAGATGATGGTAGGCCCGCGGTCAGGTTTTTAAAACTATCGAATTTCTCACATTGACTTTGAACTTTAATAAATGATAATGATAAATATTTCTATACAATCACACCAATTATCTAGTCCACGTTAAGTATCATGAAGAACTTGTGTTATGGATACTAGATAACGGATAAAATACGTATATACTTTTTTTTTTATAAATACATACATAATATACATATTAAACACCCAGACCAAGACAGATAGTCATGTTCATGCACACAAATATTTGTCTTGTCCGGGGATCGAACTCGGGACCTCTGGCGCAGAAGGTGGGGTTAGTACCCCTGCGCCAAACAGGTCGTCAATTACGTAGGCCGTTGAGTTTGGACTTGTATAAACTGAAGTTGCTGCTGACTGAACATGTTTGTTAAACTTATAGGATAGGCCAGTAACAAAAACACATTCTAATCTAAAACATAGATCAAATATTGGTCAGCCAGCCTGTATCCACGCGCGCTATTGCTCGAAAACGGGTCTGTGTGACTGCCAGGCGCGTAAATAATTGTTACGGCGCGCGGTGAGCGAACAACTGCGTACCTCGTTCCTAGGCTTATTAACGAACTACCTACGAGACACCATAAACGCTCAAAGTATAAAATCTAAACTCAAGGCTTTGAATAACTTAAATTCTCAATAACAGTGTTATTTCTCTGTTGATATTGTTTTGTGTAATCTCCGAAAGTAGCACTAATTATAAACCTTTCTGGTTTCAGTTTTACATTGAATAATTATAATAATAAACTAATTTCTAAAATGTTAATGGTTTAAATAAAAAAAGAATACATTTATATATTTCTAAGGCCGCCGGCGGTTTCACCCGCTTGGTACCCGTTCCCGTGGGGTTATCGGGATAAAAAAGTCCTATGTTTTAATCCAAGCTATCTTCTATCTGTGTGCTAAATTTCATCCAAATCGGTTTAGTCGTTTTTGTGTGAAAGAATAACGAACATGCAAACATCCTCACAAACTTTCGCATTTATAATATTCGTCGTCGTCTCAGCCACATAACACCCACTTCTGGGTATAGGCCTCCCCCAAAAGGGGGGGGTTTGCCATAATCGCCACGCTTGGCAGGCGGGTTGGCGATCGCAGTATGGCCAAGTTTGTAGGAAACGCTGCTGCCCGTCTCCTGAAGGCTGAGTCCCTTAGACGCCTTTTACGACACCCACTGGATGAGAGGGGGTAGTGCTATTCTAAGCTTATAATATTAGTAGGATTATTTTATTCTTTAACAATATTTATGAAACCCCGTAACGCTCCCTGACTCAATTACTTAGAAACAACGCTGGCTATAATATCGTTTCATACCATTTTGCAGTTGGAATTAAATTATTCAACGTAATTCAGGTCACTTTAACGTAGGCTAAGCTAATGTATTAATTTCATAAAATGCCTTTCCGATAACAGCATTTCATTAAACATATTGTAAATCCATTGCTGTAAACTAAAAATAATGATTTTTCGTGTTGGTGTTTATTAAAATCACCGAAAACCAAAAAAAGTTATAATCAGTGAACAAACAAAAGATATACGCAACTTACTTGTCCAAAAACACGGTTTCGACCTTGTATCTAGAGACGCTTTCACATGAAACACGGTACAGGCCACCGGCGCTGAGCTGACTGTGTTGTAAATCAAAAGCCACTTCATCATAATCAGCCATTTTAAATCTCCTTCCAGGTATTCCTTATGTATGGACAAAGAGAATGGGCTAAGACCCACCACGCGGACCTGATGCGGACTGGTGGGTTTTACAACTGCAAATACGGCTGGGACCAAAAGCTTAACGTGCCTTCCGAAGCACGAAGGAGCTCAAGATATAAAGTTTTTGGTCACCCATCGCGTGACCGACCATTGCGAAAGTTGCTTAGCCGCTACAATCTTACCTAGGGCTAATTCACACTGGCGTTCCACAGGACTCTGCAATAAATCAGTCACGTTCTCATCCTGCGAAAGCGCTTCAAGCGCCAACGAATTGAACGCCTTCTGGACTTCGGACAAACGTTCCCGCTGCTCGTCGCGATCTAGCAAATTGCTGTACCTGTGGACAAGTGCAAACATGACATTCAATAAAGGAGAATGGTCAAACATGGTTTCGCATTGTATCAGTATAAAATCTTAAAAAAAAATATGTTTTTTATTTTGACTAAATGCCTTAACCCTCTGCGACTGACGTGGTAGTCCAACAGACACCGCGAATTATAAAATTCGGTTTATTACCGTTAATTTTCAAATTTGAGCGCCACCGCTCTTAGTACCTTACCGTAGAGAGTTCAGACGTCGATCAGTGTGCGGCGGGCGGTCGCAGTGAGCGCACGTGTGCCTAGCGGAGGGAAGGTGTCCAGGAGACTACCACGTCAGTGTTAAGGTATGTGTCTACTATACTACCACATCAGTAAATACGTTTAGTTTATATTACGATAAGATTATTCTTTTGTGTTATTTATAATTTTGATTTGTATTATTGTTTATAATGAGTATACTCAATAAATACTGGTCCGATTTTAATATTTTTTCACTGAGTAACATAGGCTATATGGCCAAATAGTATTTATAGTGGGTGAAGAAGCGACGGAAAGTTTATTGTACATAATTCCAAAAAAAAACTTGTTCTCTAGATGGCTGATTCAAATAACGACCCTAGGCCAGGTACTTCTTCTGGTCGTAAGAGAACATCGGCTGGAACTTTTGTAAGTCACGAAGATCAAATAACAGAGTGGCTGGAAGAGGAAAGTGAACACGAGTTTAGCGATATTGATGATGAAGTTGAAGATCCGACTTTCCAGCCAGAAACCCAACACGTTGAAGAAGATGTCATTTCATGTGAAGATCCTGAGCCAAATATCGAAGCGCGACAAGAACCTGCAGACGAGTCAGAAGATCACTACACAGGTAAAAACGGTTTCATATGGAGTAAGCAAGAGCGTCCTAGGACATCACGCACTGCAGCTAATAATATAATTCGATTGCCAGGCCGTACTACAAAAACTACTTTTGAAGGCTACTCGGAACTTTGGTCTAAACTGATTGATCCTACAATGTTAGAATCTTTGGTGCGATTTACTAATCAGAAACTTAGTTTCTATCGTTCTAAGTTCAAAAATGCTTCTAAACTCGAACTTCGGGATACAAATGTAAACGAGATGAAAGCTTTCATTGGTTTGATGTACTATTCATCAGTATTCAAATGTAACGATGCAGATCTCCGCACAATATTTACCACGGATGGCACTGGCCGTGACATATTTCGCTGCGTGATGTCCAATTTTCGTTTTTCGTGTTTATTCAACTGCCTTAGATTTGATGACTCGACTACCAGAGAGGAACGTCTAAAAGATGATACACTTGCTCCAATATCCGATATGTTTGACAAGTTCATATCAAACAGTCAGTCCCAATATACCCCAGGACCATACCTCTGCATCGATGAAATGTTACTGCCATTTAGAGGTCGTTGCAAGTTCATAATTTATATGCCTCAGAAACCAGCAAAGTATGGTATAAAAATATTATTATTAGCAGATGCTCGTACATTCTATATATACAATGCTTATATATATCATGGGAAGAATTCCGATGGCAAAAAAACCGATCAAGAGAAAAAAATGGCAGTACCCACTCATTCGGTTTTAAGACTTGCAAAAGTGGTCGAAAACTCTAACCGAAATATTACTGCTGACAATTGGTTCAGCTTGATACCATTAGACGAAATACTGCTGAAAAGAGGACTGACTTACCTGGGCACTCTGAAAAAAAATAAAGCGGAAATACCACCTTGTTTCTTGCCCAACAGAAATAGACCGGTAGAAAGTTCGTTGTATGGTTTTACGAAAGACTATTCAATTTTATCATATGTGCCTAAACCTAATAAAGCCGCATTGATGCTTTCTTCTTCTCATCATATTCAAGAGATAGATAATGATACAGTAAAACCAGTTATGATTGCAGAGTATAATCATACGAAAGGTGGAGTGGACGAGGTAGATAAGAAATGTTCGATTTATTGTTGCAGCCGTAAAACTCGTCGTTGGCCTATGGCAATCTTTCAAAGGATGCTGGACATGGCAGGCATAAATAGCTTTGTATTGTATCAAAGTTGTTTTGATAGTGATGACAAAATGAGAAGAGCAACTTTTTTACTGAATATGGCCAGAGATTTAGTGCTGAATCATATGAAAAACAGAGTATACAATGAAAGATTGCCAAGGGAGCTGCGCATGACTATAACTAGGGTTTTAGGTAAGGATATCCCCCCTCCACCACCAGTAGTACGGTCTGTTCCAAAAAGTGGCAAAAAACTATGTTCTATTTGTCCAACAAAAATAAAAAGACAAACTAAATATTGTTGCTGTGATTGTTCGAAGCCAATCTGCCTTCAGTGCTCCAAGCCACTATGTGGTAATTGTCAAACAAAGCTGTGATTTTGAAACTGTTTAATTTTGAAATCAGCCAACGAATGTATCTCTTGTGTACTAGACTGATTATTGTAATTGTTAATTTTTAAAATGTCTAATGTTAAATTAAAAAAAAGTTGATTATGTATTTTTTCTATGTCACTAATGGTTAAGTAGAGATTCACAGACTGATTTGTGTGAAGTCAATAAACACTGTTTAATTTTGAAAATACGAATTGTTTTTTTTTTATTTATAGTTCATTTAACATAAAAAAGAGAATAAAATCTAATAAACATAAATAAAATAGCTGCATAATTTAGTTCAATAAAAATATTTGCTATTGAAATGGTGTCTCGTGTACTACCATGTCACTACAATTGTAATAAGTGAGCCACGTCAGTCGCAGAGGGTTAAATAAGTACCTACCTACTACTGAAACTAATAATTATGTCTAACTTATTTATGCATACTATAAGACAAAGTCAAATCCAATCATGTGGACAGTTTTCAATTAAATAACCTATACCTAAATTGATGAACATCATAAGCATATTTCTCATGAATCCGTCGAATTACTGTAATGGTGTTTTTTCTGTTTTACTACATTTTATGTATGTACACCGATTACGCCGAGATTTCGGGGCCGATTTACGTGATTCTTTTTTTGTTCGATGCGGAATAGTTGCCATTTGGTCCTATAAAAAATTCATTCAGTTTGATCCAGTAGTTTTTATTTTATGAATCAGAATCACAGATGTGAGCATATTTGTTGACATGGACGATGTTATTTTCACTATATTTTGTTTATAATGTACATTAAACCTAATCTAATCTAGATAAATCATACTGTAGTTTACAAAACAACATATTAAAAACACTGGAAAATAAAAATCACTGCGTTAAAAAAAACCGACTTCCAAAACTAAAGGTACTAACACCCATATTCTAAGTCGTTCCTCCAAAACTTACTCGTCCTCGACTTAACGAAACCTCACTGAAACCTCTTCGAAATACTCCACGAAATCGGTATTCTAAGTCATAACTCTGTAATTATTAAATAATTTGTGTGGAGGAGAATTTTTGCAACTATGAATACCAAATTTGTCGAATGAGTTTGAGTGGAGTGTAAAAAATTTTGGAGGCTACTTAGGCTACTTTGAACTATTCTACTTTTATTTTTCTTGCCTTGGCTGGCACCGACTCCAAAAGGCTTATTTTTTGCTTTTTAGTTTGAAGTCGGTTTTTTAACGCAGTTCTATATCCTCCCTCACTACTGGAACAACATAGAAAATATACCTACTGAGGAAACGCTCCCGTCACAATCAAAACTGTTGCTTGACCTACTAGGGTTGTTACTGTAACTCCGTAGGTTTAATTTTCCTTACTTCCTTTCTGGCACTTAAATTGATTCAGTTTATTAAATCACCATGAATTATTCTTGATAATAGTACCTACTTAACTACTACTAAACCAAATAAAATTTAAAAGAGTAATATACCTTGGGGGGAGGCCTATACCCAGCAGTAAGTGTTATGTGGCTGAGATGACGAGTGTACCTTTATCATATAAATACATTGGTATGTGGTAGCTTTACAAAATAATTAAAAGAGAAATATTTCCAATAAATCTTGTGTCGTATTATTCGTATTGCCAATCCACTATTTTCCCAAAAGATTTTCTCCTAACGACGCGAAAGTAGTAAGTAATTACTTCACCAACGACAAGTTAACCACCGAGAGTCAATAGACATTGATAAATTAATTTCTATTGACGGGAACTGGAGCTTGTTTCTTGTTAATCGTCGGAGGTCTAAGGGTGGAATGTGCCTGCTATAGAGTGGAATCGATGTTAGTGCTTGTATTGGAACTATTCTGAGAATAGTATACGTTAATTAAGCCTATTCAATTTATAAACATTATAAAGATTATGAGATCTCAATCAAACATTCAATTAATGATTAAGAAGTTACCAAAGATTCACTATTGTAGGCCAGAATTCGAGTTCCTTAAGTCCTAATTTAGGACTAAACTTATTTTGGTAGAGCTCGCAACGCTCTGACTAAAAGGGTCTTGAGTTCTTGAGAAAAGACCTTATGCAAAAGAGATTCTTCTAGTTGGATTTTTTTATTATGGAACTCCATTAAAAAATATCAAAAATCTAAATAAAATGTCATGTGTACAACATCCTCATAATAGTAATCAATATAAGTATCCATGAAGTGGCGCACGACAGACCCAGATTTTGGTTGTCATCCTAGTAAGTATATACGCGGTCGGGTCATATGTACTTTCACACCTATCGATTTTTTAATTTTTAAGGGATTTAAAATATTTTTTTGATAATCGATTTATAGACATACGAGGAATATAAAAACAAATAAATTAAAGTATTTTCTTAATTTGTTACAATATTCATCTTCGTTCAAGGATTCGTTTTAAAAAATGCTGATATTAAAAATAATAAATGAAGGCTCAATTTCTTGTCTCAATCTTATCTTCTTTTTCCTCCATCATAGACGCATAACAGACATTTAATTTATAGCCTAAAAGATACCAACATATTCATGCCCAGCCCAATTCTTATCCTCCAATAAAAGATAACCGCATCCCCCGCAGGTGACTCCATATTTATGTGATCGAGTTCCACCGATAAATTATTTATTTTACGATGCCACTGAGTAATCGAGTCGCTTTGCTAAGAAATAACCGTAAAACAGAACTGCCTAAATAGATGAGACGGTGCGGATGATCAAAGTATTTCGGCGAATATTATCGGATACAGGTGAGCGAAACAATAAAAGGGATTTGTCTTAAAGGGATAACCCTTGAAATCGTTCGCGGGCATTTAGCCTTAAGAGGGGAATAAATTGTCTCCAGATGAAAAAGGAGGTTGCTTTGATGTTCTTTTTCTGTTTTGTGCACCGTTCGTAATTGGATGAGACCTTACCCGCTGGAAATGAGAAACTATCAATTTTGTAGAGTGGAGTATAATTTTATTTGGCTCACACGTGCTAAATAAATACCTAAGTCTGTTACAAATGACGGGCGGCTTTGTATTATAAATGGGCATACTGCTAGCTGCCTTAACGAAACTCGTGGGGTGTATTGAAAAGAAGTAGATACGTAAGAGAACTGAGTAAAGAGTAAGGTCGGCAATTGCGTAATTATACAATGTGATAGGTAATTTCAATGTTAATACTGTTTTGTATTAAGAGTAGAAAATACTATTGCAAGAGGAAAGAAAACAGTAGGATTCATGACTAAAGCTATACCATTATTATGTAATTTTAATCAAAGTCAAAGTCAAAGTCAAAGATTTTTATTCAAATAGACTTATAAATAAGTGCTTTCGAATCGAATAGCTGTAATACTCGGTTTGTCCTTATCATTTAAAATTATTAAGTTCCATAAGAAATATTACCATGCGGTTTTAAATTGTGTAAACCATTTTTTAATATAAATTATAGATTTGGTGGTTGCCACTCCAAAAAAAACAAGACCCAATTGGGGACACTTTGATTTAATCCGTAGTTTAAAGTTGCCTAACCATACGATTCAAAAACTTTTTATAATAACTGTGCATGCATGTGACCACCATTGTGCTTAATAAACAGGATGCGGTCTAAGGAACACATGCGCAGTCAGCTAATTCCATTCCTTAGCGGTTTGCGTAAGAAATGTGTCAGCAAAGCGCTTGGTACGGACCGTTGGAATGTAAACGACGTACGGGTGATGTCCTACCATTACTTACCATTTATCATCGCCTTCCAGTTGGTATGCCCCTTCATCGTTAAGCCTGTAGCATGCCCTAACCAAAGCAGCTTGTGCAGAATCTGGCTTGACCAGTAGCTCGAAGGTTGCTTCAGGAATGGTGAACGGTAGAACTGGCTGATAGAAGGAAGCATCGCCGCCGAGGAGACACTACGGAAGAAATTGAATAATTAGACAAAAAAAATCTTACAATCACACCGGAGGACAGAAGTAGAAGTTTTATTAAAAAATTGTATCTTATGGAATTACTAGCAATCTTTCGCCAAAATCCTTATTCATCTATAAGGAAGGCCAGTGCCGATGACGAGGATGACGACGACGTGCGAAAAACGGTAATTACCCACAGAACACAAAAAGGGGAAATAGTCAGTTGGGTCTGAATGACAGGTGTCGCCACCCTTTTGCTTGAAATACAGAAGCAGTACATTGCACAATTTTGGGTTTTCTTTGGTTTTTTCGGGTTTCCAATCCCTAGTAAAACCAACAATGAACCCTTATAGTTTCACCATGTCCGTCTGTCTGGCTGTCTGTCGTCCGTCCGTCCTTGGCTCAGAGGTCCTTACTTCTAGAGAGCTGTAATTTGGCGAGAATGAATATTAATTACGCCAAAACAGTGCTGGAAAATGTTTTGATGTGCACTACTTGTATGTTGGGGATGACATTTTTTGGTTTCGATGGATAGGTCTTTTAAAAATATTATAGAGACTTTACAGGTTAACAAGAAACAGTATATTAACTAAAAAAAATAATTGAAAAGTTGTCATAGGTACAAATTCCATTAAATAAACAGAGTATCAAAAAAAGAGTAATTAATATAAGTATAACCATTTAAAACTATTGTAAAGGCTACCTACAGAACCCATGGCCAATTTTATTTTCTTCACGTCGTCGTGGCAACGTGCGAACGCTTCGATGGAAAGAGAGTAAGATGCTCTTACTCGTATAAAAAAAACCGTAAAATGCAGTGTTAGTATCCTTAGTAATGTAAGGTAGTATTGGCACAGATTAATTTTTGGTGGAAATGAGGTCTTCGAGGAAAGTATATGAAGTAAAGTTGAAGAATAAAATGCAAACTTCAGTAAGTGGTGAAATATGCAGTGTGAAAGAATATGGGTGACTAAAATAGGAAAAAGGGATGTTAAATTGGTAGAATGCGTGAGTTGTTTGTATGTGTTTATTTCAGTAATTGGTACGTTACATGCTCCTTCGAATCGTTTTAACATAAATATTAAACAAGAAAATATACTAGAAAAAAGCAACTTGTCTCATGTCGCCCTGACGGCATTCGAACCAGCATCCTTGGGAATCCGGCCCAATGCACTAACCAATTACGCTACAGATACCTATGAGGACACGTCGAATTTTTCTAGCATATTCACCTTACTACGGTGTTGGCCACCGTCGTTTCATCAATGAGAGGAATATCCTCGCATTCGAAAGAAATATTTTACAAATGATTGACTATCGATTAAGATGAAACAGCCACCCAATTATAACTTTTTAATTTTGCATTTTACAATGCTATTTTTTTGTGATAAATATTAAACAAGAAAATATTCTAGAAAAAAGCTACTTGTCTTGTTTAACATTTTGTTCAATCTGACTAGCAGTCTAGACTGCTAATCAGATTCGAATAATCTCTAGAGATTAGCTCGTAGAAACAATGAAACTCTTCATCGTTATTATACTGAGTACAAGATGAGTACCTAAACATAAAAAAAAATTAAGCAACTATATTCAACAAAATTATTTTTCTTACAAATTCACATTATTATAACTCCGTGGATCTGAAACGCATTTAATTAAGAAACTTGAGATCAGTTGAAATAAAAGACCGCCGACGCCTTTCAAACCGAACCAAATTAAAATTAAGATAAAAAAAAGCGATGGAACCAATTTGAATAAGTTAGTGAAATAACTTTTATTCAGGGACCGAGAATAAATCTTTCTTATGCAGAAAGTTGATTAATGAAAAGGATTGGCGTTTTTATTTTCCTTAATTGTACAACAATTCTGTTGACTTGTTTAAAGGGGTTGATTTTGTATGACACTGAACAGTATTCAAACGGTGAAAAACACCAAAAAAGATTCAAACGGTGTCGCGAACCGGTCTTCTACGCACGGGAGGGGTTCCGTACCATTACCACCACCACCGCCGGCCGCCGCCGCCGCCGCCCCAACGCGCGGATCTGCGGCGCCCACACTCTTGCTCGGGCTCCTTACCACGTACGCAACGCACGTACAGTATATATATATATATATGAACGACGTTCATATATATGTATATATGAACGTCGGGGAGACTCTTAGCCTTCATCATACCTGATGTTAAGTATTGATAAGGCTGAAGATGGAAGCGAGCCTCTCCCGGAATCCTAAATCGCTGAGGAACTGGCTATCTTATCTCTCTGCCGGAACACAACAATGCTGAATACATTGTTGTTATGGCGTCAGACTTAGATAAGATGGTGGTAGCTAGCCAGGCGGACTTACAACGAGTCCTACCACCAACCAAACCGAATACAATATGTACCCCCGCTGGGAATCGAACCCGGGACCCCTGGGTCTGATACCGGTGGTTGTACCACTAGACCACAGAGGCGGTTAAAATTTCTCAACAATCCTCTGACCATCTCAACTCTTGATCAAGCAGTCGGGAACTAAATGGCCGATGATGATAAGCAATTAATTCTTACCATGAAGTATCCAGCTTTGGAGGTGCGGTTGTAGCATCGGATCTCGTTGAGGTGGTATCGGAGAAGGGCTGGGTTGTTCTCATCGCCGCCGTCGGTGCCATAGTGCATGTCCACGAACTCGAACTGTGGACAAAGGCGTTTGCATCAAGCTTTTGACATTCATACCTAGATTGGAAATTTAACCATACGAGTACTTTTCGGTGAATCTCTGGTTTGGGTTCTCATACCTATTAACCCATATAATTATGCTAATTGTTTCAAATAAAGTTTTTTTTTATAAAGAAAATCAAAACAGATTTCAAAAAGTACTTAATAGGTTTTTTATATTTTAATATAAAACCTATTAAGTATGTTTTTTTTGTTACACACTTTAGAGTTTCCTTACACCAATAATGCGACATGAACAAAAAAGTCATCTGACCGATTTCCCGAACACAAAAATCGATTTTTTAAGTTTGTGTTTTAAATGCTATCTTATATTGTGATACATTTTAAATAAAACACGATAGATAAAATTGTTTTACTTTATCATTCGCTTTTCGTGAAAAAACCGTTTCATAAGTCTTTTGCCTTAAAACTTCACGGTTCTTGGCTCCCTTAGTAGAAAAAGGACTTGTTTGTCGTAACTTCTTGTTGGTAAACTTATAGTATGCGCCCAGTTTGGGGCACCATAAATTTTTATATTATCCCACGGGTCCCTGACTTTGTTTAAGTAATATAGTTCGAAGGAATATCTCATGGGATATAAAGATTTATGAGAAGAAAGTTATCCGACATAAATATAACCGAATATCCTACAGTAAAAGTAGGTACAGTTATAATAATTCTCATGGCGTATCAACTTAAATCTGTCTACCTTTTTAATTAAGTGCCGAAATTTTATGGATACAAAAATAGCGTTAAAATATTCTTCATTCTCTTAGGCATATTTGCGAAAGAGGATGAGGTAAAAAGTATTTAAAAGATCAGCTTGTTTAAAAATACCTGACGCAGTGATGTTGAACGTTGCTTACGTACTTAACGTACTATTACATAGCAGTAAAAATTTACAACAGAAAACAAAAGACAGTTAATTTTATACTTATGGTAAATTTTAAATAGAACAATATTGGAAAAAATTAACTCGGTCACAAGTGAATTCTCAGACGGGAATCGAACCCGCGACCTTTGGAAATCCGGTCCAATGCTCTAACCGCTGAGCTACCGAGACTTGCGAACCACCGTCGAAATTCTCCATTACTTTTATATTTTTAATACGCTGTAGGCCATCGTTGTCACATCAATGCTAGGAATATCCTTGCATTCGAAAGAAACATCTTTTCAGGTGTTTAACGATCGATTAACATGCAACTGCCAATAATGTATGATAGGTGCTTATATATGCATCAGTCTGCATTTAGGATTACGTTAATGAAACCTACACGTAATTTAGTTTCTGAACAGACGAGTTTTGGGTTAGTTAGTTAGGAAAAGCAGTTTGTGTAGCGGAATATACCGAACTTAATAACGATACCCATAATCCAAAACAATTACCTACTGTTGAATTTGAAACTGATAGATATTGAAATTAGAAATAGGTTGTTCGAAACAAAAAACAAGTGTGATAAATCTTAAACAAGAAAATATACTTGAAAAATGCAACTTTTCTCATGTCGCACATCCCGTCAGAGCGACATGAGTTAAGTTGTTTTTTTCTTAATAAAAATAGCTTTGGATGAATAGTTTTGGATTAATAGAAATAGCATTGTAAAATGCAATATTTTAAAAATTTAATATTAAATAATAAAATTTATAAAAAAACAGGTATTTGATAGAATCAGGCGTTACTTGGCGGAAATCCATATCTTAGTAGAAAACGAAAAATATGTCGCGTAATTCCGCAAGAAAAAATGCAGATGCAGCCCAGTGACACACCTTGCACCTTCACCGACTACTCTACACGTGTTTCGCCCACACACGGAGCATCCTCAGGAGTTGTTAGACCGTGCCAATCTCAGCACCGAGTTCTCGGTGCTGAGATTGTGTGACAAGGTGTGTCACTGGGCTGCATCTGCATTTTTTCTTGCGGAATTACGCGACATATTTTTCGTTTTCTACTAAAAAAAAACAGGTGTTTTATATACATAGTTTGATCAAGTCCGTAGTATATATAATTACAAATTATACATGGAAGAACCTATTAGTCATTTGCTGTAGCTGCCTCTCATGTATCCCTTGTGGAGCGTTAAAGTTGCATGTTGAGAATAAAAAATTATTAAAATCCGTACCAAACCAAATTTGGTTTTGTTTGAGTGGATAAGTTAATAAATAAATATTTGCCTACAATCACAGCAATTTTCTAGTCATGTTAAGTTTCATGAAGATAATATACTAGATACCTAACGGATCAACATACATAATACACATATTAATTAACCAGACCAAGACAAATAGTTAATGCACCCAAATATTTGTCTTGTCCGGGGATCGAACCCGAGACCTCTGGCACAGAAGCTGGGGTTAGTACCCCTACGCAATACAGGAGCTCTATTTTTGATTTACTCGTCTCCGGACTGGCCAGGCGAACAGGGAGGCGATCAGGCGAATAGCGACTTTGCATGTGTAGACATAGCTCGCTTCTCGCTTTGCCCCTTGCGCGCTTGCGGCGAGGATTGGGAGGCGGTATTTTATGTGAAAAGCGAAGTTATGTATATGCGTGTAAGGTCGCTATTACTGAATTACGGAAACTCAATAGCCGCACGATAATCAGAAGAAACCTCGAGACGCTCTATTTTGATATTTTCGTTTTTACTGATTTTCGTTCGACATACGAACGAGTGCCTTTACCCACTCGTTGCAGTCGAGCGAAACAAGCGTGCGACGCGTGACTTAAGTCTTATGCGTGTGACTTAAGTCATACGAGCGATTCAGAAATAGAGCAAGAGGTCGTCAAGTTGAAGTTGTTTCTTCTCGAAGTTGTCGGAAACAATAGTGATGTGCCAGACCATCATCTACTATATGCCCTGTCCGTTGATAGGCTTTTACCACAGCGTACTATATGGAAGAGAAGATAGACAGACTGTGCTTTTATTATATGCTGAGAACATTGTTGTTATGGCGTCAGACTTAGATAAGATGGAGGCAGCTAGGCAGATGGACTTAGTACAAGTCTAAACCATCCATAATTCTAAGTTTTACTTTCGTTCTCAGTCTCGCATGGAAGACACTTAAAATTCCGAGTATTACTACTGTCAAAAGCCACGGACGCCTACGTTAGGTATTTTTTTTCATGATACCACTGTATGAATTCGCAGCGAATTAAATTTAAACTCATTTCTAGTGTAACAGCTCCACTCTAAAAATAAATTGTGAGCGGATTTGGTCTGTTCACTAAAAACTTTGTTTTGTCTAAAGCGTCAGTAATTTTACTCAAATTTTAGCTTGTAGTGTTCGAAATGTTTCGAATATTAAGCACATTTTATAAATATGAATAACATAATATGGTACCTAATATTGCAACGCATTATGTGAATCTTTGAGGAGTAAATTTTAAGGAGCGAGAGGAATAAATATTTTATTTTTTTATGAACAACGGGCTTAGCGTTCATCATTCGAGGACCTGTTTGGCGCAGAGGTACTAACGCCGCCTTCTGCGCCAGGGGTCCCGGGTTCGATCCCCGGACAAGACAAATATTTGTGTGCATAAACATGTCTATTTGTCTTGGTCTGGGTGTTTAATATGTATGTATTTACAAAAAAAAAAGTATACAAGTATGTTTTCCGTTATCTAGTATCCATAACACAAGTTCTTTACGATACTTAATGTGGGCTAGATAATTGGTGTGATTGTATATGGAAATATTTATTATTATTTATTATCATGCTTCATCATTCCTGATGTTAAGTTATTATAAGGCTGACGATGAAAGCGCGGAAACTCTCTCGGAATCCTCAATTATTGAGAACCTGGCTATCTTATCTCTACTTTCGACAAGTCATGGCACAACCAAGTTAACAATTCATTTGACAACTTACGATACTTGGCATAAGGATACCAATAGTTGGTTATAAAGACTGTTAAATTTTACTTGTGTTTCAGAAACCGCGGGTCGATCTCTAGGGAAGTCTTGAAATTTAATAAGACCTTAAGTATTAAATTCGACAACGACGCAACCATTTTTCGCAATAAAGTTTCACTCAAGGTAAAAAAAATACGCGCATACCTTTGAAACACCTTTATTCAATTACGCTGCGTAGGTATAAAGTTGATCGAGTAATCGGAAAAAAATACAATTTCCCGAGGAATCGTGAGCTGATGCTTTGCTAGGCGGATCGAGTTATTAAGAACCGAGTATTCGATAAAGCTCCTATTCACAGCTATTGTTTACCCTATTTTTTAACAATTAGTCGATGGTCGGTTTCTTTTGTTCTTTTGACTTTGTGTTTAATGCACTGTACATTGTTTGAATTATTTGGAGGGCAGTATACCATAAATTTTCTAATAAAATAACGAATGTAACCGAGGGCTTAATATCTAACGAAAACTCGGTTCTGTTTCAGTTTCGTCGCTGTTGTGGCTGTCAGACAGTATGAAAATGTGACAGTAATGACAGGACGAAACGAAAAATGAACCGAGTTTTGTTTATTAGTCTTATAGACGAAACGTGAACAAACGTCTTCTTCTTATCTTATGATAATTAGTGGCCACCTCTGGTGTCAGAGTTTATCAAGCCGCCTATAAGGCCTCTGACTTGGACGGTTTAACGTGCCCTCCGAAGTACGAAAGCGCTCAGCTGTAATGCCACTTTACGGTCACCCATCCGAGACTTGACCGGATCGAACGTTGCTCAACAAACGTGATCGATTACGATCAGTCTGTCAAGCGCGGCCACGACCGCTAACACTAAAATAGCTATAACTATACAGCACTAAGTATAATAACTATAAAGCTAGAGCAATAATATTAGTTAAATATTATTTTTATATTCTCAAAGTCAATAATTACCTAATACTTGCAAAATACAGAAATTTATAATTGCAATAATATTATATTAGGTTTATCTGAAACATTTTCTTACCAGTTTTCTCGTTGCCATTTTTATAATTAAAAGGCTCAGAGCAGTCGTATCGAAATAGCGTTTCACCGCAGCCCTATTATACCTACATTAAAAATAAACAGAAGCGTATAATATTCCGACATATCTCCCAGTTGAAGTACACTCTGCGAAACACAACATCGAAGCGACAAGTGCTGCCCAAATTGCAATTTCCGCTCTCTTGTTTGAAATCTCGATTCTCAAGTATGGGATGTGGATTTTATTCTTGTATGGTGTTGCATTTCTTACAAATTCAAATTATTGAGTTTCGTTTTAATACAGAGCCTATTGTGAACAAGTTTGCTTTCCGTGGCAACCTTTAATAAAGACAGCACCAATTCTTGTAACCACTAGCTGTAACTCCTAGCATTTAAGGTGTATGATCTTGTTGGTTGTCCAAATAAATAAATAAAAATAAAAAAAACCTTCTTAGTAAGGTATGTAGCTTTTACAATAAGGATAAAACTTATTTTCGCATTATTGTGTCGTAATTGTAACGGACCACCCTGAAAGAGTATAGGTTTCAGCACCAAGTTGTGATCCGTTTACTAACTAAACTAAACTTCGCAGCGTGCTTGCTTGTTTTTGTTGGGATTGGCATTTGTTTGTGCTTTGTTTTCCTGCAATAAATAAAGGTGTAACATGTATTGCAACTTTCTTATTAGTTGTCGGCCAACAAACTCATATATATAAAATAAAAAAAAACCCGTCAAGAGCGAGTCGGACTCGCGCTCCGTAGGGTTCCGTACCATCATATATAAATATACCTATTTAATTTTATCACCTTTTTCATGACTTTTTACTTTTTAGAGGTGTTTTTATACTGTTAATGAATATTTAGACAAAAAAATCAACAGGTTGCACTCTGGGAGTGCCGGTAGAAGTGAAAATCGGTTAAACGAAACAGCAGTGGCAGGCATACATTTTCGCCGCGGATTAGAAAGCGATGGGGATATTACATCCTCTCCTACGCCGCGCCGGTGGTCTACTCTCCCTCAGTCGTACGAATTTTCGATCAGATCACGTGTCCTGACGCGACTTTAACATTTTTTACTAATAACTTTTCACTTCAAAAACATTGACATTCATTGACTTTGCTACTACCGTTTACATCGTTTTAAATATATAACATTAAAATTTTAAATAAATAATTACGGTAACTTTATACATTTACATTGAAATCTTAACGAATAAATTTATTTGACCTATCTATGCTTTAATTATTATATAATAATATGTGACTAACTAGACAATACATCACGTTCACTATTTTCACTTTAAGAATTGACTATTGTTTGATTATTCCAATGTTAATTAATTAAATTCAGTATTATTGGACATAAATAAAATGTCCGTTATTTGGATGAATGTGTGTTGTTCAAACGTGCTTATTTAACCCTTTGAACGCCAAACTTTAAAACATGGAATTTGCCACCTACGCCGGGCCCTATTATTAACCGATATCGTCTTATTTTTCCTGTAATCTTTTCATACACATCTAGGTATTACATACCATAAACTCTGATTTTTCTTTATGCTGATTTTAACATTTTTCATCTAAAGTCGAAAACAATGCAGCTTAAAAAAAAGTTTTTTTTTTAGAAAATGTGCAAACAGCGCTCTTTCATATACACCCACATGACGTAGCAGCCCCACTCCCTGTTGTAAAAAAAAAATACTTTTTTTTCTTCACTTAATATAGACATATTGCAGTATAGTAGGGCAAACGTCATCTTAACCTATTCCAAATTTCAAGTTCATAGCATTAGTTGTTCTTGAAATATCCAGCTGTGACAGACAGACAGACTGAGTCGCACCATAAGGGTTATTTTTTACCATTTTGGTACGGAACCCTAATGATGTACCTAATACTAAAGTATGTTAATATTTATAAGCAGTGTTCCATTCGCGTGCGGTATTCAGTTATATAACGCTCTCCAGGTTGTGTCGCGCTTCAAACCCCCGAAAAAACCTGGCATGTCCTTTTCCAAAGTCTAGCTAACCCCATGCCGAAATTCATCGAAATTGATTTGAAGATTTAGACAGGAAAAGGTGAATAATAGATAGACAAACAACAAACATATAAATATGATATGATGAGCATTGTTGTCTCAATGCTTGCAGCACCCAATTGGCTCCATATATATTTCAATTCATATCTTTCCCAACGGCCGCCCGCGGGGTTCCCGTTCTCGTGGGAATATCGTGATAAAAAGTATGTATTATCATGAGTTAGTCTACTACTTAAAGTCCCTACATACATCCAAATCAGGTCAGTAGTTTTTGCGTGTAAGAGGAACAAACAGACTGACATACTTTCGCATTTATAATATTAATAGTAGGATGGCGACTTAGAAACAAATGTGTACATAAGCTAGTTTCTAAAATATGTCCCACAGCCCACATGACAAATGTAACAGTATAACAGAGAAACTTAGACTTCTGAAAACATTTGCAATAATTCATGTTACCGTACCGAATTGATAGACTTGCAGTATCCCTTAGCTTTCGAACTTCACCTACATCAATACAGAGATACCCCGACAGTTAACTTTAGAGGCAATAACAAAGCTTAATTGAATTCGAACGCATTCGAATTGATTCTGAATATTAAAACAAAACATTCGTACTTTTTTGTTATTTTACGAAATAGCACTTTTTTGCAGTGATGTCACTAGAACTTTTCGTTAGATGTATTCCCCGAATTTGATGAGATCATTCGTTGGCACCTAGCCTGTTGTTTTAACATTATCCAGATGTTTGGGAAAAGTATATTGTCTTGAGATTTACTATTACGCTACGGAGAAACTTGTGTAATGCGATATTGTGAGGTGAATGAAAATGTCGGAGATTGAGGATGAGAAAGGGAAGTAAATATTTTTCTCAAACATACTTAGAATTATTAGAAGGTTGTCAAAATATGTGAGCATTATTTTGACAACCTTCTTCGAGATATTCTGTCGTGTTTAGCGGCTACATAAATTACATAGTAAACTCATATCTGTCGGGTAATTTAAAAATGGAACGATATTTTACTCCGAAATATTGCAACCAAAGAGGTAACTTATCAAAAGTTTTATTTAAATTTCGAACTGGCCTGCATATAGAAAGCTGTTTTAGAAAAAAAAACAAACAAATTAAGACTTTAACGCGGGAAAAAATATCGTTGTTCGTCTGATTACGAAAAGTAGTTTTAATTTCCTCGCATTATTTGAGAAAATTACTATACAAGCCTTGACCACAACTAGGCTTTGATGGACTTACTTTACACGTTCGTCCATCATCTTTTGCTGGCCGCTGCAGTAATGTAAGTACTATTAGCTATCACCAAGACTTTCTATCTTGCAGAAAATATATTTTTTGGCACCTACATAATAATGATAAATTTTAAATAGAAAAATATTGGAAAAAATTGACTCGGCCACAAGTCTATTCCCGTCTGAGAATTCCTTGTGGCCGAGTAAATTTTTTCCAATATTTTTCTATTTAAAATTTACCACTAGTATAAAAATAGCATTGAAAAATGCAAAAAATACAAAATCATAAATTATTGGCAGTTGCATCTTAATCGATCGTTAAACACCTGAAAAGATGTTTCTTTCGAATGCAAGGATATTCCTAGCATTGATGTAACAACGCTGGCCTACAGCGTATTAAAAATATAAAAGTATTGGAGAATTTCGACAGTGGTTCGCAAGTCTCGGTAGCTCAGCGGTTAGAGCATTGGACCGGATTTCCAAAGGTCGCGGGTTCGATTCCCGTCTGAGAATTCACTTGTGGTCGAGTCAATTTTTTCCAATATTTTTCTATTTAAAATTTACCATTAGTATAAAAATAGCATTGAAAAATGCAAAAAATACAAAATCATAAACCTATCTCTAATTTGTACGTTATCAAATAAGCGCATCTTAAGTTTCTTCGCGCACTCATCACCTCCGTGGTAGAGTGGTACGTACGCCGGTTTAATGGTGTCGCCTACTTTAAGGTCCCGGGTTCGATTTCCGGTAGGGGTAAATGTTTATATGGCGAATAGGACAAGGAGCATTTGTACCCGAGTCATGGACTTTTATATATATTTCTACACGTAAATACTAATAAATGTATGAATTCGAAAAGTAGTATAATTATATGTTTTTATATCCGTTTGCCTAGTATCTCATAACACAAGCCTTACAGTGCTTACTGTGACTCTTGACCTTACCTTAAGGACCTTACTTGACCTTAAGGACCTTACTTGACCTTAAGGACCTTACTTGACCTTAAGGACCTTACTTGACCTCTTTTACTTTTTTTTTAATTATTACGGACTTTTTTTCAGTGCACACTGATTATTACCCGATATTTAGTGGTACTTATATTTTATGGGTTTTTTGGTTTCACGTTTTGGGTATCGGGTAATAAACAATGTGCACTGAAATCGGTAAAAGTTGTTTTCTTTCAACGTTATCATAAACTATAGGATGCACTGCTCATGTCAGTAAAGCTATGAAGAAGACAAAGCGTTAGATCTTGATATCGAATAAAGTTTGTCAAACAGTGAAACAGAAGTATTGTTAAGACCTGCCTTGATAGGTCGCATTACTTTGAATAAAAGCATTAGGCTGTATGATCATACCTCAATGGATCTGTCGTCATAAGTGGACTGCAGCTCAGGCCCGACCATCTCCAGTATCTGACGCCTTTCCTCGCGGAAATCTGTAACAACATGATAATACATGATGATATTTTATGATATTTGTTGTGTGATTACTGATTACCTATCAGAAAATACGAGTGCCAAAAGTAATTTCGTTTGCTGTAGAACTATAGCGAACTATATTTTCACCTCAATAGAACATTCGTCGATGTAATGCTTTTCTACTGCACTGAAAATAATATTCCGCAAAACAAAGAGTAATTTATTTTCTTCTTTGATCGACTATACTCAGAAAAATATAATATCAATTGCCATAAGAGCAATACTTTCGACAAAGTTCCACAAAACATTCAATGTGTCGCTCTTATTACTTAAAAACCGAAAGCATTTCTCAAGGCACACATAAAGTTAAGACTCGGCAATGTTGTGTTTTGGCACAGTCAATATTAAGTGAACCAGTATCTCAATTAAAGCGTTATCGTCGGCAGTTTTCGAAAGTTTGAATCATAAGCAGCGAATAACGTAACAACGATATCTATGCTTCAGCAATGGGAGGTTTTTTGACACTAATGATAGTGCGAGTCAGGAAACACGGGTTTGACAAGCGATAACTGCACTACCAAATCTGCAGAGACTTAACTGCGAATGTTTACCACCACGATGCATGGAAAATCGAAAGTTCTTCTTACATAATTTTCGAAGTTATATAGAATATTTTAGAAATTACGTGCGAATTTTTCGAAGATACGTGCATTTGCACATGCAATGGGTTACATAGGTTACATAACCTACCTTCATAAATAACGTTCATCGCAATTTTTATGTTTGAAATTCAGAATGCAAGTCCTATAAATTTATTTCTTGACTTGGTGGTATCAACCTTAGTGATAATATTACAGCTGATAGAGAAAAGATATTTGAACGATTGTAACTGTCAAATTGGAAAATGATATGGATGTGTGACTTTAATAATACTTAATAATAATTATGTATTCATTCAAGCGACCAAGGCTGACATTGTGTTAGTAATAACTATCTTAAATTAGTACCTACCAACAAAAAAAAGTTTTGAATATGTGCGCCGGCTCTGTCTCAGACGTAGGTATGTAGATGTGTTACTGATTTAGCTTATTATATGTAGGTACTGTGTTACAGGTAAATCGTGTTACCTACTGCACGTATGCCACAGTCTGGCACAGTTCACGTACAGTCAAGTTGTGCTGAAACTTCTGTAACTTAGTTTAAATTCAAGCGGCATTGCGGCTTTGTCAGTTAACTTGCATTTACGTCTAGAACTAAGCTAAATAAGATTTTGTAATGTTGCAGCTTCTCTCTTGTGTAATTCAAGAGTTCGTGGCATTTATATTTCTTTAAAATATGATTATTTAAACATTTGAAAAAAAAGATTATTTAAGTTAAAAATATTTGTTACTTCAAATGAGAACTTTTTGTTGTTGGAAATTATTTTTAACAATGTTTTTAACAATTTAACAATTTTTAACACTTTCACTTGTTAAAGTTAACATTACTATGGCTGGCTATATATTCAACTCTTTAATTGTATTTTAGATCCGGTAAACTCATTTCACGAACACATAACTAATTACGAATTACGACGGATTTTCGATAACAATAATAAAACTGAAGATTGAATTGTATTTATCCTCTTCAACAGTAGCAGCTCTATTTTTCAGACAGTAAAAATAATCTAGATTTTGTACGAAGCATAATATTGTGTAGAAAATATTGTCAGATTTTCAGAGCTCCATTGTTGAGAGCTTTGAAAAGAAATTGAAAATGATTTTTATTTAGACAGAAAGTTCTTACAATGATGGATGCTAAAATTAACTGTTTCGAGGCTGATTTAGTTACCTATTCTAATCTAGAGGTCTGTCAATAGTTCTGTAGAAGTTTTAAGTGTTAGTGATATGACAAAAAACGATTAGCTCACCCTTGTAGACAGAGACTACGTAGACTTTACACTATGAGAACCCTGATAGTATTCGTTGCCTTATGAGTGATATGAAAAAATAATGATAATCAGATTGTAGACAGAAGCCACGTAGAACTTAACATCCCGAGGCTCCGGCCACTTCTCGCTGCCCTGGATGTGGTCCTGCCGTGCTTGGAGCGTGGCCCTTCTAATAATCATCCCTACAATGTGGCAAAATTGGCCCTACTACTACTAGTGATGATACAATAACGATCAGCTTACCAATAGACAGAGGCCACGTAGACCTCCACGGTCCGAGGGCCTGGTCACTTTTCTCTGCCATGAATGTGACCCTGCAGTGGTTTGATTGGAGCACGTCCCTTTATAGTAATATTACAAAAGTATCAATACTCATGATTGTAGACAGAGGCCACGTAGACATTTACGGTCCGAGGCCCAGGCCACTTCTCGCTGCCGTGAATGTGGCCCTGCAGTGCGTTGAGCACGGCCCTACTAGTGGCGTGAGAAAATAACAATGAACTCACCATTATAAACAGAAGCCACGTTAACCTTTACGGCCCGAGGCCCCGGCCACTTCTCGCTGCCGTTAATATGGCCGTGCAGTCAATACTTAGAATGCACGTTTACTAGTGTCTAATCACTCATTTGGCCGTGTCAGAATATCAGTGCTTCTGGGTTATTCTGACCACTAACGAATGACCCAGAAGTTAATGTTACTGAGACAGGGCTTATTATCAGCACACTGATTGTTCTTTGTCTAAATTCGTTATTTTGTTTTGTTGTTTAGTTACCTTGTTATAATTCTTGTCTTTCTTTTGTCTTAATTAAGTACCTACCTGTCTCATTGTATTGCTGTTTTTTTTGTGTGTTGTTAATAAATGATATTAATTCTATTCTATTCTATAGTGATGTTACATAAAAACATTTTTTTCTTTTTGAAGTCGGTTTGAATTTTTTTTCTATAAAATGTTTTTATTTCAGATTTTTTAGTTACATCATGTGCCGTTACTTACACTAAAAATCAGCCCATACACAACAATGTCATCTAGGTAAACGACAACTTGCTAAAAGGTGATTAATATTTTTCAAGATTATGAAAAAACACATAAACCATTTTCTTTCAGATAAAAAAAGAATTATAAAAATCTGTTAACAACTGGCGAAGTTATGGAAGAACATACATAAAAAAAAACAGTCGAATTGAGAACCTCCTCCTTTTTTGAAGTCGGTTAAAAACAACGAGGAACAGATTGTAGACAGAAGCCATGTAGACCTTTACGGTCCGATGTTGATGATTGAAGATTTCTCGCTGCCGTGGATGTGGCCCTGCAGTGCTTGAAGCACAGTCCTACTAGCCTTACACGTCCTACTACTTAGACCGCGGCCATATTAGTGCTAGAACAAATACGATGATCTCACCATTGTAGACAGAGGCCACGTAAACCTTAACGGTACGAGGCCCCGGCCACTTCTCGCTGCCGTGGATGTGGCCCTGCAGTGCTTGGAGCACGGCCGGCTCCGGAGCGCTCATCGCTCCCCGCTACACCTCACCCCGCGCCTCTCACTCCCCGCCACGACATTCTGAGAACAAAGAAAATTGGAAATTATTATCTTACTTTTTTTTATTATATTTTCCACAAACAACCGATTTTCTTTTTCCAATTGACAAGTGGCGATCTCTTGTGTTGGAGACCAAGATTCACCAGGGTTGATGCGCCAAAAGAGTAAGTAAGTAAATAACACACTGGGCCCTTATAGCAAAAAAAAATATTTTAGTTTTCTTGTTATAAATCCCTTTATTGACAGACAAGACAACAAAACTAATAAGGAGTTAATAAATTCGCATACAATGGTACAAGAAACTGTCTATCTCTACAATATCCTCGTTATTTTCCTCTCATTATCTACACTCACTGACAGAAAAATCGCACCTTTAAAAAATCTGACTTTTAAACTTAGTTTAACCTTATTTGGAATCAATTTATGAGGGAAATTTTGGATATCATTTGAAAGGAGTACCCAAAATAATTAAACTTTTTATTTTTTATTTGAATAGAACAAAAAAAACGATAAAGTTTACAAAACAATACCACTCCTTAATAATGCTTTTTGTACAATAACAACTTAGAAAATACATTTTTTTTAGGGTTGGATTACGGATCACTGCTTTATGAACCTGCATTGACCCATTAAAACCCACAAGTTGCAGCGCAATTGCTCAACCAGCAGCGGTCCTTGAGAGCGGTCCTATAGAGGAACAAAATTGCATTTTTTTTAATGTCATATTTTTGAGATTTATGTTTTTATTATGCTTTTTTAATGCAATGAAATCTTGTTTATTAAGTTCATTTATTGGGCTTTCAAACAAGGCTAATATTGGTGGGAGTACAAGCCGTACACGCATTTGTAAAGTGTTAATAACGCTTAAGAAAAATTTAAAAAGGGTGCGATTTTTTGACGTTGAGTGTAGTTAGCGTATCACGGTGGCCGATAAAACCGGAAATATTTCACGGAAAGTGCTATCCATTAGCGCCGGGCATTAGTGTACCAATGCCCCTGATATTACCCAAACTGTTCTACGTAAGTATATAACGCAAATCACTAACTGTTTTTGTAACTCACACACTGGGCCCCGATACTTTATTTATAACTCCCATTACAGATAGATAAGACAAAACTAAAATATTAAGGAGTTGATAAGTTCGCATATAATAGTAGAAGTAACTGAGTTTATCTCAACAATATCTTCGTTATTTCCCCCTCTTTGGGGGCTCAAGCCATATCACGGTATTCACGGTGCCCGATAAAAAGGGAAATATTTTACGGAAAGTGCTACCCATTTGCGCGGGGATTAGTGTACTAATTCCCCTGACATTACCCCTGAAATAAATATATTTAACTTTGTAATTTATAATACCCTTGATAGATTGACTAGACAGCAAAAATAATAAATAAGGATCAAACAATAGCACAAGCTACCTCTGTATTTCTCATCAAAACCCTCATAATTTTTCCCTTATTAGGGGGTTCCAGATAACGCATCACGGTGTCCGATAAAAGCGGAAATATTTCATGGAAAGTGTTACACACTTGCGCGGGGCATTAGTATGTTAATGCCCCTGACATTACCCAAACGGTTCTACGATTATAATATAAATCACAGATTATTTTTACTAATTATTTTTTTTATTTTTTAAGAATAGGACTGTTTACAAGACTCACACTTATACATAAGTGAAAAACATGATAGAGTACAAAAGACAAGTAGTGTGGCCTTAGTTACAAACTGCCACGGCATGTTAGGTTCACAAAAAGCAGTATATAAAAAAGTTCATGAAAATCAAAAAGTTATTTATAAACCAAAAATATACATATATGAATCTATAAAATATATTATATATATTACTGGCCCTCATACATGAAATAAATATATTTTAGTTCTCCATAGAGAACTAAAATATATTTATTTTGTTATCTTGTCTGTCTGTAAAGGGAGTTATACATATATAACTCCCTTTACAGACAGACAAGATAACAAAAATAATAAGGAGCTAATAATGAGACTCGTTGAATTCATACACAATGGTAAAAATAACTGAGTATATCTCTACCACTCATTATGGGGCTCTAGTTAGCGTATCACGTTGGCCGATAAAAGCGGAAATATTTCACAGAAAATGTTATACATTTCCGCCGGGCGTTAGTGTACCAATGCCCCTGACATTACCCAAACTGTTCTACGCTTTAACACAAATCACCGATAAAGCGAACTCCGCAGATTTTCATAATCTCTGTTGTTCTTTGCGCTTTGGTTTGTTAGTCAAACAATGTATTTTAAAGTTAATTAGTGAGTTGCTATTTTGTTCGCTGATTAGTTTTATGTGAAGGTATTGTTTGTTATTGAGGAGCTCGGTGGCACAGTGGTTAGCGCGCGGCCCGCGATAGTTGAGGTTAAGCAACTTTAGGACTGGTTGGTCACGGGATGGGTGATCAAAAATGTATTATCTCGAGTTCCTCCGTTAAGTCTTTGATCATTGGACCCGCGTGGTGGGTCATGTCATGGCCCATTCTCCTTCTTCTCTTCAAAGGCCTGTACCCTAGCAGTGGGGACATAAAAAATAGCTGATGACGATTGTTACTAAAGGTTTTTGTTTTAAAGTGATATTTAGATGTTCGAGTAGTTCCATAACTTCCACAACCTTATCGTACAAATAGGTTGCTTTATTGACGGACCAGTTCAAAACAGGTTTTAAAAATATTAAACTTCAGAACTTTAAAAATCCTGCTACAAATAAGGAAAGTGTACTTTTAAACATGCATGATATGATTATGGCACAACTCGTATAATAAAGTAAATAACCCGCTATGGTTTACCGACGTTATTATTGGTTCCCTGTTTTAATGCGGCGCCTTAAAAGTACAACCGTAAAATATAAACTTATTTTACCGATATAACCGTAAAATAAGTTTATATTTTACGGTTATATCGGTAATGACGAACCTTAAAACAAAAATATAATATTTTCAAACACCAACAATAATGTTAGTGCATTGGGCCGGATTCCCAAGGATGCGGGCTAGAATCCCGTCAGGGCGATTGTAAAATGCAAAATTAAAAAGTTATAAATAATGATACTGTTTGAACCATGTCATGCTAGCAATCACTAGCAAAGTATTTTTATGTATTAAACGTAGCTTAATAAAATGTAACGACATTATTATGTATTAGTGATAGTTGGTATTCTTCGGTTCTACGGTATGTGGGCACATTCCTTGTTTGTGCATTTTCGGGATTTTACTGACAATTTATTCAGTTTCTAATTTGGAAGTGCACTAGTAATTTTATTCGTTACATACATTTTCAAAATAATGTTTTTCTTTTTTATTATTAAGTTACCTATCATTAATCTATGTAGGTATGTGCGATTTCGTAAGCAATCTTTCCTACCTTTTAGAAATATGAATTTAATAAATGGCATTTTATTGTATTACGCGATGTTAGAAAGTACAGCATTAACTAAATATTCAATACACAATCTTCACATAAGAAACAGAATTCTATAGGTACACTTATTTCTCTCAGCAAATTGAATTTACGATATTTCTCTGACATGTTAAAGAATGTTACGATCAGACTCAAATTGGGGCTCCAAAATTCACAAAGATTTCCGATTCGTTGCGTAGACGTTGGAGTTCGTAGCAGGCTAATGAGTCTCTAATTTGCATATAACATATCAAGACCAGGCGCATCAACATTAGGAAATTCATGAAATTCAATTTAGTGCGAAGACTGGCGTTGATTGCTGTGGCATACAAACAACCTCTGTGGTCTAGTGGTAACAACCACCGGTATCAGACCCAGGGGTCCCGGGTTCGATTCCCAGCGGGGGTACATATTGTTATCGGTTTGGTAGGACTTGTTGTTAACCCGTCTGGCTAGCTACCGTACCATCTTATCTAAGCCTGACGCCATAACAAAAATGTTTTCAGCATTGTTGTGTTCCGGCAGTGAAAGATAATAAGATAGCCAGTACCTCAGTAATAAGGATTCCGGGAGAAGCTCGCTTCCATCTTCAGCCTTAGCAATACTTAACATCAGGTATGATGTTGTCTATGAGTCTCTCCGTTGTTCATTAAAAAAAATACTCTCACGCGCCGCACATACCCCTAGCGGGGTTGGCAGGGCGAAGTTACAGTCCACCGCCGCCGTCACCGAGACGAGATGACGGCGCTGATTTTAAGAGCCATATTACATGTCGACAGTGATTTGCGCGTAAAAGGGCCAATTTTGCCGTTCTTGATCTCAGAAACAAAGATACACTAACAATTTTGACTTAGTGAATAATGCAGAATAGCTATTGGCATAGTTTGTAGCGGCCCTTAATTCATATTTTTTTTTATTTTTGTGTAAAAACCGTAAAGCAGTTTACAGAATACATCTACTGACCAAGTTTCAACTATGTAATCTTCATAGCTTTTGAATAAAGTGGCTGTGACATCTTACCACTTTGGAAGTGTATATCTTTCAAACGGTTGATTTTGAGAAAAAACTGTTATAATTAAATTATATTATTATATTAAAAATGTTTTTTTCAAATCCCTTTGGGAAAAATGCTATATTTCTAAAACTGACAAACATATTTCGTTCAAACCAATTTTCGTTGAAAGTTTTTATTAAGATCTATAGCATATATTTTTTTTTAAATTTTTCACTCTTATTTCAGAAGTTAGAGGGGGGGGGGGGGGGTGGGGCACACATTTTATCACTTTGGAAGTGTACATCTTTCAAACGGTTGACTTTGAAAAAAAAATTGTTTTAGAAACCTTTGATGAAAATTTTTTTTTGTGTCAGTTCCATGTATGAGGAGCCCCCCCTTATTTCATATATTTTTTTATTTTTGTGTAAAAACCGTAAAGCGGCTTACAGAATACATCTACATACCAAGTTTCAACTGTGTAATTCTCATAGTTTTGGAATTAAAAGGGTGTGACATACATCGGTTTGGCCGAATCTATAAGGGTTCCGTTTTTTGCCTTTAGGCTACGAAACCCTAAAAAAGCAACTTGTCTCATGTCGCCCTGACGGGATTCGAAATCGCATCCTTGGGAATCCTGCCCAATGCACTAACCAATTATGCTACAGTGACCTATGATAACAAGGCGAATTTTAAAAAAAAGTTACAGTTCTACAAATCCCTTTCAAATGTCAAATAGTGACGACCTGAAGTATGTTAATATCTTTCAAATGACGAATTGAAAGTGATTGATAGATTTTAAAATTAGACAATTAGCCCCCTGATTTGCCACTGTCATTGCTGTCACATTTTCATACTGTACGAAAGCCAAAGCAGCGACGAAACTGGAACGGAACCTAGTTTTCTTAAGATAATAAGCCCTCTTGTGTCCATCAGACTATTTGTCGGTCACAATAATTTTCGTAGCTACCTTCCAAAATTTCGTCTGATTTGAAAGGCCTACTTTTCTTAAACGCAGTTTTACAACCAGCAATCTAATCGTATTATCAAAACGGTTCTCCAGCCATAATCTTAGTCCAAATTTCATGAATGAATTTATCAAGAAAGTATTGTTATATTTAATTGCGTGTTCACCGAGCCTGCGAGTGACGCGTGACGTAGGCCGGTCACACCTGTAGCTTTGCACGCATATCGATCCAGCCGTATGCCACGCTACCCACGCGGGGTTGGAAATATAATAAATGAATTGTGTGTTTGCCATTGAGGTTATTAACATTAGATATCACGTTTACTTAATTTGGACTTCCTTTCGAAGATGTTGAAATGTAGACCTGAATTTGATTAGTTACTTTTATGTAACGTGGACTAGGGCTTTGTCTTTATTTGAAATCTGAAATTCTTGTCATTAAACTCAATTTAATTGGGTCCAAATTAGTAAAGTACCTATAATAAAATATTTGCTACATAGTGTAATGGCGAGATGCGTTCACTTAAACAACCTAATCCTGCCTTTGTCTTTATAAATTTATATTGTACTAACTAAATATTGTTCAACATAAAGATTAGATTAGATTACATTAGATTAGATAACACTTTATTTGCACACACAGAACAGAAACATACATGGAAACAATAATACGATAAGTTGTACGAAGGGGAGGCCTTATCGCTTCTTCCAGACAACCCTTTTTTTGTTGAGACTGGTCGATGAGTCAAATAGGGCAGATTGTGCGCAAAAAATAAATAAATAAAAAGAAATTAAAATAGTAAAGGAAGTAGATTATTGAACTACAATAAAAATAATAATAAAAAAAAAAGATAAACATACACAATATGGGTAATAAACACAACAGAAAAAACGTAATAAAAAGACATAAAATAAATATAATTTATAATTTATACGAAGTTGATGTAATGCGAGAAAACTAAATAACGATTAAGTACATATAATCAGAAACAGAATTTTATTACAATGAAATCCTCCTTTGGATCATTAACCAAGTTTTTGCACTTTTCTGTACTTTAGATTATATGCCATTTTATTACTTTCGAAAACCGTTAATTGTATATAAATTTTAAAAAATACTTGTAATTTTTATTGCTTAAATCAAACCTTTTTTATTTCTGTGTAAAACTGAAGCTGATTTGATAATTTTTGATCGAAGACAAATCATTAAAAATAAACCGAATTTTCCATCTTTTCATTAATACTTTAAATCTTTAATAGGTACTGAACCAAAAAATCAACTATGTAGCTTCCACAATGTATCATATATTTTGTATTTATTCTGTTTACGTTTTCATTCACATATTTTTTATCAACAACGTGCCATAAATACTGAAATGTTTTCATACAAAATTGGTACCCTTTTCAATCGAAATACGACGCAGCCGTCGGACAATTCCTGTCAATCGTAATATGAAACACATACATTAGCCGGCATTGGAAATAAATAGCTTTTCTTTGTAAAAAATATAAGGGTAGATCGAACACAAATCCCTGAAGTTATTGGTTTTTGTGTTGGATTTCAAACGCGTTATCTTAATATATTAGTTTCTGGCCGAAGGTTTGGAAAGTATCGTTTTTGTATGAATATCAAAATTATTTTTTTCACACAACGTGACCTTTTGTTGGCAAGTATGAATACTAGCAGCAGCCCGTTTCCGTGGTAATATCCGGATAAAAAGTAGCCTATGTTTTAATCCAGACTATCTTCTACCTGTGTGCCATATTTCAGCCAAATTGGCTCAGTAGTGTGAAAGATTAACAAACAAACAAACTAACTGACATTCTTTCGCATTTATAATATTAGTAGGATAGTAGGAGTAGGATTGGTGCTTTGACTGCATAACTGTTATTAGCAAACAAAACATAAAATTCAATTTTATGTTTTGTTGGCGTTGGTTGCTTGGCATAAATACCTGCCAGCACACTAGATATCCTTCACGGGGCTGGTAGAGCATCAAAGGTAGCTTGAAGGTAAAAATGAATCAACATCACTTCCTTAGCCCTACCTCAACCATTGTCATTGGTAGGTCCAAGATGTTGACGGGAAACAATAGTGACAAGTGGCCAGACTCTTAGCCTTCATAGTACCAAAGACTTTCTGTGTTCTGTCCATCGTACCTGATGTTAAGTATTGAGGCTGAAGATGGAAGCAAGCCTCTCCCGGAATCGTCGTCACACGAGGAACTGGCTATCTTATCTCTAACTGCCGGAACACAACAACGCTGAAAATATTGTTGTTATGGCGTCAGGCTTAGATAAGATGGTGGTAGCTAGCCACGCGGACTTACAACAAGTTCTACCACCAACTAAACCAATCTACATTTGTGTTCGAATATACCCTCTCTTAAAAGTTAGCAGCGGCCATAAGCAGCATGAGAAATATTGAAATTTCCATAGCATTTCTATAGATTATGTAAATAATATTAATTTATCACTTCAACTCAAAATTGTGAAAACATACGATAAGTCGTTTCGTTCACCTTCCCGAACGTTCACCCACACGAAAGTTGCTCAACATCTTCGAGCCATAGTCTTATCTACCGGCTACACGCTCCTATAAGGACTGTGCATGCAAGACGGAATACCGTGCGACCGGCCACACTTGCAGGTAAGCACGCACAGTCCGACTGCGTAGTCCTCAGTGTTTAGGAGACGGAGCTCTATGCAATGAGTTAAAACCTCCTTCGAATAACCTCTTACAACCCTCATTTTCATACATTTACTACGTATATCATCGGAAACAATTTTGACGGACTGAGGCGCGAACAGAAGCGCGCCCTGAACGCCCGGCCACACGTGCAGGAAAAACTGTGCAGGTCAAGTTTGCGCAGTCCAAATCTTTAGCATTTCAATGATTACTCAGGCCGCGCTTCAGGACTGCTCGGGATACCGTTTTCCCGGCCACTCGCTCTGTCTTACTTGCGCAAACCGGTTTGTGCAGGTATGCTTTCAGGTAAGACGTTGCGTGTAGCCGGTCCATTAGACCATCAAGAACTTGTCATAAGTAAATATGTATGCCCACCATAATCTTGTCAAACACGCTCACTTAAGGTTGAGCGTGATATAACTAATTAGATAATGCGTACCACGGTCAATGTTCAAGTTTAAATGAAATTCAAGGGTTTAGTACGGTATCGTGTTATCTACGTAGCAAATCCTTTGGTATAGTGCCTCCTCGTTTAATTAAATTTTGGCCACTCTACGGTGGGGAAGTGACATAGCCAGCATAACGAGAATTAAGCCTCCTTATAGTATTTATTTTGAGAGTTTTAATTTTGAATACATTTTAATATTTTGTTTGAAAGTTTTATAACAAAACATATTAGCTTCCAATAAAAATCAAAACTTCATATGCGACTGCGCCGAAGAAGATAGGAAAAAGCATACTCAATAAAATTATTAATACAGAGATCATGTCTTTTCATTTGAGGAACATACATATCTCTCTTGCTATCTATAATTTAGCATGATGAAAACTATTAAAAACAGTATTCCACATGCAACGTCGTCAGATGTATTCGGTGCATAGCAAATTGCAATTTCGGTTATATCGCGCTCCTTGGGGACCACTCCAAAATAAACGATAAAAAAGATTCCTTTAAACTTAAAGGAATCTTTTTTATCGTTTATTTTGGTTAACTAACCAGGGCAGTCACTTATATATACCATACCAAACAGATCAGTAAAGTACTTTTCACGCGATTGAACAAACTAAACAGGCAGACAAACAGAAAAAAATCATAATCAGTTTTGGGGTCTGTCCATTGTTTTTTTTTTTATGAATGACGGGGAGACTCTTAGCCTTCATCATACCTGCTGTTAAGTATTGATAAGGCTGAAGATGGAAGCGAGCCTCTCCCGGAATCCTCAATCACTGAGGAACTGGCTATCTTATCTCTAACTGCCGGAACACAACAATGCTGAAAACATTGTTGTTATGGCGGCAGACTTAGATAAAATGGTGGTAGCTAGCCAGGCGGGCGGACTTACAACAAGTCATACCACCAACCAAACCGAATACAATATGTACCCCCGCTGGGAATCGAACCCGGGATCCCTGGGTCTGATACCGGTGGTTGTACCACTAGACCACAGAGGCGGTTATCTAATGTAAATATTTGACTTTCCAACAATTTTCTTATCCTAACTAATATTATAAATGCGAAAGTGTGATTGTTTGTTCTTTCTTCACGCTATAACCAAAGAATACTATCTATTGCCCTAACTAAGCAAACAATCCTGATTAATGGCATATAGTTAGTTGAAATGACGGAGATTAACATAGGATTTTTTTTATCCCAATATTCCCACGGGAACGGGAACCGCGACGCTGATACCGCGAGCGGCTGCTAGTTACTTATAAATCAGTACTAAAACAGCAGGCCTACCGCCATCTCTTAAATACCGTCATGTCGTAAGAACGTTTTGTTTTCCTTTTGTTTTTATCGAAATTGTCACATTTTAACACACTTCACACTTTGGAGGCGATGATTGAGCGAAGACGTCACAAAACTTCCGTCAAAAAACAAGCTTACTTTAAGAGATTCGTAGAATGAAATATCATGGTAAGATTGAAACAATACTGCGTTAAGAGATGGCGATCCGTAATCCACTGAATAGTAACCCGTTGCCAGCATCAATAAATCTAGTTGAACAACCTCATTTTCGCAGAAACGATCAGCGGACGCAATTTAGCAAAAACAGCGTGTGCTATTACACTATTTTCACCACTGGCACAGTATAAAATGCTTTTATTCACTTTATTGTCGGATCGCGTGTTCCGAAACACTGATTTACGGTACGTACCGTACCATGGAAATCCGTTACAAGTAAACTGTCGTTAACACAATGCCTTAATAGAGTCAATTCTAACAATGTGTTTGAAAAATCAAAAGCTATTAAGTCGGAATTTTTGATGATTCATTTCGTATCGAAAAAAGGCTGTAACATTTTTCGTGAATCGATACTAATATTATGAACACGATATTTACCTACTTCTGTTGCCTTTTATGTTTGAAACAGTTTAAATGATGCTTTAATACATTGCATGCAATGCATAAATTTAAAAATCATGTTAAAAAAGAGGCTCATATGTAAAGGCTATTACAAAGTAGAACATTATTTCAAAGATCGCAATGCATGGATAATACGTTAAGTAACTAATAGTAATATATAATTACTATTATAAAAGAAAAATATTCTAATACAGTACGTTCAATGTTTGTAATACAATATTGTACTTTTTGTGCTTAGCAACGACATGTTTGTTTGTAAATGTGGTAGTTTCTTGCAGCCTTACTTCTTGTCAGCCAAAAGATGTCCTAAATGGCTGGTAGGAATAAAGACAATTCATAAATACTTGATAAGATTTTATATGAATAAATAAATAAATAAATAGTAATTTATTTGTCAAAATTTGGTTACAGTTCGGATCGTGTTTACAGTGATATACCAACATATTGATTAAATTTAACGTGCAAATATTGATTAAATTCAATTCTCCTACAATTTACATAAGACATTATTATATAACAAACAAAAAGTCGAATGTAACATAAAAATTATCAAACAATTAATGTTAAGATATGAAAATGATTAAAAATATATATTCTTAAAGATTAGCTCCACCACAATGTCAATAATAAAAATAAAAGTATTTGATTTGATTGATGTAATACCAGTCGTAAAGATCGCGAAAGTTGTGAAACAGATAACAACCAACAATTAATGGACAACCCATGATTTATGAGTACCTAAGGGCTGTGAAAATACGCTTTATCTAGTTGTATAATTGTTTTTAGGGTTCCGTACCACAAAAGGAAAAAACGGAACCCTTATAGGATCACTTCGTCGTCCGTCCGTCCGTCCGTCTGTCAAGACCGTTTTTTTTAGGAACGCGTGGAGGTATCAAACTGAAATTTATATCTAAGTAATACTCAGGTCTACTGTCCCTTGGAGCTGTGAAAAAATCAAACTTCTAAGCCAAAGCAATCAAAAGATACAGCCGTTTATGCCGCAAATTTCCGCATATTTTCGAAACTCGCACGGGAATCAAAACCTACAGGGTACTTCCCGTGAACTTAAAATCTTGAAATTTGGTACGAAGTAGCGTCTTATAGTAGAGATAAAGGAAAAATTGCGAAAACCGTAAATTTTTTTGTTACATCATAATATATTTTTCTTTTTAATTCGAAACGTAGCCCCCGGTGCACGTACCCGACTCGCACTTAGGCGGTTTTGTTTTGTTTCCAGTCGATTTGTACTATACGGTAGCATTCAGACATATAACCGAGGGAAATTCAGCAATTTAACCTCTCAGACCCCGGGCATTTTGAAAATACGCCAAAAAAAACACCCCCTAATAAACTGACAATATGGAATGAAAATGCCGTCTTTCACCAAAAACCTGATTATTTCGCAATCAGACCATATTTTTTCATTCTGCAAACTGTATTTGATTTATGAATATTTATACCATATTCAGATACTGAAATCGAAAACTATGACATCTAGGAATACACTTCACACATAAATTATAACCACGCCTTGTCCCTAGTAGGGGCAGGCAAAGTGACCTTCTTTCTGCTTGCCATGATCCTTTCTTATCATTTATTCTGCCTCTTTTTTACTCATAACACTACACTCGGCTGCAATGGAATCGAGCCACTGCGTTATGTACATACAATCATGCTCACTTCACGGTCTACAAAATAAAAAAGTATTTGTATTTCTGTAAAGATAACTGAGAAAACATTTTTTGATTTTCTAAAATTTCAATGAAACAAATGTTTAGTTTTGATACTTACGATAAATTTTAAATAGAAAAAAGTCTCGGTGGCTCAGTGGTTAGAGCATTGGATCGGATTTCCAAAGGTCGGTTTCGAGTCCTATCTGAGAATTCACTTGTGGCCGAGTTAATTTTTTCCAATATTTTTCTATTTAAAATTTATTATATTTAAAAAGTTTAGTAATAGCATTGAAAAATGTAAATATTCAAAAATCATAAAAAATGATTTAATTTTAAATTGTAGGAAACCTGATTGAGTGAATTTGTTTTCCTTACTTTGCACAAAACTGTAAGTTTTCTTGAATTTTTGGTACATTTATTCGTAAGTCGAGTAATCGACTCATAACTCAGTTTATACTTTTTGAATAATGAGACTGTAAAGTAAGTATGTTTGTATGAAAATAACGCAGTGGTTTGATTACTTCGCAGCCGAGTGTAGATTCTTCATACATGCCATCTCACCATCATACTAACATAACACTTGATAGGACCATTTTGAACACAATCGTCATACTGCTCTACCCATTTTCTCAAAAGTGATTACAAGACTTCACCGTAGGAAAATGACTGGGCTACATTATTATTATACAATATCCACAAAAGGATTTTCCATAATACCCGGAGGAAAGATAAGCCCATAATCTCGTTCTAATACGCGAAAGGATTCAACTGTCGCCGCGAAGGCCTTCTGATGACAAACTGACAGGGGTTACAGCTAAAATCTTTTTAATTCTATAAAGACTTTATTTTAATATCATTAAAGTTTAAAATTAATTTATTTTTTGTGCGGACTTTCTATTTTTTTTTGTTGAGGACTGTCTCTGTGGAGGACGCCTACATACTTTGCTGAAGAATTTGTACATCGTTAGAACAATTTTAAATTTGATACGAGTAAGTTTTTTTTTAAATAAAATGTCTATAAGTTGATTCTTGGGTGAAATTTTTATTAATGTATTATCTCTTGACCTGAACAAAGAACACTAGAAAGAGGTCAGTAGTAAATTATGAATTATATGCTGGAACCATGGTCGTCTCCTGCACACAAATTGGTACCTATTTGTTTTTATAAAAAAAAACAAGCGCATTTGCGACCGGCTGGGAAATATAGTGGAATGTCAAATCATTAAACATACCATACAGTAACCCATTTTTTCTAAGCCGCAGGCTGATTACTTAACAAAAAATAACCCAGCAAACAGTTACGCGCTGTCATAAGTGTCACATTTACTGTATGAGTTTTCGTTAGAGAATCAGCCCTCGTTCCGGTGTGGGTTAGAAAAGTGAGCCAATACGATCTAACATCTTTTTCGCTATACGTCTTAACATTTTATCATTCATGTATAGTTATAACAAACATTTCTTTTAAGTAAATGATATGATTTTCTAAAATTATTTCTACGTGCTACATTTATTCGTAGCCATTCCAGCTACGGATAAAAGTAGAAGTCAAAACAAAATGAAAAATGTTATCCGTTTGTTATACCTTTTTCACGCAAAATTGGTGCTGAATAGATTTTGCGAGATATACCTTACTTGGTGTGCCGTAGTGCCATGTGGTGACGGCCTAAGAATACAAGTGTCACCACTCCCTTACATGCCTGGGATGTCGTAAGAGTCGACTAACGGTCGGTTTCAATAACTTATCTACAGTAAGAGATAGGCTTACTAGAGCTTTGTTGTCTAGATATTTTTGTTATTCAACCTAAAATAACCCAAAATAACAGCGGTTGCTAAGTAACGTAACCAAGATAGGCCTACCTCTTGTTAGGGATAGATTATTGAAACCGGCCGTAAGAGGCTCGACGCATTGAAAACCTGTGTGAGAGAAGGAAAACTTGAAACAAACCCTACCAACCCATCTGGCCAGCTTGGTAGCAGTAGGCTAATAGCCTCCTATGAACGCCACAACAGGCGTGAGCTAGGAGAGGACTATGTCCTTACTTGGTTAGGTACCAGGGTCAATATTAAAAATACTTTTCATGAAGTAAAAGCCGTAAAAAATGCAATAAGTGACGCACTAACTAAATCACTATACAGGATTCAACTCACGTTGACAAAGCGACCTGTGTCGCTGATATTATATAACAATGATAAACAAAAGGGTACTCACGAAACAAGGAGTTAAAGTTTGTGTTTAAACACCCACCTTACAAATCTAACCATCCGTAGGTAAAGTACTACATCACCATTAATACAAACTACGTTAGTACAATTAATGACACCCACACATTGTCGCTACAATTCTCAACTTAAATGTATGTTGAGTGTATTGTCTGAACTTTAGTTAGTGGCATTAAATGTAACCAAAGAAATTAAATTTACGACGATTAATCTGTTTATTGTTTACCTACTACTATCGATCATTGCTTTACTCGTCTAGAAAACTTCCCAAAAATTATAAGTAATCATACATAGATTATTTATTCCAAGGTTAGTGTCATGAGTATTTATAGTTTCACTCTACTTTTTCTATTTGTTATGTAAAACCGTACAGTCGGGGAACTTCTCGGTTGATCAGTGGAGATTTTTTGAAAACCGATATTTTGGAAAGTATTAAAGATAAAGAAATAATTTATTCATAAAATGAAATACCTATTATAGTTTCCACAGAACAGAAAAAACAGTTAAAATAAAACAATAAAATTACAATATATTACAATTTAACTTTTTTGTGAAAATAAGTGAAAATAACATAAAATATTATTTACCGATGATATGTTATGCCTCCCTTAGACAAAATAGTCTCTCGGCTATTATTTTTTCACATTAAAACTGCAAAGTATGGCATTTTTCTAATTTTTATCTATATGATTCCGCGTGGAGGTTACGATCGCGACTGAGTAAGCAAAACGACGTTGTACTTGAACATAGGCAAACCTTTGCGCATATGGGGCTACGTGGGTACCGCCCACTTGCGACTTCTACTGTTTTTTTCTGTTCTGTGATAGATTCAATTATTTGTGATATAAACGTTTTCTATAAGTGTATTACTTTTTGAGATAACTTTCTTCAAAAAACTCTATTGATCAACCGGTAGGCTCCCCGATTGTACATGAAAACAAAATACCAGACAAAGGACATTTTCAACCATTTTTACTCACAGCTCGGGTATAGGTACGTGTAGTGGTACAACCACCGGTATCAGACCCAGAGGTCTCGTGTTCGATTCCCAGCGGGGGTTCATATTGTATTCGGTTTGGTTGGTGGTAGGACTTGTTGTAAGTCCGCCTGGCTAGCTACCACCATCTTATCTAAATCTGACGCCAGAACAACAATGTTTTCAGCATTGTTGTGTTCTGGCAGTTCGAGATAAGATAGCCAGTTCCTCAGTGGCTGAGGATTCCGGGAGAGGCTCGCTTCCATCTTCAGCCTTATCAATACTTAACATCAGGTATGATGTAGGCTAAGAGTCTCCCCGTCGTTCATAAAAAAAAGAATAAAATAATGAGGCCCTAACCTGCCCTAACACATACGCAAGACCAATGTGGATTGGTAGTGGTTACCTTTTCAATGTAAAGAAAATGCATCTTGAACAGGAATCTACTCCACGACGTGATTTCTTCACACCACCCCATACAACCATCAGCTGGTCGTGGTAAGTCAATCATTCGTGCGTATTTTTGTCTCTATCTACTGATGTAAAACATAACAAGGACGTGTAAATAATTCGTCGTTTCCTCCAATGTAGCCATTTCGTGGTATCATCGCAAATTGCCTTTATGATGTCAACGGGAATTGGCGTCCTTATGATTATGATGTACCCACGCAGACACTCTCATTACTCTTCAAGAAATGTAAAAGATAAATTAATATTTCTTATGTACATTTAGGAAAGTATTTGTATTTTTTGTCACATATAATGAAAAATAAATTCCTTAATGAAATTGAAAATACTTTATCAATTTTATTACACCGTCTGTATAACTTCTCTTCGCTGTAGTAATACTTACACCTATATTCTAAGACGTTCCTCCAAAACTTACTCGTCCTCGACTTAACGAAACCTCATTGAAAACCTCTTTGAAATAGTCCTTGAAATTAGTATTCTAAGTCGTTACTCTGTCTCGACGTAAGGACCTGGAGGAGCCAAAGAGTACGTAGCCACTCCGTGTTAGGCCTAGCGCACACTACCATTTTTACCACGACGAGACGGTACGGAGATGGTTTTATGCATTTGGGGTGAAAAGATGTTTGTTTGTGCAAACCAATGCTTCCATTTATCTCCAAAACTACTTGTCAGATTTTGATGCGGTTTTCAGTGATGGGTTCGGGTTTGATTAGTGCTATGTTCTTAGATAGGTGTTATGGTGACAACTCACCAGGGGGCGCTGCAGTAAACATTTGATTGTGCAAATCCAAAACTACTTGTCTAAATTTGATGTGGTTTTCAGTAATGGCGTTTATTAGTACAGAGTACATAATACCTATGCTCACTGAAAAGCTTGAAAAAAGCAAAATTTTAAATTTTGAAAAATCCCACTACGGTTAAAACGTAAGTGAAAAAGGTTAAATAATTAAAAACCCCCACTTAATTATCCGTCAGAGGCTGTCATCACTATTTTAAAGTTCAACTAATAGTTATAAATAAGTATTACAATAAAATATTTAATTATCCCCAGACAGATTGTGACAGACATGATACAAGTTTGCTTTTTTCTAGTATATTTTCTTGTTTCATATTTATCACTATTTAAGAGGTCCGATTATCAAAATTTTTAACAAGAAAATACAATGACTAGAAAACAAATCAACTTGGCTCATATCGCTCAAACGGGACTCAAACCTTTCGGTATCCAGCCCACTGCTCTAACCAGTCGAAATGAAAACGTTCGCTTCGTTTGTTTATGTTAAAATATGCGCTTTAACAATATATAGTTACTATAACTTTAACAACAGTTATTTTCAAGAGACAAGTTGCTTTTTTTCTGGTATATTTTCTTGTTTAATTTTATCACATAAAAATAACATTGTAAAATGCAAAATTAAAAAGTTATAAATAGGTAAGTCATAGTTAGTTGCAACTTGGGCACAAGTTATACGACTCACTTAAAATTTCAACAGAATAACTTATGCTGTATCAATGTTTATTTTTGTATTATTTATATTCAACAGTTTACTTCTCCTTATATTTTTCTAAGACTTGTCCACATATTTATCGTGTTATGAGCAAACCTTTTTTAAGGCGCTTCCTTTTAACATATAAGTACTCAATAAAAACTATTTCTGTAGTGCAATAGATAAGATTTATGTATTGTCGTGTATACAAGTAGGAAATTTAAATCCCCCTGTCACATTCACACGCGTATAATAGCAGGTTTAACTAATATTCGTCATTCACCTAACAACGCAGATGTTACATTCACATACGGGGGATATTGTCGAAATTCTTTGGTGTATTCCAAAAGGATTTTTTAGGATTTTACATATTTCAAAGGATGTATTGTAAGTTTGAAAAGAGTACAGTTACCTGTTACTGCTTTGTGTATCGCTTGTGCGTTAGTATTTATGGATTTTTTCATTGAAATTATCAATAGCAGCTAAAATTATACGATGGACCGCTTTGGCCAGTTCTCTTCATTCATTCATAAGGAAAAGAAAGACATGTGGTACGTAAATGCCGCGTGGACATTAAAATATGGCTGTTGAAACGATATCACAGGCATCAGCTATTCAATTATTTAAAAACCACAATACCATACATTTATATCGGTACTATCCTACTTACTAATCTTACTTCCTATCCCACTCCTATTATAAAATTATAAATGCAAAAAATTATGAGGATGTTTTGATGTTTGTAACTCTTTCACGCAAAAACTACTGAATAGATTTGGTTGAAATTTGGCACACAGATAGTAGATTTAAACATAGGACACTATTTATCCCGATGTTCCCACGGGAAAGAGTATTATAACGGGGGCGTGCTCTATTGAATTAAAACTATGTTTAATTCGATACTGTTTTTATATATTTCGATATGATGTTTTAGTATTGCCTAGGAGTTTGTTTCATAATGTAATGAGTGAGTTACATGATGAAGCGTGGACTGGAGGTCATTTAGGTCTAGCGAAGACTTTGAAAAGGTTTTGCTCCAGATATTTCATGCAACATGCAGATAGGGAAGTAGAGCGTTATGTAGGTTCGTGTGTGCCATGTCAGGAAAAGAAGGTTATCAAAAAAGATTCCGTCGAATTTAGAACCTCCTTCTTTTTTTTTAAGTCGGTTAAAATGTCTCGGAATTGATGCTAATCCGTGTAACAAATATTTTTGAAAAGGTACGAATTGATGTTTTGGGTCCATTCCCACGTTCGTCGAGGAATAATCGTTTTGTAATTGTTTCTGTGGAATATGCGTCGCGTTTTGCTATTTGTAAGGCTGTTCCTAGGGTTACAGCAGATGTTATAGTAAACTTTCTAATAGAAGAAATATTTTGTAGATTTGGTGACATAAAAGGGATTATCTCAGATCGAGGTACGGTTTTCACTGCGAGAGGTACCGGGATCGTTACCCGGCGCCGCCACCATTTATAGCGAAGGCGTGCTCTATTGAATTAAAACTATGTTTAATTCTATACTGTTTTTATATTCAGTAATTAAACTAGTATTTTTACAATATTTTATAATATTTTAGGCGACCATCCATGTCTACGCATGACAGGCCTCTCCTTTCTTAATTTTACTATGTTTACTATGTTGACGACCTGTTTGGCGCAGGGTTACTAAACCCACCTTCTGCGCCAGAGGTCCTGGGTTCGATCCCCGGACAAGACAAATACTTGTGTGCATGAACATGTCTAATTGTCTTGGTCTGGGTATTTAATATGTATATTATGTATGTATTTAGAAAAATAAAAGTATATGAGTATGTTTATCCGTTATCTAGTATCCATAACACAAGTTCTTCATGAAACTTAACGTGGGCTAGATAATTGGTGTGATTGTATACAATTATTTATTTATTATTATTACTATAAACAAAACCAGCCAGCAACGGTGGTGTAGCGGCCACCTTGTAGTGCGGAGACATATACGATCTCCACAGTATCAAGAGGGTGAAACCGCGGGCGCCCGCTAAGTCTATTATAAGAGTAATGGCAACAAAATTAATGTCGGGAAGTAGAGCAAACAATGTTCCAAAGCTTCTCTTAAGCACTGTACATGCTGTCTAGATCTGTAGATCAAAAAACTTTACTGATGGCATACACGGCTTTGTTGTTTCTTCATTGCGATATGGCATTATTTTCTGGGGTAATTCATCATACAGAGAAATCATATTAAGAGCTCAAAAGAAATGCATTCAAGCAATTTGTGGGCTGAAACCAGTAGAAAGTTGCCAATCTTGTTACAAGTCTTTAAGATTATTAACGTTTCCCAGCCTCTATATCCTCGAATGCTGTATGTTTGTTAAATGTAATCCTGAGTTGTTTGAGTTGGTAAAGTTTGCAAAAGATTCTCGTCTTCGCCCTAGGAAGCCCTATAATCGTACTCTGCGTTGTATAACAGCAATGATGGATAAGAGTGTCGTCAGCATGGCAAACAACAAACTTAACCAAAATTAAATTTAAAAATGTATTGACTAAACTATTAATTGACAAATGCTATTATGACATAAGAGATTTTTGTAATGGCGATTTTGATAATATTGACATGATACTAAAAAATAAATGATTTTAATGATATACTTTAACAATTTGTAACAATGAATAATTTGTTAAATTTCGGAGATATAAACTGTTCTTTTAAATTCGTATACCGAAAATGGTAAAACATCGATAGAACTTTAAACATTGTTAAATGTATACCTACATACAACACCATTATTGTACCTATGTTTATGAATAAATTATTTATATTTCTATTTCTAAATTATTTCTAAAACTATACAATAAAATCCATCAAGATCCTGCCCACTTATATTACTTAGGTACATAACTTGAGAACTGTACTTGTAACTAAACCGTCTTTCATAACGGCTGAAACTCAATTCCAAGCATTTGAATTCTTCGGTAAAATACAAATTTGCGGAACGGACTCAGCTGTATGGAAACTTTCCGACAATTAGTTTAATGCTCACGACTTTAGTTGGTAAATGTTACCCATATCCACAGAGGATTTACAGAATGGCTAGGAAGCTAAGGGATAACAAATTATACATATTTACGGCTCGAACTAAAGTGTAGTGCTAACCGCTGAGATATGGAGTGGAAGTACTGCTTCAATGCCTACGATTTTATAGTAATGATGATTATAATAATAATAATAAATAATAATAAAAATTCATTTATTCCATCATCACACAATAGGTTACTTATGTCTAAAATGTAACAAAATACTTGAGTACGATAATGACCTGAAGTGTGAGAAGCTGGTGCCTGTAATAGGTTTAGAAAACCGGTTACACAGGTCACCAGGCCACCCCCGCAAAAGGATACATTCTGCTCCTAATTTTTTGTGTTTGTAAGCCTATGTGTAAGTATTAATTAAAAATAAAAAGAGATAAAAACTTAACAGCTAAAACATTATTATAATGCAGAATTTTGCAGTTAAGTACGTGTCTGTGTAGTGTGTACTTATTGGTGTAGGTGTTTGTGTGTGTGTGTGTGTGTGTGTGTGATTATGTATGTGCCAATTAAATTATAAAGCCAAGATAACCCGAGAGGAAAAGCTAGTGTGAGTTATATATATTTGTTTATAATTTTGTTTTTTTTTATTTTTTTTATGTATAGAGGTATTTATTTATAATTTTATTTTAGAGGAATTAGGAATTTCTCAGTTGTTTGATAATCTTGTTTATTTAGGTAGTTAGTAACCTTTACCTTACAACTGGCCCTGTTGAGCGAAAAGATATCAAGAATCCTATTTATTTTGTTATAAAGGTACCCATAAAAATATAAAAATTATGAGAGGTAGCTGTCCTAAGAGGCGGTATTTGACAGATTGTGCCCTTTCTACGTTTGTCTTTTTGTAAATCAGGATCATATATTAGCTGAGAGTGTTTTTTAAGTACGGTGTTAAGTATGTAGGTTTGTCTTACTGTAAGTACCTGCCACTCTCTGTAGAGGTCCACTGTAGGGTGTCGGAAGGGAAGACCAGCGGCTACCTTAAGAATAGCACGTTGTGCTCTTTCAACTTCGAGGAGATCCGTTTTTGCAACACCACCCCACACCGCAATACAGTATTCCAATAAAGACTGACATAGCGCATAATATACTGTCTTGGTGAGTTTGCGGTCCCCTACGTATTTAAGGGTTTTAAAAATATATATAAGCTTACGTAATCTGGGTACGAGGGAATATATATGAAGCCTGAAGGTGAGCGTTTGGTCAATGATGACACCCAGATGTTTGACGCTACTGGTCCTCTCTAGAGTAGCACATGAACACGACGCAAGATCTTTGATGCAGTCGTGGGCAGTTAGATGGAAATTGTTTGATGGGAGGTGGGAAGTTCTTAATGCAAACGTGATATATTTAGTTTTAGTTACATTTAGAGTCAGCATATTTCGTTTCAGCCAAACCATAACCTCATCAAGACCGTTTTGAGCGTTTAGAAATGCTTCATTCCAGGTTGATCCACAAAAGAAGAGAGCAGTGTCGTCGGCAAAAGTATAGACCTTTCCCCCACAAAGCTGTAGATCAAAATAATAAAAACTACTTATATGATAATGTTTTTCTCAGATTCTCTACATGCTTTGCAAACTACGAATTTTATAATTTTCTCAAATGTATCACATTTTTCGATAGATCCCCTTATTTTTTGCACGCTACTAAAATATTTCACGAACGTAAAAGTTTGTAGAATATAAAACTAGGCTGAAATAGCCGCTATGGATTTTCTGAATGTCCACGCAGACAAAGTCGCGGGCGGAAGCTAGTTACAAAAATATATAAACTTACAACCAGATATGCCAAACAAAAATTTTCATCACATGATTTTTTCTAGTAAGGCACGACACGACGACGACGCCTCATGCTGTGCCATCCAGTATATCGCTACAAGTAAAAACCAAATATTTAAACTTTTAACGACCACTCTCACTCAACCCAAAATGGCCTGATCAAATTTCAGAGCAGTAACTTAATTTATAGGTGAAAACTAAAGCGACCCTCCAGTCCTCCAATTACACCGAGTCCGTGATTTAAAACTTCTGTTAGCAGAGGTTTAGCAAACGACCTGAGGTTTACTTGAATAAAATATTTGTTGATTTTCGACAGACTTTCGCGGAGAAAAAAATGAGGGTAAATTGTATTTGTGTTAACTCAAATATTTAATAACAAAACTAGGTATTAACTTTTTATTTTTTTCTGTTTATTTAGTTCCTTTTTTATTTCTGTCTCTTATGTTGACAAGAATTATCGTACGAATCTGCTGAGTTTTCCACTGTGTGCACTGAGTAATTGTAAGTTACCTCAGTGGTTGAGGATTTCGGGAAAGGCGCGCTTTCATCTTCAGCCTTATCAATACTTAACATCAGGTATGATGAAAGCTAAGCGTCTCCTCGTTGTTAATTATAAAAGTAGTTGTTAATTATAAAATAAAATAACACCAAAATTTATTTTATTTTAAGTATGTATATTGTGGAATAGGTGGTAGGTACAGTCGGAGAAATTCTCGGTAGACCATCTTTTTAGGAGCGTTATTTGAAAAAGTTATGTGCTTAAGTATAAATAACATTTATCTCACAAATAGTTATTAGGTCAATAATAGGTATTTCATTTGAATAATAAATTATTTCTTAAGATTAATACTTTTCGAAAAAACGTTTACCAGCAGAACTCTACTAGTCGACCGGAAAGTGCCCCGATTATACTAGCATTGCAAACTCAGAGATACATATAAAATTAAATCAACATTTAATCAAATGCTTCACTCACTTCAATTATTTTAGATTAGATATTGTCAATGACAAACAGAATATACAACCAAATTTTGTCGATAAATACCAAATAATTGGATGCTGATGAAATATGCGTTCACCGAAGCTCAGTGAGTGGGAAAATCAAAGTAACAATAGAGAAATAATTAACATATTACTAATACCACTAACGTTTGTAAACGTGCATTAATTTCGATTTGTGGGTTATACTAATTGAACAAATGTACAGGTACCGTTGCTACTTCTGTGATTTTCGTTTCATCTATTGTACGTACTTTGTTCAGTTTATTAATATTATGTACAGTCAGCAGCACGTACCGCACGCTTTACTTTTGCACTACGAAAACCGCCGCTATTATGAACGTCGTAAGGGCGCTCTCAAGGTCAAAGTGTAAAGCCGTATCTGCTGTTGACTGTACATCTAAATAAAAAATCCAGTCTTTTTAAACTTCACAAAAAAGAAATACATCCTAATTTTAGTAAGTACTTAGCAACGATATACGCAATTGCAAATTGTATTTTATACTTACAGCGATTAAAAATGTTGGTTATCTAAGAAATTATGAAACGGAAAGAAGAAGAAAAGCTTGCTGCCAAAAAGACAGAACTCTATGGCGACAATGGTGGCAAAATATTACTTTTACAATTCGGAGCGATTTGATTGCAGAATATATTCAGGCAAGCACACAAGTAATGTTTAAATAAATAATTTTTCACCTCACACGCTCTGAAAAGGAGGTTTTGTCAATTAGTTCAGGCGTAGAAAATCGCTTTTTGCGGCCTAGCGCGGCAAAGTACTTTTTTAAATTAATATCTAAAAATATGTCATAATGCGTTCCGATTCGCACTATTGACACTTTTGTTATATTTGATTCTTATTTCAAATAGCTTTAATTTAATTATAACACTCCGGTTTGGTTATATTATTTAAGTTCATTGAATCATAGAAACAATAACAATAAGATTAAACTATTTGTTATAAGAATTTTATATTAGGCTGGGTGAGATTTCACAACCTATAATTGGATTTCTTACTGTGACATAAATCTTTATTTTTAAATTGTCTTTGTCTTGTACCTCATGTCAGTGTCAACATTTACGGAATCGTTTTTATTCTTATTAATAAGTAACAATATATTCCTAGTTTAAATAACTTTGAATTAACTATAATACTCCCTTTTTTATTATTTTAGTTTTTTATATCATTAAAACAACGAGAATAAGGTATATTTAGATTAAACTTTAAGTTTAAAGAATTTTTTACCGGAAGTTGACCGCGGTAACAACCATTTAATGTTCCTCGCTGTTGTGAGGTGAAAAATTGTGTCACTTGCTCAGATTTCAATAGAGGCAACTCGCCGCTAAATAACCAACTTTCCAGCCTTGCATAACAAATAACTATTATTAGCTTTTATACTTATAAGAAATACTAATACTTTAGGTCTTATGTTTCTACGGATTAAGATTTTTTAGTCATACATTGCTTTTATTGTTTTTATTTTTAACCGCCTCTGTGGTCCAGTGGTACAACCACTGGTATCAGACCCAGGGGTCCCGGGTTCGAGTCCCAGCGGGGGTACATATTGTATTCGGTTTGGTTGGTGGTAGGACTTGTTGTAAGTCCGCCTGGCTAGCTACCACCATCTTATCTAAGTCTGACGCCATAACAACAATGTTTTCAGCATTGTTGTGTTCGGGCAGTTAAAGATTAGATAGCCAGTTCCTCACTGATTGAGGATTCCGGGAGAGGCTCGCTTGCATCTTCAGCCTTATCAATACTTAACATCAGGTATGATATAAGAGTTTCCCCATCGCTCATAAAAATTAATAAAAAGAAACCAGACGTTTTGGAACCATTCCAGGGTCCGTGGTCACGGGATGGCATCATCCCTGATAGAGTTTGATTTTAACACAAAAGCGAAGATGTTTATACAAAGGACATGTCCCAATTTGGGCCACGTCTATGTACACTACCTCCAAAGATAGAGGAAAAATTACTGATTTTGAGAAAAATACAACTAATTTTATATAATGCATGGTTAAGTGGTTATTAAAAAAACAAATCAATATTTTTTACTCGAAATAAGGAGTCAAATATGGCAACTCGACGTTAAAAACATCTGTCAGTGTCACTGTTATTGAGTTCTACCCTGTGTTCAACTGTAATTCTATTGACTGACAGTGACAGTGACAAAATGACACCTTCCGCCATGATGTATTTTTGATGTGTTTGCATTATATTTATTGTTCCTTCCAGAAAAGAAAGCGATTTTAAATAAATTGAGTAGTTAGAAATTGTTTATCTTCTTTTAAACTATCTTTTGACTGTACACAGACGTGGCCCAGATTTCATACATTTTTGGATATCACCTTTAATAGTTTTTGTCATCATCTTCGCTATTGCATAGCCTCTGACATTACATTCACACATATTAAATACAACCTTTAAAGAATTAAAAACAAGACGAGTTTCGTGTCGTCGTCGTCGGCTTGTCTGTAATTACCAAATTTTTTCTGTAATTCTCTTTTTTCCTTTTTAATATTTTATAAAATATAAAAGTTTGCCTTTATCATAAAGACTGCATAAGTTAAATTTATTTCCGTTAAAAGTCTCACAATATCCTAAACAACAAGGAGGGTCCCAAAGGTCCGGAAGCCATATCACATTAAACTAGTGACGGAGAGGGATTGCGACCATAAATAATATTAACCTACTAAACTACAAATTATTCAGATCCCATTTCACACCGATCAACTTTCACTGTACCTATGTATTTAAGAACCTGTTTAAGTTTTCTATTTCAATTGAGTAGTTATCAAAACTGGAATTAATCACTGGAAGTACTGAACCGATTTTGAAAATTCTTTTGAAAGACATACGGAGCGAGAGAAAAATATAGAATGCACCAGCTAATTTTTACAGCTTTCCTGTGCTGATTGTAAAGGCCTATTAATGGACAGGGTATAAGTACTCGAAAACTATTGTAGGCGATGAGTTGGCATCCTGTCACCATTACAGACCTATATCATGATAGACGGAAAAAGTGTACCTACCTTGCGTGTCAAAAGATTGATCCACGATGATTTGTATGAGACCATTGCCATGAAAACACGCGTCACTCAGAAACAAAAATGGCTAATTGTGCAGTACTTTCTTGAATTTCTTACTAACTTACTTTTACGTACTTTTTTGAAGAGCTCGTTAATAACATTTACACATCACTAAATCTCGCTCTTGACGTCATCGTGGGTACGAAACATTCGACACTCTAAGTTTGAAGCGCTCTTTTCGTCTATCTCGATATATCTCTGTGGTCACTATTATTTCCGGATCTTAGACCCAACAAAAGCCAAATGCGGCGTCGTTGAGGTGTGATAATACAAAGTTATTTTTATAAATTTCTCTCTCAAGCTGTACCTCTGATGATCTACCAACCCTGCAAGCGACTTATGGCGTGAAGGACAAAATTAATATGTATGACTGTATTTTAGATGGGTCGATATGGAAAACACTTGATTAAAGACACGAATTTACTGTGCACAAAATTTTAATACAACGAGAAAATATTGCGTTCGGCATAAGATGGACGGCGACAAAGTACAGAGAGATATATTGCTCTATAGGAAACGGAAGCTAGAACATTATTGTTCTTAATTCTATGTGGCCTGTAACATGTATGATAGCGATTTATGAGCTAAAGGTGGGTCCAGATTTACGTACTTTTTGCCCGTTCAAAGGAAATGAACGCACGATGATCGCAGCGACAAAATTGGCGTTCAGAGTTTTTTAATCGCGACTTTGACTATTACGAAACGGAGGTACGGTACGGACAAAATAATATATCCACCCACTCACCTTAATTATCTACAAAAAGAGCTAACCGTATCTTTAGGTCTTGTACCGTATCTTGAGGTTTTACCCAAATCGGACAATAGTAGGAAGTTACATTTGTACTAATATAACTTTATACTATTTCAGTAACTAAAGTGGCTATCGCAATCAACTGTTTTCCATTTGCAGAGTGCAAAAGTTATTTGTAATGCAAGGCTAGAAAGTTGGGTATTAGCGGCGAGTTACCTCTATTGAAATCTAAGCAAGTGAAGAATTCTAGGATTGAAAGATTCAAAGATTGAATCAAGACGCTAAAAACTTTTCTGCCGAGCGCAACACACAATTTTTCACCTCACAACAGCATTTTAAGGTTGTTTCCGCGGTCAACTACCGGTAAAAAATACTAACAAATAATTTAATCTAAATATACCTTATTCTTGTTGTTTTAATGATATAAAACCTAAAATAATAAAAAAGGGAGTATTATAGTTAATTCAAAGTTATATGAAGTAGGAATATATTGTTACTTAAAAATAACAATAAAAACGATTCGGTAAATGTTGACATTGACATGAGGTACTAGACAAAGACAATTTAAAAATAAAGGTTTATGCCACGTTCCAAAAGCCAATCATAGGCTGTGAAATATCACCCAGCCTAATATAAAATTCTTATAACAAATAGTGTTTTTATGAATCAATGAACTAAAATAATATAATAAAACCAAAAACGGAGTAATATAATTAATTCAAAGATATTTTAAATAAGTATAAAATGTAACAAAAACGTTAATAGTGCGATTCCGAATGCATTATGACATATTTTTGGTGTTAAATTAAAAAAGTACTTTGCCGCGCTAGGCCGCAAAAAGCGATTTTCTACGCCTAAACTGATTGACAAAACCTCCTTTTCAGAGCGTGTGAGGTGAAAATATAACTTTTATACTTAATCGTTTTGTCGTTACTTAGAAGGTTCTCGCAGTCAACTGTTCACCGCATTTACATACAACTAAATATAAACACGTAATAAACAAGAGACTGTCGCCAGTTGCTTATGAAAAATCTACGCTTAAATTTACAACGTTGACAAGGGTGTTTTTACCGCTATACCCTGAATCCTTTTGTTACTGACTACCAGAATTTACGGACTGTATCCTGTCAGAGACGTAAAATAAACGCGCGTAAAGTTTCTGCCAGGTTCTGAGGGTGGGGATTACATAAATTACACTCTTCGTACACTGCGATCGCGTAAACAAAGGAAAAACTCCTATGTACGAGTCCGCAGATGTGTTTTGGTAGCAATAAAGGCTTCCGCTACGACCTGTATTTTTTCTCTAGTCTAAGATGTCGGTTGTGAAAGTATTCTGCTGTTGTCATTTATAATGATCTTGTTTTCTTTTATTTTGGAAACCTACGCTTTTCAGATGTCACCTACTTAGTTTAATATTGAGATATTATAAAGGAGCAAATCTAATCAACTACTTAAGTTTAATATTTTATTATGTAGGCGGTTGAAGAATTATTGAGATTCTCTCACTTCGTATAAAAACCTTTTAGCATATTGTTATAGACCACATTAACGACAGATTTTCTGGGAATCTTTGTTTCACGAAATTTAGCGGCGTTACCCGCTTAATTTCGTGAAAGAAGGAAAAACTAACATAACATAATATACTATATACTACCACTTCAGATGAAACGATATCTGATGCGAACATATAAAATTACAGAGTGTCTATATTATATTAACAAATGGTATTTAAAACTAGTGGAGGTAGGTCAACAAAATCTGTCACAAAAGATTCCATTAATTTGTAATTATAATACGCTCTCAAGAGATATTGTGAGACAAGTGGATTTTTTCTAGCTAGGTAAAAATTCCTACTTCCTACTAACTAATTAACTTATTAAACTACTGACCCCCTGAGGCTTAACTCGCGTGTCCATCTTTCACTTGGGGATGTCGGAATAAAATAGCTTACATTTCAATCTAGACCATAAACTACCTGTGTGCTTCATTCACATCTGTTCAGCCGTGATTTAGTAACAATATCTTAACTGTGTGCCGCATCGACTGAAAACGGCAAAAACTCAGTGATCCCTTTAGTTAACTTAATCAAAGCAAAAGAGTTACTCTAGTAGGATTTTAACTAAACATCTCTCCGCTCTATAATGGCCGCTTTACACTATTAACAGATTGAGGGGCGTTTAACGACGGTTATCACACAAATTGGGCGGCTGTGTTGACCCATTTCTAGCTATAATTACATGCACGTGATATGAGCCATGATATGACTGATACGCATGGCAAACCGTGTACAGTGGCTTGGAACAGTGCAATGAGAATACGTTTGATTGTATGGATCACTTACATTGCAATTGCTTATATTACAACAGCGACCTTGTATGTAATCCACATAACTAGCTAACTTACATAAAACGTACGAACATAGAAACCACCTCCTTTTTTAAGTCTATTGAAAACTAGATTTCCGCTCACGACTTATCTGCATGGCATTCGGAGCTCCCGATTAGAGATCATTTGAAATTCTGTTGACAAAAAGTGAAGGTTCTATTCTTGACGACCTCCGTAGTAGAGTGGTACGTACACCGGTTTCAAGGTGTCGCCTACTCTGAGGTCCTGGGTTCGAATCCCGGTAGGGGCAAATGTTTGTATGATGAAGACGAGCATTTGTATTTGAGTCATGTGCGTTTATATATATTTCTACACATAAATACTTATTTATGTATAATTATATGTATTTATATCCGTTACCCTAGCATCCCATAACACAAGCCTACAGTGCTTATTTGGGGCTAAGTTAATTGGTCAGTGTAAGATATATTCTTTACCTATATCTAGATTTTGTCTGTTTCTTAGCAAAAACCACTTACGGGGTTCATTTTAAAGTAAACGTAAATTATTAATGAGCACATAATTAGAAACTAATCTGATTAAAAAAATGCATTAATAAGCGTGAAACTATGATGATATAAGCATGAAATTATGATAATATTGTGGTCACCTTCTGTTCGTGTTTGTGCTGTATTTAATTTTACTAAATAGAAATGTGGTTACGACAGCTGAAAAGGTGCCGAAACGTCGGGAAAATCAAAAAACCCCCATAAAAACCAAAAAATACGGACAATTACAACATAGTTCGTGAAATATATCGCGTTTGATATTCGTAAAAGTTGTTTTATTTCAATGAACAGTGCGCGCCAAAACATAAGATGGACGTATTACTAAATAGAAATTACTTCAAAGTAATGCAAAGTGCGTATTAATTATTAGTAAAACATTAGCCATCCAATGATATTCCTTTAAATAGTAATAGACATGTATGAAATATGCAAACAGCGGCGCGCGCCGTCAACAGGTTTTTTATTGCACCGAATAAATGGAGATTCCATTTCCATTTCAAAGCTGTATTATGTCGAGTTTCGGTAGTATTTACGAGTACGTATTATGATTTATATGAATGCCATATTTCAACCGAACCTGGAACCGCAGACTGACATACTTCGCCGCCGCAAATTCGACAAAATTTACGTCCCACTGGCTTGTCAGATCTTAAAACCGAATAAATGGCAAACCAGCTAGCTTACCTGGACATTTGGGTAAAAAGGTTGGACACCATTCATTGATTATGAAAACCTTTATTTATTCTGTAGTGAGTAGATATTATTTATACAATAAAGTCGTATGTACGCTTACCGAACTTGATGAACGTTCAAAACAGGAGTAATATATATTAGAACGACGTACCTGAAAATAAAAAATACATTACTAGCAGTTGAAAATTTTGAATAGATACAGAGTAGATGTAGGTAAGTAATAAGTATCTATTTATCGGCCATGGAAGTTTCAACGTCAACAAAAGGTCTCTCCAAATTTCTTATTATGGTTTCATAATGTATGTAGGGTGGGGCAGTGAAAATATACGCGAAAGTCCAATAAAGTCTTTTATTTTCAATTTAAAATCGCAGAGCACACAGTTCACCGTTACCAAGCTGACGCCATAGTCCTCCCTCCGCCTCGTTCCTTCTCTCTCTTTCACTCCTTACTACAACGTCCACTCATCGCCTCTCGCTCCCACTCACCTACTAGGATACCCGGGGTTACCATCCTACATTCGGCCATCCTGGTTGCTGTCTGCCCTCAGACACACACAGCTTACATACAATCTTTTTTACTACAACAATTAACCATTACATTTCAGATATCTTAACATAAACTGTCAGTTACACTTTAAACTTATACTAATCTTAATTCACATGTCTTCCTATCCAATTTACATATTTTATTATGCATCACTACTACCACAATATGAAAGTGTTGTACATACTAACAACAATACATCTTTATTACATCATGTTTACCTTAATAATACAAAAACATTAGCAATAAAAAACGCAACAAATAGGTACAATAAATTTTATAGCTAGAGACCACGGCTCTACTAAAGGCCTTTCATACATCTCTGTCATTCATCATTATCACTCAAAATGCTTACCATTGTTTTTATCACTCGCACATCTCATCTGGCTCAGGCCACTTCTTCATGAGGTCAGCGGAACTGGAAGTTCTTATAGGCCCTTCAGCCGCACTATCTATCTTCTCTACGTCATAGCGGTCATTCCGCTTGACTCTGACCACTCGATATGGCCCGAGGTATTTCGGTTTCAGCTTCAACCCTGGTCCGAATTGTGTTCTCTTTATAGCCACCCAATCTCCTTCTTCGTACCTGGAACTTGGTTTTCTATTTTTATCATATGTTTTCTTATTTTCCTCCTGAACTTTAAGTATCTGCTTCTTTGCTTCAATTCTCATTTCTTCTCTACTTTCTACAAAATCATTTTTTTCCTCTTGTTTTATTAACTCTAGAATCTGCAAGTCTTCTTTTGTTCTCATCTCTATGCCAATCATAAGATTGAATGGTGTTGAATCGATGCTTCTTTGATAAGTACTGTTTAATGCCCTTTGCACTCTGCTGACATGACGGTACCATAATGATGGATTTTCTATACACAACTTAGTTAGTATAGCCAAAATTGTCCTGTGCACCCTTTCCACCTGACCATTTCCTCTTGGTACTCCTGTGGTAATCGTGAGATGTTGAATATTCTCTTCCCTACAATATTCCTGAAATTCACCACTGGTGAATGCCGTTCCTCGATCACTTATAATTCTTACTGGATTTCCAAAATTTTGTTGGTGTAACTTCAATTTCTCTATGGTTTCCTTGCTCGTAGTGCTCTTGGTAGGAAATATCCAAGTAAATTTGGTAAAGGCGTCCACCACGGTTAAAATGTGATTATATTGCTTCTTAGTATCTGTCAACGGTCCCAAATGATCTATATGAATAGTATGTAGAGGTGTACTTTCCTTTTCTATAGGATTCAGGTGCCCTTCTTGTTTACCAGCCTTCTTCGTAGCCAATAGACATGGAATACACGTCACTACAAAGTCTTGCAATTTCTTCTCTAAATTGGGTATGAAATAGTCTTTACTTATAATTTCCTTCATTTTTCTCATAGAAAAGTGTCCTTTACTGTGTACTTGCTTTATGACCTCTTTTTCTAGACACTTGGGTATAACCAGAAGTCTCTGTTCTCCCTTAAACAATAGTCCATAATCAAGCCAATAGTCTGAGTACGAACCACTTTGTAGTATCTCACATACAGCCTTTAGTCCTTCATCTTTCTGTTGAGCTGATCTAATCTGCTCCAGGAAGCTATTGCTCACAATGGTCATACAGGGGTTTCGACTTAGTGCATCAGCATGTGGCATCTTAGCCCCCGCTCTATGCTCAACTTCGTAATCGAATTGATCCAAAAATAATACCCAGCGAGCAACTTTTGGTGATAGTTCTTTCTTTTTCAAGGTAAGTTCAAAGGCTTGACAATCTGTGATGATTTTGAATGGTATTCCATACAAATAAACTCTAAATTTCTTGACCCCTTCTATGATAGCCAATGCTTCCAACTCGTAACTTGTATATTTTGACTCGGCGTCACTAGTTCTTTTGCTAGTGTAATAGACTGGATGCCAGCCATCTTCATGTTTCTGTAACAGAATTGCAGAATATGCAACAGACGATGCATCGGTATGCATTTCCGTAGGCAAATTACAGTCATAAATCTTTAAAACTGGAGCTTCTCCTAACTTTCTCTTTAAAGTTTGAAAGGCAATGCATTCCTTTTCTCCAAAATCAAATGTGACATCTTTCTTCAATAAATCAGAGAGTGGCTTTGCTATGGAAGCATAATCTTTAATGTACTTTCTGAAATATGAGGTAAGTCCCAGAAAACTGCGTACTTGCCTGACTGTAGATGGTTGAGGATATCTCATCACCGCATCGGTCTTCTCAGCAGTAGGTCTCACTTCCCCATTCTTTATTAAATGACCTAAATATTCCACTTCCCTGACAATCAATCTGGCCTTCTTCCAGTTCACTTCTAAACCATATTGTTCTGCAATAAGAAGTACATTTTTAAGGCGTTGTACAGCTTGTATTTCATCGGCTGCCGGTATCAACAGATCGTCGATAAATATAATAACCTCCCCTCTTGCAATTAACTCTCTAAATATTATTGTTATAAATCTCATAAAGAACTTAGGACATACTGAAAGACCAAACGGAGCTCTCAAAAACTCATACTGCCCATTGTGAGTCACAAAAGAAGTATATGGTATGGACTCTTCACTGATTTTCAGATGAAAGAAGCCATTCTTAAGGTCTAGCACGCTATAAACCTTTGCACTTTTCAACTTATCAATTAAATCTTCAATTACTGGTAAAGGAAACTCATCTTTAACAATCTTTTTGTTTAATAATCGGTAATCAATACAAACCCTAATATTACCGTCTTTTTTCTTCACCAGTACTATCGGACTACTATATTCAGAGTAACTTACTTGAATAATCTTCTTTTCCAACCATTCAGCTACCTGATCATCAACAATACTTTGTTCCTTGAGCGATATTCGTCGCGGTCGCTGTGCCACTGGTACGTCATCCTTAAGCACAATCTTGAGTTGGAGCGGTGCCTCTCTGCTCTGTTTTGGCTGATAATTCTGAACACATTGGATCACTTCTTCTCTCAACACCGAATCCGCCATGTGACCTATAACAGAACCAGATGAAAACACTTCACTTGCATAACATCCCAATCTTTCCCATTCTTTATCATAAAACCTTACACAACCTCCTTTCAGCACAACCGTGACCTCATTTAAAAACTCTTGACCAATTATCACATCGTAAGGAATACATTCTTTACAAAGTATATGAAAAACAATATCTTGGTAGCAATGTCCATCCACGCACAAACGTAGCCGGCATTTTCCGAGAGAACGCACTGTTGATAGTCCGATACCCGATAGCATAAGTTCGTCTTTTTCGCACTTCGGCTTCCCTATTGCCTTGTAAACGTCCACAGAAATAAGATTTACGTCGCTGCCGGAGTCCACTAAAGCTTTAAGTTGAACATTGTTTACATTTATCGTCACTACTGGCTTCTTGTCAAGCTGTCGTGCTTGTGCTTGTGACAATGACACTGACAGTTGGTTGTCAACAAAAGCCGCCATCTTCGTTCCGTCGTTCGTAAATTGACCGAAAGGGGCGCTGTTGTCTTGTGTGACGTTAGCCAAGCTGACATTAGCAAAGTCATTTGCGTAATGTTGGCAATCCTGTTCCCTCGTTTCCCCTTCGATGCCGCTGGAGGCGCTGTAGTCCTGCGTGATGTTCGTCGCGAACATCGCGCTCTTCGCGTGTTGCTGTTGGTAGCCCTGCTGCTGGTTTCGCCGAGTGTTCCCGACGTCGCCCGATGGTCCCCGACCGTAGCCTGAACTTGTAGGTTTCGCCGCTGGGCGCGCTGCTGTGCTTGCGCCTGCGCCTGCGCCTGGGCACGCCGATCCAACATGGCCGAACTCGTTACATCGGAAGCACTTTACACCTTTGCTTTTATGCGGGCAGTCCAACGATGAATGTCCCAACTCGCCGCATGCATAACACCGAATCTTACGCCTTTCTGTTTGATGCTGCTTGCTCGTACTCGCCGCCACTTCTTTGTTTCTATGTGCCACACTATTCATTTTGCTAGTTATCGTTTCGTAGATCTTAAGTTTCTCTTTCAGGTCGTTGTAGGATGTAACACCGTAGAGCATCATTTTGTTGGTTTCTACGTCTACAATGCCGTCCACAATATATTTTATTGCAACGTAGTCCGCCATCTTGCCGCGTTTTCCTAATTCCTTCATGACAAGCATGTAATCTAAACAACTTTCGTTTGCACGCTTCTTTCTTGCACTCATTAGCTCGTGTATTGCCTTTACGTCGACGGAATCCGGGAATTCTCGTAGTAAGGCTGCTTTCAGCTCCTCCCAGCTCTTAAAAGGTCGCTCCGCTCGTAGCCATAGTTCCGCCGTACCCGTGAGTGATCTTCGTGCCACAAGAAGCTGCTGCAGCGGAGTCCAGCCAAATATCTCCGCGTTACACTCAACATCGTCGACCCACCGCGTCACTGGATAGGTGTTATCTCGTCCACTAAACTTTGGTATTAGCTCCGCTGTCATTTGCAACATGTTCGCCGCGCCGCCGCCGCTTCGTAGTTTCGCGTCGCATTCCTCGAACTCGGCGTAATCTTCCTGCCGGCTTTTTCGTCGTTGATCTTTGGGCATGATGTCGTCTTTCGTCGTTGTCGTCGTTTCGTTACCCGTAGAACTCTTGAAAGCCGCACACCGAGCACGTGTCCGCCGAATCTTCCGCGCCGAAATTTTACACTTCCCAACCCGTTTCTTCTTTCTCCTTTTCTATCCCGGACGAGCCCCCAAATTTGTAGGGTGGGGCAGTGAAAATATACGCGAAAGTCCAATAAAGTCTTTTATTTTCAATTTAAAATCGCAGAGCACACAGTTCACCGTTACCAAGCTGACGCCATAGTCCTCCCTCCGCCTCGTTCCTTCTCTCTCTTTCACTCCTTACTACAACGTCCACTCATCGCCTCTCGCTCCCACTCACCTACTAGGATACCCGGGGTTACCATCCTACATGTATTTTTCAAAAAAGTTATATATCAATAATATATCATAAGTGTTTATTGACAATATTCAAGAAATACAATTACAATTTTTTTGGAAAATGTCGGATATAACCTCGGATATTCAAGTCATATTGTTTCAAACACATAAATAAATCGAGTTTATGTTGAAAAAAAACAATTGAAAAAAAAATAAAACATTTTTGTGTAAAATTCATACATCATCGGACTTAAAATCTTTGACTGCTGCTAGAAAATTCTTCCATAACAATTATAGTGTGTAGTAAAATAGTGTTGCAATGCTATAATTCAAAGAACAGAGTACGATTACCCGAGTCACAAATCATAAAAAAATACACATAACAGTTCATTTTTATCTCAGCTCGCTCTCTCATGACATGATTCACTGTTAGCAAAATCGGCACGCAATAAAAACAAAAATAACGTTTCGTTTACATTAGCTACGTTCGATTATTATTGTTTCGTCAATACTACATAGTTTACGTAACACTGCGGACGAATCCATCTGTATCGCTTCAAAAGTCATTGATTGAAACCACAGACCTATATCGAGTTAGACGGTAAAAGTGTACCTACCTTGTGTACGTGCCAAAAGTATGATCAACGGTCAAAGTTTTACGGCCTAAGTCAGTCCACTTGAGACCATTGCCATGAAAACACGCGTCACTCGGAAACGAAAATGGTTAATTGTGCACAGCCAGAGTAGCATGCGCACCGCGACTCGCTGTCGACGCTTATCTCGCGATGTCTGTCCTGCTCATATCAGTATGATGTGAGTGGGACAGACAATACGCTCTCCCGAGAAAAGTGTCGAGAAAGCTTCGTCGAGGTGCTCATGCTACGCATGCTGCTTTCTTGCAAGAGCTCATCAATAACATTTACACATCACTAAATCTCGCTCTTGACGTCATTGTAGGTAAGAAAAATTCAACACGCTAGGTTCGCATATAGTTTGAATCGCTCTTTACGTCTATCTCGATATAGGTCTGTGATTGAAACGTTTCGATGTATTCAAACTGTGTTTGGATGTGTCTGGCGTGTTGGTCATGGAATTTGAAACCACAACAGCGATAGCCGTATATTTTCCTACTTTATCTTCTGGTAAATATTATAAATGCGAAAGTTTGTGAGGATGTTCGGATGTTTGTTTCTCTTTCACGCAAAAACTACTGAACCGATTAAGATGAAACTTGGCGCACAGATAGCAGATAGCCTAGATTAACACATAGGCTACTAGTAACATAGCTACATACTTTTTATCCCGATATTCCCACGCGAACGGGAACTACGCGGGTGAAACCGGGGGCGGACGCTAGTGTATTGTTAAAATAATGCACCAAAGTGAAATATTTTAAGTACGTTATTTCAACATACAAATTTAGTATTATTTTTACGTAGTGGTTTCATAATGATGAGTTAAATCTGGATAACAATAAAATTTCTATCAGAAGTCTTTCACATAAAAACGATGAGAAGAGATTGCCTTGCAGTCGCTATCTTATGATTTAACCAATATGCACATCAGAAGTATCTAGGAATCAAGTACTTTTTTAACGACTAACAAATATCTAATAAATATAACCAAATGTAATTGTTTAAGACTGACTTTTTACTTTATTCTTTCTTTATTCAAACAGGGAAGTTTACGAAATTGTGTAGATATGGATGGTCGCCTTGTCAAGTAAAATATTTTCTACTAAATCTAACGATAGTAACAAAAATCAAACGGGATTTTACTGTTTTTTTGTTAGCGCTGTTGCTTGCAATATTATGATAACCACAGAGTAACTGCGACCGAGAAAGGTCATGAAAATTTTATAAGAATGAGTTAATCGTAAGTATAATTTTCAAGTTAGAGCTACATATTATCCTCAATAATTCCGAATTCTCACCTTTGCAGTTTATTTTAACAAATGCCTTTAAAACAGTAGTTAGCTTCGAGATTCTGGAATTTGTTTACACGACATAAAAATAGATGTGTTACAACGTGTCTGCAAGCGATTAGGAGGACAGGCGAAGATTTAAGGTGATGCATGGCTGATTATTTCTTCTTTGATATAACTTCCATTTTTATTTTTAAATTAGTTAAGCAAATTGTATAATATTTCATTGTTGTTTATCACAGACAAAAATGACGAAGTAATTTCGCAAATAAGAGTACAATAATTTATTATTGAGTTATTATATCTTTCTCAGCTTCAGCGATTCTTTAAAGCTTATTAGAAGCAACGAAGGGGTGAGAAAACTGAAATAACACCCAGATTACAGTACATATACATCGATTATGATCCCTGATAAAACAGAATGTTATTCACCAAAGTATGGGCGTTAACGATTGCGTATTTCCCAATGAAAATTCATATTCTGACTGACAAGCAAAATCAAAATGCCGCTCCAGTTTCAATTGTATTTCATTTTGTGAAACAACAGACGCTCGTCTTGTGGCTAACTATTGGATTTGTTTGATCACTTGTTATCTGAACAAAGGCGGATTACCGAGGGACCCATTAGTGTGCATTGGGACCGTGTATCGTTACAACAAATTGCCGGGAAAAACGGTTGTTTTGTTTTTCCCTTTGTTACGGAAAGCTAAGTATAATGCATGGTAATACCAATAGGTTGACTGATCCATTGGCGCAATAAGCCTGTCAACGTACAGTTGTGGATTTCATTCATGTTATTACCAGGCGAACTTACAACAAGTCCTACCAACAACCATACTGAATACAATCTTTACCACCACTGGAAATCAAACCTTATTCTCTGGATCTGATGCCGTTGGTGTAACCACAATACTACAGATGCGGATAAAATATTAAATAACATGACATTTAAATAATAGTTAATATTTTAGAATGTAAGTCTAATCAAAGCCAGCCATGATCATTTCCAACTTAGAAAATTACAGAAACCGAATCAAAATATAATGAACACTAACTTCTTTTGTGAGTAGGTATTTGTTCTACAAACTTTCTAATAAGATTTCCACCCGTCATGCCTGAAATTGTAATGAAAAATTTACGCTTGGTTAATTAAAATAATCTCCGAGCTATCTTCGTAGCTCGCCTCGTCACGTCTCCGCAGCTAAGATATTCAACTATGCACTGAATTGTAACGCGTTCGTCATCGAGATAAGACGTACTATATAACCGACTTAAAAAAAGAAAAGGAAGTTATCAATTCTTCGCGTATATATATATTTTTTATGTATATTCACCGATTATTCGAGAACGCCTGAACCGATCGAAATGATTCAAACCTTATTATAATATATGGCATTATACATTGCACTAATATACATCTTCCCTTAGCTGGCACCAACTCTAAAAGGATTATTTTTACTTTTTGATTGTTGAAGTCGGTTTTTATTTTTTTATAAAGATATTTTTTTATTTTTCTCTGTGTTATCAAATATAATGTTTAATTTATTTCTGACGCGATTACATGCAACATCGTGCGTTGCACTGCACCACCTAGCTCCTCGACTGCAGAAAATATATAATATACTTAGCTAATTAACTTGAAATCATATTAAATGAATATGATGCTCTAATAATTGCGAGGGTTTTTTTATGTGTATGTGTGTGACCACCGGGAACTTTCTCGGGATCCTTAATTGTCGTAGCGTGATCAGTCTGGGCATGTGTTTTGAATGGAATAAATATTTTGACCAGCAAAATATCTAGTCAGCAACTCTTAAAAGGTTTACTTACCTAGTACTGGCTGACCAAATAGGTGTTTTAGCTGATTAGTCAATTACTAAATCAGGAAGAGTTTTTGTTTTGCTAATATATTAAATAACACACTAATTTTTAATGGTTGAGTTGTTGTTGCGAGTAATAACAAAAAAATATCTTCGTATTTAAGTCGGTTGCCATAACAACAATATTTTTACCATTTTTGTGTTATACTTAGTTCCTCAAGTGTTGAGGATTCGGAGAGTAGAGCGATTCCACCTTTAGAATTATTATAATGGAACTAGGTACTTAAGACTAAGAGCCGGTTTCACCACTTACTGATAAGTTATGGATAGCTTATTTGAATGATCATTTGACTCAAAAATTAAAAAGCAAAAACTAAGCCTCTTGGAGTCGGTGCTAGCTCTGGCATTCTACTTTGAGCCCCTATTCTTTTATTTTTCATGGCTGCCTTGGCTGGCACCGACACCAAATGGCTTATTTTTTGCTTCTTAGGTTTTGAAGTCGGTTTTTTTTAACGTAGTTTTTTTTTTTTACTTGTTAGTGTCTGTATACTAATGTAATAGGTTGTTTTGTAAACTACAGGAAGGTTTTAAGGTATGTACAGTCGGGGAACTTCCCGGTTGACCAGAAGAGTTTTTTTGGGAAGCTTTATTTAAAAAAAAGAATAGGTGTAGAGAAAACGTTTATATAACAAATAATAGAATATCAACAGATGTTTCATTTGAATAATAAATTATTTCTTTAACCTTAGTACTTTCCGAGAAAACGTTTCCCAAAAAAAACTCTACTGTTCAACCGGGAAGTTCCCCGATTGTATATTATAAACAAAAGTATCGTCCAAGTTAACAAAAATATTCATAAAATAAAAATTTTATGGTACCAAATGGCAACTATTATAAATATCACGTAAAATCGAATGAGAAATCTAGGCGTTATCGGTGTACATATACATTAAAAAAAAACATACCGACCGAAAGGAAAACCTCCTCCTTTTTGAAATCGGTTAAAAATATGTGAAATTATTTCCCAGATAAGCTATCCAGAAATTGTCAGTAGGTGGTGAAACCGGCCTTAAGCATTTCCCCGTTGTAGATAAAAAAAAACAAATACTCATTTGCATGGAATTATCAGCAAGACCCCGTACATATATTCGCAGCCCCAGACTATTTACGTGCCTTACATTACACTAGGTGGAGTTATGACAAGGACAGTATAACGTCCAACCTTGTACTCGTTTGTAGTTTTGGGTCATATTTACACTGTTACTGTCGTTGTGTTACAGCCAACAGTGTTGTCGAATTTTCCCAATTAATTTTAAACCTTATTTTGATTATTATCAAGTTTAATTCAACCAGGAAAGTTGACAGTATGTTGAGGAATTGCACATAAGGTTATATGGTATATACATTGTAGTTTCCGACTGTAATCCATCTATGTCTGATTAGAGTGATCAAGATTGATTCACATGGGATTATAACAGTTTTAGTTTTAGACCTATTATCACTAGTGGTTCTGAGACTTTGCAAGCGAGTAGACCTCGCTAGCAAAGTTAGGGCTGATATTATGCTTTATAATTTTTATTTGTTTTTAAAGTAAGCACTGTAAGGCTTGTGTTAAGGGATGCTAGGGTAACGGATATAAATAAATATAATAATCTATATAAGTATCTATGTGTAGAAATATATATATAAACGTCCATAACTCAGGTACAAATGCTTGTATTCATTATACAAACATTTGCCCCTACCGGGATTCAAACTCCCTCAGTACGTGGGGTACGTGGTACAGTGTACGCACCACTGTACCACGGAGGTCGTCGGATATATTAATACCTACATAAAGTAATTTGCGCAACAAAGTAACGAAGAAAATCCTTGAAAATTCAAGCACGTGAAAGATTTTAAATCGAATTTCACGTGCTTGAATTTTCCAATGGGCTTACCTATGTAGCCTTACTTTTGAGCCAAATTGGGGTTAACATTTTAGTAATTACTCCCGTTCGCTTGGTCCTAGACAAGCAGTAGAGTCTGGTTTCTACGGGTTCGTCTCGCGAAGGCGGAAAGGTTGCGTTATGAAATTTCCGAAAAGGTCCAAAATTTTAAATCCGGCCATATATAACGCTAAATCAAACTTCCCCCCTTTTTCCCATCCCGCCCAATGCGGGCCCAAAACCTGAGATCCTGGAATTGTCATCCAGCCCAATTCCGGGATCCTAGGTTTTATTCGCGCCGAAGACAAATATTTTGGTCTGCGAAAGTCTATTAAAGCATCGTAATAATTGATGCGATTTTATGAAAATTAATAGGTATTATTATTTCTACTTACTACGATCCTAACGTGGGTATTTCTTTATCTTCATGTACTCTCGTCACATTCCTCAACCCTGTTTACTATCGTCTGCCATTGGGAAATTATAGAAATTCATCCATATGCCAAAGGACGTTTTTTTTTTAGAACGACGGGAAGACTCTTAGCCTTCATCATACCTGATGTTAAGTATTGATAAGGCTAAAGATGGAAGCGAGCCTCTCCCGGAATCCTCAGCCACTGAGGAACTGGCTATCTTATCTCGAACAGCCGGAACACAACAATGCTGAAAACATTGTTGTTATGGCGTCAGACTGAGATAAGATGGTGGTAGCTAGCCAAGGCGGACTTGCAATAAGTCCTACCACCAACCAAACCGAAAACAATATCTATCCCCGCTGGGAATCAAACCCGGGACCCCTGAGTCTGATACCGGTGGCTGTACCACTAGACCACAGAGGCGGTTACGGACGTACACAAAACAATTAGGCAAACTACATATTCCGAGGACGAATACTATAACAGTTATCGCCAACAGATGATAAGCCTATTTACTCACTGATAAGATGAGCCTTGTTAGTGGGAAAGTCATATACCTCTATTTGAAGAGCAAACTATTAAAATAGTAGCTCACGATTTGTTTACATACTATGACAATATTGAATTTAATGTTTAACAATAATGATGCCACTGTTGCCTTGATAAATAATTTTATGAGAATGGTAAAGGTCAGATTTGTGATAACTTAATTCGAGTTGTAAATTAAATGAATCCGATTTTAACAATTTGTTACATAATGATTTCCTAATCTACGATTCTCATCACAGATAACATAATGCTCTTATGTATAGGTAGGTAATCTTGTTTTAACATAACATAAAGAAAACCTCCTTTTTTAAATTGGTTGATTACAAAGTAAAATTAGGATTAAGTCGTAAATTAGGACTGAGTACCTCAACTACTCAATATTTCGTCAATACAGACAAAAATACAAATACGATATTCTGACACAGTTTTCGGTAATCCAGGGAGGTGGTTAATTCGTCCAAGCCAGGGAAAGATTAAATCGAACATATACATGTATGCAAAGAAACTGATATTTTAGATGTCACAAACGATTTCCTTATACCGATTGTATCACGGTTGATGTCATACAATACACTACGTGAACGTAAAAAAGAACTAAAGGGGATAACACACGGCGCTTTTCTATAAAAGTTACAAGATTATTTTGCGAAACAAAAATTATTATGTAAACATATTTATTAATTTAATTATAAATTAATAAAATATCTTTATTCATAATAGACTGGAAATTAAGCGTCTTTGCCAAAACTTTCCTACATTTAGGTAACATTACGAGTGGTAATGTTACCCAAAACACAAAAATGTGTAATAAAAAATATAATAAATGTAATAAAAAAAAAAAATATAAAAACACGTAAACTGTAAATTTACAGAATTAAACAAAAGAATCGGCTCGAATCTGTATAATAAATACCGTGTCACACCAATCATTGTCTTCTTTATTTATTTTATTTATTTATTTAATACTTCATGCACAAATTGGATGTACATAGGCGGACTTAATGCTATAAGCATTTTCTACCAGTCAGTCTTTAGTTGTGACAGTTTTTTTATGTATGACGGGGTGACTCTTAGCCTCCATTCATCATTTCCAGATTATTAAATAAGGGGATATCTAGTTACTGCAACCGACACGAGAATCCACTTCCCTAGTAGATTTCAAAGTGTAACTGCTAAGACTATTGAATAGTATTGACTAAACATTTTTATATTTAATAAACCTACTCAAAGCAATGCTCAAACAACAATACAAAATAGTCACAATATTTCCGCTTTGCGTTAATAGCACAATGTTTAGTGCCCTGTAGTTTTTTTACTCGCTTCGATAGTGAGCGCGTAAGATTTTGTATGGCGTTGGTGTAGTCCGTGGCGTAATCCGGGCCGCTAATTTCATACAAAAATCTACGCGTTCACTATCGACCGTAAAAGCATAAAAATCTTGTTCTCTCGTAAAAAAGGTTACGTACTACTCTACAGAAACTTTTCCGCATCGCGCTATGTAGCACTACCTTAAAAATCGGTTTTTCGCTTATACATTCAGAACGACATTCTACCCTCCCTGAATATAGACAGTATCGCTTCAGCATTAAGTTAATGCTTCGTTCCCTTTTAAGGAAAGCTTGCAAAGCCTACTTCTTAGTACGCATTACGTTTCAATTATAGACTGGATCTTTGAAAAGGAGATACACGATAGTACAGTCGACATCATAATTATAAAGATTTACAGGTTGACCTTCTGTCACAGATTAATGAATAGTTACTTCAGTGCGCCCTCATGACTTTAAAATTAGAGCTATTTTCGTGTGCTATGTATGTGTCGCCGATTATACTTGTACTGGCATTTATGAAATGTATGTATGTACACTCTTTTAGAACAGAAGTTTGTGTCTATGACAAAGAATTTCTCATAAAATTTTAATTACTAGCTTCCGCCCGCGGTTTCACCAGCGTGGTTCCTGTTCCCGTGGGGATATTGAGATAAAAAATAGCCCATATTTCTCTCCGTCCTTTCAACTAACTCTTTGACAAAAATCATTTCGATTGGTTGCTTAGATAGGGAGTCAATGAAGGACAAACAAACACACTTTCGCATTTATAATATTGGTTAGGTAGGATTGAATTCTCTTTATGTAAGCAGTCCTTTGTTAGTTTTAAAACATTTTATGTTACTATTTTTTAATGATTAAAAAAATATTTTAAGATGGGATAAGTACAGTCAACAGCACGTCAGGCTTTCCAGTTTGTCATTGAAAGCGCCCTTATGTCCCTCATCCACACCGGAACGGCGCCATACAGTCCACACTAGTGTTGATAATTTTATGAAAGAAAGTGTTTTGAAGACCTAGACACAAAGCGCCTAGTACGGAAGACTCAACCAAAGCCTACATTACAATACTTCTGGCCAGCTTTACTGTGCACCCTGTGACCGTATATTTAAGACTAAGTTCGGCTTTGCAAGTCACATTCGAACCTATCACAGTACCAGGTGAATTTTAAGGAGTCTTCGCCGGATACGGTGACGAGGACATGATGATGTGATGATCATGATGTCGCTCATAATAGTGGTCATATGCAAGTGTAAAGCGAAAAGGAGTTCATAGTCCCTAGCCTAGTTTGCATATGGAAAACTACAGAACTTTATAGTTAGCTAACCTAACCCTAGTTAGGTTAGATCTTTATAGGTTAGACGACCTCCGTGGTAGAGTGGTAGGTACACCGGTTTCAAGGTGTCGCCTACTTTGAGGTCCTGGGATCGAAAGCCTGGTAGGGGCAAATGTTTATATGAAAAATACAAGCATTATATTTCTACACATAAATATGTGTACTTATTTAAGTATTCCGTACCCTAGTATCCTCATAACACAAGCCATAATTATAGTTATTACGTTGGGGCTAAGTTATTGGTGTCAGTATAAAAAAGTGTTCATTTGTTCAAAAAAAAAGTGGGACAAAATCGCTTTTCTCCAAAGGGTCTGCCCTTTACCAAATAGTTCAATTTCTTTTCCCTGAATAACCTAAACGCTATTATACAATCATGTAACTACGGGCCCTAGAAAGGTGTCAAACTTAGGGGAATCCAAAAATCCATAAAATAATATGCAATAGACAAACTTGTAATTAAAATGTTGATTTATTCAATGAACCGTAGTAGTACGTGCGAAAATTTAAGATGAGCTCATATGAACCAATACAATACAGACTGGATGTCACCAATTTAAGATACCCTTATTTTCAAAATCTTTTTCTTTTAACATCAAATTCAAAAGGGAAACGGTACATCGCCCTTAATTTTTCTTCTGCTAGACAAGGAAGCTTGCGGGCATTGTTCCGATAAGTTCTAGACTAAAGCCGGATATTACACGGTGCGGTGCGGGAAGCCATTTGCGGGACCCGGGACCGCTGGTGGCTGAGTCTTTTGTTTGCTCACAATCGAACATTATGAGATTTAAAGCTCCATATTTCACATTTGCGCTGCCGATATCATGGAACAGATTTTGTTGGGATAAAGTTTTGTTGGGGTAAAATCCTCATATTGTAATTTACATTTTAATCCAGCCCGCAACACAGAATAATTATGATAGTTACAGAAGTTGCACTCCTTTGATCTCGAAGAAAGCCGACATTTTAATAGCCTACAAAATTTCCAACGCATCTGGTGCATTCAAAATTGCACCTTACTGCAACGCTAACAAGAGAGCAAATCCTTGATGTTACCTACGCCAAAGCTTAAGCGTCAGGGTTGTACAAGCGAAGTAAAATAAATAACAACAAAATTTTATGAAATGTTTTTTGTATTGACAATTGTTTAACTTTAATTTAATGCTGTATGTATCTCTTACCATCTCTAAAGTACCTATTCCTAAACTTCAGTGTTGCGAAAATTCGAAATAGAACAAACAATTTTAAAACGTATACTTAGTGACGGAAAACATAAACATGGTGCAGTTAATGTTTCATAATATTTCTTAAGCATTATTGTTTTGCAAAATTCATGTTTCGAACTGCACGCATGCACTCACAAGCGCGGGCTGGCCCTGACTGATTTACAACTCCAAGTTGTAGCGCGCTATAGGTGCTTATCTTGGTAGGTATAGGCGAGTGATGGAGGCCTACCCGTACCATGAATACCGCTATATCACTCGATATGATATGCCCCAGGACATGGCTCATGATCTTATGCTAACCCCACTAGATGTGAGCGGGTCACAGACAGTGACCAGTGGATCTAGCACGAATAACTTTCGAGTAAATATCGAGGAAGCAAAGCAAAAAAATGTATGAGATATTAAGCAGCGTTCCTACCGGACGTAAACGGAACTACATTTTGGTACACATTTTTTGACATAACGTGCTCGATACTAGTTTGATAATCTTTCCTGGTAATCCTACTGTTATCGAGTTACAAATGTCGATAAAAGTCGCTCATGCTAGAGTTACTGATTTATTTAAGTGTTGAAATTTTATAATCCTATCCTTCTTACTAATAATATAAATGCGAAAGTTTGTGAGGATGTTGGGATGTTTGGACTCTTTTACGAAATCGGCTTAGTAGTTTTGAGGAAATCTTGAAAAAACTGTCGTTTTTTCGGTCAAGCGGTTTGACACAAACGGTTTGATTCAAACTAGTAGTTGCATAAACTACTAGTTTGAGTCAAACCGAAGTGCAGGATCCATATTTTTGAATCACTCGAATTTTATTCGCATACGGAATCGCAAGATTCGCATGCGAATTCCTTTGTGTAACACCAAAAGCGATATTCCAAAAAAAAACCCTTGGTCTTAATGTGTATTAAAAAAAATATTTTATTTACTGCAAAAACTGTGGGATTTCGGTTTCTTTACCGTATATTTTTTTTTAGTTATTATGAATATTTGACATAAGTGTACACTTATAATATCATTAAAGCAGCAATGCACCATTTATCGACGCTCGTGGGATGTCGACATAAATGTGCTATCCCTGTTTTTTTAAAGCTAGAAAGAGATAGCCTGCCCCGCCCGGCGTGCGGCGGCAGACTAAGCGCGTGTTACAAATTATGACCATAAGTACAGTCAGCAACGAAACTTGCCGAACAAAATAACGTTACAAAAGACACTAGACACATGAATTTTACATAAGTTACTGAACATGTTACAAACAAAATTCCATTTACACTATACATTTTCAAAAGTAGCTATACAGTATATTTCCAAAGTGGCCGAACATTATATTTTCAAAAGTGGCTGGACAGTAAACTTCCAAAAGTTGCTGGACAATATATTTCCAAAAGTGGCTGGATAGTAGACTTCCAAAAGTTGCTGGTCGTAGTATCGTCTAAAAATGATTTGTTAGATCATGACCGGATCAATTTTCGAATTTAGACTGATGACAATCATCGAAAAAAGTACAGCACTGTCATATAATATATTTGTCGTGACATCATTGACATGTCATTTGTTTATGCCAGCCTCTAGCTTCTTACACTTATTTACTATTTTAGATTTTAACCGACTTGAAAAAGAGGAGGTTCTCAATTCAATTGTGTTTTACGACATTTATGAATAGATTTTTTTTTTTGGAAATTATTTTCTTTAATGGATAAAAGTTACACTCCAAGGAGTGGTGGTGGCTTTATTCAAAATTGTAGAAGTCAGTTTTATAAATTTTCAATTTAATTTACGTTTTACTTTTTGGCGGTTCAAGGTATTTTCGCGGTGTTACTTGTAGATCGTTCCTATAGCTCCAATTTATACCCACTGAAATATTTGATAATAACATGACTGAATTCAATTACTAGGGCGGTTACAACCCGATACTCGGGTTCGTCGATCGACGAAAAATTCCAAATTATGCGAAAATCTTTAATTGCAGTTTGTGATCATCACGTTTAACATTTTGTATATTTTATAGTTTTCGGAACGAATAGACTCGAGTACCTTTAATTTGATACCTTACTCGGCCGCGTACTACGCGCCAAAGTCCCTATCGAGTCGTCACAAATTTTGCGAACCTGAATTAAGTCTATAACATTTTTTTTTGTTTTATTTTATTTCCTAGATATCGTGTTCTCAGAAATGCGTATCGATCGGACTGTAAGATCGAAAATATTGTTCTACCTGTCGACTATTTATGATGATTGTACATATATTTATGACCTTGACTGTATTAAAATGTTCAGCGACTTTTAAAGATGACTGTATCAAACATGATATTTAAATGATTTACCTTATTGAAATTTAAATTACTCGTGTGTGTTGACAGTCGGGCTTATCAAAATCAAGTCCTACGCTTCCTATTTTCTATAATAAAGAGTTTTCATATTCCTGATCTTCCTAGCCTTCTAGTTTATTACAAGAGATTTTTCCCTTGAATTGTTTGTTTTCTATTAAATTTTTTTTTACAAGTAGCTATTTTTCTTTTTCAATGCATATTCCACAAACATTCTTTCTATCTTTTGTTTTTAATTCTGTCAATATAAGTGGTTTACATCTGCCTACAGTACTGCAATAGCTACTTAGAGGAGATTATTGTAAAAAATATGTTCAGTAAGTTTTGAGTAGTATGTATACATATTGGATTTATGTAGTCAGACTTGTTCAGCAAATTTTGATATTTTACAGATCAGGCTAGTTATGTAATTAAACATGGTCAGCTACTTTTGTAAAAATTGTGTACACCTTTTATATCCTTTGGTATTCCCAAATGTCTACGGACATTTGTACAACAGCCTGTTCAGTTATATATGAACCTTTATAGTGTGCAGGGGTTTTGAAAATTTGGATGTGTTCATGGACTTTTGTTCCTGACTGTACATGTATCAATAGATATATAATTAAAATTATACTGGAAATGTTAAATAGCTTCAATTCTAGTTAGATTAAAGTATTGTTATACGAGGAATAAAGAAATAAAACCTTAGAAATCTTTCAACAATTACTGAAATTTATTAAATAAAAACGACAATTTAAAAATGTTCTTCTAATAATTATAATGATTATTTAAAACACAACTTTAAACATAACACATTTAATAAAACATAATCTTTACCCTTAAGGAGAACATCAAGTATAACCTCAAAGAAAATTAATCGAGAATAACACAGTATTAGAAAAGAATAAAACAGTGACTATTACGGGAGAATAAAACTAATTATTAATTAGGGTAGAATAAAACAGTATGAAAGCACTTAGCTAGAACTCTAAATAAAAGTGAATCAAGTTCAAACAGTATTAAATTAAAATAGAATAAAACAATATTTAAGTAGAATTAGACAGTATTAAAGTACTTAGCTTTTAGACCGCTCTGCTCGACTCACCACACTAGACTGTTCACAAAATGTGTCCTCCATGCTCAGAGGGAGCCAAAAGAGGAGGGGGATTCTCCCGCCATTTTAACAACTCATACGTGAAAATAATAAATTAGCTACAAAAAAAAATCTTTTATGAAAATAACATACTTTAAATAAACTATTTTATAAATATTATTAACATTATTTATAACTTAATTTAACAAGATACAATACATTTTCAATATTTGTATTACAAAAATGATTAAGGAAAATAACAGGAAGTAAACGGAAACCTGACCGTTTGTCAATCGTCTGGTCAAAACATCTTTTTAGTATTTTACTGTTATTAACTATCGATTTTAATATTTTGATACACCAATATCGATAAGCTTCAATAATATAATGAATTGAATACAAAATTTACATAATAATTATTAATTTAATATCTACTAATTAAGAATAGTTGTATTTGTCAGATAATCAAATCACATTTTTTAACAGAATTTGGTAAAATGAAGGAGAAAGGAGATGAAGAATGTTAATAAGTACGTATTCTAATATTAATTTAATGACTTTATAAGCAGTAATTGACAAATAAATTTAAATTAAAAATTGAATATTCTACCACGCGGGACGAGTGGCGAGCTCCGAAGCAATGGTATTTGATTTAGAATCATAGTAAAAATAAATGAAAGATATACCTACATTTTCTTTTTTTCCACCAAACCGCATGAAAACGAAACAACAATTACGCACAATTACGACATTAGTTTGATAATGTATATACATGTTTATTTTTTATTTAGAATGTTTAAAGCTCCTATATCCCACGGATTCCAGGGTTGTCCTTTTGATACCTTCAAATGTAAATTATAATCAACCCTTTGGTACCATATCCTTGCTGTCGATTCTAGGTTTTTAATGTGTGAGATGTGGAACATTTCCTTTACATGTGAATCTTGCATGATTCGCATGCGAATGTAATTCGAGTGATTAAAAAATACGACTCCAGGACTTACTTTAACTTTAAAAATTGCGAAATAAAAACTTTTTCTAAAAATAATAAAAACCGACTTCAAAAGAAAGAAAAATAAAAATAATAGAAGTTCAATGCAGAATTCCTTAGCTGGCACCGAATCTAAGCCACTCCGGTTTTTATTTTTTTGGAAAAGTTTTTATTGAAGGTTGAAGGAAATTTGAGTGGAAGCTGCCTATGATTAAATCATAATCGTAACAATAAAAAAATCATTTGCTGTGCTGCTTCTTAATTTTCTCTCATAATAAAAAGTTCAACACCAACTGAGTGAAAGTTCATAATACCTACTTCAAAAGTTCTACAAAGCCTTCCCAAATATTTAATGAGGAAATGTTGGAATTTAAGGCTAGCTATTTTAATGAGCAATCAGGCGAAAAGGGCTAATACTCCTAACAAACTTCGAAAAGCGACCACTTAAAAATTGATCTTCCCTTTAATTTAACAAAAAATACTGTAACGAAACGACAATAACCGAAACAAATTACACACACACATTATTTTAATAACAATGGGATACCTGATATTTAAATATTGATGACTCGCTTCTCCCGGTATCCTCAACCACCTGCGCAACTGGCTATCTTATCTCTAATTGCCGGAACACAACAATGCTAAAAAAAAATTGTTACTGCGACAGACTTAGATAAGATGGTGGTAGTGGATAGCCAGGCGAACTTACATCATGTTCTACCAGCAACCAAACCGAAAACAATATGTACTCCCAATGGAAATTGAACCCGGGACTTCGGACCCTGCCCTGGCCAGGGAAAATAATGTTTTTCCTAGTCTGGTGCGCGGTGAGGGCAATAGGCTCGCCTTCTATTACATGTGACCAAAACATAGCTGGTAAATCGTGTACCACCAGTATCAGATCCAAAATAATTATGGAATTGGGGCAGGAAAAGGATAAATAGGGGCTAACTGACTCGGAAAGATCCTTTCGAGTTAGTAGTACCCTACCTATCCTGTCTATATTCGAGGTCACGTATGCACGTGCATCCCTGAATGCACACTTAAACAATGAGGTTCGTTTTGCTCAACATAAATGGCAACTACGGAACTCTAGGTAATATAAAAAGAATAGTATTATATTAATATGCTACTACTCACAGCTACGTACTGCTACGCTGTGGACCAATGAAAAGACGCGGAACGAACCTTCTTTTTAAATATTTGCGAATCTTCTCCAAAGTGAAAATTAAAGTCATATGATCCTTATTATCAGTACACGTCAGGAATGATGAAGACTAATTAAAGCTTTTTTATTTTAATAAGAAATACCCATTACTAATAACTTTATATAGTTACTTATTTCACTTGAAAGTAATAGGTATTCCAAACTAAACAAAACTTGATTAAAATTTCAATGAAGTCTCCCACACCACAATCCCTCGTCTAATAGGTACTCAACTGAAATAAAAATTGGGTTACATAATAGTTTACTTTTCTAGTAATGATACTTTATTTTAAGGCAATAATCGATAGCGAGAAAAGATAGAATTGAATTTGTAATCGGCTTACAGCGGTGAGCTGATACTATTATTGGAATGTCAATCTTAACGTAGAAAATTTAAGGTCTTTATTCTCATAACAATGTCTCCCGACCTCTGTGCCGAGAGAGCCTCTCTAAATTATTTTAATGTGAAATGTTTACCTTTTTGGAGTTTTCCATTTACGCAAATTTTAAAGTATCATAACATCGTAATTAGATATTTTCCTTGATAGGCTTCATTTTTCACCTTTAATGTCACGATATTTGACCTTTGATTTTATATTGCGAGCGATAAATCACACCTAGCCGATTTTAAGCCACCGCCAAATTAATGATAGTGTGTAATAAATCATTTGGCTTTAATCAAATTTCATACTTAGATCCATCAAAATCAACATGATTATATGAAGTTTCTACCAATCTGCTCATTAAATTACTTTAATGAGCAGATTGATAGTAAATTAATTTAATTCAACTGAGTTCAAATATTGTGTAGTTAGCCGGCTACTTAGTCTGCAATAAATTCAAGTTTTTTCCGAATTGTCCAGAAAAGATAAAACAATAACTGTATAAAATTTACTATGCAATTACTATGATCTTTACTGGAATTTGCTTTCAAGTAACTAATATTACAAGCATAGTTACTCCGAATTCATCAGAATAGATAAAAAAGAGGCGAAAGGACATAGTTCGTGTTCGGAAAAAGTTTAACACTAGTTTTTCACACAGTTTTTTCTGCTATCAGGGTCCATATACAATAAAGTTAACCGAATTCTTTCGATCTACTCCTTGCCTAAAACTCAATAAAGGCTTTAATAAAAAATTGGCTGCACAAATTTAGTTACAACTCAACTGAAGACTTTCTTTGAATGATAGTTTACTTTTTAATAAATCTTGTTTCGAGACACACCTACTCACACACACACACATACACATACACACACACACTTTCCAGGCGTCACTCACATAAATTTTAGGTTTAATATAAAAGACTCGGTAATTTGAATGTAATCCGTGGTGTGGGGGGACCTGTTGATTTGAAACACATGTTTATCCAGGGGCGTGCATTCCATATGAGCACTTAGGCAGTGCCTACCTCATTCAAAACCTAAATAAATATACAATAAGTGTTAAAGTTATTTTATTTTAGTTTAAACTTCTATTCAACACTCAGATCTAAGATATTCCTTACGCTAAATAGTGAATACCTACCGATAGGCAGTCTCGAAATTTCCTACTCGAAACAAGCAGCGTTTCATACAAGAATACAACATATTTAGAAAAAGTATTGCTCAAGTATAAACCGCCCATGGCAAGAAGGGCGCTATTTGTACGTGTAACGTTCTAGCTTAAACTTCCGGAATATATCAGTATAAAGTAAGCATGCCTACCTGACGAATGAATTTGGTCGCGAATTATTTTGTTGAGGAGTTATTTTAAAACTATCATATTTCCTAAGATATTCATTAAAATTTAATGATGTAAAGGACAATTTTGTTCAAAATTAAATACGTGTGATGATTAACGTGTTTATTTAGGTAAGGATTAATATCATGTTTATGAAAACAGCTTCTCAAATAATACATTACTTTAGAATACATTTTATTATCTGAAAAATGGTTATAGTGAGTTCACCATAAAACATAGACATATGCTGTCGCGGACTTTTTTTTAGAACTTTTGATGGGGAATAATTTCGTCATACATAATTTTTACATAACTTTAACCGTTTACACACCATCCGCAACGGAAGCTCCCAAAACTAATATTTTTTTCCCGTTTCTGTAACGTTTTACATTAATGCTCTGCTCTTATTAATCGTAACGTGATATTAAATATCTTATTACCTTCCGAGATAAATGGACTATCCAGCACAAAAATAATTTTTCAATTCGAACTAGTAGTTCCGGAGATTAGCGTGCTCAAACAAACAAACTCGAGCATTTTAATATTCCTACTAAATATTACGAACCTTATCATTTATGACTAGCGGCCGCTCTCGGTTTCACTCGCCGCGTGTTGCCGTTACCGTGGGAATATCAGGATAATTATAAATATTTGCATACAATGTGGTTTTCTGATATAGTATGATTGACATTGATGTAGTTCAGTAGTTTTTGAGTGAAAGAGTAACAAACATTCCTCCATCCAAATATCCTCACAAACTTTCAAACTTATAATATTCGGTAGCAGGATAGGTTAAGTGCAAAGTTACTAGTTAGATCTACAGTGCCTACTACGCTGGAAACCCAATGCACGCCCCTGTGTTTATCCCATATGAAACACCAGCTCCTCACATAAATCTCTGCTTAATTTATTTATTATTTATTTATTATTATACGGACAACAAAACAGATTACAATCAGAATTATATGTATAGGTACATTAAATAATTGTTAAGTGCTAGACTGTAATCCAAACTATGTTGACACATAATTTACAAAGTGATTTAACAAGTAAGATCTACTCTTCAAAATAAATTGATTAACTTAGACATTAATTATATTTTAAACTTAATAAAAAATAAAAAAAAAAAACTTAATACGTAGTTACACTTATGACAGCGAGCGGTATGGGCGTATGGTGTGTTATTATGATAGATTTAGTCGTTTAACTGACTTTCCAAAAGTTGAGGGATTTGGATTATATGTTTAAATTATCTGCTGTTTAAGATCTTTTATAAATTTGTACCAGTGTTTTGTATGCGAGGAGAAATAAATAAATGTATTATTATTATTATTATTTATTTCACGCATTCAACTGCATCGAAATATCGGGAACTCGAAGCGAATACAAATATGGTAAAAAATACCGCTTTTTCTAATAGTTATCTTACTGATAACATTACTGTGATATTACTGTTTTATTCAGAATATAAACTTTACTGCCTACTGGACAGGGTTGAATGCAAACTAATCATCATAGTATACGGGTAGGTAATTAACGTGGACACCATTAATTCTAAACTGCCGATGTTTAGTTCACAAACATTTCATATAAAGCACCTCTAATTAACACTACCAATGACGCTAATTAGCAGGTAGTATGTCAATGTAAAATGCATCCAACAGCAACAGCTTATGCATACACTCACCAAAGGATTTAATGGTGGTTAGCATGACGTGCAGTTTAAGCTTAGAATGTTTTTCTCAGGCTATCATAAAAACCAACTAAGCGAGGAACTTGGCTGTTCGCACGCTCGGCCTGCGACAATTGCAAAAGATTCTTAACATGGTCACAGGATACAGGACCAAAAATTTACTATCTCGAACTCCTACGTACTTCGGAAGGGACGTTAAGGTGAAACGTAAAGGCACGTTAAGTTTTGCATCGTTAAGACCCCAATACACATTGGGCTCGCATCGTGGGTCGGCCCTTTCTTCTTTTCGGATCATAAGGAAGGCCAGTGACCTAGCAATGGGGACACAAAAATGGCTGACCATGGTTAAGACAGATATAGCATCTTCTGGTATCAATATCGACGTAATAGATTTTTAACCGACTTCAAAAAAGGAGGAGGTTCTCAATTCGACGGAATCTTTTTTTATGTATGTTACCCGATTTATCGAAGACGGCCGGACCGATTTGAATAATTCTTTTTTTGTTCGAAATGGTATACTTCCAATGTGGTCCCATTGTCCTGGGGAAATTTAGGGAACTCTTTAAATATTATGGGCACTCCTATGGCGATTTTGGTGTTTTCTATAGAAACTCATGCATGCATTTGTTGAAGTGGAACTGAGGATGAAGACCACAAATGGTCGTCGGAACTATTACATACTTAGCATTTCACGGAAGCGATACGATTACTTTAATACTTTAATTACATAAGCAATTTATGCTTGACTCAATCCAAGTGATAAAGTGGAGCTGATGATGAAGCAAAATTCTGTTATTAGCGTAGGCACGGGACCTCTTAAAAAATGTGAAATAAAAAACCTTATATAAAAAAAATTAATACCGATTTCAAAAAAATAAAAAAACAAAAATAAGCCTTTTGAAGTCGGTGCCAGCCAAGGCAGGAAAAATCAAAGAGTAGGACCGCATGTTAAAATGCGTTGACTGGCACCGACTCCAAAAGCCTTTTTTTTGCTTTTTCTTTTTTTTTAGGTAGGTTTTTCTTTTTTATATATATATATATATATATATATATATATATATATATATATATATATAATGTTTTTATGCGAGATGATTTTGTCTTTCAACTAACAATTCTTCAATGTTGCAATGACAGCTCATGATAAGACATGTGAAAGCCTCACAACTACATTACGATAAATATACTAGCGGTAGCAAGATGCCAGTAAACGTTAGTACCTTTTTCAAAAGAATTATACTCTCAGATGCACAAAGATTTTTGTTATATCTGCCTGGTAGTGCAAAAGAGGCTTGACCTTAGCACTCATAAAGCTTTATTACCTATATTAGTATAGATTTCGTCTTGCCAAGTCAAGATAACAACACAATAGAACCGACCTCTCGACCAAACGTATGATTGAACTTACCACACAGGTCTTTCCAGGCTCACCCGGAAAATAAATTAAAAGCACTGACGTTGAAGGGATTAGAAATGGCTGCCTAGCCTCTCGAGGAGATAAAACGACAAGTTTTTGATTGGACACCGCGAAGGTCGTAGACACAAAACGTTCAAAGGACACTCTCAAATCGGCGATTATCGGAGAAAGGTTTTTTCTTACCTGAAGTTGGGTTATATACTTGACTTTTCGTCTAAGTGCTATCATAATTAGAAGGTTACAAATGATGTTCCATTTTCCTAACTGTTCAGAGGGAACAAAATGCGAAAAGTGATGCGAAAAAAAATTTTTCAAATGCAAGAATGCTTTTTCAATAATAATTAAATTATTGAGAAGGGTACAATTGAGATTGAGACACCGATTATAGCTAATAAAAACTTGTCATTATCAATAACTTTAAGTTCCTGCGTCAATACCAGATCACGTGGCAGGTCACCGATGCGCTGGACTGACTAAGTAAAATCCGCAGTGTTAAACCGCGTGTCTGACTGCGCCAGATTCTAACAACCGGGAGAGATGGCGGGAGATGCGGCAAGCGTGTCCGCCTCTACCACCGACGTGGACGCCTCAACGTAACCACGACCGCTCTGCCAAGAGCGAAACGACAAAGAAGATGAAGAAGTCAATAGCAACAATAGTTTGCAAAAATAACTAAGTACATGCACCACTATTACTTTAGCACTTGGTCAGTATTTTGATGTTTCGTATCGGTTAAATTATTTTTTCATTCGTTAAGAACTTACAATGTTCACTTACAAATGAGATATCATAAATTTTATTCAACTACATACGCACGATAATGTATGGTTTATTGAAAATTTGTATCCTTTATACACACAGTCCCGGAATATAAAGTAGACCCCCAAAATGCCACAAAAACGGACTAACACACCATCTTGAAATTCAAATCAGTGAAGCTGTTTTTCTTTATGCTTTGAGCCCCTATTATTGGGAATGTTGGCGAAAAAGATTTCGTTTCGAACTTACGAAGGTCGTATCGTATCTTTATTCAATGTACTGCAACTTCGTTTATTTCTTATTTGACCCTTCTGTGATTGGAGCAGTAATAGAATTAAAGATAAACTCTCTTTATTACGCTTTTAATAGAATTCAGCTATTATCTTTTTGTTTTGGGAGTTCTAAATTCATTAGCGATATTTCAATTAACCGTTTCTGCTGAACCATTTTGAGGAAAAGGTTTAAAAATACCAAAGTTACGATTGATAGTGAAATTAATAGTCAGAGAGGGTTGAAAGATTGCAAGTGATGTCAAATGTAGAAGAAGATTCTCCCCATATTGACATTAAATTGCTTGTTTTAATGGTATCATCAATGTGTGCCAAGGACAAAATGTATATGTTTAAGAAAATATTTAATTCTTACTTCTTATCTTGTCGACTCAGACTATAACATGTGTGAGGCACAGACACAGCACTATTATTTCATTGAAAAAATTATACTTTTCTTATTCTTGAAAGTAAAAAGTAAGTTTATGATTTTTGAAGTTTTTGCATTTTACAATGCTATTTTTATATTTTATGATAAATTTTAAATAGAAAAATATTGGAAAAAATTAACTCGGCCACAAGTGAATTCTCAGATGGGAATCGAACCCATGACCTTTGGAAATCCGGTCCAATGCTCTAACCGCTGAGCTACCGAGACTTGCGAGCCACCGTTGAAATTAAAAAAAAAAAAAAAAAAGTTTTTTTTATATATAAAAGTTTTTTTTTTAATATAAATTATTGGAGAATTTCGACGGTGGCTCGCAAGTCTCGGTAGCTCAGCGGTTAGAGCATTGGACCGGATTTCCAAAGGTCATGGGTTCGATTCCCATAATTCACTTGTGGCCGAAATAATTTTTTCCAATATTTTTCTATTTAAAATTTATCATAAGTAAAAAGTAAGTGTTTCAGAACACCATATCCAAGTCTGAAACAAGAATCCTCAAGGAATAGAACTTTGACCTTTGCAATAAACAAGGCCACTATTCCAGAAGGCCTATAAAACTTTTGCTGGGGATAAATCATAAATTATTCGCCTTGTACTTTTGTTACCTATTCTTGTGAATAGTAGCGTGGTGCCGTGTAATAGAATAAAGCTGTTGACAATTTTATATACTGAACGAGTTTGGGAAATATATTCGTTATTGAACGCCATCGCTTTGTCTTCGTGATATTATATACAGGGTGGAAACAATTTTTGGGCCCTGGAGTGTAACTACTAATGATGGTTCTAAGTAATGATAAAGCTAAGGTGGTGTTCGCACTTTTTCCGGAATTCTCAACCACTGAGGAAATGGCTATCTTATCTATTAACTCCCGGAACACAACAACGCTGAAAGCATTGTTGCTATGGCGATAGACTTAGATAAGATGATAGTAAAAGCTAGGCGGACTTAGAACAAGTCTTACCACCAACTAACCCGAATGCAATATGTAAACCCCTGGAAATCGAAATCGGGACCTCAGTACCTGATACCGAAGGTTGCTTCCACTATACCACAGAGGCGGTTATGTTAAAATATAACCATTTCCTCAGTTATGGTAAATTTTAAATAGAAAAATATTGGAAAAAAATAACTCGGCCAAAAGTGAATTCTCAGACGGGAATCGAACCCGCGACTTTTGGAAATCCGGTCCAATGCTCTAATGAGTTAATTTTTTCCAATATTTTTCTATTTAAAATTTACCATAAGTATAAAAATAGCATTGAAAAATGCAAAAATTACAAAATCATACATTTCCTCAGTTTTTAACCATTACTAACCTGATTAACGGTCTTATAAATTTTTTCTCGAAATTCCAAGCGAACGAAGTCGCGGGCGAAAGCTAGTTTTTTATATTAAAACTGTCAAGCTGTCCAGAACATAAGAGTCGGTGGTGAATCCGGCCATAAGAATTCTGTTTTAGTCACTGGCTTATTGGAAACTTAGTCTACCAACTGGTATTAGCCGGCGGGCGCCTGAAAAAGTGGGAGTAATGTCATGAATAAATGTGAGTGTGGATAATCTGGCTCAGACGACAACGATTTAAATAGAAAGATCAAATTTTATTCAGAATTTCTTGTTTCGTATCACTGAAAGTTGGTTTTCTTTCTTTTTCTTGGGGCTTGGGGTCTTAGCGCAGTATTGTTCAATCTTACCATGCTATTTCGTACTACGAATCCCTCAAAGTAAGCTTGTTTTTGACGGAAGTATTGTAACGTCTTCACACAAGCAGGAGGCAGAGAATTAGGGGCGATCCAAAGTGTCCCAAATGTGGCAACTTCAATAAAAACAAAACGCAATAAAAACGTTCTTAAGGCGGTACCCTGACCGAAAGTGGCGCCGCGTTGAATTTTATTCAATATCGTAATTCTAATTCACAATTTTAATAAAACTTTACGTGGAATTTTTAGAGCCCATAGTCTAGTATTTTTAGACGGTATCATTACATTACTAGATAACGGATAAACATACTTATATACTTTTTTTTTGTAAATACATACATAATATACCCAGACCAAGACAAATAGACATGTTCATGCACACAAATATTTGTCTTGTCCGGGGATCGAACCCGGGACCTCTGGCGCAGAAGGTAATTGTGAATTAGAATTACGATATGAAATAAAATTCAACGCGGCGCCACTTTCGGTCAGGGTACCGCCTTAAGACACGATGGTTACTGATATATTATGGTAGGCCCGCTTGCAGGCCTTACTTTAAGAATGCTGTTTTAGTCACTGGTTTATTGGAAACCTAGCGCACTGGGGTTAACCGGTGGGCGCCCCAAAAAGTGAGAATAAGGTCATGTATAAATAAGAGATTGGATAGTCTGGCTGGCGAACCGATAAATAATGCACCTAACCTGATGCCTCAGTATAGATGTTTGACGCTGACTGACTTATTTTTGGTCAACCAATTCATTTGTGAAAACGATCTATTGAGAGTGTGATTATCTATTTCGGTATCGGTGTTTGGTCAATTTAATTTCTTTCATCGCAATTGATGTGAATACCTCGTTATAAATAGAGTAAGAAAAGTTTAACTGTCTATGTAGTCTAGAGGTAACATTACATGAGATCCAGGGGTCCACGGTTCGTTTCCCAGTGGCGGTCTTATTTTTTTCGGTTTGGTTGGTGGTAAGACTTTTTATAAGTCCTTGCAACGCTACCATCATCTTATTTAAGTCTGTCGCGGTAATTGCAATGTTTATAGCATTGTTGTGTTCTGACAGTTTAGACATAAAATAGCCAGATCCTCAGTGATCCTGAGGAATCCGGGAAGCGCGTGATTCCACCTTCAGCCTTATCATTACTTAGCATCAGGTATAATGAAGGCTCAAAATTACCCCGTTGTACATAAATATCTGTAAAAAAAAGTTCGTTAGAAATCATTCAGTATTTTATGATTTTGTAATTTTTGCATTTTTCAATGCTATTTACTTATGGTAAATTTCAAATAGAAAAATATTGGAAAAAATTAACTCGGTCACAAGTGAATTCTCAGCATTGAAAATGCAAAAATTACAAAATCATAAATTATTGGCACTTAATCGATCGTTAAACATCTGAAAAGATGTTTCTTTCAAATGAAAGGATTTTCCTAGCATTGATGTAACAACGCTGACCTACAGCGTATTGAAATTATAAAAGTATTGGAGAATTTCGACGGTGGTTCGCAAGTCTCGGTACCTCAGCGGTTAGAGCATTGGACCGGATTTCCAAAGGTCGCGGGTTCGATTCCCGTCTGAGAATTCACTTGTGGCCGAGTAAATTTTTTCCAATATTTTTCTATTTAAAATTTACCATAAGTCATTCAGTATGGCTTGGGGAAAAAAACTAACAATAAAAATCCATAACTATTATGTTAGTGATTCAGAAAACACATTGCTATTAAAATAATCGTATTTTATTTTTAACTATAATGAAAATTTAAGATAAAATTTTACTTACAATTTTGAAGATTAGACTCTTCAAAACATATGAAAAGTAAAAATATTTAAGAAAGATAATTTTCTCTTCTTTCTAAATTAGGCACTTGCTTAAGAAAAAGTTTTTTCAATTAAATCGGGTCGTTTTTAATTGCAGATTGTTATCATTACTTTAATTTCGAGGACGCCAGCTACGGACTTTATTTACAACCCAATTTAGGTAATTTTGCAATTTACATGTAAGGAGTGTCGTAATTTTTTTTAGCTAAGAAGAGAAATGTTTATTTTTATTTATCTGTCAAAAAAAATTAAGTTTGAATTACTGTTTCAAAATGTTTATTTATTCATTTATCATTTAATATTTTCTTTATTATTAAACACTATTATGTATTTTATTATTCTTTGTTGAAATAAACTTTAAAATATTAGAAAATAAGTTCATGTTTTGTACCAGAAAAAAAATTAAGTACTCTCCACATTCGCTCAAATGGGACTCGAACCCACAGCCTTTGGGAGTCCGGTCCAATGCTCTAACAATTGAGCTGCCAATACTCAAAAACTTAGTTCAACGTCACTAAAGGTATTTTACAAAGTGTGTAGAAGCCTTTTATGTAAGTCTGTTACCTGTTGCAACTATTAGAAGCAGATACCTAACTCGTAAAAAAATTTAATACACTCTTTTCAGTCTTCCAAAGACAATTTTCTAAACATAAAGAAGTTTCCTTCAACTATTCATTTAATATTAATAGGTCTCAAGATAGCATGATTAAAATCAACGGGGTACATTGAAATGTAAATTTTCGGAGCACCGATATTCAAACTCTATTCAAAGGCGGTTCAAGTTTGAGATAAGATTCGTGAACAACAGTTTGTATATATATCGGACTACTGAACAACTAGAAACTGGCAGCAAATTGTATTAAATCAATTTTATGTTGACTCAGCCCTAGGGGAGTTTGGAATTGTAAGTTATAGTCAATGATTAACTTTGCTAATCTTTTAAATTAATTAGTTGCTGTGTCTTTATCTCTTAAGACACTATACAGAAGAAGTACGTATTTTTTGTTATAAAACTTTAGGACGTTTAGAGATGTTACAAGTCTGGTAATAAGATATATGTGTAGGTATATATTAAACAAGAAAATATACTAGAACAGCAACTTGTCTTCACGACATGAGACAAGTTGCTTTTTCTAATTATATCACATAAAATAGCATTGTAAAATGCAAAATTTAAATGTTATAAAATGATATATATTTCTTCATCCCTTTGTCTAGATTTGTAAAGTTTCAGAAACACGATTTTATGATTTTGCCTCGATTTGACTTATTCCTTACGAAATGACTCCATAAAAATACGTAAATTCAAGATTATCCTCAAATGGGGTTACATATACAATTGGAAATTGGTTTAATTAGTGGACATCAATCATATTTAGCATCGTGTAGTTTCATTTCTCTTTAATCGCTATAGTTATTTTTGTGGGCGTCATTTCTTATTGCTACCTCACTTCAGTCGTATACCGCCTTAAGCAAAAGTGGAGACCTCTAAATAAAAAAGTGGTTATGTATAACAAATTATGCAACGAAAAACACACTACACGATTATAGAAAGTTGTTTTGTTATTTATTCATTCAAATAATAGGTCTCTAACAATATAACATTGCACTTTATTTTTCTCACACTTATAGAAAACCTTAGGACTTTTATTATTAAAAGGCTCTACTACGACTCTACTACTAATATTGATCTTTTGCTAACTGGAATATCTTGCACTATACTGTTCAAACGATTAAAAGTGTTTTAAAATATTATATTAAATGCCTCAGCTCTGAGCTTAACAAATAGAGTAAAAGAAATAGAGTCATTGTCGCATTAATATTATTTCTAGAAAGGTTTATTTTCAAACCAATGCGCTGTTTTTCCAACCGCAAAACCGCAACCGTTCGTGATTGCATAAAATAAAAATAAAAAATGCACCAGTAATTTTCTTCAATAGTTCAATCCTTCGTGCTTGCACTTTGCATTGTGCAAGACAAACGTTCAGTAATATTTCTAGCGGCGAATTATTTATTTATTCCTTTCTTCAGTTTGCATGAAAGGAGAATACGTATTGCTTATTTCAAATATCGCCTAATATATAAGTATTTACAGGGTCATTATGTTATTTTTAGGGTTCCGTACCTCAAAAGGAAAAAACGGAACCCTTATAGGATCACTTCGTTGTCCGTCCGTCCGTCCGTCTATCAAGACCGTTTTTCTCAGGAACGTGTGGAGGTATCAAACTGAAATTTATATCTAATACTCAGTTCTACTGTACCTTGGAGCTGTGAAAAAATCAAACTTCTAAGCCAAAGCAATCAAAAGATACAGCCGTTTATGTCGCAAATTTCCGCAAATTTTATAAAAAAAACACGGGAATCAAAACCTACAGGGTACTTCCCGTGAACTTAGAATCTTGAAATTTGGTACAAAGTAACGTCCTATAGTACAGTAGGAACAATTGCGAAAACCGTAAATTTTAAGTTACATTATATAATAAAAAATATTTTTGAAAATTTTAAACGGAACGCTCGGTGCGCGAGTCCGACTCGCACATGGAGGGTTTTTTTTTAAATTATATCAAAATGTTTAAGTTCGGCTCAGATTCGGTAAGTGAAACATGGGTCGACATACAAACTAAATTATACTAATACTTACATACGAAATCGATCGCGTGATCAGTCTGATTTGTGTGAAGAGTCAAAATATTTTTGACATATTTCGACCCATGATTCTAGGAGAAAATATCACAAATTGGATAGTGTTTTAAAAAATATATTATTGCTGATCACAGTTCAAACTTAATCTAACCAATTGCAACTTGATCTATAATTTTTTATTGTTAATTAAAAAAAAAAGATTCCGTCGAATTGAGAACCTCCACCTTTTTTTGAAGTCGGTTAAAAATCATTTCGTTTGAAATAGTGACTATCCATATATTTGGACAAGTTTGATTTCGGGCAAAATACCACCTAACCGCCTATGAAAACGTTTTTCAAAGAATGTTTTAATAACGGCATCTGATCCCTTTCAGATCCGGTTTATTTGAGGTCTCCCTTCAATCTTGGTTTGGGGGACCTTTCCATAGGAAGAATAAGGGAAGGGAGTTTTGATTTATACGGAAACCATTTCAGTCATCTTCAAAAAGGCTTTGAAAATACAAAACGAACTTATTACTTTTCCTTACTTTTCAAATGCTGTAATGGTGTAATAAGTAATACTTATTGATTGTAAATGTATTCCGATAACAATTGTTCAGCATCAGATAGTTTTTCAACGATGTACATAACGATCATATATAATTATGTGACATGATTTCAGAATATCTTAGTACCTAGCATCATCCTTGACCTTATTCAATTTAAACAATTTTCCCAATAGATTTCGAACCACCGTTTTTAAGTAGAGTCATGACGTTTGATATTTCGTAAAACCGTACCTACATCAATATCGTGATATCAAAGATCTACTATGCAAGCATCTATCCAAAGCTTTTCTGCAAAGTAGGTATAATAAATTTTAAAGCTATCTCTTCACCATAATCACCTATTGTTCGAGAAGTTTTCTCGTTAATAACGTACCATTAAATCAGTTTTAACTGGCTTAACCCTTTAAACAGTGCTTTAGGTGCGTTCAACGTTCATTCTCGCACGTTTTAATTAATTTAGCAATATTTGGAAACAGCCTGCCTGCTTCCAAAGATAAGGTATGTATATCACCACAGTATAAATTTAAGTACATACAGTAGGTTATCTTAGCCTTTTTTTTATAAAAGTTCGTTATTATTATTGCAGCCGCGCGGTACGCAATACACGATAGGGCTGCCCGCCAACCACACGCTTTCTGCGAATAAAAGTTTTACAGCGTGCGTTTGTCACCGCGGCGCATTCAAGACTGAAATGCTTGCCGAGATCTCGACAAGACGAGGCGCATCGGGTTTACTCTCGAACGGACCATTTGTAGGCAGATAAAATACTGGATCTAGCTTTATTCTGTGATATCACCGTTTAGTATGGGACTTGTATAGCGTTTGTTATCAGATATTGCATTACGTTATCTTTTATTTAACAATTATGCATTTGTTACTGAAAAGTAGTTGTCGATGTAAATATTTTGTTGCTCAGTGTCTGCATTATCATTTGCAACTACTGAAACAGAAATCGATTTCAGAAGCGCTAATATCTTAGATAACCTACTAAATACTATTTCATATGTACCTACATCTTAAGTTTTGGCGCGCACTGTTCATTGAAATAAAACACCTTTACGGATATCAAACGCGTTACATTTCACGAACTTTCAAAAGGTGCCGAAACGTCGTGAAAATCGAAAAACCCCTAAAAACCTAAAAATAAAAGGACAATTACAACTAAGTTCGTGAAATATAGCGCGTTTGATATTCGTAAAAGTTGTTTTATTTCAATCTTTTTCAAATCTGTAAGCAATCATCAGCTTCAGCCATTTTGATGGCCCCACTGCTGGGGAACTGGTCTTACTTGTAAATATAAGAAGAATGGACCACGTCCACCACGCGAGCCCAATACGAATGGGTGGGTTTTAACGACTGCGAATATAGCCGGGATCATGGCTTAACTTTGCCTACAAAACAGAGATAATAAATTTTAGGTCACCTATCCCGTGTCAGACCATTGCGAATGTTGCTTAACCGCTACAATCACAAGCCGAGCGCGCGAACTACTGCGCCACCAAACTTTTTTTAATTTTTTTTTTAGCAACGGGAAGACTCTTCATCATACCTGATGTTAATTATTGATAAGGCAGAAGATGGAAGCGAGCCTCGGCCGGAATTCTCATCACTGTGGAACTGCTAACTAACAAAAATTCCTACCACCAACTGAACCGAATACAATATGTATGTACCCTCGGTGAGAATCGAACCCGGGACCCCTGGGTCTAATACCGGTAGTTGTTACCACTAGACCACAGAGGCGGTTAAATATATGAATATGTTCGTAAGTTATATGCTATACCTTTTACTCCCCATAATAACATGGGGTTTTTAGTACAAAAGGCCCATTTCATAAATTAAATATACTAATGACGTCACCCCGATAACCGTCTGCTACGCCAGGAATATTATTTGGATTGTCATATTGCCAACGTGATAGCACGGAACGTGAATAAACGTCATATATTTGTTTTTATCATTTGCCCGCTTTAATGGCTTTTAGCTATATTTCGATAGCTTCATATTTAGTGATTCATTTTATATTAACTTAGGCAGATTATTTGGCGAAATCAATTAAGTGTTTCGATAGATCGTCCAATGTTTAAATGGTTTCGATGAGAGCAATTAAGCATTTTGATAGATAACTTGAAAAATACATATACCGTGGCTGAATGTTAAACAATCTTTTGATAAAAAATATTCGTTTTGTTATATTCAAACTCAATATCGGGTTACTTGTCTGCGAAATTCGATGATTCGATTTTCATTATATCGAACACGGTGTGTGATAATTCAGTTGTGCGATGTTTCATTGTATCATTGCCTTATTAGTACGATGTAACGCTCGTGCGAAAACCCCTGTTGCGAAAAACCCTACAGCAGCGATTGCCCATTAGTTCGATAGTATGTTGGTTCGAAATGGCTACTACGTCTATGTTTCGTTGTGTCAGACACATGACACCCACTGCTGCGTATATGCCTCCCCATAGTTTATGTGACTGTTGCAAAATCTCAATATAGAATAAAAAATCATCATAATGCATTAGTTATATAACTATTGACAAAAAAGATGGAAGCCATTATGTGAGGACTGATGCCTGAGATAGGTTTCCAGAGGAAACGCACAGGTCACCAGTGCCCCCAATATGATATGAATATAATATCTTATCTTTATCTTATGTATATAATTATAGATCCATTAAGTTTTTTTTGTTATTCCTCTGCGATTAATGAGTATTTTTTTAGGAACAGTCACATATATATTAATAAAAATTGATATGCTGTACAGACAATAAAATCTGCCTTTTATATTACCTGCGGTTCCGACTCTTAGATATAATAAAATCTAAAAAATACCCCGATTTCATTCAGAACCCACGCCAATGAAATGTTTCAGTGAATCTCGCTTAGCTTACTCATAATTTAACGAAAAAATTTCACGACTGATATGATTTATTTCCCCAAGAGATGATTTTGGAGAGGAAATACTCTAATCAAATTTTCTCATCACTTAATGTTATAAGTGTAAGTGTTATAATTGAAGTTTAGTGAAAAATATTAAACAAGAAAATATACTAGAAAAAAGCAACTAGTGAAGTTTAGTGTTAGTACGTAAATGAAATACTGCCATTTAGAATTTAAAATATTTATAAAGTTCTTCTAATTTTCACTTACGTAAATTGTAGAACAGTCGCTTATATTTATTTTAACAGAAAATGACAAACATATTCCTTTTTAACATAATTATATGCGAATTTATTATATATTTCTAATACAATTGTCATTTACAATATGTACTGTAGGATGTCTATTAATTTTCATGGAGCTGAAATGCAAGTCAAAAAGTTTTAACTACAATCAACTCCAACATCTCAATGCGACATAATATACAGCTATACATACAGACAATATATTCTATCCTCACCTATATAATATTATAATGAGGAGTTGGGGAGTTTGTCCTGAAACTCCTATGAATAGATACATTTACATAAACATAAAGGTTCACTGAAAATAGCGTTTCAGAGGATGTTGTCGCATGAAAATCTTGAAACCATGGCCTCTTTCATTATCATTTGTTTAAAAAGTGATAACGCAGTGACACAATTTGTTTCGGTTTGAAATAATTACACAGTAGGTAATTATACTTGTTACTATTCGGTTCAAGGTGAAAAAAATCTACTAAGTATATGTTCTTAAACATTATACACATGACCCCTAGCTATATTTAATGTTTGTGTATTTTGTAAATAAATTAAGATCCGCAAAGAAATCGATCACTTTCCTAAACACAAACAAACGTATGTAACAATCTAAAAGTGAGTTTTGATAAACTGCAAAATGAAAACACTGACGTTTATCCTTGTTTATTTTAAATAGAAGCACTTCGTACGAAATTGTTTAGAATTCCATTCAATAATCTAAATTGGAAGCACGTATCTCATCTGTTTTATTAGTACTCTAGATAACTGAATACGAATAAAACTTTTACTTGAGTGCACGAAAAGTAAACTTCACTTTACATAGATTTATTTCCCAATATTTGTTATATTATATTGTTATTAATTAACAAAATTTTAATTAAGTTTTTCTCAAATGTTTTCACCACCAAAAAAACTTACCTAATTCAATCAAGCCAGAAAAAGAAAATTCCTCCCTACACACACACAATACACTGAAAAAACACAACTTGTTTGTTATACTAATCACAAAAACGGTCAACCCAGCCGGCACAGACTTTCGCGGCAGCACGGTCGGCAGCGGAGCGTACGGTCGGCATTCGCTGAGGCGCGGCACAGACTGGATAGCTGGATGGGGTGCGGGCGGGACGCACTTCCCGCCCGCCCAGGAGACCCCGTTGTACTATTTCTCCTGGATCACATACCTGTGTCTTTAGCATTACGGCTAGTGTCAAATGTTGCGTTAGCCCTGTCCTCGGCTTAACTTTTATGTGAAATTTTTCGACGAATTTAAAGGTAGACAAAAGCCATCAATATTCTATTTTCTTGGAAGATCTGGGTATTGTGGCTTGTAGCAAATACGACAAAAAGTTTCTGTAGCCCTTCATTCATAAGTTATGCAAAATCGCAAGTACCTAGTTGAGGCACACAGGTGACCCGAGGTATCATTTTTTTTAACAGTTTTTCCACTGTCTAAATCGCGAACTAAGCTTTATTTTGCAAGTAAGTTTCGCAACATGTTCACAACCAATATAACCAAATGTATATACATATATATGGCACTTATGGAGACCTAAGCCAGATGTGCCTACATTACAGAATTGCGTGTTCGAAGAGGGGACAATAGCTACCTTCGCATTTTTGTGGAATAGAAGACACTTCTTTTATAGTTCCTAAAACACCTTCGGTGATATCGGTCTTTTCCTAACTGTTACAGTTTGACAAGTGTTAAGAAACAAAGTATATTTAAGATGATTGGGGATCGTTTAATGACTAGCCTGATAAGGTAGATGTCCTATTATAGCTTAGTCTAAGTTTTTCTTTGTGTTGGATCTTTTCAGTCTTTGAATCAATTAAAAATGCTAATTTATTTTTTTGTGTGTTGTCATAAAATATGAATCAAAATAATAACATATAAAACAAAAAACCGTTCTTGCCGTAGAAAAGAAAATAAAAAAGGAAAAATTCACGGCATTGGCACGTCGCGCGTAAACCTTCACGGCGCTGGCACATTGCAATTGCGAGTGAACACTTTGCAATAATTACCAACAAATATATAAACACAAACACGCCATCCTCTTTATTTAGGGGTAGATAGAGATCACTTTCTTCTTCCATATCTCTGTTGCTTATTGTACTCTCATCACAGTTCTCAGGTTTTCAGTCGTCTAAGTGCTGATGGTAAAATAAATGGGGTAGGTATATATTTAATTAACCATCAGATTTATTAATTATTAAAATTTCCAATAAAATTGTTTATTGAATGTGATTACAGCTATCCTACTTAATATTATTAAAGCGAAAGTATGTCAGTTTGTTTGTTTGATTGTTACTTTTTCACGCTAAAACTACTGCACTGATTTGGATGAAATTTGGCACAGAGATAGAATATAACCTAGCTTAAAACATAAGATACATTTTATCCCGACATTCCCACGGGGAACGGGAACCACGCAAGTGAAACCGGGGGCGGCCGCTAGTTCTGTAAAATTTTTATCCCTATTATCAATTCTCCCGAGTGTTGAAGCGATTAGGTAATCTTATTATAGAGTACGCGCCGGTCGGTGATGTATAAGCTTATTCTACTTTAGTTAAGTAATTTCATTTCGTTCAGTTTCAGCACTTCGGTTTTCATTTTCTCATTCATTTAAGCCATCAAAATTTTTTCAAACACTCATTTAAACTGATGAAATTTTGATGAACTCAGACTGTCCGGTCAATCTAAATATTTTTAGTCTTTGTATGTGTACTCCTTTTTCATCTGTCTGTCTTTCTGTGTTGTATTGTATTACCTAGTCAACACTATATTTGTAAAACACCTGTTTGCTACCGTTACTTAACCAAACTTTTGGTTAGCTACCTATAAAATTAACTGTTATTATTAGGTTCTTAACTGTGCGACAAAGAAAAAGGTTAAATCTGACTTTTTATTGTGTAGTCAACTCCTAGGTGATGCGAAAACGCTCTTAGGGATCGCTTAAAATTTTCCCGACAAAGAGTAGTCGTTGTCCTACTCTAGGGTGTTATCTGTCTCCGTAAAAAAATCATCGTAATCGATCCATGGTTTCGGCTCGAAAATGTAATAGACAGTCACTTTTGCATTTATTATTAGTACCTATACGGGTGCCGCCAGCGGAAATGGGTCTACTTCAGTCTGCTTATCTTAATGTTGTGCATAAAGCTTAAATATTTTTTTCTAAAATAAATCGATACTGACCTGTATGTTCCTCACAACTTGCAGTACAGTAATCTTGTAATGCGGGAAATGTTGTAATGTATGATTGAAAATTGTTTACGGAAATAACCATAAAATGTAATATTATAATAAGTATTTTCTTTTTGTGATGGAAATTGACCTTGCTGATATGTTAAGGTCACTTTTCAATTTGACGACTCTGTATGAAAGAAAACAGGGAGAAAAAACAGCCCTTGACGAGTTTCTTGCCGGTTCTTCTCGTTACAAGGTCTCCCACCGTAGGGTTTGTGAACTGATGGCGTAGCTTCTTTGACGTTCATAAGTGCTTGTAACAGCCTAGACTGAATAAATGATATTGACTTTGACTTTGACTATCTAAGTATTTTCTGAATAAACAGAGAACCACCGAAGGAATATTTCAACATTAAACGGAAGGAAAAGAACGGCACCATAAAAGAAACAATTTACTTAAACAGTGCAATTTTTCATAATGTTGTATTACCTAAAGTGCACGTCATGTTGTTTCCCACTCACATTACGCGGTACCTCCACGTTTGTTGTTCCCTCGTGATTGATTAAGGGCCTTTTTGGCAGTTCTTCACAATCCTCATAGTCGGCATAAAACCTTCTTTTTATTATTTGCCATTAGGAAATTTCGCGCTTAAAGAATATGTAGGAATTCTTATGCTCTCATAAACATTTCTTGGATTATTGTGCGCATTATTTATTTAAATGAAACAAATGTTACAGATTGCAGACAGATAGATCCTAAGACATTGGAATACACTTTTTTATAGTATTATTTGTGGTAATCTTTAAGTACTTTGTTTTTTTTTTATTATTAAATTATATATCCGATTCTTAGAATTTTCTTTGATATTAATTAATTATTTTTTTAACTCTATCTGGCTAACTTGACACCTAAGGGCATTATATATCATTTGCATATGTTCATTGCATAGATAATATCATGCGACGCCATTTTGAATAAAAAACAAAATGGCGTCTCACTGCGGACAAAAAAAGCAGCCATACAAAAAAGTTCAAACCCATTTAGCAAAGTCAAAACAAGCACTTATTCCATCAACTTTAAGTTCGCTTTTAGTTCAGTTTGCATCTACCTACCAAATACACTCACGTTATTGCAGCGATTGTCATCGAGCTTCGGATGCCTAAGCGCCTGACGGTAACCAAGACTTTCGTAATAAGTTCCTTGAAATTTCTAATAATACCCCCGAGAAATTCGACGCCGAATATTTAAATAATGCCCAGCAATTTCGTAATGCTTCGTAAAACAGTAGGTTCTACTATTTCATCCTGTTTAATATTTTGGTTAGCGTAGATGAACTTAATTGTTTTCTGTCTATCATAGTTATATTATTGTAGCTCATTTTATTATTACCAGGAAAACTTTTGTCGGTGGTATGAACGCTCAATATAATCAACTAAATTAAAAAAAAAAACGATGAATTGATACAGAAGAAACAGAGGTTTTTGTTTGTTTTTACAAAAGTAAAGTCATATTACAATGTAATGTGGCTTAGTCCTAAGTTGTACAAATAATTCCTGGAGTACGTAATCTACGTAACACAAACAAAAAATACTTGCGTGATTCAAACACATAAATGTCGTCTTTATCATTGATCAGACAAACAAAACATTCTTAGAAATAGCGTGTATGTCTTGGAGAATAAAATTTTCATTCTGTTTACTCAAAATAAAACGTTTTTTATAACTGTTGCTACAAATCCTTTTTAAAATAACAAACCTTTGAAACTATGAATTCAAAGGACATACCATCGTCGTCTCAGCCACATATAACACCCACTACTGGGTACACCTCCTCCAGGCAGGAATGGGGGGGGGGGGGGGGGTTGCCATAATCGCCACGCTTGGCAGGCGGGTTGGCGATCGTAGTATGGCCAAGTTTGTAGAAGACGCTGCTGCCCGTCTCCCGAAGGCTGACTCTCTTAGTCGCGTTTTCGACGACACCCACGGGATGAGGTATTCTAAGCCAACACTACACTGCTGGACAAACCATATCGGTATATTTTTAGTAATTTCTATTTACTGAATTAATTTTGGTTCTTCTAAATATTATACGAAATAAAAAAATATTACTTGTACGAGTATAAGTTCTGATTTTGACTTTTGCAGAACGTTACTTTTCTCAAACGGGATGGTTGGGTTCTAACAATTTATAATAGAACTAGTTTCCACCCGCGGTTTTACCCGCGTGGCTCGAGTTCCCGTGGGAATCGAGATAGCCTATATTACTCTCCGTTCTATCAACTAATTCTTTGCTAAACTTACCAACAAATATATTCCTTAAAGCATTATTTAAGTGGCTTATCAATAAATGTTTTTATTCTGTTTCTGACTATCTTAATAAAATATGACTTTTTGTTTAATGATGAAAATAATGAAAATGTAATAACGGAATTGTGTGTAAATTTATCAATTAGTTTTTAAGATGAAATTATTTTATTACTCTCTTATGTTTTTTGACATTTTCTATTTTGTTTGACATTTATATTTTAACATCTTAATTCATAGCTAAATTTTCATAAAGTAACATAACTTTATTGTATTTGACATAATAAGATATATTAATGATTTTTGACATTTAAATATTATTACTAATTGCACGTTGTACCTATTAATGAGCTAGGCACATTTTATTTTCTTTACTTTACTCTACTGTCTATTATATACCTATGTAAATTTATGCAAATAAAGAATTTGATTTGATTTAAAAATTAAGTCGTAAGTTGCTTAGTTAGGGCGTGAACAAACAAACACACTTTCGCATCTTATATATACATCCTACAATCTTTTTGGCGTCATGCACGTCCTGCATCAATACGACGTCCCCCAGTTCCCCTTGCTTTTTTTATCATGTCATTGAATATTGCTTAGTTTTTTTATTTCCAGCTCCGTAGGATTTGTCATTTTCCGATAATTATTTTTGAAGATATTCGTTTTGCAGTCATGCACCAACATTTTTGATACATTATAGGCATCCTAGATATATTGATCGTAATTTACCTATGGCATCGATTATTTAACGTCCTCACAGATTGGGCGGTATTTGGGAGTGCGACGTTGCCAGCTTTAGGTTTATTATCTCTTTCTTTTCCTATCGCTTGTCTGTAGTACACAGTTTCAAGATTTCATTTGTTTGAACATTCGTAAGCTCTATACGTACATTTATGGATGCCCCATATGTTACAGTATGTATCTACCAGTACCTACCTTATAATTATCCAGTTAAAAAGTCTGTTGTTGGAATGACCATTTATTTATGGATTGAATGGTAAATGTATGACCGTCTTTCATGCAACACTTACAGAAAGATTGTGTACCTACCAAAGGAAATGGCTAAGAAACTTGCCTTTACCATTTATATTAATGTCTTACTAGGGCGTAACATTAAAATATTTATATTTAAATTATTTTTAGTTCAATATTCATATATAACTTTCATAAAATAATCAATTAATTAAAAGATTTCACGTTGGTTTTGATGTTTTTGTTTGACAAAAAGAATTTCCGTATTACGAAATCAGTGGGCAACAAACCTTCTTTTATAGTATATTTTGTGTAAACTGAAACAAATAATATTGAATGTATGTTTTCACTTTATAAAAAAAAAAAATTCTTCATTTTGTTTGTTCATAACAGATCACCGAAAACACATAATAAGTAGTTAGTTTGGTTGACCTATACAATTCACAAGTGATGAGCATCCGTATATAATACGGATCTTATAATTAGCAAATTTTACTGAAAGGAAGTATTCTTTAAAAAAATAAAGGAATGCTTCCTTTCAGTAAAATGAGCCAACTAAAGGATTTAATGTAGTTCTCCTTCAGGGCCCATAGATTTTTTCCACCCTGTATACTAAGTGTTGGACATATAATTTTGGTACTTAATATTATAATTCCAAAACTTCTCAAACTTTAAATGAAGCTGAGTTGTTTGCTCTGTGTCAAACAAACTTTTGATAAGAATTTATGCCAAATTTGACAACTTGCCAACTTTGTCATACATTTTAAACAAAGTTAGTTTCACAACGGATCAATTCTACTATAACTAATCAACATCACAACAACCACTAATAAAATGAGCTTAGATGACTGGGACTTAGTGCTAGACGTGAAAGTTTGATATTGTTTCTAAAACATTTCGGAAGTTAAAACGCAAAGGTTGATTAATAGTTCTTATGAAGAAGTGTGAGAGCTTAATTGTTTTTTCAGAGTAAGATTTTTTTTAAGTTAAGTTGTAGAGAGTGAGAATCTTGGAGAAACCTCTAATTACTTAAGAGTTTTAGTCTAGTATTAAACTAACTTTTGTGTAGGATAAAATACTCCTTTATTTTAATTTTGCTGAATTAGGCTCTGTATTTTGGTGCTTTAAAGAGATTAAAAAAATAAATGTCTAACAACATTCACGTAATGTATTAAAATAACTTTTTATAGAACTGTCTTCCTTTATAACTACATTCAGGCCCGATCATCCTACGTGAATCGGTAAAAACATATTAATAAGTATGACTTAAATCATTTCAATTACCCGATTACATAAATCTTGTATTAACTTTTATGCCTAAATCCTGGAAGCGCCACAAATCATCGTTAAGTGGTTTTTAATCTCGCCTTTGCTGAGCTAAGATTGTGGAAAAAGTTGGCTTGCGCCTGAACGCCCATTGAATTATTTATTTGGAGAAACTTTCCTTATTTTCCTTTAAAGTTTCCCTTTTTATAGTCCTATTAGCAGCCGCCCGCGGTTTTACCCGCATGGTTCCCGTGGGAATATCAGGATGAAATGTTTCTTGTGGTTTAATCCAAGCTTAAAGTATCTGTGTGACAAATTTCATCCAAATCGGTCCTGCCGTTATTGAGCTATAAATAGTGTAATAACCCGACTTCGTTTTATTTCTAAACCAATATATTGATGTAGAGATATAACTATAATTTTATTTGTTTAAAACAATGCTGGTGAATTGGGTTATTTTCTTAATCATGACGATGACGAGATGGCCTTGGTTTTATTCCATCTTATTTTTTACATGCAACTTTGGTTGAAAGTAAGAAAGTGGATTAATTGATAGAAAATCTCAGAAAAACAGTAGCTGGCCGCGACTTCTTAGCAAACATTGTTTTGAAATTAAACGTTGTCAAATATTTAATGTAAAAGTTAGTTCCACTTACCACTTAGCCTGAGTGTCTTTGCAGTCGCTGAAATGTATTTTCTTTATTTACCTACACAATGCATCAATACTTCGAACATAAGTAGTTAAATTATAAATGATAAATTTTATCACACAACAAAGAGGTAGTTTATAAGAGGAAAGTTTTTTCGAATCTCCTCCCCTTTGCACGAACATGAAGCAAAAATAAAAAAACTCAAATATCATTTATTCAGCGAAGGCCAAGCACTTGTGAATGTCAAAGAATCTACGCCATCGTCGGTTTACAAGCCCTACCTTGTAACGAGAAGAACTCTATACATTTCTCTTAGTAGGATTTTGATTACTTCACATAGTCCTAACAACAGGCTTATTTGAGCTCTTTTTAGTACTAAATTTATGATTATGCACTTTCCCCCTCATATTTCTTGTTATTTTTTTATGTATTTTATAGTATAAATAAATAAATAAATATTTCCATACAATCTGGTCTGGATCTGGTCTGGTCTGGATGTTTAATATGTATATTATGTATGTATTTACAAAAAAAAAAGTATTTAAGTAAGTTTATCCGTTGTCTAGTATCCACAACACAAGTTCTTCATGATACTTAACGTGGGCTAGATAATTGGTGTGATTGTATGGAAATATTTATTATTATTATTATTATTTATTAATCACCCCAATTATCTAGCCCACATTAAGTATCGTGAAGAACTTGTGTTATGGATACTAGATAACGGAAAACATACTTATATACTTTATTTTTTTTGTAAATACATACATAATATACATATTAAACACCCAGACCAAGACAAATAGACATGTTCATGCACACAAATATTTGTCTTGTACGGGGATCGAACCCGGGACCCCTGGTGCAGAGGGCGGCGTTAGTACCTCTGCGCCAAACAGGTCGTCAACAGTATGTACAGCCACAGCAGCTACGGCTTTACACTTTGACATTGAGAGCTCGTAATAGCGGCGGCTTTCATAGTGCAAATGTAAAGCTGTTGACCGTACCGTACCGGAAACAACAACTCATCTCTTATTTACCAGCGACAGACTTAAGTGCGGACTTTTTTAAGTTTATCTCGGAAAAGCAGCACTGTGAATGCAAATATAAAACATATAAGCTTAAAAGAACGGTTTTGCTACAAGTTTCTATGTACAAGATCAGTCTTTGACATCTTACAATTTAATTTGCTCGCAGGCTTCTTGGCTGTGGAACGTGAGATACGTTGAATCTAACTTTGCTCTCGATTAAGCTGGCTCCAAATAAGTTCTCGAACAAATGTACAAGACAGCTTAGCCATCACGATTGAAAAGCAAATTGATTTCTGAATTCATTTTTAACTATAAAATATTAAGTTAGTTCAAGGTGTCTGATCAAGTATCCAATGACATACTACAATATTATCAGATCTAGGTAGATAAAATTGCACACGCTATTTAAAAACTTCTTTTTTTATTTATTTTTAAGCTTTTTTCAACACGTCCCACATCCATTACTCACCAATAAAATTCGCCCGCGGATTTGGCCGCGTGGTTCTCGTCCTCGTGGGAATATCGAGATAAAAAGTATTTTATATTCTAATTTAGACTAATCTATATTTTATCTGTATGTAAAATTCGTCATTTGCGTGAAAGTGTAACAAACATACATCCATCGAAACATACTCAGAAACTTTCGCATTTATAATATTAGTACTAGGATATTAAGTAGGATTAGTATGATGATTAACGTTGAAAATTAAAATGACGTGTAAAATACATGTTATTATCTTGGCAGTACATAAACATGTCCCGTTGGCTTATCTTACCTACTAGGTAAGATTAACCCTTAACTGTAGTTGTGAAAAAAAAACAACGTATCTATAGTTGTGGGTCTAGTTTACCCATATATTTTAGAATGGTAACCAAACTCAAATTAAGTTAAGTTTACTTTTTTTTATCAAATCACTTATTAATGTTTTATCAATCAAATTGTTTAACAAAATTAACCATAGGAACATTACTTATATTTCCAACTTGCACTGAAATAACATACATACAACTAGAAATTAGGTTATGTAAAAAAATATTTTAAATACATATTTATCTAGTGTCAAACATTAAAGAAGTATTTTTTTCATAAACATAAAATATTGCTTTATAAAAACTCAGAAAGCAAGAAATAGCTTACAAAACATAAACTCTGACACCAGTTCAATTCAGACTAGTTACAAATACGAATTGCATAAAAAATTTACACATTTGTCATGCAAATAAGCTAATGGTATTTGTTGCACATGTGAAGGGTCTTGGCTCTTTTAGCAAGAAGGCCAAAACAAATATTTTCCTTTCGTTCCTATCGAGTTTTAGGTTACCACCAGAGACGGGTTTCATTGAAATGATAAAAAAACTATTACTTATTAATAGTCGTGGGTCCAATGGACCCGAGTGAAATTAATTACGCAGCTCTGGATAATCGAGCGAAAGTCGGCTATCTTACAGCATGCTCACCTGTCAAGGTTAGGAAGGTACTAAGAAGCTAGGAGAGCTGCTGTTAAGGGGTTAATACCTTCCACCACTGCGCAGTCGGGCTCGTCAAAGCAATACACCCAAGCTCATTCATTTCTGCTCCCGATATGTGCGAGCAACTGTCTCATGCATAATTTGATTTCCGAATCTTCCGGAGAGAGTTTGAGCGAAGCGTCGGAATAAACGGATTAACTGCTTTCCGAGTTCGAATATTGTTGTTCGAATATTTTTCGATAAAGAATGACTGAGTTATAATAAGTACCATACCGAATTTAATAATTGCACGTCAAAATATTAAGACTGGAAACATAACGTTATTTTACCAAAAATTAGCTAATGCGTCTTTTAGTAACATTGTGGGTGCCTCCAGCGGAAATGGGTCTACTTCAGTCGGCTTGTCTTGTGCTTAGAGCCTAAATATTTTCATCTAAAATAAATTAATAAGTACTGACATGTATGTACCTCACAACTTGCAGTACTGTAATCTTGTGAAGCGAGAAATGTTGTAATGTATGATAAGTCTAAAAGGTTAAACTTATCATACTTTACAACATCTCTCACTGTAAACAATTTTAAGTTGAAAATTTTAGGTTAGGATAACCATAAATTGTACTATTATAATTAGTATTTTTTGTGATGGAAATTGACCTTACATGTTATATAATAAGGTCAATTTGAATTCTGAATTTTGTTACTTTTTAGTTTTGATTTTTTTTTTCTTTTTATCGCAGCCAACATCAAGATTTACGAGGATGCCCAGAGAATCCAATTGTCTAACCTGCGGATTGATGGACTAGTGGTGAGAAATTATAACAATTAAATAGATACTTTTAAGTCTTTTTATGTCAACCGTTATGATCAACGAATGGTGGGAATTGATCGTATAAGCTTTGGACTGTTTGTAACGTAAGTAGGTAGTAGTTTGTTAGCATTGATTCACTGAACCTTAAGTCATAGAAAATTCCTCTTTATCATTGCATGATGAGAAGGGTCACAACTAAAATTATTTGAAGTAGGTATGATGGAGACATCATACCTACTTCGAGCCACGAGCCACCTAGCCACCTAGCCCGTAACATAAATAACGTTGCAAGTTCCTATTAAACGTATTCTCTTAATGGTTAATCCCTTGTATAGGTACCTTTACAATTCAATTAAGTTTGATACGAAGATAAGGTAATCCCCAATTCCTTTTCAATAGAGTACCTAAGATAAACTCTGATAATTAGCTTATAAATTAATGGCACAACAATAGCAAAGTTTTTGACAATACCACGAATTAACGTAGAAACATAATGGAAGTTTGAGTCGGTCGATTGCACGAACGTAGGTAGTAGTTTGTTAGCATTGATTCACTGAACCTTAAGTCATAGAAAATTCCTCTTTATCATTGCATGATGAGAAGGGTCACAACTAAAATTATTTGAAGTAGGTATGATGGAGACATCATACCTACTTCGAGCCACGAGCCACCTAGCCCGTGACATAAATAACGTTGCAAGTTCATATTAAACGTATTCTCTTAATGGTTAATCCCTTGTATAGGTACCTTTACAATTCAATTAAGTTTGATACGAAGATAAGGTAATCCCCAATTCCTTTTCAATAGAGTACCTAAGATAAACTCTGATAATTAGCTTATAAATTAATGGCACAACAATAGCAAAGTTTTTGACAATACCACGAATTAACGTAGAAACATAATGGAAGTTTGAGTCGGTCGATTGCACGAACGAGACGGCGTCTAATTGATGTACAGTTGGAAGCGCAAAAAGTTTAACTTTTGTAAGAAAAATAATTCTTATGACGTACGCTACAAGATCGCGTTTATGGTAAAGCTCGTACGTAGCACAGTTGTTCTTTATCAACATGCAAATTACGAGTCGGGTCGTTCGAAAGGGCCCCGATTGTGTCGCCGAATTCACATTCAATTTCGCAAGGAAAATATTAAAATTGGAAGTGGTACTGCTTCCAGGACCCCAAAACTTTTGTATCATTGTGGGTGCCATTTGAAAAGGTAATTTTGTAACTTTTCTCAACTTTGTTACTGTTTGCAGGTATCGTTTTGTTTTCAACAGCCGATGCTATGCCTACTGCGCAAGGGGTCGTGGGTTCGTTCTTGATAGGGATAACAGCAGTATAGTTTTTTGTTCTATAAAATTAATTTTAGCTCATTATTATTTGCCGTCATAGCCTATGACTGCTTCGCGAAAGAAAAAATCTTATCTGTGAAATTAAAATTTAAAAATTTTGTTTGTGGCTAACCCAGTTTCTCCCATAAAATATAATATATATATTATCAATACAGATTACACTCGCATTGCAACTGCAAATCTTGACGCACAATCGAGGACCTTCCCGGTCAACCAGTAAAGGTTTTTTTCGGAAAACGTGTTTTTGAAAACTAAAAAGGTTAAGAATGCAAATGAATGTTCTATTATTTGAGAAAAAATCTTCTTTTAAAAAAGTGTTTCAAGCGTGTTACATTTCATTACAAAGAAAAAAGCTGCGAGTCGTCACAAGTTCTATTCGCAGTTTTTCGCATCACAAAGCCACAACAGTTGTTACCTACTACCTATTTTCGAACACCTTTTCCCTTTTGTAACATAAAATCTAAGTCCGTTATTCAGTTCAGTTGAGGTGACCAAACCTTTTTTTATGTGATAAGCACGCAGTTCAGATTCAGGTTCAGATTCAGCAATATTCAGAGTGTATGATATTTTAATACGTTTTGGAATACCTATATAACTAATGGACGATTTAAAAGTTGGAATAGTCTCAAACTTTACTCACTCATGATATGGTAAGAAGATTTTGCTTTGAGTTGAATTTGAGATGAAAAAGAAACCGACGAAATGCGACCAATCAATCAGCTTAGACCACAGGTAGAACTAACCTCTGCTTAGAGGTCGCGAGTTTGATTCCTGCACAAGGTAAAACATTAAGTACATGAACGTGTTGGTCTGGGTGTTAGTGAATGACAACATTGTGTCAATGACGATGATCGTGAAAAAAAAAAAAAAACCCAATTATTAAATCATAAATGGAAATCCCAATAACTATAGCTTTAGTTGCAGAAATCAAATAAAAACAAATACTGAATCTTTCATTAAGGATCAATTATTCAGTACCCACAACATTAAGGCTGTAGCGGGGCTCCTGGTCCGGCAGCACTACAGTCGCCGGAACTTCGGAACCGTCGCACTCATTTAGCAATAGAAGATGAAATAAAAGTATTGTTCTACGGGCGACTTGTTTATTTATAGTAATTAGAAAAAGGAACTGTAACAAAATGAAAATACATGGTTAAAGCAAAAGTCCTAGTTATAAATAATCTAAACAATGAGTAAGAAAGTAGCTAGTTATGCTTACCCCGATACACGGGTTCCTGATATAGTAGTAGTAATTATGAAAGGACAGCTTCCTTCATCCACAACTTTAGATAAATATGGTTATGTTAAAAGAGCTCTATTCAGCTTGATGGTTTTTGTAAGATTAAGTCAAAATGAGCTGAACAGGGTTCGTGGGACGGAGAAATTTTGAATTTAGACAGAACAGATAAAAAATATAATTTGATTTCCATAGAGTGAAACTACGGAGTTTCCAGCCATTATGGAGGTTTTATCCATCCATAAGGCTAGAACGAAATGGCATCGTTACAAGGTCTCACTACACAATGCAAGTCAGACCCTAACCTTACGGGGTAGCGGAGCAATCAATAGGCCAAACGTAGCCATCAAACGAACCGTTGAACAAGCCTCACGACCCTGGTACGTCCCGTGGCCACTAAGTGCCGATTAAACGTTATTCCTTCCTTTTGTTATCTACGAGTCATGATACGGATGCCTTTGTGAACTGTTTCATTCAGACTCCAACTTCAACATAAAATCCATTTAGACGGAACGCGAAAGGAAACATTCTTGCATGTTGGTATAAATCGGTAACACTATAATAATTTGATAATAATGAGTTAAGTTTAGAAAAACCGGCCAAGTGCGAGTCGGACTCGCGCACCGCGGGTTCCGTTAAATATTTTTTATTATATGATGTAACTAAAAATTTATGGTTTTCGCAATTTTTCCTTTATCTGTACTATAAGACGTTACTTCGTACCAAATTTCAAGATTCTAAGTTCACGGGAAGTATCCTATAGGTTTTGATTCCCGTGCGAGTTTCGAAAATCTGCGGAAATTTGCGGCATGCAATCAAAAATTGCTTTGGCTTAGAAGTTAGATTTTTTCACAGCTCCAAGGGACAGTAGCACTGAGTATTAGATATAAATTTCAGTTTGATACCTCCACGCGTTCCTGAGAAAAACGGTCTTGACAGACGGACGGACGGACGGACAACGAAGTGATCCTATAAGGGTTCCGTTTTTTCCTTTTGAGGTACGGAACCCTAAAAAGCAATTATAACCTAAGATCGAATCTTTTATTAAAGCGTCAATTATTCAGTACCGACAACATTAAGAAATCAACACAATGCAAGTCAGACCCCAAGAAGCGGAGCGATCAATAGGCCAAACGTAGTCATCAAACTAGCCGTTGAACAAGCCTCACAACCCTGATACGTCCCGTGATCACTAAGTGCCGATGAAACTTACTCCTTTTGTTACCCGCGACACGGGTACCTTCAGACTCCAACGTGAACGACTTAAAATCCATTTAGATGTAATGCCAAATATGATATTCTTGCTGTTGGAGGAATAGGCATATGGCTAATATTAGACAACTCTTTGATCGGATTGGACAAATACTTCGATCGGATTCCAGAGGAGTGATCCAGTCGGAACTAACGAAAGTAATAAAACTATGAATAATAGCGTTTCTCCGCTGTAGGTAAAATAGTAGATAACGATAATCGGTCAAGGAACAAACACAAATATTCAATACATTCAAATGTTTTCAATGGTAGGTCTCAAACCCACGATCAGTCAGCATCTGTAGGCATTATGTAATATAGCATAGCTCAGTTATTACGTAGAATCTGGATCCAAATACCAAAGTAATCCTGATAGATAGAAGCTTCACGTGAATATTCCACCATCCATCGAAGCGTTCAAATCACCTCACAGGCCCAACACTCACAGGTCTTGCACCTAACTCATGGTCACCTAGTGCCGATTAAACGCTACCTACTCCTTTTTTCCCGCTGCACGTGTGCCTTTGTCCTGTAACTAACGAAAGTAATAAAACTATGAATAATAGCGTTTCTCCGCTGTAGGTAAAATAGTAGATAACGATAATCGGTCAAGGAAATAACACAAATATTCGATACATTTAAATGTTTTCAATGGTAGGTCTCAAACCCACGATCACTGGCTCAGCATCTGTAGGCATTATGTAATATAGCATAGCTCAGTTATTACGTAGAATCTAGATCCAAATACCAAAGTAATCCTGATAGATAGAAGCTTCTCGCGAATATTCCACCATCGATCGAAGCGTTGAAATCACCTCACAGGCTCGTCTTGCACCTAACTCATGGTCACCAAGTGCCGATTAAACGCTACCTACTCCTTTTTTCCCGCTGCACGTGTGCCTTTGTCCTGTATTCCGACTCCAACGTGAACGAGTTTAAATTCATTTAGACCGGAATGCTGAAGTAGACACTTATGTGTGTTTGGTTATACAAATGGTAAATATCAGACAACACTAACTCGGGCTCATAGTCAATACAAAATGTGTTTACAAACTTTTTAATAGTATGACCATGGGTGAAATTGTCATCAAAGTGGGTAGAATTCGTTTTATGTCACGACTTGATTTTTAATGGGTCTTGGACTGTCTAGAACACAATTTGACTACATTTGATTTTTGCCTAGAGCTTAGACTACTACATAATGGGTCGGACACAAATTTCCTAAAGCACAAATTGATTAGTGCATATTTTTCTTACATAACATAGTGACAAGAACCCAAACTGTCTGGACATTCAGGTATAAAATTTAATGCCTATTTTTTATGTTTAAGATATCAAAGCATTTCTATGGCAGGTGCCTTTGTTAAACAAGAGATCAAGCAAAAGAAAGATATTATTTTTAATAGTGCAACCCAAAAAGTGCAAAATTGTTTTCGCTCTAAGTGAAGATTTTGTGGTGAACAGTTGAATTACTGTCAAAGAGTGTGTGAATTAACATTTCAAAAAGTTATGCCGAGGTTTCGAGAATGTATGGACTTGTAAACCGCAACTAGAGCCATATTATTAGTCCAAGAAGGCTTTTCGTAGAGTTCAGTTGCTCTACAACTTGTTTTTTTACGACGAGCATTTCAGAACGTTTAAAATTGATTTGAATAGACTAGGAGTGTATCCAGAAGACGGGGATCAGGCAGAGTTAGGGCTACCAGCGCAAAGGAGGACCGCTATCTATGCTTGTCTTTCCTTACATAACCGCTTGCAATCGGCCAAGGGAACTCTTGTTAGTGACCAAACTGTCAGAATTCGTAGATCAGCCATTCCCCAGAAGAGGCGTAGTATGGATTCCGCTGACTAGTGCTCATCGTGCAAACCGGTTATCATCCGTAAGGCAAACTTGAATTTTGGCATGTTTGATTGGAGGACAGTTCTATTCGCAGACGAGTGCAAAGTAATTTTTTTCAGTGTTAATTAGTCCATTATGGGGTGGAGAAGAGAAGATGAGTCAGCTACTTGTATCCACGGAACTCAATGTAATGGTGTAGAACGGAATCAGTTTGTGGCTAGAACCGAGCCTGTAATTCTCAATGAAGGTACGGTAACTACCCAACGTTATATTGAGGAGTTAATTAGGCCTTTAGTGGGTCCATTTGCGCTACGAATTGGTTCAAGAATCAGTTGATGCATAAGCCCATAGAGTAATGGCCTAATATAGAAGAGCTAGAAAATGCTGGAATATGGGTGTTACTGTGGCCCGCATGCTATCCAGACCTTAACCCCAATAAACACGATGTGATATTTAATAAAACGAAGCGTCCAAAGCACAATCCAACTTCTTCATAAAGACAGACAACTCAGAAATCTACAGAAGGAACAAATTCCTCACAAAAAGTTGTACGAGATTTTCATCCCGCACTTTAAAGAGGATATTCAAATAAGACGGCAACAGTATATTTACAACTGTGTATTATGTACATAATATTTACAACACTAACAGATAGCATTAGTTATCAAATTGTGGTAATTATAATTTCACTATATCAAAATATATACCATTTTATTCTCGTAACTGTCATGACTGACAAGTCCTTGTTTTATCTTTCTTATTTTGTGGAAGATCGAAAACAATGAGGTATTAAACCTCTTTCGACCCCCACATCACCCCCCTACGGAGTGAAATAAAAACAAAAATAAGGAAAAAAAAACTTAGGACTAAACTTAGAACTAACAAGTAACAATAACAACTGAGTAGTTACAAAATACATAAGTACATTAAACTTTAAACCCTAAACCTAACCTTCCTCCCAGACCGTGTTTGATATACCGGTGGCTGAGAAGATGGACTTGGTAAGGAGGTTAAAGGAGGCCCAAGATCAACAGGTAATGGAGCCGAAAGAGAAGGCTCGCTCAAGATAAATGCTGGCTTGACACGATCGAGGCTTACAGTAAGATGCCTTTCACCCACCAAAATTGTCACGGTTTTGCCATCTCGAGCACGGGATAAAATCTTATATGGACCTGAGTAAGGTGGCTTTAAAGATGATTTAATGGTATCGTCTCTTAAAAACATATGAGTTGCCGACTCAAGGTCTTTAAAAATAAAAGTACGTCTTTCACCGTGGCGCGAAGGTGGAGTCGGGCTTAAAGACGACATGTGTTTGCGAAGTTGTTCTGCAAAAGCAGAGTCTCCGACAAGCCCTGGAAGAGAAGTGGGGCACACAAATTCACCCGGCAAGTGCAAAGGTTCTCCATACACAAGATCAGCCGGAGACGCCTGAAGATCTTCTTTAAAAGAAGAACGCATGCCCAAGAGGACAATTGGCAAGGCTCTATGCCACGTGTCATTGTGACACATGAGAGCTGATTTAAGATGTCTGTGCATGCGCTCTACAAGACCATTCGCACAAGGATGGTAACTAGTGGTGCGAATTCTTTGTATACCACAATAGCGCAAGAGACTCTGAAATAGGCCGGACTCAAATTGACGTCCCTGATCTGTAGTTATAACAGAAGGAACGCCAAAGCGAGATATCCATTCCTTGAAGAACGTCTCAGCGCATTGTTCCGCCGTCATAGAAGTCATCGGCCAGGCCTCCGGCCATCTAGTAAACCTGTCCACAGCTGTGAGACAGTACTGAAAACCACCACTGTGAGGCAGAGGACCGATGATGTCGATATGAACATGACGGAAACGCTTAGAAGGTAAAGGAAATTGTCCAAGGGGAGTAACAATATGTCTGGACACCTTGCTACGTTGACAATTCAAACAGGTTCGCGCCCAGTTACGACAGTCACTCTGAATACCAGGCCACACAAATCGCTCAGCAACTAAGCGAGCAGACGCTCGCGGGCCAGGGTGACTAAGTCCATGCAGCTTGTCGAAGTGTAGGCGGCGGAAAGATGGAGTCAGGTATGGTCTTTGCTTCCCCGTTGACGAGTCGCAGTAAATGGATACATCCGTGCCGGGTAAAACCACCTTCTCAAGTTTGAGTGAGGAACTAGTAAGCATCCTTTGCAACTCCTCATCCGATGCCTGATCTTGAGCAAGGGCAGCGAAATTACCTTCTAATGAAAGAGCGTCTACGCGAGACAGAGCATCAGCAACGACATTGTCTTTTCCACTGATATGCACTATATCTGTCGTAAACTGGGAAATGAAAGAAAGCTGATTGAGCTGCACAGGCGGCAACTTTTCACGCCGCTGGGAAAACGCGTAAATTAATGGTTTATGGTCAGAGAAAACCGTCACATGTTGCGCCTCCAATATATGGCGAAAATGCTGCACCGCCTCATATACCGCAAGTAACTCACGATAATAAGCTGGCCAGGTGGTCTGTTTCACCGACAGCTTCTTACTGAAGAATGCCAGCGGTTGCCAATGGCCTTTTATGTTTTGCTGTAAACAAGCTCCAACATGGCTCGATGAAGCATCTGTGAAAAGTCCCAATTGGGCGTCAGGAACAGGATGAGCCAGGAGAGTAGCACTACCAAGGTGGTCTTTACACTTCTGGAACGCAAGCTCCAAATCCGTTGTCCATGGCACAGGCTTTGAGCCTTTAAGTTGAGACGAGGCTAAAACATCTATAAGCGGCGCCTGGAGTTCAGCTGCCCCTGGAATGAAACGGCGGTAAAAATTCACCATGCCAAGAAACCTGCGAAGTCCTTCAACCGTTTTTGGTAGAGGAAAGCTTTGCAAGGCTTCAATCCTTTCTGGGGGAGGTCTGGACCCATCTTTGCCGATAACATATCCGAGAAATTTTACCTCTTTGGCTGCTAGCACACACTTGGCGGGGTTGATGACAACCCCATAATCACGCAACCGCTGAAACAACAACCGAAGGTGTTGGATATGCTCCTCTAGCGATTGGGAAAACACCAAAATATCATCTACATAAGGATAACAAAAGTCAAGTCCCCTTACGACTTCATCAATGAAACGCTGGAAAGTTTGTCCAGCATTTCGTAGACCAAACGTCATGAAGGGGAACTCGAATAATCCGAATGGTGTAGTGATAGCTGTCTTGCAAATATCCTCTTTATTAACCGGAATTTGTTGGTATGCTTTCACTAAATCGAGGGTACTAAAGAAAGCAGCGCCAGCCAGACTATGAGCAAAGTCTGCAATATGGCGAACAGGGTAGCGGTCGGGAACAGTTCTGGCGTTTAATGCGCGGTAATCACCACAAGGACGCCAGCCGTTTTCTCCTTTGCGAGCCATGTGCAACGAAGATGCCCAGGAACTGCTGGAAGGTCGAGCTGTTCCACAGCTAATCATTTGCTCAAATTCCTGTTTAGCAGCCTGGAGTTTTTGCGGCGCAAGTCTGCGAGGACGACTCGAGACTGGTGGACCGTCAGTAGTAATGATATGATGCAAGGTCGTGTGCTTGACAACTCGTGGTAGGCCAGGCGGACGCAAAATATCTGGAAATTCCAATAAAAGCTGAGCAGCAGGTGACTCAGCATTTTCGGCAACGACAGTCTTAACGCTCGCCTGGGTAGAATTAGCAGCAGTTGCAGCCACAGTTAGCTTAGTAAGACCATCAAGTAATCGTTGATTACGACAGTCAGGCATCAAGTGGTATTCAGCTAAAAAATCTGAACCAATAATGGGTACACCGACTTCAGCAATAACAAAATTCCACTGGAATTCCCGTCGGAGACCAACATTCAAACGTAATAAAATGGACCCATACGTTTTGATGGTGCTGCCGTTAGCAGCGCGGACATCAAAGGTACTTAGGTGGTAATTACTTTTAAGTAAATGACGGGGAAAACAGCTTATATCTGACCCGGTATCAATAAGGAACCGATGGCCTGACTTAGAATCTGTAACAAATAAACGGCGGCTAGGGTTCAAGCAATCATCTGCCGCCTCTACTGATTGCTGGAGCGGTTTCCCTTCTGATCTGGTTTCCAAGAGCACGGTGAAATGCACTTGGCAGCTTTAACACCGAAGCTTTTGTGGTACCAGCAAAGGCGGTCATGAGAATTACTCGACGACCTGGATGTAGAAACACGAGATCCAGAACGTGAACGACGAAAACTCTCAGTACTAAGAGCCTCAACTTTCCGTGAAAGGTCTTCAAGCCGTTCCATAATACAGGACAACTCTGGTGAATTGACAGCATGGACTGCTGCAGGTGGCGGAGGTGACGCTTCAGCAATGGCATCAGCAATTTCGGCTACCTTATCGAGCTTCAGGTCCTTCTGCGCAATGAGTATACGCTGCACTTCACCTGGGAGACGGCGCATCCATAACTCACGCAGGATGCTGTCATCACCCAATTCAGTACCAGCAAGGGATCGAAGATGGCGGAGGAACGCTGACGGACGTCTGTCGCCCAGCTCTTCACCGCTTAGCAACTGCCGAATCTGCTGGGTTCTGGAAATAGAGAGCTTACTGATGAGTTCTTTCTTTAAATGTTCATATTTCTGATCTGCAGGAGGATTAGTAATTGCATCCTCAACTTCAGCGGCAACCCTCGTGTCCAGCATCGACAAAACGTAGCCAAATTTAGTGGTGTCGGCCTTAATGCCACCGAGATCAAACTGAGCATCAGCCTGAGCGAACCATAACTTCGGCTTATCCGCCCAGAAAGCAGGAAGTTTCACTCTTACCTCACTCACATGAGCACCTGCAGAAGACAGGTTTAAAACGCGTTCCTGGAGCTGCCTCAATTGTTCCTTTAAATCTGTCTCAGCCATGGTATATCACCACACTATATAAAACAAAACCAAAACTGAACATACATAACACAAAATTATATAACTGTACAAACACCTGACATTAATAGAAATAATGAAAGTAATGACATGCACATCACAGTATAAACAAATACCTAGTTACTTACATACAATACAATCAGCAATTAAACGTAAACGTAACAATATATCCCACTTTATACAAATAAAAATCATGCAAACGTGCGAAACAACCTTAGTAAGTAGTGAAGGAACACTAACTTTAAGTAAGTAGTAATATATACACATACTGAAGGTATACTATAGGTATACTTTACACAAATTAACAACAAAACACATTTTAACACAACAACAAAAGAAAATACTTACAGTTTCTTAAATATAATATAACCACTTCGTATCGTAACACGCACAAAAGCCAATAGTTTCAAAACCACACCGAAATACTTCCTCGAATATACAACAGGGCAGTCGGGACGGGGCAGCCGGAACAGGACGGGCGGGAACGGGGCAGTCGGGACAGGCTGCACGGGGCGGCCGGTACTGGGTGAGCGGAACGGGACGGCCGGAATGGGCCGGCCGCGGCCGGCAACACCACACCTTACCGAAGAAACTTCACACGGCGCTGATCACCGCACCGTATTCTGGTGCTGATAATGTTTAATTCGCTCCCAACCACTATTTCGGCCATAGGCAAAACAACATTGAAGGCCGCGTCGCTCGTCGGGGTCACCAATGTACGAGATTTTCATCCCGCACTTTAAAGAGGATATTCAAATAAGACGGCAACAGTATATTTACAACTGTGTATTATGTACATAATATTTACAACACTAACAGATAGCATTAGTTATCAAATTGTGGTAATTATAATTTCACTATATCAAAATATATACCATTTTATTCTCGTAACTGTCATGACTGACAAGTCCTTGTTTTATCTTTCTTATTTTGTGGAAGATCGAAAACAATGAGGTATTAAACCTCTTTCGACCCCCACAAAGTGAAACATCTGGCTCAAAGTTTACCCTCCAGGGTCCAAGGATGTTTTCAATAACGAGGAGACCACACACGGTACTAAAAAAGTGCAAAAAAGAATAATTGCACTATTGTTATTTTAAATTAATCAAAGGGCATTTCAGCCAAAAATTCTTTTTTTCTATATAGCTTTTTTCTAAATTTAAATCCATTTTTTATATATTTTTTTTGTTTTTCATAGGAAATTATCAATTTATCTAATTTTATCATTTGCAAACCTCCAAACCCTTTAGTTAGCCCAGAATGGTTATAAATAATGGTGGTCCTTACTTTGTTTTCAGTAGTATACTTTGATCGGATTCCGAGATGAGTGACCCAGTCGGACCTAACGAATGTTTTATAAACGTGCAATTGTAGATAAAAAAGTAGACAACGACAACCGGATCTTACATACAATGTTTTTCTCAAGTTGGGGTCACAACCACTGGCTCAGCATTTGTAAGAGCTCACCAGAGTAACCTCGATAGATACAAGCTCAATCCCACATGCTCAATGTTACAAGCTCATCCCAATGAATAATCCCACTATCTATCGAAACGTTGAAATCGTCTCACAGGCTCGTCTTGTACGTAACTCATGGCCACTAAGTGCCGATTAAACGCTACCTACTCCTTTGTTCCCCGCTGCACGGGTGCCTTTGTGGGCCTGTGTTTCATTCAAACCCCTGACCGACTTATGGTTGGTTTCTGAATTGAGAATTTCTAGTTGAGAGCGCGAGAGAGTTTGTATGAACATTTTACTGTATGTACAGTCAGGGAACTGCCCGGTCGACTAAGTAGAGTTTTTTGCTTGCAAATGAAATACCTATTATTGTATTATTATTATTATATTTTTTTATGAACGACGGGGAGATATCATCATACCTGATGATAAGTATGTTATTTTGTGATATACGTTTTCTATAAAATATCTATTTCTTTTTAAATAACACCCTAAAAAACCTCTACTGATTTGACGGACAGTTTACCGATTGTACACGCAATGTGTGTTTCCACCTTAAGAAGAACAGAGTAGAAAAACAAGGCAAGGAGGTTTTAAGAAACAAAGCAACGCTTGCGCATCACAACGCCACGTTTGAGCTCAACCTTAATCTTTTCAGTAAACAACAAAATTACCATTCCCTATTCAATCAATGCAATGCATTCGATACCATTGAAATAGAATCGCGAGATTAATGTTCCAATTCGAGTTTACTTTGCATTTAGCTGAGCTCCCTGTGTGCAAACTTTGCCTTCAAAAGACGCAGCTTTTCATACTTTGCCATATAAAATTTCTACCGAAGCCAATCGCCTTACAAGTTGGCACAGATCCAAGATGTGAATTCGTTTTATTTTGTGTCAAGTACTTGACTGTTGTTTGCAGATCTTCTTATTTTGATCTACTGTTTTATGAATGATAATGTGATAATAATGAAGATGGATAACTACTTGATGCTCGGATTATTGCCATAACTTAAGAAATATAGTAGTGTGTACTGGCCATAAATAAAATATACTTGACGTAGCTGAAATAGGCTTCTGTAAGGCCTACAAAAATGTTAGCCGAGATATAAAAAAATGTTTGATACAAAAATAGAAGGAAGGGTGAGAAGGGAGATGAATTTGTTACCTAACTTTGTAGCATATTGCATTTCATGATTCAATACTTAGATAGCATCTTTACATAATAATCTATCAAATTACTTTCGGATCTTAAATCATAAAGTGAAACTTAAAGTGCTTTTGGGTATTTTACACTTTACACGCAGTGTCACTGGTCGAGTCGAGTGTCGCATACATTGTTTTTTCATCTTAGATTTAAGTCCTGCTTCAAAATAAAAGATGATTCACACAAAAAGTTTAACATCATACGATAACATTTATTTTACAACACAAATAACTAAAGTCATGAATTGTTCATAGTTCATTTTATTACAAGAATTATATTTTATAGTTTACTATGCGAACAACAAAGACGAAGCCTTTATTAATCTCGGCTATAAGAGACCAACAAAGATTTTTATTTCATGCTTTGTTTAGAAATAAAATGATTTTACTGCTTGGTAGCGTTTGTTCTTACGATATTGTTTTAAATAATATAACGGTAAGTATTCAGTGTAAAGTTTAATTTAAATTACATGTAAAAAGAATAATAACATTACTGTTGTTTTAAATCTTCAACTAAATATTATGTGTTCCCCAAAATAGAACGTTTAATTTAACTTTAGATGTACTTAGACAACCTTTAGTTTGGTCTAATAATAGACATAATCTGGATAACTCCAACATATTGTTAAATGGGAGTCATTCATAACGCCAGCCTTCGCCAGCTTATATTAACCTCTCAGACCCAGGCTTATGACATACAATAGACAACAGATATTCCATTGTTTTCTGGACACCACCTGTGACCTGCTAGCAAATGACGTTTTAAATAGCTTAATTAAGTACCTACTCAAAAATCTTTCAATGCCAGTAAAAACTGGAACATAACATATGCCAGTATTTTTACAAAAAATACACTAAATGTTTTTGTTAATAAATACACTAAATGTTTTTGTTAATAAATACACTAAATCGATAATATACACTCACGTACGCTATAGTATAGACGAATTATGTAAGGAAATTCGTACAAATGTTTCTTTAGTTAAATACAAGCTACTAAATACAGATAAAAACTTCAATAACTTAAAGTAATTATTTTATTTCACTCTACGCGAAGTAGGGACGCGAACGTCTCGGGTGCGGTCTACTTTTGACACCATAAGCGATGGATGCCAAACAAATTATGATGGAATGTCCCCCAAACGCCCGCCGCACCCTCTGGCTGCCTATACATCAACTATTCACAGACAAACCTTTATTCGGAAATATTTCACAATAGGCTCTCTTTTCGTAAAGAACATTTTGATAAGTACTTTTATGACCTTTAATTGTTTTTCTATTAAAATGTAGGTACTTATCATGTTAAAAAGGACTTAAAATTATGTTATGTACCTACCTACTAACTTAGGTATAATGTCCCCGAGTGCCGCCCCGCCCTCTCGCGGCCATATACACCAAATTCACAGACAAGCCTTTTTTTCGGAAAAAGTAGTAAATAACCGATCAACTAAAAACTTTTAAGCGACAAAACTGTCAGGTGAGCAACTTACCCCCATATTCTAAGTCGTTCCTCCAAAACTTTTTACACTCCACTCAACCTCGTCGTGGGTAAAAATGGTAGTGTGCGCTAGGTCTAACACGGAGTGGCTACGTACTCGTTGGCTCCTCCAGGTCCTTACGGAGTTATGACTTAGAATACCGATTTCGAGAAGTATTTCAATGAGGTTTCGTTAAGTCGAGGACGAGTAAGTTTTGGAGGAACGACTTAGAATATGGATGTTAGTCGTCAATCTAACTTATCCTAAACCTATTTTTTCCGCCACCAAACCTGTAAAAAAAATTAAGTAATTTTTAGTCGATCGGTTTATTATATTTAACAATAGGCCGTCTTTTCGTAAAGAACTTTTTGATAATACTTTTATGACCTTTAATTGTTTAGTTCGTCAATGAATAGTTGATTTATAGGGCCTCTAGAAGTCGAGGCCAGCGCTTAATAACATTTATTATATTACTTACGGTTTACGATTTCATTTAATACCTTAGGTCATACATGGCATAATAAGTTGTGTAAACTGTGACATAATTTTCAACTGCTTTTAAAAATTTAAAATTCATAAAATTGCCAAAATATATTTTACGAAATGACTTTTGTGAAGATAAATTTATGTGTGATTAAATTATGTAAATAATATATATATATATATTCGAAAGGTAGTTTGTCAGTGAATAGTTGATGTAATCTGGCGCTCAGGGCCATTACATTTTACCTATATTATTACTTTATACCTTAATAGGTACATTACATAATTTTAAGTCCTTTTTAACATCATACTTACATTTTAATAGCAAAAACAGTCCTTCTAAACAATGAAAATTCATAAAAGTATCAAAAGTACTTTACGAAAAGACAGCCTAGAAGAATAATTTATATTTCTGAAAGGAGGTTTGTCAGTGAATAGTTGGTGTCTAGGGCCGTCAGAAGGTGGATGTGGCGCTCAGGGACATTACATTATCCTATTTTATTAAATTGTACCTTTAATAGGTACAGTCGTGAGTAATGATATGTAAACACCATACAATCTTGTCACATTGTAATGTGATAAGGTTGTATATTGTAATATCTAATCTCTTTTGTTTACATGGAGAGTTTGTTTTCGTGTGTGATTATGGTAAGGTTGTATAGTGTATGGACATATATTGCTCGTGACTGTACTCAACATGATATTTAAGCCCTTTTTAACATGAATATACTTGTAGAAAAAAACAGTCTTGGAAATACAGTTTTTTTTTTTGCAAATGGCCGTCTTTGAAATATTTTCGTAAAGTATTTTTAAGATATTTCTAAGATTTTTTATTGTTTAAAAAGAAATTAAAAAAATACGACTAATGTGGTACAGTAGTACCTACATAACTATTTATATTAAAGTTTTTCGATGGTCATGGAATTTAATAGGTAATTTCTTAAATACAACAAATAGCTCATAGTTATTTTCTCACGGTATTATGCTTAACCTTCCATTTGCGAATACATAAACAACTTAGAGTCATTAATATTCGTTTAAAAAACAATTAACTTTTGCATTAGTTAACACAAAATATATATAAAGTTCAATCAAACATAAAATTGCCAATATAAAAAAGATAACAAGCCTAACCGCACAAAAACCCGATAGGTATCATAACTTAAGTAGATTACCCTAATCTCCGTAAATAAATTGTTGAAAACGAAATGTCCCTACACCCCCTAATATTTCATCTTCCAATTCATTTCACCGTCCGAGGATCAAGGACGCCATTTCGTCAGATCCACGTGTGCAATGACTCGTGCTAGAGCATTTTGCCGTCTGCGTTTCTATTTGAAGACCGATCGACTTGCACAGTTGACAGATTTCTTTGACTTCAAAGTTTTTATAGCACAGACTCAGTGAGTTTCTGAAATTCGTTTATGTTTGTTTTAAGCATTAAAATATGACTACTTACACCAACGTACTACTTACGTTATTTATTAATTTAATTATTATTTCAATTCTAAATTTACACGATAACTTATGACTGAACACTTAAACTCTGAACTCCGTAATCCACATCGGCATTGGGCCGATAAAAGTATCCATTCAAATATCTTCTCGTGATTAGTATTTGTTTTTTCAGAATATGACAGAATCTATGCGCACAGCGATATAACGTAAAAATCGTTTTTGCTCATGATTCGTCCAGTTAGTCCAGTTTAGCACTGAGACGTAACATGTTGCATATAAATGTTACTATTTGGTACACATTAACAGTAAAACCAATTAAAATAAAAGAAAATAAATAATAAATATTAGGTAGACTTATAAGTAGCTAACCCGTGACCACGGCTACTGAAAAGGTGCCGAAACGTCAGGAAACCAATAAACCGCAAAATTATAATACCAAATATATATTTGGGGTAAATAAATCGCACTAAATACTCCGCAAAAGTTGTTTTATTTCAATTATGAGTGCGCGAAGAAACTTAACATGTGCTTATGTAAAACAAATTACTTAGACCACCATTCGTATAGTCAGTATCACGTCGCTCTTAACAAATAAATATTTCATACACTCACGCCAATTAATCTAACCCCAAAGTAAGCACTGTATAGTTTGTGATACTAGGGTAACGGATACCTATAAATAAATACATATAATGATACATAAATAAGTATTTATGTGTAAAAATATGTATAAACGTCCATGACTCAGGTACAAATTCACGTATTCATCATTTGCCCATTTGCCCTACCGGGAGTCGAACCCGGGACCTCAGAGTAGGCGACACCTTGAAACCTCTTTTCCTTATTCTGTGTTGAAACCGGCGTACGTACGTACCACTCTACCACAGACTTCGTCAGAACAGTTGTAGAGGAAATCCTTTCTAATTATGAACGATACAACGCCGTGCTCAAGGTCAACATCCAGTGCTTTAATAAGTATAAAATACTCTTACTTACACTATAACGAGTCTCTATGCGTTCATTAGTAAGACCTCGTTTCCCATATTTCCCCGAGGCACCCTTACCCGCTGGACACGGTTTTGTACTTACTTAGCACGAGATTGCTTTCCAAAGTAAATGGCTGTACGTCTTCGAGCTAAGTTCAAAAGCCATGAGTCAACGTTAGACAGGACTCATAAACTAACTTTCATTTGCATAAACTTTGGCAGTTTTAGTTGAAACTCCGGATCTGACGTTTTAGATCAGAATGTTTAAGTTTTTTGAAGAAAGTATAACTAGGTAAGAGGAAGGTTGGGTACCTACACGATTTCAACAGTATTTTACAGATTTACCGAATAGAAGTTGCATACAATTATCGTGGACAGTGGAGCTTACTAAGTTTTAAATGTTGCCCATGCATGCCATTGCTAAGAAGTATAATGATTACTCTCTAAAATAAAGAACAAAACTTAATCCAAAAATATTTGTTTTCGAATTAGGTGATTTACACAGCATTAACTTATGAAAACAAAAAATGGCAAATCTCTGTTAACGAAAATATCTATAGCATTTTCAAGTGTTTTTATAAAACAGAGAAAATCATAAAAAATCGATTTACTGTACTATCTATTTTATTAAACCACTGGAAAACTGTAGGTACGGCAATAAAAAATTCAGGGTACAGACATATAACATTTTATATTTCAATATATAAATAAACCTCAAAGAAAAACTAAGTAACCAAAGATAATTGTTTCAACGAAACATTCTAAAAGAGACGGAGCAATGTAATTGTAATTAAGGACACATTTCCCAAACGTAGTTAGGCCACCATAAAGCGTAATGTAAAGTAGCACTAAGCACTATAAATAAGTTACTTAAGCTCTCAAATCCATTAACTAATTAAACAACTACAGTCACAGTTTTGCTCTGAACAGGGGGCCTACCGCCATCTCTTAACGCAGTATTGTTTTAATCTTACCATGATATTTCATTCTACGAATCTCTTAAAGTAAGCTTGTTTTTTGACGGAAGTTTTGTGCCGTCTTCGCTCAATCATCGCCTCCCAAAGTGTGAAGTGTGTTAAAATGTGAAAACTTCAATAAAAACAAAAGGAAAACAAAACGTTCTTACGACATGACGGTTTTTAACACGTTAAGTGCGAAGCGAGGCCTAAATCACCCCTGATGCAACTTCCCTGTGGTGCGGCAAGCAAAAAAGTGAATTTCTCTGTCGTGCGAATGGCATAGCTTTGGTTTGGTCCAGTGTAGGAAAGAGATAAATATATATTTGAGATCACTAATGGTTCCGGACTCGGTGGTGTACCTACCTTGGTACCGGATGTCTTAGGCCTCGTGCCGCACTGAATTAATATAATTTTAATGCAGTGCGGAACGAGGCTAAAACGTCCCATATCCCCCCTGACCTCGTACCGCACTCAACGCGAGCTTCCCGCGACCAGTGTTGTGCATCACGTCGATTGGAGAGCACGTCCTTTTACAGCGCCGAACATGTCTAAACGATGTCGGAAGAAGTTAATTTTAAAAAACCTAGAAACAGAGCCAAAACAGGTAAGTTTTTAATGGAAAAATCTTCAGTAAGTACCTAGTTTTTTCTTATCTTGGTAGCTATGTACCTAAAGTAAGTGTAAGATATTATTACTTAAGTATATTATACCTAAAGATATTATTGGTAATAACGATTATTGACGTACCTAATACTTTGCAACATATCTAGAATTACCTATTATTCTATATCGTGATAATAATGTTATTATTATTAGGACTTAACACTTAATTGATATTTTTGTAGGTAGTGAAAAACTCCACAAGAAACGCAAAGCAGCCGTTGACAAAACAGGTAAGTAATATAATTAATATTTCAGTAGTTCTTTGTCTAGGTTTTGAAAGTAGGTATATAAATATTAAAGATTTTTAGGGTTCCGTATCGAAAGGATAAAAACAGGACCCTCTATTACTAAGACTTCGCTGTCTGTCCGTTTGTCGCGATAGATAGATAGTTGAAGTTTTCTCAAATTATGTAGGCCGCTATTACAATAATACTAAAAAGTTAAAAACAACAAAATACCTATGTAAAGGGATATTTTTAATCACCAAGTTTGTTAAGTGTGTTAGATTCGACTTATGTAAATTTTACGATATATGTCACGTGGTCGGAAGAGAGCACCAGGCGGAGTATATTATTGTACGATGGTAAAAGTACAGAAATTATTGTGTTAGTAATTTAAGAAACTCAATATTTTAATATGAAATGTTTTGTTTTTAGCCATCTTAAAAAAAGGATTACAGTGTTTGTAAGTACGTTTTGTATAAGCATGCGTGGATATGATATTTCTAACATTTATCTATAAGATTACTTGTGTGAAAAGCTTGATACGAGAATTAATTTTGCACTAACTAATACACCGTTTTTATATTAAACCTTTAACATAATATTCAACAACATAAGGTGCTGCCAAATGTAATCGCATGTAAATAATCTGGACTATAATAAAGCTTGAGAAGAAAGATGTAGCATACAGACTATTTGGTATAAAATGACAGTATATTATATATAATATACCGCAGCTTCACTCGCTTCAGTCTTCACTCGAAATCTAGGCTTAATGCGTCTCGATTAAATCTGCTATCGGTTCATGAATAAAGCGTTTACGGAGTGGGACTGGGATTCTAAGTATTTATTGTAAAACAAATCTTAAAAACTTTCTTTAAAAGTGTGTGGTGTGTGTGTGTGTGAGTTTGTTTTTTGTAATGAATAAGCATGCCAAATTCATCTCTATTTTTAAACTGCTGTTTATATTTTGCACCACTTACATGAATAATAATATAACATCTAATAAAGCGAACCCTCCTAGGTTGTAACCACTCGCGAAATAGAACAACTTTCATAAGAAAACGATAAAAATACTTTTTTATCGTTTGTAAAAATACTTATTTAAGAAAATTTGTATACAGGTAATATCAGTTGTTCCAACTGGTTGCCTTAATTATGATACCTATACTTATTGGTAATAAAATTAACTTGTCACACAAAACTTACTCTTGGGACTTTGTATAGGAAGTATTATATTTTTTCTTTCTTTTATTTTGATGAAACTTGTTTACTTTCACGAGTTGTATCACCACCTAAAGAGGGTTTTCATTTAAGAATAACACTTTGTTTAAACTATCACCAAGCAAAGGCTTTCTCTAGCAGCTTATAAATTAATTCTATTTTCAAGTGTACCGGTCATACAAAGCCAATATTTTTAATTAGGTACTGAATTGTCACTATGACGAAGACATTTTGATATTTTACAAACCTGGTTACTTATATAAAAAAAGTGATTGAACTTAGAGACATTTTTGGCGATCTATTAAATAGTCTATAAAGAAAAGTACCTACTTTGAATATCATAATACCTAAACTAGTCGGTGAGCCCGCTTTTTTTTTTTTTTTAGTAGCCCGTAGGGATCCCACTGCTGGGCAAGGGCCTCTCCCAAACATTTGGGAGGAATTTTCATAATCGCCACGCTTGGCAGGCGGGTTGGCGATCGCAGTAAGATGTCAAACGGTTCAGAGACGCTGCTGCCCGTCTTCTGTGTTCCTTTATTCCCTTAGTCGCCTTTTACGACACCCACGGGATGAAATGGGTTGGTACTATTCGCCGCCGGCACCACACAGCTTTATTTGCGTATCGTTTTTTTTTCTTGTCATTTCTATTCTATTTTTTTACCGTGTTTTGATCAGTACACTCAATAAATAGCTACTGGTGGCTGAGAACTGCCTGTTTATGCAAAATACAATATGTGAGTCATTTTTTTCAGAGTCCACCGAGAAGTGATGTCCAACCAACCAATCGGCCAACATTGCCAATTGAAAATGTGTTTGACGATGAGAGTGATGAAGAGATTTTTCCAACAAATAAACGTCAAAAAACATATTTTTCTACTGAACCAAATATAACTGAAAAAATCGTACCTTTACATGAATTTAGCTCACAACAAGAATGTGTCATTGATAAACAACAGTATGACAATACAAAACAATATACTTTCTTACATGGGCACCCAAGCTCTATAATTATTGCAAATACAAGAACATTACAACACAAAGCAAAAACACGTGCTCAGACTGCCACTAAAAAAAATTCAATTTATCCTGATCAAGTGAAAGAACCAGAAGAAACAGTTAACCTCAGTCCAAACATCCGAAAAACTATTCAACTCAAAACACAAGAAGAAACAGTGTATCTCAGTCCTAGTACCGGAAAAACTTGTCAAATATTGCAGAATGTTCGCTTGTCCGCTTCTAGTGCTTCAACCTTACCAATAAAAAAACAAAATCCTATAGGTTCCCCTTCAAAAGATTTTCCTCATATAACTACGGAGAGCAGAGCTGGATCTTTGTCAGAAATCTCACGCTCCAATTTACTGGATTGTAATATATCACTTAGTGAGGACAACATTCAACAATTACTTCGTACTCCGACACAAAAAAGACCGAGAGAAAATGTTACATCCGAATGTACATATTCAGAAGACTTTAATCCGTCCAAATCCAAAAAAAGTCATGAAATAGAGGTCTCTGTAATTATGGAAAGTATTCCTGATGACAATGTTAAAGGAAAACGAGACATGAATAACAAATTGCCAACTGTTCTAAAATCACCTGATATTGTCGAATATGATATTTTTGAACATATAGACTGCGAAAACAATAATATAATACAAACAAACAAAATATGTCACAGTGTGCAGAATATTCGAAAATCACCTGAGTTGGATGAGAGTAATAATATGGAAGATGATAATTTTAGCGGTACTGACAATGATTATAGTCCTTCGGAGGAAGAGTGTAGTGATTCGGAAGAGTATGCTTCAATGGAAAATTGCGTTCATTCAGATCAGGATTTATCTCCAGATAGTGAATATGAAGAAGCTACAGAAGATGACATTTTAGTCACGGACGAAACATTACCCGGCACGCAAGCTAAAGATCACGATGAGTGGGAAAATATATCGGAAGGTCCCATAACTTTTAATGAATTCGCTGGAGTATGTACGTTTAATTTACCCCCGTTTGTGGGAGTTACACCTGAAGATATATACAAGATGTTTGTTACAGATGAGATGATTGCTATAATGGTATCTAAAACAAATGCTTACGCACAAAAGTATATACAAATAAATCAACAAAATATGAAACGTAATTCACGCATGACAAAATGGAGTGACACCAGTTCTCAGGAAATGAGAACATTTTTGGCTGTTTTAATGGCAATGGGTTTGTGTAGAGTTCCTAATTTAAATTTATACTGGAGCAGAAACAAATTGTATCGAAACGAATTTATTTCTTCAGTAATGACAAGAGACAGATTTTTATTGCTACTTAAATGCTGGCATGTCAGTGATGTAAGTAATGAAGACCAAACTGACAAACTATATAAAATTAGAAATATGTTCACAAAGATTACAGAAAACTTTCGACGTATTGCAAATCCTGGAAAGTATGTGGTAATCGATGAAACCATGATACCATGGAGAGGAAGACTAGGTTTTCGCCAATACAAAAAAACAAATCACACCGGTACGGCGTAAAGCTTTATAAGCTTTGCACTCCCGAAGGTTATACTTCTGAGTTAGAGGTTTATACAGGGAAAAAAATCAGAAAAAAGAATTAGAACACAGTAAAAAAGTAGTGTTTATGACTATATGAAGATTGATGACAAATCTGACAGAAATGGGTAGAATCGTAATAGTAGACAATTACTACACTTCGTTGGGCCTGGCAGAAGATCTTCTATCACAAAAAACATTTTTATGTGGAACACTTAATAAAATACGGAAATATCTGCCAAAGCAAGTTACTAGTTACAAATTGCAGAAAGGCGAAATTATTGGAAAAATGAACAAAAAGGGCGTAAAGGTAATGAAATGGATGGATAAACGGAATGTTTTGATGTTGACTACGTGCAAAGATCACGATGATAACCTGATAGATACTGGAAAAAAGAAGAGAGGAACCGACGAATGCATAAAAAAACCGGGATGTGTTTTGCTGTACAATAAAACAAAAAAAGGCATTGACTTTTCTGACCAGATGTCTTCTTATTATACAACTTTGAAGAGAGGAATCAAATGGTGGAGAAAAGTTGTAATGGAGCTAATATTTGGTACGGCGCTAATTAATGCCTGGATTGTGTTTAATTCAATCCAAACTGATGGAAAAAAGTTACCAAAAAGAGTCTTTGTGGAGAAACTTATAGAATCTTTAATAAAAAAGGAAATCGATGAGACCCCAGGTAATGTAATGCTTAGATATATTTCTTGACAGTCAACGTGTTGAAGCTTTCATAAACTAAGCTTGACAGTTGGTCATTATTAAGTTATTTATTATTGTTTCCTTTTAATTATTCTGAATTTAAGCTACCTTACCTACCTACTCTTTCAACATTTTAAGTATAAAACAAACACATTCATTTGATGCAGTTATACCTACATTATCATTGTTATTCTCATCTACGATCTAACCTAAGTAACAATGTCAGTTTTATTACGTTATCTTTACATTTTTGTTATTTTTCAGCACCTGAAAGCGCACGTCATTGCCTCGAAAAGGGTGAAAAAAGGAGAAGATGTGTTGGTTGTTACCAAAAACTACGCACATTTTTACCATCTCGTGAAGCTGATAAAAAATCCAAAAAGATTTTGACTCAGTGCACTCAGTGCAAAAAATCTTATTGTCTACCCTGTTTCAATGAAAAACACTCATAAATAAGTACAACATATATATTGAGATTTTTATAAAAAAAGTATATTGATACTGATTTTTTAATGTTAATTCAAGTTCTAATAATTGTATTTTTAAAGCCCGAGGCAGAATAAATAGGACAGTTTCTTTTCTACTTCTGGTTGCCTTTTTTTTCTATTCTGTGAACCGCATTAAGATTTTCATATACAAATAGAAAGATAAACCTTATGCATAAACCGTAATCCATTATTTTCCAATAATTGCCTCTTAATGGTATAGAATGGAACGCTTCGTGCGCGAGTCCGACTCGCACTAGGCCGGTTTTTTTTTCTTTATGGCGCCTTCAAGCACAATTTAGATTATTTAAAAAAAAATGTATCCTTTGATAGCTTTGTGTTGTTTTGCCAGGTTTTGCCCTTAAAACGATCTAATGAGATATAATTGATCAAAATCGGTCAAGTCGTTGCGTAGTTAAGACAGTTTAAAAACGTCGATATTATTTTTCCCATCACTAATCGCAGCGAAAATTTGCCCTATTTCAGTGCGTTACGAGGTGTATAAGATCTCATATTTTGTTTTGCTAATAATTCCTAAACTAGCCATCAGATCCCGGGGCGACGGTGGATTAGGGTTCATCAATTCACTGTCTATATCAATAAGGACCAAAATTCTCATTTATCTTTGATTTCGCGCCAGAAAATGGATTTTAGTCTGTAAAAGGAGGTGGGGTCTAATAGACCGCGTGTCGCCCTAACGTCTGGTCACGGTACGGGCCGATTATACCTCGTGCCGCAGGAACGGAAAGTATGCAAAAATTGGTGCCGCAGCTAACGTGTTAAGAGATGGCGGTAGGCCTGCAGGAACCTGTCTTAATGTTATTTAATACTTTCGTCTTCAATGAAAAAGCTGCAGTCAACACAAATAAAATCTAATTAGATAAACCAAATATAGAATTGACAAAGGAAAAGGAGAAATTTTAGTTTGTAAAGTCATTGAGCGAGTATTTAAAAAAACACATGCTGTATTACGCAAAGTCACTCCAGAAATCCCTAGTTCCTCATTCCCAAAATAAAACTCTTTTTTTTTAAAGTAACCAAACATCAGACCAGCTTGGTTAAAGGTAACTATCATATGTCGTAAATAAGGGATTCAGTTCTGCACAGCTAAACTATAACTTAATCCTAATTCTCCAGCCGCAATGCCAAAATGCAGCGTTTACGTCGACAACACCTGTTGTGAACAACAGGCTAGCACCATTGATTCAGCCGCGGCCGGAATGGCTTCGAAACAAAGGAGGTACATATTGTATTGACTTGTTGAAGTCTGCCTGGCTAGCTACCACCATCTTATCTAAGTCTGACGCCATATCAACAATGTTTTCAGCAAGGTTGCGTTCCAGCAGTTGGAGATAAAGACAATCAGTTCCTCAGTGGTTGAGGATTCTGGGAGAGGCGCACTTCCATCTTCAGCCTTATTAATACTTAACATCAGGTATGATGAAGGCTAAGAGTCTCCCCGGTGTTCATAAAAAAAACTTAAGTATTCTAATTTTTCCGCCCAGTTGCATTAATCCCAATGCAATTATAGGTTCGGCACGCAGTGTTTACGTCGACAACACCTGTTGTTAACAAAAGGCTGGCACCATTGATAAAGCCGCGGCAGGAATGGCTTCGGGACAAATCTGGCCGCACAATAGCTCGGAGTATATGGCAGTCTTGCGAATCCTAGGATGACAATTTCTGATGGATCTTATGAGAAATTTTGTTTGAATATTTAAAAAAACTTGAGGTTGCTTTGCTTTTAACTTTAGCATTATTTTAGTAATAACAGTGCATGGTATATGGTATGGTATGGTATTTTGTATTTTATTAAAAATAATATTAATAAAAAACTTTGAAATAAATTATTTTATTTCAATAATAATTAATTCATCTTTATTGGTATGGTATGGTATGGTATGGTATGGTTCTCGTGTGCGTTTCAATCAGAGCGGAAAATCTTTCTTCTCCAAAACTTTTATATTTTTAATACGCTGTAGGCCAGCGTTGTCACATCAACGCTAGGAATATCCTTGCATTCGAAAGAAACATCTTTTCAGATCGATTACGATGCAACTGCCAATAATTTATGATTTTTAAATTTTTGCATTTTTCAATGCTATTTTTATACTTATGGTAAATTTACTACAGCGTATTAAAAATAAGCAAGTCTCGGTAGCTCAGTGGTTAGAGCATTGGACCTGATTTCCAAAGGTCGTTCGAGTCCCATCTGAGAATTAAATTGTGGCCAAGTAAATTTTTTCCAATATTTTTCTATTTAAAATTTATCATAAATATACAAAGTACTTATTTCGCTATTATTGTTAATGTAATAATACTAATTATTTTAATGATTATTTAAAGTAAATAAAAATAATGTTCTTCCCTCCGTGCAACGAAGATAGCTTTCGTTTCTCTATCTCTTCTTAAAACATTTCAAATTCTAACTCGTCGAAAGCAGTAAGACGAAAGAATCTTATTATTGTTTATGATTCTTTAATTTTCCATTTTTAATGTTATTTTTATACTTATGATAAATATTAGAGCAGTGGGCAGGTTCTCCAAAGGTCGTGGGTTTGAGTCCTATCTGAGATTTCACTTGTGGCCGAGTTGATTTTTTCCAATATTTTCTATTTCAATTTATCTTAAGAATCTTATTATATTTAGACTTTGGAATCACCACATTGTCGCGTGATTTTTCGACATTTTCGGCAAAAGCTACTTACTTGTCAAATGAGTATGTCGTTGTTAAAGACGTAGTCCTTCGGGAGCTGCAGCTCCTTCGGAACAATAGATTGCTCCACAAAGCGAGTCACGGGGCGTGATAACGGAGATATAGTGCGTGATTAATTTTGTCACTACAATCATTGACGTAATACGTGATGGATTTCAACAATATAGTTTTTAGTTTAGTGATTAATTGTTGTTTATTAATATTTGCCTGTGACATGGAGACACGTTTTTGAACAATTAAATATCATAAAAGATGAGAACTAAATATGATATACCTACTTACAAAGAGGTGGAGCCCGTGGCGCAGTGGTTCGCGCGCTCAGCCTGATCACGGGATGGGTGACCAAAAATTAACTATCCCGAGCTCCTCCGTGCTTAAGCCGTTGCCGTGCTCGTTAAGCCGTTGGTCCCGGCTGCATTTGCAGTCGTTAAAACCCACCTATCCGAATTGGGCCTGCGTGGTGGGTCATGGCCCATTATCCTAATGCATCCATAAGAAAGGCCAGTGTCCCAGCAGTGGGTACCTACATTAAAAATGGCTGATGACGAACGAACGAAGTTCAAAAATAAATCTGGAAATCGGTAAGTACTTTGTTCATAAATACCCCAGAAAATATTTATTTATGCAGTATGCTTACTGTTATGCTCTTTTTAGCAAAAGCAATAAAACATATAAATTCGTCAACAGTTAAGATCAAATTGGCAAAGCTCGGCTTGTCAGTTTCAAACACTGTCCAAAATGTATTTTGCGATTAGCTTATTTTCGCTAAAACGACACAAAAATGTGTTAAATTATGCTAAACCAAATTTTCGGATACACCGGATACACCGTTGAAATTGCAAAGCGCTCTCCCGGAGCGTCGACAAAGCGTAAAAAAATAACTCGTATAAAGGTATTTGATGCCGACACGAAAACGTTATTTCCTATTATACGGAAGGCAATTTAATTTCCGTTTAATATGACACCAGGCGAACACTCGCCTGATATGACCAAATAAAAGATTTCGATGCTCTCGCCATTCGGAAACGTAACAGAAATTCTATTATGACAAAAATGATGTAGGGTAAATCTGATATGATTACCTATTTATTTCGGAATCGGGTACCATATTCTGTACGATTTCTTTTATTTTTTATTTCTATTTTTTGCGTTATTTTCCATTCACTTATCAGGGCCAATAAAGATAATTCTTGTTTTTAATTCTTTAAGTGAGCGTCGGAGGAACAGTGGAATCACAATTACGTATTCTACTCCTTACGTCACCCCTATGGTGCAAAAAAATCGAAATCACTATGGTTCAACTACTATAATAATAATATTTTCACCTCACACGCTCTGAAAAGGAGGTTTTGTCAAACAGTTTAGGGGTAGAAAATAGATTTTTGCGGCCTAGCGCGGCAAATTTTTTAATTTAATACCTAAAAATAATATGTCATAATGCGTTCCGAATCGCACTATTGACTTTTTTGTTACATTTTATTCTTATTTTAAATAGCTTTAAATTAATTATAATACTCCGTTTTGATTTTATTATAATTATTATTTTAGTTCATTGAATCATAAAAACGATAAGATTAAACTATTTGTTATAAAAAAATATATTAGGCTGGGTGAGATGTCACAACCTATGATTGGATTTCGGAACGTGACATAAATCTTTATTTTTAAATTGTCTTTGTCTTGTGCCTCATATCAGTGTCAACATTTACGGAATTTATAAGTAACAATATATTCCTACTTTAAATAACTTTGAATTAACTATAATACTCCATTTTAGTTTTTTATATAATTAAAACAACGAGAATAAGGTATATTTAGATTAAACTTTATGTTAAAAGAATTTTTTACCGGAAGTTGACCGCGGAAACAACCATAAAATGTTCCTCGCTGATGAGAGGTGAAAAATTGTGTGTTGCGCTCGGCAGAAAATATTTTAGCGTCTTGAACCTAAACTGACGCCTAAACTGATTGACAAAACCTCCTTTTCAGAGCGTGTGAGGTGAAAAGTTAATTTCCACGACCTTTTTATGACTTAAGTAATGTTGCATGCGAGATGGTGCATATGCTGTGAAAGATTACGTTCTGTATGTAGCTTCCGTTCCTATTTGACACTAATATTTCGACATGCTGATGTCGATGGTTAGAGGGCAAGAGTGAAAACTAAGACAATAATAAAACGAAAAAGCTTAGGAATTTCACACAGCAGCGGTTCTATCACATAAATCTAATATTTACCTTCTACACACGTATCATTATGACAACGTGTGAGCTGTAAGTTTGTACACAGGTAGGTACGTCCCTTCCACTCCTTCAATTCGAACAAACTCCGTTGCTCCAGATGTGGCTCTTGAATCAGTCTTTTCAGTTTGTTTGCCGTCTGGAAATTAGAGCACAGAGCAAAAATGTGAAGTAGAATAGTTGATATCGGTATTCTAGTCTTTAAATTGGAACCTGCAGCATTTCTGGAATTCACTTAGACCAGAATGCAATTTTTTATTGCATCTTTAATCAAAAAGCATTTTTAAACCGTTTTTAAGGTTTTTTTGTTTCTTAGAACCAATGCTTGTACGTTTTGATTCGAATATATATAGGTACCAAGATTTCTATAATTAAGAGGTCTTTAATAACTCGTAACTTGCGTACCTTAGAAATTTATGAGACCACAAACGCCTTAGCGTAGGCTCGCTATGGGAAAGCCAACGTTTTACGGCTTTGCTGACTACAGTAGAATAATAATAATAAATAAACATTTCAAAACATCACAGTATATACCTTATTCATTGATCCCAGAATAAGTTTGTTCCCTTGTTAAGAAAATGAACAGTTATATTTCAAATGCGACGGTTATCATACTACAGAGTTCGTATCGTCCACATGGTAGCCGTTCAATAACTCAATAATTCGGAAACAGACAAATGAAAATATGCGGTCACATCGGGGCCGCCCAGCAGGCCTACCGCCATCTCTTAAAAACCGTCATGTCGTAAGAACGTTTTGTTTTCCTTTTGTTTTTATTGAAGTTGTCACATTTTAACACACTTCACACTTTGGAGGCGATGATTGAGCGAAGACGTCACAAAACTTCCGTCAAAAAACAAGCTTACTTTAAGAGATTCGTAAAATGAAATATCATGGTAAGATTGAAACAATACTGCGTTAAGAGATGGCGGTAGGCCCCCAGGGCTACCAGTAAACAGCGATTGCACCGTCTTGTGTCATACATTGAGCATTTCCAGTTGCGCTGTGCTTAAGGATTGAGAAAGGGCTAAAATCCCCATACGTTGATATATGTTCGTTTTTTATTATTATTTGGCAAACTAGAGAGATTCGAACATTTTTGTATGGAGCCTGGCATATCTATACATTCCGCCATTTTAGAAAAAAACGTGTTTCGGCGGCCAGCGATGAAACGCATGTCAATCGACAGAGTAAATTATTGCAATCCAACGTTTTCAGTGATCAAATCTCTGAGTGATACGGTTTCTGTGATTTTTCAGTCTAAATACAGAAAAATAAATAAAAAAAAAGTTTTTTTTAAGTCAATCGTAAAACAAACATCAAGTACGCAGCATAATTTTTTTTATTTAGATTTTGAACTCAAAAATCTCAAAAACCGTGTCACTTAGACATTTGATCACGGAAAACATTTCGATTGTAATAACATATTCTGTCGATTGACATAAGTTTCATCACTAGCCGCCAAAACACGTTTTTTTTTTCAAAATGGCGGGTAATAAAATAAAACAAGGTTCAAAGCTCTTACAGCGGTTACTTTTAGGGACAATGTTTTAATGCAAAAGATAAAGGTATCGTTTTGTACGAAAAAACTGAAAAATCAATAATAGCTGTCATCCATATGAAACACTTATTGAAACTTTTGTCCGAGGATTGAAAAATATATGTCAATATAATATGATATTTGACTGTTATTAAAAAAGTACAAAATAATATTCGTACCTGATTTTCCATTAGGTATACCAAGAGCTTTGAATTAAGGTTTTTGGATTTTCCACTGAGCGTATCAGGAGGACTTAAAATAATCATAACTATTTCGGTCAATAATATTATTATTGACTAAAATAGCGTAGGTTTGAACTAAACCGAAGCTTATGTCACAGTGTAGTAATATTCAGTTTCACCGAATATGGAACGGCCTGTGAGCACTACACAACTTACAATCTCGTGTATATCACTGCAACTACGCAATACTGAAGTAATCCTGAATACACAACGTAGGTAGTTACGTACGGGTGAGGTTGACAGCGACGGTTTTCGTTATGCAAAGTTTAAGTTTAAATTGACGGAAATTACGTCGCGGATCTTTCGCGACGGAACGCCAATACTAAATTGCATATAAATTACAAATAGCGTACACTGCGAACGAGGTACACTACGCGGAAGATCAGGGAGGCGATTCTTGCGCCTTCGACATCTCGAATTCGACATTTTTATATCCTTAATTTCATTAACAAAAATTTAAGTAAAATCTCTACTACTGTCAAAAACCTTTAGTTTCAATTATCTTTGATAATCCTATATTGTCGAACATTGCTTTCAGTGAGCTTTTAATACATATTTTCGACGTCAAAAATGTCGAATTCGAGATGTCGAAGGCGCGAGAATTGGGGGCCAGTCGTTCCGTCGCGGACGATCGGCCGCTCCGTGGCGGACCGCTCGCTCTCTGCGTCTGCTCCGTCTTTCGCGCTCCGATCTTCCGTCGGCGTAAGATCGGCAACGTCGCATTCCAGGTATTTGTATGCATCGCGCCACATTCGGCGGATAACTCGCGGCGACGGCGCACGCACAGGATGTTCAACACTGAACGATTTATTATCGAAGTGAAAAATAGAGTTTGCCTTTGGGACTCTAGAGAAAAGCTGGATAGAATGGCAAAGAAACGAGCACGGGAAGAGATATACTATGGCCATAACCGCTGTGCACTCCCTGAGGTATGCGCGCGGCGAGACGGGGGGGACGCGCTCTGTCAGTCCGCCGTCAACGCTCGTGGCTGCAGGTAGTGTCGCAGACGCACATGAGATAAAAATTCAAAGATGGGTCGTGCGTTATCTCGTGATGTAAAAACAGTAATTTTTAAAGTGGCTGAATATAATAACATAGCCCAAAACTATATTATTTCTTTGAAATAAAACAACTTTTACGGATATCAAACGCGCTATATTTCCACGAACTAAGTTGTAATTGTCCGTATTTTTAGGTTTTTTAGGGGTTTTTTGATTTTCCCGACGTTTCGGCACCTTTACAGCTGCCGTGGTCACGGGATCATCGTGGAGGGGACGTGGTGCCGTCGTCCCGTGACCACGGCAGCTGTAAAGGTGCCGAAACGTCGGGAAAATCAAAAAACCCCTAAAAAACCTAAAAATACGGACAATTACAACTTAGTTCGTGGAAATATAGCGCGTTTGATATCCGTAAAAGTTGTTTTATTTCAATGAACAGTGCGCGCCAAAACATAAGATATATTAATTCTTCTCTAGACGAAAAGATAATCATATTGGATAAATTGTTTTCGGAATTCACGGCAGAAAAATGGCAGAGATGCGATGATCAAGTCCAGAAAAATGAAAATGATTACTGGAATCGCGATATTAGGTAGGATAATATTATCGATTCATTCATAATAAATTTGCAAGACTCTGATTTAAGTTCCAATAGCGATACGGACGATGAAGATGATCACGAAATGGAAGATGAAGTTGAAACAGAATCTATGTCGGAATAACTTTACTACTTATACTAATATCTATTTGTTTGTAATTATAATAAATTAAAAAAAAAAACAATTTAAATTATAAGTTTAGTTCTTATTCATCAACTGCCTAGGTATTTTAATAAAATATCGAGTAAAATGTAGATTACATTTTTATCAACTAATAAGATAATACAACTAATAAATTTTTATCCACTAAGAGCCTCCGACCACCGTTCCGCCACAAGTCTTGCCTTAGAAATGTAAACTGATATCGTAAGATTTGTCCGACGTGTATTGATCTCATGTGAACTCATGCTCTTTTTACCCCGGCTCCCACCTCGCCGCGCATACCTCAGGGAGTGCGCAGCGGTTATGGTCATACTATAGCAAAATTATTGAACGACAATTGGGATAGTGAAATAGAAACAAAACAGCGAGAACTTGGTGAGTATACCACTTTATTAATTTGCCATAAGTAAAGGTAATAGGTGTCGTGTAAGTACTCGTATGCACGTTCAAATATAAACTATATAACTAATATAACTAACTATATCAGTCACCCTACTTAAAGTCACTCTAGTTTACCTTCTTCCATAAAATATTTTTTAAATAATTCTCTCGTATTTATGGCATTAGATAGTCTAGATGTATTACAGTTTGGTAATGTAGGAAGATCAGAAGTTAACAATTCTTCGTAGGTCAAACCGCCTCGTCTCCGTACAAAGTTATGAAGTACACACATGTTGTTTTTACTATCTCTGTAGCAAAACCGGGATCAGTAAGTATTGCTGTATGAAGAACTCTCCACTTGTTGGTCAATATGCCGAAAGTACACTCCACATACCGCCTTGCACGAGATAGGCGGTAGTTAAACGTACGTTTTTCTGTCTAATGTTTTATTGGGGGTAGGGTCTCATAACATGTTTATGTAAAGCGAAAAAAGCCTCGTCAGCTACCAGTACAAATGGTAGTGCTGGGCCGGTAGTACCGGGGTGTATTTTATCAACTGGTAGGTCATGGTATAGTTTTTGTCCAAAATTTGAACATCTAAATACATTACTATCAGCTTCTTTTCCAAAAGATCCAACATCGATAGAAATGAAGCAATAGTTAGAATCTGCGACTGCCATAAGAACAATTGAAAAATACTTTTTATACCTAGTTAAAATAGTTAGATCCGCTGTTGTGAGGGTTAATTATTCTTATATGTTTACCATCCACGGTTTCAATTCAATTTCAAATTCAATTCAATAAAAATTAAAGATTTGATTAATCGTAATTAATATTTGTTAAATTTACAATATTAATATTTATCTTACCTTAATGTAACGGTCAGCCTTTCTTCGGGAGTTATAGCCCTTCTAAGTTTTGTATTTTGCTTGGTAATATAGTCCTTAGTTAAATTCAGCAATACATCAAATGATTGTAAGGACATTCGATAATATTCGAATCCTTTATCTGGATAATGTCTCAGTTGCACATACAAGGTATGATATTGCCCAACTTCTAGTCGAAGAGTATTTAAAGGACGAACCCAATATTTACGCTTTCTTTTTCTATCTTCTTCTAATGCTTCATAAATAGCTATCACTTTTATCGGATCCATTAGGACCACATCGTATAAGCGATGGCAGTCGATTGATAATCTGCCACTGAATATTGAGTGTGGCTGCAACGTGTGGCAACGGATTGACTGCCGCGGAAGTTAGGCGTCGGAATTTCCAAGTGAGCGCCGGCCTTAGTCTTAAGTGTATTACTGTTAAAGATTGTACGTTGTGTTTTGTTCAAAGATAAACTTATTTTATTATTGCTCTTATAGCTCTAAGTTACTTCTTGGAACGAGGTACAGATAAGTTAATATGATACGATATGAGATTAGTCTGTTTAACTGATTTCACCCAATTCATGTATTGTTACCAACGACGGTACGGAGACGGTATATGCGTTTGGGGTGAGAGGTTGTTTGTTTGTTTGTTTGTGCAAACCAATGTTACCATTTATTTCCAAAACTAGTAGTCCGATTTTGATGCGGTTCAGGTTTGACTGGTGCATGTTTTTAAATAGGTGTTACGGTGACAACTCACCAGGGGGCGCTGCATTTAACATTTGTTTTGCAAACCAATGTTACCATTTATCTCCAAAACTACAATTCCGATTTTGATGTGGTTTTCAGTAATGGGTTTGGGTTTGATTAATGTATGTTCTTAGATAAGCGTTACGGTAACAATTCACCAGGGGGCGCTGCATTAAACATTTGTTTGAGCAAATACAAAACTACTAGTCTGTTTTTAGTAATGGGTTTTCTGTAGTACAATTACATAATATCTATGCTCACTAAAAAGTTTGAAATAATTTGATGCGGTTTTCAGTAATGGATTTGGGTTTGATTAGTGAATGTTCTTAGCTAAGTGTTACGGTAACAATTTACCAGGGGGCGCTGCAGTAAACATTTGTTTGAGCAAATCCAAAACTACTAGTCTGTTTTCAGTAATGGCTTTTCTGTAGTACAATTACATAATATCTATGATCTCTAAAACGTTTGAAATAAAAAGCAAAATTAACTTTTTTTGTAACTTGTCCCAATGTTCCTCTCGATTCATGTCTTAATTTCATCTTTATTAGAATACAAGAAATTTAGCAAGAAAATTTAGACCGACTTAAGAAAGTTTGGTCTTTCCAGCGGGACCTTTTTTAACTAGCTTGCATACAAATAAAGAAACTGGACCATTTTTATCTATAATCAATGTACCTCGCAGTTTTTCATGTTTTATAAAAAATTTCATCGATTTTGTATACTTGAAGAACTTGAAACACTATGAGGTACATTGATAATGGTGATCTTTTTCAGTTTGTATGCAAGATCGTTAAAAAGGGCCCTGCTGGTAAGACAAAACTTTCTTAAATACATCTCAACTTTCTTGCTAAATTACTTGTGTTATAATATAGATCCCTTGAAATTTAGACATTGATTGAGATTCGGGAGTAGGAAAGGGGCTAGGAAGTAAGGAACCACATCATGAAGCTCGCGAATTTAAAATAGGGAAGCCGGAAATGGCGTAAACAGATACATTGGGACAAGTTACGATCAGTGTTATTTTTTTTGCACCCCGAGCGTAATACAGCCAAGGATATTAAACGTAATTTCTGTCAAAGCGGTTAAGGTACATTGAATGTTTTTAATAAATACCTGAGGCACATTGAACAAGCGAAGACTTGTCACTAGTTTTATAACTCTAGCTCGAGGGGCCCCGCTAGATAGAGACATATTAACCCCTCGTGACCTGAACATTTCCTCTCTAAAAATTGCTCTTTTTCTGCTTGTCATGCTATGGGTATATTATGATAGGGTGGTAAACCTAATGTAAGCGTAAAAGTTAAACAGGTGTGGTCAGTTGTGGCACGCAATGCGATCTTTAGTCCTACGGGCACGACTTGTTTTATCATGTGCAAACACGTTTACCAACGTACTACATACAGGGTGGAAATTTAAAACGGGGCACGAAGGGCAGTACCTTAACCGATGTAGCCACATGAAAACGTTCTTAGGAAACCATCCTTAATTTTTTAGAAATATTGAACTGCATTCAGCGATTTTGAAAAAAAAAATACAGTCAGCAGAAAATTTTACAGTTTTTCTGTTTTTCACGTTTTTCGCGATTTCTAGCGCTTCTAGTACTCAAACCTCCATTGGTGTCTTACAGTGTTTTAATCCTCACGAGATCGAATGTAATGTCTTAATTTTCCACCCTGTATATGGCAAAACTTTATGCTAGTTCAGTACCAGCTGCTATGGATTTCTTATGATGACGAACAAAATAAATACCTAATATATCAAATGCAAACCAAGTTTATACATTTTAACTATTTCTTTGATTTTCTACATTTTTTAATCCCCATGCAAAAGGAGGGGTATTATAAGTATAACGACGGTGTCGCTCGGTGCGGCTCGGCTGACTGTTTTCGTTTTTTTTTCTAATCAATATTTGAATATGGAATACAAGCGACCGCTTATGGATTTACCCGCGTGGTTTATAACCACGCTATCTACAATATTGTACTAAATTTTATCCAAATCTGTTCAGTAGTTTTTGAGTTCATTTTTGCAAACAAACAAACTAAAAAAACCCACGACGGTTAAAACGTAATTGAAAAAGGATAAAATAATTTAAAAACCCCCGACTTAATTATCCGTCGGGGGCTGCCATTAAATGAACTATAATAAATAATTTTGCATTTTTATAGTTACGTTAATAATTGGATTTATTTTAAATTTATAATACTGATGGCAGCCCGCCCCCGACTTAATTTGACCGTTTTAATTTATTTATCCTTATTCAATTACGTTTTAAGAGTCGTGGGTTTTTTAGTTTGTTTGTTTGCAACGAATAAACTCAAAAACTTAACACCGCTCGTTTAAGGTGGTACGACTTCCATACAAACAAACATTGCACAATTATTGGTTCATCATACATTTATAATTCATAAATACATGTGCAACTAACTCGTTTCAGTTATTTGTTTGCGCGAAATTATAAAAAAAAATTACTTTCATACATGAGCTATACAAATGCGATGAGTCACACACGTAGAATTATTGAAATTACAAGATATTAGTTTATTCGTGATTTATGTATGAAAGTACAATTTTTTAATTATTTCCCGCAAACAAATAACTGAAACGAGTTAGTTGCGCATGTATTTATCAATTATTTAGGTATGATGAACCAATAATTGTGCAATGTTTGTTTGTATAGAAGTCGTACCACCTTAAGCGGTCGAACCATAAATGGTAACATTGGTTTGCACAAACAAACAAACGAACAACCTTTCACCCCAAACGCATATACCGTCACCGTACCGTCGTTGATTAAAATTTAATCTTTTCTCTGTACAATATTAGTATAGAGTATAGATAATAAAGGTCGACAAAAATTTACTAAATCGAGATACTAAAGATATCAGGTAAGTTGGGTTGCGGTAAAAATAGGTTTAGGTTAGGTTAGGTCGGCGACTAAGTCGCTTACCTAGTAGGTATTTTTGTCGTTCAAGATTTATTTTATTCGATTGGTTAATATTATTAATTATTACTATTAATAATTAATACTATTAATTACTACTACTACTACTACTTGGAAGTCAGCTCAATGCGGCCATAGGAGACAAAGCGGCCGCACCATTTTTTATGGTAGCTGAAAACTATATCACCATGTTTGCAATTCTGTTCTATAACCAACCTCCCGCCCAGCACCGAGCAGTCAGTCGGTGGTGATCGGAGCACACCCGTGGCCGCGGCGACGTGTGCAAGGTTTTTGAGCCTTTTGATAAAAAAAGTCCATTGTTAGTTCAACTTGTTTTGATCAAACCTCTTTAGAATTCAATGTTTTTATTGCAAGGCTATTGTTACTCATCTATTTGGCTTTGTTTGATTATTATTTGTTCCGACATACGATAAATAATTTGAGCTGAATTGATTTTTAAAAGAAAATGGTGAAAAAGGCAATGCGGTCCGGGCAAAGTGGTCAGTGGCCGCGCTATGCCGTATTCACATTATTGAAGATATCTGTTCTTATTACATTAGGATCTAATGCTAACAAATTTTGTAATGCTGAGTATTTATGAGTATGTTATGTAGAATATTTTTTGGTACTTATATTTAAGTAATGATGACGTATGACCAATTTGAAAACTCAAATTATTGTTTAATTTGAAACTGTATTTGAAACTATTCCTTTTTTATAGTCAACAAAGTAAAAATTAATAATTATTTTTTAATTTCAGTTAATTAAAATTGCATTTCTTGATATATTTTGTCCACTGACCACTTTGCCCTTACCGCCATGGCCGCTTTAGGCGCTTACTCGGGCAAAGCGGTTTTTGACAAGTTTTCGTAATTTGCAAATAATAGTAAGATTTTCAAGTTTTTTGCAAAAGCCGTTTACACTTTATAAAAGTTTATTGAATGCCCTATCCATTGACATAAAATACTTTTTCAAAATCGATTCTCTAGTGTCATTTTTTTAAGTCAAAGTTAAGGTACCCTGAGCAGACCTCCCCTACCCTTTGAATATTATCTAAGTGTCAATAAGTGAGAGAAAAACGTTATTGTCAGTAAGTAATATAGTTATAACTTGTCAATCATAAATTAACTTAGGGAAATCCACCCAAGTACAGTCGTTTCTTTTGTATCGAGTATCATAAGGAAATTAGGGATGCTATTAAGTATTTGTGCGAGCATCTTATACGAGTAGGGACGTGCCTCGGAACTGGCCCCGTTGATTAGCCCCACTTGTGGGGCGCAGCGATCGTGCCGAGCCCTACGGAGGCTTCGATCAATTAAAATTGACAACCTGTTTGATTTAGCGTCTCCGAGAGAATTTATGAGGAAAACTTTGCGTGGATTCTTGGTATTTTTGTTTTCGTCGAATAAGTTGTAGGTAGTACCGTATGCGCCTGAATACTTTGTGACGGTTATTTGTGACTAGAAACTTATTCATTTGAATCGCTTGATGACACTTGTATCTATCTAACAAAGGAAGCACGGAATCACGAAATTATCGGTAATCCTCCTTATACAATAAATGCGAAAGTTTGTCAGTTTGTTTGTTTGTCTGTTTGTTGCTCTTTCACGCAAAAACTATTAAACCGATTTGGATGAAATTATCAAAAAGCCTGGATTAAAACTTTTTATCCTTATATTCCCACGGAAACGCGAACCATATTTTTGTCATTCTAGCGCAATTATAGTTCAAGTTTTTTGATTTCTTTCTATAGTAAGTGTATTTCCAAGAACACTTGAAGTAGAAATAGACTCTGAAAAGTGCAAGATATACTTATAAAAATCTTGAAACTTTAATAACAAACCTTTTATATTATTCGTTCAGACAATATTTGTACTTCGGAATAAATTGACAAAACACTTGACTTGAATAGCTTTATTGAACGTTTGATTTTGTTTTTTCTTATGAATATATATATATATGGTACGTTCATTGTGACTGCATAGAATAAAACCTTCATCGAAAAGAAGACAATCAAATAAAATTACGAGAAAAAAGTCTAAAACAATTGACGCGTGATTAACATACTCTATTGTTTGTTATTTTTCATTTAATTCTAATAATTCACACTAAAATACTCAGTTCATTTTGTCTTTTACATTGATACAACTATGAGTCACGATCAACTCGTATATGTATTCTTGCATGATTAAACTGTCTGTACATTTCAGCACAGTGTACGTTCGAAGTAACTCCTCTTACTATGTACTACAAGTTAATAGTTTATACGAACAGAAATCGCATAAAATAGCCACAGAATATATATTAGTACCTGTAGCTTTAATTAATATGGCCAAACTACATAGGTACGTTACCTTACTCATAACCTTTTTCTGAAAATAAATATGTAAATTAATGGGGTAGTGAATTTTATTCGTTGGAGTAGTCAGAGGACATGTTTTTATTATGTAAGTACATCTTACGATACTATAAATAATGCATACTAGGTCGAAGATGGAGCGAGCTTGCCTAGAAGAAACCTATTCACTCAAACTTTAAATATGCTTTAAATATACCAGGGTTGTAGATTACCAGGAATACAGGGCTGGTAACTCGCAGTACTCCTGGTGATAAAAAAGAGCTAGCGGGATGTGCTCATGCAGCTCAATAGCACACTCTCCGAAGTAAAATCTGTAAAACACCGACAATGAGGCAACTCTTCGCCGAACTGTCTAAATTTAAAGCGCCCTAAATCTCCCAAGGTGCGCCACAAGGCCCGATCTCCCGCCTTCTTATCACGGTCATCACGTTTTTTAAAGATGAATAAATGTACCTAAGTAATAAATAATATAGTGCTCATATGACTTCTAATTGTCATTTGTGTAACATATTTCACCAGATTATTTCTCACAAAAAAGTATTTCTTTGGAAACATTGTAAGTACTCGTTTTGTAATACAATGTTTCAAAAAAAATTGTCGGTGCTTTAAAAATAACCCAGTATATTCCAATAAGTAACTTCCATCGCTTTAGGTGTATTAATGCCTCAATATATATATTTCACACAAAAGAACCCATTAGGCGAGGTAGATATGAAAGGTGCAACGTTCCAATCTCTCGGCTCGGCCTTTCAATAAATTTCTAATCTCCGAGGACCTTTTTCAATAAGCCCTGGTCACACGAACGGACGTGAGAGCATCTATCTCATCTAAGATGAAAACATTAAAGGCTCTTCGTTCACAAACTTATTCTGGTTACTTGAGTTTTTGGCGATTATAAAAATTACGATTTAGAAGAAGAAATTTATGAAGAAATATATTGTTAATCTCTCGGTTCAGGCCTTTTAATCTCCAAGGACCTTTTTTTATAAGCCCCAGTCACACGAACGGACGTAAGGGCATTTACTATCTCATCTAAGATGAAAACATTAAAGGCTGTTAGTTCACAAACTTTTTCATATTACAGTGTTGATTCGCTGGTTCTGTTGCAACTTAATACACCCACCGTAGTTTACTCTCGACAGAAATCGATTATATCCCACACCAGCACTCGCTGCAACTCCTCTTTTTTCATCGCGTCTAGGAATATAATACCTATATTTATATATTTTCTTTTATAAGACATAAGTAAGTCAAACTTTCATTTCTTTTTCTTCGCATATAATTTGTAGATTGGGAATAGCAATGGGGTTTCACAATAAAAAGGTAACTAAATCCCATATTTCTTTAAGTCGGACATTTGTTATTGTATTGTTAATTAATATTTTTCTTGCGTTAAGTTAGCTCATCTCTTTCTCCATGTTTTTTCGCAAAACAACAAACAAACAAGTAGCCAAAGTGACAGCAATTTTTCAATATTTTTTATGTTGTCTTGCTTGATTAACAAAACGGGCCAAGGTCAAAGACTATAATGCCCTGTCTAAATAAAGTTTAGTGTTGTAATTAGTTTTTTTTATAATGTTGTGTTTGTCTTTTTATAGCTATAATTTAATATTTATGTTTAATCTAGTATTTTCTTTTGTCTCTGTATTTTCATACCGCGCACTAAACGTAATGCTGGTATTCTGGCGCCGTGCCAGAATACCAGCGTTGCCGTGTCACATTTAGTGTCATGTCAACACATACTGAGGCGGGGCTATTGACCCAAAGGCCATACTTTATCTTTGTGTTATTTGTAATGTGTTTTTGTATTACTTGTTATAATTCTCTATCGTTTTCATCTTTTTGTCTGTGTGCTTTGTATTATGGTCTTTTGTGTTAATAAAATATTTCTCTCTCTCTCTCTCTCTCTCTCTTTGTGTCATTTTTTATACTCATAGTATTCCATTATTTCGTTGCAGGTGTTTGTTTTTGTTTATTCCAAAAAAATATATTTAGGAAAAGAAAATGAGAATTTAAAAATAAAACTTTTTAAATGAAGCCTTTGTATCACGGTTAGATCATCATCAAAATCTTAAATAAAGTAAATTAAATTATATAAATGTAAGTAGGTCTGCTGAAGTCGAGTGAAGTACTTTGATGGCGGAAGCATGAAGACCCACTTCGGATTGCTGAGCACGCGAAGTAAGTAAAAAAAAACAAATTACTTGAAATCCACTTTAAGGTGGGTCCTTAAATTAAAATGTAATGAGTTTACATAGGAATCTCCGATCATGAAGGGCCGTAAACTTCGTGTGTGTGTGAATTGTGATGCAAATTAAATTAGGGGGTGGTGAAAACCACTTTACCGGAATAATGGTTCTAACGACTGACATTTGAATTTTAAAGCCGTCGACGACAATTTTACAGGTGACGCAATCTATCTATGGACTGTCGGCACCACAAAAAATCCTAGCAAATTTACAAAACTGTTATTCATTTTGCACCTTATGATACCTTATATTGAGTATAAATTCGACTCAGCAACAGAGCTTCTCACGTCAGAACCATAAATAAAGCATTTTCTATTTTTATAATAAACTTTTTAATATCGAAGCCATTGTTTGTCCTACTTTCAGTACTTACTTACTCACTGAAACATTTTAAGTCAGAATGCCAGTTACATAACTGCTGCGTACGATAACTCACTACCTTCGTGGAGTTCTCTATTTCAATTATTCATTTAGTTTTAGTCGTTTTCGTTAAGCACTCTCTGTCTCCTGTCACTGAGTTAGACAATGATTTGCATACGAACCTAAACTGAATACGGCCCGATAAAGTTTGGATGCGCTTTATCTAAATAATGCTTTCATAGTGCAGCCACCCACGACTTCACCTCAGTCAGAAAATTCCCTGAATATTTATGCATTTTCCGATATTCCCAATTACTTACAGATTTACCGCAATAAAATGTATCCTAAACGTTGAGCCGGGTAGTATGTTAATCTCTATACAATATTAATTCGTTAAAACTGTTCAGGATTTTTTGCGTGGAAAACGAACAGATCCACCATGAGGGCTCTATGTGGATTGGTCGATGCTAACGACTGCAATTGAAGTCGGAGCGTACGCTGGCAACGTAGTCGAATTTAAAGTTAATTTGTTTCACACTACGGTACGTAAATAACCATTAACGGGCGCTGCCAGTTACGCTGCAAGCTTTGCTCCGTCCGACTTCTAGGCACTATAGGCCTGCAGCTCTTCGGTGTCTCAATGAATATCAAGTTTAATGTTAACAACAGAAACGCAATCAACGATTTCGTCTGACAATACTGGTACTGGTATATTAAGATTGATTCGTGCATTTCAACTGAAATAATGAGAGTGGAGGTATGTGCGGAAACCGCGGAGGGGATAATGAGGGCGTGGGGGCCCTCATCCGTGCCCCACTTTACCATCCATTCATGACTTCATTCCTGCCACTAATCTATCGGAGGTTGGTTCTTGTTTACTTTGTTTTGGAATGTATACTTTCTATGCAACGATAAGTAAATATTGCATAAATAGCACGATTTTTTTAAATGAAAATACCTTATTCATCCCCATTTCTTTACCTTAGAGAGTATTGATTCAAATACAGTCAATAGTACGTCTGGCTTATCACTTTGCTCAATTTATTTTTGCAAGTTCACCGATAATTGAATATAAAAGGTTGATACTTAGCTGTTATGAGTTCAAAAGATAGTTTTGTGTATTAAAACAAATACATTACGAACTCATTATAGTCGGTGCTTGTATGGAGAGGTCAGCAATTTTGAGTGAAGCAATGTCAGTTAGTATGCGTGTTATACACGTTAACCTAAGCCCAAAACGCCCGGTAGGTATTTCCAACTCCATGTCGGGTGGGGGGTAGAGGGGTCAAAGTACAGAAAAAAAATTATTTGGACTTTTGTGTCGAGTTTGGTATCGTTTTTAGGTAACTAGTTAATGGCCAGTTCATTCCCCATTCCAGTTTTTTTAGAGGTTCGTAGCAAAATATGACGCAATACACAAAATAATTTAAAGATATTATGAAAGCTATGAATATCTAATTTTTGTTAGTAGCACATGTTTTTCAGCTCTTTTTGCTTTCCCGTGGGCTGCGCTGACGAACCTCGCAGCATTTTCGATATTTTTTTCCAATAAAAATAGTAAAATGTATATTTATTGTTATTTTTTATAATCTGCATTAAAAGAGCTTTCAAGGAGTATTTTTTGTGAACCAAGTTTATAACGAAATATGAAAATATAAGGATTTTGTTACACTAAAAGTAACAAACTTTTCATTATTTTATGTATTGCGTAATATTTTGCTACGCAACCCTAAAACATTGGTATGGGGAATAAACTGGGCATTATCTAAATACCTGAAAAACACTTGATACAAAGGTCCAAAAAATTTTTTTTCTGAGTGCCGGCAATTCTGTAATTTGACCCCTCCTACCCGCCACCAGACACGGAATTGGAAGTGCCTACCGGGTGATTTGGGCTTAATTTAACGTGTATAACAAGCATACCAAATGGCATTGCTTTACTCAAAATTGCCGACATTTTTCCCAATAGAAAACAGACTATTATACGTACTAGTAAATCAACTAAATCAATATTATTAAAACTTAATTCCAACATAAAATAAAATAATGAAATGAGATCTTGAAAACACTTGTCAACAAAAATTCATTAGGTTTACTTAGTCCCAAGTTTACGCAAGGCGGAACTACCTAGCTACCTAATATTAAAAAGACAAATTAAAAATCTAACAAACATTAATCATTATGATGTAACGAGAATGGCCAATAAAACGTGCGCTACTGTAGTTAAATATTTTAAGCCATAATGCTAGGTGTGTCGGTGCGACGGTGAAAAGTCACCGGCCTAGTTTTTATCATTACTACGTAATGAATGTACATCAACCTAATTTAGTAGAACGGTCGACATTGTGTTTAATAATGTAAAGGTATATGTAACCTTTATCTTTTGAATTTTTGTATTATTAAATAAAAATATCTTTGATATCTTATACCGACCAATGCTGAAAGTGTGGATATGAGACTGGTTTTACATTTTACTATCAAGCTGGACCTTTGATCCTCTGTCAGCCGCGCAATCAGGAGCCCAATTCTGCAAATTTTTAGTCACAATCGTATTCCAATGATATTTAAATGCTAGTCCTGTTTTACACAGTTCTTGTTACAACAGTGTAAATATACAATACTATTGAAACACCATTGAGAGACGATTTTGACAAAAAATTAGCATTGACCTGTCTTGGTGTGAAATTATGTGTGTATGTGTATGTTAATGTGAAAAGCTGCCCCCTAATTGACTAATTTCAAAATCTTTCACAATCCCTTTCAAAGGTTTGGTGATTGTGATAGTGATTTTTGGAATTCTGTAACTTAAAGTCGCAATCCCTTTTGGAATGTATAATGTTTTGAATGAAACTTCTTTGACATTGCTCTATACATTTGAAAGATATTAGCGACTGTCACTTACGTCAAATTAACTATTTCATTCATTCAGTTATCTTTCAAAACACGCCCCGATTACAATCACTTTCACATATCAAATAATGACTGCGTGAAGTATGTAAATATCTTTCAAAAGAGGGATTGCAATAGATTTCAATATTAGTCAATTTGCCCCCCTGATTTGTCCTAATTTTTAATAGCTAGAAAAGCAAAATTAAAACTTTTGAAAAAACCCACGACGACGGTTAAAACATAATTGAAAAAGGATAAAATAATTTAAAAACCCCCGAATTAATTATCCGTCGGGGGCTGCCATTAAATAGTACTAGTTTTGCAGTTTCGTAGTAACGTGAATAATTGGAAATATTTTATTGCTATACTTATTTATATATAAGTTTATCCTTTTTCATTTTGAAACAATTTTGAAATAAAACCCATAACTGAAAACCGCATCTAAATTCGTACTAGTAGTTTTGGTTTTGTTCAAACAAATGTTTACTGCAGCGCCCCTGGTGTTGTGTCACCAAAACAATTATCTAAGAACATTCACCAACCAAACCCAAACCCATTACTGAAAACTGCATCAAAATCGAACTAGTAGTTTTGGGGATAAATGGTAACATTGGTTTGCAAAACAAATGTTTACTGCAGCAACCCCTGGTGAGTTGTCACCGTAACACCTATCTAAGAACATGCACCAAGCAAACCCGAATCCATCAATGCAAACCGCATCAAAATCGGATTAGTAGTTATGGATATAAATGGTAACATTGGTTTGCACAAACAGGCAGGATTTTTAATTATTTTATCATTTTTAACCGTCGTGGGTTTTCCAAAAAAAAATATTTTGCTTTTTTCATTACTTCGTAATGGATGAACATCATATTAACCTCATTTTGGTGGAACAGTCGACAGTGTCAAATGTTTTAATAATGTATTAAAGGTTCTTGTAACATTTATTTAATTGGCTTGTATAATTTTTACTATGCTTCACTGTGTCAATGAGGACATAAGTACAAAATGTTTATATGTTAGTGTTGGAGAGCTAAGTGGACTGTATGTGATTTTAATGGGAGGATGATGGAAACACTCAGTTTATGACTAAAAACTAATTTAATCACAAGAATCAACTGATACAAAAACACAAGGCAAGGAGACACTGACAAGTAAAAGCAAAACAAAACGTCATTACAAAAATATAAATTGATCGTATCAAAAAAGGTGGCATCTCAGCCAGTCGCCAACATACCGGACCCCCAGTGGAACACTAACAACCAGCGGTGGCTACTGGCTGGGAAGCAGCTTCCATTAAGACTAGCTTACGGGCCGGTCGGCGCAGTATGCCGCCTTTAGTGCGGACGTCTGCCACGCGGACCGCTCCGTCTAGCCCTGGGTAGGTTGACACTATCCTTCCTAACGGCCATAGGCCACGAGGAAGGGTAGGGTCGACGATCAGCACCACGTCTCCCTCACTGAAATTTATTGTGTTGGTGGAGGGTCCTCTTGCTCGGAGCGTGGGCAGGTACTCGCGCAGCCATCGTGCCCAAAACTGATCTGCCAGACGTAAGCTTCGACGCCAGTCGCACCTTCTGTCTAAGTCTGCATCTGTGAGCGTGCTGGTCCAAGGTGCGACTGAAGAGGAGCCCAGGATGAAGTGGAAAGGTGTGATCGCTTCTGGTGAGTCGGGTGAAGATGGCACATATGTGAGAGGTCTCGAATTTATTATGGCCTCTGCCTCGAGGAGTAGTGTGGAAAGTACATCTTCTTTTAATACTTTTTCGGCGAGGCAGGCTCTCAGGGCTGCTTCACGGTTCTCACCAATCTTTCCCACGCTCCGCCCATGAACGGTGATGCCGGTGGGATGAAACGCCATTCGATTTTGTGGTTTGTGGCGTATGCTTGCACTGCGTCGTCTTGTAACGAGCGTAGCTCTCGGGAGGCTCCGACAAAGTTGGTACCATTATCGGTAAATATTGTTGAAGGCGAACCTCGGCGAGCAATAAAACGTCTCAGGCTCATAATGGCAGCATCTGATGAAAGTGAGGTGACAAGTTCTAAGTGGATGGCTCTCGTTACTAGGCAGGTGTACAGCGCGACGTAGCGTTTTTCTCGGCGTCGGAATATTGTGACAGTGATCGGACCAAAATAATCTAGGCCAACGTGCGTGAACGGCCTCTTGTGATGGTCGAGTCGCTCTTCGGGTAGATTGCCAATTCTAGGTTGAGCAGGTTGGCCCTTCCACCTTCTGCATTGGAGACAGGCTTTGGCTACGCTACGGATGCTGTCTCTTGCTTTGAGTATCCAAAACTTCTGCCTGACCTCATTAAGGACGAGTTCGTTAAAACAATGAGCGGCGTGAACATGCTCGTGAAGGATGAGAAGCCGTGTGACGTGATGGCGACCGTCCAGAATTGCAGGCGATATGGCTCTCTCACTCACTCCTGGCGCATACTTTATCCGTGAGTCCAGTCGCAGCAAGCCATCATGGTCAAGAGTCGGCGCGAGTTTTGCTATTCGGCTGTTTTTGGGCACGGGCTGTGAAGATTCGACTGCTTTCAGCTCATCTGGGAAGCTATCTTTCTGAGCTCGTTGGAGTATCATCTTCTCAGCTGTTATAATGTCCGCCGCGTGAAGTTGTGAAGGAGATGTGGTGCCGTCGACGTATAATTTAGAATTTCGATCTAATGGCCGAGATAGTTTAAACCGGAACATTCGCGCACCGTGGAGAACACGGGCGGTGGCGCGCAAAAGGCGCAGCCAAGAGCTAAAACGCGTCGCGTCAGGTACTGGACTCGAGAACGGGACGTCGAGGAGCAGCCCCACCAGCTCCGACTTTAACTCGAGATCTGGTAGAGTCTCCTCGATGTCAGCAACTCGCTCGGTCGGCCAAGCGTATGGCGGCTGTAACAGAAACGGGGGACCTGTAAACCATCGATGAGACTGTGTGAGGTTTAATTTTTTTGGTTTTGTGGCATCGTCGGCGACGTTGAGAGAGGTAGGGATCCACCTCCAGTTGGACGGGTTGGTGGTTTCCAATATCTCTCCCAACCTGTGAGCCACGAATGGTTTAAACGCCCGAGCATCACTCCGAATCCACTTGAGGACGGTGGTTGAGTCTGTCCAAAAAGTGGTTTCGGAGGGCTTGATTCGATGAGCTTTCAAAATTGTTTGCGCGAAACGAGAGGCTATAAGCGCAGCTTGTAACTCAATGCGTGGAATCGAAACCGGTCTTAAGGGTGAAACGCGTGCTTTACTGCCGATTAGAGTTGTAGATACAGAGCCGTCATCGTAAGTAAAACGCCAATAGGCAACGCATGCGTAGGCTTGTTCGCCACCATCGGCTACTACATGCAGTTGTGTATCTACTAAATCTGTCCTAGTCATATACCAACGAGGTATTTTTATGTTGGACGCGACCTGCAATTGTGAAAACCAGTCTTCAGATTCGCTTACGTACGTATCGGGGAGCGGTGAGTCCCAGCCGACCCCTGCCCTCCATAGTTTCTGTATCAAAATGCGGCCCCAGATGATGACAGGCATTAAAAAGCCGAGGGGGTCATAGACCTTCATGACGTTAGACAATAGACTTCGCTTGGTTAACGTGTCGGCCGGTAACTGCGAAACTGCGCGGAAACCCAGTGAATCCTGACTTGGGTTCCACTTAACACCCAATACGCCGACCTCGCTACTAGGCGGTAAATAGACGTCGGAGGTCGCGTCGCTTCGAAGTTCCTTTGGGATAAGTGAAAGTGCTTCCGGATCGTTTGACGTCCACGCGCGCATCTCGAAACCACAGCCTTTATGAACGGTGACTACATCGGCGGCCAGCTGCGCCGCGTCGGCGACACTGGAGTGGCTACCTAGATAGTCGTCCATATAATGGTCGTCAATTATTGCCTTACAGGCGGCGGGGTACTCGGCTTGGAATGTTTTAGCATTTTTGTTTTTAATGTAGAGTGCGATGAACGGACTTGAAACCGCGCCGAAAATCATGGAGGACATGCGGTACTCTTTCAGCACGCCGTCTTTGTTACGCCAGAGAAAGCGTTGGGCGTCTCTGTCTCTTGGAGCAATTTTTATTTGAGGAAACATCTCTTTGATGTCACCGTTTAGAGCCACGGCGCCTTCTCTGAAGCGGAACAGGATGTCCAGAAGAGAACAAAGCAAGTCCGGGCCTTGTAGGAGCAAACAGTTTAAACTGACACCCTTCGTCATCGCTGCGGCGTCGTGGACTGCTCTGAGCTTCTTCTTTTGGGGGTGAAATACGCCGAAAATAGGCAGGTACCAGCGAATGCCAGTGTCTGTATCAATGCAGGAACCATTTGGAGGTTTTCTTTGATGATAGGTGATGGGTTCGCACTCTTCAGCGTAGCCTTTTGCGATAACATCACCTATGAATTTGTGAAAGGCTGTGGCAAACGATTCATCTTTAGACATCTGGCGTTCAAGGGCCTTGAAGCGGGACAAAGCCTGCGGGTAACTGTCAGGTATAGTCTTCGGCAGTTCTTTCTTCCAGGGTAGGCCAACCTCAAAATGTCTGTCATCAAGTTGGCGCGCCGACGATTCGACGATGTCTACGGCTCGTTTATCGTCATCGTTTGGGCGAGGGGCGCTTTTCGTTATGCCTAAGGCATCGATGTCGTATTGACTTTTGATGAGAATGTCTAAATCGTCCGATACGTGGTTCACGAATTCGAGTGGCTTAGACGAAACGGAAAGCGCGCCATGAATTACCCAACCTAACAAAGTCCTTGAGGCGACAGGATCGCTCTTCTTGCCGCACCGCACTTCGCGACTCAAAGACAGGTGCCAATCGGGCGCACCAATGAGGACAGTAGGGGTGACGTCAGTGTCAGTGTACGAAAGTTCGTCGCATAAGTCAACCAAATGATCGTAATCTGAGAAGTTAATTTTGCCTGGGTGTTGCGCGCGCAACCCCAGAGGTTTGATCGCCCGCGCGTGTTTCACTAAATATCGGTCAGACAGGTTTCGACCTCGAATGTAAAAGTCTACGTAACTTACGTCGACTTCTTTCGTCATACCACTGACGCCTTCGATACGCAGCCGCTCCTGACAGGTGGGTTTCGCGCCAATGCGCGCAGCAACCTCTCCGTCAACGAGCGTCGCGGTACTGCCCTCATCGAGTAACGCCGTCGTGTGGAACTCGCCGTCAGGACCCTCGAGTACGATCGGGACTACCTTCAGCAGCCCGCGAGGACGGTCGGTTGACCGCGAAGTCCCTGTGGCATCAATCAAAGTATCAGACGTATTTCCAATTTTGACAGATGGTTCAAATTCGTTGGTTAGATTGTCAACGTTGACAGCAGTGGTCGATTCGGCAAACAAAGTTTGAATGTTGTTGCATTGGCTGTTAGATACGCTAGGTTTGGAGTTTGCTGTCACTGTGCCGTGAAGGAGCGCGTTGTGACGTCTCGGACATCCGTCTACTCCACAACGTTTGGCGCGACAAAAATTCCAAGTGTGTGGACTGGACTTCAAACACCGGTAGCATATCTTTGTCTCACGGACCCATCGCCATCTATCGTCTATTGAAAGCGCTAAAAAGACTTTACAGGTTTTAATGTTGTGAGGTCCTTGTTTACAATAGGTACAACGCTCGGGCCCTTTGCTGCTAGATACGGTGGTGTGAATTGTTTCCTTCTTCAATTGAAATTTATTAGTAGGATACGGTGTGTTCTGTGCCTTAACCGTACTGTCAGCAACAAAGTTATATTTCAACTGTTTATCAGCCTCTACTAAAAGAAAGCGTGACAAAATTTCTAATTTTGTGAAATTTGGTTGATCGGATGCATAAATGGAAGCAAAGTCTGTGAAACGAGCGCGCGTGTGCTCGCTCAACTTTACCAATATGCACCGAAAGAGCTCTGGTGACGATAAATACTCGCTCTGTTTAAGCAGTTTAAGCGTTGTCACGAAATTGCGTAATTTATTTGCTAAGCGGTTTAAGTCTTCGGGAGAACTTAGCTTAGGACTGTTGCGTAGCTCGGCGACCTCGCGGGCGACGAGAAGTTCCGGGCGCGCGTACGTCTGCTCCAGGGCCCTCACGATGTCGTCCGGTTCCCCAGAAGTCCACAGGAGAGACGCCACGGACTGGTACGCCGGACCGCGCACAGCGTTGTTTAAACGATCTAAGTTATCTGACGGAGAGAAATTAGTTTTAGTTCGTTCGTAACTACTCTTGAACGCCATCCATTGACTAACTTCGCCCGAGAACGTGACGAGTTCGGGTCTCTTTGATCTGTTAGAAAAAGCGTTTATAGCTTTGGTAAGCTGCGTGACAGGGCATTCAGACGTATTTAATTGTTGTGTCACGTCGTTGTTGTAATTGTTACCGGCGGCGCGTGTAACTATCGACGGGGCTGCAGGGGTGACATTCGGTACGTAGAACGATACCGTGTTGGTAGGAGCGGCCGGCTGTGAATGTTGTCCTTGGGGTTTACCCAAGGTGACAGTCGGTGCCTCACCAGGCATGTTCGCGGTAGTTACCGTAGCCAAGTTCTGCTCGAAAACCCACGTAGCAGTGCGTTTTGCTGAATCACAATGAGAACGTGAACAACGGGATTTAGATGACTTATCTGATGCTTCCAAAGCGGCTAGTCTGGCTTGTAGCTCCGTCGCTTCCACCTCAGCCTCGAGACGGGCAAGCTCGCGCTCGCGCTCCGCCTGCTGTCGCACAAGCTCGCGCTCGCGCTCCGCCTGCTGTCGCACAAGCTCGCGCTCGCGCTCTACTCGGCGCCGCATTGCGTCGGCTTCGATGGCCAGTTTCTGAGCGCGGACGGTCGCCGAAGACCTCGAGGAGTGAGTGCCGCTACGAGAAGGTGCTTTGGCATTTGCGTCTAAATCCGAAATAGATCGAACACTTGGGCGATTTGCGAGGCTAAGTTGCGCCTGGTCGCAAGAGTCGGTGCCCACGGGCTGTGTGGACGAACTAGTTGGCAATGCCGAAGCACCCTCCGTGGCTGTGGCCGAAACCGGCCGGTCGCCACCCGGCGAGTGTGCGGGTTGCGTCCGCTCGACTTCCATGGCCGAAGCCGGCCGGTCGCCGCCCCGTGAATGTTCACGACATTCGGGCTGCGGCCGATCGACTTCCGTAGCCGTGTCCGCGTTTGCCTTGCTTTGACTGCGTGTTTCCACCATGGTGAATGGATACAAATGACGAAATTACTGTTTACTAGGCGAAATGAAAAACTTACGTCAAAATGAAAATTTTGAAAATGGTTTGTTTTTATGGCGAGAATGGACCAAAATGTTGGAGAGCTAAGTGGACTGTATGTGATTTTAATGGGAGGATGATGGAAACACTCAGTTTATGACTAAAAACTAATTTAATCACAAGAATCAACTGATACAAAAACACAAGGCAAGGAGACACTGACAAGTAAAAGCAAAACAAAACGTCATTACAAAAATATAAATTGATCGTATCAAAAAAGGTGGCATCTCAGCCAGTCGCCAACAGTTAGTACTAATTTCAATCATATCTAAAATGTTTATTTTTAACCATCGAATAAAAGATTATGAAAAAGAAAATTGTAAGATTGTAACCTACTCAGTTTACAACAACGTTCCTATATTTGACTTATGAATATTGTAGGTCTGAAATTCTCGTTTCGGCAAGGTAAGCATAAAACACGCATTTTCGTTCCCCCTTCACATTCGGAAGACCCTTGTGTGTTTGCTCCATAAACGTGGAAAATACTAAAATCATACGGATCTCTGAGAACTTGTATGCTCACACAGAAAATGTACAATCGACACAATATCATGGTTTAAGCCGAATTTTCATTACTAAACTAGTGTCATGCATGATGAAACTAATTTCACGAAACTAGTTGCAGTATTCATGTAACTAGTTTACTCGTAAAAGTATTGATTCATAATATATTTGTCTTTTGTTTCTTCTTTATGTATATTGTCGCGCAGTGTCAAAATAAATGTTTTTTCTTGCTTTCTATTTATTATTTGGACCATGACTTCTTAGAGTTCAGCTCTTTAAATATAAATTAAAATTATTGATGTCTTAAGTGGAGGAATTAAAATATTTGCAATAAATTATATATTATTTGCTTCTATTTCCACCGTACAGCGTCATCTATCGAACTTAAAAGTGTTATGACCACCTCTATTAGTTTGGGAGGTGCCATGGGTACAGAATGGTAAAATCAACAGTATAGCTATGGCATCGTCAGCATCGAAGCTTAAACTTTCATTCTGCACGGGAGCTTTCGTAACACATAGTTTCGCGTTGCGTTTACATGATAAAATTTGTTGCATGACATTGTTTCACCAAAAAATTGTGTCGTGAAATTAATGTATACATTACTAAACTTGATGTTTACACAGCCGGATTTACATTACGAAACAAGTGTCATGCATGATAAAACTAGTTTTGTGAAACTAATTTTAGCACATGTGAAACTTCTTTCGTTTAAATTATAGTGTCGTGAAATTATCAGTATCTCGGAGATAATGGCCCTGTCAAAATCAAAGCTGTATTTTATGATGCAAAACGTCGTTGTAGAAATGATAAAATATAAAAAATAATAAAAAATATACTGCGGGTGTTTCGGATCCTAAAGACACTCGTTAAGTTGATATGCATTGATAAATTGTACATTTTTATCGCCTGTCCAACGGTGGTTAGCCATTTTCGGTGCGTACCTATGTCTGCAATCCAAAAAAAAAAACCACACGTCCACTCTGCGCAGGAGCTGTCGTGACATTAGTTTCGCGTCGCATTTACATGATGAAATTAGTTGCATGACATTAGTTTTACAAAAAATATGCGCATAGCACGAATCTACTCCAGTGTCACAAAAGTAATGCATGCATTGTAAAACTGAACGTTTACACGTGAAATTACTGGTCAAATTAGTATTATAAAACTAACTTCAAGCCACTAATTTCGTAATGTAAATCCGGCATTTTTTTTGTTGTTAAAATGAGTGTCGCGACATTAATTTCATGCCACTAGTTTCATAATGAAAATTAAATTAGGCTTTACATTTTGACCTTAAGCGGCGCCCTTATCAGTTACGTAATACGATCGGGTTTCGTACTTAAACTGTTACGTTTGACTTGCTAGTGACAGTACTCTGTAGTAAGAAAATATTTTACGAGCGCAGACGATCGAATTCAAGGGTTCTCCTGAGTTTCCTTAATACCGTGGTAGGATAAAACATTGTAGGTAGTATTTCCTGGTCCTGTTACAAAGAGGAAATATACAATTTAGCTATAAGCCCGAAAGCAAATATACAAGGGTTCACGTGTCGCTGAAGCTCTAGAAAATAAAGTAAAAAGTCCTTCATTGGACAAACTTGTTTCTTTTTTTCCATTTGACAACAAAATACGCGTACGTTCTTACGTTAGACAGTGAAAACAGGGGAAAAACTTCAATAACTTCCAATGGTTAGGTAATCCAAATTTTAATGCTTCCGGTTTCGTATATTGGTAGGAAAATCAAATAAATAACACACTAATAAGCAAGTGCTATTTAAAATTAATGAAATTCGGAATTCCGAATGAAATAATACGAAAGAAAGAAAGTATTTCCTATTTTCCTCCATTATAACATCGCGGTAAAACTTCCATCTTCCATCGCATAAAAATGTAAATTAGGCGTAATAAAGGTATTAGAAAACAAAACATCGGTGCGACCATTTTTCACGCTACCGTTTTCATTACTAATTCTGAATGATTGATGGGACAATAAATTGTTGTCATCCACCATGGAGGGACATAACCGTTGAGAATCGACAATGGTTGAACTTACAGACAGCAAACACTTTTCTTTTTTTAAGCGACCTAAAAAATAGAAGGGGTTCTCAAGTCGGCTGTATATTTTTATGTATATTTAATCATAACGTCGTCAGTTGTCAACCGATTTTAATAATTCTTTTTTATCTAAAAGAACATAGTCCGATATTTTTTTATAGTGGTCTAACTAGCAGTTTTTTTATAATCCTGAAATATATCAATTACGTTGGCAAGTAGTCGTTGGTGGTTACATTGTTGTGTATGAGCTGATTTTTACTGTAAGTGAGTACGGGACATAATGTAACAAAAAAAAATGTAAATTAAAAAAGTTACTATAAAAAAAACCGACTTCAAAATGCGAGAAAATAAAAATATTGATAATAGAACTGCAATGTAGAATGCCTTGGCTGGCACTGACTCCATAAGTTTTATTTTTTACTTTTGGAAGTCGGTTTTAATTTTTGCGGAAGCGATTATCAATTTGTAACAAACCAAAATCTCTTAATCACTCGAAGAGGACATTATTTCCCGATGGCATAAGCTGCTCTGCATTTTTTTTACCGACATGTGCGTAAATACAGTCGGTGCGGTATGTTTTCGGTATCCGAGCGTGCCGATGTCCTACCGCGCGCTGGCTGCTTCACCGACAAAACAGAAAAGGAGCTGAATTCACACCAATTAGCCTAGCCTCAAGGTAAGCACTAAGTTCTTTTTAAACAGCCATGACTCAGCTACTGGTGCTCGTATTCATTATACAAATATTCATGATAAACTTTGATCGATTCCGAACAATGATTAACAATTTAACGTTCAAAGTCGGAAAAAATCGGTTTGTTTAATTGGAGTTTGGCAGTTTTGTTTTTGCTGTTGACCGTACAGTGGATATCATGAAACAAAATGTCTACCTTGGGTGTGATAGTTTGGGATGTCTACCTTTTTCGAATTCTGCTGCGATTTCACAGATCCTTAAACGCCATTTTGGCAAATGCCTGTTGGAAATGTTATAGAACATGGAAAGTGGTACCTACGTAAAAAATAAACAAAGAAGGTACCTACAGTCGACAAAAAACATACTTATCAGTTTTTATTAGACAGTCAATTGTTATCTTGCACCCGTGAAAGCCCGACTTTGAAAACGAATACGACACAATGAACATGAAACAAAATTGCTATCAAGAGTGTGATACTAAGGGATATCCACCCTTTTCAAGAGCTAAACGATTTTGCTGTATGAGATTCTAAAAATGTACAAGTATGGTACAATCGATAACTCAACAGTTTCAGAACGAAAGTTGCTAATATCAACATCAGATGAGGGTGACGGTGAGATCAAGGAGAACGTTTCCTGCGTCTACGATTGTGACGTTCAAGCAACTTTCACAGTGGTCGGTCACGGGATGGGTGTCCAAAATTTTAATATCCCGAGCTTCTCTCACGTTTAATTTAACCGTTGCTTGGTCCTAAGTTACGAGTTCACTTAAGAAAAGAGGTTTCATACATATTATCTATAATTTTAATATATTTTTTTACCTACAAATAAGGAATTGTAATATGTATTACGTATAACATTAAAAATACATGAGTTATAATAGCTCCGCCCAATCCCGTTAGACATCGCGTGACACTTGTTACTTCACTAATTGCTCTCATTTAGCCGAAACTCGTCATACGAATACATCAAGGGGATATTTGAATTTCCAAACGATTCCAGTTATTGCTATGCCGGATGACAAAGACATATTATCGACTATGGCGCCATTAATAATTTGAGGAAGCACCATTATGGCGGTAGGCGAACTTCGTAATAAATCATCATTTCTCATTGAACACATAACACAGAGACGCTTAGACTTCTATTTCAATAAAGAAATATCGGGACGAAAATCAAAGTAATGGTATTGTAGCCCTTCCTATAATATAAAAAATAACAAAGTAATCAGCCATAACTAATCTGTTATATACGAAAGAAATACTAAACTTGGTTTGTCTGTCTTTTATCTTTTCACGCTTGAGCTACTGCATTGATCCTTATCTAGGTATGTTCATGCAAAAGATGAACGACCGCAAGTTTAATACAAAAAAATGCGAACATTTTAACAAATAATTTACAGAATACTAATACTTTACAAGACCTACAGTGCTGTTCTCCAGACACAAGTCTTAGTCGCCACAAAATTATCTTCAACGAAGATCAAAATAACAATTTTGTAAAGCAATGACTAGACTCTTTTATTCATTACGTCTTGAACTCAGCAAATCCTGATAAATGATGCAATGAGCTCAGAGGCCGTTAAGTGCAAAAACTGAAATACAACGGCGACAAACACAACGATGAGAAATAGCTGATGCTTATTCCGCGTCCTCTGAGCCGTTATTCTTGATTGCACTACCGTCTTTTGTTTCTAGCCTCGCGCAAAAAGTATTATACCCTTAATTAAAATCTATGATACTTTCACGACCTTTTTAGAGTAGTGGGTCATCTTTTGTTTCTAGCCTTACGCAAAAAGTATCATACCGCTAATGAAAATCTATTATAGGTACTTGTACGACCTTTTTAGAGTAGCTGAGGGCTAATTGTCTAATTTCAAAATCTATCACAATCCCTTTCAATTTGTCATTTGAAAGGTTTGGAAAAGTTTACAAGTTATGGAGAAGTGTCTAATGAAGTGTCATTATCATTCAAAACATCATTCGTTCCAAAAGCGATTTTATGTTACACAATGGAGAAGAAAACAAGTTTATAATATTACACTAGTATAATAAAAGTCTAGACCGTACACATTATTCTAGTTTTTATTTTACATTGATCGGTGCAATATTACTGAAATTATAACCGTGGGAAGTTAACGTAGATTTTTAAAATATCGTCTGTTCGCGAGTAGCGCGTGACGTCATCGCTTCCAAGGCACTTCCGGCGGGCCATACGCCCGTAGGGCATTTCGCGGGAAAGTTGTTTGCTCTAGTGCGCTCTGGTGTTTTTTATTGATTAAGTATCTTGTGTAAATTATGGTTTTCGTACTAAATTTCCCCCACAATCTTCCACGACAGAGCAACACGGCTTCCGTGCTGGGGAGCCGCGTTGTTTTAAGGTCCACGATATAATGAAGGCAGAATCATATTATATCATACTAATCTTACTTATAATATCCTTTTTTTATGATAAATGTTAAATAGAAATATTGGAAAATATCAACTCGGCCACAAGTGAATTGTCAGACAGGACTCGAACCCGCGACCTTTGGGAATCCGGCCCACTAATATTTTTCTATTTAAAATTTATCATAAATTTAAAAATGTAAAAAAAAACATAAATTATACTATCCTACTTCCTACTAATCTTATTAATATTATAAATTCGGAAGTAAATAAGTTTTTGTTTTTTATGATTTTGTAATTTTTGCATTTTTCAATGCTATTTTTATACTTATGGTAAATTTTAAATAGAAAAATATTGGATTGGTTCGATTCCAGCCTGAGAATTCACTTGTGGCCGAGTTAATTTTTTCCAATATTTTTCTATTTAAAATTTACCATAAGTTTTTTGTTTGTTTGTTTGTTTGTTTTTTACTCTTTCACGCTAAAACTACTGAACCGATTTGGATGAAATTCGGCACAGAGATAGTAGATAGCCTGAGTAAAAAAAACATAGGCGATATCCCCACGGGAACGGAAACCCCGCGGGTGAAACCGCGGCGGCCGCTATTATTATTAATGCAAAAGTAAGTCAGATTGTTTGTTTGTTTGTTCCTCTTTCACGCAAAAACTATTAAATGGATTTGGATGGAATTTGGTATGCAGGTTCTTCAAGCAGTGGACTAACACATAGGGTACTTTTTATACCGATATTCTCTCGGGAATGAAACCGCGGGCGGCCGCTAGTCCTACTAATATTATAAATGCGAAAGTATGTCAGTTTGTTTATCTATTTCTTTGTTTTGTAGCGGGGCTCCTGGTCCGGCAGCACTACAGTCGCCTAAACTTCGGAACCGCCGCACTCATTTAGTAATAGAAGATGAAATAAAAGTATTGTTCTACGGGCGACTTGTTTATTTATAGTAATTAGAAAAAGGAACTGTAACAAAATGAAAATACATGGATATAGCAAAAGTCCTAGTTATAAATAATCTAAACAATGAGTAAGAAAGTAGCTAGTTATGCTTACCCCGATACACGGGTTCCTGATATAGTAGTAGTAATTATGAAGGGACAGCTTCCTTTATCCACAACTTTAGATAAATATGGTTATGTTAAAAGAGCTCTGTTCAGCTTGATGGTTTTTGTAAGATTAAGTCAAAATGAGCTGAACAGGGTTCGTGGGACGGAGAAAATTTTAATTTAGACAGAACAGTTATAAAAATATAATTTGATTTCCATAGAGTGAAACTACGGAGTTTCCAGCCATTATGGAGGTTTTATCCATCCATAAGGCTAGAACGAAATGGCATCGTTACAGTTTGTTCCTCTTTTTAACCGACTTCAAAAAAGGATGAGGTTCTCAATTCGACTGTATTTTTTTTTATATTTTTTTTATGTATGTTCTACCATAACTTCGCCAGTTGTTAACAGATTTTTATAATTCTTTTTTTATCTGAAAGAAAATGGTTTATGTGTGGTCCCATATAATTTTTACGAAGATCTGGCTAGTAGTTTTTTCATAATCTTGAAAAATATCAATCACCTTTTGGCAAGTTGTCGTTTACCTAGATGACATTGTTGTGTATGGGCTGATTTTTAGTGTAAGTAACGGCACATGATGTAACTAAAAAATCTAAAATAAAAACATTTTATAAAAAAAATTCAAACCGACTTCAAAAAGCAAAAAATAAAACTTTTGGAGTCGGTGCTAGCTAGCTAAGGCCAAAAAATTATATAGTTAATAGAAGTGCAATGTAGAATGCCCTGGCTGGCACCGACTCCAAAAGTTTTATTTTTTACTTTTTGAAGGTTTGAATTTTTTTTATAAAATGTTTTTACTACTTCAAGTAGTGGACTAACACATAGGCTACCTATTCCAATATTCCCTCGGAAACGGGAACCACGCGGATAAAACTGGGAGGCCGCTAGTATATTATAAATGCGATAGTATGTCAGTTTGTTTGTTCATTTGTTTTTGTTCCTCTTTCACGCAAAAACTACTGAACGGATTAGGATCAAATTTGGTATGCAAGTACTTCGAAAAGGTTCAATAAATCGTTAGTTTCAATATTAAGTGATAGACCTAAATACTTACCAACTAAAAAGCATATTACTAGCAATAACTAAGTACTTACCTACCTACTACTTAGTATTTCATAGTATTTCAATACACTTACATCTTTCATTGAATGAAAGATATAAGTAAGTTATACATGTATGTATGTAATCTTCATGTACATTATGGTTTTGCAATTATTGAGTATTAAGTATTGATTAAGTAAGTGTATTGAATGAAAGATGTTGGTATTACAGATGTTATAAAATTCAGGTCGACAGTCCCATGAACCCTGTTAGGGTATAGCAGATACAAATTTACAAAATAAAAGATAAAATAAAAAAGTATTGAGAAAGTAAAATCAAAAATTAGGAAATACTTAAACAAACTTAACTTTAACTTTTAGCCAGAATTAATTACATAAATACAATCTAATAAAATAATAAATTATACAGTAAATAACTTAATTAAACGTTACAAGACCTATGCAAGCAATCAAGGTACATATATCGTCGATGAAGTGACAATATGTCCTAACTACCAATTTTTATGAATGAATATTATAAACTTGCAAATATTTTGTTTTGCATATAGCAGCCATTTACACAGAGTTTTAATAGCTATTTAAAAGGGAAATTCTAGATAGAAGAATCATAGTCCACACAAAACTGAATTTAAAGTTTATCACATTTTAAAAAGTGTCGTTAAGAGGGGGAAAGATTTCCTAAAAAAAAAGTTGTTAGGAGGTATTGTCACGTCATCGACAGTATATGTCGCAGGATAATTAGACAAATCGTTTTTTTGCGAAAACTCTAAGTAAGATTGCGAAAAGAATCACTGGCTATTACGAAAAAAGAACAACTAGCTAGTCGCACCGTCCAAAACAACATCTCTGATTGGTTGACGATTTGACGTTTCAAATGTCAATCCATTCTCTCACGTGAAGTAAACTTTCTGTAAACCAATCAGAATAAGAGTTTTGCAAGCAAGCTAAAATAAAGCCAATCAAAAAGAATATCCATTGTTACTAATACAATCCGTATTTTTGCAATAACCCTATGATTTTTCAGTAAAATTGAGAAATGTCAACACCATTGTCTAATTATCCGTGTTTTCGCAATATCCCTAGGATTTTTGCGAAATTTCTATTTATCAAATCATGCTACGCTATATACATGATCATCACAAAAACTTAACACTTTTGATAAAAATCTTCCACGATATAAAAACAGTTATCCAACAAATACTTCTTCAGCCTCCCGATTAAGATGTTGTTGTTTGTTTCGGCTTGAATGGACTTTGGAAGTTTATTATAAATGTTTATAGAGCTTTTATGCGTCCCTGAGGCCTGAACTAAGTATGAAGTTTTAGGTTTGAAGTTGGTAGTGTTAATCGGTTTTTTTGCCTTAAGTTCATAGTTCCAGCGTAGTGGTTTTTGCTTGGGGAAATGCGAATTATTTCTTATTAATTTACAGATATCCAGTACGTATTGTGAAGTTAAAGTTAAAATTTAAAGGAAATAGTAAATTGAAATAGCTTCTGGCGCTAACCGTGATATCTATATTTGCAAGTTTCCTAATACATTACTTTTGTAGGATGAATATCTTGATCCTCACAACAATATGCTGTAGATTTTTGGTCCTAATGGATGTGCTCTTTTTATCGCATTTGTCCATTTGTTTCTGATTTTTGGATCATAGCAATGTAAAAAAACGTGTTTTTGGGGCCGTATTTTTACACTGAGGCACAATACAATATTTAATAGATGGACTCATGTTGTTTTTATTGTTTCTTATTTAGAATAAACAAAGTAGTTCCACGCGCGACGGGGAAATGCTTCGAATCCCCGAGTCGTTCGTGAGGAGAAGGCACTCGTGACGTCATCAACGATATCGCGCTCGGTCCATGGCCTAGACCGAAAATGTTAACTTTGCACTTTTATAAATCGGTCAGATTTAAATATAAAACACAGTTATTCTCGTAATTTTTTGTAGAGTTTTTTGGCATTAAGAACAAAAAAATGTTTTCTTCTCCATTCCATAAATCGCTATCACAATCACTAAACCTTTGAAAGGGATTGCGATACATTTTCAAATTAGACAATTAAGGGGCAGGTCGACCATTGAGTAGGAAATATATTCTAAAGGGTGCGTTTAAATACTGAAGTGGAGTTGGGTTTTGTTTTCGTACACTTGACGTCAGTTTCGACATTTATTTTAATAACATTTACTGTCCTTTAAATTGTGTAAATTATTACTCATTCTTCCTCCAGCTTCCGCCCGCGGTTTCATCCGCGTAGGAATAATCTGTTCCCGCGAGAATATCGGGATAAGAAGTATGTTATTCTTCGTCCTTTCAACCTATGCCAAAAATTTCAATTAATTCTACGCCAAAAATCAAGTCTATTTGTTGCTTAGTGAGGGCGTGAAGAAAGGTCAAACAAACACACTTTCGCATTCATAATATTAGTTAGGATCAGGATTGCGAAATATCATTAGCAGAGAAAATATTTACTTTACTGACGTTCTAAGCCGCACTTACTATTCATGTAAATTAGGATCTCTATTCTCTAAGCTCACCATATCTAGTAAATCTTTTAGAACCTTATATAAAATTTTTGCTTTTTAGCGTTTTGAAGTCGGTTTTCATTTTTTTTATAAAAAGTTTTTATTTCACAGTTTTTAAAGGTAAAAAGTAATTATCATGTCATCCAAGTAACAAATATGAAATGAAATATATAAAAATGCTCAAAACATAAAAAGTACTGAGTCAAACTAAACCAAAATTTTATGGGACCAATTGGCAACTATTCTGCATCGAACAAAAAAAGAATCACGGAAATCGGTTCAAAAATCTCGGCGTAATCGGTGTACATACATAAAAAAATAAAAATAAAAAATAAAATATACCAACCGAATTGAGAACCTCCTCCTTTTTTGAAGTCGGTTAAAAATGATGGTGAATTATTGATTCCAAGAAGATCATTTTGCGCTGCTTGAAAAGAAACGTACACAAATCACTGAAGCCTTACGCTCTTTCACGCGTGAATCAGCTTTCGAGCGGAATAGAGCGAGTACCTACAGATAAAGGAAAACGAGACTAATTGCATGCGCTGCCCGCTTGCGTTTTGTCATGTCAAAGTCAAAGTCAAAGTCAAAGTCAATATCATTTATTCAGTCTAGGCTGTTACAAGCACTTATGAACGTCAAAGAAGCTATGCCATCGGTTCACAAACCCTACGGCGGGAGACCTTGTAACGAGAAGAACCGGCAAGAAACTCGTCAAGGGCTGTTTTTTTCTCCCTGTTTTATTTCATACAGAGTCGTCAAATTGAAAAATGACCTTAACATATCAGTAAGGTCAATTTCCATCACAAAAATAAATACTAATTATAATATTAAATTTTATGGTTATTGTAACCGTAAATAATTTTCAACTGGCAAAGAAAGACTTATCTATCATACATTACAACATTTCTCGCATTACAAGATTACTGTACTGCAAGTTGTGAGGAACATACAGGTCAGTTTCATTTTATTTAGAAAAAAAAATTAACCTTTAAGCACAAGATTAAGATAAGCAGACTGAAGTAGACCCATTTCCGCTGGCGGCACCCGTTCACGAGCATGACGCATGAACCAGCCATCGCTTCGCTCAACCATATTTTAGGGAACGTAACGACCCGCCTCACACGACACCGCCGAAGAAACGTTTGAGTGAGCATGACGTACTTCAGGTACTTATGTTAAGCTGTATAAATATATAAAAAAAAACAACAGCAATAAAAAGAAAGATATAAGTGCATTAATGTAAGACACAACCTACAATGTTAGTAGAAGACGCATCAGCTGGGTCATAATCACAAAGCATATTTAAAGTAAGTTAACAAAAAAGAATACTTATATATAATTGGAATAATTTGAAAACATTATTTATTTTTATTTATTCTGATCAAGCAGTGCCACGCGTCTTAACTTAAAAAAACATAAATAACATAAAATCAAAACAAAAATATATATCTCAACACATTTTAACACAAGCAGACATGAGCAGACCCATCCCGCTGGCAGCACCCGTTCACGAGCATGACGCATGAACCAGCCATCGCTTCGCTCAACCATATTTTAGGGAACGTAGCGACACGCCTCACACGACACCACCGCAGAAATGTTTAAAGAGAGCATGACATACTCAAGCTACCTGCGTTAAAAGTTGAATCTAACACATTACTAAACACTAATTGAATGACACGGCTACAATCTCGAAAAATAAAACGAAATATTTATGACCAAGCTGTTTTGTCATTCAAGTAATCTTTTATAGTATAATATCCTTTCTTGAGAAGAAAATCTTTTACATTCATCTTAAACTTTTCGAAAGGCAAGTCTAAAATATTATCTGGAATTTTATTAAACCTAGACCTATAAAAGATCCAAGACCTTCTTTAATCGGTACCGAGGCATAATAAGTTTATTTCTATTTCTAGTATTACGATCGTGCAAATCACCATGTTTGGTATACAGGTTGATATTACGCCGTACAAAAAGAATACAATTTAAAATAAATTGAGAAGCAGCTGTCAGTATACCAATTCCTTTAAATTTTTCCCGAAGAGATGTTCTGGAACCCAGTTGGTAAATGGCCCTTATAGCCCATGTTGTTTTTATTTTATTATTAGAGTTTTTATTTTTTTCTTTATTATAGTTAGACTTTGCTATAGAACATGTCTTTTTGAAAATCTTAGAATATTGTTTAACATGTGCTATGAAACTAGGGCTCTGATTGATTTCCCTTAAGTTATAAAGTTCATAAAGCCTGTTTCTACTTTTATAAATTCCTGTCGTAGCCCATTCGCAAAACTCTAATTTCTGGGTGCATTTAATAGATTTAGATTTAAAGTTATTATTTAACTCATTAGTTACTAATCCAAAAAGGTTCCCAAAAAGTGCATTAGGATTATTATGCACATATGGTACTAAAGCTACTTTATCAGCTACATTATTTCAAAAAAATTCCAAACGCTTTAAAAAGTTGTTAAAAAAGTTAAATGTGAAAAACAAACCAGTAGCAGTGTGTGGCGATTTCAATATTGATATTCTTGTAAGCTGTACATTAAGTATTCAGCTACTAACCTTGTTCAAATCGTTTAACTTAATCAATCAATTTTTTGAACCTACAAAGGTAACATCCCACTCAGCCACTTGCATAGATAATATATTTACCGATTTTGATCCCGTTGACAAATTAGTTGTCAAAAACATTACATCCGATCATTACGGATTAAAAGTGACGTACCAATTAGATATCATTGATGCACCTATGACTGTACAATGCAGGCCAGTTACACACTTTGTAACAGAGTCTTGTAAATTATAAGCTAATAAATTAGCTAACTTTACCCTATATTTTTTAGACAGATACATAGTATCTGGAGTCAAAGTAAAATTGTTAATAAATTTATTAACGTCAAAATATAAAATAACGTCATCGTCACTATGACGACAAATCAAATTATACATATACATATTTAGGTCAAAGATTCGTTTATTCTCATCCCTGTTTAAATTACTAGCATAAGGCAAGGCACTAATTATTATTCTGCATCCTGTGTTTGTTTGCAATGTCAGTAATTTATTTATACTTTTAAGTATATCCTTTCTTGTTAATTTGAAACTGTTACCACATAATATTACTAATGTTGTGGTTTTGTTTATTTGCGATCCAACTATTTTGGTCATTATTTGGCTAAAAGTCTGGCCAGGAGTACAAAAATTTATACATTTTCTGTCAAGTTTCTCACTAATAATTGAGGCAAAATCTTGACCTATCCTGTCTGAGTACATAATTGTCTGACATTTATTACCTAACATTGGCTTAAAACTAACAGTATTATACCTTGACTCAATCTTATTTTGAGAGACCAATGTATGACTTGGTTCTGGATTCTGGTTTAAATTAATTGTTAAAGATTGCATTGTCTAATCTGTGCTTGTAACATGTATTTTATATCTCATATTAAAACCTGTCTAAATTCAATGTATAGTACCTAAGTAATAACACAAAGTAATACTACTATTAAAATTAAATCAATAATAGCACAATTTATACTTATTTTGAATTGTACTTGTTGACGACCTTGCTACCTTGCAACTCCCGGACGGGACAAATGTTCGTGTGCATGAACATTTGTCTTGGTCTTATGTTCAATATGTATATTATGAATATATATTTAAAAAAATATGGATACAAGATTATCCATTATTTACTGTCCATAAAACAATTGACAGCAGAAATTTATTAGTTTAACATTATTAGTTAAAATATTTCGAACTGAGCAAACTATAATATTTAAAAGACAGTTAATCAAGTACATAAGTATAATCTATTTCCCGGGTCGTGAAATGTGCCAGGAAAGGCCGACTGTTAAAGATTGCATTGTCTAATCTGTGCTTGTAACATGTATTTTAGATTTAATGCCATGCCACACTTCCGGCTTCATTGTTACGATGTTCTTTTGTGTATTTTGTTATTATTTCCTAGTTTTAATTATATTAGAGAATAAGGGCATAAATACAATAATTTTCTAATGTTTAATATTGTTAATTCAATTTATTGGAAGCTGTATTGTTAGCGCACGTGCTACTACCCAGTTCTGTTGAGTTTTTCCCGCCATAAATATTAAAATAGTAAGTGGGGGAAAGTAGCACGAGCGCAAGAGAGAAGTCAGTCCGAGTCAGTTGTGTATTAGCATCGGCAGTGAACGGTCGTAGTCGAAACTGTGTTTAGTGAATTTCAGAAAATAAACTGTGTAAAGTGAAATACGGTGTTTCTATCTCCCTCGATCTTTAATAGATCAGAAGTGGGATATAATCGTGGTAACGAGTGAAATCGCCCTCGGTGAAAGGACTTTAACGCCCAAAAAGGTACAGCTTACTTTCAATTTTAATTTTTAACAGTATATTTTGAACGTAAATTTGCATGGAGTAAAAAGAAAAGTATACAAGAATAACGCCATTTTTTTTCTCGTTCCTTACTCTTTTTACTAGAAATTTAGAAATAAGCTTTCAATATCTAGTCATAAACGATTTATTGAATAAGAAAAGGGTTACTTTTATTACCATTATTTAATTTGAAAAAAAAAAAATATAATAAAACAATTTAATTGGTACTAAAGTTGTAAACGGTAGTTAGATTAATTCTTTAATTCTTATCTTTTACAAAATTACATGTGTACTCTGTTAGGATGTTGACATTTGGGTTACTATGATTATTAAATTACATAAAATGAAAATAGTATCCAAGTAACATTTCATTGGGTTGATTATTTACATATTATACACACATCACAATATAACAACCTCATTGGTGTGTAAGCTAATCTTAATCTCAAATGAGTTATTTTGGTAACAAAATTAGTTACCATACCTGGAGCTCTTTATTTAAAGTAAAACTGTCAAGCATTGTAAAGCTGTCATCAGTAAAGGACAATGGGTAATGGTTGGCCCACTTGTCAATAGCAATGAGATTATCATGAAGGAATAGGTATTTTTATGCACTTTCGCAGTTATACTATGTACCGTTAAAGTGATCCCAACCTTAGCAATTAATGATCGTAGTTTACGTTATTATAAAGTAAAGTTACCCAAACCCCGTACATTTCCATTGTTTCCCATAAGCATATCGTGTTGAAATAAATAAAAAAAAATGCTACCAGGATATCATAGTTAGATGAAGCCTTTATTTAAATCTAGAAATTCAGGAACACCCACTTTTTGTATTATCATTATTTTTCAGAAAATGAATCGTAAAAGAAAGATGGAAAAGGCTTCGGACAACTCTTCGCAAAGCGAATCGGATTCGCCAGTACGCAGACGGCGAGTGACTCGTAGTGGCCACAACCACGACGAGTCACGCCCCCGTCGCGACAGCTGTGTCGAGACGCGTCACTTTAGCCGTGGCTTGTCGCGCCGTCGCAGCCGCGACGTGACACGCCGCCGTAGCCGCGACGTGTCGTGCCCCCGTGGTCGTGCCGATTCGCGTCGCCGCGGTCGTGACGAGACGCGCAGCCGAGAAGATTTACCTCGCCGCAGCCAAGACGTGTCTTGCCGTCGCAGCCATGACGTGTTGCTCCACCGCAGCCGCGATGAGTCGCACAGCCCCAGCCGGGGCCATTCATCGGGTTCCCCGGGTCACACACATCCTGAGCCTAGCACATCAGCAGCGGCAGCTGGAGTGAGTACACTAGATACTATAAATAATGCAGCCCTACATACAAATATTCTTGTATCTACATTTAAGGAACTGATACAAGCCATGAAAACAGATGGTAGCAATGAGCGTTTTCCAGTTTTAAATGTTATACCCGAATTTGATCCCTCAAAACGTAATCAGACCATTGAGACTTGGATTATTAAGGTCAATGAATGCGCCACCATCTATAATTGGACCGAAAGACAAATCATCCATTATGCTCTCCCTAAATTAGTAGGTTTGGCTCAAAAATGGTACCAAGGGTTACCAAGCCTACTGTTTTCATGGGCTGAATGGCAGATCAAATTAAAATTGGCTTTTCCCAGTGGGGAAAATCACGGTCAACTGCTCACTGATATGCTTGCTTGCAAAGCCAGATTTGGAGAGTCACTAGAAGAATATTATTATCAAAAAATGGTACTATTGAATCGTTGTAATATTAGTGGAAAAAATACAATCGATTGTTTACTATTTGGCATTGAAGATAGGTCTGTAAGAACTAGCGCCGAAGCGGCACAATTTACAGAACCAGACAAATTACTCGTTTTTCTACGAAATGTAAAATTTATGAAGAGACACGACAGACCAAATCTGCCTTTGCAGTCAAGCAATACTGATAGTAGGCACTCGAAAAATTTTAAGGTAACACGGAGTGATTCTAATAGTAGAATAAGCAGAGATTATAAACCTCCAAAGTGTTATAATTGTGGAGAAGAGGGACATCCGTTCTTTAAATGCAAGCAACCGATCAAACGTTGTGATAGTTGTCATAGGGTAGGTCACGTCGCTAAAGATTGTCTAGGAACGGTCTCTACTGAGAATAAAATTAATAAGACGGTTTTAAAAATATCAGAAAACAAAGACATTGACTCTAAATATTATAAAGTTGCAACTGTAAATGGTCAACAGCTGAATTGTTTTATAGACTTCGGCAGTCAATGTACGATGCTTAAAGAATCCATAGCTAGGGGCTTAGTAGGATCTTGGGTAACATCAGATCTACCCGTTTTAAGAGGGTTTGGCGATAGTGTGGTTCACTGTACTGGTAAATGTAGGGTCAGTGTACAGGTAGATTCGGCTAAAGCTAACGTAGAGGTCCTCATTGTTCCTGATCATTTGTTACAAGTCCCCCTATTACTGGGACAGACATTCACAGAGCAAAATCATGTTTTGGTTCTGAAAACAAATAATTATTTAAAAATAACAACGCACTCTGTAGGTAACGTACAAATTTATGTAGACAGTCCTGTAACGATCGATGGGTTTACGGTAGTTAGTATTTACACCAAGCCTGAATACTCTGGTGACCTATTTATTGAACCAAGCTTATGTCAAACCCTTTCTAGGCAGTATGAGATTCCCCGAAGTGTAATTCATGTTAGTGGTGGTAAGGGAAGTATTATAATTAAAGGTCTCGATGCTAAATTCAATTTTGAGAAAAACACCGTGTTGACACGTGCTCTATATATAAATGAAATTGAATCTTTTGATGTCAATAGGATAAAACACTGCCCTGATAAAATACTAGTAAATCAAATTGAAATTCACATGATTAAAGTCGATCATAGTATTGATAGTGAAAATGTAGCAAAATTAACAAAAATGTTAAATGAATTTAGAAAATGTTTTGCGTTCTCTGTCGAAGAATTGGGCTGTATTGCAAACGTTGAAATGAACATAAACCTTAGTGATACCACACCTGTCGTATACAGACCTTATCGGATGTCGCATTCTGAGCGACAGGTAGTTCGTGGCATGATACAGGAACTAGAAGACTCTAATATAGTCAGACAATCAACATCAGAGTATGCCTCTCCAATAGTACTTGTACGAAAAAAGACTGGCGACTACCGTCTTTGTGTTGACTTTAGAGCGTTGAACAAACGTACCATTAAGGAACATTATCCATTACCTCGTATTGACGACCAATTAGATAATCTTTCAGGCCATAAGTATTACACCTCTTTGGATCTCGCTTCTGGCTATTACCAAATCCCGATGGCTGAGACTTCTAAGCGCTTGACAGCTTTTGTGACCCCTGATGGACATTACGAGTTTAATCGTATGCCTTTTGGACTCGTTAATGCTCCGTCGGCATTCCAGAGAGCTGTCAATAATGTGTTGGGCAACGCGAGATTCAAAGAGGCTTTTGCGTATATGGATGATGTAATCATCCCATCCAGAACAATAGAAGAAGGCCTACAGAAACTACACGAGGTATTAGATCTTTTCCTTTCTTACGGAATAACACTTAATCTATCTAAATGTAATTTTTTAATGAAGTCTATAGAATACTTAGGTTTCGAAGTAAGTGAGTCTGGTGTGCAACCTGGCAAGAAAAAGATTGAAGCAGTAGACAAATTTCCAACTCCCGTAGATCAGCACAACGTCAGGCAATTCTTGGGGTTAGCAAGCTTTTTTCGTAGATTTATTAAAGGGTTCTCTATTATTGCAAAACCACTTACACAACTCTTGAAGAAAGACGCTAAGTGGGCGTGGGGCGAAGCGGAAGAAATTGCATTTTCAAATCTTAAAAAGGAACTTACTAAACGTCCCATCCTATCCTTTTATAACCCCGAATATGAGACTCAAGTTCATACGGACGCTTCGAAGATCGGAGTTGCTGGTATGTTAATGCAAAGGCCAAATAAAGAGTCTCCATTTAATGTTGTGGCATTTTATAGCAGGCAAACTTCGCCTGAAGAATCCAAATTTACGTCTTATGATTTGGAAACGTTGGCTGTCGTGACGTCGCTGCAACGGTTTAGGGTATATTTACTTGGGATCCCTTTTACTATAGTAACCGATTGCAATTCCCTGCGCGCAACATTTGAAAAAAGAGATACGTTGCCTAGGGTTGCTAGATGGTGGAACATAATGCAAGAGTTCGATTTTCACATAATTTATAAACCTGGTACAGCGATGACGCACGTCGATGCGCTCAGTCGCAACCCCATACCGTCGGATGAATTAGAATTTCAAGTTAGAAATATTGATACAAATTGGATATCGACGGTACAACTGAACGATCCCGAATTACAACGAATAGTTTCTATATTAAACGACAAAGAAAATGATAGTATAACAGAGATCAAAAACAATTTCTTAGTTAAAAGGGGTATGCTATACAGAAAGACAGAAAACGGTGATCGTTGGGTTGTACCCAAAGGTGTCCGATGGCATATACTAAAGGCCGATCATGATGACATTGGCCATTTTGGTCTCGACAAAACATTAGAAATCATTAAAAATTATTACTGGTTTGCTAAGATGAGACGGTTCACCAAAAAGTATGTCCAGTCATGTTTAGAGTGTGCTCACGCAAAAGTACCGTCTGGAAAAAAAGCTGGCAAATTGCATCCAATCGAGAAGGTGGATCAGCCCTTCCATACTTTACACATCGACTATTTAGGTCCTTTTGTAAAAAGCAAACATGGTAATGCGTTTATTCTGCTCATTATTGATGCATTCACTAAATTTATTTTACTTGTCCCTGTTAAAAGTACAAAATCGAGCCATTCTATTAAAGCAATGAAAAACTATTTTCATACATTTAGTGTTCCAAAACGAGTAATTTCTGATAGAGGCACATCTTTCACGTCTCGAAGATTTCAAGATTATATGGACTCCTTAGGTATCAAACATATTTTGAACGCTGTAGCGACGCCACGAGCCAACGGCCAAGTAGAAAGGTATAATCGAACGGTTTTGGCTGCACTTACAGCGTCTACTCATAATAAGCCTGAAAATACATGGGATATTTATGTCTCAGAGATCCAATGGGGATTAAATAATACTCTTAATAAAGGTATAGGGAAAAGTCCCGCTCAAGCATTATTCGGTCTTAACTTAGTTAGTACATCGAACTCATTATTGCAACTTAGCTTAACAGGTGAAGTAGATAAAACCACACTTTCTTCTTTAGAAGTCACCAGAAAAGAAATGACAGAACACATCCAAGAAAATCAAAACAAACAGAAGGAATATTTCGATAAAAACAGAAAAGAAGTAAAATATAAAGTTGGGGAGCTAGTAAGAATAGAGAGGGAATTTCCATCCACGGGACAGAGTAGGAAACTGGTTTCGAGACTAAGGGGTCCTTATCGTATATCTGAAGTACTTGATAATGATCGCTATGTGGTGGAAGATACACCATTATCTAGAAAAGGCAATAGGAAATTCAGCGCTACCTTTTCAGTAGATAAAATTTACCCTTGGGTAGTATTTAATAGGATGGACTCAGAGTCCGATAGGTCAAACAATGACGACAGCGATTGAGTGACCTACCCAATGAGATTAAGCAGATTAAGCATTTATGATTTTTCTCTTAGTATTTAAATTAATTAAATTAAAAAATAATAATGGAGAACTTGGTTGAGAATATGTCTGAGGTCTCAGCTAAGATGTATTTCTAGTAAAAGATATTAATAATTATAATCGAGGACATGTCTGAGGTCTCGGTTGAAATGAATATTAAGGATATGTATGAGGCCTTAATATTCTAAGATAAGATCAAATAATCACAGTACTTTGACTGAGAATGTGTATGAGGTCTCGGTCATTACAAATATTGTGATGTGTAAGAGGCCCTTATATTTGTACGTTAGAATGATATAATTGTTTTATTAATACATTTGAGCATAAGTGGTGTTGAAAATATGTATGAGGTTTCAATATCACCCTATCTGGCAATGTAATTATTATAGTTAGTACATAAAATAATAATTAAGCCTTTGTTTTCTTAAAATTCCTTTTATAAAAATAATATACAAATGCTTATGGAGCATGTATTTTATGTACTAATAAAATAAAAATCGGTTTTTATATCTCATATTAAAACCTGTCTAAATTCAATGTATAGTACCTAAGTAATAACACAAAGTAATACTACTATTAAAATTAAATCAATAATAGCACAATTTATACATATTTTGAATTGTACTTGTTGACGACCTTGCTACCTTGCAACTCCCGGACGGGACAAATGTTCGTGTGCATGAACATTTGTCTTGGTCTGGGTGTTCAATATGTATATTATGAATATATATTTAAAAAAATATGGATACAAGATTATCCATTATTTACTGTCCATAAAACAATTGACAGCAGAAATTTATTAGTTTAACATTATTAGTTAAAATATTTCGAACTGAGCAAACTATAATATTTAAAAGACAGTTAATCAAGTACATAAGTATAATCTATTTCCCGGGTCGTGAAATGTGCCAGGAAAGGCCGACTGTTAAAGATTGCATTGTCTAATCTGTGCTTGTAACATGTATTTTAGATTTAATGCCATGCCACACTTCCGGCTTCATTGTTACGATGTTCTTTTGTGTATTTTGTTATTATTTCCTAGTTTTAATTATATTAGAGAATAAGGGAATAAATACAATAATTTTCTAATGTTTAATATTGTTAATTCAATTTATTGGAAGCTGTATTGTTAGCGCACGTGCTACTACCCAGTTCTGTTGAGTTTTTCCCGCCATAAATATTAAAATAGTAAGTGGGGGAAAGTAGCACGAGCGCAAGAGAGAAGTCAGTCCGAGTCAGTTGTGTATTAGCATCGGCAGTGAACGGTCGTAGTCGAAACTGTGTTTAGTGAATTTCAGAAAATAAACTGTGTAAAGTGAAATACGGTGTTTCTATCTCCCTCGATCTTTAATATAATTAATTCCGAATGTTGAGTTAAGAGCAATAATTTGTTTCTTCATTAGGATAGTTTAATTCAGATCTTAGTAATGATTCATATCTGGCAGCATTATAATTACAGACTTCTACCAGCTCTGTGGCCGACTCAATATGTTCATTGATCTGTTTTTGCGCGCTTGAGTACTGATTTTTCATGAAGTCAAGAGATTCATGCAATCTTTGGATGTCTTCTTGTAAACTGTTGGTATCTTGTTCATACATTTGTCTACTCTCAATAAGTTTAGTATTATAAATATCTAATGAGTCAATTAAATCTATCCTTTCTTTCCTAAGTGCAATATTTTTGTGAAAACAGTTATTTCTTTTAATTAATTTTTCAGTTTTCTTGATAAACTTGCGATCATGCGATGCAGAGTCCGCTTTCCTTTGAGAGTGGTACTTCTTTAAATTTAGATTTTTTTCGCTCGGTACTTCTGTTGCATTCAACATAAAAAATAAATATATTGATTGATGGAGATTACGATCATACACTTGGTAGCAAATAAATCGAGCCACTGTGTTATTTTCATACAAACATGCTCACTTTACAGTGTTATTATTCAAAACATATGAACAGCTATGTAAACGCGACTTGCGAATAAAAGTCACAAAAGTTCAAGAAAACTTTTAGTTTTGTGCAAAGTAAGGAAAACAAATTCACTCAATCATTTGTTTTACGGAAATTTTAAGAAACCAATAAATGTTTTCAGTTGTTTTAAATGCTAATTGGTTAATTGAACATTTGACCTCGCCATCAACACCCAAATCTTTGCAGAAATACACATACTTTTTTATTTATAAGACCGTGAAGTGAGTATGTTTGTATGAAGATAACGCAGTGGCTCGATTTATTTGCTACTGAGTGTATATTAGTTTCAGTTATGCTCTATGAGACTTGTTATGTGAAACGGACTCTGCAGCTGAATCCACATGATTCCCGTTCTCAACCAAGACATAACGTGTCGTATAAAGGTAGCTTTTAGGTAAAACACTTCTTCTAGATTTGTAAATCTTCAACGAATCCAAAAATATTCGATTTTTCTTCTAGATTTGTAAATCTTCAACGAATCCGAAAATATTCTATTGAAGTCGCAATCTCAGTAGTAAAGTATTCATATTGTACATTCACACCCACATTCAAACCCCTCAAGACTGAACAAGGCCTTTCATAAAACTTTCAGTTTCATCGGAAAAATCTTGGAAACTACGCCTACTAAAGAAGCTACCATACGATGGCCTTTAGAGTTTCCTGCCCAACCTTTGGTCATGAATTATAAACGATAGTTGAAAAACAAACGCTTACGAACTTGAACGAAACTTTATTTTATTCAATAGCACTGAACATTGCGTTTTTTAAATATAATGATGCAGAAATTACCGCAACAAAATACGCAGTGAAAAGCAAACAGAAGCTATTGATAGCTAAGTAAATCGCAGTACGGAGATTGCCAGGGGTTTTGAGGCCCAGATGAACAATTTTAACATGAATATTTCATAAGTTTAATTTTAGCAAGTTGAACGAGACGCTGGAAACTTTTGCCGCTAAAAAACTTAAATTATACTTTTTGTTTGTAATACTTTTTATACGCGGATCAAAAGAAAGGAAAAATTCCATGGTAATTTTATACAGGCCATACTTATCCTAATTTTCAAAGAGCGTCTGTAGATGCAAATTGTTCTTCTTCTAATGCAATATAATTGACTATCTTAAATAGAAAAATATTGGAAACAATCTACTCGGCCACAAGTAAATTCTCAGGTGGGAATTTTTACCAATATTTTTCTATTTAAAATTTATCATAATGGCATTGAAAAATGCAAAAATTACAAAATCATAAAATATACCTACTCAGTCAAGCACGTTGGTATTAAACAGTACAGTTATAATTTTGATTAATTGAATCATTCAAATTTAAAGCGATTGAGACAGTTTAGGTCAACTGATAAAATGTCCGAGACAGGCACCGAAAAAAATTATTAGAACCCAAGTCCAGCAAAACAAAAAACAAACTTTAATAATTAAAAAATAGTTAAAGTTTACTAGTATGTTAACAACTACTCAAACTACACTCTAACAACTACTCTAATCAAACAACATATTTTTTGAGTTCACTTTTTTACATGTAAGTCTTACTTCCTCCGTCAGTGTTTTATAGTAACTTTTATTTTATTAATTTTTTGTTTTTTTTTAGAACTAAACAGATACCTACGGACTGTTTAACTTACGCCCAATAGCGTTCAATTCCTCAAAAATATGGAGATTAACTAGACTTCTTCAGTTATGGATTTTCCTTGAAAATTATCATGAAGCGTAGATGCTGTGTTCTACGAAGTATCGTAAGAATATGTCCGCGTTGGGCCCGCTCAACGTAGCGGAGCCCTAAACCATCCTTATTAAACTAAGCTTCGACAGCGTGTCATCGGCCTTAGACATAGACTGACGTATCTTGATTACGTTCCTCCCTGTGAGCTACGTTTGAGCCGACGTCAATTGCATCTGTTGGTTGAGATTCGGAATGTGACCTAACAGGGATTGTGTTAGCGTCGTTCGCGTAATGTTTCCACACAATACAACACGTCGGGATTTGATTAGGCCTTACTAGTTTGGTTTTATTACGAGTTGAATACTGAAAAATCAACTTTAACATATCTGAGTAAGAAATAGTGCCTCAACTCTCCTTAATAATGATAAGCAAAAAATGCCTGGACTCCCAAAAGCTGGTTATTAAGAGACAATTTTCAATAAGCAAAACAGAATCCGTTTGACGTAATAGTTTGGGGAAAAAGTTTCTTCGCATTTTTTAAAGAAAATTCAAAACATTTTTTTAACATAGTTTATTTACAGTTAACTAAAGTATATAGGTGCCATTTTGTTCGATAACTGTTTGTCATCTTGTAGGTAGGGAAATTTTGGGGCTTCTGATCAAAATACCGCGACAAGTGGTTTTGGCAGTCCTCTCGTGATGTTAACCTGACACTGCCTAGAGAATTCTGAAGAGACCGAAACAGGTGGAAATCTGCAGGTGCAATGTCAGGACTATACGGCGGATGCAATAACACATGCCAGCCAAACACTCTTAATTTTTGCCGAGTGGCTAATGATGTGTGAGGTCTAGCGTAATCATGATGAAAAACCACACCCCTTCTGTTGATAAATTTCGACCGCTTTCTCTCAACTTCTTGTTTTAATCTCATCAGTTTTTCGCAGTAGAGTTCAGAATCGATAGTCCTGCCTGGTGGTAACAGCTCGTAATGAATAATGCCCTTCCAATCCCACCACACACACAGCATCACCTTATTGCGAGTTAACCCGGGTTTCGCCACAGTCTGTAAAGCCTGACCGGCCTTTTTCCACGACCTTTTTCGCTCGATGTTGTTCAGATCAGTTGCGTGTGTATAGCATTCTGGATCACCTCCATTCACTCCCTGCATGGCCATTATCAGATCACACCTCGGTCCATCCTTGGAAGAGAAGAACGGCTCCAAAGTTACCTCGATTGTATGAAAATTGGCTAGTGTCGTTTGTTATGTGACCACCACTGTATATACTACCTAAGACTAATAATTCAATCGTATAAAACGCTACAATCGACCTTAATTACCCTTACAATGAATGTCTGAGAACATTTATAAAAAAGACTAGCTGATAATAAAGTAGGCTCCCTTGCAGCGCACGCACCGTCCATCAGTCGTAAATTATTAAAAAGCAGACGATCCTTTATCCGAGGCTAAATGCTCGCTACATTGGGCTTAATTAAATTTTCATAAACGAACACGGGAGAAGAGAAAAAAGCAAAATATGAAGCTGGTTTATTAAAAAACTAACATTTTTATTACACTTCGACGCGATTAAATCGTGAACGCGAATAAGTTTAACCTTATGGTAAATTTTAAATAGAAAAATATTGGGAAAAAAAAATTAACTCGGCCACAACTGAATTCTCAGACGGGAACCGAGTCTCGGTAGCTCAGCGGTTAGAGCATTGGACCGGCTTTCCAAAGGTCGCGGGTTCGATTCCCGTCTGAGAATTCACTTGTGGCCGAGTAAATTTTCTCCAATATTTTTCTATTTAAAATTTACCATAAGTATAAAAATAACATTGAAAAATGCAAAAATTACAAAATCATAAAAAAGTTTAACCTTACAGATCCCGGATTAGAGACAATAGATTTTTCATTGGTCTCTGGACACCGGTGTCCGGTTCGGGTGTGAATGAAATAAGGTAACTGATTTAGCTTGTTTTTTTTTTTGCTTTGGTAAGTATTTACTTTGTATGAGTATAATTATATTAACAAAAAAATAATTCAGTTTTGACATGCAATTTTCAAGTTTGGTTCACATGAATAATTCGGCAATAGACTAGCTAACTATGTGAATTGCAATTATCTTAAGTTGTTGTCGGAGTTTTGTACGCGAACAACACAAATATTTCTTAATCTGGAAAATAACTGCGTCGTTAAGAGTTATTAAGTCTACAAGGAATTTCGTGCACCTTTCCTTAGCCTTAACTTGGTTCACTTAAACCGTCTCTAATATTGCAAGACACGGACGTGATAGAAATAAAACAATTTTCACCGTGCATATTACTTTTGGTTTTGATGTTTTTTATGGTTTTTTGGTATCCCGGCGTTTCTCGACAGCTTTTCGGAAATCCTGTCTCTACTTGATTTTACTATTATACTTGCCCTAATCCACCTAAATTATCAAGTAAAGCCTTTGAATTGATACAAAGGTACCCCATAAGCTTTCTCTTTTCTTTTTATTAGTAAACTTTCATAAATAATTTACTTAAATGATGATTTCATGAGTGCACACCATGTGGCATGGAAGCCCTCATGTAAACATAATCTTGGCTAATCTCTGTAGCCAGAGCTTCCTTGTAATATAAACAGAAGTTGTTTTATTTCAATGATGACGAAGAAACTTAACCTTCGGAAAGATAGGCTTTTCTTGCGTACACAAAAGGATAGGGGGTAACCCATCACTCCACAACTTGTTTGCGGAAATAAAACATAAATAAACAACATAAAAATTTATTTTTTAACGAGACAAGTAATATATTTTTATAATCCAAGCATGAAAAACAATTATATAGTTTATGCGCATAATATAATATATAAGATTAAATGCACTTTAGACAAATATCTTTATGGAGATCGAACTGTGTGATGTTATAAAAGTAATCTAAGTATTTTAGTTACGTTACTAAAAATGCATTATCAGCACTAACCATTATTATTTGATCTTCCAACTGATGTCGTCTTCGTATTCCTTTTAATAAATAAAAACTTACAACTCCTGAAACTGTGGCCGTATCTATTTGCTACAAATTGAAGATACCAGCAATTACCGACCTTGTTCTCAAGAGGGAAATCCGATGCGACGCAATTTTGATGAGAATTTGAGATGTTTCATTGCAAGAACATCTAACGATGTATTTTAATAAAATAAATGGATTTCTTTAAATGAAAGGCAAGGCAAGTGCCTTAGCAATGAAGATATTGGGTAAACTGATGATAATGATGTTGAAATAAATATCACATACATCAATCTGATTACGTAATAAGTAGGTAGTACATGTGCCTCATATGATTGACTAGCCTTCCACCCAAGAGGAATTAGGTTGCAATACAATCTTGTTTTATTACCTATCTCTTGGAAATATCAAAACATCCTTTCTTAGTGCTCGCCTACGTCGTTAAAGGATCCTGTAGGCAAAATTTCAGCTTAATCGGTTCCGCCGTTTCAGCCGTCAGTCAGTCACGTTTGTTACACATGTTTTATTAGTAAAGTATAGATAGATTGTTGGGATGGGAAACGGACCGACCACCCATATCTGATTCGGTAGGCATGATCAGTACCTATCACTACGACATTCAATCCAATAATATTACTCACTATCATATTGACCATCTAATATTTTTAATTACTTTCAAAAATCTACGTTTTGTTTCACCTTAGCTCTATTTTCAGGAAATCACGTCCCAACCGTCGCCGGTGCAGAGTGCAACATGTGTAATTTATGTGCTAAACAGGGCATTAAAATGTATGTCACACTATCTTGTATAAAAGCCTTGCAGCATTGCCAGAAAGCTGGTGTATGTGAGTTATCAAACCCTGTAGAAATCAAGGAATGATTTTGAGGTATTCTGCAACGAGATTGTTTTCATTTAAGTTTTTCAATTTGACTTTTGAAACAAAATAACGACATCGCCTCGGCCTTTCAGTTACTTATGAAAATATCTGTAGATATTAATAATTTGTTTTCATTTCAATAAAAAAAATATTATACCTACGTATGATAAACTTTAAATACGACAAGTTTCGGTAGCTCAGTGGTAAGAGCATTGGACCGGATTTCCAAAGGTCGGCGGTTCGAGTCCCATCTGAGAATTCACTTGTGGCCGAGTTGATTTTTTCCAATATTTTTCTATTCAAAATTTATCAAAAGTATAAAAATAGCATTGAAAAATGCAAAAAATTAAAAAAGGATTCGGAATGGTTCTGGAACGGAATCACAGGACGACGCTCCGTGGGTAGGCCCCCGACAAGGTGGACCCACGACGATCTGGTCTGGAACCCGCTGGGTGCGGATAGTGCAGGACCGAACGTTGTAGAGATCCTTCGGAGAGGCCTATACCCAGCAGTAGGTATTATGTGGCTGAGACGACGAATCAATTTAAATAAAAATAATAAAGTAACTCTGTACCTATGGCTATTCGCCACATTTCATGCTTCCAATTTTTATATTGTATAGAGTATGTAGTTCTGAAAATGACATAAAAACGATTCTCTTGCAACGAAAATACATTCTCCTCAAAATAAGTCACTTGCCACCGAAAACGAATTAAAAAGCGGACAAATAACACCATAACCCGAAACTCTTTCGTCGCCAAAAATCGAAACTCATGCTTCAAAAACATGAATAAAAAAAGGGTGAAACACTTAATTCTGACACACGGCTAACTCATTACAGGGCGTCCCTCCATAGAATATTCTACGAAGAGTGCTTATGCCCCGCTCACAGAAGGCTTTGCCGCCTTTATTTATATGTAAAATAAGAGGAAACAGCGCCTGTCCTCCGTCAAAAGTGGATCTGGAGGGGTACGAATAATTAAGGACTCCTTTTGCAGCACTTGGAAGTGAAAGAAAATAATGAATTGCAAAGCATTGCGGTTTTAGTGATAAAAAGCAGCAAATTTTTATTTGTTGTTTACCTAAAATGTATGAATCATCTTATTTCTTATTTGATACTTTTCAGACTTCTATAGTGTTCGTAATAATGATTCCCACAATTTAGTTTGAAGGTGTTTAGTAGAGATAAATAACGTAATAAAAGTATGAATACTTTAGAGTATTGAGCTAAATTAAAAACAAAATGAGACGACCTCCGTGGTAGAGTCGCCGTACGACGGTTTCAAGTGTCGTCTACTCTGAGGTCCTGGGTTCGAATCTCAGTAGGGGCAAATGTTTGTATGATAAACACGTGCATTTGTACCTCAGTCATGGACGTTTATATATATTTAACACACCTCACCATATCTACACATAAATACTTATATATTGTAATGTGGTATTTTTTTGATGGCTGTATGTGAGCGAACTTCGGTCATTTTTTAAATTCCTTTCATTAAGATATATATATATTTTTTATGAGCGACGGGTAAGCTCTTAGCCTTCATCATACCTGATGTTTTGATAAGGCTGAAGATGGAAGCGAGCATCTCCCGGAATCCTCAATTACTGAGGAACTGGCTATCTAATCTTTAACTGCCGGAACACAACAATGCTGAAAACATTGTTGTTATGGCGTCAGACTTAGATAAGATGGTGTAGCTAGCCAGGCGGACTTACGACAAGTCCTACCACCAACCAAACTGAATACAATATGTACCCCGGGACCCCTGGGTCTGATACCGGTGATTGAACCACTAGACCACAGAGGCGGTTAAAATATATATATGATAGGTGAGGTAGGTAGGTACGATTGGAGGGGGCTAGTAAATAAAAAATGGATTACTAAAAAAGATGCTTTCTTCAGTGAATGACTATATTTTAATGTTTTGTTGTGGTGGCCGAAACTTTTTTCATAGTTCAGAGGTGGCATCAGCTCTGGCTTTGATTTTGGCCATCTTACACCAGTAATATTTATCTACACTGATTCACGTTTTAATTCAGTGCAAAAGAATGGAACGCACCGGCTGACAGACTGACTGACAGTGACAGATATGACACTGACAGGAATAGATTGTCTGTGATTGATAAGAAGGGACGGAATTTCGTTAGAGGTTATTTTAAACTAACATTACAATTACATACATCACGACATAATTGGAATTTATTAATAGTTTCGACTATCTACGTTTATTTCCTTTATGAGTGAATAGCTGAAGCCGCAGATTAGTGTCAGTGCACATCACATCAGGATTTCATAGTCAGTGTCCCTACTTGATTTTACTATTATACTTGCCCTAATCCACCTAAATTATCAAGTAAAGCCTTTGAATTGATACAAAGGGACTCCATAAGGATGTTACTTTCTCTTTCTATAGTAAACTTTCATAAATAATTTACTTAAATGATGATTTCATGAGTGCACACCATGTGGCATGGAAGCCCTCATGTAAACATAATCTTGGCTAATCTCTGTAGCCAGAGCTTCCTTGTAATATAAACAGAAAGGCAGTATACTGTGGAATATAATTTATTCACAAAATAAACATTTACTTACAAATAATAAATATTCAAAATAAGTCACAGCATCATAATATACAAGTGGCCACTTTAGAGGTTAGGTTTGGGGAATCAAACTTCCCCTTGCTCTGATGCTTTTTATGTTGAAGATGGCCCTTCAGGCTTCGTTGTTAGGACATTACAGTACGGCCCCCTTTGTTAGAATTCACCGTTACAATAATATCTTCAAATTAAATTAGTTAGTAAGCACCTCCGTTCATAATCCACTCTCGCACATTGCTGCTTATTTTTGACACAAATGAAAACTTACCAAAGACAAACACCCATATTCTAAGTCGTTCCTCCAAAACTTACTCGTCCTCGACTTAACGAAACCTCATTGAAAACCTCTTCGAAATACTCCTCAAAATCGGTATTCGAAGTCATAACTCCATAAGGACCTGGAGGAGCCAAAGAGTACGTAGCCACTCCGTGTTAGGTCTAGCGCACACTACCATTTTTACCCACGACGAGGTTGAGTGGAGTGTAAAAAGTTTTGGAGGAACGGCTTAGAATATGGGGGTAAGAGTCACATCCATCTGTCAACTGAAGGCGATGTCGATGCCGACGACACTTACGCGGTACGGCCCCCTGTTTGGGTGCGCCTCAAGTAGGTCTCTTATTATGTCATTCCGATTTAATACGCAACCTACCTACATAAACACATAAATATTGAAATAATATTCAATTTCATAAACAAAGTACATACTAATGTATGCCGTATCGCATCATTTTAGGTTAAAGAAGTAGGTAGGTAGGAAGTGGTTTAGGTAGGTTAGTTTTTTTTTTACTTTTGATAGGTATTATCCTTTAATATACCTTTTAATTATAATAAGCACATGCCGACACAAAGTCTACCTATAAATAAATAAATCACAAAGGGGCAACCCTAGCTGCGTCAGAAAAAGTACGAGTTACGCGATAGAAAGAGACGCAAATTGTAGGTGAATAAAATGCTAGGCATTTAGCGCTGTGCGACGTGAATTAGACTTTATTGCGTCGTGAGCTAGACTAGCTATTTGTTTGATTGGAGTTGCGAAGTGAACATTCTGTACTTGTACTATTAAGTATGCTGTGCTTTGGGGCTAGGTTAATATGCGTGAGTGTAAAAAATATTTGTTGTTAAAATAATTCTTATTAAATGCCTGTTCAAACTTTGGGCTTACTTCGCGAGGATGTTCTTATAAATATAATTTTAAATTGAAAATTAAATTTAAAAAATCGTAATTAAATGGCTGTTCCAACATTTATTTTTATTTTGACTGCAAGAATATTCCTATATGAAATTTTAAGTGAAAAAATTAATTACTTTACGTTTAACCAATTTTAAGATAAAACGTCAACCTGCTTGTTAACGTTTTAATTAATCGGAGTGCAAGTGGCAATTACTTAATAGCTCTTTCAGATAATAGGACCCCGATCGAAATTGTTTTCAGTGACAAATGATACTACGCCCGACTGAAATCAGTCTCGTGCCGTTGGGAGGACTCACGGCTATAAAAAATGGAACCTATTTTTTAACAAACAATTGTAGGAAAGTAAAATGATATCCTAATATTTTTTTATCCTAATTTGAAATGGTTATTTTTTCATCCCTAGTTTATTAAGAAAATCATAATTGTAAAACCTCATTTCTAATTTCAGTCGATAAGAATATCAGTTTTCCTTTTTTATTTCTATATTCAACCTTTTATTTTCTTTTTTAAAAATGTGTTTGGGTTTTGTTCTCTTTGTTATTTCTGTTAATTTTATAATCTGTGTATTGTGTAATCTATGTATTATAGTTATTGTGTAATGTTGAATGTTTGTAGTAATTATAAACGTGTGCCTGATGTCACCACTGTGCTCAGCGAAATATCAGTGCAGCAAGCGCTTGCTGCTAATACTGAGCTGGCACAGTTTTGGCATCACATGACTTTCTCAAGGAATCATTAGTTTCGAATACCTATTGTGTGTTTCATTGTTTATAACTCTATGTTTTTGTCATGTGATTTCAATATAAATGTTTCTTTCTTTCTTTCTATGTGAATTGGTCCAAAAAAAAATAGTTAGATAACACACCTATAACTTTTTATATGTTATTGTTAGATAAGATTCGAAGTGGGCGCTAAAAACTGCGATACAGTCCTAGACTAAAATAGTTATTAACGTAAATTATGTTCCGTATGTATTTATAGCACAAATAAATAAATAAATAAATATAAAATAAATAAAAAACCTTTTGATACTTGTTTGCGCTTGTTGTATTGGACCGTTTATTAAGAATTTATTACTACGTTTGGTAAATAAATATAATGGTCCCTGTTCCTATTTAAAATGCTTAATGTGTAGCTAGCCTTTTGCTTTTATGCCTTAGACTATTATACAACACACATGGCAAAAACGCGCTCAACCGCTGAGCTGGGGCGGTAAAACTGACTATCATATTTCTCAACTGCCGGAAGACAACAACGATGAAAAAATATTGCTATGGTGATAGACTTAGATAAAATAGGGGTAGCTAGACAGAGGAACTTACAAGTACAGGGGAAATTACAACAAAGCAATTGAATACAATATACCCCCACTGGGTATTGAACCACCACACCGACTGAACGACCACAGAGGCGACGAACACGGAACGGGACTCCCTTCACTCCCGACCAGCGTCTTACCTATGACTGTTGTAAATGTGCTCTTACTTCTTGGAATGAACACAGCAGTTTGTTCTCTATTTCCCTACTGTAAACACACTTACGGAGATCCCTTAAGGTATGTCATCGAAAACTGCTGAGATTATCTTTACCTGTCCAACTGAGTTTTCCTGATACATTATTCATGTGGCATTTCCATCTCAAAGTGTTGCCTTCAAACTCAGGCGGTACGGATATTTACAAATTATGTTGTAGGACACAACACCTGAGAAATTTATGATTTTCTGCTGTTTCTTAATTATGAAAGTCTAACGTCTATTGCAAAATCCTTTTATTTTGTTATGATAGACTGATTTTTCAGACAATTCTTAATGATTTGCTTCAGCAATAAAAAGGTATGAAGTTTACTAATACATCTAGTACAACTATTATTTAAGCCATTTCAATGGTTTAAGGAAGGAAAGATTTCACTGACATGAAGTTTAATCAACATAAATCGAACTTTGTTATGCTACAATTAGAAAATCTAACGAATCAACGAAGACCGCCAGTTTTTGACTGTCAACATTTATTTCATTTAACAGTCTTTGTTATAGAGAGTCATATGGAAGCCGCGTTGTTCTGTGGTCTTTATATAAGTTACTCAGTATGTAGTGAACTATCGAGTTACGTAGGTCTCGTTGGTGGTGGAGATTTGGACCGTTCTGCCCCCTTATTGTCTAATTTCAAAATCTATCACAATCCCTTTCAAAGGTATTGTGATTGTGATAGTGATTTATGGAATTGTGTAACATATAGTTGCAATCCCTTTCGGAACAAATCATGTTTTAAATGACACTTCATTTGACATTTCTCCATATATTTGAAAGATATTTTAGAGTGTCACTTTGCTTAGATAGTTCAATTTCGTGCATTAAATACCTTTCAGAACGCGTCCCGATCACAATCCCTATCAAATGTCAAATAGTGGCAGTTTGAAGTATGTAAATATCTTTCAAATGACGAATTGAAAGGGATTGCGATAGATTTTAAAATTAGACAGTTAGCCCCCTGATCAATTGTCCTTTACTATAATTTTGTGTAATTTGGTAAATTTGGTAATATTGATATTGTATGCTGGTCTATACATAATATCCGTTAGGTTCAAAAGGGCGCTTAAGCAAAATTGCTAAGTGTATTTCCTGAAAATACATTTATTTTTTGTTTTTTACGGAATTTTCTTTTAGTAAATTTTTCTTGCCTTCGAAAAATTTAAAGCAAATTCTACTAATCTGACACAGTTTAGCTAGGCGATTGCGTAAAGTCAATAGTATTCCTTTGACAGTTCATATCGTATCATATTACCCCTTGGACGAATTAACAACATTCGTCCAAGTATTACCCCAATTACCATTAAGCGGTCTCCGGTGACCGCGCTCGACTTTACGCGCTACGCGATTTTATAGAATAGAATAGAATAGATACCATTTATTAACAACACACACAAAAAAACAGCAATACAATGAGACAAGTAGGTACTTAATTAAGACAAAAAGACAAGAATTATATTAGGTTACTAAAAACAAAACAAAATGAAGAACTGAGACAAACATAGAAAGAACAATAAGTGTGCTGCTAATAGGCCCTGTCTCAGCAAAATTAACTTCTGGGTCATTCATTGATGGTCAGAATAACCCTGAAGAACTGATATTCTGACAGGGCCAAATGAGTGAGTAGACACAACAAAAGCACAATAATAAAACACTAACGATAATTAAACAACAATAAAAAATAAAAACAATAACATGCAACAATTATATACATAAAATCTAAAACATTAACATTTTAAAAAAAGTTGTTAGGCACTAAAAATTACTTTGCCGAATTTCAAAGTCTATTGTGATTTACTGCTTAGAGTCGATTTTATTTCTGCTAAGAAAAAACAAAAGACAAAAGATGCTTTGATAGGTTAAATGTCATTCCATTCAAATTGCAGCCAATGGAATATGATGAACTGTCAAATCAATGCGATTACCTTACGCAAGCGCACCCCTGAACTCCATAGAAAATAAACGATTAAATGAATTGTTATTGAATTCACTATTGCGTTAGAGGCCATTTAGACCCTCTGTGCACTACATGTGAGTTGTGACGAATAAAACATCATGCTGAAGTTTTTGTTTAGATCAAACACAAAAGGAACATATTTATTAACCGTACGCGCCTTTAAACATCGGCGTATATTTCCGTTATACAATGGATGGTATTGCGCATAAATTGAATGGAACTACGTTGCTTGGGATTGGATATAAATAATTCAGGCCGCGGCCATTGTATCTCATATTTCGGAGATTTTGGGAAGATCAACGTTTATTGGAATGGTATCTGAGATTTTGGAGGAACTATTTAATGACCGTTTAATTATCAGTTAACATACAATGAAGCAAAAACACTCAATAGATAAAGACACTGTTTCACCATTAATGGATTCATATCAAGCACTTAACAAAATAAACATACAAATTAAACAACAAAAAACATTATATATGAAAAGATAATTTCCTTAACTTCTGTTAAAAATAAAATCTGTCATTTTCAATCAAATTGATGTTTTAGATTTCTTTCAATCAAACACTATAAAACGTTATCTACAATCGTTGAAAGTCTTTTGTGAACTTAAACAAGCTGAAAACTCTTTTCAAAAAATGATTATTGTAAAAACATGAAATATTATAATTTGTTCGAGGAGCAATTTTCGCGCGGCTGTCATTGATTGATCGAGGCTATGACTCAGCATAATTGTTCGATTCCAAACATTGTTTATGTTACATTGCCTTTTTCCAATGACTTGCTATATTTACACGGTATTCATAACTCGTGGTCAACGAAATTTTGCTAGTCATTATTGTGAATTTTCAACACCTTTTTATACTTGTAACGAGTTTAGGAGCTATTTTTATGTGTTGTGATGTATTTACATCTGATTTACACAAGATTATGTTAAATATCAAACTATAATACAGAAATATCAATTATTAAATAACTAATACGTCATGTATTGTATTTCATTTTTTTTCGTTACACTGACAGTAATTACTGCACAGATATTTAATAAAGTGTTCTAAAACGGGGGCATCAAAATTTAATGGAAGTTCGCTTTGAATATATATGTGGCAATCTACCGAACTTTGTTCGCGGTGACGAAACAAATGAAATTATTTTCGCTAAAGTTGTCTGTGTTCTAGAGAACGGATAGCCATAAAAGCTTTCATAAAACAGTCATTCACAAAACGTAATAGTTAATCATTATAAACTTGCATATATTATTATTATTTATTACTTTATTTATTACTAAAGTCAGTCCTTAAGTAAAGCACAACGCTAAGTTTATCAGTAATTCATCTCCGTTCTACAACCCTCTCAAAATGCGCGCAACCATTTCACAATGGGTGGCCTAGTTCGAACTAAATAATCTAAAAAGATTCAAGTGCCATACTCTTCCGTTGTTGTAATTAAACAATACCGTGACTGACCGGAAAGTCCCAGACTTCTCCGATAGTCGTTTCGCCTTTGGACTGATCGCCGATAAGACGTTCCGGTTTTGAGAGATTCGCCTTTAGAACCATTCACCCATGCGACGTTTCGCCGACAGAATTATTCGTATGTGGCTGTTTCGACGAAAGGACTTATCAAAATGGACTATTCAGCGATAGATCGTTTCGTTTAAGATTGTTTCAACTACGTAAAGTAATGAGAAGTTTAAATTAACAAAGAAAATAGGGCCTGTTGTCACACACCTGCCTTAAAAAGGAGTCAGTTGTATTGGTTTATGTATGTATACGAATTTTTCATTTCCACCTTGGCTACTAAACGCCTTAACCGATTTTAATTAATGAGGTATCGTTAGAATCCTTATGTTATGGCGGCTTTATATACCTACTTAATCAATAATGTGCGACGAAAAACACTGAATAATCCACAGTTGACAAGTCCTGTCGTCGAAACAGCCACATACGTATAATTCTGTCGGCCAAACGTCGCATGGGTGCATGGTTCTGAAGGGGAATCTCTCAGACATGAAACGTCCTATCGGCGATCAGTCCAATGGCGAAACGACTGTCGCAGAACGCTAGGATTTTCCAACCCAAACGGCTGAACCGATGAAGCTGAATGCATGCAGGATCCTTTAACGATTTAGGCGAGCACTACTAAAGATTTTTTGATATTCCCATGGGAACGGTAACCGCGTGAATGTTAATAGGAAATAATAATTTAAGATAGCGGATTACGAAAGGCAAGCCAGTAAGTGGTCATCCAAGTGATTCATACACAAAATCCTAGTCGTATTTTCAGGGAGGCATTATCATTTTCTACAAAAGGATTGGGAAGATTATCCGATAGTACAGATGTTTTTTTCAATAAATATTTGCTTGTACCAACTGATGAAACAACTTTTTTGTACCCTTCAGTTATTGGACAAAATGTGTATCGAAGAGAATAAAGCAACAAGTGACGAAAATGTTTTCTTCTCGTATATTTGTAGACATCCTTTTGTTTATTATTCTGACTCAGTAATTAATAAAAGCAATTCGCACATCAACAACTAACATACTTATCTTACGACCGAATCTGTAATTTTGGGAAAGTCTTAATTTTATTAACCACTAGCTTTTGCCCGCGGTTTCACCCGCGTCGTTCCCGTCCCATGGGAATATCGGGATAATAAATAGCCTATTTTACTTTCCATTCTTTCAACTAACTCTTTGCCAAGTACTCAATTGTTTGGTAGCTTAGTTATGGCGTGAAGAAAGGACAAACAAACAAACTTTCGCAGGTATAATTTAGCAAAGATTAAGATTGTTAAGGTAGACATATGTCGCAAAGTAATAATAAGCACAACGCAACCGCAAAATATTTGTTTTCACAGGCAATAATTTTTTTTTGACGGCACGAAAGTTGTTTTCCAAACAATTTTATTTTTCCTTGTGAAACTTTTAAGCTCGATGTGACTCGATTTAACAGTGCAAATATTTGACGAAGTACGAAAGTTCTGTGTAAAATTGATAAAGGAGCCAATTCTGCTTTGATTAAATCATAATCGCATTTCAATCGTGTTACAATTGCAGTGCTCTTTTACACTATTTATTGTCACTACAGTGTAAAAAATACTACAATGGAGAAGCTTCCCATTTTTTTTTTGCTATTAAAAATCTAAGTATAATTAAACGTAAGTGTGAAAGAATCATGATATATCTCTACAATTAGAAAGGTTATGGGGCTTTAATGTTGTTCTTAACGGCTCAGCGTGTGATGTCACGCCACTTCGTCCCGCTCTTGTAATTTTTAGGGCGGTGCGCCGATGTGAGGAAGTGGAGTGACGTCACCGTCATATTAGAAGCCATAGTCAATTCTGCGCGAAAATATGTAATATAAATAATTTTGTTTCTCAGCCATTTCTTGGTAGATTAAGAAAAACATTGTCTTATTAGTTTTGATCTATATTTTTACCGCCTTCAACAAAAAAGGAGGGAGGTACTCAATTCAACGCGTATTTTTTTTTTTGTCTGATGTATGTATACCGATTACTCCGGTGTTGGTGATCCGATTTTAATAGTTGTTTTTTTGTTCGATCGGGTACACTGTCAATTTGGTCCCATATAAGTCCATGTAAGATCCGATGATAATCTTCGGAGATATGGGGCCTAATGTCATGGAAGTCATGAAACAATTATATCATCCAGGTAATTGTTAGATTCTTGTTCGAGCTGAGGTTTCACGCAATAATTATAATTATTTGTTTATCTGAAAGAAAATGGTTTATGTGTGGTCCCATATAATTTTTACGAAGATCTGGCTAGTAGTTTTTTCATAATCTTGAAATATATCAATCACCTTTTGGCAAGTAGTCGTTTACCTAGATGACATTGTTGTGTATGGGCTGATTTTTAGTGTAAGTAACGGCACATGATGTAACTAAAAAATCTGAAATAAAAACATTTTATAAAAAAAATTCAAACCGACTTCAAAAAGTAAAAAATAAAACTTTTGGAGTCGGTGCTAGCTAGCTAAGGCCAAAAAAATATATAGTTAATAGAAGTGCAATGTAGAATGCCCTGGCTGGCACCGACTCCAAAAGTTTTATTTTTTACTTTTTGAAGTCGGTTTGAATTTTTTTCTAAAATGTTTTTATAATTCAATGAAATTAATGTTTTCAACATGAGGAAACTTCTCCATTGAAACACGACTTAAATACGATAATGTCTTAACGTTACCAGAATTAACCCCCAGGTGGGCCGCGAGCTCAAGTGAGATGTGGGTAAGTGAGACCCCTCGACCCGGTTCGTCCGGCTTCCCATCGAGGTCACCCTTAATTAATTGTGACTCTGAGCCGTGCGTTTTGTTACCACACTTTTCCACAAACATTCAAAACTGGAATGATAAAGCTCGCGCAGAATGAGCTTGCCGAGCTAAGTAAAAAAAATGATGCATCGACTTGTAAAAATAGTTTTTTACAACTCAGACCGTCGTTACACGTTTTACTGGTAACTAGTTACTTTGAAATAATGAATCGCCTTAAAAATCAAAGTTGCATGAGTTGTGTGATGAACCCGTTTGTCGAATTGAGCAGAGACCAGAGATATTTATATGGAAGTTTTTTCAGCCAGATCTCAAAGGACGATAATAAAATGCGAATCATACCTGTTACGCGTATCTCAGGTCTTTTTTGGAAAATTATCTCAACCTGAAACGGCAGTATAGTATGTTTTGGGAAGCATCGCAAAACAAACAATATGTGAAGCTTGAACAAGCCTTCATTTTCCAAAACTGTGTTCAGGTTATCGCGTTATCTCCTAATGGCATCACACGGAACGTGCCGCCGAGATAGTGCAGTGACAACGAAAACAAAAACCCAAGCTAAGTGCACTTCGTCGGGGATGCAGGCTAACAAATGGTGCAGTTTGCTGCGCCGGTATTGTGTCACGAATTTGTTGTCAGGAATGTATTTTTCTCAAAAATGCATGGAAATATTGTTATTATTTTCGTAAAAAGAACACGCGAAGTATCGAATTTACGGACAAAGAAAATAAAATCCATTGCAGGAGTGTTTTTTTGAATTTGGAACATTACAAAGAGTATTTAATAACCCCAGCACGCCGTTTCATACAGCACGCCGTTTCATACAACATTGCTGGAGCGTTGTAATGTTCCAAATTAAGAAAACGCTCCTGCAATGGATTTGTGTCAATATAGCTTAGGTAACTTTTAATATTAATTAAATTAAATGTATGATATAAAAAGTATGTTTTATTTCCCTGCATTCTTTTGAGTAAAGCACTATATATGCCTCGGCGGAAATGGCAATTGCCTGTCTCGTATTAGTGAAGACCTCGCCTACGGCTCGGCCTTCAAACTCATACTCGAACTGCAATTGCCTATTTCACGGCCTTTGCAATAATGTACTATTTCCTGATTCATTCATATTATTTAAATGGTGACTGCTTTTTAGTAATGGCTTGAAATATTGACTGGTTTATAATTAAAGATACAAGGGGTTCTTCTCATTGTCCTGTTCTTGCATTTATCTGCGGAGGGTACATCTTGCATGTTTTATTATTGGAGAAGAATCCAAGATATTTTGGTCTTAAATAGTTAGATAATGATTTCGCAAAGTTAAAATCTGATTTTGTCAAATATAACTCTTTCTACCGAACTACAAATTATCTGTGCCCGATGACTATTATAATTATTTCATTGGCATCTAGCAATAGGCGATTCGATAATAGCAAATTAGAAAATCATAGTTTACGGTAAGCGAGTCATATCGAGCGTATATTATGATTTTCTACATTATGACTGTCTTACAGAAAAAAAAATAATTCTCAAAGTACATAACCGCAAATAAAAATAATTTTAGATAGACTTAAATTTCAACGATCATTGTTCTAATGTCTACATCCTAAATGCAAGAAACAGATTCGTCTTCGCCATTCTTTTATTTTATGAATAGAAGAATCTTTGATACTCTATTTATTCGACATTCGTTGATTCTGAATTTTGTTCAAAGTTCAAAAAGTCAAAAAGTAAAAGATAAAAGACAATAAATACCTTTTACACCGAGAATCTAACGTGAATCCAACATTGAGAACAAGCGATGCAGTTAACACTGCAGAATAATATCATTTAACGTCCGAGCTCCTCTTCGCGAAGTTCTAATTATGCACTTTCCAGTCTCGTTTCAGTGCATTGAACACCGCATTAAAAGCAATTTAGTGTAAGCTAAGCTGTCTTAATGAACGACAGTAGAATATGACTTTGTAGTGTACTTTAAGTACTAAAATAAGACGATGTTACAAGCATGTTACAAGCAGCCGTTAAAATAATTTGTCTCTATAAACACCGGACCTTACAACTTAAATAATCTCTATTTTTATATAAAATAATTGCGAATTACATTGATATTCACTGATAATATGTTACACTAACGACTACATCTGCGAGGAATTGGGTTACAATACAATCCCGCTTTATTACCTATTTCGAAAGAATATAAAAAAAAAACAACGGGTTGCACTCTGGGAGTGCCGGCAGAAGTGAAAACCAACAACGAACACGAAACAGCAGGAGCAGGCATACATTTTCGCCGCGTGGTCGAAAGAGAGGGAGATATTACTTCCTCTCCTACACCGCGCCGGCGCGCTACTCTCCCTCCACTTACGAATTTTCGATCAGGTCACGTATGTCCTGACGCGACTTTAACATTTTTTACCCATCCCAAAAATTAAACTCCGATGTGCACAACGCCGCTAAAGAAGTTTTCACTTCAAAAATATTTTCTTATTGCTCGCCTACATCATTAAAGGATCCTGTATGTAAAATTTGAGATTAATCGGTCTGTCAGTCAGTCACGGTATTGTTTTATAAGAATATGTAAAAAGATAATACTGACTGGATTCTCTGTACCCGACACGATACTCATTGTCTATAAAATATTTAGCGAAACAAATCGGAGCAAGCAGGATATCCTAATCTATATACTTAATTCAGGTTCGCAAAATTTGTGACGACTCGATAGGGACTTTGGCGCGTAGTACGCGGCCGAGTAAGGTATCAAATTAAAGGTACTCGAGTCTATTTGTTCCGAAAACTATAAAATATACAAAATGTTAAACGTGATAAATAAATAAATAAATTATTTATTTACTCTTCCACAATCTTTATACATTATAATGGCGGTTTCTTAACATAAAAATATAAATCATTAACAAAGATTGTGAGAGACTGGTGTCTGAACTAAGCGTTAAGCCTGTATCTCAGTACACCAGATGATGATCATGTGATGATCACAAACTGCAATTAAAAAGTGTCATTTTCGTCGATCGACGAACCCGAGTATCGGGTTGTAACCGCCCTAGTAATATTATAAATGCGAAAGTATGTCAGTTTATTTGTTTATTTGTATGTTTGTTCAGAAAAATACTTATTATCAAAAAAAACTCACGGGAACGGGAACCACGCGGTCGTAACCGCGGGCGGTCGCTAGTCTATCAAACAGTTTAGTAACATTATATACAACTAAAGATCCTTCGGAATTAAAATTTTGATAAAATCACCGAGTTAGGGAAAGCATTATTGATGTTTCATAATAGAAATGTTATTTTCGTTATATATATCCATTGTACAGTCAACAACAGCTACGGCTTTACACTTTGACCTTGAGAGCGCCCTTACGGCGCTCGTAATAGTGGCGGTTTTCGTAGTGCAAATGTAAAGCCGTGGCTGTTGACTGTACCTACTCGGGATTAAGAAATAACGCACACCATTTCACTGATGGTTTTTGTACGGGAAATGTACGAATAGGTAAGTAATGGGATCTTTTAATGTCACGTGAATATGTGAGACGAATAAGAATCTCCTTTATTATGTAAGCTCTAACAAAACAAGACGAGAGGCTTGTAAATAACTATCTTTCTTACAGATAACTAAGTAGAAAAAACATTATGGTATTTTTAGACGGATTATATGGAATTGTAACTGTTTTAATTATATTTGAGTATTTATCTGGATTATCAAGATATTAGCCCTTTGAAAACTATAAAAATATCTTTGACTAAGTTTTCTTATCTTAAGTATTTATTTAAAAAAATTTACTGCCATCAAAGTAAGCAATTTTGCCCTTTAAGTTTCGTAGAAACTGAGATGATGTTTTCAGCAAACGTAGTTCGTAGCGTCTCGTAGTATATACACACTGTGTATGACTACGAATGACATTTTTAACTCCGATCGAAATGGCAGTTCTTCCTAAAAATAAAACTGCGTTGGGGTAATTATAGACAAAATTTCAATCAGTGGAAGATCAAACGTAATCGTTATTATACAGAGTGTTCAATGACTACACGATACGGAGGGAAACCAACTATACTTTCCCAAGGTTTTACAGGGTTTTATTATACATTACAAACATAATAACGAAATAAAACAACATTTCCGGATATTAAACGCGCTATATTTCACAAACTAATTGTCACTATTTTTGGTTTTTTTTAGGGGTTTTTTGACTTGTCCGACGTTTCGGCACTCTTTCAGCTGCCGTGGTCACGGGATGACTGGCTACTTATAAGTCTACCCTCGAAAAGTTAATTTATTTTTTGCAGTGCGCACCAAATCTTAATGTACGTAAAGATAATATTGTCTTTTTTAAATTAAGTGATAAGAAATGAATACTTACTGTATTTTTTTATTAAAAGTAAGTATCGTTCCAACAAAAAAGTAAATCTGTATTTGTATAGTCGACGACCGCTCTGTCAAGAGCGAAACGACAAACAAGAAGTATTCGTATGGCATCTATCATATGTAAAAAATCCCCCTACGGAATCAAAACTACAAAAATGGTTACTTAAAAAATATCCTTAGATATTTCTCTTCGCGCGCTCCTCCTCGGTAGCCGTGGGACATCCTGTATGCCTGTTATTTTTGATTCAATCGTTTCTCCTAATTAATCGTGATTTCGTCATTATATTTCATATATTTGAAGACTTGCGACAAATAAACAATCATTCAAATGCTAAATATAGCACATTCGTTAACGAAAACATCAATAATACATCATAAAAGTAATTCGTGAAGTCAAATGGTTTTTTGTGGATAAAAATATTCTACTAAAAATACTGTAACCGGCACTTTTTACGACCTCACTTGATTTTATTTAATTTTTTCCTAGAATCTAGAGATGGTGTTCTGAGGACTGCACTCGGTATTGGAAGTTTTTAATGTAAAAAAGCAATGCCAGTCAATTTTTAACGAATATATTAGAGAGATTTCTATTTTCGTTTTCGTTTTTTTTTATGCTTTACTTTCTCTGTAATAGTTTTCGATTTTATTTCATCGGATGCAAATTAAGCGAAAAAAGCTTTGTTCCATTTTATTTGGGTTCAAACCGCGAATAATAAAGTCCATAACTAATCACCATATAATCATATTGTTATTATGAATACATTTCAGAGAGGTTTCAGTTACGTATATCTTCTACTCTTCTTACAAAAACATCTACCACTAACAACCAAAATATTGCTTCAGATATATTCTATGGTACAAAATCAGAGAGTTCCGTATGTATCACGGGTTGATTGCGAGATGAGTCGTGACGATGGCGGTCATGAATAATACATACCAATCTCACTTCACCGCTTCGTCGATCGAAAATTGAACTGGAGTACTCTCTATTGCACGAAGAGTAGAGGGCCTATTCCGAAAAACGATCTTTGATTACCTATTGGACGACGCTTATGGCAATGCTCAAACGTTCAAACAAAAAGTTCAACGTAAACTTCGAAACCAGTTGTAGAACGTATCATAACGATTTCATAAAACATTTTAGCAGAGTTGAAATCAACAGCTGTCTTTTTCAGTATATTTTTTTAAATAAGCTCAAACATCAATGGCAGAATTTCAACAGATAGTGATTTATTTATTTGGTATGCCTACTATAAATAACATTATATTATTAACTACCTTTTGGATAGATGCGATGGGATGACATTTTCTTGTGACATAGGTATGCCTTGGAATTTATCTCACTGATATTTTTGTAATGATAAATCAGACTAAAAAAAGACTTAACAAACGTCACCTAAAAAATAATTTCTTTGTTGAAACTTAGCGCAGAAGTTCGATAATTTTTTGTAAGTTTGGTAATTTTTAGGTGAATTTCACTTTTCTCTAAAGAGTGAACGACCTTATTTTCTTTCAAAAATTGGTTTAATGTGATTAAGCAATGATTGCGCAGGACCGATTTTGACCGAGATCCTTGGGGGAGGCCTCTACCCAGCAGTGAGTGTCATGTGGACTGAGACTGACCCCCATATTCTAAGTCGTTCCTCCAAAACTTTTTACACTCCACTCAACCTCGTCGTGGATAAAAATGGTAGTGTGGGCTAGGCCTAACACGTAGTGACTACGTACTCTTTGGCTCTTCCAGGTCCTTACGGAGTTATGACTTATAATACCGATTTCGAGGAGTATTTCGAAGAGGTTTTCAATGAGGTTTCGTTAAGTCGAGGACGAGTAAGTTTTGGAGGAACGACTTAGAATATGGGTGTGAGTGTCACTGAGACGACGACGACAATTGGTTTTTTAAGTCAAAGTTTTTATTCGAAACTTCTACTTTCGATCTTCGAGAGTAGACCCCCATATCGGTAATTATGCTCGCTTTATGGCATACATGGTATGGGCAAATGGAATTCTTTTACGGCCTACGGAAAGTATACTCTTTTGTCAATTTGAAAAGTTTAAGAACTATAGCGTACAAGGATGCCTGCCTGCGACAACAACAACCTCTTAGAACACTTGTGTTTTTTATTTCATCTCGAAAATTATAAATCTTAAAGGAGGAGGTCAAACAGAGAACAAATTTTAGTATGGGTTTACGGGCTGCGCCGGATAAGAGGCAAGCGGACAAAGTTACATGCGACAGGTATTCAATCCTAACTTTCTAACTAATATTATAAATGCGAAAGTGTGTTTGTTTGTCCCCCCTTCACGCTCTAACTAAGCAACCAATAGATTTGATTTTTGGCATAGAGTTAATTGAAAGGACGGAGATTAACATAGGCTTATACTTTATATCCCGATATTCCTACGGGAACGGGAACCACGCGGGTGAAACCGCGGGCGGCCGCTAGTAATTCAATAAATTATAATTAGGATCTTGCCAAACTATAGGCTGATAGGTTCACTCAGATACTTAATCTTGAACATTAGGTAATTAGTCTTTTAACTGGTTATGGATGAAACTTATATTAATAAATATAGTAATAAGAGAAGGTGAGATTACATCTCCTCCCCCTCCATTAATCAAGGCCAACTGTGGCTGAAATTAGGCCCTGGATTAATGCAGCTCGTTTGGCTACACTGGGGAATAATATTTTTATAAAACAACTTATTTGTTGTATTTTTTCCACTGTTCGTGTTGTTGTTTACATCATCAAATAACAGCCTTGGGTTGTCCAAATCAGATTATCTAGTTCTCCACCGCGCCGCACAAGCATTTCTTTAGAAATAAAGCTAGATAAAACTGGCGACTACATAATCGACAATATTTCATTGAAACAAAACAGTGTACGCGAATTGTAAAGACTTTTATTTTAACCTATATTAGATAGTTTACGACTGTAGAGATGGATTCCCTAAAATTATTTATCCCTGTTATTTTGAATCCATTAGTTTCTTTACGAATTGTACACAAACATAATCGCGATAGGTAAATGAGATTGGGGAACTTTTTCAATGGGTGAAAATAGCTTTTGATATCGATAACTACTTGAAGTGCATTATTATGGGGAATATTTAGGAAAGTGTTCAATGGGTAAAAAAAGTTTGGGGAATCCGCCTCTATTCTTCAGTCCTCTACAATTGGGGAACCACGTTATTTATCATATATAGGCCTAAATTTTAATGTCGCTTAGAGCAGACTGTCTGATAAGATAAATCCTAATAGATTTTTATAGAACAACACAATTTTTCGTATCATTCTGTTTAAAATCGTATAAAATACCATTGAAAATATTAAGCCAGTGGGGGAATGATTAGTCTGGGACGAGTTCCAGGGTAACGATGCGGTTAATACCAGAAATCTATATAATTTCTAAATTTCTAGTTGGTGTGGCATCGATTCCTCCTCTCCTGTGGGGAGCTGGCTTGGTACAAAGTACGAAGTAATTTAATAATTTAAAATTACTCTTTTAAGCCCTGGGTTAGACCGTTGAGTCACACGGCGACAAGCTATCCGTTCTAATATCCGATCGGGAAGACTGCTGAAGAGGGAAAAATCTGTTGATATAGAATTATTAACCGACTTCAAAAAAGGAGGAGGTTCTCAATTCGGTTGTTTTTTTTTATTTTTTTATATATATGTACACCGATTACGCCAAGATTTCTGAACCGATTTCCATGATTCTTTTTTTGTTCGATGCAGAATAGTTGCCAATTGGTCCCATAAAATTTGGTTTCGTTTGACCCAGTACTTTTTATGTTATGAGCATTTTATATATTTCATTTCATTGTTGACTTGGACGATGTAGTATTTACGATAATTTTGTTTATAATGTACGTGAAACCTTATCTAATCTAGAAAAAACCTGCTGTAGTTTACAAAACAGCCTATTACAGACACTAAAAAGTGTCTATCCTCGCATTCTTTCGAATGCGAGGATATTTCTCTCATGTTGAAACGACGGTGGCCAACACCGTAGAACGGTGAATATGCTAGAAAAATTCGACGTGTCCTCATAGGTCTCTTGACAACATTTCATAAGATTTGTCATACGTTTTTATTTTTTATTTAGAAATTACATATATAAATAAGAGACACGTATTTTCTCCTTTTGCAATTTTTTTACTTTAACTCATCATAAAATTAATTTGAAAAATTGCTCATTCTAAAAGAGCTTAAGTCCAGTCGTACGGATTTCTGGCGGACATACCTTGGCAAATTAATAAAAAAAATACACTGTGACGTTTCCAAGTCAACATAACACTTAAATGAAGTTTGTTTGTTTTGTTTACGTTTGTATTTCTTGTATGGCTTTCGCCTGCAAGATTGTTTTGTTGTTGTTTAATTTTAGTCTTGCTATTTTAACTTGATTTTAAAGGAAGGAAAGGCCAAGACGTTTATGGAAAATGTGAAATTTGTGGTGTTATGAGAGTAAAAATGTACTTAAAACATATTCTTAGCCAGATTTTCATTGGAGCCTTACAGGTAACTACCTAAAAAGGTCAGTTTATCTAAGATACTAAATATACACGCAATTTCTGATGCCTAATTATTGAAACATCATAAAAAAGTTGAATTATTTATGAGAAATCATTGAAAAATGCATATATTTTTAATGTAAATAACGCCAGTTATAGTGAGGTGCCATAAATGTGCAATATATATATTTCATGGATATTTTCGGCGATTGATTTATAGGCTATGGTGTTTATAATATATTATACTGTTTTTTTTTATGTTGCAGCCTCCGAAGGGACTGAATTTCGAGGCAAACTAAAATAGAGCAGTTTTTACAGCAACTTATTTTCATTTAAATAGATTTATTTAACTCGCTGCTTAATAAATAACTTGATTCTTGTCCTTTTGTAATTCAAAAAAGTAAGCGATAATCCATTTACCGCGTCATCATCAGGAAAAAAAATCTAGATTATTTTTAGACAACTATGTTTATCATTTAATGTTGACAATTGTTTCGAATAAATTTGTTTTGGGATTTATCGCCTGGTTTTAGTTCCAAAGTATAAAATATTTAAGATTATTGAGTTATTTATTAATATTTTTATCGATATCATATTCAAGCTGTTAAGATACTTCACTATTATTTTGATTTTTCAGTTTATGTTGGTAGTACGATTTTATTTATTAGGGTGGTAGAAACTTACTCTTTGGAGTGTTTAATATGGATGGGTAAATTTCAAGAAAAAAATTATTTAGTGAAATAATTAGAATTTTCATTTTGGAAATAAATTAGTTTGGAGTGTTTATTTTTTTGTCCGATGTATGTATACCGATAACTCCGGTGTTGGTGATCCGATTTTAATAGTTGTTTTTTTGTTCGATCGGGTACACTGTCAATTTGGTCCCATATAAGTCTCATTGAGATCCGATGATAATCTTCGGAGATATGGGGCCTAATGTCATGGAAGTCATGAAACAATTATATCATCCAGGTAATTGTTAGATTCTTGTTCGAGCTGAAGTTTCACGCAATAACTACTGAGCGGATTTTGATGAAACTTTTTTGTTAAATAGCTATTGGTCCTCGCCAACATACCTATAGGCTATAAACCCTCAATAAGTAACGTCCCTGCACCGGGAAAAGCAGCTTTGTAAAAGGTAATGAGGAGTTGACATAAGGTTATTAGTGTAGGTACGAGACCTGTTCTACCTTTAAAAATTGTGAAATAAAAAACTTTTTATAAAAAAATTAAAACCGACTTCAAAAACTAAAAAGCAAAAAATAAACCTTTTGGAGTCGGTGCCAGCCAAGGCAAGAAAAATAAAATAGTTGGACCGCAAAGTAGAAAAGTTTTTTTTGTAGTTTTATTTGCATTGAACCCTATCAAGGCTGATTTTCGCAGCAAAATTGCGAATAGTCATAACTAGTCCGATTCTATTTTATCTCTATCCTACAATTTGTGAGTGTTTGTATGTTTAGTTTGAGCACTTAGATCTTTGTTACAAAATCACGCAAAAACGGCTGAACAAATTGATTTGGATAAAATTTGTCACTCAAAATTGAAATAAGTATTTAAATCCGTTTTGAAATATTTTATCGTTTATTTTTTATTTAAATTTCATTGAAATGCACTGTTACATACTCTTTGACTATATTGACAGCGATTTTTTTTATATTGATTTTTAAGAACTTTTATAGGCAAAGGAATGTCGGTATTATTCCGTGATCACGACAAATCGGGGTTTATTCCAAATATTTCGTTAAATAATTGAATAAACAATCCGAAAAAATACGTACGGTGTTAGAAATTGAAAAATCTCGAAATGGTTTTCGATTTAAATTACCTTGTTAAAAATGAAATCATGTCAATTGTTTAGTGCATTGAGCCGGATTCCCAAGGATGCGGGTTCGAATCCCGTCAGGGCGACATGAGACTAGTTGCTTTTTTCTGGTATATTTTCTTGTTTAATGTTTATCACATAAGTCCTTTTAGTTAGATCAAAATGTATTAAACGATGAAACTAGCATTAAAACACGACATCGTGGAAACTTTCTCTACCCTTCCTTGTTAACTCCAATAAAGCTCTTAAAACAGCAAACCGTCAGCCACCTACTTGCTAACTATGAAATATTCATTCGGAAACAGCTTACAGCACTTAGTTCGAGAAGTTTATGTCATCCAGGAACTAAATTGATTTTACACTTACGAACTACGAAATTCAATGACTGAAATTTAATACATACTTTGGTATGTAGATATTGTTTCGTAGAGGTTCGCCGCTGTACCGCTGTAAACACTACCTCTACCCCAGAAGGGCTAGCGATGCTAGAGAGCAAGAACAGTCAGCATCATATATAGATACAGCTCACATGCTCATATAATCAGGAACATCTAAAGTGATCAATATATATATATATATTTATATATATATATATATATATATATATATATATATATATATATATTATGAACTACGGGGAGACTATGTTAAGTATTGATAAGGCTGAAGATGAAAGCGAGGCTCTCTCGGAATCCCCAATCACTGAGGAACTGGCAATCTTTAACAATGTTGAAAACATTGTTGTTATGGCGTCAGACTTTGATAAGATGGTGGTAGTTAGCCAGGCGGACTTACAACAAGTCCTACCACCAACCAAACCGAATACAATATTTACCCCCGCTGGGAATCGAACCAGGGACCCCTGGGACTGATACCGGTGGTTGAACTAATAGACCACAGAAACAATTAATATCGGTACAACCATCATGTTCGTAAAAATGACAACTCCAAAGAGCGTTCTATAATGTTGGATGATACTGAATATTTGAGCACATTGGCTGAGTCTATATATATGACGCTGACTGAACACCGCTATATCACGTGATATAACTTGGCGCATGATGCTGCTTGCTTAGCACGCTAACATGTGCGTGGGATAGTTACACGTTATCGACCTACGATTGTCGATAAAAGCTGCTCATGCTTGGCCTATAGAAGTGGGGATATGTGGAGAGTGCTCAGTGCGAATACGGGCAGTCCTCAAAGACAGTGGCATACCTTCTGGAATGCCCCTTGTGCCCTACCACCTAAAGTATGAAAGGCCCAATGGAGGCAGCAAACAACGTCATACAAGTTGCTGCCCACTGGGCTAAACAAAACATATGAATCATAAACACTAAGAAGAAGATCGAGAAATAAAATAATAAGAGAGACGCGTCAAATAGTCACAATAAAAGAATGTATATATTACGGTAAATGTTAATTGTTTTCAAATATTAATAATTGCCAACAAAATTACTAATTACCATGATAAAAGGTAAAAATTATTAATTAATTCTTTATACCGCTCATTAATAATAATTGCATCTTACTTTTGATTAATATAAACCCACTTGTTACTAGCGTTTGATATACGGATCATCATAAAAATTAAAATATTGTAAACAATATGTGTATTTTCTGATTAAAGGATTTTATTAAACAACAAGAAGTGTCTCGAGACAAAATATTTTTTATTTATTTTTCCTGTTGCATAGATGCATTTATTAGCCTATTTAAAAAAAAATCGCAAGGTATTGCACAAAAACGGTAAATCCGTAACAACTGCGTTAATGTTCAATGAAGTCAGTCAAAAATATTGGTATTTACAGCCTTTTAACATATCAAAAGATCAATAGAAGCAGGAGGAGCTTGTTATCATATTTTAGTACTTCTAAGGAAAGTCGTCTCTGGCGCTTCGCCTGCCTGTCGTGGCACGCTCGCTTCGCTCGCTCGGCTCATGCGTCTTTTGGTCACAGTTCTAACCTAACCTAACCTAGAGGTACCTTTCGTAAAGTGATACATTTCATAGTTTTAATTATATTGACCAAATCTTATAGTCAGTATTAATAATTACCGGTTATAATGAATAATTTTCACACTATTACCATTTACCACAGTAAACGGTAAAATTAAAATGGAAGGTTTCATTATTAAAGTGAACTAAACTATTAGTTCAAGTTATTTAAACTTAGGATAAAAATGTGGAAATTGTATTTTAATTTAGATTGGTAACAGCGGCATTTATATGTCACGACATATATATGTCGCTGTTATAATTTTTTTTAGTCTTAAAGTTATATTAATCAATCTACTTACTTTATTTAAATGTTTCGAAGACCTTTTTGTAAAGTTTTATAAGTACATTTCTTCCTACATAGTCCTAACGTAGCTTTGCTTTTTTGTAAAATATCCTTAATTACTAATTTTGGATGACGACATATGTTCTACAGTAATCCATGAAACCATAGCCAACAACTAATTACCCATCTGTATGAACATACAATCGGTGGCTACAAACCGACGTTACGGTGCATTCAATGTAGTGCGGTTTATGCCACACGCAATCACATTGTGCCGTACACTGCATAGCAATATAGATTTTATTGCCAAGCCATAAAGAGCACAGCCCCATAAACTGTTTATATTGTGTAATATTGAACGAGATTAGCTTAGAGCGGTCTTTGTGCATGGCAATATGCGTCCGTAATTCCTACTGGGCCGTAACCTTTATTCAAATAGCTTTATGTTGTAAAATTTGTATTGATGTTTGAAATTAAACGAGAAGCTTTAATATTATTATAGGGAGTCATTCAGACAAAATATTAGTAATAGCACTACTTAGATTTTGGCGAACGATTTCGCACTAGTCGTCGATTTAAAAAATCGCCCATTATTTATTAATTTCGCTACACACAGCTCTAAACCTAAGTAGTTGATGTTTTGTTTTTAAACGATTTGTTTGTTATTTAATTACAAAAAGTAGTGAAATCTAGGTAGAAATAGTTAGATGAATAATACTGAAATGATAGCTAATCCGTAGAATATATATTGCTTATTCGTAATAAAATAACGCTGTACCTACCTAAACAAAGAAGAGAGAGTTAAAAATTCTTAAAAGTAAACTTTTTAAAATGGAAAGTCAGCCGCTATTTAACCCTATAATAAACAACTTTAATCATACCGAACATCAGTTTATAACAAAGTCGTTCCAAACAAACTACATTATTAGAGGGCGTAAAAATGAAAACGGCAAATTCAGCAGCAAAGTATCCTATAATAAGTGGCACCTGTCTCGATTGTTCATGATTTATTGAGCAGTAGCAAAATTAAATGGCCTCCTATTAAAATACCTTCGCAACTGTAATAATAATGCTAATGATTGATGTTAGGAGCCATGAGTTATCAGTTTTAATTTATGAGACGGCTATTATCAGCTTTAATAATGTCCAGAACTTACAATAAGCTGCTAAAAAGAAAAAGACAATTTGACGTATTTCACTCAAACATTATTTTATGTTGTAGGCTTATTTGAAAGCCGGCTCAAAACCTATAATTAGGCATACTATAGGTAGTTGCGAAAGATACCAAGATCCGAAAATGCATATTTAAATGGTGATAAAAAGAAGGTTCTGAAATATGAGACAAAAATTAATCTTCAATAGAAAAGGGAACTTATATTATCAAAAATAAATTCCTCAGAGAGCACACCTTTTGTAATTTCGATTTGACTTATTTTCATATCCCTTGGCGGAGATCCGCTGATATCAATTCGATGATTTGCATTCTTCCATCCGCTTCCAATTTTAAAATCAACGCAAAATTGGCTAAGAGACCAGACCTTTGAGACTTTGAAAGGAAATATTAATATTCATACTCTAATGCTGGCCTTCCAAAATGAGTTAAGCGACAATTTCGACTCATTCATCATGCTTCCGCTGTGGAAAAAAGGATTTTTCTATAAGTACAGTTTTTTTTTTGTTCTATACAGTTTTCAACATAATGTAACTTTTAAGTGTTAACAATTATAAATTTCATGAATGGAATGATACTTATTCGTTATGCTTGCTATTTAATAATATTAGTTTATTCGAACGTGGCAACACCGGTCGGCCTTTTGACAGCTGTTGTCATTCCTAAAAAAAGAGGGAAGCTAACTTTTAGTCTTCCCGGTGAAAATAGTTGTGTTCGTTGTAATTCATTGTGATAATGTACAGAATCAAGAGTAAAGGAGTTTGTAAGCAGTATCCAGGTGTTTTACTTATGTTCTTTAAAAGTTCAGAAGTGCAATGAACCCGCGACAATGAACGTAGCCTACGCTCTAGGCCGTGTGCTTGGTAAGCTCGGATACATCGGTAAGTTTATTACATTTTATAGATAAATGAGTATTGCAGATTGTGTAGTGTTCTTTTCTGTGATAGTGTATTGTGAATATTGTGATCTCTTTCGATTCGAGGCAGGATACTTCACACTTCTGCGGTACCCAACATGAGCATTAACCAAAAGCTTGACGAAAGTCAAAACTAAGTGTTTATATGTACGAATTCATTGAATAAATTATAGAAAATTACACTGACGAATTATGCAGTCACAGTCACCTTCATTGGAAACCTTGTTCATATCATAATTACTAAGATTATGAATACCTTAGGTAATAACAACAACATATACCTACATAACACTACTGTATACATTGTAATGTAAAGTGTAACACCTTTTATAAATTATGTGCATCATGTTAAAATAATCTTACCAACAAAATAATCCATTCCACTTGTTATTAGTTATTAAAACGGTGATTCAATGATAGATAAACTTATTTCAATCCAAATACCTAATGTTCATATTCCATATACAAGTACATCATTTATTTCCATTTAAAATTGATTGTAATTCTTACAACACAAATCAGAAGAGAAGTTTAGAAGTACTTACTCAAAAGCTATTATTAATTTTCACTTGGCTACTTATTGTACAAACCACTAAAAACTAATTCAATATTTATAAACACAAGTTGTTGTTAACTTCACCAATCATTAAATTGATAGAGTCATACACATGTTATGGGGCAGGATGCTATTAAAATAGTAATAGCATCACAGTTAAATAAATTTACAAATTTTTGTAGCTATTTAAGTATTCAATAACGTTGAACATGTAATAGTTTACACAATGAGAGGGTGTAGCAATTTAATAATTAAGTTTAATACTGATAAGATAGACCACAAAACTGATTAAAATTATCACTTTCTAATAAAATGAGATCACCACTGTGTGGTGCTTAACTAGATTGCAATAAAAATGAACATGCACAATAAAAAAATATCAGATTGATCCGCTGAGTCAGCCCTGTTTGGTTTCATGGGGTATTATTTTATAGCTTATTCTTGGTAGTGAGCAAAAAAAAAAATAATACAAAAAAAAGTTAAAGCTACTTTTAACAACCTAAACATTGTTGTGTTACCAGGTCACAGCAGCTCTAGTTTTCAGGCAGGACCCTTTGTTTGATATATGGTAACTGTAATAATTAATTGATAATGTTTAAGGAAAGTATTAGTATTCCATCAAAAGGGTACAAATTAGCTTGTCTTTTCTAATATTTAATTTAATAGAATCCAACTCCATTTATTGATTTACTAAATAAATCTTAAATGGTATTAATGGTATACACCCAACACTATTTAAGCCTATGTTTTTGTTTTTTTTGTATGTTATGTATGAAGCAAAAATATTAAAGTGGTAACATAAAATTATGTTCCGATTATTATTGAACGACTCCAGTGAAATTGAGTATTAAATGTTGTCATATTAATCGACAAGTAAAATAACTGTGGGAGTTATTCATTTCATAGTATTGTGCTATTATAGCATTTATCAATTAATAAGTTTTGACTAAACTATTACCACTGTTAACATTAGTACTATAAAGTTTGTCTGGTCAACCGGCAACTTATTTTATAGAAACGGAGTGAAATTAAATACACTATTCTCAGTCATCACTGTTTGATGATTGTACATTACATTTCATAAGCATGTAATATGTGTATGTGGTTCAGAGAGAAATTGATGTGTGTGTAGTGTTATCTGCAGTATTAATAAATTGAACAAAAGGTATAAGTCTTGTTAATTATTTGAGTTATTTACAACAAATAATGCTACTACGTTGACTACCTGTTTGGGCGAACTGAAACTTTGACGACTTGTTTGGCGCAGTGGTGCTGAACACGCCTTCTGCGCTGGAGGTCCCGGTTGCGGTCCCTAGATTGAACGAGTGTTTGTGTGCATGAGCGTGCCTATTTGTCTTGGTCTGAGTGTTTATTGTGTGTATAATGTATGTGTTTGCAAGAGGAAAGTACAAGGGTGTGTTTGTCACCAAACAAAACTTGACGAGGCCGCGAGGGCTAGATAATTGGTGTGACTGTATGCAATTATTATTATTTAAACAGCAGCTATTTATGCTTTACAGTGAATGAATTCTAAATAGTTTTATTGATTTTGCATCTGTCTATCTGATTATGCTTATTGCAGTGTTAATAATTATGAAAGCATAATAGTAAGTGCCATTCAGCATTAGCACATTTTTGATAAAGTATTCTTCTTCTTAATGTGTGATGATTGTTGGCCGCCTCTGGTTTCAGAGTTTGTTGGGCCGCCTATGGTGCTTCCGACTTAGCCTGTTATCAGATGACAACAGTATGTGAATGGGTTAATTCTGTGAACCATATTTTGTCTTTTAGGTAAAGTAAGAAAAAAAAAATTGACAATAACAAACTCTTTCCCGAGCAGAGATACCATCTGTCGGGATAGGAGCGGAACCGCGGACATGTCCGGGATTCTAGACCTTTGTCTTGGAATTATAAGCTGAGTCTGTTATGATGTGGCAATATCTACCATACCACTTGATAAGTTTAAAGTTGGTATTTTGTGTTATTGAAGTGTCTGGGCTGATCATGATAAGTTCGTCATTTTTGACTGCACTTTCTAGCAGTTTCGATGTGAACCCACATCCAGGAAACCACCGCTATCACACAAATCGCCATGTAGGTAAAGTGTTCAACATGTCGCGATTAGTCTGCTTAATGCGACATTTTACGGTACCTACATACCTATGTAAATTATCTGTAAACTGTCATAGTAGATACAGTCCGAATAACGTAACTGCTACAATATATTATTATAAAAACTGTATATTGGCAAGATGTAAACGGCAGCTGAAGCACTAATTAAATAGTCTGTTATATTCTGATAAACGTAAAAGGCCACATTTTACAGATTAGAGCGATGAAGTGCTGTTGTAAGCAGGCCTACATTAAAGCGGGGTTACGCTAGTATATTTAACAAACAGCTATCGATAAAAGCATTAGTTAGCGCTAAAGCAGGATTCATGGCTCAAGTTCGACTATAAAGAAATCAACGAAACGGTCACAAGATCGAGTACATATCGTTAACTTGTTGTTGTTGATGTTTTGAAAAAAATGATTTAGCAAGAGATTGGGTAAAGTACTATACGAACTGTCCGATTGTTACATTAACAGTTTGTGTTTGGTAGCGTTGTACCGTGCCGAGTGTAGTCCTATTAGTACCTAGTACGTTTACTACTTATTCGATTTATCTCGAGCGCGTAATATCAAAAGCTCGAACACCTCCGTACTGTACTGTACCGCCTAGGTGTACAGTTGGAAGCAGATGATAAAATCGGCCAATTAAGTTTAATCTTAATGTTCGAGGAAGCCTCCTCTGCACATACACACTGACAAAAGGAGATGAGCCTATTGGTCGATCAGTCGAGTCGGTCGCTTGCTTAATCCACTAAATTGCAAAATCCTACTTATATTCTAATGTAAGGGTTTGGTTGGATGTTTAGATGTTTAGAAGTTTGTGACTTGATCACATTGGATGAATTTTGGCATCCGGATGCTTGTAGCCTGTACAAGTTGTCTCGATGTTTCCAGGGGTGCAAGGGACACGCTGGACGCGGGTTAACCCGCCGACTGAATAGTTAAATACACTAAGCGTTAACACTACAGTCTACATTACAGTAGTAGTGGAGTTACAAATCGCGTAGTAACATTAACCCTGACGAAAAGGCATAACATCTAGAAGAAAAAAATCTTTTCTTTACTAAATGATATGACACGAACTTTACATACACTGAGAATGTAATCATATATTTATTATCTTTTTGATAACTTAATTATATTAGTTGTTTCAATTTTTAGTATGACGATCTAAGGAAATTTCAATAACTCGCATGCAATTTAATTGCATTAGATTGCGAACTGAATCATTGTTATTTATACGGTCAACAACAGATACGGATTTTTAGAACCGTCGAGTTCTTCGACTATGCACTTTAAACATAAGCCGTCGAGTTCAGAATAGTAAGTAGAAGTTTGACATTTTCTATAGGCAGTCGTTGCCATTGACTGTACTTGGCAATAGTTACACGTCGACTGTATCGACTGAGTATACTTGTAGTCCAAACCTATATATGCCGATATATTTGTTGATACCATTGATTGCAAGGGAACATAATTATCACTTGTATTATGACGAACAAGATACTCTAATGAATCTAAGCACTGTGGTACATTTCATGAATAGCAGGTGAAATCATATGAAAACAACCATTTCGTTGAATGAAAATGAATGAAAAGTAGTAAATAGTGTATGGCGTCATTTGTAGACTTAACTAGATTTGAGGACATTTGTACTCTGATTTGAGAACTTTTTGAATTTAATTAAACTAAACTTATCTGTACATTAGCCTGAAGGATTATATTTTCCCCGTGTGAGATTATTACGGTTCTATTAGATGCGTCGGATATGAATACCGAAGCTTTAGTTGACTTTCAGCTATCCTAGCAATATTGGTGAACGAATTATTATTATTATTAACTAAATACGTGTCGTAATGAGTTTCCTTTTTGCTGAAAACACCCTAGCTAGTATTTAATAGTGTTCAGCCTATTGTGAACAGGAATCGTTCACGGTTGTTGGGTTAATTTCAGAACTGTTAATTGGCACAAAGAATAAACCGCAGAACAGTAAAAGGTACTGATGAAAATGCAGATTAATTTTAGTGAAGTAATACATTTATGGAATATAAGATTAGTGAGTTGAGTAACACTACATATTAATTCTATTCTTTCTCTCAGGACCATTTTGAAAATCGCAACATGATATTTGTGTGGCTTGAGAGCTTGGGACTGCACTTCGTGTGGGCAAGCGCATGGTGGATGAGCATCTGGAAACTGAAGTTCCTCGCGTGGCCAACGGGTATCGGCTGCGTGAGTTGGGACCGTAGCGACCGTGTGGTGAGTGCGTGGCTTGAACCCGTAGCTCCTTGCGTGGGCAGGCGGTAATTAAATGAGATGGGGTCGTAGCTCCTGGTGTGGGCAAGCGGCAAGTCAATGGAATAAGGCCGAAGCTCATGGTTCGGGCAAGCGGCAAATCAATGGTAAAAGGCCGAAGCCCATGGTGCGGGCAAGCGGTAGGCCGAAGCTCCTGGTGTGGGCAAGCGGCGAACGATATTTTTAGGTTGTAGCCCTTGAGTGGGCAAGCGTCGTCGTCGTCGTCGTCTCAGCCACATGACACCCACTGCTGGGTATAAGCCTTCCCCAAGGATCTCCACAACGATCAGTCCTGCGCAGTCCGCATCCAGCGGCTTCCCGCGACCTTCACCAGATCGTCCACCTTGTCGGTAGTTGATTTTAATTCTAGCGCCAGTTCAGCATAAGAGGAATTCAAAACTAAGGCTATACGACCTCATGGAATAAAAAAAACCCAAAGCCATACTTTACGAAGGCACGCTGTGGTGGCTCATTATTGTAACAGCAATAACCAAGAACCGATTACATCAATGAAGACTACCTGGGAACCTGCATCGGAAGACGAGAATCACCGCAAGAAATGAGGAACACCATTAGGATGCTAACTACCAGAGCAAAGTAATCTTAAAACTTAATATACCGTCGTCTGCGGATTTATGATCCGACCTACATATCTGCAAACTGCATCTGGTTTGACTTGTACGCAGATAGGTTCCCGCACAGAGACTGCCAATCAGCCAGAGTCGTACGTTAGTCGGTCGGTAACGATAGCAAGACTTTCAGCTCGGCGGGTCACACCAGATGTATGTGTGATGTGTGGGTGGTGGGTCTACTTGATAAGGAGATGATCGTTCTTTTGAGAAAAAAAAGTAGCCGGTCCCTTCCATTAAGATCCACAAAATGTTACTGAACTGCCTTTGTATAACTTTAATTAAATCACATGACAAAAAGACAATTCTATTCAAAGTTTGCAGTATACTACCTATTGATTTACCATGGGAGTCGAGAGCGCCACTCACATGTCGCCCTAATATGGTACTAGGTCTATTACAACCGCAAAACTATTATGTTGATAGAACACTTGATAGCATGTTTGTTAATCAGCCTCCTACAAAACGTTAGATCTAAAAATGTCAAAACTATATTTAAAAATAATGTGAGGAAACATTTTCTTGATAACATAGAAATATTAAGTTAAAAACCTATTGTTAAATACACATACTTTTATAAAATAATATTATTAATACCTTATAAGTTCTTTAAGTTTGAGACCAAAAATATATTTATTTAAAAGTAAGACTGATATCATTGATTCATAATTTTAACATTTACTCGATTTAAGTTAAATACATACATACTTGTAAACTAAACCTTGTTAAATCCAACTAAGTTATTTATATTATAACTAAGTTATTACAACAACCAAGTTATTAATATTGTATCGAGACTCCAGATTCTACAGTCGACTATGTAAATAGTTTTGTAGGGCAAATGAAAATTGTATGATACCTGTGTGCTTAATAATAATAAATAAATAATCACATAAAGTATACGAATATACATAACTTATAAGAATATATATTGTGACGATGTTGGTTAGCAATTAGCATTTAGATTTGAGCGACAGTTATTAATTAGTAAACCTAAGTAGAACTCGATCAACATTTAAATTATATTTCATTCGCTAATAACTTAAATATTCTGTTACATTACATTACCACATTAATGTAAAATAATTATAGAAAGCTAATGACTGCATTTTGTTTGTATTTCATCCATTTATGTAAGTACCTTAATTTGATGAATACGATTCTATATAATGAGTGCGGTGTAACTTAATATTAGAGTGCAGGTCTAGGTTATTATGTAATCCCATAAAATTGTACCATGTCGATAAACTGTTATCTTACCCTAATAAATATTATTAAGTATATAATAAATTAATATAATTATATAAAAATAATTGGAGTTCTTGCAGATAACATGTTAGTTATTTATAAAATGTTAAAAAGCAAAAGTTGAGACAAGTTACTTTATTACAAAGATTATTTAAAAGAACGCAATGCAGTAATGTGATTTGCAACTTATAACATAGTTTCATAAAAAGGGAAAATCTTCTAAGAAATTAGTATGTATGACATATATTTTGTCGTCTTTTTAGTCTTTAGAAAATATGAGGTTTTATAATAGGTATATTTACTTTACTTAAAACGAATGTGGTCATTCGTAGTGGTTGGATGGCCGAGAGTTAAACTGAATTTTAAAGTCATAGAAAACTAATTTAATTTGAATGTATATATTAAACTTATTTGCTTTATGATTGAAGTATGTACCTAGTGGCATATGCATCATCAGAATCATACAATTGTTGTGATATTTGAATGTACTACCTAGTGGTTGTGTTGATGCATGCCTGCTGGTGCAACTTTATGAATAAATAGGTAAATTAAATTTATATAAATAATAAGATAATGCATTGCCTGCTTTAAATTGGATAATTATTTTTCAATTTAATACCTAGTTCAATACCGTAATGTGAAATTGTCATTAATGTGAAATTCCACTGTTCTGTTAAAAACTCCGATATTTAGGATAAATTTTATTTGTGTCTGGGACAGACACACTATCAGGATGGCCGACTGTTAACAATTATAAATTTCATGAATGGAATGATACTTATTCGTTATGCTTGCTATTTAATAATATTAGTTTATTCGAACGTGGCAACACCGGTCGGCCTTTTGACAGCTGTTGTCATTCCTAAAAAAAGAGGGAAGCTAACTTTTAGTCTTCCCGGTGAAAATAGTTGTGTTCGTTGTAATTCATTGTGATAATGTACAGAATCAAGAGTAAAGGAGTTTGTAAGCAGTATCCAGGTGTTTTACTTATGTTCTTTAAAATAAGCTCTTTTGCTTATTTAATACCCTTAAACATGTTTAAATTTACATTTATTAATAACAAGTGAGCGCACGCTACTTTATCTGCATGGACTGGATGGACTGTGTCAAAGCATGATTGTGTTTTGTGCGTCAGTTTTTGTATTGAGAACAAAGGATTATTTTTACCACAGTAATAAATACTCTAGTTACGTGAAAAGTGAATAAGTAAAATCTTTCAGGATCATTGTCTCGGTACGTATTTAGGCATATCTTGCCCAAAATATGTCAATTATTGTATTATTTATAATATTTCGTTGTATAGATTTGGTACGCTATTTTATTATATGTATACTCTTAGATGAATCCCTGACTTCTATTTCACTTTAGATGTCTCGTTAGGAGTAGTACAAGAAAATGAGTAGGCATTCAACAATAAGAAATTGTGAAACAAGAGATTATTTGAACTTCAAATCTTCAAGCTGTAGATGTCGCTGAGTTTAATGAAAATCACTTAACTTATATTTAAGTTGGCACATTTTGTTATAAACAGTTCAAGATATTAACAACGGACGGGTATTCACTTTCAAATAATGTATTGTACTTTGGCTATGTACCTACAAAATAGTTAGTTGAATCTTCAATTCATTTTAATATGTAGCCAGAGTTAAAATTGAAAAAAAACACAGATTGCTCTTTGGCATAAACCAACATCTCCTCGCTATTGATAAAAGTTAGAATTTAAAAACATCAAGTCAGAATTTGATTTTTGAGTTTTTCAATGCTATTTTTATACTTTTGATAAATTTTAAATATAAAAATATTTGATAAAATTAAATTTATCATTAGTATAAAAATAACATTGAAAAATGCAAAATATCAAAAATTATTAAATATTGGCTGTTGCATCTTAATCAAGTGTTAAACTCTGAAAGATGTTTCTTTGGAATGCAAGGATATATATGCTAGGAATAGCATTGATGTGACAAACGCTGGCATACACCGTATGAAAAATATAAAAGTATTTGAGAATTTCGACGATGGTCCGCAAGTCTCCCTAGCTCAGTGGTTAGAGCATTCGACCGGATTTCCAAAGGCCGTGGGTTCAAGTCGATTGTGGCCGAGTTGATTTTTTCCAATATTTTTCTATTTAAAATTAATAATAAGTATCAAGTAAGAACTTTTTGCAATAGTAAATGATGCGCCTCTTATATTAATCAAGGCTTTTTTATCTTTACTTAAAAAAGCTTCAAAACACAATTTCATTACATACTTACAACATTTTTAACATTTCGAAATCGTGTTGAAACTGCTTTTTCATGCATTTTAGCAATGTTGAGAAAAAATACTATTCTGAAGTCCCGTGTTCAAATCGCGGTAGGGGCAAATATTTGTATGATGAATACGAGCATTTGTACATGAGTCATGGACGTTTTATATTTCTACACATAAATACTTATATATGTATAAATATATGTATTTATATCCGTTAACCTAGTATACCATAACACAAGCCGTACAGTACTTACTTTGGGGCTAGGTTAATTGGTGTGAGTGTAAGAAACATATATTTTTTTAATGTCAAAGTTGACATCAGACTTATCGACGGTTTATCTTTACTATCATTCATTATCGTTCAACTGCAATAAGCAACACTGCAATTGCAAAAAAAAGCTCAGCCACCGAGGAACGCTAAACTTCATAACCACCCCACTTCTCGTCAAGTAAAAAACTTTGCGATTAGTTCACAAGAAATAATAGACACGAGAAAAACTTAATAATAAAATACGACGTTGGGGTTGAGCAAACACAGCAACGTTTCGTAACAAACTTGGTATTAAAAAAGATGTAGAATTACTCACGTGTCTGTCATCACCAGCATAATATTTCGGCCATTTTGCTCTTCACTTACTCACTAAGCACTATTCAATTTAAACTTTGTGAATTTGGCTATCTTATGGTTTTTTTTAACTACTTATATTTTGATATAATGGAAATGGAAATAGAGAAAGCTGATATTTATCTTTGTTTTATAAACTTATTTTGTAAAGGAATTTTAACTCACTAAGCACTATTCAATTTAAGCTTTGTGAATTTTGCTATCTTATGGTTTTTTTTAACTACTTATATTTCTTTTGATATAATGGAAATGGAAATAGAGAAAGCTGATATTTATCTTTGTTTTATAAACTTATTTTGTAAAGGAATTTTAACTCACTAAGCACTATTCAATTTGAACTTTGTGAATTTTGCTATCTTATGGTTTTTTTTAACTTCTTATATTTCTTTTGATATAATGGAAATGGAAATAGAGAAAGCTGATATTTATCTTTGTTTTATAAACTTATTTTGTAAAGGAATTTTAACTCACTAAGCACTATTCAATTTAAACTTTGTGAATTTTGCTATCTTATGTTTTTTTTTAACTACTTATATTTCTTTTGATATAATGGAAATGGGAATAGAGAATGCTGATATTTATCTTTGTTTTATAAACTTATTTTGTAAAGGAATTTTACTTTATTATCTTAATGATAAACTTGTCAAAAGGCGCGAGCCCACCACCGCCCGGTCGTCCGGACAACAATGGCATATCTATTGTGTTATATTCCGTTGCCTGAGAGGTTAAGAAAAATAATAACTCAAATTCAGATCCCTCTAAAGATCCTAATGCCAAAGCTCACTTATTTTCTGAGTAACAAAATGTGTGGGGCTGATAGTACTTAAATACGTACCTTTATAGGATTTGCTGGATAGCCAATCCAGGATTGGCTGAGCTTGGCATGTGTTCTAGTCATATAAGTACTTAAACGTAACACCCTCTTTCTTAAAGCTTAAGTGCTTATTTTATGTATGTTTAGCAAAATTTTATCAACTAGCTTCCGCCCGCGATTACACCCGCGTGGTTCGCGTTCCCGTGGGAATATCGGGATCAAAAGAAGTCTATGTTACTCCGTCCATTCAACTAATTCTTTGCCAAAAATCAAGTCTATTGGTTGCTTAGTTAGGCCGTCAAGGAAGGACAAACAAACAATCTTTCGCATTTATAATATTACTTAGTAGTAGGATTAGGATAACATTAGTTATGATTATTAATTTTTGTTTGTGAAAAATTTGTAAGTATGTTTATCACCTTCTTGTTTTTTTATTCTTTCTTCTTCTATTTAACACTTTATCTAACTTTAAGGTTTAGTTTTGATTCTGGCATTTTTTGTTAGTTTTAGTTTATACCATTTTGCCTCTCTGGTTAAACCTTGTTTTGTACATAGTGAGAGTAAAAGCACTGCACCTGAGATACAGGTTTCCTAGTTCAGGTGCAGATGTTTACCATTGGCTTGTTTCAATCAATGGTTTATTACATGTAGGAACTAAGTTATGTTTACAGTTGTAAGTTATTGTAACTTGCCAAACAATGTATTTTTTCTTTGGTAAAATAAAATATATTATTATTATTATTATTATCTTTAACACAAACATACCATAAAAACAAAATAGCCAGATTTAAAGTAATTTTGAATATTTACAGCTCGCCTAGTTAGATAAACCTTGTCGTCTTAAGCATAAGTTTGTTTTCTAAGTAAATTACTGCCCGGCCCGCATCAAGCCTGCTTCAAAGCTACACCCAACAAACCTTATTTAGAAATTTCAGAGATGCAACGTATTTTAATAACAATACCGACGACACGGTTGGTACCAGACCAACGAAACATTTTTGCAAAATGAAATTTTGTCATGCTTCATTATGGTATTGTTCAGTTTTTTTTCTATGTTAAGACAAATGCTATTATAATGTGTATTAGTAAATATATAAATAAAATAGCAATAATGCTATAATAACAAGTGACAAATCACTTTTAAGGTGATTACCTGTGATTATAATTTGAACGTTATGTTGAGGCTTTGCTAGGTGTGTTTTCCGGTTAGTGGGTCATGAGTTATATACCCACTTTTGTCAAGTTTGTTCTAGCACTATATACATATATTTTTTTTTAACTAAATTCGTCTTAAACCTATTAAAGCTAAAATCATGGTCGTTAGGTTACATGTTCGGACAAATGTAACTTTAATTTTATTTACTAGTTTAAAGAAAATTAAACAGAAAGTAAAACAAAAAAAGGGTCTTAAATATCATGAACAAGTCTGAAAACTATGAAAACACTCGGCTCGTGGTTATTATTAGGAAGAAAATATTTTACCCAGCAAATAAGGAAAATTTATGGCGGCCATTGTGTGTCATTGTTCAGCGATAATACAAACAGGATCTCTGAGATAGAACAATAAAGATAAGCACAAGCAATAATAATTACAATGAAAATATGACATTTAGCGCTGCGGTTCACAAGGAAAGAGTGAAAATATGATAAATATGATAAATATTAAACAACAACCGTCAGGGCGAAATGAGACAAGTTGTTTTTTTTAAGTATATATTCTTGTTTTTTATCACATAAAAATAGCATTGAAAACATGCAAAATTAAAAAGTTATAAAAAAAGTGAAAATATATTATGCCAGTGGCCGCCCGCGGTTTCCTTGCCGGAGACCGCGGTAGACCCCGTGGGGATATTGGGGTAAAATATCTACTTTAGTTTAATCCAGATTATAAACTGTCTGTGTGCCTAATTTCATCTAAATCCATTCAGCAGTTTTTGGGTGATTGAGTAACAAACATCCAAACTTTCAGATTTATTCGGTTTATTAGGTAGACTAGATGGTTATCCAGTTTCCTGTGTTCACCTTTGTATAAATAATTTGACTTATATGTAACTGCTAATGAGTCCTTATATATTTTATATGTATGTATTTATGTATGTATGTTAAATATTTATACTATGTAGTATGTTTATGTATTATTCGTGAATTAAATACCCTTAATTAGCTATTCCCACTTTTGTTACAATATTCTGAATTATGGTTTATAGTACTACTTTATTGCCGATACGGTAGGTCTCACACCTTTTACTGGTTGACTGGTAGAGAATGCCTGATGACATTAAGTCCGCCATTTGCTGTATTTTTTTTTTATATTGCAATAAAGAATAAATAAATAAATAAATAAATAAACTGCTATCAAGCATCTTCTTTATAAATAAAAAGAAAACGCTGAAATGTATGTAAGCGCTTAACCTTCAGAACGACTGCACTAAATTGGATAATTCATTTTTGTTGTGTTCGTTATTGCTAGGACAAGGTTTGCATAAAAGAAAATAGTAAAAAAAACGTATGGAAAATTTTTAAATTTCCACGGGAAAAGCTAGTAGAAATAAAATAAAATTACCTTATTCGCCGCCAAGTCGGATGTACGCGACGAGGTTCGTCATGGTTGTATTCACACCGGAGTCATTAGGGTACCAAATTGGTAAAAAGGCACCCTTATGGTGCGACTCTGTCTGTCTATATATCAAGAACTGCTAACAACTTGAAATTTGGAACAGTTTTAGATGATGCTTGTCCAATTATTTTGCAAATAAGAGAAAAATAAAAAAATATTTTTTTTTTTAACAGGGAGTGAAATCATTTTTTTCATCAATTTTCATTTTTTAGGTGCGCTGCTTGCACATGCTCAAACATTTTTCTTAGTTTTTAGGCGGCATAGTTTTTGACTATTGATGAAAAATGTTACAAAAAATACTGATCATTTCAGATTTTTCTCTATGTAAACTTCGGATATAAGGGCGCCTAATATCAGAAGTTTACATAGAGAAAAATCTGAAAGGATTTTATGTGATAAAAGTTTATATTAAAATGTAATTTTAAGCTAACTTAAAATGTAATTTTAAGATATCTTAAAAATAAAAGCGATGTCTCTCAATAGCATACTTTTTCAGAAATCTTAAAAAAAGTAATATCATGCTTATTTGCTTTTGGTAAACCGAGCTCGACCTATGTCAATGTATGGGGACAATATATGATGGTACGGAACCCTGGGTGCGCGAGCCCGACTCGCTCTTGGCCGGGTTTTTTTTTAAGAAAACAACTAGTGTAAGATTATATTGTTTATTTTCTGTTATTGTAGAAACATAAAATACAAAAACTGATTATCTTGCCAGAGAAATATGACAGATTTTATAAATCCGACATAAGTACAGATAACAGCAGCTACGGCTTTACCCTTTGACCTTGAGAGCGCCCTTACGTCGCTCGTAATAGCGGCGGTTTTCGTAATGCAAATGTAAAGCCGTACGTGTATGTGTAAAGTACGTGCTGTTGACTGTACTTAAAGATTGAATGAAATAATAATTATTTTATTTATTTATTTATTATTAAGCATAATTAAACGGGTATAAACCCAATTACATAATTATCTTAAACAAAGTACATAATTTACATTTATAAAAAGCAAAAAAGATACAATAAGATAGTTAAATTCTATTACTAATACTTTTAGAATTATAAAAAAAATCAGTTTCTGGAAAAGTTACCAGGAGCGTGTTTAGTGCTTCATGCATACGACACAATGGTGATTGCGCGCGCGCCACCGTACGACACGGCGGAGGCGCGAACAACCGATGTCTACGACTTGAACTTATTCTTAAATAGTTTTCCGGAACATAAAAGCGACACAACTGTTCAACACATTCAGGTGAATCAATAGCACCCCGTAAGATCGCCACAGCCGTTGCAATGTCCGCACGAGCTCTCCGGCATTCTAAAGAGTCCATCCCCAACATACCTAGTAAAAACTTAGTAGGATACATAAAGCGATAGTATCCATACATAATAGTAGCGAGGAAAAGCCTTCTGAACGTTTTCCAGCATTAAGGCATATTTGGCTTCGTGGGGGTTCCAAATACATGAGCTAGACTCCAGCGAGCTTCTCACAAGACCAATCAACAACCAGCTTTATGACCTCAAGGTTCTGAAAATCACGTGAATTGTGTAAAATAAAGCCTAGACGACTGAAGCAGCCACGAGTAATTATGGAAATGTGTTCATTGAACGTCAGAGAAGGGTCAAACGTAACGCCCAGGTCTTTCATTGAGTCTGTGCGACGTATAATGTCACTGCCCAGCTTATAATTGTACTGGGTGGGACTAAGCTGGCGACCAGAAGACATAACAGAACACTTATCACAATTGAACTCCAAGCCATTGTCGTTACTCCACTTAAGAATGGCATTAATATCCCTCTGAATGAGTTCACAGTCCTCCTCATCGTTTATCTGTACTTATAATTTTAAATCATCAGCATTCACTTTGTAAATTTAAGAACTTTTACCACGTCGTTTATCATCAATAAGAAAAGCAAAGGGCCAAGTATCGATCCCTGCGTCACGCCAGATGGAGTTGGATAGGGTTGCGACAAGTAGCAACCGTGGCGTACATACTGCTGCCGGTCCAGAAAGTAGTCAGAAAGCAAGTTGATGAGCCTAGACGAAAAACCAAGGGAATCGAGCTTAGACAAAAGGATTCGACAATTAACCCGATCAAAGGCCTTGCGATAATCGAAATACAGTACATCCACTTGCTTGCCTTTATCCATCGATTTATATATGTACTCGGCCAACGTTAACAAATTTGAATTCAATGATTTTCGCGGCCTAAATCCGTGTTGTTCATTACATATGTAAGGAAGAACTTGTTTGAGAAGAACATTATTCAATAAAATCTCAAAGATTTTCGCTCGATTCGCACAAAGGATGGCAATCGGCCTATGCTCCTCTACAATTGACTTATTAGTGCCTTTGGGGATCGGCGTTACACGAGACACCTTCCATGCTGATGGATAAATACCTTGATTTAAAATGAGGCAGAACAAATGGCAAAGAGGAACGGCAATGGTGTCTCTACACATTTTCAAGAGATTCGCCGGCACACCGTCAGGTCCCGGAGACCAACTCGATTTTAAAGTATCGATGACACTTTTAACATCTAAGACAGAAAAATCGGTGACATCAATGTGCGCATTTGTCGAAACCGAGACAGGTACTGATTCCAGTGTTTGATGGTCCCGAGTGTAGGTACTAGCAAAATGGCCGCATCCGCGCCAGAGCACTGGAGCCCCTGGTAATAAACACTAGGCTTGAAACCGCCTGCGGATCTTAAACTATTTATGTATGACCAAAACCACGAGGATTGCAATGAAGATTACATTCCAAGTCTCTGAGATATGCTTCATATGCTAATGATATTTTTATCTTAAGACAGGCTTGATGATTAGAAAAACGATCGTAGCTCGCTTGACATTCAGATTTTTTCCATTTTCGGTGGAGACTAGTTTTTAGTTCGAATATCCCTGATGATATCAGCTGTAAACCAAACCGGATATCGCCTTGCAGAAAACTTAGACCTACGCTTTTTTGGGACATGCTGGTCAAGGACCTCATAAAGAGCCTTATAAAACAATTCCATAGCGCAAGGCAAATCTTGAAATTGGAGCACAGAGTTCCAGTCTAAATCATCTATACACCTTCGCAGAACAGTTCAATCGACTTTATTAAATTTCCAGTCCATGTCTATGTTACTGGATTGCATGGACCCGTGTTGAATTGTTGTCTCTAAGGTAATGGCAACGTCAAGTGCAGGGTGATATTTGTCTGCACGTGCTACGAGACCTCCAATCTCGGAATTCACTACATTTACTGCACAAACGCACTCCTGTGTTAACACAACATCCAATATACCACCATGGGAATTAACATCTTGATTTCTGTCTGCCAAATTACAACACGATAAAAAAATAACAATAATAATTGTTTATATTCAATGAAGCACTATTCATATTAAGATCACCTAGAATAATTACAGGTTTCTTTAAAGTATTAATAAAACTTTCGACTTTTGTAAACCAGTCCGAAACGATATTACCGGTTGAAGATGGGGATATATATACGACACAAAAGTACATAGCTTGTGATTGCACAGTGACGGATGCCCAGAGATCTTCTCCAGTCGAGGTTTCAAGGTCTTTAAGACGGCACATCGTAACACCAGGCCGCGCAGCCAACATCACACCTCCGCCCCATGAGCCACGATCACGACGAAAAACTGTCCAGCCATTGCTTACTACTTCAGCATCGCTTAAAGAGTGATCTAAAAGAAACTCAGTGACAGCAACGACATCATGATCAAGTAGCATCAAGCTTGTATTGAAGTTACGGAGTTTAGCCTTTAATCCTCTCACGTTCTGATATATTATGTCAACGGTGGATGAAGAACTGGTGACACATCGTGGATTTGGTAAGTTAGCATTAGGTGTTCTGTCGCTTGCATCAGGTAAAGCTCCGGTGTCGCTACAACTCACCATCGTTCCGTTGACTTTGACGAAAGGGACGTCTCCACTGCTTAACACACGCATTTTCAGGCCAATTATCGGAGGCTAATATTCGCTCAGAGGAAGCTGAAGGAACGCATATTTTGAAAGATGCATATGGACCACGAGCCTTGAGACTGTCAACTTTGCAATCTGTGCTTCCAGTGATGTTTGAAATGTGCGCCTTAACTTGGTCTTCGGTTGTACCCAGCTTGAGGTAGTATAGATGGAAGTTGCGCTGTCTTTCAGAAGCTTGGAGCTCAACACTACCTGGCACAGCGGTGCCTCGCAACAGCCCAGCGGGAGCCCGAGTACAGCGTTGTCCATTCTTAGCATCGCTTGTTGGTGTGCTAGCGGCAGATGCATTAACTTTTTCAGCTGAAGCACCAGGCGCGGGTGCACTCTTTTTGCGAGGTCTTTTTGCAACTTCACTCCAAACTTCATTCCCCTTTGTTTCCACGTTATCGGAAGCCTCAATTTGCGACTGCATAGGATTGCTCTGCTCATGAACATTGCTATTTGACCCACTCATAGATAGAGCAGGAGGCACCGTAGTTGTTTGTGTAGAGGAGCAGCCAGGTCCAGGAGAGGCCGCCGAACTTAAACGCTCGAGACACTTTCCCATCGCTGCGACCTTTTCAGCCAATCGAGTTATTGATTCTGAGAATACGCCGCTGCTGTCTCAGATATAGACTTGGTAATTACATCGTGCATACGTTCCGTAATAATGAGGTGCAACTCCTCGCGTATGATAGATCTTATTTGGTAGAGCGAGGGAAAATAATCGCATTCACCTGGCAAGGATTCGTTTATTGATTGCGATGGTGCAGGTCCACGTCGGAGTGTAATATTATCTGGGCTATCCTTGGTTGAGTGGGCAGGCGTATTGGTATTGTCACCTTTAAGTGCTTTACATACGCACGCCTGACATTTCCAAGCCGCCTTATGATCTTTGGTCATTGTATATAAAAATCGTTTTTCCGCAACATTCGCACACAGGAAATCATAGTAGTCCCGACAGAGACAGCATTGCAAGTATTGTCTGCCTTGCACCACACTGCGACATCCGGCACAAGAAATAGTAGGCATGCCATGCCGCAACTGTGAACGACTTGTACCAAGGAGTTGCTGAAGATCAGGTAATATCGCTCGCTAGTCGCTGCGTACAGTGGTAGCGGTAGTGACTCACGTTACGTAGTGTTCTGTAAAATCGAGCGCGCCGCTTCAAGTCGCCGTAGCCGAGTGGGTAAGAGGCTCGGCACGCTAAAGGTCCGGAAGTCATATCCAAGTGAGCAGTAACTTTTTCACTATTTCTTAAGGTTAATGGAGACTTCGGATGCGACGTGGCGGATTCCTCAGCTCCACAGGGGCGAAGTCCGGGGCTCCAGAATATTTAAAAATTATAAATTGTATTAATACGCGACCGACTACAACACGATCGACGACCATCCCATAATAATAACCCCGTTTTGACATTTTTATTCGTATTTTATTCACTTGATATCTCTCTCAAATATTGGATGGATATTTGAGAAAGACTTGGATGTTTTCAACTCTGTATGCAGCTTATGAGGGCGGCGATCCCTTAAAGCTTAGTTAAGTAATACTCAGTTGATACCACATTTTTAAATAAAGATCGGAAAGACGCTAACGCCATCATACCTTATGTTAAGTAAGGATTTGGCTACAGATGAAATCATACTCTTTCTGGAATGAGGAACTGACTATTTTATCTCTAACATTGCCGGAACACAACAACGCTGAAAACAATGTTTTATGGCGTCAGACTTAGTTAAGAACCTTCGTTAGTCTTGCAACAAGTCTTATTTATTCAGCCAAAAATTATAATGAGAACATAAAAAAATCAAAAGGGGAAACACACTTTTTTTTTGTTTTTAATTTTGCATTTTACAATCCTATTTTGATGTGATAAATATTAAACAAGAAATTATACTAGAAAAAGCAACTGTTTATAACACCTTTTTTATGTTGTATGCACACAGGGGACCAAATGCCATCTGTTAGCGCAGTATTGTTTCAAACTTACCATATCGTACTACGAATCTTGTTTTTGACGTCATCGCTCAATCTTCGCTTCCAAAGTGTGAAGTGTGTCAAAATGTGACAACTTAAAAAATCAAAACGAAAACAAAACGTTCTTATGACATGATGATTTCTAATAGATGATGGTCGGCCTACAGGGGACAATTCTGGGTAGGTACTTTTGGTCATAATTGTATCTCAATCCTGTTTCAAAGTAGTTTTTTTCTTATTGAAGTAATAAAAGCTTTTTAAAAGATCACTACTTTTTAAAACACGATTGAATAAGATTGCGGTTAAGCCTTAGCAGAATTGGGCCCAGCTCGAGAGTGGTCATTCGGTCTTAGCTAATGTCGCAACAAGAACTTGTAGTGTAACAAGTAACTACTAAACCGTATTGGGCCCGCGTGGTTGGTCGTGGCCATTTTCTTATCCATCCATAAAGAAGGTCAGTGCCCCAGCAGCTCTAATGACGACGAACCTTTGTAACATGATCGATCACAAATATAAAAAACACATGATCTACACACTGCTACGAAGCTACGTAGCACTCTCGTAGTCATCTACGAATGCTACGAGCATTTTTTTATTTTACAAAACGTATATGAGAAAATATTTAAACTTTGCCTAGCTTCATGTTTACAATAAAAAACTAAGCTTCATTCAGGTTTTAATATTGAAAAGAAATATAACCTTTTGAAGCACAAAAATCTCTTCAGGAATTTCAATTTACCTTCCTAATCTTGCTTGCAAAAATGCCGACGTGCAGCCTCGTCCAATCACCATTGAGCCGAATATAAATCGTAACTCGATCGGAAGAAGCGAAAATATTTCGATTCAAATTTGTCCAACAATGTATTTAGAGAGCGTCTGGGTGATTCTCGTCCCAAGTCCGACCTGTGGATCAATGAGTGTTGTTGGGTGCGGGCGGGGGTCGGGTATGGGTCGGGAGCGTTTCACGCAATACCAAAATACGCATTTATCTGATACTAACCATTCCCTGAATGCACTGTTAACAGAAAAATCTGTTTGTAGAAAGAACGTTTCACCAAAACCTTTTGTCTATAGAGCCAACCCGTCTTGTGTGCTTTTATGCTACAATGTTAAAAGCGGTGTGGCCCTCAAAAATCCGACCGATTTTCATCGCTTACTATGAAGTTCCGTAGTTCATCATAATACAAGTAATATGATAGAAAAAGTCTCTATAAATGGCTTCTTATTGTAAGTTTTGCCGCATTATCAAACCCCTCTTCCCTAAAACATAGACTACCAATATTTACAACTACCTATGTCTATCCCTGTATTCTCCTAAGATATGTCACAGGTCTCTGAAGAATCATTCTGCAATTTAGAGAATGAACTGTCCAGCAGTTGTTTTCTTCAATTTGCAGTAAAAACTTCGGTCTCTTTAGGACAGGGTTTCCCGAACTATGGGTCACGACCCACTGGTTGGTCAAGAGCGCTGCAAAAAATTCGCTGATTCCGAATATACCTACTCATTGTGCCCAAATTAGCGTTTAAGTAATTTTGAATTTCCACTGACGATATTATTGCTTCATCGAATCATTTAAACATTTTTAGCAAAATTTTAATTTGACTAAGTATTAACCATGAAATGTATTTCACTTACAGACAAGAAAGAAAAGTACGTTTATTTGGGACAAAAACTACGGCGATACAAACAAAATAAAAACAATCAATAGAGCAGGGTTTGTCTCAAAATGAATCCGACAGCAGGATGGTTGGATTTTGACCAGCGCTGGTCGTCCGTCGGTACCGTTTTAGTGGGACTGAGAGCAGTATTAACCGGCTGTTTATCATTTATGACAGACAGATAGACAAACAAAATAATATTCTCCTTTCTAATGCGAATAAGGATTACACAATATATGAGAAAGAAAAATGGCCTGTTATTAAACGAAACTCGAGGAAATAACGTCGCACGGTGACGAGTATGTATTATTAAAGGCTCGAAAGGAGTATGCCTATTTATTTTATGTGAGTACGCAACCGTGGAAGTTGTCTCTGATGTAATTTTACGCAGCGCTCAATATTACATTGCGTTAGGAAACATTTTACAACATTTTATTCGCTTTCAATTTGTTTATGTTCTAAATATCGTCGTCTCAGTCACATGACTTGATCATGATCGTCGTGTAGATTCTCGTCGTGTAGGATCTCCACGACGATCGGTCTAGCGCCCGCGTCTAGCGGCTTCCCGCGACCTTCACCAGATCATCGGTCCACCTTGTGGGGGGCCTACCCACGGAGTGTCGTCCGGTACGCGGTCGCCATTCCAGAACCTTTCACCCCAACGGCCATCGGTTCTTCTCGCTATGTGTTCCGCCCACTGCCACTTCAGCTGAGCAATCCTTCGAGCGATGTCAGTAAATCTTCTCATTTTTGATTCGATCACGCAGAGAAACGCCGAGCATAGCTCTCTTCATTGCACTCTAAATATACAGGGTGTTAAAAGACCCATACCGAAGCAGTAATATTTGCGTAGTGTACATCTAACTAAATAAGAATATGTGAAAATAATTGCTGGGAAACGACTTTTATTTTTCGTTTTAAAAAAATGAGTGTTATTTTTACTAGCAAAAAAAACGCATGCAACAACCAACGTATGCGTGTCTAGAGGGCAGGAGTAGGTAGTAGGGATCCAGATTCTTTGATTGGTTTTGATATTCATTGCGGTTTTGTAACTATAAACGATAATATTTAAAAATAAATAGTGACTTTGATCCTCAATAACTCCTTATTTATCAGGTACCCAGATTTGTCCCCATACAAGAAAATTATTGTAACAATGGGTAGAATACGTGGTTTTCGTTTTCGTTATGGGTCTTTTAATACCCTGTATAAGTTATAAATATATAATACTAGCTCCGCCCACGATCTTTCCCGCGTGGTTACCGTTCCCGTGGGAATATCGGGATAAAAAGCCTATGTTACTCTCCGTCCTTTCAACTAACTCTATGCCAAAAATCAAGTCGATTGTTTGCTTAGTTAGTGCGTAAAGGAAGGAAAACACTCGCATTTATAATATTAGTTAGGATAGGAATAGGATTTATTACCCACTCGGTTAATTTTAAAAATGAAATGAAGTTATTTAACAATTGTGGTATGATATGTAAAGGAGAAAGATGAGCATTGACTGCGTATGGGATAGTTATAAAAAAATAGTTTTGGTTATTCACGCTTACTGCTCTGTTATTATTTGACACTCATAACATTCATTCATAACCATACCTAATAATATACGAATCCGATACTTGATGGAACTCCAAAATGTAGAAAAACATTTACAATTTTATAGACATATACACTTACACAAACATACAGTTGAGGCCTTACTCTCACAGAAGGGGTAGGCAGACTAGACGTAGATTTTTTTTACTGATCTCTAACCTACTCAATCGGTATATCTTGTAAGCTGGTTTTTCGTATAAAATTCATTATTCACAAATAGTATTGTGAGGCAAATTTAAACAATAAAGTTATGTAGACTATTCAATTTCGTCTAGCATGTTGCACTTAGGATGTTACGCTTAGTTCGTTTTTCGTTTACAGAATGAAATTTCTGCATTCAAATATGTCTTGTACTGGAGGATACTTCACAAGGAGATGGGAGAAACGACATCACAAAATAAAACATGACCCATTAACGTCGTATTATTTATTTTGTCTGTGTTCCAGCCGCCCGGTACAGACGCGAGCGGCGTTTACCGTCAGTAAGTACACGTATGTAACGCTACATTACCAATTTTCGAAATACTGATATTATCGTGGGCCGAGAGCCCCGCAACGCAAACATACAGTGGCAGTAACTCTGAGAGCTGGCACTCGGATCTAACATTAACACATAACTACACCTCATAAATTCTATAGTCATTATGCATTAACAAATTCCATATAATGTCCTCCTACACTACTAACTCATTGATAGGTCGGCCGAAACTTATCGAGATATAAATAAATTCGTCGATAACGATGATCTACATACATCGAATTTAGTACTATCTATTATTTAATATTTACACAAAAGTTACAAAATCTTTTATTTTATTTATGATCGTACTTACTCTCATTCTAGCAAACATCGGGACAGACTTCAGTGCTGACACTCTTCAAACCATATAGAAGATGCATCAGATCATTTATATCTTTGCACAAAACTTGCACTTAAATGCACTGCATTATTACAATACATATTCGTGTCGCGGTATGAAATACTCAAGCAAATATGTATTTTCAAACACGCCTTCAAATATTTGAAGTATTCATACATTTGAGGTTGAATTAACTTATTCAGTTAATTCAACAGATTCTCGAGGAAACTTGGGGTCAGATTTTGTCTTAGTAAGTAGGTAGTTTCGAAGTGTATTCCGGTCCTCTTTTGCTGCATACAGTTGAGATGAACGAATTCGTTCCGTAACTAAATACATTGAACTTCAAATGTTGAAGATCGAAAGATGTTTAAAATGCCACAGACAAAAATGATCCGTAATAAAATATACTCATCAAGAGATTACAAATTATAGCGCCATTTATTTCAAATCCAAAATAGTTATGTTTCAAAATTCTAGATACGACCGACCTTCAACTTTAAAATACAACAAAATCGCATAGACTTTTTACAGTAAGTCGATAATTAATATAGTACACATCGTTATTTCAAATTTGATATAAGGAATTTTACAAAAAGATAAAATTATTAAATTCCAGTCATATACAACATGAACTCTAAAGCATTATACAATATAAATATTAGATAGGATTTACAACAAATGATTTGTTGAATAGTCGCAGGCAGCGGTGAGTGCAAATACTACACAACCCATCAGAATTAAATCTAACAATAAACTAATACCTCATTTCTATACGTCTATAATGTACCACCGGTATTAACTATGCTTTCTAAATCATATTATAATGTGTCTTATAACTGATAATTATTTGATCATACAGTTTTCTTTTCTACACCTCCTTTTCCATGAAATGAATTTCACTAAAATTGTTTTTGTGTTTTCTTTGTAATTTCTGTAAAAAATCTATCGTGTTTGTGACCGGTAAGGCTGTTTGTAATTTAATTTATATTAAACAGTCTTGATTTTCAAACTAGTCATTAAATTAGGCCTATCATGACAGCCAACTTTTTTCCAAACAACTACTCACTCATTACTCAACGCCAACGCCCAAGATAAATAGAAAATGTCGATTTTAGAAGGATATATTCATATTTTTATCTCACATCATATTTTTTATGTACTGTGTATTCATGTAGAAAAGTATTTGGCCAAAGTTTTTAGGGTCTCTTTCTCAGCGTTTGTAGATCAAAAATTATAATCCCAAATTTTTAAAGGAGGTAAACATAAGCGTAACTTCCAAAGCTTTCGATTTAGCAAGACTGAAATTTAGACTATCGTTATATTGTTCAATCACTCCCATACTAATGCCCAAATACTCAAATGCTTCTTAACTATGCGAGCATCTTATAGATCATGTTGTTTCTTTAATAAAGTTGATTTACAAAAGCTCTCAAAGTTGTGGTCAGAGAGCTTAATTTTCTCAAAAAGAATTCACTAACTAAAAAAAACTATAACCTCAAATAAAAAGAAAAATTAGCGTACTATTGATGTAAACGCTAAGATTGGTTATCATGAATGCATCACCGAAAGACCACGGATATAACTCGCTGAGCGTTAGTTTAAAAAGTTAAGAAGCGCTTGAGTTTTACGGCATAACAAAAGCACATCGCACACCCAATTATCTCACCAATTTCCTCACTCTTTCGACACCCATACCCGCTGCCTGGACAGAACAAATCGTCAGAAACAATGGTTCACATGAGTGGTTCTCTCACAGTTAGTGCCCCGGGAAGCCAACTGAAGCCGTGCGCAGTCACTACACACTACTGCCGATGCCGCCGAGCCGGCTACACTGTCGAGCGATACTTCATGCGATTGGTGGATGACGTCTTTGTCTCTTAATACCAACACTGACCAGTCACTATAAAACATTTTTTATTAAAAAAAAGGAGTACCAGTTAGCTTCCATCACACCTGGGGCCTGATTCTGTTGACATTTTGTTTTAATCGTATCTCAATTATGTTTTAACATTAGTTCTTATTTTGCCCTGTAAAAACAAGAAAGAAAGGGCAATACATATTGAAACGAGATTTAAATACGATTAAGACTAAACTTTGGCAGCATTAGGACCCTGGTGTAATATAATGATAAAGCTGTGTTTCTTCCAGATTGCAGCTTCAAGAAGTTTGTTAAGACACTGGAAATTATATATCGTTAGCATAAACTCTATGCTGTTAGATCAATATCAAAGTAATATCTTATCGTGTTTAAAAAAATATCAACACTGAGAATACAGAGCATTGCCTCAACAGTTTCTGTTCTTAACCCTACCATCGAAACTGAAGTCATATTCAAAGTGAATTAGTCTTGGAGTGATAAAGTCATGAAATGTATGATGGTAAAATAGAGTTGGTAATTTGGACAAAGAGCCATCATCTCAACCACCATAACACTATTTTGTCTAAAGTAAATTATTATCTCGGGCCAATCAAAACACTCTTATTGCTATGATGATTGTTTTCCATTACATAATATCAATGAACTAAGTATGTATTTGATATTGTCTTATTACAAGCTAACATATATAAATTGAATATGGATCGCTGTGATAAAATATGATATTGCAAATTAGAGCATGTAAAACTAGCCCGAAAATAATAATCGTGTATACAAAGCTTTTACGAAGACGTCACTAATATTAGTTTTATGATCACTAAAATTACATTATCACTATTTATTGTGACGGCACGTAACATCTTCATAAGAAGCTTTGCCCTATCAATATCTGTTAACAAATTACATATCTGATTTGTCCATAAGCTCCAGAGGCAGTCGTCTGAGATCAAATAAGGAATTTGTGAACAGACATTAATTTATCATTTACAGAGGTACTTTACAGGCGAGGTTTACCAACATAATTCCTAGTTATAAAAACGAGGAACAGTACAAAAGTAAAAGTTTCAAAAAAGTTTTGTGTCCCATATCAGTCGTATTATTTGTGCAAATCTATAGACAGTAGACATTAAATAACAAAATGTTCGCATTGAAGTGTCGCTCAAAAGTATTATGGTAACCGCGTAGCCTCCGACAGACATATAAACAAGTGTATAATTATTATTTTCTATAATAAATGGACCAATCATGGCAGTGAAGGTAGGATCAGTGCTGTCATTGGTCGATTTCGCCCACTCTTATATGTCTAGCAGACGCTAGTTTAAGAACTGAGGTGGTGTCTTCCGATTTCGGCTATCGATGTGGACTCTAATTAGGTATAAATATTTGAGAATTAGGTGCTACTTTTGGTCAATCTCAGAAAATATTTCACGTTACCTCAGATTTTGAGAATAATGTCAAAAGCATCGTGACAATTTTCAGTATTTGGTGAGACTGCCAAAATTAAATAATTCTCCGAAACCATAGCACATCACCTCTGATCTTGAGATTGCGACCGATTTTATCATAAATACATCCTTCATAGAATTAGCGATTCGTAAAAATGCCTCCCTAACACTATTTTATTTTATATATCGTTATATATTTAATAAGTTTATTAAAGAACAAGGATTATTTAGAATATTTTTAATGTTCGTTATAACAGTTTTTGTCCTAAATTTCGTTCCAGAGACGCAATCGCTCGTTCTACGACGGAGTCCTGCGGGTTCCTATGAAGTACGAGCTACGCTGATATGGTCTCAGTCTCAAGACAGTCCCTACGTCTGATCTATGATACACTCTCCCTATTCGAGCTACTGGCTTGAGTCCGCTGCCGACACTGGGACCGAATGGGATTCAGTTATTCAGAAAGTTTCATTTATTGTTTCTACTGTCAGACATGTTAATTTGACGCGAAAATAAACTAAAAATACTGAAGTAGCGGCTTAGAGAATAATGTGAACAATGGAAGCAATAGAGGTAGTGGAACTGCTAAGTAGTTAGATATTGATAATTTTTATCAGAGCCCCATATATTTCTTCACAGGTTTTATGTCATTATAATTGTAAGTCCCTGTCGGTGTCGGTTGCGTCCACAAGCCTCTGATATGTGGGATGATGTGTGTAGCGCCGCGGCCGCCCGCCGAGCCCACCCGACGGTACAAAACTGGAGCGTACCTACTATACGTATATTATATACAATGTACAATACAATATTCATAAACACTATGGTGGCTACGAGGCGAGCCTACGGCGGGCGGCGAGGCGTGCGCCTCGCGCGTCAGCAGGTATACATTCACACAATAATATACATCATAACTCGCTCTATATATAACAATTACCGAGCGCGCACCACGCTCGTAAACAACATAATATACAGCGGAATCGTAGCACTCTTTCGATTCGATTAAAAAAATTGACTAGAAAATCTCAATTCGCTATGAGCACTATGTGTGCGTGGAGGGCGAGGAGAAAATGTCGGCGGCGCGCCAGGCCTCCGCCTCCTCCTCGGCGTCGTACTGCTGCAGAAACGGGTTGGTGGAGCTGTAACGGGGGCAGAGCCCGCCCGAAGAGTTGAGGGTCACCGCGAGCCCGGCTGACGTTCCGGGGATGGCAGTGCGCGGTGAGTCACGCGGCGTCAACTCGCGCGGGCTGGACTCGCGCGGTGTCATCTCGCGCGGAGTGGACTCGCGCGTCGTACTCTCCCGAGAAGTCGACTCCCGCGGCGTGTGCGTACGCGGGGAGTCGCGTGGGGAGTGCCGCGGGGAATGGCGGGGAGAGTTGTTCCGCGACGCGTTCCTAGGCGACGCCGCCCGCTCCGGCTGACGCAGGATGGAGGACACCGAGCCGGTGTGCTTGATGGTGTCGGCGGGGCTGTGGCTGCCCGAGCTACTGCTGGGCGAGCCTGGCGAGGACACCGTCACTTGACGGGAGCGAGGAGGAGCGGGCAGTGGCCCGCGGAGAGGCGACTGCGGACGATATGGGCCTCCCCTGACTGATGAGAGAACCTGCCGAAAGAAGACAAGAGGGTTTATAAAGGGTTTTTCTCAGTTATTGAAGATTCCGGGAGGGGCACGCTGCCACCATCAGCCTTATCGTTACCTTCCCGTTGTTCATAAAAATATGTTCGATCTAATTCAATCCCTTATGATTTCAATTATAATCAGAATAAAAAGCTTAAAACACCAGAAACTAAAGTTTACTCACATGTGCGGGCGGCGAGCGGTCTGGCACGGGCCGACCCGAGAGAGCTGGAGGCGGAGATGCTGCTAATGCTGCCACTTGAGGCCGATATGGACTGACTGAGGGCGGAACTCGGCCTGAGCAAAGCAAACGATTTTTTAAAGCAATTTTCGGTAAGCTTGTTCATGGAACTGATGAGAAAAACATTATGGGTGTTTCAGAAATTTTGATATACCTACTTAACTAAATGTGATATAATGCTGAATTAAGAACTATCGCATCAAATATAAGGGAATTGGAAATAAGTTAAGCCAGGTCCCCAGTCCTTCAGGATTCTGGGATAGACGCGCTTCCAATTTCAGCCTTAATTTACATCGGGTATGATGAAAGCTAAGCTTCTTCCCGTTGTTCATAAAAGATGGAAATGAGAAAAAAAAATTAAGAACTCATAAACGGTGAGAGCAACGATATATACAAATTAATGGACTCAATGACCTTGTAATTATTGTCCATGCAATGAGTAATAAGATGATTATACCTGGGGGGTGGGCGACTGAGGCCGCTGGCGACGCACTGACTTTGCTTCCACGCGGCCCGATTGCTGGCTCGCCGCGCCGAACTGTCTACAAACATACATGCGTTAAGGTACCGCTTAGCCATTATAAACATCAATTTCTTTCTCTACGTCAAACTACTGTACTAACTACAGATACTACAAACATTGAGGTATAATGTACTTAGTACGTCGGTACATTATTCGTCAACGTCTACAACATTGAAACGTTTGAGAATTCGAGAGAAAAAGACTGCATTAAGATTGAGTTGGTCCGTTTCTGAATTGGAAATTGTAACGTCGCAAATCTGAGTCATGCATGATTGTATTAGGATTTGCTTTCAGATGAGTTTGAGACGTTCTCAACTTGAAATTCTTAATTCAGAATCCGACCATTTATTAACGATATGTTATTGATACAATGAAAGAAGCAGATTTATTAGTAAAACTGAATTATAAAGTCTCCAAAGAAATTACTTGGAGGGCTACTAACCAATTCTTGACCATTTATAAGTAACTCAGCATATTTGATAGAAACTGCTTTACATAAAAGTACACACAGAAAAGCAGAGCTTATACTGTTACTATAACAGTAGGATACATAAACCGAAAACTCGAAAGCAAATGCTCGCTACAGAAGTTACAGAACCCAAGGGTTCTGGTGGTATAATATGAAAGAAGCTACCGTTTTGCCCAAAATGGTCATCTGAAGACCCAGTACAAGCTTATAAAAACTATCAACAACTATAATGTCTTCTGCTTTGAGAGGAAATGGAAAGTCATAATAGGTCTTCGCTGAATTCATAGTTTTCATAAAATTGAACTTATGATAAGGGTCTAATACTTTAGGTTAATTACAAAAGCAACTCTGTCCATTAACTTTTCCCGCCTTACCCTGAATTGATTTTGATGAATTAAGAGACGGATTGGACCCTGTGTTCTCATAAGATCAGATTCTAAAAAAAGACAGAGTAGTTACAACGTAAATAGAAAAAGGAAAAACTTATAGTGTAGTTTCTAATTTTGTATCTTTGTCTCGAATTTGATCAAATATTTCTAAAATACTCATGGGAATAATGCTGATGAAGTCGCGGAGAAAACTAGGAAACCTCCGGCCGGCATTACACTTGTAAGTTTCTTTGCTTTTTTTTTAAATAACGTCAGTCAAACCGCCTGCAGTTCTATTCCCGTTAACTAAATAACGATAAGTCACTTCTAAAGGTTTTAGACTTCCTGAAAGCATCCAACTAAAAGAGATATTCTTAACTAGGCGGCGAGTTACAATAGACAAGAATAGTCGCAGTGACTACAATTCCCACTGGAGCTGTATAGCTCCTAAATTGCATAAATAATTGTTTACAAAACTGGCAAGTGTAATTTCAGCCCAACAAGATGAGAGATGACATTACCTGAACGCTTAGGAGCAGGCCAGATCTGCAGCAAGCATTGGAGGACATGTATCGGCCTCTGGTAGTCGAGCTCGTTGGGCGGTTGGGAATGCAGCATTAGAGGTGGGGCGAGTGCAACTGCGAGGTGTTGCGGCGACATCTTGTTTCGGTCTTGAGCTGCTACCACTAGTGCTAGGTGGTCGAGGAGGAAGACGAGGGTAGCGCGGGCGGCGCGGGGAAGGCACTCCACTATGGAGGCCATGAGACGCGCGTTGCCTTCGCGGTCGTCGGGGAGGCAGACTCCTGAAATGGACGATTGAAATTGAACATGTAGAAGTTGTCTTGACATTGTCAGGCATACCGAGTTGGGCCTAAATATCATGTCCTTAAAAATCGTAGTGAAATAGTAATACTTAGGTTTATCAAACTGTAAAGAAATCATATTTCAGATCATGGTGCAGAACAAAAGTACTTACTGTCTTTAATAGTCAATAAAGCAACTTTCACAATGGTCGATCATGGGATGGGTGATCAAAAATTTACTTTGGAAGGCACGTAAGGCCGTTGGTCCCGACTGTATTATTTTACAGTCGTTAAAAGCCACCAATCTGCATTCGGCTCGTGTGGTGGATCATGATCCGTTCTTTTTAGTCCTAATCTCAGCTGAAGTCTGAAGTTTAACCTACCACACTATTAATCAAATACAAATAAAAAAGTTACCTAGAGCATCCAGCGTCATCTGGAATAGACAACGGCTAAACAGCGGCTGCGGCAGTTCCCTCAGATAGTCTTTCAAAAGCCCCGTGATGACGTTGATGTCGGGAACGGAATCAGGAGTCAGTTCCACGCCTCGCGCATTTCGCTCAAACGCTTCTCGCAGGATGCGTTTCTTGCTTGCAGACCCACATAACCGGTATAGACCTGTTAAATGATATTGATCATGAGTTGCTTAATAACTGTGCAAAAATATGAGACGGATAGATAAATTGAGAAGATAGAAACGGATAAACTGTGTAAACGTGGCAACCATACATAAATTAGAGTGATGGAGAATAGTGGATTGAGCTGTTACGAGTTCGTTAAGAGCTTAACAGCAAAGCACTCTGGTGTGTGGTTTTTTTTAGAACACCCTATTTTTAAAGCGATTTTTAAAACTTGTCAACTACCTTCTACGACCTCTCGAGAGCTTACAAAGTACAAGTAACCAAAGGATTGTTCTAAATTAGCAAGAGTATAAATAACCAAATGGATAGAAGATCTTTGCTACTAGCGATATTTTAATGGTGATGTCAGATGCTCAATGAAACTTACCAATAATATCCAACCCCCTCCTTTCAATTTCTTCAACACACCGCTTTACTATTAACGGTACTGGCGGTGCGTGCTGCGGCCGAATTTCACGAGACACGATTGATTCCAGTTCGGTCCCAAAGAGCGGTTGCGGCGAGATCCGCGACGGTGTCGGACGTCTTCGGAACAGTTCATGTGGTTCCGTGTGGCGGACACGGACGTAAAGAGTGCCACGGGGTTCCATCTATACAAACAGAGTAATAAATTATATTAACTATCATAACGTTATGTTTGATAAAGCATCGTATCTCTCTCCTACTTATAATTAGTGAAAAGGAAAATCTACTTCCATCAAGCTAGGTCACTCAGTAGGTTAAGTCACAAAACGGGATTGCTTATCATCTTAACTTGGTTGAGTTTTTCGTTATTCAAATCTGACTACAGTAGGGAAGGTTCGGACAGCTTATAGTATGGGACAATGTTGATTACTTAACAATTTCACTACTAATACGCCCTTTATCAGTGCACAGGCAAAGTATACAATCCTAGCTACATGGTGTACTAGTTTTCGGCAAACTGTCAACGTCACTGTGTCAACATTGTGTCAAATCGATTTCTATTAGTATCGGACAATTGAGACATACTATATATTTTCTTTTTATTGTTTATTACATGAACAATTTAGTTATTTTCAACGACACACGTTAAGAGGTTTAACAACCGGTTATCACAAATTATATAAATTATATCAAAACAAATAAAAATGGCTTGCTCTTTTTTAATATTTTTTTATAACATCAGTCAAGTCGTAAAGTAACGAACAGCGATGTTCATTTAGTAGGGGACATGTCCACACGACCCTTACTTCACGAAATAATCATATAAATAAAAAAATATTATTAATTAAAAAATAGTATTAAGTTACGTACATCTTATGCTTTGGCGCGCACTGTTCATTGAAATAAAACAACTTTAACGGATATCAAACGCGCTATATATCCACGAACTAAGTTGTAATTGTCCGTATTTTTTGGTTTACAATTACAACTTAGTTCGTGGAAATATAGCGCGTTTGATATCCGTTAAAGTTGTTTTATTTCAATAGTATTAAGTTAGTTATTATTATTAGCTTTTATTTAACTTACAGAATATATATGTAACCGGTTAAGGGATTTAGATATTTTTCAATGAAAGTTTGGCTTAATTATTTTTTCCGAAATAATTATAGTCATAGTCATATAGTTCAATATCGTTTGGTAGTGTTTTCGTTAATTATTGTTAACTAAATCGTTTTGTCGTAATTGATGACGTCGTTTGATAATAAACTCGTGCAAGAGACATATTGTATGAACATATTTTGAGTAAAATAATAATATGGTGCCTATCCCCTATCAATAGACTAAGTATAATATGTTTTATATTGCTGTAACCTAATGTAATACTTTTACGGTTAATAAAATTTATCAAATCGTGGAGGTGGTACCTATCTAAATATAATTTATTTAGTATGTTAAGTGATTTCTTAACATACAAAATAAATTGTATTTAGATAGGTGCATGTGATTACATGACCACATGCACTAGGTACTAAAGTATATAAAACGAGCAACCCGTGTGCGCATAATGCGCAAAAAACACATAATAACATTCAAAAAAGTTTTTTTTTTTTTGTTTTTTTTTTTTATTTTTTTTATTTGAGTTTTTGCTAAATTTCTCGACTTATCCGACCACTTCAGACAAATACCTTTCTAACGGTGTATTGCACTTGATTGTGCGACTTTTAGTTTAGGAGGAGAAGCGGCTTCACTGCCGTATTATATATATAGATAAAGTAGGCCAAGGGAGGCCATTATGGCCTCGGCCACGGCATTAAAATTTTGTTCGACTTTTTACTACCAAAATACCTAGTAAGCTAATCCTATTTTATATAAGTTTGTTTTTATACTTATAAATAATTTATAATAAAAAATATACGTAACAAATTGAAAACTTCCTTCTTTTTAAGTCGGTTATTTAAATTAATAATGTGCTCAAAACTAAACGAAACTGTCTGATACTTAACGAAACCAGCACTGTATTATGTGTATTACGGTGTTTTAAATATTAATTGGTTTATCTAATTAACACATTTGCATGGTTCTCAGTGCACGTATTGAATTATTCTTATTATTATTAATACATTTTTATAAGCATTTCAAGTATGCCGTCCCATACTACCGTACGGTGTCCGATAATATACGAACTTTTCAAAAAATAAAAATTGATATTACTAAGTAATTGATAAAGTTTTTAAACTTTTAACCTTAAGGATATAACAAATGAAGTTAAAACTTTATAATTATGAAATCGAATAAGAGACCTATTTGTCAAAAATTAAATATGTCCGATACTGTACTACCTTCCCCTAATCAATAAAACAAAACACGGCCAAAATACGAACAGTGGCAAGTGGCTCAACAATCCTGGTTTGTGGCTGTACCTAAGAATTGAGCAAACTTATTATTTTTTTTCCAATGAGGTGACGTGTAGGAGCGAAATCACGATAGCCAGTCGTTTTTAGTTTTAATTCGTCGTTGCTTATGTAACCTCTAACTAATTGCGTAGTTAAACTAATCTTCGCCAGAAGAACTGCAAAACTTACCTTGATAGCTAATTGGTGCGATGGTGAGCGAGAGAGTAGATCAGGCAGCGTTACTGCTCCTCGGTAGCAGAGCTTGTGTCGATGCTGAGGATCCCAGGAGTACACCAGCACGTCTAGTTGGCGGTTGTCTACTAGCTCCAGCTCAAATGACTCGTCCCAATCGAATTGAAGCTCGCCCGTTCTCACCTAGATGTAGAAAATGCAAGGGTGAAGCTAACTTGGTACAAAGAGTACACGATGTGGCATATAATCAGACAGTCTAGATACACATGGCACAGGTCTGGAAAATAGATTGAAAGCTCTCGCTGGTGGTTTATGACTCTAAAAAAAACAAATTATAAGCTGTCTGTCACATTACTAGTACTTATAGAATCTGTGTTATTGCCAATTTCGCATGTTGTCGCCATAACTAGTGATTGGCGATTGGACACGTTCAGTTACAAACAGTAAAATTAATCTCTCAGGCCCCGAATTATGAGACACAATAGATAATCCATTGTTATCTGGACATACCAGTATCCTGCTAGCAAATGACGATTTAATAGGATAATTCTCCCAATCAAAGTAAACTTCTTATGATTTTCTTGCTTTACATGGGAACCGCGCACCTAAGATAAAAACCAAACGCAAGCTTACCACAGTTCGAGCTTTGTGCACCCTGTCGCACTCCAACACGCAGTAAAGATCCCTTGGAGCAACCGGCGCTTGTGCAGGCGCTAGCGGCCCCGAAGGAGGTGATCCTGGCGAAGAGCCTGAAGGCGCAGGCCTGAGCCCCCGCCCCGCTAACAGATGGACCCATAACATCCCGGACACACCACCCGAAAGACGAGACAGGCCTGTCATTGAGGCTGAAAGACCACCCGTACTTGTCTTCTCCACTTTATATTTTAGGAACTCTGGAACAAGAGAATTAATTATAATAACTAAATAACTATCAAGAAAAAAATCTCCAATCATTTTTAATATCAGTTTCTTTATAAAATCAATGCAATTATAAAAATGTAGTTTCTGTATACGGATTATTACGAAAATTTTATTAGGATTTTAGTATGATCAAGAACCCGGGGAATTGGGTGAAATGGTTCCAACTAGGGAGACTGATCACCCGTCCGGCCTTACTGGCGTCCCCTCTCCAAAAATAATAATAATAATGATCCAGAACGGTAATAATGTAAATGAAAGTAACAATAAGGAATTGGTATTAGCATCCATCATGATCGCTCCATAATTGAATTGAAATTGGTCCCCAACTTGAGCAGTTGCCTCACGCGGCGCGCCAACGCCCAACTCGAGGATATGCCGAGGCCTGTCGATCTTACCATTAGGATTAAAATGTCGCTGGTGTCTCGAGCTGGGCGTGGGAACGGGGCTAGGGTTGGGGCAGTTGAATCTGGACCCCAACTCGATCAGTTGCCTCACGCGGCGCTCGGAAAACCCGCCAGCGGTTGGCCCCAACTGTTGAGAGGAGAGCGAGCGCGCGGGAAGATTCCGAGGTCTTTCGATCTTACCGTTGGGATTAATATCCAAATGTCGCTGGTGTCTTGAGCTGGGCGTGGGCACCGGGCTGGGATTTGGGCAGTTGAATCTGGACCCCAACTCGAGCAGCTGCCTCACGCGGCGTGCTGACGGGGACCCCCCAGCGGTAGGCCCCAACTGTTGTGAGGAGAGCGAGCGTGCGGGTAGATGCCGAGGCCTTTCGACCCGACGGTTCGCTAAGCCTAGGGATGACCCGAAGCGACTGGCGCTTTCCATCTGTAAGCAAGTAATGACTTAGTTTAAAATCCCAACAGCATCCTTATTTTTAGTTTAAAATATCAATTGTGAGATAACTGGACGTATTGTTGTATTTTCGTAATAGGAAGCTAGCTCTGTGAGAGAACCTGATATATGACATTATATTTCGAAATCTATTTTAAAATGTTATTATAAAAAAGTTAGTCTTATTACATACACTACGCATGTATTACAGCTTTGGGTCTTATAACACCCATGATATTGTTACAACCAATAGACTCATATTGATAATAGGGTTAATACTTACGTTTTTGAGCGCGTCATGAATGTTTTCCGCTGAATAATGAGTAGGTAGACGAGGACGTAGAGTTTCATAAAGAGCGCTAGTTGACGGCGCCCGTGACAACCATGCACGATACTCATCTGACGTAAATACTGAGGGCGAAGAGGTGAGACGACCTTTAGAAACAATAAGGACAATTTAAAAGTTTGTAACGCAGATCTACATACAAAATCACTTATTTTAGTACAAGCAAACGCACCTCTGGAAGACCGCAAATCTAAACGCGAAGACAACGGTTCTGGCTCATCTTGAAGAATGCTTCCAGTACGCCTACTCAGTCCCAATCTAATAACAATATGTATGCATTAAATAACAATCTGACTGAAGTCGATCAATTGTAATATAAAACAAAGAAGTTTTACCTCTGGCCAGTATTCCTCACGTCTCTAGGAAGTGAGTTAAACTTAGACCCTATATCTCTTCCAAGTGTACTGCTTCTGTAGCCACTCAGCCCAGAATAGTAAGGAGTTCTTGTTGGAGCTGTGGCTTCAGTATCAGATGAATAATCCAAACTTCGATTCCGTCTGTTCGTTCCGAATTTGGTGCTGTATGAAGGTAATCCTAGCCCTGTTGTACCGTAACCACCTCCAAGCGAGGGACCTAAGCCTGTGCCACTCAAACCACTTCCTAATCCAGAACTGGTCAATCCAGATCCAACTAGACTTGAGCTCGTTAAACCACTCAATCCCGTGGTTGACAGGCCTGAGGGAAGACCAGGCCCTCCTAATCCAGGTCCTCCTAAACCACTGTTTGTCATGCCGGGACCAGAAAGACCAGATCCGGGCATACCAACGCCCCCGTATCGCTGATTATATCTTGATAAGCTTGCTGCTGAAAATAAAGTAAAATTTTAGCACATATTCATAGTAGCTTTGCAAACAGATGAGAATAGAATTGATCTTACCGCCACTTCCTGTAGCAGCAGAAGCTTTCAAACTAGATCTGAGCAAGGAATGTCTCCCGAAATCAGAATGTGTCTCAGCCCTTGGAAGTTGTTGTTCAGAACCCGAACGAGGAACGCGCCCTCCGAAGCGCATACTAAAAAATATATGTAGAAAACTTAATTATGCTGTTCCAAAAATACTTGGTTACCATTAATTGTATAACTACTATTCACACTGGCGCTGGCGAATTAGGAATTTAGAAACTAGCCCTAGACGTTAATTAACCACTATAGTTAATACATTATGCCTCTAAAGTAAAAATATAATTATATCAATCCAAGCACAGAAGGCATCTCAGATTGAAGTCTTGTATCCTACCTAAGCAATTTTCTATACAGACCAACCCGATCCAATCTTTCAACATCTTTACCAAGAACATGTACATGTAATATTTGTTATTTCATTGATGGACCAATAATAGGAATGAAAAATTACCTTCCACTATCGGCTGGGTATAGGGAATGCACTTTTTCTGCCAAACTCTCGAGCGTATTAGGGTACGAACGTTCATACGGCACAAAATGAGTCGCTTGTGACTTGGGTTGTTCCGTTATTACCGGCGGCGGTGGCCGGTAACTGGAACAAATAGACATACAATAAGTTTATAATACTATGAGGTATATTATTCTATTGAATTTTGGGTTTATATGAGGTGGTAGCAAGTAAAATTACTAGCAATTAATAAGTATCGATTTAATCATCTTGATTTAACCCTGCATGCATTCGACACCAATTTCTACTTCATCAAAAACAAACTAATACTAGTCTTAAACAGCAGTCAAGAAGCTATAAGACATGTCTAATGAGAATAAGGTCATACTTTGTCTGCGTGTACCTCCAAGTAGAGTGATCCGAAGGCGCGCGAGCGTTGTAGTACAGATCTAGCGCGTTTGAGTCTGGTGACAAAGCTCCGAGTTGTAGTCGACTACGTTCCTCCCTTCCATCCCCTACTGGTCTAACGCTAGATCCAGGTCCACCGCTAGATCTGAGCGTACCGTGCCTAAAACAAAAGTAACATCCATTACATTTTGTATACCTGAATTACTCTACATATATTTAACAACTTTGAACAACTGAATTCTTATCGTTTTTTGTCTATGGAAGGCTGTACCCCAACAGTGGGGACATTAAAATGACTGATGATGAAAAAACTAAATTACTATCTTATTTATACGTTACAATATTCTGCAAAACGTATTACATTTATTACAAGGCAAAAACGCATAATAAAGTATCTATATTTTATGAATAAATATTCATTTAAAATCTACAGATTCCGTGGCAGACGAATTATATTATCCTTTATCATATCTATAGGAGAGTGTTTTAGTATATACTGTAGCGGCCAGCAAAAGAGGCATTGATGGACGAACGTGTAACGACGACGACGAACACATACGTAAGTACATCATACCTATATAATTGTAGCCAAGGCTTGTATAGTACTTATCTCAAATAATGCACGGAAATTAAAACTAAGTGTAATAGGCAGAACGTTTTAGTTTAACAGTACATTCCCGCATTAAAGGTTGTCAAAATAACGCTCAAATTTCCAAGCATGTTTGAGAAATAGATATTTGTTATGCAAGGCTGTAAAGTTGGATTTAGCTGCGAGTTACCTGTATTGAACCTGAGCAAGCGACGGATTCTAGGACTCTAAGATTGAATCCTAAGCGTAGTGATTTCAAAGGTACGAGACAGCGAGCTTATATAGTAAATGCTGCCTTATTTCTATGAGAAATAAAGCAGCATTTACTATATAATTCTCCGGCCCCATTCGGCCGGTCCGGAATGAAGAAATGAAGGAAATTCTTTTTTTTAAGGGATATTTAAAGGTTATTTACAAAAAATATACAACATAAGCCCTGCCTTATCTATAGTGTAATTATACTAAAAAGTTCTAAGCTTTATTTTAATGTATTACTTGAATACTAGCAGTTTATCGTGTTAATTATAGTGATTTGGAGGCAACTTTTTTTCTATCGAGAAAATTTTATGCAATCGTGTTTTTGAGTAACATAGTCACTAGTGTTAGTCCTGTAGTTTGCTGCATCTTAATTTGAAATTCAGTTTTTCATTAATATTGATATTACAGACGATCATGTAAAGCAATCTGATTTTCGTTGGCCTATAGCGGGCCCTTAAGTTGTTGCCGCGGTTAACTCTGGTAAAAAATATTTTAACAAAAGAAAAATCTAAATTTACCTTATTCTTGTTGTTTTAAAGATACAAAAAAACTAAAATAATAAAAAAGGAGTATTATAGTTAACTCAAAGTTATTTTAAATACCTAGGTGTTATTTTAAATAGGTGTTATATTATAATAACAATAAAACGATTCGGTAAATGTTGACATTGACATGAGATAATACAGGACAAAGACAATTTAAAAATAAAGGTTTATGTCACGTTCCGTAATCCAATCATAGGTTGTGAAATTTCACTCAGCCTAAATATAAAATTCTTAAAACAAATAATTTAATCTTATTGTTATTACTTTTATGATTTAAGGAACTCAAAAAATATAATAAATCCAAAACGGAGTATTCTAATTAATTAAAAGCTATTAAAAATAAGTATAAAATGTAACATAAAAAACCGACTTCAAAAACTAAAAAGCAGAAAATAAATAACTTTTGGAATCGGTGCCAGCCGAGGCATTTTATTTTTCTTGCCTTTTTTAAGTCGGTTTTAACGCAGTTTTTTATTATTTTTAGTGGCTGTAATATGTTGTTTTGTAAACTACAGTAACATCGTTTAAGTTAACAAATATGCTTATAAAGTAAAAACTATCATACTAAACTGAATCAATTTTTTATGGGACCAAATGTCAACTTTCCGCATCGAACAAAAAAGAATCACGTAAATCGGATCAGAAATCTCGGCGTCATCGGTGTGCATACATATAAAAAAAATTATAAAAAAAACATACCGGCCAAAACATTGAGATCCTTCTCCTTTTTGGAAGTCGGTTAAAAATGATTAGGTTTTAAAATTAAAAAGTACTTTACTAAAATGCAGAAATTGAATGACAAAACCTCCTTTTGGTGAGGTGTGAGGTGAAAATAGTACATATTTGCTATAGGTGTATTCATATCTATCCGGACAGACACGGGCCTGCACCGGCCAGAATTCTCATATCTGTGCCGGCACGTGTCTACGCGTGTCTGTCGATATGAATGAACCTTATTAAGGATAATGACGAGTAGGTATATGATAATGATAAGATAAACTTTAACGAATACCAAAAAATAACCAACGTGAAGGTTTCATGTCACATAAAAGGCAAATGACACCATTGAAAAAACGTACAATCGTTTACTGTACTCACTGCGAATACAGTCCATCCACTCGATCCCTCTCCCTGTCCCTCATGTCTCTCATATCGTCGTCGTCCCGGCAGTCCCTTTTCAACACCACCACGGGTGGCGGCTTGTGCTCCGACCGTGGTAATGATGGGGACCCAGGACCTGATTTGCCTGTGGACAGTAAAAATATAATTATGACTTCAGATTCAAGAACAAGATTCAGAACAATTACTCCATCAAAATTCAGAAATATAAATAGGTATTCATAAATTGTACTTTTTAATGACTATTATAGCGATAAATATCTAAAATATAACAAAACTAGCAGTATCCGTTCCAGTGGGAATATCGGAATAAAAAAGTAGCCTAAAATAAAGTATTAAAATATATTTAATCCAGGCTATCTTCTATCTGTGTGCTAAATTTCATCCAAATCGGTTTAGTAGTTATTGCGTGAAAGAGTAACAAATTTCCAAACATCCTCACACACTTAAATCATTTATAATATTAGTAGGATAGGATTTCAGATTCACTAGCATACCACAAAAATATTGTTAAGACGTGCATCAAAAGAAACAGAACTATTGTAGTACACGAGAAACGAAAACCTAATTCAAATGGATCGTTGAAAAGCATGTCGACAATAAGTCGACCCATGTCACTCAAATCGTTTACTATTGCAGCAAAATATAACAAACGACGTAGCTTGATGTCTCTAAGTTAGCTTTTTAACCCTTCGTTTATGTCTATATCTTCGTTTACGTGGAATAGATATTTATAGTCGCCAGAGTAATAATGCATTACATGCGCTTTTGGCCCCTATAAACTATTTCTGTTTTTGCATTACAAAAACAGGCCTCTAGACAGAGCATATTTTCCTGCGGAAACTATTGCTGTCTCAATCTAGAGCAAGATGAATATAGTTGCCGGCCACACATTTGAAATAAAATAAGGGCCGTTTAGGAGCACCATAACAGAACTCCTACTCCGTACTTACGTATACACATTAGGAGCATCTGTTAACTAAAATGTGCTGTTAATTGTACACACGAAAACAGGTCAAATTTTACAGAATGACCTTAAGAACACCCTTATGTCGTAAAACGGCGAATTTCGTGGTGCAAGGGTAAAGTCTAACGTTCTGTTGACTGTTTAAGATGCGACTTTCACTTAGGATCTCATTACCTTTCCTCTGCCGTGTGCACAGCAGCAGCCTCCTCGGTATCGACATGATGATGACGACGTCGTCGAGCGACATCCGCCTCACATCGACCAGGTTGACAGCAAGAATCTCGTCGCCGACCTTCAGGCAACCGCTGTTGTACACGGCGGACTCCAGCGCTATCCGCGATATGAACACGCCGTCTGTCCGTGTGCCTCCATCGCCTTCCCTGATGTACAAGCCGAGGGTCTGGCCTGGACGCTTTACGATTTCCACCAGTTGGACAACGTGGCGGGCGTCCTGCAAACAATTAGGATAATTATAACTCAGATTAAAACAATGTCATCGATCACGTCATATTGATGTAAAAGCTAAAAATCGCATATCTGATGATTTGACAACTACTTTTCGATACTGAAAACCAGGGTTTCTTATACGTTCGTAAAGACCGAAACACAACGGGTTACATTTAACTTTCTTTCAGGGAAAATGTAAATGAAAACAACGAGTATAGTAGTTTAAATGGGTAAATTATTTTAAAAAAGAGATGCTGGAAGATGCAGTCTAGATGTCTAAAAAATTAAATATCATTAGCAAGACATTCAATAAGTACCGATCAATGACAAACCGTGTTTCGAAAGTAATATAAAAGCGGTATTGGTATAAGTGACACAAATTACAGGATCCGAGCTCGCAATATCACATAGCGAAGGGGCGCATCCCAACAATGTGAGACTAGATTGCGTTCACATTCCACGCGATCTAGGCCAGCCCGGCCAAACAATGGGGTTCACTGGAGTAGGTTCTTTCAGGTTCCGTACTAGGTTACGAGTTTCACCCAGGTCAATAGAGCGGGGGAAATTACCTGTTTTAAGAGCAACGTTACATTTATCTGCTACATGTTAGCCATATTTCCAGGAAAGACAATTTTCCACTTGTGGAGGCTTAATTAGCTCATTTGTCTCGAGTGGAACAAATCATTTCTCGCTATTGCCATTGAGAGGTGCCATGGCTGTTCTTTAGTTATGTGCACTTCTATAATTAGTAAGGTCTTCTCAATTACTGTACAACGTTACTATGCAAAGTGCAACAGAAAGTTGTCAAGCATTTTAATTCAATTTTTCACCTCCAACTGGATCAGCATTGGCAGTAAAGTCTTCAAAGAGTACTAAGAGGGTTCTAAAGAAGGATATGAATACGAAATTATAAAAAGAAATACCTGTAACGCGAAAAATTTCTTGGCGGCTTCAACATTGTTCCGGCCCACTTGTCTCAGTTCGAGGATCCGTACGATCATCTCGCCGCGACGCTCCACCGCCTAAACAGAATAAGATTCCTTCATTTTATATTAAAAATCGTTGTTCGGCGTTTTAGCTTTAATGCCTGAAATACACGACGGTAAATGTTTAATAGAAAAATACTGGAAAAAATCAACTCTGGCCACAATTTAGAGCAGGCCGGAAACCCAAAGGTCCCAGGTTCGAGTCCTGTCTGAGAATAACTTGTGGCCGAATCGATTTTTTCCAATATTTATCACAAGTATAAAAATAGCATTGTAAATGCAAAAACTTAAAAATCATAAATTACACGACGGTAATTTTTCAAGCTAAGATAGCAGTTTAGTTTATTAATGCTAAGAAGTTAATACCTACCGGCTTCGTGGATAAAGAACTAACTTCATTTCTAGACTAGTAAAGCTAGTTCTGTATACACCACCAGCTTGCTATTCTAGCTTGAAAAACTAGACTCGTGTATCCCGCTAAGCTAAAGGACAGAATCAGGAGTATCAAATTTTACATTTGGATCAAATGGTTAAACCATATTTTCTAGATGACTGACTGATTAAATGGTTTTTACCAAAAATACTTTTTATTGCTTGATAGCAACAACGCAACTGAGGTGTCGAATCGTGCCACGAAATGTGCCTCTATCTCTCTGGCTCCGCCTGAAAACCAGCGTCACATTAACATGTGACAGAAGCTGAGGTCGGAGACCATTTCGGCTACTATGATATTATTTGTTACTATTGTTTCTAAGTGTAAAGACGTTTGTTAACCGAATAAAAGTTTTTTTCTTTCTTTATTTCTAAATGCTGTCATGTCCGCTTACAATATCTAACCTGTTATTTGGTTACAACTAGAAAAATAGTTTTTTATATTTCTTACACTCACACCAATTAGCCTAGCCCCAAAGTAAGCACTGTAAGGCTTGTGTTATGGAGTACTAGGATAGCGGAGAGAAATTCATAATAATAATTACATATATATATATATATTTTTTTGTTGAAATATATATAAACAGCCGTGGCTCAGGTACAAATGCACATATTCATCATAAAAAAATATTCCTCTACCGGGATTCTAACCCGGGACCTCAAACTAGGCGACATATTGAAACCGGTGTACGTGCAACTCTCGCACGGAGGTCATCAAGTGTTTCAATTCAAATTCATAAACGTTAAGTAAAAAATGTCCAAGATCCTTATGATAATTACATAAATATCAAATTAACGTACCTCGAGCGCCGCGGCTGTGGTCGAATCGTGATCATTTTCAACCATTTCAATCTGTCTGAAGATTTCATTGCTTACACCTGATACCTAGAAAAATTAATTAATTTATATTTTAAATGGTGTTTAGAAGAAGGTCAAAGGTTAAGTTTAGCAACTTTCACTATGGTCAGTAATGAGATGTTCAACCTGCGAACATATATGTTCGCAGTGTTCAACCAAAAAAATATGACATTAGCGGTGTTTGGTGGTTCAGTAGGTAAATATGTTTTCGGTTTATTTATGTATTTATTTTATTTAACCATTTATTCCAGGCATCAAGGCCCATACAATAAATATCTTATAGACTAACATACATTTATAAAATATTAAAACTAAAAAATAAAACTTAAAAATCAATTCGATAGCTTCTGTATTGAGTCGGGGACACATGCTTATGTGTTCTAGTTAATATTGCGCTGCACGGTAACTATCTGACCTAAGGCCTTTATACTCTAAGTATAGGGACGTCAAATCATGACTGATAATTATAAATCACCTTACCAAAATACAGTTTACATTTTATTATGTTATGAATCTATCCTTCTTAACTGATGGCCCTTGTACTACGGTTTGTGGTTGGATACATGTAAACTGCAAAGAAAGCCTTACTCAAACCTTTAGTAGGCACTCAATGGCGCAGTGGTTCGTGCGCTTAGCCTGCAATTGTAGCCACTAAGCAACTTTCGCAATAGTCGTCAAAAGATGGGTGATCAAAAATTTACTATCTCGAGCTCATTTATCACGTGGTGGCGCGTGGTTTGTCGTGGCCCATTCTGCACCCATAAAAAAGTCAAGTGTCCCAGCGGTGGGGACATTAAGCCCGGCGTCTACTACAGCTAAATTGAATCGAATCACTTTCAGAGTAATAATTGTATGTAGCAGGCGACTTTTTGGAATTGAATTCGGCTCGGCTTGGCGCGCCTAGTTGATGCGGTGCTTTACAATGGCTAATGATACTACCTTTCGGAAGTCAGGATGCAGCACGCAGAGGGGCGCGTGGTAGGCGCATGGCAGCTGCGGCAGCTCGGATGACGAGCGGCCAGTCTCCTGAGCCTGTGCCTGTTCCCCAGCAATGGGGACAGTATAATGGCTGATGATAATGATGATACCTTTCGGAAGTCAGGCTGCAGCACGCAGGGGGGCGCGTGGTTGGCGCGCGGCGGCTGCGGCAGCCCGGGCGGCGCGCGGCCCGGCGACGCCGTCAGGTCCGGCGCCGCGCGGCCATTCTCCTGAACAACGAAATTAATATTATTAGACTACTTTTTATCGACAACAGGGTGACGCTTAGCCTTCATCATACCTAATGGTAAGAAGGGTAACCGAATTACCGGCATTAGGTACTACTGGTAGTAGGATTGATAGTGTCTTACTATCAAAGGCAAAGGATGTTAAGTAATTGTTAAGGCTGATAGAAGCGTGCCTCTCACGGAATTTTCACCTACTGAGGATCTCTTATTTTATGTCTTTTGAATGTTAGCATTTTTCAATGCTTTTTTTTATACAAGGAATTTCCTAACATTGATGTGATAACGCTGACCTACAGCCTTGGACAGAGTATTAAAAATTTGTAAGTATTTCAGAGTATTGGAGAATTTCGACGGTGGCCCGCAAGTCACGGTAGATCAGTGGTTAGAGCAGTGGATCAGATTTCCAAAGGTCGTGGGTTCGAGTCCCATCTGAATTTTATAACATCTACATGTACATTATGGTTTTGCAATAAACTATTAAGTATTGAGTATTGAATTCATTTGTGGCCGAGTTGATCTTTTCCAATATTTCCAATATCTTCTCCAATATCTTTCCATAATCTTTTCCAATATTGAAAATTTATCAATGACTATCTAATCTCTAACTGCCGGAACATAACCATCCTAAAAACATCGTTGTTATAGCGTTAGACTTCGATAAGATGGTAGTAGCTAGCCAGGCGTACTTCAACAAGTCCTACCACTAACCGGACAGTGACTCAATTTTACAAGATTTGTCTAAAGATACCCTGATGGAGTACACATCGATATGACGCTACAATTTTTAGAATATGACGTACTTATAATAAAGTTCCATATCGAATTGATATACATTTCACTAGGCATACAACTACACATATAATAACATAGTAATTCAAGTTCACTCAATGCAGATAGATGGGACCAAACCAAAGTCAGTCGTCCGCTTGTGTTCTTAACGTTTGTTAGTTTATTGAATACAGTTTATAAGATCAAAAGACGGTTGATTTTATAATAACTATAAGTATAAGATATTGTAAACTACTAGCTAAGTATAGTGACTCTATGTGTAGAGTAACATCGGTAGACGGGACACATGAATGATAAATGATGTCATAATGATTGATGGTCATAAATATCTACCAATATTGACTGATTACAACACTATTAGTAGTTAATATGTTGAGTATTTCACCTTCCTTATTGACGAGGAAAATATAAAGCGCTGACATTATATCAGAAACGTGTTTATGAGCTTAAAACTTTAGCTTTACTCTCTAAAGACAATGGAAACATTCCAGTAGAATAAGAGTCCGTCCACAACCCTGCGTTGCGACGTCGCACCCCAGACACAGATTACTAAAATAGTTAATACGTAAGAGCTAGCGCAGACGACGGATAACGGAGGACTTTTTGTCCGCGACACGTCTTTATTGTTAACCAAATAAGATTGAATTTAGATCGCGAATATCCATAAAAAGTACGCGATAGTCTTCGTTATATATTCAACTTTATATTCTTAGTAATAAGGTCGTGTCGCGGACAAAAAGTTCTCCAATGTCCGTCGTCTGCACAGGCCCTAACAGATACTTCACTCAGTGGAAAATTTCGAATACCTACTGCTATAATAGCCTACTCCGTCGCGTCAGCAACCGCTGCATGCTAAAATGTGCCTAAATGCTCAAGCGTACAGTTGTGATTGCTTCGCACCGCGCGATCCCGCAGCAATCGCAGGGCTGCCTCTTCAATAATATTAAATTAACATAACTTTTTGTGTCTATGTTATTGAGAACTGCGAATATGTTCTGACTATAGGTGGTAGTTTAAAATTGTATCGTTTATAAAATATTTTTTTTTATAAATTTGTGCTGACTGTGCAATACATCTAGATAAAACAATTAATTATAGAGGTCAGTGTGTAGGTAAAATAATAAAAAACTTTAAAGTAAAAATCTTAAAATCTAGAGCACATAAGGCACCAGACGGCATCGTAGGTACGTGTACGAACGAATGTAACGATTAAAATTGAACAACGTGCTTGCGCTTCGCTTGCGAAAACCGCACCGAGTTTGGTCTGCAAACGGCCCGAGAACGCTCGATCGGGCGGTAGGTAATTAAAGAGCGCAAGTACATGGAGTGACGGAGCCCGCCCCAGATGCGTTGACATACAGTTGCAGCGCTTCGGATAATTCTGCGGTGCGACGTATTATTGTGGACAGGTTCTAAGGCGATTTCCCTAAAACACTGAGTTAGCAATTTATATAATAGTAGACCTAATAATAGACAAAGAATTAATAAAATAAAGTATTGTAAATGGCTCAATTACAGAGGCATAGTAGCAAAAAAGAAACGAATCTTATAAAAAATACAATCGTTTTGTTGGTAGGTAAAAGTGTAGTTAATTAAAAAATATATCGAACAAGAATTTCCATGATATTTCGAAATCAACATTTTACAATAGGTCTGTATGTCAATTTCTCTTTAAAACAACAGCATAGCGATTTGAAAAACCTTGGAAACCACTATCAAAAGAATCCACTATTTATAGAAAGGGCAATCCCGTTCAGAAATTATTAGTTTCCAAAGAAACAAGTAGACAAGTTATTTCCGGCGTTTTCCCGCCCCAGGCAATATTGTCGCTTCCTATTTTGAACTCCAATTGAGTCGAAGTCGACTCGCACATACCACAGTAGAAAGATACACAGTATTCTGTACTAGTCCTACTTAAGGTCCGTCAGCGAGTCATCCCAACGCGCATCGTTTATACAAGACCTCGGCAAGACGCTTACACCCATTTGCGCTAAACTTAAGAATGGCAAAATGCTATTCTTATTTATTTTAAAACATTAATATTAGGAATAGCTTAAGCTTTACGCGCTTGATATTGGGCCCCTAAGTTAAGAAATTGTTTGATTTTAAGAACGCCATATAGTTAGTGCAAAGCAATTTTTTATTAATATGAAGGGAGATAAAAATAGCCTCATGTGATTAAAATTTAAGTGGGTTTTAATGGAGGTCTTCAATACGCCGCAGTGACGAGTTCACGCTGTGAAAGTTTTGAACTCAGCAAGCGTGTGGTAATGAATGGCTAATCTATGTTGGCGGGCACCCCCATCGCGTTTTGAGTACCACGCGGCTGCAATATATGAAGAAAGAGTGTAAGACAACTTACTTGATGATTCTATTACCTTGCTCATACGGGTTCCGATCAAACGAAAGGGCTAACCAACCCTAAAAAGGGGCAAAGTAGCAATACCTGCTAATAATGATGTTTCTATTGCGATCCGAACACGGTTCGTTTTTAATATAGAACCGCCAGACGGTTTTTGGATGCTGTTTTTAGACAGTCTACAACGATTTAGATAAAATGCCGCAAAATTTAAAGCTTAGCGATTAGGAAACGCCCAAAAGTAAGCATTTGAAATAAAGCTTAGGGCGATATTCATAAGCTGTAAATAATCATGATTAATACCTACGCTGAATATAATTCGAATGTCATTTCATTTCAGTCGTGTAATTGAAGTTTAAAGGGATATATCTGATTTTAAAAAAAAGACGGGTTGCACTCCGGGAGTGCCGGCAGAAGTGAAAACTTGATTATTAACGTTGAGCATGTTTGATATTTTGGAATGGTTAGGGAATAATTTTGCACCAATTGCTTTATCAGTATAAAAGTACTATCATTTATGTGGTAGAATACAATATTCATTTATTGCGCTATCGTACACAAACATGACAAACCATATTAAAGTGAACGTTAAGTTAGGTAATAAGATATAAGAAAACATTAGTTATTATAGAGAATCGAAAAATATATATTGACAATAAAACAAGAGACAAGTAAAAGACATTATCAACAGTCTGTCGCTAAGCAACCGAGACCATAGTCAACCTGTCACCTCAACATTCTCCATCCGTCCTACGCTTTTTCGATCAGGTCACGTGTCCTGACGCGAGTTTAAGATTTTATACCCATTACAGAAAAAGTGCTCAACGCCGCTAAAGAAGTTTTCACTTCAAAAATATATGGTTTTAGATAATCGTGATAAGTGACAGTTAGTGAAATTCAAAGGTATTTCCGACACGGAATCTAAAAACAAACAAAACGATTCAATCCCTTTTCGTCACTGACCGAAGCGAAAAGTGGCACATCGATCACTTTATGACAATGACCTACTTACATGAGTAACAGTTTAAGGAAACCATTCCTTTGCGAATGCGTTAAAATTTGGCGGTCGATCGGTGCGGTGAGCGGGGAAGCGGGGCCCTGACCTAGTTTCCTCCCTCTTCCGCCCCTCGCGTACGCACGGGGTCACTGTACTGCAGTTGCAGCCAAAGAGTACTATGTATAAGTAGGTTGCAGACGAATACCGCAGAGGTGAGTGGACTCCCGAATGCATTGTTCTTGCCGGCTAGTGCATGGGCTAATGTCGAGCAGACGAGAGATTATTCTGACGTCAGCGCCCAAAGCGCATCAATGCTGTACGTCATTATGTGAGGCGTTATTCATCGTCTAACACAGGCGAATCTCGTCATAGACGTGTCTATTGGAGCATAACAGATCAAGTTATATTAAGATGGCTTACTATAATTATGCACATATTTTAGTTTAGTATTAATATGTAACTTTACTGATGTTTTGCAAGTTTATGAAGATTTAAAGAAACTTAACATGAATTTACATAACTACGAAAAAGAAGTATCAAGATTTCTCGCGCAGCAATTTTCCAAACGAATAGGAAAGCACATCCCACTTAATACTAATAATATTATAAATATGTCAGAAAGTATGTCAGTTTGTTTGTTTATTTGTTACTCTTTCACGCTAAAACTACTGAACGGATTTGGATGAAATTTGGCACACATATAGAAGATGGAAGGCTACTTTCCCTTATCCCGATATATCCACGGGAACGGGACAGGCGAGCTGCCGCTGGTATTGCATAAATTGAATGTTATTTAGTCTACAGTAGCTAAATATTTTCTTTTATCTTAATGCCCGACATGTAGGATTCATATGTGTGATTAATAAAAAGTCATAATTTATCATTTAACATCCTGACTTAAATAAAAGCCAGAACATACAACACAACGCGCGCCAATTTTTCATTACCGGAGAGGACTGTTAATTCATTCCGCGCCCTTACAACGAAGCGGGAAAGAGAATAATAAAAAAAACCCGATTACAATCCTCACCCCAGCGAACGTGACTTTTACAATGTTTTTTGTTTTGTGAACCAATTACATGTCCTAACATGACCCGCTATAATCGACACAAACAAGACTAATTCGAAGCATATACTCGTATGTGTGAAGTAAGCAAACGTTCAAAATTATGTTCTATTACGAAGGCACAGGAGTTATTTCGAATCAAATAAAATTTTTATTACACAGCAGTAATGCACAGTGCAAAATAGACTTCCTATTGTTTGTCATGCGATATTTGCGCCTGAATACAAACACAGGGAATGGAAAAACAAATTGTAATGCCCGCCTTCCTCTGTCGATAGAATGAGGGAATGCGCAAGCGTAAATTGTCCTATACAAAAAAGTTCCACAGAATAGGTAAGTACTATAACGTAACGTTTTACGGTTTGATGACATTTCACCCAAAATCAAGTTTGTATCGACAGCGATATTTGGATTTTATTTATTTTATCAAAGTTTCTACCTACAGGGTGTTAAAAGACCCAAGACGTAAACAAAAACCACGTATTCTCACCATCATTACTATCATTTTCTTGTATAGGGCCAAATCTCGGTACCTGATAGTTAAGGAGATATTGAGGATCAAAGTCAGTATTCATTTTTAAAGATTATCGTTTAAAGAAACTGGATCCCGGCCACCTACTCGCACCCTCTAGACACACGCATACATTGTTGCATATAAAAATGACACTCATTGAAATTTGAAATTGAATTGAAATATAAAAGTCGTTGAGGTTTTGACGACCTGTTTCGTGCAGGGGTACTAAGCCTGATTTTTGCGCCAGAGGTCCCGGGTTCGATCCCCGGACAAGACAAATATTTGTGTGCATGATCATGTCTATTTGTCTTGGTCTGGGTGTTTAATATGTATATTATGTGTGTATTTACAAAAAAAAGTATAAATGTTTATCCGTTGTCTAGTAACCATAACACAAGTTCTTTAAGAAACTTAACGTGGGCTAGATAATTGGTGTGTTTGTATGCAATAAAAAAAAGTCGTTTCTCAGTACCTAATTATTTTTACAAATTCTAATTTAGGTTGATGTAATAAATATTAAACAAGCAAATATACTAGAAAATAGCAACTTGTTTCATGTCGCCCTGACGGAATAGTTTGATGTACACTACGCCTATATTACGGCTCCGGTATGGGTCTTTTAACACCGTGTATATTTACCGTTAATGTAACATGTTGGTTAGGTTAGAACTGTAACTAGCAGAAAATAAATACTGGGCGAGATTTTGAATGGGCGATGGGCGATACCCTAACTTGCTCGTTGGGCTTTACGTTTGACCTTGAGAGTGCCATTATGTCGCTTGTAATAACGGCGTTCAAAGTGAAAATGCAAGCCCGGTGCTACTGACTGTAAATTTAATAAAATAAATTAAAAAAACCCGCCTGCATCAAAAGACAAGTAGTCGGAGGCATAGAATTTATTAATAGGTCGAATCATTCATCATTACTATGCCTCCAAATGCATGTTATTATATTGAACAAAGTATTTTTATATTTGATCTTATTTCCTTCTTTTCAGTTGACTTGTCTTTTGAATCAGGCGGATTTTGTAGTTTTTTTAATTAATATATTTTTTATTTATACCTTTTTAGTTATTTATCGGTCATGATATACTTTTTTGAACTTCTTAAGACTAGCTCTTTAATCTGATATAGAGTATTCAATTTTTTTATGTTATTTTCACTTCAAATAATAGCACCTCAGAGTCGCTATGTTGGTTTTTTAACATCACTTATCGAAGAACACTTGGGCTGTCAAGTCAAGACCAATCTAACGATATATTAAGTATCGAAATCCGTTCAGCCATTTTAGAGATAAAAGGTAATAAAGAATATTAAATAAATAAACAAACAAACATACAAATTTACAGGCATACATGATACGCTCGAAAAACATAACCTTTCCTTTGCAGTCGGGTAAAAAGCACACAACACTGTGAGTATATCAGTCTGTAGAAGCTCTCTACCAAAGAATGATAAAATGTTTATTTCTGTAACAAAAGTAGTATAACAGAGATTTAAAGGTGGGCTCCCTCTTTTAAGTGACAAGGCACCTGTATCAGAAGGGGTCACTCTTCCTTAACAAAGCATACATGTACAGAATTATAAACCAGTACAGTTATAATCAAATAAACAATAAATTTACTAAAACTTAAGACTTAACTAATTAAACATATAAGTACAAAATTAAGCTTGTTTTGTGTGTGTAAGTGTGTGTGTGTGTGTGTGTGTGTGTGCATGTGTTAGGTTAGTTATAATTATTAGAATACTAATAACTATAACTAACCTAACCAAAGAATATCCCATGCACCTCCGGTTTGCCGATGACATCGTATTGACGGCGAAATCGTTGCAGGATTTGAAAAAATGCTGCACAACCTTAAAGCTGCATCTCGAAGAATCGGCCTGGGTATGAATTGGAGAAAACCAAGGTCATGTTCAATGAACATGTCAACCCAGAGCCAATTTCTGTAGAAGGTACAACGCTTGAAGTTGTCCAGGAATATGTCTACCTCGTGCAAACAGTGCAGCTAAGTAGAGACTACTTCGAGCGGGAAATTCCCAGAAGGGTGCAGCTAGGTTGGGCAGCATTTGGGAAGCTGCGTCAACCTTTTCGTCACCACTATCACAATGCCTGAAGAGCTGGGTCTTTGATCAATGCGTCCTACCAGTCGTAACCTACGGAGCCGAAACGTGGAATATGACGATGAAACTGGCCCGAAAGGTCGATGCTGGGGATCTCGTTAAGGGATAAAATCCGGAATGAGGTCATCCCGCAGAAGACCAAAGTGACGGATATAGTTCGTCAATGTAGCTAAGCCGAAGTGGCAATGGGCAGTGCACATCAGTCGTAGAACCGGCGAGCTTTGGAGCAGACGGTTCTTGAATGGAGGCCACGTCTCGGCAAACGTAATTTAGGAGGTCCCCCTGCTAGATGGACCGATGACTGACCTGAGAAAGGTTGCAGGTATTGGTATGAGAAAGGCGGGAGATCGTGTCTTGTGGCGCATCTAGGGGGACGCTTACGTCCAGCAGTGGACTGCAATAGACTGAATGATGATGATGATTAATACCAAATTTAAATGAAAATAAAGTTGAAAGATGATTAAAAAATTACTAACAGACTATTACTATTCCGCTAAGCTCACAATCGGCTGGGCAATGAAAATTACTTAAATAAAACCATATGCGGCAATTAGTCTTTCCTATATATAGCTTCCTTATGAACTTAGCTCAAGGTAAGATAGATAGTCCGGAACTCCTTAGTAAAATTAATCTGAAAATTCCAGCCCCAAATCTTCGTCAGAGATATGTTCTGCTTCGCATTCCCTTCACACGAACTAATTACAGAGCAAACAGTTATTTGGTTAGATCATGCAAGCTGTTCAACACTTTCAATTGTGAGTTTATGAATGATAGCCGATTGGATCTGTTTTGTAGCTCAATAAGGCACGTGCGTAAATTGATGATGGATAACTGCTTTTCAACAGCTAAGTAATGCTTAAATTGTTTTATATCATTTTTTTTCTATCTTCAAATGCTTATTTATCTGTTAATTTCACTTACCATTATGTAACTACATAGCTTTTATCTGTGGAAGTTTGTAATTAGCTTTTAAGTGCTTGCTTATTTACCTAATTTGTAAATACTGCTGTAAACTTCCCAAAGAAAATAAAATAAAATAAAAAATAAAAATATTATGAAAGCGTAAGTTCTCCGTTTCAATGGCATCTATCAAAAGGAGAACCACCTTTTACTAACACGAATTAGGATTTTTAAATTATAATTGATTTTAAAATTAAGTTGTCACACTTTCAACCTGAACAGCTAGTTTTTGGTATCGCAGAGGTCTCGCTGACTAGTCCTTCCACCGCGATGATTGCACACAATAGACCTAAAATATCAACCAAAATATAAATTACGCGAATTTTAAATTTATTTTTAATCTCTCATTCAGTCGTTAAACAATTTTCAATAAGTGTTAGGTGGTACCTAGGGAAGAATTACAAGAAGAAGAGTCAAGAACACTCCATACTGGCGACGCGCTCCGTTTTTAATCAGCTCTTTATGAAACTTTTTAAATTAAACCTTTCAGAATGACTGCAGTTTGGAAGATGTTAGTATTGAACTATCTCATGAGAAAAACACAGCATAAATTTATTTTGGTCATAATGTTTACTTATTAATGTATGAAATCCGATTAATTGAAAAAGCTTGTTTTTGACACATGAGACTATTTTACCATAATAATACATTTAAAGTATATGCATAGCTGATATAATCTTAACAACTGAACCAACAGTTATAAAATTATTTAGCTCTCAAAATAAATTAAGCATCGTTAACAAATAACTCATCGCTTTGATAAAATTAGTACCTACTTACTCGTACCTACCAATGTTAAGTGTGATAACCTATTAGAAGTAATTGAAGTAGCGAGTGATACAACTAGACACAGTATGTGTAACTAGTCGAGGATTGTCCACTTCTTGCAAGTGAAGGCACCATAGCCTAACCCCAGGAGTAAATCCTGGCCTGGGCACTGCCTACTCCATCCTTGGGACAGCCATTACTTACTTATTATTACAAAATAATAGGCTCGTAGGTTTTTATAGAAATAATCTATCTGAAATCATAAATAATTGTATCTTTGATAACGTATTACGGGTAGTGATTAAATGGATATTTCCAATCCAACGTTGATTTGTGTAATTGGCTAGAGACAGACCGTTTAACCAGACAAGGATCGCCCACTTCTTGTAACTGCTTGCTAAAAATAAACTGAAGGCACCAGCCAGTCTGGCTCGTTAGACCCTAATCGTCTGTCAAAATTATTTATTCAACGTCCTACTGATGTTCAGAACGCGCCTACGCGGCTATCTCGGCGGTAGCGGGTTGCTTTTCGTTACGTTATCGTTATTTCTGTAACACATTAAAAATCTTGAAAATTTAATGAAAAAACTCAAAGGTTACGAAGTTATAAGGAAATTAGTCTATACAATTTTTACTTGTTGGGAAAGGCTGTGTCTTAAACAACTGTTATTAACTATTTAAAAGTTTAAAATCGACTTTTATATATAACTCTATAAAAGTCGATTAAAATTAAAAAAAAAACTCTATAACTATACAGATTATTCACCATAAAAGCTCAAATATTTCTAGAAGGTGTAGAACTTTTAAATTCTGTTACAATAGTTATTATTCTTCCAAATGCCTGATAATACCTATTATATGATGTCTAAATGTGACTTAGGACAATAGCTGTACAAAAAATCAAATTTACAAATTATTTAACACCAAAATATGCTTATTCAAATTCCACCAAAAGATATCTAAATAAATGATCCCAGTTAGAAATAAGTTTTAGCTCATCAACATAAAAGCGAAGCTTAGGAAATATTTGGAATATTCGCTTTGTTATACACCAACGTTGGTATTCTGAGCCTTTGCGAACTCTCTGTGGCTTTGATATTGTTACAGAGGCAAAGATACGCTAGCCTACCTGTCAAGACGCAAAAACCTTTTATTTCCTTACGTAGAGTTCCTTTTTGTTTCGTTTTGTTAGTAAGTCATATCAAATTATTAACTTTTACCAAACAAAGTGGTGTTAAAACATTCCTTGAATTGTTAAATTTATTTAAGAAATAGATTGTTATTTTATCTATAGGATATATATGGGATAAGGGGAAAAATATGGTATTGTGAAAGAAGTAGAGATTACTTACACATTTTTAAATAATAGACAGGTAACCACACTTGACCTCTATCTCGCCTGATTTTTCTTGTTAAAGTGTGAGAGTATTATAATTGTTCTCTCAATTTAGCCGTAACTCCTACTTGAACCCCCCATTTGAACCGCCTGGGGGTTTCATTGTAATTTTTAAGAATGGTTCTATACTACATTTTTGAAGTTCACTTGTTTCTTTAATTTTTACTAACAAGCGCCGAGTCTGTTCCAAAAAGGCTTGAACTTTTTTATGTTCTTATTTTTTTTTCCAGTATCTCATTAGTGTTTTACAGCCTAAGAAAGAAGTTCGGTAGCGGTAGCATTTTTAGCTCTCATGTCAATTAAGAAACCACTAGTACATAAAATTTCTGGAGCGTAGCAACTCGACCTGTATCTACGAAGCTATTTAAGGGTCTACTCGACTGAAGCGAGATAGTAATGAGAAAACGATGCGCATGAGAGCGAGACCGATTTTGCAGATTAGGCGAAAAAACCACAAAATCACTTCGTAGTAAATAACTATAGCGAAAAGAGAGAAAATGAAACAAAATTTCCTAAATATTAGTGGTGCCCACTAATTAAACCAATTTCCAATAGTTTATGTAACTCCATTTGAGAATAATCTTGAAAAAACTTTTAAGGTGTCATTTCGAAAAGAAAAAGTGTCGAGTCTAAATCATAAAGTCGTGATAAATATTAAACAAGAAAATATACTAGAAAAAAGCAACTAGTCCGGCCCAATGCACTAACCAATTATGCTACAGAGACCTATGAGACAACGTCGAATTTTTCTAGTATATTCACCGTTCTACGGTGAATAGAATAGAAAAATTCGACGTTGTCTCAAGGCCGGACTCCCAAGGATGCGGGTTCGAGTCCCGTCAGGGCGACATGAGACTAGTTGCTTTTTTCTAGTATATTTTCTTGTTTAATATTTATCACATAAAAATAGCATTGTAAAATGCAAAATTAAAAAGTTATAATCATAAAGTCGTGTTTCTGAAACTTTACAAATCTAGATAAAGGTATGGAGAAATATATATCTTATTACCAGATTTGTAACATCTCTAACCGCCCTATAGTTTTATACTTACTTTTGTTGGTTACTTTGGTTGGTGGTAGGACTTGTTGAAGTCCGCCTGGCTAGCTACCACCATCTTATCAAAGTCTGACGCCATAACAACAATGTTTTCAGCATTGTTGTGTTCCGGCATTGGGGATTCCGGGAGAGGCTCGCTTCCATCTTCAGCCTTATCAATATTTAACATCACGTATGATGAAGGCTAAGAGTCTCCCCGTACTTCATAAAAAAGCACATAATTTTTCGATATAGCGTCTTAAGATACTATGAGCTGAAGTACATTCTTTAGAAAACGAGATTTATTAACCTCCTTTTGACGTGCTCTGGAAAACCTTTTACAAGTTTTTCTTCAATAATTAATCTAAGATGGGGCGTAACCGCCTTTAAGGACAACTTAGGGGGTAAAATAACAAATTCGAAAAAAATATAAATTTTATACAGTTTTCAGCGTCGCCGCTAAACGAGTCATAAATCATGTACAAACCGTCATCTGCTGCCACAGATTAAAAATAAAGACAGTCTAAGCCGAGACGGTAAGACGTTGGAGCGTTACTTGGGCCAGATCGATGAGGCGTCGTACTCCGAATCGATATGCGTACTACGTCTGAATGAGTTGCGCGCGCCGCCGGCCTTACGTAACGCGCAGAATACCACCTGTTGCTGAAGCCTGTAAGCCGGCTGAATCAAAAATAACCGTAGTAATGGCAAACTGAAGGAGGGAGGCGTGATTTCATTAGGCCGGGTAACAGGAGTCATTGCACCAGCGCAACCTTCGCCACTGCATCAAGGGTGCATAGTAGTAGTACGTTGTACATTGAAGTAGACTTGGCCGGCGTTATCGGATTTTTATAATTGTTTCTCTGGCCATTCTCTTGTGTTTGTATATTCTTTGTAATTAAAAAAATGGGTTATTTTATGATGCTCGTTTTTCATGTTTGATGCCTGTATAAATCGGGTACAAGAATTAGAGTTATTTTATATTTCCATGCCCTTTGTTACCAACACCTATCTCTCTCTTTACCTCTCACTACCTGCCTCTCTCGCTCTCTCTCACACACACACACACACATACACATACACACATACACACACTGAGTAAGAGATGGGCCTAACGATGGATCAGTTCGTATTCATTTGACAGTCATTGGACAAATTAAAGAAATTAATTTTATCATGGCAACAGTGAACTTTCATGGAAATTTCAGCCAGTCGGGTAGAAAAAGAATGTGTAACGTTATTTAAGGAACTATATTATTATTTTTACTCGTCAAAATTGTCTCAGGGATACAAGCAACTAAGAAATAATTTTGCACCTTGTTACTTTTAGGTATAAGTACTTAACATAGTAATACAGATATCTAATCCGTATATATCTATTGATTGTATGCAATTCTTTATTCTGTTTAATTTTTTATTTAAACGGTCTTTATTTAAAAGAACATAATCACGATAATGTGCTTTATTTCTATAGCTATTTTATTTCAGTGCTAGTCATGTCACGAAACTGAATCTACTTCGTCCGAATTGTGGCTTACTTTTCGTCGCTGATTTTCGTATTAGACCTTCAGTTTTCGACAAAACGAAGACAACCAAGCAAGAGTCGCGTCTGCTTGAAATTTCATTTCAATTTCCATGAACACGATTAGGATTATCTGTAATTTTTTTTTTAACTTTATTATTCAATTTTGTTTTGTGAAATTATGTAAAATCGATTTCATGGAATGGAAAATGAAAAATATTTTTTGTACATGAAGACACTGACTTGTTCTTCATATTTAAATATTACATTTTTCGTTTATATCTGTTGGTAAGTACACTTTCTTTAACGTAATGATCTCCATCTTGACCTCTCACGTCCTTATTCCTACTCAATAAGATCGGTTTTCATAAAGCAATAGTTTAGGTTGACATTCTATAGATTCTGCCTACGTTTTCTGATTCAATAAACAATGTAAGGCGAAGTTCTTCTGATAGGCAACAATACAGTAACAGGCAACCTATTTGTATGCATATATTTAGTGAGAATAAACTTTATTTTCTTACTGATATAACAATGACAACTTGTAGGTATATTTTTAGTAGGCTTTGTAGGTAGTATTCTTTTGTAGGTATATTTTTACAGTAGGTACCTACTCTAAAGATATACTTCTTGCTTCAAATACAAACTGGAGAGTTTATTTTAGAAGCAACAACAAATTTATTACACTCAGCATGTCGCTCACATTTTTTTAAAATAAAGTTATGGAGATTTAAATGAGATGTCCAAAAGTGGCTTTTTAATAATCATGTGAATTAAATACAACAATGTTCATTTATTTATATTGATAGTCCAAAAACAAAGTTATTGTCGTAAGTCGTATAATTTTAAAGCCCTTCGAGAAAATCAATTTTTAGTTTTCATATAAAAGTTCTATAATTTGGCCTAAAACAGATGAATCCAGAGCCATAAATGTCATGTATCACATCACAGTCAATGACATATTTGACAGTAATATAGTTCAGTGTTGCAAGTTTTTTGATAGTAGAAATAGTTATTATAATTTTCTACTATCAATGAATCGAATTTGAATTAAAAAAAACGGATAGGTTTAACATTTTTATTTTAGGGATTTTAGGTTCTCTGATTTATAACTTTTCTAAAAATGCAATTTTATAGTGTTTAATTATCACTCGGGATAAAAACTAGACTCCATACAAAAAGTGGACATCTCCTTTTGCGCACAATTATACCATGACCTGTAATAGTATAGCCAACAGCATGTGAGGCTTTTCACTTTGACCCTGAAAGCGATTTAATTATGTCACGAGTATTAGCGGCGTTTTTCATAAAGCGAGTGTTAGGCCTAACGTGCTGTTGATTATACATAGGATTAGTTTTATCCGATAAAAGGTTCCGGTGGAATTACTGCAGACGAAAACGTAGGTGGCCGCGTTAAAAATATCTAATATATATAAACTCATTTGCAAAAAAACGGGCACCTAAGCAATGAACCATTTCAAATGTTAATATTGCTTTGTTTGATAATTATAGGTAGTTTTATCCTCACAATTTGGTAAATTAATAAGAAAATAATCGTTTTCATCAGTATTTCATAAAATTTAGATTCAATTTATGGGAAATAATGCTAAACCTCGCTAGTAGTGTATGTTCGCTAGTAGTGCATATACTCATGAAGTAAAAATAAAAAAGATTTTTGTTTGTTTTTCTTTAATAAAGTAAAAGCAGATAAATGTTTAGTATCAAGTGTGACCCCCTCTAGCTAAAATCACAGCTTGAATTCGTCTGGGCATGCTAGCGAGTATATCCCGGATACTTGCTTGCGGAATACGTTCCCACTCCGCAGTAATCACATTCTTCAGCTCTCTGATGGTCTGCGGAGCCGGGTGTACTGATCTCAGACGCCGTTTCAGATCGTCCCAGACATGCTCTATGGGATTGAGGTCGGGACTTCGAGCTGGCCAATCCAAACGACGAATGCCGATCTCTTGCACATACGCATTAACATCGCGGGACCGGTGGGCGCGAGCATTGTCGTCCATAAAAATCGAGTCTTCACCTAGAGCGGCCAATACGGGTTGTGCATGAGGAATTAGAACTTCCGTTATGTCTCGATGCCCAGTCAGTGAGCCGTTTTCAATGAAGACTAACTCTGTACGATCCATTGAATTTATTCCTGCCCAAAACAACAGAGCCCCCACCATAAGGTGTGATTTCTTCGAAACATGCCTCTGCAAAGCGTTCTCCTTGTCTTCTGAGCACTCGCCGACGTCGATCTTCACCGAACAGAGATATCCTGGTTTCATCAGAGAACAAAACCCTATTCCAATCTTCTTGAGTCCATGATTCACAATTTCTAGCGAACCTAAGCCTGTGAACTTTGTGCTCACGGAGTAATTTGGGGCCGCGGGCCGGGCGGTGACTGCGTATATTGGCAGCGAGAAGCCTCCTCCTGACCGTCCATAGACTAATATGCACATTTCTTACTTCTTGGAGGTTGTTCTTAAGATCCACATACGAAGATTTGCGATTTCTCAATGCGCGACTCACAAGAAAACGATCATCCCGTGGTTGGGTACATGGTTTTCTCCCAGAACCAGGCCTTCTTTCGACGGAACCAGTATCCTGATATCGCTGCCAGGTCCTTTGGACTGTCGAGCGACTAACATTTAGCCTCCTAGCCACGAAACATTGGCTGCAACCCTCTTCAAGCAGCGAGATAATTTTGGTAGCTTTTACCACTTTATCTACCATTTTTGATACAGCCAAACAGCAATAAATAAAGCTATGACAGTCAAGGATGTGAAATTAATCGATAAAAATTGAATAAAAGTTATGAAAGTCGATGTTAACTTCTGGAACTTCGCGCCAAAAATGTAGGATAAAAAGGGGTTTTCTGTAAAAAATGAGCATCAAATGAAAATTTGAATTTAGAACGTACTTTTTTAAATACACAGCATTTTTAAAACCGGCCAGTAACGTGTACAAACGATTGAAACCTTTTTGGTATTGTATCTTTTTAAAGATGAATGAAAATCAAAACCGCCCGTTTTTTTTTGCAAATGAGTGTATATATATCAGAAGAGTGTGTAATCAACTTCATAATGTTATGTTTAAGCCAAACATTCGCTACATTAAATTAAGGGTAGAAATTAACGGACCGACTAAGAAAAATTATTGCAACAAAATACGAGGAGCGACTTAGGCGCCAATCTAACCTAATAAACCTATTTTCCAAAATCCAACCTTTATTTTTTGTCGCTTAATTTAGTACTTAATGTTTGTCGATTTATTTGGTTGGTCGATTAGTTTAAAATATTGCTTAAAATCATGCTACATATGCAACAAAATAAAAGAACTTGACTTTATTATTACAACTTTGATATTTACGTAAAAAGTCCGTCCCACGTCTGTTCATCGATTTGACTACCGATTCAATTCTAATATGCTACCACCCACTCGACATGCGTGGTACATTTATCAATTAAAGTCTGGTTGAATAACGAGAAACAATGTTTTGTGAACTAACGCCCACTTACATGAAAATAGCGCAAGAAGTCATTGCGTAACATAATTACTTACTTAGTTGTTATGTATTTTGGTTAAACATTAACTATAATATACAAACTTATTATTAATATTCTAGTATATTTTCTTATTTAATATTTATCACATAAAAATAGCATTGTAAAATGCACATTTAATAAGTTATAAAATGTAAGTTTGTTTGAAATTTCGTAAATCGGGGCCAAAACAATTTAAATTTGTCGTCGAAACGATCAGAAAAAGAATGCGCTAATATTTATATACTCGGAACAAATCCGCAATTTGATCGGTAAAAGTTATTGAAGGAGTCAATTTCCATTCCATTTCAAAGATTTGGCTTAAATTTTGCATGTTAGGAAGGTATATACCATGACCCGGAATAGAATCTAGGTAGGATACATATTTTGTCCGATAAAAATGTCTTCAATGTAGGAAAATACAACAATAGATTAGCAAGTTCATAAGAAAAAAGGAAAAACTGTAAAAGCATAACTAAATTGTAAAAGACCCAAAAACACGACTACACTCTGTATCAATGTACCACGTCAATTTATCCATGTTAAAGTATTACATAGCTCCAAGCCTTTACCCGCCCAACTATCTTGGCTAAGCCAAGGCTGCTCGTCTAGACTACCTAATGTCAGAAGCCTTTATTACCATTTCGCCCTGACATTTTCATTACTCTTATTCTGATATAAGCAACCCTCAAGAAGGTTCTTAGCATACGACTCGCGAACTTACTGCTGATTAATTTATGTAATCCAGTAAGTTCTACTGTATTGTCCTAAATCTGAGCTGAGATTGTTCGAGGTTAGATTTCTTTTATTATTGCTAACTAGCTTCCACCCGCGGTATTACCCGCTTGGTTCCCGTTCCCGTGGGGATATCGGGTTAAAAAGTAGCCTGTGTTACTCTCCGTACTTTCAACTAATTCTATGCCAAAAATCAAGTCGATTGCTTGCTTAGTTAGGGCGTGAAGAAGGACAAACAAACACATTTTCGCATTACGCATAATATTAGTTAGGATTACGATTCGATTACGAAGTTACGATTAGGATTAGGATGGACTAACTGAAATGATATTTCATTACAGTACAGTATACATTGCAGTAATGTAATCTTGTGATGCGAGAAATGTTGTAATGTATGATAGATAACTCTTTCTTTTTGCCAGTTGAAAATTATTTACGGTTACAATAACCATAAAATGTAATATAATAATTAGTATTTTCTTTTTGAAATTGACTTTACTGATATGTTAAGGTCACTTTTCAATTTGACGACTCTGTATGAAATAAAACCGGGAGAAAAAAACAACCCTTGACGAGTTTCTTGCCGGTTCTTCTCGTTACAAGTTCTCTCGCCGTAGGGTTTGTGAACCGATGGCGTAGCTTCTTTGACGTTCATAAGTGCTTGTAACAGCCTAGACTGAATAAATGATATTGAATTGAATTTGAATTTGCATTAAAATGTTTGCTTAAGAACGATTTCTTGTGTGAGCACAAAAGGTTGTTAAATTATTGCAATAAAATAAATTACCTGAAATGACCCGTCTCACTATTGGCTAAACCGAATAGACTAGTGAGACTCTTTAATATCAGAGCCTTTATTACCATTTCGCCCTGACATTTTTACTCTTATTCTGATATAAGCAACTTTTGCATTTTGCATAATGATTTGAGTTCTGATAAGGAAAAGCAATCAGAAAATATACTAGAAAAAAGCAAGTAGTCTCATGTCGCCCTGACGGGTTTAATATTTATCACATAAAAATAGCATTGTAAAATGCAAAATTAAAAAGTTATAAAAAGCAATCCGGTTTTTTTTATTTTTCAATTGGTCATTTTAGTATTTTCAAATCCCTACAAGCAACATAGGACACTATACCTTTAAAGGTACTTTCTTTCAGTTCGATTTTGGAAAGTTTTACATTACGTTGAAAATATTATATTAGGGTAAGACCATAACATTAAATATAATATTATCTAAATGTATACAGCCTCTCAGTATAGTTTTGGCGAAACTAAAAATAATCTAATAAAACCAATGTATAGTGCGCTACAAAGTTGTTGAAATCATCTCAGTGCATCAACTTTCATGTAGGTTTATAAATAAAATTACAGAGTAAATAAAAGAGCTCTGAGCGTCTAGACAGGCGCCGGCGCCACCTCGCTCCAATTACGTCACTACCAAAGAGTGACATCATAGTGACGTGCTGATAAAGTAGGAATGGCGTACTCATATAGTGGTTAGTAGAGCGGCAAAGTGCTTCATCGTATACTTTAAACTATTAAAAACAACTTATAAGAAACTTAACGTCAGTTATAATTTTAAAAACTGTTTTTCCAACTATTGATGATTCGGTATTACAGTAAGTAATAGATCCGAGTTGTTTTTCGTCGATCTTTTCAGGCGAATTCGAAATTGTATTAATTGCTGCAAAAAGAAGTTGCCGGGCTGTTTGAGTTGTGTTGTGACCCACTCATAAATGAACTACACATTGACCACCTATATTGTAATGAAGGCTTTCGTCATTTTAGGACCTTTCTATTTCTGCCAGAAATTTCCATCACCATTATCATAACATTTTTCTAAATGTAAAGATCATTTTTAATTAACATAACCGACACAAAGTTCCAAATAGCAACTAAAATCAATACAGCACTAGCTTTACAAATAGTAGCACAATGTTGAATATTTGATTCTCCCCGTCAATAAAAAAACCGTTCAATTTATACTTAGGCTGCCTACTATACTAAACGACGGTATTTGGGTTAGCCTACTTTTAGTTGCTACACAAGCAAACTTGCGTCTTGAATTGAAAGCTTTTTGCTACCAAAAGAGACTTTATTCGAACAAGACCGATGGTGAAAGGGATTCATAAAAAGCCATCAATAGGACGCGTTCACACTACGCTGCTATTAATAATATGGCGCAATATTGGCACGGGAAAAGAAAAAAAAGGCAGAATACGAGTATATGTAATTAATACTAGTACTCGACAACCATTTACATATATGCCATAAAATAAACTTGTTTCTTTGCCTTTATTTTTGTTCTTGTGTAGAACTTGATAATTTTACATGTACGATGTCGTAAAAGCTTTGCCTCTGATTATAATATTATAATAATCTGATTTCCCAATTTCGGCTACTTTTATCTAGTACAGGGGTGTCCAACATAATTCTGTGGAGGGCCAGGTGTAGTATTTTTGTAACCGTAACGGGCCAAATGACATGCCCAATAGCAAAGGTAAGCACTCTCCTAGCTATTGATGTCGTCGCGGGCCGGATGAAGGACTTATACGGGTAACATTGTGGCCCGGGGGCCGTATGTTGGACGGGCCTGATCTAGTAGTTTGGGTTTCACGTTGACAGGTCAGAAAAAACACCCGTTCTCTTTTAAAAGATCTTAACGTGTATATTTCACAGCCAACTGGTTAAATCAGCCGTTCAATTGGAGGGCTAGGCCGTTAATCAAACGCCGGCGTTCAATGAAATGGCTAAGAGACAACTAGCCAAGTCGTTGAATTAAATATTTAAAGACATGGCTGAACGTCCTATTTAGCCGTCTCATTAAATGAGATGTAATTTTAGATTCAAACTATTTGTGAAAACTTCTAGCCGACGACGGTGTAATATCAGGCACATTTTTATTACAATTAACGGGCTAGCCCTCCATACATACGACATATACATCTTTATTTGTTCACTGATTATGTGTTATTATTTACATTTTAGTTACAGAACTCTGTATTTCCAGGTAGGTACGTGAGGTCACCTTTTTTAGGCTTTGCTCGGGCTCAGCGTAGCCTCACTTCAGAATCGCTTTTTTCTTTTATGAAATTTACCCTCTTACTTATCACAAAATTAATTCATACCTCATTGTCTCATTTGAATAACAAAGTAACAAAGACAATGTAAACAATGCGCATTAGATGGATCCTCTTTAAAGGAGCGACTTATTCCAACTGGCAGACTAAAGTTTATACGTTGTCGGCGGAAACTTGGAAACTGAAGCACTCCACTCGAGCCGACTGTGCATTTCATAGCATATACGCTATACCTCACATAATGACATAAGCTTAACGACCACTTACATCTGTTCTAACTGATATAAACGCACATGTCGAACACAAAAAGTTTTGGTAGCTGTACCTATAGAATTCCATATTTATCTACGAAAACTCGATATTGAAACCAACGATGGAAGATGATATGTACAGATTATCTTAGTATCATAAACAATCATTAGCCAATTAAACCGATTATTCTTTACTTTAAAAATATGTTTGAAAGTCTAGACTTCTAGCTAACGAACTTCTAAATAACGAGGATAATGAAAACGTTGTTCAGCACCACAAATATTGAAAGAAATCGCATTCGTATAAGCCAAGGTTTATGGGGGCATCGCGGTGGAAACATCGGATAAAATACCCTTATTTCTACCGAAAAAGTACGATGAACGGCGACGCCACCCGAGCGAACCGATTGGTTTCTTTAATCCAACCGGAGCCAGACGTAATATTTCACGATGTTCAAGCGTTCACACAGTAGTGTTGTTTTTAAATTTTGCCGCTACATTATTTTTAAATCGAGACTGTTTGATGCCAAGTCTATAAGCTTATTTAAATATGCATGTCTCTCTAGAGGTGTCTAAAAATGATAGTAATTTAGTCTTTGGTAGTATTAACTTAAAGACTTAAAGCCGCTCGCGGTTTCACCCTCGTGGTTCTTGTTCCAGTGAGAATATCGGGATAAAAAGTATCCTATGTTCATAACCAGGCTATCTACTATCTGTGTACCGAATTTTTTCCAAATCCGTTCAGTAGTTTCGGAGCCTATATAATGCAAAGAAACAAACAATCAAATCTTTCCTCTTTATAATATTAATATAGATTATATTTCTTCATGGTAACTTTTGATTTAAAAAAATATTGGAAAAGATCAACTCGGCTACAGAATTTTTAGATGGGACTCAAACCCACCTTTCGGAGTCCGGCCCACTGGTCTAACCAGTGAGCTACCGAGTCTTTCAGTGGTTAGAGCAGTGGCACACTGCATTTATAAAGGTCCTGGGTTCGAGTTCCATCTGAGAATTCACTTGATTTTTTCCAAAAAAAATCTGTTTAAAATTAGAAAAAGCAAAAATTTAAAAATCCTTAATTATATTTCTTTACTTGAAATTTTGTTAGCTGACTTCTTTTATTGAAAGGTAGTTACGATGTGGACTATGTTCATTTTAGAAGGTTTAAAATTATGAAAAACATAACACAAGTACTTAGGCTTAAGGTAAATGCAGTTTATTTTCTTGAATTTAACTATAAACAAAGTGTATTTTTATACAAATGAATATACAGTAATAAAGATTATTTGTCCCTCAATTGTATCGTCTATTCTAAAAATTTGTTCCACTCTGGGAACCCCACAAAAAACGGTATGTTTGTGTGCCGCCCGCGCAGCAAGTGCTTTAGCCATAGAAAGCGTTCTCGCCGAACGTAAGCACACACATTTTTTCTTAATTTTATGATATTTATGCCAACGCCTATTTGACAAAGTCGTTCCTTACTATCTTTCAAATACAAAAGAAGCACGTTTCTTGTATTTTAATATGTTTGCTTTATAATTTTTTAATTTTTTCATTTTTTCCATGCTATTTTTATACTTATGATATCCGGTCCAATGCTCTAACCGCTGAGCTACCGAGACTTGCGAACCACCGTCGAAATTCTCCAATACTTTAATATTTTTAATACGCTGTAGACCGGATTTCCAAAGGTCATGGGTTCGATTCCCATCTGAGAATTCACTTGTGGCCGAGTTAATTTTTTCCAATATTTTTCTATTTAAAATTTATCGTAAGTATAAAAATAGCATGTTTGCTTTAAATAAAATCAATAAATATATTACCGCGGTGATAGCTTCCAGGATTTGGAAGTTGCTGCTATTTACCGTGGTACCCTCGGTTTAAGCAATAAGTGAAAGCTGAGTTTACTTGATTTTTATTCTAGAATACGGTATTAAAAAAATATTTTTATGGACATAGCACAATTACTTGAGTCTTTTTTTTTACTGCCAATTTGAAATGTTGCTTTGCCCCCTCGGTAATACCTGCATTTACCTTAATTGCTGAAGAATTCGCATTCATTTTACGAGTACTTATGTAATTTACGAACTTATGCAATTTTACTTGTAAAATTGCTTGTTTATAATAAATAATGCCCTAATAACATATTTTAAAGAAACTTCATTGTTTATTTTATCAGTAAGTGCTTGTAGAAGTTAAGATATACCGCGTGGGGCCTATAACCGGGGAAAATATTGAAAATAGAGACTCTCTAGAGTATTAGTATTTATTCTGAAAAGATTTCAGTTAATCAAAACCCATGTATTACTCACAATAAGAATTTAAAGTTACGATTCATAATCAGTGTAGTATAGCAAAACGATATTATCGCTAACGTTGCGAACTAATCGTGGTACAGGGGACAACAAAAAACTTACCGCAAAACATCATGATATCACTATCCATTAGAAATTTTACCTTTAACTCCTTGAATAGCAACAGCCCCCGCTACTTCCCACAGCTTAAAATCTCTGTTTCAAATTAATTCAAATTAGTTTATTATTAAATATCGCAATGACAGTTATCTGTTTATAATTTTATCCATCATGCATGACATGTCATGTCAATTAATACTAAGTATACTCTTTGTACCAAGTAGATTCAGCCATGGAATTATTAAGTACTAGTACGTAGTACCTGTTAATTCCATGGATTCTAGCTTTTTACATTATGATATTTTTATAAAGAAGATCATAGTGTTAAAATAGTGTAAATTCAAAAGAATAATTTTGATTAGTAAAGTCAGAATATTGTCAAGGGAATTTCTTTAGTTTCAGTTTAAATTAATTTCAATTTAAGTAATCGAATGGGATTCATTTATGCAATTTGTAATTAAATGTGAAAATGGCTTTGAGTGCAAAAAACACTCCAAAAAGATAACAATACCCACGTGGATTCATGAATTACGATAGTAAGTAAGACAGTATTATTTTTCCATCAGCCGACACATAAATTGTCAAAAAGACGTTCCGAGTGGCTCCGAAAAAGTTAAGCGGTACTGTTGTTTGCATTATATTGAATTCAAGATTAAGTTTCTTAGAAAAAATAAAAAAGTAAAGATTTGGTTTTCATTAGTTGGGACCCTAATGATTCAATCACTAGTGACTAGAGCCTCCGTTTTTAATATTATCCCCGGTTCTAGGCCCCAGACGGTATGTTACTCGTATTTATAACAAAAACATTAACAAAGAAAAATAAACATACATTGCATGACTAATTTTAATTTGCCTTTCACGCCTTTCTTTTAACAATAGCTTTCTACAGAAACCTTATACTTGGGATTACCAAGTGACGCTTTTCTTGGGGGCGTTTGTGAGTCATCGGGCTTACTAACCCGCGTCAAAGTGTTATCTACACTAATGTATAAATGTAATAAAGTTGAAGAGTTTGTTTGGACACGCTAATCTTTGGAACTGAGAGTCAGATCGCAATGATTATTGCTAGAAATGTAGTAGGATTGGGAAGGACAAAGCCACAGAAGTTGCTATTGACCCCTAGGCTATTTGTAAATGTAAGTATTAACCAACAAAAAAAATCAAAAATATTTTACTGTTTATGTATAATAATAATAATAAACAACAAAAAATATTTCTTTATGAATTTCGTACCAAAGATTTGTAACTTATGCAATTAGTGGTCGGATTCCAGTGAGAGGAAAATATTTTTCTTATTGAATGTTGTAACTTCCATAATTTTATATAAAAAAAATCTGATAACTATTTTAAAATCATAAGTCAATCTCAAGTCCTAGTTTTTCTAATTGGAAACCCTCAGTTTAACAAAGTTTTTCCCATACATAAAGCTCTAATAGGTACCTACCTGTTTTCAAAAATACGAAAATTTCCATCTTTATACTCGCAAGTTCTGAAGGGAAGATAATAGTGACATAACGGGTACTCTGTTAAGGCGTCACGTCACTGCCATTAGGAAGTTTTCACGGGTATTACGGTGAAGGCTCCAAGATTGAGACTTAAAAAGGGCGTCCGTCTACATAATTAACAAGTATTTTATAATGATCGAGTTGGTAGATAGTAACAGTAAGCCTTTTAGTACAGTTACACAATTTGTGGTTTTGCTACTTAAAAGTGGAAAGGTAGATTATATCAGCGGTTTTAGGAAACATAATAATATGTTTAATGGTCATTACGTACGAGTACTCATTTTAATAAATGTAATAATCTCTACTACTCGTTAAAAAATGCGATTATAATTCACTCTGTATTGTAACATCGAATAGGATAATTAGATTTTATGAATTTTGAACTTTTATTTATATTATTTGAAAAGTTTTTATTTTTTTTTCGATCCTCCAGCTGTAGCAAACATTATTACCGTCTCCGTCCCCTCGTGGGAAAAAATAATCAATCACAAGATTTTTTATTACTTTTCAGAAAAGATACATATTATTATTTAAACTGAAACGTTATTTTCCTTAAAAACACAACGTTTCAATACGGAACTTAATACATCAACCTGTAGAAACATAAAAACTTTTTATAAAAAAATTAAAGGAAGATAATATCATGTCATCCAAGTAACAAATATGAAATAAATATATAAAAATGCTCAAAACATAAAAAGTACTGGGTCAAACTAAACCAAATTTTTATGGGACCAACTGGCAACTATTCTGCATCAGTGTATATACATAAAAAAAATATATAAATACCAACCGAATTGAGAACCCCCTCCTTTTATGAAGTCGGTTAATAAAAAATTTATACAACATAAGCCCCTCAGTCCACAAAAGTCAATTAAGTATCCATTAGGTAAGCATTTTGTGACTCTAACCACTGATTTTCACAGCCCGAAGATAAATTCATCTCGTGTCACTTTCACCATTTTTATTTACAATTAAGCACTTCAGTGCAACTTGTTTAACGAGTGATTTATGGTGAAAAGCACTTAAAACCATTCACCGCCAATTCTCGTGCTATTAAGCCTGTCTGGTAGGCGTGTCGACTGCACGTTTGTACGCGGCTTAATGAGACTGCAGTTGAACTAACTTGCACTTTATGTCGTGGAAATAAGATTCAATTTAATGGTTGAATGGATGAAGGGCGTTGGAGTTTTTTTCATGTGACTGTCTGAGTCAGCACATGACTTATGGTTAGTTTTTTACGAAGGGAGAAACCGTAGTTTGGCTTCAGTTTGTAAATGAACTCATCCGGAAACGGTTTAAGAAATGGTTATCGAATAATTGTACTTTGTTTTTAGAACTATGACAAATGTAGTTAGTTATGGCAATAAACGAACATTACTTTCTATCAAACTGGCGTGTTTAGTTGATGTACAATAGGAAATAATTGACTTCATAAATATTAAGATTGGTAAAAAGCAGCATGGAGGTACAGTGCACAGTACGGTAGGCCCTCTCAAGGTCAAACTGTAAAGTTGAGTGTGCTGTTGAATTTTCACAAGTACAAGAAATAATTATAATTTCAGATATAAAATGTTGCATCACAAAAACTAACTTCAAGAAATCCAATTAATTTTGACGTTTCTATATTAATGTTATAATTTATTGATTGTTTGTTTGGGCTGACCGACACTAGTAGCTTATTCCACGCGGACGAAGTCGCGGGCGGTCCTTAATAGTAGTACTAACAGTTTTTTAGTTAGAATTGAATGATAAATTTGTATTATAACTACCATGTTTTTTTTTATGTAGTACGGGGAGCCTCTTTGCCTTCATCATACCTGATGTTAAGTATTGATAAGGCTGAAGATGGAAGCGAGCCTCTCCCGGAATCCCCAATCACTTAGGAAGGTACTGGCTATCTTATCTTTAACTACCGGAACACAACAATGCTGAAAACATTGTTGTTATGGCGTCATACGTCATACGTCATGCGAATACAATATGTACCCCCGCTGGGAATCAACCCGGGACCCCTGGGTCTGATACCGGTGGTTGTACCACTAGACCACGGAGGCGGTTGACTAGACCACGGAGGTGGTTACAAAGGATTGTAATAAATGACGACTTTAAATTAGTCTCATAAAGTCATGATGTGGCAATTAAATTATTTCCCTAATTGGAAGATAAGTGAAACGGCGACCGAGGCTTTTAGCCGTTTGTCCTTAAGGACCTCGAAGATAGGCCCAGAGTAATTAGTTCATTAAAATTGTACTCCTACATTCATATTAAAATGTAAGCTTTTAGTGGTGTGGAGATTGTGCTGTTAATATTATAATGCATATTATAATGTCTTTTTGTTACCTTTACATGAAAACCACTAAACTGATATTTATGACTTTTAAGTTTGTGCTATTTTTATACCTTATGATAAATTTTAATTAGAAAAATATTTGAAAACATGAGAGTCAAAATGACGGTACCATAAGGAATTAAATTATACCGGTCACCAAAAAAATTTACCTATAATGTACTATTTTGTACCTCGCTCTAAAAAATCAGTACCTTCTTCAAAACGAAATTATTTCGAAATTAAAATACACCCGCCATATTGACATCAAGATGGCGGGTGTTCTTTAATATTTTATTACTTAGCGATCTCTCATAAAATGTATATACACCAAAAAAATGTACCTTAAAAGTACTTCAAGTAAACAATACAAGCAACATGATCAGTTGCATAGTTTCTGAGAAATAAAACAATCGTGTTTTGTTTAATCATGTCAGTGCGTTACCCACGCAAAATGTTGTGCCTTAGAGAGATGAGACTATAGCAGATAGTTAGTGTGTCATGAGGACAATTTTTTTTTAATTGTAGAATTTGTGTGAATTATAGTTCTTAAGATATTTGAAAAAAAAAACAGATTTTGCTGGAGTAACGTTTGAAACGTTACCCTGGCAACAAAAGTCGCTTCAGCCCGGAACCAAATACATGAATAGATAGCTTTTATTGCGTAGTAAATGTTAGCAAATAGCAAAATTTGTGTCTGTTATAGTTCTCGAGTAATTTAAAATTTTGTTGCGGTAACGTTTTGGGATTTCCCAGATCTCAAAAACGGTTTTAAAGCAGAGGTTTGAAAAAATGATGAGGAGGAATGAGGCGGGTGAAGAAGGTACTGATTTTTTAGAGCGAGGTACAAAATAGTACATTATAGATACATTTTTTTGGTGACCGGTATAATTTAATTCCTTATGGTACACCCGCCATTTTGACTCTCATGATTTTTGGCATACTGTTCAGTTCCATCTTTATTCTACTCATGTTATTTTTAAAGTTTAGATGTTTATTGCTCATTCACCAGAAACGACTGAACGGATTTAAATAAAAGACACACAGATAGTTTATAGCCTGATTAAGAGCATAGGATATGTTTTATCCCGATATTCTTACGGGAACGGGAACCACGCGGGTGATACGCGGATGGCACGCGGATGGCTATCTATCTATCTAGTGCAGTCCTTGCAGCGTCCGTCTTCGGACTTAAGCCTTTCCACACTTGACCGCCTGTTGCCACACGCATACCAGACGTATATCCTATTTCCCAACACCGGTTTCTTTAATATTGCTTTATTTTTCTCGTTCGTTTCGTTTCATTTCAAGTTTCATTCGTTCAAAGTTTAAACCCAGTTAATATCGGCACAGTTGTAAGCTATGGAGGACAATTTATTTTAGTCCACAGCTGAGGGCCGCGGCGAGGACATCCACATTCCACAATAAAATTCAATTTCTCAACGTTTGCTTGGGTATTGTGGCGGGAAATTGTTGTTATCATTCTTTAGTGACAATTTGATCACAACTACAAGAAAGAGGTAAGAATTGAAAATTTTGTATTTCATTAAGTTGTCATGGCTTCGTGCCACTTTTAAAGGCGACACTTCTTGACTTATTTAATACATTGATTAAATAAGTCCGCGTGTCGTATGAAATAAAATGACCTATGATAAGATACCTAGGAAATGAAAACATTATCTAGTGTACTTTATAAAAATCGATGTGAGAATTAAAAAATATGCATGTCTGTATTTATTTTCTAAATATCGCTGCGCCAACCCAGAGGTCATTAACACTTCAACGTAAACACAGTCATATTGCAACACTATGTCAACACTAATATCAGTAAGTGAGACACCCCTCAGCAGTAAAGAGAGCAGAAACAAAACGCTTCGTCTTATAAGCACAATGGGAGGCCTGTCTATGCCTCCCTAGGGTTGCCAGTTAGGAATTAAAAAAATATATCCAAAATGATACTTTTAAGGAGCCCGTGGCGCAGTGCTTTGCGCGCTCGGCCTGCGATTTTTGTTGTTAAGCAACTTTTGCAATGGTCGGTGAGCAAAAATTTACTAACTCGAGCTTCTCCGTGCTTCGAAAGGCACGTTAAGCCGTTGGTCCCGGTTGCATTTTTTGTCGTAAAAACCCACCAATCCTCATAGGGCCCGTGTGGTGGGTCATGGTATGGTCCATTCTCCATATCCACCCATTAGGAAGGCTAGTGCCCCAGCAGTAAGGAGATCAAAAATGACTAATGACGACGATACTATTTTGAATAAAGATTTGTTTGAAAAGATGATCATTTTTTTACCCCAATGCGATGACTGTTTTCCCCAAAAAGAAAACGATTTCAAAGATTTCCTTGAAAAGATGGTAGTTCTTTTACCCCAACGCAGTTATGTTTTCCCCAAAATTATACGATTTGTATAAATATATATTTTCCCCACTCAATAAGTACAGCATTTCCCCAAAAAGTTGCCGAAAATCCCCAATCTGGCAACCATGCCTCTTCCCCCTCTCCCAGTCCCCGCAGGCTCCTAATGAGAAGCGTTGAGACCTAAAATTTGGTGCCAACTCGAACTCCAGAGAACACTAGACAGAAGAGCTTCAAACTGGAGCAAATCCCCCGCCAAGCCAAAACCAACCCTATCCCCCTGTTATAAAGACCAATCCACATGCACCAACCGAAATCGCCATCCAAGTGCCAAATGGCGGTATTGATAGAATTTTTACGGTTCTATTTTTAAGAGACGCTTTTATGTTCGCTGTAACCTGATTTTTCAATCGCAAAGGAAAATTGGAGATGAAACCTTTTTGCTGCGTCTTGGACTATCTTTACCCTCTTTCCCTTAATCTTGAAGATGGTTTAGAATTCCTTTTTGGGGTATTTACTTTCGCGTTTTAAGGAACAATTGAAAAGAATCCTCACATCCACATATAATGAATGAATGATCTAAGTTTTGTACTTGCGAATGATAGGTCTTGCAGCGAAATAAATTAAATCTAAATTATATTAAACAAAGAGTTATCCCATAAGAAAATGTCTAAATAATAAATATCGATTAAAAATTTTGGCATTTTAATTGGGCTATATAGGGTTTGAACCATTTGGGTTCGTCACCGGTCCGCCATTTTGTTTTTGTTTTTTTTCAAAATTGCGCCGCGGATTTATATCTATTTAAATGGATAGGGAACGTAAAGATTAACAAAAAATATTATACAACATATGCCCTAAAGTGTAAGGTTAGTGAAATAATTAGAGTTAAAAACACAAAGGTGATACTTTAGGTCGGCATTTTTATTTTTAAACTTTAATTATCTGGCTAACGCGACATTTTAGGGCCTTATATATCGTATAATATTTTGTTCTCTCGTACTACGGATCTCATACTACGGATTTGGACGAGGCCAGCCACCATACAAAAAAGTTTAAACCCATTTGTTGCAAGTGGACATTAGGAAAGTTATAGTCAAAAATAGCACAAATAATATTCAAAGAGATGAGAGTATTTACACTATTACTTAAACCCACTCACTACTAAGAGAAAAAAATACTCTTTCGTTTCTGATTTAATTCACAGCCTCCAAAGGAATAACTATAACTACTACGACATCTACGTTCTTCGTAGTCGTAGCACAGAAACCGTAACATCGTCTACGCCGTAGTAGGTTCGCTTATACAAACGCTTTCATCCCCTTTTCGCTATGGTTTTTTGTAACTTTTGAGCAAGATATTAAATGGAAACTACATTTTAATGTAAAATACGTCTTAAATTTATATATTATTGATATTTCGGGTGAAATAGAATGAGATATTTTGAAATTAAATATGGGTATCCGTTGTCGAAGCTTTTAATATTGCTCAGAATAAACTACGTCAAGTTAAAAGTATTGAAAGTTTCATTAAGCTCAACATTTACAGCTTATGCGATTATTCAATTTATTTAAAAATATCTGCGAATATATTTTATTTAACCGTTATATCAGTTAATCCAAAAATTCCAGAAAATCACAATGTTGATTCCCTATATTTCATACAGTGTTTAAATCAGTTATAATATTGTTTAAAATGATCTCTTTACCAACTATTATTTTCTGGCTCCTTAACCGACTTCAAAAAAGAAGGAGCTTATCAATTCGTCGCGTAAATGTTTGTTTTTTATGTATGTTCCCCGATTGCTCGAAGACTGCTGAACCGATTGAAATAATTCAAACGTTTTTCAAAATGTTATAGTTTCAATATTCCACAAATCCACTTTAACATTTCAACACTGCCCTGGTTTACCAATTTGGTGGAATGAATTATACATAAAAATCGATTTGATCACTATCTCTCCATATAATCGGCTTGATGTATTTTCCAGTGAAGATATTATGGAAATCCAATGCAATTATTAAGCCATTAGTGTCCACATTGCATCAGAATAGCTTAAAACAAAATGAGTTGGATGTTTATGTGTATAAATACGTCACTGATATAGAGACATTTTGTTCCCGATGTTTCTTATAATTTTTATGTAAGAAGTTACATTTTTCCCTATTTATATTTGTAGTGCTTTTAAAATTATTTTGAATTTTCTGATTTACTGTAGTAAAAAAACCTAAAAGGTCAGCAATTACTAGGTCATCAAAAAAATTGCTGCTCAAGTAGATATTTTGCTGATCAAAATATTTAACTAAAGTTTGACTCCATAAGAGTCAAACGCTTTATTACTTTTACCTATAATTCGACACCTGCAAGTGAAAACATGGTAACTCAGTTTTAAGCATTTCTCAGGAGAGCACGACAAAGATTAAAAAAAATCTTAGCAATTTCGGATAAGACCTAATGCCAATCGATCTTGAACATTTAATTAAATTATTTTAATAAATAAGACAACCAACGAAACATAGACTGGATACATAGTAAGGTTTTTAACACGCGAATTGAGACTTCAACTAAGGTATCTTCCACTTATAAGTCGCCACGACATGAATAATGGGCTACTTCAAAAAAATCTAATTTAATTATATTAGAAAAAATAAACTGAAACGTAACCGTGGTAAACGTGGTAAGACCTAAACTATTGTATTATTTTGATGCCATAAATGTATTGATTTTTATTATATGCATTTGTGAGTTACAATAATAAAAATTCGTCCACACATACTTTATACAATGACATTGTAACTCAGACATACAATCAATATGGTATGAAATTGATATTTTCTTCGAATTTGAAATTTTCAAATAAAATAATTGGATGTCTGAGATTAAATTTTAGTGTTACAATTTTTTATCATGGCAAGCATAAAAATTACATGTAACTAAATATATAATCTTGGTAACTGTAGTTGACCTCCACTTACAATATTTTTACACTGCAGATTTTAAATTATAACGAATTCAGATACGATGATAAGTAAAAAAAAAAACAGCTTTTTTTGTCTTAGTAAGAATATCATTTAACTCAATACTGCCTAAAACTGAGTTACAATGTTTTTACCTACAGGTGTCGATTTAAAAAATAAATAACTATAATTTAGAACATTTATCACAACACCATCTTGTCCCATACGTAGCAGAGCTTGTAATAAATGTAGTATGTGTGAGTATAGATACCTAATGAATATGTTTTTTTTAATACGTAAATAATATACTACAAAAACCTAAGAAACACACAGATCAACACGAATTACATTCATCATAAAAATATATTTGTATCTTGTGGTGTGGGAATCAAACGCACGACGACGAGCGGATCGGCACACAAAGTTGTTAGCGTAATTATAAAACGTAATAATGACTTGTAATTCATAATTTGTCCAAATAAAAACCATTTAAACCAATGACCAAACGTTTTTCTAATCCCTAGTTGGTTGCTTCAATTTTTCGATCAACAAGCCAAAATGTGCCGTCACACGTAAAAGATAAGGTTAGTTTTCCATCAAATCATGATATAACGTGAAAATAATATTTTTCCAGAATCTTCAAAGGCCGAGTCGATTCTTATGGCCTTTGTTAACAAGACAATGTACCTATTCACTGTTTAATGAAAGTCTTTGTTCTGTTTAAGGCACTTTTTTGTGTAAAACACTTTCTCAATACCTGGATTACAACATTAAGACAAAGAGATTTTACGGAAAAAATTAGGTTTTCTCATATTTATATTATGATAAATACGGGAAGAAAAGATTAATATAATTTTAATTCCAACTAGTGCATACCTTTAAAAATAAATGATATTGTTTATACGTTAAACAATGTAAATAACCAGCAAGTGATACTAAGTTTATTCAACATAAAAGTATGACATATTACGTTTTTCATAAAGTTTTGTGATTCTGATCACACTGGTGTGATGATAATGCAATCACTAAACGTTTAGACTAAAATCTGTGGCAACTAGATTTCTTTTCTATTTTATACTGCTACATTTCCTCGGTAATCGTAATACCAATGCCTCCATTATCATTTGACACAAACTATTATCCTAATTGCGCTATGACATACGGTCTGAACGACACGCGACTTCAATATTTCATAGAATTACCATTGTGTTTGATTTCCATACACTTTTTCATTGACAAGCTGTGGTACAATAGCCACTTTCTTTCCTTTCTGCTCAGAGATCGCAGATTCGATTCCCGCACAGATTGTTAGTATGAATGAATATGACTGTTAGTCTTCGTGTAGTCAATGCATATTAAGTACCTATCAGTTTCGAAGGGTCCATACAAACCGACTCCCATCGGCTTCCCTTTTAGAAATCCCACCCCACTGATCGAACATACAATTATGAGAATTTAAAGTATACAATAACAGTTGGGGCTAGATAAAAAAAAAAAAAAAATTTTTTTTTACTTTTCATAGTTAAGCTGTGTGTGTTAGTGTGTGTATGTGTATGAAATAAGTGTGCATATTACTAATGGGGTGGCATACATAATCGTCACGCTTGGCAAGAGGGTCGGGAAATTCTATGAAACCAAGTTTAAAGATTAAACTTATTAGTTATATTTAAAGATTTCTCGCGTATTACTTGTTGAAGTTAACGTCTCTTATACTATTAAATATTGTTTAGTGATGTTTCATTAATTTCAGAAATTAAACAAAAAAAAAGTATTATAAGTATTGATAAGTTACTGTAAGTTTACTTTTCAATATTGTCTTAAATAGAAAAATATTGGAAAAACCAACTCGGCCACAAGTGAATTCTCAGATGGGACTCGCTCGAACCCACAACTTTTGGAAATCCGGTCCAATGCTCGAACCACTGTGCTACCGAGAATAATTATTTCTTTATACGAACTATTTCAATCCAGTTTTATTTTTACAGATATTTTAATATTTATTTAAAATATCTCTATAAGTAAAACTGGACCTAAAATATTTATCAACAGTCATTGTACACTCTTGTTATTATAATGTCCTTTCAAATCCCTAATCCGTCGTATGCGGATGACGTCATAAGTATCACCATGGCGTTATCAAAACCCAAATGTTGTCAAGCAAAAGCCGATAAGTAGCAGATAACGCGGCAAAGTGGCACTTTCTGGATATTTTTCCCAAAAGCATTGACAACATATCTTTTTCCCCATAGGACTTGTAAAGAAAATATTATTAGACAGCTTGTATATATGGAAAATTACCATCCTACTTACAACCTTACATCCAAATAATGACCTACATTTTTACACAATATTCAATATACATACATACACTCACGCCATTAATTACCGGATTGGCAGAACATCAAGGATTCAGCTTGAGAAGAGAATAGAAAAGGATTTAATGTCTTTATTTGCTTTGCTAGGCTATGAGAGTGAAATGTTTAAACACTCAAAGATGCCACATTTGGGATTAGTTGGGTCTAATGTCCCGGCTCCGTCTTACCTGAGCATGCACAAACCGGTTTGCGCAGGCAAGACGGCGCATGTAGCAGGGACGTAAGATGTAGTCCGGAAACGATCGTGATAAGTTGTCAGCATCGTGATAAGTTTTCAAATATGGCCTGTCCATTTATAGATTTTTACTATCTGCCTAGGAAATCTAGCAACTAGTTTTTGTGATGAAAATTGATCTTACCCATATGTTTAAGGTCACTTTTCAATTTGACGTCTGTATGAAATAAAACAGGGAGAAAAAAAAGCACTTGATGAAGGTCTTGCCGGTTCTTCTCGTTACAAGGTCTCCCGCCGTAGGGTTTGTGAACCGATGACGTAGCTTCTTTGACGTTCATAAGTGTTTGTAACAGCCTAGACTTAATAAATGATATTGAATTTGAATCAAGTAACTTTACGACCTCCGTGGTAGAGTGGTACGTACATCGGTTTCAAGGTGTCGCCTACTCTGAGGTCCTGGGTTCAAATCCCGGTAGGGGCAAATCTTTGTATGATTACGAGCATTTGTACCAGAGTCATGGACGTTTATACATATTTTTACACATAAATACATACCTACATATGTATTTATATCAGTTACCCTAGTATCCCAGAACACAAGCCTTACAGTGCTTTTTTTGGGGCTAGGTTAATTGATGTGGTTGTAAGAAATATTTATTATTTATTTATGAGAAACAATAACAAAAAGAGACAACAATAATGACAAAGAACAATATTTATGAAAGCGTTCAGAAAATATAGCAACACGTCTTATCGCTACCACACTTAGCTGACTGATGATGAATACGATACGAGCGCGCGCGAGTGCGAGTCGTAATACGTTATAAAACACGCGTTGAAGCTATTTTAGCTGGCCAGCGGACCTATCATGTAACGAGGTATTTTAAATTTCCCTAAAAATGAACTAGGATATACAGCAGGTGTTTTTATTACACATAATATGTATTATCCAGCCCTTTTAAATCTTACTGTTATTATTTATTTTCTTGTTTCTACTCATATCGAGCTATAATATGAGTTACAATAAATACGATTTTTCGACCTGCAATAACCCAAAAGTACCTCGAGATAAATAAAAAGTATCTTCGAATGAAATACTCAAAATCACTTGTTAACATGTGTAATCGCTATCTCGAAATCTTTTAAGAATTTCGAGAAATTACCAGAAATGTAATTTCTTTCACCCAAAAAAAGCTTTCTTTTTTTACTAAGAAATAGACGTAATAGGATAATAATATTTTTCAACAAAGAATCTCGTGGCTCTAACATCAATGTCCATGTTTTATTTAATCGGGACCACTGTTCGCCGCGGGCGGGTTGAAGACCTACGAACTAACACAATATAAACATAATCAAAAACACGTTTTTTGTAAATAACATTCAAAAGAAAACACAGAAGAAAGCATACAATTAGACGTAAATTGTTTTATTTTTCATTGAAAAGAAAATTGGATAAACATATTTGAAATTGAAATAGTATGTCCTACATTGACGGTAACTATTAAACCTTGTGATTTTAGTAAATGCCCCTTATATTAAAAAGAACATCTCAAATATATATATATTTCTTTATTTAAAAGTTTCCTATCGTTACCATGAAAAAAATCGTCGTTGTAGTATTCATACTACTTTACTTAGTTAGTTTGAATTCGTGAATTCGACTCTTATCGAAATGTTTGTCATTTCACCGGAATCGGTTGAATACCTCGCTCAGAGTAGGGACAAATAACTGCGGAGCCATCTGTCCGCCGCATACCGATTGCATTTCATTAAACATTATTCCACCATCATCTTGTTTAGTTTCCCATTCGGTATTTGGGTCATTCCGTGGCCGCGTCAAATCCTTGGGCGGGTTTTACGTAAAACCTTTACTAAAGTATTTGATAGAATCAGGCGTTACTTGGCGGAAATCCATATCTTAGTAGAAAACGAAAAATATGTAGCATAATTCCGCAAGAAAAAACTTACATGCAAGATGCACCGAGAGTACCAGCACCAGCAGCAGTTTCAGTGCTGGTATTGCACGGTCTAACAACTCCTGAGGATGCTCCGTGTGTGGGCGAAACACATGTAGAGTAGTCGGTGAAGGTGCAAGGTGTGTCACTGTGCTGCATCTGCATTTATTTGCGGGCGGGCGGGCGGTGCATCTTGCATGTAAGTTTTTTCTTGCGGAATTATGCTACATATTTTTCGTTTCTACTAAAACCTCTACATAAATCTAAGTAGGAACTTAAATAAATAAAAAATAGGAAAGGGTAAACAATATTTGACATCCTATTTAATGTCAATTTATTACGAAACGTTAACAGTTTCGTAATAAATGGACAGCCTCTTTACTCTGGACGAAATCGAGTTCACATTAGGTACGAATCAACGTCAAAAATCTGTTATTTTGGTAATTTGAAAACGGTTGCTATGGTTACCGTTTTGACATTAATTCGATCCTGATGTGAACTCGATTCCGCCAAGAGTAACCCCCCGGTATCCAAGACTTTTTTTACGTAAAAGAAGTTTAAAAATCTTTTCCGATTTCATGTTTAATAGGATGTACTTACACAATATTGTGAGTTATCATAACGTTTTATAACAAAAATATTACTTTTTTTATTAAAAAAAAAAAACCGGCCAAGTGCGAGTCAAACTCGCGCACCGAGGGTACCGTTTAAAATTTTCAAAAATATAGTTTTATTATATGATGTAACAAAAAATCTACGGTTTTCGCAATTTTTCCTTTATCTGTTCTATAAGACGTTACTTCGACCAAATTTCAAGATTCTAAGTTGCCGGGAAGTACCCTGTAGGTTTTGATTCCCGTGCGAGTTTCGAAAATTTGCAGAAAATTGCGGCATAAACGGCTGTATCTTTTGATTGCTTTGGTTATGATGATGATTGAAGTTTGATTTTTTCACAGCTCCAAGGGACAGTAGACCTGAGTATTAGATATAAATTTTAGTTTGATACCTCCACGCGTTCCTGAAAAAAACGATCTTGACAGACGGACGGACGGACGGACGGACAACGAAGTGATCCTATAAGGGTTCCGTTTTTTTCTTTTGAGGTACGGAACCCTAAAAAAGGTGATACAAATCCATCGACATAATTACAAGAAATTAAGTTTACATTGTACCTTATGTCGTCAGCCCCACCCTCTACTGCCGATAAATATGTCACCACCTCCAAATGCTGGTTACCTACTCTGTAATTACTACCCTATTAAATTTCATCATCGTACGCAATACGTGAAATTAATAAAAATTATAGGGGATAATGAAATCCTATGACTAGCTATTATTATTACTTTACGCTTCGGTAAATTAGGCTTTACAAATCTTTGTACAGTCAACAGCACGTACAGCTTTACATCTGCACTACGAAAACCGCCCCGCGCGCCGCTATTACGAGCGACGTAACGGCTCTCAGGGTAAATGTGTAAAGCCGTAGACTGCTTAACTTTACTTTATGTTTTAACAAATTATTGAGGTTGATGGCAGATCTAAATGAATATATTTTTAACGATTAATAAAAGTAAAGGTTATAGTTAACCTCAAATTAGTTATTGTGACCTTTTCACTAGTTTTATCGAAGCATATTATCACTGAGTGGAAAATCGAGGGATGTAAAGGTCTGTATTCTATTAATAAAGTATCATTTCAAACATTAATATTGCAGAAAAATTCTGTCAGAATGAATTTTACAGAGAAGATACTTGCTAGAAATAATTTGATATTTAAACATTTTGACTCTTCTAAAAGGAAAAGGAATACTTAATTGTCTACTTGTGAAGTCGTAACTTACTGACATATTTTGTGTTCTACATAATTAAAAAACCGGTCAAGAGCGAGTCAGGCTCGTGCGCTGAGGGTTCCGTACCATCATAATATATTGTCCCCATACATCGACATAGGTCGAGGTCAGTTTACCAAAAGCAAATAAGTATAAAATCACTTTTAAGATTTCTAAATAAGTATACTATTTAGAGGCATGGTTTTATTTTTCCTGTTATTTTTAGATAAACTTCGATCGCATAGAATAATTTTATATTTTCATCATAAGTAAAAAAAAATGTAGCTTAAAAAAAAAGTTTAATAATGTGCAAGCAGCGCTCTTTCGTATAATACGGTACCCCACAAGCCCTAGTAGCCCCACTTTAAATTTAAGACCCCCTTTCAGTCCCTGTTACAATTTATTTTGTAACTTTTTTGCAAAATATTTGGGCAAACGTCAATTGAAACTATTCCAAATTTCATTGATAGCATTAGTAGTCCTTGATATATCCAGCTGTGCCAGACAGACAGACAGTCTCACCATACGGGTTAATTTTTACCATTTTGGTACGGAATCCTTAAATCATTTTTTTTAAAGTTCCATAACTTTCCAAAGCTATTCAATTACAATTGACAACATAACATTTAAGCGGACAGTAAACTGCTATAGCAGTTTAATAATAGTAAATCTATAATATCTCGTCCACACTTTAAAAGTATCTAGGTTGTATACCCAAAACTAAAAAAAATACTTTACTTCCGCTAACGTTAAAGCGATCCTTCAAACAACTAGAAACTCAAAAACTATAGACAGACAGACGCTCAATCAAAGTCTGTCTCAATGTAGACTGTCTGAAGTTGAGAATGAAAAAAGCTGAAACTCGATCTAAGCAGCTCAAGAGCAAAGCACTCAAACGCTACTCGTTGGAGGACCCTCCTCTCTAGTGTTGCCATTGAAATTTGTTAGATAATCGCACAGGCATCGCTCTGTTCGCGGGTGTCAACACTACAGGATGTACAGGCAACAGCAACCACGGCTTACACATAACGTCCTTCAGACAATTCCGAACTCAACGCCATATATCTTAAAGTTCAAAGTCGATTATAGATATTTGACAGTTTTGTAAATCCTGAGAGTGCAATCAAAACAGCTTCTTAAATCCTCTTAAATTACGAAAACAAATGTTTTTTGTCACACTGCTGTAAACGAATCATAATGCTAAGTTTTTTTGTAATTTTTCAATAAATTAATGTCACGCAAAGTCGCGACACAAGCCGCGGGGTAAGAGATCAGTTGTTGCAGCGCTAAAGATCGCTCAAAAGATTGATCAACCTTAGGTTAGATTGAAAAACTACGTATTTTAGCCATGTCAATGACAGGGCAATAAAAATCAAAGAGACAATATGCTGTCAATTACTGTCTTAAATCTCCGATGTCAATAGCATAAGACACGCGAGAAGTTTCTTTTTTACATCATAACTTACATCAATATTTTCAAAACTGACTCAGTTGAGAGTAATCGTTATTGGGGTTGAGTTAAACAGTCCATCAGTCTCACAACGGTGCTGCCGTCGTCAATTTTAACAGACTTCATGTAAAATCCAATAAAAAAAAACAGAGACGGCACAGGTGGCCTCTTGATTAACTTTAAAAGTTTAAAGACATAATAGGTAAGTTACAAAAATTCTTTGAAATCATCTGTCAAGTACGTTAATTAGAATTCTATTAATTCTATCAATCTCTTCTATCAATGTCAGTTCGGAAAACTGCGGACCCTGATACGGCTCCAGAATTACTTCAAGTGACAACCAATAGTCCATGCATTGTACGTATTTAGGGAGTTGTTGTATGATCTATTTCTTTCATGTTTTGATGGATATAAATTCAATGAGACTGGTAATTGAGATTTGAGATCACGTAGTATACTTGTAGGCTGCGCGAGCGTATATTAAAAATATCTGTGCTTACATCGTATTTACCCCCCTTGTTTTAAGGCGGGAAACGTATCGTGAATAACATGAGATACATTTTGTTACGTATTAAATACTAGGAGAACTAGCTACTATGAGAACCTTAATATGACACACCAAAAAGTACGAATAACCTAAACCAAAAAAGAATATCAGCACCTCCTCAAAACATTAGCACGAGCAAAGGAATTAAAAATTCGTTTGAAAAGTTATCGGTTTTCAAGATGGCGAAGATGAACAATCATGCATCTTTCACTGCTATGTATCCAGCAATATTTCAAACTATTTTTCATCTACAGTAGGCAGTAATTTAGCGTAAAATGGGCACAAAAGAAGACGAGGATAAGCAAAATACATAAAATTGCGAAATAACAGTTGTTTAGTCCGTCGAATAAAATTTACCGATTGGCAGATTAAAATACAGTTTGGTTTCTAACATAATCCAACTCTGACACTATAATTTTCCTCTCTAAAAATCAAGTTCGAATAAAACGTACCTACTTTGTAAAAGAAAAGGTAAGGTAAGGTACCGTTTACATGACAGCTAAAATAATCGCCACGCATTTATCAACTGACAAATTACTCAAACGTGGCCCATTTTGTTAGGTTATAGAAGCTATATGTGTATAAGTATTTACCATGTTATTCGTAGTATATTAATTTTTACTAGTTATTTAAAGTAGTTGATTTTTCAAGTAAATTTTATGGGAATTTTACAGTCCGTGCCGTGGAAATGAAAGATAGGAGTAGCTTTCCCGGATGCACTATACCAACACAGCTATGTCATACGAGCAGCAGAAATCAAAGGTCTGGTAACAGTCCTCACTCAAGATATAAAAAGAGGGAATCCACGAGGCACGAGCGCCTAAGGCATTAGTGTTCGGGGTCGTCGAACGGCGTGGCGTCGGCGTTCGGGCCGGGAGCCGGGAGGGGCGGCCGTTTCGGCGCTCGCTATCGATCGGGCGTACCTTCCTTCGGCCGCAGCAGAGCATCCTCCGAGCGCGCGACTGTCCGCCCGGCGAAGACTTCAACCTAGCAAGTTTCCGCCACTGCATGGGTGCAGGTTAGCGCGGCGCACGCGGGAGCGGCCGCGGGGCCGGCTGCTCGCGCATCGCGACGCCGCCCGCCGTCAAACGCGGCCGGAGCGCGCGAGCCTTCCTCGCGAAGTGCCCGCCGCACGCGCGCGCCTGCGCCCTCGAGCCCGCACCACCACCCTGACCCTCCAGCCCCCCCAGCCCCACGGCTGGGAGGGAGCACCCTCACCCTTACTCCTCTCGATTAATAATTCCGGCTACGCTACCAGTGCGTATGTGGGTTAGTTTTTTGGCGATCGATGCGATTATTCGGTGCGAGCCACTTCCGGACGCTTGGCCGTGCACCCTAAGGGCAGACGACCCAGTAATCGCCTTTTGACACCACCTCAAGCTCACCACTTACGCCGCGAGCTTTTGATCAACGATATGAGTATACTTAACAAGTTGTAGCGTCGTGTACAACATTTTCTTTCTGAAATCGTGATCGAATCGTTTAACGTTCAAGGTGGCTTGAGCAATAGCGCCTGCCTAAACAAACATAGCAACACTTGTTTCGTAATTTATAGTACTCCAACATTAGTTATTAATTTATCAGCTATAAATTATCAAAGTGGATGCTATCTCAAAAAATAAACCCGTCATTTTTAATCCAATTTAGAAAGAAAGTAATTTCGGATACTTTTTGAATTAACGTGATAATAATTAGGTGGAAAGGCCAGAAGTCAAATGAGGGCGAATAATAAGCAGCCACATGTCGAGATTGCCGGAGCTTTGCGAACTCGGCCCGACCGCATGAGGGTAGTTCGAAACTCCCACAAACGCGCTTTGACATAGTCAGTTTCCATTTACCTTCTGTTTTTCACTTCCAAGTAAATTAAGGAATTACGGCGACCTTTTGTAAGGAGCAATTCTCTTACACAGAAATTCAAACGTTAACATAATACAGTTTAAAATTAACTTGTTAATTGTAATTGACGGTTACCTACGTAGGTGTTAAGAAATACTTAATTGTTTGTTTGATGAGAAAATGATTATTATGGCCCTGTGTCCAAGTCGAGACTCTTTCTGTCTGTCTGCAACCTTGAAAGTTTAACTGAAGTTAACCGTCTTAACTATTTTAACCGTCTCTGTGGTCTAGTGGTTCAACCACCGGTATCAGACCCAGGCGTCCCGGTTTCGATTCCCAGCGGGGGTACATATTGTTTTCGGTTTGATTGGTGGTAGGACTTGTAGTACGTCTGCCTGGCTAGCTACCACTATCTTATCAAGTCTGACGCCAAAACAACAATGTTTTCACCATTGTTGTGTTCCGGCAGTTAGATATAAGATAGCCAGTTCTTCGGTGATTGAGGATTCCGGGAGAGGCTCGCTCCATCTTCAGCCTTATCAATACTTAACATCAGGTATGATGAAGGCTAAGAGTCACCCGTAGTTCATAAAAAAAAAGGATCAGTTTCTTTCGTATAAATCGAAAGAGAAATTTTGGTATATTTTAATGAATTTGGAGACGGAAAATTAATGGTAGAAAAAACAATTAGGTATCTGTGTAAAAGAGCACTAACAACTTACAAAATAAAACACGATTGAAAGGTCATTCTTTACAATTTGACCATGGGATGAGAATGGCATTTAAGTCGCTAGAAGGGCTTAGAATAAATAAGTCAATATAAACAACAGACAACCGTTGTCTTTTGTTTATATTGACTTATTTATTCTTGACTAAAATACCCATTTAAGAAGTTTAAGTGTAAGCAAAGAAATATTACAAATCTGCATAAAGCCGACGGGGCTCTTAATACCCAGATTGCGTGGTGTCCCCTTCGCTTGGATTGATTACGGCAATTTGATAAATTATTTTTATTTTCTTTTCCACGTTTCGACGCAGTAACACTTGCTGAAAGCATTTGTACTGGGGAAGGAAACTCTATTAGCATTTTTTCAGTCGATTAATTTAATTTCTGGTCTGCGTATCAGAATATTCTTTATTGCTTGCACCTGTTATCTGCCATCTGGGTGTGAATTGGATTCTTATATTTAGAATGAATTAGAAAATGACTAGACGAAGACAGACTTCCGGTACAGTCGACCGAACATCAAGATATACAATCGCATTGCGAAAAGCAACCTCACTATTAAGGGTCCTGTGTCCGGGTATATATCTATATCGCGATATCCCTATACTTAATTATGTTTTAACCACAGCAGAACCAATTGCATTGTACAGTCAACAGCACGTACGGCTTTACATTTGCAATACGAAAACCGCCTCTATTACGAGCGACGTACAACATACAAAAAAGTTATTCCAATTCACGTCACGTCTATAAAATTATTTGTAAGTCTTTCTTATCGTTCATTATTATCTGGTTTGTTAAAACTTATTAACTTTTGTCATAAGTTCGATTGTGGAAATAAAATTTAGCCGTAGCTACCTTTTACAATAAGAAACGGATTAATCTTCATTTTATTACAAAGAAAAAACGAGATTCAAGTGGAAATATTTATTTAGTTCCCTTTACATTTGAATTTCAAAACTTGACTAATTTAATACTTAGCTATAGGTTGGCGCTTGACCGCTATCTCGCCTATGGTGAGAGATGATGCGGTCTAGGATGAAACGCGCTTGCCTAGAAGATTGCTTGTTGTGCTGTCGCTATAGCTACTTGTACTATTAAGTATTCTATGCTATAGCTAACAAACTTCAAACTCTCATAAAACCCTTCAACGATAGGGTTTTGGACTAATTCCTATATACATATTTCTATTCATCTATTTGGAGTCACTATTGCATTTTTAGTATGAAAGTGATAGCGTCAGCGAGATCCCTTATAGTGGGTTTTATTCTATACCGTAAGGCGGTCGGGGTGCTGATGGAATGCGAGCTATGGCCTGAAGATGGTTACCCAAAATGTATTCAGTCTATTTATTAAAAGGCCCATAACATACATTTTTTTTATTTGACATTTAATTGCTTTTTTATTTCAGATTTTTCGTACAATGGCGAGAAGTTGAACAATGCCAGAAAAAGTCGGGACCTTAAGATTCTATCAGGTAACCCTTGTCGTACTGTGACTGGCAAACGACCTCCGATTTAATAAGGAAGGAAAAAAACAGCTTTAAATATTGCAGGGGACCCCGGTTTTGGCCACTGTCCCCTTTTCGGTCATTTTGTTTTATAACAAATTATTAAATAACTATTGAATATTGGTTATCATGGCAAATAAAAGAATGAACTTTTAGGTAATAATAGCAAAAGTCAGCCTATCGTATGTCTTCAGAAATTTTATCAATAAACGCCATTTTATGTAAAAAGGGTAGTTGTCAATTTTTTATGAAAATCTTTAACGATTTATTATTATTTTATTGAAATGTATTATTGAATGTAACGTATTGATATGTTTTTCCATCTACTTAGTTCATATAATTTTTAATCAATAATCCAACAAAAAGTATTTAACAGCAGGTGGCCACAAAGGGGACTGGATATTTAAGCAGTGTGCCAGTTTTGGCCATTTTGGCATTAGTAAGGTAATGTCAAATATCGCCAAGCGGCAATTACCGCCTATACTCTGAAAATCCTTTTAAAACTACGCAAAAATTCACCTTTATTTATCTATAGGTACATTAAAGTCTCTCGCCGTAAGGTCAATGCTGGTCGCCGCAAGTACCCCTCCCGCTCCAAGCGCCAGCGGCCTTGCAACTTGCAACAGCGTTAGGGGTGGTCTTTATCGCAGTGTTTAATAAAAAGTGTAATTTTTTTTCTAAGTACCATCGATATTTGCAGATATAATTTTTACTAAAGTTTTACCTAAATAAGTTTTTTTTTACAAGTATGTGATACCATAATTATTTTCGTAAATGTAATGTTGATTGGTCGTTGATAGATAATAACGCCTATGCGTTACTGGCGCTATAATCCACACCATAAATTTTATTTATAACCATTTTTAACCCCTACGCAAAAAAGGGATGTTATAAGTTTGACCGTGATGTGGCTTATTTAAAATAATTTGTTATGTTTTAAGACTAATTCATTATTCTTTTGTATTGTTTTAGATTAGATATTTAGTATTGAAAGTAATCAAAGCTTTATTTTAAGGCTTTTTTATCATTTTGTTTTAATTTGATTACGATTTTTTTTTATTCTTTTAAATTGAAGACAAAAGTGCAAGTTAAGTGCAAGTGCAAAGCATTAATATTTTGTATTAATGGTTCATTTATATTGACTTTTTAACCGACTTAAAAAAAAGGAAAAGAAGGAGGTTATACCTATTTATTATTGTAGATTTATTTATTTGGACTGATGTAATGTTTTAGCAGTGTTTTGAATGTGTTAATTGATTGGGTTTCTTTAATGTTCTTGGCAAGCTTGTTATCAATTTGTGCACCTTCAAATAAAATATTTCTTTTGCCATAATTTGTTCTAGGGCACCGTAACACTAAATCATTCGCATTTCTTAGTTGAATTTTTTGTATTTGCCTCTTTTTGTGAAACTAATTTGTATGTGTATATTTTTAGTTATTATTTTACGAATCAGTAATCAAGTGTAATATGTGTATGTTTGTATAATATATTTTTTTTGTTTCTTTGTGATTTTTTTCTGTAGATGTAACGAAATTATATTGAAAAAGGATTTTAATTAATTTGTTTTGTGCTCTTTGTATTAAGTTTAGATGTGATTTTGCGGCTGTACCCCAGATCTCGATCAAGTAGTGAATGTGAGGCTTGATAAGGGAAGTGTATATAGTGTAGCGCACTTCACGTGGAAGACACCTACTGACACCTCTCAAAGCTCCGGTAAGAGATAATAATTTGGCTTTAATTTTATCAATATGAGGTTTCCACGTCAATTTACTGTCAATATTTTTCACTATCAATTTGGTTTATTTTACAATTATTTAACATTAAACATTCATAATCTGAAATCTTTTTGTTTTTTGTTTTAAAAATTATGTAGTTTGTTTTGGCAATATTAATAGTTAGCAAATTGTACTGAAACCACTCATTTAGTAAGTTCAGGTCACTTTGCGCGTCTTTGATTATAGTTTCAATCGAAGGACCAAAATACAACAAGAATGTGTCATCAGCATAAAGAGTTAAGTCACCTTTAAGACCAATTCCATTGATATTATTAATATAAATTAAAAATAACAAAGGCCTCAAAATTTATCCTTAACGAATTATATATTATTGTACTATAAAATTTTAAGAAGTTACTATAATTTCCAAGATAAAATTTCACAATAAAAAAATGCTTTCACGCGTGCTGTTTTCTTTAATTTTTTATTTTATTTTCTAGATATATTTAGGTTCAAAGTAAGGTAGGCGTTATTTGACATCAGTACTGTAGCGCGGACGTGACTCAAATGTAAATAAGAAGCACTCGCTTGGATTGTTAGGAGCGTTATATTCAATAATTAATTAATATTTCACAATATTTTATCTGACAAGGCCACCGTCCATATCTACGCTCGACGGGCATCTCTAATAGCACATTTCCCAAAGGGAAAATATTTTTCACTCTCTTATTTCAAAAGTTAGAGGGGGGGGGGGGGACACATATTTTACCACTTGGCAGTGTACATCAAACGGTTGTCTTTGAGAATAAATCGTTTGAGTAACCTCAATGTATTTTTTACAGACCTATCTGATACCCCACACGTATAGGTTTGATGAAAAAAAAACTTTCAGTTTCAGTTCCATGTACATGTGGATCTCCCTTAATATATATATATATATATATATATATATATATATATATATATATATATTGTATAAAAACCGTAAAGCGGTTTACAGAATACATCTACCTACCAAGTTTCAACTATGTAATCCTCATAGTTTTAGAATAAAGTGGCTGTGACATACATCGGACAGACAGACATGACGAATCTATAAGGGTTCGTTTTTTGCCATTAGTAGAATAAATAGAATCTTCTACTTCTACTCATTTATAGAAATCAAAAAGGTTTTTGACACCCTCGATCACGGCGCTTTGCTGCAATCTATGTATGAATGTGGTATAAGAGGACCAATGAATGCGTGGTTCGAGGAATACCTACGTGACCGAAGACTTACTGTAAATGTTTGCGGTACCCAGAGTAAGAGAGGAAATATTTGATTTGGAGTTCCTACCGGTTCAGTCTATGTCAAGTCAAGTCAATATCATTAATTCAGTCTGGGCTGTTACAAGCACTTATGAACGTCAAAGAAGCTACGCCATCGGTTCACAAACCCTACGGCGGGAGACCTTGTAGCGAGAAGAACCGGCAAGAAACTCGTCAAGGGCTGTTTTTTTCTCCCTGTTTTATTTCATACAGAGTCGTCAAATTGAAAAGTGACTTAACATATCAGTAAGGTCAATTTCCATCACAAAAAGAAAATACTAATTATAATATTACATTTTATGTTATTGTAACCGTAAACAATTTTCAACTGGCAAAGAAAGACTTATCTATCATACATTACAACATTTCTCGCATAACAAGATTACTGTACTGCAAGTTGTGAGGAACATACAGGTCAGTAACAATTTATAAAAAAAAAAAACTTGAAGCACAACATTAAGACAAGCAGACCCATTTTCGCTAGCGGCACCCGTTCACGAGGATGAAGCATGAACCAGCCATCGCTTCGCTCAACCATATTTTAGGGAACGTAACGACCCGCCTCACACGACACCGCCGAAGAAACGTTTGAGTGAGCATGACGTACATTCAGGTACTTATGTTAAGCTGTATAAATATAACAAAAAATACAATATTGTTATTGTATTTTTTTTTGTAAAAGAAAAGAAAGATAAAAGTGCAACGAAAGACACAACTTACAATGTTACTAGAAGACGCATCAGCTGGGTCATAATCACAAAGCGTATTTAAAGTTAACAAAAAAGAATACTTTTATATAATTGGAATAATTTTAAAACATTAATTATTTATATTTATTCTGATTTTTATTTATGGGCCTGTCGGGTATATAATGCACGTGAACAGTATGCCAAATGTTAAAATGCAAATCAATTATGTACGTAGATGACACGTGCATCGATTGGAGCCAGGACAAAATACAGAAGGTTATGCAAGATGACTTTGATAATGTGGTACGCTGGGCTCAAGACAATGTCATTATCATCAATATGACCAAAAATAATTGTATGCATATTATCTCCATACAATAAGAATAAATTAATAAATATTAAAATCAAGGGGACCACTTACGACTGTTTGCACAGTGGTAATAGTGATTGCTACTTTATAGCCATTGAAACTGTACCTAAATATAAATATCTGGGAGTTATTGTGGATAACAACTTTAATTAGAGTGCGCATATCAATTCTGTATGTGATAAACTCCGAGCAATCTGGGTAAATTTCACAATTTAAAATATGTGGTTAATGTTGGTATTATGTACTTAGTGTATTACGCGTTGGTTGATGCAGTAATACTATACGGGTTAGAAGCGTATGGTCTTATTTCCTGTACACTGAAAAAAATACAAATTATGTGCCATGTGCCACATAAGCTACCCATAACTTATCAGTAGTTGGTGAAACCTACCCTTAATGTAATACCCACATTTCGATTCGTTTTTAGCCATTTAAACTTGCTGAGGCCTGTCTTAGTAAGAACAACAAACAAGTCATGACGGCCATGTCAAAAATCCATTAAAAATACTGCGTTAAAAAAACCGACTTTTTTTACGCAGTTTTTTTTACTTTTTAGTGTCTGTAATAGGCTGTTTTGTAAACTACAGCAGGGTTTTTCTAGATTAGATAAGGTTTCATGTATATTATAAACAAAATTATCGTAAATACTACATTGTCCAAGTCAACAATGAAGTGAAATATATAAAAATGCTCATAACATAAAAAGTACTGGGTCAAATGAAACCAAATTTTATGGGACCAATTACTATTCTGCATCGAACAAAAAAAGAATCATGGAAATCGGATCAGAAATCTCGGCGTAATCGGTCCTACATACATAAAAAATATAAAAAAAATAAATTATACTAACCGAATTGAGAACCTCCTCCTTTTTTGAAGTCGGTTAAAAAAAATACGCCAGAGTTGGTGCCTGTGTGCTACAAACGTACCTAAGATGACTTATGGTAAATTTTAAATAGAAAAATATTGGAAAAAATTAACTCGGCCACAAGTGAAATCTCAGACGGGCATCGAACCCGCGACCTTTGGAAATCCGGTCCAATGCTCTAACCGCTGAGCTACCGAGACTTGCGAACCACCGTCGAAATTCTCCAATACTTTTATATTTTTAATACGCTGTAGGCCAGCGTTGTTACATCAATGCTAGGAATATCCTTGCATTCGAAAGAAACATCTTTTCAGGTGTTTAACGATCGATTAAGATGCAACTGCCAATAATTTATGATTTTGTAATTTTTGCATTTTTCAATGCTATTTTTATATTTATATCTTTTTAATTTTGCATTTTACAATGCTATTTTTATGTGATAATTTTTAATCAAGTAAATATACTAGAAAAAAGCAACTCGTCTCATGTCGCCCTGACGGGACTCGAACCCGCATCCTTGGGAATCCGGCCCAATGCACTGACCAATTATGCTACAGAGACCTACGAGAACACGTTGAAATTCTCTAGTATATTCACCTTTTTCTACGGTGTTGGCCACCGTCGTTTCATCAATGAGAGAAATATCCTCGCATTCGAAAGAAACATCTTTACAGCTGTTTGACTATCGATTAAGATGAAACTGCCATCTACTTATATCTTTTTAATTTTGCATTTTACAATGCTATTTTTATGTGATAATTTTTAATCAAGTAAATATACTAGAAAAAAGCAACTCGTCTCATGTCGCCCTGACGGGACTCGAACCCGCATCCTTGGGAATCCGGCTCAATGCACTGACCAATTATGCTACAGAGACCTACGAGAACACGTTGAAATTCTCTAGTATATTCACCTTTTTCTACGGTGTTGGCCACCGTCGTTTCATCAATGAGAGAAATATCCTCGCATTCGAAAGAAACATCTTTACAGCTGTTTGACTATCGATTAAGATGAAACTGCCATCTACTTATATCTTTTTAATTTTGCATTTTACAATGCTATTTTTATGTGATAATTTTTAATCAAGTAAATATACTAGAAAAAAGCAACTCGTCTCATGTCGCCCTGACGGGACTCGAACCCGCATCCTTGGGAATCCGGCTCAATGCACTGACCAATTATGCTACAGAGACCTACGAGAACACGTTGAAATTCTCTAGTATATTCACCTTTTTCTACGGTGTTGGCCACCGTCGTTTCATCAATGAGAGAAATATCCTCGCATTCGAAAGAAACATCTTTACAGCTGTTTGACTATCGATTAAGATGAAACTGCCATCTACTTATATCTTTTTAATTTTGCATTTTACAATGCTATTTTTATGTGATAATTTTTAATCAAGTAAATATACTAGAAAAAAGCAACTCGTCTCATGTCGCCCTGACGGGACTCGAACCCGCATCCTTGGGAATCCGGCCCAATGCACTGACCAATTATGCTACAGAGACCTACGAGAACACGTTGAAATTCTCTAGTATATTCACCTTTTTCTACGGTGTTGGCCACCGTCGTTTCATCAATGAGAGAAATATCCTCGCATTCGAAAGAAACATCTTTACAGCTGTTTGACTATCGATTAAGATGAAACTGCCATCTACTTATATCTTTTTAATTTTGCATTTAACAATGCTATTTTTATGTGATAATTTTTAATCAAGTGAATATACTAGAAAAAAGCAACTCGTCTCATGTCGCCCTGACGGGACTCGAACCCGCATCCTTGGGAATCCGGCCCAATGCACTGACCAATTATGCTACAGAGACCTACGAGAACACGTTGAAATTCTCTAGTATATTCACCTTTTTCTACGGTGTTGGCCACCGTCGTTTCATCAATGAGAGAAATATCCTCGCATTCGAAAGAAACATCTTTACAGCTGTTTGACTATCGATTAAGATGAAACTGCCATCTACTTATATCTTTTTAATTTTGCATTTTACAATGCTATTTTTATGTGATAATTTTTAATCAAGTAAATATACTAGAAAAAAGCAACTCGTCTCATGTCGCCCTGACGGGACTCGAACCCGCATCCTTGGGAATCCGGCCCAATGCACTGACCAATTATGCTACAGAGACCTACGAGAACACGTTGAAATTCTCTAGTATATTCACCTTTTTCTACGGTGTTGGCCACCGTCGTTTCATCAATGAGAGAAATATCCTCGCATTCGAAAGAAACATCTTTACAGCTGTTTGACTATCGATTAAGATGAAACTGCCATCTACTTATATCTTTTTAATTTTGCATTTTACAATGCTATTTTTATGTGATAATTTTTAATCGATTCCCGTCTGAGATTTCACTTGTGGCCGAGTTAATTTTTTCCAATATTTTTCTATTTAAAATTTACCATAAGTATAAAAATAGCATTGAAAAATGCAAAAATTACAAAATCATAAATTATTGGCAGTTGCATCTTAATCGATCGTTAAACACCTGAAAAGATGTTTCTTTCGAATGCAAGGATATTCCTAGCATTGATGTAACAACGCTGGCCTACAGCGTATTAAAAATATAAAAGTATTGGAGAATTTCGACGGTGGTTCGCAAGTCTCGGTAGCTCAGCGGTTAGAGCATTGGACCGGATTTTCAAAGGTCGCGGGTTCGATTCCCGTCTGAGATTTCACTTGTGGCCGAGTTAATTTTTTCCAATATTTTTCTATTTAAAATTTACCATAAGTATAAAAATAGCATTGAAAAATGCAAAAATTACAAAATCATAAATTATTGGCAGTTGCATCTTAATCGATCGTTAAACACCTGAAAAGATGTTTCTTTCGAATGCAAGGATAATCCTAGCATTGATGTAACAACGCTGGCCTACAGCGTATTAAAAATATAAAAGTATTGGAGAATTTCGACGGTGGTTCGCAAGTCTCGGTAGCTCAGCGGTTAGAGCATTGGACCGGATTTCCAAAGGTCGCGGGTTCGATTCCCGTCTGAGATTTCACTTGTGGCCGAGTTAATTTTTTCCAATATTTTTCTATTTAAAATTTACCATAAGTATAAAAATAGCATTGAAAAATGCAAAAATTACAAAATCATAAATTATTGGCAGTTGCATCTTAATCGATCGTTAAACACCTGAAAAGATGTTTCTTTCGAATGCAAAGATAATCCTAGCATTGATGTAACAACGCTGGCCTACAGCGTATTAAAAATATAAAAGTATTGGAGAATTTCGACGGTGGTTCGCAAGTCTCGGTAGCTCAGCGGTTAGAGCATTGGACCGGATTTCCAAAGGTCGCGGGTTCGATTCCCGTCTGAGATTTCACTTGTGGCCGAGTTAATTTTTTCCAATATTTTTCTATTTAAAATTTACCATAAGTATAAAAATAGCATTGAAAAATGCAAAAATTACAAAATCATAAAGTACCTAAGATGAGTTGCACCAATTAACTTTAACCGATTTATTGTTGTCAAAACTGTCAAATCCTATACATTTTCCCCCCGTTAAAGTTAAAGTTATAGTTAGACTTATATGGTGCAATCCACCCTAAGTATTTAAAGTTAAGGTTAATCACTGTCAAGTTGATATAATTTTAAAGAAAGCAAAAACGACAGCGTATTCAAGATTTTCTGAAAACTTCTGTAGGTACGGTATGAGGAGGCGCAGGGTTCACGCGCTCGGCCTACGATTAAGTTTCGCAATGGTAGGTCATGGGATAGGTGACCAATCATTTACTATCTTTTCCGTACCTCGGAAGGCACGTTAAACCGTTGGTCGCGGCTGTATTTGCTGTCATGAAAACCCACTAATCCGAATTGGGCTCGCGTAGCGGATCATGGCCCATTCTCCTTATCTTATGACTTATCCTTCCATAAGGAAGGCCAGTGCCCCAGCAGTGGTGACATAAGATATAATAAATGAAGACTGTTCAATCTGTTCATAGGTACTGAAACATAAAACTTGTGTAATAATGTTAGAACTTGTATTACGAAATCCGCATCTAAAATGAACAACATAGGTAAAGGGCAATCTCAAGCACAAAGTATAAAGCCTAACCTGCTGTTGACTACATAAAAATACCACTTTTATTCGCGACACATTGATAAACTCCTCCTTTTCTTGAAGTCGCTTAAAAAATTATAAAAGAACTAAAATTTTTAGAGATTACGACAAAATATACATACAACGCCATCTTTCATGCACGCCATACTGCTAAAATAATAGAAAGCAGGGAGTTTCATCTGAGTTCATTTAATAATAACACGTGTTGTGAGGCTCAATTTTTAACTCAATCTACCGTACAATTTCTTTATACTATAAAATATATTTACTTGACACTGGCAAAATTCGCGAAATTTATCGCAAACAAGCCATTAATTAAGAAAGAGGAATAAAAAGCAACAAAAAGGATATAGTTTGTTACGTCAAAATATATTTTTCAAGAATTAAAATCAACAACTGTTGCTAAGCAACCAAATCCTGAACGACGCGTAAATTCCAACTCTGCCTTCTGCTTGTACATCACTATAAAATTTGTGCTGCATACGCGCGTTACAATATAAATTTCTCCGTCCGTCCTCTCTTTAACATGTAATTCCTTTTGAAAGAGTTGACCGATTTTGATGAAATATAGCCTATACGGTAAGTTGAGATACGGACTTTAAACATTTATGTAAACAATTACCTATAGCGATAGCTAGACCGCTAGGCGGTAGACTCCCAGGCACAGATTACTAAATAGTTACCCAGGGGCCTCTGGATCTGATATCGGTGGTGTTACTAGACCACAGAGGCAGTAAAGTTACGTTAAAATCATCCGACGATAATAATAATTCAGAAAATAAGTAGGTAGCTATTTAATTAAGAACAACTTGTAACACATTTGTTGGTCTCCGTGTCCCGGATGGTGCCAGGATTGCACCAGCAGTCGCAGTAGTGACGCCGGTACGTGTGCGAGCTGCGCGTCGAGCAGATCACCTCGAACGAGCAGTCCGGGCCCGGGTTGTATTCCCCGGAAGGACAGTCAGCTGAAAACATTGACATTTAGTTGTAATAGGCTATTTGACAGGTTTTCAAAATCCATTTTATATTATGTAGTAGAGTTTAAGGAACCCAGTAAAAGTAGATTTTTTAATACTGGTACATATTTAAAAATATCAAATAAAAAATTCAATATTTAAATAGCGTGTCAAAACGCTACTTTGACAATATGGCGCTGCAATGGGGTCGGTGACGTCACTTGCCTGTATTCTGATCTGTGGGACATATCATCCACATACGTAGGCAAATGAGGTTTACAAGCAGGTGACGTCATCATAAACAGGAGCGTTTTGTGTCACGTGACAAACGTTTAAAAAATGCATTTTTATTTACTGATTTTTTAATAAATTTATTATTTTCAACTTACGTTAATAAATAACCATTTTTAAAATCTTAATTTATACTGATAACAGTAATTGACACTTTATTTTTCGCATTGCCAAATAGCCTATTATGAGTTACTAGGGTCCACCAGCGGATTCATCCGCGTTCCAAAACGCCGCGTTCAAAAATCCTGTTCCCGTAGGAACATTTTTATTTTTTTTATTTTTTATTAGTGACGGGGAGACTCTTAGCCTTCATCATACCTGATGTATTGATAAGGCTGAAGATGGAAACGAGCCTCTCCCGGAATCCTCAGCCACTGAGGAACTGGCTATCTTATCTCGAACTGCCGGAACACATCAATGCTGAAAACATTGTTGTTATGGCGCCAGGCTTAGATAAAATGGTAGGTAGAGCTTAGATAGCTAGCCAGGCGGACTTATAACAAATCGTACCACCAACCAAAATAAAAAGATATGAGATAAATATAGTATCCTATGTTTTAATTCAGGTTATAAACTGAGTGCCAAATTTCAACCAAATCCGTGCAGTAGTTTTTGCGTGAAAGACTAACAAACATCCATCAATCCATCCAAACTTTCGCATTTATAATTTTAGTAGGTACCTATACCTACTTACTTAGGAAGCTATTGCTTAGGTACAGGATAATGCTATGGATTATAAAAAAGGACAGTACCATAATTTTATTTAACCAAAAAGTGTAGTGGCAAAAAAACATATACCTGATAAATTTTAATAGAAAAAACCGACTCCTCACAAGTTATCCACAGACGGGAACATCAATCTACTACAAAGAATATCTTGCACCTGTTTTTGTTGATGATAATTAGAATATTAATTGGCTTTTAGATTTTATCTTAATGTTTAAAATAATATGGATATCACTCACCAGCTGAGCTAACCACCAAAACGGCAACAAATAAAATTACAATATTTATCTTCATAGTTGAACCTCTGAGTTTACAGGTTAAATAACAAATGATGCACTTATCTACCACGATCGATTTATATAGGACCTTTGCCACCTCTTATCTCAGCAGCTCATAAATTGAAAAACTATATGAAATGACCGATTTATCTCACATATACGCTTAATGGATTTCTCTATAATGTCTATCCAAGGAGTTTTAAATCAAAAATAAGGGCTGATACTTATAACAAAGAATACTATTACTAACGTAATAATTATAAGTTAACTATCGCTTAACCGTCTCTGTGGTCTTGTGGTAACACCCACCGGTATCAGGTCTAGAGTTCCCGGGTTTGATCCCCAGTGAAGGTACATATTGTGTTCAGTTTAGTTGGGTTAATATAAGTGCGCCTGGGCCACCCTCCACCGTGCCACCATCTTATCTAAGACCATCGAAAATATTTTCAGCATTTTGTTGTATTGCGGCAGTTGACGAGATAAGACAGCCAGTTCCTTAGTTGTTGAGGATTCCGAGAGAAGCACGATTCCACCTTCAGCCTTATTATTACTTAACATCAGTGTGCTTAGTGAGAGTTTTTTCTACTCATGGTCGATAGTGAGCTTATTAGGTTTTTGTATGGCGTTTGTGTAGTCCGTGGCGTAATCCGCTAGATGGCGAGCCGCTGATTAAAGAAAAAATCGACGCGTTTACTATCGAACGTGAGTAGAAATAACTCGCATTAAGCGCTCAGGTATGATGAAGGCTGAGCGTTTCCCCGTTCAGTGTAATACAAAAACAATCATACATACTTAAGTCATACATACAATCACGCCGTTCGCTCGTTAGGGGTAGTAGGAAAACACTTCTTGCGCCTTACTAGGGGACTTACGAGGCTAAATATGCCTCATGTTTCAACACTACTGCGTCTCGACATTTGTAGACGAGCGCACGTTAGAGAAGGGGATAAAATATTCCATAGCCTGACGAAGCACATCAGTCACTGCATCCACGTAAACTGAACTGAACGGATCGCTCAAAGAAAAGTAGGGGAGGTGTGCCCAAAGCGGGCACCTTAAGGGAAAGTTGGAAAAAAAATTGCTTATAACTTATTTAAGTTTATTATTTTTTCCCAAAAGATTAATTAATTTATCGCTCTTGAATATAGCATGGTCCGATTTATCAAAAATTTAACAATATAATATTTATAATCAATTTAAGAAACCTCTACGATTGCCCGCTTTGCCCGAGGGGGGGGCCTAAAGCGGGCACTCGTTTAGGGCAAAACGGGCATGGGTTGAGGTAAAGCGGGCATGGGAAAATTTTATCCATAAATCACAATTATTAGAAAATGTAATACCCATATTCTGCCTTCAATAAAAGTGGAATAAAGGAAACAAAAAAAATGATCAAGTTTTATCATTAAATCAATAATACTTATCACAATTTGAAAAATGAAATTAAACATTCTAGGTAAATATCTTTCTAGTAAACAAACTTATATTATAAAGGAACTTCGTTTTTATACGTCTTCTAACAAATATAACAAGAATAAACTATAGCAGCGAGAATATTCGGTTATTCATTTTGACGCAAAATAACCATTAAACAATTTTTCTTTCTTTCTTTCTAATCAGTTTTTCTAATTTCTTAATACGTTTTTAATAATATTTAATCAGACTTCTTAATCTTCTTTACGTGTGTCTACAGCTAGGAACAGCATGTTGGCTGTGGACGGATTTATATTTTCCATAACGGAAGTAACAGGGATTATTGACTGATTGACGGCGAAGGAGTTGTCCAATCAGCTTCTTCGTCAAGTGGCAAAAATGCTTCAACGGGTTGTGTGGGTTCGGTCGGATTTAATGGATTTCTGTAACAAAAGCTGGCAAAAAATCAGATTCATCAAAAATACATCGATTTGTTGGAAGCAGACCAGTGGTCTCCGTAAAACAAATTGTCCATATGAAAAACATACTCCAAAAGCTCAGTTTCCTGATGCTTTTCTGTGGATCAGGATCAGGACATATCTTCCAAGTTTTACTTCGTAACTTCGTTTTACTGCTTTCAGATGCCTTTGCAGCGTCGTTCTTGGGATCCCATATGTAGTTGATACCTTTTTAACAGTTTCCTAATTCTTGAACATCTCGCAATGCTTGACGCATAGTTGAGGAGGTCCTTACCATCCAAAAAAAAACAGAAGAAGCTTTAGCAATTTGTATTTAAATGAAATGGTTGGGCAAAGCGGGCACGTGCCCGCTTTACCCTGCCCGCTTTGCCTTTTTCGCCACTCGAAATATGGAAACAAATTCTAACCTCAAAATGTTAAGACACGTGGTTTTTGTGCAACCGGATTATAGCCAAATAACCACTTCATAACTAAAAAGTATTGATAATTGCATTGTAAACACCAAAAATAAGAGGACATCTGAGACTTACCTTAAAATATTTTTGGAAAACCCACTAAAAACTATTTTTTAACGCAGCTCGTAATGGCGTCGTCACCGGTGAACTGAACGAATGACGCGAGGTGTGCGGGACGCGGGGACTACGGTCAAGTGATAGCAACGCACGGTTTTTTTAAATGTCATTATTAAAGAGAGTGCCCTCTTTAGGCTCGGTGCCCGCTTTAGGCACATCTCCCCTATACTTGCCGTCATAGATAAGACGCAAAAAAGCAACGCACCCATCCCAATCTACTGACTTGTAACGCCAAATCCGCCGGGAGCCTTATGGGCTTGGGTCGGGCGGGGAATACACCGATACCGACTCCACCACACAATGGTCAGAACTACCATAGGGTGGTGAAACCGATGTGGAGTAACGGTCTGGGTCTGTAGTCAACAGAAGGTCCAAGCAATTAGCTGTGTGCCCATCTGCGTCCGGTACCCTAGTGGCTTCCTGGACCAGCTGGGTGAGATCTAGCGTCAAGGCTAGCCTGTGTGTCACGACCAGCGTGGTCAGTTTTCATAAATGGAAACAGCCATTCCTCGTGGTGTGCGTTAAAATCACCCAGAACCACTGGTTGAGCGGACGGGTAACGCTATAGGGCGACGTCAGCCTTTTTAAAAAGCGAGTTGGTGAGCCTGGTAGTCTCCGCGTTACCGCTGTGCGAGCGTTAGACACAAGCATAAATAATTTGTTCTAAGCCAGTGTCCACCAAAACCCAGATGATAGAAAGGGTGGGGTCTTCGAGATCACGGAGACGCAGACAACAGAGGTCATCGCGTGCATACATGCGACGGATGTGATGGACGGGGTCAAGGTTAGAGTGCAAACCTCTTTTATTTGTGAGGTGCACTAAGAAAGAGAGGACGTGCATTTGCTGTTTAACCGTTTTCCTGTTCCTTTTTGTCATATTAGTAGTGAGGTAAGGTAACGAAGGATGGAAGTAGAAGGAGATGCTTATTGCGAGCTAAGTGAGATAGAGTTCTAGCCGCACACTATAGGATAGCCAAACCGTACACCGTGAAGACGCCCCAGCTGGTCTGGGCGCCAATCGGCACGATGGCACACCCCCACGATTTTTCGCGAGATGGCGGGTAGCCTTTCGTGAGTGGTTAGCTCACTACTTGGGTCCCTAACTATCTGCGGTCGGCCAGCGGAAAAACCGTGCCTCGAATCCCGCTGCTCTCCAAATTCGGATATCCAATGCGCTGCTTTTACGCATCTCCAAAAACCAGCCAAACCAGAACAACTGTTTTGACCCGTCCTCCTAAGTGGCTTCACCAGACTTAAAGCACTGGAACACGATCGGCTAGGATCGTTTGGCAGTGTTGACTGAGTCTGGTGGGTGGTAACACGCCACAGCCGAAGCCTACCACCTGAAACTCGTGGTGGTTACTCCTCCTTAAGCACCACTCACGTGTGGGACATCGAGGGCTAAATTCCACGGATGCGAGTAAACCTGGACCCCCATTAAAGTAGCAAAGCGGTTTTCTTTCGGAGCCCAAGGTAAGCCCTAGTTGTGGCCACATTAATTCATCCTTGTCTCATCATAGCATTAACAGGTTGCCTCTTCCTATACAACATAGATTTTTCATTGCGTTATGTCCAACATTTTTTTTCTTCAATTTCGCTTTTGCTATTTACAACGTAGATAGATAGTAGGTTTACAATTTTTCGATCTAAGACAATATGCACCCTACGTCCCTATACAAAAAATTGCATATATCCGGCAATGTCAAGTAGAAATAAGCCTGTAAAATTGCTGTTCATTTGGTTTATTTTTAATTCATGAACTTGCCAGTGTTGGTACAGGAAGTGCCGCGTGTATCAAATGTAAGTCATGGGACAGGGAATGTTAAGATTCAAAGGCCACAACCGGATCAGTGGCCACAGCTAGGTCTTCCATCCTGTCTTCACAATACTTATTTTAAAACAAAGTAAGGGTTTTTGCAATTCCGAAAACACACGCAAGACAACTAATTAACAAATATGATTCACCAATGAGGATAATAGAGCATCTGTTACAAAGTTTTTGCAATAAAATTCATGATTAATAATATAATGTTACAGTCGTAAACAAGAGTAACGGGGCTCAACGCGACATTTATTATGTAGCACATATATATGTACTTACAGCTTGACTTTTCGGCTGTGTTGCTACAGTCGTGGTCACTCGTACTCTTGTACTCAATTACGCACTCTTGTTTACAATTATTGTTAAAAAAAACTGCATCTATTATCTTTATTTTTGATTATCAGTTTAGAATTGACACTGACAACCAATATAATATATACTCTAAACATAAAAGGTTTCATTTCTTAACATCCACACCAAGAAAAGAAATTTTAAATGTATACAAGTATGCTTCGATCTAAACGCAACACATTTCATGCAGTAGAACATACAGATTTAACACACAAATGTTCTAACTAAATAATATTCAAATATCACATTAATACACCCTATTTTACACAATAATAAATATTATTCTATTTAGTTTCTGAGAAAACAATTCACTTAACACAAGTCGTCTTTCATAATATTATAAATTAAACCAGTTTCTATTCATAATCAGTAATTATAATACTAACCCAATATGACAGACAGACTACCAAACGAGATCAATAGTAATAATAATACAAAACAAAATTTACCCAGAAACAAGTGTTATTGGGCACAGAACTCCCACGGGGTCAAAGATTCTCTGTGTCAAGGAAAATTTGCTTCTTTTATTTAATTTACTTATATCTGAAGGATGTAGATTGCAAAAAAGTTCATCTGTGACAGTATCCCATATTATTCCTCAAATTGAGATAACACGTTGCTCGGTTTCATAAATTTTTAATGGGGATGTTGCCCACTGCCTCAAATCAAATTTTGCCTTTTGCATTATGCTTTTTTGCCTCTTTTATGAAGTTTAGTGTCGTTTCTTCTGAGGTGTTGTATTGTCGCGGACAGCAACAATACAACACCACTTGAAGCAGAATGGGCTCGAAGTCAGGCCAAAAACAACTCGACAATGCCTGTACTCCATGATCTCGCGCCGCTTGTCATTCTTCCACCATAAGAACCTAAGGTGGTCCCTGACACCTGGGTGAACCGAAATTTGCAAAAACGCTTTTGCTATATCTGCAGAGATACCGATTAAACCTCTGAGAAAAACAAAAATAAATCAGATATTTTGTCGTTAAAATTCATATCTTTCTCAAGACATGCATTTAATGATTTGCCATTTTTATCTTTTGCAGATACGTCAAACCCTGGTCGCACCTTGGTTGTAAGACTGGTCTTCTTGAACACAGCTCGATGTGGTAAGTGGTGTACTTTATCCTTGTCGCGTATTGGTGACAGGCTCGATGATGCCAGCATGCTCCCATTCATGTAGAACGTTGTCATAATCTTGTAACTTACCGCAAGCCACTAATTTATTTGTTACAGATTCCAGTCGGCGAGTGGCTATCTGGCAGTTGTCCAGTAAATCATCATGACCATCCTTCCATAGAAGCTGCACCTCATACCTGTTCTCTTCGTTTCTTCGGACAGTCTCTTCAAAGCTTTTCAGGACCTCTTCTTCTTTTTCCTGTTTGGGTTGCGTGTGCACTGGATCTTGAATGCCCAAAATCTCAAGATTCTAAAAATCTGATACGCTCTGTAAACAAGATAAAGATGCAACAATGCTAGTGTTTATTATTGCGTCAGGGGTCTTACCCTGTAATGTCCATCCAAGGTTTGTCTTGATCGCCGTCAAAACAGTTTCTTCCAGCTGTACCAAGGCGTTAGTGAGTAGTAAACCTGAATAATCAGCACCTATTAAAATACCTATACCTGAACTACCTTTTGTGTCTGTCAGCTTGATTTGGTTATTTTTTAACAATTCAGAGGGAGACGTTCTTAAAATTGACTTTAGGTACATTCTTACAAATCGTTGTTTGGCCTAAGGCAGGCATATTCATTTTGAAAGATTTGTCAAAGCTTTGAATCGCTAGATCATAAGTATTGTAATTTTTGTATGATACAGTGTTACCTCCAAACAACGAATGTGTAAGTCCTTCAGTACCAGTTGGCGTCACATTGAGAGTCTTCACTACTTCTTCTTTTACATATGAGCGTTGTGAACCGCTGTCGAGTAGTGCTCTGACAGTAACTGACTTATTTCCATGGCATACATTCACAGCAACAGTTTGTAGTAGTGTAGAACAAGATTAAACAATATGAAACTCTAATGTGAATAAAATTAAGTTGCAAATTAAACTACGATATTTATACAGGGTTACAGGGAAAGTCGTACTGAATATTAAAGGACGTTATTATTTAGGTCATTTCTGATGAATTTGATCCTATAATATAGTGTCCGAAACTTAACCGTTATGGAGATATTGATATCTTTAAGTTTTTTTTTAAATATCCCAATTTTTTTGCTTTTTTGCCAATCTTTTTATGATTAAGACTTCTAGGGTTCGTTTTTTTATGTATTTAGTTAGAAGACATGCCAATGAATAAAAATGATCAACAAAAACTCAACCCTCCATTAACAGCTTAAAATAACTGCACGACAACGGTATAAATTAAATAATTTTTGCTAAGTATTCCTAACTTTGAAGCGATATGATAAAAAAAAATTGTATGGAACTTATTCTGCAGATGATTTTAAAAACTTCTACGTCTTCTTAGCTATTCAAAAAGGTATAACACTAGCTATTAAATAGGCAAAACATTGACCAAATAACAGTTCAGTTAGCAAAGGCTACATTTTTGGTTTGAGGTATAAATAGCTAAATCACGAAAATAAAACAAAAAAAACAGTAATATTTTTATAATTCATGTTCAACATGGCCGCCACTATTTCTTATACAAATTCTCATTCGTTTTCTTAAATTACTTTTTACAACAGATGTTTGCAGGCTCCGCCTCATTTCCTCAGCCGCATCAATAATTTTTTGTCGTAAAACCTCGATATTTGCGATTGGTGTACACTAGGGTTTTCATATGACCCCACACATAAAAATCCATCGGCGTTAAATCGGGACTTCTTGCCGGCCACGGTATGGGTCCACCTCTTCCAATCCACCGGTTTGGGTAATTTTCATCCAACCATGCTCGAACACTTCTTCTGTAGTGCGCTGGGCAGCCATCGTGTTGAAAGAACATATTTTGTCTTATTGCCAGAGGTAAATCGAGCATTAAAGAGTATAACTCCTCCCTTAAAAAGTTCTCGTACATCTCGCCATTCAAATTATCGGGCAAAAAGTATGGCCCTATCAAATAATTAGAAATTATGCCCATCCACACGTTGAGACTGAATCTCCTTTGCGATCCTTTTAATCTTTTTTTATTGGGATTACCTTGCGCTTTGGGAGCCCAATAATGGGCGTTATGGTAATTTGTGATACCGTCTTTGTCAAACTTAGACTCATCTGTCCACAAAATTTTCTTTAAAAAAGCCGGATCATCATTTAGCATAAATCTGCAGAAGTCTAGTCGCCTCAGCGGGTCCCCTTCTTCATTTACGTGCACTGGCGTGTAATGGTAAGGGTATTGGCCAGAACTGTGCATTACGAACCAGGCTTTCCACTGGGAAATACCGAGCCGTCGAGCAACAACAGTTGTTGACGTGGTTGGGTCGGCTTGAAAAAGGCGTCGAATTTCATTATTTTCTTCGTCGTCGTCATCAAAAATACGAGGTCGTCCCACGTCAGTTCGTCGTACTTGAACAGAACCAGTTTCTCGTAGTCTTCGGTAAACTCTGTCAAATACGCCAATATCAGGTACTCGGCGAGTAGGATACCGTAGCATGTATTCATTACGTGCACGTAATGACACTCCTCCGCAAAAGCCGTAACACATTAGGATGTCAGCATATTCCTCGTTGGTAAATGTCGCCATGTTCACAAAACAAATCAAAGTCCAAAAAATGGCCAGCCGCCCGACCCTTTTCATTGTTTAAAGATGCCAGGTAGTAAATCGGATTCTTTTGTATCGACGCCCCGTTATGTTGCAATACCAGTTTGGACTATTAAGATTGTAAATTCCTACTGTACGATGTATTGTACATTACTAGTAGATGTTGAACATGAATTATAAAAATATCACAGTTTTTATTTTTTTATTTACGTATTGAAGCTATTTTTACATCAAACTGAAAATGTAGCTTTTGCTAACTGAACTGTTATTTGCTCAATGTTTTGCCTATTTAATAGCTAGTGTTATACCTTTTTGAATAGCTAAGAAGACGTAGAAGTTTTTAAAATCATCTGCAGAATAAGTTCCATACAATTTTTTTTTACCATAGCGCTTCAAAGTTAGGAATACATAGCAAAAATTACTTAATTTATACCGTTGTCATGCAGTTATTTTAAGCTGTTAATGGAGGGTTGAGTTTTTGTTGATCATTTTTATTCATTGGCATGTCTTCTAACTAAATACATAAAAAAACGAACCCTAGAAGTCTTAATCATAAAAAGATTGGCAAAAAAGCAAAAAAATTGGGATATTTAAAAAAAAACTTAAAGATATCAATATCTCCATAACGGTTAAGTTTCGGACACTATATTATAGGATCAAATTCATCAGAAATGACCTAAATAATAACGTCCTTTAATATTCAGTACGACTTTCCCTGTAACCCTGTATAATCAGATTCATCAGTGTTATTATGGTAGAAATCTGTATTAACGTACCTTAGTAAGTATATGAACTTTTGAAATTTAAATAATATTTATTGTTTTCTAATCACTTTCCAAGTGCCAAGCTAATAGTTTTCACACAAAGATAATTATAACAAGTTATTTGCTTACGATTAAATCGAATGAAATTTGAGAAATTCAGTAACCAGCAACACAAACGCAAGGTTACAACACTATTTAAAACAACAAAGATTGAGTTATAATTCGAATATTCGAATCTGGGTGGTATTGTTAAGTACACGCGAAAAGGATACTCGCAATATACTTTGTGATATTTTATGTGCTTAAGAATGTTACTTATTGTTTTTGTAACACTTTATGTAGTTAATTAATATTTGTTGTCTTTTTCGGTTTCACACAAAGTTACGTTCTATGGTCGTTGACATCTGTCCAAACTGGCTTCATAATTTTAGACGACTGTATAAGATTTTAAACTTTCGCGTTTCATTATAATTGCTAAGAAATGAAACCTTCTTTTAAGTTTAGAGTCTAGCTATCGTGCCGTTTTTCCTACAATTGGGGACCCTGTGAAAAAGAATAATGGCCGAAGAAAATAAAGATCTGAAGCAGAAGGTAAGAACGGTCACAATGAGACATTTTACCAAATCGGCGAATGCGTTTTTAGTTTTATTAAGCTCATCCATAATCGATCAGAGCAAAATTGACGAACTGCAAGCAAGCTACAAAGTTCTCCAAAGAGATTTTACATTGAACTACATAAATATGACGACCAAATAAAATAAATTCTAATTCCCGTCGAATCATTCGACGAAGATAAGTTCCAAAAAGCATTGGCCGAAGCTGACAAATATAAAACAAGATGGAGTCGGCTAGAAACAATATAGGTACTCATCCCACAATACGTTTAATTGCGTAAAATTTAATTGCCGATTCTAGAAATTAAAAAGTTCGACGGCAGTATTAAAAACTGGTTAACATTCTGGGGGCAGTTCAAGTAAATTGATGCAGACCCAACTATTACCGAAATCGATAATTTGCAATATTTGAGCCAAAACATGGAACCAGGCTCAGAAGTTAACAATTTTGTGGAGAATTTCCCCATTACTGACCAAAGTTACAAGATATGCCTAGACTAGCTAAAAACACGAAATGCAAGAGAGGACATACTTATCCTTATTTTGAGACGACTGTAAGTGCTATAAGGTTCATTATCCGCGAAGCAACTACATCATATTTGTAGATTATACTAGCAAGCTCCTCTAGCATAATGACCACTGACTGTAAAGAAAACACAAAATCAATATGAAAAAAATAATTTATTATTTGAATAAGGTATAAAAAATATTAGGTAGGTACTTTACAATGAACTTATAAAAAAAAACTAATATCATATTTGTGCATCGATTGAAATCTAACAAGGTACATTTACTAATTAATAAGGTTTATAAACAGGGATATGTTTTACATGATAAATTATATTAATATATAAAATAATATAAACATAACATTATTTCTCTGATCTCTCATACTGACTATCACATTGAAGGCTTTTAGAAAGCCTTTGCAAACACAACGACATCACATATGAATGAATACTAGCAATTATCACAATCAAAACCATTTTAACGTATAAATAAATCACAGATCCTCTCCCAAATTTTATACCTGTGTATATGATGCTACATCAATTATTTATTGTTATAAAAAAAAAGTTGCAGTGGCACATCTTAAGTGAGGCAATTGAAAAAATGCTTTTCCGACAAGTTTCTGTTACTTCGTAAAGTCTACAAAATAAAGTTTATTTTCGATTATCAAACAAAATAAGATATTCGAAAGTAAACCTTATTTACTTAATATAGAAAACTGACACGACCTATCAGAAACGCATTTTCTGGAAGAATAAAGTATTCTATTGCTTAGAAAAATATTATAAATCACTGTCGGACTATAGCAATGTTTATACGTAAGGAGTGCTTTTGAGTATGCTTAGCCGATTCACCCACTGGCACCGCGCCTCGCCGCGGAGCAGCGGATCCCGAACGCGGCGAAGCAGGTGTTGTATTTTTGAAATAATCGGATTACTTTTCGCATACGTAATCGCAAAATTTTCATACGAAAACGGTGTTAAACGAAAGCATTTATTCGATTGTTTCAAAAATACGACTCTCTCTGACAGATTTCTCCGCGCCTCTGCGCTAGTGGCGGAATCCGCTAGGGCGCGGTTTTGGTGTGTTGGACAACGCGGTTTTTCCTTACTAATTGATGACATTTGCATACAAAATAAAAATCCGCGCCCCGGAGCAGTGGGTTCCTACGTTCAGCGACACTTTCAGATTTTTTAATAATACCTTTATACCCAGCAGTGGGTGTCATGTGGCTGAGACGACAACGACGACCTCTGTATAAAGTGCATGAGATAATTCTGCTAAATGGCGGGCCGGCAATACCATACAAAATTGCGCTTACGTATATGCTAGTAAAAAAGTCGCCCTTCGCACTCTGTTCTGTGCTGATAGCAAAGCATAAATGTAATTGAAATTGGATTATATGATTGAATTTACATACTACCATAAGAAGGCAAATAGCATAAGGATCTGCAGATCCGAATAAATAACTTGTTTACCAATACGCTACGGTAATTCAATTTACCGATTATATGTATAATTTATTATGATAGCTTTACATTTTAACTATTACAGCTGAAGCGTATTTTAGAAATAGACATTCAAAATTAGTATCCTTATATTATATTATATGTTTTATATAAATATTTTGCGTGGACAAAATTGTTTTTTGTTTAGAATGAATCTAAGTTGAAATACTGACATATTAATCTGTATAGAATATAGAATCTGCAAATAGCACAATAGATATTAAATAATATTGAACTCATGCAAATTAACGTAATACTAGGATTGATTTAATAGATACTACGAAATATTTTTTTTTTTTTTAAAGATAATTTTTACTTAAGAAAGGAGATCTAATACCAATATATCCACGCATTATACTACGATACTACATATTGTGTTTTATGACCACGAGAATAGAGTATAATTTTTAGAATATCATAACATAAGTCCTCATTACATTAATTTAATACTTCAAAAAGCTACGTTTTATATTTTTCATGCTTCAAAGCAGATAGTATAACAATATTTATGCATGTAAAAAAAAACTAGTTAACCGCCACTGCAAATCTAGCATTATTTCTATAGGCGTAAAGTTGACTTTTCAATCTATAGCTGATAATCTCAGTGAAGCTTTATTTATATAAGCGTAAAGTTCATTTCTCCATCTACATCTGCTGCCGAATTTTTTACTACTGCTGCCAATCTAGCCTTATTTGTAAAGGCGTAAAGTTGATTTCTCTACCTATAGCTGATGCCATATCTTGCTGCGACTTGTGGAGTGTGCGTGGTGGCAATAGCGAGGAGAAGAGGGACATCATTGACGTCAATGTTGAGTGATTTGGTGAGAGTGGCGATGTCGCAAAAGTCGGTTGACATCAGCATGTCTGCTAGCGTTTTGGATAGAACGCAGAATTCTCGTAACTTCCCCTCTAAGTATGATAGACACTGCAACAAATAAATAAGTTTTTTTAATGTAAATAAACTGCGTATAGAGAATAGAGACAACAAAACTGCACTGTTGTACTACGCCAAAAATAATTTATAAATAACCAATATCATTATGGTTTTGTTGTAAAAAAACAAATAGGTCAACGGGAGTACCCTGTGAAATTTATTCCCTTGAAAGTGTCGAAATCTACGTTGTTTTGCGACATAAAAGGTCCAATCTTTTTTTACGTCAATTTACAAGTTTGATTTTTTACCCCTTCAACAGACTGTTGACTTGAATATATGGTTTTAATTCCAATTCGATACCTCTTCACGTTCTCGAGATAAACGAGGACAGACAGTCGGACGGATGGACGGACAGACGGACAACAAAGTGATCCTATAAGTGTTCCTTTTTTTTCTTTAATGGTTTGGAACCCTAAAAAAAGAATAAATATAGACCAGGGTTTCCCAAACTAAGGGTCGCGACCCACCAGTGGGAGCGAATATTGGGCCCTGTAGAACGACACACCCACCGACAGAGCTAGAGAAATTTTCGTTTCTTTTTTTACATTTCAATAACAAACAAGACTGCATTAAGTAGTCTCGGAACTCCTCACTTGGCCCTAGAATAGGGTATTTGAGAATTACTAATTTTATGTCACCTTTTCTCTAAGTCAGCCTAAAGGTGGGTCCTGAGTTTGGAAACTTGTATTAGATGGGTCGTGGCCCAGACAACTTTGGGAACCATTGAATATTCTTTTTTCCTAGCCAATTTGATAAACTTTATACCAGCCAGCGTAGCTTGCGCACTGCGACTCGCTGTCGACCCTTATCTCGCGATGTCTGCCCCGCTCATGTCAGTACCGTGTGAGCGGGACAGACAATGCGCTCGCGCGAGAAAAGTGTCGAGATGCGCATGCTCCGGACTGCAGTTGCAGTACATGTAAAATCGCAAACAACAATTCATGTAAACAAAAAACTTTTAATTGTCAGAACATTAACTTTAATTAATAAATCTTTCATACATCTCAAGCGAGCGTTATTTTAGCGTAGTCACCTCGCGTTCACACTTTTACTGTTTTCATCTACGGTTTCCAGCCGCGTATGTTTGCAATTTACTTTTCAGCAAAACGTCATACGAGTACCGATATGGTAAAACTGTAAAAGTATGTCAGTGTGTATCGAGGTCGGTTAGTTAACAATTGTTGACTAGTTAGCTGATAATCTAGGTAGACATTTCTAGGTGACACCGATTGCCATCTTTGCGAAGAATCTATCACAGTCTAAACAATTTTTTTACTGCCTGCTAACGGCCGTAATGACTCGCTCACACAGAAATGCGCCGCTACAGAGCATCTAGAACTCCAGCCATCTTACGGAAAGAATGTTTGTAAACAAACATTTGAACACTTTCGGTTATTACTCCACAAATACGTTATATTTCAGACATCTAATGCCATATATCAAACTTGAACAATAAAACTAAGCTATTTATGAAGTGCACATATTTCTAAAACTTGTAATAAAAAAGTATTTTTGAGGTTAAGTATAGGCGGTTTGTTTACAAACTTTCTTTCCCTAAGATGGCTGAAGCATAGAGGATATGAGTGCTCGAGTGTCGCGCGAGTAATAATACTTCGCTAGATGTAATACTGTGCGGTGGTCTGAGTTAAAATACTGCTTGTAAAAATTAATACTACTCATATTCTGATAGACAGTAACGAAGTATGAGTGGTACCAGGCGAAATACCAGGTACCTAGTCTCAGTAAGGCTGTCGTGAAGGTTTGATTGGGGGGTCAATTCTGCAAAGGTTTAGTAATAATAATATATCAGTCTTGTTTCAATTTTAGTGTTTTTTTACACTACAAAAACTGTCTATATTAATAATTAATTAAAAAACACTGTTAAGATACGATTATGACTAAACATTTGCAGATTGACCCCCCTGGTTGAGCTGGGATGGTTGGAGTGATTCGGCATAGCAAATTAGGCGTCATAAACATCATCAGTCATATCAATTTCCACCGGTCTTTCTATGAAGGGATAAGGAGAATGGGTCATGTCATGTCATGCATAATCCACCCCGCGGCCACAACGCAAATAAATGAGTTTAAACGACTGCAAAGACAGTGGAGATCAACGAATTTGCGTGATTTCAATCCGCCATTATCGCCGGCCACCCAGATTCACAAACTGGGTGTAATTGGTATGAAAGAAATAGAATTTACCTGATGCGCGGGTACTCTGGCTCGACGCATAGCTGGTAATGCGTCTAACATCGCCCCCACTAAAGATGACATGCCGCCCGCGGCACTATCTCTTCCTAGTACGCGCACCTCCCTAGATATAAAACGTTTGCTTATCAATACATTCTGAAGCCCTATTAAGGAAGGACGGAAGAGTAATTTTTTTACAAATAGACCTTAAAACAATGGAATTAAGGTCGATAACTAGTCTCGTAACGCAAACTCGATAGTAACGTTTGGGCATTTACAAACTCAAATAGACAAATTATGTAACCAAGATAATGTTTTAAAAACAAATGAAGGAAACAATAAAAGCTTTCTCAAATCTATCACCGGTTGGTCTAATATAAATAAAAATGGTTCTCTCACCAGTTGTTAGTATCCCCAACAATGGCAACAGCTTGTATAGGCGGATCCAGGGCCTTATTGAGATACGAAGTCAGGTCTAAGTCCCGCCGAAGATCCGACTCCCATTCATTCGACTTTGATATCGTTCCTGTAAAATGCAGGTATTATTGTAAATTGGTTTTTATGTGCCTAGATACGTAGGAACGAACATTGTTTATGCAAAATAGAGTTTTTGAGAATATTGGAGCACTTGTAAAACATTTGAATAATTTAGTAATATAATTAGTTTAGCCCAACCTGTAAACTAAGGTTAAGGGCAGGCAGTGTCTGACAATAAAGCAGTGAATCAACAGATAACAAGCTGCCGATCCTTACCTTGTAAAATTAAATCAGGTACATAATGGTCCGTAACTCCTCCCAACAAAGAAGCGTCGAAACCCGAAGACGTTTTCTGCGGCTCCGTTTGAACACTAAGACTAGGTGCGGGCATCTCAATTATCTGCTTCACATGCATCACTCTGTCCTTGTCTCGCCCTACTCTCATCGCTGGATTCACACTTATGTTCGGATTCCCTGCTCTTACATTCACAACAACAGTGTTTTCCTTACGTCTTCTGACAAACGTTTTTGGCGACGGCTCTCTACTACTTTCGACACTTTGTACTATCGTTTCTCGAGCATACTGTGGCTCCCGCGGTGGCATGTCGTTCATATATTCCATTTCAGAAGCGTTGGTAGGTGTTTGCAACATAGACTCCATCTGCTGACATTTATAACATGTCTCGCACTTCTCTTCCTGTATCGGAGGCACAACAGTCGGGTCGAACTGAAAATTGCCCAACTTCAAATTCCCCGGTTTACCGATATAATGCCTATCTAGTATCTCTAAATTCTTGCTCTTCATATAATTAGTGACTATTTGAGGATACTTATCAAATTCGAACTTAAAACCGGAATGTTTTATAGGTTTGGAATGTTGAAGCGTTTGCCCGCAGCATTTGGACGGGCTGTCAGAGTTATTTTCACCATCACATTTTTCTTTGGCACAAACTTCTCTCTCATCATTCGTATCACTATGAAGTTTAGTGGACTTCTTGACGCTTTTCCCGCCGTTGGACTTATTTTTCAGACCGACTAACTTTTCGTCGTCACCTAAAACGAACACGACTTTCTGATCCGGCTCCGAATCTTCCGATACTGAGGAATATAGACTAGAGTCGGAAGATGACTTCAGAGACATCATCACTGTGGGATTTCTTTTAAGCTTGCTCGTCATAGGTTTATCACAATTCAAACTGCTTTCGTCTTCCACATTTGGTCCGTTCGATGGGAACTCCGAACTTTTAGAGAGCTGTTGACTGAGGTTTGCGAGGGTCGGGGACTTCTTAATGCTGACATCACTTGCCACTAACGTACTGACACTACTATCACTATTTAGAGTATTTACTGCTAGTACTTTTAGACTATTTTCTGTGTTACCAAGTTTGATTTCTTCTGTGGCTATAATTTTTGTACTGGTAACTTCGGAGTCCAGATTTACAACTCTGCTTTCGGTGATGGGACACTCTTGATATTGGAAGTCACTTCTTTTGACGTCACCGCATCGTACAAAATAGGTAAGAACTAAAAGTAGCCTGTTGATGAAATGCGCGTTGGTGTTGCCACTTATAACAGTTTTGGCAGCTCGCGGCGGGAAGCCGATGCAACCATAGAGGTCGGAGAGCTGCGCCCATAGAGCGTTATAAGGCCTCCGAGACTCTGCGGTGGGTTCTGACCGCTTTTGTGGGTCTACGGTGTCGTACGGGCTGACGGTGGTTACCCATCCCAGATGATACGTGAGAACGTGTGTCAGCAGAGTGCTGATAAAACTGAAACAATACATTTGTAAATTAAGGTTAAATTTTGGGTACCTATTTATAAATTAAGCTTCATCATGCAAACAATTTTTCTTTCATCAAAACATATTTATCCGTAAATGACGACGGCACTTTGAAAAGAAAGGTGATTTAATATCTAAAATTATAAGGACGAACAACAATTATAGAATGCACGAAACCAGTTTCTGCGGATAAAATGAAATATATTTACAATGAAAACAAAAAGTAACCTCATAACATCTTAATTAATTAGATCCATCGAAGTCAAAAAGCTACCTTGCCAATTACAACGTTTTAAAAAAACTTGTTTTTAGACAACAAATTAAAGTCACATTTGCTACGCCTACGTTTTTAGTTACACAACGTCGAGTAGCGATTTGTAAACGTCAGCCCAAGCGAATATAGAAAAATCACGTGAAACATACGTAAACAAACATACGCGTCGCACGACAGGCGGCGAAAATCTGGAAATAGTGTGATGTGACGTGGACGGGAGATTTCATGGTGCAGGGTCGAAGCTAAAAATACATTGACCTATGCCGGTATGCTTGAGTTCAGTTGAGATTGAAACGTATTTAGCGATTATGAGAACATCTTTCGCTCAATTACCAAATTGTTTCTTTAAGACTAAGTAGATTATCGTTATGTACAATCAACGGCAACTACGCCTTATAGAAATGCTTATAGAGCATTATCGTACTGCACGCATTATTTTTTTTTGTATAAAATGTATATCATTAAGTACAGGCTTAGCCTCGTTTCTATCTGCTTGGGCAAACTTTCAGATACATAAACACATATCTACATAATTATAAAAAATTATATCACACGTTTCTCCCAATTCAAGATTTATTATCGCGAATAAAACCATGGGGAATACTTTAATAAAGTTTTCTTAATTTGAAAGATTAGAATAAAACTTCTATCAGCGTGTCCTAGCAAACAAACTCTGATTGACAGCTAATTTAATAGATTTTTTTTTCTAGAAGTTAACATCTTCATGCTTCAAGGTTTAGTCGACAAATGTCAGCTTCTGACATTTTATGATGATAGAATCTGGCACTAAACCTCTTTCAAGAACAAAATGTTTTATTTTCAAGACACTACATTTAAAAATAAGAGCTATTTTAAAACTATCTACAGTAATAATAACGACCCTAGTTATCTAAAGTCTTCGGCTACCCAGCCTCAGCCGCTCTGCCTCGCGCGGTGATGGCGTTTTGCTACGGCGGGCACGAAAGGGCACCCATACGCGTCGTCATTCCACCTTCACAACCTAAAAAGAACCGCAAAGAGTTGATGGGAAGGCCCCTGAATGGACTAGCTGCTGGCGTTCCAGTGCAGATAGTAAAAGCCTATGCTGTTACTATACATTTTCAAGCTGCACATCTGATGCTTTGCCCCCACCCTTACCCCATGTAAGGCGAAGGTATGTATTTACGTTTCGATAAAGTATACGTGAGAAACTAATTAACATTCGGAGCGTCCGGCTTACAGTTGTCGTAAGCCCTAGGAGTGCTACAGATCTATTACTTCTCTCTACTTTTCGTTCTTAAGGCACTCATATTTACTCCATTGGTATTAACCAAGATATAGTGGTAATTGGTATACACATAGCTAGGTATGAGTGGGATCCTCAACCGTCAGTTTGATAACATGACTGACTGCCATACATTTTAGGCAACTGACACAACATGTGAAAATGTAGACTTTCTGTTACTATTGTTATTGGCTTCAACAAAAGCATTTGTTTCTATCTTAAATTAGCTTCCGCCCGCGATTTCACCCGCGTGGTTCCCGTTCCCGTGGGAATATCGGGATCAAAAGTAGCCTATGTTACTCTTCGTCTTTTCAACTAACTCTATGACAAAAATGAAGTCGATTGGTTGCTTAGATAGTGCGTCAAGAAAGGACAAACAAAGACACTTTCGCATTTATAACATTATAGTTACCAAGTTAGCATTAGAATATACAGTTAGGATTAGGATAATTGTTAATTTTCTTTCTCAACAGGTGGTTCTTGAACCGATATATAAATATATTTTGAAAATCAGCGTACAGTCACGGGCAATAATAATAACACTTTACAACCTTGTCTTGTTCCCGTGAAAATATTGGGATAAGAAGTGTCTTATGTTATAATCTATCTGAGTGCCAAATCTCATTTAAAACGATTCAGTAGTTTTTGTGTGAAAGAGTAAAAAACAAACAGACATACTTTAGCAATTATAATATTAGTAAGAAGTAACATTTCGGTTCAAAAATCATCTGTTGTGAGAAGATATGCTCCGTATTACGCTCCGATCCGATGATTTCAGGTTCGTTTTATTAAACTGTAATTAACTGTTTATGAACGTGGCGAAAAGTTAGAAATTCACTTCTAATTATCGTTACCGTTAATCGCGAGAAGTTTGGATAATAGCCAGAGGTAATAACGCGTTGTTGACGTAAGTACTTAAAAAGAGATTGATTACGTCCATTATCAAAGCAATGGCTGTTTAAGGGAAGCTTCTCTTTATTTATTATATAAAGAAAATGGGAATGCTTACGCAGTACGTGTCGTATATGTGCAAAATAAGTACCGGTATTAAGGTATAGAGGTAGGGATGATATGTTTACACATCTATACCGTAATTATAAATTAAATTACACCGTTCAAATTGCCGAAGAAAGCTTAAGTTATACTTCGACTTTTCCATAAAGGGCTATATGTGATATTCAATGTGTAAAGCAAAATAATTAAATCAGAATTAATAACATTTATAACCTTTACTTAATAATAAACGATGACATAATGATTTAATGACAATCAACTCACAAGTAAAAATAATTCTAAAACATTATCAATAACGCTCCAAATAACAACGTCATATCGCATCCTTACGTATGATGGCAAATAAATAACACAACAATAACATCCAACCTACATTATCTATGTTAATTCTATATCGACATTGCTATCATTTGTAAACCAAGCTTTCCCTTAAACTCATGTGACTTGAGACAGTTATCTAACAATCCATAAATCGCGTCATAAATGAATGCGATCGTCTTGTAAAATTCCAACGAAAAAGCACTTTGTGCTACAGACTTAGAGTTCAAACGCAAGAGTTTTAGAATAGCTGTAAATTATTTTATCACTCTATCACGTGCATTCTGTACCAATTTACACACCATTTTTGTGTTCACTTTCTGGGCACAATATAATTATTCATCACTTAAGTATATTGACTTTATACAAATGACAGAGCTCATAGATTTTTGAGTAAACATCGTTCCAGTCGGCGAAACTAAAGACAATGAAAAAAAGAATTATTTAACAGCTATTCAAATTAATGATTTCAATACGAATTATGTTTACTTCACGTGACTCTGTAACAAAAGAATTTATAAAATAAGTCATGTGGTAGATAACTCAAACATAAGCCAATCATATGACATATTTTTATAATTCGTGCCGAAGCAGCCGTGAAAATTATGACGATAATTATGACCGTACTATAATAATGAGGTATAAGGAAACTGTATGAAGACTAAAAATATTTTTATTTTTAATGGCGGCGATGTGGTTTGCTTCTCATCACGTCACAGCTTTCGCGAGGGCGGAGGTCATAGAGTTCACGGAGCACGGCTTTGTGACGTTAAATATTGGAGGAAGAATGGTTTTTTTAATGAACGGTAGACTCTTAGCCTTCATAATACCTGATGTTAAGTATTGATAAGGCTGAAGATGGAAGTGAGCCTCTCCCGGAATCCTCATCGCTGAGGAACTGGCTGTCTTATCTCTAACTGCCAAAACACAACAATGCTGAAAACGTTGTTGTTATGGCGCCTGACTTGGATAAGATGGTGATAGCTAGCCAGGCGAACTCACAACAAGTCCTACCACCAACCAAACCGAACTCAATATGCACCTCCCCTGGGAATCGGAACCGGGACCCCTGGGTCTCATACCGGGGTGGTTGATACCACTAGACACAGAGGTGGTAATAAGGTAAAATAAATGTGGTATGTCAAACGATAGAGGACATGTATGAGGAATGTAATAAGAGTAAAGGAAGTAAGAGAGATAAGAATCGTAGGGGTGGGAGAAGGTGTGATTCATCATTAGCGATTTTTTATGTCTCCACTTCTAAGGCACTGGCCTTCCTTATGGATGGATAAGAAGAATGTTCCATGACCCACCACGCAGGTCCAATGCGGATAGGTGTGTTAGAACGACTGCAAATACAGCCAGGACCAAACAGCAAGAGTCCGAGATACTAAATATTTGGCACCCAGCCCATGACTAACCTTTGCTAAAGTTGCTGAACTGCCACAATCGCAAGCAGAGCGCGCGAACTAGTGCGCCACCAAGCTTCCTAGGGGTTGTTGTTTGTATGTAATTAGTTAAATGCAAGCATATTGTTCGGTGCACTTTAATAAAAACGAATAACATCAATCATCTCTGACCTCTGCGTCACGGTTATTATAATTCTGGACGAGCTTGTTTCAGATTTTCTAATTGCTGACAGTAGATATCAGAATCAATCGTTTGGCCATGTGGCAAAAGCTCATAATACACAATGCCTTTCCAGTCCCATCATACACACAATATGACTTTGTTCGGAGTGAGGCCAGGCTTTGGGACTTTTTGCGATGGCCCACCTCGCTTAAATCAAGATGATTTCGAAAATTATTATCGTAGGAGATCCACTTCTCATCGCCTGTTACTAATCTTTTGAAAAACGGATCGATTTGACATTTTGTCTGAGCAATGTTCGCAGATGGAAATCCTGTTCACCAAGTTTCTGTCACTCAAATCGTATGGTACCCAAACATCTAGCATTTTCACATAACCATGTTTATGCAAGTAATCCAAAACTGTTGAGTGGTAAATGCCAAGCTCTTCTGCATTTTTTTCAACAATAATAGCATCAATAGTTACTTTGACGGACGACCACAGCGAGGAACATCTTTAACATCAAAATTACCAGACCTGTATCTGCTGAACCATTTATTTGCAGTAGTTTTGGACAAAGCATCTTCTCCATAAACATTACAATCCTTTCTTTGAGCACTACCAGCTTTCAGGCCCTTATAGAAAAATAATTGCAAAACGTATCAAATTTTTTCCTTATTAACTTCCATTTAAAAACTATTAAAAATATGGATAAGTAAGACACTTATCAATTTGTTTCAATTTTACCGCTGTTACCAGAAAGTCAGCTGACAGATAATACATTACTTTCCCGCCTAAATTCAGTGTTGCCAGAAATATAACACGCAAAATTCATGCGTTCAAAAAGGCCGAGAACTTTTCTGACTTCCTTATATAAAACACATACGTTAAACTTACGTACCCTTACCGTAATACTAAAACGATGTGACAATATCCAAAGAATCAGGAATGTAGTGTCGTCATAAAGAATTTTCTTCTTTCATATGTCACTACGTCTTCAATTGAAGATAAAATTCCATCAAAGTATTTAACGCTACTTTTTATATCCTACATGACGTAAATAAAGTCTTATTTTAACTAACAGTGCCCGTGGGAATATCGAGATAAAAAGTACCTCATGTCCTAATCGGAGCCGTAGTCTATCGTTATGCCAAATTCAAACAAATTTCGCTCAGTCATATACATGTGATTGAGTACAAACAAACAGGGCTGGTTTTACCACCTACTGATAAATTCTGGATAGCTTATCTATCAAATAATTTGACATTTTCGTAACTCACATGTCAAATGTATACAACAAATGTCAAATGTATACAAGTATTTCTGAACCAAGTCATACATCGGTCTCTCCTAATCAGGTTGAGTCAAAGTATAACACCGTAAGTTTTAAGCCAGTGTTAAGCAATAATTGTCAGAAAATTATGTACTCTGACTGGATAGGTCAAGGTTTTGCATCAATTATTAGAGAGAAAATTGACAATAAATGTATAAATATTTGTACTCCTGGCCAGTCGGTGAGCCAAATTATTGCAAAAATATACGAATCCCAAATAAATGAAACTACAACTTTAGTAATATTTTGTGGTGATAGTTCTAAATTATTAAAAAAGGATATACTAATTAATGTAAACAAATTATTGTCATTGCAATCTAAGACAAAATGCAGAATGATAATAAGTGCTTTGCCATATGCCAGTAATCTAAATTGGGATGAGAACAAACGAATCTATAATTTGAATATGTATATGTATAACTTGATTTGTTGTCATAGTGACGTTGTATTATATTTTGACGTTAATAAATTTATTAACAATTTTATCTTGACTCCAGATACCATGTATCTGTCTAAAAAACTTAGGATAAAGTTAGCTAATTTATTAGCTTATAATTTACAAGACTCTGTTACAAATTGTGTAACAAAGTCAAATATACCTATTATTTCTTTGAGTTCTACTAATAATAGTAGACTTAATGTTTTAAATAAGACTATGACAAACTCGGATTTAAACTGAGGCAAAAGACAACAGCCAGACCTGCTAGTATTAATATTATTCATCAAAATATTCAGGGTCTGTCTGGCAAAGATTTAGAATTAGAACTTTTTGTTGAAAGTAACAATATTCAAATCATTTGTGTTACTGAACACTGGCTGGAGCATTGTAATACGTCATTTAACTTAACCAATTTTCAACTATCTAGTATGTTTGGTAGAAAGTCAGCGATTCATGGCGGATCTTTAATCTTAGTAAATAATAATATTCAGTTTAAGGAAAGAAAGGACATTGTGAAACTTACGTCAGAAAGCCATATTGAGCTATCATGTATAGAATTAAGTAGTTTAATTATAGTATGTGTATACCGACCCCCTAAGGGTAACTTTGAAACCTTTGAATCTGTAATGGAAGATGTACTTAATAAATTAAAATTAAGAAATAAGTCAGTGATGGTATGCGGAGATTTTAATGTTGATATTCTAGTAAGCTCTCCATTGACTACTCGTTTACTAGCATTGTTTAATTCTTTTAATTTAACCAACCAATTTTTTGAACCTACTAGAGTGACAAGCCACTCTGCTACTTGCTTGGATAATGTTTTTTCAGAATGTGATCCGGTAAGCAAAGTGATTTTTAGTAATATTTCATCTGACCATTATGGATTGAAAGTAGCATACGAGTTAAATGTTGTTGACGATACAAAAATTATAGAATGCAGGCCTATAACTAAGAAACGATTAGACAGTTTTAAAAACGGTGTGGAATGTAATATACCAATAATGCCTTATACCCACGATAATCCCAATGTTCTATACGGAGACCTCTTTAATCTGATTGCTAATGAGTTTCAAAATTGCTTTAAACCTAAGACTATTAAATGTACTCAAAAGTTAAAGTTCTGTGACTGGGCTACGACAGATATTTATAAAAGTAGAAATAGACTGTATGAACTTTATAAATTAAGAGAAACTAACCATAGCCCAGAGTTCCTAGAATATGTGAAACAATATTCTAAGACGTTCAAAAATATATGTTCTGTTGCAAGGTCTAAATTCATAAAAGCAAAAATAAAACAAGCCCAAAACAAAATTAAAACGACCTGGGAAGTCATTAATCGTGAAACTGGTAAATATAAACCACGTGACCGTAGTATGGCGCTTAAAGTCAATAATACAATAGTAAAGTCGGACAAAGAAATCGCTATCATTTTTGACATTTTTTTTGTAAATATTCCTTTAGAAACTACTTCGAATTTGGATTCTTCACCAGCAGCGTCACTCTCTATGCTTAAAGGGAACGTAACGGAATGCGGGTCATTGTTTACTTTTAAAAAAATCGATGCTATAGACATTGTAAAAGCTTTTAAATCACTAAAAATGAAAAATTCTACAGACTTGTGGGGCATATCTGTAAATATAGTCAAAGAAATTGTTTATACTATTGCTCCTTATCTTGCTGACATTTTTAATCTGTGTATTGATCAAGGAATTTTTCCTGATCTTATGAAATTAAGTAAAGTAATACCATTATTTAAATCTGGAGATAAAGAAGACCCTAGTAATTATAGACCAATTTCAATATTACCCGTCTTAAGTAAAATATTTGAAAAAATAATACTCGAACAGTTATTAACGCACTTTAATATGAATCATCTCTTGCATAATAAACAATTTGGTTTCACAAAGGGTCGGTCTACAACTGATGCTGGGGTCACGCTATTAAAGCACGTCTTTAAGGCCTGGGAGGGGTCGCAGAATGCTCTAGGCATTTTTTGCGACTTATCCAAAGCTTTCGATTCCGTAGATCATCAGACGCTGCTGTTGAAGCTTAACCACTACGGTGTAAAGGACAATGCTGAGAAGTTGTTACTGTCGTATCTCAGTTCGAGGACACAAACCGTTGATATTAATGGCGTAAAATCGTCCGGCTGTCTTGTAAAGATGGGCGTGCCTCAAGGCTCTATCTTAGGTCCGTTCCTATTTTTAATTTACATAAATGATTTACCATTCTTCGCAGAGAAGTTTTGTGAGATTGTCTTGTTTGCGGATGATACTTCCCTTATTTTTAACATTGACAGAAATCAAACTCATTTTGACGATGTAAACATGGCACTCTCTCAAATTCTTACTTGGTTTGATGCAAATAACTTACAACTTAATGCAAGGAAAACCAAATGTATCCTATTTTCTTTGCCTAATGTAAAAGTCCTGCCAATAGATGTTGAAATTAAAAAAGAAAAATTAGTTTTAGTCGATTCAACTGTTTTCTTGGGTGTAACTCTAGACACTAAACTCCAATGGGCCCCACATATCGCGGCATTAGCTGGTAGACTTGGCTCGGCTGCATATGCTATTAGAAAAATTAGACAGTTAACAGATGTTGAAACTGCTAGGATTGTATATTTTAGTTATTTCCATAGCATCATGTCTTATGGTATTCTTTTGTGGGGGACAGCAGCTGATATAAACACTATATTCATTTTACAAAAACGAGCAATAAGAGCCATTTATCAGCTAGGGTCTAAAACATCTCTTAGGGATAAGTTCAAAGAGATAGGTATATTAACAGCTGCATGTCAATTTATTTTGAACTGTATAATTTTTTCGTCGCAATCTATCAGAATATACCAAACATAGTGATGTGCACAATGTTAATACGAGAAATAAAAATAAACTTGTAATGCCTCGATACAGGCTAAAAAAGGTTCACGGATCTTTCTTGGGTCTAGGTGTATTTTTTTCAATAAAATTCCACAATGTATTTTGGATTTGCCTTTTGAAAAGTTTAAGATTCATGTAAAAGATTGTCTACTAAAGAAAGGATATTATACTATAAAGGATTATTTGAATGACAAAACAGCTTGGTCATAAATGTTTTGTTTTATTTTTTCGAAGTTGTAGCCGTGTCATTAATTTGATTAGTATAGTATTAGATTAAACTTTTAACGCAGGTAGCTTGAGTATGTCATGCTCTCTTTAAACATTTCTACGGTGGTGTCGTGTGAGGCGGGTCGCTACGTTCCCTAAAATATGGTTGAGCGCAGCGATGGCTGGTTCATGCGTCATGCTCGTGAACGGGTGCTGCCAGTGGAATGGGTCTGCTCTTGTCTGATTGTGTTAAAATGTGTTGAGATATTTATATTTTTTTTCAATTTTATAAATTCTATGTTATTTATGATGTTTTGAATTGAGAACGTGGCACTGCTTGATCACAATAAATAAAAATAAGTAATGTTCTCCAATTATTGTATTTAAGTATATGAAAGCCATTATTATTATTATTTTTAATTTACTTTAAATACGCTTTATGATTATGACCCAGCTGATGCGTCTTCCAGTAACAAGTTGCGTCTTATATTAATGCACTTTTATCTTTATTTTTTTTGTTTTTGCCATTGTATTTTTTATATTTATACACTTTAACATAAGTACCTGAAGTACGTCATGCTCACTCAAACGTTTTTTCGGCGGTGTCGTGTGAGGCGGGTCGTTACGTTCCCTAAAATATGGTTGAGCGAAGCGATGGCTGGTTCATGCGTCATGCTCGTGAACGGGTGCCGCCAGCGGAAATGGGTCTACTTCAGTCTGCTTGTCTTAACGTTGTGCTTAGAGATTAAATATTTTCATCTAAAATAAATTACTATCGACCTGTATGATGTACGTCACAACTTGCAGTACAGTAACCTTGTAATGCGAGAAATGTTAAATGTAAGTCCTTCCTTACGAGTTGAAAATTGTTTACGGTTAGGATAACCATAAAATGTAATATTATAATTAGTATTTTCTTTTGTGATGGAAATTGACCTTACTGATATGTTAAGCTCACTTTTCAATTTGACGACTCTGTATGAAATAAAACAGGGAGAAAAAAATAGCCCTTGACGAGTTTCTTGCCGGTTCTTCTCGTTACAAGGTCTCCCGCCGTAGGGTTTGTGAACCGATGGCGTAGCTTCTTTGACGTTCATAAGTGCTTGTAACAGCCTAGACTGAATAAATGATATTGAATTTGAATTTGAATTTGAATGGTCTGTCACTTAGAACTTTTCAGTAGGCGGTGAAACCGACCCTTAGGATAGTAGAATACTCACAAGTTGGTATGCTTTGTATCTCCCACAGAAAGAACCGAGCACAGATCAGACAATAGACTCTCCGCTGCGTTGTTGGCAGCTCGACGCTCTCCAGTTGCGATGTTCAGCCACACTGGTTGCAAACGAGGACCGTATACGAGATCTGACAGCCTGTGAAGGAATAACGACTCTGTAAACTACATTATATAGTTACTTTTTGTGATCATATTACAAACATTGAGGGAGCGTTTGGTTCATGCAATTGAGCATGTGCCTGTTATTGCCTGTAACATAAATTATATCGACTTTCATACAAATAACATCTCTTTTATAAGGAAGAATTTTACATACACGCACCATAAATAAAACGCACCTTTTAAAAAACGCATTTTTAAACTTATATTTAATTATAATAAATAATAATAAATTTAATTATAATTATAATAATAATAACTTAAAATAGTTATTTGGAATCAATTTATGAGGGAAATGTTGTATATTATTTAAAAGGTATTATTTTTATTGAAAAGAACAAAACAAAAGATAATGTTTACAAAACAATGACACTCCTTAATTTTGTATTAAAACGACTTATTAAAGACTATTTTTTAACGGTTACATAACGAATCACCCCCTATGGAACCTGCATTGACCCCTTTAACATCCACAAATTGTAGCACAATTACTCAACCAGCGGCCCTTATACGGAACACATTTGTGTTATTATGTTTATTTTTGTAAATAAAATGAAATGTTGTTTATTCATTTTATTTATTAAGCTTTCAAACGAGGCCAATATTGGACACACGCTGGGTACACGCCATATACGCATTTGTAAAGTGTTAATAACGCTGAAGAAAATTTTAAACTGGTAGAATTTACGTACATCTTAAGTTTTGGCGCTATTCATGACTGGTCAGTCATCCCGTGACCACGGCAGCTGAAAAGGTGCCAAAACGACGAGAAAATCAAAAAATCCCAAAAAAACTAAAAATACGGACAATTACAACTTAATTCGTAAAATATAGTGCGTTTGATATCCGTGAAAGTTGTTTTATTTCACTCGTGAGATTTATTTGACGTTGAGTATATGTATATCCAAAAAAACTTGGCCTTCCTACGGCCACATATCAAGCGTGGAGATTATGACTGCCAAGATCCTAGTTTTGGCCTAATGAGCGTAGTACAAAAAAAACAATCTCGCTCTCCGGCTGCTAGTCACTGTTTTAAATATGCTGGCGTAACTCCCAAAATACTCAGTGATGAGGATTCCGGGAGAGGCTCGCTTCCATCTTCAGCCTTATCAATACTTAACATCAGGTATGATGAAGGCTAAGTCTCCGCGTTGTTCGTAAAAAATCAATAAAAAAAAATAGGACCAATACTGTACTTGGTTTTAAAAATCAATACAAAATGGCTAAAAAAGACTGGATAAATTCTACCACGTCCAATACTGACACGTGTAAAAAGCTAAAAACATTTGAAATCAACTCATTTGTGTTACAAAAAAAAATTGTCTTTCATAAATTTGAAGCGGTTCGTTATTTAAACGTAACAATTAGAGCACGATTTCTTACGTAAACAAATGTGTGTGGACGGTCACCGAACGAAGCCGGTGTTCTGTCACATGACTGTGAGTCATACAGTGGAAAATCTCATTCAAGTGGGGAACCCGCGTTACAATAACTGTAATTGCTAACAAATATGAATATAATGTTATTCAACTGTACATTGGAATGGTCAGTGACTGATTTTGAATGCTCTTAGTTTCTACACGAATTTTCTTTTGTAACTTTGTAAAGATTTGATGCGTCATTGCCATGCCACCCCAAACTGCATTTACCTACAAGGTCACACACGTGCTAAATGCACATTGCTTGCATACGTGAGCGAGTGAAATCGTATGGTTTCATTGATGAATTATTGACTTAGTCTATTGTGTAAAAAAGCCTTGTAAAAATTCTACATACTTAATGAAATCGTCCTTGAGAACACCTGTCACATGCACATTTAAAAGAGATTTCTGAGGTAAGTGCTTGTTTCTATCACGTGATCGTTAGTGTTTATGAGTAATCCAAGCGTTGCAAAAATTAAGGTCTAATCAGAAAAACTGTAGGTTCTCATATGATTACGTATAAATCAAGATCCACTTTTCATAATAAAAAAAAATACTGTCAGCTTTCCACAAAAACTACGGTGCGTCTCTAGAGGAGCTCTGATGTCAAATGTTAGCAAACACAGTTCTGCTCTTTTCTTAAAATAACTTTAGAGCTCTGATAAGTACCGAGCAATAAACACTTACTAACTATTTACTACTTCACTAGTGCGAGCGAACAAGTCATAAGAAAAACAAGACTGACACATCAACATAATGAAGTAGGTAGACTTACCACCTGGCCGCATCTCCAGCAGCCCTATACAGTGTGGAGACGAATCCGCCGCCCGCGCCGGCGGTTAGCGTTGCCAACCGTAGCCGACACACTAGCGCTTGCAGCTGCGGCGAATGCTCAACGCATCTACGAACAACGTCCCTGTGGACGATATCATCATCGGCTAATGTGTGATTCTTCACTGCCCGCCGACACCGACACCGATATCGGTGGACGCAAATGTATATGAATTTGTATAGCACGCTGCGGGGTTAAAATGGTGAAATAAAAAACTTTCTACAAAAATTTAAAGCCGACTTCTAAAGTAAAATATAAGCTTCTGGAGTCGGTGCCAACCAAGGCAAGAAAATTAAAAGTACAGAAGTGTAATTTAAAAGCTGTGTCACTGTCCCTGCCCTACAGGTACCTACATTTCAAAGAAAGTTGCGCCCACCGATATAAGTGTCGGTGTTGTAATGACGGCAGGCCGGTGAAGAAGCGCTCAAGGTAATGTAACGGCACAGCCTTTCGAATGGATAAGGAGAATAGCCCATGTGCCATCATGCGAAACCTATGGTAGGTGTCCAACCGCAAATGCAGCTTGCAAATGCGGCTTAACGTGCCTTCCGAAGCACGGAGGAAATCGAGATAAATGTTTAGTCATCCATCCCCTGCCCGGCCATTGTTTCTCAACCGCAGGCCGAGAGCGCTACACACTGCGCAACCGAGCTCCTCGAATTGCGGACATTTTGTGATGAAACCCTAATGATTATGATCTCACTTTTCTATAAAATTAATGAAAGTGCAATATTGGAAGGGACGGCGTTGAGTGTCTCCAGCCACAGCTTCAGCGATTGTATTATTAACCGTGATTTCTTTTAATAAATATTTTTCAAAGTAATATTCATATCGCACATCTAGTCATCTAAGACTAAACACGAGATTCTGGAGTCCATTAGTATTGAAATATGGTCTCATAAAGTGTACTCACATGTCAGTGGCATCGCTAACAGTGAACAGCAGAGCTAGACCCAGTTTGTTCTTCTTCTGCGGCACAGCGCCAGCGCTGATCAGGCTATCTGTCGTACCACTGCTGGAACTTCCGCTGAACAGCTGTGGAGAAACTCAAATTGATAATCGAAATCGCTAACGCGACCAACGTGAGAAATATTGCAAGCTGGTGCAAGTCCAAGACCATAGCTGTATTTAATACTACTATAGTATTAAGGGCTCCATACAACGAACGATCCGTCGTGACGACCGATCGTAACGACCGATCGTTCACAATTTGCCGCTCAAACATAAGCGATTGGTCCTACGATCCACCATTGCATCAATTTCATATCTTCTGCGATCAAGTGAATCGTTGACGATCCTTACATACACTAACGATTGGTCGTTACGATCGGTCTGTTGCGACGGATCGTAACGACCAATCGTACCGTATATGGAGCCCTAACAATAACTAATAAATCCCCCACTCCCATATTACGCATTTACACTTATTCGCATAGTCTAAGTTTACTAAAACAAAACTATTATATCAGAAATCTAATACTTTAGTACGATCAATAATCTTAGCACTATCTTCAACAAGTAAGCGGGATTCCATAAGTCAGTATAAAACATAACCATTCCTAGCGGATTGTTCAAAAGTATCTGCATTTAATCAACGAATTGTAAAGAGCATGTCCAAACATAATTAAATGAAGCCCAAGTACAGTAGACAGCAGCTATGGCTTGACCTTGAGAGCGCCCTTACGTCGCTCGTAATAGCGGCGATTTTCGTAATGCAAATGTAAAGTGTGCTGTTGACCGTACAAAATGTAATTTTTTATCATAAAAATACAATAGAATAAAGCCTCATTAAGCATGTTACTAGTAGTAGTATTCATAACCTCGTTTCTAAAATCAGTTGTTTATTTTGTTGCGTAGTTTGAAATGTTTGCATATAATTAAACACAATGATGTACTTACAAAAGATAAATATACACTCCACGTAAAAACACGATATATTGGAATCGACTCGAAACTTCGAATCTTGGGAAATCTATTCTTTGGCTACTACCATGTAAAAGATATAATTCTTGGCAAGAGTCTGATAAACTGCTTTTTAACACATCACTTACTGAAAATGCCAGTCGTATTTAACAATAGTTTATTTTTGACTTCCTTTTGTTTACTCCATTAATACAGCTGAACAATGTTTAAGATCAATTTAAAATGTATTGGCATTTATAATTTTAAACACGTTTTATCATTGTATATATTATTGGTCTCCGTGTTGCTACACCTTTATACCGCCCTCATACAGGGGGGCAATTCTCGCGCCTTCGACATCTCGAATTCGACATTTTTGGAACCATAAATCTATATATAAAACTCACAGAAAACAATCTTCAACATTATAGGATTGTCAAAGATCATTGAAACTAAAGTAATATGTAAGTAAAGATTTTACTTACATTTTTAATAACGAAATTATGGTTTAAAAAATGTCGAATTCGACATATCTCAGCGCGAGAATTGCCCCCCAGCTCTTGACCGTTTAACTCTGCCACAAAGTTTTCTCCTAATTGTCGCAAGTACCATTATTACTTGAGTTACAATATAAACAATGTCTTTCATATGCAACATGTCAATTTCAGTGCAATTATCATAGCGAGTTTGATGACACATGTTTTGCTGAAACATGCGCAAGAATCATGAAAACCTGATGTTTCCTTATATTATAGTATCACGTGCAAACTGTGCAAATCATTGTTTGAAGATTTTCACTTGTATAAGATCACAAGCATAGAGAGAGAGAAGAAAACCGATTGTTGATCAACTTTTAAACCCACAGACCTATATCGAGATAGACTGTAAAAGTGTACCTAACTTGCGTGTCAAAAGTATGATCCACGGTCAAAGTCCGCTTGAGACCATTGCCATGAAAACTCGCGTCACTCAGAAACGAAAATGGTTAATTGGGCAGTGCTTCCTTGCGAGAGCTCGTCAATAACATTTCCACATCGCTAAATCTCGCTCGTGACGTCATGGTACTGTCGGGTAACTTTTTCGGTTGACCAGTAGTTTTTTTAGGGAGCTTTATTTAAAAAAGTAATAGATATATAGAAAACATGTATATCATAAATAATAGAACATTAACTTGTATTTCATTTAGAAAATTAATGTTTTCTTTAACCTTGGAACTTCCCGAGAAAAAGTTTCTTAAAAAAAACTGCTGATCAGCCGGGAGGTTCCCGAGTGTACATACGAAAAATTCGACACGCTAGGTTCTTATACAGTTTGAAGCGCTCTTTTCGTCTATCTCGATATAGGTCTGTGATTAAACCGGTCTTGAATGAGTGGTAATACAATTTTGACGATTCGAAAGCGCTTAATTACGAACTTTATTTGCATCACAGATATAGCCTTTTAAAAATTAATAATTTATAAGTAATCGACATTCAATACTCTTTGATGACAGGCAGCTTTAATAACCTTATCTGCTCATCATGGGTTTGCTCAAGGAAAGATTTCTTCTAGTCTATCTTTCATGAATATACTCTTTTATTATTACTATTGTAATGTGTTTTCATGTAAGTTGATATCGGTTTATATATTTCAAATACATGAAATATCGTTTCAAAATAATGGATGTGCAACAAACAACGGTAATAGAATTTATAGCAATCCCCCACTTACTGTCATTATATTGTCAAACATAATCAGTATGTAATCACGAGCATAATCAAGCTGTCGGTCGACTGATAATGGCTCACATGACTGTCTGATACTCGGCGCGGTCACTCATGTGACGTCGGTCACGCTACAGTCGCCCTAATGACACTGATAACACGGGTGTGAACATATCGGAATAACAATTATTATCCTGGAATATATCAAGCAACATTAGCTGTTTCTGTGTCACTGTTGGGGCAGAGGCCTTTCTTACGCCAGAATACTTTCACGCTTCTTAACTTGAAGGTCTTAAAGATCATGGCTTATCTTACATTTGACATGACGGTTCAGGCTGGCAAACGAATTAATGATATGGTAACCCATGTCACGACCCTTTCGAATTCTGAATATCCTTCGGTATCGCAAGATGCCATGCCTCTGTGCCATCTATTAATGATCGGTCTAGATAACGTATCTTCATGAAGAGATAGGTGTACTAAACTTTTTGCCTAGACATTTATCAGTCCAAAACAAAAAGTTGCTGAGTAACGTAACCAAGATATGCCTCTCTCTAGATTATTGAAGCTGGCCGTTAATTCAATACGGTATCCGAAAGGGAAAGTCATTGTTTGCTACTCGAACTCAATACATTTAGCGCTCCTACGCACTAGCGGTTAACCGCAGGGGCGGCAAACCGCGCGTACAATCACAGGCGGTTGCATATTAAACTGGAAAAGCGGCTAGCCGCGCGGTTTGCCGCCCCTGCGGTTAACCGCTAGTGCGTAGGAGCGCTTAAACTCTTAGATAATATGTACTTTATAAGATTTTTAACTTTCGCGTTCCATTATAATTATATATTAAAACAACGGGGCTAAAACGCGACATTTGTTATATAGTACATCTATGTACTTACAGACACAAGCAGACAGTGTCTTCTCAAGCTGTAAGTACATAGTTGTACTACATAACAATGTCGCGTTTTAGGCCCGTTATTTTAATTTATAAAGATGTACTTATTTTCTGCATCCACTTAGTAACAATATAACTCTTATCATTGTACTTATTTTCTAACAATATAACCCAATAACAATTTGACGACCTGTTTGGCGCAGGGGTTCAACACTCCTTCTATGGCCAGAGGTCCCGGGTTCGATCCCCGGACAAGACAAACATTTGGGTGCATGAACATGTCTATTTGTCTTGGTCTGGGTGTTTAATATGTATGTATTTACAAAAAAAAGGATATAAGTATGTTTATCCGTTATCTAGTATCCATAAAACAAATTCTTCATGAAACTTAACGTGGGCTAGATAATTTGTTTGATTGTATGAAATTTATTTATTTATAACTCTTATCATTGTATATTTTCTTACTTGAGAATCGGGGTTGCTAGCAGATGTAGGCACGTTAAGCAAGTGGGAGCTCTGGCCCAGGTCAAACCTGGTGGCCATGTTCTGGAAGGTTCTCCGCTGCCAGCTGCCATTGCTGCATGTGCTTAACTTGCGCCCGGGTGGTGCTAAATGGGAATTTGAAAGGTAGGTAATACTAAAAGTCCAAATGGAATTCCACTCTAGCCCACCAAGCCTTAATCAAACAAGATCTAAAGTGCCAATCCTAGTGGGGTAGAATTCCCAATTTTATGCCCCACCTGTGGCGCTAATTAGTGGGGCAAAGTGGAATAATCTCATTTCGATTCGTGTTGCTATCTGCTGAGATCAAAATTTTAGAAATAACTGATAAATCAGTGTGATTTTGTTTCCTATATATATACATGAAAAAATAAAAAAATACTGTTTTAATTTTTTCCATATGTGGTATATTTCTAGAGATATTTATTTTTAACTTCGGGTCGGTGTTTTATTTTGTGACGTCATTGTATAAAACTTTGTATGCAGCTTGCGACTCACGCTTGACCGATTTGGTCAGAGAGGTGCCGTTTTGTGTGAAACGGTATACAATGACGTCACACAGAGAGCGCGCGAATCTTGAAGTTTGAAAACTTGTAAATCCGAAACTACCTATCGCATTTGAATAAAGAAATACAGTTCAGTTTTATACGTTTAAGCAATAGTATAAAAAAAAATCGAGCGATTTAATGAACCTGGAACTTTATTTTTGATTCACTCGTCTCGAGGATTCTACTGATTTTCGTGCGACGTTTGAGTTTCCGTATTCCGTAAAAGCGACCTTGCGCGTATATACATAGCGTCACTTTTCGCCTGTAGTACTGCCTCCCAACGCGAGCGCGCGAGGGGCAAAGCTAAAAGCGTGCTATGTCCAGGCGTGCAAGGTCGCTAATTGCCTGATCGCCTCGCCACTCAAGCGACGAGTGATTCATAAATAGAGGTCCTGTTGTTAATCCCCATTCTCAGTGGCTCAGACTAATTCAACTATTTCAGAATTCAGGATGAATAATGAAAAACTAAAATACTCACAGTGGAACGAATACATATCATCCTGCGAGTATTTCCCATCCCATATGTCGAACATAGAGAAGTAATCATAAGTCGATCCAACGCTGCTGTATGGGGATGTATCTCCGCAATAACCTAAAAAAACATTCTATTACAATAAAGAAGAAAGAAAGAAAGGAAGAAAAATCGTTTATTGAGCAACAAAAGAAAAACAAATTAAATAAAAACAAAATTTTTATTTAATTTGTTTTTCTTTTTTATTTTTTTTTGCTTAAACGGCCTTATCGTAGCTAATGCCACAGCTTAGACTGCGACGCTGGTTTTCAGGTGCAGCCATTTATTTAAATGACACAAGTTTAACTAAAAGCAGGATTGCTTTCAACCTCGCCTATCTTCAAATCGTATAAAGCCATTTGGAGCAGTCCAAGCGGCTTATTACGAATCGAAGATAAAATAATGTGTGAAATTGACATAAGACGTCCCAATCAAAGAGTTCAATTTTATAGCGTTTTATTTCTATTTTATAAGCAAGTCAAATAGGCCAGCCACGCTTAGTCTTTAATAAACAAGACACCACCAAGGATGTCCTTAATTGGACGGAAGTGTTCTGACAAGGAATGATAGGGTGGATGGATGGAAAGGAAGAGGAATACCCAAGAAAGTTGGATAGATTGTGTACATAATAGCATGAAAGAGAATATGGTTAATGAGGAGATTACAGGTGACAGAGCAGGGAGGTTACTCTTGATGGGATCGCGTTGAGATCGAGATTGAATGTCAATAATTATTACTGATTTGCGACGTTGATTCGATTTTAATTGCCGGTAAAATCGATGGCTGAGTAGAGGAGAAGGAGGTCCTTTGGCCGACCCGAAATAGAATAGAATTTGGGTAAGGTCAAGATGATGATGACATTCATTAACCACAGCCGTACTCACCCGAGTCTCCCCTATCTAAAGAAAAGCTTAACGACATCCCTTCTTCTCTGAGCAGTGGAACGTTGAGTGGTTTGGACCCCCCTTCCAAGTTGCCAGTGCTTCTGCTGTTCACTTCGCTCGCTTTGCGCTCTACCCGACTGATCTTGCGCGACGTCGGTACACAGAACACTTTTGTGCACATCAACCTAAACAGAAATACCTGGCATAAAATAATGGTGTAGCGTAGCTGAACATTTGAAGCACTTCCTTTGTTTGCTAAGATGAATTTTATTTCATCTACATGATGTTTCTCATTTTCTGCCAAATAGACATCAAAATACATCATTCTGATTCGATATTTTCAATGTTCTTTCTTTACGTATTAGATTTGATGTCAAGCAATACAAAAGGTACCTAATGAAAAAAGGGATTTGTCATACTCGCATGTGCTGTTTTAGAATTTTGTATAATACCACAACCATTTTGATCGATGCAGGTAAATTATGTTTAGAGATTGTTTATAGTGCATATACAGGGTGGAAAAAAAAACGGTAGCTGGAGGGAAAGTACCCTAAATATTAATGTAAGCATATTTTACTCAAAGGAAACATTCCTTTATTTTCAAAAATAAGTTAAACTGCATTCAAAGATTTTTGCTTAGTCACTTACCTGTACCGGAAATCGAACAGGCTTGAATCTGAAAAATAACATCCTGTACTTTTATGGTACCAATCGACAGTCTTAAGTAACTTAGTGTCTTAGAGTTAAGACAAATCTTGAAAAGAACTCGCGTCTCGTCGCCTTTTATGGTGAATATAAGTCCAAAATGTTAATTACCTACCTTAAAATTCAAATTGGTGTATTGTCGCTCTCATTTCGATCAACATAAACATAAGAACTTCAATTTCATTTAGTATTCTACATACTACTTACTCTAGGTACAAGTGTGTAATAAAGTGTATTGAACTATTAATCTTTTATATTGCTAGGCTTTGTCTTTGATGTAAGACACTAAGTTACATGAGTTAAATTGATCCTCATACTTAAGTGCAGGACGTAATTTTTCACATTTAAGCCGGTTCGATTCCTGGTAAGTGATTTATCAAAAATCTTTTAATGCAATTTAACTTATTTTTGAAAATAAAAGAATGTTTCCTTTGATTAAAATTTGCTTACATCAATATTTAGGATACTTTCCCTCCAGCTACCGTCTTTTTTTCCACCCTGTATTTAGCTTTATTGAAGTAATACCTCCGAGGTTCGTCCATGATGTGGATCTTCAGGGACACGCTCCTATAGTTGATGGCCACAGCACCGAATATCATCTCACCGAGCACATTCGCATCTGAAGCTGGTCCTTTGTACTAGACAGAAAAATAACAATTATCATAGAGCTAAGTAAAGTGGTTCTATCTGGCAAAGCCTCCTCGATAAGCGGGATAAAGGGGCTCCTAAAACCAAGAGTCAGCAGCTGACTCTTTGCTAAGCAAGGTATTTTGAGAAAATATGCACATGTAGCCGTAGATATGGCTATATATTCTTAATAATAAGCACGTAGTTTAGCTTTTACAGTAAGTTGCTAACAATAGTAACTGTGCAGCTACTCTTGACGCGCACGTATACCCACGGAAGCTATATCTAATGCGCAAACGAGGTATGACTTTTAAAATGAAAGAACATCACTTAGATTATAGTACTACTTGCAACGAGCAACTCTTGAACGAATGTGCCATCTACAAAATACAGTCGCTGCCATAGAACGATATTCGTAGTAAGTATAAATGTTTGATAATTCGGATCTTAATTAGAAAGTTCGATAACCGCGATGGCAGGGTTCGGGTATTGGAGAAGCTCCCTTAGGCAACAGATTGACAGCACCCACAAGTCAAGCTTAGCTCGAGCTGTGCAAGATATAGCACGAATCCTCACTTCTTATGGAATATTAAATACAGTCTCGGTAACTCGGGGGCATAGCGTCGATCCGGGACACGAAAGCCGCGAATTCTATAAACGTCAAAGTTGTTAGAAAATAATATTATGACGGGTCAATCCTTTTTGGCAGAATTTTTTAAGTCATAATTTTACTCTGCATAACAATGGTTGGCATTAAACTCATTTCGCAGAAAGTAGTTTGGCATACACTCATTTGTCATACATTCAAAACGCATAATTTTAAGTAGATTATAATTAGACAGAATTTCCTTATCCATAAAAATCAAAAAGCAGAAGCATCATTTGGCAGAACGTTTACAGGCAGAATTGTCTTTTGGCAGAAATTTCATATCCATAATAATAAAAAAGCAGAATCATAATTTGGCAGAAAGTTCACAGGAAGAATCGTCTTTTGGCAGAAATTTCATGGCTATAGTTATTCTAATGCGCAATCATTCTGACAAAAGATGATTCTGCTTTTTCATTATTATAGATAGCTGCCAAGCATGGTTGCTTGCTACTTGCATCGAGTTCAAAACTACTGGTCTCTGGTTCAATAATTGGCAAGCATACAATTAGCATGCACCTAGCATGCAAGCAAGTTGCAAGCAAGCAGCTATCATGCAAGCAAGCAGCAAGCATACAAGCATGCAGCAGGCATACAAGCATGCAGCAGGCATACAAGCATGCATCAAGTATCATGCAGCAAGTATGACTTCTGTCACGGCTCCAGCGCTGACGCTGCGCTCTCTAGGGATAGGCATACAAGACTGCGTGTAGTCGGTTTTACAGCAATTCGGTTCTGTCACTAGCTAGTATAGCACAACACTACAGGATTTTGATATATTATTTATAATATTTAAAAAGAAATTATATAGGGCGAGGAGAAAAGTCTATTAGTACCAGTAATCAAATGTAACGTCGATCTTTGCTATTTATATCAAGTTCTCAACATGAACATGCAATTGTAGTAAAGCAAGTTTTAGTGTAGTTACAGTTTAGTGGTTAGATAATTTTAGTAGTCTAACATTTGTATGATAACGACTATTAGCGGATAAAGCTAGAATCCTAATCTTAACTAATATTATGAATGCGAAAGTGTGTTTGTTTGTCCTTTCTTCACGCCCTCACTAAGCAACCAATCGACTTGATTTTTGGCGTAGAGTTAGTTGAAAGGACGGAGTAACATAGGTTTTTTCCCGGTATTCCCACGGGAACGGGAACTACGCGGGTGAAACTGCGGGCGGAGGTAGTGCTTTATAATTTCTAATTAATGTTGGTACCAATAACATGAGACAGACAGAGTTTAAGACCAAAGCATAACAGTTCGAGCAAGTATTTAAAGCACGTCTTCTTCTTCTTTCTACTAAAGTAAGTCAGTTTGATTGTTTGTTTGTTACACTTTCACGCAAAAAGTAGCATAAACGGATTTGCCTGAAATTTGGTATGTATGGACTTCAAGTAAGTAGTGGAATAACACATAAGCAATTTTTTATCCCGATATTCCCACGGGAACGGGAACCACGCGGGTGAAACTGCGGGTAGCCGCTAGTTTTAATAAGTTTCAATTAACTTTGGATTTCTAGTTCTAAATAATAAAATATCTTCCTGGTTTTTGCCAGGGAGAGAGTCTGAGTTCACAAAACATGTTTCTAGAATCCAATGTGATTCATAGACTTGTTGATAGTTACCACTAGTCTGCAAGTATGTAAATTATTCACATACAAAACATTACAATACAAAATTTTACATAAGTATCTATCAATCACTTTAATGGCAACGAATAACCATTTTGCGGGAAATATCTAGGTAATTTACATAGTTTATTATACTATTCTTTTAAATAACCTTAATTACACACACCCACTTTTAAACAAGAGCTACGCGACACCTACAAACAAACTGTTATTGTATTGTAGTCATATTATAAAATTGGTTACGAGTTTATACAATTCTTTTACAGATACATTCAACGTTATTCGTAGAGGACAAATAATGTTAAAAAATAAGGTAAAACAAAAAAGCTCGATGAATTATTCAAACAAGCAGCTATACATGATCATATAATTGATGATAACAGAAGTATTGTTGTATGCTTTTAAATTAACACGACACGTGACAGTCGTTAATTAAAGCCAGCTAAAGTTAGAGTCCCACGACGTAGTCATTGGTCCCATTTATGGTTTAATCAAAAAGGCTAACTCAAGTGATCTAAATTTAGACCAGTAAAGTGTTCATAAGGAGAGCAGTCTTGTGACCGCGCAGCGATGTGTCAATTGCGAACGTATTTTTAAACCTGATATCAAACATCGTCAATTATTCCAACGCCATTAAGGAACAGCGCGATTAACATATTTTTAACGCATTGTGTACTTTTTTATGCATGCTGCAACACATGCAAAAAAATGTACACAATGCGTCAAATAAAATATATGGTTGTTTTTTATTTTTTAACTAATTCAACAGTATTATTAGGGGCGAATTGAACTGGAAAGTGTTTTCCAGTTCAAACTAATATTAATATACTTATTTATTAGTCTTATTACCATGGAAATTAGTATAATTGTCATTACATTGACCTAAAGTAGGTACTGTTTATTTTTTATAAATTTTGGCTTACGTGGATTAATTAACTGTGTTAAACATATAAGAAAATGACATACTTAACGAATGCTTAGACCTGCCGAACACATCCTTCCATAATAAGAAAACGGAAGAGAGGCTCAAGATAAGGCAATTTTAGAGGCTATCCTATCTTTTTAAAAAATGTTTTAAAGCCTAGGCTTTAGAACATACAACAATAAGGACGACGAAGATAAAGACGTATTTGATAGACAGTATGAATGAGATACGAAGTTTTGAGATTCACGAGAAGCTTTTGGGATTGAATTATTCCTTAAAAATTTATTAATGTCCAAACACCCTGTATAATGTATAGGCAGCCATGATCATAAAGTGTGATGTCAAAAGTTTTTAATACATGCTTGTACTTTCTAGTAATAATACTGAGGTACTATACATAATAACAAACAAACATAGGTATAAAAATGGAGATAAGAAGATAATAGTTTATGAGTTGAAGACGTCAAAATAGTCTCGAGTGTGTCTAAATATAAATAAATGTCACACGACTGGATTTCGCTTATCAGGGTCGTTTTAATCTTTTAATGATGGTGTGATGACGAGGGGGGAGCACCCAATCATAAAAATAATAATTATGTTATTAATACTATGCTTATAGATTGATGAAAGTTCCCACAAATATGCTAACCCAAGCCTTATTTTACCTATTGAAACCAGAATCCTTTATCGAAGAAAACCACACCACCTCCAGAATAGCATTATTTTTCTATCGAGTCTTTGTTGAAATATTTGCAACCGTCAAAGCGTGTCCACACGATGATTTCTTTCTAGCTAGCTAGTTATGTGTGGCACTCCATACAGCTACGCTATTCAAGCGGCTGGGTGTTAACGATTTACAAAAAAAATATATAAGTATGTTTATGAATTATCTAGTATCCATAACACAAGTTCTTCATGAAACTTAAGGTGGGCTAGATAGTTGGTGTGATTGTATTAACTATTTATTTATTTTATTATTTACATCAGCTGTCAAATAGTATTGAAAATGGGATGATCACCGATATGCTTCATCCGTCAAGTTTGCTTAGTAAGAGAATAAACCCTCCCTGGTCAGTGCATGAAGCCAGCGCGCAATGTTGCATGGTAGTCTTAGCCAGCTATGAACCGGGCTAAAACCGGATACGTGGACAAGCTAAGACGACACCGGGCCGTAATGCCGTAGCTGGGAGGAATTGTGCTCGTCGACACGCGCCTTCAGAAAGTTCTTTTGATAAAACGAACTAAGACTTTTAGGGTTGGACCACATCTGGCAGCAGGCAACCCCACATTGCTATGGTGATATTCTTTTCTATCGCTCAAGTAAACATACACCTAAACATAAACATACACCGTAAACATCGCTATATCACGTAATATCATATGGCGCAAAATGCTGGCTCTTGATTACCTCGCTTGGATCTTGGATGTGATGTGAGCAGCCAGCGTAGCATGCGCACCGCGACTCGTTGTCGACCCTTACCTCGCGATCCCGCTCATATCAGTATGGTGTAAGCATGACAAACAATGCGCCCGCGCGAGAAGTGTCGAGAAAGCTTTATCGAAGGTGCGCATGCTATCGAGCTACGAGTGTCGATACAAGCAGCTACCGATAGGGCTACTAAAATGTAATTTGCTAGAGCGAGAAAGAGAGCAAGATTGCAAGGCGTTTGGCTTCCTACCGAGACCACTTTTTCCTATAAAGTGGTGGTGGTGATCCAACCCTTAGGGACAATAGACTTAAGTGCCATCTTCCCACGCAAACCGTCGTATATGACGGTCGCTGTGATATTGTTTCTTTTTATCAAGTAACTAGCGGCCGCTCGCGGTTTCACCCGCGTAGGTCCCGTTTCCGTGGGAATATCGGGATAAAAAGCATCCTATGCTCATAACCAGGCTATCTACTATCTGTGTACCAATTTCCATACATATCCGTTCAGTAGTTTCGGAGCATATTCAATGCAAACAAACAATCAAATCTTTCCTCTTTATAATATTAGTATAGAAGTATAGATTCACCTCTTCGGCTCACTCAATGATAATCAAGGATAATCACACAGTAATTGCCGATAAATTGATACTGATTAAAAACATGGCTAATCAATCAATAAGCTGGCACCTTTGTGATATTGGTACTCACGTCATCTACAGTTTACAGAGGTTCGAAAAATTCTCTAGCATGCGTTAGGCTAGCGGGGACAGAAGGAAATAAAACAGATATTCTTAAGAATAGTCATCAAATGCCTAATTAGCGAAATGACCACCAAATCCAAACAGGCCTAATTATAAAAATGTCTTTGCTAGAAAGGGCATGTCACATGTTTTGGAATGGCAATGGCATATTATGTAAACAAAATTATAAATGAAGACGATAATATACTATCCATCCTATGTTATATACAGGATGGTATTTTTTAACTTCATCTGGAGGATATCTGGAGGGATAGCCTAAATACTAGTATTTAGGCTATCCCTCCAGTAAAGTAAAAATAGGTATCTCTAGAGATACCAATTTTTACTCAATGGAAAAATGCCTTAATTTTTGTATGTATTAATAGATCTGCAAGAATACTAAAGATACTAGAAATAATAAGTGGAATACAAATGTAAATTTAATATAATAACAGAGTCCATAACCGGCATTCACACTTTTTTTTTTAGCCGATAAACTGAATACAATCAATATGAACTAAAATTAAAAAATTGCCCTAGATTTGAAAATGAAATTCGCCTTAGTAACATTCAACATTCAGCTTTGATGTGTTCCAGTGCTCAAATATATAAGACAACCAGTTCCTAAGTTGTTGGGGATTGTAGGAGGAAATTGATTCTTCTTTCAGCCTTATCATTACCTAACATCAGGTATGATCAGGGGCGTGCATTGGTTTTCCAATATAGTAGGCACTGTAGATCTGATTATTATAAGTTTGAAAGTTTGTGAGGATATTTGGATGGATGAATGTTTGTTACTTTTTTACTCAAAAACTACTAAACTGATTAAGATGAAACTTTACAGCAATGTAGCTTATACATCAGAAAACCACATTGTATGCAAATATTTATAATTATCCTGATAGTCCCACGGTAATGGTAACCACGCGACAGTGAAACCGAGAGCGGCCGCTAGTCATAAATGATAAGGTTCGTATTTTTTTGTAGAAATATTAAAATGCTGACGAGTTTGATTGTTTGAGCAAGCTAATCTCCGGAACTACTAGTTCGACTTGAAAAAATATTTTTGTGCTGGATAGTCCATTTATCTCGGAAAGTAAAAAGATTTTTAATATCACGCTACTATTAATAAGAGCAGAGCATTAATGTAAAACGTTGCAAAAAATATTACTTTTGGGAGCTTCCGTTGCGGACGGTGTGTAAACGGTAAAAGTTACGTAAAAATCATGTATGACGAAATTGTTCACCATCAAAAGTTCTAAAAAAACGTCGGCGACAGCATATGTCTATGTTTTATGGTTAACTCACTATAACCATTTTTAAGTTAAACAAAATTGTTCTAAACTAATGTATTATTTGAGAAGCTGTTTTCATAAACATGATACGAGGGCGGGTCAATAAGTCCGTGACTTTTTGAATTTCTGACCTCTTTACTGAAAAAGCAACACCGTAGGGATCTCGCATGGCTCAGTGGTTTCAATTTTGAAAGATCACTTGGGCATGAGAAAGCTTTCCGCAAGATGGGTGCCGCGTTTGCTCACAGTCGACCACAGACGCAATCGTGTATGTAACAACTTCACAGGAAGGTTTGGCGTTGTTTAATCGCAATATGGAGGAGTTTTTGCGCCGTTTTGTAACCGTGGACGAAACAGGGATCCATCACAACACACCAGAGACCAAACAACAGTCAAAACAGTGGGTTTCTAAGGGTGAATCGGCGCCAAAGAAGGCAAAGGTGGGTTTGTCAGCCAATAAAGTTATGTGCGACTGTTTTTTGGGATGCATGTGGGATAATCCACATTGACTACCTTCAAAAGGGAAGAACAATCAATGGGGAATATTATGCCAACTTATTGGACCGCTTCAATGACAATTTGAAAAAAAACCGACCTCATTTGGCCAAGAAAAAGTTCTTATACACCAAGACAATGCAAGGGTGCACACATGTGCAGTTGCCATGGCAAAAATCCATAAATTGGGCTATGAATTGCTCCCTCATCCGCCCTATTCTCCAGATTTGGCTCCGAGTGACTACTTCTTGTTCCCAAACCTGAAGAAATGGCTTGGTGGAAAAAGATTTGACTCCAATGATGAAGTCATCTCGCAAACAAAGGCCTATTTTGAGGACCTCGACAAATCATATTTTTTGGAAGGGATAAAAAAATTGGAGAAGCGTTGGACAAAGTGTATAGAGCTCAAGGGAGACTACGATGAAAAATTAAATGATTTATTTATCAAAAAATCTGTGTTTTATTCCAAAAGTCACGGACTTATTGACCGGCCCTCGTATTAATCCTTATCTAGATAAATACATTAATCATCACAAGTATTTAATTTACAACAAAATTGTCCTTTACATCATTTAATTTTAATGAATATCTTAGGAAATATGATAGTTTTAAAATAACTCCTCAACAAAATAATTCGCGACCAAATTCATTCGTCAGGTAGGCTTGCTTACTTTATACTGATATATCCCGGAAGTTTAAGCTAGAATGTTACACGTACAAATAGCGCCCTTCTTGCCGTGGGCGGTTTATACTTGAGCAATACTTTTTCTAAATAAGTTGTATTCTTCTATGAAACGCTGCTTGTTTCGAGTAGGCAATTTCGAGACTGCCTACCGGTAGGTATTCAGTATTTAGCATAAGGAATATCTTAGTGGGTGACTGTTGAATAGAAGTTTAAACAAAAATAAAATAACTTTAACACTTAATGTATATTTATTTAGGTTTAGAATGAGGTAGGCTCTGCCTAATTGCCTATATGGAATGCACGCCCCTGGGCTAATGTAAGGCTAAGCTAACCCTGTTGTGTGTAAAAATTAATAATAATAATACATACCAAATATGTGAATCCTTCAGACACCTCCACAGTGTATGGGAATTGATCTGGTTGTTGGACTTTAGGCTTGACATGTTTAGTGATTGGCACTTTTTCTATAGTTGAAGAGTCAAATAGGAGTTTTCTTCCTCTCCAGTCACACTCTTTGAACAGTAGCAATCGCACTTGTTCAGAGCTTATCTGACAAGACCTGCAACAAATCATACTTTTAAAAAAAAGAATTCTGGTACATTTTGAACTATATTCAAAAACTATGTTTCAGTGTGGATTGTTTATCATTAGATATACATAAATAAAACTTGGTTGTATTTTTGTTAGCTCCACTAGTCAAATCCATCTTCGAAGTGTACAATGAGGGCCATTTTATGAATATTTGGAAAGCAAACATCTTCTATCAGATAGATAAATATTGTACTCAAGTTTCACTGTAGGTGACAAGACATTGTAGAAACTTTCTCCTTTTTATCTTAACAATTGTGTTAACAATCACCTTTTACATGAAATACACACTAAAAACCACTGAATTAAAAAATCATTCACACATTCAAACTAATTAAAATTTTGTGTAATAATCACCATGTAGTTATGGAACTTCTTATAATGATCAATGCTATTGTATGTAAACTTATATTGAATTTATACACATTCTTGAAGAAAAAAGCAATGAATCACAAGTTCACGTTGCATTTATCTACTCAATACTAACTTCATCAGGATCAATATGCTCTACACTCATTTAGTTCACACTAGCCTCTCCATCAACCAAATCAAAACTTCTAATTAATTAACATTACCTAAATTTCATCTTATTTCATAGTCGCTAAGTTGCTCACAGCTGTTTATCATCAATGAAACCTCTATAAAATTAAAACTGTGTCACATGCAATCACTCCTCAAAAATGAAATCACAATAGTGTATTTAATGTAAATGCACATTGGTAGCCGTAAGTTATTGGACGATCGTCGCAAGTGGAATGTGCTAGTGAACTAAACAGGCTAACTTTGAATGTAAATAATAAGTAAACAGTGTAGGAGCCCCGCCCCCCTCGCGACGCAGTGATCGCGCGGCCGCCTACGTCCGCGGCCCGCGCCCCGCGCAGTCATATGTTAGCCGCACTGCCAGCGCCGCGTGCGTCACCAACTCCTAGCAAAAGGTCCACAGAACGCTTCCCGGATTGTCAGCACAAGCCGGATCTAGTGCGTCAACCTTTTCATCGCATACCGACACCGAGCCAAGCGAAAATAGAATAACATGAATGAAAGGCATTTCATGACGTACCTTCCTCGACTTTGTGATCCGTGAAAATCATTGTCCAGTTTTCTCTTTATAGAAAAGAATTTGTCAAACAAAGCCATCGCCCCATATGTGTCATATCACGAAGAACTTGCTGCTAATGTCTTCATTGGATTAGTGTGGTGCACGCAGATAGAATCGTACTTTTTCCATTTAGTCCTCGTGTGTGGGATTAGTTGGATTAACGTGTGCTATACGCCTAAACATTTAACGTAGTTACCCATTACACAAAGGTTTATCAAAAGAATCATGCAATTAATCATACGATACTATTTAAAATTATTCCCTGTTCTTTTCTTTTAGTTTTTAGCACTTTTGTAAATAAATTATATCTGACATATCACGACTATCACGTGACATAGTCATATGATTTTTCATAGACTATCTATCCACTTTTTATGCTCAGCTCGAGGTCAAGGTCAATGAAAGTGAAATAAAATTATTGAATACATGATGTGAAATATAATTAAATATGGTATAATAATTAGCGTACCTATTTTTATTAGTCTGCATTATAATAAACACATTTCACAAATATTTTTTTAGTCAGATTATGAAAGCATAGACTACAATCTACGAAATTTTTCGTCCGACGCCATAGAATAGAAGTTCTACAATCAATATAGAAAATCACGTTTTAACCTATCCACCTCTCAAAGTCATTTCAAAATGAAAAAATTGTTATGTCAATAATTCATCCATTAATAATGTCAATTCAAGTTTTATGTATGGTTGTAATGTAATTTCCTATGCCTGCTTATTTAAAAAAACAATAAATGTCACTAAGTGTTGTGTCAAACAAATGTCATTTCATCATTGCCATAAAAAAAAAAAAGGATTTCAATCAAGAAAAAAGTCTTTCAATTCAATTTCAAAATACTAACTATTGTATTTGTTTTGTGGATAAAATAAGAGTCTATATTAGTGACCCACCCACCTTTTTTATTACTGTATCTAGCTAGTCATCTGTATCTTGTTTATGTTTATTATGTTATCTACTAGCGAAATGCTTAAAAAGCTGGAAGAGTTCAAAGCACCCGTTTATAATGCATTAGAAGAAGTTGCAGACCTTGATGGAACGTGTAAAACATTACTACAAGGCTACCTTACCGCAACAGAAACAATTAACGAATTAGCCATTTTAAAAGTTCAAGCTATTATAGACTATATGTATGAACAAGTCAATATTGGAAACTGGAAGGAGGTAAAACTTTATTTAAGAAAAACTATTACTATAGCGTCATATTTAATGTTGTTAGCTAAGACGAAATGTGCTAAAGATGTTACTGAACATTTAGTAAAGGAGCTGTATAAAATTATTGACTTTGGCATACTATTTGGATGCCCTATAGATAAGGACCCTGATTTGCTACAAAGTTGTGCCAGTTTCTTGAATACACTGGGTATAATACCACACAGCAACAGCAAGATGTCTGATCAAACTCAAGAATTAGGAAATATTGATAGTACCAAATATAATGCTAATCTGATAGAAGTAATAGAATGTCCTAGCATGGAACATTTTTATAAAGACTACATAATGGCTGAGAAGCCAGTTGTGTTAAAAAACTGTATTAATCACTGGCCCGCTTTGACAAAATGGAAAGATCAAAACTACTTTATAAAATTAGCTGGACCGAGAACAGTCTCTATTGAAATTGGACGAGATTATACTGAGTCAGAATGGACTCAAAAGTTGATGACAATTGAAGATTTTATAAAGAACTTTATATTCCAGACAAATGGTTCAACAGGGTACCTTGCTCAATATCAGCTTTTTGAACAGATTCCAGAATTAAGAGAAGATATAATTGAGCCTGAATACTGTTGCTTTTCTGACAAAGATGAACCAGTGGATGTAATGGCATGGTATGGTCCCAAAGGAACAATATCTCCACTTCATCATGACCCTAAGAAGAATTTGTTTACTCAAGTTGTTGGTGAGAAACAAATATTCTTGTTCTCACCTAAAGACTCAGAATACCTCTACCCTCATGAACATGAACTGTTGCACAACACATCTAAGGTTGATCCCCGACATCCTGATTTGATTAAATATCCAAAGTATAAAGATGCAAAGGTATACTACTGTGTTTTGCAGCCAGGGCAGATGCTGTACATACCACCAAAATGGTGGCATTTTGTGGAATCCCTGTCAATAAGTTTTTCGGTCAGTTTCTGGTGGAACTGAAGACATGAGAAATTCATTTTGTCAACTTTAAAAAGAAATGTGTGGAGATCCGCCAGGTATGTATAACTTAGTATTATTCTATATTTTAAAAATATATAGGTATAATATGGGATTAAATTCCTAAACATGTAAAATTTAATGGGCTGATTTATAAAGATGTTTTATTTAAATTAAGTAAATGTTATGTGACTGACACATGGGTCACATACAAATACTACAGACACTAAATATTACCATTTTAGCTGGTAACTAAATGAAACTGCATGTAACTGCAAGTAACTACATCTGTGATACATCTGTTGTATGGCTTTGTGTGCACCAATACTAATATCAAAAAGTTATAAAAAAACCTTTTTATTTATACTGTTTATTTATAATTTGTCCAATCAATTTTCTTCTGATCTTTGAAGTGCCTGCACCAATTTCTGCAGACTTACTGTCTCTTAGTGTTCTACCTGGTGTGGAGTTACTCATGTAACCATTGCCACCTGTAAATTAGTAGAACTTGTAATTATCATCATCATCACCACACTTGGTGCCCTAAACCTGCCAAACTGCTAGCTTCACAAGTTGCCATAATATCAGGGGTCACTGCTTTTCATTTTAAATGGATGTGTTCCCTTAGTCAACTATTATAACACCCATAGTTTAAAAAACATTTGCTGTGTTCTAAGGACTACAGCAGACATGCTATCTTTAACACTGGCAATCGGCGATTCAACCACTTTTCTTAATAGATGTTGTTGTTGGTGTCCTAGGGCCCTTACTAGCTGTTGCAATTTTCCCCGATCTTGAGCATCTGCTCATGATCTAGAGTACACAGATAGAATTTCTAGCAGTTTTAATACGGCGATGGAACACAGAGTCGTCCAAATGCGCCGTCGTCGTCTTTACCGTCGCATCGATACTAACATAAGTAGGTAAATAAAGAAGCAAGTTTCAACAAATAGTATTTAATAAAAAATTTGTAAAAGATTATTTGTATTCGTTATTCAATGCTCTTCCTATGAGCATTCTTCTGACTTCTGAAGTGCCAGCACCAATTTCGTAGAGTTTAGCATCTCTTAGAAATCTGCCTGTTGGGTAGTCATTTATGAAGCCATTTCCACCTGAGCATAAATAAATATATATCAGACAGCATCACACACATTGATACGATTCCAAAATAAGTAGCTAATGTCCCGGCTACATGCACCATCTTACCTGAGAGCATGCCTGCACAAACCGGTTTGCGCATTCAAGACTTGGAAGGAGGAAAGATTGGAAGGATTGTCCCAGCTACCTGCTCCATCTTGCCTGCGCACACCGGCGTGGCTTTTACCTATCTTTGCAACAACAACGCGACCGCGATAATTCACGTATCACCGTAACTGTGCGGTTGCTATGATGATATGTGACTTATCGCTGTCGCGTTACTGTCGCGTTGTTGTTGCAAAGATGGGTAATAGCCCTGCGGTTTGTGCATGGTTTCAGGTAAGACGGAGCGTGTAATTGGGACATTATGTTATCAACACCAACATAGATGTTACGAAAAACACAAAGACAAATATCACCACATAAATATTTGTCCTAAGTGGGACTCGATCCCATAACCCTTGGCACAATACTACTGCGCCATCAGTCAGACCCAATTTATAATAGCAAAAAATAATTCAAAATTATTTTGTGCTAGTAGGAACAAAAGGTAAAACCACCAATCGTGGACGGTATAAGGCCAGGTTTCCAGTAATCATGGACCGGCTAGATCTATTCATGGACCCCCAGTCGGTTGTGGACAATAATACTCTAAAGATTTACGGACTCTTGGTAGTTCAGGACATTATTATAATAAGACATTAAGATATTTGTACCTAATTATGTTCCGGTATTCGTAGTAAGCACAAGAGCTTAAGCTACTTATTGCGTAATTGGATTAATTTTGTTATTTTTTATATTTATTTATCATTATTAATCGGATAACATTTTGCAAATTTCTAAAAGCTTAAGATATCTCACATTAAGCACCTGCCATTCTACATTAAAATTAAATTAAAATGGTGCTTCAGCACTATTTCTGATAAAATATCCATGATTGGGTTAGCCAGCGCACACTGAACCAATCATGAACACCGTCGTGTTAGCTTACGTTACAACATTAGTAGAAAAGTAAGGGTATTATTAGCATTGTTAAGTATTGGATAAAAAATATATAATAAGTTTAAAAAACACAAAACAAGTTTAACTTCATAGGGCTTTAGAAAAAAAATATACGAATGAGGAGCATCAAATTCTAAGAAGTAAATGCTATTTTTTATTAAAATCTCGCCGGTAAAATTTTAAATGCTTCATTTTGAGTGTGAGTTTTTTTATTGATTATTGTGAGATATAATATCCTTTTGTAAATAACATAAAAATATGTACAATTCGAGGCTTTATTTCACAATAATAACACTTTTTGTACCAGTACGCGCGGAAAAACGCGCGAACTCAACTTTGACTATGAATTACAACTCAATTATTAATTAAATATCGAAAAATGAAACATAGAAAAATCGCAAAGGGTCTAAGGATTCCAAAAATGTATAATACATAGTATAGTTTCCATACAAGTTTCTAGAGAAATCGCAGTTATAAGGCTGCGCGGCGGAAAATTGCTGACAAGCGGAAAATGCTGCGGCACGTGCGCACATTTTGCAAAAAAGAGTGCGGCACGCGACTGGATATACAAAACATGACCAACTTCTGGCGAATGTTGATAGTATGTCGGAGGATGTGTGGCTTGTTCAAATGAGTGTTACTAGTTGCATTAGATCACTCAAGTTTGGTTATTGTTTCAAATGTACAGCATTGGAGCGTGGTCCACGATTGGGTATTTTACCATAGGTACCTAAGAAATCTTTAGTGTAAGTTAAGTGAGTTGATAAAGCCATACGCCCTCTTACTTATAAACCTGCCCTCCTAGCATGAGCACCGCTATATCATGCGATATGTATGATATAGCGCATGATGCTGTCTCGCCTACCCCGCGTAGATGTGAGCAAGACGGCGGCATGTTGTCGAGTCACGACAGTCGTTAAAAACCGCTCTTGCTAGGGCTACTGGTGTAAGTTTAGAATAGGTAGGTAGTTATTCAATGTTTTGTCATACATGCCGGAGTTTGGAGGACAGAGACAAAAATCTCGGAATAACTAAGTCCAAGCTTACACCGTTTATAAGTAAGGGGGATAGGGTTTCAGTTTTTGGAAAACCTATGAACCATCAGCATTACGTAAATGGAGAAAACCTTACTGTAATCTTGTTTTTATGTATATTATCTTCTAATCTCACTTACCAAGTATCTGAAGAGCATCCAAGGCAACCTGTGTCGCTTTTTCGGCACAGTAGAGAATCACCCCTGCGCAGTCTTTGCTGTTAACATGTCCTTCGTCGCATGCCTTCGCGACATTGTATAAGTAGCTACGACAAGCACTCAGGGTTGTATACATATCTGCCATTTTACCCTGCAATATAATTATTTTTTAAGAATATTGATATTCACCTCAGCTCTAAGTAAAAAGTCCTAGAAAGACTAGCCATCTGAATTTGCTGTGGGTATGTGTGCTACCTACAATTTTGCAAGACGTAAAACGTATCGTTCTGTTTAGATAGTTCTGTTAGTGTTTAGTTCTGTTAGCTAAACTACACACATGCAAACAAACTGATAATTCTTTCACCTAGGTACCCCATTTTCAGCAACTCATTATCTGATCGATTAACGAATTTTTCATCCTTAATTTTGGTTGTAATCGACAATTGGAGAAAATTGCCTCCATGTATCACTGTATTGAAGAACTTGATATTTTCACAACTTATTCAACCTTTCTGCAGTCATCATTTTATTGGTCCTATGAGAAACCCTTGTATAACTTCTTACTAATATTGAGTTTATCTACCAGCTGTGCCTCATACCTGTAACAACTGGAATTCTCCAATCGGCTTCCCAAACTGCTTTCTCGTGTGCGCGTATTCGAACGCACAATCTATGGCTGCTTGCATCAGGCCTACCGGACCTGCTGCCAGCACAAGCCTTTCTAAGTCTAGTCCAGACATAAGTACGTATACACCCTTATTTTGTTCGCCGAGGATATTTGTTGCTGGCACCTGTAAACAATGTCTCCTTGCTCCTTGAATTGCTGTTACTTTATCCAATAGTAATATAAAATTACGACTATAGAAAGTTGTTTTAAACTCTTTTTTTTTTGTTTTGAGTGAGGGGAATCCAGTCTTTACAGATTCCTGCCTTGAGGATATGCTGGGGTCACCTAGCATACCCGTCCTGGTAAAGACCTAGGAACAAGCACACTATCTCTCGCCACCCCCGTTACCCCGTCGAGCCTGATAGGCTCGGCGGGGTTACGGGGTAGGACTCACCCACTCCCGATCCTCCACCGGGCCAAAGGCCGGATGGGAGATCGGGACTAGGGAGGGACGCCCACCTCGCGACCCCCCAGTGTCCGTCTCGGAAGACAGACCGGAGGACCGGGAGGGGGGGGCACTACCAGCTAAACCCCTCACTGCTTGCCTTCTCACTGCCACAGGCCACGGGGGACCAGGGTAGTATGCACCCCTTAAAGTTGTTGTTTTAAACCCTGAAATTATTCCATTATTGACCAGTTTAGCAACAGCGATAATGTGTTTGACAGAGTCACGAGTGGCGAATCCAATTGTTAGAGCGTGGTTTTAATACAAAATAAAACAGCATTGCATTTTACTAAGCCCGTTTAGGGAATCTGGGTTGCATAGAATAGAACCATGACCGAGTTAATTCATAGTCATCATGATCAACCCTTCATCGTCTACTGCTGGACATAGGCCTCTCCAAGTGCACGCCACCGAGAACAATCCGCGGCTACCCACATCCAGCTCTTGCTAGCCACCTTGCGAAGATCGTCGCTCCACATAGTCTGAGGGCGTCCTACACTACGCTTATTGATAAGCCGTCTCCACTTATCGCGATGCTCACAAAAAAATCATCTTATGGAAATCTTTCGACATGCATGCATGTCTTAAGCGAGTGTGCTGTGTGTCCTTTCGTGCGTTTAACCGGTAATATTTCAGGGTAAATTCTGATACCTTGCAGTCTTCAAACACCAGTTCAGAGGTGTTGGATCCCCTCATGCCAAGTTTGTCCAACTTCTGTGCAGTCGAGAATCCGGGAAAGTCTTTTTCGATCAAAAACGCTGTTATACCGTGTTGTGGCTTGCTCGTCGTATCTGTTTTTGCGTACACCTGAAATGTTAGTAAGACTTTCTTTAATAAGTTGTTGAAAATATTATGATAAACTTTAAAACAATTAACCCATGACAAATTTTACTAATATTATAAAGAAAGGACATCTGGTATTTTTATATGGAAAAAAACCCAAAATGTTTAGCATTTCTGTTCAATTTAAAATAAAGGCGTATAATCAATATTCACCGTTACATTATACTTTTTATAGAGACGTAACTTAAGGAGTTTCACCCGAGTTCTTTTCGTAATAACACGTGTTGTGTTGTGAGGCTCCATTTTTAACTCAATCTACCGTACAAATTTCTTAAACTACAAAATATATTTTCTTGGCATTTGAAAAATTCGCGTATTTAACGTGAGCACGCCATTAATTAAGAAAGTAGAAGACGTAACATAGATATAGTATATTATAATGGGGCTAAGTAATCAAAATGGTGTCCGTTTTATCAAAAAAATATCTAAGTATTTCTATTCTTTATGTTTATACATTGCTTAGGGGCCGTTCAAGTATTACGTAAGCAGATTTTTGACATGGTGAGTCGCCGCCTAAGTCGCGAAAAGGTTGAATGGATTTGAATGAAATTTGGTACTTTGATAGTTTAAAGCCTGGATTAAAACATAGGACACATTTTATCCCATATATTTGTACGGGAACGGGAATCACGCGGATGAAAACGCGAGCGGCCACTGGTCAATCCATGAGTATTTTGTGCAGAAACTTTTGATGATTGATATTCATTGTAAAGCCCTCCGAAACGTTATTATCAAATATTTACACAAACATACCACTAAAACATCGGCATCGGGTCCGTTTGTAATCCAGAATTTGTTGCCATTAAGAACGTAGTAATCGCCTTTCTTTTCGGCTTTTAGTTTCATGGAAACTACGTCACTGCCTGCTCCAGGCTCGGACATGGCTAATGCACCCATATGCTCTCCCGTGCAGAGCTGAAAATAATAAAAATCAAAACTTAAGTCCATAAAACATGTCATGAAATGATGAAAGTTTTGCATTACTTTTCTGAAATATTTTATGAGTAAAATAACAGTCAACACCTCTTTAATCTTATACAATATGAATATGCCAAATTACTTCAGACTATTCCGAACTCAATGGCTTGCGTATTAAAGTTCAAAGTGGATTAAAGAAACTTGACGAAGCCGTACCCTGCTGTTCCAAACGTAGAGCCACTTGAAACAAAGCAACTCTGTAAACAGACTTCATTTGTGATTTTTTTTATGAGACGACAACTTTGAGTCCAGTTTTACATGTTTGTTAATGAACTCCTTTTCAATATATATAAAGCTATTAGATAGTTTTTAGTCTCATCGCTCGCTGCCCCACCATTCGGTCCTTCGTAGTCTATGGGAAATAGACGGACTGCAGCATAATAACTGGGTATTATCTGTGAAGGAACTCAACCTTAACTTACCTTTGGCAAATATTTGCTTTTTTGTTCATGCGTTCCATTTCTATTTATTTGGTTAATACATAAATTGGAGTGTGCGCCATACGATAAAGCAACTCCTCCGGAAGCCCTAAAAAAATATAATTATTTATTTTACAGCAACACCAAATAAAAAATTAAATAGCGATGTCTCAAATTATTCATACCTCGATAACTCTTCCATAATGACGCAATGATCTGAATATTTTCCGCCTGTACCTCCATAGTCAGGACTTGCAGTTATTCCTAAAACAAAACATTTAAGTTTAATAATCTTCGCTGGTTTTTACTAGACATCTAAGACACATTTATGTGAAAAACATGGCATTAATCGATTAGAAGGTCTTTGGATTAGACCTTATTTAAATTCATAAGTACATTTGAAATAAGTTTGTTTCTTACCTAGAACACCTAATTGTCCAAGTTTCTTCCAAAACTCCCTTAACTCAGGGAAATTATTATTTCTGTCTATCTCTGCTGCCTTAGGTGCTAATTCCTTCTGAGCAAAGTCGAAAACTACTTGACGCAACTAGAATAAATCAAATCATTTATTAAATAAATAGTTTACTCATAGTTACATGTTAATTGACGTATACATTTAAGTAATCCTAAATAATATTATAAATGCGAAAGTGTGTTTGTTTGTCCTTCCTTCACGTCCTAACTAACCAACTAATCGACTTGGTTTTTGCCATAGAGTTGAAAGGACGGAGAGTAACATTTTATCCCGATATTCCCACGGGAACGAGAACCACGCGGGTGGAACCGCGGGCTGAAGCTAGTTTATAAATAAACAAATGTTAAACGTCAATGCATAAATTGTCAAAATTATCTCAAGATAAACGCCGATATTAGAACAACAACCCAGATAATTTGTTTATTCATTATCTTTACGTGCTAGGCAATACGCAAATGTCGATGTCGTAGGTATATTAAATTACTTTGAATCCAGTTTGTAAATCTAAGATCATATCCTGGCCTTATTATGTAAATACAAAAGTGAATTGTATTACAATTACCTACAAGATTAACTCAAAATAATTTTTACTAATTCGAACAAAGCAGTAATTTAATCGTTCATCTAAAATTGTGCAAAACTTGATACTTACAACATTTATCGCGATGAAAAATATACGTTTTATTTACCTGTTGTTGTTCGCTCGTCAGTCCGAAAACATGTTCATCAATTGGATAATGTGACATACATCGGAGGCTTGTCTGCTTTGCGCATTTAGTCAGTAACCGGTTCAACACTATACTAGTCGCCATTTTATTATACAACCACTCAAACCAACTGACGATACGGCACTGAACTTGATTACTTAATATTCAACGTTCTTATTGATAGAACTTATGATTTTCAACTTTATTTCGTAACCTTAAAGATTATAATTGTATGTAAAAGTAACAAAAACAGATATGATAATTAAACACGACCTACGCTGATAAGTTAAGAGTGTTATCGTTACCACTGAAGAAATTGGCTAGTGCTGTTATCATGCTGTTATGGTTTCAGACTTAAATAAGATGCTGGTAGCTAGCTAGGCAGACTTACAACAAGTCCTATCACCAAATACCCGAATACAATATTCGACCTCTGGGTATGATACGGGTGATCTAGTTAAGAGTGTCTATAGTTTTTGGTGTTACCACTTGATCACAGAGGTGGTTAAAAATCTCGGTATCAATAAAATTTCTGTATCGAGTTCATAAAGAGCCCGCCGCAGTTGTTCGTGCGCACGTCCTGCGATTGTGTAGGTTAAGCAACTTGGCAATGGTCGGTCACGGGATAGGTGACCAGCAATTTACTAAATCGAGGTCCTCCGAGCTCCGGAAGGCACGTTAAGCCGTTGGTCCCGGCTGCATTTGCAGTCGTTAAGAAACCCACCAATCCGCATGGGGACCGCGTGGTGGGTCATTGTCCATTCTCCTTATCCATCCATAAGGAAGGTCAGTGCCGTGGGTCCATTCAAAATGGATAATGAAGAGTTTACAAAGGTTGTCATTATAAACTCATTTAATTAATTTAAACTTTACGATATGAGAGTCGATAAAAGTACCTAGGTATTTTATTTTCTAAAAATATTTTGCTCATCCCTGGTCGAAAGTACCATTGATTGCCATTGATACAATTTCGACAGCTTATAATTTGGTCACGTGACACTTTATGAGATTATATAAAAAAGTATTTAGTATTTTTATTGATATAAACAATCGTTTTACAAAGGTTTCACTTGTGGTCTCGGTTATGAAAAAAAAATCAAAACGGCGCAACAGTAGGTATACCAACCAGGCTCTTTACAAAAATCTTCAAACCCCTTTGTTTTTTGAAATAAAACAACTTTTACGGATATCAAACGCGCTATATTTCCACGAACTAAGTATTAATTGTCCGTATTTATAGGTTTTTTTATTTTCCCGACTTTTCGGCACCTTTACAGCTGCCGTGGTCACGGGATGACCCTTTGTTTTTATCAAATCCAATGAGCTAGGCCACAAGTGAATTCTCAGATGGGACTCAAACTGTGGATTTGAGTCCCATCTGAGAATTCACCTTTGGGACCACATTTTCCTCTTATATTAAATACTAGCTTTCCGCGTGGACTACACGACTTATGCTATTGTGGGTTATCCATAAGAGATAAACATATACCACCGCGCACCGCGGAGTTTTCTGTAGACCTTTTCAAGGTGTGCAAATACTTAGTACATTATTTTGATAAATCTCGTAGGGTTCAGCCTGCGTTTGCAATGTAAGCGGAAAAATTTAATAATTTACGGCATCACATTAGAAACCTCAAAAATTACAGTATTTCTCTACTCTATATTGAAGGTTATTATACATATAAACCTTCCTCTTGAATCTATAAAAAAAAATCATCAAAATCCGTTGCGTAGTTTTAAAGATCTAAGCATACATATTTCAAGATTGTAGATTTTTGTTTGGCAACAACATGTTCCGTTGTAAATGTTGTTGTTTCTGATAAAGCTGATAAGTTTTTTGCGGCCGTTCTTCTTATCAGTTAAAGATGTCCTGAATGGCTGGTAGGGAAAAAAAATTGTTGGACTATTCGAAAGTACTTATCTATAAGTCTATTTGAATAAAAATCTTTGACTTTTAATTCGGCCTACTGCTCAGACCACTGAGCTACCGAGATTGTCTCTGCAACAGTGGTTAGAGCAGTGGTCTGGATTCCCAAAGGTCGTGGGTTCGAGTCCCATCTGAGAATTCACTTGTGTCCGAGTTGTTTTTTTTCCAACATAATTCTATTTACAACTTATCATAAGTATAAAAATAGCATTGAAAAATACAAAAATTAAAAAATCATAAATCCAATGAGGCTAAACCAAACTGTTTAAGATTATGAAGTTCAATATTAATATGAAATAACTTGCAAGAATTGAAACAAAAATAAAAGAAACAGTCTATTGTACAGATTTATTTGTATAATACAATAACTATTACATAGTAGTCAAAGCACCTTTGCTGAACTGTAACATTTAATTAAACTCTTATAAAATAACAATACATGTTTCTATCACCTCGTCAAAACATAATAATAATTATTCTAACTGAAATACTTTCAATAAAAAATATATCTATTTTAATACAACTGTTAATTAGGTATATTCTTTTGAATTATTATGAAAGGAATGTACCTTGAAATCATTTAAATGAATCCACAAGGAATGTAAATAAAAAATAAATATTCATATACGACATTTCGTAAAATATTGCACTAAACCATTGTCAAAGTTAAGTACACATACATTATTAATTTAACAAAAAAAACTGTTCAAAATAAAATATAATTAATTTGTGTATAATATTTGTTAAAATTTACAAAATATAACTTATGATTTATTAACATAGTTACAATAATGACGACCTTTGCTATAAACCATTTTAATAAGCTTATTTGATTTAATATCAGGAAATACTTAATTTGATGATAGAAAAAAAACATTACAATGTAATGTGTGAAAATTCGTCTGGCGTAAAACTTGCGTCAACTTCTCCAATTAATATAAAAAACCTTAATATCTTAGGCCCTTAGTTAAATCTAATTATATCTCTCGCGTTGTCACAGCAATGCCGTATAATACCTACGAAGATGGGAGGTTTCCAAAGCAATTGAATAAAATTCGCATTAAGTTTGATCTAAGCTTTACACCATTATTATTTCCCCCATTTAACGTTTTATTTTAAAATTCACTAGCTAATATAAAATTAAAATGTAATTTTCATGGAATTATGCATTTTGTGACTTGAAGCATTCTTAGAAGCTGGTTGACTAGCAAAAAGTGAAAGGTATATCAAACTCGCCTATTAAAATAATTTCGTTAGAATATAATTTGTAAACAAGTTGGATGTTTCAATTCGTTTCCATTTTGGCTTTTAATGATTGGTAGTATTCGGAGAGCACTTTCCACGCTGATGGTGCCATGAATCCTTTTGGAGGTTCCTTACCAGTTCTAGCGAGACCTGCAAAATATTTATTATATATACACGGTATATAGAACGTATAACCCAGGGGCGTGCATTGGTTTTCCAGCGTAGTAGGCCCTGTAGATCTAACTAGTAACTTTGCACTTATCCTATCCTGCTACCGAATATTATAAGTTTGAAAGTTTGTGAGGATATTTGGATGGAGGAATGTTTGTTACTATTTCACTCAAAAACTACTGAACTGATTAAGATGAAACTTTACAGCAATGTAGCTTATATATCAGAAAACCACATTATGTGCAAATATTTATAATTATCCTGATATTCCCACGGTAACGGTAACCACGCGGCGAGTGAAACCGAGAACGGCCGCTAGTCATAAATGATAAGGTTCGTAATATTTAGTAGGAATATTAAAATGCTGACGAGTTTGATTGTTTGAGCACGCTAATCTCCGGAACTACTAGTTCGAATTGAAAAATTCTTTTTGTGCTGGATAGTCCATTTATCTCGGAAGGTAATAAGATATTTAATATCACGTTACGATTAATAAGAGCAGAGCATTAATGTAAAACGTTACAGAAACGGGAAAAAAATATTAGTTTTGGGAGCTTCCGTTGCGGACGGTGTGTAAACGGTTAGTTATGTAAAAATCATGTATGACGAAATTATTCCCCATCAAAAGTTCTAAAAAAAAGTTCGCGACAGCATATGTCTATGTTTTATGGTTAACTCACTATAACCATTTTTCAGATAATAAAATTTGTTCTAAACTAATGTATTATTTGAGAAGCTGTTTTCATAAACATGATATTAATCCTTATCTAAATAAATACGTTAATCATCACAAGTATTTTATTTTGAACAAAATTGCCCTTTACATCATTTAATTTTAATGAATATCTTAGGAAATATGATAGTTTTAAAATAACTCCTCAACAAAATAATTCGCGACCAAATTCATTCGTCAGGTAGGCATGCTTACTTTATACTGATATATTCCGGAAGTTTAAGCTAGAACGTTACACGTACTCAAACAGCGCCCTTCTTGCCATGGGCGGTTTATACTTGAGCAATACTTTTTCTAATTATGTTGTATTCTTGTATGAAACGCTGCTTGCTTCGAGTAGGCAATTTCGAGACTGCCTATCGGTAGGTATTCAGTATTTAGCGTAAGGAATATCTTAGTGGGTGAGTGTTGAATAGAAGTTTAAACTAAAATAAAATAACTTTAACACTTATTGTATATTTATTTATATTTTGAATGAGGTAGGCACTGCCTAATTGCCTATATGGAATGCACGCCCCTGGTATAACCTAAAAAGCAGCCAATAATCAAATGTTTTTGCCGCGATACAAACGTGCGTTTTCGATTCAAAACAGGTTCTATTCCACAAAAAATATTTTTTAAGTTTAGTTATTTCTAATTCCTTTTCTAAGTTTGACTTTACTTGTTCTAGTTATTGGTGGTGTTACCTCTCATCCGGGTGCCGGATATGAAGTCGAAGTCCTCCTTGCGTGTCGGGTCGAAGAATGCCATTTTGCCGATAGACGTGTCGTAAGCGGCCACGCGGAACGGGATAATCTGAGAAGAAAGATAAAATGTAACCAAAGATTTTTATGTATACGACTTTAAACAGTTGTTTGAAATAAAGTATTCAGTGTATGATGTCAATGATTTTAGTTTTTTCCAAACCCATGTTATTTATCTCTATAGATTTCCGCCAAACAGAGCTAAGAAAGTACTATATTATTGCATTAACAGATCATACACATAAATGACACATGTTAATAATGGCTGAATAGTACAAGCTCTGGTGTCAGCAAATAATATAAACATGAGAGCTGGCGAAGAAGAATAGAAATAGAAACTATATACTTTTTTTTGTGAATGGCTTCGCTCTTGATCCTAGTCTAGCCCGGAGATTAAAGACAGGATCTACGATGGAGCGAGCTAACCCAGAAGATACCTATTCACCCTTGCTTTGAAAACGGGCAGGTTATAAATACTCGGAAATACAGACGCAGGGTTCCACTCCTTTGCTGTGCGCAATATAAAAGCTGTTGAGTAGCGATTGGTGCGACATTTAGGATCTATAAACCAAGAAAGGGTGGTAGCCCGCAGTGCGACTGGATGTCCGTTGGAAGAAGGGGGGATGGCGGTATGAGCTCATATAGCTTCTGAGCACACTCCAAAGTATAGTCTGTAAAAGACCGACAGACAGGCAACTTTGCGGCGGTGTGCTAAAGTGTAAAGTTTGCTCTTCACCAGTTCCGTGGTGGTGTGGCTAACGAAGGCTATATCTTCTATATATATGTAAAAATTAATCGCTATTGTTGCCTTGGTCATCGCATCACGCGTGAACATATGGAACAATTTCGCTGATTCTTTATATGATGTGTTTAATATTGTCAGGAGAAGGTTTTTATAAAAGAAAAAAAAATGGAATACAAATAGCAACTTAGGAAAAGTTGTTGAGCGTAATGATCATTTTCTATTGACGTATAAAAATCGAAGGTCACACTTGATGTAGAACCCAGCAGCCCAGCTTAAGTATAAGAGAATATAGCGCCTTGGATAAGGTTCTTCAGCGTGAGCACTTTCTGTTTAGGTATAAGAATCGATGGCGGTTGGGGCGGAATTGTTGCGGAATGGCGAACGCGCACCGGGCAATGCGCTATTTCCCTGTCAAGGTGGACCAACGATCTGGTGAAGGTTGCAGGTAGCCGCTGGATGCGAGCAGCGCAGGACCGACCGTTGTGGAGTTCTTTGAGGGGGCCTATTCCCAGCAAGTGGGCGTCGTGCGGCTGATGATGATGATAACAAAAATTTAAGTCCGGTACCTACACCTGAAGTGAACCCTAACAGCCCTTCTAAGGTGTAAGAGATACGAATATAGACAACATTTAATAACTCTGAGGCGGTACGAAGTTCGCCGGGTCCGCTAGTCATTAATAATACTGGAAAAAGATACTACATCCTTGCGTTATCCAGTATCTACCTACCGCCAACTCGTTGAGTCCGGGTGCCAACTTCAGCACCATAGATCCATGGCGCGGGTCGTATAAGTCGCCGGATCCGTCGGGGTGTGGCATTACAGCCGGATCAGGCCCGGCTATCTAAGAATTTAGCGTCTGCGTTCATGCGATATTTTGCATGCTATTGGACCACATCTGGCAGCATTGAACCGGATTTTTCTAGACTGCTAAAACCGTCAATCCCTGCATTTGACTCACCTCCAACTCGTTAAGGCCTGGTGCCATCTTGAGCACCATGGATCCGTGGCGCGGGTCGTATAGGTCTCCGCTTCCGTCGGGGTGTGGCATTCCAGCGGGGTCGCGGCCAACTATGTAGAAATTGGCGCCTGCGTTCATGCGGCATTTTGCGTGCCATTGTACCTGTACAATAAACAAATATCTCTGTATAATTAATAAGGTTCCAAATAGTGCTTTCCTCTATCCCTCATTTTACTTTTATATAACTACAACGTAATCTTAATCGATCGTTAAACACCTGAAAAGATGGTTTCTTTCGAATGCAAGGATATTCCTAGCATTGATGTAACAACGCTGGCCTGCAGCGTATTAAAAATATAAAAGTATTGGAGAATTTCGACGGTGGTTCGCAAGTCTCGGTAGCTCAGCGGTTAGAGCATTGGACCGGATTTCCAAAGATCGCGGGTTCGATTCCCGTCTGAGAATTCACTTGTGGCCGAGTTATTTTTTCCAATATTTTTCTATTTAAAATTTACCATAAGTATAAAAATAGCATTGAAAATTGCAAAAAATTACAAAAATCATAAACTACAACGTTATTTTATGTTTACTCAAAACCTCACAAACACATTTAAGATTTTTCCCCGCTTCTATTGCATTAGCAACAAAAAAAAAGCCATGTAGAAAATAGAAAACAAAGCTCGGTGGTGCAGTCGTCAGCGTGCTCGGCCTGCGATCATGGCTGTTAATGAAATGGTCGATCACGGCATTGGTTCAATATCTCATAATCCACCATGCTATCTATGGGTACTGCTGTCACCTGTGGAATGGTTCTGCTAAGTATCAGCTAGAGGTTTTGGAATCGTTTGAAAACCGTGCCAGGAAAGTCATTGGAAACTCAGCACTGGCCACGGCGGAACTTCAAAGCCTCAGTCACCGCCGCAAAGTTGCATGTCTATCGGTGTATTATAGGATACAATTTGGACTGTGCGAGAGAACTGCACGACCTTGTTCTTCCAGCCCCTTTCCATCATCGAGGTACCAGACGCAGGTTAGCTTACCACCACCCTTACGTCGTTGACATTCCAACGATCCCGTACCAAGTACACTTTGCTGACACATTTCTTATGCGAACCGCTAAAGAATGGAATACGCTGCCTGCTCATGTGTTCCCCGATTCCTACAACCTTGGCCTCTTCAAAGCGAGAGTGAATAGGCATTTCCTGGGCAAGCATGCAACACCTTAGACCACATCCTGTTTATTAAGCATGGTGGTGGTCAAATGCCTGCCCAGTTATAATTAAAAAAAATGCGTCGGAAGGTAGATCCCGCCCGGCTACATTGTTAAAACTCTCACCGCATTGAGCCCCTGTCCATTTCTCCGGAATCCCGTCGGTAGGTCGTGGCCCAATTTCCTTAACCATCCGTAAGGAAGGTCTGTGCCAAAGTGGGGACATCACAGTGGCTGGTGATGATGTAGAAAGCTTTAGCTTAAATAATTACCTCCGTAGGCCCCGCGTACATCATCGGCGAGGGGAATATCGCCAGTATTGTAGACTGGGGATCTAAAACGCCCTCGTTCAAGACGGCCTTGTGTTGATTCATGCGCACTTCTAGCGGCACGTCGTCGTCTTTTGTCCAGCCACCTTTAGAACGACACAAATAAATATTTAAATAATTGCATACAATCACACCGATTATCTAGCCCACGCCAACGTTAAATTTCATTAAAAACTAGTGTTATGGATACTAAATAACGGATAAACTAAACATACTTGTATACTTTTTTTGTAAATACATACATACAATATACGTATTAAACACCCAGGCCAAGACAAATGGACATGTTCATTTCATGCACACAAATATTTGTCTTGTCTGGGGGTCGAACCCGGGACGTCTGGCGCAGAAGGCGGGTTTAGTATCCCTGCGTCAAACAGGTCGTCATGCACAAATGCATCAAAGGTGCAGCTTGAGAGTATAATTCAAAATATCATTAGGGTTCCGTACCAAGATGGTAAAATGGAACCCTTATGGTGCGACTCAGTCTGTCTGTATGTCTGTCACAGCTGGATATCTCAAGAAATACTAATGCTTTGAACTTGAAATTTGGAATAGTTTTAGATGACGTTTGCCCAACTATTTTGCAATGATGAGAGAAATAAATGTACATTAATTTTTTTTACAGCAGAAACTGTCAGGGTGTCTAAAAAATTTTAAGTGTGCCTACAATTATATAGCATGTGGGGTATCATATGAAAGAGCGCTGCTTGCACATTCTCAATCATTATTTCTTTTGTTTTAGGCCGCATAGTTTCGACTTTTGAGGAAAATTAAAAAAAAAAAAATCGTTCCCATCCCTTAATTTTCAGATGCCAATTTATTTATTTATTCTATTCTAGGAAGGTTTACAGCTCTCAATACAGTTTATTAGGAATATTAGGATGAATAAAAACTTAAAGCCTATTACAAACCTCCACAATTACGTAACAGTTTACCTATGAGAACAATGAATAACCCAATACTGACAATAAAAGTAAAATGAGAAAAAAAAAGAAATATCTCAAGAAAAACAAATAATAAATTATTATCTAGTACAATAACTATTTTTACCTTGTACAATAACCAAGTTGTACATAATGGTTTATCAAAACTTACCAAGTGGATGCAAAAGTAAGACTGGTTTTTTGAATCCTCGCTCCACGAGCTGCCTGTGAGTGTCTTGCATCAATAGCGCATGTCCGTTGTGAATTGGGTTCCTCAGCTGAAAAGATATTGGTTTTTAGCTATCAATATTGTATCAAAAAATTTCATGTTCTTTAACGTCGCTAATCCTAATCCTAACTAATATTATGAATGCGAAAGTGTGTTTGTTTGTCCTTTCTTCACGCCCTAACTAAGCAACCAATAGACTTGATTTTTGCGTAAAGTTACTGGAAAGGACGGAACGTAACATTGACTAATTTTTATTCCGATATTCCCACGCGAATTGGAACCACGCTGGTGAAACCGCGTGCGGAAGCTTATCATTAATAATTGCTATTGAACTGATGCCGCTAAAGAAAAACGACCTATGATATATTATGAATTCGATTAATCAAATTAATGCCTGCCTGCCACCCATGCATCAACACAGCTATATCACGCGATATGATTAGACGCGTGATGCCGTCTTGCTTATCCCGCTAAGATGTGAGCGGGACAGTAACAAGTTATCGAGCTATGAGTGTCGATAAAAGCCGCTAATGCTAGGGCTAATGGCAACACAAACAGACAGGAACCTAATTATCCGAAAACCCCTATGCCATTTGTGTCTTTGGATGTAGGAAAAGTTGTTGTGTTTGTGTAAATAAATGTTTTCTCTCTCTCACTCTCTCTCTTTCTCTGTCTCTCTTACTTGGAAAGCAAACACGGTGTCAGCACTGCTGCTTAAACTTGTCCCTTAGCTCGTTGTGCGTGAGATATAAGTGCGGTACAGATTGGATGCATCGCAGCGCAGCTTATGACGTTGTAATATATGAAAATGACACACTAAACGCGAGTTGCGCAGTTTACATTTTCCATACATTACGTATGCGCTCTGTGAAGTTCTATGCATTTGGTATGATTCGCGAAAGAATTGGAAAGGGGAGCAAACACAGCGTCAGCACCGAGCTGCTTGAACGTGTGCCTTAGCTCGTTGGACGTGAGCCGGTACGAGTCCAGCCCGTCGGCCCACACGATGCACTCCAACACTTCCACAGCGGTTACTATGAGCTTTTAGATCATTATTCCAAAAATATTGGGAGCTAGATGGTGCTTAATGTAGTCAACAGTTTACCATTACCCCTGCTTGTGGTGCCAAATGTTGCAGCAGTTGTTTTTTTTACTAAGTTCGGCAACTGAGAGAATCGCTTAGTGTGAGTTTGAAAATGATACCATCGCGTGAGAATTAAATTTTGCCAGATAGCTTTAATGCAATGGGTACAAAGTTGAGAATTATACGGCGTAAGCGAGCTAGGTGAGGAAACTCACACTTAGCAGTCGGTTCTCTATATCAAGTAACTAAAGCTTATTTTCGAATAATTTACTTTTCAGGATAGCCCTAATGCAATGGGAATAAGGTTGAGAATTATACGGCGTAAGCGAGTTAGGTGAGAAAACTCACACTAAGCACTCGGTTCTATATATCAAGTAACTAAAGCTTATTTTCGAATAATTTATATTTCAGGATAATCGAAAATGAGCTCTATTTTGTAGACCTAATGAACTACACGAACCTATAAAAACGCATTTACTCTGCAGCCACGCTTTACAATATTAACATACCTGGAAAGCAAATACGGCATCGGCACCGAGCTGCTTGAACTTGTCGCGCAGCTCGTTGGGCGTGAGCCGGTACGAGTCCAGCCCGTCGGCCCACACGATACGCTCGAATACTTCTAGGTTGCCACCCACCAGCCAGTCGCCGGATTCTTCGATCATCTGTACAGAAATATATTTTTTTATCGTATTTTTTTATAGTTTGCTAATAAACACAGAACACTTAAAATAGAAGATGGAGCATGTTACTTATTTATACTGTGAAATTTCGCCTCGAAAAGAAGCACGTTGTGATAACAACGTGAAAGAATTTCGCAAAATCATATGGAAAGTACGGAATGAAATAATTCAATTGGCAAGCTCTTATGCAAGTATAATTAAGAGCGATTTTGCAATGTAACTGTTATGCATGGTGTGAATCGTCTTTACTTACATTTTCCATTATACGAGTATATGAAGGAGAATACTTTATTATACCAGTTTGATATCGGTTTAACCAAACCAAATTGTTATGTTAGAAGGCATTTTAAAAAGCTGTTGGTCCCAGATGCATTTGCAGTCGTTGCAATAGTTTTATTTTTTTTATAAATTTTCGAAGTTTTTCTTGACATTTGGTTTGATTTGTTATCATCCCTCAATGCGCATTGAGCCCGAGGGGGTCATGACCCATTTTCTTTATACATCTTTAAGGAAGGCCAGTGCTCCAGCAGTGCAGAAAATGCTTGATGATGACGATAATACTTTACTATCAATTTTAAAGTTAAACCCACTGTGATATAAGGATGTCCAATATGATAAATTGCGAACTGCCTGGAGCACCTCTCCACCTTCCTGTGCGGGTAGAACTTCAGCCGAGATTTTCTTGGCTTCGGTGTGTACTAACCACAGACAACAGAGCCCAAAAGAAACCGCATTGGTAGGAACATGCGTTCGCCAAGATTAAGCGCTGGCACCACATATGATAATATGCTTTTATTCCATTGGTTAAAATTACTGTAAATTTTAACGCATCAACATTTGAGTGGCTTATTTAACGAACGAGCCAATCAAAATAAGCCGTCCTCTCTCCCTTACCACATATTTTTTTTGCAATTTTATTTCTGTATTGAAGTCCATTAAAGCGGTTTCTGTTGGGCTCTGTTGTCTGTGGAACTAACATCTCTAACCCACCTTGATATAAGGATGTCCATTATGATAAATGCCGAACTGCCTCGAGCACCTCTCCACCTTCCTGTGCGGGTAGAACTCTGGCTGCCTCAATACCGCCACCACTTTCCCCTGGTACGACAACGCGATGGCATCCGAGCCACTCAAACGGTCCTTAGCTTCGGTGTGAACTGGCAGCACTACTGGCACGGATTGGTTCACTAGAGAACCGTCGGGGAGAGTTATGCAGTTGGAATGTAGTGCCTGAAGTAAACATGTTAGTATTTATTATTTTTAAACCAAAAATAAATTAAATGAAGAATGACTTTTAAGTGTGTAAAACAGCGCCATCTAGCGATGGCTTGCTTAGACATTCGCTAAACCCAATACATTTGTCGCACCCAAACGGGTTCAACTATTTTGTAAACGTATATTACGACCACTGAAAGAATTCATTATTCGATAGCTTTTATCGAGTCATCGGTCATCCTCTCAGCAACTATTTCATAACATTCTCTTGTCAAAATGTGTATTTTGGATAGTACAACAACAAAAATAATAAAACCATTTTATACCTGCAGATATTCGTGTTCTCTCATGAATCCTTTTAGTGGATACGCCCATCCTTCCGATAGCACCTGCAAATGCACCAAGTACTGTATATTTAGTCTTAAACACAATGAAGATAAAATCACATCAAACAAAATGAAATACAGTTCATATCTTTCGCGAAGTCACGAATTTAAAGGATTTTCAACTGTATTGCGAGGCTTTAGAAGCGTTGTCATCATGTAATATATGTATTATGTAATAATGGGATTAATCTTGTTTATTATTTTTAAACTGGTAAGTCTATTAAAATGTATAAATGAAAGGTAATTATAACCAAAAATGGGTTGTTCTAGTTATAATAAAAAAATGTCCTACTTTGATAAAGGTTGTAAAAGTAGTTTATTAGTTTGTCACACTAATTACTACGCTTGTTGATTTAAATATAACCGCAGTGATAATAATTAGCACGCTCTGCGGTACTAAAAACTACAAGGGCAGAAATTCTTGTTGCATTGTCAGAGTAGGTAAAGGCGAGTGGACTAATTATTTTGTAACTAACTGAAAATGATTTTGAAATCATTTTTTGATGTGGCTTGAGGTAAGGCAGGTAGGTACGTTGTTTCAAATCGGTACATCAGTGCCGTTTAAAACTTTGTTTTTGCTTTTAAGAGCAAAGGCACTGATATATCTTCAAAAAGAGGCAGGTACAGTCTCAAATGTTTTGGGTAGCGAACTCGTCTACGGGTCTACTAAGCTACGGGTCTTGAGTTCGATCTTCCTCGGATAAAAAATCATGTTATGAACAGTTCATTAGTTAAGATAGTTTGATATCAGTAACATAACTGTTAAAGCTACTTTTTTCGAAATTAGATCTGTGTATGACTTTGTCTGGCGTATCCTCTTATGTGTAGTGTTCCTCCAATCAGTACCCTGATTTATATTTATATAGGTATTTACCTGAACCCACTGCAAATCAAGTTCGGTGATCGGCAAGTGTGGTAGTCGTGTCGCTTCTTCAATGGCACTGGTGAGGCGGTTCCCATATATAAATAACTCTTCGACCGGCTCGTTGCTGTTGGCTAAGCGGGGAATTATACCCTGAGACGAAGGTAATAAATGTTACTATTGTTTGACAAAGTGTTAACATATAGTATTCTTGTAAATTTGTATTCATTGTTTGGCAGTCCATCGATAATTTTCTCTCCTTTTTTAAAAGCACAATAATAAATACTGGTCTATTATATGCATCAGTATTTAGTAGTCATAGTCACGTCTATTATCTAAGCGTTAATATCTAAGCTAAGTTTGATAAAATTTGGAACCCTTTGTAAAAAAATACTTTTGTAAGGGATCAGAAAATGTAACATAACTGAAAAGTGTCCTTATTTCACTGCACTTTTCTTTTCTTTTTTCCAAAGTTTTTAGGCAACAGGCAGACCAATTTTTAAGCTTTTTAAAATTTATCTAATTCTCTTGATTCACGGGAGCGAATTTGCTGACAGTAGCTCCTACCTGTGACTCCAGTAGCCTGATTACTTCCATGGTCGACTCCTCTATGGATCGTCCCACCGTCTGCACGATGAGTTCTGGCTCTTCGGGACGTTCATATTCTTGGGTGATGCCTGTGAACCCCTACAACAAGAAGTAAGAGACATACATACATAAGCCACACGCCATATATCTCTGGCGGAGTTTGCAAAGCATTAATGGTGCAGCTTGAGAATAAAACTTCACTCTCATAGACACAAATTAAATAAAAACATTGAGAAATATATTATACTAATATTATAAATGCGAAAGTATGTCAGCTGATTTGTTTGTTTGTTACATTTTCACGCAACAACTACTGCACAGGTTTGAATGAAATTTAGCACACAGATAGAAGATATTATGGATTTAAACATAGGCTATTTTTTGTACCGACATTCCCACAGAAATGGGAACGACGCAGGTGAAACCGCGGGCGGCCGCCTATCATCTACTATTCACAAAATAAAGTTAACAGGGAAAACACAGGCTCGTGTTTGCATATACTTATGTTTGGCCTTATTCATTTTGTAACCAACTTTTTAAGAAAAGATAAAGATGAAACCTAAAAGAAATGAAAAAAACAACAAGCCTCAAAATTTAAAGGGACTTTGTAAAATTATTTTGTTTTTTTAAAATGATTATTATTATCTTTTTCATTTCAAGTGAGATGGACTTGTTATAGTGTTTTTAAGCTATTGCATAGCTTTTATCGCGGGCTTTGAGCGCGGCGACCGAATCAAGAAATTCCGTAACGAAAAAAACCTAACACCCCCCACTCCGTGTCATAGATTTTGGTTGCTTAGTTACGATTGTGAATAACAAAATTGTCAATGATGAAAACAAAACTGTATGAAAATTTGTGTGAAAATATAATTTATTTTTAAAATCCGGTACCGCATTTTTCCCGCGACAACTGAAAAAAATGCGGTGCCAGATTTTACCAGATAAAAAATGCTATGCAATAGCTTTACCGCGGCAGTCCCCTAGTGCCACACGTTTTTTTAATTATATTTCTGTTTTTTTAACTTTGTGCTTGCATAAAAAATTGTAATGATAAAACATAATGCCATGACCTTGTTCCGCACAGACAACAACCTTTAACAAAGCTATAAGTACTATATAAAGTACCTATTATATTTATTTAAAGTTAAACTCACCTTAATCTGACCTTCTCTTGCTTTTTTGTAAAGACCTTTGGTGTCCCTCTGTTCGCATACTTCCAATGGAGTGTCAATAAACACTTCGAAGAAGGGGAGATCGGAGTCTGTGTGGATACGGCGCGCTACTTCTCGGTCCTTGAACAAAAGATAAAGATGATCAGAATATGATAGAGCAGCTAGCTCTTGGACGACATCAGGATGGGTTAAATAATTTTACTAATATTTTTAATGCGAAAGTATGTCAGTTTATTTGTTTGTTCCTTTTTACGCAAAAACTACTGAACAGGTTTGGATGAAATTTGGTAGTAAGGACTTCAAGTAGTGGACTAACACATAGGCTACTTTTTATCCCTATATACCCACGGGAGCGGGAATCACGCGGGTGAAACCATGGGCCGTTAGACTGATATAAGTTTTGTGGGCAAAATAAATTAATAACGAATGTTTAAGAAAATTTTTAAAAAAGAAGAAAAGATTGAGAACTAAATTGATATGGGTATACAGCGTGTTTTTTTGTATCCCATAATAATAATAATAATAAAATTCATTTATTCCATCATCACACAATAGGTTACTTATGTCTAAAATGTAACAAAATACTTGAGTACGATAATGACCTGAAGTGTGAGAAGCTGGTGCCTGTAATAGGTTTAGAAAACCGGTTACACAGGTCACCAGGCCACCCTCGCAAAAGGATACATTGTGCTCCTAATTTTTAAGCCTATGTGTAAGTATTAATTAAAAATAAAAAGAGATAAAAACTTAACAGCTAAAACATTATTATAATGCAGAATTTTGCAGTTAAGTACGTGTCTGTGTAGTGTGTACTTATTGGTGTAGGTGTTTGTGTGTGTGTGTTTGTGTGTGATTATGTATGTGCCAATTAAATTATAAAGCCAAGATAACCCGAGAGGAAAAGCTAGTGTGAGTTATATATATTTGTTTATAATTTTATGTTTTTTTTTTTATTTATTTTTTATGTATAGAGGTATTTATTTATAATTTTATTTTAGAGGAATTAGGAATTTCTCAGTTGTTTGATAATCTTGTTTATTTAGGTAGTTAGTAACCTTTACCTTACAACTGGCCCTGGGGAGCGAAAAGATATCAAGAATCCTATTTATTTTGTTATAAAGGTAGTTACCCATAAAAATATAAAAATTATGAGAGGTAGCTGTCCTAAGAGGCGGTATTTGACAGATTGTGCCCTTTCTACGTTTGTCTTTTTGTAAATCAGGATCATATATTAGCTGAGAGTGTTTTTAAGTACGGTGTTAAGTATGTAGGTTTGTCTTACTGTAAGTACCTGCCACTCTCTGTAGAGGTCCACTGTAGGGTGTCGGAAGGGAAGACCAGCGGCTACCTTAAGAATAGCACGTTGTGCTCTTTCAACTTCGAGGAGATCCGTTTTTGCAACACCACCCCACACCGCAATACAGTATTCCAATAAAGACTGACATAGCGCATAATATACTGTCTTGGTGAGTTTTTAAGGTCCCCTACGTATTTAAGGGTTTTAAAAATATATATAAGCTTACGTAATCTGGGTACGAGTGAATATATATGAAGCCTGAAGGTGAGCGTTTGGTCAATGATGACACCCAGATGTTTGACGCTACTGGTCCTCTCTAGAGTAGCACATGAACACGACGCAAGATCTTTGATGCAGTCGTGGGCAGTTAGATGGAAATTGTTTGATGGGAGGTGGGAAGTTCTTAATGCAAACGTGATATATTTAGTTTTAGTTACATTTAGAGTCAGCATATTTCGTTTCAGCCAAACCATAACCTCATCAAGACCGTTTTGAGCGTTTAGAAATGCTTCATTCCAGGTTGATCCACAAAAGAAGAGAGCAGTGTCGTCGGCAAAAGTATAGACCTTTCCCCCACAAAGCTGTAGATCACATAGGTCGTTTATGTAAGCCAAAAAAAGGGTTGGGCCAACAATACTACCCTACCCATAACTTTAGGGTTTTAATCACACCATGCAAACAAGTTAATGGCATATAATTTTTTCCCAGATCCTTTTTTTTTACTTTTCATTTCATTCATTCAAAAACATAGTTCTGCTGTGTGAATTTGTATGGAAAAGTAATAAAAAACACATTGTATAAATTGAACTAGATTGATATAATATAACGACGATTTCCTTTAGAGTACCGAATGACAGCCGTTGGATGCAACCGGAAAACCGCGTGAACATTTTTTTAGTTCACCATCATTATCCACTAATGATGGCGTAATGTAACGACGTTAAACTGTTGATTACACTAAATTAGTGAGTTAACAACAAACAGACCTATTTCAACAATCGACTTAAACCACTAAATAAAGATAGATAAAACGCTGGCGCTTTAAATAATAAATGTCATACAATCACACCCAATTATTAAGTCCAAGTTATGTTTCTGAAGTTTCTGTGTTATGGATACAGATTACGGATAAACAAAATTATAGTATTTTTTCTAAAAATATACATATTAAACCATAGACAAGTTCATGCACACAAATATTTGTCTTTACGTGAGTCGAACCCAGGACCTCTTGCGCAGAAATGTTCGGGTATACTTTGTACTGCATTAATTTGTTAATTAACTACACTTGCCAGCAAATAAATCGAATATTTTCATACAAACGTACTTACTTTACAGTGTCATAATTAAAAAACTATTAACAGTTATGTAAACATTTGTACGTCGGTATATGAGTCGAATACTCGACTTGCGAATAAAATTCCAAAAAAAAATCGAGAAAACGTTAAGTTTTGTGCAAAGTAAGTAAAACAAATTCACTAAATCCGGTTTCGTACAACTTTATATGGAATGAAAATTAAACATTCGTTTTTCTTACATTACACAAAACTGAAGTAAACACGCAGGAGTCTTGACTTCTAATAGTCTCTTTGTGCTATGGACTCATATATAAGAAGTAAAACACTAAAACGCCGTAGAGTGGAATATAACAAAAAGTATACGAACATGAGTAAAGATGTACCTACAATTCCTATTTTAAAGATTACACAAGCAAAATAAATCTTTTTCGGGTAGTGAATATTTTCAGACCGCGACCACAGATTACCGCGACTATAACCTAGGTATCTAGTTCTACTGATTGACACACTAATCTGGTTGTGATTTCGGTCGATGGGTCGATGACCCGATAGTCTTATCTACTTAAGAGATAGTTTCTTGTAAGTTTACCGCCGGATGTGTTAGTAATTAGAAAAGTTAAATAACAATTATTTTATCTATGGACCCGTTATTAGTAAAGAGTACTACGATATTTTCGGTAATGTTAAACAAATAGCTTTAAGTACTTACAACTCAATAAAAAAATTGTGTTCTAACTGGTTCAAAGCAAGTATTGATACCAAATGTAAGTATGGTAAGGGTAATGACCGACTAATAACAAGGCGAGTGTTTAAATTAAAAACTAGTTCTTGATTGTTTTAATTACAAGCAATGGCATTGAGCAAATTAAACATAAGTAATAGATACAAGTGACCCACCTAACACCAAACAATACGGCTCAATACGGCTTTCGCCACGGTCGCTCAACTGGAGATTTTCTAGTGTACGTTAGCATTGCTAGGGCGAGGCTATCGAAAAACATGGAGAAGCTCTCGCCGTTTCACTCGACATCTCGAAAGCCTTCGACCGGGTCTGGCACGCTAGCTTGTTAAGGAAACTTACATCTTACGATCTCTCCGCTGACTTTTGTGACTGGATCTCTGATGTCCTGAGTGAGCGGTCGATTCTAGTCGTTGACGGCTGCTCCTCTGACCTCAAGGCTATTGATGCCGGAGTTCCTCAGGGATCTGTTATCTCTTCAACTCTATTCTTGCTGCATATAAATGACCTGCTTGTGCCCGATACTGTTGGGTATGCAGACGACAACACGGTTACGGAGAGATATTTATCCAGCGCTAAAGCCAGCGGGGAGGAAATCCGTATTTTAAGAGAGGCCATGGCTGAGCGGACAAAATTGACCTTAAGTCTCCCAATAGGGTGACAACAATCTGGTCAGCTTTAACGCTGCCAAAACACAGGCCTGTTTATTCTCCGCCGAAAAGAGTCCCTTCAACATGATTCTTACTTTCCGAGGTACAATTGTACCAATATATTGTTAACAATGTTAACTATAGTTTTTGTATTATCACTAGTGAGCTTTAGAAATTACTGTACGGTTAAGAGCAGGTCAAGCTGTCAAATTTCTCCAATCTACTATGAGCTTTAAGACGTAAGCCGCTGAGTTCGGAATTGTCTGAAGAAAATTGACATATTGTACAAACCATAGTGGCAGTTGACTGTACGTTGAACGCGCCCTTATCGAACACTGGACGACATAATTAAGAGCTGTTGTAGCGCAAATGTTACGCTTGATGTATTATTATATAAACGACTGTACAAAGTGTACCATAAACAGATAAAAAGACATACCTCGGCAAAAGGCGATACGAAACTGCATAGGCAAACGACGCCGCTGTCAGCGAATAGCTTTGCTACTTCAGCCACCCTCCTGATGTTCTCTTCGCGATCTTCCTTAGTAAAGCTGAGGTTCTTGTTCAGCCCGGTGCGGATGTTGTCGCCGTCGAGACCGTAGGCGGGAATACCTGGAAGTCGAAATAGATAGAAAATAAAAAGTTCTTGCCGAGTTTCTTGGCGGTTTTTCTCGTTACAAGGTCTCCGCGATAGTGCTTTCTAAACCGATGCCGTAGCATCTTTGGGATCACAAGTGCTTGTAATCGTAACAGCGTAGAATAGTCTATTGAATTTCTTTTTGTTAAGTGTGATGAGCTTAAGCACATTATTATAATTAGTTCGTTTATACAACAAGGGTGGAAAATAGCGAGGTGACTTAGGGCGCTTTCGATTTAGAATAAACGACCAGCAGGTATGTTGCCGTCCAGCCAACGGACGGGGCGTCGCGCTGCTCTCGCACGATCTTGCGTCGAGTCCTTTTTTTATTTTTTATTTTATTTTTTTATTTCAGTAATCATGTTACATTACATTGCTGAGACTTCCCTGTAAGTTATCAAAAGATACTTGTATTGGGAATGACCCGCTTCTTCCCTAGTGGATGACAGTAGATTACAAAGATGTACTTTATTGTTACATAACATACAAAAGGTAAAAAGTTAAGAAACTAAAAATACGAAGAATATAATATTTCTTCTTATAGTAAGGCATGTAGTTGATGTTACACATGAGGCATAGTATATTGTGGTGAGTGAGTGTGTATGGTATATGGTGTGTGTGTATGTTTGTGTGTGTGTGTGTGTGTGTGTGCGTGTGTGTGTGTGTGTGTGTGTGTGTGTGTGTGTGTGTGTGTGTGTATGGTCAGGCAATTCTAGTTAAAATATTTTCCACTTCATCATAAGTAAGTGTCTCTATCCAATTAGTCACACATTTTTTGCATAAATACACATGTAGAGGATATATTTTGAGTATTTTATTTAGTTTATTATATATATGCACTGATTGGGATGGGTATTGTCTTCTAGCAAAAGCAGTACGTACAGGAGGTAATCGAGCGACAATATCATTTCTTCTTTTGCTTTGAATTGATTCCACCCTTAATTCGACGCCGTACAGTATACTTCCCATTGAATAAAAAAAAATATACATAAATAATAGACCATTATTTCTTAGTTTTAGATGCTATAATTGCATCTGAACCTATTTAACTACGTTGTCAAAAATTAGCAAAGCGTGTGCATCAACGGGGCGCGAGCAGTCACCAGCGAGATGGCGGAAAGGAATAACACGCTGCGTGGGCTTTCGGTAAATTGCATTTTATTAATTGTGTTATGGCTTATTTCCTAACAATGTAATTAAAAACTAAAGATAACATTCCCGAAGAGCTTCTCGTATTGTTTTGATTGTCTTACTGAGTTTTATTTAGTTTTTACGACGCCCACAACTTGCATGTCCAGTATACTACACGTCGTCGAATCACTAGTAAAGTAACTGTTAAATACTATGTCCAGTATTCTTCCCGTTGCCGTATTACTAGTATATTAACTTTCGTTGTTTCGCGTATTAATATTTTTAGGGATCCGTAGATAAATTGTTTATATCTTTTTGTTTTTCTTTTTTCAGAGCTAGAAATCGAGAGGGCACCATTTGGTAGAGTTGGTGCCGCCTGAAAACGCTCTTTCGGATACAGATAGTGGTTCTGAACCTGAAAATTAAGAGGAAATTGCTGATAAAACTGAGGAGTTGTCGTCCTCACCTTGCCCTTCCATCGATTCATACATACAGAACATTAACATTTTAGACAGGTCTGAAAATTATACACAAGACAATATTTCTATTGATACTGATCAAGATAACGTTGGTACTGATACTTTCATCGAGACAGTAAACGAAAATCTTCAAACAGAGGACTGTTCCAGCATCAGTGGGAGCGAGAAACCTCTGTGGCTTAGTGTTAACAGGCACTGGTATCAGACCCAGAGGTCCCAGCTTCGATTCGAAGCGGGGGTACATATTATTGTATTCGATTTAGTTTGGCCACTAAGCACTACCTCTGCTTGCATTTGGAACAATGTACGTACGTTCGTTTTATTTTTCTTGCAGAATTTGCATAATCAATAATGTCGTATATTCGTATATTATACGTAATAATGTCACATGTCGACGACTTGGCTAGTTGAATCTCTGGCTCATTTCTTCAGATATTTGTTAGTTAATAGTTCCTTGCAATCTTTCAGTCTGTTTTGCCTTATTATTCCGAAGCCAAACTTGGTAAAGCATTATAATGTACTTCACCAGTCGGTGTGGTAACAATAATAGAAGTCAACGGTTTATGGATCAAGATGTCTTCAGCTTCTTAAGTATGGTTGCTGTCTTTTTTTATGAACAACGGGAACACTCTTAGCCTTCATCATATCTGATGTAAAGTATTGATAAGGCTGAAGAACCGAAGATCTGAGACCTCTCCCGGAATCCTTAACCTCTGAGGAACTGGCTATCTTGTCTCTAACTGCTGGAACACAACAATGCTGAAAACATTGTTGTTACTTATAGCGGTAGACTTAGATAAGATGGTGTTAGCTAGATAGCTAGCCAGACGGACTTACAAATATAAGACCGATCACCAACTAAATCGAATACAATAATATGTACCCCCGCTTCGAATCGAAGCTGGGACCTCTGGGTCTGATACCAGTGCCTGTTAACACTAAGCCACAGAGGTTTCTCGCTCCCACTGATGCTGGAAGAGTCCTCTGTTTGAAGATTTTCGTTTACTGTCTCGATGAAAGTATCAGTACCAACGTTATCTTGATCAGTGTCAATAGAAATATTGTCTTGTGTATAATTTTCAGACCTGTCTAAAATGTTAATGTTCTGTATGTATGAATCGATGGAAGGGCAAGGTGAGGACGACAACTCCTCAGTTTTATCAGCAATTTCCCCTTAATTTTCAGGTTCAGAACCACTATCTATATCCGAAAGAGCGTTTTCAGGAATTGCTTTTCTTATTTCCACAATAAGTAAGTAGGGTAGGGCAATAAAAAAATAAGTGACAGTTGGTACTTATATTACTTGTACTATTAAGTATTCTGTGCTTATATAGATTAAGCTATATTGATATTTTAAAAAAAACGGGAAGGCTTATTATTTTTGAATAAAGAAAAATGGTGATTATTATGAAGATTTTATAAGTACTTAATTATTATGTTCAAAACATAAGTGAGTTGTTCGTACTTATAAGTTTTTGGAGTTTAAGCATAAGAAATGGAACTATGAGACTGATTTGCTTTAATATAATTACTATTTTTCTGCGGAATCACTTGTTTCTTTTATTCTTTCTCTTTGACAATGGGAAGTATACTGCACGCGGTTGGAGTGCATTAGTTTCTTATGAACTTGATAATGTCCAGTATAGTGGACGTATGTTTTTCAGGAACCTGAAATGGGTAGATTTTTTCAGCTATTTTTTCGCGGGCTCTCTACAAGCTAAGAATCAAAATCTATAACAATTTTACAAATTTTAATAAAAAAAAAATCCGTCGAATTAAGGGTTAAATGATAATGATTTATGGAATTTTAGAGTCAAATTTAGTATATATAACTTACGAACAGAAAGAAGTTTGCTTATTTTGTATAGACTGTTCGTAGAGTCCTTTGGTATGAAAAAACATAACCGCCCGTGCGCCGTTCGGTTGTCGTGCTGATAACCAGACGACAACCAGGCGGTAGCAACAGTCTTAATAATTGAAAGCGCCCTTACGGTTGCACCTTCAGACCGCTGCTGAGTAAAACGGCTTACATTTTCTATTTCAGAGAGGGCTTTCTTTTATTCTTCTTCACCTTTCTTACTATTTCAAAATTGAGTTGCTTTAGTATATTCATTCACATACAACTTACTAACATAAAGTTTTCATCAATTATAGTTGTCTAATAGATACAAATAAAATAAGAAATATTAATAAAATACAATGACCTTCGTAAGTAGGTACCATATATTTTTTCAAACAGTAATTTCGTAAATATTTTATTAGATAGGTTTACATTTATCTCAAGATAATTTGATCGTAAAATGCCACTGTAACACCATCAACAAAAATATCTGATATTACAAATTTATCTCAAGGTAAGTTTGATCGTAAGATGGCACTGTAAAGATAATTATTATATTGAAAATCATCAACAAAAATATCTGATATTACATTACTACAACCACACTTTGATAACTTCATAAAATTTTAATGATGTGCTGTTACACGTGTATGTGAAGTTAAATAAAAAGCAAATACATAATTCAATTTAGCAAAAAAATTAGCTAAGTACAATGTGTGTGAAATATGAATACTTACTACATTCACTATGTATGTAGTAACCTACTTTTTCTATCGGTGACGATTAGATTATATCGAATAGCATAATTTCTCTATGACTTCATAGCTTTTTTTAAACTTATTGAAACATGAAATCAAACATTTCTACTTTTATGCAAATAATTCAGTGCCTTAATATAGTCCATTCACCGAAACGAGATAATAGGGAAGAAATGCACTGACATCTGATTGGTTAAAGTTTAGCTGAATAATGCTTTGTACACAGCGCGTACACTGAATAAGGCTGTGTACACAGCGCGAGTTTTTTTGGTTTGCCGCCTCCTCGTACTGTTCAGACGTGTTAATCTATTGTTCCTGATCTATGGTCCACATTTTTTTTATTTTCTGTAATGTAACTTTATCTTAAGTGAGCGGCAACTTTAGCAAATCATTCCGTACCTAGTTTTATTGCTCTAGGAAAAGGAAAGCGGCTAATAATTACTTACATTGGAAGTTAGGTATAATGGATTCGTAGAAGGTGGTTTACACGTGTTCGAGTAAAAAAAAAACAAGGCGATTGCCATCAAGATGTAAACGCTGAAGTATTTGAGTTCTTGAATAAAGGTTTTACCAAAATTTATTCTTCCAAAACTAATATAGAATAAAAATTAAGGGCTCGCAATTAAAGTCGCATATGAACACAGATTTACTTTTTAACAGTTAAGTTAACGCCCACTGACCATTTTGTGTCCTTGTCTATTGTATGGGATTGTGTAGCTGAGACAACGCTCCATTACCTCGTTTTGGTGAATAGACTACATATTTAAAAGTGTCACTGTTCGAGTTAATTTGTTTACATTAATTTGTTTATCATTATCAAATAAGTGGAGTTTGATTCATTAAACGTCCTTTCTCTTACTTATACTTACCTACATACATTAGATAAGGATTGGCTATAGAATTTAGCTTGATACCATAGTTTTGTATTTTTATTTCTTTCATACTACCAACACCTGTAATGGCGCCAATATAAACTGTATCAGTTTACATAGTAATCTCGTATTACTTAACGCGATCCTGTACATAATATGGTACACGTGGAATCACGTAACTGTTACACACTAGCGTACTGAACGTTTTCCTGCTGAATAACAGATATTAATTCAATGAGTATTTGAAGCATTACGTTAATACGCATCAATGCTTCTTAGTAGAACAAATACATTACAAGGTTTTTCAACTCGCACCTGTAGTCTCATTTAGTTTCACAAAACGGTCATATTTCTTTAAACTATTTTGAACCTCAACTTGTGAACTACGTGATAATTTTTAAACGTTTAACAATTATCGCATAAAAATAGCATTGTAAAATGCAAAATAAAAAATTTATAATATTAACTACGTTTTAAAAGTTGGGTTCTCATGGGGCTCTAATTGGGACCGAGATTGAATGTCAATAATGATTACTGATTTTCATTATTGATTCTATTTTGATTGGCGTTACAATCGATTCATTCATTTAGTAATTTCAAGTATTAATTTTTAGGTTAATTACTTATTAAAGGTCATAATTGGCTTTTGACGTTAATTCAATCTCAATCTAAATGCGATCGCGTCAAGGTATAAGGGGGCTGATAGTGATATGTTTGCCTAAGCCGACCTCTCCCACCAATGCTTCCATTCATATTCGAAGTGTGCTTAATATCTTGCGATAAGATTATATTGTAGTTTTAATTTATTCAATGAAACCTCCTATCTAATTAGTGCAATTTCAAAAGGAAATCTGCAATTAACAAAGAAAATAAACTATTTTTGACGAAAATGTGCAATTCCGATATTAATATCGGAATTCCGGTATTGAGATCTAATATCGGAAATCAATATCCTAATTGAAAACCTTCCGATATTACATGCCCTAGCACTAAGCCAAGTCGGAGGCCTCATAGGTGGCTTGATAAACTCTGACACCAGAGGTGGCCACTAATCTTAGTACGATAAGATGGGGCTAAGGTATTATGTACTTGGCTACTGTTAGCATTTATAGGGAGGGGACGATAGTCCATACACACCTGTATCTTGCACGTTCTGTCATAATGTTTACTATGGGAGTAAGTACGATATTTTGGTTTTCTATTAAAGGTAGGTAGGTACCCATAGACATTTGTGTCTGTCGCTGTTTTACAAAATTAATGCCTAGGCAGATTGTAAACTTATACAAAATCCGATTAGCTAATTGTATCGTTATGTGTTAGGATCTTAGAATAATAACATATTCTAAGGTAGGATCCCCAATTTGAGTTAGAAGAGTTGTTAGGCCATTGCTGGGTTCCCCTCTCTGGTGCTAAATAGAGCGAGCTGGTACAACGAGCTCGCCTCAATCAGGCTTTTCAAATCGAGTTTTACAATCTGCCTAGGCATTTTGTAAAACGGCAAATTTTACGTCCGCGAATCCGCCTTCGACATGTCCATTTTTAAACCACTCCCTTTTTTTCAGCCGTATCCTGGCTGCCTGCACTACAATGTTCCGTAAAGGACGATTTTTTTTTATTTACGGTCTTTAGTCCGCCAATCGCCATCGTTTCGATCGGTTTCGCCATCTTTTAAACCGACTTAAACAAAAGGAGGAGGTTCAACGTTTTGATCATTTCGTCGCGTATGTTTTTTGTTTTTTCATGATCTCCATAGCGCGCTACGCGAGAAGTAAGATACCTGGATTCGCCATATTAAATGGAAAAGTTACCGTACAAAGGTTTTGGGCAAAAATTACTAAATAATTAGATAATTTAGTTATTCCTTTCGCTCGATTAAGGAATAGAAAAGGATCAAGGTTTGGCAGCTATGTAATGTTTCTTTCAATTGCGTTTGATAATAATTTCAAAGTTTACACCTTTATTACTTTTTTACGTTCATGCTAAAGCCGATAACGATAACTTTGGTCGCTCTTTTTGTTATGTCTTTACGAATACGTTTTTACTTTATTTCCTAGCAACAAACCACCACAAAAGATAAGTTTATTCTCGTGACTCAAAAAATAAAATAGTAATTATTATTTTATTTGTCATTAATATCACGACAGTACACTGCGCGCAAAATAACTTGGCGGCTCTGAACTTCGCGCGGAACGCTTTGCAGTCTTTGCAGTAGACGAAGACAGGTGTGGGCAGGGAAAGAAGCACGGGCGGAAGCACTCGGAACTATGGACGATGCGCGAAATGTCACTTTCACTTGCAGTTAACTTCCGAGCAGCCAAGTTATTTTGCGCATATTGTAAGTATACTAATTTATCAGATACCGTCTTGTTTGATCCGATGCTTTACGTAGTATTGTTAAACATAGATCTATGATTGGTCCTCCGCCTGTGATGCAAAATGCCACTCCTCCCACTTGGATCTACAGTCAGACCCTATTAAGCCAGGATTGGCGAACCATTGGCGAACCAATGCACATCATATTATATCAAACTAACAAGCAAACTGTTTATGTGTTGACTTTAATGATTTTAACGCTACTGACACCCTCCGGGAAAGCAAGCATCATAGCAAAAACTTCAAATAAACAGACCGCCATTATTAATCGAGATTTCAATCTAATCAGACGAAACGTCTCGTATCAAACGCAGTTTTTACGTTCTTACTCAGCATGACCAACATATTTTTACATATCATGTCAAAATATCCAAAACATAAATGACGAAACACAAAGATATCAATTTATAGTGCCTACGAAGATAACATACCTTTGGAAACCAAGTAAGCCTCCAGCGCGAAGGCTATACTGGTTTTGCCAGCGCCACTGAGTCCCGTGAACCAGACAGTACTGCCTCGGAAAGCTCTGCTGCCGAGGGCTCGACTCCTCGTCGCTCTGGACACCTGGTGCTTTTGTTCCACGACATTTGTTGCCACTTGGGCGCACTGAAACAAATATAGTAACATTAACATTACATAACATATAACGTGTATCCTTTTCGGGGTTGGCAGAGGATCAAAGGTGCAGCTTAAGAATTATTTTTTTTATAAATATCACTCTCATTGCCAAACCTCATCAATGATCTCGCCATCTCTCTTACCTCATGCTCGACTGGGAGCGAATGAAAAACAAAACATACTACGCGATGCGCCACCTACAAGCATTGTTTGCGTTCCCATTGCATGAAAAAAATGATAAAATATAATATAATAGTTAATAAAAATTTAAAAATATTTAGAATCATTGATTTATCGATAGTTCATCAACTATATATGGCGCGTTTTCGACCGGATGCACCGGTTGACCTGAAGTGATGCTGTGACTGCACGCTCTCCGCCCTCTATCTCGAAAACGGTTCACCGTATATATTTTTTATTTAAACAAAATTTGTAGAGAACTTGTATTCTACCATATTGATAATAAATACAAATAGCAGACAACCCATAGGAAATGAGATATATACAAAAAAAGCGCAAAAAATCGATTTTTGTGACCTTTGACCTTGAAATTTAATAGTTGCGTACACCCTACCATATGTAGGTTTTGAGGCAACTTTTAGGGTGTCAATATACAATTAATTACAGACTTACAGCTGGGTATCTCGAATTCCGAGATTCTTACCTAATTTAAGCTTAAATGACTGGACTATAGGCGTACACACCTGGAGATGTTCTGTGCAATCGCAGTCTTGTTCTTGATTTAATAAGCAAATCACCGTAGCAATAGACTGCCACTCGACTAAAATACTAGCGTACCTAATAGTACTCGTACCTAGCTTTTTGTTGTGTAATTAGCAAGTCTTGAGCATTCGATAGTAAGATATAGTAAAACTTATTATTATAGGATTAAGTCGTTTGCCAAGCTCGGTAATCGTCTTTATGTATGTAAATAATAGATTACTATTAGTTGTAAGATAGATTAAACTAGTCTTATTCTCACCATAAACCATACGTAAATTATAGTTAACAGGAAGCATTGTAATTATTGTAGACTTTACGCCAATGCAGGTTTTATTAACATTTTACAAGTCACTGTTATTTTATCACCATAAAAGTATACCTAAGCAATCAATGCATAAACAGATTAAGTAACAGATGTGGATTGTTGCATCATCAATGGTGCATTAACAATAATTAAAAGTACTAATCTCTTAAGGAAGAATTTATTTACTCTTAAGGACGAAATTAAAGGAAGGTATAGTTTCAGGAAAATAATGTAATGACGTGACATTCGAACTGGAAATAATGAAAATCCCATTGTTTCCAAGCCCTTCGCAGCCTACGAGTAGACAAGAATCTGTCGAACCGTGAGCTACTCTATATTCTGATCGAAGTTGAAGTACTTTAGGGCCAATCCACTTCTAGCTACTAGTATAGTAGCTAGTAAGCTAGCCGAATTAACGTCGGCGATCTTTCTTTCCATTCAAGGTTTCCAAATGGAAATTTCCAAATTTTCCTAGATTTTATTAAATTTTTCTCCATAATGCTACGATTTGATTTATTTATTATTTTATAATGCTCGTTACTATTATATATTTTTTCCCCTCTTTTTAATTACATTTTTTTATTGATAAGCATAAGAATTCATATTTTATGTTCACACCCTTAAAACATACACACACGCACACAAACATACACTCATCTACACAATATGTCCCGACCTAATAGAACGGCCCAGGTGAAGGTTCCCGCGTTTCATCTGAGGGTGACGGCTGAAAATCGGTGTTTTTGCTGACCGGCAAAAGCCACACACAGAGCCTGGACCCTACTTGCTGCTGCAAACACGTGCTTTCTCTTTTTAGGGTTTCGTAGCCTAAAGGCAAAAAACGAAACCCTTATAGATTCGGCCAAACCGATGTATGTCACACCCTTTTTATTCCAAAACTATGAGGATTACACAGTTGAAACTTGGTAGGTAGATGTATTCTGTAAACCGCTTCACGATTTTTACACAAAAATAAAAAAAATATATGAATTAAGGGGGAGCTCCCCATACATGGAACTGACACTGAATTTTTTTTTTCATCAAACCTATACGTGTGGGGTATCTAAAGATAGGTCTTTAAAAATTACACTTCCAAAGTGGTAAAATTTTTCACTCTTATTTCAAAAGTTAGAGGGGGGCCTCTAACTTTTGAAATAAGAGTGAAAAATTAAAAAAATATATATGCTGTAGATCTTAATAAAAACTTTCAACGAAAATTGGTTTGAACGAAATATGGTTGCCAGTTTAAGAAATATAGCATTTTAAAAAAAAATTTTTTTTTTTCATCTAACCTATACTTGAGGCGTATCTATAGATAGATCTTTAAAAATTACATTGAGGCTTCTAACACAGTTTTTTCTCAAAGTCAACCGTTTGAAAGTTATACACTTCCAAAGTGGAAAAAAAAAAAAGATGTAAATCAATATCACACATTTTCCAAAACTAAAAATATAACTTTGTCATTCATACAAACACTATGAAAAACAAACTTATTTTTGCAGACGACAATTATAATGGCATTTTGGCAATAATAATAATAGAAACTTTATTACACACGATACAAAAACAAACCATACAGTGAAAATGTCAAAAAAGAGGAACACGCAATAGGCGGCCTTATAGCTAACGTAGCAGTCTCTTTCAGGCAACCTTGGGTGATAGGCGAAACCCTTCATGTGCGAGTGCGACTCGCACTTGGCCGATTTTTTCTGTTTGTCTTCTGTTTTTGTTAATATTGTAAATGTTAATTTCCTTTGTTTTTTTATTTTATTTTCTTTGTCTTTTTCATATTTTTTTTTCTATTTGTGTAATAATGTTATGAATGTATGTGTGTGTCTTAGTAAATAAAACTTTTTATCTATCTATCTATCTACTTTAATGTGATTCATAAGCAATTTATGCTGGACTCCGTCCAAGTGATAAAGTGGAAGTACTGGGAGAACTCCTCAATCAAGTAACGTAGGTACCGGGAACAGCAGCATTTTATAAAAGATGATGAGCAGTTGACATAAGGTTATTAGCGTAGGCACGTGACCTCTTCTACCTTAAAAAAATGTGAAATGAAAACTTTTTATAGAAAAACGAATACCGACTTCAAAAAACTAAAAAACAAAAAATAAGCCTTTTGAAGTCGGTGCATAGTCGAATGCCTTGGCTGGCACCGACTCCAAAAGGCATATTTTTTGCTTTTTAGTTTTTTTTTACCCAAACGCAACTTTTGTGATATTACTTATATGAAAACACGATTTTAATTTTTCCATTTCAATCTAAATTTTCTCCAAAATTGTTAAAGAAACGCCTCAATCTCGCAGCCCATTACGATGACATCTCACATCGTCACACAGTACTCGTATTTAACCACAGAACCAAAGATGCGTTTGTTTTGTATATCAAGACAAGCTGGATTCGGTTATGTTTGACAATTGTTTGAACGGAAGATCGGCCACGTAAATTCGGTTACGCATATTATGTGGCTTGTTTCTTGACCCTCAAAGATGATACAGTATGCAGATTGTACGAAATATTGCGTGTCAGATCATATCGGTTTAATTTGAATAACAAATTAAACTGAGCCAGTTAGTTAATGTTTGCCCTTGGACTGTGCAGTCGAATCCATGTATTTTAATATAAAACCAATCTCGAAGTTTTTTCTGAATTTTAATTACCTACTATAAACTATAAATGCAACTAATCAAGCAATCGATTTGATAGGAACATTTAAACTTGACCTTGTTAAAGATAATATGACCGGACCGTTATAAAATATTCTTATTATGTTTTGCGAACAACTTCCTAGTTGTGCGAAAGAAAAAACTCTAAATTTAGCACTGGATAATATAGTAAAAACATTTCCTCGTTTGGATTTTTTTTATTTTATAATAATGACTACAAATTCGTTATCATGACCTTGTAAGCTTTGGGGAACTAAGTCATTGTTTACAAAATATGCTCGTGCCGTATTTTTCCAACCTTTTTTCACTTCACGCACGCCGCAGGCAGAAATATCAAGACCTGTTTATCGGCAAGCAGTAATAAGACGCAAAGAGTATGTAATCACTAGACGCTGCAAAAATTAGTCAGTAAGTATCACTTGTTAGACAATAATCATCAAACCTATACGTATGGGGTATCTATAGATAGGTCTTTAAAAATTACATTGAGGTTCATCAAACTGTATTTTCTCATAGTCAACCGTTTGACAGATGTACACTTCCAATTTGGTAAAATGTGGGTCCCCCCCCCCCCTCCCTCTAACTTTTAAAATAGGTGAAAAATAAAAAAAATATTAAAAGACCCATAACGAAAACGAAAACCACGTATTCTACCCATTGTTACAATCATTTTCTTGTATGGGGACAAATCTGGGAACCGATAGTTAAGGAATTATTGAGGATCAAAGTCACTATTTATTTTTAAATATTATCGTTTATAGTTACAAAACCGCAATGAATATCAAAACCAATCAATGAATCTGGATCCCGGCTACCTACTCGTGCCCTCTAGACACGCATACGTTGTTGCACGCGTTTTTTTTTTGCGTGTAAAAATAACACCCATTTTTTTAAAACGAAAAATAAAAGTCGTTTCCCAGCAGTTATTTTCACATATTCTTATTTTGTTAGATGAACACTACCCAAATATTACGGCTTCGGTATGGGTCTTTTAACACCCTGTATATGCTGTAGATTTTAATGAAAACTTTTAACGAAAATTGGTTTATATTTAGCAGATTGAGCTATAGCACATTTTCCAAAACCGCAAAATAACTTAGTTATTCGTACAAACTCTATGAAAAACAAAGTTATTTTTGCAGACGAAAAATTATAGTGGTATTTTGGGTAGGTGTAGGTAATCGGTAGTCAAGTGAATACCTAATTTAATATAATAAAAACTTTATTGCATACGATACAAAATCTCTTCCAGGCAACCTTGTGTGAGAGACGGAACCCTTCCTGTACGAGTTCGACTCGCACGTAACCGATTTTTATAATAATGCTAGTATATATTTATAAGTCACTAGCGGACCCAGCGATTTTCGTACCGCCTCAGAATTATTTAAATTTTTCTATATTCGTCTATCTCTGATACCTTAGAAGGGCTGCTAGGGTTCCACTTCAGGTGTAGGGTTTAGCTTTATTTTGTTTTTACATCATTTCAGCCAAAAAAAAAATACTTTTTAATCAAAATTTAATTTCTAACTACAAAAACTTGTTTGTTATTAAGTTGTAATACTTAAAAAAACATGTACTTATATTTTATATTTTTTCTAACAATTTACTAACGTTTTAAATTTGTGGCATTTGCTCTGTAATACTACTGTAATAGTACTGTGGCGGAGGAGTTCAGTTACATACAGAGTCAGTATGTAACTGAACTCCTCCGCCACAGTAAAAGCCGGAAACGGCTTTTGTAGCGGTGAGAAATTTAATTATCATGTCTTTTGTAATACTTTTGGTCAATAAATGAAAAAAAAGCCGCACGGCGGCCACTGCCTACTGGGTATAGTTAAAATGCTCATTACGCTCAACAACTTTTCCTAAGTTGTTATTCTCATAGTTTGTCTGGACTGCTATGGTTCCACATCAGGGAATTTCGATCTTCAAATTTTCTTTCATAAGAACCTTCTCCTGACAATAATAAACACAACAAATAAACAAATTAGCGAAATTGTTCCATCCGTTCACGCGTAATACGCTGACCAAGGGAAATAGCGATTCCATTTTATATATATAGATAGATTATATAACCAAGGTAGCTAGGTATGTCCGATCATAGACAACTGTTGCCATTTGAAGATTTCTTTCCTACTCGCTGAACCTTTTTTTTCTTTACAGGTCTTGCCCTGGATTTTTTGCAATTTGACTGAAAAGTCACAGGTCCTAGTCCAAAGTTATTTAATAAACAACCTCACATTTTTTACATAAACAAACTGACTGCCAATGTTCAAAACACAAGAATTGACAAACAAAAGTCGATAAACGTATCTGACGTTCTTTACAAAAAGGAAAGGACTAATAGAGACGACACGAAAATATTTACGATTTAATTCGTCCAAGATCATGATCAAAAAATTACAAAAACAAACAGTAATGGGATGGGAAGTATTTTTTCTTTCCGTTATTTTAAGATTGTCTGTTTCTAGATAACTTTATTGCCATTTAATTAAAATGTATTCATGTATTGTTTTAGAAGAAGAAGAGGGCCATTCAATTCCCACAATATCACTATTATGTATTCTGTGACAATATACTGGATTTAGTAGCAGAGAAAGTCGCGCGAGTTACGTAAACGTAAACAAACCGGCTACATAATAATATACTAACTGGAGTTATCCTAGTTATTACAATCATTAGTAATTATATACTCGTAGTTATTTTTACTGAAAATAGTACTTATACTTATTACATTTCCTTGAATAACCTACTCGAGTTTGTGTGAATTATTATATTAATATGATGCATTTTTAAGTTACCAAATCTAAGCAATCTTTATTTTGATAATGCGTTCAATCATACATGAAGTAGTAAATGTAAATGTGTATATATTATTTGTATAACTTCTCTACACTAATGGGTTCGGAACTATGTTTCATGTAAGAAAAAAAAAATCTAATTAATTTTTCAATGAAGCAAAAGCAAAGGTGGGTGGTGGATGATTGAATTAATGGATAAATAAATAAATTAATTAAAGAATTGCTTATGTTATACTATATTTTGGCATTAATTATAACGCATAAACACACTTATATACTTTTTTTGTAAACACATACATAATATACATATTAAACACCCAGAACAAGACAAATAGTAATGTTAATGCACATAAATATTTGTCTTGTCCGAAGCTCGAAGCCGGGACATCTGGCGCAGAAGGCGGGTTTAGTACCCCTGCCTCAAACAAGTCGTCAAACATGGATGGATAGATAATAATATAAAATACTTATGGAAACAATAATGACTGATAAAAAACTTAGGAACGATATTGTACCTAATGTAAAGATTCGATATAAAATTATAAAAAGACAATAAAGCTTAATACTTATGTATAATATTGAAATATTTTAAAAACTCTATTTCTTATTGTTTCAGTTAACTACCTACTTACTTCCAACATTCCACTTTTCACGACTTAAATAGTTTTGCCTATAACATTGCATTTGAAATTATATTTAAGATAACAATATGTGAGCAATAATTCATTCATTACAATACAATCACGTGGAGAACGACTGCTATTTAATTATAACAAGTGTTTTAAATTTTTCGATTAGACCAGTTAGATAAGTACCTACTTATATTATTTCGTGTAGAAAATATGTTATGAATGTCAATTTTATTTTTAACTAGCTCTTCGCCCGCGACTTCCTCCTCGTTCGTTGGCATAATATGGGATAAAAGACAGTTTAAATACATATGAAAAATATTAATATTATTAACTAAGATCTGCTATGCTATAGCAAAGGAGAAACTTACAAGTACCTACCTAATTAACTACTTCCAAAACAATCATAGCTATTTTAGAATGAAGACTTATTTTAAATGATGTAATTGATGTGATTGTTAGATGAATGAAGGAAGAATTAAGTAAGTAACTATTAACGTACTAACGTAACACTCATGAGAACGTAAAAGTTTATTACCGGAAGGAAAGTTATCAAAATAAAGGAAATGGTGAATGTAACACTTCAATTATTATCCTAAGAAGTAATGTATGGTGTTTACATTGTAAGTCATATGTTCGTAGCGTAATAAGAATCTTATTGATAAATAATAGTAAATAGCCAATTAACTTATCAATGATATTTCATCCAATTATCAAAGTATATTAATCATAAAATAACCATCATTACTATATTTACTATCATTATTTAAAAGCGTACCTTCCTAATTTTTTGTTATCATATGGGCAAAAAACGATATAATCTAAATCAAAACAAATAATTTATTTCACTAACCTGTCTAATTTCAACGTTTCCATTTCCATTGCCCCACTTTTCAATGTGATATTTCTCAAAGGTATCTCGGACCTTTTTGTTCCTTGTCTCCAAACTCATTTTGGGTATAAAACTTCGCGTTATTAAAAAAAAACTTTCGCTCTCACAAAATGCGCGCGCGCAGATGAAATCGAAAACGCGGCAGCGTTCGTCGCTACTTTTACGTACACTGGTGCAGTCGCCGACCGCGCCGCTTGTTTTAAATTGGCATTAAATAATTGTACGAACGAATATTTTCAATTGATCATTATTGACTAGCCTTGCACAGTGCCGCTCTATGGAAGTCAATCTGAAAGTATTATACATATAATAATAGATAACTTTTATTATCACGTTAATTTATTGCAGCCGTTTCCTTAAAACGTGCAAGTGCGATTTAAATGTAAGTAATATAACCCATTCCTTGCAGTCGGGTAATAAAAATAGATTTTAGGTACGTATTTATTAAATACCCATTAGTATTGACTAACGCCCGAAATTAATAAAGTAGATATAGATAGGGCTATATGAATTTTCCAAAATAACGATACGGTTGTTAGGTAACGAAACCAATATCCTAGCCAGTTAGTTGCCTAGGATACTGGATAGGATAGATTAAGGCTATCTGAGATAGATATCTCAGATACCCTTAACTATATCTAGAAATAGATTATTAAATGAGGCCGTAAGTAACTAGTACTTTTTAACAATTATTGCTTCAGTAAAGTCATCATGACACAAAAGGTCAGAATAGCACGAAATATTTTCTTTTAAACTACGTAGCAACTTCATCAGTGTTATACTTGGAAAGGTGTTATAGAACGCGTTTTGTTTCCAAATCCGACTGCATTGTGTAATCTGCCTTACATCTGTCTGTAAGTCTGTAGCATCATCATCATCATCTGAACCATGTTCTTTTTATTATTTTTTATAATCTTCAGCTGTCCCTTATCTCGTGGAGTGGAACTCATGTATCCTGATACGTTAAGTATTAGGTAAAAACCATTTGAATTATCTTATTTGATCAAATGCGATATTATATCAAAAGGTAACACAAAAACAATATTGTATCATATTGGTGTGATATCTAATCATTGTCAATTTTTATAAGTCTCCAAAAATATTTGTTTAGTTCGTCAGTGGTCGCTGCTTGAATTTTGAATTATCTACAACGGGGAGGCTCTTGGCGTGCTTCATGCCTCAGGGAGGTTACTCTTTACGGGATTGCATTGAGATCGAGAAGATTAAATGTCAACCATTATTATTGATTGTCGACGTTCATTCGATTTTGATTGGCTCTAAAATTGATTTCTAGAGTACAAAACTACTTTATTTACAAATTTTAGTATTAATTTTTAGTTTAATTACTTACTAGCGGCCGCCCGCGATTTCACCCGCGTTTCCCGTTCTCGTGGGAATATTGGGATATAAAGTAGCCATTAGTTAGTCCACTACTTGAAGTCCCTACAGACCAAATTTCATCCAAATCCGTTCAGTAGTTTTCGCGTGAAAGAGGAACAAAGAAACTGACAGACTTTCGCATTTATAATTATTAGTAGGATTTTAAGTTATAATTAGGTAGGTACTGCCTTTTGTCATAACCTCAACCTCAAGGGGCTGGCTGGTCGAATCGCGCTTCTCTCGAAATTCTCTACTACTGAGGAACTGGCTACCTTCTTTTAATTGAACCTATTCCCTAATTTGCCGATTCTACCCATCCGCAGACTCGATAAGAAGCCAGGGAGCAGGACCATCTTAGGTATATCAATTAGAACTTGCTTCACATCATCCTACTTTCAATCATCCATAAACAACGAATGATCAGTAGTAGTACCTACTTATTGTGTACTTTTTAACCGACTTCAAAAAAGAAGGAGGTTCTCAATTCGACGGAATCTTTTTTTTTTATTTCGTTTATTTTGTTTTCACACATTCCTATCTCAAGATTTGGATTTTATTTTACTGACGTTTTTTAGCGTAGTGTAGTGTAGAGCTATCATTGTAAGTGCCAGATTGAACAACATCGAACTCAAAGCTTGGACGAATTAAGTCAATAAGGAAGGAAGAATATTAGAGCATCTTTGGATAGTAAAAATACTAATACAGTCGATACCCACGTCGATATCGAATGAATCTATTTAAATAAGCTTAACTGTGTATTCGTTATCACTATACAAAGTCCGTGTAGTATCGAACATACTTCGCCATCGATTTTAAGATAATTGATAGAACAAATTATTAAACACCGCTGCTGTAGTTTAGTGGTTCGACCGACCGACTTGGACGAATTAACCACTGGACGCGTAACGAAGATCGCGTTCGCCTTTACCCCTCTGTCACTTACCCTGCCTTTTAGACACAGTAAGCAATATGGCGTTGTCAGTATGACGCGAGATCTCGATGTGGAACATTATCTCAAAAATGGGTAAATACGCTGAGTTAATTTGTAAAAAACATACCGGACAATCAAAACATTTTTCTTTTCACGCGTAAGTATAATTTCAATCTATTAGAGTAGCAATTATTCGTAAAATAAATAAAATTTGGTATGTAAACAAAATGTAATACGTCATTTCAAAAAGTAATCATTGTACATGTAAATTCTTCAAAGATATTGCATAAGTAATTTGGTTGGGTTATATGTATCACTCATTCATTCAATTGTCATTTTTATGTCGTATAGGGCTTGAATATATCGATAAACATATCGATGTATGTAAATGAACGAACGAATCCAATTTTAATGTAGGAACTATTTAAATTAATTTCAGATTTACAGTTGAACCCCTAACAAGAAGAATTGGGTGGAAGCGGTACGCAGGGAGATAACATGGACGTACTCAGGTCTTAGATAACATCTAAGGTCTGATGATGGAGCCAGAAGATGGCTATGGGAACTCTGTAATTAAACGACGCAACCCTACGAACTTTGAGCTCGTTATATTTGAAATATAGCTCGAAACTTTAAAAAAAATGTTGCTTATTTCACCCGCATGGTTCCCGTTCCCGTGGTAATATCAAAAATCCTGTCTTAGTGCTCGCCAACATCGTTAAAAGAACCTGTATGCAAAATTTCAGTTTAATTGGTTTAGCCGTTTGGGCTGTGCGTTGCCTTGCCTGTAAGTCAGTCACGGTATTGTTTTTTAGTATTAGACTTATGTTGTACATTATCATGGTGTGTTGTACATTAACATTTAAAATGTATCATAAGTATAAAAATAGCATTGACAACGCAAAAATTAAAAAAACATAATTTATTAGCTGTTGCATCATAATATTGATCGTTAAACATTTGTTTTTTCTCTCTTTCGAATGCAAGGAAGGATATTCTTACAGCGTATAAAAATATAAAAGTATCGGAGAATTTCGACAGTGGTCCGCAAAACTCGGTAGCTCATTGGTTAGAGCAGTGGGCCGGATTCCCAAAGGTTCAAGTCACATCTGAAAATTCATTTGTGGCCGAGTTCATTTGTTCCAATATTTTCCTTGTTAAAATTTATCATAAATGGTGGTTACATTTATTATTTGTTTCTAACATAGACCTTGTTAGGTCACAGCAAGAATAAAATAATTATATTTATGTATGTACGTAAGCTATATTATACTATTTTTTAATCTTATAATATTTTAATTTTAAGATCGTTTTATTATATTCAAGTAAAACAATCTTAAAACTACAATAAACTATTGGTTGAAATATTCTTGCAATTAGTATTTCAGCTAGTAATTCCTAGAAAGATACTGCCTTGGCTTTTTCTTAAATATAGGTAATTTATATGCGATGTTTTGTTGATAACTTCTGGGAGTTTGTTGTTTAAAACTGTCATAGCGTATGCTGGACCATACGCTATCCAAACGCTAGTCTACTATTTCTAATTTGGGTTTAGGTTGTGCTAATTTCGTACGGTGGCGTAAATTTTGAGATCTTTAATAAAGTGAAAACAAGTGTAAATGGATACTAGAGTTGAAATTAAAATGTTTTAGTCTCAACGATCTTCTAATGTCGATGATTATTTTCAATAAGTTTTAGTATACTTAGATTTTTGGCTCCAAAAAAAATGTAGAATACGAGATATCACAGCTCGAGAAGCACACAGGGGGTTTATTGTCTAATTTTAAGTCTATCACAATCCCTTTAAATTTTTCATTTAAAAGGTACATATTATTCACATCGCATCACATAGCATCGCGCCACAACTATTTGACCTATGAAAGGGATTGCATTCGATTATAAAATTAAACACTTAAGGAGGGGTTGCTATTGTGTATGTCCTATACAATGGTTCTGTAATGAACTAATTACCCATATTTTGTTTTATATAAAAAGCTCGAGTGATTGAAGAAGTAAATGTAAATAATGAATTATATTATTATATAAACCAAATATTAATGTTTTTTACTCACTTAAAAAGTGTTAGTAAGTAAATTGTAAGTCCGCCTGGCTAGCGACTACCATCTTATCCAAGTCCGTTCCGGCAGTTAGAGGTAAGATAGCTAGTTCCTCAGTGATTGAGGATACCGGGAGAGGCGCGCTTCCATCTTAAGCCTTATCAGTACAGTACTAGTATCAGGTTGCATGTATCTACCCATTTTTCACAAAAAAACCCAAACACAAACGCTTTGGAAACCATACTGTATAGTTTTTATGAATTTGAGGTATTTTTTTAATGAGATTTTCATTTTATTAGGTGCTTTTTATTTTTCCACGAAATAAACAATTAACTTACCTACTAATTTCTTTAAAACACACATGATTTATTAAACTCAATAGGTTCATTCATTCACTCCTTACCTATCGTGCTATTTATTTTTCCACGAAATAAATAATTAACTTACTATTTTTTTTAAAACACACATGCTTTATTAAACTCAATAGGTTCATTCATTCACTCCTTATTTATCGATAAAAAAAATATCGATTACTTCAAGCACTACTGTCATTATTTGACATTAGTAATCGCCCCTCACCCCCGCAAGAATTGGTTGATCGTGTTTTCATACATTCTTCTCGGGTTTCGTGTCCAGTGGTTAATTCGTCCAAGCCGACCGACCATACATCTCGGATGCAGAGGTTCAGGGTTTGATTGCCAATATCACAGACCTATATCGAGTCGAGATAGACGGTAAAAGTGTACCTACCTTGCGTGCCAAAAGTTTGATCCACGTCAAAGTTTAACGACCTAAGTCAGTTCGCTTGAGACCATTGCAATGAAAACACGCGTCACTCAAAAACGAAAATAATTAATTGTGCAGTGCTTTCTTGCAAGAGCTCGTCAATAACATTTTCACATCACTAAATTTGTTCGTGACGTCATCGTAGGTACGAAAAAATCGACACGCTAGGTTCTCCTACACTTTGAAGCGCTCTTTTCGTCTATCTCAATATAGGTCTGTGGCCAATATAATAAAAATTTATTAAATTTAAAATTGGCTTAGCCTTCACCAATTAACTGTAACCTAAAAGCAAAATGTAGATCTTTCTCCTAAATAGACTTATTTTGTTTATCAAATTCGAGAGCATACCTACTCTTATATCAAGTAAGAATTTATCAATCACCATTGTATTAATCTTGATGTGTAGTGAACATAATATTGTACGTTCTTTCTAAGCATCGCAACAAGTAAAAAAAATACAAAAATAGTTTTAAATTAAGATTGAGTCTTTATTTTCACTATTCCATCCATAGGAAGGCCAGACAGAGCCATAGCAGTGGGGGGACGTAGAAATGGCTAACGACGAGTATTTATTTGCATCTTCTCTACTAATTTGCAAACGATTGGTCGTTACGATTCATCGTTACATAATGCAAATTGCAATCAATAAAAATAATGTATAAATATGTTATCTGTGGTGATGGAAGTAAGGGGAATCCAGTATGCTTTTTACGTAGTGTTAAAATAGGGAAACAGTTTGTTCATACAAATATTACGACTACTTCGATCCGTCAGCGGTCCGTCAACTTCTGCGGCATGGAGATTCACGGATGACGGAGAGAAATCGGATGACGGAAGACGTGTAGACGTGTAGTGCGTAAGCTACCATACAAATAGTTATACAAATACTTATACGGCTATGACGGTCCACCTTTTCAAGGTTTCGGATCGGATTCGGAACGGAACAGACGTAGTGCGTAAGCGTTCTAACATCATGCTCTCAAAATCACGAAAGAATGGAAACCAAGAAATGCTAGGATAATAAGTAACACAACGGATATGGAAAGAGAAACAGACAGACTGGATAAGACCCTCATGAAATCCTATCTATCGGCCTGTCCGTTGAAAAAAGTCAAGTTCAGGGAAGTGATTACCCTGGTGGAACACAGAACTCAATAAACTAAGAAAGAGAACCAGAAAAGCACTCAGAATTGCGCTAACAAAGGACGATTACGAGAGCTGGAACAAGTACTGAGAAGAACGAAATAATTTCAAGTACAAAAGTCGAAGAGAAAGAAGAATGAGATGGGAAGCCTTTGGCGAAAACATCTCTGGACGGCCTGAGTCGGCCAGGCTAATGAGAATGTTAGCAAAAGACAACACCTGCAAACTAGGCAGTCTCAAAAAAGATAACACTATAATAGTGGATCACAAAGAAATATTGACCGAAATAATGGCCACTCACTTCCCGGACTGCATAGAGCACAAAGAGGAGGAGATGAAAACTCTATCCACAGAACACCTATCAGTCGGTGAGGCAGAGGCTGAACTAGTTATTACAGAAGACAGGCTACGGTGGAGTATCACCTCATTTCAACCCTACAAAGCAGAGGGACCAGACAGCATCTTTCCTAAAATGCTACAAACTGCTCTCAGATTCATAATGGAGGATCTCTTAGCTTTATACCGAAGCAGTCTAGCAACGAATTACATTCCAAGTGGCTGAAGAGAAGTCAGGGCTGTCTTTATATATCTAAAGCAGGGAAGGCTACACATCAGGAGGCGAAAGCCTTCAGGTACATCAGCCTTTCTTCATTCCTATTGAAGACACTGGAAAATATAATAGACAGACATATAAGAGAAACCATTAATAAAGTGAAAGTCCACTACATGACAATCACAATGCTTATATGGAAGGGAAATCCATTGAGATAGCCCTCCACAACAGCGGTCAGAGTAGAGAGATCCAAAAAAGATAAGGAATACGCCGCTCTTGCATGCTTCTTCGACGTCGAGGGCGCTTTCGATAAAGCGTCTGCACATGCCATTGCGGAGGCCTTGAACAGAGAAGGCGTAACAGAGCAAATATCAGGTTGGATCACCAACATGCTACAACACAGATCCATACAAGCAGAACTAGCAGGCAATAAATACACCATCAGAGCTAAAAGAGGTTTTCCCCAAGGGGGATGTCTATCTCTACTTTTATGGTGCATTTTAATAGACGAATTAGTAAGAAAGATCACCGCTATGAACATATAAATACATCCAAGCGTACTCGGATGATGGCCTTTTACTTGTGAGCGAGAAAGTACCAAGCGTGGTCAGAAACATAATGAGAAGAGGAATTATGACAACACTGGGCCCTTATTCTCTATGACCACTTTGCGATTCCTTGCTTCAAAACCACGCCAATATCGTACATGGTTACGACATTTTCAAAATTCGTATTCTCTATGACACTTAAATGAAACCGTGTGATATGAACGTGACTTGCGCGTGGTTTGAACTGTCAAAAAATCCACGTTTTAGAAACGCGTGGAATCAACGTGGAATCTGCAAGGAATCGTTGTGACTGTGAAGAAATTTATTGTTTTTGTGATAAAAACTATTTAAATAAATTTATAACGTACCTAAGGCCAAAGACCTTCTAAACACCATGTCTTTCTTTAAGTATTTCAGTGAAATTTAGTGTCAGCTATTTATATTATAATCTACTATTACTAAGATTTTGTAAATTTTGTATCGAATTAAACCACATGTAACTATAAAACTATTTTATTATGAACTTTTATGTAAGTATTTTGCACGCAACTACCGAAGACCATTCTTGATCTACACTTATGAATGAACTTGTGAATCACATTTTTAAACAAATTGATTTCAATGAAGTAAGATGTTTTAGTTTACATCGCTTTTAAATCTGGAACAAATGCAATAGACATATGTTAGGGGTTATGTAAGTAAATTAGATATTATAAGGCAAGTAACTTGTAACATTTTTGGGAGTAACAAACGATTAGGTACTTACAATAACAAATCGCTTCAAATAAAATACCGCCAAGTACATCAAAATTCTTCAAACAAAATATACTCGTAGGTACAATATTAATGTTTTGAAGTGTATGTATATATTTCCATTGAAATACTAAGTATTATTATTTCTTTCTTGTAATAAACATATAATAAACAAACAAAATTGAATCAATTAATTTTCATTGTATAAATCGATAACAAGAAATAAAAAAGTAAAAAGGAACGTTCAAAAACGTTCGAACGTTTTGGTTTTGCTGCGTGTTTGTTTAAATTATTGAGTAATATTTTTTCTTTGTTATTGCTAAAATTGCATTGTTATGATATAAACGATTAAATATTAATATAAACATAATAAATCACGGTTAATTGTTAGTGAAATTAAATTTTGCAAGTAATAAATTTGAAATCTTAAAAGTTTTAAGTTTAGTTTTCGAACGCACTCGTGACTTCATAACGTACCAAAGACAATTTGTCTTGGAGGTGTCTTGGAGCGCGGTGGGACTTACAGAATAGAGTTGACCAGATTCCTTACCGTGACAAGATACGATATTGACGGGGTTTATGCGTGGTAAGGTTTAAGTGTGGAATCTAAGTGGTCATAGTGAATAAGGGCCCTGTGATGGTGTAGGAACAAGGGACTGAACCTCAACTCTACAAAAACCAAACTGATGCTGTTCACAAATAAGAGAAAGGTTGATAGAATGACCCAATAATCATTGAGGACGAGAAGCTCGGAGCGGTAAAAGAATTCAAATATCTAGGGGTGATCCTGGACAGCACCCTCAGTTTTAGAAACCACATAAAAGAAATAAGTAAGAGTGCGATGACAGCCCTCATGCAATGCAGAAGAGCCGTTGGCAGGAACTGGGGCATGAAACCCGAAGTAATCCAATGGATCTATAGGTCAATCGAACTACCAAGAATTTGGCACGGTGCCCTGCACCCCGACCGCCTAACAGTATGGCTAGTGGTATCGCTATAGCTATCAAACTTCAAAGTCTCATAAAACCCTTCAACGAAAGGGTTATTGTCTAATTCCTACATATTTCTATTCATCTCATTAGATGTAGTGTAGTGTATTCACTATTGCATTTTTAGTATGAAAGTGATAGCGTGAGCGAGAGCCCTTGTAAGGGGTTTGAAAAATTGATAGCAATAGCACAAGCGATACCGTTAGGCGGTCGGGGTGCTGGTATGGTGGCTGGCACAAGGCGCAACTAGAATAAACAGGAAAGAACTACGAACGAAGGTACAGAGACTAGCCAGCATCATAATACCAGGAGCTATGAGAACAACTTCCACGGCCGCCCTAGAAATGATAGGCTTTAGTTCAATAGACATAGAAATAAGAAGAAAAGAGAGCTACAGAACAATGGTTTAAGCTGAATAGCACAAATCTATGAAAAAAAAGAAACAATACAAAGGTCACGCTGAAATAGGCAAAAAGTACGAAGAAAATCTTTCTATGATATTGGCTAACAACGACCTAATAAATAAGAAAAGGATTTTCGACAAAAAGTACAGGGTAAGCATCAGATCCAGGGAATACTGGAAGTCAGAACAAGATGATCTGGATTTCACTGCAATATGGGAAAAGAGTCAACTAAGCTATCGGGAGCTGGAGTGTAGGTATATAGCTAAACTCGACACAAAAAGGGCCACTTTCAATCTGGGAAAATACACAAGCGTTATTAGCTATAATGCAATGCGCGTACATGATTAAAAGGGAGATAAGCGACCACAACGCAGGAGAATAGTAATATACAGTGACAGTCAGGCTGTCATCAAAGTCCTTGACAAAACGGAGACTACCTCAGCCCTGGTAAGGAATGTAAACAAACCTTTGCATTGACCAACCAACCATTCAGGAACTTGCAAACCTGGTTGAGGTAGAAATTGCCTGGGTACCCGGACACGAAGGTAACATTGGCAATGAGGAAGCCGATGCATTGGCTAAGAAGGGGGCTGATGAACCGTTCATCGGGCCGGAACCAAGACTGCCAATCTCACACAGAATCTCCAAAAACATCATCGAGATCAGGACAATCAAAGAAACTAACCAAAGATGGATGAACAGAAAGGACCGCAGACAGTTCAAGATCTTCATCAAATCAGTAGACAAGAAGAAAACCAGAGAGCTACTAAAACTGGATAGGAGAGACATAAGAAACATTGTAGGAATATTGACAGTACACTGTCCTCTAAACAGACACCTGTCAGTGATCAAAAGAGCTGAGGACCCTATCTGTCCGCAATGTAGAGAAAAAGAAGAAACAAGCTACCACTTCATGGGAGAATGCCCGATGTACGCATCGCTGCGCTGGGAGCCGTTTGAAGTAAACAAGCTGAAAGAAAACGATCTAAAGCAGTTTACGATAAGTCAAATTAACAGGTATTGTAAGCGCACAGGTAGGTTCAAGGTTCCGACGCCTGTGGGGTAAATGATAAACCGCCTTCCTCCATGATTTCAGGGGCCTTTGGGGAACTGGGTGAAATTATTCCACTTATGGTGACTGATCGCCCGTCATGCTTCGCCGGGTGTCCCTCCTTCCAAATAATAATAAAGTGCTCTAACGCTTACGCTTATTTAGTAGTTTCATTTTCGATCGGTGTGAAACACGGATCGTACGTAACGATAACGACCGATCGTAACTACCTACCGTAATATGGCGTTCTTTATGGAACCCACAGACATAGATCTAAAGATCTTAGATCTATGTCTGTGATGGAACCGCTTGTAAATAATCAAGCCTGAAGTATGCGAACTTGAAACATTATAGATAAAGTATTTAACATGAGGTGGCATAAGGTCGTGACGTGATTTGATGACTTCCGCGCTGTATAAAGTGCAAGTCAGGAAGTTTGTCTCAGTCTAATAACGAAAGAAAGTTGGTTAGAGACACCTTCCTATGTATTAAAAGCGGTAAGTAGCGGCCGCTCGCGGTTTCACCCGCGTGGTTCCCGTTCCCGTGGGAATATCGGTATAAGAAGTATCCTTTGTGTAAAAGTATCCTTTACCTGTGTACCAAATTTCATACAAATCCGTTCAGTAGTTTCGGAGCCTATTCAATGCAAACAAACAATCAAATCATTCCTCTATATAAATTAGTATAGATACGCTCTTATTTAAACATTATCATGGGTTTTTTTTCTTGTAGGTTTGCTCTTGTTCCAAATTTAGCTTGAGGGCAAAACATGATACATGATACAATGGAGAGCTTACACTAGGCGCGCTAGGTGCCTTCACCCTGTTTTTGAAAATTGATGGGCTATATCTGACATGTAAAACATGTGGCCCATTGGACGCTTTGATTACAATGACATAGGACCAGGCAAAAGACCGTCCGTCCCCAACCAAGGAGTATATTTTGTGCTTTAAGAAGATTGGTCAACATCAGTGTTAAAATAATATATGTATAAATTATATAGCAAAGTGAAGACAGATGAATGAATATAAATTCATTTATTAAGAACTTCTTGTCTGTAACAGGTTAAATTATGTAACTATATATCCATGATACACTTTAATTCGCCATTAGCAGGACACCATTGTCTAAGAGAACAATGGAATATCTATAACTCAAGACCTGAGAGATGAGACATATAGGTATTGCTAAGAATTCCTATTTTCTAAAATGTGTAAGAAATCCATGATGAACTTTAATTTGTCATTTGCTAGCAGGACGCCAGTGTCTACTAGAGAACAATGGAATATCTATAACTCAAGACCTGAGAGATGAGACATATAGGTATTGCTAAGAGTTCCTATTTTCTTAAATGTGTAAGAAATCCATGATGAACTTTAATTTGTCATTTGCTAGCAGGACGCCAGTGTCTACTAGAGAACAATGGAATATCTATAACTCAAGACCTGAGAGATGAGACATATAGGTATTGCTAAGAATTCCTATTTTCTAAAATGTGTAAGAAATCCATGATGAACTTTAATTTGTCATTTGCTAGCAGGACGCCAGTATCTACTAGAGAACAATGGAATATCTATAACTCAATTTCATTGCATATTAAATTATTTGTCATCTGAGTATAATGCAGATGAGATCTCAATTTTTGTAATATAACAAACAAATAACAAAAACTACATTTACAAAACAAAAATAAATTAGAGTTATATCAATGTATCAACAACATGTAGAAAGGTAAGGGTAAGTCAGTAAGTATTTTAGGGAAGACTTCAGTTAATAAAAAGCAAATTAGCATTGAAAAAAAAAATTTATAAAAAATATAAAAGTATTGGAGAATTTTGATGGTGGTCTGCAAGTCTCGGTAGCTCAGTCGTTAGAGCATTGGACCGGATTTCCAAAAGTTGTGGGTTCAAGTCCCATCTGAGAATTCAATTGTGGCCGAGTTAATTTTTTCCAATATTTTTTTATTAAAAAAATTATCTTTTTGTTTAATCTTATAATTACCAACTTATCTTAATTATTCAGGATTAACTGTTAATCTATTTCCGCTTATAATTATTGCCAATTAAAGATGATAATAATGAACATAACTCACTTCATTTCTGATAAGAAATATTAAAGATTTTTGACAAGATCAGCTTGCATACTTCATCTTTTTCAGTTGCACATAACCAATTGGTACTAATAAATCCCTTAGTTAGAATTTTAGATCATCTAATTAAAGATTTATTACTTTTTAGACAATCTGCTTTTAACCTCTCAGGCCCCCAGTTATGAGTCAAATTGATATTCCATTTTTTATCTGGACACTGGTGTCCTGCTAGCTTAAGACAAATTAATACAGATACAATATTATGTTCAAGAGTTTTTTTAAACACTTATATTTCTATATATAGGCAACTTTCCTATAGGTGGAGGTGTGAAACATGAACTGGAGACGAAAGTTTATTTTGATTCCTAGACACCTATGTTTTATTATGTAGTTGGGTTTTTATTGTTTGTGAAAGGGTGTTTAAAACGAATTGGCAAAAAAAACTACGTAGTAGCAGCCGTTGGAGTTTACTGTATAAGCTAGCCAACGGATTGTTGATTTTATACGTTGAGCATAAAAAGGATTATTTATTTCAAAATACTTACCGTTTTCAGCTTCTTCTTAGGAATAGAAGGGTCATCCATTTCACTGTTTAAATTGTATTTAACTTAGCCTTAAACTGTCTTTAGTTTAGTCAAAGTTTGAAAGCTATCTAAATAAATAAGAGATTCATCTATTTCAGAAAACACGAAACACCATCAAATTACAAATTAACAAAAAAAACTAATGAATCAACTCGCTCTCGCTCGCTCCCTCAATCACTCAATCAACTGACTGTCAGTCAAGTCAGCTGTCAAATTTGACAATGACAAGCCGCTATTGCTCTTTTTCCATTAATTACATGCTAACATCAGAGACCTTGCCGCCCATCTAGATATAGGTTTTTGACGAATTATGAAATACAATTAGAATCATTATTAATTTTAAACAAAACATACTGAAGCCGGGTATTCATTACGCAACATTCGTTTATAAACAGTGTTTCTCGATGTTTCATCATCTCGATAAACAGTTTATAAACAAAAGTGAAGAAACATTGTTTCTGTAAACATGTGGCCGACTGTCGTGTTCCCCACCTTGAGTGGAGAGCAAGACGAAAACATTAGTTTATAAACAAAAGTTGACAGGTGTGGACGTATGTTGCGATCATGAAGCTATAGAGAATACTGGAGGCCAAACTCAGTTCTTAAAGTTGAAGCCAAGTAGGTATAACCTCAATTGACCTTTCGTTGGACTCCAGTGTGGCTATCTCATAAATCTAAATTTGCCCGGAGCCTGTTTCATAATAGTTAATGATATTAATTGCTAATATTATTAGACTCATAATAATAATAATATTAGTAAGCATTTTTCTGTTTATAAACTTTTTGACATCACTGATAAATGATATCTCTTTGACGTCACTAATATCATTAGACCTGAAAGCTTATGGAATCGAAGCCAATATGAAAAACTTAAACAAAGAGAGTACTTTGCAACCGCTAAAATTAGTTATAACCTTTAGTAAAAAATTATACGCAAAAATTAATTATGCTACCTATAGGCGTAGCAGCATACGTACTTAGCTGCAAATAAATAGAAATTCGTAACTTTTGACGCAGTCATTTCGATTTCATTATTCAATATTCCCGAGTTGTAATTCAATCTGTAATTTGTTAAATTATATTTCATTAAAATTAAGCTATTTCCATAAAATAAATTAAATCATCACAATATTGTTTTCTGAATTTCCTCATTATTGTGGTATCCGGCATCCTCGTGCAATGGTAACACCGTATGTGTCTATGTCAATCAATCAATATGGTGGATGTCAATTTCTAATTTTGTCGACTCGAAAGTTGCGATTCATAATACGACGTTTCTTGCTATCAAAACGTTATTCTATTCTGCATTTAAAAATATTAGGTCTTAAAGTATGAAATTGCCGTATTGTAAGAAGAATTTTAGGCAAATTTGAATTTTCATACTAAGTACTAAGATTTTGAATGATTTGAAAATAGCTTGTATGTACAATTTTTTTTATTGCATTGAGCTAATTTAATTAAATTAGATTCTTAATTTAATGTTAAGAATCAAATGAATTTAATTTAAAAAAAGCAAAATTAATTCACATTTAGCCACCGCGATTTTTCCCTTAATACCTAATTCCGATAATACCATTCGTCTATTCTACCGTTACTTCTAGCATAAACTGGGTATATAGACATAAATTTGCACTGATAATTCTGAAACATAATGACAATTTCATATTTAGACCAAGATCCGAGATAGACCTATTATTATCATCGTGTAAACTGTACACATGCATACCTACACAGATATTTATACGTTTTTACCTATATTACTAGTTTTAATCTTTAAACTTGTCTCCTTTACTTTGTAGTTGTATGGACACCCTATTTAGAAAGAGAGGAGGGGGACCTATGGAGCGAGATAGAATGCAGTCAAGGTCATTTTTTTTGCTTCAAGTAGGTATGAGGAGTTTGGCCTCCAGTATTCTCTATAGCTTCATGGTTTTGACCATGAAGCTATAGAGAATACTGGAGGCCAAACTCAGTACTTAAAGTTGAAGCCAAGTATGTATAACCTCAATTGACCTTTCGTTGGACTCCAGTGTGGCTATCTCATAAATCGAAATTTGCCCGGAGCCTGTTTCATAATAGTTAATGATATTAATTGCTAATGTTATTAGACTCATAATAATAATAATAATAGTAAGCATTTTTCTGTGTATAAATTTTTGACATCACTGATAAATGATACCTCTTTGACGTCACTAATATCATTAGACCTGAAAGCTTATGGAATCGAAGCCAATATGAAAAACTTAAACCTTTAGTAAAAAAATTATACGCAAAAATTAATTATGCTATAGGCGTAGCAGCATACGTACTTAGCTGCAAATAAATAGAAATTCGTAACTTTTGACGCAGTCATTTCAATTTCATTATTCAATATTCCCGAGTTGTAATTCAATCTGTAATTTGTTAAAGTATATTTCATTAAAATAAAGCCATTTCCATAAATTAAATCTTCTCAATTATTTTTTCTGAATTTCCTCATTATTGTGGTAACCGGCATCCTCATACAATGGTAACACCGTATGTGTCTATGTCAATCAATCAATATGGCGGATGTCAATTTCTAATTTTGTCAACTCGAAAGTTGCGATTCATAATACGACGTTTCTTTCTATCAAAACGTTATTCTATTCTGCATTTAAAATTATTAGGTCTTAAAGTATGAAATTGCCGTATTGTATGAAGAATTTGAGGCAAATTCGAATTTTCATACTAAGTACTAAGTTTTTGAATGATTTGAAATAGCTTGTATGTACTATTTTTTTTATTGCATTGAGCTAATTTAATTAAATTAGGTTCTTAATTTAATGTTAAGAATCTAATGAATTTAATTTAAAAATAGCAAAATTAATTCACATTAAGCCACCGCGATTTTTCCCTTAATACCTAATTCCGATAATACCTTTCGTCTATTCTACCGTTACTTCTAGCATATACTGGGTATATAGACATTAATTTGAACTGATAATTTATTCTGAAACATAATGACAATTTCATATTTAGACCAAGAGACGAGATAGACCTATTATTATCATTGTGTAAACTGTACACATGCATACCTACACAGATATTGATATGTTTTTACCTATATTACTAGTTCTAATCTTTAAACTTGTCTCTTTTATTTTGTAGTTGTATGGACACCCTATTTAGAAAGAGAGGAGGGGGACCTATGGAGCGAGATAGACTGCAGTCAAGGTCATTTTTTTTTGCTTCAAGTAGGTATGAGGAGTTTGGCCTCCAGTATTCTCTATAGCTTCATGGTTGCGATAGTTGAGGTAGCCATTTTCGAACCACAGATTACCGAGCCGCGCAATTTGACAGCTCTTACTAATACTCTTAAAATTATCATATTTTCTTTTCACGAGAATAAATTATCCACAACAATTGGTAGCATTTTATGTTTGTGAAGGAACTACCGCTGCTGCTACATTGAAAAACATTATAACAGTAAGTTTAAATTAGTAGCTTGATGATCTGCCAACTCTGCAAAGGATTTACGGAGTGAGAGTTTATGTTCAATAACCTATATAAAAAAACTTGTATCTGTGTTTTCAGGAAGTTGTGAAGGCTTTAAAACAAACAGGTCCCTCCTATGGCGATAATTTGTGACCAAGGATCTACATTCTGAACATGCTTGAAAAGATTTCAAGCAGACAACAAGCGTGAAAACTTGATTAATGAGATGCCTGAAGGTTAGTACTTAGAACTTCTGAAGAAATGGAAATCATTAACTTTAAAATTTATTTATATTTATATTATATTTTTTCACATAAACCTATGTCTTGTGAACATTGAGTTAATTCACACATTTTGTAATACCAAGCTGCTATATTTTTTCAGGTCATTAAAATTTAAATCGCCATTAATTTACACAAATTCTGTATTATTTAAGATCCATCCTTATAAAGGGCATACATACTAAGCAAAGACCTGTCATTATGTGCCAAAACTGATATACGAATGCTGCATAAAACTACAGATGACCACATTCAACCAACATCATCACAACGAATGAAGGTAAATTTATATCCTCACTGATGTCATAAATGTGAAAGTACCTAACTGTTTGTTACCTTACATTTTTAGTTGACATGTTTTTCCATAAATTTAAATTATATGTTATAAAGACACTTAAGCGAAGGTAGATGATTATTTAAAAGAAAATGCATGGATGTGATACTTTTGTATGAAAAACTGAGTATATGAAAATTTTCCTCTTATTTAAATATATTTCAAGATTGTAGATTTGTGTTTGGCAACAACATTCCATTGTAAATGTTCTTGTTTCTGTTAAAGTTGATAAGTTTGTTGCGGCCGTTCGTCTCATCAGTTCAAAGATGTCCCGAATGTTTGGTAGGGAAAAAAAATGGTCTATTTGAATAAAACTCTTTGACTTTGCCCTTGACCCAATGCCTCTTTTGTCATGATTTTAAGAACTCTGATTGAAATAATTAATAAGTCATGAACAAATATCCACACCAACCAAACATACTGATTAACATCAGAAACAAGTTTTTTAAATCAGTTCACATTGATTGCATTGGAGGTCTTCAGCATCATGCTGATGCTTTAAATTTTTTAATTGTTATTGTTTGTAGAGTCCAAATTCATAAGTTTTGTACAATAATAAATAAAAATATAAAAGGGTCTTTTTCAGAATCTAGTATTAATATTAATTTTGTTATGCATCAATTGGCACTTGAAAAGCGCAAAAGGTATACCTACTGAAAGAAAATTACAATCAATAAAATAATTGTATTTTTTTATATGTGATGATGATTGGCAGGCAATGATTTTTTACAGGTTTTGTTTCATTTAAATATGTTACTTGTAGCTGCAATACTATTATAAACAATGTACCTATCTTTGTTCTCAGAATCCCAGAGAAGAGACCAGTGGCAGCATGGGTAGGACGGGCATTGTGCTCGGCGAGTCCCACATTACATTAAGTGACCAACTTAGTGTAATGCGCTAATGCGTAAATGCATTTTTCCCGTGCATAATAAGAAAAAGCCAGAACTAGATTCCAATTTCGTTCTTTTTTTGCAATCTTATTTTTATTCTAATATTAAGTATGTAATAACACTAAATTTGCTATTAAATGAAATCGGTACCTGGTTCCTACATGTCATCGCTTAGTAATAGTTAGTGTATTACTTGTCATCTCATAACGCTTCTAAAAAATTTAAATAAATGTTCTTCTTTTTCATTAAACACATGGTTGTATCACAAGTTGTTGAAATCACTGTTTATAATTGTTTAACTTCTTCCATCAATTATGTACTGATAAAAGAAATGTTATATTTTAGTCATTCACACTTCTTAGTTATTGAAAATTAGTATTTATACATTATTTTTTAGCTTATAGGTAATGATTATAAGTAAAGTAATGACTTATTACTTCATTAAAAATGCAATTTTACAGTTTATTAATAATAACTTATTTTTTTTACTAGGTTAGTCATATTGTTGTATTATTGTGATTTGAATTAAATAAAAATTTAATCTTATTTTGTTGTTTTATTCATTTGAACATTTAAAAGTATAGGATTGAAAAAGTACACTAGGGCTGTAGTGCTGCTTGTATCGATATCGATAATTTTTAGTATATCGATATGTCTTTCGATAGACTGCCGCACTATCAATGTGAAGCTGACATTAGACTAAGAAACGGCCAATAGCAGGCTTGATTCCTATCTGTACACTATATAATTTGTGCTTCACTTTCACCACTCGATGGCGATACGAACACTTTACGCAGCTATTGTCACGATGTTCATGCTACGGCTTTTTAGTTCTCGTTTTAGTCATGGAGGCGCTGTTGAAGTTTCTATTCTATACATGTCTATCGTATAATGTTCGATGACAGCTCGGATACGCTAACTACTCGCAAACACGAATTATTCGTGCTATGAACACTAGTGACAGTGCGACCAATTGTGGCAGATTTCTGCCATTTGGGCAGATTCAGCACCTGAATTTTAAGTGTGGCAGATTATGCCGACGATTTCTAAAAGTGGTAGAATTTGGCAGATTTGAAAGAAATCTTTAAAATACTTAAAATTAATAAAGAATTCCTTCAATTTTGCCAAATTATGCCAAATTTTTTCACTGTATGATTTAAATTTATGACTATGTATGGCAATTAATCTATAATAAGGTTTATTTTATTATTAATGTAACTGATCATTAGTTTCTTAATAAGTAAATTGTAGTAGAACTCCTTAAAATATCTTATGAAGTAGTTTTCAGATTCGCCGTTTCTGAGATGGTCACACTGACTGGTGACAGGTCAGGTCACAGAGTAATTTGTGATAAAAAAAAACATATTAAAAAGGCAAAAGCGCAAAAGTGCGTTTGCTTGCATTTGCTTATTTATTTTCCTTCAATAATAAAAAGCGTGATCTTTAAAAGTTGCACATTGCACTGAAATGAAATCATCACATCATCGATATATAAGCTTCAACGTTTCTTTCCAGTTCTATTTTTGAAGCTGGATTTGTGTATTTCCTTTCACCGTATTTCAATTCAATCAAAATGCCTGCTGTTACTTCAACAACAGCTGAAGAACAAAATGATGCAGATCAAAAAATGTGGACGGCGCTCAAACGATACATTATACGTGAACGACAAAGGAAAAAAGAAGGTAATTCTACATGAGAAATGCTGGACCTTCCCCACAACAGCTCTTAAATCTGGCACTTTTCTGACCCTGATAATAAAAAACTCTGTAATTATGTGATATTACACCTCGATCAGGAACAATACCACATTAATTCAGTCTTTGATATATATTTTTATACAATAACAGAAACTGATATCAAAATTACTGAAAGTTAAATATTTGGTTCCTACTTTATAATCATTAATTGTCATGAAAAAGACACCGCATGTTGCCATGCTAATAGCACTTTTATGTAGGGTTTAGACCTTGCTGAAGTTCTATACTTTGCTCATAATGTAAACAGACGAGCAAGTGCTCTCTTGAGAAATTGGAGGTTGAAGTTGCCAGTCTAAACTTTGCTTTACTGTTTATAAGCTGCTGCTGAAGACTGTCAATTTGACTTGCTGTTTTTCCAATTGAATTTGAATGTTAACTTGTTAGTCATTTCGTTGAAAATGGATGTGGTTTTTTATATTGGCTGTCAAATACTCAACTTAGCAGTGGCAAAGTGTCCATACGTACCAATTCCCATTGGCTTCCCTTTTAGAAATCCCACCCCAGCGATCCACCATGCAGATCAAAATAATTATAACTAGTTTAATTTATGTATGTTTGGCTGTTACGAAGTAAACAAAATGTTTTTATTTCCATGTTTGGTTTGGCTTACCTTCGCCATATATGGACCCCTTGCCACTGCTACTTGGCACAATTTATTACCTAAGTTGAGTATTTGATTATTAAGTTACTTATCTATTCATGTCCATTTAGAGAAAAAAATGTTTGTTATCCATTTCAGAGTATGAAGCAGAAGTGGAAGAAGAAAGACTTAGAAAAGAAAGGGAAGCAAGGGAGCGACAAGATGTTATGACTTTAGGTAAAATAGTGTATTATAATAATTGTATACAAATTACACAGTAATAAATGTTTTATTTAGATATATATATATAAAGACAAAAAGGGGATGCCATTATATTGATTCTTAGTATCCTCTTTCTAGTTCTACAATATATAGATGACTCCAAACTGAGTTGTCAAATCATAGCAGACAAGCTAAGTGCAGTACCGTATCTAGGCTTTCATGCGCCCGGTGCATAATTCTAGCCCCACGGCTCGAGCTCTAATTATTCTTCAGCACTTTCTGTTCGTCGAAAGCTATTTCAAAGAAATCAATGGGCGTTCATAGACAAACAAAAATATTGTAAAATCCTATTATTTAGAAAGTACTGCTTTTCTCTCAACTACCGGGTCAGGTTTTGTTGATGACAGGTCAGATTGGTCATTTCTGCCCCCGCCCTAGGGCCTGCGCCCTGTGCCTGGGCACCGCCGCCACCTAAATTCGCCACTGGCTCAGTGGAAGTTTCTTTGGTACTCTGGCAAATCATGGTAATTCACACTTTACAGATGACACCTTCTGACTGAGAAAGCATTAAAGGTTAAGGTTTAGCTTTAACTGCATCTAAAATTATTTTAAATAAATTAGCATCTGAGAGTAAAACGGAAAATAAATTACTGTATAAATTAACAAATTTGCTCACATTTTTATACAATACTGATTTAATTTATTTTCATAGAGGAAACTAAAGAACAGATTGAACAATTGGAACAAAAGTTAAAACAACTTGAGAAAGAGAAACAACAATTGTTCATGCAGTTGAAAAAGGTCCTCAATGAAGATGAGATCAGGAAACGGCAACAACAGAAGGAGACTAAGTGAGTATAGGAATGTATGCTCTGTTTATCCATACAAATATTATAAGTGTGTTTGTTTGTCCTTCCAAAAATCAAGCCGATTGGCTTAGTTAGGGCATGACCCTAACTAAGCAAACAATCGTCTTGATTTTTGGCATAGAGTTGAAAAAACGGAGACGAAAGTAAGTAGCCTATGTTACATAGGATACTTTTTATCCCAATATTCCTATGGAAAAGGGAACCATGCGGGTGAAACCGCAGTTGGAAGCTATAATAGTATGCTGATAAAACTGATTATTTTTAACTACTTAAATATGTTAGACCCACCATCACCAATACTAGGTTATAATTTAACTCAGAGTTAGATGCATGCAAAATTATTTGTCGTCATCAGCAATTTTTTAGAGGGGTCTGCTGGGGCACTGGCCTTCCTTATGTATGGATAAGGAGAATGGGCCACGCGGGCTCAATGCGGATTGATGGGTTTTAACGACTGCACATGCATCCGGGACCAACGGCTTAATGTGCCTTCCGAAGCACGGAGGAGCAATAGAAAATTTTGGGTCACCCATCCCGTGACCGACCATTGCAGTGTTGCTTAACCTCATCAATCGCTGGCCAAGCGCGCAAACCACTGCGCCATGGGCTCTTCAAATAGCATTAACTCTGAGTTAAATGTGTTAACCTAGCTTGGCACAAGTGGCCTTTAGAAGATTAAGTTTGAACATCATACATTATGTAACTCTTTATTTTAATAAAATAAAAAGAAAGCAAAGAAGTATTATTAATAGATCTTGGTGTTAGTATTAAGAAAAATTGCAAGTTTCTTTGTTTTATTTGTAGAAACTAGCACACTATCTGATTGCTCATGGCATAGCTAGTAATCTGTGCTGTAGCATAGCCCCAATACTAGAGTCCGCGCCACAAAAGAAGCCCCTTGAGAGATAGCGCTGCAGTATATGGCCTGACCGTTCAACATTCGAAAATAAGCTCTATTACTATAGGATGATTTTAGTTCCTTAATATTCCGCGGGACTTCTTTCGTGGCGCGGACTCTAGTATTGGGGCTATGCCACAGCACAGATTACTAGCTATGCCATGAGCAATCAGATAGTGTGCTAGTTTCTGCAAATAAAACAAAGAAACTTGCAATCTTTCTTTGAGTTAGAACTTTAATCCCATCATCCTTGAATATTTTTAAAGTGACACAATATTCTGTCCAATTTGTTAAATCCCAACCGGACACCAGTTGGTGTCCTTAAAACAATAAAATATCTTATTATATCATTTTCCTGTACGTGATCAGTTATTGACATTTTATATTTCTCCAGTGAAATGCAGCCAATGAAGATGGCAATGGGCAACATTCAGATCCCGATGTTCTCAATGCAGACATCCACGGGGCAAGGAGAGCCACCACCATCTCAAGGCAGACCACCTCCTCTTACATCTCATATTATGAATAAGGTTAGTACTGCCTTTAAATCATCATCATTTCGTCATCAGATCATTGGTTCATTTTGCTGGATACTGCTATTCACACATATTAAATGATCTGTATCAATCATCATAACACACTAACAACATAAGAGACGTTCTACGGCCGGTTTCAATAATCTATTCCTAACAAGAGATAAGCCTATCTTGGTTATGTTACTTAGCAACCGCTGTTATTTTGGTTTATTTTGGGCTGATTAACAAAAATAACTAGGCAACAAAGCTCTAGTAAGCCTATCTCTTAACGAGGATAGGTTATTGAAACCGACCATTAGTCTCTGTTATATTACTAACTATGGTATCATCTACATTACAATCTTTTATGTGCCTCATCAGACCTTTGCAAGGCTAAAGGGAAACTGTGGCCTTACCGCGTAAGTGTCGTCGACTTGTCGAATATGGGCGCGACTCTTCACACGTGAGCGCTGATGCTATAGCGCTGTCTCGGTCGCACCCAGAGTCGAGTATTAACTAACTATGGAAAAGGAATCTTATTATTAGGACGATAATGTTGAAGTTGCGTTGTACGAATACGCCATCGGCTGTCAAAGTGTAGTTGATACACTTCCGCAGTAGGCCCACTGTTTCTGACCCACCCATTCTAATCACATGGTATCCTTTTAAACAAAATTTTGCAATTTTCTTAAATTATTTTAGGTGGCCTAATAAAGCCAATTTGCACGGTGCTCGCGTCCCTAAACTGTTTCATTAAGGTTGGCGCATATAAGGGCGGGCTGCACGCACCGCATCATATTACAAAAATCCTGCTGTACCTATCACTTTCGTACATTTTATATGAACTATCGCACACAACAGGCAGTGGGCCTAAGGAAAGTAGGAAAACTCATGGTAGGCCACTGGTCGAATCGACGCACGCACTGGTGGTTAGCTTTCTAGGCGTATTTTTACGTGGTTTTGTTAACCCGGCGTGAGTGAGGTCGGGTATGTCATAACCGTGAAGTTTTTAAACGCAGATTATTTAATTTTACTGTTGCCGTGCGAGTTTCGTCTTTGCTGTACCTGGGGGGAAGGGTGTGAGAGGGAGAAAAACAAGAAACTGCTACATTGAATGTAATATTGAATCCTATAGATGAATAGAAATATGTAGGAATTGGACAAAAACCCTATCGTTGAAGGGTTTTACGAGAGTTTAAAGTTTGATAGCGATAGCGATAGCAATACCGATAGGCGGTAGGAGTGCGGGTCGCGTTGCAACGCAACGCAAAAGTACGCCTCCCTATGTTTTGTATGATATATCGTCCACTAGCGACTTATCGGGGCGGGGCGAACCGCAACGCATTTGTAATGGCGCATTTCCGCATGACAGCTGCGTGGCCCGTTCCGATGTGACCCGCCCCGATCCCGAAGAAACATTTGTTTAATTATCACAAATATTGATAAATAGACCGTGGCTATACGATTTAAGTGAATGCATGAAACGTATTTTGTTCGTAACGTGATTGTTTATATTGTCTTATAACAGCAGACTATAGTTCGAGGTCCAATCCAGGTGGGTGTGAAGCGGCCGAGGAGCCCGTCTCCGACATACCCGATGTACACTCATCGTCTGCAGCCTCAGAACATGAAGCATCAGTCCGTATACTCTGATCACAGTGAGTACTGTACCTTATTTCTAGTGGTATAAAATCTGTTTTACTCTAATGCGAACTTGTTTTTGTGGTAATAAAAGTAAAATGTATAACAGATTTTTGTCTGGTAAAATAAAAGAAGTAAGTCAGTAACTATATGAAAAAGTCTATGAAACTATGAAAAACATAATTTATGTCTAACTAAGCAAATTCAATATTACCACCCCATAAGGTGTTTCTACTACTACTACTACAGTTTTACGTAACTTCTTTCTAACATAATTTTGTGATATTAGATAAAGATAAACATTAATTAAACCTTTTTAATTTTGCATTTTACAATCCTATTTTTAAGTGATAAAAAAAACAAAAATAAATTAATGTCATCCAGTTCCAGATTAAAATTAACATCTAATAGTACATTGCATACGACCATTAAAATATATAATCAATTACCATCTTTAATAATTAATGAAAATAAACATTTTTTGTTTATAAACCAATTTAAAAAAAACTAATAAATAAATGCTATTACAGTTTACATGAATACTTCAATGACACTATTTAATGAAAAAGGTATTTAAAATCTGTCATCTAAAATTACTTTGTGTCATAATTGTTTTTTTTTTATTATTATTAATTTTTATTTTTTGGATGTAAAATCTTGCTATCTAATGCTAATGAGCGCCTCCTCTCTTCTAAACCCTATTGCGTGCCCGTCGGGGGCTCCATGATGATCTTTTATTTATGTTCACCATCTTTTGTGTACATTATGGAATGCAATAAATAATTGAGTATTGAGTATTGATAATTTTTAAACAAGTAAATATACTAGAAAAAAGCAACTTGTCTCATGTCGCCCTGAGGGCGTCAGGAACATTAATGTTTTTTTTATACACTTAACACCGATTTATTATATAAGGCGAAATGGAATTTAATAATAAAATTTTAAGGGGTGGTCAGGTCAAGTGTTTGCAATCTAAGAAAAATAATAAAAAAATCTAAAAAAATCTTTTTCACCTAATAAAAAAATAAATAACGAGTTCGTAATTTACCTACTAGTTAATATTTTAAGTGTATTTTATTCATTATCAAACTTAATTAAACCTTGAATAATGAAAAAAAAACCATTAAATAAACTATTTAAAAACAGCTGATATTAAGCTACACTGCGCTGCGCGGCGCGGCGCGGCCCGCCGCGGCGCCGGCCGTCAACCCGGCCAGTCAGCTGAGAGCCATAAGTACCTACCTACTATGCAGCAAAGCTACCGCCTGGGCTGAGACCTAATTATGTTCTTTTCACAACTAATTTGAACGATTCGTTTCTAAGGTACAGTTAAGGCAAACAATCAATTGCAAGATCCAGACAAGGCCACATTGTAGTGACAAACAACACATGTTATGAGCATTGAGGTGAATATTATGCTGTGATGAGTCTTATTTAAGCTGTGACGTGACTTTATTATTCAAACTTCCCTATTAAAACAAAATCAAGTTTCAAATAAGTTTTGGTTAATAAATAGGTGTAGGTAAGTATAAGTAGGTAAGTAGTACTTACATGGCGTCGAACAGCAATCCAGTTTACTTAATAATAATATGCGTACAGCAAAAGGCTTTCCATCACACTTAACAGGCTTTGGCCTGACAAAGTAATGTAATAATAATTATGTATACGGACAGTTGTTAATTGGTTAAAGGACCTAGATACTAGAATACTTTTATGTTCAACAACGCTCCTGACGAAGCCACCGACAAAACTCTACTCGAGCCGAGTAATCAGGAGTCATCAATTCCTGAACTCGCGTGTAGTGGTAGGGATGGAAAGTGTCCTCGTCGTGAAGAGTTCGCCACGCGTAGTACTGGCTTACTCCGAAAATTCTGGCAGCATCTCGAGTACTGGCGGTTTCGTGCTCTTCGAAGAATTCCACGATCCGTTCTTCCACTTCAGCTGACACCACTCTTGGTCTACCAGCATCAACTGGCGGTGGTGGATCCAACGGCCATGTTCTCGGAAACGGTACACGGCATTCAGTATGGTGCGGTGACTGAGGCGCACTCCGAACCTCTCCTCGTAAAGCCGCGCAGCACTGCTTAACACTTCGCTACTTTCACGGTAACAAAATACCATTTCAAGGTACTCTCGACTAGTATACCTCCTAGGCATTTTTACTAAAGCGCGTCGCGACCTGATAGCACAGAATGCACAAGGAGACTAACTAAAGAAAATATCAAATCAAAGTAAAGCGCGAAATTTCACGTGATTATTAGGGGTGGGACACGAGAAAAAAAGAAAAAAATATTAATTTGTGTCCGAGTTAATATTTTCCAATATTTTTCTATTTAAAATTTACCATAAGTATAAAAATAGCATTGAAAAATGCAAAATCATAAAACATTAATTATTTTTTCAGGCACATATTATCTTGGTTTGCATTGCTTCGCAACTTTTTGTTTAGTCTGATCACATAAATATCTGGGCAACATCTTGCTCTAGTAGGCCTTATCTCTTACTGGGGATATAGCTAACTTATTGATAATATTGATATGATATACACATAGAGGCTTTCGTCGTGCGTGATACGTTAAAACTTGTATAAGTAATTAAGTTTATTACAAATTCTTTCACAATTACAAAGTGATTTTATGCAAGCCTTTAATTATCTTAGCCATCGTCTACTTCCAAATTAAGACATAAGCAGGCCATACACGCAAGTATGGCCTGCTTTAAGAAAAATAATTACATTTTTTTTTATGAATCTTTCTACAGAATAATGAAACTAGGATTACAGAATTTACACACCCAAATTGACTACCGTAATAATTTACAATAGATAGATAAGAAGTTTACTTGCTACATAAAAATTAAAATCAATAGGCAAAGAGGCAGCTCTAAAATAGCGGCTTTTCTATTGATGATTCATATTGCATGCGGTTTCATTGATCTACCGCCACTGTCATCGCCGACAAACGATGCCGCCACGGCCGCCAAACGCTGCCTATCGCTTTTCGGCACCGTCCGCGTCGCTCGGCGGTCAATCAAAAAAGTTAGTGACTCGAAGATGATTGTGGTGTGCAGACGTGCAGTTGCGCGCCGCGTGCGGGCTGCATTTTCGTTTACGATATCGATCGGCAAAATGTGAACTAATAAACAAGCAAACATGAGAAAAGTACTAACCAAACAGTGTCTCAGTGAGTGTAACAACAAATTAGTGTGTAACCCATCAATCAGTGCAATAAGGTTAATTAAGGAGTGTTGTGATGTATGAGTGAATGTGGTCGACAGCGACACAGGATAATGTATCCCTTTTTTGTATGCAGATGATATCATCTGAATGGAACTAACTATTAAGTAAGTGAATGTAACTATTAAGTAAACTGGATTGCTGTTCGACGCCATGTAAGTACTACTTACCTACTTATACTTACCTACACCTATTTATTAACCAAAACTTATTTGAAACTTGATTTTGTTTTAATAGGGAAGTTTGAATAATAAAGTCACGTCACAGCTTAAATAAGACTCATCACAGCATAATACTCACCTCAATGCTCATAACATGTGTTGTTTGTCACTACAATGTGGCCTTGTCTGGATCTTGCAATTGATTGTTTGCCTTAACTGTACCTTAGAAACGAATCGTTCAAATTAGTTGTGAAAAGAACATAATTAGGTCTCAGCCCAGGCGGTAGCTTTGCTGCATAGTAGGTAGGTACTTATGGCTCTCAGCTGACTGGCCGGGTTGACGGCCGGGCGCCGCGGCGGGCCGCGCCGCGCCGCGCAGCTGTGTAGCTTAATATCAGCTGTTTTTAAATAGTTTATTTAATGGTTTTTTGTCATTATTCAAGGTTTAATTAAGTTTGATAATGAATAAAATACACTTAAAATATTAACTAGTAGGTAAATTACGAACTCGTAATTTATTTTTTATTAGGAGAAAAAGATTTTTTTAGATTTTTTTATTATTTTTCTTAGATTGCAAACACTTGACCTGACCACCCCTTAAAATTTTATTATTAAATTCCATTTCGCCTTATATTATAAAAGTCATGTAAAGCTAATTAGTATCATTGAAGATCTATATAATTTCTGTATCTTTTTATTTTTATTATGCATTGTGTCCAACTGTATGCTCAACGGCAACTCTGGCTTTACAAACCTGTCAAATTCTTCCGTTCTACTTTGACCTTTAGGACGTAAACCATTGAGTTCGGAATTGTCTGATGAAATTTGACTTATTGTTTAAGCCTTAGTTGTTGATGACTGCTCAAAGTAAGTTTTGCAAATGACGAATGTTATGTTTTGCAGAAGTAGAGGACGGCCGCATGGGCCGTCAAATGGCCCGCGCCGTGCTTTGGAACAGTGAGTTGAATTACGATAGGTTTGGTTACCCATCATTCATGCTCGTGAAAACGAAACTTTTCTTTTACTTTTAGAACAGCTAGCATGTATAAACGAACATGGCGTATTTAAAAAAGCACTGACTAACCCTCATAATTGAGGGCAAGTTTCCACTGGAGGAAGGGTTGGAGCGGAGTTGTTATTCAGACATTGATATGGTAGGTGGAATTAGCTCTAATGTCACATGCATGGAAGCGGAAACAGTTCTGATCCACTTCAATCACACCCTTACAAGTAGACCTTGAACGCGTATTTGCTGTTGGATGCGCTTTCAATTGTACCAAAAAAGAGAAAGTAACATAACATCTTCCTATCACTTACCAAAGATAGGTTACTGAAACCGGCTTAAGAATTCCAAGTTGATCGTCTTAGTACGAAAAGGCCGGCGCAAAAGTTATGTATCTCAGATTTTAGAGAATATTTAAAAATAATATTTTGAACTATCATTGTCTCTCTAGGCAGGTGGCTAACGTTATTTTTAAAAACTTATCTATCGATTAAAATATTTTTTATGTTTTTTTTATGAACTTCGTGGAGACTCTTAGTCTTCATCATACCTGATGTTAAGTATTGATAAGGCTGAAGATGGAGCATATCCCGGAATTCTCAATCACTGAGGAACTGGCTATCTTATCTCTAACTGCCGGAACACAACAATGCTGAAAACATTGTTGTTATGGCGTCAGACTTAGATAAGATGGTGGTAGCTAGTCAGGCGGACTTACAACGAGTCCTACCACCCACCAAACTGAATACTATATGTACCCCCGTACTGGGAATCGAACCCGGGACCCCTGGGTCTGATACCGGTGGTTGGACCACTAGACCATAGAGGCGGTTAATAATAAACAAGAAAATATACCAGAAAAAATCCATTGGTCGCTCAGACGGGACTTGAACCCGCACCCTCAGGAATCTGGCCCAAATGCACTACAAGTGGTTTTTTCTGGTATATTTTCTTATTTATTACATCAAAATATAGCATTTTAAAAATGCAAAATGAAAAAGTTCTAAACTATTTTTATTCGTTAATTGTTTTGTCGTTAACAAAAAAAAGGCAAAGGTAACAATTAACTAATAAAAATAAATTTTTGGTTGATAAATAAGTTTTAATATGGACGCCTACAAAACTTCTTAAGAAAAAAAAAATATTGCAACCCGATAGAGACAAAGATAATGCAGAATATTATTTTTAAATATCCTCAAAAACCTAAGATACAATACTTTTGCGCCGGGAACTGGGTTTTTTGGGCCATCTCCTTTTGCTCTGAGTTGAGTTTGAGACATTCTCAACTTGAAATTCTTTATACATACAGACAGGATCCGACCAAAACTCGATTATATGACCATGGCTAGTTTACAATAACTTCATATCTTAACAACTTGACTTAAAATATCTATATTGATGTTAAGTTCAGTATATTAAGGCCATGTTCGTTTATATGCTAATCTGTGTTTTACCTCCCTGAATTCTTCTCACTATAGTTTTCATTTCATTTCAGTGATCAATCTCTTTTCAGTTGACTAATCGCATGATTCATTAAATTAATGTGAATTAGCATTCATATTGTGTTGTTTGTTCTATACTTCTAATTGTTTTTATTAGCTTAGTTTCCTGCATTTTGTGACGTCTTTAGTAGTTTAGTTTTTTTTCATGTTTAAATGTAAAGTTCAAGAATCTGACCGGTCGATAGCTACTTCTTTAATGTTCGTTCGTACCCTGCCTACTGCGACAGGGTTCGTGCGTGGGCTCGATTCCCACCTGGGGTTGTGATGAATATTTGTGTTTGTTCAGTGTCTGGGATAAATACACAATCGAGATTTAAAAAAATATAATCATTATAACTTTTTAATATTGCATTTTACAATGCTATTTTTATGTGATAAATATAATAATTTTCATTATTTTGTAAGGAATTTGTGATATATCACGCACATGCAATATTTATTTGATCAGAGGCTATCGTCTAAAATACATAGTCGATTCATTAATTCATTTTCAGTGCATTCGCGTGCGCGTACAGTCACGAGTAATAACATGTAATGTGACAAGGTTGCTTAGTGTTTCTATGTCATTGCACGTGTCTGTACTATAATGTATTTTGTTTAAAATAGTCTATAAATATTATTAACAGTAATACTAATCAACAGAACCCTCCCAATACGGGTCAAGCGCGGGCGGTTCCTCCGTCTCCTCCGCCGCTTATTACGCGATGCCGACCTCCGGCGTAGTGGGGGTCGTAGGCGAGAGACCGCCGCCTTTATTGTACCCCCACCACGCGCACACGCCGCACACCCCGCACACGCCGCACCACGCCAACCTGATGTACGCGCCGGCGCCGCAGCCGCAGCAGCTGTACCTGGACATGCTGAAGAATAGGGATGGCCAGCAACATCAGGAGCAGAAGAAGGATTCTCAGGTATGTTGTCAAATGTCATCGGAATTCTTCGAAAGTTTGTGTGGGTTCCTCGGCGTTCTTCTTATGGTTTTGATGCCGCTTGCGCGGCCATCCTCAGCCGTGAGGTGTGCCCGCACCGAATGCTTACTTGGTGAGACCCTCTTATACGACCATGGCTTATGCAAACAGAGTTTGGGCTATATTTAAGGTAGGGGGGGTGTTAGGCGCGATTTAAGGATAATGTATAGTCGTCAAGAGAAGTGGTGGAGGCACAATTTCATGCAGCAGCGCCATTTGGTTTTTTGCCCCTGGCGGTTAAAGTGTTGGAGGAGCTCTTCGATTGAGATTGATCATATATTTAGTAACCCCCGTTATTGTACCCTCGTTATTGTACTCCCACCACGCGCAAACTCCACCACGGCAACCTGACGTAAAGCCATCCCCGCTGAAGAATAGGGATGGACAGCAACATCAGGAACAGAAGAAGGATTCACAGGAATGTTGTAAGTGTTGACCGGTTGATCTCGATCGGGATTTCGTCCGCCAATGGCGGGTGCGGGTACGAGCTCCTTCCCTGGGCTACTTCTCGTTGGGCTTCTGCTCCACGGTGTTCTGCCACCAGACGTTTGCCGCGCGGTCAGCCTGCCAGGTTAGACAGACTCATGTCGCCCTGACGGGGCGACATGAGACTAGTTGCTTTTTTCTAGTATATTCTCTTGTTTAAAATTTATCACATAAAAATAGCATTGTAAAATGCAAAATTAAAAAGTTATAATTAGACAACCTTATAGGGGAAGGCCCAGCGAGGCCATTCTATTCCTCCTCTAACACAACGTAGCACACTAGGAAATCTTAATTACGCTTTGATGACAGATTATTGAAGTAAACTATTGAAGTCTTCGTCCATTAAACCGCCTCAACACGAGATCAGCACCCGCATTAGCACATAAGTTCGCCGTCAACCCAAATCAGCGAATTGTCCGGTGGAATTTACATCAATGAGTCAACAAGTGGCCCCTTCGCTGTTCATATATCGCCGGTGCTCTTGCGACAGCGTATCAACTAGCATAAGTAGAAGGCGTGCGGTCCCTGCGTTGACCACAATTTACAAATCTAAACTTTCTAAACTATTAGTTAGTGCCGCAAAGCTTAAAACTCTGAGCTTAAAACTGAGAGTTCTCTGGCGAGGCGGTGTTGGTCTGGTACTGAAATGGTTGATGAACGACAACCTGAAAAGCTCGTTTTCTTTCAGCCGCAAGTGTTGATCGGTTTGAGCGAAGCGCACCACCCTGCCGTGAGCAGTGGCATGGTCTACCAGACGCCGGTGAGTCGCCATCTCGCCATACATCCGCCGCAGCATTCTACTATGCAGGTATGTTGTAAATTAGATAGGTTATTGCGTAAAAGTGATCGTATTCCTTTGACAGTTCATATTGTATTACTGGATTTCCATTCTCGCGAACGCGTTCGACGAAACGTTCGACGGAATGTTCGACGAAACGTTCATCGACACCTTCGACACGAATCACGCGGGTGAAACCGCGAGTGGCCGCAAGTTATATTAAAAATGCGAAAGTAGGTGAGAATTTATGGTAAATTTTAAATAGAAAAATATTGGAAAAAATTAACTCGGCCACAAATGAATTCTCAGACGGGAATCGAACCCGCGACCTTTGGAAATCCGGTCCAATGCTCTAACCGCTGAGCTACCGAGACTTGCGAACCACCGTCGAAATTCTCCAATACTTTTATATTTTTAATACGCTGTAGGCCAGCGTTGTCACATCAATGCTAGGAATATACTTGCATTCGAAAGAAACATCTTTTCAGGTGTCTAACGATCGATTAAGATGCAACTGCCAATAATTTATGATTTTGTAATTTTTGCATTTTTCAATGCTATTTTTATACTTATGGTAAATTTTAAATAGAAAAATATTGGAAAAAATTAACTCGGCCACAAGTGAATTCTGAGACGGGAAGCGACCTTTGGAAATCCGGTCCAATGCTCTAACCGTAGGTCCGGTCCAATCCTCTTTCACGCAAAAACTTCTGAACTGATTTGGATGAAATTTGGCACACAGATAGGAGATAGCCTGGATTAAAACATAGGCTTCTTTTTATCCCAATACTCTCACGGGAACGAAAAGTCGGGAACCACCCGTGTGGTTGCCGCGGACAGGCAGGCATAATAAACTTTATGCTTTTTATGTTGAGCATGTCTGGGGTTCCAAATACTTGGTTCGGCTTGATATGCTCCTAAAAATTTTAAAATAAACTTAATGCTCCAATCCATTTTTATGTATCGTAAAAACATACAACTGTTTTAGTAAGAAATAGTTAATGAGTGAGCGAGCGAGAGCGCTAATCGGGCGGGGCTGCCAGTTGGTAAATTACAAATTTTCTCCAGATTTCATATTATTTTCTCCTAAAATTATAATATTTCAATGATTTTTATGAAGTTTAAAACTAAGTTTATATCATCTGTTCAGATGATGCAAACTTAGTTTTGATACTTGGATAATTTACTAAAACGTGATTTTAGTTTTCCCCAAAAGTGATACTTTTTGTATGAATATTTATTTATTTTTATTTTCCCCGAAAGGGGGAAAAAACCTCGTTCGCGTCGCCACTCGTGCCTTTGATTCGCACCGAATAGCCGCTCCGCACGCGAGTGTCGAGGAGAACGCGGACGCGAACGCGAACGCACCGTTTCCACTCGCGCCTCGCGCCCTCACATCGCCGTTCGCCTCGCCCCAGCGCGAGAATAGAAAAGCAGCTTATCATATTATATGTAATTCTATACAAATTGCAGTCGATCGAATTCTATACGAACTGTCAAATGAATACGATTACTTTACGCAACGACCCCAGATCCTTATATTGTTGAAAAGTTTTAGTTTTTGTTGTTGTCTTTGATTCGATTCTTCTAGAAATATGGTGTTTTAACTATTACAGCTTATCATATCATATGTAGTTCCATACAAATTGCAGTAGATCGAATTTGATATGAACTGTGAAATAAATACGATTACTTTACGCAATCGCGCCCCAGATCCTTATTTTGTTGAAAAGTTTTAGTTTTTGTGGTTGTCTTTGTTTCGATTCTTCTAGAAATATGGTGTTTTAATTATTACAGCTTATCTTATCATATGTAATTCCATACAAATTGCAGTCGATCGAATTTGATATGAACTGTCAAATGACTACGACTACTTTACGCAATCGCAAACCCAGATCCTTATATTGTTGAAAAGTTTTAGTTTTTGTGGTTGTCTTTGATTCGATTCTTTTAGAAATATGGTGTTTTAATTATTACCCCGCGGCTTAATAAGATTTACTTACATAGAATTTAGGATAAAATTGAGATTATTACGTGAACCAAGCAATAGTTGAAGATTTTAAATACCTATATTTACAAGTAAAAATTTTAATTTGATTGATTCAAATATATGAATAAGTTTGTCTCTTATAGGCTAACATAACCACTGTAACAATACTGTGTAACTTAATTCTAACAAACCTCTCGATTGTCGCAGAACACGAAACCCGGCAGCATCACGCAAGGCTACCCGGTGCAACAGTCCAACCCTAACGTACAGAACCCGAACCTGTACCCGAACCGGCACAGATATTAGCTAGTGATCATCCGGCGGCACCCCGCCAAGCCACCGCCATAACGATGGCCGCGCCCACTGAATCCTAGAGGTTACCGACCGATGCGATAGTTTTTAGTTCCATACAGACAACCTTAAGATCTCACTGAGATATCTTGGCGACACGATTTTACCTATATAATGTGTTAATTTATCAAGTGCCGATCGAACAGAGGCTGCTCGGGTCAATGTTATAGAACACAATTTTGGCAAAAAAAATATTATCTTTTTTATTAATTTTCTGATTTTGACCGCCGCCGACTCAAATAGCTAAATCGCTCATTTAGTTGGTTACTTACTTAAGACAAATTTTGTTTTACGTTTAGTTTTGCTTATGCTGAATATTCAATAGGTATGCAATGCTTAAAATATGAAAGTTAAAATAAAAACTATTTTTTTTCTTAAAACCTTTTTTTTTTGTTTAAATTGTGTTCTATATCGTTGACCTGAGCAGCTCCCGCTCGATCGGGACTTGATAAATTAACACTTTATATAGCTGGGCGATTGGGTTCATAACTGTGCCCTTAGTACTATAATCGTTTTCGAAAACTCATATCCATAAGACTGCTTTATCGACATGAGTAGAACATCCGATAGTTGTCGAATACGTTGACAGTAAATGTCAACTCGTACTAAGGACTATGATACTGACTTTGACAGTTGCTTTGTTTATACTAAGGATTATTTCATATGTTTTTATAGAACCGCCGCGCTGTGGCCTTTCAGTGAGGATTCTCCATTTGATACCGTTTATGTAATCGCTTACTGATATTACTATATGGTCATAAGCTAATCTGTCGCTTCACTCAGTTACACATAAAGTTGGGTAGCTCACTGTATCTCGATCTGATCTTCCGAGCGTAATTTTCGCTCTATTCTCGAATGGTCTTACGGAACGGAGCAAACGAAAGAGACAGCTTTAGTAAAAATGCGTCATCTAAGTGGTCCAATATAAATTAAACCCAACTCAAATCAGTAGAATATTGCGACATACGGTATTTCTACAAGATTGTCTGTAGTCAAGAGCGACCTTTTTCCACAAAAAATAAGTCGGGCAAGTTAAAAATATACAGGATACGTACGCGTACACGTATACGTTCTGCACCACCTAATGTTTGTGACTAATGATTCGATTTTTTTGTGAATAAGGTAGTTCTTTTTGCTGTAGTTTTACAGTGGAACTAAACGGAATGCAATGCAATACAACAGTAAAATGACAGAAGGACTTACTCATGGTTCATGTGGCTTCTATAAAGTGTTAAGTTTGAGTGATAACAGTGATTATAAACTGGATGTTACAGGACAGCACATCAGAATCGAAGTGGATAATCAAATATTGTATATTGAATTTATTTTCGACCTCGTTATCCGTAGATAAAGTTTAATTTCCTTTGTAGCAAGTTTACATTGATAGTCTCAAAGTTAGAATATAACTTTTAATTTTATTTAAATTTGTTACATAGCTTATAATAAGTTTACAAGCTGTTATTATATAACCATAGAGCAACGCGGCTCCCGTACCGGAAGGAGTAGCCTTAGATACTAATACTTTATACAAAATAGTTCTGGCATTTTTCATGAGCACACATTTACAGAAAATGTGCACACAATTGAAGTTCTGTATTTACATACAAAACAACATTGTAGACGACACTAACACATAAAAAATTAAAAACAGCAAACATTTATGTCATACGAATTATTTTGAATAGAGAATCAATAAGGGCTGGACTCGACTGTCGAATATCGACAATTTTCAGAAGAAGGTATTAAGGTACAGTAACAAACTGTAGGAAATTAGATGCATAAAATATAGTGTTTATTTATTTCTAATAATTATTATTATTTATGTAGGATCTTACTAACAACTTTTGATATCTTCTAAAGTAGGTACTTAATTAATTTGAATATGTAAAGGACAATTATTATAATCGATACTTATTAATTTTATTTATTTACATTTTATTTGCAAAAATACTTTGTACAAAGAGGCATTAAAAATGCAGCTGATAATGGTTAACATACACCCCGTTGCCAGTGGCAAAAAACATTTACAAGAAAACAATGTGTAAAATATAGTCCGGCCGCTGAGAGGATGATGATTGATAGGAACTGTCAAATAATACATGCATTCGAATTATATGTTTACAACGTTTTCTTGTGAATGTTTCGCCAGTGGAAACGGAGGGGTTACATATGGATTTTCCTAATTATGGATTAATGAATCTTCCGGAGGCTGGGCCCTTCAAACTCGGTCCGCGGGCCCACTCGCCGAATCGATTAATTTTAATTTTTTTTCCGTCAACTGGCCCACTTTCGATTTGCATATGTCGCAGGATAATTAGATAAATCGATTTTTTGCAAAAGTCTTAGGGATATTGTGAAAACACTGATAATTAGACAATGGTGTTGTCATTTCTCAATCCTACTGAAAAAGATAGGAATTTTGCGAAAAAACTGGTTGCCTTAGTAAGATTACTAAAAGAATCCCTGGCTATTATGAAATACGAACACTGATTGGCTAGTCGGACCGTCGAAATCAACATCTTCTCTGATTGGTTGACGACTTGACGTTTCAAATGTCAATCTATTCTCTCACGTGCACCCTACTATACGTGTAAACTTTCTATGAATCAATCAGAATGAGAGTTAGCAAGCAACCAAAAAATTAAGCCAATCAGAGTAAAGAATTTTACTAAAGCAACCAGTATTTTTGCAAACCCCTATCTTTTTTCAGTAATATTGAGAAATGTCAACACCATTGTCTAATTATCCGAGTTTTTGCAATATCGCTAGGATTTTTGCGAAAATTCTATTTATTAAATCCTCCTACAACACATACAAGATCTTGTTCTAGTACAGTCGGAAGACAAAGCATTTGAAAATATAACATTTTATTTATACTTAGTAGAACTATTTTTTGTTGAAAGTACCAGGGTCGCATGGGTAACCAGAAGTTTTTGTACGGTCAACAGCAAGTACGGCTTTACATTTTCTCTACGAAAACCGCCGCTATTACGAGCAACGTAAGAGTGCTCTCGAGGTCAAAGTGTAAAGGCGTAGCTGCTGTTGACTGTACTTGAAAAGCTGCTGTCTATAATAAAATAAAAGATGCCTTAATATAAAATCAGAATTTCTCAAAATATCGAAAAATAACTCCTGGTTACCTATGCGACCCTGGTACTTTCTTCAACTTAAAATTTGTTCTCAGTATACTATATTAATAAAATGTTGTTAATAAATGCTTCAAGACCGGGCGAAAATGGGCCCAGTTGACGGAAGACAAATACTAAAATAATCCGGCGAGTGGGCTCGCGGGTTAAGTTTGAAGCGGGCCCAGGTGCCGCAAGATTCGGATTAACAGTGAATTGGAGAATAGTTGATTATGTCTCTGCGTGTTTGTTTAATGAAAACAAACTGTGTTCATTATCATCAATCAAATTGGCCACAGTAGTAGTCGTTATCGATCGGGCCTAATATTATTTTATTATGTATCAAAAGAAGGTGGGAGCAAGTACTGTGGAAATAAGTAGATATTAAGAATATTGCTCATATGAAATATCTTCATGTATCACGAATAATTGTCTAAAAGTGATTAATAACATTGCCAGGTGCCCCACCCAAAGGTTATGTCCCAATTTGGGCCGCGTCTATGTACACAGCCCCCAAAGATAGAGAAAAGTTTTCTGATTCTGAGATAAATAAAACTAACTTTATATAATGCACGGTTATGTGGTCATTAATAAAAACTAATCAATATTTTTTACTCGAAATAAGGCGACATCACACGTTGAAAAAAATGACAGTGTCACTGTCATTGACTTCTACGGTTTGTTCGATTGTAATTCTATTGACTGACAGTGACAAAATGACATCTTCCGCCATGATGTATTTTTGATGTGCATTTGCATTATATTTATTGTTTCTTCCAGAAAACTAAGCGATTTTAAAGAAATTGAATAATTAGAAACTGTTTATCGTGTCTTTAACTATCTTTTGGTATACTGTACACATACTTGGCCCAGACTTCATAAATTTGTGGACATCACCTTTATCGACAAACATTATGAACTGTAACTATTACGTCTGCGGTAGAAATCCGAGCGCAACTAGTTTTTATAAACCTATATGCTCCGCGAACATGCGGACATGACTTAGGGGAATGCTTTGTATGGCTACTCCTTCCGAAGTTGCTCTATGTATATAACTATCAAATCGACCGTTATGCTGCTGTATATCACATATATTTACAGTAGTTTGGTAGAAAACATTGTACAGAAATTGTTTGAAAAATTCATGTGTATAAAAGGCTGTAGAAAATTATACAAGTTATTTAACAAAATCGTAAAGATATTTTGTTTATGTATGAATATTTATTTAAAATTAAACTATAGTCGGACTTTTCATTCAGTAGAGTAATTTGACAGGTGCCAATGTCACTTTGTAAAAATAATCCTGCTTAAACTGTATTTCGCAATGATTTGCTCATATCCAGTTCAAGTTTAGTAAGTATTGATTCCATTCACAGACACAAATTCAATATTAGCATTATAGTTACGTCTTATAACAGCACTGTCTTTACAAAATGACATTTGGCACACAAAATGACATTTGACACACAAAATGACATTTGGCACCTGTCAAATTACTCTACTGAATTAGAAATCCGACTATACAAACTGAGCTAAAAACTTGACATTGGCGAAATCCAAGAGGGCACCGCCACTGGATAAAAAGAAGAAGAATCCGACTATAAGTTAGAGCAAATGTATTTTATAGCTTGATTAGAAATTGCAAGCTACTCAGTACAAACATTACTTATTATATCTTTATACTTATATCTCGTGTACTAAACGTAAATATTTTACCAGCGCTACCAACTAGGAAAAGTTGAACCTTACACAAAAATGTAGTATTACTTATACTTTTTTTTACACAGATATTTAGAATACGCCAATATTAGTACTAGAAACCTCTGTAATAAGCATAGCAACCATATTTATCAGTGTCCCATCTTGTACAAAAAGTTGCGTTTTAAAGACTAAATAAAATGGTTTATATATGTAGTAATTTTACTTTGTTAATATTAAGTCAAAAATGTATTAAAACTATATATCATTATGAACTATGTATTAGCTGCAGATAAGTGAGATAATGACAGAAATACAATCAAATCAAATCAAATATGTATCAATGTACGTAACTGATGAATTCATTTAAGATCCAACCTTATGTCATCACGAGAAGGTACATTATACTGTAAGACGCTTTTTTGTTATCCTAAAATTGTATATTGAATTAATTATTTTTCTTTCAAATTATAAATATTACTTAAATATCCTATGCCACATAACTATTCCCCATAGCTTAAGATGTACAAAACACGTCTAAATAGTCATAAATATGTATACCTACCTATTCCTGATAAATAACAATTTGGCGGTAACAACAAATAAAAACTCATTATGAAAGCTTCCTTTTTTTCATCATATTTTCTTTCTCACACAAACTTTTACTCGTTTCAAAACTTTCACAACAAACTGTGGTATCTTGTTTGTATCCATATCCCTTGAAGTAGGTCACTAAAGGAGGAGGAAGTCCTGTCATTCAGACCTGAAAAATTACAGTTACTCAATTTAAGCGACTGCATTGCATACAAGTTGCATATCAGTTTGACGAGATAAGAGCATATTCAAGTTAAACAGTATATAACTTCTGCTGTCAACTGTACAAAACCATATCTGAATATTATAGCGATTGCCAGTTATTCGAGTATAACAATTAAAAAGGCTTCTCGGTAGCTTATTAGCGCAATGGCTAGCGCTTTAGGCAGGACTCCAAACGGGTTCGAGTCCCGTCTGAGCGATATGGAGACAGTTGTTTTTTTTTTCTAGTAGGTATATTTTCTAGTTTGCTCTTCTTACTTACTTCACTAGCTCAGCCACCCGATTCCTTTTTGCTTTTTACCAAGTTTGACCAGTCAGGCACTTCCAGTTCGTTTGGATATTATTATTTGCAACTTCGTTCTACCAGAGGGTCCAAAAAGGGCGCCAACGCAATATTGCTTAATGAATTACCTAACAATTCATTTCATTGTTTATTTTCTATGGTGTTTAGAACTGTGTCGGTGTCAGTGTAGCAGAAAACTTTTTAAGGCAAGACACTACTATAAGCAAATTCCATAGGAAATAAACAAATAAATGAATTGTAAGGGAATTCACTTAGCAATATTGCTTTAGCGCCCTTTTTAGACCCTCAGATGTGGTCATCGGGATGATTATCTAAGATAAGCTCTTTTCAACGATCATCAGGCCGTTTTTATGTATGGGTGTGAAATTTTGACGATAACCTTGAAAGAGGAGAGTAAGCTTAGCTGACAAACGAAAAATCCTGCGAAAGAAACTGGGACTAACAGGATATGACAGGGAGTGCAGGTAAAAGCAGGACCGGCACCGCCTAACGGTACTGCTATTGCTATTGGTCAGTCACGGGATGGGTGACCAAAAATTTACTGTCTCGAGCCATTATCCATCAATAAGGCAATACTCAAAAAAATATGCTGAAGCGAGATAGCAATGAGAAAACGACGCGCACGGGAGCGAGACCGATTTTGCAGATTAGGCAAAAAGAACAAAAAATTCACTTCGTATTAAAAAACTACAGCGATTTTTAAAAAAATGCTTCTATACCTACGATTCTAAATATTATTGGTGTCCACTTTTTAAACCAATTTCCAATAGTGTAAGTAGCCCCATTTAACAATAATCTTGATTTTTCGAATTTTTTTGAGGTCTTTCGAAAAGAAAAAGTGTCGAGGCAAAATCATAAAATCGTGTTTTTGAAACTATACGAATCTAGTTAAAGGTATGAAGAAATATATATGTTATTACCAGACTTGTAACAACTGTAACCATGCTATAGTTTTATATAAAAAAGTCCATACTTTTTCCGAGTAGCGCCATAAGGGAAGCCAGTGCCCCAGTAGTGGGGACATGAAAAATGGCTGATGACACTCGTGTAAGCACCAAGCAATCGAGTTTTACCCGACTAGTGCGAAAAGAAGGTTCTATTCAGAGATTGCAATATTCAATTAGAGGGCGGCTGCAGTGCGGGGCGGAGGGACGTTTGACCTACAAGTAGGTCGAATGCACCGGCGATCGATGATATTCAGCCGAATCGTTCTAGAAGAAAGATACAGGTAAACAAAGGGTGCTGTGTTATTAAAATATATTTCCTCAATGAAAAAGGTTTGTTAACACTATTTAATTAGGCCAAAATTACTAACTCGAAACCAGTTACGAAACGTTTGTTAGGTTACGTTAAGTTTTTGCGTCCATTTTTTTCTTGTCAGTTAAAAGAGTGAAACGGTTGGTAGGGCAAAACTGAGAATTCAAAAAACATTTTATAAAAAAAAATCAAACCGACTTCAAAAAGTAAAAAATAAAACTTTTGGAGTCGGTGCCAGCCAGGGCATTCTACATTGCACTTCTATTAACTATATATTTTTTTGGCCTTAGCTAGCTAGCACCGACTCCAAAAGTTTTATTTTTTACTTTTTGAAGTCGGTTTGATTTTTTTTTATAAAATGTTTTTATTTCAGATTTTTTAGTTACATCATGTGCCGTTACTTACACTAAAAATCAGCCCATACACAACAATGTCATCTAGGTAAACGACTACTTGCCAAAAGGTGATTGATATTTTTCAAGATTATGAAAAAACTACTAGCCAGATCTTCGTAAAAATTATATGGGACCAAATTGACAGTGTACCCGATCGAACAAAAAAACAATTATTAAAATCGGATCACCAACACCGGAGTAATCGGTATACATACATCAGACAAAAAAAAAAAAAAAAAATACGCGTTGAATTGAGTACCTCCCTCCTTTTTGTTGAAGTCGGTAAAAATGCGTGTAATGCCTATGCTCAATTGAATAAAGAATATTTTCATTTATTCATTCAAACTACGGTTACGTACGCGGCCGGAGGGTATTTTGAACGCCAAATTGCGAATAGTACTTTGAAAAAAATAACAAAACAAAATGGGAACTTTTTTATGAATGTGAACTTTTTCGATTGCATTAAAATTGGGCTACAGATTGTACAAACAGTAATAAGACCAAATAAAATAAAAGTTTTTTCTCATTCGGTTAATTAACCATCTGAATGGTTTTCGGAACACTTTGAATTGGTAGGTACAATCGGTGAACTTCGCGGTTGACCAGTAAAGTTTTTTTGGGAAACTTTTTCTCGTGAAGTACTAAGGTTAAATATTTTTATTATTATTTAAATGAAATACCTCTTAATGACCTATTATTTGTGATATAAACGTTTTCTATATTTCTTTTACTCTTTTACATAAAACTACCTGAAAAGCTCTACTGGTCAAACGGGAAGTTCCCCGACTGTACCTAATATAAGAATTTGGTGTGGTCTAGTGGTACTACCACTGGTATCAGACCCAGGGGTCCCGGGTTCGATTCCGAGCAGGGGCACATAGTGTATTCGGTTTGGTTGGTGGTAGGACTTATTGTAAGTCCGCCTGGCTAGCTACCACCATCTTATCTAAGTCTGACGCCATAGCAACAATGTTTTCAGCATTGTTGTGTTCCGGCAGTTAAAATTAAGATAGCCAGTTCCTCAGTGATTGAGGATTCCGGGAGAGGCTCGCTTCCATCTTCAGCCTTATCAATACTAAAGATCAGGTATGATGAAGGCTAAGAGTCTTCCCGTCGTTCATAAGAAAAAGATATTATATTTTGCTGCTAAGTAGTATTTATAATATCCCCAAGATGTTTTGTTCGTCTCCTCGTCTTTACAATTCTTGTTTATACAATTATCAATATGCTATAGACTAGGTACCGTTGAAGCTCTTCCAAAGTATTACAAGGAAAATTAATTTAAAAAGTTATAAGACATCAGAAACTACTCTGAACGGTTGATTACATAGAAAACGGTCAAAAGTTTGCAAAGATAATAAAAACATCTCGGGTGGCTGAAAACTAATTGGATGTGACGTCAGCAACTGCGAGTAAGCGATAGCGAGTAAAATAATATATCTAGCTTCTAGGCTTTATCCTTCCTTTCGGCAAGTTTACTAGTTTATATCATAACGACCTTACTGAAAGGAGTTAAGATGCACATTCGCGTGTTTTAGTGTTGGATAAAGTTGTCATCTCGAGTCGTAGTAGATTTGAGAACGCAAGCGCGGAGCTATCGACTGGTGCTTCCCCCCTGAAAGCTGAATGTAGAGCCAGGACCTCGAAGGATAGGTATGAATGCGGAGCGCAGGGTATTTCTCATTTCACGACACGTTCTGTAAGAATTCTTATTGTGCAATGGAACCTTTAGCCGCAGAAGAGCTTTTGTTGCGCATTCAAAAAATGATAAATAACTAGATTCTTTGCTAAACGTACATTATTTCATTGAACAAACTCGAGAAAATTTTATAAAATTACATTTTTTTTGTTTTACCCATTAGCTTTTGATTTTATTTCTATTTTTGTAAGCTTCTTACCCACTTGTTACTGAAACTTATTTTGTCTCGTGTTTCCGTAATTTTTGGATATTCTAACCTTGATGTGTATAGAAACAACAAAAAAAAAAAAAAAAATTTGTTTTCTGGAAAGCTCGGAAAATGTGGATCGTTATAACGATCAGTAGTAGTAGGGGGGGTAGGTCACCGCCCATACAAGAACAAGTTTACCGTTTACCGATTATATCCTATTTGAATTAAATAAAACAGGCTTGTTTCATGAAAAATGTTTTCAAAATCTTTTTATTCACCAATTAGTAATTTTATTATTCTCGTATTTTTTGCATATCCAACATCTGAGCTGGGTGTCCTTGAATTCTACGATATGATCGATGCGATCATAGCGAGAAGTTTCCCTATAATTTCACAAGGGACAACATCTTTTTTATTATACCCCTGGCTACAGTTCTCCGAAATGTAAGGTGATTGCTGCATGGTCTTACATGCAGCAATCACCTTACATTTGGTATGGATCAAACCATAGTAGTACATATCCTAATCTGTCCCTTGACATGGCATTGTATACAATACTGAAATCTGTGTCCGATGATTTACATTTCTTTCCATTGTATTTTGTCGCTCAGATTATGGCGATTTCGCAAAGTATATGACTTGAGTATTTGATACAGTTGGCTCAATATAAGGAACGGCTAGTAACGTGCTGCTAATTAGTTGATCTGCTCTAGATGTCGATGGTTCAGGTTCAGGTTCTTCAATTGGAGGTTCCTCTGTGACCCGACGCCGTTTGGCCTAAGAAGACAGAGGTTCATCTTCTTCATCACTATCAGTGGACCCGTAGGCCATTTCTGCAGGTGCTCTTAGCTCGAACAAAGTTGATATATAACAACAACTCAACGCATGAAAAAAACATTTACCTACCAATCATAATAAAAGATCTATGTACCTATAGATAAGGACTAGAATAGGACTGTTCAAAGTAATGTTACTTTACATACTCGTCATCACCGGAATCTTCGTATGTGACATTGGCATTTGCGTTTTCTGGTGGTAAATAGTCACATTTCTTGGGAATTGGGCATCGTCATCTAATTGCTCAAGTACATCAATAATTACATTGAGCGACAACATCTTACTATGTCTTGGCCTGAAAGTTAAAATAACACCCCCATATTCCTACCGACCGTTATAACGATCATAAAATCTATCATAATTATTTATATTAAAATATTGTACAAAAAATAAATTTTATTTCGTCTATATATAAGACAGGGTGTAAATTAAAGAAAAACATCAATACAATTAATTGCAAACACAAATATTTTTTTATAAACTTACCGTTTTGAACACATTGTGGAAGTTAAATCCTCCAATACAATTTATAACACAAATTTACTTAGAAATTATAAAAAAAATACATTTACGTAAACGCAAAAATGATGTCAAACGATCACCGCGACGATTAATATACAGCAACCAATAAAATTCCACTTGTAACTATGTTTGAATTGAGGGTACTTTTAATAGATTTTTTTGATCTTTATAACGATCGGTCGCTGTTAATGGGTTAAAGAGCTGTCCTTAAAAATTTATGACTAGAAAATTAAAAGATAGGCAGAGTAGTAGAAAGAGTAGGCAGGTAAGTACCTAAGTATTATGGTAAATTTTAAATAGAAAAATATTGGAAAAAATTAACTCGGCCACAAGTGAATTCTCAGACTGGAATCGAACCAGCGACCTTTGGAAATCCGGTCCAATGCTCTGACCTTGAAGAAGATGAAGAGCATTGGACCGGATTTCCAAATGTCGCTGGTTCGATTCCAGTCTGAGAATTCACTTGTGGCCGAGTTAATTTTTTCCAATATTTTTCTATTTAAAATTTACCATAAGTATAAAAATAGCATTGAAAAATGCAAAAATTACAAAATCATAAAAAAAAAAACCTAAGTATTAGTTAATATAATGTCACTATACATCACATTAGATATTACTTTATCTACGTAATTACAAAATTGGTATGTATCTCAAAAAAAAATTTTTATACCTTTTTAATTTTGCATTTTACAATGCTATTTTAATGTGATAAATATTAAACAAGAAAAAATATACTAGAAAAAAGCAACTAGTCTCTTGTCGTCCTGACGGGATTCGGACCCGCATCCTTGAGAATCTGGCCCAATGCACTAACCAATTATGCTACAGAGACCTATGAGGACTATTTTTTATTTTCATCGCAATACTTAAATCCTGAGTACCTAACCAAGGTACCCAATTAATATTTTGGGAAAGTAAAATAAATGCAAATTAAATATATGAACTCGCATCCTCCAGCCATAGCGACACTTTATCTACGCTTACGTCCGTATAAGTAAGTATTCATTTTTTTTTATGATTTTGTAATTTTTGCATTTTTCAATGCTATTTTTATTTAAAATTTACCATAAGTATTCATTTGTTCCACGCGATCATATTTTCATTAAAAAAATCTTGCGCCTTCATACTCAACCTACACCGATTTACTAAGTATAGGTAATGATATTAACGATATATATATATATTGGAAAAGAAGAAAAATAATCACTACCTAATATGATTTCAACCTCCACCCAAGAAACCAGCATAATCATTGTACTTATGTACTTAATAGTAGTACTTAACATAGCAATATTTTGCCGTTTTTGTAAAATACTTTTTCCTTTTTCGGTATATACAAAGCTTTCATTACGTTTTCATCCTTCACCGGTCGTTATAAGACTTAAAATGCATCAGACACTAGCGTTTGGGCCAAATCCAACATTTTTTGCAGCCATTTGTTCAACAATAAGAGCTATTACGTGATGACTATGCACATCTTGATGGTTTACTAAGCTTATTATGTTAGTTATAATTTTTTGGCTTGCCTTGGGGCAGTATTTTAATAGTGCTAAAAATTGATCAGATTTCATCAATAAGTATGTCTAGTTTACTACTACCAATCAAACAGGCATAAATATTTATGATAAATTTTAAATAGAAAAATATTGGAAAAAATTAAATCGGCCACAAGTGAATTCTCAGATGGGAATCGAACCCACGACCTTAGGAAATCCGGTCCAATGCTCTAACCGCTGAGCTACCGAGACTTGCGAATCACGCGAATCACCGTCGAAATTCTCCAAAACTTTTATATTTTTAATACGCTGTAGGCCAGCGTTGTCATATCAATCAATGCTAGGAATATCCTTGCATTCGAGAGAAAAATCTTTTCAGGTGTTTAACGATCGATTAAGATGCAACAGCCAATCATTTATGATTTTTGCATTTTTCAATGCTATTTTTATACTTATGATAAATTTTAAATAGAAAAATATTGGAAAAAATTAACTCGGCCGCAAGTGAAAACATTAATTTTTTTGTGTTATTTTTATGTACCATTATCGTGTTTGTCTCAAATAAATATAATTTTCTTTCTTTTCTAATAGAACATAAGCAGGTATTTCATTTGAATAATAAATTATTTCTTTAAACTAAGTACATTCCGAGAAAACTTTTCTCAAAAAACCTCTAGTTGTAAACAGTAAGTCTTTCTAAAGTACCGTTTTTCTCAAAACTGCCGGGCACGATTATGATGCCCATTTGCAAAAAGGTGTAGATAACGTGTCCCCTTACAAATATCACAACAGTATCGCAATTGATTCACAGACAAAGAAAAAAGTAGCAAAATCATAGTATTTATTTTGTACGGTTTTTCTTTTTATTGAGTGTATTTGAGGTTTCCCCACACAAATACTATAACAGTATCGCTATTGGTTCACAAACAAACAAAAAAGTAGCAAAATCATAGTATTTATAAAATACCGATTTTCGAAAAACTGCTGGGGCAGATTTTGATGCCTCTTTGTACAGTCGGGGGACTTCCCGGTTGATCAGTAGCGTTTTTTTTTGAGAAACGATATTTCGGAAAGTATTAAGGTTAAAGAAATAATTTATTTATAAAATGAAATATCTATAAAAAATCTGTTATTTTTTATATAAACGTTTTCTATAAGTCTATTACTTTTGAGATAACTTTCTTAAAAAAAACTCTACTGATCTACCGGGAAGGTCCCCGATTGTACAAGGGCAATTGTAAGGTGTCCTCAAACTATTTCACAACAGTAAGTATCGCTTTTGGTTAAACAAAATCGCCCTTTGGTTTATCTATACTTATATCAAAGAGGACTTCGGTGGCGCAATGGTACGCGCGCTCGGCCTGCGACTGTTGACGTGAAGCAACTTTCGCAATGGTCAGTCACGAGATATGTGTCACTCCTTATCCATCCTTAACACTTTCGCGGACAGTGAACGAGACACAATAGATTTTTTATTGTTATTACTGCTATAGCCGTTCAGTGTCCGGGAAAGGGATAAGGAAGGCCAGTGCCCCAGCAGTAGGGACATTAAAAATGGCTGACGAGACGATACGATTTCAAAGAGGGGTCCTTAAAGTTTGCACGTTTGTAGAAAATGCTTTGGAACTACTGAACCGATTTTGGAATTTCTTTCACCAGTAGAAAGTTACATTATCGGTAAGTGAGATGGGCTACACGTTGATTGTGAATAACAATTTCATCTCAAGTAACTTTCATTTAATACAAACATACCTTAGTGATAGAGACAGTTCCTTATACTAGTGGTTTAGGTACTTTCAAAATGCGGTGCGGAAAGCTTTAATTTTCCACTAGGGAATACATTATAGACCTAAACTGTCTGTATCCTTCTGAGAGAAACATACCTATTGCAAAAGGTATTACGGCAGACGGCAATATTAGTGCATTATTATGTGAAAGTCTGGCCACTGCCAAGGTCACATCGACCGGCGTGAGAGGGACGTATCTACCTACGCAGTTTTCCTCTTTTTCCCACTGAAAGGAAAGGTTTGAAGGGGTAATCTGACACCAACTGAAACTGTGTTGGTAAACACGCAGGTCACTGAGGTTTGACATTGGTGATTATGCGTAATAACAACTAAGCTACGTTGCTTCAAAGGTCATAAAGGGACAACACCGTTTGGGGTTTGGGGCTGGTTATCATCTATAAAAAAGTACATCTATAAAAATATACATTGAAAAAGTTTAGGGCAAGGAAATGCTCGTCAATTCGTCACGTTTTTTTTATGTAGTCACCCATTACTCGAAGACGATTGAAAATTGAAATGATTCAAACGTTATTACATCAGGATTGTTAAGAAGTTGGTGCCATTTTCAGAAATTTTGATATCGGTTGGGAGTTTTCAGGGAATCTCTTCAAAATACTGGCGTTTTACATTGATGACTTCTTTGTTTATACAGATCGGTTACTAGTGTTAAATAAGAACTTACCGGATTCTTTTCTAACTTCAAAACATGTCACATAAAAACCTTTTTATGAATAATAAAATATAGACTACAAAAGGTAAAAAAACCGGACAAGTGCGAGTCGGACTTGCCCACCGAGGGTTCTGCACAAATTTGTAGGTACTTAGGTACATATTATATATAGTTCAGGAATCGAATCCCGCAGTTTTTTTGACCTAGAACTATGAAATTTGGCATGTAATATCGTCTTTTATTGCAAATACAGGAAAAAAATAAAAAATCTTTAGCTTTGGAAACTGAATTTCGGGAAAAACTAGGGAACGCGTGGAGCTATCGAGCTAAAATTGAAGCCATATATTCAAGTCAACAGTCTTTTGAAGCTGTGACAAAAACGAACTTGTGATGTTTCTTATTATTTTCTATTCCCATCGGATCCCCTGTGTAGGGGATCAAGAATAACTATTAATATTTTATTCCCATCTGATATCCTAGTACCTACTTATTACCTAGCTTATTCGGTTGTGATTTCAAATTCTCGGTGGATCAGTTACAGGGGTTCGAATGGCCATAACTGTACGGGCCAATGCTTGTCCAATGTTGCTTCATCAATGAGAGAACCTTGCATTCGAAAGATCAGTCTTTTAGGATAAAACAGCAATTTAATTTCATTAAAATCATAAACTTAATAGTTTTTGGAACACAAAATAAAATATTGTTAAGTAAATAAGTTTTTTTATGAACAACGGGGAGACTCTTACACCCATATTCTAAGTCGTTCCTCCAAAACTTACTCGTCCTCGACTTAACGAAACCTCATTGAAAACCTTCAAAATACTCCTCGAAATCGGTATTCTAAGTCATAATTCCGTAAGGACCTGGGGCCCTATCGCATAAAAAATCTGGGTATGGATATGGGCTTCATTTGACAGTTGAAGCTCATAAAATTACCATATATGGTCATTTAACTGTCAAATGAAGCCCATGTCCATATCCATATTTTTTATGCGATAGCCCCCCTGGAGGAGCCACAGAGTACGTAGCCACTCCGTGTTAGGCCTAGCGCACACTACCATTTTTACCCACGACGAGGTTGAGTGGAGTGTAAAAAGTTTTGGAGGAACGACATAGAATATGGGGGTTAGCCTTTATCATACCTGATGTTAAGTATTGATAAGGCTGGAGATGAAAGCGAGCCTGTCCCGGAATCCTCAAACACTGAGGAACTGGCTATTTTATCTCTAACTTCCGGAACACAACAATGCTGAAAACATTGTTGTTTTGGCGTCAGACTTAGATAAGATGGTGGTAGCTAACCAGGCGGACCAACAACAAGTCCTACTATCAACCAATAATTTTTAATTAAATAAGTATTTTTGGCCTTTACGCCGTCTATATAAATTTGGACGTTTTCCATTTTATTTTCAAGTCTAAGTTTAACAAAACTCAATTAAAGAAAATGATCTTCACCCTTCACGGAGTGAACCTAAGTATGAAGAGGCAGAATAGCATAGGACAGGGCTCGTTTATTTGGTAAAAATACTTTTCATAGGAACAGTACCCGCATATTGACAAAAAGTTTATATAAGCAATAAAAGGGCAATTATCTCGCCCAATACAAACAACCCATCTCATCATCACCCATCAACCACTGCTGGTGCAAAGGCTTAAATGTGGATCATCATCAACATCATCATCATCAGCCTGTTGACGTCCACTGCTGGACATAGGCCTCTTCTAGCTCACGCCTATTGTGGCGTTCATAGGAGGATATTAGCCTACTGCTACCACGCTGGAAGACGGGTTGGTAGAGGGTTTGTTTCAAGTGATCTTTCTCTCGCAGCCTCTTAGTCGACTCTTACGACATCCCAAACATGTAAGGCAGTGGTGACACTTATATTCTTAGGCCTTAACTTATATTTTTGTGCCCTGTGGTGACCACAGGGCACAAAAATACGACACGACATAAATGTGGATAGTTATGGAGAATAAGAGAGATTGATAATAAGAAGGGAGAGATAATAATTGGACTCACATGAAAGACTTTAATTTGATTTATCCTTGACGAAGAATAATCCTTCACGTTGTTGTAAACTTCTGAAAATGTTTTCTAAAATCACCTAAGCACAGCCTTTGGTCGATTCTTTCGTTCTTTGGAAGTTCTAAAAGTTGTGAAGAATTCTGAAAGCTTCCTTTAATTTTCTTGAAACCTAATTCCAAAGTTTTTAGGGGCAAGTAAATATTTTATCAGGGTGGACTTTATTAGTACAGTTAAGGACCTACTTATTATTCTAAGGTAGGTACTTATTGTAGAAGAGGAAGCTAGCGAAATATAAAAATCCTAATACTTAAGTACCTAAGTATTAGGTCCAAAAAACATAAAACAACACAGAATATCAAAACCGTAAAAAAATCGCGAATACAGGGAAAGTTCATTTATTCAATTAACAGTAGTTACAATTGTAACAACTACCAAACACCGTGTTTAGCGCGCTCGCCCTGCGATTGTGGCGATTAAGCATCTTTCGCAATGGTCGGTCACGGGATGGGTGACCAAAATATTCAATCTCAAGCTCCGTGTTTCGGAGAAGAGTGCACGTTAAGCCATTGGTTCCAACTGTAATAATTTTGATTGCGGGTTCAATTTCATCTTATCCATGCATACAATGCTTGTGTGTCTCGGTAGTAGAAAAAATAAAAAATAATCGAATTATGATGCCTTAAAATAGGACATTAATTTTAATTTCTAAGTAATCAAGCTTTTGAATGAAGAGAAACATCAGGGCATTAACCGTATTTAAGATACAAGCTAAGAGATAAAGCTTTGACTAAATAGTTCTAGTCACGCAATACTATTTACCTACTAAATACTTTTAGGGCAAGGTCCTCGTAGCTTACTAAAAACCCGTAAAAATAAAAAAAACGACTAGCATTAAATACGAAAGGGTCAAAGTCGACATCATATATACAGGTTGGAAACAGTGGAAACAAAAAAAAAATATATTTGATCTTGTTTCCACCTTTTCATTGGACTTGTCTTTTGAAGCCGACGGGTTTTTTATTTTATTTTTATTTATATATTCTTAGTCAACTTTAAACTACTACATTAAAATTAGGTAGTTTTAAAGGTAGGTCGAAAACCTACTGATAACTGATAATAATTTAGGACACATAAGCATAGCTTTTTTAATTAATTACTGTGTCCAGAAAGCAGCGAGTACACTCTGAAATAAATAACTGGAGGTTTTGTAACGGGCTTTAAAAGCCATTATTTCAAAGCATATTTTGTTGAACAAAGCAAAGTACCGAAATTTCAGGAATTTAAGTAACTATGTGAAAAAATCTATAATAACTCATTGTTGCGTAATACTTATACTTTTCTTTTCGATTCGTTAGGTACTTACGAATTGTAGGTAGGTACTTATATGTTTACCTTTCTTTAATCTTATTTTGTTGGTAATAATACTTTTGATTTCTTTTGTAGTTACAACAATAAAAAAAACAAGTTTTCAAACCTCATCGGTAAATTTATGCTATAATTTCAAGAAATCCAACTCAACTTCTCAAAAATTCAACCTTGTGAAATATAATAAAACAGGATAAACCTGAAAATAGAGGTGTTGCGAAGTAAACGATATGAACTTTGTATGTTCCCTAGTAATCTCAACTTTGCTTTTAGTATTCGTAATGTTTACAGACTTTAAAATGAGCCCCAAGGTAACAAGCGTAATCTCAGGAACTTGCGTACAATGTTTAGACGCGTACTATGTAAAGGTAGGTCTATAACAAGTTTGTGATTCTCCCCCAATTTGCTTTCCATTGCTTTTCTTGTTCGGTTAACACACCGGAGTTTTCCAAGCGAAACAGTGATAGGTGTAGCACTAATCGCTAATGTAGCTATTGCTTTATATCGATATGTTATACCGATGCAGCGCCGTTCGGCTGCCGGCCGGCGGACGTGCGTTTCATCATGTTTACATACAAATATGCTTCAACGCCTCAAGCGTTATTCTGTTGAATCGATAACCAAGTACATTGGAAGTATTTGGAAGTAATCAAATGTAGAGTTAAAATCCTCATCCTGATGATAACTGAAACTGAAATACTAGGTACACTTATACTTGGGGTAAGCCAAACATTAATACAATTAAAAAAAACACAGTAACTATTAAAAACTGAAAGTCTCAGTCAGAACACAACTTGCAGTTGTCTAGATAACCTTATCATCACATATTAACCCTAAAGCACTGAAAGTTCTTGAATATTACTGTTTATTCCAACGAAACCGATAGTTGATAGCATAAAATATTGCATAACCGGTTCAATCGTAACTTTATCTAGATTTGATATCGATAAAATACACAACGGCACTAGAACTCCGCCCAGCCCGCCCTTCAGGCCTTCAGTCGGAATCGTCGTGTCGGGCCGAGAGCACCTACGTCGAAACGGCGACGAAATAATATACCTACAGCTTCCTTCTTCCTTTGTCAATAGCTACAGTGAAACGAAACCGAGGAGTTGATAAAACCTCTTTTCGGTAAGTAAACTTATTGTGCTGTGTTTCTGAGTGGGATATGTGCAGATATTTTTGGATACGCGAAGATACTCAAGGACGTTTTTGTTTCATTTCCGAGTGGGTGCATTACTCAACGAGTTTTCGGATTTAGTGTTGACGGATATTGTTTATCTTGGACTTGGGGTGTTTTTGTTTGAATAATAACGCAATATTTCTACGGCATTATAGTACATAACGAATTAAATAAATTTTGAAATTACAAGCGACGTATTTTCAGACGAAAATAAAATAATTTTCTGGCTTGACACCCTCACCATAGCCATATAAGTGCACCATATTCAATGGGTATGAAATGTTATGTTAGAGCTAACATTCATGATACTCGTAAATATGCTGAAAACTTGGAACATTCCAGCATCGTAAAATGCATAATCTACAAGCAGGCTATAAAAGGATGTGCACAATATCACTAATTAAATAGGTAATTTATCATGTTGAATAGTATTCTGATATCAACTGACATATTTGTCTGATGTAATCTTTGATCAATATGGAAACAGAGCAGTACTAACAACAAATAAAGCCTTTGAAGAAAACAATACATTTATTCAAACGGGAGCCTTATCTATAAATAAAAAAACATGGCGAAGATATTTAAATGTTATTTATTAAGAAGGATAACTGAATAAGTTGGTCTTATTTCCGGACAATTGCTGTTGTAATACAGGTCGTATTACGGTTGAATAAGGTGGTATTGTTGTCGATTGGAGGCTCGTGTGGTTCGTTGTACTGCCGGGAGACGCCCACGGCAGCAAACCGGGTCAACAGACAGTCATTGCTGGCGGACACAACTCTGTTACTCAACATTATTATACCTATTTACTTTACTATTGCTCTGATTCTGATCGTCTCTAACACAACTCAAAGCATAATGCTAATAAAATATCATGCATGAGCGAAGTTTAAGACGTTTTCAGAAGTATTGCTCGAAGCGCACCTATTTTCGCGCGCACTTAACGGGGAATCAATTAAAAATATTATAATTTTATTCCTCGAAGCGCACCGATTGGGAAGAGCATGAAGGAAACGTAATATAGTATGATATCGACAGAAGTTATAATACTTATTTGTACTACTTGCTATTAGGAGGGGTGTTACGAATACTTACTTAATACTTAAAATTATCAATACAGAAACCATATGGGAACTATGCCACTGCTGGCGGACGCAACTTGGTCTGAATACTTATTAAATTAAAATATTTTAAGTTGAAAGTACAACCAGGGTCGCATAAGTATAACCAGGAGTTATTTTAAATGTCTTAAGAAGCTCTGATTTTATATTTATTTTATATTAAGGCATTTTTTTATTTTATTGTAGGCTTTTCAAGTAAGTAAAATAACTCCTGGTTGGTTATGCTGCCCTGGTACTTTTTGATATTTTACTAAAAATACGCTATCGTTGTATGAAACGGGCATTAGGTTTTTCTATACAAAATAGTTTTAAATTGAAAAGTGTTCCAAACGTCACTAACTCATAATTTTTGCAATTCAAAAAAAGTTGCAAAACTTGATTTACAGAACAGTTATTTTCAGTTAGTATTCATCACTATTTAAAATTTAAACACAGGTCGAAGCGTCGAGGAATAAAATTATTATATTTTTTATTGATTCCTCAAAGCGCACCTAATGGTTAGGTGCGCTACGAGGAATACCTATATTTTCAACTTGAAATACTCAATTCAGATACCATATGGGAAACTATTTCTTTGCTGGCGGACGCAACTTGATCAGTCAGTTTGTCTTTTATTCCAATGACCTAGGTTGGATTGCAACATCTTATTCTATTCTAACGGTACCTAACTCTTTAACGATCGGAAAAAGTATAGGACTTGACAGCTTTGATAACCATGAGTGCTTGTTGTAATAGTTGTAAATATTGTAATCTAAAAATATATATCAAACTAGAGGTTTCACTCTCGTGGTTCCCGTTCCCGTGAGAATATTGAGATAAAAAGTAGCATATGTTTTAATCCAGTGTATCTTCTACCTGTGTGCAAAATTTCATCGAAATTGGTTAAGTAGTTTTTGCGTGAAAGAGTAACAAACAAACATATAATGTCATAAGAAAGTTTTGTTTTTATTGAAGTTGTCACATTTTGACACACTTTCTACTTTAGAGGCGATGATTGAGCGAAGACGTCACAAAACTTCCGTCAAAAACAAGCTTAAGTACGAAAAAGCATGGTAAGATTGAAACAATACTACGCTAAGAGATTTCGTTAGGCCCCCAGAACTCATCTTTCTACAGATTCTGGCAAAATGTTCATACAATAAAACTAACCGTATTGGAAACGCTAGGTTATTAAATTTATGGATGGATATGGATGGATACCTTATGGATTTTTTAAGATAAAGACTAGATTATTTTTGTTCAAATGAACTTATCAAGCGCTTAAAAAAAGCTTATTGAAGTTACCTTCCAATTTTCTGGTCTGCATCCGCAACAGAAAATATTTTTATAATTATTATTACAGCCAACGCGAGTGAAGTGTTGGCTTTTGCAAATACGTATACGTATACGTTGGTGACGGCCTAAGAAAACAAGTGTCACCACTCCCTTACATGCCTGGGATGTCGTAAGAGTCGACTAAGAGGCTTGACGCATTGAACACCTGTGCGAGAGACGGAAAACTTGAAAAAAACCCTATACCAACCCTGGCCAGCGTGGTAGCAGTAGGCTAATTATCTCCTATGAACGCCACAATAGGCGTGAGCTAGGAAACTATGTCCAGCTGTGGACGTCCACAGGCTGATGATAATGATACGTATACGTTAATTACGTATACCAATTAATTATTTTATACGTAAATATTTACCAATTACAATTTATTATATTTCCGCGTAAATGCTTTTTCCTAACGTTTTGAGACCTTTTACATCGTAGTCATGGGTAAAATAAAATTTATAATGCCGTTGAGTTGAATTCAGTGTTCAAAATCATATACTTACTACAAAAAGTGGCAAAAACAAAATCCCAGACACTATCATTAAAATATTTAACATAGTTTAACAAAGTTTTCAAACAAAGGATGTAAATAATTGAAAAATAATTAGCAATATACTTTTTAGTCGATTAGCTTCCAAGTTTAATTTGAAGAAGCAAAATTTTTTAATATTGGCCATTAAGTTACGTCGTAGCATGCGGACTACGATGTAGCTGGCTACGACGCACATCTTTTTTTTCAACTGCGTAGAAACTATGACGTAGTACGTTCTTCTATATCGGAAATATCTGAGATTTCATGAGAACTTATTGGTAGAAAAAGTAGGTATTTTTAAAATATGATTATTTCTCGTTCAAAAAATTCTCACCACAATTTTGTAAGTATTATACGATATATATCGTATTAACACCCGATAAAAATATCAGTAGTATCTACTGTTCAGATAAATGATTAGTAATTACGAAATGATTTGTTTTTAAAGTAGTTTTGTAAATCCTACTAATATAATATTATAAATCCTCACAAACTTTTTGTGATGATGTATGTATGGGGATGGATGTTTGTTACGCTTTCACGCAAAAACAACTGAACAGATTTGATTGAAGTTTGACACACAGATAGTAGATAGCCTGGATTAAACAAAGGAAACTGTTTATCCCGATATTCCTACGGGAACAGGAACCATGCGGGTGAAACCGTGGGCGGCCGCTAGTAATTTATAATTTAACTTTTAAGAGTACCTTTAAAAAATATTTGTCACTGTTATCGATTTTAGTTTACGAGTGCTCATATAAAAATATTACTTTGACCTAGATCCAAATACAGATAGGAATCTACGCAATGAATTTAGGATGTAAGTATCTTTTGTTCGATATATTTATTCCATTATGTCGTGTTCAGAGCCAATATGGCGTGTTTGTACGCTAAAAGATATCTAGGACATAAAGAAGATAAGGGACAGTACATTTGACGGTACATATTTACAAATAATAATGATATTCAAACTAAAATTAGGGAATGCAGCACAAATTATCATTGCGTAAATTGTGCAACGCCAAACGGGTTGAAAATAGCTTTGTCTGTTTGATTGTTCCCACTGACTCACACACTACTGAAATAATTATGTATTTATTTTATCTTCTCCTATTTGAATCCCCTACTTAATTCTTAAACCATGGCTAGACCGCCGGCAGGCGGTCAATCACACAACTAAAATATATATTGCGTCTCGTTTTCCGATACCTGATAGGTTAAATCCGTTTTGGATTTTTGTCCACACCGATCTCTTATGAATTATGATGATAGCAGAATCTAGTTAAAATATGCAGATCACCAGTGGCGCAGAGTTTAGCGTGATCGTCCTGTGGTTGTATAAAGCAACTTTCGCAATGGTCAGTCATGGGATGGGTGATCAAATATTTAGTATCTCGAGCACCTCTGTGCTTCGGAAGGCACGTTAAGCTGCTGCATTTCCATTCTTTAACACCCACCAATCCGCATTGAGCCTAGGTAGGTCATGGCCCGTTCTCCTTATCCATCCATAAGGAAGGCCAGAGCCCCAGCAGTGGTGACATTAAAAATGGCTGATGACGCAATGCGCATTGGGCCAACGCGGTGGGTTATGTATGGTCTATTCTTATATCATGGTATGTCCTCATTCTCATGGTATATCCTTATCCATCCGGAGGGAGTTGCAGCAACGTGGATATTAAAATGATGATGACGCCAAAAATAGCCAACAGATTATAAAGAATTTTGGCAATTTATGCCATAGAGGGGTAACGGTAATATACGAATGCCTTATGCATTTTAGCTATTTACGTAGTGTATTGTTCAGAATGATTAGCAAATATTTTTTGGCTCAGTCAAATAGTTAAGTGACGTAATTTCATTAGTCACTAATACTAGCCATCATTCATGTCATTCACGCCCGAAGAAAGGCTTTCAATTCCGCTCTAATGTCTAAAGAGTCTAAATAAACAGGTAATTCTTTTGAAGTGTAAATAAAGCATATTTTAGCCAATTCATCAATTTTAGCACTTAACTGCGTTATTTGTATTATAATGATAATCTAATACGCAAAATGTAGACGAACACTAATAGGGAAATTGAACGAAGTGAAAAAACTTCAACGTTTAGATCAAGACTGACTACGATGAAGAATTCATACTGATGTGTATCAATAATTAGTTTTAATAATAAAATATTCAACGTTATTGGTTTCTTAATTGGATAATATTCATCGATTTTACAGTTTATTGCCGTCTAAGGTTTACATATTTAATGTGTTGTTAACCGTTTATCCACATTATTATAAATTTGTTTTTTAATTTTAGTTTATTTTTTAATGTAAATAGTTAGAGCCTGCGGAAACGACGGACAACAGAGAACTTTTTGAAGTGAAAACTTCTTTAGCGGCGTTATGCACATCAGTATTAAAATTTTGGGATAGGTAAAAATGTTAAAGTCGCACACGTGACCCTGATCGAAAATTCGTGAGACCATTTACCGTTGACCTATTTCAAATTACATAAAGTCTCACACTTGAAAGATCTACGTATATTAGTTAATAACAACCATTATATAAAGATCTCTCATTATTTAGCTTTCATATTGATGCCAGGTCAGTTTTAATGGATTTATCTGCCAAATCAAGTTGGTCTCCGTTTTCATCATCTTTTTATGAAGTTGTGGTCAAGATATAGTGGATTTTGATCGTTATTTTCGTTTAAGCGGTTTTCACATCTGCCGGCACTCCCAGAGTGCAACCCGTTGTTTTTTTATCCGCGTCACGTCTTTAATTGTTAACGAAATAAGGTTGAACTTAGATCGCGTATATCTATGAAAAGTACGCGGTACTTTTCATCATATGTTCAAATTTACGTTCTGAATTAATACCGTTTCCTGTTTTTTCTCATGTTTCTACATAAACATAAAAACCTAACAAACAATATCTAGAATCTCTATGAAAAATGAAAGCAATGGTGATAAATACAGTCACAAACTGCTAAATTATATTGGGCGCGGTTGGAAAAGATAATTATCAGTATGGTCTAAAATTTAAATAAATCTAATGATAAAAAACTAAGCATGTATTTTAATGTAGTAAATACATACAAAGTAAGTACTTAAATGTAAAATCTGTATAAAATAGGAAGGCTACCTCAAAAAACTTCAACAAACGTTTACAATTTAATGCGTAAATTATGACTTTCCATTTTCGCAACAAAACATGATTTGCTAATGGTCGAGCATTTCCTTTAGTTTTGGCAGTCGCTCAAGGTTTCACCTATTATGATCGCAACGATGGCTAAATCTTCTTTAACATAAAGCACGGCTGTTTTCTCGTTAATAATCACGACAATTAATAATCCCTTTAATGATAAATAATTAAATTAAATATATTTTATTTCATATGTGTTAATAGAATAGACTTAATATTGTTGTTAGTCAGTATGGGTATACCTACTACAAGTAATACTTAATATAAAGTCACTCGTTTCACAAGTATTCTCAGACGGACGGGACTCGAAACTTTTCTTGTGCGATCCAAAGGAGCTACCGTGCCGTATGAGATATCATCAAAATCACCTATTACGATAGCAAAAATCTTCCTTAGCATAATGTACGGCTGTTCTCTTGTAAATGATCGCGACAAATAATCCCCTTAGTAATAAATTTTAATAAAAAATACCTACATGGAATAGTCTACTTTTACAAGTTATTTCCAGACAACGGGACTCGAACACTTGGATGTCTACCGAGCCATAATTTTCTATATTTTTTTTACTTTTATATGTTGTACGCCAGCGTTGCTAAATCAATATTAAGAATATCCGCGCATTCGAAAGAAAGGTTTTTCTAAATGTTTAACAATTTGATGAACTATCCTCAAGGCGGTCTTTTTCTTTGTTTTGTCATCATCAACTATTTTTAACCGACTTCAAAAGAAGAAGGAGGTTATCAATTCGTCGCCTATTTTTTTTTATGATTGTTCATCGATTATTTGAAGTAGGCTGAACCGATTGGAATGATTCAAACGCTATTATTACATCAAGTTGATCACTTTTCTTAATTTTGAAATCGGTTCAGTAGTTTTCAGCAAATCTTGTAACGTCTACAATGCTGGGATACTGGCCTGGCCTTCCATACAAGCAGAAAGATCCTTGGATTCAGAAAGATCCAAGTCCTTGAATCCTTACTTATCGATACGTATAAACTTAACGTCTATCTCCACAAGCGTGAATGGACTTGGCCTTCTGTTGAAAGCACTCGGGAGTCGGGGTGGAATAGCAATAAAAATCATGGACAATTCAAGACGATTTGTTACTACTTAAGTGATTAAAAATCACGGCAGTTCACTGGATGAAGACATCCAGCTATTGGTGTTAAATACCTGTGCAGTTTGTTAATTTCTAACACTAACTTATTAATATACCTGATGTACAGTCAACAGCAACTACGGCTTTACGTTTGCACTACGAAAACCGCCGCTATTACGAGCGAGACGTAAGGGCGCTCTCAAGGTCAAAGAGTAGCTGGTGTTGATTGTACCTAATAACGTTTGAACCATTTCAATCCGTTCAGCCGTCTTCGAGTAAACGTGAACATACATAAAAAATATACGCTACATATTGATTATTTCTTTCTTCCTTTTTTGAAATCGGTTAAAAAGTTACTTGAAATATACATCCCAGACCCACCATACCCCTAGCCATACTCCTGGGGGTAGGGTGGGACGGAACCATACCACCGTTAGTAGTGCTGGGATTTATAAGGTTCTATAGCTGAAATACGAGTATATATTATAGGTAAAACATAAATGGCAAACGACTTTCGAATTCGTTAACCGTTTTGTTAGAATTTGAAAGGTTTTAGCGAAGTTTTCAATGTTAAAGTTACTTCCAAAAAATAGCGCTTTCCCAGTACAATATGTTATTTATGGAACTCGTTCTTACAGACGGTTTAAATACTTGGCAACCAACTTAAACTAACTCTGGTAGGTTTCTCTAAGCATTGTTAATATTTCACTGTAATTTCGGATTCGGCTCGACTCCTATTATAATACAAACACGCGTAGTTAGCAAATGTCTCGTGAGCCATAATATAGTAAGATTTTAAGAATATAATAGAAATACGACTGCACGAAAAACTTTCAAAATAGTATTGTTGAGAAAGTATTCGAATCGTCACGTCAAAAAATGTACCTACCATAAGAAACTACATTTGACGATGCACAATACGTCACATTTGTTGACGACACTTTTTCAAACTCGAAAGATTTTCGTCTGTTACATTTTAACGCCGGTATCATAAAACCAATTAACGGTCGGTTTCAATAACTTATCTACAGTAAGAAGTAGACTTACTAGAGCTTTGTTGCCTAGATATTTTTGTTATTCAGCCCAAAATAACCCAAAATAACAGCAGTTGCTAAGTAACGTAACTAAGATAAGCCTACCTCTTGTTAGGGATAGATTATTGAAACCGGCTGTTAGATGCATGCCAGTATTGATATGACACCGCTGGATAGGTATCTTCTAGGTAAGCGCGCTTGTCTTAAGATCGCATCGCATTGCTCACAAAATATATAGCGCTTTTCTATTGTAAAAATATATATATAACAATAGGCTCAGTCACAGCTGAGCTAAACTCAAAATTACGTAATATAACAAAATAAGAGTTCTTATCCATCCTTATGTAAGGCCAGTACCCCAGCAGTGGGGACGATAAAATGGCTGATGGCTGACTAAATATACAGCGCAACAGAACAAACACAGTCATTGAATTGACTGATTGATTAATTAAAAGTTGTAAGGAGACAAGTCAGTTTTTTTAAATAGCTGACTATTGTAGCTCTGTACTGTGGTAACCTTTTAAGTACGTAGTAATTGCGATTGCATGGTGATGCTAATGCACTTAGAATACATACAAATTTAGCTGCTTATATACAAAGTACTTTTGCACATGCGTCCACACGATAATTAAATGTGTTTTTGACAACTTTTAACTTCTTCTTTCTTAATTAATGGCCTGTTCGCGATGAAATTCACGAATTTTGCCAATGTCAAGTAAATATATTTTGTAGTATAAAGAAATTGTACGGTTTTAAAAAACGCTATGACCCGCGGCCATTTGTTATTATATTCCAACTTTTAACTTGTATTTTCTTATTTTCTTATTTATTGCTATTTTCATATGTATTCAAATGTCAAAATAATGTAATTGTTTTGATTTTGACACGACACTTTTATTCATAATGCAATTTTTATGACATAACTGAATCTAAACCTTTTTAGAAGCTACTGTTAGAACTATATTTTACGTTTGAAAAGTCTACTCTGGATCATTAGAGCTCAGGGTATAAATACGGCCCCAGGACAGAAATTGGGCCAGTTTACCTTCAGTCTTCTACGAGTTTACCTTCGGTCTTCTACGAGTTTACCTTCAGTCTTCTACGAGTTTACCTTCAGTCTTCTACGAGTTTACCTTCAGTCTTCTACGAGTTTACCTTCAGTCTTCTACGAGTTTATCTTCAGTCTTCTACAAGTTTACAATCTTCTACCAGTCTACAATCGTCTACAACAGTCAGCAAATCCTTAAAAATCAAGAAAAAAGAGTCGGTAAATAGTCAGCAAGTCCTTTAACGCAAGAGAGAAACAGTTGTACTCTCACGCGTCTCCACCCATACTCTGGTGGGACGCCTCCGCACTAACTACCTGCTACGCACCTACTTCTTGCGTGCTCAGCAGGCGAGCCCTCGACGCTCTTCCACTACATGCCACAGTCTGCGCTTCCACTGCAGCCGCTTCGATGTGTCGCCGGCCTACCAGTCCTGTGCACCGCACGCTCAGCATGCCCCCTGAGCTCCCGTCCTATCAGTTCCATACCCTCTCCTTTATTTTTACTTGGTTTATCTCTTTAGTTTTGGTGTTGTATATAAACTTGCCAATCTTTTGTTAAAATCTTGTTAATCTCAATTAGTATTTCCATTCAACTCCCTTTAATTTCTAAATTTAATTGCTGTTACCTTCCGTAACGCGACAAAATATATATTATAATTACACTTAATTGACTGCTTTAATATCAGATTTGCGAATGCTTTAAATGACAAATTAGTAGAAAAACAACTTATATAAATTAATAGTACATACCTATGTAAAAAACTGGTAGCTGAAATAAAAGTGGAGGATAAAGTTCATTTTGGGTTAGAAGACTCTAACTTTTAATATTTTTAACTAGCTGACCTGTGCCCAATTTAGCGAACGTTATTTTTTTTATTTATGATGAAATAATTTCACTGTCAAATAGTCTGCCACTAAGAAATAATGTAGCTTTCTGCGGGTGAAAGAATTTTTAAAATCGGTTCTTAAATTCCATAGGCTAATTCCTATTTCCTACTTTTAAACAAACTGATACACTCTCCCTCTTTAAGTATTCGTAGAGTACGTACATTATTTTTTTTATTTTGCATTTTAACCTATATCAAAACATGACATGACATTGATTTCTAGGGAAGCGCGTTTCATCCTAAATCGTATCATCAGGCGAGAGAGCGGTCAAGCGTATAAATAAAAAAAATATAGACACACGGACCAATTTTTACTGACCGGGGAAATGCTTTGATGCCATTCAAACCTTAATATTTATTAACAGATGCAAAACCTTATATTCGTATGATATTATTTATGCGCAACAATACACATGCCAACATTATTATGGTTGCATGAACTGATGACGTGAACTACGCAAGTATCTATGTACAGTTTTGTTGAAATGGTAAACTATGCAGCTTTATGGCTAGGCTATTTCTAGAGTTGTTGGATCTAGGCCTCAATTCCGTTAAAACAATAGTAAATTGTTTTACAAGGGGCTAAAATGACTCAATATAACAAAGCAGTTGGTAGTACCAAGCGTTTTTCAAAATATTTTTATGTGAAAAACTACTTAGGTACCACAAACGTTATAATAGTAATGGAAAATTGCAAGGAAATTGCTTGACATTAAACATTATTTTAATAAAAGGAGTACAGAAATTCTCAATTACAAATAAATACCTACGTTGATATAATATAATGTACTATTGAACAAAAACAAAACAGAAATATAGTTTCTTTAAAAATAGGGGCCGATTACAAACATTAGGGTAGAATACAAAAAAAAAAAACTCAGGCAGCAGGATCCATAACAATTGGTATAAGTACCTAATCAAAAATATAATATTTATCAATTAATAATGAAATGGAAGTTTAATTCTGTTAATGGACAATAATTAGCGGACAACGCCCGATATCAGCTATATCCATTCTCGTTTTTGTACATACGTACACTTTTTATCTGTGACCTCATCACGTTGATTGATGAATTTTAAAAGGGGTTTGAAGATTTTTGTATTGAGCCTTGTATAGGTACCTACTGTACGAAGATGTACTTAAAAAAACGCTTCTACATCTGAAACCTTTTTAAATCGAGAAACGAGAGTATAATGTGTTTGTATTGCATAAACAATCGATTTAAAAAGGTTTCATCAGTGGCCGCGATTTTGAAAAAAAGGTACATCCCGGACATTAGGTATACTAATATCTTCAAACCCTTCAAAAAAATTCTAGAACGAATGTTCTCGTGGCGGCGCTTGGCAGACTGATCGTAATCGATCACGTTTGTTAAGTTTGGCATTACAACTGAGAGCTTCCGTGCTTCGGAGGGCACGTTAAACCGTCGCTCCCGGCTGTTGTCATCTGAAAACAGTCGAAAGTCAAGTCAGAAGCCTTAAAGACGGCTTGATAAACTCTGACGTCAGAGGTGGCCACTAATCCGGCTTATATTTACGCGGAACGCAAATATTTATTTCATACATTTTTAGGTTAGGTTAGGTTAGAAATGCGACTAAAAGACGCGAGAGCCAAGCGAGGGTAGCGAGCGTGCCACGGCAGCGGCCAGCGCAGCGCCAGAAACTAGTTTATTAGAAAGTACTAAATTTTTTATGTAAAATTTACGTAAATACCTCTTTTTCTCATACATTTTCAGAAACTTAAAAAAATCATTAAAAATAAATATGCCAATGCTTTGGTGGGAGAGATGGGGGACCCTCCTTTCCCCTCACACTCATTCCCCTAAATTCAGACTCAACTAATGAAAATGAGGAACCACTAATCCTCATACGATAAGAATTGAAAGAAAAGAAAATGAATTTTCGCACAGACATTCGTAGAATTTTGAAGGTCCCTTATTTTATTAGTGGAATAGGGTTAAATTGATTGGAATTTGACAAACAAGTGCCTAAAAATTTTAAGATGGAAAATTTTAAAATCAAAGTAAAATTTGGACCACGGACCACAAAGTGATGGGGAAAAATGGTTTTTTGGGGGGTCTTTGAAAACGGGGGAGAATGTGATAACAAATGAAACAAACTTTTTGATCAAATGTTGCAGCATATTTGCCTGTAAATAAACTAAAAAAATAAACAAAACTCAAGAAGAGGTTCCCGTTGCGCAGTCGTTCGCTCGGCCTGCGATTGTGAGGTTTAGCAACTTCCGCAATGGTCGGTCATGGGATGGGCGACCCTATATCTACTATTAGAGCTCCTCCGTGCTTCAGAAGGTACGTTAAGCTATCGGTCCCGGCTGCAGTTGCAGTTTTTAAAACCCACCAATCCACATTGGGCCTTGGCCATGGTGGTCATGGCCCATGCTGGATTCATGAATAAGGTCATCCATAAGGAAGGCTAGTGCTCCAGCAGTGAAGACATAAAAAATGGCTGATGGCGAATAGACAAATCTCCATGTGACTTTTTGAAGAGCTTTTTCAAGGTCCATCTGCAGTATAATTTTTGTAGGCTCGCGTTCCAAGTGTCTTTTTGTAAGTTTGCACCATCTTGACTTATTAGCCTGTGAACAATATGGGGCGACTATGATGACCAAGCAATTTACGTTCATTTTACCTTCTCACTGCTGCAAGGGGCTACTCTGATGACCATATCAATGTCAACCCATCAAAATTATCAAAGTACGAATAGTTGGCGAATAGTACAAAAAGGTTATTCTATATATATGTTCCCATTAATGCTAGAATTAGGATATATAAGCATCTTCCTGTTACCCAAGGTTAACGAAAACAAAATGATACCTACAAAACGAAGACGCTTGAATAAGCATTATGTAATTTGTAACATAATATACAAAGTGAAATGGCATTACAATGAAATTGCCTCTTAAAAGCTTCGCGAAGGCTATATCAACATGTTCTGAAGATAAATGCTTGAAGTAATCTATCATCATGACAACAAAGTATCATAATCGAAGATGCTGCAAAAATTATTTCATATAAACTTCTGGAAGTGCTATAATACGGGCCAAGGTCTCGTAATTGAATCCATTCAGTAAGATTACGTACATCGAGCCAGATTTGGGAATCTGGAACGACCATTGTTCGAAATAGGGTTTAGAATTTTGTATATATTAAGTACAGTAAAAAAGATTCTTACTTCATATTTCATGCTCTATTATAGGTGGTACATGGTTATGTAAAATAGTAGCTAGCACTTTTTGTTATTTTTTTCATGTGTTGAGATGAGGCCTTTTTTGACGAGTTTTTTTTTCAACTCGACAGTTCCAGTTCGGTACTTTGCATTGTTTTTAACCCCCGACGCAAAAAGAGAGGGGTGTTATAAATTTAACGTGTCTGTCTGTGCATCTGTCTGTGGTATCGTACCTCCCAACTGGATGAACCGGTTTTCGTTTTTTTTTGTATCATAGATAATTTTATCCCAAGTGTTCTTAGCCAGGTTCCAGGAAAATCTGTTCAGCCGATTGAAGATCATCAGCTCTTTTGTAGTTGATGAGTGGATCTGACTAACTTCCTTATGTCCCTATCATCGGACAATTTATTCTTAATAATAAAAATTTAAAGCGCTACAATTTAATTATAAATTTAAAATCCCCTAACACAGAAAAAACTTCTAAAAAGTAATAAAATAATATTTATTTACCTTAATTACTTATTTCTTATGTTTACAAATTTTCGCAGACGTCGTCGGGTATCGATATCTACTTATCGCTAGGCATTTGCACGATACTATTCAGCTCGTAACTGTGGTCCCTCGACGTCTGTGAAATTAATAAACGTAGTAAATAAGTAATTAGGGTAAATAAATATTATTTTTAACTTTTTAGGAGTATTTTTTTGTGTTGGAGGGCTTTTAAAATTTTAAAATTTCTGACTTTAATTACAATTACCTACTTGTCAGTAGAATAGGGTCACAAAATTAATGGCAGAAATAATAGTGACAGACATGTAAAATAGCAACACAATAATAGGACACGACACGAGGCACGCCATTCCATAGGGAATATAATACAGCTGTTAAAAGCTTTTACTTGTAATTGCTACCGTAAATTACTTAGTAAATACTGAACTACTTAATTTTCTGGTAACTTTATTTTCGTCGGACGGCCTGATTTTCTTTCCCTTCCGTCTAGTCTAAGAGTTAAAGAAAAACAAATTGTATAAGTAAGTATTTCCCCGAGAACAATGTGTCTTCATGTGATAAATATTAAACAAGAAAAAATACTAGAAAAAAGCAACTAGTCTCATGTCGCCCTGACGGGATTCGAACCCGCATCCTTGGGAATCCGGCCCAATGCACTAACCAATTATGCTACAGAGACCTATGAGGACAAAAATAGCATTGTAAAATGCAAAATTAAAAAGTTATAATTAGATGGCTGTTTCATCTTAATCGATAGTCAAACATCTGTAAAGATGTTTCTATCGAATGCGAGGATATTTCTTCTCATTGATGAAACGACGGTGGCCAACACCTTAGAACGGTGAATATAGGGTAAAAGCCGGATAGTTGCCCTACTTTTCAAAAAAGCTCTATTATAAAAAAATATGTACTTATGAAAAATAATGCAACATGTATATCAAACATAGGTCTTTGATATTTCATAGTAGCCTATTTTAGTTAACATAATTAATAAGGGTTTTGACTAAATCCTGTTTTAATTGACCTCTAAAAAGGGGATAGTTGCCTACTCAAGCGGATAGTAGCCTAACGTTAAAAATGCCTCGGGGGATACTTGCCTCGGGCGGGGATAGTTGCCTCACTATGATTTTGTAAATAAAAGAAATGTATATCAATTTAAGTAATCAGTCTTTATTATTTACCATCATCTTTAATTAATTACTAATCAACATTATAAAATAATAAACATTTTGATAAACATATTTTTAATAAACATAACAACAGTTGCGTATAGTCGCCCCAAGGGCGACTATCCGCGTAAGTAACTAGGGCAACTATCCTTTTTGATACGGATACTGGCCCTTCTTATTTGTAAAATAAATAAAAACAATTCAACAATAAAACTTAATAAACAGTGTAGGTAGTGGGTTTTTTTTTTATTAATATGTATTTGATTTGGTTTTGTGCTTTCTTAGTGTTGTAGCTGTGGCCAAGCTGTGGCTACTTATCTATACCTTTTGCACTTCTGCTGTGGGAGATGAGAGAAACAATTTTTAAACTGTTATCATAAAATATTATTTTTTAAGTACTTATCTTATGGTTTAAATCATCTAAATCAATGTTTGATTGTTAAAAGTAAGTGAATTAATACCGGTTTTTATAATTAATTATACTATAACAAAAAATCGCCTTCCAACTCACAGCCGCGTGGCATAGTACCGAGAACACTGGCGCCGTTGCCCCGCTGAATACAAAGACTCAGCTACTTGGGCAAGATAGGCACCATTTTTAACTTATATTTTTAAAACTTCTAGACGTGACAAGCGGTATTCTCAGTTCCCTTTATTAATTAATATGGTTTTTACAATAAATTAACGACATTTTCATTTGTTTCAGGTACACCGCAACCGACCCTTCCAGTATAAATACAAATAGTGTTGTCCATAACTAATCCAAAATGATAGACGATAATTGAGCGAGCTGCTCATTTTGATTTCGATCAAAAATCGACACAGTGAGTGACACAATGTTTGCCATGAGGAACTCGCATTAACAGTGAACGTGAGCTTGTAAGCTCTACAAATACCAGCTGACTCATCAATGCTAAATTACAGACTGGTCTCAACACACTTCTTGAAGCAGCCGTAAAATCTCTACGACCAACCGTATTGACTCTTACGTGCCGAAACAATATGTGCCGGGATAGAGACATGTCGGTGATCACTAGTGATATCATCAAATAAGACTATTGTGTAAAAAAAAAAGATTGTCTATAGTTTAGTGTCAAGTTTCCCGCCAAAACGGCGCGCGATTTTGGGCCGCCGTTTCGTTTTGTTTCTTACAATTTATTTTATATCAAAGGTTAAGCAATAGACCGGGTTAAGAGTGTTTGGTTGTCTTAATTAGGACGGGGTTTTGCTCGAAAGCGGGCCCCAATCACACGACACTGGCCAGCCGCACACGAGATAATATTTCCAGGATATTAAATTCCATAGTTGGCGCCGCAAGATACTGTATTGTGAGTATCTAGAAAATAAGCTTCTTCAATTAGCTAAAGTAAACATGGGCCGATAACTAGAACAACACATTTTAGACGAGACCAATAGTTTTTTTTGGTTTTTAATTTTTTTTAGTTGCATTGGAAAATGGTTTAATTTCAGAATCGTCACGTAATCAACCCTTTTGGATATTGGGGATTAAATTTGAAGTCTAAAGTTAAAGCCGAACAATGGTTCAATTGGAATATCAACAGGTACTTGTGAAAATTAACAATGGGGTTTCACTTAAATCACTTTAGTAGCTTTACCAATGAATTTTCTAGTTATTAATTTATTAAAATAGTTTAATTTTAGCTTTATATTTTAGATGCGCTTTAAAGAAGGCACGGGAGAAGTTTACAATACATGCATCAGATTTGAAATGTATTGATATATATTTATGAATTGCTTATACGATGGCCAAGTTGTATAAAATTACAAATTATTCATATTCTAATATTGCTTTTCCCGTAGTCTTCAGACAGTTTAATTTATGTGTAGGTACTTAACAAGCCGAGCTAGAGTTAACACTTTAATCCACTTATATTAACTTAATAACGACTAACTTCTGTCAGTCACACGTGAAGTTAACAGACGGCGTGACATTCACATTTGCCATGTTACATACCTACGTATATTCTTTATTTATTAAAGAAAAGGCCGTAGCCAAAATGTACTGAAATTATTTTACAATATTTTTTACAAGGGACGTAGGTGGTTGGTAATTGCAGATTTGCCTGTAAAATGCGTTTAATGTTTCCATGACGTGACAGTCGCACATTTCTTGTCTTTAATGTCATCATTGTTTGTTTTAAATTATTGATACCTACACTGAAAGTGTTTAAAACTATAATGGTATTGATAATCGTATCATATAAAACTATTCATGAGCTCGTATGTGAAAACACATCTTCAGACTATTTAAAATCTCGTTACAATCCTGGCTATGGTCTTAAATGGAAAGTAGGTATATATATTTTTCTATAAACACTACCATGATGTACATTGTGCATACATAAACACAAATCATACATTCATTTAACTCGAATGGCCACATACGCACAAACGTTGCGTGCGGCGCACTCATCAAATCAGAATCAGACATAACATGTGCTTTTGAATATTTTACGTCTAAATTAACAGATTTTCTTCGCTATTTATTCTTGCTAAGCTTCATTACAAATTGGCTTTAGGCAAAAATATATTTAACCTTTATTGTTAATTCATCTCTACATTCGTTAAAGTTGCCTTCATTTGGAGTAAAATTAAATAACATTCTTATTTAAAATAAATAATTACCATAACATTATATACTATGGGTAGGTACTAAAAACTTTCTTGTGTTCTGTGGTACTAAACAAACCTATTCACAAGTCATGGTAGATGTGTTTACTTCGTCAACTAACAATTCGTTGAAATATCACAATAACGATTTAGGGCTTGTTAAACCCTTTTGTTATTAGTTCTAATAAATCCTGTTTCACGAATATTTTTATTAGACTTGAAATAAAAAATATTCCATTTAAATTTTTTATTTATTTATGTATTTGTAATCAGGCTAATATGGCACATAGACATATACCTTAAAACTAGACATACATAAAATATAAAATAACAACATTAACTTAATTATTTACTTTAGATACCTACTTAGATTTTATTACTTTAGATGGGCTGTGTGGCACTGTTACCGATACCATAAGTATAATAATATAGTGAAAAAAGTTAATCAAGAGAGATAATTTTATATAATCTCATTTCTTAGAGCCCTTGCACACTGCGTTTTTTAACGTACCATCGACGCGCGTCGAAACATTTTTCCGTGGTTTTATCATACAAAGCAGTCTGACGCGCGTACACGACGCACAGTGTTTCGTCTAGTAGAAGCTAGCTGGAATTCGGTTTCTAAGAGTATCTAGTATCTTTTACACCACCTACTTCATTGATGTAATATAGCGTATTATGGTCAGCTATATTACTTGCAATCTTGTGAAATAGATTTATTTATTTTTTTCTTCTTCTCCATATACAAAACAAAATTTAGTTTTTCGCCCAACCTTTTTTTTTAATTTGTCTATTGAAGAAGTTTAAATCTGTCGAGTTTTTTAAAGAGTGGGTGAAACATGGCAAGTTACAATAGTTTCGTATAATAATATTAGTATTAAATAGTCTTGTGTGTTGTATTTTTTTTAAATTGGTCAATATATTTTTTATCAAAGCTATATTCATGTTGATTTCTTGTAGTAGTACCACTAAGAACTTAATATGTTTTAAATATTCATATATTCAGTTATTATTAGAAGCTCAATATCACAGAAAATGATTTTGCCCAGTTAGCTTGTTCTGGTCGACACAGTGCGACACGGTGCGTTTGTATCGCTAAATTAGCGCGTCGACGCGACGGCGCGTACGTGCCGTAACTTAAAAAATTATGGATATCAATAATATCTGACCTTTTTCATTTAAAATTAAAGTCTCTTTATAAGTAGTTAACAAAGGCACCGAAAATCATAGAATGAAAATAAATTTCAACTCTTATAATCTTTACAATATATGTGTCCCGCCCACTGCCACGTCAGCTGAACAATCCTTCGAGCGATGTCAGTAACTTTAGTTCTCCTGCGGATCTCCTCTTTTCTGATTCGATCACGCAGGGAAACGCCGAGCATAGCTCTCCATTGCACGCTGAGTTACCTTAAGTAAAGGAGACAGACCGACAGTTAGCGACCATGTTGCGCTGCCGTAAGTCATCACTGGCAACACACACTGGTCGTAGAATTTCATCTTGAGACACTGAGGTAAGATGGACGCGAAGATTTTACGGAATTTTCCGAATGTCCATCCGAGTTGGATTCGACGAGAGATCTCTTTCTCATAGTTGGATAACTGGATTCTGGATTTTCTAACTGGATTGTCTGTCCAAGGTAAACGTAATGGTCAACAACTTCGAGTTCAGGTCCTCCAGGGTCTCAGCCATAAGGACTATATCATCGGCAAAACGAAGGTGTGTCAGATACTGGCCATTTATGTTGATGCCGCGTCCTTTCCAGTCCAAAAGCTTAAAGATGTCCTCCAACGCAGCTGTGAGCAGTTTCGGAGAAATGACGTCTCCCTGTCCCACACCTCGCTGTAGTTGTTGTTGGAATCGGATGGACATGGTGGCATGTTCGTATAAGTACCTTAACACCTCGATATATCTATAGTCCACTTGGCACCTCTGGAGAGACTGCAGCACCGCACCGCCAAGGTCTCAATGCAAAGTGGCAGTTTATGCTCTTCGGTTTTCTGTATAACCTGCCGCAGCGTATGAATGTGGTCTATGGTGCTGAAGCCTTTTCGGAACCCGGCTTGTTCGGGCGGTTGGAAGTCGTCGAGCCTGCGAGCAATTCGATTCGTACTGACTCTCGAAAACAACTTATAAACATGGCTTTGAAGTGAGATGGGTCTGAAGTTATTAAACCGGGTCTTGTCACCCTTTTTTAAAGAATAAATTTACCTCACATAATTATATTCAATGCTTTTGGCGTTTTGCCCTCGACGATAATGGAATTGAACAGCTTCTGGAGGACTTTGAGTATCGGCTTCCCGCCCGCTCTCAGAAGTTCCGCAGTAATTCCATCATCGCCCGGCGCTTTGATGTTTTTCCGTTGCTTGAGAGCCATTCTAATCTCGTACAGGTTCGTGATATCTTCGGTGAAGTGTCGGGTAAGCTTGGCTCTGGGGTCTTTACTCTTGCTTTCAACAGGTGTCTGCGTGGAATATAACTGCCCATAGAAACTCTCGATCTCCCTTAGGATTTCAGGTTTCGTAGAAATGATGCGACGGTCTTCAGTCATCTGGCTTTGTCCAATAGACAGATCTCTCGTGAACAATTTGGAGCCTTTGTTAAGCTCGATAGCCTCTTTAATACAGTTCGTATTATATTGGCGAAGGTCGCTTGTCAAAGACTTAGAGATCTGCCTATTTAGCTGCCGATAACGATGAGCATCCGCTGAGTTCTGAAGCCTCATTTCACGTCTCTGATCCATGGGTAGGAGTGTGTGGTCGGAGAGTTTCTTTAACTTTGTACGGCGGGTTTTAATGAACCTAGACCCTACCGTACGGACAGTGTCCACCACCATTTTGTGTAGATCGTCCACATCTATGCTGTTCTCAAGGGCTTCGAAGCGGTTTTGGAGTTCGAGTTGAAAACTCTCGGGGTTTTTATTTTATCAGTCTCGATCTTTCCAGCTTTACGTTGATATTCAACGTAACGTAACGTTGATGTGCCACGTATTAAACGGTGATCGCTTCCCATCTTGAAGGTGTTGATCACAGTGGCATCATTGAATATCCTCGTCGACATGATAAAATCTATCAAATTTTTTACTGTACCGTCCGGACTGTCCGGACTGATCCAGGTCCACTTTCGACTTTCTGGCTTTTTGAAGAAGGTGTTCATCATAAAGAGCTCCTCCCTCTCCGTAAAGTCGGTCAGCATCTGGCATCTGGCATTCCGTTCTCCAACTCCATATTGCCCCACTCTCAACTCATCACCGCAACGTTTCCCCAACTTCGCATTGAAGTCACCCATCACAGCGGTGTAGTGAGCTATGTATGGCGCTACAGATTCCTTATACATAGCCTCCACTTCGTCATCTTGGTGCGTCGAGGTCGGAGCGTAGACCTGTATGACATTCAGCGAATACCGTTTGGATATTCTGAGTATCAGGTAAGCTACCCTGGTCGACACACTTTCGATGGTGATCACGTTGTTGACAAGGGACTTATGGACGATGAAACCGACACCACCTATGGACTGTTGGTCGCCCTTCCGGTAGTACAGCAGGTTACCAGAGTCAATAATTATCGAGTCCCCACCCTCTCTTCGGACTTCAGACAACCCTATAATGTCCCAGTGTACCCTGCTGATAACTTCATCCAACTCGGTTAGCTTCGCGTCAGTCCTCAGTGTGCGCGTGTTGTACGTTGCCAGGTGCAGAGGTCGTCGTTGTTGATAGCCTTCCGTAGCCCGGGGATTCTTAGCACCCCCTGCCCCGCCGTTACCATAGCCGCTATCGTAGCTATTAATAGCAGGGCCGCCGGGAACTGGGGGCCGACGTTTTTTGTGCCTGCCCATTTTATTTGGGGGGTTTTACCATAATCGCCACGCTTGGCAGGCGGGTTGGCGATCGCAGTATTTTCACGATTTTAAAAGACGCTGCTGCCCGTCTTCTGAAGTCTGTATTCCCTTAGTCGCCTTTTACGATACCCATGGTATGAGAGGGTAACGCAAAATACAATAAACATACAAACTAAATATTACATATAGGTAAACATACACTCGGGTAAACAAAAACAAAAAGCTAAGATAGAACTTTTAAACAATGCCGTTTCTCAAGCTAATATTTTACTATTACACCAATAGTTTTTTTATATATTCCATAATGAACACATTATAAAATAGACATACTTCCGACGAATTCTACAACTGATCAAATCACGCTGCTGCGTCATCTCACGCATTGACATCACGCACTAAACACCATACTGACATTAGGGATACGGGCAAGACGAGAGCCCGAGCGAGCACCGGGTAGTAATATCTGGCCGCTCCTGGCCTGCACAGTGCTGCGAGCGGGAGGAGCGCGAGAGGGAGACGGAAGACATGGCGGCCCCTGAGTGCGAGCGAGAGGCGCGCAAGCGTCGCGAGCGCCGCGACTCCGGATGTGCGCATGAGCGCAAGGAACGAAGACCTCATAGCGAAGAACGGCTACAGCCCCCGCCGCCTCCTCCACCTCTACATGACTACAATAGGCTAGAGGTAATTCAATAAATCATTAGTTAGAGAAGGTTTCTATTTTCTGTTGCACAGTTAGAGCCTTCTTTACGAAGAAAGCTCTGGCTCTGGCATAGTTCAACATTATCAAAATGCTGCGTAAAACACTGTGAAAAGACAAACAATTTTTCAGTACTCATGCTATGTAAAAATAATGCTAATTAGATCATGATACATCATTACGAACTATAGGTATTAGGTACAATCCTTGAATCATACATATATCCATGGAAGTGGTATTCTACACAAACAGAAAGCAAAGATACAAACCAGCGAAAATTGACAATAAGCTACATACATGCTACAGCTCACACCTTAGTCCCACAGGAAGGGTAGGAAGAGACTATAGATTACGAAGTATCTATTATATTAACCTGTGCCATAGACCGCCACTTTGATCTGTCCTGCCTGACACAACTCCTTAAGCCTCACATTTTATTTTTGCCACCTCGGACGGACCCCACTATTTTGTGAACATGGCTGATTACGGTGAATGTTATTCTGGGTCGCCCGTTAAACCTTATACCGGTCCGGTTGTGTGTCTATATTATTGTATGGGTATAAACTGTGCTGGAAAATTCTTCAGTTTTCTTTATCCATTATCACTTCATTATTTACAGTCGGAGCGTCGAGCGGAGCGTTTGTCCCGCGCGCGCCGACCACAGTACGGTGGCAAACGTCGCCGTGCGCCCGTCCGCACCCCCAAGCATCCTAAAGAAAACGAATGCTTCACCACTGAAGAGCGCTGTGCAACCCCCCCTTCTTTCGACTACACCGCTTTGCAGAAACCACAATGTAAGTTAGCTTTGCCCAGAAGTCTGATCGCACTAATATTATTGAGCCAAAATCTAAAGTAACACCCATTTGCACTAAACTTAAGAATCGCCTAAGGCTATTTATATTAAAACATGAATATTAAAAATAACTTAAGCTTTAGGCGCTCTAAATAGGGCCCGTAAGTGAAAAATAGCCTTTGTGGATTTTAAGAACACCATATGGTTAGTGCAGAGGAACTTTTTTTTATTAAGATTTAGAAAGATAAGAATAGAATTACTATTCGATTCTTAAGTTTAGTGCAAATGGGTAAAAATCCAAAATTTTGTTTATGAATAGGTACTTTCTTTTACTTAGTACCTACTAGGAATTCGGTTGTGTGGTGGATCGCGCGGTGGGCCTGCGATCACACACACGGCCTGAGGTCACGGGATGGGTGACCATTAATTGAGGTTGTTCGTGCTTTGGAAGGTTCGTTAAGCTGTTGGTCCCTGCTGTATTTTTGCAGTCATCAAAACTCACCAATCCACATAGGGCCCGCATCTAGAAAGGCCAGTGGCTCACCAGTGTGGGGACATAAAAATGGTCGATGATGACTTTTACTTTGTAAATATTGTTGAAATACAAGCAGTTACACACTGAAGATGACAAGTTTCGACCTTAGCACTCTGTTTTACTTCTTTTTCTATTCAAATTTCAGTATGCGAAGAGCCAGAGACCTTGGACGCCGGCGCCCTCCAACGCCAAGTCGGACGTACAGTGAGCATCGACAGCTCCGAAGGCGTAGACACAGAGACTGAAAGCGCGCGGGTGGCTGCGGCCGAACGCGCTCGCCGCGACGAGCGCAGCACTGCGCCGCGTTTGCATCCGCGCCGCGACCAGCCCTGCCCAGATGTCAGGCTTGATAAGATCACCAAAAAGGTAAGCCACTTGATGGATCAGTCATTTTGTTTAGCTGCGACAAGCGTAGTACAGCGCCGCACCCGTGCCAGGACCAACCCTGCCCCCAAAATCAGACTAGATAAGATCACCAAAAAGGTACTTAGGGACGTTTGGGACGTTTTGGGATCATAATATTATTTTCGTACCACTTGCTCAAAAAAGTGACATTCTATGCCACAAAAAGCGAACATAACAATAGTAATTTTTAATCTGTTAAAAACAGGGAAAGAAAATTGTACTGAATTTCATTCATCCTCTAGGCGGAGAATGTGATTTAAATTTGGAATGCTTACCGAAATTGATACTGAACTGAACTACATCTGTGTTTACACCATTAAGTTTGTATATAAAGCATTACACAACTTTTTGAAAAAGGAATACGCATTTATTATGCAGTTATGATTATTAAATAAAATTACGAAAACCGACGAGGCCGTATGAGCTTGATGCGTTTGCTTTTCCGACAAAAAAATATGAATCTAGGAATTTGCGAGTTCCTCAGACGCAAGAACAGAGAAATACTCAAATCAACTCATCAACAATAAATGTACCAAACAAAAATGTAACTCTCTCTATCAATAATTGGACCGATGTTTCGAATGTTAACTTTTACTTTTAATTGTCATTATTTTTAATAAATGCTTATCTCATATTATTATTGTGTTAATTTTTTCGCAAATGGTACGAAAAGTAGAGTATTTTCCAGGTCTTGGGTGAACTTAAATCCCTCGCTACACTCAGGACTCGTCTTAAATCCCTCGCTTCGCTCGTGATCTAAGTTTTTAACACCCTCGCTACGCTCGGGAGTAAACCTCGAGTTCTTCGTTACGCTCGCGATTTAAATCGTCACCCGCGACAGAAGACACTGCTTTATCCTCTTGGTTAATAATCTACTATTACATCTCTTATGTTCGGTAAGTAGGTTCTTATTACCTCCAAATGGGGCTTGTAGGTGACTAATTAGCGCTCTAGGGTAATAATGTATCTAGATAAGCCCTAGGGCGGTAAGTAATAAAAAAAAAAACACTTCTTTCTTTCAAAAAGTTCGCGTACATCTAACCATCATACTGGCAATAGACATCATGCATTCAGCCCAATGACCATAGAGGTCGCTTTGCAATCAGTCATCACTTTTAAATATCGAACGGCGAAGCTCAACTTCGATCTTGAAAAAAAAAAATTAAAAAGTTCTTTATTTGATTATTTTTATTGAAAAAAGGCGGGAATAGAAAACTTTTACTTTAAATATTGTTTGTTTTTGGGATTGTTCTCATTTCACTATAAATTTCAACAAATAAAATGTTTTATTCTTGTAATGCCGGTTTTTTTCTACTTACCTCACAATCGAGATGTAAAGCATCAATTGCACCCTTGATTGTAGGCGCCCTCGCTGCGCTCGTGCGCCTTAATATCTCGGGCTGCATTGATGCCTTACAGCCCTTGGCTTTGGCTACTAATCTACTATTATAGACTGTGATAATAAAATAAGGCCAATCTCTAAGCAGCCGAGTAAGAAACCATGTTTGCAGACGGTATATAAGGGACCGCTTCATGGTAATTGGCAAGTGGTATTTATTAAAATTGATAATCCGGTGACACTAGAACGGTTGGGGTTCTATGTTCCACAAAATTACATACATGGTGCAGGTGGCGGCGGCACCAACTGTTCGTTCCCTTGGGGTTACGTACATGTTACGGCAATAACTGCCCCACAGCGCACGCGATCACTATTCTTAATTCGTTTAAAAGTAAGATTAAAGATGCTGATGTATTTGCTGATAGCCTAGAAAGCCTCATTAGCAAACTTGTGTCGTATTTATCCCGATAATGTTAATCAATTTTTAATAATAAGTTCTTGTTTAAGATTTTATAAATATCATGTTGTCTATGTCTATTGTGTTCTAAATTACTTCACTGTCTTGTATTGTTTAGTATTTACTGGTTTGTTCTCTAACTTGCTGGTGCTTTGGATAACATCTGTAAACCTGCATCTATTTTATTAAATAAAAAATAAATATAAATACGACTTTTCAAACAACTCAAGAACGTGGGGCCGGCTGGTATGGTTGGATAGTGTTAGTTGATAACAAACTGTTTACTTTAGTAAACTGAAAAATATAATTTTATAAGTGTGTTTTTGAGCGTTTATCACGATCATGATGCTCCTAGCACTAAGGAGCTTGTGGATAATGATTCAAATTTTTTTATCATCGCTTGCCACAAGTTGCTTCAAAGTCTTAGCTAGCTTAGGACTTTGAAATAAGTAAAGGCAAACAAAAGCTCCGTATTCAAATATACTGTCTAAATTTACAGATAAGCGTCCTCAAGAAAAGTATCACCAAGTACGAGAGCGAATACGAAGCGAAGAACGGCCATGCTCTTACGCCCAGCGATCGCATCACAGATGTCCAGTTGACTCGAATGCACGAAAGTTTAAGGCGCCTTCAAGCAGAAAAGCGATGCATTAAAGCAGACCCAGTTGAATATGCCTCCAAAGTTCAAGCGGCTAAACAGCAGAAGGAGCGCGATGATACACTCGATGCTGCCTTGAAAAGTGATAAGCCTATGTCTGATATTGTTCGGGACATAGAAGAGGTAAGTTTTCAAGTACAGTCATTAATTAAATTCTTAAAGTGTACCTTCCTACTCTGTCTGTGTCTATTGTTGTCTAGATGTTCTTTGGCCAATGGGTGAATCTAAGCCGTGACCTTTATATATATATTTTTTTTAAAGCAATTATAGTTAACTAGCTTTCGCACACGGTTTCACCCGCGTGAATTCCGTTCCTGTGGAAATACCGAGATAAAAAGTAGCCTACGTTACTCTCCGTCCTTTAACTATGTAACTATATGCCAAAAATCAAACCAATTGGTTGTGTACCACTTAGTTAGGGCGTGAAGGAAGGACAAATAAAGACAAACAAACACACTTCCGCATTTATTATATTAGTTAGTATTATGTAAAATGTACAAAACAAATTTTAACGAAAACAATTTTGATTCCAGCAAAATTTCTTATCCCGTGGGTCTATGAATGATATTTTATAAAAAAAAAACTATCATAATAAGTTCTTATTTCATTTCTTGTTCTCGTACAGTGGCTAGACGGGTGTCGACAAGCCGCCGGTCGTCCAACAGTATCAGAAGCGTCATGGACGGCAGCACAGCTGGCGGCCGAGAAGCTGTGCGTGCAGCGGGTACTGCTGCGGCTGGAGGCGGCGCGCGGCCGCCCGCCCGCGCACTCCGCCGACAGGGGGACAGCCCGCCACCTTTATGAGCGATACCGCGCCGTCAAGCGCGCGCTGGCTAGCTCCAGGCCTGATGCTGTACGTATCGTTCGTTATACATTAACACCCCCTTCACACTTATGCAGCCCGCCCGCGCACTCCGCCGACAGGGGGACAGCCCGCCACCTTTATGAGCGATACCGCGCCGTCAAGCGCGCGCTGGCTAGCTCCAGGCCTGATGCTGTACGTATCGTTCGTTATACATTAACACCCCCTTCACACTTATGCAGCCCGCCCGCGCACTCCGCCGACAGGGGGACAGCCCGCCACCTTTATGAGCGATACCGCGCCGTCAAGCGCGCGCTGGCTAGCTCCAGGCCTGATGCTGTACGTATCGTTCGTTATACATTAACACCCCCTTCACACTTATGCAGCCCGCCCGCGCACTCCGCCGACAGGGGGACAGCCCGCCACCTTTATGAGCGATACCGCGCCGTCAAGCGCGCGCTGGCTAGCTCCAGGCCTGATGCTGTACGTATCGTTCGTTATACATTAACACCCCCTTCACACTTATGCAGCCCGCCCGCGCACTCCGCCGACAGGGGGACAGCCCGCCACCTTTATGAGCGATACCGCGCCGTCAAGCGCGCGCTGGCTAGCTCCAGGCCTGATGCTGTACGTATCGTTCGTTATACATTAACACCCCCTTCACACTTATGCAGCCCGCCCGCGCACTCCGCCGACAGGGGGACAGCCCGCCACCTTTATGAGCGATACCGCGCCGTCAAGCGCGCGCTGGCTAGCTCCAGGCCTGATGCTGTACGTATCGTTCGTTATACATTAACACCCCCTTCACACTTATGCAGCCCGCCCGCGCACTCCGCCGACAGGGGGACAGCCCGCCACCTTTATGAGCGATACCGCGCCGTCAAGCGCGCGCTGGCTAGCTCCAGGCCTGATGCTGTACGTATCGTTCGTTATACATTAACACCCCCTTCACACTTATGCAGCCCGCCCGCGCACTCCGCCGACAGGGGGACAGCCCGCCACCTTTATGAGCGATACCGCGCCGTCAAGCGCGCGCTGGCTAGCTCCAGGCCTGATGCTGTACGTATCGTTCGTTATACATTAACACCCCCTTCACACTTATGCAGCCCGCCCGCGCACTCCGCCGACAGGGGGACAGCCCGCCACCTTTATGAGCGATACCGCGCCGTCAAGCGCGCGCTGGCTAGCTCCAGGCCTGATGCTGTACGTATCGTTCGTTATACATTAACACCCCCTTCACACTTATGCAGCCCGCCCGCGCACTCCGCCGACAGGGGGACAGCCCGCCACCTTTATGAGCGATACCGCGCCGTCAAGCGCGCGCTGGCTAGCTCCAGGCCTGATGCTGTACGTATCGTTCGTTATACATTAACACCCCCTTCACACTTATGCAGCCCGCCCGCGCACTCCGCCGACAGGGGGACAGCCCGCCACCTTTATGAGCGATACCGCGCCGTCAAGCGCGCGCTGGCTAGCTCCAGGCCTGATGCTGTACGTATCGTTCGTTATACATTAACACCCCCTTCACACTTATGCAGCCCGCCCGCGCACTCCGCCGACAGGGGGACAGCCCGCCACCTTTATGAGCGATACCGCGCCGTCAAGCGCGCGCTGGCTAGCTCCAGGCCTGATGCTGTACGTATCGTTCGTTATACATTAACACCCCCTTCACACTTATGCAGCCCGCCCGCGCACTCCGCCGACAGGGGGACAGCCCGCCACCTTTATGAGCGATACCGCGCCGTCAAGCGCGCGCTGGCTAGCTCCAGGCCTGATGCTGTACGTATCGTTCGTTATACATTAACACCCCCTTCACACTTATGCAGCCCGCCCGCGCACTCCGCCGACAGGGGGACAGCCCGCCACCTTTATGAGCGATACCGCGCCGTCAAGCGCGCGCTGGCTAGCTCCAGGCCTGATGCTGTACGTATCGTTCGTTATACATTAACACCCCCTTCACACTTATGCAGCCCGCCCGCGCACTCCGCCGACAGGGGGACAGCCCGCCACCTTTATGAGCGATACCGCGCCGTCAAGCGCGCGCTGGCTAGCTCCAGGCCTGATGCTGTACGTATCGTTCGTTATACATTAACACCCCCTTCACACTTATGCAGCCCGCCCGCGCACTCCGCCGACAGGGGGACAGCCCGCCACCTTTATGAGCGATACCGCGCCGTCAAGCGCGCGCTGGCTAGCTCCAGGCCTGATGCTGTACGTATCGTTCGTTATACATTAACACCCCCTTCACACTTATGCAGCCCGCCCGCGCACTCCGCCGACAGGGGGACAGCCCGCCACCTTTATGAGCGATACCGCGCCGTCAAGCGCGCGCTGGCTAGCTCCAGGCCTGATGCTGTACGTATCGTTCGTTATACATTAACATCTTCACACTTATGCGGCCCGCCCTCGCACTCCGCAGACCACGTAACAGCCAGATACTTTTTTGACCAGTACCATGTTGTCAAGCGCGCGCTGTCTACCGCCAGAACTGATACTGTATGCCGTAAGTATCGCTATAGATATGCAGAGTATTGCGCAGCTTGCAGCCGAGAAGCTGTGTGTGCAGCGAGTACTGCTACGACTAGAAGCTGCACGTTGCACGCACTCCGCCGATAGAGGAGCAGCCAAGCATCTTTACGAGCGGTACCGCGCTGTTAAGCGTACGCTGGCTACCTCTAGACTAGACTTGATGCTGTACGTACCTACAAACATAAAACTTATGCTCTCTTCGAGGGGGCTGGGGAAACGCGCGCTGGCTACCTGCAGACCTGGGTCCGAATTCTTACGCCTTCGACATCACGAATTCGACATTTTTTGGAGTGAAAAATCTGTATTAAAAGCTCACTGAAAACAATCTTTGACATTATAAAATGTCGAATTCGAGATGTCGAAGGTGTGAGAATCGGGCTCCTGATGCCTTACGCATGGCTATACCTAATTACATAATAATATGCGAAAAATGTGGCCACGACCCTGCTTTGTTGTTGCCATCAAACTTATCCGAACCCTTCTTTTGCGGTACCAGGGTTTGAAGCGCGCTGGCTACCTCCAGACCTGCCGCATCGTTGAACGTAACACTTCTCTACCTACACCTGCCTTAACAGCGTGTTATAATAACAATATTTAGCACAGTGGGAAACAGATAGCCAATTACAGGTCATTTCACAACAGCTATTTAAAATACTGAAACCTCTATTAACAAGCACATTATGTATGAATGAATAATATAAAAAATTTAAGTTAACATAATCCCACAAGCTGTAATACCAACAACGATCTGTATAATCTATTTAGAACTATTTAACTTAAAACTATGGGTCAAAAGAAAAGAAAAAAAACTATGGGTCAAAAAACCGTCTGCTCAACGCATTCCTCGCTGAAGTTATACTAGTGTTGAATAAATCAAAGTTGTGTAAGCTACTTAAGTGGTTAAAGTTATCGCTAGCACGCCAAATATATTAATTTTGCCTGTAATTCGTGTGAGCTGGAGGTAGGAGCAAAATTGAGTTATTTCTTAAAGATTTAGAGGGCACTCTTATACACAGATTACCGAGGAGTTCAGAGCAGTCAATCGAACCGGATGTAATGTTAAGCAGAAACGTCAAGTCACTTATGTCGCGTCTCAGCGAGAGTGGCAAGAGATGGTGCTTCCGGCAGAGTTCGTGGTAGATTGAGGAATTATAATAATCTTTGGTACGGAAGCACAGAAATCGAATAAACTTTTTTTGACCGTTTTCAATACGTGAAATATATATGTCGTAGCGGGGATTCCAAATTTGACTGGCGTACTCGAGTATACTGCGAACGAATGAACAGAAAAGGATTTTTAGAGTTTTGATGCGAGAGAACTCTTTTGCACAGCGCATAACAAACCCTAATGCCTTAGAGGCTCTGGACCCAATATTATCGACGTGCTCGTCAAACAGCAGTTTGGAGTCGTGGAGAACACCCAAGTCGCGCACTGTATATTTTCTTTCCAAGCCTGCACCCTTAAGAGAGTATTGAGATAATATTATATTTCTTTTACGTGCAAAGGTTACGAGGCAGCATTTAGATGGGTTAAAATCCAGATCGTTAGCTTGGCAATAGGACTCCAGTCTATCTAAGTCCGACTGCAATGATATTGCGTCATCCCTTGATCTGACATCTGCATAGATCTTCATATCGTCCGCAAAACAAAGTAAATGGGAGTGTTTAAAACATGTGTTAATGTCAGCTATAAAAATCACAAACAGTAATGGCCCAAGCAGCGATCCTTGCGGGACACCACTGGGGACAGTAACCCAGCCAGATGTGTAATTGTTGACTACTACAGCCTGCAATCGAAACTCAATGTAAGACGTTAACCATCTAAGCAGGTCACCACATATACCGATGCGTATAAGTTTCGATATTAACGTTTTATGATTAATTCTATCAAAGGCTTTACTATAGTCCGTATAGATGACATCTACTTGCCCTCCCGAGTCCATCGTTTTAGTGAGAAAGTTGTTAAATAAGGCTAGATTTGAGACAGTGGATCGTTTTTTAAGGAAACCATGCTGAAACGGACAAAATGACTGACTCAAACATGCATACACTTGATTATAAATGATTTTCTCAAAGACTTTCGCAATGATGCAGAGTTTAGATATCGGCCTATAATTAGTGACTTCGGTTTTATTACCTTTCTTAAAAACAGGGGTAACAAAAGCTTTTTTCCAAATATCTGGGACCACACCTTCGGACAAAGATCTTTTAAACAAAATTGATATTGGGAGGGCGATAGAATCACAACATCTAATGAGAAAAATAGCAGGAAGCTGATCAGGTCCAGCTGACTTAGAGGGATCTAGTTATGCAAACCTTCTTCTGGCGACCTTAATACATTCATTATATAATATATAATACTCAGACCAGACACGTAACACTCCGGGTGACATCTTTATTTCAGTAAGGGAGATCAATATCTGCTGCGGCAAGTCACGCAGTTATCAGTAAAATCAGTCGTGGTGGTATTCCGTCATATTTCCTGTTTTACCCATGGTTTTACCCTTAAGGGTCTGTTCGACTGAAGCGAGATATTAATGAGAAAGGGACGAGAGCGAGACCGATTTTGCAGATTAGGCGAAATCACTTCGTAGTAAGTTAATAACTATAGAGATTACAGAGAAAATGAAACTATACGATCCTAAATATTATTGGTGTCCACTAGTTAAACCAATTTCGACGTTTAAAGGGGTCTTCGAAAAGAAAATGTGTCGAGGCAAAATCATTAAATCGTTTTTCTGAAACTATACAACTCTAGATAAAGGTATGAAGAAATATATATATCTTATTACCAGATTTGTAACATCTCTAACCGTCCTATGGTTTTATACCAAAAAGTACGTACTTTTTCGATATAGCGTCTTAACGTCTTTTGGCAGGTGATTGGCGGCACCAACGGGGAGCTAGCCACGATACATGAGCACGAGGCAATGCTGTTCAACACCAGCGTGGACAGCTCCAGCGACTCCCAGGAGAAGCCTTCCGACTCCTCACAGGTATCTTCTGCTTCTTTGATTCCGGGTGCCTTATCAAGTAAATAATAAGGTTATGATATGGCCTTATAAGTCCATAAAATTACCATAAACGATCATTCATAATTTAAATTCAACCGGTTAACTATTTAATATTCATAATGAAAGACTTTGATTCATCTTTATTTTCGGCATAACGATACTTAGTAGTAACTTAAAGTACGTACACCGACAGATAAGTCGGTGTTGAAACCGACTACCGGCCCTAAGTACCGTTTTTAGATTTTATCTGATATTCTGGATAGCTTGTCTGGCACATAATTTGACATAATTTTCATATTACAACTGTCAAATTATCTGCCAGATAGGTTATCTAGAACTTATCTGTCGGTAGTGAAATCGGCCCTTAATTTATGCTGTTTTATCACTATTTACTTTTGTTTACGGCACTTATGGTTGGTTTCTGAATTGAGAATTCCAGGTTGAGAACGTCTCAAACTTCACTCATGTTCATGCATGATATTAAACGAACATGTAACTTTGAGTTGAATTTGAGACGTTCTCTCTTGAAACTTTTTATTCAGATGCTAACAATAGTTAGTGGTTCACTAATTCTTGCATTGCATTTGATTCAGCAGGACACCATAGAGACTCCTCTGCAGTCGCCTCCCAACCGTGACGTCAGCATCGTGGGAGGGGAGGAAGTTGCATCATCCACGTCATCAGCTCAGTCGGGAACCACCAGCGAAGAAGCCACGCCATCCAATGAAGGTCTGCACTGCTTGGGACTGGAAGATCTCGCGAGAGCACTCACTGAAGCCAAGCTCCAGAAATGCGTAAGTTTTATCCAGATCAGCATTTTTAGTGGGAGGGCGAGGAAGTTCAGTGGTCCACGTCGTCAGCGCAGTCTGGAACTATCAGCGAAGAGGCCACACCATCCAACGCAGGCCTGCACTGCTTGGGGCTGGAAGACCTCGCAAGAGCACTCACTGAAGCCAAGCTCCATAAATGCGTAAGTTTTGTCTTAATAACAATTTTTTTTATGACAGGGAAAGTTCCATCTTCCACGTCTTCAATTCAGTCGGAGACCACCAGCGAGGATGCCACGTCGTCTAGCGGAAGCCTGCACAGTTTGGGGCTGGAAGACCTGGCCAGAGCACTCACTGAAGCCAAGCTCCATAAATCCGTAAGTTTTAGCCAGATCAGCATTTTTAGTGGAAGGGAGGAAGTGCCGTGCCGTCATCCACGTCGTTTTCAGGTACCGTGGTCATGACTGGTCTCTGCTGGTGACGGTGCGGAATGATTAACTATTTATTCATCATATAATCTTTCTACCGTGATTCGAAGTCACGTCCTCAGAGTTAACGACACCTTGCTATCGGTGTAGCTAACACTGTATCAAGGAGGTCGTCTAATGTTCGTCACTATCAGCATCGTAGAGTAATGTCTGCTCTACTAGGGCACCTATCTTTTTTATTATAGACGTCAACCAATGATTGGACGGTGCTGAAACGACGGCACAAGCAGCCGAGTGGCAAAGGCTCCGAAGCACTGAGAAGCTCGAGATTATAAGTACTGTAGGAATGATATAAGGTAGAATGGTTGCCACTAATAGGAAGGTCAAAGGATGTGGTAGCCTGGTGGCCGCGGTCCTACCGTGTATGGTTGGGAGTTATATGTATGGTTTGTGAACTGCATTCAGAAGTCGGTATTCCACACTGAGTTGATAGAAATCTTCATTGAAAACTTTGAACGCCTTGTTTCAGGTACTTCGTCGCTCCATTAAGGAGTACGAGGTGAGTTTCGAATTACAGAACAGCAGGAAAGTCCAAAGGGACGACAAAAAGGGTCGAGAGGAAGAGTACCTCAGGTACAAAGCAATCAAGGCCAGGATCAAGCTTCTCAATGCGCTCATCAACAAACAAAAGAGTCTGGCTTAAAAAAAAATGTCACTGCTTCCAACCACACCATACATTGTACAGATATGCAATACAATCAATTGGTAAAAAAGCTTTTTCTTCCTCGAGTTATTTGATAAACGATTGTAGATCATTTTTAACAGAAACTATTGCTCTGAAGATCGGATAATGTTTAGGATTGATAGCTTTAACAACCGTGATTAGTCTTTCTGATGCAACATAGTCCTAATAATAAAGCTTGAATGTGATCGTCTTTGGAACTATCCACAGACGAATTGCGATGGTGATGGATGATGAAGTGAAAAAAACATTGGATCCTAGGCTGGCTTTGGTATTGGCTGTCTCTTGTCACGGAAATAACACAGTGACTAGACAAGTTTGTTTAGGCATTTGAAAAAATGTCTACGCTCCGATGAAATCGCCGATCATTTAAAACTTTTCCATAAGGTAAGAACTGATATTATACGCAGTAACAATTTGATTAAATACGAATAAGTATAATTATTTTTAAATTATGTTTGTAGACAACTTACCTACCTAATATTTTACTAAATAGCTCAAGGAAGAAAAAAGTTAAGTTACCAAATACAGGCAACGTCACCAATACTAAAATAATCTAGGTTTTCATTTTTAGAATAAATATGAGATGATTTAAAACAAACCTACAGCAATAGTTTGATTATGTATTCAACTCTGAATTAAAAAAGTTTCTGGATGTTCTTGCTTCTTTTACTGAAATTGATTATATATATATATATATATATATATATATATATATATATATAGATATATAGATAATGTAAATATTTTCTATAAAAGCTTACATAATATATGTTTTATGATGGAGCAATTTGAATGAAACCATACTGTTTTGTTAATGTAAATGTGATCAACATTTTGCATCCACTCTGCCACATTTTTTTATTATTTTTATACTAGAAAGTTTTATTAATTTAGAGACGAGTCATTGTGGAAGCATTTCTAGTTATAAAATTTATACCAGTGCGTGTAATGTTTACAAATAGAATCTTAGGTCCTTCTTTCTCTACTTGTTCTTCTTTAAAAAAGGTATTTTATAAGTTATAAGCTAACTACTTAAATACTTACATTCTCATTTCATACATACAATCAAGAAAAGTATATTTTTTAACCGACTTTCAAAAAGGAGGAGGTTCTCAATTCGGTAATATATATATATATATGTATATATATATATATTTATGTACTGCGACGATCGGAGACGATCACGAAGACACCATATTGACTTGAAATTAGTTTGTTTATTTTATTAGAATTATCTCATTTCGTGTCCGAGCAGAACAATCGCTGCTACGCAACCCATATATGATGTTTTTTAGAGCGAGAGCCATAGAATTCTTAATTCAAACGCTGACATCTAGTTCTTTTCCATCAAAGGAGTTCGATGTAGCAATGAGTTCGCATTGCGGTGCTAATGCATCACAGTACACCGATTACGCCGAGATTTCGAAACCGATTTACGTTATTCTTTTTTTTGTTCGATGCGGAATAGTTGCCATTTGGTTCCATAAAAAAATGATTCCGATTGGCCCAGTAGTTTTTATGCTAAGAGCATTTTTGATAATTTGGACGATGTAATTTTCACGTTACTTTTGTTTATTATGTACATAAACCCTAATCTAATCAAGGAAACACCTTCTGTAGTTTACAAAACAACCTATTACAGACACTAAAAGGTAAAAAAATAAAATACTGCGTTAAAAAACATTTTTACTTTAAGGTCCTATTCTTTTATATTTCTTGCCTTGGCTGGCACCGACTCTAAAAGGCTTTTTTTTGCTTTTTCGTTTTTGAAGTCGGTTTTTTTTGTAAAGTTATGTAAATTGTCGTATCAACTTCTTTTAGGTGATAAATTTATTTTAAGTACCTATGTACCTAATGCTATTAAAACTCTGAAATTATCTTTGCCATGCTAGTGTATTTTATCATTCGACTTCAATATTTAATAAATTCCACACTTGTTATCGCCGCAACTTTATTTCTTCCTAGAAGAAAATCTTTATAATAATATAACAATGATAATTTATTTTGTTACCGTTTATAAGATCTGATGATCCAGGCCACGCCCTGCAAATCTGCAAAGTCGTGTAATTCCTCTGATTAGGAAGAAGATATGTGACAACACAGACTTAGGTAGGTACGAATATGTAAATGAAAACATGGTGGATTCGAATTGGAAAAAAAAACGGAGGGCGTGCTCTTAAACTCAAATTAAAAATATTTCACGCGAAACTCATTTTTAAGCAATGATAAAAGCAAAAATACCTAAATAAAAAATTTAAGCATATTTTCAGGTATATTTACGCAATGATATTGTGTAGTGCCAAAAAATACAATTTCTTTACAATTGTTTACATGAATGGTAAAAACATACTAAACCCAAATTATAAGTTTTACGAATTGCTTAAAAGGAATACATTTCTTAAGCTTCGGTCGTAGCTCGTAGCCACTTTACCGAGGCTTCTACCCTACATAATTAAAAACTGCTACAAAATTTCGTTAGTACCTACGTGACATTTAGTATGAATGAATGTAGAATTGGTCGCTTAAGTAATTAATAATGTACAAAGAATGTAATAAAGTATCTCGAATTAAGGAAATATCAATCTCTACATACGATAAACTTTGCAGTACCTAATGTAATTATGTGCTGTTTCTTAAAATAAAAAAAGAAAACTTAAATCCTCTATGCTAAAATAAATATCGAAGCGAACTGACTCACTGCCCCCAAACTTATTAAATTACTTACTATTAGTAAGTAGTCGTCTTCAATAGGTGCATGTAGTATTATTATTTTTTTATACACACCAATTAACCTAGCCTTAAAGTAAGCACTGTAAGGCTTGTGTTTTGAGATACTAGGGTAACGGATATAAATACATATATAATTATACATACCTATATAAGTATTTATGTGTAGAAATATATATAAACGTCCATGACTCAGGAACAAATGCTCGTATTCATATACAAACAACCCGGGACCTCAAGTGTACCTTGAAACCGGTGTACGTACCACTCTACCACGGAGGTCGTCAATATCACGCGACATGATATATCGCATTATGCTCTCTTGCTTACTCTGCTACGATGTGAGCGAACAGTGACAAGTTATCAATTCGATAAATGCCGCACATGCTAGGCCTACACATCTTAGTTCACCATCTTTATTAATCGGTATAGATAGCCAAAAAAGTTTTGTGGAAAAAGCAAATTAAAAACATTTAATTGAGAGTTCATTTCGTAGTATACTTATAAAAAAAATATTAAACGATCTTAATATGATAAATTTTAAATAGAAAAATATTGGAAAAAATTAACTCGGCCACAAGTGAATTCTAAATGACTTACCGAGACTACCGAGACTTACCCCCATATTCTAAGTCGTTCCTCAAAAACTTTTTACGCTCCACTCAACCTCGTCGTGGTTAAAAATGGTAGTGTGCGCTAGGCCTAACACGGAGTGGCTCTTTGGCTCCTCCAGGTCCTTACGGAGTTATGACTTAGAATACCGATTTCGAGGAGTATTTTGAAGAGGTTTTCAATGAGGTTTCGTTAAGTCGAATTAAAATTTAATTTAAAATTAATCATAAGTATAAAAATAGCATTGAAAAATGCAAAAATTAAAAAATCATTAATTAAACGATCTTCTTGGTAATTATATTATAGCAATCACTTTAATACAGTTGATACAAGACTGCTTTACATATTATGCTATACCTTAGAAGACGGTAGAGGTACGATAACGACCAATGTAAACCGACAAAGATTGCAGTGTATATAAATCATATACCTAATAATAAATGGTAATAAAAGCAACAAATCAGTTGCAGCATTAAGCCCACTACATCAATTCAAAGGATTTATCAAAACGTAAACAAACGAGTATTATATATAAGAAATTATTGGTAAAAAAGACAGATTTGGGCACAAAAGGTATAAATCCTTTTGCCTGATTCTATTTAAGTCAAAAAAATATTATGTCTAAAGTTAACCGTTCTTTAAAAATATTTTTCCGCTTCATATACATTTTAACAAGATCGTGTAAATGGGAAAATACACAAAGTGGTTGTAATATTATGTATCTATCGCTTAAATGCATATTTATTGGAGCGGTTGGATACAAGATTTTACTTCGCGACCTGATAGAAGAAATAACGTAAATAATTGAGAACATAACAGTTTCATATTTATTGGTGCATATAATTGCAAAATTTAAGGAAGAAAAAGAACTTTGATACCAATGTATTCTTAAGCTTTGTAATATTTAACTTAAAGATAAGTTTCCAATTTAATGATAAGGCTTAGAAACTCTAAACAAGAGTTAAACGTAGTTCTCTTTTTAATTCTTTAATAATTTTGCTGTTAATTATAATGGTTTTATGTGTTTTTTATGCACCGAATAATGTATAATTTCAGTGTCGTAATTTTCAGTAATTAGAATTTACTTAATTTACTTTAGAGCTAACGCAGACGACGGATAACGGAGGACTTTTTGTCCGCGACACGTCTTTATTGTTAACCAAATAAGATTGAACTTAGACCGCGTATATCCATGAAAAGTACGCGATAGTCCTCGTTATTTATTCAACTTTATGTTCTTAGTAATAAGGTCGTGTCGCGGACAAAAAGTCCTTCAATGTCCGTCGTCTGCGCAGGCCATTAAGCAAAGTATATCTCTTTAAGAGAATATTTTCCATTTTTTTTTATATCTAGTGATAATATACGTACTGTGATTGATATTATAAACGTTCTTGTGTGACAAGAAAATTTCCCTTTTGTACTATTTTGGATATGATCTGTTTTCTTTTCTTCGTTTATTTAGCGGAAACACTTAAGTAGAAATGAACAAGACTTGACGAAATTAATATATTAATACGTTGTGCGTTATTTTTTACATATTATATGGTGTTTATATAGTGTTTTAACACAAATAACGTTTAAAATATGTATACTTGTTGCTTTGAGGAACTGTAGGTTACACGTAACTGCTAATATAAATCTTTGCCTAATATTGTAATGTGAGTAATTACTTATATGTGGATATCTTCACATTTTACTGCGATGCTGTTATTTATATGGCGGCTTGTGTACAAGAAGTGCTCCTGGAGTCGTATTTTTGAATCTCTTGAATCGCAAGATTCGCATGCGAATTGCGGTGTTAAACAAAATAATTCGCATGCGAATCATGCGATTCCGTATGCGAATATAATTCTAGTGAATAAAAAATACGACTCCTGGTTCTTGTTATCACAATTGTATAATTTGGATGGTTATGATTGTTTGAAGGGCTAAACAAGCATTACTATTCAATCCTTACAAACAATTATTGTTTGCTCGATGATTGAATGTATCTTTCTCGGAATACCTAATGACTACATAGAATTTTGTTTATACGGGTAAAATATGGATGTATCCCATAAAATGTGTAGCATATCAACAGAAAATTTCGAAAAACAGATACAACAGTAGGTACTTATCAGTGGGTGGCAAGGGGGTCAACATATGGCCAAGGTAAGCCGGACCAAGAAAAATCCACATATCAGACACATGGGAAATATTAAACATTTTGTTCACTTTGCAACTGCCTGACATCCACGTATATTAAACTAATTGGTGACAATAATAAAATTACATATTTATTATGATCTGTATGGTGGATCGCTGGGGGGGATTCCTTAAAGGGAAGCCGATGGGAGTCGGTATGTATGACCCTTTGCCACTAGACGTATTGTACACGTACCTAGTTTTTCCAAATTTTTTGCATATCATAACTGTTACAGTTTCTATCTTATTTGGGACTGATTGTTTAAGGTCAAGAATTCAGCTCAGCTTTTGAGTCACATTACTTGGAACATATTTTGTTTAATACTTACAATAATGATAACAGTAGGAGATAACAAATAAATATAGGGCCATTTCTACGAGCTCCAGCTAAATCTAAATTTGATACATAATGTCATAGAAATATCTGTAACGTAGTCCGAAACAAGAACATCAAAAATATTCGAGCTCAAATTGTAATTCATACGTAGTTATATCATTGAAATTTTCTGAAAACAAATGTTAGCTTAAGTTAAAAAAATGTACATACATAAATATTAGTCGTCATATTAACCGGTCGAGATTGTAAAACTTCTAAGATTGCCATTACATTCATATGTTCGGATAGTTCGGAATAAATGAAAATTAAAACTTAATCCCTTTTTTCCTTTATGCCTTTTTTTTATAAGATTACAATTTCATTTAGGCGTAAACGTAATTTATTGTCATTGCATTTCAGTCGTTAGTATAAAGTTTAAACAGGCGAACCACGGTCGCGGCGTGGTCGCCGTGCATGTGCTTGGAGCCCATACGCTTCAAACTCAAACTCAATATTGTTTATTCAGTTTAGGCTGTTACAAGCACTTATGAACGTCAAAGAAGCTACGCCATCGGTTCACAAACCATACGGCGAGGACCTTGTAACGAGAAGAACCGGCAAGAAACTCGTCAAGGGCTGTTTTTTCCCCCCTGTTTTATTTCATACAGAGTCGTCAAATTGAAAAGTGACCTCAACAAATCTGTAAGATTACTTTCCATCACAAAGATAAAACTAAATTAAAGTACATTTTATAGTAATTCGAACCGAAAACAATTTTTAAACAAACCGAAAGCAAAAAAAAACAGTAGTAGGTATTCTATAGGACATAGGTACCTTCTCTAGCATTACAAGATTACTCAGCAATGCAATGCTATATGCTCTGAATTCAGAGTGGTCCTATTACACTGACGGAAGACCGGGCCATCCCGGCCTGGTCGCGCGCCGGCCCGGTCGTCCGCCTTTTATAGTGTTGCCGAACTATCTTCATAAGACTATCGATATTGTCATATAATATCGATATTGTTTTATTATATAGGTATACAGCGGAATACTTTGTCTGTTTAATTCTCAGGAATTACTGGTTCGGTACTAATTATTTTTGTGTTTGATAGTCCATTTATCGAGGAAGGTTATAGGCTATATGACATCACATGAGCATGAATGAAAAAAGTTGCAAAAACGGGCATTTTATTTTCCTGTTGGGAATTCCGTTTTCTATTCGCTAACCTAAAAAACCATATCGATAGTCAGTGAAGATAGTTCGGCAGCACTATTTAGGCCCTGTGACTGGGCCACCGCGCACGATGTACCGACTAAAACCACCCATACACAACAAATTGAACGAATGAAAGTTAAGCAAGGCCAATAGTCTTGTCGTCAAGTTCATTAAATTAAAAAATAAAAATGTTTCTTCTCTTTGGCAAAGATAGCACTATAGTCAATTTTTAAACCTGTCTTCACCGAAACGTCACATTCACATGTGTAATTCTGGTCTTAAAATCGACTTATTTTTCTAAGTTTTCGTTATAAATTTAAGAGAGGAATATAGTATATAGAAAGAAAGAAAGAAAGAAAAATACATTTATTTTAGCATCACACAACGACTACACAAAACAACATTATAAAATTACAATTTACACAAACCATCGTCGCGTGATGCCAAAACTGTGTCCAGCTCAGTGTAAGCAGCAAGCAGAGCTTGCTGCACTGGTATTCTGCTGGACACATGGGTGACATCAAGAACGAGACTAACAGATACAAATTAAAAACATTACAGACAGATCACAAATACAAAACATTTAAACTTATTTCAATGTGGCTGTACGTTTAAAAACGTTAGCCCTACATAGCTAACAGATACATTAAAAATATTAAAATAAAGCACGACATGACAGACACATGTCATGGTCATGCACGTCATCAAAACAAACGTCATCAATCGCCATATTTAAAAACTTTATAATTACGTGGCAAGCATGTGCTTAGCGAAAAAACAGACTTTTACACACTTAACAGACTTTTACAGACACTTTAACAGACTTTTAAAAAAAAGAGATTTTTACAGTTTATAATTGTAAAGAGACACAAATACAACATGTACATAATAAAGAACAGTGTGGGACCGTTCGCGGAACAATTGCAGAACAAAACTTGTGTCACAAAAACAAACACAAAATGTGCAGGTGCATAGAACAAACTGACCCAACGAGGCTCCAAAACACAGCAAACAGTTCAGTAGGTAAGTAAATTCATATACGATTAGAAACGCTTTTGTACAATAATCAAATATTCTTTATACGCCTTACTAAATGCTGTTCTTGTTTTTAGTGTACGGATAGGAGGAGGCAAATTGTTCCAGCACTTCGATGCCGAATACCTGAAAGACCCACGGAAAGCGGCAGTCCTATGCACGGGGGTCAGAATCATGTAGGAAGACGCTCTTGTGTGGTATGCATTTTCATCCCTAGCCCACTTCAGTTTACTGTATAAATACTCAGGGAGCTTGCAATGGATTATGTCGAAGAGTAAAGTAGCAAAATGCAGTTTTCTACGCGAGTCCATTTTAAGTAGATTTGAATTGTCAAGGAAAGGTGTAACATGAGCTCTCGGAGGGATAGCAAAACAAAAACGTGCACATGCATTTTGTATGCGCTGAATAACTTTTTTGGTTCTAGCGAGTAAACATGGGCCAAACACCGTGTCCGCGTAATTGAGCTTTGACAAAACCAAAGACTCGCACAGTCTGATTCTGAGATCCTCTGAGAGAAAAGGGCGATACCTATAGAGGACCTTGAGTCGGTAAAAGCAGTTACGCACAACCTCAAGAGTATTTTTTTCGAAGTGCATGTTAGATTCAAAAATCACTCCCAAGTTTCGCGCTTCAGAAACAATCTCAACCTGCTGACCGGCAACGATGATTTGAGGATGATGTTCACCAATTTTGGAAACCTGCATATCTGATCCAATGACCATGCATTTTGTCTTGCTAGGATTCAGAACGAGACTGTTCCGAATCGACCATTCCAACAGCCGCTGCAAATCATTGTTGACCATTTCCACTGCAGTTAAAGTGTCCTTGGGATGAAAACTAAGGTACAGTTGGACATCATCCGCATAAAGATGGTATTGGCAGTGTTTTACTGTTTCAGATATATCAGCAGTAAATAAAATAAAAAGAAGCGGACCCAGTATTGAGCCCTGAGGGACACCACTGGAAAGAGCCCTACACTGAGACTGAGCAACCACTCCATCATCCCCCTTAACTTCCACAATTTGCGATCGGTTCAGCAAGTAATTATGGAACCAACGTACCGCAGAGACATCAAAACCATAGTAAGCGAGTTTGGAAAGGAGAAGTGGGATATTCAAGCAATCGAATGCGCGAGAATAATCAAGGAGTACAAGGAGGGTACCCATTCCCCCATCCTGTGCAGAAAGTATCATCTACAACACTAAGTAGAGCCGTAGATGTACTCCTGTTTTTGCGGAAACCAGATTGAGCTTGAGGGAGCAGTGAATTAGATTCCAAGAACTTGATAAGTTGAATGCTCACTGCCTGTCAAAGGTAACAAGCCAGGAATAAGGTAAATATTAAAACCAAATTCCGGAACGTATAGACAACTGTATTTAAAACAATAATATACTTAAGTTTCTCCAAAGGTAAACCTCTACCGCGAGGCAAAAATGCACAGCGCCATCTATTGATGCCTTAACCAACTAAATTTAACATAAACAAAGTATTGAAATTGGACATGCCGCCCACCAAGGACGGATAGTCCTTAAAATAAACTCAAATAGAAACTTTATAATCAAAACTTAACATGCCATCACACAGGTTATAAAAATAAAATAAAATTAAGCTCACAAAAAATCTAGTGGACTGTAACATATAAAAAGATTACTAAAAAATGTAAAAAAAACAAAATTTACAGAGTTTTTATTCACTATTCATAGGCAGCGGACAAAGTTTAGATGCTGCTCTCTGAATTCGGGAATTCTTATATTGCAAGGTAACTACTCGTGTCACGTTATCCTTTCCAGGGTGAAGCTGAATTACTCTGCCGTAGAGCCATTTAGCAGGAGGCAAGTTGTCCTCCTTCACGAGAACGACGTCACCTATCTTCACTTCAGGGACCTTGTGTTTCCATTTATACCTCTGGAAGAGAGTTGTTAAATATTCTTGAGACCACCTCTTCCAAAAATCCTGAACCATTCTTTGAGTGATCTGCCAGCGACGCAAGGTATGAGTTTTATTACCACAAAAGTTGTAATCTGGAGCTATTACTAAAGGCTCGCCTATTAAAAAGTGTCCTGCCGTAAGAGGGACCGGATCATCAGGATCTTCACTTGTCTGCGTTAACGGCCGCGAATTAAGGCATGCTTCAACTTGCATTAACACTGTAGCTAGCTCTTCGTAAGTGAGTGTTGACTCTCCAATCACTCTACGCAGATGGTGTTTGGTACTTTTTATCCCCGCTTCCCAAAGTCCACCAAAATTCGGGGCGTAAGGGGGGATAAAATGCCATTCAGTCCCATTATTTGCTAAAGCTTCTGCAACCTGACTCGGGAAGGTTGAACGTTCACTAGCGAATAAAACCTTTAACTCTTTTGACGCTCCTACGAAATTAGACCCATTGTCGCTCCAAAGATGAGCGCAACGTCCACGTCTTGCTACAAATCGCTTGAAGGCCGAAATAAATCCTTCAGATGTTAAATCCGATACTGCCTCTATGTGAACAGCCTTTGTAACCATGCATACAAAAAGGCAAATGTAGCCTTTATATGACCTTTGACCTCTGCCTTTGGATACTCTAATATTAATTGGACCGGCATAATCTACACCTGATTCAAAAAATGGTTTTTGAGGCGTAACTCGACAATCTGGCAACTCTCCCATCAATTGAGTTTTTGTCTTAGCCGCATTGCGAAAGCATGGATGGCAGCCATGAATGTGCCTTCGGACTCTATTTTTTAAATTGATTATCCAATACTTGGAGCGTACATAATTACAGGTTAACTGCTGACCACCGTGCATGGTTTTCTCGTGAGCATCTTTTATTATAAGATCAGCAATATGAGAATCACCGAAAATTAAAATAGGATGCTTACTGTTATACGGTAAGTTAGAATTTTTGAGGCGACCGCCTACTCTAAGTATTTCATTTTGGTCTATGAATGGATTAAGTGGGGACAGTTTGTTTTTTCCACTCAGGTTCTGGTTATTGGAGAGTTTTGTTATTTCTTCCTGAAAACAGTTGCGTTGATGAAGTCGTATACAACACAAAGTGGCCTCTGTATATTCAGACACAGTCAGATAAGAAGGAAATTTACTTTTTAAAACTACCTTTTGGAAATATCGCCTACAGTATGCAACTACACGAATTAACTTTCTTAGAGACGAATATTGAGAATTAATATCAAAGTTTTCACTGTCTCTTTGTGTTACATTATGAGCCTTAATTAATTTAATTTCTAAATCTATTTTGTTATAAATAGACCGAGGTTTTTCATATACCACGCAATCAGTTTTCAACCAAGATGGACCATTTTTCCAAAGAAGGTTATTCAATAATTCCGAAGGTTTTAGTCCCCGAGACGCACAGTCTGCGGGGTTTTCCTTTGATTTTACATAGGACCATTGTGGCGCATCCAACATACCAAGAATTAAGGACACCCGATTAGCGACGAAGGTTTTCCACCGACTTGGATGATCACTGAGCCAAGCCAAGACGACCGTGGAGTCCGTCCAAGCATGTAAGTCCGATTTGGGGATATATAAAACTTTTGCGACTTCAACAAGCAGCTTGGTGACCAGAACAGCTCCACAAAGTTCCAGTCGAGGGATCGTCACTTGCTTGACTGGGGCGACTTTTGTCTTGGCTGTCACTAGGTGAGTGTTAATGTCTCCATCTTTAGATATGCATCTTATATACACAACCGCTGCATAAGCAAAGTTAGACGCATCACTGAAGCCATGTAACTCGACCTTTACATCGGTAAGTCTCTTATGCACCCAACGTGGTATATGAAATTTCTCCAACTCTATCAATTGCTTTCGATATAGCTCCCATTCTTGTAAAAGCGTTTCTGGCAACTTATCATCCCAATCAAGGCCAGTGATCCAAAGCTTCTGGATAAATATTTTTGCCGTTACTATACATGGAGATATCCAGCCTAATGGGTCGTACAACCGACATATTTCTGCGATAACTGTTCGCTTTGTATCCGGGGTGGTTGAATTTAAAGCTAAGTTAACACTATACGCGAATTCATCTGTACGACGGTTCCAAATGAGCCCTACCACCTTGGTGATGTCATTTTCATTAAATTCCCTTTTTGCTTCCGAGTTATCTTCCAATGAGTCCAATAAACCCGTTCTATTGCTCGACCACTTCTGCAATGTGAATCCCCCCTTTGACAGTAAGTCATTCATTTCTCTGTAGATCTTGACAGCTTCTTCTTCAGTTTCACAGCCGGTCATCAAGTCGTCCATATAGAAGTCTGTTTTGGCTCTAGAAGCAGCCAGATGGTAATCATGTCCTTCATCTATAGCAACTTGCTGTAAAACTTTTACTGCCAGGTATGGCGCGCAGGATGTTCCGAAAGTTACGGTTAAGAGTCTGTAGCTATCGATTTCCAACTTAGTGTCCCATCTCCAAACTATTCTCTGGTAATCTACGTGCTTATCCGCAACCCTCACTTGCCGATACATTTTTACAATGTCAGCTATTAGGCATATTGGATGTAAACGCCATCTCATTATTATGTGTCGCAATTCTGGCTGAAGTTTGGGGCCAACCATTAAGGTATCATTTAACGACAATCCGTTTGCACTTCTATCAGACGCATTAAAAACTACTCTAGTTTTTGTAGTACTTTTATCCATCCGAATAACAGCATGATGTGGTAACCATACTTCACCGTTACCTTGACTTGTTTCCTCACTTACCTTTTCCATATGCTTTAATTGCAAATATTCATTTAGCACTTGACTGTAATTTTGCTTGGACTCGTCATTTTTTGCCAACCGTCTTTCAAGACTTATGAGACGTTTTACTGCGATGCTTCGCGTGTCACCGTAATCTCTAGTTATATTGTGATTAAAAGGTAACTCTACAATATAGCGTCCGCGGGCATCTCTACAAGTCGTTGCATGAAAATGATCTTCGCAAGCCTGCTCTTCTGGTGTAAGTATTCCGTTTATAATAGCATTAGGTTCGGATTCAAGCTCCCAAAACTTCTTTAGCATTTCATTCTCTTCTGCCTCCATAATATGTAAATTTAAAATCACGTTGTGATAGCCTTGAACTTCAGCTTCATCATATCCATTGACTTGACCCGACAGTACCCATCCAAGGTAAGTATCCTGTGCAATCGTAGAACCCGAAGGACTTTTAATTAAGCCCTCTTTCAGGATCTTACAGTAGACCTCGGAACCCAGTAAAATGTCTATTTTATTAGGTGAATTGTACTGAGGATCCGCCAGCTGCAAGTAACCTAATTCGGTCCAATTGGGTAAAATGAATTTCTTTTCTGGCAACATAGAGGTGACGGTATTCAATACATGTGCCGTTACTTGCAATTTAAAGGACGGATCGTAGAGCGACTGAATATCTACCATAATCACATATTTTGAGGTTAAGTCACTCTTCTTTCCACCTAAACCTGTAATGTTGCTTTTCGCTGCGATCTTTTTCAGCCGCAGTAGCTGTACGGCTGCTTCAGATATGAAAGACGCTTGCGACCCTTGGTCTAGCAAGGCTCTCAATATCTGAGGATGACCATTTCGTGACTCAGCTTTTAATAAAGCTGTGGCTAATAAGGTTTGATTCAATACCTTTCCTGTCAATAAATGGTTCATAATATTAGTGGTCTCACTCGTCATCGAAGACGTTTCCGGTAGGTCTGTCTCATTCTCTGGCGTTTCAGTTGCTAAAGCCACAGTAATATCACTAGGTTTCCCGTGAAGTAAAGTATGATGCTTACCTTTGCATATACGACACTTGGTAATAACGCGACAAGTTTTTCCCGAATGATTTTTGCCTAAACAATTAAAGCAAAGATTGAGCGATTTTACTATGTCATAACGGCTAGCTACATCTTCCTGGGAAAATTTACTACAGGAATACAATTTATGATTCTCGTCGCAGTGAGGACAGGTGACGTCGGCGGTAACGTGCATAACTTTTGTATTAGTAGTAGGAATATTGGACTTAGTTGGTCTTATCTTATTAGGTTCTACAAATTCTAATGCTCTGAACCTGGACTCTATAAAATCTTTAAACTGGGTAAAAGAAGGTAAATCATCACACGAGTAGTTAACATGCAACTCCCATTGTTTTCGCGTTTCAGCATCTAACTTTGAACTTACAATGTAAATAATTATAATATCCCAATTATTCACGTCTACGCCTAAATTTGATAATTCGTGAATGCAGTCAGATGTTGTATCGAGAAGTTCTTTTAAGGCTTGAGAGGATTCATAATTCATAGAGCGTTGGTTAAACAATCGTTTCAGTATACAATTAGATACATAGCGTTTATTATTATATCTACTTTGAAGCAACTCCCAACATTTACTAAAGTTTGTCTGTGTAATAGGGATATGTTTAATCAATTGTTCTGCTTCGCCTTTTACTTGTGTTTTTAAATAATGCAGACGCTGAACGTCATCGAGTGAAGAGTTGTTAATGATTAAAGAACCGAATAAATCTCTGAAAGATGGCCACTCGGCGTATTTACCGGTGAAAATGGGTAAAGTTATCTTAGGCAGTCTAACAACAGACTCATTTTTAGCATAAGACGAATCAGAATCATTAACTTTAGATGACTTAAACTTGTTTAACATAGTACTCAACTCAGCCTTATAAACTAAATAAAGTTCATAACCGTTTTCAAAAACATCCGTTTTCACATAAGTGCTTGTTTGCAGAGCCTCGAACGCATAAGAAGCAACTATCCTTTCATGTTTACTGCAAAAGTTCTTGATTAAGTTCTCTACACCTTCTAATCTTGCCGTAATATATGACTCAGTTAGCCTCTCTTTCGGTGACTTTTTAAAATTAGATCTTCCCTTTTCTATTTGTTTATATAGATCTTCCATTACTCTTATATCAGCATCCATATTGAGTTATTTCAACAAAATCTTCTATTCAGTAATAATCAAAAAAATTTACTAAGTCCCAATTCGTCTAAATTCTTCTAAGTGTTTAGAACCACAAACACATCGCTATAAAATCGGGCATGGATTCCCCGTCTCGTCGTTTTTCACGAAATTATTCTAAGTCCCTGATCCTATGCACCAAAATATTCTAAGTCCAAACTGTTGCACTCAACTCACTTAATTATTTCCCCAAGTCTTTTAACACTAGCTTATAAGGACGAAAATTGTACTCACAGTTTTAGCTTGCACTTTACCACTATTAACAACTTCCCGTCCTCAATCAGTGTACGACGAACTCCACTAGGTGGCGCTTTTGTGCTTCAAATATTCCCAGTTGACACGGTGCTCGTAGGAAGAATCCGACACAGCAACATACACTAACACTGTTTTGCTTCTGTACTTCAGCAAACTCTTCATACAAAAAATATATTCTAGCATTAGTATGGTTATTTCTTCAAAAAACGCTCCGACTCGTAAGGACCTTGTCAAAGGTAACAAGCCAGGAATAAGGTAAATATTAAAACCAAATTCCGGAACGTATAGACAACTGTATTTAAAACAATAATATACTTAAGTTTCTCCAAAGGTAAACCTCTACCGCGAGGCAAAAATGCACAGCGCCATCTATTGATGCCTTAACCAACTAAATCTAACATAAACAAAGTATTGAAATTGGACACTGCCTTCTCAACAACCTTGGAAAGGCAAGGAAGTATGCTGATGGGCCGCAGATCACCGACACCCTCAGGACTTGGCTTTTTAGGGATAGGCTTAACTAAAGCCGTCTTCCAGATATCAGGGAAGTGAGAGCAAGTCAACGACATATTTACTATGGCTGTAATAGCACTAAGAGAATGCGGTAAAGTCAAGACAATCATACGTAAAGAGATACCATCAGTACCAACTGAATCCGAGTGAAGGCCCCGAATAATGTCCGCAACTGACTTCTCAGTAATAGGGGAAAGGGTAAAGGTCGCTGAGCCATGCCTGTGATATTCATAGAAAGTCAGATCAGATAAGTTAGTGGAACGAGAACCAGGAACATTAAGAAAATGGTCAATAATTGTGTTTGGATCAAGTCCAGGTAAAGAACAATTTATGAGAATATATGAGATAGAGATGTAAGTATGTAAAACTCTCTTATATTTTAAGGTTTGTTAGGTATTGCTTTTGTACAACGCTAAAAAAATACTTTTAGTAGGTATAGGTAAGGCATGTTCTTCATTAAATAAATGTTGATGAAAATATCAGCTAAGTATCGAGTTTTCTTACCTTTAGATGGGCGGGCAAACCATCCCCATTGCGTGGTTCCATCCCCATTCTCGAATGCGCTTCCTTTCGATCCGCCTATTCCACCTCTCTTCATATATATATAGTTAAAAAACTTGAAGGGTGTCAAGGGACACCCGGATGGAACGAAGTTCTCGCTTTCTATGAGAGAGAGAGAGAGAGACAGACAGAGAAACACGCGCACGCCGCACGGCTTACAACTAGAGCAAAAAGTGTCGTTCAATCAATCAATCAATCAATCACGACCTTCCAGTTCCGTCCAGTTCCGTCCATTTCCTCCAGTTCCGTGGAGTTCCGTCGAGTTCCGTCCATTTCCTCCAGTTCCGTGGAGTTCCGTCGAGTTCCGTCCAGTTCCGTCGAGTTCCGTCCAGTTCCGTCCAGTTCCGTCCAGTTCCGTCCAGTTCCGCCCAGTTCCGTCCAGTTCCGTCCAGTTCCGTCCAGATCCGTCCAGTTCCGTCCAGTTCCGTCCAGTTCCGTCCAGTTCCGCCCAGTTCCGTCCAGTTCCGTCCAGTTCCGTCCAGATCCGTCCAGTTCCGTCCAGTTCCGTCCAGTTCCGTCCAGTTCCGTCCAGTTCCGTCCAGTTCCGTCCAGTTCCGTCCAGTTCCGTCCAGTTCCGTCCAGTTCCGTCCAGTTCCGTCCAGTTCCGACCAGTTCCGTCCAGTTCCGTCCAGTTCCGTCCAGTTCCGTCCAGTTCCGTCCAGTTCCGTCCAGTTCCGTCCAGTTCCGTCCAGTTCCGTCCATTCCGTCCAGTTCCGTCCAGTTCCGTCCAGTTCCGTCCAGTTCGTCCAGTTTCGTCCAGTTCCGTCCAGTTCCGTCCAGTTCCGTCCAGTTCTTCCAGTTTCGTCCAGTTCCGTCCAGTTCCGTCCAGTTCCGTCCAGTTCCGTCCAGTTCCGTCCAGTTCCGTCCAGTTCCGTCCAGTTCCGTCCAGTTCCGTCCAGTTCCGTCCAGTTCCGTCCAGTTCCGTCCAGTTCCGTCCAGTTCCGTCCAGTTCCGTCCAGTTCCGTCCAGTTCCGTCCAGTTCCGTCCAGTTCCGTCCGTCCGTCCGTCCATCCGTCCGTCCGTCCATCCATCCATCCAGAATCGCGCACGCGCTCAGCTCGCGACACAAAAGTGTCGGTCGTTTCAACTTTTAGTCTTAATTTTTTCCGTCTAGTCCTCAAAGTTGTGTCGAGCCCACTGATTCCACAACCCTGAAGAAGATGTTAATATTGACTTCTGTTGTTGCACTATAGACGCTCTCTTTGCGAAATAGACGCTTGGTGTACTATTATTGTGTTTGTGCTTGTTACAAAATCGTAACAATACCGTTCCTGTGTATTTTTTGATGTCCTGGTAAGTTATTAGTTATTTAAAGTTAGTAGAAAATAACCTATGCCAACCGTAATTCATAATCAGATCAGTGTGTGTGATGTTGCCTTATTTGATAATTATTTATTTTAATGATTTTCAGGCGCTACTTTGCATGTGTTTCCAAGCCCTGTGACGTGGATACTTCAGAGCATGGGCTTCAATAATATGATGCAAAACTGGTAACACTGACTTCAACTTGAAGTCTACAAGAACAACAGGATATAATTACTTTACTCTTTGCGGTATACCGTGTGGTGTAATACGCGCTGTAGTGCTGACTTTACGTAAAGATTTTATTAAGGTTTACGTAGTTAAACATGGCAAATGGCGTAATAATAATAAAAATTTATTTATTATGAATAAACAAGTCTTTATTTTCTCTCACACTAAATACTTATTACATTCAAAGTTTAGCCAGGTGCTTACAAATTAAATGTGAGAGACTGGTATCTGTAACTAGTGTAACCTGACTTACAGATTACCAGGCCCTCGCCTCACAATTTACATAGGACATTACATCGCCAAAAACAAAGATTACAGTATTCAATACAATACAATCTTAAGAGCAAAGAAACTGGGCGTCCTCTCTAAGGCTAGGCGATACTTCTCTCCGAATCAGCTGCTCCTTTTATATAAATCGCAGATTCGGCCGTCTATGGAGTACTGCTGTCACCTGTGGGATGGTTCTGCTAAGTATCAGCTAGAGCTTCTGGAATCGATCAGAAACAGTGCCAGGAAACTCATTGGAAACTCAGAATTGGCCACGGCGGCTCTTCAGAGCCTCAGTGACCGTCTCAAAGTTGCATGTCTATCGGTCTTTTATAGGATACACTTTGGAGAGTGTGCGAGAGAACTGCACAACCTTGTTCCTCCAACCCCTTTCCACCATCGGGGTAACAGACGCAGGTTAGCTTACCACCCGTACATCGTTGACATTCCAACGGTCCGTACCAAGCGCTTCGCTGACACATTTCTAATGCGAACCGCTAAAGAATGGAATGCGCTGCCTGCTCATGTGTTCCCCGATTCCTACAACCTTGGCCTCTTCAAGACGAGAGTGAATAGGCACTTTCTGGGCAAGCATGCAACACCTTAGACCACATCCTGTTTATTAAGCACGACGCTGGTCAAATGCCTGCCCAGTTATTATAAAAAAAAATAAAAAATTGTTGTTTGCTAATTATTTGGTGAATGAAGAGCTGTCGCACAGTTAAGACTTTACGTCTTTTATATAGCTCTGTTGTATGATAAAAAAATGGTAAGTAATAACGAACCTTGAGAACAACCCTTTGTGCGCGCTCGATAGTGATCATATTGGATTTTGGAGAACCACCCCATGACGTTATACAGTACATTAAAATAGACTGACACAAGGCAAGGTAGGTTAGTTTTAGATATTTTTCATCAGCAACATGACATAGGTTTTTAAAAATATATATTAGTTTATGGTAAATTTTAAATAGAAAAATATTGGAAAAAATTTACTCGGCCACAAGTGAATTCTCAGACGGGAATCGAACCCGCGACCTTTGGAAATCCGGTCCAATGCTCTCCAAAGATTTCCAAAGGTCGCGGGTTCGATTCCCGTCTGAGAATTCACTTGTGGCCGAGTTAATTTTTTCCAATATTTTTCTATTTAAAAATTACCATAAGTATAAAAATAGCATTGAAAAATGCAAAACTACAAAATCATAAAATATATATTAGTTTCCGAGTTCGGGAAGCAAGTTTATCAATGTGGACCTGCCAGCATAGCATGCGCACCGCGACTCGCTGTCGACGCTTATCTCGCGATGTCTGTCCCGCTCATATTACGGTGAGAGCAGGACAGACAATACGCTCGCGCGAGAAAAGTGTCGAGAAAGCTTTGTCGAGGTGCTCATGCTACGCATGCTGGAAATTAAGGTGTTTATCTATGAAGATACCGAGATATTTTATTTCATCTACGTTTTGGAGGACTGGCAGGAGCAGGTTGTGGAAGAGCAATTCCATGAAGAGTGACCTACAATAACATGTTGAGTATTGTGTAGGTATGATTTTGAATGGAATGAGCAAACGAAATATACTTGGTTTTTTCGACATTAAGAGTAAGGAGGTTTTCAGTAAGCTATGCTTTGACCATATTGAAACCTTCCTGAGCATTTCTATAGGCCTCATCCCATGTATTACCAGAAAAAAGGAGGACAGTGTCATCAGCAAATGAGACAACTTTACCCTGGGTAAGTTGTAGCTGACACAGGTCGTTGATGTATGCCAAAAATAGCTTGGGCCCTAAAACGCTACCTTGTGGTACACCATAAGAGATTGGCAACTCGTCACTGTACACGTCATCAATCTTAACACACTGATTGCGGTCTTTGAGATAGCTGTTTAAAAGTTTTAGTTGATTACCTCTCACTCCTAGGCGTTCAAGTTTGTCAAGAAGCAGTGGGACAGAAACCGTGTCAAACGCTTTCGCCAAATCCAAAAATATACCGATAACCTTTTTCTTTGCATCCAGTTTAGTGATAACATGGCTCGTTACTTGATGGACTGCATCATTGGTAGATTTTTTGGCTCGGAAACCAAACTGAGAACAAGATAATAATTGTTTTGTTTCAAGATTATGAACTAATCTATTGTTTATCACTTTTTCGAGCACCTTTAAAAGGGCGGGTAGATATTAGTCGATAATTGCTAACACGGTCCCTGTCCCCGCTCTTACGAATGGGATGAATAACAGCTCTTTTATAGGCCAAAGGAAATTCACCAGTAGCCAGTGACAAGTTGCAAATGTGCGTAATATGAGGCACCAGTAGGGCTTTATATCTTTTTAGAAAGTTATTGGAAATATTGTCTAAGCAAACTGCACAGGCATTCTTAAGGTTAGATATTATTGATTCGATTTCTGTTTGATCTGTCAAAAGCAAAACGAAGGACTCGGCCTGTTGTGGAATACCATTGATTGACACGAGTGTGTGAGACTTGTTGTTAGTTCTGATGCTCTCAGCAAGGGATTGGCCGATATTCGTAAAATATTTATTTATATTGTTAGCCGCTTGTATCGGATCATGATTTGAAATTAATTCATTTGCACTGGATTTTGGTTTGTGTGTGTACGTTATTGTTTTAATTACTTCCCATAGTTTTTTATTGTTATTTTGCGCTTTAGTGATTTCCGCTTTTTCAAATTCACGTTTGACTTTTTGCAATATCTGGTTGCAATAATTCCTGTAACGAGTGTTAGTTAATTGAATTTCATTGTTAGGATTCTTCTTTGACTTAAGATGAAGTTTATCCATGTTTTTCATACAATTAATTAGACCCGGGGTAATACAGGACTTTATTATGCGTTTACGTCTAGGAATAGCGTATAGTTTAGTACAGTTATTCAAAGCATTGTTCAGAATATGTATAAATTGATCAGTGACCTCGTTTATATTAGTTTGTGCCATTAAAGGGGATAAGTCAATTTGTTCGATTTCTACGTCTAAGGCCGAATAATCAACTCGTTTCAGCTTTTTCGCAGGTGTTTGAGTTTTGTGTTGGTAGCTTAAGCTGAAAATCACGGCAGAGTGATCTGTAAGTGTAGCTGGACCGACAAAACAACGAGCTTGTGATTTGGTTTTTATAATAACATGGTCGAGACAAGTGCGTCCATGAGTGGGAATAGTATGCGCTGGTAACATGCCATGGGAGGCGATTAGATTTAGATAGCTTTGGGAATCAGTAGTTTGGTTTAAAATTTAATGTTGATGTCGCCTGTTAGTATTATATTTTTGAAAGCCGATAAGCCACATAAATTATTATTAAGAGATTCTAAAAAAATTACAATGTTTTTTCGGCCGGAGGGTGATATACTACAAGAATGACGGTGGTGTTGCTTATTTTAATCATTAAACAATTAGAGTCCCGTAGTAGCGGTTCTGTTATGTTGTAAGTGTGGTTAGCTTTGTAATACACCACACCACCTTCATTTTGCATTCTATTATTTACAGTGGAGGAATAGTTGTAATTTTGTAGGGTTGGTATGTAATTATTCCCGTGTAGCCAGCATTCAGTCAGTATAATAAAATCCCAGTCAAGATTTGCATGATGTAATAACGTTTGGTATTGGGGCATGTGACATTTAATACTTCTTATATTTTGAACAATTAATTTCAATGATAAGTGGTCGTTATGTAGTAAATTTGAGCTGTCGTCAATCGAACATGTATGAGACTCGGCTAGGCTTAGCGTGTCTAACTAAACCATTTATTTCTACCAGCATATTGATAATGTATGAAAAGTGCACATATAAGATGTAGGTACCCAATGAAAATCATTGTTATAGTGGGAAAACAGAGATTGGGTAAAATCCATACAAATGTAATAATTGTTGTTACCGAGTATTATTGACACAATATTAAGAACATAATGAGATTGTGTTATTGATGAGATATTTATCATTATAAAATGTAATTCGGCCGAGTGTTGCTGGAATATGTGTAAGATCTGTCTGTGCAGCAGGTGAGTAGATAAAATACAGGTATCTGGGGGGTTAAAAAGGACGCAAACGCAATATTGCTAAGTGAATTCACTGACAGTTCATTTAATTGTTCATCTTCTATGGAGTTAAGAACTGTGTCAGTGTCAGTGTAGAAGAATTTGCTTTAAATTTTTTGAAGGCAAGAAAACTTACTAAAAGCAAATTCCATAGGAAATAAACAAAAAAATGAATTGTCAGTGAATTTACTAGCAATATTGCTTTTGCAATCTTTTTAACCCCCCTGGACTTATTAGTTTTAAAATCAATACATACAGAGTTTGATAAACATCTATACAATCTATTTTAGCACGAATAATAACGGCTAAGTAGATCAGTTTCAGTGTAATATTAATATTCAATCCTGCATTCAAGTAGGCTCTTAAAGCAAGCATTACTTAGAATTATTAACTTTAAGTTTGCAGAATTGGGTATGAATGTATGCATGCAATGGACAATTTCTCATAGCGACTGCATTCGCTCTTACAATAAAATCCGTTGATAAAACATATTTTTCTTTAGGTAGGTACCTACTCAGATAAATACTAGAGCTACAAGAGGTTAAATAATCAGACTTATCATGTATTAAAAACGATTTAAATACAAATATTTTTACCATCAAGTATCAGTTTTGTATTGACTCTGAGTAAGTTGGCAGACCGAACTCAATATGGCGTGGAAACCACTTATTTTTTTAGTTATTGTTGCTGTCGGTATGTACATTAAATCAATTTCCCTTTAGAAATTTTATTGATTAAGGTTTGGTACTAAAATTAATTCCTTATTTTCTTCTTGGCGATAGCGTATGGACTCCAGCATTATTTTTGTGAGGACCAAAACTCAGCCACCGATATGGAATTATCAGTGGATTGGTAAAGTACCTCGCGTGTAAAAACGAGGAATTCCCAAGAGTTTTGTTCGGTAAACGTGTTTTCGAAGTTTTTTGATATAGAAAGCGCCCCGGGCGCGCCGCCCCAGTCTGCTGTGAGATAAAATGGCGTTTGGCCGCGTCCTTGTTTGAATTTGTGTTTTTTTTTCATTTTGCGATTAATTAAGTAAGTACCTACTATTTGTCATTTTCATTGCCGTAGAGCAATCAGATAGCAACTGAAATATCCATGATCTCAAAAGTAACACTTTAGTTCAATAATTGCAACCGAGAAGTTAGCTACAGACCTGACATAGTCATGGGTCAGATCACCATGACAAAGTCTACCTAGGTACTTACAATGACTACGGCGAAAATATTTCTTGTTTTTTACTTAAAATGTAATGTAACACAGGTGTGTCGGCTGGGCGTTATGAACTTAAAGAACACAAAAAAGAAAAATTAGGAGATTCGCTGGAGAAAGCTTGCAAAGATTACGCTAGCGACAGTCAAGTCCACCAAATAACGGTCAGTAGAAACAATAATCGCATTAGTAGTTCTGCAAAATGTTGAAATGAAAATCTGACATAACGATGTAATTACGCTATCGTCGGTGCTGAAATCGTCCCTTGAAACCTAAGAGATTAAGTTCCTGACAGGTTCAGATTAGTTAGCAGAAAGCTGGCGCGTTATCGGTACTCACAGTAATGCAATTGCAAAAAACGAATAGACAAAAACATAAAGTACACTCTATAGTAGCAAAAGCAAAACAATAACTGTCTCCTTCATACTCGTAAGTTTAACCGCGCGCGAGAGAGACAGACAGACTATTCTTGAGGACACAGAACAGAAAAAAATATAGTATAGGGCAACGTCACACACCGGCGCTGAGCGCTTATTCACAGACACTACGTGTAAATGTGTTGTACGACTTGTACGTGCCAGATTTAGTTAAGGCGATACTCGAAAAAGTATGCTGAAGCGAGATAGCAATGAGAAAAGGACGCGCACGGGAGCGAGACCGATTTTGCAGATTAGGCAAAAAAACACAAAATCACTTCGTATTAAAAAAGCTACAGCGATTTAAAAAAAATGCTTTTATACGATCCTAAATATTATTGGTGTCCACTTATTAAACCGATTTCCAATAGTGTAAGTAACCCCATTTAAGAATAATCATAAATTTTCGTATTTTTTAGAGGTCTTTTCGAAAAGAAAAAATGTCGAGGCAAAATCATAAAATCGTGTTTTTGAAACTATACGAATCTAGATAAAGGTATGAAGAAATATATATGTTATTACCAGATTTGTAACAACTGTAACCTTGCTAGTTTTGTATCAAAAAGTCCATACTTTTTCCGAGTAGCGCCTTAATCGTAGTCTTATATAATCTTGTATAAATCCTAAGTAGGTATTCGTTTAGGGCCGGTTACACCACCGACAGATAAGTTCTGGATGCTTATTTGGCAGATAATTTGACAGTTGTATTTTTTTACTAATAATGGGTTTGCTCTTGATCCCAATCAAGGGACTAAGACAGGATCCACGATGGAGCGAGCTAACCCAGAAAGTGCCTATTCACTCTTGCTTTGAAGATGGACGGGTTATAAGTACTCCGAAACACAGACGCAGGGAGGGAGTTCCACTCCTTTGCCGTGCGGAGTATAAAAGTTGTAATACAGGTTGTTATGTACGCAGTAGGTATAGATGTTGAGTAGCGCTTTGTGCGACATTTAGGAATATTTACCAAGAAAGGGTGGTAGCCCGCAGTGCGTCTGGATGTCCGATAGAAAAAGGGGGATGGCGGTATGAGCTCATGTAGCTCCTCAGCACACTCTCCGAAGTACAGTCTGTAAAAGACCGACAGATTGGCAACTTTGCGGCGGTGAGCTAGGGTGTGAAACTTGCTCTTCACCATTTCTTTGTCGGTAATTACATAGATCTCAGCTCTGCGTTGAATCGTGTCCAGTGCAGCTAGTTGGTATTTCGCTGAGCCGTCCCATAGTTTACTGCAATATTCCATTGCAAGATCGGACTTGAGCTTTACAGAGAGTTGAAAGCGTCCTGGCGTGAAATATCGCTTGACCTTATGTAGGACGCCCAGCTTTTAGGCAGTAGTTTGCCTTGGATACGATGCTGGTGCCGAAGTTGAGGTCTGAAGACAACTCCATGCCCAGAAGGACGAGACTGTCGGTAACAGGGAGAGATGTAGGTACCCCGGAAAGTAGGAGTCAGGTTAAATGGAATCCTATTAACGGTGAGCAAACACGCTTCCGTTTTGGTGGCGTTGAAATTGACCAGGTCACTGTCACTCCACTGGGAGACGTGGCTTAACATCTGGTTCGTTCGCTCAGCTACGGCCTCTCTCATCTATATCACGTCATCACCGCTGGCTTTTGCATCCGAAAGGTATCTCTCTACGACAGTACTGTCATCTGTATATCCAACAATTCCCGGTATCAACAGGTCATTGATGTGCAACAGGAAAAGCGTCGTAAAGAGAACAGACCTCTGAGGCACTTCGGCATCAATACCCACTGAGACAGAGGAGCAGCCATCGATGACTACTCTGATCGACCGTTCCGTCAGGAAATCAGCTATCCAACTACAGAAGTCAGCGAGGATACCATACGCAGAAAGCTTGCGCAGTAGTAGACTTGCGTGCCAGATCCTGTCAAAAGCCTTCCAGGTGTCAAGTGATACTGCAAATGCTTCGCCGTGCACCTCGAGGGGATCCTCCTCGGCGAAAGCCATATTAACGGTCACTGAGGAGGTCATTGACTTCTAGGTATGAGAGCAACTTACTGAAGAACTCTTTCCATGGCCTTACAGCGTATGGAAGTGATGACGATCGGTCAGTAGTTGCATGGGTCGGCATGACTTCCCTTTTTGGGTACTGGCTGCACATTGACAAGCTTCCAGCATTTATATAAAAAATATGTCAAATTTTTTCTAGTATATTTTCTTGTTTAATATTTATCACATAGAAATAGCATTGTAAAATGCAAAATTAAAAATTTATAAATATAAAGAACTTATCAGGCGGTGGTGAAACCGGTCCTTAGTTACTTTCTTCATTTAAGATTGTCTGTTAAAGTAAGATATTCGAAAATAAGCTTTATTTACTTGATATAGAGAAATGACAGGACAGTGTCAAGAATGTATTCTCTCAGCTTCAAAAGTATTATATATGGTGTTAAATTATCAAGTGCCCATCGAGCAGGGGCTGCTCAGGTCAAAGATATAGAACAGAATATTGGCATTTATTTTTTATTAATTTTCTGATTTCGACCGCCGACTCAGATAACTTAATCACCCATTTCCTTGGTTACTTACTATAAACAAATTTGATTTTACGTTTGGTTTTGCTATGCTGAATATTCAATAGGTATCTAATGCTTAAAATATGAAAGTTAAAATAAATTCTAAAATTAAATAAAAATTGTGCTCTATATCCTGGGGTGCGATTGCGTAAAGTCAATCGTATTCATTTGACAGTTCATATCGTTTTCGATCGGCTGCAATTTGTATGGAATTTGACACTAGTGACATACAATATGAACTGTCAAATGAATACGATTAGCTTACGCAATCCCATAGCTGAGCAGCCCCTGCTCGATCGGCACTTGATAAATTCACACCTTATATAGATTGATAAATTAATTCCGTAATCTCTTCAGGGGTTAGCTATGGAAGCTGCCGTCTGTGTGTTCACTCACGTCGACAAGTTTATGACCAACAGTCATCAACTACCGGAAAATGCTACTGCGAGGGATATGTTTTTGGACTCAGTCTCACAGTAAGATCAAATTGTGCATACCTACAAACATAAACTTTACGCCATACATAGTTTTCCCATACAAGGTTGACTGAGCAACAATGGTGCAGCTTGAGAGTAAAAAAAATTAAAATATCACTCTTTTATATTCAAACTTCAACGATGCCACAGTCTCCCATGGACTGGAAGCGAAGGAAAAACATAGAATGAGCCAGTTACTTGCTTTCCAGTGTTAAACTTATCAACAGACGTTTCATTGTAAGCGATGTGCTGACAATCTGTAACTCTTGTGTCCACATTTCTTTATTTGATTTTATTTCATTGGAAATAGTTTTTTTTTTCTGCCAGTTACAAATATGTTAACACGACCCAGCTATAAAGAATACCGATGCAGTCCTTTCGAACGAAGTCACATAATCGATTGACACGACTAACCGTTGTGGCGTTCCAGGTTCTGCGAGGTTCGCCAGCAGCTGCGCGAGTGTGCCCAGCAAGTGCTAGAGTACCTGGCTCCGTGCACCTCTGCTCCCGTGCAGGCTAAGCTCGGGGACATGAAATCTGCCATCACTGAGCTTTTCAAGTACTTCTGCGACGATGACATGGCTAAAACTCGACGTGAGTTCGATAATTAGAAACTTTTTGCAATACTAAGGGCCGGTTTCACCATTTACGTACTGATTACGTACTGTCAAATGATCTGTATATAAGCTATCCATAACTTATCAGCAGGTGGTGAAACCGGCCCTACCTAAGTAATCTCTAAGGGTCAATTCTTACTAGCGCATGGTCGAAGCGCATCGAAGTGTCAATGTGAAACTTAACATAGCAAATTTACCCTTCACTGTACAATGTAATGCACATATTACTTCTAAGATAAAATGAAGACACGCGCATTCGACGGAATTTGCACGGCTGAGCACGATGAGTTTTTTAGCTCAGAAAAAATAAACATGCATTACTTTGTTGAGATAAGGGTGCATTTGTTGTGTGTTAAGTGTCAGATTCCGAATGTGCGCTGCTTTGACTCTTCACTGTATGAATTGACCCTATGCTAGGGCTTGTACAGCAGAATCGTAAGTGACCATGCGCTGAGTGTACAAAGTGTTAAAAGGTTGAAGCGGAACAGGGGCCACAACCGAGCCTTCATTCGACTGTTCAATACTCAATACTTTATTGCATTCCATAGGTGTACAATAGATGTTACTTAAAATAGGCATCACTATGGACCCTGATGGGCACAACAATATTCAATTAGGAGAAGGATTTTTTTTTAATTATGGTTATTTAAGTGTTGATATCTATGTTTTTGTCTTCTAAATATTCGGTAATGGTATAGTAGCATTTTTTGTAAAGTACTTGTTTTAGTTCATTTATAATTTGCTTTTCATCATTTATGTTTTTTAATGGTTCTGGTAATTTATTGAAAATTTTGATTGACATCGCAAGAGGGCTGTAAGAATAGTGTTTTAATTTAGAACCGGGTTAAACTTTCCATTTCATTTCAGGTTTCGTTAACGATGGAGCTTTCGAATGCATTGAGAAGAAGGAACAACAGCTTGATAATTGCACTAGGAACATGGTGCATCTTGTCTCCGAAATGCCAGAAGATACTAACAGTTTTGAAGCTATCGTGAGTGCCGTTTTGGACCAATTGGGAAACATAATCAAAGCTGATGTCGCCTTACCTGGCAACATTCAATAGTAACTATAGTATTTTCCTAACCCGTGGTATCAAAAATCTTTTGACCTTGATCGACCAGGGCCCGTAGACAAAGTAACATCGTTATGTAGCGAAACGATAATTCGATTCGTTATTGTCTATATTCGCCAATTAAGTTGCGGTAAGACCACGTGATTTAGCGCGGCTTGTGCCAATCCGCCAATCCCATACAATTAATTATTTTCGATCTTCGTTATCGTTTTTGTATTGTTGCTTTGGGTAGGGGCCCCTGGTTATTTTGTTAAGTATATAAACAATCAACAGATTTTTGGCCCAACGGTAGTATCATCAGTTATCAGTGTGTCTTCCCATTCCCTACCAGAGTAGGTACTAGGTACCCTCTGTTTCTGCTAATTTTTAGTCCGTCTTAAAAGGGTATATTTTTTGTCATAGTTAATAAAACGTTGACACACATGCTCTGTTCCCATAGGCAAAAATATGTATGATTTAATTGCTTAATTGGGTAGGTAACATAAGATAAGTGTAGGTCATGTGACTCTCATTGTTTTCAGGACATGTGCTACAGGTATGACACAATGGTTTCCTGTGTAATGGACACCTTGAGTGACTGTCCGAAACCCTCGACCAAAGACTTTGCCGAAAGTGTAGCAAGCCTTTTCCGATCGGGAACCTTCTGTAGAGTCACAGTACCGGTACGTATGAAATCTCAAATGTTTCTACAATTCGAATAGAATAGAACACGTTGGCATTATAGGATTTCCTTGACCAAATAAACCTCAATATTTTAGGGTGATGTCTGACCTGTAACAATGTCGTCGAAACGTAACGTTACGAAAAAGTTAGGTCAGTACAGGCTACTGCGCCCCGATGCTGTAGTAATAAAAACATCCTCGCCGCGGCTACTTGGGTTTTTTTATATTTTTTCTTTACATAATAGGGGCTTACAAATTCTTGAGTACTGGTTTCTTGGACCAATTTGACGCTTTGCCCTTTGAATGTGAACTGTTGGTTTACTATCTGTTCTGTGGCAAATGTTTGCTGACATTGTTAAACAAGCCTAAGTCCGACCACATCACTGCGATGCGACGTCTCATCGCAAAAACGACGTCTTATTGCAAAAACGACGTCGCATCGTAATGCGATGCGATTACGAAACGCAAAAATATATCATCGCGGCGGTATGGCAGCGCTTCGGATAATTCTGCGATGCGTTGTACGATGTCGTAAATTTATACGGTGCAACGCCGACGGTCGCCACGACGCACTATGGTGGCCTGGCTCTAAGAGAGAAGTCACACGATCCGTTTCGTTGCGGTAGCGGTGCGGAGCGGCACTGCAATTGTTCACTCCGGCGTCGTCATAGCGCATCATCCCTTCCTGCCTCCTCTCAAGTCACAAGTACGGCGCCACACGGCGACGCAACGCTTGGTGTCACATAGTATAGTAATTTGTAGGTAGGAAGACGCAGCAGCACCGCACCGCAACGTATCGTGTGGCTTCAGCAAGGCCTGGAGTCGTTCTTCACATCTTTTCTATAAAACTTGAGAAATCGCTCAATCTTTACATGCTAAGTACCCAGAATGCATTGCAATGCCACATAAAGTGTTAAAAAAGCAATATTTAAAATCTCTCCCTACAGTAATTGACATGTAAACGGTATCATTTTGTATATCTTATTTTTTTTTCAGGTGGAAAAAACAGGCAATGACGTTTAATTGATGCAGGCCCGAACCCTTCAAAATCAATATATTGTTTGGTGATTTTCATAAAATAAATAATAAAAACACTGTTTTCCACCTGTGTTACTTTTTTACCTATACGGGGCCCAATTCTCATGCAATCGAAACAGTTCACATTCATAAAAAACCCTTTGAATTTTCATCTTACAAAAAATCTAGAATTTGGGCTAATGTCTTTGAATAATTGATTCCCATTTGTTTTTAACCGACTTCAAAAAAGGAGGAGGTTCTCAATTTGACTGTATTTTTTTTTAATTTTTTTTTTATGTATGTTCTACCATAACTTCGCCAGTTGTTAACAGATTTTTATAATTCTTTTTTTATCTGAAAGAAAATGGTTTATGTGTGGTCCCATATATTTTTTACGAAGATCTGGCTAGTAGTTTTTTCATAATCTTGAAAAATATCAATCACCTTTTGGCAAGTTGTCGTTTACCTAGATGACATTGTTGTGTATGGGCTGATTTTTAGTGTAAGTAACGGCACATGATGTAACTAAAAAATCTGAAATAAAAACATTTTATAAAAAAAATTCAAACCGACTTCAAAAAGTAAAAAATAAAACTTTTGGAGTCGGTGCAAGCTAGCTAAGGCCAAAAAATATATAGTTAATAGAAGTGCAATGTAGAATGCCCTGGCTGGCACCGACTCCAAAAGTTTTATTTTTTACTTTTTGAAGTCGGTTTGAATTTTTTTTATAAAATGTTTTTTCTTTAAAATATGTCGATTTGAATATATAAAAAACCATCTACAAGCAAATTTTAATGTAAATACGAAAATAGTGAATTATTTCCATCTTCCACGTTACTACTATTAAAAACAGAATACCGATACCGAGATAGTTTGAACTTACGTTGACGGCCTCCGTGGTAGAGTGGTACCGTGGTGGTACCAAATACTATAGACACTTTGGTGGTACGTACAGTCACGTAGAATTAATAACATTACAATATTCTGTGAACATAGAGAGCTTTGCTTCCATGTTTTTCAGTGCGATAAGGTTGAACACCGGTTCCAAGGATCACCTACTCTGAGGTCCTGGGTTCGAATTACGGTAGGGGCAAATGTTTGTATGGTGAATACGAGTATTTGAATTGTGAGTCATGGACGTTTATACACAATTCTTCAAATAAATACTTACAAATATACGAGTATGTATAATTATATGTATTTATATCCGTTACCCTAGTATCCCATACATAACACAAGTCTTACACTGCTTACTTTGCGGCTTGGCCCAGATAAGCCTTAAAACATTTTTTTTTACCTAGAAAGTTGGGGTTTTTTTATATGTGATTTAATATCACCCCAGTACCTTAGGAAAAGTAGTTTAAAAAATTGTCGCCTCCGGAAAATCTGGAAAATGACAACACTTAAGGCGATACTCGAAAAAATATGCTGAAGCGAAATAGCAATGATAAAACGACGCGCACGGGAGCGAGAACGATTTTGCAGATTATGCAAAAAAAAAAACACTTCGTATTAAAAAAACTACAAGGATTTTACAAAAATGCTTCTATACGATCCTAAATATTATTGGTGTCCACTAATGAAACCAATTTTCAATAGTGTAAGTAACCTCATTTCAGAATAATGTTGAATTTTTGTATTTTTTAGAGGTCTTTTGGAAAAGAAAAATCATAAAATCGTGTTTTTTAAACTATACGAATCTAGATAAAGGTATGAAGAAATATAATATGTTATTACCAGATTCGTAACATCTGTTACCATGCTATAGTTTTATATCAAAAAGTCCATACTTTTTCCGAGTAGCGCCTTAAATAGGTCGGTCGGCACAACTTTTTATTTCAATTCTTTCATCTACACATGGGAGAAAAAATAATATTTTTTTAATTAAAATAAATGTGTGACTTTTATAGTAAATTATGTTTGTCTCTGGCATAGACTAACATACACTGCTATAAAAAAGTTTTAAAAGATTTTATTTTGAATAGACTCTGTGCAAAATATTACAATTTAGAAAGATCAAATAAGGCGGAAACCGCCCGTATTGAATGAAGAATGAAGAAGAAAGGTCAAATCTAGTACATTACTGCAGCGGCCAGCAAAAGAGGTATTGATGGACGAACATGTAAATGTGGACCCAAGCAAAGCCGAGGCACACATACGTAAATCCATCAATGTCTAGTTGTGGGCACGGCTTGTATAGTAGTTTTCTCAAATAATGCGCGGAAATTAAAACTTCTTTTCGAAATCAGACGACCAACGAACAACAATATATTTTCCAGCGTTAAGTGTTCATTTTTTCTAAAACAGCTTTCCATTTGGAAGCCAGTTCGAAATTAAAAATAAAAACTTTGATAAGTTTACCTCCTTGGTTGTGATATTCCGAAGTAAAAGATCGTTCCATTTCTAAATTACACAGATATGAGTTTACTATGTAATTTATAAGGCCGCTAAACACGACAGATATCTTCATACAAATTTTGCCGGCCGCTGCTCGCATGTATGTGGCCAGTACAGCAAAATCGATTTATCTCGAAGAAGGTTGTCAAAATAACTCTCATATTTCCAAACATGTTTGAGAAATAGTACATTACTTCAGCGCCCAGCAAATAGAGGCATTGATGGACGAACGTGTAGCCGAGGCAAAATACTAAGTCTATCATTGCCTAGTTATGACCGAGGCTTGTATAGTACTTTTCTCAAATAATGCGTGGAAATTAAAACTACTTTTCGAAATCAGACGAACAACGAACAACAATATTTTTTCCCGCGTTAAAGTGTTCATTTTCATTTTTTTTAAAACAGCTTTCTATTTGCAAACTAGTTCGAAATTTAAATAAAACCTTTGATAACTTACTTCCTTGGTTGCCATATTTCGGAGTAAAAGATCGTTCCATTTTTAAATTACACGACAGATATGAGTTTACTATGTAATTTATTTGGCCGCTAAACACGACAGAAATGGATTTTCATACAATTTTACGTGGCCAGTACAGCAATATCGATTTATCTCGAAGAAGGTTGTCAAATAATGCTCAAATTTCCAAGCATGTTTGAGAAAAATAACTTTTCTCAAACATGCTTGGAAATATGAGCACGTTTGAGAAAAGTAACTAAGTATACCTTCATTCCTCTTTTACACGAACTAAATAACGGGAACTTTAAGGCAACTGAAAAAGTTTGTGGAACCATTATCATCCAACTAGGACTTCAAGAAAACTGACTGTGTTAGCTTTACTTTCAAGGCAAGTTTGGAGGCATAGATAAGCATGATCTGCAAGTGGAATGATATCAGTGATACTTTTGCCTCTTATGCGGAGTCCACTGGAAAATTACAAATGAAACTTTTACATTGCACTTCTATTAACTATATTTATACTTAACTACTACACTTTTTGAAGTTGTTTATAAAAAGATTTTCATTTCACAAGTTTTTAGTTAGGTACTAAAAATCAGCCTATACACAACAATGATGTTGTCTAGGTGAACGACTATTTGGCAGAACGTAATTGATATTAAGTCTCGGTAGCTCAGCGGTTAGAGCATTGGACCGGATTTCCAAAGGTCGCGGGTTCGATTCCCGTCTGAGAATTCACTTGTGGCCGAGTTAATTTTTTCCAATATTTTTCTATTTAAAATTTACCATAAGTATAAAAATAGCATTGAAAAATGCAAAAATTACAAAAATCATAAAGTAATTGATATTTTTCAGGATTATGAAAAAACTACTAGCCAGACCTTCGTAAAAAACCACACTTGAACATTGTTCTTTCAGAAAAAAAAACAATTATTAAAATCGGTTGACAACTGACGACGCTATATTAAAACATATATAAAAAAATACAGTCGATTTGACTACTTTTTCCGAAGTCGGTTAAAACGAGGCGTTTCTCTCAACAACAAAAAAAAGTATTGTTTACATTCGAGAACATATTTTGATTAGTGTACATTCGAGCTTCGCGCGATGCTATAAAATCGCAATAAACTGCCTACTTATACTTAGGAGACGGGCAGCAGCGTCTCCTGCAAGGAGACGGGCAGCAGCGTCTCCTACAAACTTGGCCATACTGCGATCGCCAACCCGCCTGCCAAGCGTGGCGATTATGGCAAACCCTCCCTTTGGGGGAGGCCTTAAAAAAAAGACGCAACTGCTCTGACATTGCAGTCAGGGGAAAATTAGTCCCCTGACTAAATTACCTAGATCTAAACTAAGAGGGTCACCCGACTGTAATGTCAGAGCTGCCGTGTTTCTTTTTTTCGAAGAAAAGAAAGCTTACTAGAAGTAAATTACATAATTTATTACATATTATATTATATACATAAATTACAATAACAGGAAATAAACAAATAAATGAACAAATAAGTTTATAAAAGATATTTCCACAAGACTGGTCCACGCCTCAGGAGACCTGAGAGCTGGTACCTATCTTGCGCCAGTTTTCTTGGTACTATGCCTCGCGGCTGCGAGTTGGACGGCGTTTTCTAGTTATAGTTAGTATAAGGTAGTGAAGTATGCTTATATGTTTATTATTAATTTAATTAATTTAATTAATGTAATTAAAGTTGTTGATGTAAAAAAAAATTGAATTGTCAGGAAATCCATTTAGCAATATTCCTTAAGCGCCTTTTTAGACCCTCTGGTATAGTTTTAGACTTCTAAACTCTAAAGTTTAGAAAAGTCTTATAATCCCTCTCTGTCCGTCCGTACGTACGTACGTATGTATGTACGCATCGAGATCTCAGAAACCATAAGAGATAGAGACAAACGGTCAACGGGAATGAGTTTAGGACACCTTGGACATGTGTCAAATGTAAGTGGTTTAGAAGTCTATTTTGTGCCTGCTAACTAGCAGGCGCTGCTAACTTTTTCAGTTGGTTATCGTAATGGTTTATTAGATATTTGAATAACTATTAGTAAGAGGCCAGGGGGCTAATTGTCTAATTTTAATATCTATCGCAATCCCTTTCAATTCGTTATTTGAAAGATATTTACGCACTTCAGGCAGTCTGACATTTGATAGGGATTGTGATCGGGAAGGGCTTTGAAAGGTATTGAATGAACAAAATTAAACTTAGACAGTTTAGACAGTGCTAAGTGACAGACGAAAATATCTTTCAAATGTATTGAGAAGTGTCAAATGAAGTATCATTTTAAAACATCATTCGTTCCGAAAGGGATTGCAAGTATAAGTTACACAATTCCATAAATCACTATTGAAAGGGATTGTAATAGATTTTGAAATTAGACAATTAGTGGGCCAATTAGTGTTTCACCATTGACAGATAAGTTCTGGATAGCTTTATTTGGCATATAATTTGACAGTTGTAACACAGTATATAGGTACAACTTCTCTTTTGTCATATGAAAAAAAATCCAAACTCCTCTTTCTTTTTTTAAAGGCGGTTAAAATATTCCAAACTAGCGGCTACCCGTGGTTTTAACCACATGGTTCCCGTTCCCGTCGTCGTCGTTGGGATAAAAAGTAGCCTAGGGATATGTTTGTCCACTACTTAAAGTCCCTACATACCAAGTTTTAACACAACTATGTTGTTTCAATTTGCATTCCGGGAAACCCCAGATGTTTATTGATACTATGAGTTCTTAGTGACAAACAAAGAAATTTTGTGTTTTTAGTGATGAGTTAATTATTGTTATGAGCCACAGATATCGTCCAACGAAGCTATCTGTTAGCTTATCGGGAGGTCAAAATGGTATGACATGAATAATAAGGGAAGCAATTTATTATAAAACCGCTCGACTAAACTATGAAAATATCGTTTGCTTTTAACAAATGCGATAAAGGAGCTCGTATTCATTGAAAATCTAATAATATTGCCAATCACGTCAATTCAGAACCAAAATCAAATCGTTACCATTTTGCACGTAACTAAAAGTTAAATAAAGCCTTGTGGAGCATAGTTGATCTTTAGACTTGGAGTCGTTTCAGTTTGACGATAGGCGATAGCGCGTATCAACTTTTCGATTGTTATGAAGCAAAGAGCCCAAGAAAAAGGTTTACCACTGAAATAAATGTTGTTTCGCAAATGACAACATGAAGAACTTATACTTTATACTTATAAAACATCGTTCAAAGGGCTAAACAAACTTTTGTTGGCTTAAAAAGGTAGCACGCGCTTCCCGCCAACGCATTATCTATCCTTGACGACAATTTCTCTCGATTTCAGAATAAAGTCATAATACGATGAATTCTCACGAATAGCTTGTTTACACAGTACTCAGTTTGTCGTATTAAGTATATAAAGTAGTTTCTATGATTGAAGTGTGCAGTCTGTATTAAGTTTTGTGACAAAAATGTTGTGCAAATTAGTTGTCGCTTTTGCGATAATAGGTAAGTACTCAAGTATTTTTTTTGTATTATAAATGCGGAAGTAATTCTGAATGTCTGTTACTTTTTTAACCAAAATTCATCCAAAATTGGTTTAGTGGTTCAGGCGTGAACAGGGTAGAAAGTAGCTTTCTACGCCTGTATGCCTCTACGTTTAAATTATAGATAGAAAATAGACCTTGGAGTATGACATTGCTTTTGCTGCAAAATAAGTGATACCTATCAATTTTACATTGTGGCGGTATGGAATGGATGTAATTTTTGGAAACGAAATTGTACAAACTGAAGAGTTATCGGATTATGGTGCCTGTTGAGTTTAATATTATTTTTTAGGTTTAGTGAGGGGACGCGCGCATGTGCCGTCCTCGCCTTGGGATGGAGGCTTAGGCGCATTCAGAAGAGACTGTATTCGAAACAATGCGGATTTGGCAGCCGTTGAGGTATGACATTTTCCAGTTAACGAGCCTTCAAGACCATTAAGTTGAAATCCCGTTATGTTGAATTTCTTGAAAGTTGGAATCGAGGAACTTCCCGACGGACCAATCCATAGAGATTTTTTTAGTGAGCGTTGTTTTAAAAAGTACTAGATTACAGAAAAAGTTTATATCACAAATAAAAGAACATTGATCGAGACTTAAGTGGTTCGAGCATTGGACCGGATTTCCAAAGGTCGTGGGTTCGAGTCTCATCTGATAAATTCACTTGTGGCCGAGTTGATTTTTTCCAATATTTTTCTATTTAAAATTTATCATAAGTATAAAAATAGAATTGAAATATGCAAAAATTCAAAATCATAAAAAAGGAACATTGATTGGTACTAATGAATAAAATTACTGCTGTAATGCAACTAACTCTATACTGGTCGACCGGGAGCTTCCTCAATTACCTTTTCTTATCATCTCTGTGGTCTAGTCAAAACATCACTGACATCAGACCCAAAGATCTCGGGTTAGATTCCCAGTGTGCAACATAGTATTTACTGTATTCGGTTTAGCTGGTGTTCTCAGTCCACCTGGCTAGCTAGCGCCATCTTACTCACCTAAGTCGCCATAATAACCATGTTTTTTAGGATTGTGTGTTTCGGTAGTTACAGTAAGATAGCCAGCCAATTCCTTAGTGTACGTGCCTGTCTTGGCGCATTTGTAGTAGCAGCCAGAAGTAATTTGGTGATCCGAAATATTAAAAAAGAGGTGACCACTTGGTGGTTGATGGTCACCATGGCAGCGCAACATTTTTGCTGCCGCAGCCAGGCTGCCATGTGCGTGGTTAGCCTACATGAGAACTTCGCTCTGATGGATGAAACTCTTTCAGAAGTTGTTTATTATTTGACGCCCACTTCTGTAATATAAAGCCACCCTTTCGTTATATGGTACTCACATCTTTAGCTACTTGTACTCCTTATAGAAATCTCTTTTGATAGTTGCAGTTGCAAGTGGGTGCTCGGTTCCCTCATCTTCTGCCACCTGCTGCAGGGTCTTTACTGCGAGGTACGGTGCACAAGCCGTGCCGAAAGTAATACGCAACATTCTATACTCCTTGGGTTCATTTGAATTAGATCGCCATAATATCCTTTGATATTTTGTGTCTTCTCATGCAACAAGTACTTGACGATACATTTTCTGAATATCAGCAACGAAAAGCGCCAGCGTATGACTATTGATCTCATGTCATCTTGAAGATTTTGTCCCACAAGTTGTTTGTCGTCGAGATTATATTCTTATAATTTGATGACAACCAATGCTAATGTGGCATCGTTGATGTGTGGCTTTAAGAGTGATGTTTATACAAGGTTATTTTAAAACAGTACCTATCTAAAATTTTAAGTTCTATTTAGAATAACTTGTTACGTTACACTCTGAAGTTGTACCTTTGCTCTATGCCAAGCCAACCCCAGAAGGGATTTATTGAGGGAATGTATGTATTTTGATGTTTCAGTCTGCGTTGGCAAAAGCCATAGTTTGTGTGAAAACTGAAGTTGGGGAGGAAGGCATGATACTTGTAACAAGAGCACGGATATTCATGGACGAAGAGACTATCGTCGCCGCCGCCAAACAGTGAGTTCTACTATATTATTACATATACTACAGTCGTATAATAAATATAAGCAATATACAGTCTTCAGTTGGTCTGAAAAGGGCGCTTACGTAATATTGCTAATTGAATTCCCTAAGAATTCATATAATTGTTTTTTTCTATGGAGTGTAGAACTGCGACAGTGTAGCAGAATTAGGGATAAACAAAAACATACATTAATTGTTAGGGAATTCACTTAGTAATATTGCTTTAAAGACCCTCAGCACAGCACGTCACATTTCACTTGCACTACCTACCGAAATCTATCTTCTATCATATTTTATCATAATATCATAGAACGTGCTATGCAACTTATTTAGGCATTGATTAATATACATACATTTATAAATAATCCTAAAGTTTTAAAATATAATTATTTATTTCGGATGCTGAAGTCTAAAAAACTAAAATAAAATAAAATAAAAGGTCAAACATTATCAAGTGAAATTAATTTATTCAATTTTGGCTGTTATGTGTTTTGTGAACTTAAAAAAATCTGATTAGTAATATTAATAGGTAGAAGTAAGATTTATGCCGTACCAAAAAATAAAACAAAGTTGTTTAACATTAATATTGTTGGTACATTTTTGCGTTTGTTCGCAACGAGTCACACCACAACGCATCACACAGTTACTCGTTGGAAAAATATCCCATCGAGTCACAGTGTCACTCGTTGCGAGAACAATGCGTTGTGTAAATATTTATAAAAATATAAATATTTACACAACGAGTCACACAAAAAGTCTCAATCTTGGGCCGTACCGCGCAAGTGGCGTCGGCATCGACATCAACTTCATTTGACAGATGGATGTGACATATTATTGCTCTTAGTCTTTGGTGAGTTTTCATTTGTGTCAAAAAGAAGCAGCAATGTGTCACATCCATCTGTCAAATGAAGCTGATTTCGATGCCGACGCCACTTGCGCGGTACGGCCTCTGTTACACTCTGAACTTTTAGTAACTTCTCAAAACATAAAAAAACTGGTACTTTTACCTCACAAAATTCCATACCTTCAGGCTGTGACTCGTTGGGTATTATTTTTATAAATTATTTTTGTGTTTCGATGGGATTCGTTGGGAACAAACGCATTTTTGTGATGACTGCCTAATATATTATTTTGTGAATAAGTGAATCATTGAGACAATGTAAATATTTTATTTAAATGAATACAATGACACTAATTATGTAGCCCAAGTTAAGTTTAAATAAAAGAACTGGTGTTATGGATACTAGATAACGGCAATATACTTGTAAATACCTTTTTTTCTCCTGTGATATAGGTACCTAATATTATTCATATTGACTTTACGTTTGCATGCATTTTGCAGTATTTGCGCTAAAAAGGACATAATTATCGGCGTCTGCGCATTTGATTGGATAGATTCTACTGTGCCATGTGTGGACCCTGAGCTACGTCACAGGGTGAACGACTCCAAGATAGCAATGCAAGAATTCGCCAACTATATTTGTAAAGATGACGCGCAGATAGTAAGAAGTAAGTATTATGCATATGCGAATAAGTTATGTATTTTTTAGTAAAAATTAAGAACATTTTGCTTAATTCCGCAAGAAAAAATACATGCAAGATGCACCGCCCGCCCGCCCGCAAATAAATGCAAATGCAAAACATATACCTTGCACCTTCGCCGATTACCTATTTAGCGGTCACTCGGTCTTTATTAGTAAACTATTATTTATACAGCTTAGTAACCTATACCATATGATTATTTGATATATCATTTTCATTACACAATTTCATTAAAAAAATTACGGTATGTATTTTTCTCAAACATGCTTGGAAATATGAGCATTATTTTGATAACCTTCTTCGAGATAAATCGATATTGCTGTATACTGGCCACATACATGCGAGTAGCGGCCGGCAAAAGTTGTATGAAATCCATATCTGTCATGTTTAGAGGCCAAATAGTTATTTGTTATACAAGGCTGGAAAGTTGGTTATTAGCGGCGAGCAAATGAAGGGTTCTAGGTTACAGGGGGCCTACCGCCATCTCTTAACGCAGTATTGTTTCAATCTTACCATGATATTTCATTCTACGAATCTCTTAAAGTAAGCTTGTTTTTTGACGGAAGTTTTGTGACGTCTTCGCTCAATCATCGCCTCCAAAGTGTGAAGTGTGTTAAAATGTGACAACTTCAATAAAAACAAAAGGAAAACAAAACGTTCTTACGACATGACGGTTTTTAAGAGATGGCGGTAGGCTTGCAGGACGCTAAAACTTTTCTGCCGAGCGCAACACAAAATTTTTCACCTCACACCAGCGAGGAACATTTGATGGTTGTTTCCGCGGTCAACTTCGGGTAAAAAACTCTTTAAACAAAAAGTTTAATCTAAATATACCTTATTCTTGTTGTTTTAATGATAAAAAAACTAAAATAATAAAAAAGCGAGTATTATAGTTAAGTCAAAGTTATTTAAAGTAGGAATATATTATTACTTAGAAATAACAATATAACGATTCGGTAAATGTTGACATTGACATGAGGTACAAGACAAAGACGTTAAAAAATTAAGGTTTATGTCACGTTCCGAATGTGAAATTTCACCCAGCCTTATATAAAATTCTTATAACAAATAGTTTAATCTTATTGTTATTGTTTTTATGATTTAATGAACTAAAATAATATAATAAAACCAAAACGGAGTATTATAATCAATTCAAAGCTATTTAAAATAAGAATAAAATGTAACATAAAAGTCAATAGTGCGATTCGGAACGGATTTTTACATATTTTTAGATTATTAAAATAAAAAAGTTAAAACCGCGCTAGGCCGCAAAAATTTAATTTTCTACGCAGAAACTGAATGACAAAACCTCCTTTCATTTTGAAAAGGTCTGCCTAGGTACTACTTAGTTTTAATTTCCGTGCATTATTTGAGAAAAGAACAACAAGCCTTGGCCACAACTAGGCGTTGATGGCCCTTACGTATTTACACGTTCGTCCATCAATGCCTCAGTAGCTGGCCGCTGCAGTAACTATTATTAAATTTTACAATAATTTTCGAAGGTCGAAAACTGGTGTTAAAAGGCTGTTCACCGCGTATCACACTCTGTTCGCGCTTAGAACAACGTTTCAGAACTTCTTTGCCTGTGTTTTATATCTAAAAAAGCGTGAGTCGAACCACGAATCACCCTACCAAAAGTAAAAAAATCCCACTGTAAAGAAAAATTAGTTAGGAAACATTTTGTCCCATTTTAGCAATATTTCGAGCGTGCGACATAACGGGTCACATTTTTGAATAGTGTTGACTTTTAGATACGAATTTTAGTTCATTCGATACTCTGTGATGTTGTGCATCTCTGGAGGACACATCCTGCTTCTCACTTTGCCATAAATTTATTTTACGCATATGAATCAACAAACTTTTTTGTCAACAAGAGCAACTAACGTAACAACTTAAGTTTTGGTTTTTCGCTTTTCTTTACATTGTATAATGGGACCACGAAAGAAAGAAACGAAGATCGAATTGCCATTGACAAGATGCCGTAACATCGAGAAAATTAAAAAACCCCTAAAAACCAAATACGGACAATTAGATCTTCGTTCGTGAAATATAGCGCGTTTAAAATCCGGAAAAGTTGTTTTATTTCAAAGAGCAACTAACTTTCGTGGTCCCATTATACAATCAATGTAAAGAAAAGCGATAATAAATTTCCAAAATACTGTATCGATGACATTGGTCACCTGAATGAGTTATTAAAATTGCCCTTTTAGAATTAAAATGCTAAATTTATAATTTTCATATAGTTCATTATGCTAAGTAGTTAAGTACAAAGGTTAAAATGCATGTTTACAGTTCGCATAAGTTATAATAATTGTGTGTACAGAATCATAGACATAGAATTTTTATAATTTCAGCTATGTCAAGCGAAAAAGAGTTGAAATGCTTAGAAACAGATAATATTTCTAATAAGCTCATGCTGTGTGCTGCAGAAGACGTAGGCACATTTGACTCTTTATCAAGAACGGTAAGTATTGTGTGTTATTATTATGTACTTACATCCACATAGGACACCGTATCAGGCTTGGTAATTTCACATTGAGCTTTAGTTTTGCAGCTCTGAAGCTTTATTTCCTGAATATTTGCTCTTTATGTACATACTTACCTATATAATTAGTTTTAGTTTTGTATTTTTGCCGATAAACGATCGTCCCAACTAGGGTGATCAACATTTATCATAAACTAGCGGCCGCCCGCGATTTCACCCGCGTGGTTCCTGTTCCCGTGGGAAAATCGGGATAAAAAGTATTCTATGTTTTAATCCAGTCTATACTCTATTTGTTTGCCAAATTTTATTCAAATCGATTTAGTAGTTTTTACGTGAACGGGTAACAAACGAACAAAGTGACATACTTTCGCATTTATAATTTAAGTAGGATATTCGAGCAAACGGCATTCGATTTCAAAAGATACGTACCTGAAAAACCACGACCTACTAAGTGACCGACAACACGGCTTTCGCTGAAGTCGCTCAACTGGAAATCTTCATGTACATTACCAGCGTATTGCTGGGGCGAGGCCATAAAAAAATATGACGAAGCTCTCGCCGTGTCACTCGACATTTCGAATTCGACCGGTCTGCATTCTAGCTTGTTAAGTAAACTTCCTTCGTACGGTATCTCTGGTGACTTTTGTGACTGGATCTCTGAATTTCTGAGCAAACGGTCAATTAGGCTAGTCGTTGACGGCTGCTCTTCTGAACTCAAGGCTATTAATGCCAGAGCTCCTCAGGGGTCTGTTTTCTCCGCGACTCTATTATTGCTGCTTGTGCCCGGTACTTTGGGTATGCAGACGACACCACGGTTACGGAGAGATATTTATCTAACGCAAAAGCTAGCAAGGAGAAAACCCGTTCTTTAAGAGAGGCCATGGTTAAACGGACAAACTCGACCTTAAGTCCTGTCTTAATGGGGCAACAACAACCTAGTCAGTTTTAATGCTACCAAAAAACAGGCGTGTTTATTTTCCGCCAAAAAGAGTCCTCTCCACATTACTCTTACTTTCCTAGGTGTTTCCTAGGTGATTATCTGTGATTGGTACAACTGTACCAATCACCGATAATCTCGAAATTCTTCGCATAAAGTGGTCATCAGATCTCAACTTCGGCGACAACATCGAGTTGTAAACTCAAAATGCGGCAAAAAGCTGGGCATCTTAACCCTAGATAGCTAACGTTCGTCAAAATGACGAGCATCCGATATACATTGCTTAATTTCTCTTTTATTGTTTTATTAACACACCCGCGGTTTCGTGCTAACTCAGAACCAAGTTGACCACATAGTGGTGGTCTCATCTCAAAAAAAAAAAACCGGCCATGTGCGAGTCGGACTCGCGCACCAAGAGGGTTCCGTAAAATATTTTTTATTATGTGATGTAAGTGTAACAAAAAATTTACGGTTTTCGCAATTATTCATTTATCTGTACTATAAGACGTTACTTCGTACCAAATTTTTTTTTTTTTTCTTTTTTTTTTTTTTTTCTTTTTTTTTTTTTTTTTTTTTTTTTTTTTTCTTTTTTTTTGATTACTACTGTCTGCTAATCCGTATACATACTGTGCTCCACTTTTTAGCAAATTCTATGCGTAAAATTATAGTTGCTGCCTATGAGTGTAAGAAATCTAAAGCTATAGTGTCAGTGAAAGTGCACAAGTGTTTGTAGCGTTTGGGTTTACGGCATTAAGGAGAAAATCGCCTTTTTCTTACGTAAATATAACATTTATTTTTAAATTGGGAGGGTAAAGTGAAATATCAAAAACATTTTTGCCCTAATTCGACTTTTGGTTGTTGTCGGCGCAGAGTGACTACACATTTGTAGCAAAGCAGCGCCTCCTAGTGGCTAGTCAATAAACCACTCTCGTAAATAGCGCCACTGATAGCACTCAACACAATCGTACGCCATCTATCGATTATTAGTGCAAATTTTTGGCCGGCGTTATCGAACCATACTCAAGATGCAAAACTGCGGTGCATGCGGCAAGTTTCTATCGTCGTCAGGGGCCGCCACTTGTAGCATCTGTCCTGCTAGGTACCACAAGGCTTGTTTGGCCCTAGGAAGCAAAGCACAAGTAAATAAGGACTGGGTGTGTCCTAGCTGCAAAAAAAACCCACGGAAGGGCGACGAGACCCCGGTAAAGGGGTTCTGCGGAGACGCTGAGGCGGGACCGGTACATCAGGCCGCCGCCGGCGGTCGCTCTCCAGACGGTCATCAGACAGCGACCGGGTTTCGTACCGAGGTACATGAGAAATTAGATATGCCCGATTTTAACGAATTCCGGCGGGAATTTCTCCTCGGCATGGCTGAGTTACGAGAGTTCCGGAAGGAGATAACCCTGCTGCGCGATTCTCTCACCACCATAACATTACGCCTCGACTCCGTCGAACAGAGACTAGAAGTACTGGAGCGGCGTCAATCGGAAGTCGGTCCCGGGAACACCTCCGAGCTGGAGCGCACCGTATCGCAGCTAAAGCTGGAGCTCAACGACCGAGACCAGGAGGCGCTGCTCGCGGACCTGGAGATAGGCCATCTGCCAGAGGAGAAGGGGGAGAGCGTAATGCACGCCGTCACATCGCTCGCGGGGCGCTTGGGGGTGACATTGGACGAGCGGGACGTGGTGTTCGCCGAGCGAGTGGGGCGGCCGCCGGCCGAGGCGGGCGGCCGCCCGCGCCGCATCGTGGTGCGCCTGGTGCGCCGCCACCTGCGCGACGAGCTGCTGCGCGCCGCGCGCGTTCGCCGCACTCCCACGACCTCCGGAGGGGCTCGTGTCTTCCTCAACGAACGACTGACTCGCCACAATCGCCAGCTGTTCCATCGAGTTCGCGAGGAAGGCCGGCGACTTCAATGGCGCTACTTCTGGACGAAGCGCGGTCGAGTCCTCGCCCGCCGGGGTGAGGGGCAGGATATTTTTCAGTTTCGTTCGGAGGAGGACCTCGCCCTCGCCTTCGGCCATCCTTCGTCGGCTCCAAATGTTTCAAAATAACCTGAAATATATAATATACTACGTTAATTTTACCCAGACTAACAGCATTTATTTGACCGACTTGATTATACTTGTTTCTGTATATTTACCTAAGTGCTCCAGTGTTCTTTCTCTCACGCCTACCAAATATCAAATGTTTCTCTTCTATATAAGGACTTCTATGTCCCACAGTTTTATGAGTATATATAACCCGAAATATATATATTATATCCAAAGAAATACCCAGATTAACAGTGTTTATTTATCTTTATTGTTTTTGCTCATTACTGTATATTTACCTAAATGCCTCAATGCTCTCTCTTATATACCTGTTAATTCTCAAATATGTCTCTTAAATGTAAGTTCTAATATGTTTTATAGATGCATGTGTGTGGGGCCAACAAATAACAGTATTTTTCCTGCGTTCATTATTTATTTTAGTATATACATAAAAAATGAAAAGTCCATATTTAATTATATTAATTTTAGTATTTACTTGTATAAAAGTATGCAATACTTATTTATTTCTATAATTTTACTTGTCGTCACTCTCTGCCATAATAAGATATTTTCATGTGACAATCGTTATTACACATTAATATTATTTTCCCATTTTGAGCCTACATTGAGAAATTGTTTACCAAGACACCTAATGCACACAAAAACCATTTACAATATAATTATTTCTAATGGATCACCCATTTTATGTATTTTTCTTTACATTAATGATATATTTAAACTATCAAATAATGATGGGCTCTAAAAATCTGAAGATTGGTATTTTCAATGCTGGGTCTTTAGGCACAAAACAGGAGGAGTTTGTTGTGGCTATGCAGGAACTGTCCCCTGATATAATGGCAGTTAATGAGACATGGTTAGGGTCGGGACAGGGTGACCTAGCTCCTAGGCTTCCAGGCTACCGCTTGGTGCACGAGCCGAGGCCAGACGGCCGCCGTGGCGGTGGGGTTGGCTTTTACATCCGTAGGGGCACAAACGTTCGGGCCTGTCATCACCCTACAGCTGCAGCAATTGAACAGATGTGGCTTACTCTGCGCGTGAACGGTAGATGCATAGCAGTCGGTACAGCATACAAACCTCCCAACCAAGATGTTAATACCTTTCTGGAGGCTATGACCTGTTCTGTCATCTCGATGGCCAAGCATGACAGGATAATCTTACTTGGAGATTTTAATATTGATCTTCTTACCCCCAGCTGCGGTAAGTATAAGTTATTTACTCAATTTTTGCAAAGTGTTAACTTGACACAGCTGGTGGAAGAGCCAACACATTTCACAGACCACAGCCATAGCCTCATAGATGTTATCTGTACAGACGCAGAAGCCTTTCACATCAAGGTCAAACACTCTCCAGACATGGGAGGTCATGCAATGGTTGTGGCAGAGTTTAAATTAAAAAAAAACAAGTTAAGTCCACGTGTTGTTACTTACAGGCCCATGAAAGATATCATGGTGGAGCTTTTTGAAGGGGACCTTAACCGCATTAACTGGTCCGGACTGTGCGAGCTGGAGGATGTTGACGCCCTGGCCGAGGTATTTACAAATGTTTTATTAATACTTTTTGATCTTCACGCACCTATAAAAAAAAAAGTTTTTAAGCATCCTCCCCACCCGTGGATAACGGACACAGTAAGGGATATGATGCGCATTAGGGACAATTACCACAATAAGGCGAAATTTGACAATGCATCTGCTCAGAAAGAAAGTTATAAACAAATGAAATATATAGTTATTGCAGCCATAGAAAATGAAAAGAAATGCTTTTTTAATAATGAAATAAATAAAAATTTAAACAACTCAAAAACATTATGGAAAAACTTAAAAAACACTGTAATACCAAACAGTAAAGGAATGTCAGAACTTCCCCCCTTCTTGAATGACCCGAATAAAATTAACACACATTTTCTAAATATTCCAGGTGATAACAGGGTGTCAATATCGCAATTAACCTTCTTGGAACATCACAGATTTGGTGCTGCAGCCTTCTCTTTGCAATCAGTCAGCGAGGACACTATTTTAAAAATTATAAAAAGTTTTAAGTCCAATGCTCAGGGACACGATTGTATATCTCTGGAGATGTTACAACTGACTTTGCCTCAATCATTGTCAACTATCACAAACTTGATCAACAAATCGATAAAGGAGGGTACCTTTCCTGATAGCTGGAAGGTCGCAGTCGTCAAGCCACTTCCTAAGACTGGCCAACCCGAAGCTGTTCAAGATCTACGACCTATCAGTCTGCTTCCATGTGTCTCGAAAGTCTTGGAGAGGGTTGTTAGTGACCAGTTGACAAAATACCTCGAAGACCACAACATCCTGCCTCCCACACAGTCTGGATTCCGCAAGGGCTGTGGTACAGCTACAGCCCTTGCAGATGTGGTAGATAACCTTCTGACAGGTCAGGACCAGGGTATGATCAGTGCTATGGTAATGCTTGATTTTTCGCGTGCATTTGAGTCAATAAATACAACCCTTCTATTGTCCAAACTGTCGTATTATGGTTTTGACAATAAAGCAATAAAATGGTTTCACAGTTACCTCTCAAATAGGAGACAGTATGTTGAGATCCCTGGGGCAAATGGGGGCAAAATACGATCTAGCCCCCTGCCAGTCACTCGCGGGGTCCCGCAGGGGTCCATTTTGGGGCCAACCCTCTATATTTTGTTCAGCGCAGATATCACTGAAAGCATAACACACTGCTGTCATCACTTGTATGCAGATGACCTGCAGCTGTACATCTCCTTTCCACCATCAGAACATGCTGCAGCTGAGGTCAAATTAAATGAAGACCTGGCACAGGTGGCTTCCTGGTGCAAAACAAACTGTTTGACTGTCAATCCTAAAAAATCTAAACTAATATTGTACGGAAGTAAACATAATCTTAATAGTCTCAAAGACTATTGTCCTGATTTTTCAATCTCTCTTAATGGGGAAATTATTGAGCGGGTGGAAAAGGTTAGGAATCTGGGATTAGTCTTGGATAGCTCCCTTAATTTTGAAACTCATGTGAGTGAATGTGTTCGTAACTGTTTTTACCGTCTAAAGCTACTCTATAAAATAAGACCTTATTTATGCGAAAAGCTAAGAATTAGTTTGTGTGAATCACTGGTCCTGTCCAGGCTAAATTACTGTGATACAGTGTATGGGCCATGTTTACTAGCCCGGACCAAGAAACTCATACAGCGTGTTCAAAATTCTTGCACCCGGTTCTGTTTTCAGGTGCCGCCGCGCTCACACGTTACCCCTTTTTTGAACACTGCAAACATACTGAAAATGGAAGCTCGCAGAAAACTTCATCTTGCATCCTTATTATTTGAAGTAATTAACACAGGAAAGCCACAATACCTTCGGGATAAGCTTGTATGGGCGAAGGAGTGTAGCCGTTATCCAAAAAGAAAAAGTACATTTATTTTCTGCCTCCCAGCACATCGCACTATGGCTTTTCGCGGCTCATTTAGATTCGCTGCCTCTCGGTGCTGGAATGACCTCCCACCGCCGATGCGTGACCTGAAGACGAGATACAGTTTCAAAAAACATCTCAAAAATCACTTACTAGAGATGCAAAAAACAAATACCTAATTGACTGTACCTCAGTTTTTTCACGTCGGGCAAGCGTCAGGCTAGACGCTAGAATTTTATGATACATCCGGCTCCGACGAGGCAAGCTATATACAAACAAACACAAACGCACAAACAAACGCAAGACACAAATTTCAAAAGTGATGCCACTTTTACGCGCAATTGGCTGTCAAAAGTTTTCATTTTTTTTTTTTTTTTTCTAAAACGTCCCGTGTCCGTGCCTTGAGAGTGGCAAAGAAGTGGAACACTCTGCCTTTCATTCGTTTCTTTATATGGCTATATTATTATATGTTGTATATTAATATCAAATGTATATTATTTATATTTTTTAATTTTGTGTATGTATATGTAGTTATTTATTATATTATTTATTATTATTTTCTCTATTTTTAGAACGTCAGACGTAGCATCCTGGCAGAATAACAGCGCTTCTGTGTTTCATTCCTCCCATCTGAGAATGGCACAGAAGCAAAATGCTGAGCCAGGATATTTATTGGCCCCACATCTGCATATTCCTTATGTTATAGTTTGTAAGGTTTGACTTTAAGATTTTTTATTTTTATTTTTTATTCTATAGTGTGTGTGTGTGCCAATAAATGTTTTTTCTTTCTTTCTTTTCTTTCTTTCTTTCAAATTTCAAGATTCTAAGTTCACAGGAAGTACCCTGTAGGTTTTGATTCCCGTGCGAGTTTCGAAAATTTGCGGAAATTTGCGGCATATAAACGGCTGTATCTTTTGATTGCTTTTCCTTAGAAGTTTGATTTTTGCTCAGCTCCAAGGGACAGTAGATCTGAGTATTAGATATAAATTTCAGTTTGATACCTCCACGCGTTCCTGAGAAAAACGGACAGACGGACGGACGGACAACGAAGTGATCCTATAAGGGTTCCGTTTTTTCTTTTTGAGGTACGGATTCCTAAAAATGTATTTAACAAAAAAAATGAGTTTTAAAAGATTCAAAATATTAATATTCTTCAAAATAGCCTTTAATTCATATACCCTATTTTCTATAAACTTAATAAAAGTAAAGAAAATATTAAAAAATAACCATTTAAATGTTTATTTTTTTAAATTTTGTCAGTGGAAAGGCATAATTGCTTAACGTCAAAATGAGTTATATATATATTCGGAATCAGCGAATTTTTCTGCGTCGACCTATCTAGGTATCATTCTAATCAGAGTACTTTTGTGGCGCTTCAGTAACCGATAAAAAGGCGGTTTTCTTTGCTTGCTAATTACTAAAGCGACACATTTTTCGGTCTATTCTAAATTCACAATTATCTTTCTAAGTAAAATTGACTTTCTGTTTTTTTTTTATCGATGTAGTATTAGTATTTTTGCTCTTCTTGTGATTAGAGATAATCTAAGATAAGTAATTTTGATTACGTCAATCGGGAAGGGTATGGCGTTTAAGTAATTTAGCCTTACTGCTTTATGACTGCTACTGAGGAACTTTGCAGGCTTTAAGAAGATATGACATATCATTTTTATCAAGCGTTTCAGTAATTTTGCCATACTTTTATCAGCAACTTTTTTGGAAGTAAATTTTCTCCAAATGACTGTCCAACATCAGCCCCCAAATTTTAAACGGGATTTAATGTACAACCTAAGACCTATAGTCCTGATATGTGCCCATGAAACAGGATGACTTCGCTCTTGTGGTGCATGACTTTCAATCCAATAAGATGAAACCTACCAATAACGCCCGCCTCTTGAATCCGTATTGGTTATTGTAGAGGTTTGACCCATTAGTCTCTTAGGTTGCTGTAGATGCTATATTACCCTGTCTAATTTAATCTTCTCAAAAACTTCAACCAGCTCATTGAGGGTGGTAGGCCGAGGGACGTCCAGCGATCGACCATCTTTTGTCAAAAGACGAAGTTTACCCTGTTTCCAGACCCGCCGAAATAGGCCAGCTTCCAGGCACGTGTTCCGGAGCTCAACATAGTATTCCTCAAAGTGATTAAATGCTATGGAGAGAATACGTTCTGGCACGCCGTCAGGACCCCGGGTCCTTACCCCTTAGTCGGTTTATGGCCAGCTCTAACTCCTCGAGCGTAACTCGGGAGTATTCCTCCAATCTATTCTGCACATCATTCATCGCTGCGGTGGCAGTGAGGAGAGAAACTTTTGGCAGCTCTGATAGAAACGGTAGAACTTATCTTCTCCAGTAGTCGGGATTGAAAGCGTCGGTCGGTGGTGCTGATTGGCGTGGTTTGCTTTGTCCCCATTCTGTAAGGCCGTCCCGGTTGTGGCTGTGTTATTAGCCTGATACAGCTCTTCCTCTATGTCAAGATCCCTTCTTCTTCTACTATAACGGTGGCGCATATAGGATCTTCTGGCTCTTACACAGGTTTAATGGCAAAGTGGCCACCTCCTCATTCCACCAATATACCCGTTTCTTAGTGGGTGGATATCTTACTCTTGGCATAGAAGCGTTGTATTATAGCCGACAGACACTTTCCCGTCTTCTTGACCCTTTCTTTTGTCCTGTGCAGATACCCGAAGCAGAATTCAATGCTCGAGTCAATAGTTTCCTCCTCTGATGTTTCTTTATCGAGCTATGTCTATCACCTGCATTCGACGATGGTGCTAACCGAAAACGAATATAGACATGGTCTGTACCCTCAGTATGAGTTATCGTCGACTACCGGATACAATGTTCATGTCGGTAGATGATGAACTCGTACTCAGGGCACTAAAAATGTTTCCACATATTCGATGGCTCTCCATCTTTGTATAAGGTTGGCTAGTGCAGAGAAGTTCAGTGATTGTGTGTGATCCACCAATGATCCTGTGATCCTTTCACATACTGTATGTTGTGCAAAATAAAACAGGGCGAAAAAACAACCCTTGACAAGTTTCTTGTCAGCTCGTCTCATTACAAAGTCTCCCGCTGTAGGATTTGAATTCCGATGGCGTAGCTTCTATTCTGACGTTCATAAGTGCTTGTAACAACCCAAACTGAATTATTTGAGTTTGAGTTTGACTAACCAAGGACTGCTTTTATCTTGCGGATGACCATAAAGCCACATCCTTGGCATTAACGTCGCCTAGTACTATAACTGGATTTGAGGTCGTCTGACCCGCATGACAATTAGACACACAGTATGGTTCCGCAATTACAACTACCTACGTCGATCAACCACTCCGTCGCCGACTGGATCATGGAGTGGTGGTTGAGGTTTCCTTAGAGAAAGATTATGTGACCTCTGTCCATTAGTGTGTATCCATAACCTCCACAGCTTAAGCGCTGATCGGCTGATCCCCTATGAGAACTGAATTTCCCCCTCTAGTTGGCGGAGGAATAGAATTCCTTCCGCCCATCATATGATTAAGTGTTAATTTTGCATCAGCATATATTTTACATTTTGATTCAAAGGAGCAATAAGCGGCGTTATGATCTCAATGATTTTGTTGCTATTCTTTTAAATAATGTTCCCTCAAATTCTTTTATAATGAGTAAAAGAATTTGATAATGGCGACGTCTGTATTGGTAACGTAAGTAATGGTAAAAAGTATCTAACCGACTTTAATTTGTGCACTTCAGTAAAATGGAAGCTATCTTTCCAAATCAACAATAGTCTTCAGTATTTTCATTGTAAGTATTATTAACCTAGAACGTCATTTAACCCGATTTGGAAGTACGACAAACTTACTTTTAAGTCATTATAGCAAACTAACATAAATACTGATCACCTTTTAAGACGTTGTGATAGACGCGTGAAAATGGAAGACGTGTCCTGGAAGTCACTCTGGTTCACCAGCTTAGCAGTAAACTTATATTGAAAGTATTTTTACCATACTTAATTTTTTTTATTTCTGTGTTATCAGAAATTTTAAACTACAAATAAAATTTAACTTGACGACTTTAAGTAAATCTGCCTTGCTCTGAAATGAGGCTGCTTTTATTTAACCGCCACTTATTTCCTAAACTTTCATTCTAAATCTGAGCCACCATACTATTAAAATTATAAGGAGAAAAAACTTGCCTAAATCATGTTATTTTATTAAAATCGGATGATATGTTAAAAAAGATATGTTTTTTTTGTGAAAAAAATTACTTTAAATGGCTTTTTCTCGAAATGGTGTTTTGGCGTTTCAGTAATTTTGCCTTTCCCCTGACGACTTTAAATCAAAATCATCAAAAAGTCGAATGGTTAGCTTATCAGAGTAGTTCAGCAACGTTAGCTATCTAGGGTTAAATAGGGTTATGCGGTATTTCACGCTGGAACAGCTTCTCATCTTATATAAAGCGCGAATCCGTCCGTCCGTGCATGGAAAACTAACTGTTCCCACCTTTGTGATGGTTCGGCAAAATACCAGCTAGCCGCACTCGATTCGGTGGAACGCAGAGCCAGGAAATTCGTTGGAGACGATAAACTTGTGAATACCAAGCTCCATAGTCTCCCTCATCGTCGAAGAGTTACCTTATTGTCGGTGTTCTACAGATTGTACTTCGGAGAGTGCGCTATTGAGCTACATGAGCTCATCCTGCCAGCTCCATTTTACCACCGGAGTCCAGACGTACTGCGGGCTATCACCTCTACCTATTTGATATTCCTCGTTTGCGCAGAATAATTTGAATCAATAATCTTTAAAAAAAACACAGTTGCTACTAAATGAAAGAATTCTTTGATCCAGAGCTAGAAAGAGTGAATGAATTATGTATTTTTATGTACCTTTACAGGACCAATGCATCGCATTTCACAAATTGAAAGACTGCTCAATTGGAACATTGAGATCTTGTCCTACTTATGGCGATTTCCTCGAAAGGTTTTTCACCATCATTGCAATCGGCTCCCCATGTGAGAACCGACCTGCTGCCATGACTGCCAACAAACACGTTGGTAAGTATCAAGCCTGCATCTACTACAGCAGAATCGAATCCCATTTCTACGGCCGTCCATTTAAGCTTCAAAGCGTGCCATTAACATAGGCTTACTTCAAAATTGTTTTTATACACCACCTGCATCTGTAGCACGCATTAAATATCAACTATTCTCAATTTGAAAGTAAGCTATTATTGCCCGGAGGGAACTAATGTTGTATGGAACCTTACTTGGGTAATTATGATAACATTTAAATTTGTTTTATTAATTGAACGTAATTAAAAAGTCAACAAAAACTACCATCAAAAATAGTTTCGAAAAAAAGAAAAGGCTGTTCAAGGCATAACTTGGTCCAAGGAGTTTTTCTAAGCGTCTTTTTGCTTCTTGGCCGGTTTACTACATTAATTACCATAAATTTAAATTAATGTTAAAGCCCTATTTTAATCCTGTGGTTTTTCAATTATGTCCATCCACTATTTTAGCCCCTTAGGGGTAGAATTTTGAAAAATATATTCTTAGTCAATGCCTACGTTGTTTATGGTACCTATATGTGCAAAATTTTAAGTCCCTAGGTTCAGTATTTTGGGATGTGCATTGATATACCAGTCAGTCAGTCAAGTCTGAATTTTATACATATATAGAATTGCGTATGAGTAGGGAGTTCCTTAAGAATTTGTTAATTTAACAGGTTTCGGAGGAGCTCACGATCGCGTTATTGCTGCTATGAGTGCTGAATTGCAAAAAGCATGTACAAAATATAATGTGGATTTGGCAGAAATTCAGGTACTGTAGATCTCTTATTCGCCATCATCAGCCATTTTGGATGTCCCGACTGCTGAGCCACTGGCGTTCCTTATGGATGTATGAGGAGAATGGGCCATGACCCACCACGCGGTCTAATGCGTATATGATGATACTCAAATGACAAATTGAAAGGGATTGCTATAGATTTAAACAGGTGTCGGATGGGTGACCATAAAGTGGCATTACTGCTGAGCGCTTATGTGCTTCGGGGGGCACGTTAAACCATCGGACTCGGCTATTGTCATCTGAGAACAGTCGGTAAGCCAAGTCAGAGGCCTTACGGACGGCCTGATAAACTCCGACACCAGAGGTAGCCACTAATAACCAAAAAAAACTAAAACTGCTCTGTTAGAACTAACAGATAGGCTAGAAAGGGCTCTAGACGACAGACAGATAGCCCTCTGTGCTTTCCTTGACATTGAAGGAGCATTTGATAACGTTACCATAGAGGCCCTTTCCAAGGGAATGAAAGCTAAAGGGATTGATACAACTACCACCCGATGGATCGAATCAATGCTCCTTAACAGAACGGTCAGTGTTAATTTACATGGAACCACAAAAGGCTTTAGAATAACGAAAGGCTGTCCACAGGGAGGTGTCCTATCGCCGCTACTATGGTCGCTAGTTATTGACCAGTTGCTGGTTGAAGCCTCAGAAAGAGACTTAGATATACAGGGCTATGCGGACGACGTGGTGGCTTGCGTTATCGGCCCCTGTCAAAGCACTATATCATCTATACTCCAGAAATCTCTAAACTTCATCAATAAATGGTGTATGGAGAACAGTCTATCGGTAAACCCGAGCAAAACCACAATAGTCCCCTTCACTAGAAGGCGCAAGCTAGAGAAACTTGTTACGCCTACTATTAAAGGGACTCCAATCCCATTTTCCAAAGAAGTCAAATACTTAGGCGTTACTTTTGACCAAAAATTTACTTGGAATACACATATTAGTAATGTGATCCAAAAGGCTAAAATAGCCTTAGGAATATGCTGTCGCTTAGCAGGGACGAGATGGGGTCTTAACCCTAAGATCGCCCTGTGGATGTACACCACTATTGTCAGGCCGACAATAACATACGCCTGTGTAGCATGGTGGAAAAAAGCATCCCAAGTGACAGTCATCAACAAGCTCAACAGCTTGCAAAGGTTGGCATGCCTCATGGCAACAGGTGCCATGTCTACGACTCCAGGAGCTGCACTGAATGCTCTGCTGAACTTACCACCTCTTCACCTTTTTATTGCAAAAGAGGCGAAAGCCGGCATGTATAGAGCCAGCATCAATGGAAAAGTAAACTGGCACTCTCAAGCACTAAGATCTCTACATGGATCAGTACTTGAACATGATCTTTTGGCAATGACAACGGATGTCATGCTCCCACTGTGTAACTTCACCAGATATTACTCAGTGGAGATACCTCGCAGGGAAGAGTGGTCTGCAAATCACCTTACCTGTAAGGCTGGAAGCTTAGTTTGGTTCACAGACGGCTCCAAAATGAATGAAAATGTAGGATGCGGAATATACGGCGACAACCCTCGATTCAGTAAGAGTGTGAATCTAGGCAAACACGCCACCATATTCCAAGCAGAGGTATACGCCATCATAGAATGCGCGGAGGCCAACCGCCAACGAAACTACATAAATCAAACTATTCTTATCTTCTCAGATAGTCAGGCAGCCCTTAACGCTATCAATTCAAATGTCATACATTCGAGATTGGTGAAGGACTGCGTCGATAAGCTGAATGAGCTGGGAAAACGGAATAAAATTATTCTGAAATGGGTACCAGGTCATTCAGGAATCATTGGCAATGAAAAAGCTGATGAACTTGCAAGGACTGGAGCTCAGGGCCACCAGCTAGGTCCAGAGCCTTTCTGTGGCATCTCAAAGGCACAGGCCATGCAACTTCTCAAGGGCAACCTACTTGGCGAGTCAAAAAAATACTGGTTAAATCAACCAGGATTAGTACACGCCAAATCCCTTATCGAAAGCTATTCGCAAAAGCAAACTGCTGAACTCCTAGAACTCAGCAGAGCAAACATAAGTGCGATAGCAAGAGCCTTAACTGGACACTGCAAACTAAAAAGACACCAATTTCACATGAAATTAAGTGACACTGACGTTTGCCGTTACTGCGGATTAGAGAGAGAAACACCCAAACATCTCCTATGTGACTGCGGACCCCTAATTCACAAACGCAGTATCCACCTGGGCCGGCATATAATTCGGCCAGAGGAACTAAAATCTCTCAAAGCTAGGAAGATTTTAGACTTCCTGGAGGCCGCCAGGCTAAAAGAGATACTATAACAAGGTGGCGAGTTACAATAGATCTTATAGGTCGCAGTGACTACAGTTCCAACTGGAGCTGCATAGCCCCTATATCCTGCAATTAATTAATTAGCCACTAATCCTCATACGATAAGAGAGAGAGAGAGTTCTGTCCAGCTTGGTTTTTGGCTGTATTTGGTTTTAAGGCCTAGCAACCCTTGTTCCTTCCTAGTAGCTGTGTAATGTCGGCTTAGAATAGCACTACCCCCTCTCAACCCGTGGGTGTCGTACTAAGAGCAGCCTTCAGGAGACGGGCAGTAGCGTCTCCTACAAACTTGGCCATACCCCCCCCCCCCCCTTGGGGGAGGCCTATACCCACAGTGTTATGTGGCTGAGACGACGACGATGACGAACCCTAGTTCCAAGTACATATACACATCCGATAAGGTATATTTAATGAGAGGTGTCCAAAAAGTGTTCAATATTATGTAGGCACAAGTTTAAAAGTTTAGAGGTAGAATTAAAAAAAAATAAAGAAATTCTTATTGTTTTTTCAAGTTTGCACGTTCAATGCTATAACCTATCTGAGGTCCCGGATTAGAGACAATAGATATATTCTTTTGGGCTCTGAGCACCGGTGTCTTGCTAGCAAATGACGAATTAAATAGTAGAAAAATACAAAAAAAAACGACTTGTCTCACAAGTTGTTCTGATTCTTAGGTGAGACTCTGCTCCTCAGAAAAATCCTACCGAAACTTTTTTTTATCAAAATGTTTAAAGGACTTTTATCTCATAGATATGTCAGTCCTATAGTAACCTACTAAAACCTTGCAGTAGGAATATATTTAACTTTGTTTTTGTAGCTTCCTGGTTAATTTGCTTTTACAGGCAGCTTCTACCAGAACTGTGGAATGCTTTGAAGCAGCTATTGACGACGAAGCACAAGCGCTTATAATGACCGCCAGAATATTGCAAGATGAAGATAGTGTTGTCAGCGCCGCAAGAAAGTGAGTTTACCATAGTACAGTCACGCGCAATGTAAAGTATACAATTTACAACCTTATCGCATTGACACGGGAACAAAGCTCACTCTGTCCACAAATGTCATTCAATATTGTAATGTGACAAGATTGCTTATTGTTTCCATATCATTGCACTTACTAAAAACTTAAAACTTGCGTGACTGTACTGAAAGTCCTAACCTAATTACGGTACGAGAATAATATGGTTTTGTCCTTGTTAAAAAAAAATAAGTAGGTACGTAGATATAATACTGACTACGCCCGAGGTTTTGACAGCGTGATTCGTTCTGTAAGAATATCGGGATAAAAAATCGGATAATAATATTTGGACAAACTTGTATCCTTAAATGGTATTCCACCTAAGCGCTAAGCGCTTCCCCGTCGTAGGTAAAAAAGCGTTTCATGATTAACAATCATAACAAGATACTTAGTTGAAAGTAGAGATACCTACTAAATAAATAGTCCATAATTAGCAACCTTGTTACTCAGATAATTTTTGAAAATTTATCTCACAAATAAAATCTGATATTTTTTACCTAACAATTTTTTTTTCGTTCTTCAGGTCTTATATTATAGCATACCAAAATGATCTTTTCCTTTGCAGTCTTTGCGCTAAAAAGGAGAAATTGAGCGTCTGCGTTTTTAATTTGCTAGATTTTATGGTGCCATGCACAGACCCTGAGTTACGTGGCAGGGTTAATGACTCTAAGGTAGCAATGCAGGATTTCACTAACTACATCTGTGAAAATGACGCGGAAGTAATAAGCAGTAAGTTATACATTAAACATGTTCCAGATGGTTTTAATCACGCCTTCCACAGAGGTGACCTTGGCGGAAGCTTTGTTTCCATCCGCAGATTGTGTTGCGTTTATGGATTACATCTTCCGTCTAGATGGATGGAAACAAGCAAGGTCACGTCTGCGTTGTGGCCCTCCACAACTTGTTGTTACCCAACCGACCTTTTGGAGAGGCGTGGTTACCCAACCGTTTGGGACATCTTTTTAATACGCTATCACTCGGCAAATTTTTGTATGATGAATACGAGCATTTGCACCTGAGTCATGGACGTTATTATATATTTCTACACATAATACTTATGTACGAGTATGTTTAATTGTATGTATTTATATCCGTTAACCTAGTATCCCTTAACACAAGCCGTACAGTGCTTACTTTGGCTAGGTTAATTGGTGTGAGTATAAGAAATATTAATTAATTTATTAGATACCTTAATAATTGTGTTACCGTACAATTGCAAAGTCAATATCACATACTCGTTTATTTGTTTTTTCGTCTTTTTACGTTTTAGTTTTACTTTTAAAATAAAAGTAAATAAAATGAAAATGTTTCTTAATCGGACTAAGGATCCATTTAATTTTATATAGTAAAATAGCTGTGCCCCGGGGCTTCGCTCCCGTGGAATTTCGGGATAAAAAATAGATAGTAGCCGATTCTCAGACCTACTCAATACGCTCACAAAATTTCATGAGAATCGGTCAAGCCGTTTCGGAGGAGTATGGGAACGAAAACTGTGACACGAGAATTTTATATATAATATATTAATTTCCAGTATGTTCATATTTCAGAATTATTCGGCAAAGAAGAGTTGATGTGTCTGGAATCAAATAAGGTCAATCAATTGTCACAGTGTGTGGCCAGGGTGGATTCTATCGATATGGACTCATTGTCAAATACCGTAAGTGTCAATGTCATGTATATTTCACTGTTCATCAAATTATACTACTAAATATATTTATTTGACATTGGCAAAATTTCGCGAATTTTATCGCGAGCAAGCCATTAATTAAGAAAGAAGAATTCTGTTGTCGTTTTGGCTAGGTCGGTAACACGCAGACAGTCCGAATTATGATATTCGGATTTAACTATAGACCGAATTAACATAACAACATTGTAGTAACTATTTACCATTTACCTTTACTCTAATTCTTTTAGTAAAATAGAAATTTGTTCTAACATACTTATAGAAACGTTGGAAACCAAAAAAACTATTAAAACGCCGTAAAAAGCGCGTGTTAACTAATCCACATTATAACTTTTTAATTTTGAATTTTACAATTCTATTTTTATGTGAAAATTGATTAATAAGAAAATATACTAGAAAAAAGAAACTTGTCTCATGTCGCTCTGACGGGTTTTCGAATCCGCATCCTTGGGAATCCGGCCAAATGCACTAACCAATTATGCTACAGAGACCTATGAGTGTTCCAGTATATCCAGTATATTCACCTTTCTACGGTGTTGGCCACCGTCGTTTCATCAATGAGAGAAATATTCTCGTATTCGAAAGATTTTTTTTTACAAATGTTTGACTAACGATTAAGATGAAACAACAATTGTGTGTGTGTGTGTGTTTATTCAAGAAGTAGTTCAGATGTGTTACAGTAAAAACGTCATTATTTTGTTTACAGGAGCGTTGCGTTGAGTTCTACAAACTCAAAGACTGCGGAATGGAAACACTCAGTCGGTGCTCCACGAACACTTATGTAGATTTGTTGGAAAGGTTCGTCACCAGCGTTGCCGTCGGCACTCACTGTGAAAATAGACCTAATACCATCAGCAATGATATTAGTAAGTATTAGTTGGCAATGATACAGTTTTTATATTAAAGCAAAGTCAAAACACAGAACAAAATGAAGAGGTTAGAGGTGGCGAGTAGACTGTCACACCTGCTAGTCGATTATCTAACTCTGTTGCTAACAGATTTTAATTATAATTAATTGAACGTGCACTTACATTGCTGTTTTAGTAAGATAGTTGTCACATTGATTTTTACTAAAGCAACAATGTGACTGCACTTTCAATCAAACGTTAATAGAAACAAGTTACATAATCAGGGGGCTGGCCATCCTTTTGTATAAAACTCAGATTATTTATATGTTTGTTTGACATTACTTGATTATTTTCAAACTTCAGTCTTATCAATACTTAACATCAGGGGCCGTATTCACTATGACCACTTACCGATTACTTGCTCAAACCACGAAAATGTCTTACTTGGTTTTGAAATTTTCAAAATTGGTTTTCTCCATGATACTCACAAATTATAAGATTATTTTACAAGTACACGACAGTCACAATTTGTATAGTTATTAAACAAGTGAATAACTTTAAAATTTATAAGCGTCATTGTTAAGTTTGCTTTTATCATTGCTTACATTTTTATACTGTATGATTAATATTATTTTCTAGTCTATGTATTTTGCTCTTTTGTCTCTTCTTGTCATTTTTCACTCATTCTATATTTTTTCCTTCTTGTACATTTGTAATTTTCTTCAATATAAATTTACCTGATTTTATTTAAAGTATCATTTCTTTCAACGACCCTTTGGGAATTGTACATGGTCCTTATCGAGTCGGATTGTGAAGCAAGCAAGAAAAAGTTGGCTGAACATAATTTCGTGTGCTCAGCGAAGTAACGGCGGCAGCAAAGCAAGGTTGCCACAGCTCACCATTTCGAAGAGTGGTTTGAAATGTTTATATAGGTATTTATGTGATGAAAAACTGTAAGTAAACTGAACCTTATTTCTATCTACTACTTATATCAAACCAAAAATGGAATCGATGCTTAAACTTCAGTTGGATACTGCATCCAACATTTCCAAGGCTAAAATTAACTACAAAAAGTCTCCGAAAGAGCGCATAACAATATCTTATGTGGAAGCGCGCCTGGAAATGTTGGAACGTCTATGGTCCTCGTTTTATACGACGCATCGGCAAATCATAGGAGAGTGTGCAACCAGTGATGTCGAAAGCTCCGAGTACCATAGTAAAGATATATATGGTTCTACTGAAGATTTATACATCGAACACAAGTCTGAATTAAAAGAAAAATTGATTATATTAAAGGAAGACATTCATGTTAGCAAGGATTTCAGCTCAAAAAATGATTCTGAATATATATCCAATTTAAAGTTGCCCAAAATATCATTACCCATGTTCAGCGGAAACTACTCTGAGTGGAGCAGCTTTCGTGATTTGTTTATGTCTTTAATTCATAACAACAAAGGACTGGACGACGTGCAAAGATTGCATTATTTAAAAAGTCATTTGTGTGGCGAAGCTGAGCAGCTGTTGAGACACATATCTATCACCGCATGTAATTACAAACTTTGTTGGGATCAATTAGAACATCGTTACAACAACAAAAGATTCTTGGCCAATTGTATTTTGAAACGTTTTATCAACCAAAAGAATGTATTGTCAGAGTCATCGAGTGCAATAAAAGAACTACTGGATACAACAAATGAATGTATGAATGCTCTTTCTAATTTAGGCGTCAACATAAATTCGTGGGATATTATTGTGATTTATTTAGTGTCTCTAAAACTTGATACTGAGTCTCGAAAGATGTGGGAGGTTAATGTTAGCAAATGTAATGGTGAATTACCTAAACTTCCGGAATTCAAAGACTTTTTGGATCAACGTTTTAGGTCATTAGAATTTTTAGATAACAAATCCAATAAAACCACACAAAACAATAATGTACGTCATCACGTTTTTAGGACAATGCATGTAACGTCTACCGTATCTTGTATTTTTTGTTCGGAAGATCATAAGTTATGCTTTTGTAAAATATTCGCTAAAGAAGACGTAGACCAACGTCGTGCCTTTGCCCGGACCAACAGGTTATGCTTTAATTGTCTTGCTTCAAATCATTCTGTTTATAACTGTCGACAGTCAACCAACTGTCGTATTTGTAATAGGAGACATCATTCTCTCCTTCACCCAAAGTCAGGTCCTATCGAAAATCAGGTAAACCATTCGCTAGAAGAAGACGGCACTCAGTCATCTAATCTAGAATCATGTCAAGCCGAGATATCAAATGTAGTGTCATGTTTCTCTAATATGAACAGGCAAGTGTTATTGCCCACTGCGATAGTAAACGTAGAAACGAGAAATGGCAGTTTTCATCTTAGAGCTCTTCTTGATCAAGGTTCACAGGCTTTATTTGTAGCAGAGTCAGCTGTGCAAATGTTTGGCCTCAAAAGAGTTTCTAATCGTTATATTTCAGGGTTAGGCAGTGACCAAGGTTCATCCTTGCAGTCAAAATGGACCGTTATGGTCAAAATTCAGTCACGCCATGATCCCAGCTTTACACTTGATGTAAAAGCTTATGTTTTGAGAGAGCTCACCTCTCTTCTACCTGAGAGAAAATTGAGGGTTCCAGTATTGTCTCCTCAGATGTCTGCTTTAGATCTAGCAGACCCAATGTTCAACACTCCAGGTAAAATAGATATTTTACTAGGGGCTGAAGTATATGGTCAAATTTTAAGGAATGGTGTTATCAAAGGTCCACCAGGTTCACCGATTGCACAAAATACCAAACTTGGATGGATACTTTCAGGCTATATATGTTCAACCCAAAGTTATGAACAGACACAGAAACAGAATAACGAGATTACTAGTATACATACTCAAGTGACTATGAACAATCTCATGGGACGTTTTGAGGAACGAGAACAACCATCTTCAGTTAAGAAAAAATGTCTGACTGAAGAACGAACAACTCAAGTTCAAGCAACATTTGATGCATCTTGTTCAGTCAATAATGAACCTTTAAAGGAGGATCTCGTGCCAGGTCCAACTCAAATTATAAATGATACAAGGGGTAATGAGTTAGAAAATAAACATGAGAAAACTACATGTCACATTCTTCGATTAGATTCAGAGTCATTATCATCCCGGTATTCGTCATTAAAAGGGCATTTTAGAGTTGTTTCTTATATACGTCGATTTCCAAGATTTAAAAAGAAGAAAGTCAAGAACGTATCTAAACATATTATAAGATCATTACTTACCTGTATCCTGTTGTGTCAGAAGGATATTTTCCTAGAAGAGATAAAAAGTTCCCAAATTATGGAAAAGGTTAAGATGAAAACTAAACTTACCTCGCTTTGTCTATTTCTTGAGAGCGATGATATCCTCAGGGTGGGCGGTTGTTTGCAGAAAAAGGAAAAACATAACTTAAAACGTCCAATACTTCTGCCGCATCACTCGCATTTCACCTATTTGATTGGCGCATAATCGTATTATACAAGGCGATCCTCAATTAATGCTGGTACACTTACCTAAAAGGTGGCAATAATATGTACAACGATTTCTCCAGGACTTTTGGAGGCGTTGGTCCCATGAGTATTCAACTCAATTGTAACATAGGTACAAGTGGTCAGATATATAACTTCCGAGCTTTATGTAGGGGATGTAGTTTTAATAAAAGAATGACCTCCCCCGTCCCGACGATGGTTGCACGGCATTATTACTGCAAAACATGTTGGTTCGGACAATCTTACGAGAGTTGTAACACTACGATGTAAAGGATCTCTAATCAAAAGATCTGTGTCCAAACTTATAATATTAACTGTTACTAAATAGAGGTTTAGTAAATATTACATTTTGTTTCGTAACCAAACTATGACGAGTTTTTGATTGTATTTTAATTTAGCTATTGGATATCATTGTTTTGTTTATATTAAGTGAACTATAGTTTTACTTAAGTTGTTTGTTTGATGGACGAGCTGTCCATGGTGGGCGGTATGTTAAGTTTGCTTTTATCATTGCTTACATTTTTATACTGTATGATTAATATTATTTTCTAGTATATGTATTTTGCTCTTTTGTCTCTTCTTGTAATTTTTCACTCATTCTATATTTTTTCCTTCTTGTACATTTGTAATTTTCTTCAATATAAATTTACCTGATTTTATTTAAAGTATCATTTCTTTCAACGACCCTTTGGGAATTGTACAGTCATAGAGAAAACGAATTTTGAATATGTCGTAACCAAATACGACGTTGGCGTGGTTTGGGCAAGGAATCAGTAAGTGGGCATAGTGAATAAGGGCCCAGGTATGATGAAGGATAGGAGTCTCCCTGTCGTTCTTAAAAAAGTGGAGATTTGTAATATCATTCCATAGATCAGTGTCTCCATAGATCAGTGTCAAAGTAACAGAGTTTTCTCTTAATATATTGAAGGCAAGAAAACTTATTACCGTGTTTAGGCCGTCACCACACGGCAATAAGTTTTCTTGCCTTCAATATATTACACGTGTCACCACTCCCTTACAAGCCTGGGATATCGTAAGAGGTGACTAAGAGGCTCGACGCATTGAACACCTGTGCGAGAGAAGGAAAACTTGAAACAAACCCTCTACCAACCTGTCTTCGATCCTTTCGATATTTTTTTCCGCGAATTGTTGTCACTTATTGGTTTTATAATTTTTCACGTCATCAGCCGTTTTTAATGTCCCCACTGCTGGGGCACTCTCTTTCTTTATGGATGGATAAGGAGAACGGATTATGACAAACTGCAAATGCAGCCGGGACCAACGGCTTAACGTGCCTTCCGAAGCACAGAGGAGCTCGAAATATCAAATTTTTGGTCACCCATTGCGAAAGTTGCTTAACCTCAAGAATCGCAGGCCGAGCGCGCGAACCACTGCGCCAGGGGCTCCTCAATTGTTTTTCATTATATAAATATATCAAAATTTATCATCATTATTGTTTAATTCAAACTGTAAAAACAGAAGGTACATACATACATACCCTCACTCCTTATACCCCTTGCGGGGTTGGCAAAGCATCAGAGGTGCACCTTGGGAGTGAAACGTATAAATATCACTCAGCTGCACCTCAACAAAGCCACATTTGGCATTTAGTCTTAGATGTTGCAGAATTTGCTTAAAATTTTTTGAAGGCAAGAAAACTTACTAATAGCAAATTCCACAGGGAATGAACAAAAAAATGAATTTTGTCAGGATATTCACTTAGCAATATTGCCTGTGATATTGTTTTAGCGTCCTTATTAGACTCTGAGCACTATATGCTAGCAGCTAGCAGATTTTACGTTTTTCTTTCACTCCCAGTTCAGCGTAGGAAATCAGTTAATTTTCGAAATAAATAAAAGTATTACTGTCTTGTCTGATTTTTTAATTTTTGCTTTTTTCAATGCTATTTTTATACTTATGATAAATTTTAATTAGAAAAATATTGGAAAAAATTAACTCGACCACAAGTGAATTCTCAGATGGGAATCGAACCCACGACCTTTGGATATCCTAACCAAAACCACTGGAGCTACCGAGACTTGCGAACCACCGTCGAAATTGTCCAATAATTTTATATTTTTAATACGCTGTAGGCCAGCGTTGTCACATAAATGTGAGGAATATTCTTGCATTCGAAAGAAACATCTTTTCAGGTGTTTAACGATCGATTAAGATGCAATAGCCAATAATTTATGTTTTTTTTTCGATGGTTCGCAAGTCTCGGTAGCTCAGTGGTTAGAGCATTGGACCGGATATCTAAAGGTCGTGGGTTCGATTCCCATCTGAGAATTCACTTGTTGCGTAGTTCATTTTTTCCAATATTTTTCTTTTTAAAATTTATCACAAGTATTACTGTAAATTCAATGGTCACAAAACACACAAAGTTGATTACATAAATCAGCTTTGGGACCATAAAACTCCCAGTTAGTGGACTTAAATTTTCGAACCATTATTTTTAAGTAATTAACTATTATTTTGCGTAAGGAGAGTATACAGTTCCGTGCGGTTTATGTTTTAATACCTGAATATTTTAGCAATTTTTTAGTAGTGGTAGACATATAATACTAATAGCGGCCGCCCACGGTTTACCCGCATGGTTCCCGTTCCCGTGGGAATATCGGGATAGAAAGTAGCCTATGTGTTAGTCCTCTACTTGAAGTACCTGCATACCAAATTTTATTCAAATCTGTTCAGTAGTTTTTGCGTAAAAGAGGAACAAACTAACCAATACATAAACAAACTGTCATTATTTCGAATTTTTTATATTAGTTTTTAATATATGTAGTGTATTGTTTTAATTATTAATGTGATCTCTTTTCTTCTTCTTCCAGATAATTCACTTACACAAGAGATAATGTGACAGAATGAGCCGTCGTGCTGTATCATCTTGTGATATATTTTCTTATTTAATGTATTAATTTTCATAAAATTTTGAGTAAATATCAAGTGACGTTTAATTTTTTTTCTTTAGCTAGCATTACATCTATACTTGTAATAAAATTGTAAGGAACCCAATCTGTGCTTTTTTTTTTAAAGTGGAATATACCTGCTATATGTACCTACACAATAAAGACTATTACAGAATACAGATATAGACCCCAAAACAGCTGGTTTTAGAATTGTTGTCTGTCTGTTTGTTTGTACAAGTATCACACGAAAACCAATCGAGGGATTTTATGGTATGGTGATATATAAAAATCCTTTCGTATACTGATTACCTTGGTCAACAATAACACAACAGTATATAGGTACTTAACATGAGAATGAATAGGTACTTTTGTTGCGAAAATTTAAGTGATCCCTAGAAGCACGTTATAACCAGGAGCGTGATATTACACTTACTTACACGCGGGTGAAGTCACGGGCATAAGGCTATTATGAATATATTAATGAATGAAGGCATCGATGCTGCATTCTACATTGATTCTTTTAACATGGTTTACTCTTTTAAAACTTTTGTATTTAACCGACTTCAAAAAAAGAAGGACGTTATCTATTCGTCGCGTATATATATTTTTTATTATGTACCTATGTACATCGATTACTCGAAGGCTGCTGGACCGATTGTAATGATTTAAACGTTATTAGATCAGATGTGGAAACACATCTGATCTAATAACGTTTGAAGTGGGTCTCATTTTCTAAAATTTTGAAAACAGTTCAGTATTTTTCAGGAAATCTCAAAAATACTGTTGTAAAAACCGCAAGTTGACAATAAACTCCACTATACGGCGCTGCTTATGCCTTTGTCTTTTTAAATTGTGAACTAAAAAACATTATATACAAAAAATGAAACCCACGAGTTTATTTTGAAAGAAGTTCACTAAATGCTTGCACTGCAAAGCAATGCATAGCTTCTGCTTTTGACTAAAAAATGTGAATATAAAAAACCAACTTCAAAAATCAAAAAGTAAAAAATAAACCTTTATAGCATCGCGTTTGTTCCTAAGTTAGTCCCATTTTTTTAAATTTTAAAATCGGTTAGTAGTTTTGAAGAAATTTTAATCTTGAAAAAACTGTCGTTTTTTCGGTCAAGCTGTTTGAGTCAAACTAGTAGTTTTCTACATTACTAGTTTGTGTCAAACCGAAGAGCGGGACTAACATTTAAAATTGTGAAATTAAAAAAAAACCGAAAAGTAAAAAAATTACCTTTTGTTGGAGTCGGTAAGGAAAATAAAAGTAATAGAAGTTCAATGTAGAATTTCTTGTTTTGTAATAAGTTTTGTTTTTACGCTTTTTAACATTAGATAGCTAGGTCCAGTACATACATACCAGTGGCGATGGTCCATATATAGCGATTCCCATTGTCTTCCCTTTTAAAAATCCCACTCCACCAATCCGCCATACAGTTAAGAGAATGTCGTAGAATTTTATTGGTCCGGCTTAATCATATTTCGACCCCTCGCTATTGATACATACTTATTACACTAACTACACAAACTAAAAAACACGTGACTGATAACCCTCTTTTTTAAACTGGTTAAATATTAATGAAATGCTTTTATCCTTGAAGTATCCTCTTTCAAACAGAAATCCTAATCCTTCTTAACTAATATTATAAATGCGATCAAGCAGTTTTTCCTGCCCTAGCTAAGCAACCAATCGATTGATTTTTAGCATAGAATTCATTGAAATTGTGGAAAGTAACATAGGCTACATTTTATCCTGATATTCCCACGGGTACGGGAACACGCGGGTGAAACCGTGTGCAAAAGCTAGTAATATTAGGTCTTTACCTATGAAATTGCCGATTTGTATGAAGAATTTCAAAGAAAGTTCGTTTTCCATACTAACAATTTTTGCTGTTGATACCGAAAATGCTAATGCCACAGTTTTTTTTATGTAGGTACAAGCATTGTATGAAGACTGAACAATCTAATGCAAATGAATTTACATTAAATAAAGTGGTAATTTTTGCTAACAAAAAAAATAATTTCTATGTTTTTTTTAACATATAATTTAAACAAAATAATAAAATTTATGATTACTGATTCTTGACCGTTATGAACTCAATATAAAATCAAGTAATTGATGTATTTTTCAATCATAGTTTCTCTCTAGAAGTGTAAGAAAAAATCGGCAATTTCATAGGTAGGACCTGTTATTATAAACAAAGAAATCCGGTTTACTGTTCTCCCAATTGAGGCTTGTGAGCATCAAAATGCGAGAACATCCCTTCTTTGATGAAGCAACGCTGCTGCTAGCCTAAGCGTAGAAAGACGAAAAAGTACTGGAACATTGCGACGGATGGTCATCACAAGGCTGGGTAGCTCAATTACGAAGTGCAGTGGACTCTCGTATTTTTCTATTAATCATGTAAGATAGCATAAATGCAAAACTAAAAAAAAAACTGGAAAATTGGGAGTCGGATGTGAAATCGTGATTCATTAAGTCGATAAAAATCAAACATAACCTCTCCCTTTTTTGAAGTCGGTTTAAAAGAAAATCGATACAAATTATTTTAATATTTATTAGCTAATTTGGTGGCTTAATAAAAATCTAAAAGTATTTACATGACTGTTTGTAAAAACATACTTACAAATTACCTAAAAGAAAATTATTAATATGTCTTGGGAACAATCACCACCGCGGCGGCAGTATAAATGTGTTTAATGTTTAATGGGAGTTATAAATTTAATTTAATTTCGATTTTACATCTAACAAATCACAGTCAGATATAATTATATCCATTAATGATGTCTTCAGCGGGTATCATTCTCCTGTTGGCAAAAAATCCTTTTGGATTTCTCTCTTCCTTTTCAGAGACTAACATATTTGTTGTTTCTGGATTTCCGGTTATTGGCAGATGAGCGTTCAAAAATTTTCTATCATCTAAATATTTCGCTTCATCTCCTTTCTTGCTAGCAGTACCATCTTTTCGTCCGTTTATGGAGACAATAAATATTAAGAAACATATTAGAACTGTTTTCCGCCACATTATTTTATTGAACAACGCACAAGCTTCAATAACACGAATTAGTACAAAATGATATCAAATCAACATAATTTATAAAAAACAAGCGATAACTGAACAGATCATATTACTGCGTCTGTTTTAATTATGAGTTTAAATTATTTGTGTCTCGCTGAAATTATCTATTGTACTATTTTTGGACGCACTCGGAGTGTAGGTACTTCTATTAGTATTACTAATTTTCACTATCGTTTTGCTCTTTCTGGCATGAAGTAATTAGTAACAAGTTCTTCAGGAGGTAAAATTGGTCTAGATTCCATCGTATCATATCTGAGTATATATTTTGATACGATTTGATACGCGGGTGCAGTCGGGATTGCGACTTTAGATCCTTCTTTATTGGTTTTCGTTTTATCATCATCTGATGTCGTCAATTTGTCACCAGTATCAACATTTTCTGTGTAGGAATCCGTCTGCTCTGTTACTTCTTCGTCGTAAGGTAAGATGTCGACTGCAACCGTAGAAAAAACAATATCTTGAATAGGTCTTTGTATATTATCACTAGAATATTTGTATTCATTATCTTTCTTTTGCAAACTATATCCTTTGGTAACAGCAGTAGTACTAAACAATATAATTATTAGCACTTTGGATGACAGCATATTTTGACCGAATTGTCCAAATAATACGTTATTTATACGACGTATCCTAGTGGACTAAGTTTTACCTATTGATCCGACACTGATGTGATCACTAATGTTCATTATTTGGACAAAACGTGATATCAATGCGCGTCACTATCGTAATGTGTGACCGTCAACTTTTATCTACCAAACCTATTACGGGAAACACGGGTCAAGTTGGAACTGCGATTTACGAAGAATAAACATATTAATAGCGTATGTAACAATGACAGAAATCGAGAATCGAGTCAGATGACTCAATTCGGGTTATTGGACGGGAAGTCATCATAACCCTATCATCATGCACTGCTGGATATTATCATCTCCAAGTGCACCGACCGGCTGGCCCCCTAATTATCTAATTTCAAAATCTATCACAATCCCTTTCAAAGATATTGTGATTGTGATAGTGATATATGGAATTGTGTAACTTATAGTCGCAATCACTTTCGGAACGAATGATGTTTTAAATGACACTTAATTTGACATTTCTCCATACATTTGAAAGATATTACTTTGCTTAGACAGTTCAATTTCGTTCAAAACGCGTCCCGATCACAATCCCTATCAAATGTCAAATAGTGACGGTTTGAAGTATGTAAATATCTTTATGAATTAGACAATTAGACCCCGGGTCATGCCGCGATTCGTGGCTACTTCTTATCCGCCATCTTGTGAAGATCCGGAAGCTGCAGACCTGGGGCCCAATTCTGCTAATGCTTAATCACAATCGTATTCCAGTGGTGTTTCAATGGTAGTGCTGTTTTACACAGTTCTTGTTACAACAGTGTAAATAAACACTACTATTGAAACACCACTGAGAGACGATTATGACAAAAATTTAGCAGAATTTACCTTATGAGGGCGTCCTACACTACTACTATACGTGCCGATACGCAGTCACCACTCAAGAATTTATTTAACTCAGCGGTTATAAGATCTGCGGCTTTGTACTGCTAACCCACTGCTACTTTAGCATGCTAATTCGGTCAGTTGGTAGGATTGATCAGCAAAAAACTCTTACCCAACCTAGCAAATAATTGATTGATCAGCAAAGACACTCATTTGGTCAGGGTTTGGTAGATCAGCCAAAGAGCTTTTGAGCAAATATACTTAGTTAGATATTTACTGCCTTATTTTAATGTTACGAGTATAATGCGATCGAAATGCCGGTTAATACACTAAAGAGGAATGCAGGTATATGTTACAGGTAAAATTGTTATAGTTCAGCTTGTTTAAAACCTTTAAATATAATTTCATCCATCCTTCATCAGCCTGTGGACGTCCACTGCTGGATATAAGCCTCTCTTAGCTCACGCCTATTGTGGCGTTCATAGGAGGCTATTAGCCTACTGCTACCACGCTGGCCAGACGGGTTCGTAGAGGGTTTGTTTTCAAGTTTTCCTTCTCTCGCACAGGTTTTCAATGCGTCGAGCCTCTTAGTCACTCTTACGACATCCCAGGCATGTAAGGGAGTGGTGACACTTGTATTCTTAGGCCGTCACCACACTGCACTAAGTACGGCATTAAGTATTTAATGTTAGTTAATTAAAACTTAAGATTAGCGGTGAGAATCTCTCTCCGTAGTCAAACTACTTAATTTGTTCAACAAGAATAAACTTGGCCTACTTTTTACGCTGTTTTAGAAGATATTTAAATAGCCTCAATATATTTTTTTTCAAGCCCCTAAAGATATTAGGAGAGCAATAGCTAGTATGATACGCAGCCACAAGCTTTGCTCTTATTATTCAATGCTGGTCGGTGGTAGGACTTGTTGTAGGTCCGCCTGGCTAGCTACCACCTAAGTCTGACGCCATAACAACAATGTTTTCAGAATCGTTGTGTTCCGGCAGAGAGATTAGATAGTTCCAATGTGGTTGTAGATTTCGAAGAGGTGCGTTTCCATCTTCAGCTTTATCAATATTTAACATCTGGCACAGAATACTTAATTAATAGTACACATCTGGGCCCGTAGACAAAGTAAAATCGTTAGCATATAATTACTTTACTCTTTGATCGTTAGGTACCGAAACGATAATTCGATTCGTTATCTATATTAATATTTTTTTGAGAAAAGATTAAATTTTTTGTTTGTTTGCATTGAATAGGCTCAGAAAATACTGAACGGCTTTGAATGAAATTTGGTACACAGATATTAGATAGCCTGGTTATGAGCAAAGGATAATTTTTATCCTGATATTCCTACGGGAACGGGAACCACGCGGGTGAAACCGTGAGCGGCCGCTAGTTGTCTATATTCGCCAATTAACTTGCGGAAGTAAGACCACGTGATTTAGCGCGGCATAAGCCAATCCGACAATCCCATAAATTTTATTATTTTCGAACTTCGTTATCGTTTTTGAATTGTTACTTTGACTAGGGGCCCAGTATGATGAAGCCTAAGCGTCTCTCCCCCGTTGTTCATAAAATAATGCTGTAATGTTAACATTACTACTAACTTTAGTTATAATATACTTAATATAGTTATTTTCATCTCACATGCTCTGAAAAGGAGGTTTTGTCAATCAGGTTAGGCGTAGACAATCGCTTTTTGCGGCCTAACGCGGCAAAGTACTTTTTTAATTTAATACCTAAAAATATGTCATAATGCGTTCCGAATCGCACTATTGACTTTATTGATACATTTTATTCTTATTTTAAATAGCTTTAAATTTATTATAATACTCCGTTTTGGTTTTATTATATTATTTTAGTTCATTGAATCATAAAAACAATAACAATAAGATTAAACTATTTGTTATAAAAAAAATATATTAGGCTGGGTGAGATTTCACAACCTGTGATTGGATTTCGGAACGTGACATAAATCTTTATTTTTAATTTGTCTTTGTCTTGTACCTCATGTCAGTGTCAACATTTACGGAATCGTTTTATTGTTGTTTATAAGTTACAATATATTCCTACTTTAAATAACTTTGAATTAACTATAATATTCCCTTTTTTATTATTTTAGTTTTTTATATCATTAAAACAACGAGAATAAGGTATATTTAGATTAAACTTTATGTTTAAATAAGTTGACCGCGGAAACAACCATAAAATGTTCTTCGCTGTTGTGAGGTGAAAAATTGTGTGTTGCGCTCGTCAGAAAAGTTTTTAGCGTCTTTACCTCTACCTTTGAAATCCTCGCTTCGCTCAGGATTCAATCTTTGAACCTTTTGAGGTAACTTGCCGTTAAATAACCAACTTTCCAGCCTTGCATAACAAATTTCAAGCGATTCATTTTTGTGTACGAAACTGATGAACAGATCCATTCACTATATTTACCCGAAAAAATTGAAATAAAAATTTTAGGAAATTTGACTAATGAAAGACTTGTGGACTTAGCTATCTTACCCGAGGAACTGCTACATAATTGAATTGATTCGTCTACGCGAATGCGAATCTTATTGAGGGCTACTTTCATAGAACAAGCATAGTCCATAATAAAAGCTTCTTGAGTTTGCTCATACATTTCTTCAATATCTATTTGTTTTACATTTTCCTCCAACCTACGAGTATTTTCATAAAGTTTCGATTTGTATCTCTAAATTTTTCCCAATCCTTCTCTAACACACCCTGTCTAGTTTCTATGTATTCTAAAATTAATCTTTTTCAGGGTCTTTTTAAAGTTGATGTAACTCCTTTCAATTGTATTTGTAAATCCTTTAAAAGATTAATAAGTTGTTCCATTTTCAAATATATATATATATATTTCTTTGATGGAAAATTAAGCAAAATAATACCTTTTATAAATTTGGAACCTCGACGAGAACTTAATAAAACTGAAAGGGAACTTAAATTTAACTAGAACTGAACTTAAATAAAAAGAAAAATGGACATCAAATAATTTTACAAGTTGAGAAAATTTCCGAAAATTTTCTGTCTTTTGAAGTTGGAACACTCAGGCTGAAATTAGGCGTGGTATCCCTTTCCGCCGTTTTTTCTCAATAAAAATATTTCTAAAATTATTATAAGTTACAATTGTTCATATAAATAAGGTTCAATTTGCTCTACTTCACACAAGAACAAGAAGACTGAATGTACTGACGATTGCACTTCCGTAACTCACTCACTGAATGAACTTATGAATGGATGGCCTGAACTGGAACGGAACTGCTCTCGGTGGTTCTAATTACTTGTGACTTTTAAAGTGACTTTTTTAAATCTTTATATTTTATTTCATATTTTTTTTAATTAATTTTGTTTTTTTAATAATATTGTATTAATGTAATTTCAATGTGATAAATTTGATGATGATATCATCATAAAATTATCATCAAAAATACGTTTATTGCAGACAAGGTCTATATAGATAGACCTTGTCTGCAATAAACGTATTTTTTTAATTCTAATTTATAAGTAGGATTAGGAAATCATTGATTTCGATGAAATTTGGAAGACAGATATTTTATGGCCTGAATTAAAACAAAAGATAGTAATACTATTTATCCTGATGTTTCCACTCTAAATCCGCTGACGGCCATTAGTTAGATAAGATAAACAGTGATTTACTTAATTATTTACAGTTCAATTATTTGTGGAACCAACTCAAATTGGGAGGAGTGGCCTCATAAGTGGTCGTTCTAAGATATCGTCCGATTTCTTGCAAATTCGGTGCTACTGTTTCCGATAAACGAACCACTGATAAGGACGGACTAGCTAGGGTCACAGACTGCTGTTAATACGCCGAGTATATAGGGTGCTATTCTCAAAACAGACGATTTTAGTTTTAACGAAATAACTACATTGTACTTATGGTAAATTTTAAATAGAAAAATATTGGAAAAAAATAACTCGGCCACAAGTGAATTCTCAGACGGGAATCGAACCCGCGACCTTTGGAAATCCGGTCCAATGCTCTTTCCAATGCGATTTCCAAAGGTCGCGGGTTCGATTCCCGTCTGAGAATTCACTTGTGACCGAGTTAATTTTTTTCCAATATTTTTCTATTTAAAATTTAGAATAAGTATAAAAATAGCATTGAAATATGCAAAAATTACAAAATCATTAACTGCATTGTGTTTTGATTTTTTTTCCATAGTGGGTGTAGGTGGGTATAAAGGGTGGAAAAAATCTATGGGCCCTGGAGGGGAACTAACTTAAATCCTTTAGTTAGCTCATTTTACTAAAAGGAATTATTCCTTTAATTTTTAAAAGAAACACAACTGCATTGAAACATTTTAAACAATACGCTACACCCAGTAATCGAACCAGCTAAAATCTGTAAAATATTACATTCTTTACTTTTATACCATCAATCGATAGGGTCAATCAAGAGGATCAACTATCTGTAACAAACATAGTAAATTAAATTAAAGGAAACACATGAAAACTCAACTTATAAACTTAATGGGCCAATAAAGCACTTTTATTCAAGGCTCTTTTGAAAAATTTATAAAAAAATTTGAATGCAGTTTTGTTTCTTTTAAAATAAAAGGAATGTTTCCTTTCAGTAAAATGGGCCAACTAAAAGATTTAAAGACTCCAGGGCCCATAGATTTTTTCCACCCTGTATGTAATTGACTCTATTTTTTTCAATAAAAAGATTAATTACTATAAATCACATGGTATAGGCTTATTCTTTATTTTTATCAGGTTTATTCACTAACTCAACGAGGGTTACGTAAAGTGTATGAATAACTTGACAACAAAATAATTATCAAGCCTTAGTAATTAACGCAGCTGATCGTAGATCGAATGAACTAATCGATGAAAATTCCATTCCTAGTTCATAAGCAATCTTGTTTTTTCTTTAAATTACATAGTACCTAATCAATCCTTTAGTTATGCAACTGTGCGTTGGTATTCAATTTAAAAAGATACAATGAAGGAAGTCGTACGTATTGTATAATTTACTAATTTACTATGCTTATGGAAAAAATATGGTCGATTTTTCCGTACTATTTTTTAAATCTTTAGGCTTTGCGAATTAAAGTTTTCAGTTTGTTTTGTTTGCGTATCGATAATCAGGATTTTTTTTTTAATGGAAGCAACCCTGAAATCGCGAATATATTTTTTTTCATTTGTTTAAGGCTGCGAAAATGTATGCAACAGATATTTCGCGTTGTTAAAATACAAAAAATAGTTCATTATCAACAATCCTACCAATGGTTATGATTATGAGATGAGCTTTTAAGTAAATATATAGGTAGTAGGTACAGTAACGTTGTATAGTTGAGAGTATGTTTTTAACATTTCAATATAATGTGCTTATATAACTTGCAGTATTCGAGCAGCAGACCCTGACTCTTTAATCTTTCAGGCATTTTTGTTTATTTAACTTGTTTATCAATGGGGATTAACAACACTTTTAGATGTATATGCGAACAACACATGGAAAATAAAAAAATACTGTTTTTAATTTTTTCCATACGTGGTATATTTCTACAGATATTAAATGTTTTTACTTCGAGTCGGGCGTTTTATTTTACGACGTGTAAAACTGTATCAAACTTTGTATGCAGCTTGCGGCTCACGCTTGACCGATTTGGTCAGAGAGTCGCCTTCTTTGTATGAAACTGCGAACGTGTTTTATATATTTTTTTTATAAATATTTAACAAGAAAATATTCTAGAAAAAAGCAACCTGTCTCTTGTCTCATCGCGTCAGGGCGATATGAGACAAGTACCTTTTTTCTTGTATATTTTCTTGGTTTATTGATATATGACGTCACGCAAAGAGCGCTCGAATCTTGTAGTTTGAAAACTTGTAAATCCAAACCTACTTATCGCATTTCAATAAAATAAATACAGTTCAGTTTGTTTACGTTTAAGCTATACTGTTAAAGAGTTTCAAGCGATTTAATGAACCTGTTGTTAATTCCCATTGCAAACTAGCCAATAGCGAGAAAAAGCTCGCGACCAGTCGGTTACTCGCAACATTCCGATGCGACTGATCACAGTATAATCGCTTTGTAACTCCACGCAATGTCATACTTATTATTACTATATAACCGACGTAAGGGTACGATGTCACACCAGTTCACACGAGGTATTGGATCAGGAGACACGTTCGTGACAGACCGACATGATGTGGAAAAGTATTTTCGTCGTTTGCCTTGCTGTTGGTAAGTAATGCAATACGGCTTTAAAGTTTGTTGTTTTTTTAGATAAAGTACATTAAAAAAAAATCGATGTGCAATTTCTAATTCTTTTGAAAGCCTATTGATAAGTTTTTAGTGAGATCAGAGATGAAGATGCAACTGGTGTCATATGCACTTAAATTTCTATATTACTTACAAAAAAACTTAATCACTGAAGTTGTTTGCATCTCTGAATTCAATTGGTTATTTTAAATTTTAAGTGATTTACCACTATAATGGTCCAATAGTTAAACAGCATTTTAGAATAGTAAAATCGGGCTATATCATAATGCTTTTATTGAAATAACTACATCTCATTCCTATTTTATTGGCCTTTACCATTTCCATATTTTAAACCAAAAATTTTGCTCTTACAATGAACAGTTTCATACATATTATGCTATCTCGTATTTTTACTGAATCTTTATTGAAATTCATGTGAAATCAATACACTTAATTATCTGTTTCCGTTTGCATCGAATGCATCGTTGTCGTCCTGAGACCATTGCATCGTGGAATGAAATCCATTCAATTTTCAACTCTATTACTATTCTGACATGTCATGATCATGTTGCAGTCACTTCAGTAGGTACTAGTATTATGTCTGGGTATTAAACTGTCTACAGATCCCCTCTTCCTGTGCACCAGCTATTTACCAATTTACGATATCAACTCGATCGGTGGTCTATCAGTTATTTCGATAAACTTGATGTCGCCGACTACTGGATATCTGGATAGACGCTGTATTAAAGTACAGTTATTTAAACACTTCCAAAATTTTCATACATTCTTTCGTGTAAACGAAATGCGTAATCCACAATATGTGTTTTTATAAAGAAATATATTTTTAAGACTCTTCACAAAACTCCTCCTTGTAGTTCCAAACTAAGCAGAGGTTGTACAATGTATACCAGACAGCGGATATATTATGCTCTATATCTTTAATGTTATTTCATGTTTACTCAAAACCTCTCTACAAAACCATTGAAATAGTTATTTGTTATGCAAGGCTGGAAAAGTTGGTTATTTAACTGCGAGTTACCTCTATTGAAAGCTGAGCAAGTGAAGGATTCTAGGATATGAATCTTCAGCGAAGCGAGGATTTCAAAGGTACAAGACGCTAAAAACTTTACTGCCGAGCGCAACACACAATTTTTCACCTCACAACAGCGAGGAACATTTTATGATTGTTTCCGCGGTCAACTTCCGGTAAAAAAAATCCTTAAACATAAAGTTAAATCTAAATATACCTTATCCTCGTTGTTTTAATAATATAGAAAACTAAAATAATAAAAAAGGGATTATTATAGTTAATTCAAAGTTACATCTTATGTTTTGGCGCGCACTGTTCATTGAAATAAAACAACTTTTACGGATATCAAACGCGCTATATTTCCACGAACTAAGTTGTAATTGTCCGTATTTTTAGGTTTTTTAGGGGTTTTTTGATTTTCCCGACGTTTCGGCACCTTTACAGCTGCCGTAGTCATCCCGTGACGTAACGAAAACGAAAAAATCTGATTGACAAAACCTCCTTTTCAGAGCGTGTGAGGTGAAAAAATCATTATTATGAATGATTTTTTCACCTCACACAAGGAGCAACTTTTTTTTGCAAACAAAAAGTTTTTAAACATAAGTATAACAACTTTTTGTTTGCAAAGCAATTCTGAAATCGCGATAAAAACAGCTGTTCATACATTTTATTTGAACTTGAAATAAATTATATAATATAAATGTTATCACATAGGTACTAAAAGATTCATACGGAATTTGTGACATTTATCTTAATGTCATTTTTCAGTAATGCCTTCTCTTTAAAATATCGCTTAAAATATTCTCTAGCTTTATCAGTTCTCAAGACTTTACAAATACAAATACAATTTTTTATTGCAAACTAAGTGTGTACAGGTGTTATAATCTAGAAGGAACTTAAAAACTTAGTCGCCCTTTACGGACACAGCAATTTATAAGAGGGCTGCCTATTTTATTAAGTTACAAATAATAAAACAGAAAATAATAAAAAATAAACAACGATAGAAAAGAAAAGTAACAAGGAAAAAAATTCAAAGATAAAACTTCTAATGAAAAAAAAAACTAGATATCTTCTATATTTTAATTATTAGCTATTGGCCGTGAATTCGTTTTTTTACACGTGGACTTACGAATGCTCTACATTTTCTTCGTTTCTCCTTTTAAAGTAACCTAAAAGACGTACTTTATTATATTCTCTATATAGCATTAACGGGGAAATAAGTTAACGTGAAAGTTTTATGATATTCACACCAGTTTCGAAGTGTCCATACATATACCGAGTCCCATCGGCGTCCCTTTTAGAAATCCTACTCCAGCGATCCACTATACAAATCATACTATTTTTTGATGTCACCAATTAGCTTTAAATAGTAGGATTCTTATAATTCGAATTTGACACCATCTTAACTCGCAGCGATTGCCAAAATTTTTTTGTCTGATTTGTGATTTTTTCTTGGTCCAGCTTATTTCGCCATATTTGACTCCTCGCCACTGATATGTACACATGACTTTTTTGTACGTAGGTACAACCACGGCTTTTGGAAAAGTATCGAAATTACACAAAAAAAAACATCAAATAAACACGCAGTATAAACGAAATGTGAGAAATTTAAGAATAACCTAAATGGTCACATCACATGATTTTTTAATCCGTAAATTAACATATTTTATCTCAATAAACATACACGCGAAACTTTAAGATGTATTATGAAATAAATAATACTTATCTATCTAAAGATGTAGGTACCTGAATAATGACTAAGTAAGTATCATCATGCTTCTTTGTTCATATTTCTCGATGATAAGATACATGTACATGTGGAAAGTTTACTTGGATTAGATAATGGGTCGCATAAGTTAAAGGGGTCAACAAACAAATGATTTTATTGTTTGCTATTTAAAGTTAAAGGAACGAGGTAATTAAAACATGATTAAGTCACTCGCTACAATCATTTGTTGATAACCTAAATATCATCAAAAGTGCACGATTGTGATTACCTTCCTTGAAATACTTGTTTTTATTATGTATCATATTTGTGTTATTTAATTACAATAGCAAAATATTGCATATTTAAAAACATGAATCAGGGTAGGGGAAGGTAGTATAGTATCGGACACATTTCATTTTTATCAATTAAGTCTCTAATTTGAAATCATGAACATAATTTTATTTCATAATTATAAAGTTTTGACTTTTTAAAAAAAATTAAGTTAAAAAAACTTTACCAATTATTAAATTATTTCAATTATTATTTTTTAAGTAAAATGTTCGTTTACTATTGTACATCGTATGGTAGTATGGGACAACATACTTGAAAGGCTTATAAAAATGTTTTAATAGGAATGAGAATAATTCAATACATGCACTGAATACTTTGCATTGTGTTAATTAGATGAACTAATTAATATTTAGAAGAGCGTAATACATAAAATGCAACACAGGTTTCGTTAAGTATCGGACAATTCCGTTTAGTATGGGGCACATTATTCATTTAATATTATTATTTCTTGATAAGTAAATAACAAACTACAGATAATTTAAATTATTATTATTATGTACTAGGACGTGTCCCATACTATACGAAACTTCACTGTTCGCGACATGACTAGTATTATAAAAAATATAATTAAAAAGAACATGCCTATTTATATATCAATCAATCCTGCTTATAATGAACGAATAAAAAACATTATGTCGAAATCGAACTACTCACAAAAAATCTATGCCGTGCATGGAGAGACGTCGTCGTCGTCGGCACTGCCGACTCGGCAGCTTGTCGCAGATTAACGTTCACAGAAGGCGCTTGTGTAGTGAAATAGAAATATTATCAACATTGTCCGATACTATACGCTGTCCGACAGTATACCTATAATAATAATAATTTATTTGCCAAATCATGGTTACAGTTCGGATCGTGTTTACAGTGGTAGAGCAACATATTCTGTCGCCTTGAGCAACGTGCAAATATTGATTATTATATAACAAACATAATGTCAAATACAACATAAAAAATCAAATGGTCATTTACGCATTTCGTCAGACTGCTCGGCAGACACGCAACTCGTCAAATCCGCATCTGGTCAAATTCGCAAAGCGTCAGATTAGCAACTTGTCAAGTACGTATTTCGGAATATTAAAAAATCCAAGATGGCGGCCAACTTTTTTGTTTGTGGGCCGATTTTGATGAAACTCGGTTTTTGGTACTATTTTGTCAAGAACACAGCAACGCAATGTTATAGAAAGTTTTAATATTAATTTTTGATGAAACGGTAGGGGTGACAAGCGGGTTTTTTTTTAATGATAAATTCCTACTCGTCTCCAGCGCGAGGACAAACTTGAGGGTGACGAGTGGGAATGACCGGCGATGTTTGGCTCTATGCTCGGCCCAATTCGTTGTTCGGTTCGACAAAATCGAACACGGCGAATGCTCGCTGTTCTGTTACAAGTGAGTGAATGCTCTAGTTTATCAGCACCTTAATAAATATATCCATTGAAATAAAACAACTTTTACGGATATCAAACGCGCTATATTTCCACGAACTAAGTTGTAATTGTCCGTATTTTTAGGTTTTTTGTCATCCCGTGACCACGGCAGCTGTAAAGGTGCCGAAACGTCGGGAAAATCAAAAAACCCCTAAAAAACCTAAAAATACGGACAATTACAACTTAGTTCGTGGAAATATAGCGCGTTTGATATCCGTAAAAGTTGTTTTATTTCAATGAACAGTGCGCGCCAAAACATAAAATATATCCAATCATAGGAATCTGTCCAGTTGCGAATCTGTCGAGATGAGGATCTGTCCAATTGCGTATCTGCCGAGTTGCGTATTTGACAAGTTGTAAATCTGACTAGTTGAGAATCTGCGAATTACGAATCTGACGAGTCGCGTTTTTGTCGACTTGCGTATTTTGACCAGACGCGTATTTGACCACTTGCGTGTCTGACAACATGCGTGTGATTCTTCCAATCTCAAATATATATACGCAACCTACTACCTTCCCCTACATATTAAAAGATCCTATAGAGTAAAGGTAGGCACGCTATATCTACTACATTATAATATGGCTCTTCGCAATCAGCCAGCAATATAGCATGCATATAATAACAAAACTTATTGAAAATAATTACATTGACAAAATATGTCATTAAAATAAAACTAATTATAATTTATGCAAGAGCAGTGGCCGTATCGCGCTATTGGCGTAGGCATCGAAATCTGCAATCGAATGCTGCTTCTTTTTGACACAAATGAGAACTTACCAAAGACTTAGAGCAATATGTCACATCCATCTCTCAAATGAAGTCGATGTCGATGCCGACGACACTTGCGCGGTTGGGGCCCAGGTTTAATCGTCTCCATCATCGAGGCCAAATTGAGTTATTTATTTTCATACTTCAACTGTAGGTATCAATCACCGACAATCTCGAAATTCTTGGCATAAAGTTGTCATCAGACCTCAAATTCGGCGACACCATCGAGTAGAAAGCTCAAACTGCGGCAAAAAGCTGGGCATCTTATAAAAAGGGTTAAGTGGTATTCCACGCCGGAACAGCTTCTCATCTTATATACCTAAAGCGCAAATCTGTCCGTGCATGGAATACCTTTGGTATGGTTCAGCAAAATACCAGCTAGCCGCACTCGTTTCGGTAGGATACAGAGCCAGGAAACTCGTTAGGGACTATAAACTAGTGAATACCAAGCTCCACAGTCTCCCTCATCGTCGAAGAGTTACCTCATTGTCGGTGTTCTACAGATTGTACTTCGGAGAGTGTGCTATTGAGCTACATGAGCTCATCCCGCCAACTCCATTTTACCACTGGGAGTCCAGACGTACTGCGGGCTATCACCCCCCTCGTTTGCGTACAAAGCGCTTCTCCTCATCTTAAAAGTTGATCTGAACTCCCTGCCTGCGTCTGTATTCCCGGGAGCCTATATAACCCTGGTATAATGAAAGCTCGAGTGAATAGGCTAGTTCTAGGCAAGCTCGCTCAATCTCCGGCTTCTTCTTAAATCTGTCGATTTTGAATGATGCTAAGATTAAGCTTATTTAACGTAAAAAAAACTTGGGTGTCATATCCCGATATTTTGACTCGAATATTTTAAAAGATTTAGGTAATTGGCGCCAAATTACGTTGGTTTTGCAGTACTACGGATTTTCTGAGGGACCTTCCTACTAATAATTGAAAAAGAAACAAAATTCTAAATTTTGGAAACACTCAAAAACCCACGCAGCCGACCGTATGTAAAATCGCCATAGATAAAAATAAAAAGAATAAAATAATTTTACGAAAATCCCCCGAATAAAAGTTATGTACCGCCTCCGTTCCGTACCATCCGTCGTGGGAAATACTATTTTTCAATGAAAATATATCTTGGCAGACTTTTCAATGATCGGATAAAGGGCAGAAGTCTCTAAAAGAGCTGATATGAATGACAATTAATCTATATATATAATACGGCAGTGAAGCCGCTTCTCCTCCTAAACTAAAAGTCGCACAATCAAGTGCAATACACCGTTAGAAAGGTATTTGTCTGAAGTGGTCGGATAAGTCGAGAAATTTAGCAAAAACTCAAATCTAGAGCGATTTAAACCGGATTTAATGGATTTTTAAATTGAATATAAAAAATGTGTTTTTTGCGCATTATGCGCACACGGGTTGCTCGTTTTAAATGATTCTGTATAGTAACGGTTTAAAAATATTCACAAAAAATTACAGGTGTCCTGGCTGAATACCAAGTGACAGATGATCAGCGTCAGACGATCAAGGATGCAATCAGCGCACAGTGCAAGAAGAACGGAGCCGAAAACAAAGTAGAGGATATTGAGGTACGACTAATCATCATCATCACTAAGAGCATGCACGCACTTGCGATTATCGGCCGATAGTTTAGTCTGCATCGGTATCACACGACTACGAGGAACCGATCGATTTTCAATCGTCAAATCCGCGCACTCTTCTTAAGGCACTATTTTTATTTCCAGAAAGGTCAATCTATCGGCCAAATAAATAATTGCAAGAGCGCGCAGGATCTAAGTTGAAGCGCGATTCATCTGACGGGATTGAATATATAGAATATATAGTAGTATAATATTGATAGAATTGGGGCCTATAACTCCTATAAAGGGCCTGGTATTAACGAGCCTGATGGCACAGTATTTGTCATATTTACTGAGCCAGCCCCTCAGGGCCCGTATTCACTATGACCACTTACTGATACCTTGCTCAAACCACGCCAATGTCTTATTTGGTTTCGACATTTTCAAAATTCGTTTTCTCTATGGCACTTCCAAATTTTAAAGCTATTTTACTTGTTTAATAACTATACAATTTGTGACTGTCATGTACTTTTACAATAACTCTATAATTTGTGAGTATCATGGAGAAAACGAATTTTGAAAATGTCAAAACCAAGTACGACATTTACTTGGTTTGAGCAAAGAATCGCTTAGTGGTCATAGTCATAGGCCCCAGGTAGACAAAGTAACATCGTTATGTAGCAAACGATAATTCGATTCGTTATTGTCTATATTCGCCAATGAACTTGCGGTAAGACCACGTGATTTATCGCGGCTCCGCCAATTCATTATAGTTTTTGAGTTGTTACTTTGGCTAGGGGCCCAGGTAGCATGAATACCACTATGTCAGGTGATATGATACGACGCATGATGCTGTCTTGCTTACCCTGTTAAGTTACCCTAGCATAAGTCTTTTCGGTGTGATCACTCGTAGTTCGATAAAGTGTCACATCTTAGACCCACTTGCACTAAACTAAGTTAAGTAACACATCTAAACCAGAGTTGGCCTTAGCGGGGTAGGCACGTCTGTGTGTTATTACAATAGTTTAATTCTGTAATGATATTTTTATTTTCATTATTTGTAAGTATTTTGTAATTGTTGTACCTGCGAATGCTTAGATTTTCCCAAAACAATCTGATGGTAGAATCATTTGTTTGCTTTTATATTTTTGATAATGAGTATCGACATCTTTCTCCTCCGTCCTCTCATAAGTTTTCTTTAATTTACTGTTTAACGTTCTTATACTGATGTTACATACAACGTCAATTTATCGTAACTCTTACTTAGAAAACAGCAAACATGCGTATGTATTTAAATCTTAACAACTATATAAGTACTTTGTCCATAGAATGCCGGCAAAAACGTCGTCGAATGCGTCAAAGAGATTATCAACTTCGAGACCATAAAGCAAGAAATCGAAGAAGCGAAACCGAATGGCGCCCTTGACGAGGTCTTCGGCAAGTGAGTTTGAAATTTTTTAAGACAAATAAGAGCGATTACGCACTCCGTTCCGAATCCGATCGGTCACTTCCTAAGATTTTAACTTAACACTTAACACTATTAGTGAAAGGATAAGTTAGTATCCACTCCACTTACTTCCACCACCACGTAAAACTTGCACAACTAGCGGCCGCCCGTGGTTTCACCCGCGGGGTTCCCGTTCCCGTGGGAATGTCGGAAAAAGAGATGTTTCAATCCATACTATCTTCTATATGTGTGCCAAATTTCATCCAAATCGGTTCAGTAGTTTTTGCGTGAAAAAATAACATACAAACAAATAAACAAACAAACTAACATACGTACTTTCGCATTTATAATATTAGTAGGATGCTAACTTATCCTTTCACGTATAGTGTTAAAATAGGGAAACAGTTTGTTCATACGGTCCGTCATGGAGATTCACGGATGACGGAGAGAATGACGAGAGGATGACTACCATACAAATAGTTCTACGGCTAATGACGGACCGTGTTTTCAGGGACGTAGTGCGTAAGCGCACTAAACAAACAAAAACTTAAGTAACTTTATCTTAGGTTACGCCTGTTTGCTGTAGTTGATACAGCCGGGTACTTAAATAGCGAATTCGCTTTATGATTATTTGTCGTTTCATATCTATGATCTGTAGTAGTAGATTAACATAGAAAAAAAACAAATCTCGGACGAAGCAGTTTAAAACCCAAGTAACTTTAACCCATAAGGTAAATGCAGGTATTAACGATCCCCCCAAAATCTGCAGGTGTTACCGAGGTATAATTTATTTTCTTGAATTTAACTATTAACAAAGTGTATTTTTATACAAATGAATATACAGTAATAAAACTTATTTGTCCCTTAATTGTGTCGTCTATTCCAAAAATTTTTTCCACTCTGGCAACCCCACAAAAAATGGTTTGTTTGTGCGCCGCACGCGCATCTAGTGCTTTAGCCATAGAAAGCGTTCTCGCCGAATGTAAGCACATACATTTTTTTCTTAAGAGTTTTTGATCATTTAATGATATTTATGCCAACGCCTATTTGACAAAGTCGTTGCTTACTATCTTCCATACAAAAGAAGCACGTTTCTTGTATTTTAATATGTTTGCTTTAAATAAAATAAATAAATATATTGCCGCGGTGATAGCTTCCAGGATTTGGCAGTTGCTGCTATTTACCGTGGTACCCACGGTAAAAGCAATAAGTGAAAGCTGAGTTTACTTCATTTTTATTCTAGAATACGTCATTATTTGTCAATAAAAACAGTGCCATGATACTTTAAATTAAAATATCTAAAAGAAGTTTTGATCCATTTGGCCTGTTTGGCGCAGGGGTACTAAGCCTGCCTTCTGCGCCAGAGGTCCCGGGTTCGATCCCCGGACAAGACAAATATTTGTGTGCATAAACATGTCTATTTGTCTTGGTCTGGGTGTTTAATATGTATATTATGTATGTATTTACAAAAAAAAAAGTATACAAGTATGTTTATCCGTTATCTAGTAACCATAACACAAGTTCTTAATGAAACTTAACGTGGGCTAGATAATTGGTGTGTTTGTATGCAATTATTTATTATTATTATTATTATTATTATTTCCGTGATACAGTTTATTAGCTAGAACTCTCAATTTTTGGCATGAAACATCTAGCATAAAAATATCATTTCTTCAAAGTTCTTAAACAAAAAGGACTTTTTGCATTGCAAAAACAATACTTATTTTTAATAATTTTACTTCGACATTAATCTCAGATTGTAGAATAGACATTTTTGTTTCCATTTTTAGATTTTATATAACACAGCTGGCATTAATTTGTGGGTCGGTATAAGATGAAAGCAAACCTGTTACCGAAGCTATTACCGACCGAAAAAATTAACAACCCTCGTTAATAGCACGTATGAGAACCTAATTACCGAGTAATATGGGTAGGTAAAACATGCTCATAGTTAATGCATTGCTTTATCACCGAGTGAATAAAACTTCTTCATCACTTGGAATTAGCTTCCTATGGGAAGCTATCACCGAGTATATGCTAGTGCCTACCCTTGGTAAGTCCCTCGGTATTAGCTGATCGGCATGTGGGGACCCTCGGTATTACCTGCAGTTGACTTTCTGATTTAAAAAAATATTTTTCAGTTCAAAACATAAGTATATTGAGCAAATTTTAGTATTAATTAGATAGAAAATTAAATAAACTTTAGGGAAAAAATATTTGTATGGACTTAGCACATTTACTTATGCGTCTTTTTTTACTCCCAATTTAAAATATTGCTTAGCCCCCTCGTTAATACCTGCGTTTCCCTTACTTAGGTACACTCCATTTACCGTGCAGGGTTTCAAGAGCATCAAAGGTGTCACTTGAGGGTAAAAAGTATATGATACTTCAACAACGCCGCATTTGGTATTGAATGAATCTGCTGTTGCCTGGGACAAAGTCAATATCATTTATTCAGTCTAGGCTGTTACAAGCACATGAACGTCAAAGAAGCTACGCCATCGGTTCACAAACCCTACGCCAGGAGACCTTGTAACGAGAAGAACCGTCAAGAAACTCGTCAAGGGCTGTTTTGTTCTCCCTGTTTTATTTCATACAGAGTCGTCAAATTGAAAAGTGACCTTAACATATCAGTAAGGTCGATTTCCATTACAAAAGAAAATACATTAGACAGGTTAGACAGGTTGCCATCTTATCGCTTACAATAGTTTTAGAGCTTGCCCTGTCGATTAATAGGTTTGTTGTTCTTCATTCTGTTGTTCTTTGTTCCGTGTCCAGCAATTAGAGACTGTTATTGATAACGTTTGCAGGGGTTAACCGCCTCAGTGGTCTTTTTGTAACACCACTGTCAACAGACCCAGATGTTCCGGAATCGATTCCCAGTGGTACAATTGTATTCTGTTTAGTTGGTGGTGGTTGTAAGTCCACTCGGCTAACTACCACCATCGTATCTAAGTCTGACACCTAAACAACAATGTTTTCATCATTGTTGTGTTTCGGCAGAGAGACAAACATAGCCGCAGTTCCGTGGTTAAGGATTCATACAAAAATAGTTTTAAATGTTGTTTAACGAAGAAGTGACGCAAGCTCCAACCTGTTTCTGCAGATACTGTGCCAAGTCCCCGCAGCTGAAGGTCTGCATAAACAACCTGATCAACTCGGTGTCCCCCTGCCTGGACACCAGCGTGCGGGAACAGGTGCCGGCCATCCACAACGCCACCGACCAGCTGATCGACTTCGTGTGCCACAAAGATGGCGACAGAATCGCTCGTGAGTTTATTTGAATTATTTGGTCTATAGTCCAAGTTGTCATCAGCCATTTTTAATGTCCCCACTGCTGTGGCACTGTATGGTCTTCCTTATGGATGAATAAAGGGATTGGGCCACATGACCCACCAAGCGGGCCTAATGCGGGTTGGTGGGTTTTAATTACTGCAACTACAACCGAGACCAACGGCTTAACGTGCCTTCCGAAGCACGGAGGGGCTCAGGATGACAAATATTTGGTCACCCATTCTGTAACCTACCATTGCGAAAGTTGCTTAACGGCTACAATCGCAAGCCGAGCGCGCGAACCACTGCGCCACCGCATCGAGCTCCTCAACCTCCACTTCCTCTTACTAATATAGTCCAAGTATAGTCATTTGTTCCGACCTAATAATATATAAATATAAAAGTATCGGATGGGAATTATCACTCTGCGACATACTATCGCTCGGTTTTTTTCTAGCTATATTTCTCAGCAAGAAATATAAATGAACTCTGTACTTCTGTCAAAATGTTTAATGTAGATTTGTGGCTCCAGAAAATGTTAAATTCAAGATGTCGCAGCGCAAGGTCACGATGACGAATGACGAATTTGGTGTAGTGTTCAAGAGTTGGACACTACGTCGTGGTTTCGATTTCCACAGGACAAAATGTTATATCATAAAACAAAGAATGCCCAGTGTTTCTATCTTACATAAGAGTTAATAATTTTCTATTTGCAACCACAAGTTCATAATGTAAATTTTTGTATTATTAAACCTATATCCATTCTTGATATTTTGCTTAGTTTGGGACTAGATGTCCAAAAAATACTATAAAATATATTTTCTTCTTTTTCATTCGTATAATTTTTTTGTTTCCACAACGTACTCCCATTTCAATGATTTATTAAAGCGTCATGTCACCTAGAAGTGTCCATAATGTTAACTATCATTGCAGTATTCATCGCTGAGCAAGGCCCCGAGTGTTTCAAGCAGAAGGCCGACTCCATCCGCGCTTGTGGAGAAAAACTTAGAGAAACCCTTCCCACCGTCGAGGCAGCAAAGAGCCTCACCCTCGCTGTAAGTTTATACGCATCGACAAATGGTCAGAAAGAAACAACATTTATTAGCCACACACAACTAACATAAATTAGGTAATATGCCAGAATATCATATTTGGCGTTAATTTCAACGTTACAGAAAAATACTTCTCAAATTATGCGGAAAGTTAAAAATTTAAGCACAAGTAGTAATGAATATTTGCCGATTTCATGGATCAAAACATTTATATAGGACAAATTTTAATATTTTTTTTAAATTATCGTTTCGCAGTTTTCTCCTTGTTTTTCTTTAATATTTTTTTATGAAAAATGTGCTATAATGTTTCACTTTTAGAAGAATAAACAGGGGAATTCAAAACGTTGATTGTTTACAGTTCTCAGGAAATTTTAATTCTCTCGCCTTTTTGTACTTAACTACATAAATTATAGAATTAAACTGTAGGCCTAGCACGAATAACTTTCGAGGAAGTAAAGTAACAAAAATATGAGATATTGAGCAACGTTCCTAACGAACGTAAACGGAACTACATTTTCCTATACTTTTTTGGACATTTCGTGCTCGATACTTACTCGATAGTTTTTCGTGATTGCCCTACTGTAGCATGAAATGCTCGTTAAAAGTTTTGTCAATCATTTTGTTTCTGTCATAATTTGTCCGCGGGTCAAACCCACAACCCCTGTCTCGCGCAGAAGGTAGAATATTTAGCACTGCCATCGGGCTAGTCCAAAGTTCAAAACCGAATGTCGACAATTATTTATATTAATTTTGAAATAATAATATTTTACTGAAACGATCGTGTATTCTTGACATACATACATAACGACAGCGACAGTGCAAACACCTGTAGGAGGTATGGCGACAGAGTAATTGTTTATTTTATAATTATTCTTAAAAATATTCTGTGACTATCGTAACGAAACTCTATGAGAACTCAGTTGCTGCCACCAATTACCAGGTGGCGCTAGTTTCTATGGAAATATTTTCATATCGACAAAGAGTACCTAATTAACTATTTTTCGCGTTAGTTTCTATGGAAATATTTGCATAAAGTATGTTAGACTTACCTAGATGAGATTTTCGACTCATACAACGATTTCTTTTTTTTTACATTATTTTCAGACAAATAATTTTTAGATACTCTAACCCCACGACCTTTGGAGTTCCAAAGGTCGTGGGTTCAAGATTTTTTTTTTTAATTTACCATAAATCTATAAAGATTTATGTTTTGCTCATTTATCTTATTAACAATCTACATATTTCAAAAGCCAAGACTTTAATTTAAGTTTACAATAATGACGGTTATCTGAGCTCGCAAGAAGTTTGTCATGAACATCATTAGGTAATACGGTAGGTAATCAGCCTGCGGGAACTTCTACTATTGAACCTAACTACTCTTATGTCTATTTCATGTTTCGTTTTTATCGCGTTTCACAGGAACAATGTGGAAAATTCGACGAATTGTCGTCGTGCATCGTGAAGGCACTCGAGGAGTGCACGACTCCCACTCCTGGGAATATGGCTGAGTCGCTTTTCCGTTTCATACGCAAAGGCTCACCGTGCCAGAACTTGGTAACTATTTGTTTTTTTTATACTGTTAAGAACCTCGTAGTACAAATAATGTAGGTACAGTCAAAGTCCAAGATATGTATATGTCGCAGTCATCAGGTCAAATCAGCCATTTGATTGTAGGGCTAATCCGTTAATTAAACGACGGCATTCAGTTGAATGTCTAGGCCGATCGTTGATTTAACTAGCATCACTTAACGTTCAACTAGTTGGCTTATTGTCTCAGCCATGTGATTCAAATTTAGTTCATTTCTTTGCCACTAGGGCGCTGGTAGTCTCATAACAATAAGGCTTCAGATAGCTCGCATCAACTGCCAATTTTATGCATTGTTTTCGTTTCAATATAACTTACAGTGTTTTATTAGTATTAATATTGATATATTAAAAATGCGTGATAAAAATATGCCTGTTATTACTCCGCCTGCTACAAGCTTTCACGAATAGTTTGAGTCTATAATGGCATCTCATTTAATGAGACGGCTAAATGTAACGGTCAGCTAAGTCGTTAAACGTTTTATTCAAGGACTTAGCTAGTTGTCCTTTAGCCATTTCATTGAATGCCGGTGTTTAATTAACGGGCTATCCAATCTCCAATTGAACGGCAGATTTAACCAGTTGGCTGCGACACATACACCACAAGTTGCCACAAAATGTAATCTTCTAAATTACTTTAAATATGGAAACAGCCACAACTACAAAAATAAGATACAACAATTTGAACATTACTTGGTAAACAGACAAGTGCAATCATATGTATCCATACGTACTTACCTCATTAACTAAGAGACACCAACGTAATCATAAATATGTACCCACATGATAGATAAGTATAGATTTTTCAATTAAAATATCAAGTACTAAGGTTAAGCGCGCGTTACGAATTTGAGTTGTTGCGAATAATAGTTGTTCCGACTGTGAACAATACTTAATTGCCTATACTATACTACTAGAGTCTTGGCATGGAACATTTCAGGAATAAGTAGCATGTGAAAAATCATATGAAATGATTTTCATTATTCACACCTGCTCATTCCCATCACACCGACTGCTACAATTTCACACTGTAAAACTCGCAGATCGCATTCATTCGCAGATTATTTTGTTTGATGATGAATGATTTTTTAATATACCTATACTCTAGGCCCAAAAAAATATAAATAAACATAATGGCGTTCTTAAATTAAAGAAAACCCTTTTTACAAAAAAAAAAAAATCAGTAAAAGAAGAGTAAAAGGTAAGCCTTTGGTGACGATGTCAGCCAAGGCATCGATGGTACATTGTAAATTGCAGAAGCCTTTGGTGACGGTGTCAGCCAAGGCATCGATGGTACATTGTAAATTGCAGAAGCCTTTGGTGACTGTGTCAGCCAAGGCATCGATGGTACATTGTAAATTGCAGAAGCCTTTGGTGACGGTGTCAGCCAAGGCATCGATGGTACATTGTAAATTGCAGATCTACAATACTTCTATTGTTCTTGCCTTGCCTGGCACCGACTCCGAGGACAAAAAAGCAAGAGGTTCATGTTCGTCTGTATGTTTGTTTTTTCGTGTATGTTCACAGATTACTCGACGACGGCTGTACCGTTTGAAATGATTCAAACGTAATTACTTGAAGTTCTTATATATTGAAGTATACGTGTTGAAACTCGGTCCAATAAACAACGAAGTCGTCACAGTATATTTCCAAGATTTCCTGTGAAAATTACTGAACCGATAATAAATTAATGGGAATAGCTACTTGGGAATAAACTAACGTTTGAATTTTTAGGCTGCCTTGGCGTATTCTTGGCCAAATGCCCTAGAAGACATCAGTATCGTAATGGTTTTTTTATAACGGATATTTATAAAGGATAGTATATAAAGTATGTCATTGTAAACTCTATTTGAACTTTATGAGATAAATAATAAATAGGATTCGTCGCGTACCTACAGTACGCGACGAATCGATAACGTCCGTCTTTTTTGAAGTCGGCCAAAAATAGAATTGCTCGTTATCCCAACCCACTCGCGAAGGGCTGTACCTATTTAAAATTTCTCCAGAATAAAAAGAGCAAATTACTAATTAATTGCATATTATTTATCTATACTTCTATACTAATATTATAAAGAGAAAAATTTGATTGTTTGTGTGTTTGCTTTGAATAGGGTCCGAAACTACTGAACAGATTTGGGTGAAATAGTAGATAGCCTGGTTATGAACTTATGATACTTTTTATCCCGATATTTCCACGGGAACGGGAACCACGCGGGTGAAACCGCAAGCGGCCGCTAGTACTATACCTAGTACCCATTTGTTCCCGTAGGTATTTCTCTCGTATACTTACTAAAAATATTATATTTTATGTTAAAATTTTAAATAGAAAAATATTGGAAAAAATTTACTCGGCCACAAGTGAAATCTCAGACGGGAATCGAACCCGCGACCTTTGGAAATCCGGTCCAATGCTCTAACCGCTGAGCTACCGAGACTTGAATATTTTTGACTCCAATATTTTTCTATTTAAAATTTAACATAAGTATAAAAATAGCATTGAAAAATGCAAAAATTACAAAATCATATATTTTATTTTGTTTCAGAAAAACTGATCTGCATTAATATAACTACTGAAGAAGTCGAAATACTAAAGTGCCATTTAGTAAATTATATTATTAAAAATAAAATAATTTTATAATGCTACCTTGTTTTATTACACTGTGTAAAAAGCACTTCTTATCATTTTAAATAGTCTTACTCTTACGACGATTTTTGAATTGTGGTCCCACTAATAATGTTCTACCGGTCTCATAGTCCCACTAGCATTTCTTACCACTTTTTTTTTAAGTTTTTAGTAAAAGGAAGACGGCACTAAATAGATAGATATAGTGTAAATTAGCCAAGTCTTAGAAGAAATCGGGACCGATTCTTCTAAAAAGTACTGGAAGAGGGCTTATTCAAATATACAAATACAAATAAAAAATATTTATTCAGCAAGTAATATGATATACAAAATAAAGTCTCAATAATTAAGTCATGTCGTGTACAACACGTTACACCGATTATTAGGCAAGCAGAATATAAATTGGAAGAGAAAAAAAAATATAATAATGTGAGCAGTATTGTTGTTATTATTTGCATTTTTTATATTCTAGTTTTAAATTAAATACAAATATGTCAGACGGTAATATTAATGTCAAAAAAATCTATACTTACTTTTATTAACACTTTGAGGGCCGGGCCATTTTAATGCGGTATATACTGGTACGCCGGCGTTTTTCGCACTATTTGGGGGGCTCACCATTAGAAAACTATAAGAGATAGCTAAATATTTGTTTTTATTTAATTAATTTTGATATTTATATTTATGATATATGAAATAAAACATTAGATTTTTTTTTATAACAAAAAAACAAAAACGTGCATTTAAAAAAAAAAATCTTACATCCTCCCTTGTTTCAGAAAAATCCGTTTTATTGCTTATAATCACGTTTCGTGTGGTACATTTTGAAACAAGGATGGACGCAGAGAGGTATTTTACAGATGTCGCATTGGTATCTGGTCTCTTTCCTCCCCCTGATCCCCGTTCTGGCCTTGCCAATATCCGCACAAACTTTACACACTCTAAACGTTGTCGCTTTCGAGGCAGTCGGCGGAATAGGCTCCATAAAATGACGGCCAGTTAGCCTTGTGGCATCTACAAAGTGTGCCCTGGAGCCGCTAGCTTCACTTGAACCATCCAAGCGTGCGCGGACTGCGCGCGGCATTTTGGCGGGAAACAATTACGCAACCTCAATCAACGGGGCCGGCCGGCGCACTGGCAAGTGTGTTCCTAACGTGTGTTGTTTTCTTGTTTTCTACTCAATAAAGTCCGAACGCGGCAAGACACGTGATATTCCATATAAACAATACGGAAGTCCGATCACGTGTCACGACGTGATCGGCTAATCTGATCATATTTAACATCACGTGTAGTAAAAGTTATAATACACGTGATTGGCCCTTAAAGTGTTAAAAATCAAAGTTCATCGTATCTGTACATTGCTTGGATTTGCAAAAAAAAAATGATAGTGGGACTCAGAATAAGCAGGAGAACCAATTTCTATCATTTTTAGAATGAATGTCTGTCCGTCTGTCTGTATGTCTGTGTGTTTGAATGAGCATCACACCAAAATCACTGATCTAAGTCCACAGAATTGTTTATATGTTTAAAGTCCTTATCTCAACTTATCGTATAAGCTATATTTCATCAAAATCGGTCAACTCTATCAAAAGTAATTACATTTTAAAGAGAGGGCGGACGGAGAAATTTATATTGTAACGCGCGTATGCACAAGGCAGAGTTGGAGATTACGCGTCGTTCAGGATTTGCTTGCTTAGCAACAGTTATTGATTTTAATTCTTGAAAAATATATTTTGACGTAACTAACTATATCCTTCTTGCTGCTTTTTATTCTTCTTTCTTAATTAATCGCTTGCTCGCGATAAAATTCGCGGATTTTGAAGTCAAGTAAATATATTTTGTAGTATAAAGAAATTGTACGGTAGATTGAGTTAAAAATGGAGCCTCACAACACGTGTTATTACGAAAAGAACTCGGGTGAAACTCCCTGCTTTTTATTACTTTAGCGGTATGGCGTGCATGAAAGATGGCGTTGTATGTATATTTTGTCGTAATCTCAAAAACATTTTGTTCTTTTATAAATTTTTAAGCGACTTAAAAAAAAGGTAGAGTTTATCAATGTGTCGCGAATACAAGTTGTATTTTTATGTAGTAAACAGTAGGTCAGGCTTTATACTTTGAGCTGGAGATTGCCCTTTACCTATGTCGTTCATTTTAAATGAGGTTTTCGTAACAGAAGTTCTAACATTATTTCATAAATTTAATGTTTCAGTACCTATGAACAGATTGAACAGACTTCATTTAATATTTCTTATGCCACTGCCGGGGCACTGGCCTTCCTTATGAAAGGATAAGTCATAAGATAAGGAGAATGGGCCATGATCCGCCACGCGGGCCCAATTCGGATTGGTGGGTTTTCATGACTGCAAATACAGCCGCGACCAACGGTTTAACGTGCCTTCCGAGGCACACAAAACATAGTAAATGATTGGTCACCTATCCCATGACCGACCATAGCGAAAATAAATCGTAGGCCGAGCGCGCGAACCACTGCGCCTCCTCATACTGTCCCTTCAGCAGTTTTCAGAAAATCTGGAAAACGCTGTCGTTTTTGCTGTCTTTAAAATTATATCAATTTTATAATGATTGACCTTAACACTAACTACTTAGGTAGTAGAAAACTGGCACCAACTCTGGCTTATTTTTGTAAATGGATTTTTGACATGGCCGTCATGACCGTTTTGTTCTTACTAAGACAGGCCTCAGCACTTTAAATGGCTAAAAACGAATCGAAATGTGGGTATTATATACATTAAGGGTCGGTTTCATCAACTACTGATAAGTTGTGGTTAGCTTATGTGGCATATAATTTGTAATTTTTTTTCATATAACAAACTGTCAAAAGATCTGTCAATTAAACTATCCAGAACTTATTAGTAAAGTTTTATAGTTTTGTTCTGTGGATAGAGCAAATGGTACAGGAGGTAAGAATGGGTTCATGTTGTCCAATCATGATTGTTATGATGGTATGACTTCCCAGTCGACCAGGGGTTCAATTCTGCAAAATTTTTGTCAAAATCGTCTCTCAGTGGTGTTTCAATAGTAGTGTTTATTTACACTGTTGTAACAAGAACTGTGTAAAACAGGACTACCATTGAAACACCATTGGAATACGATTGTGACTAAGCATTAGCAGAATTGGGCCCCTGTACTTTTTTATGGAGTGTTACCTATTTCTCTATACGTGTATACTGTTTAACAAGCTGTACACAGCCTACGTAAGGGAAATTATGCGGATTATAGTGGTAAAGTAACTTTCGCTAAGGTCGGTCGCATTGGAGAATTTCGACGGTGGTTCACAAGTCTCGGTAGCTCAGCGGTTAGAGCATTGGACCGGATTTCCAAGGGTCATGGGTTCGATTCCCATCTGAGAATTCACTTATGGCCGAGTTAATTTTTTCCAATATTTTTCTATTTAAAATTTATCGATAAGTATAAAAATAGCATTGAAAAATGCAAAAATTAAAAAATCATAAAATAGTCTCATGTCGCCCTGACGGGATGACATGAGACTAGTTGCTTTTTTCTTGTATATTTTCTTGTTTAATATTTATCACATAAAAATAGCATTGTAAAATGCAAAATTAAAAAGTTATAACTACACATGACAAAAAAATTGGCCAAGTGCGTGTCGGGCTACGCGCTGCATCTCTATGCTCCATATGCATATGCATTTTATTAATGGGATTGTATTGGACATGTCCATATCAATCCAATATAAAATCCCATATCTGGGCAAGTAAAGACTAAGTAAGTATGTATACACTTTTAAACTTTCGCGTTGCATTATAAATATTAAAAATTAAAAAGTCGGCCAAATGCAAGTCGAACTCGCACATGAAGGGTTTCGTCTCTCACCCAAGGTTGCCTGGAAGAAATTGCTACGTAGCAATAAGGCTGCCTATTGTGTGTTCCTCTTTTTTTGTCATTTTTTCTGTATGCGTTTGTTTCAAGGTTTGTTTTTGTATCGTGCGTGCAATAAAGTTTCTATTTTTGAATGAATTTTTCGTCTGCGAAATAACTTTGTTTTTGATAGTGTTTGTATGAATGACTTTGCTGTTTTGGAAAATGTGCTATAGCTCTGAAACTACTAAATATATTTCGTTCAAACCAATTTTCGTTGAGAGTTTTTATAAAGATCTACATCAGTTAGAAGCCTCAATGTAATTTTTAAAGATCTATCTAATGATATTCCACAAGCATAGGTTTGATGAAACAAAAAAAATTCAGTAATAGTTCTATGTATGGGGAGAGGAAAGACAGGCAAAAAAGTAATGGCAGAAAAAAAAATATATTGATTATTAAATGCTGCTTAATTATATAGAAAAGGGAGATAGTGTTCTAAGCCTGTTCTAAAACTAAAGTACTATTACAAATTTTTTAATTCCTGATAAGCAAATAAAACTTATTACTAAGTACTTAGTTTTTTATTTATTGTTTATACCTAATTTTGTAGATTAATTAAATTTTGATGAGACGTAATTTAATTTTGGTGCCAGAAAATGGCATTTTTGTGCAAACAAATAGCATTTTGGTGTTTTTTGCGCATTTTGGTGGCCTCGAGAAATTTTGATTTCGTTTTTCTCTAAAAGTATATGGAATACTAGAAAGGCCACTGTATGTATTTCATAAGTAATCTTATCTATCGTTTGCATGAATTAGTTATCAAAAATAACTAAAAACGAAAAATGCCACCAAAATGCGAAGAAAACAGCACATGTTGAAAATCACCCTTATGCATTAAAAAATTAGAGTTAAATAATATTCAAACAATATTTGCTTCATAGCGTCACACCACACCTATATCACACTTCCATAGCTATAAATTACATTATTTCTATAATTTAGGGTAGTTCACAAATTGTCCAGTATAGTTTAAACGTTTTTAAAAGTTTTGGAATATATGTTAGTTTTTATTTTTATTTTATTATACACGTAAGCAGATAAAATTGCCGTCTTGCAAATGCTGTTTTACTTGTTTTTAGGAAGATTGCATTTTATGTTCTCATGTTATTCTTTAAAGGATCAAATTCTAGTAATTTGTGTCTTTTTAGGATACAATGTAGGATAAAAAGTTTTATCACCGAATAATCCCACTTATAGCATATAATTCTTCAGTGTAATTCTTCATTACCTTTTTAAAATCCAAATTAACTTCCTTACTCTGTTTGTTACATGTTCAACTTATTTGTGCCAAGACAATGTGATCCACAATTACTCCTAAGTATCTCGTATGAGCAACTTTTTGTATCGTAGGTCATATACATAAATTAACACTTTTATCATTGTCTAAAATTACAATTGTGTACATTAATTTTAAAATCGTTTCCAAGTTGGTGTAATTAGGCTAAAGCAAATATAATTAGTTTTATTGGTGTTGAGCGTAAGAGTGTGAATTATTACTGTCGAGCCAATGTGCAATATTTCTCATTCCCGTCTCTGTTTTAATACGTATGTCATTTCAAGAAGATCCTGTAAAGACAACCGCAGTGTTATCAGCGTAGGAGAATATATGAGCACCATTTTTTGTCATATTACAAAGGTCATACCAACCCTGACCTGCTGTTTTCTTCAGGAGAGATAGCTACTAAGAAGGGACAAAGGAATAAGTACCTCTAATTCCATAGTTTTCCAGTTTGGACACAAGGACAGGGATAGATACTGTATTAAATGCCTTTTTTAGGTCTGTAAATACTGCTAAACACTTTTCCTTTTTATCAAGAGTGTCAGTAACCAGTAACCTTAAGGTCAAAACAGCGTCTTCCGTTGACTTCCCCCTTTGAAATCCATACTGAGATAAAGATAACAGATTGTATTTATCAAGATATTTAAGGAGTCGAATATTTATAATATCGAAGGTAGCAGAGTTCAGAGTGCAGGTTCTGAGGTAAATAATTTCTTGTTTATTTCTCTTGTAAGAAAAAACATTATAGATGCAAATTTTTTATAAAGATAGACTTTGGTTCTATTCACTGTAACTTTTGTCATACAACCACGAAAGACAACGGTTGGAAACATGAATTGGCCAAATAAGTGATAATTGGAATAACTTCATCCTTTGATAACCTAAGATAATTTGTGGATATTTTGTCCCATCCAGATGCACTGTTAGACTTCAAGATCATCAGAATAGACGGCACTTCGTCACAATCAGTATCGAAAAGAACAAAGTATGTTACTTGGGAGAACGAAAAGTTTGAATGACTTTAGAGAGAAAGGTTAATCTTTTTCAATGTTATCTGCTAGGTTTTTACCAATTTCACTAAAATAATCATTTTATACGTACATCTTATGTTTTGGCGCGCACTGTTCATTGAAATAAAATAACTTTTACGGATATCAAACGCGCTATATTTCCACGAACTAAGTTGTAACTGTCCGTATTTTTAGGGGTTTCAGTCATCCCGTGACCACGGCAGCTGTAAAGGTGCCGAAACGTCGGGAAAATCAAAAAACCCCTAAAATACCTAAAAATACGGACAATTACAACTTAGTTCGTGGAGATATAGCGCATTTGATATCCGTAAAAGTTATTTTATTTCATAATCATTTAAAAAAAATATCTACCGCGAGGAGTAGATTTCATATTTAATAATTCATTATTATTACTAGTATTATTTTGCAAATATATTTTATTCTTTACGTTTTCCCATAGGCTTCTTGAATTTTTTGTTGCCATATTTAATTGCTCTCTTTCATATTTATGTTTCAGTTTCTTTAATAACTTATTACAAAAATTGCGATACATTTTATAGATAATTTTTAAATTTTCATTATATGTATCGGTACGAAGTTGCTTTTGTAATTTGTTCCTATTTTTTATACATCTTAACATTCCAGGCGTTATCCACGGTTTAATATTACGTTTTGACTTAGGTACATGAAGTATTGACGTATTTTCTGCTATAGATTCTCTTAAATTATTTATTAGTACCTGAATTATTAAGTCGGGATCCTTATACAATAATATATAAGAAAGAAGGATTTTTTAAGATGCTGATGTTTATTTATAGACTAACTAACGGCCGCCTCCGTTCGCGTGGGAATATCGGGATGTAAGGAATTTTGTATTAATCCAGGCTATCGACTATCTGTATGCAAAATTCCAATCCGATCCGTTTAGTAGTTTTTGCGTTATAATAATATAGTAGGATAGTGTTAAGAGTAACGTGATTTCACCTCAAATTGTTTTGGTAAAACGTGATTTGGGATTTAGTTCATTTGGGTTAACGTGATTCGATTAAAGATGTTTTTGGTAAAACGTGATTTGGGATTTCGTTTATTTGGGTTAACGTGATTCGATTAACCCATTTACTGCCTCCCTTAAAAGTAGCGACATTACCCCTATGCCGCCATACACTGATGCTAGCCCGCACATGCGCGGGCCCGGCATCACGTTAAACTATTTTTGCCCGCACAGGGGCGTTTTCGGCATAAGGCTTTAGATTTCGACATGAAATGTTTTTAATGTTGAGTTTACATTGACTATGTGTGGTATATAGTATATATGCATAATTTTATATCATTCTTGTGGCGAAACTCTGTTAATTTATTGATTTTATAACAAAAAATAGTAATTAAAATTAAAATAGTTTAAATTTTTAGTTTATTGATTTACGACAATCAAAATCACGGAAATTGCCGTATTGGATAGATTTCTGCTCATATTTATGTAAAGAAATAAAGAAATTAATTAAAAACGTCTTTATTTTAGGTGCTTTTTAAAAAGTAAGGAATCGTCAACCTTTATTCTTATTTTTAAAATTCATGCTTATTTTAAGAGTAGGTGTTGTTATTTAGCAATTTCTTCTGTACTAATATAATAATTCTTTTCCTTTTTATACTGATATAATAAAGCTGAAGAGAATATATTATATTGTGTTTGTTTAAATGCGCTATCACTGGAACTACTGAACCGATTTTAAAACTTTTATTTAAGTAATGTAAAACTATAGTAATAAATACTGTTACTTACGTGTTTTTAATGAAATAAACAAATTAAAATTATTTATTTATTGTGTTATATATACTTCGTAAGTAAGCTTATATTTTATTTAATATTTAAACGACAATGATAAAAATATTCGAACTGAAACCCTCGCATTCGAATGCAAGGATATTCCTAGCATTGATGCGACAACGCTACAGCGTATTAAAAATATAAAAGAATTGGAGAATTTCGACGGTGTGGTTCGCAAGTCTCGGTAGCTCAGCGGTTAGAGCATTGGACCGGATTTCCAAAGGTCGTGGGTTCGATTCCCATCTGAGAATTCCTTGTGGCTGAGTTAATTTTTTCCAATATTTTTCTATTTAAAATTTATCATAATTATAAAAATAGCATTGAAAAATGCAAAAATTCAAAAATCCAAATTTTATTATCCAGCAGACTAAGGACTGGGCTAGAGAATGGGCTATCTTCGTGCCGGGCGAAGTCGATTGATGGCCGGCCAGTATTTTTTTTTGTGATCAGGCGCTGGATCCTTCTGAAAGACCCAGTGCTGACTTTTTCCCATGGTCCGAAATAGTGTAATACGTAGTTTATCGAGACCGTATTTTGGTACACATTGGTACTTGTTTTCATACCCTTTTCACAGAAAAACTGTTTATTGGGCCAAAATAGTGTCGTATTTTGGCCAAGCCAAACCATCGCTGATGAGGGCTGATCTAAGAGTTATTTTTTTTAAAGCAGAATTTGAATTGGCGTTTCACTCCACTCCATTGTACCAAATGAAGAAATATCTAAAAATTATTGGTTTTTCTATTCGACAAACAATCGAAATTCAAATGCAAATAATATTTATAAGTACATAGTCTTACTAAATAAAAATAAAATCTGACTGCACTATGGGAAGACTAATATATAAATACTTATAACAAATGTTCGAACAGCCGATAGTATTTGTATGAAAAGTTGTTTGTTGTTTCGTCTTTTTGAGAAAATTAGAACTACGTTGCTTATGATATAACTAGCAAGTTATCTACTCCTGCGAGGTTGGTGGTGTTTTACAAATAATACTTACGTCTTTCCCTCAAGGCCAAACAAATGGCCTTGAGGGAAAGACGGTACTCCTCCCCCGCTAGTTGTACCTAACTCAACTCTCACGCATGTGGTATTTTTTTGAATGAATGAATTGAATGAATTATTATTTATTTTGCATTCCTTTGCCATTGAGACAGGTATCTGATATACTTAACATTACCTAAATGATACTCCTATGTAGGTAATCTTTGATTTCATAAAAAATATATACCTAATCCAAACATTTAGGTGAAATATTTATACGTTACCTAACTAGATACCTATTAGCCAAAAACGTACCTACTTGGTTTACAGTTTGTATAAAATTGTGAATTAAGAATGTTTTATTTATAGTGTTACAGGAAAAGAAGATTTTTTATGAAAGTGTCACGCTCGGACTCGTTGAGAACAACTTTCATTAAAATATGGACAAAATTTAATTTCTGTACTTTTCTTAAATAAATAATGTTTGTTGTTTTAGGGTTAAATAAAAAAGGTTTTAATGATGCGACAACTTTTAATAAAATCAACTTATTCTAATAATGTTTCTTAAGCTATACGTAATAATAAAATATTGTTTAACAACAACACAAATCAATCAAACAAGGAGACCAGATCATATTTAAACAAACAGTAAATTATACGTACAGTCGTACATCTTATATTTTGGCGCGCACTGTTCTTTGAAATAAAACAACTTTTACGGATATCAAACGCGCTATATTTTCACGAACTAAGTTGTAATTATCCCTATTTTTTAGGTTTTTAAGGGTTTTTTGATTTCGAAGTTTTCTTGGCAGCTTCTTTCTTCGAAGGTCCTCTCAATTTGTGAACTGCCAGTAGAGCTTTTCTTTCTTTAGTTTTCTCTTTTTCTTAATAATAAAGAATTAAAATAACAATTAAATCAAAATATCAAATCAATAATAATTTGTGCTAAGGTAAATGTCTAACCATATCCGAACGAAAATAAATTAACTTTTTGAGGGTAGACTTATAAGTAGCCAGTCATCCCGTGACCACGGCAGCTGTAAAGGTGCCGAAACGTCGGGAAAATCAAAAAAACCCTTAAAAAACCTAAAAAATACAGACAATTACAACTTAGTTCGCGATAATATAGCGCGTTTGATATCCGTAAAAGTTGTTTTATTTCGATAAACAGTAAATCAGAGGGCAAATTTTCTTATTTTAAAATCTATGGCAATCCCTTTCAATTCTTCATTAGACAGATATTTACATACTTCAGGCCGTCACTATTTGACATTTGATAGGGATTGTGATCGGGACGCATTTTGAAATGTAAATTGACACCCGAAAATATCTTTCAAATGTATGATTCTTCATACATTGTCACAACAGTGTCACTTCATACAGTGTCCAATTAATTGTCATTTGAAACATCATTCGTTCCTAAAGCGATTGCGTCTATAAGTTACACAGTTTTATAAATCACTATCACAATCACAATACCTTTGAAAAAGATTATGATTGACTTTGTAATTAGACAATTAGGGGGCTGGTTTAGTAGTTTTGGAGATAAATGGTAACATTGGTTTGCAAAACAAATGAATGTTAACTGCAGCGCCCCCTGGTGAGTTGTCACCGTAATACCGATCTAAGAACATGCACCGATTAAACCCGAACCCATCTATGCAAACCGCATCAAAATCGGACAAGTAGTTTTGGAGATAAATGATAACATTGGTTTGCAAAATAAATGTTAAATGCAGCGCCCCCTGGTGAGTTGTCACCGTAACACCTATCTATGAATATGCAACGATCAAACCAGAACCCATCAATGCAAACCGCATCAAAATCGGACAAGTACTTATGTAGTTTTGGAGATAAATGGTAACATTGGTTTGCACAAACAAACAAACAAAAAACCTCTCACCCCAAACGTCTTTGGTAAAAAGTAAACATAAATAAGCAAACTAAACCTATAAGCAACTTGAAACATTAATATTGGACAAAATTTGTTAGTGTCGAGGATTAGGTTTTTATAAACGCGCCAAGTACTTACCTGTTATAAGATGGATCGTCGGTGGAGGCTGACTGAGAGGTAGATGGCTGAGCATCCATTGTTATCCTGATATAAAAAAGTAAACATAAATAAGGGAAATTTAAGCAAATTTGAAACTTAAATATTTGGGAAAATTAGTAACTATCAAGGGTTGAAGTAGTATTTCAGGCATTATAGTAGTAGTATTTGGATTTCAGGCCTTTTGGGACAAGATGTTACTGAAAATATATCGTTTTGATATTCATGTGTCTGCTTTGCGAAAATTGCGAAAACCATTAACCCCGGAAACATGTTTTGCCGCGCGCGACCGTTCAGAGGTTATAAAATTGAATTGAATATAAATTAAATGAGTTACCGTAGCAACAAAAAAATATCTTATTTTAAAATATTCACTTGCATTTGCTTAAATAAACTTAATAGTACTTGTAAAATACCGGGAAACTTCTTCTTTTTTTTCTTTCATAGGAACAGGCTAAGGTCAGAGACCATACTGCCTAGAGCATACTTGTTATTTTTTCCATAAATAGATTTTTAACGTTTATTAATTATAATCATTTTAATAGTTAAATTATTTTTCCATCAAATCATTTTATTTTATTAAATAATATAAAACTTATGATTTTCTCTATAGTATGGTTATTGCTCACTAACTTATTATTGTTATCAACGTTTATTATAAATGTTATTCTATAATGTTAAACTAAATTTAAGTATTTTAAAAAATTTAAAAGTAACATGTCAATGACCAATTTTTTTGTGAAACAAGAATGAAACAAAAATTAAGTTCAGCTTACTGGTACGCAACACAAATAAAAAATGGAACATATATCTTACCAGATGATTCCGAGTTCTGCTTGTACTGCAAATGTACCAAGTAACGTGATAACACACTGCACATTTAAAGCGTCTATACACAAGATTGGTATGCGCGAAAAAATAAAACTTGACGGCCAGGACTTACGCAGAGGAGATAATCTCAACTCAATGCACTAAATCAAACAGCAAACGAACTTCCAAGGCACTCAACAAAAATTGATGTTAATACCACGAACTTCAAGTAGCAAGTATACAATAAAGGGCAATGCTTAGTTTTGGCGCCTTTTCGAAAATCCCTGAATAACATCCAAACCTTGTTCAATTGTTAGAGTATAATTTTAAGAACAAACAATAGTTATTGAGACAGCACATTTCTAAACTGTATCCATTCCGAGATAAATGCACCTATTCATCACTATTATTTTCTAGATTAAGGTAAAAAATTACTCAGTTTTTGTAATTTAAGATATTTTAAATAATAATATTTAAGATATTTTGGTTTAACAAAGATATTTTTTATCAAACTTTACCTACTCATAACACACATAAGCCTTCTAGTTTTTAAGTTCGCCATGTTTATTACTTGTATAGAAAGTATTTCGAGATTTTTAGGTTTCTGACAAACTAAGAGTCGTCAAAATAGGCTACTTACTCGCGATAATATCGAGCCTGATCATAAATAGTACCTAATTAATACAGCGACAGCGTATTTTAAGGATTTTTAAAACTACTGACCAATTACTGTAGATTTGTCTTATTTGGTACCACGTTGGAAAGTTTGATCTTTCAGATAAAAATAATAGAGAAGATATATCAGATAAGAAGATGAGAAAGAAACAATCGGCAGAGTACATTAAAAAAACAGTGGAGTTGATAACCGGTAAAAAGGTGAAGTTCACTAATTTTTTTGTTTACTGGTGAATCACGAAATCTCGAAGTTTCTTGATCTATAAAGATAAAACAGTTTTTCATCTTCAAGTAAAATAATCAAGTAGAAAACATCAGAGAGCGTTTTGTAAAAAAAGGTGAAATGGAAGACGCGAGTTTATTTGTCCACAAAGTCCACGCGTATGAAGTCGCGGGCATTTATAAATTTTATGATATTTGTTAATTTTACTCAAACTTACAAAAAGGTTTATTACTTCTGAATACGAGTCTTGCCCGCACATAAGCGGTCTCGGCCTGAGAGGTCAGAATTAGCTTTTTTCAAATATCCACAGGCCGTTTAAGTAGCCAATAAATTATAATAAAACAAATCATTAGACAAAATCTCATAACTTTCTGATGTTATTTCGAAAACTTATTGAACTTTAAAATCCAACCGCACATGGGCGGTCTCGGCATGGGAGTTCGAAACTTTTGCCCGACAATGTGCGGGCTCGGCAGTGAATGGGTAAAGATGTTTTTGGTTAAACGTGATTTGGGATTTCGTTCATTTGGGTTAACGTGATTCCATTAAAGATATTTTTTGTAAAACGTGATTTAGGATTTCGTGCAGTTGGCCTCCAGAATTTTCGATCCGATAGAACCTTTCGAATTTTGAGATATCATTTCACACTCGTTTTTTCCACGAGTCGCCAAATTGTGACAGTAACAAGCCATGTAATGTCAACATATTTAAGTAATATTCTGTCTATTGTCACTCTCATAACTACTTTAATCTTCTCTTAATATCGTATTAATATTAATGTCGCTTGCAATGATAATGTTTATATTTGATTTTAGACTCTAATGGTCTAAATGGTCACTTAAGTAAGTGTTATAAAAATATGTCTGCATTTTTGTTTGACGGTGAACGGTAGATACATAAAATATATGGTTTAATAGTTGTAACTGTAAACGGGAAGCATGTTGTAATTTAATGTCTTTAACATTGCATTTAAAGGATTTTTTTACATAGACTAACTCATGGTTACAACTCCCCCGAAAAGTACAAGGTATACACCTCTATTTATTGAGAATAAAAAATTATACCTAGGTACTGACACGATTAAAATCTAGGAACTTAAAGCAAACACATTTTTTGGCACAATATCTTATTTTTATTAAAACGTAAGAACACACAACAACATAGATTAATCTTAAACTAAATTAAGTAAGTACATTGCTAAAGATGCTATTTTGCATGTAGTATTTCTTACATGTACTATGTATGTGCTGCACTGTACAAAATACATGAACTGCATAGGTACATAATATTTTGTATTAGTATTAAGAGATCAATGCCCTGGATAAATCATAAATGGCTTGGTAAATTACAGACTTAAAATACAGGCTCGTATGGAGTAACGAATCACGAAAATTTCGGAAACCGATAGCTATATTATTTGAGCAGTTAAAATTAAGGTATTGAAGAATTGAAATAAAACAACTTTTACGGATATCAAACGCGCTATATTTCCACGAACTAAGTTGCACGGCAGCTGTAAAGGTGCCGAAACGTCGGGAAAATCAAAAAACCCCTAAAAAACCTAAAAATTACGGACAATTACAACTTAGTTCGTGGAAATATAGCGCGTTTGATATCCGTAAAAGTTGTTTTATTTCAATGAACAGTGCGCGCAAAAACATAAGATGTACGTATGTATTGAAGAATTATCAGAAGGATATCGCGGTGATGGTGACCAAAACTGCACCAGACATTAGTACAAATCCGCTAAGAGACATCCCGAGGATCTGAAAAAAAAAACACACAAAATATTTATGGGGGACTCGTAAGCAAAAACAAACATATAAAATCCCATTTTTCCCAATAATTATAACAAATATTAACAGATGATGAGACATACTTATTGTTAGCGAACATTGTGGCGCTCGGTCATCCGCCTGCGGCGGTGGCAGGCTACCGAAGGCACGCGCGCCATGCTCGCACGTTCTGTCACTATTCTAAGCTAACCTAATCCAAATGTATGTATTAATGTATGTATACTGACCGGAGCGCGGTTGCAGGGCGGAACCTCGCGGATAGTTTCCCAAAAGGAGCGAACGAGGCCTGGCGTTGGAGGAGGGCACGAGCTCAGCTGCACATCCGTGCACGCCTGCACATCCTTCAGTATTTGGCACTCCTCCTAACCATAAACAAGGACCAAATATTAAAATACATACCTACGGATAATCCAGTAACCTTTCGGTAGACCGGTAGAGTTTTATTGGAAAGCGTTTTTTCAAAAAAAAAATCTTATAATACTTTACAGGGCTCCCGGTACGTTTCATACACATAAATGATCGTTTCAGGATGCGACGCATCGCACGTATCGGACACATTTTACATTGACATAAGTAAGTCTCTAATAACCTGCTATTATAATCGCCGAGGTAGGAGAGATGTTATAAGTACTTTGCTAGTGCATTTGTAAAGGTATATAAGTAGTGAAATAGAGATGTTACGAACATTGTCCGATACTATACGCTGTCTGATAGTATACTAACCCTACTCACCCAAAATCCAATGAAAGGTGGACCAGTGATACCGGCAGTTCCCCTCGGGTTACCAAATATCTTGCATTTATCGAGAAACAGTTTTTGATTGATACAGCTAAGTCCATCGCTGGTAATAAACTCTGTAAGCAATTTGGTATAAGCACAACATAAATTTTTACGCGTACTGTTAATAGAATAAAACAACTTTTATAGTTACCTATAACTTTTTAATTTTGCATTTTACAATGCTATTTTTATGTGATTAAATATTAAACAAGAAAATATACTAGAAAAAAGCAACTAGTCTCATGTCGCCCTGACGGGATTCGAACCCGCATCCTTGGGAGTCCGGCCCAATGCACTAACCAATTATGCTACAGAGACCTATGAGGACACGTCGAATTTTTCTAGTATATTCATCGTTCTACGGTATTGGCCACCGTCGCTTTTATAGTTTTAAAATTGCATGTTATTTTATATGATTTTTAGATTTCCCGACGGCGACGTATTTGGACAACTTGCGCCCTTGTTACTATGTTATGTAATTTAATGCCTTCGTGAGAAGCCTTTTAATGCGATCTATGCGCTCTGCTAAAGTTATAGTCACGGTCAATCCTGCTACATTTAAACCCAAAGATCGGATTACTCCGGAACTTTGTTCTCTCTACCAAATAAAATACTATACGGCGATACTTTTGTAGTCGCCTGTACACTATTACACACTATAGTATTATACGCGTATACGACCTACGGTAAAAAAAAACACCAATCTCGTTGAATACTACCTAAATATTTAGATAACATAGCCAGTAGAGTCCTAATTAAACTCTCAACTAACCCATTGTTCTGTGGATGAAAGAAACCGTATTGATACACTTAGCCCCAAACCTCTCTACCATCTATTTCCTATCTTCGCAGTGAAAACCGTACCTCGATCTGAGATAATCTCTTTTATGTCACCAAATCTACAAAATATTTCTTCTATTAAAAAGTTTACTATAACATCTGCTGTAATATAACCAGGAACAGCCTTACAAATAGCAAAACGCGACGCGTATTCAACAGCAACGATTATAAAACGATTATTTCTCGAAGAACGTGGAAAAGGACCCAAACCATCAATTCCTACCATTTCAAAAATATTTATTTCGCCGATTGGCATCCATTCCGCGACATTTTTGACTACCTTTCTTTCTTGACATGGCATACACGAACCTACATAACGCTCTACTTCCCTATCTGTATGTTGCATGAAATATCTAAAACGAAACCTTTTCAACGTCTTCGCAAGACCTAAATGACCTCCAGTCCACGCTTCATCATGTAGTTCAGTCATTAATTTTTGAAATAAACTCCTAGGTTATACCAATACATAACATATTTTACCATTTCTGCGAACACTTATAGAAAACCGTTTCTCATGATGAAACCACTATGACCCGAATTTGGACGTTCACGTATCCGCGAAATCTATGAAAAACAAAAGGAATCATTTGCCTGATCTTCCTGTATACCTACATCTATACTATAAACCTCTCAACCATCAGAAAATATTAGTTTCTCTTCCAACTGTTGATCTGTTACCTCTACCAACGGATTCCTACTTAAAAAGTCTGCTGCAACATGACTCTTTCCTGAACAATGAACTATATCAAAATTCCACTCTTAAATTGCTAAAACCCATAAAGCTAACCTACCACACATATCTTTTTACGACTGTAACCAACACAATGCTCGATGATCTGTGACCAATTGAAAATATAAGCTCCACATATAATGACGAAAATGTTTCAAAGCCCAAACGAGACACACATTCCTTTTCCGTCGTACTATATTTCTTCTCAGCATCCGTTAATTTCCTGGAAGCATAAGCAATAAGACACATCGACGTATTTCCTTGCATAAGTACGGCACCAACTGCTTCATTTTACGTATTGACATATAACCACGTAGTAATCGATTTGTCACTTGAAAAATACGACAAAATTGGCGAACTACACATTAACTTCTTAATTTAATCAAATGAACTTCGAGGTAGCGGCCTACTTGTAGTGCAGAAACATATACGATCTCCACAGTACCTATAAGCTATGCTCGGCGTTTCTCTGCGTGATCAAATCAGAAATGAGGAGATCCGCAGGAGAACTTAAGTTACAGGCATCGCTTGGAGGAATGGCGACCGCGCACCGAACGAAGCTCCGTGGGTAGGCCACCGGGAAGCCACTGGATGCGGGCAGCGCAGGACTCAGATCCTTGGGGGAGGCCTATATCTAACAGTGGGTGACATGTGGCTGAGACGACCTAAGCGCCTTTTGGAGTCGGTGCCTGCCAGTCAAGACAAGAAAAATAAACGTATAGAAGTGCAATGTAGAATGCAATTTCCGACTCCAAAAGGAGTTATTTTAATTTTTTAAATTGATTTGTTCTTGCAATACATAGTTATTTGGAGCTTCAAAGAGAGGTCAAAAATGTTTTGTGGCCTGGGTGAAAACCATTTAAAATTACCATTTTGACATCAAAATTTGTCCACGCGCGATATTTCACAAAATATAGTTTTAATTAAAGCAACCAGTACTCACGTTTGTAGAATGAAACATTAACTAAATAACTATATAAATAAAGTTCAATGTACCTTATCAGTATTTAATAAAATATACTCCTATTTCCGCTCCTATTCGCTCCGAACCCGGTTTTTCTTTATACAAAATAATGTGACCTCTTCGTAACTAGCGTTACAAAGTACGTCTATATAAAGTAGGTAATAATAAATAGTATTAAATGATTATTTTTGGTTAAAAACATATAATTTTTCACCGATATCGAATTAAACTATTTTGTTTTCTTATTTTTATAAATAAATATTTGTCATCAAATACATGTCCATTATTTTGATCACTTTCGTTATTCCTTTTTCTAACGATCTAATTTAGTATTATTTGTTGTTTACCAAATGGCAACACTCCCTCTATAAGGAGCCCATCAGATGCCAAAAGCGAATAAAACGGTAATTTTGACATCCATCGCATGAAAAAGTAAGTGAACACGTGGTTTTGTATCGGCGAGCGAAAATTACAATTTTGATTCATCATTTTTGTCGTCTACCAAACTATACAGGCTAAGAGAATACTTATATATTTAATTGTTTCATATAGACGATTTGTCTTCGACCTATATTGAAATGCAAAAAGCTTTTACTTATGACGTTCTTGTTTGAATCAAAATATTTGCGATTCTATTCCAAGTAGGTAGTTTGTTAATTTTTATTATGACTCGTCAGTTTTTTTCGTACGTGACAAAAATGAAATAATAAAAATGAACAAAAGCCACATTCACAAGTCTGATTTTTTTTTTACCCGACTACGGCAAAGTACAAAATAAGGGTTATGTGTTTAACCTGTGTTTTTATGTATGTATGTTAAGTATGTTTGTATGCATGTACGTACATATGTTTCTTTGCATGTATGTATGTTTTTATGTATGTATGTGTGTTTGTCAACATTTTGCTTTGTACTACAATGAGCTGTCATAGGACCCATGCTACATTGTACAAAGTATAGGTGCCATTGACATTGATTTTATTAACCAGCTACCAATGAACTAGGTAGGCTTTTGCGTTCATAAAAGTTTAAATTTTTTTTTTTTATTATAAGTTACTTTTTTGTTTGATTATTTAAACGAATCATAAAAAACTTATTTTTTTATTGTTGCTGGAAAAAATAAATCAGTTTTATGTGACTTGTGGAAATACCCTAATATTTCATTTTTGTTATTTTTTGTTACGGGTTTCATTTTTGTTATGGTTTAATTTTTGTTTCATTTTTGTCACAATGGTCAATTTAAATGATTTTCACCCGCCTATACTTTCACCTTACCTCTAATCCTGGTAGCCTCCTTGACACAAATAAAATGCGTGGTGGTTACAGCCATTGCATTCAAGTTCTCCAAAACAGCTTCGTCGTCAGCTGTTAAGCACGGCTTGACTTTGTAACTATATTGTTTTAAACAATTCAACCATGTTTCTGACTTAGCGCAACTGCAACAAGTTTAATTCGTTATTTGCTAGCAATACACACCGGTGTCCAGTATCAAGAGAACAATGGAATACCAAATGTGTCTCATACATATTATTCTTCGCTCATACATAACTCGGGGCCTGAGTAGGCCTTTCAGGCCCCGGATTATAAGACACAATTACTCCATTGTTCTCTGAACACCGGTGTCCGGTTCGGGTTTGATGAATTTATAAACAACATAACTTACAATTGCTTTAATAATTCAAACATAGCAGCGGTGTTGTTAGGTGATACGTCTACATTGAGATTGGCACCTGAGATGCAATTTTGTAATTCCTCGACTGCTGTCTGAAACATGTTATTAGGATTAACTCTACCTAATACTATCCATAATTATTTGTCAGATTTGTGAAGTCCTAGTGCTGTTGTTTGAAGTGATCGTGGCCGGGCTTGACAGACTGATCGTAATCAATCACGTTTGTAAAGCCACGTCCGGCTCGGTCAGGTGTCGGATAGGTGACCGTAAAGTGGCATTACAATTGAGCGCTTGCGTTCTTCGTTTCATTTCAACAACAGCATTCTTCTTCATTCTTATCGGATCTTCTTCTTTATTATCAGATGTCAATAGCCGGGACCGAGCGACGGTTTAACGTGTCGCTAAACCGTCCCCACGTTAAACCGTCGGTCCCGGCTATTGACATCTAATAACACTCGTTGAGCCTTTAGGCGGCATGATAAACTCTGACACCAGAGGTGACAACTATCCTCATACGATATTCTTATCGTATGAAGAAGAGTGCTGTTGTTGAAATGAAAAATCTTTTTTTTTCTAATATATTTTCTTGTTTAGTATTTATCACAAAAAAATAGCATTGTAAAATGCAAAATTAAAAAGTTATAATTAGATGGCTGTTTCATCTTAATCGATAGTCAAACATCTGTAAAGATGTTTCTTTCGAATGCGAGGATATTTCTCTCATTGATGAAGCGACGGTGGCCAACACCGTAGAACGGTGAATATACTAGAAAGATTCGACGTGTCCTCATAGGTCTCTGTAGCATAATTATTGGTTAGTGCATTGGCCGGACTCCCAAGGATGAGGGTTCGAATCCCGTCAGGGCGACATGAGACTAGTTGCTTTGTTCTAGTATATTTTCTTCTTTAATATTTATCACATGAAACATCTTGTTTATTGCAAATCCGTTTTGTTTTTTGACGGCTAAAAATCAAAACTAACTTACCCTGGCTTGTGCCAATGATGCAGCGTCGCCATTCTTCTCACACTGTTTCTGGTGCCAATTCAGCGGATCATAAGGTTCATTCGTTAGTTGAAAGTTATCTAAGGCCTCTGCACGATAAGTTTCTTCTCTCAACAGCCCTGTAACATTTTATATGATAACGCTATAAAATACAGTGGAAGAAACTCCTTGTTTTGAAAGATTGGTTCAATCTATTCAGTATCCTGCGCGGTCTTTTGTTTTTATCCGCCTATTTCGCATAAGTATAGTGATTGGGCCACGTAGGGAATTTACACAAGTAGAAGGAAACTATATGACCTCTATGCGTTAAAGCATACTTCCTGTGACCCAATTTTTTTTGGATACGTCAGGAAGTATTCTCAAATGTTTAGAAATGTATGTGTAGCTATGTTCTAAGTAAGGCGATGTTCTTTACAAATAAAACAAAATTAGCGGATAATAAAATAAAGGCTACTTGGAATATTATTAACCAAACAACTGGGAAAACTAAAAATAGTGTAAACACCTTCTCTCTTAAATTAAGTGATAAATTAATTGAATCTGACGTTGAGGTTGTCCGTGTTTTTGAAGATTTCTTCTCTCGGGTACCCTTAGAAACTACCAGTAGGTAAATTAAATTCCTGTCCAAACGTTGCTGCTACCCTCTTAAGCTAGCTTCTCACAGCGCGAGATATGACAAGTCGCGCAGCGCCAGCTCGCGCTCACGCGCCGTGTGAAGGTAATGGCTCGAGGATACGCGGGCTAGCGCGAGCAAACGCGTCCGATCTGATCGAAGTCGGTAACTTCAAAGGAGCGGGTCGGCGCGGCGCGAGCGCACTCGATGTGACGCGAGCGCGCGCGGAGATGGCGCGGGGTGACGCGAGTGAGTGAGCGAAGCATCGGTCAATCAATCATTTCGTTTCGACTAATGCAAGCGTAAGTAGGTACTGTTGCTTATTAAATTATGGAGTGGACTAATGAAACGATTTCCGAATTCCGAAAAAGCCAAACACGCGCCGCGCCGACACGCGCCGTGACCGTGACACGCCCGTGAGTAAACGGGTAACGCGTACTCGCCTGTTGAATCAGCTCGGCGCGGCTCGACTTGTGTGTGATATCTCGCGCCGTGAGAAGCCAGCATTAGAGTCGTGTGTTGATATGGTGTAATAAAGTTTTCAATTTATTACTAGTGAATACATTTTAAAAGTTTTCAAGTCTATAAATATTAAAAAGACTGATGATCTATGGAGCATATCAACCAACATTATTAAATAATTGATACAATAGCTCCATATTTAGCTTTCATTTTTAATCAATGCATAAATGAAGGTACTTTTCCCGATTTAATGAAATGTAGTACATTGGGTTCAAGACTACAATGGGATCAACATATTGATGCTTTGTCGAGTAGACTTAGTTCTGCGGCTTTCGCAATAAGGAAAATAAGGCTCTTAACTGATATTGAAACGGCAAGACTAGTTTACTTTAGTTATTTTTATAGTGTTATGTCCTATGGCCTGTTGTTGTGGGGCTCAGCAGCTAATATAGAAAATGTTTTCATACTTCAAAAAAGAGCTGTACGCGCCATTAACAACCTTCGACGGAGATATTCTCTTAAGGATTTGTTTAAATAGATTAATACCTATACTAATTTTGGCGGGACAATACATCTATGATAATAATTATAGGTAAGGAAACATCATGATTTTAATACTAGAAATAAGAAAACCTTGCTGTTCCTAGATTTCGACTTGAAAAATTAAGACGCTCGTTTTTTGGGGAAAGACATAGCTTTTTTTAATAAAGTTCCACAACAAGTGATTGAACTGCCTTTGCATAGATTTAAAATATATGTTAAAAATATATTCTTAAGCAAAGGTATTACAAGATAGATGATTATTTAAAAGACCAAAATGCATGGATGTGATACTAACATAAAACATAACTATTGTAAATTGTGTAAGAGGAAAATATTCTAATAACTGAGTATGGCAAAATTTTCCTCTTAAATTAAATATATTTCAAGATTGTAGATTTGTGTTTCGCAACAACATGTTCCATTCTTGGACGAATTATCGTCCAAGGTTTCATTGTAAATGTAAGCTGATAAGTTACTTGCGGCCGTTAAAAGATGTCCTGAATGGCTGGTAGAAAAAAAAAATTTTTTGGACTATTCGAGAGCATTTTATATCTATGTCTATTTGACTAAAAATCTTTGATTATTATAATTATTATTATATTAAATTAAGTATTCACTTGACTATCGATTACTTCCACCCTACATCTACCCAAAATGCCACTATAATTTTTTCGTCTGCAAAAATAACTTCGTTTTTCATAGTGTTTGTATGAATGATAAAGTTATATTTGCGGTTTAGGAAAATGTTCTATAGCTCTGAAACTCTTAATATATTTCGTTAAAACCAATTTTTGTTGATAATTTTCATAAAGATTTACAGCATAAATTTATTTTTTATGTTTCGCTTTCTTATTTTACAAGTCAGAGGCACATTTTACTACTTTGGAAGTGTATATCTTTTAAATAAGTGTGAACGTCAGCTCGAAATGCCGTAGGTATATATGTGGTTACAATAAAAATGTTAACATTATTTAAATTTAACCACTCTATGGTAAATTTTAAATAGAAAAATATTGGAAATAATTAACTTGGCCACAAGTGAATTCTCAGACGGAAATCGAACCCGCGACCTTTGGAAATCCGGTCCAATGCTCTAACCGCTGAGCTACCGAGACTTTTTTCCAATATTTTTATATATAAAATTTACCATAAGTATAAAAATAACATTGAAAAATGCAAAAATTACAAAATCATAAATTTAACTACTCTCTTATGTTTATTCGTTATTTATTCTATTTTAATTTGCGTTGCTATTTTATGTTTTAAAGATTTTATATTCAATAGCGAAAAATTTTGTTTTCACCTCACACGCTCGGAAGAGGAGGTTTTGTCATTAAGTTTCATCGTAGAAAATCGCTTTTTGCGGCCTAGCGCGGTAAAGTACTTTTTTAATTTATTACCTAAAAATATGTCATAATGCGTTCCGAATCGCACTATTGACTTTTTTGTTACATTTTATTCTTATTTTAAATAGCTTTGTATTAATTATAATACTCCGTTTTAGTTTTATTATATAATTTTAGTTCATTGAATCATAAAAACAATAACAATAAGATGAAACTATTTGCTATAAGAATTTTATATGAGGCTAGGTGAAATTTCACATCCTATGATTGGATTTCGGAACGTGACATAAATATTTATTTTTTAATTGTCTTTGTCTTGTACCTCATGTCAGTGTCAACATTTACGGAATCGTTTTTATTCTTATCAATAAGTAACAATATATTCCTACTTTAAATTACTTTGAAATAACTATAATACTCCCATTTTTATTATTTTAGTTTTTATATCGTTAAAACAACGAGAATAAGGTATATTTAGATTAAACTTTATGTTTGAAGATGTTTTTACCGGAAGTTGACCGCGGAAACAACCTTATAATATTTCTCGCTGTTGTGAGGTGAAAAATTGTGTGCTGCGCTCGGCAGAAAAGTTTTTAGCGTCTTGTACCTTTGAAATCCTCGCTTCACTCAGGATTCAATCCTAGAATCCTTCACTTGCTCAGCTTTCAATAGAGGTAACTCGCCGTTAAATAACCAACTTTCCAGCCTTGCATAACAAATAACTATTATTGTGAAAAATTGTGTATAGTGTCTTGCGTCTTTCTTTGCTCTCTACAGGCATCTGCAGAAAACCAGTGCCGTGGTGACGACGGTAACGTTATCATGGTTATCATACGAAGCAGAAGCCTATTTGGTACATAGGTTAATATTCTTTTTTATAAAAAAAAAAATGTTTTTGAGTATATATGTTGTATTGTGTATGTTTTACAAAATAAACGCTTTCTATTCTATTCTATTCTAAACGGTTGACTTTGAGAAAAAACTGTTTTAGGAACCTTAATGTAATTTTTAAAGATCTATCTAAAAATACCCCACACGTATAGGTTTGATGAAAAAAACATATTTTCAGTTTCAGTTCCATGTATAAAAAAATTATAACGTAATTTAATAAAAAAATAGCAAGATGACATATTAATTAAATTTACAAGCAAACGCGAACCGCATTGCTTGTTTTCTATTGGTTTTGTTTGAGACTGAAGCGTTCGGCCGGTTGTGAAGGACATACGCGCTATTTGGTAAACTGTTTGATCCTGCTATCGAAAATAGAAAATACACAGAACAGTGTTCTGTTCTGTGAGAAAATACTAACGGCCACCCCTGGATGCACCCGCGTGGGTCCCATTCCCGTGAGAATATAGGGATGAAAAGTATTCTATGTTTTAATCCAGGCTATCTACTATCTATGTGCTAAAATTTCATCCAAATCCATACAGTATCTTTTGCGTGAAAGAGTAACAAACATATTTATCCATCCATCCATCCTCACAAACTTTCGAATTTATAAATATTATATGATAGGAGAATTATAGAAAAGAAAAGACTCACCCAATATAATAGCCATATAAAGAATTTTCGCAACCATTGTGTATTTTTTAGGTACAGGAATCTGCAGTCTGCTTTACAATCCTCGTTTCCTGTTTAAAGATAAGCTAAAAATGTTAATACCTTATACTCGTAGATACAGTCACGTGCAATAACATAGGAAGGAACACACTAAGCAACATTGTCTTAAAATAAATGACATTTGTGGACAAAGAGAGCTTGTTTGTGTAATGCATTAAGGTTGTATAGTGTATATGTCGCAGCCATCTGGTTAAATTAGCCGTTTTATTAGACGGCTAGCCCGTTTATTGAACGCCGGCATTCAATTAAATGACTAAAGATCAACTAGCCAAAATGTTGATTACAACGTTTAATATACGATACTAGCATACTACGTAGGATACTAACATTAGCGTATAAGTTTCATATGTACCTACTAACAAAAATGGAACCAGTTTTCTGAAATAAATGTTATTATTATTATTATTATTAACGACTTGACTAAACGTCATGTTTAGCCGTTTCATTAAATCGGCTAGCGTTAAACTTCTTTATGGACAAATATTTTCGTAGTTTTGGGGGGTATTAGCAAAGTGTTTTCTATGGTTTGAAAAAAAAACCATTAAAGCTAACCTATTACGTGACCTATAGGGCTAAGGCAGCAGGAGTACAAAAAATACTTTAATTATTCTCAGTAGATCCATACAAAAAAAAAATGTGAATTTCCAACGAAAAAAGATACAAAAACATTATCAGCTGAGCGAGCTATCTGACGCGATATTTGTTTTGGTGACACCAACGCCACAATGGTAAAAAAAATATCAAAATTTAAATCACCTGTCTGAATTCGCGTCAGCCATCTTCAATGGGCTGACTTACAATCACGTTGAGTGATGCTATTTCAAATAATTATCAGCCTAGGCATTCAATTGAATACCGGCGTTTAATGAATGGGCTAGCCTTCCAATTGAATGGCTGATTTAACCAGATGGCTGCGACAAAAACATATCATTGCTCGTGACTGTACTTCATAAGTATACTTTTACTAGGTAAAAAACGATGTCAGCAATAATAAGTAAGTATACCTATTGTAGGATAAGGGTAAATAAATAATTTTAATTTTTAAGAGTATTTTTTTATATTGTTTTTTTTTAATTTTTCATTTGTTTTATTTTATATTTTAAAAATTATTTGTTATTAAGATCAAATTGTCCAATGCCCAAACTCAGGTCAAAGTCACTAACTGTATGGCTATTCCCTTACCCCAGTTTTCAAATTTCAACTCGATCAGTCAAGTGGAAGTATAGTAAATGTCCTGTGAAAAATAATAAATCTGGGACGTTTTGAGGCAAAGTAGCTCCTAAACGAATGAACCAAAATAAATAAAAAAACCGCATCAAAATCGGTCCAATGGTTTTGGAGTAACGTCAGATACAATACGCCAAACTTATAACACCCCTCTTTTGGTGTCGGGGGTTAAAAAACGATATCAGCAATATTAAGTACCTACCTATTGTAGGTAGAGTCTGTCGCGCAAAATATTACTGGAATTCTAAAATTATCTTCATAGGTACCTACTTAGCTTATTTTCGAATGATGAAGGCGACTACAGCAGCAGTGCCATACTTCGAGAGACAGACTACACCGCTATTCAAAAGCTTTTTGACCGATTCACACCGATTGAAATGAAGTATTCAGAAGTGAACGTAATTACACTTATTACTTTCAATAGGATTGTTCCCAAGTTGGTTACATTTTTTAGGGTTCCGAACCTCTAAAGAAAAAAAGGAACCCTTATAGGATCACTTTGTTGTCCATCTGTCCGTCCATCCGTCTGTCTGTCCGTCTTTCTGTTCGTCCGTCCGTCTGTCCTCCTTTATCTCGAGAACGCGTGGAGGTATCGAGTTGAAATTAAAACCATATTTCAGGTCACAGTCTGTTGAAGGGGTAAAAAAATTAAACTTGTAAATTAACGTTAAAAATTATAGGACCGTTATGCCGCATAAAACGTAGATTTCGACACCCTCAAGGGAATCTAAATTCAAGTACTTCCCGTTGACCTATAACTATAAAATTTGGCAAGTAATATCGTCTTTTACTACGAATACAGGAAAAAAATCATGAAACTATACATTTGTAATTAAATCATCACTCTGACCAAAATCGTTAGTTTCGGAAACTGAATTACGGGATAAACTCGGGAACGCGTTTAGTTATCGAGTTGAAATTAAAACCATATTCACGTTATCAATCTCTTCAAGCTGTGAAAAATCAAACTTCAAAATTATCCGAAAAAGGTAAGCTTTAGCCCCTTGGTCTTAGGAGGTCAAAACTGGTATCAACGGGTTCGTCTCGCAAAGGAGTGCGTAGTTTATTTGGTAATATTGGTATATGGGGCTTTAAATTTACCAAAAAAAAAAAACCGTCCATATAAAACGCTACAACAAAACTTTCACCTTTTTATTCCTAATCCGTTGATAAACATCCTTTTCCCCCTATTTTACTCTCAACCAAAAATCGCGTTCGATAAAATTTGTTATGTTAGAAACTTGTGTGCCAATTTTCGTCAAAATCGGTTGAAATATGCGACCTTGAACCATACGGACAAAAAAAGCATTTTGGCCAATCTCAAAACTGAGACGCTTCGCTCCCTCGGTCAATAATTGGACTGAAATCAAGAAGTCAAATTACAATTAAACCTCTTTTTTTTTTAACTTAGAACTTACCGTCTCGCAACCTAATGTTCGCTATTTAAATAGGTATTCATTTTGTTTTCACCTCACACGCTCGGAAGAGGAGATTTGTCATTCAGTTTCTGCATAGAAAATCGATTTTTGCGGCCTAGGGCGGTAAAGAACTGTTTTATTTTAATACCTAAAAATATGTCATAATGCGTTCCGAATCGCACTATTGACTTTTTTGTTACATTTTATTCTTATTTTAAATAGCTTTGAATTCATTATAATACTCCGTTTTAGTTTTATTATATTATGTTTGTTAATTGAATCATAAAAACAATAAGAATAAGATTAAACTATTTGTTATAAGAATTTTATATTAGGCTGGGTGAGATTTCACAACCTATGATTGAATTTCGGAACGTGACATTAATCTTTATTCTTAATTGTCTTTGTCTTGTACCTCGTGTCAGTGTCAACATTTACGGAATCGTCTTTATTGTTATTTATAAGTAACAATATAGTCCTACTTTAAATAACTCTGAATTAACTATAATCAGATTATAATACTCCCTTTTTTAATATTGTAGTTTTTTATATCATTAACGGCCGGTTTCAATAATATATCCTTAACAAGAGATAGGCCTATCTTGGTTACGTTACTTAGCAACCGCTGTTATTTTAGGTTATTTTGGGCTGATTAACAAAAATATCTAGGCAACAAAGCTCTAGTAAGCCTATCTCTTACTGAGGATAGGTTATTGAAACTGACCGTAAAACAACGACAATTAGGTACCTATATTTAGATTAAACTTAATGTTTAAATAATTTTCTACCGGAAGTTGACCGCGAAAACAACCATAAAAATGTTCCTCGATGTTGTAAGGTGAAAAATTGTGTGTTGCGCTCGGCAGAAAAGTTTTTCGTCTTGTACCTTTGAAATCCTCGCTTCGCTCACGATTTAATATTTGAACTACTCGCTACGCTCGTGGTTCAATCCTAGAATCCTTCACTTGCTCAGCTTTCAATAGAGGTAACTCGCTGCTAATATCCAACTTTCTGGCCTTGCATAACAAATAACTACCTAGAATCACAGTTTAGGTTTTGTATTACTTTTTGAAAAACGTTTTCCTAAAAATCTCTACTCGTCGACCGTCGAAAACATTAAGTACATTATGAAATCAGTAAGTGTAAGGTACAGGTATCATTTAAAAAATGGTAAACAAACATGATTAGTTTGATAATAAGATCAGCCCCCTAATTATGTAACTTGTTTTTATCAACGTTTGATTGAAAGTGCAGTCACATTGCTGCTTTTGTAAATGTAATGCTCAGAATGAAATTTGCAATGAAAGGCTCATTTTGGGAAATGTTCATTTTTCGAAATGCACATTCAAAAATGCTCATTTTACAAAATGCACATTCTGCGAAATGTAAGTAAGTTTTTTTTGGGGAAGTGCTCATTTTGCTACGTGCACATTCTGCGTCAGACCCCAATCGGGGACTTTCCCGGTTGTAGAGATTTTGTACGTTGTTTGTTGTTGTACGTTTTCTCGGAAAGTAATAAGATTAAAGAAATAATTTATTATTCAAATGAAAAACCTATTAATTAACCTAAATATCCTAATATTTGTGATCCAAACGCTTTCTATATATCTTTTACTTTTTTAAATAAGCTCCCTAAAAAAAACTTTACTGGTCAAAAGGGAAAGTCCCCGACCGTACATTTAAAAAATAAAAACTGGACGCATCTATTTAATTTTTCATTTAAGTATATCACTTTTTATATATGTAGGTGCGTTCTTAACAAAAAAAAACTGCGAATGAGGTCAAGTTTTTCAAAAGAAGATGAAATAAATTGTTATCACATCACATAAAAAAGATAAAATTAAATAATAGATCACGTCACGTACTTACCCAAACAATACCCAAATCCAAATTCGATGTAGACAGAGGTCTGTGTTCAGCAACCGACCGACGATTACTGAATAATGATTATACTTCAGCTGCGGTCAGCAGTTTGTTTTTTTATATTTATTCCCAGCATCCCACAATCTGACGACGCTGACGCAGGAAGTGGATTGCGCAAGCTGTTCTTGCAATAAGTAGGTACCTAGATATATTACAGAAAAAATATAGTTGGTACCAACTCTTAACGTTTCTCATACATTTGCATGGCAACCAACGCTGACTGTAAGCGGCCATAGTCAGAAAATGAACAGTCGGGGAATTTTCCGGTACACCAGTAGTTTTTTTAGGGAGCATAATTTCTAATAAAAAAAGATTTATACATTAAAAAGTTTATACAACAAATAAATCATTAATAATAGGTATTTCAGTTGACCAAAAAATAGGATATTTTTGTAGGAAAGTACCTGGCTATCTTCCAAAAAATCGTTTCCCACGGGGTTTAAAAAGGCGCTAAAGCAATATTGCTAAGGAATTCCCTGACAATTTTATTATTTATTTATTTATCTCCTTTTATGGAATTTTCTTTTGGTAAGTTTTCTTGTCTTCAAAAAAATAAAAGCAATTTTCGGCTACTCTGACACTGACAAAGTTCTAAACTCCATAGAAAATAAACAATTAAATGAATTATTGTCAGGGAATTCACTTAGTATTATACTTCTTTGATATTATAGTCTAATCCTATTTGTAAGTGATATTTAGTAAATTTTATGTTATTTAACGCCAACGCGAGCTTCCAACAGCGTTGCTATAAACCTCTGTGGATTTCTTACGCTGTTAATTTTCAACTATTGTAAAATTATTTTTATACGGTTATAAATGAAAAAAAAAACTTGTTCTATTTAGTATTCTGTGGTATTATTGCTTATAGGCCCTTTAGTTTAGACCCTCAGGAAGCTTCCCGGTTGTATAATTTCGCTATTCTACAGTGAAAGCTTTTGAGTGAAATCGTTCACTTCATCGGCCATTCTTTTTGACCTCACGGCTAAGAGGCTGTACATTGAAAAATCGGCCAAGTGCAAGTCGAACTCGCACATGAAGGGTTTCGTCCTCGTTTCGTCTCTCACCCAAGGATGCCTGGAAGAGATTGCTACGTAGCAATAAGGCCGCCTATTTTGTGTACCTCTTTTTTGTCATTTTCTCTGTATGCGTTTGTTTTTGTTTTGTGTGCAATAAAGTTTCTATTATTATTATTGCTAAAATGCCACTATAAATTTTCGTCTGCAAAAATAACTTTGTTTTTCATAATTTTTGAAAAATGTTGAAAAATCTCTGAAACTACTGAATATATTTCGTTTAAGCCAATTTTCGTTGAAAGTTTTTATTAAGATCTACATCATATTTTTTTTTTGCATTTTCACTTTCTTATTTTAAAAGTTAGAGGGGGGGGGGACACACATTTTTCTTTGGAGTTGTATAATTTTCAAACGGTTGACTTTGAGAAAAAACTGTTTTAGAAACCTCCATGTAATTTTTAAAGATCTATCCAATGATATCCCACACGTATAGGTTTGATGAAAAAAATTTTTTTCAGTAACAGTTCCATGTATGGGGAGCCCCCCTTAATTCATATATATTTTTTTTGTGTAAAAACCGTAAAGCGGTGTACAGAATACATCTACCGACCAAGTTTCAACTGTGTATCTTTATAGTTTTGGAATAAAGTGGCTGTGACATTTTACCACTTTGGAAGTGTATATCTTTCAAACGGTTGATTTTGAGAAAAAACTGTAATAGGAACTTCAATGTAATTTTTAAAGATATATATATAGATATGCCTCAATGTTTCAAATCCCTTCGGGAAAAATGCTATATTTCTAAAACTGACAACCATATTTCGTTCAAACCAATTTTCGTTGAAAGTTTTTATTAAGATCGACAGCATATTTATTTTTTTAATTTTTCACTCTCTTATTTCAAAAGTTAGAGGGGCGGACACATTTTACCATTTTGGAAGTGTACGTCTTTCAAACGGTTGACTTTGAGAAAAAATCGTTTTAGAAACCTCAATGTAATTTTTAAAGACCTATCTACAGATTATTTAGACCTATCTAGAGAAGACCCCACACGTATAGATTTGACGCAAAAAAAATATTCAGTGTCAGTTCCATGTATGGGGAGCGCCCCCTTAATTCATATATTTTTTTATATTTGTGTAAAAACCGTAAAGCGTATGGTAAATTTCAAATAGAAAAATATTGGAAAAAATTAACTCGGCCGCAAGTGAATTCTCAGACGGGAATCGAACCCGCGACCTTTGGAAATCCGGTCTAATGCTCTTTTTCACTCACTTTTTCATTCTCTTATGGCCGAGTTAATTTTTTCCAATATTTTCTATTTGAAATTTACCATAGGTGTAGAAATGGCATTGAAAAATGCAAAAATTACAAAATCATAAACCGTAAAGCGGTTTACAGAAAACATCTACCTACCAAGTTTCAACTGTGTAATCCTCATAGTTTTGGAATAAAGTGGTTTCGTTTTTTGCCTTTAGGCTTCGAAACCCTAAAAACGGGCGCTTACGGAATATTGCTAAGTGAATTATCTAACAATTCATTTAATTGTATATTTCTATGCAGTTAAGAACCTGTGCCAGTGTCAGTGTAGAAGAATTTGCTTTTAATTGTTTGAAAGCAAGAAAACTTACCTACTAAAATCAATTTCCATAGGAAATAAAGAAATAAATTACCACCCTTTTTAGGCTTTCTAGTTGCATGCATGGCGCATGCAACTGGACCGAAATATTGGGGACTTGGCAACAAATACAAACATGGTAAAATCCCGTTTAAAGTAGGTAATAGTTATACTGACAAGGACCACGAAAGTTTAATATAAGTATAAAAATATATATTATTATTTATAGTAAAGTACTAAATGTTACTTTAATGTTCTATAAAAGCGTGTCAATTGACAAACCTATTTCGTTATTTCTAGTATTTACCTCATAGTGCGTTTGTTATTGTGATTATTAATTTGCAGTCTACATTATTACTAAGTATTTTCCTTTCCGATAACGTCCTATTAACACATACATACTTGAAATAAAACTACTCTTGCGGAATATTTAGTGCGATTTATTTATCCGAAATATATATCTATAATTTTTCGGTTGTTTTATTTCAATTATGTGTGCGCGAAGAAACTTAAGATGTGCTTACATACATACTTATTTATATAAATCGATTGCTGCTTATCTGTAGGTATTTCGTACAGTGCAATGGTTAATGCTTAAAGTAGGTAGGGACTATTTACTTAAGTAGATAAATAACGAAAGTAAGTTATTAATTAACAAACATTTAATAGATATAGGTATTTTATATATGTCTTACAACTTAACATATATTCATGGAAGTAATAAGTACTACTACTTCCATGCATATATTATACGATAGGTGAGGTACCTATCTGTGCTATACGGGAATACCTTGGACGAATTAATTAGTCCAAGGTGTTAAGTGTGTAGTGGTTAATTCGTCCAAGGAGAATACCTACCATTTTTTTTTAATTAACGACGGGGAGACTCTTAGCCTTCATCATACCTGATGTTAAGTATTGATAAGGCTGAAGATGGAAGCGAGCCTCTCCCGGAATTCTCAACAGGCTATCTTATCTCTAACTGCCGAAACCATCAATGCTGAAAACATTGTTATTATGGCGTCAGACTTAGATAAGATGGTGGTAGTTAGCCAGGCGGACTCACAACAAGTCCTACCACCAACCAAACCGAATACAATATGTACCCCCCGCTCGGAATCGAACTCGGGACCCCTGGATCTGATACCGGTGGTTGTACCACTAGACAGAGGTACAACCACCGGTAAACAGAGGCGGTTGAAATGAAAAGAATAAAAGAAATATGTCAAAAAATTAAGGGCCGGTTCCACCACACCGTCTGACACACTTTTCATATACAACTGTCAAATTATCTGCCACCTGTCAAAATATCAACTATCCACAACCTGCGAACATGTTCGCAGTCCACAACTATATACAGGTGTGTGTCGGTCGGTGGTCAAATCGGCCCATAAGTGCCTAAAGGTTTCATTTTTGTTAGCGAATGATTAAATTAAATATCACAGGTTTGATAATATCACTGCGACAAATATATCAAATGTATATTTTTAAATAATAAACGTAAATGTGAGTTATTCTGTCTGTCTGTTACATTTCACGCATAAATGTTGTCACAGACGTCAGCTCTAATGTACTTAAACAAATCTTTACATATTTATACCGCGTGCAGAGCGGTACGAAAACACACTTTCTTACATCTCAAAAGGTGCAAAGAGATCTATTAAAATATATCGAGCTGTAATATTCCTACATCTTTACATTATAGGTGCCGTCTGTGACAGACAACCTTAAGCCGCTGAACCAATTTTAATTAATTTGGGTATTATAATTAGATAACTTGAACCCTGAAGATAGACTTAGGATACTTTTCACCTATTCCGATAACTGCACGGAAACTTAATTTTGTGCGATAACCTAATTCCAAGCGGAAAAAGTCACGGGCATCTAGTAAATTCTAGTTCAATATAAAAGTTAAAAATATTTCAGAGTGACTTTTACTGCGTGTTATAATATCGTTCATTCGCAAGTAGGTAAGCCGCCTTGTTCATTTATGAACATAATCAAGGCATTCATAAAGTTGGCAACATTCGCTAGAAATAATATGTTCTGTTGATAACATGACACAAAGGAGTTGTTTCAGGTTTGTATGAAGCTTCTGCTATAACATTGTACACAATTTCAAAAGTTAGATTAGATTATAATATTAGAATGTTTTTTAGATGACAACAACGAATGACATCTTTTTGAAAAATAATAATAAAAAGGAATACAGACACATTAAAGAGAGTAAAAGAAAGCATACAAAAGGCTAAGTAGCAGTTTCTTCCAGACAACCTTGACATTGATAAAACTTATTTTACCTATAAGGAATTAAAACAAAAAATATAATATATTCACTGCCTTTTTATACTTACTTTCGTTTTTTTAAACAGTGTCATAGCCGAAAATTAAACATCTCCATGGTATCTCAGGAAACCGTGCAAATTCTGTTGCTTCTTATAACGAATGTGGTCTTCACCTATAATTATAAAATGACTTTACCTAAGCTTAAAACTTACCTGTAATAAGTAATAATATTGTGCTTGTTGATCAATAAATAAATATATAAATTACACTGGTGTTAAGTAGGTAGGTAATGTCGGTATATGAAAAAAAGATTTTGTAAGCTCAACAGCAGATTTGTTTATTTCCTATGGAATTTGCTAGTTTCACAAAACTGTCAGATTTCTTGAATCAACTTTGAACTTTAAATACGCAAGCCGCCGAATTCGAAATTCACTGAAGTTTGACATATTGTTACAACAATCTTAATAACTGGAAAAGGTATAATAAATCAGATAACACCAAGTTGGTCTTTATTCGTACTTGTTTACTTATGTATAATTTGTTGGTACCTATGTTGTTGTTGTTTTCATTTTCAAACTTGGTATCATTTCATGCATAGCATGTAAATGATTTTCTTAATAGGAAATTTATTCTAGTTAAACTATTGTAAAAAAGCTACTCCGTGCCAAATATGTAAAACATAAATACACTAATAAGTATGTCATTTAAAAAATTAAGAATAAATTCGATTTAATTTAGCATTGTAAAATGCAAAATTAAATATTTATAATTAGATGGCTGTTTCATTCATCTTAATCGATAGTCAAACATTTGTATAGATGTTTCTTTCGAATGCGAGGATGAAACGACAGTGGCCAATACCGTAGAAAGGTGAATATACTAGGACAATTCGACGTGTTCTCATAGGTCTCTGTAGCATAATTGGGTAGTGCAATGCGGATGCGGGTTCGAATCCTGTCAGGGCGACATGAGACTAGTTGCTTTTTTCTAGTATATTTTCTTGTTGATATCAATTTAATTTAACAATCTCCCTGCGTAAAATAAAAAACGTTATATTATTATGAATTCATTTATTTGATCTGCTAGCAATTGGCCCATAATACAAAAGTAAATGTGTATAAAATAGTAAACAATATTGATATATCCTCACAACACAAACAGTACCTTTAACCTCACCAAATACATTAAGTTCTGAATGTTGTTTACGTTACACATGCGCCACAATGGCAAATATCGTTTATAAAATCCACTGAACAACTTTCCATTAAAAAAATGGGTATAAGAAAAAACAAAATTGAGCATGAAACATCAAATTAATAAGGAACATGGAAACTATAATGGTTATACTAAATATACAAAAACATCTTAAAAATAAAATCACATTCGTTTTTAAATTCATATGAACATTACATTTAAATATGTAGTAAGATCAGCAGCGAAAAGCTGAAATGACGTTTTAGTGCTGTAGTTACAGTGCCCAGAGCACACTCTTATCAGGAACGTAATACGAGCGCTTTTTGCTTTGCGCGTTTTTAATACAAAACAAATTATTGCTTTCAAAAATAGTTTTAGTCCGCATTTAAATACATTCTATGGACAGCTTTGGCTACAATTAGGCGATCCTAACGAATTAAATTGAACTTACTATATATTATATCTGAAAGAAGGCAAGCAATATTTGGCCGGCATTTTGGCACGGATATGTGTCTAAAGATATGTACACAAAAATATAATGTTTTGATGTAAATGTTACAAATGCATATGTCATTTTAATTTGTGTTTTTATAGACACATTTTATGCGCTACTGCTAAACTATTTTACTTTTAATGTTGGTCTTTTTACTGGATGTATGATTATGCTAACGTTTAGTTTGAGTGCCAAAACAATACATACTTGTCTATATAAAAGCGATCTTATCCTAATTCGAAGCACATTTTACTTAATGTCTAAGATACCCATTGCGAAAGGAAGCTGCTGAGCTATTCTCAACCTTTTCACATTCAACATAAGCGCGTTCCTAATAAATTATAACGTAAAACCGAAACCAATTCACTGGCATTTGTAGTACGAGTTTGATCAAAACTTCTAACGCTGTTATATTTTAAGGCGCTACTCAGAAAAAGTATGGACTTTTTGATATAAAACTATAGCATGGTTACAGTTGTTACAAATCTGGTAATAACGTATATATTTCTTCATACCTTTATCCAGATTCGTATAGTTTCAATAACATGATTTTATGATTTTGCCTCGACACTTTATCTTTTCGAAAAGACCTCTAAAAATACAAAAATTCAAGATTATTCTTGGGGTTACTTACACTATTGGAAATTGGTTTAATAAGTGGACACCAATAATATTTAGGATCGTATAGAAGCATTTTTTTGAAATCGCTGTAATTTTTTAATACGAAGTGATTTTGTTTTTTTTGCCTAATCCGCAAAATCGGTCTCGCTCCCGTGCGCGTCGTATCTCATTGCTATCTCGCTTCAGCATATTTTTTTCGAGTATCGCCTTAAGAACAATTTCAGTTTATTTCATACAGTTGAGGGTGATGTACAGTCAACAGCAGCTGCGGCTTTACACTTTGACCTTGAGAGCGCCCTTACGTCACTCGTAATAGTGGCGGTTTTTGCAGTGCAAATGCAAAGCCGTAGGTGCTGTTGACTGTACAACGAAACCACAGGCAATACAACCAAACAGACCTCGCTTTAATTAAATTCAACATGATAACAAATGCAACAAAGGAAATTGCTGAGTACGGTGAGGTCGGTTAGTATTGGCTCGTTGAAATTAGCCAATTAAATTTAAGATGTCAAAATTGACAATCTATATATAAAGGAATGAGGGGAGAGGTCGCCTTTAAAGGATGTCTCACAGGACACCGTGCCGGGCCCGAGCCGAGCCCGAGGCGAGGTTTCACCAATACAATTTGCTCGGACATGGTTGCCCCACGGTTCAAACGAGTGTTGGCAACGTTGTCCATATAAAATATATAGCCTTGCGCTCGGCTCGGGCCATGCAAGGTGTACTGTGAGTCATCCTTCATAGACTGCCTAACCTTAGTTTAATTAAACGTATTTTCCCGCCTACGCGTATCTGTTTGGTTGTATTGCCTGTGATCATACGGAACACAAAGTTTAAAAGACAAGGCACTGTATGAACTATATAATCACTCGCTAAACGATTTTCAGTAAGGAAATAGTTTCTCATCATTTTTACTCAAACTCGTACCAAGACACCAGTATACCGTTAAAATGATTACAGAACTAAATGCTTGATTCACACATATCAAAGTAACGCGGTAACGGCACAGAATATATATTAGTACTAACGTACAGTAGTTTCTCTTCGTATTTTCGTTTAAATAAATAGCTACTCTTGTTCCTACACAATAAAGTGCAATTTAGGTCGCACACTGCTCCTTCCCAAACGTTATACATATTTGTCAATACGTTGTCTCTCTTTCTAACGCGTAGCTCTTCTCCTTTCCGACGATGCCAGCCCTACTGATTCCTTCGTGCGATGGCCTTCCGTGTAAAGCGAAAAAGAGCGAAACCCAACAGCCTTTCGCTTGCGACCTACTCGTATAATAGGGCTTAAAAGCAGGTTCATTAAATCGCTTGAAACTATTTTACTATACAGCTTAAGTTTCAAAACTGAAACTCTGTTTCCTTTACTCACTGTATACCTATAACGCAGAGTGCCTAAGTCGCGTTATGCCTAAACCTCATTTCAAATAAGCGTTTGGTCTATATCTTTAATTACTCATTTCGCGATACGACTATGTCGTTATTGGACTGTATCACACTTTGCACATTTTGCGTTACGACTATGTCGCTATTTGACTTTATCTCTCTTTGCTCATTTCGCGATTCGACTATGTCGCTTTTTGACTATATCTCACATTACCCATTTCGCGATATGACTATGTCGCGATTGTTCTAATTTTTATATTGTATTTTACATGATAATATAACTACCTGCCGCCCGCGGTTTCACCCGCGTGGGTCCCGTTCCTGTGAGAATATCAGGATAAAAAGTAAAATCGGTTCATAAATAACTAGTTTAAGGTTCCGATCAAAATAGTAAAAAGGAATCCTTACGGTGTCACAGCTCGATATATCAAGAACTACTAATGCTATCAACTTGAAATTAGGAATAGTTTTAGGTGACTTTTGCTAAACTATTCTGCAAATAAGAGAGAAATAAAAAAAACTAGGGTATTACATTTTTTTTAAACCGCTTTTTTTCGATTTTTGATGAAAAGTGTAAAAAAAATCAAACCAACTTGCTCTTGATCTAAAACTCAATGAACCTTAATCTCACTGAGCCCACATCTCGTTTGGTCTAGGTATAACGCGACTTAGGCACAGCGTTATAGGTATACAGCGAGCAAAGGCTCTGTTTTATTCAATTACGATGAGTAGTTTCGGATTTACAAGTTATCAAACTACAACCTTTGTGCCAGTTTCATATAAAGAAGGCGACTCTCTGACCAAATTGGTCAAGCGTGAGCCGCAAGCTCCATAGAAGTGTTATAAAGTGGAGTCAAAACATAATTAAAACGTGGTTAAAAAATACAATATGTCTAGAAATATACTAGACATGGAAAAAATAAAAATATAAATCTAAAAGTGCCGTTTATACCCACTAGTAGCCTACAGTGTAGACTAATCTTTATACGAGTCTAAGCCCGGAGTAACACTCTGGTAGCGGCTAAATACCGTCCGTACTGACGGTACTGTACTATGCCGGATCTGTGGTTTCACTGATATGTATGAATCATATTTTAATGCTTCCAATAAGGAATGATAATGAACTATAAAAAGTAATGCTTTCTACTTAGAATGAGTTTCCCATAAATCTACACAACGGATTTCGAAACACTTTCATATCGATTGTAAGATATTTAATTATTATTATACTTATGTAATTTTCGACACAAAAATCTATATATGTACTTAGCTTATACCATTAAAATTTGGGCCTTGCCCATTGTACTAATAGCTCAGCTACTTAATATTATAATCACCTTAAATTATGTATTTCTTGTATTTTTCTCTTTGTGGATAAACATTCCATGTATTCACTTTTACTTACATAAAAGTCGCGTAAAAGCTCTAAAAACAATTGATTTTATACACAAATAATTAAAGAGCAAAATTGTTGGCATTATATTGTATAAGTAAAGATAATATTTATATAAGAATTAAAATAATTAAAATAATTTAAACGGATTTCGTCGTATGATTTGATCACAACCAAACTTAAATGCTTCTATTTAAATCATGTTACTATACAAAATAAAGTTGAATGTGATCACTCGTAGACAATGTTATAATATAACTTTATAAACCAAGAATGTTTTTTCAGTCTTGCCCTATAGTGGAATATCTATTATGCGTTTATTTTGCATGATTGTTCAATTATGACACAAATAACCAGTTTTTCGCCTTTTATAACATATACATTTAAAAATCTAGGAAATAAAACTTACTTTTATACTAAAACTCGATCAAAAATACAAAATGATAAAATATATGTTTTTACTGCATCTAACTTCTGGCAGAAGTCTTCTAGGCTCATAAACGAAGCTCTTCACATAAAATATAACTAAATTTAAAATAATTTATAAATTTTCTTAAATTAAACTTATGGAATAAATTATGTAGCCACCACAAAATGATAGTAAATACGCTCCTACAGCTAAAGGGACATAGGTGATGCTAATTAGCTGTTCTATTATAATAAATTATGTGTTACGTGACTTAGAAGAGCGTTGTGAAGATGGCGAAGATCAGGGCGGCGGAAGATATGGCAAGCTCGCTCGCAGACCCGGGGACGCTTTTCTTGGACTGCAACTGAAATAATAGTTCACTTTCGCAACCGAATCTCATATTCAAAGTTATTTATTTTTAAAGCCGCCTAACAATACAACTGGTGCTTCGACGCAGAGTGTGGCCTGGCGTACAAACTTAAGAAGCTATATCGAAAAAGTACGTAATTTTTGGTACAAAACTATAGGACGGAGAAAGACAATTTTATGGTTTAGCCACAACACTTTTACTTTTCGAAATTACCCCTTAAAAATATGAATTTTCAAGATTATTCTCAAATGGGGTTACATATAGGTACTATTGGAAATTGGTTTTCTCAAACATGCATGGAAATATTGTCATTATTATCGAAAAAAGAAAACGCGAAGTATCGTATTTACGGAAAAAGAAAATTAAAATCCATTGCATGAGCGTTTTTTAATTCGGAACATTACAACGGTCCAGCAATGTTATTTTCTCAAACATGCTTGGAAATAAGAGCATTATTTTGACAACCTTCTTCGAGATAAGTCGATATTGCTGTACGGTCAGTACATACATGCGAGCAGCGGCCGGCAAAAGTTGTATGAAAATCCATACCTGTCGTGTTTAGCGGCCAAATAAATTAAATAGTAAACTTATATATGTCGAGTAATTTAAAAATGCACGATCTTTTACTCCGAAATATGGCAACCAAAGAAGTAACTTATCAAAGGTTTTATTTAAATTTCGAACTGGCTTGCAAATAGAAAGCTGTTTTAAAAAAAAACAACAAATAAACATTTTGCCGCGGGAAAGAATATTGTTGTTCGTTGTTCGTCTGATTTCGAAAAGCAGTTTAAATTTCTGCGCATTATTTGAGAAAAGTACTATACAAGCCTTGGCCACAACTAGGCATTGATGAACTTACGTATATGTGTGTAGATGGCGCTGTGTAAGAAATACACAGTCAAGGCGCCCTATCCTTCGCCTCCGCCGCTCCCCGATATAGTAAGGAAACCTACATCGCGCTTACGAAGGTTCACGCCAAGCCACAATCCATGTATACGACTTCCGACGATTATCGGTCAAACCGCGGTCCCCGAGCTTACAACACCCAGTCCGGAGCAGGAGCTCACCTCTCCATAGGTACTACCTTCTATCATTTGTACAATAATTACCGGTACGTCGGCGCAGGGGCTTCTCCATAGGTACTACCTTCTATCATTTGTACAATAATTACCGGTACGTCGGCGCAGGGGCTTCTCCATAGGTACTACCTTCTATCATTTGTACAATAATTACCGGTACGTGGGCGCAGGGGCTTCTCCATAGGTACTACCTTCTATTATTTGTACAATAATTACCGGTACGTCGGCGCAGGGGCTTCTCCATAGGTACTACCTTCTATCATTTGTACAATAATTACCGGTACGTCGGCGCAGGGGCTTCTCCATAGGTACTACCTTCTATCATTTGTACAATAATTACCGGTACGTCGGCGCAGGGGCTTCTCCATAGGTACTACCTTCTATCATTTGTACAATAATTACCGGTACGTCGGCGCAGGGGCTTCTCCATAGGTACTACCTTCTATCATTTGTACAATAATTACCGGTACGTCGGCGCAGGGGCTTCTCCATAGGTACTACCTTCTATCATTTGTACAATAATTACCGGTACGTCGGCGCAGGGGCTTCTCCATAGGTACTACCTTCTATCATTTGTACAATAATTACCGGTACGTGGGCGCAGGGGCTTCTCCATAGGTACTACCTTCTATCATTTGTACAATAATTACCGGTACGTGGGCGCAGGGGCTTCTCCATAGGTACTACCTTCTATCATTTGTACAATAATTACCGGTACGTGGGCGCAGGGGCTTCTCCATAGGTACTACCTTATATCATTTGTACAATAATTACCGGTACGTGGGCGCAGGGGCTTCTCCATAGGTACTACCTTCTATCATTTGTACAATAATTACCGGTACGTGGGCGCAGGGGCTTCTCCATAGGTACTACCTTCTATCATTTGTACAATAATTACCGGTACGTGGGCGCAGGGGCTTCTCCATAGGTACTACCTTCTATCATTTGTACAATAATTACCGGTACGTGGGCGCAGGGGCTTCTCCATAGGTACTACCTTCTATCATTTGTACAATAATTACCGGTACGTGGGCGCAGGGGCTTCTCCATAGGTACTACCTTCTATCATTTGTACAATAATTACCGGTACGTGGGCGCAGGGGCTTCTCCATAGGTACTACCTTCTATCATTTGTACAATAATTACCGGTACGTGGGCGCAGGGGCTTCTCCATAGGTACTACCTTCTATCATTTGTACAATAATTACCGGTACGTGGGCGCAGGGGCTTCTCCATAGGTACTACCTTCTATCATTTGTACAATAATTACCGGTACGTGGGCGCAGGGGCTTCTCCATAGGTACTACCTTCTATCATTTGTACAATAATTACCGGTACGTCGGCGCAGGGCGTGGCCTGGCGCACGAACTTGAACATGGACTCGACGATGTTGCCGGTGGTGGGCGCCTCGCAGCCCTCCAGCGCGCCCACCACGCATATCTGCAGCTCCGATAGCTGCCGACACTCCTTCTCCTACAGACGAAACACGGATTTTTCAACAGTGCAAAAATGGTCTAAGGGCCGATTTCATCACTAACGAGAAGTTCTGAATAGCTTTGAAGACAATCGTAAATAATATTATAAATGCGTAAGTGTGTTTGTCTGTTGATCCTTCCTTCACGCCTTAACTATCGAATTGATTTTTGGCTTAGAGTTAGTTAAAAGAACGAAGAGTAACATAGGCTATATTTTAATCCCGATATTCCAACGGGAACGGGAACCACGGGCGGAAACTAGTTTGACATATTTTTCATATTACAACTGGCACATGATCTGTCATATAAACCATCCAGAACCAGAACTTATCTGACAGTGGTGAAAATGGCCCTAGTTTTTTCTTTACCGAAATATGTATAGTTCGCGACAGAAGCTATGCAGAATTTATCTGTTAGTGGTGAAACCGGCCTTAGTCTTTTCTTTACCGAAATGTGTATAGTTCGCTACAGGTCGATATGGCAATCGGTGTATGAGTTGAGGTGGGGATTGGGCCACGCCCGCTCACCCACGCTATTTTAGTCTTAGTGAAGCACTAGTACTTATCGGCTGCATTTATCGACTTCGATCTCGATCGTCGTACATGATTGTTAAAACCACTACTAGAAAATCGCCATGGGAACCTGTCTCGAAAAGTAGATATGTCGCAGTATATTTATTTATATTATATCCATTATAGTATATGATCATATTCCGGATAGTTCTACCAAAGCGATTCATTACTAAGTTCCTAGGAATGATAACTGCAATTATACCCACCATAAAATAGTAGTTGCATACTTCTTTCGACTATTACGTTAATTATAAAGTATTAAAATATGAATGCACTGACCCCAAAAGCGATGTTAGGCAGGCTGTCAGCGTTCAAATTGTTGATATCCATCTGGTAGTCGGTGCCGAGGGTCTGGTTGACGCAAGTTTGGAGTTCATCCTGTTTCTCCTCGAAGCACTCGCGACCTCCCTCGGCGATGAACACTAAGAACGGAAAAAAAAATATGGAATCAGACGTGCTAATCTAACAAATTATGCTTGGCACTGAAAGGTCACAATTATGACTTATGATAGCAAAAGTCTACTGAGCCATGGGTTAGTGGTAAGACCCCCGCCAGAGCCAAAAAAAATTGTGTTTGTTTCGTGTTTGGTTGCTGTTACTTACCTAATCACCATCAATTTAATGTTCTCATTGCTTGGCAGACAGGCTTTCGCCTCATGAATGGATAAGGAGAGTGGGCCGAGTGGGCCCTGTGAGGATTGGCGGTGTTAACGACTACAAATGTAGTTCAAGATATTTTTCGTCATCGATCTCGCGATCGGGCATTGCGAAGCTTGCTTTGATGGCGTTGCTAGAAATCGTAGTCTAGAGTTAGACCCGGTTTAAAACTGATGGTGTCTTTGCTTTCGTCTAGGGAAAGTTAGACTAAAACAATTCGACTAGTAACAACTCGACTAAAACAATTCGACAAAAACAATTTCACTAAAACAATTCGCCTAAAAAAACAATTCAACTAAAAACAGTCTTGAATTCCCTACCCCTAGAGTGTAATTTATGCCCGCGTAGGTGCGTGGGACCGCCGGAGCCTCGCAGCGCCGGAGCCGTGCCAGAAGACTTGTCTGCTGCATGTTTGCTTGCTTGGGTGCGTGCTGAATAGTTTTTAGACGAATTGTTTTAGACGAATAGTTCTAGTCGAATTGTTTTAGACGTATTGTTCTAGTGGAATTGTTTTTAGTCGAATTGTTTTTTAGACGAACTGTTCTAGTCAAATTTTCCGCAAATACTTTGCTTTCCTGTTAGCGGCTGAAAGTGACAGCTTTGTAGTAACACCATAAACATAATCTAAATAAAACTTACGCGCAATCCTGTCGCCTTCCTTAAAGCAGATGAACTCGACCACTTGCTCGGTAACATTGTATACAGTCTTGAGATCGCTTCGCTCCTTTTCGCTGAAGCACGGCTTGATAGATTCCGTCATGTTTCTGAAGCAGTCCTTGAACTGAGGTCTCTTCCCGCAGTACCTGTGAAATAGATAACATCGTTGAAATAAAACCGTATTTCCGAACAATAAATGTGTTTTCAATGAGATATTATAATTTTGTGTCATTTAAATTTTAAACAAATTAAATACAGAAACAAAATAATAAGTTCCTCGCTTAAAAGGGAAGCCAAAAGATGAGTGCTTTATGGAACACATTGTCATTTGGCGTTCAGTAGTTTTATGTCTATCTATATTTTATGTAGGTATTACAAATAGGTAACAGTTTTTAACAAATTATTAGTACCTATAACTTTTCCAATTTTAAATTAATCTGTGCCACATGAAGGTGTATAAAAGATTTCCTTATCGTTATTAACGTTAAAATACCATCAAGGGTATATATTATATGGACTTACGTTTTGAAAACTTCATCGACTTGTCCGTTGGGTTTGGCCGCTTCTATCTCCTCTTGCAGCTTAACTGGGTCAACCAGAGCCTTCAGGCAGCTTGAGAAACTGTGGAAAGCTTTCTGAAACATAGAATATTAATTTTCATTATTGATGACCTCCGTGGTAGAGTGGTACGTACACCGGTTTCAAGGTGTCGCCCACTCTCGAGCTAATGGGGGTTCGACTTCCGGTAGGGGCAAATGTTTGTATGATGAATACGAGCATTTGTACCTGACTCATGAACGTTTATATATTAGGTCTTTAACTATGAAATTGCCGATTTGTATGAAGAATTACAATGACAGTTTGTTTTCCATGCTAACAATTTTTGTTATACTTACTAAATGCGAATGCTAATGCCTCAAATTTTTTATGTATAAGCATTTTATGAAGACTGGGTAATCTAATGCTCTATTTTTATAAAAAAAATAATGAATATCTTAGAAATTATATTAAATAATGTGGTCATTTTTGCTAAGAAGAAAATGAGTAGTTTTCGAGGTTTTTGTTTATCGTATAAGAAACGGAAAAAATAAACTTAATATTACTGATTCTTAACCGTTATGATCTTGATTTAATATAAAATCAAGCAATTGATGTATTTTTAAATCATAGAAGTAGTGAGGTTTCGGAAGGAAAAATCGGCAGTTTCATAGGCAAAGACACATAAACACTTATATATGTATTTATATCCGTTACCCTAGTATCCCATAACACAAGCCTTACGTGCGTAGGTACTTTGGGGTTAAGTTTATTGGTGTGAGTGTAAGAAATATTTATTCATTATCTTCTGCTTAAAAAGTACCAATGGACTATCTGTCTATATGGGGCGAGTACAAAAAAGGGAAGTCAATTAAACAGCCCTAGCATGAGTGGATTTCATAGCACGTAGCACGATATCCTGGCAACAGACCAAACCCCTAATTGTCTAATTTCAAAATCTCTCACAATCCCTTTCAAAGGTATTGTGACTGTGATAATGATTTATGGAATTGTGTAACTTATAGTCGCAATCCCTCTCCGAACGAATGTTGTTTCAAATGACACTTCATTTGACACTTATCCATACATGTGAATGATATTTTCATATGTAACTTTGCTTAGACAGTTTCGTTCATTCAATACCTTTTATAACGCGTCTCGATCACAATCCCTATCAAATATCAAATAGTGATGGCCTGAAGTATATAAATATCTTTCAAATGACGAATTGAAAGGGATTGCGATAGATTTTAAAATTAGAGAATTAGCCCACTGTTCATATCGGGTATGCAAGACAGCATCATGCGCCGTATCATATCGCGTGATATAGCGGCTTTAATGCTAGAGGCTGCTGCCTGTTGATTTACTAGATGGGTCATACACACAGCACAAAGTACATACAGGGTGTTAAACGACCCATATCGAAGCCGTAATATAATTATGCGTGTAATTGTATAATACATCAAACTAGATAAGAATATGTGAAAATAATTGCTGGGAAACTACCTTTAGTTTTCGTTTTCAAAAAGTGGGTGTTTTTTTTTACACACATAAAACGCATGCAACAACCTGTGCGTGAGTCTAGAGGGTACGAGTAGACGGCCGGGATTCAGTTTCTTTGATTGGTTTTGATATTCATTAAAGTTTTGTAACTTAAACGATAATCTTAAAAAATAAATATTGACTTTGATACTCAATAAGTCTTTAACTATCAGATTCCCAGATTTGGCCCCATACAAAGAAATTATAGTAAGGATGGGGAGAATACGTGGTTTTCGTTTACGTTATGGGTCTTTGAACACCATGTATACTTGTATACACGTATGTATACACCATGTATTTATAAATAACCGTAGGGCACGCCAAAGTTCAAACAATATTATAATCTAATCAGTGCTATAACCTAATTGACCTTTTTCCAACCACATGCCGGCGCATTCCTACAAATTGAGGCCAAATGACCATTAGTATATGATAGAAAACAGTTCGCACTATACATTAGGAAGTATAAATTTCTCACAATGACTGTGGTCATTTGAAATGTGATCGTAATTGCTATGAAAATAAATACAATTTATTATCAATACGTTTGGAATTATGCTAATTTATTCATTAGGTAATGTATTTATAACAGTCCCTCAAAGGTGTTGGTTATTAGAGAATTTATGAAACAACAACCGTAATTTACATATTCAAAAGAATCTCATTCAAAAGTCTCTCAAAATGTCCTACTTAATTAGGTTGGTGATAGGACTTGTAGTAAGTCCGCCTGGCTAGCTACCACCATCTTATCTAAGTCTGACGCCATAACAACAATGTTTTCAGCATTGTTGTGTTCCAGCAGTTAGAGATAAGATAGCCAGTTCCTCAGTGTTTGGGGATTCCGGGAGAGGCTCGTTTCCATCTTCAGCCTTATCAATACTTAACATCCTGACGTTCTCCTACTGAGGCTCTTAGCCTTTATCATACCTGTATGATGAAGGCTAAGAGCCTACCCGTCGTTTATAAAAATAAATGTATTTGTATTGATAGTTTTTGAGAAGTATTAGAAATATTTTTCCAAAGTTAAAGTTGCGGGTTCCTATTTTTTCTAATATTTTTCTTTTGAAAAATTATCTTGACTGTATGAAAAACAAAGGAACATCACACATTTTCCTAATTTGAATTTGGAATTATTATTCTTTAAAATTTAAACTTTTAATGATACCAAAACCAGGCAGATACAAATAGTACCAACTTATAGCCAAACAAATTTTATTACAAGTTCATAAATACTGTATGCGAAAAGACTTTTTCCCCAACCTAATATATTTAGATAAAAAATCATTTCGGATGGTTTTGTTCAAATATTTCCATGATAGCCATTAGAATTAAATAAACAAACTATAAACATAGATTCTACGCATTATAATGAACATTTTGGCATATTTTTTTATCTTCGCCAGAGCTTGTCGATTTCATTGCAGTTTTCTTTCCTTCATGATCAATAACTGCCAAATAAGAGCTTTTGTAGCACAAAACTCTTAATAGTACGAGAGCCGGGCACAAAAATGACTACCTCATCAGGTACCCCAATAGGCTATCATTAGATCGTTAACCGACACTTAAAAACGTAAAAAAAGTAATGTACTGTAAGCACGTTCTTGTACTCTTAGTGATTGTCGCTACTTTAAATTTACATCTTTTAATATTTTGATAAAAACGTGTATAGAAACAAAGTTGAAATTATGTTGTATGCACCAGCGCGATGGTCCCGCTCCTTTGTTGATTCATTCAATCTCACGCCGCGCGCGCACCGGTCGACAGCGGGGAGTGTGCCTTTGACTTTTATTAAGTTTATTTAATTTCAATGGCTTTTGGGGTACCCGATGAGGTACGCACGGCATAGTTTCGAGGTTTGTCAAGTACTTTCGGCAGGCTGCAAAATGTCAGACCAATTTTTTTTACATAGTTAATAAACGGTGAACTGCTGCCAGCGTTTTGATTTGGGTACTAATTAAGGGCGTGCATTCCACATAGGCAAATTAGGCACTGCCTACCTTATTAAAAACTCAAATAAATATACCACTAGTGTTAAATTTAATTTAGTTAAATTTGTTTCTGTTATTCTATAGCCAAACTTCTATTCAACACTCACCCACTAAGTTTTTCCATTACGCTAAATACTCAATACCTACGGTAGGCAGTCTCCAAATAGGCTATTTGACAATGCGAAAAATAAAGTGTCAATTACTGTTATCAGTATAAATTATGAGTTTAAAAATGGTTTTTTATTCAATTCAATTCAATTCAATATATTTATTGCGATAACTGTGTACAATTTTTTGCAGATAACATTGCAGATTTGTAGGTAACAACAGTATACCCATAACAGGCATGCAATATTTACCATAGGTAGGTTTTATACATAACTTAAAACTAAAACAATATGAACAGCCCAGTTAGTGTTTAGATGTATAGTACTCATCTAAGGTGTAAAATACATTGTTGATAAGCCATTTTTTTAGTACGTATTTAATTTTGGGTAAATCCAGAGCCTTAATATCTCCTGGTAGATGATTAAATATTTTAATGCCAGTGCTGAAGGCACTCTTATGATATAGATGGTTATTTATTTTTGGTATGCATATGTCATGTTTATATTTACTGCGGATATTAGGACGGGAACTGATTTTACTGATAAAATAATTAGGATTTCGTTTTATGAAAATTACGGATTCTAAAATAAAGATGTTTGTCAATGTTAAATACCCTTTGTCCCTAAATACGTTTCTCAGTGTTTCGTCGGAATACATACGATGAATGATACGTAAACACCTTTTTTGTAAGAGAAATGTTGACTCAACATTTACAGAATTTCCCCAGAAAATAATGCCGTATAACAACAGCGGGTAAACTTGACCAAAATATGCAGCTCTCGTTACATCCACCGATGTAGTTTCAGCCAATATGGAAAGCACATAACAGTAACTGGAAATCTTTTGGTTAATTTTTGAAATATGATCTTTCCAATTTAAGTTAGCATCGATGGTAACACCAAGAAAATTAAGTTCACCGACTTCATTTATTTTTGTATTATTTTCAGATATATCAAGGTTGTACGAAAGAGATCGATTGTTTTTAAATTGAATGAATTTTGTTTTAGATAAATTTACGGTTAAGTTTATGGATTTAAGCCAACTAATAGTGGTTTCTAATACTTTATTTATGTGATCTTCAAAGGCCGTTTTATTTCTATATGTATCTGGAATAAAAATAGTAGCATCGTCTGCAAACATTACACATAGGTTTTCAGTTATATTAGGCAGTTCATCTACATATACTAGGAACAGAAGTGGTCCAAGAATGCTACCTTGTGGTAGTCCCAAAGTAATATGTTCAGTACTAGATTGGATCTCTTCAAATGTCTTGCTATTTTTATTGTATGAGTCAATCACTGTAAATTGTTTTCTGTCTGTAAGGTAACTTTGAATAAGTTTTAAAGCTAAACCTCGTACACCTAAGTTCTCCAATTTCTGGAGAAGAATATCATGTCTAACGCAGTCGAATGCCTTAGACATGTCAAGGAACAGACCAATGCATGGAGTTTTATTGTTTAATGATTCCCATATTTCTTTAAGTACTTTATGTACTGCATGCGTTGTGGATTTCTGCTTCTGAAAACCATATTGGTCTTTATTCAATAAATTATACTTGTTTAAAAAGTTTAAAAGACGATGATAAATAATTTTTTCAAATATTTTGGAAAAACTAGGTAATAATGATATGGCTCTGTAGTTATTTTTATTACTTTTATTACCTTTTTTGAACAATGGTTTGACTTTAGCAAGCTTTAATTCTTGAGGAAAACTACCAGATTCAATCATTAGGTTAAGAATATATACAAGGGGTTTAATTATAATTTCTAATGAACTTTTAATAACTTTAACCGGTATATCATCGTAACCACAACTTCGCTTATTCTTTAAACTTTTAACAATTTTTTCGAGTTCGTATTCATCTATAGGAGTTAGAAAGAGTGTTTTGGAGAGTGGTCTGTTCGAACTATTTCTGTTATAAGTATGTTTTGGTTTATTATTTGTAATGCCAGACGCTGGCAAAACAAAGTGTTTATTAAAAATTTCTGCGATTTTATAAACATCTGAGACATCTGTACCGTTATCCTCAGTCACATTTTGTATCGTGCTTTTAAATGTGTTTTGTGGTGTAGTTTGCCTTTTTACTAAATTCCATGTTGCTTTATTCTTATTACTATTATTGTTAATAAATGAAATATTATATTGTTGTTTTGCAGATCGAATCACTGATTTTAGTATTTTGCAATACTTTTTATAGTAGTGCGTAAAAGAAGAAGAAGATTTTTTGTTGTTATTATTGTTGTTGTGGAATATATTATTATGGAGTTTTCTTTTTACTTTGCTAGCTCGTTTTATACCTTTAGTTTGCCAATTATGTTTTTTATTATAAGTAAGTCTAGATCTCTCTATAGGCACACATAAATCATAAATCAGTTTAAATAATTCGATAAATGTGCTATAAGCTGATTGAACATCTTGGCATTGATAGACTTCAGAAAAACTCAACTGAGACAAATGTTTAAGAAATAAAGTTAAATGTTTGTCTACGTTTCTACTATAGTAAAACCAATATTTTTCAACAAATCCCTGATCACATTGTACGCTTATAGTTTGGGCAGAGTGATCCGACAATGCAAGGTGTAGAACTTTTGATGAATAGTTTTTAAAATTGGTTATAATGTTGTCTAAACAAGTTTTAGATCGTAAGGTTATTCTTGTTGGCTCATTTATTGTTAAAGTTAGATTATATTTTAGTAAAGTATTTTTGAATACTGAAGTTCGCTTAGTGTTTTCAAGGATGTCAACATTAAAGTCACCCGTTATAATAACTTTCTTTTTTACATGTCGGGATCGTATTACAATTTTCTGCAAAAGTGCCTCAAGTGATTTTATAAAAATATTAAAGTTTGAGTCGGGAGTTCTATATACACATACAATAATGCAGTTCAACTCTGGCAAAGATATACCACAACATTCAAAATTAAAATACATGCTAAGTGACTCTATACAATGCAAAGAGTTAAAATTAATATTATTTTTTACATATATGGCTACACCTCCTCGTGATTTACTTCTGCAAAAGCAAGCTGCCAGCTTATAACCTGGTAACTGAATAATGCCTACATTTTGACTTTTAAGATAAGTTTCACTAAAACATAATATATCGGTATTATCCTTAGACAACAAAATTTCTAACTGGCTGAGCTTAGCTCTTAAGCTTTGTATATTTTGATGAAAAATATTTAAGTTACATATTCTGCTTGGTTGTATATAATCACTAACACTCGGTGAAGATACGAAAGGAATGTTTTTTAGTAGAAAACGAAAAATATGTCGCGTAATTCCGCAAGAAAAAATGCAGATGCAGCCCAGTGACACACCTTGCACCTTCACCGACTACTCTACACGTGTTTCGCCCACACACGGAGCACGAAGATGTTTTATTATTTTTAACTGGACTTACAGGACAAGATGTTATCTCTTCATTTATTATGTATGGGTCATAATAAGTTTCACAAGCAATTTCTGACATAAACTTAATTAAATCGCCTATTATTATTTTGATGCCTTTGAAATTTACTTTTCCAGAGTACTTTGAATACATTTTATAAGAATATTCGAGATTTTTATTTGAGTCCAAAATAAAACAGTATTCATGCATTTTGTTATCTTGGTACAATAAATTATTAAATAAAACAATTCTATTATTAAATAGCTTTGACGCAAAGCTATACATAAAGAAAGGAACACATATAATAACATTAGTATGTTGCACAGACAATATTCTTTGTTTTAACATTTGAATTAAGTCTCTATAATTTTTAGTAACTTTAAAATCAGTTTCACCTACAATAATAATGCAAAAATCATTAAGAGTAAAGTCCTTAAGTTTGCTTTGTAGATCTATGGTCAGTTGTTCCAGACCAGCTCCTGGCATACGGTAGTGACAGCATTCATTATTTCCGGCTAGGTGCTCCCTCGTGAAAGTCGATGTTTGGTTGTCACTAAAGCTAGTAATTAAGCACAGTTTTGGCTTTATTCTATTATGTGGGTGGCACTGCTTAGTGAATTCAGACCTATTAATCTCCAAAGAAATTGGTTTATTGTGCTCATCGGAAACGTTTAATTGACAATCCCTCGTAGTAATAACCTTCTTTCTGGTGATTAACTCGTTGTTTATGGGAGTAGATATATTACCGTGCTGCCTGTCGAATCGTATACTGGAGTTAGAGTTTTCAATGTCATTTAAACTATAGAGTTTTATCACCTTTTCTTGGTCTTTATTGTCTATTAATAATTCTTCATTTTTTATTTTTAGGTTTTGTATCTCCAGATTTGCCGATCGTAATTCAGTTCGTAAGCTATTTATTTCTCTTCTTAACTCATCAACAATACAGCTTCCGCTAGTAGCGATATCTTGTGAACTGTTTACAGTCAAATCTAAATTATGGAATGATTTGATAGAAGAGTCGTTCAGAGATAAATAGGACGCCGACAAGTCCGGCAACGATGTTTGTTTCTTTTTTCTTCGGACAGTGACAAAATGTGTGTCTTGTTCTGTTAATGTAGGTTCTATTTCTTCTAGGGACTCAAAGGAATTTTTCGTAGGTATATTAATCTTCACGGTGACAGTGTTTGACTTTGGTTTAAATCGACAGGTATCACATTTACAGTTTTTCCTGCGTTCAGCTGCCATCAAATAAAACATTTTTTCGCCAACACTCGTACAGTCCAAGTGGTAATAGTTTTGGCATTCTATACATAATATAAAATCTTTCTTTGTAATATCCTTCTTGCATTTGTTACAAGTGAGCGTCATCTTGCTGTAGGATACAAAACACAACAAAATAAAAGAGTTCCTGGAATGCTTTAAAAAAAAAACGTAAGTTGAAAATAATTATAAATATATTTAAAAATCCGTAAATAAAAATGCATTTTTTAAACGTTTTGTCACGTGACACAAAACGCTCCTGATTCGTCGAGTTTATAATGACGTCACCTGCTTGTAAACCTCGTTTGACTACGTATATGGATGATATGCAGAATACAGGCAAGTGACGTCACCGACCCCATTGCAGCGCCATATTGTCAAAGTAGCGTTTTGGCGCGCTATTTAAATATTGAATTTTTAATTTGATATTTTTCAGCAAATATGTACCAGAATTAAAAAAAAACACTTTTACTGAGTTCCTTAAACTCCACTACATAATATAAAATGGATTTTCAAAACCTGTCAAATAGCCTATTGCCGACTCGGCAAGCAGCGTTTCATACAAAAATACAATATAATTAGAAAAAGTATTGCTCAAATATATATCGGGCCACGGCAAGAAGGGCGCTATTTGTACGTGTAACGTTCTAGCTTAAACGTCCGGAATGTATAAGTATAAAGTAACCAAGCCTACCTGACAAACGAATTTGGTCGCGAATTATTTTGTTGCGGGGTGTTATTTTAAAACTACGATATTTCCTCATATAAATGGCATTTATATATATATATATATATATATATATATATATATATATATATATATATATATATATATAATAAATAGTAAAGGGCAATTTTGTTCAAAATGAAATACTTGTGACGAATTACATATATATATGTAGATAAGGATTAATATCATGTTTATGATAATAGCTTCGCAAATTATGCATTAGTTTTGAATAATTTTATTATGATAAAAATGGTTATATTGAGTCAACCTTAACACATAGACATAATATGTCTATGTGCTGTCGCGGACTTTTTTATAGAACTTTTAATGGGGAACAATTTCGTCATTCATGATTTTTACATAACTTTAACCGTTTACACAGCGTACGCAACGGAAGCTCCCAAAAGTAATATTGTTTTCCCCATGTTTGCAACATTTTTCATTACTGCTCTCCCTGTTGATCGTAGCGTGATATTATATGCGTATTATAACTTGCCTCGATAAATAGACTATCCAACACAAAATATTTTTTCATTTCGAACTAGTAATTCCTGAGATTAGCGTACTCAAACAAACAAACTCATCAGCTTTTTAATATTCCTACTAAATATTACGAATGACTAGCGGCCGTTCGTGGTTTTACTCGCCTCGTGGTTCCAGTCAAGTACCGTGAGAATAACCTGATATTTGTAGCCTTTGTGTTATTCTGATGTATTAGCTACATTGCTGTAAAGTTTCATGTTAATCCGATCAGTAGCTTTGCGTGAAAGAGTAAAAAATATTCATCCGTCCAAACATCATCACAAACTTTCGCAGTTATAAGTGCAAAGCTACCAGTTAGCTCTACAGTGCCTACATCGCTGGAAAACCAATGCAGGCCCCTGGTACTAATGAGGTAGGTTTGATAAAAATTACACGTCAAAAAAATTTTTTTTTTCCATGCCCAGGCAGGATCGGCTCTGGCATACCTGTATTTTTTTACGTATTCAAGTGTCGGTTAACGATCTAATGATAGCCTATTGGGATACCTGATAAGGTAGGCATTTTTGTGCCCGGCTCTCGTACTTCTAAACTTAACGCGGACAGACATCGCGAAGCAAGAAAGTTACTTGTTGACTACGGAACCCTATAAGAATCTTACAGACAATTCTGCTTTTGAGGTCGACTGTCTCGGAAACTGTCACGTTATACCAAAGCATTAACTACTTATTATGTAATCTGTGCCATTAGTTTCAATAACATTTCCTTTAGGTAAAGGTCAGATTGTTTGCGTAGCATCTTACATCCTGTTTATTTCAAAGTGATCGCTACTATAGCTGATTTTATTGTTGGCTTTCGTATGAACGATAAGATAGGTAACTAAATATTTAAAGTTAACTTCACGGGACATGTTTGAGTTAAAGTTTGTTTCATAGCGTTAGAATAAATACTTTTTTTTTTAAACTTTTAACTAAGCTATATTTAATAAATGGAGATGTAAAAAAAAATCTGATTTTCATTTTACGACAGCTCAGAAATACAAGATTTATTTTGATTCGATTATAAGAAGAGTCACCTTAACTTTGCTTACGTAAACTATTTAACTTTATTAAATAATTTAAGACTGTGCTTTGCTGAGTGAAAAGTCAAATAAGTAATAATATTTTTATAGGTCTATAAAAATAATAATTAATTAAGATAACGTATAATAGGTACATCACCAACGTTTCTATGGCTGTAAATATTTCATAAGAAAATATCTTAGGCAAGCGTTTATCAAGTAATCCCCTTATCAAATGTACGGATAAATCCTAATCAGGTCAATGATAACGCGCCAAACATCCGTATCAAAATACAGCAATGGTCAATCAAAATGAAAGGTAGTTTCCAGCTTCACGTCATATAAATAGAACTGTACACCAAACGCCAGGATGCTCCAATAAAATACTCCACGCGAAATAAAAATAAATTAATGTTGCCCGTTTCTCGCTTAAACCAACACTCATGTAGTACTCATATAATGTCAATAAAAATTTATAATAACTTATCAACGCAAATTCAAAATGAAAACAATTTTGTAAAATTTAAAAGACTCTTAAAAAACTCTATTATAACTATTATAGTTCATTTAATGGCAGCCCCCGACAGATAATTATGTCGGGGGTTTTTAAATTATTTTATCCTTTTTCAATTACGTTTGAAACGTCGAGGGCTTTTAATTTTTTTTAATTTTGCTTTTTTGTAATGAATAGCAAATAGCGAGACGGAAAACAAAGCGTCGCTGAATTTGATATAAATGAATTACTTATTTCAGTACTTTAATTTAAATATAGACTGCAAAAAAGCTGTGCAATTGATTAGTAGAGATACTAATTTGATACATACTGCAGAAAGCAATATAAAATATGTAATTATTTATAATAATAATAAAGAAAAATAAATTGTACTTTATTTTGATATTATGTACTTTTTATCCTTACCTATAATAACCAATGTACTTTAACTGCAAGGGAAAAGGTGGCAACCCTAGCCATTACCTACTATAGAACAGAATTCCCGTCTGAGAATTCACTTGTGGCCGAGTTAATTTTTTCCGATATTTTTCTATTTAAAATTTACCATAAGTATTAAAATAGCATTGAAAAATGCAAAAATTACAAAATCATAAATTATTGGCAGTTGCATCTTAATCGATCGTTAAACACCTGAAAAGAAGTTTCTTTCGAATGCAAGGATATTCCTAGCATTGATGTGACAACGCTGGCCTACAGCGTATTAAAAATATAAAAGTATTGGCGAATTTCGACGGTGGTTCGCAAGTCTCGGTAGCTCAGCGGTTAGAGCATTGGACCGGATTTCCAAAGGTCGCGGGTTCGATTCCCGTCTGAGAATTCACTTGTGGCCGAGTTAATTTTTTCCGATATTTTTCTATTTAAAATTTACCATAAGGATAAAAATTGCATTGAAAAATGCAAAAATTACAAAATCATAAAACATCATATTCGAGTTCCGTGTTGCCTAATTATTTTGAAATCATTATCAATTTTCCTATTGCAAATAACAACAACACAATAACAGAAATTAAAAAAAATGAATGGAAGTATTGAGTAAGAACAGATTATTTATTCCAACAATTTTTGCACAACCTAAAACGATTTTATTGTTTACTCTACCTTGAAGCTAAGGAAAAACATTTTCCAGGTAAATGGTTGCCGTTTAGTTGCATTTTCTATAATAATGATACCTGTTATATTATGAAACCATCCTATATTTATTTCTTTATAAAGTATTTCCTCAGGGTGACATGAGACTCGTTGCTTTTTATGGTAAATTTTAAATAGAAAAATATTGGAAAAAATTAACTCGGCCACAAGTGAATTCTCAGACTGGAAGGCCAGAATTCACTTGTGGCCGAGTTAATTTTTTCCAATATTTTTCTATTTAAAATTTACCATAAGTATAAAAATAGCATTGAAAAAAAAAATGCAAAAATTACAAAATCATAGTTGCTTTTTTCTAGTATATTTTCTTGTTTAATATTTATCACATAAAAATAGCATTGTAAAATGCAAAATTAAAAAGTTATAATTAGATGGCTGTTTCATCTTAATCGATAGTTAAACATCTGTAAAGATGTTTCTTTCGAATGCGAGGATATTTCTCTCATTGATGAAGCGACGGTGGCCAACACCGTAGAACGGTGAATATACCTACTAGAAAAATTCGACATGTCCTCATAGGTCTCTGTAGCATAATTGGTTAGTGCATTGGGCCGAACTCCCAAGGATCCCGTCAGGGCGACATGAGACTATGAGACTAGTTGCTTTTTTCTAGTATATTTTCTTGTTTAATATTTATCACACTTATTTACTTCTTTAATAGTACCTACATGCACGAAATTCAAATACTTATCTCTCAATATCTGACTGAACATAGGCAAAAACATAGGTATTTTTTTGTTCACAAAGTAGACTTGATTACCAATTAGGTACCTACTACTAAACTTATAATAATGTAAGGAAATAAAAATTCAATATTATACTTAGGTACTGCCCCAAAAAATAAGAAAAAGCCTGCACACATGCGCACGACACTTATTTTAAAGCTTTGAGAATTTAGACGAATTAATTGTGATGTGATTATAATTATTTTTCGGTAAAAAATAAAACAAACAAATGAAACTAAATGTCATTAAAAGTCGGTCCTACAAATGAAGAGTAAGAATGAATACTTTTCGAACTGATTATGGGTTCTGCAAAAAGTCGGTCGTGGTTTTTCCCAAATTTTCTCATCTTTTAATCAAAACTTCAGTGGACTACGACAAACATTTCAAAACCAAAATCAGCTCAATATATACGATAACAATATAACTGATACATAATTCATTTGGTATGGAACCCTGTCCGAAATCCGACACGCACTTGGCCAGTTTTTAGTTATAATAGTGTCGTCACAAAACAGATAGGTAGGTGACGTCGTGTGGATGGAGAGGACTTTGTTCGATGGTACGATGTGTAATAATGTGGCATTGCTTTTCGTTCCTTTGAATTAAATATACTTATAGAATCATAATATTTATCAAATGACTCACAATGTCATGAAAAACTATCGTCAAACCAAAGACCTTTATTATTACCAAAACTTTATTAGATTTAATAATGGACAAAAAAAATTACCGGTAATTAAACCGGTAAATTTATCCACAATAGGTACCGGTAAATAAATTAATTAACCAGGTCTTTAATTACGTGAATTTTAACATCTTATTTACTATTAAAATTTAAATTACAACTTTACTTTTCGTCTGCTCAAAAAAGGAGTGCAATGTTTTCATTGTTCACGTGATCTTTCTTTTTTCTTAATTCACACAATTATTTCTTTAATTCACCTTAACTTAATCTTCCAAATGAATTTAGGTGTATCGTTTATCATTACAATCCTTCTTTATCATTACTCATTTATCATTACTATCATTACAAGTTCTACGGCTATGACGGACCGTATTTTCACGGATGCGGATCGGATTCGGAACGGACGTAGTGCGTTAGCGCTCTAAGGGCTAAGGGCCATAGCGATCGGCGTTTTTGCGACTGTATCGTTGCTGCATCGCGTTTAGGCGATTATCTGCGTTCGACTGCAGTAGTTAATTTGATCGTTTTAGATTTTATCGATGTTGCATCGCAATTTTTATGCGACTTCCTGCGTTCGGATGGACACGATATCGGAATCGCGCGTTCTAACGACCGAGGCGAGCCCTGATCTGCAGATAGCAAATCGATGCGACCGGCATCCGAATGTGTGTGGAGTAAAGCGCTCAGCCGCTGTTCGAACTTCCGAAAAACGACTCAATCGCGGCGTTTGCCGTGTTTAAACGGGCTTTATGGAATGTTTGGTCGCAGCATTCAGCTTCTAAAAAGTGGTTAAAAAGCCGATCGCTGATGTTAAAAGTAGCGTGAACTGAGGAGCTTAGCAAGAATATTATTGCAATTTCACTACATTTCAAAGTTTCTTTTTACAGTTGGTGAACTCAGATGTAAAGGTTCTACTCACCGTGGCATTTTCATATGCGGCAGGGCCACCGTTTTCTTCGCATTTCTTCTTGACCACAGGGAGCGTTTGATTTTGCAAGGACTTTAATTGGCCCTCATCTATTTTGCCTTCCAGTTCCGGTGGAACAGTGAAATTTTCAGGCAAGGCGAACTCAGTTTCTTGCGCCCAGGATACTCCTGTAAAACGAGTCTTTATAAAACTTCAGAATCGCAAAATTCAACACTGCAATTTGGGGTGAGCATAAAATTGCATACAATAGGTACAGTCGGGGAACTTCCCGGTTGACCAGTAGAGATTTTTTAGGAGGGAAAATGTTTATATCACAAATAATATAACATTAAAAGGTATTTCATTTCAATTATTAATTATTTCTTTAACCTTAGTACTTTCTCAGAAAACGTTTCTCAAAAAGTCAACCGGGAAGTTCCCCGATTGTACCTCTACAAAGCATATAAAAATTAAGAAACATGAGTATAGATAGAATAATAAAATGCCCTAAATAGAATTGCTCATTGAATCAACACAATCTCTATATATAAGGCCCGTGTTATCCATTCTAATGTTCCCTCCAGTGCCATGAGTATATAACACCTACAGCCTTCACTAATAGTTTCAAAAACCACAAAAAAAATGTAGACGGCCAGAAAAATATAATATTTTTTTAAATTGACCTTATCAAGGTCAAAGGTCAGAAAAACTTGAAAAATCTGACGGATTGCACACGTGCGTAGCACACTCGTAAGTCTAGTTTTAAATGAACATGCTTAAAATTTCAGTTGTTATATTCCTTTATGTAATGATTAGCTTCTATCCAACACCTATCTGCATGGGTTTTCAGAATATCTCTAGGGTTACTTTTAGACCTGGATCAATAACTATCATAATGTTTTAACCCAGGCTGTAAGCTATATGTTTTGTATATGTCGCAGTAAGACACAGTATTACAAAATGACGCGCCGGATTGAAAAATGTCGCTGTTATGTAGGTGCCATGCGGCTAGCCGGATTAAAATTCGGCTGAAATAAAGTATGCCTCTTTGAATGAGCACTTCGCATTGGTCAAAGCGGCTAAAGTTAGTGAAGAGTTTCATGCATGACATATGATAGATTAGAAATTAAAATATCGTGGTTATTTTTATTCAGACCACAGAAGTACCTACTTGTTTTCAGAAAAAAAAAAATTGTTGTTGATTTTGAATAATTTGAAGTTATATTCACTTGTGAAAGTACAAAACACTAGCTTATAATATAAAATTGTAATATCACGGCTTTGTTAATATCACTGCAACTAATCCAAAAAAGGCAGTTGATTTTTTTCTTTTTGTGTGCCGTTTTTTGTGGAACTTTTTGCTTTATAATTTAAAGTCACTCTACATTGCTTCTTGCTTACAATATAGCTAAACGTTGGACGCCGCTTTGTCGAACGCAATCCAGCTGAATGTGACTAGTAGTCGCATTACATAACAGCAACGTTTTTCAATCCCGCGCACCATTTTGTAATACAGCGTGTTATACGATATGGCTGCAACATATAAAACTTTTATTTCCCTTTTTGTGTCTAATGGTACTTATGTGTTAATAAAGTGGCATTTGTCATTCCTAACCTCTAAAGATCCGACCAACAGGATAAGCTATCAGTCCGGTTTTCTGGTGGGCCCAGAGGACAGACGGGCTGTTTGGTCTTTTATACCTAATCGGTCTGGCTCCGAAAAAATTTAACAAAGGGTTATTATAATGACTTAATAACTTTGATTGTAACTTACTAGGACAGCCAATAATACAACCAAGTTAAGTTGATATTTATTGTAGAGAACTGTGTATTCTATTTTAATAATTTCTTCAAAGGACGATATTCCACTTATCCAATACTTGGTCCGATGTACTTTTGATCAAAGAAATTGGATGATTTCATCCAATGTTTTGAATGGGATTATAAAATTTTAAATATTGAACAATGAAATTGGACCAAGATACTTATTGGATAAGTGGAATACCACCTTAAGGCAACCGCACTACATACTTTATTCTACCCTAGCTTAATCGAAGCTACCGGTATGCTGGTGATCGAGCCCACATTTTAAAAACTTTTTCAAAAACATGACCCCATAGTTTCTTCTAAGGATGGTATTCTACTTATCCAATATCTTGGTCAAATGTACTTTTGATCAATGATATTGGATGACTTCATCCAATGTTTTGAATGGGATTAGGTCGGGTCATTTATAATTTAGGACAAAGAAATTGGACTAAGAAACTTATTGGATTATTATATTTATTATTATTTGGAGAGGGGACACAAGCAAGGCCGGACGGGTGATCAGTCTCCCTAGTCGGAACCGGAGATACTTATTGGATATCAAGTGGAATACCAATTTAAGGCAACCGCACTAGATACTTTATTCTAGCCTAGCTTAATCGAAGCTACCGGTATGCCGGTGATCGAGCCGACATTTTAAAATGCTGGTAACCTTATAAGTACGAGACGTTTAAGGGCTTCGTAAACAGATTCGTAACCAATAACAACTACATTAGTAAAGTATGTAAAACTTACCGATCAAAAGGGCAATCATAAAACACTTCACAAACATTTTATTGAACTTACTAATGCGATATGTAAATCAAAATCCTTTGTTAACCAAATGCGAATAACGTAGGTAGATGCGTATTTTTATTCAATTCACTGAGTAATACGAGCACTGCACGAGAATATCACTACAAAGCAACAATTCGCTACATAAAATGGGCTGGTAAAAAATACGAGCGATCTTTAAACACCGAAAGCCAAAATGACACTGACTGACATGACAGAACAGAACAGACAGATAATTTCATCTCTATGGATAATTTTATTCTTTTCAAGCAAGTTGACATTGGCGGTTAAGACGTAACGTAAGTATGTTTTTTTTTTATTATCGCTCCATTCCATACAGTAAAAAGGTCAGAGTCAGAGACTATACTGCCTAGTCATTAGTATACTTTTCTTCATAAATATTTAAGTACCTACCTATTAAAGTTTAATTCATACGTATAGGTATTGTACGTATTTCACCCAAAAATATAAGTACAATCGATACGGTCAAACGGTGTGCACAGCCGGTGTGTACTTTTATTTATTTACTTAGTTCTAGGGAATTCTTATTCCCTAGAACTATGTAAATAAATAAACGTACTCAAGTTGCATGCAACATCCTTAGAGTCCAGTCATATTAGGGGTTTTAAATCGGAGTGAGAGAAGACAAGCTGTAAACCTTCATTTTGGTGTTATTTAAGTTGTCTCAGAAGTCTCATAAAATAGGTCTTTGTGTAGTCAGTTTTTCAATGTCAAAGTTTATAAAAATCAGTTTTTCGCGATTATCTCAGTTCATATTGCTCCAATATTGTTAACATTTTATAACAATTGTAAAGCACAGAATTTGATGAAAGTTTTTTTTCACTTTTTTAAACAGCGCAGAAGTTGTGTTACAGAGCTACTGAATGGACTGAGCACCGCCGATTTCTGCGGCGCCCAACGCTTGTATCTGCGTTGTGCCGCGCGACGCTTGTTCCTTTGATGTTCACCCGTTCTGTTTTTGGAGCGGTTAGAGCATTGGACCGGATTTCCAAAGGTCGTGGGTTCGATTCCCATCTGAGAATTCACTTGTGGCCGAGTTAATTTTTTCCAACACTTTACTATTTAAAATTTATCATAAGTATTAAAATAGCATTGAAAAATGCAAAAATTCTAAAATCATAAATTATTGGCTGTTGCATCTTAATCGATCGTTAAACACCTGAAAAGATGTTTCTTTCGAATGCAAGGATATTCCTAGCATTGATGTGACAACGCTGGCCAACAGCGTATTAAAAATATAAAAGTATTGGAGAATTTCGACGGTGGTTCGCAAGTCTCGGAAGCTCAGCGGTTAGAGCATTGGACCGGATTTCCAAAGGTCGTGGGTTCGATTCCCATCTGAGAATTCACTTGTGGCCGAGTTAATTTTTTCCAATACTTTTCTATTTAAAATTTATCATAAGTATTAAAATAGCATTGAAATATGCAAAAATTCAAAAATCATAAACCTCCTTCTTTTTTGAAGTCGGATAAAAAACAGCTTGGTATGTTTTATTATATGTGTTTCTTTTGCAGATAGGTATTGACTTACATAACCTGTAAGTCTACCTACAACAAATAGATAAATAAATAATTAATGCAACAATAATAAAGAGTTTATCCTACAATACTTGAACCTATTATCGGTAGATAAACCTTACCTACCCAATCATTTATTTAAGTAAGTACTTGCCTTTGTTGGTTAGTCAGTAAAGCCAAAGAATACTAAATATTACTAATGTAGTAACGCAAAGAAATAAGTAGATATAGTCCGGATTTCTGTGCACAAATCACACAGCGGCGCAACGCAGCGTTGCACCGCGCGCCGCCAGTTTCTGCGGTGCGGGGCGCCGCGCGCCGCAACGTAGACATGTAATTTCGCCCCAACGCAGAATGCAGGGTTGCGGTGCCGCGCCGTAGAAAACAGCGGTGCAGTGAATGTGTTTTCGCTCAAAAGCCGTCAAAGTATGCAAGAAATCACTTTTTGATTTGGGATTTTCCCAGCTGTGGTGCCAAAATAGTCATGCTGACGATAATGTCGATTGTATTGTATTATGTAGAAAACGAAAAATTTACGTTGATATGGGCCGTTTTCATCACCAACAGATCAGTTGGACGTAGTTACGCGAAAAGGATCCAATCCACACAGAGTCGATTCTGAGATAGAGGCCATTAAAGATTAGAAAGACGTGTTAAAAGTGTCTCTAGTCGAACATTATTACATTGAGAGTATTTCCTTTTGTGTTGACGATTAGTTATTTTTTTGCACTTCATAATGGGCGTAAGTTGTGTTAAACATACAGTACAATTTTATTATGAAAATGGCAAAAATGTGTGTCTGGATTCTTTTTAATAAAAGCTAAATATTATGGGATGCTGCTCAAAATGATTTAATCAATAACAATCCAGATACTATTTTACTAACTTATTTTAATAAAAACAAGAAAAACTTAAAATAAAACAATGTTATTAATAAAAAAAATTAAGCTTAATAGATACATTTTAACAAAAATTTTAGCACCCTTTCAAATTGTCTATACAAGATGTTGATGGATTTAACTTTTGACTTGACAGATAACTACCAAGAGATAAGTATATCAATCTTGGCAGTTATCTGTTTCAACTTCAAAATCAAGAGTTAATCTGTTAAATCCTTCAACGTCTTCGACAATCCGAGCATTACCCAATGGCAAACGTCTCCCCGGGAATGCATGCAGTGAGTCAGTGTCACTGTCACATGTCAAATTGTCTGATAGATCTAGTCACTTTTGTTCAGAAATAAATGAGTTCCCATTGTTAGGACGCTTGTGCACTACACGGAATTTTACCGTCCGGCAGTCCGATTTTTTACGGTCCGGTGTGGCATGAAAAAAAAACGGATGATTGGCTTGTGCACTTGTCCGTCTTTTTACTACCAGGTGCAGCGAAGTTTAGGGTAGATCTCTTTGAAACTACACTCCACGCACGCGTAAACGAGAGGAATGATGAGTTTCTTGGAACGTCGGCAATTGCTTGCTTTATTACTTTCTCATTTAAGGATTCAGAAGTATAAATATTAGTTATTGTTTACAATAAAAAAATAAGTCCATATGGGAAGTAAAAAAAATCCCTCAAATGGGGTAAAAACTGGGTTTGGTCTGTTGGTGGTGGCTCCGATACAATAAACGTTTTTTTTTTGCCGTTTTTTGCTCGATATTAATAACGGCAACAGGTAGACATTTTATTCACAGAATATTTACAACTCGGTCAAGCTAAGATGATACCTGAAGCCCTACACTAATTCTTTCACTCGATTCTGTCATGCCCGGAGTGTGAGAGGGACGGGTATATCCTGCAGGTGTCATGTTAGCTCGACCGAGTAGTAGTTGTATATTTATTTTAAAATAATTAATTAAATTAAAATACAACAAACGTATATTTTTTATGGTACGGAACCCTTCTAGCGTGAGTCCGACTCGCACTTGGCCGTTTTAGTTGTGCACTATGTAAGTTACACCCTTACCCCGCGCCCTTCGCCCGCCCCGCCGCTCATGAATATCACGGACCGAACGCAGCGCAGTGCACAAGCTTAAATACTTTTTTCATTGCTGTCATTCCGGACCGGAAAAAAACGGCCTGGAATGGGGAAAAGTGAAAAGTCGGACGGTAAAATTACGTATAGTGCACTAGCTAGCATATACATTTTATGGCCTGCCATATCGGACCGTAAAAAATCGGACTACCGGACGGTAAAATTCCGTGTAGTGTACAAGTGCCCTTAGGGTAGGGACGTATAAACTATTGTAAAACTGGCTAATTAGGGAAACTGACGAGTGATAGATAACCCGACCCAAATAATCAATTAAAATTTATGTACCTAATACAAAAAGTCTATTATATTTTTTTGTACTTGCATTCCAAAACTTCGCAAAAAGTCTATTAAAAAGTGAAAAATAGCAACCAGGATCTTTTTTGCGGTTTCTTTTTATAGAAATTAATATTTATTCAGAAGGTGCCAATTCTTTTGGTATATCTTTGAAGTGGAAAAACTATTCGTACAAAAAGATTCAAGCATCTTGGATCGTTCTTGATATTTAAGTAGAAAAACATTCTAAAGAATTTATTTAGCATAAAGGTTCCAGACAGCCTGGATCCTTTCAAATATTTTATAAATGCTGTTACTTCAGTGGTCCAGGCAGTTTAGATCTTTTTTGTGATTTGTTTAAAGCACTTATTCCGTAGATTAATATTTTCGCAAAAACTATTCAGGTAATTTGGATCTGTTTTAATGATAAATATTTAGTGTCTCCCCTATAAGTGGCTTGGTATCTAGTCGTCGCAATTATGTCAAATATTGTGTTTTTCATCTGGATCTTACCCCCCTGGTATATGTATATAACTCAATTTCAGAAAAATTGTGGTTTGGATCCTTTTCGCGTAACTACGTCCAGTTCTGGATAGCTTAACTGGCAGATAATTTGATATTAATCTAAGCTGTAGTTAATTTCTCAAGTTAAGTTCTAAATGTAGGTTCAAAACTATCACAATGGTCGGTCACGGGATGGGTGACCAAAAATATACTATCTCGAGCTCCTCCGTACTTCGGAAGGCACGTTGAGCCGTTGGGCGCTACTCGGAAAAAGTATGGGCTTTTTGATATAAAACTATAGCATGGTTACAGTTGTTACAAATCTGGTAATAACATATATATTTCTTCATAGTACCTTTATCTAGATTCGTATAGTTTCAAAAACAAGATTTTATGATTTTGCCTCGACACTTTTTCTTTTCGAAAAGACCTCTAAAAAATACGATAATTGAAGATAATTCTTAAATGGGGTTACTTACACTATCGGAAATTGGTTTAATAAGTGGACACCAATAATATTTAGGGTCGTATATAGAAGCATTTTTTTAAAATCGCTGTAGTTTTTTAATACGAAGTGATTTTGTGTTTTTTTTGCCTAATCTGCAAAATCGGTCTCGCTCCCGTGCGCGTCGTTTTCTCATTGCTATCTCGCTTCCGCATATTTTTTTCGATAGTTATATATACACATAAGTACCTACATAAACATACGAGTACATAATCATTACATAACTTCTTAAGGAATCAATATTTTTAGTAGTAGAATATATGCAAAAACACCATAAAGATTTAAGATTTTAAGAGAGTGCTTGTGACCACGGCTGTAGCAACACAGCCGAAACGTCAAGCTGTATAAGTACATAACGATACCTTCGGGCTCAAAGGGCGTAACCACCATTTTGGCCAAAATGAGTTTTAAATGCCATCTTATTCAGTTTTTTCTGCGCTATCGAACTGTATTTTTAAAGTTCTCAAATTCGGAAAACAATGGTGAATACGACCCTAAATTTCAAGGCTGGTTATGCTGATTTTTTTGTATTTTTGGACGTAAAAGCAATAATTATTAGGCATCATCAAAGTACTGGGCGTAAACGACAATCTCAAATGAAAATGTAGGGCGTATATCTGTATGACTTAAAGCCATAAAGAATATATTTAATATATTTCATCATAATTTATTGTTGTATGTTAAGGTTTAGAGGGTGGAAAACGTTATCGCCGTTTGTATGTAGACCGTTTACTACACATTCCTCTTAAAAAGTTTAGTTATAACCCATGTTAAGGCCCTCCAAAACTAGGTTTAATTTTAAAGCCACAATCATTGCTGTAATGTGCCTAACATTTGACAAAGCTGTGAAGCTTTGCAAATTTTGTAGCTTAAGGTTAGTTAAACCTTACTGTGTAGCAAATTGTTAAAAATAATAATTAAAAATAATTTGTGGTTCCAATTAATTTGTCTTATTATTTATTACCTTTGTCAGAACTAGCCAACAATCAAGATTGTTTGCAATATGAAAAGGTTTAGTAGCCTTTTACTCTTATCTTCCTTCTAGTAACTAACTATAAAATACTTAATTTATGTTGTCATTCCAAAAGTAAAAAAAAACTTCCCTAGTTATAAATATCAGAATAGAATACAAGCCTCTGATGGACTAAGGGTTGCCAAATTGACCTATTTTACTAAAAACAGTTGTAAGTATTGTAATATAAACCCAAAAAGTTGAACGATAAAAACTACAGTTTTCATTTTGAAAGTTGGTGGTTACAATCTGCGTTACTAACGCAGCACTCATTTTATGGGGCATAAAAGACAGCGTTACTAACGCAGCAGTAATTTTATGGGGCATAAAAGACATTTATGTTGGATTTTGTGGGGCGTATTCACCAGCTAACTTTTTAATTACAAATATTTCTTAAAATGTTATGTTTTAAGAATATGCACATAAAAAATTAACGACTTTTGGTGTAAGAATCATATTTATAGGATCAATAACAACAAAGTTGTGATAAATACAAAATTAAAATTTTATATTTTTGGCTCTCCTGAAAAGTCGTATTTTAAGGTATCGATAATATGTGCTACATAATCGAAATTTTTCCAAAATTCTCAACCACTGAGGCACTGGCTATCTTATCTATTATCTGTCGGAACACAATAACGCTGAAAACATTGTTGTTGTGGCGACAGACTTAGATTAGATGATGGTGGCAAGCTAGGCGGACTTAGAACAAGTCCTACCACCAACCAAACTGAATAGAATATGTACCTACACCCCCTGGGAATCGAAATCGGGACCTCTGTACCTGATACCGAAAGGTGCTACTAAAAGACCACAGAGGCGGTTAAGTAAAAATATAACCATTTCCTCAGTTTTTAACAATTATAGTAACCTGCCCTCTTACTCTGGACGAAATCGAGTTCACATTAGGATCGAATCAACGTCTAAAATCAGTTATTTTAGTACTTTGAAAACGGTTGCTATGGTTTCCATACTTGGACGAATTAACCAATTCGTCCAAGTTTCCATAGTATATTGACATCAATTCGATCCTGATGTGAACTCGATTCCGACTAAGAGTAACCCATCTGATTAAAGGTTCCCTAAAGATTTTCTTAAATTTCCACGGGAACGAAGTCGCGGGCGGAAGCTAGTCTTTGTGTAATTGCGTTTCTGGAAATTTCTAGCTGATATAGCTGACTGTAGTACCAAAACCAGGCCCAAAAATGCCTACCCAATAGACTATCTTTAGAACATTAACCAACTCTTAAACACGTAAAAAAAACAGATCTGCCAGGGCCGATCCTGCCAGGTCATGGAAAAATACCGATAATTTTTTGACGAGTTTTTAGTCAAACCTAACTCATTAGTACCCGAATGAAAGTGATGGCAGCAGTTTACCATTGATTAATTATTATTGTAAAAAAGTAGGTCTGCCCTGCATTTCGCACTTGCGCAGCCTGGAAGTACTTGAAATACCTCAAAATTGTGCCGTGCATACTTATCTATCTTATCGGGTACTTCAATAGGCTATCTTATATCGTGAACCGACACTTAAACAAGTAAAAAAAATCAGGTCTGCCAAGGCCGATCCTGCCGGGTCATTGAAGAATCGATATTTTTTGACGTGTTGATTTAGTCAAACCTACCTCATTAGTACAGCCATAATCAGTTTTTCTTACATTAAAAAGGCTCTCTTGGCCTCATTCCAAGCCTCATTCTGAATCGTTATATAGAAGAGGTCGAAGATGGAGTTGCCTAGAAATCGCCTATTCTCTCGAGCTTTGAATATACCAGGGTTGTAGCTCCCGGGAATACAGACGCAGGCAGGGAATTCCGCTCCCTGGCTGTGCGCATGACTAAAGATAAGGAGAAGCGCTATGTTTAAATTACACTTTAACGTCCATTGACGTCACCAATTTTGCTTTTGCGGTTTGTGTCACTTAAATTAGTAAGTACAATAATTTCATGAATTTTCCCTCTTTTGTAACAAAAGCTCAAAATGTACCGAATTTCCTCGTTAGTAATACCTCGTAATACAATACAAATACTTTCTATATCTATCAGTACATAATATCAGTACATATCAGTACATAAAACCCATACGAAAAATTATGACGTCATAGGTACTATTACTATTATATAATTGACGTGGATAAAAAAGTTGCAAGTAATTTTGACAAGGGGGCTAATTGTCTAATTTAAAAATCTATCGCAATCCCTTTAAATTCGTAATTTGAAAGATATTTGCATACTTCAGGCCATCGCTATTTGCCATTTGATAGAGATTGTGATCGGGACGCGTTTTGAAAGGTATTGAATGAACGAAATTGAACTGACTTAGCAAAGTGACACACAAAAGTGTCATTTAAAACATCATTCGTTCCGAAAGGGATTGCGACTATAAGTTACACAATTCCTTATGTCACTATCACAATCACAATACCTTTGAAAGGGATTGTGATAGATTTTGAAATTAGACAATTAGGGGGCAGGTCATACTATAATTTTGCAATTTGTCGACTGCTAAGGTATTTGATTAGTGTTGACTTAACTACTTATACAAGTTTTAGTTCAGTTTACTCTGTAATTTTATAGAAGAAAATAAATATTTTCTCTCACATTAAAATGTGTTTTAGATGCTAAACTAAATTTAGCCAGGCGTTTACAAAATAAATGTGAGAGACTGGTGTCTGTATCGTATCGTACCTGCGACCTTTGGGTATCCGGTCCACTGCTTTAGATAGAGCAGTGGACCACTCCACTAAAAGCTACCGAGCCTTCAGTGTAATGGATTTGACGTTGCAGTCGGGGGACCGCTCTGTGAAACATCTAAAAGAGGTCCTCGTATGTCAAATAATATAAGTAACTTGTTTTCTACCTTATATTTGGGTAGTAATATTTTTTTAAATTATTCTACATAATTAACCGTCAGATAACTTGATATTGCTATACCTATCTATAAATAGAATAATAATTAATAGTTAGTTAAGTTATTTTCCTGCTTTGTCTTCAATTTTAATATTCCGCACTGTTAATAAAAGGAAAAAGTAAGGGATAATGTGGAAGGGGACACAAAATTCCGAAACAGTCGGTTGTCTACCACGTACTAGCCAAGATGATGTTTTACAACTTTGTATTGTTGCAAATCTTCTTTTTTGGTAAGTAAGCAATTTAATTTATATTAAAACGTATATGGGACTGTGATAAATATTAAACAAGAAAATATACTAGAAAAAAGCAACTAGCCTCATGTCCCCCTGACGGGATTCGAAGCCGCATCCTTGGGAATCCGGTCCAATAATGCACTAACCAATTATGCTACAGAGACCTATGAGGACACGTCGAATCTTTCTAGTATTTCACCCACAGACATAGATCTAAATCTGTGATTTCACCTTTTTACGGTGTTGGCCACCGTCCGTCGTTTCATCAACGAGAGAAATATCCTCGCATTCGAAAGAAACAGCTTTACAGATGTTTGACTATCGATTAAGATGAAACAGCCATTTAATTATAAATTTTTAATTTTGCATTTTACAATGCTATTTTTGTGTGATAAATATTAAACAAGAAAATATACTAGAAAAAAGCAACTAGCCTCATGTCGCCCTGACGGGATTCGAACCCGCATCCTTGGGAATCCGGCACAATAATGCACTAACCAATTATGCTACAGAGATCTATGAGGACACGTCGAATCTTTCTAGTATATTAATCTACGGTGTTGGCCACCGTCCGTCGTTTCATCAACGAGAGAAATATCCTCGCATTCGAAAGAAACATCTTTACAGATTATAACTTTTTAATTTTGCATTTTACAATGGTATTTTTATGTGATAAATATTAAACAAGAAAATATACCAGAAAAAAAAACAACTAGTTTCATCCCGTCAGGGCGACATGAGACTAGTTGTTTTTTTTCTGGTATCTTTACAGATGTTTGACTATAGATTAAGATGAAACAGCCATTTAATTATAAATTTTTATTTTGCATTTTCCAATGCTATTTTTGTGTGATAAATATTAAACAAGAAAATATACTAGAAAAAAGCAACTAGCCTCATGTCGCCCTGACGGGATTCGAACCCGCATCCTTGGGAATCCGGCCCAAAGCACTAACCAATTATGCTACAGAGACCAATGAGGACACGTCCACTCTTTCTAGTATATTCACCTTTCTACGGTGTTGGCCACCGTCGTTTCATCAATGAGAGAAATATTATTGAAATATTCGAAAGAAACATCTTTTCAGATGTTTGACTATCGATTAAGATGAAACAGCCATTTAATTATAAATTTTTAATTTCGCATTTTACAATGCTATTTTTGTGTGATAAATATTAAACAAGTATATGGGACTGCAAATATTTAATAAATGCATATGACATTTTAGTAAATTAAAAACCAACTTAAAAAAAAAAGTTTTGCTATCAGTGCCAAGGCCTCGATAGTGCATTCTATAGATTGCTTTTAGGAACATCACAGATTTCTAAAGAGTTACTTACCTATTATGCTATAAGTTTACTTGCCTTAGTGACCCCAACTTTTGTTAATTATACATTTCCTACTTTTATCACTTTACCAAAACATGACGTAATCCTAGTTACAAACTAATATTATTTTCAATGCTATTTTTATATTTGTGATAATTTTTTATTAGAATAATATTGGAAAAATATCGACTCGGCCACAAGTTCTTTACGGCCTTTGGTATCCGAGCCGGATACCTAAAGGTCGCAGGTTCGAGTTCTGTCTGGGAATAATTTGTTGCCGAGTCGACATTTTCCAATATTTTTTTATAAAAAATTCTGCTACTTGCACAGGCGTTCTCCCGTTCCTGTCGGAATATCGGGATAAAATGTAGGTATATTATGTTTCAATCCTGGCTATAAAACTGTATGTCTGTCAAAGTTCATCTAAATAAGTTCAGCCGCCTTCCGCTATTGAGTAAAAAAATACCTGAACCTTCACATTTTTAATAGATAATATTAATAGGATTAAACAAACGCTAGTATTGTAAATAATTGTATATAAACCTAAAGTATATAGGTAGCTATTTTCGCCAAAAAGCTTCATTCCATAATTAATGTAACTTGCGTACGGTGACTCAAATTATTAAGTATACCTACAATATTTTCCTTTTTTAATCCATGGGGTCCATGAACTAACACAAACACATTAATATTACTTTCAGTTTGTACGACGACAGGCGAAAACCCAGGAGGTAGCGTCGGCAAGACTACACCAATTATTGTAACAAGTAATGCTAAGGAGCATTGCCGTCCAACAAAAAAAGTATGTGACTAGTTTTATTACCTACGAATACGAATTGGTAACCTCTTTATTTTTTTGAAGTCGTTTAAAAATAGAAACATAACGACTCTATGCCAACATAAAAATATCAATATATTTCTGCAAAAAATGTATGCTAATGTTAAGTTTCGACTTTCCAATCCATTGGGAAGACCCTATACGTGGTTCGATTCAATTTGCTATCTCTTTCATTTCCGTGCTTTTTCGTGTCTTTTGTCCTACTTATAAATTGTCAATGTGTGCAGTCTACGTCACAGATTTCAACGCAAATTACAATGAAGGTAACAGATATTGTCTATTATATACAAACATCATAGGTCGTACGCGATGGCGTTTGACCACAGAACAGTCTGTTCTGTGCGTTTGACAGTCCTTGGTAAAAATTTAGAATCGTGCGACACATTCAAAGGGATAGGGGGTGGGAGGGAGAGAGGGGGGCCTCCGTTGCCCCCCACTCTACTCCCATTACAAGGTATCACATAGTTTCGAAGATATTAAAAAAACAAAACTTAACCTAAAAAGGGTAAAAATCTACTTGATGGACCCATGCCCTAGAAGATTAAGATATATTTTGACTAAATTTTATATATTACCTTTAATACTTAAGTATTAGTTTTTATAAATAAAAAAATTTAAACCGACTTCAAAAAACCAGACAAAAAACAGTAAGTATACCTTACCTATTTAACTAAAAAAGCGACAAATAACTTGATATTGATATTGATTAATAAGCTTTAAATAAATTTAGATATTTACAACTTAATACCTAATACTTTATGATAGTCATTTTTAACTATTTAAATATTTAGACTATCATAAAATATTAGCTATTAAGTTGTAAATATCTAAATAGGTAATTATAGACATCTTATATATATATGTATTAAATAGGTAAATTAGTCAAGTTATCTATTGCTTTTTAGTTAAATAGATAAGGTATAGGTACTTACTGCTTTTTGTCTGGTTTTTTGAGGTCGGTTTAATTTTTCTTTAAAAAGTCAGTTTGTTTCTCGATTTTTGGTTGTGTCAATATATCGGAGCACTCTTGACAAAGGGATTGTAGTAGTTATGTTGTTCTTTGTTGAGTGGACTTCTTCATAATGCATCGCCACTTGTCTCTGACACTCATACTTGCCTATTATTTATGAGGATTTTTGAGAGGATTTCCCTCGATATCTCTGAAAGTTCGTGATAAAATCGTAACCATGTCAGGAGTAGTACCTACCCTTTTAAGCATCACGTTAGTCCTACATAATACTAAGTAGTTTCCATCGACTAATTGCAGTACTGTCCCCCAACTCCTAACCGTTAAGGAGTTCTGTAGCTTCACCATCAGCACAGCAGCATCAGATGTTGTTTCAAGCACAGAACATAAACTGTTCTGTGGTTTCAAGCATACCTCACAAGCATCACGTTAGCCCTACATACTGCTAAGTAGTTTCCATCGACCAATTGCAGAACTGTCTCCCAACTCCTAATCGATAAGGAGTTCTATAGCTTCATCATCAGCACAAGAGCATCAGATGTTGTTTCAAGCATACCTCACAAGCATCACGTTAACCCTACATACTACTAAGTAGTTTCCATCGACCAATTGCAGTACTGTCTCCCAACTCCTAACAGTTAGGGAGTTCTGTAGCTTCATCATCAGCACAGCAGCATCAAATGCACATAAGCACCATACGGGCATACAATTTTCGGTGGTTTCCCTCGATTTCTCCTGGATCCCATCATCAGATCCTGACCTGGTGAAAATGGGACCACCTCAGAAGTGAACTCTATTCAATAAAAAAAATTGAAATCTGTCTATAATTGACGGAAATATCAGAGAACATACATTAAAAAAAATACATACAGTCGAGTTGAGAACCTCCTCCTTTTCTTGAAGTCGGTTAAAAAAACATTGTTCGCTCACTCGGCTCGCGCGTTTTTTAATCGCAGTTCTAACCTAACCTAACCAAACCTAACGATACCTATCGTACTTTTCCGTAAACAACTTTTTTTCTTTACACCATATCAAATAATATTAATGCACATCGCATTAACCGTTTTGTTTGATGTTTTAATCGTTTTGAGGTTCAAATTGTATTTCGATTTTCTCAAAAACTATGCATTACCTTGTTATGGGAGTAGCGTTGGGGGGATGGGTGGACTCTTACCAATTCTTAAATCATGCCGCACGATTCTAAATCCAAACCCTGTCCTTTTTTAGCACGGCTCGTGGCGTACTAGTGGTTAAGAATAAAAAAGCGAGTAAGCCTTAGCCCGACCACAAACAAACCCTTCCGGTTCCGGCCAGAATGCAGTACTAAATATGCCACACGTCAAACACCTACTGAACCGAACCGGCAACAAGCAGACGGGAAACACAGCAAGCAGGCTTAGATAGCCAGATATTGCCGGCCCCAGTGGTGTATCCGGCGGCGGCGGCGGCAACGGGGCTATTACCTACCTTTGCAACAACATCGCGACAGCGATAACTCAAGTCACGTATCACCTAGCAACCCCACTGTTAGCAAAAAATTACCTTACCCTAAAAAAATTCTTTAAATTCTACATTGCACTTCTATTTCTTGCCTGGCTGGCTGGCTGGCACCGACTCCAAAAGGGTTATTTTTTGCTTTTTTATTTTTGAAGGCCCCATCTCGTCCTTGCTAAGCGACAGCATATTCCTAAGGATATTTTAGCCTATTGGGTCACATTACTAATATGCGTATTCCAAGTAAATTTTTGGTCAAAAGTAACGCCCAAGTATTTGACTTCTTTGAAAAAGGGGATTGGAGACCCTTTCATAGTAGGCGTAACAAGTTTCTCTAGCTTGCGCCCTCTAGTGAAAAGGACTATTATGGTTTTGCTCGGGTTTACCGATAGATTATTCTCCGTACATCATTTATTGATGAAGTTTCGAGATTTCTGGAGTATAGATGATATAGTGCTTTGACAGGGGCTGATAAGGGAAGCTACCATCATCCGCATAGCCCTGTATATCTAATTAAGTCTCTTTCTGAGGCTTCAACCAGCAACTGGTCAATAACTAGCGACCATAATAGCGGCGATAGGTCACCCCCTGTGGACAACCTTTTGTTATTCTAAAGCCTTTTGTGGTTCCATTTAGATTCACACTGATCGTTCTATTAAGAAGCATTGATTCGATCCATCGGATGGTAGTTGTATAAATCCCTTTAGCCTTCATTCCCTTGGAAAGGGCATCTATGGTAACGTTATCAAATGCTCCTTCAATGTGAAGGAAAGACAGAGTGCTATTTGTTTGTCCTCTAGAGACCCTTCTAGCCTATCTGTTAGTTCTAACAGAGCAGTTTCTGTGGATTTTCCTTTCTGGTGGGCATGCTGTCTGGGATACAAAGGACGTTCCCGTAGTGGTCCATCTCTAATACACCCTTCTATGACCTTTTTCATGCTTTTCAGTAGGAAAGAGGTAAGGCTTATTGGTCTGAAAGACTTTGGCTTTTCCTACATTATTATAAGCCAGTTTCACCACCGGTCCCGGATAGCTTATCTAGCAAGTAACCTGAGATAGTTTTTTATTTTATCTGTCAGCTAAGCTATCCAGAACTTATGGTGGTGAAACTGGTGGTGAAAGTGGTGAAACTGGTCGTTAATTATTAAAACAAACGTACCTTAAAACTATATTCTACGATGTAAGTAAAATAATTAGTTATCATGGTCTATTTTTTTTCAGCTTATTTATCAGGAAAAGGAGAAATGCATACAATTTTTATTCAGTGGAAAGCCAAATGACGAAAGGTCAGTATTTTTTAAATTATTATGTAAAGGTATCTAAGTATGTCTATAATGTAGATGTTATCGGAAATGTATAAAATTCGTCATGGTACAAATTGACCTTACTGATATGTTAAGGTCACTTTTCAATGGAACTAAAAATGTAAAGAAAAAATCGGTAATATTCGACCCTTTCGATATTTTTTCCGCGAATTGTTAAATTGTTGTCATTCATTAGTTTTATAATTTATACTTTCTTTTTTATTTAACGTCATAATAGGCACAGTAGGTGTATAAAGTAGAGTATGCTCCTCGGGGATAAAATGTCTTAGCCTTGGGCAGACTTGAAACCTACGCTTCATTCAGGATTCATATCATAATTCCCTCGCTTCGCTCGGAAATTAATATTTAGATTCCCTCATTTCGCTCAGGATTCAATATGCTGTGACATAAGACACTGCTTTATCCCCTTAATGCATAATCTACTATTAATGGACGTATGCAATGTACTATTAGATGTTAATTTTAGTCTGGAACTGGTTAACATTAATTTATTTTTGTATCAGGATCAGGACGGATATTTAGTCGGATTATCTTGTCGTTTTTTATAAAATTCGCTATGCTTACGTACAAATTTGCAAACCTCTAAAATATATAGACAAGGTAGGGTACTTCTATCAGAAGCAAGCTTTTCAAACTGCTTCCTGAGTTAAGCGACCTCTCTGGTTAGAGCTTCTATAGCTGAACTAGGACTGGCTTGAGGCTAACTAATGGATGCCACAGACGGTGAAGATCGTCGATGGAGGATGACGTCGATTGACCAGCGAGCACGGTCTGAATCCCGTGTTGTCCGAGAGGCGGTTAACCCAGATAGTCTTTAAGAAGTCGTCAGGAACGTTGGCAGGCTCTTAAGGTGACGCAGAAATTGAGAGGGCTTACGGTCTTCAAGCTCCTCGTGCATTAAAAGTTGCTTGATCTTCTTCTCTCTCGATGCCGAAAGCCGTCTGATCAGCTCGGTTTTCAACTTAGAATACTTTTGAGCTACCGAGTCAAAATAACAAAATCATAAACAATTTCTGTGTCTGTATCTTTTGCCAGCTGATTTACAATGTTTTCTTAACTAATTTCTTATTCTATGGTACATTTTTATTTACTTCCTTAATTACTTCTTTTACTATGCTTATTATATTTATCTTATATATTTATTACAGATTTTAACTTAATCATTTCTTATCTGTAAGACCACCATGTTTTTGTCAATATTCGCCAGTAGGTACTCTAGACATTGGCGGGGGCATGTCTTCCTCATGCTGGTCAAGAGGCATTATATTATAGTCCTCGATTTTGTCAGCCAAGAGATGTGTCCTTTCGACAACTATATGTGTTTCAGTCATCTTGGCTGACATTCTTTTAAGAGACTCTGTTATTTCGGACAGGTCTTCCGGTGTTTCTCTTCTTCTTTCCTCCTGCTCCTTGATGAGCGTGTGGAGGTCCTAATTAGTATTATTCATTTTCTCCAACCGCTCATCAAGGGCAGCAGTGGGTAAACTGCCCCTCCACTTGTGCGAACCAGATCTCGGGCTCTTCAGGCCAGAACGGTGGTAGTCGTGGACGACTTTAAAAACATCGACATTGGGTGTCGACTCTTTCCCATCTCTCTCTTTCTCGTTGGCATGGCGTCTCCACGTGTATCTCTAAATTCCTTTTCCATGTTTTAACTCGGGGTTACCAGTCCATACTATAGTTTTATATCAAAAAGTCTATACTTTTTCCGAGTAGCGTCTTAAGTGCACGAACAATGCGGTTATACATGTACGATCCGCGCGGACTAGTGCGAGGGTGCTTATCGATATACCGTTATCGATAGTGAGTCGATATCGACAAACTGATACACATTTTATATTTTATTTTAATAGGTAATTATAGGTAAATATCACAGACATAGATCTAAATAGACGACGCAACTGTATCTACTTCGCGTGCCCAGCATAAGCCAAAAACTCTTTTGACGGCTCAGTCCGCGTCCGACCGCTATCTCACTGACAGATAGCTGGAACGCTATCTTAATTGAAAAAACGCCTAATTGTGCGATTAAAAACTGTAAAAACACCACATCTGTGAGTAACCGAATAAACGGAGACCTTTTCTTCCACCGGTAAGTAATTTTATAATAAAATGAAGCTTATTTATATTAAAATTAATCAATTTTGTTATTGAAACCACAAAATGTACAAACGCGTCTATGCCGTTTAATTCGTAATAGACTGCGGGTTTTACTTAGCGCGGTAAATTTAACGTACTGCGTTAATAGGCAATGAATATCGAAACAGCGTAAGTATTTTATACCGCGCTACGCGTAGCTTTTCAAATTTATAATCGATTAGTGATGTCCACTCTTTAAAACACATTTCTCGATTATAAATTATAATCAATATTGAAAACAGAGGACTGATTGGATTGACAATACGTTGCACAAAAAAAACTTAAATGCTTTAAATTTTTACTATCACTTTTACTGGCCAACCACGGAATTGCGAAAAAAAATCAGCGTTCCATATATTATAGTGAAGTCGATGTTGTACTTTTCTATGGAACAGCTAATTTTTTTCCCGATTCTGTGATTGGTCCCTTAGTAAAAGTTGTTCATAATAAATGGACACTAACATCCCCTAAAATCTTTATACTAATTAAAATTTAGTGGTGTATATATTTTGTGCTGCTATCTAATAAAAATAATCACCTTCAATAATATACAAAATATAACCTTACTGAAAAAAAATAAAATGAAGTATTTAAAGAGCATTCGCCCGGACACTTAAAGGTCGTGGGTTCGAGTCCTATCGGAACTAGTTGTGAGACGGGTCGACTTTTTCTAAAACTTCATTTTAAATTTTTTCGGTAATACAAATTTCATTGTGAATGCAAAAAAGTAAAGATAAAAATAATTTGAATTATAACCTTGTTAAAATTTTGTGATTTGGAAAGTTTTTACCTATTCAGTATTAACTAAAATGACTTGCATCTAAAATACATGAATGTTGCAACGCAGATCGACTAAATAATACTTTAGTCGATCGACTTAACATTAGCACGGAAAGAGATTTAGACGTAGACGTCATTATAAGTACATAAAAAGTGGCACGCTCGGTTTTCATACAAATCGCGATACTTGCGTCGTCTATTTAGATCTAGGTATATATATTCTTATAAATAGATATAAGTGTAAATATTATTATAATAAGATTTAAGTATAAGGTTTAAGTTTTATGAATATTATCAGTATATTTTTATAAACTGTGATTGTTAAATAAATGTGAATATTATATTTGTGTGTATCTCTGTGTGAGTGTGTGTACGTGTGTGGTTACGGAGTAGCCTACACTACTTTATTGTGTCGCACTGTACTTTACTACTTCGATCACATTTTCGAGTACCACACACTACCAATGTTACTTTAATACATCTCTTTTTTTGCAGCAACTGCAACGATACTCAAAGTTTAGAGGAAGAATTTATTAGAGATTTCAACAAAACGGCCGATTGTTATGGAATGCCGGAATTGCGAGAAAAGGTTAACAGTTCTGTACTGGAGCGCGTCAATTTAGTGAAAGAGGCAACAAAAGATGCCAAAAGTATGATTTTTTACATTATTCCAACCCTATCCGGTCTGAAACTATCTCTATACTACCTACATGTGTCTCTTAATAAATATTTTTTACGAAGGATGGAGATACCTACTCTTAGCCAATAAATATAAAAATAGCATATTTGGCTACAGGCCCCTGTTAACGCCAAACAAAGAGTTTTAAGTTTATTAAATAATCCAGAGAGATTTGAATAACAAGCAAGTTCCAATTAGGATTAAATTAAATGCAACCAGAAAAAGTGCGGGATACCTTAGAACTTGGCGGGCGTTCTTTTGACTTTATTTTTGTTTTTCAACGAATTCTTTGAATATTATAAGTTCAGATAAGTGTTAATATGTTAATATTGTGTATATAATTTAGTATAAGCATGTATGAGTGTTATTTTTCATATCCGCTGCGAATTGGTAAGTCTTATCATTTAAGCACTAACTTTGATTAATGATCCTAAGGCACCTGGGGGGACAGCCCCCCAGGCGTCCCATGTTGTTACTTTTCCTTATGATTGTCTGGGAAGCATGGACAATAATGGGTCTGTAATAGATTCCGATGCACCTGGAAACCATTCTATACCTACGTCAAAGGGTATCGTCCCGTAAGGGCTGCAAACACTGCAACAAAAAGAGGAGACATCACAAATCTGCCTGTTTAAATATTATTAATAAATGAGCTATGCCTGCCAGTATTTTTTTTTCTTACCAAAGAGTATATATGGGTATGTCATTCTCATTACTTAATGAACACCCCTTGTAGATTCAAAATTATCTGGTACACCTCATTGTTATCGTGTCTGCGCACGCTGCGAATGCCAACTAAATATACTAAGATGTCTCCCTGGTGTTTGGTGGGACGCCCTTCCATCAACTTAAGGGCTTCTCTATAACGCCATCATTAGAAATATCTTAGAGTACGGGTCATACTTTTAAAACCATGCAACTTAGTTGGATTAAATAAGCTGGATTCTATCCAATCTAAATCACTACGTCTTATAGGTGGAGCTATGCGGTCCAGCCCGTTAAATGCACTCTAAATAGAATGCGTCGAACCTCCATTAAAATTAAAAAGGCAGATGCCATGTGACAAGTTTTCCGTGCTCTCCAGTTTTCGAAACACCCTATATACAATAAATTATGAAATTTGTCAGAAAAAGTTGATACGTCCCCATTGTCGATAAGTTTTTGTAAATTTAATTCTTTGCTTGCATTTACCCACCGCCACCGATCACAATATCTATTTTTCGATAAACTTTCAAGCTTTAGTCCTCGAGTACGATTGAAAATGTGACAGTAATGATAGCGACGATACTGGTTGCTTGCAAAGATAATATTGTAGTTTAAAAAAATATATATCTTTGGTTGCTTGGTGATTTTTAGGGTTCCGTAGCCTAATGGTAAAAAACGGTACCCTTATAGATTCGTCGTTGGAGGACATCTTTAAGCTTTTGGACTGGAAAGGACTCGGCATCAACATTAATGGCCAGTATCTGACACACCTTCGTTTTGCCGATGATATAGTCCTTATGGCTGAGACCTTGGAGGACCTGAACACAATGCTCGAAGATCTCCGTAGTGCTTCCCAAAGAGTGGGTCTTAGGATGAACATGGATAAGACGAAAATTATGTCCAATTCCCATGTTGTACCCACTCCAGTTCACGTTGGGAACACTACACTCGAAGTTGTTGACCACTACGTTTACCTTGGACAGAAAATCCAGTTAGGTAAGTCCAACTTCGAGAAAGAGATCTCCCGTCGAATCCAACTCGGTTGGGCAGCATTCGGGAAGCTCCGTAAAATCTTCGCGTCCAACTTACCGCAATGTCTCAAGACGAAAGTCTATGACCAGTGTGTGTTGCCAGTGATGACTTACGGTAGTGAAACGTGGTCGCTAACTATGGGTCTGATAAGAAAGCTCAAGGTCACCCAGCACGCAATGGAGAGGGCTATGCTCGGCGTTTCCCTACGAGATCGAATCAGAAATGAGGACATCCGTAGGAGAACTAAAGTAACTGACATCGCTCGAAGGATTGCTCAGCTGAAGTGGCAGTGGGCGGGACACATAGCGAGAAGAACCGATGGCCGTTGGGGCGGAAAGGTTCTGGAATGGCGACCGCGCACAGGACGTCGCTCCGTGGGTAGGCCCCCGACAAGGTGGACCGACGACCTGGTGAAGGTCACGGGAAGCCGCTGGATGCGGACTGCGCAGGACCGATCGTTGTGGAGATCCTTGGGGGAGGCCTATACCCAGCAGTGGGTGTCATGTGGCTGAGACGACGATAGATTCGTCATGTCTGTCTGTCCGTAGTATGTTTTGTTAGATAATCAGCCCCCGCAGGCTGATGTTTACCATGTTTGTATTTTGTTTCGATATTTCGGCGCAGTTGCATGCGCCATAATCACGCACGAAACTAATCATACTGCCATCACAGTCTATCTATGCAAATGCATACAGTCGTCCGACTGACACGTTTTGCCAGAGCAATCATGCGGGGTTCGCGGGCGAGAGGGGGTGCTAGCGAGACCGAGCTGCCATACGGTCACTCGGGACAATGACATATGTCCTGTCAAATACTTTGAAAGTGTTGTCAAAAGCGGCATGGTCGCGAGGTTTCAAGGGCATTGTTCCACTGTTAGTTAGTTTGTTACACTGTGCTGCCATGATATCGGAGCGGAGACTCGAAACAAAACACAAACATGGTAAAAATCCAGTTTCTCATAATAATGACCATGAAAGTTTAAAATGTTTATTTTATTGTTGGTTACAACTATAATTTCAGAATTTTTCGCCAATGGTGGCTTGTCGTGCGTAAACGCAGCTAAGGACAAAATTAACGGATGTATTCATGATAACATCAAGGGCATAAACGAGACACAACTAAAGAACTCCATACTGAAGCAGAAGTTTTTAAGTCACAATGTAAGTACCTAGCTTTATATCTAGATAGAGTCAGTAATCAAACTAAATAAAACTACTTCATGATAAATACAAATAATAAATAGTAAGATGTGCTATGAACGGATAAAACTAAACTCGTCTGAGTAACTATCATTTAACCATACCTACAAAACATACCTGCATAATTCGTATAAGGTCTGGAGCTCTATTTTTGAATCGCTCGTATGACTTACGTCACACGCATGCGACTTAAGTCACGCGTCGCACGCTTGTTTCGCTCGACTGCAACGAGTGGGTTAGGGCACTCGTTGCGTTGGTGGGTTGATTTTCATCAAAACTTTATGTATCAAGGCTGTAAATATCAGTAAGTATTATTTATACCTGTTATTTTTATGACATGTATATAAATTTGAATAAACAGTACCATAAATAAACAAAATTCTTGTGATTCAAAACATAACTTATAAAGTCTACACCGGGGTAAGGTAAACTACTTGGTCGGGTAAAGTGGAACATATGTTCCCCTTTCCCGATGTCAGGAGTCGTAAACTTTTTAAAACTGTAGTCTGTTTAAATTGAATTAATGGGGAATTTATGCCGAATTTTTACGCCGAAAACCGCATACGAAAAAAGACGCTACTCAATAGCAATAGAGGTGAGAGCGTTTTATCACGCAGTTGGTCGTTGGCGGCGCGGAATGGGCGAGCGACGTTTTAAAACGTCCCTGGCCTTTCAAAGGTAAACGTTACCGGTCCTCCATAGGTTAATAACCGCATAACCGTGCATTAGGTGCATTATTTAAAAAAATTGTATTGTATTTTTCTCGGAAGCAGTAAATTTTTCTCGTGGTGTACATAGACATGTTCTTTATTATTGTTATCAAATTTTTCACTCCGTATTACAAATTTCAATTTCAAACCATTGTAAGAGAAACAGGGTTATCCAATAGCGACAACCGGCTGTCTGTCTCATCGGGCAATAACTAACTTTATATAAATGTTGAGAACTACAAAAAAATTGGCAAAATAAAATAAAATTAATAAAAAAAAGTTTATTAAATCTTTTAAATTTTAATACAAACACAAATAAAACAAATTGAACGATCGATTGCTAACTTCACCACTAATGGAGGAGGACTCCCTTCCACCCCGGTGGCTCTGTCCCGGTACGAGACTGTTGGGAAAAAAGCATCAACGACCCCGATAATTCATGTGTAACACCCCGTTACTTATCGGGGTCGTTAATGCTTTTTTCCCAACAGTCTCGTACCGGGACTGAGCCACCTGGGCGACACTAGCGAAGTGTCGGCCACCCCGGTATTTTATTTAACGGGACGGATGGTACATATCTAGTACCATCCACGCCGGAATTGCGTTTATGAGAATTTAAAAATAAATTATTTTATTATATTTATTCTCCACCGTGAAATTAAATAGATTTATTAGAATTGTGTAGGTACTTTTGGTGCGGTGAAACAAAGATGGATGACCGCAAATGAGATAGATAACAATTGTGCAGGCACACCAAGTATGGGCAAAAAACGATGAGTGACCGAAAATAGTATCTAAGGTCATTTATATTATTAATTTTGACAGATCCAAAATAAACTTTATTAATTCAGCTTTCCAGGAACTATTGAATTTTCAGACTAGTTCTAATGCGTATAGCTGAAAAAATATAATCTCTGAGCTTAGTTCTTTTGTTTTCTTTCCCGGTTTTTGGGGTACGGGAAACACTTAATAAAATTTTAGAAGTATTAATGTTCGAGCAGATTATTCTTGTAATGTGTTTTAACAAATATCATCAATCGAATGTAAACTTTAGTTCGTTGAAATACGGTGTAAAATATAAAATATTTTCATCAAGCGGAATTTGGGGTAAGGGGTAATATGAGCTTGAGACAGGGGTTGAACATAAAACAAAAGGCGGTTATTTAATTATAAATGTACTCGTTTACCTATTAATATTTAATATACGAAAGTCTCACAAATCAGTCTCAACAGTAATTTTGGTTAAGTGTTGTCACTCAATCCCAGTTCTGACAGCCTCTAATATTTTTTCCAAGTGGTATGAGGCATTGTTAGTTTTCTCATATAATTTTTAGGCATTGTCTGCAACAATTAATATAATCAATCATTGATATTATTTATAAAGAAAGAACTTAATTTATATCAGTCAATGGCAACAAAAGACGTTGAAGGCAGAAAAGGACCTGCCCCCTAATTGTCTAATTTCAAAATGTATCACAATACCTTTCAAAGGTATTATAAAAGTGAAAGTGATTTATGGTATTGTGTAACTTATAGTCGCAATTTCTTTCGGAACGAATGATGTTTTAAATGACACTTCATTTGACACTTCTCCATTCATTTGAAAGATATTTTCGTGTGTCACTTTGCTTAGACAGTTCAATTTGGTTCATTCCAATACCTTTCAAAACGCGTCCCTATCACAATCCCTATCAAATGTCAAATAGTGACAGCCTGAAGTATGGAAATATCTTTCAAATGACGAATTGAAAGGGATTGCGATAGATTTTAAAATTAGACAATAAGCCCCCTGTTCTCTTAGTACTTTGGCAAACTAAAATTGTTTTCTAAAACAATCGCTTTGTCTCTTTAATATCGAAGACTGCTTTACCGACATGAATAGGATTGGATAGTTATCGAAAACGTTGACAGTAAATGTCAACTCGTACTAAGGGCTCTGATAGAAAACGTTTGTAATCAAATCAATTTGCCAAATAGGTAAGTAGTAGTTGTAGACATACAATTATAACTCTATATATTTCACAATTAAATCTCGGAACAATAACTATTTTTCGCAGGAGAATGGGAAAACTGTGACAGAGCCCTAAATCATTCTGTCAAAATAGACCCTAATTATTCGCGGGCGACGCCGAAGGCTACTCCTAGAATACGTAATATATCAAAAGACTGATGATTTTAATCAATACTAAGGCCGATATTACAGGACGTGACTCAAGCAGTGATCTGGTAGGCTTATTACGAGTTTGGCAAACTTGACTTTACAGTAAACGTTAACGTAAAATGTAGCTCTGTCTCTTTCACACTTAGCGACTGTTTTACCGACATGAGCAGTGTATCCGATAGTCTACGCTCACGAGTCCTGTAAATGTCATGTTAAGCAAGGGGTACTGTACTTGAGCACAGTTAGAAAGTGACGTCGCTACATGCGGTGAATAAGCACGTCCCTTTCTAACTGTTCTCAAGTATAGATCACTGCTTGAGTCACCTTCTGTAATACGGGCCTAAATGCCATTATACATGTACTTATATAAATCAGTTCGCTCTTAATAAAAAACAAATCAATATTTTTTATTCAAAATAAGGCGTCAAACTCCACGTAAAAAAACTGTCAGTGTCACTGAGTTCTCCGAGTTCTCTGTGAACTCAATGAGTTGTACTCTGTGTTCGACTTTGTTATTCTATTGACTGACAGTGACCAAATTTACGAAAAAAGTTTCGACCTTTTGCTCCTCGGAGTCAAATTCCACACGAAACTTTTGCTTACTGAGCAACTGAACCCTGGACGGTGCGAAATCGACGGTTTTAAAATCAACGGCGGAGTGGAAACTCCTGATGGTGTCTTCACGGGCGGCTGTTTCCTTTTTGATGGAAGGTTTAGAAACCTGCGGGATGGTGTTGTTCGCTGGAGATTTGGTGAAGGTTTTCTCAAAGCTTTGGACGCCATGGCAGCGTAAGATATGGCTCTCTCAGGTTTTTGGCTTACCATAGGGTAGCTTTTTTAGCTCTTTCTTGATGGAATCTCGCTCTATGGTGGTTATGTTCTCGACAGTGAGAGCTGTCGAGATCTGAGGTTTTTCACTGCATGCAAGTGCGGAGGTTGATGGTGTCTCCTTAGGTTTGGAAGATGACGAATAGCAGACGGTGACCGTCATCTGGCACAAGGTGATGATTCGCGTCTTCTGGTACTTTGTGAAAACTCGTCGTCGCACATGTTGGTAGCTGCTTTCACTTGCGTTAGTAGTTAGGCGTAAGGGGATGAGATTAGCCGGTCGGGCGCCGCGGGGAGGCTCTCCTTAAACCCCCCTAAACGAAATATTAGTTGATAGAAGTAGACAAAAAATATAAAGTAATTAAGTTAATCAAATTAGTTTCTGAATTATATCAGAAAACATGTAAGGCTAGCACGATAAACGATTGAAATAGTATCGAGGACGAAACAAGGACCTAATGTCTAAAATATATAGGAAACTGTGTCTAGTTCCGTTTACTTCCGGAACGAACGCTGCTCAATATGTCATACATTTTTTTTTATTTACTTACTCGATACTTACTCAAAAGTTTTTCGTACTTGGCCTACTGTACCTCTATCACGAAAAACTTTCGTCTTCGTATCGAGCACGAAGGTATCGTCAAAAAGTGTAGTTCCGTTTACGTCCGGTAGGAACGATGCTCAATAAGTCATATATTTTTTGACGATACGTCCTCAAAGTTTTTCGTGATAGACCTACTGATTGCGTAGCTTACATCAGTAAGCTACGCATATTTTACACCTCTTTAATATTTATACTGGGAGATACGTTAAGAGTCCTATAAGTAGGTACATATGTGCGTGTCTTTTTGAAATAAATTGTTTAAAATTTTAAATAGAAAAATATTGGAAAAACAACTTGGCTACGAGTCCCATCTGCGAATTCACTTGTGGCCGAGTTGTTTTTTTTCAATATGATTTTTTTTTGTAAAAAAACTATTTTAAATATAACATTTAAAATTTATCATAAGTATAAAAATAGCATTAAAAAATGCAAAAATTAAAAAACAAAAATAAATTGTTTTGTTTTTACAGAAACCGACGTGCAGCCGCGGCAGGCATATATTCAATTGCATAGTAAAAGTTTTAAACACAAAAGCATCATGCACGAACACAAGCGTGGAATACATCCGGTCCCTGCACAAGGCGATCGAAAAATATTGCACCATGGTATGTCGTCATGGATAAATTTTAAATAGAAAAATATTAGAAAATATCAACTCGGCCACAAGTGAGTTCTCAGTCCCATCTGAGAATTCTCTTGTATCCAAGTTGACTTTTTAGTTACGTGCAGGCAATACCGTGCAGTCCAAGCTTGCGCAGTCCGAATCTTTAGCATTTCAATGATTACTCAGACCGCGCTTTCGGAATACCGTCATCCCGGCGCTCTGTCTTAATTGCGCAAACCGTTTCAGATAAGACGTTGCGTGTCACCGGTACCGAAGGCCAGTGCCCCAGCAGTGGGGATATTAAAAATGGGCTGATGTGATAATGATGTATGACCACGTTATAGTATTAATTCCTAATAATAAAATCAGACGACATCTGAAAGATCTGGGGGGTTATCCTTGACGGGATCGCGTTGAGATCGAGATTGAATGTCAATTCCATTTTAATTGCCGCTAAACTCGATTACTAGAGTACAAAATTACTTTATTTACTAATTTCAAGTATTAATTTTTCGTTTTCTTTTTTTATTCACGACCGGGAGACTCTTAAATCATAAATCATAAATCATTTATTTGCTAAAACATGGTATAAAAAGGTGTTACATTTTTGAGGACACACATGTTTTGCCAAGGTTATGGCATGCAAATTATTTGGATACAACATTAAACATTATGCTTGCTACTTAATTATTTACTTGTTTATATCAGTCAATGGCAATTTTTATACTGTCAAAATTTTATACTGTTAACGAATTTTTGCATAAAAATTCTAAAATTCGTTAACAGTATAAAATTTATTCTTACAGGGCCAATTATATAATACTTTTTTAAATGGGTTAGTATTTTTTTTTTTATGTCAGCAGGGATTTTATTATAAATTTTAATACACATAAACAAACAGTTTTTTGTATATTTGGTCGACTTAGGGATATCTTTTAAAACAAGTCTGTGTGGGTTCCTTTTTAGTCTGGAGTTTATGTCACCAGCTTTGATAAACAAGTCCTTATGTTTATTTACAAAATTGCATATTTCGTAGATGTACAAAGATGGTACAGCCTTCATCATACCTGATGTTAAGTATGGATAAGGCTAAAGATGGAAGCGAGCCTCTCCCGGAATCCTCAACCACTGAGGAACTGGCTATCTTATCTCTAACCGCCTGAACACAACAATGTTGAAAACATCGTTGTTAAGGCGTCAGACCTAGATAAGATGGTGGTAGTTAGCCAGGCGGACTCTGATACCGGTGGTTGTTACCACTAGCCCACAGAGGCGGCCAGAACGTTGCGTGTGGCCGGTACGGAAGGCCAGTGCCCCAGCAGTGGGTTATTAAAAATGGGCTGATGTGATGATGATGTATGACCACGTTATAGTATTAATTCCTAATAATAAAATCAGACGACATCTGTAAGATCTGGGGGGTTACCCTTGACGGGATCGCGTTGAGATCGAGATTGAATGTCAATTAAATTTTAATTGCCGCTAAAATCGACTACTAGAGTACAATATTACTTTATTTACTAATTTCAAGTATTAATTACTTATTATAAGTCTTATCACTTGTGTGGATATCAAATAAAATTTTTACCTGCATAAGTATTTATATACCTACGTGTTTAAAACCCAGACACAATCAAACACAAATGTTCATTTAGAACATAAATACACTGGATCGCAAAAAATGTAGGTCACTAATAAAAAACGTGATAGTTTCTTAAATAGGGTAAACTGTATAATGATGATAATCATTAAAAAAAATATTTTTCTGTTAACAGGACACCACTTTGGGACAAACATGGAAACCCAATCTTACAGGAATAATCATAGGATGTCTTGCGGCATTAATTGTCGTTTTGCTTGCAATACTGTTTTTAATCAAGAAACTCGGAAAGCGGTCAGATTCTCCCAATGAGCAAGCACAGTCCTATAATGTATCATTTCAACCAGGGACCGATAAGGTTACCCGTATGAGGGGTTAAATCGGTTTAATTTTTCGGGTTAGGTTACAAAACCCTATAATATGGATTAATCCGTATTTATAGGTTAATCAGCTGTATAATAACCGGTTACCGCATAATGTTCATTTTCGCTAGTAAAATTTATGCAAGAAAGTGATGGAGATAGTGGATGCGCGGCGGGCGGCGGCGCATCTCTTTGAATCGTCATGTCACAACTCGTAGAAGCCGGCAAGATCATTCAATTTTCATTACTATTACTAGCGGTTTAAAACATACTTTACACCGACTGTGATCGCGTACGGTATTATTGTTTTGATGTAGGTATTTGATTAAGTATGTATTTACGAGTAGTAGCATGAGAAGAAGAACTACAGACAGATCGAGTGAGAGCAGCGTTTAGAAAGAAAGTCGTTTAATATATGTTACAGTTACGTTTATAGTGTAGTTATTAAATAAATTGTTTTCGTTTATTTAGTACTAGCGGATCCTCGCGGTTTTACCCCGTTAATAAAATAAAATATAGCCTATTATGTGAAAATAAAATCAAAACAAAATAGGTACATAAATAATGATTTTTTTTTATAAACATAAATTATTTTTCTCTACAGTTCGTCGTTCCGTTTTAATAACTAAATTGTCACCATTGAGCAAAATAGGATGTTCCAATACCGGTATTGAAATGTCTGATACCGGGATCCCGGTATTGGTAGTTTATTTTATTTTTAGTTTATAACTGATTGCAATAAACAATCACTGCCGCCCATAAACCCTTTTAATTGTTTATATTATATTGAAATCGATATTTTAGTGATTTAACGACTTGGAATAAATATAAAATAATAAGAACTAGAATTTAAAAGCAGATTATTGTCGAGATGATGGTTACTTAAAGAAATTGTTTAATAGGCTCCACTATATTTGATAGAATCAGGCGTTACTTGGCGGAAATCCATATCTTAGTAGAAAACGAAAAATATGTGGCGTAATTCCGCAAGAAAAAATGCAGATGCAGCCCAGTGACACACCTTGCACCTTCACCGACTACTCTACACGTGTTTCGCCCACACACGGAGCATCCTCAGGAGTTGTTAGACCGTGCCAATCTCAGCACCGAGTGAGTAAAATGGCCCCAAACATTTTATGCTTTAATGCTTCCCACTCCCCCCCTCCCCGCCCCCAGTGTGACGCATCGCGACTATAAGAGTGAGACAGAGTTATAATTAATAGAAATTGTTATAATTAATGTAAATTAAATGTAAAAGATATAAATATGTGATATCGATGGAAGTTTTTTTTTTTTTTTTTTTTTTTTTTTTTTTATTATTTATGAATCCTTATCACTGTTTGTTTGTCTACAAATACGCAGAAGTGGGGAGGAAGAAACATTTATCTGATCGTTAAGTATGGCTCCATCAACATTATGTTTGATAATTTCTAATTGTTCCAACACGTTCAGTCGTAAACTTTTATTACAAGTATGTAAAACCTCGTAGGAATGCCCATCAGATAATTGGTGACCGGTATCTAATAAATGTTCCGCGAAATGAGATCGTTCTGGTCGGGCATTCCTATAGGCAGAAATATGTTCTTTATAACGTGTTTCAAAACAGCGCCCAGTTTGTCCCACGTATACAGAATTACACTCGTCACATGTTAACCTATATACACCTGACTTCCTGCCAACCTCTGTTTTTTCCTTACCATTGCAAATGGCCCGTCGAACGGTGTTAGTGGTTCGAAATGCCACGTGAACGTCGTTGTTTCTTAAGATTTTTGATATTTTCTCTGAAATTTTCCCTACATAAATCATACTTGACCGATAAGTATGAACAACACGTTCACGCGGCACCGCATATAAAAGTTTAGCCATCTGTTTGTTAATTTTAGTCTTAACCATTTTATCTATCATCCGTCGATCATAACCATTTGCAACGGCAATATTATAAATGGTATTTAATTCTTTCATATAAGATTCATTTGACAAGGGCACCGTCAATAGACGATTGATATAAGAATGAAAAGCAGCTAGTTTGTGTTGCCAAGGGTGACAGGAAGCCGCGGGTATTACTACATCAGTATGTGTAGGCTTTCTATATATTTGGAAATTATGACGACAATGTTCCCGTGTAATGGTTAAATCTAAGAAATTTATAGAATTATCGACTTCAACTTCTAGTTTAAATTTAATCTTTGGATGTAAATTATTTACAAATGAATAGAAAGACTCTAATTCTTGTCTAGTACCGGTCCAGCATATGAGTATATCATCAACATAACGATAATAATAAAGAATGTTATTATTACCTGTGAAATACCTATTCTCAAAATTGTCCATGAAGATCTCCGCCATCAGAGGTGATAACGGAGAACCCATGGCCAACCCCTCCTTCTGTTTGTAATACCCACCATTGAATTTGAAATAGTTTTGTTGCATGCAAATATTGGTTAAATGCACAATTTCGTTTGCCTCCCCTGGATGAATACGCCTTCTCTCTAGAATATTTGAGAGTATTTTGAGAGTTTCTTGATAGGGAACGTTAGTAAACAAACTGTCAACATCCAGAGAAAGAAAAATAGAATTAGGAGGTAAAATAACATCCCTTATTTTGGCAATTAAATCTGCTGTATTTTGAATACTACATTTAGGATAAAATGATGACTTTTCTTTAATAATATCATTTAACTTTTTTGCTAGTTAATATGCTGGACATCCTATATATGAAACCACAGGGCGCACGGGAACATTGTCTTTGTGTATTTTAGGTAAACCGTACAACACAGGGGCCTGTGGATTCATCGGGGTGATTAGCCGAGATGAATAATCGTTTGGAAAAAGAAATTTACAATGATTAATATTATTTTTGACCTCCGTGTTGTACCGTGTCGTCGGGTCCGAGCGCAAAGGAATGAAGTCGTCGCTATGAATTATGTCCTGAACTTTATTTATGTATTCATCTTTATTTAATATAACAATACTATTGCCCTTATCAGCCTTTGTCACTATTAAATCATTATTATCTATTTTTTGTTGCAACGACCTCACTGTTCGCAACTCGGGCCCCCCACAGTTAGTAGGTTGAATTTTATTTAATTCGTTGGTAACCACACCCTTCACCATATTATCCTTTTTATTAATAACAATAGCCACCTCTGAATCTACAGCTAATCCCTCCACCAAAGATGAAGTCAATTTTGGGGTTATGTTATATTTGAGACCTTTTTCCAAAAGCGACACCTCGCTTTGGGAAAATTGCACATTTGTTAAGTTTTCTACGCGGGGATAGAAGGAATGTCCATCACCAATACTACCATTGTTATTTCTACTATGTCTACCCACATTACTTCCACCGTGTTGTGTTACCCTTAACCTTTGTAATTTGTGAGATTGATTAATAAACTTATAATGAATAGTCTGTGATGCGAGATCTCTAGCCTTTTGGTCTAAAAGGTCGAACTCAACGCTATGTAAATTGTGTGATAATTCTGTATGTAAAATTTTAATATGTAATTTAAGATTGTCTCTAATCGCGAACCAACGGCGAGATTCCGCATCTAACCAGACTTTTTGAGCTTTACGTATGGCCAAACCGGCCGCAGGACTGGTCGTGTTGGAATGGATATTAATATAATTTGGAATGACATTGAATCGCTTGCATTGTTGATTGAACCATACATTTTGAGACGCCACCCGATGGAGTTTAGTTAATTTGATGTAAAAACACACACGGGAACATTGTCGTCATAATTTCCAAATATATAGAAAGCCTACACATACTGATGTAGTAATACCCGCGGCTTCCTGTCACCCTTGGCAACACAAACTAGCTGCTTTTCATTCTTATATCAATCGTCTATTGACGGTGCCCTTGTCAAATGAATCTTATATGAAAGAATTAAATACCATTTATAATATTGCCGTTGCAAATGGTTATGATCGACGGATGATAGATAAAATGGTTAAGACTAAAATTAACAAACAGATGGCTAAACTTTTATATGCGGTGCCGCGTGAACGTGTTGTTCATACTTATCGGTCAAGTATGATTTATGTAGGGAAAATTTCAGAGAAAATATCAAAAATCTTAAGAAACAACGACGTTCACGTGGCATTTCGAACCACTAACACCGTTCGACGGGCCATTTGCAATGGTAAGGAAAAAACAGAGGTTGGCAGGAAGTCAGGTGTATATAGGTTAACATGTGACGAGTGTAATTCTGTATACGTGGGACAAACTGGCGCTGTTTTGAAACACGTTATAAAGAACATATTTCTGCCTATAGGAATGCCCGACCAGAACGATCTCATTTCGCGGAACATTTATTAGATACCGGTCACCAATTATCTGATGGGCATTCCTACGAGGTTTTACATACTTGTAATAAAAGTTTACGACTGAACGTGTTGGAACAATTAGAAATTATCAAACATAATGTTGATGGAGCCATACTTAACGATCAGATAAATGTTTCTTCCTCCCCACTTCTGCGTATTTGTAGACAAACAAACAGTGATAGGGATTCATAAATAATAAAAAAAAAAAAAAAAAAAAAAAAAAAAAAAAAACTTCCATCGATATCACATATTTATATCTTTTACATTTAATTTACATTAATTATAACAATTTCCATTAATTATAACTCTGTCTCACTCTTATAGTCGCGATGCGTCACACTGGGGGCGGGGAGGGGGGGAGTGGGAAGCATTAAAGCATAAAATGTTTGGGGCCATTTTACTCACTCGGTGCTGAGATTGGCACGGTCTAACAACTCCTGAGGATGCTCCGTGTGTGGGCGAAACACGTGTAGAGTAGTCGGTGAAGGTGCAAGGTGTGTCACTGGGCTGCATCTGCATTTTTTCTTGCGGAATTACGCGACATATTTTTCGTTTTCTACTAAGGCTCCACTATATCCAAGGCTATTGATACCGGAGTTCCTCTGGGATCTGTTCTCTCCGTGAGAATGTGGCAAGAATAGAGTCCTATTCTTGCTACATATTAATGACCTGCTTCAGCCCGGTACTGTTAGGTATGCAGTAGGCAGCACGGTTACGGAGAGATGTATCCAGTGCAAAAACCAGCGGGGAGGAAACCGATTCTTTAAGAGAAGCCATGATTGAGCGGACAAACTCCCAATGGAGTGACAACAATCTGGTCAGTTTTAACGCAGCCAAAACACAGGCTCGTTATGCTCAGCCAAAAAGAGTCCTTTCAACATCACTCTTACTTTTCGAAGTACAACTGTACCAGTTCAGTGGCAATCTTCAACTTCTTGGTATGAAGTTGTCATCAAATCTCAACTTCGGCGACAAAATCGAGTTGAAAGCTCAAACTACGACAAAAAAGTTGGGCATCCTTAATAAGGTTAAGCGGTATTTCACACCGGAACAGCTTCTTATCTTATATAAAGCGCAAATCCGTCGATGCATGGAATACTGCTCCCACCTTTGGGATGGTTTACCAAAATACCAGCAAGCCGCGCTCGATTCGGTGAAAATGGAAAACAGAACCAGGAAACTCGTTGGAAATGATGCACTGGTGCATACCAAGCTCCAGAGTCTCCCTCATCATCAAATAGTTTCTTCATTGTCGGTGTTATACAGATTGTACTTCGGAGAGTGTGCTATTGAAATAACATGCGCTCATACCGCCAGTTTCTTTTTACCACCGGGAGTCCCCCTATCTGGTTGATACTCTACGTCTATCGTGCACAAACAACAAATAAAAACATAGCCCTTCTCCTAATCTTTTTTCATGCGTACAGCCAGGGAGCAGAATTCCCTGCCTGCGTCTGTATTCCCGGGAGCTACAAGCCTAGTATATTCAAAGCTCGAGTGAATAGGCGTTTTCTAGGCAAGCTCGCTCCATTTTTGACCTCCTTTTAAATTAACGATCCAGAATGAGGTCAAGAGTAAACCTCTTTAATGTAAGAAAAATCTGACTATGGCCGGACTTTTGGCCATAACATTTTTAACACGAATTATTGTATAAAAAGAAGACTGATTTGTCTAGACGTTGTAATTACTCTTGTAATTACTGTTATTTTTTATCTTCAAAATTTTTTGCTGAGTGAGTTACGCGAAAGTAAAAAAAAAAATTGATTTGGAAAAATGTGCAGTAACGTTATTTGAATCTTTTACATGGTAACACGTTGTATAGTTATATGATTCTGCAAAACTTATTTATAACTTTTTTTATCCCATCAGGGCGACATGAGACTAGTTATTTTTTTCTAGTATATTTTCTTGTTTAATATTTATCACAAAACTTATTTGTTTAATTTTGTGGAGAAAATAGCTTTTACAGAAATACCTACCTAGTTCCAAAAAGAATGATAAATCTAAAAAAAGTTACGTTTTTTCAATACCGATATCTCGGGATCCCGGTATTGAGAAAAAAGCTTTCGGTATTAATACCGGTATTGAGAAAAATCCGGTATTCGAAAGCCCTAGTCCGCGCGCCCCGCCCGCCCGCCGCGCCTGCCGCCTGTCCGCTACGTAATTTGCATGCAAACAAATATGGAACTTAACTTCTTTACGGATGTTTCGATTTCTATTAGCAATTATAAAATACGCTGCGCTGCGCGCCGACTCCGTCCTTGTAAGTATGGCGCGCTCAACTCGCTGTCACACCAATAAACGACAGCAACAACAATCACAGCATGCAGTGGCGGCGCGACGGCGCCGGTACCTACCTACAGCATGGTTTAAATAGCTTCCGTCCGACCGATCCCGATGTGTAGGTACAGTCTGGGAACTTCCCGGTTGACCAGTATAGTTTTTTTAGGGAGCTTTATTGAAAAAAGTTATAGATATTTATAAAACGTTTTTATATCACAACTAATAGAACATTAATAGGTATTTCATTTGAATAATAAAGTATGTCTTAAACCTATGTGCTTTCCGAAAAAACGTTTCCCAAAAAAACTCTACTGGTCAACCGGGAAGTTCCCTGATTGTACCACCGAGCTCACCTATCCGATCACCAAAATCTCAGCTATCTTTTTTTTTATTATTCATATAGGTACCTAAAGTGGTTGAGTCAGTGTGCTATTATAACTTAATTCTGTTATTATTTATAATGTTTTGGGTTCCTCCTGCACATCTTCAAACATTGGTTGAGAATCATACTGTTTTTGGTCACAATAACGACGGAATTATTCTTCCGTATCCATCTCTGTCTCCGGTACATATTTCCTTTTCGTGGACGTTTTTAATAATAGATAATTATACAATATCAAATCAGCCTAGTAGGACTGCAAAACGTGCTTAATGTAATCGTTTGAGATCGTAGAGGTCACTGCTCTCCACCCGCTCTGGTGTTTTGTGTCTGAAGTATTTCGTTTCTCCTATCTCTTTCATTCGGATTAATCAGCATTATTTTTATGGTTAATCCATATTGTATAAGGGTTAATCTGTATAAGGGTTAATCGGTATAACGGTTAATCAAATATACGGGTTAACCTTATAACCGGATTGATTTCAACAAAATGGTGAAAATAGGGCTAAAACAGCTACAATCGGGAATAAAACGAATTAGTACCTGTTGTGGGTCCTACGCACAGACATAGATCTAAATATATGTCTGTGGTCCTACGAATAACAAATGAAACGACTAACGCCTGAAATTATTAACCTATCTGTAGATATGGTTCATTTGAAAAGGAACTTAAAAATCTATTACTTTCCAAAACTTATGATAATTTGAAAAAATATTTTAAGGAAAAAATACGATTTGGTTAATTTAATTGTTATTATTTTAATTTTGTTCAAATACTTAGTAGGTTTCGCTTTTGTTGTTATTATTACTACAAATATTTGATTGCTTATATACCTTAGAGTTTTTAACACATTTGTAAGTAAATTATACTTAGTTTAATGTTTTCTTTTTATGTTTAAACTTAAAATAATGATGGTTAAAACCACAATACCTTGAAAAGGTAAATTTGCAACTATAACAACAAGGTTAATTACCTATTAAAACATAAAATGTGCACTACTTTGTTACGAATTTATGTGGAATAAATGAAGATGAATATGGCTATCTGAGACCGTTGCATAGGAGAGACTGAACAGTCGTTATATATATGCCTATCTTGGTTATGTTACCTAGCAACCACTGATATTTTAGGTTATTTTGGGCTAATTAACAAAAATATATAGGCAACAAAGCTCTAGTAAGCCTATCACTTACTGAGGATACGTTATTGAAACCGACCGTAAATCATATTAACAAAAATATCCTAGGTAACTATCTCAGATATCTCAATCGACAACAGAGTGGTTAGTGTGAGTTTTCTCGCCTTACTCGCTTATGCCGAAGTTAGCGAATTCAGTTTAATTCTCAACCTTACTCTCATTGTATTAAGGCTGTGTCAAAATTTCACTCTTACGCGATGGCACAGAATACTAAATAGTTAAGTAGATTATTAATTTCGAGCATTTTTTAAGTTTCTATGTTTCTTATATAATTATGTATGTAAGCTTACCTAAATCATATATTATTCTATAATAAAAATATCTACGTCCCAAATACCTTTGACTTTGAATATAATATCAAGTACCTACCTACCTAATTTTAAGGAACGATACAATAGGCTATTTGACATGTTTTTAAAATCCATTTTATATTATGTAGTAGAGTTTAAGGAACCCAGTAAAAGTTGTTCTTTTATAATTCTGCTACATATTTGGTGAAAAATATCAAATTAAAAATTCAATATTTAAATAGCGCGCCAAAACGCTACATTGACAATATGGCGCTGCAATGGGGTCGGTGACGTCACTTGCCTGTATTCTGATCTGCGGGACATAATCATCCACATACGAAGGCAAACGATGTTTACAAGCAGGTGACGTCATCATAAACTCGACGAATCTGGAGCGTTTTGTGTCACGTGACAAACGTTTAAAAATGCATTTGTAGTTACGGATTTTTAAATAAAGTTATTATTATTTTCAACGTACGTTAATAAATAACCATTTTTAAGGTCTTAATTTATACTGATAACAGTAATTGAAACTTTATTTTTCACATTGTCAAATAGCCTATTGATAAACATTTTTTAAGAGGATCGTGTAGCTGTAAATTTTCATATAAAAGCGATAACGTTTCGCCCACCTTAAACACAATCCAATTTAGTTTTTTTTTAATGTTGTTGATATATTGGATAAATAGGGCTGTACGATTTTCTTTTTAAGGAAATAGTGCTCATAACTAAATATCTATATTTTTTTTCTAAAAAACTACCTCGAGCGTTTAAATTTATTGAAGATAAACTAAGCCGAATCACTAAAAGAGAAAACCGTACAGCCCTAGATTAAGGTATACTGAATCGATACACACAAAAATTGCCTCATTTCGTAAAGGGGGTGAATACGTTATCGCCCGAAACAATATTTCAAAAGGAAAAAGTAGGCAATCGCCTTAAGGACTCTCGACGCGTATCGGCACTACACAATTATCTTAATAAAGATAGAGGTACTTAAGATAAATTTTAAATAGAAAAATATTGGAAATAATTAACTCGGCCACAAGTGAATTCTCAGATGGGAATCGAACCCACGACCTTTGGAAATCCGGTTCAATGCTCTTGACAAAGAGCAATGGACCGAATTCGATTCCCATCTCAATATATTTCCAATATATTTCTATTTAAAATTGATCTTAAGTATAAAAATAGCATTGAAAAATGCAAAAATTAAAAAATCATAAAAAAAAGAAATTTAGGTGTCGCTTACATATCAGCGTTCAAAAAAAACATGTTAAAATATCGACTGTACCATCGAGGAAGTTCCCGTGGGCTGATTATTGAACAAAAAATCACTTAGACCTAGCAACCAGCCCCCTTATTGTCTAATTTCAAAATCTATTACAATCCCTTTCAAAGGTAATGTGATTGTGATAATGATTTATGGAATTGTGTAACATAATGTCGCGATCCCTTTCAGAATGAATGATGTTGTAAATGACACTTCATTTGACATTTCTCCATACATTTGAAAGATATTTTCGTCTGTCACTTTGCTTAGATAGTTCAGTTTCGTTCATTCAATACCTTTCAAAACGCGTCCCGATCACAATCCCAATCAAATGTCAAATAGTGACGGCCTGAAGTATGTGAATATCTTTCAAATGACGAATTGAAAGGGATTGCGATAGATTTTAAAATTAGACAATTAGCCCCCGGTTTCGTCGCTGTCATTACATTGGGGTACGTACCCCTATTACGAGTTTGCTTAACATGACATTTACAGGACTCGTGAGCGTAGACTATCGGATACACTGCTCATGTCGGTAAAACAGTCGCTAAATATGAAAGAGACAGAGCTACATTTTACATTAACGTTTACTGTAACGTCGAGTTTGCCAAACTCGTAATAAGCCTACTGAACATAGTTTTCGTTAGATAATCAGCCCTCGTCGACCGGTGTGAGTACCACATTGATGATGATGATGTCCTCTTCGACGTTTCCGTCGACGGCGGCACTCTTCATCGTTGTCTCTCGTGTGCCCGAATGTGACTCGCAAAACCAAACTTAGTTTTAAAAATGTGATTACAACTCTCGCAGAAAAGCTGTCCGATGGCATTATAAGTGTGCATTATATGTGTTTAGTTATAAGTTGGCTTCGATCGGGACTTCTTAAGATGTCGTCAGTGTCAAGATCATGCAGGCGAACGTCATCAAACGCCGTCGTCGGTCGACGGCGACGAGACGCGACGAGTAGCAATGTAGCATATGCGTGACTCCATCCGCCTTCCTAAGATCTTTTTGAAACTCGCAGGTGCAGGTGGTGAATTTTTGCTCAAAACTATCGGAGTTTTTTTACCCGGCACGGGTCTAATTCCAATAGTACCGGAAAAAAATATATTCTGCAAATCTTTACACGTTGAAAATCGGTTCAATAGTAAAGTAAGCTCGTTGGTGTCTTTTCTATGGCACCGATTGATTTCATTATTAATCTAAATTAAGAGTAAATACGAGTATAAAGAGGAAAGCTATATATTTTGTATGTTAGTAATCTGTAACGAATAAACTCGAAAACCAATAAATGGATTTGGATGAAATTTACTTTTTGAAACAAGAGGTTGATCTGAGTGAGAACGAGAGCACATACCTGAGTTCTTTATCCTAACTTTGTCGTTTTGACGTCTGTATCGTATTTTTAAGCGACTTCAAAAAGGAGGAGGTTCTCAATTCGGTTAGTACTTTTTTTTTGTGAATGTACACCGATTACGCCGAGATTTCTGAACAGATTTCCATGATTCTTTTTTTTGTTTGATGCAGAATAGTTGCCAATTGGTCCCATAAAAATTTGGTTTCGTTTGACCCAGGACTTTTTATGTTATGAGCATTTTTATATATTTCATTTCATTGTTGACTTGGACGATGTAGTATTTACGATAATTTTGTTTATAATGTACATGAAACCTTATCTAATCTAGAAAAACCCTGCTGTAGTTTACAAAACAGCCTATTACAGACACTAAAAAGTAAAAAAAAAACTGCGTTATAAAAAACCGACTACAAAAACTAAACAGCAAAAAATAAGCCTTTTGGAGTCGGTGCCAGCCAAGGCAAGAAAAATAAAAGAATAGGAGCTTAAAGTAGAATGTCTTGGCTGCCACCGACTCCAAAAGGCTTATTTTTTGCTTTTTAGTTTTTGAAGTCGGTTTTTTTTAACGCAGTTTTTTTTTAATTTTAAACTCAATTCAGTTCATACATAACAAAAGTCGCGTTTCAGGCCCCTTTGTTTTAATTTGTATCGTATAAATTTGTATAAGTAAATTACGTAAGCTACAGCCGGAGGATCGAAATAAAACTAAAATGATTTCAATCTAATTTAATTAGAGATAAATATTAAAATTAAAATAACTAAAACTAGAACCTGTTGCGTAAGTTCGATGCTAGAACAAAGTGAACGAATAATTTGTACAAAACGTGGATTTGAAGAATTGCTGACTGCAAGTCACGCAGCCCACCGGACAATTTGGGCTGACGCTGCAACTGAGGCCGTTGTCGTGTTGATCGAAAAACCGATTATTTGCATTACCATACTAGTCATATGATTTGGGCTATGTAATTAATAAGTATATAATGTTATTACTATATTTGGGAAAGTACTATTTATCTAATATCTTAATATATGCCTGAGAAACGCAAGCTCGCCATTTATACTTTGAAAAATACTTAGTTCAAGTTTTTGTTTTTTTTTTGTTTTTAATGAACGACGGGGAGAGCCTTCATCATACCTGATGTTAAGTATTGTTAAAACCGACTTCAAAAACTAAAAAGCAAAAAATAAGACTTTTGGAGTCGGTGGCAGCCAAGACATTCTACTTTAAGCTCCTATTCTTTTATTTTTCTTGCCTTGGCTGGCACCGACTCCAAAAGGCTTATTTTTTGCTGTTTAGTTTTTGTAGTCGGTTTTTTATAACGCAGTTTTTTTTTTACTTTTTAGTGTCTGTAATAGGCTGTTTTGTAAACTACAGCAGGGTTTTTCTAGATTAGATAAGGTTTCATGTACATTATAAACAAAATTATCGTAAATACTACATCGTCCAAGTCAACAATGAAATGAAATATATAAAAATGCTCATAACATAAAAAGTCCTGGGTCAAACGAAACCAAATTTTTATGGGACCAATTGGCAACTATTCTGCATCAAACAAAAAAAAGAATCATGGAAATCTGTTCAGAAATCTCGGCGTAATCGGTGTACATTCACAAAAAAAAAAGTACTAACCGAATTGGGAACCTCCTCCTTTTTGAAGTCGCTTAAAAATACGATACAGACGTCAAAACGACAAAGTTAGGATAAAGAACTCAGGTATATGCTCTCGTTCTCACTCAGATCAACCTCTTGTTTCAAAAAGTAAATTTCATCCAAATCCATTTATTGGTTTTCGAGTTTATTCGTTACAGATTACTAACATACAAAATATATATCTTTCCTCTTTATACTCGTATTTACTCGTTACATTGTTGTTATGGCGTCAGACTTAGATAAGATGGTGGTAGCTAGCCAGGCGGACTTACGAGTCCTACCACCAACCAAACCGAATACAATATGTACCCCCGCTGGGAATCGAACCCGGGACCCCTGGGTCTGATACCGGTGGTTGTACCACTAGACCACAGAGGCGGTTACGAATAAGGATATAGATTCGTATTTGTCTTGATCTTGATAAGTTTCTATTTAGGTACAGTTGGAGAACTTCCGGGTTGATCAGTAGAGTTTTTTTGAGAAACGATATTTCGGAAAGTATTAAGGTTAAAGAAATAATTTATTTATAAAATGAAATACCTATTAAAACTCTATTATTTATGATATACGTTTCCTTTAAGTCTATTACTTTTTGAGATAACTTTCTTCAAAAAAACTCTACTGATCAACCGGGAAGTTCACCGTTGTACCATGTGAGTTCAACTTAGTTAAGTATAATGTAGCTATATCTGTTTATGTAAATGTGTAATTAGTTATAGGGTTAAAAAAAAAGTCAATCAAAAACATGTTAAAAACTGATGGTTTTAAACAAGAAGTATTATCCAGTTGTAGGTTAAAAACTTAAGAAATGAAATCTATCTATCTCACATCTATCTTGAATATTGAAAGTGGTAATACTAAGCAAAGACGCAAACATAGGTTTTTTTCATGTAGGTCAGCAACGAATTTTGCCGAACAAAATAACGTTACAAAAGACACTAGACACATGAATTGTACATAAGTTACTGATCATAGTTACAAACAAAATTCCATTTACATTATAAATATCCAAAAGTATCTATATAGTATATTTCCAAAAGTGGCCGGACATTATATTTTCGAAAGTGGCTGGACAGTAGACTTCCAAAAGTGGCTGGACAGTAAACTTCCAAAGTTGGTGGACAGTATATTTCCAAAAGTTGCTGGATAGTAGACTTCCAAAAGCTGCTGTACGTAATATCGTCTAAAAGTGATTTGTTAGATCATGACCGGACCAATTTTCGAATTTAGACTGATGACAATCACCGAAAAAAGTACAGCACTGTCATATACTACATTTGTCTCTTTCATTTTGGTCGTGACATCATTGACATGTCATTTGTTTATTAGCCAGCCTCTCGCTTCTTAATTTTTTTTTACTATTTTAGATTTTAACCGACTTCAAAAAAAGGAGGTTTTCAATTAAATTGTGTTTTACGACATTTATGAATAGATTTTACAATTATTTTCTTTAATGGATAAGTCACAGTCCAAGGGGTGGTGGTGGCTTTACTTTTTACAGGGTCCGATAAAACCCTTTTGTTTTTTTTGGCGTCGTAATAGTTCGCACGAAACTGATCATTATTGATAAATAATGATGTTTAAAATATGTATATACCCTGACCAACTACAGAACCGTGTCACAATGACAATAAGAAACAATTTGTTTGACACTTCTTACGTTCTGACAGAATTCTATGATTGGTCAGGGTTCCACTTTGTCGATAGTACCGCCGCCGTTTACTCGAACTTGGTCCTAAAATTTACAACGTAGAAATTTAGGTCAAATTACTGAGTTCAAGATAAATGTTCATTGAGTTCAATGACCCATTATATAAACATTGCATTTTTTTACGTTTGGAAAATATGCATCAAGAAATAATTAAGTTTAAAATAATAATACAGTAATACGAACATCAGGAAACGCTTTCTTATATCAGTCCGCCTATCAGTCAATTATCAACTAAGAAAAATATAGTAATAATTATAAACATCAACTCGACCTCCTGTTTCAGTTTCTCAGAACGTTTCGTTTAGACCTTGTATAATAAATAGGATTAACAAACACCGGATGCCGGTCCGGCGACAAATTTATACATATCAGTGGATTTATATAGTCAGACTTGTTTAGCAAATTTTGATATTTTACAGATCAGGCTAATTTTGTAATTAAACATGTTCAGCTACTTTTGTAAAAATAATGTACATCGACCTTTGGTATTCCCAAATGTCTACAGAGATTTGTACAACAGCCTGTTCAGTTACATATGAACCTTTATAGTGTGCAGGTGTTTTGAAAATTTGGATGTGTTCATGGACTTTTGTTGCTGACTGTACCTACTTATATCTTTGTTATTTCACCAGCTGGCCTATTCATATACACGCGTTATAGAAGTAATTATCCTACTAATATTATAAATCCGAAAGTACGTCAGTTTGTTCATTTGTTTGTTTGTTACTCTTTCACGCAGAAACTACTGAACCGATTTGAATGAAATTTGGCACTTAGATAGAATTACCCACCATCATCCCCCTATTCACCCCTTTGGGGGTGAAATTATCAAAACCGCTGAAACAGTGAAATGTTTATTTTCAATTGTCAACCTAAATACAAAATTTGAAGATCCTAACTTCGAAATGGACGGACTTTCATACAAACGTTCATCCCTTTTTTACCCCTTTAGGGATGCAGTTTCCAAAAATCCTTCCTTATTAGATACCTACACTGTATATGGCAGCTGTGTGAAAAATTTCAAGTTTCTAGGTTCAGCCGTTTGGGCTGTGCGTTGATAGATTAGTCAGTTACCTTTGAATTTTATGTATATAGACTAGCTTCCGCCCGCGACTTCGTCCGCGTGGTCTTTTGAACTTGGTCCAGAAAGATTTAGTAAAAGCAGGAAAGAAATGTCTTTCTTTTTCCTAATCTAATTCCATAATTCATCTTTTACAAATATTCTACTTACGGCACCTATTGCAATATAGTGTATTTTTCCGTAGAAAATAGGGATTTTTAGGCGACAAAAAGTAAGGTATGTTCCTCTCAAGGCTATAAAGTATCTGTGTCCCGAATTTCATCAAATCTGTTTAGCCATAGCGTGATTGAGTAACAAACATCCAAACATCTAAACTTTTACATTTTTAAGATGTAGGAAGTAGGAGAGTAAATTTCCTACGATTATGTGGCGCCATATATTTTAGACCGCACTGATTTTTTCACTTACTTTCCCGTAGGAATGAGAGATTTTAACCCGACAAAAAGTATCCAATGTCCTTCTCCAGGCTATTAAGTGTGTGTCTCGAATTCCATCTAAATCCGTTAAGCCATTTAGCGTGATTGAGTAACAAACATCCAAACACCTAAACATCCTAACTTTCACATTAATAATATTAGTAGGAAGCAGGATATATAATATAAATGATGCTTTCAAAACTAATGTGGCGCCATCTTTATCGATTATTATATGTTACTGTAGGAGTTTGGGATTTTTACGCGACAAAAAGTATCCAATGTTCCTCTCCAGGCTATTAAAAACCTGTGTCCCTAATTTCATCCAAACCCGTTCAGCCATTTCTAAAATTATGTGGCGCCGCCTATTTTACCCTACATTTTTTTTATGTTTTTCCTTAGGAATGAGACATTATAAGCAACAAAAAGTTTCATTTGTTTTTCCTTAGGCTATAAAATGTCTGTGTCCCGAATTTCATTAAAATCCGTTTAGCTGTTAGTTTTAATCCCGGCTATCTTCTGTTTGTGTGCCAAATTTCATCGAAGTTCTGTAGTTTTTGCGTGAAAAAGAAATTAGGTTATTGCGCGGATTTAGAATGTCGCGTGGTGGTGCCATTTGTCAGAATAAAAAGTATTCTATGTCCATCTACACGGTTCAAGTTATGTACATACCAAATCTCACTTATATCTATTCAGCGGTTTACTCGAGAAAGGGAACCAGACAGGCAACAATCACTATTACATTTATAATTTTAGCATGGATAAGTGTGAATGGAGAAGTATTTGATGTCACAAAGTATTGTAAAAAATATTCCAAAGCTTTAAAAGTCGCTACGTCTATTTGCATAAATTTTCTAAACAAAAAAGTCCTTCCAAACTTTAAAATCGATGCTATTTTCGTAATCATCATCCCATAAAACCTCAATAACAACACCCATATCGATTTTAACATTATTTACCCCTTTTTCCCATAAATCTCAAAATTTAGGTTTGTTTATTTGTATTTAATTTCAAACCATAAGCGTTATAAAAAATGAGTGACTTTTACCTTGAAAATAAAGTACTTTTCTTACTCAACTTCATCAACCCTTTTGACCCCTTTGGGGGTGAAATTTTAAAAAACGCCGAGATAGGTAATTGTTTATTTTTTATTATCAACCTAAATACAAAATTTGACGATTGTAACACTTTTACTTTGAAAGTAAAGGACTTTTCTTCAACAACTTTATCCCGCTTTTCACCCCTTTAGGGATTTAATTTTCGAAAACGCCAAGACAGGTAAATGTTTATTTTTAATTATCAACCTTGAAGATCCTAACACTCTTACTTTGAAAATAAAGGACTTTTCTTACACAACTTCAACTTTTCTCACTTTTGGGAATAAAATTTTCAAAAACGCCGAGACAGGTAAATATTTATTTTCTATCGTCAACCTAAGTACAAAACTTCAAAACTGACGGACTTTCATACAAACTTTCATCCCCTATTTCACCCCCTAAGGGGTAGAATTTCGAAAAATCCTTTGTTAGTGCACCCCTAGACCTCACAAGGAACCTATGTGCTAAATTTGGAGTCTCTAGTTAGATTATTCAAACTATGAGACCACCCAAACTATGAGAGATATCAAAATGCTACTTTAGCGGAATTTAGCTGTTGCTCTACATCAATGCAACGAAATTGAACCCTGATCTGATGATGGAACCAAAACGTGGCCATTGGAACTCTGTAAGAAAACAATGTCTCGTCTCAATCCTCGTTGGACGCGGCTTGACAAATACTCTGGACCTATGAATTTTATATTTCACTAGCGGCCGCCCACGGTTTTACCTGAGTTTTACAGTTTTTTTGTATGGGATTTGATCTTTTTGATAATCGGTGAGTGAGTGTGTCACTGACAAAATTGCTTAAGGGAAATTGCTTGAAATGTAGGGAAGTAGCTAATCTACTCTTTGTCATTAAAATTCAGGCCTCTTATCCAAACGAAAGTTACAGGAGGGTCAAAAGAGCCCTGAGCGACTTCGAGAAAAGGATGGCACGGCTGTGCCTTTTTCGCTCGATTTGGTAGGAGCACCACCGTGCCCCCATATTTCAAAGCAGTGAGTGATGAGTGAGTGAAGTAAATCCCATGGAATTAATAGGTACTACGAACGACTAATACTTAATAATTCCATGCATCATTGTACGGCCAGTAACCATAGAATTATAATCTCTAAATTCGCCATATATTAACGTCAAACAGGTCAAGTCTATCTATAATTTAGATAGACTTCAAAATTCTTGTGTTGAAATGCACTAAAAAAAATTAAATTACGAAATGTCGTCACTTATTTCCAGTCCAATTAATTTTGCAATTTAATTACAAATTATGTAGATACATAAGATATGATATTTAGTGAAAAAGGTACATCAGTTCTATTTAGTAGAATTGATAAAGTAATACAAGTGTATAACGTAAATATCCCAAGTTTGTTATCCAATAATAGTTTTAAAGTAATAAACAGAAATAAGATGACACAAAAAGATGTTAGATTTAAGGAAGGTGGAGTTGGTACCCCTATGAAAAGAGTGGCAGAAGTTTCTGTTAATGCCAATGAAAACGGAGACAAAATTATTATTATACAAAAGAAAAGAATAAAGCATGAAAATAACAAAAAAAGACATAGACGGCAAAAGACAAACACAACCACAGATGAAACTGGTAACCGAAACAAAGTTCAGAAGAGATCTTTATCTAACATATACGGCAGAAAAAAAAATGCAGGTAATAATCCTAATGAGAAAAGATTAATATTAAAAACTTTATCAAACCGCATGTTTTGCTTAAAACCAAAAGTATTAGACTATTTTAACAAATGCTCGAATAGCGAGTGTATTGCACGACATGCAAGACATGGTCATACTAAACACAGAAGAGATATTGCAAAAGCGGGTGAGAAAATGTCTAATATGTATAGAGTTTGTTCTCAAATGATTATGAATCCATACCGAAAACCGGTTCAGGGACCTGTGAATCATATTCAAATTCAAAACAGTCCAACCAGTGACTGTCCTCAGGCGTGCCCTAATAGAAAAACTCAAGCGATGTTACAATGTTTTTGTAGAAGGTTTAACAGAAACCACAGAAATGGGTGTCTCCCGTGTACAGTAGAAGTTCAAAATCAAGAAGAACAGACCGGTGACCCATTACTTGAAATTAAAGTTGATAATGTAGACATGTGCGTTTTAAATCCATCCGAAATAAAAGAAAAAGTACTTGCTTATGGCAAAGAAAAGAAATTGACGAAATGTATATGTCCTTCCCATATGGCTAAAATGAAATATGTGCTTGCTAGAGAGGCATGTCCTGAAGGAGTTTGTAATCGAGCACTTAAACACAAAAAGATAGATTTTACTTGTAGGTGCTTGAAAAATAAGGTTTGGACATGTGATGAGACAATTTGTAAAACAACTGGGGCCGAACACCCAATTGCGCTTAATACTACTACTAAGCCCATGTTCGAGGTACAAGTAGACAAAAAAAACATGTGTATCGTGAACAATAAATCCATAAGAAAAAAAATTAAAACTTTGGATAAGCGTAGAAAAACTCGCTGCAAACACGGCATATGCCTTGAAAAATCTGAGGACAGAAACACAACTATTAATTGCAAATGCAAGAAGCTGCTCTTTGAAGAATGTACTGAACACAACTGTGGTGTTCGTAGTAACAGAAAAGAAACCAATAATTTTAGTGTTGAGACCATTGTTCCGATGCCCAACGAAAACTCAAATTCACCCAATGTATATTCTAAGGTGAACAGAAGATCCGAAAACTGGACCAATAATATCATGAGAAGAAAAAAAAAAGATACTAGTCGAGCAATATGTGAATGTCAAAATGTAGCATATTATTTGCAATCAGAAAATTCTAATCCTTTACCGAAAAGGGTACAAAACCGTAAAAGACATGGATTTAAGATCAATGTCGGGAAGAGAGCCAGGGATCACCTCAATAATAAATTAGATAACTGTCCCGCAGTAGGTTGTTGCCGCTGCGATGGAGGTCCTCAAGGTAATAGAAATGTACTAAAAAATGAGAAAAGTTTAAGATATTGTCCTTTTACTTTAAAAAAATATATGAAACGTGAAAATGCGACCGATATAAAATATGAAGGTGAAAAAAATTTAACAAGTTCAAATGTAAAAATAAATAAAAAAGAAAAACATATAAAAGGTGTAAATTTGAGAAAAAAATCTAATAAACGTGTCCAAAAGTTGAGAAGAGAAAATGTGAATAATGCCACAAATAAACGAGGCCAATATGAAATTAGTGGAAATGGGCAAAATGTAACAAATGAAAATGACCAAAATGTAAGAAGGGAAAATGCGAAAAAATACATTAGTGGCTATTACAGTAATATTTTGAGCAGTATATATAAGAAAAATATAAATGAAACACTATGTAGGTGTTTGTGTGAGTGTGAAGAATTTAACAAGAAGAAGGTAAGAAGTGGACCCAGGAAAAATACAATATGTGGGTGTCTATGTAAGTGTGAAGAATATGAAAAGAAACATAAACTTAAACTTAAACAAAAAAAGAAAAAGTTACCGCAAAAGAAGAAGAAGAAGCCGCAAAAGAAGAAGAAGAAGAAGAAGCCGCAAAAAAAGAAGAAGATACCGAAGAAGAAAGATAATGACAAAGAGAAAGAAAGGGAAGCTAAGATGAAAAGTAAACATGAGTCGATGTTAAATTCGGAGAAAAGAAAACAATTTTTGAAAGATCAGGCAAGAAGAGCGAAACAAGAAGAGAAGCTAAGAAAAAAGCGTCTTAAAGAGGAACAAGAAGTTTTAAGAGCATTAGAAAGTCAAGACAAAACTACGCAACCTAATTGTATAGTACTGATACTAGGATCAGGCCTGTCTATTCTTTTTTATCCGGTTAAGACAATATTGTACACTTTGTTCAAGATTATCTTCAGTCCAAAACGGAGCTTCAGATATATACAAGAACGACTGCAGGACGGTGAAGGCACTTTACTTTCAATAAAAAGATTTTTTATAAACGCGTGGCGACTGAAGAAATTGAGAGTTAATAAATGCTTATCAAATTCGGAAAATGTGAAAATTCTAGAAGACACATTCAAAGAAAGTGCATTTTACGACTTGTTTGCAGACAAAGGCAAAACTAAAAAGGAGCAAGCTCTTAGAGAAAGTAATATCAAGAAAAGGAAATTGAGAGTGCGCAAGAGGAAAGATTTCGCACTTTACAGTTGTCGGCACATGCTATTAACTACTTTGAGGACACAACCTTGTTTGTGGTTTTATCACATTTTTCCGACTCTTTATCCGCAATGTTTAAGTTGTGTGACGTTTCTGCGGAAATTTTACCATATAATAATATTCTCGTTAGCGTTTATATTTTGGACGCCTTGTATTTTGTGCACAGAGCTGTCGCGTGCTCTTTTCTGTTGTTTATTGTGTACTGGTTAAAGTGATGAATGTGAAAGTAATTAAATATTAACTAAAAAAATGTTTCCTTTTTTATTGTATCTTCATTAGCACTAATTAAACAGTTTCTTATCTCATTACGGTTGTAACCTATAAAGAGGGTCGGGTTATCACTCATTTCTTGCCCGTGACACTAACAGTAGACTATTACGACGATATACAAAAAAAATAAGCAGTTAAGAAAATCGGCACATCCGTCCATATCCTATGCGATCTATACAAATAAATAAAACGGAAATACCTATTTGTGTTATCAAAATAACAGCTTTTTATGAAATACAAACATTTTATAAAAATATTCTAATTTATTATTAACAAAACAACTTTTATAATTTTATTATTGTCCGTCTGTTTGTGTGGGCTAAATAACCAACTGGACCTGTGGCCCTACTATGAGTTGATGCAAACTGTTTGCGTTACCGTAAACTATCGTTTTGTCTCTTTCACTCGCACTGACTGTAAGCAGTATATCCGATAGTTTACGGTAACGTAAACAGTTTGCATCAACTCATGGTTGGTGACATCAACTCATCACTGGACCTTGGATTAATTTTGGTAGATAGGAATATACTGGAAAAATTCGACGTGTCCTCATTAGGTCTCTGTAGCATAATTGGTTAGTGCATTGGGCCGGACTCCCAAGGATGCGGGTTCGAATCCCGTCAGGGCGACATGAGACTAGTTGCTTTTTTCAGGTATATTTTCTTGTTTAATATTTATCACATAAAAATAGCATTGTAAAATGCAAAATTAAAAAGTTATAATTAGATGGCTGTTTCATCTTTATCGATAGTCAAACATCTGTAAAGATGTTTCTTTCGAATGCGAGGATATTTCTCTCATTGATGAAGCGACGGTGGCCAACACCGTAGAACGGTGAATATACTGGAAAAATTCGACGTGTCCTCATAGGTCTCTGTAGCATAATTGGTTAGTGCATTGGGCCGGACTCCCAAGGATGCGGGTTCGAATCCCGTCAGGGCGACATGAGACTAGTTGCTTTTTTCTAGTATATTTTCTTGTTTAATATTTATCAGATAGGAAAATAGTTAAAGAGCACGCATTTTTTTAAAGGTACCTAACTTTAAAACAATACCGTGACTGACTGACAGACAACGTACATCCCAAACGGCTGAACCGATTAAACTGAAATTTTGCATAAAGGAGGATTCGATGTAGGCGAGCACTAAGAAAGGATTTTTTGATATTCCCACGGGAACAGGAACCACGCGGGTGAAACACATGCAATGTCACAAAGACAATGAACTGAGAAATCATTATATTAATCTTTTGAACCTTGAAAAAAGGAACGTCTAACGTTTAAGAAATGTAAAATATATTATATATAAAGAAACTATATTTGTTTTAAATGTGTAGAAAATAAAATTAAGTAGAAATAATTAGTTTTCTTAAATGTATTGATTTAATGCAAAAAATATATAGAAAATTAGAGAAATACATGGGGATAACATGCAATGTCCATGAAAAGGTCATTGTATAAGCATCACTAAACTTTATCGTGAGAAGTTTTCTATAGCTTCCGGTATACAAAACGTTCACAGTGCTTAGATATTCATGTATCATTACATATCCTGTCCTGTCCTGATATGTCCTGTCATGATATTGTTTGTGTTAATAAATAAATAAATAAATAAATAAATAAATAAATAAATAAATAAATAAATAAATAAATAAATAAATAAATAAATAAATAAATAAATAAATAAATAAATAAATAAATAAATAAATAAATAAATAAATAAATAAATAAATAAATAAATAAATAAATAAATAAATAAATAAATAAATAAATAAATAAATAAATAAATAAATAAATAAATAAATAAATAAATAAATAAATAAATAAATATTTTGCCTTTGAAACTAGAAGGATATCATTATAAGACTGTTCTGGCAGTGGACACTCAGAGCCACTAACACTATTAATCATTACCGGATTTTGACTATAATAGGCTAAAAATTATTATAATTATATAATAAATAATAATAATAACAAATGTTATACCTAGCCTAAAAAATAATTAAAAAACAAATGTCAACAACACAACAATGGACAATGCTTATTTTTACCCTATATGCTTGGGACCACAGAACATTATAGGACATTGCTTGATTTTGCACTGTATGAATATTTTTCGATGAAGATTCCTCCGCGACTATGCATATTATTGCAATGTGTGTTTTGTCATATCATTCTATCACTTATGTTCTATAAAATCGCATTGCCAATAGAAATAACATAAAAATGTGACTATGCATGTTTTTCCCCTGTACCCTTCTTAAAAACAAAAGGTTGAAGGAAGAAGACTATTAGACTACGCGCCTACTGCGCCAAAGCAAACTTTTCTCCGTTGCTCCGTACTTAAAGACAAATGTTAAAAGTCCTATTAGTATGTTTATATTTTGTTAACTTCGTTGGTTTTGATATCCGTTACACAAATGCATTTAAGCTTCTAATTATCCGCCGCGTATTTTTTTTTCGGAATCAGATCATTAAGTGTGACGGTGTGATTGAACAGACGGACAATATTTAAAATATTTATTATAAAAGTTATTTTGTAAGTAGGTACTAGCGGCCGCCCGCGATCTCATCTGCGTGGTTCCTGGTCCCGTAGGAATATCGGGATAAAAAGTACCATATGTTTTAATCTAGGCTATTTTCTATCTGTGTGCCAAATTTCATCCAAATCTGTTCAGTAGTTTTTGCGTCAAAGAGTAACAAACAAACAAATGAACAAACAAACTGACATACTTTCGCATTTATAATATTAGTAGGAGGGAAGTAAGATGTTCATAGAAAGCTGTTATTTTGACAACACAAACAGGCATTTCAGTTTTATTTATTTGTATAGATTGCTTATGATATGGACGGATGTGCCGATTTTCTTTACTGCTTATTTTTTATATCATCGTAATAGGTAAGAAAAACTTTCCATATAAACTGGTTGAGCTAACCACATCTAAATTCTGAAATAGTAATCTCACCCAGGCTTTTCTAGCCAATGGCTGAATAAACCACCAATTTTTTTTTAAAGGAAACTCACCTTTGTCTGCGAATTTGAAACGGTGAGTCGCCGCCTAAGTCACCCGTAGTGTTATGGGTTATTTTTCTATACCGTGACTCTACCGGTAGTGCCATGGGTAAAACTATATCTCCCACTAGCGGCAGCTCGCGGTTTCACTCGCGTGGTTCCCGTTCCCGTGGGAATATCGGGATAAAAAGTCTCCTATGTTCATATCATAACCAGGCTAGCTACTATCTGTGTACCAAATCCGTTCAATAGTTTTTGAGTTTATTCATTGCAAACAAACAAACAATCAATAAAAAAAAATAAACAATAAAAAAAAAATAAAGGTGCCAATTGAAAATCAGCGTCGGGTCTCGCTGATCGCGCAAACCCGACATATGCTGAATTGGTATCCTATTTTGACGCAGCCGTTAGATTAGTTTCTTTTTTTTTTTATTCTTTCCTTTCATAATTTGTTAAGCATGTTTCTAATGTCTGTGTCAAATAAATATATTTTCTTTCTTTCTTTCTTTTCTTTCTTTCAAATCTTTCCTCTTTATAATATTAGTATAGATGACACGAATCTGGTGCCAGTTGTGTCACAAAAAATTGATTTCCGGTGGCACTATCGGGCTCTATCATGAAAATTTCTGATAATCAAGGGCTTGGACGAATTAATTCGTCCATGATCAAGGGATTAAATTATTGGAAGGAACCCAGGAATTCTTTGGTAATACGATATTCCTGTGTTACCTTGTGTAACACATCGCAGGTTCTCGAATTGGTCGTTTGCCTCATATCGTTAGTCTCGCAAAAATTCGTCAATAGGTCAGTTTCAATGATATTATGTGTGATAAATATTAAACAAGAAAATATACTAGAAAAAAGCAACTAGTCTCATGTCGCCCTGACGGACCTGTAGCTCTATTACGAGTTTTGTCAACGATACTCGCTAGCGTCTAACGTATAGGCATTTGTATGAAAAACTGTTCAGAGCCCCAAGCGCTGAGTAGCTAAACTAAAAATGGTATTATGAGTTGACAACGTTGACATTAGGTGACTTAACAGCTCCTGTTACGTAAGCTTCACGATTCGCGGTCACGTTTTTCATACAATTTGGTATTATGAGTTACTAATTTGGCAGATGCACCTGTAATTTACGTTCACAGGAGCTGTTACGGCACTCACGGTATTTCTTTTAGTGAGAAGGTATATTATTTAATTAAAATTAATAAATACACGACATATTTTGAAACAAATTGATAACAAGGCCTTTTATAGATTAGAAAATAATTTACGCGGCTGAACGAAACAAAGAACACAATGAATTAACTAATTTGTATTGAGGCAAAATTTCGAAAACGGAAAAAATTCCTAACATTGATTTGTCCTTCCAAAAGCGTATTTAGCTAAATTATGCCTACTATTACAACACACAACTTTAAAATCGACGTAAAGAATTAAACGACGTCGTAAATAGTAAAAAATAAGAAAATATAGCTGTATTTATTTTGCAATGATTCCACGTAATAAATTATTATGGAACTTATTTAGTAAACGGCGCCTATGTGCTTATTAATTGAACCGTGGATAACTAAGGCCCTTTTCGGGTCTTAGGATGTCTCTTTTCTCTATAGAAAGTTTTCTATTTTAGCAATGAAAATATTTTTTCAATATTTTAGATTGTCCATAATTTTATAGATTACTTTTAGGTAAGCGGTCTATTGTTTTAATGCAAAATATATCAATTTATCGTCGGCATAGTAATTTCATATTTTCAGCCGATAATGAGCAACTACATAAAGATCGATTATTTATTTATAAACAAACATTTTAGTGTATATTAATACACTGTGTTCTTTTACTATTATTTTATTCTGTGTCTGTGATGACACTTGACACTTGACTGACTCTGATACTATGATAAAATGTAAAAGGTCATACATAGTCAGGCAGTGAAGCTTTACTTCACATTTCTTAATTTAGTAGGACTATACGCCGCCATGATAAATGTACTCGTTTAAGTTCTCTATTTTTGGCTCTATGGTAAAGGTGTCTTTCTGTCCTTATCCTCATCATATAGACAGATAGAGATAGTGACAATTTGACGTTACGTATTCAAATTTATGCCTCGACGCTGCCTTCTCACGTATTTACGTACCAGCTAAGGTAGCGTTTCCGAAAACTCATAATACCGATCCGATAGTCGGCGATTCGAGCACCGTATTTACGTTAACAGCAGCTGTCACGTCACATACGTTTACAGGAACAACTCATAATAGAGCTACTGTACCTCTATTATGAGTTGTTCCTGTAAACGTATGTGACGTGACAGCAGCTGTTAACGTAAATACGTTGCTCGAATCGCCGACACCCGAATCGGTATTATGAGTTTTTGCTAACGCTACGATAGCTGGTACGTAAATACGTGAGAAGGCAGCATACGGCATTTCTTCCAGTGAGAAGGTATTTTATTCAATTAAAATTAATTACACGACATATTTTGAAACAAATTGGCAAGGCATTTTATTGGTTAGCAAATAATTTATGCGGCTGAACGAAACAATGAATTAATTAATTTGGATAGAGGCATTGCGAAAACGGAAAAAATCCTAACATTGAATTTGTTCCTCCAAAAGCGCATTAAGCGTATTGTGCCTGCTATTACGAAAAATAAAAAATAAGATAATATAGCTGTATTTATTTTGCAAGGATTCCATGTAATAATTATTATGGAACTTATTTAGTAAACGGCGCCTATGGGCTCATTAATTGAACTGTGGATAACCAAGGCGCTTTTCGGGTCTTGGGTTGTCTCTTTTCTCTAAAGAAAGTTTTATATTTTATAAATGAAAATATTTTTTCAATATTTAAGATTGTCCAGAATTTCTCGGATTATTTTTAGGTAAGCGGACTATTGTTTTAATGCAAAATATATCAAAATTATTGTCGGCGCAGTAATTTCATATTCTTAGCCGATAATGAGCAACTACATAAAGATCGATTAATTATTTATCAACAAACATTTAGTGTATATTATACACTGTGTCCTTGTACTATTATTTTATTCTGTGTCTGTGATGACACTTGACACTTGACTGACTCTGATACTATGATAAAATGTAAAAGGTCATACATAGTCAGGCAGTGAAGCTTTACTTCACATTTCTTAATTTAGTAGGGCTAAACGTCGCCATGAAAAATGTACTCTTTTAATTTCTCTATTTTTGGCTCGATGGTGAAGGTGTCTTTCTGTCCTTATCCACATCATATAGACAGAAAGCGATAGTGACAAATTTACGTTACGTTTTCAAAATGCCTCGACGCTGCCTTCTCACGTATTTACGTACCAGCTAACGTAGCGTTTACAAAAACTCATAATACCGATCCGAAAGTCGGCGATTCGAGCACCGTATTTACGTTAACAGCAGCTGTCACGTCGCTTACGTTTACAGGAACAACTCGTAATAGAGTTACAGCTCCTGTAAACGTAAATTACAGGAGCATCTGCCACATTAGTAACTCATAATACCAAATTGTATGAAAAACGTGACCGCGAATCGTGAAGCTTACGTAACAGGAGCTGTTAAGTCACCTAATGTCAACGTTGTCAACTCATAATACCATTTTTAGTTCAGCTACTCAGCGCTTGGGGCTCTGAACAGTTTTTCATACGAATGTCTATACGTTAGACGCTAGCGAGGATCGTTGACAAAACTCGTAATAGAGCTACTGGTTATGACATGAGACTAGTTGCTTTTTTCTAGTATATTTTCTTGTTTCATATTTATCACATAAAAATAGCATTGTAAAATGCAAAATTAAAAAGTAATAGATATTATGTGTGTTGAAGCCGTTGAAGATCGGTTCACTTTTTTCAGTTGATGACAATTTATGCTATTCTTCAGTCCAGTACAGTCATGTTCATATTGTCATAATCCAAACACACAGAAGACAAAAATACGTTTATTTTGTTTTATAAAAAGTAGGTTAAAACTTAGCAAACCATTATAAAACAGATTTAAACATTTATAAACAATGCTGGTTTTAATAAAGCACGGAATGTAACTTTATCTTGTGTGTGTGTTTTGATTATGAAAATATGAGCATGACTGTAACTGACGTAGATATATGCACTAACCGGTACATTTAACCGCCCACCCCGTTATTTTCATACAAATTATTACCAACATGCTCATGTTGCGACTCCACACATAAAAATTTCAATATGAAAAAAATTAAAAAAAAAAAAATGTTTTATGCATAAACAAAGTACGTTGCTCTTACATAAGTGTCTGGAACCAACCTATTAAGTGTCCAGAGACACTTGTGTCAGGAGGCCCCGCTCTTCCATAGCTTAATGACATCTAAATAATACACGCAATTTATTTCATATATTTCTGCAAAGATCTGTATGCTAATGTTTAGACTAAGCATTCAATTGTCCAATGAGCACTTTAAAGAGTTTTAAAAAATCTCTTCCTGTTTCCATACCTTCGTTTAAGCAAAGCATCATAGATTTATCATAGGTCTCCGCGTTGCTGCAACCTATGATAAATCTATGCAAAGCATATATATTTCTAATAGTATAGACCACCAGTACTATCCGCACTGTTCCTGTGGAACTCGCCCCAGACTGGTCATTTCTCCACTGGCTTAATACATTTTTTTTAAATAACTAGCTGTGCCCGCAACTTCGTTCGCGTGGGAACAGGAACATCGTTTACAATCCTTCCCGACAAAATTTTTGGTAAAGCGGTCTTTTTAACCAACTTCAAAACAGGAAGAGGGTATTGAGTCGCCTATATTCTTTACTTTTTGAAGAGAATACTTAACACATGATACTATTTAATTACATTCTTATCATCTTATCGCCTTCGCCAGTACCTACGTACTTACCTATATTTTATAATAGAACTAAAAGTAAAAGTACCTATTAAAATGCAAAGTCTTTTTGAAATCTTTTTTTTTTTGTTGTGATGATAATAATTTAGATAGCCGATGACTATGATTTAGTTTCATCAGTCATGTTTCAATGTGGCTTTGCAACACGCCTTCGAAATTAACAGAGTTGCTCAATATTGTTATTTTTGGTCACCCACCCCGCGACCTACCTTAGCGAAAGTTACTTAACCACAATAATCCACATAATTTCCCTAACGTAGCTTGTATACAGCTGGTAAAATTGTATACACGTATAGAGAAATAAGTAACACTCCATAAGAAAGTACTGGTCGACTGGGAAGTAATACCATCATAACAATCATGGATGGACAACATGAACCCAGTCTTACCCCCTGTACCATTTGCTCTATCCACAGAACAAAACAACTTTACGGGCCGGTTTTACCACCTATTAATAAGTTCTAGATAGTTTAATGGACAGATCTTTTGACAGTTTGTTATATGAAAAAATGACAAATTATATGCCACATAAGCTAACCATAACTTATCAGTAGGTAGTTGGTTAAACCGACCCTTAATGTAATACCCACATTTCGATTCGTTTTTAGCCAATTAAAGTGCTGAGGCCTATCTTAGTAAGAACAAAAAGGTCGTGACGGTCATGTCAAAAATCCATTTACAAAAAATACGCCAGAGTCGGTGCCAGTGTGCTACTAACGTACCTAAGTAGTTAAAGTTAAGGTCAATCATTATTAAGTTGATACTCGTATTATTTTAAAGACAGCGAAAACGACCGCGTTTTTAAGAATTTCTGAAAACTACTGTAGGTACGGTATGAGGAGGTTCGCGCGCTCGGCCTACGATATAGTTTCGTAATGGTCGGTCACGGGATAGGTGACCAATAATTTATTATCTCTTCAGTGCCTTGAAAGGCACGTTAAACCGTTTGTCGCGGCTGTATTTGCGATCATGAAAACCCACCAATCCGCATTGGGCCCGCGTGGCTGATCATGGTCCATTCTCCTTATCTTATGACTTATCCTTCCATAAGGAAAGCCAGTGCCCCGGCAGTGAGGACATAAAAAATGGGTAATGACGACTGTTTAATCTATTTATAGGTACTGAAACATAAAGCTTGTGTAATTAATAACGTTAGAACTTGTATTGCGAAAGCCGCATCTAAAATGAACGACATAGGTAAAGGGCAATCTCAAGCACAAAGTATAAAGCCTGACCTGCTGTTGACTACATAAAAATACCACTTGTATTCGCGACACATTGATAAACTCCTCCTTTTTTTGAAGTTGCTTTAAAATGTATAAAAGAACTAACATTTTTAGAGGCTTATACATACAACCTTTCATGCACGCCATACCGCTAAAGTAATAAAAAGCAGGGAGTTCTTTTCGTAATAACTCTATATCAATCTACCGTACAATTTCTCTACAAAATATATTTACTTGACATTAGCAAAATTCGCGAATTTTATCGCGAGCAAGCCACTAATTAAGAAAGAAGAATTAATAGCAGCAAAAAGGATATAGTTACTGTTGCTAAGCAACCAAATCCTGAACGACACGACGTGTAAACTCCAACTCTACCTTCTGCATATGCTCATTACAATATACTCCGTCCGTCCGCTCTTTAAAATGTAATTACTTTTGATAGAGTTGACCGATTTTGATGAAATATAGCCTATACGGTAAGTTGAGATATGGACTTTAAACATAAAAACAATTCTGTGGACTTAGATCAGTGGTTTTGGTGTGATGCTCATTCAAACACACAGACATACAGACAGTCGGACAGACATTATTTCTAAAAATTGCATTATATCTTATTTTTTTGCAATGTACAGACACGATGAACTTTGATTCTTATTATAAGTATAGATTAAATTTAAAAAGAGGTCTTGCAAAAATAATGATTCCACTATACTCTCTCTGACTGCCAATCTGACACCAAGAATATGCCCGTGTGAAGTATGTATTTTGAATGAGTGCAAGTAGTATATGTAGTGTATCTAACTAATCCCTAATCCTACTAACGTTCGACTAAAATCCGCTAGCTCAATCAGCCTACGCTGTGTAGCTACAGACATAGCAGTGTAAACCGAAATATATTATTAAAGTTAAGCATGTAGTCGATGTTAAATATTAGGCATAGATGTATTCTGGTGAGTGAGTGAGTGTGCCTGTGTGTGTTTGTGTGTGTGTGTGTGGGCAGGCAAGTCTAGTCAAAAGATTTTCCACTTCGTCATAAGTAATGTGTCTCTATCCATTTAGTCACACATTTTTTGCATAAATACACATGTAGAGGATATATTTAGTTTATTATATGTTATGCACTGATTGGGATGGGTATTGTCTTCTAGCTAAGGCAGTACCTACGTACAGGAGGTAAGCGAGCGACAATATCATTTCTTCTTTTTCTTTGAAATGATTCATTAAAATGCTAAGTATTTATGGAATTTTAGGGTCAAATTAACTTTCAATAACTTAAGAACGAAAGAAGTTTGCTCATTTTTAACCCCTGACGCAGCGCAAAGAGGGGTGTTATAAGTTTGAAGCCTATATCTGTCTGTCTGTCTGTACGTATATTCGTAGAGCCTAAACGAATGAAGCGATTTCAATGCGGTTTTTTTTTAATTGAAAGCTAAATTAACGAGATGGTTCTTCGAGCCACGTTTGATGAAAATCCATCCGGCCATTTATGGAGATGGTCAACTGCCTGCCGAAACGGTAAAATATACAAAGGTGGCACTTTGACTAAAATAATATACACCCTGGGCAAATTTAGGTACAGCAAAAAAAAAATGGCGGCAAAAATTTTTTTGTCTTTCTGTACATAAATATTCGTAGTGCCTAAACGAATTAAGCGATTGCGGTTTTTTTTTAATTCTGTTTGTAATTTAAAAAGGATGAAATAAAAATAAACTCCCCGACCCAAAAAACACTTCAAAAAATAAAAATTATCTTTCGGTCGGGGGACCCCCAACGTATCCCTTTTAGTAGGTACATCTCTTTTTGCGGGAGTTTTTAAAATGTTAAAATTTTATTTCTGTATATTGTTAGTAGAGAATCTGTACGGTTTGAAGTACATAACCTATATTAAAGGCCTTTGTACTAGACATAACAGACCGTGATTTAAACACCCAAATTAGTTCCCGATGCGATTTATAACAGATTCAAGCTGTGAGTGCCAAGTGCCAGCGGCTTAGCTGATCCACAATAATGCCAAGGTATTTCGTTTGGCTCACTTTATTTATGCAGCGACATTCACACGTATTGTATTCGGGATTTGAGCAGTTATGGATTTTAATGGTACAACCATTAAAATCCATAACTGCTCAAAAGTTATGTAATTTGCAAAACTTGGGAGCAAAACAAATGTAATTTGAAACAAATGAAAAAAAAAAAAAAAAACACAACACGTAAACACTTAACTAAACTAATATAAAAATAACAAAATAAATATTTGTATGCCTAGTTATATAAACAAAAAAAATTATATATATATATATATACTTAAATATATCTCTCAAGTACGTACTTACTCATTTAAACAGCATCTCTCAAGCATTACATAAGTCATTAGGAAGGAACTGGTACCTATAATACAGGCCAGGCCTAGTGTAGGTACTAGTACATTGTATTTACTCAAGTTATTTAGTAATGATAAAATAATAATAAAAAAAAAAATATATTCGTACTTATCAAACTGTAAAATATTTTAAGTTTAAAGTTTTAGTGGTTCTTGAATGCGTCGATCACTTCTGCACACTGTTATCACCAATAATGTCACATAGATAAGCACTTCTTTCCTACGACCGCGAACGCCGCGCTGGCTGCTGCACTGTAGTGTGTGTAACTGCGCGTGCTGTATATAACAAGTTTGCATCAGTGTCCGATGCGATGAATATTCTGCACTCAAATTGTGAAATTACCCTCTGTTCCACATTGTATATTACTTACCTACTGTTTTTGTTGATAAGTATACAACTTGTATTTTTTCATACTTTTATGAACAATAAAACTATTTGTATTTGTATTTGTATTGTATTTGATTTTTGTTTATTTAAAGTTAATGGGTTTCACTCAGCCTATTCAGACAAGACACACGAAACAAAGTAAGCGTAGCCATACCGTGTACAGAACTCCAAGTTTTGGCAGTAAAAACGATGGCATGGTATTGTCGTCCGCATACGAGAATATCCTTCCCCCGACGTTCTGCAGATTACATAATTCGTTTATATAAATTAAAAAGAGAGTCGGGCCAAGGACACTCCCCTGCGGAAGCCATATTTAACTGTTTGCGTTCTATCACGGAGGTAGCTAGTAAAAAGAGAGAGTGTATTACTTATTATCCCTATTATCTCTAGTCTACAAGAAAAGGGACTGAAATCGTGTCGATAGCCATTTTCAGATCTAAAAAGATCTACAGTAGGGCATTTATTTCCTTTGTCAACTTCCTCAGCTATAATAGTTGTCAAGTCTAAGATTTTATCTTGAGTAGAAATTCCTTTACGAAAGCCATATTGAAATTTAGATAAAATATTATATTTATTTCGATAATTAATCGGCGAGGTTAAAGCTTGGTGGCAAGTTAACAACACCTTTGAAAAAAAAATAACGTTCCCCATATCGTTCATGCAGAATTTACATTGTGACATATGTTATACTAGCCTTCCGCCCGCGACTTCGTCCGCGAGAATCAGGTTATCGCGCGGATTTAGGATGTCGCGTGGTGGTACCATTTCGTTGTCTCAGCCACATAACTCCCACTGCTGGGTAAAGGTCTCCCCCAAGGTTCTCCACGACGATCGGTCCTGCGCTGCCCGCACCCTGCGGCATTTCCACGACTTTCACCAGATCGTCGGTCCACCTTGTCGGGGTACTACTCATGGAGCGTCGGACGGTGCGCGGTCGCCATTCCAGAACTTTTCCGCCCCAACGGCTATTGATACTTCTCGCTATGAGTCCCGCCCACTGCCACTTCAGCTGAGCAATCCTTGGTGCGATGTCGGTTACTTTAGTTCTCCTACGGATCTCCTCATTTCGAGCATAGCCATCACCATTGCACGCTGGGTGACCTTGAGCCTTCTTATCAGGCCCAAAGTTAGCGCAAGTGTGCCATTCCATCTCCAGGGTCAATTTATATACATATTAAATTTCACTAAAATCGATTCAGCGGTTTACACGTAAAAAGGACCGCCAGACAGTGCAGTCTTTCTTTAGCATATAATATAAGCGAATAGATAAGTGTGAATCGCTTCCATCTTCAGCTTTATCAAAACTTAACATCAGTTATGATAAAGACTAAGAGTCTTCCCGTCGTTCATAAAAAAAAGAAAGAAAATGCACTTTGGGAGTGCCGGCAGAAGTGAAAAACGCTTAAACGAAAATAACGATCAAAATCCACTATATCTTGACCACAACTTCATAAAAACTTGATGAAAACGGAGATCAACTTGATTTGGCAGGTAAATCCATTAAAACTGACGTAATGAGACTGTAATGAGAGATCTTTATAATGGTTGTTATTAACTTATATACGTAGGTCTTTCAAGTGTGAGACTTTATGTAATTGAAATAGGTCACGTGTCCTGACGCGACTTTAACATTTTTTACCCATCCCAGAATATTTAAAACTCTGATGTTCACAACGCCGCTAAAGAAGTTTTCACTTCAAAAAGAATGGAAAAGTAGTAGAAAATGCTGCAAAGCTATCGCAATCAAAGTCGCTATGTCTATTTTACATTACTTTTCTATACAAAATTTTAACCCTTTTCTTGCATTTTTCCCCTTTCATGCTCCTCGGGGATAAAAGTTTCTTAGCCTTGGGCAGACTTGAATCCATCGCTCCGTTCAGGATTTTTACTATAATTCCCTCGCTTAGCTCGTGAATTAACACAGAATCCTTAATTTTGCTCAGGTTTCAATATACTTAAGACACTGCTTAACCCCTTAGTGCATAATCTACTATTAAATATCGCGCCACTTTCTCTAACTGGGCCTCCAAGAGCTTGGGCAAAAAATTCAAATTTCAGAGGAAAATTCATCTTTAATGATAAGGTGCATTTTGATGAATGGCTGTCATCATCATCATCATCTCAGCCACATAACACCCACTGCTGGGTAAAGGCCTCCCCCAAGGATCTCCATTATGAATGGCTGTATTAATAACCAAAATTTGTGATTAGATTCACCTGGCGATAGTGCATCCAAAAAAGTTACCTACTGTTTAGTGTGAATTTTGGGCCGGAGGCGTAATTGTTATTTATTTATCGATAACGACAAGATAACGACGCTGACGAGGCCATCACTCAGTTCGGTGATTTTGGCCCACACTTAACAGTATATATCGATATAGAGGATCTGTGGTCCTAACAGGACGGCCCTGTGTGCCATCTACTCGTATATATATAAAATTCAAAGTCCTTACTGACTGACTGCCTGCCATCAACGCACAGCCCAAACCGCTGAACCTAGAGACTGAAATTTTGCACATAGATTACCTTATACAGTGTAGGCATCCACTAAAAAAGGATCTTTGGAAATTCCATCCCTAAGGGGGTGAAATAGGGGATGAAAGTTTGTATGAAAGTCTGTCAGTTTTGAAGATAGGATCTTCAACTTTTGTATTTAGGTTGACGATTGAAAATGAACATTGACCTATCACAACGTTTTTGAAAATTCTACCACCAAAGAAATTTTTTAAGAAAAGTCCTTTATTTTCATCATTTATTTATTTTATCAGTCACTTATTTTTTATTAGGCTTATGGTTTGAACTTAAATAAAAAATCCTCCTATCAAGAAATCAACTGCTAAGGGGGTAAAAAGGATAAATAATGTTAAAATCTATGTGTCAGTCATTATTGAGGTGTTATGGGATGTTGATTGCAAAAATGTCATCTATTTTGAAGCCTGATGCGGTGAACATGAATCAGCCCTTAATGATTTAAGAAAAGGGTTAAAATTTTGTATAGAAAAGTAATGTAAAATAGACAAAGCGACTTTGATTGCGATAGCTTTGCAGCATTTTCTACTACTTCTAAGTTTTCACTTCAAAAATAATGGAATTTTTGAAGTAAAAACTTCTTCAGCGGCGTTGTGCACATCAGAGTTTTAAATATTTTGGGATGGGTAAAAAATGTTAAAGTCGCGTCAGGACACGTGACCTATTTCAATTACATAAAGTCTCACACTTGAAAGATCTACGTATATAAGTTAATAACAACCATTATAAAGATCTCTCATTACTACCAACTTTCATATTGATGCCAGCAGGCGTAGCATGCGCACCTCGACAAAGCTTTGTCGGGACTTCTCTCGAGCAAGCGCAGTATCTGTCCCGCTCGCACCGTATTGATTTAAGCAGGACAGACATCGCGAGAAAAGGGTCGACAACGTGTCGAGGCGCTCATGCTACCCTGGCAGGTCAGTTTTAATGGATTTACCTGCCAAATCAAGTTGATCTCCGTTTTCATCAACTTTTTATGAAGTTGTGGTCAAGATATAGTGGATTTTGATCGTTATTTTCGTTTAAGCGTTTTTCACTTCTGCCGGCACTCCCAAAGTGCATTTTCTTTCTTTTTTTTTATGAACGACGGGAAGACTCTTAGTCTTTATCATACCTGATGTTAAGTATTGATAAAGCTGAAGATGGAAGCGATTATCTATTTGCTTATATTATATGCTAAAGAGAGACTGCACTGCCTGGCGGTCCTTTTTCCGTGTAAACCGCTGAATCGATTTTAGTGAAATTTGATATGGATATAACTTGAACCCTGGAGATGGAATGGCACACTTGCGGTAGTGAAACGTGGTCGCTAACTTTGGGCCTGATAAGAAGGCTCAAGGTCATATAATTCTAAATTTTAAACAGTTTAACAAAACATAAATGTAGCATATTCAACCACACATAAATTTAAGTACCTATACGAACTTTAAGAAATTATAAATTATAAATTTACTTACCGCGTAAAAATACAAATGGCAGGTATCCAATCGCCGCCATTTCTCTCCTCCCTGAAACAAAAATAAAAATGAGAATCACATTTAAAACGCACAGAAACAAATAATATTTTAAATAAAACAATCATTTGCCACCGAAACAGAAAAGTTGGTAGGGACTCTTCTTGGCTTGTTGTAATCAGTAATTTAAATTCTTATACCGAAGGACATCATTCAAGATCTCAGTGTCATCCTTTGATGCACGGTAAAATTATATTTCATAGCAGTGAATCGCTTTTTTATGGTTGTAAACGACGACTACTACCGACATCCATACTTTCATGTGTGAGTAGTACCTACGGAATTGTTAAGTACTACGTACAACTAGTACTTATTAATTCCATGGTACCAATCAAATACAATCAAATCAGAATTATTATAATCTCTAAATTCGTCATAGATTAGCGTCAGACAGTCAAGTCAAATATTTAATGGACTTCAAAATTCTTGTGTTGAAATGCGTAATTTTATGATTACGAGTATCGTCGTTTATTTCTATCCAGTTAATCAAGTTACAAATTATGTAGATGCATAAGATATAATATTTAGTAAAAAGCTACATCTATGTTAGTTAGTAGAATTGTTAAAGTAATTCAAGTGTACAAAGTTAATATTCCAAGTTTATCATCCAATAATCGGTACAAAATAATAAACAAACATAAGATGACCCAAAAAGTTGTTAAAATTAAGGAAGATAAAGTTGGTACTCCTATAAAAAGAGTGGCAGAAGTTTCTGTTGGTGCCAATGAAAATAGAGACAATACTATGCAAAAAGAAAAAATAAAGCATGAAAATACCAAAAAAAAACATAAACGTCGAAATGATAAAACAACAAACACATTCACAGACGAAACTGGGAAACAAAACAAAGTTCAGAAGAGATCTTTAGCTAACATATACGGCAGAAAAAAAAATGCAGGTAATAGTCCTAATGAGAAAAGATTAATTTTAAAAACTTTATCAAACCGCATGTTTTGTTTAAAACCAAAAGTATTAGACTATTTTAACAAATGCTCGAATAGCGAGTGTATTGCACGACATGCACGACATGGTCATACTAAACACAGAAGAGATATTGCAAAAGCGGGAGGGAAAATGTCTAATATGTATAGAGTTTGTTCTCAAATGATTATGAATCCATACCGAAAACCAGTTCAGAGACCTGTGAATCATAATCAAATTCAAAACTGTCCTCAGACGTGCCCTAATAAAACACCTCAAACGATGTTACAATGTTTTTGTAGAAGGTTTCGCATAAACCACGGAAATAGGTGTTCACCGTGTAGAGTTGAAGTACAAAACCAAGGAGAACAGACTGGTGACCCATTACTTGAAATTAAAGTTGATAATGTAGACATGTGCGTTTTAAATCCATCCGAAATTAAAGAAAAGGTAATTCGTTATGGCAATGAAAAAAAAATGACGAAATGTATATGTCCTTCCCATATGGCTAAAATGAAATATGTGCTTGCTAGAGAGGCATGTCCTGGAGGAGTTTGTAATCGAGCACTTAAACACAAAAAAATAGATTTTACTTGTAGGTGCTTGAAAAATAAGGTTTGGACATGTGATGACACGATTTGTAAAAAAACTGGGGTCGAACACCAACCAGCGTATAATACTACGTATAAGCCCATGTTCGAGGTACAGGTAGACAAAAATAACATGTGTATTGTGAACAATAAATCCATAAGAAAAAAAATTAAAACTTTGGATAAACGTAGACAAACTCGCTGCAAACACGGCATATGCCTTGAAAAATCTAAGGACAGAAACACGAGTATTAATTGTAAATGTAAGAAACTGCTCTTTGAAGAATGTACTGAACGCAACTGTGGTGTTCGTAATAACAGAGAAGAAACAATTAATGTTAATGATGATAACATAGTTCCGATACCCAACGAAAATTCAAAATCACCTAATTTATATTCTCAGGTAAACAGTAGATCTGAAAACTGGACTAATAATATCATGAGCAGAAGGCAAAAAGATACTAATCGAGCATTAGCATATTCGCAATCAGAAACTTCTGAACCTTTACCGAAAATGGTTAAAAACCGTAACAGACATGGATTTAAGATCAATGGCGGGAAGAGAGCCAGGGACCATCCCAATAATAAATTAGACTATTGTCCCGCAGTAGATTGTTGCCGTTGCGATGGAGGTAATCATGGTAATAGAAAAGTTGCCAAATATGAGAAAAATTTAAGAAATACTCCTTTTGCTTTTAAAAAATATATAAAACGTGATTATGCGACAAATATAACAAATGATGATGAAAAAAATATAAGAAGTGGAAATGTGAAAAAAAATACAAATAAACGTGGCCAAAAATTAAGAAGAGATAATATGTATGATGTAACAAATGAAAATAATCAAAATGTAAGTAGTAGAAATATGAAAAAGATTACAAATAAACGTGACCAAAAATTAAGAAGAGGAAATGTGAATAATGTTACAAATGAAAAAGACCAAAATGTAAGAAGTGGAATTAAGAAAAATTTCATTAGTTATTTAAATAAGAAAACGGTAAATGAATACAAGATAGGAAATGGACGCAGGAAAAATGTATGTAGGTGTCTTTGTGAGTGTGAAGAATATGAAAAGAAACATAAACAAAAAAAGAAAAAGATACCGCAAATAAAAAAGAAGGATAAGTCGCAAAAGAAGAAGATACAGAAGAAGAAGAAGATACCGAAGAAGAAGATACCGAAGAAGAAGAAGAAAAGTGACGACAAAGAGAAAATAAAGGAGGCTAAGTGGAAAAGTAAACAAGCGTCGATGTTAAACAAGGAAAAAAGAAAATATTTTTTGAAAGATAAAGCAAAAAGAGAGAAACAGGAAGACAAGCTAAGAATGAAGCGTCTTCAAGAGGAACGAGAAGTTATAAGAGCATTAGAAAGTCATGATAGCAGTGCGCAACCTAACTGTATAGTGCTGATAATAGGATCAGGCTTATCTATGCTTTTTTATCCGGTTAAGACAATATTCTACAGTTTGTTCAAGATTATCTTTAGTCCAAAACGGAGTTTCAAATATATACAAGAACACGTGCAAGACAGTGAAGGTACTTTACGTTCTATTAAAAGATTTTTTACAAACGCATGGCGACTGAAGAAATTGAGAGTTAATAAATGCATAACAAATTCGGACAATATGTATATACTAGCAGACACAATAAAAGAAAGTACATTATACAACTTGTTTGCGGATAAAGGCAAAACTCCAAGGGAGCAAGCTCTTAAAGCGAGCGAGATCAAGAAAAGGAGAATAAGAGTGCGTAAGAGGAAAGATATGGCAATTTTCGGTTGTCAGCATACGCTGTTAACTACTTTGAGGAGACAGCCTTGTATGTGGTTTTATCACATTTTTCCGAATCTATATCCGCAATGTTTAAGTTGTGTGACGTTTATGCGGAAATTTTCGGAAGTATTAATATTCTCGTTAGCGTTTTTGTTTTGGACGCCTTGTATTGTGTGCGCAGAACTGTCACGTGCTATCTTTTGTTGTTTAATGTGTACTGGTTAAAGTGATGGATGTCAAAGAAAATAAATATGAACTAAAAAAATGTTTCCTTTTTTATTGTATCTTTATTAGCACAAATCAAACAGCTTCTCATCTCATGCTTGCTACGCTATACTGACTATGTAGGGTTTCATTTGTGAGATGATCTTTAAGTACAGATCACAAGCAATGACATGTAAACTTGGACGAATTAACCACTGGACACGAAACCCAAGAAGAATGTATGAAAACCCGATCTAAAAAACGTAGTGATTACTTTCTCAGTAACTCGACCCGATCGACCAATTCTTGCAGGGGCGAGGGGGGATAACAAATGACAGTAGTGCTTGAAGGAATCGATATTTTTTTATCGATTTGTAAAGAGTGAATGAATGAACCTAATAAGTTTAATGAATCATTTGTGTAGTAGAAAAAAAATACATATATAATTTGACAATTATTTTAACTTAGAAATAAAAATTTAAATCCACCAATACCTTAATTACAGTAGATAGTACATTTGGCTTCAAGGAAACTTTTTTTATTTTAAATAAGTAAAAGTGTATTTAAAGATATATTCATATTAATTGACATGGTTTACAATGCGTGTTTGCGTTTGGGATTGTTTTTTATGAACACCGGGGTTTTATGAACATCTGATGTTAAGTACTTAATGATAACAACATTGAGCAATGTTTCAAAACATCTCAATTATTATGCTTTGCGGATGATATGAAAATTATTGCGCCAGTATCTTCTGCTGCCGATGCTAGTCTGCTACAGGAGGACCTCAACAGACTCGATATCTATTGCATCGAGAACCAACTTGACCTAAATTCCTCTAAATGTAGTGTTGTTACTTATAGCCGCAAACGAGACTTGGTTCATTTTGACTATATTATAAGAGGTTCGAAACTGAAACTGATGCTGTCGTGCGGGACCTTGGTGTTCTGCATGATAGTAAGCTACTGTTTGACGATCACATTAACAACATTATTTCAAGGGCATCTAAGGCTCTTGGATTTGTGATGCGTAATTCTAGAGACTTCAAATACGCTAAAACATTAAAGATTTTATATTGTACATTTGTACGAAGCCATCTGGAGTACGCGTCGCAGGTCTGGAACCCTCGGTACCTAACTTACATAACACGCATCGAAAATATTCAAAGGAAATTCATTAAATACCTCTGCTTTCGTACGAATGAACACTATGAGTCCACCCATTACCTGTCTTTTTGTAAGAAACACCATTTGCTGCCGCTGGAAAAACGTCGCGAAATCTCAGATGTGGCTCTCTTATTAAAAATTACTTCTGGGGTCGTCGATTGTCCTGGGCTTCTCTCTAAGATCTCCCTCAGAGCTCCAAGGAAACCCCTTAGATCTAACTCCCTTATATGCGTACCCTCTGCATCTTCAAACTATCGCCAAAATTCATACCTTTTGCGTGCGAGCAATTGCTTTAACGTAATTTCCAAACAGTTAGACATTGATCTGTTTAACACTAGCGTTGCATCGGTGAGGCGATTAATGAGTAATGAGTTTTTTGATGGATAGGTTTTTCATTTGATTTGTAAATCTTGCTTATATGATAATTCTCTGTGAGCTTTATCAATTTTTTGCTTGTTTTTTGATTTGTTTTGTTTATACTCTGTCTTAGTTATTATGAATTTATCTGTTGGAATGCGTGTTTGCCTATTAAGTGCTTAACATTAACTTTAAAACTGTCTCTATTGGTGAAGACCTGTAATTGGCTCTCAATTTTTATGTTAAAATCTAATGTAATATTTTAAGCTGTTGGTCTTCCGAAATAAAAAAAAAAAAAAAAAAAAAAAAAAAAAAAAATAAGGCTGAAGGTGGAAGCGCGCCTCTCCCGGAATCCTCCGACATCGGGAAACTCGCTATCTTATCTCTAACTGCTGGAATACAACAATACTGAAAATATTTTGTTATTTTAACAGACATAGGTAATATGGTGGTAGCTGGCCAGGCGGACTTTTTTTTTACAAGTTACTGGGCAGGCATTCGACCGCCATCGTGCTTAGTAAACAGGATGTGGTCTAAGGTAAAACAAGAGATGTGCAAAATAGTTTTGAAAATGTATTTCAATAGAAAATGCAAATACTTTTTGATTTTTTATTTCAAATACATAGTTTTTCATTTTGTATTTGAAATACTTACTATAAATTCTTTTCTGGTCTTTAAAGGCAGATTAAAGGAATATCTCCTAACTGCTCAACTCGACAAAGGAGATTATAAAATATACAACATCTCACTAATATAGGCGGTGCGATGCATTGTTCCTTGTTTCCTGTGCGTAAGCGCAACAGGGTGTGATTATTTGTCGAATTCTAAGTTTTTAAAGTCTAGATTTGTATTTACTAATATTTGTGTTGTATATATTTGCGTTTATATTTATGGTAATTAATTTTAATAGCCTCGTGAAAATTAATTATCTTTTTATCTAGTATGCGGGTCTTGTTAAATTAACTAATGATGGTTGGCACCGGCATATTTGGCATCCTTTTGTCAAAAAGAATGTCCAGGGGTCAATTGAAAATCAGCGCCAGGCTCTTTGGGCCCTGCAAAATGCTGAATTGACTTCCTCTTTGGCTGCAGCCGTGAGACATCCACTTCAGACAGTGAAATTGTACACCTTGTTAGTTTTTTTATTTTTATTTTTTGCTATAAAATAGTAATAGTCTCATGTCTGTATCCAAATAAACTCTTATTCATTTATTCATTCATTAATTCTAGTTGCAAACAATCGGTATTTACGAACCGAATTATTGTAAACGGGCAATTGGATATGCAATAAAACTGATGATTTTCGATGATTAACTACTAGCGGCCCAGCGAAATTCGTACCACCTCAGAATTATTTATTGTTGACTATATTTGTATATCTTATACCTTAGAAGGGCTGATAGGCTTCCACATCAGGTGTATGTACCTGTTGTTTAATTTTTGTTATCATCATATCAGCCGCATGACGCACACCGCTTGCTGGGTGTAATAAGAGTACAACTCAACCGTACCGTTCCAGTCCGACGCAGAACTCTTGAGGCGGACATATTTTATGTTTCATTGTGAATTGTGTTTTTTGTTCCATTCTCGTTTGTCTGTTGTTTTTGTTTTGTTTAATATCTTTCACGTTATGAATGTTACGTTATGATTAATCCTCCGCTGTGACGCGAGGTGAATAGATAACAAACAGGTTTTGCAATAATGCCGACTCGGGCGCAGCGAGATGTATGAAAAAGTTTGTGTCACACAGTGTCGCAGTTGAAATACGTTACGACACAAAACACTTTTATCGCTTATTTTGTTAGTAAATGTAAACTTGGAAATTGACACAAATAGTTTAATAAGATAGATCTTCACTGTTTTTGATGATCTTATAATTTAAACTGTTAATTAACACGTAATAGCTAACACTTTTTTTATATTTTTATTTTGGCGGTATAAAAATACGAATTGAGTATCGAATATGTTTAACGCAAATTAAAGCAGAAAGGATGGGTTTTCGAAAAGGATATTTGCACACTTCCCTCGGAAATAAGGCTGCAGCTGTTGGCTGGCGGGTTCCTGAAGGATTCTTGATATTTTCGATGATTTTGGTGAATCGAAATCTCGCTCGTCACCGCGGTTTCGATATCACGTCGGGGTCACCAAACTTGATTGCGCCGATGATTAGTAAATAAAAACTCAGACTCCTTGATGTTGAATATAATGAATTTACTTTAGATTAGGATACAATTTTGGAAAACGAAAATATATTAAAAAATTCGATGGTGCGTGTTTCGGAGCTGTTAACGCAATCGCGCGAAAGCATCTCCGCGCCCTCTACCGGCGCCGGCGCTTATGTTGTGACGTCATTGTCATCATCAGTTTGTGACGTCATGCCGGCTCGAACACTGTTCATTTTCGTTTTAAATAAAATAAAAGTTATTATTTGCAAATTAAATTCACCAAAAAAAATAGGAGTGCATAACAATAAGAAGTTATCATTCTATTAAAACGGGCGTAGACTAAAGGCTAGTCTGCTGTTGTGAGTGTTTAAACATAATATTTAGTGTGTGGTAAGGAGTGTTAGCACCACGCGAACATAGCTTGAAGAAATATCACCAGCCGGGGCGGCGAGTGAGTAAGAAGCTACCTTATTGAAAAGTGTCGATAACACATCTTACACTGCGTCTTTACTTACCATTCCATCCAATTCGCGTAACTCCGCCCTAACACTCTCGGCCCAATCGCTGCGCTCGCGCACACACGCCTAGCCGCTTTGACAACAAGTTAGCCCCTCCCAAAGGACTGTACGATTACCGACGGCAAGCGCGGGACACTCACTCACTCTCTCATTTAGATCACTAGGACACTAGTCATTAGGACACTCATTTAGGTCTACACTACGCGGGTACTAAAACTAAAATGCCCCAGACACAGCGCACCCCGAATAAAGATAAAGAAACTCATCGTAAGCATCTTTCGAGTTACGGCTCTGTAAACCAGCCACTAATTTCGGACGAATCAACGGTGGGGGAAACTCACATTACTCGAAGAATAAAGCGTAAACTCGACGGAGACTCGTCAGATGCAAATACATTAATGAGTAAAATGAACGAACTCTTCGATCGGCTTGAGGTACAGCAAAATTCAAAACTGGAAAAATTTATTGATTCTATTACCACTGTCACGCAACAAAACTTAGAAATATAAAAAGTGTGGATTTTCTTGCCTATAAGTATGATGATTGTCTTGAGCGTATGTCCGTTCTGGAACGGAAAAATAGGGAATACAAGAAGAGAATAATTACTCTGGAAACAAAATTGGACTAACTGGAGAGAAACACTCGTACTTCGATGGTTGAAATTCGTAATGTACCGAAACTACAACAAGAAAATAAAGATACATTACGCAGGATGGTAAAGGATATTGCTAAAACTTTAGATTTACACGTAGAGACTAAAACCTAGTAAGGAAAGGAACAATAGCCCGATTATTGTTGAATTTACTATTAACATGCGTAAAGATAACATCATAAAAAAATTTAGAAATTTCTATAAAAACAACACAACTAAACTTAATTCGCAGGCACCTTAGCATACCAGGATCATCTCACCCGATTTATATTAGCGAATTCTTAACACAGAAGGCAAAGCGACTCAACTTAATAATAGGCTATATGTCGCCATGAAAAATGTACTCTTTTAATTAATCTATTTTTGGCTCGATGGTAAAGGTGTCTTTCTGTCCTTATCCTCATCATATAGACAGAAAGAGATAGTGACAATTTTACGTTACGTTTTCAAATTTATGCCTCGACGCTGCCTTCTCACGTATTTACGTACCAGCTAACGTAGCGTTTACAAAAACTCATAATACCGATACGATAGTCGGCGATTCGAGCACCGTATTTACGTTAACAGCAGCTGTCACGTCACTTACGTTTACAGGAACAACTCGTAATAGAGCTACAGTAGCTCTATTATGAGTTGTTCCTGTAAACGTAAGTGACGTGACAGCAGCTGTTAACGTAAATACCAGCTATCGTAGCGTTTGCAAAAACTCATAATACCGATTCGGGTGTCGGCGATTCGAGCAACGTATTTACGTTAACAGCTGCTGTCACGTCACTTACGTTTACAGGAACAACTCATAATAGAACTACTGTAGCTCTATTACGAGTTGTTCCTGTAAACGTAAGTGACGTGACAGCTGCTGTTAACGTAAATACGTTGCTCGAATCGCCGACACCCGAATCGGTATTATGAGTTTTTGCAAACGCTACGATAGCTGGTACGATAGGGAACATTCCCGGTTGACCAGCAGAGTTTTTTTGGGAAAACGTTTTCTCGGAAAGTACTAAAGTTAAAGAAATAATTTATTATTCTAATGTAAAATACCTGTTAATGTTAAATTATTTGTGATATAAACGTTTTCTATATATCTATTACTTTTTTAAATAAAGCCCCTCCAAAAATCCCCTCTGGTCAACCGGAAATGTCCCCGACTGTACGTAAATACGTGCAGCGTCGAGGCATGAATTTGAATACAAAACGTAAAATTGTCAATATCTCTTTCTGTCTATATGATGAGGATAAGGACAGAAAGACGACTTAACCATCGAGTCAAAAAAAGAGAAATTAAAAAAGTATTTATTTTATGACATCTATAGCCCTACTAAATTAAGAAATGTGAAGTAAAGGTCCACATCCAACAAGTTATGACGCTTTGAATTTTATCATAGTATCCGCGTCAGTCAAGTGTCAAATGTCATCATAGAATGAAATAATAGTACAAGGACACAGAGTATTAATATACAGGAAAATGATTATTGTTGATAAATAAACAGTCGATCTTTATGTAGTTGCTTATTGTCGGTTGAGAATATGAAATTACTTCGCCGACGATACATTGATATCTTTTGGATTTAAACAATAGACCGCTTACCTAAAAAAAATCCAAGAAATTCTGCACAATGAAAAATATTTTAAAAATATTTTCATTGCTAACATAAGAAACTTTTTTAAAGACAAGCGACATCCCAAGACCCAAAAAGGGCCTTGGTTGTCCACAGTTCAATTAATGAGCTCATAGGCGCCGTTTACTACTGAAGTTCCATATTATTTATTACGTGGAATCAATAAATACAGCTATATTATTATTTTTAAGTTGTGTGTTGTAATAGCAGGCGCAATTTAGCTTAATGCGCTTTTGGATACAAATCAATGTTAGGATTTTTTTCCGTTTTCGCAATTTTGCCTCTATACAAATTTAGTTAATTTATTGTGTTCTTTGTTTCGTTCAGCTGCGTATTTATTTTCTAACCAAAAAATGCCTTATCATCATTTTTGTTCATCATCATGTGTATTATTTAATTTTAATTGAATAATATACCTTCTCACAGAAAGAAATGCCGTGAGTGCCGTAACAGCTCCTGTAAACGTAAATGACAGGAGCATCTGCCAAATTAGTAACTCATAATACCAAATTGTATGAAAAACGTGACCGCGAATCGTAAAGCTTACGTAACAGGAGCTGTTAAGTCACCTAATGTCAACGTTGTCAACTCATAATACCATTTTTAGTTCAGCTACTCAGCGCTTGGGGCTCTGAACAGTTTTTCATACAAATGTCTATACGTTAGACGCTAGCGAGGATCGTTGACAAAACTCGTAATAGAGCTACAGTTCTCTGTAGCATTATCTGACTATTGCGATATCAATGATTGCTCAAAAATCCTAGGCGAAAACTCATTGTGGAAGGTATGTGTACAAAATATAAGAAGCGTTAGCTGTAATATCGCTGGTTTGCATACACTACTAGAACGAACGCAAGTAGATTGAGGTCTTATTGTATTAACGGAATGTTGGCTTACCCCATACCGAAGGTCGATGGCTATCGCTGCGTGGCTACAACAAACCATATAACGCAAAATGAAGGAGTTATAGTTTATATCAACAACAAATTGCAACTCTTAACTGAAGAGCCTAGACTGCTTGATTCCAACTGTTTAAGTGTAAAAATATCATTATAACGGGCGATATAAATATAGAGATAATTAGTGACAGTAAAGTAATCTGCTTGCGGAGCACGGATTGCTGCCAGGTCATACAATCCCTACCCACATAAAAACGTGTCTTGACCACGTAATGCTTAAAACTAAGCTGCTGGCAAAGTGTTTCGTCGCTGAGACCACTATCACTGATCATTCTATTGTTATGTTTACACTCGACATAATCACTATCAATAAGACTAAGCATTATACAGTTAATAAAACTAAAAAAAGACCCTGAAAATGATATACTGAAAATAAGCTACAAAAGGTACAGCAATTTCTGTTAAAACTACACTAAGAAATTAAAGAGTGAATAAAATAAGTCCCAAATTCAAACAGCTTATGAGACTAGTAACAAAAAGCAATGGGAAACCATCAGAAACATCACGAACACAAACAATAAGAAACATAACAAACCATTTGAATTACTCTCTAGTGTGATGGCGCAGCAACAGCAAGAAATCAATAACGTAAACAAACATTTTGTGGAGATCGGAAATAGGCTGGTGGCTATTCCTGCAGTGAATGATACATTTACTACAGAGAACTATGTTCATCCCAGTTCATTTACTCTCCTGCGAAATTATTGTGCTGCAGGTCGAGACAATATTCCGAGGTATTGCTTAAAAGGTATTCAGAGATTTTTGCTCCTCTACTTGTGCATATATATTATAGTATTTAGTACAGGCACCTTCCCAGAAACCCAGCTTGAAACTTGCTGAAATTCATCCGGTGCACAAAGGTGGAAATAGAGACTGTGTTGATAATTATAGGCCAATAGCTATTTTACCCACACTCTCAAAAATACTAGAAAAACTATTTAACAGTCGGCTAATTAAATATTTAGAGTCAAACAATATCCTCGCATCTTCACAGTACAGGTTTCGAGCTACTTTGTCATGTGAAGATGCAGTTCATGACCTGGTTGAATATGTAGTTACCAACATTGACTCCAAACAAAAAGTAATAGTCATGTTTTTGGATATAGCTAAGGCATTCGACACAGTTTCAGTACCATTGCTCTTGGACAAACTGGCTTATACATTATGTCATAGGCTTGGAGTAAGGGGCACACAACTGAATCTATTCAAAAGCTATCTTACAAACCGATTTCAGAGAGTTCGGATAGGTGACTTGACTAGCAGCGACTTACCCATTGACATTGGTGTTCCACAGGGAAGTTCAATGGGCAAAACCCTATTTCTGGCTTTTATTAATGATCTGTGTAGATTGAAATTGATGGAAGGGAAAATTATCACATTTGGCGATGATACAGCACTTCTGTTTCATGGTGATACTTGGGAAAAAGTTTATGCGCGTTTATTTTTTTGGTTATGGTGTGGTATTCAATATTGTTAAGAGATGGCTGATGGCGAATAAACTTACCCTGAATAACACCAAGACCAAATTTATTCCATTTTCTATTAGGAATCTCAAGGACGACCCGAGTGATAGATTGTCCATAGTCTCACATTCTAATAACTGTACTCTCACCGCCTATTGCACATGTCCAAAACATGAAGTAACTGATAATATTAGGTATCTCGGGATCATTATAGACAAAATTTGACGTCATGTAGCCGACTCAATACTTTTGAACACAGTTTACACAGCATTAGTTCAATCTTTGCTAACCTATTGCATTACCACTTGGGGAGGCTGTTCCAAAACCACAATTTTAGCCCTGGAGTGAGCACAGAGAGCGATACTGAAAGTAAGCAACCGACTACCATACTTATTTCCAACAAGAGCTCTCTATCAGAAATGCGAAGTGCTAACTGTTCGCCAACTCTTTATATTGAATTCTGTTCTCTGCAAACATCGCGAACTACAATATAATCCCCAAAATATTGCAAATCTTAGGCGCTTTCATGCTGTTTGCAGCTCAATGAGATTCAATACGAGCTTCTCACAAAAAATCTTTTGTTTCCTGGGAGGTTTCCTGTACAATCAAATAAATAAAATATTATCAATATACCCTAATACTCTGAAGGACTGCAAAACCAAAATCAGAAAGTGGCTCTGCGATCTAAGCTATGATGAGACGGAGTTCCTTTTGACTGTCTCAAAGTAATCCGATGAGCTGTGCTAAATTGGTTTTTGCGTCATTGTACACTTACCCCATTATATCCTACAAACACAAATTTAAAAAGGTTCTAATTTCCAACTATAACTATTATTTTAAAACCTAGTGAAAATTTATTCCCAGTTATTATATTTACACCTATACTAATGTTAAAAATAACAATAATTAATGTCAAGTACATATATATTTAGCTGTGTAGTGTCGGCTTAGAATAGCACTACGCTCTCTACGCTACGCTCCTCCCGTGGGTGTCGTAAAAGGCGACTAAGGGACTCGGCCTTCAGGAGACGGGCAGCAGCGTCTCCTACAAACTTGGCCATACTGCGATCGCCAACCCGCCTACCAAGCGTGGCGATTATGGCGAAATGTAAACATTGTAATTATTGTGGAGAAAATAAAGTAATATTATCATTATCATCATGGTGATCTATGCCAGTAGTTAAGTGACACAGAAAATGTGCGCTACTAAAAGTCAAATGTCGTTATTTTACGTTCGTGGCCGCGTTTGATAGACTGATCGTATTGAATCATATTTGTTAAGCAACGTTCAGTCCGGTCAGGTGTCGGATAGGTGACCGTAAAGTGACACTTCAACTGAAAGCTTCCGTGCTTCGAAGGGCATATTAAACCGTCGCTGTCAGTACCGGCTGTTGTCATCTAATAACAGACGTTAACCGTCGCTGTCAGTACCGGCTGTTGTAATCTAATAACAGACGTTAAGGCAAGTCAGAGACATTAAGGCGGCCTGATAAAATCAAGTTATACCTACGTGTACCCTCTTTTCACCTCTTGGGAGTTGTCAATTACGCTGAGACAGATAAATATTTATGTTAAATCGACAGCCTTAACACAAGTTTTGAAGATCCTAACTTCGAAACTGACGGAGTTTCAAACTTTCATCCCCTTTTTTCTCCCTTAGGGGTTAAATTTTGAAAAATCCGCTCTTAGTGCTCATCTACACCATAAAAAGGTATATATCCTCCAAAAATGGTGTCTCTACTTTCAGCCGTTTGTGCTACACTAACATGACAAGAATCAATCAATTAATAAATTTAGAGTTTTTAACACAACTTCAACCCCCTTTTCCCCCGAAGGAGGTGGAATTGTCAAGTACTCTGAGACACGTAAATATTAATGTTAAATTGACAAATGACTGGGGGAATGAGACACTTTATGAAAAGTGAATACAATAAGTAAACACTTCAAAGTAAGTACTTACACTACTTAATCCCATATATTTGGTTTTTGTAAAAGTAAGTAACGTCTGGGGGACCTGGGATCTTGCTTTATCATTATGTTTGGAACCAGCCTGAAACGAATTTTTGAAAATATAATTTTGCCAGGGTTATGTTTCAAACGTCACTCCACCAAAATCTCTTTGTCTCCAAATAACGTTAAAACTAAAATTAAAAAAAAAATAACAAAGTCCTCCTAACGATCTTTATACTTAATTAAGGTTCGCAAAATTTGTGACGACTCGATAGGGACTTTGGCGCGTAGTACGCGGCCGAGTAAGGTATCAAATTAAAGGTACTCGAGTCTATTTGTTCCGAAAACTATTAAATATACAAAATGTTAAACGTGATGGTCACAAACTGCAATAAAAAGTGTCATTATTTTCGCATAATTTGGAATTTTTCGTCGATCGACCAACCCGAGTATCGGGTTGTAAGACCGCCCTAGTACAGTAGTTAACAAATAGTCTATCCTAGCCTCACGCACAACGTTTTGCAAGGGTAATGCACAAATAAGAATGTAAAATTATATTGTAAATATATTGATTGTTAGTGGGGAATTTTGGACGAAATTCAGCGAAATGTGGATTGACAATATATTGATGAAAATGGAATGATAAAATATTGATAGTGTGTAGACCGCATATCAATTATCAAATTAAACAGTCATTTCTTTTTTTGTAACTTTTTACCGTTAAAGTAGAGTAATAATATAAATTGAATCAAAATACAATACTTAACGTTTCATTACTTCTATAATCATCAATAAATATACATTCAGTTTCACAAATCACATGGATACTCAAACTGATTTAATTTATAAAACTCCACCAACGCAAACTTCGTACATTAATTATTATAAATATAAACAAAACATTTCATATTACACCATTATCACAGAATATAGACTATTTGGTGAAATTAATGTATTTATAGATTTTAATTACCAATGTAAATCTCTTAAAAATTTAACCTTATCTTCAAAATTGCTAACTTCTCTGCTAAGCTTTATGAAACTCCCTTGCATTGATCTTTACTTAAGTACCCCACTTGATACTCTCTGTGATAATACAATGGAAGTCTTTTGGGCTTGGTTTTCCTTACAAGTATGATTGTATTCGTTTTGGAGTCAAATTGTCTGTAATCGATTGTGGGATCTTCTATTTTGTTGTAGAAATGAGCACCTAATTGAAATTTGGAACCTTCTTTAGCCCTAGGCTTTAAGCGGTTTCTTTGTTTTTGCTTTCTTAAAACACTTACTTGATCTGAATAAGGGTCGGAATAAATGGTATCGTCTCCATAACTGGATTGTACTTTTTTTACTTTTAACGGAACATTATTTATAATTTCTACAGATTTTGCTCTTGGCTGTCTTTTGTTTGTATTTAATCCTTTATTTTGCTTAAGTTCAAAGTTGTGACGATTTGGTTTATTAGAAATATTTTTAATAGAGATACTTTTATCTTGAACAAAGTTTCTATCTCTCGCTTTCATTCCTTTTTCATCCTTATTCACAAATTTTCTGCCACATAAACATTGTTTAAGGACAGAAAACAAATTAGATTTTTTATCATTTCTATTAAAAACTCTGTCCTTATTTATCAAAAAACCACATTTTATAGACATTTCATTATTCGACATGAAATTAGAAGGTACACAATTCATTTTAAGAAATACAGGTTTTTCATTAATTTCTGAGGGTAGGCTTTGCGATTTAAAATTCACATTTGTATCGATTGTGCTTGTACCCGAAGATGATATTGAATCACTTTCTGAAAATTTGCAATATTTATGACGTTGTTCTATGTTTCTCTGGCAGAAACACATCTGATCATTATCTGTCAGTTTCCACAATTCGCCTTCTTGTTGTGTATTTGACGGTGTGCTATTAAAATCGCTTGAGTCATATGTAAAGGTAGATTCATTATCTTCTTCATATGGTTCATTTGTCCTTTTTTTAAACTGAAAGGTTGTATTAAGTTTGTGACAAAAGCAGCGTTTTTGTTTTGGCTTTATTAAGACTCCTTTTTCATTAGTAGGTATATAAGCCCGAATCTTTTTATTTTTTAACTTCTTATGAACACCAGTACATTGGACAGCATATTCTCTCTTGTGTGATTTTAAGGGTTGAGGTTTCCATGGCATTATTTTTGCTTTTAATTGACCGTTTTGCAGTTTGCGATTTTGAATAATCTGCGATTTTAAGTACTCTTTAGATGTTCCACAAGATAAAGGCTCAGGATTAAAAATCTTTTTCCTATATTTTAAGCGATGTAGTCTACAAAAACATTTTTTAATTATGGGTTCCTTCAAATAGATCGGTGTGATGATGGAATTTTTGCATTTCACACGTCTTTGAGAATTCGATTTCGTAAAAGCATGCCTCGCTTGATAATTGGGAAAACTATTCTTCCAAAAAGCTGAATTGAAACTAAAGGTAGTCCCTAAACTAAATGCTTGGCGTGTTGATAAATTATCTGAATGGCACTCATTCCTTATTTGGGGTTTTATTATTTTCTGTTGGATAAGTTCTCTTCTACTCGATGTAGCTTCTGATATTGGTTTTGTCTTGAATGAGAATAATTTGGTACTGCCTGTGCCTGAGCTTTTGTAGCAACGACGCATTTTTTTATTTTTTATCTGGTGAAATGGATAGAGATTGTCTTTTATGTAACATGGCGTACACAATTTTGACAAAGTTTTAGTTGTAACGGGTCCTAAAGTTTGAACGGGCACGACCATCGTGGGTTTATGACATGAACAGGCGACTAACATTCTCTTTACAAAATTCTGTTTTGTATTTTTCCTTTGCATTCTCTGGTTTCTGTTTGCACTATATTTACGTTTATATAATTCTATAGATTTGGTAAAGTTTCGACTTGTTTTTTTTCTGCCCTGATGTGATTTGATTTTCTTAGCTTTTCTTTTATTACCATACATTCGATTCTTCCCTTTGTGTTTAAAAAATTCGATATTGAAACTAAAATTAGAGCTTATTCTGACACCATTTCGTGGAGGTTCAGGTATACTAGATTGTTCCGATTGATCATTATTTAAACATATATATTTCTTACTTGTTAAATTGCTTAGTAAATTGTTTGATGAGAATTTTGTTGGAGATTCTCTTGTCGTTACTGAACATTCTGAACGAGGTGTGGCAGTTCCCACAGCAGATTCATTAAGACATTTTTTTGAAGACAATATCGGGTCAAAGAAGGAGCAAGGAAGTAATCCGACATTTGAAACAGACCTCACCTTGAGGTTACTTGTATGTTGTTCACAGTCGCAGCCAACGTTTCTAGGTTTGCTTTTGATAATATTTTTTTGATTCCTGCATATTTTTATCCTTGGATAACATCTGATAGGATGTGTTTTATTTTCTTTGGATTTCAAAGTACAAAAGCATTTACCTAATGAATATCGAAATTGTTCTTTGGTAAAAGAAAGCATATCTGTGCTTCTTCTAAAAGTTCGATAGTTGGGCAATAAATTGTTATTTATGTCTTTGTTACCTTTTAGGTTTGATGTAAAACTAGATCCAAATTCAACGTCATTTTTTTGTAGATTATAGTCGCCATTAATTAATTTCCTTCTTTTGCTTTTCTTCAACATACTAATATCAGATTTTGGTTGTCGCATAACTATATTATCGGAATGTTTTCTTGAAAAACATTTTTTGGGAACACATACTGATGACAGATATTTTCTAGGAGTCCGAAGTTTTGTATCAAAATCTGTTAAAGCTAACTTTAACGGTTTCTTGTGTACAGTGAATCTGCGGTTATATTTTTTTATAGGCTTTACATTTATAAAAACCCCACGTTTTTTTCTATCACCTATAGAACAAGGTGGCCCAAAACAAGTATTACTACATACTTCTTTCTTCAAATTTAACAGTGACGGTGCATTGTACTCTGAACATCCGCATAATACTGATTTAGAATTTGAAACTTTATGAAATCTTTCATTAATTCTTGGAAGCGATTTTCGTAAGTTGTGTTTTACCCTATTTCGTTTTATCTTATCCCTGTACAATTGTACAGAATCTTTGATATTTCTAAATTTCGGTATACTGTGTCGGAGGTTTTCATGTGATCCTTCTTCATATTTTTTTAATATATCGTATTCCAATTTTGGACACTTACATGTGACAGCTTTAGTTCTCTTATTTTCTTTGCAAAAACTCGTTTTGATATTTTGGTATGAAGTTCTCTTTTTACTGTTTCCGATGTTGTGCTGACTTTTCTTGATACCTGAGCAAAAATCGTCACTATGTCTGTATGTGCTTAAGTTTGTTGTCGATGGTTGTTGTCGATGTTGTTCTAAATTTGGACACTCACATATAACATTTTTAGATTTAGGTTCTTTGCGAAAACTTGTATTTACTTTATGCAATGAAGTTCTGATCCTTGTTGCACTATTGTTGATGCTATCTTTACTTGCCTTTAGTGCAATGCTGTTAGATAACCTCATTTTGTTTAACTTGATATATAATGGTTCTAGATTTGGACACTCGCATATAATATTTTTCGGCATAGTTCCGACTCTGGTTGCACTATTTTTGAATCTGTCTTTACTCTCCTTAAGAGCAATGCAAATACCGTCAGAAAATCTCTTTTTAAACAATTTTGATGTGACTGGTTCTGGGTTTGGACACTCACATATAATAGTTTTAGGCTTAGGATCTTTGTGGAAACTTTTATTTATTTTACGTAATGAAGTTCGGGCTCTCGTTGTACTGTATCTGATGTTGTCCTGACTTTTCTTCATAGCTGGGCAAAAATCGTCACAAAATCTGTATGTGCTTAAATTTGTTCTCGATGGTTCTAAATTAGGACACTCACATATGACATCCTTAGACCTAGGTTCTTTATGTAAATTTTCTTTTATTTTACGTAATGAAGTTCGCGCTCTTGATGTACTGTATCTGATGTTGTCCTGACTTTTCATCATAGCTGGGCAAAAATCGTTACAAAATCTGTATGTACTTAAGTTTTTTCTCGATGGTTCTAAATTAGGACACTCACATATAACATCCTTAGACCTAGGGTCTTTGTGTAAACTTTCTTTTATTTTTCGTAATGAAGTTCGCGCTCTCGTTGTACTGTATCTGATGTTGTCCTGACTTTTCTTCATAGCTGGGCAAAAATCGTCACAAAATCTGTATGTGCTTAAGTTTGTTCTCGATGGTTCTAAATTAGGACACTCACATATGACATCCTTAGACCTAGGTTCTTTATGTAAATGTTCTTTTATTTTACGTAATGAAGTTCGCGCTCTTGATGTACTGTATCTGATGTTGTCCTGACTTTTCATCATAGCTGGGCAAAAATCGTTACAAAATCTGTATGTACTTAAGTTTTTTCTCGATTGTTCTAAATTAGGACACTCACATATAACATCCTTAGACCTAGGGTCTTTGTGTAAACTTTCTTTTATTTTTCGTAATGAAGTTCGCGCTCTCGTTGTACTGTATCTGATGTTGTCCTGACTTTTCTTCATAGCTGGGCAAAAATCGTCACAAAATCTGTATGTGCTTAAGTTTGTTCTCGATGGTTCTAAATTAGGACACTCACATATGACATCCTTAGACCTAGGTTCTTTATGTAAATGTTCTTTTATTTTACGTAATGAAGTTCGCGCTCTTGATGTACTGTATCTGATGTTGTCCTGACTTTTCATCATACCTGGGCAAAAATCGTTACAAAATCTGTATGTACTTAAGTTTTTTCTCGATGGTTCTAAATTAGGACACTCACATATAACATCCTTAGACCTAGGGTCTTTGTGTAAACTTTCTTTTATTTTTCGTAATGAAGTTCGCGCTCTCGTTGTACTGTATCTGATGTTGTCCTGACTTTTCTTCACAGCTGGGCAAAAATCGTCACAAAATCTGTATGTGCTTAAGTTTGTTCTCGATGGTTCTAAATTAGGACACTCACATATGACATCCTTAGACCTAGGTTCTTTGTGTAAACTTTCTTTTATTTTTCGTAATGAAGTTCTGATTCTTGTAGCGCCATTGTTGATGCTGATGCTGTCTTTACTTTCCTTAATCGCGATGCGATTAATGTCAGATGACCTCCTTTTGCTAAATTTTATATTCGGTGGTTGTGGATTCGGACACTCGCATATAATATTTTTGGACCTTAAATCTTTTCGAAAGCTTCTTTTTACTTTACGCAATGAAGTTCTGGCTCTTGTTGCTCTATTTCTGAAGCTGAGTTTACTTTTTTTAAGTGCAATGTAAATACCGTCAGATAATCTCTTTTTGCTTAATTTTGTTTTATGTGGTTTTGGGCTTGGACACTCACATGTAACATTTTTAGGCTTAGGTTTTTTGTGAAAACTTTTTTTTACTTCAGGCAATGAAGTTCTTATTCTTGTTGCACCGTTGTAGATGCTGACGTCACTTTTCTTAAGCGCAATGCCAATATCGTCAGATAATCTTCTTTTGCTGAACTTAACTTTTTTTGATTCCGGTCTTGGACACTCGCATTTAATATTTTTAGACTTAGGTTCTTTGTGAAAACTCTTTTTAATTTTGTTTACTGAAGTATTTATTCTTAATGCACTGTTTCTTATGTTGTCCTGACTTTTTTTCAAAGTAGTTATAAAACGATCAAACATTCTGTCTTTACTTAATTTTGTTGCCAACGGTTCTGAATTTGGACACTCACATGTAACAATTCGGTGCTTAGGTTGCTTATGAAAACTTTTTTTATTTTTATACAAAGACGTTTTTAATCTTGTTACACTGTGTCTGATGCGTTTTATCTTATATTTGTACAATTGTACAGAATCTTTGGCGTTCCTAAATTTCGGCATACTGTTTCGGAGGGTATCATGGGATTCTTCTTCATAATTTTTTAATATATCGTATTCCCTGAAGTCTATGACTGATGGTTCCAATTTTGAACACTTACATAGGATAGCTTTAGCTCTTTTTATTGGTTCTTTGTGTAAACTTTTTTTGAATTTCCGGTATGAAGATTTGGTTTTATTTTTACTTTTTCGAATATTGTACTGACTTTTCTCGATAGCTGTGTACAAATCGTCATGTAGTCTATATGTGCTCAAGCCTGTGGTCGATGGTTCTAAATTTGGACACTCACATATTACATTTTTAGGCTTAGGTTCTCTGTGAAAACTTTTTTTTATTTTACGCAATGAAGTTCTGATTCTTGTTGCACCATTGTTGACGCTATCTTTACTTTCCTTAAACGCAATGCGAATGTCGTCAGATAATCTTTTGTTGCTGAACTTAACTTTTTTTGGTTCTGATCTTGGACACTCACATATAATATTTTTAGACTTAGGTTCTTTGTGAAAACTTTTTGTAATTTTACGTAATGAAGTTCTTATTCTTAAAGTACTGTTTTTTATGTTCTCTTGACTTTTTTTTATTGTAGTGCCTAAAACAAGAGATAATCGCTTTTCGCTTATCTTAAATGGCGGATCCAAATTCGGACACTCACATATAATATTTTTAGGTTTAGGTTCTTGGTGAAAACTTTTTTTTATTTTACTCAATGAAGTTCTGATTCTTAATGCACTGTTTCTCATGTTATCCTGACTTTTTTTGATAGCAATGATAAAATCATCAAACACCCTGTCTTTGCTTAATTTTGTTGTCAACGGTTCCGGATTTGGACACTCGCATATAATAATTTTGGGCTTTGGTTGCCTATGGAACCTTTTTATTTTATTCAAAGATTTTCTAAATCTTGTTAGACTGTGTTTGATGTTATCCTTTGATTTCTTAAACGAAGCGCCAAAACCTTTAGCTGATAGTCTGTTTTCGGTTAACTTTATAGTCAATGGTGTGTCCAAATCTAGAAGATTTGGACACTCACATATGATACGTTTAGGTTCTTTGTGAAAACTTCTTTTTATTTTATGAATTGAAGTTCTGATTCTCATTACACTTTTTCTTATATTATCCTGACTTTTCTTGATTGTAGCGCCAAAATCATCAGATAATCTTCTTTTTCTTAACTTCATTGTCGATGGTTCTAGATTGGGACACTCACATATTAAGGTATTTTTAGGTTTAGGTTCCTTGTGAAAACTTTTTTTTATTTTATGGAAAGAAGTTCTAATTCCTATTGCACTGTTTCTAATGTTATTCTGACTTTCCTTGGTTGCAATTTCAGTAGTTTTAAATAATTTGGTGTCGTTCGACTTTTTATGCGACGTTTCTAGACCTGGACGCTCGTAAACAATAATAGCTGTTTCTGGTTTAGGTTCTCGGTGAAAACTTATTTTTAACTTACGCAACGAATTTCTGATTTTTTTTGCACTGTTTTTTATGCCATCCTGACTTCTCTTAATTGCAGTGTCGTAATAATCTATTAATTTGCTATCACTCAATTTCACTTCCGCAAAATTTCTATGTTTAGGTGCTTTGCGATAACTTTTTTTTATTTCTTGAAATGAAGTTCTGATTTTTGTTGCACTATTTTTGATGATATCTCGAAGTTTATTTTCTTGACCCTTCTCTAAATCTCTATTTAAAAAGCTATATGGCTCAGGTTCTTTGTAAAAACTTTTTTTAATGTTCTGGAATGAAGTTCTGACACTTGTTGCACTGGTTCTGATGTTATCTTGACTTTTCTTTATTGCAGTGCCAAAAGTGTCAAATAATTTGTTTTCACGTGGGTTTGTTTTCGGTGGTTCCAAATTTGGACAATCACACGTGTGTTTAGGCTGAGGGTTTTGAAGCCTTTTTTTAACATTTCGAAATGAATTTTCAATTCTTATTGTACTCTGTCTGATATTCTCACGGAATTTATGGTTTCGATCTACTATATATGAATTATCATATAACTCGATTGCCATCTCAGGTTCTCGTTGCTTTTTTATATGGAAGTTATGGAATGAAGATCTGAGTCTTGCCGCACTGTTTCTAATACTAGCATGAAATTCATTGTTGGCTTTTTTAATTCTTGTTCTAGCTTTTAAAGATAGATCTGACGTTAATTCTCGTAATCTATATTTATTTTTATTTTTTTCATGACATTCCAAAGGAGCACATTCTCTTGGAAGACAAATCCCTGGCTCACATTTCCATTTCTTTAAAAAACCCATCGCTTTAATTTTATCTTCGATTAAATCTGCTGAATCTCTCATAATTCGGAATGAGTTTTGTATTTTTGTTTTACTTGCTCTTACACCATCACGAATTTTATCCTTAGCTAATTTGATATTTTCAAACGATTTCGAAATAAGTTTTTCTGGTTTACATTTGCAAATAACTCGTTTTATTTTAATTACCTTTGATTTTATTGACAATTTGCTTGGTTCATGTAATTTATCATCATTTACTGCATACTTGTCTTCGGAATCAAATATTTCTTTTCTACAAAAACAAGGCTCAGATGTCGACTTATTATTCAAACCATCTACATTACGACTATGTGTTCTAGCTTGACCGAGCTTAGATTGCTGAACTTTAGGACCGCAAATGGTAGTGCAGCAATCACAACAACTATTCAACTTAGTTTTTGGTTCAAGATGTGGTCCCTTAATACTCTGACGTAGCAATTTTCCCCTATCTATTAATTCAACAATAGTACGAATGGCTTCTTTATCTACATTATCACCGCCAGGTCTACTCCTTTGTTTTCTTCGAGACTTCGATCTTTGGTTAGTATCAAGTTTATCACCGAAGAGGATTTTGTTGCGTAAGTCATCATATAATTTTCTGGCGTATATTAATTCGTCTAATAAATTCTTTTCTCGTGGTGTCATATATTTTCTATAAGATAACTCGTCTGTAGCTGACACTTTGTGCAATCCATTGTAATATTTGTCAAATAAGCAATCGGAACAAGAGCACCTGCGTTGTCTCATTTTGTACCTATTGATTACTTATTCTTTGAACATTAAATATTGCTTGAGTAATTTTTCCAGGAACTCGACAGTCAACATAAACATCTTCAAATCCAAATAGACGGTAGTGCGATGTCTTGCTTGGTTCACTTAAACCCTGAAAAAGAATGAAGTTTTCAAAAGAAAATAATATGCATATTTAAAACAACAATAGAAAACAAATAACTTAGATGGGTAACTGTGAACGTAGATGGGTACTGATTTAATTTTTATTTTGCATTTTACTGTAAGTACTTAAATCCTTTTTTTACTATTTTCTATGTACAGCCAACTAACGGCGAATTGTTGGTGTTGGTAAACAATTATTTAAAAAAAAATTTTTTTTTAGATTTTCGATATATTTAAAAAAAGCTCAAAATTTTATTTACACATTATTATTGTTTACAAAGAGCATGTAATGTAATCAGTCACCCCATAGTGATTAGTTGAATATTCTTTGGTAATCATCAGCAGAGAGAAGGTAATTAATCACTACTATACGTTTGTGATCACTGCGATGTTTTTAGAAAATGGAATTAATAGGTACTACGACGTTATATCTATAAATTCTCACTAGAAAACCAGAGCTAGAAACTCGGAACCATTGAGCCAATCTGGATGATGGAACCGGAAGGTGGCCTTTGTAACTCTGTAAAAAACGATGCAACCCCATCGAGTTAGAGCTCGTTGGACGCGGCTTGACTAGTGCTCTGTTCCTATTTAGGAGGATTACCTACAAAAAACCTTTTTATAAAAAGAATTAAAAGCGACTTTAAAAAGTGAAAAATATAACTTTTGGAGTCGGTGCCAAGCTTTTTGCGGCTGAGCAAAAAGTGGTTGAACTTTGGTTAAGAGGCCCACGAAATAACTTGTAAGTAGATTTATTTATTTATCCCGATATTCTTACGCGAACAAGAGCGATTGCTTACAGCGATCACGTGGATGATACTGCAGGCGGGTACTAGTCCTACTCCATACTATTATAATAACATAATCTACCTATGCATACAGTCGTCCGACGGACACGTTTTTGCAGAGCTATCGTGCGGGGTTCGAGGGGGTCGCGGGGCGGAGGGGGTGTTAGCGAGACCAAGCTGGCAATTGCCATACAAACGCTTGTACGCTCACTCGGTACAATAACATAATGTCCTGTCATATTTACTATGACTATGTCTTCAAAAGCGGCATGGCCGCGAGGTTTCAAGGGCTGTAGCTCCTTAGTTACACTTTGCTTATATTATGATATTAGATAGGCATACCTAAATTATGAAGCTTTTACTTTAGATAACTTTATCATATTAAGTAGAAGTTTGGGTGAAACTGGTCACTACTGTAATTATAAAAGTTTCAAAGAACGTAACAGTTTATTTACAATTTTACACTTTTTATATCAGTTTTATCTTTAACTTTTAAAATTTCTAGATGATGCCTTTTTTCCTTTGCTAGTTCTTTCAATCCTTCCTGTTTGTCAATCTCAATGAAAATAGACGTTGTACTTTTATTATTTTCGTATATGTCTTGGATCGTCATATTTTCCGTAGCCATTATGGAACCATATTTTAATTGCATGTATATTTCATCAGTATTGTTATCATCAAAAGTTAACTCTGTAATATTTCGTACAGTTACGAAATCAAGATCTTTTTCAGGTTCTTTTTCTAATATATGGAACTTGTCCTTTATCAGTTGAATATATCTCTCTTCATAATCAGTATTATTGTTATTAAAACTCAACTCGTAAACATTACGTTTATTATTAAAATGTTCTTCGCATTTATTAACAATTTCGTAATCTCCATTATTTTTAAGTGTTTTCTCCATGCTGTGGGATTTGTTTTTTAACAATAAAATTTTGTCTAAACTTCTCAGGGACCTTCCATCGGTATTTCCTATTTTGGCTGAGCTGTCGTTCAAATCATTTTTAATTTTTAAACTGTTATCCCTTTTAAATATTCCCAAAATAGGAAGAACTGGCGAATTGTTGTAATGCTGGAGTATTTTTTCGATCCAATTAGTATAACTAAATATTAGTATCAAACAGACGAAGATGACCAAAATGATCAAGAAGCTGCTGCTGCTGGTGCTATGATAGGGTGTGCAAGTAGTTGAACATAAGTTAGAACAGAAACATTTGTTTATGCATATATATGTACAGCATAGGGGTAATAGAGAAAATAAATTGAGGCACAATGTTAAGTAGTTACTGATGCAACCCATGATCGACCGCAGGATTCCCTCTAAGGTGAAAATAACAGTCATAACAATTCTTAACAACAATTGGATCAAGCACAGTATGGGCGCGAACAGAGCCATACACATGTTTGTGCACATTATGTTTGTTATTATTTGACGAACACCTCTAATGTAAACTTTCTGGAAATGTAATATTTTCATTGCATACCTTGACCACGATTTTGTTAATTATTTTATGATTAAGTAGGTCTTTTTAATTTTATAAATTCTACATTTTTTTATCAATTTTCTATAGCGTTTAATTATAAAAAAAATGTCGTCTGCATGACATCAGAATGACATAACCTGGGAATCTAGCATTCTGGTAATAATGTCGTTTTTATTGCTTTTTGCAGTCAGTGAAATTTGCACTTTGGAACTGATGGAGGTTTTTTTTTATCTGTACTCCTTCTCGTGTCTCCTCCTATTATAAATGCGAATGGATAGATGAATGGATGTTTGTTACACTTTCACGTAAAAACTGCTGAAAGGACTTGGATGAAAGCAAAATGCTATGGACACAGACAAGGCACACACACTGACAAACACCGAGACTAACCACCAAAATACTAGTTGGTGACACTACTGTAACTATTTATTAATCTGTGCTACTGTTTCTATCGGACTAATTATTAAATACTATATAGATAACGTTGGTCATTGAGAATGTTTATATATAACTTACTTTATGGATAAGTCAACAAACGCATTATACATCTTATGTTAAATATCGTAATTTTCGTGGCATCATTTTAGTGGGCAATTGCCCACGTAAAATACTTCTAGCTTTGTGATTGGTTGCTACGTTATGCATATACACTGTAATATATCAATTGTTAATTTTTTCATTATTTGATTGAATAAAGTCGTTTGGACTGTTACTTTTTAAATAATACACTCGGGTGCAAATAAATCGAGCCTCTGCGTTATTTTCATACAAACATACTCACTTTAAAGTTATATAAATAAAAATATGTCGTTATAATATGTACTGTACAATGTAAGAACAAAATTTCATCAATCAGGTTTCCTACAACTTTATATGGAGTCAAATGAAACATTTGTTTTACTGAAAGTTTAGGTAATCAATACTTTTTTCAGTTATTTTAATTGATAATTGCTTAAAATTTTACAACAACATACAAATCTTTGCAGAAATATACATATTCATATTAATTAGACCGTGAAGTGGGCATGTTTGTATGAAAATAAGGCAGTGGCTTGATTTATTTGCAACTGAATGTGTAATTACTATTTGTCGATTAGTAGGAGCAACATTATCTAATTTTATCTGTTACATTACCTTCAATGCCTAAACTGATGTTATGCTACGAAGGAACTGCTATGATTATGACTATGATTATTTTATAAGTTGAGAAAATTGTAGTATAATAGACTGCTTACATATGTTTGTGACACGGCACAGCCTTTTCCAGTGTGGTACTATAGATGAATTGATATTAACTAAATGAACTTTCTACATTTAAAGGATCTTATGTTTAGGATTGACGCAGTACGAAATGCAAAGCGAGGCCTCACTGTTTGACCATTTTCCCCTACAATACGCTGACGATCAAATCGTGAAAAGAGAACAAGTAACCCCCACCCTTTTTCTAATAAGTCTCTTGTAGAGTGGATAAGTCCTTCCAAAGATTCATGCACTAGAGTTGGGTAGGACAAGCGATATCGATGAGTTTGTACGAGTGGCATTTCGAACTGTGAGTTGGGACATTGTACCACCTTAAATGAGGTGTTACAATGTCATATGAATGCGACCATTAGTACGAGTGGTCAGTGGAGGTACACTGTGACGTGCCATTACTACAAACACGGGTTGAACTGATAATCTACAAACACACAGAGTTTTGCTATTACAGTGACATTACTACAAACAACACATTGTCATGAGTGAGTGGTATACAAGTTGTATATTCTATGTATGAAAAGTACCAAGAAGTATGTAAAAACAATAAGTTCTATGTATGCAAAAACAATAAGTTCTATGTAAGTAAAAATATTGCCGTGTGGTGACGGCAGATTAGAATATAATTTGTCACTACCCCTACTCTTCCCGCGGGTGTCGTAAAAGGCGACTATGGAACCACACTACAAATAACGAGCAGCAGCGCAAGCAATTTGAATTTGTCCGTTAGCGTCTCGCGTCTTAGCTACGGTCGCGCGCTTACCGCTCTCTCATTCACCTCATTCATTCAGCCTCATTTGAACAGCCTCGACAAAATATATTTTTGAGGTGATGGGACATTCTGGCATTTTGTATGGGACATTTGAGGTGCCTCTTGTATGAGTTACACAACTCTATCATGCACTTAATTTGACGGTACTCTGATCCCTATAATGATCTGCATCTCTCTTTTGTCTTTTTGTTCTTCAGTTTCGGTTAAGCCAACCGAGTGTTCATTTCTCGACCTATCGGGCGTAGACTTAAATCTATTTTATTTCGTCGTCGTCGTCGTCGTCTCAGTCACTTAACACCCACTGCTGGGTACATGCCTCCCCCAAAAGGGGGGGTTTGCCATAATCCCTACGCTTGGCAGGCGGGTTGGCGATCGCAGTTGGCCAAGTTTGTAGAAGACGCCGAGACCCTTAGTCGCCTTTTACGACACCCACACGGGATGAGAGGGGGTAGTGCTATTCTAAGCCGACTCTACGCAGCAAATTTTATTTATCACACTATTATTGACTCTATCAAGAGACAACTCATCGTGCAAAAGAGCCAACTGCAAAAGCAACCACGACCGACCCAGGTCAAAACCCCCTGACCTAGTGGCGACGACCACCAGCTGTTACTTTGGCGCAGCTCAGAGGGCTCACCTGTGCCAAATCCTGTTTCGTCGCCAGTGAACACTAAGCCAGCTATCATTTTGTTATGATCCGCAAGGGAAGAAATTACGGTTTTCAGCAGATCAATTCGTCGTGCCACCATTTAAACCTAAACCTTATCTATAATTTGACACAGTCAATATTCTTGGATATCTCCTTAAACTTAAGTAAATATTAAAAATATTGACCGCCCACTGTGGTCTACTGGTAACACCACCGGCATCAAACCCAAAGGCCCAAACCCAAGGGTTTGATTCCCAGTGGAAATGCATATTGTATTCGGTTTGGTTGGTGGTATGACTTAATCGCAAACGAGGTTGAAATCAAATTTGATATAACCTGCCGACCGGACTTCACTTTCTCGATATAAAGTTATGTTGAAAAGAACCGTGTAGACCCTTTAAGAATAGGACTACCCCATTTTTTCATATGGATGTCGTTCGAGCCAACTAACAGAGTTTTTAGATGATCATCATGCACCGTTAAACTGTGCATCCATATGCACAGTTGTAGTACCTCGGTAATCCAGGGTCACGTACTACATGAGTACGTGACCCTGGATTACCGAGGTACTACAACTTTTTTTAAAGAGGATGGATTGAGCTGAGGGTTTTGTAAGAGATTGAGCAATCAAAGGGGAAGAATTGTAGTCTCTTCAGTTGGTATGATATCTCAATTGTTGATTTGGTAAAAAAAGAGGAATATAGAGGTGTGTTGGTGAGTTGGTTGGTGACTTGGACAGGATTCAAAGGTGCAGCTTGAAAATGAAATGTATAAACATCACTCTCACAGCTACACCTCAGCGACGCCAATTTGGCATTGGTTAGGTCTAAAATGTTATCCAAAAACAAGTGACAGGATCACATATATTAATTTTCGAATATACCCTGTCCATTATTAGTTTTTTACTTTCTGAAAGAGAATGGCACATTATATTATAATGGCAGGTGGCACATTATATTCACTCCCAGTCCAGCATGGGGTATGTCATGTACACAGCAATATATATATAATAAAATAAAATAAAATAGTAATGTTATTTTATGATTGCCTTTAGTTTACGTAATTTTTTTCTAAAATTAACTGTCGATTGCTAAAATAGTGATGTTTTATTTTTATATAAAGTAATTATCCACGACTAATAATTAGAACTGCTTTCATGACTACTTACTCAGAAATCATAGCCTAATGTTCAAACCTTGATTCATCTGCTTAAAACTAGACCAGGTACTTATTGATTTAAGTATTTGATGTGAGACATACATTACTATGCGGCCGAAAAGCAGAAGAGGATTGAACTGAAATTCAAATTATAATCGTCGTCTCAGCCACATGACACCCACTGCTGGGTATAGGCCTCCCCCAAGGATCTCCACAACGATCGGTCCTGCGCAGTCCGCATCCAGCGGCTTCCCGCGACCTTCACCAGATCGTCGGTCCACCTTGTCGGAGGCCTACCCACGGAGCGTCGTCCTGTGCGCGGTCGCCATTCCAGAACCTTTCCGCCCCAACGGCCATCGGTTCTTCTCGCTATGTGTCCCGCCCACTGCCACTTCAGCTGAGCAATCCTTCGAGCGATGTCAGTTACTTTAGTTCTCCTACGGATCTCCTCATTTCTGATTCGATCACGTAGGGAAACGCCGAGCATAGCCCTCTCCATTGCACGCTGGGTGACCTTGAGTTTTCTTATCAGACCCATAGTTAGCGACCACGTTTCACTACCGTAAGTCATCACTGGCAACACACACTGGTCATAGACTTAAATTATATTAAATTATAATATAGAAATATAATTAATATAAATGTCTAAAAAATTTACTTTGGTGTAAAAAAATATGTTTCATAATTTTCGTGGTATCTGTAGTAACTTTCGTGGGCACCAAAATTTCAAAATTAAATCTCTGTAAATAATATGCCGAATATAGATGTTATTTGTTAATTTTGCGTCATGTTTTGTGGTATTTATATTTTTTTGAATAACTCAAAATTTTCGCAACGAAAATTACGTGAAAAATGCTTTTCAAATAATGACCCAGTCACGTACCTCAAACCCAGAGTACTTTAATACCGACTAGGTAAAAAGTTTTTGCTCAAAATACAATAACGAAAACGACAATTTGTTTTTTAAAATTTATTACAAAAAGCTGGTTGTACGACATTTAAACCAAATAATAAACAACGTTCGTCCACTTCTTCGTCGGAGTGGGCTTCTTTTTCGGTGTCTTTTTGCTTTGGAAACGTCTAGCACCGGGCCAGGGGGGTGGCCACCTCCCCCACGGGAACGTAGCCGGGGGGTAAGTCATAGTGTCGCTCGTGTTCCTTGTCCCCGTAGTGAGGGCACGCATACTCCACGTGTACCAGTAATAAGGCTCTGTCGTGTCTGTCGTGTCATCGTCGCTATCGTAATACAATATCTCTTCGGTTTCTGTAGTTCCCGTCGACTCGGCCGTGGTAGGGACTTCGTACTCTAGAGGAGTTTCAGTTTCGTTTCTCGAGCATTCCGAGACGAGGCCCGGCGTTGGGACAAATCTCACAACCGGCGGCGGTATGTACTTCGCATATCCTAAGCTGAAGAAAATCTTTTCTAGTACGCCAGTTGCTCGGAAAATGAAGAACAGTATGATTATAGCCACTAGGGACATGAGACAGTCGCATACTCCGCCTCTGGCTACCGGACAAGCACCGCCTCCGCCACACATAAAACACTTGAGTCGTGCTGTCAGCAAAAACACTATACAGATCGGAATCAGTGATAGCATCTGCAGCATGAACGATATAAAGTTGTAAAACGTCTGTAGAATCATTCGGATGAGATTCTCTGCCATGAGGATGATGGTCATAAAGACCCTCACCAACATTTGGATCCCACATATTATGGTCTGTAAAAGCGCGTGCACCGTTCGACACATCTTGGCTAGTAATTCTGTAAGGAAATTAAAAGATAAATATAATAAATAAATTCATAATGGATTAAAAATAATCAATACAATATTTTTCTAATAACTTACTTGTGGCTTTATTTTGAAGTAAATTTGCTAGCTTAGCTAGCTAGCTTTAAGAGCTAACCCTTCGTCCTTTTGCTTTTCATTTACAACTCGAGCATCTTCGTACGAAATATAAAGAAATAAAAATTAATTTGGAAAAAATGTTACATAGCATGACAAAAAGACAAAAACTGCCCAAGTTTGACATTACAAATCTTCTTCTTTTTACACAGAATATTCTTTTTATAACTATGGCTCGAAGAGGCAAGGCAAGGAGGATCGATAAGCACTTATAAAACGTTTTCGTGTTCTGTCCACTAAAATACACACTCAGCACTCACCCAGCGTGCAATGCGTGCGGGCGTGGTTTTCCAGCGCGGTAGGCACTGTAGAAATAGTTTTTTATCCGCAGTGCGTGTAGGGTCGATTCAGTGCGCGGATTTTTAACCGCGCGGAATAAAACCGCCCGGCGAAAAACCGCAGTGCGGCCTGGCTCTAAGGCTTAGCCCGCACTGCGGTTTTTATCCGCGCGGTTGTAACCGCAAAACTCTGTAATATATGGAAATTGTATGACGCTACACGCATTGCGGAGAAAAAACCGCGCGGAGATAATTTCGCCACCCAATTTATTTATTTATACAGTAAGCTGTCTTGGTTCTCAAGCCGCAAACCTTATGGGATGCGAAAATGTACTCACCAGCTAGCTACCCATCGACATTCATCTGCCGCCTTTCGAGGAAGTTTCCGCTACGCAGCATCCAAGTGCTGGAATAACATCCCTCCACCAATTAGGTACCTGCAAAGTGTTTACAGTTTTAGGGGCAAACTCAAGTTATTCCTCATTAATTCTCAAAGAATGCAGGAAACTTTAAGACAGGACATAAGTGTTCTGTAACCAAACAGTGTCATTGTTTACTTACCTAGTTTTCTGTCCCAAACGTTTGTGTCGTTTTTGTTCTCGTTGTGAACTGTCCTTGTAATTATAGCATAGTTATGTATTTTTATAGTGTAAAATCTTTTAAGCTAATTAAGTATTTTGTTTTTATTTGTTTTTTACCTTGGTGTTTTTTTATTTTTTGTCTCCGTATCGGATTGTCAAACCGGTCACGACGGAAGATCAGCGCTGGTCGTAGACCACGCATTATGCTGAGTCGTGACCGATTTGAGACAAATTTCTTTGTTTTTATTTTTAAGTATGTTTTTGTGGCGTGTTATTTGATTTGTCTTAAATAAATTAATTTTTCTTTCTTTCTTTTTTTCTTTCAATTTGTGCTTCCTCCGCGCCGCGGCGCGGTTTTACAACCGCCCGAATATTTTGTGTCCTATGGAGATATATGTGTCTGCCCGCACTGTGCGGAAAAAAACCGCGCGCGCGGGCGGATGGTGGCTTAGTCGTGTGCCGCTACTGAGAGGGAAATGTCGCGCTCTTCGTTGCCCGAATTGGCATCGGAAAACAAAATAGACATCGGCCAACTCATAACGGTCCTCCGCTCAGGAGACCTCCGCTGTGGGATAAAAGTAAACATAACTTGAAAATACAAGCAAATATTTCATACTTCATACTAATATTATAAATGAGAAAGTATGTCAGTTTGATTGTTTGCTTGTTTGTTCCTCTTTCACGCAAAAACTTCTGAACGGATTATGATGAAATTTGGTATGTAGGAAGTGGATTAACATATTATAGGCTACTTTTTATCCCGAAATTCCTACGGGAACAGGAACGCGGGTGCAACCGCGGGCGGTCGCTAGTACAGTCAGGGAACTTCCCGGTCGGCCAGTAGAGTTTTTTTAGGAAACATTATTTAAAAAAGTAAGAGGATTATAGAGAAATTTTATATGACAAATATAATAATAAAGCATTAATATACATTTCATTTGAATAGTAAATTATTTCTGTAACCTAATAACTTTCCGAAAAACTTTTCCCAAAAAAATTTCTACTGATGTCAAAGTCAAAGTCAAAGTCAAAGATTTTTATTCAAATAGACTTATAGATAAGTACTTTCGAATAGTCCAAAATTTTTTTTTCCCTACCAGCCATTCAGGACATCTTTGAACTGATAAGAAGAACGGCCGCAAGAAACTTATCAGCTTTAACAGAAACAACAACATTTACAATGGAACATGTTGTTGCCAAGCACAAATTTACAATTTTGAAATATATTTAATATAAGAGGAAAATTTTCCAATATTCAATTATTAGAATATTTTCCTTTTATCTAATTTATAATAGTTATGTTTTATGTTAGTGTCACATCCATGCATTTTGGTCTTTTAAATAATCATCTACCTTGTAATAACCTTTGCTTAAGAGTGACTTTTTAACATATATTTTAAATTTATGCAAAGGCAGCTCTATCAATTGTTGTGGAACTTTATTAAAAAAAAGCTATACCTTTCCCCAAAAACGAGCGTCTACATTTTTCAAGTCGAAATTTTGGAACGGCAAGCTTATTCTTATTTCTAGTATTAAAATTATGGGCATCGCTATGCTTAATAAATAAATCAAGATGTTTCCTTACATATACTATATTATCATAGATGTATTGTCCTGCCAAAGTTAGTATATTAATCTCTTTAAACAAATCCTTAAGAGAATCTCTCCGTCGAAGGTTGTAAATGGCGCGCACAGCTCTTTTTTGAAGTATAAAAACATTTTCTATATTAGCTGCTGAGCCCCACAACAACAGGCCATAGGACATTACACTATGAAAATAGCTAAAGTAAACTAGTCTTGCCGTTTCAATATCAGTTAAGAGCCTTATTTTCTTTATTGCAAAAGCCGCAGAACTAAGTCTACTCGACAAGGCTTCAATATGTGGATCCCATTGCAGCTTTGAATCCAATGTAATGCCAAGAAATTTTGTACTCTCAACTAACTCTACTACATTCCCATTCAAATTGATATGCATATCGACCTGCACTACGTTAGGTAATGAGAATCTAACAAACTTGGTTTTAGAAGGGTTAAGAGACATATTATTACTGTTGAACCAGTGTGCGACTTGAGAGAGAGCACTATTTACTTCGTCAGAACAATTGTTTCCTCTATCAATTTTAAAAATTAAAGATGTATCATCTGCAAATAGTACTGTCTCACATAAATTACTCGTGTAATGAGGGAGATCGTTAATATAAATTAAAAACAGCAAAGGGCCCAATATTGAACCTTGTGGCACGCCCATAATAATGGGGGCTCCAGTAGAAGCAGTATTAGTATTATTATTATTATTATATATGATCAACCGGGAAGTTCGCCGATTGTACCTTATATGCTTAAAATAATAAAATAACCTTTTAATGCGAAAGTATGTCAGTTTGTTTGTTTGTTTGTGTCTCTTTCATGCAAAAACTACTGAACGTATTTTGATGAAATATGATATGTAGAGGAACTTCAAGGAGTGAACTAACACATTAGGCTACTTTTTATCCCGATATTCCCACAGGAACGGGAACCACGCGGGCGAAACCGCAGGCGGCCACTAGTAGTATATAAAAGCTTGTCGCGAGAAATTAAAATCAATCATCCTACTAATATTATAAATGCGTAAGTATGTCACTTTGTTTGTTTATTTGTTTGTTCCTCTTTCGCGAACAAATGTACTAAACGGATTTGGATGAAATTTGGTATACAGGTGCTTCTGTAGCGGACTAACACAATATAGACTACTTTTTACCCAGACATTTCAATACTACAATACAATATTTCTTACACTCACACCAATTAACCTAGTCCCAAAGTAAGCACTGTAAGGCGTGTGTTATGGGATACTAGGGTAACGGATATAAATACATATAATAAAAAGCCGTAGACTGCAGTGCTACTGTCGAGAGTCTCGAGGGACTTCTTTCGTGGCGCCGACTATGAGAAACGTTAAGAGCTGTGCGTCCTCTACAGTCTTCACTCTCGGCCGAAATGCGTCCTCGAAGTTGCACTAAGTACCGCTCTACATAAGGCGAACTCGGACGAAATTTTGATTTATGAACAACGGAGAGGAAACGAGCAGTCAAGAAAGTGTATTTGGGCAAAGGTATTTGGCCACTTTGAGCATGAACACTAGGGACCTATGTTAATTCACACTAATATTATAAATGCGAAAGTATGTGAGTGTGTTTGTTTGTCTATTTGTTTGTTTGTTAGTGTTACTCTTTCACGCTATAACTACTGAGCGGATTTGGATGAAATTTGGCACAGACATAGACTGGATTAAAACATATGATACTTTTTATCCCCCTTTTTACCCTCCCATTCCAAGGCAACGGGAACCACGCAGGTGAAACCACGGGCGGCCGCTAGTAAGAATTAAATAAAAATGGCCTCTAACTACCGGGGGTTAACAATGGCCCAGTCGCGTCGTCTACCTTAGGCCCACTTGCGCCAAGCTAGGTTAACATTTAACACAGAGTTAGTGCATACAAAAGCAGCACTAACTCTTGGGTTACACTTAGCTTGGCGCAAGTGTGCCTTATATACCTACTTATATCAAATGGTATACTATATAACAGTAACTATGCACTTCATATGAAAATAAAAATAAAATCAGAATTATAGGTATAATTTATTGAAATATACGAGAAATCGTTATAAAAATATAAACAGTTTCATTAAATCAACATCGGAAATTCAGAACAGAACATAACGGGAAGTTTAGGAATACTTAAAGCTTAATATAGCTTAGCTAGCCTGCCTAGCTGTATTATTACCTAGTATTTTGCACATATTCCAATTTTATTAAAGGTCTAATTCTGTAGAAAACTGATTTTACCTTATAACTTTTTAATTTTGCATTTTACAATGCTATTTTTATGTGATAATTTTTAATAAGTAAATATACTAGAAACTTGTCTCATGTCGCCCTGACGGGACTCGAAACCGCATCCTTGGGAATCCGGCCCAATGCACTGACCAATAAAATTATGCTACAGAGACCTACGAGAACACGTTGAAATTCTCTAGTATATTCACCTTTTTCTACGGTGTTGGCCACCGTCGTTTCATCAATGAGAGAATATCCTCGCATTCGAAAGAAACAACTTTACAGATTTTTTACTATCGATTAAGATGAAACTGCCATCTACTTATAACTTTTTAATTTTGCATTTTACAATGCTATATCATCAACCACGACCACTCTGCCAAGAGTGAACGACTGAGGAGGAAATATACCAAGGATGCGGGTTCGAGTCCCGTCAGGGCGACATGAGACAAGTTGCTTTTTTTCTAGTATATATACTTGATTAAAATGATTTTACCTTTTTCTCTTTATAATTCACCCTTAATGAGATCAGCTGGTTATCTTGATTTTAAAAACTCTAGGTAGGTTAAAGAACTTGGTCCTATTGTTGAGTTGTAAGAGTAATAGATGCGCTTAACGAAGTGTGTATAATAGCTCCATCTTTTTTTATAAAAATGTTTCGTCGTCATCAGCCATTTTTTATTTCCCCACTGCTGGGGCACATGCCTTCCTTACGGATGGATAAGGTGATAGAACCAGGCGGGCCCAATGCAGATTGGTGCGTTTTAACGACTGCAAATTCAGCCGAGACCAACGGCTTGCCTTCCGGACGCACGGAGGAGCTCGAGATAGTAAATTTTTTGTCACCCATCCCGTGTCCGATCATTGCGAAAGTTGCTTAAGCTCAACAATCGCAGACCGAGCGCGCGAACCACTGCGCCACGGGCTCCTTATTTTTTTTTTATTTTATAATATACGACATGAACGACGACGATTACCTACAGCTCATTGTAAAGGTAAAATTCTTAACAATTCACAAAGAAAAGAACCGTTAGGTTATACAATAACAGCTTCAGCTTCATGGTTAGTTAAAAACTTTTTATGCTTCTCTACATTATTACCACGAATGAACTCGTCAATTGATACTTATTCTTTCCAACTAATCTTGACCTTAGAGATCCACTCATTTAATGACCCCCGGTCATAGTCTCATAGTCATAGTGAATCGTTTGAGAACACAGCAGGGGCCCAATTCTGCTAATGCTTAGTCCAGTGGTGTTTCAATTGTAGTGCTGTTTTACACAGTTCTTGTTACAACAGAGTAAATAAACACTACTATTAAGACACCATTGAGAGACGATTATGACAAAAATTGTGCAGAATTGACCCCCAGTTTCTTAATTTCGACTGCCTGTCCTTTCTTATTACGTCGCCTCAGTGCTTAGTTGTTTTATCCACCAAATGCATCGAAAATCAACTTTAAGTGCAGTATTATTAAGACTTAAGTTTCGATTCTGCTGGTTAAAAAAATATTTAAGACTTTTCACTCTTATTTGTTTCACGACACCGTAATGAAAACTTAGTGCTTGTTTGTTCTAAATCCAGACGTTGAGTGTTCATTTGGCTAAAGACATCACGAAAGTTACATCCTCGCTTCCGAAAAACATTTTAAATTCGCATAAATTGTTGTAAATAAATATAAAAAAGAAACAACAGCAAAAAAAGAAAGATAAAAGTGCATTCATGTAAGACACAACTTAAATGTTACTAGAAGACGCATCATATATAGCTGGGTCATAATCACAAAGCGTAATTGAAGTAAATTAACAAAAAAAAATACTTTTATATACTTAATAGGAATAATTGAAGAACATTATTTATTTAATATTAATTCTGACCATGCAGTGCCACGCATCTCAACTCAAAACATCATAAATAACATGAGTCGCTTCGCTCAACCATATTTTAGGGATCGTAGCGACTAGCGATAGCGACCCTTCTCACAAGACACCACCGCAGAAATGTTTAAAGAGCATGACATACTCAAGCTACCGGCCTTAAAAGTTGAATTTAATACTTTACTAAACACTTATTGAAAGACACGGCTAAAAAAAGCCAATGAACTAGCTAGGGCTGAAGCACAGGGTCAACGGTTACGTTCAGGTCCAGGCAAAAACCCGTCCTGCGATGTCTCAAAGAACCAGGCCAACTTCTCAAGGGCGAATAAAAAAAAACGCTGTTTAAATCGACCAGTATTAGCATTTAGCACTGGCCAAAACCCTTATCGAAAATGATGATGATGATTGTTTAATCACTCGAATACGATGTTGCCATTTTCTTAAACTCCCTTGACAATTTTTCATTTTATGCAGAATATTTAAAAACCGGAAACTGAACCTCCATAGATTTTCAAAAACCGATAGGTACTATCGGAATTAAATCACGTGAAACGAAACGTTTTTATGTTTTTTTAATATACGATAAATTTTAAATAGAACAATATTCTAAGTCTCGTTAGCTCAGTGGTTAGAGCAGTGAGCCGGATTCCCAAATGTTGTGGGTTCGATTCCCATCTGAGAATTCACTTGTGGCCGACTTGATTTTTTCCTATATGTTTCTATTTGAAACGTTTTTAATTTGTCAAACTATGCGTCTTATCAATTTGAAAATGATATTAAGTGTTAAACGCCAAACTTACTATCGCTCGAATCAAAAAAGAGTGGTCGGGAGCCTAGGGTTGTAACGGAGGCCTTCTAAGCGGAGGTGGAGTCGGAAGCGGAAGCGACGAGTTTTGACTCCGCGGATCCGGAGGTTAACGGAGGTGGAGCCGGAGATGAAAGTGGATATGTAAAAAATAATTATTTTCGCTTTATTGAAAGTAAAAATCATGCTTTTAAAATTAGAATAGTATTAGGAAATACTTTTAAGTGTATTTTTTTGTAAAAAAAAAACACCTACTGTAAAGTCGGACTTAATGGTAGATAGAACAAACAAGCATTGAGGCGACGATTAGGTACAGCAACTACGGCTGATACAAAATGTCAAATTTCTAAAGAAAATGCCGAACGCAATGGCTTACGCTTAAAAGCTTAAACCCATAGATAAATTTTAGTTTTGTAAAGCCGTACAATCAGGGAACTTCCCGGTTGATCAGTAGTTTTTTTGGGAAAAGTTTTCTCGGAAAGTACTATGGTTAAAGAAATAATTAATTATTAAAAAAAAATACCTATTAATGTTCTATTTGTGATTTAAACATTTTCTGCATATCTGTTGCTTTTTTAAATAAAGCTTTCTAAAAAAACTCTACTGGTCAACCGCGAAGTTGCCCGACTGTACCTGGTGTTGACCATACATTAAATACATTTTCAAAAGAAAAGAATATCCCGCACGACCACACAAGCACGAGTGATACGGTTTTATTCAAACCGGTAATAAACTCCTTGTTCTGGAAACTCAATCTTCACTCCTTGTCAGCCAGTCAGGAATATCTAAAAAAGATTGCCCGATAAATTGAATTAATGTTAAATAATCATTTGACTAATTAGGTAGGTAGCCTATGTGATCAATACCGAACGTAGCAAGTGCCGTAAATATTCTCATATTTTTTACATTCAAATCTATTGTTTTCATAATTTTTTATTAACTAGATTTCATGATTTCTACTCCTCGTCAGCTATTTTTATGTCCTCCCTGCAGGGGCGATGGATAAGAAGTTTGGAAGCAATAACCACCACACTGGTCCATTGCGGATTGGGTGTTAACGCCTGCATATGAAGCCGACGGACGGATTCAAGTTCATTGGCAATTATTTCAAGTTCAAGTTCATTGGCTCCTCTGTATTTTGGGCTTTCCAAAATACAGAGGAGCTTGAGATAATAAAATTCTCATCATATGATATTATTTATAATTTCCTGGGAAAGCTGGATTAACTGTGCAGTTGCCGTTCAAAATCACTTAAAACGGCTATGATCACCCACACGTTGTAAGGTATTGTCCAAATCCAACGCACGCGAATGTCGTCAGTGTTCCACCGAGAACTTTCTCGACTGTACACTTGTACTATTTAGTATTCTGTGACTGTACCTAACTACCTTCATGATTTTATAAAACATTACAAGCACTAGGTAACTGCAGCTGGCGAGGACTATTTGGCTGGCTTTGTTTGGCTTCAACAGCCTCCTATTTTAACATTTGAAGTACTTAAACATTTAGAACCAATCATAAATCTATGATTGAAAGGTTCCATTACCGTTTAAATTGGGACCAAGATATGCGCCCCAAGCCTCACATGATTCTACTGACAAATCACTGCTTTATTATTATTATGTATCACGGGCAAAGCCCGGTCCTTTCGCCAGGCTTGCGTGGGGACATAGGTCCCACAAGTAGAGGCTCTTAAAGATCAATTTAACATAATGTGTGATGCACATGCCAGCATCCGCTCCCAATATTATTATTAATAATAGCCCAAATTGTTCCACTGCTTGGCAAAGGCCTCTCCACCTTCCTTCCATTTCACGCGGTCTTGGGCTATTGTGCACCAGTCGCTCAAATACGAGTCAAGTCAGTCTAAATCGTCCATCCATCGCCGTCTTACTGCTTACCTTAAAAATATAAAATTATACAAAATTTATAGCTGTGTACCTGTGGTGTCATTCATATCCAAATCTGTAGAGCTACCAAATCTGAGAAGTTTCTTGGTCGTCGTCTTGGTATACCCAAAGTAATTAAGGATTTTATCAAGTTCGCCAGTTGCGCGCAGTATGTAGTATATACAGACAATCGCCAAAAGGGTCATGAGACATTCGCATCTTGAGTTTCTTCCAACTGGACAGGTTGCCCCGGAACACAGGAGGCACTTTAGGCGTGACGTCACAATGAACACTATACAAATAGGTAGCAATGATAGCAACTGCAGAAATAATGATATCAAGTTATATGCCGTTTGCAGGATCATTCGAATGAGGTTTTCCAACATAATAGCGATTGTTGTAAGCGTTCTGAATATTATCTGTACCAAACATACTATGGACTGCAAGAACGCATGGATAACTCCACACATTTTAAGAAATCACAATAGAATCTGTTTATCGAGATTGCTTATTTTTAAGAAATGTAAAAATAGTTTTCTTTAGTATTTAGGTAGTTTCATTTCATTTATTTATAAAATTCGCAAAAAATAATGACATTAAAAATAAATTTATATAAAATAAAATCTATAGGTTCGAGTCAATGATAAAAATATCATTGGTTCAGGGCTCGATATAGTGTCTATGGTATTTGGGTCTTCTTCTTTCTTAATTAATGGCCTGCTCGCGATGGAATTCACGAATTTTGCCAATGTCAAGTAAATAATAATATATTTTGTAGTGTAAAGAAATTGTACAATAAAATCTAAAAACCTGGTATTTGGTTAAAGTCGTCTGAAATCGTTGACGTTAGATAACGATTTACTTAGCAAATAAAGAGAATATTAGCGAAACGAGCGAGCATAGAGCAACGCGGCTATCCGGTACGGAAGCCGCCTTGCCCTATGCGAGCGAGAATACGTACGACTTCGGAAGAATATGGGCAACTATAATGTCTTGATTACACGTGTGACGTGCCAAATAAAGTAGCGAGGGAGTGCTCTCGGCCGAGAATCGGTTGGCACGTAATCTCTGATCTCAATGGCGAGACAGTCACTCAGATGCTCAGATGTGTCGGATGGACCTCGTTTTGTTTACTAGAGTCCGCGCCACGAAAGAAGTCCCCTGAGAGTAGCGGTGCAGTCGCGTTCAACATTCGAAAATAAGCTCTATTACTATGGAGATAATTTTAGTTCCTTAATATTCTGCGGGACTTCTCTCGTGGCGCGGACTCTAGACTGAGTGCCTACCTTCGCGCTCCTCGCTCCCACTCGGTCGGTAGGTATGAACCCATCCACCCAACGGGAGTTCAACTATGGTCCTGATTCCAGAAGGTTCGAAACTGAACTGACTCGTTGGGAAACAAAATAAGTGTCAATTTGCTGTCTTGCCGCTCTACTCGGTGCGTGTGATCAAGGCATATAATGCGACACTAGCGATTATAAGTCACCAAAACAAACTAGTAAAGCATTCGCTCGCTCGAACTAAATTGCGTCATAAGATAATTTTCTCGCTTGTGATTGGCTAAGGGCCTTTTTACTGCCATGCGTATTTGCGCCAGACCCGCATGGGTAAGTCCGCGGGTAAGTCGCGCGGATGCATGCCACCCGCGTGAACCTGAAGCTCGAATTTTTTAATCACTCGTCGCGCGTCGAGTTCGTTGTCGTCGTTCGACATACGAATTTCCATATTCTCGAATCGCTCGATCGCAAAGAGTGCCCCAGGATTCGCCCCCACCCACTCGTTGCAGTAGACAGTCGAGCGAAATAACTCTAGCGACGCGCGACTTAAGTCGCATGCGTCAACGCTCTGTCATATAGCGATTCGACAGGAAGAAGAGAAACAAAGCTCATGGACAGTGTTGTTTTTTGCTGTCATACGGAATGTGGGACGCACGCACTTCCGAGGTCCATTGCTGGACACTGATTATTTTTCCCTACAGCTCGCTGAAGCTGCGATTCGAAATTCTAAATTCTTGAGCTTGTGTTCGTTACTCCAGAGGTTTTGATAATTTACATGAAACATTGCGGTAAACAGTCTAGTCTTCAGGCAGGGGTCAACTTGAAATCTTATCTTTTTTCGGTTTTTAAATATTAAGTAACGATGATTACTTTCTTTACTACTTTATTATTACTTTCATTTTGACGCGAGTTCTCTTCCTGGCGACACGCACAATACTGCGGCGTTGCGGAGTATATCAGCTCTGCGTGCGGCCTTCAACACGGATGCGGGTCTGGCCCGCACGCGGGAGCAAACACCCATGACTACAAAAAGGCCCTATTTTTGTCGGGAGAACTAATATAAGACGGATTTCTATAGTACAAAAATAGCCGCTCTATCGTTAGGCATTTTTATTGAATCAAACATAATATCATATCGCACACATTTATCATAAACATAATAAGCAAATAAACTTTAGACATTAACCAACATTAGAAATAGTAGATATTTGGTGCGTAGAGTCGAACAAAAGCGATATACGTTTGTCCCTTTCTGTCCAGTGTTGTGCGTGCTGGTGCGAGAGGGATGCCTACAGCTTGTAAGCCTGCCGCATCATCAGGTCGAAGAAGCAGTCGTTATCGATCGACACGCTGATGCCGCTATAGTAGTTCATAAACTCTTCCAGAGTTACCTGAAAAAAATAGCAGCGATAATGTACTTTAACTTGTTAAGAATAAGATCCAAGCAATTTAATCGGCTCCATTGAAACAATGATTCGTACGAGTTTTTTTTCTCCGAACGAATATTCGAAACGAATATTCCAACGTCCCATAGACGTTGGAATATTATAAAATGGCCCAACTTTACTTTGTAGTTGTTGGAAACACTAAAATATCATTTACTAGCTTCCGCTCGCGGTTTCACTCGCGTGGTGCCTGTTCCCGTGGGAATATCGGGATGAAAACTAGCCTATGTTACTCTCCGTCCTTACAACTAACACCAAGTCGATTGGTTGCTTAGTTACGGCGTCAAGGAAAGACAAACAACACACTTTTGCATTTATAATATTATTTAGGATTAGGATGGTTTTAAAACAATAGAACATTGTCTTTGCCAGTAGTCATTGTCAAACTTCTCGAAATAGCTGCGCCATGCATGCAGTATGCTTGGTTGACACAATGCGAGTTCACGTACCTACGAGAAATGCTTCGCGTACGAAAATCGCAAATCGCATATTATGATTCCTTAGCAATATTTAATAATAATAACTGGGCAGGCATTTAACCACCATCGTACTTAATAAACAGGATATGGTCTAAGGTGTTGCATGCTTGCCCAGGAAATGCCTATTCACTCTCGCCAAGGTTGTAGGAATCGAGGAACACATGAGCAGGCAGCTTATTCCATTTTTTAGCGGTTCGCATAAGAAACGTGTCAGCAAAGCGTTTGGTACGGGCAGTTGGAATGGCAACGACGTGCGGGTGATAAGCTAACCTGCGTCCCCCGATGGTGGAAAGGGGCTGGAGGAACAAGGTCGAGCAGTTCTCTCGCACACTCTCAGTTTGGTTGGAAGGCAGGTTTTGGCCAAGAAGTTGCAAATTTTCGGTTATCGGCAAGGATACACCCTGGAAAGTCAGTTGGAAGGGACTCCGTTTTGCAGTGAATAAACAAGCCTGTGTTTTACATTGCCCCAATCTGAGACGGCCTGAAGTGCCAGATCCATATGCTCGACAAAGGACTCTCGACAAGACTGGATTTCATCACTAGGTAGCCTTTGCAGTTGAGAAATATCTGCTGGTTAAAGTGTTGTCATCTGCATACCCAATGTCACAGACACCAGCAGGTCGTTAATGTGCTGAAGGAACAGTGTCGTACACAGGATAGATCCTTGGGGGACACCTGCATCAATTTCTTTTAGGTCGGATGATTGACCATCCACTACAACTCGGATGGAGCGATAGCGATGGAAATCAGCAATCCAAGTGGAAAGGCTACCAGAGATACCGTATGTACCGTAAGTAATAGGCTGCCATGCCAGACCCTGTCAAAGGCTTCGGAAATGTCGAGCGACACGGCAAGGGCTTCACCGTGTTTCTCAATCGCTTCACTCCAGATGGGTGGCATAAACGAGAAGATCTTCAGTCGAACGACCTCGACGTAAACCAAACTGGCGGTCACTGAGAAAGTCGTTGTCTTCAAGGTATGCCAAAAGACGGGTGTTGAGTACACGTTCGATAGTCTAACAGAGTATGGATATGACTGAAATTGGCCTGTAGTTGGAAGGGTCGTCACTGCTGCCCTTTTTGGACACAGGTTGCATATTTGCAAGCTTCCACGGTTGACTCACTTGTCCAGTCTTAAATAAGAGGCGGTACACGCGAATTAACACAGTAAATAGTTCAGGTGCGCAAGACAATTGCTGGGATTCCATCGGGACCACTAGCTTTGTTCACGTCTAGATTACGGAGAGCTTTTAGAACCTCTTTGTTGTGAATCTGACAGTCGCCCATAGAGGAGTCAGCACGAGGTTACTTAGGAGGCACTTTGCTACCGACGTCTAGGCGCGAATTCTCCGGAAAAAGAGAGGCAAACAATTTTGCTATCTCATCCGCAGTATGAGCGAGCAATCCGTCAGGCTTCAGCAGTGGTGGAAGTGTAGGGCGACAGAAGTTTTGGTCGGCAGTTTGTCTAGGCAGTTCGGGGTATGTGTGTCTATATCTGGCACCCGCGTAGCGCAGTCAACAAGCTGAGAGAGGTCCTGCGAAAAAGCTAGTCTTAGCCTCTCTCCCAGCATGGTCGGTCACCCGGTATGAAACAGCCATTCATTGTGATGGCCATTAAAGTCCCCCAGAATGACCAACTGGGACGAGGGATAACGAGTCCATAGCTAGATCAACTGACTGACTTAGATGGTCAATGAACCTGGTTGTCTCCTAGTCACCGCTGTGCGAGCGGTAGACAGCGGCGTAGAAAGTAAGCTCCACTCCGGTGTCCACCAGAGGCCAAGTACTGAGCAATTCGCGGACGTACACACAGACTCCGGCACTGGGTATGAAGTGATGGTCCAGAGTAAACCTGGGGTAGCTGAGGTACACCGCAGTTGATTTGCGTCTTGGTGAGGAACAGCAGTTCAGGTTTCTCAGTCACAAAGTGGTGATGAACCGAAACGAGATTTGAGTGCAAGCCTCTGATATTTGTGAGGTGCACTTTGAGTGGGAGGAAGTATAACCGATGTTTACATTTTTTCGTTTTATACAGTACCATGTTTAGTCCTTAAGAGTCCCCTAAAGAAGGGGGACTCTTTAGGAGAAGGAGTGAATAACAGGAGAAAGTACAGGAAAAAATAAGAGTTGGGCGAGGCATCATTCTGCCTACTTGGGGGGTTACCTCACGTCTGACAAACTGAGAAGGAGAATGGCCTGGAGACTGCGGAGACGCCCGAAAGCCCCTCAGAGATGGCCACCTGGCCCTAACATCCAATCCCCAACCGGCAAGGTGGAGCATTATGGGATTTTTCACGAGGTGGTGGGGCAGCCTTTCACGGGTGGCCGTCACGTGGGCCCAACTACCTGCGGCCAGCGGCGGCACTGTGCTTCGGATCCCGCTACCCTCCACAGAGGCACCCGGTGTGTCAATAGAGAGCTGTCACAAATAGTCACGCAGAAGATGCAACTGCCCAGACCCTACTCTCCTATGTAGCCGCAATAATACTTAAGTGGTCATTTTAGACCTCTGTTTATGACGTTGCAAAATAAAGTTGCATGTTGCTAAGTTGCATGAGAAACGACAAGAGCTGTGCATTTTATCTAGTTTTTATAATTTTGGTAGTATTCTAATAATGCCAGTGTCATTCATTACCTTTCCATCAACAACGCCTTCATTCTCGAAATTAGAAAGGAACTTATTCATCACGGCGTCTGCTGTTTCTTCACCGCTCATGTATCTGAAATGGATGCAGATTAAAATTTCATTCTTGTAATCAAGTCACTTAACATTATCAATTTTAATTATTTTTTTAAGTTTGCATTTTCAAATGCAAAATCTCACAAGCCATGTCGATATTTTCTAGTTTTTTATCGCTAAAGCTATCAAACTTCAAACTCTTATAAAACCCTTCAACGATATTACATACATATTATACATATTTCTATTCATCTATTGGATTCACTGTTGCATTTTTAGTATGAAAGTGATAGCGTCAGCGAGAGCCCCTGTAGGGGGTTTGAAAAATCGAAAGCTATAGCGTTAGCACAAGCTATACCGTTAGGCGGTCGGGGTGAAGATCATAGCTCGGTCAATTCTTGGCAGAGAACCAAGGCTCCAAAGTCACCTCGATGTATGAAAATCGACTAGTGTCGTTAATTATGTAACCATCTGTTTAACTATTACTTGTTTTAAATAAAACTAAACAAAAACCTAAACTCTACTGGTCAACCGGAAAGTTCCCCGACTGTACAACTGTTTGATGTCCCATATAACAAAAATAAAAAATAAAGCACGTACCTAGGGTGTGACTTGACGGAGTAAACCCCGCGAATGTCGTCGAGCGTGATGGCGCCGTCGCCCGTCTTGTCCAGCTTCTTGAACGCCAGCTCCACGATGGCGCGGCGCGAATCCGACATCGGCGGCTGCCACAGACAAATTAAACGATAATGAAAGGCATAGATTACCTATATTTTAGCCAGTTATTTATATGCAAGGACCTGTAAATGACTTCTTGATGTTCTTTCTAGTGCTATTTATGTTTAAGGTGGAACGATTAAGTTAAGCTGAACGGTCGTTAGATGGCGCTACTTTCGCTATTTAGTAGTTTTTATTTATTTGTTAATTGTTCTTTGTATCTTTTTAACTCAAAATACTATTAGCGCATTCTATAAATAAATATTGAATTTTCGAAACCAACATTTATCTTTTTGTAGTACATAAATCATCCAAATATCTCGAGAGAGTGTTTCTGTCTCCCAATTTTACTAATCACTCACACATGCATACCTTATTTCTGAGTCTCCGTACTCGGCTTAGATATCAAAGAGTTAAGGTTCGAGACTTCTGATGGTAGATTTTTTTTAATTATTTATTTTATATTATTGTTTATTTAAATAACATCACAATATTAATTTTGATGTATAAATTGCAACAAATGCAATTGCAACTTTTTTAAATTGCACAAGTGACAAGAATGTAATTGATACTCTAAATTTTAAGATTTCTTAGTGTGTTTGCCCATTATAATATCTTTTTTTAAACCACTGCTGAACAGATTTTGATTAAAATTGCAGTGTTTCCTCAGTCAAAAAAAAGTGGTGGTGGTTGTTGGATCATCATGTTACCGTTTTCTATACTTCTATACTATATAATATTACTAGCTTCCCGCCCGCGGCTTCGCCCGCGTGGACTACACGACTTATGCTATTGTGGGTTATCCATAAGAGATAAACATAAACCACCGCGGAGTTTTCTGTGGACATTTTCAAGGTGTACAAATACTTATTACCTTATATTGATAAATCTCGTAGGGTTCAGCCTGCGTTTGCAATGTAAGCGGAAAAAATTTAATCATTTACGACATCACATTAGAAACCTTAAAAATTACAGTATTTCTCTACTATATATTGAAGGTTATTTTACCTTCCTCTTGAATCACTCTATCTATTAAAAAAACCGCATCAAAATCCGTTGCGTAGTTTTAAAGATCTAAGCATACATAGGGACAGACAGCGGGAAGCGACTTTGCTTTATACTATGTAGTGATAAAGAGGAAAGATGTGTATGTATGTATGTAATGAATAAACTCAAAAACTACTGGACTGATTTCAAAAATTCTTTTAGGATGCTACACTATCCCTGATTAACATAGGCTATATTTTATCCCGATATTCCCACGGGAACAGGTACCACGCGTGTAAAACCGCGAGGATCCGCTAGTACAATACTACAATACTATTATATTAGTTTTATTTAAAATCAATACATTTAGCTCCTTTCGGTATATTGGCGCGTATATAAATTTGCGCAAATGATCATATTTTGTCTACTTGTTTGTTAGTTACAATCTCCATTTTATATTATAATAGTTTTGGAATCAAGCTCGAGACGCCATTTTTATACTTACTCTTTTTGTTTACTTATGTGGTGAAATTTTACATCTTGTAAATCTTGTTAAATTCTACCTTTAAAGCTTTAATTTACTGCGATAATTTATTATGGTGATGTAAAAACTTAGAAGCTTGATTTTTACAGTTCGGGGGAACCATAGACTTTAATCTTTATTAATATCAATTTGATACTTCACGTGTTTCTGAGCATTGAGTCTTTAAAGGCACTTATGTGCATATAACTAATTTCGTGTTTTAATTTATAAAGATACTGATATTATAAAATATTAATACATAAAACATGTAAGTAAGCAAAAATTCCCCAAAAAAAATTACTATTAAGTACTTACCTCAAAATGAAATTGTATTATTCAACAAATACTTAATTCGTAAAGCAGCGCAGCGAACACCGGGGTTGGAAACAATTAAATATCTATTGTGTTTCGTTTTCCGATGCCTGAGAGGTTATAAAATAAAAAGTGCTAACCTCTTGTGTATCTTAAATATGTATTATGTAATGTTAAGTACAATCTAGAAAAAAAAGTGCTGAGATAGCGCTAACATTCATTCATGCGCTATACGGTGAAAATGTTTTTGATGGCTAACTGACCAATAATTGAGGCAAATTTAATTACATTTGTGCACTATTCGCGCAAATGTTTATTCGAGCAAACGGCTTTTCATGTAAGAGTCTTTCACGTTATTAGCTTTTCGCGCAAATGTCCTGATTCATAGTCGAAACAACAATAGTCAAGTGATATGTGACGTCAAATTCATGTTTTGTATTTGGCTTAGTCTATGTTTATCTCTATGCTATCATCATTCTTATGATGTTTTGAATAGCTAAGTGAACATTTAATACGTTAAAATTGTAAAATTAAAAATAAAATAAATCATTAAGATCGTTAAATCATTAAGATTTACGTAAAATAAATCATTTCTAGTCAGAAAATAAATTTCACTCAAAACTGAAATATTTCCACCCGTTTTGAAAGATTTCATAAATTTCGTTTATATTTAATTTTCATTTCAGTGAAATTTTTACTGGACCCATTCCCTAGTCACAATGAAAAAAAAACACTACAAACAAATGACAAATACGGAACGGTGTTGTCAGTACGTAGATGTGATTGCGGACAATTTAATATTTGAAAAGGGACCACATGACATTTGTCTAAATAAAAAAAAATATATATATTAAGTAAGTACGTTACATAATACAAGTAAATTTTATTTGCACGAAGCAGATACAATTTTCGTTTCTTTTTTTTCCTTTATAAAATCTTATTTTCATTTTTTTTACAGTGATGAGAGAAAAAAGATTTACGCATAAAAAACAAAATATAAGTCGTGTTTAGCATTTTTTTAAATCGGAGTCAAGATAAATCCTACTAATGACAACTTTATATCATAATCCCAAAGTAAATTATTACTGACGAAACTCATCTCTTTTGGGACGCAACGGCAACACAGCTGAAAAATCTAGTAAAGAGAAATTTAAACAATTATTAAATCGAGACAAACGTAAGAGCGGCAACTTCGCGCGTTGCGCGTCTTAGTCGCATGGAATGGCAACGTCGCGATTTTTGTATACGTACACGACATTTGTCACATACACAGACGTAATTTTTGCAATAATTTAGTGTTCATTTATAGGTGATTTCTGAATGAAACAATGTTTGTTTATTAATTAAGCGCAAATGAATACCCGAGAATAAATAGTTGCACATATATTTAAGTATTAATTCTGTTAATCTACCAAGATTATCTCGACTGTTTTTTGTATGAAAATCGTTCCACCTTAAGCCAGTTGTTGGTCTTCCTTATGGTTATTAAATAAATAATTATATACTATACTAGTACAGATAGTTCAACTCATCTGTGCGTGCGCTTGTAAGAACACGTGTTGCTCGGACGCCGAACAATGAAAAGACGACGGGGAAGCTGCTGCGGCATTGTTACAAGCGCACGCACTTATAGCGCTGCGCGATGAACCACAGACGAGTTGAACTATCTTTACAGATACTGCTGTAGATCCGCTAGGAAGAAGATGGACATACAGTGCGACAAGGCTTATAATGAACGTGGCAAAAGAAGGAACTAACATGAAACGTCATTTCCGACAGTTGTGCAGCGCCTCCGCCCGCGTTAATAAGAAGCCTTGTCGCACGTGCGATAAGGTCTTTAATGACTGTGGCAAAAAAATGAAACTAACACCGCCCTCTTATGTTTACGTCAATTTTAACAGTAACAGCGCCCCCGTCCGTCCACGTTAATTAAAATCCTTGTCGCGCTGTACTTATTGGACGACTAAGAGGGGCGATTGTTACTTGTTGGCGGCGTAAACCGCTATCTAGCGCACGTAAAGGACATCAATGTCATTCTATAGTTGTGCTAGATGGCGCTCTATCGCTGAAGCAAATCCTACTAATATTTTAATCCCGACATTACCACGGGGGCCCGTGGCGCAGTGGTTAGCGCGCTCGGTCTGCGATTGGTGAGGTTAAACGTCTGGAAGGCTTCAACATCCCTAAATATAATCTTTTTATGTGTCATGATGAAGTCGATCTCATTCTTCGTCTAACCATCGAGGCTTCGCCAGGTCTACCTTCTTTGGGGCTTCTTCTTAAAGGTGTTCATACAGAACAACCCCTAAAAGTTGAGAAAGTTGACCAGCATTTGCCCCCTGTGGTTTCTACGTCCATAGCCATGCTGGCCGATGGTCGATTTGCCGCACTCCTGTACTCCTACTTTGGCATGACAACGGTGAAGTAGGTCTTGGTGGTAGAATGTATGGCGTTTGTGATGTCCTCATATAGGGCTTCGACCTCATCATTCGAGTGTGTCGATGTCGGCACATATACCTGCACGACCTTCAGACAATATCTGTTGGTCAGATTCAGTACGAGGTACGCTACCCGAATCGACAAACTTGGCACCTCCAACAAGTTTCTGCATCCGTTGTACAAGATTTTTAGACCGTGCTAGGCTAGTAGACATGGCCCGTACACTGTGTCACAGTAATTTAATGATAGAACTAGCGATTCACATAGCAATATTCTGAGCCTTTCACATAAGTAGGGTCTTATTTTATAAAGTAGCTTAATACGGTAGAAACAGCTACGTACGCCTCACATGACTCACATACAGAAGTGTAGTATTTATTGAGTCAAAGCGCGTGACTGCTCACGCGCTTTTGAGAGCAGGACCATGGTACTGATCATTCCGTGGTCCTGACTTGCTAGAAGGTTGTCCACCTCATCTGCAAGGGCTGTGGCAGTACCATGGCCTCTGCAGAACCCAGATTGTGTGGCTGGCAGGATGTCTCGGTCTTCAAGGTATTTGGTATGCTAATCACAGACAATCCTTTCCAAGACCTTGGAGACGCACGGTAGTAAACTGATGGCCCGTAGGTCTTTAAAAGATTCAGGCTGACTTATCTTTGGAAGTGACGACTGCCACCTTCCATATCTCCGGAATATACCTTTTTCTATGGATTTATTAATCAAGGCTGTAATAGTTGATAATGATTGAAGAAATCAGCGAAGTTTAAATACTTAATAAATAATGTAATAAACTTACACGGATTTGCCTAATAAACTCATCGAGGCTGATAGAACCGCTGCTGTCAGCATCAAATTGCTTGAACAGCTCTTCAACATCCTGGAAAGAAGAACATTATAATTAGTAAGTATTAGCACAGAACTATATCAGCCGGTTGCACCAAAATTCATTTCACGAATTCGTAATAAAAAGTATAACGTAATTTGCTTGTCAAAGTTGTAAAATTCCATACTTTTTTAACAGCTTTGACAAGCAAATAAGTAATATACTTTTATCAAGAGAGTGTGTCAATATGTGTTGGTGAGGGGGAAGACATTGACCTAACCGGGAATACCGTATACCGTAACTTATCTCTTACTTTTTAATTACATAGCCGTGAGAAGGCTGTCCCTGTACAATGGGAAGAAGTGGAGACATTGAAGTTGGGTGATGATCATGAAATATCTATGATTAAAAAGTATGAGTGTCAATAATCAAAGTGATTTTTCAACTTTTTTTCTATTTACGACGGGGAGATTCGTGCCTTCCTCATACCTGATATTAAGTATTAATAAGGCTGAAGATGGAAGCGAGCCTCTCCTGGAATCCTCAACCACTTCTGAAAACGTTGTTGTTATGGCGTCAGACAGATAAGATGGTGGTAGCTAGCCAGGCGGACTTACAACAAGTCCTACCACCAACCAAACCGAATACAATATGTACCCCCCGCTGGGAATCGAACCCGGGACTCCTGGGTCTGATACCTGTGATTGTTACCACAAGACCACAGAGGCGGTTAAAACTAGAAGTAAAGTGTGCTGTTGAGAAAATTCTTACTCAGAAACTTATTTATTTACTTACCTCTTCGCTGAGTTCTAAGCCAGTTTCTCTGATGCCGATGAGGAATTCTTCCTTATTCAACAGCTTGCTGCCATCGTAATCCATTCTACGGAAAATCCTGAAAGTAACGAATTGTGTTATATATATTTTCTACATTATTTTAAAGAAAAACAATAGGGATAAGACGCTTCTTACAGATCAAGAAAATACGGGTTCCACAGGAGAGTCGATGGGTGGAGATGGATGGAAGAATTTTTTTCTGTTTTCGATAGTGAATAACTAAAATATTGGCTTGACTTCACCTATAAATGTAGGCAGACAATATTTTAAGAAGGTCAGCGACTGTTACGTGTTTAAACTTGCATATTCCAACTTAACTTACTTTTACATACAAGGGGACAGCATCAATTTATCATCCTTGCGAATCCGGCCCAATGCACTAACCAATTATGCTACAGAGACCTATGCGGACACGTCAATTTTTTTTAGTATATTCACCTTTCTACAGTGTTGACCACCGTCGTTTCATCAATGAGATAAATATCCTCGCATTCGAAAGAATTTTTTTTACAAATGTTTGACTATCGATTAAGATGAAACAGTCATCTAATTATAACTTTTTCATTTTGCAGTTTACAATGCTATTTTTATATACTAGAAAAGTAAACTTATAAAATTATAGCATTAAGTCCGCCTATGTCCATTCAATTTGTGCAGGAAATACAGACGCAGGGAGTGAGTTCCACTCCTTTGCTGTGCGCAATATAAAAGCTGTTGAGTAGCGCTTGGTGCGACATTTACCAATATTAACCAAGAAAGGGTGGTAGCCCGTAGTGCGTCTGGATGTCCGATTGTAGAAAGGGGATTGAGGTATGAGCTCATGCAGCTCATGAGCACACTCTCCAAAGTATAGTCTGTAAAAGACCGACAGTCAGGCAACTTTGCGGCGGTGAGATAAAGTCTGAAGTTTGCTCTTCACCAATTTTGTGTTGGATCGTGTCCAGTGCAGCAAAGCAAGCTGGTATTTCGCTGAGCTGTCCCAGAGGTGGCTGCAATATTCCATGCAAGATCGACTTGTGCTTTGTAGAGAGTTGAAAGCGTCCTGGCGGAATATATAGCTTGACCTTATTTAGGACGCCCAGCTTTTAAGCTGCAGTTTGAGCCTTGGACTCGATGGTGGTGCCGAAGCTGAGTTCTGAAGACAACTCCATGCCAAAAAGCTTAAGACTGTCGGTAATAGGTACATATTCACCCCGGAAAGTAGTAGTCAGGTTGAAGAGACTCCTTTTCGCGGTGAAAAGACACGCTTGCGTTTTGGAGGCGTTGAAATCGACGAGGTTACTTTCTACAGTGAAGGAAACGTGATTTAACGTCAGGTTCGTTCGCTCAACCATGGCCTATCTCATCAATGTCACGTCGTCACCGCTGACTTTTGCATCAGATCGGTATTTCTCCACGACAGTACTGTCATCTGCATACCCAACAATTCCTGGTATCAACAGGTCATTGATGTGCAACAGGAAAATGAATGAATGAATGATTTTTTTTTCTTGGTTTCGCTCAGGAGCTCTATATTTGATTCACTCGTCTCGCGAGTGGCGAGGCGAACGGGGAGGGAATCGATCAAGAGAACAGCGACCTTGCAAGTATAAACATAGCTTGCTTTTCGCTTTGCCCCTCGCGCGTTCGCGTTGGGAGGCGGTATCTCAGGCGAAAATCAAAGCTATGTATATGTCCCCGTCTTTTTGTAAGTAACGATTGCTTGTCCATAGTCAAGTGTATTTGAAAACTGCTGAATTATTGTAAACAGGCCGTTCGATTTGCAATAAAACACATATTTTTCCGTTTATATAGAAATAATCATTGTACAGCGGTCAGTTTATAAACAAACGATTTCAGTTAATGTGAATGAATATGTCGTAGGAAAATTTGATAAATAGAATTTTCGCAAAAACACCGATAATTAAACAATAGTGTTGACATTTCTCAATCTTACTGAAAAAAGATAGGTTTTTTTGCAAAAATACGGGTTGCTTTAGTAACGTTGGATATTATTTATTCTGATTGGCTTAATTTTTGCTTGATTGCTAACTCTTATTCTGATTGGTTGGATGGAGAGATGAGAGAATGGATTGACATTTGAAACGTCAAGTCGTCAACCAATCAGAGAAGATGTTGTTTTGGACGATCCGACCAGCCAATCAGTGTTCTTATTTCATAATAGCCAGCGATTCTTTCCGCAATCTTACTAAGGCAACCAGTTTTTCGCAAAAATCCTATCATATGTCAGTAGGATTGAGAAATCACAATCTAATTACCCGTGATTTCGCAATATCCCTAGGATTTTCGCAAAAAATCGATTTATCTAATTATCCTGCGACAAATACACCAATCGCGGCACGGTGTACAATTACCGGTAGATACCCTATAGGTACGTGTTATTGTACGCGGTCATATTCATTATTTAGCACTGGTTGCTCATTTTTTCTTCGCCGGCAGGCTCCGTTTCAATAATTTTCAATGATTTTTCATTTTGTGTGTTAAAAAATATCCGATAAAAACTGATATTTAGCACTAAAACACTCACAGAGCACAAGTTGTTTACGTTGTTGCGTATTTCAACTTTCAACCAATCAGCGCGAAGCATGCTTTTCGTCACACGCATACGTACAATACAACGAAGTAATACTGACTATTTAAGTAATAGGTAATCGAAAATTATCCGTTTTCGATCCAATCGATAGTATTAATCATAAAGATCAATTTAGTGTGAGTAAAATTTTATATATAAAATTAAAGAAAACTCTTAAAAAAACTGTTCATAAAACATATTGATCGATTGAACTCGCGTCTTATCGCTGCCCGTTTATATGGAATTATTATAAATATTAGTAAAAATAAGTCAATAACCTAATAATTAAAATCAGTGTATTGCTGCAAATGGTTCTCATTTCGAGCAACTAATTAAGTTAAAGTGAACTTCAATTTTTTTTTAAGTTAGTGTAAGTAAGATGAGATGAGGTACAATAAAGTATTGAACTATTATGTAATCTCTTATCTTTCCCGGCTTTGGCTTTTATTTAAGGTACTAAGTTACTTAAGTCAAATTGATATTTATACTTAACACTATCGATTGGTACCATAAAAGTACACGATGTATGTTTTTCTCATTTAAGCCGGTTCTATTCCCAGTGCAAATATGTTATATTCAAAAAAACTTGGAATGCTGTTTAATTTATTTTTGAAAATGAAGGAATGCTTCCTTAGGGTAAAATTTGCTTACATCAATATTTAGGATACTTTCTCTCCAATGACTTTTTTTCCACCCTGTACACTATAACATGATGCATGTATTTTATGATATTCGTAAATACATGCATCATGATCACATCTGATATTCGTAAACAAGTGCTTAAACTAATTATCTCGTAGGAGTCAGATCAATGTATGTTTTGTTGTCACATTTATTTTTGTCATATTATTATTTACACCATATATGCACAGCGATATCACTTGTATGGGGTAGGTACTGTAGGTAGCGACTTATGTCTCACAAATCAGCGGCGTGCTTTAGTAGGGCTTGAGACGAGGGCAGTTTCGTGTTTATATATCATTAGAATTTGTCATTGTGGTGACCGTGCGTCATCGTAATTATAAAACGTAATATACCTGAATACAGTAATCCATTAATGCGTTTGCCACGCTAAATTGCCATAATCATCGCAGTACGAGCTGCTGTTTACCTCCTTATAGGTACTCTCTATCTATCTATAGTATCAAATTGCAGTCTGACCTGCACCAAATCATCTTGCCGCGAAGGTGCTAACGACCCTGACGAGACCCATGACAGGGGCTCCACGCAAGACGCACAGCAGATCAGCAGATGTGTATGTGTCGCGACTAGCTAGCTAACTAGCGTCTCTAGCTAGCCTGTGGCTGACTGCAATGCGCGTGTGCTCTTCAGCATCAGCTTCTACTCTTATAGGTACCGCCTTTGCCGACCGCCTCCCTTGGTATAAGAAATATTACTTCAAAGTCTGACCTGGCGAGACCCATGATGCCAGAGGCTCCCCGAGAGAGGCACAGCAGACGCAGCTTTTCCAGCGGGTCTGTTGTCGACTGCAGTGCGCGTGCGCTCTTCTGCATCAGCTCCTCCTCCTGTCGAAACGTCGCCGACATCGGTCTGTGCCAGGCTACTGTAAATGCGAAATCAAAATTGCTATTTTAAGCACACATTAAAACAACCGTGCAGACATCATATAAGCAAATTAAAATAATAGGATCAAAAAAGACTTTAGGAAATGCGTCTCATGAGCAGATATTCGCGGAACATCCACATGTAAAAGGCTTTACACAGCCTCGATATAGTATGCTCCCATCCACACTTTTAAAACAAACTTTTAATTATAATTTGCTGCACTGGGGCTTCCCATGGAAAGGGAGTGAAAGGAAAACATAGAATTTTCCAGCTGCTAGCTATCCAGTGCAGAATAGTAAAATCCTATCAACGGACAGGTACATTTGAAAACTATTAGGTTAGGCGATGGGTTGTCATGGCGACCTGTCATAAATGTTACCGGAGAACTTCTAGTCTTTCTGAAAGTTGGCTGTAGGGATGATGATGGAAGTACGGCAAAGGGTGGTCGATGGTAAACCACTAGTAGGAAGGTCAAATGTTGAGCTCTTCCTCCGGACTGGTAGTGCGGGGACCGCGGTCCGACTGATGTGCGTCGGACTTTGTATATATGTGGAGCGGCTGGTGAAACTTTGTAAGCACGATGTTGGTTTCCATACATATTGTTCAATCCCATACTGAGTTGTTGTCAGCGCCATCTATTGTCACGGTGGGTAGGTTCTTTCTTGCACCGTGTTTTGTTGTACACACAACCACATTGGCGCTGGTGGCCTAGAGGGTAAGTTGGTAAGGGGCCTACAAAAATTGTGGTTTTTAAGATGTGATAAAGTAAAAAAAAGTTCAGGGGCGCTGAAAATGATTTATTTTTAAAGTGGGCGATAACCGAAATAGTTTTGAGAACCACTGTCTTAAACCTAACAAATGAAAAAATGTGGCGTCACGGCCGCTTGCACAAATTTTCAAGCTGCAGTTTTGATGCTCTGTCAACCCCACAAAGGATATATGGTATGAGGTATGTATTGTATGTATACTACAGCTCGATGATAGACGTATGAGTAATGGTACATTAATAATTGTATTGAAACGAAACGAGGACACGTGAAACAATAACCCATTTCACGCAACATGTAACATCGCGTTCGCCATACGCCGCCGCACCTTATTCCCAAAAGAGTACCACCTAAATAATTTCGGTGGTAAGTACCTATCCTTTAAAATTTATAATGAAAATTTAATTAGACAATTATTGTCTAGGCCCCGTCCCGTCAGAGCGACATGAGACAAGTTGCTTTTTTCTAGTATATTTTCTTGTTTAATATTTATCAATTATTGTCTAATTAAAATACCATAGAATTTTAGTAAGAAAAAAACATTCGCAATATTATTTTATAAAAACGATAAGGATACAAACGATAGACTAATAGAGCTAGACAGCTTGGAGACTTGACTAGTCTAATCTAATTAGGTATCTTACATCTACGCCTACACGAGAGATTAAATTAGCGCCCTATTTATTGCAGTTTTTGCCCTGTTTTAGACTAGGTACCTAGCTTTAGAAATCTTGACCTTATACAGGAAGAAAACAACTCCAAATCAAAAGTTTGAAATGGACTTCCTCTTATGTAGAGTTGGTGAAACACCCTGTATTTCTAATGCCATTGATCGTGAAAACACGGAAATTGTCATACTCAAACTTGTATATATCGCAAAATTTGCAAATCATTCAGAATGCCCGAGAATCCGCGAAGTTACATTGTAGTAGGTAAATCTGGTCCTAAGATGAATTGTTATTTTTCTCCCAAACAAAGTGTGCCCACTTATTCTTTACGGAATACGGAAATTGTTAGCAGTAATTTCCATTAATTTTCCGTTCAATGGCCCACGTGGATATCGACATGGTTACCAACTACCACGTAAACGTTAGCCCGCATACAAGTACAACACGATCGATCCGGTATACCGTTAAATAATTAAAGCAGGCCCTACGATACAATTAGCCTGTGACCACAGAGCATTAAAATTCTGATATCTGTGCCTGTGACATTACGCCTCTACTACAACAATAACAAAGTCGCAGTAAAGTTTATTCAAATAAATTAAATATTGTTTTTCTTTTAGAAGGGCATTCAACGTCTATGCATAGCAAATATTTAAGTAACTAAACTACCTATATTGCAGTAGTGAGACGTAAGAAAGAAATTAGTGTTCTTTGGCGGCGCACTAATACAAATGTGTTTAAAATGCCTTTTTTTCAATATTAGTATTTTAACTAATTACAGAGCAAACAGTTATTTGGTTAGATCATGCAAGCTGTTCAACACTTTCAATTATGAGTTTATGAATGATAGCCGATTGGATCTGTTTTGTAGCTCAATAAGGCACGTGCGTAAATTGATGATGGAATGGAACAGCTAAGTAATGCTTAAATTGTTTTATATCATTTTTTTTTCTATCTTCAAAATGCTTATTTATTTGTTAATTTCACTTACCATTATGTAACTACATAGCTTTTATCTGTGGAAGTTTGTAATTAGCTTTTAAGTGCTTGCTTATTTACCTAATTTGTAAATACTGCTGTAAACTTCCCAAAGAAAATAGAATAAAAATAAAAATAAAATAAATAAAATTTTATTGGCGCCGCAAAAACGGCATAACGGATTAAGATGTGGCGCACACATAGTTTTATAGCCTGGATTAATTAAAACATACGATACATTTTATCCCGACATTCCCACCGGTACGGTAACCACGCGGGTGAAACTGCGGGTGGCCACATGCACTTGATAAAAATACTTTACGTTTGTGATAGTGTGCGCGTAAATCCAATGCGGATTGGCGAGTTTTTTAACGACTGCAAATACAGCCGGGCAAATGCAGAGAGCAAGGAGTTTACGTTTTTTTCCAAGCACGGAGGAGCTCTAGATTATAAAATTTTGGTCACCCATCCCGTGACCGACCATTGCGAAACTTGCTTGAAAAGTTATTTTATTGTAGTGAAAACTTCTTTATCGGCGTTGTGCACATGGGATGGGTCAAAATGTTAAAGTCGCGTCAGGACACGTGACCTGATCGAAAATTCGTAAGACGGAGGGAGAGTAGACCGCCGGCGCGGCGTAGGAGAGGAAGTAATATCCCCCTCTCTTTCTACCGCGCGGCGAAAATGTATGCCTGCTCCTGGTGTTTGTTTAAGCGGTTTTCACTTCTGCCGGAGGAAGTAATATCCCGGAGTGAAACCCGGTTTTTTTTTATTATATTCATCTATATTGGTAAAAAAACGTTCATTGTTGGTAAAAACTAAAAACTGTTTTTCAATATAAATGATGTGGGCTTATATAAGAAAATCTGAATTTTAACACAGATTATATAACCTTATTTTTAAGAAGGAATTTGATTTTCTAAACTAGAATTAAACAAATATCTAAAAGAAAAGTTCAATTAACACCCTGTTATGAGCTTACGCCAATCGAAAAATATAACATATGAAATAAAAAAGTAACTTCATTATCTAGCAGCAAAACAAAGCAATGTCTTATGAATTAAAATTCGACCTTTAAGCCATTTTTTATCAACAATATTATTCATAATATATGGCGCTTGACAGACTGATCATAGTCGATCAAGTATGTTAAGCAACGTTCGGTCCGGCCAGGTGACGGATGGGTGCTTCGAAAGGCACGTCAAACTGTCGGTCCCGCCTGTTGTCATCTGATAACAGTCATTAACCCACTTGTTACTAGTGTTTGATATACGGATCATCATCAAAATATAATATTGTAAACAAATAGGGGTAATTTCTGATAAAAATAATTTTTATGTTTGTAAATATATTTTTCTAATTTGTTGCATAGATGCAATTATTAGCCTACTTTAAAAAAAAACAGGCATTGTACGAAAAAAGGTATATCTGTAACAAAAGAACTGGTTTAAGCCAAGTCAGAGGCCTTGTAGGTGGTTTGATAAACTCCAACACCAGAGGTGGCCACTAAACCTCATATGATAAAAAAACATTTGATAAAAAAAATAAAACTTTTGGAGTCGGTGCTAGCTAGCTAAGGCCAAAAAAATATATAGTTAATAGAAGTGCAATGTATGTAGAATGCCTTGGCTGGCACCGACTCCAAAAGTTTATTTTTTTTACTTTTTGAAGTCGGTTTGAATTTTTTTTTATAAAATGTTTTTATTTCCGATTTTTTAATTACATCATGTGCCGTAAATTTCACAAAAAATCAGCCCATACACAACAATTATGTCATCTAGGTAAATAACTACTTGCCAAAACGTGATTTATATTTTTCAGGATTATAAAAAAACTATTAGCCAGATCATCGTAAAAATTATATGGGACCACACATAAACCATTTTCTTTCAGATAAAAAAAGAATTATAAAAATCTGTTAACAACTGGCGAAGTTATGGTAAAACATACATAAAAAATAAAAAAATAAAACCGTCGACTTGAGAACCTCCTCCTTTTTTTGAAGTCGGTTAAGGAAAGAGAAGAGATTCTTATTACTGTTCCGGTACTTTTTTGGTCCTAATTGGTACCTAGTTAGTTTCGAAATACTCATAAAGTGAAACAAAAAACCCTTTAATTCATAACCCCGCATCCAGAGAACAATGGAATATCTATTGTGTGTCATAATCCAGGGCCTGAAAGGTTAAACTCAGCAGTTCCATGTAGCTGATTCAGGCACATGCATGATCACCATACATGTGAAATGGCACTTGGTGTTGAAAAGATATTCCCAGTTGATGTTGCTTATTGATTAAGTATTTAAATAAATGAATCAAAATGATGACTACTTTATTTATATAATCTTTGATAATTAAATCAGGAACTAAATGATTGGAAGTTAAGTTGTTAAGTATTATTATTATTATTATTTCTGGAGAGGGGACGCCAGCAAGGCCGGACGGGTGATCAGTCTCCCTAGTTGGATCCATTTCACCCAATTCCCCGGTGAAGAAATCCCCTGGAGAACAGGGGGGGGCAGGTTGTTGTAAGTTGTTAAGTAAAACTAGTGTAAAATTATGTGGAACTAAACGGCACAAATATTCTTTATATTTTGAAGTTTTAATAGTACCTATTATATGAAACGCAACTGTATTCCAGTGGAAGAAACATTAGCTGTAGAACTAGTTTAGAACTACATGGGTCTAATGGGACGAAATATCACATTCAAAGGTGACAACAGTAGTATGAAGTGGAACTAGCTAGATGGAACTACTGGGAATAAAGGATTAAAACTCCTCTACTCCTCTATTTTCAGGTAGAGTCAAAGAGTAGTCTATGGCTCCACCTGAAAATCAGCATCACATATATGTCACAGAAGCTGAATTTGGAGTCCATTTCGGCTAATATGTTGTTTTTCTTGTTAATTTGATTTTATTTATGTTACATACTATGTTAGTAGAATAAATGTATTTCTTTCTTTCTTTCAAATTTTGTTATTCAATAGGAAGCAGCAACATTTTGCATATATGAACACACCAACCATAGTGATTAAATGTGTAACTTTTACTTTAAAATACAAGAATAAATAATTTATGATTTTTTTCATTTTTCAATACTATTTTTATACTAATGATAAATTTTAAATAGAAAAATATTGGAAAAAAAAATTAGTTGGCCCAGTTGCTTTTTTCCAATATTTTTCTGGATGCAACAGCCATCATCTTAATTGATCGTTAAACACCTGAAAAGGTGTTTCTTTGGAATACAAGGATATTCCTAGCATTGATGTGACAATGCTGGCTTATAAATAGCGTATTAAAAAATATTAAAGTATTGGAGAATACCGATGGTGGTTCGCAAGTCTCGGTGCATCAGTGGTTTGGAGCGGATTTCCAAAGGTCGTGGGTTCGAGTCCCATCTGAGAATTCACTTATGGCTGAGTTGTTCTTTTTCCAATATTTTTCTATTTAAAATTTATCATAAGTATAAATCAACTCATCTCGCAAGTTATCCTGTGTTATTATCTGAGAGCAACTTGCTTGTGTTGCAAAATTAAAAAATCAATTGTATTCTGTCTGTGAGTGCTAATGGAGTTCCAGAAACCAATTTATTTATCATTATCATGTCATTAATGTTTCAGGCTCGGTAAACTTCATAAAATATGAAAACAATAAGAGATACCACTGCATTGATTGGAGTACTACATTCAATATTACTTTTTAGTTCTTTCTTGGGCTCGAATCGTAAGGGTCACTTAACTATCACCAATTTAAAAAAAACCACAACAGGTATATTAGGTAGGTACCTAGCTGTCAAATGTGATCTAAGAAGTAGAACTACTACTTTAGAAATTTAAACATTTGCTCTATCATTTACATAATAACAGAAAAATTAAATGGGTAATATCATAGACTAAAACAATCTACCCAAATTGTTTTACAAAAATATCAAAAATAGTCTCCAAAAACAGCATCTGGCTGCACCGGTTTGCTTGCCACAGAAGTGCAATTCTTATGAAATTTACAGAGAATAAATTCCTACTCAATTAAGCAAAATGAAGCTTTTGAACACTCAACAAAATAACAGTTTTGATCCGCATAAATCGAAATCCATTTACCCTAATTTTATGACGAATAATTGTTTTGTTATGCATCAAAACATATTACGTGAAAATAGTATGACTTACTTACAGTTTGACTGAGTTTTCGGTTTTCCAAGATACATTTTTCACTTCACACTTTTCATTAGCTAGGTATCATAGATCGAAACAGTTTATGTTATTAAACATTTAAATCAAAAGCACCGGTACGAGCACTTTTTGTGGGCAAATACGTCTTCAAGTGGCAAAAGTTTGTGGCGCACTAGGGGAGGGAGGAGGTCAGGAGGAGGAGGGGCAATAATATTGACAGTTGCGGCTCTCGGCGGCGCAACTCGACGACAGAGCAGGCAGAGCAGAGAGCATACAGGGGTCAGCCAAAGGTGAGTTTCATTTCAGGAGACTAAACAAACAAGATTTGAAAAAGATAAGCACCTACCAATTTATTTCATATTTGATGATTCCCGTTCCCGTGGGAACATTGGGATATAAGTTTCCTATGTTCATAATCAGGCTATCTACTACCTGGTACCAAATTTCATTCAAATCCGTTTAGTAGTTTCGGCTGTGTTTCGGAGCCTATTCAATGCAAACAAACAAACAATCAAATCTTCCTCTTTATAATATTATTATACAATATGCAAGACCTACATAGGATGTTACAAGTACAGCTACAGTATTTAATACAGCATTATATACCTATAAACTACAAAATTGTTACGTTTATGTTATATTTTTTTACCTTCCTTTTCGGGACAAGATTGATTGAATTGAAGGTTTAGGAAAAGGAAAATATGAAACATCCTGCAAACAACAAAAACTTGCGTAAGGTTGTACCCTTCGCACTTTTGCAAGGAGGACGTCACATCTCAAAAAACAGTAATTTTGAGTTATATATTCACGAAGTATGAGAAAGGACATCAAGCATTCTGGTCCAAAAACAAAAAAGTGAGCGGCCAGATCCGGGATTATTTTCAATAGGTAGTTCATACTAAGGCATAAAAAAAAATATATGAACTTAACCCTGTCACCGCATGAACTGAGTAGCTATTTCGAGTTAAAAAATCTGGACATAAAAAAAAGTGAGCGGCCAGACCCATGACTATTTCCAATAGGTAGTTCATACTAAGGCCTAAAAAAATTATATGGACTTAACCCTGTCACCGCATGAACTGAGTAGCTATTTCGAGTTAAAAAATATCTACAAAAAAAAAGTTAGCGGCCAGACCTAAGTTTATTTCCAATAAGTAGTTCATACTAAGGCCTAAAAAATATTATACGGACTTAACCCTGTCACCGCAGGGACTGAGTAGCTATTTCGAGTTAAAAAAATCTGGACATAAAAAAAAGTGAGCGGCCAGACCCAAGACTATTTCCAATAGGTAGATCATACTTAGGCCTAAAAAAATTATACGGACTTAACCCTGTCACCGCATGAACTGAGTACCTATTTCGAGTTAAAAAATCTCGACAAAAAAAAGTTAGCTGCCAGACCTAAGATTATTTCCAATAGGTAGTTCATACTAAGGCCTAAATAAAATTATACGGACTTAACCCTGTCACCGCATGAACTGAGTAGCTATTCAAAGTTAAAAATCTCGAAAAAAAAAAGTGAGCGGCCAGACCCAAGGTTATTTCCAAAAAAATTGTATGGACTTAACCCTGTCACCGCACGAACTGAGTAGCTATTTTAACTAAGGTATTCTCGACATATACGGGCTAGAATAATATATTATTTTTATGTATACGTTGTGATTGATTATGCTCTGAATGGACGAGAAAGCATCAAGCATTATTATTGTAGTTGCCTTATCGGAAAGCGTGCAGTCGAATGCTGTGAACTGTCTAGTAACTAAGCTTTGCTTGACATCGACATGTAACCACCAGCACCAGGCCTCGAAAATGAAATAATGAGAATTGATGATAATAGAGCTGAGTAAACCTGGTTGAGCGAAGCGATGGCTGGTTCATGCGACATTCTCGTAAATGGGTGCTGCTAGCGGAGTGGGTCTTCTCATGTCTGCTTGTGTTGAAATATGTTTGTGAAAGTTGCCGTGGTCACGGCCACTGAAAAGGTGCCGAAACATCGGGAAACCAAAAAACCGCAATCAAACTGAAAAACTAGGGTACCAAATATATATTTTGGGTAAATAAATCGCACTACATACTCCGCAAACGTTGTTTTATTTCAATTATGAGTGCGTGAAGATAGGTACTTAAGATGTGATATATTTGTGATTGAATTGTACACTCACCGGCACATTTAATGGCCCACCCTGTTATTTTCATACAATTATGCTCAATTTGCGGCATATACATATCTGATAATATATTTCTGCAAATATCTGTATGCTAATGCTTAGGCTAAGCATTTGACTGTCCAATTAGCACTTTAAAGAGTTTATAAAATCTCTTCCCGTTTTCAAACCTCCGTTTAAGCAAGCATTACTTTATGGCCATATCACATTGTATGGAATCTCATGAAGCATTCATTGAAATATAACAACTTTTACGGACTTAGGTGCACTATATAGTGCACTTCAATCCGTAAAACTGTTCTGAATGATGACGCCGCGAAGAAACTAAAAATATGATTATGAAGCATTCATTGTTTTGCAGTGCAAAATGCAGTGGTTTCGGTACTCGTTAAAATTGCTAATTGGACAGTCGAACGCTTAATAGGAACTACCTTTTGAAAATAATCTGGGGTCTGACAGCTCACTTTTTTTGTCCAGATTTTTTAACTCGAAATAGCTACTCAGTTCATGCAGTGACAGGGTTAAGTCCGTATATTTGTTTGGCCGTACTATGAACTAGCTATTGGAAATAGTCTTGGGTCTGGCCGCTCACTTATTTTTATGTCCAGTTTTTTTTTACTCGAAATAGCTACTCGGTTCATGTGGTGACAGGGTTAAGTCCATATAACTTTTTTAGGCCTTAGTATGAACTACCTATTGGAAATAATCTTGGGTCTGGCCGCTCTCCTTTTTTTTGTCCAGATTTTTTAATTCGAAATAGCCACTCAGTTCATGCGGTGACAGGGTTAAGTCGATATAATTCTTTTAGGCATTACTATGAACTACCTATTGGAAATAGTCTTGGGTCTGGCCGCTCACTTTTTTTTGTCCAGATTTTTTAATTCGAAATAGCCACTCAGTTCATGCGGTGACAGGGTTAAGTCGATATAATTCTTTTAGGCATTACTATGAACTACCTATTGGAAATAGTCTTGGGTCCGGCCGCTCACTTTTTTATGTCCAGATTTTTTAACTCGAAATAGCTACTCAATTCATGCGGTGACAGGGTTAAGTCCATATAATTTTTTTAGGCCTTAGTATGAACTACCTATTGGAAATAGTCATGGGTCTGGCCGCTCACTTTTTTTTATGTCCAGATTTTTTAACTCGAAATAGCTACTCAGTTCATGCGTTGACAGGGTTAAATCAGTATAGCCAGGAGCTCTATTTTTGAATCACTCATCGTGTGAGTGGCGAGGCGAACGAGGAGGCGATCAGGCGATAAGCAACCTTGCATGCGTGGACATAGCACGTTTGACGCTTTGCCCCTTACGCACTCGCGTTGGGAGGCGGTACGACAGGCGAAAAGTGAAGTTAAGTATATACATGCAAGGTCGCTTTTACGGAATACGGAAACTCAAACGTCGCACGAAAATCAGCAGAATCCTCGAGACGAGTGAATCAAAAATAGAGCTCCTGATTATGTACATATGATACTTTTTATCCCGATATTCCCACGGGAACGGGAACCACGCGGGTGAATCCGCGAGCGGACGCTAGTAAGTTATAAACAATAAGTAAAAGAACATCGTTTAATTCCTAAACGGCACATTTCGTCAAAAACCATTATTGATGTTAGAAGCCGGTTGTGTATACTTTGAATATTTTATGTGATGACGTTTAAACAGTAACAAATTGTTTTTTAGAGACTGAAGTATTACAAACTATCTGCGATGTCTTCTAGCAGAGGAAGAACAAAAGGCTTTATCTACTGGCTCAGGCTTTATCTACTGGCTCAGGCTTTATTTACGCAGATGAACGCGCTCTAACTTCCCAGGCTTCCAACTTTGAGAAAGTAGAGGCTAACCTCTGTGCCGCTCTCACCTCCTTGAACACGTATTATAAAATATGAAAAAATATTTAGAAGACCGACAGAACTAGCAGGCAGTCAGTCACACTTGACGCAAATTAAAATAAATCTACCTGCATTTTAATCACACATTAAACTGTTTCGATAAGACAAATAAATGGAGATTTAAATAAAGCCACAGAATATATATTAGTACCTTACGGTCTAAAGGTAAAATATAAAGGAGTCTCCCCGTCGTTCATAAAAAAAGTAGTAGTAGTAATACATTCTTGCAAAGAACAGATTTTATAAAATTTAAATCATTACCTTATAAACGCCTATTCCCAAAAGTTATTTTTTTTTGTTGTGACGTCCTTCTTGTTAATGAGCGACTTGTCTCTTTTTTCATTTATTTCTTTATACCTACGTATCCAATTTATTTTATTCCAGGTAATTTATTTAGTCATTAACTACTCCAAAACGCTGTGCTGATTGTACCTGTAGTGGATTATATAAGCCTGAAAATTAAACCCGGCTGTCGGCTGTGATAACATCCTTTGCACTTGAATAAAAAAAACCTTCATTACCTACTACAGTTTAGAGGTGGACCCAGCCAGCGGAATACCTCCATTTTGGTGAAGAAAATTTAGCTATACCTAGCTTGTTAGCTATAGTATAGGTTGATTAAGTTGTGCCACGTCCACGTCACAAATGTAGGTACTTAGGTGATTGTGATAGGTACCTACGGCTATGAGATGTTCCGTTTTTGTATGGCGGCTCGGCTGGACCCCCTCGGCCTACGCAGCGAAAAACGGAAAGAACACAAAATAAGGAATCTTTCTCTGTATGTATTAGTACATACGTGTACTTTTTAAATCTGCAAATTGCAAACATTATTTTTTTAAGTTTAATCAAACGCCATGCAGTCAGCAGCCGAAAAGTTTTTCTACCTTGGCAATTTTGATTTGACATGAACTGTCAGATGTCAAATCAAATTACAACGAACGTAAAGCTCGCCATTTAAAGATGTTGTCTTAGATGGTCCGATCAGCCAATCAGTGATCTTAATTCATAATAGCCAGCGATTCTTTTGTGACAAAAAAAGTGAGATTTTCCATTTGGGCCATGGGGGACAGTGTTGGGCGACAATGGAACCTTTCGTTCAAGCCGTGTCGGACAACGTTGACCGCGCGTTTGGCCTATTTTGAAAACTGTGTTTTTCGCTGACGGACAGCGGTATCAAGATAATTTACTTATAAGCTGACCCGCGCGGTCCTGTAGTTTATCCAACATTGCTTGGTTTTTACTAAGAACTTTAACTTAGAAAAACGGAGACAAATAACCCTTGGTGAGAAAATAAAAAGCTTGATACATTAAAATATGTGTTTATTGAACTAAATAAAAAAAGAACATGTAGGCACCAGAACGAATAGAGCGAACGATTTGCGGAAAATTCGACTAGAACAATGCGTCTAAAACAATAAGTCTAAAAAACAACTAACTTAACCTAAATTGTTTTTAGTCGAATTGTTTTTTAGACAAATTGTATTAGTCGAATTTTCCGTAGACGATACGTAAGGGGAAGAAAACAGCAAGAAACCCAACAGCACAGTGAAATTGTTATTATTTTTTCTTTTTATTAAAAAATCTAGTCTACTTTTTTATTTTACTTTACAATTTTGTTGTACTTAAATAAATACATAGGTAAGCTTTGTTATATTTCATCAGCAGCTGTGGTTTCAGACAAGAAATTTGCTATAAACAGTAGAATAATATAGAAAATATATATTTTTTATAAACCCTTGACACACTCTTGGAATAATTTCTAAGCTAAGAATACTCAATCAAGTCAAAATTCAAATAAACAAAAACTAAATCAAAATTGGTTCATCTTTTTGGGCTGGGGTTGGGCGAAAGGCGTGACCACGTGGCGCAATGCAACGTACACTTTAAATTTTTCGTCGTCCGCCGCCCCGCTCGGGGTAATGATGCTTAATAACTCGACATTAAAAAGTCGGAAACTTAAACATATTATTTACGTACTATGACATTATATAAAAAAAAATCCCGATGCATACTAGTAATTTTGTATATTTTTACCCGGCATGGTAGGATAACTAAGAGTCGCCCAACATTGACCGCGTTGGCGATGAATATGTACGAGATTTCTCGTAGTCTGGCAACCCTGATTACATGTCGGACATAACATGTCGACTGTCAATGTCAACTCTATTAAGTCACCAATTTTCTTTTTTGACCGTGTGGCATTCTGCCCTAATAAATGACATTCGGGTTAGTCTGTGTTACTGTGTTTTACCACGTTTGTCAAGTTGGTCTACTACTACTACTACTACTACATATATAATTTGCGACAAGAAGTGATAACACAGATAGACACAGGGATAACGGATCAGTCTGTTGTTTTAATAGGCTATTACACCTTTTTTTGAAAACTGGTTAACATCAATCCTGAGGTTGTAATGAACCTCTTGTGACTTTTCATTTCAATTTTGAATAGCCGAGAAATGCCCGAAATCCCACTTTTTATTTACGAGTTTGAATTTACGCGCGAAAACGCTAGCCGCCATGCTGTTTCGCTCGTGCCGTCACTCCGTTATTCGTTATTAAACAAATTATTTTTGAAAATTATTTATAATCCATATCTTAAATACACGATAAACGTCTAATAACGTAATAATAACATATAAAATTTTAAATGTAACGATTTGAAATTATACTCACAAAAAAAATTAAGCACGATAAAAATTCAAGTTTGTTTAATAACGGAGTGACGTCACGTCGTAACCCAATATGGCGTTTTAGACATTTCAAGAAAATATTAAAATACTATTATTAAAATTTAATTATAATAATTTTAATGCATTTTAAAGAATAAATATAAATGTGTTTTGTTTACATTTTACGAATTCTATTATAATGTTTTTCATATATTTTTTCTTGCATGGTGTAAAATACCGTATTATATTATTTCCTGATTACCAATCAGTAGTGAACAGCACAAACCGGTTTCCACCCATCACTATGAAGACCTACCTATGTCACAAGCACAACGAATCACCCCACCTAGAGAAGAGGGATACGTAAAAGCATTTCTATCAGTCTAATAAAGGGCTTTGCTGTGGACAAGGTTAGTCTTTGTCTGGATTAACCCAGACCCAGACCCATTGTAAAACGAATAGGTGATCGTCTCTAGCCATGCATCCACGACAGGTGCGCAAGACCCTGGATTAGTGGAAAAGAAGGATAAAATAAAGGAAATGGGGAGGACGGTGGAAAAACATAGTAAGGATAGTCTTAGAATTAGAGTAGAATAGGAATAGGGCAATTAGGATACCTATTTACTCTGACTAGGATGGAACTTTAGGACAAAGCCACAGTAGCTCAGAAATCCGGCAGGCTGATAATCTAACAAAAAAAATACATAATTTCGTCGCTGTCATGACTGTCATATTTTTATACTGTATAACAGCCATGACAGCGACTATAACTGGGGCCGTACCGCGCAACTGGCGTCGGCATCGAAATCTGCTTCATTTGAAAGATGGATGTGACACTTTGCTACTTCTTTTTGACACAAATGAAAGTTACCTACCAAAGACTAAGAGCAATATGTCACATCCATCTGTCAAATGAAGTCGATGTCAATGCCGACACACTTGCGCGGTAGGGTCTCTGGTTATAGTACTGGGCCCCTACCGCGCAAGTGTCGTCGTCATCGACATCGACTTCATTTGACAGATTGATGTGACATATTGCTCTTAGCCTTTGGTAAGTTTTCATTTGTGTCCAAAAAGAAGCAGCAATGTATCACATACATCTGTCAAATGAAGTCGATGTCGATGCCGACGACACTTGCGCGGTACGGCCCCTGGTTACAGATTTTAATAGAATATGATTATGAACCATGATATTTATGATTATTAGCTTACCGCTGTTCTTCATGTCTTTCTTATCAGGCTTATCACCTTTCCCCGAATCGTTATAATTGAAGCAGGCTGAAACAAAAAGCTGATTAAAGGCTTCGTAAGTACGTAGTCTCCAAATTCCCCGTCTGAGCCATTTTGAGACTTGTTGGTTTTTTATGAAATTTATATATTTAAGTAGGTAGGTATCTTCTTAAAACTAATTTGAATTGGAAAAAATCGGGTAATTGATGTTTGAAACAATGTCACAAAACAAAAACATTGCTGCATGTTTATTGATAATACAGGTAAAGGTAAGTACTCCAATTTTAACTTATTATAATTCAAATTAGTTTCTATCGAAGTCGTGTTTTTAACATGAATGTACGTAAAAAAAAATACAATTTTGTCAACACTGGTATAGTTTGAAAACGAACTATTTTAATTAGTAAATTAAACGCCCTACGCCTACCTAGGCTATTTTATGATCAGTAGAATCAATACCGCACGAAGGTCGTCCCGTCCCGACCGAGACGAGACGGCTCAAGGACATGCAGTATCGTCAGATAGTTTAGTTCTCAGGGTGACTTTAGATACTTATGTTGTATTATTGTTGAACTGACTAGGGTTAAAAACATGCTCTTTTAACAAACGAGCTCAGAATATAAGCGAAAAATAACAAGTATTTTAAAATTTTCAGCTAAATAACAAGTATCTTAAAATTTTCAGCTACTACAAACTGGCTGGTAGGGTAAATCTACCTTACACCGGCCAAGTCAACTTTTTTTCACATTAATTTGCTTCTTATTATCCTAGTTTTTTGGGAGGTATTTTTTGATAAACTCTCATTATTTGACTTTCCTATTTAGAAAAAAAAATGTGTTAAAATAAACAAATAATTACGAAATAAAACAAAACAGGAAATTCAGAAATAAATTGTATAATTGTATTATACTTTAAAATAGAAAAACTAATATTTACTGAAGTTTGTGTAGTAAAAGTAACTATTTAACACTGATATGATAATCTACAAATAATGAACAATAGGTATAATAATTAATTATATGCAAACGTAGGAGTATTTTTACCAATAGTCTTACTAATCAGGAAATAAGATCGTTAGGCTTAGTAAAAACTCTCAACTCAACACATAAGCAATTACGGGCAACTCGTCCCAGTCCCAATCCAAAGTTCATTTCAGTTTTATACTTGCATTTCTTCATCATGAATGCCTTACCAAATAATTTACAGTGATTTTGCGATTTAGAGTCGGTTGGTAAGTACCTAAGCGTAATTCTAAATAATAATTAAATATTTTAGGTTATAGCTGTGACCTGAAAATACATTCTCAACTTTAGGACGAGTTACTTACTTTAGCCATAGGATGGTTAACCAACCATCTACGTTATCTACCTTAGGATTTCTCTTTTTGGGCGTCATGTCAAGACACTTATATTTCCAATCATTTACATTCATTTTTTATGATTTTTTAACTATTGTATTTTTCAGTACTATTTTTATACTTATGATAAATTTTAAATAGAAAAATATTGGAAAAAAACAACTCGGCCACAAGTGAATTCTCAGAGCATTGGACCGGATTTCCAAAGGTCATTGGTTTCAGTTCATACATTCAGTTTGTTTCATAACTGTGACAGCTTAGGATTATTGTAAATTCCCTAAGACTCCAACGAGCAGTAGTAGTTTGGCCCACACGGTGCCCCACCGGTAATAATTTATTACTGATATGTGTGTGTGTGTTTATTACAGAGATGAGAACAATATCATAGAATTCGAATATGACATGGGTGTGTACCTAACCTACCATGTAGTCGTAAGTTAATATTGTCATTGTGAGTCGGTTAATATTGGCATTGTGAGTCGTTCGATATAATAATAAGATTTATTATTTAAACGGTCTGTGTCTGTGATTGATCGACGACTTATGAATATGTACCTATCTAAAGCTATCGTGTGAACTAATGAATGATTAGTTATTTTGTGTGTCTGTAATGTTTCAAAACCTAAAGAACCAGTCAATTGTTTATAGGTATTGTTTTTTTGTAAAGTTTAATCAATATATTTGTTACTAGCGGCCGCCCCTGGCTAAATTCTCGTGATACCCGTTCCCGTGGGATTATGGGGATAAAAAGTAGCCTATGTTTTAATCCAGGCAATTTTTTTATCTATGTGCCTTTCATCCAAATCGGTTCAGTAGGTTTTGCGTAAAAGAGCAATAAGCAAACAAATAATAAAAAAACGTGAAATCGTTTTTTAAAATAATTTCTGATAAGCCTTACCAGTAAGTCATTTTAAATACTTGTAGCGGGAAACCTCGCCACTTCTCAATTATGTATCTTATAATGACTTGTTATGATATTTTAACAGAAACAGTTTATTATTACTTCATAGAAAGATCAATAAGTTAGCCGAGTGTGTGTAAACAAACTACTAACAAACGGACATACTTTCGTATTTACAATATTAGTAGGATTTTCCCTTGTTTTCTTGTGTTGTGTGCCATTGTCTGTTCCCTTGAGGGTACAGTGTAAAATATTTTCCGCTGTACCCTTGGCCGTCATATCCAACTACACTACAACAAGATGACAAATTATTTTTACTTATGTCAAATTTCATCCAAATCCGTTCAGGCTGTTTTGCATGAGGATATCCAAACTTATTTATTTATAATATTAGTAGAATACATTTCATTGATGTGACCGTACTGTAGTGTGTGCACCTCACCTCATATAAATTATAACGTATAATGTAAATTGTTAACATTCGACACTATCAAACGCTACATCGAATCTAAGTCGTTTCCTTTTGAATTGCCTCCCTATTCATGGCGACCCTGCCAGGGTGCACACACAATATGACCTTAAACAGCAACGTGATTCACTTCTCCAAAATATGTTTTAAAACTAGAGTAAATATATATTTTTTAAATCACTTGCTACAAATTGCTAAAAAAGTCTTTTAAATTGTAAGAAATACAAAATCACGTCTCTAAAAGTAGGTACTAATAGTTATTTACCTTTTCACCGGCTAACAAGCTGACGCAGTGGACTATCACCGACCACTCGCGTTCTAGTAATGTTGGACACAATAAATGTCACACACTAAGGAAAAATCGATTACTATAACACCCGTTAAATTATACACGGGGCCGATATTATCTTCCACTGAAACACCACTATCATTTCGAATAATTCGAATAGAATCGATAGAACTTTTTATTTATATGGTGTAGGCGTAAATGATTTATACAAGAGGAAAATCGGTATGATGCATAGTGACGTATAGTATGGAAGATGCACGTAACCAGCTTAATTCTAAACGACCTTGTTCCTTATTTGGAAATGCATAGGTACGCGACACTATTTAAAACACGACCATTGAGAAAAGAATTATTAAGGTTAATCTAAGTATTTTACGGTAAGTTTAATTTAATGTTTTCGATGAGCAGATACCATGCCATGACGTAATATGTTGTATTCTCCTTACTAATCTTGTTAAACGTGGTTTAATAGTTTAAAACTGAGGCTCGGACTCCATGGGAGATCTGCCTATCTTCTGTTTAATTTACTACCTTTATTTAGTACTATCTAGTAGGTAATATAATAGTCCACAATTTGTAAAAAGTATACGTCTTCAATGGGAGAAGTCAATTGTCAGTTTCTGAATTGAGAATTTCAAGTTCAGAATGTCTTTTCTATTCAGAAATAGACAGGTAATATGTGGAACTTGACTAGCCGCTGCGAACATATAAAACATATGTTCGCAGACTAGCCTCCGGCAAACTCGGCTCAATATGAATTTATTTATTCTTGTTAATTTAACGTCAGTTCATTAGTAAATTGGCGATTATCGACATATGTAGTTTGAAGTTTTTAACACAGTTACCTAAGCGGTTTTAACTGGAAGGATTTTTTTTTACAGTTGATAAGTTTTGTGTATTTTGTACTGGTTCTCAGAGAGTAGGTACTTACTTACCTACACGATGTATTCGATATTCCACCCATGTTTTCTACCCACTTCCTTAAAATAATAATAATAGTTAATTCTGTTTTCAACTTAACTTCTATATCAAATCCATTAATGGGTTGTTATTCAATCCATTAACGGAATTTATTGAGATTTTGGACTCCTGGTTTTTAATTACATTTTATATTAGCCTGGTATTATAAATAATTATTTGTAAATAAATAGGTAGGTACATAATTAAATAAATAAAAAATAATAATTTAATATAATAATATTTAAGTATTAAAATTGCAACTATTTCCGTCAGTAGGTACAATATTTTAAATAAAACCGCAATCGGTCGAAACCGGCATCCATTTTGGGTAGAACTGTGAAATATTATAATATTTTAGGTAGGTACCTATATTGAGGATAGAAAACGGAATAGTTTTTGGGTAGACAGCTGAATTAAGTAAACTTGGGTTTAAAAAGTGGGTTGAACACGGAAAATTTATTTATCTTTATTCACATCACCAAACACACATAATAGTAATATACTTTCACAAATGGCAGAAATAAGTAAAATATTTTTGCAAACATGTGTGCCGCAGCGATGCAAAAGGGCAAATGCTCAGTAATATCTTTGCTCAAATAAGCAAATCACTGATTTTCAGCGTTTGCCCAGAGGTCTCGGTCGCGATAAACGACAGAAACTACGACTGTTAATATTAAATGACTGTGAATTATTAAATTGATTGCAAATTAATTGGTTATAATAATAGTATGTAAATTAAATAAGTATAAAATATTAATTAAAATTATTTGAAAAATATTTGTATAACGACAATACCTACACTATAAGATTCGAATTGAAATTTAATTATATTGAAAATACTAATAATATAGGAATTTAGGAATATTTATTAGTGATAAATTGAAAACAATATAGGTACTATATATATAAAGACTAATTAAACCAAAATTGTTGTAAATTTTTGGACAACGTCTAAATTAAATCTACCTAAGCTCCCAAATATGCAACGATGGCAGCTGTGTACCGGAGATAAAAAACTGATTGCTGCAAAAGATGCTATGATGACTCTGCTAAATGGTCTATGCAAGAACAGGGGCATTACCAATACCAACAGAACTAAAATGCACCTAGTAAAGGACATGGACCATCAAAGCAAGAGAGAGGCACAATATGACAGGATTGAGGCATTCAAAATGTGGTGCTGGAGGCGAATGCTGAGAGTCCCCTCGACCGCCAAACGTTCAAATGTATTAATCCTCTCACAGTTGAAAATAAAGTAGCTTCTTTCGACTACATGCTATCAACGTGTGCTCAGCTACTTTGGACACATAATGAGATGCGAGACGACAGCCTTGAAAAGTTAGTCATCGTTGGGAACACAGAGGGGAAAAGACCCATAGGCGGCTCACCAACTAGATGGTCTAACCAACTCAAGGATCCAGACACACCAAAATTTTACACTGTCGCTAACATCGCAACGGACAGAAGTCGATGGAGACAGTTCGTCCGCTCCAGATTCGCATCCCATCATGACCACGATCTATAGACATGAAGGACCGACCAGAGAAAGAGAGACTTCACCCAGTATGAACACTGCTATATCACACGATATGATATGGCACCTGATACCGTCTCGCTAACCTCGCTAAGATGCGAATGGGACAGTGAGACGTTATCGAGATGTCGATAAAAGCCACTCGTGCTAGGGCTACCGGCTATGTTAATAAAGATCGTCGCTTTCATCGATTACAAAACGCATGCAGTGTTTTGCGTACCTAGTTGATTTTGCGGTGTTTTTTTTAATCGATATTATTTTGTAATTCGTGTCATATAAAAACTTATCTGCAGTAGGAACAATAAACTATGAACCATAGAAATTCAAACATCCTTGCACTTTTTCCAAATACCGAAATACCGGTATTTTCTCTTCAAATACCGGTATCACAAAATTGCCGTTATATACCAGTATTTCGGTATACCGGTATCCAGGCCCTAATCGCAGGAGACTAAAAAATCAATACAAGGGAACAAACTGCTGTTAGCTGCTATTATTACCACAGAATAAACAATTAGTTAAGCAAGTACTTATCTGTGATCATTAGGTAGGTAATTACTTACCAAGTGCGGTGTGCGTAGGAAGAAAATGTTATCGTGGCGCAAGTAGGTATAGAATATTTGAATCGATCGATAGGTAGGTACACATTATAAGTAGGGTAAACCGCCCTTATATCGACCATGTCAACAAAATTTCAAATTAATTTGCTTCAAATTCTTACATTTATTGGCCTATCTTTTTGGTAAGTATTTTTCACTTAACTGTAGTTATTTTGCTTTACTATGGTGTAAAACTTTTTTATATATTTTTTCTGTTTGAAAACACCCGATTTCCCTAAGATCGGATACCTGCGTCCATAAATCGGCCACTGATTTTTTGATATTGGCCTAACAGAAGAAGGAGTAGTAGTAGCTGTATAGTTATAGCAAGGTCGTTCGGCCAAATAATCGCCTTAAACTGGGTGACGGTGACGGTGATGCTGGTAGGGAAAAATCAAAATATTTTGATACAGTCTCAGAGTTATCTCTGTAATTTATTTGGGCACAAACTGTTATTATTTGGGCTGGAACCTCAGGTGAGCCTGATCTTGATCCGCTAGGATTTTGTTCATTCGTATTTAGATCAAAAAGCGTTTCATAAAAAGTCTCTGGTACATCTTCATTAACTTTGACTGAAGATGCTTATAGTCCGAGCCTAAACCCAAGCTAAGCCTAAGTAGGCTAGGCACTACGTAGCTTTTTACCCGACTGCGCCAGAAGGAGGGTTGTTTTTCGAGAGTGAGTATGTACTACACGTTCAACACAATTTGGCGCATGACAGCTATGAAAAACATTAAATAATTCACTGAAAATAAAACTTCAAGAAAAGAACTTCTATCAGTTTATCACTGTAGTGTTAAATAATCAGTTGATAGGGTAAATGCAATGAAAGAGGCGGGGTGCAGGCTTTGAAAATACCAAACCGCATTTTTGTCATGTGCCTAATTGTCTTGGTCGTATAGTATGTATGCATCATGTATGTGGTATAATTGTTTGGCACGCTCACAGTCTGTGGCACGCTCTGCGGCCTGAACGGCTCGATGGATTTTAGCTTGAAAGGTGACGTTATATTCGTATTATTACTGTGAGAGTGACACTGGGTATAACTGGGTGTAATAATAAAAAAAAACAAAATGGCGGATTTTAGCGCCAAAATCAAATATGTTTTTTTAGAATAATTCTATCAAATTAAAGAGCTAGTCTTATGGATTTCAAAAACGTATATCATGACCGAAAAATAACTAAAAAGAAAATAAGTAAAAATATATAAATTAAAAAACTCGCCTGCATAAAAAGACAAGTCAACTGAAAAGATGGAAACAAGATCAAATATAAAATATTTTGTTCAACATAATAAATGCAGTCGGAGTTATTATGTTGAACAAAATATTTTTATATTTGACCACGTTTCCATATTTTCAGTTGACTTGTCAGTTTAAGCAGGTGGCTTTTAGTTTTATAAATTTTGGAAAACTTAACTCACCAGCCATAGACGCACTGCTCATTCTACCGCGTGTGAAATCAATTTTGGATGATTAAAAATTAACCGAATGTACGAAATTAACGAAAATAATAAAAGTTAGTTACTAAAATTAAATAAATTGGCTTTATATTCTGAAAATCAAAATAATAATCAAATTGACACTAATCTTGACTAGTTTTGACTTAAGTTGTCAAAAACATTTCATATAGTTTCAGCTCCAAATCCATAAAGTGCATTTTACATAAAAGAGTATTAATGTAATGTGGTCGCTAACTATGGGTCTGATAAGAAGGCTCAAGGTAACTCAGCGTGCAATGGAGAGAGCTAAATGCTCGGCGTTTCTCAGCATGATCGAATCACAGTAACCGAATTAGTTCTAGGATCTCATCGAAATGAGAGGAGATCTGCACGGGAACTAAAGTTACTGACATCACTTGAAGAATTGTTCAGCTAAGTGGCAGTGGGCGGTACACAGGGTTGCCATCCGTCCGGGTTTTCCCGGACAGGATCAGGTTTTTCTTGTGTGTCCGGGGAAGTCCGGGGAGGAAAAATTGTTCATAATTAAATAAATAAATAAATATTCGCATACAATTACACCAATTATCTAGCCCCACGTTAAGTTTCATGAAGAACTTGTGTTATGGATACTAGATAACGGATAAACATACTTATATACTTTTTTTTTGTAAATACATACTTAATATACATATTAAACACCCAGACCAAGACAAATAGACATGTTCATGCACACAAATATTTGTCTTGTCCGGGGATCGAAATAGCTAAGTAAATCGAATTAAAGTCAATCACCGACTATATACTATAAAAGATATGACAGAACAGCTTGGTCATAAATATTTCGTTTTGATTTTATGTTATTTATGTTGCTTTAATTTAAGACGCGTGGCACTGCTTGATCAGAAAATAAAAATAAATAATGTTTACAAATTATTCCAATTATATAAAAGTATTCTTTTTTGTTAATTTACTTTATATATGCTTTGTGATTATGACCCAGCTGATGCGTCTTCTACTAACATTGTAGGTTGTGTCTTTTTTTGCTGTTGTTATTGTATTTTTTTAAATATTTATACTGCTTAACATAAGTACCTGAAGTACGTCATGCTCACTCAAACGTTTCTTCGGCGGTGAGGCGGGTCGTTAAGTTCCCTAAAATATGGTTGAGCGAAACGATGGCTGGTTCATGCGTCATGCTCGTGAACGGGTGCCGCCAGCGGAAATGGGTCTACTTCAGTATGCTTATCTTAATGTTGTGCTTAAAGGTTATTTTTTTTTCTAAAATAAATTGATACTGACCTGTATGTTCCTCACAACTTGCAGTACAGTAATCTTGTAAAGCGAGATATGTTGTAATGTATGATAGATGGATCTTTCTTTGCCAGTTGAAAATTGTTTCACTATACTACTCTTTGACCAGTGTACTGCTAGCAAATGACGATTGAATAATTAAATAGGTACTGATTACTGAACTAATTTCATGTCAATAGCTTTGTGTCAATCAATGGTCATTGGCTTAATCCGTCAAAGTGCTACATGCATGGCAATAATAAGTACCTACTACGTAAGTACATTCATACCTACATAATGCTTCCATGGCTACTAATTGTCAATTTAAAAAACAACTATTATGAAAAAGTAACCACCAATGACAACGCAGCATGGTCTATAATACCTTAGCCTGTTCATAGGAACGAACTAAAAAAAGAGCTATGTATTTGTCAAAGTTGACAGTCAAGTGTCAAAATGACAGCTTTGTTCATTCATTTTATTTCAATAACCTAAAAATTGGGTGTTTTTGTTTTGATTGAATTGCATCTTATTTTATCCGTCGAATTAAATAAAAAACATTATTATGCCACCAAAAAAGAAAAGTACTGTACACAATAAGCGGACAAACCATCACGTTCAACGCGACTACGCCGAGAGACTAAATGATCTAAGTATTGAATCATCAGAAGACAGCTCTGACGATAACGACTCATCTGAAGGAGAAGGCACTGAACCTTCCTTCGCGGTCAGTATGTGGGATTTAAATCATTGCGATCCAAAAAAATGTTCTGGAAGAAAACTGCTTCGACATAACCTCATAAAAAATTTGAAACTTGGCCAGAGGTTTCAAGGATTGGTATTGTCTCCGGTTGGCACTCAGTGTGTGAGTCCATCAGATAAAGATGTAATAGCAAAGTTTGGTCTTGCGGTCATCGACTGTTCTTGGGCTAAGATAGATGAAACACCTTTTGGAAAAATGAAGTCTAACCACCCCCGATTGCTACCTTTCTTAGTTGCGGCTAATCCTATCAACTACGGAAAACCTTATCAACTAAGCTGTGTTGAAGCTTTAGCTGCTGCTATGTTTATAACAGGACATAAAGCAGAAGCAAAATTTTATCTTTCAAAGTTTTCCTGGGGCCATTCCTTTTTAGAGCTGAACTCGGAGGCATTAGATTTATATGCAAATTGTACAGACAGCAAAAGTGTAATAGACACACAAAACAAATACTTAGAAAGTGCCAGAAAAGTTGAAGATGATAGACCAATGTGGCCTCCAAGTGATTCTGAAACAGAATCAGAGGATAGTTCTTAGTTTTGATTGACTTGATTATTTTATATGTATTAAAATGATTATTATTATTATTAATATTATTTTTTTTATATCTTTTTAATTTTGGGCACTCATTGTCTACATTAATTTTGGGCACTCGTTGTCTACAACATAAAATAACCTTTTTCTATGTAAATTTCTTTTTAATGACTGTTTGTGCCAAAATAAAGAGAAAAAAAAACAATGTATACTTATTTGCTAAAATGTAAACTTTAGTAACATTTCTCTGTCTAGCTGATTATGTCTAAAGTTAAGTTGTTGTATATTTTTTAATGCAACAAGTTTTAAGTATGTATGAAATAAAAAGATTCTCATATTAGAGTCTGTATAATGACAAGTGGCACTGCAATAAGGAGGGAATTTTGAAATAATCTGATTATGGCAATAAAAATACAAGTATACAGAGATTGAGGATTCCGGCTTGCTTCCATCTTCAACCTTATCAATAGTTTACATCGGTTATGATAAAGGCTAAGAGTCTTCCTGTTGTTAAAAAAAGTAACAAAGTTTCTGTCACCACGAGACATCGATTTTAAATATGTGAAATTATATTTACTTTAACTTGCCATTAACAATCGGACACGATTCATTAGACATACTCTATTAACTATTGGTTACTGGTCCCAGTTGCTCCTCACCCAGTGACTGTAACTAAAACAATTTGTTTTTTTAACTCATACCATTACAACTTTTTGATGCAGCTGACATAGAAAAATAATAATAATGCTGTTATAATTATTAGTTTAAATTCATTCTGTGTTCTAGTATTAATTAATGTTTTCATTTATCAATACCTTGATAAATTACGCTTTAACTTGTCATGTAAATAAGACCTTATAATCTTAATCACATTTAGGTTTAATAATTTATCACTGTGTGGTGTGTAAAAAAGTAAAATTAATGGATGTTGTTTCTCACAAGAAAAACGTAACTTTATGGTTAATTAAAATTAAAATTATATTAATTTATATGAGTTATAGTGCTCAAAATACAGAGTAGGGAATGCAATCCGTCCAAATGATTTCAATCCTTTGCGGACTGAACCATCTTAATCCCGCTGGATCCAGGTATTTGCGGGATCCAGCAGGGTGGACTTAAACTTTTGAAATAAATCAAGATAAAGGCCTGATAAACCCCGTTTTATTCTAAACCTAAATTCAACAAGTTTTTTAGTACACTTTAAATGGTTTATTAATACTTTTAGAATTTAGATAAAAAAAACAACTTTAATTTATTGAAATAAAACAACTTTTACGGATATCAAACGCGCTATATTTCCACGAACTAAGTTGTAATATTGTCCGTATTTTTAGGTTTTTTAGGGGTTTTTTGATTTTTGGTCCCGTGACCACGGCAGCTGTAAAGGTGCCGAAACGTCGGGAAAATCAAAAAACCCCTAAAAAACCTAAAAATACGGACAATTACAACTTAGTTCGTGGAAATATAGCGCGTTTGATATCCGTAAAAGTTGTTTTATTTCAATGAACAGTGCGCGCCAAAACCTAAGATGTACGTAACTTTAATTTAATTTAACCTTAGTTTAATTCTCAACCTTATTCCCATTGCATTAAGGCTAACTGTCAAAATTTTACTCTCACGCGATGGTAACGTTAGGACTTTTGCAAACTCACACTAACCTTCATGCTATTTAAAAAGTCAGTTGCGCGCAGAGTTCACACGTATGAATCACGCTTCTTTGTACTCCCGCCAGTCCAACGGGATCCCGCTAAATATGTATGTGGTATGCGGGATCCCGGTATCCCGGCATTCCCTAATAAATATAAAATGAAAACACTTTCAATAACTTATAAAATAAAACTAAGTCGACAATATTTCCTTTGTATGCCAGCGCCATCTATAATGTACAGCAAAGTTCAGGTTCTGTTTGAGCGAGGTCTGCTGGTCAAAGCATATGTATTAGCACAGCATGCTTTCGGTCGTCATCACATTCTCATGTATCCCTAGATGGCGGTAGCAGTAGATAGTATTCATCTGACATCATTGTAGAGTTCGTTTTCGTTCGTTTTTGTTTAGTAAGCTTTTGCAGTTCGGATGTGTAAGTAGGGTGTAACGCGTAGTGTGTTATTTCGGAACTCGCGGAATAACTTATTTTTCAATAACTTGTGTGATTGTTTGTTTATTTCCTGGTGGAATTAAGTGTGGAGTGAATTATAGTGTGTGTCTGTGTGTATGAAATTCTAACTGACGGCGGTTGGCACATTGGACTTTCATTGAAAAAACTTCAGAGGTAAGTTCGCCTACTTCGATGCAACCTGTCACGCAGGTGTCTCGCAAGTCACTAACCTCGGTGAGGTGATGATGGCATGAATAAATAACCAACTTTTACTCATAATTTACATAAAATAATAATAACTTATCTGATTAAGTTATTGTTCGTCATAAAATCTATTGTGTTTGTGTTGCCTACAGAGAGCTTTTTAATTATTTAAATCACAATCAAAACTTGTTGGTTGTCAAAACTTGGTTGTTTGAAACCTTAGAATAATAACGCTTAACCTTAGAATAATTATTGTTCTAAGTTTGAAACTAAGTAAGTAGGTACTAGGTAGTAGGTACTTAAAAAAACACAAAATCTAAAGGGGGCTTTTTTGAAAAATACTTAAATACAAGTAGGTACTTTAGTTATGCTGTCCCCTGCTGTCTTACCGTTGTATGACCACTGGTAAATAATAGGTACGTTATACCTAGGTAGTCGATTAAGTAAGTACTTGCGCAGATGATGTTTTTAAAAAAACTGCTCCTTTTTAGGTACGTATTTTTTTAATTATTTTCGCAAAAATTATGAATTACCGTAAGCAGCTTAGTTAGGACTTAGGTACACGGTACACTACCTACTTACTTAGGCCACAGAATACTTAATAGTACAAGTACTTAGGCCATTTTGGGATAATTTGTGCCATGGAAATAAAGTTTTATATCTGTCGCAGCCATCTCGTTAAATCGGCCATTTGATTGGAAGGCTAGTCCCTTAATTAAACGCCGGCATTCAGTAGAATGAAACGGAAGCGCTCATGGCCGCGCTTGACAGACCGATCGTATTCGATCACGTTCGTTAAGCCAACGTTTGGCCCGGTCAGGTGTCGGATGGGCGACCGTAAAGTGGCATTATAGCTGAGCGCTTCCGTGCTTCGGAGGGCACGTTAAACCGTCGGTCCCGGCTGTTGTCATCTGAAAACAGTCAGAGGCCTTATAGGCGGCCTGATAAACTCTGACACTAGAGGAGGCCACTAATTCTCATACGATAAGAAGAAGTAGAATGTCTAGGCCGATCGTTGATTGAACTTGCATCACTTAACGTTCAACTAGTTGTCTTCTTGTAAGTTAGGTAGGCGTTCGAAGATAGCTGACGTTAAGGCTGGGAATACACGTCAGATTTTTAAATAGATTTCGTAACTGAAAAATTACTGACTCCCTGTAAAGGAAATTCCCAGGGGACTTCCTATGAGAGGACGAGGGTGGTGACCTGAAGACGAAGTAACTATTTACTAATTTGTGCCTGAAAGGTCAAGACTGGTAGGTGGTTGTGGCTTCGGCGTCCTGAGCCTCCAATAGGCAGCTCAGATCGACTGAGAGCTGGTTCGGAGGATCCGTGAGGGAGGACCGATCTGGGTCTACGCTAGTAGTGGTGCGAGTATTCGGGATAGGTGTACGCCATTGCGTTGCGGATATGGGGATTCGGATGCCTTTCTGCTGATTCGAAGAATCGCTCGGAGGCTTTAGAAGAAATTTTTGACTGGTAGGAAGGTCTAGTAGTCCCTGTGTAAGTCCGCATTGCGAACATACCAGAGGGCAATGGTCGATCGGCGACAAAAAGGTTTTGGACTAGGTGTATCGTTTAACTTATGTGCTACTAGCGGCTGGCCGCTCGCGGTATTACCCGCGTGGTTCCCGTGGGAATTGCTGTTTGAATTTCGGGATAAATTTTGGCCTATGTGCAATTCTGATGTATACGCTATATTACTAAAAAGTTTTATTTAAACCCGTTTAGTAGTTTCTGCGTGAAAGAACGTAAGATATTGGTTACGTTCTTTCACGCAGAAACTACTAAAAACTAAACAAAGGCCTCCTCAATACATCTATCTATCCATCCGTCTAATTATTATTATTATTAGTTGGCAGGCAAGCAGTTGAGACAACTGATAAAGGCCTGAATCCCTGAATATATATTATTTTTTATCTTTCTTGAGTTTTCAAACATCCTCACAAACTTTCACAATTATAGTATTAGTAGGATAGGATTTTCACCGTATTTAAATATATATTTTTACTGTGATAGCTTTATTGACACAGAAACTCCCACTACCTTAGACTTAGACTTAGACGGTTGACTGTTAGAGAATGCGATAATATGGGTTAATATGCGTTGGGTGCTTCGACGAGGTTGGGTGTGATCGCAAGCGTAACCTCTGAAAACGGAATTAATAACCCAGGAATTAAAAAACTTTTTATATAAAAAATTAAACCCGACTTTCTTGCTTTTTAGTTTTTTGAAGTCGGTTTTCATTTTATAATGAGATTTTTATTTCAAAAATTTTTATAGGTAGAAGAGGTCCCGTGCCGACGCTAATAACCTTATGTCAACTGCTCTGCTCATCACCTTTTACAAAATGCTGCTTTTCCCGGTGCAGGGACGTACTTATCTACTACTACGTACTTCATCATCAGCTCCACTTTATCACTTGGATTGAGTCGAGCATAAATTGCTTATGATCCACATTAAAGTAATCGTATCGCTTCCGTTAAATGCTAAGTATTTAATAGTTCCGATGAGCATTTGTGGTCTTCATCGTCTGTTCCACTTCACAAAATGATGCTTTCTGGAAGCATATGCATGAGTTACTATAGAAAACACCAAAATCGCTATAGGAGTGTTTATAATACCTACTTGAAGAGTTTCCTGGATTTCTCCAGGATCCCATCATCAGATCCTGACATGATTACAATGGGACCACATGGGAAGTATACCCTTTCGAACGAAAAAGAATTACTCAAATCGATCCAGCCTTCTTTAAGCAATCGAGTAACATACATAAAAAAAATAAGATTACACCGTCGAATTGAGAACCTCCTCCATTTTTTGAAGTCGGTTAAAAATTTAATCTATAATATAACAAATCTATTAGCTGTTATTTTGTAAAATGATAAATTACCAACTTCAACGATCATAGAATACAATAGCATACTTTTGAGATAACTATGATTACAGGCCAAAAAATCTTTTTCGCTCAAAAAAAGTAAAATGCCACACATGCTAGAATGCATATTTTGACATCACCATGACGTGGTAATATGAAATTGCGTAAATAAGTAATTTTATTTCGGCCTTATAAAATTTAGTGTTTTTATTATTAATACATCTACAAAATGCTTTAGTTATCAAGGGCCTGTTTTTCCTGTCCTTGTGACGTTTTGTCCGGTAAGAATTACAATATTCACAATGCACATACACTTATTATTATAACCCTTATATGGATTGTAAAGTATAGGTTTCTCTCCGACTTATTTAATTAGGAATACATGCATAAATCTCCTAAACCTGTTTTACAGAATCTTTCCTCTGACATATTAGGACTCTTTTCTGCTAATAATATGACGATCTAACTTTAGACAGTTTACACACAACTATTTTTTAGTAGAGTAAACAACATCCCCAAAATGGAACTCTGTAACTGGCTTATGTTTTCTTTTTAACAATGTTTGTAGACTAGAACTTGTAAACGAGCTGTTGAGTTTCCGAATATATAAACGTAAAAAAAATACAATTACGAACATGTGAAAAGGAACAATAAACCCTTTTATTTGTAAATCTTGGTTTGATTATTCCTAACAACGCTATAATTTACAGGTGTACCATATGAAGTGGTGTGTCATGTAAACGGACTGTTCAGATTCGTTATTGTGTAGCTGTTTGCTGTATTGTTAGCAATTTAAAACTATAAAAAAAAAGAACAGAAAAAACATAACACTATGAAGCTAACAGATAGTCATCTTTCAAATGATATTTGCTCATGCACTTCTTGTTACTATGAGAGTCAGTCGTGTGATCCTAACGTACAGAGAAAATTAAGAGATGGTTCCAGAATCGACAGACTTTTTCTTGGCAAATACATTCCACTACGAGAAAGAAAGTTGCTCAAAAGGTTAGCTAGAACGAGGGCAGTCTACGATGATATCAGCCGTCAGGTTGACAGCTGTCAGGTTGTGGATAAAAGCAGTGAATGTATCGATGAAAGATATTACACACCACGAAAGCAGTTACTAAGTTGTGGAGAATGCGATGACTCTGAGTGGAGTTGTGTTACTGGAGATTTTGTTAATCCGGTACACCAAAATAATAATTTGTACGGTAGTTGCAGCTGTTGTAGTTGCGACGCTATTAATTCACATTTATTTCATCAGCGCCAACATGTTCGTGGTTATACTCATGGGCGGTGTCCAACTGCCGCCTCAAGTACCCTCCGAGGTCCAAGAAATGTTCGATTTAAATCTATCCAATCGGAACCATGTACATGCCTTTTTAAAATAAGCGGGTCAATAAAACAACGTTCTAAAAGCATTGTAGAAAAACTTCGAAAAAGGCATCCACAATTAAAAGATCACTCAGTTGGTCAATTTAGAAAAATAAAAAAGCACAAAATGACTTTTCCCAAGCATGGAGAATCTAAATCACAATTCACTCAAGACGAAAGTAACTGGAAAGTAGAAAAAAAGTCTGGAGCTCCAAAAATACGTAAAAAGACAAAAAATACAAAACCTGATACTGGAATTAAAAGATCAATAGGAACAATTAAACAGCCTTATGATGGAGAATCCTCGTTTTCTATTAGTAAAGATTCCATAGCAAAATTTAAAGACGATCTAGAAAGTAGAAGGAGAAACTATCTCATTAAATTAAATAGTAAATATAAACCATGTAAATCGGCTACACCAAGTTGTTGCCTTCCCGGAGAATGCGACCCAAGAGAATGTTGTAGGATAATGGAGAAAAGACGAAAAAGGAGAGCTATAAAAGAAAACAGAGTATGGCATGATGACGTTTCTGCTATAGAAACGCAACGATACAAGTCAATTCAGATTTTCAAAGAATCTCAAAGAACTTCAGTCAATGACATAAGATCCGATGTGTCGAGTACTTCACCACGAGGTGCCCCAGTGGCAAAAAGGTCTTTGTCAACAGAAGAGATAGCCAAATATCACAAAGCCGGTAAAATGATACCAACACGGAAACATATTGATCAATCTGATATCAAAAAGAAACATTACAAAGTTGGTAAAGCAATACCAATACGGGAAGATATTGTCGATAAATCTGATACAAAAAATAAACATAAAATCGGTAAATCTGTACCAATACGCAAAGATATTATTGATAGATCTGCTACCAAGAAAAATGATTATCAAAAGACGGTTATTAAAAAAATATATAGAAATACACCATCTCAAACTATGCTAAGAAAAACGAGATATCAAGAAGACAATATTAATGCTGGAGTTTCCTACGTATCCAGTTCCTCCAAAAATGTACAAGAAGTTGAATGTGAATGTCCAAGAGGTACACAGCCTAAAAGAGAAAAGAAAATTGATATACAAGTAGGTGGCTTAGGTAAAAGCACTACTGAAAAGCCTGATAGGATGAAAATTAAAGCTGATATGAGTAGACTTCAATCAGATACTGTCTCTAGGAGTTCTTCTGGTAACACTCTGCAAGAAAAAAGAAACAAACACCGCACATCTCAAACTGTGCTCAAAAATTCGATGCATCAAGACAGTATTATTGCTATTGGTGGAGTTTCAAAAAAGAAAATTGATATACAAGTAGGTAGTATAGGTAAAAACAGTCCTGAAAAGCCTGAGAGGGTGAAAATTAAAGCCGATATACAAACGAAAGATGTTAAAGATAGACATTCACAAACAAGTATTTCGTCGAGAAAATCTGTGAAAAATGTTGCTAAAAATAGACGACGCAAGTGTTTTTGTAAAATAAATTTAGGTAGTCTCATTGCAAGAGGAATTGTACCAGAATTAGATAAGGGTTTAGTAGCGCATGTATGCGATAAAGAAGTTTGTGATCCAAATATATGTGCGAAATTTGAAAAAACTCTAGAACGACACAGTAGTCGCCTCGTAAAACAATCTGGTATAGATTTTAAAAAGATATACTCTAGATTAAGTGCAGTAACAAAATCCAACGAAAAGCCTGATAAAATGAAAATCAAAAACGATAAAGAAACGAAACATGTTAAAGATAAACATAGACAACGTAAATGTTTTTGTAAATTGAAGTTAGATAGTCTCATTGCAAGAGGAATTGTACCAGAATTTGATAAGGGTCTCAAAGCGCACGTTTGCGACAAAGAAGTGTGTGATCCAATTATATGTACGAAATTTGAAAATGCTCAAGAACGAAACAGTGATCGTATCGTAAAACGATCAAGTAAGGATACTAGAACGATTAAATCTACATCAAGAGCTGCAACTAAACAAGATGAGAAGTCTAATAATATAAAAATCAAAGCAGTGAAAAATAGATATTCACAGATAAGTATTTCGTCGAGAAAATCTGCTAATAAGGTACCTAAACATAGACAACGCAAATGCTTTTGTAAAATGAAATTGGGTAGTCTCATTGCAAGAGGAATTGTACCAGAATTAGATAAGGGCTTAGTAGCACAAGTATGCGATAAAGAAGTGTGTGATCCAAATATATGTACGAAACTAGAAAGCATTCAAGAACGACACAGCGGTCGTTTCATTAAAAGACTAACTGCGGATTTCCGTAGTACTAAATCAACATCAAGTGTTAAAGCTAAACGAACCGATAAGCCTGATAAGATGAAAATTAAAGCCAATAAAGAAACGAAACATGTTAAAGATAAAGATTCACACACAAGTTTTTCGTCGGGAAAATCAGCTATGAAAGTAGCTAAACATAGACTACGTAGGTGTTTTTGTAAAATGAAGTTAGCTAGTCTCATTGCAAAAGGAGATGCACCAGAATTAGATAAGCGATTCGCTGCACAAATATGTGATAACGAAGTTTGTGAGCCTAGTAAACGTAGGAAATTAGAGAGTTTTCAAGAAATTAAAAAACGACGCAATGATCGATTCCTTAAACGATCAACTATGGATTTAAGTGGGACTAAATCAACATCAAGTGTAGCTACTATACCTAATAAAAAGCCCGATAAGATTAAAAGCATGGCCGAAAAAGAAATGAAACATGTTAAAGATAAACATTCACCGACAAGTATTTCGTCGGGAAAATCTGGTAAGAGGGTAGATAAACATAGACAACGCAAATGTTTTTGTAAAATGAAGTTGGGTAGTCTCATTGCAAGAGGAATTGTACCAGAATTAGATAAGGGTCTCAAAGCGCACGTATGCGATAAAGAAGTGTGTGATCCAACCATATGTACGAAATTAGCAAATACTCAAAAAATGCGCAATGCTCGTCTCGTAAAACGTACAAGTACCGATTCTAGAAGGAATAACTCAACATTTAGTGCAGTAAATAAATCCAACGTAACGCCTGATAAAATTAAAAACAAAGCTGATAAAGAAACTAAATATGTTAAAGATAGACATTCACAAATAAGTATTTGGTCGAGACAATCTGTTAAAAAAGTAGCTAAACATACACAACGCAAGTGTTTTTGTAAAATGAAATTGGATAGTCTCATTGCAAGAGGAATTGTACCAGAATTCGATAACGGTTTAGTGGCGCATGTGTGCGATAAAGAAGTTTGTGATCCAAATATATGTACAAAAATTGAAAATGCTCAAAAACGACATTCTGACAAGTTGAAATTCAAGGCCCAAAAAGAAACGAAACACGTTAAAGATTCACACACAAGTTTTTCGTCGCTAAAATCTGGAAAGAAGGTAGCCAAACATGGACTACGAAGGTGTTTTTGTAAAATGAAGTTAGCTAGTCTCATTGCAAGAGGAGGTGTACCAGAATCAAATAAAGGTTTCGTAGCGCACGTATGCGATAAAGAAGTGTGTGATCCGAATAAATGTTCAGATTTAGAAAGTATTAAAAAAGTGCATGAACAACACAGTGGTCGTTTCATTAAACATTCAAGTACGGATTATCGTAGAACTAAATCAACATCGAGTGTAGTAACTAAACCCAATAGACTAAAAATTATACACTCGAGCGAATATCCCACAAGAAAGCGGAAGATAAATAAACCACTGAGACAAGTAACTGCAACTTCTAGTAGCCCAGTAAGGCGTTTTGAAAAGAACTCTAAAGATAATAGCACATCCGAGTCCTCAATTTCTTTCAAAAAGTGTAAAAGAAAAGAATGCTGGGTAACCCGGAGTCAGAAATCAACATCCACAGTGCCCGAACGAAAAATTAGAGGCTCTTTCATAATTACTAAAGATAAGACTGACGACAAAAAGCATAAAAAGAAAAGTACAAAAATAGGGAGACGTGTTTATCACCCATATGATTATAACCCGAATTGCGATCCGTACCTGTGCTTAAAGCTCAAGGGAAGACGAAAACAACATACAAGACAAACCGTGACAGATCGGACAAAACTACAATCAGTATCAAGTATGACATATGCTTCGCCGATGAAGACGACAACCAAACGAGTGGTAACCAAAGTAAAACCTCATAAAAACGTATTAATGAAAAAAGGTAAAAGTAAAAAAGGCTTGCCACCAGTATTAGATTTGAAAATTCCCCGCCAGACGGTTCGTTATGGATCTAACATTAGTTTCACTATTGAATTTCGAAAATATACAGCTAAACCTAACATATATACAGTAAGTAAACTATCAAGAAATAAATGTGAATGGCCGTATGAATTAAAAAATGTATTTAAAGAAAACATGTGTCGCGTGAAAAGGCCTGATCAATCTATATTTAATTTAAAACCGCTTTGTAAAAAGTCTCAGCATCATCGCAACTATGAGAATCTAGAAAGGAAGATTAATTTAAATAACTTGCCCATTTCATTAAACTGTGCCTCAAATATACTTATATCTAAAGAGTATTATGCTAATGAAAGTACAAAAGCATTAAGTAAAAGTGCCACGGAAACCTCTCTTGCGGATGGATGTTCTATGGCAAATGTGAGGAAGTTCCATTTAAATATACTAAACAAAGCACCACTATTAAGTCTAAATCACCAGCAGAAAGCTGTTACTAGTGTTGGTTCTAGAGTGAATGTATGCCTAGAACATCCCAAACACACATTAGCACTAGATAATAGGATCTCAGTGCTTAGAAATGAAATTACATCATCGATTAAAACAGCTTTATTAGAGGCGATGATACCAAAACCTGCAGATAAAAAAATTAAACTACGGTATTCACCTAATAATCAGATTACACAAGACGATCATCAGACTGAACAGAAAGTGCCTATAATTGCACCAATAATGGAAAATTACCAATCACCGAAAATATACCGAAGAAAACATCAAAAAGAAACTACACAATTCATTCACAGAGACGTGAAAGATATGGGTAACCTTTATAAAATCATCAATCAAAGAAATCAATTAAAGAACTCCAAAATTAACATATTACAGTTTAAAAAATCTACCACAAAGATTAAAAATAACTCTTCACAACGACGTGATATTGTTCATTCTAATGTATCTCCGAAAATACTAAATCATAAAGCCTGTGAAGATTTAGAAAAGAGAAATGTAATTAGTAAATCCCCAATAACGCCTACTTCAATGTTACAACGTTGTTTTAATACTGCAGGTATTCATGAGAAGAAAGTACTTAAAAATATAGAAAGTTCTGAGCAAGTACAACAAATATCAGTTTTAAAAAAATGCTTTTGTTTATTGAAGGTATAAGGTACAGAAAATTAAGATTTTATAAGTTGTCAAATAGCTTACTGAAGCTGAGATTCTTTATTCACCAAAGTGATAAATATCGAACAAAGTAAACAAATGGTAAGACGTATCATCGTAGCGTTGGCTTTTCAGATGAAAATTACGTATCATTATTGAAAAACTAGATTCAAATAGGTATGATTAATTAACAAATGCGCAGGAGATACAAGTAATCCTAATCTAAAAGATAAACAAACTGTCATATATATCATAATAAAAATATAAATAAGGACGATCGATCATATAAATTGGGGCGATCGATCTCGAAGTGAACGAAGGTTTCTGATGAAGGAAAAAGACAAGATAAATTAAATGTCAAATAAAATCATAAAAGTGATAAAAATAATATAAAAACTTAAATGCTGAACAAATAACAATAAACGCGATAAAAAGCACTAATTCTCGAAATATAAAATAAATAAATTTTATATTTTTAACAATTGCTTCAGCTAAGTTTGTAGAAGTTAAAAAGCTGCGTCTAATTATGGATTTGTGAAGTATAAAAAGATTCCGACGAATTGAGAACCTCCTCTTTTTTTGAAGTCGGGTGAAAATTAAGGTAAAGTGGCATGTTTTTAATGTGATTTACCTCGTTTAAAGCTAAATGAAATAAAGAGAAAATCAAACCAAAATTCAAGGAGCCAAATGCGAAGCAAAGAGACACAAGGTACAAAAGCGTGCTAAAGTAAAACGTAAAAAAAAACAAAAGTTAAAAAGAAATCTGCAAAGAAAGATGTAGCAAAATCAAGAATTCAAAAAGCCTCCCGATGTTCCTGTAGGGCAAGCACGAATAACTATCGAAATAGTATCGAGTGAGTATCGAGCACGTAATGTCAAAAAATGTATAGGAAAATTTAGTTCCGTTTACGTCCGGTAGGAACTCTGCTCAATATGTCATACATTTTTTTACTTTACTTCCTCGATACTTACTCGCAAGTTATTCGTGCTAACCCCACTGATCATAATAGTTTTTTTGCCTACGTTGAGTTTCATGAAGAACTTGTGTTATGGATACTAGTTACCGGATAAACATATTTATGTGCTTTTTTTTGTAAATACATACATAATATAGATATTAAAAACCTAGACTAATAAATAGACATGTTCATGCAGACAAATATTTGTCTTGTCCGGGCATCGAACCCGGGACCTCTGGCGCAGATGGCGGGTATACCACCACTGCGCCAAACAGGTCGTCATAGACGCCGGCAAAATTGCTACAAACCTTGGAGTAAGCGCTACTAAAGGAATATTCAAAGCTGTATTTGGTCCTAAGTGAACATATTATTCAATGAGAAATCCAAAAGAAATTTTGGAACACTGAAGTTTTCGCGACAATTCTACACATAAAGAATCGAACAAAAGTCATGAGAAAAATTCAGTCACAAATATAAAATTAAGAGTTAGCTTACCGCACTATATTTTTTATAAAAATGGACCTAAATAGTGAAAAGCTAATAAAATTAAACTGAAAACTCCCCAAAAGAAAAGGATGCGGCAAGATTTCCAGTTTACAAAAGGCATATTTTGCGTAGAAGACCTTGACTGAATGTATGTAAACTATAATTGCCCATGGTTTTAACCTCATTGCCTTTCCTTGGTTTATGGTGGGAGAGGTGACAGTGAAGGAAAATTTGTTTTTTTTTTTTACTAGCAGTCGGTTTGAGTATTTTTATTAATGCTAGAGACGCATGTCGGCCGTAGTGTGCTGTTTTTCTGTACCTATAGGTTGAAATTCAATAATGTTATAATACAAGTTAAAGTATGTACTAGATGTTTTATTTCTTGTTTAATATGATTACTTCGACTTCGGGACGGGGTAAGTACAATCGGGGAACTTCCCGGTTGAGCAGTATATTTTTTTTGGGAAACGTTTTTGCGGAAAGTGCTAAGGTTAAAGAAATTAGTAATTATTCAAATGAAATACCTACTAGGGCGGTCGATCGACGAAAAATTCCAAATTATGCGAAAATCTTTAATTGCAGTTTGTGATCATCACGTTTAACATTTTGTATATTTTATAGTTTTCGGAACAAATAGACTCGAGTACCTTTAATTTGATACCTTACTCGGCCGCGTACTACGCGCCAAAGTCCCTATCGAGTAGTCACAAATTTAGCGAACCTGAATTAAGTATATAGATTAATGTTCTATTATTTGTGATATAAAGGCTTTCTGTATATCTGTTACTTTTTTTAATAAAGCTAAAAAAAAAAACTACTGTTCAACCCGGAAGTTTCTCGATTGTACATATCGTGATAATTACTTATGCTTTTTGTATTTGACATTATTTACCAGCAAACGTAGACATTTTTTAGAGACTTTGCATTCTTTACGCACGATTTTTTTGGTTGTTTTGCAGAAAAATAATTGCTCTAATTAAATATTTATGCGTAATTATAATAAAATATTGTATTACCGACAAAGAGAATGTGTGTTTTTTTATTTAGGGAATCGAAAACCGGACCTATTTTGAGGAACCGGGATTTTCGGGACTGTATAAGGAAAGCTGTGTAGTGTCTTAGAATAGCACTACTCCCTCTCATCCCGTGAGTGTCGTAAAAGGCGACTAAGGGACTCAGCCTCCAGGAGACGGGCAGCAGCGTCTCTTACAAACTTGGCCATACTGCGATCGCCAACCCGCCTGCCGAGCGTGGCGATTATGGCAAAACCCCCCCCCACCTTTTGGGCCTCCCCCAATACCCAGCAGTGGGTGTTATGTGGCTGAGACGACGACGAGGACGACGACCTTTAAGGAACCGACAAACCCCGGGATTTTCGGTACTAGATTGAGATTTTTTTACATTATATGTACTTATATATTTTTTAATGCTAAAAATTAGTAGCATAAAAAACGAATAATACTTATGACTTATGGCAAAGTATTTATTGAAATAAAAATCGCTACCAATTACATGTAACTTTATTATCAGTCGTTTACAGGTTTATAATTTCTTAGTCTCGCCTTAAAGAAGAAAGGGCAAAAATTTGGAGAGCCTAGTATTAGTAGTAGAAATATGTTTTTTAACTCTTACCTACTTATATTTTGTTAATTAATGAATTCATAGTAAATTAAACGTATGATTTAAAAATATTTCGAAGCCTTTCATCCAAATCCGTTCAGTAGTTTTTGAGTTTATTTGTTGCAAACAAACAAACACTCAAATCTCCTCTTTATAATACTAATAAAGACTACGTACAACGTCCATGTTGAGGATATGTATGTTTACTCAAAAGAAAAGAGAGAAAGAAAGAAAACAAGTTCTTCTTTAATTCCAAAGAGTCCTGCATTTTCTCTTGCCGCCGAGAAATTATTGAGAATTGAGATGCTTCGTATATGTTGATGCTGTATGTTCCTTGCGATTGAATTAATATAACTTAGAGCTTTTTGAAAACCCATTCTCAATAAATAGAATATAGATAAGCCTTAAAAATACCTTAAAACTAATTTCCCTGATACTCCCCTTAAGAGTTTTATTTATACTCTTCATACCTACTTCTGTCTGCCATAGAAACTGGCCAAAAACTACGATGACATTCTTTCAAAATTCTACGGGAATACGTCACTTTTATAAGACAGCTGACAATGTAGATGTGAAATTTTGTAGTATGTTGTTTTGAATGTTATTGCGTGTAAATTTCTGTTTTTTGTGATTTCTACAGAACACGCAAAAGATGGCGGAATGGTGAAGTAGCCCATACCGCCTGGTTTGTGTGTTATGTCTCGTCTCGTCGTTGTATGTGACGTATGTTTTGTCTGGTAAGAAATCAAGCCACCATAAATAATACTACACGTAGGTACTTATAGTATAACGAGTTACACGCTATATTGGTTTATCTTTATGTTAAACGTAAAGGAAGTAGGTAACAATAATGTGTCATGATGTCATACATAAGCCCGGCCACAAACCTGCCGATTCTGTTGCCTAAAACCAATAAGAACAGAATGGAAACCGGAAGGCTAGATTGCATGCAATACAAAATATACCCATAGCGCGTCACACACCTGCCGACGCCGGCGCTGGGCTAGGATATCTGCACGTCTAATGGTATTGCTACCGATTTTTCAAATCCCCTACAAGGTCTCTTGCTAAAACGCAATCACTTTCATACTAAAATACAATAATTAATCAATAGATTAATAGAAATATGTACGAATTGGACAAAAACCCTATCGTTTAAGGGTTACATGAGAGTTTTAAGCCTGAGAGTTTCTGTGCCGTGTGGCGACGGTGCCGTGTGGTGACGGCCTAAGGTGCCGTGTTGTGACGGCCTAAGAATACAAGTGTCACCACTCCCTTACATGCCTGGGATGTCGTAAGAGTCGACTAAGAGGCTCGACGCATTGAACACCTGTGCGAGAGAAGGAAAACTTGAAACAAACCCTCTACCAACCCGTCTGGCCAGCGTGGTAGCAGTAGGCTAATAGCCTCCTATGAACGCCACAATAGGCGTGAGCTAGGAGAGGCTTTTGTCCAGCAGTGGACGTTTACAGGCTGATGATTGAGAGTTTTAAGTTTGATAGCTATAGCGATAGCAATACCGTTAGGCTGTAGGGCTGCCGGTCCGTGAGCAACAGGCCGACATCGGACAGCTGCTGGTGTAAAAAAAAACTGGTGTGGAAAATAATCCTGGGTTCTATTCTGTGCTTGACTGGTCTACATAGAACAGAATAGAATCGGAAGTTCTGTGGGCGGACTAAGAACGGTATGAACGGTTTATAAAAAGTCTCATTCGGTTTCAGGTTCAGCATGTAAATTGCTGTTGTGGTGTGTCTCGTTAACGTCGTATATGGATTTTTAATTTCAAGTAATTTTAACACGTATTGCTTTTACGTGGAAAGCAGCACAGCAATGATGTATCGAGCAAACGATTTTGATTTAAGCCTTAATAGCTCAAACAAAAGTGACTTAAGTCATTCGTCTCTGAAACTACCAATAAAGCAGTCTAAGAATGATCGACTTCATCTTAATACAGTTATAAGATCAAAGGAAAACAAATTTCGTGACAGGCAATTGAAGTCCAGGGCTGTTGATAATACTAGAAATACTTTGCTAACAAGTTGTGTACGAGTTAATTCTTTAGTATATTCCGTATTAGATAAGAACACGCCTGATTCTGAAGACACAGAAACTAGCGATAAGAGTGCTATCTTAGGACTTGTCGATTTAGTAGACAAAGGAAAATTGTTAAAACACAAAACTAAAAGGCTTAATTGCGCATGTTGCAGCTGCAGTAACTTGCAAACGTATGCTTATCCTTCAAGAAAACATTTAAATAGTTATGCATACAGTGGAACAGTTGTGACATCAAGAACAAGCACGATTACAAAAAAGAGATGGATATATGATAAAACAAATAGATTACCCTATATAGCTAAGTCTATAAAATCAGACCCATGCACGTGTACTTCTCAGATCAGTGGACATTTAAATTTACAATCTTTACAAGACAGAACTACCCAATTACCTAAATTAATGTTAGAGGAACCAGTTTTGAGAAAAAAGAAAATAATAAAGAATAAACACAAATTGCAAAATTTGTCAAGTAAGTCGAAATCACGCGCAAGCAATTTAAGACAAGACAGTTGTGGCAAAATCAATAACGTAGGCATAATATGTAATGATGATATGATTCGAGAACATCAAAATTTTAATCGAAACTTTGGCAATTCTAAGGAAAATGCTCATTGCACTCAAGCGCTTATGTACCCTATAAACTTGAAACAAAAGCCTTGCCGTACCAGAAGAGCTGCTCTTTCAAAAAGAAATGCTATTGTAAAAGAAACCATAACCGTTTTGAAGGATCAAAAAGAACCCTCTCGTACTAAAAGCTTTATTCGAAAACCAATGACTTGCTTTCCCGATGTACGTTATTTAAAATCTTATTCTGATATAAGTGATAGGAGTTTTATAACAGAATTGTTAAGTAACGAAAATAGAAATGATGAAAATCTGTCACAGTATACAAACTCTATAAAACAAGTCTCTTGCAGTCACTCAATATCACAGGACGTCACCAATAGCGACAAATCTAGTTATACGGATCTGATAGTAATAGAGAAAAACAAGAAAAGCCGACAATATGCTAACCCCCGTGTACTAGGTAAACAGGAAGATGTAAAATACTATGACGGCAGCAATGGTTCAGCTGAAAACACAGTTGAATCCGAAATCAAAGTTTCAGTGAATAGCTCTACATATGATACAAGTAGAGAGAGTTTATGTAGATATTTATGCTTATCAAAATTGACGCATTCGCACAAAAAGGAAAGCCAAGAATTTAAGCATTTAATTCAGAGAAAGCAAAGCAGTGCTTTGGACTTGAATAAAAATAATATGAAGAGTGAAATGATATTTGTTTTACCAACTAAAAATAAATTTGATCAAAATAAGTTTACTTTAGTCCACAGAACTAAATCGCCAAATCGCATAACCCAAAGCAAATCAAGTTTATCAGTTGTTAAATCGAGCATTTTGTGCTATAGTCAGAAAAGAGGAGATACTGAAAATATTCAAATCCAAATTTCTCCAAAACTTAGTATGAAAAGTAATTCGGAAATCGACTTTATCATGAACAATGATAGTATCTGTGAAAAAGGATCTGAATCTCTTAATGTTGATAGTGTTTGTAGAAGATGGAATTGTAATACATTAATATTTGCCGCTGAAAAACAACGCGGCTGTGGTCCGTCAAAGCACTTTTCTAAGCATTTGCGTGAAGCAAATAGAAGCTTAAAAATAAAGCCATCTTCCTACAGTCCATCTAAACTTACACCAAAGAAGAGATCTAAATTAAGGTTAGTTCAACAGTTACCTGAAAAAGTCATGAATAGAGAGATATCTCCAGTAATAAATCAAGATTGTCAACTACAAGGAATGAAATCGTCCTTTAATTCTAACACAAGATTTGAAAAGAAAGTTAAAACCTCAATAGATTTTTTGCTAAAAAATGGTAAAGCAAGTTGTCAGGAACCTCAAGATGCAGGATCGACGAAAAAGATATCTAGAAAATTGTATTTCGTTTATAATGCACAGAAAACCTGTTCAGTGGTGAAATGCAGCATGGTGGCTATGAATGTGTACTCATTATCGGATTGTTTATCACAGTCACAAATCTTTTCTCAAAGATCATCAACTTGTCCCAGCGGTAATCCATTAACGTCGACAACATACGTGAAATTATTACAAAATGACATAGTTTCCTCTATAAATACACTTTCCCAAAAGAAGGACCAAGACACAAAATACTGTCAGAATGAATCAAGAAAAGTACATACTAAAGATTTTTTTTCTAAGAATCACTTATTAAAAACGAAACCGTCTTCTAATCATCTGCTTGAAAGACGTTATTGTACAATGAGTTTCCCAATACCGGAAAAAGAAATAGCACATCGTGACCGGAAACACATAAATAAGCAATTGAATAGTTTGAACATGAATAAGAAAACAGATCAAATACAGGCCATGGTTGAGAATAAATCGAGTTCGCTTAATCAAATTAAATCATATACTAGCAAAGTCACCATCACAAGAAGGCAAAATCCGTTCCAAAAACAAGCGATTTACACAAATTATATATCAAAAAAACCTTTCAAAGATATTCACGTACGGCCGTCTACGCGCATACGGAGAAAATCTAATATGTTTAATGAAAATGTTTCAGCTTTTCAAAATAATCAGTACTTGCATACTATTATGACACCTGATAAGAAAAAGGACATGAGTTCAAGTAACTTAAGCAAATATGGTCCCAACCTAAAATATTGGCACAAACCTACTGAATTCTTGCTTTATGAATGTAAACAGCAGTTATCCAAGCATAGTAAAAAAAAACATTTGGAGTACTTAACCGGCTGTAATGATAAAAGATATTTTGAAAATAGTTTAGTATCAAAAACGTTTTCATTTACTAAGACAACTGAGCTAACGCACTGTTCTCCAAATGACAAAAATAATCGGATCCGGTCAAGAATAAAATTAAATGAATATGTGCAATATAAGCTGTCTGAAAAAGAAATTGAACCAAGAAAACTAAATTGCTCAAGCTCCAGATTCAGTGTCAATTCGGTTCAGAAAGTACCAAATCAAATTAGCGTAAATAAACAAAAAGATTTGCAATATTTATTCAAGCGTCAGTCTTCTATCTCTTCAAAGAAGGAAAAAATTAAGCAATCTTCGAATCACATTACTTTGAATAGAAAGGATTTGCTTTTACCTGTACTAAAGAAAGTTCATGGAAGTGCGAAAATAAAATGCAAGAAAATAAATAAACATTGTTTGATAAATACTCAAGCAACTTCACATTCAGATAATCATAAAATTGGTAATTCTGGTGAAATGTACAATAAGACTAACTCAATTAACTTAAATCAGGTCAGGGATGACCAAACAAAATGTAATAAATCACGACGTAAAACAATAAGACCTTTATCGAAAGAAAAAGTGGCAGTTAGTTTAAAAAAAGAAAAAAATAATCTAAGGCTTTCAATGAAGAGCTATTTCTTTCCAACAAAACGCAAGACTGGCACACAGTCAGAAAGTAGCAATATGAACCAGAAATTCAGCACTTTTAACTTTGCGAACAGTTCTAGTTTAATAAAACACAAATGTATGAATATTTCGAAGAACTTTCGACCTAATTTAAGTAACTACTCGATAGTAAAAAAATCCAATGCGAATAAACGCAAAAAGAAATTAAATTCTGATTATATGTCATGTACAAAAAATGCTAATATTACCCAGGACTCTGATTTTATGCCTGTAAATAAAAGGTTTCATGGTTGTTCTAAAGAGGAGAATAAAAACAAAAATAAAAACCTTACGACGAACTCGCAACTATTAGCGGTTGATAGAAGAAAACCACATAAATACCGACAAAATATTAATCATAGTTCTTTTGCTGATGTTTCGCGTTTCTATGAAGATATGCATAATAAAAATATTTATACTGTCCTACCGGTACTGTTACCATATGAATGTGAACCTGGAATATGCGTGCCTGGCGAATGTGATCCTATTGAGTGCTATGAAAGAATAAAGAAAAGACGTAAAGTCAGCAAAGCATTAGAAACTGACAGACCGATTCTCCGTTCGTCTTATGGTAGTTCTGCTTCAGGACCGCTTTATGTCGCCACAAAATGCCAAGCCGTAACAGATTTACCAATGACAACATGCGATACTACATGTCCTGGACAACATGCCGGAGCTTACAATCCAAGACCGGTTAATGTCATTGAAGATGATGGTGTTGAATCAATAGTTCGAGTGGGATCTTCTATAAGTTTTAATATAGAATTTTATAAAACTACTGGTGCCGCCCCACCACCTGTAATGCCAGAACCAGATGTAATTGAAATAAAACCGAGGGTTAAGACACGTAAATGTGTTTGCATACCTAGCAAGCAACATAGAAAAATTTGTATGCCCCGTACACCCGTACGTCATCATCAGCTGCAAAGTCGTGAAACTGAATCAAGAGGTACTGCATTACCACGTCGCAGAAAAAGTCGAGCTACAATAGCATTACAAAAATATGAGCAGCTACCTAAATGCACAGATGTATGTATGGAGGAAAAATTACCTATTCATAGAGAAGTTGGAATCGCTAAAGATGAGTGCTATCCTTTATGTAAAGAAATGGGCGTAGGTACTCGAAGATATACAGGAGATGAAGGAATAAGAGTTTGTCGAATTAAAGATTTTGGAACGAAACCAATTTATGCACCATGTCCCTGTGCATCGAGTATGGCTTCCATAGAACCAGTCTATAGAGATACTGCCATTCAACCTATAATGCCTGCGCCAAGGAGAGAAAAAGCTGTCACTACTGAGCCCCGCCGTAGATTTTTGCCAAGATTAGCACGATTTGGTTCAAATATTTCTATAAATGTTGAATTTTATAAAAAACGATATGGAGACACTGAAACTAATAAAACTACTGAAACTAAGCCTTATCCCAAATATGTATGTGAACCAACTTGCCAAAAAAAAGGTGTTGCTACCATCGATTGTGATACAAGAGATGCTACAGTTAAATGTATGCCACGCTGTCGGAGTCGGCATACTTACGCTAGAAGTCCTGCAGCTTATTGTGAAGAAATTCAAGCTGAAGGCACTGTTTGTGCTGGAACTGGGACCGCAACTGGCATGGAAACTTTCTTAAAAAGATGCTTTTGCAGCCTTAATCTTTCCAGAAAACGAAAATATGTTCCAAGAGGCTATGCTGCTCCAGCATATCGTCCGAGTACAAGTCATCAGTACGTTCCTGCCCGAGCTCGTGACCTAAGTACCTGTGAAACACAGGCAGATTGTGCTAAAATGAGAGATAAATCTTTAAACGTCAATAATGTGCTCAAAAGGTGTTTCTGTACATTAAAATTTTTCAAAAATGATTCGAAATCGATTCATTCTAGAAATCTTACTAGAGAATATACTGTTAACAGAGTTTCGGTCGAAAATGCATGGAATAATGCTTGTAAATATAGGCAAAAAGTTCAACATTTTGAAAAAGAAACTACAAAGGCAGCAATCAATAAGTCATCAAAATTTTACGAAGTTAATACAAAAAATTACACAAACACTGATTTTAATTATAATGTACAAAATCATTCGACCAATTCGAAAAAAAAATCAAATTATAAGACAGCTATGCATTCTCATCCGCTTAGGCAAGTCGATATAAATAGTGAAACTATTTTTAATTCAAAACGTACTCGCTCAGCTGTCACCAAGGACCGAAATCAGCAACTAAATCGCAAAAAGACACAACATATATCATATCTGGAAGATTCGAAACTGTCTAAGAAAACTAGAATTCGAGGACAATCTAAAATTGAATTGCTTGCAAGTCCAACATCTAACAAAGGAAATGTGATAAAATCATTTTTCCAAAAGATACTTTCAAGTATGTTTAAAATGAATCATGATCCTTTGACAAGCCTTGGCAAAAGTGTAGAACACACTAAGCCATTAGAGATAGGGCAACGAAAAGTTAAAAACCAAATTAAATCCTCTAAAAGTGATCTGCCTGCTCATTTTAAAGCTTCAATTGGTCCTAAAACATCTGTTAACCTTAAGGAAACTAAAACATATAGCAAGCTACGAAAATATCAAGCAGATAGAATATCTGAAAGGAAGAACAAGAAGTTCTCTCACTTTCAATACGGTGACACATGTCGAAGACACCCTTTTGTCGTCAATGATTTGAAACAATATAGTATTTATGGACAAACGCCTAATTCAATACACTGCGACAACTATCACTTAGCGCATTCTAATAAAAAAAATGATTTATTATATTATGAGCTTGATGGCCAACTAGACAGAAATAAAATAAATACACTCAAAACTAAGCTAAAAATGCCAAAAGCCCAGAAAGTGTGCCTTGAAAGCCTGAAACAGTTTCAAACACGACACAATACAACCGATCCATTTAAGCAATATCGAACTGAAAGTAAAAAAATACAACAATCATCAAGTAATTGGCCCCATACAAAAATTAATGTTGAAAGCAAGTGTAAAAAATATTTTTCTTCAAAATGTCAGCTTAAGGAAAACCAATCCAAATTTCCGTATGCAGAATATAAAATTATTCAAATGGCATTACTAACCGATAATAAGCAGGGGAAAATGCATAAATCTGATAAAAAAATAAAAAGTATTGGTACAGGAGCAAAAGTAGAAGCTACAGTAGATATTAAAAAAGATGAAAAAAAAGCCCCTGAAAAGTCAAAAGGTAGCAAAACTGTAGTCATCGAAAAAAAAGAAAAGAAAAGTCTGATAGAAAAGATTTTGTCTATTCATTCTAAGCAAAAAAGTAAAGATATATCTAAGAACAAAGAAATAACAGGTGCCAAAGAAAAAGAGTCTAAACAAAAGGCACCAACAGGTAAAGCCACGGAAGAAAATATACTTAAAGAAAAAGAAGATAAAAGTGCAGAAGGAAAGGAAAAAAAAGGATTTAAAGATGTTAGCCCTGAGAAAAAGGGAGAAAAAACTACCAAAGGAAAGGAAAATAAATCTTCTAAGGCAAAGTCCACGAAAGGTGCCAAAGGCACAAAAGAAATTATTGCTGAAGAAAATGAAGGTAAAGTTACCAAAGATATTGAAAAAAAAGATGTCATAATTAAGGACAAAACGTCTAAGGCCGAAGTACAGAAGGAAGAGAAAATTGTCCCTGACAAAAAAAAAAGAAAAAGTAGCAAAAATAAAGAAAACGATGTTTCTATCAACAAGACAATCAAAAGTGCCAAAGATACGAAGAATAATATTCCTAAAGAGAAAGAAAAGAGCGCTAAGGAAGAGGGAAAAAGTGCCAAGTTAATGAAAATAATAATGGATCATGAAGAAATAGAAGTATGCACCACAGAAGAGCAATATGTAGCTGCACAAAAAAATCTTCAAAAGAGATACGAAGAACAAAAAGTAAGAACTAAAGAACAAAAAATTAAAAAAGCCAGAGTAGAGGAAAATGCCCTAGACCATTCAGCGAAAAGTATGGACAAACGTAAATTTAGAGGTACTAAAGAAGAAGAAAGTGTGCTAGAAGTTGCAGCAAGAGATGATAAATATAAGAAGAAAAGAAGTATTAAAGAAAATAAGACGAAAGATCTTAGAGGAGAGGAAAGTGACCTAGAAGATGCCGAAAGAAATGCTAGAGGTAGAGAAAAAGATAAAGTTTCCAAAAGACGTAAAATAAGAGGCAACAGAGGAGATGAAAGTATTATAGAAGATTCAATAAGTGGTGTCAAAGGCAAAGAGACAAAAAGGCATAAAGAACATAGACCAAGAGAAGATGAAAGTAGCACAGAAATGACAGAAATAGGTAGAAGAAATAAGGAAAAAATACGTAGTAAAGACGATAAAATTAAAGTTGCAAGAGGAGAAGAAAGTGCCATAGAAATTGCAGCAAAAGCTAAAAAAGGCAAGAAAAAAATATCTACTAAAGAAACAGAGGAAAGTTCCGTAGAAGAAATTGAAGCAAGAGGTAAAAGAAATAAGGAAAAAATACGTACTAAAGACGATAAAATAAGAGGTGCAAGAGGAAAAGAAAGTGACATAGAAATCGCAGCAAAAGGTAAAAGAAATAAAGAAAAATTACGTACTAAAAAGGATAAAATAAGAGGTGCAAGAGGAGAAGAAAGTGACATAGAAATCGCAGCAAGAGGTAAAAGAAATAAGGAAAAAATACGAACTAAAGACGATAAAATAAGGGGTGCAAGAGGAGATGAAAGTGACATAGAAATCGCAGCAAGAGGTAAAAGAAATAAGGAAAAAATACGAACTAAAGACGATAAAATAAAAGGCGCTACAGAAGAAGAAAGTGACATAGAAATCGCAGCAAGAGGTAATAGAAATAAGAAAAAAATACGAACTAAAAACGATAAAATAAGGGGTGCAAGAGGAGATGAAAGTGACATAGAAATCGCAGCAAAAGGTAAAAGAAATAAGGAAAAAATACGAACTAAAGACGATAAAATAAGGGGTGCAAGAGGAGATGATGAAAGTGACATAGAAATCGCAGCAAGAGGTAAAAGGAATAAGGAAAAAATACATACTAAAGACGATAAAATAAGAGGTGTAAGAGGGGAAGAAAGTGACATAGGAATTTCAGCAAGAGGTAAAAGAAATAAGGAAATAATACGTACTAAAGACGATAAAATAAAAAGTGCAAGAGGAGAAGAAAGTGCCATAGAAATGGCAGCCAAAGGTAAAAGAGAAAATAATAGAAGACGTACTAAAGATAATAAAACCAAAGGTGTAAGAGGAGAAAGAGGTGACGTAGAACAAATAACAGATGCCAAAGATAAGCATAAAACAGGCATTAAAAAACCTAGTATAAAAGGTACTGGAGCAGAGGGAAGTGCCACAGAAGTGACAGCAAAAGGAAAAGGAGGTAAAGAAAAAATAGGTAATAAAGAACAGAAAATAATAGAAGCTAAGGAAGATCTTAGCCACAAAGACAAGAAAAAAATAGGTGCTAGGGGACAGAGAGAGGTGGTGTGTGAATGTGTTGATGAACAAGGACATAAAGGTCCTAAAGTACAACAGGCGTCAGATATTGAAAGAAAGGATGGCAAAAATTCCAAAATAAAGAAAACATGGGGTAATAGGGGACAGAAAAAGTTAGTGTGTGAATGTGTTGATGAACATGGGCATAAAGGTCCTAAAGCACAACAGGCGTCAGATATTGAAAAAAAGGACGGCAAGGAAAAGAAAACATGGGGTAATAGGGGACAGAAAAAGTTAGTGTGTGAATGTGTTGATGAACATGGGCATAAAGGTCCTAAAGCACAACAGGCGTCAGGGATTGTAAAAAAGGACGGCAAGGAAAAGAAAACATGGGGTACTTGGGGACAGAAAAAGGTAGTGTGTAAATGTGTTGATGAACATGGGCATAAAGGTCCTAAAGCACAAAAGGCGTCAGATGGTGAAGAAAAGAAAGGAAAAAAGAAAAAGGAGAAGCCTTGCACTTGCGGGAGCAAAGTTTGTTACAAAGAATTCAAAAAACCTTCTAGGAAACGACCTGTCGATTTAAAAAAACCATGCGTATGTGGTAGTTCCGTGTGTGAGGTTGAATCTAAGAAAGTTCCAGGACACGTTTGTAAATGTGTACTATCTAAAAAGCAACAAGAGAAAAAAGCTCGTAAAGAGAAACGCCTAAAGGAATTAGAAGAAAGATGTAATCAGAAGAAACGCAAAGCTGAAAAGCGTGCGGCTCAAAAACGAAAGCAGGCACAGAAGAAAAAAAATGAATTAAATAAGAGAGATAGGGAACAGGTTGAACAATATAAGAAGTCCTCTGATGGAGCACTAATCGCTGAAACAGTTGTAGACATTGCCAAATCAGGATTTGGTGCTGGAGTAAGCGTTGTTAAAGGTATAACAAGAGCAATATTTGATCCTAAATGTACTTACTATAGATTAAAAAAATCTTGTCGAGATCCCGATAGTTTTAAATCTAATATAGCTAGCAGTAAATTGGGTTCTGCAGCAGAACGAATAAGAAATCGAACGAAAGCTTTGAAAACAGTACAAGCTCTTAAAAGTAAAATGGAGGGTAGTCCTATGGGACATTTTCTGCTTAATGTAAATCAACCAAAGAAGCGTACAAAATTTAAACGACCTAAAAAAAGAAAGGAACGGCAAGACTTTGAGTGCAATGTATACATGGCGTCGTTGAGAAGAAGGCCCTGTTTGTTTATTTACGACATGTGTCCTTGGTGCTACCCACAATGTCTTAGTTGCCTTAATGCTTGGCGACAAGTTTTAGATATTACTTTATTCCTATTAGCGGTTGGTGTTTGGAGTCCGTTTATACTTGCAGTAGAAGGATGTAGAGCACTGTTGTGCTGCTGTTTATGTACGGGTTAGAAAATACGTCACATATCACTATTAAATTGTGTTTATAGATTGCTGAAATTAATAAATTGCATTTGTATTCAAAATTGTTGAAATTAATAAATTGCTTAAAGTAATTAAGATTTTCATTTAATTCTAAAAGCGTTTTTACATAATTCGATCCGATATCGGTATCGGACGCCGAAACGATTATCGAGGCAAGTAAACCTATGGTTCACCTATTGGGTGGATCACGGGTACAAAAAGGTTCCCGTAGAACAACTACGTGAACCACGCAGATGGACCACGGGTAAGAAATTGAAATATGTACCTACCTTCCACACTGTCCGACCCGATAATGACCGACCGCTACGCTAGTTGACTCTGTGTTGCCAACAGATTTTATTGAAATTTATTGAAAGTGCAGATAAATTGCTGCTTTAGTTGTCACATTGATTTTTACTAAAGCCGCAATGTGCACTGTTTACCCGCCTTCAGTATCCCTGGTCCCGGTGGGTGGACCCATTACCGGGTCCATGTGCAATTTTAATAACCCGTGCCGTGGTTCCATGGCATGGCGTTTTAGAGACTACCTAGTACTATCGATAAGACACTATATCGATAGAAAATGAAAACCAACACTTACATTATAAAATTAAAATTTTATTAGCTGAAAGTACCAGGATCGCATAGCTAACCAAGACTTATTTTTTAGATTTTTTCTTGTAGGCAGAAGCTTTTTAGCTAGGTATAGTAACTCCTAGTCCTAGTTGGTTATGTTGCCCTGGTACTTCTCGTTCAATATTTTTAGATTTTTATCTAATACCTAGTGCCATGAATGAAACCATGGGTACAGTCCGCGAGGTCTAAGCTGAGCTTTGCATTTTGAGTGCACATAGACAGTTTGTAGGTATCGTGTAAAAAACAAAAAACAAAAAAGCAACAGGTGTTGCTACTAGTACATCTATGTGCACTCACACAAATGCAAAGCTCAGCTTAGACCTCGCGAACTGAAAAATGATGTGCAGTTCTGCATATTACTGAAGGATCATTATTGTCTGTAGTCCTACCAATATTACTTACCACCTATACCTAGTAACACGAGTATTTTTTTTGCCCGTCTTACTACTACATAATATTAAAATACCGTACATTATTTCGTATACGAGATATTATTAATTAAACTGAAAATTAAGTTAAATTGTATTACGAATACTTATAAAAATAAATTATTTTTTAACTAAAGTACCAAAGTCGCATAGCTCACCCTAGCTAAAATTAGTTTAATGCACCTTGATGGATAAACTATAATATTATTATTTATTTATTTGTGTTTTTATGAGCGACGGAGTAACTCTTAGCCTTCATCACACCTGATGTTAAGTATTGATAAGGCTGAAGATGGAAGCGAGCCTCGTATCTATCTAATCTTTCACTGCCGGAACACAACAATGCTGAAAACATTGTTGTTATGGCGTCAGACTTAGATAAGATGGTGGTATCTAGCCAGGCGGACTTACAACAAGTCCTACCACCAACCAAACCGAATACAATATGTACCCCCGCTGGGAATCGAACCCGGGAACCCTGGGTCTGATACCGGTGGTTGTACCACTAGACCACAAAGCGGTTAACTACACAATATAAATTTTATTGTGCCTATCCATTGACTTATATATTACTAGCGTAAGGACCCGGCCAACGGTGCTAAAAAGCGTGCCAAATCGTTGGCCCTAAAATATCAGTTTAGGGCCAACGATGATTTAGTTGTCTACGGGAGACTGAAGTTGAAAGACGTTGGCTGTCATTTCATAAAAATTACGAATTTGTGTAGTAAAATGGTGCAAAAATTATGACCCAATAGTTTAAAAGGTCCGTGGAATATCGTATCATCCGTAAATAGCTTTACATTATTTTTATTGCATGTCTAACAATTTTATTTAAACGATATTATCTGGCTTATGAATTGTTCGACGACAGTCTTAACCCTAGAGTGGTCGAGTACAAAACTACCTGATTGGTCGCGTGGAATACAGGTGTAAATAAATATGCCAAATATAATTGAAAATAGAGAAAAATATCTTATTCTTCCGAAGTTAATATTGTAATAATATTGACTGTCATACTAAAAACCTAAGTTCAAAATATCTATGTACTGAATTCAGAAAGTATTAAAGTTTGAATAACGTGACCCCCGTTTGCACTGGCGAAACATTTTCAAGAAAACATGATGTGAACATATAAAGCGGCCACTGAGAGAATGCATTATTTGACAGCTCCTATCGAGAGCCATTGCTTGGTTATCCCATTAGCAGCCGCATTTTATTTTACATGTTTTCTTGTAAATGTTCTCGCTACTGGGCTCGTGTTGACACTTCATACAACCCAACCCAGTCCAGTCCAGCACTGACTTGCTGTCTATTTTCGGGCAGTCAATATAATTTGTGCGGGCAGTCTGACTTACTGCCCAATCTTGTCTACACATACCCAACCGGGTATGTGTAGACAAGATTGGGCAGTGGATTGAATTTCGGACCCAGTAAACACTAGGTCCGAAATTCCGAAAAACTAAGTTCAGTCTCTGGCATCGTGTCAATCACGCACTAATTTGAAGGAGTATTGAAGGGGTCGCGCGCATTATATACGTCAGTGTAGATTGACTTCGAGGAATAAATATCTTTAGAATATTATAAACATCATAGAGTAGCACCATAAAATGTTATCGATTGATATTATTTGAAGCTATTGTAAATAAAGCATTTTCAAGAAGTTAATCTATTTTCCCGTATAGTGAGCAAAAATGCGAAAATTGTGATATTATGATGTTATTCTACGGGGATGAGCAAATGTGTAATCCATGCGACCACTGGCAGGGTTAATGGCAGTAGATGAAGGCACTAGAGATGGGCCATTATTAGAAACGATGCAAAAGAACTGAATGAATGAATCATTTTAGTCTAGTATGAAAGGAGTCGGTTCAGAATTCCCCTGACAAGCAGCTGGCATAATGAGAGATGTAATCAGTAAAGCTTAAAAATCCAAATGTTCTCGCATAATTATAGAATTTGTAATGCTAGCCAATATTATATATTAATTTTTAAAATAATATTTTACTATGAAACGAACGTATTATTGACATAACGCCGGTGCAAAAACTTGTAGGCTGTCAATGGAACTAAAACTAAGAAACTACGACCAAAATGTATCTAAAGTATGAAAACTCTGTCGCTTACACCGATTACCGCTAGTGGCGGTAGTATTTGTAGAAATATTCACATTTTAACAGCTGCATTTTAGTGAAGTCTTTTTATGGAAAGCTGGCTGGATAGTCGCCTTTAGTTCCATAGTTAATTAACTCAAAAAACGATAGTGAAGCGGGTAGGCTACGAACGCCGCGTATCAATAGCAAGATAATTGCACGGGTTACGGTGCTATTACCTACGTCTAATATTGCATTAAAGTTTGTTGTTATTCATTAAAATGCACTTAAATGGAAAATATTGAGAAGTTACCCAAAAGCCCGTCTATAAGATGATTATATTCTTTATAAAAATATTTTTCGTTTATTTCTATATAAAAAAAAATGCAGTGATGACAGATTGGACAAAAAATGTAATTTTAATTTGAAACAAGCCTGTTTTATTTTAAATTAATTAAATTACTAGGTCCCTAAATAAACTGGATGAGTGATAGATAAAATAGCTCCAATTGAACGAAATCGTTCACTTCTGTAATCTTTTTTGCCCACCTCTAATACACCTATGCGATGGAAGAAGTTCGAGTGAGTTGTTCACAGATGGCTCTGATTTTACTGGTATGAAACAGTTTTATGTCAGATGTTCATATGGGCGCATCCTTCCTTTTGAAATCATTGTGCCTATCCTATGCCTATGCGCTTTAACCACAGAATATGTTAACGACGGCGGTTTAGTTAGTATATTTCCTGTTTGTTTATCACATAGGCAATGTTAAAATAAATAAGCCGAAAAGTCGAACGTTAAAATAAATCGCTCATTCTATGGAATTATTAAGTACTGGTATTGTTTTAGTAATCTGTGGTTCAGGGAAATATTTTTAAAATCATTTTACTTACTTTTATGTCTTTGTCTTAAAATTTGTTAAAAGACAACGTTCGCCATTATTACAGTTTTACGGATTGTTGAAAGGAGGTTCTTGTGTATTTGATTGTTAGCCAGTGTTCTACAATCAAATGCACATACGCCAGAGCACTCCTAGCCTTTCAATAGGCTAATGGGTCTCTAAGGAACATACTAAGAGTGAATTATACAAAAGTGAAATTAAAATGATTTTCGTTTCGGAAAAACGTTCATGGATAGCAACGGCTTGTTGACAAAAGGTGCAATAAAAGAATACTAGTCGGCTACGTAAGAAATGGCTGCAAAATTTGGGTGGATAACGAGAAAAGGATTATAAGAGTGAGGGATGTAAAGATAAATGAAGGAGAACAAGAGATTTATCTTGATGGAGAAGAAGATGTTGTTAGAATTAATGGGCTCTGGCCGACGGAGGAAAACGAACAGATAGTACGAACAAATGAAAAAACGGAGAACTCGACAGGTGGTAATGAAGAAGGCCGAGCAGGTGAATATATGAGAAGAAGCACGAGCAGTAATGAAGAAGGTCGAGCAGGTGAAGGTATGAGAAGAAGCACGAGCAGTAATGAAGAATTTCGAGCAGGTGAAGATATGAGAAGAATCATAAACAGTGAACAATAATCGAGATAGGTGTGAAACAAATGAGGTCGAAACAAACGAAGACGAAACAAATGAAGTAGAAAGAAATGAAAGTGAAACAAATAAAGTTGAAAGGCCAAATGAAGAGTGTGAAAATAATAGTGATAATTCTTTGGAAGTGATTTAATTTTTATAACCGTATACAATCTGTTGAAAATTAAGAATTTTTCGATGCCGAAGAATCTGAGGAAAACAAGAGTCGAGAAGTGGAAGACAATGAAAATAGAAGAATTCAACCGGTAAGAAAGCGCAGATTACCTGAACGGTAGAAGAACTTTGTTATGGACTATGATACTGAAATTTCAATGTTAACATATGAAGAAACAACACAATCGAGAGTAAAAGATAAATTGAGGAAAGCAATAGAAGAAGAAATTAAACAAGAAAGGAGTAACGAGTAAGTGGATTTTCACGATTAAATCAGATCGAAGGTATAAAGCAAGATTAGTAGCAAGAGGGTTTCAACAAATATATAAAATAGACTATGACGGGACTTATAGTCCAGTGGTGAATACAAACTCTTTAAGAATTATATCTGTTGCTGCGAATAAAGGATTAAAAATGAAGCAATTTGATGTCAAGACCGCTTTTCTAGTTCTTTATCACTGAGCAAGTAATCACTACGTTTTTTAAAGTATTCCATAAAGATCCTTCTTTCAACACACCCCCTCAATCAAATGCACCTACGCCAGAGCACTCCCAGTCTATGATTATCCGTATTGAAACGGATAATCGTAGAGACATATAATATTATCACAGCGTAGGTAATAGACTGTAATAGATAATTTAAATTGATATGATAGCATCATGGTAGTAATAAGTACTTACTTATTACTTCCATGCATAACATATATTTTTACTCTACGGTTTCATCTATAAAATTAAATGACTGGCATCAATGGCATACATTAAATGTTTTGATGGTAAATATGTCATACATGTCATATTTATGTAGGCTAAGGTAAAACGTAGTGATTACATACTCTATGGGCTAAGGAGACAATCATGTTATTGTGATTTTTTTTATTGCGTCATGTATATATGCGAATTTTAAAAAATTAAATGAAATTGCTAGTTTTTTAAAGCTGTTACCTACTTATACTGCATATAAGAAATAATGGAATATAGAGGTTACTCAGGCTCCCAGATTTGTGGTTCATGAAAACATGACTTGGTAAATATAATCCAATTTATTTCATTCAAACTCATCTACATCCAACGTGCTGTGCGTGCATGCTAGACTGGGACACTGAGCAAGTAATCACAGCGTTTGAAAAAGAAGGTGTTACCTGCTATCTTTCCTGTGCAAAAGTCTATGAATGGACAGGGTATTTTCGGAAACTACCATAGGCGATGGGCTGGCAATGGCAACCTGTCAGTATTGTGTCCGGACAACATCTTAGACCCTACCAATGCAAATGTGGCGTCGATGAGGTGTGGCTTTGAGAGTAATGTTTGTTTCAATCTTGGTCTGCACTCTGCAGTCTTTTTTTGCAATCTTTGATGTTCTGTCAACCCCGGAAGGGATGGCGTGACATGAGTGTATGAATGTATCTATGTACGTACAGTCGGGGAACTTCCCGGTTGACCAGTAGAGTTTTTTAGGGAGCTTTATTTAAAAAAGTAATAGATATATAGAAAACGTTTACATCACAAATAGTAGAACATTAACAGCAATTCCATTTAAAGAATTAATGATTTTTTTAATATTACTACTTTCCGAAAAAACTTTTCCATAAATAATTCTACTGGTCAACCGGGAAGTTTCCCAATTGTACATTACTCACAATTTCACTTTACACATCGTTATTTTACAGTACCTAAATGACCTTATGTTTAAGATATACGAGGGGCGATTGAAAAGTTTCCGGTAAAGAGGGAACGATTATGTGACTCGGTACTACTTGGGTGGTGTGGTGTTTTTTTATGCCATTGAATCGACTCCTGCTTTGACTAAGTTTCAAAGTCGTAAACCCAGGTTTCATCCTCAGTAAAAATCCGGTCCTTAACTTCTTTCCTGTTCTCGCTACAGAGCTCCAAAAACTGACGAGAGCATTTGAATATTTTTCTTTGATGATTTGAAAAACGTTATAAGTACCCACCATGCACTGTCCTTGGTCATCCCAGGATGATGATTTAAAATATTCTAAACGGTTTTATCGGATGCTCCAACCCTTGCTGCAAGCTGGTTCATCTTTCATCTGGCATCTTTCCATATATCTTTAATATATAAAAATGTTGTGCTGTCAACTACACAAAGTTTAACGTCCCAATTAAGTTCAAATTTGGAATATGTATATTTATACAGAGAAAAGATTTGATCGTTTATTTGTTTGCAGCGAATAAACTCAAAAACGACTGAACGGATTTGGATGAAATTTGGTACACAGATAGTAGATAGCCCGGCGATGAACATAGGATACTTTTAATCCAAATATTTCCACGGGAACGGGAACCACGCGCGGGCAGCCAAACGAGAGCAATGAATCTGACTCCACCACCCCCCCAAAACCAAAAATTTTTCGATCGTCCCTCGTATCTAAAGTGTGACGTTAATAATGAATAAGCTCATTAATATCGTCATCGCTCGACGCATATCTTACTTTTATTATATTGTAGTGCCAACCTCTTCAAATCTTAACTGTTCACTTCATTGTATATATCCACTGCTGTGCTGATTATAGCCCTACCCCATATATCCCCCAGGACGATCGCTCTTGCAGTGGCAGCCTTATACCAAAGTATAGGAACAACGTGGACTTTTGCAATAAACAATAAATTTTCTTGCCTTACAACGTCATGTTTTTCAGGTTTACAATGCAAAGAGACTCGGATTTATGCTTGTGAATTCGTTTGAAGCTGTATTTAAATAGCAGTTCCACCTTATCCCAACAACTACCGAAAAGTAGAACAGCAAAATGCATTGTGCAAATAAAGAAACGCTTCACTGTATGAGCCAAAATTGCTCGACTCTTTGTCAAGTTTACGAGAATGGTGAAATAAAGTACCTTCCTTTTAACAAACCGGCTAGAAGAAGCTCGGATATTAGTAGACACAATGAAGGCAAGTCAATCTCGAAAAGCAGCTCGGTCATTAGAATACAAGAAAAAGCAACCTTCAAACGGAGAATAACGAGTGAAGGCGTCGATAGGAAGAACTTTAAGCTAACAACAAACGAGCATGATGGAAAACGCTCTCGGTTTATGAATCCGTTACATGTTAAACCATATGACGAGTCCAGATTAGATATTTTCGAAACAAAACCTATTAAATCTGAACCATGTACGTGTACTACCCAGACTAATGAAATTTTAAAACAGTTTAATAAAAAAAGGCAGTTTAAATATCTGCAGCCAATATTGCCACAGAAAGTCAATTTGTGCATAGCAGATAGAAACATCAGACAAAAATTTGACAAACATAACATGCCGCGAAATACTTCTCAAAGTCTATATTTTCGCTGTTTAAGAGATATGAGTGAAGGCACCGAAAAGTTTTATAATGTCGCACTTGTAGGCCGAAAACCGAGGATCAAGAAAGAGGACGAAAACCACGTTCAAATCAATCAACTTCATAAAACGTCAGATTTATGTCTTAGAAATACTTACAGTCACAATATCCAGAGGAAAAAAAGATCACGAAATTCAATAATAAAGCCGACAACAATATTGACATTCTCTACACTGACTGGAAAAAGAAGTAGACAAATATTTTTTTATCCCACAAGTGTGCATACAGAGAGACAAATAACTAAGCCTGAAATTAAAAGAATTCGTTCAGTTCATTTTATGGGTAATAGAACTATTAAAGATTCCCCGAAGCTTACTTCTGTTGTATCTAAAGTAAAATTGTCAGATGCTTTAAAACATCAGCGTAGACTAAAAATGGAATCAAGACGAAAACGAAAATTGACTTCCTCTGTTAAAATTCAAAAAAATAATAATAAGGTTATTTGTAACTCTTTTCATCCATGTGCTGCCAGTTTGAATGTTGAAACTTCAACGACTTACTTACGCAAATATATGAGCCAAGGAGTAGATACTAATCAAATGATCAAAAGTAATATTTTGAAAACACCTTATAGAAAAATACATATATCTGTATGTAACCGGGTTCACTTCAAAATAGATACTACAAAAAGCATTAATAAAAAAAGTCAAAGGGATGATTGGAACTCAAATTATAAAATTTACCATACAAAAGATCTAATGAACAAAGAATCTGAAAATATCCTAATTGCAACATCTGGAAAATATGTGAAAGAGCCACTACATAAACATATTTCAAGATACTATCGAAACAATACCGTAACTATATCAAAAAAAGGACGGAAGCTTGTAAGGAAACGCTCCACGCTACATTTGCTAAGTGCAATGATTCATTCCGATATTATTTTGCCAATTAGACGACGATCTGCACAAAGAAAATGCATCCGTTCTGATAGTTGTTTAATGTCAGTTAACAAGACTAGAAAATGTTCCCACATTCCAAGACATCGAATAATATTATTGAGTGGTGATAAAACAATTAACAATAACAAGCCGATTCACTATGCATTAAAGAAATGCAAATCAAAGCAATTTCATTATAAATTCCAAAAATCGATTATGAAGCATCCCGTGAAGGGAGTTAGCAGCGTTATTAATCTACGGAATGAAAAAACGTCTAATCTGCTTAAACATGCAAATAGAATAAATCCACTAGTTAAAGGAAATACAATAAAAAAATGCGCTCATGAAATACTTAGATCGTTAAATGGAAAACGTATACAAAGAGCAGAATCAACCAAAAAACTGGTACTCCCTAGTCCAATACTAGTACAATCCCGTTTAATCAATCATGAAAACCTTTTGCGATCGGACCCTTTTACTTATAATACACATTTTAGATGTACAGACCATAATTTAATAAAGTTTTTGCAAAGATACTTATATAAACTGAAATCCAAACTGAGAATTAGTATCAATAAGAATAACTACGATCTGTTACGGAAATTACACTATGACAGCAAAAAAGTTACTTTTATACACAAACCAGTAGTGGCAGTGGAATCATTTTCAACTGTATCATCACAAGAATTAAATGCTAGAAATACCTTCATAAGCTTGATGTTTCAAAACAATATAGCCGAATGTCAACGTATAAAATTTGGAAGAAGAAAAAATAGATACAAATCTGTTTCTCGATATAATTTGCATAGAAAGCACAACTTATCCAATAACAGCAAATTTTTTACACAAACACCAATATATACTAAAAAACTACCAAAATCAGACGAAATTATTTTTTCAGCTACCGAACAAACATCAGTTAAGAGAATGCAAAAAGAAAATTTCATCCATTTTAGTATTTTATTGCAAAGTTTTATCTGCTTACTGAAAAGAATCATCAAAAGATACAAAATAAAACAATGCAATGACATGAAACAGAAAGGACTTGGTCGCATACTGCAAAAAAGGCGTAATTGGCTTCCAAAAAAAGAAAACCTTATATCACATGACTTAAAAGATTGCATTAATCGTGCTGAACAGCTAAATAGTTCAAAAAAAAGTAAGGCAGTAATTATCGAGCAAGGTAAACATGGCCAGTGTAGTAGTATAAGATCTGTTTATAAACGTGACAATCAGCTTAAAAACAAAAATTTGAAATTTACTGCAAAGCCAAATTTAAATACAGAATCCCCAAAAGAAAACGATTCTTCATATTTTAGCAAAAGTTTACGTGAACAGAGTATATATTTTGTTAGTGTAAATAACTATGCTGATAATAAATCTAAATATTGCTGTTGTGACGATTCAATATTCTATTCAAAAACGAAGTTAGCTCATTACCCGATTGGTGTTAAGGCAGACCATTATAAAACAATAAGTGCTAAAACAAAGAGAATTCGTGAACCAAAACGTGTTCCTGAATTCATTTACGCTCATAATATTAAAGACCGTGTGCCTTCTTCTGATTCAATTATTAATTCTAATAAAAAGATTTACGGGCAGGCTAAAGCCGTTAACGTTAGTGATATGAAAATCAAAAGACTACCTAAGACAGATGCAACACAGATACATAAAAATCCGCCAGCGGAAATGCAAACGATATATCCTTATACACCAAGTAAATTTAAAAACAAAAAGGGCCCATCTCCTAGTAGAACTGAAAAGGAAACTAAATTATTGATCGTTAAAAAATGTAACATCTCAGATAACCATGTAACGACTAAACAGAGTAATCAACGAGGTAAGAAAAAACAAAAAATAAAGAACAGTGTAACTGACACAGATAAAACAAAAAATCAATTATTAAAAAATATTTTAGTAAATTTGAGAAAATGCACATGGTTTAATTCGAAAAATAATCCTCGGGAGTCTAGATTAGGACCCAAGAACCGAACAAAATTTCTTAATTATACAATAAGTGATCATGCGGCAAGTATTGCGGTAAGCAAACCAAAAGCTTCTGTAAGCCTTAGGCACTCTGAAATATTGGGCTCTGAAAAGGATACGCCTGTTTCCCGACACGGAAAATCATCGCGTTTTCAATATGGAGATAATAATATGTTTAAAGACAATAAGAAACTTCCAAAATACAAACAAAAGATACAGTTTAGGAATAGCGACAATAAAAGATACCCTTCACAGCACCATAAAGGTCAAATGGCTTCGCCTGTACGCATCGACAAAAAAGTTGGAAATTATGTATATCACCAGAAAAGTAAACCGCTAAACACAGAACATAAAATTAGTAAGAGTGTCCAAAATGATTTTCGTTTATCAAAACGTATTAAGAAAGTGAATACGGCTACTGAATGCACAGAAAAGGATATGCATTATAACAATAACAACGTTAGTTCAAATAAATTTTATGAACGTAAAACTGAATATTTTGGTACACCAGGCCATACTAAGTCTATTGAAAATATATATATAAGAGAAAGAGTACATCCTAAGAAACCTATCAAAAGCCGAACCAAGGCAGTTTCTGCCAGATGCATAATGGTTGATAGAAAATGTAATGCTGATAGACCGCACATTCTTAAATGTAAACATCTATGTAAAAATAAAGGACTTATAGCACCAAAAAATATAGGCAGTCATACAAATCAGAAGCGAAGAGCACTTTCTAGTGATGATTTATTTATTCGAAGATATCAGGCTACCTCTGAAACTGACCATAAAGATCGATCGAAACTATTTAAAGGATTTCTAGATAAACGACGGACAAGAGACAAGGGAAGAAAGATTCCAACGGGCTATAAAGAAAAAGAGTTAAAAAGTAGGAGTTTCAGTAATCATGTCGAAAATATGAGAAGGCTAAAGTCATTTTTAAATGATAACACAGCCAGTCGTAAAAAACAAACTACTCCGGAAGCATATCATAAAGGTCGTTATTATATCAAAACATTGTTGGGTGCTGGTTTGAGAGATAAATTAAAAGTTCGACCTAAACAAGAACTAATTTTTACACCAGCTATAAATAAAAACAGAGAAATAAAAGCTAAAAATGTGATTAACCACACAGATCTAAAGCGAAGAGTATATTCGAGCGGTGATGCAACCAGGTGCCAATGCCAGACTCCTTCTAAAGTAGAACGAAAACATCGATCAAAAGAACCAACAAAGTCGCTTGGTACTGGAATAAAAGACAAATATAAACGTCAAAATAATGATAAAACAGTTACAACTCCCGTTAAACATAAAGATAAAGAACTTAAAATTATAAGGTACAACAGTAAGGTGAAACCACAAAAGAAAATACTTTCGAGTGGTGATGCAACCAGTTGCGGATGCCAAACTTTTACTAAACCTGATCGTGGACGTCGATTGAAAGATTCAAAGCAGTTGCCTGACGCTGGAATAAGTGATAAATATAAATATCAAAATTATGTTAAGGAAATTACAACTCCCGCTACACTTAAAGAACTTAAAAGGTTCAGTATTAACAACAAAGATAATTCAAAAAGGAAAATACTTGCAAGCAGTGATGCAATCAGTTGCAAATGCCAAGTTTCTACTAAAGCAGATCGTAGACAACGAATAATTTCAAAGCAGCTGTCTGATGCTGGAATAAGAGAAAAATTTAAACATCAAAATAGTTATGAAGTGATTACAACTCCACTTATTTATAAAGATAAAAATATAGGTATCGACGAGGCTAATTCGAAAACGAAACTATTTTCAAGTGGTGATGTAATCAGTTGCAAATGTCAGATTTCTACTAAAGCAGCTCGTAGACACCGATTGAAAGTTTCAAAACGGTTGTCTGATGCTGAAATAAGAGACCAATATAATCAGCAAGATAAAAATATAATTGTTAAAATTCCCGCTATACATAAAGGTAAAGAACTTAAGAAAGAAAGCAATAAAGCTTATTTGAAAACAAAAATATTTTCGAATGGTTTTCTCATTCATAAGCCTAGCTTTAAAGATTCAAAGCAGTCGCTTGACGCTGGATTGATGGATCTAAATAAATATCGAAATAAAGATAAAACTATTACATCTCCCGCCATACGTAAAGAAAAAGAACTTAAAATCACAAGTATCAACAATAAGACTAATTTGAAAAGAAAAAAGCTCTCTGGCAATTTTTGTGAATGTGATAAAGTTAGTAAAAAGCGACGTAAAAAGGCTATCGAAGAAAAAAATATGAAAACAAAAAAACAGGAGGCTATTTGCGATAGAAAAGAAAAACAGCGTATTCGCCGTGAAAAGACAGCTCGTCGAAAGCAACGAGCTCATAACATAAGATCTAAAAAAGAGGATGAGAAGCAAATACTAGAATATATGAAGCGTCCAGGTTGTGCCCTGGTAGGAGAATCGATATTAGATATTGCTAAATTAGGTTTTGGGGCTGGAGCAAGTGTTGCAGAGTGTACGGTAAGAGCCATTCAGGATCCGAAATGTACTTATTACAATATCAAAAGGGCCTTAAAAGATCCTAAACGTATTATAACTAAAACAAAAACTAAAATCAACAATAGTCAATTGTTTCCTACGGCTAAAAGAATAAAAAATAGAATATTAGCTACAGAAATATTTCGTAAAGCCAAATTCACATTACAAAACAACCCTACGTCATACCATTTGCTTCATATGAATAACCCGAATAAAAAATTTAAACGAAGAAGACCAAGACGCAAGAGAGATCAAACGGAATTTCAGTGTGAACTTTATGTCCAATCATTACGTCGAAAACGTTGTATGTTTGTATATCGCACATGTCCGTGGTTCTACCCTCAATGTCTTAGTTTGCTGTATGCTTGGCGACAATTTGTAGATATTTTACTTTTTATGTTGGCGATTTGTGTTTGGAGCCCATGTTTTATTGTCGTAGAGTTGTGTAGAGCATTCTTGTGCTGCTTCTTCTGTACCAGTTGAAAATACACCATGTCATAAATCTTTCTTGTTTTATTTTGAATACTTTAAATTTATTAATACCGTTAATACGCATATATGAGCATGCTATTTTTTTTTATTAGTACTCTCTTAACTTTTTGTATGATCTGAAACAATGTTATTATCTAATGAACTTGAAGGTCCGAAACTAAACCTATCCTAAATTACTGAGAAGAAACCAAATGTTGTCATTGTAAAACAAACTTTGATTAAATATATTATGGCGCTTTTGTACCTTCTGTACTGAAAATATTCATGTGTAATCGATTGCTTTAATATCATCATCAAATCACACACAGAATTTAACGAAGAATAATAGGTGGAAATGAAATTAAATATTTAAATTTATCTGGAACTAGCACTAGCTTATGTTTATCTAACGCAAGTTCGTCGAAACAAAAGAGGAGTATCGACCAAATCCTTAAAAGTGAGGGGTGTGCGTGGTGTCGTGGACGCCACCCTTTATGAGTCAGAGGGGAGGGCCCTACACATCCCTCGGATACGCAGGGCCCTCCGCGTTGCATGCTTTGGGTTGCACTCGCATATCGATCTGGTCTTTTTGAGTACAACTGTTCAGTTACTTGATCTCGTCATAATTAATCCTACTAATAATATTATCAATGTGAAAGTTTGAATGTTTGTAACTCGATTTGGACAGTTGTCGCTGACAACATCACTCAATGATAACCGTTTTTTGTTTGCAAGTAGATACCAGTATCTACCCGCCGCTTCTGTGGTCTAGTGGTAAAAAACACCGGTATCAGACGCAGGGGTCCCGGGTTTGATTCCCAGCGGGGGTGCATATTGTATTCGGTTTGGTTGGTGGTAGGACTTGTTGTAAGAGTCCGCCTGGCTAGCTACCTTCATTTTATCAAAATCTGACGCCATAACAACAATGTTTCCAGCATTGTTGTGTTCAGTAAAGTTCAGTTAGAGATAAGATAGCCAGTTCGTCAGTGATTGAGGATGCCGTGAGAGACTCGCTTCCATCTTCAGCCTTATCAATACTTAACATCAAGTATGATGAAGACTGAGAGTCTCCCCGTTATTTATTTAAAAAAAAATCCTCCTCGATTGTACATAAAAGTCGGCGGCAGTAATAATGTAACCAAAACCGGGTTGTCTACCCTACATCGGTAGGCATACTTTATCCAAACCGGTCTGTAGTAGTTCGTTAGATAAAGCTGATAAATGTTTCCGTGATTTACAATCTTGCGATCAAATTCTGAACATGTTTTGCTTACAACCTCTGTTAAAAATGCAGTAAAAGTTTTATCCGCTTTCTGCGATAAGACAATATAACATAGAACATCGTCACATGGAAACATTTCTGAAACAAAAAGTTGTCACAGTGCACATAATTCTATTTAATAATGTAATATCATATTATTATGTAATGCAACGCAGTTTTACTTGGTTCACAATTCAATTTTACTCGTTACTAACTAAAATAATATAAAATTCTAAACAAACAAATTATGAAACAAATGATTGGATACATACAGGTGCTAACGATTTAGTATTGTATAAAACTTAATCTTTTTGGGAATGGTCCGACTTCGATCAGAATAACTATTGATGAAAGTTGCGGGAAGCCGCTGGATGCGGGCAGGACAGATAGTCGTGGAGATCCTTGGAGGAGGCGTATACCCAGCAATGGGTGTCGTGGGGCTGAGACGACGATGACGACGACCTATTGATAAGTTACGTAAAGCGTTTTCCTTTTGAACCTGCAAGCTTTTCTGTCTCGTGTCCACCCCATCGAGCTAACTTCTAACCATAGACTTTTTCTTGTTCTGTGCTTCTAACCACATTTCCAAAGATAAAGCACGTAAAATCTTCTAACGATTTCAGTTTCGTTCAAAAACCCCTGATTTGAATTTCTATAAACGTTCATAGTCATAGTTTTATGTACAATGTTTATCGTAATTCAAATCTACAACTTTAATTAAACATTCTATGCTTTTGTAGGCAATGTAATTTCTTAGTCGGTTGGCCATGTTTGATAAATATGCACGTAATTCGACAAACCCTATTCCAATCCCTTTATTTTAACATCTCATTTGAATAATTTCTGTGAAGTGTGTTGGGAGCAATGCACCATGCTGTATAACAGGGATCCTAAATAAATAAGTTTTATTTATATCAAATCTATACTATTTAGTCAAAAGTCGCATGCGATCGCTAGTGATGCATATAGCTTGGAATATTTTAAAGTTGAAGATTCTCTTTTAAAGTAGATGACAGTGTTTGTATCCCTAGTGATAGTTTGTAAAATGTACTTCGGCGTTATTAAAGTTCTTCAAATTATTTTCAACTAGACATCACGTCTAGTGCCATAAAATATTTTATATTATGTACAAATATGTAGTGAGATATTTAAATTTTACTAACTAGAACCTAGTCATTTAAATTCAGCATAATTTCACCCGAATAGCTGAGCTGATAGGAACTTCGTTATCTGTTTAATTGTTTGAGGATGGCCACCCTTCCCTAATGCTCATTACTAAAGGTTGCTGTTTCTCTACGTAGGTAACCGAGGAACTTTTATTAGTCTTTGTAAATATATTATTCAATGAATAAAGCTAACTACTTTATAATGGACGATATTTTTACACTGAATTTTATTATAATTTGAATATTATCAGGGGGCTAATTGTCTAATTTTAAAATCTAACGCAATCCCTTTCAATTCGTTATTTGAAAGATATTTACATACTTCAAATCGTCACTATTTGACATTTGATAGAGATTGTGACGCGTTTTGAAAGGTATTGAATAAACGAAATTGAACTGTCTAAGCAAAGTGACACTCAAAAATATCCTTCAAGTGTATGGAGCAGTGTCAAATAAAGTGTCATTTAAAAAATCATTCGTTCCGAAAGGATTGCGACTATTATTAGACAATAAAGGGGCTGGTCACTATCAGATATTTACATCAATGTCGCTATATTTAAAAGAATTAAAACTAAAGGTCAAAAATTAAATAAGTTATTAAATAAGTAACTTAGATATGTACCTACTCATTTGATCAGTCATTTGCATTTTAATTGAATAATTATCAACACCAACACGCTCTATTTTATACTTATATCATGGTCTAATCGTAATTCGTAACATAAAAAAGTAAAATCTCATAATTTTTAGCACATAATACCAATATTTTGCCTCCACCTTACTACGGTGCTTTTAATCAACAAATATTATACTATTTCTATTCTACCCAACTCATACCTACCTATACCTATATTTTTCGGCTCTACCTTACCGAACGGAACGGTAACCTCTTTGCAAACCGCTACAAAAGAAAACACTGTTAAGGTTTTCCCGCCAAAACACACGCCATGTTTCCAACATGGCGGTGCGACCAGCGCGCCTCTTTACGACTTCCTCGAAAATTATGGCTGTGTTCGTACATTAAACTTTTATATCCATACCGTGTTGGTTGCACGTACGTTATAATAATATTACAGTAGAAAAGCACGAACTGGGTACTTATTTTATTTTGCCATTGTAGTAAACACGCTTTTCTGTATACCTAATAGCGCGGAAACGCTCGCGTTGGTGCTTCTTTTTTGCTTTAAATTGTGATCATTTTGGAATTCAAGCTCTTTTGTGCTCTGTGAATTCCGTGATGCGTCTTAAGTACCTTCTCTGATGATCACATGGAATGCATTATGCACAGAACAGTTTTTTTTCTGTTCTGTGGCATTATGCTAACGACCTTCCGTGCATTATTGTGTGTTTCGATTTCACATAATATTTACCATATACACAAGGGTTTAGTAATTCTTTAAAAGCAACTACGGTTGCTATCCCTACTTTTCAACTAAAGACGCTGTTTATTGAACACCTCAGTTTAAAATTGTAATCATATTTTTCTGTGAAACCAAGGAAGTTGATTTTTTTCAATGAACATCCATTCACACCTATCCGTGCCAAAATTTAAAATGTGTTTAAAAGAAAATATTCTAGACAAAAGAATAACTAACAAAAGGGATCGAATCAACAAAATACCTATACTCACTTACTGGTATACCTGTGATTGTTTGGGAACCGAATCATTTATCTAAGTTTATCTAACAAACTTTGTAGGTGTGCAACGGTCGTGAAAACTTGTCAGGATTAAGTTAGCTTACGCACAAAGTTGGTTAACAAGCCGCCGCCGAAGACAGATCGATCGTGTGATTCATCCTCAACTTGGGGAACGTCAGATTTTACCGCGGTGTGTGTTAGTAGCTTTGAGCGAGTAAAAGTACAATTAACAGTACACAAGAAAGTCACGAAATTGCTATTATTATATTCTGTGACGAAAGGTTAGAAGTAGTAAGTTGGCCAATTATACGAACTGTGTACGATTTTTTTTACGAGTACATTGTCATGACAACGCAATGCAACGTGCCGTGTTCAAGGTTACACTTGTTGTATTAAATCCGTAACATGATCCTCTAACTGTGGTAAAATGCTTGACAAAAACTTTTTTTTCACTATCCGCGAGTTCTATCCTTCTAAACTTCTACAGCGAGTCTACAGCAAAAATGGGGATGCGTTTCGATTGGCATAAAAACAGTTGATCTAATTTGACCACCATCAGGGGGGCTTAATACTAGTCTTTGACAGAAACGAATCGCACAAAATTCGACTACACGTAGTCTTGTATGCCCTACCCCTAGTCTAGGGGTAGGGCATACAAGACTACGTGTAGTCGAATTGGCGTGCATTCCATATAGGCAATTAGGCAGTGCCTACCTCATTCAAAACCTAAATAAATATACAATAAGTGTTAAAGTTATTTTATTTTAGTTTAAACTTCTATTCAACACTCACCCACTAAGATATTCCTTACGCTAAATACTGAATACCTACCGATAGGCAGTCTCGGAATTGCCTACTCGAAACAAGCAGCGTTTCATACAAGAATACAACATATTTAGAAAAAGTATTGCTCAAGTATTAACCGCCCATGGCAAGAAGGGCGCTGTTTGTACGTGTAACGTTCTAGCTTAAACTTCCGGAATATATCAGTATAAAGTAAGCATGCCTACCTGACGAATGAATTTGGTCGCGAATTATTTTGTTGAGGAGTTATTTTAAAACTATCATATTTCCTAAGATATTCTTTAAAATTTAATGATGTAAAGGACAATTTTGTTTAAAATTAAATACTTGTGATGATTAACGTATTTATTTAGATAAGGATTAATATCATGTTTATGAAAACAGCTTCTCAAATAATACATTAGTTTAGAACAAATTTTATTATCTGAAAAATGGTTATAGTGAGTTAACCATAAAACATAGACATATGCTGTCGCGGACTTTTTTTTAGAACTTTTGATGGGGAACAATTTTGTCATATATGATTATTAGGTAACTTTAACCGTTTACACACCGTCCGCAACGGAAGCTCCCAAAACTAATATTTTTTTCCCGTTTCTGTAACGTTTTACATTAATGCTCTGCTCTTATTAATCGTACCGTGATATTAAATATCTTATTACCTTCCGAGATAAATGGACTATCCAGCACAAAAATAATTTTTCAATTCGAACTAGTAGTTCCGGAGATTAGCGTGCTCAAACAATCAAACTCGTCAGCATTTTAATATTCCTACTAAATATCACGAACCTTATCATTTATGACTAGCGGCCGCTCTCGGTTTCACACGCCGCGTGTTTGCCGATACCGTGGGAATATCAGGATAATTATAAATATTTGCATACAATGTGGTTTTCTGATATATAAGCTACATATTGCTGTAAAGTTTCATCTTAATCAGTTCAGTAGTTTTGAGTGAAATAGTAACAAACATTCCTCCATCCAAATATCCTCACAAACTTTCAAACTTATAATATTCGGTAGCAGGATAGGATAACTGCAAAGTTACTAGTTAGATCTACAGTGCCTGCTACGCTGGAAAACCAATGCACGCCCCTGCCCCTAGAGTGTTATTTAAGCTGCGGTGGTAAGCTAAAAACCATCTGCGACGATATGCATGCGTGGGCGCGCGGGAGCCTCGCAGCCGTGACAGAACATTTGCCTGCTGCATGCTTGCTTGGATGCTTGCTTGCATACTTTCTTGCTTGCTTGCATGATTGCTTGCATGCATCGTGGAGCTCAATATCATCATTCTGTATAAATTATATTAAAATCTGTAAAATATTTTTATAAATGTTAGGACTGAGTTTTTATTGCATTTAAAGTATAGGTAAAATAAACTTTGGTTTTTATATCAAATGAAATTATATGAAATGTTGTTATATCAACTGATCGTTAGTGCATGTACATTTATATCATACATTACACACCCCGAAAAAGGCCTACAGCCAAATACAGCACGAAAAACTATTGAAATAGTATCGAGCACGTAATGTCAAAAAATGTATAGGAAAATGTAATTCCGTTTACGTCCGGTAGGAATGCTGCTCAATATATACATCTTTTTTTTACTTTACTCGATACTTACTCGAAAGTTATTCGTGCTAGGCCTACAGGAGTTTTCTTAACCAAAAGACCACCTCCTACTGTCACCTGTGCCCGAGTAATCGATCATTTCAAACTTTTATTTAATGTCAAACGCTCACTCTCAGCTGTCAAAGGCACGTGGAGTGGGGTCTTGCTCCCCTCAGATCGTCATTTGTCATCTGTGTGGACTATACAAAACACGCCATTTATATTGCGACAAAAGACACGACTCAAAGTCACGTGTAGCGAATATTAATGCGATTGCAGCTGTGGACATTTTGGTTCCAATCCAACACTTAATATGTAAATAATATTGACATCACTATCATCAGCGATTTTAATATCCCCACTGCTGGAAACTGCCTTCCTTAAAACTGAATAAGGAAAATAGGCCATGCTAGAATCATGGATCTGAAGCATAGAGGAACTCGAGATAGTAAAAATTTGGCAAATCCCGTGACCGATCGTTGTGAAAGTTGCTAAACTGCAAAAATCGCAGGTTGACGGTCTACCGAACTCCTCGTAATTTATGCCCCGATATGCAGTACCTAGCTACTAGGCTGACTCTTCTTCTGCTTCTTTTTCATACGGGCGGATCACTCCAGTCATCCTACAAGGAAAGCTCCCAGCGCCTCCACATGAGATTCAGGTTCACGGAGACTACAAGAGCCAAGTTTTGTCGCCGGGTATGAGGCTACTCCGTTAGGCTGTGGGCTGACTGGTGTGTTCAGTTTAATGCGATTTAAAATTTGCATCGACAATGCGTTGCAGTGGGACGATTTAGGCTCATAATAAATAACCCACAATGCTATTTCCCAATCATCAATTGCAAATCTTAGGCTTTCCCGGCTAATGATTTTCCTTCCCCTACAGACACGTTGGAAGACTCTTCCAACATTTAGACTAAATGAAATTCGAAAAACTTACCTACTAACTTAACTACATTCTACACCCATTAATTTTCCGGAATATAATAACCATTCTGTCGGGTCTAACCCCAGACACTTTAATTGGAAAAAAGGCTTTATGAATTGTGTCCGAGAGGAGCATTAATCAGAAATATTATCCACACATGGCAAGTGGCGTCCATTGCTGTTAAAAATGGGATAATTCTAGAAGTAAAGATAAAAATGTTAAAAAATCTGTATTGCCATCCTTACGTCACATCAAGGTCTAAACATTGTTACCCTATTTCGATATGAAGCGTCGAAAAGTACTTACAATCAGACACACAAACAGTTAGTTCACATTTATGGCATTTGTAATAATAGTATACTCGTCAGACCCTGAAATAACTAGATCTCGAGACAGGAATGGCCACAAGCCACTCGACTAGATCTGAAAAAAAATATGTTGTTTAATTGGATTAAAAAGGGGTGACTATAGAAGAACGGCCCCTAACATCACTTAATAATCTTAATTCGCATTTCTCCAACCCTCGATTCGAACAAAATAGCGAATTCTATTTCGTAAAGTGTTTTGTACAGCCCGTATTTTTTCTTGCGAATATCCAGTTTTCCTTTAAGTAACACTATACAAACTAATGTGTCGTATGGTGACGGCCTTTTTTTTCCAGGGGAAATGCCCGCGCATACCCCCCCCCCGTCCGGGGGGAGACAGAGAGGTTATGTGGGACTCGAACCCACTAAAACCCCCTGGGTGTTCCTTCCTCGCGTATCGACGGAGACTACCGGGGCAAGGGTAGCAGTCTACCGGGTCTACGCCCCATGTGTAGTGACGGCCTAAGCATTCAAGTGTCATCACTCCCATACATGCCTGGGATGTCGTAAGAGTCGACTAAGAGGCTCGACGCATTGAACACCTGTGCGAGAGAAGGAAAACTTGCAACAAACCCTCTACCAACCCGTCTGGCCAGCGTGGTAGCAGTAGGCTAATAGCCTCCTATGAACGCCACAATAGGCGTGAGCTAGGAGAGGCTTATGTCCAGCAGTGGACGTCCACAGGCTGATGATGGATACAAACTAATATTTTAGGCTTTCATGGTCATTATCACAGTTGATGCGAGTGGATGAATGAAACTTCAGCTACTCCTTGATCATGGCGCATGCAACTCTACCGAAATATCGGGGACTCGACAGCAAATAAAAACATGGTTAAAATCCTGTTTATCGTAATAGTTATAATAATAATTATTCAAAGGGTTATAATTATTTTTTTTAGTTTGGTTTTCCCGTTCCCGACGCGTCGGTTCGCGGGATGACCAGTAGGTCAATCTGGCTGACCCCTGTAATACGCGGTTATTGTATTGTATTTTTGGCTTGACGTCGCAATAATTTATGAATTCCCACTTGTCATATTATGTAACTAGTTGTGCCCGCAACTTCGTTCGCGTGAGAACCCGAACATCGTTTGCAATCCTTCCCGACTAAATTGTTGGTAAGACGGTCATTTTAACCAACTTCAAAAAAGGAAGAGGCTATTGAGTCGCCTATATTCTTTACTTTTTGAAGAGAATACTTAACACATGATACTGTTTAAATGTGCCGTGTGGTGACGGCCTAAGAATACAAATGTCACCACTCCCTTACATGCCTGGGATGTCGTAAGAGTCGACTAAGAGGCTCGACGCATTGAAAACCTGTGCGAGAGAAGGAAAACTTGAAACAAACCCTCTACCAACCCGTCTGGTCAGCGAGGTAGCAGTAGGCTAATAGCCTCCTATGAACGCCACAATAGGCGTGAGCTAGGAGAGGCCTATGTCCAGCAGTGGACGTCCACAGGCTGATGATGGATGGATGGATGACTGTTTAATTACATTCTTATCATCTTATCGCCTTCAATAAAGAAGCTTATCAATTCGTCAGTACCTACGTACTTACCTATATTTTATAATATAACTAAAAGTAAAATTACCTATTAAAATGCATAGTAGCACTTTTAGAAGTCGTTTTTTTTTTGTTGTGACGATAATAATTGCTTAATATGCCTTGGATTTAGTTTCATCAGTCATGTTTCAATGTGGCTGTGTAACACGCCTTCCTTCCATTAGGAAGGCCAGTGCCCCGGCATGCAGTGGGAACATAAAAAATGGTTAATGACGACTGTTCAATCTGTTCATACCTAGGTACTGAAACATAAAAAAATGAGACAAACTTGTGTAATAATAGTACTTGCATTACGAAAACCGCATCTAAAATGACCGACATAGGTAAAGGGCAATCTCAAGCACAAAGTAAAAGCCTAACCTGCTGTTGACTACATAAAAATACCACTTGTAACCGCGACACATTGATAAACTCCTTAATTTTTTTAAGTCGCTTATAAATTAATAAAAGAACTATTTTTTTTTGAAATTACGACATCTTTCATGCACGCCATACCGCTAAAGTAATAAAAAGCAGCAAACGAAACTGAACGACGCGTAAACTCCAACTCTGCCTAAGCATACGCGCGTTACAATATAAAATACGCGCGTTACAATATAAATTTCTCCGTCCGTCCTCTCTTTAAAATGTAATAATTACTTTAGATAGAGTTAACCGATTTTGATGAAATATAGCCTATACGGTAACAGGTAAGTTGAGATACGGACTTTAAACATATAAACACTTCTGTGGACTAAGATCAGTGGTTTTGGTGTGATGCTCATTCAAACACACAGACATACAAACAGACGGACAGACATTATTTCTAAAAATGATAGAAATTGGGTCTCCTGCTTATTCTGAGCCCCCTATCGTTTTTTTTTTCAAATCCAAGCAATGTACAGACACGATGAACTTTGATTCTTATTATAAGTAAGATAAATAAAAAGATAAATTTCATAGTTTTAATCACATTGACCAAATAACGAGTTCAGTATTAATAATTACCGGTTATTATTAATAAGTTTCACACTATTAACATTCTCCGTGACATAGGTATACACCATACAACACAGTAACGTTTTAACTTTTGAACACATTTTTATTCAATCTATGTTATTATTTCCATTGTTACAAAGTGCGCTCTTTATTTTTACAATAAAAAGAGTGCTATTATTAGTAAAGCAAACACAGCAATGTAATGTAACCTTTTTCTGTAAATCTGATACAGAGTCCCTTGGGATATCCTCAAATGTAATTAACGGTTATTGGACTGGTATCCCTGTCGCCGAATGTTTTGATTCATTTAATCCGGGATCGGGGATTCCATATTTTTTCACTGACTTAAATATGACCCTTTGTGAACAACGACGATAAAAACAATGGTTTTGTCCTCAATTTAATACGAGATTAAGGGATAACGACCCGTATGAGTGATCAAAATCAAAGGTTCTTCAGATGAATTTATTTAATTAAGTAAAAGCATTAGGTAAAGTACTTATAAAAAAAAGGTATGGATAAAATGAGCTTTCGGATTTTCCGATGTTGCTCATTGTGAAAATAGTCTCACCGACCTCACCGTAGTACCTGTAATACTGTAACTACCTGTAATAATCATATTTATAATATCTTAAACATTTTTAATAAGCCTAATTTTATACTTATTAGGCCACAAGTGAATTCCCGTCTGAGAATTCACTTGTGGCCGAGTTAATTTTTTTCCAATATTTTTCTATTTAAAATTTACCATAAGTATAAAAATAGCATTGAAAAATGCAAAAATTACAAAATCATAAAAAAGCCGTATTTTGTTATTGGCTGTTTTTGTTCACTTCATTCGAACTCAATTTTGAATTATTGGGAAATAAAGATTTTTTTATTTCCTCTACACTGTCTTATATTTCCTCGAATTCAATGCAGAACATTGGCAAATAGGAAATGTTGTTGCAAAGTAACCACCTTTCAGGAGGGAGGAATATTAAACTTTCGTGCGTCCTAAAGTGTTCATGTTCAAAGCGATTTGTATAAGTGTGCGTCGTAAATCTAGATATAAAATATTCATCCAGATATTTTATAGTTGGAAGGCTGTGGGGGAGATCCCCTCCCGTCTGTCAGAGGGCTTGCTATTAGTTAATGGATTTTAAATTAAAACCTTTACCTAAGGGTTTGGGCTCCAACATTTGATTACGAAACCTCCGTTTGTTTCCATTACTCGGATGGAACTCGTATAACGATACTGTCAGCAGCAAAAAAAAATAGATGGATCATAGAATTAGAATGACAGCTTTGCACGTACACAAATTTGCGGTTCTGTAATATCTAGAAATGTGTATGTAGGTTGATTATTTTTGTAATACCATTTGAATACGATCTGTAAAGTACTAGAGAACTTCCCAATAATTGCATAATAAGCATAAAATGTTTTTGTGTTGTTTCAGGTACAAGGTTTTACACTTTACTTATGTTAACGGAAAAAAGCGTCAGCAGACTCAGTGCCGGCGGAGGTGGGTGTTTTTTTTTTGCATAATCAATCATCAACCTTAGTTACTAAGGAAATATTTAATTTAGAAGCATTGTTGTTATCGTTATAGGTTCACGTGGTTTCAATTTCAAATTATTATGAAGTACGAGTAAGTCCTTAAACAAAAAATAGTAAAGGAGATGTTTTTTTTGGGCCCCTTTTTTCCTACACTTTTCATGTGATGCTTTTCTGATAGGTCTTCCCTCTGAGACTAGGTTTTCGAAAACAAAAAATAATAAAAAAACGAAAATAAAAAAATATTTAAAAGCTTGATATATCGTTTTTTCATGAAGCTTTTCTTAACATTTTATGATTTCTAATGAATGATCTAATTATTTATTTTATTCTTCTGAGTCTATTTATACATTCTACAAGGTATTAAGGTTCTATATATCTATTGAGGTTTTAATACAGTTAATTCAGTTCAGAAATTAAACCAAGCGGCTGCCGGCTGTATGTACAGTCGGGGGACTTCTCGGTTGTCCAGTAGAGATTTTTTAGGGAGCGTTATTTAAAATAGTAATAGATATAAAGAAAACGTTTGTATCACAAATAATAGAACATTTATATAACAGGCATTTGAATAATGAATAATTTCTTTAACCTAATACATACTGTACTTTTCGAGAAAACGTTTCCCAAACAAACACTACTGGTCAATCCCCCAGACCAGGGAGGCCAATTGTCTAATTTTAAATCTATTGCAATCCCTTTCAATTCGTTATTTGAAAGTTATTCAGGCCGTCACTATTTGACATTTGAAAGGGATTGTGATCGGGACGCGTTTTAAAAGGTATGGAATAAATGAAATTGAACTGTCTAAGCAATATGACAGAAGAAAAAATCACAATCACAATACCTCTGAAAGGGATTGTGATAGATTTTAAATTACAGTACAAGTACAACAGGTTTGTTGGGTACAAATGGATAGTTAATATTGGCGATGTAGAGTAAAGTTTATATCAAAATTCAACAGCTATTTGATATTGTGATTAAAATGGCACAGCACCATCTGTGAACGTTTCAAGAAACTTAATTATCACAACGGTTATACACATACAAACTTATCTGATCCGTAGAACAGTAACGTAACATATTATGTTGGGCCGTTGTTTTGTTTTTCCGCACATTTACTCATATTTCGCCAATTCAAAAGCTTCTGTCCGATTCCGACGTTCACAAGCTGCTATGAATGTCAAATGATGCCCCAAGTAGCCGAAGCTTTTTGGCACCAAAATTGGTTTGAATTAGGGAAAGCAAGAAAAGTTATGAAGTTAAATGCTAATACGAAATCGGAACTAGACTCAGTTCTTTGCTCTTAGTCATCGTAAACCTTACATGTCGTAGGATGATTTGATAAGTAGAATTTATGCAATAATCCTAGGGATATTGCGATATCACGGAAAATTAGACAATGGTGTTGACATTTCTCAATCTTACACGCCAGGGGAACTACCGCCATCTCTTAGCGCAGCATTGTTTCAATCTTACCATGCCATTTCGTACTACGAATCTCTTATAGTAAGCTTGTTTTTGACGGAAGTTTTGTGTGTCAAAATGTGACAACTTCAATAAAAACAAAACGTTCTTATGACATGATGGTTTCTAATAGATGACGGTATGCCCGCAGTTTCATTAGTAACATTGGGTATTCTTAACTCTGCAGGTTGATTATCTAAGCAATCACCAAGCAGCAAGCAACCAGTTTCTTCGCTGTCATTACTGTCACATTTTCATACTGTATGACAGCCACAATATCGACGAAACTGAAACATAACCGAGTTTTCGTTAGATAATCAGCCCTCGGATTGGCTTAATTTTTGCTTGCTTGCTAACTCTTATTCTGATTGGTTCCTAGTTTTACCCTGTAGCTTTGAGATATTATATCATATAGCAAGCCAGTTTTGCCAAATAAGTATACCTAGGTTAGGTACTATTTAAGTTTTCAAGTTTTCATCTAAAATAATATGTTAATTATTATTGTTTCCTATTAGAGACTGATGTGATGAAACATCTTTGATGTGTGGCCAACCCCGCACCGTAAGGGATTTATGCCATGAGGGTATTTTATTATTTTTATTTTTTTGATCGGAAAAGTTACTAATGGATTCGATATCTGAATAATAACTAAACATAGTTTGTTCTATAACTCCATTTTACCTTTATAGTAGAGTAAAAGTTTTCGGTCAGTATACATTTTACCCATAAAACCTTATGGTTTTTATTGTCAGTTCACTCAATGCTATAATCGTAAATTTGATCTAACACGAATGCGTGACGGTTTGAATAAAGTGCGTTCTGACTTTACGAGTTTTTCGACGAGATAATTACATCAACGATTTTACGCCGAAACGAATAGGCGAAGCCTGTTCCGAGAATCGATTTGGCGTCCAAACGGAATTAAAATACGGGTTAATTAACATGCTATGGACATATGTAAGCTTAAAAAGTAATTTTCATGTACTAAACAACCTGTAACAATTTTCTACTAGAAAATATAGTACAAGAGTCAAAGTCTCCATATCGCTCAGCCAAACGGAACTCATTGACTACTTAGGTGATTTGTTCGAATATTTAATCATAATAAAAATAGCACTGTTAATGCAAAAAAAAAATTAAGTAATTTAGTCAAAAGTTAAAAGAATTTAGCGAATTGTTTCGAAACTAAAATGTGCGTCGTACAAAGTGCAGTGCGTCAGCAAATCCTATTATGGGTTCAATGATTCGTAGCCGTAATCGCATTTAGTGTGCGCTACCTCTAGGTCTCGTTTGTCCTTTACCCCACAGAGATCCAACGATGGTTGCGTAGGTATCATCAAAGAATATATAGGTACACTTACGCGAATATGACTTTTCCTAATAAGTATGTCTTTTCTAGTACCTAATAGAAGTATAGATTTAGAAGTCTGGAGACTATTTTATTGTCGACAAACAATTGAATATACCTTCGTATAGTTGCACCTAATGAATACGACTTTTCTAGTCATAGAAGTATAGAATTCAAAAGTCTGGAGAGTTTGTTGACAATTAAATATCTATCCCGAAGACTTCTGATTCTTATCACTCTGTAATGTAAAGCTATTAATGTGGTATAATCAATTTTACAAAACATAATACAAAAGCTTCTGAAAAACGAATTAGTTCTAAATATATACTTCAATTCATTTTGTATTGTTCCCACTCACTCTTAATTCTCTTCTCGTCATTCAAATATCAAATCAATTAGTTCGCCTATAGCTAATTTAGACGCATCACTATGGCGGGTCCGGGGACCGTAGACACCAGACCCTTTAGGAACTTAATCCTTTAACCTATCCTGTTGGACCCGGGACAAAGGACAAACGGCCTGGCCCGATAAAGGGATTAAAATTTGTAAAATTTATCGGCCTCCACGGCATTAGGCATTAGGTTCGGTTGCGTGCGAACAGATTTCATTCCGTTGTGTTAGATTTGATACGGCTATACTGATGGGTTGAAGGATTTAATATGATATGTATATTTGTACATTCTCACGGTCGATGCTCGCTAGATTTTAAACAATGGAGAACAGAGAGATGTACAAATGAAGTTTATCGTTTTGAATTATTATTTTTCCTTTTGTGTGATCCAATGGTGTAGGTAATGATGTTGTTCTTGCTGATCTTGATGCTCGATCTTGATCTTATAATAAACCAAAGGTTGTGGTTTCGTTTCCCACCCTGTATTTATGTGAAGACCAGATTTTGTGCCCACTTTGTTATAGAACTCACGGTGTTATAGAATAGAGGTACATACCTATATATGCATTATAGGAATCGAAATCATATGTATGATTTGATATGTAATTAAGTATGTAGGTAGATGTCCTTATACAGGGTGGAAATTTAAAACAAGGCACGAGGGCTGGTATCTTAACCGATGTAGCTACATGAAAACTTTCTTTGGAAACCATCCTTAACTTTTTGAGATTTTTTTTACTGCATTCACCGATTTTGAAAAAAAATTACAGTCAGCAGAATAATGACGAGTTTTCAAAAATATTTTTTTATGGCAATCGATCCTGTTTTTCATGAGGATCAAACACTTTATGACACTTACTAAGGTATGAGCACTAGAAAAGTCAGAAATCGGTAAAACTATTTCCTTACATAGTTATACTGTACTTGTACAAAAATAATGACGAAAGGCACAGCGTCATGCCGCCGGTAGGCGGGCGGAGCTACCATTTAGAAGGTTGTTTAGTTATTGTTATATTTATCTTTGTATCATCTTTGTTTTCAGAATTTCTCAGAAAATTAAGGATGGTTTCCTAAGAATTTTTCATGTAGCTACAACGGTTAAGAAGCCCTTCCCTTCCCTTTGCTATCCTACGCCATTCCACCCTGTATATGACATGATTTGTGTGATATCCATGTAGGTATTTATTTAATACAGTAAAGTATTTCAGTCGGTATTACCTGTAGTAAAGTTCTTGCTTGCGCTATTAATTATGTAAACTATCCTGAATTGCTGTTCACGGGTCACTGGTTAGATAATTGATTAATGATTAGTGATTTAGTAATGTAGCCAAACGTCTGATAGGCTATGCCATTTTGAACCCTAAAGTTAGGCTGTCTGCTGTTTTTGTCATTGAATACTTAAATTTTAAATTGTCTGAAATATGCTCTTTCTCACTTTCTATTTCAAGTGAAATTTTACAAATTGTAGCAAAGTAATTAAATTATGAACTACCTGTTTATATATTGACATCAACGCTGGGATTAAGGCCACCTACTTAAAATTAATAACTTATCTACTTCATTATATTGTCTTTTGTTTTATACTGTCATTTATTGTCGCCTCAGTGGGTCAAATAAATTAGTAGACTTACGTAAATTGATCGCGTTTTTTTGCTGCATTACATGATACATGTATAACATATAGTTTAGCATTATAAGCTAGTATGACTATCTAACTTAAATCACATGTAGCTGGTAGATATATGATAACTTAACGGTAGAGATAGCCACTTAGCTAGTTACGTGACTAATCCTCAGGAAGCTCCTCACATCACAACTCTATTAGGGCACTTATGTAGCGCTTTGGTCCCCACTAATTACCCTCAAAATCTAGACCTTTGGGACACCCATCTAATCTAACTTCCTCTAAATCTGGGAAAGGACGTCCCCATTTCAACCTACGCGTATAGAATAATGGCACAATTGGTATGTGTTCATGTGTTGTAAATTCTGGAATTTATTTACCGAATTGCTTTGTGGAAACTAATTTGTGAGATAGGCTTTAAGAATAGGTTTGTTTCGGAAATGTGGTGGAAATGTGGTATGGAATCCGTAAGATAGCCTTAATTTACTGTTGTTTGGTGCATTGTAAAGGTTCTTCTCTGGCCTTTGTCTTTGATTACCCTCTAGGGAAATCTTAGCAGCAATTTGTCTGGAATTCCGGATAAGTATTTAACATTGATTTTGTATGTTTATAAGTAGGTAAGCATTGTATCTACATTCCGACTGTTCTGTTTTGAAGCAATTATCTTATTAAAACAATCTGTTTTCTCTAGGGAAACCTCAATCTAATTCGGCAAATTAACGTTTTAAGTTATCATGAACGACTTTATGTGTGAGGTGGAAAAAAATGTACAGAAGTACACAGGGGCCAGTGGATTCATAATCAAACTGATTAAATATCTAAACTTGTACCAAAGTCCTTGCTAAGTGAACTTTGCAATATCGTAACACCTTACTGGTGCCCGTTGTGGCGTGGGCACTTTCGGTCTCGGTACTTGGGACTTAGTAGGGTCCCGGAACTTCTGGAAGTTACGAAGTATCTGAAGCAATTCGGTCGTGTGATTCTGTAATTAAAGCGAGATTTACACTAGTAGCTTTTGCTTTTGGAAAAATCGACTGTCTTAATAGAATTTTGGATAGGCCTTTCGGAACAGGCCCTTTTGTGGATGAATTAAATTAATTTTTTTTCATCCACATTTGTCTGTGGTCAGCCAGCCTTATACGGGGTGGAAAAAAAGACGGAAAAGTACCCTTCACACTGATGATAGCAAATTATTGTGAAAGGAAACATACATTTATTTGCAAAAACAAGTTAAACTGCATTCAAAGACTTTTTTATTTTTGAAATGCCTGAACCGGGAATCGAAGCGGCCTAAATTAAAAAAATATCACCTGTACTTTTATGGATACCGATCGATAGTGTTAATCTTAAGGATCAATTTAGTTTGAGTAACTAAAGCGCCTGGTTGACGGCGAGGCGATACAGTGACGATCCTTATCCGAGTTGATATGTGTGCTACGACCTTTAAGGGTGCTTTCCCTTCGACGACCATCTTTTTTTCCACCAGGTTAGTTAGTTTGTTTAGCTACAGACGACCAGATTTATCTCGCATTACGGTATTAAGGTGCACTACACTTAACATGTGGAGCTTACTTATATTATTCTTCATATTAATACCAGACCTCTGACTCGCATTTTCTTCATTAGTAAACAACATTAATAACAATTAGCGTAAACAAAACGGAACTTGTAACAAAGGGTCGTAGGTTTCAATCCCTCCCTGGGACTGTTTATTAATTAAAATTTCCCGTCAGCTTTAACAGAACGTTAGTCATACATGATCCCGAACAGCTGATTAACTCCACAATGTATAAATCGCTTAACTTCTCACGGACAGTTTAAATTAATTAACTTGCTCTCTGTAGATAAATCCATCAATGCCAGGCGAACGCTGTTTATTTATATTTATCGCTACTTCTTTTTTATTTATTTAATGTAAGCCTCGTTAATTGTAGTAAGACTAATTCTTTACTTAGTAGAAAAAAAATTTTTTTTACCTCACACGCTCGGAAGAGGAGGTTTTGTCATTCAGTTTCTGCGCAGAAAATAGCTTTTTGCGGCCTAGCGCGGTAAAGTACTTTTTTAATTTAATACCAAAAAATATGTCATTATGCGTTCCAAATCACACTATTGACTTTTTTGTTACATTTTATTCTTATTATAAATAGCTTTGAATTAATTATAATACTCCGTTTTGGTTTTATTATATTATTTTAGTTCATTGAATCATAAAAACAACGAGAATAAGGTATATTTAGATTAAACTTTATGTTTAAAGAATTTTTTACCGGAAGTTGACCGCGGAAACAACCATAAAATGTTCCTCGCTGTTGTGATTTGAAAAATTGTGTGTTCCGCTCGGCAGAAAAGTTTTTAGCGTCTTGTACCTTTGAAACCCTCGTTTCGCTCAGGATTCAATATTTGAATTCAAATCAATCCTAGATTCCTTCACTTGGTCAGCTTTTAATAAAGGTAATAACCAACTTTCCAGCCTTGCATAGCAAATAACTATTTTTTAGAAGATTTATGAAGGTTGCACTACAATTCATTTTACGAATTCGTATAAATTACTTAGACAGTAATTTGCTTGTCAAAGCTGTTAGAAATGTATGGGAATTTGACAGCTTTGACAGGCAAATTACGTTATATGAATTTGTTGCAACCGGCCATTAAAAATGTATACCTAAACAACTCATAGATTTATGGTTGTCTCCCGTTTGGTAGCAATAGCACAGCGGTGACCAATCAAAAATATATGACAAACTGTGAAAGGCATGTGTAATTGTGTACTGATGATCTCCTTTTTTGAATTGACTGCATGACTGGTCTCAAACTCGAAGTGTAGCTAAACTTTTATAAATAGGTACTTACAAAAAAAATATAGTTAAGTAGTAATTTTATCCGCCTCTAAAGATAACCATTCCAAGAGATTTATTACCTCTACCAAACTCAGGTAGGTTGTTTTTTTTTTATACCCTTCGGATAAGTTTTGGGGTCTAATAATTATATCGAATTCAGCAGGTGTAAGTTACTGATGAGTTAATAAAAAAAAGTGTTGTTCACATTTAAGAAAACAAATTATAAACTTCGTTTAAATTAATCATATCGCTATAAATCCGTCATAAAAGTATTCTGAGAAAGGAGTTTCATTCAATTCAGTAAGGAATTCAGTAAGGAAACTTTATATTCTCTCGGTTGTACTCAGGAAACACGCTGAAATTAATTACAACCCAGACCCTTACAGCGATAAGAGAAGAATTGACAGAGTCTGCATCACACGGGCATTCAGAACTAGCTTCTCACATCACTTTTTTCCTTTTCTTGGTTCCTTCTTATATAATAAAATCAACAAAGATTTAAATATTTATCCACTGTGTAAATTTACCACTAAACAAAAAGTGATTCATTTTCTTAAGAGTCTATCCTACGACACTATTGAAAAATTGATAATTCCATTAAGATAAAATTTACGTATAATTATTGTAATATCTAAGTAACTTGTTAATTATTAGTATTATTGCCTTTTTTTCTTTTTTTTTGTTAATTTGCGGAATTTGTGTAATTAGTTTAAGTAACAGTGATACATACCTTATTTATAATGGTACTACCAGTAGTGTATGATTCCGTGAGGTGGGAACCTGGTGACCAGTAATATAGGTCTTACCTAGTACAGGCACTAGTCTCCCAGAATAGATTTAAGTTATACTGTACCTAGTTCTTAGTAAACTGCTCTATTGTGTGGAGATAATAAAGTTATTTTTATTTTTATTATTATTATTATTATTAATTCATTCAAAGTATTTTAAAGTATGTAATGTAGGTACAGTCGGGGAACTTCCCGGTTGACCAGTAGATTTTTTTAGGGGGCTTTATTTTTTTTTTTTTTTTAATAGATATATAGAAAACTTTTATATCACAAATAATAGAACATTAACAGGTATTTCATTTGCATAATAAATTATTTCTTTAACTTATATACTGTCGAAGGAGGATTTGATACTATTTATCAAATCCTCCTTCGACATTATATATTCTATTATATTTTCGCAAAAATCCTAGAGATATTGCAAAAACACGGATAATTAGACAATGGTGTTGACATTTCTCAATCTTACTGAATAAAGATAGGGTTTTTGCAAAAATACTGGTTGCTTTAGTAATATTGGATATTCTTTACTCTGATTGGCTTAATTTTTGGTTGCTTGCTAACTCTTATTCCGATTGGTTCATAGAAAGTTTACTACACGTGAGAGAATAGATTGACATTTGAAACGTCAAGTCGTCAACCAATCAGAGAAGATGTTGTTTTGGACGGTCCGACCAGCCAATCAATGTTCTTATTTCATAATAGCCAGGGATTCTTTTCGTAATCTTACTAAGGCAACCAGGTTTTTTTTGCAAAAATCCTATCTTTTTCAGTAGGATTGAGAAATGACAACACCATTGTCTAATTATCCGTGTTTTCGCAATATCCCTAGGATTTTCGCAATGAATCGATTTATCTAATTATCCTGCGACATATACATTCCGAGCGAACGTTTTCCAAAAAAGCTCGACTGGTCAACCGGGAAGTTCCCCGATTGTACAGTTAAAGAACATCAGACTTTACTCTTTGACCTTGAGAGCCTTATGTCGCTCGTGATAAAGGTGTGTTTAGGGTTCCGTACCTCAAAATGAAAAAACGGAACCCTTATAGGATCACTTCGTTGTCCGTCCGTCCGTCCGTCTGTCAAGACAGTTTTTCTCAGGAACGCGTGGAGGTATCAAACTGAAATTTATATCTAATACTCAGCCAAAGCAATCAAAAGATACTGTTTATGCCGCAAATTTTCAAAACTCGCACGGGAATCAAAACCTACAGGGTACTTCCCGTGAACTTAGAATCTTGAAATTTGGTACGAAGTAACGTCTAATAGTACAGATAAAGGAAAAATTGCGAAAACCGTAAATTTTTTGTTGCATCATATAATAAAAAATATATTTGTCAACTTTTGACGGAACCCTTGGCGCGCGAGTCCGACTCTCACTTGGCCGGTTTTTTCCCATTGCAAGAGTACAGTCTGTTGATTGTACCGAGAACAATCTTGGACAAATTTCAGTCTCGCGTGTCCAGAACTCCAGAGACCTGATTTACCTGCTACCACGACCAATACTATGTTATTAAGTGGGGTTTTAAATTGGTTTTTTTTTATTTTGTAGCAATAATTACTGAAGAATTCACGGCGGACGCGCCACGCTTGCTTTTAAAAAAGTTTTATAAATTAAGGTAGGTAGGCGGTATGAAATTGACAAGTTTGAATTGTTTCGAAATGAAACGAAGTAAGCTTAGTGGAGCACTGCTTTCTTTGAGATTGAGACGTGGCCACTGAGCGTTATTTCTGTGCTGTCTTGACTGTTGTACACTATAAACATAGTCTTAATTTTTCACTCAGTAAAAGTTTCCAAATGGATGTAATGAGTCCAGCAGTGGGGACATCAAAATATCCACAGAACAGAAAAAAACACTGTTTTTTCTGTTCTGTGAAAATATCTGACGATGATGACATGACTTACTTGAAATGCCTATTGATTGATATCTGAACATTTAGCATTCTTCATGTTTATCGCCCTTAATATACGAAAAAATGTACGAGGGATCTCGAAATACTGTTAAGTAAACCAATCATCGTACCAGTATTTCTTCGATACATTTTCAGGTGTACTGAACTTGACTATTCTTATTTACTAGGTATCTTAAACTTATCAAATACGAAATACTTGAAGAGTATAGTATATAGCGCAGACCGATCGTCGTGGACATCCTTGGGGGAGGTCTATACCCAGCAGTGGGTGTCCTGTAACTGAGACGACGAGTATATAATACCAATGTAAAGATGCGTCTTGACTATTATTGAATGAGAGTAGGTAAGTGGCTAGTATTAAACAATCTATCAAAGTACTATTTCAATCAACGACTCTGTCAACTAATCTTTGGTGTTATTAGAAAATTGGGTGTAGGTATGTGTGTGGAGACTAAGATTAAATATTTAAAGCTGAACCCTAAAAGCGGTGTTAGTCGAATCAATTATTTGTCCATCAGGAGAGCTTCAGAAAACAGGTTCTACGGGTCCCTACTTGGATGGGAGCTGGGACTAGTTCTATAGCTGTTTTTATCAACTTTTGATTGTAATCGATTTTGAACCTTACGTTACAAAATATAAAAGTTATTCATTACATTAGTAGAATACGAAAAATATGTAGCATAATTCGTACAGTACACATACATACATTTTGTACATTTTCGTTTTCTACTAAGATATGGATTTGCGCCAAGTAACGCCTGATTCTATCAAATTATTCATTACATTAATTAAAACCAAAATTAACACATTCCATCTGTAAAAGTGTCTTTTTTTGTGATAACTAAGGGAAAAGTATGACGTTAACGTTATTTACGATAGCTGAAAAGAAAAATTAAACGTTTTAAACTTAGGTGTACTGGTTTTTATAATGTTGTTATATTTTTACTAAAAAAAAAACTTTCTGTTTAATACAGATTAGAATTTCTTTGTTTAACTTATGAATGATATATTTTAAATAGAAAAATATTGGAAAAAAAAACAACTCGGCCACAAGTAAGTTCTCAGATGGGACTAGAACCCATGACCTTTGGAAATCCGGTCCAATGCTAGAACCACTGAGCTACCGAGACTGGCGAACCACAGTCAAAATTCTCCAATACTTTTATATTTTTAATAAGCTGTAGGCCAGCGTTGTCACATCAATGCTAGGAATATCCTTGCATTCGAAAGAATGTTCTTGTCGGAAACCGTTGATAATCTCAGAGAGTATTCCACATCGTATGATACTCAGTTTTTCCCTGTCAGTCAAAATCAATTGAAAAAGTAGGAAAATACAACGTCTATAAAAATGTGTGATTAAAATGAAGTTCTCTGTCTTAATATTTTGGTTTGGGAATGTAACACTAAATGAAAAGTACGTGCTTAATTTTAAATAAGTTTATAATAGTCGTGATATAAAATGCCTACTTTACCCATAGCTTTCTCACAGTCTTTCATCCTTTGGAAAATGGTGGTTACCATTTATAATTACTTACATCAAATGCCACTCAACGCGGCATTCTGCGATAAAACGATAAAAATATAAATGTAAACAACTGTTTGTATGGATTCTGACAGATGTCGTGGGTCAGTTTACTTCGCCATTTATATTATATCATGGGTCACGTTCTCGTGAGCCAAAATAAAATTACTAACTGGTAAAAAAATATACTACCCGGAAGCTAGAAGAAATAGTATTACTTCGCGTATTATAACTAGTTGACAACTTGTTGCTCAATACTATAAATAATCAAAACAACGCAATATTCGACCTGAATTTTCATTACTTATTTATTTATTTTTTGGGAAACAAACAGCATACAATATTACCTTAATGCTATACTTAATGAGTATTACAAAAACCAAAGACAGTTTCCACAATAAAATAAAAAAACAGTTCGGTTCAGTTACCGTTTTCATATTAAAAGTTAAAGCTATAGCCTACCAGAAAACTCCCCAAAAATCATCGAAATAAGTAAAAACGCAATATCTTTTGCCAATTTAAAACATTTTACTTTTACTCCCAACTTTTTACTGGAACGTAACAAACCACAATACGACCACGGTAAGAACTTTGTAGCACAATGTTATACTGAAAAGACGCCGGAAAGTCTGTCACTTACAGAACACAGAAAGTTTCCCTTGTCCCGCCGGCGGTGTTTACGTAAAAACCCGCGATATTTTCAAAGGAAGCTGTAACACAGGTAACACTATATCACCTGGATTCACTTTATTTATTGCCGTGCGTATTGATTTCACAATTGTTTAGTCGACAAACACTGTGCACTTTTAAACATAACTACAACAATGTTATTTCGTTTTGTTTTCTTATTTCCCTTTTTTTTGTCTTTTTCTTTTCTGGTTCAAGTTTATAAAAGAAATGGCAATAGCCATGCATTTAATAATGAACAATCTCCATTAAAGTCTGATCACCATTACTCATTCTCTTTATAGTACTTACAACTAAATGAGTAATCCCAAAATTGGACAGGCTTAATTAGTATGCTCTGTTAGGAGAGGGCTGATTGCTCAAGTGATCCAGACTATTAGAACGTTTGACTTCGCGAACTTATTAGCACGTCTTAGGGGATTCCAGCCAATTATTAACGCGTCTTGAATTATAATGAGCGGTGTACTGCCAATCGAAGTTTCTCTTAAGGATTTGAAAGCCTACGATGTCTTTGAAACAACTGTTGTAAATATAAGGCCTAGTCCAGAATAATGTTATTATTTTTTTATTTTTTATTTATCTAATTACAACGTGAAATATTATTAGATTATTATTCATTAATATGAATACAGGTTTAACGGACTTGCTTATACACTATTTTGAAGTCATTAAAATCCACAAGAGAAAGGTTACATCTCCATGAAAAGGAAGATGTAAACCCAAAGCACAACGCAATACACTGTTATTATTTGTTTTCATAATGTAACCATAGTATTTTTTGCCATTGTATTATTTCATCTACAAATAACATCACTCACGGTCATCAGTAGATTCAGTAGGCGCCGCGATGACAGCCACCACACCGATCACAAACACAACCACTATTTTAGAAACCATTTTCGCTTTTGCTCTATATTCGTATGGTTAAATAGCTTTATATACAGCTGATTATAAACACCCACGGGCGTGATTACCTCTACATCCATGCACTACGGCCTTGGCAATTGAATAATCGTACCTACTCATCTCCGTGCTCTAGTGCGTCTGCCATTGTCATTGGCGCTGTGGGGACGACCAGTACACCTTGAACCTTTGTTTCATCATGATATTTACCCTCATAATACTTAATGTGCAGTGACAGCATCACTAGGGATCAATTGATCATGGGATTTCGTTTCGTAAGTATCGGTGCAGCATATTATAATTGGGAAAAACTGTTTTATCAAATTCCGTAAACTCGGTTTTTGTGGGAATTATTCCCTTTCCATGTCATTACCAGTTAGCATAGCATCTTCTTCATCTGCTAAATAACGTCTATAAAAGTTTAATTCGTCATTTTCAAGCACTACCGGTGTCTAGAGAACAATACAATATCTATTGTATCTGTATCCAGAACTTATACTATACAATGTCTACATCTATTTTAAACCTTGAAATGGTGTAAAGTAGTATGAGATGAATAAAGATTATTTTTATTTTTATTGTGTCTCTCGAAACCTCAGAGGTTAATAATAACTAATATTGTTTTCTTTTACTTTTATGTCTTGAAGCAAATGTAAGTTCAGAGAACCAAACCTTTTTTGTTTTCCTAACTAAATCAATGTTCACGTCGTAAGAAGCGTACCGCTCAGTATCGCCTCGATTCCTATCTATTACCTTACCTGCGTAGGGGTGGATCAGGGCCCTCCAAGGTAGTGAATCTATTTGATGGCTGCGTAATTTGTCAAGAATAACACCAGCTTGAATTTAAACGAGTTCAGCCTCTGACAAATGGCAGCCGTCTCAGCAACAGCCCGCGGTATCTGCTTTTATTTCCCAAACTTATTCGAACGTTTTATCAATGTTTCCCCTTTGAGCTTCAGTTGTTATTGCCAAATGAAGTTCTTATATAGATACTCAACTTGCCGAGTTGATTAAAAATAGACGCTATCATCAATCTATGTCTTAAGTGTACCATCGCTTATTTTCTATCGAATGATTCAACTTTCCTTTTGTAAAATTACTAACATTTGCTGGCATAATACCAAATATTCGTTAATGAAATTAGTTTTCTGTTTGCAGTATTTTGTCATTTACTAGCAAGACACCGGTGTCCAGAGAACAATGGAATATCTATCGTGCCTCATAACCCGGGGCCTGAAAAGTACTCGTATTTCGGAAAGACGGGTGATGCCATGAAACAATAAAAACAATCTCGATACAAAATTGAAGACTAGATTATTGTTTATGTGAAGTAGGAATCTGAATAGCAAGTATTTTTATACCCTAGCTTTATTGAATGTAGTGGTCTGCATTGCATCTGTCTGTCTATTAGACTGTGTCGTGTCCGAATCGATACAAATGCGTTGCCAACCATCTTTTGTTGTTAGGGGATAGCCCCCTTGCTTTGCACCCTACTCTGTGGTCCCTCATCCCCTTTATGCGTTTTGTATTTATGCTGCTTATTTTTTTGGGTCAAACATTACTTTTATTTTTTATACGTTCAAGATGATATGATACTAGATTAGATAAACCGCTTTGATAATGCTATTGTAACACTGTGATTTGTTTTTTTTTCGAAACTGGATTTTTGTTTTTATATAGGTTACGATTGTCTTTTATGAAGACATAATTGATGTAAATATGCTGTATTACATACATAATGGGTAACGTAACTGTGAACAATCTTCAAAATTATTTTACATAGCTCAGTTATTTTCATTCAAGCAAGTTTTTAGTACTCTAATTTATTTGTTTGCTTGTGAGTTGTGTGTGAGTAAGTTATAAAGCGCAGTAAAAACTGGTGCTCATTCCAGAGTTTGATATGCGAACGCTTTTATTAGTTTTAGTTTAATGGCCAAAGTTTTTGGATCAATAGCAGTCGTTTCCTTACTTTAATAAGTATGCTGGTAAAAAAATACTGTACTTGTTTATGCATAGGTATATTACACTTCTAATACTATGAACGTATGTATAGTATTAGTAAGTACTTAGTTCCCACATATCAAAACACTGAAGAAGTGAACAATCATTAGATATTTCTGTTATAATAATGTTAGATAGACGCACTTACTAAAATTCATTTGATTCATTTGTGGTCACATGAATAAGATAAGCGTTAATATTTTAATCCTAACGAATAATATAAATGCAAAAGTGTTTGTTTGTCTTTTCTTCACGCCATACATAACTAAGGAACTAATCGACTTGATTTTTGGCTTAGTTAGTTGAAAGGACAGAGAGTAACATACATAGCTTATGCTACTTTTGATGTCCCTATATCTTCCTTGATTCCGTGATTCCTTGGGAATATGATCCCGATATTCCCAAGGAAACGGGAACCACGCGCGTGAAAACGTGCTTGAACGCCTATAGTTATTTACTAACGTTGCTAACTTCCCTTGTTAACTTAGCATTTTATAAATATGCTGTATCTACAAATCCCTCTCAAAAGTCTGCTATTGACCGTTTCCAAAGTTTCCCGTTTGTAATTTACGTGGGCAAAGTTTATATATTTTTGTTTCCCCTATCCGGCTCAGGCAAGTTGGCTCATAACTCTCGTCTGGAAGACTTTACAACTGGATGTTAAGAGAAGTTGCTTAGCGTTTTTTTGCCTTTTCACAATTTGCTATTACGTAGTCTTTTTAAAAAATTCTTGTGGTTGATCTAATAATAATAGTTGTTAGACATGGTTTTTAAGCTTTCATGGTTACTGTTTTGTTTATTTACCGGAATTTCTTTTAACCGCCGCTGTGGTCTAGTGGTACAACCACCGGTATCAGACCCAGGCGTCCCGGGTTCGATTCCTACCAGGGGTACATATTGTATCGGTTTGGTTGGTGGTAGGACCTGTTGTAAATCCGCCTGGCTAGCTACCACCATCTTATCTAAGTCTGACGCCATAACAACAATGTTTTCAGCATTGTTGTGTTCCGGCAGTTAGAGATAAGATAGCCCGTTCCTCGTGATTAAGGATTCCGGGAGAGGCTCGCTTCCATCTTCAGCCTTATCGATACTTAACATCAGGTATGATGAACGCTAAGAGTCTCCCCGTCGGTCATAAAAAAAAAATAAAAAAATATAAAAATCAATCTAAAGAACAAGTTGGCATACGCTAAATACACAAATCACTGTTAGTCTGTTCTTTTATCTAAACATCAATGTTCATAATTTGCCTGTACCACAGATTAATAAATAGTTATTTCGTAACCTGTACGTCTATAAATGTATGAGTTATGGACACTTTTCTAGACAATAACGGTAGCAAAAGGACATACTTATTTTGTATGGGAGGAAAAAATATGTATATGTCTGCTTATTCCTATCTATATACTTAATTCAGGTTCGCAAAATTTGTGATGACTCGATAGGGACTTTGGCGCGTAGTACGCGGCCGAGTAAGGTATCAAATTAAAGGTACTCGAGTCTATTTGTTCCGAAAACTATAAAATATACAAAATGTTAAACGTGATGATCACAAACTGCAATTAAAAAGTGTCATTATTTTCGCATAATTTGGAATTTTTCGTCGATCGACGAACCCGAGTATCGGGTTGTATTCTATAACTATTAGACTAAATAACAAAATTTAATCCCTAAGTAAACCAACCTTATAAAAAACTAGCGGATCCTCGCGGTTTTACTCGCGTGGTGCTCGTTCCCGTGGGAATATCGGGATAAATATAGACTATGTAACTCGGGAGAAATGTAGCTTTCTAATGGTCTAAGAATTTTCTAAATCGGTCCAGTAGTTCCTGAGATTAGCGCGTCCAAACAAACAAACTCTTCAGCTTTATAATATTATTATATATAGTATAGATATTCATAAAACAGTTCAGAATTGAAAACTCTCTCAATTAGGCAATGAATGCATTGGACAAACATTTTGTACCTAAGGTACAATTATTTTGGTTTTCATCTATGATTACCTAAATTTTAAAAGGTAATGGAATCCCACGCGTATTACGTCGCGGGTGCGCTAGTAACTACAAATAGCTCAGGATATGAAATGAAATTAATTTATTGAGATGCATTGCGAGTGCGATGGTCTGCAATATTAATACTTATGTGATTCAACAGTTTTCTGCCCAAGACAGGATAGAAGATTGCATTCGATTTAATCAGGGATGTTATTATAAAACCTAACAATCATTTTATCGGATGGTCGCGTCATCATTAATATCTATACTAATATCATAAAACTGAAGAGTTTGTTTGTTTGAACGCGCTAATCTCAGGAACTACTGGACCGATTTAGAAAATTCTTAGACCATTAGAAAGCTACATTTCTCCCGAGTGACATAGGCATTTCCATGGGAACGGGCACCACGCGGGTAAAACCGCGAGGATCCGCTAGTTTCAAAATAACCATGTGCTTTGACACCATGAATGGAGCAAGACGTACCTATTCCATGCCCGGCAGTTTCCCCATTAAACCGTTAGCGGCCGCCCCCGGGGGGCTACTACGAAACTTTTATGACCTCCGACATCTAGGGGAATTAGCCGTTTGCTATGAACACCCAATTTTCACTATACCATTCACTACACAGACGAAGCTTTTTTAGTTTATTGGCACTTTGGCATGGTATTACGCCAATGTGATTCATTTTATTTGCGATTACCTAATTTAATAAATAAATAAATATTTCCATACAATCACACCAATTATCTAGCCCACGTTAAGTATCATGAAGAACTTGTGTTATGGATACTAGTTAACGGATAAACATACTTATATACTTTTTTTTTGTAAATACATACATAATATACATATTAAACATTCAGACCAAGACAAATAGACATGTTCATGCACACAAATATTTGTCTTGTCCGGGGATCGAACCCGGGACCTCTGGCGCAGAAGGTGGGGTTAGTACCCCTGCGCCAAACAGGTCGTCGTTTAATACTATTTAAATAACCACATAGTATATCCGAATAGTGTAAAATTGACATTAGATGCGAAAATACTCAATTCAGTATAATTCATTTTTGCATTATTCAATGCTATTTTTATACTTATGGTAATTTTTTTTTTCTATTTAAAATTTACCATAAACATATTATTTAATGAAATATCTCAGGTTATTTTTTTTTACCGCGAGAGTCGTGCGATCGATCATGCGGAATATCATTAAGTGCTTAAAAAATGGACCTCCTAACGAATAGTGTTGTTAGTTATATTCTTTATTTTCGCCATAACAAAGGTTTTCCCAATTTAAATGTTTTCAAAGGATAGTTTTAAAGCAATCGCAGCGTTACTAAAAAGAATGTTTGCTTGACTTCGTAAATCCGCAATAGAGTGCCAGCCAGTGTGCTTCGTCGGTTAATCCATTAGCGGTCACGCGTGTGCACACGGAATAGACCCCCTGGGCCCAACGCTCCGTTTCGAAGAATTCTCCCCATTTACCAAAAAGGCAATAAAATAATGCCGTGAACTTATAATATTGTTTGTTTCATACAAAATGGATAGTAATAGCAGTCAATCGCTTTTATTGCTATTGAGGGATTGTAGAATGGAATGCACAATGATTTATGAAGTTTTGAATTAATAAATCATTTTATAGTTTTTCTTTTATGTGAGTTATGCTACAGAATAATAAATGTTGTCAATTACTTACTAAGTTAAAGAATTCTTCCTATAATTGGAGAAAGAGGGAGGCGCTGTATCTGTACTAATTTGCAATTTTTCTTCTCGAATTTAAAAGGAATTTATGCCCAAGCTCTGTGGAAATTAGGTACCTACCTATATTGTAACGTATCTTGTATTTTAATATCTTCAAGAACTTAATAATTTGCTTTTCTTGTTTTTCAAACCGATCAAAATCTAAAAGAAGCCAAGTCAAAAAGTACTGATGAGTTTCTATGAAAATTCTTCAATGTAATTTCTATTATTTTTTATATATTTACTTTCTTAAATATAAACTAGTTGCTAAGTTGGTTTTTTTTAGATCTCATTAAACGGAAATGTTTCGTGTTTATCAAATATCAATTTTTCTTTTGTTACAGACTGGAGTCAATTTAGCGCTTCTATTCCCTTCGTAAGTAAAAGTAACTACACATTTAGGTATACATATATATATATATATATATATATTAACCGCCTCTGTGGTCTAGTGGTACAACCACCGGTATCAGACTCAAGGGTCCCGGGTTCGATTCCCAGCGGGGGTACATATTGTATTCGGTTTGGTTGGTGGTAGGACTTGTTGTAAGCCCGCCTGGCTAGCTACCACCATCTTATCAAAGCCTGACGCTATAACAACAATGTTTTCAGCATTGTTGTGTTCCGGCAGTTCCAGATAAGATAGCCAGTTCCTCAGTGGTTGAGGATTCCGGGAAAAGCTCGCTTTCATCTTCAGCCTTATCAATACTTAACATCATGTATGATGAAGGCTAAGAGTTTCCCCGTCATTCATAAAAAAATAAAAAATAAAATAAAACATTACTATTAGTTAGCCGTCTTTTTTATGCTAGTAGACATAACTATTGCTCTTTACTTTCTTAAAATCGAGTTTACTACTTCATTTCTATTTGAGTTTAAAAGCTAATTCACTCGGTTGTTCTGCAGTCTGCTTGTAAACACAGACGAAAGTCGGGAAAGGCCATAACTTATTAAAGTCGACGCAAACAGTACGTACGTTTTAGCGTGGCTATGGCGTGCTGCCTGTGAGTCATTTACAATTATCGGGGGCCAGGGGGCGACTACCCCAAAACGAAATTAAAATTCCAAACGTGACGTCGGGATAATAGTCGATTCGTATTTTTTGAATAGATTACAAATTGCACTCGACTTGACTTGACGTGTTAAAAGGTTGTGGTATAATGATATTTTAAATTTTTATTACAATTCACGTCTGATATTATTGAAGTCTTTGGTTTTAAGTATACTTTTTATTACCTACAATACAGAAAAATAAATAACTCAAAGTCTAGTTGTTGCTTTAGATGTCCAAGATTTTTTCTCACGCTTATTCCGTAATGCGATTTCACGTTCCGACAAAACTGAAGCAGACACTTAATTTTGATTATTTATACTTTTTAAATTAAAACTCAATTACAATTTCCTAAAGTAACCCGTTAAAAGTTCTTTGTCTGTTTGTGAATTCTAACTAACTTAGTATTTACGGTACTTATAAACGTGACTGTTAGTCATCAAATGGGTCGTATCTTCGTTGTTTTCTTAATTTATTTTTAAAGTAAGTAAATAATTATTCATTTAAGTGTCTTGTAGTAGACAACGTGCACTTGCGGAAACATATTTCGATACTTGTACTTACAATTTAAGTAATTAGACAGGCTAACTTACTTATTTAATTTTATGTAGAAAGGCATCCATGGTTTAAATTATGAATTTAATAAATAAATAAATAATTGCATACAAACACATCAATTTAGCCCAGGTATTTGTAATTAAATTATAACTTCACTGAAGCAGATCTCAACTGACCGAAGCAAAAACTAAAAAAACCAGCGTTATTATTCTAACAATAATTACGAGTAAATACAATATATTACTACCCAACCTACCCTTCGAAACGCTACAACAATTACAAAAAACATTGTCTAAAAAATATTTACCAAGCCAAAGCAGAGCTGAGCAAAAAACAAGAAATCACCAGTCTTTGTACCCAAACAGTAATTACAACATCGTTCTACCGCCTTCCCGAACTTAGCTGGTAATGGCGTTCGACAGGGTTTCTCAAACTTGAAGACGTTAGCGAACCCCTAAAGGTATGATTCGGATAATGGATCGCGCGACCACCAAGACACAGATTAATAAATAGTTACTTTGTAAGCCAAGATACGAATGTTATCTTAACCCCAAAAGAGGAGAATCTACCTGTAGAAGAAAATAGGGGTTTTTATTCAATGATAGTTACTAATACCTACAGTGGGTAACAAAATCCTATCCCAATCCCAACTTCCTAACCATAATATTATAATATTATATTATGCTTACTATAATATTACTTATAAAATAATATTTTAAACTTTCATGTCTGTCTGTGCCATCACTATCTCTATTATGAAAACCGGGATTTTTACCATATTGATATTTCTACAGGAACAGGAACCACGCGGGTGAAACCGCAGGCGGAAGCTAGTTAAATATAGGTGGCCTTGTTTCTTGTCACAAATTGAGTTACTTAAATCGCCATTACCTAAATCATGCAATGAGCTCTACCATCTAATGGCGAACCCTTTTGAGAAACCCTGGTACGATAATGACCTGGCTCCAGCAAAACAACTCTGGCTAAAAGCTTAAGCGATTTCCATATCGTTTGCGAACAATAATAATCAATCAAGTCGGCTGACTCCACGGCTGGCTGCTAGTTGTGAATCGGTGCAATTAGTCGCCATGTTTGCAGCCCTGCCTACCTAACTAAATAGGTGATATATGCCAGTGCTTTTAAGCTAAATCCTTAACCAATTTTCTTCAATTCAGACCTTACGATTATTGGCACAGAGTAGGTAAGTTAAAAGAATGAAAATCCCACGACGGTTAAAACGTAATTGAAAAAGTATAAAATAATTTAAAAACCACCTATTTAATTTTCCGTCAAGGTTTGCCATTAAATGAACCAGTTTTGCAGTTCTAAAGTAATGTGAATAATTTGAGATATTTCATTGCCATACTTATTTATATTCAAGTTGAAATTTAAAATAATGATGGCATCCCCTGAAGGATAATTAAGTTGGGGGTTTTAAAATTATTTTATCATTTGTAAATTACTTTTTAACCATTGTGGGCTTTCCAAAATTTTTAATTTTGATTTTTATTTCAAACTTTTTAGAGAGCATAAATATCATGTAGGTAGGTACATTGTACTACTTACATAAAACATATTACTGAAAACCGCATCAAAATCGGACTTGTTTTGGAGATAAATGGCAACATTGATTTGCACAAACAAATAATTACTGCAGCGCCCCCTGGTGAGTTGTCACATCAAACCCGGATCTATCACTGAAAACCGCATTAAAATCGGACTAGTAATTTTGGAGATAAATAGCAACATTGGGTTGCCCAAACAAGAAACATCCTCTCACCCCAAACGCATTACCGTCTCCGTACCGTCTCGTCGTGGGTAAAAATATCAGAATTGCCGTATTAAAATATAATTACTCTGATATGATTTTCAGTGCTAGCATAACATAGCTTGCTATCTCTTGCAAATGCAAGTAACTTTAAGTTCGAAAGCAAACTTACAAATAGCGACCTTAAGGTCGGTCGGCTTAATGCACACCAAAAAAATATTACTGTATTTTTCAACAACGTTAATCAAAATTCAACTAAAACTTACACCCACTGCATGCATACGTTGATAATAAAATAAGTTTAAAACACCCTCCACCCTAGTCTGTGGGATTATTAAAAAGTTGGCTGCGTTCTGACTGCATCAACAACACACACACACACACACACACACAAACACACACGTTTTTCCACAGGTTTACACGCAAAGTGGCGCGGCAGCGCGACTGAGCACCGCACTTTAGATATTTTTATCTGATAAAGAGCTAGACTTATGGGAAAGTAAACGTCTACACGATAGCTAAATGTTTAAAAAGCTAAAAGTTATCTAAATTGCACAGTGTGGTTTTCAGCATTGTTATGTTCCGGCAGTTAGAGATACATAGCTAGTTCCTCAGTGATTGAGGATTTCAAGAGAGGCTCGCTTCCATCTTCAGCCTTTTCAGTACAAGGCTAAAAGTTTCCCCGTCGCTCATAAAAAAAATAGATTCGAACCCTGAGATTCTTATGTATTTTAACTAGAATTTGTACTATAAAAAAAAAACTCTTTTTGGCAGACAGCGAAATGAACGATCTTATGCGAGTTCTTTTTTGCTTATGAGGAACGAGGTTCCGACATCGTTCCATAATTTGAAAACCCCCTCAGAAAATCATTGTCTCTATAAAAAAAAACAAACTATTCGTACCTTTAAACGAAGTTATGATTATGGCAAGGCATCGTGCGATGAAATATTCTGAAAGTGACAACAATGCGTGTAAACAATGCATTTAATTTTTCTACAAGTCTAAATCTACAATCAACTTTGAATCGAGCATATGTAGCACTACGATTTAAAATAACCTGGAGAATTTCGAGCCTCTGTGCGACATACGGTGGTACAATATTTTCGATTTCGTTTCGATAGTCGATGCGATCACAGACTGCACAGGCACACACGTTAGGCCGTGCTTAGAATACATAGTAGTGTCCTTGGCTTTAGAATTTGTTCGTTACTCTGCGTTTGGCACAACACTGGAATTGTAATAAGGAACATTCGCATAACGAAGGCATAGGTTTATTGAAATTTCAATATTCGTAATAATGAACTTGTAGCAAGTTTCATTGTTTTTTTTTTATTAATTTCTGTAGTGCAACGAATAAGCTCCTATGTGAAAGTTTTAATAAATTATTTTTTTAGCAAACAATATATTTCTTTTGCTTTCTATAATAACTAACCGTTACCTAAGTATATTATAGGTATAAGTACCAAGAAACTAAGTAAAGAAGTAACAACCAATTTAAGATACTTAAAGTGAAAAAAAAAAATAAGTTAGTCTGACAAAACAATACTTACATCTAGGGAAAAGTGGCATACGACCACGGCAATTTCAGATGAGAATATTTTTTTTGTTTCATACTTTTTTGGAGCGTGATTTTTCAGTAGTCGGGTTTAAGTTTATGCACTTATTTTTTATTTAAATTATTTTGTAGTTGTAAAGTATGTAGTTTAAGAAGCGTTTTATGTTTAACTCCCTGCTAAGACGTAATCTTATGGAAATGATTACCAAAATTCGATTTATGCAAGCAAAGCCGCGAGCAAAAACTAATCAATTATATGTTTTTGAAACGTGCTTACCAAGAGCTTTCATATGACACCAAACACGATATTCTTTAAAAAAGAAAGTTTTTTAGTTCATAGCTTAATGTCGTCTAGTGGGCGCCATATTAAATTTCATGTGACGTGACATTGCCTATAACCAGCGGACAATCGAGACGCTTACAACGATACCTCAATAGGCTATTTGACAGGTTTTGAAAATCCATTTTATATTATGTAGTGGAGTTTACGGAACCCAGTAAAAGTTGTTTTTTTAAATTCTGGTACATATTTGCTGTTCTTAGACCTTCCATGCTGACTTTCTTGGGAAAATAGAAGCAGTGATTTCCCGTTGCCTTCTGCCCCAACATTTTAGAAGTTATTTAAGCTCCAAGGCCGTTGCTGCCTCTTCGGTCGGTTGCCCGACCGGTAGTATGGTTATACCGCCATTGCTCGGTCGCCAGAGCCTTGTCAGTTGTCTAGCAGGGAGCACCACGGCGCCCAGTGGACGACGCCGCCAGTTGTTCGTGACGAACTACCAACGCGTGCAGGTGAGGTTGACCTTTGGGCCGGATAATGGTGTTATTTCCGATCTCCCCTTACTCCCCATTTCCGATCACTCGTCATGCTCCAAACTATACACGGTCGTAAGAGACGCGCTGGACCGTAACCGGTGGAGGCATATCATCCGCTCCAGATGCAACCCTGATGCTGACCACGATCCTCAGATATGAGGGACCGACCCCAGAGAGAGACATATTTCAATATCAAATTAAAAATTCAATATTTAAATACCGCGCCAAAACGCTACTTTGACAATATGGCGCTGCAATGGGTTCGGTGACGTCACTTGCCTGTATTCTGCATATCATCCACATACGTAGTCAAACGATGTTTACAAGCAGGTGACGTCATTATAAACTCGACGAATCAGGAGCGTTTTGTGTCACGTGACAAAACGTTTAAAAGATGCATTTTTTTTGACGGATTTTTAAATAAATTTATAATTATTTTCAACTTACGTTAATAAAAAACCATTTTTAAACTCATAATTTTATACTGATAACAGTAATTGACACTTTATTTTTCGCATTGTCAAATAGCCTACATACCTACTGGCCAAAATCATAACCCTCCTTTTTTTGTTTTGCCGTAGTCGGGTAATTAAACTAGTCATATTCCAATATGAATTTCATTTTATAGTACACAAATTATTGAGGTGGAAAATATTAATTTGATCAATGAATAAGTCGGTTGGTACCAGTGTAAATGAAACAACTCCGCGGTTGTGGGGTTAAAGTAATTGAATGTTATTAATTAAATACCGATAGGGTTTAATCTGTAAATGGATAACGGTTCATAGAATGCTTTCATATAAATAGTTTACAATTAGTTTGCTTTATGTTTTTTTTTTTCATAATTATAAACTTTTCATTTTTAACCACCCTTTGTAATGGGGCATGGAGGCATAGAATTCATTAATAAGTCGAATCATTCATCATGTTATGCTTCCGACTGCATGTTATTATGTTGAACAAAAAATATGTATATTTGATCTTGTTCCCATCTTTTCAGTTGACTTGTCATTTTGTGCAGGCGGGTTTTTTTAGTTTTTTAAATTTATATATTTTTATTCATACCTTTTTAGTTATTTATCGGTAACGATATACGTTTGACTAGCTTTTTAATTTGAAGACCATATTGAAGTATAAAAAAAAAGTTTTTTCCACTTCAAATAATAGCACCTCACAGCCGCTATGTTGTTTTTTTTTTAACATCACTTATCTAAAAAAAACACATGGGCTGTCAAGACAAATCTAACGATAATCTTAGTTATCGAAATCCGTTCAGCCGTTTGGGAGATAAGAGGTAATAAATAATATTACATATTAACATACATACTCGTACCAGATACGCGCGAAAAACATAACCCTTCCTTTGCAGTCGGGTAAAAAAGGAAGTTGAGATCTTATGTTATGCCCGAGTTACACGTGCTAAGTCTTTAGCGAAATTGGTAAGTACAGTAGTGTAAACGATCAGACAGTGGTGAGTCAACTTGGCTTGCAATCTGCCTTGCATATAAAATCGGGCGCTGACACTGTACTCGCTACTGTCCTTACCTTGTGTAAATCGGGCATTAGATCCATCCATCATTTATATTAATTTGCCGTAGATACAAAGACTTTTAAAACATGACGTAAAAACATTTCCAAAGGTAACGTAGAGTAATAAACAGATCAAATTGACGTCGGCAAAGATCACACAAAAGCTTTCAATAAAAATAAAAGTTCGTCAAGTCGGCAAACGGTTGGCAAATGTTGCCAACGTGGCCCCAGTTGGGAATTCCCGGAAGCCGCCATCTCTGCCGAGAACTTTATACGAAAAAGTACGTACTTGTATCCACAGTTCAGAAGACATTTTCCAATTCAGTGAGCATATTTTGAAGTAATTTTGATCCTTTTGTGAGGTACAATTTGATTTAATTTTGAAACCCTTCGTCTGTCGATATTTTGAAATTCAATTAGGTAACTTGATACTTTCAGCACAGATTAATAAATAGTTGCAACTTTTAGTTGTACTTTGTAGCAGAAAATATTGAGAAAAGTGAGTAACTACTACGGCTATATTATTTGAATTATCTACAAAACTTTTAATTTTATAATATCCTTTGTGTTTATTACAAAATATTGAGTACTATTAAAAACGCTATTAGTAATGAAACAGTTACAGAAAACGCGTGACTTTTCTAGATTCTTCCTTCCTTTTATTGAGGTTTCGTCCTCAACCAGAACGAATTGCAGGTCGGTCGATATTTTGTCCTAGACTATATTACTATCGCTGTTTTCCACATGTTTTTTTTTTTTTACAATCACACCAATTATCTAGTCCCACGTTAAGTTTCATGAAGAACTTGTGTTATGGATACTAGATAACGGATAAACATACTTATATACTTTTTTTTTGTAAATACATACTTAATATACATATTAAACACCCAGACCAAGACAAATAGACATGTTCATGCACACAAATATATGTCTTGTCCGGGGATCGAACCCGGGACCTCTGGCGCAGAAGGTGGGGTTAGTACCCCTGCGCCAAACAGGTCGTCAAACTCTTTCCCCTGAGACTCTAGGTTTACCTTACTACTAGGATATGTAACTATGTATTTTACTTTACCTAAACTCCAAAAACCACTTAGACGAAATTAGATCCTGCCTATTTAAAGATCCAAAACTACATGAAAAGCTTGCTAGACAAATAGCCCTTAGACGGCCGGTCCAGGAAAGGTTGCGGTGACAAATGTGTCCCGGGGGCAGTATTGTGTTTTCCTCGCTCGGCCCGGGTCCCAAAAACTCGTAATGCCCAGAATTTATCTTGTTTAACTTAGAAATCGGCAGGCACGCATGCTGGGTTGACTGAAATTAATTTTGACAAACTGTTCAATTTGTTGCTGCTAGTACCTTGTTAAGCAAACATGATAAGTATCCAAAATAGTATAAGTTATTAGCTTACAATCTCAAAATAGTGTAGGTAGACCATTGAAGTATCATATAAAAGAAGTAATCATAATCAGTAATTAGCTCTAAGAGGTAGCCGCTATCCAAACAATTAAAATGTTAAAAAGATATTCTAAAAGAAGGTTGTTTATGGGTTTACATATCCCAAAAGTGAGAACAGTACTCCATGCATGATCGAACTTGTGATTAGGCAACTGGTCCAGAGCGTGAAGTAATTTCTCACCTTTGCCAGTAAAGCAAAGCTTTTTTCACGCAAATTTTTACTTTTAATGAAACAGTCAAAATTAAGAGCTAGTGAGCATGTCACGTCTAATCACAAAAAACGGCTCACAAAAAATTCAGGTCAAAAGGACCTTTTTTAGCGGGGAACAGACATGCCTCGATTTTTGGTTGAACGTGCCCTGTCTCTTGTCCTGTAACTCGGTTGGCGTTTGGCATAAGGTGTAAGTACATAAATTGGCCTTTACATTAAAGGACCAGCAGGCCTACCGCCATCTTTTAGAAACCGTCATGTCGTAAGAACGTTTTGTTTTCCTTTTGTTTCAATACTGTTTAAATTACAAGCTTGACTTTATTTGACACAAGACGTCGTAGTAGGTTTGATTGATAAAAATCTTGTTTGAGTGAATGATTGAGCGATGACGCCACAAAACTTCCGTCAAAAGACAAGCTTGTTTTAAGAGGTTCGCGGTACGATATGACATATATCAACATTGCGCCGATACAAACTGACATTAAACAATATTGCGTTAAGAGATGGCGGTAGGCCCCCAGGGTGAAAAATCAATGTGACGATTAGCAAGTATGCATGCACTAAAGGTTTATTTATATTTACAGACACGTGTCGGCACAGACAACACATTCTTGTTGAGAAAGCTAGCCGGTTCCGGCCCGTGTCAGCCCATATAGATTTTTCTGCCACGGCACGTGTCTACTAAATGCTTGTATTAGCAGAAAATACCGAATATTAGTAGATCGTTAATATACAGAGAGTACCGAAACTTTCGGACGGACTTCGGTTTAAAGGCAATGGCAGGCGGGGTTAACCCAGAAGTATTAGTCCTAAGAACTATGGCTGATGTACCATTAGGACCATTGGATTTATTCACGTCCACTTCACGTCGGTTTGTTAGATGTGTATTTCCGACATAAGAGTCCAATAACTTGGTAAACCAGATGGTGCAGCATAGCCAAACCAGTTTCTTTTTCTAGATAGATTAGAGCTAGAGCTTAGAGATTAGAGCTTAAAGATAATTGGTTCTAAACTTTGATTGTATGAATAATCAGTCTGTAGTGATTGCAAATACGGTCGGCCGAAAGTATGGTCAGAAGATTATATTTATAATAATATGTCATCCATAAATAATAGCCGCGAGTGCTACCATTCTGAAAGAAAGCCTTTCTGATCGTGGAAATTGTAATTACGAAAATATGCAGTAACTGTCAATTAGTCCTTAATATATTTTGTTTTATCGCTTAGCATTTCTAACTTATTTCTAAGAATTGTTTTTTACTATTATTGAGAACCGAGTATACGGGTTCTCTCATACGATAGTGCCGGTACCAACTAATGTGCCTCCGTACCAGGATTCCCGGGAAATTTTCAGGAAATTTATCATACGTGTACCCTACACTTAATCACAACTGCACAAAGTGTATTTCCACGTTTAAATAATTAGTCGTTTCCTAGTATTTTAAAGGTTTCGTTCGATACACATTAGTTTGTTCGGATTTAATACTTGCTTAAGATTGCTTAGATTTAATGCATGCTTTTAATATTTATTTTGACAGTTACCTTAGTGATTATTCAGATTGGTAAGGTGAAAAATAAACCTTTTTAGGGTTCCGTACCTCAAAAGGAAAAAACCCTTATAGGATCACTTCGTTGACAGTCCGTCCGTCCGTCCTTCTGTCAAGACCGTTTTTCTCAGGAACGTATGGAACGTATGTATCAAACTGAAATTTATATCTTATACTCAGGTCTACTGTCCCTTGGAGCTGTGAAAAAATCAAACTTCTAAGCCAAAGAAATCAAAAGATACAGCCGTTTATGCCGCAAATTTCCGCTAATTACTCGCACGGGAATCAAAACCTGCAGGATAGGTACTTCCCGTATACTTAGAATCTTGAAGTTTGGTACGAAGTTACGTCTTATAGTACAGATAAAGGAAAAATTGCGAAAACCGTAAATTTTTAGTTATATCATATAATAAAAAATATTTTTGAAAATTTTAAACGGAACCCTCGGTGCGCGAGTCCGACTCGCACTTGACCGGTTTTTTGACACATAAAATAAATAAATAAACTATCCAATTGATAACCGGATATGAAACTAAGATAAATAAGTACTATTAATCTCTATAAATAGCTAATCCGTTACTCAGTCAGTGATACGTACTTGGAATCCCAGAGGTTCCACAAGCTATGATCAATGAATTATGGCAAAATCTTGGTAAGGACAACAATAGATTGCAGATTGTATGATATATTGTGTATGATATCAACAATATTAATTGTCTCGGATCTCCGGGCGGAGTTACTGAGATTTTCGAGGAGGATCTCAAACCATATAGTTAGATCAACTTGCTTGGAGAATTGTTTGTAGCTACGAAGTTGGAACCGAGATAGAATCAAGACAGTTGGCGTATGAAAATAGAACTGTGTCGTATTCTGAGTTTGGGAAGTTAGTAAATAAATCTTAACTTTAGATTATCTTTGTTAGGTCACAAATACTAAGAATACTGTATGTGGAATGTCTGTTGAGAACTTGAGACATTGAGCCACTTGAATAAAGGAAAGCATTATCTTTTGCTTCTATTATTTGAAATAAATACTTCGTATTTGATAAAAAAATCAGTAATTATTCATAAAATATGAAGCATTCACTTTAAATAATAGAAGCAAAAGGTAATGATTACCTTTATTGAGCACATTGTCTCTTCTTCAAAATAATGCACCAAAAGTTAACATATACGTACCAATAGTTTGATGTACCGTCGATTGTATTTGCTAATTCCTTCTTAGGGAAAAATTATAAAAATTGCTTTATGAAGCAATGTGAAATAAATATTAAAAATATACCAACAAACAACAAATTGTATGAATAATCTCTCAGATAAATTCTCAGACGGGAAATCACTTGTGGCCGAGTTAATTTTTTCCAATATTTTTCTATTTAAAATTTACCATAAGTATAAAAATAGCATTGAAAAATGCAAAAATTACAAAATCATAAATTATAACGCGACAGTAATGCTTATGAAAAAAAAAATGATTAAACAACTCTTGCCACTATTTCTAGAGTTGTAATAAAGATAAAGGAAGCTTATGTTATCATGTCTTAAATTCCATTCGAACAATGGGTACGCAGTGATAATGAAGGCGCAATTAAGGTCGGTTCACATGAACCCTAGCCTAGCTCCCTGTTCCCATGCGACCGAGCGTGACTCCCGCCCTATCTGTATACCGACTCCTGCGTATCTGATATTTTATTACGTATTCCTAGTAATAAGTACTGTTATAGCAGTTCTAGGAAGTGTAATTTTCTTGCAGGAAAGACACAGATTTTTTTCCAGTTCAAGATAAGCAAAAACTGCAAACTGTGGCCTCTAAGATGGAGCATGCTTTTTCAGAAAGTTCCTATTGGCATTTTATTCGCGATGTTTATTGCAAATCACAAAGTTAAACCCCATCTCTACCACTATTATCTTTATTTAAATACTCGGTTATACCCGCATGGTTCCGGTTCCCGTGGGCATCGTCGTCTCAACCATATAACACCTACTGCTGGGTATAGGCCTCCCCCAAAAAGGGGGGGGGGGGGGGTTGGGGGTTGGCGATCGCAGTATGGCCAAGTATGTAGGAGACGCGGAGCTCCCTTAGTCGCCTTTTACGACACCCACGGGATGAGAGGGGGTAGTGCTATTCGAAGCCGACACTACACATGGGCGACCCGTAAGCATATCTGGATAAAAGTACCCTATGCTTCTGTCCGTCCTTTCAACTAACTCTATGCAAAAAATAAAGTCGATTTGTTTCTTAGTAAGGGCGTGAAGGATGGACAAACAAACACGCTGTCACATTTATGATATTAGTTAGGATTAGGATGCTCATCCTTAATTGTTAAAATTTGTTTAAATGAAAAAAACCTCGCATGTTGTATTAAATTAGACCATACCTCCTTCAGTGCTGACTTTTATTCGTAGACTGGAAACTGTAGTTTTATGCCATAATATAGACAAGCCCATTTTATTCCGTAACCATTGATTTTAACTTCAGTAGCATTTGAATTACATTTCATGTCAAGGTATGTACATATCATAGGCAAACAAGAATTTTATTTTGATGATTTATAGCGGCATTGATGAATTTGAAGCATTTAAGGAATTAATTGATTCAGTCAGATACGATACGGTATATATGTCGAGACTGCAGACTGCATCATTATTGCATCGAGTCCAGTTTGATTATTCCCCGAACTATGTTCTATCAAATATTCATTGAGACTAATACCCTCGCATAGTGTCAGCTCAGCATGTGCCTGTTTGGAATCACCGCCAACGTGGAGTGTGACAGCGTGAATGACATATCAAAGAGTACTTATTGTCCTAGAGGTACTTAATTGTACAAAGTGATACACACATACTTTAGAAGACTTTTTAATTCTATTAAAGAGTATTTTAAAGTGTTTACTCTTAATGAGATTATTATATAAAATCTAGGTAACTATATTATCCAACCAGCAATATGAGAAGCAAAATCGCCCTATCCGTTAGCTTCCAAAATCTCTACATTTTTACATCATAATCATGTAATATACATACTTATGTATGATGTTAACTAATGATTAGGTTGAAGATGGAATCACGGAAATACTCAACCACTGAAGACCTAGCTATCTTATCTCTTAACTGCCAAAACACAACAACTGAAAACATCATAACTATGGTGATTTGGTGACAGACTTAGATAAGATGGTGGAAACCAGGTTGACTTAGAACAAGTCCATCCACCAAAAACATGTCTCAAACCTTCAAATAAAAATACTGCCTAACGTACTGATAGCGGTCGAATAACAAGAGTTAACTATGAATACAATTTTATTTCACTACTGGCGAAACATAATTTTAACTTACCTACTGTTGACACGAAAATAAGAAGAAGAAGACAAGCAAACGATATTATGTAATAAAAAATAAGAAACATATTGTATACCTCATTTGAATATCCAAATAGGATAACGTAGGTAGGTCTCGACATTTAAAAGGCCCGTCTCGATTGTGAAGGCAAGAGATTCAAGATTGTCGTCGGCCTCCCCTTATGCACTCCTGTTTGCGCTCATTGAATACAAATGCTTTCATTTGGGATAATATTACAAGTACCCCGGTCACAATATCACACTCGTTTGGAAGTCTAGACGGACGCCTACAACTTAATTACAGGACTCTCTCAAAGTCTCTTAACTTCGCGTGTTTAAAGTGTAAAAGTTTGTTCTATAACTGTCTACTTATGCGCCAAAATTAAATACAGTTTTGTAAAGCAATTTTGGAATTGTAGTAACAAAAAATTGGCTTTGTGAAAGCGAGTAGGTACATTTTTCACGACATACAGAATATCGCAAGTAGCAAATCTTTACACTTGCCACTCCCATAACCAAATTTGATTCTGAGCTGTGTATTGTTGCTAGAACTAATATTGTTATCCAAATAGACATATATCCAACAGTGTCTTCAACCCTGTATAGTCAGAACGTCTTTCCAATGGCAATAAAAAAAATTAACAAACTACCTAAGGACATTTAAGAATTACCCTTAAACTTCTTTAGGAAACCATTGTGGCAGTTTCTTCTGAATAAATGCTATTATTATCAATTTTGAATTTAATTATTTTATCTCATTGTAACATACATTTTGTCGGACATTACAATAATTACTAATTATTGCAATCTTAAATTGACATACATATTGTATGATAATACCTTTGACATTTAATAAGTGACATTATTTGACATCTAATTGAATTATTGTATTAGTCTAATATTTTCTTCCCTTTAATAATATTGTCAAGTCCGCTATTTTGTGTAATACTTATATTTGCGTGCAAATACTTGGTGCAACGCGTGATCATTTTATAATATATATAAACTCTGCAACAGCTTTTGAACCGTGTTTGCTTGCAAATAAATGATTTGATTTGATTAATTTTGAACACTGAAAATCTAATTAGATAATTAGCGACAATAGTCGATTTTCATATAAACGAGGTAACTTTGGAGCATTGGTTCTCTGCTAAGGATTGACCGAGCTGTGATCTGATAATGGCCATCCAGGGAGTGAATGGAGGAGATCCAGATTGTTATACACCCCCAACACACATGATCTACATTCTAAAAGATGTAAAGATCAAAGTGTTACGTTTCAGAAATTCCATACATTTTATGCTATTTGTGCGATTTTTTTAAACACATCCCTTCATCTCTTAGAATGTTGATCAGATCAACTGGGTGTGTTTAGCAATCTGGATCTCAGATCACAGCTCGGGTCAATCCTTGGCAGAGAACCAAGGCTCCAAAGTTACCTCGATTGTATGAACATCGACTAGTGTCGTTAATTATGTGGCCACCACCGTACATGTTAACATGGCAAAGTAATTTATTTTTCATTCTTTTTCAGTAGTTTAATTCGCGTCTTATTAAGATCTAAAATAATTGAAATAGCATCTACCGTGCTTTCAAGATCATTATACCATAAAAGGAATGCCAACGATTTATTTCATCGCTACCAATGATTGCTGCTCTGCGCTTGAGTCTCGTCGATTGATTAAATAATACTAACATTAATCTTGGCATTCTTTGCTACCTGAGTACTATCTTTACGTAACTTGGCTGCCTATTTTTTATTATAGGATAATAAAATAGGCAGTAAATTACGTAAATTTGTTTTCTTTTAATATTGGCCGATAATTGACGGAATGTTCTTTAAATAGGTATCTCAATTAAATAATTCAACATTATTTGTCCGATGCGTACTCGAACATAATCTATGTTACTTATAGTAACTTAATCATAATTTAATTCCTTAGCGAAGCTTTTTACACTTACTTCCTATTTTTATACTGGATCCAATTTAGCTGTGTCATTTATAATCTTATTCAAGGTTAACCCAAGTCACATCCAATCACTAAAGGAATAAGTTTTTCGCAAAGCAATTTGCCTACATTCTTCTCATAGAAATTCGTTCGTCCGTGACGGCGTAATGGTCTATATGAAAATGTTCACCCTTGTCACAACACCTGCCGGCGGTGTCAGGGAAAAATGAAACATTTCACACACCATTGGGTCGATATTTAGTAAGTTATTGTGAATGTCCTCTGGTCCTTGAAGTTAATTCGATTGGAAACTAGATTGCTAAATGTCTTTTGAAATTATCAGACCCTTTTATTGCCTGACTGGTATTTGTTAAAATTGGTTAAATAAATACCAGTCAGGCAGTCAGGAAACTGTCACTTTCGTTCGCAAATATGAAAACAAAGACAGCAAATTTTAAACTAGGTTTAACTCCTTAGACCTGAGAGGGTCCAAAATGGGCACTAACGCAATATTGCTAAGTGAAATAAAACAACTTTTACGGATATTTAACGCGCTGTATTTCACGAACTAAGATCTAATTGTCCGTATTTTTTAGGTGGCGAGGATCTATGGCTTATCAAACCTGATGTAGTGGGTGGGTCCTCAAAAGTGTGTGAACATGCTGCATGCATGCAACATGGGAACAAAAATTCGTCCCCAGAATGTTATGTGAGACTATTGAAATCACCAAATATCCAAATTTCAATAGAGATGATGGTTGGAAGATACCACCAGCTTGGGACCCTATTATCTAAAAATAAAAGTCACAACCCAAATCACACACTGCAAGACTAAAGATACGGTTAGCTCTTTTTGTAGATAAATATCAAATATAAAGGTGGAGAGAACCACATCTTAATTTTCTATATAAAGGTGGAGGTCCGCTCGCTTTCGAAGTCTTCTTGTCAGTTTCTTTCTTCGATGGTCCTCCCAATTTGTCAACTGCCAGTATAGAGTCATTAGTTTTTTTCTTTTGTTAATAATGAATATTTAAAATCATAAACAAATCAAAATACCAAAGCCATACTAAAAGTCTAACCGTATCCGAACGGAAAATAATAAATCAACTTTTCGAGGGTAGACTTAGTGAGTCATCCCGTGACCACGACAGTTGAAAAGGTGTCGAATGTCGGAAAAACCGAAACACCCTAAAAATACGGAGAATTAGATCTTAGTTCGTGAAATACGGCGCGATAAATATCCGTAAAAGTTGTTTTATTTCAATTAACAGTGCGCGCCAAAACTTAAGATGTACGTATTGCTAAGTGAATTCCCTGACAATTCATTTATTTGTTTATTTTCTATGGAGTTTAGAAACGTGTCAGTGTCAGTGTAGCAGATTTTGCTTTGAATTTTTTAGACGCAAGCATACTTACTGCAATCAAATTCCATAGGAAATAAACAAATAAATTAATCGTTAGGGAATTCACTCAGCAATGTTGCTTTAACGCCCTTTTTAGACCCTCTGTTTTGTTGAAACACCTACAAGGATGTGGCTAAAATCACAAATGCAGAGCCTGAAATGAAAAAGAAATGTCTTGAAGTTCTGATGTGTTGTACACCCCTGATGTGTCGTAGTGACACCCGCCTCTTTCGTGCTCTACAATCTTTTCCTTTAGTCCTAAATGGGATAAGTGATAAGGAGATTGGTTTCCATGCGGAGTCTTTTTTGTGAAATGTGTAAAAAAGGCATGTTTTTTGTGAATAAATCACTTTTATATAAGAGACAAAACAAATCGTGAAATCGAGTCTTGCGCTGTGTCTTTTCAAGGTAGGTAGTTTCCAAAATTAAATTCACAAAGATACGAAAGTTTCGTGCTAGCGAAACTGGAACTTGTACAAAGATTACATAAACATGAACAGATATAACACTTTTAGTAGCTCTATGTTTAATATCAAGTTCTCACTATCCGCATTATTTACCGGCTATAGGTTTAATACTTTGCTTAGCTATCCATAAAGTCTATATTTTCATTTTCATTACGTCCATTTATTCTTTTATAATCAAGATTTAACTGAAATTGTTTTGATCGGGAGGTACACAACAAAAATCTGCATATTATATTGTAAATATACCTAAATGTCTTTCAGTTTCGGATCAGGGGCCCCTACCACGTAAAAATATAGGTCCGCCCTTTATGGGCTTGAATTTGGCAGTAGAAAACCTTAATATTCTAAAATCTGTTTCGTAGTGTCAGGTGATTTACCCACGCGTCTGCCTAATTCCTGTCCTATGCTGTAAAGCTTTCGGTATTTTACAACACAACCGGCTCTACGCAACCTGCTCCGGTCGCGTCTGCAACATAAACACGCTACTCTATGGCAATGGCAAGTTATCTCCGGCGAAGTGGTAGAACTGCAAACAGCTTCTTGGCAAGCCGCTTATGTCCCGCTCCGAGGAATTTGCACAAACTTGAAAATTTAATGAACAAGCCGCTCGCTCCTTAGGGATCCCACTCGTTCGGCTCATTGTGCACGCGCCGGGAATCTCGGGAATTAGCGTGTGCCACTTGAGTCATTATGTAATTTGTTATACGGGCTAATTTCGTGAGTCTTAATGTGGAAGAGTGTTTTTGTTCCTTAAGTTCCTTAGCTAAACGAATTCTTTGATCTATTATTATGATACATACCAAATACTTTACATACGAATACTCGTATGTTAAGTACAAACAATTTGAAGTGTTCTGTTTGTGTTTGCTATTTGCAAGTAGCCACTATTTATCGCCTTAGTGCAGTTTCAGGACTTTTTAATCACTATAGATACATAATCGCGCCCTTCTTTCGCAGGGCTAGACAAGACAGATATCACTTCTTTTCGCTTTCTACGATCTCATTTTATCTATATATCTTTATTTCTGTTGCTTTCACTCCTCTCATTACATGATCGATCATCATGCTCGCATTTTTTACTACAATGTTTGGGTTAATCTCTCATTATACCTACTTACAACGTTATAATTTAGGTTAAGTGTAACTGTGCTGTAGCAACACTTTGTTCTCTCTCTCTTTCTTGTTGGCCAATTGAACCGAGGAATATACGGTTTTCGCTTTAAGTCCTGTTTCTTTAATTTTATCGCGCATTAAGAATACTAGCCATAAAAAAACCCCCATGAAGCAGCTGTCAACATGGTCCTTCGAGTCGAATTTGAACAAACGACTTATGGATACAAACTTAATGCTAAGAACTCTTTGTGTTTGATATTCGCCGATTACCTAACTCGATACAAGTCCACATAATCGCGGTAGGCTTGTAGCAATAAACTGTTACAAACTGGCCGTGGTTCAAGGGCGGTCGGCCGTACAAGGCCTCGGCAGAATGCCGCTACTGTTGACGATAACGTCTTTTTATCGTAATACTTGCGGCCTCACGCGACTTTCTTTGCGTGGATTTAAGTGTTGTAGAGTGATTTAGATTTTGTGCGACATTGTAAGTATAATTTATTCCCGATTTTATTCAACATTTTTTACCAACTTATTCAGCGGCCTTTGCGTGAAAAGCAAACAGACGATTTGCTTTGTTTGAAGATTTGTTTTTATTGCAATTTTTATATGTACATAGGATAACATCTTTGGCTACTGCCTTACCCTTTCGTAGCATTACATTCATTTATTAAAAAAATCAAAACAACGTTTTAGCAAAGTGGAAAATTATACTTCAATTTTAGGCTCAACCATCGTACAATTACATTTAAATACCTACATTATTTACTTTGACCTAAAACCAACATAGCTTGCCTATAATATTTATACTTTATAACAAACTGGGGCCTTACTATCAACTTTTTGCTATTCATTTTAGGTTATTTTTAGGTTGTGAGAGAGGGATGCTGCCATACGACGCATATAGCGGCGTCTCACTCTCACTACCTGAAAATAACCTATAACGTAAAAAATTACCGCTTTTTTTATATGGTCGTTATCATGATTGATGAAGTTTTCGAGCTTATTGTTCATTCAAGTGAGAATTTTTTAATCCGTAAAAGTAGATTTATTTCTGTATACCTATTCATTTATTTTATCATTTTAGAAACATAATAATAACTCTAGTTCATCCCTCCAAAATACTTATACGTGCCGTCACCGCTACATGCAACGAAACTTATATTGAACTTCATTTTACTCGATGATAGAAACGATTTGAACATTATAAGCAAAAAGCGTTGTTTTATACACCAGCCAACGCCATTTGCCACCGAATAGCCGGTTTGAAGAAGATTGACGGAAACGCATAGTTTAGCGAGCGTATCTATTTAAAATTTCATACGGTTTTTTCGAGCTGCTGCGAGTTAGGCTTGCGCTGTACTTGTATTATTCAAAAAGCAATTATAGACCAAAAAATACATAGACATAGCTAGCTATATACTCGTAGGTACGTGAAAATCAAGCATATGAGAAAGGATCAACCTATTTTCCCGGAGGATTCGCTGCTCCGCTCGCCTCTCTAGGGAGAGGTGTCGCCAGGAGGAGGCGCAGTAGCTGTGGGGCTTGGGCGGCGGGACGGGGAATCCCGTCGTCCAGCTAGGACCCCCCGTGGTTAATGGGCGCGCCAGGTGTTCCCGCGCGCCCAACAGTAGTGGTAGTCAGGGTCACTCCACCGACCCAGAGAGGAAGGCCCAAGAGGGCAGACGCGGGGTGGAGACCCGGTAGACTGCTACCCTTGCCCCGGTAGTCTCCGTCCGTACGCGAGGAAGGAACACCCAGGGGGTTTTAGTGGGTCCGAGTCCCACATAACCTCTCTGTCTCCCCGGACGGGGGGGTATGCGCGGGCATTTACCATGAAAAAAAAAAAGGATCAACCGATTTTACTGTTTTTTTTATTAAATTTAAGGTTTAATCTTCTTAATTTTGGTTGCCAAGTTGCCATTGTTATTACTAAATGTGCGGTTGTATTTCGGCCTTAAATTAATCTGTCCAATCCAGGAAAACTGTTGAGTAGTTGTTGAACGTTCTGCATTTTTAAAAACGCTTACTTTTAAAGTCTCACTATAAAGGTTTGTAACCAACTCGTCGCCACTGAAGAATATGCGGAGAAATAAAACACGTCCTTACGTATCGGAGTATATTCAACGACAAAATCTATGACAATCCAGTTTCAAAAACTTGCGAATAATTATTTGAATACCCACATACATTACACTTTTATCAATTGTTGAATTTCTTTCTTTGATCAAGTCGTTCCGGCTTATACGGAGGGTCACCACCACTGGATATAATTAAATTAAGAGATGGACTTTTAACAAAATGGAAGAAAGGAAAGACTAGTTAAAGTTTACGGCAGTAATTACAGTAATGACTATTCAACTAATTGCCCGGATGTTAATTAACCGAGAGAGATTTCGTCACTGACGGGAGTTTAACTAGGTGTATGGAGTTTTACGATGATAATAAGTTAATCATAACTCACCATTTCCATTCACCCACATACACTTAGTCACTTTGATTAATAACTTAATTCTATTTTAGAATTAAAACACCAGAAACATTGTGTTTTTTTTTCAAGTAATACTAATTTAATTATGATTTAGTTTTATTTGCGTCTTTTCCCCTAAACGGTCACAATTCCAAATAGGTTTCAAATAAAGCCACCAAAATTTTTCCCTGAATGGTCTTGGTTTCATATGGAACCACCCCCTACAGGCAAAGCCGAATGAATCAAGTAGTCAATATCACACTAATTCCAGTCCTTATGTCCCCTTGTATTGTATCCCGATACCAAAAATTTCAAACCAACTAAAAAAAATCTGCTCTATAGAGGATTAAGGAACGAGAAAGGTTTTTTTTATTATACACAACGGGGAAGCGATTAGCCTTTATCATTTTTTTTTTTTTTTTTTTATAATAATAAGGCTAAAGATGGAATCACGCTCCTTAAATGCTCAACCACTGAGGAACTGGCTATCTTATCTCTGAACTGCCGGGACTACAGACCTATATCGAAATAGACGGTAAAAGTGTACCTACCTTGCGTGTCAAAAGTTTGATCCACGGTCAAAGTTTTCCGACCTAAGTCAGTCCGCTTGAGATCATTGCCATGAAAACACGCGTCACTAAGAAACGAAAATGGTTAATTGTGCAATGCTTTCTTGCAAAAGTTCGTCAATAACATTTACATATCACTAAATCTCGCTCGTGACGTCATTGTAGGTGCGAAAAACTCGACACGCTAGTTTCTCATACAATTTGAAGCGCTCTTTTCGTCTATCTCGATATAGGTCTGTGGCCGAAACGCTAAAAACATTGTTGGTTGTATGTAGGACAGACGTAAGATAGTGGTAGCTGGCCAGCCAAATTAACAAGTCCTTCCACCTACCACCACCACCTACCAGTCCTTCCACTAACCAGACTTCTAGACTCGACAAGAACTCATTATATAGGGGTAACGAATATCAAAAAAGGCTATAATTTTTTCTTCGAATACATAAGTTTGAAAAAACCACACCGTTAATGACCGTTTTGTCTTAGGTAGGTACCTAAAAACAAGTTGCGTGGCTGTTCTTTACTAAAATGGTGTAGCGAGGTTACAAACTCCAGTGCAGCGTCTGTGCCGAATAGGGTTGGCACTTTGCAATCATGACCATGCTAATTTACTGCCAAAAGTCTATAATTTTAACCGACTTCCAAAAGGGAGGAGGATCTCAATTGGTCCCATAAAAATTTGATTCAGTTTGGTCCAGCTGCTTTTATTTTATGTAATTTTCACGATAAGTACTTTGTTATGTTTATTAAACCTAATCTTATCTAGATAAATCCTACTGTATTTTACAAAACAACATATTACATACACTAAAAAGTAAAAAAAACATTCTACTTTGGACTCTTATTCTTTTATTTTTCTTGCCTTGGCTGGCACTCCAAAAGGCGAATTTTTTGCTTTTTAGTTTTTGAAGTCGGTTTTTTTAACGCAGTTTTTTTAGTTATTCTATTATAATTGATTTATTATAGGTAAGTACATTTAGAAGGTGAGATTTTAGCAATTAGGAAGTTTTAATTAGATTTAAATATCTTATTTTTCATATGAAGGATTTGTCTCAGATTTTCTCTGTACCTCCTTCCTTATGTCTTTACATCGGCTATTATCACGTTGTACCATACCGTAATGTAATTGGGCCTTCAGATTCAGATGTCATTCAGAATATGATGTATTTGATTGATGAAAGTAAATTTAATATCAGACAACACTACAGTACATAGGTACCTATTTACGTTTCGGTTCAGACCATCGAGAGTAGCTATAGTTTTACGGAAGGCGCAAACAACGACGACGGAATGATATTGAAATATTGAAGTAATGTTTAATGAAAATCTAGGAAGTGTGGTTGTTTTAGTTGGCAACCTTTACTGTCGGGTATGATCGGCCACCGCCCCCGGCCAGATTACTATTTATTACTGGCTATTGTGGCTTTTGAAAGTTATCCTTATGATATTCGTTACTTCCGCTTTGGTCAATAATTTCAAATAATATAGCGTATTATATAAACGTTGAATTTCTTCGTAAGTTGTAGTATGTACAATTTTATACTTAGGCACAACTTAATTTAATAACTGAAACATTGATTTCATTATTATGGCATACGTTTTACAAACATTTTCTCACATAATTACATAAAATTCACTTTCACATTTTGTATAAGTTCTTATCTTCCTCATCTTGATTATTTGTAGTGCACTATTTCCTTATTTTGAGGGAACTAATTGTGTGTAATAACACATAAATAGTTTAGGTAACTTTTTATAAATACGCTGGCTAAAAATTCCGGTTTTACTCATATGGTTCCCGTTTCGTCCTTGGGGTCATGTGGAATTGGACGGGAAACCAAACCATACGGGCCACACGGCCAGTATTCGGCCAGTAACGTACCTACCTATGGGAAAAAAATCCATTTACAGACCTATATCGAGATTGACTAGTTTACGTGTGTTTAAGTAACAAACTTCCCATTTATTAGTAGGTATAATTTCTTAAAAGTCAAAGTCAAATTAAAATATTTTCGTAACATTTTTTCCTACCTTTTGCATAAAGTTCAAGAGATCAGGAAATCATTTAACTGACAAGAATAACGGGCACGGGGCACAAGAATGTTCTTATTATCCTACTAATTCCTGCTAAATCTAGCAACTACAATAGTTAGAGCTAGCGCAGACGACGGATAACGGAGGACTTTTTGTCCGCGACACGTCTTTATTGTTAACCAAATAAGATTCACTTAGATCGCGTATATCCATGAAAAGTACGCGATAGTCCTCGTTATTTATTCAAATTTATGTTCTTAGTAATAAGGTCGTGTCGCGGACAAAAAGTCCTTCAATGTCCGTCGTCTGCGCAGGCCATTATGGTAACATCAAAACCTTTGAGTGTCCTTTCAATTATAAGAAATTGCACACTTGACCACGAAGTAAACTACTTGTTGCTTAGGTACACTTGTTGGTTTGACTACTGCATTACGTGGATTGCAGGAAGAGTTGGCAAATTATACTAATACCTTCCACCTGAACCAATCTCGTGCAGTTAAGCACCTTCGCAAATTGGCCGGCTTTTCTATCAACGCCCATCTTCATGTTTGTGGTAATGTGGTGTGATGTCTGCAATCTCTACCTGAGTTGATGATCAATCATCGTATGAATATAGGTACTTAATTTTGATGACTAACAAACTCGATGGTTCAATGATCTAACTCGGTCTCTTTAGCAAGATCTAGCAAGGGTCTTGTCTAGCACTAAGAATTTTCCGATCGTCGACGTCGTCCTTGGAGAAAAAACTTTGATACATACCTACTTAAGTTTCTATCTTGGACGAATTAACCACATTTTTATGTATACAGCTACTCGTCTAACCAAAATAAATCTTTAAGGAACCGTGTAGGTAAACCTAACACATCGAAAATTGTTTGACCCAGCTTCATTTAATGTCATCAACAAGGATTCTTTATCACCCCGTGAAACCCAGTAATTCAAGCAAAATGTATCGCCTCATCGGCGTGGCCTGGCGAAAGCCATCCGGCCTGTGGAATGTTCAGCAAAAAACCACCGGGAACTGACAACACAAAAGAAGGGACGAGCAAAAAGAAACTGACGACGCGCGGAAGCCGGTCTTTTACATTATATCCATTGATCTACGAAGTTTGATCTAGTTTTATTTAGAACCGGCAACCGGCACCAACCTCGAAACGCAGAGATTTTGCATAAAGTTCTTGACTCATGATAAGTGTCTTGTTTTTACTGAAATTGGACGATTCGAAAGCACTTATCTATAAGTCTATTTGAATAAAAATCTTTGACTTTGACTGTTCTGTTTGCAAGTTTGCCAAGTACACCTTGCAGAAATAAGTACAGTTACAAGGTTATATTGCTATAAAATGCGTTGTTTAAAAACCACATTGAGAAAGAACGACACCCGTATACACATGTGGCTTTTAAAATATGATATTGTGACATAAACTTTTCTTCTCTGACTTATATTGCGCATGCATTGTTTGCTCTCAGTCATAAATTCAGCATTTTAAAAACAGCACATTAAAGAACAGGATCATTACTTTGGCTGGCAAGATACACGGCCATGTCGCCGTAGAATGGAAACTCGTAAAATACAACGTCCGCAAAACTAGTTTGCAAGCATGCAAATCGACTCCTCTCCCGAATTTTATTAAACGCAATCAGTCCTTGCCACCCTGTAATTAGGGTCGATATTTCCTTGAGCGCAGTGTCTGTAATTCTGGACATCGATGTATGGCTAGTCGAAAAGTATAAAGTGTCGCTTAATTAAAGAGAAGCCTTTGACGAAACCTTAGATATGGGGAAGCTATTCAATTTAATTTCGCTTCAATGATGTTACGTCTGGCGGAGTGATGTTATAGGACGCCATGGAGATTTTCTTGCATGCCATTTAAGCTAAAAACACACATACACACAAACAAGAATAACAATGAGAAAAAGCAACATTTGGCGCATACGTTATATTGATAAAATGGAAATATACTTATAAGAAAATTATGCTACTTTAAAATAATAGTAAACTTTTTTTCCTTAAAATGGAGATAAGTATAACAGATACGAACTAAGTTTAAAAGTCCTGGGTTAAACAATAACAAAGCCATATTTGTCATGGCCGTTAATGATAGTGGAGTACCATATAACAAAGTGCCTCAGATGTTGCGAGATATCTGCGGATCTTAACAACGGAGCCGCGTTGTTCCAAGTTGCAAGATTTAAACTGAAACCAGTTTATAGTTTAATGGCATCTAAACGTGGATAAAGTTGTAGCTTACTTTTAACTTTGCTTAAACATATTTAGTGGAGAGATACGTGATAAAGTGCATAGTTGTTAGCTTGTCTTCGAAAGATTAGCAACTTTACTAACGATGCAACAACTGCAGTAGTTAAAGTCTCAAAATCTAATTTCGAGTCCATTAGTTTAACCGTTCAAAACCGGAGGGCTGATTATCTAACGAAAACTCGGTCCAGTTTCAGTTTCGTCACTGTTGTGGCTGTCATACAGTATGAAAATGTGACAGTAATGACAGCGCGAAACTGGTTGCTAGGTGATTTTTTGTTAGACAATCAGCATGGGCAATACTGCGGATTAACAGTGAAAGGAGTTAAAGAACGTAGATTGATATCAAGGATACGCTAAAGATGTTGAAAGTGAAGTGTGCACTGAAATGCACACTCATTACGGCCTTACGGTGGGTGCGTATCATATGTCTGCTACAAGACACAATAGTGCCGAGAGTGAATGGTCTCGGGCCACCAACCAAGCGAACCATAAGCCACTTTGTGAAGTAAACACTTGCAATTATCGCTCTAGATTATCTGAGTCGACTTATAAAGACGGTGATGGTAATTTATGTTTAACGACTTCATTATAAGGGCCTTCTTATAAATACAATAAATAATATGTTTAGATTGGTACCACCAGTAATCTTGGCATCATCCTGTCTTTCGTAATGTATTTTTGACATAAAAATTGAATGTTCCGTCCATGGTGATTTAAATTTAATATGGGCAGTCACATTACGAAAAACGGAATTTTACCATGTTAACATGGTAAAAAATATCCCGTAATAGTGATAGTGATTATGATCATGAAAGTTTAAAATATTATTGCTATCAAAATAACCATATATATGTTTATTGCATGATCTGATTAACCTTCATTCAATAAATTAAAGGATTTTTTTTGGTGTTTATAGGTAAAGGACACTGCAGAAGAGAAAGTGGTAAGTCAATTAAATATTTATATTTTGATACTTTTGCATAGATCGCCAGATTGTTACTAAATACCATTCTAATGATAGACAATTGTCGTAGAAACAGACTCACATAAAGATAATGGACATTCAATATAGTTCATGTCATTCAATAAAATTAAAACAATAAATACTCACTTTATTAAATTGAATCGTTTCTGCAAACTTCACTTTAAAAGATTCGTAAATTGATTGCAGATTGTTTCTGGAAAAACGTTGTATCGTTTGAAAGCCAAAAGGTTTCGCGAGCCTCTGATGTGGCTTCAGAAAGATATGATCAAAGGCTATACTGATTGATTACTACAGTAATTTACTTGCTGCGCTCCTCGCGGCAATCAAGTTTTGCCAAATCTGGTCCTTCCAACTTCCTTTTATTTGATTTGCTTATTTTCTTATACCGAAGTTAATTGGATCTTTCAGATCCTTTCTTAAAAGTGCCTGATGTACTTAAAGTACTTTTCTTTACCACATTAACGAATATCGTTATTGGAGTAGGCATTTATATGACATTGATTTTTGTAATTGTAGGCTCAGTTTGTTGTTTAGTTTTAAGTACTATACACTTATAACGACAAAATTTTATTTGTATTATAGTTAAACAAGATTAACAAAACTCATCCATTTATCAGCCTTGTCAAACTTGCTTTAGAATCAAAACTCACACTAATGTGTTATTTTATGTTCCAACCCAAATTAAAAGTAAAACACTTCTGTTATCTTCGGCGCTCCTAATTTTCCGATCCATCAGTGCCCCAAGGAAATCAACACGTGATGAAATCCCCTATCCGGCTTAGTGCGAAAGCCGATCCTGCTAACTGATATGTGATTAATCAACCGGATCTTGCCGGAGATCCGGGAATGTCGAGACAGCCCATACACGAAGCCGGGGTAGGCTTAGACTCCCCTGGAAGGCGACTCAACGCATTTGCAGTGTCAGGTTCCTGCGTTGTTTGATTGCTTAATTAAATGTAAACAAAGGAAAGCTTCTTACGTTGGCCTTTTGCAGGGCTGATATTATGTTACCGACGGACGACAGAAGTATTACTATCAATTAAAACATTTGAGATATGTTCTGTTTGTCTAAAGATCCGTCTTAACCCTGTAACAATCAAACATAATGTTTGAATGTTTGATTGTTACAGGGTTAAGACGGATCTTGATGACTTAAATAATTTTATACAGTTACTCTTAAATGTTCATGGGGAAGATAACAAAACTTATGTTATGGATTTGATTTAAAGCATTTGGTAGTCATATCCGGTTCGGTGGAAGCAATATCTTATTAAAATCGCAGCGGTTTCTGAACTGGTTTCGAAATTTAATAAAGTCCTCGCGTTTTACGGTACGAATCGTAAAAGCATTTCTTTCGAACATGAATAAAATGTTTCCAATTTTATGAGGCATGCAGCCGCATTTTTGATGTGATGTAATGTAACTTTATTAAAAGTTTAACTTTAAAACACAATTTATGTTATGTTTCTATTTCATGAAGATTTTTATATTTCCGAGATGTGATAGCCGATTATATAGATTATAAAATTTATATATGATTTATAAATTAGATTAATTTATTTAAGAAATAGAATAAAAAATTAACAAACCTCTAGTTTGCTACGTAGAGATATTATTTTTACCTAAAAAAGGAAGGAAGGAGTCAAAGAGGTTAACATTTATAAATTTTAATGGCGAGAGATGCTAATGTATGGTAATCTGTTAATAACGAGGACCTTTTTATGAACATTTTCGGCGTAAAACTGTATCGCAGTGAGTAGGCAGGGGTGGATGGAATAACGGCGTCGTGTGTCGCGACGCTTTAATTATGAATACTGATCAGTTTACCAGCTATGGTTGGTTTTGAGGGCTTTTCACCAACAGTGTGTTATCCCGATCGCTGCTTGTTCTTGCTAATATTGTAGTTTTTGGTAGGTACTTTGCAGACTGGTCTGTTCATTTATCTCCAAGTTACAGATTCTTTTTTCGCGGAGGCTTCTTAGAAGTGTAGTTTTGTATATTATTATAGTTAATAGTGAACCGCATAACACTGATGAAATGGGCAAATAGGATTGGTAGGCCTGTCAGGGCGACATGAGATAAGTTGCTTTTTTTCTAGTAATTTTCTTGTTTAATATTTAATACATAAAAATAGCATTGTAAAATGCAAAATTAAAAAGTTTAATTCGTTGGCTGTTCCATCCAAATCGATAGTCAAACATTTGTAAAAATTATTCTTTCGAATGCGAGGATATTTCTCTCATTGATAAAACGACGGTGGCCAACAACGTAGATAAAGTGAATATAATAGAAAAATTCTTAAAGGTCAAATAGGTAAGCAAAATTAAAAAGTTATAAATATCTCTCCTAGCTTGGCTTGGCCGGAACTTCCGGTTCCGGTACTCGACTAGTGATAATAACTTTACGTTTCTCTGAGTGAAAATTAATAATTTACCTTATACCAGTGAATTCTGCGCCCTGAAATTGCATAAACCTCCAAAGGAAGACATCAGTGTTAGTTAATAACCTCAAATGGCACCGATTTGTCACTAAACACTTGCGATTTTGGACTGCGTATTATCCGAGGTGAGAATTTTTATTTGGCAGTTTATTTTTAAACTAAGAAATACTGGATGAGATCAACACAAACAAAGCCTATGATTTGATAATTTACAAAAGCCAACCTATTGCACGAATCAGCTGATTGGTTACTTTGACATTTTACGTGATCGATCCGACCTGTCAATCATTTACAGTGCTGCCAACAGAGCCAACTGAAAAGTATAAAACCATAGACACTACAGTTGGATGCATTCAAGTACACAATATTAGAATCGATTATTTATCGATTACATCATTTGATACTGATTATTGATTCGCTTAAATGATTCATTCTATTAAATAAAATAAGGGGAATATACACTACCTACTATGTCCAAGGCAACTGCATCAAAACAAATGGAAACAACGAGAATTAGAAAGGCAAAGAATATGTCATGTTATAAATGTAAAACTGCTTTTAGTATTCAGGAAATAGTTGTATGTTCAAAGTGCCTAAACAGATTTGATTTCAACTGTTTCGGTCTCTCAGAAAAGTTGTACCATATGATGGACGAAGAGAAGAAACAAAACTTAAAATGCCCGACATGTTCTGAATCTAAAATTATAAATAAGAGAGACGAGCAAAATGTTACGAAAAGGAGAAAACAATTCAAACAACATGAAGTCTCTCATAACATTCGGCCAATCTCTTCACTAGCATCTACATATTATGATACGAATTTTGACAGCGATCCTGAAGTTGTATCAATGCAAGATGATACACTTTCGAATGTATCTTCTGCAGCTTTGGAAAGGTTATCACGAAGTGCTGATGATACCTTGTTAAACGACACAATCAGTGAATATGAACTACAAGAGGAAATAAAACAAATGAAGGTCAATCTTATCTCGACAGAAACGGAATTGGAAAGGGTAATTTTGGAAAATAATGACCTAAAAAAATGCATATACAAACTTAACAATGAGCTGCACGTTCTAAAAAATCTATGTAAAAAGTCACCAAAGATGAGTAGTTTACAACAGCCAAGAAGGCATTCCTTGACACCGTCTAAGTTATCTCACGTAAACGCTACCCCTAATTCGACAATCCTAGATCTCAAAGTTTTAGTGATGCAAGAACGAATAAATAAATTAGAAGAGGAAATAAAAGATGCAAATGATTTAATAGTAAAGCTTAATGAACAAATTGCAACTGTAACACAGGAACATCAAAACCAACATACAAGATCAATAGACAGTGAAGATATTAAAATATTACAAACTACTGATACTGATAAAAAAAGCGGTACAATAATGAATGACGTCCCAAAGAGCATAGTTAAAAAAAATAGGAAAAACAAGTTATGTGTAATAAGCACAGAGAATTCAAAAGATTGCTTGCAAACAATTGATCGATATTTCGGCCAGAACTTTGATTACTGCCACTATTGCAAGCCACAGGCAGGAATCCTCGAGTTAATGAATAATATCGAAGCGAAGCTAAATGACTTCAAGATGACTGACTGCTGTATTATCTACATCGGTGAGGCTGACTTCAAAGGGTCACAAAACAACATCTCATTAGTATATTATATTAGAAAAATACTAAAAAAAGTATCATTGTCGACAAACATTATACTCTGTGCCCCTACTTATATATGCGGAAGTACATTATACAATTGTCGCGTTGAGAACTTTAATAACTTACTATTCTCAGACATGCATAACTATTACTACGGTACACTTTATGACAGTAACCTGAACCTAAACCTACAAATGTTTTCATCCCAAACGGGGAAAATTAATAGCAGTGGACTGAGTCACATTTTTAAGGAATTAAAAGATTTAACTGAAAACTTGTTGGAAAATTGTGCGAGTAAACATGATGACATTGACAAATCAAGCTTAGATTTAGAGACAAAATATAATGATACAAAGAGAGGTACGATTCCATTTTATTTTAAAGTAATCACCAAAAATGTCCCATGTCATCATTCAGTAAATAGTAAAAATCAGACATTTCGTTAATAATTCAAAAAATACTCATCAGTTCAGACTGTTACACCAAAATATAGCAAGTGTGTTAGCTAAGCGGGAACAGTTGGAAATAGTGCTTTCAGATTTACGCAACAAACAAATGGATCCCGATATTATATGTCTTACTGAGACATTCATTAAATCCGGTCATGAAAATAATGTGTGCATAAATAACTATGAAATGGCGGCGTCATACTCACGATACAACACACTCAGAGGAGGAGTTTGCATTCTAATAAAAACAAATATGTTATTCAAAGAAATAAAATGGTTAAATCAATTCTCAGTGCCGAAAACGTTTGAATGCTGCGGCATAGAAATTCCGAGTCAAAGACTATTAGTAATATGTGTATACAGAACTCCAAAGTCAGATGTATCGCAATTTATCTGTAAATTGGATACTGTGTTACACAAAGCATCAAAAACTCTTAAAAGTAAAATAATAATCACAGGCGACCTTAATATTAATACTTTGAAGTCCAATAATGCTACGAAAAGTCTAAACGAACTCGCTGAAAACTACAATTTGACAATACACATTAAAACACCTACGCGACAGTTATCATGCATAGACCACATTATAAGTAATGTTAAGGAAGGAGTCGGGACTGTTTTACCATTGGGTTTATCTGACCACGAAACAGCGCAAATGCTGAGTTTTCCGGTAAAAAATAAAACTACTTTGGATAAATACACTTACTTCAAGAGAGATTATTCTGATGAAAACCTTTTGCGATTTAGACATTGTAAGAAAGAGTCCTTACAAGTAAGTAGGTATGTTTAGATGATAAGTTTAGTTATAAGAGTACGTAAATTAGGTTCGTTCTACGGGAGCGGGAAGTTAATTAAAGCGGCCGTCACCGTGAATATTGTTTATTGTACTGAATAAAATGTTACAATATAAATGTTGAAATAACGTAAAGTGTCAACTCAACGAAATATAATAAATGTCGAGCGTGCTCGTACATGCTGCCAGAGAAAAGAAAGAAGAAAGGATGCTTAAGGCGGTGACGCCTTATCTAATTTACGCGCAGCAGTTACGATCACCTCGTTAACAATACTGTCCGAATGTCGCTGTTGTGACGTTGTCGTCGGTCTCCCGGCTGATGACAGATGACTCTGAAGGTTCGAGCTGCAGCGATATCTTCTTTTTATTCTCAATGAGCCCCAAATCATGACGCACACGATGATGACACTGCATATCGAGTAAAGCACGTAGTTGTGCGTATCATGTGTTGTTGTTTTTACACTTAGCGTCTGTTGTTGTTGTTTGACTATGTCGATGTTACTTTTCAAGCTCTCGAGTATTTCTCGGTGGTCTTCAGGAATAAAGTTTAGAGTGTGATTATAGTCTGTCAACACATGGTTGATGCTGGATTCACTCATTTTGGTCGATTCAGCATTTATCTTCAAATCGCTGTGGTAGTTGTTGCGAGCATGAATGGTGAAGCTGTCGCCCTTGAGCATGCATCCAAAGCCTAGAGATACAATCCCTGTACCATGAAGGTGTAGTGTTTGCATTCCACTTGGGCAAAAAATGCGCGTAGTGCATTCCTCGCAACAAGAAAAGAACCACGCGCCGCGCCGGTGTAATCGCACCCACCTGTCGGTGCAATCCGATACTTCGACTCGGCATGGCGATAAGCTCCCGTTGTTTATAATTTGAGCTTCGCATAATGTTTTAGCGACCTTGATGTCATATGTGGGCTGATTAATAGTGCATAGTAATTTTAATTCACTTGAATGAATGCATGTTGACACATCTTTGTTTTCTAGAGGCACTATTAAATCCTTTCTTAAGTTGACTGCTACATAATCTGTAGTAGGCTGGATACTTTTTGTTTTATGCCCGGTAACTTGAGGTATGGGTATGATCCGGTTAAGTTCATATTGTTCGTTGTTTATAAGCGGCAGCTTTATCTCGAAAATAAGCAGTGCGGTTGTTAGGTGCACGTGCACTCGAGCCAACTTATAAAGTTCACGCGTGCAGTCACGTGTGTGCGTTATACAAGGTAGTGACAAATCGCTTGAAAGTTGACCGGAAATTATGTTCAATTGATGTTCGAATTGTTCTGGCTTGATGAGATGGGTATCGATTTTTCCGTCTCGAGCATCAGTTACTAGGTTTAATAATAACTGTTGGATTCGACGTATATTGGAAATCATCAAGTCTATGGCGAGCGCGCTAGCTGTTATGTATACAGCGTTATCGTGGCTAGCGCGTAAGCGTTCTTCACTTTCGGCGAGATGTTTTTCAATAATTAGAAATTGTTTGTTCATCACTTCTTCGTTCCTTTTAAGAAGATTATATTCGCTCTCTATGACTGATGTATGATTCTTGTATAAGTCCAGTAGGTGGTTTTCGTTTGACTGAATAATGTTGATGTCGTTTTCGTACTTCTTGGCAAATCTCTCATCTAAAACACCAAAAAGTGAGTTTGCAAGCATTCCAACTCCGTCGATAAGTCCCCTTTTGGGTCGCGTCATTCGTCGATATGAGCTGTGTTCCGAGACTAGAATATCGTTGTAATGTTGGATCTCGTTCAGTTCATGTTGAAATTGTGCTGATATAGTAAGAAAGGCTGCTTCAGTTTTGCATAGATCGGTTAAATGATTCACGTAACGTTGAATATTTGTTAAGCTTCGCCAATATGTTGTTGTGTTGTAAAAAAACAACAATTTTCCATTCATCCTGTATTATCTGCATGTCAGCTATTTTGTCGAAGTAAACCAGTCGGTTAAGGGATAAGTTGGTAATGTTGGCCGCTTGTTGTGATGACGGACCGATGAATAATGTGAAGGTCATTAAAAGTGTATAACAAATGTTATAGAAAACGTTTTTGTAGTTGACCTTTTTTCGGTTTCTTTTCAGCCTTTCAGTGGGTTCGCCTTGATAATCGACGTTGTTTGTCTTCTCGTTGTTGGGTAACTTCGACTCGATTGGCAATTTTGTTACAGGTCGCTTTATAGTGGACGTCTTTGTTTTAAGCAAAGCTACTCGTACTCGTCCGTCCGGTCCAGGGTAAGTTTCAAGAACTCGTCCGAGCAGCCATTTAGCGGGTGGGATGTTGTCTTCCCTCACAAGCACAATATCATTAATTTCTAGGTTTTTGGATGGAAAATGCCATTTACTCCGAAGCTGCAGAGTTTGGAGATACTCGTTTGACCATTTTTTCCAAAATGTCTTGAAAAGATTTTCAGTTAGTCGCCAACGGGTTGACAGGTCTAAGTGTTTATCTTCGACTGACAGCGGCGGGGCCATTGTTGAATCACCAATCAAAAAATGACCGGGGGTTAAGCATTCAAGGTCATCTATGTTTTCAGTTGGAGCAAGTAATGGCCTTGAATTGAGGCAGGCTTCGATCTGGACGAGCAGTGTAGAGAACTCCTCGAAGGTAAGTTTCTGCTCTCCGAGCACTCGCTTGAGGTGATTCTTCATGCTTTTGACTGCGGCCTCCCAAAGGCCACCAGCTGAAGGCCAGGAAGGCGCGTTGAAATGCCATTCTATTCCTTGTTCGGCTAGCTCCGTTAGCAGTTCATTATTGGTTACAAAATGATCAAGTGCTTCTTTATGTTGTTGTTGCAGCAAACGTGCAGCACCGACAAAGTTGGTGCCATTGTCGCTGTACATATGTTTGGGCGTTCCTCTGCGTGCGCACAGTCGTTTGAGAGCGTTTAGGAAGGCAGCAGTACTCAGGTCGCTAACCAGCTCCAGGTGGACAGCCTTGGTACACAGGCATATAAACACTGCGACGTAGCCTTTTGAAGTTTTTATTCCTCTGCCCTTGTTGGCCTTCACCTCCACGTGCCCGGAGAAGTCTACCCCGGTGTGGGTGAAGGGCCGCGATGGAGTGACGCGTGGTGGAGGAAGGTCTGCCATAAGTTGATTGTTGTTGGTTTGGTTAAATCGATGGCATCGCACACATTTTAGTAACTGCTTTTTTACTGCTCTCATTCCGCTGACTATCCAGTATCTATTACGTAGATAAGTCAGGGTTAGTCTAGCGCCTCCATGCAGCGTTTTCATGTGAGCTTGTTCAATCAATAACTCCGTTAACTTGCTGTTATAAGGTAAGATGATGGGATGTTTCTGTGATTGTTGCAAGTGAGCGTTTTCTAGTCGTCCTCCAACTTGTAGAATATTTTGACTGTCTAAAGTCGGGTTTAAGTTAAGTAAGTTGCTAGTTCGTCGCACTAAGTTTTGTTTTTGTAGACGTTCAATATCGTCTGTAAAATAAATATTCTGTATTGCCTTTATAATTATATCGTGTGCATTCTGCAGTTCACTTGTTGTTAAAGGCGATAATCGCTTGGCAGTTTTATGTGTTGCATTGTGAATGAACCGAAGTAACCACGTTAGGATTCGTGTTACACGCGTCATAGAGTTATAACGTTGTAGAAGTTCTTCGATCATTTTTGTTGGTTTTAGCGATAAGCAAACTTGATTTGTTTTTTTCTCTTCTTCATTTGTTGTAAATGTTGTTTGGGTGGGGGTGAAATCGATCTTCAGCCAAGATGGCCCTTCCCACCATAAGGGATGAACGACGAGCTGCGACGGTGTTAGCCCTCTGCTGGCACAGTCGACCGGGTTGTCTTCAGATTTTACATGTTGCCAGCATGAAGGTGGCATGTTCTCAATGATCTTGGTAACGCGATTGGCTACGAACGGTTTCCATCGAGAAGAGTTACCATTTAACCATCCCAAAACGACCATCGAGTCTGTCCATCCATGGATTGTTACAGTCTGTGCGTTTATTGACTCTATGGTCTTTTTCATAAGACGTGATAGGAGCAAAGCGCCACACAACTCTAATTTAGGTAAAGAAATTTTGTTTTTCATGGGTGCGAGCTTAGTTTTTGCAGCCACTAGTTTGATGACGTAGTGTCCATTTTCGTCAATTGTTTTGCAGTATATAGCGCACGCGTATCCCCTTTCCGACGCATCGCTAAAACCATGCAGTTTAATCGCTTTGTTTATATCGCCAATCCACCGTGTTATGTTTATGTTGTTAATTTGGGGTAGGTCTTGTCGGAATTGTTTCCACTCCTTTTGAATATCGTCGGGTAAGGCTTCATCCCAAGATGTTGTTGTTTTCCAACTTTGCTGGAATATGAGTTTGGCTTTCATGGTGGCCGGTGATAACCATCCGAGCGGGTCGTATAGTTTTGATACGTCGGACAGTAACATGCGCTTCGTGATGACGTCATTCTCGTCATTACGTGTTTGTTGTTTATATGTGAAACAATCAGTTGACGGATTCCAGTTAAGGCCAAGTGTTTTGTTAGTTTCAGCATGTTTGAAGTTTATCATATTTTGGTGGACGAGGTCATTTGGTAAACTTTCTAGTAGAGATGCGCTGTTACTAGACCACTTACGTAAGTTGAATCCTCCTCCTTTCATCATGTTAATTAGTTGACCTTGAGTAGTTTTTGCAGATTCAAGGCTGTTGCTTCCACCTAGGAGGTCATCTACGTAAAGCTGATTTTCCAATATTGTTGCTGCCAAGGGATATTTGTGGCCATCGTCTATAATAAGTTGTTTTACGGTGCGCATGGCTAAAAACGGTGCGGCCTTGGTGCCGTAAGTTACAGTGCACAGCTGATATTCTGTAATCGGATCGTTTTGTGAGTCACGCCACACTATCTTTTGTAAGTGTTGATCTTCATCGCATATCCATACTTGTCTATAGAATTTTTCTATATCAGCTGTGTAGACGTATTGGAAAGCTCGCCATCGAAGGATAATTGTTTGAAGATCTTGTTGTATGTTGGGGCCACATTCCATAAGTTCATTGAGACTGTGGCCCGATGACGTTTTGGCTGAGGCGTTGAAAACCGTGCGGAGTTTCGTTGTGGTAGAATCTGGTCTTAAGACTCCGTGATGAGGTAAGAAACAGCTGGGTTCGTTAGAGGTGTCACATTTCTTCATATGATTAAGATTTCGATATTCGTTGATAAATTGCCTGTAGTGTTCGGCGAATTCTTCGTTTTTGGTTAGACGTTTTTCTAGTTGTTTGAACTGAGCAACTGCTTGAGGTTTTGAGGTGCCCAAATGCTGCTCAAAGTTGGGTTTCATTGGAATTTTGACCTTGTAACGCCCGTTTTCCATTCTTTGTGTGGTTTTGCTGTATAATGTTTCGCAATAGTTGTTTTCGAAGGATTCGGGAGTTGTCTCAAAGATTTCTTCCATTTCCCAAAATCTAGAGATATCATCCATGTTGTTAAGTATGACGTGGCAGTTGAAAGTTTTAACGTTGCCCATTAACACCCATCCAAATTTAGTTTGTTGGGCAATGGGCGCCTCAGGTGAACCCTTTAGTACGCCTGTCATCACGATGTCTGCATACACTCCCGCATCGAGAAGAATGTCAACAGGGCGAGAGATGTTGTAGTCAGGATCCGCTAGGTTAATGTTGTGTAAATGGGACCAGTTTTGTTTTTCGAATGAGTAGTTAGGAAGGTTGTTTAGCATTTTACTCATGACAAGTGCTTCCGTGGTGATAGTATAGTCACCAAACAGTGATTTGCATTCAAGTTGGACGGTGCCATTGCTTTGGTTAGCAGAAAATCCAATTCCAGATATCGTTGCGCTTTGTTTTCGACGTTGAAGGCCAAGGCGTTGAGCAGCTGATTCTGTTATCAAGTTGATTTGAGATCCTTGATCAAGTAAACATCGCATCGTGAGGTACGTTCCGTCAGCTGACCGAATTTTTAGTTGAGCGGTAGCAAGTAAAACTTCGTTGAAATCGTTGGCAACGTGGTTGGCGTTGCGCTGTGTTTGCAACCTTGAAGAAGCGGCAGGAAGCGGCGTGGTAGTAGTCATGTTGCCGGTTGGTTTCAAAGACACCGCTTCACGTAACACGTCGTGTAGGGATGTGTGGTGTGCTTCGTTACACACACGACAACGTTTGGTTGACGTACATTTTTGCCCATTATGGGAAAACATACAATTGTTGCACAAATTCAATTGCGATATTGATTTTAGCTTGGCGTCCGGCTGCATTTGTTTGAATGTGTTGCAATAGGGCAGGAAATGATCGCCTTTGCACAAAGGGCAATTTCTTGATGTATTGACGTGATAACTTTTGCCAAAGTGTTTTTTAGGTTTGTTGTTGTAATGTTGAGAGTCCCGCAGAGACGATGCATTGAACTCTTTTGGTGGCTGATTTGGCTTCGATGTAGAAAATGGTAGCTGTTTTTTCTTGTTTACAGGTTCCAATGCCGTGAATTTTCGTTGCAGGAACTCCATAAATTCATCATAAGATGGAAGCTCCCGGGGTTGCTTTCTGCCTTCCATATAAGAAGCGTAGGTTTCAGTGTCTAGTTTTCCCGCCAAAATATGAACTAGAATTGGGTCCCACGAAGTTGTTTCTATACCTAAGTTGTGTATAGCGTGAATCGTTTCTAAGCTAGTATCATATAGGCGTTTTAGTTCGAATGATGTTTGTTGTTGGATAGTCGGCTGGTTCATAAAAGCTTGGATTTGTTTCGTGAAAAGCAGCTGTTTGTTGTTGTATCTGAGAGTAAGTATCTCCCAACAGGTATCGTAGTTTTCAGCCGACACCGTTAAATGTTGAACTATGCGTTCCGCTTCGCCCCTTAGTTTGCCCTTGAGATGTTGCATCTTCTGGATTTTGCTAAGCATGGTGTTATTGTGAATCGCCTCGCTGTATAGGTCCATGAATGTTGGCCATTGAGCGTAGTTTCCCGTGAAGGTTGGTATCTCAATAGGGGGCACGGATTGTTGTTGATGAGATGTTGTGTTTAGCTTACGGTTCAAATCTCGTTTGGCGTTTTCGTAGTCGGCTTCATGTTTCGAAAACTCTTGTTCATAGTCGAGGTTAGTTCCGATCAGCAGGTTATCCAGTTGCCAATGTGTTTCATCGATGACCTTCCAGCGCGATTGCAATGTCTGAAGCTTGTCTTCAATTTCCCATTTCTCGTTGAGTATATTTAGGTTCAAGTTACGTATCATTCGAGAAAAGGCACGAAAGTTAGTCGTTTGCTGACTCATAAGTTCATCAGTTTTGGAAAATCCACCTGCGTCAGTTTGCATCCCCGCAGCAATTAGTTTCTGAAACTCGGATCGTAAGGTTTCATATTTCCTGTTGAAAGCGTCGTAGGCATTGGTGGTAAAGTATTCCACTGACTTATCCTCAAATGTTAGAAGATGTTGGTGGTTGAGCTTAAATTCATCCCACAAAGCTTGAAGAGCATCCAGTCGTTTCTGAGCATACTCCGACGTCTTGCGTGAGGTAGGGTCCTTCTTGTAGTTAACGAATATTTTCTCAATCCCCTCGGCAATCGTCTGTTGGCGTGACAGGATACCTTCCATGTTGGTAGTTGATTAAATTCAGGTGGTGACTGTGGTGCAATCAACGTGCCAGGACTCGTCCACGATATGTACGTCCTTGTCTCAATTTGCCTGGTGAGACCCGCTTGTGGGAGGCCAGACAAACCGATTCGCTATCGCAGGTAAGTCACTAAACACGCGATCACACAGCACTGGTTGGAGATCACAGATCACACACTATCCGGCTCGAAGAAATGTAAGAAAGAGTCCTTACAAGTAAGTAGGTATGTTTAGATGATAAGTTTAGTTATAAGAGTACGTAAATTAGGTTCGTTCTACGGGAGCGGGAAGTTAATTAAAGCGGCCGTCACCGTGAATATTGTTTATTGTACTGAATAAAATGTTACAATATAAATGTTGAAATAACGTAAAGTGTCAACTCAACGAAATATAATAAATGTCGAGCGTGCTCGTACAGACATTGTCTTCAAAACTTATCATTTTCAGAAGTCTATTCAGAAAATAATCCGGACCTTGCATTTTCGATATTCCATGAGCTTTTTACTTTGTTTTACAAACTTAACTTTCCAAAAATCAAAGTAACAGTTAGGTTCAATAAGAAACCTAATTGGATATCTAAGGGATTAAAAGTCAGTTGCTACAATAAACGAAAACTTAGATTCAGTTACTATAAAAAGAAAACATACCAAAACAGAATCAAATATCTGACATATTCAAAAATATTAAAAAGTAGCCTTATGCTATCCCAGAAAATCACAAATAATAAAATAATTTCTAAAAGTAAAAATATATGTGGAACAGCGTGGCGATTGATCAACAATGTAACAAATATGACATCTAAAAATAATGTTATTAACGAATTAAATATTGACGATAAGAATAACATAGTAACAGAGCCTTTAGATATAGCGACAAAATTTAATAACTACTTCATTGACACAACTAATAGATTAAATAAAAATGACATAAACAATTCATATAAATTCAAACAATCTAATAATGGACATTCCTTTTTCCTAAGGCCCACTTCACCAGACGAAATAAAAAACATTATTAGATCGCTTAAGAACACAAATTGTGCAGGCTATGATGAAGTAATAACAAAGGTAGTAAAGTTTTGCTCCGAAGAACTTACACCAATTTTAGCATACCTTATTAACATTTCGTTTGAAAAAGGATTTTTTCCTACATTGCTAAAAATTTCTATTGTTAAACCTTTATACAAAAAAGGAGATAAAACAGAAATAGGTAACTATAGGCCTGTAACTCTAATTTCAATATTCTCAAAAGTTTATGAGAAATGTATGCATCGTAGGTTGACTGATTATAATGACAAATTTAATATTATTAAAGAGGAGCAAAATGGATTTCTTAAAAATAAATCAACCACATTGGCAATGTTCAACCTTATAAGTAACGTAGTGAAAAATGTTGATAAAGGTTTGAAAACTTGCTTACTACTATTTGACATGACAAAAGCCTTTGACTTTGTGTCGCATCGTATTTTATTGCAAAAATTGGACCGATACGGAATAAGGGGAGTCACATTGTCTTGGTTTAAATCATATTTGGAAAACCGACAACAATGTGTTCAAATAAGCCGCTTAAATAAGAATAACATCATGTCGACATTTGAGTCCAGTTATGAATTAAATAGATCTGGAGTCCCGCAGGGAAGTATACTCGGACCCCTCTTATTTCTATTTTATATAAATGACATGCCTTTAGTGACATCCCATAAATCAGTACTATTCGCAGATGACATTTCCGTTATTGTAACATCCGATAAAAAGAGTGACGATACTGTATTCGAAGCTGAAATTAATAATACACTAGAAAATATTGCTTTATGGCTTGAAAATAATAATTTGCAATTGAATACTAATAAGACCAACTATATTGTTTTTAAAAATAGGTATCATCAAAACCATAACTTAAGAATTAAATATAATACGGAATGTATAGCAGAAACGGACATGGCATCATTTTTGGGAATAACAGTTGATCAACAAATTAATTGGAAAGCACAGATAGAAAAGGTCTGCAGCAAACTAAACAGATTTGTGTATGTACTTGGTAGATTACGACGAATAGCTTCTGTAAAGACTGCGCTTATGGCATATCATGCTTATGTGGGGTCTGTTATAAGGTATGGTTTGTTGTTATGGGGAAATTCAGTGGATTGTAATAAAGTGTTTATAGCACAAAAAAAGTGCATCCGTGCCATAGCGGGAATACCTCCATATGACTCCTGTAAACCTGTCTTTGAAAATTTTAAATTGTTAACTTTGCCATCACTGTATATTTTGGAATGCTGTAGTTTTGCTAAACGTAATATGCATCTTTTTAGTACTGCAAAACAAATGTATCCAAATTCAAGCAGAAATTGTAATAGATTGGTCTTAACACATACTCCAAAAACAGCACTTTATTTGAAAAGTTGCCTTTTTATGACTATAAAAATTTACAATCATTTACCAATTGACATAAAAGAATCACGGACATTTCAAATATTTAAATCAAGATTGACAAAGTTTTTAGTTGACCATAGATTTTATAGTGTTATGGATTATTTGGGACATAAATGTAATGTAATGTGTAAGTGATTAATTTTGTAATTTAAAGTTTTTGACATTCACATGCCATTAATATGAGCGAAATATGCTGAACATTATTTTGATATAAGATCTGTATTTACCATGTTTCAACGTGAATAAATGATTTATGATTTATTTATGATTTATGATTTATGGCTAGACTGCTATGTTATGTTCCAATCCAAATCAAGGCGCTATATCTATTCGTACCTCTTATAGTTAAGCTGGGCTGCTGGATTCCACATCAGGTGTGCCAGACCTACGATTTTAATACGTCAATTGAAAATACTTAATACGCTAAACAACTTAACCCAAGGTGCTATGTTCGTATTCTTTATAGTTTAGCTTGGCTGCTAGCCCTAGTAACAATTTGAGTTGGCGTTTTGTTGGGCCTTTGTGTACGTAATCGTTGGCCAACGGTGACGTCTGTCATACCTATTTGTAGGTGGGCCGACCGTAGGACCAATGTAAGCCCAACTACGAGTAACCCGACAGTAGTTTTTACAGTAGTAGGCCCATAGATAGCTTTTTACGTAGGGCCAAAAGTAGTTTCTGCAACGTAGGCCCAAAGATAGTTTTTTACGTAGGGCCATTAGTAGTTTCGGCAACTTAGGCCCCAAGATAGCTTTAAACGTAGGGCCATAAGTAGTTTCGGCAACGTAGGCCCAAAGATAGCTTTTAACGTAGGGCCATAAGTAGTTTCGGCAACGTAGGCCCAAAGATAGCTTTTTACGTAGGGCCTAAAGTAGTTTCTGCATCGTAGGCCTAAAGATAGCTTTTTACGTAGGGCCAAACATGTGTTTCCACGGTAGGGCCTAACGTACAGTTTATTTATAATAAACCTACGCTGGTTTTTTGTTGGGTATAGGTAGACGGACTTCCGACGCGACAATACCGCACACGAAAATTTATGGCGCCCCGCTTCTAAGGTTTGCAATAGATCGCGCACGGCCGACGATACTGACGTAGACTGCGGCGCGCGTCCGTCGCAGACCTCAGCAGTCGGAAAGGGCTCCATTTTTACTTTCAGAGTGCGAGTATAGTCGCATCGGCGGCTGCGATGGGCCGGGATGCACGAAAGTCTGTCTACCTTTACCCAACAAAAACGTAGGTTTATAGTAATAACTGTACGCACACACTAATATCTACATCTACTTTTAAATTAAAACAATATGGTTGTTACAATATTATTTTTATTTTAAAGTAAACTTAAATTATTACAGTATTGTTCTGTGATTGTTATTATTAACTATAGATTTACCATTAATAAATTGTATTCAACCTTGATTTAAGACAATTAAAAAAAAACTTTCATATAAAGTTCCTAATCAAATAACAGTAATAAGACGGCGGCCACCAGTACGAGCGACGGGCGACGGCGACGAGCGACTTGATCAAATGCAAAGATTAGTATAACCCGGTTCAGCAGTTAATAAATAAACGATTAAATCGATTGAATCACTGCTCACGTCGCTGTTACTCGTCAACACGCTTAATCTATTATTTTGATCAAGTCGCTCGTCACCATCGCCAGTTGCTCGTACTCGTGAACGTGGCGTAACAAAGATATGTAATTATTAAAAAGAATGGCATAAAAAACACCAGTTTACCTCGAACAACAATCAACAAATGTGTCCGCGCCACACAATCTAATGAAATAAGATGTTAACAACATTTTTATTCGAAATTTTTCTTTTTATTTCTCTTTGTAATTGTCTCCAAAAGGCGTCTTGTACATAATGGTCAATGCCTTTTTTGTAGTACATAGTCTATGTATGGCCCACAGAAAAATTATTCAGGAAGGAAGCAATTTCAGGCAAGAAGGAAAGATGTGCATTTTGGATTGAGTGGCCCAAATACGAATCTCTTTGAATTGCATATGGGTATTTAGAAAAGTACTAGAAAAATTGTAAAACTAATCCAAAAATTTGTAACACCTAGGATAAAGAAAATATTACCCTTGAACTGGGCCACTGAATCCAGACGCCTACCAAAACGCCTACTTAAAATTGTTAGTTAACTTAACCTAATGATGTAACTTCAAGCTAACAAAAGGTATACAAATAAAAGAATCATCATTGTCACCAAAGTTAGGCAAAAGCAAGCATTTTCTGTGTAAATCAGACAAACTAATATTTCTTCTGGTAGTACCACTGACTTTATATATACCTAACTTGTTACTCTCTATTGGTTCTTTGTAAAAATCTGTTTTATTCAAAAAACAATCACATTTTAATTTGTAACTTGCAGATTCAGATAATTCTTTTATTGATTTGACCACAACAATATCACCACTGTATGTGACGAAGCAAGAATCACACGGAGATGTACTTAATGTACAGTTATCATTAAATGGGATTTTCTTAATAATATCACCTCGCTTTTTAACAGTCATTGGTTTATGGGACACAATGTAACTGTACTTTTCACCTAATCTTTTGGCCACTTGTTCCAATGGCATATTATGTGAGCGAACTAGTCGCTTTATTTTTGACATAAAATTTTCGAAAGGAAATGCCGAGAATGAGTCCAATGGTCCGTAATTATACACATCCCCAGCCAAATGAAGGAGATTGTGTACATTATACACGAGAAACTCTTCACTGTAAAAGTTTGGAGCATTCTGTACAAAACAGTGTAACAGGTTATTAGCATACGATCGCCAAACATCGTCCTGCCACGTGTCATTGCATAGAATGTATATCGCACAGTGCAACAATAAAAAATGCTTGTATATGCTCATATTTGGCAATATGTTGTATAAAACAACGGGACCTAAATAGAGAACAAAAGCTCTAAACTCGGTGGCTTTCCAATATTTAAATAGCTTCAATTCTCTAGGACGTCTAGAAAACTCAACTGGGTAATGATCGCGACAGACTTTCAAGCGATTTGAAATTTCGTTTATTTTATGAACATTTAGTTTGCATTTTTTCGGTCCACTAACAACCCAACATTTAATAATTTTTTTTACAACTCCTAGACATACTAAATGCATAAAATCAAGTGGCACCTGAGTTACTAGCCCTATGTCAAGTTCTGTAAGTATACTTTTGGATAACTGATGGTCTTCATATTCTTCATTGGCAAATTCAAAATCATTTCTAAGATTTAACTCAGATGAATATCGCCATATAGTTCTTCCCATGTAAGTTCCTTCTTGCTGGCATTTTTCACATGCGTGAAGGGAATTGTGGGACTTGATACATTTCAGAAAAGATCTAGCTGGTGCGTCAGCAATGATACAGCTTATTCGAAAGGCAAATTTCACTTCATCGATATATAAGCCATTTTGCTCCAAATGTAAACATTCGTCAACGAAAGGACGTAAATAAACATTCGCATTATTAGGTTTAGAATCGCCATAATATAATGCCACAATAAATGGCTGGTTATTAGAAGCCTGGTCTAATATACACAAAATGGGCCAAAAAGAATTAGTTGAGCTTGAGTGTACTGGCAAACCATCAACATTTAATGTTACAGATAAAAAAGGATTCTCTATTTGTGCATGTTTTCTGTGCAGTAACGGATAATTTTTCGGAGTTATGCCCCTCTTTGAAGCTCTTTCTCTTAATTGTATCTCAAGGCCAAAATATACATATGAGCCACCAGCACAGTTTTCTATGTTTACACTATGCGGAGTCTCTAATAATGTTCGCGCATCCTGTGGCAAAGTTGGGTGGTAGGATCTTAACGTTTTCAATAAATCTGTGAGAGCAGAGTGACTTATATTATGTTTTTTAGACCATGATATAAGAAAAGAATTAATGTTTATTGGATCAGAGGAAACCTGAATTGAAGTGGAAGGCTCATTGGCAGAACTATTTGACGATATATATACTGGAGCAGGAGCTACACAAGCAGAACCATCAGTTGAACTATTTAAACATGAGAGTGATTCATTAGACGGTAATGATACATTTATGTTAGACTGACTATTATTATCTATAGTGTTTATACCATCCACATAACGTAACTCATCCTTTATTTGTCCAAACCGTTTTGCGAGATCACGTTGTTTGGATCGTTTTGATCTACTGCCTTGTAGGTCTGCGGGATTCTCTTCCTCCATTACGGTCTTTGGTGAATCTGAACCAGTTTGCTATTACTTCATGTATTTCAGAATCTGTTATTTTTTCAGCAATTTTATGTGCGCGCACTGCATCTATAAAAAAGAGGTATTATGCTATAATTTAAAAAGTTTAAAATAAAATATGTATAAACAAAGTATCTACTCATGAAACTGAAAAACTTTTAAAAATGTCTTCGAAATTCATTAATGTCCATACAAAGTTTGCTGATGAGCTGATTGATTTGTATAGGAAGTTCAAATTTAATTTTGCATATTGCGAAAAATAAAAACATTTGAATGTTGTTTAGCTTCACAATATTAGTCCAAATATTTATGCTTAATAAAACAATATACAGGGTATTTTTTTAACGTGCAGTGGAGTGAGTTGGGAGCATAATAATTCTGAATTCAAATCCAGTGGAGTTTTCCACCAGCAATTTTTGAATTTTGTAATTATGTTTTGACCAAATTAAACAGTTAAAAAAAATATATAAAAAGTAAAAAAGCAAAAAATTATAAAAAAAATCTTGTTATAGAAATAAAAACATAAAATTTCAAAATAAAAACATAATACCTAATTGTCGATTTACTGTTGCTATGAAGGATCTAGCAGTTCATCTAGCAGTAACATTTTGGTCCCAACTAACCCTTAAAGTATTGCGCATCTTCAAAAATACACCCTGTATACAAAATGCAGTAAGCTTAAGTAGCCCCTAAGTAGTATAAAAAAAAAATGAGTCGGTAAATAAATATAGTTTTGATATTTTACCTCTTATAACTTTTATTACTTGTAAATCCTTTATTGGAGTCTTAGCATTTTTTCCTGTCCAGTTGCAGACAAGGGCAAGTTTGTTTGTAAATATTTTTTCAAGTACTCTTCTGGCAATTACTGGACCCTTATTTCCGCCAACTAAGCTGAGATAACTTGTCTGTGAAATGCAGTTACAATTAATATAATTATCAATTGGTCATGAACTTAAAGATATGCACACAATAAAAAAAAAACTTGTTAACATTTCTGCAACAAAATCTTATAATCACATAGCTACCTACCATATGCTTTCTATTCTCTTCATTAGTGAGCCAAGTTTCAAGATCTTGCAAATCTTTTGAATCGTCGCACGGTAGTTTTAATTCATCTGGAAGTCCCAAGTTTCCAGCGGATTGATCTGATCTGAGTCTGAGTAAAATTTCATTTTGTTTAACTTGTAATTCTTTGATTTCCAAGCTAATACTGGCTAAATGTTTTGCAATAACATCTGAAATAAGAAGGTAAAAAAGTAAATGAATCAGACCAACCAAATACTACATGCAATCTGATTTCATAGATATTAATAATAAATTATAAACATAGTTCTCTTACCTAAGGTGTGCGAGTTTGAGTCCTTTAAAAATGGTGTGACGGTAAGATCAAGTGACCCTTAAAATAACAATGTCCAATTAATCTTAGTAACATACAAGAGGCATTTGCTAAAGAAGCAAGGTAGACTAGTTGGTGCTAGTGAAGAAACATCTAATACATATAGTGGAGCAGGGATCCCAAGTCAGGTAAGGAGCTCAAAACTCAAACATAACGTTAAGTGTGCAAATGTTATTAAAATTCAAACTTGTATCTGCTTACCCAATGTAAAAGACTCTTCTTCTACTTGTACAACTTCAGCATTTTCACTGAATTCTCTGGTGGATGAAGTGGGTCTTATCAGTAGTGGTGTTGAATTGGTGGATGATGTGGATTTTATCGGTGATTGTGCTGGATTGGTGGCTGATGTTGATCTTTTTAGTGGTGGTGTTGGATTAGTAGCTGAAATGGATCTTGTGGATGGTGGTGACGGATATCTTATGGCATCATCTGATTTTTCACTGGTATCTGTGTCACTGTCGTAGATTCTTTGGGTCTTTTTGCGTCTTCTTATATTATCACTGTGGGAATAATCGCTGCCTACTTCAGAATCTATTTCAGCTTGTTTCGCCTTTTCTCTGGCTTTACTCAAGTTATCTGAAACCAAAATATGTTCTGAATAAAATTAAAGAAGCAAGCAGCCTCTCATGCACACCCTTTCCTATTACTCTTATCTGCATGGGTTGAGGTGCAACTTAAAGAAGCAATCCAGGGGTTAAGTATTTGATAGAAAGAGAATTAGGTACAAAATTACTTACCACTTTCATAAAATATCCTTTTTATACCATATATTTCCCATCCACCATCTGGGACTGTACCTTCTGTCAAACATTTGTTGAATTTACTTAAAATTCGATGTGGAGGCCACAAGCAGTGCTTCTTTCTTGGTGTAAGCCATTCTACTCGGACAACACTAATTCCTCCTCCGGCTCCATCACCAGTGTCAGTAAATTCCACCACTTGGTACATGCCTTTAGCTAAAAGATATCATAAATGAACTGACCAAAGAGGGTTAATGAGAAACAGTCATGCATGGTGTACCTAAAAGTAATATTATATTATCATCATCCCAAACCAAAACAAAACTGCGCATTCAAAGTAGGTAATTTCTCTAGAGCCGTACCGGGCTACCTACTTTGAACCACAAGTATTTTCCGCCTGCTGTGCTGCCATGCAAAAAGGTTATCATTCCTAGTGCACCCTAGCCACGAGCGGTGCGCGTGCGTCTCATTTATTTTAACAAGAATCGCACACATCTGACAAAAGATTAGCTACTTAAGTACTAATACAAAAGACATAATATAAAAGTTCAAGATTGCTTTTCATTACATACAGACATTTAGTGCCGCTGCGCTGCCACAACCTGACCTGCCCGCCATAAAGGAGCAAAACACAATTCGCGAGTAAGCATGCGTTACCTTGACCAGTAAATCTCACAATTATCACAGCACTTATTATATAGTTATTATCACAAATTAGATCAGATAGTAAGTTTAAAGATTAATAAATTAGGTACCTCCGGCCGTATTCACTGTTTTATCACTTTTTTATACGCGCAACGCGCAACCGCCCGCGCAAGCCTAAAATAAAATAAAATGGTGCAACAGTGTTGCCACACGGGGAAACCTGAAATGCGGTGACAGTACTTCAAAAAAGCGGATTTCAAGCAGAAAAAGCGGAATATTCTCGAAAATCGTGATTCTCAATTTATATTTTTCAAATACCTCTGTAGAATAGCTTTTATGAATTTACCTTTAAACTTTATCACAGCAGTGGAGAATATTTTATTTTATTATTGTTTTAAACAGTATGAAATGACAAAATGTATATCTTTAAGTTTTAAATTTAGAAGTATCTACTGGCTACTTTTATTTTCTTCAATCAAACTTTTAAGTATTAAAAAAAAGTGACGTTTGTCGGTCATGAAACTCATGACGAAATAAACGTTTTGTAGAACACAGAAAAGTTGCTGTGGCTCTTGAGGGAAACAAGGAAGGAGAATCTACTTTTTTCCCTTTTACGTTACGACCTTTTCCCTACTTACTTTTCCATTTTTATCTGTAGTCATAAAGTGGCTCCAGCGCTATCTAGCGAGAGATAAAGGATGCTATAAATACCTAAAAGAAAACTGCTCATTGAAAAAGCGGACCCACAGAAGGTGGATACCTAGTCAAAAAAAGCGGGAGAAAAAGCGGAAAAGCGGTGTATCTGGCAACACTGATATGCAACTACGCTACGCACGCAGCGCAATAAACCGAAGCCAAGCGACGCCATTTGTTTTACGGCTCTGAATACTTGTCTTTTTGAGCCAGACGTTGTTTTGGGCTTTTATTCAGTTCAATTGTCTGTTTATTGCTAGAAATGACCTAAAAATTTCATATACTTACTTAACAAAACAGTAATTTTTATTTGACCAATAATTGCTTCAATTTGTCTCACCCTGGGTTAAATTACTAATCTAGGACCAAATTGTATAGGGCAGCATAGCAAGCTTTTCCTGTAATTCCTTTTCACCATTGCCTAACACTAGTCGTTTCCATCGCGTATTTCACGTAATAAACACAGAACAAAACTGATTGACATTTATTTGTAGCTTCAATAAATACATAATGATGATTTTAAAAATTGTAGATTGTGGTTAGGTACGTAGGTAGTAACTATTTCGTAATCTGTGATTGTGGTTCGATTAGGCCAAACGTTATACCTGCGAAGCAATTTTCTTGTTGATTTGATTGGCTAGCCATTGAGGTAGTAGGCCCACTGTTAGTAGTTTGTGGTAAATCTAACGTAAGCGTTATGCCGCCGCCGCGCCCGCCATAGGCCCTATGATGGGACTTTGTCGGATAGGTTTTAACGTAAACATTACGCGGTTGGCCCTGCCGTTACGTTACCACAGAATACTTAATAGTATTACCAACAGAAATGTAACTGTCATACTAAGCCCGGCAGACGAGAACGCACCTATTTATAAATCAGTGCAACTGTGCAAGCCAAATTGAACCGTATCTATAATGTGTAACGGTCTATGGTATAGGTCCCCCGCGTCGACCGCGATCGGAGCCTGTTTTCTGCCTATAGGGTTGGCGTTACTGCCTACTTATGATTGCGCGTATACGGCCGGCGAGCTGCGAGCGCGAGCGTGACAACTTCCGTTGTAGTAACGCCCGTCAGAAGCTCTAGATTTTTGATTCACTCGTTTAGAGGATTCTACTGATTTTCGTGCGACGTTTGAGTTTCAGTATTCCGTAATAGCGACCTTGCAGGCATATACATAGCTTCGCTTTTCGCCTGTAGCACCGCCTGCCAATGCGAGCGCGCGAGGGGCAAAGCGAAAAGCGAGCTATGTCTACATACGCAAGGTCGTTAATCGCCTGATCGCCTCCTCGTTCGCCTCGCCACTCGCGCGACGCTTGATTCAAAAATAGAGCTCCAGGACTCTTCAGGACGTGTGTCTAACCAGTTTTATGTCGTATGTACCCATCCGAGCTTGCCGCGCAGAGTTTCACACGCCTGACATTATGCCAAAATTGTAGATTGTAGTGTGGTTAGGCCAACGCTACACCCGCGAAACAATTTTCTTGTTGATTGGCCAACCATAAAGGTAGTAGGCCCACTGTTAGTTGTTTGTGGTGAATATAACGTAAACGTTGCACCGTTTGCCCTATGATGGAAGTTTGTGGGAAATTTAACGTAAACAATACGCGGTTGGCCCTATGATGGGACTTTGTGGGAAATTTAACGTAAACATTACTCCATAATTGTAGATTGTGGTGCAGTTAGGCCAACGTTAAACCCGCGAAGCAATTTTCTTGTTGGTTGACCAACCATACAGGTAGTAGGCCCACTGTTAATAGTTTGTGGTAAATATAACGTAAACGTTACGCCGTTGGCCCTATGATGGGACTTTGTGGGATATATAACGTAAACATTACGTGGTTGGCCCTATGATGTGACTTTGTGGGAAATTTTACGTAAACATTACGCCATAATTGTAGATGGTGGTGTAGTTAGGCCAACGTTAAACCCGCAAAGCAATTTTCTTGTTGGTCGACCAACCACACAGGTAGTAGGCCCACTGTTAGTAGTTTGTGGTAAATATAACGTAAACGTGGCGCCGTTTGCCCTATCATGGAAGTTTGTGGGAAATTTAACGTAAACAATACGCGGTTGGCCCTATGATGAGACTTTGAGGGAAATTTAACGTAAACATAACGCCATAATTGTAGATGGTGGTGCAGTTAGGCCAACGTTAAACCCGCGAAGCAATTTTCTTGTTAGTTGACCAACCACACAGGTAGTAGGCCCACTGTTAGTAGTTTGTGGTAAATATAACGTAAACGTTACGCCGTTGGCCCTATGATGGGACTTTGTGGGATATAAAACGTAAACATTACGCGGTTGGCCCTATGATGGGACTTTGTCGGCAATAACACTACCATCTCCCTACCTTTTCCCTACCGTTGGCGACGACACCCCAACGGAAATTGTTACTAGGGAGGGTTCCACATCAGGTGTACCAGTCCTTCGATATTTGTAGGTCAATAGAAAATCCTCATTACGCTCAACACCTTTTTCTAAATTGCTACTTTCATATCTCTCATAGTCTGGCTGGACTGCTATTATTCCATATCAGGTATTTCGATCTAAATTTTTATCTTTCATAAGCACCTTCTCCTGACAATAATAAACACAACAATAACAACAAAAAAATAAATAGTATTAGCAAAATTGTTTCATCCGTTCACGCGTGATGCGATGACCAAGGGAAATAGTGATTCATTTTTAGGGTTCCGTACCTCTAAAGAAATAAAAGGAACCCTTATAGGATCACTTTGTTGTCAGTCTGTCCGTCCGTCCGTCTGTCCTCGTTTATCTCGAGAACGCGTGGACGTATCGAGTAGAAATTTAAACGATATATTCGGTTCAACAGTCTGTTGAAAGATGAACAAAATCGAACTTGTAAATTAACGTAAAAAAAAAAGATAGTACCGTTTATGTCGCAAAAAACGTAGATTTCTACACTTACAAGGGAATCAAAATTCATAGGGAAATTAGGCAATTAATATCGTCTTTTACTACGAATACAGGAAAAGGACTCAAAACTATACATTTGTAATTAAATAATAAAAAAAATAGTCTTAAGTTTTGAAACCTGAATTTCGGGAAAACTTTGTAAAAAACTGCGAGACTCCTGAACTATTTATAATATTATGTAGGTTCCTAGGTATAAATACCTAGGTACCTACAAATTTGCGGAACCCTCGGTGGGCGAGTTCGACTCGCACTTGTCCTAAAACAAAAATATCGTATATGTAAATGTATATATGTATAATTAATTTATCGATAAAATACCAATCAATCTTATGTCAATCTTATGATATGATACTTGTTAAAAATTATTTTGAAAATTTGCATAGCATTCAGAGAGAGGCCAAGAGTAAGCGTATAAATATAATATAGGTACCTACCTACCTAATGTTTTTAAACATTAGGTAGGTAGGTACCTATATTTGTTGTTTTTTTTCTTATAGAAAAGTCTATTTCGATTACAAAACTATTACATAGGAGTACTATAAATAGTTTACAGTGATTAAAGTCATAAAAACACACCATCTACCATTACAAATCTTGTTGTGACAAGCATAACCGATCCGATATTTCAAGAACTCGGAACGCTGTGTTCTTTTTCCCAGTACAGTCACGTACAAAAGGTGCTTCAGGAATTCTTCGTGGCCTCTCGCTGTTAGGATTTAAGTGTCCATAACTTGGGTTTCCTTTGCCATTCGCCTAACTTCATACCAATGCCAGCAGTTTTAGATGAATGTTGGTAAGCTGGGGTTTCTAGTTAACTTCATTACTGTTGATAGCCTCAGTTCTGAAATTAAAGTTATAGTTTTAATAGCTGCAGAGACTTAATTTGAAGAAGCTTGGTAATGACAATTAGTTTAGTAATGAGTAACTCACAGATTTTTTTATTGGTTCCTAAATGTTACCTTAATTAATATCCGTAGGACACGCTCTTTTAGTTAGGAAAGACTTTGGTATATAACTTATTGTTTTGAGTTGTTTCCTTTGTATTTTTTCGTATCTAGTATCGTAATTTGTGCCTATGAATAATTAGCGATTTCGCCCACCTTCCATCTCTTTATTTCCTTCTTATTTGTAACGCACAGACAGAAGGCTCTTATCTCCTACTACTACTCGTATTTAGCTACTTAAACTTAAAACTTAAACCAGCAGGCCTTTTCTCTACAACGGTTCGTTCTATAAACATCTCTGTCTGCCAAATGCCAATACTTCTACAAGCCCGTAATTCACAAAACAAATTGATCTCATCTCCTGAGCAGTTTATCCGAAGCATATCGGAACGTACTCACTTAAATATTTATGCGACACTTGCACTCATCGAAAGGAAAACAGCAACATTTTCCAATAATGCCCTCTCTCTAGGGGGAAAAGGGGAGTAAACGTGAATTTTATACATATCAGGCGCAACTCCAGTAGGACATAATTCAAATTAAGCCAGTGACAGAGGGTCACGATGCTCGCAAATTTTGGAGGAGGCACAATAATTGAATTTTAAGCTACTAATTGCTCAAACGGATTTTCCAATGAAACCTTTTATGTAAAAGGTGAAATTGATGAATTCCTTTGTAGGCCTAATGGAATAAATGTAACAAGAAATAAATAAACACATACAAAAATATATCGAAAAAAAAATTAATTGGAAGCTTTCGATTGCTTTATTACTGGAACGAGGAAATTGATAAAATAATGTTGCCTTCTAAATTGCAAAGGTAAGAAGTACCTATTTATCGACTTAATTGAAAGAAAAGTGAGTGGCATGTATACGCGACCTAATAAATAATCTAATGAAAAGATGTTGATTAGACAAAAAAGATCTAGAAGAAACTGTATAATAGGAATAAATACAATATAAATTAAGAACAAAAAAAACTGTCAAGAGTTTAAGACTTACAAAATACAAAGATAAACCTATCAAATTGATAAAGTTAATAAACCCACCGCGATAATGTAGGTAATTTTTTGCCAATAAATTTATTACCAAGGTATACGATTTCCGAATTTCGAATGTTAGCTCCCAAAAGGAAGTTAATATCAAGCGTATAGCCAATCCCGATGTCACGAATTACAGATACAGCCTACGTGACGACAATAGCAAGCGACATTCCTATTTCGATGCAAATCGCTTAATAAGTGAGGAGAGTTAAGTATAACACCAATTTGTTGTTATGTCGGCGGTTTATTTTTAGGAAACGTGCCGTTTCGTGTGCCCATATCCTAAAGTAGCGGAAGGGGTAATAGCAATTTTATTCTCTTCATATATATGCATGGATCCCTAGGGATGAAAAGCCCTTATTCTATAAAAATAACTTTGGTTATTGATATGGCATCATAGAGTTTGAGTACCGAGTCAGCAGCTTCATAATCCTTGTAGCCTAATAATCTTGTGTCTAAAAATCTAACGACAAACAATGTTAAAATAATACTATGTAGTGGGATTTTTTTTTAATAACTGCCGTGTGGTGATGGCCTAAGAATACAACTGTCACCACTCCCTTACATGCCGTGGATGTCGTAAGAGTCGACTAAGAGGCTCGACGTATTGAACACCTGTGCGAGAGAAGGAAAACTTGAAACAAACCCTCTACCAACCCGTCTGGCCAGCGTGGTAGCAGTAGGCTAATAGCCTCCTATGAACGCCACAATAGGCGTGAGCTAGGAGAGGCCTATGTCCAGCAGTGGACGTCCACAGGCTGATGATGGAGTGGGATTAATATACTAATAATTATCATTATACTATGAATTATCATTACAAAACCTATTCAAAAGATAAATTGTCAATGAGCTTTTAAATATGATTTTATTCTTATAAATCTTGACACAGGAAAAGAAATCGAGGATTTATTTCTCTACAGCCATTGTGAATGTAATAATCTACATACATTGATCTGATTCCGAGAAAAGTAGCTCAAGCACTTGTGTTAGAACCAACAAAGGTATTACACTTATAGTATACACACATAAATAGATAATACTTAATATCCAGAAACAGAATAAAGATAAACATTAATCGCATAAATGTTTGTCCCGGATATGGATGAATCCCTCGTCTTCTGGAGTTCTGGCTCAATAAGTAAGCTACCAGGGGGCCTACCCCCATCTCCTAGCGTAGTATTGTTTAAATTTTACCATGCTATTTCGTACTACGAATCTCAAGTAAGCTTGTTTTTTTAAGGAAGTTTTGTGACGTCTTCGGTCAATCATCGCCTCCAATCAAATTTAAAGTGTGTCAAATGTTACAACTTCAATAAAAACTTTTTTTTTTATCAAATGATAGTTTCTAGTTTCTAATAGACGAAGGTAGGCCGCCCGCAGGTCGATCATCAAATTTTATAGGACATGCCAGACTATTAAAACATTCATATTCATCTCACGCACATGGCTAACAACGTATTTATGAAAAAACAGAGTACTTAGCTGAAGCGGTCACAGCGATGCCTGAATAATTCATAGCGAGCCGCGATAACGAACAGGATTTCAGTTTCAAGGGCGGGATGGCCCTTCACATTGTCATTCTGTAATGGGGGGAAAATTGCGAAACCTCCATTCAGTCATATGAAGTTTGTGAATTTTGTTATTCGACGCTTGATGACTCGGTTCCAGTTCAAGTCCTCCACTATGTTTACCTTGACCCGCTAATGAATAGGTAATAATAATTCCCCGCTGTTATGATTTGGGGGAGCTCTATGGCATAGCAGCTAAAGCGTTCTTTTCATAGGATGGTGGCCAAATATCCATTGTCAGGAGCTTTTCCACTTTTTATAAGAGGCGTCAAGCTCAAGAAGAGCATTGGACCGGATTTCCAAAGGTCGTATGTTCGAGTCCCATCTGAGAATTCACTTGTGGCCGAGTTAATTTTTGCCAATATTTTTCTATTTAAAATTTATCATATTTATAAAAATTGCATTGAAAAATGCAGAAATTAAACCAAAAAAAAACATAAAGAAGGCGTCAAGCTGTTGCGTTGTTCCCTCGTTGGCTGTGTTGCCAATTTTTCTTATACAAACACAAATTACGTTATTTGATAAATATGGGTACAAGAACAGCGGGCCGACCGCCTAACAGTATAGCTTGTACTATCGCTATAGCTATCGATTTTTCAAACCCCCTACAAGGGCTCTCGCTGACGCTATCACTTTCATACTAAAAATGCAATAGTGAATCCAATAGGTGAATAGTAATATGCAAGAATTAGTCAAAACCCCTATCGTTGAAGGGTTTTATGAGAGTTTTAAGTTTGATAGCTATAGCGATAGGCCGAGCTATACCGTTAGGCGGTCGGGCCACAGGTCCTGCAACTATCGGAGCGCCATATCTAACCATTCTTATCCTGTGTGAAAAAGGTCTGTAATCCAGCAATAGAGCCTGGGTGAATGCTTTGTTCTGCATAACCTAATCGGGTCTATCCTATGTTGCACACAATAAAGTATATTTCGAGGTAGGTACTTATACGGAAAATAAGTCGTATTGATCGGTAAAAGAATTGAGAAATATGTGAGGCATACGATTGGCGAGACCTTCTTCAATGTCACTCGATAGCCGATGTTCTGTACCTCAGCTCGATGACTTGTCGAGTGGCTCATTAATATGACCCTCCTCTCGAAAGCTGTCCATGTGTCTGTCACGGCCTAATGATATGGATCCCGTATTGCCATTCAAGATAACACATACAACTGTCAACTGTCTTCTTTATTAATCCCGATCCTTTAAAAGGTTGGAACACCCATCAGTTGATCAACTTTCTATAGCCTCATTGAATTACAGATTAAAATAGGCGAAGCATTAATCATTTTGAAGTTAGAAATTCCTTTTAGAATTCCATGACCGTCAACTGAACCGTCATCTATTAATACCGCAATAAAGTTCCATTCTCCACCTGAACACTATTCTCGAGCTCGATGAAACGTACGTATTTTTCATGTATCTTTATTTTTGTTTAATTATTGTAAAGCATTTCTCCAATTTCTCAAGTGTTTTATTATTGCAAAACGTTTTCTCAATTTAGATTCAAGTATAATCATTCCATTCATAAATTAAATCGATTAAAAATTATAGTTTAAGAAAAAGTACTCCTTTTTTATTATTATTTACAATCATTAATTTAATATTATCCTAACACAAGGCTTTCTTGCTAATGCCGACACGTTTTGACTACAAATTATTTTTAGATTACTAAGCTGACCTAAACTAACACTAAAAGTAGGCCAAATGCTGCATATATTTTAGACCTGGCACTAGCAAACTTAGTTCGTTGGGCTAATTTTATACGTAAAGAAGATAATTTCATTTTCACACCTGATGTTCATATTGAATATTATGAATCCTATCCTATTTGGAAATGCAAATAACTCACGTATTAAAAAAATGGCAAGTAGAATTTTAGACATTTAGACATTTTAATTGTGACCGACTTAAAAGTTCTTGTCTTACTAATGCCAGAACTTATCTTTACCAACTTTCTCGTTATTTTAAGTTGCTTGAACAATATTCTGAATAGTACTGTCTCCGTAAAGTTTTAAATTAATTGTATAACTTTATAAAGCATCTGAGCTTGTCTAGGCTCTGTGATGTATTCCTTATAATTCCCGAGCATTAGTCTTGGGTAAAATTGCTGCCATTACTGGTAATTCAGTGGACTCTTGAATTATTGTCCCCGTGTCTATGGACAAGGTTGATTTGCTCTATTTTCTTGCGATTACTTCTGGCCTGGCCGCATTTATGAAATTTCTTATTTTTTTTTGTCATTGGCTTTTACAGACGTCTTTTATTCAATGCCTTTAGCCCTAATGGCCCTAATATTTTGCGTTATATTTATACGTTAGTTCATTTGAGAGAAATATATTCTGATTCAAGTAAAATTATTATCTGAATCAAGTCTGGTGAAACAGGCAATTAAAACGTCCTTATATATTTTTCTGTCGTCAAACCTCATCTTTTTGGCATGAGGAAGAACTAATTATTTTCCGAGTAAGTTTTCATGAAAATACCACCAATCAGGAGAAAAGTAAGTTTTCTCAAACGATGGACTTCTTAAGTACTTAAGCAAAAGTGTCTCGTAACTATGAAGATACATTACAGCACTTTATTGTACACTGAACCAACAGCATCCTCTACTCCAGAGCAGCTGTGGGCGACAATTGAATTAAAAAAGTGTTTGCATACAAACAATAAAATAGGAGCAAATATAAAAGCGTAGGTTTGTAAAAGGTATGGAAATAATATTAGCTACGTTTTGCAAATTTATCGATGTGCTAAAAATAGATTCCTAAAAACACATTTATCGGTGACAATCAAATTTCAATTCTCCGTACGGTCACAAAAGGTACAGTTTTATTGTATCCAACCTTTATTACATTACCTGGCCTGTAGTGTGATCTGGAATGATCCCGACCCTCGGACAATACCATCGGGATGTTACAATGTTATTGGGTTCCCTGAAATATGGAGATTGCTGTTTCCGAATCGGTTTTATCCCTTTTCTAGTGAAGTCATTAGAAAGAGCTATGACATTGGAATTACTGTGGAAACAGAACCCTATATCAGCACTTAAGTGGAATAATTGGGAGAAAGATATGGTTTTATTTATATTGTCCTAAGGTACTAGAATTAGGATCATTCAACACTATTGAAACGTAATATTTATGGTTAATTTAAGTCAACATGATCTAAAACGTCTGGTCTGCCTGTTTCGTTATAAGACGATGCCAAAGACGGTAAGTTGAATCATAAAAGCCTGACTGTGCCAAATACATTGCCAAACTCCCAAATTTTTCGAGTGAAATCACTGATTTCTTGGCATTCCATATCTACTTTTGACTTCTTTCGTCCACTAGTCGACCTTACACTGTTTCATATGCGGTCATTGCCTTACACCAGTAACACCTGACAACCATCAACATTATCGTAATTTGATGTGTCTACATCACTGTAGGTACAAGTACCAAAGTTGCATCTAGCGATGTGCCGCTGGGAATATTCCCATTTCCAAGTAATTTACTCGTTGTAAACTTACGGGAATATTCCCAATATTCCCGGAAACTTTCCCAAAGTTTCCAAAATAATATATTTTCAAGTATGGTAAAAATTCTGTGCTATTTATATTTTCTTCTTAATCCCACGGTTATGCAACAACAAGTATGTGCATGCGCTTGCTTGAGCCGCGAGGGGAGGGTCCCGCCGCGCCGCCCCCTCCCCTTTCCTCTAATTTAAAACAAAAGAAACACGTTTTCCCCAGTGTCGGTCGCTTTGATTGTCGAGTGTGCTATGCTAGCTGTGTTAGTCATAATGAGACCAAAAAGTAAACTTTTTGATTACTTTCTACAAACTGTTAACGAACAAACAAATTATATATTATGTTCATTTTGTAAAATTGTATACAAATATAAATAACTACTAGCTTTGCCCGCGCCTTCGTCCGCGTGGAATAGTGATTTTCGGCGGGGGCGGAACTTTTCGCATAATGTCGATTGTCCTAAAGTCGTTTGTCATACATCAATTGGCATAATCATCAAATAGCATAACATTAATGTCACATATTTTTTCCTTCGCATAAATTTTAAGAAGCATAACTGTCTAGTCATAATATTATGAAGCATAATAAATGAAATCCCTAATTTCATTTGGCCTAATATTACGCAGTCCTAAAATCCCTTAGTATAATTTTATTTGCCATAACTATAGAAAAACCTAATTTTATTTGGCATATTATAGGTAGACCAAAAATTTTTTTATGGTAAAAAAATGATACAATACAATTTCTATTATTTTATGATTTTGTAATTTTTGCATTTTTCAATGCTATTTTTTATACTTATGGTAAATGTCTATTATACTATTGGGGTTAGGGTGTCACAAAGGGGGTGCAGGACTTATAAAAATTTCAACAGATTTTGTATGGATCAGGGACTTGTAAAATTTTCAAAAATGAAGTTTATAAAAATGCGAATATCTCGAAAACAGTGCGTCGTAGCTAAAATCTAACAAAATTTTCGACCCCCCTTTGACGCCCCTGGAGATACTAAGGAGGAATCCAACGGACATATATTTTTTCTCTCAAAAATTTTGGAAAAAAACAGAAGTGGGGACGGGGGGCTGCAGCAACAAACTGTAACAGACGTTTCAGGTTAGGTTAGGTTAGAACTGTGACCAAAACGCCTAATATATATCGTCGTCGTCGTCGTCTCAGCCATATAACACCCACTGCTGAGTATAGACCTCCTCCAAAAGGAGGGGTTTGCCATAATCGCCACGCTTGGCAGGCGGGTTGGCAATCGCAGTATGGCCAAGTTTGTAGGAGACGCTGCTGCCCGTCTCCTGAAGGCTGAGTCCCTTAGTCGCCTTTTACGACACCCACGGGATGAGAGGGGGTAGTGCTATTCTAAGCCGGCACTACACAGCTAATATATATAATATATAATAACAAAAAATAGTTTTTATTTATTAAAAAAACACTTTTTGATTTATTTGCATACTAGTCAGTGACAGACAGGAATCGCCTAAAAACCGACTCCACGCAGTCTTGTATGCCCTACCCCTAGAGTGTAATTTAAGCCCCCGTAGGCGCGGAGGGGCGAGCGGCCCGCGATCTGAGGAGCAGGTGGTTTGAAAGGTCGCCGCCGCGGCTGAGGATGGCAGCCGAAGCTGCGGTGGTGACTGAAAACCATCTGCGACGATAAGCTCGCGTGGGACCGCCAGAGTCCCGCAGCGCCGGAGCCGTGACAGAAATCATGCATGCTGCATGCCTGCTTGCATGCTGCAAGCCTGCCTGCATACAGCAATTATGCTTTTAAAAAAAAAAACTAAATTCTATTATTCCTTGTGATTATTATGCTATAAATTTATTATGCTTTAAACAAAATAAGCGTTAAGATATTATTCGTTGTGATCATTATGCTTTACATTAGTTATGCTTTTAAAAATTATGCCTAAAGCTATTCTGCGTTTCAAAATTTATGCCTTTTCATACTTATGACAAACAATTTTAGCCTACACTATATTAGGACTTTTAAAATTATGCGTCGCGATAATATTATGCAACATGATGATTATTGGTATTAAAATTATGGAACATGATATTATGACAATAAACGTTATGCTTAAAATTACGGAGCCATTTTCGGCAGCATTTTGAATTTTTAGGCTAATAAGCTTCTGTTTCTTTTTTATTTATATATTAGTACAACGCTATGAATGCATATTACACATTAAAAAATTATATCACATAGCCTACCGCCCGCGGTTTCGCCCGAGGGAAAGTGATATATTTCCGGGATTAAAATTAGCCTGTGTCACTCTCTAGCTCCTAAACTAAACACGTCAATCCGTTGCTCCGTTTTCACGTGAAAGACGGACATACAAACAAACACACTTTCACATTTATAATATTAGTATAGATTGTATGTCAAAAGAAAATACATATTACGCTGAATAATGTCTCTTAAGATGCTATATTTGTATCTCTTATAGTTTAGCTGGGCTGCTAGGGTTCCACATCAGGTTTACCAGACCTTCGATATTTTTCCGTCAATAGAAAATGTTCATTACGTTAAACAACTTTTCTTAAGACGCTATGTTTGTATCTCATATAGTTTAACTTGGCTGCTAGGGTTCCACATCAGGTGTACCAGATCTTCAAACTTTGTACGTCAATAGAAAATGCTCATCACGCTTAACAATTTTCCTTAAGACCGTATTTGTATATCTCTCATAGTTTGACTGGACTGCTATGGTTCCACATCAGATATTGCGATCTTCAAAATAAATTATAGCCTATATGTTGGCGACGACCAATAGCTGTATAACAAAAAAGTTTCATTAAAATCCGTTCGGTAGTTTTTGCGTGAAACGCGGACAACAGACAGACAGACAGACAGACAAAAAGTTCAAAAACTATATTTTTGGTATCTGTTTCGTTTAAGAAGACCCCTGGAGGGAGGTATTTTTTTCTATTAATTCTTTTCAATGTATAGAATTGGATCGTTTACAGTTTTACTATATAATTAACTATATGGGTATTGGAAATATTCCCGGAAACATTGGAAATTTACTGGGAATATTCCCAGGAACATTGGAAATTTTCGCCATAAGTGATAATTAACCTTTGGCATATTCATTAAGCCTTGTAATATTGCCAATAGAATGGTTAGCATACAACAACAAAAATACTGTAATACAACACAAGCAATTTTCCCCTAAATTTCCGCTTTTGGGAATATTGCCGGGAACGCTTCTGGGAATATTCCCAATGTTTCCAATATTCCCGGGAACGGCACATCACTAGTTGCATCAGAGAATGGCAGTTTCAACTAGGACTTGTCTCATATTGCGAAAGAAACGAATATATATTTCGGTAGGTCGTGGCGGCTCGCTTTTGCTATTAGGCGACTGGCCAAATGTCTTCCTGGAATGCTTCGCTGTATCGCGACACTGCCTCCTTCGTTTACGAAGCGACGGACTTTATAGTCCCGGTGTAACCTGTGTTACTAACTATAAATGCTCGTTCCTTCGCAAACAAAGAAGCAAAACTGACTGCCGCGTTGGTTTGTCGGAAACTCATTTTAATGAGATTGTAATTACAATACCGTTGCAGATTATATATAACACTTAATACATCTTCGAGTTTATAGGTTTTACATAAGTAACTACAGGTTTTTCTAATCTGAAGTTAATAACTTATTTATCTACACTTGTTCCACTTCTTGCTTTATGCTAAAACAAATGTTTACTCGCTCAAATATTAATAAATGGAAAATGCTGAAGTTAGTAGATAAATCAAAAACTTTTTTATCTGCCCTGCTTTCACAGCTCTTTTAATAAAGATTACCGGAGTCCTAAAGTAGATAATAAACAAAGTCCGACCGCGGCAGGCGTTGAACTCGAGACAGATTCAACTTTATGATAATCTGCTATTTGAAGAGTTTCAAGACGTAAACCAAAATGAACTCCTGTTATTTTCGTCGAAGCAAATATAAAAAATAAACCAGCTACGAGTTCGGGGCTTCCGTTTATAAAAGCAGCGTTTTTGCAATAACTGTTTTTTTTCTTAGATTTTGATTTCATGTGAGGTATTCCGTCCTTCGAAACGCATTTTAAGTCAATGGTCTCGGTTGAATTTTAAGTTGTTCATACTAGTCTGCATTGGGCCCACGTGGTGGGTCATGGCCCATTTTCCTTTTCCAACCTCAAGGAAGGCCAGGGTCTCAGTAATGGGGAAATTAAATGATGTTGAACGAGGCTTCTTTAGTATCGCTCTTGTAGGTGGTGCTGACCAATTCATCCTTTCGGAAACCTAACGACTGCCACTTTAACTTGTTAATTATAATTTATCTTTTGAGAGTACCTAGATACTTACCTACATGAAGAACACAAACTTTGTAAGTTTGGCCATAAATATCCTTCCGTTCTAGACGGATGTTAAGTGAAGCTCGCTAACGGTGAGCGTTATCTAAGTTACCGCCAACTTAACGGGCTTATCTTAAGCTCTTCATGTGGCGAGAAGGTTCCCACTAAGTCTTATAATTGGAGGATTTTTCGTGATATTTAACTTCGGTTGGCCGAAGTTTTGTTTGGATTCCCTTGTTATTGGTAGGTTTAGTTACGAACTGTTTAGTTTTATCGTGTTCCTTAATCTTCATAAATGAATTTATTTTTGGACTTTCTTGTTTTCCTTTTTCTTCGTTTTTTTAAGGTTCCGTACCAAAATGGTAAAAAGGATCCCTATTAGTTCAAGTCAGTCTGTCTATCTGTCATAGCTGGATATCTCAAGAACTACTAATGCTATGAGCTTGAAATTTGGGTTTTAGATTACGTTTGCCCAACTATTTTGCAATGGCAGGATAATTTGACAGATAATTTGAGTGTTTTTTTTAAAGTGGCGCTAGTGTATATCTGTCATTTTCTCAAAAACGTGTTTTCTTCTTGCATTTTCATGTATGCTATACATTTTTGGAGTTTGGAAGCGAATGCAATGCATTTTTAGATAAAAATATTCATAATAACCCACATGCATGAAAGTAAACAACGTTTGACAGGTCTACATCTACACTAGCATCACCAAGCGGGATTAATTTTTTATCATCTTGCCATTAAGAGAGAAATAAATATACATTTATTTTTTTACTACAGGTACTGACAGGGGTCTTAAAAATTCAAAGTGTGGCTACTAAGGCATGTGGGGTATCATATGAAAGAGCGCTGCTCGAATATTCTCAAACATTTTTTCTATTGTTTTTAGGCCGCATAGTTTTCACTTTTGATGAAAATTGTAAAAAAAATATATCTCCGAAGTTTACATAAACAAAAATTTGAAATTATTCTATGTGGTAGAAGTTTATGTAAAGATTACAGGAAAATAAAACAATATCTCTAAATAGCATACTTTTTTAGAAATCTTAAAAAAAGTAATTTTATATTTATTTGCTTTTGGTTTGGTATGTCGATGAATGGGGACAATATATTATGATGGTACGGAATCGTCGGTGCGCGAGCCCGACTCGCCCTTGACCGGTTTTTTTAAGCCTGTTGTAGCTCCCTGTTAGTAAATATGATTATATAATTTTTTCTAGTATATTTTCTTGTTTAATATTTATCACATAAAAATAGCATTGTAAAATGCAAAATTAAAAAGTTATAATTAGTTGGCTGTTTCATCTTTATCGATAGTCAAACATCTGTAAAGATGTTTCTTTCGAATGCGAGGATATTTCTCTCATTGATGAAGCGACGGTGGCCAACACCGTAGAACGGTGAATATACTGGAAAAATTCGACGTGTCCTCATAGGTCTCTGTAGCATAATTGGTTAGTGCATTGGGCCGGACTCCCAAGGATGCGGGTTCGAATCCCGTCAGGGCGACATGAGACTAGTTGCTTTTTTCTAGTATATTTTCTTGTTTAATATTTATCATAATAGACTAAATTATAACGATCTCATTAAGGTCAGTGCAATAAACCTCAAACAAAGCGCCTCCAACTGGGTCGAGTGTTCGCATTGTGTTCCGATGCTGCCGCCTCCGAAGCTATAGACATTATTAAAGCAATTTGCATAACTACTTAAATTGCTTAATAAAAGGACTCTGGCTTAAAGGCACTTAATTACATTCAGTTTTATTTCCATTTTACCATTAAAACGGAATCATACACGTTTTTATTTATTTTTCACATTGAACTTAATTTACATAAAGTTAAAAACGTAATTACAATGCTTCTCAATAAAGTCTGTACCAATTTAATTTCGGCCGGTACACGGGTTTTACTGCCGGTTAACTTTGGATTACAATCGTAAAGTCGAGAGAAAAAAAGACAAAATGCATTTGCTCGCGAATTGGTATTCAAGAGAGCGTCCGAGACCCGATATATTTGCAATGGGTCTATTACGGTTACAGCAATGGGAATGACACTCGTGTGAAGTGGATTATTTAGACGAAAGAATGACCCTCCAAAGTTTATTACGCTTTCAACAACTAACAACATAAAAGCTAATAAGTTTTAAAGTACTAATTAAGTATTCACGATAAAATATTATGTACCTACCGCATGATTCAGTTATTTGAAAAGATTTATTTAGTTGTATTGATTGATTGAAGCTTTCGAGATAGGTACTCCGGATATACGAATACGTTATAATACTGGTATGGTTATAAAGTAAATAAAAGTACCAAATATGGGTCTGATGGATGAATATAAGATCATTCGAGCCTTTTTACTAAACCGGACATAGTAACTGACACCAAATAATACCGTCTGGGGCCTTGTGAGGGGAATGCTTTTACGCATACCAAACAGGTTATGCTGGGCTCACCTGATGCCTCGCGGCCTCCCATCCGGCCCAAGAAGGCTCGATGGAAGGCCATGAGGAGGTACTACCAGCTAAACCCCTCACTACTTGCTCTCTCACCGCCGTAGGGTCCTGGGGGACCGTGGTGTCAATCGCCCCTTTGATAGTATAAGTACCGTAACTACTAATATATTTTTTCATAGTTTCCGAAGTGCGCCGGTAGACGTAAATTCTTCAAAGGAAATTCAGAAGGCGGCACATGTGGAGCCCAATTTGGCGAAGTAAATCATCGAGGCGAAGTACCGATCGCTCCGTGCAAACTTAACAAAGCTGTATTTTTGAATCGCTCGATAATGTTGTCATATGCTTTTAGCCAGTTCACCTTCAGCCTTATCATTACTTAACACCAGGTAAGTTGAAGGCTAAGCGTCTCCCCGTTGCCTATTAAAAAAAACTTATTTTCTTATTTCATACTTTTATGTCTTACTTAACATTTGTTGGGTTCAGATCCACATTCTCCATGCTACGTCTGCTGATCGTATAACCTGCTAATGTAATGTAATATACGTAATGGAAGTTTTGGCAAAATTGCCATTTAGCAGTTAATTTGCCTTTGCCATATGCAGTCCCCAGGGTTTTAGACGCGCAGCCTGTCTTGTAAAGGCTATAATGCTTCTTGATTCGGTTTTACCTGAAGCAAGTGTTTGAATAAGTGCTATTCTACGATGGCAGAACGAACGTTTACGATTCAATAATTGATTGTCAAAACCGATGATTGTTAATACCACACCTTAAAGAAATTCAAAATTCTATATTCTTCATGTCGAATTCTTTGTATCAAATAAAACGACCGATTCAATATGAAACCGCTATTACGTACCCATCTGTAGACTCTGTTGATCTCTCTAATATACCTACTGTAGATAGTCTTCTCAGTTTCAAGTAATCTCAAATGGAATTATTTAAGAAGTTCAATATTAGTATTTGCAATTGTACTTGTTGAACGTCTCATCTACGCCAAAGCTTTGGAAGAAAGGGGCTTTCCCTTTTTCGGAGACACGGACAAGACAGACTTTTCTTTAAAGGTAATGTTGTCTTATGCTCCATTCACAATCTTACCTCCTCCTATTTCGTACTACGAAGCTTGTTTTTTGAAAGTTTTGTCACGTCTTCGCTCAATCATCGTCTCCAAAATGCTCAATCATTGTCTCCAAAATGTGAAGTGTGTCAAAATGTGACAACTTCAATAAAAACGAAGGCAAACAAAATGTTATATGACATGACATAATGGTCTAATAGATCATCATCTATTATTAGGCCCGCAGAATTGGGTCCCTGATATATTTCATTCATGACAGATAAATCTAATAAACGACCGAAAAAAACTTCTGCCTGCTAACTGATCCAAGTAAGACCGATCTTCTACTAAAGAAAGCTAATATTGAGAAGGCCGTTGGACATAATGGGCTTTTACAAAGGATATTTTAGCCTTGTTTTATGATAGCCGATACTCTCTGCTCTAAATCTAACACGCGCCATGCTTGGGGTAGTCGTCAATGGCTCCGCTTTGGTAAGCTTCGTGAAATATTGCTTCAGGGGTGCCTGGTAGGTAATGATAACAACACTACGCACGGCCTTGGGGTGCAGGGAGCGTGGAGCTCTTTTCTGGTTAAAGAAAATTAGTTCTTGAGCAACAGAGTTGAAGGAAGAGAGGTTATATAGACTGTGGGCACGTGAGATTGAATCAAAGCTCGACTTGGAAAAATTGATATTGAATATAGTGATTTAATTTGGAGCAACCGAATCTAGTCGATCGATTTTGAAATCCGTTCTGTATTTTAGTCATTTTAACCAATTCTTAATATTCGTATCGGTAATGAACGCGTGCAGCAGGAAAACACACTCAAAACTTCCTTACCGTTTTCTTATTACCTTTTGGAGACCTTTTTGCAGGTCAAACTAAATTACTTTTCCCTTGTATTTGACGTAAACGCTTACTTATCCTCGTAGGTACTTAAATAGACCTTGTTAGAAGCTTATCCATAGGGACAATTATTACAACTTATCGTCCCTACTTCCCGCGCCGCTGTGTCCCAGCTCGGCCCGTCCCGGCGATTACAGCACAATGACTTGATAAAAGCATTAAAATGTACCGTCAGCCACTCTTTACCAGCCTTCCTAATTAGTCCCGCTCCTGTTTTATCTAACGGTTATGTTGTAAACCGCGCTTCTTGTCCTTAAATATAACAGTGATGGGAACCCTTATTATTATTAAAAGTTACGCTAATTAGGGTTTTAGAACAGAAATGTACCAACTTCTGGTTACTTACCTACTTAGATGTTTAGTTTAGTTAGGTTGTGTATTTTTCTTTAAGTCTATGGCGTATATAAGTTTCGCCATATTCTTGAACCTCAAACCCATAAAACCGGCGCGGAGAGATAAATACATTGATAAATTGACTGATAATTATGACTATACTTAATCCCTGACCGTTTCTTCATTGCGAGTTTTGTTTTTTCTTAATTTTTGTGTAAAAAAATAATACTAGCTAATTCAGAATAAATAATGTAACATTATTTATTTGTTTTTTGCTAATAAATTCTCCCTTCAAGCTACCCACTAATACTAATCACCGATTTTAATTCATCGGGGAGCACGCAATTACTGGACCATCTGTGGTCACAGCTGGGCCTGAACCCGGACCCTCGAGCAATGATGATGAAAAAAGCTCCATTTATCCGTGTTGTCCCTTATCTGAGGTCGTAAATCAATGTAATTTGGATCTGTGGTGCGTCTATACTGATAATGATACCATCTAAACTAGTGAAATATGTCTTGTATTTATCACCAAAGATGGCATTAAATCTAAATGAAGTCGTGGATGATGTTTTTTTGTTATCAAAGATTTCTGCTTCGCCAAAACAAATACCTTAAATATAATTTTGAGACATAATATTTTTTAGGTATGTATAATTTAATTAATTATGGAGCTATATCGTTACAGATAAAATAGAGCTTATACTGTCGTAATGCCTCATTTTGCCATAAAATAATAAGATATCGTTATCTAAAATATAAAGCCATTTAATAAATTTATGAAGATTTTTAGTAATTAAATTAATTAAAACTCTTTTTCCAAAGTTACAAAAAACGTTAATCTTGTTCCCTTTTCAAATGAAAATGCATCCGACCTCTTTTGGGCGTAACCTAAAAAAATATCCCGGTGAAAACAGTTCTATTTTTGTGAGCAGCCGCGCCTCACGACAACTTTCAGCACAGAATACGTAAGGCGGGCCCCTGATCAGAGAGCAAACTCAGTACAAAATGACGTTCTCTGGCACTTGGCCGTATTCAGTGCTTTCTTGACGGTCGGGCTGACGTCTGTCTTCCGTAGCTCTACCGCCGTAGAAATCATGCGTGCATTTAGAACAGAATTCACAGCACCATCCCGTCCGTATGCCTATGCATTAATAGTGAGTGAGTACGCACTGACCGTCACTTGAGTCCGTCAGAAGGGCACTGACTACGGCCTCAGACTTTCAGAGGTTTATTATTCATCGCTTTAGTGAAAATGAATAAGAGGTACCTAGGTACTATTGACATTACCTGACAAATAGGAAAATAAAATGTTTCAATACAATTACATAACGTACAAATAAAAAAAAATACATAGTTAATAAGTACTGTAGCAGAGCAATCCTAGTCAGTCTGGCAATTTTGTATGTTTGTAGTTTATTTATTGCGGAAGGTTACCTTCTGGTAAGTTTTTATTTTGTGCTTTCAGCGGCGAACTTTGATTATGAAAGCCGCCCTTGTAATCTGCCGCCCTGGAATATAATAAAGTTGCCAATTTTGTGCCACTGTCCCGTCGCCCGCCTTTAGGGCGGTTCCAGGGGATAGAAACACTTGTTTCAGTACGTTTATATTTTTGTTTAAGCCCTCGGTAGTAAACAAACTTTTCACTGTTTGCTCAGTTGTATAAACAGTAGGTACTCTACAATATCCAAGTAGGTTAGTTACTACTCAACTATTGTTTTGGTTTGTTCTAACCTTTATTTCTTAACTGTAATTCCAGATTCCCAACAAACTTCAATTCCCTATTACAGCCCCATAATATTTATTTTTGCGAGGAATTTGTCCATGATACCAATCTATGTTCTATCGTCATCAAAATGAATTACTGGTAGGATGAAAAAATTTGACGATTCAAAACGTAGGTACAGTCGGGGAACTTCCCGGTTGATCAGTAGAGTTTTTTTGAAAAACGTTTTCTCGGAAAGTAATAAGGTTAAAGAAATAATTTATTATTCCAATGAAATACCTGTTAATGTTCTATTATTTATGTATGATATAAACTTTTTCAACTTGTTATGTTCTATTATTTATAATATAAACTTTTTCTATATATCTTTTTATTTTTTAACCGACTTCAAAAAAGGACGAGGTTCTCAATTCGACGGTATTTTTTTTTATATTTTTTATGTATGTTCTACCATAACTTCGCCAGTTGTTAACAGATTTTTATAATTCTTTTTTTATCTGAAAGAAAATGGCTTATGTGTGGTCCCATATAATTTTTACGAAGATCTGGCTAGTAGTTTTTTCATAATCTTGAAAAATATCAATCACCTTTTGGCAAGTAGTCGTTTACCTAGATGACATTGTTGTGTTTGGGCTGATTTTTAGTGTAAGTAACGGCACATGATGTAACTAAAAAATCTGAAATAAAAACATTTTATAAAAAAAATTCAAACCGACTTCAAAAAGTAAAAAATAAAACTTTTGGAGTCGGTGCTAGCTAGCTAAGGCCAAAAAAATATATAGTTAATAGAAGTGCAATGTAGAATGCCCTGGCTGGCACCGACTCCAAAAGTTTTATTTTTTACTTTTTGAAGTCGGTTTGAATTTTTTTTTATAAAATGTTTTTTTAAATAAAGCTTCTTAAAAAGCTATACTGGTCAACCGGGAAGTTCCCCAACTGTATTCGTACTTGTATTTTAAATAAAAATCGAAATTATTTCCTATCATCACTAGTTTGAATGACGTGTTGTTATTCGTTCCGTCGTCCGTAAGGAATTACGGATAAGTAAGTAGAATGTGCCACGACATGACCTTCCACGTGGCAATGCGGTTTAGTGGGCTTTAACGATCGCAAACGCGATAGATAGCTGGTCACCCAGCCCGTTACCGACCATTGTAAATTGCTCCGAACGTGTCATCCACTGCGCCACCGTGCTCCGTACCAAGAGATGATTTTTTGAATTTTCAATTCGCATGCGAATCTGCAACTAGTGTTCCGATCCGACCGAACCACTCTTTTTTATTCGAGCCGAGCGCCGATTTGATAATAACCTCCGTCTTTTTATAACTTTTTAAATTTGCATTTCACAATGCTATTTTTATGTGATAAATATTAAACAAGAAATAATACTAGTAAAAAGCAACTTGTCTCATGTCGCCCTGACGGGACATAAATACCTCCCTCTTTTTTGAAGTCGGTTAAATGGTTGCATACTTATTACCGCGTTCAATCAAAATAGGAGACGAACTCTTCAGCATTTACATGTTATAAGTACTAACTAAATCAGTTTGCCAATTACTGCCGCGATTAATGCTTTAAAACTTTGTAAATTGCTTTTGTTTCAAGTATTGAGCTGAGTTTTAGTCATAGATATTGTGGTTTATTAAATATTACTGTTTGCTCATACCCATTTTACGGCATTCGCAAAATACCAGTAATAAAATGCTAAAGATAAATAAATGTGTTCAGGAAGGAAAAAATCAGAAGAAGCGGTTTTATGAAACTTTTAGACCCTAGAGAAACTTTATAGGAAACTGGAACAAACTCCAACTTGGTGAAATAATAAGAGTATTAGCTGTGTAGGGGTTGCGAGTTGTTGAAAAACTAATTGAGGAGTGGATATTACAAAGGTGCTAAGTGATTTCAACATAAAAAAAGAGAAATTAACAAATCACTGTCTACTGTAAAAAATAGTATGGATCGGACTATAACGTTATTTTTTAATCAATGGAATGCCATCAGATACAAATTTTAACTGAGTTTAAAAGAGAATTGAAGAAACAGAAAAATAATGTGTCAGCAACTTTTAGAAAAGAGCTATAATAAGGCATCTTTTCTTTAGAATTATTTTCTAATTACAAATTGTTTTGGTGACTGTAATTTATTTTCAATATTATATTGGATTATTTATTTTATTTTTCAGTTTTTTTTATCGTAGTGAAAAGTAGAGTGTAATGCTCGGTGCTTGAAATCTATTTATTATAACTCGGTTTCTTATTACTGTCTCGCTAAAGCTCGGGAGATAAAAATACCTCGTTACAATAGGCCATTTTAGGCTCTTGTATAACAATCTACTATTATACTGAGACTTCCATGCTATGTTCTATTGGGTTCTTTTTCCTTTTCCTCGTTTCCAAACATTTACTTGTTTAAATAACTCCATTCCTGAAACCGTCTCTTTTAGTTGAAGAAGACAAGGATCATCAGAATCTACCCTCACTCACACAGCTTGAAATACTTAGAACCGTTGAAAAGAAACAATATTCTCGTACAGCACCAACGCCATCTTTGATTGATTATCCGAAGTACATTACAAACCAAATCACTTAGCACCTTTGAAGGGATATTGGCATTACCTTTTAGCACCATTCTAGATCAAAACAGATTTTTTTATTTTATTTTTATAGTTGCTCTATGCCACTCCTTAATTTTACGGTAACCATTTTATTTTAAAGAAGCTGGAGTGTCTTGGTATAAACTTATGGGTTGATGGGTGAAAGAGGAAAAATTAGACGATTTAAAAATACTAGTAATAAGCTCCGTTAAATAAAAAAATATTTTAATTTGATTGTCACTTAGATTAGGGTAATGCAATTTTAGCAAAAGCAAACTTTGAAGTTGGAGAGTTTTTCAGTAACTTAGAAACTTGTTAAAACATTTATCAAAATAAGTTCAGTGATTTAATCCTGAGTCTGTAACAGTCACACTTACCGTCTCGTCTGTAATATAGATTCATGTAATTTCGTTTCTAAAACAAAGGCTTATTACGCTATATTGACTTTTGACTATTGATCTGCCGCGTCCAAACTAATAAACGGTGACGCACTCGTAATAACCAAATATGTTTGGAAAACAACGGACTGACGCGATGAACAATAAACTAGTTGATGTTTTCACTGACAACTTTTACTTTATTTATTTATTAAGTTTTTTTTATGAACAACGGGGAGGCTTTTAGCCTTCGCCATAGGCTGAAGGTGGAATCTCTGCCTCTCTCTCTCTCGGAATCCTCAACCACTGAGGAACTGGCTATCTTGTCGTTATGGCGTCAGATATATAATATGGCGGTAGCTTGTTGTAAGTCAGGCGGACTTACAACAAGTTTTAACCAAAAGTTAGGTGTGTAAGGCAAACAAAACCACGCCTGCAATATAAATTCATCGGTTTTGGAATTTAATTAACATCATATCTAGGCTGTATTAAGTTATTTAGTTTCAAGTATTTCGGAATTATTTACAGCAGCTGCACATAGAACATAGAATTATAGAAGACTTGCTGATATTAATATTTCTTATATGACACCAACATTGCTCTTCTTTAGTTTCGTTGGACGCATTATAGGCAAGAAATGTCTTGTGCGAGCCCTACACGTCTATTCTGGATGTTTTGTAATACTTGTAATGTTTTTACGATGATTTTGGAAACCATTTATTACATTGTTTTATTGGTCGAGAATAGTGTCTCATATATTATTTACAATACTTCAGATTATGCCATTTACAATGAATGTGCAACGAGTTTTAGCGTCACTGTGAAAGTGAAGTGAAAAAGTGAAAATGTGTTCAGTTCATTCACGTTTCGTTAAACAAATACATACCTAGGTAGGTATTTAATTTTTAATGTACTCGTATATAACCACACGATAGTAACTATTTCAAAGGAATAATAATGTTTTTGAACTTTATGAAGGTACCGCGCACTTCACTTCATTTTCAAAATATAATGTTACTTACTTTCTTTTCAATTCATATTTTAATGCGGAGAACTCCGTGCTTAATACAGCATTAAGCCACGAAATGAAAATTTACGCATTTACAAAGTCATGAATTTTTGACCGCGCCATCGCCGTTCTGAATTTATTACAGGATCGTCAGAGATTTTGGAGTCGATGTTCCTCGAAGTACTGCTATTTTGTTTCGGGAATTTATCCTATTTTGTTATATAGAGATATTTTAATAATACAATTTATATAATTACCTCGTCTTAAAATTATATATCGTATCGTATATTTTGAAAGTAAAACTATTATTAGGTGCTTTAAGCACCTGTATCTTTTGCCAGACTTTGATATCTTGATGTAGGGCCAAAGCAAAGCGTAGGTATATTTAAAAAGAAAAATTTATTCTATGGGTATTCCTAAAAAGTTACTTTGTCTATGGTTCAAAATTTTTATATTGATATTTCCCATACTCTCCTTTCCATTCGCTGCCACTGCTCTTTGGTGCTTTCCCTTGGTTGGATATTGTCTCATTTTATTACATTACTCAATTTTATCTTACTTAGACCCCTTTTATTTCCCCCTCCTTTATGTTGGCGATGAAAGTTTATATGGGGTTCTAGTAAAAGGTTTACGCGGAAGAAATAGGGGGCGTTCGCTAATAACAAATATAAGGCATTTAATTACTAAAACTAAGTGTATTTTTTTAATAAAATTACAAAATTAAGAACCTATACCACAGCCCATAAATAATACTTACAATATTGTTAAATGATCTAAATAAAGTTTATCATAATCGAGTAGGTTTAGGTGGGATATTTTCCTAAAAGGATTAAATTCTGTTTTGTTATTGCTTTTCCTAGGTTTTTAAAGTGCTGATGTTTTTAATACGGAACTATTTGTAAAGCTTTGTTTGCTGTCTGTACAGTTTTACAGGCATGTTTGGCATAGATTCCATGGCTCAGCTATCAGCAATATCGGAACTTCATGTATTTTCATGTTTCCACCAGGCGATACCACACATCTCTGATTATTGAAATTGTTGCTCCTAATTCCTCTGTAAAAGTCAACTTTTTTAATATGTGAACATTCTTCTGTTTCAGGTTGCGAGGAAGATTCTTAAGGAATAATTGTGAGTTAATGAAATATACTGTTTATTAAATGAGGTACTTACATAGCTATCGAGCTTAGTTTCTTAGGAAAAATCAATGAGGATGAAGGACGATATTCTTTTGGATGGAATAAAGGGATTAAGTTTTGGCGCGCACTGTTCATTGAAATAAAACAACTTTTACGGATATCAAACGCGTTATAATTCAAGAACTAAGTTGTGATTGTCCGTATTTTTTGGGTTTTTAGGGGTGTTTTGATTTTCCCCTCCCACGCTCGGAAGAGGAGGATCATTCAATTTCTGCTGCGCATTTTGCGGCCTCGCGCGGTAAAGTATTTTTTAAACTTTTTATATTACATTTAAATCTTATTTAAGTTACTTTGAATTAATTATAATACTCCGTTTTGGTTTTATTGTATAATTTTAGTGCTTTGAATAATAAAAACAATAACAATAAGGTTAAACTATGGATTTCGGAACGCAACAAAAATCTTTATACTTTTGGTAAATTTTAAATAGAAAAATATTGGAAAAAATTAACTCGGCCACAAGTGAATTCTCAGACGGGAATCGAACCCGCGACCTTTGGAAATCCGGTCCAATGCTTTAACCGCTGAGCTACCGAGAAAAATCTTTATTTTTTAATCGTCTTGCACCTAAACATTTTCGGAATCATTTTTCATTTTTATTATAAATAACATTTTATTCCCATTTTTAATAACTTTGAATTAACTATAATACCTACTCCCTTTTTAGGGTTCCGTAAGGAACCCTTATAGGATCACTTTGTTGTTCGTCTGTCTTCGTTTATCTCGGCAACGAGTGGAAGTATCAAGTTCAAATTAAAACCATTCATTTAGGTCAACAGTCGGTTGAAGGTGTAAAAAAATCAAACTTGTAAATTAACGTCAAAACAAGATGAGGACGTTTATGCCCAAAAAAACGTATATTTCTACACTCTCAAGGGAATCAAAATTCACAGGGTACGTCCTGTCAACCTAAAATTTGGCTAGTTATATCGTCTATTACTATGAATACAGAAAAAAATCTAAAAGCTATACATCTGTAATTAAATTAAAAAATATAGTCTATAGTATCGGAAACTGAACTTGGGGAAAAACTCGGGATCGCGTAGGTGTATAGAGTTGAAATTAAAACCATATATTCCCGTCAACAATCTCTTGAAGCTGTAAAATAATCAAATTTCAAAATTAACGTAAAAAATCGGCCAAGTGCGTGTTGGGCCACGCGTAGTATAGGGTTCCGTAGTTAAAATACCACTAACATTTTTCGTCTGCAAAACTAACTTTGTCTTTTATAGTGTTTATATACATGACAAAGTTATATTTGCGGATACTATATCTCTAAAACTGCTAACTATATTTCTTTCAAACCAATTTTCGTTGCAAGTTTTTATTGAGATATACAATTAGATACAATGAGATACATATTTTATTGTCCTATATATAGACACCCCCCCACGTGTTGGGTTGATGAAAAAAAATATTTCAGTTCCATGTACGGGTAGCCCCTTAATTTTTTATTTTAATTTTGGTGTGAAAATCGGAAAGCGGTTTACAGAATACATCCACGTTTACCTACCAAGTTTCAACTCAACTGTGTGTTTGGACCACGTCGCAATTCGCAATCTGTATCTTATTACGAGTTTGGCAAACTCGACGTTACAGTAAACGTTAATGTAAAATGTAGCTCTGTCTCTTTCATATTTAGCGACTGTTTTACCGACATGAGCAGTGTATCCGATAGTCTACGCTCACGAGTAAATACTCGTAGTAATAAAAAATAGAATAGTATAAATAGAGTAGAGACTCGTAATAGGGGTATTGTACCCCTATTACGAGTTTGCTTAACATTCAGACTATCGGATACACTGCTCATGTCGGTAAAACAGTCGCTAAGTGTGAAAGAGACAGAGCTACATTTTACGTTAACGTTTACTGTAAAGTCAAGTTTGCCAAACTCGTAATAAGCCTACTGATCTGTGTGACTTCGGGCCAGTTGTCGTTAACGCGATCTACGATCATAATATTGTTTTTAGATCGGTTTATCTTCAACCCAAACGTCAGGCTCCATTTTAGAAGAATTTTACATTTGAAATGATTTGTAATATTTTTAAGCTTTATTGTAATTTTCCCTGGTTCCAAATAAATAAATAAATTTTGAAAAGTAATTTATCCATAACTTATTACTCGCAAATAGGGTGGTGTTATCTGCATACCGCAAGTTTGCGATTTTGTGTCCACCAATCGCAACACCACCAGTCCAGTCTTCGAGAGTGATTTGTATTACAAGCTCGGTGTAGATGTTGAATAGTAAAGGTGATATTTTATCGGTGGGTGATGGGAGGGTGATATTGAATAGTAATCCCTGTCGCACGCCCGCACTTGGATGGAAGCACTTGAACTTGTACTAGAAGCTTGGAAGTAAGTAGTAAGTAAGTTGGAGGAGGTCATCTGTCCGCACTGAAGCTGTTCTCCCTTCGTAGAACTGAGCAAGTTGCACGAGGTGTTGTGGTGTGCCCATTATTAGTAGTGTTTTCCACAATGTTGTCCATTTCAGCGATTCGAACGCCTTAGAGAAGACAACAAAGCTTATATTATGTATGTCGGCTTGTTGAACTCTCGAGCCTTCTCAATGATTTGACGAACGATGAGAATTTGTTCACGGGTTACACGCAATTTCTCTGGAAAAATATGCTTTCAGTCGCTCATTTATGATGTGTTGCATTATTTTGCTAACGTGTGTTATGTGTGCAATAAGTCGAAAGTTGCTACACTTTTTCGTGGAACCTTTTTTAAGAAAAGGAGTGAATATTGTGTGAGCCCCTCAGAGAGCCATATATCTGTGAGCCTTATCTTGTTGCAGATGGTGTGGAAGATATGAACACCACAGTCTACCAATGCTCATAAAAGATGAGATTCCACTTGAAACCATCAAGTGGAATCTCATCCTTTCCTGTGGCTTTCCCATTCTTGAGATCATTTACTCACGTTGTGTTCCACTAATAACGTTTGCCTGACTACCACTACTAACAAGCGCGTTTAAATTAGTAGAATAAACTGTCTGATTAATATAACTAACTGATAAATTATTCACACCAGCTTCGTGTTCATTGAAATCAGACATTATAATGATATGTGTGAAAAGCCCCTGTCAACGGAAACAAAAGAAATACACGTATTTTTCGAATTCCGTTCCTGATTCATACACGGAGTTAGATTCGGAGGCTGACAGTGACTGACATTTTTGTTATTATACAGTACCCAGCGATAAAGAAAGCACGTCAAACAGAACTGCAAATTCGACATTATCTGGAGCCACAAATTTGCATTTAAAATTCACTGATCCAATTCAATTTCAATTTATTTGCATTCCAAAATGTTACAAGTTTGGTAGGTATATAAATAGAGATACAATTTTGGACCTTGTTGGGCAAACCAAAATAGAAGAGTACAAAGAGAAGATGACGTATCTTTTGATAACTACTATTATAAAACCGACTTCAAAAAACTAAAAAGCCTAAAATAAACCTTTTGGAGTCGGTGCCAGCCAAGGCAAGAAAAATAAAATAGTAGCACCGCAAAGTAGAATGCTGGTTTTCATTTTTTTTATAAAAAGTTTTTATTTCACAATTTTTAACGGTAGAAGAGGTCCCGTGCCTACGCTGATAACCTTATGACAACTCCTCATCACCTTTTACAAAATGCTGCTTTTCCCGGTGCAGAGACGTTACTTATTGAGGAGTTCTCCCGATACTTCATCATCAGCTGCACTTCATCACATGCATCGAGTCGAGCATAAATTGCTTATGAACTACATTAAAGTAATCATTTAGCTGCCGTGAAATGCTAAGTATTTAATAGTTCCGATGACCATTTGCGGTCTTCCGCATCAGTTCCACTTCACCAAATGGTGCATTCCGGAAGCACATGCATAAGTTACTATAGAAAACACCGAAATCGCTATAGGAGTGCCTATAATATTTGAAGAGTTCCCTGGATTTCTCCAGGATCCCATCATCAGAACCTGATATGATGACAATGGGACCACATGTGAAGTATACCCTTTCGAATAAAAAACGGTTTCGAAAAAAATGTCGGTTTGGCCTTCCTTCACGCTCTAACTTAGCAACCAATCAACTTGATTTTTTCTCGCACTCGTAGAGCCAGAATTGCCTCTCTGAACATGCACTAACACTTACTGTGTATATATAATGATGTTTTATAATAGATATGTTACGCTGCAGCAGCGTTGAAATCTGTGACGAAGACTGCACGCATTGTCAATGGACAAGGCACGAAAAAGCACGGAATTGAAATTGAATCGGACCCCATTAAAGTCTTTCCAATTTTCACAATTTGAGCTCGTATGAGATATGTTTCAAGAACATACATATAACATCATTTATTATGTATGTATGCATATTTTCTAATTTTCGGTTCTGTTCGACGTGCTTTCTTTAAAATATTGATCGGCAGGCAACAAGCTTATTTTACTCTGTTGAAATTAAAAAAACTATTTATTCATTTTAACAGTCGAGTATTAGGAATAGCTTTTATCTATTTCCATAAAGCCCATTACAATGCCAGCTGTATGGAATAGACACCAATCTGCATTATTCATGGCAAAATGTTTCGTGTCCAGGAACAGTCGTCAAGTTAATGTCCATAACATGTATGTGAGCTAATCTCTTCCTGTTTTGGAATACAGAGCTTTTTGAATAAGGATTGACTGATTAACTCTTTCTTGTTTCTTTCTTTTTTTTTGTCTGACATTGTAATAATTTATACATTTTTTTTATTGTCATTATGGTAGATTTAATAATTAAGTAAGTATATAATTTTATTATCATTTTTATATTTTTTACATTAATTATTAATAATTTTTAGGTCACATTTGACATTTTTTTTGTTATTTAATAATGTCAGTTAATTTCTGGAGAATTGAATTTATTAATCAATATTTGCACGTTTCCCAAGGCGACAGAATATGTTGGTCTATCGCTGTAAACACGATCCGAACTGTAACCATATTTTGGCAAATAAATGATTATTTATTTATTCTTATGCTATTATCATCACTATCATCATCAGTCATTTTCATGTCCCTACTGCTGGAGCAATGGCCTTCCTTAAGGATGGATTGGGAGAACCACAATGCCGCTAATAGCAGACCTTTAAGTCAGAGGTGCACGGTGGTGCATCATGGCGCAGTAGTTCACGCGCTCGGTTTGCCTTAGAGCTAGCGCAGACGACGGATAGCGGAGGACTTTTTGTCCGCGACACGTCTTTATTGTTAACCAAATAAGATTCAACTTAGATCGCGTATATCCATGAAAAGTACGCGATAGTCCTCGTTATTTATTCAACTTTATGTTCTTAGTAATAAGGTCGTGTCGCGGACAAAAAGTCCTTCAATGTCCGTCGTCTGCGCAGGCCATTAGAGTGTTTAAAAGCACCTCTTGCAATGGTCGGTCACGGATGGAAGACTAAAAATTTTATACGTACTCGTCCCCGCTGTATTTTCAGTTGTTAATATCCACCAGTTCGAATTGGGCCTTCATGGTGCGTCGTGGAGAAGATCAGTGGCCCAGCAGTGGGGACGTTGGAATGGCTGATGATGATGATGAACGTCCCATTACAAGAATCCTTACCTTATACTGGTTATATCATAGGTACATTCAGTTGTACTGTACTGTACTGTTGGAAGTTTATTTGTCATAAATGCTAGACTTGCCACCTGGCTTGGCACCGACACTGACGTTTGCTGTCACTGCGGATTGAAGAGAGAAACAGCCAAACATCTCCTATGTGACTGCGGCCCCCTATTTCACAAACACAGTATCCACCTGGGCATATAATTCGGCCAGACGAACTAAAATCTCTCCGAGCTAGGAAGATTTTAGACTTCCTGGAGGCCGCCAGGCTGAAGCGAATACTATAACTAGATGGCGAGTTACAATAGATATTTTAGGTCGCAGTGACTACAGTTCCGACTGGTGCTGCATTGCCCCTATATCCTAACAATAATAATAATAGACTTGGCAGGTGAGTGGCTCATCGCGTTCGCCAACCAAGATGTCATAATAATAAGCTCCTGTGCGCCTTATGACTTGTGTTGTGTTCCCTTAGTAAGCTGCTATGCACATGATACAATTTTTATAGGTTTTGATTTATTTTACGCTCGGCTCACTTTAATAGTTTTCGAATTCCAATAATTTGTTATTATAATTTTAATGTTCGTTTAACGTATAATAAGAGGAATTAAAAGGCGTCATTCCCAACCCAAATGAAAACAAAACGGCCACTGCAGAAGCCAGACGGTATTGAAATGGAGAATTTCCAACGTTTTCTTTAGCGCTTGCTTTCTGCGAGGTATTCCTTGAAGCGCACCTATTTTCAAGCGCACCTAATGAAGCGCACCTATGTTCAAATTTTGAATAGCGATGGGAAAGAAGAACGAGATAAGTGTCGTTATTTATATTGTGACGGGACTGACGGGAAAAATAACATACAAAAAGTACCAGGGTAGCATAACAAAGCAAGAGTTATTGTATTTACTTGAAATAAAATAAATTAAAATTAGAACTTTTTAAAACGTCCCAAATAACTCCTGGTTACATGCAACCATTTTTTTTGAGGTACTGTCAACTTAAAATATTAGTAACACCCCCTCTAAATAGCATTTAGCACAATTATATGAGTATTAAAACCTTTGTCGATATCATAATATTACCTTTCTTTCATCATGCTCTTATATGGGTGCGCTTCGAGGAACCATTCAGGTGTTCTTGAAAATAGGTGCGCTTCGAGAAATACCTCCGTTTTTTATTTTTCATCTCAAATTTTCTGGTTTCTTGTATTTTATTTTCTAGAGATTTTAAAATGTAACTTCTCTAAATTTACGTCATTTTGAAGCTTGGCCTTCTTTTGTAAGTTGAGATTGTTAATAGTACTTATGTTTTTAATTTATTCTTTTTGATTTCTCATTTGGTTAAAACAGTGGAAAGCAGAAATGCCTACGTTGATAAATCAGAATCGTAAAGAAATACTGATGGCATTACTTTAAGCTCGCTTAAATACGAAGCTAACCTCTGAAATATGGTGGCATAGATAAAGAATTCTATTAAGAAGTTACATAAATGATTTCATCCAATATTTTTCCTCTCTCGAGGGGAGGGCACAATGTCCGCAATTATATGCAGATAAGGCACTTATCTGCAAGAGTTGCTTAAGAAAATAAAACAACATGCTCTCAGCCTGGCACTAAAAGGGTGCCCGTTACATTTCTTGGACGTCTATTGCTTGTAGCTTGGTTGCAAAACCAGAAGTCCAACTGTGGTAAACCTTTTTGTTCGGCTTAAATACTGAAGGTGCTTCTTAGCTACCAGGTTACAAATAGTTCGGATTTGACCCTAAAATGTTGATAAAATAAAGCCTATAAATATAAATCTAACGGTGACCTATGTTTTCTTTTGCGTGAGCTATGGGTCCAGGGTTGTAGTCGTAGCTTCATGTAAAAGCCTTTCCTGAGAGTTGTTCTATCAAATGCATATTTTTTCCAGAAAGTAGCCAAAACTTCAAATTATTATTAATAAATATGACAATAATATAATATTTAAATATTTTGGTAATGATAATATTATTGGTAAAGAAAATATAATTGACGACAGGGTAGAGTTGAAGTTGGACCGATTATTATTGTTCTAGTCGTGAGTGAGAAGTATGTGTATCTATAATTTGTCAGTCAACTCGTCATGATGAAGTACTATTCCTTTTACGAAGTGGCCATTGCACATCCTCCTTGAATATAGCTGGCCACTAGACATAATTACAGGATATGCTAATAATTGGTTGAGGACTCCAAGATTGGCTGAATTCGTAGTTAAGCTCATATGTCATAGGATCGCAGTATTTCATTAGGCTTATTGAGGAGATGAATACCAACAATGCTGCTGCACCGGCGCTGACTGTATGGCACGGAATAGTAGTTACACTACACACACGTCATTGCGTTATGCGTGACAACACGATACATAATAATGACAGGTAATATTCTATTATACCTTATTGCAGCACTTATAAGTGTCAAAATATTTTAAAATAGCAATTAATAAGTCCTTGTTTGTCAGATTCTTATGTAACCTTTTCACGGCTAAGCAACTGGTTCCAGTAACCTATTCTAGTAGCAGTAGTACGCCTATCTTTTTCTGAGGACAGGTCTTGACTGACACCGACTTTATTAAAGACGTTTCAAGACCTTTTTATATCAATCTTGCTTATAGATTATGGTTATTAGAAGAAGCCATAGTATGACTTATTATGCTAGTTTTTGTCGTGAAATTCGAGGTGATCCCAAGATAGAACGATATAATATGTAAGAAAGTTCCTCGGGGAAGAAATAGCTGGTGGAACGCTAGTGTTTAAAAAAAAAACAAAATGAAAATTTACAAAAGCTTAACTTATTTACTGACCCTTGACGGGTTGACTATGAATTTAAACTATTGCATTATTATTATTAGTATTACACAAAACGGACAAATTCAACGACTGTGACTTATGTATGATCGTAAATTTCGGCCGTTGACTTCAACAAATCTGTGTTCACTCCGAGATTGCGGCATTGAGTTTTACGATCTATAAAATAATAAGTTTGTCACGCTCTGTCTTGGATAATATTTAAATTATTATTAACTTATGAGTTACATTCAAAATAATAAGGAAGTAAGTACTTACAATTTATGTTTATGTACAGGAACTTCTGCTCAAATAAAAAGAATGCAAATATTATTAAAAAGGCAATACCTAAATTATCTGAATACAGCATTCATCTAATATATAAAATTCTCGTGTCACAGTTTTCGTTCCCATACTCCTCCGAAACGGCTTGACCGATTCTCATGAAATTTTGTGAGCGTATTGAGTAGGTCTGAGAATCGGCTACTATCTATTTTTTATCCCGAAATTCCACGGGAGCGAAGCCCCGGGGCACAGCTAGTAATTTATATATATATTCGTATATTCGTTGTTTACATTTAAAACAATTGGTGACATGTTGCTCTTGGCTGTGCTGTCGGTGTAAGTTGTTTTTGTTTGATTTCAACATACAAGGACCGCTGCAATAAATAATCAACAATCAATTATATATGACAATGACGATATACCTACCTATATATATTTATGTATGTTCACTGATTACTCGAGAACGCCTGAACCGATCGAAATTATTCAAATGATAAAACATCTGGTTATATTTTGAAATCGGTTCAGTAGTTTTGAGGAAATCTTGTAAAACTGACGTTTTGTCGGTCATACGGTTTGACTCAAATTATTAGTTGCCTACACTACTAATCGAACCGAAGTGCGGGAGTTATTCTAACTTTAAAAATTGTGAAATAAAAAACTTTTTATAAAAACAAAAAACCTACTTACTTCAAAAATCAAAAAGTAAAAAATAAGCCTGGAGTCGGTGCCAGCGTAGGTAAGAAAAAGAAAAGTAATAAAAGTGCAATGTAGAAATCCTTGGCTGGCACCGACTCCAAAAGGCTTTGTTTTTTCTTTTTGATTTTTGAAATCGGTTTTTATTTTTTTTTGTTTTAAAGATCAAAGATGGCAGACTTTGCATTTAGCTTTACTTTTCTTTTCCATATTAACACTTCTTCAAAGTTTAAATATGTTAAAATCCGGGACATCCGGAACGATACTCAACAAAAGATTTAGATGTAAAGTTTCCAGCTTGAAGTAGGTAAGGCATCCAAATGCAAATAAGGTATCTTCCGAACGATTTCTCTCGAGTTGCGAAAAATTTCGGAACAGATTCGGGAACTGTTTACTATCGGATATTAAAAATACCGTCGTCCGTCCCGACAGATCCTATTTGCTTGCTGTTAAAAACGATTCCATGCTACATTTAAGGAGATTTCTATGAAATATTCAATAGTCATTTCGATGTTTTATTAATAAAGTAGACTTGTTGACTGTCCATACATGTCTTTGTTCTGTTATTTGAGCTCTCATATTTTTGGTACGTACTCATTTTATTGAAGACTTTTAAGCAAGTTATCTCTGTGACAGCTGACGTCTGTATAGCATATTTCCTTTTATCCTGTTCTTGTTATAAGCGGTGTCTATGTTCACATCAAAAATTGCCCAACTAATCGCAGCCCAAGACTTTTAAGCTCAACGTTTGCTAAGCTACCTATTTAATTATAGAAGCAGTTTGAGAACCAAGCTCCAGACCAATTCTGACGTAAACGCCGTCACTTGCAGCCACTTTAATCAGGCATCTGGCATTTGGTCTTTAGTTAGGAGGTTATTTAGATTTATGGTGTGCGGAGATATCATCGTTAACTGGACATCGTTAAGGTATATGGCTGTTATGCTTTGCTGTCAAAACACGTTACATGCTTCTACTGTTGTCATGTTTGGGTTCTTTATCAATTAGACCATTTCCATTTTCACTCAGTTTGGCTTTTAGCTGTTCATTTGTAAGTTTTATGGATGTGGTAGCTTTAACGTTTGCTGTGTTATTTACAGAAGTGGACTAAGTCGATATTTTTTTACCAACTTGTATTACTCTGATATTTTTTGTGTCTCTTAGACACCTGTCATCTGTAAATTTTGGTTACTTGGTTTTTTCTTTTTGTTAATTTCTGCTTGGGACTGACTGGCACCTTGCAATCAAACATTGGACACCATGGAAAGACACGGTACAGCGCAGCTTGGGTCAGCTTACTGAGTTTAATATATTGTGTTGTTAAGATTTTGCCTTCACTCCTTATCAATTGTATTGGCTATAAATACCATATGTAAATACGTCTATGTGATTATAGCACATAAAACGTACCTATATGTGCGAAACGAGGTAGTCTATGGTTCGTGTAACGGTGCCTGTTGGTTGCCGACCTTTGACTGCCCACTGTTTTGTATTGCCCATAACTACATGGTAGGGCTGTCGAGTATGATATATTGATGAGTTGGTTTCATACATTAGTTAGGACAAAGTTTCTTTGTTTGGTAAATCCACGCATCCATTTAAAATATTGATGATTTGGTTTCATACATTAGTTAGGACAAAGTTTGATTGTTTGGTAAATCCACGCGTCCATTTAAAATATTGATGATTTGGTTTCATACATTAGTTAGGACAAAGTTTGATTGTTTGGCAAATCCACGCGTCCATTTAAAATATTGATGATTTGGTTTCATACATTAGTTAGGACAAAGTTGATTGTTTGGTAAATCCACGCGTCCATTTAAAATTTGAACATTTATATACTATAGGAAAAATCTCATATTATTCATTACAGTACTAATAGGTTCACTCATGCAAGTTATTCAAAACCTTTGTTGTCGTAACATTAAAAATAACAGTGTCGATTGAAACACATTCATTGCATTATGTGAATATGTAAATCCTATTAAATATTTACAGAATCGTAGCGTAGATAGTTCGATCTAACGTGGCAATATTTTTAAAAGTTAGCAAGGTGTGGCGCTATTAGTTTGCTTTAAATTATTGGTCAGTAAACTAAAGGCGATAGCGGGCGTCGTGTGTTGGTACCCCTTCGTCGTGTTTCGTGTTACGTTAAAAGTCACCTACGGGTCACATTTGCGACCTAAATTGCGCGTGCAGGAGAATTGCACATGGATTTACGGCATGGCCGAGTAATAACCCGATCATTAGACCTACTCCTAATTATTGGTTATTACCTTCACATATCACTAATTCACAACATAGGTATTATTGGGGCATAGGCTGCAAAGATAGTGAATTGCAGAAGGTAAACTTTAAGACGAAGTATGAAAAATAATAAAACAATAACTAGCTAGTAAACATACGGGGATTGAGTTGCTTTACTAGATTTATACCTAGGTACTTGGAAATAAAAAGTACAAATCGCAGAAGACCATTGATAATTTAGGCTACCGGGGCTAGACTATCGTCTTACAGTAGGCAGAGAACTTTTATATATGAATAAAACATGAAGACTTAATTTAAAAAAAATAACACATTCTATCTCGATTGATCCTTCTTAAAAATGTTTTGGTAAAGTTATGTTTACAATCACTAATTAAATTTACCAGTCGCATCCGCCACAAGCTTGGTCTCATTTAATTAGTTAAGTAAATGCCTCCAACTGATTTATCAGCACCGCAGCTGCCTCAGATACGTCACATTCAATTTAACAAATTAAAAAAAAAACCGCCCCGGATGCGACGCCATCGCGGCTTGTCCTGTCTGTGGCGCATATCCGGTTAAACAGGCTTCGAGTGTTTATAAAGGTGGCCGTTAGGATAGTAAGCAATGAACTTCGTTTGGAACAAGAAGTTTCTTAAGTAAACATTACATAATATTTGTATCTTTTTGTTTTCTTTAACTATTTTAATTTTTTTGTTTGTTGTAACTGGATAGGTACTTATTAGATCTTAGGTAAATATTATCGTTGTAGTCATTATCTTCACTGAACCAACGAAGTAAGTACAGTCAAAGATTTTAAACGTAAAATATGCTCAGCTCTTATCAAAAAGCCATCAGACTCCTTTACATGTCAAAACAATCATATACTCGTATTACATACATGAAGAACAAAAATAGATTCTATTTAATACCATGATCCAGTTTTAAAACATAAGAAGTAGATCATCTTAAACGAGTTTTGAATGAGATATTTACTAAAAAAAGCATTAGGACCGATGCGTGCAGGTATAATCAACCGGAGGGCTTCAAATTAAACAAAATTACTTTCGGAATTCCATAAACTGTTTCGACTTTAAACCTTATGTTATTACAGTGGATATTAATTTACGAGTTTAGCTATGTATTTTACTGCCAGCTTTCGCATGCATCGTATTTCGTTCGAAATTAAATAAGCTAAACTTGCATTTCATGTGAGACCTAAATTGCCGCCTTGATGGACACCTTAATTATTATAATCATTTTAAGCACTGTAAACTATTGTACGGCTATATATTACACACGTTACAATCTTTTAAAAATACATATATTTGGTCAGGATAAGAATCTAAGACAATATATTTGAATAAGTAATGTGTATATTCGTCACATTCTTCGTTTTTCTTTGTATTCCAAAGCCATTGCCAAAACCAAAGCTTTTTGACCACTGATTATGATCGTTGTTTCCGATATAAATTCCTGTGAACTCGTTAGGTCCTATAGAAATGATTGAGTTCCCTTCGCGATGAATGTAAGCCGTTATTCTGATATTCGGTGAGGTGCAGCAATATTGCGGAAGCTATCAACATTAGACGTCCTTGAGCCCGGTTCATTTCCTGCGAGACCCAGGATCCGCGCTCTACAAACGACGCCTTGTCTGTAATTTGTATTGATAAGTTATGGGTTCTAGCGGTCCAAAATAAGTTGGCAAGTCGGTTTTTAATTTAAGCTTCCATCTTTTAAAGAGAGACCAAACTTTATCAGCTGTAGGTACTTAAAAGGAAGTACTTAGCGACTTTTGATTCGTTGTATTAAGATTATCAGTAAAGTCCCAAAATACTATGGGTTTTGTTTAACTGGACATCATAATAAAGCTTACCTTACCACCAGAGAAGAGTTTAAAATGTGATGAATATTTTTTGGTGCAATTTTAGATTTTTTGTTGCTTTATTCATTTAAATTAGCTAATATTGCAAGTCTTTGTCTGTATGAACTACCTACAGATTTTAAATGAAGAACGTTATCGTGAAAGTTACAGTAAAAATACTTTCATTATTTATGCTTTTTTGTTCCAATTGTATGTTATAAACAATATTGGCCGTACGAAGCACGCACTTTACCTTTGATGAAATAATAAAATCTCCGACCGCTACATCTCTTCACATTCACCGCGAATAATGTGTGCACGCGCCCGACATTTATATCGGATTGACAATTTTTCGTAGGGATAAGAAGGTAAAAAATCGTCTGTCGTAGACTAGTCATCTATAACCGTGTGGGCTTTTAGATAAATTCGGTGAAATATCTGAATCCGTAGCGTGAATAGCATTCAGTAGGTTTCAGTGAAAATCTGACATCTTATTTCACTTAGTAATTCTGATCCATCAATTACACTGTCTAGGTCCTCAGTTCTCAATTTCATCCGAATCCATCGATGTTGTTACGTACTTATTTTGAAAGTAATGTTACCACTGCACCTACCTTTTTAAAATCAATAACTGACAATAAGACATTATAATAAATTATTTGTTAAAATATAAAGAAGCGCAAGACCGCCAGCGGTCTCACAATAATGAAATATCGCTTACCATCAGGCGAGATAGCGGCCAAGCGCTAACCTATACATTATAAAAAAAAAAATCTATTGTGTCTCGTTTTCTGATGCCTGGGAGGTTAATAAGATTTTTACTAATAGGCAGAATGCATTATGAAACACTTCAGACACTTTGATGATAACTGACTACAATTGAAAACTGACAAACACAAACCAATAGAAATGTATCCATAGAACATATTAAAGAGAGAATAATAAAAGCTGTTCTTCCAACATTTACTTCGCTTGTAGTAGGCACTTTCCAACAAAAGTGTATTTTTTATTACCTTGCAAAAAGATTGGAACAAAGAAGGCCTTGTAAAATTCTAATAAAAAGGCTGGCAATCCCGTGAAAATCACGAGAGTAAAGTTGAACAAAGCCGCCGAGGTTATTTCCACACATGAAACCTTAATACCGGCGTGGGACCACCACTCGGATTATCCCTACTCCAATTTGTCAAGCTTCCCTGGACATAACTTATGTGTATGCGAACCACAATTAAACATCCACGTTTCTCTGAAGCTGTAATTGGCATCATCTTTGAAAGAAATTGCTTTTAAATTAAAATTAATTATCCGGATTTGGAGTGAATTTGACCTAAATGAAATACCAACGATGAGCTTTTCATTGCTACTTTATTCTTTCCTTCTTATTTTTTCTTTTATGAACTGAAACGCGTACCTACAAAACAAAATGCAAATAAAAAGAAACTCAAAAGCTTTTGTGCATGTGCATTTTCTTATATAAATAGTAACATGGTGGAAGTTCGTGCAAGTCAAAATTTAAGCTGTATTTCCGTCTTCGGTTTTATGGTTGAGATGCTTTTAAGTTTCAAATGCCTCACGAAGCCATACTCGACGCATTCGACAAAAACCATAATACTTCCTTGGACGTATCAAATATCCATCGACCCAAAACCATACCTTAGTCTTAACCCAATTTTGAAAGTACAATGCTCAAATCCAATTATCGGGATAAAATTTTCGCTAAAAACAATGTGTTGGTTTAACACTATTTAGAAGCGAACTTGGTAGGTTCTATATTTTAGAATCAATTATGATCATTAGGTTAGAAAGGAGCGAGTGAAGCTCGCTCATTCAGAAAAGACAAAAGAAATTAAAACAGTCGATAACGTTATCATACCTACTTCAAGTTACATTAATAAATGTACAAGGATGTTTGTTACTAATATAAATACAAAATACAAATCAAATGTTGAAAATTAACCATAAACCATATTTTCAAGAATTTTAATTTGTTAAATATAAAGTAAGGAGCTACAATATATGATTTATTGGATTACTTGTGGATTAATTATGTGGATTGCTTGTAGTCTTCACTTATTCTTCTCTTTACTTATAACTATTAAGTATATCTAGTTCGTACCAAATGTAAGTTGATCTTAACAAAAAAATAAATGTAAAAAAAATTGATTAAACACACTATTTACGAAGTTCATAAACTCTTGAAGCCTGTAACTTGCACGAAAATTGGATCTGAAGGAACCCTCATCACAAAGGGTCCTTCAGAAGTTGGAGCACTTGGTCCACCGCTCTTATAACAAGTCGAATTATTGTATGCGGACCCTCTCGAACTGAAGGACTGGGATTTTGCTCTAGTGAACCAGTTATCACGTCCACCTGTCATTATGTTACGTCATTTGATAAGTTGGTGTGCCTAAATAAAAAAAATTATGAACAGTTACAGTGTTGTCATCTCCATATTTTAAGGAATTGCAAGACAATGTTTGATATTATTTATTATACGAATATATTACAGTGGTTTCTATACTGTAGAATCAATTCCACATTAAAGAATTTTACTTAACTGGAATATGCAATAAGTTCGCAACCTATCTCCATTTTAAAACGCTTTATAATTGTTAGGTATCGGTACGCCCTAATACAAATAAAGAGGTAGTTCTGAAGAAAAAATGTTATTACAAATACCGTAGCATTTTTCATTGTAATTAAGTTATAAAAAAATATATTAAATTCCCACTTAGAATATAGCGGAATTCTTTCCAATTTTCAGAAGCAACGTCGTTAGTCAAAATGCCTTGTAAATTCTAAGGCTTCTTGGAAGTTGCTTTATTTCAATTTATAACGTCCCTAGCTCGGCAGCTCAAGTACTGCAAAAAAGTTATGGCTTTGAGACCCCACTGTCTCGTATCGTATCTTGTATAATGTTTTCGCATGAATATGGGGTGTGCTGAAAGCGCAATACTTGTCAGATTTAATGGAGTCTATTTATTTCTATGTTAAGCTGGTAATATTACTAAAGGTATGAATATAAAATGTGTCACATTGAGACACTGTCATATTCGATTAAAACTCGAAGAAAAATATTCAGTATCTAGTCTCTGTATTGCAAACCAGCAGAAAAAGTTTAATCAAAATAGGATGCACTAGCGGCCGCCTGCTGGTTCCCGCTCCCGAGGGAATATCGGGATAAAAGTATGCTATGTTCAGAACCAGGCTACCTACTATCTGTATACCAAATTTCATCCAAATCCGTTCAGTAGTTTTGGAGCCTATTCAATGCAAACGAACAAACAAATCTTTCCACTTCATAATATTAGTATAGAAGTACTAAAGGTAAGAAGAATCGATTTTTTTACAATTTTAATTTTTTTTTTTGCATCTGCTTCTATATAGAAGGTAAATAGAAATAAAAAAAAATGTCATTACATTAACCATTCTTATTTTCAAGCCAGCCACCACAATTTGCCAACAATAATCGGCATGTACTTCATTTCGATATAAATCAGCTATGTAATTGCGTAAAGTCAATCGTATTCATTTGACAGTTCATATTGTATCATAATAAATGTCATTCCATACAAATTGCAGCCGATTGAATACGATATGAACTGTCAAATTAATACGATTACCTTACGCAATTGCACCCCTGTCTAGTATGCTATCACTGGACAAATAACAGGTCGTCATTTAACCAGTGGCGCAAGAGCCTCCAAATACCATTGGATATGAAGAATACGTCACTCAGATGTATCTAGTAAGGGCGGCATGGTGGACCAACCCCATTGGTCCCAGCATGAATTGTTCTCTTTCAGAGCTGGACAATGCACTGAATGGAACCCATGGACAATAGGTTGAAACCGAAATCCACTAAACGTGTTGATTGAACCCTTGATGCCATTTCCTCTTTTCTCTTTTACTAGGTTATTGTAAAGAATCGCGTTACGTTCCAAGAATGACGGGGAAGTATTATTTTACATCTCAGTGATTTTTTTTTATAGTTGTTTATTTATACGGTTTCTCAATTTTGTTAAACTTTACGGCAAAGTTCATCGGAAATACTTTTACCACGCTTCATACACCTCTAACCTGACCCGAGAAACTATATTGGATTATGTTTCCCTCATTCTTTACCGAAACCCATAGAAAATCCGCCCCCATACTGTTAAGTAACGTGTGATATTAGTTCAATACACCAAGGTGTATAAAATGTGTATGGGGTGCCCTCTGCTCTTTCTATAGAATCCCTTTGTGAATTAATGTGAACACAAAAGGCTCTTTTGTTGGTTGGTTAAAAGGTATCTCCTTAAGTATTGTAACGTTGTATTATGTCGTCTAAAACACATGATAAGCTATAATTTGTACCGTAGGGGTAGATATCATTTACCTTAATTCTGAAAGAGAAATATCTTTTGAATTGAGACCGTAGTAGCATTATGTTGAGTTTCTGATATATTTTGCGTAGCACCACATTTAACTTTTATTCAAAAATATCAACCATTGTATATAGGAAACTTTTATTCTCCTCGGGAGATGAAGATATTAACTGTAATTACGATTGTATTTAAAAATTATTCATCGAGATATTATGAGTAATCTAGCGTATTTTCTATAAGTTAAAATGTACTCTGTGAGCATATCAAAACACAAGTCGCAGAGAAAGCAAAAAGACAATGAGCGAAAATGTTCCCCCACAATTCCACAGTCTCGTGATGTCAAAACGCGACAAAAAGTTTCCGTCTAGCAATTTTCCAGGTGGATAATACCAAAGCGGTTCAAACAATAACATCCTCTCAAGCGGGCAGGATACCTAGGCATTGTGACTCAGACGCTTTCAGACCACTCGACGTCTCTCTTAATTAAGGGGGCAATACTCAAAATGCTTCTAGCTGGTACGAATAGCCCCATTCAGACGCATTCCGTCTGGCGATGAGATAACGAACCTCTCTCGGTTATTACCGCTTTTCTTTTTACTCTCGTGTGTGCCAGCGTCCATTGACAAACTGAACCAGATGAAATAAGGTTGTATACTCTGGCCTCTCAAAGCAGGAGATTAGAGAGAAACTATTCACTTGACTTAGCTTGATTTTGTTTCGTTATCTCAAGTTTTCAACATAAAATTATGGATTTGTTTTGTAATCCATCTTTTTGATATTCTTTTTAATCAAGACAACGAAATGTCATTGGTCTCCTTTGAATCGCGTATTTTATAAACAGCTTCCAATACTACTAGCTAGATGTACCTATTTTATAAGAGGTATATTATGTATTTTTAAAGCTACAATCTCAACGGCAAGATCTAGAGCACTGTTTACCATTTGCAGATTACCGCGTCTCGACTCGAACGTGCTTTCAATTTTCGACTTTATTTCCCCTACTCTCCGATTGGTATTCGCCGAACCGTGCGCAATGCCAACTTTTTCTCAGGCGATAAATTCCAATGAATCTATAGGGAAACTGGTTGTACCGTTATCTGCAGTTCAACCTTGCGATAGAACGGGATTGGCGAGTAAAGGTTGTAGCTGAATGAGACCTATTATTTATAGCCAATAAACTTTATTGCATATTTTACGCCTCGCATGCTTTTATTATCATGCACTCGCATCGAGTTTTCATGTTCTTTTATGACAATTCTTCTTTCGCTAACTGATAAAATTATTTTATAATGCATTCAAAAACTTATAGTATGTATAAGTAGGTAATGGAATTTATCATGTGCATTATTCTAATGTATCATTAATGATTTTTAAATATTGCATTTTTCAATGCTATTTTTATACTTATGAAAAATATTGGAAAAAATCAACTCGGCCACAAGTGAATTTTCAGATGGGACTCGAACCCACGACCTTTGGAAATCCGGTCCAATGCTCTAACCTCTGAGCTACCGAGACTTAAGTCTTAAGTTAACTTAACTTTAGACTTTAACTTTGATATCATGTGGGCTGTGGCCCTTGTTTCACTTGTGGCCGAGTTGATTATTTTCAACTTTTTCCCTAACTAATGTATCATGTCTTGTGCAATATAAAATAATAATCAATTGTTCTACCTGCACTAAAGAATAGCTGGAGTCTGTACTACACTGTATAGTAGGTAGACATTTAATTAAATACTTTGAACATCATTAGGAAGCGATAAAACTGCAATATTAAAACATCACATCATTTAGTGGTCATTCCATAATAATATCTAGAAACTGTCAGAACTTATTGCAGATTAATCAATATTTTAATTTCGATACCTTCTCCAATCAAAAATTCCTATTAATAGAAATTGATAAGTCCCAATGTTGTGTAACAGATGGAACAACGTTTATTTCCAACAAAGTTCCTCCCGTAGTCACCGTAGGCAATAAAAAGCCAACTTTATGCGGTACAGGCGGCACCTTCACCAATGTGTGCATTTTGTTGGACATAATTTGTACAATATTATTACTAAAGTTGGTTTGGTATTTACTTTAATTATAGTTGTTGTGCAAGGCGTCTGCAAGTACTAGTTCAAGTCCCAAGTTCCAACAACATTAGATTTAACCAAGCGCACACATATATATTTCTTTGCGAACTTATTCTTTAAATACGTGGCTTTACATTCTGCACGCTCTATGCTCTAGTACAATTCTGTGATTTCACTACAAAACTTTGTCTGTAAGCAAAGTGTTGTGCCTTAAAAAACATCATCAATTCAATATATGATTTTTCAAACAATTTTGACACCAAAGTACCTATTTATTGAAAATATAGTAATATTCTTTAGATATTCTGATTGAAAATTACCTACATTGAGTTCGTTACTATCAAAATTACTGTACGACAACATGCAAAAACTAAAGTCAGACTTAAAAAGCCGCAGTATATACCTAAGGTAAAAAATGAACTGCTATTTCGTCTGTTTCAAACAAAAAAGGCCACACGATTTTAAAGTGTGGGTTAACGAACTAAAAGCGATCTTGGTGTGAGGGCAGTAGATATGCCTCTACGTGTTGTATGCTTTAAAAGCAAAAAAGGCGGCGGCGTTGTTAGATTTACGTGTGCAAACACATAGTTTTTTTTTTGTTTGATGTACTAGCACGTGCTTTAGAAGTAACTTTACCGTTGATAGTTTTGAAAGCAAAAGTCTCTGTGGTTTCTTGGTGATTTCATTTACAAACTCTTGATGGCTTTTGTTTGTTTACGAGCTTACGAGCTGTTTGCAATAGTATTTTGAGCGGGAGAAAGTTAAATGTTTGTATTCTGTTAGAATAATTTAGCATTGCTAGATTGTTATGCAATATTTGCTCTAAAAGAATTGGTATTTCTGCATCGCGGAAAGGGGTTGACGAAATTATTTTCGTATTGCTGGGTCATTGTTCTTGATTCTACTAAGATTGTGCTGACTCACCGAGCTTGCTCATAGCTCAAGCCCGGTATTCGGACGCCAATTACTCACGTCCCATCTGATTTCTATTTCTGTTGTCCTTTCTGTATTTTCATTTGGGGTAGGTTTTAGATTTTCTTCATATCCAGGGTGTACTTATTTATGGCATATGTTTCTTTTGTTGTGGTTTGTATAAATTCTATTAAATAAATGAAATGCTTATCGCTTATGGCTATGGCGATGTCTGTGTTCTGACAGCATTTGTAGGGAAAAATATTCCTATGAATTCAATGAATTAAGGAACTCCTACTGTTTGGGCAATAGAAAGTAAATGTTTATCTACATTAACTTAAGGTTTCTCTTTGTCTGGACTGGAACCTAATCGTCCATTCTAGATTATTTCGTGGTACCGTAAAGTCGCGGCGCCGCCAGCGTTGTAATGCTAAATTAATAAGGTTTGTTATATTAATATGCTCAAGTAGTTCGGGTATTCAACCTCTTTTTGCAAGTAAGTAAGCCTTTATATGTAAGTGGCGAGGGCATTCATTTAGAATGCAACGTAAGTGCCGGCTGTGCTGTAGCCTGCAATCATAGGCCGGCGACCCTCGGCGGTCGATAAAACCTTTGTTATTTGTTTCGTTATCCTGTAGTTAGTGCCACTCTTTTACTTTTTGTTCATGGTTTCTTGATACAGTGATATTGCTTTAATGCAACTGCTCTTACTACTAGAACTAGTTCTTTCTTTTGATACAGATGACAAAACATAAAGCGTCACAGTTATGATGTAAGTAGGTACCTAAAGCTTGATACCTTACCTTAGATAGTTATTTGTCATCACCACCACCACCTCTACGGAGTTGTTACAAAATAATTTGTCCTTTAGTTTCCTATTGACCCTGCGAACTGTATTTAAGTACCTAATCGTTAACGTCATCAAACCGTTCACGACGAAAGATCAGCGCTGGTAGTAAGACCATGCACTATCCTGAGTCATGACCGTTTTGGGACAAATCATAATGTTATCTCTCTGTGTGTGTACTAGCTTTTGTAATCTGTCTGTGTAATTTGTCTCAAATAAATAATTTTTCCTTCATTTTTTAATCTGGGAAAATGTAAGTAATTATATTAGATGAAGTCTAGATTTAAAGTTGCCATTCATCCGAAGCATTAAAGTGTAAAGAGCTTAAACTTATACTGCAGCATTGAATCTAGACAGAAAGTATCAAGCACCTATCAGAGCGAACATAATAGACTATCCATTAGGCCGTCTCACTATAATAAATGAGACGCGAGAGTGAAACTGATTCTTAGAATTATGTATGTGGAAGTGTGTGCGCATGTCATGAGGGTTGCCACTACATGCGACTGTTTACTACTCGGAAAAAAGTATGTACTTTTTGATATAAAACTATTGGACGGTTAGAGATGTTACAAATCTGATAATAAGATATACGTTTCTTCATACCTGTATTTAGATTTGTAAACAACCAGAAACACGATTTCATGATTTTGTTTTGACACTTTTTCTTTTTCTTTTCGACACTCAAATGAGGTTACATATTCTTTTGGAAATTGTTTTAAGTAGTGGACACCAATTATATTTAGAATCGTGTAGAAGCATTTCTCTTTAATCTCTATAGTTATTTATTTACTAGGAAGTGATTTCGTGCTTTTTTCGCATAATCTGCCAAATCGGTCTCGCTTCCGCGCGTTGTATTCTCATTGCTATCTCGCGTCAGTTGTATTTAAGGTTTAAGCGCCTTAAAGGTTTTATTATTTTTCAGCTGCCTTTTGGAACCCACATTTAAGTATTCATGAAAAGGAGTATGATCCCACATGTAACAATATATTTTTCACCTCACACGCTCTGAAAAGGAGGTTTTGTCAATCAGTTTAGGCGTAGAAAAACGCGGAAAAAACTTTTTGCGGCCAAGCGCGGCAAAGTACTTTTTTTATTTAATACCTAAAAATATTTATGGTAAATTTTAAATAAAAAAATATTGGAAAAAATTAACTCAGACGGGAATCGAATCGAGTCAGTATTGGAGAATTTCGACGGTGGCTCGCAAGTCTCGGTAGCTCAGCGGTTAGAGCATTGGACCGGATTTCCAAAGGTCGCGGGTTCGATTCCCGTCTGAGCACTCACTTGTGGCCGAGTTAATTTTTTCGAGTATTTTTCTATTTAAAATTTACCATAAGTATAAAAATAGCATTGAAATGCAAAAATTACAAAAATCATAAATTATTGGCAGTTGCATCTTAATCGATCGTTAAACACCTGAAAAGATGTTTTTTGTTCGAATGCAAGGATATTCCTAGCTTTGATGTGGCAACGCTGGCCTACAGCGTATTAAAAATATAAAAGTATTGGAGAATTTCGACGGTGGTTCGCAAGTCTCGGTAGCTCAGCGGTTAGAGCATTGGACCGGATTTCCAAAGGTCGCGGGTTCGATTCCCGTCTGAGAATTCACTTGTGGCCGATTTAATTTTTTCCAATATTTTTCTATTTAAAATTTACTATAAGTATAAAAATAGCATTGAAAAATGCAAAAATTACAAAAATCATAAACCTAAAAATATGTCATAATGCGTTCCGAATCGCACTATTGACTTTATTGTTACATTTTATTCTTATTTTAAATAGCTTTAAATTAATTATAATACTCCGTAATATCCGTTTTGGTTTTATTATATTATTTTAGTTCATTGAATTATAAAAACAATAACAATAAGATTATACTATTTGTTATAAATTGTTATTTGTTATGCAAGGCTGGAAAGTTGGTTATTTAGCGGCGAGTTACCTCTATTGAAATCTGAGCAAGTGAAGGATTCTAGGATTGAACTACGAGCGTAGCGAGTGATTCAAAGATTGAATCCTGAGCGAAGCGAGGATTTCAAAGGTACAAGACGCTAAAAACTTTTCTGCCGAGCGCAACACACAATTTTTTCCTTCCCTTGCTCAGCTTTCAATAGAGGTAACTCGCCGTTAAATAGCCAACTTTCCAGCCTTGCATAACAGATAACTATTGAATACAGATAAAATATTTTTATCTATATTCTAAATAACAAAATTAATGATATTAATAAAATTCACAGTAGATTGCTTATTAAGTATACTCGTAAGTAGTTATTAGACACTATCGTATCAGCAGAGATCATAATTAATAACTTTAAAAGATTATTACCAGTGTGAAATACAACAATAATGCCCGGCAAGTGACAACCCCACTTAAATCAGTTTACAAAGTACAGTGACTCTACTAAACAAATGCTGTATTTACAGTTATTCTTCACATAGTTTTTCTATGGTTTTGTTGACATAAAACATTGACAATTAACATAGAGACATGCGGCATGCTTAATTAAATACTTTAAAAAGACGCGGTATCATAAGAGCGACAAAGCAAAACCTAGGCGGATAGGATATGACAATAGCGGAAAAAACCAAAACAAATAATCGATAATAAATCACGAAGAGCTTATTTTTGTCAGAAATATAAACATTTTTTTGACAGAAAACTAAAAACGTAAACGTAAATAATTTTAAAGATACTTGTAAAGTGTATAATTAACATCCAAAGGAACTTGGACAAAAATCAAGATACATCATAACCTCAAAAGTAGCTTTTTGTAGTATGTTAGACTGTGTGAATTAGCATCACTACTAGTATGACTTCATATTATGTAGCTGAATTTTCTATACAGTATGTCAGTTTATTTGTTCATTTGTTTGTTTGTTCCTCTTTCACGCCTAAACGGTTAAACGGATTTAGATGAAATTTGGTATGTAGGACTAGTGTTTGGACTTCATGTAGTGGTCTAACACATAGACTACTTTTTGTCCCGACATTCCCACGAGAACGGGCACCACGCGGGTGAATCGCGGGCGACCGCTTGTATTTAATAAGTAGGTAACATAATTATAGCTTTAAAGAACTTACAACCAAATCGCTTCTGCCTCTCAAATCGCTGTTCTAATATCTACGGCCTATTCAACACCTGCCTTCGTAAACTTTAAATCAAGTTCGCCTCAATTAACACTAAGTAAAACAATGGCGCATCTGGCGTCAGCGCAGCTGATGCCTTTATGAAATTATTTTAATGAATCATCAAACACTGTCGTAAAACTCATGGTACGACTTGGAGCATTAGGGATTTTATACGTCGGTCTCATTTCATACTATACATCGTCGTCATAATCTCACCTCTATAAACAAGGCCATTAAGTATAATCTCGGGTGGATTTCGAGGTAAGTGCTTCTAATATGTGCGATTAACTGAACATTAGAGCTTTTTTACTGATTTGATTACGAAGCTCTATCTCACATTTTGCTAGACAGAGAGTTCCATATTAATACCTAGTCTTGTTAATATCTACAACACATAAGTATGACACATAAAATCATTGAATGTCTTTGCACTTTTTACAATTATTTTATTAACTGCTTTATGCCGATATATAATTAAATTGTCTTTAATCTTTACAGTTATCATTCAATACAATCAATCTTGACAATGGGTAATAGATTAATTTACAATTAATCCAATTAAATTCCAATGAATTTCTTGATAAACTACAGATTTAATTGGATAGTTTATGGAATGTTTATAATTTCTTACAATCACAATGGACTTTTAACATTTTTGAAAACTTTAAACAAGTATTCGTTGATTAAACTTTAATAGTTTCTTTGTGCAAATTAATATTATTTATTGTTAAGAACATAAAAAAAATATTTTGATTTCTTGGGAAATTATTTCACCATAGGGTTCAACACCATTTTCTTGCTTTTTAAATCATTGTTTAAATTTACGGGTCACTTTTGTCCCGGCTTTTAGCCACCTACCTATAAAGTGTCTGGGTGTATAACGTATAGCGCGCGAGATGAAATTAGCCCTAATGCTACTTTACGACTACAATACCGCTGCCATCAGAACCCCGGGATTTGTGTTTCACTGGTGATTACTTCGTGAGTACGTACGGAGATTGTTTGAATTGTTAACAACAGCCTCTAATATTTTACTAAAAACTAAATAATTTGATAATTTTTAATCAAGTAAATATACTAGAAAAAAGCAACTTGTCTCATGTCGCCCTGACGGGACTCGAACCCGCATCCTTGGGAATCCGGCCCAATGCACTGACCAATTATGCTACAGAGACCTACGAGAACACGTTGAAATTCTCTAGTATATTCACCTTTTTCTACGGTGTTGGCCACCGTCGTTTCATCAATGAGAGAAATATCCTCGCATTCGAAAGAAACATCTTTACAGATGTTTGACTATCGATTAAGATGAAACTGCCATCTACTTATAACTTTTTAATTTTGCATTTTACAATGCTATTTTTATGTGATAATTTTTAATCAAGTAAATATACTAGAAAAAAGCAACTTGTCTCATGTCGCCCTGACGGGACTCGAACCCGCATCCTTGGGAATCCGGCCCAATGCAACGGTGGCCAACACCGTAGAAAAAGGTGAATATACTAGAGAATTTCAACGTGTTCTCGTAGGTCTCTGTAGCATAATTGGTCAGTGCATTGGGCCGGATTCCCAAGGATGCGGGTTCGAGTCCCGTCAGGGCGACATGAGACAAGTTGCTTTTTTCTAGTATATTTACTTGATTAAAAATTATCACATAAAAATAGCATTGTAAAATGCAAAATTAAAAAGTTATAAGTAGATGGCAGTTTCATCTTAATCGATAGTCAAACATCTGTAAAGATGTTTCTTTCGAATGCGAGGATATTTCTCTCATTGATGAAACGACGGTGGCCAACACCGTAGAAAAAGGTGAATATACTAGAGAATTTCAACGTGTTCTCGTAGGTCTCTGTAGCATAATTGGTCAGTGCATTGGGCCGGATTCCCAAGGATGCGGGTTCGAGTCCCGTCAGGGCGACATGAGACAAGTTGCTTTTTCTAGTATATTAACTTGATTAAAAATTATCACATAAAAATAGCATTGTAAAATGCAAAATTAAAAAGTTATAAATAATTTGAATTAAAAAAATTTTCTTTTAACAGTTTCTGCGCAAGGTTGGTACAAAATGTAATTCTATTATCAATTACTTTATTGAGTACCAAAAACACGGCGAATGGCAATTAAAATGATGTTAAACGTTTGCAACAATGAAATGTATAAACTCAATCTCATAAAGTGTCCCGCAGCAATATAAGCGAATACTTAACAGTTAGTTGCAGCAACAAAAAAAGACCTAGTAAAAAGACGCTCATATCCTGACGAAGTCGTAATATAACAGCATTATGTTCCCGAATAAGTTCGCACAAATTGTTCGCAATTCAGATGTCTCCAGAAATTTCTCGTACAGTCGTCTTGTCGTTGGATAAGTTCGGTAATTAAGTCCGCTTAAGTTACGCTTATGTCTTAAACTTGTAAGCAAGTATGCTGAAACGTTTGTATTGTTAATTTATGGAAATTAAGAAACCTCCAACGAAAACAAGTAATTTCCTCTAAAACATCAGGCGTCCAATTACATACTTAGCTATTTTTATACAAGAAAAGAAACCACATTCGTAAACTTCTTCCACGTAATTGCAGTACCCATTCCATTATTTTATTACCTCCATTGGTTTCAATTCCAATAGCAGCATCAGCTCACGCCATCTGCAAAAGTCGTATAAAGTTAGTACTTATACAAAAGTAAGCTTCTTGAAAATTGAAATCTTTATTCTTGAAAAACGTATGACGTCGCGTTCCGCATGCAGATTAGCATCGCTTCGCGTTGGATTGGACAGACTCGAGGTGACTTTAACTGAATAAGGTAAGATTATGCTGACATTTTTCATCCGCTTTAATATTGTTTGTTTTAACTAGATCTCTGACTGAATGTTACTGGTATCTGATCAAACTCCATTCTCAAATTAAATTGTATACTGGTACATGTATAGCTAGTTAGCTACCTAGATTCGACTTCTACGCTAGCTTAGCCAAATTATTCTCTACTCTAAACACTACTGGAAAAATAAAGGTCACCAGATAATTGACCGGACCAAGTCTCGACTCAGTTTGAATCAACCATTTTCGAAAATGTGAAAACATTTCGTGTATTTCCCTATGCATCAACGAATGATGCGCACAGATTTATCTGTCTGTAAAATAATATCCTGAAACACATCGTGTCTGTGAATTGGGTACTAATGAACTCCGGGGAGTATCATAATCATGTTATGCGTGGTACCAGTCAGTCGAGTGGTGGAAAGCCTTAACTGTACTTGGAAATGCAGTATTTAATTACTCGTTCCGAAAGAGGGCTGCCTCTCGGGACATGAGTTAGACCATTAGTCGGTTCAACCAATACGTTAATTGCAATATCTCTATTTAGTATGATTACGAGGTCTTTATCGGCTATATATGATGATAGGAATTTTGTGTCATTAATCTACGCTCTGTAAAGCATACGTCAACATCGTTAAATAAAGTTTTATTAATTACCAGATAGGATTCACTACCTAAACTACAATTTTTATTTCACAAAAAATTTGCAATTTTAATATTGATAATTATTTGTTAACTATAGTAAGTACATTACACGGAACTGGGAAACAACGCATAAAGTCAAAGTCAAAGATTTTTATTCAAATAGACTTATAGATAAGTGCTTTCGAATCGTCCAATTTTTTTTTCCTACCAGCCATTCAGGACATCTTTTAACTGATAAGAAGAACGGCCGCAAGAAACTTATCAGCTTTAACAAAAGCAACAACATTTACAAAGGAACATGTCGTTGCCAAACACAAATCTACAATCTTGAAACATATTTAATATAAGAGGAAAATTTTCTTATACTCAGTTATTAGAATATTTTCCTTTTATACAATTACAATAGTCATGTTTTATGTTAGTATCACTTCCATGCATTTTTGTCTTTCAAATAATCTTCTACCTTTTAATAACCTTTGCTTAAGAGCGTTTTTTTTACATGTATTTTAAATTTATGCAATAATAGATATAGATCTATAGCATAGATAATAGAATATCAAATTCTATTAATCGTAAGGCAAATAGCTAAGTTGAAATGGTCTTTTTATAAGCACATATTATATTGCCACTTAAAGTTTCCCCGCTCCGACATTACGACTTTGAGGAATCGCGTCGGGCTGAAGAGTTTCTTTATGCATAACACGCGAAGGCAACAAGGACTATAGACGCCCTTACCTCGTACACCTTTTGTCTTTGTCTATGTTGCAATCAAAGCAATGCCACCTTCGTCTGTCATTGCCAAGCGACGTTTCTTTGTCGATTGGAAGTTTACTGTATCCTTGTGTCTTTGCGCCACACTGCAAAAAGTTTCCCGTTTGTATTGAGTTTTTTTTATCAGCACAGACGTCTTTAATTATGTCATGGGTAGTTGAGCGTCTCTTTCTCGGATTAGCACCTGTATTCATTTCAATGTACTGTGCACAATATTGTGCAAATAAATATTGATTTTTGATTATATTGCATTGCTAAACAAACCGTTATGTACTGAGAGTTTTCTTTGCGACAAAACGCACGTTATTTTGGAAACGACATGAACTTGGGTTGGCAAGAAACTTGGTAGAATTTGGAGCCAATATCAAAACCGGATTACAATTTGCTATCTATATACTTAATTCAGGTTCGCAAAATTTGTGACGACTCGATAGGGACTTTGGCGCGTAGTACGCGGCCGCGTAAGGTATCAAATTAAAGGTACTCGAGTCTATTTGTTCCGAAAACTATAAAATATACAAAATGTTAAACGTGATGATCACAAACTGCAAACAAAATTTGGAATTTTTCGTCGATCGACGAACCCGAGTATCGGGTTGTAACCGCTCTAAATGCTCGTTGTAATACTCTAAATGTAGTTGGCTCTAAATTCTAACAAATCTTTCAGAAAATGTCATGCACTTTTCAGGCAAATTGATGCTTACAATTACAAAAAGTCACATGCATAACTCTTTGACGAGCTATCACAGCAACTTCGTCTATCAATTCCAATTGGCAGCATCGTATCAAAAGCAATCTTGTTATACCAACAATCGTTGCAATTTCCAACTGCACTTGGAGCCGGTTTGCAATACATACAAATCGTTGGGCGTAGACTACCAGGCTAACATAACCAGCAAGGGTATCATTTTCTTAGTGCCAGAAGCCCTCGAGCGCTCTCGAAACAAGTGGCCCTCGTGCGTGCCGGCCCTGTCGCGCCTTAGGCCTGCCCCGCACTTCAACGGTTATACTTGTACTATTAAGTATTCTGTGCGGTTATCAAGACAATGCCTCTATACTTTAAGCTTTTCATGCGGAATTTTATATCCTATATCCACGATTATTATTGTATTATGATCTGTTTAACACTAGCGTTGCATCGGTGCGGTTTTTGACGGATAGGCATTTGATTTGTAAATCTTGCCTAAGTATATGATAATTAATATTTTTTTTGCTTGTTTTTTTATTTGGTTTGTTTATACTCTGTCTTAGTTATTATGAATGTATCTGCTGGAATGCGTATCTACATATTAAGTGCTTATCATTATCTTTAAAAACTGTCTCTATTGGTTAAAACCTGTAATTGGCTCTCAATTGTTATGTTAATATCTACTGTAATATATTAAGCTGTTGGTCTTCCGAAATAAAATAAATAAATAAATCACGATATCCTTAGAATTATGATGTAGATAGTGGATGTGATGACGGGATAGAAGTAAGAGCTAGCGCAGACGACGGATAACGGAGGACTTTTTGTCCGCGACACGTCTTTATTGTTAACCAAATAAGATTCAACTTAGATCGCGTATATCCATGAAAAGTACGCGATAGTCCTCGTTATTTATTCAACTTTATGTTCTTAGTAATAAGGTCGTGTCGCGGACAAAAAGTCCTTCAATGTCCGTCGTCTGCGCAGGCCATTACATTTTGCCGGGTAAAATCTGTTAAAGGTGTGATGAAAGTTTATGTGGTAATCTAGAAGTAAAATTGCAAGCATAGTATAACCTAAAATAAAAATATCACTGTATTTAAGTAAGTATTCGGTATAGGGAAGTAAAATCAAATACATTATAAATGTTACGGTTTTGCTATTGTGCTGAACTGCTGAGGCGTGCTTGTACTTCGGCAAATAACATCTTGCAATGGCGTACAGTAAATAATGTTCCGTCACCAACAGAACTTGTCGAATTAAGATTTACGGCAGTTGCAATAACAACTTTATGTAATGTTATGTATTAGGACCTGAATTGTTGAGTAGTTAGTATGACAAAGTTTGCTGTTGTGCGAAGTACCTACCTAATAGATGGAGGGGTAAAGAATAGACAAGGTATAAAAGGACCATTTCGCGCTGTTTTAAGGTGGTTTGGTTTTAAAAGTGCGTGGTAAAAAAAACTCATTTTCTCAAACATGCATGGAAATGTTGTCATTATTTTCGAAAAAAGAACACGCGAAGTATCGAATTTACGGACAAAGAAAATAAAATCCATTGCAGGAGCGGTTTTTGAGTTTGGAACATTACAAAGAGTATTTAACAATACTTATGGTAAATTTTAAATAGATAAAAAATTACAAAATCATAAAGTATTTAACTACTCCAGCACGCCGTTTCATACAACATTGCGGAGCGCTGTAATGTTATTGTGAATTCTTTTTACTTAGTATTCCCATGGATCAATGCTCTTTACACCATTAAGTACATCAATATTAAGGCCCGAGTTCATCAACAGATTAAGGGACTGATAAACGCTAAACGCCAAATTTATTTTTCACCTCACACGCTTTGAAAAGGAGATTTTGACAATCAGTGGACTAAATTGTCTAATTTTAAAATCTATCGCAATCCCTTTCAATTTGTAATTTGAAAGACATTCAGGCCGTCACTATTGGCATTTGAAGGGGATTGTGATCAGGACGCGTTTTAAAATGTATGGAATAAACGAAATTGAACTGTCTAAGCAATATGACAGACGAAAATATCACAATCACCATACCCCTGAAAGGGATTGTGATAGATTTTAAATTAGTCAATTATGGGTCAGTTTAGGCCTAGAAATTCGTTTTTTGCGACCTAGCGCGGCAATGTACTTGTGAAATCTCACCCAGCCTAATATAAAATTCTTATAACAAATAGTTTAATCTTATTGTTATTGTTTTTATGATTCAATGAACTAAAATAATATAATAAAACCAAAACGGAGTGTTATAATTAATTTAAAGCTATTTAAAATAAGAATCAAATATAACAAAAAAGTCAATAGTGCGATTCGGAACGCACTATGACATATTTTTAGATATTAATTTAAAAAAGTACTTCGCCGCGTTTTCTACGCCTAAACTGATTGACAAAACCTCCTTTTCAGAGCGTGTGAGGTGAAAATAACTATTAAATGTCATTGCATTTCCAGTAGTGTGTTGAATTAAAAGGGACAGCACGATGTTTAAACCAACGATTATCTTATTCGGTGTCAACAAACTGGTCCCGGCGGAAGATCAGCGCTGGTCGGAGACCATTGATTATGCTGAGCCAGGACCGTTTGAGTCAATGTGTTTTTTTTTATTTCACTTGTATTATATTTGACTTCTGTTGTGTCAAATAAATGTATATTCTTTCTTTCTATCTTTCTAATGCCGCACAGCTGACTGTGAGTCAATGGAATATGATAAACCGAATCGACCGACCGATCGATGGAGGGAGTAGCTCGGTGGCGCTTTGGTTCGCGCGGTTGACCTGCGATTGTTAATTTAGGCGACTTCGCAACGGTCGGTCTCTGGATAGGTGACCAAAAATATACTACCTCGAACTCCTTCCTTCTTCGGAAGACACCGGCCTCATTTGCAGTCGTTAGAATCCACCAAGCAAGCATGGTGTGATGGGTCTCCTTATCCATCCATAAGAAAGGCCAGTGCCTCAGCAATAGGGACATTTAAAATGGCTGATGACGTTGAATATACCGATCGACTAAAAAATACTCAATTTAGCGACTTAAAATAGGTTGAGTTGCGGAGACTAAGTCGCTCACCTGGGGGTCTATTCTGCAAATTTTTTGTCATAATCGTCTCTCAGTGGTGTTTCAATAGTAGTGATTATTTACAATGTTGTAACAAGAACTGTGTAAAACAGCACTACCATTGAAACACCACTGGAATACGATTGTGATTAAGCATTAGCAGAATTGGGCCCCTGGTATTTATGTCGCTCAAACTTTTTTTAGTCTAACGGGTTATTACTACTATAGAGAAATACAAGCTAAAAAGTTAAAATCAACTAATTGCTAATTTACCAAATCAAGAATACTTGATGTAAAATTGTCATAGTAATTTAACGTTTAGCATGAATACAGATGCTAATATTAAACATAATTTAATTAACTAACAAAGCATCATAGCGCGGTCAGCACTTCGGTGAGAGCAACTCGTTTGTCATAATCACAACCCCTTTGTTGGCTTAAAATAACGACGGCTAATAAAAACCAAACATAATAATTAACCGTGTCTCTGCGAGATAAAATTATTTTCAGTATGCTTAGAATGGAATCATTAATCATACGGTATTGTTTATAGAAAAGCTTACGCTTAAGAAATAACATTGGCAACTAGAACCAAATAAATTAAAATGTGTTTTTGCACTCACTGTGATCTTTTATGAGATAAATTTTATACTAGGCAAAGTAAACTATTATAGTCCCATCTGCCACTTAGAGACACGTTGTTTTTTTATTTCTAGATGATTTAGACAAACGGCTATTTGGTTCCGTGACATGAAAAAGACACCCAGAACTCTGAGTTACTTCGCATTTATTATTAAGTAGTAATTGTGTGTATTATTATGGCTGTTTAAATGTATGTGAATTACTTATTTACATTTCTTTGTTTCAGATGGAGAGATGTTGAAGCAAAAAACTATTAATCTTCAATAGAATTAAAAAGGTAAGCTCATTTTTTAACGTTAAATATACGTTCATTGAAAATTTCAAAAAAGAAAAAAGCAAGAATTTGACTGAAGTTACTTTCACTTACATCAGCGATAGCCTATCATTAACACAAGTGAAATAAATAAACTTTATCAGTCCAAAAATTGCTGATTATCTTCCCTTTATAGTTATTGACAAGTGTTTGGGCTTTTTTCGATAAAACTGATGTGTTTACTGCCTATTTCCTTCTGCTACGATATACTAATTACGAAATTTTAGTTTTATAGTTCCTTTTCAATAAGAAATATTAAGACGAGTTCCGTACTTAAATGGCAAAGTGACGTGAACTTCAAAATTTCGATTTTGGAATTTCACGTCATTTGATTTGATTTCGATTATTTTTTATAGAATTATCCCATCCTGAGAATGACTATTTATTCATAATTCATACTTTGTATTTTATTTGGTCAAGCCAGACCATATAAAAATACAAAAGCTATCAAATCTTCTATATTTTGCGAATAAGTTTTAATAAAGTTACTGTTAAAATGAGGTAGTGCAATCCTGATCCAAGCTTATGTCCAACAACAGAATCTTTGGCCTAGGCGTGCCAGGCGATAGGTTAAGTTGTCATACATTTCGAGCCAGTGCGCAGTGAGCCGGTATACCTCTGGATCGCTATTGCCCTTACTCAAATAAAAAAAAAAGGTTAAGTTGTATAATCAAACGCGGTACCCTAACACGGTAGCCCTGGAATGAATACATAGAGATTATCTAATGGAAAGGGGTGATCAAACAGATTTATATATCTTTATGGATATAATTCGAGGTGATCGTAAACCTATGGGACGTAAAGATGCTGCTCTCTGAATAAGTACCTACTGTGTGATGTTGCCATTAATAGTTAAAATTCTCGAGTATGAACCGGCTATGGCGGATTTAAATAAATCGAGAGAAATGATAACATGAGTTTATAAGTGTAATTAAATGAGTTAATTCTTTGCAAATCAATCTAGAGTTAAAGCAATCTAGAAATAAGGAAAGATTTTATAAGAAATCATAATCTTCTAACATTACCATGGGAAATGAATTTCGTTCGAACGCGGACAAAGGCTGGTTTCTTGGACACAAATAGCGTAAAACATTTTGGATCTATATACTTAATTCAGGTTCGCAAAATTTGTGACGACTCGATAGGGACTTTGGCGCGTAGTACGCGGCCGAGTAAGGTATCAAATTAAAGGTACTCGAGTCTATTTGTTCCGAAAACTATAAAATATACAAAATGTTAAACGTGATGATCACAAACTGCAATTAAAGATTTTCGCATAATTTGGAATTTTTCGTCGATCGACGAACCCGAGTATCGGGTTGTAACCGCCCTAGTTGTAGTCTTAATTCCCAACTCATTTCTATAGGGTCTACAAAACTTTACTTCAAATAAAATTAATTTGGTGTTAAAATCTCAATAATTATTGAACATGCTATATTAGAACAGTACATTCGGTCGTGGCTTTACAACCCGTACCACCTGTACAACAAAATTGTCCGTAATTAACGTTTAATTTCAATTTAATTCGCACAAATTAATACTTCATGCGAATCAAGCGACACAGCGTGCGACTCATTGCGGTGAGGCCTAATATAGAAAGCGGGAATGGAACGAGTATTAAACCCGGCTTCTTTAGGGATGGCACTAAGAACCTTTTGCTAATAGCAAATCTCTTAGATAAATTAGAAAAAAGTACAAGTAAAAACAACGGGTTGCACTCCGGGAGTACCGGCAGAAGTGAAAACCGCTTAAAAGATAGCAGGAGCAGGCATACATTTTCGCCGCGGTAGAAAGTGAGGGGGATATTACTTCGTCTCCTACGCCGCGCTGGCGGTCTACTCTCCATCCGTCTTACGAATTTTCGATCAGGTCACGTGTCCTGACGCGACTTTAACATTTTTTACCCATCCCAAAAATTTTAAACTGATGTGCACAACGCCGCTAAAGAAGTATTCACTCCAAAAATAACTCGACGCGAACTTATGCGTCTTGTCATCTTGTCCCGTTTGAGAGCAACTGCTAATAATGCTCTAATATGTAAAAAAACTTGTAAATATCCAACTGGATTCTAGGTTTTTTTTTTTATTTATATTGATTTATTTTGGAAAGTTTTGTATGATTTTTTTTATCAAAATTATAAAATTCAAGATTTAACTATAGAGCTGTTTTCATGATGCAGGCACAAGAACGGTAGAGCAACTCTATGTTCTAAATGAATAATGTGTTTTTCAACACAACTGAGTTGACAATACATCAAACCTCACCGAGGCGGTTGACAACCATAACCAGAACCCACACCTTATGAAATTACGGTAGAGTGAAGATTGACTGGCTTTAATGAATCTACTTTTATTCTAGAATAATCTTGTGCTAACCACACACTTTGCAATTTTCCCAGGGATTATACTGTATGTACCTCTATGATATAATATGCCATAGAACTATAACTTCACAGATAGATATAAAAGCATAAATGTACCTAACCCCCGAGCAATATGATGAATTTTCCCCCTAAAAATCCACTTAGGTCTTGACCTTCGTGACCAAATGAAGTGAATCAAGAGAAGGAAGATGATAGTAGGAAAACGTCATTCAAAATCTTGGTTTGAACACATTTTTACTTGGTCGAATTGAACTTACCTTTACTTCTATCTTCTTTCTTGTTTTTCTTAAAGACGGATTCAAAGTTCAATACTAAAAAAACTTGCTGAAAACGTCGCTACGGTCTACGGTAATCAGAGCAACAAAAAGTAAAACGTGGGCGAGCTGTCTAAATAACATTGCTACTATTATCATTTCTGTGGTACTGAATGAAAAAAATTGCCCTTGACGAGTTTCTTGCCGGTTCTTATCGTTACAAGGTCTCCCGCCGTAGGGTTTGTGAACCGATGGCGTTGCTTCTTTAACGTTCTAAGTGCTTGTAACAGCCTAGACTGAATAAACGATATTGAATTTTGTTTTTATTTTAAATTTTATAAATAAATCTATACTAATAATATTATAAAGCTGAAGAGTTTGTTTGTTTGAACGCGTAAATCTCAGGAACTACTGGACCGATTCAGAAAATTATTAAACCATTAGAAAGCTACATTTCTCCCGAGTGACATAGGCTATATTTTATCCCGATATTCCCACGAGAACGGGCACCACGCGGGTAAAACCGCTAGGATTCGCTAGTATATAATAAAAATCACTTACATTCACAACAATTAACCTAGCCCCAAAGTGAGCCCTGATAGGCAAGTGTTATGGAATACTAGGGAACGGATATAAAAATACATACAACATACAGTGGTGGTCACATAATTAACGACACTAGTCGATTTTCATACAAACGAGGTAACTTTGGAGCCTTGGTTCTCTGTCAAGGATTGACCGAGCTGTGATCTGATAATGGCCATCTAGGGAGTGAATGGACGACATCCAGATTGCTATACATACCCAACTGATCTGATCAACATTCTTAGAGATGTATCGCTATGTGTAAAAAGCGAAATAATAAAAATGTAAGAAAATTCTGAAACAGAAAACTCTGATCCTTACGCCTTTTAGAATGTTGATCAGATCAGTTAGGTATATACCTTTAGCAATCTGGATCTCCTCCATTCACTCGATGGATGGCCATTATCAGATCACGTTAGTTATGTGACCACCACTGTATATAAGTATTTATATGTAAAAATATATATAAACGTCCATGACTCAGGTACAAAGTTAAATGCTTGTATTCATCATACAAACATTTGCCCCTACCGGGATTCGAACCCGGGACCTCAGAGTAGGGGACACCTTGAAACCGGTGTACGTACACAGTGGTACTTACATATGTATAATTATATGAAATTATATCCGTTACCCTAGTATCCCATAACACTAGCCTTAGAGTGCTTACTGCTTAGGTACTACTAAGTAGTCCGTTACATTTTAACAAAATTGAAATGGTAGACCTGAAATGTCAAGTTAGGCGAGTATTCCACGAACTTTAGCCGAATTAATATCTAAATTCCAGCAAAGTGTCAAACGCTTAAAGGATTTGGCTTATCATTATTTAGCGTTGATTGTTCGCTCGATTCCCTGTAAGCCTAATTAGAGACGATTAACGCAAATACTTGTGTACAGATGAAAGCTTAGCAGATTTAGGAATTTGCGAATATCTTGAATATTAACATATCGAACAAATATTGGCAGGACTTGGTTATAATAGGATCATAGTTTTGTTTTTTATCTTTCTTAGTTATCTCCGGTAAGGTGAGAGGGAGATAACTATGATCCTATATAAATGCATAAAAATATGTTTGTAATAGCAGCCTTATACTTCGTTCGCCATTGGTTCGACTATCCGCCATGTAAAGAACGTTGACAGTTGACACTTTCAAAGCAAAATAGTGTTTTTAGGGTTCCGTAGCCTAATGGCAAAAAACGGAACCCTTATAGATTCGTCATGTCTGTCTGTCCGTCCGTATGTCACAGCCACTTTATTCCAAAACTATGAGGATTACACAGTTGAAACTTGGTAGGTAAATGCATTAAGGGCGGGCTCCCCATACATAGAACTGAAACTGAATTTTTTTTCATCAAACCTATACGTGTTGGGTATCTATAGATAGATAGGTCTTTAAAAATTACATTGAGGTTTCTAAAACGATTTTTTATGGTTTCGTAGCCTAAAGGCAAAAAACGAAACCCTTATAGATTCGGCCAAATCGATGTATGTCAGAGCCATTTATTCCAAACTATGAGGATTACACAGTTGAAGCTTGGTAGGTAGATGTATTCTGTAAACCGCTTTACGGTTTTTACACAAAAGTAAAAAATATATGAATTAAGGAGGCGCTCCCTATACATGGAACTGACACTGCAAAATTATTTTTTTCCTCAAACCTATACGTGTGGGGTATCTATAGATAGGTCTTTAAAAATTGCATTGAGGTATCTAAAACGATTTTTTCTCAAAGTCAACCGTTTGAAAGATGTACACTTCCAAAGTGGTAAAATGTGTGTCCCCCCCGTCCCCGTCCCCCCCCCCTCTTACTTTTGAAATAAGAAAGTGAAAATTTTAAAAAATATATATGCTATAGATCCTAATAAAAACTTTCAACGAAAATTGGTTTAAACGAAATATGGTTGTCAGTTTTAGAAATATAGCATTTTTCCCGAAGGGATTTGAAACATTTTTTTTTATCAAACCTATACTTGAGGTGTATCTATAGATAGGTCTTTAAAAATTACATTGAAGTTCCTATTACAGTTTTTTCTCAAAATCGTTTGAAAGATATACACTTCCAAAGTGGTAAAATGTCACATCCACTTTATTCCAAAACTATGAGGATTACACAGTTGAAACTTGGTCGGTAGATGTGTTCTGTAAACCGCTTTACGTTTTTTACACAAAAATAAAAAGATATATGAGTTAAGGGGGCTCCACATACATGGAACTGTTACTGAAAAATTTTTTATTTCATCTAACCTATACGTGTATTGTATCTATAGATAGGTCTTTAAAAATTACATTGAGGTACCTAAAACAGCTTTTTTTGGCCGATTTTTTCTATTTCTTACTTTGGTGTGGTCACATTTTCACTACTTATTTTAGGTACTTACCTATTACTGTGGTATCTTTCACACACCAAGATTAACTTATTATTGGTAACATGAAATAAAAAATATTGAACAAATAACTTGAGTAGATTTCTATAAGTGCTTGTTAACTTTTTTGGAAACATTGTTTTATGATTAAATAAAAAAAATAGACAATGCACAACTGCCTGCCCACCCTCCTGCGAGCCTCGACGATTATGAAAAAAAAAACATTTAGGGGAGGCCTCCAGCAGCGCTTTCTGTGGTTTTGTCGCGGTTTTACGCATGGAAATGATTATATTTATTTCCTTTATTACAACAATATATTTTTTATATGATAGTGACTATCGTCTGAGGCGTCTGTGATATGGTGGATGGTAATCAGCTGTAATTGCAATATTAAGATAATGATGATTACACTGCATCTAGCAGCATCTCGCTTGCAATAGTAAAGAAAGACCGCTCCGCCCCTACTTAGGTAAGTGTCGAATTTTGTTATCATTTGAACCCTAACGCAAACTTAATAATAGCCAAATAATTAATAAATGTTCAAACCACTTAATTGCCAATACAATCCTTTACTTAGTTTTGACAAGCTTACCATCATATAATTTTATAGTTAGCCACTTGAGTGGGACCTATTTCTTTTGGTTTCAACATTTTTTGAACTAACACGAAGGACTAACACAGAACAAGGAAAAGAGGGACTAACCAAAGAACTAGAATGCTTCCGTTTTCGGTATAAACATTTATTTACATTAACCCATGAGAAGCCGAGACGCTTTTAGAAGTCAAATATTGTTACATAAAGTACACACCTGTATCACCAACCCGTCTGTCGTCGAAGCTATCTCTCCGATATTCCCGGCATCCACCGGCACTCGAACGGTACCCGCTAATTACCGTGGCTTCTCTCACGTCTTCATATTGTCGTTCGTTTTATTTCTTTCTGGAAAACTTTAACTGTAACTCGCTTTTTAATTACGCCGCTGATCTCGTTAAAATATTCAGTTAAGTAGTGACTTTAGTTGCTGGTAATTTTAATTTGTTTCGCTGTCAGCGACAGAGATTCTTAGGTTTGCAGTAATCTGTGATGAATGAATTGTGATCCTGTATCCTACACTTGTTGCTAATATTGTTATGCTGATTGAGGGTTCGATTAAATAATAATGATAATATAACAATATTGTAAGCGAGTTATGCGACTATAAGCTTGTAGCTTTTGATAAGATGACTTTATGGTATTATAATACAACCACAGATCAATGGTAGCACCTCTAGTTTACACCTTTATGAGCCCGGTTGTTTGCTCGCAAAATAATATGAAGTTACAAAGTACTTACAGAGACTTAAAAGATATGGTTACCTTTTACCAAAGTATATTGAAAAATATTAAGTCTAAGACTTAAAGTCGGTAATGTTTTGTAGCAAAAACATTTATCACTATGTTTTATTACCAAATTGCTGGAGTGATCGAGTAATAAAGATCGTACCTTAAGTCTTTCTTCCATCTTTTTCCGATAAGCTATAAAACCGACCATATATTCCGAGCATGAAACCATTAGGGTCATGATGACCGACAAATCGTCAATACGGAGAACATTTGATTGATAACACTATTAGAAGCCCGGCTCACTCACCTGAATCGGTGGAAGATAACGTGTTCATCTATGCTTTGATATAGATAGATCTTAGTTTTCAAATATCATTCTACGAGACTCTTCCACTAGATACTTATAGAAGCCTTCTAACTAAAACTGCTACATACTACCATAATATTTTTATCGAAACAATTACGAACAATTTAAAAACCAGGCCAAACAAAGTCCAAGTAAAAATAAAACAACGGGTTGCACTCCGGGAGTGCCGGCAGAAGTGAAAACTGCTTAAACGAAACAGCAGGAGCAGGCATACATTTCGCCGCGCGGTAGAAAAGGGGATATTACTTAAACACATTTAAAACAGCACTCAAAAAATTCACACACTTATTTGTATTTTTTTGTATGTCTTCATATAGTTATGATGATCGAAATGGAACTTAACCCTGTGTAAATGCTGACTACCGTTTTAAGCCTCCTGCTGACCTTGACATTGGCAATAACGATCAAAATCCACTATATCTTGACCACAACTTCATAAAAAGTTGATGAGAACGGAGACCAACTTGATTTGGCAGGTAAATCCATTATAACTGATCAATATGAAAGTTGGTAGTAATGAGAGATCTTTATATATTGGTTGTTATTAACTAATATACGTAGATCTTTCAAATGTGAGACTTTATGTAATTTGAAATAAGTCAACGTTAAATGGTCTTACGAATTTTCGATCAAGGTCACGTGTCCTGTCCTGACGCGACTTTAACATTTACAACCCATCCCAAAAATTTTAAACTCTGATGTGCCAACGCCCCGCTAAAGAAGTTTTCATTAAAAAAATTGCATAACTTATTCAACCGTCCAATCCCCTAACCATATTTTAAACGAAATGACTTTGAACTGAAAATGCGGGTTCGAATCCCGTCAGGGCGACATGAGACTAGTTGCTTTTTTCTAGTATATTTTCTTGTTTAATATTTATCACATAAAAATAGCATTGTAAAATGCAAAATTAAAAAGTTATAATTAGATGGCTGCTTCATCTTAATCGATAGTCAAACATCTGTAAAGATGTTTCTTTCGAATGCGAGGATATTTCTCTCATTGATGAAGCGACGGTGGCCAACACCGTAGAACGGTGAATATACTAGAAAAAATTCGACGTGTCCTCATAGGTCTCTGTAGCATAATTGGTTAGTGCATTGGGCCGGACTCCCAAGGATGCGGGTTCGAATCCCGTCAGGGCGACATGAGACTAGTTGCTTTTTTCTAGTATATTTTCTTGTTTAATATTTATCACATAAAAATAGCATTGTAAAATGCAAAATTAAAAAGTTATAATTAGATGGCTGCTTCATCTTAATCGATAGTCAAACATCTGTAAAGATGTTTCTTTCGAATGCGAGGATATTTCTCTCATTGATGAAGCGACGGTGGCCAACACCGTAGAACGGTGAATATACTAGAAAAATTCGACGTGTCCTCATAGGTCTCTGTAGCATAATTGGTTAGTGCATTGGGCCGGACTCCCAAGGATGCGGGTTCGAATCCCGTCAGGGCGACATGAGACTAGTTGCTTTTTTCTAGTATATTTTCTTGTTTAATATTTATCACATAAAAATAGCATTGTAAAATGCAAAATTAAAAAGTTATAACGAAATGACTTCCTTATTTATCTATGATTGGGAAGTTAGTACGCCTATCAAACGTAACGAAATAAATCAGTGTAACATATATATGTTAGAACGTAAGCTCTCGTATTTTAAGCAAGCGTTTTCTACTAAACTTTATCTAAAATATCGAAACGACCATAAAATTATTACAAATATCTGATACGAACGTTTTGTTTTTAAATTGAACGGAACTCGGTGCGTGTTAAATGTGTAGCGACTGCCACTTATTAATTATACAGTGTCAACATTTTTGGGCAGAGCCGGTTTTGGTATTTTATCGGATATTGATATAATACAAAAGCGTTACCTGACTGAAATCTCTATCTCACTATGAAAACAAAAATATCTTGTATGGATTCCCTCTATCTGGCTAAATGTAGATGCTCCGAAACCTATTTGGCATAACACAATTATTAAGCATAATTGTTGATTGGCAGAATGTTCATATATTCCGAATTTAGAATGGCATACTATTAAGATGGCAGAATTTTATTTGGCATAATTACCTATCACTGGCAAAATTGTATTTCGCATCATTTTGTTTCGCATAACGTTTATTTAGTACGACGATTATTTGCTATAATTTCACTTGGCATACTTTGAAGATGTCAGAATTTCATTTGGAATAATTTCGTTAGATTTCTTATGAAAATATGTACCAACTTTTTTGAAGTATATAAAACTTTAGGTTTAGGTATTATAATAGGTTAACTTTATATATTATAAATAATATATAAATGTATAAAAATCCGTAAATGTTGTGCTATACTAGCCAGTGACAGAACCGAATCACTGTAAAACCGACCGTAATTTAAGCCCGTATAGGCGCGGAGGGGCAAGTCGGCCCGCGAGCTGATCAGCTGGAGTTTTTAACGCTGGAACTGTGGTGGCGAGAGAAAACCATCTGCGACGATAGGCCCGTGTGGGACCGCCGCCCGGAGCCCCGCAGCGCCGTAGCCGTGACGGAAGTCATGCTTGCTACATGACGCCTGCTACATGCATGTCTGCTTGCATGGTTTCATCCTTGCATGCATGTTTTGCATGTTTGCTACAGAAGCAGAATTATCATTTGGCAGAATGTTTGAAATTTCTGCCAAAAGACGATTCTGCCTGAGAACGTTCTGCCAAATCGTGATTCTGCTTTTTGATTATTATGCATATGAAAATTCTGCTTAATGATGATTCTGCCTTACAAAATTATGAGTTTTGAATGTATAACAAATGAGTTTATGCCAACCGTAGTTATGCAGAATAGTTATGACATAAAAACTTCTGCTGAAAAGGGTAGACCCATCTTGTATTTTCCGCATGAAAATATATGCAAGATGCATCTTGCAAGTAAGCTAAATATTTCTGTAAGTATTATTTTCGGGGTTATATTACAAATGTTTATTTTTATCATAATCACATCAATCAGAACGAAATATTATATCACTGCGCAAATGCAAATTAAAAATTTACACACATTATGGCTACTCTCACATAATTTGACATAAATTTACAAAATAATCATACAAAACAATAAAGTGGTTTTTACTTGAGCTTTAGTTTTTAAGTGACTATATAGGAAATTTTTAAATGTTCAGTTTTTAACTGATACCATTTTTTCGTTTTTATTAGGAAACTAACATTCTCGCCCTAGAACCGGCCCAGTCTATACGTAAATGTAAAACGAGAATGGTGTAAAATTGGAAAAAGCGAAATTGGGCGCTCGGTGAGCCCATTAATTGGTACCATTAATCTTTTGACCGTAACCGATTCTTTCCCGGCCCGGTGTTCCGAGGGGAGCGGGAAAGCCCGATCTGTTCCCGAAAACGCAAGGGATACGCTCCAATGTCCGTGGGAGGAGATTTTCAGGTGAAAACAGAGAAAGAAATTATGTTTCCTGCGTTAATTTAAAAGTAGAAAATAAACGTGTTTCTTTGAGGTAAATTAGTTTTGATAGTCAATCTTGTGGTTTGGTCGTTTTACTATTTGATGTTACCCATACCTAAATAGGTAGGATAATAATCCGAATTGAAGGTTATTGTAAATCTTGCAGCTACATTTCCCTACATACATCGACCGGTATATCTGTCGCAACCTTCTGGTTAAATCAGCCATTTAAAAGGCTAGCCCGTTAATCAAACGCCTGCATACAATGAAAAGCTTATGGAAAACTAGCCACGTCGTTGAACGTTACATTCAACGACTTGGCTGCGATATATCGACATTAGCTATGTTCTAGAATTTGAGTACACAGATATAGACAACAGTGTGTTACAGATTACACATTGCACTTTCGTAAAAATTTAACAAAATTATAATTAAGGGTATCAAAATATCAAAACCCTGAAATTTTCCATTTTGCCGATTATACTTACTTATGTCCTTAAAGCTCAGAATATTATTATTATAATCCGCTTATACACGCAGCTCTAATGTTGCAAATATTGTGTTGCGCCGTTGAGCCAGGATTAACCGGTTTGTTTAGGTCGGCTTATTAAGTTATTCTCGCATTTGTAACTGTTTGGTTTAACAAGTTAGCTATATGAAATTTAGCTTTGAAACCTATTGCTTTTGCAGTCAATACATTGGTCCAATAGTTATGTTGGATTTAGTTTTGTATCCCTTTTCAAGTTTGATGCACACTGAGGTACTCGTAGATGCATAGTTTAGTGATCCGATAATAGACACCTACCTATAATGAGACTATTTTGGATTAGTTTAATATTATACCTTTTATTCCTAAATAGGACCATAAACATTTTGCTGATAAGTTTACCTAAGTATAGCAGTTTACTCCACAGTACAATAACGTCACAGAACCAATGGGCGGCTGGCTGAACGATTTGATTGACATTTTGTTCTGCCACAGTTAAATTATAGTCTGAATCCAACAATTCGTTTCAAACCGGAGAAAAATAAATCCCTCAGTTAAGTAAAAATAATTGGGCGTTTTGTTTTGTGTTAAATAAAATAAATTGCCAGGAGAGTTGACAGAACAGTTGACTGAATCCGGCCGGATTCAGACTATAATTTAGAGAGTTATATCATTTCAATCCGGAGAAAAATACATCACTATAATCCCAGAGCTTAAGCGCGAAAATAATTATCGTGTTGTTTTGTGTTAAATAAAATAAATCGTAGAGTTGACAAAGACTGATCATGGTACAATAAACAATACTTAAATTATGCGAAAGACAATTTCCTAACTTATTAAACTTAGGTAATGGTTTTTTCATATTGACGATACGATAATATTTTAACGTCGTGCACCTGAATGGTGTAATTTAATTGAGAATTTCAACTTGAGAACGTCCCAAACCCCACTCACACATGACTTGTATGAAATTTTTGTATTGATTTTAATTTGAAAGGTTCTCAATTCGAAATTCTCATTCAGTAACCGAAATCATGAAATGCGTTTTAAATAAATAGTGGCCGAATACTCAAACGCTACTTAACTTTAAGAAGCTCTTACCTAAACATCTTTTTACCTTTGACATTTAAAGCGACAGTTTGATATTTAAGAACCCCTCAAAGTTCAGAAACGTTTGAGTATTCGGGCGTAAGTATATTAATATTAACAGATTTTTTTCTATTACAGATGGAAGCATACAGCCGGTGGAGACTTCGGTGGCGGCACTGCAGGTGAAGAGCGCGTGATGACGCCGGCTGCGCGGGCGCTCGTCGCGCTCACGGTGCTCGCCGCGCTCGCGGTGGGCGCGCGGGCCTATCTCGTGCTCGTGCCCGACACCGCGCCGCCCGGCCACGTCGTCCTTGACGCCGCCGTCTACAAGCTCGGCTCCGAGCGCACCTACACTATCGACGTCCACCGCACTGCCAACTTCGTCCACCATATCCTCCGAGTCAACAGAACCACCGGCCTCGTCACCCTCCGCAAGAGACTCAGATGCGACGGCGTACTATACCCAAATCTTTTCACCTTCTATGTCGACTCCACTTCTGAACGAATCCGCGACATTGACTACTACAGTCTTCCCATCAGAGTGCTGGTCACCGGTGAGGATTGTAGTCGACGACATGCGGAATTGTACGACATCGATTTCGACAGAGTCTACGATCAGGAAGACGCCGCTCTTCAATACGAAGATGACCTTGTGAGGGATAAGAGACAAGCCACATTTTCAGAGCCTTTTGATTGGAGGCTTTTCGAAGAAGAAGAGATAGAATCTGCTAGTCATTATAATGTACTTTCCACGGCTTATCCGTGGTCGATGGCCATGTTTGAGGACTTTGGGGCTAAAAATAAAACTAGAAAGAAACGATCTCATTCTATAGTACCTTTTGATATGGCCGTAGATGTAAAAATAGCTGAAGCTAAGAAGTGGATATCTGAAACGTATGCCAGCTTCGCAATACCGACGACTGATAGGTGGCAAGGGATATGTTTAAGGCAATCACAATTTGTGAACTCACTTACGGCCTTCTTGCCGCGGACAGTGCAAAAAATGTGCAAAGTGCAGTTTCTAGACGTAAGTGACCCGAGGTTCATGATAGAAAATAGTCAAGGTGATTTAGTGGCGAGTGCTGACGTGTGTATACAGGAGCCGATGTGGAAAGTTTCCGTTCTTTTTACGTTTAACTGTGATCGGACTAACATCATCGACTCTGACCACAGGCTGAAAATAGTGTATCATCATCAAGAGTTAAACGACACGGATATCGCGAGAAGAGTGAAAAGAGAGCTACGGAATCAATCTCCTTACTTCGAGCAAGCTCTGTACGTTGCTTCGGTTGCCGAAGAACAGCCTCCTGGAGTAGTGGTGACTACAGTTAGAGCTCGGTACGTGTCCATTTAAAGTTTTCAACTTTTTCAACCTTTGAATAATACGAAATCTCATTATAACGTAAAAAGAAAAATTATAAGTCAATACGGTCATCACACGGTTGACTACCTTTGCAAAGTTTATAACGTTCTTACTACGTGCTCGCCCATTTTTAATCCATTTTTATATTGCTTTCCATAGAGAAGAGTCGATCTAAAAACCAATAATAATCACCGAATCGTAAATGCTAGAGCGAACGACCGCACTGGAAAGAATTATTGGCAATGAAATCCAAATCGCTTACCGCGTGAGTTTGGGGTTGTTCTGACATTTTATATTTTAGGTTTGTTTTTCCAAACTTTCAGTTAAGTACCTATATAAATGTCACGTTGCATGGCTTTATACCGGCGTTCGGCGTTCACATTTGACGTCGGCCCAGCTGTTCATAATCCATCTAGCGCGTTAATTGACTTTGAGCCGGCTCGTTGGGCTTTTATGAAGTCATCTATTTTATGTGGTCCGGAACCATTGTGTTGGGCCATTGCTCGTCGCCAGACAATGCGCTCGGCAATAAGGCTAAACCACGTAAGCCAGGGCTGTCACCTTTAGCCTTAATGGTTAGGTAATCACCAACATACTTTATTGTTTTAATAAAAATATTATTATATATCGGTCATTATTATAATATTTTTGACGATAAATACTACGAAAGCTTTTTATGATAGTGCTCCAGTTGCTACTTTTTATCTTTTGAAGTACTTCGTGACTCACGTTAGTCTATTAAAAGACGATGACTCACCGCTAGTACGATTTTATGTTAACTTAATAGAGCTCGATAAATATGTATTGGCTCTTTGGAATCATGTATTGTTTTCTAACAGTATGTTAAAGACAGCATATTTGACAACCAAAATACACTGTTAAAAAATGAAGCTTATCAAACACATGCTTTAAATTATAATATGTAGTCCAAAAACCAAATTGTCAAGTTAGTTTCTGACTATCGAAAGTAACATAAACTATCTAAATCAGACTTAATAAATTGTACCTTGTCGTTAACGACGCGACGCGACGTTAAGTTAATTATTCCAAAAATGTATGTTTGTCTGAATTTTAGCAATTTCTCTGGATTTATTATTAATTTACGTAGTCTTCAACCATACGCAAGCGCCCGTCAATAAATAACAATGATGCCGTATTTTTAATGACACCTAACCACCAATCATTATCACATCGTTACAATACATCCAAGATCCAAGATCGAGACACGCGGCTTTCTACATCAATACTTATTTAGAGATTTACCCCACATAATGACAGGTAATAGCAACATATTATAGGCGACATTAGAAACCCCAGCAATTTACTCCGCTTCCTCAGTCGTGATAGAATTGAACAGACCATCACGTCCAGTCCTTAATAGTCGGAGCTCATAATTTTCTACATTATTACCATTAAGAATTTCTAAGACAAACATTGAATCGGTATGAATTATCAACCGTCTTGAGAAATGTAATTTATTTGAATAAAATAGGTAAAAATCCTTTAGTATTTAATGAAGAGACAGTTTTTATTCCAGACTTGAATATTGCTTTTTTGGAGTAACTGTAGATTTTAATACGTAATAATAGAAACCTAATGTCTTAAATGAACTACACACATTACTGTAGTACTCGTATATGGGGTATATTGTAATAGTGGAACATGTTAGTCAATTCGGGACTAATCATTTGTGGGCCGTTATCTATACTTACTAATATTATAAAGCTGAAGAGTTTGTTTGTTTGAACGCGCCAATCTCAAGAACTACTGGACTTATTTAGAAAATTCTTAGACAATTAGTAAGCATATTATCCCGATATTCCCACGGGAACGGGCACCACGCGGGTAAATCCGCTAGTCCAGAATAATAGTTTCTGTTACACCGTAATTACCCAATTAGTTCTACAGAAAAATACTTCTGTGCAAAACTTGCACCTAAATATGTAAAATGTTTAATTTCTGATAAAATATCGCCTTTAGTTTATAACTTAACAGATCTGAACAATAAAAATTTAGGCCGATGGCATATTCAAGACCGTACATTAAATAACTCACATTAATACACCCTGCCGAATTTCAACAACACAATTATACCCTAGACTCTCAGACTTAGTGCTGTACAACTTTATTAAATAAAGACATTCAAATTATTATTTTTCTAAACTATCATAAAAATTTGACATAGGCTAGTAAGCCACAAAGTATAAAAATACATAGCATAAAAATAGAATACGTAAGTTAGCTTGTAACGACAATGTCACAATAATATATGAATAAAACCACATAAGTATCGCTCAAATATTAGTTATAGGCTATATAACTAATGTTCGAGCGATAAGTGGTTTTAATACTTACATAATAAGCTTTCTTATTTTCATGCATGGTTATATTCTCATCAGACAAACCGCAAAGCAGCTAGAGCAAATAGGCTTATGATAATGACCAATAAGATTTGTTTTCGGCCCATTGAGAGTCATATTGCGAAATGAGATTGCTCTATTTAAGTATATAAATAAAAACGATAGCCATCAGCTTCTTTTGGTTTATATAAACAGAATATGAATACTGGTTACCATTTTATGTTATAAAGATACTTATAGCTATTGTGCCCCAATTTCTTGTAGCCGTTACTCTAAAACTCTTTGATTTTTAGTAAGCATCAAAGAAAAAAAAAAGATGTTTAGTTAGATATATATATATTTCACTAACTGATTGACTGATCGATTAACGCTAGACGACATTTTAATTTCATTGCATTTCAGTAGTTACATTGAAGTTTAAAGGGACAGACAGAACTACGTTTATTACGTTTAACTCGCCGTTAATTTTATTATTTTCGACAGAGTCGTGCTGTTGAATAAATTTGAGGATAAAAAAAAATGGGACAGAGTCACCCATAAAACAAAAAGCTTTAAGCCATGTTTTACCATACCGTCATCAGCCTTATTAATATCCCCACTGCTAGGACACTGGCCTTCCTTATGGATGGATAAGGCGAATGGGCCATAGTGACCCACCACGCGGGCCAAATGCGGATTAGTGGGTTTTCACGACTACAAATGCAGCCGGGACCAACGGCTTATCGTGCCTTTCGAAGCATGGTGGAGCTAGAGATGGTAAATTTTTGGTCACCCAACCCGTGACCGACCATTGTGAAAGTTGCTTAACCACAACAATTGCAGGCCTAGCGCGCAAACCAATGCGCCGGGGGCTTCTCAACCACTTACCATACCGTAAATGTATCATAAATCATAATCTACACTCGTTGCAATTACCAGAGTAAAAAACAAGAAACAAGTACCTACTTCACTTCTAAAAAAAGGATAAGAATCCATATCTTGGTGCTTGTACCAATAATCTATTTGAATAAAAATCTTTGACTTTGAATAATAGCACAAGCTCTGCTACGTTTGCAGTTAGACAGTGTTGTGTAAACTGTCCAAATATTTATTTGTTATTCATCGGCAGTGATCCAGAGAACAGTCCAGTGACGTACTCGATGTCAAGCCTGCTGGACTCGCGCTCAGCGGGCATGTTCGCGGTAGACTCCAGGTCAGGGGTGGTGACGACGCAGGCGCGCCTGGACCGAGAGCGGTTGGACGTCCACTACTTCAGGGTGGTTGCCCAGGACGACACCTTCCCGCCGAGGAGTGGCACCACCACCTTACAGGTTATTACCTTACATTTGAATAATTCGCGACAAGAGTCCTCATCACCAGCCAAATCTGTAAAGATGTAGTTTAGGTAGTCAGTAAGTCAAGGATGGTCCAGAATAATTAAATAAATATTTCCTACACCCACACCAATTAACCTAGCCCCAAAGTAAGCACTGTAAGGCTTGTGTTATGGGATACTAGGGTTACGGATATAAATATATATAATTATGTAAATATAATTATTTATTAGAGAAATATATATAAACGTCCATGACTCAGGTACACATGCTTGTATTCATCATACAAACATTTGCCCGGGATTCGAACCTAGGACCTCAGAGTAGACGACACCTTAAAACCGATGTACGTACCACTCTATTACAAACAGGTCGTCATCGTAAAAGAATCTTACAAATTCATAATCTTGAAATCTTTTCAGATCAACGTGTTGGATTGTAATGATCACTCGCCTGTATTCGAGATGCAACAGTACGAAGCATCGGTCAGGGAAGGAGCCAGTACTGGCACCACTGTTCTGACCCTGAAAGCTACTGACCAGGATATTGGCAAGAATGCTGAGGTTTATTACTTTGTGCTACTATGTTGCTGAAAAATTTATCGTTTTTATTAATCAAAACAATCGAAGAACTTTTTTTACGTGATAATAATAAACAAGAAAATATACTAGAAAAAGCAACTTGTCTCATGTCGCCCTGACATTTAATATTTATCACATAAAAATAGCGTTATAAAATGCAAAATTAAAAAGTTGTAATTAGATGGATTAATTCGTCCAAGTTAGATGGCTGTTTCATCTTAATCGATAGTCAAACATTTGTAAAAATGTTTCTTTTGAATGCGAGGATATTTCTCTCATTGATGAAAGTGAGTTGACGGTGGCCAACACCGTAGAAAGGTGAATATACTAGAAAAAATCGACGTGTCTTCATAGGCCTCTGTAGCATAATTGGTTTACATTGGGTCGGATTCCTAAGGATGCTGGTTTGAATCCCGTCAGGGCGACATGAGACAAGTTGCTTTTTTCTAGTATATTTTCTTGTTTAGTATGTATCACATCAAAATTGCATTATATAATGCAAAATTAAAAAGTTATAACTTTTTTTGCAGGTTGGGTAGTAGGTAGGTACTTCTTGTAAAATCAATCAAAACAAGGAGGTCGAACTTAAAATCAAAATCGTAATCTTTGTTAATCAAAACCATGGAGGTTGCATACTGGAGTTATAAAACCTTTATTTAATTTCAAGAATAACGATAGTGTTTTGTTTACATTACTCGTTACAACAACAATTTTACAAGAAGATATATTAATTGAATGGTTTTTAAATTTATAATATGTATATAATCCTATATTAGTTACATTTGCAGTGAAAAATATTCGTAATAGACAAACTAAAAATATGTACTCTAATTCCCTTTCGAATCAGTTCATTAAAAATAAAGTATCTGATGAAAATGTCAATGAAGACAGAACGCCTATGTATCTTACTCATAATAATAATTGATTTTTGATAATCAGGTGGAGTACTCCATAGAATCAGTGACAGCTGAAAGCTCAAGTTCAGGTGATGAGAACGAATCCATCGACACCAGCTCCGAAGCCGATGTCCAGGACGTATTCCGGGTGGACGGGCGCAGCGGGGCGCTGCTCACGAGAGCCCCCCTGGACCGGGAGAAGGTGGCCCGGTACACCGTCATCGTGAAGGCTACTGACCAAGCCAGTCCTGTGTCAGATAGGCTGTCTAGCACGTAAGTTATGGTTACACTACTATAATTAATGGAAAAACAACTGATAGAGGTTTCTGCAAAACGTGGTCTAAACTTAGACCAGGGGCCGCCTTGTGAGTGAGATGCCGCTATATGCGCGTAGACACCAGCTCCGAAGCCGATGTCCAGGATGTGTTTCTGGTGGACGGGCGCAGCGGGGCGCTTCTCGCCAGAGCCCCGCTGGAACGGAAGAAGGTGGCCCGGTACAAGTTATCGTGAAGGCCACTGACCAGGCCAGTCCTGTGTCAGATAGGCTGTCCAGCATATAAGTTATGGTTACATTTTTAGAATTAAGGGAAAAAAACTAATGTAATGAGATGAATGTTAAAGTGGTGATCTAAAGTTAGACTTGCCTTAAAAATGAAAGTCGTTTTCATATGCATAGCACTGTACCTACATCTACTAACATGTTTGTTATTTGCCTAGAATACTATCCGGCTTGTCATTATTAGTCTTTGTTGTTAAAAACTAAATTTCTAAGCGTTCGGTATCGGAAAAACTTACTTAAATCCTTATGGTCATCATCATCACCTTATTTCGTGGACATTGGTATAAGTTGTAGTGTAGGAACCTATGCCTAAATAAAGTTTTCCATCCAATACGATACTGTTTGCTGCCTGCAGAATCTATCACTCACTATTCAATCAAATTCCACTTTTGATATAGCCTATCTATGCTACATTGTCCGAAATCGGATTACTTGAGCTTCAGTCTCGCCGTACTGTTGATAGAGCATAGTGGGTTAAATTGCCTACCGGTATTTAATTGGAAATAGGTACCTATCACATAGCGACATAGCTCTGATGTTGTCTGCTATCATAGTTTATTTTTGTCACAAAAGTCGCATAGAAATATGCGGAGAATGTTCTTGAGCTAAATGGTGAATTTCAAACGTTAAACATTTTAGTTTTTAGGGTTCCGTACCTCAAAAGGAAAAAACGAAACCCTTATTGGATCACTTCGTTGTCCGTCCGTCCGTCCGTCCGTCTGTCAAGACTGTTTTTCTCAGGAACGCGTGGATGTATCAAACTGAAATTTATATCTAATACTACTGTCTAGTCTACTGTCCCTTGGAGCTGTGAAAAAATCAAACTTCCAAGCCAAAGCAATCAAAAGATACAGCCGTTTATGCCGCAAATTTCCGCAAATTTTCGAAACTCGCACGGGAATCAAAACCTACAGGGTACTTCCCGTGAACTTAGAATCTTGAAATTTGGTACGAAGTAACGTCTTATAGTACAGATAAAGGAAAAATTGCGAAAACCGTAAATTTTTAGTTACATCATATAATAAAAAAAATTTGAAAATTTGAAACGGAACCCTAGATGCGCGAGTCCGACTCGCACTTGGCCGGTTTTTTTAAACGTGAAAATCGAAATCGAAGCCATGGCTTTCAATAGTAAATTTTTTAACAGCTTACTTTTCATTGTTTTCCAGCTAAGTGAACCATTTTTAACGGATCGTCTGCGAAAACTTGGCTCGAATTTAGAGTGCTAAATTTATTGACTAGGTATAACCGATCGGCGGAAGCTAAAAAGGTGACTTTAATATATTCTTGCTGGCACGACTCTCTTTCAGAGCGGAGCGTATGCTTTTGAATTTTCTCTTGAAATATTAACAGACCGGAGAAAATACTACCGGTATTGGGAATACAATATCAGCCGGCCAAATATGATTTAGTATTTCGTTTGATGCATCAGACAGTGTTCTGGTGCGGTTGCTGACTTAGTTATGTTAAATCTAACCGCCTCTGTGGTCTAGAGGCAACGACCACCGGTATCAGACCCAGAGGTACCGGGTTCGCTTCCCAGCGGGGGTACATATTGTATTCGGTTTGGTTGGTGGTAGGACTTGTTGTAAGTCCGCCTGGCTAGCTACCACCATCTTATCTAAGTCTGACGACATAACAATAGTGTTTTTAGCATTGTTGTGTTCCGGCAGTTTTAGATAAGATCTCTTTCATTTCGTTAAGGCGGTACCCCCACCGAAAGTGGCGCCGCGTTGAATTTTATCGTAATTCTAATTCACAATTTTAATAAAACTAAACGTGGAATTTTTAGAGCCCATTGTCTTGTATTTTTAGAAGGTATCGCTACATCTCGTCATAGTCATTCGTAGAAGTAGATAGCAAATGTGTCAAAAACGGCCACTTTTAGCAGTTTTGCTATCTACTTCTAGCAGTGACTACGAGGGAATGTAATGATACCGTCTAAAAATACTAGACTATGGGCTCTAAAAATTCCACGTTTAGTTTTATTAAAATTGTGAATTAGAATTACGATATTAAATAAAATTCAACGCGGCGCCGCTTTCGGTGGGGGTACCGCCTTAAATAAATAAATGTGCCTTCTAAAATAACCCTTGTGATGACTACAGGGCGACGGTCCACGTAAACATCTTGGACGACAACGACAACTACCCTCAGTTCAGCGAGAAGACGTACACCGTGACGGTAGAGGAAGACATAAGCGTTGCCGATAACCCCGTGGTCGCCAGGATCAAGTAAGTTGATAAAGAACATGTCATTAAAACGTGTTTTTCATTGTTAACAACAAGAATCTCCCAAACTGAAGTGGTTTTTTGGTTTTCCCGAAGTTTCAATACCTTTTCCTCACTGTGTCATCCCGTGACCACGGCAGCTGAAAAGGAGAAATATATAAATACACAAATAATATATAATACCCAATAAACACAGAGCGGCATTATAGTAGCTTTCTACTGAGTCACATGTGTCCTTTTTGCAGTAGAAGGTCCTTATAAGAGCTAGCGCAGACGACGGATAACGGGAGGGCTTTTTGTCCGCGACACGTCTTTATTGTTAACCAAATAAGCTTCAACTTAGACCGCGTATATCCGCGAAAAGTACGCGATAGTCCTCGTTATTTATTCAACTTTATGTTCTTAGTAATAAGGTCGTGTCGCGGACAAAAAGTCCTTCAATGTCCGTCGTCTGCGCAGGCCATAAGGGTATATGCACAAGCATTATAAGAGGATATAACGCAACATTAATGTCAAAAAGGGCACATTTTATACAGCCTTTGGTGCACATCCTCTTTATAAGAGCATTATTATAGTGTTCTTAGAGCATTATTAACAGTAACAAGCATTCTAACAGCATTATAAATGGTAACATGGGCCCCCTAGAGGAATTATAAGGAGTAATGTTATCCTAATTACCGTCTTAACATCAAACGTGTACATAAATAATGCTGTAGTTACCCTATATACACGTGAAATATAGTGAGCTTAAAATCCGTTAAAGTTGTTTTATATCAATTAACAGTGCGCGCCCAAACATAAGATGTACAGTCGGGGACATTTCCGGTTGACCAGTAGAGTTTAGAAAAAAGCAACCAGTCTCATGTCGCCCTGACGACGGGTTGCTTTTTTCTAGTATATTTTCTTGTTTAATATTTATCACAGAAAAATAGCATTGTAAAATGCAAAATTAAAAATTTATAAACAGTAGAGTTTTTTAGGGAGCTTTATTTAAAAAGTAAAAGATATAAATACAATGATTATATCACAATAATAGAACATTATCAGGTATTTCATTTTAATAATAAATTATTCCTTTAACCTTAGTGCTTTCAGAGAAAAGTTTCCCAAAAAAGCTACTGGTCAGCCGGGAATGTCATCGATAGTACGTCAAGTGGCAACGAATAGAAGATTTTTATTCTTAACAGCCGGAACCCAACAACGCTGAAAATCTTATTGTTATGGAGACAGACATAGATAAGATAGTGGTAACGAGGCCGACGGGACAGACAGACTGATACTTAACTAATTTTGCCTTTTTATTTTGATATGGAGTAAATCAAACCTTTTTGACTCATATTTCTTATACAAATAAATAGCTTCAACTTAAACACCGTTTCTATTTTTTGTAGCTTGAATCTTACTATCGAAACTAAATCTAAATGAACCACTTTGTAGACGATTCCCTGGCATACAGTCTACCGCAGCATATTACCGTCTGGCTTTTGTATTATCATAGTCATAAATCTAACATGATCGTTGTTTAAAAGGAAATATTGTGCTCCTTGCTGCTTCCCTTTTATCCCTTTATTTTCTCGCAAATGCGCAAAGACTATGTTTCAAACAAATGCGGATCTCTTATATTGAGAATAGGTTGTATTTTTACAAGATTACTAGTTAAGTTAAAAGGTATAACAAATTTACACCTTTTTTCACCTTACTCGCGTACGCCGATGTTTGCGAATAGAGTTTAATTTTCAACCTTATTCTTATTGTATTATGGCTATCTGTCAAAATTTTACTCTAACGCGATGGTAACGTTTGGACATTTGCAAACTCACACTAGGCCCTCAGTACGATAGTAACATCTTATTTATTTATTTATTAGGGACACCAATAAGTAACATGTTCACATTACAACAAGACAATCTTAAAACACATATAAAGCATGCAACCCAATTACAGGTGAACACAGCATTTGAAAATGAATTAAAAATAGAAAAGGTAGAATCGGGTAATTATAATAAATTAAATTAAAATTTAAAAATAATTATGAATTGATTCTATTACAACATTTTACATTAATCTTAAGTTATAGTAAAACATTTTTATACAATGAAATAGCCGCACAGTGCATGCACAGCGGGCAGCGAGATTTTAGTCATGTTTTATTTAAAGTGCAGTAGTGCAGTAGTAGGTTATTACATCATAGAATTTTTCCTAGTGCATTTGCTCTCTAAACATTAGTATTTACATCCTTCCAAGGAATAGGCATTTCTAAAAATTCCCCTTTCTAAATACCCCTTAATTTCGCTACAGATTCTGATCACCAAATTAATTTGTTAGAAGATATAGATACCCACCCTAAGGGAGCTATCAGTAAATGTTTATTTAACTGTTTCTTTTTTATAATTTCCGTTGCCACTCTAAAACAAATGTGGTCTTCACCTATAATTATAATAACATTAGGCTTAAAACTTACCTGTAATAATAATATTGTCCTTGTCGATGTTTTAAGCTATGCTTCTTTAGTCACCTATTGCGACAGCATGTGAATGGATATTTTAAATATTATAATGCAACGCGAAAGTTTAAAAATGTATATAGAATGTGAATTGTGCAATCGGGGAACTTCCCGGTTGATCAGTAGAGGTTTTTTTTGAAGAAAGTTATCTCAAAAAGTAATAGACTAATAGAACACATTAATATCACAAATAAAAGAGCTTTAATAGGTATTTCATTTTATAAATAAATTATTTCTTTAGCCTTAATACTTTCCGAAATATCGTTTCTCAAAAAAACTCTACCGATTAACCGGGAAGTTCCCCGACTGTACCTCCGGTCCGGTACCACAGACATTTTTGTGTATGAGTACATGGCACAGCACATGGGAACACCTTGTCTGATTAAAATCTTCTTCAACAGGGCTTCAGATGCAGACGTAGGCCCTAACGCAGCGATTCGCTACGCGATCATCGGTGGCAACACTCAGATGCAGTTCTCAATAGACAGCCTGAGCGGCGACGTTTCTCTCGTCAAGCCGCTCGACTACGAACAACTAAGGAGCTACCGACTCGTAATCAGGGCGCAAGGTAAGATAACTAAACTTACCAGAAAAAAAATTATAGCTGCGGGCGCAGTGTTCCTCGAGACACTGTGGGATTAAGTCCGGCAAGTCCTGACGAAGGAACTACATAATAGTAATATGTGGTCTTGCAATATTTAGATCTTTCTGCGTCAGCCAGTATTTTGTTGTTCAATCCACTACATTCCGATAGTAGCCCATGTTGGAGCCACGTTGAACCTTGGTGCTATGAAAATAAGGATTACCTTAGATTAGTCACGACCGGGCCGTCTATCCTACAATACAAAACAAATTGCCATACAAGCAGATAGCGAATACGGGCTTAAAATTGCCTAACTCTTTGAGACATTTACTGCGTTGCTTCATTATTGTTTACTCAGGATACTGACACTTTTGATTATAAACGTAGTAACAGCAGTGCCATAGCTTTTCTGAATATTTTATTATCTTTCGCAGATGGTGGCAGTCCCTCTCGCTCGAACACAACCCAACTGCTGGTGAATGTGAAGGATGTCAATGATAACTCGCCACGGTTCTATACGTCCCTATTCCAGGAATCTGTCAGCGAAAACGTCCCTGTAGGATACAGCATTGTTAGGGTAAGTGCAGCGTTTACGAAACGACAGCCCTTAATGGAATTGAGTCCCACTTAATTTCATATTTTTAATGGTCTTTTTTTACGGGTCTCTCAAATACTTAGTACAAGTCGACTTGTTTTTTAAAAGTAATTTAGGTATATACCATATGAATGTTTTATAATGTAACAAATATTTCTTCACTATCGACTGATATTATTCAGATTGAAACCTTATTGACAACAGACGTCTTAGACATTTGATTCATTTATTCAATAACTGGTTCGTTATCGAATACATAGGGTTGGCAATCATAATCAATGTCTCTGTACCCTGAATCCTGAATCGACAAATTGGACTTTAATGAATATACACGTGCCTGCTCTTGTAATAAAATATAATTATTCAGTGTTCTAAATTAACTATTGATTAAACTGTAAATTTACTTAGAAATAATATTTTTTGATCTAATAAAATTGTTATTGAAATTGTTATTGGTATACTATACATATATCTCTTAATATTCAACTACATGACCAACTTAACCAATATAAATCCAGTTTTCACCTAGTTTGAAATTACATTATTTTTTAACACAGGTGCAAGCTTACGACGCGGATGAAGGTGTGAACGCTGAGCTGACGTACACGCTGATGGACAAAGAGTACAATGGCAATAACGACTTACCCATCACGATCGACCCGCGGTCGGGCTGGGTGTACACCTCGGGACAGCTGGACAGGGAGGTCCAGGCCAAGTACCAGCTACAGGTAACTGATATATTCCTTAAATGCAAGGTTGCTTCTCCACTGAGGAGCTTACTATTACGACGCGGATGAATATATAGAATAAATATTCCTATAAATAAAAGGCCAGTATTTCAGGCATTAAGTAGGGATAACCAATATAACCTTACTAACAAAAATACATAAAAATATTGAAATGGTCATAAAAACAACGCTTTGATACCTATGTAAAAAAAAATATTATGGGGTTGCACCTAGTTGTTATTTATATCAGTCCGGTTTAATATTTCCTAAATAAAAGGATGTTTCTGGGCATCTTCTTATTACGCTAAGCTGACTTCAGAGTTGGCATGAAGACAAAAAATGGCTCGTGTGCTTGCGTATTCGTCCAACTAAGTTTGTGAGGATAGATGGATGTCTGTTACTTCTTCAAGCAAAAACTAACTGGACGGATTTTATACATCAGAATAACACGTTTCCTACAACATCACGCAACGACACTCAAATCCCGCTAATGAAGTCGTGGGTTTATAATTATTGGTAACCTTATCTCTTTAATCGTTTCTTTTCGTCCCTAGGTAACGGCCACAGACGGTGGCTCCCCTCCTCGCTCCGCTACCGCCTCCGTGGTCGTAGTTATCCAAGATGTGAATGACAACGATCCAGTGTTTGCCCCCGCGCAGTACGACGTCGAGATAGCGGAGGACGAACCGCCTGGAACGCCGCTTGTAACCGTTACTGCTACCGATGCTGATGAAGATAATAGGTGAGGGTAGTTACACAATGGGATTAACAGACTACAGAGGCGTGATAGTCCAGGAAGTGAACAACGACCCAGTGTTTGCCGCAGTACGATGTAGAGATAGCAGAGGGCGAACCACCTGGCACGCCACTTGTATCCGTTACTGCTACTGATGCTGATGATGATAACAGATTAGGGTAGGGTAGCATAGCAATACGCAATAGGACAAATAGGATTCAGGGGTATGATAGTCCAGGAAGTGAACGACGATTTGGTGTTTCCGCCTGCGCAGTACGATGTCGAGACAGCAGATGATGAACCACCTGGCACGCCGCTTGTGACCGACCGCTACCGACGCTGATGAAGATAACAGGTGACGGTAGTTACACGATGAGAACAGGGATTTGTGATAGGCTTGTCATCCCGCGCGATGCAACGTCGAAAAAGCGGATGGTGAATAGCTCAGCACGCTGCTATATCTGGTAACAACAGGTGAGGATAGTTACACGATGGGCAAACAGGATTCAGGGGTGTGTGATAGTCCAGGAAGTGAACGACTAGACCCAGTGTTTGCGCCTGCGCAGTACGATGTCGAGATAGCGGAGGACGAACCGCCTGGCACGCTGCTTGTAACCGTTACTGCTACCGAGCTAATGAAGATAACAGGTGAGGGCAGTTGCACGATGTCTTTATTAACTCGCTTAGACTCAATTTGTGGATCGCATTGGCTAGGCGTGATGAGTTTGTCTTTGGTCCTTTATATGAGGGTTAACCTTTAAGGAATTTCAAGAAAATTTGCAAGCTGCTTCATGCGGAGTCTGCTTCCTGCGTTAGCAACAATTAATGATTGGCTTCGTGAATTTAAACGTAAAGAAAATACGTCATCAGGGTAGAGTGGCTATTGCGAGAGAATAGACATATTACACATCGAGAGATACAGGCTGAACTACACATTGGGTCACAGGCAGTTTCCACCATCCTTCATGAACACCTTAAAGTTAAGAAGCTTGCTTCGCGATGGATACCTCATTCTCTCACCGATGAGCAAAAATATATAGCTACGATCCTCTCATGAAGCAGCAATTCACGTAATCGGTGTTTGAAGAGGACGATTTGCCCACATAAGTTATTCGCGGTCGGAGCCTTATAAAAAAATTATAGCGGTTTTTTTTTCGACGCAGTGGATTAGTAGCAGTAATTCCGCTAGAAGACCGTAAAACACTTACTAGTGCATGGTATAGCAAAGTTTGTCTGCCTTAAGTTTTCGGGGAGTTGGATAGCGAGCGCCCAAGGAGCGGCGTCCGTGGCATTCCTTTTCACTAAGATAACGCGCCCGCTCACACAGCTGCTAGAACCATGGACGATTTGACAACTTCGGGGGTACAAATGTTACCCCAACCTCCGTACAGCCCAGATTTAACTCCATGCGATTTTTTTTATTTCCCACGGTAAAAAAATGTTTTGTCCGCGAAAATTAAGCACTGCAGACGAGGCGTCGTAGAATTTGGGGCGGTTATTTTTCGAAGACACGTTTTTTAATGTTTTGAAAGTTGGTTCGCTCGAATGCGTAAGTGCATTGTGAGACTGGACGGTGATATTTTGAAAAGCTGTAAATAAACTTTTTTTTATATTCTAACAATTTTCTACTTCTAACTTTTCTCTAACTATTTTTGGAACAGCCCACGTACATGCTAAAAATCGCAAGACGGACCTGAAGAATATAGCAACTAATTTCTATCCACAGGCTCCACTACGAAATAACCGGCGGCAACACCCGAGGCCGCTTCTCCATAACCTCCCAAAACGGTCGCGGTCTCATCACAGTCGCCCAACCGCTGGACTTCAAGCAAGAACGAAGATACGTGCTCACCGTCACAGCTACAGATAGCGGCGGACGATCCGACACCGCTATGGTGCATATTAACATCACGGACGCTAATAACTACGCACCGGTGTTCGAGAATGCACCTTACACTGCAGCGGTAAGATTGATTTTGTAATACCAAATTAGATCATAACTGTTATATGTTTTCTGGCCAGAAAACAGGTCTCATCACGGTCCACATCTTCACATGGACGATTGATTTTATTTATTATGTTTCAGATAAATAATCTTAATCTTATAATTTGAAGCTCAAGTCCTATAAAAGAGGTCAGCATTTATACCTCAAATCAAAAATATAAAAGTTTAAAATACATTTTTAAAAATACAACAGAAGCGGTTTTGCCACAGACATAGATGTCTGTGGTTATTGCTAGTGGACGCTATAGCAGCTGTTTCACGTAGGTAGCCACTCTGAAATAATGAATTGTATTGTTAACTGAGTATTTTTACTCATACTGTGATATTTGAACCTGAAAATTATCCCACTTGGTGTGAAGTTGTTCCAAGCGACTCTGTTAACTTTCACTTTTTTATTTTATGTTCCTGATCGGTGGAAATGGGTCTTACTTGTAACCTGTCGTATAACACAAAAAAGCAAATTCAATGTTTTATGTATATCTTTCCCAGGTATTCGAAGACGCACCGATAGGCACCACAGTCCTGGTAGTATCAGCGACGGACAGCGACGTGGGCGTGAACGCACAGATCTCGTACAGCCTCAGCTCGGAGATTTCGAATGAAGCGGTAAACCATCACGAGCAGGAGTTCGTCATCAACCAACAAACTGGAGCTATTACCACCAATAAGCTGCTGGACAGGGAATCTATGAGTGGTGAGTGGAAAATAAATAAATAAAATAAATTCTTATTACGCAGGTAATAAGGGCGCGCTCATGAAAAACTTGAAGGTTGTTGATCGACTGTTCATTTGTAAAGAACATAAACCAGCAACCTTTGGATTTCCGGTCCACTGCTATACATATGGGGCTACGTTCATATTTTCTCGTTCTTTTAACGCTGTGGGCCGTAGATCGGTTCTATCTATCTATTTCAAATTGTTCCTATGTTCCTATTGTAGATTTCGATATTTCTTCGACAATGTGTCGATAAAATGACTATGGTGTTTTTATACAGGGTGGAAAAAAGACGGTCATTTGAGGGAAAGTACCCTAATATTGATGAGAGCAAATTATACGCAAAGGAAACATTCCTTCATTTTCAAAAATTAATCAAACTGCATTCAAAGATTTTTGAAAAATCATTTACCTGCACCGAGAATCGAACCGGCGGTATGAGAAAAATAACCTCGTGTACTTTTGTGGGAGCAATCGATAGTGTTAATGTTTCCTTTGGTTAAAGTTTGCTTATATCAATATTTAGGGTAAGTACTTTTCCTCCCACTGACCGTCTTTTTTTTCCAACCTGTATATTGTAATATTACTCTGTTTGACTTTCTTTAGGGTATCTATTAACGGTGACGGCGCGGGACGGTGGTGTTCCATCTTTGTCCGACACCACCGATGTCGAGATATCCGTCGTTGACGTGAACGACAACGAGCCAGTATTCAAGCAGCAGCTGTACACCGCTAGCATTATGGAGGACGCTTTAGTTGGTAAGGATTTTAAGATATGCAATACAACTGATTCTTTTTTCTATTTTCTTTTTTTTATACAAAATGTCAAATTTCTACACACAATTCTGAACTCAACGGTTTACGTCTTAAAGTTAAAAGTTGATAGACGAAAATTTAACAGATATGTAAAGCCGTAGCTGCTGTTCACTGTACATTAATAAAAGCCGTTTCTTTGAATCAATGCATAGAGATTATTACACATCATAATCGTTATCTGTATTCCGTGTAGTATTTCTTTACTATTAAAAAAGCTCCTTATTTTGAAGCTGTTTGTGAATCGAATATTAATCTGCCATTTGCCATTTCAGTTTATTCACCTTCATTGATCAACCCTTTTAACCGTACTCCAATATTTGAGATATGATCTCCTCACTTTTGGGATTTTTGAGATCCCTTGTTCGTTTTTTTAAACAAAGTTGACATTTCAAGACAGTTTCTTCAACGCCCAATCTTGATCTTATCATCTTACACAATGCACTAAATCAACAGGCACATCAGTAATTCAAGTGAGCGCAACGGACGCAGACGTGGGACTCAATGGGCGCGTGCACTACGAGCTTGACTCGAAAGATAGAGAAGAAGGGTCGTTTATCATCGACCCTGCGTCCGGCGTCATAAGGACCAACAAGGCATTGGACAGGGAATCGGTCGCTACTTACGACTTGAAAGCGTTGGCTATTGACGGCGGATCGCCACCGCAGAGTTCCACTGTGAGTAATGTTTATTAGTTTTTGTAGAATAGCTATGTGTACGTATTCGTAACTGTCTGACCGGCTTTATTAGCTGAAATTTTGAAATGTCAACTCGTCAATTCTAACCTCAATTCATTATACTTTATTTAGCTATATCTTTTAATCTTGTCACATTTGCCAATGGCGCAGGTCTTTTCTAGTTCACTTCCTAAATTCTTTCAAACTTCTCTGTTTAGAGATGATTGCCAAGCCATTTTGTTTTTTGTTATAGATATAAAGACGTGTTGCAAACGTAATAAATTAGGTGAAGTTGCTAATTAAGTGCTTTCACACTAACTAAAATAACTGACTTGGTTCGACGTGAGATCTCATATCTCTTTATGGCGGAAAAATTTCGTTGCGGGACTTGAAATTTTTGGTCATTTTATGTTTTTGATGGGAAATCATTTACAGGAGAAATAATATTAACATAATACCGCAAAGGGCAGTTGAGGTAGCTAAACAAATACTGTTTTCCGCCACACAGGTGATAGTGCACATAAAGGTGGAAGACATAAACGACTCCCCGCCGGTATTCGAGAGCGACTGCCTCACGTTCTACATCGCAGAGAACAGCCCCATCGGCACCACCGTCGGGGCGATTCACGCGCACGATCCTGATGAGGGAGCTAATGCTATCGTACACTATTCCATCAAAGGTTTGTCGATTACATCCATACAAATATACCTATACTTACTTCCTCGCCGGTCTTCGAGAGCGACTGCCTCACGTTCTACATCACAGAGAATAGCCCCATCGGCACCACCGTCGGGGCGATTCACACGCACGATCCTGACGAGGGACTACACTATTCTATCAAAGGTTCGTTTTATACATACATACAATCAAGCGCGGGTCACACCAGCAGTGGGCGGGGAAGCTGGCAGGTGGACGAGCATAGTATCACCTCTTTTGAAACATAGGTTCACACTGCCAACTACCGAGCTAAGCCATGCCAGTAAATTAAACTAAATATCCGACGACTCCAACGCGGTTGTCCCCTTCACCTTGCCATCTAGCTCCCTAGCTAACTCCTTCAGCTCCGTAAAGTCGCTAGCACAGATCCACTAGGTATTTTGTGGTGTAAACCTATAAACGAAAAGAGATGAAACTATGCTTGCCCAGCCCTTCGCCTGCCCGCGCGCCACTTTGATCATTGTAACTTAAAATTCGAATGTATGTCATTGTAATCTGTAGCATAACTTCAAATTTGTTCAAAATTAAGAATTGAAAATGTATTAGCCCTGGCAAAAAACATAAACAACAGGCTTAATAACAGCTCCTTCAAAAATATAATCAAACTATCATCACATCCATAGGTGGCGACGACTCCAACAGCTTCTCCCTGGAAACCCGACAAGGTTCAGACAAAGCGGAACTTGTAACACTAGTCGATCTCGACTACGAAAGTCCTCGCAAGAAGTACGAACTCGTGATAAGAGCCGCCAGTCCGCCGCTCTGGAACGACGTGAGGGTGGAGATTCTCGTTACTGATGTAAATGATAACGCGCCTATGCTGAAAGACTTCCAAATTGTGTTCAATAATTATAAGGACTGCTTTCCTGTTGGACCGTTTGGCAGGGTGCCGGCGTTTGATGCGGATGTCACAGATAAGGTTAGTTATAGCCTACCGAATGATCTTCTAGTACTCGTTTGCTTTGATTTATATGATGTGATAATGTTCCTTCTCTCCATGTACACTTCAAGTATTAGAATATTGTGAAAGTTATTCATTACCTTGAATGTTATTGGCTTTAATTTGTCTGAAGAAAGACTGTTATACTATATGAATAGAACATATCAGCACGATTTATTTTATATCTAAAGATAAATTATTGACAATTAGACGTACATCTTACGTTTTGGCGCGCACTGTTCATTGAAATAAAACAACTTTTCCGGATATTAAACGCGCAGTCATCTTGTGACCACCGCATCTGAAAAGGTGCCGAAACGTCGGGAAAATCAGAAAAGCAAATAACCTCTAACTTAACCTAAAAATATTGACAAATATTTTAAATTTTTAGCTTCAATATCGAATACTATCGGGAAACAACGCCAACTTGGTATTGCTGAATGAAACTACAGGATCTATGACGCTTTCACCTCAACTAAACACCAACGTCCCAAAACTGGCAACCATGGAGATATCTGTCACGGGTAAGTAACCGGAGTCCGGAACAATTTTAAAGTAATAATGTAAACCAGAAACGTAATCGAATGCGAAATTGTAATAATGATCGTATGGTAGCTGATCTTAGTAGAAGTGAATACAACCAAGCCACCTCGGAGTTCGACAAAGTTCTCTCGTAAGTGACAACTTATTGCTATCTTACTAAATATTATAAGCGAGACAAAGTACAAAATTCGGTCTTGGTGTGGTGCAATAAACCTATTTGTAGTTGGTTGTTTAGATTTAATAACGGAAAGAAATCAGAAATTAAAATTAAATACACCTTTTTACAATCAACCTTTTTCGTAGATGGAGTGAACGAAGTCAAAGCAGTGATGCAGTTGTCAGTTCGCCTCATAACCGAAGAGATGCTCTTCAACTCCATAACAGTGCGACTGAACGACATGACGGCCGAGCAGTTCCTGTCCCCACTGCTGGGCTTCTTTATAGATGGTCTAGCAGCCATCATACCGTGCCCGAAGGAAAACATCTACGTATTCAGTGTACAGGTAATATAAAAAATAAAACATGCATGAAATAATAATATAAGCTGTTGTACAGAGGGGCGGCCATTTCACGTCTAATATCAAAGATACCTTTTCACGCCTCATCCAAAATCAATTTTGAAACCTATAAAATGGCGAATCCATGGTTTAGTACTTATATGGGATAGAAATTAGCTTACCATCAATTTATAAAGAAAATTATTAGGTATATCAAATCTTTATTTGTCAAAACAGGAAATAAAGTCCAGGTAAACAAGGTTGCGGTCTCCCAACTGTGAACTGTGTAGTGCCTTTATTGTCCTTAAAACACTTGTTAATCTTACAATTTCCCCCACAGGACGACACAGACGTGACTGGCAACATTCTGAACGTGTCGTTCTCGTCGCGAAGACCAGAAGCGGAAGTGGGCGTGGCCGGCGACGCGTCTCCGTACTACTCGCCCACGCACTTGCGCGAGCGTGTTTACTTGCATAGAGCCACGCTGGCCAGACTCGCTACTGTGCAGGTAATGTTATTGTGCTATTCTGAGAGCTTAGTGTGAGTTTTCTCACCTAACTCGCCTACGCCGCAGTTTGCAAATTGAGTTTAATTCTCAACCTTATTCCCATTGCATTAAGGACATCTGTCAACATTTTACTCTCACACGATGGTAACGTTTGGACATTTGCAAACTCACACTAAAACACTGTGCTGGCTATTTTAACGCTTTATTAAGCAGACTCGAATATCATCATCATCAGCTCATTATCGTCCACTGCTAGACATAGGCCTTTTGAAGTGCATGCTACCGAGCACGATCTGTGGCTACGCTCATTCAGCTCCTGCTAGCCACCTTGCGAAGATCGTTGCTCCACCTAATCTGAGGGGTAGGACGCCCTCAGATTAGGTGGAGCAACGATCTTGCCGATACGCGGCTATTTATAGTCTCGGATATAACGGAGATGATTATGAGTGCCGGCCTAAAACATGGCAACATTCTGAACGTGTCGAAGACCAGAAGCGGAAGTGGGCCTGGCCGGCGACGAGCGAGTATACTTGCATAGAGCCACGCTGGCCAGACTCGCTACTGTGCAGGTTATATTAATATGCTATTCTGTACTGGCTATTTAAATTTCTGTATTAAGTGGACTCGAATATCATCAACATTAGCTCACTGTCGTCCACTGCTGGACATAGGCCTTTAGAAATGCACGCCACCGAGCCGCCACTGTGCAGGTAATGCATGTAACACCTTAGACCACATCCTGATTATTAAGCACGATGGTGGTCAAATAACTGCCCAGTTACTAGTTGAATAAAATGTATAGTCAAAAGTCTTTGCTTACAGTTACCAAACTGTAAGCAAATTTTAATTTTGCATTTTACAATGCTATTTTTATGTGATGTTTGTCGCAGGTGCTTCCGTTTGACGATAACGTGTGCGTACACGAGCCGTGCCTCAACTTTGAGGCGTGTCTCACCGTGCTCAAGTTCGGCAACGCGTCTGGTTTCATCACGAGTGACACCATGTTGTTCCGACCGATATACCCCGTCACCACCTTCTCCTGCCAGTGCCCTTATGGCTTTACAGGTAAGGTCGAAAGAAATATTACAAGTTTATTTAGTAAAGAAATATAAAAAATACATATTTGAAGTATTCTTAGACAACACCAAGCCTGGTTTGGATTTTCTTGCTTATCATATGAGGATTAGTGGCCACCTCTGGTGTCAGAGTTTATCAGGCTGCCTATTAAGCCTTTGACTTGGCTTAACGACTGTTATCAGATGACAACAGCCTGGACCGACGGTTTCACGTGCCCTCCGAAGCACGGAAGCCCTCAGTTGTAATGCCAATTAACGGTCACCCATCATCCGATACCTGACCGGGCCGAACGTTGCTTAACAAACTTAATCTAATACGATCAGTCTGTCAAGCGCGGATATGAGCGCCTGGTTTAGATACTAAGCATTATTGTTGAGTAATTTATATTTTTTTGGAACGAAGTTCCTTATCGCGCGTTGCGAAATGGGGCTAGACGGAAAATATTAAGACTAAAAGTTGTAAGGACACGACACTTTTTGCGGTGCGCGTGCGCGATTCTGGATGGATGGATGGATGGACGGACGGAGGGACGGACTCCGTCGGTCGTGATTGATTGATCTTATCGCGCGTTGCGAAAGGGCGCTAGACGGAGATTAAGACCAAAAGTTGTAACGACACTTTTTGCTATAGTTGTAAGCCGTGCGGCGTGCGCGTGTTTCTCTGTCTGTCTGTCTCTCTCTCTCGTTTTTTTTATTATGTATGAACACCGATTACGAGTCCAATGTCCGTGATTCTTTTTGTTCGATGCGGAATAGTTGCCATTTGGTCCCATAAAAAAATATTAAGTTTGACCCAGTAGTTTTCTTTTGATGCGCATTTTTGTTTACTTGGACGATATATGTCAATAAACAACAACGAATCCTTCTACAGACTACTTGACAACCGACTTCAAAACTAAATAATTTTTTGCCTTTTAGTTATTTAATTCATTCGTTAAGAATAAAACAACTATCTCTATAAATAAGGCCCGTTAACGTTCCCTCCAGCTCCATGAGTATAACACCTACAGCCTTCAGTAATAGCTTCAAAAATCACAAAAAATGTAGACAGCCGGTAAAATATAATTATTTTTTTAAATTGACCTTATCAAGGTCAAAGCAGAGAAACTTTTTCTCAAGTAACCCCAGCGAGTACACGTGCGTAGCACGCGCTTAAGTCTAGTTCCAGATATTTAGCTTATAGTTTCTTTCTTTTTTTTTCTCTCTTTATTAAGGAACGAACATTCACATATGCAAACAATTTGCAAAACAATGTGATGTACTTAAAAACCTACAGTTCCATAAATGGTTAAATAAAAAAGATTTAAAGTTATAAATATTGTTTTTGTTTTCTTTACATGTCTTAAGAATTTATATTTCGTGTTTTTTATGGTTTTTTGGTTTGTTAGGTTCAAGAGAACACTACATGTGTGATACGGAAGTGGACCTATGCTACTCTTCACCGTGCCTCAATAACGGCACTTGCTTACGGCGGGAAAGCGGATATACGTGCGTCTGCTCAGCTGGATATACCGGTAAGTTCCATGACACGTAGCCCTAAAAAGATAAAAGCAGTTTTACGTATCAAGCACATAACATCAAAAAACAGAAAACAAAATTAATTGGTCGTTGCATAACAGTATAGTCGTTGTCAAACAGGTGAACCTGTAGAAACCACTTTCGTCCATAGCACAGTCTTAAGCCAACTACTAAGTTACTGAACTGGCTATCTAATATGTGTAGGCAACTGGGCTCTAGGAAACCTATCTCTTATAGAGAGTAGGTTATTCAAACTAACCGTTAAAGAACATGTCGTATGACTTACAACACAGATACCATTTGTAATATGTGTTTGACACTTATAGACTAATTAAACGCAACTCCACATAGGTGTGAACTGCGAGACGATCCTCACTAAAGCGACATGCGACGTGTCGGGCGACGGCGCGATTTGTCGCAGCGGGTCGCAGTGTGTCGCGCGTCGTGAAGGCGGCATCTTATGCCAGGGCTGCACCATCGATACCGCGCATACTACGGCTTTGTGCGAACTGAGAGCTAGGAGTTTTCCCACTTCCTCCTTCTTGACGTTCCCTGGACTGAAGCGACGCCATCGGCTGCAGTTCAAATTGACGTAAGTTGTTCTGATTTAATAATTAGTTAATTTGACACTTATATTATATTTATATGGTCCGTATCGGTACGAAATAGCTAAGTAAGAACTTTTTTGTACAAGTTTACAGTGAGAAATCGGATGAAATTCGGTTCTAGTGTCAGTCTTCGTGTCGGACGCATTTCGCAAACGTACTGAATTAAATTAATAAATATTTACATACAATCACACCAATTATCTAGCCCATGTTAAGTATCATGAAGAACTTGTGTTATGGATACTAGATAACGGATAAACATACTTATATACTTTTCTTTTGTAAATACAACATAATATACATATTAAACACCCAGACCAAGGCAAATAGACATGTTCATGCACACAAATATTTGTCTTGTCCTGGGATCGAACCCGGGACCTCTGGCGCAGAAGTTTGGGTTAGTACGCCTGCGCCAAACAGGTCGTCCTATTACTAACTATGATACTTACTACGATTATATTATTTAACTTCTCGTATGCCGAGATTCTAGACACAATAGAAAATCAATTGTGTCTCGCGTGGGTCTACGTTCCGGCATACAAAGGGTTAAGTAACCGTTCTATTTCTCTCACCAGATTCGCTACCCAATCCACATCGGGTCTGCTCCTATACAACGGTCGCTATAACGAGAGGCATGACTTCGTCGCACTGGAGCTAATAAGTTCAGGGGCCGGTCACTCTGGAGGGCCGGGGTTGCGGTTCACGTTTGCTTTGGGAGGGGGCAAGACGGAACTAACGGTCGCTGCCGATGTGGCTGACGGCATGTGGCATACATTGGAAGTAGAATATCTGAACAGGGTAAGTAAAAAATATAAGTTAGAATGGTTGTATGAATCGATTGATATGCCACTTTCGCACTAGGAAGAAAAAGTGGAGCTCAGAGTCGCTTTAATGAATTGATAGCTGGTCTTGAGGCCCAGCTGAGGAATGAAAACTATGTTGTAAGTGCAAAGTATGAATAGGGTTAGTAGATAGATAGCCTGCCTCTAAACAGCGGTCGCTACAACGAGAGCCACTACTTCGTCGCCTGGAGCTGGACTGGGGCTACGGTTTACATTCGCTCTGGGTGGGGACAAGACAGAACTCACTGTGGCCGCCGATGTGGCTGACGGCATGTGGCATTCGGTGGAAGTGCAGTGCAGTATCTAAATAGGGTCAGTATTAATGGTCAGATAGAGTTCTTAGAAGACTCAGTTAATGCCCTCGCTTTCACACGAAAACAGGATAATCGGAGTTCCTAGTCACTTTAATCAGTCGATAAACTCGAACTCTCCTGGGAACTGAGACCCATTCAATCGCTTTAATGAGTTGATAAACTCTGTGACTTAAATTTTTGCACTGTGTATGTGTGTATGCTTATGTATCTGAGGAATCAAAAATATTGTGGAAGGAAGTGCAATGTATCAATATAAATGCCGCATAGACGACGGTAATAACAAGAAAGATTTAACGAGATTACAAAGTAAATTAAGTAAGGCTCAATGTAAGGTCTTCAGTTCGGTGAGCACTATGAAGAAGAAAGATAGGGCTCAACGTTGCTACGGATGTGGTTGACGTTAAAATTCAAAGTTTATAATAAATCATGTCTCTTTTATTATTCACCAGACTGCGACGATGATACTGGACGATTGCGACAAGTCACTGTCACTAGCTGGAGCGGCTGACTTTGGCATCAAGTACGCATGCGCTAACTTCACAAGAAAAGTGTTACCGCCGCGTTGTGATATCCCCACGGAAACATGTCATAGGTATGGATAATATATTTATGTGTGATCACTGAATTATTCTGTCTTTTGTTATTTGGTTACCTTATTGATTATCTACTACTGACGCCCGTAATTAATAATCTACCTGTAGATATGGATAGGGCTATGTTGCCTAGGATACTGGTTTCGTTGCCTAGCAATCGTCGTTATTTTAAAAATATCTACGGATAAGTAGGTAATTAATTTCGGGTGTTAGTCTTTATCGATAGTTTCTATACTTGTTAATTTTCTAGATTCTTGGATCTAACGGGCCCACTTCAACTCGGTGGCTTGCCGAACATCCCGAGCAGTTTCCAAGTGAAGAATAAGGACTTTGTTGGTTGTATCTCCGATTTTCACATCGATCACAAATTCGTGGACCTCAATAGGTATGTTTGAAGTATTTTAACTATTTACCAAAAAAATATTTACACCACCAATATACGATTTGTTTGCATGACCATAGAAACCTTTCTTCTTCTTGGCGTGTCATCTCTGGCTTAAATTTGTGAGGACCAAAGTTCAGCCACAGAAACCTAAACCCTGATTTCGACTTGAGTAATGTTACCCAGTTAATATTTTTTTCATATCATGTTTTCTACATCTTTAATAGATATTTTTAAAAGTCTATAGTTATTATCATCTGTATTTCCACCCCAGCTACGTAGCAGACAACGGAACTCTAGCCGGATGTCCCGAAAAGCGGTCTCACTGCGGTTCCGCGCCGTGCTTCAACGGGGCCGAGTGCCGGGACCTGTGGGACACCTTCATATGCGACTGCGTCGAGGGCTACACCGGGAAAGACTGCAGTGAATGTGAGTCGCTTTAGCTTACAACTGAGTCACTAGCGAGGTCACTGTATGTACGTTAGCCGTAGTGCTTCAACGGGGCCGAGTGCCGGGACCTGTGGGACACCTTCATATGCGACTGCGTCGAGGGCTACACCGGGAAGGACTGCAGTGAATGTGAGTCGCTTTAGTTACAACTGAGTCACTAGCGGGGTCACTGTATGTACGTTAGCCGTAGTGCTTCAACGGGGCCGAGTGCCGGGACCTGTGGGACACCTTCATATGCGACTGCGTCGAGGGCTACACCGGGAAGGACTGCAGTGAATGTGAGTCGCTTTAGTTACAACTGAGTCACTAGCGGGGTCACTGTATGTACGTTAGCCGTAGTGCTTCAACGGGGCCGAGTGCCGGGACCTGTGGGACACCTTCATATGCGACTGCGTCGAGGGCTACACCGGGAAGGACTGCAGTGAATGTGAGTCGCTTTAGCTTACAACTGAGTCACTAGCGGGGTCACTGTATGTACGTTAGCCGTAGTGCTTCAACGGGGCCGAGTGCCGGGACCTGTGGGACACCTTCATGACACCTTCATATGCGACTGCGTCGAGGGCTACACCGGGAAGGACTGCAGTGAATGTGAGTCGCTTTAGCTTACAACTGAGTCACTAGCGGGGTCACTGTATGTACGATAGCCGTAGTGCTTCAACGGGGCCGAGTGCCGGGACCTGTGGGACACCTTCATATGCGACTGCGTCGAGGGCTACACCGGGAAGGACTGCAGTGAATGTGAGTCGCTTTAGCTTACAACTGAGTCACTAGCGGGGTCACTGTATGTACGTTAGCCGTAGTGCTTCAACGGGGCCGAGTGCCGGGACCTGTGGGACACCTTCATATGCGACTGCGTCGAGGGCTACACCGGGAAGGACTGCAGTGAATGTGAGTCGCTTTAGCTTACAACTGAGTCACTAGCGGGGTCACTGTATGTACGTTAGCCGTAGTGCTTCAACGGGGCCGAGTGCCGGGACCTGTGGGACACCTTCATATGCGACTGCGTCGAGGGCTACACCGGGAAGGACTGCAGTGAATGTGAGTCGCTTTAGCTTACAACTGAGTCACTAGCGGGGTCACTGTATGTACGTTAGCCGTAGTGCTTCAACGGGGCCGAGTGCCGGGACCTGTGGGACACCTTCATATGCGACTGCGTCGAGGGCTACACCGGGAAGGACTGCAGTGAATGTGAGTCGCTTTAGCTTACAACTGAGTCACTAGCGGGGTCACTGTATGTACGTTAGCCGTAGTGCTTCAACGGGGCCGAGTGCCGGGACCTGTGGGACACCTTCATGACACCTTCATATGCGACTGCGTCGAGGGCTACACCGGGAAGGACTGCAGTGAATGTGAGTCGCTTTAGCTTACAACTGAGTCACTAGCGGGGTCACTGTATGTACGTTAGCCGTAGTGCTTCAACGGGGCCGAGTGCCGGGACCTGTGGGACACCTTCATATGCGACTGCGTCGAGGGCTACACCGGGAAGGACTGCAGTGAATGTGAGTCGCTTTAGTTACAACTGAGTCACTAGCGGGGTCACTGTATGTACGTTAGCCGTAGTGCTTCAACGGGGCCGAGTGCCGGGACCTGTGGGACACCTTCATATGCGACTGCGTCGAGGGCTACACCGGGAAGGACTGCAGTGAATGTGAGTCGCTTTAGCTTACAACTGAGTTACTAGCGGGGTCACTGTATGTACGTTAGCCGTAGTGCTTCAACGGGGCCGAGTGCCGGGACCTGTGGGACACCTTCATATGCGACTGCGTCGAGGGCTACACCGGGAAGGACTGCAGTGAATGTGAGTCGCTTTAGCTTACAACTGAGTCACTAGCGGGGTCACTGTATGTACGTTAGCCGTAGTGCTTCAACGGGGCCGAGTGCCGGGACCTGTGGGACACCTTCATATGCGACTGCGTCGAGGGCTACACCGGGAAGGACTGCAGTGAATGTGAGTCGCTTTAGCTTACAACTGAGTCACTAGCGGGGTCACTGTATGTACGTTAGCCGTAGTGCTTCAACGGGGCCGAGTGCCGGGACCTGTGGGACACCTTCATATGCGACTGCGTCGAGGGCTACACCGGGAAGGACTGCAGTGAATGTGAGTCGCTTTAGCTTACAACTGAGTCACTAGCGGGGTCACTGTATGTACGTTAGCCGTAGTGCTTCAACGGGGCCGAGTGCCGGGACCTGTGGGACACCTTCATATGCGACTGCGTCGAGGGCTACACCGGGAAGGACTGCAGTGAATGTGAGCGGCTTTAACTTCCAGCCGAGTTTTCCGTAAGGACACCAATGTGCGTTTAGTGTATTAGACGACTAACTCCTGATTCAGCATTATCAATTTGTATATGACTTGTTGCTACTACAAATACAAAACCATTCGCAGCCTAAAGAATTTGAAAAAAAAATTACGATAGCGGTCCATGTGGGTCATCAGAAATCATATCATCATCGAAAAATTGGCCTTGTCCCCTGTCTTCTCTTAAGATACCCTTGAGATGAGTGATATTCTAGTAAGGTCATGCCTAATCGAAAAAGGAATAATTAAAATGGATTACGAAAAAACTAAGTGCAGTGCTAAAGTACTTATTGTAATCGTTGTTATGAAGTGCACTTATGTATTATTTTTTAAATTAGCAATCAGTTTTTTGTATTTTGTAACTTGGACTGGTAATCAGTTAAATACATTAGTAAATGAACTTGGTTGTCTTCCTAACAGCAACATCTCCCCCCTGGCGGTTCAGCGGCGACGGTATGTTGTCATTCAACCCGCTCCTGCGGCCCATTCAGCTGCCGTGGCTCAACGCGCTGTCACTGCGAACACGCCAGGAGGACGCCTTCCTCATGACCGTGCAAGTGGGCCAGAATAGCTCCATATTCATCAGCGTGAGTGTCTAAATGGGTCATATAATAGTAGCGACGGAATCCTATCGTATCTGAAGTAACTTCATGTCTGTTCTCTTTATACAAGAAACAAAAATCTAAGCGTTTTTCATTCTCCTAATACACCAATTTTATGCATATGTAAATTCAGCGCCATTACGGTGTTTTTTTTTTGTTTTTTTTTGTTTTATAAATTTGTGGCTGCAAGCTTAAATGTCCAATTGTTAATTTAATTATGACAACAGTCACGATGGTACTGACGTGTAAATAAATTTACAAAAGTCCCAAAAAAAAAACCTATTTTTTTATTTACTTTCACAAAAGTTCATTGCTCACGGTATAAAGATATATATAGGTAGATCAGGGGTTTTGCCTAAAAAATAGTATTGTTTCCATCCGTTAAAATTAATATAATGTATCAGATTTGATTTTACTGTTACCAGCCTTTTTTATTAGCATCAGCTTGTAAAAGCTGAACTCCAATTAATCGTATCCAAACTTGCCTCACAGTTGAAATCCGGCCTCCTCCACTACTCGTACAACGGCGAGACCATGTTCCTCCCATCAATGAACCTGGCTGACGGCGTGTGGCACCGCGTCGAGATCAAGTGGCTCGGGACTGATATATCAGTCAGCATCGACTACGGGTTGAGGACCGCTTTGCTGCCAATGTTGGCTAACAAAGTGCAGGGCCAGTATATCGGCAAGATACTGATCGGGGGCCCGGATAGCACGGCGGGACTGTTGGCTTCTGAAGTGGGGTACTTTGAAGGATGCATTCAGGTTGGTTTAAATATATATCTTTATTTAATTTACACAAAACTATGAGAATCCTACAGCACAACAAATAAAGAGGTTTATGATTTCTTCATTTTTATATTTTGCAATGCTATTTTTATACTTATGATAAATTTTAATAGAAAAAAAAATATAAAAATCCAACTCGGCCACTAGTGAATTCTCAGATGGGACTCGAATCCACGACCTTTGGAAATCCGGTCCAGTGCTCTTACCACTGAGTTACCGAGACTTGTTTGTCAGTGGTTAGAGCATTGATTCGAATTTTCAAGGTCGAGGGTAAATAAAGAGATTGATTGCATTGCATTGATTGATTGAAACAGACAAGCCTACACCTACCTAATATTTATTTAATGTAGGGTTTGCCTAAGCCGTTTGGAAAACTCTCCTCTATTTTAAATTAGCAGGAAAATTTAAAGCTGAATAATCTTTCAATAGCCACTCTCAGTAACACATCCTTAGTAAGAGATTAGACTGACTATAGTATAAACTAGTCACTATCTTGTAATTTTGTCATAAATAATATTTTTAGGGTTATCGCTTATGAGTAAGATTAGTAATATGAAGCTCGAGTGTTAGGCAGGTTTCATAAAGTGAATTTAAATTGATTGTGCTTAAACATCTTGCCCCCTAATGGTCTAATTTTAATATCTATCACAATCCCTTTCAAAGGTTTAGTGATTGTGATAGCGATGTATGGAATTGTGTAACTTCGAGTCGCAATCACTTTTAGAGCAGATGACGTTTTGAATGATATTAAGATGACACTTATTTATAATTGAAGGATATTTTCGTGTGACACTTTTTTTGCTTAGACAATTCTATTTCGTTCATTCAAAACCTTTCAAAACGCGACCCGATCACAATCCCTATCACATGTCAAATAATTGTGGCGCGCAGCTCGTAATACCTTTCAAATGACAAATTGAAAGGGATTAAAAAAAAAAAAAAAAAAAAAATCATTTATTTTCAGACCAAGGAGTCCATAGGTAGGTACATTTTATAGCACACAACATATGATTATGATTACAAAAATTTATAAAATTATAATTACAATCAAAATTAAAATTAAATTCGACATTTTAAGCATAGTAAGTTATAGATAAGTATTATAATTTAATTATTAAGTTATGTCATTATATATCATTATATTATAATTATTATAGGGAAGTATTATTAATTTTTTTATAGTGACCTTTTTATAGAACCTACTTAGTAGATTAATCAAAACACTGTTCATAGAACATGTAGCTTAATAAATCTACCAAGTAATGGGGAATCTAACCTATCGGCTATCATCCTCAGGATACTGTTCCGGCTTCCCCTCACCCTACACATAAGCGAAGTGGACTTTTTACGCATCATTGCATAGAAGTCATCCACTGCGGCATCTGCAAACATTCCAGATGCACTGCAGTATCGAGGAAGCCTGAACAATGCCCTGAGTGTATTGTTGTATTGTACTCGCAGTGCATTATAAACCCTCTGTGTAAAGCTGGTCCACAGACTGCTTGTGTAGAACGATTGGCAGAAGGCCTTAAACAATGTTAACTTTACTTCTGCAGAACTACAAGAAAATCTGTGCACCAGCATATTACCACGAACTGACAATGCCCTGCGTTCCCTATCAATATCAAGGTCATCCTTCAAACTATCCATTACAATATGACCAAGGTATTTAAATTCAAAAACACGATTTAAAGTCATTCCATTCAACGTGACAGGTGGCACATTCAAAGGCAGTTTATTTTCACTTTTGAAAATCATAAATTCGCTTTTCTTTTCATTATATTTCAGTCCGTGTGCTAATGCATAGCTTTCACACTTATTTAGCAAGGTTCTAAGACCTCCAATTGATGGGCTCAGCAGCACCATGTCATCAGCATAACTTATATTGTTTACACAGATGTCATCTATAAAGCAACCAACATGAGTACTACTGAGCTCATCAATTAATTGGTTAACATAAACATTAAATAACAAAGGAGATGTCAGGCCCCCTTGCCTCACACCACAATTCAACTTGTATTCGTCTGAGTACTCATTTCCCCACCTTATTACATTAGTTTGATTTGCATACCAGAAAGACAATATATTTATTACATCACCAGGCACACCATTCTTTTTCAGCTTTGACCACAATAAGTCGTAAGACACCAGATCAAAAGCCCGGGACAGGTCAAGGAAGGCAGCATAGATTGGTGTTTTTCTTGTGACATAATAATTTACTGTATACTTCAATGTCAATATTGCAGTTTCAGTAGACAGTCCCTTGCGGAACCCAAATTGGGAATCATTTATTTTAACAAACATATTAAGTGAAGTATTCAACAGACTATCAAATACTTTTGCCACCACCGTGGCCAGTGAAATTGGTCTATAGTTATTCTTATCTGATAAGTCACCAGTTGGATTCTTGACAATCGGAGTAACAACAGTTTTCATAAGCTCCTGAGGTAAATAGGAGTGTCTAACACAGAAAGTAAATAACATAGACAGGAGCCTAGGTAGATGAACCCCAGCATGCACCAAGTGTTCAATACTCAGACTGTCATGTCCTGGTGACTTGCCTCTTTTCATACCTCTGATCACATCAAGGACTTGTTTGCCAGTAAAGTGAATCAAATTAATAGGACAGTTCTTAGTATCGAACACCTGCCGCGTACAGCCTAGAGGAGACTCAATCTTAAAATGCTCCTTAAAAAGATTTGCAATTTCTCCCGGTTCACTGACCTTATCAACACTTACAGGCAAGCTCGGTTTACTATTTAGTTTTTTTATATCTTTCCAAAATTTACTGAATTTTTTTGCAGAATGTTTAGATGCAATTATGTCCATTTTGATTTGATCTTGGTTTTTCTGACAAAACTTAAGTCTTGATTTAAATATTTTTCTACTTAAACACATGTTTTCGTAGATGGGACCACTAATTGGTTTACCATGAAGCACAAATAACTGATAATTTAGCCGAGCCTGTCTATGAGCTTCACTCACATGTCTGTTCCAACCCACTATACATTTTGCTTTGTGATAGATTTTAAAATTAGGCAATTGGTTCCCTGTTGCTTTTTCGAAATCTGTTTATTTTTAGGTTTTTTTTGTTTTCGAACTCAAAAATCTCAAAAACCGTATTACACTTAGAGATTTGATCACTGAAAACTTTTGATTGTAATTACTTACTCTGCCGATTGACATGCGTTTCATCGCTGGCGGCCAAAACACGTATTTTCCAAAATGGCGGGTAGCCGGGTATGCCAATGAGGTTCGATGCCCTTTTTTCCCGATTGGTTTGAGTCCTGTTAAAACCTGACATATTTGTATGTAATTTTGACAAGTAATTGAATAATCTAACAAAATTAATAGATACATACCCAATTACCTAAATAAGAATCTAATATCTATCTATTCCATTCAGGACGTGAGAGTGGGCACTAGCCAGTCGCTGTTGAACCGGCCAACGGTAAGAGAAAACGTGCGCGACGGCTGCCAGTCGCGGGCCGACTGCATGCTGTCCATCTGTCCACCATACGTGAGTTGGAATTTGTATATTTATTTGTCTTCTATATACTTTTAGTTACTACAGTTACGTCACGCAAATATGGCAAACCTCTAAAAGCCAGTTCACACGAAAGAGCGAAAATTACTTGCTTTTCAGTGTTCAGCGCTCGCTACTTTGTCTGCATAGATGTTTTTTTCATCTAAAACACTTACATAAACCGCTAACTGCCGATACATTTTTACTTTTACTTTTATTTTACAACTTTTAGTGCCATCTCTTACCTCGCCTTGTTTCCTTATCTAAAATCCAATCTCTGTCAGACTGATATAGTTTTCATTTTACCGTGAAAAATAGGAAATCGGCTAATCTCCGTTGTCGTGTTCCAGAGCGAATGCGTATCGGGCTGGGACCACACAGAGTGCGTGTGCTCGTTGGGGCGAGTGGGGCCGACCTGTTCAGCGGCGTGCGAGCTGCGGCCATGTCCTGATGATGCAGAGTGTCGTGCTGATGGCTCGCCTCGTGGCTACAGCTGCCACTGCGACGAGGGCCGCCATATGACCGGTATGTTAGCACATATTAAGTTTCTTCGCGCACTCATAATTGAAATTAAACAACTTTTGCGGAGTATTTAGTGCGATTTATTTACCCGAAACATATATTTGGTACTAAAGTTTTTCGGTTTATTTTGGTTTCCCGACGTTTCGGCACCTTTTCTGTTGCCGTGGTCACGGTATAGTACCAAATATATATTTCGGGTAAATAAATCGCACTAAATACTCCGCAAAAGTGGTTTTATTTCGACTGGTATGTTTCCAGCTCACTTTTCTGATACGGCAAAAAGATTCCATCCTTTGTAAAACCAGCCCCATCACATGGACACCGCTTTATCACGCGATATGTTATAGCGCATCATGCTGTCTGGCTTACTCCACTACGATGTTAGCGGGACCGTGACACGTTATTGAGTCGATAAAAGCCGCTCATACTAGGCCTACAGATCATTCTTGTATGGAACCTGGTATACCTATACAATCCGCCATTTTAGAAAAAAACGTGTTTCGACGGCCAGCGATGAAATGCATGTCAATCGATAGAGTGATTACAAACAAAAAGTTTTCAGTGATCAAAGCTCTAAATGATACGGTTTCTGAAATTTTTTAGTCCAAAGACTGACATGAAAATAAGACAAAAAAAATAATAATAAGTGAATTGCAAGTAAACATCGAGTATGCAGCATACATAACATAGGAACATGATTATTTTCACCGGCTTTGGATGGCTGATGAGGACACCTATCAGACATCCATCGCCGGTGAATAGCGCCTGAGACCAATGTCGTCATGGCAAGGGGATTAAAGGGCTCCCAGACGGTTGTAAACACGCCTCCAACAGAGCCACAACAACTGGTACCGTCGACAATAAAATAATTTTACGAATTAACAATATTTGTTAATTTATAATATAATTGTTTTCAATGCTTTCGTTATACTTATGATAAATTTTAACAGAAGAATAAATACAAAAGTTAATTCTGCTCACAATCACAAGTTATTCTCAGACCGGACCCGGTTTATGTTTTTGTTATGTTTTTTACCCGACTACAAAGGAAGGGTTATTTAAACTGATATTTTATTTTTCGGTGTGTGTGTGTGTGTAGTTTGCATATCGCGTGGTGTTTTTACAATAAGTAAAAATGGGACAGTTTTGAAGTAAGTTTCAAAACGAAATTCGTTAATTTATTTCATTTTAATATTATTTTCTTGTCGACGGTACCAGTTGTAGTGCCTTTGTTGGAGGCGTGTTTGCAACCGTGTGGAAGCCCTTTTAGTTTTATACGTACATCTTATGTTTTGGCGCGCACTGTTCATTGAAATAAAACAACTTTTACGGATATCAAACGCGCTATATTTCCACGAACTAAGTTGTAATTGTCCGTATTTTTTGGTTTTTAGGGGTTTTTTGATTTTCCCGACGTTTCGGCACCTTTACAGCTGCCGTGGTCACGGGACGACCACGGCAGCTGTCATCCCTTTTAGTTTTGTTTCCTCACCATTATTGAGTTGTTGAGTCGTTGTTTCAGAGGAGGGCTGCGTGGAGGCCGGCTCGCAGGAGTGCCCGGGCGGCTGGTGGGGCGCGGGCGCGTGCGGGCCCTGCGCCTGCGCGCCCGCCCGCGGCTACCACCCGCACTGCCACCGCACCACCGGCCACTGCCACTGCAAGGTGACACAATAGGCTATTTGACAATGCGAAAAATTAAGTGTCAATTACTGTTATCAGTATAAATTATGAGTTTAAAAATGGTTTTTTATTAAGGCGGTACCCCCACCGAAAGTGGCGCCGCGTTGAATTTTATTTAATATCGTAATTCTAATTCACAATTTTAATAAAACTAAACGTGGAATTTTTAGAGCCCATTGTCTTGTATTTTTAGAAGGTATCGCTACATCTCGTCATAGTCATTCGTAGAAGTAGATGGCAAATGTGTCAAAAACGGCCACTTTTAGCAGTTTTGCTAGCTACTTCTAGCAGTGACTACGAGGGAATGTAATGATATATATTTTATTTAATTACGATATTAAATAAAATTCAACGCGGCGCCACTTTCGGTGGGGGTACCGCCTTAACGTAAGTTGAAAATAAATATAAATTAATTAAAAAATCCGTAAATAAAAAAGGCATTTTTTAAACGTTTTGTCACGTGACACAAAACGCTCCTGATTCGTCGAGTTTATAATGACGTCACCTGCTTGTAAACCTCGTTTGACTACGTATGTGGATGATATGCAGAATACAGGCAAGTGACGTCACCGAACCCATTGCAGCGCCATATTGTCAAAGTAGCGTTTTGGCGCGCTATTTAAATATTAAATTTTTAATTTGATATTTTTCAGCAAATATGTACCAGAATTAATAAAAAAACAACTTTTACTGGGTTCTTTAAACTTCACTACATAATATAAAATGGATTTTCAAAACCTGTCAAATAGCCTATTACTTTACGGCCAGATTCAATAACCTTGTACGCCTTGGGTTCCACTTTAGATACTTTTGTGCTTTTATACTCTCAGAGTTGGGTAATAATCATCTGGGGGCTAATTGTCTAATTTTAAAATCTATCGTAATCCCTTTCAATTTGCCCTTTGAAAGATATTAACATACTTCATTCCGTCACTTTTTGACATTTGATAGGGATTGTGATCGGGACGGGTTTTGAAAGGTATTGAATGAACGAAATTGATCTGTCTAAGCAAAGTGACACACAAAAATATCTTTCAAATGTATGGAGAATTGTCAAATGCAGTGTCATTTAAAACATCATTCGTTCCGAAAGGGATTGCGACTATAAGTTACACAATTCCATAAATCACTATCACAGTCACAGTAACTTTGAAAGGGATTGTGACAGATTTTGAAATTAGACAATTATGGGGCTGGTTTTTCTCAATTCAGCCTTTAATCTCTCTCGATTCATTCCCTATCTAGCTTAGGATACAGTACTATATTATTACTCTTATCTTGGAAATAGTATAAATGTTCCAATTCTTAGATACTTTAGGATGGGAAATCATATCCTCCTTCTTTATTAAATTGTATATAAAGGAAGCATATGAAGATAAAGACTAAAGATAGAAGAGACGAAGAAAAGACTATATATGAATCCTTGTAACAGGAAAACCACTACAAGCCAACCAATTCGGATGACTGCTTACCGTGCAGCTGCTACGCCATGGGTTCGATGAACAGCTCGTGTGACGTCACCACCGGGCAGTGCTACTGCCGCGCCGGCGTCGTCGGCCGCGCTTGTGACTCCTGCGCAAACGCCTACGCTGAAGTTGCTCCCAATCAGGGCTGTGAAGGTATATTCGTTCCTATCCTTATATGAATAAAATATTTTAATACGAAATGATCAAATATTATTTTGAATATTTTAATTTATTTATATAATAATATATAATGTAATGATGTTAGAGACTATTGCCGCACTAAGGCGCATTTTGCACACTAGTGCCGTCATTGAAAAAAACATAGCGCTTTAATAAAGACGAAATCGTTAATTATCTCTCTGTAGTATGTACACTCCGAATAAGTTGTTTTTTTTTTCAGCGTTAAATTATTACTGTAATAAATAATATTTTAATGCTATCTTTAATTTATGCTTGCTTATTTATTAAATAAATGTGGTCCCTTTTTAACTAGACAGGATAGAAAATATTGAACAATGAACGTTTGTCAATAGCGTTGGTCTTACTTACGGACTATAGTCTCTAGTTTTTCATCATTTTGTAGTTTTTACTTGGAAAAGAGCGCCGACTTTCTAAACGAAACTCAACTAGATCCAATTAAAACTAGATGGCGCTGTAACACTGGATGTTAATTTATTTATTTTTTGCAGTTGTATACGATGGCTGTCCGCGGTCATTCTCTAATGGAGTTTGGTGGCCAAGAACTAAATTTGGCATTGAAGCTATCACTGACTGCCCCGAAGGTAATTACGTCTAAACAACTAGGAGTTAGGGGCCCCCGAGATAGTCAAACGGTTTGACACAAACATAAAGGTTTCAAACCTGTTTAATAGATTACATAGCAGTTAGTTAGAGAGGAAAATCTGTGTAAACGATGAAACTAGTTTTAATTTTTATCAATCAAATTATCAATTAACAGTGCGCTGAAACATAAGATGTGCTTATAAAATATACGTGTTTATATCAAACCGTTTGTCTGTCTCGGGGGCTTTTTATTGTTATCAGTATTATGACATTATTGTAATTAATTTGCAGGTTCAAGTGGCAAGGCGACAAGAATGTGTGACGAGACGCAGGTTATACCTTGGCAGGAACCGGATATGTTTAATTGCACCACCTCAACCTTTTTCCAGCTAAGAAATCAGGTACAATGTTAATTAACTTATTTATTAATTCTTTAAACTTCTATATTTTATAATGTGCAAAATTCTCTACCAATGTACGTAAATAAAAGTTGATAAATGCAACTGATTTTAGCAAACGAAAGTAGGTTAATAATACGTTTTCCCTTTCGTTGTTATTCCGCCAGTTGGCGCTGTCGCATTGCTGATAGCCAACCGCGTCTGTCATGGGTATTCATTCCCGCGTCTGCCACTAGATGTCACTGCTGTGCTCTATTTATAAATTTCTAACTGGTGCTGTTAAGATTTTTTTCGGATTAACGACTTTACTTGAGTTCTAATTTTTCGCTATCGCTTCTCGGCCTTTTGGCTAAGATCAAAGTGTAGTATCTGTTCTTTTCAGCTTAATATCTGAAAGTTCCCTCACTGAGGGACCAGTATATTAAACTGATTTTTGTAACTCGACGGGATGTTCGGGGCTCGCTCCACTCCCGTCACGGGTCGGCCCGGCATTGCAGTGCCGCCGGGATTGGCCCACTTAATAGCTAAAATTCATAATAATAATATGAGTAATGTTGTCAAAGGTTATTTATGTATGTATGTTATGTTGGAAGTGTCTATATGCCTAATTAGTCTAGCTTTATTTATATCTTTATATAGCAAGACAGTGTTACCCCGCATAGTTCACGTTCCCGTCCCGTGGAAGTATCGGTATTCGGCCCGGGATAAGTTTCCTAGTTTAGTTTGCCCATTTTTTTTTCAAGATCCGTGCAGACGCTAGGCATTTAAAATATCAAAAGAATTTGTTGGGACCAATAATAATTTCATGTAGAAAATAGTAAGTTAAAAATTATTAATAACATAGATATATAAATAAGAATAAGAAAGGTCTTCCCTCTCTCAATATCTGTGCCTGACAGGGCCCATAATTGTACAATAAATTTATGTACTTAACACCTTTATCACAATTATGGAATGCAATAAAGATATTGAGTATTGAGTATTCAAATAGAGCTCACCTTGAAAATTCCGTGAACTAAAATTCTATTTTCGTCCACAGCTTCACAAGATCGAAACAGGCGAGTTGACAGTGAACACTTTCGTGGGTGTTCGTCTCGCCGCCGACTTAGCTTCCGCCTGCGCCGCGACGCCTAAACTCTACGGCGCTGACGTGCTGGTAGCAGAAGGCATCTTAGTGGAACTACTACGATACGAGCTGCGCCAGGCCGGATTGAACCTTACGCATAGCCAGGATAAGGACTATGTTCGGGTGAGTTATATTGTTTCATACTACATGCATCTAATGCGCTGACTTATAAAAAACCCACTTTTAAACTTGTTAAACTTAGAATTAATTTATGAGGGAAATGTTGGATATCTGAAAGGTATTTGAAATGTACCGAAGAGGAGTACACAAAACAATATATTGGAACAGAACAATAAAAAGATAAGGTCTACAAAACAATAATACTCCTTCATTATGCTTCTTGTATTGATCCTTTAACCCATTCAGTGCCGAGCCCATGGCAAAAGTTTTTTACTCCCATGCTTCGACCGCTCATTGGCGGTTGGATTTTAAAGTTCAATAAGTTTTCGAAATAACATCAGAAAGTTATGAGATTTTGTCTAATGATTTGTTTTATTATAATTTATTAGCTACTTAAACGGCCTGTTGATATTTGAAGTTTTGAAAAAAGCCAATTCTCCTCCTCCTCTCACCTCTCATGCCGAGCCCGCCTATAGGCGGGCAAGACTCGTATTCAGAAGTAATAAACCTATTTGTAAGTTTTTGTAAAATTAACAAATATTATAAAATTTATACATGCCCGCGTCTTCATACGCGTGGATTTTGTATACAAATAAATTCCCATCTTCCATTTCACCTTTTTTACAAAAATGCTTTTGATTTTGATTTGATCTATAAAGATGACAAACTGCTTTATCTTTATAGATCAATTATTCAGTAAATAAATAAATTAGTGACTTTTCCATTTTTAACCGACTTCAAAAAGGTGAAGGTACTCCACTGTTTTTTTTATATGTGTTCCACTTTTACTCTGCCGATTGTCGGTTGTGCCGAGTGTGATGTCTTTTATTTATCTGATAGGCCAAACATTCCAACGTAGTACCAATTTAAACAAAGTTACAGTAATCGGTCAGTAGGTACTGAAAAATTCTGAAAACACGCTGTCGCGGTATAAATTATTATTAATGTTCAGGCTTCAAGCGTCGATATTATCGCGAGTAAATAGCCTATTTTGACGACTCTTAGATTGTCAGAAACCTAAAAGTCTCGGAATACTTTCTATACAAGTAATAAATAAGCCGAATTTAAAAAGTTTACTAAAGGCTTATGTGTGTGAATAGGTAAAGTTCGATACAAAATATCTATGTTAAACCAAAATATTTATAACTTTTCATACAAAACTCGATCAGCTGTTCGGACATTTGTTAATTTTATATAATAGTGTTCCCAAGGTTAACAAGGTTAGATTTTATTTTTATTTAGTGAGACTACTTATCTTACTTAGCATTTGAATTTCTATTATTTGTCGAATAAAAAATTAATAATTTTTAGAGTATACTTTGGAGAGTGTGCTAATGAGATGCATGAGCTCATACAATCATCCCCCTTCTTCCATCGGATGCCCAGACGCACTTCTTGGTTATTTGATATTCATAAATGTCGCACCAAGCGCCACTCATCAGCTTTAATATTACGCACAGCAAAGTAGAGGAACTCCCTCCTTGCGTCTGTATTTCCGAGTAATTATAAGAAAAGAAAAGAAAGAAAAGAAAAGAAAAATACATTATAACCGCCCGTTTTCAAAGCAAGGGTGAATAGGCACCTTCTGGGTTAGCTGTCTTTAGTCCCCGGGCTAGGTTAGGATCAAGAGCGAACTCATTCATAATAAAGAATATATATTTCTTCATTTGTTACAATGGAGTGGGCGCAAAAAGAATATAGAGAATAGCGGTCCTCGCATTACACGGTTGTGATCACCAAGTCAGTCAGCTTTAAAACAATATTTAACTTATAGATCTTGCACTATCTAACGATTAAGGAAACATTTAAGAATATATAGATAAGAAAAGAAATACCCTTCTTCGATTGACCATCACCATTCATCAGCAAAAATTTGGCTAGTAGTGTCGTATTTTGGCCCAATAAACAGTTTTTTTGGGAAAAGGTTATAAAAACAAGTACCAATGTGTACCAAAATACGGTCTCGATAAACTACGTAGAAGCACTAATTCGCACCACACACACACAATGGTTGATTATACTCTTTGAACGTCTTTTTTATATTAAATGGACCCTACCTCAATCTGGCCGAAGGGCGTAGATGAGGTCTAAGATGGAGCGAGTTCGCCCAGAAGAAACCTGTTCACTTGCACCTTGAAGAGGTTTGGATTGTACGTGCTCCACAAAACAGACGCCGGCAGGGCATTCCTCTCCTTGGCGGTTTGCGTGGTAAAAGAGGACTTAAAGTGGTGGTTACACAGCTATGGTGCAAGAACTACTCAATATATAGTTCCTCGATTGTTAAATAACTTAGACCCTTCTTTTAAAAATACCATCAACAAAGAAAAAAAAGAAATTACATTTTCTAAGCATCCTATCTTCTGCCTTCCTTCACATTCACTCCAATTGTGCATGCTTCACTGTTGTACTATCTCCCTCCTGTCCACGGAATTTTATATAGTCTGTCGTATTCTTTACAAATTGACGAACGAATGACTATTGTGGGAAAACAAACAGATGTGTGGAATGTGGTATTGTAGTAGATACTGTAGCATTTCTTTAAATGAACTTAACATAAGATAATTTGATAGTGTTTGCTGTCAGTATTTTTAATGTCAGTAATTACACTGTTCTTTTTTGTGTTTATGTAAAATTCTTTCACTAATACAAACTTAATTTGTAAATGTTTAATTTTCAACAGTATACAAATATTTGGAGATCTTACTTTTATTTAATTATAACAGTATTATAGTGTTACTAACAAACTATGTGCCTTTGGTGCCTACGTGCTGGCAGCAGTAGGCATCCTGGTGGAACTGTTGCGCTGCGAGCTGCCCTAGGCTGATTTGAGCAGTTACATAATTAAACACCAACATCTTTTGTCCCAAGCCAACCTCACCTGCACGCGGTGCATCCTGCTGGTCGACGAACGAGGCTCTGGTGACCGACTGATGGCGGTATATCCATCCCATTAGGCGTAGCTAAATGTGACAGGCCGGTGATGGGCAGCAGCGTCACCGGTGCGATAAGCTACGCCCTGCGATCGCCAACACGCCTGCCCAGCGTGGCGATTATGGGCAAACCCTCCAATTATGCACACAGTCACAAAGCCACGGCCCCCAATTCCCGGCGGTCCCGCTATTCCTGGTCACGGTGGCGACCATGGTAACGGCGGGGCAGGGGGTGCTAAGAATCTCCGGGTTACGAGAGGCCACCAAAACCAACTGACCCTGGCGACGTACAACGGACGCACGCTACGGCTAGACTCGCATCTGGCGCAACTCGAGGTGGAACTTGGGAAAATTAGGTGGCACATATTAGGGTTGTGTGAAGTCCGAAGAGAGGGGGAGGACACCATAACCCTCGAATCGGGTCACCTAATGTACTTCCGAGAGGGAGACCAACAATCCCAAGGTGGCGTTGGGTTTCTGGTGAATAAGTCCCTTTCTGACAATGTTGTGGAAGTGTCCAGTGTGTCGAACAGGGTAGCGTACCTCATTGTAAAGCTCTCCGAGAGGTATAGCCTCAAGGTGGTGCAAGTGTACGCACCGACCTCGACACATTCGGACGATGAAGTGGAGGATATGCTCGATGACATATCGAGGGCCCTACACTTCACTACCAAGACCCAGTACACCGTTGTCATGGGGGACTTCAACGCTAAAGTGGGAGTACAGAATTGCAGCGAATCGGTAGTAGGATCCCATGGATTTGGAAACAGGAATCATAGGGGGCAAATGCTCGTCAACTTCCTCGAACGGGAGGGACTCTTCTTGATGAACTCGTTCTTCAAGAAACAGCCCCAAAGAAAGTGGACGTGGCAAAGCCCCGATACTAGGACCAAAAATGAGATTGACTTCATCATGACGGACAAAAAGCACATATTCAGAGACGTCTCCGTGATCAACAGGTTTAATACCGGTAGTGATCACCGACTCGTCCGAGGCACTCTGAATATCAACTTTAAGGCTGAACGTGTCCGTTTGATGAAGGCCAGGCTCCGACCAACACTGCTTCAAACCATGACAGGATCTGAAGTGTTCCAGTTAAATCTGGAGAACCGATTTGCTGCCGTGGAAACCACAAAAGACGTAAACCAGAACCTCGAAAATGTGGTTCGGATCCTCAGGGAGGAAGGCACGAGATTTTGTGAAATGCAGCGTAAGGGCAAGAAGTCAAAGCTTTCGGAAGAGACATTAGGGCTCATGAAGGAACGACGTAAATACCCACCCGTCACTTCGTCAGCAAAGCGGACTCTAAACCGAGAGATCAGCAAGCACGTACGGCGTGACCTCCGGTGCTCCAATACTCTTTCCATCGAAAGAGCCATCGAGCAAAATCGGGGGTCAAAGGTGTTCGTACAATCTCTTGGAAGAAGCCACCTGACGAAGTTGACCACAGCAAGTGGAGAAGTCGTTTCTTCGAAGCCGGCAGTCATTTCGGAAGTCGAAGACTTCTATGGCCGGTTATACGCATCGCATGCATTTCGACCTGATCCCGAAAATGAGGATTCTAGAGCCACACTAACACGCCATTTCACCGAAGACCTCCCAGAAGTCAGCATTGGCGAAATCGAGATCGCTCTGAAGCAGCTTAGGAATGGAAAAGCCCCTGGAGAGGATGGCGTTACGACAGAGCTATTAAAAGCAGGAGGGAAACCCGTACTGAGGGAGCTCCAGAAGCTTTTTAACGCTGTCCTTTTCGATGGAGAACTCCAGAGGCGTGGAGTAGGAGTGTGGTCGTCCTGTTCTTCAAAAAGGGAGACAAGACCCTGCTGAAGAACTATCGACCCATATCCCTTCTAAGCCACGCCTATAAGCTGTTCTCAAGAGTGATCACGAACCGTCTTGCGCGAAGACTCGACGAATTCCAACCACCGGAACAGGCTGGGTTTCGGAGCGGATACGGCACCATAGACCACATCCACACAGTGCGGCAGATTATACAGAAGACCGAAGAGTATAATCAGCCCCTATGTCTAGCATTCGTGGACTATGAGAAGGCCTTTGACTCGGTTGAAATCTGGTCCGTTCTGGAGTCCCTGCAGCGTTGCCAAGTAGATTGGCGATACATCCAAGTGATGAGATGTCTGTATGAAGCCGCCACCATGTCCGTCCAAGTACAGAATCAGCAAACGAGGCCCATACCGTTGCATCGAGGAGTGAGACAGGGGGATGTTATTTCCCCGAAACTGTTCACTAATGCAATGGAGGATATGTTCAAGACGCTGAACTGGAAAGGACGTGGTATCAACATCAATGGCGAACACATCTCTCACTTGCGATTTGCTGATGATATCGTCATAATGGCAGAAACGCTGCAGGACCTACAACAGATGCTGAACGACCTGGCTGAATCTTCTTTACGCATCGGCCTACGGATGAACTTGGACAAAACCAAGGTCATGTTCAACGAACATGTTCTACCGGAACCGATTGCGATACACGGCGCCGTTCTCGAAGTTGTTCAGAAATATGTGTACCTCGGGCAGACATTGCAGTTAGGTAGAAACAACTTTGAGGACGAGGTGAATAGGAGAATTCAGTTGGGTTGGGCTGCATTTGGGAAGCTACGTCGAGTTCTTACGTCGTCGATCCCACAGTGCCTAAAGACGAAAGTCTTCAATCAGTGCGTCCTACCCGTTATGACTTACGGAGCCGAAACGTGGACACTGACGGCACGGCTGGTCCACAAGTTCAAAGTTGCTCAGCGGGCTATGGAAAGGGCTATGCTCGGCGTTTCTCTGAGAGATCGTATCAGAAATGAGGTGATCCGTCAGAGAACCAAAGTTATCAACATAGCTCACCGGATTAGCAAGCTAAAGTGGCAGTGGGCTGGCCATATTAGCCGTAGAACCGATAACCGTTGGGGTAAACGAGTTCTAGAGTGGAGACCGCGTCTCGGCAAACGTAGTATAGGACGTCCTCAGGCACGGTGGAGTGATGATTTTCGCAAGACGGCTGGTAGGAGCTGGATGCGAGAAGCCGAAAACAGATCTCAGTGGCGTGCACTTGGAGAGGCCTATGTCCAGCAGTGGACTGCGACAGGCTGATGATGATGATGATGACATAATTAAAGTTGTTTTGGAATATCACCCTAGGTATAACAATTAAAATGTGGATTATCTTTTTACAATTGTTTCTCCACATTTTATCTGTACTGCACAATATGGTGAAGCAACCTTTCCTGTGTCCTTATTCGTATGTTCTTAAACTCGTGCAGTTGCCAAACACTACACGCAAAAATATTTTATCCCCGCACGACGACGCACGAATCTCAACTTTTACCATATCGCCCGTAAATCTCTAAATTTAAAGTCATTACGAGCACCATCGACTTTGTAAATAAATATGTAAAAATGTTTAAATGTCATTCGTAATAATAACACAATTACTTATTGTTTCCAATCTCACAGAACATCATAAAATCGACCAACGTAATAATGTCGTCAACCTACGCGGTAGAGTGGCGTCGCATCCAGCAGCTGACAGGGCGCGGTGCAGAACAGTTGGTGCAGCAGTACGATGCGTACATCGCCGCGCTCGCCGCCAGCCAGCACGACACCTACACCAGCCCCTTCGAGATCGTCGCGCGGGATCTGGGTATGGTCACTGTGTCTGGGTGATGTGTTTCATACAGCTGGTGCAGCAGTACGACGCGTACATCGCCGCGCTCGCCGCCAGCCAGCACGACACCTACACCAGCCCCTTCGAGATCGTCGCGCGGGACCTGGGTATGGTCACTGTGTCTGGGTGATGTGTGGCATACAGCTGGTGCAGCAGTACGACGCGTACATCGCCGCGCTCGCCGCCAGCCAGCACGACACCTACACCAGCCATTTCGAGTTCATCAGCTGCCATCTCCACTTCACTGTCGCGAAATATGAGGAATTTTATCTTGGCACTATTTAACACAACCCATTAATCCGCATTTGGCACGTGTGGTGGGTCACATGATCTATTTTCTACTTTCACCTAGTTAACAGTATTTTAGTTTGTCTTGACTGAATTTTATTACCAAACATATACAAAAGAAGAGGTAAGATTAAATGCATATTTCGGCATCAAATGACAAACTAAGTAAACTTTAAAAAATGTAATTAGGTATTTTATTGACATTCACAAGTGCTATTATGATGACAGCCTAGACTGAACAAATGGTATTGTTTTGAATCAATTTACAACCCTTGTGAAAAATATCAATAAAGATAGATACACACTGCAATAGCACTCATAAGTAAATAACTATTCATAGAATTTCATCTCATATCTGTGTGCTATGCATGTTACTCCAATATTCCCAAATCTCACTAATTACTCCACTCTCTCCAACAGTGATAGGCGTGGACATCGTAACCACCGAGTCCATATACGGGTTCGAGCCCACCCAGCTTAACCGCTACAACATCGAGCCGTACACTACCGAGCGCGTAGTCCTCCCAGACACCTCGTCCTTCCTGCACTCGCCCATACAACCCGCGGGGAAAGCCAAGAAGAAACCTTCCAGTCCTACTGTCTCCTTCCCGAAGTACAACAACTATGTGAGAAATAAGAACAAGTTCGATAAACACACGAGGGTGTTGCTGCCGCTAGATTTGTTGGGGATTTCTAATGGTCCACAAGGTAATTTTTTTTTTTTTATCTTTTCGAACTCCTTTCACCGACTTCATGAAATAATGATTTCCATAAATTAGGACGGAATTATTGAATTTCTCACTGCCACTATTAAGATTAAAGCATGCTACACGCCATCCGTTCGCCGGGCCACGGACAAGCAATGAATCACGTCATAGGTACAAAAAGTAAACTATAAATGTTTGACCGTCTCTGGTGCCCGTGTGTAAACCAAATAGATAACGCAGCAAAATAAGACACCCCTTGTTTATTTAGTTTATACAAATAGGTCACTTAACTGACTACCTAGTCTTAAAACAACTATTTGGTGAAAAGTATTATTAATATTCCATCAAAATACCATTAACCGTATGACCACATCTAAAAACTTTCAGACACTGAAGACACAAGCTACGAGTCCCGCGCAGTATTCTCATACATGCAATACTCGCGGAACACGTCGCAACTGATGCCATTACGATTCGATGAGTCCGTCAGCCAGCGGTGGGGAGTGAACATCACTATCGGCTCCACTATAATACAAGTGGCGTTATATGTGCCGGAGTACGTGTGGAGCAGGGAGGCGCACCAGGGCGGCGATGACAACTCCATGGAGAACAGCCTGGATGATGTCGAGGGTAAAACTTAAATGTCAACTAGTGGCGTGGAATCAACATAACTATTAGCTCCACCATCATATAAGTGGCGTTCTATAAAAATGGGATTTACTTGACGATGTCCCAGCTGATGTCAACCAGCAAAGGTCAAATCAGCCGTGTTATATTGCCACATAGTTGGTTTTGTAATCAATAACTCCACTTATCATACAATAGTTCAACAAATAACACTAATAAATTGATGTCTAATTAACCCATACTAATGAACTTGTTGCAGGTATCGTGTACGCAAACAAAGGACATCCTCATCACACAGTGAACAACCACGTCAATGCTAACCAACAATCCAAAACCTCATGGTCTCACAACAGCGACGATGAAAATTCAAGCCAAGAGAACCACGGACCCGTTCTCATCCAACCGGCTTTCAAGAAACAAGAAAAAACATCTAACACTAACGAAAATTATCAAGAAAATGAATCTTCCTACGTTGCTGAGAAACTTGATCAAGAAGGCCCAAAAGTATTGGCTTTGGCTCTAGTCGCGGAAGACAAAACCAAAGAAGGATTTAATTCCACCAAAGATATGGTAAAGAAGAAGTTGGTGTACAAAAGTATGGGAGGTATAAGACTGAGGAGACCAATAAGGTTGCAAATGTGGCTGGATATTGACAGGGAGACTTTTGGTTCGAGAACTAACCCACAGTGCGTGCATTGGTCGACTTTACGCGGGTGAGACCCTTGCTTATTTTAAGATTCTGGATACCTAGTTGGTTAATTTTTTGCTAGAAAAATACTATGAGTCGATTCAACTCTCACACGTTTCCCAGAAGGGTTCTTCAAAGATTTAAAAGAAGGCCGTACATACGTTTTCTTTAACAATTCAATCATATCAATAACTGTTGTAAGAAAACGTTCTCTCATATTCATTCGACCTACAATAGTTTGAACTGTTACATTATTACTCGCGTATTTGTATGACTCCGGCTAATAATGGATATTGGATGATTTGTCCAGGTTCGGAGAATGGTCACGCGTTGGCTGTCACACGGAGATCGACTACGACTGGTCACCGTATTCGGACGACCCTCTCCTGATCAACTGCACCTGCAACCACCTCTCCACCTTTGCGGTGCTAGTTGATGAAGTCGATATTGAGGTGAGCTGTCTTTATAATATTTTACAGCCAATCCTTACGTGCACCACATCACCATAGGTTTCGAAAATAATTGAAGAGTATGCTTAGGAAGTGTAGTTATTAAATTTTTTGCCTTTATCATAAAACTTTTTGGTGCTACTACAAAACATCTAACTTTATATAGACATAAAGGTAGACCGTTTAATACTGCTGTCTTAGTTTTCCTGTTATCGTGAATGTATATGTACCTATATTTGAACAATATTTTCAAAACCTCATCAATACTTTTATTTTAAGGGTTCATTGAATTCTTTTCTCCTAACAGTTTATCCCCGAACCATCTCTCCTGGAGTCAGTATCATCATACACCGCGTTCAGCATATCCCTGCCCCTTCTGCTGGCAACTTGGGTGGCTCTCTGCCTGATGAGGGGCGGCGCAGCGACGGTCTCCAACTCCATACACAAGCATCTGATCTTTAGCGTGTTTATGGCCGAGCTTCTGTATCTCATTGCGCTGAAGGGAAGGAACTCTTTGGTCCAGAATGAGGTGAGTGAAATGTAGAGAAGAAAGAATGTATTTACATATGTAAACCAACCCTCCTGGAGTCAGTATCATCATACATCGCGTTCAGCATATCACTGCCCCTTCTCCTGGCGACGTGGGAAGCTCTCTGTCTGATGTGGGGCAGCACGGCGACGGTCTCCAACTCCATGCACAAGCATCTGATCTTTAGCGTGTTTATGGCCGAGCTTCTGTATCTCATTGTGCTGAAGGGAAGGAACTCTTTGGTCCAGAATGAGGTGAGTGAAATGTAGAGAAGGAAGAATGTTTTTACATATGTAAACCAACCCTCCTGGAGTCAGTATCATCATACACCGCGTTCAGCATATCCCTCGCGAAGAAGGAAGCATGTTTTAACAGTAGCATGTTTTAGCAGTACGGTGTGGACAATAGGCCTATTCGCACGCGCATTTGTGAGCATCGCATAGATCGCAAACCTTTTTCGTTTTTTATACCGAATTATTGAAGTTTAATTAGTTTAAATATGGTTTTCAAGTGCTCTGTGTGCAACGCCCAGTTTACCGATGGTGTGCAGTGCTCGAGTTGTGCTAAACCCATGGATTTTGGCTGTGCTCTTGTTTCGGAATCCGGCTGGAGAAAACTGGGGGCGGACCGCAGATCTGCTTGGAAATGTTCGGCATGCAGAAATGCACGTTCTGCGCCACTGAGCCCAAATGAAACGACTTCGCTTTCCACTATTCTTCAGGAGATTCGTGAGTTAAAGTTGCAGATTGCTGAATTCAGTGAGATCAAAACATATCTTCCCAAACTGACTGATGAAATCAAATGTATTAAAGAAGACCTGAATGACTTCAAAAAATCGTATGAGTTCTTAGCAGCTTCAGTGGACGAGTTAAAAGAGAAAACTACGAGTTCAGAGAGTAAATTTAAAGAATTGGAAAGCAAAGTGAATGCGTCTGACTGTCTCATCCAGGAATTGAAATCTAAATTAAACAACTTGGAGCAAAGATCTAGACTGAACAATATTGAAATTAAAGGCGTACCTTTAAAAAAGGACGAGAATTTGTTCAACATTATCGAAAGCATTTCTAAAAAAGTTGGTTATAGCTTCCCAAAAACCCAAATCAATTATATATCTAGAGTTCCAATTTATAACTCCAAGGAAAAGTCAATAGTCGTCAGCTTTTTAAATCGCTATATTAAAGAAGATTTCATATCAGCTGCACGCGCGTACAAAACTCTGAAACATGAAGACATTGGCTTCCCGGAATCGAACCATCGCATTTTTATTAACGATCATCTGAGCACAGATATTAAACAATTATTGAACAAGACAAAACAGCTGGCTAAAGAGAAGTCTTACAGCCACGTCTGGGTGAAGTATGCGAAAATCCACGTACGGAAAAATGATACGTCTGGTATTTTTGTAATTAATAACACAAATGATTTAAACAAGTTTGCTTAATCTGCTTTTTAAATATTATATGCTTTGATGTTTTGTCTAGTTTTAAGGGATTAGACCTATATATTATATATTATATGTACTACATGTCTCACTGTATATTTTTAAAAATATTATTATTATTAAGCGTTGAAACACATAACTATTGTAAAAAGTGCAACTTTGATACCGCTATTTACGTTATTAATAATTACGACCAACTGTTTACTACACCTAATCTGTTACCACTGCTATTGTCTCGCCTGTGTTCAACTAATCATGTCATCATTCTATCGCTCAATAATGTTAAATCTATAACCATCTCGCTTGCTCTGCGGCGAGACGCAGTTGCCGTGACGTGTGGCTATTATCGCTTGCTCGTATGCACTCGTCACCCCTTCCACGACCACGACTCATGCGCATTGTACTTTCTCGTGCCACTGATATCAGTTGGCGCGGCGTCGTTGCTGTTTTACACCTTAAAATTACACTATAACCTAATTAGTCCTCTACGTCTGTTCATAAAATATGTTACTCAATCCAAATTCATAAATTATAAAAAGTTACGGATAATATTTCAATAAACCATTTAAATATTTACTACCAGAACGTTAGAGGATTAAGGACTAAAACAGCAACGTTCTGTCGAAATTTATGTTTAGGGTCGTATGACATCATCGTTCTTACGGAAACCTGGTTGTTGGATAGCATAAGTGACTCGGAATTATTTGACTCAAGGTACGTTGTGTGGCGTCGTGATAGAAATTATGATTTTAAGGAACAAAGTCGTGGTGGTGGAGTTCTAATCGCAGTCCGTAGCGACTTGCCCGCCACGTTAGCCAGTCAATTTAATTCTTCTGCTGAGGATCTGTGGTTATCGTTACCAATCAAACAACCAAATAATTCGAAAAATATAAACCTTAACTTGTGTGTTATTTACCTATGTAAGCAAAATAAGGGGTTATCGTTTACTGAGCAGTTAAAAAATTTTCTCTCTAAACTTGACACTACAACATCTCAATACTCAGAGGATATTTATATAATTTTAGGCGATTTTAACATGAGTGGAATTCCGTGGATATATAATAGCGATGATCACTCATACTTTGCTGGTACTGTGCCCGGCTCCGATGAACAAATGTTAATTGATGACCTATGTATTCATGATTTAAAACAGTTCAATGGTGTATTAAATAATTACGGGAGGATTTTAGACCTAGTTTTATCCAACACGGAGGTGTCTGTGAGCGAATGCCGCGACCCGCTGGTATCAATAGACCCTCATCATAAAGCAATTGTAGTCGACGTCACAATCGACAATATTGTTTGCCTACCGCGCGCAACTCGGCTAAAAAAATTGTTTAACAAATGCGATTATGATAAAATTAATGCTGATATTGCAAACATCGATTGGTCTACACTTTTTAGGAATAAGGATATTGAAGGAGCAGTTCACGATTTTTATCTCAAAATAAACAGCATAATTGACGAGCACGTACCCAGCAAAATATGTCGCCATAACAGTTATCCGGTCTGGTACTCGCCTGCGTTGGTGAAGGTAATTAAAGAGAAATTTAAGTTTCATCAGAAATTCAAGATCTATAGAAACTTGTCAAATCTTCATACATTTAAATTAATTAGAGACAGAGCAAAACGTTTGGAGGACGAATGTTATAAAAATTATATGTTATTAGTTGAAAATTCAATAAAAGATAATCCAAGGTGTTTCTGGTCCTTTGTGAAGTCGAAATACAAGTCCTCAGGTGTTCCCAATACCATGCACTATGGCAGTAACACTGCAACTGACGGTGTAACTATTTGTAACATGTTTTCTGATTTTTTCTGTTCTAACTTCTCATTGCCTTCCCCAACGCGTGATTACCCTGACCCATACCCCTCGCCACAAGCCAATATTTCTAATATTCATATTACTATAGAAGACGTGACTAAGTTGCTGCAATCGTTGGATATTACTAAATCTGCAGGGCCGGATAATCTACCTCCGATATTTTTGCACAGATGTGCGAATAGTATAGCCGTGCCCGTGCATATGTTATTTATGAAGTCGCTTGCAGAATCTAACATGCCATCGGTTTGGAAATCGGCCTTTATAACACCAATTCACAAAAAAGGAAAAAAATCGGATGTAACTAATTATAGGCCCATTTCCAAACTTTGCATTTTAGCAAAACTCTTTGAAAAGATTATTTACAACCAAATCTACCAAACCGTAAAACACTCTTTTATAGGCTCTCAACATGGTTTTGTTCAAGGACGTTCCACTACATCCAACCTCATCTTATTCAATGATTTTATTACTGATTCTATGGACAGGGGAAAGCAAATTGATGTGGTTTACACTGACTATAGTAAATGTTTTGACAGAATAGATCATAAGTTATTAATAATTAAATTGGAAAGCATGGGTATCAGTGGGGATCTTCTGAGATGGCTTACGTCTTATATAACTAACAGGTCGCAGGCAGTGGTTATTAGCAATTATATTTCCAGCTGGATTACCGTGCCTAGCGGCGTTCCACAGGGCTCTCTTCTGGGCCCTCTTTTGTTTTTAATATTTGTTAATGATATAGATTCTTGTTTTCAACATTCCAAACTCCTTTGTTTCGCTGACGATATGAAAATTTTCAAAGCTGTGTCTTCTTCATCCGACATTGACGATCTTCAATCTGACCTGGCTCGACTGGGCGACTATTGTGAAAGAAATAAGCTGGATTTGAATCCATCGAAGTGCACATTAATCACTTTTTCAAGAAAGAACAGTATTATTCCTTCACATTACTATTTGCGAAATCAGATCCTGCAAAGAAATTACGTAACTCGGGACCTAGGGATTCTGCATGATTCTAAGCTTCTCTTTGATGAACATGTCGAGAATATTGTCAAGAAAGCCAATAGGGCCTTAGGATTTGTAATGCGTACCTCCAACAGCTTCAATGAGATAAAAACTTTGAAAATTTTATACTGCACGTTCGTCAGGAGTATCCTGGAATATGGGTCGGAGATCTGGAACCCGCGATATGACAAATACATCAATCGGATTGAGCGACTCCAAATGAAATTTATAAAATTTCTATGTTACCGTCTCAGGATTCCTTATGAATCAAACCAATATTTAAGTCTATGTGCGAAATTTCACCTTCTTCCTTTAGTAAAGAGACGCGAAGTGTCAGATGTTACCTACTTACTAAAAATTATATCTAACTCGGTCGACTCTCCCGAACTTCTGTCAAAGATAAGTTTCAATATTCCAAGTAGGTCTGCTAGACACTTTGCTCCAATTTGTGTACCACTGGTCTCGTCAAACTACCGCCAAAACTCCTTCCTGCTGCGAGCAAGCAAAAGTCTTAATAACTTGTGTAAATCTAAAAATCTTGATATATATCACTCTAGTTTAGCAATTGCGAGGCGCTTATTATGTGAGGATTTCTTTAAGTAAATGTCAATTTAAGTAACTTTAACTAATCACATTATAGGCACTGTCTTAGTTTGTAATAGTTTTAGATTAAGTTTTCCAAGAGCATCTTATTGTCTACACTTAACCATTTAAAATATGTTTTATATACGTGAAGACCTATTATTGCCTTACTGTTTTTATGTCAAAAATCAACTCTGTCTACTCGGTGTTGGTCTTCCAAACATTAAATAAATAAATAAATAAATAAATAAACTTGGAAAATAGGTAGCTAGATATCTTATGCTGGTCCTATGTAGGTGTTCATTTAAATGTGACCAATACTGAAAACATAATTTATATTAAAGTTTTTAAGCTTAGATATTATTCTACTTATTACTACCACCAGCAACAAAGGGGTTTGAACCTTTTGGCCTCGTCACCGGTCCACCATTGTGTTTTTTTTTTTCAAAATCGCGCCGCAGGATGATACCTATATAAATGGATAGGGAACATAAAGATCAAAAAATATTATGCAACATAATGCCCCAAAGTGTCAGGTTAGTGAAATAATTGGAGTTAAAGATAGAAAGGTATAATATATACTTTGGGTCGGCATTATTCATTTTTAACTCTATTATCTGGTTAACGTGACACTTGGGCATTATTTAACTTATAATTTTTTGTTCTTCTGTGTCCCTTTTTCATTTATATAGGAATTATGGTGCGACGTCTTGATAACGCAGTTTCAAACGCACGATTTGATGCTATCACCGTATATATGCTCGCTTTAAATCACCGGCACCGTTTTTATTGTAATAGTGGTCCGGTAAAAACGCGGTTCTCTGTCTGCCGTGTACCAGTCGAACTTAGAACAAGACTAATATACTAGAAAAAAGCAACTGGTCTCATGTCGCTCTGACGGGATGCGAACCCGCATCCTTGGGAATCCGGCCCAATACACTAATCAATTATGCTACAGAGACCTATGAGGACACGTCGAATTTTTTTAATTCGACGTGTCTCTCATTGATGTAACGACGGTGGCCAACACCGTAGAAAGGTGAATATACTAGAAAAAATCGACGTGTCCTCAGGTAACATCAGGTATATTGAAGGCTAAGAGTCTCCCCGTCGTTCATAAAAAAAATGTATGTGTGTTTTGATTTTATTGAATGTGAAATAATTGTGGCATCGATGGCACAGTTCGCGTGCAAGCTGATAGCGATGTCGCTACACTACTGGTGGGTGGCGGCGCTGGCGTGGTCGGCGTGCGACGCGTGGCACCTGCGGCGCCTGGTCCGCGAGCTGCGCGATGTCAACCACGGCCCGCTCGCCGCGCACCTCGCCGCCGCCTACGCCGCGCCCGCGCTGGCGCTCGCGCTCGCCGCCTCGCACCACCAGCACCAGTACGGGAACGCGCTCTTGTGAGTACTGCCACGTAGTGATCGGGTGACGATTATAGGCATCGACGTGACTCGACTAGGTGATACATATCTGAACCGGTACCCTCTTGACTGATTACCGAGGAAACGTAGAAAATTAAGGAACATAAGAGTGGCCGTTCATTGTTTTTTGGCTGCAACTAGAGTGAGACCTCGCTGTGCTAAAAATGTTATTAATTTGTAATTCCGCTGTCTCAACTGTATTTTGATTTTCTTGCTAGAACTTCGTGTAGAATTATTATTATAATTACGTGCAATGTGCATGATATGTTAAATCCAAACTTAAGTCGAACTTTGCCCTATAGCTGCTGGGTGAGCTGCCACGAAGGTGTTGTATGGTGGGTAGTGGTGCCGGCGGGCGCGTTCGCTTTGGCCGCGCTCGCCTGCCTCGCCGCCGCCACCGCCGCTGCGTTCACCGCTAGAGATCACGTCGTTGGCTTCGGAAATCTCAGGTTTGAGTGTAGTTATAAATGACTAGTATTATGTTTGTCTCCTAGTGCCTCTTCATAAAATGTGCCTTTTTTAATAAGTGTGTCATTATCGATTATCTCCGATTTGGTCTAGTACTGTGGTGTAGTGTGTGTACTCTGCATTAACACACAATCACCTCTTCCCAGTAAGTATATAAGGCGATGTAAGCCTAATTAAATAGGCATTATACTCATAACAAGTCTTTCACTTAACATCCGTTATGCGCCGAACCTTTTTCATCATTGCAGTGGCGAGGGGCGAGCGCGCCTCGACAATGAAACAGACAACTCCTGATTTTATACATATATGGATCCATTTGCAAGTCAACTTGACTTGCAAGTGGATCCATATAAAGCCAATTTGACTCGCCACTGTCTGATCGTTTACATCACTGTACTTACTCACTTCGCTAAAAATTTACCTATATAAATCGGTCATTAGGTCCATCGACATACTGAAATTTGACATCAGGCCTTTTTTACGGCATTGTATTACGACGGTTTTTAACCCCCTCTGCGGTCTAGTGGTAAAACCACCGGCATCAGACCCAGGGGTCCCGGGTTCGATTCCCAGCGGGGGTACATATTGTATTTGGTGGTAGGTCTTATTCTAAGTTCGTCTGGCTAGATAACAAAATGTTATCTAAATCTGACGCAATAACAGTGTTGTTCTGTTGGTGAACACAACAATGCTGAAAACAGTGTTGTTTTCAGCATTGTTGTGTTCCGGCGGTTAGAGATGAGATAGTAAGTTCCCCAGTGATTAAGGATTCCGGGAGAGGCTTGCTTCCATCTTCAGACTTATCAATACTTAACATCAGGTATATTGAAGGTTAAGAGTCTCACCGTCTTTCATCTATACTAATATTATAAAGCTGAAGAGTCTGTTTGTTTGAACGCTCTAATCTCAGGAACTACTGGACCGATTTAGAAAATTCTTAGACCATTAGACAGCTACAATTCTCCCGAGTGACATAGGCTATATTTTATCCCGATATTCAACGTGAACGGGCACCACGCGAGTAAAACCACGAGGATCCGCTAGTAAAAAAAATATGTTGCAGAATGCTCCTGGCCGTGAGCGTGATCTGTCTGCCACTGCTGGTGGCGGCGTGGGCGAGCGCGCTGGTGCTGGGCAGTGAGGCGGGCGCGCGGCGCGGGGCCCTCAGCGCGGCGCTGGCGGCCGCCGTGGGGCTGCACGCCGCCGCCGCCGCGCTGGGGCTCGTCGCCTGCAACGTGCGCGCGCGCGACAACCTGCGCAGGTAACGACCCGGCCACGTCACCGCCGTGGGGCTGCACGCCGCCGCCGCCGCGCTGGGGCTCGTCGCCTGCAACGTGCGCGCGCGCGACAACCTGCGCAGGTAACGACCCGGCCACGTCACCGCCGTGGGGCTGCACGCCGCCGCCGCCGCGCTGGGGCTCGTCGCCTGCAACGTGCGCGCGCGCGACAACCTGCGCAGGTAACGACCCGGCCACGTCACCGCCGTGGGGCTGCACGCCGCCGCCGCCGCGCTGGGGCTCGTCGCCTGCAACGTGCGCGCGCGCGACAACCTGCGCAGGTAACGACCCGGCCACGTCACCGCCGTGGGGCTGCACGCCGCCGCCGCCGCGCTGGGGCTCGTCGCCTGCAACGTGCGCGCGCGCGACAACCTGCGCAGGTAACGACCCGGCCACGTCACCGCCGTGGGGCTGCACGCCGCCGCCGCCGCGCTGGGGCTCGTCGCCTGCAACGTGCGCGCGCGCGACAACCTGCGCAGGTAACGACCCGGCCACGTCACCGCCGTGGGGCTGCACGCCGCCGCCGCCGCGCTGGGGCTCGTCGCCTGCAACGTGCGCGCGCGCGACAACCTGCGCAGGTAACGACCCGGCCACATCACCGCCGTGGGGCTGCACGCCGCCGCCGCCGCGCTGGGGCTCGTCGCCTGCAACGTGCGCGCGCGCGACAACCTGCGCAGGTAACGACCCGGCCACGTCACCGCCGTGGGGCTGCACGCCGCCGCCGCCGCGCTGGGGCTCGTCGCCTGCAACGTGCGCGCGCGCGACAACCTGCGCAGGTAACGACCCGGCCACGTCACCGCCGTGGGGCTGCACGCCGCCGCCGCCGCGCTGGGGCTCGTCGCCTGCAACGTGCGCGCGCGCGACAACCTGCGCAGGTAACGACCCGGCCACGTCACCGCCGTGGGGCTGCACGCCGCCGCCGCCGCGCTGGGGCTCGTCGCCTGCAACGTGCGCGCGCGCGACAACCTGCGCAGGTAACGACCCGGCCACGTCACCGCCGTGGGGCTGCACGCCGCCGCCGCCGCGCTGGGGCTCGTCGCCTGCAACGTGCGCGCGCGCGACAACCTGCGCAGGTAACGACCCGGCCACGTCACCGCCGTGGGGCTGCACGCCGCCGCCGCCGCGCTGGGGCTCGTCGCCTGCAACGTGCGCGCGCGCGACAACCTGCGCAGGTAACGACCCGGCCACGTTCACCACAGTCCTCCAGTTATCTAGCGAGGGCGGGAGGCGGTTCAACTGCTTCCGCCTCCGCATCGCAGCGGCTTTTTGGCCACGGGAAGGAAGTGTAGAATGTCGTCAGCGAACAGCGCCAGCTCCATCCGTGGCTGCTACTTTTTGACTCTTGTTATTTGATGGCATGTCATTAGTGTACACAGCGTCTGATGAGACAGAACCTATAACCATATGAGTTTATAGGTTTATTCAGCAAAAAGGGAAGTACTTCCTCCGAGCGAGGTGTTTGTGTTCGGTCACTCGGTGACCGCGACGCGTCAGTTCGATGGTGGAACTTGATGTAATTACAATTCTTTTTATGTTTTAATACGTAATTAAAATAACAACAAGCAAGTTTTTCAACAGTTTTTTAACAAAACTTTTCTTTCACAGGACAATTTTGAGGTGCTTAGGAAAGAAAGTTCCGTTAGCCGACACATCAATCATAGTGAGCAGTAGCGCCCAAAACCTATCACAAGTCAATAGGTAATTAAAACTGGTATCTTTTCACATTACAATATTACGAAATATATATCCGGAGCAAGGAAAATATGTCCAGGGGATAATTTGCAGATAGGTCCAGGGGGTAATTTGCAGATAGCACCAATCGGAGCTGCTTATGTGATGCTATTCAAACAATGGCCCACCTTAAATCGTGCCCTACTTGTCCTAAAACCTGCACGCAAACTGTCAAATGTTTGCCACCGACATCGCTATCGAGGTGGCCAAATTCTGGGCCAAAACAATTTTAATTTGTCGAAACGATAAGGAAAAGATTACAATAAGTACCAAAATGGCTTGAATTTATAGGTCTTTTAATAATCTCTCAATGTTTGCTTTAGGTCAGCGTTGGCGTATCACAGCAGTACTGAGCCAGGGCGCCAACTGAGGAACATTGGCATCTCTGCTTCGTCCACCACATCCAGGTCTACTACAAAGACTAGCTCAAGTCCTTATAGGTAAGAGTACCTTCTGCTATTTTATAAATTTTTGGAAGTATATTTTTCTCTTTTGTTTTCTCTTACGGTACTCTTTGAGATTACAGGGAACTGTGTTATTTCCCTTCATTTGATAAAAGTATGCAACTAGGTAGATTACTTATAACAAGCACTAGCCGTCGGATTATGTGATTAGAGACCTTGAGGACCAAAACACATGAATCAGCGTTTTATGACGTGGAACGATGGAAATCGCCGTTTGAATGTTTTTAATTGGATATAGAAATGTACTATTGTAGTCCAGTAATATTATCATCTGAACTCTAAATGTTAGATTTTTGTCTGAATGTTCGATACGTCTGTTACGATTTTTGGCAATGTTGCGTTATGGATACGCCAGCCCCATTGTATCTTCTTACAATACCAACAATATAATTAAATTAATGTTATAGTTCTTAAATATTTATAAAAGTTATGTTATGGAAAAGGAATCCCTAATTACCCTTTAATTAGGCCACTTAATTTCTTTGCCATCTCCGATTTAGGGTTTGCTAAAATACTTTGAATTAGCCCCGTATCCTTGATGTTCAAATGTAAATCGGTGAATAGTAATCTTTTGATAAATATAGCATTGTAAAATGCAAAATTAAAAAGTTATAATTAGTAATCTTTTTCCCTTTCCGCCCGGTTCATCCAACAGCATGTGTTGTCAGTGATACTAATGTCAACGAAGGTCACGCTTACAGGAACAATCTCACAAACTTAGATTTTTGCAAACAATCAGAACTTGGTACCGGATTTACGCTATGTCTGTGATGTTTCAAGTTACTGGACTGTTGCGAATGCGATGCGAATTTATTCGAAAGGTTAAATCGTAAATGTAGTGAGTGTTTAGTTTGGACCGTTATTCTCATTTTTGTTTCCCTTTAGCCGTAGTGACGGACAGCTGCGGCACACCAGCACCTCCACCTCCAACTACAATACGAGCGCGAGCGACATGCCTGCCTACCTCAGAGGATTTGATTCTTCTTTACATACCAGAAAAGACGGTAAGTAGCCGTTAGTTTCGACTCTGATTTCTTGTGGCCAATAATGGATTTTGCTACGCCCACGTTACACCATTTTTAGCTGCTATTTATAATACTTAATAACCGGTCCATCCGTCAAAATAAAGTTCAGTCATGAAAAAGAAAAGCCAAAATGGCTCTTCTTCTTTTCTAATGGCATATTAACTGCATCACATACTTAAAAATGACCACTTAAAAAATTGGATTTGATTTCATTGCGGGAATGACGTAAAATTTTCGAGACACATATTTCGCAACTTAACATCGTTTTCTATTTAGACGAAAGCCGTCGACGGCGCAAAGCGGCCCGAGCCAACGCCGCAGCGGCTGCAGAAGGCGAAGAAGCGACAGAGGCTACCGACAGCGACAGCGACGGCAGCGAACGCAGCCTCGACCTCGCCTCCAGCCACTCGTCCGATGACGACGAGACCAGCACGCGCCGCTCCGAACACCCGCCCTCCGCCTGCAGTCAGTATTGTAGCGCACCACCACCGACACAGCCAAAGCGACGGCCGCTCCGACCACCCGCCCTCCGCCTGCAGTCAGTATTGTAGCGCACCACCACCGACACAGCCACGGCGACGGCCGCTCCGACCACCCGCCCTCCGCCTGCAGTCAGTATTGTAGCGCACCACCACCGACACAGCCACGGCGACGGCCGGCCGACCACCCACCCTCCGCCTGCAGTCAGTATTGTAGCGCACCACCACCGACACAGCCACGGCGACGGCCGCTCCGACCACCCGCCCTCCGCCTGCAGTCAGTATTGTAGCGCACCACCACCGACACAGCCACGGCGACGGCCGCTCCGACCACCCGCCCTCCGCCTGCAGTCAATATTGTAGCGCACCACCACCGACACAGCCAAAGCGACGGCCGCTCCGACCACCCGCCCTCCGCCTGCAGTCAGTATTGTAGCGCACCACCACCGACACAGCCACGGCGACGGCCGCTCCGACCACACGGCCTCCGCCTGCAGTCAGTATTGTAGCGCACCACCACCGACACAGCCACGGCGACGGCCGGCCGACCACCCACCCTCCGCCTGCAGTCAGTATTGTAGCGCACCACCACCGACACAGCCACGGCGACGGCCGGCCGACCACCCACCCTCCGCCTGCAGTCAGTATTGTAGCGCACCACCACCGACACAGCCACGGCGACGGCCGCTCCGACCACCCGCCCTCCGCCTGCAGTCAGTATTGTAGCGCACTACCACCGACACAGCCACGGCGACGGCCGCTCCGACCACCCGCCCTCCGCCTGCAGTCAGTATTGTAGCGCACCACCACCGACACAGCCACGGCGACGGCCGGCCAACCACCCGCCCTCCGCCTGCAGTCAGTATTGTAGCGCATCACCACCGACACAGCCACGGCGACGGCCGCTCCGACCACCCGCCCTCCGCCTGCAGTCAGTATTGTAGCGCACCACCACCGACACAGCCACGGCGACGGCCGGCCAACCACCCGCCCTCCGCCTGCAGTCAGTATTGTAGCGCATCACCACCGACACAGCCACGGCGACGGCCGGCCGACCACCCACCCTCCGCCTGCAGTCAGTATTGTAGCGCACCACCACCGACACAGCCACGGCGACGGCCGCTCCGACCACCCGCCCTCCGCCTGCAGTCAGTATTGTAGCGCACCACCACCGACACAGCCACGGCGACGGCCGGCCAACCACCCGCCCTCCGCCTGCAGTCAGTATTGTAGCGCATCACCACCGACACAGCCACGGCGACGGCCGCTCCGACCACCCGCCCTCCGCCTGCAGTCAGTATTGTAGCGCACCACCACCGACACAGCCACGGCGACGGCCGGCCAACCACCCGCCCTCCGCCTGCAGTCAGTATTGTAGCGCATCACCACCGACACAGCCACGGCGACGGCCGGCCGACCACCCACCCTCCGCCTGCAGTCAGTATTGTAGCGCACCACCACCGACACAGCCACGGCGACGGCCGCTCCGACCACCCGCCCTCCGCCTGCAGTCAGTATTGTAGCGCACCACCACCGACACAGCCACGGCGACGGCCACCAGCCCGAGCGCAGCCTGACGTCATCATCGTCCATGCGTCCGATGACGACGAGATAGTTCTAATCTCATTAATAATCCCAGTATTATACAGTCGAACCCAGAAATCATAACCACACTTTGTCATGTCTGAGAGTCTACCCCCAGCGGAGCAACCCAATCTATGCAGCACATGCTCTATCATCACATCCCTAATCTGATAGAATGCTCTCACTGACGGGTTAAAAAGAATATCAACTCAGTAAGGGTTGATTTTCACATTTGAAGAATATAAGAAGACCCTAGAATTATACACTGAATTGTCAGATAAGTACGTGTCAAAATGTAAAATTAGAAATCTTTTATTAATTACTTTTATTTATATTCGTAGGGGACCGCGGTGCGAGCACAGGAGGAAACTACCTACCGAACATCACAGAGGGCGCTCCTTTGGGGATCTCTCCGCGCTGGCCTTCGCATATAAGAGAAGGTACAATACACACCATGTTTCATTCTATAGTTGTCATCATCTGATGTTGAATCTTTGATTAAGAGGAAACCCCATGGCCGTTTTTCCATATAAACGTAGTCCCCTGCTTCCTCCCTGGATAATGCCGGTAGAGTAATATTTTTTTCACTAGAAAATCTTTTTTATTCTTATTTTCTACCGGCATAGACGTATACATTTTATTCTTATTTTAAATAACTTTCAATTAATTATAATACTCCGTTTTGGTTTTATTATATTATTTTAGTTCATTGAATCATAAAAACAATAACAATAAGATTAAACTATTTGTTATAAAAAAAAATATTAGCTGGGTGAGATTTCACAACCTATGATTGGATTTCGGAACGTGACATAAATCTTTATTTTTATTTTGTCTTTGTCTTGTACCTCATGTCAGTGTCAACATTTACGGAATCGTTTTAATTGTTATTTATAAGTAACAATATATTCCTACTTTAAATAACTTCGAATTAACTGTAATACCCCCTTTTATTATTTTAGTTTTTTATATCATTAAAACAACGAGAATAAGGTATATTTAGATTAAACTTTATGTTTAAAGATTTTTTTTACCGAAAGTTGATCGCTGTTGTGAGGTGCAAAATTGTGTGTTTCTCGGCAGAAAAGTTTTTAGCGTCTTGTACATTTAAAATCCTCCTAGAATCATCAATCCTAGAATCCTTCACTTGCTCAGCTTTCAATAGAGGTAACTCGCCGCTAAATAACCAACTTTCCAGCCTTGCATAACAAATAACTATTCCCTGAATATCTATGACCATTATTAGCCATAGATATTCAGGAATGTCCCTATGATTCTCTTTTTTTCATAAATTAATTATTAAAAGAGATATGAACGTTCAAAAAAATGTTTAAACATCCAGAAAACAAATTTGACATAGGATCACAGCTAAAGCCTTTTTTTTTTTTACGAAAAAAGTACTTAAATCGGTTAAGTTTCGAAGAAGGTATCAGGGGACTACGAATTGGTGATTTGGTCAACTTTTCATAGGAATTTTTCGATTCTCTCGCCCATGGTGTTTCCCCTTAAAAGCTGGAGCTGATGCACACGCTGTGGTTACCCTGTTTGACTGCGATTGTGGCGGTCTAGAAAGTTTTGATATGGCCAGGCCAGTCATGCGACTCCGTACTTCGGAAAGCTTGTTAAGCGGGTGGTCCTGTCTGCATATTCTATCATTAATACCCACCATTTCGCATAATTTCCGCATGGAAGGATTTGTTCCATTCTTGTTTATCTATCCATTACGAAGGCGTGTGCCGCAGAAGTGGGACTATTCAAACATGACTGCCGATGAACTATGTGCTTATTTATGTGTATATGTTAACTATGACCTTTTCAACCAGAATCCAACCGCCCGGATATGGGTCGGTGGTCGCAAGAGACCGGGTCGGACACAGAAGGTCAGCAGGGCGGGATGGCGTCGCCTTCACCTAACCCGCTGCCCAACCCCGACCTTACATCGGATGTCTACCTCGGCCGACATCGTATGAAGCCGTCTATTCTGGAGAATGTCCATGATACTTATGTAGCCAGCGTAGAAGCTTCTAGACTGCCACCGTTGGATAACAGGTATTACTTTTAAAACGAGTCTCGGTGGGCCAGAAAAAACCGAATCCGACAATGAATGTAAATACTGCCCATATAAAAAAATTACCATACTTCTGTAAGATTATTCATGTGTTAATCAAGTAAGTATATATTTAAAAGTTTTAATGACAGATCCTATCAGGAAATTGCACGGTGTCTGTGTTTTTTTTCCGAAATATACTTTTGAGAAAACGCTTTTCTAACATCACATTTTCCTAACCAGATATGGAGTCATGGAAGACGAATTAATGTACGGCATTATGCCGACCGATACCGAGAAGCAAATGCCGTACGACCCCAACTACCCGATATCACCCACCATGTACAGACTACCAGGCAACCCGTACGGGTCCAAGACTTACCTTTCTTCAAGGACCTCCGACTATGGATACAGTCCTACTAAATACCTAAATACAGAGACAAACGTATACGGGTCCAGAGATTTCAGAGATTCGGGTGTTTCCACGAGAGAACACGAAGGCTACCCTCCGAGGGATTTTAGGGATTCCGGGATTGCTACAATGCTGAAGAATGATTACCAGAGGAAGATGGAAAGTCATTATGGACCAGATTACAGTGAAAGAATGTCTGATGGATCAGACAAACACCACCCTCACGATAAATACCTATTTCCATACACAGGTTTGTAATACTATAACTTAAATTCTCAATTTGTGTGCCATTGAGTGAATTTAAGTTGTTTGATTTAATTTTGTTAATGTTTCTCACATTTCTGATTTTTCGTTTGATGATAATTTCATTACAAAGATTTTCGTTTTACTTTTCTGCTGCTGCTTTGTAAATGTTGAGCTACACAGTATTTTCGGTCGGGCAATTTTAGTTACTTCTTTTGCAATTCTGTGACATTCGTTTGTGCAACCTCAATACTTCTGTTTCTAATTACTACATTCAAAGTTGTTGTAGCAGTATGTTTTTCACACAAGTCTACAAAAAAACTTTTATCCCAATCTACCTTGGTCTTACCCAGACAACACAGAATAATTCAGTATACTTACAACATTCTTATAAATAGGATCAAAACATAAAATGTGAAAAGTACCAAATTGTTACTAAAATAAATTAAGATCAAGGTAGATATGGATGGATAAACGATTGTATTTATTTTTATGTGAAAAAATATATTGGTACAATAACTTTACAAAATGTATCTAAAATGGTCCGACCTCAAGCCCCGTGCCCTGTACGATAGCTTGTGACCCTTTACTTTGCTTGGTGTAGCCGAGGAGGACCACACGAGCTTGCGCGCCGTCAGCCAGTCCCCGCAAGTGCATAACCCGCACGCAGGTAACACGCTGGATATTTTGTGCCTTATTCCGTTACTTTAAAGTAGCTTTTTGATTGACACGAGTCATTTTTAGCGCTTTGTTATTTTTGACATTATTAGGGGTCAAACTAGTCATACTAAAAAAATCTTAAATAATGGGAGGTTAGTTACTTTTTATTTGTAACACTTGAAGTAAGACGATTCAGATGATTGTCATTTTTAGTCATTTTTAGCGCTTTGTTATTTTTGTCATTATTAGGGGTCAAACCAGTCAGACTAAAAAAACTTAAATAATGGGAGGTTAGTTACTTTTTATTAATAACACTTGAAGTAAGACGATTCAGATGATTGTAGTGGCATTCTACCGGGAACAGCCCCCCTATTACAACCTTTAATTACCAGCCAAAATCCAGTGGAACTACTTAATGGAACGTAGCGGATTTAAAGAGGTGTAAAATATTGGTGCGAATTATTCATAAATGGTAGTCGACCCTGCTTCGGCCACTCTAAGCTCCTGTTGTGGCCACTTTTAACTGATCCTTATTTTCATAGCGTTAAGTTTGAAAGTCTTGGCCTCCGATCAACGCCAAAACACACTTCGGCAGGCTGATTTATCTAACAAAAAATCACCTAGCACCTCCCTGTTATTACTGTCATTTTGTACACTGTATGACAGCCACAACAGCGACGAAACTGAAACTGAACAGAGTTTTCGTTAGATAATCAGCCCTCGTGTCGCGGAGCCATATCGGAGATAAGTAGGGTTAGGGCCATAAGTAAGGTTAAAAGTGGCCACAAACGGGACAGTGGTCGTCTACCCTACATCAAACTAAGTTTAATGATGCCCTTATATTTTCATATAGGTGAACCTCCGCAACAAATGGGGGCGCCACTAGCAAGTATGGGCGAAACTAGCGAGTGAGTTACAAAACTTCTTTTTTTTGCATGATAAATCTATGCTAGATTTATGTGAAATATCGTGGAAGTATCATCTTCTTTCAACATAGTTTATTAGAATAATAGCAGAGGGGAATGGGTACGCATTTACCTGCTCAGTCTCGATTAATCACCTCTAGCACAAGTTTAAATAAACATGCAACAATTTGAGAATTACCTACTAAAGATCTATCTAATACTCTTATTAGTGAAATAGCCGATTTGCTGCTTTTTTTTACAATGACATATGGAGAAACTGTTGCAAGGGGAACTAGCCTTATGTCGTTGGGAGATCGACTATGTTCCTTACCTTAATTTCCAATAAAGATTAACACAGAGGGTTATTTTACCAAATATAACATAGAAAACACTTATTAATTTTTGAATACCTTTAAAACTTCGATTTAAAAGGGACCTCAACTTTGTAAAATAATTTCTCTGGAGTTAATAATCACTATTAAACAATTGAACCTACATTTTAATAACCGTCGACATCATAATGATAAATTGTCGGTAGATGGTGGCGGTTGTATGAGAAACACTCATTATAAAATCATCTTTTGCTTTGCTAACTGGTGGTGTGGCCGCGCGCAATATCATCTTCAATCACCTTAGAGACGAGGTAAACTTGCATGTCTTTTTATATTTAAGTCTTATTTTACATTCTAACCATGTATTATTTGTAAAGTCAACAGTACGTCAATCTTAATAGCCGTACTCAAACTTCAAATCACGCTCATTTAAGTAGGTATGTATGAGATTGACAAGCTAAGCTTATATTGTGTAATTTATAGTTACATAATTGTTAATTTATATTAAACATTTGAGCGTTCAATTATATAAAATTCATCACTTTAGTACCTACTCTTTGTAGTGACTACAAAAACAGCTCTTATGTCGTTTGTAATAAAGGCGCGCTGTAGGTTAAAGATTATTGATCTGCTGCCGACATCACAATACCATGTCGCAGACTAAATAAGTAATAATAATATAGTTTATTATCCAACTGAATACAAGCCCAGACTCGGATTTTTTTTTTATTGACTAGAGCCGGTCTAGTCACTAGACCGTACTAACCTAAACTTAAATTTCCATGGGATTGGTAATACGCCATCTAGCGGAATATGCAATGGACTTCATATAAGTTCGCCATATAAAACTCAAACCCTGCTCTCATGATCATGAATCATGATCAACTGACCGCACCGCGTGATCATGAAAAACTTACAATAGTGCTAGTGCGAATTTTACATCAAATCACGTGCGATTCTCAAGGATCTAATATTATACTTCTGAAATCTTGGCTGGTTTGATGGCTTAAATAGGTTAATGGTAATATAGGGTAGTAAACCACTTTTGCTCACATAATATTAAAAAACTTTTATTTTTATGTGCAATAAAGAGTATAATAAGTAAAATGGGTAATGTCTTCTTTCATACATTGTTGCCAATATATAGGAAAATATTCTTCCTTTCTTTAATTTACGTAGGTCGCCCTATGCCTCGATAGGGAAATATAACAATTTTAAAGCTATTTGTTAGTATTTTTCATAATTTATAATAATCAAATATAAAATGAATAAATAACCGAATACCTGCCAATATCAGTGAGCAGCGATTTGTGTATAATGATGTTTACACTATGTTTATCATCGGTCACGTGCGGTGACGCCCGTATCGTAGCCTTGCCAATGAAATAATACTATATCGGATTCTTTATCACGGGTTTATTTCTGCAGTCTGCACATTCCTATTATTGATTTAGATTTTCCCACATTTCCCACAGAAACGGGAAGCACGAGGGTAAAATCGTGGGCAGCCATTATTTATTTAATTAAGGAAATAAATAAAGCTGACTTTTTTCTTATGCCAAAATGTTTTTTTTTTATGTGACTTTATTTGACAATTGTTTTTCGCTTTACAGGAAATCTACTACTGAAGACGACGCCGAAACAAGAGTTTAAAAACATAGTACAAGATTTCCAATGAATCTCAATTAGTAAATAAATACTTAATTAATAATTATAAACATAATTTTAAGCGTCCTAATGTTAATTTCTTGCAAGACTGTCTAAACAATCAGTACTCCACTGCCATAGTTTAGAATGTAAATGCTATTTATTTGTTTTGTGTAAAATAATTATGCTTTACATAAGTAGAACATTTTGAATTCACGAATTAATTATATTATTCTCAATTTTATTAGTAGGTTGATTGATGTAGGTGCTCAATTTCTCTTAAAGACTTAGTTAATCCAAACCATCAGGAAATATTGTATGTCCTGATGACCTACATAATAATATTTTTTTACAAATTGAGCTTACTTGCCCCTGGTAACTGATACATGCAAACTGCGAATAACTGTGGCATATTTCGATGTATTAAAATACACATCAGAGGTACCTACCTATATTTTACCGGGACTAGTGCAAAGTTGTTTGATTACGAGTTATTTGTAGTACCTAGATCTAGGTGTAGAATAGAAAAGCCCTAGGGTGCCTAGGGGCATACATTGGCGTAATATCCAAAGTCATTTGTAAATAGTTAATTTAAAGTTTTAGTTTGATCACAACTTTGTATAATTTATAGCAAATCTTGTACAATCCTATTTGTAACCTTAAAACTTCTAGTTTTTAAATATTTCAGATAATTTCATCCACAAAGTTGTATTCAAATTAGATACATAAAAGTTTTGCATTACATACATAATTTAATAAAATATTAAATATATATATATATTAATATTTAATAGAATATAAAAAAACCAAAACATTGATGTAAGTTAATGGAACATTAGGTAATGTTGAATTGTGAAATAAAGAAAGCATTCATAGGCAATGTATAAACTGATGTTCAACAACATTATAATTTAATCACTAAATAATAACATTTAGAATTGAATAGAACCAACAAATATTTAAATTATGTAACTGTGAGTGGCCCCAGATATTAATCTAAGTTATGAGAGTTTACCAACTATCGCGACAGAAAAGTTGTACAGCGCCCCTAGCGGTGAGTATCCTAAACTATGTTCAGGTTTATGTCTTATTACACGATTCAATTTCTAGAGATCCTTATTAGTTCACGCTATGAACATTGGTTGAAAGCTAGTGACTTCACTTAATTGAATAAGTGTGTTTCCCGAGTAAAATGTCTCCAGATAAGGTCAGTCATCTGACAAAATGGGATACGATATGTGCTTGCGGATACGATTTTTTTATACATCTTTCGATTTCCTACACATTGAATAGTGTAATAAGTATTTTATTAAATGGTTGGATATGGAGTAGGTAATGCAATTTGATAGTCAATATTATGAGACTAGTTAGTGGGATTGAAATCTTTAATAACTTTATTTATAAGTGCAGATTATGTACATAGGAAGAGTGTTGTGTGCATTTTGAGCGTTTTAACGAAGATTCCACCTATGTTGTAAATATAGAGATTTTTACACTTATAGCTCTAAGTATATAGGTATAGTAAGAAAGAAGCTTTATTTAGGTACTCTGTAGTTTCACATTGCCATATAATTTTTGTATGATGTGTTTGTATCTTGTAGTAGACGAGAATTAATTTATATAATGGTGTATTTAAACAAATACCTACGCATTTCATAGAAAGCCTTGTAATATTTGTGGTTTCTTTAAAGAAAATTGTGTGAAAACTAATGTAAATAAACATCTAAAGTTATTAAAAATGTAATTTTGCTTGAAATATAGGCAACGATTTTGAAAAAGTAATGCTATAAATATGCCACAAAAAAACTAATAACTACTTATATTTAGTTTGCGAACAATTAATGAAGTGATCTCAGAGTCTCAGGCACATTCCATATTTATATTATTGTAATCGATGCAACATACCTACGCAATAGAGTAATCAATGGTTTTACATGTAGAAGTTTTATTTGAAGTATTTATATAAAAAGTCTGCCTTTGGTACCATCACATCACCAGCTTTATTTCACAACTAAAGAAGGAAAGGTATAATATCAATTTCGACTGTGCCTAAATGTCTACCCGTATGGTCTGAGGGCCCAGTGTGAGTTTGCAAATGTCCAAACAGTAGTTCGAGTTAAATTTTGACAGATAGATCTTAATGCAATGGAAATAAGGTTAAGAACTCAAACGGGATAGTAACATTTGCGATAGTTGATTTTTTTTAATGACACTAGTCTAGGCTAGGCCCTCTCAACTGTGTGCTTAGTGCGAGTTTTTTCTACTCACGGTCGATAGTGAGCGCGTTAAGTTTTTGTATGGCGTTGGTGTAGTCCGTGGCGTAATCCGCTAGATGGCGGGCCGCTGATTTTATACAAATATCGACGCGTTCATGATCGAACGCGAGTAGAAAACACTCGCACTAAGCACTCTGATACAACAGCGGGGGCAGTTTGGGTTTGGGCAAATTTGGTACTTATAATAGTTCATGTTCAATCCGAGTTGCAATTTAATTAGACATTATATTCTATTACAGATAAAAAGTTCAATTGTAACATTAACTAAGTTATATACACTTTCATAGTGGTACAAATGTAACATCTGAATGTTTTTATATAATGAAATAAATAAATATTTTAATGCTAAAATTATATTTTTCTTCATTATTTCCTCCAAAAGAGCGCAAAGCCTTATTTGAACCAGTAACTACTCATGATCGAAAATGTTAATGAAACAAGGTTCGTTCCGCTAGAGGTTTTTGGTTTTGGATATTTTTCCCTCATACCTCCACCAGTTGCTCTACACTACACACTAGATACACTTCAAACATCTAGCCACCTCTCCAGCACTAGAAAAACGAGGTTAAGCGAGCCTATGCATTCAAAACCACAAAATACTAATCGCCCCCCAATCCCCCCATTAAACATTTAGGCTGAAAAAAAATTCTTTACCAGTAAATTTACAGCTAAGCTTTATAAACGATGAACAAAAGTGTAATAATATTTTTTAAGGCTGTACTAGAGCATAAATTGTGTATAATTTATGCAGTAAAGCTGGTGTACAGCTGTATTTGGTCGAAATTATTACTTTTGGCTTTTAAATGCACATAAATACACTGAAATATAGTAAGTACTGTAAAGAAATACTATAAGCAAGTTTAGAAGACTAGAGCAGCAAATCGACTGGATACTGCTCTTGAATTCGACTATTGTGCCGCCTAAACCTGTTCAAGAGCATTGAATATTGCTATCATGTGTATATTGGTGTAGAATTATTCTATTTATAAAGTCATCTTAATAATAACTTGATAGCTTGATAATAACTGTTCAATGGTCATCTAGGAAACCCTAAGCAAATCTCTTTATAAGAGTCTTACCCTATTCTTAAGATGACGCGATTAAATATTTTTCGGTATAGTACAGTCCCTGGTGTTCCAGGAGATTATTATTATTTTGATAGTGTCTATATTGAGAATTATTGAGCTTATTGATTATTTTAATACATAAGTAAAACTTATGATGTGTCCGTTTTTTGAGAGGTGCGCCGGAGTAGGGGAGGGGGGAAAGGTTGAGTTTATCGCTAATACATTTAAAACGGCGCGTCTAAACTCTTTATTATTTTCAGAGTAAAGTTTTATACAGTTTTAAATGTTATCTGGAGCTCCACACCCCGCCTACATATCTGAAAAGAGCGTCGCAATCTCACATCGCCTAATATAAATGATGCGAGATGATCGCAGCGACGAACCTTGCGTCCAGTTTTTGAATCGCGATTCTGAAACGAAACAAAGGTACGGTACGCACAAAAGAATATATCCAGTAGGCTTATTACGAGTTTGGCAAACTTGACTTTACAGTAAACGTTAACGTAAAATGTAGCTCTGTCTCTTTCACACTTAGCGACTGTTTTACCGACATGAGCAGTGTATCCGATAGTCTACGCTCACGAGTCCTGTAAATGTCATGTTAAGCAAACTCGTAATAGGGGTACAGGTAGCACAAACGCTGTGTAAAATTTTTGTTACATAGCATAGAATCATTTAAAGGTTGTGTAGCCGCTATTTATAAAAAAATGCAGTCGGATAGAGGGATACTATATGGTTAACATCTTGTTTTGATCATAAGCTTCATAAAATAGCGGTGTAAACGTTTAAACAGCGTTTTTAGGTTGCTGTCATTTAACAGAGCTTGAAATAAGCTATGTAAACGTTTTCATGACAATTTTGAAAAGCATTCGTAAAAGAGTTTCCTACGCAGGCATTAAGTTGTTATTTTCTGTATAAACGTGGGGTAATTTACTTTTGTAGTGCTTTAAGTACATATACATAGTGTTAAAAATGACGAATACTCAACTACATCCTATTATTATTAAAAAGCACTGTACGTTACATTTAAATAACTCTTCGCCATGAGGAATCGATAAAGTGCTGATTAAAAGTTGTCATTATTGTCACTAGTTTGCCAGCCGCTATTTATGTGACAAATTTGTTACTTATAGAGCACTGTTAAAATGCTTTACCTAGATAAATTTATAAAGCTTCAAGTGCTTATTTATTTCACCAATAAAATTCAGACACACTCACTCAGATAAAAATGCACGATGTTCATTTTGCTGTCTCTTTGCTTATGTCACAACTCATAGCAATTTAGTAGCTTCTTTTCTCGCTAACGGCATCATAAATGCTAATACCGTAGCGAAGAGCAACGTAAGTGCTCAAATTTAGCATCCTTCATTACAATAAACAATATTAAATACTTTTTTGTAATATAAACAGCAATGCCATTTTTTTTGTAGTTTCTTTTCGCAGAATAAATCATTTAACAAATACAAAATGCATATTCCTTGGTAATTACTACTAAAAGAGTTATGTTTTGTTAAACAAAAGCTTTGTTTAGCTGTTACAAAACGTTTGTTTACACCATTAATGAAAAATGTTATAATTACTGCTTTTAGCATTTTTTATTTTTATGTATTTATTACATAATAACATGAGTAGGTATAAATTATCAGTAAAATTTAATTTGCATATGAAATAACGCTTCTTTACGTGTCACCACCTTCAAAAATACCATAATTTTAATAAGTTCGCCATTAAAGTTGACAAGATCACAAATTGTGAAGAAGTAATAAAAAAATTAATTCTCTTTGTTCGGCATTATATTGCTTCAAGTTGCAAAAACTTACATCTATATAATTTGGACTCAAATAAAAGTTGCTTATCAAGCAATTATTTGACTATTGAAAAGCATCTTAAATAGCTATTTCACAGCTTTTATGAAGCATTCAAATGCTATATAAAGTGCGTATAGACGTTTACATACACATTTATCTGACAACCACTGCAGGCAAAGGCTGTAATAATTACGTTTTCATGGCTTTTATATCAACTATTTGTGCTACCTGTACCCACCTTTATCCTATACTTATATTTATTTAATCCTAAACGATAACGAAAGAGTGTCCTACCGAGAGCTGTTAGAACAATATTAATGTTTTTCTTATCAAACACGCTTTTTGGGTTAATCACACCATACCCACATGAACCTGCTAGGGTAGCATGAGCGCCGCGACTCATTGTCAAAGTCTGTAACGCTTATATCAATACGGTGCGAGCGGGACAGACACTGCGCTTGCTCGAGAAAAGTGCCGACAAAGCTTTGACGGGGTGCGCATGCTGCGCCTGCTGGGTAGGTTCTTTAGGAGCAGCCGCAGTAAAGCGCAAATTTGTACCGGGTTCTGAATATAATCTTGCACTGAATGTAACAGCGGAGATGGTGGAGGGCCGATGTGTTCAAGATGGTTAAAATACACTGTTATAAATTGTTAAAAAAATATACTTGCCTGCAAGACTTAGCTTGTACAAATAGACACCAAATTCGATGCAAGCCGCAGGAAGGAACTGGATGCAGACAGATCGGGGAGAATGGCACCAAAATCCCTCCCGCGTTTTAGATCGCACCTTAGTCATTTTATTCTATCTATCGGTCCTAGTAGAGGAAGCGTTTTCAATACCGGAAACTTTATCGCATCTCAGACAGCTCTGAAAACTGGAAGGGTTTCCATAAACGTTTCTATGAATTAATGACAGTAAACCCTCCCGCATCTCAAGATGTACCGGTGCTCTGAATACTGGAAGCGTATATGGCTTTCCGTTATCACCTCGTCCCCACGAAGTGCGACGACATCGATACGTCTTTTTTTACCTCAACCTCGGAAAACTCGTATCCATGTGGGCGCCAGAGGGGACGAATTAGAGACGGGATTACAGCACCTCATCAAATACAAATTCTCTAGAAACCCGTGTTCACCACGTCAACTAAAAAGCGACGAGATATATACGCGTTTTTTTAAGTAATATGCGCGTATTATCGTCAAATCCCGAAGCGAGCTCGTCACTATGAAGTGATGAATTGGATATACTTATCTACAGCCCTATTGCATTGTATAAACGGTGAAATTTGTTTGCGAATCAGTTGATACCAGCGATCTCTATGGGCCTTTCTATTTTTTCACTTGCTTACACTTTATTGCATTGTGTAAGCGGTGAATTTGGCTTGTCTACATACTTACTGAGAGTAATGGCGTTATGTCTTTTTTTGCAATGTGCATATTTATTAAACGGCTTTGCGTAGTAAATTTAAAAAAGTGTTACCCAATGGATAGATACTAATTTAAGTATAGGATTAAGATTCCCTTTGTCATGGAAATAACAATAAGCTTTGAAGAGGGTAGTATTAATTAACCGATCGACTAAAAACTTTTTGTGCGATGAAAATACTAGGTGAGCGACTTAGCCGCCAATCTAACTTATCTAAACCAAGTTTACCGCAACTCAACCTAGATTTTTAGTCGGTCAATTTAGTAATTTTCAGTCGACAGGTTTATTATATTCCTTTTGAATATACATGTATTACTCAACTACTATAACTTAGTGCATGATTACTAAGATTGACTGGAAAATATAAAAAAGCAGAAAGCTAATTTTTATGTAATACACTACGTATTTTGTAGGTACGAGTGTAGGTAGTAGGAAGACTTATAAGTAGGTAATCATAATATCATTATAATACATTTAATCAATATTATTCTAGATTGTGCTTAAATTCCCTGTCGCTAAGTGAGAGACGTAGTAAAAACGGTTTTATAATACAACATTAGAAGTATGTTGGTATAAAACCGTATTCAACTGGTCTACTATAAGGCCCCGTAATGGAGACGGGTTTCTAGAGGTGTGACCGTTTGAAGTAGCTAAAAAGCCGTATCTAGCACGACCCCTCGAGCGACCAGGTGAATACGGGTTTCCAGACGTTTTCGCCCAGAAAAAGCGTATCGACGTCGTCACACATCAAGGGGACGAGGTGATAACGGAAAGCCATAACGCATACTGGAAGGGTTCCCATATACGCTATTGTGCATGATGCTGACTTGCTTAGCCTGTTACGAGGTGAGCGAGACAATAACACGTCATCGAGGTATCAAATCGATAAAAGCCTGCCACATAAGCTATCCATAACTTGTCAGTAGGTGGTGAAACCGACAATCTGTTTTAACAGCACTACGTTTGTAATCCCTATGCCCTATCCCTAATCCCTATGCCCTATCCCTAATCCATAGGGCCTATGGATTAAGCTAAAAGACATCGCACGACTCAACACCGACTCAACTCCCTACCAGACTCACAGGATGGCATTGAATCATGAGCTTCGTAGCGTGTTACTTACGAGTGGATATTTCAATATTAAATTGAAAGTCTACAACGCGTTAACGACGAATGGTTCACGCCCACGCAGTCCCTACCTGTGGTAGTCACAGATATTGTTAAAATATCCACTTTGCACCATACAAAGCATTTCAATGTATTACATTAGTTCCATGGATTTGAAATGGAGACGACGCAACGTTGGTCGAGTCGATGTAGTGAGCGACGAAGGCCTTTAGTCTTTAACTACTTTTCCTTTTAAAATTACAGACAAAAGCTAATTAAATAACAGTAGCAACTTTTATCTATTTATTCATCAACATACATAATATCTACATTTGCACAAATAAAATATATTAAACTTAGAAATTACATCAGTAATTGGTATCTTAGGACTGATATAATACTTTCTCAATCGTTTTGTTCCTTGTGTACACATAACTTGTGCCAATAATTAATGGCTATATATTATTAGACAGAATGAAAATATATAGTCCATGGCATTCACATCAACACCTAACGATAAGTTTATATATGGATATGAATTTACAAGTACAATAAATTAGCAGACAGGTAAGCAAACTAATATTTACAGTTGGAAATGAAAATTTAGATTAATAAAATATTCGTTCTTATAACAGGATATCTGTATATTATTTCAAAAGTACTTTAACATGAGGACATTTTCCACGAAGAGACTGAATGGATGGCAGTACAAAATCTCTTAAACAATTTTGGGATAACATGAGATAAATTTATGTGTCTCAAAATGGAAAATAACCTTAAGATTTACTCTTTAAGAATAACATATGGGCTATTGACTTACAGAACCAATGAAGATTTCACAAAACTGAAATTAGGGTCTTATGGAATGTTTAAGCCTTTAATTAAATGACTAGATACACTATTGTTCCAGTTCTTCAAGAATTTTATCTCGTCAAAGAAGGATGTTAAATCAAACATTTAACCAGACATCAAACAATGTGTAACTAGTCAGCTTAACAATGGGATACTTGTGTTAACATGGCTTTAAAAAAAACACAATGTATAAAGTTAAAAGTCGTCAAAACACTCCAATACAAATCCTTCACAAATGTCTGTACCTTAGCACAAAATGCAGTAACTGAATAATAAATAAGTCTAAACGTCAATTTACAATTAGTTTATATAGTTAAAGTTATATTTTATCAACAAATTACTATTATGATAGTGCTAAGATCAGAAATTGTTTACAAGACTTCATTAACAATATTACTAAAAATGTACATAGCACACACCAGGGTAATAGAATGTTGGTAATCCAAACATACACATGTTCAACACTGTAATTATACTTATTAATTTCAAGCTTTGATTTTACTCCTGTGATTAATATCTTGAAGCACTGAATTTTTGGGGTTACAGATTTTACTAAGAAGTCAAGGCAGGAACTATCCAGTGCTGTAGTCCACTGAAAAAACAATCAGTTATATAAATAAATAAGAAGATATATAACAAGTAAATTAAAATTAATGTATTTCCTTAAGTTTTCTTACATGTATAAATGAACAATGCAAGATTATAATAAATGACTGTTCATTCTTAAAAACTCATATTACTTGTAGTTCAACTTCATGTTGACTGTTAAGTGTTAATGTTAAATTATTCAATCAATAAAGAATATAAATCAATTAATCCTTGGACCTCAATACTTTCTAGAATTCAAATGAGCTCTGAAAGAATTTATCTGTGCATGCAAATTTTAAGGCCATCTCTCTAAAAAAAATTAAGGGTCAGGTGACTTAAATTTTGTTAAAAATTTACACAAACCCATGGTTAAGGAATGAGACAAATTGTATGAAATATCATACAATTTTCAATCTATCTTTACTGGCTCAAGGATTAATACTAGAGTTAACATATAATTGTTAAAACTACCCAGTTAAAAGAAATTCAAAGCAAATTTACAAATACTCATTTTTTTTTTTATACTTACACTTCACTTTCAAACTTTCTGTCTCATCTTAAGTTACTGGTTGCCCATCTTGACTTTAGACGTCATGTAAATTCCGACAATGAGTCCAAAAAGACCAATGGCCGATCCAAAGATTTCTACAATCAGGATCTTCACAAAGAGGGCTGCATTGGCTGCATCAGCTAAGGCCGCTCCGGAGCCAACGATCCCGACGGCGATACCACAAAACAGGTTTACAAGGCCCACTGCCAGACCAGCTCCAAACATTACATAGCCAGCCATCCAATTTTGTTGCTTGATGGCGACGTCCACAATGGGTTCCGTGTATCTTTCTAACATACCCGACAGAACGATTGCGGTAATCAATCCGTAAATAGCAACAGCTTCACAAAAGATGACGGAGATCAAATTCTTGGTCTTGATTCTGGGCGCTTTGACACCTCCGCCAACTATGCTTACTCCAGTCGTGTGAATTCCCATGGCGGCGCCGACCACTGAGAAAGCCACGGCAAACGCGATTCCAAGGGTCCCCCACATGTAAGGGGAGGTGTTTTCCAAGAACCATCCCAGACTGATTTGCTCACCCTTTCCATTCAAGAGGTAGTACAACGAGAAGATTGTAATAGCGAGAGTCACAAGGAGCACGAACAGGTATGTGAGAAAGTATCTCATTTTGAGATATTTATTGAGCAAATCTGAGCTTTTTACCCGTAATTCCCGAAAGGGACGGCCTTTTTCGCCCAATTTTTGCCTTGACAGAAAACTCAAAACGGAGAGATCTTGTGATCACAAGATGTCAGAGACAACAAAAATGTTGCCAACTCTTTGCGTGAGATAGAATCACAGAGTACATTATAACTGAGAAAGACAGGATCGTCATAGACTGACTACCGACCTATTATACCTACTGCGAAATCCTTATGTAACAATGTAACAGTTAGCTGTTAGCCTACACAACGCATAATAGGTGTTTTAAAAATAACGAAAATAAATAGGACTTCTTATTTCTTAATTACTATATAAGTCTTTTAAAGAATAAGAAATTAAATGAATAGTAAATATTTATGTCTGTAAGTATTATAAAAACAAGTCGCGACGAGCCGCGTGTTTTGTTCGGCGTCCGCGCGCTGCCGCTGGTCACAGAATACTTAACTCACGGTGACGGCGGCGCGCTGGTGCTAACTCAATGCGACGGCGGCGCGGCGCTCATATCTAAGTACTGTCCTCCAACTCCTACCGTTAAGGAGTTCTGTAGCTTCACCATCAGCACAACAGCATCAGATATTTTTTCAAGCATACCTCACACGCATCACGTTAGCCCTACATACTGCAAAGTAGTTTCCATCGACCAATTGCAGAACTGTCTTCCAACTCCTAATCGATAAGGAGTTATATAGCTTCATCATCAGCACAAGAGCATCAGATGTTGTTTCAAGAATACCTCACATGCATCACGTTAACCCTACATACTACTAAGAAGTTTCCATCGAAAAATTGCATTACTGTCTCAAAACTCCTAACCGTTAAGGAGTTTTGTAGCTTCATCATCAGCACAGCAGCATCAGATGTTGACACCCTGAATACCTGAGTAAGACATGATTACGTAACAAAAGCACCATACGGGCATACAATGTTCGGTGGTTGCCCTCGATTTCACCTGGATTCCATCATCACATTCTGACCTGGTGAAAATGGGACCACCTTAGAAGTAAACTCCATCCAACAAACATTTTTTTTTTAAATCCGTCTATGGAACGTCCGTGAAGGAAATATCAGTTAACATACATTAAAAAAAATCGAATTGAGAACCTCCTCCTTTTCTTGAAGTCGGTTAAAAATGGGCGGCGCGGTGTCGAACATCAATGAAAAATAATTAACCAATAATAATCAACCTATGAGTGTTGAGGCAATCAGACAAAAAGCGACCTTCCGTTTGTAGACATAAGGTCGCAATTAGCTTGGCCACTGGCGGGGTCTTGTTATCCCAGTGTTTAGCTACTTAAAAAGAGCAAAAAAACCGGTATAAATCGCTTAATTGAGTCATAATCCATTTAAGTTCTCCTTTTCATGGAACCGCTTTTTTAAGGTTTGGGTCGAGTCAAACCTTATTGAAACGGTTTCTATGTACTCGCGGCCGTACCGGTTTGAAAATTAACCGGATAAACAAGCCCTGCATGGACTCTTTCGACGATTATTTTATTCAGGCACAGCACTCAGCTTTTTACTTTTGTTTAAGTATTGAAAAATGTGGACATACTGCTTTTAAAACATCTCTTTAGCTAATTTATTACCTGCCGGGCTCTAGTCGGGCTATAGCGTGAAAAATATGGGATAAAAGGGTTCATTCAATAATTGACAGATAAATGATCTTTAATCTATATGGTCAACGAACTGTCAAATCAAATCCTATCTATCTTAAGGCGCGTCTCCTGCGACTGTTTTTTCGAAACATTACACAAATAACATGAAACAAAATAATTTGTTTTCATACACAACCCGCCTCCTGCAGGAAAATGTTTTTGTGTTTTTGTTTTAAATGTCATCATGAGTTCTGACGAGTAAGACGTGCTCCGCGTTTTAGCGATTGTAGATCTAGTTTCGGACAGAAAACATAGATTTCGGGTTAGGCCATGCTTAAGAGCTCGTAATTTTAATATTTATCAGGAGCATAAAATAGAAGACCGCTTCGGAATTGATATTTATTTTCGTATGTCTGAAACGGATTTTGAAGAATTGGTTGCAGTGATAGCGCTTGATGTACAAAAAAATCCAACATGGCGTAATAACGTTATTCCCCCTGAAATGCGTCTAGGAATCACATTAAAATTTCTGGCCTCAGGTGATTCATATGTAAGCCTTATGTACCATTTGAGAATCTCAAAACAACAAATTTCAAAAATTATCCCTGAAGTTTGTTATGTTGTTGTCCTATATCCATACCCAGATTTTTACGCGATAGCCCCCCTGCCCCCGTATCGCGTAAAAAATTTGTTTATGGTAATTTTATGAGCTTCAACTGTCAAATGAAGCCCATATCCATACCCAGAACTTTATGGATATGAACATCATACGTTTTGCGGAACTTTAAGTCAATATTGTAAAAAAAATTGCCGCTATCAGATCCCCGTTTAGTGACGTCAGGTTTAACAATAGCTAGATAGCAACGTTTAACAAAACAAAGAAGCAAAAATCTATCAAAATAAGGAATTTAAATGACAGATGAAGCCCATATCCATATCCATATTTTTTAGCCGGTAGCCCCCCTGGTCGAGGCAAGAGGTAAACTTCTTGAACACAGATAATGGTAGTGGGGGATATATATGTTATATATATTTTTGTGTCATAATACTCATATTTCCAAAATAATAATTACACTTGCTTCATTAACGCCTTACAATGTCATAACAGTACCTAAATAGTTGGTGCATGTTATTATTGCAAGATGACAGTCGTTAAGCCATGTCAGAGGCCCTTTAGTGGCTTGAGAACTGACACCCGAAATTTACCACAGATTGTAGAATAGTTGTCAAAGAGTCACATACATGCGGGTCGTTCGGTAGTTGTCAAGAAATAAAACAAACCCTTCCCCTCTCCACCCCGCGGGGGAATGTTTTCCGTCGGTCACGGAAAACAAAAACATTGTGTATGAATACAAAAATGTGTATAGCCACGCCCCAATGTTTCGATGTTTTTGTGTAATGTTTGAAAAAAAACAGTCGCAGGAGACGCGCCTTTATGCTGCAAACATATAAAACATGCAACAGAAATGCTTCCATTTCTGACGCTCGAAAATGACACTACGAAAAGTGCCTTAGTTGGGTGTCACCTTCACAAATTATATAGTAATGTACAAGTAGTCACCTTTAAAAACTGTCATATTTCCCGGATTACTACGGTCTGTATCGTGGTTGAAGCAACGTCATTGAACGCCTGTCAAACGGGTCACGAAAAATTATAAAAAATGCCGTCATGTGTTTAATTACTTTACTCTTTGATGTATTGTAAAATGGTGCAGAAATAGCACAAATGATTCTCGCAAGTCTGATGGGATTATTTTTTACATGTAAGTACTGCGATTTCTACAATAAAACTTAATAAAAATAATTTTGTATCCCGTACAGGGATGTGATTATGCCGTAAGTGAAGTAATTTAAAAATAACTAAAGTATGTTTTTCAATCTCTGATTAAAAAATTACAGGTTTTGTTAATATTCATATTTCTGTTTGTTTTTATTATGAATATTGCTATTTCTATTCAAACAAAATTCAATTTTAATGACTACTGTCTGTCAGGTTTAAGATGTGAGATTTCACGCACAAGGAATATGCTGCCGCCTTCTCGAACAAGACAACTAGGCTTAGCATGTTGCAAAAACAAGTTATTTATTTTATTTTTGGGAGTTTCTATTGCGTACGCTGTGTAAACGGTTAAAGATATGTAAAAATCATGTAATATTAAATTGTTCCTCTTTAAAAGTTCTAAGGTTGTCTCACTATAACCATTTTTATAAAGATGTAAAACGTTCTAAACGGATGCATAATTTGTGTAGCTGTTTTCATAAACATGATATTAATCCTTATCTAAACAAATACGTAATTCGTCACAAATATTTAATTTTGAACAAAATTGCTCTTTACAAAATTTCATTCTATTGAACTCTGCAACAACAGGTAGGCTTGCTTACTTTATACTGATATATTCCGGAGGTTTAAGCTAGAACGTGACACGAACAAATAGCGCCCTTCTTGCCGTGGTCAGATTGTATTTGAGCAATACTTTTCTAAATATGTTGTATTCTTGTATGAAACGCTGCATGCTTCGAGTAGGCAATTTGGAGACTGCCAACTTGATTATTTACCGTTAGGAAAAACTTAGTGGATGTGTGTTGAATAGAAGTTTGGTTATAGAATAACAGAAATAAAATAAAACTAAATTAACTTAAACAGTTGTGGTATATTTATTTAGGTTTTTAATGAGGTTGGCACTGCCTAATTGCCTATATGGAATGCACGCCCCTGAGTTAGGTATTATTGATTTCTTAAATTAATATAACCTTTTTTGTTTATCCTTTTGAAGAAGTGTCAAACTTCAAACTGTTTATTTTCAAAAATAAGTGTTAATGTTACATAATATATGTGCTTATAACTTAGTCATCTTGAAAAGCTATCTATATCTTGAAAAGTGATACCTAATAATATTTCTTTTTCAAGAAATAAAATAAACTATTATTGTCATAACAAAAAAAAATCGTAAACATTGGTCTAACTAAACTTGTGTCTCGGAAACCGGAACGGTAAACCACGACGGTATCACTGGAACAAATTAGTTCCAGTTACTTTCGTCAAAAAATATTTATAACGTAGATTTTGTTTTGCATTCCAGATGGCGATATATTCTTTTGTTTTACGGTCAATATTTCTAAAAATTATAAATATATATTACCGACTAAACCCACCACTTTAAAGGATGTTTATTACGTGTAGATAATTTTCGTGTATTATCACTTGTCTATTGTGTGCGTTTCTCTCTTGTGTGAAACGGGTGTCAATAATTATTGGACGCTTGTATGAAGGGACTGCTTCCATGATTTATATGTTCGCAGATCTTATGGCTATAGCGGGCTATCTTATCTTTACTAAAATTTTTCAGTAATTAGATATTAGAAAGTTCCTTTCTTGTTTTTTCTATGACAATACAGGGCTTGAAACCGGTTTAAAAATCCCGGTGAATATAGGTTTTATTAACGTTTTTACAAATACCGCTTCCATGGTATTTGGAATGAGAGCGCTTCAAAAACCTAAATAAACCGGTTTAATACAACTACCTACTACTGTCGAAGTCAGGCTAATAGCGACCTTCCGTGTGTAGACATGAGTTCGCTACGCTAAGACGCTAATAGTCGATCTACCACTCGCGCACTCGCGTTAAGGCAAATAGTGAGCATATGTCTATATATGGAAGGTCACTATTTGCTTTGCTACTCGCGCGCTAGCGTTGTGCCGTTGTGTTTACGTACAATACAATATAAAGTTAAAAAAAAACCTCTATAAATAGCTTAATTAATTCAAAACCCTTTTAATTTTGCTCTTTCATAAAATCATTTTAAGGTTTGGGTAGAGTCAAACCTTAATAAAAAGGTTCCTATGTACTTGCTGCTTTACGGGTTTGAAAAATAACTGGATAAACAAGCCTATAGTGATTGTAAATTGATAAATTGCTTCTTTTAAAGTTGGCAACTTACTTGCGTTACGCCTGTTTTTTCTTCTTGACGATTGACGATTCAAATAAGTCCAATGGAATAAAACATATTTTTATTTTACCTTATATTTTTATAAGATCAATAACAACTCAAAATCCAAATGTTGTACCTATTTGTCTACTTCCGGTATCCCAGACGGGTTGACTGGTCGAGATCGTTAGGTAGGTTGTGGATATTTCACTTATGTATCCAATTGATATCATGGTATTCTTCGTACAATGTGCATTTGATGAAAGGAATTGGATTGGATGACTCATCAAATGTACTTGTAAGACTACTGTTATTTGATCCTATCCTTTTAAAGTTGACATTGAAATACTATTGAAACTGTTTTTTTATCCTTTATTTGACACAACCATGCGAAATCTTGGACAAAGTTAGTTATTATTGGATAAGTCGAATGGGCATACGTCAAAGGATCAAATATTGGACAAACAAACAACTGGACCAAGATATTGGATAAGTGGATTAGTGGAATACCACCCTTACCGAAATGGGATAAGCAAGCAGAGTCATAGACACACACATCATAAATAGTGGTGCTGACTTTTTTTTGTAATTACAAGTCTAATGTCTAATACCTAATCTGTGGTATTGTCATGTCAATTGTCAATGTCAAATGTGATGTGAGTGAGTGTTCTTTAAAATTTGTGGTGTTCTGTTGATGAGTGGTGTTGGTGTTTTTTGTTCTCCCGTTTTCCCAACTACCATTTAATTATTTGCAAAATGTAAAAGATACGCTTTTACTTCTTTTTAGCTTTATTAAATAAGTATGAGTTGTGATGAAGGAAGATGGAGTAGCAGAATGACTATGAAGACCTTGCAATCATCGCAAAATGATGTCTGCCTACGCCAAGTTTATTGTTCGCCATTCCTTCCTGATACTTCTCATCGTAAGTGTGATTTCAACCATACTCACTGTAATTCCATTGGTGTGTCATACCTTGCCATCGTTTTCCGATCCTTTAGTCGGCTTCGAAACACGAGGAACAACGCTAGCCCATCGATTTATAGCATGGGAAAACCTTATCGATGAAACAAGGCCTTCCCGAAGGTTAGCAGTCGATCCCAAGGAAATTGAAGATCAAATACGCATGAACCACACTTACTATAACAGAACAAGACAAAATAAACCTAGATCAGGACATGGCCACAAGAACAAAAATTGTAAGAAAAAGAAGAAAATTCGTAATAACAGCACCGGTGTTGAGAAAACTTGGTACAATTCTCCTGAATCAAACATATCTAATGGCCACATTCATTGGGGTTATGGGAAAAATGTTTCATTTGAAGATGATAATGCTGTTTTCCTCAAAGATCATACCAGACGTCAGTGGGTGTCTTTAAAAGAGATGCAGAGAACACCAGATAAATCAATCCATCTCAACTATGCTTCTGGAACATGTGGTCCTCCTGTTTCTGATTATGCCCATTTAGTTGTTACTAGTACTGATAATTCATCACTGTTAACATATGAGAATGTAAATACAATGTGCCAAATGCAAACATTTCTTGTAAATTTAGGTGGATCAAAATATTTTAAACTATGTGAAAGGTCAACACGCTCCGATGAGTTGTGTTGTCCTATCTGGAGTGTGCCAAATTATATAGCTTTAATGTCTGGCAAGAGTTCTTGTGAAAATTTAACTAGGGAAGATGTAAATAAGACAGTCAGTATATTGAAAACATGTGCCGGCTACTTTCATAATTTTACATTAATGGCATCTTGTGATTTAGATCGTTGCAAGGTTCCTAAATATTGTTCTCAATATGATGCTGTATACAATTTATTATTTTATTTGATAGACTCTAACGCATTTGCACCAGATGATAATTCTCAAACATTTGTTCGTAATGCTATGATTTTCTTGCCGTTGCCATATAGTATTACTTCACTACCTTATTATATGAAATTACAAAGTTCAAACCTTTCTTACGATTCTCTTATTATACCAGCTCTAGACTTTGGGCTAAAAAATGCCCTATTTGATGAGTGGTTAATCCAAGATACTTGGTTAATAGGTTTAGGCGGTGTGTTTGTATTCATTGGTGTATGGTTCTACACTAAATCTCTTATTCTCACTTTGCTGCTGTTTACAGCAATAGCATATTCTCTTGGAATAGCATACTTCTTGTATGTTTATGTGTTCAATTTGGAGTTTTTTCCCTTTATGAATTTATTAGTCATAGTTGTTGTGATAGGTATTGGCGCTGATGACGCATTTCTATATGTTAAAGTTTGGAATACGGTCAGCAAGCAGCTTATAAGGGATAATATTATGACTCAAGATAACTGTCTTAATGATATAAAAAATGTGTCTAGTGCTGGAGAAACTATTCTTGTACAGATCCTTGAGGAAACATTAAAGCATTCAGTAGTAACCATGTTGATCACTACAGTGACAACAGCTGTTGCATTTTATGCCTCCTATGTGAGTTACATTCCAGCTATAAACTGTTTCAGCGTATTTGCTGGAACAGCAGTTCTAGTCAACTTTTTACTAATGATCAGTTGGTTGCCAGTATCAGTATATATAATAGATGTTAAAATGTGTACAACTAAAATAAAGGTATTTGACGTACTTAGTAAAGCTATTAGTGAGGTATGGGAAGATATCATAGTTGTTTTGAATAGATTTATTATTACATGTGTAATCAAACTGCACATAGTGTTTGTTATAGTATTGGGTGCTATAGGAATTGGAAGTATCATTATGGTATTTTTTTCTCCAGGACTCAAATTACCTGAATCCAAAGAGTTTCAGCTATTTCAGTCTAGTCACCCTATGGAACAGTATGAGATGAAATACAGGGATAATTTTCTATTTGAAAGATTTGGCAAAGATATTGGCACAGGTAGTAAAATGCCACTTAGATGGATTTGGGGGGTAAAAGCTATTGATAATGGGAACCATATGAATCCCTATTCTACAGGTCATTTAATATTCGAAGACAAATTTTCGATTTCAGATCCTGATTCACAATCCTGGTTACTTAAGTTTTGCATGAGGCTAAAAGCACAGCCATTTTATCAACAGACATTAGGTCCATTACTTCCAAACTGTTTTATTGAAAGTTTTAAAATGTATATGGATCGTAATTGTATTGATGATATTGACAAAATTAATAGAACACCCTGTTGTGAAACTTCCCAATTCCCTTATAAAAAGGAGGTTTTTGATTTTTGTATTCTCAAAGCTATGGAATCTTTATATATGACCCCTCGGGAGTTATTTATGCCAGGAGTAGCAGGCCCTAAATTCCTAAGGAGCGCGACACCCACAGTAGTGGCTTTGGTAGTGGAGTTTGAAAGTGTTGTCCCTTACACAATGTCCTACACCACCATGAACAACTTTTTTCTCCATGTTGAAAACTGGACTAAAGAAGAACTTAAATCAGCACCTCCTGGCATGTCTGGTGGTTGGTTCTTGTCAGATCTTCAATTTTATGACCTCCAGAGAACTCTAGCCAGTGGGACAGTGATAGCGCTTTTGCTATCTGCAAGTCTTGGTTTCGTAGTACTTATTCCAGCTACCTTGAACTTTACCGTTAGCGTATGTGCTTTATGTGCTATGATATTTTCGTCCACCGTGACAATAGCAATATTGGTACTATCAGATTGGAAATTGAATGTGTTAGAAAGTGTAGCGATATCGACTTCGGCTGGCCTAGCTGTTGATTTTAGTCTTCATTACGCGCTCAGTTATACTAATGCCAACGGCTCAAAGACGGCGAGAGTCAAGTATGCTCTCACAGCGTCCGCAGGACCGACAGCTGCGGCGGCGTTGACCACAGGTTTTGCTGGCATATTTCTTCTTCGATCGAATCTCCTACCTTATTCTCAAATTGGAACATTCTTAGCGTTAATCATGTCTGTTAGTTGGTTTTATGCTACGTTCTTTTTGTGCTCGTTGCTTTATATATTCGGTGGGAACTCGTCAAAAGAATCTCCTACAGAGGAACGGAAATCAGTGTCCAGAGTGAGTTCCATTTGTTCTGGGGTACCAAATTTAGAAAGCCACGAACTGGAACACCTGGCTGATAGCAATCGCACAAATTTGACACATTCTCAGAGTCCATCCAGCGTTAGCGCCACTACTGTCGTGTTACACGAAGATTATGACAATGCACAAAATAAAATCGAACAGAAATCTAGTAGTAATAGTAATATAGCTTGTGACAAGGACTGAATGTTTAAAACTAATTATTATAAGTAACTTTTTGGAGTATTTATAGTAACTAAACAGTATTATAAAAACTAAATACTTACTATTTTATTATTTTTAAGCCGAAACAGAATATATGTATTTAGTTGTATTTTTGCAAAACTCACGCTTTTGTATGTACTTGATCTGACAAAAATAATAATAATATTATGTTTATGTAAATAATTGTGATTTATATTCTGGTATTAATCTTGAGTAATGATTATTGTGACAATAACTATCACATAAATAATTCATATTCGACAATATGATATCTAAACGAGCTTAGCTTGGGCATTTAAATCTGTTAATTTTTATTAGTTATAATTTTTTAGTTTGAATTATATATTGTGTCCCTATTTAGAAGTAAGATATTTCAAGCAGTCCTTGTAGGTCTTTGTTGACTGAACATAGTTGGTCTCGAATTGTTTAGTTAAATTAATCGTTAGAATCGCTACTGTTTCAAATCTTTTAATACTAATTATAAACAACTGCATTATCGGTTACCGACATCGGTTGATGCAGACGTTAAAACAAGAGCACATCAAATACACGCTCGGTGATCGGTGTGCCATTGATTGCAGTATGTAATTTTGCCAAACTCTAATTGAAATCTCATATCTTGCTCAGTATTAGGTAGGTAGTCACTATTGTAGTTTATAAAAGCAAATAGGCTGAAGCCCCTGTTGTGGCGAGTGGCCACTTTGTACCTATAAATTGGCTACAACCAGGATTTAGAGTGGCCAGGACAGGGTCGTCTACCCTACATACTATACCTAATATAGTTACTTATTCTAAGAAAAAAGATCGTCAATTTATATCGTTGTTCATCAAATATTATATGCCTAATTACTTACGAAGACTTATTTTGCCAGGATTGTTTAGATCTAGGTACCTATCTACTCTTTGTACCGCGGTGGCACCGTACTGGATCAGGTTAAAAATATCTAAGAGATATATGGATAGAGTTGGCGCCACGGATATTATCTTAAGATATTATTTAGGACCAAGCCATTTTTTTTGTTCCTAAATTGTAAATGATTATGTTATTATTTTTTGGCTACCACCTATTCCTGGTGTGATCATCACGGTTTAAAATATTTGCTTCTTATCAATTAGTAACTTTTCAGTTAAATTTAACAGAATCTTGTTTTGATCTCAAAATAATAAATAAACTGGTTAAATAATTCTAGTTTAAATGAACTATACGTAATTCGATGTTTAAATGTAAAACGTTAGGAAATAAATGTTTCTTCTGCATGTATTCATGGCACTTATCTTAGTGATTAAGTCTAAAGGAATGGGTTTAAAAATCCATTGGTTATTGTTTAAAATCTGTATTTTCTATTGTTGAAAACCAAATATTATCCAGGTACCTAGGTACCTACATGGTTCGTGTACCTACTTTTATGACAAATACTTATGCACAAAATTGTACAAAAATAAATATTTTGTTATACTGTTAAAGCGCCCATGACTTAGCTGTTAGATAAATAAATATGTGTTTAATGTAAGTCTTGATGAGCTAAGACATTCGTTATTGATGTTTTTTGGCTCATTGAGAAGTATGATGGTTGAAATGGAAAAAGCGGCACCGCCCTGCCGCCGTAAGAATAACCCAGAGATTGTTGATTGGTTCGAAATTTTGAAAATATACCTATGAGTAATTTTATGACCGATGTTAGGTAAGTTATTACATACGTAGGGTGGTGGCGTGGCGCCATTAGATCCCACTTTTACTCCCCTTATTGGTTCATTGCAAACGGCTTGAGTTTAGCGGTTTGTCATACCGAAATAAATAGCAAAAATTTGTTAAATGTTTCTTTGATCATAAAAATATTACATTTTCATACAGTTTCCCCTAGAGGTGTTTTGGAGTGGCATCAAAGACAGCAGACATTCAGGCAGGCATACATACACATGGCCTCGACCTATACCTAAAAAGGTAGATGATTCTCGTACTTAGTGCAACTTTAAATGCTGTCGAGTGCACTTTCAACATATGCTATTAAAATAAGTATTTAAACAATTTACATTATTTATTATTATTGCTCTTTTTGCCAGTTCATTGATGTTACGTTTAATGTGAAACTTGTTTCTTTTATTTGTTATGCTGAATCAAGCCTAATGTAACTACTTACTCGAAATATTGTACTTAAAGTCTTGAAAGAAACGAAATAAAATGTTAATTTTATATAATTAGTAAATATTTTATTTTTTACCAATAAACGGACCAGACACTGTAATAATGTAATTACTAAGTAGTAAGTAATCACGTAGTAATTATTAAGCAATAATGTCATGGGATCGGATCTGGAATGGACGTAGTGCGTAAGCGCTCTTACTGTTGTGTCTGCTATACGGGCACCCAGGAGTCTTTGTCCGTCTGTAGTGGATCTACATAATTTCCTCTTGATCTTATATGTGTCGTAGGATAGTTTGATAAATAGAATTTTAAAATCCTAGGGATATTGCAAAAACACGGATAATTAGACAATAGTGTTGACATTTCTCAATCCTACTGAAAAAAGATAGGGTTTTTGCAAAAATACGGGTTGCTTTAGTAACATTGGATATTCTTTACCAACTCTGATTGGCTTAATTTTTGGTTTTTGGTTTGACTGGTTCAGAAGTTTACTACACGTGAGAGAATAGATTGACATTTGAAACGTCAAGTCGTCAACCAATCAGAGAAGATGTTGTTTTGGACGGTCCGACCAGCCAATCAGTGTTCTTATTTCATAATAGCCAGGGTTTTTTTTTCGTAATCTTACTAAGGCAACCTGTTTTTTCGCAAAAATCCTATCTTTTTTCAGTAGGATTAAGAAATAACAACACCATTGTGTAATTATCCGTGTTTCCCAAAAAAAAACCATTTATCTAATTATCCTGCGACCTTGGACGAATTCGTCCAAGCCTGCGACATATACATAACAAAATGCCTAATTTTTACTCTGCCCTTCTAAGACCCAGACTTTTATAAAACACGGTAGTCTTAAAAGCCCATTGTGCAAAATTATGCACAAACTAAATAGGTACTTAACTAGCTGACAGAGACAGAATATTATAAATTTTAAGCAAGGCATATAATAGTTTCGAGATTAACATATTCTCGAACTTCCCGGTTGACTACTAGAGTTTTTTTTTGGGAAATGTTTTCTCAGAAAGAACTATTTATAATTTATTATTCGAAGGAAATACCTGTTGTTCTAATATTTGAGATATAAACATTTTCTATATATCTATTACTTTTTTAAATCACTGGTCAACCGGGAAGTTCCCGACTGTACCTTATACGAAACTCCACTACGAGTAGAATATCATAAGTAGTATCATAACACTTAAAAGGGTAATTTTTGGATAACTTAAGTAATTCACGTCGAGCTATCATTTGTACGAAATATTATACAGGGTGTTAAAAGACCCATACCGAAGCCGTAATATTTGCGTAGTATACATCTAACTAAATAAGAATATGTGAAAATAATTGCTGGGAAACGACTTTTATTTTTCGTTTTAAAAAAATGGGTGTTATTATTACACGCAAAAAACAACGCGTGCAACAACGTATGCGTGTCTAGAGGGCACGAGTAGGTAGCCGTGATCCAGATTCTTTGATTGGTTTTGATATTCATTGCGGTTTTGTAACTATAAACGATAATATTTAAAAATAAATAGTGACTTTCATCCTCAATAACTCCTTAACTATCAGGTTCCCAGATTTGTCCCCATACAAGAAAATTATTGTAACAATGGGTAGAATACGTGGTTTTCGTTTTCGTTATGGGTCTTTTAATACCCTGTATACAAAAGATTTGAAAAGGAGTTAAAAAAATAATACGTATGTACAAATATTTGTACACTGGGTGATTATTACTATAACTTTATTAGAAAGCTGGGTCCAAAGGTAGGTATTTGAATTTTTAGTTAAGTTAATATTATGGAGGGTGAGAAAAATATGAATTGTAGGTACAGTCAAGAGCAGCATGGAGCTTTTTTGATACATTTTTTAAATCTCTAGGGGGGGCATCTGTGCTACCCCCTTGGCGACGGCCCTGGGTTACTTGTACTATTAAGTATTCTGTGCCTGGGTTCATATTACAATACCATCACATACATCTACCGCGTAAAAAATATGGGTGTGAACATGGGGTTCGTTCATTCGACAGACGGTTAAATTCCCTACCCCTTACTAGCATGAACACTTTTATATATGTCGCAGCCAACTCATTAAATCAGCTGTTTGATAGGAAAGCTAGCCCGTTAATTAAACGCCGGCATTCAATTCAAAGTCAAAGCACATGGTCAAAGTCAAAGATTTTTATTCAAATAGATTTATAGATAAGTACTTTCGAATAGTCCAACATTTTTTTCCCTACCCGCCACTCAGGACATCTTTTAACTGATAAGAAGAACGGCCGCAAGAAACTTATCAGCCTTACAGAAACAACAACATTTTCAATGGAACATGTTGCCAAACACTAATCTACAATCTTGAAATATATTTAATAAAAGAAGAAAATTTTCTCATACTCATGTTAGAATATTTTCCTCTTACACAATTGACAATAGTTATGTTTAATGTTGGTGTCACATCCATGCATTTTGGTCTTTTAAATAGTCATCTACCTTGTAATAAACTTTGCTTTTGAGCGTTAAGTGCGTTTTTTAACATATATTTTAAATTTATGCAAAGGCAGCTCAATCACTTGTTGTGGAACCCAAAAACGAGCGTCTACATTTTTCAAGCCGAAGTTTTGGAGCGGCAAGCTTATTCTTGTTTCTAGTATTAAAATTATGAACATCGCTATGCTTAATAAATAAATCATGATGTTTCCTTACATATGCTATATTATCATAGATGTATTGTCCCGCTAAAGTTAGTATATTAATCTCTAAACAAATCCTTAAGAGAATCTCTACGTCGAAGTTTGTTAATGGCGCGCACAGCTCTTTTTTGAAGTATAAAAACATTTTTTAAATTAGCTGCTGAGCCCCACAACAACAGGCCATAGGACATTACACTATGAAAATAACTAGTCTTGCCGTTTCAATATCAGTTAAGAGCCTTATTTTCCTTATTACAAACGCCGCAGAACTCGACAAGGCTTCAATATGTGGATCGCATTGCAGTTTTGAATCCAATGTTATGCCAATAAATTTTGTACTCTCAACTAACTCTACTATATCCCCATTCAAATTGATAAGCATATCGACCTGCACTACATTAGGTAATGAGAATTTAACAAACTTGATTTTAGTAGGGTTAGGAGACAAATTATTACTGTTGAACCAGTGTGCGGCTTGAGAAAGAGCACTATTTACTACATCAGAGCAATTTTTTCCTCTTTTTCAATTTTAAAAATTAAAGATGTATCATCTGCAAATAGTACTGTCTCACATAATTTACTCGTGTAGTAATCCCTTACTACTAGCTACTACTTAGCTAGGAAGATTTTAGACTTCCTGGAGGCCGCCAGGCTAAAAGAGATACTATAACAAGGTGGCGAGTTACAATAGATCTTATAGGTCGCAGTGACTACAGTTCCAACTGGAGCTGCATAGCCCCTATATCCTGCAATTAATTAATTAAAAATCCCTTACTTAATATACATTAAAAACAGCAAAGGGCCCAATATTGAACCTTGGGGCACGCCCATAATAATGGGGGCTCCAGTTGAAGCAGTATTATTGACAATTATGTACTGACTAGTATGTACTAGACCAGGGGGCCCTAGTGTTGGCCTCCGCTCCCTCCCCCCACCGTCCCCCCTTCCACTGGCTTTTTGTTTTATGCACGATATTGAGCGATTAGGTAGTTATTTAAATTTTATAACAAGAGTTTATTATTACATACAAAATTAGGTCAAATGATACGTATATAAAATGATAGTTATGTAAAGAAAACATTATATGAAATGAAACTTATGTGATTATAAACGTTAGGGTAATTGAAAATATGGAAAATAATAATTATAAGAAATAAACAATAGGTTAAATAAAAATTATGTCATATTTTAAGGTCAAATAAAAATTATACCAAGTGAACGTTAGTGCCATTGAAATTAGATCAACTGTTTTTATGCCAACCGATGCGCACCCGTTATTTAGCCATTTAATTGAATGCCGGCGTTCAATCAAACGGCTGATTTAACCAGATGGCGTGACTGTCACATATATGTATATGAATACATAATTGTAATATTTTTTAATACTTCCAAAGCTGCCGGAAGTTTTTAGGAATACTTTCTTAGAAGTGGAATCTTTCCTGGAAGTTTTCATCTCTAGCTGTGCAGTGACATATATATCACGCGATAGGTATGATAATTTATGGCGCATTCTTGCTTACTCCCAGTGTGTTTTTGACCCTCATTTTGGGACAGCCTAATTTTTTTGAATGATCGAATGGAGAAATATATCACAAATGCTAGAGTAAAACTCCCGCGAGCCTCGCTTTGATAGTTTTTGAAAAAATGCGATCTAAGTAAAAGTACCGGTATTGAATTTTTTTTTGTTTTTATTATTTTTTCTTTTTTATATGAATGTAACACTTAATTTTGCAGTGTGACCGTAAAGGCCTATCATAGGACAAAATTATGAACCATGCACGAGGAAGCTACGACTTCACAGTTTCAAGATAATCGCAAAAATAACAAAATTGTAATGATTTTTTTGTGGCTAAAGTATTTAGTATTAGCATTTAATTTTTACTTAAGAACATAACTACATATATGGACTACTACCACAAAAAAAATCGATTGCTAAAACGGTGGGACTTCGGAGATATTAATTTTTAAAAAGTACCGTTACCGGTTTTTGGTTAAAGTTTTCAATACCACTTTTTAGCAATATCAAATACAGTTCTTTATTGCAGCCTCTTGGATGCGGAAGAATGCTCTCGCAGGCAAGTATTTCGTGCAAATTCTAGGTATAGGAAATCATTATATGTACAACAAGGATTTTCTAAATATTATAAACGCGCTCCGCCACTGCATGCTTCTCATGTCATGTGGAATGCACGGTCTACCAATCGAATCTTCCGATGATGAGTAATACGTAATGCGGGAAGGAGTCCACCCTCGTTAGGCATGCTGAAACCCCGCATTAATACATATTACCTGGAGGATGCGGGGGTGAGGCGCTATGAAGCCGTTCCAGACTCATAGTGCCACTTTGCCTCAGCAGGGCTTTTTTAAATCATATATTTTTTATCATTTACACCTTGAATGTGTGATATGTATGATGCATATACAATTATACATTTTCAGAATGTACAGATCACAGCCTTTAATTTGATACCGATTAATTCAGAACGAGAAGGATATGCTTCACTATTTTCAGCCATGTTTTACAAGAAAATTTAAAAGCTAGAACAAAGTTGTTTACAAATATTTTATAACACAACTATAGGCATGTAGCCTGACAGGCTCTATACGATGTTTAGATGAATATTACTCACATGTTTTTGGTGGAACGATGCTGTTGAAGACTATGTACGCAACCCTTAATGTCAATGCTCTTGCTCTTTGTGTTGTTACTCTCTATTTTTTCTCTCTTCCTATTTTCATATTGTAATGGCTGTACTTGATTTCTTTAATCCAAATTTATATACAAGTAATTCGTGTTAAATTCACAAACCGTCTTTCATTTCATCAGGTTATGGGCCCAGGATGCCGTTAGTAAAAGTATTTTGTGAGAATTACGCGTAATTACAGAAAAAGTAGACATTGCAAAAAGGTTACCGACACGGTCGCCGGTTCTTTCTTTTTTCAGCCTTTTCAGTTATTATTTCATACGAAAATGACTTCAAATAATACACTGATGCTAATTGAGAAGCTCACTGGCCGTGATAACTGGGCAACGTGGAGTTTTGCCGTAAAAGCATACCTCGAACATGAAGATCTATGGGAGTTAATTGAAAATGGACCTATGGATAAAATCAAGGATAAAAAGGCAAAGTCTAAGCTCATACTTTTGGTGGATCCTATTTTATTTGTTCACATTCAAGATGCTAAGTCCGCAAAAGAGGTATGGGATAATTTGTCAAAAGCATTTCAAGACTCTGGTCTACTTCGGAAGGTTGGTTTATTAAAAGATCTCATAAACACAACGTTGGAAACAAGTAATAGCGTGGAAGAGTATGTAAACAAGATCAGCCCATAAGTTAAGAAACATATCTTTTGAAGTGAACGATGAGTGGCTTGGGACGTTGATGTTGGCAGGTTTGCCAGACATGTATCAGCCTATGATAATGGGTATAGAGAGTTCGGGTGTAAAAATTAGTGCTGATTTAATTAAAAATAAGCTTCTACAAGAAGTGAAGCAAGCAGACACTACTGCATTTTACACAAACTCAAATAAAAAGCCCTCATCAAATAAGTTTCAATCTCAGTCTAAGTCTAAAGGCCCAAGGTGTTTTCATTGTAATAAATATGGGCATCTTAGCAAGAATTGTTGGCATAAAAAGGACAAGTCTGAAAATAAAAATAAAGATAATAATAATGGTTTTTTGGCAGCTTTTTCAGCTATGAGGCTGAATGACAATTGCAACTGGTACATAGACTCGGGTGCATCAGCTCACATGACTATGCATCGAGATTGGTTGGAAAATGAAACTACTCCGCCAGTACAAACAATAAAAATTGCTGATAACAAACTACTGCATGTGGAAAGTTGTGGTAATGTGACTATTCAACTGGACAGCACCAATACAATCCAGGTGAGAAATGTTTTGTATATACCAGAACTTGCAACCAATTTGCTATCTGTAAGCAAGATTATAAAGGCTGGATATAATGTAGTGTTTCAAAAGAATGGATGTTTGATACAAAACCAATATAAGCAAAATATAGCCTCTGCGAATATCATTAATGATGTGCCGCACGCCCCGCTCGGATTTGGCAGTGGACTGTATCGTTGCGGAGGGCGAGACGTACGGTTTTTCGAACTGGGTGCTGGGTTGCGAAGTAAAACGCAGAGGAGCTTGTTGTACCAGGAACTAGGAGAGCTTTCTTGCTGTCTCTTTCAGAGTCTTGAGGCGAGAGTGGGACAAGTGATGATCCGTAGCCATAGAAACCCGACTCTCACTAAGCTACTTAAAGGCAATACCGTATAGAGAGCCGCGCGCAAGCTCACCAGTTTTCAACTTTATTTATCTCATTTTATCTATGCACATACGACTTTTCTTATCACTAACAATTCCTTATCAGTCACAATATTACATGTTACATATTAAAATATTCTAAAAAATTATTGCTATCAAGTTAAGTTACAGTTTCAATACTACGTTCAATACTATTTCTAATCTACCTATAAATCGTTTTGGGAAATGAGAAAACACACGAAAAAATATACTTTATTTCTTAATATCTTATCAGCTATTTACTTAACTCTTATGTATCATACCTTATCGTGAAGGTCTAATTAGCCGCTATGTGCGTAACATCAATTTATCAACATGGGATAATTTATTTGTAAATACCTACTCTATAAATACCTACTGCATAAAACTTTCATACAAACTAGTACAACACGAACAAGCTTTACAATACACAAAAAACACTAACTGCAAATATTATCGACTAAATACATTCCAAACACAAAGAAACTTATTATTATACTAAAAAACACTAATAGACAACGAATTCAATAGATTTTACACTTATAACTAGTCACGAAATTTCACATCACAATACAACTTTATTACCACAATTATTAGTCACTGTCTATTGTTCACTTTATTGCACTATTCTGCCGGCCGTCCCGAACATTCTCCCGCCGTGTAACGCCGGCGCCGCCGCCGTCGTTACATCCAGTTGTCGGTGAAGGGTCGGCCGCCGTTGCCGTGGGGATGATGACCAGCTTCTTTGTTGGCCGTCGAAGGATGCCGCCTCTCGTTCTGATGTCCGCCGCTCGTACCACGCCGTCGGTCCCCGGGAAGGTCGCCGTTACCATTCCACGGGGCCAGGTGTTTCGTGGTAGCGTGTTGTCCACGATGAGGACCAGGTCGCCCAGCTGCAGTGCGGGGCCCTTGCCGTGGGGCTCCCGCCGGTGCTGGAGCTCCGGTAGGTACTCGCGTAGCCACCTCGCCCAAAATAGGTCGGCGAGACGTTGAGACGCGCGCCAGTTGGCGCGCCCGATGAGGTCCCCGTCGGAGAAGCTGCCGGGTGCGGGTGTCAGAGCTGACCCGCCCAGCAGGAAGTGGTTTGGAGTGAGGGCCTCTTCGTCTTGGTGGCTTACGGAGACATGTGTGAGCGGACGACTGTTGACTGTGTACTCCGCTTCTGCGAGTAGTGTCGACAGTACCTCTTCTGTAGGATGGCGACTCTGTTGTGTGGCTGCCAGTGCGACCTTGACTGATCGGACCAGGCGTTCCCAGGCGCCCCCCATGAACGGGGCCCCAGGTGGTATGTAGCGCCAGCTGATCATCTTCTTCTCTGCTTCTGAGTGTGTGGCTTCGTCGATGGCGCGGCGCAGCTCCTTGTCGGCGCCGTGCAGGTTGGTCCCGTTGTCCGACCATATCTCCGTCGGACACCCCCGTCGAGATATCATGCGCCGCAGCGCCATGACCGCCGAGTCGGTGCTGAGTGATGCCGCTACTTCCAGATGTACGGCCCGGGTAGTTAGGCACGTAAATATCGCGACGTATCTCTTCTGCTGCGTGCGGCCCACGGTGACGGTCAGTGGCCCAAAGTAGTCGAGCCCTGTGTAGGTGAATGGCCGCTGGTGATGTGCGAGTCGACTCGGTGGGTGGTTCCCAGTAGATGGCTGCGACGGTTGTGCTCTTCTTATGCGACACAACACACACTCGTTGACTATTTTTCTTGTAACGGGCCGTAGACGTAAAATCCAATAATGTTGTCGGCACTCGTTAATTGTCATTTCTGCCCCGGCGTGCGATAATCTTCTATGTACATTTTCTTTATACAGTTTCACTCTTCGGTCGTTGCCGTCGGTCACGGGTGGCGCCACCGTCGCGGTGACGTCGCGAACTGCGCTTATTCTGCTCTTCACTCTTATTATGTTATCTTCATAAGTTACGGCGAGCGCGTAGAGACGACTATTTCTTGAAACTGTCTTTTCTTTCTTCAATTCTTCTATTTCACTCGAAAAACAACTTTCTTGTATTGCACGAACTATCAAATCTTCTGCACGACGTAGATATGCGTTATCAATGTGGTGATAACGTCGTTGCACATTTTTTCCGGTAGATGGCGTCGCGTTGCGTAACTTCTTATCAACTGTTTTCTTATCAGTTGTTATTTTGTATTCCTTATCGCCTTTTTCGATTTTCTTCGTTGTTTTGTAGTTGACCTTTTCTTTTTTCTGTCTGCAGAGGTCGATGAACTGTAGCACTCGCGCCGTAGCTCGTAGGTATATAAGCCATTTCGATATGTTTTCGGGGTCGGGAACACATTCACTTATTTTTCTTGAATCAGCTGATCGTGTGTAGGTACACTTTTCTTCACCCGTTGGCTCCCCCGGTTTTACTCGTTCTGTTGGCCACTCTGACTCGTCGTTCTGTAGAAAGCTCGGTCCGGCGTACCATCTGTGTGCACTAGTGAAATCCTGCGGCACGTCTCGGGTCGCGTCGTCCGCGACGTTTAGTTTCGTAGTTACCCACCGCCACTCGTGTACAGCGGTGTTTTCTTCAATGGCGGCGATGCGATGCGCGACGAACGGTTTGTATGAGCGCGATCCGGTTTTCACCCAAGTAAGAACGGTTTTACTATCTGTCCAGTATGTTTTGGAGTCGGGTTTGCGGTCGTGCTCTTCTATAACTGCCGCGGCCATGCGGCTTCCCATTACGGCTGCTTGTAGCTCGAGGCGTGGTATCGATGTTAGCTTCAGTGGAGCGACCTTAGCTTTTCCCATTGCTAAGGTGAGTGTCACGTGACCTTCTGGAGTGACCGCGCGCCAGTATATCGCTGCGGCATACGCGGTTTCGCTAGCGTCGACGAACGTGTGCAACTGTAGGTTCACGGCGTCGCTGTAGTGTAGGTATCTCCTAGGTACGGACACGAAGCGTAGGTTTTCGAGGTGTAACATCCACTCTCGCCACTGTTCACTGAGGTCACTGTCGAGGTCATTGTCCCATTCGGTGCCGCGGCGCCACACTTCTTGTAGTATTTGTTTGGCTTTTATTGTCACTGGCGCGGCGAGCCCCATCGGATCGTAGAGTGACATAACTATCTTCAGCGCGATTCTTTTCGTTGGTGCAGCTCGATTCAACATTTCTTTCGGTATACGTGCGAGATCCAGGTTGAATGCCAGCTCGTCGGTGTCCGGCCTCCAAACTAGTCCCAGCACGCGTTCGCTGCTAGCCCCGTCCGCCAATGTTTTCTTATCTCCGGTCGTTGACCCCTCGTCGTCGATCAGCTGTTTCAATACTGGTGGCGAGTTCGACGCCCATTTTCTTAATTCAAGTCGCGCGCCCCGGTGTATTTCTCGTACTTGTGTTGCTATGCGCGCGGCTTCTTCTTCGGTTTCGTAGCTGTCGAGGTAGTCGTCGACGTAGTGGTTTTTCACTATCGCTGCGGCGGCTTCTGGGTATTTTTCTTGGAACTTGCTCGCGTTCTTATTTTTAATGAATATTGCGGTCGACGGTGAACATGTTGCTCCGAATATGAGTGAAGTCATTCTGTATTCTTGGTTCTTCCATATATATCGTAGAAAATCTCGATCTTCTTCACGAATCTTCACTTGCATAAACATTTCCGCTATATCGGCGGACACGGCGATCTTGTGTTGACGAAAGCGCATAAGTACGCCCGGAAGTGATTGTAGTAGATCCGGACCGGATAACAGCTGATCGTTCAACGATGTCCCTCCGGTGCGGGCGGCGGCGTCGTGCACGATACGTAGCTTGTCGGGCTTCATTTGATTTGTTACTCCAAAGTGCGGTAAATACCACGATTTGCCAACCTCCCGCTCTTCGGGCGCGGGTTCGGCGTAGCCTTTCTCGATCAATGCTTCCATCTGTTCACTATATTTCTTCTTTAGTGTTTCATCTTTTTCAAGCTTCTTTTCCACGGAGTGGAGGCGGCGCACGGCATTTTCATAGTTTTCCGGCATGGTCACGGCGTCGCTCTTCCACAGTAGCGCCACTTCGTAATGGCCATCGGCGCGCTGTACGGTACTCTCTTCTAAGATTTTCAATGCGCGCTGCTCAGGGTCAGTGGACGGCTTCTTGGGTTCAATGCCCATGTTCTCGATCGCGAAGTGTTGTCTCAGCTGTTCATCCATGTTTTCGTCGATGGCCTTCAGGTGGTGTACATAGTTGACACGCTGGCCGATGGAACGTGTGTGCGCGCCGTGTAGCACCCAACCCAGTGGTGTCAATGACGCGATCGGCTGGTCGCGGTGCCCTTTTCGTACCTCTGCAGCCAACAGTAGGTGCCAGTTGTCTTGACCGATCAGGATTTTGGGCTCCGCGTGCGGGTACTTGATGTGGTCTTCGATCCCGCGCAGGTGTTGACAGCGTTCGATGTCCTTCGCACTGACTTGTTGTGGTGACAGGCGTAGGCGGTCGATGGTGCGTGCGTGTATTTTTTCCACGGCGTTGTTGCGGCGTAGTGTAACTGTAACTCGACGAGAGCGGGACGCATTCAAATTCTTCTCTGTAATCGCTTCTATATGGAGTGGGTCGATCGGTCCCCGCGCGCCGATGGCGTCAGCGAGGTTGCTGTCGATTAATGTCACTGTTGACCCGTCGTCCAGTAGCGCCCACGTATCAATCTCTCCCGCCGGTGCAGACACCCGTACAGGTACCATCTTCAGATACGACTTCGACTTCATATTTGTCCACGTTGTAGTGACTGTTTCGGCTTCTTTTTTCACATTTTCAGTTTTCTTTTCGCGATGTAGCATTCGGTTGTGTCGCGCCGGACACCCATTTATGTTGCAGCGGTTCATGTTGCAGCTGTGAGACTTGTTTCTAAAACGCAAGCAACGGAAACACAATTATGTTGTTTCGCTAAGTCCCATCTTCTATCTATATCCGCTTCGTTGAATTTCTTGCATTCTCGAATATTGTGTTGTTTCTCTTCGCAGATAATACATTTTCTGTCTCGCTCTTCTTTCTTCCCCCTCTCTTCATAATATTTTCTCCCCCCGTACGACGGCGATCTTCTATCTCTGTCGTGCAGTGTTGTCTCGCTCTCTTCGGCGTCTTGAGTCGCAAATGTTCGCTGTTTTCTTTGTTGTTGATACGACGTCGGCGCTGGCTTATGTTCATTTTTCGCAATCTCGGGGTCGGCGTACTGGGCGAATCCTCCCACGTATTTAAGTAGAAACTTCTTAATTTGGACGAGCGGCGGATCTTCTTCTGTCATTTCTTGACACGTTTCATACCATCGGTAGCTTTGTTGCTTGCTTCTCGCGCGCCGTAGGCGCGCGGGTATCCATATTTTGGCTTGCGCCACTGATGGGGTTGCGGGTCCGCGGCCTGCCATCTTGCAGGCTGGTCTTGTTGGTTTTCCCCCCTCCCTAAGTTTCTTCACCGACCGCCCTCAGCGCGGTCAAGCCCTGCCGGGTGAGACCCATAAGGGAGGCCCAGCGAGCGACCTGCGAGCGGGCGGTGGACTTATCGTGAGGGGGGATTGCCATAGTGTGGGTAGTTGCGGATTTTTTAATTTTGGTTTTGTTGATGATGCAGTTGTTGAGGTAGTGGTGTCCCCTCCACGGGTGTGGAGGGGGGCCGATGTCAGTCAGGTGGGGGTGGCTCGGTCGCGCGCTGTGTCGGCGCGTGGGGGCACTTGTTGCGGCGTGTAGATGTGGTTGCAGAGTCGGTGCTTAGTACAAGTTCTCTAGGCAGGGGCCTGCTGCGTGGGGGTCGCTCGTGCGTTGGTGCTATGTTGTGTAGGTGCTCCGATGATGCGGTGTCGCTGCGGGCAAACATGTTTAGGGCGAGGCGGGCGTTGAATTCGTCGATCGTCTCGAGCTGCAGGTCGCGGTGGAGAGTGGCGTTCCTTACGTATCGGCCGGCGTCGGTGATAGCGCGCAGGGCCCGGTTTTGTTGCGCGCGGAGTCGCTTCTTGTTTGTCTCCGATATGAGCGCATACCAGGCCGGGGCCGCGTACGTAAGGATGGGTCGTATGTATGCTTTGTATATGTTCAGCTTGACCTTTAGCGGGAGACGGCTGGACAGTGTTGAGGCGAGCTTGGCGCGTGCGGTTGCGGTCTGCGTGACTACTGCGTCGACATGGGTGCGCATGGTGAGGCGGGAGTCTATGTTGACCCCCAGGTACTTTGCCGTGTTGGTCCAGGCGATGGTTTGGCCCTGGATGGTGAGGGGCGGCGGCGGGAGGTGTTGGCGGCCGATGATGATGGCCTGCGTTTTGGCGACATTTAGCTTCATGCGCCACTTACCCAGCCACTCCGGGAGGGCGTTTAGTGTAGGCTGCATTTTCTTGGCGGCGTGGTGTGCTCGTATGGATGCAGTTATGAAGGCCGTGTCATCCGCGTACAGTGCCAGTTTCGCTTGGCCCACTACCGGGATGTCGTCGGTGTAGGCCTGGTATAGCACGGGCGAGAGGCAGCTGCCCTGCGGGACTCCGGCCTTCACGGGGCGCGGCTGTGAGAGTTGGTTCTCGACGGCCACCTGTATGTTGCGGTTCTTTAAAAATGAGGCGATGATGCGGATGAGGCGGGGCGTGGTGTTCAGCCGGAGGAGTTTGTAGAGGAGGCCTTCGTGCCAGACTCTATCGAAGGCCTTCTCCATGTCTAGCATGACTATCGCGCAGTACTCACGCTTGTTCATACAGGTGGCGACGTGGTGTAGTACCCGGGTGAGCTGCAGGGTGGTGGAGTGCTCGGCCCGAAATCCGAATTGTTCGGGGCGGGGGCGTATGTGCTGTAGTAGGTACGGAGTGAGTAGCCGCTCGTACACCTTTGAAATCGACGGGAGAAGAGTGATGGGGCGGTGGCTTTCGGGTCGGGCGGGGTTCTTCCCCGGTTTGGGGATCATCACCACCTTCCCCTCTTTCCACGCGGCTGGGTAGTGGCCAGTGCGGTTGATGCCGTTGAAGAGCCGCGTCATGGCTGCGACTGTTTTCCTGGGCAGGTGGCGTAGGGCGGCGTTCGGGATGGCGTCGATGCCCGGGGCTTTACGGGGTTTAACCCGGGAGAGTTCCTTGTGTACCTCCTGTGGTGACATGATGATGGGGTCTGCGTTGGTGGCGGCGGGGGCGGCCAGACAGCTAGTCACGTGCGACTGGACTGCCGCGGTGTGTTCACTGTCGGTCGCCGGGTTGGGGGTGAACTGCCATTCCAGGTGGTCGGCCAAGAGCTCGGCGCGGTCCTCGGCCCGGTATTTGGGGTGGCCGTTTGCATCGAGTAGGGGTCGCGGCGAGGGCGAGGGCTGGGAGAGTTGCTTACATAGGCGATGGACTGATGGCATGTCGTCGCCCACTGCAGCGATGTGTCGCTCCCAGGTGCTCGAGGCGTGGTCATCTAGTGCGGTTTTTACCGCGGTGATGAGGCGGTTGAGTCGGGCCTTGGTGGTCGGGCAGCGGGTCTGTTGCCATAGGCGTTGAGTGCTGCGCTTTTCGGTTATAAGGTCCTGCACTCGGCGTGGGAGGGCAGGTTGCCGCTCAGTGCCGGAGCGGGTGCGCGTGGATGTAGTGAGCGCGGCCTTAATACCTGTGGCTAACTCCTCCGCTGCGAGATCGACGTCCTCCGGGGTGTTGATGGGGCGGGTTGTGGTATTGTCTTCCATTGCTTTTTTAAAGGCGTCCCAATCCACGCGGGCGCGTGGAGCGGGGAGGGCGACTCGTGTGGGTAGAGCGTTGAGGGTGCAGACCACCGGGCGGTGGTCGGATGGTAAATCAGGGTACACCTGTTGGCTGATGGTGATCGGGATGTTACGATGTACTACGATGTCCAGTACTTCTCCATTGCCATTGGCATCGTAGCGTGTCGGTTCGTCAGGGGCCTCGATAAGGTAGTGTTGTTGCGCGGCATCGTTGTATAGCGCGCGGCCTGCCGTGTTGATGGTGGTAGAGTTCCATGCAGGGTGCTTGGAATTTAGGTCGCCCGCTATGATGGTAGGAAGCGGGCGTAGCAGGCATCTCACCTCGGCTACGTTGATGGGAGTGGAAGGCGGCTTGTAAGTGGCGTATAAGCGCAGATCGGATCCGCCCAGATGGATGTCTACGCCTAACGCGTAAATTGAGGTAGTAGAGGCTGGCGGTGCTGGTTGATGGATGATGCGGCGGTGGACTAGTACCAGCAGTCCTCGGTAAGGTTTACCGGAGGTAGGGGATACTTCATCCTTACGGTAGGCCAGGTAGTTGGAGATGTTAAACCTGGCGCCGGGCTGCAGATGTGTTTCGCTGACGAGGGCCACGTCGATGTCCTGCTCTCTCAGGAACTGTTGAAGGACGCGGCGCTTCCCCGTGAGCGTTTGTGCGTTCCAATGCATTACCTTTAGCGAGAGGCCTGCTGGGCTAGTAGTTGTGCGAAGCAAATTTGGATCTGGTCCGCTAGGGTCTGGGCCATCCTAGCGGCTAATTGTTGTACTTCGGGCGTTACCATGGGAACGGTCGAAGTGGGTCCGGGTTGTGTTATCGGTGGCGCGGTGGTAGGGGGCACCGTGCTGGTGGAGGGGCGCATGTGTGCGCCGAAAGATGTGGCGGCGCTAGTGTCGCCGCTCGGTGGTGGGGGAATGTCGTTTTTCCCCCTCTTCTTTCGTTGGCGGCGGGTGAGAGGTGCTGTAGAGCTGGGTGCGGCGTTGCGAGACGTGGGTGGGTTGGCGGGGGCCATGAGGGTGGCCGTCGCGCTTTCGCTCACCTGGTTTGTAGGCACTGAGGCCCTGGTAGTGGGGCCGGTTTTGGCAAGTGGGCCAGCCCTTTTGTTACGGCACTCGTTTCGGTATGCCGGGCAGCTACTGTGGTTCGCGGGGTGTGGGCCGCCGCAGTTCACGCACGTGGCGGGCTCTTCGCGGGGGCGAGGGCAGTCGGTGGCGGCGTGCGCGGCTCCACAGCGCACGCAGGCAATCGCGCGGTGGCACCCCTTTGATGAGTGCCGGAAGCCTTGACAGCGATGGCACTGCGCAGGCCCTTTGCGGCCGCGCCATGCCTCGATTAGCACGCCCGGCATGCTTAGGAGCTCGTTGATAGAATAGATGGGGGCGTTACCTTCTTGGGTACGAGCGATGGAGGCGTAAAATATGCAACCCGGGCGCCCAGCCCGGGCGCGGATCTGTTTGACGTGATCCACTGTGTAGCCGAGGTTGTCTAGTGCCTCCTTGATCTCGTGCGGCTCTGTGTTGTAAGGTAGCCCCCTGATGGCTACCTTAGTGCAGCGTTCGTCCGGGAGGGCGTATGAGTACCAGCTCAGTTCCTCCTTGGCCTCCAAGTTGGTAAGGTAGGCCTGAACCAAGCGGTACTCATCGCCGTCAGCTGGAGAGAAGCGGACTCCTTGTCCGAACGGGCGCGCGTTGGGAGCGCGGCCTAGTTGGTCATGAAGTGCCCTCAGGTGCATGGGCCAGTTGGGCAGGCGTTCCACAATTAGTGGTGGGTAGCGCCTTTCCTTCGGTGCTGAGGTGGAGGGGGCAACCGACGCAGTGGTGGTGGCAGCGGTCGAGGTGGAGGGGGCAGCGGTGGGGGCCGACTCCGATATGTTGCGGGTAGTTTGAGAATTTTTTTTTCTCGGTGCGGGTTCGGGGGCGGCGGGCGATGCCGTGGCCTGTGCGAAACTTACCCCCCTTTGGGTGGTAGTAGGAAGCGGCTGCGGCGTCTGTTGAGTGGGTGGCGCAGGTGTGGTCTGGTCGCTGATGACGCGGCGGGGTCGCTGGTCGCGCTGAGAGTGAGGCGCGGGCGTGTGCAGCGGTTGGTGCGGTTGTGGAGGCATCGGTGTTTTGGGCGGCTGCTGTTGTTGGGGCGTCATGACAGCTGTGGGGGCGACTGAAAGTTCGTCAGTCCCTGGGCTGGTTGGGTCCCCAATAGAGCGAGACCGGGTCTTACCGCGCGGATCGCGTGGGTGGGGTGTTGCGCAGGGCCGTTTCTCTGCCCGCGGGTCGAGTGCGGAGCGTTTCCGCTTGCTCTGGCCACGCGCGGGGGGAAGCGACAGGGGGACGTCCTCTATGTTGCGAAGGACTTCGAGGGCTGCTTCGTCTGCGGGTGTGAGGGCTGGTACGTCGCCCAGCTCGAACTCCGCGATGCGCAGGTAGGTAGCCATCCAACGTGCAAGCCGGTCGGATAGATAACCGGCGCCGGCGACCCTCGCAACAATCACGGTGTCCGATTCATATCGGACCCTCGGTGATGTTGATTGGGCCGCGGTACGGTGCACGCTGGCAAGGTCCGTACTGGTTCGCGGGGGTGCTCGCATGGGCGTCGCGGTGGTGGTGGAGGCAGCGGTGGTGGTTGCGGCGGTAGTGGAGGCAGCGGTAGGCGTCGGAGTGGCGGCTGGCGCCGGGGCGGTTTTATCCGCCATACTCACAGCGGTGGGTGGTGATGGGGTGCAGCGGGGACGACACGCGGCGGCGATGGCTCAGCCAGCCTAACGTGTCGGCGGGGCTCGAGCGCACGCGACCCTTGGTGGAAAAACTCACCCTGCAGCTGTGAGGCGATGGCTGCGAGCGCAAACGTAGCCCTGAAAAGGGCTGTTGTTTGGCGGCGTACTCCGAAGAACTAATCTTCAAGATTAGTTGGGAGTACGCCGTGGTTTACAACGTGGTTGTGGTAAGTGGTCCGTGCGTGTTACAACTCGGTACGGTCCACCATCGGTAGCGTACTGAACCTGGCATTTTCTTTACTATCGTTCTGGCCACTTCGTCGTTGTACAGCGAGTGTTGTTTCTTCAATGATTGCAGCGCTTCGACGGCGTCCTTGACTCGTGACGTCATCGAAATAAGGTCCTTTGGGTCGTCGCCCGCTCTCGGTAGGTTTCGTAGTCGTTCGAGCTCGTGCGTTGCTATGGTTTCCGCTCTTCCGAAGTTCCACTCCAAGGTTTTCATGATGTCTTCCGGTGTGCTCTGGATGCTGCTCAGTAGGCTGTTGACGACGGTGCTGGCGCGGCCGTAGAGACATCTTCTTAGTCTTGATTTGTTATCAAGTGGTGAGTGGTGCGCGGCGGTTTCTTCATAGGCGGTGTTGAACGCGAACCATTCTTGAAAGGCTCCCCCGAATTTAGGTAGCTCGGAGGACGCGCTGTGCATGTGCGGACGTAGAGAGCGCTCGGCTAGGGCGATGACGGCTTCCTTAATGTTCCCGATTTCTACATTGATCGGATTCGGCGATGAACACGGCGGACACGGCGGTGTTATCTCTTCTATCTTGCTCGTAACGGCGACTGGTTGTGTTCGTAGACACGTAGTTCCTCCAGTTACGACGGCAGGCTCGGCGGACGTCATCTTCTCAATGCTGTTCGTAACGGCGACTGGTTGTACTCGTGGACATGTAGTTCCTCCAGTTACGAAAGCAGGCACGGCGGCGGACTCGGCGGCGGACACGGCGGCGGACTCGGCGGGTGCGGCGGCGGACACGGCGGGGGCGGCGGACTCGGCGGGGCAATGCGGCTTGTCGCTAGTTGCCAATGGTGTGGACTCTTCTATCCACGATCGGACTCGTTCATTCACATCGGCGTCGGATTCGCTGATGTGTGACGTATTATCTTCTTTATCTTCTTCGGCAACACGGTTTGCTAAGCGTTTCTTCTTTACAATGCTTAGCGCGATCTTCATTTCTAATATTTCTTGCTCTAAAGCTAATTCTTCTTCGATTGCTTGAGCCTTCCTTAACTTCTTGCTTCGGTGGGACGGCGTGGCGGCGGCGGCGGCGTTCGATGCGGCGGCGGCGGCGGCGCTTCCAGCGGCGACTTGCGGTATCGGAGATAGTGCGACGTCTGCGGTCGGCACTACGGTGGTTGTCGCTTCGCTGGTCCCCGTGGTGGACTCCATAGTGGTCCCGGACTCGGTGGTCCCCGATGACGGATTTGACGCGGTGGCGTCCTCACTCCCGGCCTCTTCACGGTGGCTCCTTCCTCCGCTGGTCGATCTTGTGACAGGCATGGCTTCTGCGTTTCTTCGATATTCGGCTCGCAATGGACCAAAATGTGCCGCACGCCCCGCTCGGATTTGGCAGTGGACTGTATCGTTGCGGAGGGCGAGACGTACGGTTTTTCGAACTGGGTGCTGGGTTGCGAAGTAAAACGCAGAGGAGCTTGTTGTACCAGGAACTAGGAGAGCTTGCTTGCTGTCTCTTTCAGAGTCTTGAGGCGAGAGTGGGACAAGTGATGATCCGTAGCCATAGAAACCCGACTCTCACTAAGCTACTTTAAGGCAATACCGTATAGAGAGCCGCGCGCAAGCTCACCAGTTTTCAACTTTATTTATCTCATTTTATCTATGCACATACGACTTTTCTTATCACTAACAATTCCTTATCAGTCACAATATTACATGTTACATATTAAAATATTCTAAAAAATTATTGCTATCAAGTTAAGTTACAGTTTCAATACTACGTTCAATACTATTTCTAATCTACCTATAAATCGTTTTGGGAAATGAGAAAACACACGAAAAAATATACTTTATTTCTTAATATCTTATCAGCTATTTACTTAACTCTTATGTATCATACCTTATCGTGAAGGTCTAATTAGCCGCTATGTGCGTAACATCAATTTATCAACATGGGATAATTTATTTGTAAATACCTACTCTATAAATACCTACTGCATAAAACTTTCATACAAACTAGTACAACACGAACAAGCTTTACAATACACAAAAAACACTAACTGCAAATATTATCGACTAAATACATTCCAAACACAAAGAAACTTATTATTATACTATAAAACACTAATAGACAACGAATTCAATAGATTTTACACTTATAACTAGTCACGAAATTTCACATCACAATACAACTTTATTACCACAATTATTAGTCACTGTCTATTGTTCACTTTATTGCACTATTCTGCCGGCCGTCCCGAACAAATGATATGTATAGTTTGAATGTCATGAACCAATCTCAGGCTATGAAAGCAACTGTAGAAACTGATAGTTATTTATGGCACCTACGCATGGGGCATTTAAACATGAAAGATATTCAAAAGTTGCCAAAATTAGTCACTGGAGTTAATTTGTCACAACAACAAGAAAATAATACATGTATCACTTGCCTGGAAGGCAAACAATGCAGAAAACCTTTCCTTAGTAGCAGCTCCCGAACGCAGAACCTGCTAGAGCTAATCCACACTGATTTATGTGGACCGATGCAGACTGCTTCTATTGGAGGGGCAAGGTATTTTGCAACTTTTATAGATGACTACTCTCATAAAGTATTTGTTTATTTACTTAAAAATAAAAGTGAAGTATTAGATAAATTCATCGAATTTAAGAATATGGTAGAAAATCAATTAAATAAAAAGATACAGGTGTTGCGAAGTGATAATGGGACTGAATACATGAATAGAAACTTTGACAACTTTCTTAAGAAAAACGGAATATTACATCAAACTTCTAACCCTTACACTCCGCAGCAAAATGGCTTGAGTGAACGCATGAATCGCACCTTAATTGAAAAGGCTAAATGCATGATATTTAATGCTGATTTGCAGAAAGAGTACTGGGCTGAAGCGGTGGCGACTGCTGCTTATATTATAAATCGCTCGCCTACACAAGCTCTCTTTGACATGACGCCTGTAGAAGCATGGTCAGGAACCAAACCTGATCTAAGTTGCTTGAGAATATTTGGCTGCAAAGCAATGGTGCATGTCCCAAAAGAAAAAAGGCAAAAGCTGGATTCAAAATCGAGGCAGCTAGTATTTGTTGGATATTCTGAAAGTACTAAAGGTTATAGATTTATAGAACCTAAAAGTAAAAAAGCTATAATGAGTAGAGATGTTGTATTTTTGGAAGGAAGCATAAATAGAAATGTTGTTCCCACTCCTTCATCTGAAACAAAAGAGATTATTAATAACAATAAAAAGGAAAATTTAAATATTAATATGGGTGAAATTAAAAATAAAATAAACTTACCTTTGACTGAAGTACAACCTGAAGTGACATCTGAATTAAATACTTCAGACTGCTCAAGCACAGATTCATGCTATGACGATCCTGATGATAGTACATACTTACCAGAAAAGAGTGTGGAGACACCTGCGACATCGCAGATGCAACTCAGACCACGGCGGCGAATGGAAGAAGACCATGACCATACTTCAAATACTTACCATTGTATGTATTCAGAGTCGACAGCAAGTTTACTTGATAACCAAAGTTGTATTAGTCTTTCAGGTAATGAATGCTATCATGCCCGAAGTAAACATATAGATGTTCGTTACCACTTCATCAGAGAGAAGATTGCAAACAAGCAAGTCCTTGTAAAATATAAGAAGACAGATGACATGGTCGCTGATGTGCTAACGAAGGGGCTTCATCGACCAAAACATGAAGCGTTTACGAATGCAATGGGTTTGCGTCCAGGAGAGAATGTTGAAGACTATGTACGCAACCCTTAATGTCAATGCTCTTGCTCTTTGTGTTGTTACTCTCTATTTTTTCTCTCTTCCTATTTTCATATTGTAATGGCTGTACTTGATTTCTTTAATCCAAATTTATATACAAGTAATTCGTGTTAAATTCACAAACCGTCTTTCATTTCATCAGATGCAATCTTCTTTATCACTGGCCGTTTCGATACTAAAACTAAAGCTACTAAGTTGTTCAGGTGCGTAGAGTGTGGGGAAAGTACACAAAACTTAGACACTAACATACTTTCCGGAGCCTTTGAGGCTACACGTCCATACTTAAAAGTTAAGTTAGAAGTTTGAAGTTGTTAAAGACCGGGGAATTTTGCCCATTCTCCCTTTTTAAAATTAAATCGTCGTTACCCTAATATGGTGAGCTACAATAAAGAATTGTATGTGATATTGCTAAAAAGTGACATTGAGGACTTTGACCAAAAACCGGTACCGAACCGGTACTTTTTAAAAATTTATATCTCCGAAGTCCCACGGTTTTAGCAATCGATTTTTTTTGTGGTAGTATTCCATATGTGTAGCTATGTTCTTAAGTAAAAATTAAATGCTAATACTAAATACTTAAGCCACAAAAAAATAATTCCGATTTTGTTATTTTTGCGATTATCTTGAAACTGTGAAGTCGTAGCTTCCTCGTTCATGGTTCATAATTTTGCCCTATGATAGGCCTTTACGGTCACACTGCAAAATTAAGTGTTACATTCATAGAAAAAAGAAAAAATAATAAAACCAAAAAAAAATTAAATACCGGTATTTTTACTTAGATCGCATTTTTTCAAAAACTATCAAAGCGAGGCTCGCGGGAGTTTTACTCTAGCATTTGTGATATATTTCTCCATTCGATCATTCAAAAAAATTAGGCTGTTCCAAAATGAGGGTCAAAAACACACTGTGCTCCGCTATGATGTGAGCAGGACAGTGACAACACGTTATCAAGCTACGAGTGTCGATAAAAGCCGCTCATGCTAGGGTTACTGAGACATTACTATATAATTTGTTACTGAGACTAGACGGTAGAAATAAGAGACTTATTAAAACACATAGATCGACTAGAAACTTAGCTATACACTTAGCTTTCATTCCAGATTCTCAGGACACGGCACGGTGCACCTCGCGAGAAGTGGCGACAGTTTTTCGACTTTGCACTTTTATTTTATTTCACAGATACGCGCCAAAACCAATGCGCCATTTTGAATTTTGTATCTACCATTTTTTATCAAACGTTTACGGCCCAGCCGGCTACAACCACAGATTAGGTAGACTAACTTACCATAGTGTCTATTCCTGAGTTTTGCTATAAAAACAATGTTTGATTACATCGCGCAGAATAGCTGCGACACTTTATATAAATGCAATAGAGATACCGTTGATGCTGCAGCTGGGCTGGACTCACTTTATAAATATTATAGAATAGACACTTTCAACACTTCCAATAGTTCCAATACTTAGTTTTGGGGCCAAAATTCTATGTAGCGTTATTTTACTCCTAGAGAATTCTCTGTCAAGTAGGTATTCGGATCGTTAGCTCAACCTATACCTATAACTTTATGTGCATGGAATTAGTAAGTACCTACCTACTACGTACAATACAACTAGAGTGCGTTTCATCCTATATTCCCTTCCCTTTTTTGTAAGGTTGGTACCCCTGTATCTCAAGAAGGCGTGAATGTGTTAGAATAGAATTAGAAACTTATAAACCTTAAATCAAAACCATTTTTCTTTCACCGCTTTTTTATGTTTTGAGCATGTTTTTAGCACAAAATCGAAAACTTTAAATATCTGCATCAAATTATAATCTTATTAATCTAACCTTTTGACAGAAATCGACAGGGGTACCAACCTAACAAAAAAGGGAAGGGAATATAGGATTAAACGCGCTCTAGTAGTACTTCGGTACGTAAACATGTGCCCCTCGGGCTACCTAGCTATTTCTTAAAAAAAAAACCACCTGAAAGAAATGTGACGATGATATAAATTCTTATTTCAGTACTCATTTTCAATGTACCGGCTTCACGGCAAAATGATTGATCATAAATGGTGAGCCAGAGGAGCACATGTTTTTGAGGTTAGGTTTAACATAAATTGACGAATTCCAAGAGCATTACGGTATGTACCGACGGGATGTACGTACAATTCAATGAAATGTGACAGCTACTGATGTATTCAATACCTAACATACGCAATTGGGAAAGCGAAATAAGCATTTACTTCTCAAGAAGCATGTGCCTGTCTGGCTCATTAGTTATAGTCGAAAATCATCGTGAAATTGGCATTATAATACATATAAAACGTAAATCCTAAGCCTTCTAGTCTCGGTAAACAGCTCATAAGTATATTTCCGTGACTTCTTCATTCGTTTTTGAGAAGATTGTAAATTAATTTTTCTATGAAGTTCAATCAGGGTGACCATGTCGTAAACAATTTTCGACAGACATCTATGCAACGTTATTATATGTTTACCCAAAAACTCAAAACCATTTGTAGAGCAGAACTCGTCAAAGTTGTATTGTACGTAGTAGGTAGGTACTTACTAATTCCATGCACATAAAGTTATAGGTATAGGTGGAGCTAACGATCCGAAAACCTACTTGACAGAGAATTCTGTAGGAGTAAAATTACGCTACATAGAATTTTGGCCCCAAAACTATGTATTGGAACTATTGGAATTGTTGAAAGTGTCATTTGATCCTGTTTCTCGTGAGGATTAAAGCACTCCAAGACACCAACGGAGATTTGAGTACTAAAAACGTCAGAAATCGCGAAAAACATGCGCCCCGCACTTCTGCGCTACACTCAGTTGTATCCGCTTCACCTACGAGTACCTTTGTTGCATGAACTTATTTTCTTAGCGAATGTGTGGAAAGAATTTTTCGTGATTTCTAACTTTTATAGTACTCATACCACAGAAGGTATTTTAAAGTGTTTTGATACTCATAAGAAACAAGATCGATTTGCATTAAAAAAAATCTGAAAATTTTCCTGTTGACTATATTTTTTGCAAAATTTGTGAATGCAGTTCAAAATTTCTCAAAAAAATTAAGGATGGTTTCATAAGAACGTTTTCATGTAGCTGCATCAGATAAGTGTACCTACCTGCCCTTCGTGCCCCGTTTTAAATGTCCACCCTGTATGTCTCCATATTGCTTACTTTTGTGTATTTGTCACTATGACGTAACAGGCGTAGTGCTGCCTGCCAGCCACCGAGGTCGCCTGCTGCTACTGAGGGGCTCGACACGAGTATCTCAAGAAAGTGTTTTTGGCGTAATTTGTAGCAAATTGGGGATAATAAAAAGTTTTATTTGCAACTTATTAATTTTGCATTTTACAATGCAATTTATATGTGATAAATATTAAACAAGAATATATACTAGAAAAAAAAAACAACTTGTCTCATCCCGTCAGGGCGTCATGAGACAAGTTGCTTTTTTCTAGTACATTTTCTTGATTAATATTTATTAGTGATAAATAGTTTTATTTGTTATAAAAAGGTATAATTAAAGAAATCTTACTTTATACGAATAATACCCCACGTTTCACTTGAGATGTCGTTTGTTGCAACTGACCGCGCGGAGTTATATAATCTGTAGTTTGTTTACGTGCGTACGGAGTGGACCGAGTGGTGAGGTGTGAAGAAAACGGCGTTACGCTTTACGCCCTTTTCACATCACGCCCCCGCGGCAGCCGAATCGCCATTCTCTCACAGAAATATGTCGAATTCGACATTTTTATATTCTTAATTTCTTTAGTAAAATATCTATTAAATTAAATCAAAATCCTTTAGTTTCAATTATCTTTGATAATCCTATAATGTCGTAGATTGCTTTCAGTGTGCTTTTATAACAGATTTTTTACTAATTTTTTTTTTAATTCGAGGTGTCGAAGGCGTGACGTGAGAATCGGGAAACTTTAGTTTTTAATCGATAGCAGTTTGCCTACCGCTGCGATATCGCGATTAGTTCAAGTAAAATTCTACGGGCCGTCTTTTGTGAGACGGACTCTACTCTACATACTCTTTGGTAGGCTCGTCGCGTGAGTAAGCGTACATTACTATTTAATTTGTGAATGAGTAAGCTAGCTTTGCGTGGCAGTTGCTTTCAAACTAATTTGTTTAGTAAGTATTTGTTTTATTTTGTTTCTTGTTATGCCAAAGGTTTTAAGTTAAATAATATATGATTGTGTATACCATTGCAATGTTTGCTGTTTCACTTCTTAAAGTCTATGAGTTGTCAAGATGACAATTTTTTTATTATCCTAAACAAAATAATGAAGGCGACATCTTTTTACAGTGCTGTGATGGTTTGTTTCTTTATTATTTACAGAGCCAAGATTCTTGCTTTTCGATTGCTACCTAGACCTTACAAGTATCTCATAGCTAACGTGGCACTGGTATTTTATTTTTATTTATCAACCCAGCATGCCCAAACTTGAGTGGACGACGCGACTTTCGGTATCGGTAAGTCTTGTATTATTTATACAGAGTAGTTATTAAGCATTCATATGGTATTTATCTATAGTTTTGAGTTAAATTGGCCGTTATTTAAAACTTAATGTGTTTTTTATATTACAACTTGTATTGTTTCACATTACAAATTCTGCTTAAAATTATAACTACATACATCAACACTGTCTAGGGATATTATATTACTTTCTTCATAACTCAAAAACTATCTACAGTACAGAAAAAGTTTGTATGGGGGAAAATCCCTTTTGGGTTCCGTCTTTACAATTAAAAAAATTGTAAAATAAGGAATTCATGGTCATTTGAATATAACTTTCGCAAAATTTAGTTTTTCTTATAAACAAACCAGCGCTATTTTTGAAAATTGTAGGTGTTTCATTTTTTTTTATTTTGATTGAAAGTTTGTTTAGTTTTTCATTTTTACATATTTGTGACAGCAAAAAAATATTTTCTTTATTGCCGATTTATGGCTAAATAAAATATCAACTGTCAATGCAACATTTCCTTGTTTACCTCACAATTTTGACTTTTAATGTATAACTGGAGCCATCTGTGATAGCTTTTGAAACCATTTTATTTTTTAACTATGACTTTGAAAAGAGCTCTCTGTTTTAATTTGCAAGTTCATATCGTATACAATTGGCTGCAATTTGCATGGAATGGAATAACATAGAATATGAAACAATATCAACTCACTGTCAAGGGAATATTATATTTTTTTCCGCTTTTATTATGCTGCCCTGGTACTTTTTGTTCAATTCAACATCACTCTTTATGTACAAGCGTGTACATTATAAAGTTACATTAGTAATAAGCATAAATTAAAATTGTTTTATTATGTTATAATGTATATAATAATCTTAAGTAAACTGTTTTTTTAATATATTGTTATTTTATTAAACCTGTTTATTCTTCGACTGTACTTTCCCGACATAGTAAATAAAGATAGCACCTGTGTTTGTACTGTAACAGTGGTTCCAAAATACTATACACAATAATGATTTAATAAGGTGGCGTTTTTGGGGCCATGATTAGTTTTCCGGAAAGCCGCATCAAAATAAGAATTAATTCCAGAAATAAGAATCTCAAAAGCGGGCCAACTAGATTTTATTCAGACTCGACTGTAAAATCCTGGGATAAATATTATGGCCATGGTCACCCTACACTAACACAGTCCATAGTATTTTTTTTTTTCATTTTTCTTCAAAACTAATGAAGAATTCGCGGAAATAGACTTATGAGCTGTTTACCGTGACTAGAAGGCTTAGGATTCACGTTTTATATTTATTATGATGCCTATTTCACGATGATTTTCGACTTTAACTAATGAGCCAGACAGGCACATGCTTCTTGAGAAGTAAATGCTTATTTCGCTTTCCGAATTGCGTATGTTATGTATTGAATGCATCAGTAGCTGTCACATATGCCGTCACATTTCTTTGAATTGTACATCCCGTCGGTACAGTATACCGTAATGCTCTTGGAATTCGTCAATTTAAGTTAAACCTAACCTCAAAAACCTGTGGTCCTCTGGCTCACCAATTTTGATCAATCATTCTGCCGTGAAGCCGGTACATGGAAATGAGTAGCGAAATAAGAAGTCATATCATCGTCACATTCCTTTCAGGTGGTTTTCTTTAAGAAATAGCCAGGTAGCCCGAGGGTAACATGGTTACCTTCGCTACTTCTTGTGCTCGCGAAAATCGCGAATTTTGCCAATGTCAAATAAATATATTTTGTAATAGAAATTGTACGGTAGATTAAGTTAAATATGGATGGAGCCTCACAATCACAACACGTCTTATGAAAAGAATTCGGGTGAAACCACAAATGGTGAAACTCCGGGTACTTCCTTTCCTTCCTTCCCCACCACACCATACAGACTTGTTGTAACTCTGGGCGTTTTTTAAAAAAATGGCCTGTTACTTATGTGGAACCAAAATTTGCAATGAACTGCATTTGTAATGAATGGTTGATATCACAACACGTGTTGTTGCGAAAAGATCTCGATTCTCGGGTGAAACTCCATCAGACACTTTTTGGGATTGTGTCATGTACTTTATTTGTGGATTGTGTTGGTTGTGTGTGATTGACAGTAAAAGTGACACATTGCATCTTTCTGCCTGTCAGTCAGTACACTATCTGTCAGTACAATATCAAATTTTGATTTTGACATTTTGTTTGCTATTGAAGTCTTGAAGCAAATTATGATTCATCCAAATAAAATATTGCACAAACATTCAAAATAGAGTGACAAAATTGTAGTGTCCTTTATTAATTTCTAAAGTGTTAAAATCATTTAGTATCCATACGGAATAGCAATATGTTTTCGACAAATCCCAACTACACAAAACTTAAAACCCATTTGAGGTTGACTATAAATCGCCTCAAATTACTTGAGAAAAAGAAGACGGAACTTGCGCTCAAAGCTAGAAAAGAAATTGCTGATTATATTGCTGCTGGTAAATCTGAACGTGCTAAAATCCGGGTGGAACATATAATAAGGTAAGTTTTGCTGAGTCAAATAGCAGCACATAAAGATCAGACAAAATGAATAAGTATTACCATGCCCTTGAGGACTTTGATACCTCATTAATTTTTCTCTTGTGTGAGTTGTCTGCCACTATTCTTGTAGCAAGTATTGAAAAAAAGTGTTATCTTTATGCAGAAACAGAATTCACTCATTCACTTTAAAATATATTAGAAGCAAATGATGATTCATCGATTGCTCAAACAATCTGGAAATTAAATCAAGCCATTCAAACCAAACCTGCTCTTTCTGGTACTAATTAATTATTGATATTGATTTGGGCTCACTATTTCATAAGTAGCCCATAAGTATCGAAGCCATATTTATTTTACATATAGAATGCAATCAATGAAATTTCAGCTTCAGGAGCCAAATACGAAGTGAGATATAAATTTCGAAAGATTTGCACTTGCTAGGTTACTAAGGTATATTTATCACTAGATTTTTTCAATATTTTCAATTGTTGTAAGTTATAAATTTTTTGTGTAATAGAAGTAAAAAACATAAAAAACAACAACATTACTTTTACAAAGAGTAGTAAAAGTAATGTTTTGTACCCCTACAGCTGCCTTAGTCCTGTAGGTCATGTTGATTTGTTATTTATACATGGTTAACATGTAATAACAAAATGTTTCTTGCAGAGAGGATTACATGGTAGAGGCAATGGAAATAGTGGAGATGTACTGTGACCTGATTCTTGCCAGATTTGGCTTGGTAACTCAGATGAAGGAGCTTGACGAAGGTCTAGCAGAAGCCATTTCAACCTTAATCTGGGTTGCCCCTAGAATGCATACTGATGTGCAGGTGAGATTTTTATTTGTATGTGAAAAGTAATAAAAAACGGCAAAATCACATTAAAATATCGGATGTTAAAGCCTGGTTTGTAAAATGTACATTGATACCTACTGATGCTGGTGTATATGGAATTTCGCAATTTGTTTGAATATTTATGGCTCAAAATTTAGTTTTAACTTACTTACTATTTTATTTTATTAATCAAGTTATGAAATAATGGATATTAAAACTTCGATAAGTAATAATTATAATTATTATTGTAAAGTCAAATATAAACGTTTAATTTGTCATTTGCTAGCAGGACTCTGGTGTCCAGAGAACAATGGAATATCTATGTGTCATAACCCGGGTTCCAATAGGTTAAGTTATATCACAGTGACATTGGATAGTTAATAAAACTTGAATATTACAGGAACTTAAAGTGATATCAGATTTACTGACTGCCAAATACGGCAAAATATATGCAGATGCTTGTAGAAATGAGAATGTCAATACAATCAGTGAGAAACTTAGACACAAGATGTCAGTTCACAGCCCACCGAAAATACTTGTGGAGAAATATCTGATCGAGATAGCAAAGAAATATAATGTTGAATACACACCGGATGAACAGGTCATGAGAGAAGAAGAAGGTTGGTTGATATTTTGTTCTTATCATAAATGTATATGATTTATTAATAATTCTTTTTTTTGTCTACATTGGGAAAAAATGCTACTAATTAAGTATACATAAATATAATTTTGCAAAAAAAACTGGTTAGTTTATGGGCTACATCCACACTTGCTGTCACTGCCATATTGCAAGTTTTGACTCATCTAATAATTAAACTACTAATCCATAATAAATAATACCAACACTTGATGATATCTCCAGATGTTTAGATTTTTTAAATCTGCAGTCATTCCACTCATTCCAGTAGCTTTTATCAGATTTTTGGTAATTATCACATTGTTCAGGTATATCCATATCCTATGATGTGTCATCTTGGGTATGCACAAGTTGTTACTATAAAGAAGGCCAAGAAGTAGACCTTTGAGATTGATTATATTGAGGCTATTTGTTTGGCTATTGCGATACCCTAGCAGGGTTCATGTTATGGTACCACATGATTGCAATAAACTCTTTGAATTGAATTGAATTAAACAGATGTATGTTAACAGGTCGTGATGCTCTATTGATAGACATCAACGGGCCGCCGATGCCGCCCGGCTTCATCGCTGGCCCGCCGCCGCCCCCAGTGCAGCCTTTCAATTACCCTACTGTGAGTTACAGTTAAAATATAGATTATTAATAGATTTCAGTTGTTACCCTCTCCAATCTAGTAGGTTGTATAGCTAAACAAAACACAGCCCTAAGGGGATGAGCACTAGCATCTTCTGAATTTGTGGTAACATGGGGTTTAACAGCACTAAGATTTCTATGCCATCATGTAGTACATGAAAAATAAAAAAAATACTGCGTTTTTATTTTTTCCACAAGTATGTGGTATATTTCTAAAGATATTTAATTTTTTTACTTTGTTGTTTATGTCTCTGTTTAACACTTTGTATGTGGCTTGCGGCTCACGCTTGACTAATTTAGTCAGAGAGTCGCCTTCTTTATGTGAAACGGTATACAATGACGACACAATAGGTACAAGCTGTTCCTGCCCTTTCTGCCCCCCTTGGCGACGTCTTTATTGCGACCGATGACCAAACGGGGATTTCAGTTTTCCATGAAAGAAAGCCTCATTTGATGGGCTGCTTGACCCCGTTGAGTCTTCTCATTGTAATCATCAAGCTCAATTTCCTATCTTAATTCTAGCAACCGTCGCACGGCAAGGCGGGCGGCTTCATAGCCAACGCGCCGACCAACTTCAGCGGGCCCAGCCAGCCGCCCTACAACCTGCCGCCAGCCGCTGACTCCAAGTCTTTGACCAACAGCTTCTTACAGGTTAATTAATAATATATTTATTTAGATGTTTGAAGGTATGTAGCATGTGTTGCCAAGTCTTTAACCATTTTTGCATGTAGCATGTAGGTAAGCTTGTTTTAGTCAAGTAATAATATTGAATAGCATTGTTGACTTACATAAAGACCTTTTTCGTAGCTTTGGAAATCCTCAACTATAAACACAATATAAAGAAATATTATAATAATATTATTATGTTAATACGAAATTATGGTTGTATACTTAGTAGAATGTGCATGCTTTAAGCTTTAAACTAGCTTATGTTTATCAAACAAACCTATGTATTTCGCAGCTAAAAGGCAAATTGTGACAAGGTTATGGGCGTTTTGGATGTAATAACCATAATTTATCATATATGACGCTATATTGAAAAAGTACGTACTTTTTGGTATAAAACTATATGGGACGGTTAGAGATGTTACAAATCTGGTAACAAGAAATATATTTTTTCATGCCTTTATCTAGATTTTTATAGTTTCAGAAACACGAATTTATTATTTTGCCTTGATACTTTTTCTTTTCGAAATGACCCCTAAAAGTACGATTTTTCAAGATTACTCCTCAATTTATTGTGGTTACATTGGAAATTGCTTTAATTAGTGGACATCAATAATATTTAGGATCGTATAGTTACATTTTTCTTTTTTCGCTGTAGTTATTTGCTACAAAGTGTTTTCTTGGTTTTTTCGCCTAATCTGCAAAATCGATCTAGCACTCGCGCGCATCCTTTTCTCATTACTGTCTAGCTTCGGTCGAGTAGCCCCTGAAATAGTGTAACTAAATATTTAAATTATTTCGTTTCAATTTATCATTGAATTGTTGTAGCTAAATCATTTATTTTGTTTTCAATATTGTTGTTGATTGAGTATCTGAAATATGTTGTCCCATTTAGTTTTATGTAAAGTATTGTTGTATTTAGTTGAGTATGTATTTCGTTTCCACAGGATGAAATGAGTAACCTACCACCTGCTTACGACAGCATTCACCACGATATGGTAATTTTTATTTCTGTTTTATTTTTTTATATCAAAGATATAATCGGCCGTTGCCAAATCTGGAGCCCATCGCCATGTCTTAAAATTTACTAGCACCCTAGCTTATTTATCCAGTTATAGTATTCGGCATGTGAATGATTCGTTTTACATAGCTTGTATTATAAATTGCATTAAAATATAGATTTTTATTACTTTTGCAAGCTGATATGAACTTTCTTAGGTGTGCAAAGTAGGTGTACACATTTTCCCATCAGCTATTTTATATCAAGAAAGATAATTAAAACTTATTTAAAGAAATATTGTTAATTAATAAGTACAAGACCGCCACGTCGTCGCTGGCGGGCTCACAACAATGAAATATCTATTGTTTCTCGTTTTCCGGTTAATTTACTGCAGAGCAAAAATATCTAAATAAACCCAAATAAATTCTGATTTTGTTAATCCTATGAAGTTACTTAACGTTTCTTTTATATGTGATTATGAAAACATCAACAATCCCTAAAACCTGCCGCCAGTTCAACTTTTTCTCTGATAATTCACATGACATACACTTGTCTGCAAATAAATCGAGCCACTGCGTTATTTTTATACAACCATACTCACTCTACAGTTAAGTAAACATTTGTATGTCGATGTATGAGTCGAATACTCGACTTGCGACTAGAAAAACAAATTCACTCAATCCGGTTTCCTACAACTTTGTATAGAATGAAAATTAAACATTTGTTTTTCTTACTTTGCACAAAACTAAGTTTTCTTTAATTTTTGGGACTTTTATTCGCAAGTCGAGTATTCGACTCATACATCGACGGACAAATGTTTACATAACTATTTACTTATATCATCATTATCATTTATCATTATCAAATTTTATCATTATCATTATCATTATCAATCATACGTTTTGAATAATGAGACTAAAATGAGTATGCTTGTATGAAAATAACGCAGTGGCTCGATTTGTTTGCTGACAAGTGTATTTTAGCTAAACTATTTCAATTCCTTCTCTACAGCCGGCACACGTCCCGACCCCAACGCCGCAGCCTCGCACGCGACCTCCCGCGTCGAATCTCTTCCCAGAACTGCCGGAACTTCCATCAGTCCCCTCGGACCTCATCCTCCCCTCCGTGCCTCACAGCAACGACTCCAACACGAACAACATTGGTAACACCCCGGGAGGATCCGACGAGATCGACTTTGACGACCTCAACCGAAGATTTGAGGAGTTGAAGAAGAAAAAGTAACGGTAAGATAGTGTTGGAAGAATGTATTAAAGCGTTTATTAAAGTGCTGACGCTGAGAGAATGCGTTTGTGACAGGTTGTTAAGTCTATTAAATAAAGTTCGTTTTCGATTAGCCGGCAAAGTATGGTAAAGTAAGTTATTCGATTAGTTTCATTAATTTAGTCAAGAGAATTGACACGACTGTCCGGAAGCATTCTCGCAGCGGCTTCTTTAATAGTGAGTCGGAGTTTTCTTTGAGATACCCTAGTCACGATGGTGTATCAAAGAAATCAGGGGCGTGTCGAGAGGCGGCCTCTAATTGCGCTATAATATTGGAAATCGATCCATCTTTCTATTAATATTTTTAGGCTATGCCTATCTAAATTACACAATAAATATAAGTTATATCAAGTCTAGCTTCATACTTGTTTGCTTGGCATCTTGTAACAAATTATTGCATTTGCAATGCTATTTTTCTAATATATCAAAAAACAAGAGACATTGCTCCTGCCCTAATCAACCTGCGAAAGTCTCAAAAACTTCGGTAGATTTATTATTCCACAGATATAACCTAATAGACCATTGGTGGGAACATTTATGTTCCTCAAGATTAGGCGCTTATTCAATTGGTTTGAATGCCAACTGCCAATTTTGGCGCGTCTTTTAATAGGCTAATTTAAAGCTAACTACTCTCCTTGCCTCACCAGAGATTTTTGTTTTCTCGTATTAAAGTTCCCTGAAGTGTGGTCTGTTTGGTTGAATTGTCTGTGTTTTATTCCATTAAAATTTTATATACCAGGCCAGTTTCTTGTGGTATGGAACCCTTGGTTAAAAGTTATCATCATGAACACGTATAAGTCACAAAAATCGCTTAAATTTCGTTTGATGTCCCGGTTTTTTAATAAACCCTTTGAATGTCGGAACGTAGATCCACGCGAGATACAATTCATTTTCTATTGTGTTGTGTCTAGAATCCCGACATACGAGCAGTAGCTATTTTTGTTATTTAGATGATTTATGACAACAACTGAATCTGTAACGTTCGTACGCTAAAAAATAAGAAAACAAAGACGAGCTGATGTCTTTGTTTTCTTATTTTTAAAAGTGGTTAAAACTTAAAACGTGGTTTAAATTAGACCCACGTCTAGTTTTAAACCACGTTTTTTAATAGCAAATTTATAAGGGGTGGTAATTAACCGATCGACTAGTGAGCGACTTACGTCCGAAATTAATAACCTATCTATGGATATCGATTGGGCTATCTAAGATTGTTGCCTAGCAACCAACCGTCGTTACTTTTACAAGAATATCCTAGGCAACTATCATAGATAGCCCTATCCATATCTACAGATAGATTATTAATTTCGGGTGTTAGTCGCCAATCTAACCTAACCTATTTTTTCCGCAACCAAACCTAGTATTTAAGTCGCTCAATTTAGTAATTTTTAGTCGATCGGTTTATTATATTCCAGTTTTCAGTAATCATTCATTTGTGGTTAGACTAAAACATTATATTCTTCTGCAAAAAATATAAAAATACCCATGAAATTATTACTAACTTTCAAGGCTAAACATGAATTAAACTATAGTCCGAAATTTTATGCTTTTGGATTTATACATTTTTTAATGCTATTTTTATACCTTAGATAAATTTTAAATAGAAAAATACCAAAAGTATAGTCGAATATGTCTCATTTAACTTGTTTCCAATATTTTTGTATAATGCGTTTTAAGGTTTAGGTTAATATTAACTCACCACTTGTATACTAATTTCAACGCTTTCAGATCTTATAGAATTTTGTAGCTGTATACTATACAATAAAAAAGTCGAATACTAATGAATGTTGCAATTCTTCTATAAAAGACAAACAATTTCTAATTACAGACGAAGTTGAGAGAAAAAATAAGTAGTATGATTGATTGCATTGTCTTTTATAGAAAACCGAAAGATTAAAGCTTAAATGCAGTATATATTTTTTTAAGTCAATGTGTAATGGAAATGTGATAGGTAATGTATAAATAAGTTAGATTTTGTAATTATATATTTTTTAATTAATGTAATTAAAGTTTGTTTTAAAATATTATAAAAACACTTTACTGATAACATTCTTTATCGAGCTATTGTAGATCATTGCTACGACTTGTGTAAAATACACGTACCATATAATAAATTATTATTTTTTATTACAATAATGAGTTCTAATTTCCTTAAAACTTTGGCCGAAATAATCAAGTGAAACAATTTTTTTAGTAAGTATTGTGGGTACTACAAAATAACAGGACTTTTTGTCTAGTTATGAGAAATTAATAAATGTTGTTGGCAAATTTTTAAATGACTCATGCCTTTATACAATCGTAGCTGATAACATTCTGCATCATTTCTTGCTGCTTACAGTGCACAAACAAAAAGAGTTTTATTGCAGAGAAAAAAAATTAAGACGAAAATCATTACTAAAAAGAGTATTACATTTCAGAGAAAAAAAATATTAAAACGAAAATCATTACTAGTAAATGAAATGCACCGTAGTTTTTAGCAGATAGTGTTTCAATATTGTTAGTAGTTTACATAAATTCGTACCAAACCCTATGAAGTCATTATCGAGGTTTCAACTAAATTCAGGGCTGCGACAGCCAAACTAACTTGAAAAAAACCCTTATTTTAGACTGCTGAATTCTATACAGTTTTCATGTTTTAGCGAAGCTTATCATGCAGCATGAATGAGTATCAATATTCAGCTCGCCATACGCGGTGCTAAATCGTTAATTTAACAAAAAAGCTTCTTCAGCCTGCTGTCCGACACTATTAACTTCAGTCTTATTTACATAGCTCACAAGAGGCGAACTATTTGTTGAGAGCAAATTGCAATTTTCTTAAGGTCAGGCTCCGAAGGGTTAGCGGTGCTATCTTTCTTCAGGCGATTATGGACTTGCGTGTTGGAAATTATCTTCGTCTGTATTAGAAGTTTGTTTGGACATTCGGCGAGTATCGTGCCTAAAGCCACCAGTGCTCTGTAAGAAAATATAGTTTTATTATATAATATGTTAAATATAGGTTTATATAAGAGAGAAAAGAGATGAGAATTTTAAAATCAATGATTTTTATTAAAAAAATCATGCAATATAAATCGTGATTTAAATCATGGTTTAAATCATGCAACCCTGACCTGAAGTAAGCCTCGTGCACGGTGAGTCGGCGCAAGAGCAAGATGGCCGCGTCGGCTAGCTCGCCCGCCTCTGGCTGTGCCGCTAGTGCCACAGACAGGTTCAGTAGTAGCGATGCTGCTGCTATCTGCGTCAGTAATAATAATAATAAAATAATTTATTTACTCATCACACAAAGGAAATTATTATCAGTAAATTACATTAGGGTCTTCGTACATTACACCGACTCGACGCGTATTCAACTCCTATTAATTATTATCAGTAAATTACTATTAGGGTCTTCGTACATTACACCGACTCGACGCGTATTCAACTCCTATTCGACTCACTGCTGAACAAATTACACGCCGCTTGTCATATGTATACGCTGATCGTCACTAGAGCAGTAAGACATAATACGTGATTGGGCATATTTACGTAGTTCGTCACAGACGCGGTTCGTCACATGTCGTTAAAGTTGACTTATTATATTGGATTACAGAAAAAAAAGTTATTGTTATTATCAATGTGATCATACCAAAATTATGTCAAAACTCGTATGAGACGAATTGCGATTATGTACCTAGTACCTATATGCTCTCTGACGTATTGAGTAAATCAGAAGGCTGTCGGCTGAATTGCGTAAATGACGAACAGCGTACATGACAAGCTGCGTGTAATTCTGCTGAGCAATAAATCTATTTCGCGTCTCTTATGCCCGATTTACACGGGTCAAGTACAGTACCCAGTAACGAACGCCTGGACAGTGAAACAATAAATAACGCCCGATTTTATATGGAACCACTTGCAAGGCAGCTTGCAAGCAAAGTTGACTCGCCCCTGTCCGATCGTTTACACCACACTGTGGTTACCAACTTCGCTAAAGACTTGACCCGTGTAAATCGGGCATTACGGCTGAATATTGGTTTAGCACACGTAGGACGTATGGACAACGAAGCGACGAGGGTCGACCAGCAGGGCTAAGATGAGCGCCGCGACTATTTGTCGAAATTTATCTCGCGATGTCTGGCGCGCTCATATCAGTACGGTGAGAGCGGGACAGACAGTGCGTTTACTTAACATAAGCGTCGAGAAACAGGGGGGCGATTCTCGCGCTGAAATATGTCGAATTAGACATTTTTATATCCTTAATTTCTTTAGTAAAAACGTAAGCAAAATCTCTACTACTGTCAAAATCCTTTAGTTTTAATTATCTTTGATAATCCTATAATGTTGAAGATTGCTTTCAGAAAGCATTTAATACAAATTTTTTACTCCAAAAAATGTCGAAGAAGCGAGAATCAGACTAATGCTGTACTTACTTGAGCGTTGTTGTTGAGTTGGTGTAAACAAATAATAGAGTGAAGGACACTTTCTCTGGCTGCTAGCACTAACATTTCTCCAGGAAGATCACTAAAAGCGTTGACTAACACCCGCATTGCTAACATTTGGTTGGCTGGCAAATTATCTGAAAATCACAGTTGGAAATAAAATCCGGCTCGAAGGACCAGGAAAGAGTAATTCATAATATAATGCTTGTTTTGGCAGTAAGGAATAGATTTATTTGAAGTTCTGTGGAGGGAGAGAGATCTGTATACAGGTAGTCATGAAATAAAACTTACCTATTTCAATTAATGATAAATAAAAGTAAGCTTACCTGGCGCCATTAAAGATAAAAGGTATTTGACAAAGGTTGGCCCATACGTGGTATCAAATATCTGACCGTTGATGTCCTTGTTTCTAACTGCTAGCCTAGTGACATCTAGCACTGGAAATAGTATTTCTAAAAACAAAAGAAAACAACATTTATTTAGTAGCGTGTTTAAATATTCTGGATATGAAATAGGATGAATAAATGAATAACTAACCCTTTGGCCATTCCAACATTTCTTTCAATAGTGTTACAGTTTCGGGATTATATTTGGTATTCTGAAACGAAATAATATGTCAGTAAAATACATTGATTTGTAAGCAAACCCAGAAGATACGTATCTTACAGAACTTAATTATATACACGCACCGGCACATCTAACCGCCCACACCGTTATTTTCACACAAACATGCTCACATAACGACTCTATACATAAAAATGTCAATATATTTCTGCAATGATCTGTACGCTAATGTTTAGGTTAAGCAGTTTGTATGAAAATAACGGCGCGAACGGTTAAATATGCCGGAGAGTGTATATATTATTTTAATAATATATGATATTTTTATTTAAAATTGTGTAGTGTTATGACTTATGACTACATGACAACGTACCATTTAATAATGACAACTTACTAGTTCTCCTAATTTAACGACATTTTCTAGTTGTTCTTCTGTGAGTGGACTCAGACCGTCGCCTATTTTGCTGTTGAATTCTTTTAACTTATCATATATTGCTTTTAGGTTTGCTTGATCGAATCTGAAACAAGATATCAACTCTACTTAAAGATGTATTGAGGCGTGATGGCCCGTTTGATAAAACTCTTACATTGTATACTCCAAATTAATATTTTCTTTTTGAAGTCGACAGAATATGAAGCATGAATATCGCTACATCACGCGATATAATATGGCGTATGATGCTGTCTTGCTTACCCCGCGAAGATGTGAATGGGACAGTGACAGGTTATTAAGTTACCGAGTGTCGAAAACATTATCTCATGCTAGAGCTACAAGTAGGTAGTCGCCGCAGGACCAAGTCGCGTTATTTGTTGATCATGGACCTTAAAGGGTAGACTCCTACATTAGGATGAGAGCATCATCATTAAAATAAAAAATAATTGCCATGCCTACAATCACACCAATAGGCTATTTGACAATGCGAAAAATAAAGTGTCAATTACTGTTATCAGTATAAATTATGAGTTTAAAATGGTTTTTTATTAACGTAAGTTGAAAATAATTATAAATTTATTTAAAAATCCGTAAATAAAAATGCATTTTTTAAACGTTTTGTCACGTGACACAAAACGCTCCTGATTCGTCGAGTTTATAATGACGTCACCTGCTTGTAAACCTCGTTTGCCTACGTATGTGGATGATATGCAGAATACAGGCAAGTGACGTCACCGAACCCATTGCAGCGCCATATTGTCAGTTTTCAGCAAATATGTACCAGAATTTAAAAAAAACAACTTTTAATGGGTTCCTTAAACTCCACTACATAATATAAAATGGATTTTCAAAACCTGTCAAATAGCCTAATAGGCTATCTAGCCCACGTCAGGCCTGTTTCACTCCCCGTGTAGGCTCGAAAACGTACCTACGCGCGGCGGCACCTCCGGCGGTGCCAATCTAGCAGGGACGAGCGACGAGCGAGCGAGCAGTGACGCTCGCGCGAATTTTGTTCGTCACCTACTTTCCGTAGCTAACTAGCTTCGGTAAAATCGGTAAAATTTAAAATGTAAACATAAAAAAAGCTAGTAAATATTGAGCAGTGTTTAATGCTTAAACACGGATCGCGATCCAAAGTTAACCTTTTTTTAAGCTTCCTAAGGACGATGAAAGCTAAGTTCTACTTTCAAGTGGTTATTATTATTATGAAATTCTCATTCATTTTAGGATTATTATGTACAATGATTTCAAATTATGTATGATGCATAAGATATAAGCGGGACCGTGACACACGTTATGGTGCTGTGAGCGTCGATAAAAGCCGCTCATTATAGGGCTACAACACAGACTTATATCGAGATTTATTTATTTATTTATTAACACAATAGACGTAAAGAGCGCTTCAAACTGTATGAGAACCTAGCGTGCCGAACTTTTCGTACCTACGATGACGTCACGAGCGAGATTTAGTAATGTGTAAATGTTATTGACGAGCTCTTGCAAGGAAGCACTGCACAATTAACCATTTTCGTTTCTGAGTGACGCGTGTTTTCTTGGCAATGGTATCAAGCGGACTGACTTAGGTCGTAAAACTTTGACTGTGGATCAAACTTTTGGCACGCAAGGTAGGTACACTTTTACCGTCTAACTCGATATAGGTCTGTGGGCTACAAGCTAGGACCTAGCTTGTAAATATTGCTAAATCATGATTTAAATTACGATTTATACTGTATGATTGTTTTTAATAAAATCTCTGATTTAAATCAAATTTCGAAAAAGGAATTAATTAAATGCTGGGACTGCATATTAATCGACAAATAATGTTCGTAAACAATGTTAATACAAAGTACGATAGGTGCAAGCTAACTTATTTGTTACAATAAAAATCAACAATCACATATAAGATTTTTTAAAACCGAAACTCAAATAGTCTTTTTTGCTTGATGCGCCATTTCACATTTCTTTGTGCCGTTGCCAGGATTATACATCAATTCTATCTAAATAAAAATGTTGCCATCAAGAAAAATTATCGCAAAAACTAATAAAATAAATCAAGTATTTTTTAGGTTACAATAAATAAAACCTATATTTTTCCAACCCTGGAGCTAGGTAACTGACCTGATATAAGCATCGTGTGGTATTAGTGGTTTTTCATTGAGTGCCGTAGCAGAAGCGGTAGTGTAAGCGCCGGCGCCGGTGAACGGGTCCGCGGCGGCCGGCGCCGGAAGCCCTTTCACCGGTTCCGTGCCAGGCACGTACCGGTTCTCACCGGTGAATGGGTCTGCAAAACTGTTGGAGGATAGTGAGAGTTATGTATTTTTTTCATATGCTGCGATAAGATTTTTTCAAAGCAAAACTTTTTGATCGTACTTCTTTAAACTTTTTATTAGACATGATTTTTCAATCCTCAATTAAAAGTATCAGTCTGAATTCCAACTCAAATAAATGATAATCACAAACAATAAGAGAAAGTGTCAACTTGGCCATATGTCATGCTCATGTCAGAGGAATAATTTTTATTTCAGTAGTATTTTTTAATCATTCGAATTACATTCGCATGCGAATCATGCGAGATTCGCATGCAAATGCCGTGTTAAACAAAGGAATTCGCAAAAGAATCTTGCGATTCCGTATGCGAATGTAATTCATTGCCAAAATTTCATTGCAAAAATAAAAAAACAAATGAGTTATGTATGATCATCACATATTATAAAGCTGAAGAGTTTGTTTGTTTAAACGCGCTAATCTCAGGAACTACTGGACCGATTTAGAAAATTCTTAGACCATTAGAAAGCTACATTTCTCCCGAGTGACATAGGCTATATTTAACCCGATATTTCCACGGGATCGGGCACCACGCGGGTAAAACCGCGTGGATCCGCTAGTGTATGATAATCTTAGTATACTCACCCATTGCTTGATGCAGGTAGTTGATCCAATTTGGCATTTGTAATAATAAAGTTTGCTACTTGGTCCAAGTAAACTTGAGGTAGGTTGTGTCTGTCAAAATATTAATAATTAGAATACAATCATAGTAAAAAAGCATTGCAAATAAAATTTATATGATCTTATTGAAATTTTGTACACACCGAACAGTACAGTGCAGTTCAGTACAATCTAACTAGGCTCTAGACAGTACTGTGAGTTAGCTCTAGAGTTTAGGACTAGCTTAAAAGTTACACTACGAAAACCGTTTCTATTGCCTACATGATAAATCCAATATGTAAAGTATGTCGTTGACATAATATATTATGTAGTATTCATATTAGTAAATAATAGTTTGTAATCAACAGTTTTCCCTACAGTTACATACTTATGTATAAAAGCTTGTGCTGCAACCCATGGGTCTTCTGTTTTATTGTACGGCAGTTTTATTGGTGGCGCTCCCTCTTTTATATCAACATTAAATACAAAGTCGTATTCCTGTAAGACATAAATAAAATTAAATCTTAGTGATTTTACCTATGAATTCACAAGCATTGTGCGTTACTAAGGAAATAAATAATCAATTACATTTCAATCATGCTCGAAGGACCAAATGTAATAAAAAAAAAACGAAAACTGTTATTTATCAATATGAGCCGAGTTGAGCGCTAACATTTTAAATTAGCAAGAAGGAACAAATATTAAATGTAATTCATAATTCTTTCACTCAATTGGCTTTGTGAGTGAAATAACGATAACTCATTATAGAGCGTTGATCCAGCCAACAAAGTTCACGTGCTTTACGCCGTTCGTTCGAGTGAAGAGCTATTGAAGGCTTACAGATGGCGCTAACTACGCCACCTTATACAGTGGTGGTCACATTTTTTTTTTCAATTTAGTCGATATTTAGACTTAATCGATAGTCAAACATCTGTAAAGTTGTTTCTTTCGAATGCTAGGATATTTCTCTCATTGATGAAACGGCGGTGGCCAACACCGTAGAAAAAGGTGAATATACTAGAGAATTTCAACGTGTTCTCGTAGGTCTCTGTAGCATAATAGTCAAAGTCAAAGTCAAAGATTTTTATTCAAATAGACTTATAGATAAGTACTTTCGAATAGTCCAACATTTTTTTTCCCTACCAGCCATTCAGGACATCTTTTAACTGATAAGAAGAACGGCCGCAAGAAACTTATCAGCCTTAGCAGAAACAACAACATTTACAATGGAACATGTTGTTGCCAAACACAAATCTACAATCTTGAAATATATTTAATAAAAGAAGAAAATTTTCTCATACTCATATTAGAATATTTTCCTCTTACACTATTTACAATAGTATGTTTAATGTTGGTATCACATCCATGCATTTTGGTCTTTTAAATAGTCATCTACCTTGTAATAACCTTTGCTTAAGAGCGTTTTTTTAACATATATTTTAAATTTATGCAAAGGCAGCTCAATAACTTGTTGTGGAACTTTATTAAAAAAGGCTATGCCTTTCCCCAAAAACGAGCGTCTACATTTTTCAAGCCGAAATTTTGGAACGGCAAGCTTATTCTTGTTTCTAGTATTAAAATTATGAACATCGCTATGCTTTATAAATAAATCATGATGTTTCCTTACATATACTAAATTATCATAGATGTATTGTCCCGCCAAAGTAAGTATATTAATCTCTTTAAACAAATCCTTAAGAGAATCTCTACGTCGGAGTTTGTAAATGGCGCGCACAGCTCTTTTTTGAAGAATAAAAACATTTTCTATATTAGCTGCTGAGCCCCACAACAACACGCCATAGGACATTACACTATGAAAATAACTAAAGTAAACCAGTCTTGCCGTTTCAATATCAGTTAAGAGCCTTATTTTCCTTATTGCGAAAGCCGCAGAACTAAGTCTACTCGACAAGGCTTCAATATGTGGATCCCATTGTAGTTTTGAATCCAATGTAATACCAAGAAATTTTGTACTCTCAACTAACTCTACTACATCCCCATTCAAATTGATAAGCATATCGACCTGCACTACATTAGGTAATGAGAATTTAACAAACTTGGTTTTAGTAGGGTTAAGAGACAAATTATTAATGTTGAACCAGTGTGCGGCTTGAGAGAGAGCACTATTTACTTCGTCAGAACAATTGTTTCCTCTATCAATTTTAAAAATTAAAGATGTATCATCTGCAAATAGTACTGTCTCACATAATTTACTCGTGTAGTAAGGGAGATCGTTAATATAAATTAAAAACAGCAAAGGGCCCAATATTGAACCTTGGGGCACGCCCATAATAATGGGGGCTCCAGTAGAAGCAGTATTATTGACAATTACTTTTTGATTTCTATTATGCAAGTATGACTGCAAAAGGCTAACCGATTTTTTAGAGACACCATAATGTTCTAGCTTCTTTAAAAGTGTAACGTGATCAACGCAATCGAAAGCTTTAGACAGGTCACAGAATATACCAATTACGTCTTGCTTGCCCTCCCAAGCCTCAAAAATATGTTTAAGAAGTGCAATGCCAGCATCAGTAGTATTTTTACCTTTAGAAAAGCCGAACTGATTGTTATGAAGGATTTGATTTATTGTTAAATAGTCTAATAATTGCGAGTATATAATTTTTTAAAAAATTTTACTAAGTGCCGGTAGTATAGATATCGGCCTAAAATTTGTGGGGTCACTTTTGTCACCCGATTTAAAAAGAGGAATAAGCTTACTACATTTCATTAAATCGGGAAAAGTACCTTCATCTATGCATTGATTAAAAATGAAAGCTAAATATGGAGCTATTGTATCAATAATTGATTTAATAATGTTGGTTGATATGCCCCATAGATCTTCAGTCTTTTTAATATTTATAGACTTGAAAGCTTTTAAAATGTCTTCACTATTAATATGCTTAAAATTGAAAACTTTATTACACTTATCAACACACGACTCCAAGAGGGCAGCAGCAACGTTTGGACAGGAATTTAATTTACTGGTAGTTTCTAAGGGTACCCGAGAGAAGAAATCTTCAAAAACACGGGCAACCTCAACGTCAGATTCAATTAATTTATCACCTACTTTAAGACAGAAGTGGTTGACATTATTTTTAGTTTTACCAGTTGTTTGATTAATAATATTCCAAGTAGCCTTTATTTTATTATCCGCTAATTTGATTTTATTTGAAAAGAACATCGCCTTAGCAGCTACACAAACATTTCTAAACATTTGAGAATACTTCCTGACATATCCAATAAATATTGGGTCACAGGAAGTATGCTTTGACGCATAGAGGTCATATAGTTTTCTTCTACTTATGTAAATTCCCGGCGTGGCCCAATCACTAAACTTTACTTTATCCGAATTACAATTGATCACTTTTTGCTTAAACTTTTTACTAAATTCGTGTTCAACCACATGAAATAAATCATTATAAAGATAATTAGATTCCATAATAGGAACTGGTAAAGACTTAATTTTATTAATCACATTGTTTCTGAATTCATCTATGCCCTTTTTAGTTATTGGCCTGCATACAATTTTCCGCTTAGGACAGACATGATGGTGCTCTATAGAGGCTTGTTGCGGAGCCGTTTTTAATTGGTCAGTGCATTGGGCCGGATTCCCAAGGATGCGGGTTCGAGTCCCGTCAGGGCGACATGAGACGAGTTGCTTTTTTCTAGTATATTTACTTGATTAAAAATTATCACATAAAAATAGCATTGTAAAATGCAAAATTAAAAAGTTATAATAAAGCTTTTACATTGTTGACAAGCGCACCAAAAATCGCTAGGAGTTGTCCGGTGTGCTGTGAGTACGTAATTTAATTCACATATATCTATAACTACTTATAAAAAGATTATAAGAAAGAAGATTAATGTTGGACTACTTAACTTACCGATTACTTGCTAAATAAGAAATTAACGACACTAGTCGATATTCATACAATCGAGGATACTTTGAGGCCTGGTTCTCTGCCAAGCATTGACCGAGCTGTGATCTGATAATGGCCATCCAGAGAGTGAATGGAGGCGATCCAGATTGCTATACACAACCAAGTGATCTGATCAAACATACTAAAAGAGTATAAAAAAATGAGTAAAAAAAAAAATTGTTTAAAAATATATGGAGTTTCTGAAACTGAAAACTCTGATCCGTACATCTTGTAGTTGGGTATGTATAACAATCTGGATCTCCTCCATTCACTCCCTGGATGGCCATTATCAGATCGCAGCTCGGTCAATCCTTGGCAGCGAACCCAGGCTCCAAAGTTACCTCGACTGTAAGAAGATCGGCTAGTGTCGTTAATTATGTGACCACCACTGTATTTGCTGAGCCGTTTTGGGAATTTTGCTAAGTCATCTAAGTATTAAAATGACTCACTTTTCCCTGGAACATAGTCTTCCCTTCACTAGCCGGGTTGGCCCCCATAACGTCGCCTATTTCGTTCCATTTGTTCTCCGCAGCGCTCCACGAGTAACACTTGACGTTGGTGCCGCGACGGACTAGTTTCGTCTGCCCGTCTGACTTACCAGGCTCGAGCAACACTTCTGGACCGGGTAGTCTGATGCAAGGGAATTTGAACTTTAATATAAGTCAATACAACACTTGTGGACCTGGTAGTCTGGTGCAATAAGAAACTGAATTTATAATTTTAATACAATATGAATTGTATTAAATTTAACTAGGGCGGTTACAACCCGATACTCGGGTTCGTCGATCGACGAAAAAATCAAAATTATGCGAAAATCTTTAATTGCAGTTTGTGATCATCACGTTTAACATTTTGTATATTTTATAGTTTTCGGAACAAATAGACTCGAGTACCTTTAATTTGATACCTTACTCGGCCGCGTACTACGCGCCAAAGTCCCTATCGAGTCGTCACAAATTTTGCGAACCTGAATTAAGTATATAGATAAAATAAAATACTGAATATGAACAAACAGATGATCGTGGCTGGTAGGTGATTGGATGATTTTTAACGAATTAACTGTTTTCTTCAAAACTCGCGGGTTTCCCATATGGTAAAATTATGTTAAATTCAAACATTTTAAGGAATATGTTTAGGAATGAAAGGCACTCACTCGGACAGTTTGAAACCGCCTATTTCTTGCTGCGCGGCGGCCTGCATCTTGAGAACATCTTCTTCAAATGCTTTTAGCGTCGCCTCGTCGGCGTACCTGGCCGCTTCCGCCGTGAATACGCGCACGATGCCATCGCTCGAACCTTACAATAATATTATGGTTACAAATAAATATTGTAGGTAGTATTAGTATCTTTTGTTGTTGAAATAAAACAACTTTTACGGGTAACTAGCGCACAGTTTTTTTACACTCTATTACAGATCTAATATTTCGTGTTTTTTAAGGTTTTTTAGTTTTGCTGACGTTTCGGCATCTTTTCAGCTGCCGTGGTTGGTTGCTGTCAATTGGATATTTGATTTATGAAGTATTTATAAACTTTTCTTGACGACAGATATTTGTCATTAATTTTCTATATTTATAAAATTAGTTAAACACAGCAACAGTAGGCTTATTACGAGTTTGGCAAACTTGACTTTACAGTAAACGTTAACGTAAAATGTAGCTCTGTCTCTTTCACACTTAGCGACTGTTTTACCGACATGAGCAGTGTATCCGATAGTCGACGCTCACGAGTCCTGTAAATGTCATGTTAAGCAAACTCGTAATAGGGGTACAGGACTCGAACATGGAACCTTTGGATCTCTAGACCACAGCACTCCTAACCAAGCCATTAAGACTTATAGATTTTTGGCTAGTATAAACTCATAAACTAGCATTGTGGACAATTAAATTTAAACATCATACCTGTAACTATGTCTCCATTGTCCAGGCAAGTGACACTCCAAACCGATTGCACCGGTAGTCGTATCTCACAGACACAGTCACCACCCGACCACAACCGCACACTGCCATCTTCACCACAGGTTGCAAAACTGTTTGTCATTGCTGGGTTCAGATTAATGCTGAAAGAAACAAGAATAGTAATTAAGACTTTTGTTACTTTACTAATGTAAAATAAAATATTTTGTTCAATTTGCTATTTCCCTTTTTTTTTGTAAAGGTAACAGTGTACAATCACAAGCGAGTCATATGTGAACATGATACAACCATACATTTAATAGTATGTAAACACAATATGATTATCACATTGAAATGCACAGAAACAAAGCTCTCTGTGTCTACAACAGACACTAAATATTGTATTTTCACAAGGCTGTATAGTGTTGTGTTGTGACTATGCAAATTGTTCAGAAGCCAAATAAACAAAACTACCATATTATATGAACATGTGTATGTATTACATAAATGTATTATTCTCAACAAATCATGATATGATCAGGTTCGAATAGCATTATAACAATAATGTGTTCCCTTCTAGTTTTATGATTCAATGCTTCTCATTTAATCATAAAACTAGAAGGGAAGAAATCTTAGCAACAAAATCTTTTGTTAACCTTGTATAGTATGAAAACATCAGCTTACCTATAAATATAGTTTGAATGACCGTAGTAAGTATTAAGGCACTGTCCATTATTGCTCCAAAGCCTAATGGTTGCATCATTAGAACAACTTAAGAAAGATTCAGGACTAGCTAACACTAAACCTCTAACACAATCTGTGTGACCTAGAACAAAATACAAAGAAAAGTTTGTATGCAGATCTTCTTGAATATTGTAATAAATGCTGAATCAGTAAAGCTTATCCATAAATAATCAAGAATATTGTATTCTTGTTACTAAGACATTATTATTTGTAGTTCCAATGCAGCTGCTCTAATCAAATTATTTTGCTATTTATATAAATAAATTTCATTTCTTTGATATTGAACAAACATTTAATAAATAGTTAAATTATTAGTTACTTGCAACAAGTTTTAACAAATGGCACATTTTTAATAATATACTTATGATAGGTATCAGGTTCACAATATTTAGAATCTTATCTAAATTATTATCTTACCTGTAAGAGTTGTAATTAATTAACCCAACTTTTGCCACAATTTAATAGTTTTGTCAGCCTATTTTGCTATTTAAATAAATAAATTATTAATTAATGGCACATTTTTAATAATGTACTTATGATAGGTATCAGCTAGGCGATTACGTAAAGTCAATCGTATTCATTTGGCAGTTCATATTGTAGCATAATAAATGTCATTCCATACAAATTGCAGCCGATTGAATAGGATATGAACTGTCAAATTAATAGAAAAGAAAGAAAGAAAATCAATATATTTGAGACAAATTACACGGTAACGAAAGCCAGTACACACAGAGAACATTAAAATTTGTCCCAAAATGGTCACGACTCAGCATAATGCATGGTCTTACGACCCGCACTGGTCTTCCGTCGAATATGATTACCTTACGCAACCCCAGATTCACAATCATTACAATCTAATCTAAACTATTATGTTACCTGTAAGAGTTGTAATTAATTCTCCCAACTTTTTCCACAATTTAATAGTTTTGTCAGCTGAAGCAGTTGCATAAGTGCCGTTTCCTAGCTCCACAATTGCCCAAACTGCAGCTTGGTGGCCTTTCAAAGTGGTTGGAGCTGTACGGGATGCATTTAGGTTCCATATTTTAGCTGTACTATCCCAACTAGAACTGTGAAAACATAAGTCACTTAACCTTTAGACGTCCGCTCGACAGCCTGGGCTGTCAGGGCTGTCAATTGCTGTACCCGTCTATTCCCGTAGACGGGCACAGCGCTTGACAGCCCTGACAGCTCGGGCTGTCGCCAGATGTCTAAAGGTTAATAAGCAGAAAGTCTTCAACAACTCACAAGCATAAATTACTTTATGTTTAATAGTAAAGGTAGCAGATAAAGTAAGCACCTAATGTTTAGCACCAGAGTAATGAATAACAGCATGTATAAAGTTTTTTACAAACCTCAGCAAAATGCCAGAGTCTTTAGCAGGTATAACACTACAAACAGCATTCTCGTGACCTTCTAGAGTTACTTGTATCATTCCATCCTGAAGATTATAGCCAAGAATTGTGTTGTCATTGCTTCCAGTTACTACGAGACCTTCCGGGAAAGCTTCGCAAGGAGGAACCCAGCAGACACATGATACAAAGTTGTTATGACCTTTGTAAGTGACAACAGTCGCAAAATCTTTCACCCTATAAAAAGTTAAACATACAATTCTTTGCTCCAGAGTGATAAACAAAATTTTGCGTCCAAATACTAACCCTTCCGGGTGCCACAACCTAGCGGTCCTGTCTCGAGAAGCAGAGAGGATACAATTTTCTTTTGTTGTCGACACACAACGTACGTCTAATGAGTGACCGTATAATACGGCGCTAAGTTTATATTCTGGTATAGCCATTAGAAACCACTATTTAGAACGAATTTTTGAAAGTCTACTTATTTTGTTGCGGAATGCACAAATTCTATGCGGAATGTCAGTGAAAATAAATTGTCAAATCATGTTGACTGTTGACGTTGTATTTTCTTTTATTTAAGCTCATTCAGGCTTCGCATTATCGTTATTTTGGACATTTAGACATTGTCGTGCGTTGTGTATGAGGTCCTTAAGTTGGTTTCTATAGTATTTTGTATTTTTTACTATCAACACTAAAAACTCTATAATGTTTATGGGAGTAAAGGCAGTCAGTACCTGTGGTCAGTACTGCCAACATAAGTAAAAATAAGGGCGCGCAAAAATTAAAATATTTTGTGCATGTGTACAAACTTCAATGTAAAACCAAATAAAATGTTAATTACTGATATATTATATAGAAAAAAAGTAAGGTAATGATTATAAGAATTGGAATTGGTTATTGACACAGCCATGCATTGATTGCTTCTAAAGTTCTAATTAGCAATATGGGATATAACGGGTATGTTCAGTTTTAAGCTTTATTTCTGTTTCTAATCTAATGTGGCTCTTAAATTCAGATAATTAACTAGGAAAGGAGCGTACAATTTTGTTATTTGTGGCGCCAGGCGCCAACGAGACGCCTGAAACAGTGCTGTACCATACACAGCACTACTGACTTGATCTTGACTATACATTCGATACATACGTAGTGGAAAAATGGCGTCGACGGTGTGTGTTTCTAGGTGCCGACTCTTAGCTAAATTAGAAATAAATCGTGGATTGTGTTTATCACCAATTTTTAGGGATTTGTCAAATAACAAGGTGAGTTACTATTTAGTTTTACTTGTATCCCACCGAGTTTCATAGATCAATGCCGAAATCGGTCGTTTCTGCACGTGTATTATTTAGAGGTATATCATTTGCAGCTGTCAAATGTCATTATTTTGTTTTTATTTTCGATATTTTAATTTTTTTTAGTACATATTTGTATATAATTTTTTTTTAGCTGTCTTGAAACTGTATGCTGATAACCAGCAGTTTCTATAAAAGTTAGTTTATTGAAAATATTTGTTTTTTTAATAATATAAATTTCTAAGTTTACTTATGTTTTGTCAACAGATTATTTAACTTAACTTCAATAAGTTAATGTTTCAATAGGCAATATTTGGTTATTTATTTTAGATAACGAAGACCATGAACTGGCTTTCAGTTTCTATTCTACTAGAAACTTAAATTTTTGCTCTTGTGCTGCTTAAAATAAAAAATGTGGTTGACATCATTGAATTGATTAATGTGATCTGTTGAATATAGTTTTCCTTATAAAATATTTTTAATTGACATATTTTTAACCTAATATGCCATATTTTGCTCTGTTCCGTTGAAACCTAGTTTGCAATATTTTGGTTTAATTTTACCTTATCTATTTTATTTATAGCTACTTTATGATTTAACCGTCTATTACACTACACGGTATACCGGCCTGGTGTGACAGCGAGAGAGCCTATAGGCGGTGCGACACCAGGCCGGTACACCGTGTGGTGTAATAGACGCTTTAAATTAAAGAATACAACAGCTTTTCAATAAGTTTTATAAGTACTATTATATACAATTTATTTAAGGTCTCTAGATTATAGTAGGGATAATAATTTCATTTATAGATTAGTCAAATAAATTAAAAAAATGTAGTTGTGTTCACCATTTTGTTGCTTACAAAATGTTTGATGCCAATGAACAATAGCATTCAAATACTTATTTATATATCTTATTCATTTAGGGCAGCTACCACCAACTGTCAGTAAATACATTTAGCACAATACATTTTTAAAATGACATTCCATTTCAGTCATTTGTTTTAAGTAAAAAGTGACAGAGCAATGTTTTAAATATATCTATTTAGCGCTAAACTTATTTAATTTCTGTTCGTGAAAATCCGCCTTAATGTTTAATGCTTAAACCAGACACTGGTCGATGTCCTGACTCTCTGTGTCTCATATTCCGGGACCTGGTAGAAGCTTACAATCGATATTTATTATTTACTATTTACTAGAAAACTAAAATTAATAAACGAAACTATAGTTTTTGCAAGCTAGAAATTTTGATTATGTAGGTCTTTAATTTTCCATTACTTATTATGCACACAAATGTAACTTAACTGTCTATCTGGCCGCTTAACTAAAGTAGGTTGTGAATCATTGCTATCTGTTAATTTAGTCTTGCTCAGATTATTCACTATGTAGTTAGTTGAAATGTCATTACTAGATTTCCAGGTTTGACTGCGTATTATTATCTATTATCATGTTTAATTACTAATTTATCAATGTGTAAACATTAAATTGGCATGCTCAGTTTATTATTATTGTTTCAAAATTGTTGTTGAAAGCTGGAATAATGTCCAGAGGTGCGAAGCCAAGCTGCAATCAACTGCTCTTATTATAATAATTAAGTAGGGGAAACTTATTACAACCCTGGCTCATGAGAATATCTGTATAAATTGTATCTTATGTCTTAATCCCCCCCCCCCCCCCCCCCACCATATACATACCCCCCTATACGCCATAATGTGTAACAAATTTCATGTAAATCCCTTCAGCCGTTTTTACGTGATTGAGTACTAATCTTCTAAATATCGGGCACTTTCACATTTATAATTATTAGTACGAGTACCTAGGATAATAAATGGAAGTTAGTTATGTATTCAATTAGGTATTCAAACGCGTAAATGATGATGATGGGCAAAAAAAATTTGAATTCAGTTTAAACAAGGTTCTTAATAGAACACAGGATTCATTTTATCCCGATATTCCAACGGGAACGAAAACCACGTGTGCAAAACCGCAGGCGGCCCACAGTATCTGAACTTGCGTTTAAAGGTTAACGGAGTTGGGCCTCGCAAGGGGTCAAAGTACCGAAATCAAAGCCTTAGTCGTGATATCGTGTTTTTTTTTCAACTTCCTTTCCCTAAGATAAAAAATACCTATAGTTCGTCTACTTTATGTTCTAGGAAACCTGTTATTTAAGTAGTCTTGCTCATTGCATAACAAAACCAAACTTTCGCAGTTTTATAAAAGATTTTCTCTCCAATCGTAATGTTTTCGATCATGTAGGCCGGCTTTGTTACTTGTTTACTAGATTATCTTACTAGGACAGACTGCTTGACGAAAGTGTTTTTATTCATATCGGGTAACTACGTCTACTGCTACATGTATCAGATGAACTTTGAGTTCATTACTCTCATTTCTCTTTGCAGAGATTTTTTTGTTTCTCGTAATCTAATATTTGGTGGATAGCGGTGAGCCGGTCGGTTAATCACCTCGCGTTATTTTAGTGATATTATATTAAGAACTTACTTAGACCAATTTTCATCTACATTTGTTAATCGACCGATAAACGCTAAACGAGGCGCTAAAGGATTCGCGCGCTTGGGCTGCGATTATTGAGGTTAAGCATCTTTCGCAATGTTCGGTCACGGGATGGGTGACCATAAATTTACTATCTTGAGCTCCTACGTGCTTCGGAAGGCACGTTAAGCCATTGATCCCGGCTGCATTTGCATTCGTTAAAACCCACCAATCCGCATGGTAATGTCTAAAATAGTCGTGGCCTGTTCTCCTTATCCATCCATAAGTAAAGCTAGTACCCCAGCAGTAGGGACATAAAAAAAAAGGCTGGATGACGAAGAAACGCTAAACGTCTAGTAGTCGTTTGCTTCAAGTATAAACGATAATTGTGGAGTTCGATCGATGTTTATAACCACGATTATCTAATCGGCTGTCCATGAAATTGACTGTTAGTCACGTTCAATAAGTCCTCGAGCAGGTGAAGGCTGCAAATCATTAGCAACATCAGATTGATTTACGAGTGGCTCATGCTGACACAGCTCACCTTGAATCTGGACTGGAGTATGTATAGACCTCCCCCAACTTGGGCCCAATTCTGGTAACGTTTATTCGTAATCGTATTTCAATCTAGAGCTCGTTGTTATTACAGTGTCGTCTCGTGTCAGCCACATGACACCCACTCCTGGGTATAGGCCTCCCCCAAGGATTTCCACGACGATAGGTCCTGCGCTGCCCGCATTATCAGCGGCTTCTCGCGACCCTTACCAGATCGTCGGGCCACCTTGTCGGGGGCCTACCCACGGAGCCTTGTCCGGCGCGCGGTCGCCATTCCAGAACCTTTCCGCCCCAACGGCCATCGGTTCTTCTCGCTATGTGTCCCGCCCACTGCCACTTCAGCTGAGCAATCCTTCAAGCGATGTTGGTTACTTTATTTCTTCTACGGATCTCCTCATTTTTGATTCGATGACGTAGGGAAACCCCGAGCATAGCTCTCTCCATTGCACACTGTATGACCTTGCCTTCTTATTAGACCCATAGGTACTACAATTTAAACACAAATGATATACGACCGTTACTAAACGTTAGCGGAATTGACCCTCTGAATGTCTACTGCGAAAGATAGATGAATGATTTTTGTAGTACAATTTACTGAATATTGGAACTTATTTTGATAATGAAAAAGTCTCGAAACTAAACGAACGTTATTAAATTATCGTGTTTGGTTTTTTGAGTAGACCCCAGGGGCTTTGCCATAATAGCTTTGCTTGGCAGAAGTCAGAATGGCGATAGCACTCGCCAATACTTCATATTACCGAGTTCTGTAGTTCCACATCTGACGCTTAAACTGCATGCAGAGCAGTCATTTCCTATACATATTCCATACATTAATTTGTCATAAGCTGTGCTGCGCTGTGACGTGCTGTGCAGCGCTGCATTTGGTTTGACAGCGGCTTCGCCTCGCTGATGCACCTATTCTACATTAGAGTATGAGCTATGAAATCATAAGTATTTTATTCCATAAACTTATTGGTATTTACACCTACCTTTTACAGACTAAAGTACGGCTGTTAGATACCTAGTTAGACGAGGAAATTAGCATATTAGACCATACCCTAATATGCTAATTTTCTGAACGTAAAGGTGCGTCTTCGCTAGTAAGCAGAGTAAGAGCGGAGTCGCTATTTATTCCATACTAGGGTGGTTACAACCCGATACTCGGGTTCGTCGATCGACGAAAAATTCCAAATTATGCGAAAATAATGACACTTTTTAATTGCAGTTTGTGATCATCACGTTTAACATTTTGTATATTTTATAGTTTTCGGAACAAATAGACTCGAGTACCTTTAATTTGATACCTTACTCGGCCGCGTACTACGCGCCAAAGTCCCTATCGAGTCGTCACAAATTTTGCGAACCTGAATTAAGTATATAGATACCTAGATTGGGTTGGAAATAAAATTAACCGTAATTATGTCTTAATTTTATTATATGACATTGACTATGATGTCGATAGGAGGGAATCGAAATAACTACAAACTATTTTCGAAAAGACACAAGCATGACACATTCATGCGGTCAGTGCACTTTTTAAAACAATCGTCCCCCCGTCCTTCAATAAAAGTCAAGTTGCCATTGAATCATTCATTGCAATGCCAGCCGTATCGTCATCGTTAACATTGAGACAACAAAAATAATGCATTTTAGGCAATACACTCAGGCACCCAAAGTGACAATACACCATGGTGATACTACTATTGAACCTGTCGCCGAAACAAAGTTCCTAGGTTTAAATATAGACTACCAAATAAATTGGCTCAATCGTACTAATGGTTTATGCACACGCATTAGTAAATTTGTTTATGCATTAAGATCATTATCTAGGGTAGCTAATATAGAGAGTTTTAACAGCCTATAATGGATATGTCGCTTCAATCTTGCGGTACGGTATTATATTTTGGGGGAATTGCTCAAACAAGGAAATCATATTTAAAAATTCAAAAAAGATGTATCAGGGCTATCAAATCTTTAAAACGAAGAGATAGTAGCAAACAACATTTTATAGATCTCAAAATTCTTACAGTACCATCCCTTTACATATACGAAACTGCAATGTTTGTCAGGGGAAATCCGCATCTTTTTCCTACAATATCCACTGGCCAATTATAAGTAAGATGGAAATAGATTACGAGCACCGCATAGAAAAACTGCATTGAAAGGAAATAGCTTTTTCTGTATGGCACCAAAAATTTATAATAAATTACCGAATGGGCTGAAAGAAGCTAACTTTACTACCTGTCGTAGGGAACTGTTATCGTTATTATCAAGAAAAGCCTATTATACATTGACAGAATTCTTGATTGACAAATTTTGATTATGTGCTTTTTTGTTGACATCATTAATTTATTGACATAAATCTTCTATAAGTATTTGTAATTTTAAAATTATGATTGTTTAATAGTGTTGATATTTCTAACTTATTTACTGACATCTGTTCTGTTTTAATATATAAATTTAGTTTTTCATTTTCAAATACTTACAATTATACATTTTCATATAGCATTAAAATAAAACGGAAATTTGTACGCCCATTGATGGCGGAACATAGTGATACATGATTATCTATTTTCACACCAGCTGTATTTCTCATACCTATGTTGACAAATAAATGATTTGTATTTGTATTTGTTTTCGTCCTTGAAAGAAAAGAAGCTAATCTTTAAAAAAAAAAACAGATTTTCTGATTTTTTATTCAGTAGAGTAATTTGACCAATGCCAATTTGTAACAATAATGTTGGTTTAAACTGTTTTTCGTAGTTATTTGCTCACATTCAGTAATAGTTCAGTAAATATTGATTCCATTCACGTACACAAATTCAAAATTATCATAATAGCTACATTTGAAGGCAACATTATTATTACAAAATAATATTGGTACCCTGTCAAATTACTCTACTGTATTAAAAATCCGACTATAGTGACTTTAGCTCAATTACCATGCTTGTTTTATAATTTGGAATTCGGAACTTGCTCTTTTAGGCGTCCCCTAGACGCTCTGTAAATACTGTGATCCATCATTATGATAAATACTTACTGATAAATTTCATTTCATTATCGGAGTGAACAAGAAGGCCTACACATTCAGTATTTATCACGTCAGTATTGCAAAGGTTTTTATACAGCTCACACGCGTGAAATGAATGTGGCAACCAAAGCTAGTTTGGCTATTGGGTACCCTTTAATACGCCTAATATTAATTGGCATAATAATATGAATTCGTATAACATATTTGGCATAACATAACTGTGCATAACATTTAACATAATAATAAAAACAACACTTATTGCACATAATAATGAATTAGCATTATCTAAATATGCATAAAATTATTAACTATTAATTGTCATAAAATAAAAGAAGCGAAGCTCCCACCTTAGCCTTCGTTGTTGAGTATTTTTTGTTCCAGCCCGATAATAGATATTTTTACATCCTAATTAACTTCTCACTGAGAGAGGTACCTAAGTATTATAGTGTCTAAAACTAAAACGCCTGTTTAGTCTTATTACTGTCGGTCACGTGATGGGTAAGAAATTTAAGTGTTGCTCAAATTACTTAAATTTCGTGGTTATTTTTTTCAGTCAACAGAAGTACTTGATATTAATTTGCCTTAAGTATATATTTATATTATTTAATACACGTGCATTGCAAAGTAACGTTATGCTTATCTTATTACATTTATTCCAAGTCATCAATATTACAATTTTCGTTATGCGCATAAAATTTTTGCGTTTCAGTTATGCAGAATAAACTTATGCGATTTAAAAAAAATATGTTATAAGTATTACTTTATGCGCATTAACATAGACCCGTCAGTGTTTATTACAACCAATATGGAATTAAGAAATCTAGAAGTCCGCAATAAATACTGACAATCGTTAATGCAATAAACTACACGATTAGTATATATCACAAAATTAAATAAATAATGATACATCACAGTATTTGGGCGCCTCATGGAAATGTTAAAAACATAGGTACACGCAGCGATGCAAGCTAAGCTCTTTTTGTTTCACTTCGTTCTGTAGCTCCTTTCGAAATATTGTTTGTAATGTAAAGTACCTATATAAGCATACTCCCGTCTCCCATATATTCTTTGACCAATTATTTTTATTTATTTATCTTGTTAGCGATGATTCATGTAACATGTGATTAATGCATGTAGTAATATGTAGTAGATAATATTGTTTGATTAGGTAAATTTAGTAGCGATCGGTCGGCAAGCTTATATTGTTATGTTTATAAACTGATAATTTAACATGTTAACTCACTTGATTTCTTGTTTTTTTAATGATTAAAACACTATGACGAAGCTTCAGACAAATAAAGATGAATGTATTTTGTCATGAATTAGCGGATTCTATAGAAACTGAAATCGTTCTTGAAAGAATCAAAGAAAACAACGCAAAGCACTAAATCCTTGATGCTATTAGCATTCAGTGGAAAAGTACCTTCCTACCTAATTAACTTCTTTTCAATTATCCAGACATACTTACTAATTGTGCATTTATCGATTCGTTATCAAACTACTTACTAAATGTATTATATTAGATGCATTGAAGTATGTAGGAAGACGAAAAATTGGCTTTGTATTTATTTTGATTCCTTTATGAATATATCATAACCACAGACCTATCTCGCTATAGGTCTGTGATCATGATTCAGTGGTTTGTTCTTTCCTTGCTTAGTTTTTTAATTGTGTTGTTAATTTCCTTTTGTTATATAAATAAAAGATCTACCTAATGTATATTGTTGCTACTCATTTTTAATGGCGTTAAACTTTTGACGACCTCCGTGGTTGATGAATGTACACATTAAAATCGTTCGACATTATGTTTTATTACAGATTAGATGCATGGATACACTTTACATTATATTCGTTGTAATACGCATTGAAAATAACGATAACATTGTTTACTTTCACATGCGGATAACAATAATCCAGAAAACGTGACACCACGTCTATATTATTTATACAAAGTGTCTTTAAGATCAATGTTTTTCTCTTTTTAACCGACTTTAAAAAAGGAGGAGGTTCTCAATTCGACTGTATTTTTTTTTTATGTATGTTCTACCATAACTTCGCCAGTTGTTAACAGATTTTTTTTTTTTTATCTGAAAGAAAATGGTTTATGTGTGGTCCCATATAATTTTTACGAAGATCTGGCTAGTAGTTTTTTCATAATCTTGAAAAATATAAATCACCTTTTGGCAAGTTGTCGTTTACCTAGATGACATTGTTGTGTATGGGCTGATTTTTAGTGTAAGTAACGGCACATGATGTAACTAAAAAATCTGAAATAAAAACATTTTATAAAAAAATTCAAACCGGCTTCAAAAAGTAAAAAATAAAACTTTTGGAGTCGGTGCTAGCTAGCTAAGGCCAAAAAAATATATAGTTAATAGAAGTGCAATGTAGAATGCCCTGGCTGGCACCGACTCCAAAAGTTTTATTTTTTACTTTTTGAAGTCGGTTTGAATTTTTTTATAAAATGTTTTTATTTATGTAAGTAATTAGTCTAGTTTTCAGTTTCCATCTTTCCATTTTTTTATAATTACATCTCATTTCTTTATAGATAAATGACCGCACACTGGCAACACCCAGCTTATTCAAATCACGAGTGTCTCTATCTAGCATACAGACAGTATCGTTGCATTAATTAATATAATTTTATAATAATTGGCAGCCTAAGCACCATACTAAAAATCACACATTTTATTATCGTATTATCGATAACTTTTGATTCAAATATTTCATAAAATCATATTCGATTTTCTAAGTCATCGATCAATACAATGACAGACTTTATAAGATATGATAAACTAAAAACGTCAGTACACGAACTTTATGGGTATTCATCAAGAAGAGACCGTAAAAATGTTTTGGTAGATTGTTGATTGATAACAGAGAAAGGTTAGTACCTACTTACAGAACCTACTAGAAAAGAAAGAAAGAAAATGTTCCTATGGGTACTATATGAATGAATCTGAGAATACAAATAAATCTGAATTCGGAAAACATTTTGCACTACGAGGTTGTTTGGATGATATATTACGAGTACTATCCACTTGAGTATTTTTCTCGTAAAATTAGATAGGTGAACTGGGCTAGTTTATAAGTACTTAGTATCGTGATATTGACTGACACTTAACATTAATGTCATGCCGATAGGCTTTGTATTTTTTTTATTATTTTATAAATTTTATTTTCGAGATATAAGCCAAAATTCTGTGAATCTGTGGTTTGTGCTATAAATGCAGTTTATTAATATTTGTTTCATTTCTTTCTTAGGAGTCATGGTGTCGTCGATGGCGGCCTACGCGACGTTCTTTCTTCACAACCGTATGCGCGCACGGTTCCAAAACCACACCTTCAAAAGTCGACACCGAGAAATCTGACGGTAAGACACAGGGACAAATAAACGCAAGACAAACTGTAATATTGTATATTTAATACAAAGAACAAAAGACCATCACCATGACTATAGTAAAATTCGATTTGGAATGTTTACAGTTTTCTATGGTAAATTGGTAATAGTATACTCTTATGAACTATACTAGATACATGATACGCTACGTATTTATAAAGATAACTATGAACTAGCAATAATTTAATAGCATTATATGAATACAGATCACAATTTACGTCCGTAAGCAAAGCCTAAATTAATATTATTAAATTATTTCATAGACTTATTGCTATTTAAACTATCAAAACAAGATTCTAAAACTTCGAATTCCTCGAACACCATTTCACCAAATTTTCCTGTTGTTGTTTTGGTTTGATCAATGTTTTCGTTAAGATAGTAGAATTTTTTTTCGAAAGTTTGTGGTTCAGCTGCCTTGTCAGTAGGCGTTGTAACCTCATCTGAAGATTCTTGAACTTGAGTTTCGTTCGGTTGATCTTGATTTATTTTAGGCAGACTTGTATTTGATTGCAGCATTAACTCATTTTTCTTTATTTCTACATTATTCAACCTTTTTGGTTCCATTACGACTCTGACTTCTTTCCTATCTTCCTTAGTTTTGTTATCGAATGGCGTTTTCACGATACCCTTATTATAGCTCTCCAGTCGACAAATTTTGTTTTTTACAGAATTCTCAACATCATATAACAACGGAGGATCTTCTGTTTGCGGTTTTGGATATTTATTACGTGCATTCTTACTGTCATCTGTACCTGTTAATTCTAACCGACTACTGCAACTATTGGATTTTACCAATTTAAATTTAAACCCTGGAAATGCATCTGTGCGTTTATTTTTGTCTTGGCTCTGGTTACTATCGGGTGGTGCATTATTGTTAAGCACCTTTTGTTTGTCTTGTAGCATTTGTTCATGTTTGTCCGCTACCAAGCATGAGCACTTATTTCCACGACACTTAGTTTGACATGAATAGCAGTCTCTACTACAGTTTTTCTGTAAGTTTTTTATTTCCTCCATAATAGCTTTGGTCATGGGACTTACAGTAGAACCAGTTTTGGAATTAAGGACTTTACCTCCGTAATATGTGACTGATGTACCACACTCTCTTATTTTTTTAAGAATATCAGGACTGACGTATTGACTTTCACAGCAAAAATCTTGACTCATTGAATCACAAAGGTATTCATCACTGGAACTGTATGGATGATCTTTTAGATTTTTATTTGAATACGGACTTAAGGTATCACCTTCATATTCGTTGTTTGAACTGAGATCGCCACTTGAGACGCCACTTGAAAGACTTGCATTGTCCCATTTCTTGTTTCCAAAGTTTGTGTCAATAGTCAATTGTCGTATGACTTTCTTTCTACCTCCTATTTTGCTACCTTTAGTTTCCTCACTTAAGTTTCTATATGAAGTAGCACGTCTAGTCAAAACTATTTCATCTATTAAAGGTGGGTCCTGGGTCATCGGTGATTTCATTTTTAACGTGTCCTCAAACAAATTTCTCACTTTTTTTACAGTATCTGGATTTGGAAGTTCTTCTTCTATAATTTCTTTGTTTACCCGAATAGGATGATAAAAAAAGTGTCTGCGAATTGCATTTTTAGATTTATCTACTTGACTACAAGATCCATCGTTTTTCTTCAATAAATTGGGTGGGATTTTGCATGTGTCTGTAGTATTTTTTCTTGGCACTGGTTCAATTTTCGTTCTTACTGGTTCTATTATGACAATGTTATTGTTTACTAAAAGCTCTTGAAAGCTATAATCTTGCAGGTACTGAAGCAATCCATCAAACTGAGCCTCCTTGCGATAGTTAGCTATCATACTGTTTTTGAATAATTCAGATTTCATAACTTTGTACCTTACGTGGTCGAATTCGTCGTAGTCTTTGTCGTTCCCTTTAGCTTTTATTAGTGTAGCTTGAGTTTTCTGATTTTTATTGTCTTCGCTGGTTAATTCAACAATTTCTATTTCTGGAGTGTCTCTACAAGAATCTAATCCAGATTTTTTGGGTATGGGTTTTTCATATACTTGGGCCTCAGCATCTTTCACAATTTTTTCCAATGTGGTTTCTTCAATTTCAGAATCACTTTTTACTTTTTCTGTTTCATCTTTCCACAAATTTAATTTAGTTTGACTTATTTTACGAATACTATCCACTATTTTCACACTTTCTATAGATTTAATTATACTTCCTACAGATACTTCAGGCGACGAATCGTCGTCTTCCTTGTTTTTTTGATCTTTATTAATATCACTGGCATTGTTTTTGCCATTGTTGTTCAAGTCTTCCTTTTTCAGATCCAGCTTACTATCTTTATTGGCGGGGGAATTATCAATCAACTTTGACCAGTAACTTTTTACGGAATTTATCTTTTCTTGGTATTCTATATCAGTTTTAATAGCAATGTTAAGTTTTTCTTTGACGTTGTTCTCGTTCTTAGGTTCCTTTTCGTCCTTATTATCTGAATTGCATGTTTTTAAATTTCTTGTATCAGTATTCTCTTTATTGATACATTCAATTGTGTCACTTTTTGGTTTCTCCATTTGATTGGATATGTTATGCTTATTTTTAGAATCAATTACTTGTAAAACTTGAGGTCGAGTCATGGTAGTATTAACTTTTTTGAAAGTATATACCTGATTGTCGCCACAATTTTCGCTGCTATTATCTTTGATGATTAATTTTGGAGGAGGCTTTTCTAACTTTTGCGGTGGATATAAAAAATTATCACTTGTGTCGTTCGATAACTTAGGGATTTTAGTTTTTACTACTCTATTTAATTTGATTGTTATAAATGGATCTTTTGGTGTACAAAAGCTAGAAGTATCGATGAAGCTATCTTTTAAAGGCTTTTTAGTATCGTTTAGTTTTTCAATGACCGGCTCATGTGTTTTCTTTGCTGATTCTGCTTTTGTTGACGTGTCTTTAATAACCTGATCCGGTTGTGATATCGTAAATCCTTTGTTGTCGTTTGGATTTTGAGTTAGAGGGGGGTCTATAACAATAGTTTGATGACCACTTAAGGGTACAATAGCGATATTGGATTCCGCAGATGTTTTGAACGATTGCACCCTAGATAGAAGAGATTGAGCTTTGATTTCTTCTATTTGAGGAGATTTAATTAGTGGGGAATCCTTGGATTTATGCAGTATTTTTTCTACAGTGTTTGGGCTAGGAATGCGTATTTCATCGTCGACGGGGTCTCGTTGTCTAAGTGAATAGTGTTTTCTTATTGGAACGCGACCTTTTCTGCTTTGAACGGACTTATTTATGTTATCATTCGAGTAAGATTTTGTGATGTTAATTTCAGGTCTATACCCAGAATTGATTCTGAGACTTTCTGACTTAGTTATTACTTTATTATTTCGTATCGTTCCTTCTATTTCGTTAATTTCTCTTTCGTTTTGGTGAGTATCAGAACTGTAGTAAAGTGCTTCTTTATCATCTGCGTTCGAACTTTCAATAGTTATAATGGATTTCAGATCGTCTTCTAGTTTTGTGAAATTCTGTATCGTCTGAGGCTCTGAATATTCTGGTAAATAAACCGTGTTCTTGGTTTTAATACTGTTTGTATTGCTTTGATTAATATTTGACTTATTCAATTGACCATAATTTCCTTTTGATGACAATATTTCTCGAAAGTGCGTCTGAGCAATTTCATAAGTGTTTTCGCAAGGAATATCTTCTAAATCCTCTTCTCGTAGTTGTGCATCAATACGCTCTGACTTTCTTAAACATTTACTAATATTTATATCGGGCAAAGAATAATATTGATTCTCTATTAAAGTTGTTACAAACGGTTCTGTTGTTATATTTTTTGAAGATGTGCAATGACTTTTTGTCGAAAAGGTATCGCTCTCTATATAGGTGTTGCTGATGTAAATTTCACTATTTTGTTTTTTATGTATTTCATTAAATAAGTTGACACTTTTACTTGAAAATGAGTCCCTTTTTATGTCAGCAAATGTTTTTTTCTTGTTTACTACAGTATAAATAGGATCGTTTTCCGGGTTGGTTTCAGATGGAGCAGTCCGGGATGTTACTGATAAGTTTTCTTTGAATTGAGAGTCACAATATTCATCAATTTTTTCTGCTAGAGAATTTGCTAGGTATTCTAATTTATGGGATTTGTCAGAAGAAGCAATCGATATGGATATGTATGATGTAATACTATCTGGAGGGCTTGATATAGTTCCGTCGTTTTCCGACACCACAGATTGCGCGTCAGCGTCTTCTTTTATTTCACAGGGCTTTTCTGATATTTCTGGTTCTTTATGTTCTTTGCGCACACTTGAATTATTATTTTCTATGTTTTCAGTATACAAATTCACATTGTTTTCTTTTTCAGGCTGGATTACCTCTTTTTTGTCTTTGTCGCTGTGAGTGATAGAAAGGCTATCGTTAGTAAAAGATTTAGGAGTATTATTTTTAGATCTATCTCTACTTTCGTTGTCTGTGTCGTGGTCGTCAGTTGTCACATACAGTTCTTTACTTTGACTTGGCGATATTGCTGACCTTTCTGTTTCTGGTGAACTATCTTTATAGTTTTTTCTATGAGCTTCAAAATTGTAATGTTTTCTGACGTAGTTTGAATCTAGGCTATCTATTTCACTTGGATTACGTGAATGTCCGATACTGTCTTCAGAAAGATTTGGTGGCTTAGTTTCTTCGTTTAAATTAGGCCAACTGTCGCTTACTGATCTTGAGTGGTGGCTTTCGTTTCGTGATACGGCATCTTCTTTTTCCGATTTTTTTTCTGGAGTTGCGCGAGGTGTTTCGTTTTCTCTTTGTCCGTTGATGTCTCCAAAACAAGAGGCAGTGCTGTCAATGTAAATACTCTCTAGAACTTCTTCCTTTGTTTGATATTTAGCTCGTCCAGGGAACCTGTAACGTAAACAGAAATGCTAATTAGTAATATAATTATTTATCTTATAATTTATAACTTTGTTGTGGGTAGTGGGTTTTCTTACAGAGCCTAAGGTTGTGAGTTTGATCCCCAATCAGGTTACACATTCACGTGAAAAACATTTGTGTTTGCTCTGTGTCTGGGTGTTATTATCTATACTATATTGTATAAGTATATATTTGTACCTTCGTGAACTCTGATAACGGCAACACGAGTGCTTATGCTACTTATCTTGGAATCAGGTCAATTTTGGGAAAATAATAAATATCAGATCAGACATCATCAAATTAAATACATAGGTACGCGGTGATATCTAGTCTGGATACATTTAAAACATAAATATATAAAAAATATCTTTTTTGCGCTGTTTTAAATTAATTATTAGTTATTATTTTAATAGAGATGTTTGAATTCTATATGATTTTCTGATACATAACATTTAAAGGGATCTTTAGGTACCAGGGAATCTCTAGGTCTAATCTATGTCTATGCCAAAATTAATTAAAGTTTGTTAGTGTTGTAGGCGTTAAAAGGTTTGACAATTACTTCCACATCAATGATATTAGTGTCGATTACTTTTATTGATAACCACGATGCAAACTATGGTATAAGTATAACAAAGCAAGACGTGTCAAATAAGTAACAATCTAGATGAAACTAAACTGACAATTTTAAATGCATGTAATATGCTCAATTGAATAAAGAATATTTTAATTTTCAAATCAGTCACAGAATTTCAGCATCATTTTTCTCCGTATACAGACAGGAAACAAAATTAAATATTGATCGCTCTTTAACACGCAATTAATATCTAATAATAGTTAAGAAATCCACTTTAATTACCTGTCCTTGAAGCAAGGCTTATCAAATAAGCGGGCGCGGGGTATGAGCTGGGATCTTTTGCTCTTAGCGTGGTTCTGAATCTGAAGGTCAGTGAAGGTCTCTTCTCTGATCACCGCTAAACTTCGACTACGTCTTAAATTCGAGCCTTCCGGTTCCTTGTGTTTGCACAATCTCCCGTAACTGCCGCTGAATTCTGCGTCGGAATTCGAGAATCGCTTCTGCAGCAGTTCTTCCGCTGCTTTGGATCTTGTTAAATGTTGATAAAACTCGTCTTGCGGCAACTGCACGGGGAGCTTATAATATTCGGCAAGCTTACTTTGGTATTTTTCTTGCTTTTTGTTCTTACTATCGGACGAATCTTTGTCCTTTTCTTTTGTTTTAGAATGTTTCCTTTTTTTAGGCCGCTCCTCTTGGCTTTTCTTAGCTTCAAGCGAATTCCGTGGTCTGTCGAACTCAAGCGTTTCAGTGGGGTTCTCAAAATATTGTATATCACCGACGGTGTTAGCTGCGGACTTATGCTCGTCTTGACTCGATTTCCTTTCAACAAGTTCTCTAAGGCGGCTTCTTGTAGAACTGGTATTGGACGTCACGCTCTCCGGCCGTTTGTGCGGATACTCCAAGTTGGACGAAGACCGTCTGAAGAGGCTTGTCTTGATCGACCCGAAGTCGCCTTCGTCTTGACAAGAAGCCGCTGAGAAATTCTGCGTTCTTATACGGTCAACGTGATTCTGGCTAGAATACGACGCGACCGAGTCCACCGAGTGCCTGAAACGTAAAACATCATAGATTAGATTAAGATGTATCGTTTCTTTCTGCAGAGAGATAATTCTGTTTGCTTAAAGATTATTATCGCATGGTGTGCTTTGACTCATAGTTATTAACGATAGGATGTTGGTCAAATATTTTTTTAGAACTTGGACGTCAACAGTTGAGCCTTCTCAAAGGTTATTCAGGATTATACGGAGTATCGGGTATAAATTCCTTTATACTGTCAGGGGAGAGAGTCATGTGAGCGAGGCAATATTGGCCGGCTGCCAGAGCTGTGAACATTCACAGTTGACAACAGCGGAATGCTCGTCTGGTGGCTCGCAAAACGTGTCGGTTTTTCTTATTTCAATCAACCATGTTTACTGTAAACATCGAACCCAATACTTTTTATTATTTCCTATGTAATTGGTTACAATGTATCCCTAAGTTTTATGTTATCTCGCTGTTGACTAACGTCAGACTATTATATACTCGTAAAAAAAAACCCTGGTAGACAGTCAAAAAATATAAAATGTGTTTGAAATTCTAAAAATACTGAGAAAGTTCAGTAGAATATTTGCCCTGAAAATAAAACATTTTCAAGCGTTATATGGGTCCGAAACTTACATTCGGATGTTTTAGACATCCGGATTATAATTATGATAAAACATTCGATCGAAGAGTACGTAAAACCAACTTGGATTAGAGAACTATTGCATTGTGTACCACAAAGTAACTATATAATATAATATATTATAACTAAATAACAAAAAAACTACTACTACTACAGTACCTACTTAAGCAAGTGAAGAAAGTAACGCTTTTTGTTTGAGATTCGATTTCATTACGCGTACCAACACAAAATGTAATTCTTACAATTCCATTGAATCCTGTGCAGTAGTTTATACTGATTTTGTAGGTATCGTAACTACTTAAGAATTCGTCACAGGAAGTTTCCTGTTAACTAATTCTTCACAGTCCACAAACATAAATATATAAATACACACGATTGTATATCACTAATCTTTTCGAACGATAATGTAGCAGTAGTATTTTATCTCAAATCTCTAAGTTTTTTTTACCCAACGGGGGATTCCTTAGCGTTCAGCCCTAAAGGTGAAATCAAACTTCTCTAAGAATCCTCATCGACTGAGGAACTGGCTACCTATCTTATCTCCTAAATGCCGGAACACAACACTGCTGAAAGCATTGTTGCTATAGCGACAGACTTTGTACAGATGGATAATAACAATAATAATAGAAAATCATTGTTTTTATGCTCGAGTGAGCAGTCCACTTGTTTGTCGTAATCAGTGCCACATCTCTAAAGTTTGCCAAAACTGCCCCGGCCCTTGCCGCAAGAACAATGAATAATTTTCTAATTTCGCTATGGCTGCTCCTGTTGAGATGAGAGCATTCTCTTCGGCCTGACTAATGTAAAAATGTCATCTATAAATAAGTATTCATAGTCCAGACATTTAGTGGCGCTCTTCTGGTTCCTTGGCTATGATCTTGTTTTTACAACAGTCAGTCATTATTTTTTATAGGATAGCTAGATTTTTAAAGAATTATGATACTGTTGCACGTCAGTGATGCGGTGTAGGAGTCAGATGTTTTCATTCACTCAATCGTAGAAAAACAGGGTATTTCTTGCACAAATGTTAAGTAAGTTTTTAGTTCTACTAAAGAGTTTAGCATATTAATAATAGCATGCTGTTATTTGTTTTCATACTACTAATGTAAATTTTTATATAAAAGAGGGTGTCATGTCTAAAATATGTAGCTTCTAAGTCAACCCAATCCAATCATGAGGCCAGTCATGTTTGAGAATCACAAGTAGCGTTGAAAATGACATGTAAAATACATGTATCTTTCAAGCGCCCGTGTATTTTTCAATAAAATACAGAATCTTTCCTTGCGGATCTTCGGTTGAATCTTTTGCATGTTTAGATTTTTTATATGTATTTCACGGTGCATTTTTTTGCATTAATACAATGTTACAATAAAATGCAATTTTGAGGGTAAATTTATATACCTAAGTAGGTTTTGAGTACCTATTGTACTTAAAGCTTGTTTCATTTAATCGTTCGTGTTACGGGTACTGGGCTGGCTGGATATTATACGTTCTAATTGCGAAATTCAATTTTCGGTGTGGTTATGAGATTTTCAAAGAGTTTCGGAGTGGACGGTATGTACTTTCGTCATCATCCATTTTTAATGTCCCATCTACTGGGGCACTGGCCTTCCTTATGGATGGATTAGGAGAATCAGCCATCACCCACCACGCGGGCCCAATGCGGATTGGTGGGTTTAACGACTGCAAATGCAGCCGGGACGGAGGAGCTCGAGATAGTAAATTTTTGTTCACCCATCCCGTAACCGACAAAATTGCGAAAGTTGCTTAACCTCAACAATCGCAGGCCGCACGCGTAAACCATTGCGCCACGGGATCCTCTGGTATGCATTTTCTACGATATAATAGCATGTACAAAATATTAATCTTATTTGTTTTATGCCGAAATTACATGTATTATACAGAAAAAATACAAAGTTTCGAAAAAAACGAAAAGTATCATTTGCAATTTTCAACGCTACTCACAAACAGATCAAAACCTTAGACTAACCTTGACTATGAATAAATAACAATACTAAAAACAATAAACCTCTACTTGAAGTTAACTAAGTATAGAGAAATCTTGTAGTTATTCTTACCTACATTTGAGTTCCGAAATTCCTCGTAGTCAATTCATAAATGAAAATTGTTGTAGACGCAAAGTTTTGCCACTACTGTTCAGTGTATGTACTTATTGGCGTATTTTCAAACTCGTAAAACGCCAACGATGATAGCGTAGTTTAATTAAATTAATACATTAAGCGTCTGAGAGCCTTCTGTTGTAATATGTGATTATTTATTAACTGTTTCTTTAAATTTAAAGCGGTACTTAATATTTAAGGTGGGCCAAAGGTACCGAATGTCATTTTCTCACCACAGTCACAGAATACTTAATAGTACCACAGTATAATAACACTGTGGCAGGAAAACAGCATCAGAAAAGCAGAGTTTATTAGTCTCTTAGATAAAAAAATCAGATGAACAAGTTTTAGTGTTCACCTCTGTGATCTTTATAATTGTATTAAGCATGAAAAGTACATTTATTATTATTGTCAATGCACTTGAATGTGGCTTTAACAAGATAAACAATGCAGTTTTCAAAACCCTTAGCGCAGCCACAGCAGCCATTAAATAAATTGAATGCCTATTTGTCAAGGTGGATATTTACTGTGATGCTCGCGGAAATTCATTCTTGTCGCATATGGCGGAAAACTAATTGGTCAGGGCTGTTTGCCTTCACACATTTACAAAATTCTGCTAATCTCTTGTGAGATAAACATGATTATTTAATGCTTGTTACATCCACACACAATACCCATTGTTATAACATCGTCACTGAAGTCTATGAGTTACCTAACAGAAATAACTTAATTTTGGTTAAATTTTATGTTGATGCGTCAGTTACAGAAGATTTTTTTTATTATTAAAATCTTGCAGTGCTACTCTGGTAATAACACTTAATTAATCTACACCAAAATTTATCGTTGCCCTTCAACAAAAAGGTGACAATTTTTGTGTCACAAATATATAAATAAACATCCATTCGTTCCAGTGACATGCATTCACGAATAGTGTCGCAGGATGATCCCAATTTTGAGACGCACCGCGCATGCGAGAACAATACCCTATTTAAAAAAGGATGTGCAGGTTTTCCACGTGGCTAGTCACCATCCGTTCGCTTTCCTACCTTTGTAGATGAAACCGGCAGATGTTCTCTCGTAAGATCATATTTTAAATGGGTTTTCATTGTTTTGGCGTGTTCTTAGGACAATTAAAGTAGGAAGGCGACATATCATTAAGGGTGTCATTTAAAACGTTGTCGTCTTATAGTAAATACAATAGTTACCTACGACATCTACTGAAGTCGCTACGTAGCGTAGGTAATACGTACTATCAACTTGTATACAATTTTAATCAAAACAAAGAATGATAAATATTCATCTTCTTCACTATAGTAAAAAGTTATCACGGCATTTTCGGGCTTCCCGAAAAGATATACTAGTCACGTCTCTTCCCGAACGGAACCCATCTAATGCACTCAGTCGTAAATTCATGACGGGCCCCCGAATTTCTCCTGTGCCAAATAATGCAGAAAATTAAGTTGCAGTAAGTATACACATACACAACCTCAGAAGACTAAACACAAACAAAAAGTAAACATAGAGACAAAGTTATGAAAGCAAGAACGCTGTTAATATTCTTAAAAAAAAAACATGATGATCTTTGGCTTATAAGAAGGAACTTCTTTAAAACTCCATATCATTCACGATAATCTTAAATGCTACTAAGTGAGAGAATGGAAACCCCATTACTTATCGAGTATTTACAACATGAATGCGTCTTGAATACATAATTTACTTATTCGCTGTCAAGTCACGAGTTATTCCAATGCGAGCATACGAAGTAGGTAGGTACGTCATATCAGAGACATAATTTTAACATACGGATCACCATGAAGATTGTCCATAGACAACTTAGTACTACTAACGATTACGACTGAATATTATCTTACAACTAAGATATAGTAGGGCCATTATGTTAAATGGATTGTAAAAACTAACGAGGGAATGAAATATTGAGTGAGTTTTGAATAGCGAAGATCGTTATTTTTTACCAACTTCAAAAAAAGGAGGTTATCAATTCTTCGCGTTTCTTCTATTTCTTGTTTCTTCTATTTTTTCAATGTATGTTATGATAATGACATCGGTTTTGTTTCCAAGTTGGTCTCATTTTTGATATTTTAAAATTGGTCCAGTAGTTTTCAAGAAATCTTGAAAAAGCTGACGTTTTTTCGGTCAAGCGGTTTGATACAAACCGTTTGACTCAAATTAGTAGTACACTACTAGTTTGAGTCAACCGAAGTGTGGGAATTAAAAAAATGTGAAATAAAAAACTTTTTATAAAAAAATTAAATCGACTTAAATAAACAAAAAGTAAAAAATAACACTTATGTAGTCGGTGCCACCCAAGGCAATGATGGTGCATTCTTTAAATTCTACATTGCACTGCACTTCTATACTTCTTGCCTTGCCTGGCACCGACTCCAATTGTTATTTTTAATTTTTGGATTCGGTATTTTCTTCTTTCAGTAGGTACTCAGAAAATTATACCACCAATATTGTTTCCACCCTAGTTGCATTTCGTAATGAAGATTTTATTGAGAAGTCGTTTGATACGAAGTAGGTCGGATGCAGGCTTTAAAATTGGCAAAGCTCCCGGAACGGAAGGAAGAAACGACTCTCCAATAGTCCTTTGATGTGCTCTGGATTTTCCAGCCCAATGGAGGTCAAGGTTTCTATGATAGATCATTTTGCTGTCTGACTTACGATCTAATAGCTTTTTCCCCTTATTCAAACGTTTGCAATATTAAAAAAGAGTATTCTCTGTGAAGGGGATCAACGAATCTTTGTAACTTCGCGAAATAAGTATTTCTTTTTGAACATTTTATGACTTAAGTATCATAAGTAGTGATTATTGGTCTACTTTTATTAAGACCAATAATCAATTGTAAAACAAAGCTAAGGTACGGCACAGATAAAAATATAGGTGGGACTCACCTACTTGACAGACTAGATAATACTCGTATATTTGTAATGGATACCGAATATTACAACATTCAACTGCTTTTTATCACCGCCGGATAAAATGTATTGCAAAGCTACACTTGCTTCAAATGTGTAAGTCATTTTCAAGCTTTTACGAAATAATTAATGTGTAAGTTCCGCAAATGATTTCGTAAAATTTAGCATAGCATGTAACCGTTAAATTCTTAATTTGTAATAGCTAATGTTTTAAGTATATTCAAGTCTAATTAGAAGTGTTTCTTTCGCGTCGGAACACGGTCTTCCTTCGTCGTCTACATTTTTATATTTAGATTTCGTAAAGATAGCACTTTCGTAATCCAATGTCAGACTTTATTTCGAGACACGCAACAGTTAAAAGTCTTACAGAATTGTAAACAAAAAGAAATGTTGATAGTTTTTGGGTAAAGTAAAAATGTGGTTACGGGTGTTATATCATTCTTCCTTGATTTCCCCGCCTTATTTTTTTGCTGTAAGGTTGATAACATGATTTTTGTTTCTTTTACTTCAACCACCTTCAACCGTCTTGTATGTGATGTTTTCCACAATTACGTATTTTATTAGAAGCTAAGGTATTTTCCGCATTCATTTCTTTCCCGTTACCACCATTTACTACATAAATCTCTTAACTTAATGTAGGTACTTGTGCATTTGGAAATGATGCATCCGATGAATGGCACTACCCAAATACTGCACCAGTAGCATACGTAGACAACAACAACTCATTAAAAGCCTCAACATTAAGTAAAGATTTCCGTCACTGCGATAAAGGCAGCGCATTCAACACTATTGTAGAGGTAGGTATAGAAAACTAGCGTCTGTTTTACGACATCAAATAAAAAACACACTTCCTCGTAATAGAAACATTTCGACCGATGTCTATCAATGGACGCGAATGGCATCCGCTTTCCGCCCGTAACACCCTACTTGCCATCTGTGTGCATACCATACCATATCTGTCTGGTTTTTATTTGTGGTATTTGTAAGTGCTCGTTACGATTAAATTGACAGACGATAAAAACATGTTCCAATTGTATTATGATGATTAAGACATTAACATTATTGTCTAGTGCAAAATGAGTGCGATGATTAAAGCTGTATTTTATTTTATTAATATTGTTTAAGCTGTAAAAGTTAAAGTTTATGTATGGATGTTAAGATGATCGGTAAGAAAAAAAGTGTGTAGTTGTTTAATTATTTATATTTGAGATTTTCTATTCCTCCAATGAAAGAAGGAAGCCATTGACCTATATATTTCGTCTGTTCGTCCATCATTATCCTATTTCGTACGAACTCGTGGAGGAATTAAGAAAAAAATTATCAAATACTAAAGTTAATAGTAAGATTCTAACTTAACCTAATCAAAGATACAGATCATTTCTATAGCCAAAGTATTTCGACTATTAAAACTTATGGATATTTTGGCTAAAATAACTTTGGCAGAAAAGAGTGTCACGGGACTAGTGTAGGAAAATATTAGAAGTATTTTCTTATTTTCATAAAATTAAATAGAACTTTGAGTGCGCGAGCTAGACTTGCACTTGACCGGTGTTTTGAATGAACAGTATTCTTAATTCTTATCAAATCTTAAGCACCAACATCCGACCCCAACTGCCCACCAAGGTTATATAATCCTCAACCTTTTGTACGAAAGAAAACATCTTTATCTGCTTTTATTTGCTCAGCGCGATCTCTTCTTATCAGTCATTCATTAGAAACATATTTATCACAAGCAAAAGTGCAAAAATGGAAACATATCGAAATTAAAAAAAAAAGGTTTCAGTATCAAACTTGAAAAAGATATAAAAGATATTTGTAGAGCGTGTCATCACAACAGCAAACAGAGATAGCGTTCGACTGCGAAATGAATTTAAGCTTTCCTGCGATAGACAGGCCTGTCGTTTGCACGGAGTAGATTAGTTTGTTCTACTTGCGGATAGTGGTTTGCTGTTCGCTCTCAATTAAATGAAGGCGAGGGTATAGGTTTAAATGTTTATCAAAGGATGCGCGGAGCTCATTAGATTTATTTACACAGGTTGAATCCTAATAAACAAATGACTATAAATTTATCTCTTCACAGCATTGATTTGGGAGATGATGATAAAACATAGGTTGTTGATCTTGTGCCGTTTGTATTACGCGCCATTTTGCAGTGAATGTTCACGTTTTTGTCTGTTGCGGACAATGCCATGCATTATTTTAGTTGATACATTGACTTACTACCACAGAATAAATAAGTATTACGTCAACGTGAAAAACTACGAGACAGTACTAAGCATTCATCTCTTTACAGCAGTGATGTGGTAGTTGGTGATAATACATAGATTTATTGATCTAATGCCGTTTGTATTAAGCGCCTATTTGCAGTGGATATGTCATGTTTTTGTCTGTTGCGGACAATGCCATACATTATTTCAGTTGATACATCGACGTACGACGTCAGCGTGAAAAACGCGGGACAGTAAATAAGCACATCAGCGATCGGGAGCGACAGACGCTCTAGAAATAAACATCTTTAATTATTCATAGACCACGTTTTGTTTGTGCTATTTGGGAATGGGTATGAAAACCAGAAGAAATCTTGTTATTGCTGCTTGCCTTTTTGTGTTAATAAAGACATCGTGCAATTAGTTAAATTGGCATTCATATTTACTTTTTTAAAAGGCAATTCGAAAAAAAAATAATTTTGCCTAGACATATTTCAATAAAATAGTTATAAAATACTAGCGGCTGTCCGTGGTTCCCGTTCCCGTGGGACTATCGAGATAAAAAGTTAACTATGTGTTAGTCCACTATTTGAAGTCCCTATATACCAAATTTCATCCAAATCCGTTCAGTAGTTTTTGCGTGAAGGAGGAACAAACAAATTGACATACTTTCGCATTTATAATATTAGTAGGATTGGAAGAGCAACGTATAATCATTCCTAATTCATCTGCCAGCTTCCATTCTTTATTTTATGTAGACAATGATTCACAAAATCGTATAAGCATCACACACATCACTATTATTCAAATAATTATTTGATTATAGCTTCTAAATTTAGAGGGTAAATTTTTTATATTCTCTTAATGGCAACTGTGTCTCACAGACCACGGTACAAAATTATTTATAATTTTATTCCGCGTTCACGTTCGGGGAAGACAAATATAATTTATTGTGTACTTGGCCCTGGAACAAATGGATAGACAGTTTAATGTTTATTTTTAACTATAATGGTTTTATTTGTACAATCGTCCCATCTGTTATCCCAGCCTTCTCTGGTGGATCAAATTGAAATAATTCCCAGGTCTGTAGTACCTAAGATAGATAACGGTTTGGAAAAAAAAGATTAATTAAGCACATAATGATAACGCAATTTTAAGTTTCAGGAAAATATTGTCAGAGCTATGATAGTGAGGTACTTCTTTGTAACTAGAAATGTTGTTCATTATCCCAAAACACTTGTGTCACTTATCCCAAAATTAACTAAATACTACAATTTGAGGAATTGGGATGAATGAAGGTAGACCTTGTCCTTTTTCGTCTCAAAGGTTTTCTAAAACAGGGCATATTTACAGAAACTTAAACTAACGTTTTAGTTGGGATAATTTAAAAAACTTGAAATAATTAACATAAAATTTATTAGATATTTTACTGTAAAACTTGTCAAGCAGCTAATGGAGTTAATAAACAGTCGGCACTTATTTCACCATAACAGTGTCTTACAGTAAAGTGGTTCTTAATTTTAGAGGAGCCCGTAATGTAACAGCAAGTTTGAAATAGTTATTATGTCGGCTTGTATTAAGTGGTAGAGATGCAATTATCCATGCAATGTCAGCGTTATTAAATGACACAGGTATTACAAAGTGATATTGATGAATACGAGTAACATATTCTGATTGGTACACTACTTCGAAAATAGCTGTATTATTTCCTAGCAATTTTATTAATTAATTGCAAGAACTAACTGTAAGTATTTCAAGACGCAATATAATATTCTGTCAGTTAGAAAAAGGTTTTTAATTACCTTAACAATTGATAGAAAAGCTGATGATTAAATTAACAAAAGATTCACTTCTAAAACACTTTTTGTACAGTTCTTTTGCTATAAACTCAACAACGGTTGACCGAAAACGTCTATTCGACTGATTGGATTATTTTATTGTGAAGCATTTCGAGGTCTCTGATATAATAACTATGATTCGTTCCACCGGAGAATTTCTATTAGGCATTATGTTTCTGATATTGTTGAAACCCTCGGGACTTTGATTCGAAATCAAACAAAGCTACAACTGAACGTGTATCATACGATACGGTAGACAATAACCGAATATATTTTCTTCTATTTTTACTCTTTTTATAAACAAAATTATTACTCGGCATTTTTAGGGTATCATTGTATTGTAGCCGCATTATCCCAACACGCATGCGTGCCGGTTTTGTCATGACACTGGTAGTTATTGAGATCAAATTGACATTATTTTGTGTAACCTTGTGTGCCGTGATTTAATAGACTTACTAACTTCTGCACTGTTTTATCTTGGACATACAGTAAACCCGTCTGATTAGAACATAATAGGGAGTGCAGTTCTCATATAAACACGATAACCTAAAGTACACCTAAACCCTTAATGGTTGAATAAACAAACTTACAAACTGTCCCAATTGAAAATTACGACGAATGACGTTTGACGAATTCATTACGTACCTACATGTGTGATTCCAGCAAATAAAGAACCTATTAAATATGAATGCAATCAAAAATAATTTCAAATTCAATAAGAGCGGTGTGCCACAAAACGTTTTATCGAATGAGACAATATTATTATAAGTACAACTCTTCTGCGTTAGCAATAAATAATAAATTGGCTTAAACATCCCCACTTCTCGATTGTTTTAAATGAGTTATGTGTGGCATCGTTTTAGTAGAGTTATGATAAACGACATTGTGTGATGTGAAGTGTTGTCAACGTTAATTTAACTGAAGACATTTGCAAAAATTAAAAGTAACATTTAGCATTTAGCGGTCATTCCCAGTCGACACCACCAGTTTCGCCTCCACAGGGGGGCGACTGGGAATTTTTGTTTAAAAAACCCATTCGACACCAGTGCTGGCAAAATTGTGGTGGCGACTGGGAATGACCGACATTTAGCAAACGAAAAGAAGCTATAGTTTAGTTATGTTTAGGTATGTTAATTTGTCAGTTGTATCAACCAACCAGATTCAACAACATGCTTTTATTGACCTTGACCGAACCCTTAGTAGTTATCCATTACCTATCACATTGTTTTACTGCAATTGATAAGATTAATGTGCGTTTGCCTGTACTCGTTACGTTAAGCCAGAAACTCGCCATATCGTTCCATTTCCATCGTTCCATCATCCATCATTCCATTTCAATCTACGTAAGATTCTGCACACACGGAGAGTTCTTGGCTTATTTTGGAATGTTTGTGTGGAATGATGTGGAGTGGAAAAAAACTTGAAATTGTCGTGTCGTTCGTAATGTGCAGTGGAAAAGATGTCGTTCGTAATGTGGGCGGCACGTTCTACGATAAGTTGGCAAATTGGCATCTATTATTGAAAAAAAAGAATATTTAATTTTTTCTTATATTAAGTCGATTAAGTACTTCTTAATGAATATTTCAGTCTATTTTCCACCTTTATTTGAAAATTATTCAAAGAGTTGTTTGTAGAGATGGGCCGACTATAACTTTGGCCTACTAGCCGACTGGTCGACTAGTCAAGGCCGACTAGTCGGCTTAGCCGACTGCTGCCAGGGTAGACTTTGGTTAGTCACATAAAAAATTTAAGAGTTGTACCTATCGATGCAGAATTGTTTAATTACCCGCATGATTGGTCCATATCGGTCGCCCTTGATCTACCTGCAACTGAACTGTGTTAAGGCCATCAGGAAATCTTTACGCAATCACTTTTAAGATTTTTAACAACGAACCCTAATACTTGTCTTAAGTGGCTTGTTAAAAGTTCTACTTAATTTCTTGACGTTCTACAAGAAGTTTGATTTGAAGTCGAGGATCCGTGATTTTATTTAACTTCCAAAATAAACTTGGTTTTCGTTTTTAGCAGCAATCTAGAGGTATATTTTTACATATTTTCATTACTTTTAACAAAAACCTGAACGTTGAGTGACATGTAGGTAGCTATATTATACCTACCTACATAAGCGATGAAACAATCTTCATGAACAAAATCTTAAATCGTAGGTATGTGAACCTTAAAGAAGATTTTACTTTTGGCTTAACATTATCTGATAAATATTAAACAAGAACATATACTAGAAAAAAGCAACTAGTCTAAGACAGACATGAGACTAGTTGCTTTTTTCTAGTATATTTTCTTGTTTAATATTTATCACATAAAAATAGCATTGCATAATGCAAAATTAAAAAGTTAACATTATCTATCATATATGTTGAAAGATTTTGAATAAAATCTTTTCTACGAAAAACGAATATGACAACTCTGTTTTATTTTGCCTGTTTCACACAGATTTTAACGTTTGCTGTGAATTTCTGCAAACTGAGATAAGTTTGTTATTCCCATTGCACGTGTACCCTGTATTTCAGCCTTTCACTGAAACACAATACAGTTGTTTGAGTGGTATGTTTATTTGGATGCCTTTGTCTCTCCTGTAATCTCTTGGGGTTAAGAAATTATGTAGTTGCACAGTGGGTATATGTATGGGTACATCTTATTATAAATCGTTACCTACTTTAAATTATGATTTTAGAAATATTCCCTTTGTAAAGCTATTGAGTCGCGTTTATGAGAAAAATAAAAAACGTATGAAATAAATTAAGAAACCTACACCGCCTTTAATATAGCAACAAACGCTATTAGAGAAAGCACTAGAGAAAAAAGAAACGTTATAAATAAAAAACAATCTAATCTCGCCCTCAACACAGCAACAATGACATAAGTTGAATAGTTCAAATATGTTCTACAAGCATTTTGTAACTTCCTATTAAAAACACGACCTTGGATTGCGTTAATGTGCAAACATGTCTACCTTTACATACAGCCTCATCCTTACACTAAATTGTACATTTCAATTTGCATTTCATTAGCGAAAGCGTGATTTCTACAAGGACTTTGCAATCGATAGTCACGGCGAGACCACTTATTTATATTGAACATAACATTAAGCATAGGTACCCATTATTTTTTCTTTCAGATAATATAGGCACCTTTCACGAACTGGGATTACGAACACTTCAGTTTCAGATTAAGATAGGTGTAGGTAAGTATTCACGAAAATAGATGAGAAAAGAAACCCTCGGATGCCCAGGGGACTAGATGTATCCTCGTTCGGGAAACGTATAATATAATATAACAGTTTGCATAAGAATAAACCTAGTACCTAACTACTTACCTACAAGTACAGTTGGGGAACTTCCCGGTTGACCAGTAGAGTTTTTAGGGAGCTATATTTAAAAACGAAATAAATACATAGAAATCGTTTATATCACAAATAATAGAGCATTAACAGGTTTTTCATTTGAATAATTAGTTATTTGTTATGCAAGGCTGGAAAGTTGGTTAATTAGCGGCGAGTTACCTTTATTGAAATCTGAGCAAGTGAAGGATTCTAGGATTGAACCATGATTGTAGCGAGTGGTTCAAAGATTAAATCCTGAGCGAAGCGAAGATATCAAAGTTACAAGACGCTAAAAACTTTTCTGCCGAGCGCAACACACAATTTTTCACCTCACAACAGCGAGGAACATTTATGGTTGTTTCCGCGGTCAACTTCCGGTAAAAAATTCTTTAAACATAAAGTTTTATCTAAATATACCTTATTCTCGTTGTTTTGTTTTAATGATATAAAAACTAAAATAATAAAAGAGGGAGTATTATAAGTTAATTCAAAGTTATTTAAAGTAGGAATAAATTGTTACTTATTAATAAGAATAAAAACGATTCCGTAAATGTTGACACTGACATGAGGTACAAGACAAAGACAATTTAAAAATAAAGATTTATGTCACAGTCCGAAATCCAATTATAGGTTGTGAAATCTCACCCAGCCTAATATAAGATTCTTATAACAAATAGTTTAATCTTACTGTTATTGTTTTTATGATTCAATGAACTAAACTGATTGACAAAACCTCCTTTTCAGAGCACGTGAGGTGAAAAAAAATATTTCTTTAACCTTAGTACTTTTCGAGAAAATCTACTGGTCAACCAGGAAGTTCCCCGATTGTACATTAAACCCCATGTTGAATAATATCAGTGTCTGAACTCTGTTTATTATTTATGACCAAACTGTTTGAGGAAAGTCCATTAGTGCTTTAAGTATTTAAACAAATTATGAACTTGACAAGGACAAAAGCGGTCATTCTTGGCTTTGAAGTCACTAATATTAATAGAACTCCTGTCAATTTTATCTAGAAATACCTAAGTGATTGTTTCTCCAGGCTTTAGGTAATCCAGTGAGCTCCACGACCTTGCTTGTGGATAAATATTGCTTTCAGACTTAATTGGTGTGGATTACATCATCCCCTTCGGTTGGATTTACTTACGCTCGCACACATTTTGAGAAAACTGGTGAATTTAATGTATCAATACATTTCTATTGTATTTGGAATTGTTGATATTAGAATTAATTTTGTGTTTATAAAACTGTTCTGAACTAAAGCAGGAAGCTCGATTTTTTTGGTCCTAATCCTAAAGCTTAAAACGGCAAAGTCCGTTGTCTTTGTAAACAAACGAAAAAGCTTTTAGTATCATTAAGATAAAGTAGTCTTACAATGAACTGGGAAAAGAAAATCACTAATCGAATGCGGCGAGACGCCAAATCATTTGATAATCTAGGCGGAGAGCCAGGAAATCTTGTTTTTAGTACCTATCGAAATATTATTCAGTCCTCGCAAATAAATGTACCACGTGTGTCAATTTATTTGCGATTAAAGTGATTGCTGTTACCTAATAAAATAAGACATATGTTTGCTATTTTTACTATTGTGCGGTGCGGTGACTATAATTACGTATGTGACAGATCAAAAACCGATATGCACCATAGACCAATTGCACATTAAAGTACTATGATTAAGCTACTATGTTTCTTGAAGATTTACCGCTTATGCTTTATGAGTTTATTTAAATCCTTTAAAATGTTTTCTCAATAACTCGAAATATTTGTTGGTGCAGTACTGGATATTGAATTTTCCGATGTGGAAATCGGTCAAGTTGCATTCGGGAACACGAGCAGCAGGGCTAACATGCACGTCACGAGATAATTTTCTCACGCCATTTTCTCGTGGTGAGATGACATATCTCTACTTCTCGACTGTCGGTAACATTGCACTACATTTTGTCATGTCGTTCTGTCACACGTAGACTTCGAGAAATTTTCTCTTTAAACTGCAACATACGCGCCATATTTTCTCATAAATAATCGAGTTTTGACATTTAGTTTCGATTTATTTGTCGTCGATCATTCTGTTCGAAGAGATAGGTGGAGAAACGTAAAAAGTGTTGCGAAAAGTGGCAGTGCCGTATTACAATTATTTATTAACTATATATGAAGAGAGGTGGAATAGGCGGATCGAAAGGAAGCGCATACGAGACGTCTGCGACCCTTTCGATCTTCGCGACAGCGAGTTCCAGTCGCTGTGGCGGATCACAAAGCCTATGGCCTATGTTCTGCCATATACTGGCACAGATACGTTATCTGTGCCTTGTTAATTCTGATGCTGAAACAATAGGTACAATACTTAGTATACGAATGTACTAAGATTACGAATATAAATATTAAATGCGAGCAATCATACAATCACAAATACCAAACTATACTATCAAGAACTAACGAATATAATTATATACTTACTTACGTTTTCTTTTGAAATGCCATTTCAAAGTAAATACAACTACCTAATACGTACATCTTATGTTTTGGCGCGCACTGTTCATTGAAATAAAACAACTTTTACGGATATCAAACGCGCTATATTTCCACGAACTAAGTTGTAATTGTCCGTATTTTTTGGTTTTTTAGGGGTTTTTTTTTTATTTTCCCGGGATGATGATTTTTTTTGATGCTCTTCAGACAAAGTGAAGCATAGGGACCCGCGTTAGAGAACATGTAGCTGACGTGAAAAATAGGCGCGATAACAAGTCTGCAGTGTGTGAACATGCTTTTGAGGGACCCACCCACTACATCAGGTTTGATAAGCCACAGATCCTTGCCAGGGAACAAAAATTTGTCCCCAGAATGCTGCGTGAGGCTATTGAAATCACCAAATACCCAAACTTCAATAGAGATGATGGGTGGAAGATTCCACCAGCTTGGGACCCTATTATCCATAAATTAAAGTCTCAACCCAAATCACGCACTGCAAGACCCAAAGATACGGTTAGCTCTTTTTGTAGATAAATAAATATAAAAAAGTAAAGGTGGAGACAACATTCTTAATTTCTTTATAAAGGTGGAGGTCGGCCCGCTTTCGAAGTTTTCTTGGCAGCTTCTTTCTTCGAAGGTCCTCCCAATTTGTGAACTGCCAGTAGTCTTTAGTTTTCTCTTTTCTTAATAATAAAAAAATTAAAATAACAATTAAATCAAAATATCAAATCAATAATAATTTGTGCCATAGTAAATGTCTAACCGTATCCGAACGAAAATAAATTAACTTTTCGAGGGTAGACTTATAAGTAGCCAGTCATCCCGTAACCACGGCAGCTGTAAAGGTGCCGAAACGTCGGGAAAATCAAAAAACCCTAAAAAACCTAAAAATACGGACAATTACAACTTAGTTCGTGGAAATATAACAACTACCTAAATCAAAATAAACCATAACCACAGCCGGACCGGACTTCAGACAAGAATGACCACATGTGAATGTGACGTTTCTGTGAAGAAACCGGTTTAAAATTTGACAATAGTGCTATCTTTGTCATTATTAATAATCGCAAAAGAGAAGAAACATTTTTATTTTTTAATTTAATTAACTTGACAACAAGACTATTGGCCTTGCTTAACATTTCATTCGTTCAATTTGTTGTGTGTGGGTGGTTTTAGTCACCATAGACACAAATAATTATCAGTGTTTTCATTTAAAAATAAAACTTGACGTTTCTTCATGAAAGGGATATCTCACGACGTGATGATTCTCTCTCGTGGCGCGTATGTTGCGATTTGCGAGAAAATTATCGAGATTGACAATTTTTCTCATCCCATCTCGAATTTTCTCATGGTCGCGCATGTTAGCCCTGCAGGTGGCTATGTTGAAGAATATATTTCCAGACTTTTCTACGGTAATGTTACCTACATTACTACAATCTTCGTCCCAGCGGTAGCGCACCTTGATCTTGAAACAAGAATGCATTTTGCAAACGTTTGATATACGTAAGTAAATGTTAAGATTACTACGTAAAGTCCGATATCGACAGATCGATTTGTTACTGTTGTTATTATATTTCTTGTTGTTTATAATTACCAGGTTCAAAAATGGTTAGGGCATGATTTAAAACCCCAGATATGGGGTTGGGTGCTGCGGGCTCTCTGCACTCTATCTCAAAAACGGTGGGCGTATGATTTTTTTTTAATTGGTCTTAAATTCTGCGTTTTAAATGTTAACATCGTTGGAGCTACAGGAACCGAGATAATCCCCAAAAAAACATTGAATAACTGACGGCGCAGGGACTAGATTTTATGAGACTTTTGAGACAACTTTTAGAACACCAAAATGAAGGTGTATAAGTACGAGTTTACGGGTTTTCCTCTCACATTCCGATTTTGACCCCTATTTGACTTAAATGACTTGACTAAAGGGGTTAGCATTCCTTTTCACGTTTCATCTTATTACTAACAACAAGAAAAAGACGATGTATTGTCAAGTTGTACTCGTTACAGCTGTCGATAAAGGTAGTGTTTTTGCCATTTGTATTACCTACTACGTAAATTAAAGAGGCGCATTTTTCCCCTATACAGGTTGTTATAAGACTCATAACGAAAACGAAAACTACGTATTATCGTTATCACCATTGTTACTATAATTTTCTTGAATGGGGCCAAATCTGGGAATCTGACAGTTAAGGAGTTATTGAGGATCGAAGTCAATATTAATTTTTGAAGATTATCGTTTAAAGTTACAATAAAATTGCAATGATGAATGATTCCTTTTGTAACTACTGTGGTCTTCAACAACATAGCACAGTTTATAATAACTGTGGCGGTATGTTGGATCTAGTGCTGAGCGACTTTAACCCTAAGCAAATCATAGTGTGCGTGGGTGCTGAACCGTTAGTGCCCATTGATAAATACCACCCTCCCCTTGAGGTAACGGTCGGGTTTCATTGTGGTTCGCCGGCCCTGTCATTGTCCTCTCCACCTCCTATTCAGCGACCAGGTTCCGCTCCAAACTGGGATTGGCGTAAAGCAGACTTTCAGGGCCTTTATACGGCATTACAAACTTTGGATTGGGCGGATCTCTTTGACACAGCGGATATTGACGCTGCAGTGATATTGTTCTATGGCCGTCTGTATGATTGCATTAGTCAACACGTTCCCAAAAAATCTGATTATAAGCGGTATGACAAATACGTATATCCCAAATGGTTTAATGCTGATATTATAAGTAACATACGTATGAAATATTACCATTTGCAACGGTACAAGGCTGAAGGAAAACTCTTCAACAAGGAATTATTTAAATATTATAGATGGCACGTTAAAAATCTGATTGACACTGCATATAAACAGCATTTACATCTGACACAACAAAATATAATTGACGACCCAGCCGCATTCTGGAAGTTCGTGAAAGATAGGAAGAGTGAAAGGCAGAGTATGAAAGTATATAAGGTTGGTGATGACGAAGTTACCGGGCAAGCCGCAGCTGACGCTTTCGCGAATTATTTCAGTTCGGTTTTCCAGAATAATGTGCCTGTATTAAACCCCAACGAGGCGGTGCGAGCTGCAGACGGTCAATGCAATGCCACTTGTATCACTATAAACTCAGTTGGCCCAGCCGATCTGAAGATGGCCATGAGACGGCTTAGACCGAAGTCATCGGACGGTCCCGATGGTATTCCTGTATTTTTAGCTAAGGACTGCAGAACGGTACTTGAGGGACCTCTCTTGTACCTCTTTAACTTAATCTTATCCCACTCTAAGTATCCAGACATCTGGAAAGTTTCGAGAGTCACCCCAGTTCCTAAGGCCGATAGTGGACATGAGGTATCAGACTTTAGACCGATAGCCGTTTCATCAGTCTTTCCTAAAGTATTTGAAACAATGTTATGCCAGCTGCTAAATAAGCAAACGGAAAGTCTGCTTCACGATAGTCAACACGGTTTTAGAAAGGCTCGATCTACCACTACAAATCTTGTGGCACATCTTGATTACGCTTATGCAGAGTTGGATACTGGTAAACAGGTAGATACCGCCTACTTCGACTTCAAAAAAGCGTTTGACTTGGTAGATAATGACATCTTGTTACGTAAGTTGGCGGTAATGGGCTTTGCCCCAAAACTTGTTGATTTTTTTTCAAATTACCTGCGAGATCGGCGTCAATTTGTTAGAGTTGGTGGTTTTCAGTCTGGTGACTATTTTACAAGATCAGGTGTAAGTCAGGGCAGTACGCTGGGCCCACAGTTATTCCTTATCTTCATAAACGATTTGCCGAACAGCGTCACCAGATCAAAATGCCTGTTGTTCGCAGATGACCTAAAACTAAGTTTAGGTATAGGTGACCTATCTGACTGCGACGCACTGCAAAGTGATATCGACGCGGTGAGGGATTGGAGTGAAGTGAATCGGCTTCCATTTAATACTAGTAAATGTAAAATCATGACATTCACGCGTAAGCGCTGTCCAATAAATGTAGAGTATAATTTAGCTGACGCACCCCTAGAGAGGGTAAGCGACATTCGTGACTTAGGAATAATGTTGGACTCTAGACTAGACTTTCACAACCACGTGACACTTATATGTAAAAGTGCCAATAAATTGCTTGGCTTTGTCTTACGCACATCGTATCAGTTCAATGGAGTGGGAGTTGCTATGGTACTTTACAATGCCTACGTACGTAGCAAACTTGAGTATGGTGCCATTGCATGGGATCCATATGAAGAAAAGTATATCGTCAAGATTGAACGCGTACAGCGTAAATTTGCACGGTGGCTTTACAAGAGGGAATATGGCTATTATCCATATCTGTATCCCTCTCTATTTGTATCTGGAATGGTTGGGTTAGATACCCTGGAACTCAGAAGGGTTATGAAGCTTTTTATACACTATTTGGCCATCATACGTAACAAGATAGATAGTCCAACGATCTTAAGTAAAGTAGAGCTATTGGCTCCCAAGCGTCTATGTTGGGATACGGAGGGGACGGTGGCTCCAAGGCGACTTCCGCGACTTTTGAGGAGGCCCACCACGCGCACTAGCTACGCCGCGCACGCGCCCACCACTCGTGCTTTGCGTCTCATTGGAGATATGCTCGTTCAACACTTTGAGATCGACCTATTTGCGGACTGTTTTGGCCAATTATGTAATAAGGCACTAGTATACATAAGTGGTGCCATAAAATGAGTTCCCTGGTTGTTTAGTTTTTGACATACAATGTATTTTGATAATAATTAATTGACATTGATTCTATTTATGTAATTCCTTCTGACATGCTGCGATTGTACTTTATTCACAGATGATTTTGACATTTATTATGGACATTTGTATTTTAATATTTCTTTATTCCATATTTTTTTTGACATACTGCGATTATTTCTTAGTTTTTAGATGATTTTGACATTTATATTTTAATATTTTTCCCTAAGCAATAATTCTCTTTGACATGCTGCGATGGTACTTAATATAGTTCATAGACGATTTTGACATTTATATTCTTATGTTTCTTTGTTGTATTCTTTAATATTATTATTTTTTGACATAGTTCTCAAGATACCCCTTTGACAAATAGTATTGTGTAAATTTTGTACCTATATAACATTGTATTTTTTTTTATATATAATCTGCAATTTTAATATATTTTGGATTGTTACTATAATTCTACGTATAATAATGAACTTATCCTAACTTGCTGGCGTTTTGGGCAAACTGTAAGCCAGTAAGTACACTGTTTTTAATAAATAAATAAATAAATAAAAGAAACTGAATCCCGGCCGCCTTCTTGTATTCTCTAGACAAGCACACGTGGCTGCACGCGTTTTTTTCGTGTTTAAATAACACCCACTTTTTGAAAACGAAAAATAATAGTCGTTTCCCAGCAATTATTTTCATATATTCTTATTTAGTTTGATGTACATACACTACGCATATATATGGCTTCGGCATGGGTCTTTTAACACCCTGTATTTATTTGGAACGAAGGCAAACAAAGCCTTGTTTAACTTTATGCATTCAAAAAAGATTTTCGATACAGATTCGCGATATTTGATACCAACAACAAGTTACAAGATAAGACACGTACTTATACGTCGACCACAGCTTGCGATCACACGATGCGCTATATTCGTACTACAGATAAGACTTTAGATCCATCTTGTGGTAAAAGATAAGAAAGAAAGTCCTTCCTTCCATTAAATTTTATATTCACGTGTGGAAATTTATTATCATTATTTTGACATTGCGTAAAGTGGAAACTGGAAATGTAATCGCAGACGTTTTGCTTTTATTAAATTTCCAATGAACAATCTTCATATTTATTTGTTTAGAATGGGAAACCAGGACTATTACAACAAATTTACTTTTACAAAAATCTTTGAATGTAGTTTTGTTTCTTTAAAAAAATAAAGGAATGTTTCCTTTTAGTAAAATGGGCTAACTAAAGGATTTAACTTAGTTCCCGGGCCCATCGATTTTTTCCACCTGTATATAGATACATGCACCCTCCAATCAGAAGAACGCAAACATTAGGAAATTTCAAAACATAGAACTATTTTAATTTTTTTTTTATAAAAAAAATGTTTGACTAAATATTAAAAGTTAATTCACGAAATACATTAGTTAGTAGACTAAACAATTTGTCGTCAGCTCCTAGGCTGTATAATGTTATTGGCCCCGTGCCAGGTCTGTTCTTGACTTCTACACCCGAGTCCAGAATTTGGACAAAATACGTAGCTAAAATAGCTATAGAAAAAGAGAAGTTAGCTTAGGTAGGTACCCCTAAAGTCCGGTTCATAAAATTCTTGTTTAGGATTGACAATAAAAAATCTCAATATTTTACCTACCTATTCGATATATTTTTTAAATTAACTAGAAACAAGTATTTTCCTACCTAAATATTGAATTGGTTTCGGTGGGTATTTCTACTGTCACAGTTATCATTTTATTAGATCTAAAATAGCGTGTAAGATGAAATAATGTGATAACGCCGATTTATTGTTAGTACCTATAGGTAATCCTCTATGTATTTTCGAGTTAATGCCATCATTGTTTGATTCTGACAACTGATAATCTATAAAAATCACCTACTGTTGATTTATTTCATTAATTTTCTAAATCTATATGAAAGTTACGGTGACAATCTATTACTTATTTATCGATTCCTATGTTGAATAAATAAATCACCTAGGCTCAAAGTTAGTCTCGAATTCAAAATAATTAGGAATACTTATCTACCAGTGACCACTGCTTGTAATTAAATCCTATATAAAACTGGTTTGTCGATGATTTTCGAACCTTTTTGGTATCTTTACCTACGTGTCCTTAAAAGTTTTTATACATGCAATTTTTGCATAATTAATGGATATGTTCAATCTCACCATATCAACTAAAACGCACACTATTTAACCGTAAACTCAAAAAAGTGTTTTTTTCCCCGTCTTACTGCTAAACATTTGTAATTGTAATCGTAGAAGACATATTGGAAACACTATAGCAAATGACGCGTGAATTATTGGTAATGCTCCATAGAGCAACATCTGTGGTCTATTTAACTGAGCATTGTGGCGAGCTTTTATTTGTTATTGATAGTTTTTGTTGTTCTTTTTTACACAAGTTTAAGAGTTAGGTCTGGTTAATAAACAAAATTTTAGAAGCGTAACTATCTCTGAAACCAAAGATGCAAACCGCGCTAAATCCTTTACTTGCTGTTTTTATTGTTTAACAACAATTGGCAACATTCAAAACCGAGCCGAAATAGAAGTATCTGTATCTCTTAATACATTATTATATGTACTGGATGGACAATATCATAATGATGCGAGAATAATATTTAGTTTAAAGCGATTTATCCACTTAATCCGCTCCTTTAGAACTCCGTATTAGACTAATGGAAGATAACACAAAATAAATACGAAACAGCGTCGTGACTTAATGTAGGTACCAAAGAGGAAAATTGTAAAAGGTCAAGTGGAAAATATTATGTTGTTGTTTTTTGAACCCTATTTTCCTGATAACGTTGAAACGTGCGGACATTCGCTGTTTTTGCCTATATATTTATCTTATTCAGCCAAAAGCCAGTATTAAAGTACCTTCTTACATACGACAGAACTTATCAGTTTTTAGAGAGATTTCTACATAGGTAGGAGTTCTGTTAATTCGTCAGTAAAGGAAAAATGTATATCGCGTTAAGCACTTTTTATATTTTTCTGGTATTATTTCTCTTGCAAACGTGCGCCGGGAAATCAAAAAACAAAAGAATAAGTATACGAAATATGTCATAAATTCCTAATATATAAATATCTTTCTTATTATTTATGTGATCTGCCGATATACCTACTTAGTAGAACTAATGGGCAAGCCTGCAATCACACAGTTCCTGCAAACAAGGAAACGATACGTATTTCCCTAACTAAGCCGATGGCTGTTACCGCAGTCTTTACATAAGGCTGGACATGCGTGTCGCAGATTTATCGTGTCGCAATTGGTCGCAATTCGTTACTTGTAATCTGCTCTGATTTCTTCGCACTTTCACGTTTTATAGCGCGTTTGTCGTCTAACGACTTGATTGCGACCTGTTTACAATAATTTGTTAATCGTATCAAATACCTGACTGTGAAGCAAGTCCGAGTTAACCTTTGGATTTATTTGTCATAGAAAAAGATCTAGTTTTATTTAAATGTTCAATAGAACTCATGAAACGTTCCGGCCGTGTTTATCAGGTAAAGCGCGTATTACACCACACAGTATGCCGGACCCTTTCCCGGTATACCGTGTGGTGTAATAACAGCTCTAATTAGGGTGACCGCCGTGGCCTGGTAGACCGGCCCTTGCCATCGTGGCGTGCCATTCAGGGCGTTTAGGGATACGCAAAATTTCAAAAATACATACATAGTTATTAATATATATTTCAAAAAATGTAATAATTATCTATGTTTAGCTTTTGCATTTTCAATGCTAAGATTTTATATCTTTGATAGTTTTTTTTTATATAGGAAAGTATAAGAGAAAGAATTTACTCGCGGTTTCGAGTCCAGTCTAAGAAAAATGTGTGAGTCGACTAGTAACAATATCAATTTCGATTCAAGGTTAACTATCGATAGTCAAAGTATCTAATCTATACTTAGGCAACACTATTTAATAGTAACATAAAATATCTTCTGATACAAAGGACCTGATTCAGGAGAAGAAGATTGGCTGACACTATCTATAGCCACTACACTCACTACAGGCACAGCGCGAGATAAGGCATCTGGCACATCTGGTAAAATTTATAAAGCAGGACCAACCCATACTTTCCCTCATGACGTTTTTTAATCATTTAAGTACCTACAGCACAGTTTCGTACTAAAATATTTAATCTTCATTTATGACACAATTACCTAGTACCTTGTAAAACGTGAATGTAGGGTAAAAGTAACATTTAGTAAATTAACAAAACAGCGTCGCAATAATTATGGCTCGTTATAAAACGGGTGTGTACCTGCATAGGAAGCGAGTGCAAATTAGGCAAGCACCAACTAAAAAAAGTGTATTTTTTAACGATTATGAACTTTACGGCAATAAAAATTGGGGTTAGGAAATCTGCAAATGTTATGTCTCACGCCAGCAAATCGTAGTTCCTGTCGTATTGTCTAGGGACAAAACAACGCTGATTATGCCTCCGATAACGGCTTTTCGATTTAGTGTGACTACATTTTGATTTTAGTTCAGATAGTTTAATAATGTCAAAATTTGCAATTTCGGGGGATCATTCCTTAACATTTATTGTTCGATTGCCACATCTCTATTGATCCAAATGAATTTTCACAAAGAATTTAGTTTCGATAGACACTTAGAACTTAGTTTAAACCTTAAACCAGACCATTTCAAAACCATTTCCAGAAAACTATTGCAATAGTACAATTATACTTAGTTACTAGTAAAAAAATTCTGCAGTTTTGTAGAAACCGATTATTTTCCACTAAAACAAGCACCAATAAGTATTTACTAGTTAAGTATTTGACAGTGCTTGTAAATTTAACTGACCTTCGTAGAAAAAATACCGAACGATTTTTATTGAATAATAATGTGATGCTTAAATGCTTCATGCTTCGCAAACAAGTGCTTATGATATCTTTGTGTACTGTTTTTTAAGCGAAAAGAAGTTGATCAAATCGATTCGATGACGAATTGGGAGGTCAATAGAATTCATCAATTACTTTACATTAGTTTTTTTAACTGTAAAAATCAGTGTTATGAACGTTACTTACGCTACTCTTTCAGACAGAGATTTTGGACACAAAATATTCTAGTATCGCAATATATTATGGAGGTTATTGCCTTATGTACGATCAGCAACATCTCGTAAAGATTTACTTCCTATGATTTATTACATTTACTTATGTAATCATTATTACTTTTTTATGTTATGTTCCAAGTATGTTCCATATCAAATCAGAAATTTACATTTTCTTGTAACAGTTTTTGTTATTTTGATGTTCTGTCTCTCACCCTTATTTATTTGTTTATTGTTACAAATCGTAAATACCGTTTACTTGAAAAGAAAAAGCAAAAAGGTTCAAGGTAGGTACCAAATGTGTATTGTTAAAAATATACCTCGTAACTTATTTGTTGTTATGTTATGACATCATTGTTTTGCAAGATGTTGAGTTTGTGCAATAAGTATATTTAAACTCATGCATATTTTAGGCGAATAAGTATTGCGTAAAGACTTAGGTAAATCATTTGAAGCATAGAGGTCAAATTAAAGGTTGTAAGTATTTTTTGTCAATAATGTTTTATGTTACCTCGTGATACCCTGCAATTATTAGTGACATCAAAGTAGTAGGTACAATCAAAATCCAAGACGGATGTTGGTTTAAAGCGCGAAAACAATAATTAAAAAACACTCAAACCACAAGGATTAACATAGGTAAGTAAGTAGGACATACATACTCGTACATAGTAATAATTTTAACCATTCATTTACTGTAGTAATTCCTGTCTCCTTGGTACCATCGGGGAACTTCCCGGTTGACCAGTAGTTTTTATGGGAAACTTTTTCTAGGAAAGGACTAAGGTTGAAGAAATAATTTATTATTCAAATGAAATGCCTGTTAATGTTCTATTATTAGCTATATAAGCGTTTTCTATACCTATATCTATTACTTTTTTTAACTAAAGCTCGCTAAAAATACTCTACTGGACAATCGAAAAGTTTCCTGTCGCATTATTAACATTCTTCAGTATAATCATTTCTTTTTCATCACTTCAAATGTTTTTATTCGTAAACGTTCCAGCGTAGACTAACTAAACTAGCTTCGTGCCGCGACCTCGTCTACGTAGAATTTGTTACATCGTTCCCCAAAGATCACTTCAAACTTTCGCGGAAAAACCGTATGTCCTACATCTACAACGTTATCTATGTTACTAGCTAGGTACCTAGGTTTACCTACCTGTTGTCAGAATTCATCAGAATTACTTGATAAGTTTAGGAGTAAAAACATCACATTCACATTTATAATATTGATTCGGATGAATATAAATCTTGTTTGAAAATTCCTTTTCTTGTAATAGGAAGGTAGGTAGGTACCTATAAGCGACGTTGTTTTACTTAGCAGCCTGAGTGCCGTTGGGTATTATGGGATTAGTACGAAGACGTCCCTTTTGTGGAACTGGCTTTGATCATGATTGTAGTTCCGATGAAGATAGAGAAATCTGGCCCAATTATATTTTTGGTACTTACAATAAAATTGTTGAAATAAAAAAAGACAGGTTTATTGAAATAACCTGAAGTAAGTATTTCGTGTACTTAGATGACTTTAAAACTTTGAGTTGCAAGAAAATGCTACCTCTGATATAGATTTAGTCCAAATTTTGATTTTGAAGTTCTAATTTAGGTTGCTCTTCTTTTTCTATTTCATTTTAATAGATTAGGATCCAGTCAACAGTAAAAATAGAGTAGCATACAGTGCTTAATTCTAAAAGAAAATAGAAATGAACTGTTTTAAACATGTAAAGCTAAATTCACTGTTTAAATTTCAACAAGTTGTGCCGTAGACGTACGAGAATCTACGTAATCTTATATTGCACTCACGTAGACCTGTGTGCATTACGTGGCTATTTTATGTGGAGTTGTACTAATTAAAGAGAAACACAAGGAAATTAAACATTATCTCCATTGGTATTCCACTTGTGGAATGGGTTATGTAATGTTGGTAAAAGTAGGAAAGGGCAAGGGAAACGCAGGCGCAGCATTGACGCTACTAGAATGAGTTATTATGTACGATCTAAGTACCTTATAATACCTACTTACCAAGGTAGGTACAGTCGGGGAACTTTCCGGTTGACCAGTAAAGTTTATTTTAGGAAGCTTTATTTAAAAAAGTAATAAATATTTAGAAAACGTTTATATCACAAATAATAGTCCATTAATAGGTATTTAATTTGAATAATTAATTATTACTATTAACTTATTATTTTTTGAATAAACGTCTCCGAAATAAACTCTACTGGTCAACCGGGAAGTTCCCCGGGTTGAGAACTGCGTTGATATCTTTTTTCCTTCAGTTTGAAAATAAGAAATTACTTAAAATTAACTTCTTATTCTTATTACCCATTGAGTATGTTCAGAACGAGTTGAAATAACTACTTGCTCTTTAAGTAAGTAAACAATGTTCATCCAGTTAACGAAATGATGTGCATTTAAAAATTCAACATTCATAAACACACAGACAAAAGATTTAGGTGTATCATTAACATGTCAAAATATATGTATATAAAAAAAGATAAGTGAAGTTGACCAATACTTACTGGTTACGAAGAAAGAGAATTATAAATGATATCGTATGACTTTTTTTTATAAATAACTGGACAGGTATTTGACCACCATCGTGCCTATACTTTATGTTGATGACAAAACTTTACGATTAAATCCATCTTTAAGTGTTTATTGTGCTAATGTCGTAGAACATAAAATACGCTCTTATGTTCCAAAGTAAGAAATTACAATATTTTCACAAATATTACTGCATTTACTGTAAGGAATTTTGAGTAATGACTGTTTAATACTCATAAGTACTAAACACAGATATGCTCTTCAAGAATAAATGTTTCTTAACTTCTGTTTAACTGTAATTTTGTGCTTGGAGTTAAACGGCACGTAGGAAATAAATTTTACACTGATCGTCAGACAACACGTTTTAGAACCAAAGTTATTAAGTTAAAAGAGAAAACAGCTTTTAAGATGACTGGTGAACCTTTTCTGACCTTAGCAATTATTTAGTAGGAACTCTTTCATTGCAGAAGATTTGCTATCTCTATAATTACGAGTATTAGCACTTGTAGAGTAGATACGAATAAAGTAGATGATCAGATTGATCAGACAGAACGTACGCTTTTGTAACATAATTTCTCGTTTTCGTTTTTTGTATTATTAACTTTTTTTTTCCGTCGACTGCGATCCTTAAAGGACAAAATAAGTATGGTAAATATGAAATGTTTGTTTTAGGTTTATAAAATGAGGTAGGTAAGTATAATGTTTTTAAGTATATTTATATTTCGTCTGGTACTAGTTTCTTTAAAGGAGTTTTATTAAAAAACGCTGTATATAATTAGAAAACTTTTATATCACAAATAATAGAACATTAACAGGTGTTTCATTTGAATAATAAATTATTTCTTTACCCTTGGTACTTTCCGAGAAAAGGTGGGTGGTCCAAAACCGGGTGGTGGTCAAACGGGAAGTTCCCCGAATGTACCCCGCATGTATGCTTAGTTTGGAACTAAATCTAATCCAACTAATCACATTTTTTCTACTTAATTGTCTTTTCATTTATTTACACTTAATTTGAGTTTTATTTATAAACTATTATCACAATACCGCCGGCGCCGGTTTCATAACAATTAAATTTTTATTAATGCCAACGTTAAGTTTCATGATCATGAAGAACTTGTGTTATGAATACTAGATAACGGATATACATACTTATACTTAATCTTCTTTTTTTTTGTAAATACATAGATATAGATAATAATAGACACTAAACATCCAGATCAACATAAACAGACATATTCATGCACACAAATAGCTCACGCCCATAGCCCACTGCTCTAACCACTCGTTCGTTAGAGCAGTGGGCCGGATTCCCAAAGGTCGTGTGTTCGATATCCATCTGACATTTCACTTGTGGCTGAGGTGATTTTTTTCTAATATTTTTTCTATTTAAAATTTATCATAAATATAAAAATAGCATTGAAAAATGCAAAAATTCAAATCTCTTAAACAAATATTTGTCGTGTCCGGAGATCGAACGCCGGACCTCTAGCACAGCAGGCGGACTTAGTATCCCTGCGCCAAACAGGTTGTTAATCAGAAGTTTTCAATATGATGTAAAGTACCTACCTATTACACCGAATTGAGTCTCATACCTCTCAGGTTGAGATAAATTGAACACAAACTTAGGGTCGGCACGAACAGGCCTTCGTTTAATTACGACAACACTGGCACGATAATTTTGGGAGTTATCAAGACTGATATAATTAAGTTCTCACTTACTAAAGGTTTTCATGTAGCAATTTATTTTAAGGTTGGTACTACTCTTGTAAAAGCTTTTCTGTTTTTATCCTCTCCACTTATGTTACATCGGCTGACACGACAATGGCTCGTTATCTAAATGACTTTCATAAAGTGATTTGGATTTTCATTTTATTTTACGTCACGACATTTTGTGCTTTATAGAGAATTTTAATTCTTTAACGATACCTACTAAAAATACTAAATGTCGCGTAGGTATCCTAACGTAATGGTAGGTATTAATCGAGTAATACATACATATTGAATTACGTCAATACTCTCATCACAATACTTAAAAGTATCGAAATTGAAAATGTATGGATAGTAGCGAAATGCAGAGTTGTAACGCTGGGGATCACTTCAGCTTCGTAATCATAATTTCTTATTGTTTATTTAATTTATTTAGTTATTCTCGATATGAACTACTAAAATATCGGTATCGCGATTAAAGTTCGACAAAAATATTGTAGGTAATATTATTGTAAGGAAGGTTTCATTAATATTATGAAAACAGAATTGATTTCTCATTTCCTTGGATTTTATCTAGAAATCTAACAGCTAATGTGCTCTATGTATTATTTTACGAGTAATAAATAATGATGATACATCATAGATATAAGTTTGCTTTAATATAGCTTCTTATATTTTTTATATTCTGTTCTGACGTCAGTATTTATCTGTAATGTAAGTTTCAAGGTTCAGTACTAGTTCTCTCAATACACTTCCCTAATAATATAAAACCGCCTATGTCCGCCTAATAGATTTCCATTTATCAAGATCTCACGGAAAGACAGAAATTTGCGTTGTCACCTTACACCATCAATCTTCTAGTCGATACTAGGTTTTCGGAAGGAACAGACTATCAACATAGTATCGTTTCGAAAAAAAAGCAGATCCTCTTTAATTTATAGGTTATAAATTTTTTAAGTCGGTAAAAAATCAAATCTTGTATAAACCTTAATTACACAAGATTTGAGGTCAATCTTTGTTTGAACTCGCAAATCATTAATTATTTCGATTTTATTTTGTTATCGACTAGCTTCCGCCCGCAGTTCCCGTTCCAGTGGGAATATCGGAATAAAAAGTATGTTATTATACTCTCCATCCTCTCAACCTACTCTCTGCCAAAAAGGAAAACCAACACTTGAAGGAAGGACAAACTAAAGTTTCGCATTTATTTATGACTTTTGAATTTTTGCATTTTTCAATGTTATTTTTGTGTTATGATAAACTTTGGATAGAAAAATATTGGTAGATTGGGTCCCTTCTGAGAATTCACTTGTGGCCGAGTTGATATTTTCCAATATTTTTCTATTTAAAGGTGGTAGCGTATGGTCAGCTATATAGTCTAGCTACATAGGTAAGCTATATGCTAGCAATATCACAGCCACTAGCAAAAGATAACTTAATTCCTCCTCACTAAGCAACAAACTTGGTGTATTATTTTTTTATATATTTATACTCTACAAAACATTTAAAACGATTTATCAATATTCAAAGCTACCGACTACCACAGATGCCTGATAATAACTTACATTGTCAACGAAATATAACACATTTTCGCGGTCATAAAGATGAGTGACATAACTCGTTTTTTTCTTACCTACAGTTCGCTTTTAAACACATACAAACAATAGATCACTTCATACGTAAATCATGTAAGATGTTGATGTAAATGACCATAGCGACAAAAAGCACTCTTTGTTAATAAATAGGTAAGCAGGTACATTGTTTTGATGTGAAGAATAGCATAATCATTCACATGTTTCTAATAAAACATGACGTTTGTCTCGTTTCGCTGGATTCGCTTGTAAAAAGCGTAAGATTTTCCTTAACAGAATGTATAAAAAGTTAAATAAGTACTTATCGAGTATTAATATTACTATCACGACAAAACTTAGAAAAATATAGTATGCAGAATTCATTGTATACCTAATTAGGTACCTATAATATCCCATACTGAATTCTAATCTTTATGTAAATAACTTCAGCTGCTGATTTTTTTTCAACAAAACATAATCTACACTTCTGTTCTTGACTATACGATAACTTAAATCATTTGAAGAGCATTTAATAACAAGGAGTTTCTAGATCGTATTAATAAATATAAAAATATGTTAAGTTGTTGTGACGGAATCTTCTTAACATCATAACAAAACGTAATTCAAGACCAAAGAGCAAAATGCCTAACTGGGCGTAAAGTCTATACTTTACGCCCAATTACGGAATATCTATATATTCCTTCATCTCTACAAGGTCATAAAGTCGACATCAATTGCAGCTTTGTTTGGATTAAAATTTTCGAATTAGAATTTTATTTGGAAACTAAAAAAAACAGTCGTAAAACTTTTATCCAGAAATAATACGTCAAGCTTAAAAAATGAGTCGATTTGTCAATAATGAATAAGTATTTGGAAACCAGCGTTCCGCTAACCTGCACTGTTGCAAAATACTTGTAAGCAAAACCTAGCCACTAATAAACTTGCCACTTAATTAATATAATGTTTAGCGCGGGAAATATTGTCGGTAGCAAGCAGCAATTAAGTAAATCATCTATAAATTTTACCAGTTTCTAATACATATAAATATAAATAAAAGTTGAAAGGGTATATTCCAGAACTTATTTTCAAATAATGTACAGTAACATTTTTGAATCCAAAGTGAAAACAATTATTTGCTTATTTTCGGTATTAAGCCAAGGTTTTTCTTTTAAAATGAAAACATAAAACAAAAACATAATGAAGAACGTAGCAAAAACTACGTACTCTTCCTATATATCTTTATTATCTTTAGAAAATAATCTTTTTAACGGTTTTCACCGCTTGGTACATTCATCAAAATGCTTTGTTGTGAAAATATTCTTATTTTTCAGTGTGTATGTTTTCAGTTATTTAAACTTAGGTTGTTTTTTTATCATACTATTACTTATTTGAATAGACTGTTTCCTTGTTTTTTTTTTAAGAAATAGTTTAGCTTTGTTTATTTTGCATTTATTTCACTACCCAATTTGTTGATTAAAATTACGACAACATTACTTACATGCAACTTAACTGTAACTTAAAACAAACTTGCCATTACCTTTAGATGCATTGTCGCAGTCGCAGTAAAAAGTTCCGAGCACAATTTTTTATTCACACCAAATTAATTTCACTTTTCGTCACACACGTCAAGTACTGATAAGGTACAGTCGGTTATGCGCGGGAGGCTGTCGCGCGGCGGCGGCGCGTCTGTCTGCGCGCGCGCACGTGATGTGCGTGCGACAGTGGCGCCGTGCCGCCGGCTCCGTGCGGCAGTACTGCAAACTAACGGGATTTTTCACGGTCCAGCAATTAACTTATCTGAATGATTGCGCTACAAAAGCAATTTGTTATATTCCCAATATAGGAAGAGTGCAGTAATTTACGTGATGATCTCATGTGCTTCCGCGATTGGCATGTTACTTGTAGATGTTATGATATAATATGTTAGGTTTTTGCTGTAATCTGTGTTGCAATATTGTTTTGATGTGACTTTAAAGTATAAGAGACTAAAGGTTGTTTTTCAAAGCACTTATAAAAATTTACTGCATAAGTTTGAGTCAGTTAGTTTTATAATATAACAGTAAATGTTTTTATCAAAGAAATTGTAACTATTTCAGAGTTAGTCTTTATGTGCCTACTACAAAGATAGTACAAAGATGTAGTTCTAAACTGAATTACCTATTCGTTCTTAAATGCTCCTTTCAACAAAGTTGAAACTTTGTTCTTCAAAGATCCCCCATTTACGACGAAGCACCGAACTATTGGGACCGTAAAATTACCTCGTTAAAAGGACAATTGGTTTGATTCGACTCATGTTGATATTCTGTCTTCGGTATTGCGAAATTTTCGAGATTCAAAGTCAGTGTCACGACCTAACGATGTCACGGGACTATGTGTTCGTAAATGTTGTTTATTTTCCGTCTGCAAGGTTATTCGGTCGTGTATTGTGTCTTTATGCAGAAAGGCTTTGATAAGTGGGCCATTACGAATGTAACTAATATTTATAGGTATATGAAGAACATCTGAGGTTTGGCGCAGGGTTACTAAGCCCGCCTTCTGCGCCGGAGGTCCCGGGTTCGATCCCCGGACAAGACAGATATTTGTGTGCATGACGATGTCTGTTTGTCTTGGTCTAGGTGTTTATTATGTATATTATGTATCTATTTACAAAAAGAAGTATATAAGTATGTTTTTTCGTTATCTAGTATCCATAACACAAGTTCTTCATGAAACTTAACGTGGGCTTGATATTATTTATTTATTTATTTATAACACTTTATTTGCACACACACAGACAGAAAATACATGTATAAAAGAAAAAACAATAAACAAGATTTGTTGTACAAAGGGCGGCCTTATCGCTTAGCAGCGATTTCTTCCAGGCAACCCATATGACACATAAACTGGTAGAAGGGATGAGGGTAGTTGGTGCGCAACAAACAAATTAAAAGAAAATAACATATCATCTAATATATAAATAGTTTACAATAAAATACATATACTACATATACAATAAAAACAAAGTTAATGCAGTTAAGAGACTGAAAATACACAAATAAAACGGGAGTTCTGTAGGGAAAAGAAGGACTAGTGGGATAGGAAGAACTCCTTGACCTGGGACTTGAAGGAGTTGAGGGTCTGTGCACGTCTAATTGTGTCAGGCAAGGAGTTCCATTAAGAAATAGCTTGGCACGTGAAGGATTGGCTATAGAATTTGGTCGAGCGAGGAGGGGTGTAAAGACGGAGATTATCAGAGGAGCGAAGGGGGAGATCATGAGTGGAAGAGAGGAATTTAAAGTGCTCTTTTAGATAAGAAGGAGTTTTTGGATTGAACAGCACAGAAAAGAGAAGGGAAAGGATGTGCATATCTCTGCGACGTCGTATGGGAAGCCACTTTAGTAGTTGGCGGTATTGGGAGACATGGTCATATTTGCGTAAACCAAATATGAACCGTATTGAAAAATTTTGGAGACGCTCGAGTTTATTGAGTAGATCAGAAGAAAGGTCAGGATAGCATGTATCTGCATAATCAAGAATAGGCAGCAGTAGAGATTGTGCAAAGGTAATTTTGGTAGCTGTTGGAAGAAAATTACGTAAGCGTCGGAGAGACCCCGCCGCAGCGAACGTACGCCTACTAATCTCAGCCACCTGAGGAGCCCACGACAGCGTTCTGTCGAATAAAATTCCCAGATTTCTCACTTTTTCAGCGAAAGGAACAGGAGTTCCGTCAAAAACGATTGAGGGCAACTGTTTGAAGTCGACTTTTGATATAAAATAAGGACTTCCTATAATTATACTCTGTGTCTTGTCAGGGTTAATTTTGAGTCCGTACATTCTACTCCAATTTAAAATACGGATCAAATCTTCGTTCATAATTTGAATGGCATCACTCAGGTTCTCAGAGCGTTCCTGATAGTAGATTTGTAGATCGTCTGCATACAAATGGTAGGAAGAAGAAATATCACGGGATATGGTATTAATAAAAATTGAAAATAATAAAGGAGAAAGCACGCCGCCTTGGGGCACGCCGGCAGAAATAGAACACCACGACGAGTAAGAGTCGCCTATGTGTACTCGTTGCCGACGCCCATGTAGATAACTACGAAACCAGTCAATTACTGTTGGAGATATGTTTAGGGAGCTCAACATGCCAAGCAAGATGTTAAAGTCAACATTAGTGTGTTATATGCAATTATTTATTTGTTTTATCTCATTATTTTCCTCAGGTATACCTATAGCAATGCTTTGGAATCGAAAAAGTGATAAATAACAATACTTTTCTTCAGCCAAAAGTAAGCTTCATAAGGACTGTTATGGAGTTAGGATAACGGGTAAACATTCATAAATACTTTTCTATAATTAAACTATGAACTTGAGAAGATGTCGAAAAAGTTTGTTCCTTATGTAAATGATTGAGGTAAGGACGTTCTTTAATCACGTAGTTTTTCACAAGGATAATATGTAGTTATAATAGCTTTGGTAATGGTCATGTTGACATTAATAACAGTTTCTTTTAATTTTGTTGGTTAAACATCGTGTACGATAAATGGATGTATGGATGTATGTATGTAAAATTTTTTTTGAAGTGAAAACTTCTTTAGCGGCGTTGAGCACTTTTTCTGTAATGGGTATAAAATCTTAAACTCGCGTCAGGACACGTGACCTGATCGAAAAAGCGTAGGACGGATGGAGAATGTTGAGGTGACAGGTTGACTATGGTCTCGGTTGCTTAGCGACAGACTGTTGATAATGTCTTTTACTTGTCTCTTGTTTTATTGTCAATATATATTTTTCGATTCTCTATAATAACTAATGTTTTCTTATATCTTATTACCTAACTTAACGTTCACTTTAATATGGTTTGTCATGTTTGTGTACGATAGCGCAATAAATGAATATTGTATTCTACCACATAAATGATAGTACTTTTATACTGATAAAGCAATTGGTGCAAAATTATTCCCTAACCATTCCAAAATATCAAACATGCTCAACGTTAATAATCAAGTTTTCACTTCTGCCGGCACTCCCGGAGTGCAACCCGTCTTTTTTTTAATCATGTTTCAGCAATACCTATGTAGTGATTTGAAGGAGAAATAATAAAATAAGTAAAGCTGTATAAAGGTTAGTCATTATTTTTACTACCGTTACAAACAAAATCTCGTTCTCAATAAGTGACTATTCAAGTAACATAAAATCAGCCAGAGACTGTCATTTCTATAGTTTACTAGGTAAGATTACCTATATTGCGGATTGGTGTTAAACAGCTAATGGCTGTTACTTAACTATTGCTAGTTAAGTATTTCTACCTGTTGAAATAGTTTTTTTATGCTGTGGAAATATATAAAGACATGTACCTACTTCTAATAAGATTTACGAGTATAAAGGTTTGTTGCTCCCTGTTTATTAAAGATTACATTTATGTAGGTTCATTATCATGAGTTAAGATTTTTTATTTTTGCATTTTACAATGCTAAGTATTTATAGGGACTGTCGCCAAAATAATCACCTCCATCTTGTTTGAGACTGCATCTGGAACCCATGTGTATTTCAATCAATTAGCTTATATTACTGTGACTATTTTTGTTTAATAAATAGTTTTCTTAAAGATCCAACGCAGAAGCGAAATGTGAAAAGAAATTCCGCATGAAAATAGAAGGGAAAATCTTAAAAACATCTCGAAAGGAAAATATTTAAAAAACCTAATTATGTAAGGTAAATTAAATCAGGGTATGATATCAGATGGCATTGTCAAGGTTGATAAGCAGCTTGTACGGGCAGACAGATTACGGGCTGTCCACACAGTAATCTAGGTTGTGAATTAGGCTTTATTTACATTAAGCCTGTACTCATTAAAGGATCAGCCTACTTTAGTAGATCTAAAGCTTTGGATTAGGCTAGTGATGACACTGGATTTTTTAAAGGTAGCAAAACAATGTCTGATTTCCTTCATTGATATGCTGTAGGAATACTAACAAATTCGTAGTATCCACTAAGTATCTATCTCCCTTATTCCATCAGATCACGTCTAGCGGTACACCAGAAAAAACCTACAAAAGCATGGGTAAAAAGTCTTTTAAATTGATACCACACAACATATGTTTTTTTCAACACAAAAAAAGGACGTCATTACTCTCCTATAATTTTTTTTATGGTGCTACGTTCAAATTGATTAAAATGGCCTAAAGATCAATCGTACCGAATCCCATGCTTTTAACACCATTTTCAGGATTTCATTAAATTTCGGGGTGTATGTCTAAAAGGACTTGGTACACCAGACCATGAATATGGGCACCTATTTATGGTATATACCCCAAATTAATTTTGTTAGAATTTTTCTGCATAAATATCTACCTAAGTATCTAAACTGAAAACCGTCGGTAGTTTTCCGTCAAAACTGAACAGCTTATTTTCGTTGTTAGGGTTCCGAAACTCTAAAGAAAAAAAAGGAACCTTTGTAGGAACACTTTGTTGTCCGTCTGTCCGTCCTACTATTAAAACCTTAAATTCAGGTCAACACTCTGTTATAAGGGTAAAATAATGAAACTTGTAAATTAATGTTAAAAAAAGATAGGACCGTTTATGTCGCAAAAACGTAGATTTCGACACCCTCAATGGAATAGGGTACTTCCCGTTGACCTATAACTATGAAATTTGGCAAGTAATATCGTCTTTTATTACAAATACAGGAAAAGATTTAAAAATTATACATTTGTAATTTAATCATAAAAATATAGGGGTTGGATTTAGAATCGTGCGGCACGATTTAAGGGTTGAAAGTGGAAAGGTTGTTAAGGGGTGGTCCACGCATCCCCCAAACACTACTCTTATTACAAGGTAATGTATCGTTTTGAGAAAATCAAAAAACAATTTTTAACCTCAAAACGGTTAAAACCTGAAACGAAACGCTAATTCACCTCGCATTATCATTGATTGACTTGTCGTAAAGATAAAAAAAAAACTTGTCTATAATGTCTATGCAATGCCGTGAAACGCAAAAAGAAGCTGAAATGTCTGCTGTCACCTAAACCACACATTGACACCAAGGCCGTAAATAAAACGTGAATAAAACTACATACCTACATACGCGGCCGGTGAAGCGCCAGAAACGACATTTTTTTTAAACTTTTATAAATATATAACGTGAGAGCCGAGCGAGCACGTTGTGGCAGCGGCCGGCGAAGCCCATAAAACGATGTCTTTCTATAAAAAATAGTATAATATACATATAACTAGGTATATTATATAAAACGCGCGAGCCGAGCGAGCGCAGCGAGCGTGCTGCGGGAGCGGCCGGCGAAGAGCCAGAAATTGATTTTTTTTATTTAAAACCGATATTACGATAGTTATAGAATTTCAATGGAATCAAAATTCATAGGATACTTTTCGTTGACCTAGAACTATGAAATTTGGCAAGTAGTGTCGTCGTCTTTTACTACAAGTACAGGAAAAAATAGAAAAAAAAATCTCAATTCTATGGCGGATCAGTGGGTAGGATTTCTAAAAGAGAAGCCGATGGGGATCGGTATGTATGGACCCTTCGCCACTGCTAGGTACGTACCTACAAATTTGTGCGGAACCCTCGGTGGGGGAGACCGACTGGCACTTGTCCGGTTTCTTTTTTAAAATATACCTACTTATGTTGAAGTTGTTTATTACATTATAGGCACAATCGGGGAACTTCCCACTTGACCAGTAGAGTTTTTTTGGAAAACGTTTTCTCGGAAAGTACTAAGGTAAAGAAATTATTAATTATTCAAATGAAATAACTTTTAACGGTCTATTATTTGTGATATAAAGGTTTTCTGTACCTATATCTGTTACTTTTTAAATAAAGCTCCCTAAAAAAAACTCTACTGGTCAACCGGGAAGTTCCCCGACTGTAGGTAACTATAGGTATAGTAGTTTTTTGTATCAAGCCCACTCTAACCATGTGATGTGGTTTTGAAATCGAAAACTAAGTAGGTAGTAGCAATTCAGAGGAATGGAAGTAGCAAATATAATGAAATAATAAAATTTATTACGTTGTTCGGTTATTACTGCATTTAAATTGAGTCATTGAGTGACTCGATATCTACGGTCCGATCGAGCAGTTACAAGATTTTCTTTCTGATATGACTGAACGTTAAATTTTCGCCATTTAGTTGAAGGCCAAATTGATTTGTAATGGAAATTAGGGTACAATAACCAGATTTTGTGGCTACTTAGTTAGGTTGTTGTACTTGTACGTACAGCTTATTCTCGTAATTATATGTCACGGTAAATGTTAATAGTGTGAAAATTATTAATAATAACCGTTAATTATTAATACTGACTACGTGATTTGGTCAATGTGATTGAAACTATGAAATTTATCGTTTTACGAAAGGTACCTCTAGGTAAGGTTAGGTTAGAACTGTGACCAAAAGACGCGCGAGCCGAGCGAGCGAAGCGAGCGTGCCGCGCCGCAGCGGCCGGCGAAGCCAGCCGCCAGAAGCCAGTGAATACGCTCCTCCTACTTCTATTGACGTTTTATGTTAAAATCTGTAAATATCTGTTTTTTTTGACCGACTTCATCGAACATTTATTACATTTATTAAAACTAAGGTGCATTATTAATAATGTGCGGTAAAAATAATTAATTTATCACTTTTACCTATAATCATGGTAATTACTTTAAAAAATTAATATTATTTACCGTCACATATATAGGTACTACTTATTACTGTATGATTTTAAGGTAGCGAATCGCATAAATTTCCTGATTCGCTTGCGCGATATTTCTTTTCTTTCAGTACGGCAACCGGTCGCGTAGCATGAGACAATGGCATGCCGAAAGCTCTAAATTACATGATCCTACTAATATTATAAATGCGAAGGTTTTTTGTGTTTTTGTTTGTTACTCTTTCACACAAACAGAACCGTATATTGCATGAAATTTGGCACACAGATACCTAGAAGATAACCTGGATTAAAACATAAGCTTCTTCTTATTCCGAAATTCCTACGGGATCGGGAACCAGGCGGGTGAAACTGCTTAGTATTTTATATTTCTTATATTCTCCAAGAACGTTTAATATAATACTAAAATAGTTGATAAATAATGCACTGTTATACGTGACAACCTATAGCTACCTCGATAATTATCTAGCTTCATTTACATACAAAAACTACGATGTTAATTAAAATGGCATTTGTTCGTAACTTACAAAAGTCGTTTGCTCATGTAAATTGTTTCAGCTTCATCTAAAACCTGCATGCTGTTGAGAGCAAGTTACTGTTTCTAAACGTAGCTGGCAAATACACGCCCGACTCGTGCACTAAAATGTGCGAATAAAAAGCTTTTTTTTTTGCAAAAATTTAATGGCGTCACATGCTACGTACTGCTTTTTTTAACAACCTGCGGTAGTGTTACGAAACCGAAAAGAGTTCTGACATTCGAAAGAGACTTCTTTTTTTTTAAAACTATCTATCCTGCTTTTTATCTATTTGTAGGATAGGTTTACTTTTATAAAGGTGCTTATTGATCTTGTCTAATTTTTTGTTACTAAGGCGTTGCAATTAATAAGTCCAATCGAAAGCTCCTTATGTAAGTATAGCGATATTTCTCGTTTTTTTATGTTTGTTTTTGTCCTATTATTAGTGGTTCTTAAAACTGTGACTGTAGTAGAATGTTATAAAAGACATTTGTATAAGAAGAGTGATTGTCATTATTTTGACCAAGGACGCCAATGATGCGCGTAATGAACCAAAACAATGAGTCGTAAATCGATTGCATGACAACCTTCGGCGTCACTTTCAATATCAAGGTTGTTCTATGGTAATGCTGGATTAGAATACAGAATAAATTAATTTTAAGACAGCGCCCGCAATGTTACCGTCATAACAATTTTCGTTTCGTTCGGTATATACCTGACAAAACTTAAGTTATGCACGAAAATTTCAAATATTTTGCTAGACCTAATGAATTGTTTTCAAAATGTTATGATATGTTTTATTTTATGACGGTCAAAACCGGATTTGTTTGAAGACTTAGTGTGAATTTTCAGAACATTTCTGTTTTCTCCTAAATACTTTTACGGTTTTAGATCCTACGTGCTGAGCACACTAAAGGGACCAAGAGTTATTGTCGAAATTTATTGAAACTCCACGGTTCATAAAACGAACCTTCTTAATCGACAAGTCGTAAACGGAACCACCAAAATGTGCCAAAACCGCTTGAAAAAAGTGAATCTTCCTTTTTGCTATCTGCACAATTTTCCGTAACTACCTCGGTATAATTTTTATTAGCCTTAATTAAAACGTTGTTTTGGCTGCCAGTAAATGGGTCAAAAATCTCTTTAAGCGCTCTAAATGAGTCGTTTCGTGGAACACTTTGTTTTTATTAAGGCTTCGCGGCATATTTTTAGTGGGTGGCCTACTTTCGCTTCAGTTTGATTCAAAGCACTGGAGTTATGTTGCTATTGTGTCAGCACCTTCTATTGTGATACTAACGGTGTTTGTTGGTAGCCGGCGACGATGTTTGATGCAAATTTTCAGTAGCGTGTCAGCTTGAGACAAGAGCAAGCACGGAGAAGCCCCAAATTTTGCTACGTCTCCTTTTCTTGCTTTAGCAAAATCATGTTTAGTGATTCGTTTGACGAAATAATTCTCAATTTAATCCTCATTGTGACTGTAAATGTTGAATTGAGTTTTATGTACAAACAAGGTTTTATATGGATGTATCGCGTCATCGCAAATCTTATTTCTAATTTAGGATACTTTAATTGAAACGGTTTTATTTCTCGCTTTACATTAGTAGGTAACATTGTATTTAATTAATTTGGTTGAAAACGTCGCATGTCGCTTAAATCTTACTTGGTGAATTTCCTAAATAGACCGATCGCGCTGAGTTATTTTGAAGGCAAAACCTTCAAAAATTCTAAAGTTTATAAAAACTTGCCTGTGGATGTATTTGCATATAAAAAGCTTATTTTTGCGTTTTGTGTCATTTCTTGCCTATGCATCTATAGAAATTCGAATATTTGTGGTGGATATGAATAATTCAAAATAAAACTTACAAAATTGATTTCAAGTTAAAAAACGCAATGGTATTGAATTTAAGATAGCCTGCGTAGTGTACAAACCTAGTTTGTGTCACTTTCGTCCAGGGGAAAGTGACTTAAAGTCAGTACATTAATAACCAAGGCAAAAAAAAATTAGAGTTTAAATAACTAGTACCATAATCTGCAGATTACTTAAATAAACCCATGAAATAAATTTGTGCCAGATTCAGGCATGGGATTTTAGTATTTTAAATTTTTTTGTTTGTCCGAGCTATAAGAACTTTAAAAAAATATTACAATTATTAGAATTTACTTATTTGATATTAAAAATGCATGATTGAAGGACAGTGTGAATTTGTGTCATATTAATGCACGGCATTATTAATTAAGAAAAAAATACAAAAAAGCGCACGAAGTTAGTAGGTACATAGCGCGCGATGCGAACGAAGCGCAGGCGGCAAGCCCGGCGCGGTCGACCTACCTATACGCGTGGACCGTGTGACATCGCGGCGTCCGTCTCAGTCGGGTTATATTCGGTACCTACTATAATAGGTAATTAGATTATCCCGTGATTAGATCAGATTAGGTAGGATTGAATTGATGAACGAAAGAACACACGCCGTCGTTCATTTATGTAGAGATTATCATCACATTCTATATTAAGCGTTAATATACTATGCAGACGCAGGTCACTTCTAATTTTCAATACTGTTACTTTTATGCAAGTGAAAGAATGACAGGGTGTCCCTGTCCGGGTCGTCGGTCGCATAGCAGAGCAGATATTATACCTTTATGAGTTATTTAGTAGATTCACTTTTACTTACAGGTACCTATCGCTTTTCGGTAGTTTTTATTTTTTTATATATCATATAAAAAAAGTATTCTGCTTTAAGTAGAGTCAGCAAAACAAAATTTATAGCTTATACTTACGAAATACGGCATAGTCGTAGATTTACAGGAACCGGGTCCGATACTCCGTTAAGAGAACCGGGAATATCGCTACTCCCGGTACTGAGAAACCCCTAAAGCTTTTTTGTATTATTGAGCTGTTTAAAATGTGTGCATAAATGAAAATGTTAGACGCAAGATGAAAGAACCGTAGAAAGTGCTGCTGCTGTGAAACTATTTTTTGGTAGTTCCCCGCGTAACACACACAAAATTCAGCTTTTATACTATAACGTACTATTGAAATACGCTCATATTACCGGTCATATTACTGTCTGGCTATTGCTGTCTCACTCTGATAAATAGGTCACTGCCCTGTTATACCGCCTAATGATAAGCTAGGAGTATCATACAATCAACGATGAGCCTAGAAGGTATTCATTAGGGATTTAGAATCCCCGGGTAAGTATTCGGAAACACAAGAACAGGTAAGAAGTTACACTCTAGCGCGGTACAGAAGATAAAATAATCAAAACGCTTAGCCGATTTCGACGCATTGAACACCAGTCTTTGGAATATATTGTGAAGTACATATTCGTATTTATGCTTGTTTAATGGCAGGGGAAGAGTATAGCTGTCCATTTCAGACCGAAATATATCAGATAATAAAGCGTTAAGCTCGCAACAACGCTACTTTCTGTCTCTGCTTTCAACCAAGGGGTTTGCGTTCAACCTTATAAAAAAAATATCTTTTGTGCGGCGTCGGTACCGCCACAAAAATAGATAGATACCGACGCCGCACTGTAACCGCACCGCGCGCTTTGTATGGAAACAAACGACCGTCCGTGCGCAAAACGACAAATGCACCGCTTCGGCACCTCAGCGATCCTACAAGAAACGTCTAAACTGAAAGCGCCCTTAAAGATGTTTGGATCTAAACTTCGATCATCAAGTCGTAGTCATCGTTTAGGCCACATGACACCCACTGCTAGGTATAAGACTCCCCCAAGGATCTCCACAACGATCGGTCCTGCCCTGCCCGCATCCAGCGGCTTCCCTTGACCTTCACCAGACCGTCGGTCCACTTGTCGGAGGCCTACCCACGTAGCGTCGTCCCGTGCGCGGTCGCCATTCCAGAACCTTTCCGCCCCAACGGCCATCGGTTCTTCTATATGTGCCCCGCCCACAGCCATATCAGCCGAGTAATCCTTCGAGCGATGTCAGTTGCTTTGATCAGTTTAGTTCTCCTACGGATCTCCTCATATCAGATTCGATCACGTAGGGAAACGCCGAACATACTCATAGTTAGCGACCACGATTCACTACCGTAAGTCATCACTGACAACACACACTGGTCATAGACTTTCGTCTTGAGACACTCCGGTAAGTTGGACGCGATGATTTTACGGAGCTTCCTGAATGCTGCCCATCCGAGTTGGATTCGACGGGAGATCTCTTTCTCGAAGTTGGACTTACCTAACTGGATTGTCTGTCCAAGGTAAACGTAGTGGTCAACATCTCGAGTGTAGGGTTCCCAACGTGAACTGAAGTGGGTATAACATGGGAATTTGACATGATTTTCGCCTTTTCAATGTTCATCTTAAGACCCAATGTTTGGGAAGCACTACGGAGATCTTCGAGCATTGAGTTCAGATCTTCCAAGGTCTCAGCCGCAAGGACTAATCATTGGCTAAACGAAGATGTGTCAGATACTGGCCATTAATGTTGATGCCGAGTCCTTTCGAGTCCAAGAGCTTAAAGATATCCTTCGACGCAGCTGTGAACAGTTTCCGAGAAATAACGTCTCCCTGTCTCACACCTCGCTGAAGTTGGATGGGATTTGTGTTCTGGTTCTGTAATCGGTCCGACATGGTGGCATGTTCGTATAAGTACCTCAACACCTCGAAATACCTATAGTCCACTTGGCACCTCTGGAGAGAATGCAGCACCGCCCAGGTCTCTATCGTATCGACGGCTTTCTTATAGTTCGCAAACGCTAAGCAAAGTAGCAAATTATACTCCTCGGTCTTCTGTATAACCTGCCGAATCGTATGGATGTGGTCTTTGGTGCTAAAGCCTTTTCAGAACCCGGCTTGTTCTTGAGGAAGTCGTCGAACCTGCGAGCTAGACGACTCGTTATGACTCTCGAAAACAACTGAGTTTGCGTTTGGTATAGTTGGAGGAACCATTTCAGCGTAAAAAAACCTTTGCCAGTAAAGCAAAGCTTTTTTCATGCTAATTAAAATTTTAATGAAATATTAAAAGTTGAAACTTAATGAAAATGACACGCATGATCAGCAAGCATATCCCTCAAAGTAGGATTCAGGTTGAAAGGACTGACCTGTTTCTTATCCTGTTAATCTTACAGCCTCCGTGGACAACCGAATTAGGGAATTAGGGACAAGATGTAAGTTAGCATTGGCTTGGCTATTTCACTAAAGGCCAGGGCGAAAAAATTTAACGATTCTACATCTATATCAATAAAAGCTATAGACTTGCTCGGTCGTCAACTGAAGCTTTGTGGGTTACATGACAAGGGGGCAGAGTTGTATTGCGCTATTAAGAGTCTGCCTGCGGAGACAGGTTCATGAACCAGTTTAGTAGGGGCTCGTGCATCAAATTTAAATTCAAATTCAATATCATTTATTCAGTCTATGCTGTTACAAGCACTTATGAACGACAAAGAAGCTACGCCATCGGCTCACAAACCCTACGGCTGGATACTGGATTTTCTTTGCTAGAAAGGCATTGAATGATGACCCGATATTCAATTTTCTCCATACTTGTGAACAACGATAAGATGCTTAATTAGTAGCTACCTGGGCAAATGAACCTGTCTCCACAATCCCCCCAAAACCGGAAAGTTTCCGATCTCAGGAGATTGCAATGCAAATATGGCTAGCCAAAGGAAAGGTCAGAAGTCAGATAATGTTTATATAACATCGATAAATAATGCTAGGGCCTATGCCCTAGCATCTCGGGAAAATTCGTAACCAGGAGTACCTGGGACTATTCCCAGGTACTCCTGGTTACGAATTTTCCCGAGATTCCCGATACGGTACTTACTGGGGCACATTAACTGGCATCGGTTTTAACATGGTATCGCAGAACCGGTTCTAATAAATAGTAAACTTCAATATAAATATATTCAAATGAATGAATTCGAGATAGGGAAAAGTACCGGGAATTCAAAGTTCAATTTTTTCCCCGGGACTCCCAGTACTGACGCAAATTAACTGACACCGGTACCATCGTATAGAAGAACCAGTATTCTTGGTTCTCATTAATAATAATGAACGGGTTAGAAATGCAAAACTTAACAAAATGTATTAAACGAGTGATTGACAGTGGGTGCATGATTTCTAGTTTCAATTTTAACATTCAGAAAGGCTGTCATTTAGAATAGTGGCACTTGAGGTGGTATAAAGTAAAAACAAATTATACTTAGGTACTTACTTGCCTAGATCAGATATATATCCTGTTTTCTTTTTTTGGTTTTTATTTAATGTTTACCTACTTCCAAAAAACACCTTAGTCTGGTCATCTTACTTAAAAATAATTAAGTAGGTACCTTCTTGACTAGCAATGTAGGTACCGTCAACAGCACGTACGGCTTTACATTTGCACTACGAAAACCACCGACGAGCGACGTAAGGGCGCTCTCAAGGTCACACACACCGCTCGCGTGTCGCGTCGCGTCCCATGCGCTTGCTCTTAGCGGCAAATTTCAAAATGTTCCGGATTTAAACTGAATCTAATAATATAAGATTCCATGGATAAAAACGACACAAATTTTGAATAGTGTTTCGTTATATCATAAAGATAATAAAAACATAAACTCTAATAACTTGAATTTTCTTTTGTGACTTTTACAGCGTTTTGAACAAAAAAAGGAAAGTTTCTGAAAATGCCATGGAGGAATCTGACACAAAACATTATAAACAAAAGATACCATTGATCTAAAACTTATAACACTTATTTCACCAACTCTAATATTCTTTTGAGCTACTGAGGCGACATCTTAGGTAATGGTTAAATAACAGTATTCCCGTGGAGAGAGATGACACAAAAACCTCTTGTACATCGTTTACGACTTTCTAATCCCCATGAAAGTAAAATTATCGTCTCTAATTTTCTTTTCGGCCGATAATGTCAGAAAAGACAAAAACGTCAATATATACTTATCCCTGCACCTAAGATGACACAAAATCATATATTAGGTTAAGTAAATGGTCCTGGAACTGTATACCAAAAATCAAAAACTTTAATATTTTTGAAACCTCAAAACTTATCCCTATCGGTCTAAAAAGGGTTAAAATTAATTCGTAAAAGTCAAGAGTTGCGAGTCCTACCTAAATCAAAAGATGCCTTTGTAAGAAGTTGTTAAACTGATTGTGTATTTGCGGGGAGTTTCAATGCTGTAATATTTTCTTAAGTTGATTCTAAATGGGTAGCGATGTCACGATCTAATGCAAATTTGCTTTAATTCTGGATTAAAACAATGATAAGTACCTAATCTAGTTACTTTGTCTTGTCATTGGAAAAGTTTTACGCTCATATTGATCGATAGGCTTTTGTTAAAGGTAGAATGTAGTGAAACCGATGGGCAGGCCGCCGGTTACAGGAAAGAGTACAAAAAACAAAGAAGAAAAAAGAGTAGGTACACGAATCATGTAAGTATTACGCTTATCCGTAAGTTAAGAGAAATGTTTTAATTAAAAGAAGATGAAAACCTTGATCTACTAGCATCATATTTGATACTTAAATTTTTCAACTTCATTTAAGTAGGTAGGTATATGGTTTAATTTTTACCTATAAAAAGTTCTTAAATATTAGTTTTAGATGTAGATTGTAGACGTAGTTCCCGTCTCGCCAGTAGATTCTACTAAATATAGGTCGAGATCGCGGATACTGAAGAGGCGGACAACAGATAGTTCAATTTATTGCCTCTGATCTTAGGATTCTTTTCTATTGTTTGACTTTATAGTGAAGATCTTAAAAATCGATAGAGGAAAATTTAATATTTTATGATCTTTTATAACATGGGTAGGCAACAAAGCAAAAGCCCAAAGCACTAAAAGATGTTACGCCTTTGATTTTTTAACTAAGCTAATTTGAGTTAAGCAAATCAAAAGTGAAATAATTGTTTGAATGTTGATCACAGAAAATTACAGTATGTAGGAGTTGTTGGATTGAGTTATTGTTGGGGCATGCCGGTCTTTTCTACTTGTGCCGGAGCACCACCTACCCTACTTCTTCTTCACCACCTTCTTCTTCAGCCTTCAGTCACCCACTGCTGAGTGTAGGCCTCCTCATTTAGTGACAACTAAATTGTTAACATTCTGATCTTTACTTTCGATACGGAGATTAATTTTATCACTAGCCAAATCAGATCCAATAAATGAATCGAAAATACGATTGATTGTTGGCTTAAATTGTCTCAGTTACACCAGGGATTGGCTTATCTCGGACAGCCTGAAATATAAAGGATCAGGCCGGCTTATGTTCACATTTCATTAATTTGGCAATGATTGGTAATTTTATAGAAGCCATTGGTTGAAAACGGAAGAAGTGGTTTTGAAAAGCAACTTCAATATCAGTAAAGCGATTTTGATTATTAATATATGAAAGTAACCCTTATATTGTCTGTGTAGTTGTTTGCAACCTGCACCCTGAACACATTCTAATCAACTTTGGGAGAAGGTCACCGTTGGTCCCGGAAATAAACCGTGAGGAGAGCTAATAGCATACAAGTTTTTATGAGGATCAGGTACTTCTACCATATCGACCCCGACGACGTAATAATATTAAACTTTATTTATCGTTCTATTTAATTCATTTCAAATAAGTTATTTCATGTCTAACAATTGATAAACATGTCCTTTCATTAATAAAATGTACGCAAACTGATCCTTGTTTGCAATGGTCTGATAAGTCACAAAATAGGGTTAAGATTATCTGTGAATAAACATATAAATTGAGATTGTTGGTCGGGCTTCTTCAAAATGAGATAACTTATTTCGTGTCTGTACCGAACCCCTTTTTTGTATAGAAACTTTTCTTAATATTAGTTTATCTGTATTGCGAATTGATATTTGTTGTTATCTGTATTCGGCAAAATAACTTTTGCATAAGAACAAAACAAAAAGATTCTAAGATTGTAAGATCGAGTTCTACCTTTCTTGCTTCTTATTACCTAGGCAATAAAGATACACTTGACATAATATTCATAAAACAGAAGAGGAAAAGTTCTGTAATGTCGTTGGTAACGCCTCTTTTCCCCAGGGCTTTTTCTGGTGAAAAGGAAAATAGCCGATTAGTAAAGTTTATGGCGAAAGGGATAACCGCAGTGCTTACACATTTGTGGCCGTTATCTTGTTTTTTGTTTTTCATTACTTTTTTTTCATTCTAAATACTTTTATATAAAATTATGTTTGTATACCAGAGATTGTTGTTCGTCGTCCATAAAATTATAATCTTTTTGGGTCATTTTTAGACACAGCTTCGTTTACGTTTATTAGATTTCAATATTATCAAATAAGTTCTCTTTTATTTACGTTTATACTTCGTTGGCCTCGTAACTCAAGTTCTTGAGCTATTTAAATAGCAATCGAATCAAAATATTAAACTCAATAATTGTTGCCATAGTAAAAATTATTAACTTTTAATTAGTAATTATCTAACCGTTTCCGAACGCAAAAATAAATCAACTGTGTGTAGATAGACTTATAAGTAGCTAGTCAACCTGTGACCCTAAGAGTAAAGTAATACGTGGGGAAACGAAAAAACCGCAAATAAACCGAAAAATGAAAGTAATACCAAATATATATTTCGGGTAAATACATCGCACTAAATACTCCGCAAAAGTTGTTTTATTTCAATTGTGAGTGCGCGAAGAAACTTATTAAAATGTGCTTATACTTGCTTCCTATTAAGAGCATTTGCCATTGTGTTTTTAGAAAAAAGATACGAGTAGTAACCAATATTCTTTTGTTTCAGGTAATGTCTTCAATTTGCCCTGCTAAATTTGGGTCTGCATGTTTCTTAACTGAATATTTGTTGGGACTGTTCGCGAAAGTGTAAGCTTGTTAAAGTTCTTCCCGAGTTTTGTCGTAATCTTACTGCCAGTGTGAAGTTAGGCAGCAAGACAACTCATATGTAGAAACAGAACAAACTTGTAGAAGAAAAATACGACAGTTTTTGACGTATCGTTCTGTATTTATTTTTTTGTCTCCATACTTACATGACAGCTCCATCAAGCCAAATCATCAAAAGCTAAGTTGTGTATAGTTCTTTGATAGTACGACTGTATAGTCAATTTCTTTAGCAAAGCTCCTAAACGATACAATTTTCGGGAACTTATAAAATCGTACACTTATTGTCTCTCAATAAAATAGAGACCGCGAGAGTTGTAATATATTTTTTATTTTTAAAAAACAAAGCTTGTCTCAATGTGTATGAAACGCGATTTACCGGCCACTGTGCGCCGTATCTAAATTTGACATATTGGATCCATAGCTTTGATCGTCGAAGTCGTTCTCAATTCGTATTTTTTAAAATAACGATATCTTCTGCTATTCAAAGCTTAAACTAGGCTCAACTGGGTCAAAGAATAAAAGCTGGAAAGGAGTAGATGGAACATTTCCCTAAGCGATGTTCACGGGAATTTTGCCAACTATTCATAAAGTTTGAAAGTCTCAGACTGTAGCCTGTTTATTTTGTAGTCTGCTAAGTATGGTCAGTTTATTAACGGGGTTAAAAAAAAGAAGGAGGTATCTATTCGTCACGTATATATTTTTTTTTATGTATGTACATCGATAACTCTAATACGGTTGTACCGATTGTAATGATACCATTTCTTTTAAAATGTGAAATAAAAAACATTTTATACAAAAAATAAAACCCACGAGTTTATTTTGTTAGATGTTCACTGAATGGCACAGCTTCTGCTTTGACTTAAAAAAATGTGAAATAAATATAACCAACTTCAAAAATCAAACAGTAAAAAATAAACCTTTATAGCATCGTGTTTGTTCCCAAATTGGTACCATTTAAAAAAAAAATTAAATCGATTAAGAGGTTTTGAAGAAATCTTTAAAAAAACTGTGGCTTTTGCTGTCAAGCGCTTTGACTCAAACTAGAAGTTTCCTACACTACTAGATTGAGTCAAACCGAAGTGCGGGACAGGCAAAAAAGTCCACCCGATGGCGCTGCTTATGCCTTTGTCTGTTTTAAAATGCAAATTACAGAAAAGTTAAGGTTCTTACCACGAGGATTGTCAAAGTGATAGGTTACTATATTATAAGATGGCGCTTACCAGTGTATATCTCTGTCCTTTAAAAACCTTACTTTGTCAATGCGATGAAGTAGATGGTAGGGCTACATGTCAAAAGTAACAGAACTCAACATGCAATGTAGAGAGTAGAAGAAGCAAGGGGTTGATTTATCTGAGATTCGTATCGTAGTAAGTGGAAAAAAGTGATAACGTACCTCCTCCTACCTCCAACGCGAGAAAGACGATGTTATGTGCAACTATAAAATACAATATATCAAACTTACTTTTGTTGTCAACTACAACAATGTTTTCAGCATTGTTGTGTTAGTCAGTTAGAGATAAGATAGCCAGTTCCTCAGTGGTTGAGAATTCCGGGAGAGGCTCGCTTCCATCTTCGGCCTTACCAATACTTAACTCATCAGGTATGATGAAGGCTAAGCGCTAGTAATATATCAGTCAATGGCTAAGAGTCTCCTAGTCGTCCATAAAAGAGGTAGTTACTATTGGCAATATTATTATCAGCGGCTAAACCAATTGAAAGTCTGATGAAGTCGAAAAAGATGTAATTATTTTAAAAACTCCGTCCTAACCATTATTTGTACTATTATGAAACAGTAAACATGTTTCACTGATCCGAAGTTCGAATGAAACCATTTTCAGGACTTGGAAACTTGCGACATCGAATGATATTAGTTAGTTTCGGACTTATCCGACGAGACACATTAATGTTTCTTTGCTACTTTTATGGTCCTAATATTAATAGACAAGCTCATGTTAAAGATTGTGTACGTACTACGTACATACTTGGTTTGGACGTATACTATTATATGATTATTATTACTATGATTTAACTGAACGTTTTTTGGAGCAAGGAAAATTAAACACTATGTAAGAAAAAAATTAAACCGCGTGGATTGTCCCATTCAAATCTTAAGCTGAATGTTCATTGAAAAGAAATCTTCAAGACATAAAAATTAATTTTTTTAAGCATTGGAGATATTCAAACTTTTTATCAATGACATGGCCCTGATTGCAATCGTACGAAACAAGATACATACTCTTATGATAAATTTTAAATAGAAAAATATTGGAAAAAAACAACTCGGCCACAAGTGAATTCTCAGATGGGAATTCCTATCTGAGAATTCATCAGTATTAAAATAGCATTGAAAAATGCAAATATTAAAAAATCATAAAAGATGGGGTACAAAATGGGGTAGAATTTAAATGTGCTAATTGCTGTCAATACTCGCTATTGATTTAGATAAGTACAAAAAATATACTAAGTATTTCTAGACTCCAAACATGTCAATGTTTAGGTTCTAAGAACTAATACGTACCTATGATGAAATAAAATGACAATAAATTCTATCAAATGACTCGGAAAGTTAGTTCAGTTGGCCTAGCACGAATAACTTTAGAGTAAGTATCAACGAAGTAAAGTTTTTTTTTATTTATTTTTTTATGAAATACGGGGAGACTCTTAGCCTTCATCATCATACCTGATGTTAAGTATTGATAAGGCTGAAGATGGAAGCGAGCCTCTCCCGAAATCCCCAATCACTGAGGAACTGGCTGTCTTATCTTTAATTGCCGGAACACAACAATGCTGAAAACATTGTTGTTATGGCGTCAGACTTAGATAAGATGGTGGTAGCTAGCCAGGCGGACTTACAACAAGTCCTACCACCAACCAAAAGTAAAAAAATTTATGAGATATTGAGCAGCGTTCCTACCGGACGTAAACGGAACTACATTTTCCTATACATTTTTTGATATTACGTGCTCGATACTTACTCGATACTATTTCGATAGTTGTTCGTGCCCTTTCAGCCTGTATAAGCTAAACGTGGCTAAACTGTGACGTAGGTATCTCGAATTTGAAGTATTATAAGTTTTTCTGTTTCAAATCTTATAGTCAAACCTATAAACAGTTTTATAGGATGTGTAAAAAATAAATAACGATTACATAATAATGCATGGTTTTATGATTTATATGATAAACAATTCTCAACGATTGTCGTTTTGTGGAACAATAGTTGGGGGAATGGTCGCTGCAGTGACAGTGTTTCTTCCTTGTTCGTGGTTAGTTAGAAGTTTATGTCCAGTCTACTTCAGACTAAGTTTCAATACTGATTCGAATTGGTCCAAAACATTATTTATTATTTGTTGGATTTAATCTTGTAAATTTTTCAACGATAGAAGTTTATTTTCATATGGTAAAGTAACAAGGCGTGAAATATTTCTAACATTTGCCAGAATGCCAAAATTTTTTGAAGCCCATTCAGCGTTACCTTCTATATGAAAGAGCCAAAACTGAGAGTAGATGACAGTGGTACACTGTGAAGCTCTAGAAATGGTAATTATATCAATTACCATATCTAGAGTATGCGATGACCTCCGTGGTAGAGTGGTACGTACACCGGTTTCAAGGTGTCGCCTACTCTGAGGTCCCGGGTTCGAATCCCGCTAGGGGCAAATGTTTGTACGGTGAATACGAGCATTTGTACGTGAGTTATGGATGTTTATATATTTTTTTTACGCATAGATACTTATATAATCATATATCCGTTACCCTAGTATCCCATAACACAAGCCTTACAGTGCTTACTTTGGGACTAGGTTAACTGGTGTGAGTGTAAGAAATATTTATTTATTTAATTGAATAAAGACAATTCCAAACAAGCAACAGAAAATACTTAGTCTATATATTTCAAGTTGTTTAGTTATTAATTTAGCTTCCGAGTGCCACAGACACCCAGAAAACCACGATACAAACTCTGAATTACTTCAAACTTTACTGGTATTAATTAAGATCTGAATTTACAACTGAAGTATTTCCGCCATTTTGATTACGTAAAAGGGCGTCATGGTGCTCTAAGTCACGTCACTGATTTATTGATAGTCTTGTAACATTGTATGTTACACCAAACTTTGGGAAATAGTTTCTCGATAGCTTTTGATACTTCATTCGCTTTAGTTCAGTAAGTAGTTGTTTTGTAATGCGATGCCATCAGTTTGATCGGTATTCATATGTACTTACTTAGATTTAATGGCTGGCTGTTAGACTTTATAAAAAGACTTTGATTGTAATCGTCATCAGCCATTTTTAATGTTCCTACTGCTGGGGCACTGGCCTTCCTTATGGATGGATAAGGAGAACGGGCCATGACCCACCACGCGGGCCCACTACGGATTGGTGGGTTGTAACGACTGCAAATGCAGCCGGGACCAACGGCTTAACGTGCCTTCTGAAGCACGGAGGAGCTCGAGATAGTAAATTTTGGTCATCCATCCCGAGACCGACCATTGTGAAAGTTGCTTGACCTCAACAATCGCAAGCCGAGCGTGCGAACCACTGCGCCACGGGCTCCCCATAATTGATAGTTATACTTTAACCCTATTAAAATTTTAAAGTTTCAAAACAATTTTCGACTTTAAAAGGTTATAGTTATAGAGAAAAGCATATTTAAAAGTCGTAGTATTAAGATTGGAATATTTGATTTGGCGTTTCACACTTTCCAATATTGGATGTTGCTATACCTAATAGCCAATTTCAATTGAAAGGGAAAAGAATAAAAGAATATAATATAAGTAAGTATTTTAGTTTTAGTATCGATCAAAGTCAAGCCTGAAAAGTTATACCCGTAGTTGTACTTTATTTTCTGTAAAATAAACTTTCAAACTATGTTGTAGCTGAAGTGAAGTAGTAAAATGCAGCTTACACTTCAGCTTAAAGTTTCTCTACGATTGCAGTAACAGATCCGTTATATTGTTTCTTCTCCGACTCGATAATAGTTATCCGGGCATTTGCACTACACCACATTTCAAGTCTCGGTATCGACTAAGAAAATGTTAAAAGTTGAACTGTTTTTATGCAAATAAACGGAAGATTGCATTGCCAATTATTTTGAATAGCTGTTAGCTTGTTTTTTTTTCATGAAACGTAAAAAATTCTCTTCTTAGTTTGTCGATAGAAAATTTCATCTAATATGCAGTTACTTTTAAACTATTGTGACTATATAATGAAAAAAAAATGTAAGAAAGAAAGAAAGAAAAATACATTTATTTTAGCATCACACAACGACTACACAAAACAACATTACAAAATTACAATTTACACAAACCATCGTCGCGTGATGCCAAAACTGTGTCCAGCTCAGTGTAAGCAGCAAGCAGAGCTTGCTGCACTGGTATTCTGCTGGACACATGGGTGACATCAAGAACGAGACTAACGGATACAAATTAAAAACATTACAGACAGATCACAAATACAAAACATTTAAACTTATTTCAATGTGGCTGTACGTTTAAAAACGTTAGCCCTACATAGCTAACAGATACATTAAAAATATTAAAATAAAGCACGACATGACAGACACATGTCATGGTCATGCACGTCATCAAAACAAACGTCATCAATCGCCATATTTAAAAACTTTATAATTACGTGGCAAGCATGTGCTTAGCGAAAAAACAGACTTTTACACACTTAACAGACTTTTACAGACACTTTAACAGACTTAAAAAAAAAAACAGATTTTTACAGTTTATAAATTGTAATGAGACACAAATACAACATGTACATAATAAAGAACAGTGTGGGACCGTTCGCGGAACAATTGCAGAACAAAACTTGTGTCACAAAAACAAACACAAAATGTGCAGGTGCATAGAACAAACTGACCCAACGATGTAGTATAACTAATCTTTATCATTTATGAACTTTAATTATGTGAGGGCGTCGCGCGGCCCCTACTAAGTCAGTTAAGTGTTAAATATCTAAAATAAAGCAAGTTTGAAACATTCACCAGCAGCAAGGTTTAATTTGATTTAAGATGACTTAAAGGCTCTAAGAATAGCCAAGTAGTATTTTTCATATTTCTCTTCTCAATCAGGTGTTTGCGAGACAGCAAAAACATTCGTGTTTATTAATTTGCATGTCGTGTTGTTTGTTCCGTGACCGGAAAGAGTGATTGCAGGCTTTGATCCATCATCAGAGACAATTGTGGACCGTGAAGATTCAAGGATAGACGTCTAGAAACTATGTTCGATAGAATAAATTATGGGCTTGAAGATATGAATGTCATAAACTTAAAAGCAATGCGCTGTTCGGTGAAGTGGAAATAAATTCTGAGCTTTTGGCTTTTTCAATCTATCAAAAAGCAGATCATATTACTATTGCTCTATGTTTTCCTAGTAGGTACTTTAGATAGTATAAATGTAGTAGGTATGTAATTATGCAGTAAGTTGTCCGGACTTGCGTCTAAATACCTATGGGTGACGTTTTATAATCTTAGATAAAATAACAAAGTAATATAAAAACCAAGGTTTTGAAAGCCTAGTTGTGGTATTGCAATAACTACGATTGTCAATCGCAATGATCATTATAATAAAGTGGACAATTTATACTGTCGGTGGCCAGCCCAACAAAAATGGTTATGATTTGTGTGCAACGGCAAATACTGCAATATAGATCTTATGAATTTACTATGATCTCAGCTTGACATATAAACATTATTAATTTTGAGTATTTGCATTTTCAATGCTATTTTTTTACTAGCTACTATAAACACTATAAAATTAATTATGAGAGTATAAGTTGGCAGTGAATCTATACTTATCAAAATCATCATCATCATCATCATCAGCAATTAAAAGTCCACTGCTGGACATATTCGGCTTGTCGCACTTTGACCCTAGTTCGGTTGGTCACGGGATGTTATCACATTTCATTCGTTGAAGTTGTTAAACAGATTTTGAATTAATCAACTTTATTTTCATTTTCTATTAACAATTGACGCGATCACTTAAGAAGTAGGCACTGAGTTTGTATATAAGTTTATTAAATTTATAAAATTGGATATATTGTAACGAGTATAGATCTAATACATAGCTTTGACCCTTTTCCTTTACGCGGAAAATGCCGCGGTTAGCGGTTAAAGTTTGACGATTCGGAAGCAATTACTTATCTATAAGTCTATTTGAATAAAAATCTTTGACTTTGACGTTATCAAAAATGTAATGCACTATACAACCATATCGCATTGATACACACGGCAACAAACAAGTCTAGCTGTCTACAAATGTTATTAAATTTTATAATGTGACAAAGTTGTTAATTGTTTCTATGTTACTGCACGTGACTGTACCTACTAATAAATCTACTTCTCTCCCAATTATCCGGCTAGACGCTTCTCAATTAGCTTTATACAATAAATGCTCTAGAATCTAATAGCTCTCGAGCGGTTATATGGGTTATCTGGTAAGTGGCTGAAGTTCGTTGCTAAATCATTTGATGTTCATTCGCTTGCAAAAATGCTTGGGAGGACGTATTAAAGTATAGATAATTTGACGTAGGTACTATACTCAGAACGTGTTTATCTTAAACAAATGAATATTTATTTTTATTCTCGGTTAAGTCTGCATTTGTTGTTAATTAAGTTTTATCTCATTGAAGTTTTGAATTTTTTATTGTTAAGAAAACTGAAAACGTGAAGAGTGTAATCAATTTGTAAGCCGTTTTGTTAAATTTTGAAAAAGAAAATGTATTCACACCTTGTTGATTCACACTATTTATGTCAAAGTAGATTTTGAGCAAAACAAGGTAGTAGCAGAAAATCGTATTGTAGTAACGTAGAAAGGAATAAAATTTAACTCTGATTAGTGGATGTTCGAATAAGTTTCCCATTAAGCCGGTGGCTCCCGTTTCAAGTACTTAGTTGGATATCTTCTTACGTTGCTCGTCGGGTTTTCGTGTCTTGTCTACTTAGCGGTTTGCGTTGTGGTTGAGCATTGTTAGAGCGTAAGTAATGTTTTTCATTCTTAAAATACTTTCTGGTACCAGGAATACTTACTGGATTCTTTCGAGTATTCATTTCTATTTGTATCATACTTGTCTCCGTACGTGACTTCCTCTACGTTATATTTGATTCAGGTGCAATTCTCTTTAATTCTTTATTTTTAAGCAATAAAGTTAACGTGTCAGATGTTGTCTGTTAAATGTTTAATAATAATTACTTAATGTTAATTTTAAAGAGGGTAATAAAATTTTATTAACGACCCAGTCTGTTCATAATTCTGAATTTTAAGGTTGCAATGGTACTTACAGTGAATGAGCTGCAGTGATCGTTAAACTTTATTGGCTATTCTTAATTTACCTATAATTCTAATAATTATTCGTTTCTCGATATAGGTCTATGGTTTCAACACTTTATTATTGCATCGTGATGTTAAATGGATGATACAGTTTATTTTAATAATGAACTAGCGGCTGCCCGCGGTTTCACTCGCGTGGTTCCCGTCCCCGTGTCTGGATAAAAAGTAGCCTATGTTACTCTGTCCTTTCAACTACTCTATATCCCACCCAACAACGTAGGTGTAGAGTGCGTGACCTGGAACCTAAGATTTCTTCAGAAGTTGTTGAGGGTGCCTAGGGAGTAAACATACTAAAAATCCCCGCTTCTAGGATGTGCGCCGTAGTGGGGAGGAAGGTTCCAATTTTCACTTTTTCGCTAATGAATTCAAAACGGTGTGTCGTATAACAAAACTTGTCTTCTATGTAATGAAAGCTCATAAAATTTCTACAACTTTTATTTTATACACTTTTTTTGAATTTCTTCCCATTTTCAAAAGGGTTTCTAGAAAAATTCACCTACATTTTCGAAAAAAAACTACTTTTTATCAAACATTAGCTTTTGCCTGCTACTTTGTTCGCGTTATTTCGGGATGAAAAGTAGTATATTATGTTAGTCCAGACCTCAATCTATCTAACTAACAAATTTTATCCAAATTCAGCCATTGAGTTATCGAAACTTTATGTTTTATTGTATCTGCCATTTATCCGCGTAGTTCCCGTTCCCGTGAGAATATCAAGATAAAAAATATCTTATGTGTTTATCCAGGCTACATACGTAACGTACGTAAAATTATATCCAAATCCATTCAGTAATTTTTGAGTTGATTCGTTATAAAAACTCGATAGAAAAAAATTAAAAAAAAACTTACTCCTGAACTTCGATGCTTAGTCCTGTTGTATGTTTGATATGTGTACATTTTCTTTTTTTTTTCATTTAAATTTAATTGTAATGTTAATGTTAATTGAAGTTAATTAATTATAATTCTCAATTGTCAGTTCCGATCAAATTATTTTATTTCATTTTATTATATTACATTTTGACATTTAAATTTAACCTTTTTAATTGATTGTATTGCATAAATTACTCTATTATTTATAATTTTAATTCTTAATTTTCAATTGTATGATTAACATGCATGTGTGCTCGTAATTCACTCTTATCAATTTTTATTTTCCATAATACTGTTTACTCAATTATTGTTTGTTCTCGTGTAGCACCTATCATTAAGATTGCATTTAGCTCGGATCCCTCATATCGTTATATATTGTATTCATTTCAATGTAAATCTTGTTGGTGTTAAATAAATAAATAAATAAATAAAACACAAATATCTCCTCTGTAAAATATTAGTATGGATTATTGAAGATTTTCTAACCGACCCTTTTTCTTTGGGGTCCAGTGAAGTTATGATTATGTTGCATGCACAATGCTATTTTATAATGTTTTCATATTGAAAAAAAAGAACTTTTGTTTTTCTATGAACATAAAACTTACATAACTTTTTAATTTTGCATTTTACATGCTATATTTATCATAAAACGAACACTTTCATCACAACACAATTTATTCCCGTGATCGAACCCTTTATACCTGTCGTAGTAGGACAGATTAGCACAGCACTAAATAAATTATAATATGTAGTCATTTCGTAGTCATAGAGGTATTACGTAAGTTCGTAAGTAATACCTCAATGTACGTAGTTGGCAGTATTACTAAAACTGCTCCACCGAGCCCGAGAAATGTATATTGAAAATTTGATAAATTAATTGGAAGTTGCGTTTTGCATTTGATCTTACCCCGGCAAGAGATTTCGAGTGTTATGTCCAAGTTTAGGACTTGTTTGGTGTGTGCGACATGCTGCTACATGCCTTGTACACGGTTTCAATGCTTAGTTCCATACGCAGCTGAAACTTGTTCGTGCTAACAAATGCTTTTAGTTCTAGGTATTAATGTAAAGTTTTAGGTCTCGTGGACTTGTAGTGATTCGGTCTAACTAGTATACATAGTTATTTTATGTTTACTCAAAACCATCTGTAGAATGAGTTCATTACGAACAACTTTCTGTATGGAAGCAACCCTTAAATCGCGAAAAAAAAAATCTGCTGTTTCTTAAATTATAGCAGAGTTGCTTCTATACAAAAAAGTTGTTTGTTATGACGGGTTCTACAAATGGTTCTGAGGTTTTAGGTAAACATAAAATAACGTTGTATTAACGTTAATTCTAAAGTCTGGTATGCTGTAATATGTGTTACGAAGAGTTTTGTAATTTGGCTGAAGTAAGTTATCTCTTCTACCCAGTTTAAACCTAAAAATTTAAACTATACCCGAGTTTATTTTATTTTATTTCTCGCGCGACTGTGTTTGAGTTTGTGGTGGTATTATTAATTTTCCCGTAAATTACCACTACAAAATCAAACATAAAGGGCTTATAATGTGTAACAATTAATTTATTAAATTATTATAATTTTGTGTATCTAACATTAAAATGAACAGAACAGAAGTTTGAACGTCTTTGAAATAGCTTATCGCTTTCTATGTACCTACATAATGAGTTAACTATACTGTTATATCTGAGAGTACCGTACCTACCCAACACTAATAAAACATTTGACTGTCACGTCCGAAATTCCTGTAAGGTCAACTCAGCCTAAGTATGTGCGTGTAACTAAGAACATCCTATGGACAAATTCCAACTGACTCTTGGTAGAATTAAAAATTCAGGGAAAAATGTTGGGTTTACTGGCAAAATGTACCCGCACATACGCATAGAGAGGGCCCTCCGTTCCTCCCGGGTATGTGACCTCCGTGACCCCAAAAAACGAATGAAGGATAAAATCTGGATCATAATGCTTCTTCTTTGATCTTGACAGACAATGGTTTACCTGTAACAAAAAGAAAGGTGTTATTGTAATTTGTGCCATCTGATTTCGATTTTCGCATTCACAAAGTTATTTTTCTATGGGGAAAAAGCTACTTAGATAAGACTCGAATCAGTAACATCTTATAATTTACCTTGTTACTAATCTATCAAAATGTGACAAAATACCATCGATATTGAAAGCATTACGTTCATTGAAATAACCACAGAACAAGGAAAAATTTAATGTTCTGTGGAAATAACAGCTTTTACGGACATCTTATGTTTTGGCGCGCACTGTTAATTGAAATAAAACAACTTTTACGGATATCAAACGCGCTATATTTACAGCTGCCGTGGTCAGTCATCCCGTGACCACGGCAGCTGTAAAGGTGCCAAAACGTTGGGAAAATCAAAAAACCCCTAAAAAACCTAAAAATACGGACAATTACTAATTAGTTCGTGAAAATATAGCGCGTCTGATATCCGTAAAAGTTGTTTTATTTCAGCTTTTACGGATTTTTAACGCGGTATATTTCATGAACTAAGATCTAATTTATATAAAAGCATATACATAACCCCTAAAAGAACTAAAAAATACGAAAAATTAGATCTTAGATCGTGAAATACAGCGCGTTAAAAATCCGTAAAAGTTGTTTTATTTTAAATAAAAGCATTTTTGATTTTTTTTAGTATCGATAGATGAATAACTCAAATACTAATTACTGATTCTCTAAGCTTAATTAGTATGTAATGTACTCGTATAACATCTGCTCAAAATATATTCAATTTATCAGTAGAAATATTGGAAAAAAAAAATTTATTAAGAAAAAGTAATAAATTCGACTGTTTCGTAACTTTAAGAAGCCTATAAATTCCAGGCCTGCATAATATCAGTACCTAAATATTCTTAATGTTACAACAATGTATCCATTTTTGTTTAACATCCAAATTATCATAGAACCTGAAACAATACGTCATAATCCATCATTAGTTGACAAACAAATATATTGATTAATCTTGAGCTTTCATCTATGAGTAATCAAAACTTGTATCTATTGTTTGATTGGCTACATCCGTACAGTTTATTATACTTTTACGAGCGAACAATTAGTGGTTGATTAATTGTTTTCCTCAAGTACCTATTACGATACGACCTGATAAGTTGTTTACGTTCGCTTTTAATGTTCTTTCACATAACACTCAGTTATTGAGGAGAACTTTCCAGCCTATTAGGCTCAACGGGGTAACGGGGGTGGCAAGAGATAGTGTGCTTGTTCCTAGGTCTTTACCAGGACGGGTACATTGGTGACCCTAGTATATCCTCAAGGCAGGAATCTGTAAAGACTGGATTCCCCTCACTCAAAAAAAAAGGGTCTGCCAACATGTTTTAATAGTTGGAGTCGGAGTCACCTCTGTCTGCCTTAAGTATGATTCGGATCTTGGGTCGCGCGGCAAGTTCTGTGGTCGTTCTATGGTGATTTTTATAAATAAGTCGGAACAATGGACTCCACCTCCACCTGATGTTAAGTGGCTCTAAAGTCCAGACGGCTGGTGCAGCAGTTTTAACTGCCACATCAGCCATCCTCACCTTGGCGGCTTGCAAGATGCTTCTACACTTCTTTTAAACTTTTGGCCCCGGGTTACAATAGATATTCCATTGTTCTATGGACACCGGTGTCCGGTTCGGGTTTGATGGATTAAAGGACCCCATTAGGTTTTAGGAAGCCTCCTTCCTTCCTCCTGTTCCCTCAAACACGTGCTCTCAGCCACATGACACCCACTGCTGGGTATCAGTCTAGGCCACGTGCACAGGCCATAAGAATTCCATTTGCGGATAATACGACAAAGAAATAAGTCACCATGTATTTGGCGGTGGCAAACGACGTCATTATTTTCGACATCGTAACGAATGATGGCCACCGTGTTACCTTGGCTATATAAAGGCGCACGACGGCGCGTCAACCCACAGTAAAACTTTATAGGCTTAAATGGCCAACGTGCTTTTTCCAAATGGCCTCAGAAATACTATATAATATGGGGACATTGAGGAGTTGTCACATTTTATATTTCTCTTCCGATTTGTGTGAGAAAAGGAAGAGGGTATGGTTACAAAAACAAGGGAATAAAATATTTTAGGAGCCCTTTTCGTATAGTATCTTCTCCAGATATTCTCAGAACATATTCTGCGAGTGTTGTTTGCTTTTCTAGACAATTTAGCAAAATATCAAAGCAAAAATTTTGTTTTGGTATTTTACACTAAAAGGCACATTAGTAGAAAATATGAATAAAATAATTATTTAAGTCGCTGCTACTTTCTTATTTGCTAATCATACTTAGTAATCCTATTTTGATAATTTTCTACTAGAGGATCGCAGTTTTACTACGGTGGTTCCCTTTCCTGAGGGAATAATTGGTTGGTGGTAGGACTTGTTGTAAGTGTTCATAGTTAGGATATAACACGTACATGATTGCACAATTTTAGAACTCCAACGGATCGCAGACTTAGACTTCAGTGATCAACTTTCACTCATTGCATGAAGAACTGTTTTCCGGAAAAAAGTCACACAGACGACAAAGAAGCGATCTATGGGTAGAGCCTAGAGGCACAGTATGAATAAAGGTAGGTATAATGTGGGTTCACTTTTTGCTTCTCTGTAACTAACGAAACTAATTGTCATCTTAGCCAAAGTATTCCCTAAAGTGTCTCAGTAAGAAAAACAAACGAAAGAAGTTTCCTCGTCAACTACAAACAAGTTGACGAGTTCCGAAAATTCGTCGGCAAATTAACTACAAAACGTTTCCCTTGAGCTTTTCGTACATAATTGTTTAACTTACATTCAGTTAACTATTTAATTAAACGACTTTATTTGTAACACCATCTTTAGTCAGATCTGACGTAATGTTTTCACCCCGACGAAAAATAATTGGGCTGTGTATCTGTGTCAATAGGTACCAACTTTAAGTAAAAAGCAAATTAAGATTTTAACAGTGAGTTTAGGAAACTCATTGGATATTAATAACATACATTTAGAATACTTAAATAGCCTTGTTACGATAAAAATGAATATTTTGTTCTGGCTGCGGCATTTAGAGATAAGATAGCCAGTTCCGCAGTGATTGAGGATTCCGGCAGAGGCACGCCTTCCACTTTTAAGTCTATGGTATAATGGAGACTAAGCGTCACCCCGTTGGTCATTAAAATTGAAAGAAAAGTAGAATGAATAACGAAGACCCACACCCGGCATGTCTAATCTATGAAATTATTTTTCACCAGCATCGGGTGTATAGCACTTGGAAAGCTGCCAAGTACAAAAAATATCATGTCTGTAAAATTTTAATACTATGGCCAAATATCCTATCCTATCATATCCATCCTATAAATTCAACTACTTCTTTCAGCTAACATAATAATGTTCCAATTAAACTTCTTAGGTTAAATGGAGCTTTTAAGGCAGCAATATTTTAAGTAAATTAAATTAGATAAGGCTTTTATTTGTTAGGTAACTATTTTTAAAATAAATTCAAATAAATACAAAGTACCTTATGTTAAATTACCTTTTTAATATTCTAATCACTACTCGTCGCGGTAGGATTTTATTTAAGTATAATAAGAACCCAGAGCTTCTTATGAAAGATTGCTTTTTGTCAGAATAATAAATTGCTTAAGTAAAGAAATAACTTGCTGTTTTCCAGCTTTTGAGACCCTTTCGAATACCACCAGTTGATATAGAAGCTAAGGGTAGTTTTTATTTCGGCCATTTTATTTTACGAGATGCAGTAACATTTTCGCTGTCGTATTTCAAAGATAGTTTTGTCCGAACGTTTTATTAAAACTACAAAGTTATTCTCTTTTTATTTCTTATCTCCGTAATAGAGGACTTTTAGCTTAAATGTATTGGATTTATGGTATTGGATTTCCTTAACGCTTAATCAAATAATTGGTTTATTTATTTGTGTTGTTCTTTTGTTCAGTTTATTTTTAGGGTTCCGTACCTCAAAAGGAAAAAACGGAACCCTTTATAGGATCACCTCGTTGTCCGTCCTTCCGTCTGTCAAGACCGTTTTTCTCAGGAACGCGTGGAGGTAAACTGAAATTTATATCGAATACTCAGGTCTACTGTCCCTTGGAGCTATGAAAAAATCAAACTTCTAAGCCAATGCAATCAAAAGATACAGCCATTTATGCCGCAAATTTCCGCAAATTTTCGAAACTCGCACGGGAATGAAAACCTACAGGGTACTTCCCGTGAACTTAGAATCTTGAAATTTGGTACGAAGTAACGTCTTATAGTACAGATAAAGGGAAAATTGCGAAAACCGTAATTTTTTTGTTACATCACATAATAAAAAATATTTTACGGAACCCTCGGTGCGCGAGTCGGACTTGCACTTGGCCAGTTTTTTATTTAATAAATTAGTAGAGAAAGTTAGAATTTTCTTGTTTTTACTTAAACATTTATCAACATTCGTGGTGGTAATATTTTTTTCTTTCAAAGATATCCGTTTATCCGTTTTATTATGTTTTAGCATTTTCATGCTCAAAATAATAGCTAAAAGAGTACATTAAGGTTTTTATATCAGCCATATAGACATGATTGTAAAATGAGCTCGGTGTCATTTCATGAATATTTAACGTTTGCTTTTCACTTTTCATAACCCTGTCGAAAGAGGTGGATAAGTATATGTTTTTATTTTAACGCAAATGACTTTATGAATCGTTCGAACCGTTAGGACAACGATAACTGTGATATGTTGGCTATTTCCCTTCCATATCACCATCATTCGTGGTTTGGATAAAAACCGTTTGTGGTTCAGCTTCACCAATCAATTGACATTAAAATAATTTTATTGAGCTTTATCTAAGCGACTGCTGAATTTATTTTGTATAGCTAATGTAACTTGTACTAGCAAGTATTCTGTGCTATTGCTAGGTATTGCTACAGCGTCACTATCAAATTTTCCTCCTATTCCCTCTTTGATATATTTTTTTTGCGTTTTCAAATAATATATAAAATCTAACTAAATAGATATTTAGAAGCTTGAAATGCATAACAAGATAGGTAGTATAAGATGGGCATGGGCCTCATCTCCATGCCTAATCTAACTATTGAGATTTATGCCTACATTGGGTGTGTAACGGTCAGACCGCACTGACACTAATGACTACTCGCTAAATAACTGGGCATTTGAGGGTTGAATCAGCTCGTTTTGCGGTAAAGGGCTCCTGAATCTCGTCAAGGACAAATCTGAACTTATTGAAAGTTCAACCCATTTAAAAGTTTGTTATATATTTTTTTAAAGTTAAATGGTGTTACTAAGTTATTTCCAACCGATTTTCAAAGGAGATTAACTTTTGTTGTAGATACACCACCCGTAGTTTTGATTAAAGTTAGTATTATGTAAACTTAAATCTTTATTCCACTAAAGATAAAAAAGTATATTAAGGATATTTTAGCTTAGAAAAATGAAACAGTACTGCAACAGAACTGATCCAGTAAGTATTTTTTACACTTTGTTAATCTGTTATTACGAGTAGGTATGTTGAGTTAGTACTTTCGATTTATAAGCTATAGTTAAGTAACATTAAGGTTTTTTTCTTCGGAACGTCACTTTATTTAGGTGTCACGTTTTTATGTGTATAATTTATGAAGTCACATCTTGAGGTTATAGTAAACACGTCTTCTCCTTCTCCGTCAATATCGCGCGCCTGCTGTTCACGAGTTGCGCTCGCGGCACGTTGCTAGTTAAATAATGAAAGGCGCTTATCCTTGCCGAACATGTACCTATAAGCGCCTTAGGTTGTCATAAGAAATATAGATCGTTTTCTAAAGTATTTAATTGTCATACTCGTATTTATTATTTCCGGTGACGACAGAAAGCTTCAGACATAGTTGTCTTAATTTTGATAATATCGCACTTGGTATTTGTCCAGTACCCATTTAGAATACTTTCCGATTTTTCACCCAATTCAGAATGAGAAGTCATAACTTTTTAATTTTGCATTTTACAATGCTATTTTTATGTGATAAAAATTCTTGTCTAATATTTATCTCAGAATGAATACGTTTCTCGGTTCCAGTTCCAATCAATCTACCAGTATTAGTCGAAATTGTTTCTGTTAAGACGGATAATTATAAACAGTATCTCTTTTATAGCATTTATAAGAATCCTACTAATAATATAAATGCAAAAGTCTGTCACTTTGATTGTTCCTATTTCACGCCTAAACGGTTAAACAGATTTGGATGAAATTTAGGCCAAGTTTTATCCCGATATTCCCACGGGAATCCCATCTTTGATTCATCGCACCCTTATACCGATACTTATTTGATTCAATGACACCCTATTTTACAATTTAATAAATAACCGCACCGATTTCGGTTTTCAAGTTTAAATAGCATCAGGCAGCGCCTCTATGAGCGATTGCGTGCGGCATGGCTTGTTGCGTGCTCCGTAACAACAGGTGCTGGGGAGAAAATATGCCGACTGCGCTTCTCAAATGTTGCTGAGACCCCACTTAAAAAACGTCTTCTGTTTTCAATCTTAGGAATACTCAATTAATGGCAGTGATTGTTTTAAATTCTGTAAGTACATTTACTGTCTTTAGGTTCGTTAACAGTGCCCAAAATATTGTGCCATCGCTGCTCTATACCATCAGCCATTTTATAACAATATTGAAGTGAACACAGAGAAAGCGTCATCTTTTTGAAAATGTTACTTTGTTATTACTTTAACGGCTTGGAGTAAGGCCAAGGACCTTCGGTAAAATATAATGAAATGTATAATAGTGAACACATGTTTAACCGTAAACTTAGAATTCTTAGATCAGATACCGCTCGCAGAGTGCTTAAAATGCATTAAATAATTTAATGTAAAAAAGTGCAAGATTAATCTGTCGCATCAACACTGTCTTTTTGAAGTGGGCATTTAAAGTTTGAGTAACGTTTGCTGGACTAAACAGCGGAATTATTACATTTCGGCTTGATGGCCCGATTTGACGTCGTATGCCCAAACGACACGCACCCAGAAATCGTTCATGAAAGTCCAATAGTGGTCGTAACTCATTTGGTACTGTTATACAATAAATTCTGGTGGCATTAACTACTATTATCAACATTGTTGAGTATTTTATGAGGCTGTTAGTGGTTCTTCAGTACATTGAGCTTTTGTTTTTCTTTATTACAGTAGTACAAATTTCTTAGTACTTAAAGTTGTTAAAATATCCTTGGCATGGCATATTTTTATTACACGAAAGACTGTTGTGCCGTATATATGTCGATGTCGTATGAGGATTTGATAAATAGAATTTTCGCAAAAATCTTAGAGATATTGCAAAAACACGGATAATTAGACAATGGTTTTGACATTTCTCAATCTTACTGAAAAACTATAGGGTTTTTGCAAAAATACTGGTTGCTTTAGTAACATTGGATATTCTTTACTCTGATTGGCTTTATTTTTGGTTGCTTGCTAACTCTTATTCTGATTGGTTCATAGAAAGTTTACTACACATGAGAGGATAGATTGACATTTGAAACGTCAAGTCGTCAACCAATAAGAAAAGATGTTGTTTTGGACGGTCCGATCAGCCAATCAGTGTTCTTATTTCATAATAGCCAGGGATTCTTTTCGTAATCTTACTATAGGCAACCAGTGTTTTTGCAAAAATCCTATCTTTTTTCAGTATCAGATTATAGTATCAGATTTCAGATTTAGAAATGACAACACCATTGTCTAATTATCCGTGTTTTTGCAATATCCCTAGGATTTTCGCAAAAATCGATTTATCTAATTATCCTGCGACATATAAAAGTTTAAGATTCATTGGTTGAGTTGTACTTAATGCCTGGTTTTAATGAATGCATTGAATGCGTTGTTTTTTTTTCGTTGAATCAAAATATACTAATAATCATTTATTGAAGTGGAACTAAGCGAAATCAAATAGGTTTACTCATAGAGGTTCTGTTATTCATATACTCTTTTTATCATTAATTTATAATTCAGTAATACATAATATACAGGATGTGTGTGATTTATAGGTCGTTAACTTATGTTATAAAATCACCTTTTCAAGGTATCGTGATAACAGGCTTATTAAAAAACTGATACAAGTAACAAAACATACGATTTCCGTTTGTTATTTCCTTATTTGCGAAATATCAAATGTTAAGTAAGATATGCTGCTTCTATCTGCTATCTACAGAAGAATATCTAAATTAAGGTTTGTCAGCAGTCATCCCGGCAGTCATATCCGACGATACCCAAAGTAAGCTGTTGGAGTAGATTAGTGTAAGGATACTAATATTAAGTACTAAATTTCAAGTTTTAAATGAACTGATGACGAGGTAATGGAACCGGACACTATTGTGGACACGTTAAAAAAAACCGGCCAAGTGCGAGTCGGACTCGCGCACACTCACACACAAAAAAATCGGTTTTCGAAATTTTTCCTTTATCTCTACTATAAGACGTTACTTCGTAATAAATTTCAAGATTCTAAGTTCACGGGAAGTACCCTGTAGGTTTTGATTCCCGTGCGAGTTTCGAAAATTTGCGGAAATTTGCGGAATAAACGGCTGTATCTTTTGATTGCTTTGGCTTAGAAGTTTGATTTTTACTCAGCTCCAAGGGACAGTAGACCTGAGTATTAGATATAAATTACAGTTTGATACCTCCACGCGTTCCTGAGAAAAACGGTCTTGACAGACGGACGGACGGACAGACAACGAAGTGCTCCTATAAGGGTTCCGTTTATTCCTTTTGAGGTACGGAACCCTAAAAACGCTTATCATTAGTAACTAAGTAATTTTTATAGAATTATACTACAAAAAATCTACTCGTCCCAGAAGTTATTCTAAAAAAAATATCAATCTGGTGCTCAAATATAGGTACCCGTACTTTTGACAAATCTATAATCTATAAACTAAGTATGTGACTGTTCTGACTATAACGACTACCGTACTTAATCAAACGAGGAAGGGTTTGGACTTCGGATATGAATTAATATAATGTACGTACAACCAACAGAACATATAGGTACTTCAAGACTTTGATCGCAACCTTATGGTGTCTGTAATAAGAGCGATTTTATAACTCCTCGTTGAGCTTGATCTTGATCTATCTCTTTGAACTCAACTGTGGGCCCTTGAAGCACCCACAGAGCATCTAACATACAATTAGTATTCAGCACAGATATGTTCTGTGGTAAATCAAAGTCTATGTGAGCTTTTGTTATAAATTGAATGGTTTGCGCCTATTGTAGAAGCACTGTAGATATGTAATGATAGGAGTGAGGATGGAAGATAAAAAAACCTAACCGTAATCTTGTGATGACTGGTTTGCATGGACTTTAAGAGTAATAAAAATTCTATGACACTACAGAAAATGTAATTTTTTCACGTTTATACTATGTCGTCAGCTCGCTAAAGCAAAAACTGTCTAATCTAATCGCTCAATATTTTAGTGAAGTAAGTATGATATGAATGAACTCATTACGACTTTAAATTTTAAAATGCTATCTGAATAAAAAACTTGCCACCGTGAGGCCCCTTGAATTTAATGTCTATATTTCTTGAAATCGTCGTCACAGTCACATAACACCCACTGCTGGGTAAAGGCCTCACCCAAGAATCTCCACGACGATCGGTCCTGCGCTGTCCGCATCCAGCGGCTTCTCGCGACTTTCACCAGATCGTTGGTCAACCTTGTCGGGGGTCTACCCACGAAGAGTCGTCCTGTGCGCGGTACATTAGTTCTCCTACGGATCTCCTCATTTCTGGTTAGATCACGTAGGGAAATGCCTAGCATAGCCCTCTCCATTGCAACCTGGATGACCTTGAGCTTTCTTATCAGACCCATAGTTAGCGACCACTTTTTACTACCGTAAGTCATCACTGGCAACACACACTAGTCATAGACTTTCGTCTTGAGACACTGCGGTAAGTTGGACTCGAAGATTTTACGGAGCTTCCCGCATGCTGACCATCCGAGTTGGATTCGACGGGAGATCTCTTTCTCAAAGTTGGACTACCTAACTGGATTGTCTGTCCAAGGTAAAGGTAGTGGTCAACAACTTCGAGTGTAATGTTTCCAACATGAACTGAAGTGGGTACAACATGGGAGTTTGACATGATTGCACTACGGAGATCTTCGAGCATCCATTCTAGAAATCATAACTGTTTTTTTTATATATTTTATTTCCATTAAATCCTTCTGAGTGTTTTTTGAAGAAATACCTACCAAGTGAAGTAATAAATAATGCTGTCTCGGCACGAAGTCCCTGACAAGGCCGCAGAACATTATCCCAGTTCGTATACATTTATCTGTCGTCTCGCACTTGTCAGGAGGTCTACACGCAAAGTCTGTTTAAATGGTTAATATATTATGTGTTTCAACTGTCTCCTGTAAATACATTAGACATTGCAAACTCGCATTTAAGTTGTTCTATCATTTTGTTGTGTAAGTATTGAGAAACTTTAAAATGAGAATAAATGTTGGGATAATGATTAAACATTTCCTCTTCCTGGACGCAAGAGGCTTCTTATGAAAGGCTGTCAAAGTGTCTAAGTTATATTCTCTGTTTTTCGACATTGGCCAACAGGTGCACGCCAAGGACTCAATGGGAACTAAATACTGAACAACAGCGTATATGCGTTTTGTTCCGACATCGTTCAAGTTTGCAAATGACTCGAAAATAAGAATATCGCTCTGACTAAACTTTGAAACGTAACCTCCGGAAAAACGTCCAAACTTATTGGACCAATTACTTGGCAAGCACTTCATTCCACAATTTCGCAAAAAGGTTCGAAATCATAACCGAGACGGGGTGTCTGGAACGACTCAATGCCGATACCGGCTGAGTTAGTATTCACGGGAGGAAAGCGGTACAGAGCGGCGGCCGTCTGTAGTGATGTCAATTTATTTTTTCCGGTGCAAAGCCGATTTTGCTATTCCGAACGTTTACAAGCATGGCACCCAGCAGGCTACGATTGAATATTTCAGTAGTATGATGTACGTGCGTATGTAGTTACCTATTCTTCTGTCAGGTGAACTTGGGGTATTGGCGATATCACATGATTGTAATTTGATCAACTTCACAAATGGTGTAAAACAATAAAACTTGTAAAAACTTGAGAAAGCTCAAACCACTAATCTTGTCTTGTAACTTGTTACCTGCATAAATAGAGCGGATTTAGCGGTTGTAGCTAGAGATGTGCCGTTGCCGGCAATATTGCCCTTAGTGGGAATATTGCCGGCAACGCTGCCGGCAAGATTGCCCTAAGTGGAAATTTTGGGGAACATTGGCTAAATATGGGAAATATTGGATAGATTTTACTACCTATCTCATAAAATAAAGGTATCTAAGCGTGTTAAATAAGATCTATTTAAAAAATATATATCCTATATACAAACTGCCAATGTTGCCGGAATATTACCGGCAATATTGCTGGCAAAATTGCCCAAGTATATTTTTTATACTGAATTTCTTGCGTTAGGAGTGAAATAGTTACAATTTCAAATAGGTAATGTGAAAGAAAAAACAATTAACACTTTTATGGTAAATTTGTTTATTCCAAACCACACAAATGATTACAAATCAGGTTTTATTGATATAATTACTTTGACGAGATTTATCAGACTTATTGATTACAAGTTTACATTGATTTTGTCAGTTAAAATTAAAATAAAAGAGTTAAAATATAAATTAACGATGAATATAGAAAATAACATGGCTTTCCACTTTGTAACAACTTTAATTAAGAGATAATACCTAATCATGTTCATCAATAATCTGTTGAAAGCAAGGCTAAAGACCCGAGAGCCAAGCTTACCCGACACTTCACCGAAGATATCCTGGACGTCAGCCTGTACGAGATTAGTATGGCTCTCAAACAGCTCAAAAACAACAAGGCGGCGGGTGATGACGGAATCACTACAGAACTTCTGAGAGCGGGCGACAAGCCGATACTCAAAGTCCTCCAGAAACTTTTCAATTTCGTCATTGTCGAGGGCAAAACGCCGAGGGCATGGAATATAAGTGAGGTGATTTTGAGATGTTCTTCAAAAAGGGAGATAATTCCCGTTCATCTCACTTCTAAGCAATGTCTATAAGTTGTTTTCGAGAGTCATTACGAATCGTCTCGCTCGCAGGTTCGACGACTTCCAGCCTCCCGAACAAGCCGGGTCCCGAAAAGGCTTTAGCACCATAGACCCCATCCATACGCTGCGGCAGGTTATACAGAAGACCGAGGAGCATAATCTGCCACTAATTAATTAAATATTCGCGTCCAACTTACCGCAGTGTCTCAAGGCGAAAGTCTATGACCAGTGTGTGTTGCCAGTGATGACTTATGGTAGTGAAACGTGGTCGCTTACTATGGGTCTGCTAAGAAAGCTCAAGGTCACCCAGCGTGCAATGGAGAGGGCTATGCTCGGCGTTTCCCTTCGTGATCGAATCAGAAATGAGGAGATCCGAAGGAGAACTAAAGTAACTGACATCGCTCGAAGGATTGCTCAGCTGAAGTGGCAGTGGGCGGGACACAGCGAGAAGAACCGATGGCCGTTGGGGCGGAAAGGTTCTGGAATGGCGACCGCGCACAGGACGACGCTCCGTGGATAGGCCCCCGACAAGGTGGACCGACGATCTGGTGAAGGTCGCGGGAAGCCGCTGGATGCGGACTGCGCAGGACCGATCGTTGTGAAGATCTTTGGGGGAGGCCTATACCCAGCAGTGGGTGTCATGTGGCTGAGACGACGACGATGAAGTCCAACTTCGAGAAAGAGATCTTCCGTCGAATCCAACTCGGTTGGGCAGCATTCGGGAAGCTCCGTAAAATCTTCGCGTCCAGCTTACCGCAGTGTCTCAAGACGAAAGTCTATGACCAGTGTGTGTTGCCAGTGATGACTTACGGTAGTGAAACGTGGTCGCTAACTATGGGTCTGACAAGAAAGCTCATGGTCACCCAGCGTACAATGGAGAGGGCTATGCTCGGCGTTTCCCTACGTGATCGAATCAGAAATGAGGAAATCCGTAGGAGAACTAAAGTAACTGAAATCGCTCGAAGGATTGCTCAGCTGAAGTGGCAGTAGGCGGGACACAGCGAGAAGAACCGATGGCTTTTTTTTTCTATAAACTTTGTACGTTATACTTTCACATTGCTCCTCCAAAATTTCTTTGGATGTGGTGTTATGCAGCACTCGACCAATTTCGCTCAAAGCTTGATGTACTAAATGTATTGTCCCATAGTCACCTTAAACCGACAACTATTCATCATGAATGCGACAGACAGCCCCCTATGTAGGGGATGCCTGGACGCAGAGGAAACAGCCGCCCACGTGATCCTGGAGTGCGTGGGTTTGCCCGCAAAACGGGCAGAAATCCTAAAAGACGTGAGGTCGCTCCTAGAAGCCTGTGAACGCCCCAGGAGGCTTCTGCGCTGGGATTGACTAGCCATACCGATGCTATGTTCACGCATAACGGACCAAATGGGAGTCTAAATGCGGAGAAAAGAGCCAATCACCAATACCAATAATAGTCACCTTCCAATTTAGTTATCCAATGCACAACAGATTTAATAATATCAAAATGTTTATATATGTTTGTCCAAGTATTCTCATCTAAAAGCATTGTTTTAAATTTTTGCATCTCTTTATTTTCTGTATTAACAACCATTATTTGTAAGACTATTTTTAACTGCATAAAATTGTTTAGATACTTTTTAAACCGAGAGTTTCGATTACCGTCATAATTTATGAAGTAGAATGAAATAATGTTTTCTATTATTTTTTACAGTGTAGTGGAATAACTAATTCTAAGTTTATTTACTTAATAATCAGAATGTTTATATAATAAAGCTATTTAAACGGATCGGCAATATTGCCAATGTTCCCGGCAAAATAGAATTTTACCGGCAGTGGCAAGATTGGGAATATTGCCGGCAATGGGTAATTTACCACTTGGCACATCTCTAGTTGTAGCCACAAATGACACATGCCGCAAGCTCAAATCATTATTGTAAGGTGGAATCTATTTCGTAGTCTACATATAGGTAGGTAGGTACTTTACTAACTTTTGGTTTTTATTATACAAAAATAAACTATCAATTTGTATGTATGTTCTACAGTCAAAAGTAATTTCTAGTCAAAGGTACAATGGAGGAATTTCCCGGTTGACCAGTAGAGTTTTTTTGGGATACTTTCTCGGAAAGTACTGAGGTTATAGAAATAATTTATTAACACTTTCGCGGACAGTGAACGAGACACAATAGAATTTTTATTGTTATCACTGCTATAGGCGTTGAATGTCCGCGAAAGGGTTAATCAAATGAAATACCTCTTAATGGTCTATTATTTGTGAAAGCGTTTTCTATATATCTTTTACTTTTTCTAATAAAGCTCTCTGAAATAACTTTACTGGTCAACCGGGAAGTTCCCCGACTGTACTTTGGATTGACAAAACTTAATAATAACGAAGGCAAATTACACTACAGAGGTGAAGCGCTCATGGCCGCGCTTGACAGACTGATCGTATTTGATCACGTTCGTTAAGCAAAGTTCGGCCCGGTCAGGTGTCGGATGGGCATTATAACTGAGCGCTTCCGTGCTTCGGAGGGCACGTTAAACCGTCGGCGTCGGCCCCAACTGTTGTCATTTGATTACAGTCGTTAAGCCAAGTCAGAGGCCTTATAGGCGGCTTGTTAAACTCTGACACCAGAGGTGGCTACTAATTCTTACTCGATAAGAAGAAAAAAGCTACAGAGGTATAAAAAAATTACCGTCTGGCGCTTTGCTCGCTAGGTCGGTCGGTTAGCTGGTGCTTTGTAGTGAGTTCTAACGTAATCTCACAATAGGTTAATATGATCTTTCCATTACCCACTCAAAAACTCCATTATCAATTTATTTTATGGGTTTTGTGCGATACGAAAAGTCAAAAGAATATTAAACAAGAAAATATACTAGAAAGAAGCTGTTTGTCTCATGTCGCTCTGACTGGATACGAAACCGCATCCTTGGGAATCTGGCCCAATGCACTAACTAATTATGCTACAGACACCTATGAAGACACGTCGATTTTTTTCTAGTATATTCACCTTTCTTCGGTGTTGGCTACCGTCGTTTCATCAAGGAGAGAAATATCCTCGCATTCGAAAGATTTTTTTTACAAATGTTTGACCATCGATTATGATGAAACAGCCATCTAACTATAATATATATAATATAATTATAACTTTATAATTTTGCATTTTACAATGCTATTTTATGTGATAAGTAAGTATTAAACAAGAAAATATACTAGAAAAAAGAAACTTGTCTCTGACGGGATCAGAGCGAAAGAGAGAATTTGTTTTTTTTTGTAAAACTCAAAATTCAAAAGTTGTAAGCTTGGACGAATTTCCAAGGTTGTAAGTCAATAGTACTTTTGCGTGGAAATGAGTTTCTAACTGTAATAACGTAAATATCCGTCAGTTAAAAAGGGTACTCGTAAATCTGGGACTTAACTCCACTGTAAAGGTTGCACTACTAAATGATGGTGACAAAGCTGGAATGTACTGTGCAAATGACGCCACATCAACGATTCAATCGCTAAACAGTCAGCGCAATACGTTTCGACATTTCAATGAAGCTCCTCTAAATGAGATGGAAACAGAAATTCGAAATGTGGATTCTTGAAATAAAATCGAATACATAGTTGATGCGATTTAGTTTAAAAGTCCGATGTATTGTCTGTGATTGCTATGAAATGGTAAATTGAGCTAATAATTGCCACGCTAAAATATTTAATTTGTTATCTTACCAGTAATTGGTATCAAAGTAATCATCTTCTTCTTTTTTCTTAATTTATGGCATGCTCGCGATGAAATTCACGAATTTTGCCAACGTCAAGTAAATATATTTTGTTGTTTAAAGAAATTGTACGGTAAAATCTAAAAATTCTCCAAAGTAATCATCGGAATATACGGATGTAGTGAGAGGTGACCTTTGACGTTAGGTATACGTATAATGCGTTCCATAGTATATTCCCTCTTTTGTTGGTACCCCTGTGTGTAAAGAAGGCGCGTTAGAAACATTAATTCAAAACAGTTTTTCTTTTATCGCATTCTAATGTTTTGAGCATGATGTTAAAACAGAATCCGAAATTTAAAAAATCTGCATCGAATTCTTATCCTAAAATAACCTAACCTTTTGACAAATTTCGACAGGGGTAGGGTACCAACCTAACGGAAAAGGGAATATAGAATGAAACGCACTTTATCATAACTCGCTAGTGTTTATATATTTATATATTTGGTAGTATGTTGTACCTATGGTAACGTTAGCACAAAAGTCCCACCTTTCGCGATCGAAGTCGGATCAAAATACCATTGTAACTGTCAATAAACCTAACGCCCAAATCAAGAAGATTATTAATTTAATTCGCAAAGTAAATCATCTAAAATAGTTGTAATTCGTATATTACAAATCTATATACTTGAAGACCTTTTTATTCTAAATTGGTCGAAGCCGCACTCTAGGTGTCGGTAAATGCATAAGTGGGTCGGTGTCGGTCGGCGCGAATTGGGATATTTGAATAATTTGTACCCCGGTCCCGGATTCATGGGTTTGTTATTCAAATTCAGAGTGTCGACGGTATGGAATTGGTTTCGCCCAGGCCATGCCGGACTTGGAGTGGACCCATAAATTCTTTATTCTGCACTATGTCAGATTTTACAAGATTTCATTAAAATGTAACTTAGTATAAAATCTGCAAATATTGAAATTTTTCATTCGCTCTCATTATGAATAATAAAACTAAAAACTGTCAATTCATTGCAATATAAAAGAAAATTGTATCACTGTTTGCTAGTAAACAGTTTGCGTTTGAATTTAATTTTTATGTAGGACATCTCTATAATCTTTAGTTTAGCTATTTTGACTGAATTTTAAATTCCAACATCAGCCTGTGGACGTCCACTGCTGGACATAGGCCTCTCCTAGCTCACGCCTATTGTGGCGTACAAAGGAGGCTATTGGCCTACTGCTACCACGCTGGCCAGACGGGTTGGTAGAGGGTTTGTTTCAAGTTTTCCTTCTCTCGCACAGTTGTTCAATGCGTCGAGCCTCTTAGTCGACTCTTAGGACATCCCAGGCATGTAAGGGAGTGGTGACACTTGTATTCTTAGGCCGTCACCACACGGCACGAGAATTTTAAATATTTTGTGTAATAATTCATACAGCGTCAAAGATTTAGATTTGGATAGTTTTTTTCAAAATGAGTGCGATTGAGCCCCATATCTCACACAAATTGAAAAAAATATATTTAATCATTTCTATAAAAACTAAAAAAAATATAACTTTTTAATCGATAGTCAAACATCTGTAAAGATGTTTCTTTCGAATGCGAGGATATTTCTCTCATTGATGAAGCGACGGTGGCCAACACCGTAAAACGGTGAATATACTGGAAGAATTCGACGTGTCCTCATAGGTCTCTGTAGCATAATTGGTTAGTGCATTGGGCCGGACTCCCAAGGATGCGGGTTCGAATCCCGTCAGGGCGACATGAGACTAGTTGCTTTTTTCTAGTATATTTTCTTGTTTAATATTTATCACATAAAAATAGCATTGTAAAATGCAAAATTAAAAAGTTATAATTAGATGGCCGTTTCATCTTAATCGATAGTCAAACATCTGTAAAGATGTTTCTTTCGAATGCGAGGATATTTCTCTCATTGATGAAGCGACGGTGGCCAACACCGTAAAACGGTGAATATACTGGAAGAATTCGACGTGTCCTCATAGGTCTCTGTAGCATAATTGGTTAGTGCATTGGGCGGGACTCCCAAGGATGCGGGTTCGAATCCCGTCAGGGCGACATGAGACTAGTTGCTTTTTTCTAGTATGTTTTCTTGTTTAATATTTATCACATAAAAATAGCATTGTAAAATGCAAAATTAAAAAGTTATAATTAGATGACCGTTTCATCTTAATCGATAGTCAAACATCTGTAAAGATGTTTCTTTCGAATGCGAGGATATTTCTCTCATTGATGAAGCGACGGTGGCCAACACCGTAAAACGGTGAATATACTGGAAGAATTCGACGTGTCCTCATAGGTCTCTGTAGCATAATTGGTTAGTGCATTGGGCCGGACTCCCAAGGATGCGGGTTCGAATCCCGTCAGGGCGACATGAGACTAGTTGCTTTTTTCTAGTATATTTTCTTGTTTAATATTTATCACATAAAAAAAAATAGCTTCGAAAAAAGTAAGTGATGTTTGGAAATATTGTTCATATTCTCACTTGAAACATGAAACTTAATTTTCGAGTTGGCTTCGTTCACCGGGACTTAATTTAATAAAAAGTTTATTTTCACAGATTTTATAATAATTTCGCTTGCGGAAAATCTTTACTCGTCTTCTCATAATATAACGAAATTGTGTTCGCCGTGAAAGTAATTTGATTCTACAAATATCTCGCATTTGTCGAATCAAATTATGTACGTTGTTTGAGCATATTTAATGTTGGGAATTATTATAGAAATTTTAATAAATCAGTTAAATCTGCTCACTTATAAATATGTACTTTCAAGATAAGAATAGTTATCTTGAAAGTATATAGCGGAAACCTACAATGTCTTTAGAAAATTCTCCATCAAGACTGTATATACTCCGTTATGTCAAAGTTCTAAGCAACTGCGATCGCCAAAGGACGTAATACCTTTTCATACTCCGGGTGTAAATAAAATCGATTTTAGCTGTGGTAGTTCATACATTGGACAAACAAAGCGGACCATCGCAGGACGTGACAAAGAACATATCGAAGCTGTTAAAAAGGACAAACGAGTAAATCCGGTGCAGCTGAACATCTATTAGAAACTGAAATCAATAATTGGATGTAGTTACATAATCCTAAAATCTTCCACCGATCGTCATTATCATACTAGGATGGTACGAGAAGCTATTGAAATTAAGAAGTACAAAAAATTCAATCGGGAGGACGGTTTTAAATTGTCATCAGCGGATTAACAAGTGTAAGCCGCAAGTTTACCGTTTAAAACAAATCACGATACTGTAAGTGATGCCGTCAGGACATCACTAAAGACAATAACACTGCTGCTAATATACCACGGCTATTGCAACGTAGCAGAAACGTCAAGCTGTAAGTACATTGTTGTACTACATAACAAATGTCGCGTTTTAGTCCCGTTGGTTTAAATTACAATTTATTTAGTACTAGCAACCGCACGCTGTTTTTCACTCTCATGGTTACCGTTCCCGGGGGAATATCGCGATAAAAGTATAGTATGTTTTAATCCAGGCTATCAACTATCTTTGTGCCAAATTTCAACCAAATCCGTTCAGTATATTTTGCATGAACGAGTAACAAACATCCATTCATCCAAACAGCCCCACAAACTTTCGTATTTATAATATCAGTAGGAAAGAATAGGATAGGCTTCTTGTTTGTACACAAAACAGAGAAACATTTTAAAAAATTGGGTGTGTGCGTTCGCTGATTGAATTCACAGAACTTTTCAGTTAAGTGGGTGTTCCAAACTTAACGAGTATCAAACGGTCGGAAGGCTTAACGGCCAGGCTTTGAGCCTAGGTGGAGGTTTCAATTAAGAGCCAGTTTCAATAGAAGCTTTTGTTTCCAATAGAGTTAGCGTTTTGAAAGCAATTTCTTTTCTATTGTCCTTTATTTTTGAAAACAAAAATCACAGGTTTTTTACGATGTGGTTTAAACTTTTGTTGTATTCTGTTTAACACAAACTAACACAGCAGAGGGCGCCACACACAATGAAACCACACTTTCGAATAAAGAATGTATTGCTACTGCCGTAGCCAAAAACAAGCGAACACAAATGCCATAAGAGCCAAACACTAATACATTTCAGTATAACATGCCTATACCGCGAACTAGAAAATAAACAGCGACATCTGTTATCAGCAGAGGGAACTAAACAATAATACGAGCTTCAACAGTTCCAATTAAATGTGATGAGGTATAAATGATAGTGAACAAAATTTTAAATTGTGTTGAACAAACAATTACGTAAAATATTTTCTACAAACAGGACTAATTAATACACAGGGCTTGTTATTTTATTTGTTTTGATTATTCGTAATTATAATTTTGTATTTCACAAGTACTATAGTAAAACACTTTGTATTAAGATATCATAGCTCAGTGTTTTCTTAACCTTCTGCAAATCCGCCCAGCGCCCGTTCCATTCGTATTTATGGCGCTACGAGCCCTGTAGCTCTTTTCGTAGCAATCCGTAGCATACTCGTAGTCTCGTAAGGGTTTCGTGCGTAGCTTTGGAAGTTTTAATACTTAGACTTCTTACAATTTTATCGTCGTTTTATCTTTTGGCCACTGCATTTTCGAATTTTGTCACCAGTGTTTCGGTTCATTTTGTAATGCAAGAGGACTGATATTTTAATAACCCTCTCATACGTTATGGTGGCAAAACAATTCCCTTTATTGCATGCCGCGTGTATATTTACGCGGCCTCGAATTCTCGATTGCCTTTACCGCAACTGCTAACTAGGAGCTCCGGGGAGTTGAAATTTATAACAGGTGATATAATGAATGAAGATTGTGAAAGGGTGCGGCGAAACTTTTAATTAAAAAAAAACAGACTGTAAAAAATATAAACTTATTTAATATTTCGTGTTTTTTAAGTTGGGTTATTAACAAATAAAAGACTAATATTGTTTATTTTACAGTCTTCTTATAGTGACGAGTTAGGTACTTACTTAATGTTATTTACTTACTTTAACCGCTAAAGCATATTTAAAATTCATTTAGACACTTTGGCACGGAGTTCAAACTTGAATTAAAGGCTTATATAAATTCTTTATTTTCATTTAACTAAACCAAAAGTTAAATAAGTTAATAGTAATTCAGTACCTAAATGCACTATAAATAGGCACTAAAATAAAAATAAATATTTTATACTCGATGTAAATTAAAAAGTTTTGTTATTTTATCAAGTCCAGTGTAAGCCAAATGCGCTCCGGCCCGATATCTAACCATTTTGCTGTTTCTGACAATTCGTTTAAATTTATGATAGCCAAAACGCATTGGCGTACGTTCCATCTGCAATGCGTAAGTCGAAGAGCCAGAGAGCGAGCGAGCGGAGCGATAGGAGCGCATAATCTAAAGATAAACTTTGCATATTTCTAACGGTCTTGAGGAAGAAACCGTGGCCTGCATAATGTTTGCTTTATTTAAATTGAAGCTGTGGCAGACCATAAATTGGGACAAATCTTCTTAATTATGACTTAATCTCTAAGACTTTAAATTAAAGACACCAAGGAATATTTTTCCATTTTTCATAGGTAGTTGATGTAGTTGGATGCGTGCAGGTATTATTGTGGTTTCAGGTACAGTGATTGTCATTTCTGTCTTAGAAGCAATTAGTTTCTTAACTTTTACGTTTAGCTTCAACAAAGTGCCAAAGTCACTCTTGCAATAAATTGTTGTGTCAATTTTACTACAAAGTCTGTGGGTGAACAATTCGTGCAAATACTTTATTGAAAATCCTTACCCTAATTAATGCTATTAATGCGAAAGTATGTTTGTTTGTCCTTCCTTGACGCCTTTACTAAGCAACCGATCGACTTGATTTTTGGCATAGAGTTGAAAGGACGGGAACGGAAACCACACGGGTAAAACTGCGGGCTGCTAGTACTATATAATAACGATTACCCTCACTAATAAATAAATAAATAAATTTCATACAATCAATACTTCATGAAGAACTTGTGTTATGGATATGGATACTAGAAAACAGATAAACATACTTATATACTTATAACTTTTTAATTTTGCATTTTACAATGCTATTTTTATGTGATAAATGTTTAACAAGAAAATATACTAGAAAAAAGCAACTAGTCTCATATCCCGTCAGGGCGACATGAGACTAGTTGCTTTTTTCTAGTATATTTTCTTGTTAAACATTTATCATACTTATATACTTTTTTTGTAAATACATACATAATATAAATATTTAAACACCCAGACCACGACAAAAAGACATTTTCATGCACACAAATATTTGTCTTGTGATCGAACCCGGGACCTCTGGCGTAGAAGGCGGGTTTAGTACCCCTGCGCCAAACAGATCGTCAGACTAATACAAACATGCCAAATAATATGAATAGGCACTCTAAGGAACCCCTGTACGATTTGGAAAGATCTTCATTCAGAAGAAGACAGGATACAGAATGCCTCACACAAACCTTGTTCCACATGTGCCCCGAGGGACTCGCCTCCCATTTATCCACGTGTGCCGCTAACTTTTACACATCACTTACAAGCTCAAGAACATTTTACTCTCACACTTAACCCACTTGTTCCTGAATTAACTTTTTTTGCACAATTGATTTGAAATTTCATATACTTCACAGAATGGAAACATAAAACTGATAAAAAATAATTAAAAAAATATTTCAGTTAAGGAAAAGCTGGAAAATGCCGTGTCGTAAACGACACAGTAGGAGAATCTACTACTATGATCTATCACTACGTCGATTTCAGTAGGGTTCGACATAAATAGGAGAAATAAAGTAAAACACCCAAAGAATCACTCTCATATCCACACCTCGACCACGCCATATTTGGCATTGGTTGGGTCGCAGGTATTAAGGCGTTTTTTTTTATGAACGACGGGAAGATTCTTAGCCTTCATCATACCTAATGTTATGTAGTGATAAGGCTGAAGATGGAAGCGAGCCCCTCTCGGAATCCTCAAGCACTGAGGAACGGCTATCTTATCTCTAACTACCGGAACACAACATTGCTGAAAACATTGTTGTTATGGCGTCAGACTTAGATAAGATGGTGGTAGCTAGCCAGACGGTCTTAGAACAAGACCTACCACCAACCAAACCGAATACAATATGTATTCCCGCTGGGCATCAAACTCGGGACCCCTGGGTCTGATACTGGTGGTTGTACCACTAGATCACGGAGGCGGTTAGACGTTAGGCAATAGCAACAGGTTGCCAGCTCATCGTTTACAATAGTTTTCGAATATCCTTCATTCATCAGCCCTGACAGTTGGAAGACTTTTACTCTATGTACCCGCATTAGACGCATTTAATACTTTCTTTCACGCTCAGTCCAACATGGGAAATAATAAAATGACTCAACTTACATTCATCAAAGAAGTCATTCATGTTACAAATTCAGCAAGTGCACCGAGTAAAGGCCCAGCGACATTTTGAAGAAAAACAAAATGTTGTCTCCAGAGTCTTCATCCGTTACTATGATGTAAGGTAAAGTCACCCAGCGGGCAATGTAGAAAGACATGCTTGCCGTTTCCCTGCTTGATCGAATCAGAAATGAGGAGTTCCGCAGGAAAACAAAAGTAAACCTTCATCCCTCGAAGAATTGTTCAGGTGAAGTGGCAGTAAGCGGGACACATAGCGAGAAGAACCGTTAGCGGATGGGGCGGGGTGGTTCAGAATGGCGACTCTGTGAGTAGGCCCCCAACAAAGTGGACCAATGATCTGGTGAAGATCGCGGAAAGCTCCTGGATGAGGGCAGCCCGCCAACGACCGATCAACGTGAAGATCCTTAGGCCCTAGAGGATCTTCACAACGATTGTTTGATGGCTACCCATACCCAGCAGTCGTTATCATGCCGCTGATATAAATGTGATGATGATAGTTATAGAGTCTGGAATTATTTTTTCATCATTTTGCTCTTATTTCTCAGTAATCTCGTTCAGAGTGAAAGGTTGTCGTAAAGCCCTGTAACAAATATAAGTACTACTGATAGTAGTACATTCTCCTACTGTGTCTTTTACGGAACAGACAAAGTAAAACGAAAATACTTGATGAATATCTTATAAATATACCCTATTTTTTTATTTCCGAGATTATTAGGAACCGACTATTGATAATTAAATAACAAATAAATTAAAAACAGCATAAAACAATATTTCAAATTACCCTGTATTTATCATTTTAATAAGCACGTAATTTAACCTCATTTTGCACAAAAACAATAAACTGCATATCACGGTTACCACTCTACTATGACTGACTAAGGCATCAACAGCAAGTAGCAATATAAAATAAAAAAATAAAGTACCCTCGTACACCAGAATATTTTTTTTAAGTTGGTGTGTCGTTAAAGACACAGTAGGAGCAAGTGGGTTAAAGTGGTTTCTGTTTCGGAAATAAGTTCTCGTCTATTTAGAAATAGACGAGTACGTTTCTTTAGAATTTACTTAGAGAATTTTTCAAAAATCTCTTAGTTCGTCATTTGCTCGCAGGACACCGGTGTGTCCAGACCAGAGCACTAGAATATCTACTCTTGTGTCTCGTAAGTTGTGGCCTGGGGGCCTACCGCCATTTTTTAGATACCATCATGTCGTAAGAACGTTTTGTTTTCCTTTTGTTTCAAGAGTGTTTAAATTCGTACCGCGAACTTCATAAAGTTTTTTTTTCATTCCTGCCCAATGACACAACCATTGAGATATATCTATGGAGATAAAATATTACAACAAAGAACGTGCCTACCTGCACTTGATGGTACTTTGTAATGACGGACTTGACTAGGCAGCTCCTGAACATTCGCAAGAAAAATATCGACATCCAAATACTCATGATATATTTGAATAATGTAAGTTTCTATAAACAACTATCTCAGATCCATGTCCATCTTTATTCATTGTTCCTGCCAACGAACGAATTGAAGTTGTCATATTTTGAAACACTTCACACAAAACCTCCGTCAAAAAATGATTTTTTTTTATGCGGTTCGCGGTACGAAGTGACATATAAAAATAATGCGCCGATAATGTTTGACAGAAAACAATATTGCGCTAAGAGATGGCGGTAGGCCAGCTTGAAGGTTAATACTAATATTTTTATCCACCAATTATTTTCAAATAAGAAAATACGAGTATTTCTTTACCGGTAGGTAGTGTTAACGACTTCTTTCAAAATCCTAATAATGAACGGAAAAGTATTAGATAACATTTTGCTACAGGTGCCAGTCAACAACTTTCTCACTACAATCTATATGGCAGCGTGTCAAACGTTAATATCAAGTTATTACACCCACACCGTTACATCCTAAACGGCAATTTCTTCGCAAATAGCATTATTTTGCGTGTGTCGTTTTTGAAGAATCTACATAATTTATCCGAAAACGTCGCGCAGTAACGGAAAATCGCACGTTCGATGCGGCGTGGAGCAATAAACTTTTCTTGTTACCAAGGTTCGTATGAAAAACTTGGCTTGTTATTATGTTTATTGTAATAATAACTTTGGCAGTGGATGGTATGTTGTGTTGTATATTAGACGCAACTTCGCAGCCACCGAAATAACTTTTTCCTTTTATTAATTAAGGCTTTTCAGAAAATAAATATCGAAAATGAATCAACCATTGCTTTATAGCTTTGATCTTAATATTACTTAAGGTTAAGTATGTCTTTGAAGCGTTTTCTTATAAAAAAAATAAACCTTATATTTAAAATAATAAAACCAATAATAAAACCTATGATGCTGTGCCAACCCCTCATGGGATTTATAGCGCGAAGGTATGCATGTTATAAGAAAATATTGTTTATCACCTTAGTTTTAACAAAAATAATTCAATGCTTTTAAAATTAATCGGCCATACAGTAGTTTGTTTCTTCATAAATAGAAATACAAAATGCCTTTTCTGTAGACTTTCCATGTCGTACCCGCGAGATTTCATAGGTATGAACATGTAGCACTTCTATTCAGGCAGCTTCAATGCGGGAGAGTAAAATGTCAGTACTGAAAACAAGATATTAGGGATAACATTCGCCTTGCAAAACTGATCTTTAAAATAAGGAGTGAAGAGTTAGTTTGGAGTGTAAGTTGTGGACCAAGCGCTTGGCCACACATGTGTTTATATGTTTAGACATTTGTGTACCAACATAACGGTCTCGTTTTGCGGCTTAGTTAAATGTGAGAGGTGTGAAGTTGTTGTCCCTAAGACTAATTTGTAGTTAAACAACGTTAGGGATTAACTAAGGTAATTTACATTGTAAGTTACGGTATATCTCAAACTTAAAGTTACCAAATTTATATAAGTAGGTAATGAGAAGGGTTGTTTGATCTGTAGTTTGAAATATCAAGTAAAGTTTACCAGTTTAAAATTAATACTTGCTTAAGAGGTAACGTCAAGGGCGAGATAATTTAATATAGACAAAATCATCATTACGTAAACCCCGTAGTTCTCTTCCTGAAACTGAACAATTAGAAAACTTTTTGGGCTTTGGTGTGTGTGTTTTCCTTTTTGGTAGAAATTGATTTCACCTGTCAGGCATCGGAAAACGAGACAATAAATATTTCATTGTTGTGAAAGTCTTGCGCTTCTCTACGAATTAAAAAAGAGATATAAATCTCTGATGTTGTCTACTTTTCAATCCTGAAATGTTCAATCCCTCGCCTTTCAGGTTTCCTCTAAGCTTTTTATCTCGGAGTATACGTTGTCCTATGATGTTTATTTATTTTTAAAGGTAGGTGTACGTGCTCGAAATGGATAAAGAAGGCAGATTATAGCCGGCCCCTTAGAAATATGGAAAGGTAAATGAATCCCGATCCTTCCACCTTAACCCTTTGCTAGTATTTCTGTTCACTTAATCCTATAAAAGGAACAAACTCGTTGTTTTACTATGTTGGAAACAGGGCAACTGTTAGGGTTTGAGTTGGTAGAAAGTTGTTGATTATTTGTTATGTGCACACATCTAACCTTTCTATACGGGTGTCTACTTGATCCGAATTATAAGGCTATCCGAGTTGGACAGGATTTTATTATTTTTGCTCTATTTTTAATGGTAATAATACTTCTCATAAAATAATTTTCGTCAAATAACCACTAAACCGAAATAAACAATATGAACATTCAATTAGATAGTGGAGTGACTATCAAAACTAGAACAGACAGGTAGATACGGGTTAATTTATGTTTTATTAACAAAAAAAGTTTTAATTTTAAGCAATACTTATAATACGTTTCGTTCACGATGAGTATATAAGATAAAAAAATTATTTGGTCAACAAGTCATGGACAAGTCTATTATTCTCCAGAATTGTCATCAATTGGAACAAGGAAACTATGTTCTAGTTCGAGGATTTAGTTCAAATGCCAGTGGTTACTCTAAAATATTTGGCTGGCAACTAAAATTCCATTGTTTTGGTGAAGTTGGTGGTAAAGAACCGCTTTCTTAGCCAAAATAACTAATATTTCTACTGCGTTCTAGGTCTTCAGTCACTATAAGATTAATTTATTGCAAAAGTTACTTCATTCCGAGGTAAGTAGCTTTGACTCCCGTATAATGCACGCAGATTTAATAAATTAAACCCCTGAATATTCATACCATTTTAATTACAATAGAGTATTAAGACTCACGCACCGCTGTTGCGTACAACTTTATCAGGCAGGTAACGAATGGAAAGTTAAGAAATATACCTAAATAATTAGCTTAGGTAAGATAGTAAAGAGTATAAACCTTTCTTTTACTTTTATTTCCTATTAGTGACAACTACTCGAAAGTTTAGATTATGCAATTTAACCACAAACCTGAAAGACCAACTATAGTATTCAACAGCTAGTATGTTTTATAGTAGCATTTTATATTGAAAGTGCGCCTATTTCACATATTCTGGTCGCTTAAATAACGGGTATTATTTAATCGATCAGCAAAAAAAAACTCTAACCTAACCTAACCAATAATTGATTGTTCAGCAAGAAAACCTATTTGGTCAGCAAGTACTAGGTAAGCCAAAGAGAGTTGCTGCCCAAATTGATATTTAGCTGATCAAAATATTTATTCCTTTAAATAACGCCAAGTTCACATAAAATTGATCGCTATTGATTTGTCATTTTTATTCCTGTCACCCAATTATGTAAATGGGCTATGTTATTATTATTTTAATATCTTTATTTATTTAGTTATAATTATCACATTTTAATAGTTGTGATAAAACCACCGTTCATTAATAAAGATTATTCAAATGGCACATACAAGTTCCTCCTTTCTACTAATTCGGAATTGTTGCGTGACGTGCCGGAGACAAATGATGGAGCAGGTTTTAGCCACGTTTGCGCTTGAAATTTTGTTTCAAATTGTTTGTGAAGTTTGTGATATCCCTATTGATTGATGGTGGGTGAGGCCATGTGTTTCGTCAAATAAACGATGTCCGTATTTCATACATTTATGAAAAGGTGTTAAATTTTTTAAAGTAACAACGGTAGCAAACAGATAAATTTTGCGGACTGTTGTGCGGAAAGCTGATTACCTATGTTGTTCTGAAAATTTGTAGCCGCAGAGTAATCACAACCTCTTATTTCATGAAACTATTTTGAATTGACGGCAAATTTCAACACAAACCTCCTTTGAGGAAATCACTGGGAAATCACTGGCCATCTATATGTAGTTTTTTTTATTTATGTTTAAAGGTTATCTGACACTCTTCTTTTGTTTGCAACAATGTCGTCTCGCGGGAAGCTTTTCGTGCTATGATTTTCTAAGATTATAAACGAGGGTTAACTTTCAAGGAATCTCATTACAAGCTGCTTTTGGCCGTCGAAACAATTTTGTAAGTCACGTTATTTAAATGTTTTGAAAGCTGGTTCGATCGAATGCATAAGTGCATTGGGATTGGAGGGGGATATTACGAAAAGCTGTAATTTTTTTTTTATATTCTAACTTTTTTTCTTTTCACTTACTATTCTTGGGACAGCCTATGTATATGTACTACACGACCAAGACAATTAGGCGCATGACAGGAATGCGGTTTTGCACTTTTGGCAGCTATAGCCCACTTCTATCACCGCACTTCTCCTATTATATGATTAATTAGTGCTACAGTGATTAACTAAGCTTCTTGATATTTCGGTTTTTTAGTTAGTTTTTAAGGTTTTTTCAGCTGTAATGCGTCTAATTGTTTTGGTAACATAGTACCTACTATTTTTTTAATTTTTTTTATGAGCTACGGAGAAGCTTTTAGCCTTGATCATACCTGATGTTAAGTATTGATAAGGCTGACGATGGAAGCGAGCCTCTCCCGGAATCCTCAATCTCTGAGGAACTGGCTATCTAATCTTTAACTGCCGGAACACAACAATGCTGAAAGCATTGTTGTTATGGCGTCAGACTTAGATAATATGGTGGTAGCTAGCCAGGCGGACTTACAATAAGTCCTACCACCAACCAAACCGAATACAGTATGGACCCCCGCTGGGAATCGAACCCGGGACCCCTGGGTCTGATACCGGTGGTTGTACTATGTTCTATTCAGCTCAAGTTATATTTAATAAAATAATTTTCAACTTCAAACACAAACGCTTCAGTTTTATAATTTTTGTTATATTTTAAAGTGTTTCTAAAAGTGTGCTGTTTATTAATTATTGTGTCTATTTTTTACAGGTACGTAAACATGAGAAGCTCAAAATTGCATTAAATGTAAGTGTAATTTTAGTGTAGGTGTCATTTTAGAAATATACATCTTAGCTTTTAAAACCTGGCACAATTTTTGACATTCAGCAAGCCATTGCGGACAAAAATCAAAGTTCGCACCAATATAATACATGTACACACAACAGCACGTTTGGTTAGAGACCGATATATGCCAAAAATCCTCAATAGACTTTGAACTTAAATCTTCAAGTATTAAGGTAAAATCAATTGAGTCAACCAATAGTGCTGTTGACCGTACCTAAAAGCAGAATCGTTATTAAGCCTTGCCGAAGCCTGTAACAAAAGACTCACCGCAGTGAAACATTGATTAAACGCACAAAGGAGCGAAGGGTATCTGCAAAAGACAATTTATCGGCACTACATAAAAGGCTATGTTCATTTAAATCAGTAGTTAATAGTGACTTAGAATAAAGCGATCAGGACCGACCGGATTTTTTCCGCCCGACTGAAACGCCCGAGTCCGGAAAAGTATACTCGCTTTACGCTCGGATCTTATTTATTTTGTTCGAAATTATTTCACAATCACAAACGATTTATTTAAACACAAAAGCTTGTTTCTCTTTTCTTATTCCATATCCTTTTAATATTTACACGACTCCTAATATAGCAATTTCGTGTTACAAGTACAAATGTAAAAATAAGTAAAAATAAAACGCTATCGTACTCAGATTAGCAACTCGGAACCATTCTGGTTATCATAATACTAGTAAATATTTTGGTTGCGTGTAAACCAGCCGTTCTTGGCATGCTTTCATCAACTTTGTTTTAATTTTTGTAAATGAAACCTGTATATTTATTACCTTTGTGTTGGCCGACGAAACAAAATTTATCATTGTATTATTCGGACGGTTCGATTGCGAACTGTTATTGAAATGTTAATATTGCATGATTCATTTTGCTTTTACGATTTTTTATTGATTCTTTTATACTTATATACTATGTAAATACATACCTGGGACCCGGTCGCGGTCCCGGGTTCGATCCCCGGACATGACAAATATTTGTGTGTATGAACATGTCTATTTGTCTTGGTCTGGGTGTATGATATGTCTATTATGTACGTATTTACATAGTATATAAGTATGTTTATCCGTTATCTAGTATCCATAACACAAGTTCTTCACGAAGCTTAACGTAGGCTAGATAATTGGTGTAATTGTTTGCAATTATTTATTTATTTATTAATATTTCAACTATAGGGAAGTTCATATGCTCAGGTTATAGAAAACATCTCAAATCTCACTAATGTATGCTATTGAATATACGTTCTCTGAAACCGACCATTATTATGTCTACCGGTAGAGTATAGGTAGTTAAAAATAGCAAACATCGCACACATGATCTTCTTGTGCTGAATCTCTGTGTTTGAACAAGGAGATTGTTTCCTCAAACCCTCAGACGAGTGGGTACAAACAGCCACTTGTCACCGTCGTCGTTTTCATTCAGAGTTAACCCGACTATTGTAGTCGCCACGTGAAAAGGGTTAAGCTATTATACTTGACAACCTTTAAGTACTTTCCATTTCCATTAGGATCTGTTTTAGTGAACCTTTCGTTTCTTGAAGAAAAAGTATTTTGGTAATAAAAAACATCGGTTACATTAACAAAAACTAATTATTATTTATAAGAAGAATGTTATGTTATAGAAATTACTTTTGATATGAGTAGGTACTAATATTTTTATATTTTATTAGGAGGTAGTAAAAAAAGCGTTTGCTTTTTTACGATCGAATTAATGATCTATGGATGTCTGTGAGATTGTTTCTTGTCACCGTCACCGTCGTCGTTTCTATTCAGAGTTAACGCGACCATTGTAGTCGCCACGTAAAAAGGGTTAAGCTATTATACTTGCCAGTCTTTTAGTACTTATGGTTTTCATAAGAATCTGTCTTAGTGGACGTTTTGTTTCTTAAAGAAAAAATATTTTGGTCATAAAAACTCGGTTATACTCTACACATCATCGTAATACAATCTTATTATCTTATACTTTCTAATGTTAATAATGAATTTGACATTTTAATGCTTAATATTGAATGAATTATGAAAATATGTTCATTTTAAAATTAATAATTTCACTTTTATTTTATATTACGACAATTAAATTCAATAAATTTTTGCATGCCTGGCAACTGGCAAAACATGCTGAACAATGTTATACCTATTTAAGATCTGTTTATATCATACCATGTTTAAGAGCAAATAAATATTTCTATTTCTATTTCACAAACTAATAATTATTTGCATGAAGAATGTTCTATTATAGAAATTGCGTTTGGTATAAGTTGAGGACTGATATTTTCATATTTTATTAGGTAGTAAAAATAGCAAACATGGAACTGATGATCTTCTTGTGGAAGATATTACGTTTGAACAAAGAGACTGTTTCCTAAGACTGATTGTTGTTTCATTATTAGGTATAACAGCAAAACTAATGTTACTATATTGCTAATGAAAAAGTATTTTTATTGTTTTAATAACGAGAATAATAATATTTTTTTACCCTTATTGATTCATAATTAAATATAATAATATCAAGTAACCATAGACACATTATTCCCATCTGAGAATTCACTTGTGGCCGAGTTAATTTTTTATTTAAAAAATGCAAAAAATCAAAAATCATAAGACACTTTGAAATCATAAAAGCGCGAGGTTCTCTTTGAATCTCTTTGAGTGCGAAGGAAAGATCTAATATCAAAAGGTGTTATGGTTACCATATCATAGTAGGGGTAATCCAACATAATATTTGAAGAATAAAACACAGTTTATATGTATTTGATTCTGTTAGTGAAGTGTTGTAATTAGCCTGACAATAGGCCTGGCTCGCTCAGTTCACACAAAAGAGCCTCTGTGAGCTGGCCAATTGCTTTCAAAGCGGTGGCAAATGGCACTCAGCTTACATTGCCTAGTATGTGAGGTTTTAGAGTGTTTATTTTTAATTAAAATATACAGCTTTTTTTTCTAGGAAAGAAATGTGCATTGTCAGAACTTTAAAGTTTTCAGTATTTTGCTGAAACGGATACATCTCATTAATTCATCATGTGTTATATATGTGCGTACATACGATTTTCAGATGCAAACGAGAGGAATTAACGGTTTGATTGATGTCTTATTCTAACCCTAACTACACTAATCCTAATCGAACTAATACACTCGGGTGCAAAGAAATTGCACTGAAGCGTTATTTTTATTTAAATATGCTCACTTCACGGCGTAATAAATAAAAAAGTATTTATATTTTAGTGTGAAGATTTGTGTGTCGATAACGAGGTCAAATGTTCAACAAAGCAATTCATATTTAAAACAACTGAAAAAACTTCTTGATTTCCTTAACTTTCAGTGAACCAAATGTTTAATTTCGATTTCATATAAAGTTGTAGGAAACCGGATTGAGTGAATTTGTTTTTCTTACTTTGCTCATAACTGAAGGTTTTCTTGAATTTTCGGGACTTTTATTCGTAAGTCGAGTATTTGACTCCTACATTGACGTATACATTTTGACATAACTGATAATACTTTTTTAAATAAAAAGAATGTAAAGTGAGCATGTTTGTATGAAAATAACGGTACTGTGCGATTTCTATGCACCCGAGTGTATTATAAATGCGTAAGCGTGTTTCTCCTTCCTTCACGGCCAAATTAAGCAACCAATCGACTTGAGTTTTGGAATAGAGTTAGTTGAAAGTACGAAGAGTAATATAGGCTATAACTATATATTTTTATATCGATATTCCCACGGGAACGAGAACCACGCGGGTAAAACCGCGGGCAGCCGCTAGATTTAATATAAATTGAGGCTCCATTTAAAATGTATTTTTGTATAGGTACATTACTGGGTGTCAATTCTACTAATGTACTGAACTTAAACGTGTTTAGTATTGTGTGCTGGTTCTTCTTTAATGTTTAATTAATTACATCTATACTAATATTATAAAGCTGAAGAGCTATTTTGTTTGAACGCGTTAATCTCAGGAACTACTAGACCGATTTAGAAAATTCTTAGACTATTAGAAAGCTACATTTCTCTCGAGCGACATAGGCTATATTTTATCCCGATATTCCCACGGGCACCACGCGGGTAAAACCGCGAGGATCCGCTAGTCTTTAACATAATGTGGATATTCTGCTATGAGATGTAAACTGTCTCTGGCGTGAATATTAAAATAACTACCTAGGTACAATCCGGGAACTTCGCGATTGACCAGTAGAATATTTTTTTGAAACATTTATTCGTAAAGTAAAAAATAAGGTAAAGAAATAATTTATGTTTAAATGATATACTTAATAATGTTATATTATTTGTGATAAAACGTTTTCTCTATAACTTTATTAAAGAACACTTCCTAGAAAAACTCTACTGGTCGACCGGGAAGTTCCCTGACTGTACTATGCACTTTTAAGTCAGCTGCTCTCTCGATGTTAGCTACTCAGTGACTCGAAGACTTGCATGCTTGGAACGAATTACATAATTGGTTTAACTTAAAAGCTTTTGGTATTAAAGATTGGTAAGAACGTAAAAAAACATTGCAAGGACAATATAGGTACTATTTTCTTTTTTATTCTAAGTTAAGACTTCCTCATAAATACAAAGAAATACAAAGTGATTCAAATGTGAATGGTGTGGTGGATGGGAGGACAATACACAATATATTTTAGGCGTCAGTGGGCGTTTACTTACAAAAGGAATTTGATAGCATTATAATTACCTTCGTATACTTATATCTACTCTTATATATTTAAGTTGTAGTATTATTTACAAAACGATAAAAGAATAAGTGTTTTATAAATAAGTTCGTCATAAAACTGCTGGAGAAGCTATTTTAAATCACTCGATTGAAATTGTATCGCCGTGTACGACTTTACTCAAGTCACTTTGGCAATTTTCCGTATTTTCTACTTCGCTGCTATTGGTTACTTCGGTTTGAAAAAGAAGAAAATAGAAAGACCATCCATTTTCCAGTAGCGAGTGGCTTTGTGTTATTTTTGTCGTTTATTTGACTAGCATAGACGTAGGCATCGATTTACTTATTGATACAAATAAACTGGCTATGAAAAGTAAGGTAAGGTTCATAAGAACTGAATCTTGATGTTAAGATTATGTCATTTCTGTTGCAGTGGTAGACCAATGACTATTTAATTCCGATGTCGAACGAAAATAATAAATCATCTAGCGCCCGTCGCGATGCGAATGTTTTATAAATAAATCTCCTGGTAAAAACCATTACCTACGCTCAGCAAAACTTTTATCCCAGCGAATAGCCTGTTTTAGTACATTCAATTTATTTCCAAGCTGAGTCCGCCGAAGGTTACCTTTATCAAAGCGAAATCAATTTAGATATGAACCTTTGTAATCGTGTCCGGGCCAGGTAATGGTAGGTATATAGCGATAAGGGTTCCCAAACATTTTGATATCGCCTCAATTTGTATTCGCACGGATACTTGACATGTATTTGAACACTTTGAGAAGTCGTCGAGCGAACTCTTTGAGCGATGATAACGACCAAGAGATCATGTCTGTGATTCGCAGAGGAATCAGGATTTTTCGGTTGTTTATTTTAGGCGACATTTTATGGTGCTGTTTTTAGAATACATTCTGTAATGAACTTCTTAATTGTTTGTATTAATGTAAGTTAAATTAATCACAAATAAGTTAAATGGCAAGAATACAAAATAACTTATACGTAGGAAGAGATATGTTTTTATACGTCCCATTTTTATTATAGCAGTATTTATTGCGCTATTAGCGCTAAAGAATAATTTACACACCATTCTCGCGATATTTATTTACTTTATATGTTAAAAACTTTTTTCCATCTAGGTTGCCAGACACATTATAAAGTACACATACAAACTTGGATGCAGCTTCCATGACAGTTGGAAGCGAATGCATTTAGGTTAAGTGCCGATGGAGGGGTGCAGTGCAAATTGACTGATATATTGAGATCTGTTTGAGTACTCTGCTCATCCACTGAACGGCTTATTTTGTAAAAAAATAGGGTTTACTTACCGATTTGCATTTGAGAGTTCCAGGTTTTTTTTTTTAAATTGTGTTATTACCGTAGGCAAGAAAAGAACAGCAAAAAAAGCAATATGTTAGTCTTTCATTCGCGTCTATAATCAGAAAACTTACAGTCTATTACATAAGAGTGAGCCTTTTTATGTTATAGTGCGTTTTAGCGTTTATTCCTTCTTTGTTAGGTTGATACCCCTGTATGTCAAGAAGGCGCGTATGCGTTAGAAACATAATTTCAAAACCATTTTACTTTCACCGCTTTCTAATTTTTCGAGCATGATTTTAAAACAGAATCCAAAACCTAAAAAAGTCTGCATTGTATTCTTATCCTCAATTAACCTAAAATTTTGACAGAAATCGACAGTGGTACCAACCTAACAAAAAAGGGAATATACGAGGAAACGCACTTTACAAAACCAGTCAAGTTTCACTACACGTTTCGTGTCAAAGTTGCCAGGTAATGGCAGCGTTGAACTAGTTCCGTGAACCCTAATCAGTGGTAATTGATAAAACCGCTTGCGGTGAATGACAAACTGTCGTGTCAGACTCCACCCTGCCTGACCTAACATGGTTAGTATGTTTATGTAATTTGCGACTTGATAAATAGGTAATATATTATTGTGGACTAAGTATGCAGCATGTAACCGTTTCAAATAAGCAGCGAAAAAATTAAGCTAGGAACAGATGCATCATCGTATGAAAATGCAGACTACTTAAAAACGTAATACCTACTGGGAAAATAAAACAAGTAACGCAATGGGGCTCGAGCTCAAAAAATGTGATTAATATTTATTTGGTTTCCACTCTGATCTGTCTGGGTGTTGTTATTTACTTGTGCATGTATGTAGGGGAAGGTAGTACAGTATCGGACACATTTCATTTTTATCAAATAAGTCTCTAATTTGAGGTCATGAACAAACATCATTTGATCTCATAATTGTGAAGTTTTAACCTTATTTGTTATGTCCTTAAGGTTAAAAGTGAAATAACTTTATCAATAAAAAAAAAGTTATATCAATATATTTTTTTTAAAGTTTGTATACTTACTATCGGACATCGTACGGTAGTATGGGACAGCATACTTTAAATGCTTATAAAAAATTTATTTATAAGATTATGAATAATTCAATACATGCACTGAGTAAGCTTAGGTAAGCTAATTAATATTTAAATGAACGTAATACATATAATACAGTGCCGGTTTCTTTAAGTATCGGACAGTTTCGTATAGTATTAGACTCATTATTAATTGTAATTAACCGAATTATAAAAAGGAGGTTATCAATTTGTCACGTATATTTTTATTATAACTTATTGATTAGTAAAAGACAAACTAATTTAAAGTAAGTTAGTTAACTAGGTATTTTGGTAATAAAAAGTCAAAGAAAATTTTAGTGTCGTGGCCGACGTTACCTTGTATTTTATATACTTACTTTACTAGTTCCTAGTGCATGTGGCCATGTGTTTACTCAACATACAAAATTAATAGTATTTAGGTAGGCATATTATTATTTTACTAACAATATGTTCATACAATATGGCTCTTGTACGACTTTATTATCAAACGAGTTAATCACTTACGACAAATAATGAAACTTAATACTATTTTTCTATTGTTATTAACTATTTATTTCTATTATTATTATTTCGTAAAGTAAGAGACGTGTGGACATGTCCCAAACTATACGAAACATGGCTATCCATTACTTTACGACTTGACTGACATTATTAAAAAATAATTAAAAAGAACATGCCATTTTTTATTTGTTTTAATATCAAATATATAATATGTGATACCCGTATGATATACCACATAACGTGTATCGTTGAAAACAACTAAATTGTTCATGAAACAACAACATTCAATTGTCCGATAGTAATCGAAATCAATGTCGTGCTTATCTAGTGACGTTGACAGCTAGCCGAAAACTGGTTCACCGTGTAGCTAGGATGGTATATTTTGCCTGTGCATTGATAGAGGGCGTATAAGTAGTGAAATAGTGAAGTAATCAATATTGTCTCATTCTATACTCTGTCCGATAGCATACTACCTTCCCTTATACAGGGTGTTAAAAGACCCACAACGAAAACGAAGCCACCTTTTTAAAGATTGTCGTTTAAAGTAACAAAGCCGCAATGAATATCAAAACCACTCAATGTTCGAGGCCCCGGTTGCCTACTCGTTCCTACTCTACGCGTACGCGTTCCGTTGCGTGTAAAAAACCTCCATTTTTAATACTTAAAATAAAAGTCGTTTCCCAGCAATTATTTTTAGTCCTTTTTTAGTTTGATGTACACTACGCATATATTACAGCTTCGGTATCGGTCTTTTAACAGCCTGTAGCTTGTTATCATTAAGGTATTATGAACTGTAATACCTCAATGCCTTAAATATCTTTGTTGGTTCTGATATCCGTAACACAAGGGCTGACGCTACTTTATCTCAGAATTATATCATGTAATGTTGCCGGGAATTTATTTATTTGTTACTTGTTATTTTTTTAATAATTTTATTTTGTTATTACTTAAACTAGCGCTTATGCTGGGTTAATTCCATTTGGCCACCACAACATTTATCAAATGTAACACGCCTGTCAGGGGCACGTCCGCACGTCTCTGAAGCAACAGGTTAACCTATCACAATATTACATAGGTATGACTTTTTTTTTATATAATACATTAGGAAAACTTACAGCTCTAAAATAAATTAATGTAGTTAAATATTAATGAGTGACTAGTGAGTCATTTACACTTATAGGTAAGTAGAAATTGTGGAGTATATTAGGTAGTCAACATTAATTAGAACAATAGGATGTCTAATAATTGATTAGGAGCAAAGTGCGATTAGCTATCAAATACACAAAATAACAACCGAAAAATGAGGTAGTAATCAAGCGACACACCTCAGCAGGCTTAATGTTATAGAAGTCAACCGCGGGATGGTCTAAAGAAAATTTTTACCTCACACGCTCGGAAAAGGAGGTTTTGGCATTCAATTTATGCGTAGAAAATAGCATTTTGCGGCCTAGCGTGGTTAAGTACCTACTTTTATAATTTAAAATCCAAAAATATTAGTAGAAAACGAAAAATATGTCGCGTAATTCCGCAAGAAAAAATGCAGATGCAGCCCAGTGACACACCTTGCACCAGCCGAATCTCAGCTCTCGGTGCTGAGATTGGCACGGTCTAACAACTCCTGAGGATGCTCCGTGTGTGGGCGAAACACGTGTAGAGTAGTCGGTGAAGGTGCAAGGTGTGTCACTGGGCTGCATCTGCATTTTTTCTTGCGGAATTACGCGACATATTTTTCGTTTTCTACTAAGATATGGATTTCCGCCAAGTAACGCCTGATTCTATCAAATATCCAAAAATATGTTCTAATGCTTTCCGAATCGCACTATTGACTTTTTATTAGGGTTGGGAAAATTTCACGAAAAATTTCAGTGGTGAAATATTTCGAATAAACTTCATTTTGGATTGAAATATTTCAGTTTGAAGTGAAATAATTTTTTTGAAGTTTCATTTGGCTTGCAACCCTTTCAAGGCATGTTTTTGTAACAAAATTGCGAAGAGTACTACTCCAATGTCTAACCTATCCCTATCCTACTAACTACTAATCCTATCCTACTAAAAAGTATTATAAATGTGATTGTCTGTTACCCAATCACGAAAAAAGGGTGGCGGTTTTGGATAAAATACTCTTACAGCTAGTGAGTAGCTTGGATTAAAACCTAGGATGCATTTTATAACTATGCTTCCACGGGAAACGTTTCGGGTCTGGTACACTTACGCAAGACACTTGCATGCATCCGCTTGCGCAAATGGACTTTGCGTGAAAGACATTGGCGCGAATATATATTTGCGCGAATGATCACATTTTGTCTACTTGTTTGTTAGTTACTATCTCCATTTTATATTATAATAGTTTTGGAATTGAGCTCGAGACGCCATTTGTATACTTACTTTTTTGTTTACTTATGTGGTGAAATTTTACATCTTGTAAATCTTGTTAAATTCCATCTTTAAAGCTTTAATTTACTGCGATAATTTATTATGGTGGTGTAAAAACTTAAAAGCTTGATTTTTACAGTTCGAGGGAACCATAGACCTTAATCTTTATTAATATCAATTTGATAGTCCGCGTGTTTCTGAGGATTGAGTCTTTAAACGCACAGAAATACAGACGGACAACAGATCCTGTAAAGGTTCCTTTTTCACGTTTGAGTTATAGAATCATACTTTTTTTTTTAAATAATTGATTTTGGTAAAGATATGATTTATGACTATAGACTTTCGCGTTCCATTATTAAGACAACGGGACTAAAACGCGACATATGTCATGTAAGCAATACAACTATGTACCTACTTACAGCTGGACGATTCGGCTACGTTGCTGTAGCCGTGGTCACAAACACAATAAAACGTCAAACTCTAAGTACATAGTTGTACTACATAACAAATTTCGCGTTTTAATTTATAAAGATACTTGGGGTCTAAGGATTCTCTATACCAAAATACAAAACTTTCCTCTTTATAATATTAGTATAAATATGTATTATGTAGGTAATGTTAAGTAGAATCTAGAAAAAAGAGTGCTGAGTTAGCGCTCACCTTCATTCAGGCGCTGTATGGTGAAAATGTTTTTAAAAGCCAACTGACCAATAATTGAGGCGAATTTAATTACTTTTGTGCACTATTCGCGCAAATGTTCATTCGTGCAAGTTTAGTGTCTTTCAAGCAAACGGCTTTTCGTGTAAGAGTCTTTTGCGTTATTAGCTTTTCGCGCAAATGGAATTGCGCAAATGTCCTGATTCATGGTCGAAACAACAGTAGTCAAGTATATGTGACGTCAAACTCATGTTTTGTATTTGGTTTAGTCTATGTTTCTTTTTAGGGTTTCGTAGCCTAAAGGCAAAAAACGAAACCCTTATAGATTCGGCCAAACCGATGTATGTCACACCCTTCTTATTCCAAAACTATGAGGATTACACAGTTCAAACTTGGTAGGTAGATGCATTCTGTAAACCGCTTTACGGTTTTTATACAAAAATAAAAAAAAATATAAATTAAGAGGTGGCTCCCCATACATGGAACTGTTACGGAAAATTTTTTTTTCATCAAACCTATACGTGTGGGGTATCTATAGATAGGCCTTTAAAAATTGCATTAAGGTTTCTAAAACGATTTTTTCACAAAGTCAACCGTTTGAAAGATGTACACTTCCAAAGAGGTAAAATGTGTGTCCCTCTAACTTTTGAAATAAGCGAGTGAAAATAAAAATAAAAAATATGCTGTAGATAAATAAAAACTTTCAACGAAAATTGGTTTGAACGAAATTTATTTAGTTGTTTCAGAGCTATAGCAGATTTTCCAAAACTGCAAATATAACTTTGTCATTCATACAAACACTGAAAACAATCTTATTTTTGCAGACAAAAAAATAAAATGGCATTTTGGCAATAATAATAATAGAAACTTTATTGCACACGATACAAAAACAAACACATACAAAGAAAATGTCAAAAAAAGGAACTCACAATAGGCGGCCTTATAGCTACGTAGCAGTCTCTTCCAGGCAACCTTGGATGAGAGGCGAAACCCTTCATGTGCGAGTTCGACTCGCACTTGGCCGATTTTTTACTCTATACTATCATCATTCTGATAATGATATGAATAGCTAAGTGAAAAAATCATAAGAATTAGTACTTGAATAGATTGTTTTATAAATTTTATTAATGGTTAAATCTTAAAATAAAATTTGGTCTGTTATTATCATTAAATACGTTAAAATTGCAAAGTTAATAATAAAATAAATCATTTATAGTCAGAAAATATATTTCACTCAAAACTGAAATATTTCAATCTGTTTTGAAATATTTCATAAATTTCGTATACTTAAATTTAATATTTCATTTCACTGGACCCGAAAAGAACAGAAAAGAAAAATACTTGGACAAGCAAAAGCTCGTGCCATGAAAAGTCGGATACCTCACAGATTGAAAACATTCCTTTCACAAAAGAAAAACGCGGAAATGGTTTGAACGTCGAGGTCGTCTGAGCTAACCTTATACCTAGTTTGTAGTAGGTAGTTTGTTCGTCTTGTTGAAAAGTGTTTTCCTCTTTGGTGCTGGTAAAAAAAAGGGGAAAAATATACACTGGCACTTTTACTAATACGTAATGGTAATATGTATCTATTTATTTATTATTAGTTACACGAGCGGTGCCCAAATAGATATAATTGATCACGCTCTACTCCCGTTATAAGGCTAGGCACGGGAAGGGATAATTTGTTTCCACTTGTTATGATCCCTATTAGGTATGTCACCTGTCTCTTGGGGGCCTACCGCCGCCGTCTCTTATCGCAGTATTGTTTCAATCTTACCATGCTATTTCGTACTACGAACCTTTTAATGTAAGCTTGTGTTTTGACGGAAGCTTTGTCTTCGCTCAATCATCGCCTCCAAAGTGTGAAGTGTGTCAAAATGTGATAACTGCAATAAAAACATTCCTGGGACATGATGGTTTCGATTAGATTATGGTAGGCCGGCTGTACTCTCAACGCATTCTTCTGTCTGATCTGTCCGCCTTCTCGAGGGCCGTGGGTGCGGTGGTGTGACACATCTCCGATTACTATAAAGTTTATTTTTAAGGTCCAATGTGGAATGTAATTCAAACCATATAAAGTATCCTCCCGCTGAAACTACTCTGGCGTAAAAGGGGCTTTTACAAAAACTGGCTATAAACCACGCGGCCTAAGCTTAGTTAGTGAGAAGTATCTTTCACGACCCTCGTCGAGAAAATTGCCTTAAAATGTCTTCAGGGACAGCTAACGTCCAGCTTCGTATCTTGACAATAATAGTTATATTTTCATAGAAAATGTGTTAGTTTCATGATTTTACTTGGTGAATCAAACGGATATGAAATTTGAAAACGTTTAAATAAATTTCGCGGCAAAAATCTATAAGAAAAACTAGTGGCCGCCCGTGGTGCGAACCACGCACAATATTCCTAAAATAAAAAGCCTAAGCATCTTAAGGCGCTATACGCCTAAAGCGAGAAAGCAATGAGAAAACGACGTGCGTGGGAGTAAGACCGATTTTGCAGATTAGGCAGAAAACCACGAAATCACTCCGTAGTAAATAATTAAATTAAATTAAAAAGAAATGAATACACGATCCTAAATATTATTGGTTTCCACTAATTAAACCAATTTCCAATAGTATATGTAACACCATTTTAGATTAATCTCGAATTTTCGTATTTTTAGGGGATTCTTTTCGAAAAGAAAAAGTGTCGAGGCAACATCATGAAATCGTGTTTCTGAAACTTTACAGGTATGAAGAAATATATATCTTTTAATACCAGATTTGTAACATCTCTAACCGTCCTATAGTTTAATAACAAAAAAAACTTACTTAATCCGTATAGCGTCTTAAGGGCGCGCTCTAGGCCAAAGCAAAAGTAATAACTGCAACGGCGAACTGCAAAGTAAATGCTGCCTTATTTGTATGTGAAATAAGGCAGCATTTACTATATAATTCTCCGGCCCCATTCGGCCGGTCCGGAATGAAGAAATGAGGGAAATTCTTTTTTTAAAGGATATTTTAAGGGTTTTTAAAAAAAATATATAACATAAGCCCTGCCTTATCTATAGTGTAATTATACTAAAAAGTTCCAAGCTTTATTTTAATGTATTACCTGAATACTAGCAGTTTATCGTGTTAATTATAGTGATTTAGAGGCAACTTCGCATTTTTTTTCTATCGAGAAAATTTTATGCAATCGTGTTTTTGAGTAACATAGTCACTAGTGTTAGTCCTGTAGTTTGCTGCATCTTAATTTGAAATTCAGTTTTTCATTAATATTGATATTAAAGACGATCATGTAAAACAATCTGATTTTCGTTGGCCTATAGCGGGCCCTTAATAGAAGTAACAAAGTAAACACAAACTTTTTAAGTACTTCGAAAGCAAATAATAATTGCCATCGTTTTTATAGAAACTCGTTGGCAATAGCTTCCAAGACTCAGAGGAGTCACGGAAACTGGAAACTTCTTAACAGCTTATTGAATTGCCGTCTCCCGAGAGTGCCTTTATCGTTTAATTATATTTGGTAATGTGTCCTTGAATAAGTAAGCGATATGGAAACTTTTAATACCCCGGAATAAAAGTTTATTTGGTCCGCTTTTGGACCCGCACTGCCGCAAAGCGAAGCGATAATTAATTATTGAGAGTCATTTGGATTTTTTGTAGATAATGCAAGTTTGTATAAAAGAAACGTGAGTATGTAGGGACAAATCCTTGCTTCTTTGTAAACTATGGTAGATCCAGGGCCACAACACAGTGCTGTGGCCTGGCTCTCATTCTGGGCAGCGGCGTGTAGTTTGTCGCACTGTATTCTCATGGAAAATTACAAAAATGGTGTAGTAATTATAACATCTACTATAGGTTGAATCTATTAAAAATGCTTTAAAGCTGTACGAAAACTTTTTCGTATTACCACAGAATACTAAATAGTACAAGTATTACCTAAGTAAACGAAAAAGTATACCTAGGTAATAAGAAAAAGTTTTCGTACCTACTTACCTAGTACCCCCTACTTATATTACTACTTATATTACTACCCTACTTATATACCCCCTACTAATAGTTAATTTTATTTAAAATAATAAAAAACATTGAGAAGCAAAATGTGAATATAAAAGGAACTGTCTGTGTAAATCAGTTTGAACCAAATATAAAATTGTACAACTTGAGTTATTAATTTGTTTTATCTGTGCTATTATCAGAGAATTATAAAGAATACTATTCCCACTTTCCACAAACTTGCACGGTGAAGTGATAAGGAGATATCATTGAAGTAATTTAAGTTTGATGGTTTGTTCCTTGAAGACTAAAGCCAAAGTTAACTTTAACAATACAAACATGCAAACTGCTTTACATTCCGTTACCCTTGAACTTAAGCGAATGAAGATCTTTGTTTACTACATTACATTTAATTAAAAGTGGATGGTCAATTATCAAACATAATCGTGCGACATTTAACAAAAGATTCAAAATGGCGTCCCTTACTACGGATTTGGACGAGGCTCTATGCAAAAAGTTCATACCCCACTATGAGATATTTATTTACGCTTCCTTTATTCAAAAATCTATACATAAGTACAAAAAAAATGTTACATCGAAAAAAAAAAACAAAAAAAAAACAAAAACTTGGCTGCCTTGGACCATGGGACCTACCAGGGTAGGGAGAGGCAACAACCTATCTGGTGCTGATATCCGATGGCATATCTTTCCATAGACGTACTTTTCGATCGGTAATCTTATGAGATAATTTGGATTAAAGTAGAGGCATTAAATTTTTTTATACAACATGGTTTAACCAGGTTACTTGAGGGAAGGTTTTTCGCAATGGAAACTTCGACTATTACTTTTGCATTTAAATAATGTTGAAAGTTATGCATAAATTGGCGATGATAGGATTCAGACTCAACAAGTGTCTGGGCTTGGTCGATCCTCGCTTAGTTAATATTTAAGAAGCTTATCCCTTCTGGTTAGACCCTTAATTACATAGTTATGACAATCTGTAGTACAACCTGAATTTACCGGCAGATAATATGCTTAAAGGTTTTTAACAGACCCGAGTTATTTGAAGGTAAAGTGGTTTAGGGGTAAAACACTTATTTTCAGTAACGTATCGCAGCGATGAGTTTATGTCGCGGTTCATCGAATATCCTTCAAGGTATTTTGTACTGTTTTAACAACATTTTAAAAGTATATAGATCTAACAGAATGAAATAAAAAAAAATACAAGAAATGCTCTTACTTTTACAAATACATAAAAAAAATATCTTCTTTCAACTATCTGGTTTTTTAACGGGCATTTTTCTTAAATGATTTTAAAACTTCAACCTTTTCTAACACGTAAGTAGTTTGAACACTTAGAAACACAGTTGTGTAATGCGTCTACAGAAACTAAATAAGTAAGTGCAATTTTAATTTTAATTAAAATAATATAGGTAAAAGCTGTACATTATATACGAGTAGGTATATCACTATTGGCCTGGTATCCGTTTTACCTCCACCGAACCAAAGAATATACAGTGGTGTTCACATAATTAACGACACCGGTCGATTTTCATACAAAGGAGGTAACTTTGGAGCCTTGGTTCAGATTGTTATACACGCACACCCAACTGATCAGTGGGTCTACCATGAGTTTTTCTTTCTCATGGTAGGCCCACTGATGTACATTCTAAAAGATGTGAGTCTATTTTCGCATTTTTTTTAAACGTATCCATACATCTCTTAGAATGTACTACACTCCATAGCTCGGTCAATCTGGGCACTCTAAGCACTCTGGGCAGAGAAGCAAGGCAAGCTCCAAAGTTACCTCGTTTGTATGAAAATCCACTAGTGTCGTTAATTATGTGACCACCACTGTATACTTACCCGAATCACGTCGTGATTCTATTTAAAGCATTGCTACCCCGACCCCAATAATTATCCAATAATTAGCGTTCTGTATCGTTACACATTTCAGTGGGCCTACCATGAGTTTTTCTTACCGTTTACTGTACAGTAAACGGGAGACATTTTGTATGTGAATATGTACAGGGCCTCTAGTGGGCAGGAGCAGAAGCAGTGTGACGGGGCTCCTAGTCCGGCAGCACTACAGTCGCCGGGACGTCGGAACCGCCGCACTCATTTAATAATTAGGGAAAAGAAAATAAAACTATCGTTCACAGGCGACTTGTTTATTTTGTAAAATAGATAATGGAAATAAGGAACTGTTTCAATACGAAAATACAAAGATATAGCAAAAGTCCTAGTTATAAATACTTAATCTAAATAATGAGTAAAAAAGTAGGTAGTTATGCTTACCCCGTGTATCGGGTTCCTGATGTAATATGAAAAATATAGTTGCTTTATAAAAGTATGGTTTAATAGTAGCGTCTAGCCTGCTGGCTTCTGTAAGATTACGTCAAAATGAGCCGAACAGGAATCGTGGAACGGAGAAAATTGAATTTAGACAGCACAGATAAAAATACAACTTGATTACCATAGAGTGAAACTACGGAGTTTCCAGCCATTATAGAGGTTTCATCCATCCTTTAGGCTAGAACGAAATGGCATCGTTACAGCAGTAGTAGAAGCAGTAGCAGAAGCAGTAGCAGAAGCAGTAGCAGAAGCAGTAGCAGAAGCAGTAGCAGAAGCAGTAGCAGAAGCAGTAGCAGATTAAAAAGTTACCAACAGGGAAAAGTTTACACTAACAGAAATTGCCACGTTTTTCAGACATCTGTGGGCTTACCATGAGTTTTACTTTCCATTTACTGTACAGTAAACGGGGAACATTTTGGATGAGAAGCTGTAGTTCTGCTACTGCCCATTAGAGGCGCTGTACAGTTTACTGGTACAGTAAACGAAAAGAAAAACTCATGGTAAGCACACAGATGTCTGAAAAACGTGGCAATTTTTGTTAGTGTAAACTTTTCGCTGTTGGTAACTTTTTAAGGCGTTAGAGAAAAGAAGTCGTTTGTTGACGGAAAATCCTTCTTCCATGTTTTTTCACTTTGATTGGCACGATGGCACGTTTAGTATGGCGGTGGGTTTAATCTCCGCTTGGGGCAAACATTTATGCTTTAAATATTACTTTGCTCTGTGTCTGCAGTGCTAGAAATCTATTAATTAAAACAACATTATTTTCTGTTTACTTAGACTCCTGTACTGGCAAGCAGACATATTATAATTCATAACAATAAGAATTCTATTGTGTCTCGTTCATTTCCAGCGAAATGTCAACTTTAAAACTATTCGTAGAACCCATCATTTCAAACAATTTTTTTAACCGACCTCCAAAAGGAGGAGGCTCAATTCGGTTGGTATATATATTTTTACAACGATTACGCCGAGTTATCTGAACCGATTTACGTGATTCTTTTTTTGTTCGATGCGGAATCGTTGCCATTTAGTCCCATAAAAATTTGGTTCAGTTTGGCCCAGTAGTTTTTATATTATGAGCATTATATGTTTCATATTTGTTAACGACGATTACATCATAACCGAATTTTGCACGATACTTTTGTTAATGTACATGAAACCTAATCTATTCTAGAAAAACCGTCTGTAGTTTACCAAGCAATCGAATACAGACACTAAAGAGAAAAAAATAAAAAAATTGCGTTAAAAAAACCGTCAAACAGCATTCTACTTAGAACTATTCTACTTTTAGTTTTCTTGCCTTAGCTGGCACCACAGAACAAGGAATGTGACTGGCACCAACTCCAAAAAGCGTATTTTTTGCTTTTTAGTTTTTGGAGTCGATTTTTTTTAGTTTTTGAAGTTTTTGTGATAGAAACAAACCTGAATTCGCGAAAAACAAAACGGGCGGTGTTTCCCACATTTTATCAGTTGCCATAAAATTTTGTAAAAACGCTGTTGTTTTTCGCGATTGATTGATTACAAACAAAACGTTGTTCGTAATTATCGGTTCTAAAATGGTTTTGAGTAAACGTAAAATTGCGTTATATTTTGTAATTTGGTCATTGACTCTGATATCCATTACACAAACGGTTAAGTTGATGCCATATGATATTGATAGGTAGCTATTTGGCGTCTACTGATACGACGAAGACACTAAATTTCAATTTCCAAGTTATGAAAGTTACACCTACGGTACGACGACCTTTAGTAGATTTGCAGTGAAAGTAAAAACCATGTAGAATATTCGAGACAATAAGCGTAAAAATTAACATAACATATACGTAATTAATTCAGTTTCGGCAAATGTACGAACATTACGACGTTAGCACAATGTACGTACGTATAGCGAGGGCGGGCGTCCAAGCAGAGAGACCACTCAAAACAAAAGTCATAGTATTATAAGACTATAAGAAAGTAATATAAGATAAGATCCTCAGTGATTGAGGATTTGAGGATTTCGGGAGAGGCGCGCTTCCATCTTCGGCCTTATTAATAGTAATTAACATCGTATGATGAAGGTTGCTTCTCCCCGTTGTTCTTAAAAAAAAAAAAACAAATAAATATGTTAATACTATGACAAGTGTAATTTCTCGCATTGAGCTTAGTTTTCCCACGCTCACGTATTGAGCAAGGTTTTCTTACGCATTTTCAGCAAAATTCAGTTACAAACTAGCGACACGTGTTGTTAAAATTAATAAGCGCCAAAAGTTACTTTTTCTCGGGGTTAGGAGCAGTCCTTATGGTAAGCTACATATTCGAGAACATAATGTAAAATATAAACATACGATACGAACGCCACCTGCTACGCGCGCCGCAGGCGCCTGCTTTGAAAGAAATTTGCTTGTTTCTTGCCATCAAAGAGAATGGAAATGAATTAAAAACAAATTGTGTCGTTTTGTTTTCCGTTGTTTCATTACGCAAACAGACTTGATTTAATTGGCCCGCGGTTTGCTACGAAATTATGGTTATGTTGGATGTTAATCCTGAATGAAGATATTAATTTTAAAATCAGGCAAAACACAAATAAGTTGCCTCGTTCAGTTTTTTAGTAGAAACAGTAAAAATCGGCCAAGTGCAAGTCGAACCCGCACATAAAGGGTTTCGTCTCTCACTCAAGTGCAAGTCGAACTCGCACATAAAGGGTTTCGTCTCTCACTCAAGTGCAAGTCGAACTCGCACATAAAGGGTTTCGTCTCTCACTCAAGTGCAAGTCGAACTCGCACATAAAGGGTTTCGTCTCTCACTCAAGTGCAAGTCGAACCCGCACATAAAGGGTTTCGTCTCTCACTCAAGTGCAAGTCGAACCCGCACATAAAGGGTTTCGTCTCTCACTCAAGTGCAAGTCGAACCCGCACGTAAAGGGTTTCGTCTCTCACTCAAGTGCAAGTCGAACTCGCACATAAAGGGTTTCGTCTCTCACTCAAGTGCAAGTCGAACTCGCACATAAAGGGTTTCGTCTCTCACTCAAGTGCAAGTCGAACCCGCACATAAAGGGTTTCGTCTCTCACCCAAGTGCAAGTCGAAGTCGCACATAAAGGGTTTCGTCTCTCATCCAAGGTTGCCTGGAAGAGATTGCTATGTAGCAATAAGACCGCCTATTGTGTGTTCCTCTTTTTTGTCATTTTCTCTGTATGTGTTTGTTTTTGTATCGTGTGCAATAAAGTTTCTATTATTATATTTAATAGACGTACCCAAAATGCCATATTTCGCCTGCAAAAATAACTTTGTTTTTTATAATTTTTTATAATGACAAAGTTATATTGGTATATGTGCTATAGCTCTGAAACTGGTAAATATATTTCGTTCAAACTAATTTTCGTTGAAAGTTTTTATAAAGGTCTACAGCATATATATTTTTTTTAGATATTTTACTTTCTTATTTTAAAAGATAGAGAGGGGAGGGGGGGTGGGGGGGGCACATATTTTACCGCTTTGATAGTGTATATCATTCAAATGGTTGACTTTGAGTGTTTTAGAATCCTCAAATGTAATTTTAAAAGACCTATCTAAAGATACCACACACGTATAGGTTTGATGAAAAAAAAATATTTACAGTTTCAGTTCCATGTATTATATTATATTTTATTAGCCCCCTTATATTAACACTTTGGGAAATGTGCTATATATCTAAAACTGCCAACTATATTTCGTTCAAACCAATTTTCTTGAATGTTTTTATTAAGATCTACAGTATATATTTTTTTGATTTTTTTTACTCTCTTATTTCAAAAGTTAGAGGGATTTGGGGGGGGGACGACGACACACATTTTGCCACTTTGGAAGTGTACATCTTCCAAACGGTTGACTTTGAAAAAAAAAGTTTATGAAACCTCAATGTAATTTTTAAAGACCTATCTATAGATACCTACCCCGCACGGTATAGGTTTGATGAAAAAATATTTTTTTAGCTTCAGTTCCACGTATAGGGAGCCTTAACATATGTATATATATATATTTATTTTTGTGTAAAAACCGTAAAGCGTAAACCTACCAAGTATATATATATATATATTTATATATATATTTATGCCTTATATCGTAATACAAACTTTCGGAATAAAGTGGCTGTGACAAACGGACAGACAGACAGGCATGACGAATCTATAAAGTTTCCGTTTTTTGTCAGTTGGCTACGAAACCCTAAATAATGGGACCTTCTTGAGATCAAACCTGATTTAAATTATTGAAATTGGGAGGTATTCCTCGAAGCGCACCTAAATTTACGCGCACCTGACGGAACCTGATTTAAGTGCGCTTCGAAGAATACCTCGAAATCAATTCAGCCGTCGTCGAGTAATCGGTGAACATACATAAAAAAATACGCGATGAATCGATAACCTCCTTCTTTTTTTGAAGTCGGTTTAAATATTGACTAATCAAAAGTAAAATCTTTTTATATAGATAAACAGATCCTTTCTTTTTAACTTTAAATGAATTTGAACCAAAAAAGACCACATTCTTGGCAATCTATACTAATAAAACAATACCGTGAGTGGCTGACAGACACCGCACAACCCAAACGGCTGAACCGATTAAGCTGAAATTTTGCATATAGCATCCTTTAACGATGTTGGCGAGCACGAAAGGTTTTTTTAAAATATTCGCACGGGAACGGGAACCACGCGCGTGAAACCGCAGACGTCGGCTAGTATATTCTATAACTAAAATAGAAAATCAGGAATAGGTACTGAAGAGGTTTATGGGATGCCTTTTTCTTTTGAATACTTAAAAAAAAAACTTGTTCAGCACACTTATCGAGCTGATGACACAAAACGATGGAGCTTTATTTAATTATGACACGACATGCCATGACACAAGTTAAACCTATTACTGTAATTTGATTTTCATGCTAATTAATCATCGAAGCTCATTCAATTTATAACATGAATGTGTTTTACTAATAAACGTAATTGAAACGAAGAATTTTCGCACATAATTGTAGTTATGTGCTTACGTTGTTTTTTGCGAAGAACCTATAGTAATACCACTAATTTGTTCGCTATTTATTCTATATTATTATTTATTCACTACAATTAAATAAAATTTTGTGCTTATGGTAACTAAGCGAGACCGAGAGTCTCGGTAGCTCAGCGGTTAGAGCATTGGACCGGATTTCCAAATGTCACGGGTTCGATTCCCGTCTGAGAATTCACTTGTGGCCGAGTTAATTTTTTCCAATATTTTTCTATTTAAAATTTACCATAAATATAAAAATAGCATTGAAAAATGCAAAAATTACAAAATTTAAAATTTTGTGTTTAAACTAAGCCCTTATTCTGCCACCATTCTTAATTTGACATCAAGGACATTCTAACTTTGTAATCGCTTACGTAGAATAAAATTATATTTCAACTATTCAAGCGTGCCTCGACACGAATGCTCACATCAAGTGTTGACCTATTCTAATTTCTGCTCAAGAATCTTGACCAAATTGGTTTCCAGTTCGACAGCTCTTCGGCTAAGAGGCTGTGACCTAATTGAGTGAGGGCTATTCCTGAAAAGGCCCTCTCAATTAGAGAGAATGAGGGATAGGGACAAGGACCTGACCTTCCAGCGTGCCAGTAGCCTTGTCTGGGGGCCTACCACCATCTCTTAGCGCAGGATTGTTTCTATCTTCATGAAACTTAACGTGGGCTAGATATAATTGGTGTGATTATAAGCAATTATTAATTATTATTTTATTATTAATCTTACCATGTTATTTCGTACTACAAACCTCTTAAAGTAAGCTTGTTTTTTGACGGAGTTTTGTGACGTATTCGCTCACTCATCGCCTCCAAAGTGTGAGGCGTGTCAAAATGTGACAACTTCAATAAAAGCAAAACGTTCTTATGATATGTTGGTTTCTAAAGTTGATGGTAGGCCCGCTGGACTAGTTCAAATACCTATGTAATTATGTAATGGTATGATAGCTGCTGCAAAAGCAAAAGAAACTGTCCTTACATCTGGACTAGATCCCTTAATCCATGACGATGACTGCCAAACTAGAATAAAAATATGTCCTGATTTTTACATAAAATTATACCTATTTAAGAATTCCACTTTTTAAATGTAGTAGATCATAATGCTGACTTTTAAACAAACTAAAAGCTCCTCACTAATATTTTTAAAATGACTTATAAAACAAAATCTAAACATGAAGGCCTAACAGATTAGTTCCCAATTCGACGACATCTTTTCAGCTTAGAGGCATTGACCTAATTTGAGAGTTATTTTGGGACAACAGCGTGACCTACTAGCGTGCAAAATAATCATGATAAGCTGCATTCATGTCTGAGCAGGTCCACAATTCCACAAGCACTTATATAAAAAAAAGTATAAGTGTGTCCCCAAAAACCTTGAATCTTTTTAAGGATCAAATTAGTTCCCAATTCGTCGGTTCTCGAGCACTCCAGCTGAGAGGCTGTGACTTAATTGAGTGGAGAGCTATTCGGGATCACGACGTGACCTGCCAACGTGCAAATAGCCTTAGCTAGCCTGCACCCTGCATCCAAGTCAGGAATAGTTCACATGCAGCTTGGAGATGCACAGTGCAGCTATCGCCAGTACAAAACGTTAGCGACCGTTTTATAACTTTCTAATTTGTAATCCAGATTGGGGTTTTTTTTCGCAATTTTGGAGTAAATTTGCAAAAAGTAGGACAAATAAAAAATTGAGTTTCATACAAAAATAGTATCCCGTACATCTATGAATTTATGCAAAAATATCATCTTTTCATTCAAATCGTATTTTGAAGAAATATAAAATGAAATCTGTGCAATTTTTTTAATTCTCATCTGGAAACTCAAGAATATGTGTAAACAAGATAAAATGGCACTCACGATATCTTTGCTGTAAGCGCTGCGGCTTGCTAGACGAGTGAGGAGTTGGCAAAATGAGCTCGCAATCGCAAACGGCCAGCTCTATCTATATATATTTACAAGTAGTGGAACAAAGACTAAATTACATCGTCCAATCCACTTTTAATGCAGTTGCTTAATTTATGTCTACGGTTATAGCTGGCGTATGTTCAAAACTTATTTTTATAACTTTGTTCCAAATTCAGTTGGCACACGCTTTCGTATATTACAAAGTTTCTTACTGCTTTCATGTTTACTGATCGTGTGCAGCCATTCGTTAAACTTGATAAACTAAGTATTCGGCGCACGTTTGAAGATGTTAGTTTAGATGTCGTATAAAATTGCACACAAGACTTATTTATTACACTACAATGTCACATTGTTCCGAAATTTCTGATCATGGATCACAAAGTAAATATAGCACGGTAGACATACGGTGCTTTTTGGTTTGAAAGATAAGTAATATCAAAATTACCGAGTTAGTGGTCTGAAATCCGAATATTTTTAGGGAAAACGGCGACAAAATTAAAAAAACTGCGTTAAAAAAAACCGACTTCAAAACTAAAAAGCAAAAAATAAGCCTTTTTGAGTCGGTGGCAGCCAAGACATTCTACTTTAAGCTCCTATTCTTTTATTTTTCTTGCCTTGGCTGGCACCGACTCCAAAAGGCTTATTTTTTGCTTTTTAGTTTTGAAGTCGGTTTTTTTTAACGCAGTTTTTTTTTTTACTTGTCTGTAATAGGCTGTTTTGTAAACTACAGCAGGGTTTTTCTAGATTAGATAAGGTTTCATGTACATTATAAACAAAATTATCGTAAATACTACATCATCCAAGTCAACAATGAAATGAAATATATAAAAATGCTCATAACATAAAAAGTACTGGGTCAAACGAAACCAAATTTTATGGGACCAATTGGCAACTATTCTGCATCGAACAAAAAAAGAATCATGGAAATCAGTTAAGAAATCTCGGCGTAATCGGTGTACATACATAAAAAAAAAAAAAAAAAATATTATACCAACCGAATTGAGAACCTCCTCCTTTTTAGAAGTCGGTTAAAAACACCTAAGAACGCCTACAGGCATCCAATGTTTGCCTGTATATTAATATAATTTATATATTTGTTTATTGATAAAATATGATATTTCGTTGTCGTCCATTTAGAAATAAATTAAAATAATAGTGTCTGACCAGACACTTAATTCTCCCTGTGTCAAGTGACGATATTATTCAACTAAACATTAAGTTTAAGACTAAACACATCCGTCGTCATGAATAAAACACAAGGGTGTGTGCATAATTATTCACTAGCATGTTGTGTATTATTATGATGTTTTGGTTCAAGTTTCGATATTATATTAGCATATCAGCCGTCCACGAATCCGTCCAGTTGAAAGTGTGTTGGTAAATTAGGCGAAAAAACCACGAAATCACCTCGTGGTAAATTTTTATAGCGATAAGAGCTAGCGCAGACGACGGATAACGGAGGACTTTTTGTCCGCGACACGTCTTTATTGTTAACGAAATAAGATTCAACTTAGATCGCGTATATCCATGAAAAGTACGCGATAGTCCTCGTTATTTATTCAACTTTATGTTCTTAGTAATAAAGTCGTGTCGCGGACAAAAAGTCCGTCAATGTCCGTCGTCTGCGCAGGCCATAAAAGAGAAAATGATCCGTCCTATAGTTAATAGTACGTAGGTATTTTTTCCGTATAACGTCATAAGGACTAAAATAATAATTTATTAAAAAGTATGTAGGTAAATAGAGGTATGTTCACATACATCTATATACAATTATAATGTTAATAATAGTTTTTTTTACATTCTAAAGTGTAGCGATGTGTTTATAAAGTCAGTTAAATGTCGATAAACGGTTTTCTAAAGTAACCAGCACTTCTAGACATCTTTTAATCATTATTATAATTTCTACACTGTCACCTAAAAGCGATCTAAACTTTAGATCGTTTTTAAGGGACAGTTGAGTAACTTTATATTCTAAAGGATTGGTAGCGCTTAAACTAAATACTTACTAATAAATGGTTTAATATTGTGCAGTACCAAGAACATCCTATCGATTTTATAATAAGTTTAAATAGAACGGATGAGGTCAAGGTTAATTTGATCAATACCTACCTAAAAATAGATTTGCTGTTGCGAAATTCTGTAGCTGCACGAGAATTGTTTCATTTAACTCGAATTGTGGTTTCAGTTTTTTTACAGAGTTACTAGCGGACGCCCGTGGTTTCACCGTAGCGTGGCTACCATTCCCGTAGGAATATCGGGATAAAAATCCTATGTTCATAACCAGGCTATCTACTATCTGTGTACCAATTTTCATCCAAATCCGTTCAGTAGTTTCGGAGCCTATACAATGCAAACAATCCAACAAACAAATAATCAAATATTTCCTCTTTATCCCCAAACCAGCTGTATAGAAGCTGTATAGACGTTGACATACACTTTTATCTGATGACCACTGGAGGCAAAGGCTGTAACAATTACGTTTTCATGGCTTTTATATCAACAATTTGTGCTACCTGGACGACTTGTGCGACCTTTGTATAAGAAGTGCAGTAAGAGTTCACAAATGTGTAATGCAGTGAAAGTGATGTAGAGACGTTTTTAACAACCAGCCTCCCAGCATGAACTCCGCTATTCGGACGACCTGTTTGGCGCTGGGGTACTAAGCCCGCCTTCTGCGTCAGAGGTCCCGGGTTCGATCCCCGGACAAGACAAATATTTGATTGCATGAACATATCTATTTGTCTTGGTCTGGGTGTTTAATATGTATATTATGTTTATCTGTTATCTTGTATCCATAACATACCTAAGTTCTTCGTGAAACTTAACGTGGGCTAGATAATTGGTGTCTATCTTGGTGTCTATCTATGTAGATAACTTAACGTGGGCTAGAAAATATCCCGCGATATGATATAGCGCATCATGCTGTCTTGCTTACTCCGCTAAGATGTGAACGGGACAGCGACACGTTATCGAGTTATCGAGTCGATAAAAGCCGCTCATTATTGGCCTACAGGGTTGTATAAAAATCGATATATAATCCGAATTACATTTTAATAACGTCAGATTATCCTCGCAGCATATTATATTAGAATTTATGAGTTCAATATCAATGCCGCCGACCGGCGCGGCGCCGCTCCGCCGAATAGAAATTACTGAACTGTGAAGATTCACGCCAATATTTTGTTACATTATAACGTACTTTTTATCCAATAAAAAGGTCATATAAAATTTCAGATAATTCGATTTTTATTTATTTCATTGAAGTAACTTTTTAGATTAAGTAGGTACCTAATGGAAACAGAAATACTTGTTAATTTTTGTTTTTCATTTTCAAATAATCATCATAGGCAGAAATTTTATTTTTAGTGATAAAATCACTTGTCCAAGAAGCCCCATCAATCAAACCAAGTGTTAAATCTTACATAGGTAAAGGTATTACCCTCACGTCATTTATGGGATTTATCCTTTGCAGGATTGGCAGAACATCATAGGTGCGATAGTTAAATGTTAACACTCTCATAGGTACCTACTCTCACACCTCAACGACGCTACATTCGCTATAGTTGGGTCTAAGATCAAATTTATTGATTAAATTAAAGAAGTTTATTATAAAAATGTTGTTTTCGTAAATGTTTATTTTTATTTTTCATCAATTCATATGAAAATACTAGCCATACGTCGTAGGTAGGACTCGTTGTAAGTTCGCCTGGCTAGCTACCATCACCACCTTATCGAAGTCTGACGCCATAACAACAATGTTGAAAGCATTTAGAGATAATATAACCAGTTCCACAGTGCTTGAAAATTCCTGAAGAGGCTCGCTTTTATCTTCAACCTGATCAATACTTAACATCAGGTATGATGAAGGTTAAGAGTCGCCCCGTCCGTTCATAAAAAAACATATCAATTCATATGAAAATACTAGCCTTCATATATAATATAATATTCAACTTTATGTTCTTAGTAATAAGGTCGTGTCGCGGACAAAAAGTCCTTCAATGTCCGTCGTCTGCGCAGGCCATTACACCCGCAAGTTCGTCCGCGTCAAAGAATACACTTATGTCCGCGTGGAATAAATTACCGCACGGACACGGACCTAGGCGTTGTAGCTGGCGTCGTCTATCTGTAGGCCTAAAACGAATAACTTTCGAGTAAAAGTATCGAAGAAGTAAGTAAAAAATGTATGAAATATTGAGCAGCGTTCCTACCGGACGTAAACAAAATTACGTTTTCCTATACATTTTTGACATTACGTGCTCGATACTTACTCGATAGTTTTTCGTTTTAACCCTACTGAAGGTAGACGTAGGAGCGCGAAAAGGTGACAGACAGATATACAGTTGGTACTTTAGCATAAAAGTATGGATGTAGGTAGGTACAGTTGACAGCATAATAAGCTTGTTAACCTTAGCGTGCCCATATCGCGTGCGTTGTTAGAACAGTTATCGTAATACATTTTGTTGACTTGACAACTTGATGAAATTGTCTGTAAAATAAAATATAGTCATGTATAACATGACTGCATCATACCTGATGTTAAGTATTGATTAGGCTGAAGATGGAAGCGAGCCTTTCCCGGAATCCTCAACCACTGAAAAACTGGTTATCTTATCTCTTCCGGAACACCACTATGCTGAAAACATTGATGCTATGGCATCGACTCAGATAAGATGGTGGTAGCTAACCAGGCGGACTTACAACCTACAGTCCTACCACCACACAAATTTATCCCCATGCACGTCGACTTGATGTTTCAATAAAAGTATCTTAAAACGTTGAATTATGGCAACAAATGGCAACATTACCGTTTGTTACTTTTTTATACGTTCAGTTTGGGCGTTAAAACCGTCCTATTAAAATCATCAAATGAAAAAAAGTAGTTTTGTTCGTCAACCTACTATGTAGAATTTCGAAGTAATCTATATAAAATTGATTTACACGATAAAAGATAACCTTTTATTTAAGCACTCACTATGGTCCCATATTCCTGAATGAAGGCATAGGAAATCCAATGGAATAAACGGGGAATCCATTGGTAGTTCCAGGGATCAGCGTTGTCTCAATTTTCAAGTACTTTTTAAAAGGTTACCGCATTTCAAATACAATAAACGTATTTTTTAAATAAAGTTACATACTTATATTTCTACTGGTCATCTGTGTGATTTAAAAAAAGTTGCTTATGTAAAACATCTGAATGTGGTTAAACGCCCGTTTTTATACGTTGTTTGTCTTGTTTTATTGCCGAACAGACTGTTTGGTGTGCGAATTATAAATATTACGCAGACCAAATGGTCAACATGGTAAAAGGTAATTAAAACTCTTTCCTTTTTTCATGGAAAATTTCAATGTTTTCGTTGACAAAAATGAAATCTCAAAGTTAAGCACAAATTTTAATGCGAAAGTTCGATGTACGAGTACTTATATTAATAATTCCTACTCATTCATGAGTTTTATAAAACAATAGTTTACTATAGCGGATATTGGCAGATAATCTTAGAGGTAGCTAGGTATTTATGTTCCTATCTTCTCCATAGGGCGACAACGGGCGTTAAAAATCAATATGTCACCAATTTTTTTTTCTACAATAATAGCTACTTACTAGATATCCCGATATCCAATAGTTGCAGTTTCGTGTCTTGCCCGTTTGACCAATTTTAAAATGGCTGTTTTTTGCCTAGTAATTTTCTAGTGAAAATGTTTTGATTTTCCTTTAACCCAGCAATCTATAGCTACGTGCGCTAGCGTGAAGCGATTCCGCGGGCAACATGTGTGTCATCATAGCAAGTATGCGGCGCGGCGGTGAAACGCGAGAGCGGGCACGGTCCGCCGCGCGCGTTTTTATGCGTAATCTGCGCCCGCGTCGACTGATTATCTGATTATTCTAATTTATTTCACTGTGCTTTTGTTAGCATTTTGTCTCGACTTCGGAGATCGGTAGGATTTGTCTGGGACAAAATTTATCCCAGGTATTAATCCATAAAGGCAGTTAATCCATCGCTGTGCCAATCAGCACCGTTCAGCCCTTCAGAGCCCGTATTCACTTTGACCACTTAACGATTTTTGCTCAAACCATTCGACATTTTCAAAATTCGTTTACCCTATGACACTTACAAATTATTAAGTTATTTTACTTGTTTAATAACTATACAAGTTCTTTTTATAACTTTTTTAATTTTGCATTTTACAATGCTATTTTTATGTGATAAATATTAAACAAGAAAATATACTAGAAAAAAGCAACTAGTCTCATGTCGCCCTGACGGGATTCGAACCCGCATCCTTGGGAGTCCGGCCCAGTGCATTGGGCTAGTGACTAGTTGCTTTTTTCTAGTATATTTTCTTGTTTAATATTTATACAATTTCTGACTGTCATGTACTTGTACAATAACTCTATAATTTGTGAGTATCATGAAGAAAACGAATTTTGAAAATGTTAAAACCAAGTACGACATTGGCGTGGTTTGGGCAAAGGGTTGAACTACACCTGTCAGTGTACGCTATCACCTTTTTCCTATCTTCGCCCTATCCTTTTCTGTCGCTACGAACCGTCACTAGTCAGAGTTCAGCTGACGGAGCGCTTCGTCAGTCTTTCTCGCTCTAGCAAATGGCAGTTCTGAGCGACAGAAAAGGCGTGCTGATAGATGTGGGCCAACCCTATAGGTGCTCGCTGATTGTCTACATTACCTGAAGGTCTACAGTAGGTATTAGTATTCTTTGGGTCTACCATAAGCTGTCATGGTTAAATTAAAGTAAGGACGGAGCCATTGAGACACACTGCGTATAGCACCATCTCGCATCTTACAATACTTCTTAATAGCTCGTGGTGAGTCCCTGGCCTACTGTAGAATGTCTCCATGACACTGGTCAGAACCTGTAGGAGAGCACATGTCTTTGCCCTTCCTGCAGCTCTACTCACTCTTTACCTATTTATATTTCCTCGACAATCTCCAATATTTTTTTCCACATAACCTTATTTTTAATGTCACATTTTAATTATGGTCGAAAATATATGGGGTGTTTAACATAGATCTACCTATAACCACTATAAGTGGCGTTACAATCTATTTTTAAATCAAGTAATGAATCACTGAAACGATTTATGCGAAGGCCCTTGAACTTTCATTATGCTCGGGCCGGTAGCAGTGAAAGCCCAATTTAGCCGATTTTAGCCTTCTACTTTGGAATGCTAAACACATTGAAATATGATGACTGGGTTTATTTTAAAACAGTTTGTATAATGACGACTTTGAATAATTTTCGTAGGAAGATCAAAAACAATTTGTCCTTTACCCTCTTGTCTTAGGGATTTTTAACTTATTTTTTATTTTATGTTTTTCTAGCTTTTGTATTTACAATGCTATCTTTATTACTAACGAAACGATTTGAAATAAGGTGGTTTTTTGTGCAATTGAAAATTCGCGTAAGGCACCATTCATTACGATGTTAGTAATGAAGATTAGATATTCAGACTAAATTGCGTTTCTGTACAAAAAAATATTTTAAACAGTGCGCATATTATTGTTTTTTCGTAAATTTTTGTAATTTTGAAAATCACAGGGTTCTAAGTTTATGTAAGAATATAGAAAGAGTAATAACTTGACACAGAATAACAAAACAACAACCAAACCTTTGCTTGATTTGACAGCATTGTATTGAACTAGTAGTAGGTGCAACAAGTAAAACCATTTTATAGTTTTCAAGAAAACAACGCGTTTCAATTGCAGACAATCCCATTAGGAGGTTTGTTCTATCGTATGGCGAAAGCTCTCGATGGAAAAACGATATAACCAGTCAGAATTCATCATACGACAGGATTTCCGAAAGCTATTTCTCCACGAAAAAGAGGAAACTATTTTCTGTGACCATGTTTGCTGTCTATTCAGTATAGTTAAATTTCTCTTAGAGTGTTGTGATCGTGGATCGTGATCACTGAATTGATTTTAATCGGATTCTGTTGTGAATCGTGTCGTAAATAATTTAGATGGTGATTTTCTAGTTGAATAGCTATTTATCTAAGCGTTGAAGACATGTTTTTTTTTAAATATTCCAATTTGTTATCAGGCGATAACTCTGTAGTAGTAATATTTTTTTACTAGTTCTGTTTTTATATAAATAATTCATGGATATGAATAAAAATAAGAAAACACTGAGATAAATAAGATTTAAGGATTCCAATATTCCATATTTAACTAAAAGAACTTGAAAGAAAATCACTGGACGTTAGTTCAGTGTTAGTCCAGTGAAAGGAAATGATTCCTTTGTGACCAGATAATTTTGTCATTTCAATGATATATTTGTAATAATACTAAAAATATACTGACTACATTTATAATTTATTTTAATTCATTCGCTATGCTAGTTTTTCTAGAATAATATTATATTCTTCAATACAGCAAATTGCTACATTAAAATTATAGATGAACGGAAAAATTTAATTAACATGCCTGAAACGCGATAGTTTATCGTTAAACAATTAAAATAATAATTAATTATTCTCCTAACTTATTGTGCTGTAACACACGTGAATCATATTTCAGTACTGTTTATTTTCTTGGCCGTTGTTTACCGTATAGAAGGTCGGCGATGCATTCATTATTCTTGCATTTCTAGAATTTTAATAGCACGCCTCAGTGACTTGAATGTGGTTCCGGATTTTTCATCACACTAGTTATTTCAATTGCGATTAGTCAATTGTTTTGTTTTATTTTCTTGTCTTATATCAGGGCTTTAGAACATATGTGGTTTCTACTTTCATATTATAAATAAATTTTCAATTTGCAAGACCATTTAGCAGCTTAAATCTGTTGACTAAACGGATTATGCTATGGTCTAAATATCATAATAAATTAGTAGAAAATAATCATTACAGTTGGATAGTAAAAACTGTTTTCTTAACTCTCTAGTTTTCGTCTAAACGCTAATTCAAATCAATAAAAACCAACAATCCGCCATCTAAAAAAGCTTTTCCCTAAGTAACAACGGAGAACATGACGGGCACTAACAATTTCCAAGTTATGATATATCATACAAACTAATGGGTCTTCATAAAAAACTGATAACGGCCCGTGAGCCCAGTTAGGTCTCGCTCCAATTGGCGCAGATACCGGTGCTGCTCACCACTGCATCTTGCGAGTTGCATCTCTGCGCCTACGCAACAAAAACATCGCATGCGCCGCGTCGAAGTCGCGTCAGAACTGACACTGAGTCAACAGACACTGCAAGAAGTTTTTATACATATTCCATGTTCAAAGAGGTTGTCTATTTTATGTAAAAACTGACACTACAGTCAATAGACATTGCGAAAAGTTTTTGTACTTACATCTTCCATGTGAAAAAAGGTTGTCTATGTCGCGTCAAAACTGACACTTGAGTCAACAGACACAAAAGAAGTTTTTATTCATCCTACATGTTCAAAGATATTGAAAGCAGTTGTTGTACAACCAACTGGTTAAATCAGCCGTTTATTATTAAACGCCGGCATTCAATGAAACGGCTAAGGGACAACTAGCCAAGTCGTTGAATGAAACGTTTAACGACTTCGCTGAACGTCATATTTAGCCGCCTCAATAAATGAGATATAATTTTAAATGCGAACTATTCGTGAAAACTTCTAGCCGGCTGGCGGTGTGTTTTATATTAATATTGATAATTATACCTATATCACTTTAAGTTGGTTAAAACAAAAACGCCTTATTTGTATTCGTGACTACCAGCGCCGCAGTGGCAAAAAATTAAACTAAATTCAAATCGCCTGGCTGATTTTACGTCAGCCATCTTCAAAGGGCTAACTTATAATAAGACAACTAGTTAAACGTTAAGTGATGATGGCTCAATCAACGATCGGCCTAGGTGTTCAAATTGAGTGCCGGCGTTTAATTAACAGGCTAGCCCTTCAATTGAAGGGCTGATTTAACCAGTTTGCTTCGACACATACACATTCTATGTTTATAGAGCTTGTCCAAGATGTGCCAAAACTTGGCCCTATTGTCGTCAAGACAGGATCTGATGATGGGATCCTGGAGAAATCCAGGGAACTCTTCAAAGTTATAGGCACATCTACATCGATTTCGGTGTTTTCTTAAGTAACTCGTGCAGTTGTTTCCATATAGCACCATCTGGCGGAGTGGAACGGATGACGAAGACCACACGTGGTCATCGGAACTATTAAATACTAATTACCTCAATACTCGGACATTTATGAACCGTTTTGAATGTTCTTTTTTTGATAATTTTTAATCAAGTAAATATACTAGAAAAAAGCAACTTGTCTCATGTCGCCCTGACGGGACTCGAACCCGCATCCTTGGGAATCCGGCCCAATGCACTGACCAATTATGCTACAGAGACCTACGAGAACACGTTGAAATTCTCTAGTATATTCACCTTTTTCTACGGTGTTGGCCACCGTCGTTTCATCAATCAGAGAAAATATCCTCGCATTCGAAAGAAACATCTTTACAGATGTTTGACTATCGATTAAGATGAAACTGCCATCTACTTATTACTTTTTAATTTTGCATTTTACAATGCTATTTTTATGTGATAATTTTTAATCAAGTAAATATACTAGAAAAAAGCAACTTGTCTCATGTCGCCCTGACGGGACTCGAACATCCTTGGGAATCCGGCCCAATGCACTGACCAATTATGCTACAGAGACCTACGAGAACACGTTTAAATTCTCTAGTATATTCACCTTTTTCTACGGTGTTGGCCACCATCGTTTCATCAATGATCTTTTTTTGTTTGATAGGGTGTACTTTCAAGTTGCTCCCATTGTCGTCAAGACAGAATCTTATGATGGGATCCTGGAGAAATCAAGGGAACTCTTAAAATGTTATACGCACACCTACATCGATTTCGATGTTTTATTAAGTAACTCGTGCAGTTGCTTCCATTAAGCACCATTTGGTGTAGTGGAACGGATGATGAAGACCACACATGTTCATCGGAACTATTAGGTAAATATTCAGTATATCTCGGGTGCGATACGATTCCTATAAGCAATATGAACATGGTAAAAAGTACTGAGCTTATCTACTAATACAAAAAAAAGAAACTCCAACCGACTCCAAAAAGTATATTTTGAAGACGGTTTCTGTTGTCATTATGGGATTTTATTATTTAACATTTTTTGTTATCATTTATATATTTTCTTTTTTGAAGTCGGTTGTAATTTTTGTTTTATTTTGGATCGAAACATACTCAAAGCGCTTTTAAATTTTGCGACACCTTTATTACACAATAGTTTTTATACACAACCTGCATCTGTAGCACGTATTATCAAAGTAAATATCAAGTTTTCTCACTTTGAAAGTAAGCTATTAATGCCCGAGGGAGCTAATGTTGTATGGAACTTCCCTTGGGTAATTATGATAACATTTAGATTTGGAACGCCAAAATGTCAACAAAAACTTCTATCAAAAATTGTTTCGAAAAAAACAAGGCTGTTCAAAGCATAACTTCCTGGCCCAAGGAGTTTTTAACTATAAAATTTACACTTGAAAGAGACTTTACTCCTATAAAAAATATAAACATGGCTATATGTATCGGGGTCCTTAGCACCAAGAAACCATTTAAAATTGGTATTATGTGATATTGTGCACTCATCACTACATGGTATAAAACAAAGTCGCTTCCCACTGTCTGTCCCTATGTCCCTATGTATGCTTAGATCTTTAAAACTACGCAATGGATTTTGATGCGGTTTTTTTTAATAGATAGAGTAATTCAAGAGGGAGGTTTATATGAATAATACATGGTGTCGAATACCACATTACATCGAAGCGAAGCGAGGGCGGGTCGCTAGTTGAAATATAATGTAATAGCTCTTTAATTTTCGTGCTTTTTCGTGTCTTTTGTCCTACTTATCAGTAAAACATGGCAAATCATCAAATTGTGAATGTCTTGACTTTTGGACACAGATATAATGAAAATTATCATTGCATTGAAAATGGAACTAAATATCTAGAGAAAAAAATCGGTGATTTTCGATCCTTTCGATATTTTTTCCGCGAATTGTTAAATTGTTGTCACTATTAGTTTGATAATTTATAAGTTCTTTTTACTTAATGTCACAGTAGGCACAGTAGGTGTATAAAGTAGAGTATGCTCCTCGGGGATAAAAGTGTCTTAGCCTTGGGCAGACTTGAATCCGCCGCTTCATTCAGGATTCTTACCATAATTCCCACTACGTTCGGGAATTAACTACAGAATCCTTAATTTCGCTAAGGATTCAATATGCTGCCCGTAATATAAGACACTGCTTTATCCCCTTAATCTACTATTAAATTTTTAAACTAAGTAATGGTAAGAAAACTACAACTTGAGGCTTTTAAGAGGTTCAACATCATTTTAGGTGTTTACTAAAGCTCTTTGTTATAAAATGCTTTGATGTTATATTATATAACATCTTTCCTTGCTATACCTACAGCATATAAACCAATTCCACAAAATAAACAAGTCTCTCGTATGATAAATAAACAAGAAAGCTATCTCATCTCGTTCTTTCAAGATGATGGCTTCAGTAAAATATATTGTCACATCATAATAATTTTTCCTTGCTAACATTTTACGCTCTAACTATAATTTCGCTCACCAGTTGTCTTGATAGATGCCAGTTTTCAGCATTATTTTCAGCGATTTGGGGATATTTACAATGAACTAGCGGCTGCGCGCGGTTTCACCTGCGTGGTTCCCGTTCCCGTGGGAATATCAAGACAAAAAGTAGCCTATAAGTTAATCCACTACTTGAAGTCCCACTTTCAGTATTTTTTTTTATATAATAACAAATAATAACAAATAATTTTAATAAATTCCGATGTAAGCTGAAAGAAATGTTAGTAGAAAAAGCCTATTGCAGTATAAAATAATTTTTAGAGTAAAAATAAATATTTGTGACTACATAATTATATAATTAAGTAAGTTTTTTATAAAGTTTGTCAATGGTAAAATAAGGATTAAGATACATACAATTTTTTTTTTATTAAATGTCTTGGTTACACTACCTGTATTTGCAAATAAATGGAATTGAATTGAACTGAAACAAATACATAAACAAACAAACAAACTGACATACTTTCACATTTATAACATTATTATGATGTAGTTTTAGATCTCGTTCTGGGATTTTTTGAATCCGAAGCTCTAATTGTGTCTAGCTCAAGTTTGCAGTCTAGTTTTGTGTTTTTTTGTGAGCGTGTGGCCGGGAAAACGGTATCCCGTGCAGTCCTGAAAGCGCGGCCTGAGTAATTATTGAAGTGCTAAAGATTTGGACTGCGCAAACTTCGCCTGCACGGTTTTGCCTTTACGTGTGCAACATTTAATAATTCTGAGGCGGTACGAAGTTCGCCGGGTTCACTAGTATTCTTATATTTTGACGGCCTGTTTGGCGCGGAGGTGCGAATGCTCGCCTTCTGCGCCAGAGATTCGATCCCTCGACAAGACAAATATTTGTGTGCATGAACATGTCTATTTGTCTTGGTCTGGGTGTTTAATACGTATACTATGTATGTATTTACAAAAAAAACGGGTTGCACGGTTGTTGTTATGGCGTCAGACTTATGAGTATATAAGATTAAGAAGATAAGATATAGATAATATAGTAAACATCAAACTAAATAAATAATTCTTTGTTCACAGGTAAGAGGTCCAGCAAGCTGAAAAATTACAAAGGAAGCAAGGATAGGCAGGATAAACTGGATATACAGGATAACCAGCAAAGTCGGTATTTTTAAAGATTTGAAACTATTTACTTAACTTAATATTAAGTGTTTCTACTAACACTACTAACATTAACACACGTAATCTGCCATGTCATGATACTACGTTCGACCACTTCGGTAGGTACTTTAATTTTATCCTTCCTTAACATCTTTGGCACTTTGCCATTCATCTGTCTCAATTCAATATTATTACCCATACCATAGGAAGGTACGTAATTAAAAAATGTAACAGTAGGTCTAGCACGATAAACTTTCGGGTAAGGATCGAGGGCGTAGCGTCATATTGAGCAGCGTTCCTGCCGGACGTAAACGGAACTACTTATACATTTTTTGACTATACGTCTTCGATACTGTGTCGAAAGTAGTCTATTAATTTTGTCACTAATGCTGATATCACACTACACCGTACTCCGCAACGAAGAGTGGTGAAGTGGATCTTAATTTGCAGAGTGTCGATTTGTATAGAAAAACCCGAGGCTAGCCTCAAGACAGGGGTCTGCGATTTTTCCACAAATCATGATTTTACAGTAAAAGTAAAAAAAAACGCAGAACAGCACACTAGAGTCCGATGAAGTATGATATCCGCCATTATAGCACCCCGGTTGACCCCTTAAGTAAACCTCTTAAGATTTATTTTTACGACCCTATTAGCCTCTATGGCTCAATATTTCTCTATACCAAAGTCAATGCAATAAGAATTGTAATTACAGATATGAAACAAGCAAATAAATTAAACAAACTTATGGTATTCGTAAAAATGTACAGAATACTTATGTTCTTAAATTTAAAATATAGGACATAATATTTTCCAAAGAATGAGATATGAAGTCAAACTTCAGTCAGTATATTATGATACTTTTCCTCATAACTCTCTGCCAATGTTCAGATTTAGAAATTATTTTGCAAAATAGAGTGACATCATTATTCCTCGTCATAACTATTCTTATTGTTAGCGGGTTTATTACCTGACGTAAGGGGAAGCTGTGCTCCAACAATGCCGTAATATTAAAACTTTTATGCTAAACTTAGATGATGGCTTTTCTTTTCACATACGGAACGCCGCGTGCAGGATTAAGGCCTGCGCAGACGACGGACATTGGAGGACTTTTTGTCCGCTACACGACCTTATTACTAAGATCATAAAGTTGAATATATAACGAAGACTATCGCGTACTTTTTATGGATATACGCGATCTAAGTTCAATCTTATTTGGTTAACAATAAAGACATGTCGCGGACAAAAAGTCCTCTGTTATCCGTCGTCTGCGCTAACCATTATTGAAAATTTGCTCGTTATGCTTTAACAAGTGAAGCTGTCACACGTCAAAGACGCTTTTCTAATCAATTAAAATATAATATCTTAACATGGTTGGTACAGTCAAAAGTACATCAGGTACATCACTTTTCCCTGGAGAGACAAAAAAAATAAATAACCTTTTTCAGTATTCTAGGGTTACTGTAAGGTGAAAATACCTATAAACTACATGTTTGCGCCACAGAGAAGATAAACTTTGGTTTGCGCAGTGTGAGATGCTGCTTGGATTGTGTAACTAGCTATAATATCTCTTTATGTCAATTATTAAGTATCTTTGTCATAAGCGTCGCGCTTTAGGGCTATAATGGAGCGTTTGAATATCGTTCGTGACGGTAATGGATTTTTAGATTGAATGGCTGATGTGATGAGTGATGGCTGACAAAAAATATAATGGGTTTTGTGATGTAATCATTTGTCAGGCTCCAACTACGTATAGACAAAAAATATGGTGCCACGTAATTATACACTATGCACGCTATCATTTTATAATATTACTTACATTACTCAAAACCCGCCAGGACACCGGTGTCCTCTCCGAATTTCAGCCGAAAACCATCATTTTCTAATAGTTAGAGTTTAGTCTTGTATGAACATCCTGATTTCAGAACGAAGCCTGATAAATATACTCCAATCTGTGATAAAAATTTTAATCAACTCTTTGGTTTGAAGTGACATTTGATATTTTCGAAAATCGTGATTTTTTGGGGTTGTTTTTTTATTTATGTGTTTTTTTGCCATTTCTAACCACATAATACTAATATACTGTTGATGCTATAGTTTTTTTTATTTTAGTATCTGAACATGGTTAAAATATTCATAAATCAAATACGGTTTACAGATTGAAAAAATATGGTATTTACGGTAACTTATAAAATTTTAAAGAAAAGCATAATTTTAGTGAAATGGTTTTTTTGGGCTGTCATTAGTATGGACCGGGGACTGACTGATTATAAAACTAATTCTATTTGTACTACTTGAGTGTAATTTGAAATAATTGATGCCCGAATTGCGTACTCCAACTTGATGTCGTTAAAAACTTTTTACCACTCTGTACGTAGTTTAAAAGAGTCGTGAGTTCCATGAATAATTTTCTTCTACCGCACAACTTTTCGCATAACATCTAAGGGGCCTATTCTTGTTGAGATTCAGCCTGCGGGTCACTGAAAGCAGGGCGACAAATCAACCCCTCTAAAAGTTTTCGTTCAGAGTAGATTAATAAAGTATAATTTTATAGGCTTGCCTACATCAAATATTTTCATTGCACACTTCGATCAGAATTATCGAAGAATGCACGTCAAATACTACTGAAATGCACATCACAACAACGATTTGTTCTGCAACAAAGACTTTTTGGAACTATCTACATCATCTAGTTTTTTGTACGATTTAATCTTTTTCAATTTTAATTTAATAATACTTGATCGTATAGCTAGTTTCTGTAAGGGCTTATTTATCTAACAGAAAGTCGGTTCAGTTCAAGTTTAGTCGCTGTTGTGGCTGTCATACAGTATGAAAATGTGACAGTAATGACAGGACGAGACTGAAACTGAGCCGAGTTTCTTACAAGTTACAAAATGAACAACTTAGAAGGACTTATTTTTGTAATTGTGCCTCGAGGACGGACAAAAGGTGACTGGGGTACGACAGCTCAGCCACTCACTTAATTTTGTTTGTACTATAAAGTAGCCCAATTTGTTCCTTTCTATGAACACCGTAACAATGTTGTTTTTGCTTCCTCTGTTATTTTAATTTGACATTTGATATTGAACAATATATTTTTGTAGATAGCTCTAATTGTTTGCTATATAAACTTTATTATATATTTATATCCATATTTGATATGGTGAAATTCTCAGCATTCTACATCAGCTGTCATTAATATTGAATATAATGTACCGATTCGATCTAACACTCCCTTCGTATTTAATACTCTTGCCGAGACATTATGACTCCGCAATGCGACTGCAAAGTATACTTTTATGGAAACGGACTAAACGCAAAATTTCATATTCTCGTTATCTACCGGAACCGTTGTTACCAGACGAAATATTGTAATATCTTTTTACAAAAGTTTGTGGGCATTTATTTTGGTTAATAATTGTTTTTGTAGCGGTGATACATTTGTGTCATACAGAACTATACGGTTAACGCTAACCGCGTTTAAATGTCTTTGCAGGCGTTTATTAGAAATTTAAACGGACAAAAATATGTTTTAAATCACAATTATCTAATTGGGGCTTGGTGACCTTGGCTCTTACGCGTTAAAACAAACAAATGAACCTTTGAAATCTTCAGATTTATATTAGTACAGAATATTTTCCTGAATCTATACTATATATAATAATAGTATAAAGCTGAAGAGTTTGTTTGTTTGAACGCGCTAATCTCAGGAACTACTGGACCGATTTAGAAAATTCTTAGACCATTACAAAGCTACATTTCTCCCGAGTGACATAGGCTATATTTTATCCCGATATTCCCACGGGAACGGGCACCACGCGGGTAAAACCGCGAGGATCCGCTAGTATCCTATATTTGCTGAATAAAAAACTCTTCTGATACGAATGTCTTTTGAAACGAAAGTAATGGAATAAGTGTATCATTTGCTCATTTCGATTGCACTATGCCAAGTTTTAATAAGCGCAATAAATTCCTAATAAAAGTAGATAAGTTAATGGCTTTATACGACGACAGCGCAACGAATTGCGCATCTTATTTGGAGCGTGGCTACAAAGGGCTTTCGAAACGTAATAATACTGATAACACGGTGGATTATACTCGTATCTCAAATCTAGAAGAAAAAATTCAGAATCTTTTTTCCTTATGAAAAACGGGGAAACGCTTAGCTTTCATCATGCAGTAATCTGTAATTATAAGGCTGAAGGCGCGCTTCTCTCGGAATCCTCAACCACTGAGGAACTAGCTATCTTATCTCTCTTATCAGCGCTACTCAACATACTTTATATTGCACACAGCAAATGAGTGGAATTCCCTCCGTGTGTCTGTATTTCCGAGAACTTATAACCCCATCCATCTTCAAATCAAGGGTGAATTGGCACCTTCTTGGTTAGCTCGCTCCATCGTGGATCTTGTCCTTAGGCTTGATTGGATCAAGAGCAAGCTCATTATAAGTAAAAAAAATCTAACTGCCAGAAGATAACAATGCTGAAAACATCGTTTTTATGGCGCCAGACTTAGGGAAGCTAGCCAGACGGACTTACAAGAATTCCTACCACCAACCAAACCGAATGCGCAAACCAAACCACTGGGAATCGAAACCGAAACCTCTGGGTCTGAACTCGGCGGTGTTTCCACTACATAGTTGATTAGCGACTTCGAATCTTCGCCTAACCAAAATTCTATTTATAATAATAATAATAAAATATTTATTTCGGATTTTCAGTCCATAAGTGTTAGTAACATAAAGATCTTATTCTAGTGTTAGTAAAAGGAGCACAATAGAAAAAATAGAATAAAGAAGAAGTTTATAATTTGATTGCGTACATTGTTTTTCATTGACTACCGACGTTAAACTACAATTGATACGCTTGAACCTCACTTCGTGGGATCTGCTGCACTTTTACATACTTTTCCACTTTTCATTGTAGTCACAAAATGAGCAATAAACATGTCTATTGTTGCAATGTTACATAATAAAAATAATGTCAGCATAGAAAATTACTTATGAGCTACTCTATTCAATTTTGTTAATTCCATTTAGGAGCTAAAGTTCCTAATTGATTTTCCCTGTTTGAGAAATAGAAAGTTATTTAAATGTTGAGAACATTCATTAAGAAGTGTTGTGACTGATGAAAATATATTCTTAGGTAACTGTTAAAAGCTATTTTGAAAGATTTTGTGTACCTAATTTATTTTTAAATACCCGTTTTAAGTAATTCGGAAAACTAACTTTAATCACAGTATACTTTTACGAAATCTCTTCTTCTATTATTCTAAATTTAACCTTTTTTGAAACTAATTTCGTGATAATAAAGGAAAAGGAATAAACTTCACCCTCGAAATTCTATTAAACGACTGTCTTTGTGCTTACTTACAATACATGTACCTGTATTTATTTATTTATTTTTCGGTGAAACATCAGCTTATCAGCATATCAATATGACTAAATAAGCCAATTACAGATCCACACAAATAGATTTAATCTATATCTAAAGTGAGCTAAATTAACTAACTTATTGACTAGCTTTACATATTAATATGTAAATATGGTAGCTACATAAAAAATAAAAACTGAAAATTATAACTGTGTTTATGCATATAAAATATTTGTATTAGTGTATTTGTACTGTGTCAAAAGAATTCTCAGACTATAGTGACAGTATTTATAGCCAATGTTTTCTTTTTAAAAGAGCATGAAATAATTCGTTTCACGTTTTATGATTTTGTAATTTTTGCATTTTTCAATGCTATTTTTATACTTATGGTAAATTTTAAATAGAAAAATATTGGAAAAAATTAACTCGGCCACAAGTGAATTTTCAGACGGGAATCGAACCCTCGACCTTTGGAAATCCGGTCCAATGCTCTAACCGCTGAGCTACCGAGACTTGCGAACCACCGTCGAAATTCTCCAAACGTTTCACGTTACTAATGCGTGCCAGAATTTATCTGAAAGTACTTATCATTAATGAAAGTGTTAAAAAGTTGAATAGTTACAAAGTAAATAATTGGTCAAACAAATGATCTCTTCATTACCACCGAATTTGTTTTTAAGTTTGAAATTATTTCACGTTTACTTCGTTGATCTCATACACTTACAACAAAAATAGTTACTTATATGCTTTCTTTCGGCCTATTTTCAGCATTGTAAATGGTAAGCGAGTAAATAAATGTAATTTTTATAATTTAAAAACTATGATTCCATTGATATAATATCAAAGATACATATAAACTAAACCAAGCTTAAACTAGTTTTAAAATTTGCTCGTAAATTAAATACTTGCATCAATTTATTGGCTGAAATAAATACTGCTGTATTTAAATACAGCAGTATTTATTTCAGCCAATAAATTTAGTTTCAGTTTAATTTAAATTAAACTGGGCTGCTCCGGAAATTGCACTTCAGGAAGTTTCTAACTACGAACTACAAGTACCTCAAACACTACCTATTTTAAAAAGTATGTTTATGGTTTTATGGTTATGTTGTCGGTTTATGGTTGTAAAAACAGAAACAGCAGAACGGTGGCCAACACCGTAGAAAAAGGTGAATATACTAGAGAATTTCAACGTGTTCTCGTAGGTCTCTGTAGCATAATTGGTCAGTGCATTGGGCCGGATTCCCAAGGATGCGGGTTCGAGTCCCGTCAGGGCGACATGAGACAAGTTGCTTTTTTCTAGTATATTTACTTGATTAAAAATGATCACATAAAAATAGCATTGTAAAATGCAAAATTAAAAAGTTATAAGAAACAGCAGAAGTTTGTTTTAATTTGTTTTTACTTTTCTTTCACCGTTCAAAGTACATGTACAATGTTTCCATAATCAAACTTCTTTACGTAAATTAATAGCTTTTTCTTCTATTAATAATCTAAGATGAATACTTTCTTCTATTATAATTAGAGAAAATTTATGATTTTTTTATTTTATATTTTATTCATTTATAATTAGAATAAAAGTTTTATATGCAGTTGTCTGTACTTGTATTACGTAAATAATAATACTATTAATAATAACTAAAACTATACTATGTTTAGGTATTTGATTTCCTTAATTTTGCTTTTATACCTATACTAACTTCCGCCCGCGGTTTCACCCGCATGGTTCAGTAGCTCTATTTTTGATTCACTCGTCTCGAGGATTCTACTGATTTTCGTGCGACGTTTGAGTTTCCGCATTCCGTAAAAGCGACCTTGCAATTATGTACATAGCTTCGCTTTTCGCTTGTAGTACCGCCTCCCAACAAGAACGCGCAAGGGACAAAGCCAAAAGCGTGCTATGTCTACGCGAGCAAGGTCGCTAATCGCCTGATCGCCTTATCGTTCGCCTCGCCACTCGCGCGACGAGTGATTTAAAAATAGAGGTCCAGGTTTCCGTGGGAATATCGGAATAAAACCTATGTTACTCTCCGTCATTTCAACTAACTCTATGCCAAAAATAAGGTCGATGGGTCGCTTAGTTAGGGCGTCAAGAAACGCAAACAAACACACTTTCGTATTTATAATATAGTTAGGATTAATGATTAATTAATTAATAGTTAGGAAGTTAGAATTCCGACAGAGCTACTGGTAACACGATTGTTTCTAGTATTTTTCTAGTCAAAATATGTAAGTAAAAAATACGGTTTTTGCGAAACTTATTAATGTAATGCGAAAGTTCGTTATGCTAGATGGCTAATTGAATGTTATTTTGTAATTTGTTTGCAAAATACAAATTGTACTTAAAACTGTATTATACACCACCTGCATCTGTAGCACGTATTAAATATCCAATATTCTCAACTTGAAAGTAAGCTATTAATGCCCGGAGGGATCTAATGTTGTATGAAACTTCCCTTGGGTAATTATGATAACACTTAAATTTGGAACGCCAAAATGTCAACAAAAACTTCTATCAAAAATAGTTTCGAAAAAAAAAACAAGTCTGTTCAAGGCATAATTTCTTGGTCCAAGGAGGTAATAACTATAAAATTGACACTTCAAAGAGATTTTACATCTCTCATGTTCGGTAAGTAGGTTCTTATTACTTCCAAATGGGGCTTGTAGGTTACTAATTAGCGCTAATGTAGCTAGAAAAGCCCTAGGGCGGTAATTAATTAAAAAAAAACACTTCTTTCTTTCAAAAAGTTCGCGTACATCTAACCATCATATTGGCAAATAGACATCATGCATTCAGCCGCCCAATGACCAAAGAGGTCGCTTTGCTATCAGTCATCAATTTTAAATATCAAATCAAATCTCAATTGCGATCTTGAAAAAAAAATGAAAAAGTTCTTTACTTGATTCTTTTTAATGATAAAAGGCGGGAATAGAAAACTTTTATTTTAAATATTGTTTGTTTTTGGGATTGTTGTCATTTCACTATAAATTTCAACAAATAAAATGTTTTATTCTTGTAATGCAGGTTTTTTTCTACTTACCTCACAATCGAGATGTAAAGCAGTATAGTTAGCTCGGGTGTAAGCATCAATTGCACCCTCGAACTATAGGCGCACGAGCGCAGCGAGGGCGCCTAAATATCTCGGGCTGCAATTGATGTCTTACAGCCCTTGACTTATAGATAAGTCCTTTCGAATAGACCAACAATTTTTTTATCCCTACCAGCCATTTAGGACATCTTTTAACTGATAAGAAGAACGGCCGCAAGAAACTTGTAATAATATTGTTTGAAATAATATTGCACACATTCAAATAGCTAAGATATTAAATAAGCTGTCTCTTTCATTTCTGTGCTTTTTCGTGTGTTTTGTCTTATTAGTAAAACAAGGCAAATCATCACAAATATAATGAAAATTATCATTGCATTGCCTACGGAACCAAATATCTAAAGAAAAAATATGTGATTTTTAATCCCTTCGATATTTTTCCGCGAATTGTTGTCATTTATTGGTTTTAAAATTTATTTTTTCTTTTTTATTTAACGTCATAGTAGTAGGCACTAGGCACAGTAGGTGTATTAGCCTTGAGCAGACTTGAATCCTTTGCTTCATTCAGGATTCTTACCATAATTCCCTCGCTTCGCTCAGGAATTAACGTCTTAATTAGGTTTAAAGAATTTTTAAAGAATTTATTTCTCATAAGAACATTATAGTTCACTTAAATGAGACCTATAACTACGTATACTACGTACACAATATGTTATTATTATGCGCAGCGCAGCCACGTTACCAAAATTAATTTAACGATAACATTATCAAGCACAATACAAACATGCAAATTCACGCCATAACAAGTAACAAACAAGCGGTCACTTTTTATATTGCTACCTTTAAAACATTAGTTCGCCGGAGCGAAATAGTAGTAGTAAAGAAACAATACCGGCAGGTATTCGATACAGCCGAACGGAAAACCTTGGAGTCGATATCACAAATTGTTTTTTTTAGTTGTCTTTTTATAGTTATATAGGTACATAATTATAATATGTTATTGAAATAAAGAATAGTTTTCGAATAGTTCTTTAATTTAATTCTTTTTTTTTTGTAGTCATTGTATTGTATGCTTATTTTATTAATTTTTTTATTAACTACAGAATCCTTAATGTCGCGGGATTCAATATGCTGCCCGTGACATAAGACACTGCTTTATCCCCTTAGTGCATAATCTACTATTAAACAACGCACAGACATAGGTCAGTCAAGTGTTAAGTTGTTTTGGATCCTCTGAAAATTAAATCTCGTAAAGTCACTGAGCTTTTCAGGATTTTAAAGCTTTTAAAAGGAAGATTTATGTAAACTGAAACGTAGATTGTAGAATAATAAATGAAATGTTTATATTTATTTATCGCCCATGCTGGACTCGGACAGAAAGAAATACTTAATCGCATTCTATGTTGCGCCAGCTTTACTAACTTTCTACTGTACCTAGATACTAAATAGCAACAGGGCATAATATTGGAAATCTATTTTAGGCGAGGCGATCGATGGACTGGCAACCTGTCACTATTGTTTCCATACAACATTATAAGCTTAGGGTGTAATTGTTAAAAATAGTCAAAGATTTGTTTTAATTTTTATGAACAACGGGTAGACTCTTAGCCCTCATCATACCTGATGTTAAGTATTGATAAAGCTGAAGATGGAAGCGAGCCCCTTCCGGAATCCTCAGCCACTGATGAGGAACTGGCTATCTTATCTCTAACTGCCGGAACTATGTCGGACCGGAGATATGTTTGTTTTGTACAAACTGGGAATCGAACCAGGGACCCCTGGGTCTGATACCGGTGGTTGTACCACTAGACCACAGAGGCGGTTAAAAGTGTGCAATTAAGCTTTTCTATTATTATTAATTAAACGCGTGGGTCGCGTGATTGTCATATAGCAATTCCATAAAATTATTGCTTTATTTATAAATGTTGAGATTGGAGAGATATACGTGATATATTCTGACGTTCAAGATATATATCATTACGTTATGCGCAGATAGTTAACAACCGTAGCGTTAACGAAAGTTTCTAATGCATTTTAATTTCGCATATTCATACAGGCTGATCCAAGCCTGGTGGATATCAATTTTTTTATAGATAGTTGACCAAGCAGTTGAACAACCGCAAGCAAACAATTTTTGAAGAAACTTTTTTTTTGAATGATCAAAACATTTGTTAACCTAAAACAACCAATTTAGCCTAGATGTTTATTTTTTTTAGAATAGACCTATTAGTTAAACACATGTCACAAAGAAAAATGCCAAAGAATATGTGAAAAAGTAAAAAAAAGATATTTCTTAATTTCGTATCTTGCAATCTGGTGAAAACGGTCATTTTTCCTTGCTTGTCCCACCCTGTATGTCTTTCATTATATCTTTCTACATATTACCCAGTAGTTTACTAGTGTTTTAACCAATCAACTTTATTAGTATAACCTTCATCATTTAGCGGAATTATGTCTCTTGTGAAGCAATTTAGATCCTGGCACAAGTAGACCGTCGCATTGGCACATTGTCTTGCTAACTATGAATTAACATAGTACGTGGTTACTCAACTCATGATAATGGAAGTTTTGATGGTATTTGCATACTAATATGGACTTAATTGCCTTTTCCTGTTAATATGACATAAGTACATAACATAACTATTTATGTTGAAAGTTAAAAAATCTTGCGTTCATTTATTTGTAAGGGAAGGGAACTGTCGAGTGTAGAATTGTTGTAAAACTTTTTAGTGATTGATGAAACATACTGAAAAAATTTTCGTAGCTGTAGTGTCTGTAGTCGTTTCGTAGCTAAAAATAACTAAACTACTTGAACTTGTTTATGATTTACTAGTCGGTAATTTAGTAACAGATCAAATGCCTTTACTAAAGGCAAATAGATCACTTAAGTAAACAACAACAAAACTAAAAATATCACCAATCACTAAGTCAATCCCCAAAGAACTTTTCAATCGAAAATTTCTTCTTACTACCGAAATAGCCGTCGATAAGGAACAAATTTGAATAAACCTACCTTCGTCTCCTACTGTGCGTCTTCCGCCGGTCGTGAGTTGGCGGATCGCTTGCGTAGGCGCCACCATCCCCCTCCGCGCTGTGCCCAGCCCCCATCCTTACCCCATGCCACTTCACACACCCTCACTGACACACGCCACCGACGACACCCCTTTTCAATAAAAAAAAAGAAAGAAACTTTTCTGTTGTAAAACTTTTTAGTCTGTAGCACTAGCGGGAGTTCTGGCTGGGATTGGAGGTGGTTAAAGGGTGTCGTGGCTGATTTTCACGGGCCGCGTAGTGCGCGAACGGCTCGCAACGCGAATGTGAACCGTACCGACTCTTGCGCACATCGCACGCCCGCCTTACATTATTAATGAGAGGTGTAAGTCATAGACGGGTGGTTTTTCTTACATTGTTGTAGTATTGACAACGCTATGCGATTTAAAAAAAACAGAATGTGTTCTCTTTTTAACTTTAGGATAGGTTTACCAAATCTTAGTTTGGTGATATAGCGTATGAAGTTAGAAGACTCTTCAGAAAGAAAAGTATACGTTTCGATTACCTACGCTGACTGCTGTCAGACAGGTCAAAGACTTTTAGCTTTCCTACACCATAAATGCAAAGTGACACACGAAACTATCTTTCAAATATATGAAGAAGTGTCATCTTAATATCATTCGTTCCAAGAGCGATTGCGACTCCAATTCCATAAATCGCTATGACAATTACTAAACTTTTAAAAGGGATTACGATAGATTAAAAAAATAGACAATTATGGGGCAGATCACAATAAGTGATCAATGATGACTATGATGACAATAATGTCTGAAGAAGCATGGAAAATCAAGGTTACTTATATCGTAAAAGTGATGAACCAAGAATTTCGATTATTGTTCTTGCATTAAATTGCAATGCTATTTTAAAGCGTATGTGCTAGAAAAAAACATATCGTTTTTCACTACTTAGATGAGAATCAAAGACCGTGACGTTAGAAGATTCGTTGAAATTTTCTGATACAATAGGCGTTATAAACCAGCATGGCTGCCGCCTATTTTGGTCAGTTTATGCTTAATTACAAATTCAAGTTAAATGTGTTATGATCGTGTAAATAAATATAAATAATGAAAACAGTCTATCTATAGTCGACAATAAACTTTTATCTGCATTGGACGTGGTCTTTTTCTGGTAGTGCTCGATCATCATCACATCAGTAAGTAAGTGTTAACGGTGCAACAACTACATATTAAAAGTATTTTTTTATTGTAATACGTTTATAAAAGCCTACATACTAACCAATTATCACAGATTTTTATAAATAAGTACATAATATGGTACAATCAGCTCTCCCCAGAGCTATAAAGCGTCACGTCTCTGACTTGCGCCGGCGTCGAAGCGGGCTAATTGTTGCTCGATCCGCCTCGGAAATCGCTTCGCTCTCGTTTCTTCTAATTACACGAGCGGCTGCTTTCCCAATGGAAACGTCGCGCCGGAAGGAGCGGACAGCCGCCCATACGCAGCTGTCTATGGGAACTTAATTAAAAAAAAAAACATTAAGTTGGTACAAATTTTTGGGCTGGACACCCAAAGGTGTGGGTGGGCTCGAGTCCCGTCTTAGCGATATGAGATAAGTTGATTTTTGCTTCAGCCATTTTTATTGTCCCTACTGTACATTTGGTCGATCTAGGCGGTCAAAATTATTTTATACGTTTTTTATATTCTATGCGGTGTTTTATGGTTGTAAATGATGTAATAAGTTAATTAGGATGATATTTTATGAAAAAAAAAAGAAATTGGCTTCAATTTTGATTAAAATAACAGTATGCATGTAATATTGTTTGCCCTCATGATGACGACGAATGCCTTGGGGGATCACTTGGGGGACTTCCGGGGATTCAGTAGAGTCTGAGTCATCACTACCGACTTTGTTCAGCAGGAACCAACATCTCCATGGCCTATTACCATACTCCTATGCTACCCATTACCATACATATTACCATACTTAATCAACAGTTAGAAGCCTGTCCTATCTATCCGCGGATTTTTTTTATGCAAATATTTAGTCGACATTATTTCTATATGACTGAAAAAACAAGAAACACGGCTGGGTCGTATAACTAATACCTTCGTGAACATGATAAAATGCATACAAAAATTGTACAAGAAGCGTTATTTTTATGCTGTTTTCATTATTAAAATTATGAGTTTAATAATATAAAATAACTGAAATGTACGCATCTATACCTGTATTATCCTGATCTATAATATCTTTATCAAAGATAATTGCCAATCAAACAATAATCAATGTTGAACATATCGATATTTTCGTGCATTATTATTTTATTTATTTATATTAATTTTATCAAGTTCCGAGTGAGATAGTTTAGTGAGTAGTTTAAAGTCGTACATCTATTCAACTTGCCAGACAGTAATTTTCATCTTCCTGCAGCAATGTTTGCAAACTTTTGACCGCTACAATAGCCAAATATCCCTATGTGCACTGCTGGGGCACTGGCCTTCCTTATGGATAGATAAGGCAAACGGGTCATCGCTCACCACGCGGGCGAAATGCGGATAAATTCTTGCGGCGCTGAAGGACTTGTAAGTGGAGGAATCGACAAGAAATTTCGGCAAAGGCTGTATGGTCGTATAATCTATCAATTTATCTTTTTATAACTTTTTAATTTTGCATTTTACAATGTTATTTTTGCAATTAGAAAAAAGCAACTAGTCTCATGTCCCGTCAGGGCGACATGAGACTAGTTGCTTTTTTCTGGTATATTTTCTTGTTTAATAATTTATCTTTTTTTTATACCTATATGAATTACAGGGAGTCTCTTAGGCCCGAATTACAGAACGTGCCTCAAGCAGTGATCTATTCTTGAGAACAGTTAGAAAGGGACGTGCTTATTCACCGCATGTAGCGACGTCACTTCGTAATACCGGCCTTAGCCTTCATCATACCTGATGTTAAGTGTTGATAAGGCTAATCCAATCCCCAATCACTGAAGAACTGGCTATCTTATCTTTAACTGCCGGAACACAACAATGCTGAAAACATTGTTGTTATGGCGTCAGACTTAGATAAGATGGTGGTAGCTAGCCAGGCGGACTTACAACAAGTCCTACCACCAACCAAACCGAATACAATATGTACCCCCGCTGGAAATCGAACCCACCGGGACCCCTGGGTCTGGTACCGGTGGTTGTACCACTAGACCACAGAGGCGGTTCTATCCGTGTTTGTACAAAACAAACATAATTCTTTATGTAACGTTAATACTTGTCATTCTCATTATTCTTCTTCTTTTTATGTAATAATGGCGGTGCCCTTTTGGATTTCGCCAATGACAAGTCTTTAGCTCAGTTTGTTTCTACAGACTCTGCTTCCTCCAGGTGTCTCGTAAGAATACAAAGTAGGGAAGTACAGAGGTAGTATTTTCCTTAAATTTTGAGTCTGTAAAGCCAACTTAATATAGATTCGTTGATGATTATTAGTAAAGAACATAGTTTTGTTAGTTCTATGAGTTAGAATTTTCTTTTTGTGAAACCTTCGTTCAAACTTCGATTAGGTACCGGATATTGAGAGTAGAGTAGACCCATTGACAAACCGATGACGGATTATGTGCCTATCCGGTGTGTGAAACGAACGTGTGGATGATCGATAGAGGTTGAGGTTTTATATGGAATTTACGTTATTAATTGTATATTTACGTTTTATATACATTGTTTTTAAAACTGAGAAATTGAACACCTGAAATAGTATTTGAAAAAACACGATAAACTGTCAGATACCTTATAAAATTTATGGAAGGTACAAAATTCAGAAGGATTTTTTAGTTTATGATTTTTTAAATTTTACATTTTTCAATGCTATTTTTATACTTTTATTAAATTTTTTATAGAAAAATATTGGAAAAAGTCAACTCGGACACAAGTAAATTCTCAGATGGGACTCGAACCCACGACCTTTGGAAACACTGAGCTACCGAGACTCAGTTTTCACATTTTTTTTAATTAAAAATTTATCATAGAGTCTGAAAACTCTAGGTAAAAGCTGAAAAGTAAACTCTATATTTTCGTGAATCATACTGACAATGTTTTTATATATGCAAACATTTGCTTTATTAATATATTGCAATAAAGATTAAATAAATAAAAGAAAATACTCATATTTAAGTTTTACTGATATATTTGAATGAAAGAATGAAAAATAATTTATGTTGTGAACAAAACAATTAACAATTTTATATTTTATAATAACGTGGTACACAAAAAAGGCTAACACACAGCATAATGTTAAGGAACCTAAGTGTGTTGCCCTAACGCTGATCTTCCGTGTAAGCCAAAATGTAGTGTATGTATATATTAGTTTTCTTATCTTCTTCTTCTTCTTTCGAGTCGATGGTAAATCGTGAATCGGGGTTTATATTTTTTCCGCCCTGCCCCCCTAGCATGACCGCCAAAACGCGATATGATATAGCGTTTCATCCACACACAAACGTCAAAAGCCATTGTCTTTTGCCGGTTAAACGTGATAAAGCGCTGTATCATATCGCGTTTTGTTGGTCATGCTAGGCTAGCAGAACTCGGCTACACGATTCGCAGACTCAGTAGCGGTCCACAGCTCCTCAGGTACACAGCTGTAAGGACACGCGAAGCAACATAGAAGGTGTGTCATGGTCTGTAGGTAGGCACCGCACTCACATCGGTCGTCGTCGTTACTATAGTCCCACCGGCACAAGTCCTCCTTACACCGACCGATCTGTGTTAAAAAAATATTTTTAATCGATCTTCAAAAGCTTTACTGCTGAAATCATTCATAATTACAGTCTTGTTTAATATTTATCACACAAAAATAACAAAATTAAAAAAATATATAATTAAATGGCTATTTCATCTTAATCGATAGTCAAACATCTGTAAAGATGTTTCTTTCGAATGCGAGGATATTTCTCTCATTGATGAAACGACGGTGGCCAACACCACACACAAATGCTGAAACGTATTTAACTTCATAATTCATAATAATTCATAATATATTTATTGCAAGTCACATTATATAACGAGATGATACAGTAATATTTAAGTAAACATGTGACGCCCTGCAAGGGCATAGCAATACCACTAGACTAGAGGGCTTTAAACTATTACAATACTTAATGATATTTAAATTAAATTACATTTATAGTTTTGAAATCACAATAATAAAACAGAGAATTATAATATTTGTCTATTCCAGGAATTAAAAAAAAAAAAAAAACATTTATGATAAATAAATTTCAATAATTACAATCTATCTACTTGGTACAGTCTTTATAATCAAAAAATTCTTTTAAGTCATAGAAGCATTGCTTAATCAGGAATATTTTTAATTGTTTTATGAATTGTTCATCTTAACGTATCTTTAACATTAACGTATCTTTCGTTTGTTTATTTTAAGAAAATACGAGTTTATGTAAATAATAGGCTTCGCCTTCTAAGGCAGACAAGGAGTCTAGAGAATAATTTGTTTGTTAAAATCACTCGGGTGATATGAAAAAAAAATCCTTAGGAAATAATAATGTGCTTGACGGAAAGAAAGCTTTTCTTTTTTCTTAAAAGAAAGAAAAACAGATTTTCTTCTATATTCAGAGTGGAATGTTTGGTTAAGCGTAATGGGTCTTTGATATCGCTAAAATATTTATTTTTCTCATATATCTGAAAGCGTTGGTAGAGTTCGTTGTGACATTTATAACTTAATATCGTTATTAAAGGACAGTGTTTTTTGTAATAGTCACACTTTCTTCGTCTGTTCTTTTTGTTTAGAGCCCTTTTTGTCTAAGTATATTTATGTTTATCGAGGTTCAAGCATAGTTTCGACATTTTTGTAAACCGATTTTATTACTCTTTTTTTTTTGGGTTTTTTAGAGTTTTCTTTAGAAATAGAGCGTGGATACTAAAAATATAGAAAAGCAATTAGAATGCACCATCGATGCCTTGGGTGCCACCAACCAAAAAAGGGATTTTTAAAACAGTTTTTTTTAAGTTCAGATATTTTTATTTAAGTACGTAGGTATTACAGTAGGGCTTTAAGCTAGGCTAAAGTTTTGACCAAGTTTCAGAAAATTAGGTCACTCTATTATTTTTCTACATGATATGAATTTAAAAAGCAATATTTCCAAAGAAGAATAATATGTAAAACTACACTCTAATGATGTTGTTTGACCTTAATTTAAGCACAAATAAACCTAATAAAATTCATTTACTCTTCAGCTTTTTTATTCGGTATAACTTCGGCCAATTATCTGAGTCATATTGGCTGGCCTAAAGGCAAGATGAGATGATCGTATTTACGGCTTTGCACCCTATTTCGTAGCAAAAACGTTTATTTTTGAACCCTCAACGAAGAAGAGAGTCTGCGTTTATCATTGATTGCCAATCTATTAATTACTCGATAATATTATATATCCTAGTCACGAAGTCACTTAGTAAACCTAAATGTAATAAAATAGTAAAGAAATTGAAAAATACATATATGTACAATCGGGGAACTTCCCGATTGAACAGTAGTTTTTTTAGTGAGCTTTATTTAAAAAAATAATAGATATATAGAAAACTTTATGTCACAAATAATAGAACGTTAACAGATGTTTCATTTGAATAATACATTATTTATTTAACATTAGTACTTTCCTAGAAAACGTTTCCCAAAAAAATCTACTGGTGAACCGGGAAGTTCCCCGATTGTACGTACACACGACAGTTGAGCAGCCGTCACACTTTGTTTAAAAAACAAAAACTGCATAGAGATCAGGATTCAGGATCAGGAGATAACAGGATTAGAGAGCTCAAGGAGTAAAAGCTTGAAACTCCAATTAGGGTCTAGAAAAATCAACTTGTTATAAAAAAAAAACTATTAAAATTAATCAAGTTATTAAGAGTATTTCGTTCAAGCCAAAGTTTTCGAATCTATTGTAGTACCAATAATAATCGATAGAACCTATAACAACTTTTTATCTTTTATCTACTATTAGTGGCTACACCATGAACATTTTGGGATCTACTCAAGTCAACAATCAATCAATTTAGAATTGTATATGTCGTAGGATGATTGGATAAATAGAATTTTCCCAAAAATCCTAGGGCTATTGCAAAAACACGGATAATTAGACAATGGTGTTGACATTTCTCAATCTTACTGAAAAATGATAGGGTTTATGCAAAAATACGGGTTGCTTTAGTTATATTGGACATTCTCTACTTTGATTGGTTTAATTTTTGCTTACTTGCTAACTCTTATTCTGATTGGTCCACAGAAAGTTTACTACACGTAAGAGAATGAATTGACATTTGGAACGTCAAGTCGTTAACCAATCAGAGGGTAGTTTCACCCGAGTTCTTTTCGTAATAACACGTGTTGTGAGACTCGCTTTTAACCTAATCTACCGTACAATTTCAAAAATATTTTATGTTTTATTTTACTAAAACTGGATATTGGCGAAATCCAAAAGGGCACCGCCATTATATATAAGAAGGAGAAGAAGAAGAATCAATCAGAGAAGATATTGTTTTTGACGGTCGCTCAGCCAATCAGTGTTCTTATTTCATAATAGCCAGTGATTCTTTTCGCAATCTTACTAAGGCAACCAGTTTTTTCACAAATATCCTATCTTTTGCAGAAGAATTGAGAAATGACAACATCATTGTGTAATTTTCCGTGCTTTTGCAATATCCCTAGGATTTTCGCATAAAATCGATTTATCTAATTATCCTGCGACATATAATTTTACTAAGATTAAAATTTGATGTTACTTGTTAATCCAACAAGCATCTGCATTGTGTCAGAAGCATTCCGGGCCGTGGCGTGACAGCACTAGCATTAGTCAAACATATATCCAGCGAAAGTTAGACATTTGGACGAAGTGTGCTGGTGTGCATCATTCTTTAAATACAAATTCGCGCTTCTTAATCTGTTCATATGCGAGGCATTTTGCGTATCTGAGGAGATACGCAAAAAAAAATTTGTTTTGATAAATATTAAACAAGAAAATATACTAGAAAAAAGATATTTGTTTCATGTCGCCTTGACGGGATTCGACCCCGCATCCTTGGGAATCCTTCCCAATGCACAACTAATTATGCTAAAGAAACCTATGAGGATACGTCGAATTTCTCGAGTATACCTATTCACCTTTCTACAGTGTTGGCCACCGTCGTTTCATCAATGAGAGAAATATCCTCGCATTCGAAAGTTTTTTTTTACAAATGTTTGACTATCGATTAAGATGAAACAGCCATCTTATTATATTGTTTTAATTTTGCATTTTATAATTGTGGTAAATATTAAACAAGAAAATATACTAGAAAAAGCAACTTGTCTCATGCTGCGAATCCCCCGTCAGGGCAACAAATGCAAAATTAAAAAAGTTATAATTTGTTTTGATGTTTGGGTGTAGAGTAAACCGTTTGAATAATGAGAAAAATGGATAAGCTAATGGTTGATTGTTGTTTTATGAGTAAGTAAATCATCAATGTGTATGGAACATGGAACACCTGTCAAAATTTTGTCACCCGAACCTTGGCGAAAGCTTGGTGGTTAAAAATTTTAGAAGCTTTTGGTGTTTCACATTGTAGAGAAATTTTGGTCCAGTTAAATAAGTATGTACTTTTATACTATAATTAACACAAGTAGGTAGTCCTCAACTTGGAGACTTGTTTTGTTGTACATACTTACCTATAATTACCTTATAAATGCAAAATTTTAAATCACAGGAATGTTTATGATTCGGTATATTTTACGTGACGTCATTTTGATATTATGAACTGTAAATAATACAAAAAAAATACATTTATTTCTGTAAGCTTATTCTAATACATTGCCGAGACTTCCCTATAAGTTATAAAAAAGATAATGTATGGGATGACCCGCTTCTTCCCTAGTTGATAACAGTAATAATAATAATAAAAATTGCATACGAAACACCAATTATCTAGCCCACGTTAAGTTTCATGAAGAACTTGTCTTATGGATACTAGATAACAGATAAACATACTTATATTCTTATTTTTTTTTGTAAATACATATAAAATATACATATTAAACACCCAGACTAAGATAAATAGACATGTTCATGCACACAAATATTTGTCTAGTCCGGGGATCGAACCCGGGACCTCAGACACAGGATGCGGGTTTAGTACCCCTGCGCCAAACAGGTCATCAACAGTAGATTGCAAAAACAAAATTAAATTGAAGGTAGGTACTTAACAAAACTAACTAGTTATATTCTAAAGGTTATTAAAAGAATCTAAAAGATACAATGGCGCTTAACAGCAGATTCCCTAAATCGCTTGAAACCTTGTTACAACATAGCTTAACATAGAAAAGTTTAAGTCTTTTTTCTCTATTAAAATTCGACAAGTAGTGACCGAGATAAAGTTTTCCAACTATCAATGTTATTTTCTAGAAATAACAAAGATAAAATTAGAGCTTTGAGTACACTGCTCATTTTAATAGCAACCAGTTTCTATTACTGTAAAAGTTACTCATAAAATCGCAGCAGATCGAAGTTGTCTTGAGATGAGTGGCGTTATTCGTTTCGCTTGAAAGACGTTACTTGCTGATAAATAATGATCTTTGCCTCTTTTACTCATGCGTTTTAAGTAGCAATGCACTGAAAAGGAAATATTATGCGGTAAAACTACTGTTTACTTTAATTTACGAACAAGTATCATCGACACTTAAAACTGCGTACCTAATAAAATACAACTTAGTTCGTGAAATATAGCGCGTTTGATATCCGTAAAAGTTGTTTTATTTCAATGAACAGTGCGCGCCAAAACATAAGATGTACGTACTGCGTACCTTATTGTTTCTTTTATTTTTTTTTACTGATTGTACTTTAGAAATATTTTTCACTTAAAACTTTACATCGCATGTTGTTATATGCATTGAGATAATAATGTTTTTAGTATCAATAAGAGTGTTGAGAAAGTTTGATACATCGGTGCATTGTGATTCATAACTGCGAAGCTGGCTATTAAAATGCACGAATGTATCACACAACAGGCCAATAGAATACATGTTATTTAATTTTTATGATAATCTCGACTCGATATAGATTTTTTCATAGCCATTTTTCAATTTAAATGACGTTTGTTGCTGATCGTGGAATTAATTGCAAAATATCAATAGATTATATGATTTTTATTATCATTATATCGTTTCATTTAGTTAGCTCGGTGTCGCAGTGGTTAGTGTGCTCGGCTTGTGTGGAGGGAGGTTAAGCAACTTTCGCAGTGGTTGGTTACGGAATGGGTGACCGAAAAAGGGGGTTTTATCTCCGACTTCTTCGTGCTTTCGGAAGGCACGTTCAGCCGTTGTTCCCGCTTGCATTTGCAATCATGAATACCCACTAATCTGCATTGGGCCCGCACGGGGGGTCCAATGCAGATTCAGCATTTCAAACAGCACATTCTTAGGATGTAGTTAGACTGTTAGACCTTTATACCCTGTGATCGTGTTCCAAACGTAATTAAATGAATAATACCGTATACTTACTTCTATTTAGGTCAATGTTTTTGAGTGTTGACAAAAAGTTAAAATGAGCCTGTAAAATATTTTAAATAATGGTTCTTTTATCTAACTAAATAAAATTTTATATTCGTTTAATATTAGCTGTAACTGTAATAATTTGGCCTTCCAAGTTTATATTCAACATAATAAAATTCTTTGCTTATCAGATTAAACGTTCTTCCGCCCCTTATGCGTGCCTACGAAAACTTGTTTATAACTCCCTTAACGAGCTTGACCCTTTAAAAATATTATTACTAAAATCGTGGAAACTATAGAGCCTACTATGTCTATACAATATCACACCAATTATCTAGTCCAAGGTAAGTTTCATAAAGAACATTAAAACTTTGGTTAAGGATACTAGATAGGTAAACTGATAAACTTACATACCTAAATTTTTTTGTAAATAAATATATGTAAATATTTATTTTGTAAATAAATAAATATATGTGTCGCAGCCAACTGGTTATATCAGGCATTTAAATAGAAGGTTAGCCTGTTAATTGAACGCCGACATATAAATTAGCTAAAAGACAACTAGTTAAGTCGTCGAATGACACGTTTAACGACTTGGCTGAACATCATATCTAGCCGTTTTGATAAATAGAAAAGTCATTTTAAACCCAATCTTTTCGTGAAAATTTGTAGCCACACGGTATAATATCAAGTATATCAACGTTTTCACAAATTTCAATCATATGGAATGTCTAAACATCGATTTTCACAAGTGAGATTCGAGTGTAATGAGAACTCATTATGTTTCGTTGTAATATTTACACAACTTCAGCGAACTAAATAGAGCCCCGACCCTAGAGAAGTCGAAAGTGAAGTTAATTATTTATAAAACTGTGGGCAACTTCAGCTGGCAATGCTGGCTGGCTTCTGGGCAGCCGAGTGTGAATCGTTAAAAATTCAACTTTCCACTACGCGCCCGTAACGTAACCGTTTCGAAATTAAGATGTCGACTCGTTCGATGTAAGCTCTAAGGTATAGCATGACAATATACGAGTAGATTAGTATTTTATGTACTTAAGTTGCTTAGTTTATGTACTTGACGACCTGTTTGGCGCATGGGTACTAACCCCACCTTCTGCGCCAGAGGTCCCATTCGCCATTCCAGAACCTTTCCGCCCCAACGGTCATCGGTTCTTCTCGCTATGTGTCCCGCCCACTGCCACTTCAGCTGAGCAATTCTTCGAGCGACGTCAGTTACTTTAGTTCTCCTGCGGATCTCCTCATTTCTGATTCGATCACGAAGGGAAACGCCGAGCATAGCTCTCTCTAACTCTTACTAGCGTACCCTAACTAAGCAACCAATCAACTTGATTTATGGCATAGAATTAGTTGAAAGGACGGAGAGTAACATAAGCTACTTCTTATCCCGATATTCCCACGGGAACGGGAACCACGCGGGTGAAAGCGCGGGCAGCCGCTAGTGTTAGAATACGATTGTGAGATTTATTCACAACATTTGTTGTGTATCTCTTTAAAAGGTGTTAATATGTTTTTACTGTTCGTTTGCAAAATACAGAAAAAACCTTGTTCGCTTAGATCAGACGGTGAATGTTAAAGAATATCTGATGCAGACATCCCTGAACGTATCCCTTTCAATGATGCCAATCTTAAAGTAAAAATCTATATATATGTGAATAAGTGGGTAGTCGTTATTAAAATATAATAATTGTGAAGATCACTTGACGACCTTTGGCGCGGGGGTACCTACTCTATACCCGCCTTTTGCGCCACAAATCACAAGTTCGATCCCCGGACAAGACAAATATTCGTGTACATAAACATGTCTATTCGTTTTGGTCTGTATGTGTGGTGTTTAATATGTATAAGAGCTAGCGCAGACGACGGATAACGGAGGACTTTTTGTCCGCGACACGTCTTTATTGTTAACCAAATAAGATTCAACTTAGACCGCGTATATCCGCGAAAAGTATAGTCCTCGTTATTTATTCAACTTTATGTTCTTAGTAATAAGGTCGTGTCGCGGACAAAAAGTCCTTCAATGTCCGACGTCTGCGCAGGCCATAAAATGTATGTATTTACAAAAAAAGTATATAAGTACCTATGTTTATCCGTTATCTTATATAGTATCCATCACAAGTTCTTAATGAAAATTAACATGGTGGGCTAGATAATTGGTGTGATTGTATGCAATTTTTTTTTTTTTAATTTATATTATTCTCTGAACCATTTACTTTTTAATGCGAGCAATTCTTGGTGCCACATTATGGAATACGAGCGAGCTCCTGAGTAGATTCCGATGGAAATCGTTTCGGAATGAAGGCACATTCGTGGCAGCCGATATCCGTCGAACTGCTGAAATACGCGATGGTCGCACATTCCAGTGGCACTGTGGAGACATTATATTATGGATTCGGAGCATTTTCTAGATGTTGAGGTGAGATTAATCCAAATTCTTTTAGCTGTTATTGCTTTAAGTAAGAAACACTCAAACATCTAAAAATCCTGTAAAATATTAGTGGGATATCGTAGTAAAATACATAGCAAGTACCTACATAGTAAAATGATTTTTCCCCAACTGAAAAAGCAGATAAAAGAAACTGATATGAAAGTCCACGAACGTTCCTCTTTTTAACCCACTTGGCCCTGCCAGGCGTTATAACACCGCTCAAATCATCAGTCAAATATGTCAAGTGTGTAGTTAGGTATACTCATAAGTACGAGTATAAAAAAATGTTATGGTGTTTTAACCACTTTCTTTTGCATAATAATTTAAAAGAGCCAAGTTAGACTCATCGATAAAATTAAAAGCCACTTTATCAAATAAATGCTCGCGTAAAAAAACGAGTAAAAAAAGGTTCCAGATTTATTGCCCGAAATTATTCGAAAGATAGGAGCAAACGACACGTCTTGTACAATCAACGGCAAACACTTTGTTCCGTTCCCACAAATGATTTTCAGTTTAAACTCCAACACATAAAGTTCACATTCGACTATCCAAGTTATACAGGTACCTTCGTAAGTGCTAATCTCCGTCATCCTTGGCTGACACCTGTGGCAGTTGTTCCGCAAACATTGCCGTTTCCAGGACTTTATAAAAATACTTTTATTTATTTTGCGGCTTAAGCATGTCATACTTTACGCAAGCGTTAAGGCACGTGTTGAATATCAATGGTAAAGAAAAAAATATCTCATACAAACAGCTCTTCAATAGATTCTTTCCGTTCCTTCTCGTAACAAGCATATGAAAATATGATTCAGCGTTATGTTGATGGTTAACTGCTAAAATAAGTAGCTGTAGCAAAATAACTAGCGGCCGCCCGCGGCCGCTAGTTATCCGCTTCACCGCTTCCATCCGCTTCACCAGCTTGGTTCCCGTTCCCGTGGGAATATTGAGATAAAAAGTTGTTTCAATTCAGTCAGTCTACTACCGGTGTGCCAAATTTCAACCGAATCCGTTCAGTAGTTTTTGCGTGAAAGAGTAACAAACATCATATAATATTATAAGTAGGAAGGAAGGAAGGAAGTAGTAGGTATGAGTAATGGGCATGGAGCAGATGTCCAGCCGTTTCGTAGCTGCTACTACCGTAGAATCATCTGGTGAAGTTAGAAATAATTTATCTAATGTTAAGTAGTAACTATTATGACAACCTTTGGAAAGTAAAAACTATTTATTATATTAATTAATTGCTTCAAAAATATGAAAGTTTATTTTCGGAACCCCAATCCTTCTTAACTAATATTATAAATGCGAAAGTGTGTTTGTTTCTCCTTCCTCCACGCCTTAACTAAGCAACCAATTGACTTGATTGTGGCGTAGAATTAGTTAAAAGGACAGAGAGTAACATACGCGGGCGGAAGCTAGTTTTAATAATAGTGTATATCAATTTTGTTCAATAACTGCAAAATGGAGACAATAACGAATCTGAAACTTTTAAATCTTTTTCCTTTACACTGTATTCAGTGCATTAGGATTAACAGCGAGAACTGCACCGTTCTGAAATCGCATTGGAAGATAATTGAATCGCAGCGAGCAGTGAGTCTTGTGAGGTATACAGTATTTTGTCTTCCTACTAAGGCTGGAAATACACGTCAGATTTTTCTCTCCGATAATCTGATCATACAATCGGAAGGCGCTCGTGCCATACATTTGTTTGAACACTCAATACACATCCGATTCGATAGTCGGATCGGACGTCCGAGTCGGAAAGAACGCTTTTAGGATTTTATTGTCTTAGCCAATTGCCTAAAGTCGTTGTATGCATAGGTACTTCTGTACAGAGACGAAAATTTCGACAATTTTTCCTTCCGAATTTCCAGTTGACTCTCTAGTGCATATTAGTTTACTCTTTGGACTGAGTTTAAAAAAAGTCGGACGTAAAAATCGGACGTGTATTTTAAGTGAATCCGATCAGATTGTCTGATCAGACAATCGCAAGCAAAATCGGACATCTATTGCCAGCCATCCGTAGGCGACTTATATCCGACGCGCCCCGGTTCGGCGAGGGCTCGGCAAGCATCACAATCTCGAATACGCCGCGATGACGAACGCACGCTTTGAATGTTTTCTACGCAGTAGGCACATATGATGGCATATCTATATTGTCTATCGCGTATAGCGTAGCGCGCGGTTGCAATAATAATAATAATTAACTTTTATTAAGAGTCTAAGACAACATACTGTATGATAAATATTCGACGTGTCCTCATAGGTCCCTGTAGCATAATTGGTTAGTGCATTGGGCCGGATTCCCAAGGATGCGGGTTCGAATCCCGTCAGGGCGACATAAAACAAGTTGTTTTTTCTAGTATATTTTCTTATTTAATATTTATCACATAAAAATGGCATTGTAAAATGCAAAATTAAAAAGTTAAGAACATACTGTATCTTTCGTTATGCTGTGACAACGGCAACTGTGACGATCTCGCATTTCTCAAATCTATTACCCTCCCCAGTTTACCAGGATTGCGTTATATCGATTCCTGTAAGATCATAAAACAGTCTCGAGTTGAATAAAAGATGCGGATACTCCTCCACGCAGTCGGTGTAACTTATCACAGGATCTTTTTCTTTTATTTACATTTTCGCTTAGGTTTTAAGAATTAAAAAAGAGTCTGTAGCTGTGGAAAGTGGCTTCGGCTATGTTTTATTTCTGTATGGACACTTGGACAAAATAGCTGAAATCGGAGTCAGGTAAAAAGTATACGTAGATACACTTGTACGCCTTAATTTTGACCATAACAAACATATAAAACACGTTAACTTTTATCCCCCAAATCTGAGATACAAATGTAAAAAAACTGGGACAGCTTCGATTTTTTTCCTTTTAATGGCTTTGCTCTTGATCCCAATCAAGCCCGGGGGTCAAGTCAGGATCCACGATGGAGCGAGCTAATCCAGAAGGTGCCTATTCACCCTTGCTTTGAAAGTGGTCGGGTTATAAGTACTCGGAAATACATACGCAGGGAGGGGGTTCCACTCCTTTGCTGTGCGCAATTTATAAGATGTTGAGTAGTGCTTGGTGCGATATTAAGGTATATAAACCAAGGGGTGGTAGCCCACAGTGCGTCTGGATGTCCTATGGAACAAGGGGATGGCAATATGAGCTGATGCAGCTTCTGTGCACACTCTCCGAAGTATTGTCTCTAAAAGACCGACAGACAGGTAATTTTGCGGCGGGCGGTGAGCTAGTGTGTGAAACTTGCTCTTCACCAGTTCTTTGTCGGCAATTAGCCTCTCAGCTCTGCGTTGGATCGTCTTTAGTGCAGCTAGTTGGTATTTCGCTTTCGATATTGATTTGAACTCAACAAGTCTGAATTGTACCTAATTTAGTTTCTGTTACTTGATTATATTTATTTATTTTTAGGAAACAAACGGTCATACAGCAAATTTGTTACATTTAGAACTTATCCTAGAAAATACCTATAGTTCCCTCTATTGCTTATTGAAAAAAATACTTCACTGATACAGTAGAATGACATAATTTAAAAGTTAAAAATACTTATTTATACATACATACATTATAATTATAAAAAACAACAACGGGACTCAAACGCGACATTTGATATGCAGTATATCAAGAACAAATCTTTTCAAGTGCGGACACAAATACAAAAACACATTTATTGCACAACACCAATCCTTCCTCGAATGAAAACTCGTAAAACGAGGAACAACAGCCCCTAGTCGATTGCTCACGCAACCCCGACAATTCGGCAGTTGATTTCACGCGTAAAAGTGAAATCTCATTTCATTTACACATCAAAGAATATTTTTATATTATTTATGATGTTTTTATTACGCTGGAGACTTCGAATCTCCCTAATTGCGAGTGGAATTTGTTATATTTGAAATGGTAAAGCAATCAGCCGTATACAAATCAAGAAAGGATATGCGTCGACATTTTCTGATCGTAATATCTTACCCTAGGTATTCCGACAGATAGCATATACAGTCGTTGACTTGTGTTGAATGAAGAAACACAAAGTGACTCACTTGTGAAAAATTTCAAATGAAATGTCGAAATCCGTTTTACAATGTCAATTGAATCAAAAATATATATCGGACACCGTAATCGGAAAGCTTTATCTCAAATCTTCCTTAGAGCCTCTAAAGCGATTTGTAAATTAATGTTAGGTGCCTATAGGATCTTTTTCTCTTCGATGAGATTCAATAGCAAAAGAACTTCTCAAAATGATTTATCGGTTCTGAACAAACGGAGTTTGAGAGCCAGATTTTTCATCGAGAGAGCTACTCTTAAGTCAACAAAAGCGCAGGTTACTAATAGCATTTCATATATCATGACCATTAAGGAAAGTTCGTACGTTTCAGTGCGAATAGCCAAAGGGACTGGTAATAGAAAGCTCTCCTGGCAACTCGCGAATCACTCCCACAGGGATCGAGAAGGAAACGGGACGCCATATTGTGAACTGTTCGTGTTACGTGGTTTATTTGTTTGTGTTAATAGGTACCTTTTGTGTTCTTTCTGATTTGCTACAATTCAGCGGGCCTACCATCATCTATTAGAAACCAACATATCATAAAAACGTTTTGTTTTCGTTTTGTTATTATTATAGTTGTTACATTTTGACACACTTCACACTTTGGAGGCGATTAATGATAAAACAAGCTTACTTTAAGAGATTCGTAGTACGATATAGCATGGTAAGATTGAAACAATACTGCGCTAAGAGATAGCGGTAGCCCCATGAAGTCATCGCAATTTTTTTTGTTTATAAGAGGACGGACTTAAACACTATGTATAGAGCTATTTTGCTTATAATATTACTTTACGTATTAATATTGCTCAACAGCTCGGGGTCAGGGCCCAAGATAACTACGATATTTTGTCGTTAGAGATAAAAGAAAAATAGCGAGGATTAAGACTAGAAATTTCTTCCGGCAATTTGTTGAGAGAGTACTAGCTGGTCCGTTTACGTTACATTCTTTTGGTGTTTATATATCTTTTACCAAGGTCAACAAGTCAACTTTTGCAAGTTTTATTCTTAAGGGAGGTTTAGACTAGCAATAAAACATGCAGAAGTTGAATTCTGCAAGCTGTTACCACTGTGTAAATAGGTATGGCAAGCTAACTTCTATAAGTGAAGTGGCTGGCAAACTTTACTGCAAGTTCTATTCTATACTCGCTACAAATATTGCATGTAATGTAAATGGACCAGCAAGTGCTCTCTCAAAAAATTGCAGGATGTTCTTGCTAGTCTAAACCTTGCTAAAATTGTAGACAATCTAAACGGACATGAAAATGTTTTCCCAAGAAAATGTAAGTCATCGCAAATCTAAAGGATCGGGCAAGACCTTGCAAGGAATATCTTGCGGGTCACTTGCGACCGTGAATTGTGCTCCGAATATTGCACGTGATGTAAACAAACCAGAAGAACTCGCTCAAGAAATTGCTGGAAGCTTGCTAGTCTAAATCTCGCTTTGTACTCACTTCCTACAAACATCGTAAGTGATCGGGCCATGCTGTTTCTGAAATGTTTACGTCTAATATCAAACTTTATAAAATAACGGTGATTTAGTGCAAAAATTACAAGAAAAGCTTTTTCCATCTTAAGTGCTTTCACAAATAAACCTACTGATTTTATTTGGTACCTTGTCCATAATAATCATTGTTTACGACTTGGTCCATTATGAGAACCACATAATACAATTTATTACTCATTCAAAGTATGAGTTCATCTGAATTTGAGTGAAGTATCTCTTTGAGCATTTGAAACCATCATATTTTCAGTGTCATGCTATGCAATGATGCACATCAAGACGATATTAAATTGAGATGAAATTGATTGTACAGTCAACAGAAGGTAGACTTTTCAATTTATTTTCACTGAAATATTGTTTCGGATGTCTTTATGAACATACCCTTTTGATAGCCTTCATAACTGATGTTAAGTATTAATAAGGCTGAAGATGGAAGCGCGCGTCTCCCGGAATCCTCTACTCTGAGGAACTAGCAATTATATCACTAACTGCCGGAACACAACAATGCTGAAAACGTTGTTGTTATGACATTAGACTTAGATAAGATGGTGGAGACAGGCGGACTTACAACAATTCCTACCACCATCCAAACCGAATACAATATATACCCCCATTGGGAATTGAACACGGGACCTCTGGGTCTGATACCAGTTGGTACCACTAGACCACAGAGGCGGTCAAACCACACTCTCATAACAGTGCTTTCGTCATATCTGTTGTTTTTTCGTGATGTTTTTGAGAAGCTATATTTGTATGCATAACTACCTTTTGTAATTTACCAACAAACATGAGCGAAGCCTATATAATTCATTTAATTAAAATCAAAACCTGTGAAACTATATTAATAGTAGCGTTGGTAATTTCGCATGTCTAGTTGAACATAGATTCTAATTAACGCTTAGAGACATACGGAACGGTACATTAATTAACTCCATACATAGTAACATCCATAAGACCGTAAGATCTGTTGAATTTACCATATCATATCTGTTTGAAATAAAGCTGTTTTTCTTCTTCCTTTCTATTTAAGAGCTTATTAGCTCTTGTCGGTGAAGTCTTCTCCACTCCTACTGAAGTACGTGGAGTGGAGTTTCTAGATTTTCTTTTTTTTTGTGAAAATTAGTATCGAGTCTTCAAGATTTGCAAATGTATTCGTCATCGAAATCTTTGACTTTGTCTCTTATTACTCATGTTTATTAAATTATTTCCGAATTACGGACATGAGTATGAGTAGTAATCACATCCGGTAAATCGTTGGCAACTGAAAAACACATACGTAAACTTCTGCTAGAGTAGACTATTGAAGTATCCGTAGTACATCATCATGACCTCAGCCGTTAAGACACTGTGGTCTAGTGGTAACAACCACCGGTATCAGACACAGGGGTTCCGGGTTTGATCATAGCGGGGATACATATTGTATTCGGTTTGGGTGGTGATAGGACTTCTTGTAAGTCCGCCTTGATTGCTACCACCATCTTTTCTAAGCCTGACGCCATCACAACAATGTTTTCAGCATTGTTTTGTTCCGGCAATTAGAGATAAGATAGCCAGTAGTTCCTCAGTAATGTGGATTCGGGGAGAGGTTCGCTTCCATCTTCAGCCTTATCAATACTTAACATCAGGTATGATGAAGGCTAAGAGTCTCCCCGTTGTTCATAAAAAGAGCAGTCGTCCCTAGTTTGCTTGACAGTAATTCGATAATCGTATAAAAAGTAATCGTCAGTTTCTTAAATAAGAGGACTGTCGTTCACCGTATTCTAAGTATTGGCAAAGAAAATTCTTGCTCAATTTAAAGTATTACAAAGTTCAAACACTGGATTAGCCACAATTTCTTGCGTCATAAACTCACAACATTTATATAATAAGAAAGAAAGAAAGAAAGAAAGAAAAAACATTTATTAGCCACATACACACAGAAGATACACACACACACACAACAATACAAGGAGCTACAATATTAACATTTAAATGAAAAACAAATTAAGCGTGCAGGGCCAATAAATACCCCGTCTCAGTATAATGCTACTGAGCCACTAATAGATGTGCAAAGTGACCCAGTAGCGCTGTTATTCTGACGGGGTTTACAAAGGACACAGACAGTCAAAAACAAGTAAAATAATAATAGATAAATAACAAAATTTATAAATAAAAATATAAAGCAATAAAATGTATAAATATAATAAGTCATACAGATAGATAAATAAAAATATAATATTATGGCATTATGTGCACTGTTGTTTGCCGATGACTCGAAGAAACGACAGTCGGTGATTGGTTGGCAGACGGGACAGATTGATAGACTTATAATATGTCAATGTCATCGCCTCCTCACTTCCTTCCACGTCAAATGCGCCACGTTTTGTATTTAAGTAAAAATATAAATAATGCCATGTGGTTGTTGCAATACCAAAGCGTTTATGTCCAGCGATTTTTAGTACTGAGCAAATGTTCATCCAGTTCGTAAAGATATGCTCCATGCTCAGGAAAAAGTATTGCGGCCTCATCGGGTACGATCCCCGTAACGCTAAGTGCGAAGTGAAAACACCTAAGGTACGCGTGACCATTCTGTATTTTGCAATGCTAAGAGGTGTTTTTTTAAGTGCTTTTTCAGTGTTTCTTTCGATTTTAGTTCACGCATCGGCGGCGGGAGATCGTTCCAACACCGTGAAGCAGCATATCTAAATGACCCTCGAAAGGCCATGGAGCGATGTTTGGGGGTCAAGAAGGTGAAAGTACAAGCTCTTTTTGGGTAAAGTTTACGCTGAGCCGCCCAGACTAGTTTGTCATACAGGTACTTCGGCTTCTTTGAATTGATTATATCGAACATAAGACCAGCAAGATGAAGCTTTCTGCGAGCCTCCATCTTTAGCAGATTAGCGGTGTTAAGGAAAGGAGTAACATGAGAACGAGGTGGTATGTGAAAGCAAAATCTGGCACAAGAATTTTGGACACGCTGGATGAGTCGCTTGGTCCTAGCCAGCAAACATGGGCCATAGACTGTGTCACAGTAGTTCAAATTTGATAGCACTAGTGTCTCGCATAATCTAATTCTGAGATTTTCGCTTAGGTACAGCCTAATCCTATAAAGTAATTTTAGTTTATACAAACTGTTGCGAACACATTCAGTCACATGAGCCTCGAAGTTGAGGCTGCTGTCCATAACAAGCCCCAGATTTCTGACCTTCTGAACACACTCAATAGTTTCCCCATTTAGAGAGATGTTAATAGATATATTATGATTTTTGAAATAAGTTAGTTTCTTCGTAGTGCCAAACATAATCAACTTGGATTTTGTGGGGTTCAGTGTTAGGCAGTTTGATTTGCACCAGGTAGCAATCCGAGCCAGATCCTCGTTCAGTTGTACCTCAGCTAATAAATAAGATATATATCACCCTGATTTGAAAGGCAGGATTATCTTGCATGTTCGTAATAAGCAAGTTTCGTGTTCAAGAGTTTCTGGTACTTAGCGGAATGTACCTACTTCGAAACAACGTTTTTTTAAACCGTTAAGACACGTTTGTGATGCATAAGACTTATAGCAATTTTAATTTTTTTAAAAGGTTCAGTATGTGGTGTAGCACCCAGCAACTCCACAGACTTTGATATTGGTACGGATCAATTACTTTTATGATCACACTTCTCTGAGTAGTTCTGGAAATAAATGAGGAAACAAAATAAAACCTGTAATTAAATAAGACGCAGTGAGAAAGGATTTCTTACGTTTCTCATCGTTACAAGGTCTCACGCCTTAGGGCTTTCTGAACCGATGGCGTAGCTTCTTTGACATTCACAAGTGCTCGTAAGAGCCTAGATTGAAGATCCAAAGTATTATACTTGGTATCCTACAAATATTTTAAAGTACAGTCAAGCTTTACTGTTGCTTTTAGTTACGATAACCGCCGCTACTACGACTGAAATGAGGGTACTCTCAAGGTCTAATTGCAAAGCCATATGTGCTGTTGACTGTACCTTATTTGTCCATGTATCGTAAAATATTCATCAGCCTTTTTGCACCACTAGTGTGAGTAATATTTTATGGACGCTTTTAAGTATAAAAAGCTGGCACTAGTGATTCATAAAACCGTATGAGCATAAATATTTCATGAATAATGGAAACAGTGACAGTCTAGTTTAGACGTAGGTATTTAATATTTAGCATTACGTATTTACCCAAATATGTGCAGCGAAAATGATTAAAACAACTCAAATTCCACTGTTTGTAACATATCCATCCATAGATAGTATAGTTGCGTGCCTGTGAAGCTACGCTACACATATTCATTTTCTCCCCATAACACGGAACAATATATAAGTCTTGTATACGAAACGTTACACTTTGTGTATGGTGTTTGATGGGATCACTAATAAAATGTAAACATATTCAAATGAATACAACGTAACACCTTTTCACTTTTACCGCTTTCAAAAAGTACACTAACTCATCGTTGAACAGATAAACAAACCATTGATCTTAAAATGTAAAAAACTAACATGCAAGGGTGATATCTATAAATCAGACATGGCGGAGAAACGCTGGCGCGATGGTAATTAGAAAAGTGACAGAGCAATTACTGCGCAGCGTATGGCGCATGCGCGTATGGCGATTGTGATGCGTACGCGCACAGTGGGCTGAATCCGGTGGACAGTGAAACCAATGTGCCGCATATTTCGCTTATATTTATTAATAACAATTGTAATAGATTAACTTTACTCACAATTACATTCACAATATTTACATAATATTCAACATTTATTTTTTAATTTCAAGAAAAAAAAAAATTAAAACTCCATGACGGTTAAAACTCAATTGAAAACGGATAAAATAATATAAAAACCCCCGACCTAATTATCAGTCGGGGGCTGCCGTTAAATGAACTATAGTTTTGCAGTGTTTATAGTAACGTGAATAATTGGATTTATTTATATTTATATTCATGCTAAAATTTGTAATAGTGATGGCAGTCCCCGACTTTTCTTAGTATGGAGTAAATATGAAAAAGAAAATGCAGACAATATTTATTTAGTGTGGAGTAAATATGAAAAAGAAAATACAGACAATATTTATCAATTACTGATCTAAAACGTGATTTCAAACTTTCCAGTTATAATCATGTCTTAATATATGATATACCTTATTATGATTATTTTATATTTTATACCAATAATATTTCGTATTTCTTATATTCTGGTTTCGTGACAGTGTCTTCATAAACTTTTATATCGCCGTGATGTTTACTTTTCCAATAAGTTGAATAAAAAATTGAAAGCCGACAATAATCCTCAATGGAGGCAAAGGCAAATTGATCTAATTACGAAAAAAAGTAATTTAATTTGTTCTCCAGAAAGTTTATCGAAGGAGGAAAGTCAGAGCCGTCGATTCTTATTCAATCCAATTAAAAACTCATTCCAGGAGCATCGAAACGACTTCAATTACTCAACTTAATTGTTTCCATTTATCATTGAAAAGGATACCTCTTTAAATTAATCAGTATAAAAATTCACAACTGTTTCTGTAAATCTAAGCATTATTTTGGATCATATTGCTGAGATAGAGATTCCTGTATAAAATTATTTAGATCCTTGGTAAAAAAAAAAGAAATATCAAAGCTTATTGTATATAAAGTTAGGAAGTGCCTCCGCTGCACGTTAAAGATATTTACAAACTGAAAATACGACTTTGCGTATATTCTTTTCGATGATTGGATATTTTAAACAATGATTATGAGTACCTCTGTGCACCTCCTGCTAAACGATTAGTCTGCTTGAAACTCTGACAATGTTTTTTTTGTACAGTCGCGTGCATAATATTTCCTCTTAATTAATTGTCGAAGTGTCGGTACCGTTGCTCGGAAGCTTGTATTCTCAGAGTTATACTAGTACTCTTAGCTGTTATGTTCGTTAAATGAAATGGTTTGCTTAATTTAATGTACAGTTAGATGTTTTTTAAAGTGAAGAATTATTGAAATCATTCTGCATGACCACTGCTATATCATGCGATATGATATAGCGCATCATGCTGTCTTGCTTACTCCGCTACGATGTGAGCGGGACAGTGACACGTTATCGAGTTATCGAGTCGATAAAAGTCGCTCATGCTACGCCTACTGAAGAGATAAAGAAAAAATCTTGAACGATATATGATAAATTCAATTCTGATAATGTAGACGGACATAAAATAATCTGGTTTCTTTTTTATCTATATTTTTATGGAGTATTGTGGGTTTTATCAACAATAACTATTGTTTTGCTATTATATGAGTTTACCATGTACAATACCTATTGTAACAAGTGAGTATTATTTCTACGGTTCTTCCACACACAAACCAAGTATCAGCATAATGTAATCACGAAATAGCCGTTCAGTTCATCACTGGAAATTAAATACTAATCTAAAAACATAGTAAAAAACTGGAAGCTACTTACAATGTAGCGAGATAAATCATATATGATACGTTGTTCAACTGAAATTAATTTGTTTTCCGTTTGTATGCGCAAACACATATCGGCGTAATGGCGTAGCGCTTGTGCGCGCGGTTGTACAGTAAGTGGAGCGGGGCGGTAACGAACCGAGCGACGCGAAACTATTCTGCACCCATTCACCTTGCTGGCTGGCCAAATGTCTTCATTTATTAAATCACACACTACTGAGACTAATTGATTGTTGTCGTTGTGTAGGAGTATTCAATTCGGTGGGCATTTAGTTGGCACAACTTCAGATTCTGTTTGTGACAACAATGGTTTTTAAGTATAACATTTAAAGACAAACAATACATTTTCCAAATTAACAAATATGTAAACTTACCTTTTTCTCTTCTTAACATTTTGATTGTTATAAATATCTCGAGAGTTTTGAAATCTTTATCGTTGTTGCAGAAGTGACGGTGACGTATCGGCGTGGGCTGCCGGTAATCACGGTGCCGCTGCCATCGCGTCGCGAGCGATGCCGGTTCACGCTGCGCCCCGTGTCTCAGACCGTCGGGGACCTGCTCGAGCAGGTGCGTAAATAACTAAAATAGACATATGTGTAATTATAGTGTTAAATTAGATATAGCATAGATAGAACTATGCCTACTTCGAAATATCTTCATTTCTTAATTGTATTGCTAAAATATTTCCTAGTGGTGATTAGATTACTTACATTATACCGCTTATTTCACAATAATCTGTTAGTATTATTTTCGTAACATAACATGTTTGTAATATTGTATGATACCTCTAAAAGGGTGAAACATGAAAGAGGCAGGTGAAACGGCTTTCCTGATTTCCCAGAGGAATAGGGAAATTTAAATCAATTTTCTATTCACGGCCTAAAATCATAAATATGGTTATTAAGTTGTGCTGTGACGTAGTGCCTCGAGATGGCGCTATGTTGAATAAGTGACACAAATTGTGATACTGTTTGAATTAGAATATTATTTGAAAGGAGATCATTCAGGTTACATATATTATTAGGCACTTTTCTGAAGTGCCGGCCAACAAAGAAATTGCTACGTATACGTACGCACTTTTAGGAAAAAGGCCTAAAAATAATAATCTCTTATATTTAACGCTCGACTTTAAAGATATGAGTTGGATATTATTGTCTTCCAATTGGCTTCAGGAACTTGCTTTATGGTGTCGCCAAGTTTGAGGACCTGGAGAGGTATTTTTGAATCATTCGAATTATTACTCGCATACGGAATCGCAAGATTCGCAGGCGGATGCTAAAAAGCGTATTTCTGAAATTCCAATTCGCATTCGAATCTGCAACGGGTGGGCCCGACCACTCTTTTTTTATCCGAGTGACAGATAGTTTGACGTTTAGCACTTAATGTCATTTTCAAATTGACATTGACATGACGGATAGTTTGACAACTTAAAAACGATTCGATTCACGTAATTAAGTCCGATTCAGTATCGGTTTTTTTTAATCTATAGAGAGTTTCCGGTTTTTAAATATTCTGCGTAAAATGAAATAATGTCAAGGGAGTTTAAGAAAACGGCAACACCGTATTCGAGTGATTAAAAAATGCGACAAAACAGAAGTCGGTGAATTTCAATTCGCATGCGGATTGAATTCGCATAAGAATTATAACTTTTTAATTTTTGCATTTAACAATGCTATTTTATGTGATAAATATTAAACAAGAAAATATACTAGAAAAAAGCAACTAGTCTCATGTCGCCCTGACGGGATTCGAACCTGCATCCTTCATCAATGAGAGAAATATCTTCGCATATTTCCATTGACTTATATATTACTATTGCATATTTCTCTCATTTTAATAGTCAAACATCTGTAAAGATGTTTCTTTCGAATGCGAAGATATTTCTCTCATTGATGAAGCGACGGTGGCCAACACCGTAGAACGGTGAATATACTAGAAAAATTCGACGTGTTCTCATAGGTCTCTGTAGCATAATTGGTTAGTGCATTGGGCCGGACTCCCAAGGATGCGGGTTCGAATCCCGTCAGGGCGACATGAGACTAGTTGCTTTTTTCTAGTATATTTTCTTGTTTAATATTTATTCGCATTATATTATTCAAAAATACGTCTCCTGGGTTTAATCCCAAGTGAGAAAATAATTTGTAGACCGTGTTTAGTGTTATTATTGTATATGTATGTGTAGTGATATTATCGTTCAATTCCTATATCCTATAGTTAATAGTTTATACGCACGCAGGATGATCTTATTCAAGAGGGCCGATATGGACACGAAATGAAAAATATCTCGCGGTACCCGAATATCAGGTCAAAATAATATTATAATTTATTTAACATTTCTGTTTGTTTATCAGGTGAAGGGTGAAGACCGCGGCGTGGAGCGCGCGGTTGCGCTAGCGGCGGAAGAGCGCGTTCGCATCGCTGCGAGCGACACCATCGAGTCGCTGCTGGAGACCGACTTCAGGCTCATCATCAACGACACCGAATACTATGTCAAGTCGCCCGCGGAGGTCAGTGCTTCTTTTATCATCATAGACTTCTAAACGGGCTATTTTTGCTCAAATGTGTGGCCTAGCTCTCTAGCTCTTGCTAGAGTCCAGCATATAATGTCAGAGTCAGACAGAAATAGTTGCCGAACAGAAATAGCATTAATCGAATCATTTTATTAGGTAGTCATTTAAAACGGGTGACCGCCAGTGACACCATCGACACTGGTCGAGACTGATTTCAGACATGAGCCTGAGTTAGGCTCACTCGGTGCCGTTAATGATGAATCAACGACACCGAGTATTACGTCAACTCGACCCACGTGGGTCAGTGTTTTTATTCTTCTTAATAAGATCTTTCGCCGTCCCGTACCGGATAGCATCATCTCAGCCACATGACACCCACTGCTGGGTATGTATAGGCCTCCCCCAAGGATCACCATGACGATCGGTCCAGTCGGTCCACCTTGTCAGGGAACTACCTAAGGAGCCACGGAGTGTCGCCGTCGTCCGGTGCGCGATCGCCATTCCAAAACTTTACCGGCCCAGTGGCCATCGGTTCTTCTTGCTATGTGTCCCGCCAACTGCCACTTCAGCTGAGCAATCATTCGAGCTATGCCGGATATCAGCGATCAGCAATTCTGACTTTGACAGTCGATGCTTTTCGACACCATCGAGTCGCTACTCCACATCGACTTCAGGCTTATTTATTTTTATTTATTTATTGAACCATTTATTTCAGGCATCTGATGGCCCATACAATAAATACCTTATAGACTAGCATACATACATTATATTAAAATTACAATTTTATTTTATTTCACGTATGGACGGCGACGTGTTGCGCAACGCGGTGTCCGGTAACCGACCGCGGAATCGTCGGAACAAAACACCTTTCGGCCAAAAATCTTCACTCATGAAGGTCGCCAGATGTTCGGTCGGTGCCCTCACCACAAATGAGTTAAAATTCACATTGTGGCGTGACTCCAATCGTTGCACCCTCAGCGTGTACTTTGACTTGATGCGTTTATATTCCATTATATCATCATCATCGACACCGAGTACTACGTCAAGTCACCCACAGAGGTCAGACTGACCTCGTGGCAATCAAAACGCTGACTCAGCGTTTGATTCTTCTTCTTGAAGTCTTTCGCCGTTCCCTGGCGGAGGTCGGTGATCGTCAATGAGTTTGTTAGTTGCTGCTTGGTAAACAGGGGAATTGATGTGCGGGCATCGCCGCCAGCGATACCGCCTAGTCGCTGCTCGAGACCGACTTTAGGCTCATTAAGTCAGTGCTTTCATTCTTCTTCTTACGTTAACGAAATGTACACTTTTAGTTGGGTTGTGCAAAGCTTATTTTTTAACAGTTTAAAAATTTGATTCTAAAAAAACTAATTCCCTTTTCTCGAAACTATGTAACGAACAAAAATGATGTTAAAGATACGAACTATAAAATAAGCAACTTTTACATAATTATATTAAAGCAATATCTGTTTAATTTGCTCGCAAAAATTTGGTATCCGGCAAACATCCAGCTGATAAATATTTGGCATAAAGTTATTAAATATTAGAATTTTCCGCAAACCTTTGTAAAATGTAAAATCAGATGAGCGGGGAGGCTCGTTAATTTTAATTAATCCATATAATGTGTGGGATCATAATTTTAATTGTTGATGTTGGAAAATAACTTGATAAAAAATTGTGCTGAAAATAAAGTCCGAAACGAATATTCGTCCGATTGTCGTTATTGATTTTCGGATTAGACCCATGTCTCTCATCTCATACAGTATAATTACGATAATAAAACTTCTATTTTGACGTGACAAATTCACGATAACTAATCGACCGTGCGGCATGCGACAGGATGGAAATGGGATGGGTTTGCGTTTACGCTTCTTAACTGGAATAATTGGCCAGTTGATCATCCGTTGACGCTGTTTAGTATGTTGATTAGCGAGAAATCTCGTGGTCATTGCTGAGTGTTTCGTTTACTTAAGCAGGTAATGGAGGACATAAAATTATTGCGAGTTTAATATAGGTATTGGCACAGAATACTTAATAGTACAAGTAGTATTTATTTGCTCTGATATTTATTGTTTAGAAAAATACCTAGTAGAAAAAAAGTCTTAATATAAATACCGAAGATAACATTGAAAATGCAAAAAATTATAAGCACTTGGCTCGTCTTTCACAAAATTATCGATATAAAACAAATGACTGTTCTTAATGGGTGTGATTCATGATTTTGTAATTTTTGCATTTTTCAATACTATTTTTATACTTATGGTAAATATTAAATAGAAATTGACCACTTGAAGTAGTTATTTATCTATTTATATATATACGTTTGTACTTATTTTATATATGTATGTATGTATTTATTTATGTATGTATGTTAACCTTAGCCTATTAACATAAATTCTTAAAAATTTCTACACTCTTTACATGTGTGCGTCTCCTCTTACCTATAATTTTATTTAGTTAACAAATGTAAAATCCGTTATTTGCTGTATGTGTAGTATTTAAGTTTTGTTAAGTTTTAATTTAGAGCTGTGGATTTTGAAATAAATAAATAAATAAATAAATAAAGAAAAATATTGGAAAAAATTAAGTCGGCCACAAGTGAATTCTCAGACGGGAATCGACCCCGCGACCTTTGGAAATCCGGTCCAATGCTCTAACCGCTGAGCTACCGAGACTTCGAGACCGAAGAAATATTTAATATTTACCATGGGTGTGATTCATTTTTAGGGTTCCGTACCCAAAGGGTAAAACGGGACCTATTACCAAGACTCCGCTGTCCGTCCGTCTGACTGTCTGTCTGTCACCAGGTTGTATCTCATGAACCGTGATAGTTAGACAGTTAAAATTTTTACACATGATGTATTTTTGTTGCCGCTATAACAAATACTAAAAAACAGAATAAAATAAATATTTAAGGGGGCTCTAATACAACAGATACCTGTAGGCTTAGCACGAATAACTTTCGAATAAGTATCGAGGAAGTAAAGTAAAAAAATGTATGACATATTGAGCAACTTTCATACCGGACGTAAATGGAACTACATTTTCTTATTTCGATAGTTTTCGTGCTAACCTGTAGGCCTAGCACGAATAACTTTCGAATAAGTATCGAGGAAGTAAAGTAAAAAAAGCATGAGATATTGAGCAGCGTTCCCACCGGACGTAAACGGAACTACATTTTCCTGTACATTTTTTGACATTACGTGCTCGATACGTGCTCGATACTATTTCGATAGTTGTTCGTGCTAACCCTACTGGATTGGTGTGATCCCGTACTTACGAGTACCTGCCTATGCATGGCTATAAAAATTAAAATGATGAAATGGTATTTCCTCTTAGGGCCCACTATAGGCCAACGAAAATCAGATTGCTTTACATGATCATCTGTAATATCAATATTAATGAAAAACTGAATTTCAAATTAAGATGCAGCAAACTACAGGACTAACACTAATGACTATGTTACTCAAAAACACGATTGCATAAAATTTTCTCGATAGAAAAAAATTGCGAAGTTGCCTCTATAATTAACACGATAAACTGCTAGTATTCAAGTAATACATTAAAATAAAGCTTGGAACTTTTTAGTATAATTACACTATAGATAAGCCAGGGCTTATGTTATACATTTTTTGTAAATAACCTATAAATATCCTTTAATAAAAGAATTTCCTTTATTTCTTCATTCCGGACCGGCCGAATGGGGCCGGAGAATTATATAGTAAATATATAGTAATGCTTATTTCTCATAGAAATAAGGCAGCATTTACTTTGCAGTTAGCCGTTGCAGTTATGACTTTTGTTTTTGGCCTAGAGCCCGCCCTTAACAAATTTAGAACAAGAAATGTAGTGACAGCCTATTAATTATTTAAAATTAAAACTATGTTACGTTGATTGTTATTTCGTACAGAATTATTTTTATTTCAATAAATTAAATTATATCATATAACAGTCAACTTAACTAGATCATTAAAGTCTTAATTGTTCAAAATGAAATGAGAACCAATTGACTCGCAATTGAGTCAAATATTCGTTCAGGCCTGGAAACGTAACTTTTTACAAAAGGACTGTTTATTAAATTGTTTACGGCCGGTTTATAGCTCTAATTAAATTTTATAAACAGATGAAAACTCGAACTCCTTTGTTGATGTCTTTATTTTAGTATAGTCGACACAACTTTAGCTTTGCAGTTCTTTAATGAAACGGAAAATGTATTATGTACAGTCGGAGAATTTCCCGGTCGTCCAGTAGATAGAAATGTTTATTCGAAAAGTAATATGTTTATAGAAATAATTTATTATTTAAATAAAATACCAATTAATGTTCTATTATTTTGTTATATAAACGTTATCTATCAAATAACTTTTTGAAATATCGCTCCGTAAAAAATCTTCACTGTACGGTTAACACCAAAAACTATCAAAATAGTATCGAGCGCGTAATGTCAAAAATTGCAAGTATAGGAAAATGTAGTTCCGTTTATGTCCGGTAGGAACGCCGCTCAATATCTCATACATTTTGATACTTAACTTCCTCGATACTTACTCGAAAGTTATTCGTGCTAGGCCTACTGGTTCGCCGATTGTACAATCGGGGAAGTTCGCGGTTAATCAGTAGAGTTTTTTTGGGAAACGTTTTCTCGGAAAGTACTAAGGTTAAATTAATAATTTATTATTTAAATGAAATAACTGTGAATGTTCTATTATTGATGATTTACGGCAGCGAAACGTGGTCACTACTATGGGTCTGATAATGAGGCTCAAGGTAACTCAGCGTTCAATGGAGAGAGCTATGCTCGGCGTTTCCCTGCGTGATCGAATCAGAAATGAGGAGATCCGCAGGAGAACTAAAGTTACTGACATCGCTCGAAGGATTGCTCAGCTGAAGTGGCAGTGGGCGGGACACATAGCAAGAAGAACCGATGGCCGTTGGGTCGAAAAGGTTCTGGAATGGCGACCGCGTACCGGACGACGCTCCGTGGGTAGGCCAGGCCCCTCACAAGGTGGACCGACGATCTGGTGAAGGTCGCGGGAAGCCGCTGGTGGCGGGCAGCGCAGGACCGATCGTCGTGGAGACCCTTGGGGGAGGCCTATACCCAGCAGTGGGTGTCATGTGGCTGAGACGACAACTACGACGACGACGACGTTCTATTATTCGTGATATAAATGTTTTCTATATATCCATTACTTTTTTAAATAAAGGTCCCCGACTGTACCTACGCGACAAGACTATACTTACCTAGGCATAGCTATATAGGTTCTGTGCTGTGCGTAATGTAATGTGCGTGAAACACTTTGCTATGAAAATTAATTCATATAAATATAATAAAGTGAATGGAATCATCTTGTTTGTTGTCCTCAAATAAATTAAATAATGTTAAAAGTTAAGTTACTGCGTCTCGCTGTCCGTTACCTTTACAGGCCTATAACATTTAACCTTTGGTGAACTTTAGCATATAGATTCGATCTCGAAAAAGCACATAGGATACTTTTTGACAAAAAAAAATGTGATTCCTAAGGATCACGATAGAACCGAATACCATGCACGCGTACGATTTCGCAGGCGGAAAGCTAGTAAAAAAACAACGGGTTGCACTCTGGGAGTGCCGGCAGAAGTGAAAACCGCTTAAACGAAAATAACGATCAAAATCCACTATTTCTTGACCACAACTTCATAAAAAGTTGATGAAAACGGAGACCAACTTGATTTGGCAGGTAAATCCATTAAAACTGACCTGGCATCAATATGAAAGTTGATAGTATTGAGAGATCTTTTTATAATGGTTGCTATCTATACTTATAATACTATAAAGCTGAAGAGTTTGTTTGTTTGAACGCGCTAATCTCAGGAACTACTGGACCTATTTAGAAAATTCTTAAACCATTAGAAAGCTACATTTCTCCGGAGTGACATAGGTTATATTTTATCTCGATATTCCCACGGGAATGGGCTCCACGCGGGTAAAACTTCGAGGATCCGCTAGTTAACTAATATACGTAGATCTTTCAAGTGTGACACTTTATGTAATTTGAAATAGGTCAACGGTAAATGGTCTTGTTTACGAATTTTCGACCAGGGTCACGTGTCCTGCCGCGACTTTAACATTTTTTATCCATCCCAAAAATTTAAAACTCTGATGTGCACAACGCCCCTAAAGAAGTTTTCACTTCAAAAATAAATGTTTAAATTAGTATTTTTATCTCTTTGCAATAAAAAATGAATAAACCTTGTTCACATATGCGCAAACCTCAGTCTCGTAAATTTCGTATCGTTCATTGGTTATTCGATTTTCCGAATAAAATGCTCGATTCCATTTCACGTTTCTGCCGACGGCAGCATAATCGATATTTCCGCATTCGCAGCTAACGTGGAACTCACGATTGATTGCCAATTTGCTATGCCATTTGTTAACAAATTTCCCTAAATGTGCGCGAAATTAGGTAACTTGTACGTTGTTTCCTTTTGAAGTTTCGCTTCGGAGCGATTTATTAAAGCCGATATGAATGTTAGCTTACATTTATAGGAACATTTGATTTTGCGTTGTATGTTAGGTACTTAACCTCTGTGATCTTTTAACAAATTGTTGGTATAATACCTACCCAGAGAGATTGACCTTGAAGGAAGAAGGAGAGGGATATTTATTTACGGTTATCTTCAATCCATCGTCAGCCTGTGGACGTCCACTGCTGGACATAAGCCTCTCCTCACGCCTATTGTGGCGTTCATAGGAGGCTATTAGCCTACTGCTACCACGATGGCCAGACGGGGTGGTAGAGGATTTGTTTCAAGTTTTCCTTCTCTCGCATGCGTCGAGCCTCTTAGTCGACTCTTACGACATCCCAGGCATGACATCCCAATTATCTACAATAGTGCCAACAAATATTGTAATAGGTTTTAAATTAGGATTTGGGGAATGGTTTAATACTAAAATTATTCCTGCTATAAGGAAACAATTTATTGTATCTTTCCCACAAAGCAGGCAATTCGGGATAAACAAAAACGTTCCAGTATTTTCTGAGTACAGTCGGGGAATTTCCCGGTTAACCAGTCGTTTTTTTTGGGAAACGTCGTTTCGAAAAATAATATGGTAAAAGAAACAATGTATTATTCAAATGAAATACTTATTAATGTTCTATTAATTTGTGATATGTTTAAACATTTTCTAATAAGTAAATAAATAAGTAAAATGTATTTATTTGCAGAGAACATATTATGAAAAGATAATATAAAATTATAAAGTATAATATGTCCCACTCTCAGAAGAGTATGCAAATTAAATTACAATTTTTATTTTTTTTTCATTTTCATTTCATTATTTGTTATTTTCGTTTCATTAAATTCATACATTAACAAATCATGCATTATTAGATTAAATTAGAAAATATTAATTATAAAATGTCAATATTACGTTATAAAATCGATTAGCACATTACAAAACAATGTCAAGTAGTATGTCACATTAATAAAATAAAAAAATCATACATTAACAAATCAAACATTATTAGATTAGTTCCCTCTCTATCAAAATGTCTTTTTCGCTGAACGACAATTCACGTTGGATGACATGAAAGCAAGGTACCTAGATAGCCGAAAGACAATTCAGCTACATGACATAAAAGCAGAGTACCCGGTCAGCAGAGAGTCATCTCAGCCGGACGGCGTAAAAGCCGAATGAGCTAGTAGCAAAACGTCTGGAATTGCGAATAGTCCGTATGTTTAGAATACCTTATTATGCGGAAGTCAAATTAGTTGGATGACAAAAACACAGAATGAGATAGTAGCGAAAACGTCTGGAAAAGAAAATAGTCTGAACTGTCTGACTGTCTGTCTGCGTTCATGTCTATTTAGTAACAATGGCGTTTTAATATCAAGACGTTTGGGTGATATTTTCATTTTACAAAGTGGGTATTCTGATAGTGACTGGATTTGTTTAGAAAATGTCAAAATAGAATATTAATTATAAAATGTCAATATGAGTCATTAATAATTAGTACTTTACATAAACAATGTCAAGACCAAAAACCACTTCATTGAGAGAGGAATTCGTTCAACGTATAGAAGGACTTGTCAAGGAGCCAGGTAATAATGTATTACTTTTTGGAATAACGCTTCCTATAAAATATCTACTAAGGCTGAAGTCGGATGTAGATGTGATACTATGTATGCTCATTAGGGTTCACCGGTAATTGGAATAACGTTGAGGCAACTTAGTTATCCCAGTTGTATGACTCGTAATTAATGTAGATTCTGCGGAATTGTCATATTACAATGCAACTCAACAATTTGTCCGGTCTATTATGATTTCAGTTGAGGCACAGTTTAGGCTAAGGTGCTAAACGTCTATAGGAATAGATATAAAAAAAACTTCACAAGAATTTTACACCTACTTTCTTCCTGAATCGAAAAAAACTTGAAGAAGGAAGCGTTTTTTTTTGCACAAAAAAGATCTAAGCTCTGTTTCTCCAGATAACTTTTACAGATGTATGATTTTCAGTGATTTAGGATTTCGGGAGAGGCTCGTTTCCATCTTCAGCTTTATCAATACATCAGGAGGTCAATTCTGCAAAATTTTTGTCAAAGTCGTTTCTCAATGGTGTTTCAATAGTAGTGTTTATTTACACTGTTGTAACAAGAACTGTGTAAAACAGGACTACCATTGAAACACCATTGGAATACGATTGTGACTAAGCATTCGCTGAATTGGGCCCCAGGTATGATGAAGGCTAGGAGTCTCCCCGTTGTTCATAAAAAAAAATCAAAGCAGTGAAATCCTTTACATTTTCCAACATTTAAAGCAATATTTGGTTCCGACCTTCGAAAATCGAGTCCTTAAAATACTCGTAGCAGAGTGTGTGCAAGTACAATCGATATTCATGGTATTTTTAACACAGTGTTTTACACACGTTTCTTTAATCAAATTTATCGCTTTTTATATCAGTTGCACTATAAATTTAACATTGAATGTACAAACGTCTAGGTAAAGCTTAATGTAAAAGCTCTGTGGCACGCTATAATGCATTAGGTAAGTACTTACTTATATGGAGAGCATGTATGCATAATGGCAATTAAGCACTTATACAAATGAACTCCACCAAACTTAATTGAAACGCTTCTATTGTACGTAAATGAGTTCAGAGGATTATTAACTGTTCAAGTTTAATTCATCTGTGTCACATTAATGTTATTAGTTGTAATTTTGTTTCAACTCACTGGCCACTTCCAAGCTGAGGTACAAGGAAGGAGGTTAGTTCACAAATTGATTAGAGAAGAGGACCGAAGGAATTCTTATAAGTCGGATTTTTTATTAGAGCAATTTGACAGGGTAGCAATGATATTTTGTAACAATAATGCTTTAAATTGTTTTTCGTAATGATTTGTTCAGATCCAGTAACAGTTCAGTAACTATTGATTCCATTTACGTACATAAATTCGATATTATCTTTATGGCTACATTTTAAGGCAGCATTATTTTTTGAAAATTACTTTGACAACCTGTCAAATTACTCTACTGAATAAAATATCCGACTTATAGGATACAAAAGATTTTGCAATAAATTAAAACCTTTTTGCAGAATCTGCAATATTCAACAAGGTCAAATAATACAATCGCGCAATTCCGAACACTAATTGCCCTGTTTATGTTGGAATCATGACAGAATACTTGTATGTTTTATGAAAACAAAGTAAGTACTTAAGTATAAAGTTTCAGTAACAAGATAATTATCGCATGTTGGTTTAGAAGGAAAATATGATACTTAGTTGTGCAGCGCATATAACATTAATGAGCAGGCAGGCAGGTTTTCAGGTGATTAAATCAGACATCAAATAACAATAAATACATTGATCTGATTCTGAGATAAAGTTAGCCATTTGTATTATGAAAATTAAAACTACTGGGCCGAACTGGACCAATTTTTTATGGGACCAAATGGCAACTATTCCGCATCGAACAAAAAACAATCACTTAACTCGGATCAGTAGGGCAAGCACGAATAACTATCGAAATAGTATCGAGTAAGTATCGAGCACGTAATGTCAAAAAATGTATAGGAAAATATAGTTCCGTTTACGTCCGGTAGGAACTCTGCTCAATATGTCATATTTTTTTTTACTTTACTTCCTCGATACTTACTCGAAAGTTATTCGTGATAACCCCACAGAAATCTCAGCGTAATCGGTGTACATAGGTACATAAAAAAACTTACCAACTGAATTGAGAACCTCCTCCTTCTTGGAAGTTGGTTAAAAATTAAAAATACATACATACAAGAATTTCCGTCCCAGGTGAGAATTGAAAGTGCGACCTGCGCGACCCCTGACTTATTCATAATATCAAGATTTTTTCTTATCTTACTTAAGTTTTTTTTTAAACCGCCTCTAAGTCTTTAGTTATCGCTGTAGTCTGTACTTGAAATATCGTCCTTTGGTGTCCAGAAAATTGGCATGTCTCCAGGATCTGGCGAGCTGGAGATTTCAGATAGCCGCAATATGACCTCAGCAACACTCGTAAAAACTAACGATATGGTGTACCTAGTTCAGTCGAACAGTTTTTAGGGTTCCGTACCAAAATGGTAACTTATGGTGCGACTCAGTCTGTCTGTCTGTCTGTTGGCATAACATCACCGCTGGATATATCAAGACTACAAATGCTATCAACTTGAAATTTGGAATAGGGGTAGATCTATTACTATTTTGCAAATAAAAGAGAAATGTTTTTTTTGCGTCAGGAACTGAAAGGGGGGGTTCCAAAAATTCAAAGTGAGGCTACTAAGGCATGTGGGGTATCACATGAAATAGAGCCGCTTGTACACTTCAAACATTCCTTTTTTCAAGCCGCAGATTTCGACTTTTGATGAAAATTATACAAAAATACCGCGCCCCCCCCTTATCTCCGAAGTTTACATAAAGAAAAATCTGAAATTATTATATGTGATAAAAGCTTATAAAAGTTTATGTAAAGATTACAGAAAAAATAAAACGATGTCTCTAAAAAGCATACTTTTTCAGAGATTAAAAAAAAGTGATTTTTGCTTTTGGTAAACTGAACTCGCCCTATGACGATGTATGGGGACAACATATGATGGTACGGAACTATCGGTGCGTGTGCCCGACTCGCTCTTGACCGGTTTTTACTACTTTCTTTTGGGACTGCCTCGAAATATTAAGTAAAAGTAACTCAATATAAGTATTTGTTTATATTTTTTTATGATATTGTTTCGTTGATGTAAATGAATATTATAATGCTGAAATTCGTAGTGTAGTAATTTCGGTCATCCACTGTAATATTTTTGTTAGAAAGTAGTCTTCGCCCATTCAACTTTTTTTTTAAGTATTATTTATTTATTTATTTAATAATAACACAAGGAGCTTACAATTTTCTTTTTAGAATAGTGCCGCAAAACCGACTAGTCGATTTGTCTGTGGGATCTTCAGTCTCTATTATATATAAGTAATTAAGGTTCTGCTAAATTCTTATAGGTACAAACAAGTAAAAAGTAAAAGTAATAATATTTATTCAACATCATCATGCCATGTTAAGGAAAGGGACTGTATACCATTTGTCCATCCAATACGGATTTAAGGAGGTTTTAGGGTAAGGTTTACTGCAAATACAGTTACACTTAAGCACAAGCTTAACATGCCTTCCGACGAAAGGAGAGGAGCAGCATAGAGGTGCTCGAGAAATTTTTGTTCAACCTTCCCGTAACCAACCATTGCAAAAGTTGCCTTGGCTTCCACGATTGCAAGCCGCGTGTGCGAACCACCATTCCATCCTGCAATTCTTAACCGTGAGAGAATCTAATTATTAGTTCTGGCAATTTAAAAACATGATATTAATAAAGCTCTTTTCTTAAGAGCATTTCCTCGTCCGGTTTCTTCAGAGAGTGACCGTATCGCAAAACTAACTTAACCTATATCGGATATGGAAGTAATTTAGTTTCTTTCGAGACACTGTAGAACTTAAGCGTTCTAGAAAAATATTTTGCAAAGCCTTTACTATTTATGATAAAACTTAAAGAGAAAAATATTGGATAAAATCAATTCAGCCTCAAGTGAATTTTCAGATGGGACTCGAACCCACTAACCACTGAGCTACCGAGACTTAGCAACTTGCAACTTGTCTGATGTTCCGTCAGGGCGACATGAGACAAGTTGCTTTTTTCTAGCATATTTACTTGTTTAAAAAATTAGCATCATAAAAATAGCATTGTAAAATGCAAAATTAAAAATAAAAGTTATAACTTGAACTAGTGCTGTGTCTGGGTGTTATTATCTATGTTGTTGTTTCTGCTAAGGCTGATATGTTTCTTGCGGCCGTTCTTCTTATCAGTTAAAAGATGTCCTGAATGGCTGGTAGGGAAAAAAAATGTTGGACTATTCGAAAGTACTTATCTATAAGTCTATTTGAATAAAAATCTTTGACTTTGACTTTGACTATATCTTTATTTGTGCAACCTTCTCTGGTTCTAATATTTGTAACACAAGTGTTTAAGATGTTTAGTTTGCCATCAGTGCGAATTGACATGAAATATTAACGTTATCAAAAATTATCATGTAAGTACTGCTCATATTATGCCGGTATAGTAAAGCAGTCTATGGATATTGCAATACCTAGACAAAGCATTGAGCTATAACTGTGTAGTGTCGGCTTAGAATAGCACTACCCCTTCACATCCTGTGGGTGTCGTAAAAGGCGACTAAGCCTTCAAAAAAAAAAAAGGAGACGGGCACGGGCAGCAGCGTCTCCTACAGACTTGGCCATTCTACGATCGCCAACCCGCTTGCCAAGCGTGGCGATTATGGCAAACCCTCCCCATTTGGGGGAGGCCTATACCCAGCAGTGGGTGTTATGTGGCTGAGACGACGTACATGAGACAAAGTGATAGTTTTTCCAAACTCTTACTAGGGCTGCCTACAGTTCTGTGTCTTATATTTATATTCTTTTTTTTATGAACAACGGGGACACTCTTAGCCTTCATCATACCTGATGTAAAGTATTGATAAGGCCGAAGATGGAAGCGGCCTCTCCCGGAATCCTCATCACTGAGGAACTGGCTATCTTATCTCTAACTATAATTTGCCAGAAAGCCAATTAGCACCAGAAAATAACAAATATAAGATCGTTTTGTACGGTTTTGAAGAAATAAAAGGTGAACATGAATATGACCTTCATACTAGGATAGATGAGATGTTTAGGGATCTCTTTCGTCTTAATATATTCAACTACATAGAAGAAACTTACAGAATCGGACGCTATAATTCATCGAATAGGCCGCTCGTTATTGAGCTTTTAAGTAAAAAAATGGCCAAGTATATTGTACAAAACGGATACTACTTAAAAGGTACTCGATTGTCAGTCACTGAGTACTTGGATGAAAATCAAAGAAAGGAAAGAAAAGTACTAAGAGAAGAAATGATCAAGGCGCGAAAAAATGGACAACACGCTGTATTACGCTACAATACGTTGTACATAGACGGTAAAAAAATTTACATGGAAGATAAGAACAAAATCCTGTCGCAAACATTTCAAGAAAATAAAACCTACACAGAAATACATGGAAAAGGAAGAACAAGATTAATTCACTCCGAACATAATACAAGTAACAATTCCTTTCGCGGAAACAGAGTATAACTTCAAAATATTATTTCAAAACTTCCAGAGTATTAATAATAAGCAACACCTTTTAGCCGAGTTTATCGACGCAAACCCTAAGTACCAGGCAATATGCATGTCAGAAACCTGGCTAACTCAAGCCAAACTTGATTTAATTCAATTTGAGAACTTTAAAATTGCAGCTTCATATTGTCGTGAAAATAGAATCGGAGGTGTCTGTATACTACTGCGAGAAAATATTGAATGTATCCATTTGGAAGAAATTACAAATATGTCAGTTGAATATGTATTTGAAGTGTGCGCAACTAAGTTATTATTTGAGAATTTAATTGTAATTACTGTATATTGGAATGGAAGGGAGGAAAACGTATTTTATAGACAGTTAAAAGAAGTTTTAGATAACGTGAATAAAAAGTACTATAAATGCAATATTGTAATAGGAGGCGACTTTAACATTAATGTATTAAGTAATAATATAAAAACTAGTAACTTTTTAGATTTAATGTCCGAATACAACTTAACTCAATTTATAAATCAACCAACACATGTTACTAAGACATCTTCAACTTGCCTTGACCTGATATTTGCCAACCCTTATAACATGCAATTTTATACTTCTGTGGAAGAGTTAGGTTTTTCCTTTCATTTTGGAGCTATAATACATATCGATATACCTAAGAATAGAAAACTAATTAACTGGATAATAGAAAAACGAAATTTTAATAAACTGAATATGATAAAATTTAAAACCATCATGAGTAGCATAGACTGGACCAATATCATAAGATCTGATAAAACTGTGAACGAAAATTATGAAATGTTCCATAATATTATACAGAGTCATTTTAATCAGTGTTTTCCACAGAGAAAAATAAAACTTAAACCTCATTGTAAAACATATTGGCTTTCAAAAGGCATTAAACAATCTTGCAGACACAAAAGATTACTGAAAGTATTCACGAATAAATCAAACAATGAAGTTTTAAATCAGCATTACAAAAAATATGAAAAAATATTAAAGAAAACAATAACGACAGCAAGAAAACTTCAATACACTAATGTTATAAATAGAGCTAGTAATAAAGTAAAAACAATGTGGAGAGTAATTAATGAACGAAGAAACAAAACTAAACATAAAAGTGAAAATAAAAACATAAAATTAGAAGTAGACAACGATCTAATTACAGATCCTTATATACTATCGAACATTTTTAATGAATTCTTTTCCTCTATAGGAAGAGCTAGCACAGCAGCTCCGTTGCCCATTGGCAATCCAGTGTGCAATACTTTAGTAAATTCCATATTCATTAAACAAGTTAATACCGATGAGGTTTATAAAATAATAAAAAGTCTAAAGAATAAAAATAGTCACGGAATAGATGAAGTGTCTCCAAATTTAATTAGGCAGTGCGCTGATGAGTTGTCATTGCCTTTTAGCCTACTAATAAACCAATCCTTTAATGAAGGTGTGTTCCCGGATTTATTAAAAAATACATTAATACGGCCAGTTTTCAAAAATAATAATAAAACAGACCCAAATAATTACCGTCCCATAGCTCTTTCTTCAACCGCATCAAAAGTATTTGAAAAGGCTATGTACAATCGTGTTTATGAATATTGCGAGCATTTTAAAATCTTCAATGAAAATCAAAACGGCTTCCGTAAAAGGCGGTCAACTACTTTGGCAGTATTTAGGTATATGCAAAGTATACACAACATAATTGACAAAAAGAAATATGCGGTAGGTCTGTTTCTGGACATGACAAAGGCATATGATACGGTCAATCATCATGTTCTTCTGCGTAAACTATATGGAGTAGGGATCCGTGGCCAGGCACATAAGTGGTTTGCATCCTACCTTAATGATAGGGAACAGTTTGTTGAATTGGAATATTTTGATAAAGAAACCCAACATATTAAAAATATAAGATCTAAAGGTATCATTGTTAATGCATCTATACCACAAGGCAGCGTTCTGGGATGCTTACTGTTCTTAATCTATATAAACGATCTGCCTTTAGCCATTGAAGAAGAGTGCGTCTTATTTGCAGATGACGTATCAATATTAACAGCGGTCGAGAATAGCAGTAACCTTGGTACCCAACTCAACATTATATTTGATAAAACAATCAAATGGATGAATGACCACAACCTTGGGATAAACTTTAAGAAAACAAAACTTTTGATCTTCCACCCACACCAAAAAGAGTCCCTTAATTTCAGCTTCCAATATAAGGATCACAAAATTGAAATTGTCAATGAGTTTAACCTTCTCGGACTAACGTTGGATAAACATGTTAAATGGAAGCAGCACGTTAGTAAAATAAGATCGAAGATAGCTAGTTTCATATACGCTTTCCGCGAAGTAAAGAAAACAACTAACATTCAGACTGCTTTGGTCATGTACTATGCTTATGCTTACTCATGGTTAAAGTACGGAGTGATACTCTGGGGAAATAGCACAGACTCACCTTCAATTTTTATTTTACAAAAAAAACTTTTAAGAATACTGGACAATCTAAAAAATACTGAAAGTTGCAAGCCCATTTTTAAAAAATACAATATCCTCACCCTACCCTCCATCTACATAATGGAGATATGCAAGCTAGTCCGCCAACATCCAGAACTATACACCAAACGCCAGGATGCTCCAATAAAATACTCAACGCGTAATAAAAATAAATTAATGTTGCCCGTTTCTCGCTTAAACCAACACTCATGTAGTACTCATATAATGTCAATAAAAATTTATAATAACTTACCAACGCAAATTCAAAATGAAAATAATTTCGTGAAATTTAAAACACTCTTAAAAAACCTATTGCTAAATAAGACCTATTACACAGTAAAAGAATATTTAAATGACAAAGAGTTAAAGAAATATAAAATATAATGATAATTTTGTTAATATAAATATGAAGGTTATTAATAAGACCACAAAATGCGTAAGACCCAACAGGGTCCAAAATTGTGTCTTTTACTTATATACCATCTTTGTAACATTTTGGAACGCAAATAAATTGAAATTGAAATTGAAATTAACTGCCGGAACACTACAATGCTGAAAACATTGTTGTTATAGCGTCAGGCTTAGATAAGATGGTGGTAGCTAGCCAGACGGACATACAAGTCCTACTACCAACCAAACCGAATACAATATGTACCCCCACTGGGAATCGAACCCGGGACCCCTGGGTCTGATACCGGTGGTTGTACCACTAGACCACAGAGGCGGTTAAATAACATTTATATTCAAAGCTTTTTAAACCCGCAGCTTGTAAGTAAACTCGGATGTCGTGTTCTCAAACTCATATTGATTAAGTTTGTAACTCGATGTAAGTCAGTTAAGTCTCAAAGGATAACCGAGGTCCATTACTACCGAGTGCTTTGAGGACTTAGATTTCCTCTACTAAACTTTTGTTTATTTATCACAAGAAAGTGGTTAGAATTAGGATGTCACACATTTAGTACTGTAGGGCTAGCAGGAAAATCTTTTAAAATAGTATCAAGGACGTATAGTCAAAAAATGTACTTATAGGAAAATGTAGCTCCGTTTATTTCCGGTAGGAACGCGCTGCTCAATATGTCATACGTTTTTTGACGCTACGTCCTGGATACTTACCTACTCGAAAGTTTTTCGTGCTATGCCTACTGGAAGAGGTGTCGCTTCGGAAAATGTCACATTACCGTTGGCCGTACTAACGTAAATAAATTCAAAATAATATTCGTGCAAAAAGTTTGTTTTGTAATAAGTACCTACTTCCATTCTAAATAAATAATTGCATCAATTATCTAGCCCACGTTAAATTTCATGAAAAACTGGAGTTATGGATACTAGATAAAGGAAAAACATATAAACTGATAAATATCAGATCAGTTGGGTTTGCATAGCAATCTGGATCTCCTCTATTCACTCCTTATGGCCATTATCAGATCACAGCTCAGTCAATCCTTCGCTGAGAACCAAGGCTCAACTTTAGTTACCTCCTTTGTATGAAAATCGTTATATGACATAATATACTACATTTTTATAATTATGTGACATAATATACTACGTCTTTATAAATACATACATAATATACATATTAAATACCCAGACCAAGACAAATAGACATGTTCATGTGCACAAATATTTGTCTTATCCGGCGATCGAACCCAGGACCTCTGGCGCAGAAGGCGGGCTTAGAATCCCTGCACCAAACAGGTCTTCAAATTTGACTTCTAACCATTCATAATTTGGTAATTTTGTTTATGCTTCTGCGTAAAAAAGTGTTTTATTAATTTATTTCAAAATGTTCTCCTTGGTTGATTGTTAGAACACTGTTGCAGATGAAATCGAGGCACGCTACTGACTCGAAAAATAAATTTTCCGGCCTGTGTACTCGTAATAATAACATAGTGTCTCGATGTATAGTCTGTTGTGAACTTTTTTAGGAACTAATTTTTCTTTTTTTAACAAAACAGAATACCCATAAATCCTCAGGCATCTAGCAATATTTCATGATAGAAGTTCTTTTGCTGCTTTCAAGTGTACTTTATTGCACCTGATCAGGGTAACAGTTGATTTATCGTCAAATTCCAGGCGTACATTTTGTTACCAGAGAAATAGCAAAGCTCTCCCTGAAATCTTAAATCCATGAATAACAATCCAAGTTAGTTAGTTTTCTTTCAAAATATCAGTGACGGCAGACAGTGTGCACCAAGAGCACACACATTAATTAGTTTCCAGCTGATTCAAATGCAAAAATAATTTAGCACATTATGGTATTACTTACAAACAATACCGTACACGGCTGTTGCTGCGCCGTCGGTAGCTGTTTGATTTCAGCTTCAAAAATACCTAGATTAGGCGATTATTCAATGGTTACGTGTTCAAGGTACTGTCAAACTACTGTTTATTTATTTATTTATTGAAAAAGATTCACCATCGACATATCTTTACACATTTGAATATAAAAATTAAATCCTGACTAGGCCAAAAGACATGCCATTACAGGTGAATACAGCATTTTTATTTTATTATTTACTAGTTAAATTAACAAAGTAGAAATTAGAAACAGAACAGATAACTTATAAGATAAAGATTAATTATAGTTATAAAAATGTTAAGAAACGTGGTTCAATAGTCAAACAACTTACTTCGCCATAACTTATAACAAATCTTGAAATCATTTAGAAATCCACACCATTTTCAAGAAGTGACAGAATATGAATACAAAAACTGTTATTTGTTTCATGCGACGAATTGCAAAACTTTGCAAATCTACAAATGAAAGCTCACAAAACATAAAAATTAGTAATGATTTTAAAACGAATGTATGCGTTTTCCCTAAACACATCAATTTTGGTCTCATCATGTTTCCTTTATTTTTTTTAATAATGGTTGGTTTTTAAGCCAAACCGTTTGTTTTTCGTTCGTTGGAAAGGCAGATTGTGTTGTGGCATCCAATCGACCATGCCCCAATTTGCAGACTTCGTTTTTCCAAATAAAGTTCCGTCCCACAGGGATTTACGTTTACCCTAATGAGTTTGGCTTTAATGAGATCCTCCTTTGTGGTGCAGTATTGCAAGGAGTAATAACAACCTCCCTTTTAGACCTGGATTTTTAAGGCATCTTTAGTTAAATGAATGTTGCTTTATGTTTATATTTATGCTGCAGCTCCAGGTGTTTTATAGGAGTAACATATTGGATTTTGTTTTAAATATTGTTGTGCAGTGCACATAGACGTTCGGTTGTATTATAAAATGTGGCATATCTAAGTAGTTACATAATTTTCCACGTATAGATAAAGCAGGGGCGTGCATTGGTTTTCCAGCGTAGTAGGCACTGTAGATCTAACTAGTAACTTTGCACTTATCCTATCCTGCTACCGAATATTATAAGTTTGAAAGTTTGTGAGGATATTTGGATGGAGGAATGTTTGTTACTATTTCACTCAAAAAGTACTGAACTGATTAAGATGAAACTTTACAGCAATGTAGCTTATATATCAGAAAACCACATTATATGAAAATATTTATAATTATCCTGATATTCCTACGGTAACTGAAACCACGCGGCGAGTGAAACCGACAGCGGCCGCTAGTCATAAATGATAAGGTTCGTAATAGGGATGGGCCGAATATTCGTTTTATGTTCGGTATTCGGCATATTCGGCAGGTTTACCGAACATTCGTATTCGGCCGAATATTCGGTAAACCTGCCGAATATTCGGGACAGTGGTACTTAAAGATTTTAATAACAGGTTCTGACTGAGATTGATTAATTGAACGATGCATGTGCATATTATAGGTAGACCTAACCTAAGTAAATCACTGTGTAGCTTTATACTTTTGAGATAGTTTAGCTGTATTTCTTTATAATCGTAAATGAAAATATGATAATTGAACAAGAATATCAAGACACAGTAATTTGAGACCCTATTTATTATTAAAATTTAACCAGAGGGTTTATTAGTGTAAGAAATGAAATATATATTCGAAATTATAATAACTGTTTATTGTTATTGGTAAGAATTAGTTGCATTATTACAACGATTTCTTAATAAATCATATTTTTGGTTTTGTTATTAGTAAAATAACATTGTTGTGGCGAGCATTTCTTAAATTTTGTTTCAACATTTATTTAACCAAAGAATAGCATGTCAGAAAAAGAGAGATGAATCAAACAAAAAATAATTATATTAACTTAAAAACCAACTATCCAGAACTCAAAAGTTTTGATTTTAATATCTTTTTAATATAATCCTTTTATGACTGTGTAATCAAATTCAATAGGAACGTTTTAAACACTTTTCAATAGGAACTTTTAATAAATGAAATCTTTTAACATTAACTTACGTTGAAAGATTTCATTTATTAAAAGTTCCTATTGAAAAGTAGTTACATTGAGCACATTATTGTAAAAACTGTAATATTGTTACAAAACAATTGACCTTGCAAACAAAAAACTAAAATACTTTTAAGTAGCATGTAATTCTCACTTAGTATAAAATTTAGGAGAGGTAAATTATGGTGCAAAAGCACTAGTTGCTCTGCTTTGAAGGGCAAAAGTTAGTTTCGTTTTTGCTCATAAACGTTAAAAAAAACTATTAACACATAAACAAAACAAATGCACGTGGTGCCGTTTCGTTTCGCACTGGATGATGAAATAATAATGACACGTATTGACAAGTGTAGCGGGGATAGCGAGGGGAGCGGGCGGGTGCGCCCGGCGTCAATTCGCGCCATTTCGCGCGGTTAGCGTAAACATAGACCTGCTCCGGTATGCCGAATATTGGGCCGAATATTCGGTTCGCGTGAAAATTTAACCGAATATTCGGCCGAATGTTCGTATTCGGTGAAATCTATGTTCGGCCCATCACTAGTTCGTAATATTTAGTAGGAATATTAAAATGCTGACGAGTTTGATTGTTTGAGCACGCTAATCTCCGGAACTACTAGTTCGAATTGAAAAAATATTTTTGTGCTGGATAGTCCATTTATCTCGGAAGGTAATAAGATATTTAATATCACGTTACGATTAATAAGAGCAGAGAATTAATGTAAAACGTTACAGAAACGGGGGAAAAATATTAGTTTTGGGAGCTTCCGTTGCGGACGGTGTGTAAACGGTTAAAGTTATGTAAAAATCATGTATGACGAAATTATTCCCCATCAAAAGTTCTAAAAAAAAGTCCGCGACAGCATATGTCTATGTTTTAACTCACTATAACCATTTTTCAAATAATAAAATTTGTTCTAAACTAATGTATTATTTGAGAAGCTGTTTTCATAAACATGATATTAATCCTTATCTAAATAAATACGTTAATCATCACAAGTATTTAATTTTGAACAAAATTGCACTTTACATCATTAAATTTTAATGAATATCTTAGGAAATATGATAGTTTTAAAATAACTCCTCAACAAAATAATTCGCGACCAAATTCATTCGTCAGGTAGGCATGCTTACTTTATACTGATATATTCCGCAAGTTTAAGCTAGAACGTTACACGTACAAACAGCGCCCTTCTTGCTATGGGCGGTTTATACTTGAGCAATACGTTTTCTAAATATGTTGTATTCTTGTATGAAACGCTGCTTGCTTCGAGTAGGCAATTTCGAGACTGCCTATCGGTAGGTATTCAGTATTTAGCGTAAGGAATATCTTAGTGGGCGAGTGTTGAATAGAAGTTTAAACTAAAATAAAATAACTTTAACACTTATTGTATATTTATTTATATTTTGAATGAGGTAGGCACTGCCTAATTGCCTTTATGGAATGCACGCCCCTGAGATAAAGTGAAATATTTACTTCATGTAGCAATTCATTTTAATTGTGAACGTTTAATATAAATCTGTCAAGGAGTCCACGAGGACCATTCGGATAAGGGTGGTATTTAAAATCTTAGCCAAAAATCGTGATGTCCAGTGTGTCACATGTTTTATCCGTTAAACCTGTGCATACCCGAGTTGGCTGTTTAACTTTTTAGTATCTTATCAGCTTTTTCAGAATTAAACTGATACTCTGTTTCCCATGTTGTTAGGTTAATGAAAATTCTACGTGGAACTTTTCATATGATTATTTTAGTCCAAAGGTCAGTGACCCTACCGCGTAAGTGTCGTCGCCGACGTCGTCGACTTGTCGAATATGGGCGCAACTTTTCACACGCGAGCGCTGATGCTATAGCGCTGTCTCGGACGCACACAGAGTCGAGTATTAACTGACTATGGAAAAAGAATCTTATTATTAGGACAATAAAGTCGGGTGTCAAAGTAAAGTTGACAGCACTTAGTAGGCCCACAGATTATTGTCGCCTATCTAGGGTTGAGCTCTTGTTTGTTATCTCTATGACCGCCGTTAAACCTCAACTAACCCTTCATTAATCGAAATTACTAGATCAAACTCTCATTATCCGCAATAGGCTGTGTCCACTACTGTACTTTTGTTTACTGGAATAAAGTTAAACAAACAGTTTTGTCGCATTTCTACAGCTATTAAAATGTGTCAATCAATTAGAAGTTTCTGCGAGCGACGCTATTTGTGACACTTAAAATATTGTTGATATAGTTCTTTTTTCATAAACGCCCTATAACGTCAACTTGAAACTACGACGTCTGACCAAGAGATCTTTTTCAAATCACTTTAAACAATAGCGACTATCGAGACACCTCGCTTATAAAAATAAATGAAAAGCGATTATCGAGAAAGCTCCTTATTGAAAACAAATGAAGGGCAGTTATTGAAGAACCTCCTTATTGAAAACAAATGAAAGCTTTGACAATTTATCACTAAAGTTTTTACACTATTCCTACTATTTGCTCGAAGGAATTATCCGGCATATTTGCGGAGGTCCCACGTTCAGTGCGTGGCTCATCAATCACGTCGGAATCATCAATCAGACGGCTATCTTTTATCGAATTCGCCAAATTGGGTTCAGGTATAAATAACACCTTTTTACCGTATTTTAACCTTGTTTATTTTTCATTTCCCCTACTAACAAAATGGGACTGTTTGTTTGTTTGTTTGTTACTCAACTACACGTAAACGCCGAAACAGTTTTAGATACACGGAACATAAATTTTCGAGATACATTTGTGTTATGAATACCTATTAGGAAACAACGGAACAAACACAACCACCCTCCCTTTGCTGTAGATAATATTACTTTACAATGTTTTTTTTTACCTACAACGGAAAAAGGTTAGCCTTCATCATACAAACGTACCTGGCCCGTAGCCAAAGTAACAATTCAAAAACGATAACGAAGTTCGAAAATAATTAAATGTATGGGATTGGCGGATTGGCATATGCCGCGCTAACTCACGCACGTGGTCTTACCGCAAGTTAATTGGCGAAAATAAACAATAACGATAAAATAAGTATGCATTATCACAGTCACTCACTTCAAATTAGACAAAGTACAGAATTCGAATCTCATTCCGTTGTCGAAAGGTTGTGAATCACATGTTATGATAAGAATATCCTCCACTGCTCAACCACTGATGAAGAAAATGCTACGCTATCTTACTGCCGGAACATAACAAAATGCTGGAAAAATTGATGCCATAGCGACAGACTTAGAGAGGATGAAAGAATCAAGCCTGGCGGACTTAGAACAAGTTGTACCACCAATCTAACCGAACACAGTTCGTATATACAGTACGGGGAATCGAACGCGGGACCTCTGGATTTGGTGCCAGTGGGTGTTATCATTAGACCACAAAAGCGCTTAAAATAATAGAAATCCCTTGATTGCCATAATGTTCAGTTTAGTCTAGGCGGGTGAAAGGTTCTTTCATTAATGAGTGCCAGCTGTCGTATCAAGTTTGTTCTTACAGCTTTTTCTACTGGAAGTCAGGATTTTCTTTCACTGCTTGGATTTTTAATGCAATCAAACTTCCTTTTACCTTTTCTGTTTAACTTTAATATTACTTTCAAAAGTAGTTTTAGTAAAAGGAAGGTATTTTTAAAACTATTTGCTTTATCTAAAAAGGCTAGTCATTAAATATTCTCGACAATGATTTCAATCAGAATTTTAAACCGACTTCAAAAAAGGAGGAGGTTCTCAATTCGACTGTATTTTTTTTTTTTTTTTTTTATGTATGTTCTACCATAACTTCGTTGTTGTTGTTGTTAGCAGATTTTTATAATTCTTTTTTTATCTGAAAGAAAATGGTTTATGTGTGGTCCCATATATTTTTTATGAAGATCTGGCTAGTAGTTTTTTCATAATCTTGAAAAATATGAATCACCTTTTGGCAAGTAGTCGTTTACCTAGATGACATTGTTGTGTATGGGCTGATTTTTAGTCTAAGTAACGGCACATGATGTAACTAAAAAATCTGAAATAAAAACATTTTATAAAAAAAATTCAAACCGACTTCAAAAAGTAAAAAATAAAACTTTTGGAGTCGGTGCTAGCTAGCTAAGGCCAAAAAAAATATAGTTAATAGAAGTGCAATGTAGAATGCCCTGGCTGGCACCGACTGTACAAAGTAGACTGACACAATGTAGAAAGCTCCCGAATCCGGAGGTCGCATTTTACAGTAGACAAAAATGAAAAAGTTTCGACTAGGTACTTCTTTATAATTTATGATTTTTGAATTTTTGTATTTTTCAATGCTATTTTAATCAATATTTTTCTATTTAAAATTTATAATAAGTTCTTTATAATTGATGAACTTTTAAATTATCAATTATATTTGAGCTAATTTGAGTTTTAACAACTAACGAAGTCAATTTCATAACGAAGTTGCCTGTTAGATCCTTATAAAATTCACAACATCATTAGCCAACTTTAACTATTCTGCTCAGATGCCCTTGCTCAAAATTAATTTTGTCGGATTCGTATTAAAATCGGCGGCGCGGCCGGGTCTTCTTTCGTACATTTACTGTCATAAAACTAAAAATTTTTGCATAGCTGAAAATGAATTCGTTGTCGTTTCTATATTTTTTAACGTTATTACTGTTTGTAACGTTTAATGTTATTATTTTATTTATTATACCTATCAATAACGCCTTATGTATTAAGTGTTATATTATAACAGAAAATTAACATAATATTTTAATATAGGTAGCATAACGTTATAATATAATATATGAATATAACATTTTCGCACACATTTAGTAGGAAGTAGAAATGTTCGGAACGCGTTATATCTGGGGGTCCTTTCTGCTAAATTTTTGTCATAATCGTCTCTCAGTGGTGTTTCAATAGTATGTTTATTTACACTGTTGTAATAAGAACTGTGTAAAACAACACTACCATTGAAACACCATTGGAATACCATTGCGACTAAGCATTAGCAGAATTGGGCCCCTGGGCGAAACATTTTGGTACTGTCACGAGCAATCATATGTAGGTATAAACTTAACAACCTTATCGCATTGAAGCATGGAAGCAAAGCTCTCTATATCCTGTATCTATATCATGTCTTTAAATACCTATTGTAATGTGACAAGGTTGCTTAGTGTTGCTATACGCTAAAGGAAAAAAAAATGCCCGAAAAAAATTATTTGTTTTCAATAACAGTTAGTAAATCTATTATATTTATATGTAGTATTATTTTATATATATTTTTTTTTTATTATTTTCAGTTTTAGTATTAACACTAGTTGTGCGTGTACCCTACCTCTTACTCGTCTTCACATCACCCTAAAGTTGACTGGAAGAAAAATGCCTATGGCATTAAGTGCGCCTATGTACATACAATTTGTGCATGAAGTATCAAATAAATAAATAAAATCTTAGGATTTACGCGTTGTACCTACCTACCAATTGGGCTTCTACAGTAACATATACATTAACTAGCCTTCCACCCGCGACTTCGTCCGCGAGGAATTAGGTTATCGCGCGGATTTAGGATGTCGCGCTGGCGCTTACCCATTGCTGGGTATAGGCCTCCCCCAAGATCTCCACGACGATCGGTCCTGCGCTGCACGCATCCAGCGCCTTTCCGCGACCTTCACCACATTGTCAGTCCACCTTGTCGGGGGCCTACTCACGGAGCGTCGGCCTGTGCGCGGTCACCATTCCAGAACCTTTTCGACTCAACGGCCATCGATTCTTCTCGCTATGTGTCCCGCCCACTGCCACTTCAGCTGAGCAATCCTTGGTGCAATGTCGGTTACTTTAGTTCTCCTATGGATCTCCTCATTTCCCTCTTCGAGCATAGCCATCTCCATTACACGCTGGGTGACCTTGGGTCTTCCTATCAAACCCATAGTTAGCGACCACGTTTCACTGCCGTAAGTGTGCCATTTATCAGCATTTATTAGATTAAAAAGTATTTTAGGTCCATTTCACTAAAATCAATTCAGCGGTTTACGCGTGAAAAGGAACAGCCAGACAGACGTGCAGTCTTTCTTTGGCATATATAATATAAGCGCTGCAATAAGTGTGAATAGAAAAGTAGAAGAAAATGCTCCAAAGCTATCGCGATCAAAGTCGCTATGTCTACTTTACATTACTTTTCTATATAAAATTTGAACACTTTTCTTAAACCATTAAGGGTTGATTCATGTCCACCGTATCGGGCTTCAAAATCAATGTCAGTTTTGCAATCAACATCCCATAAAATCTCAATAACGACACCCATATCGACTTAAACATTATTTACCCCTTTAGCCCCTTAGGGGTTAATTTCTTGAGAGGATTTTTTGTATTTAATTTCCAACCATAAGCCTAATAAAAAAATAAATCACTTTTACTTTGAAAATAAAGGACTTTTCTTACTTGACTTCATCCCCCTTTTCACCCCTTTGGGGATGGAGTTTTAAAAAACGCCGGCACAGGTAAAAGTTTATTTTCAATCGTCAACCTAAATACAAATTTTAAATCAAAATGGACACATCAAAATACACTTTTACTTTGAAAATAAAGGATTTTTCTTACACAATTTCATCCCCCCTTTTCACCTCTTTGGGGGTAGAATTTTCCAAAACGTCGAGATAGCTCAATGTTCATTTTTAATCGACAACCTAAATACAAAATTTGAAGATGCTCTCTTCAAAACTGACGGACTTTCATACAAACATTAATTCCCTATTTTACCCCTTTATGGGTGGAATTTCCAAAAATCCTTTCTTATTGGATGCCTACACTGTATAAGGTATCTATGTGCAAAATTTCAAGTCTCTAGGTTCAGCGGTTTGGGCTGTGCGTTGATATCTCAGTCAGTCAGTCAGGACTTTGAATTTTATATATATAGATAGTATATGTTACTGTAGAAACCCAATTGGTAGGTTGTATGGGACCTATGCAAATATTCCATTAACAATGCTATCTGAGGCCACGATCAACTAGCCCGCATTGTTAAGCCCTATCCCGTGATTAAATGAGATATTAATTGCGTGTACTGAGGAAAGGTTAGTGCTTATAGGACTAACTGTACGTTAGGGTTGAAAGGCATACTAACTATATATAATATATTAATGAACATTATGTTACTATAACATATTACAAAACTAAACCAAATTAAATTACTTTATATGCCATCATTAGTCTCTTTCTACATTTTACTAGGTACCTATGAAGATAAACAAACAAACAAACAAACTTGTCTAAAATTATGAATTCACTATTGAAGCTACTGGCCAATGTTAACGTCAAAAACATATGTTATTAAAAAGGTTGGGGAAAATCCGATCTTCATACACATTCATAGGTTCTTCTAGCCTGCCAGTACCACTTTAGCTGACCAATCCTTCAAGCATCGGTTACCATAATTCTCCTGCGGATCTCCTTATTTCGGACTCGATCAGCGCAAACTAACAATTCTATTCCACTATGTCTGTGTCAGTGACTGTCTAAATCATTAATTCCATTTGCAAAATAATAATATTAAACAGATTTTCCTAATTTTCAGGAGCGACTGAGCTCCGAGGAGATCACCCGGCTCAGCGACGTCCGGAACCTGGTGAACCAGCTGTACGAGGCGCTGAACGTGCGCGAACACCAGATCCGCAAAGAGAGGGAGTTGCGCGCACAGCTGGAGAAACTCAGCTCGGAGCTGCAACCGCTGGAAGAGGTAAATAGTCTTTACTCAACACACATACCTATATCGAGATAGACGGTAAAAGTTTACCTACCTTGCGTGTAAAAAGTTTGATCCATGGTCAAAGTTTTCCGACTTAAGTTAAGTCAGTCCACTTGAGACCATTGTCATGAAAACACACATCACTCAGAAATGAAAATGGTTAATTGTGCAGAGCTTTGTTGCAAAAGCTCGTTAATAACATTTTGACATCACTAACTTTCGCTCCTGACGTCATTGTAGGTACGGAAAATTCGACACGCTCGGTTCCATACAGTTTGGAGCTCTCTTTTCGTCTATCTCGATATAGGTCTGTGACTCAACTCAATTTTGTTTTTTTAGAGCTGCTTCTATCGATATTCGTATCTCGATAACGTGTCACTCTCCCGCTCACATCTTATGCGGGGTAATCAAGACGAGTGCTATGGCACATGATGAACACCGCTATATCATGCGATATAATATCGCGTGATATAGCGGTGTTCATGCAAGGGGCTGCAGAGGTCCCAGGTTGGAATTTCCGGGTGATGTGGCCTGACCTTAAGCTTTTAATATTGTTGGTCTTGTTCGTTAGAAAGACGCCAATTTAAGTAAGTAATTCAGTAAAACAATTCCTATGATAACTTCCTTAACGCAAAGCTGGTCATGAATATTTCAAATCGGTGAACTTTTGAGACATAATGTTTTAATATTACTTTATTGAACTTTGATTAAATTTCGTATAAATATAGACGGTTGCAAGAAAAATACTGGATCAAAATTGGCAGAAACTCGTGGGGAGAAAAGTAGGCTTTGTTGGCTTTTGGTTGCCGAACTTTTAGTCGGTACTTAGTGGTAGGATCTGACCGCCGCCGTAGAGTCACCACACGTTTCAGACGTTTACGGAAGTTTGTTCCTATGTGAACGTGAACACAAAACAGAAGCTTGTATTGTAGATATAAATGGATTGTTTAATGTCATTAGACTTTATAGTTCTTTCATCTAAGCACAAAGTTCGTAAGGCGGGTGGCGGTGAGCACTCAGGAAGGCTCCCGTCAACGTTTTAAAGACACGCAATTAAATAAATACAAATAAGAAAATATATTAGAAAACACTCGTCTCATCTCGCTCAGACGGGACTCGAACCCTTCGGAATCCGGCCCTATGCACTACCAATTACGCTACCGAGCCTTTTTTTTCTAGTATATTTTCTTATTTGTAGTTACTACATAAAAATAGCATTGAAAATGCAAAATTAAAAATTCTAACACGCAATGAAGTTACTTACATAAAAACAAACTGTATAAACGTAGAAATTTTGCTATTGCTATTAATTTAATAAATCAGGTATGTAGTAATAAGCATTTTTTTCTGGACTAGTAAAACATTATTTTAAAGAAATTTATTTATTTATTTATATTCGGACGACCAACTGCTATGTTTAACAAAAAAGATAAAGACTTATCTAGTAACAGAAAGCCAATTATAGGTCATCACAGATAACAACAAAGTTTACAAAAAGCACAATCTTAAGTCTAAATAAATACTATAACAGTACATAATTATGTCTCGTTGAAAAAATCTTTGCTCATGATTCGCTTGATCGAGGCCTCATTCACCTTAAAATCAGAATCAGATCAGAATAATTAAAATCACCAAGAAATGTTTAACGTTGATATACAAACCAATAATAAAAACCTTCTGTAAGGTCTATACAGCTAACGTTGGATGCTCCAACTTTTCTCTACCAATACCCAGTTTCAATACTTTATTACCGACACTGAATTACCTATCGTTTAGAATTTAGCTTAATTGTTCTGAATTTTTATTATTGTATTGTAAATGCTATCTTATATGAGAAAAATAGAAATAGAGATCTTCTGGTTTGGTTACCCTACTTATACGGAGATAACTCTTAACTGGATTCTGATGATCCTCATTGAGAAGTTCGATGAGAACCCTGGTTTGTTGTATACTTACCCTTTTTTAGATGCCATTGATAAAACTTTGGTATTAAACCTATTTATATTGGCTATTTAGATCAGTTGGGTGTGTATAGCAATCTGGATTTCCTCCATTCACTTCCTGGATGGCCATTATCAGATCACAGCTCGGTCAATCCTTGGCAGAAAACCAAGGTTTCAAAGTAACCTTGTTTGTATGAAAATCGACTGGTGTCGGTAATTACTCAATATATAGTTCCTCGATTGTTAAATAACTCAGACCCTTCTTTTAAAAATACCATCACGGCCCATAACTTAAAGAAAAAATTGAAATTACATTTTCTAAGCATCCTATAGATAAAAGAACGGACTGGTGCCGCGATGCGAGTCTGCCTTCCTTCACATTCACTCCAATTGTGCATGCTTCACTGTTGTACTATCTCCCTCCTGTCCACGGAATTTTATATAGTCTGTCGATGTCTACATGTTACAATTACACTGTTCTTTTTTGGTTTAGTAGTCCAACATTAATTTTCTTTTTTTATAATCTTTTTATAAGTACTTATAGATATGTGAATTAAATTACGTACTCACAGCACACCGGACAAATCCTAGGTGCGCTTGTCAACCATGTAAAAGTTTTATTATGTCAAATAAAAAAAAAAAAAAAAAAAAAAAAAAAAAAATGATGTGACCACCACCGTATATAGGACTACGCAGCTCCAGTGGGAACTGTAGTCACTAAGACATAAAATATCTATTGTAACTGTCCTCCTTACTAGAGTATTTCTTTAAGCCTGGAGGCTTCCATGAAGTCTAAAACCTTTCAAGTTTGAGACATTTGAGTTCCTCCTGTCGAATTATATGCGGGCCTAAGTGGTTTTGGTGGATGTTTCTTGACCGTTTCTTGCTTGTCTTTCTTTCAGAAGCGTATGAGTCTCGAAATGGAGACCTCCCGGCGTACGTCAGCGCTCACGTGGGTGGGTCTGGGTCTGATGGGGGTCCAGTTTGGGGTCCTGGCGCGCCTCACCTGGTGGGAGTACTCCTGGGACATCATGGAGCCGGTCACCTACTTCGTCACTTACGGCACGGCGATGGCAGCGTATGCGTACTTCGTGCTTACTAAGCAGGTGAGATAATATCATTATCATCAGCCATTTTATTGTTGCTACTCCAGGGGCACTGACCTGTTGGATAAATAAGAAAAGAGCACGATGCTGATTGGTGGGTTTGAACAACTGTAAATACAGCCGGAACCAACGGCTTAACGTACCTTCGGAAGCACGGAGAGGCAAGAGATAATAAATTTTGGTCACCCATTCTGTGACCGACCAAACGTTGTGAAAATTGTTTAAATGCGTCACCAAGCTATTCCAAGTTGGATGATGTGACATGTATGGTAATGAGTGATTGAATTTACTGAGATTCAGAGGGGGTTCAGAAATCAGAAAATAAATATTATGCCATATCTATTTGAAGATTGGCATCCAATTGCCAGTCTTCCTAGGATTACGATTACTTAGAATTTCATTATAAACGTATTCCTTGGTTATTTTTTCAGGAGTATGTACTGCCGGACGTGAAAGATAGGCAACATTTGTTAACACTGCACAAAAAGGCGAAAAAGATCGGACTCGATATAAACCACTACAATCATTTGAAAGATGAGGTAATCTCAATTTACATATGTACAAAAATATATCTATATCAAAAAGCATCTCGAAAGTTTTCAAATTTTATTTCAAGTTGCGTTTCTTTGCCTGGATGATCAAATTAATAGCGAATAAAAAGCGTTTAATAGATATTATTAATATGAATTTTCTTTAACTTTTGGTAACGTTTTTCTCGTTTTAACTTACAGATAGATAAGTTAGAAAAGGATCTTTCTCGCCTCAGGGATCCCTTACAAATCCACCTGCCACCATCTTACGTAGAAAAGAGCGAGACTGACAAGCGCTCTCCTCTCACCAAGATCAAGGACATGCTGGAGGAAACCAGCAAGAAAATGAAGATCACGTAATATTGGCTCAAAGCAACGCGCCCCCGCGCGTAAGACGGACGTACCTAACTCTTCCGAGCGGTTACGTTGGCAACACTGAATGTAAAACTCAACTTTTTTTTATCAGGACGTCGCACGTTCGGGTATTCAGCCAGTTGCTTTAAAACTATAGACTAAGGAGTCTGTATATTCAAGAACTTGTTCCGAATTTGAATTTAATGTTGCTAATGTAATTATTGAACTGTACACATTGTTAAATAAAAGCTTGTTGATAAATGGAAGAAGCACTGTTCGTCATGTAAACACCACCATTTTGAATCTTAGTTACAAGTAAAGTTAATGTACTCTGTTGTTTTTAGAATATTTCCTTATTTAAAGTAAAGAATAGGCGTAACTTATATAGGGAAAATATAATTTTGCCTTTAGTAAAATTTATTTTAGTTTTAGTAGAATTTTCAATTTGTGCTCACTTTCGTTTCCTATGTAGTTTAAGTATTTACTCAGAATTATTACTGCGTTAGAAAATATTTCAAACTACTGTGCCAATGTGAATATTAATGATATTAATCCCTTTTCCGGGTAAAAAAAAAACTTGTAACTTGGGATCATAATTATTTCACTTCTAACCTCCGTAGTTTGTAACGCATGATCTAGTCTTTTTAATTATATATATTATCTGGTCTAAACAGCAGAAGAACCAAACTAACGATAATAAGAAAGTGTTTTGCCCAGTCTTGTTTATTTATAATCTCCTCTAATTGCCTGCTAAAACAGATACCACCCTGCCACTTATTTTAAGTTTAATAGCTGAGAAAAATAGATACTGTAGATACCAAAGTAGTATCATACTATAGTATAATAGATTTCATAATTTTAAATCAAATATAATTTTATAATAATGTGTTTTAACTATTTGAATTATCTGTCAACGACATCACGTACCTGTAGGTATTTAGAAACTTTATGATAAAGTTTCTAATGTCCCGACTACACGCTCCGTGAGAGCATGCCTGCGCAAACCGGTTTGTGCAGGCATGCTCTCAGGTTAGATGGAGTTTGTAGTTGGGACATTAGAAAGGAATGAATAGAACCAAGATAAAAAAGGTCAGAAATGGCAGTTATTGCATGAAATGTATCGTGTAAAGAATTTAGCAAAGATTATCTTGATATTGATAAATTGATTGACTAATGTAGACTGAAAAAATGCACAAAATAAAACATTTTGGGAACTGGTGCTTTTTAACTGCAAAGGATGATTCTTTGCATTTTGAACTTGTTTTTTCGTACCGAGCTTTTAGTGTGTCGCTTATTTATGTAGTAATAGATTTATACTTTTCGATTTGTTTCTTTATTAAATATTTATTGATATAGTTGTCTTTAGTGTTTAACATGTCGTTTACTAATTTTGATCCCTGTAGATAATAAGAATATGGTAAAATAGTCCTTAGAAATGAAGTTAGCCAATTTATTTAAAAAAGGGGTTATTTGCAACGAAACGAAAGTATCTACTATTTTTTCATAGCCCTGTTAAATAAACACGCTAAACATAGACGGATGTATAAAAATAACAGCAAGTTTGATAGCATTTCTAGATCAAGAATTATCGGAACTTACGAAACGCAAAAGCAAAATGTTTGCGAACTTGCCCAATAATAATCATAAATTAAAGTTTAAAAGAATAACTATGCCTCCCCGCGTTAATTATTTCACGCTTTATACTTCGATTCTTATATTGCATGTTTAAAGTATATTTACATAGTATCGAGCCATAGGTTAATAAAAGGCTGTGAAATAAGTGTGGAAAGCATTTTCAGTCAATAATATTTTTTTTTTACATCGCGTTAGTGGTTTTGACACATTAATATTGAAATCGTTGTCATTCATTATTATTACAACATTTTTGAACGGATTTATTGTTAGATTTTTGCTATAGTTGTAATAGAAACAGATTAAGCATAAATTTTAATAATGTGGTCATAAAATGATGTAAAATTAAAAGCTTCTAAAACATTATAAGTAAGTACATATAGTAAGAATCTTGCATTTATTTGAAAATATATCATCGAAAAACGAAGGCCTGCCAATTCAGTTTGAACTTTTTTGAATGGCGGCTGGCCTCGTCCAAATCCGTAGTATGAGACGCCATTTTGTTTTTTTTAAATGGCGGACTGGGGACGAGGCCAAAAGGTTTAAACCCCTTTTGTCGCGTATTACTTGTGACGCTAGTGAGTCGCGAGTAAAATTTTGTCGTCACAACAAAATTTTATTGTGCGCATACTAAGGCCGACATGATACTTGTTTAAAACTTTAAAAAAATGTAGCGTTTTAAAGCAGGTATCGTTAAACCAAATGGAACAGCTTTTTGCATAACTAGTCTAGTATCTAAAGTATATGCACACATTTAGTACCTACTATAATGAAATCAAGAAACAATTCAGTTTCCGAGTAGTAAATGTTGAATATTTGAGAAGGTATGGCTTTTCATAAGCGTCGTGGTAAGGATAACCAATAAAGAAACATCTTTTTTAATATTTTAAAGTTCTGATATATTTCAATTCAACATAAGATTATTCATTTCTTGAATACTGCACTAAGAATGAAAGCTCTAGTTTTAGTTTATGGCTTAAACGAGTATGCCTAACAAAACATAAAATTTAAGCTCTAACGGCCTTACAGTTACGGTCTAAATTGGTCTGTATAATATAGTAATCCCATTGTACGTAGTTTTAAGCTCGCACATAATATTATTCGCTCAAAATAGCTTTCTCTTGTGATTTGCGGGTTTGCCTTTTAGAACCTTTTTCTATCTCATGTTTTCTATCTTTATGAATAAATTTTTATATAAATAACTTAGTTGTAAAAGGGAGCAAAGCTTCTCTTTATGTAATTAGGATTTACTGAGGGTAGTTTGTATATTACGAATAAGTACCAATGGAAAAAGTATGTCATTGAGTCGTGTTAAAAAAAGTTCGGTTAAATTATTATTTGACAGCTGTCAAAATCTATTGAATGTTTGAGCTTTGGGGACCTTACTAGCTTACTAGAGGCTCGTGATATAAAATGTACCATCATAACAATGTTAATGAATTATGAAAGAGCGAATGGTGAGGAAATCCTTTTATTATTCTGCTTACACTTTATATAATACCTACTTTATTTTGTAATTGGGACACAACAATGTATTACCTATTTTTAGTAACTTTCTTGATTTGGTTTGGGACAGTTATTGAATTTCCTTGAGGACATGTAACCACTAAATGCATCGAAAATTTCAATTTACTTGATGGCCATAACAATGGTCTTATGCCAGTTTGAAGTCAAAAACCTAGTCCTATTTGGCCATCAAGTAAATTGAACGTATATTTCCAATATATGCCCTTCGAATTAAAGCGAATTGTTGATTATTAACATATTTTCTAACCCAACGTTTGTTATTTTAGTTTACTAATAACTAGTATATAATTTAGTACATTTTCACAAAATGACAATCATTCTTAGATGAACCTTAATTCATCAAACCCAAACCGGACACCGGTGTCCAGAGAACAATGGAAAGTCTACTGTCTCATAATCCGGGGTCTGAAAGGTCGAAAGTACAGTGAACAGCGCGCCAGGTGTTACATTTTGCCTTTGAGAGCACAGTCTAAACATAAACAGTCGTTGCCACAGACCTACGTGGTGGTCAGATAATTAGAAACACTAGTCGATTTTCATACAAACCAGGTGACTTTGGAGCCTTGGTTCTCTGCCAAGGATTGACCGAGCTGTGATCTGATAATGGTCATCCAGGGAGTGAATGGAGGAGATCCAGGTTGCTATACACACTCGACTGATTTGATCAACATTCAAAAAGATGTAGGGATCAGTATTTTCAGTTTCGGGAATTCCATACATTTTTATGCTATTTTCGCTGTTTTTTTCCATACATTTCTCAGAATGTTGATCAGATCAGTCGGGTGTGTATAGCAATCTGGATCTCCTCCATTCACTCCCTGGATGACCATTATCAGATCACAGCTCGGTCAATCCTTGGCAGAGAACCAAGGCTCCAAAGTTATCTCGTTTGTATGAAAATCGACCAGTGTTTCTAATTATCTGACCACCACTGTATATCGAGATAGACGGTAAAAAAGTTTGATCCACGGTCAAAGTTTTACGACCGAAGTCCGTCCGATTGAGACTATTGCCATGAAAACACGCGTCACTCAGAAACGAAAATGGTTCATTGTGCAGTGCTTTCTTGCAAGAGCTCGTCAATATCATGTACACGTCACTAAATCTCGCTCGTGACATCGTAGGTACGAAAAATTCGACACTTTATCTATCTCGATATAGGTCTGTGTTCGTTGCACTCACCGATCTGACGCGTTCACACACACACACGCGCACCGTTATCGCTACACGGCCGGCCCCTCGATCTCACTGGTTATAACAGTAGCGAGCGCGCGTGCAGCGACGCGTATCTGCGTGAGTGCATCATTTCGGCCGTTTGTAGGCAGTGCAAAGACTGTTTAGACTGAGTTAAGAGCGCCCTTGTTTTGCTTGTAAGAGAGGCGCTTTTTCTTAGTACAAATTTAAAGACTGGCGTGATGTTGACTGTACATTCTATTAGATCATTTCTTTTTACTAGTTGACGTTATTTGTACTAGCAAGCTTCATTTAGTAAAAATGTACCTATAATGTTATTTGGTATGGGTAGGTTAATTTTCTCTTAATTTTTCACGGTTAAACACTTTTGGTCCAATCTCAGTACTAACATAATACTCTGTAATATTTAAATTATTTATTTGAAAATCCTATTATATTCTCTATATACATTTTGAAATTATGATACCCATTGTCTTTTAAAATTTCACTATCGAGTATGTAATTAGGTAGTTGATTATGAAAATTATAAATTTATATTCTTCTGACATTTTGTCTTGGGCTGGATAACTTAGTAGGTATCTAATTATAGTTTTATTCTAAAACGCCTACAGTTCATTGAGTGGGTGTTACATTATCACTAATTATATTTAAAAAAAAAATAAAAAAGTAGCAAGCAACAATTCAAAACAGAATTTAAATGTTACTTCTATAAATGTTAATATTCCTTAGATCACATTATAATTTTTTACGTTTTGATTTTCTTAAGTTATGCAGCCTTCGATACCCTATCTAGCATAATTAATTTATTAACATAATAACTTTCCTGTTAAAATTCACTTTACACGGTATTTGCCAAAATTTATCCTTCCATAGTTCTTGTTGAAACATTTGTTAGATATTTTTTGCGTGATCGTTATGGAGTGGCGAGGAAAGAAGGGCCTGTGACACAACAGACAACTAAACCTAAGATCTTGCGTTAACGGTGACTTTCTGTCCAATCGAGTACATACATCTTTATTACTAAGGCAGTAAGGTTGAACTTGTAAGCATAGAAATATCTGAAAAAAGTTCTACATACGTGAAAAGTTTAACCTTACGTTGTAAATGTAAGTAATAGATCATGTATTTCTCAGTCAGAAAATCCGTCGCCTGCGCAGGTTACAATAGACACCGCATTTTGAGGGTACGCAGGAGTTTTGGGGTGAGCTCATTTGCACGACTTCGTCCGCAGCGGAATGGACATTTAAATATGGAAGAAAATCATGTTTTACTTTAAATCAGCAAACAGCAGCAGATATCGATTTTTTTACGTAAAATGTATCTTAAGCAACATGATTTTGAGCCCATATTTGAATGACAATTAATTTGTGTTAGCATGCTCATTTTCATAACTACGATATTCAGTCGAGTTTGCTAACGGCAAAGGTGATGATGTTTATAGTTTAGCGATTTTCCTCATGTGCGGTGTCTATTGAACACAACCATCTCCCTGTAAATTACTGTTTTGCATTTTGTTAACAATCGTGTTGTTCGAATAAATTTTTAAGAAATTATATATTGTTTATCATTTCAGGTCTTCAACATGTATAGGCACCTAACCTAGAGTATTTTTTTTTAATTGACAGTGCCAAGCCACCTTGTGCCTAACATTTTCCATTACTTCAGAAGCTGTGATGTGAAACAGATTCTGCCTAAGATGGTTTTAATTATAGTCGGCTTCTTGAAGCTCGGCCAGTTCTAACAGTATTTGAGTACCTATATATGATTGTTGTGTTATGTAAGTAAATTGGTGTTATGTATTTTCATCTTGAACTGCACTGCTTTGTAACCACGAAATGTATTCAATTTATTGACTCCTAACTCGGTCCTGTCAATTTTTTTCCTTGGGATCGATGCATTAGTTTAGTAAATTAGTTATGATAATATATTTTGGGCCGAAAGCTAATATATTTTTCGTTTTGTATCCTATCGTTTGGCTCTTTATTCTATCTCCATCATAAAATATTGTAATATCGGATTTTCCAAAGATATTTCACATTTGAAATCAAACGCTGCAATGCTTAATTAAGTACATCTTTATTCGATAAATAAAGCTAAAAGTTTGTGTCATTTACAGTGCTTAAATATATGCGTATCTATTAAATTAATAAGTTACATTAAAACTTTTATGTTTTGTCCTTTTCAATCGCTTCGGAGGGGGATATAGGTTGGGAGTCGAACGGATATAAATCAATGCTTTGTACGTGGGCTCTAACGGATACACCGGGTGGTACTCCGAAGTAATCCCGACCTATGTTTCTTATGATCGTGGTTCCCGGCTTATTACGGTGTATATTAAATCCTATAGCGAATTGCGGACCGTTACTGGTGCCCTTCCCGTCATCAAAGCCCGCGTTGTCATCTTTATTACTGTCGAAAGGTTTTAGGGGCACAAACGGTTTCTTCGTCGGCCTATAAGGCTTGCTCGTGGGTCGTCCCGGTTTGCCTGTAATATGCAATGATTTCTGAATTCTTATGCAGTGCTGACAGCTGTGCGTAGTGCCGTAAGGTGTTTGGTGTAATAAAAACCAAATTGGTTGTGAACATTTTTATTGCGTTCAAGCAATTGTAATTTGTTTTTTAAGAACTAAGTTTCAATTAACAGTGCAACTCTTCAAACTTCTGAGCAAGACGATCGGTTGTGATCTTGTTTTTTTTTTATGAAACTATAATTACGTGAAGGCTGGCTATGACAGAAAAGAGTCACCTTAAATCTAATTGACTTTTAGATTTATTATTGATATTTACAAGTATTTACCTACTTAAAACAAGATCACAAGCATCAATCACTGCCGTGATCCGTGCTATTCATCACCTGGTCCTTTGGTTGGCTTGGACGCGCCTCCGAAACTTGGCAACTCTTCATCGATATAGCCACCGCCTTCGCTGATTGGGCCTGGTTCGAAGCTTGGGCCTTGGTATCCACTCTCGTTGGAACTGTCCCCACCTGGCCCGCTAGCACTACTAGATCCACTGGACCCGCTGGATCCACCATTAGTTGGTCCGATCGGTCCACTAAAGTTTTCCGAGCCACCAAAACTGCTGGATCCGCTATTCGATCCACCATATTTGTCGGATCCGCCAGGTCCACCGTACTTGTCGGACCCACTAGGTCCACCGTACTTGTCAGAACCACTAGTCCCACCATACTTGTCAGATCCACTTGGACTACCAAACTTGTCGGATCCTCCAGGTCCACCATACTTGTCGGACCCTCCAGGTCCACCATACTTATCGGACCCACCAGGTCCGCCATACTTGTCAGACCCACCAGGTCCGCCATACTTGTCGGACCCACTAGGTCCACCATACTTGTCGGACCCACCAGGTCCGCCATACTTGTCGGACCCACTAGGTCCACCATACTTATCGGACCCGCTAGGTCCACCATACTTGTCAGACCCACTAGGTACACCATACTTATCGGACCCGCTAGGTCCACCATACTTGTCGGACCCGCTAGGTCCACCATATTTGTCGGGTCCGCCATAGCTATCGGATCCACCAAAGTTATCAGATCCACTAAAGTTCTCAGACTCAGATCCACTGAAGTTATCGGGTCCGCTACCGGATCCAGTGGATTCAGAGGAAGATGGTTTATTGCTTGGCCTTTCTTTGTCGTTAGTAGGAAATGGTGGTGGTTTTACGTGTCCGGATGCAGCCGTTCCATCTGGCCCTATTTAATGGAGAGATTGAAAACGATTAATAACGACAACTTCATTAAGAAACGAAACAGAGCAATCATGTAAGCTTTAACATACCCTTGAACACATCATCAGTACTACTGTCATCCGGTGAATAGTTTGATGAAGCGCCAGCGGCAATGAAATCTGGGTCGAATGCGCTAGGAATGGTTGGGAAATACGGTGGAATATACGGATCCTTTCCGTTCTTCACGATACGGTAGCCAATGCCAGGTCCAGCTATGTAGTGTACGGTTCTGGAAAATTAAGTTTCATTATGATCCTCGCATTCTTATCTCTATTTATTTATAATATGTTGGTATTTTATTGCCCAATTACCTTTGAACTCCTTTGTCGTCTAAGAATGTGTAAGATCCTCTGACATTGCCATGGGAATCGCTACTTTCCGTTCTCCTTTGGTCAGGGCCGGCTGATATGAACCTGTTCCAAAAAGAAAAAGTGTTTTATTTTTTGGGAAATATCACCAAACAATATAATAGACCTAATAATGCCCAGCAAAAGGAAGAAGACAATAGGGGACCGACATATTGTGACCTCTGCAGTTTTCTGATTTGCTATCAGTGCATTTCTTTTACTCATTATACAAAGAGAAAGGGATGAGATTGTTGCAATCCAGAAAACTGCCTGAAAATGAGATCATAATAGAGTGGTTGTAAGTTACCTATAAGAACCATCTAATCCCCTTTGGACAGCAGTTCTTCCGCGAGGTCTGGTCTCCCCCCTGACAAGAGGTGCTCGATGGAATGGAGATCCAATGACGTTGGGACCATCTGGATGGGCAGAGGATACGTGGAAGCCGGTATCACGACCAGCTATGTACGAGATATCGTGTCTCTCCCCAACGTCGTCAACGAAGGAGTAATGACCTGGAAGGTTAATTTTTTATTTATTTAAGAATACACATAAGTTACATAACACATCGATGGGGAAGAACTAAATTCTCTTATCTTACTTAAGACTAACTTTACAGGAGGAGGGAAAAACTGAATATTTTTTTCCTGTATTTTGATGTTCTGAAAGTTGGTTTCTTATTCAATTAGTATTATTTTACCACTAATTCCATTGTTGCACTTGTACAAGGTCAACACGATCTTTTAATTTATGTACGCGTTAGTCGATGATTATTTATTTATTTATTATTAAGCATAATTAAACGGGTATAAACCCAATTACATAATTAACTTAAACAAAGTACATAATTTACATTTATAAAAACCAAAAAAGATACAATAAGATAGTTAAATTCTGTTACTAATACTTTTAGAGTTATCACAAAAAATATCAGTTCCTGGAAAAGCTACCAGGAGCGTGTTAGTGCTTCATGCATACGACACAATGGTGATTGCGCGCGCGCCACCGTACGACACGGCGGAGGCGCAAACAACCGATATCTACGACTTGAACGTATTCCGGTTAAATAGTTTTCCGGAACATAAAAGCGACACGACTGTTCAACACATTCAGGTGAATCAATAGCACCCCCTAAGATCGCCATAGCCTATTTCTCGAAATGGCGTGTTTTAAAATTATATACTTAGGTACTTACAGGTTTCAATACCTATATAAAGATGTTAATGAATATGATCAGTAGGTATCACAAACACTTCATATTATCCTACATGTTGCTTAAAGCACTGAGTATTTACTCAATCAGCTTTACACCAACAAAGTTAAGTGCTTAAGTACTATTGCTTCCTAAAATGTATGGAATTTCGGCTTGTATTTGCATAATTTGGATAAGTTACCGAACACAATAGGTGTTTTGGTTTGAGAAATCTACAGAATTACACCCGCAATCTTTAAATCTTCAATGTAATTGTCATTTTTTATGTTAGCTGCCAGCATTCCGGAAGGTCTTACCCATTGTATCATAATTCTCAAGTGAGTAATGAAGATTTTGTGATGACTTTCAAACAAACTTAAAATCGACATATTTGTATTCTAATTGACTGATGTTTTTATTACTTGTAGCAAATACTATAGACATTATAGTATTTGCTTGTAGGTACACTTTTAACAGAAAATTATTTTCTGTTGCTCTGGCCTACATATTACGTTTACTTTTACGTCGTAAGAAAAGTTCCTGTAGTAGGTAGACGTAGTAGTACGGATTTTCTTTATTTTGTTATTTTTCACATTTAAAAATCTAACTATGTACTTAGATACTAATGTATAATACACATCGAACGAAGATCGACGATTGAGACCATCTCTTTCTTTATTTCCTTTATATTTTTAAAGTTCAACAGATTTTTGGAATAATTAGATTTCAGAGACAATTTTAGTTTTTTTAGTTACAGACAAGACCGATGAGTTGTTTTTGTTCTACCACAAAAGTATATAAAAAAAGTAATTATTCACTATTTTAAAGAGATTTTACCTTTAACATCACCCCTGCTGTTTTGGTTTTCGTTTCTAGTGTAGGTTTTGGTATCAACTTTGAAGACATAACTGGGATCTTCGTTGGGATCAAAGTTGGGGTCATCCTTGTTCCCGATTGGACCCCGAGGCCTCTGATCCAGGTCCATTATACGGTGGACATTTGGACCCTTTGCTCGAAAACTGCAATAGATTTGTTATTATGAAACACTTTAAATTATGAACTTCTTTCTTAAAGGGCCGCTCCCCATACTAACGTAATACCATAATGATTTGCAATTACAGCATTATTTATTGTACTTGTGATATTATTTAGATTAAGACAGTATTTAACTAGGTCGCCATTTAAAAAAAAAACAAAATTCTTACCCATAAATAAATGCCAACTGCAGTTTTGTATGAAAACATGTAATTGGCAATATTTTTTTATTTGATTTTTTTTGTAGGGACCTAGATAAATACTGTCTTAATCTGAATAACATCAAGAGGACAGTCTTGCGTCACTTTCTTTATTTGCGCATACCGTTATTGGAATCCGAAAAGCTGTCAGGGCTTTAACGGCATTTGTATATTATCACACATTAGATTTTGGGCAATAATTTTAGTAGGTTTTGTGTTTTTATATCAGTCTAAACTAATTTTTTTCGAATAGATCATCTTCTATCGATAAAACTTGTTTCTGATGTGTAAATATAATTCAATTTATTTTTATTTCTAGAGCTTTCTATCATTTTTCATCAGTAGTACAATTAAATACCAAATTATCTAGACTGTTAATTTTAAAATTTTCGTGGCTAAATATTTCTACAATTTCTATTAAATAAGTTGTATAATGTTGCTTTTCTGTGACACTGCCACAAAAAAATAGCGGAAAATAAACCTGCACTGAAGAGGTCACGGTTAGTTCAATTTTCAAATTACTTTATTGCCTTACAGATTGAAATTAAATTTTACTCCCTCTGGTACTGCTAATATAAGTATAAATATAAGTATAATGCCCAACTTTTAGAGCAAGAGGCGTGAAAATATTATAATTATTAGTGTTGTTACCCTCTGGGTCCAGCCGTGTATATGGTTTCCTTGACGGTGTCAGTGGCTGGGTCCCGGGCACCAAACCTGCCACCCACGACGCCGGCGGCATTGGCGTGGGCCAAGTGGTAGCTCTGACCGCGATCTTTGTTGGAGTACCTGTGGGAAAAAGGGATTTAGTACCTTTGTGTAACTAAGGATGCATAATAATAAAAAGATAATACTGATAATTTAGTAGCTACTTAATTATTTATTGCTTAAAATTAATACGTGATGAAATCTGAATCATTTTAAATTGAAGGAAATAAGTTTGAACAATTCTTAATTAATACTTACTTGTATAACAAAGTACAGTAAGGGTTTAAAAGTTATTAATTAGGATAAATAAGTAAATTTTGTAGCTTTTTAAGGTGATACAGACTATGACAACTTCTATTGTGCTGAAAAATATTTAGTTAAACATATTTTCCCTGAAATTGTATAATGTTATGACTTGCCGAACTTTTTTTAGTTTGGTTGTAGAACTTTTAGATTAAAAAAAAAAGATAGAAATTAGATTATGAAATATTCATGATCATAATTAACTAATGCTTAAAATGGTTAAGTAATAAATAATTTTTATTTTGATAAATAAATAAATAAATTAAACTACATCTTAATTAACTTTTTGTCAAAAAAATATTTATATGATTATACAATAGGGAAATGATCGATTTCATGAAGTGCATCAAGTTGACCTATTTGTTCGCATGAATTAATGAGAATATCGATTAGAAAAAATTTAGTATGATAAGTACATTTTTTATATTATAATGGGGTTTGGTTTCTAGATTGGGTTTTTCTGCTACATTCAGGAAATGTTTCAAATGTTTCAACTGTCACTTCTCTGATAAATAATAATATGATGAAAACAACTTAATTAAAATCAAGTTATCAGTTACCCAAAGTCAAAGGATCCATCAGTATTAACATCGTTGTATTCCCCATCATTGGTCCTGGCTTTCCCAGGAATCACCTGACCCGTGACCACTGCGCACACACACACCAGAACCACACTTTTGCATGTCCAATACATTATCACTTATTTCATTACACACTGAACCTACAACCTACTTCTTCGAGTGTTAGACTCAACTATGCGGATAAAAAACAAAGGCTCTCTTATATATGGCGCTAAAATTGGACGCCCGAAGACTCATACCGCGTGAAAACGACCGGACGTCATTGTTATTAAAGTTAGGACTTGAAGTACTGCAAGCTATATTCAATGCGATTGTTTAGCGGAAAGACACTATGTGAAAAGTTATCCTAAATTCTGTTGCCTGAAACCGATGGGTAATTACCAATTAACCTAATCCAGACATAGGACATAGCTAAAGTGGCACTATGATGAATAGTGAAAACTACAGAGCCCTTAGTACGAGTTGACATTTACTGTCAACGTTTTCGATAACTATCGAATCCTCTACTCATGTCGGTAAAGCAGTCTATGGATATGAAAGAGACAAAGCGATAGTTTTCGAAAACGATTTTAGTTCGCCAAACTCGTACTAAGGATACAGACTTTAGACTTTTAACATTCATGATCAGGATGACGCAAAAACATAAGTTTACGTTCATCTCATCACATAACAAATAAGTTAAATACAATACAATAATATCGTTCCAAACAACCATAACGGTTTTCTGGCAGGTTTTCTGCCATTGTTCATATTAAAATAGAGGCTTTTATAAGTAGGTAGGTACAATCAGGGAACTTCCGGTTGACCAGTGGACTTATTTTGGGATATGATGTTTACTCGGAAAGCACTAAGGTTAAAGACATCGTTAATTATTCAAATGAAATACCTATTAATGTTCTATAATTTAAGATAAAGACGTTTTTTAGATATCAATTACTTTTTTTAATAGAGCTTCCTAAAAAACTAGTCAACCGGGAAGGTTCCCGACTGTACAGCAATGTAGCGTTAACTGGCCATCGTAACGACATTATTATAATCATAATAGTCATTTCCCTAATTGTGAAATCTTTAGTTTATGAAAGTATTTAGTCTTCCTGTATTGGTACTTCGCTTCGAATGAAAAGTGTACAATCTCAAATATTCTTATTTAATTAATTGCTCTTTAAAATTTCAATGTTTGTAATTTGATGGTAAGGAGCTGTAAACTATGATAGAAGCATAGGTAAGCACTTCTTATTTCATGAAAGAAACATCTACGAAATTGCGTTGAGTAACTTTTTTTAAAATTGATATGGGGTTTGAACCTTTGCCCTCGTCACCGACCGGTCCGCCATTTTGTTTTTTTTTAGATAGCGCCGATCGATAACACCTATATAAATGGATTGGGAACGTAAAGATGAACAGAAAATATTATTCAACATAATGCCCTAAAGTGTCAGGTTGATTGGAGTTAAAGATACAAAGGTGTTAAAAAGGTTGGGTCGGCATTATTAAAAAATAAAAAAATTCAATATCATTTATTCAGATGAGGCTGTTACAAGAACTTAGGAACGTCAAAGAAGCTACGCAATCGGTTCACAAACCCTACGGTGGGAGACCTTGTAGCGAGAAGAACCGGCAAGAAACTCGTCAAGGGCAATTTTTTCTCCCTTTTTTATTTCATGCAGAGTCGTCAAATGAAAAGTGACTTAAACACATGGGTAAGATCAATTTTCATCACAAAAAAAAAACTAAAATAAAGTACATTTTATGGTTATCCTAACCGTAAACAATTTCAAACTCGCAAGGAACTTACCACATTATAAGCAATGCAATTCAAATAATTTTCGCATAACAAGATTACTGTACTGCAAATTGTGACGTACATACAGGTCAAAAGCAATTTATTTTAGATGAAAATATTTAAGCTCTAAGCACAACGTTAAGTCAAGCAGACTGAAGTAGACCATTTCCGCTGGCGGCACCCGTTCACGAGCATGACGCATGAACCAGCCATCGCTTCGCTCAACCATATTTTAGGGAACGTTACGACCCGCCTCACACGACACCGCCGAAGAAACGTTTGAGTGAGCATGACGTACTCGTACTTCAGATACTTTTGTTAAAGTGTATTAATATAAAAAATACAATGGCAACAACAACAAAAAGAAAGATAAAAGTGCATTAATGTAGGACGCAACTTACAATGTTACTAGAAGACGCATCAGCTGGGTCATAATCATAAAGCTCATTTAAATCATCTATTAATTTTAACTCTAATTATCTGGCTAACGTGACAGTTTAGGGCATTATATATCATGTCATTTTTAGGTAAGTCCAACTTTGAGAAAGCGATCTCTCGTCGAATCCAACTCGGATGGGCAGCATTCGGGAAGCTCCGTAAAATCTTCGCGTCCAACTTACCACAGTGTCTCAAGACGAAAGTCTATGACCAGTGTGTGTTACCAGTGATGACTTACGGTAGTGAAACGTGATCGCTAACTATGAGTCTGATAAGAAAGCTGAAGGTCACCCAGCGTGCAATGGAGAGGGCTATGCTCGGCGTTTCCCTACGTGATCGAATCAGAAATGAGGAGATCCGTTGGAGAACTAAAGTAACTGACATCGCTCGAAGGATTGCTCAGCTGAAGTGGCAGTGGGCGGGACACATAGCGAGAAGAACCATTGCCCGTGGGGCGGAAATTTTCTGGAATGGCGACCACGTACAGGACGAGGCTCCGTGGGTAGGCCCCCGACAAGGTGGACCGACGATCTGGTGAAGGTCGCGGGAAGCCGCTGGATGCGGACAGTGCAGGACCGATCGTTGTGGAAATCCTTGGGGGAGGCCTATACCCAGGTGTTATGTGGCCGAGACGACTACGACGACCCTCAATACAAATAAGTTCGAACCCCTTTAAAAATGCTCTCCTCCAAATTTTGTAAATTCTAAATTTTATAATTTCATCCGAAGAAGCGTTACCATTTACATCAAATCTTGGAGTGTGCCCAATCCTGCTAGCGCCGAGATGCTGCGCACGAGGGCCATCACATCCGACTGCACCAGGAACCGCAGGTTTATCTACCTATTACACTATTTTACATTTTTTATATCATTATCGCCTTTGCGATGACTAACTTTATCCGAATTTTGTAATAGTTAGCTTACTTTGTCTCTATCGTCATATATAAGTAGGTACTTATAAAGAAGGTTATCAAAGCTGCCTGTAATAGGTGTGTATGTTGGTACACTCAAGTAGGGTCGATCTTAACTTACCTAATAATAAGATCTTGAAACAAATAATTATTAATGCCACCTAACCTGGAATATATATTGGTTACGAGTCTGAATTAACTCCAATAATAATCATCGTCGGCTTCATAACAAAAGTAGATAGAACAGATGGTGTCAGAGCCGAATATCATCGGGGCAATAAAATCTGCCTGACTTCGCTGTCTAGGCCATGTAGAGAGAATGGGAGAGGATCGAGCTGCCAAAAGAGCGTATGTTGTATGCCCAAGATACCGCTGCTGGCGAGACGAAATTGCCAAAGACCTGAAAGAACTGGAAGTGCCCGACTGGTCAGACTTGGTACAAAACAGGAAGAAATGGCGCACATTTATTTCGAGGACAAGATCCACTTCGGGTCGCTGAGCCAGCAAAGTAAGTAAGTTAGTAAGAATTGACGTTACTGCACCATAAAATAATACCAAGAACATACAGCTATGTTTTAGTCAAGCATTTTCTTGAAGATAATTTACAATAACAATAAAATAAAACAGCTTATTGGACCTACAAAGTACGCTGAATAAACTTCTTCGATTTCTTCGAAAAGCTCAGCCTGCACAAAATTAACACTTAGTTCAAAAACATGGATAAACATAATAATAACATTCAGATAACGAACTATTTTTTTATTTAATTCATTTATATTTAACGATTTTTTGTTTTTCTACTAATTTGTAAATATTTAATAAACAAAAATATTTATTTAATAATAACACAAGGAGCTTACAATTTTCTTTCTACAATATTCCCGCAAAACCGACTATTCGGTTTGTCTTTGGGATCTTCAGTCTCTTTTATTCATAAGTAATATTAACCGGAGTGATGAGAAGGATAAATTGTAACCGTTTACTTATTTGTCCTTCTCATCACTCCGATGTTATTAATTCTTCTTTCTTCGTTTATCCTATTCTTTTGTGGAACGCCCTTCCCTTTGACATCAGAATGTCCACCAGTCGGTATGCGTTTAAAACCAAATTGCGTAAATTCCTAAAAGAGCAAGCAAAAGCAGCGAATCGTTAAATTGTGACAAATCGTCTTATCGTTTGTATGTATTTAATATGTATATAATTTAAATAAATAAATAAAATATTACCTAAATTAATAGATATACTTACTTAATTAAAATATAAAGTGACTCTATACAGCTGTAGTGAAAAAAAAATGCAACTAAATAATATACTTGTACTTACTTATTGATCTAGTTTATATAGTTATTATTATTATTATTTATTAATATATTTTCACACATTTTTTTTCGCAATGTCAAGAAACTTTAACCTTGCCTACATTTAGAGCTGTGGGATTGCCGTTTTCAAAGTCAAAGTCAATATCATTTATTCAGTCTAGGCTGTTACAAGCACTTATGAACGTCAAAGAAGCTATGCCATCGGTTCACAAACCCTACGGCGGAAGACCTTGTAACGAGAAGAACCGGCAAGAAACTCGTCAAGGGCTGTTTTTTTCTCCCTGTTTTATTTCATACAGAGTCGTCAAATTGAAAAATGAACTTAACATATCAGTAAGGTCAATTTCCATCACAAAAATAAATACTAATTATAATATTACATTTTATGGTTATTGTAACCGTAATCAATTTTGAACTGGCAAAGAAAGACTTATCTATCATACATTACAACAATTCTCGCATTGCAAGATTACTGTACTGCAAGTTGTGAGGAACATACAGGTCAGTATCAATTTATTTTAGAAAAAAATATTTATCCTTTAAGCACAAGATTAAGATAAGCAGACTGAAGTAGACCCATTTCCGCTGGCGGCACCCGTTCACGAGCATGACGCATGAACCAGCCATCGCTTCGCTCAACCATATTTTAGGGAACGTAACGACCCGCCTCACACGACACCGCCGAAGAAACATTTGAGTGAGCATGACCTACTTCAGGTACTTATGTTAAGCTGTATAAATATATAAAAAAAAACACAACAGCAATAAAAAGAAAGATAAAAGTGCATTAATGTAAGACACAACCTACAATGTTAGTAGAAGACGCATCAGCTGGGTCATAATCACAAAGCATATTTAAAGTAAGTTAACAAAAAAGAATACTTTTATATAATTGGAATAATTTGAAAACATTATTTATTTTTATTTATTCTGATCAAGCAGTGCCACGCGTCTTAACTTAAAGCAACATAAATAACATAAAATCAAAACAAATATCACACATTTTAACACAAGCAGACATGAGCAGAACCATCCCGCTGGCAGCACCCGTTCACGAGCATGACGCATGAACCAGCCATCGCTTCGCTCAACCATATTTTAGGGAACGTAGCGACCCGCTTCACACGACACCACCGCAGAAATGTTTAAAGAGAGCATGACATACTCAAGCTACCTGCGTTAAAAGTTGAATCTAACACATTACTAAACACTAATTGAATGACACGGCTACAATCTCGAAAAATAAAACGAAATATTTATGACCAAGCCGTTTTGTCATTCAAGTAATCTTTTATAGTATAATATCCTTTCTTGAGAAGACAATCTTTTACATTCATCTTAAACTTTTCGAAAGGCAAGTCTAAAATATTATCTGGAATTTTATTATAGATACGTATACCTAGACCCATAAAAGATCCACAGACCTTCTTTAATCGGTACCGAGGCATAATAAGTTTATTTCTATTTCTAGTATTACGATCGTGCAAATCACCATGTTTGGTATACAGGTTGATATTACGCCGTACAAAAAGAATACAATTTAAAATAAATTGAGAAGCAGCTGTCAGTATACCAATTCCTTTAAATTTTTCCCGAAGAGATGTTCTGGAACCCAGTTGATAAATGGCCCTTCTCATAAGTTCAAGATATACCTACCACCGTTGAATTATTATGCTGGGGCTACACTTACAGAAATGCTTTAATTATCTCGAGACGTCACCGCGATTATATTTTCTTTTGGTTTTGACACTGACAATAACGTCTTCCCTTCTTTACATATTAGGAAAGTGGCAGCAAAATCTTTAATTGAGACAAGCACTGAATGAATGCAAATGTCTATCTCATGGATGTTTGTTCTGGCTAGGAATAATCTTCATAATAGGTATTATTATATTATCATAATTTTACTATCATAACAGCTATCTGGTATGTTGGGTGTATTCTTTATATCCTCTCAAATGGGTACGGTCAACTCAGACTCGCAATAGCCGTCAAGTGTATTATTGTCAAGTGTCGTATTGCGACGGAAACGGACTTTTCTGAAAATTGTATTTAAACACCCTTTATACACTTGACTATATAATATTTATACATAGAACTTACTTAACTAGATAGCAAATTTTATTGTCTTTATAAATCAGTTATTAAGTTTTCTTTATTTATAGTGGATATCGAGTAACATGGAAAAAAGTGTCGAAAGGTACGTCGTCGGAAAAATTATCCCTGTAACCTGATATACACTTGACGGCTCTTGTCGATGACTCTTGCTGTTATAAAAGTTCACATTCGAGGGGATAATAAGGTCTTATTTAGTTTCGTAGCTTCGTAGCATGTCTACGTAGGTTTTTCGAAAGCAAATTGTAGAATTTTGCTACAAAATGGCTAGGGAGATTGTAAAACATGATTGAGGCTCGCTATATTGTATCACCAGGGAAATTAACCAAGCACCTCTTTTAACACAAATTGGGAATAACAGTAATCAGATTTTGTATGAGTTTGCAATCTGTCTAGGCATTTTTAAAACGGCTAATTCTACAATAAGCCTGCGAAACCTTCACATTTTTGAAGGTATTTTGAAAAAACATAACAAAAAAACCCTGGCTTGGTCTATAAGCATCAGGAATTTTTCCGTCCGGAAAAAAACTGGCCCAGGACAAGCCCGGATTCAATCCGTCACTGAAAAAATTATTTGACTTTTTGCTGTGTGGTATACATGGATCCGGGGCCATCCGATTCTGAATTTTTCCTGAAGTGCCTGTCAAACGTACGTCCGGGTGCTTCAAGAAAAACCACGCGCCAGTGTGACGACTGACTCACGAGAGATGGCATTTCCCCTCAAAAAATAATTCATGGTAGAATTTTCATAACACGTTAAATGCCATATCGGGCAATGCTGGGCGACACCTAACTTTAAGATAGGTCCAAAAAATAAAAAGTTTTTTATCAATTGTATGATACAATAAGTTCTTTTAAACCACTGGAACAATAGTTATATCACAGAATATCCATACAAAAGTGCCCATCATTGTTTAATTAAGTCAAATTGCAATACCACTCTCTTTGCGTCGCAGGGTTAATACAGTCTTCTATCATGCTAAACTAAATATAAGACAATGTTATACTAAGGGTATAGAAAGAAAGAAAATAAAGAAAATACTTTTATTAGGCTAACAAACAGTTTTACACAAATTTGTAACAAAGAATATTATAGTAGCCGAATTGATTTCCGACCTCAGCTTCTGTCGCATATTAATGTGACGCTGGTAAAGTAACTATAATTATTAGCACCATCAGTAAAATGTCATTGTCGTCTCTTGCAACTTTGCTAATATAATCCAATAGCCCTAGCTAAACACAATTTTCACGTCAACTAATGCGTCAGTTATGTTGCAGTTACACTCGCGTGTGAGACGCGAGACGAGACGCGAGACCTGTTGGCCTACAGGGCTCCTACCGCGCAAGTGTCATCGGCATCGACATCGACTTCATTTGACAGATGGATGTGACATATTTCTCTTATTCTTTGGTAAGTTTTCATTTGTGCCAAAAAGAAGCAGCATGATGTCAATCGTTCAGTGTTGGCAATTCATCTACTCCAAACTAAGCTAAAGAGATGTGAAAAATATTCTAGGTAAGTTTTAAGTAAAGCTATGTAAATGCCAACATAACCTTAAGTTTTATCTTACTAATATTATAAATGCGAAAGTATGTCACTTTCTTTCGTCGTTCGGTAAAATCGATAAAAACTATTGGAAAAGTATGTCCAGATTCGGTATTCTAATGCTTTTCCAGAAGTTTTTATCGATTTTACTGGACATCAGTACTTTTGTACTGATTATGTAGAATTGGCATATTGCAGGAAAGTAGCTATGTACTAAGCCAGGCTATCTTTTAACTGTGTGTCAAATTTTATCCAAATATCGGTTTAGTAAGTAGTTTTTGCGTGAAAGAGTTAATAATAAAGAAACTGTCATACTTTTAAAATTATAATATTAACAGGATCAAACATAAAGTTATGTTGGCATTTTATTTGGCTTTAAATAAAACTTACCTAGCATATTTTTTACATCACTCTAGCATATTTTTAAGATGAATTGGTAACACTGGACTCCTTTGACACCACCCGCCGCTTCAGACGCGAGAAGACGCGAGGTGACGAGGCGAGGCGAGGAGGCCTAAACGGCCTTATTATAATAATATTAAACTCTCGTCTCATCATATCGCCTCGCCACTCGCACGCGAGTGTAACTGTCGTATATAGATTTTAAGTCAATGGTTTCCATTCGGAATATTAAAATAAACAAGTGCTACCGAACTGAATAATTTCTCTCCGGATCGAACCCTTAGGCATGTAGTCCACTGCATCAGGATTTTTTCCTGGCGGAGAACACAGCTGTCAGTTCTTTCTCCGTCCGGAATAAAACCCTGATGCTTATAGTTCGAGCCGAGAGTTTATTTTCGGTTGTTCTTGTTACAAGGTCTCGGAGGGCCGTAGGATTTTGTGTAGCTTTGTGTAGCATAATAAATGCTTTGAAGATTTCAATTACAAAATTGCAGCCCGCTAGCAACATCATAACCACGTTTTTTGCTTATTTTTAATTTTTGCTTGAGTTTGGAGTTCGTTTATTAGCTCTAATATTTTTCTCCATTATGAGGTAAAACTGTTTAATCGCCGTCACGCGGTGCCCTTGTGTTCAGGGTAAACAATCATTTTGATAGTAATTTTTTGCATGTTTTCAATCTGTTTTCTGCTAGTCTAATCGCTAAGAAAATGCAGATTTGCTGTGTAAAAATATCGTCATCATTCTATCCCGAAAGATTAGCGTCGAAAACAAGGGCATGTAACCAATAGCATGTAACTATGCGGAGCCATAACCTCACTCTCAGCTAATTCTAAGATTTGTTCTGATCATTTCAGAACAGAAGATTCAAACGATTATAACGGAATCAATTTATACAGGTTTGTGTCACATAATCTCTGACAAGAAAAGCATGATTTGTGCTAGACGCGTGACCGCCTTCTATCTGTGAATTCCTAAAAAGTGTGATAACTGACAACCTCAATCATAGAATGTAATCGCCTGAATATTCATGTTCTATTTACAGGATTAATTCATCATACCCGAATCGGACAGCGGTGTCCAGAGAACATCTATTGTGTCTCATAAGCCGGGGCCTGAAAGAATAAACACATTAAAGTTAAAAGTGGTTCCTTCAGTGTTTGCTTGGACTCAACAAAGTATTGTGGCAAGACAGAGAAGACTGAGGGCAGAACACCGCCACCGTGAAGACAGTAGACTAAAGTTAATGAAGAGGCAACAGTATATTCTGTCACAGGGAATGTTCATGATAATATAGTGGAAGTTGAAATAGGGACTTTAATGCAACAGCGTCCAATGCAATTCCTCTTTTTCAGTCGGAACCAAGAACTCGTAATGTTGGCACACTTAAGCGCTACCAGTGTGTAACCGCTGACGATTTTGAAGATGATGATAATTAGATGCGCTACTATACTGTTTTGGAGTCCTACGAGAAATTCAAATTTATGCCCCAACCACCGTAATTATGCTTCTATGACTTGCTTTAAGTTTATAGTAAGATCAGTTTCTGAAATATCGCGAGATTTATTGAAATAAAATAAAACCTTAATTTATTATTGGAATTTTATTAATACCAAAAACGTTTACCCATTTCGTGCTATCAAAATTTGCCTGTTCAAGTAATTCTAAATTGATTGATTGTTAACATGAGAATAGAGTCCAAACGGCTGAAAGTAGAGAAACAACTTTTAGAAGGTAGGTAGTTAGTAAGATACCTTTCATGGTGTAGGTGAGCAGATTTTTCAAATTTCAATTCCTAGGGGGTAAAATATGGGTTGAAAGTTTGTATGTAAATCCGCTCAGTTTCGAAGTTAGGATCTTTAAATTTTGTGTATAGGATGTCAGTTTTACATTAATATTTATGTGTCTCAGAGTGTCTGACAATTCCAAAAAAAAGGGTTAAAGTTTTGTACTAAAAACTCTTAAAAGATTCATTGAATGACTCTTGTTTTATATAAAAAGCATGTCTAAATTCGGTTGCACTGTTGACATTCCTTTAATTACATTGGTCTGGCTTGTACACCAACAGTGCTTTTACTTCTTCCTCTTGTGGTCCTGTGATCCTTAAGTTATTGTTCTTTTCGTAGAAAAAAAAAAAATTTACGAAATTTTTCCTATTTTTCTAATTACTAAGTATATATACCGACTAAATTTTCAGAAATCTTTGTTTACCAAAAAGCACAGTGGCGCCATCTGCGAAAACTATTGCGTATGACTTCCTATTGATAGTTTAGATTTCGAGCAAGAATTTATGCTGAGTTTTATCAGGATTAGGTAAACCTTAAGTTATAACAATATCATTTATTGGCGTTCTGTTATAAAAATGTCCTCGAGCTGCATCTGAAAATCGGTCGTCACGGCTTAGGCATTGGCATGTGCCCAGCGAGTTATGACCAAATAAATGTAAAAAAATATGTAAAAGTGTGTCTAATTATGAAAGCTTTTGTTGATTTTTATTCTATTCTAGTTTAAAGTTTGAAATAGCCTCGAATGTTACATCACGACAAAATATTACAGGTCCAGTCACCACCCTAATTATATCGTTTATCTGCTAAAATTTCACTTAACTTCGCTAAAACGTATCTAATGGACCCCACATCACCAGATATCTTCATCTCTCTAATTGCCCCCATTAATATTATCAGCAACAGCATCATTCGCTTTGGAGTATTCCCAAATCCCGACATTGGGAGAATCAAAAGATTAACCAAGGTGTCCCCAGAGAAAGAACACCAGTTGGCCGACCCAAGTACCGCTGGATGGATCAAGTTGCCATGGACTTATATGAACTCCTGGGGACTAGTGACTTAGTGAGTTGCTAGAGATCGCGCAAGACAGGGAGCAGTCGTGTCACCTTGTGTCAGGGCTAAGGAGCTGACCTATTGTCGTAGTAATAAAGTGAGTGTAGTAATAAATAATGATTAGAAAGACCATCTGATAATAATTTATCAGATGGTCAAGTAGCAGAACCTCTATTTAGCAAATCGTTATTTTTTTTAATGTTGGTAAAAAACTTTTTAACTTATAGTAAAAAATGCAAAACAAATAATTTCAAATTGTTTATTTTATATATTTTTTCTTTTTTTGACTTTGATGAAAGTAATGTTTGATGTTCGTCCTTTTTAAAATTAAAAAAATTTTGTGTTTGCAATGGATAGCAATTCGGATTACAAGAAACCAATTAAACTAATCAAATAGCATTCATGATAATATGTGTCAGTTGTTAGTCACCATTTAAACGGTAAAACGCTAATAGTTCTAATGAGTCTGTATGTAGCTAGGGAATGCGAAATTCGATGTTTTTTTTCAATTTGAACTTCGAAGTTTTTTCTTATCCAAATTCGAATTATTCGAATCGAATCGAATCGAAGTTTTCAAATAAAATGTATTTGTATATCGTTGCCGAACAAAATGTTCCTGACAAGTCGCTTATTTTTTTTATAGCTTCAGCGTTATTCTTCAAATATGGCGAATTGCCGCCATTCATTATCAACATACTCAATTATTTATTCCCACTTTACATCTGTTTCATTCGTTGACGAAAAAATTTTTTTCGATGCAATTGTCATCACAAAATAGGTACCTAAGCGTCTTGTCAGAAACATTTTCATGAGAAGTTTTTTTATGGTTTCAGCATCGCTGAAACGTATCTAATTGACCCCACATCATCTCCCTCCAATATGGCTAATTGCCCCCATTCATTATCGACATAATTAATTTCGGCGTCCGGCGTTTGTTTCACTTCCCTGTCCGCGCGGGCCTTGCGGACCGCACAATGCTGTAATAAACGTCTCGTTCTGATGAGAGACCTTTAGATGGGACCCGGTTCCGTTGTCGACTATTCTTGAGTTCAAGCTCATTATAATTAGAATTAACTACTAAGTAATCTCTTTTTTTTTTTCAAAATAAAAATACTTATTACCCAGTGTAATAATGCTATGTGTTGGTGCCGGGCGTATTTGCTGTCGTTAACTTCACCAATCCGCATAGGGCCCGCGTGGTGGGTCATGGCCCATTTGCTTATCCATCCAAACGGAAAGCCAGTATCCCAGCAATATTTGCTTTGCTTTGTTATATAAATTCTTATAGTTACATTACGTGTTAGGTTTAGTTATTATTAATGTTCTATTTATTAGTGCGTCTTGCTAGGCGTATAGTTCACTAGAATCAAAGGCATTAAGATACCAGCATAACTAGCTGATGCAGCGACTCTCATCATCGTCATTAGCCATTTTTTTTCAATGTCCCCACTGGCCTTCCTTGTGGATGGATAGGGAGAACGGGCCATGACTCACCACGCGGGCCCAATACGGATTGGTGGGTTTAACGACTGCAAATGCAGCTGGGACCAACGGCTTATCGTGACTTCTGAAGCACGGAGGGGCTGAGATAGTAAGTTTTTGGTCACCCATCCCGTGGCCGACCATTGCTAAAGTTGCTTAACCTCAACAATCGCAGACCGAGCGCACGAACCACTGCGCCACGGCCTCTCATCATACCGTGTTCTTAATTGTTCTTTATTGTGAGTATTTACATTTCTTTATTTTTTTTATTTTTGATCTTGAAAAACAATGAAAAAATATTTTTCACATCGTTATTAGCGCATGCTAACAAATTTTCGTAGTGTAATGGAAACCAACCGTCTGATGCTCGTTCCGGTGCGGTCATCGCGTATTATAGTGTCGAATTGTACTCACTGGTTTGTGAAGCTTCCTCAGAGTTGAACTCTGGACAGAGCCGACTCTGGGTACATCAATCTAACTTACCGGGGGCCAAGTTATAGTGGCCACGGTTATGGCATTAACATGTGTCCTTCCACCAATGCTATTGTTTTGCGGAACGATATATTAGTTTGGTTTTACCGAAGATGGGGCGATACGAAAGTCTGGTACAAGACAATCGTTTGAATGGTGGTTTATGGGGGTGATTTGTTTAGGAAATACTAGTAGGTGCCATCGATTTTGTAAGCGAGGGCTTGGTTCAAGTAGGTTCCAGTAGAAAATTTTGTTAACTATATTTCACACTACTGAAGATTATTTTCACCCCACACGCTTGGAAAAAGAGGTTTTGTTAATTAATTTCTGCGTGCGTTAATTAGCCAGGTAAAGTACTTTTTAAATTTAAAACCTAAAAATATGCCCTAATGCGTTCCAAATCGCACTATTGACTGTGTTGTTACATTTTATTCTTATTTTAAACAACATTGAATTAATTATAATACTCCGTTTTGGTTTTATTATATTATTTTAGTTTCTTTAATTATAAAAACAATAACAATAAGATTAAACTATTTGTTATAAGAATTTTATACTTAGGCTAGGTGGGATTTTACAACCTATGATTGGATTTCGGAACGTGACATAAACCTTTTTGATAAGAACATAAACATTAAAAAATATGTTAGCCCAGATAAGACATCAAAATATGTAAGTACAATTAAATATAAACTTTATTATTGTTATCTCAGATAAGATAGTAAAATACCTATGTTAAAATAAATAAAAAGATAAAAAAAGATCCTTTGTTTCTTAAATTTTCTTTCTTGAAAACTGCTCACTTCCAAGTTCCAAGGTTACCAAATTCAATTAAAAGGTATTCTCCGGCAAGTTCGCATCATTTCGCAATCGAATACAGGTCAAGGGGTCAATTCGAATTCAATATCACGTACCTACGGGTCCAGCGAACCGTATCGCCATTTTAACATTGAATAGGGGGTAAGTACACTAAGGATGTTTCCACACGAATATGAGTAGTGAGATGAGATGGCAAGTGATAGATAATTTGGTTGCCGCCTATTTGGTGCTTAGTCGGAATTAAGGTAGCCGCGCATTGTTTGTGCTCGTTCGTTAGTATTTATATCTGAGGGCTCGTGTTCGAAGTTACTTACGTTTCGGCAGCAACGAAACAATGTGCTAGTTACGTTCATGGATTTAAGAATAACTGGATTGGCAGATAGGCCAGCTTTTTGATTTATCAAAACTTAATTTTTTATGTGATAAATATTAAAAAAGAAAATATTCCAGAAAAAAACAAATACTCTAATGTCGCCCTGACGGGATTCGAACCCGCATCCTTGGGAGTCCGGGATATGCTATATTTATCACATAAAAATAGCATTGTAAAATGCAAAATTAAAAAATTATAACTTAATTTTTTTTTAAATAAACTGACTGATAAACAAAATGCAATCCAGAAACTAATCGACGTAATTAACTGCCCGAAATAATCAATCCTTCAATCGGTTTATTTTCACGGGTATTTGTTTTATTGTTAGGGTTTATTTCTTATCCCAAATAACCCTAAAATTATTTATCACTTATGGCTCTAATACTCAAGAAAAAATACGGCTAAGTTGGTTATTCTTTATTTAATGTAATACTTACAGACGGGACTGGAAATCAAAACCGGAACCACATCGGTGGGTTTCAACTAGACCATAGAGGCAGTTTAATTTTGAAGTCGTTTAATAATATATACGCGACTGATTGTTAACTTGCTTTTTTAAGTCGGTTTACAAAAAAAATTATACTATAGTTTTTTCGTTGTATCTTTTGCTTGTAGGTCATAGGTATTATCGGGTTTCAAAGCTTCGTCAGTCGTAGGCACATTTACGCCCGAAATTCATAACTCTGTAGATATTGATAGGTCTATCTAAGATTGTTGATTAGGATACAGTTGCCTAGTAACCGTCGTTATTTTGGTCATATTAAGAAAAATATCCTAGGCAACTATCTCAGGTAGCTCAATCCATATCTACAGATAGGTTATTAATTTCGAGCATTAGGCAGCTGATAAGACGACGGAGGACGCAGGGCTTACAATAGGGGGCTGGAGGGCATCCTCCATCTTCTATTTTACTCCCAGTCCAACATGGGTACATGGGAGATACTAATAAGATAAATAAGATAGTCAGTTCCTCAGTGATTGAGGATTTCGGGAGAGTCTCGCTTCCATTTTCAGCCTTATCTATACTAAATATCTGGTATGACAAAGACTAAGAGTCTCAACGTTGTTAATAAAAAAAAATTGCTAACAAAAACTGTAAAAAGCTTATTCCATACTATCGTTTTTTTTCGTTGAATCTTTTCCTTGTAGGTCATAGGCACAGAACATTAAAAGAGGTTTTTAAAAGAGACCTCTTTTAATGTTCTGTGGTCATAGGCATGATCGGGTTTCAAAACATTCGTCAGTAGTACACACATTTAGGCAGCTAACAAGATGACGGAGGCCCACAATGGGCCGCTGCTGGAGGGCCTTCTGATCTGATCTTGCCATCTTCTATTTCAATCCCAGTCCAACTTAGAGATACGATTAATTATATTTACACCTCACACGCTCGGAAAAGGAGGTTTTGTCATTCAATTTCTGCGTGGAAAATCGCATTTTGCGGTCTAGCGTGGTAAAGTACTTTTTAAATTTAGAACCTAAAAATACGCCATAACGCGTTCCTAATCACACTATTGACTTTTTACGAGTATGTTACATATTTTTTTTTATATTTTTACATTTTTAATTACTTTGAATTAGTTATATATAATACTCCATTTTGTTTTTATTATATCATTTTAGTTCCTTGAATAATTAAAACAATAACGATAAGTTTCAACTATTTGTTATAATAATTTTCTATTTAGGCTGGGTGAGATTTCACAACCTATGATTGGATTTCGGAACTTGTAAAAAACTTTATTTTTAATTTACATCATGACATTTTTATGACATTTACCGAAACGTTTTTATTGTTATTATAATTAAGATTTTATTCATATTTTAAATAACTTTAAATTAACTATGATACTCGTTTTTTTATTAAGTATTTTAGTTTTTTAAATCATCAAAACAACAAGAATAACGTATAGATAAAACTTTTTGTTAAAAGAGTTTTTTACCGGAAGTTGACCGCAGAAAAAGCCTAAAATTTTCCTCGCTGTTGTGAGGTGAAAAATTGTGTGTTGCGCTCGCCAGAAACGTTTTTAGAGTTCGTACCTTTGAAACCCTCCCTACGCTCAGGAATCCTAGAATCCCTCGCTTATTATTGTAAAAAAAATATTCCACGTTTTTTACCGTTGTAGTTTCTGCTTGAATTATCGGGTTTCAAAACCTTCGTCGGTAGTACACACATTTAGGCAGCTAACAAGGCGACGGAGGACGCAGGGCCCACAATGGGCCGCTGGAGGGCATCTGCCATCTTCACGGCGCGTGCGCACGCCTATCGAATGCGAGAAAATATCCGACGCGTAATTTCACGTGAGGACCTGCTTTTAGCTTAGGTATTGTAAGTCGCAATATGTGAAACTAAATAATTTAAATAATCTGGAACTGGCTGGATACCTTACTCTATACGCAGATGATAAATGCTTTTTTATTTCGGTGACATTCATGACATCGTTGATGACATTTCTAAGGCTCTAAACTAGGCTTGTGGCTTGATAGCAAACTGTCCTGACCGCATATTGAGCATGTAAAAAGAAATTGAGGCCGGTTTTGGGACCATTGCGGAAAATATCCTATTGCATACCGCAAAGAGCACGTACAGTATTGTACAATGCGTTGGTAAAATCAAATTTGCAATACCTGATTGAGCTCTGGGGAACGGCCTCGAAGGATTTACAAATTAAAATTATGAAAGTACTGTTTCTATGAATATCCGTACGAATACCGAATTTTAATGCAAAAAAAACTAAATTATTACTTAAATTTAACTTATGTATTTTAATTTAAAAAATCATTACTAATTCTATCTACACAAACATTAATATCCTAAAACGACAATATAAGCACAACTTGAGAAGAAAAACAAACTATCGGTGCCATTAACAAGAACAGTAAACTACGGTAAAAAGAATTTAACATACGGAGTGAACTATTACAATAAGTTGCCTGAAGAGATAAAAAATAGTGAAAACATAAAAATATTTAAAAGACAACTTAAAATACACATAACAAATGAAGTATAAAATTACATAATAAGATACACATACAATACAACGACTACAAAAAAGAATTAAATTAAAGAACTATTCGAAAATTATTCTTTATTTCAATAATATATTATAACTATAAAAAAGACAACAAAAAAAAATAAAATAAAAAAAATCCAATTTGTGTTATCGACTCCCAAGGTTTCTTTTCAATCTTTTCGTCCCCTTTGGGACAAATTCCGACAAATTGGGACAAATATTGGACGAAATCGGACTAAATGACCGTGTAGTCATAATTGCGGTTTTCAAAGTGGTCCTTGCCGTGATGTAGCACACGGGGAGAATATGTGGTTTTCGTTTTAGGTCTTTAACAACCTGTATTAAAATTTGATGATGATGTTACATTTTAGACAAAAAAGGGTTTATGTTCAAATACTTTGGTCCGGCCGGACCGACGTCTCCACACAAAAATACCAAAAGTGTGTAAAAGTGCCCAAAAAACTGTTTCATCAAGCACACGGAAGCCTCGTTCATGTGAACATCCAGAAGACCATCATCAGCGGCTCGTAAACTTGTCCAAGTAAGTCCTTTCCAATCTCACCTACCGATTTGCTTGTCCGCGTCTTCCAGTGATTCAAAGTATCATTTCGCAACTAAAACCTATGCATTTACAGTCCAATCGAAGAGAATATCATTAACATAAACATTATAATTAATGTTAGTGTTCAAATTCAAACTAGTTTATGCAAAGCTATTGTAAATTGCGTGTGCTTAATAAATGTATTTACTAATGGAGTAAAATAGCAAAAACGTAAAGTCGCCTTGGTTTCTATTGTCAATTATTGATATTTGACATCACACCAATTTATCTTTAATACAGCAGCTATGCATTCTTATGATTTAAACCTACATCCGGTCAAACAAGTTCTGCTTGTTAACTATACAACAAAAACTCCTTAAATATGTGGATTACCCCAGCCCATTTATTAAATTCAGTTCCAAAGTTTATCTACATCTCTAGACCTCAAATTAAAGATCCAAGAAAAGTAAGCAACAAAACAATTAAAAGCACTTTTTTCGCTGAAAACTTGACCCGGATTTGTAAGTCTGTTGACTCATTAGATAATTATTAATGTAAGCATTATCTTGTACGTACATACAATTGAATATGTGGCTGTTAGGAGTTTGTAGTCGTGGGACTAACTATTCACAATAAAGATAGAGATCACCAATTTTGTTAGCTCTTTGTATTTAGTGGCACGTATGACGAGGAAGCATTGGATGGTGGCTGCTTCGCATGGGCAATTAAAGTCAGCGACAGCCGTGATACTAATTAATTACCCTAGAAATAGGAAAATAAATAAATATACCTTTGAGCAAAGGACGACCGACGTCATGCGACACCGTGCCGGGCAGGAGCGAAGCACACCCGAGCTCTTTTTTTTATTAAACTTAAAAAAATATCAAGATATAAGAAGGCATGGCTCTTTAACCTCTGAAGAGCTCAACAGCTCTCTTTATTATCTCATACGATACGAACAGTGAAAATCTTTTGAAAATGATGTTAGGGGCATTACACATTCAAACCGAGAGAACGAACGGGCACGCGCCCCGTGTGTTTTATAGTGAAAATTCTTCAAGCAGCTTCCCAGTAAGTCCTTTTTTGATTCAGGAAACCTCACTGAAGTAACGACGGCAGTAAACTAATTCAGGGACAATCTATAATCCTTAATCCTGGCGGGATAAAGAAGTTGCTACCTCCAACATTAAATTTCTGGTTGCCCCACGGTGTAAAATGAGAGTGTCCATACAAAATATAGTACATTTAGTTTACTGTTCTACGGCTGAGACACAGCTCGGACTCGGCACACCACTGAGTCATCCTTTATTTGTTTGGACGATTAGCAAATTGAGTGACAAATAGAAGCTGTAAATAATACCCATTGATTTTATTGAATACTTATGCAATATAAACTTCATATCCAGAAAACTGATACTAAGAAAATAAATTATACTAGCAAAACTACATGTTTCTGTATTCTCGCACTAGACACTAACTCTCAACCTCCGCAATCCCGCCGAATGCTCTACCTTCGCAATCCCGCTCTGACAAATTCTATTGCTTCGATGTAAATATATTCCTCAAAATTTTCTTCTATTTTTACTTGCTTGTTTTTAGGTTAGACTTTTTCGTCGACGTGAAAAATACATATTCTTCACATCGACGAAATTATTAGGTTAGTAGTAGATATTCTGAATACCTACTAAAAACTAGTTTTCAACGCAGATTGTATTCATTGACACGAGCTGTAATATAGTTTTTTGTTATGCAAGGCTGGAAAGTTGGATTTAGCGGCCAGTTACCTCTATTGAAGCCTGAGCAAGCGAAGGTCTCTAGGATTGTACAAAGATTGAATCCTGAGCTGAGTTTCAAAGGTACGAGACGCTAAACACTTTTCTGCCGAGCGCAACACACAATTTTTCACCTCACAACAGCAAGGAAATTTTTAGGTTGTTTCCGGGGTCAACTTCCGGTAAACAATTATTTTAACAAAAAGTTTAATCTATACATACCTTAGTCCTGTTGTTTTAAATAAATAAAAAATTAAAATAACAAAAAAGGGAGTATTATAGTTAATTCAAAGTTATTTAAAATAGGAATAAATTGTTAACTATAATAACAATAAAATCGACAGTAAAAACGATTCGGTAAATGTTGACATTGACATGAGGTACAAGTACAAGACAAAGACCATTTAAAAATACGAGCAACCCGTGTGCGCATAATGCGCAAAAAACACATTAACATTCAAAAAAGTTTTTTTTTTTTTGTTTTTTTTTATTTTTTTTATTTGAGTTTTTGCTAAATTTCTCGACTTATCCGACCACTTCAGACAAATACCTTTCTAACGGTGTATTGCACTTGATTGTGCGACTTTTAGTTTAGGAGGAGAAGCGGCTTCACTGCCGTATTATATATATAGATAGGTTAATATGTTATGTTCCGAAATCCAATCATAGGTTGTAAAATCGCACCTAGCCTAATATAAAATTCTTTTACAGATAGTTTCATGTTATTGTTATTGTTTTTATGATTCAATGAACTAAAATAATTTATTAAAACCAAAACTATTTAAATCAAAGTATTTAAAATAAGAATAAAATGTAACATAAAAAGACAATAGTGCGATTTGGAACGCATTATGTTGTTTTCTATCTAAATTAAAAAAGTTTACTTCGCTTTGTCGGTAATAAGTGATTTTCGGCGCAAAAATTGAATAAAAATTAACTTTTTCCGAGCGTGTTAGATGAAAACTTAGTTTGCCATATTCGTACCTATACAGAGAGAATTTCGAAACCTTTTCAGCATAGCTCGTGGAACTCTGATTTTATGATAGTTTTTGTTTAGAAAAAAAAATAGAATTTGTCAGTCTTAATAGTTTTGTGCTTATACATATTAAAATAGTTATTTTACGTATAAAGGCGTCTTTAATTTTCAAATAGACCAACGGGGACATTTATACATTTTCATACAAAAATAACCACAATTTTAAAGTTAAGACGTCAATGAAAATCAAATGTACAATCGAGTAAATAATTAATTTGATTTGGCACGCAAGAGATGAAGATAAGAGCACGGTTCAGGAAACTACAGCCGTGGGAGACGGTCGCAGACGCTATGAATGGCCACTAAAATATGATATTTGATATTGTGCGACCTTACTACCAAATATGTTGTATTACATGTATTTTTACATTCTGTTGTGGGTTTTAAACACGCAGAAAAACCAAGTTTTGCTACTTGGGAAGTAGAGTTACGTTACGAGATCATACACATCATTCGACGACCTGTGGGCGTGGGATCATGAGTTTTTCTTTCCTTTCGGAAGAAATTTTGTATGCGAATCTGTACAGCGCCTCTAGTGGGCAGTAGCAGAACTACAGATTCTCATACAAAATATCTCCCGTTTACTGTACAGTTAACGGAAAGAGAAACTCATGGTAGGCCCACTGTTTCGCGCAGGGGTACTAAACCCGCCTTCTGCGGAGGTACCGGGTTCGATTCCTGGACAAGACAAATATTTGTGTGCATAAACATGTCTATTTGTGTTGGTCTGGGTGTTTAATATGTATATTATGTATGTATTTACAAAAAAAGTATATAAGTAAGTTTATCCGTTACATGTGTGTCATCCATAACACAAGTTCTTCATGAAACTTAACGTGGGCTAGATAATTGGTGTGATTGTATGCAGTTATTTATTTATTTATTATTTATATCATTGGCGAAGGGTTCATACAGTCCGATTCCCATCGGCTTCCCTTTTCGAAATCACACCCCCATCTTTTTTAGAGAGAATTTTGATCCGGCTTACCTTCGCTACATTTCGACCACTCGCCACTAATACATATTATGTTTGTGTTTCAAACATTTTAGCTGCGATCAAAAAAATTTTTGTTTGAAACAGTTTTTTCGCGATTTGATTGTTGCTTTCGTAATGATAGTTCTACAAGAGGTTGTCTACGAGTACAATGTCGTATATATGTCGTATATATACACTCGAAGAACTTGTAGTTATTCTAGAGAGTGTAGTTTAAAAAAGTAGTTGATTTATAGAAATAGTTTAAATTGCAATTGAATGAATATTGCATTTCATTTGAATAATAAATTATTTATTTAGCTTTGTTACTTTTAGAAAACACGTTTCCCAAAATACTCCACTGATTGACCGGCGGGTTGATTGAACAGCAGAGGGACAGCAACGCGACAGCGATAAGTCACGTATCACCATAGCACCCACACGGTTGTTATAGTGATACGTGCGGTTGCTATATGTGACTTATCGCTGTCGCGTTGCTGTCGCTCTGCTGTTGTAAAGATAGGTAATAATCCCGCGGGAATTTTCTCGATTACCTATACTTTTACATGCAGCTCCCGCCCAAGTCTCGCAGGAACCTAGGGCAGCCGCATGAATCACGCAATATGATAAAGCGCATCATGCTGTCTTGCTTACTCCTCTACGATGTGAGCGGGACACTGACACGATAACGAGTTATCGAGTCGATAAAAGCCGCTCAAGCTAGGCCTACAAGTTAGGATTATACATATCAGGATTTGAAAGCACTTATTTAAAAGTCTATTTATATAAAAATCTTTGACTTTGACTTAGGTATAGACGGCCACATCCCAAATACATCTTTTTTTATTTCAGAGAATTATATGTATAAAATAGAATGCCTTTTTTACAAGAAGATTCTTAAATAAGATGGAGGCTGTGGAAACGGCGGAGTGGCGGTTTCAATTAAAGGTGGATTCTCATCAGATGGAGTTTTCAGAGTAACATAATGAAAACATAATGACCAATAACATACAGTTAGGATTGTTTTATTTTTGAGTTTACAGTGCTATTTTTATGAGACGAGTTGTTTTTTGTAGTTTTAAATTTAAAAACTTACAGGGCAGCTTCTTACTAGAGTGGGCGTGGATATTGTTGGAGAATTCTTTAAAGATGTGCAAAACGCATATATATTTTCTAATTATGGATTTGTTTGCATTTACATTTGTCATTAGTTTTTTTCTTAAGTTATGGAAACCTAGGAGATCCAACTAAGCGGCATATGATAAATATTAAACAAAAATGCCAAAACACCAAATAAAAAAGTATTGTAAAATGCAAAATTATAAAGTTATAATAAGCGGCATATATTATATTTACATTTTCATTTCATTTCCCCGAAATTGGAAATTTCGATTTTAATCATATGCATCTTTTTTTCTTGGATTTTTAATACTTAATTGATTTAAAATAAAACTACGCACTGTAAATTACACTGTAAGTACAATGTAAATTACGCACTGCAAATTCTCGATGTAAAATTGGTCATTTGATAATTTGAAATAAAACTCAGTTATATGTATATACAGCTTTATTAGAGATGTCTTAAATCTATATTTTTATTAATCTATCAGTTCGTTAAAGCTCCGCTAATTAAGGTGTACCAATCATGTTCATGTATGAAGAAAAAAAGAGAAGGTATTCTCTATAACTGAAAGATATTATGATGTCCTTGAAAGGTTATGTTTTTTTATTCCATAGTAAAAACAATTTTTCTCTAATCGCTTTAGAAAAAAAGTTCAAGTGTAATTTTGTAATACTTTTTTTTCCATTTTTTGGTGTTAACCACCGTGGTTGACCAGGGAAAAGTTGTTTTAATTCGAGTATTTACTAAAATACTTATTTTGAAAGAAATAAATCACTAAACCAAAAATTTCATAGAGTAACTAAGTTGGCAGTGTGTGGAAAAAGCCTTTTTTTCTTAAATAAAATTATCTGTGATACAAACAAAACATCAAAAACTAACACTATTTTACCTCTAAAAGTTATTGAGCATCACAATTTAGTAGATTATTCATATATTCTATATATTTACAATAGTTCATAAACTAGCCTTTTTGCTCAATTATAAAACAACAATAGATACGAAAAAAATTATGCGGATGTCAAAGGAGATTCTTAAGCTTTAACAAAAGCATTATTTCATTAAATTTGCTTATAATATTGTAATGGTAACTTACTTATAAAATTATAAATCATATTTATAATTTCACACTTTTTAATAAAGTACAATCAACAGATAATTTTCAGTTCCAAATCTGGATGTTCTACTGAATTTATTTAAGTAGGCATGTGGTGATTGTACGTTTAAGAAGTAACATGCACCAATTGATTTCATTTTTAGTCCTTATTCCCTTAAAACTAAATCTATGTTAATAATTTATTCGGTGATTTTAAATGTTATTAAAACTTAATTATTACTACCTACGTACAGTCACAGGAGAGATAAGTAACCACAAGTCGTTTTGAGTCTAAATTTAAGTCTTACATGTTATGGTCTATTTTGGATTTGTTACTAAAGTCAGCAAATTATGTGTATGTAATGTAATGTATGTGTAATGTAAACAAACGTAAATAAAGAAACACGATTGCATTTTCATATAAAAAAAAGTTTGTAGAGATGTGCCATTTTCATTAAGGCCTTGTTTACATAGCGTTAGGTTCAAAGTGGACGCAATCATGTTGGTTAGTGGCCATAACCGGGGCTGAACTGAAAAACGATAATCACGTTGTAATGAAATTTTTTCCCCATTATTAGATCACTAACATATTTTGGAAACGTGAAAAATTAAAGTTTCATTTGCACAGAGAAACCGCCGCTATTACAAGCAACGTTAAGGCGCTCTCTAGGTCAAAGTATAAATCCGTCCGTGCTGTAGACTGTACTTCGAACATAGTTTAGTCAACATAGGATAGGTACTTTATATCCCGATATTCCCACGGGAACGAGAACCAGGCGGGTGAAACCTCGAGCGGCTGCTAGTTAGAAAGAAAGAAAGAAAAAGTATTTATTACGAGTGTTTAAGGGCGCTCTCACGGTCAGACTGACGTGCTGCTGAGTGTACCATTATATTGTTTATTTAATTTTTGTTCTCCTTTATTGATGGTATCAGACAATGATGAGATTAGTTTCAGTATGTTGTATCAGGACCAATCCGTTGTCAGGGTTCAGTGTGTCACAGGCCGGCGTTGCCGCAGTAGTCGGCGATGCGGTCGGAGATGCACTCGAAGATGTCGAACGACACGTCGCAGTTGCGCCCGTTGTCTGCAATAGAAACGACGGATGGTGAAACGATGCGAGCGGAACGTCATCAGGCGCTTTTGTTTTGCTACAGTAGGTACAATCGGGGAATTTCCCGGTTGTTCAGTAGAGTTTTTTTGAAGGTTATCTCAAAAAGTAATAGACTTATAGAAAACGTTTATATCACAAATAATAGGGCTTTATACTTATGGTAAATTTTAAATAGAAAAATATTGGAAAAAATTAACTCGGCCACAAGTGAATTCTCAGACGGGAATCGAACCCTCGACCTTTGGAAATCCGGTCCAATGCTCTCGATGATTTCCATTCCATGATTTACACGGCCAAAATACGAACAGTGGCATTCGTGGCAAGTGGATCAACAATCCCAGTTCGTGACTGTATTTTAATCTGTCCACAGAAACGAGTTAGTATAAGCGTATGCTGACGCGCTGACGTTTCTGTGCGACGTAGATCTTTATTTTGTACTGTACAGATATGAACCCGCGACGTTCGAGCAGCATACGCATACGCGCCGCACAGATTTACGTGTCGCGCAGAAATGTTTGCGCGCCAGCATACTTAGATAATTCGCTCGCAAGGCAATCCGCTCGCTCATGATCAGCTGAACTTAAGGCGCATTGCCTATGCGCTTTAATTTCAGTCAGTCACTAGCGAGCCGCCCACAGACCTATATCGAGATAGACGAAAAGAGCCTTTCGAACTGTATGAGAACCTAGCGTGTCGAAATTTTCGTACCTACGATGACGTCACGAGCGAGATTTAATGATGTGGAAATGTAATTGATTGACAAGCTCTTATAAGAAAGCACTGCACAATTAACCATTTTCGTTTCTGTGTGACGCATGTTTTCATGGCAATGGTCTCAAGCGGACTGACTTATGTCGGAAACCTTTGACCGTGGATCAAACTTTTGACACGCAAGGTGGGTAAACTTTTACAGTCTATCTCGATATAAAGTCTGTGGAGCTGCCTATGCGCCGTACTTCAGCCAATCACAACTGACCAGATTCTCAATAGGTTACTAACTAGTTTCGGTGAAACTAAATAGTTAAACAATTTTTAGTGTAAAGAAAGAAATACGAAATTGTTTCACTCGAAGGTGTCGAACGACAAGTCTAGACAATAATAACAATGAGTGGTGGTTTCACCACACATCGTTTGGTGCGAGCGTATTATCATCAGGCGCTTTTAGGCTAGTTCTCAACTGAAGTGAACTTGGCTTTTTGGTAGGTATAGTTGGTAACAGTAGTGAAGAGTCCATACATTCCGATTCCCATAATATGAAGAGTTTTTGGAGAAATTTTTGGTCCGGCTTACCTTTGCCATATTTTGAAAATTTGTTTTTATATAAAAATAAATACGCAACATTTTTAATATAAGAACAAATTTTAATCAAAAGTGCTGATCCACCTTAAGCTGAAATTACTCTATTGGAGCTTAAGGTGGATCAGGACTTTTCCGACCGGTACAAGCGCAATAAAATAGAACAAGTGTAATTATTGGTTAGGATCGGCCTTGAACGACAAAGCCAACACGATGCACTCTCGTTCACATGCATTCGACCCAATTTTTATTTCCTGAAAATTCACAAGTGGCGCATGAGGCACTCGCGCGAGGCCTCCAGCACATGAAGTAGCTTTGTTACTTGTCACCTATACCAATGTCGACCTTACTGCGCGGACACAAGGACTCACCCATAGGCGTGGTGCGGGAGAAGAGGTCGTGGTGGCGCATGAGGCACTCGCGCGAGGCCTCCAGCACATGAAGTAGCTTTGTTACTTGTCACCTATACCAATGTCGACCTTACTGCGCGGACACAAGGACTCACCCATAGGCGTGGTGCGGGAGAAGAGGTCGTGGTGGCGCATGAGGCACTCGCGCGAGGCCTCCAGCACATGAAGTAGCTTTGTTACTTGTCACCTATACCAATGTCGACCTTACTGCGCGGACACAAGGACTCACCCATAGGCGTGGTGCGGGAGAAGAGGTCGTGGTGGCGCATGAGGCACTCGCGCGAGGCCTCCAGCACATGAAGTAGCTTTGTTACTTGTCACCTATACCAATGTCGACCTTACTGCGCGGACACAAGGACTCACCCATAGGCGTGGTGCGGGAGAAGAGGTCGTGGTGGCGCATGAGGCACTCGCGCGAGGCCTCCAGCACATGAAGTAGCTTTGTTACTTGTCACCTATACCAATGTCGACCTTACTGCGCGGACACAAGGACTCACCCATAGGCGTGGTGCGGGAGAAGAGGTCGTGGTGGCGCATGAGGCACTCGCGCGAGGCCTCCAGCACATGAAGTAGCTTTGTTACTTGTCACCTATACCAATGTCGACCTTACTGCGCGGACACAAGGACTCACCCATAGGCGTGGTGCGGGAGAAGAGGTCGTGGTGGCGCATGAGGCACTCGCGCGAGGCCTCCAGCACATGAAGTAGCTTTGTTACTTGTCACCTATACCAATGTCGACCTTACTGCGCGGACACAAGGACTCACCCATAGGCGTGGTGCGGGAGAAGAGGTCGTGGTGGCGCATGAGGCACTCGCGCGAGGCCTCCAGCACGGCCATGAAGTAGCCGCGCTCGTTGACGCCGTCCGAGTACAGCCCCACGAGACCCTCCAGGGTCGGGAAACCGTAACCGTCCACCTGGAACCGTTAACATAATTAAGATTTAATTTTTCCATAGACGATTGACGACGACTTGATTCTCATATAGGTACAATCGGGGAACTACCCGGTTGACCAGTAGAATTATTTTGGTAAACGTTTTCTCGGAAAGTACTAAGGTTAAAGAAATAATTTATTATTCAATTAAAACCTTGTAATGGTCTATAATTTGTGATTTATACGTTTTCTATAAATCTTTTACTTTTTAAAATAAAACTCCCTGAAAAAACTCTACTGGTCAACCGGGAAGTTCCCCAACTGTACAATCGGGGAACTTTTTAAGGAGAGTTGTTTAAAAAAAAAAAGGCTAAAAGTTAAAGTTTGTATCACAAATAAGAGAACATGTATAGTTTTATTTAATTTAAATAATACATTATTGTTTAATCATTATTCCTTTTCGGAAACACGCCGAGACTACAATGTTATTTTATGTTTACTCAAAACCATATAAAACTCATCACTACGGACATATGTGTATACGTCACCGTCTTTTTGCAAGAACCAATTGTTTGTAAATAATCGAGGGTTTTTATAAACCGTCGAATTATATTTATTGTATTAATTGTTGTAAGCGGACAGTTGGATTTGCAATAAAACGGATGATTTTTGATATAATATATTGTACGTATGCGTGTGACGAAAAGCATGCTTCGCGCTGATTGGTTGAAAGTTGAAATACGCAATATGTGTGCTCGGGAGAGTTTTAGAGCATATCATTTTATAAATATCAGTTTTTTAACACACAAAATGAAAAATCACTGAAAATTAGTGAATCGGAGTCTGCGGGCGAAGAAATAAATGACCAACCAGTGCTAAATAGCTCTGACTTTGATGATGAAAAACAATTCATGGGCCAACCAGATGACCGCGGGATGAACCTAAGGGTAATTGTTCACCGTGCCGCGATTTGTGCATTCGTTCACAATTAAACAATTAAATTAATATAAAAAAAATCGCTGTTGAAATCGTTTGTTTATATATTGACCGTTTATTAATAAACGTGAAATTATAATTATGTTTTATTGCAAATTTAACGGCCTCTTTACAATAATTCGGCAGTTTATAAATACAATCGATTAATTACAAACATTCGGTTCTTACAATAAGACGGTGACATATACAAGCAACCTTAAAATCGCGAAAATAAAACAGCTGTTTCATACATTTTAGCCAAATTCAAATAATATGTTGTGTAAAACACCTGTGAGCCTACTGCCATCTCTTAGCACAGTATTGTTTTAATCTTAACATGCTATTTCGTAATACGTATCTCTTAAAGTTTTAAAGAAATTAAATTTGATGCATGTCATATATTTTATAAATACTGAATGTTAAAATCAAATATTTGTTTCGAAATAATGTTGTTTAATTAATAAATAATGTTGTAAACCTGTTATTTAAATTTTAAACAGAAAATTACATTACATTATGCATGTAATGTAATATCTTTAAAAAGAATGAATGTTATAATCAAATTGTATTAGGTAGGTATTCAAAGTTACGTTTGTTATAAAAACGATATTTTAAATTTTAAACTAATGAAATCTAATGCATGCAATATAATATTATTTATTTAATTTGTTTAATTAAGAACGTTTGAATCACATTATATTATTATTTAAAAATTCAAGAAAATTGTAAACCTTCTATGCAAGAAATAAAAGGCTTTTTATTTTTATTTTTTATTTATTTATTTATTTATATCTCTTAAAGTAAGCTTGTTTTTTTGACGCAAGTTTTGTGAGGTCTTCGCTCAATAATCGCCTCCAAAGTGTGAAGTGTGTCAAAATGTGACAACTTCAATAAAAACAAAACGCAAACAAAACGTCACTATGACATGATAGTTTCTAATATATGATGGTAGGCCCGCTGTTCTTTAAAGTCATAAAGTCATCATATATAACTTAAGGAAACGAATGTAATATTTAAAGCTGCTATACCTTCTACAAAGGTCAAAAGTTTAACTTTTTACTCTTAGCGCTTACATAAAAACTTTTTAACAACATTGTTACATGATATTGATCTGACGAAATAAGAAACGAAAAAGTGGAAGAATCTTCACTTGCTTTTTTACTCAAAGCAAAAGACATCAACGCGCTCCTATCCTTACATTTTATTGTAGGTAATATAATTTTATCAGTTTTTACTTTGAACTAAGTATTATTTCGTTCCTTACGCCATCACTGATTTTTTTCCTTATAACACTGTGCACCATACAATAAATATTAAAAAAATTTAACACTAAGAAAATTATAAAGAAGCGATCTTGAAGTAGTAAAATTATTACTCCTAAGACTACTGATAATTATTTTCATAATTGCGTCTACCAAGCGTCTACCTCTATCTGAATGAATGACATTAAAGCGTATAGGGCTCACTTTTAAACTTACCGAGTACAGAATTAATTCGAGTATAAAAACAAATTGTCGAATGTTCATTTATGACAGCCATATTCCTGACGAAGAATTTTTTTCATCAGTTATACTCGTAATTGAAGAATGAATTATTCTTATTCAAATTTACGACTTACCTCGAGTGTTTTATAGTTTAACAAATTAGAGCAATCGGCTCGTGACAGAACTATAAAGTATTAAACCTCGATTTAAATATATGTATTTTGTTTATCTTTCTTTTTTATTCTGTGAACGCGCTAGTTCGACCTTGATGCATTTATGAGAGTGAACCAGCATACGCAATAAAATGAATCTTTTATATTTAATAAATTATTATTGAAGGGTACATTTATGTCTTAAATAAATTATGAGAGCCCGTCATTTCATGTTTATCTGTCTACTTTTTTCAAATATACTGTGGTCGTAAACTGTAAATAATTTGCATAAGAAAATGATTATTACTTAGAAAGTGTTTAAATGCTTGGAGTTAAAATTCTAGGCTATTGGCACACGTAAAGATATTTTGAAACGCTCATTTGAGGTCTTTTTTTGTACTGCCCGTGTGAAAAGATGACGATTTTAAAACGAAACTTTTTTTATGAACGAACGGGGAGACTCTTAGCCTTCATCATACCTGATGTTAAATATTGATAGGGCTAAAAATGGAAGCGAGCCTCTTCCAGAATCCTCAATCACTGAGGAACTGGCTATTTTATTTTTAACTGCTGGAACACAACAGTGCTGAAAACATTGTTGTCATGGCGTCAGACTTAGATGATACGGTGGTAGCTAGCCAGGCGGACTTACAACAAGACCTACCACCAACCAAAACGAATACAATATGTATCAACGCTGGGAATCGAACCCGGGACCTCTGGGTCTGAAACCGGTGGTTGTACATTCGGGGAACATCCCGGTTGACCAGTAGCATTTTTTTAAGGGAGCTGTATTTAAAAAAAGTAATAGATATATAGAAAACGTTTATATCACAAATAATAGAACATTAACAGGTATTTCATTTGAATAATAAATTATTTCTTTAACAATGATACTTTTCGAGAAAACGTTTCCCAAAAAACCTTTACTGGTCAACCGGGAAGTTCCCCGATTGTACCACTGGACTACAAAGGCGGTTTAATAATTTGCAAAGTTAAAAGGTATGATCTGCATCAGATACAAACTATTTATGGGTAATGCTTATGTAAAGATTACTTAAAAGAGACTACTTTACAATAATATTTAGGCCTTTTTTTTCAAATCGCTGTAGTTTTTTTAATATGAAATGATTTTGTGTTTTTTTTGCCTAATCTACAAAATCGGTCTCGCTCCCGTGCGCGTTTTCTCATTGCTATCTCGCTTCAGCATATTTTTTTCGAGTATCGCCTTAACGAAATATCTGCCCATTTATAAAGTGTCATAATTTTTTATTATTATCTTCTCCGCTCCCTCCTCTTCCGTTCTCATCTATCATCCGTTATCCCTTTTTTATGAACAACGGGAAGACTCTTAGCCTTCATCACACCTGATGTTAAGTATTGATAAGGCTGGAGATTAAAGCGAGCCTCTCCTATAATCCTTAATATCTGAAGAACCCTTCATTTTGTTCATCTTCATGGCAGTTTTCCTCCCATAATTATTTAAATTAATTTAGAAGTCTTTATCGTAGTACACGCTCTACTTATCAATAAAAACACATCTAACAGAAACACGATCGTGTATAATCCGCGAGGTGAGTAAAAGTCGAGACTTACCGCTTTCACTTTCCGATAGACACATTGCAGCAAGCACTGGAACAAAAAGGGACCATTAAAGAAATTACACGACTAAAAATTATATATATATACACGCAGACAAGAGGATTGTACGCTTTGGTATGACATCGATTCGTTAAAGTTACAGTGAACAGTTTACTTATGCACGGCGTCCGATATAGACTAAATCATACCTTAATTTCTGCAGAATTACATTTTGAATAAATGTAGTTTTATGTTTAAATTATTGAACTAAATAAGTGGAAGTATTCCTTCTATCTAACAGTGGCGAGGGATCGAAATATGCTTTGCGGAAAAATCGACTAGAACAAATCGTCTAAAAAACACTAACCTAACCTAAATTGTTTTTAGTCGAATTGTTTTTTAGACAAATTGTTTTAGACGAAATATTTTAGTCGAATTTTTCGTAGACGCGAAATATGGTGAAGGTAAACCGGACCGAGAAAAATCCGCAAACCAGACAATAATAAACATGGCAACTAAAACATTTTGTTCTTTTTTATGATTTTTTAATTTTTGCATTTTTCAATGCTATTTTTATACTTATGGTAAATTTTAAATAGAAAAATATTGGAAAAAATTAACTCGGCCACAAGTGAATTCTCAGACGGGAATCGAACCCGCGACCTTTGGAAATCCGGTCCAATGCTCTAACCGCTGAGTCTCGGTAGCTCAGCGGTTAGAACATTTTGTTCTATTTGCAACTGCCTGGCATATCGCTGGGGTAATTTTTTCATAAGGAAAGTCGATGGGAATCGTTATGTATGGACCCTATGCCACTGCTATCTAGTGTTATGGCTGAAAACACTCTGATCTTGCAATCCCAAAATTCCTTGGATTCCTTTCATAATGGCCTTGAGTTCGAATACGGCTAGAGAAGGTACTTATACGTCTTTTCATTAATCATGGAATCATTTAGATCTAACTATTGCACTAGTCGTCTTGAGTTCGCAACCCAATATGATGGATCGAGCTCCATAAAGGGCAGATGTTAGTGCAAGCAATAGTAAACATTTTCTGGTAGGGGTAATAATAGTAATTTCTTTCGTAATAATTTCTTACCCCAGCTATCCTCTTCTCGTCGTGAGTAAAAGGTACCTCCCTCTTGTTCCTCCTCTTCTGGGCGGGCATCGTATGCTCTTCTTTAATAACGTCCAAAGCCTCTGAAATAACACAATCACACAGTGTTAACACAGTTATTGTAGAGGTCTATGATCCCTATCTGGGATGTGAAAATTTGTGCTTCTTTCGTATTCTAAATAGGCATAGCTGCCGAATAAGTCTCTTACGCGATGCAGACAAACTACTAAATTGTGGTTTTAAACTATTCGCAGTCGTTTGTATGGGGCATTTTTGTGAGAGTTCAAATAAATTAACTGATTTAAAAATACTTATTATATCTATGTAATCTCGTCTAGCTAATATAATAACTATAACTAATAACGTACATCTTATGTTTTGGCGCGCACTGTTCATTGAAATAAAACAACTTTTACGGATATCAAACGCGCTATATTTCCACGAACTAAGTTGTAATTGTCCGTATTTTTAGGTTTGACTGTCATCCCGTGACCACGGCAGCTGTAAAGGTGCCGAAACGTCGGGAAAATCAAAAAACCCCTAAAAAACCTAAAAATACGGACAATTACAACTTAGTTCGTGGAAATATAGCGCGTTTGATATCCGTAAAAGTTGTTCTATAACTAATAATATTACAAATTCAAAAGTGTGTTTGATTGTTCTTTCTTGACGCCGTAACCTTTTTGGCATAGAGTTATTTGAATGGGCGGAGAGTAACACACGCTACTTTATATCCCGATATTCCCACGGGAACGGGAACGGGAACAGGAACCACGCGGGTGAAACCGCGGACTAAAGTTAGTATTTTATACTTTAATCAATGTAAAAAATATTTTTTAGCTTTTGTTGAGACGTCTATTCTATAAAATTTTAAATTTGCCTCAAGTCATCAGCATTAAAGATTTTTTGAGAATAATAATAAAAAAATAAGATAGGTGGGTAAACCTTTTTACCTTATTCGCATTAAAGGTATCATTTAAATCGAATTATGGGTCATGTACATTCGGATGATGTCTGCAAAAGCGAACCACCCAGTAATTGGTTTGCGTTAATCGCTTAATGATTGCAGATATAGGCCGATTTTAAACAGGATCGTTTTGCCTTTATTCCTAGAATGGAAAATAACAAGCTATCCTTACGGCATTACTCTAGCTACGAGTAGGTTATAAAATGTACGAATCAAATTAAATTCTTCGATGTTGTGCTTGGACGAATTTATTCTTACAAGATGTTATAAGTATACCTAATATTTTCCAAATATTCTGATCGATAGTTTTAATGCTGGAGTTTACCCACCTCTGTGGTCTACTGGTACAACCACCGGTAACAGACCCAGGGGTCCCGGGTTCGATTTCCAGCGGGGTTACATATTCGGTTTGGTTGGTGGTTGGACTTGTTCTAAGTCCGCCTGGCTAACTACCACCATCTTATCTAAGTCTGATGCCATAACAACAATGTTTTCAGCATTGTTGTGTTCCGGCAGTTAGAGATAAGATAGCCAGTTCCTCAGTGGCTGACGATTCCGGGAGAGGTTCGCTTCCATCTGACAGCCTTATCAATACTTAACATCTGGCATGATAAAGGCTAAGAGTCTCCCCGTCGTTCATAAAAAAACAAAGTATGAAATTAAATTCTAGTGGCACGGAAAGAAGAATAAGTCAAAAAGAGATTACTTAGGCTTTGCATATAACTTTATCATTCTAAGTATGAAAAGTCGCAATTTTTCTACTACACAGATCGGTTTTGGCGGCCAAACAAAAGTTGACACTTCTATGAAGCAGTAAAGACATCTGGAGCCCGATTCTCGTGCCTTCGACATCTCGAATTCGACATTTTTTGGAGTCAAAAATCTGATTTAAAGCTCACTTAAAGCAATATTCGACTTTATAGGATTATCGAAGATAATTGAAACTTAAGGATTTTGACAGTAGTAGAGATTTTACTTACATTTTACTATAGAAATTAAGGATTTAAAAATTTCGAATTCGACATATTTCAGCGCGAGAATCGCCCCCCTGTAAAGCTCGCTAGTTTGACTGGATTGCAATAGTTTTGTTTGGTAACTCGTCCAACAAGTATGTGTAATAAATAGTTTGCTACCTATACAGTTACTTAATTAGGCAAGTAAACGTCGGGGCACTTGTAAGTTCTAACCATAAATATAGCTTGCCTAAATATTATGTGCAATGAGGAGATTGGTGGTGCAGTGGCTAGCGTTCGACTTGCGATTGTAACGGTAGAGCAATTTATGCATTTGGATAAAACAACTTTTATTGATATACGTTGTTATTTAACTGACTATAAAAAAAAGTAGGCGTAGTAATTAACCGATCGGCTAAAAATCTTTGTGAGTGACAAAAATACTAGGTGAGCGATTTACGGCCGGTTTCAATATTCTATCCCTAACAAGAGATAGGCCTATGTTAGTTACGTTACTTAGCCACCGCTGTTAATTTGCATTATTTTTGGCTGATTAATAAAAATATCTAGGCAAGAAAAATCTCTAGTAAGCCTAACTCTTACTGTGGATAGGTTATTGAAACCGACGCTTAGTCGCCCAATCTAACCTAACCTAAACATTTCTTTCCGCCAGTATTTTAGCTGCTCAGTTTAGTAATTTTTAGTCGATCGGCTTATTATATTCCATAAAAAAGTAGGTTATCAATTCGTCGCGTATATATTTTTTTTTTATCTGACGTTTCAACTCACAAATTAAAATTATTCCTCTGATATCGTGTATTCCTGTGGACAAGTTGAAAATCAAATTGTCATTCAGATCAGTCTTAGCTTCTGATTGTCATTTATTTTGGTTGGTTATGAATTAAATAAAAGTGACTAATAGATAGATATAGATAACTTTTATCCGAGGATTGCAAAAATCAGCCCTAAACCTAACACATAGTTTTCTATTGCGTATTAATTTACGGTCAGATGCTTCGGCACCTTTCTAGCTGCCGTGGTCACGGGACGACAAGGATCAGCTTTGCAATGATTAGTTATCCTACAAATATTATAAATGCAAAATTATATCAGTTTGTTTAATTGTTTGTTACTCTATCACGCTAAAAGTACTTAACGGATTTGGATGAAATTTGCTACACAGATAGTAGATAGCCAGGGGGTTAATTGTCTAATTTTAAATCTATCGCAATCCCTTTTAATTCGCAACTTGAAAGTTATTCAGGCCGTCACTATTTGACATTTGAAAGGGATTGTGATCGGGACGCGTTTTAAAAGGTATGTAATTAACGAAATTGAAATGTCTAAGCAATATGACAGACGAAAATATCACAATCACAATACCTCTGAAAGGGATTGTGATAGATTTTAAATTAGACAATTAGGGGGCTGGTTGAGAACCCCCTTTACTTGTTTAAGAAGTATTTATCCCAATATTCCCACGGGAACGGAAACCACGCGTCTGAAACCGCAGGCGGCCGCTAGTGTCTAATAAGTTACTGCTTATGAAATATTGTAGGCAATTATCAATTAATGTTACAATATCCACAAAGTCTCGCTGTTGCTCTGCGCAGGAAGTGCGGTTGCGTCAGTTCCCTACTTGCGCCAACCAAAAACATTTATTGCGATAAACGAAAGATTTAGCAGGTCAATACAGTAAAGTACAGTATCTAGTTTGAAGAACAACGTAACTACGTTCAATTAACAAAATTAGCTAATCTTAAAACAATCCTGAGCTATGGTGTAATATCTAAAAGCCCAAAGAATCATTTTCATGCATACTTAACTTATATTTTCAGCTGCGCAAACTTTTTTCTTAATTTTAAAAGGGCGCAAGCCCTTATTTTCTAAAATCAACGATTTAGTGAGTTTTCGGAGTTTTTTTTGTATGAATGTTACTGGTTTAGAAGCACAGTATCCTAATGAAACTGCATGTAGGACGTAGAATTTAAATTTTAATCATATTTTTGGAAACATAAGTAACTCTGTACATGACATTTATCAAACATACGCGTCAGAGTAACGTTTCAAGTTAGCAAAAACAGATATTTTGCTTCAAAGTTATTTAAAAAAGCTTGTTTTGTGATTTATCATATAGTGAATGAGTGCATGTAGGATGCCGAATTTTGAATATAATTTTATTTTATACGACAAAACGCTTATGAAAACCATGAAAATTTGTCTTATTTGATAATATATTTCTCGATAAATAGAAAGAAAGAAAGAAAAGAAAGAAAAATTGTTAAAAATCTTCCGTTTTAATATTTATTTGCTGAATAAACATGTCTTGCTTATTATTTTAAGTCACTTAGTTTCATAAATAAATATTCTTAGAGTAACTAATAATCACATCACGTCATCAGCCTGTGGACGTCCATTGCTGGACATAGGCCTCTCCTATTGTGCTCATGCCTATTGTGGCGTTCATAGGAGGTTATTAGCCTACTGCTACCTCGCTTACCAGACGGGTTGGTAGAGGGTTTATTTAAAGTTTTTCGTATTCATCATATAAACATTTGTCCCTACCGGGATTCGAACCCGGGACCTCAGAATCAGAGGTCGTCATGTTTCAATAATACGCATATAGCGTTTACGAGCAACTTTTGATTAGTTGATGTTTTATAATATTTTTCTATTATAACTTTTTAATTTTGCATTTTACAATGCTATTTTATATGATTAATATTAAACAAGAACATATACTAGAAAAAAGCAACTTGTCTCATGTCGAATGCGAGGATATTTCTCTCATCGATGAAACGACGGTGGCCAACACCGTAGAAAGGAGAATATACTATAAAAATTCGACGTGTCCTCATAGGTCTCTGTAGCATAATTGGTTAGTGCATTGGGCCGGATTCCCAAGAATGCGGGTTCGTATCCCGTCATTGCGACATGAGGCAAGTTGCTTTTTTCTAGTATATTTTCTTGTTTAATATTTATCATTTTTCTATTATTTATCATAAAAAATTGCATTGAAATGCCAACAAAAAAACATAATAATCAGTATTTAAGCTTTCAAAGTAAGTTAACCATATTGCTACTAAATTAATGAATATAATTTCTTTAGGGTAAAAAATAGAGTTTTGTTTGTTTACTAATATACCTGTAGGTTATTTATTAATATTAGTCTATCAACATACTTTAGTCTATATATGTTTGTAAAAGCACAATTTATCTTTAATCTCCACACAAAATTGGATTAATTTACGGTTCAGCAATTTACGTGGGAAAAGGTTTCAGACAGAGTTACTTTTACATTATAACTTTTTAATTTTGCTTTTTACAATGCTATTTTTATGTGATAAATATTAAACAAGAAAATTATACTAGAAAAAAGCGACTAGTCTCATGTCGCCCTGACGGCCCAGTGCATTTGGGTTTTTTCATCCAGTGCATTTTCTTGTTTAATATTTATTACTTTTACAAGTTAGTATGGATGTCCATTGAAATAATGCAAAGTAAAATCCGACCATAAATCTTACAAGTATTACAATTATCCTACAAGTATAATCTTCTGATTACTTTTAAGTTTTTCTAGGTATTCCTTGCAGCAGGTAAGGCGAACATAGCTCTATGTCTTTCCCGATCAATTAGCTTATGTAGCTTTATGAATTTAAAATAGGATATAACTCTCAAACGTTGATCTCATTTCGAGATAAGTATTATTTATGCTTCAAGTGGTGGTATACCACCCATAAATGATTGACTGTGCTCCTTTTATCTATTTACTCTTTGTTTGACATTGACATTCATGACATTGACGTATAACATCTGTGCTTGTGTTGCATAGTCTTTATTTAAGCTTCTTTAAATTCGTCATTTGCAGGACACCGGTGTCCAGAGAACAATGGAATATCAATTGTGTCTCATAACCGGCCTGAGAGTTTAACAGGATTCGTTCCTGTATTTGTACTTGTTGGTTTAATTGAAATCTGACCTGCCCCCTAATTGTCTAATTTCAAAATTTATCACAATCCCTTTCAAAGGTATTGTGATTGTGTTAGGGATTTATGGAATTGTGAAACTTATAGTCGCAATCCCTTTCAGAAAGAATGATGTTTTAAATAACACTTCATTTGACATTTCTCTATACATTTAAAAGATATTTCAGTTTGTAACTTTGCTCAGACAGTTCAATTTCGGTTATTCAATATCTTCAAAACGCGTCCCTATCACAATTCCTTTTAAATGTCAAATAGTGACGGCCTGAAGTATGTAAATATCTTTCAAATTACGAATTGACAGGGATTGCAATAGATTTTAAAATTAGACTAATAGTCTAATTTTAAAATTGATGAATTAACCCTAATGATTAACCCCCAGATGGTACATAATTTAAACAGATGTTACTATTGCCAATCTCATGAAACTTGATGGGTTAAACGGGATACTATAGTTTATTAATCAAATACGGCAAGTAACTCAAGAAAAGTAAAGACAAAGGAAATAGTTGATGCTTATCTTCCGACGACGTACAACATCGTGTTATCATTACACCATCTACTTTCCTTAGCTAAATGAAATAATGAAAATGAAAGCTTTGGATTTTGTATAAAATGAGTTTGTCGAGGTTGTTAGAACAACCATGTTCTATTTGTAACATATTCCTATACATATCATCATCAGCCTGTGGTCGTCCACTGTTGGGCTGGACATAGTCCTCACGCCTATTGTGGCGTTCATAGGTGGCTATTAGACTACTGCTACCACGCTGGCCAGACGGGTTGGTAGAGGGTTTGTTTCAAGTTTTCCTTCTCTCGCACAGGTGTTCAATGCGTCGAGCCTCTTAGTCGACTCTTACGCCATGCCAGGCTTGTAAGGGAGTGGTGACACTTGTATTCTTAGGCCGTCACCACACGGCGGAACATATATTCCGTACCTATTTAATGTCGTATTTACATACAGTGCACTGCAGAATCGCATACTAATTCTAACTACACTTGAATACGCAGTTGGCGATACAACTAAATCGCATAGAAATCAGTATACTGGTACTGCAAAACATACTCGGGGATCAACATTTAAATAAATTCCTGACAATTTATCAATAGTAGGTATAGGTGTTTTTATTTAACTATAATGCCATACAATTTGTTTCATAAATTAATAATAAACATATAAACATACTACACTACATTATACTAACTATAACAAGAAAACGCTGTCCAACTCTCAGCCGCGTGGCATAGTACCGAGATCACTGGCGCTGCTGTTGCCCCGCTGAATACATAAACTCAGCCGTTGGGCAAGATAGGCACCATATAATAAATGAATTTTCTTTATTTATAATCATGTTCTATTACATGTTTCAAATCATTATATAATGTTTGTCATAATAACCATTAAACCCAATAAAGATGTTCAATCAGTATGCAATTTCACAAATGACTTAACACTCGAATAGACACGTGAACATCGCATGCGCCTAGTTGCACAGTTGTGCAAGGATTGCACAACAACTAGGTATATGGGTCAGTTGGAACGATCGCGATTGCACTTTGTCGTTTGCAATATTCTGAAAACGGGTATTGGAAGCCGGTACGGTGGCTGGCTGCGATAATTATGCCTTATCTTTTAAGTGGCTTATCCTGATTTTGTTACCTAATCGATGAAGACACCTTATTGAGCACATATCGGAAACGGTTAAAAGATAACATCTATTTATTTATACTTATGGTAAATTTTTAATAGAAAAATATTGGAAAAAATTAACTCGGCCACAAGTGAATTCTCAGACGGGAATCGAACCCGCGACCTTTGGAAATCCGGTCCAATGCTCTTTGAGCTTTGAGGTCTCTCAATTTTCAATGCTATTTTTATACTTATGGTAAAAGTATAAAAATAGCATTGAAAAATGCAAAAAATACAAAATCATAAAAAATCTATTTATTTATTCTTGTATTGATTTTGGCATAGAGTTAATTAAAAGGACGGAGAGTTACATACTCGTACGCTACTGTTTATTCTCAAAACTTAATAGCAGACAACATCAACACATTCAGCTGATTCCGAAATATATCAGAAGCGTTAAAGAGTTTTATCTCGATCTGTGATCCGTGTGTAGTATTATCATAATATTCTAAAAATGAGGAGACCGTGGCGCAATAGTTTGCCACCACTCGCCCTGCGATTGTTGAGGTTAAACAACTTTCGCAATGGTTGGTAACGGGATGGGTAACCTAAAATTTACTGTCTCGAACTCCTCCGTGCTTCGGAAGGCACGTTTAGCCATTGGTCCCGGCTGCATTTGCAGTCGTTAAAACCCACCAATCCGCATTGGACCAGCGTTGTGGATCATGGCCCACTCTCCTTATCCATCCGAAGGCCAGTCCCCCAGCAGTGGGACATTAAAACTTGATGAACTGATGACGATTCTAAAGTTGCAATATAAATGGCAAAGAGACATTGTTAGTTCAGGAAATTGCTAGATTTCGGTGAAGCGAGAGTAGTGCTTCATTCTGACGCGTGCAATGAGTAGAATAAGCTCATACCTATTTGTGTTAATTATAATCCAACGGAGCATATACTGGACCCATAACGAAAACGAAAATGTATTCTCCGATCCTACGATACCTACATATACCTACGATAAATTTCTTGTTTAATCGTGCCAAATCTGAAAAACTAGAGTAAAGTAGTTATGGAGGATCAAAGCCATTTTTTTTTAAGTTACAAAATTACAGAAAAAAGCGCTAAAGGTAGGCTTGGACTCTGTACCTACTGCGCCATTGTTTGCAAGTTACGATCCCATGTACAGAACAATATTTTAGCAACCCGGAAATGGCAGGAAAAATTCCGCTGTTTTGAGTCCAAACAAACTATGCTATTTTTTTTCGAGATTTCATAGTTGTCTCCTTATATGTCTATTATAATATCTCTGTTATAAGCACTTTATCGTGTTACTTTAGTTCACAAAGGAGAGAGAGAAACTTCCTTAATATTTTTTTTTAAACTTCACGGTAGTGAAATGTGTTAACAAGAGCTGATTACGAGGTTCCTTCAAAGGCTAATTATGACAATTACGAAAGTAAACGAAGGTAATTTCGCACCATTTTCGGACGTACATGACGACATGTTGTAATTGCAATTCCGAGTATAAATCTTTTAAGATTAATTTTATACTAGAGAAAAAAACTGGTCTTCAGCATGCTCAAACAGGACCCGAACTCCCAACCTTTGGCTTCGGGCCACAGCTCCTTTAATTGAGCTACAGGTTGGAGACAAGTTGATTATTTAGTATAAAAGAAGCATATTTGTAGACTCAAAATATAAGTTCTTTTTTTTTAGCTCATTTTAAGTTTGGTCACCCGTGACCACGACTCCTGGAAAGGTGTAGAAAAGTCGGGAAGCCCAGTAAACCCTAAATAAGTATATCGAAATATATAAGTATAGCGCATTTCTAAATCCATAAAAGTATTTTTTTTTCTCAATAAATTTAATAACCTCTATTTTAGCTCTATTATATTTCCAACTAATCAAAGTTCATAGCAATATTACTAAAACACCCAGACACAAAGTAAGCAAAAAAAGTCACAAGAGCTGAGGATAAAGCCCTTTACAGTTACATAAATCTTTTAATTAGGCCTTTGGCTCTATTACGTCTTAACAGTAATTAATCCATACAAACAATCAACAATAAAACAAAATGATCGTCTTCCAGTGGACTCGCCAGTTCGCCAATGAGTCATTATGATCTCAGAAACTACAGTAATGTCAACCTTCCTTATAAGAACATACGTTACGACTGTGGTGTCAACATTGAGGCCACTATATTCAAACTTTTCGAATCAACAGCCCTCAAGTAGCGAATTTTCTATTCGTTTGAACATGACAGTAGCGCACTAGGCAGCTAGGCTGCGACTTTTCAACATATGACGGTGTATGGGAGCTCGCGTACGAACTTCTGGCTGCGGCAGCCAAATATCTATTGGCTGCTATAACAGCCTGCTCAAATATTTTGGCTGCCGAAGCCTGGCTGCCAGTGCGCGATGAGTCTTTAAAGTTTTAATGTAGGTAAGCAAATCATTTAGAGCAAGCTTTTATGTAAACCACACACATTGAGTAGATAAGATACTCTTGTTGGTTCGTATCTGAACTGAACATCAGAAAGAAGGCGTTTCTTGATTTAAAAACAATGTTTACAAGTCTTTTTCTAAGAAATTCAGATAATGTTGATTTGGATTTAGGTCGACGACATTTCTTTCTTATAGAACACAGTTAGTCTTTTGACAGAAAAATACCTCTACTGTGCAATTAGTGAAAACCTGGTTAATCTTTTACTAATAACTAACGTTCTAGACAAAATAATTAGCCACGCTTAGTGATTCAGAATAGTTACAATATAGTCTAAGACTTACTGACCTCATTGGTAGCCTAGACTAGACTATGATTGTTGCTTATGAATTTAAAGCCAGAAACATTCTTAATGCAAAAGGATTATTACTAAATAAGCCTTCCGCCCGCGACTTCGTCCGCGAGGAATTAGTCTTTCACGTGGAGCAACCACCACGTGGCGCCATCGATCGAAATAGAAAATGTACTATAACTGCATACCAAAGTTAATCAAAATTGGTTCAGCGTTTACGCATGAAAAAGAAACAGACAAAGTTGCTTTGCATTTTTAATATTAGAATGGATTAGTATGAATGGAAAATAATTTTACGTTGTTTGGTATTTTTTGTAAATCTATCTCGAATGAAGTCGAAAGGTCTACTTTACAGATTTTAGCCTCACAAAAATTTACCTCTTTCAACCTTATAAGGGTTGAATCATTTACAACGCCGACTACCAAATAAATTGCAATTAGGTGCGAAGTGGACCACTAAATATTCAATTGTTAGTCTCTTTCGCAGTATCAAACTAGTTAGTTATGAGGTTTGCAGTCGCAGTCAGCTTTAGGTAGCCATACTGTGCCAATGTAGGCTGTCGTGGGTCTACCACGAAAAACGAATCGTGGTAATCGGACGAAGTTCGTAGTTCAAATTACTATTTTTAATTGCATTCCTAGTTAAGGAATTTATTATATATTTATATGATAACTCCCTAAACTAGGAATATATCTATTATACGCTTTTTTTGTATTAAAAAAAAACTGAATGTTTTTGAACTTCTAGAACTATAAGTCGCTATCAGGGATGAATAGAAATAAGTCTTAATTTTGTCGTGAAATTAAATCTATAAACAAATGAAAGTAATCACTTAAAAAGGTATTTGAATGATTGTACGGGGTTCTGGTAAGTGCTTATGTATAGGATTTTTAAGAGGAACGAACGTCGTCTCATCGTTGTTCGCCAATAAGGAGTGGACCTCCTACTTAGCTCTACTTATGTCGTCACGGCTTACGCCCAATTACTTTCACTGAGGATGGCCTTGACAACGCGACCTCTACAAACCACTTGTGTTACGCGAATATTAGCTCTTCTTGTAACAATCGGTTATAATTTGGTGTTACAGCAGAAATTATAAGGTTACGAATGTGCAGTTAAACAAATGAACATCTTGTTTGTAAAGATTTGCAATCATTAGTAATGTCTTTCTGTATGTGTAGTAATAACACAGATATATAGTTTTGTAATTGTAAGTTATGAAAATTATACGATGTTCATCAAATATGAACAAATATTTTGCAAACTTGGAGACGTTAAGGTCATAAGTCTTGAAGAGTAATGTGGGCGTATACTTCCTACACTGAAATGCCATTCGAAGATATTTTATGACGTCAGTTTTGAAGAAACTAGCTATGATATAGAAATTATGAGATAATTTCGTTTATTTAATAAAAAAATACTATTCTGATTGTTTTATAAATCAAAATAAAATAATGTCAGGTCTAAATAATAAAAAAAAACCTTTAAAAATTTACAAAAATAACATTCCTTTTTTTGTTTCTTTCATAACACTGTTTTTTACACGAAGCGACACCGACGTAGCACGTTTCTATATTCTAGCAAATTATATCAGGGAACTTTAAAACTCTTTGTATAGATAAATGTTTCTCATCTTCCACATTTGATGCAACTCCTATCAGGAACTTACTTATGTCAGACAACTATTCGAAAAGTCATAACACATTTGAAAGCATACTGTCTCGGAAAACAATATTTTCACAAGATTTATCGACAGAAAATAACTCTTATCTCTCGTGTGACACTTTGTATTGTCTTACAACAACACGAGAAAGTTTCCGCGCGGTAAGACGCCATGCTTTGTGGTTTGTGCTCGTAGATAAGATTCACACACTATTAGCGATTCTAGTAAATTTGTGATGTAATCTGTGTGTAGCATTTATTTATTTATTTATTTATTTATTCATACATTTCTTAAAAGCTAACAGACATTCGTCCAAAACACTTCTAAGATTAGAATATGTCATGTGAGTACAGCATGAAAATTATTGAATCAATACAGGATTTACAAATGCAGATATTAGGTAACTAACAATAATAATGTTAAACAAAATTTCAAAATTACGCATGTCAAAATATTATTCAATAAAATAAGTGTCAATGCCAGAGTACTAAGGTCTAGCAGTAACACAGTCATTTAAGTTATTAATGTCGAACTTTATAATATATTATAAAAGTAAAAAAGTAACATTATAAAATGTCAATCAAATTTAAGGCAATAAAAATAATGCTAATAAAATCAATGTCAAATCTGTAGAACAAAACTAAAGGTCTCAATTAGTATGTTGATGTGTTTTGATATATAAGCCGCATGGTGCGTTATTTGTTCTAGTCCCGCCTACACTTAGTCACTTTCGCATCTTGCGAACTAATTACAATATAATAAATATTAAAAAATAAAATATACTAGAAAAAAGCAACTAGTCTCATGTCGCCCTGACGGGATTCGAACCCGCATCCTTGGGAATCCGGCCTAATGCACTTGGATTCCCAAGGATGCGGGTTCGAATCCCGTCAGGCCGACATGAGACTAGTTGCTTTTTTCTAGTATATCTTCTTGTTTAATATTTATCACAAAAAATAGCATTGTAAAATGCAAAATTAAAAAGTTATAATTACAAGATGTTTTTTTTGTGAAATTCTTTTGAAAAAATATAACGAATCTACTTGACTCCGTTTGTGCTACTAAAACTCGGTAGCGGGCAAGTTGAAGACAAGTTGTTTTTTTAGTAAACAAAAATATGGAAGTATTAGCTTTGTGAATTTAAATCATAGCAGTCAACGGCATCACCTTACACAATAAGTATGTCAAATTTCTTCAGACAATTTCGAATCAAAGTTCAAACTTGATAGGCGAAATTTCATAATTTTGTGAAGCCTGACCTATTCGTGTTACTTTTTCTGTTTCAGACATTTTTTAACAGGTATCTTATAAAAAAATGAAAGTAAAGTAATTAATGAAACTACCGGCGATCTAGTATATCGACTAAGGTCAGTAACTGGTTCTGTCACAGATACAGATCAACTTTCGCGTGTGGCGCGGTCCCAGGGTGTTTTATCACATCTTCGTTGTGGTTTTATTTGAAACTTCTGTTTGTCCATACTAAATTAACATAAAGTGGTGGGAAACAGAGAACTGTGCCACCCCCGTTGGCACCCAATGTCTGTTGCTTGTTAACAAAGTAAAGTTTTCAAAATTACATGTAACTAGTCAAGTCTGTCTCGACTCAAACAAATTAACAGATTTTGGATACAGTCGCGGTAGCACCATTAGCTTTTAGTGAGACTTCCCTTAAATACAAATTAAGGAACTTTGTATTTATGTAAAAAGGTGACAACTTTTTCATCCCTAAACCACGAAATACACGAAATTAAGTTTGGAACAATTGGACCATACGCGGTTCATACCCTGTGAATCGATTTCTTTTCTAAGGGAATGATGAGTTTGTATAGAACTTTGTAAAGTCCGTTCAAATTGCGAGCTGTCACTGAAAACTAAGAACCATCATTATAGGTAACGCAACTGGTTCCAAAACCAGAGGTCTCTCTACTACTAAAAATTGGTTAGTTATTGGCAGTCAATTATGTGATGTGTGAAATAAATAAAACATTTATTACATACCTCTTAGAATAGACAATTTGATTTCATCTTGGCATAAAGTTATCACTCTCTCTATTTTCTGTGGCGCGGTGGGTGGGTTCCGACATCTTTTTTCCTGAAAAGAAAATTTAAAAATTATTAATATCAATAGCTAAAATAAATTTAATGTAGACAACTTTTAACATACATATCATATCGTTCTGTTGTAAAATAAAGCTTTTATTCTGAAAATGTGCAATAGGCTATTTGACAGGTTTTTTAAAATCCATTTTATATTATGTAGTAGCGTTTAAGGAACCCATTAAATGTTGTTTAATTCTGGTACATATTTGCTGAAAAATATCAAATAAAAAATTCAATATTTAAATAGCGTGCCAAAACGCTACTTTGACAATATAGCGCTGCAATGGGGTTGGTGACGTCATTTGCCTGTATTCTGATCTGTGGGATCTATCATCCACATACGCAGGCAAACGAGGTTTACAAGTAGGTGACGTCAGCATAAACTCGACGAATCAGGAGCGTTTTGTGTCACGTGACAAACGTTTAAAAATGCATTTTTATTTACGGATTTTTAAATAAATTAATATTATTTTCAACTTACGTTAATAATTAACCATTTTAAAACTTTTAATTTATACTGATAACAGTAATTGACACTTTATTTTTCGCATTGTCAAATAACATATTGTTGTATAGCAATATTCATAGCTTTCAACTCGACCACAGAACACAACACAATTGGCTGGTTAGTAGTAATAATTTGATCGCCACGCGTCGTCGCCACCTTTTGCTCAAAATACAGAAGCAGTCCCTTTCTACGATTTTGAATTTCTTCACGTTGTCGTGCCTGTTTTTCAGGCAACACTTCTTTCAGTACAATGTGTAACATCCTTTTTATAACCTCTTCCTTATTATGCTTTCAACGTTTTAGGATGACTTTTTCTTCTAATCTATACTAATATTAGAAAGAGGAAAGATTTGATTGTTTATTTGCATTGAATAGGCTCCGAAACTACTGAACGGATTTGGATGGAATTTGGTACACAGATAGTAGATAGCCTGGTTAAGAACATAGGATACTTTTTATCCCGATTTTCCCACGGGAACGGGAACCATGCGGGTGAAACCGCGAGTGGCCGCTAGTTCCATATATTAGTCTCGTCATGGTCTCGTCAAATCACTAGGACACAGTGGAACGTGTTTCTGTCTTGTTTACGCTCTTGTTATTTATAAATCAGCACAAAAACGCCAGCGGTCTCACAACAATAAAATATCTTGGTTGGTGGTAGGACTTGTTAAGTCCGCCTGGCTAGCTACCACCATCTTATCTAAGTCTGACGCTATAACAACAATGTTTTCAGCATTGTTGTGTTCCGGCAGTTAGAGATAAGATAGCCAGATCCTCAGTGGTTGAGGATTCCGGGAGAGGCTCGCTTCCATCTTCAGCCTTATCAATACTTAACATCAGGTATGATAAGGGCTAAGAGTCTTCCCGTCGTCGTCGTAAATAAAATAAAATATATCTATTGTATCTCGCTTTCCAATACCTCACAGGTTAATTTGTTTCAAAATTTCGATAGTAAGTAACCCATGGTAAATTATTCCCTGATTGTATAGTCAACAATACGCTGAGCTTTTTTTACTTTAGAGCGCCCTTATGTCTCTCGTAATAACGGCGATTTTATAGTGTAAAATATTGACGTGCTGTTGACTGTACCTGCGGAATTGATAGTCAAATCAATTAAAGTAATTGTCTAATCGGTGTATTAACAATAGTGCCTACCTTACAGACATGGGAGATTGGGCAGCGATGCAATCGTGGTGCCATTGTGTCTGTACAATATGCGGATAGGAAACAACTTTACTCATTGTTTTTATTTGTTACTTCCACTTTTAAGCATTTCCTCACCTATTATTTATTGTGGTCTATAACATTGACATTGCTTAATCTGTTGCAAATTTAAGTTCAAATACATAGTCAATAATAACTTATTATAGTCACCTGTGTCTTTTTTAATTTTGCAATATAATTTGAAAGTAGTACGATAGTACAAAACTTTCACAACGATGTTATCTCCATTACCTGTCTTTTTTAAATTACATAGACTATATAGCTGCATCTTTCATTATGCAAATAAAACTGAGTAGGTACATAATGTGTCATTTTAAAACTAGGCTTATATTTACGTTTAATAAGAAAGATATAATAGCACTAGCGTGGTTCCCGTTCCTGTGGGAATATCGGGATAAAAGTATCCTATGTTCATAACCAGGCTATCTACTATCTGTGCACCAAATTTCAAACCCGTTCAGTAATTTTGGAGCCTATTCAATGCAAACAAACAAACAATCAAATCTTTTCTCTGTATAATATTAAAGTATAGATAAAATTAGGAGTACCTTCTCTATATAAAAATGATAGGTAAATAAATACGTCACATAAATGAAGGTTTAAATTACCGAACTTTTAAAGTATTTTCTAGACAGACTACTCACTAGACAGACCCAACCAACAGAATGGAAAAATGTTTGGTTTACAAATATATTTTTTGATAAAATATAAGAAAATGTCATGTCGATCTAACGTTCCTACATATTAACGTATGATCCATGTATGAAACGTAACCTTATCCACTCTACACTGGCAAAGTACCAAACCAATCCATATTAAGTATCAAGGTTATGACGTAGTACTATTATGTATTCTTTGATTATGGTTGAAATGATGTAGTTATAGGTACTTATAGTATTTCGCAAGGTTTATCTATGCACGTATTGCATTAATTTCGTTTAAGCGTTTTGTGTTGTAAAGTGCTGCAACATTTTAATACCGTTTTACACATCTTATTATTTCAGTCTTGATCACCTTCGAATTTTATGCATATAAAGAGTCATTAGCCTTAAATAAATTAAAAGTAAGCGAGCATTCGAAATATTTGTCGTTTTCGCAACTTTAGGCAACCAATACACACATGTCGACTAGTACGAAATACTATTGCCAAACTTAGTTTAAGACCATCGTTATGAAACGGTCATTCGTCTAGAAAATACTATTAGGATGAAGCGAATGTGTAAAGTAACCTTCTATTCAGTGAAATAAAACAACTTTTACGGATATCAAACGCGCTATATTTCCACGAACTAAGTTGTAATTGTGCGTATTTTTTGTTTTTTTAGGGGTTTTTTGATTTTCCCGACGTTTCGGCACCTTTACAGCTGCCGTGGTCACGGGATGACTGTGATCCCGATTCAGTCTTTCTGATATATCGTCTTTATCATAAAAACCTAAAAACGAAAAAACATAGATTTATGTCTCCGGAGGCAATGCGGAGACCAATTATAAATCTATACGTCATATCATACGAGTATAAATTTCGTATTGAAATTTTCCTAACATGTCATTAGTTTTGTCATTATTGATTTTTTTATTAATGTCATGTACAGTCCGCAGATTAAGTTTTACATTGTCACACGTTTTATAAATGATCGTCCTTGTCACGAGCGGTTAATCAGGGTACTATTATTAGGAAATGTTTTCTGCAACTCTCTCTGGCTGACCTAGTACGTTTCGAGCGGAGTCGATTTTATCTAGTAAATAAATAATATAATATAAATATTTCTTACACTCACATCCATTAACCTAGCCCCCAAAGTAAGCACTGTAAGGCTTGTGTTATGGGATGCTAGGGTAACGGGTATAAATACATATAATTATACAATTATTAGTATTAATATGTAGAATATATTTAAACGTCCATGACTCAGGAACAAATGCTCGTATTCATCATACAAACATTTGCCCCTACCGGGATTCGAACCCAGGACCTCAGAGTAAGCGACACCTTGAAACCAGTGTACGTGTGGTACGTACGTCTACCACGGAGGTCGACAAGAGTTTAAAAAAATATTAGTCAGTCAGATAGTCGGTAGTCGATACTAGTCAGATTAAAAAAATATTATACAATACTAATATTATTAAAAGAAAAACGCGTTTCATTTGTTTGTAATAATTTAAATTTACTAGTTACTAATTGCGGCCTACCCTTTGCAAGGACCGTGATATACGGCGTGTTCTAAGAAGTTTTAAATTATAATGATTGGCCACTGTTAGGCATAAACTACTAGTATTATGTTATGTCATCTGTGGTATAAACAAGAAAGTTTTATTCAACTATTTTTACTTTTATTTATTTACGCTTAGGCTGAGTTGCACCAAATAACAACAGATTTATGACAAATCCTATATATTTTTCCACCTTAGCGTTAAATTTAGAGGGATTCATCTATCTACTCCAATCTTAATTTTATCTCTTGTTTGATCCGTCAACCTTTTTTGCTGACAGTACGTAATTACATCTAAAGAAATCTGTAACCAATTGGAGAAAGCAAATATGTTGAATTTCTAATATCATCGGATAGTGTTTTACGTAACGTTTTTATAGTGCTCAAGCATTTGATTCTGATATTGATTCTACATGGAGTGTAATCACAGATTTTAGTTAGAAAATAACAAAAACAAGATCTTTTATTTTAAAACCTTTTCTGTTTCTATTGTTTTCCGAAGAAGCCTAAGTGAACATAAAATAACTTAAAACAAGGACTTTTAAAATAAACGTGATCAAATAGATTACATGATTATTTTAATATTTCTGTAATAATGAAGTTCAAGTTCGTGTTCTGGTGCCCTTATATGGTGCTTAGTAAAAATATAAAATAAAAAAATATCTTATATTTTCTTTAACAAAATTGATAGGTATGAAATCTTCCGGGCTTGAACATTTAAGTACCAAGAAGCGAATAAAAAACTATTAGATCGCTATCGGAAGCTTAACCTATGATGCATCCGCATTGCATCGTGACCTAGTACATATGAATAAAGAAAATACTATTGATTTTAGGTAGAAAAAATACGATCTATCTAACTGATATTTAATTTAAAAAAAAGATGCATCATTCGTCGCACTCACTACTACTTATCAAGTTTCATCCAAAGAGACAGATTGGAGTCGACTTCCATCCTCATTTATAATAAATATTAGTATGGATAATACTTATATTTTATTGTAATGACTTCGTAAAATGGTCTGCAACACCACATTAGAGCGATTCCATTCACTTGTGACATTGAATTTCAGTTTTAACATTAGCGCCGATCGCTTTCCGAATCAATGTTGTATAAAAACAAACACATAGGTTTAAATACTACAACCAAATATTGAACCAGCAGCACAATAACTTATAAATGTTACGTTACATTTCTAAGTTTTAACACTTATAATTTAACCAGCAGGCTTTCCATCGTCTGTGTTTTTGCGTTTTGTTTTATTGAAGTTGTCACATTTTGACACACTTCACACTTTGGAGGCGATGATTGATCGAAGACATCACAAAACTTTTGTCAAAAAAACAAGCTTACTTTAAGAGATTCGTAGTATGAAATAGCACGGTAAGATTGAAACATCACGCACTAAGAGATGGCGGTAGCCCCCTGAAATCGTTAATGGGTGACATTCCAGATTTTTTCTATCCACAACGGGGAAACGCCTTCATTCATATTGTAATAATTAAGTTTTGAAATTGTAACAACGTTACAAAAAAATCCAACCAAAATTTTAAAGTTAGCGGCCACGTCCTACGTACAGCCTTATAAAGAGGCGCAGTCGCAGGCAAGGTTGCGCCCACGCAATTTGACTCCATTATCGCTCTTCCACAAATGGACTATGTCTACATGACTCAACTAGACTAAGTTTAAAAGAATAACCTTACTGTTCTATTTAGAACTATTAGAAACATATGAGAGAAGTTTCGAAATTGTGCTGAGTGAGAATCATTGATCGGCAGATATGTACCCCTATTACGAGTTTGCTTAACATGACATTTACAGGACTCGTGAGCGTAGACTATCGGATACACTGCTCATGTCGGTAAAAGAGTCGCTAAATATGAAAGAGACAGAGCTACATTTTACATTAACGTTTACTGTAACGTCGAGTTTGCCAAACTCGTATTAAGCCTACAGGACTACTGAGGAGTAGTGGGTTCGATCCTGACCAGTGAAAAACATATTCATTTGTATCGTATGGTATGAGTTTCTTTGCAGTCTGAGAATTTTGATTATTTTTCTTGTTTTGTTTGTTCTTGTGCTTACCTATATCCGTAAAACGTCTACAAGTGCTTAAGCTATATTATATTAGTATAATAATATAATCATGAAACATAGTAGTAATGTAAGTGTGATGTTGTCTCATAAACTTATTTATTTTATCACTGCGGCGGATTATATCTGTCTGTATCTTAGTCATGGTATGTCTACAACTGAGTCAGATTTTACATAGAGTAAACTCATGTCAAAGTTTAAGAACTAGTAAAATTTATTTCCTTATTCATCGATAACGGAGGTATGCCCCAGCAGTGGGGCATACATATTCATAAGGGCAGATGATGATTTAAGCAAGGCTGGGAAGATGGCCAAACTTGCTCGGCCATCTTTCAGCCGAGGGGGGCCAGGGTAACTAGGCCACGGCCGCCTGGTCTTAGGGGTGATTGCGAACCCTACCCCCCGTGACCAATGGCGGCCAGGAGGGCAAGTACTAGGAGTTTTAGTTGGTAGTACCCAAGAGTCCAACATACGAATCGCCCCTACACCTGGAGGCGAGAGATGCGTTAAAGCATTCTCCTAGTATATAAAAAAAAAGGTTCGGTAAGAACGCAATGACATTTGGTTAATAACTCAAGTAAGTATACTTAAAAATAAAAGTACACTATGAAATTTTCTGTTTAAAAAAGCCATGGGAGAAGGTTAGTCCCAATGAACAAAACCCCTAATTAATTATTCTACCATACTGTGGAGATCTCTTACGAAGCATAACCATCGACCCTGAGACCTACTCATCTGTATCCAATGGCTTTAGCATTCATGACAGTATCTGTGAAACGTGAAGGCAAATACAATAAGAACTAGAGTAGTCATGCGCCAATGCATGGTAAATAAACTAGAAAATATACTTAAAAAAAACAACTTGTCTCTATGTCGCTCAGGCGGGTGGAACAATAGGATAAAATATGTTTATAATTATGTTGTAAAAAAATAAAAGTATATACAAAGTATGGTGAATATTTCATCATCCAAGTTAACAGAAATGCTCATAAAATAAAAACTAGTTAATGGCCAAACTAAATCAAATTTTTATGGGATCAAATGGCAACTATTGCTACTATGGCTACTGCATCGTACAAAAAGAATTACGTAAATCGGATCAGAAATATCAGCGTAATCGGTGTACATACAAAGAAAATCAAAATAAAATTTTAACATAAAAAATTATATATTTTTATTCCATCCTTTTTAAATTACACACAAAATTAAAAAAACCGCATTGCAATCGCTTAATTCGTTTAGGCACTACTAATATTGATGTACAGAAAGACAAAACATTTTTGCCGCCATTTTTTTTTTTTTGCTGTACCTAAATTTGCCCAGGGTGTACATTATTTTAGTCAAACGCCACCTTTGTATCGTTTACCGTTTCGGCAGGCAGTTGACCATCTCCATAAATGGCCGGATGGATTTTCATCAAACGTGGCTAAGAACCATCTCGATTAATTTAGCTTTCAATAAAAAAAAACCGCATTGAAATCGCTTGATTCGTTTAGGCTCTACGATTATACGTACAGACAGACAGACAGACAGACATAGGCTTCAAACTTACCCTTCTTTGCGCTGCGTCGGGGGTTAAAAATAAAACATACCAACCGAATTAAGACCCTCCTCCTTTTTCGAAATCGGTTAAAAACAGACAAGAGCATCACTACGAAAACTGCCACGTGCCATTATATGAGCGACATAGGACGTCAACTCTCTTAGTGAAACTGTGAGTCTTGGCGTGATGTTGATTGTACTTTTATTATTATCATTTACTTTACATATACTTTAGGTAGGTTACGTTTTAAACTCTTGTTTATGTCATCAGACATTTTTAATGTCTCCCTGCTGAGGCACTGGCCTTCCTTATGGATGGATAGGGAGAACGGGCCATGACATGACCCACCACGCGGGCCCAATGCGGATTAGTGGGCTTAAGCGCAAATGCAGCCCGGGCCAACGGCTTAATGAGCTTTCCAAAGCTCACTCATCCTGTGAGCGACCATTGCGAAAGTTGTTTAATCGTTGAAAATGACAATTGCTTTCTTCTCATACATAACATCAATTTAGATAATCAATAATGATTTTGATGGTTGCTTTGCCAATTGGAGGATTGATAATATATATTGCTCAATGATAGGTAATCAAGATGCGCAGTGAATATTTAATTTGGTTTTATTATTTTAATATCTAGAAATGCATATCTACAAATAAAACAGACATAGTTATATAATTCCTCATTCGCACGACTAACAAGAAAATTGCTTTATGGTAGCAATAGTCAATAAACATCGGGTTCTTCTACTTACAAGTAGGGATATATTACATTAGTATGTATTGCGTATAATAAACAACAATTATCTTCTTTCACCTTTGATACGAATTAAAAAACGTGCATTTTGCCTTGTTAATAATCATTGTAGTTAAGTACTTTTTTGTCACCGAAATTACTGTGCTAACTGGAGTCTATGTCATCAATAAATAGCTTAAGGTATAAATTTGCACAGTACCTTTGATCCGACTGCATGGTATTCTGTCCGATCTGAATCCAGGGATCACTTCATCGCGGCAATCAGTACCTGTGACCTTTTTCAAGGCCTAAACAACCTCCAGGTTCAATAAAAAATAAAAACAAAATAGTAGTAGGCTCTAGGACAGAATATCAGGTGCTACTTATATTTAAAAAAAACACCGTCATCGACGCATAGAACCTTCCAAGTAAAGTATAACATCTGTTGCATCGAACAAACAAAGCCTTGAATCATGGTCATCGCAGTCGCTTCATTTGCGTACGATGCACGATGGCATCTTGCAATACTGCAAAACTAACCTTTATGTTTATTGGGTTAAGTGCTGTTAACTGTCGATTATTTTTATTAACAATAGCTATTGCAGTGAAGATGAACACGTTTTTTAAATCTTTTGCCTACTGACGCTTACCTGTATAAAATAGTAGTAATATGGTGGTGTCCACTAGGTAAGGCAAAAATAGTGCAGCCAAATATAATTTATAATGAGCCATTTGAATAGGTGGATCCCGTACCAAACTTTCAAATACCTAAGACTCTTTGAGGAAGTTTGGTATCTAAAGAGTTATAGTCTTATGTCCCGCAAGAGATATAGCATTAACTCATGTTATTAAGGCTGTAGGTATATGTGGCGCCAAGTTTTCACAACCAGTATAATAATTGAGGAGTTAATTCATGTCAAGGCTCTGAAATAGTTTGTGCAATGTTCAAATATTTTCATGCGGTACTTTTCCTCACAGCGAAGTATCTTTTCTACTTCGAGAGCCAATCAATGTTTGGCAAGAACTAATGAAAATATTCTGGAGTCTAGGGCTTTTCAGGATTTTCCAGATATCACAGTCATACAAGACGTAATTGACTATTATACATTTCAACCCACCTCGACCCTCAGTGCACAATACAATTCATTTTCGTAATACCAATAACCATTACATCAGGGGTTAAGAACAAAGTGGCTTCTTCGCCACAGAATTATCTATTACGTTATTGATTACTAGATTTTTACGCTAACCGCAAACCGAGTAATATGCAACCTTATAATAAGATTGTATAACATCTGTTGATGTAATGAATATTTTAGGAAAGCAGTAAGTACACGATGAAATTTTTCTATTTGCGAAATCGGAATTAGTTTTGCCATTGCAAATAGATCATGCATATTATCAGCTGTGCAACCTTTTTTTCAGAATTCATTATTGGTTAACATTCAAACCTCTTTAGTCTGCAAGCTAATAGCACATAGTCCGATGAAGAAACGACTCTCCTTTTTTTTGTTTTTGTAAAAGGATTTCACTTCCAAGTGAGTAGGTGAAACAAAACGTTTCGTTAGAGTGAAGACCTTAATGGATCAGTCAAAAGCGACGAAGTTTAGGAGTTGTAGATTCCATTAATATTTGGGTTTGGTACGAGTAAATCAGTGACGCGATATTAGTTATTTTCTTAATTTTATGCGATAAATAAATCCTCATTTTTCTCCCTGATTGCATAACCTTAGTTAGAAGTACCTTTAAGATTGGATTAGTTGTTCTAAGTATTATTTTTTTAAACCTTGACTATAAAATATTTTACATAGACAGTGCCATGCCAGTACAGTAGTATAGGTTTCACAAATATTTTAGAAGCCTAGTTATAATCAAGTAAAGACCTATAGTTTCAAAAAAAATTCTAAATCAAAGGGCATTTAAAAATATGTAAATGTCACCTATAAATGAACATGACCGTGAACTGCGGCCGGAGGCGTGAGAATCGCAGCTATCGCGTAGAACATGCGCGTACGCAACGCACTAAAAGGTTTACTTTCTCTGATTCTTACGCACCAATTGTTGATGAGTTCTGCGATTAGTGGATTACGCAAACCTTGTGGTAGGTGAGAGAACTTGAAAATAATAACTACGTACTTTTATCACTGCGTCAATAGTAGCCTAATTACCTATTAAATTGAATAACATATGATATTAAATAGTGGTTAATACCTATAGTAACTATTACGATAAATTTTATTAATTAACATTATGAAAATTTACAATATCTTTTACCCGGGTTCGCAAACAGGCCATCTAAGCTGAGGTTAGAAGCTTTTCTATAGTAGGTATATTATTAATAATTATTTATTCTGCATAAATACATTGTTGCATTAACCGGTAATTAGAGATACTATGCTAATGTAACGTAAGATATTTCTATGATTAACAATAATCTATAATGCTTATTAAAATGGCGATCTTTCACCGACAGTATATAAATTAGCAGCAATGTAGGTAAACATTGGGTATAAATTAATAACTGTGAAATAAGCTCATAAAGAGACGATTTATCTACTTCATTTCATGTATGCGTAGTTGTTGCGCGATTAGAAAATTCTACTTCATTTGATTTAAGAACAACAGAAACAGTTATTTTAATTGTGCTAATTATGGAACCCAAGATCAGTTATCAAAAGCTCTATAATTAAAAGACATCTCGTACATATAAAATGTACTATTAAGTAATTAGTTAATAGTCACGTTCGAACTAAATAAAGACAGAAATTGACAATAAATACCACGGAATAGGGGAATAGGTATGACACATTTTATCCCGCTATTCACACGGGAACGGGAACAAACTGGGTATAACCGTAAGGGTCATTATTAGAAATAAGTTTTATGTTAGTTGGGACATAAGGTTTTTATGTCATTACTAGCTGTGTCGTGCCCAGCAAGAGTTGCCATTACACGTAAAGTATAAAAAAATATCTAGATTTTTTGGGGCAGGAACAAGTCGGGAAGGAACATGCCGAAGTCTCATCCAATCTGATGGTTTCGGAACGCATAGATGACAAACATACAAACATTGATTTTTATTTATAAAGCTGGAATTCGTGTAATTCTTCTTCTCCTTTCTTAATTAATGGCTTGCTCGCGATAAAATTCGCTAATTTTGCCAATGTCAAGTAAATATATTTTGTAGTATACAAAGAAATTGTACGGTAGATTGAGTTAAAAATGGAGCCTGACAACACGTGTTATTACGAAAAGAACTCGGGTGAAAAATTCATGTAAAGACTGTCTGTCAAGTAAATTAAGTATCTACCTATAAGTGGGTTTGTCATACGAATGAATCATAATACTCGTAGGTATAATGCAAAATAGTTCGATTAGATCTGGACCACCTCTGTATGGAACAAGTAACAAGATATTCGTTTCAAGGCTACAAACTAGAGCGGAGACTAGTTTGTCCTGTGGCATATTAGATGGATTCTACTGTTGACTTTTGTGATAATTTGAATATTTAAATGTTTAATTTATTAAGACACGATAATTAAAACAAAAAACGATGATGTAGGAGTGAAGGCAAGTTAAAATCCGTTCCACTTAGTTCGCATTATCATTCTAGGTAAGGTATGAAAAAATTTCAGAATTTATGTGAGTGCAGACTAAATTTTATTCAGATTGAATTTTAATTACTAGACGTCATAGGGAATAGAATTCTAATTGTTATGTTTATAAAATGTTAAAAGCAACAATGGTTTATTAATTTCAGTAGCGTATTTTAAAAACAATTCAAAATGACTTTAAATTAAAAAATTCAAATCACGCACTTTAATTTATTATAATTTTTAGAATAAAACATGAAATTAAACTAACTATAGTGATAATTTCGTATAACTTACGCTTTCTGCCGATATTGCGCTATCACTCAAAGAGATGCCGAAAACGCAGAGGCAACACAAGAGGGCACTAAGTTGGCGAACCATTTCGATCACCACACCAAAAACTTTCCCGCAAATTAGTACTTTTATAATCAACCTCTTTTACTTTAGCCACGAGCAGTGCGGCGAAAGGATCGCGACTGATCGCGACTTGCACGATTTCGACGTGTCGTCATTTTTGAAAGGCCCGCGTAGGAGGGTTTCCCGCCAACTTAACCTGCGTTCCGTTTCACGTTCAGTCGTTGCGTAAAAATTGTGATAAATGTCTTTCGATCGCATTATTACGGGTACCTAAGTTATTTTTGTTAAATGTATTTTTTTTATTTATTTAGGAAGTGTATTGATATATTTTTCGCAAAAGTTTAGTTTTGTTATGACCACTACAATATACCTTTTGTGGGTTAGGTATCTGTCAGAGGTATACGTACCTATACTTATAACTAGACTAGCGACCGCCCGCGGCTTCGCCCGCGTGGTTTTCGGTTTGTTACAGAAATCCTCAAAATGTGAATAATTTCTCACTGACGTTTCGCTCCTATTGAATTTATAGAAAATAGCTTCGGCCCGCGACGCGACTTCGTCCGCGGAAAATTTCTAGTTTTAACATAAGATTACACTCGATTGATATTACTGTATTTAATTTTATTAGTAAAAATTTTTTTGGAAGAGAATGTTTGTCCCTGGGACTTGTCTTCCTACCGCACCTTCGTCTTGAAAATTTGTTATTAGCCCACGTATAATAGTGTGGAACTTCGTGGTACAACAGTGTTTTTGCAAATTCGTCAGTATTGCAGAGTTCAAAAAACGCTAATAGAGTGGTTTTGCGCGGTTTTTGGGCAACTTGTCGCGCAGTTCCTGGTGTGAAATAGGTACACCCTTTGCCCGTTTTCTAAGTGCACGGCCAAATGCACGACCGTGGGATGAAGGTCGTGGACCGGAAACTCGAGTATTCGCCAGACGGCTTCCGATGTACTTATATATCGCCCATTTAAATAATTTTCCACCTCATCATGCGGATTTCTAACGCTGAACGTGGCTTGATCGGAACCCTTATTTATATATTTACATATATATTTTATAGCCTGAACTGAATGGCAGTATTCGACGTTAATGTGGGCGTTAAATGACCTGCACAACATTGGAGAGTATGGTACAATCCATCTGTTATCTATTGTAATCGGCCTCCCTCTGATGTTTACAACTGCGACTTGACCACCATTTTGAGCATTACGACGACGATATACAGGATAACCATCCTCGCCTGTCTGAGTATCGGTGACGAATCGCCGAGGATATTTCTTTGAACATATACCGTTATTCATACACGGTGATGATAAATTGTGCTCCCCACAAGGACCATAGATCATGTTTTTGGTGATAATATCGAATAATATTGGGTCATCATCTTTGTTGGGTAGTTCAGACGCCATCTATGGGCAAATAGGTAAAACGTCTGCACAATGAAAGTTATGCTAGGGGCATTTTGCGTTTTAGTAATTTTATATTATCTCCGAAACTGTATGACCAATTGATATACTGTAAATGGCAAATCTTATCTGTATGATGTTCTTGTGATACTGAAATAATTTATTGTCATAAGAATTAATATTTTGTTGCTCAAATAATCAACCAAACGTAAGTATGCCGAAAAAAAATTTTTTTAATGCAATAAAAGAAGTATAAAAGATAAAATATAAAAGATAGAGATATGGTATCGCGGACTTTTTTGTAGAAATAATTAAGACGAACCAGGTAGCCATACATTGTTTTTAATTTTAAGCAACTGTTTAGGCAGCGCTCGCAAATAATTCTGTTTTATGAGGTATTTTTTCCCGACTTGCTAGACAAAAGTTGTGATAGCTCGGTTAATATACATGTTATAGAAACAATTTATAGCCTATAGCACTCAGGAATAATGTAGCTTTCTGCCAGTTAAAAAAATTTTAGAATTGGATTATGAGTTCCAGAGATTACCCCCTACATACAAATTTACAAACTTACAAATTTTACCTCTTTATAATATTAGTATAGATGGTCCCACCCAACCGAATATGATGTTAAAATTTTGTAACGGTACTAACAGAAAAAAATGTTTTAGGGTATTTTCCTATTTTCTTGCTACATACCTGCTTACTATGTAAGCTATGACTTCATCTCATCAGATAGGGTTATTCCACAACTCTTCCCATGACTTTACGGCCACTACGGCGCGTAATGTCTACTAAATGTACCTTGTGGGGACGCCGCCGCCGCCGATGACGTTATGGAACTGGCCAGCGTCGGGTATAGTTTGGAGATCCAATTTGTCATGTCACCCCGCTAAATGTACCCCACCAACACCACCCAAAACACCCCAGCTCGGGTATATTTAGGAGCACCATTTTAAAATAAAGCGCTACTAAATATACTTGATTTTGGCACAATAACTTGCTTGGCCGAAACCGGGTATAGATAGTTGAGTTGAGTTTTAATAACTTCTCCTTTTAATATGAATGTAAAACAATAATTTACCGGCTATATACAAAAAAATAGTACAATATCCGAAGCGAAACAGATTATTTTTCAAAATATAAAGTTTAATTGAAAACGTTCGCAAAAAAAAACCGTTGTCGTTGAGGTCATCGTCAAGAGGTCTGGTGAAAACTAAAAATCGAATCCAATACATAGAGTATCAATATATAGAGTAATATTCACTGTTTGTTTATTATTATTTTCTAACATTTTATAGAAAACTACTGACAAAATTTATATTTTTCAGATATAGTATTTTATTATCTATGATGAATCAGTCAGTCGATGCTATGTCCATATAATAATAAATAACAATAAATAAATAAATAATTGCATACAAACACACCAATTATCTAGCCCACGTTAAGATTCATTAAGAACTTGTGTTATGGTTACTAGATAACGGATAAACATACTTATATACATACATAATATACATATTAAACACCCAGACCAAGACAAATAGACATGTTCATGCACACAAATATTTGTCTTGTCCGTGTATCGAACCCGGGACCTCTGGCGCAGAAGGCATGCTTAATACCCCTGCGCCAAACAGGTCGTCATAATATTTAGTAGTAAGTAATAACAAATCGTTAGCTCTTTATACCCGATTACGATGCCTCAAATCGTGTATGTTTAGTAGTCAGTTTTATTTTAGGCTTACTCCTAACGGTACATTTAGTAAAGACGACACTTGGGCCGAGTTGAGGAAAATCAAAATAAATGCTATTTCCATTCCACAACTCGTCCCATATTTTTTATAATGGAAATTTAAACCTTATCGATCTCGAGCACTTATAAAGTTTGGAGCGTAGAACACCGTATCCAATAATACAGAAATAAACGGTGTGTAAATTGTACAAACTCTAAATTCAACGTAACTTGTTGTAAGAAAACAATACATCATAAATATTTATTTTAAACCATAAACAAACAAAAGCAAAATTATATAGGAGACTTCTTTAAACAGAAGTATAAACGTATAAGATACATATTATGAGAGAGATAGGTTCACATAATAGGTAATTGATAAGACTACTCGTCTAAACTAAACAACAGCGCACAGTGGTTGATGTGTATTCAGACGTAAAGTGTGTCCGTGAAGGAATAAGTATTAAAAAAATTAATAAAAATGGCTCATAAAGACGAGGACGAAGTGATTAGCAGACTTAGGGAATATCTGAAAATCCCCAGTGTACACCCTGATGTTGATTATAGTAAGTTATTCGTTTTTGTTTCGTAGATAAAAAAAAGTTAGTTACTTAGTAGAAAACAATGTCAAGAAATCAAGAAATGTAAAGTAAACAAAGTGTGCAGATAATAGTTATGCAAGGCTGGAAAGTTGGTTATTAGCGGCGAGTTACCTCTATTTTCTGCCGAGCGCATTATGACATATTTTTAGGTATTAAATTAAAAAAGTACTTTACCGCGATTTTCTACGCGGAAACTGAATGACAATCTTTCTGAGCGTGTGAGGTGAAAACAAAATTGTATACTTACCTATCAAGCAATACCACAGAATACTTAATAGTACAAGTGCAATACTACAAACAATATCAGGCAAAATGTCAAAGTCAAATGTCATGTTAGCGTGTTAGTAATTACTTAAGGCGCTACAACGGAAAAGCTATAGTTTTGATATAAAACTATATCAAGGTTACAGTTGTTACAAATCTGGTAATAACATACATATATGTTTCTTCATACCTTTATCTAGATTCGTATAGTATCAAAAACACGATTTTATGATTTTGCCTCCACACTTTTTCTTTTCGAAAAGACCTCTAAAAATACGAAAATTCAAGATTATTCTTAAATGGGTTACTTACACCATTAGAAGTATAGCTGTAGTTTTTTATGAAGTGATTTTGTGTTTTTTTTCCCTAATCTGCAAAATCGGTCTCGCTCCCCGTGCACGCCGTTTTCTTATTGCTATCTAGCTTCAGCATATTTTTTTCGAGTATCGCCTTAACTATTTCATAAAATAATAATAATCAAAAGTTCAGAGTTTATATTATAATCACAATTTCATATTCAAAAAATCATTAATGGTATACCTATATGTCGCAGCCATCTGGCTAAATCAGCCATTTGATTGGAAGGCTAGCCGGTTAATTAAACGCCGGCATTCAGTTTAACGTCTAGGCCGATCGTCGATTGAACTAGCATCACTTAACGTAAATAAATAAATAAATTAATTCCATACCATCACACCTATTATCTAGCCCACGCTAAGTTCCAGGAACTTGTGTTATGGATACTAGATAACGGATAAACATACTTATATACTTTTTTTTTTGTAAATACATACATAATATACATATTAAACACCCAGACCAAGACAAATAGACATGTTCATGCACACAAATATTTGTCCCGTCCGGGGATCGAACCCGGGACCTCTGGCGTAGAAGGCGGGTTTAGTAACCCTGCGCCAAACAGGTCGTCTTAACGTTCAATTATTTGGCTTATTGTAAGTTGGCTCTTTGAAGATGGCTGACGATAATTCAGCCACGTGATTCTAATTTAGTTTAATTTATTGCCACTGGGGCGCTGGTAGTCTCAAAACAAATATGGCGTCAGATAACTCGCATCAGCTGGCAATTTTATGTGCTTTGTTTTCGTTTTAACATAACTTACAGTGTTTTATTAATAAAAATGTATGATAAAAATATGCCTGATATTACTCCACCGACTATAAGTTTTCATGAATACTTTGAGTCTATAATGACATCTCATTTAATGAGACGGCTAAATATGACATTCAGCTAAGTCGTTAAACGTTTCATTTAAGGACTTGGCTAGTTGTCCCTTAGACATTTCATTGTATGCCGGCGTTTCATTAACGGGCTAGCCCTCCGATTGAATGGCTGATTTAACCAGTTGGCTGCGACATATATACATTTATCACACAACAAATTATAAAGATTAATTTTAAATTTATTTAGCGGTAGATCTGAGATATCTATAAGGATTATACAATTTTATGACCGTATTAAAGCAATTTTTGGCAAAGCAGGTATTTTTCTGTGAAGGTAAAACGAGACGGTAGGGGCATCTCGTTCTGAAAGTGCATACCCACTGCATACCTCTTGTTTACAAAACAAACAAGTTTATTCATTATAACTTTCTTTTAGTTTTGCATTTTACAATGCTATTTTTATGTGATAAATATTAAACAAGAAAATATACTAGAAAAAAGCAGCTAGTCTCATGTCTCATGCATCCCTTCAGGGCGACATAAGACTAGTTGATTTTTTTCTAGTATGTTTTCTTGTTTCATATTTATCACAAGTTTATTCATCTTTTATACTTTAATAATTGTACCAGAGCTCCTTTTATTACGCCATTGATATAGAATAACTAAATATATGTTTTTAACGCGGTGCCTTTTGCGTGTTTTGTTTTTATTTTTTTAATAAGAAATATCTTTTCACCATTTTTTCAAAACGGTTTTCCTAAACGTAAAAAATGTAGGACTTACCGCCGATTGCTATCGGTGAAGTGGTTAAATCACTTAAATAATCGCAAACAATCTTGAACATTGACAACATGTGACAATCTTTTTCTCGATTAACAATAATTTATTGCGCCTGCACTATATGAAGTAGCAAATGTGACGAACATATTGTTCCCTTACTAGGATGCGTCAACCAACACTATACAGAATCCTATGTTAAACCAAGTTCGAGCAACATGAACAATTTTTTTTAGAACTGTTACAGTTATAAATAAAATTGTTCATGTTGCTCGAAACCTCTAGCAAGATCACAACAATATGATATGATTCAACAATAAATATAAAATTATGACAGATACGTAGATAAATAACTGCACTAGCATGTCATTTTGCGGTAGTCATGCGCCATGGTGAAATAGTTTCAAACATGCAGACTCCTAATGTGGTATATTTTGATTCGCTTGATTGGTTTAACATAGGATTTCTGCCAGGTTTCTACAAAGTTCAGTTCGGTAGCTACTGTACTTCTAAACGAAGCGTAGTGGTATAACAATTTGTAAAAACATATACTTAGGTATCATTACGTAAAGGCTAAAAGGGCGTCTCTAAAAAAAGCGTTGTGAAAGCTTTTATGTACCTAGGTAAAATGTAAAATTCAAATACATGACAACAATAAAAGACTTTGAATTCGATCGTAGAATCGTAGATACTGTCTAGTCTATGTTGACTTTATTCACATTTTGATTGATTCAAATTATGTTTGATGGTACCTAAGGGTTTGTCGTCAGCATCATCAGTCTTCTTTATCTTATTGTTATTTGTATCGGTCGTTCTAGTACTCAATATACACTTTTAATCCTACAAGATTAAAATAATCCGCCAATAAAAGTATAAATGATAACATTATCGCGTGTTACTGCCAGTACAGCTCTTTCATAAGATTTAACGATTTGTTACTTGTGCATGTGACGTGCGTTTAAAGTCCGAGGTCATGGAAATAAAAAAAACTTTTCCTGAATTGCTGGTTATTAATTATGTTTTTGTATGAAAATCTGAATTTCATTGATAAATTCGAATCGGGCCAAGCTGAGGCTGGTCACTAGATTGTTTTAAGTATATTTTAAAATATACTTAAGCCAATCTAGTAATGGTAGTCTAATACTTTAGTATAATACTTCTAACATAGTACTAATACTTTAGTATTATACTTAAGGTTTTTAGTTACGAAGAACTATTAGAAATTCGAAATCATTCAAACTGTTGTGTATTATTTTAATTTTAGTAAAATCATGTCTCATCTGAGTGAAGTTGTTTTGTTTTTCTTGTATGAAATCTAATGTAAGATGATTTACAGAAAGAAAGAAGTACAAAAGTTGTGTACTTACATTATTTATTTCTTTCTTTTCAGCTGAATGCGTAGAATTTCTGAAAAAGCAGGCGAATTCTCTTGATTTGCCTGTAGTGGTTTATGAATTTGCACCAAAAAAGCCAGTCGTGGTCATCACATGGAAGGGATCTCAGCCGGATCTGCCTGCGATATTACTGAACTCCCATATGGATGTAGTTCCTGTATATGAGGTACCTATGTCAAGTATGTATTAAGAGTAAACTATCAGTAAGTACATATTACGAGGCAGGTGTTTTAAAGGTAATAATTAATAATATAAGCTCATCGTGATAAAATTGGTCGTGTAAATTCCTCATTATGGCCAGGCCAGGGGCTCAATCGCGTAATTTTGAACTGAAACAATTAATTTATTTTGGGAATATTGTTGGAACCGAAGACCGTACTAAGGAAGTTTAGTGTAACGCTGCGTCTATTTAAAAAAAAATACTTATCTACATGACCAAGACTATAAGGCGCATGACAGGAATACGGCTTTGCACTTTTGGCATCTGCAACACACTTCCAACACCGCACTTTTGTTTTTATGTGCTTAATTAGCGCTACAGTGATTAAGTGATTGATTATACTGCTTCTTGAATTTTTGGTTTTTTACTCAGATTTTTTAAGTTTTTCTCAGCTGTCATGCGTCTAATTGTCTTGGTCAGTAAATGTTTTATTTATCGACGTTACCATTAGTTATTCCGAAATAGATTCTAAATTGCCATTGGATGAATGTCTTTTTAATTTAGATTACAATAAGTTTGACGATATATATATAAGGAGGTAGCATTTGTTTAAGATTTATGATTGAAAATTAATTTTAAATTTTATACGTCATCAACAGAAAACTAATATTGAACGGAGTTTTCTTTTGATGACGTATAAAAATGAAGTTTCACATTTCAGGAACACTGGACCTACCCTCCCTTTGAGGCAGTATTGACGGATGATGGTTGGATATACGGCAGAGGATCTCAGGACATGAAGAGCGTTGGCATGATCCATCTGGAAGCTATCCGACGACTCAAAAACGCTGGTGTCATGCTGAAAAGAACTGTTCATGCTAGTTTTGTTCCTGGTGAGGTTAAGAAGTTCTTGTTACTACTATTTTACCACTAGCTTCCGCCCGTGGTTTCATCCGCGTAGTTCTCATTCCCGTTGTAATATCGGTTTAGATTATACGCTCCGTTCTTTCAACTAACTCTATGCCAAAATATTTTTTGTCGATTGGTTGCTTAGTTAGGGCGTCAAGAAAGGACAAAGAATAGTAGATTATTAACCAAGGGGATAAAGCAGTGTCTTCTGTCGCGGGTGACGATTTAAATCGCGAGCGTAACGAAGGACTCGAGGTTTACTCCCGAGCGTAGCGGATGTTAAAAACTTAAATCACGAGCGAAGCGAGGGATATAAGACGATTCCTGAGTGTAGCGAGGGATTTAAGTTCACCCAAGACTAAGACAGCTTTATCACCTAGGAAAATACTCTACTTTCGTACCATTTGCGAAAAATTAACACAATAATAATATGAGATGTATTTGAAGAAAACAAAAAGGCGGCAAATTCCTAGACTAATATTTTTTTGTCGGAAAAGCAAAGGCATCAAGCTCATACGGCCTCGTCGGTTTTCGTAATTTTATTTAATAATCATAACTGCATAATACATTTATGCGTATTCCTTTTTCAAAAAGATGTGTAATGCTTTATATACAAACTCAATGGTGTAAACACAGATATAGTTCAGTATAAATTTCGGTAAGTATTCCAAATTTAAATCACATTCTCCCCCTAGAAGATGAATGAAATTCAGTACAATTTTCTTTCCCTGCTTTTAACAGATTAAAAATGACTATTGTTATGTTCGCTTTTTGTGGCATAGAATGTCACTTTTTCGAGCAAGTGGTACGAATAAACACTTTCGCATTTATAATATTATATAAAATATAAATATGTAATATAATAATAATATAATAGTTTGGATTAGGATAAGGAGTTTCTAATGATTTATTTCAGCGATAAGAATAACGGGTACGATTGTATGAGTCGGTGATAAATGTTTACACCTACAGTACCCTTAGTACGAGTTTCAATAACATTCGGATGCACTGCTTATGTCAGTAAAACAGTCGATGGATATGAAAAAGGCAGAGCGATAGTTTTCGAGAACGAATATAGTTTGACCACAAAGTTTGACAAACTCTTAGGTCTATGGCTATATAAGCATTATGCATCCAAGTTCAACACTGACTAATTTCCGCAATAGTTCGAGAATAGATACTCAAACAATGAGTTTATTAGCTAGGAACCAGTAGCGAAGGGTAAACATACCGATTCCCGGCTTTGTAGATCATTATAATTATGTCATTAATTATTGTCAACAATTAGTTAAATCTGTGTGGATACTAGGCAAAATTATATATTTTCCATTGTATAATTTTGTCTGGTTTGTGGATTTTTCTTGGTCCGGCTCACCTCTGTCACATTTTGACGTCTCGCCTCTGATAGGAACCTCTGTCCGATAAAATATATCGAGTATTTATTACCTCACATGACATGTTTATTCTCCGTTATTTTCTACAGACGAAGAGATCGGCAGTGACTTTGGAATGAAATTATTTTCGGAGTCAGTCGAGTTTAAGAGCCTCAACATCGGCTTCGAACTCGACGAGAGCTACCCCAGTATGAACGACACGCTCGTGTTGTACCACGGCGAGAGAACTTGTAGACGTGAGTACAAAAATAAAATAAATTACATTTACAACTAATATAGTTTCTTTGTAACCTTCATGTTTCTAGCTTCTACACAGTGGGCCTAAAGAAAGCTAAACAAAAACCTATAATCTAGTCAATGGTTAACAAAATACCAAGGGACCTTAGTGGACTTAGAAACTACGCTTATTACGGTGTAAAAGAAAAGTAGGTACATGATACAAATTGAACTATAACAGTTCAGTGCCTAAATAATCTGTACCAAATCTGTAAAAACGTAGACGTTAAAATTTTTCTTTAATCACGTTTATTGCTTGAAATGTACAAAAAACTTATATAAATTACATTTAGACCGGGGGCTGGGGTAATTTTCTATGAAAACTTTTTCCTTTGGTAACGATAGAAATTCTCCTTTAATAAAGAATTAAATTCTCTTTTGATAAAATCGAGCCAAGATTTACTATCACGCACATCTCACTTGTTCTACATTAGCTTTCTTTCAAACAATGACGCTATACATTTCCTTTACACTGATTCTCCTCATTACAGTCACAACAAAAGAAAAATTACAAAATGCTCTTAAGAAATAATGTGTTCTAAATTCTGCCAGCTGATATATTGTCGGACTTGCGAAAATAGCTTTAAAGTCTAGATACAATCAAGCAACTAAGTAGTGTGTGACTAGATAGCACAAGTCTGAACATCGCAACTGACAGTCATTAAGATGCACATCTATGCGAAATATTCTCATTTTCGCTCACAAAATAGTGAGCAAAAATGTGTATCAACGAGAATCTTATGTGCAATTTATTCTGATAGGAGTACTGGAGGATTTTAGTTATACTTCAGTCATCTTAGGGAAATAATGTTTGTAAACAAACAGCCCATATTTAACCCCAAAAGTATGTTTAGAAATATGTGCACTTCATTAGTAGCTTACTTGTCTTATACTGTTCAAGTTTGATACACGGCATTAGATGTCTGAAGTATATCGTATTTGTGGAATAATTACGAAAAGTGTTCAAATGTTTGTTTACAAACATTCTTTCCTCAAGATGGCTGGAGTATAGGTGAAAACTTATAGGAATGACATTAACAAATAAGCACTATTTAAATTTTCTCGAGCTTCCACTTCATCCCATTCAACTGCCTTTCTGTTGAGAAAGGCAGTTGAGTTGTTATGATTTTATTTTTGTGAGCTTTTCTGAGATTTTATCATTTAACAACCGGCGCAGTACTGTAGGTATTAAAACCTAGCCTATTTAGAGTGCCTAGATTTAGTTCACTAAAGGAGTAAGGAGTTATGCTAAAGCTACTCTAAATAGGCTTGTACTTAGTTCACCTGTTATCTATACTAATATTATAAAGAGGTAAAATTTGTAAGTTTGTAAATTTGTATGTAGGGGGTAATCTCTGGAACTCATAATCCAATTCTAAAATTTTTTTAACTGGCAGAAAGCTACATTATTCCTGAGTGCTATAGGCTATAAATTGTTTCTATAACATGTATATTAACCGAGCTATCACAACTTTTGTCTAGCAAGTCGGGAAAAAATACCTCATAAAACAGAATTATTTGCGAGCGCTGCCTAAACAGTTGCTTAAAATTAAAAACAATGTATGGCTACCTGGTTCGTCTTAATTATTTCTACAAAAAAGTCCGCGATACCATATCTCTATCTTTTATATTTTATCTTTTATACTTCTTTTATTGCATTAAAAAAATTTTTTTTCGGCATACTTACGTTTGGTTGATTATTTGAGCAACAAAATATTAATTCTTATGACAATAAATTATTTCAGTATCACAAGAACATCATACAGATAAGATTTGCCATTTACAGTATATCAATTGGTCATACAGTTTCGGAGATAATATAAAATTACTAAAACGCAAAATGCCCCTAGCATAACTTTCATTGTGCAGACGTTTTACCTATTTGCCCATAGATGGCGTCTGAACTACCCAACAAAGATGATGACCCAATATTATTCGATATTATCACCAAAAACATGATCTATGGTCCTTGTGGGGAGCACAATTTATCATCACCGTGTATGAATAACGGTATATGTTCAAAGAAATATCCTCGGCGATTCGTCACCGATACTCAGACAGGCGAGGATGGTTATCCTGTATATCGTCGTCGTAATGCTCAAAATGGTGGTCAAGTCGCAGTTGTAAACATCAGAGGGAGGCCGATTACAATAGATAACAGATGGATTGTACCATACTCTCCAATATTGTGCAGGTCATTTAACGCCCACATTAACGTCGAATACTGCCATTCAGTTCAGGCTATAAAATATATATGTAAATATATAAATAAGGGTTCCGATCAAGCCACGTTCAGCGTTAGAAATCCGCATGATGAGGTGGAAAATTATTTAAATGGGCGATATATAAGTACATCGGAAGCCGTCTGGCGAATACTCGAGTTTCCGGTCCACGACCTTCATCCCACGGTCGTGCATTTGGCCGTGCACTTAGAAAACGGGCAAAGGGTGTACCTATTTCACACCAGGAACTGCGCGACAAGTTGCCCAAAAACCGCGCAAAACCACTCTATTAGCGTTTTTTGAACTCTGCAATACTGACGAATTTGCAAAAACACTGTTGTACCACGAAGTTCCACACTATTATACGTGGGCTAATAACAAATTTTCAAGACGAAGGTGCGGTAGGAAGACAAGTCCCAGGGACAAACATTCTCTTCCAAAAAAATTTTTACTAATAAAATTAAATACAGTAATATCAATCGAGTGTAATCTTATGTTAAAACTAGAAATTTTCCGCGGACGAAGTCGCGTCGCGGGCCGAAGCTATTTTCTATAAATTCAATAGGAGCGAAACGTCAGTGAGAAATTATTCACATTTTGAGGATTTCTGTAACAAACCGAAAACCACGCGGGCGAAGCCGCGGGCGGTCGCTAGTCTTGAATATTTATATACTTCAGGCTGTCACTATTTGACATTTGATAGGGATTGTGATCGGGACGCGTTTTGAAAGGTATTGAATCAACGAAATTGAACTGTCTAAGCAAAGTGACACACTATAAGTTACACAATACCATAAATCACTATCACAATTACAATACCTTTGAAAGGGGTTGTGATAGATTTTGAAATAAGACAATTAGGGGGCAGGTGGATACCAATGATATTTTAGTGTGTGGGTATGAGAGCAAGTAGAATTAAAGTCAGACTCACTGTTAAAGATGTTTAATCCTTTGATCACACCAGTCTCACATATAATAGACAGAAGGCACAGAAGGAATACAAAGCACAGGAACACAGATATATGCAACACTAAATACAGTATGGTAAGCGTGAAGAATGAAAGATGATAGAAAACAGTTTAGGAAACAAGCAGTGCGTAATATACAGGGTTACAGGGAAAGTCGTACTGAATATTAAAGGACGTTATTATTTAGGTCATTTCTGATGAATTTGATCCTATAATATAGTGTCCGAAACTTAACCGTTATGGAGATATTGATATCTTTAAGTTTTTTTTTTAAATATCCCAATTTTTTTGCTTTTTTGCCAATCTTTTTATGATTAAGACTCCTAGGGTTCGTTTTTTTATGTATTTAGTTAGAAGACATGCCAATGAATAAAAATGATCAACAAAAACTCAACCCTCCATTAACAGCTTAAAATAACTGCACGACAACGGTATAAATTAAATAATTTTTGCTAAGTATTCCTAACTTTGAAGCGATATGATAAAAAAAAATTGTATGGAACTTATTCTGCAGATGATTTTAAAAACTTCTACGTCTTCTTAGCTATTCAAAAAGGTATAACACTAGCTATTAAATAGGCAAAACATTGACCAAATAACAGTTCAGTTAGCAAAGGCTACATTTTTGGTTTGAGGTATAAATAGCTAAATCACGAAAATTAAACAAAAAATCAGTAATATTTTTATAATTCATGTTCAACATGGCCGCCACTATTTCTTATACAAATTCTCATTCGTTTTCTTAAATTACTTTTTACAACAGATGTTTGCAGGCTCCGCCTCATTTCCTCAGCCGCATCAATAATTTTTTGTCGTAAAACCTCGATATTTGCGATTGGTGTCATTTCGTCGTACACTAGGGTTTTCATATGACCCCACACATAAAAATCCATCGGCGTTAAATCGGGACTTCTTGCCGGCCACGGTATGGGTCCACCTCTTCCAATCCACCGGTTTGGGTAATTTTCATCCAACCATGCTCGAACACTTCTTCTGTAGTGCGCTGGGCAGCCATCGTGTTGAAAGAACATATTTTGTCTTATTGCCAGAGGTAAATCGAGCATTAAAGAGTATAACTCCTCCCTTAAAAAGTTCTCGTACATCTCGCCATTCAAATTATCGGGCAAAAAGTATGGCCCTATCAAATAATTAGAAATTATGCCCATCCACACGTTGAGACTGAATCTCCTTTGCGATCCTTTTAATCTTTTTTTATTGGGATTACCTTGCGCTTTGGGAGCCCAATAATGGGCGATAAGGTAATTTGTGATACCGTCTTTGTCAAACTTAGACTCATCTGTCCACAAAATTTTCTTTAAAAAAGCCGGATCATCAATATCGGCATTTAGCATAAATCTGCAGAAGTCTAGTCGCCTCAGCGGGTCCCCTTCTTCATTTACGTGCACTGGCGTGTAATGGTAAGGGTATTGGCCAGAACTGTGCATTACGAACCAGGCTTTCCACTGGGAAATACCGAGCCGTCGAGCAACAACAGTTGTTGACGTGGTTGGGTCGGCTTGAAAAAGGCGTCGAATTTCATTATTTTCTTCGTCGTCGTCATCAAAAATACGAGGTCGTCCCACGTCAGTTCGTCGTACTTGAACAGAACCAGTTTCTCGTAGTCTTCGGTAAACTCTGTCAAATACGCCAATATCGAGGTTTTACGACAAAAAATTATTGATGCGGCTGAGGAAATGAGGCGGAGCCTGCAAACATCTGTTGTAAAAAGTAATTTAAGAAAACGAATGAGAATTTGTATAAGAAATAGTGGCGGCCATGTTGAACATGAATTATAAAAATATTACTGATTTTTTGTTTAATTTTCGTGATTTAGCTATTTATACCTCAAACCAAAAATGTAGCCTTTGCTAACTGAACTGTTATTTGGTCAATGTTTTGCCTATTTAATAGCTAGTGTTATACCTTTTTGAATGGCTAAGAAGACGTAGAAGTTTTTAAAATCATCTGCAGAATAAGTTCCATACAATTTTTTTTTATCATATCGCTTCAAAGTTAGGAATACTTAGCAAAAATTATTTAATTTATACCGTTGTCGTGCAGTTATTTTAAGCTGTTAATGGAGGGTTGAGTTTTTGTTGATCATTTTTATTCATTGGCATGTCTTCTAACTAAATACATAAAAAAACGAACCCTAGGAGTCTTAATCATAAAAAGATTGGCAAAAAAGCAAAAAAATTGGGATATTTAAAAAAAAACTTAAAGATATCAATATCTCCATAACGGTTAAGTTTCGGACACTATATTATAGGATCAAATTCATCAGAAATGACCTAAATAATAACGTCCTTTAATATTCAGTACGACTTTCCCTGTAACCCTGTATAACGTTTGCTATGTGCATATTGTAATAATTATAATAGGGTTACCTTACCTCCATAGTAATTTTCGTTGAAATCTGTGACGAAGACTGCACACATTGCCAATTAATTAGTAGGACGAAAGATAGGAAAATAAAATTTAAAATTAAAAAAAAACTTAAAAAAAATAAAATGTCGCTCTCGGTCGGGGGACCCCAAACGTATAATATACCCCCTTTTAATACTTCTCTGTCCCTTCTTGTGGTCCCCCGCATTGCAATCGCTTAATTCGTTTAGGCACTACGAATATTTATGTACAGAAAGACAAAAAAAAATTTGCCGCCATTTTGTATTTTTTTTTGCTCTACCTAAATTTGCCCAGGGTGTACATTATTTTAGTCAAAGCGCCAGCTTTGTATCTTTTACCGTTTCAGCAGGCAGTTTTTTTTTTCTTTTCTTTTATTATTTAGGGACTTTTACCACAGGTAATGTCAGCCCCATCGTACCCTAATAATGTACTAATCTATACCAATAGCATTAGGTATTAAAAAATATATAATTATAATTTAAAAAAAAACATTTGCACTTATAACATAAAAAAAAACAAATAGACACAGAGTCATTGAAGGACACCATTTCACACAAAAGTTTAGCTGCTGATGACGTTGGTTCAGCTAAAGGCACCAACTTCGAAATTTCATCAATGACTCGCGGTTTGTCCGATTTTTATCACATTCCACCAGCAAATGCTGCACATCGTCTAACTTACCACACACTTCACAATTTGGGGTTTCGGACTTTTTCATCAGATATGCAAACTTGCCTGATGGAAAGTGACCAGAACGTAACCTATGAAGCAATACAATGTAATTCCTACTTATGTCTACATTTCCAAACCAAGGTACGCGAGGAGGCTCATTTTGCATGGTTTTATACCAAATGCCCTTTACAAGAGAAATTTCGTCGAAGTATTTTTTCCATATCTCAAAACATTCCTTTTTAAACTCTACTAAAATTTCCGAAAAATAAAGTTTTATATAACAATGTTAACCATTTGATATTGCGAGTTTAGCAAACTTATCTGCTTCCTCGTTACCTTTGATACCTACATGAGATGGAATCATGTAGGTATCAAAGGTAACGTGCAGGCAGTTTACCATCTCCATAAATGGCCGGATGGATTTTCATCAAACGTGGCTCTCCACGTTTCGAAGAACCATCTCGATTAATAAATTAATCGAGATGGTTCTTAGCCACATTTTTTAAAATCGCTTGATACGTTTAGGCTCTACGAATATACGTACAGACAGACAGACAGACATAGGCTTCAAACTTTTAACACCCCTCTTTGCGTAAAATGCACGTAATGCAAGAGATAGCAAATTAAATCGGAACCCATTATAGGGTCTTCTCAATTTTCACAATGCGAGCTCGTATGACTTAACTGCTTCAAGTACACACATATAATATCGTTGGTAGACATTTTGTTTAATATTTACCACATAAAAATTGCATTGTAAAATGCAAAATTCAAAAGTTATAATTAGACATTTTGTTATTATTTAAATAGGCGTCGGGACTATTTCTTATGTAATTTCTTTTATTTAACAGAAATCAAAGTAACCTGTCTTGGAAATCCTGGACACGGTTCGTTGTTACTGGATAATACAGCAGGGGAAAAGGTTAGTTTACTGGTTCAATAATGGGATTAAATAATGCAATGTTTCATTACACTCTGACGCTATAATTTGATCGTAATTAATCGCCTCTGTGGTCTAGTGATACAACCACCCGTATCAGACCCAGGGGTCCCGGATTCGATTCCAAGCGGGGGTACATATTGTATTCGGTTTGGTTGCTGGTAGGACTTGTTGTAAGTCCGCCTGGCTAGCTACCACCATCTTATCTAAGCCTGACGCCATAACAACAATATTTTCAGCATTGTTGTGTTCCGGCAGTTCGAGATAAGATAGCCAGTTTCTCAGTGGCTGGGGATTCCGGGAGAGGCTCGCTTCCATCTTCAGCCTTATCAATACTTAACATCAGGTATAATGAAGGCAGTCTCCCCGTCATTCATAAAAAAAGAACATAATATGATTTTTTTTAACAATGTAGGTATCTTAACGATACCACTTATCTCATGCCGAGTCAGAGGCATTTATCATGGTAATGGTGTCGTAAGTGAATATACCAGAGGACAATTAATTCTGCCAAAATATAGTCACAAACGTATCTCAATCGTCTTTCAATTGTAATACTTTTTACACTGTACCAAAGAATTGTGGAAAGCGCTATTTTAATGTTGGCCGGTTTGTTCTTCCAGCTTTACTACATGATTGACAAGTTCATGAAGCTTCGTGAAGTGGAAAAGAAGAAACTTCAATCCGGAGCTGAAATGGGAGATGTTACCACTATCAATTTAACTATGATCGAGGTATTATACAAATAAAAATACTTTATTTGCCATTAAATTTAAAAAATAAGATCTTAAAGCCTATTCAGCCATATACAATAGCATGCAAATTATTATTATTATTGATAACAATAATATGGATAATTCAAAGTTAGGTATTTATTACAATCATTATTAAGTCAATATCATAAATTAAATGTCAGAATTAAGATTTAGATAAGAATGTCATATTTTGAGGTATTCAAATAAATAAATCATTAATTCAATGAAAATAAATAAATGCATCGTTTCAATAGAATGTCATTTATATTTGAGGAATTCTTCAATGGAATAGAAAGCTTTATCTAGTAACCAATTCCGTAGCGATTTATTTTATTTTATAAATCGCTACGGTTACAGAGTTTACGGTAGAGTTACAGGTAGACATTAAATATAATATCATCCGGTATTTTGTTATATTTTTTTTTACACATCGCATAACGTCTAGTACATGTTTATTAGGATGTCTAAGATATTATTAATAGTCTATATCGATTTCGTGATATTTATAAACTTGGAGAAGGTATTTCGTAACACTAAAACGTAGCGTTTGGCATACACAGTTTATATTTGGTTAACGATTGTCACGAAAAAAAATGAACCATTTGATATAATCAGGCGTTACTGGGCGGAAATCCATATCTTAGTAGAAAACGAAAAATATGTACTTATCTTAATTTTTTCTTGCGGAAGCTACATATTTTCCGTTTTCTACTAAAATAATGATCTTTATACGTGTTCTTACAATGACGTGTTCTTCCAATAACGTGTACTTTTACTTCTTCTTTACAAGTTGACTAAATTCATTTATTTTTGTTCAAATGTAGGTGTTTGGTAAAATTTTCAGGGAGGAGTTTTAGCAAACGTTTTACCTGACAAGTTGACAGTTACGTTTGATGTAAGGATTGCGCCTGATGTGGATCACGACGAATTTGATTCTATGGTGGGTAAAAGCTTTGTATTTACATTCATAATTATATCGCATCTTATAGTAAAATGTTAGTAGATTTCACGGAAATCTTTAAGTACATTATAATCATCCATTTGAAGAACCCCACTGGAGCACTGGTCTTCCTTATGAATGGATAAGGAAATAGGCATGCGAGCTCAATGCGATTTGGTTGGTCCCTACGATAACACTTGAAGTATTTCAAAAATTACCCTGTATAAAAGAATACATGGCAAAATCATGGCAATCGTTCTCTGTGGTTTTGTAAAAAAGATATACTTTTATCATTTTGTAATTTTTTCATTTTTCAATGCAATTTTTATACATATGGTAAATTTTAAATAGAAAAATATTGGAAAAAAATAACCCGGCCACAAGTGAATCCCCGATTCCCGTCTGAGAATTCACTTGTGGCCGAGTTAATTTTTTCCAATATTTTTCTATTTAAAATTTACCATATATTTTTATCAGCCAAGACAATTTGTTATCCATTAACCACTGTCAATCAAAAAATGTAATAAATATAATTAAGTTTATTTACACCAATGACTTTCATCTGATTTGAAAAATCCTATTACATTTGATAGTCCGTCTTACAAAGGGTTAATGAATAAAATAAATGGGTAGTTAACATCAATTATTATTAGGCCCGAAAATTTTAAGTACTTTTTTTTATGTAAAAATTTATTGATTTGCTACAAATGGTCCATGAGTGGCCAAATAAGTAGGTAGTACTAATACAGCGTTATTAAAGTTCTGAAAGCTATTTTGTTTCGTTAAACAGGTGCAATCATGGTGTAAAGAAGCTGGCGAGGGCGTCTCCTACGAGTACTACGTCAAGAATCCACAGATTAAAAACACCATTATTGATGAGAGCGCCACATTCTTCACGGCACTCAAGAATGCTCTGAACAAATCGTGAGTATAGCTTCCCGATTGTGTTGAAACTCTAATGTTGAATTTGACTGCGTGACATATCGCAAACAAATTGGTGTCAGTTTTAGAACTGCTATGGAAGTGATAAATGTATTTCAATATTATGCGATCATTATACTACGGTTTCACCAGTTTCGTTCCCATTTCCATCCTATCCTTAGTTATATTCCGGACTCCTCAATGTTATTACGCTGTTACTTTTACCAAAGAATACTAACTTATTCTTGTCTGAACATTTTGAACTTGATATTTTTTTTCACCAATGGAAATTGTTAATGACCACATGTTTGGAACACTTTGAAAATATATGTTAATTTTTATATACTTAATAATTATGTAACTGGGTCTCCCGTTTAATTATTATCAATAAATAAAATAGTCATTATCCAATCCATTCAGTCGCTTACGCTTACACTTTCCCGTTCATATTATTCGTTAAACATTATGGTATTACAAGTTCGTCTCCGGTTCCAGAGGCATCAAGTTCCACAGCTCCATCTGCCCCGGGACCACGGACGCAAGGTTCGTCCGCAAGCAGGGCATCCCGGCCATCAACCTGACGCCCATGGTCAACACGCCCATGCTCCTCCACGCTCACAACGAAAGACTGCATGTCGACAGATATAGGGAGGGGATCGACGTCATGGAGAAAATTGTTACTGCTGTAGCTAATGTTTGATCGGCAACAAAGGATTTAAGAACCCTTTTTTTTTGTTTTATTTTGTTGGCCAAAGAGATCGCGTTGTTCTCTTTTTACCACAGACCACCACGTACCTATTACAAGAATATCTCACATTCTCATTGTACAATATGGGCATCAAGCTGTACCTACAACTTCATCTGCCTTGGGACCACGGCAAGGACGCGATGTTCGTAGGCAAGCATCCCGGCCATCAACCTGACGCCCCTGGTCAACACGCCGATGCTCCTCTACGCTCATAACGAAAGACCAGGGAACCGACGTCATGGAGAAAATTGTTATTGCTGTAGCTAATGTTCAGAAAGGCAAAAAAAACGTAGGTATTGAACAAAACTATAGATTTTTATTTATTTTGTGGCAACGCTTCTTGCAAGTCCAGAAATTGGGAGTGCACTTTCTGGACAAGCATGCTCAATCTTAGGCAATTTATTTTACATGAGGCTAGTTCGTGGTTGTTTACCGATTTAGTTTTTAAATAGGAAGGTAACTAATAATTACAGTGAAGAATTGTAAGCTATCGCGTAGACTCGCTTAATCAAGCATGATCAAGGGTGGTGTTAGTCACATAAAAAAATATGCACTGTATTTTTTAGGTCAGTTGTGATTCTAATTTTGAAGAGTTGGTTGAAAAATCTGCGTGTTGTGTATGCTGACCCTTGAACTTTTTTTATTGCCTTTTGAATACATGGTCAGACCGATTCTATTGGTAACGCAACGTATTGCTTTCTATATAGAGAACAACCTACGAAAAAAAAACCGTTCGAAAGTAAACCTTTAGTTTATTCTATAAAATTAAGATTATTTTATAAATTAACATAATTACTATATAAAAGACATAAAAAACATATAGCAAGCAAGGCTTAAACTAAACAATCTGATGAATTTGTGCAATAACCAGAGTGTGGGTAAACATTAGTATTATAGACTTTTAAACGAATACTATTTACTGATATATTCTAACACCAGAAATTACTAAAGTTAAACTTAGTATGCCTCTTTAGTTTAATAAGTAAACAATTTCTAAGTTAATTTTCATCAGGGTCAAATTTTAAACTGGTATTATAACGCCCTAATAAATTTTCGGATAGAATCCTGAGGCAGTAGACTTTCTTTTCGTATACTCTCTCCAGTTATTCTCCAGAGAATTTGACAGAAGCTGGCTCCTTTGAGCAGCTATCACACTTCTCTGGGAGACCAGGGTGGAACGACGTTCGTTGTAGTACTCCTCGATTTCTTGGAGGGTTAACCCTTTTGTTTCTGGCAGGCACAAGAACAAGAAGATAGTAGCTGCAAACGTTAATAATTGATTATTCAATACAGTTATAACTATCTTTCAAAAGCACCTGTCAACGCTCTGATAGCCAAGCAATAAAGTTGAATCTCGTTTAATTCATGTGCCTTCGTGAGATAAATGTGAACTGCCCAACTTCTAATGGCTGTGCTTTCTTTTTGGCCCTAACGATAACCAGGGCGAGAGGTGGGTAAGGTGGTATCTGTATCTCAGACAGGCACCTCTCAGGATGAGCCAGTAGTAAAACTATATTTCATTTCATATTTCATGTTTTATTTATTGCAAGTCACTCACAAATGTTTAACAATATTACAAAGTATATATTGTAGGTACTCATAGCGTAAGTGACACCCTGGGCCTGTAAGGGCGTAGCGTAATGTTTTTGGATAATGCGCTAAAGATACATAGGCAATTGATGACCTTGATTGCACAGTGGCTGGTCTTTAGTATGCGATGGTCACGCCACTTTCTCTAGATCGATAATTACGAATAGGACGTCACGATGAACCATTGGCTTCTACCACAATTGCAGACGATAACACCGCATTGGGTCTGCGAAAGGACCAAGGAAGGTGGAAAAAGATTGGGCTTTTATCCTACCTTAAGGATGACCTGTGCTCTAATGGGAAAATTAAGGATAAGATTGGCTGAATGAATTTTAAACGTTTCATCATTCTTACCCAACCATGAAAAAACGCCGAACGCCATAATAATGTACACGTGGCCGAGCAAATCCCGGGCGTAGGGGTACGCTACGTTGACGCCGAATATCATGAAGTCAATAACCGCATTCGTTATCCCAACTAGCAGACCACGAATCTGAAATTACATAAAACTTCTTAGTACCGTTTTGAATGGAATAAAATTTTGGGTAATGTTTTGTAATTGTCAGGGATAAGCTGATCGATAACTTTATCCGAGAATTGAAAAATCAGCCCTTATTAGCATAAAAAATTTAAAATACTTACTTGTAACGGATAAACCTCATACATCATCGTGAAAGGCAGCGGGTAGTAGCCCAAAGTGGAAAATGCTACATACAGCAGCCAGCAGACGAAAGGGAAGATTGACGGGCTCTCAACATAGTAAATCAAGTTTAAGCTGAGCGTTATACAGACGACACCTACGCCTATACCTGAAATTTTGAAATATGTCTACTGATTACGCGACCTACTTTGGCGTGCCAAATAGTTTATATTGTATTTAATAAATTAATTAGTTCTAAGTACAACTCTAAATGATCCTCCGAGCTGGATACGCCGCCTTACATACGATTCATGTCCAATTTTGTAAGTAAGGCAAGACTTAAAATGTTAAAATCTATTACTATTGGAGACAATGAACAGTTCTGGACAAGTTCTGTGTGGCTGATGACTGTATCTACCGCAGGGCTATTTCAAAACACTCACACGGAAAGACAAAAAATACATGCTGTAAATTTTGTAGGTAAGCCGCTAAATGCAATATAATGAGTGACGCATTTGGAGGTACTTATACGTAATATAAACGGTTTTTCTTTATATTCTATAAAAGAACCGTTTTGACATTTATTATTCAAAGATTATTTCTTCCCAATGTTGGCCGTATTCCGCAGCTCCAATTTTTGATGACGCATATGAGAGCATCAGTATTTGGCGAATAACGAGCGAGTTGTTTTGTCTAGATGTAACCGCAGCTCTGGAATTACTTTTTGTTTGTTATCGTATCCGTTAAACCAGAAGGTGCCTTATCACTTAACAAAATTTTCATTGAAAATACTGGATTTTTCGGAACTGCAAAATGGATGCTAATCATGTTAACCATAGTTACGGTCGAGATTGGGAAGAATAATCTTTTATATAATCTAAAATTTGGGTTAAAACTAAGACAGGCCATTAATAAACAAACAAACAAACAAACAAACAAACAATAATTTATTTGTATCTAAAGCCTGGTACAAAAACAATATTATCGTTAATAACCACAGTAGTCAAAGACTGTGTCGCAGTTATTAGCGCCCACCTCGAAGTTATACAAATTTGCAAAAAATACAAATAAATTAACCGAAATCTAAGGTCTAACTAGAGACTATATTATATAAAAGAAAAAACAAAAACTTTCTTATACATGTAAGTGTAGTAAGTACGCGCGCGCGCGGGTGCACGCTTGGGTGTGGAATGTGTGTGCGCGTGTGTGTGTGCGTGTGTGTTTGAGTGCGTGTGAGTGTGTGTTTGTGTGTGTGTGTTTGTGTGGGTGAGTGTGTGTGTTAACGTGAGTGTGTGATGCGTGTTATGTGTGTTGAATGTCATTCATTTTGTTAAACAAGAGACTCGACATCTTCATATTTTAAACTAAGGAGCCACTTGCACAAAACTTGCTTACACTCTCGAAAAGATAAGCTGTAAAAACGCAATTTATAGTTAATTTTATTATATAGGACTGAGCTAAGGTACAAATAGTGCCGACTGGTAAGCTTGGTAGAACATTTTTCGACTTTGAAGATTCTATTTGACAATCTTGTATTCAAGGCTAACTCAGGATCAAAATTACAAGATCTGTGTTTACGTAGAAGAACGGACAGTACGAAAAGCTTACGCACGGAAAGAACCTGCCATAGCTCATAAAGTTGTGCGGTAGGATACCAGATAGGTTTGAAAGCCATAACTTTCAACACCGCAATAATAAGCAATGGGCATATTCGGCGGCTAAACGTTCAGAGATTGATGTAGTATTTAAAAAAATTAAAATACGTAGGCATTATTTACTTGACGTTAAAGCTTGTGGTCTTCTTCCGATTTTGTACATTAAGATGGCGCTTATGAGTCCCACTATCAGGCGTACAATTTCTATTGAAAAATGTGCCGTACCCAGGGGCACAGATATACTCGATGCCTACAAAATAATAAATAATATCAGTCATATAAATTTTCATAGAATAGCACCAATTATCTAGCCCAAAGCCAGTTTAAATAAGAACATGTTACTGATAAGTATCAAGGGTAATTGATAAGGGGGATAAACGCAATTAAATACTTTCTTTTTTGTAAATATTACATACTTTCGAGTTTTTTCGAGATTTTGTGGGAATCGAAACCGGGACCTCTGCAAGATCACACTTGAGTTACAGGAATCAGAACCAATGCAGGTATTAATACCATATTTTGTAGGTGCAAATTCAACTGAGAGAAATTAGTTCCTGTAATGTTGGATACTTTCTTAAAATAGTTTTTGAATAATTATAAATAAATAGTAACAATTATTACCTGCAGTAAATCTATCGTCCATACAAATATAATGGTGACACCGGATAGCTGTGAAGCCAAAATGTATGTCACCATTATCCAAAATGGCAAACACGCTGATCTTGTCATTAAATGTTTAAATTGTTCAATCACGGATATCCTGAAAGGATTCGCTGAGATGAATGTGAAATAATTATAGCAAATTAAGGCTACTTTTAATCGGTAAGAGTTAAGAGATACTACCCGGTCAACCAGTAGAGATATTTTTTGGAAAACTTGTTTTCGAAAAGTAATAAGGTTTAAGCAATTATTTATTAATCATCTGAAATACTTATTAATGGTCTATTATTTGTGATATAAACAATTTCTTTATCTGTATTAACTACTTTTTTAAACAACGTTACCTAAATAAACTCAACTGTTCTATTGGGATGTTCCTCGATTGTACCTGTGTGTGTTGCAGTATAAAATCTACAACACGGCATAATAAGTAATATTACTTATTTACTTTCATGTTTGTCATTTGGCATAATTACTCATTACACATACATATTTCACCTTTCAATGTCGTTATTGATCTTAAACTCTATCATCTCGTTTAATTCGGTGTCAACGTCATGCCTCTTTCCTCTAAATCGTTTCAGAGCAAGTTTAGCGTTTTCTTGAGTGCTTTTCAGTAGGACGTAGTAAGGAGTTTCTGGTAGGATCAGACAGGACAGGCCAATTACGGTAGATAATGCACCGTACGCATAACAAAGGTAATTCCAGCTGAAAGATGCTCCCAGTGAAGCCTGCAAAATAATAATAATTGCAAACAATCACACCAATTACCTAGCCCACGTTAATTTTCATTGAGAACTTGTGTTATGGATACTAGATAACGGATAAACATACGTTTATACATTTTTGTTTTTTGTTAATACATCCATAATATACATATTAAACACTCAGGCAAGACAAATAGACATGTTCATGCACACAAATATTTGTCTTGGCACAGAAGTCGGGTCAAACAGGTCAAAAATATCATCCAATTCACTGTATAAGGCCCGTATTACAGAAGGTGCCTCAAGCAGTGATCTATACTTGAGAACAGTTAGAAAGGGACGTGCTTATTCACCGCATGTAGCGACGTCACTTTTTAACTGTGCTCAAGTACAGATCACTGCTTGAGTCACGTTCTGTAATACCGGCCTAAGACATCCAGTTAGTAGACCCTGGTTTGGGTTGGGAAAGTTCGTATGTCTTGCGAAAATTTCAAAAGACCTACACTGTCTATTTTTATGGTCTTAGCTACTTCAGGCTTCTCTAATAAACATCCGCAAGACTTTACTACCTAGTTTTAACCTTTAAGGTTACTACCTAGTTAGTTTCTTTTTCAGGCCGTTTAGGTATTGGTGAAGCAAAATGATGGCGATTTGACATCTCTGTATTAAGTGCAAGCTACAGTTCTACTGGTCGCTGACGCTATTTTACAAACCATCCAAAACAAAACGTATAATATCGCTCACCTGAATCGCTAATCCGATCAACACACCGAGAGACGTGAACACTATGATGACGCCGCGCATATTCGGCAAACACATCTCTGTTATGTACACGCGTGGAGTGCCTTGACTCATGCCCAGGCCTACTCCGGTTATGACGCGACCTGTACGTTATATTCAGGACGTTAAAACTTTGGAAAAACTATAATTCTTTAGTAAAAACTTATAGAAAAATTTGCAGGCCAAACTTGACTATGGAACTATGGAACTACTCGATCAAAACCGAAGGGTTTCACGTAGACCAGTTTTGGTATTAACTGTTACGAAATCACGACAAAAACAATGTGATTATGACAGTCACGGCTAGTCCAAGTTGGCGATGACTGCAGTCTCGCCGCGGTTGACCTGTAGACTGCTCAGCCTTAACCGTCCAGACCTCCGAATTGTTGTAGGCACACTTACAGGTCACCTAACTTTAAACGACAACTATTCATCATGAATGCGACAGACAGCCCCCTATGTAGGGGATGCCTGGACGCAGAGAAAACAGACGCCCACGTGATCTTGGAGTGCGTGGGTTTGGCCGCACAACGGGCAGACATCTTCAAAGACGTGAGGTCGCTCCTAGAAGCCTGTGAACGCCCCAGGAGGCTTCTGCGCTTCTGGAAGGAGCTGGGATGGCTTGACTAGCCATACCGATGCTATGTTCACGCATAACGGACCAAATGGGAGTCTAAATGCGGAGAAAAGAGCCCATCACCAATACCAATACCAATATGACAGTCACGGCTGATCACTAAACGCTGATTGTCCAGCAACCGTTGTCTGCTTTTTTTATAACCGACGGGGAGACTCTTAGCCTTCATCATACCTGATGTTAAGTATTGATAAGACTGAAGATGGAAGCGAGTCTCTCCCGGAATCCTCAGCCACTGATGAATAACGGCTATCTTATCTCTGACTGCCAGAACACAACAATGCTGAAAACATTGTTGTTATGGCGTCAGACTTAGATAAGATGGTGGTAGCTAGCCAGGCGGACTTACAACAAGTCCTACCACCAACCAAACCGAATACAATATGTCCCACGCTGGGAATCGAACCCGGGACCCCTGGGTCTGATAGCGGTGATTGTACCACTAGACCACAGAGGCGGCTTTGTAAAGTCTGAGTAACCAGTTTGCAAATTTACTAATTATAGCAAAATCGATGATGTCTCAATATCTCTCACGTCATCCATTGTCTGTTCTGTACCCCTATTACGAGTTTGCTTAACATGACATTTACAGGACTCGTGAGCGTAGACTATCGGATACACTGCTCATGTCGGTAAAACAGTCGCTAAATATGAAAGAGACAGAGCTACATTTTACATTAACGTTTACTGTAACGTCGAGTTTGCCAAACTCGTAATAAGCCTACTGAGCTTTGGTGCGTGTGCGTTATTTATTTATTTAACAAATTGCACTTCATGCGACCTAGTAACTAAAAAAAAGATGTAAATGTAATTAGTTTCAATGAGCACTTGAAAAACCATCACAACGTCGCGTCATCTGGTTGGAACTCCAATGGATATTTTATTAGGTAGTCGGAAAAGTTCGCGGTCTTTTTGAACGCATGAATTTTGCGTGTCATATTTGAACCAACACTGAACTTAGGCGGGAAAGTAATATATTGCTTAACAGCTGACTTTTTGGTAATAGCGGTAAAATTTAAACAAATTGACAAGTGTCTGACTTATAAATATTTTTAATAAATTTCAAATGGAAGAAGGAATAAAATAAAAGCTTAAAACCCGCCTGCATCAAAAGACAAGATCAAAATATAAATATATATTGTGTTTTTTTCAGGTCAGGTAATTTTGATGTTTAAAATGTTCCTCGCTGTGGTTGTCCTATCAAAGTAAGTGTTGATGCTATTATTAAAAAATTTAAGAAGTTCGACACCTAAGCATTCACCGAACTGCAGAAGAGCTTGGCATTCGCCACTCAACTGTTTTGGATTACTTGCATAAACATGGTTATGTGCAAAAGCTAGATGTTTGGGTAACACATGATTTGAGTTACAGCAACTTGGTGAACAGCCCCCTAATTGTCTAATTTAAAATCAATCACAATCCCTTTCAGAGGTATTGTGATTGTGATATTTTCATCTGTCATATTGCTTAGACCGTTCAATTTCGTTTATTCCATACCTTTTAAAACGCGTCCCGATCACAATCCCTTTCAAATGTCAAATAGTGACGGCCTGAATAACTTTCAAATTACGAATTGAAAGGGATTGCGATAGATTTTAAATTAGACAATTAGCCTCCAGGTTTTTTATCAGCGAAACATTGCTCAAACAAAATGAAATCGATCCGTTTTTGAAAAGATTACTTACCAGCAATGAGAACTGGATACGATAATAATGTTCGAAAACGATCTTGCTTGGTCTAAGCGAGGTGAGCTATCGCAAATAGTCCCAAAGCCTGACCTCACTCCGAACATGACGTCATGTTGTGTGTATAGTGGGACTGGAAAGGCAATGAATAGAGAAGGTGTATGTAGTCTTCCAACAGGATAGTGCTCGACCGCATACATCTTTTTCGACCAAACAAAAATTGATGGACCAAGGTTGGGAAATTTTACTGCATCCGCCATGCAGTACAGAAATAGCATCTTCGGATTATCATTTATTCCGCTCTTAAAGTCTTTAATTGGAGTAAAATTGCATTCAATGGATGACTGTATATCATTTAAATCAGTGTTTCGCGTATAAACCCCAAAAATTTTATAGCGACGGGATAATGGTTCTGCCAGAAACATGGCGAAAGACTGTCGAATTAAATAGATATTATTTCATTAAATAATAATTTCATGTAACTGAAAAAAAACTTTATCATTTAAACTACAAGGCCGCGAACTTTTTCGACTACCTATTATTACAGACACAATCTTCTTCACTGTCTTCATGGAAGAACAATAGTTCTTAAAGACATACGCGATGAAAGACTAAGAAATCGACCATATCTTTCTCAATACCTAATCATAATAAAATAATGCACTAACCTACAATAACTTCTATGGAAGTTTTAGAGACGCCCATTAGAAACCAGCCCATTGCAAATATAATACCACCAACGACGAGAGTATATTTCCTTCCGACAAAGTCCATCACACAGCCACCCACTAAACAGCCAACTGGTGTCACCAAAGTCAATATACTAGCTGAAACGATAAACGACAAATCGGTTAAGATGGATTCTCATGGAGTTAGTTTTTAAAAAAAATAAAAATTACCAAAATATAAAAAATCTAAATGTTCATAAAAATACCACTAGGTAAGGTAATTAACAAGAATTAATATTGGATAGTAAAATTTAGTAGCTTGAATGTATAGTATTAAGCCGGATTTACAACGATCCAGTAGCTAGCACTAGTCTGGCGCAAGCAAGTTGTACGAAAAGTAAGCATACGTTCTACTCCATGCCAGCGCTCTGGCCTCGAATGAAAAAAACGATTACGAGGTGCTAGCACTCGTATACCAGCGGTATTGGCACAACTACTGGATAAATGTTAATCCGGTTATATTAATAACTTCCAAGACATTCCGTATGCGTCTAAATTCATTGAGGTAAAAAAAAACCCAGACATTTCGTCAGACTCTAAATTCATTGAAAACATGAACTTTCAATAAACTAACACACAATTTTATTACAAGCACTCACCAATCCAAGCCTGGTCACTGGTGTCTATAATAAAATTAGTGTCTGCTATCATCTGAGGTATTGAGCTCGAAGGGAAACCAAGAGCCAATCCTATCACAATGTTGATGAGGCTCACCCACACTCCGAACCCTATCTGTATCCCTGATGTCTTGGTGAAAAACTTATCTTCGTGGTTTCTCTCATCTGACATTATCGATAGACATTGTTGGATGTCGTAAGGAAAGATTTGCGTGCCAAGAAGTTAGGCTTCTACATGAGTTCCCGCGAATGTTGGGTGGCAGAGAGTTTGTAATCAAACGTTGAAATTAATTGAGTTGAGTTGTATGTTTATAATTTCTATTTGAGTTACAATATAAATGACATATTTCGGTGCAATTGTCTCCTCTTTGGTAATAAAGGATATGTTTAAAATCTGTAAGAGAATATGTTAAGTGATTTAAAGAGTAAAGTAATGAACTCGTAAATGTCTATCTCAATCATGTCAAAAAGACTGGGTGTAGAACGTAGTGATTACATACTCTTTGACTGGGTGGGTTTCCGTTTATTACTTCCATGGTTTTACCATTTCCATCCTTCATCGCTACGTCTTTGGCTACGTCTTCTGCGTTCTTAGAAAAAAATATCGAAACTTTAAGCACAATGATTGTTTGCTAGGTTAGAAAGTTTAGCCTACACAGCCTTTCTAACTTACCGTTTTAAACCTCTGAATAGTACATAATGCATACCTAATGGTTGATATAGCCTGATCTACAGAGAAGTTTTATATTAAATATTGGATAAAATATTTATAATAGACTCGAATTCCTCTTGCGAAGTTCTCTTGCTTGAAAAAATATACTTTTGACCATATATGAAAACTTTATATAAGTAATCAATTTAAAACAACAAAGATTATCAAGATTATCTTACAATTCCGAACACAATTTAATGCAAGGAACCTCATCTTTTTCTAAAAATGTGGGGCTTAGTAAATTGGTTAACAGCGAAGGAGGCCGTGAAGACGGGCTTGTTCTTGTTGCTGCTGATGTGCTCGTTGATGTTCTCCTCCATTGCTGCCAGGATCTTGAGCAGTTGCCCTCGTGATATGAAGTCGAACTCGAAAACATCGTCGCCACTTTTGCGTTGATTCAGACCTGGATAAGGAAGTTAGGAAGTTAGATATATAGGCACAAATAATAAGGAATTGAAATAATATTAGCTGTCAGGGATTTCTTCTTCTTCTTTAACCCACCAATCTTACCGCAGCTGACGTTCACGGAGCTTCATGTAACAACTTTCTTAACCATCTTACAAGTTTATCACCCGAGGAAATGACCGAACAATTTTGTGCCCCGGCTTATTAATAGTCTGCTATTAATAACTATCTTCGGACAGAAAAAGAACACGCGGATGAAGTTGCAAACTCAAATTCAAAATCATTTATTTAATTGCTTTTACAATACATATTAGGTAGGTACAGTACAACCGGTTCACAAAGTCCTACAAGGTCCTATACGGTGGCAGTTGCAGGCTATTGTGCCGAGAAGAATTAGGAAAAAAACTCGGAAAGGCTGTTTCTTTCATACATAATCGCCAAGTAGGAAAATGACTTATGATTTTTGAATTATTGCAGTTTTCAATGCTATTTTTATACTTATAACAGATAAAAATATCGGAAAAAAATCAATTCGGCCACAAGTGAATTTCGACGGTGGTCTGCAAGTCGCAGTAGTTAGTGGTTAGAGCATTGAAAAGTCATGGGTTCGAGTCCCATCTGAGAATTCACTTATGGTCGAGTTGATTTTTCCAATATTTTTCTACTAGCGGATCCTCGCGGTTTTACCCGCGTGGTGTCCGTTCCCGTGGGAATATCGGGATAAAATATAGCCTATGTCACTCGGGAGAAATGTAGCTTTCTAATGGTCTAAGAGTTCTCTAAATCGGTCCAGTAGTTCCTGAGATTAGCGCGTTCAATCAAACAAACTCTTCAACTTTATAATATTAGTATAGATAGTAAAGATTAAAAATGTATCATATGTTGAAAAATGACTTGGAAATTAAATAACACTTACCAGTGCGATCACAGCCGACATCTCCGATCCACACGAAAATTAGCACACAAACAGAAATCCGTAAATTCATTCTACTGCCCTATGAAATATTTACAAACACATTTTAGTACTAACCACCATAGTTTACAAAGTATCGAGCAAGAATGTGAAAACGAAGGACTTCGTTTACTTTTTAGAACAAAACAAAAAGCAGTATAAATGTTTACTACTTCTTGCAATTCAGTGGGATAATTGCTCTTAAGTTAAACACATTCTACATTAGGTACTATTATTACTCCATTGAGAACCTGTAAGCTTGCAGAGAGTAGGAATCGTCTTAGCTTTTAGAGATATTAGTTACTCCGAGTGTATATTTAATGTGCAAACTCAGGTAGATTCTGCATTTATGATTTAGGGGTTCGCAGTAGCAGAAATGTTTGGGTGTATCTCTCTCCTGTTTGCAATAACTGCAAATATCAGTATCAACTTCATGTGAAATCAGTGCATTATCTAGTACGTTTCGTTTTAGCTACTACCTTATTGTTCCCTTAGGCTCTAGACAGACGGACTGCAATTCAACTGCAATCCCGATTGCCAGATGCAGTTCCGATGCAGTTTAAATGCAGTTGGCACGACTGGAATGAAACTGCAAGCTAACTGCCCGTCAACGTGCAGGTGCATCCGGTGTAACTGCACGTCGACTGCACACAAACTGCTGGTCGATCGGCAGTTGGCTTGCAGTTTGATTGCAGTCTTGCCAACTGCATTCAACCTGCATCGGAACTGCAATTTGGCAGTCGGATTGCAGTTGAATTGCAGTCCGTCTGTCTAGAGCCTTAGGGATTTGGAAGGGATTTAGCGTTCAGGCAGTATTGTTTTTTATTCGTCAAGGACGTTGTCCTTTAGGTTCTAGACAGACGGACTGCAATTCAACTGCAATCCCGACTGCAAATCGCAGTTCCGATGCAGTTTAAATGCAGTTGGCACGACTGGAATGAAACTGCAAGCTAACTGCCCGTCAACGTGCAGGTGCAGTCGGTGTAACTGCACGACGACTGCACACAAACTGCAGCTGGTCGACCGGCAGTTGGCTTGCTGTTTCATTGCAGTCTTGCCAACTGCATCGGAACTGCAATTTGGCAGTCAGATTGCAGTTGAATTGCAGTCCGTCTCGATGAATCCCTTGACGCTTTAAAAAAACTGACGTGGCGCCATGTTTTGGTGACATCCTGCTAAACCTTGGACGAATTAACCACTTACTGAGTCTAAAAGGCTTAGTAAGTGACTAGAGGGGTAAAGGCGAACACGGTGCTCGTTACGCGTCCAGTGGTTAATTCAAATGCTAAACAAACTTCAGTGTGGAGTGGAAAAAAATCATTTGTGTTTAAATGTCAGGAAGTAGATTCGCGAAGTATAGCAATTAGGTATTATTTTTTGTCTTTAATTTAAATATATTACCTTTATAATAACAATAATACTCACAATAATTGAAAACATTTTATTTTTATTTATCATTTCCAACAAATTGTACATACATACATTATTATACATTTAAAACTTATTTATATCACAAATCTACAACACTATCACAAATGCTTTCTTAAAATTAATTAATAATATAATTATTCACGCTTAAGACTCAAAATAAAATTTACATTAAAATGCTGAAACTTGTAGGGCAGACCTACTCTTTTTTGTTAAATTAGCTAATTAAAGCAAATTTATTTACCACTCGTTATATCAACAGATCTAAAAACCTTTAAAATGCCAAAAAATTTATTAAACAAACTATTTATTTTTAAATATTGTATAAAAAACTATTTGATAGTTTTTTTTATTCAATGACTCGAAAAATAATTAATAAATACTTATCTTTAATGTATAGTTGACTTGATTTAAATTTTATAAAAAATGGGACCGTTAAGTCTCGTTCCATAAAAATCTATATTTCATAAACATTAGAAAATTTATTTATTTAATAATAATACTTTCCAATACAAAATATAATTTGCATGTTTTCCCTAAGGTTTGTGTACTTATGTCAGTGACTCGTAAGTAGAAATTCCTTATTTATTTACAGTAAGCACAATAAATTTTCTTAAAAACAGATATGATTAGATTGACGATCAAGGCTTCCACAAAGGCACATAAAGCTATTTATAATATTTACACTAATACAAATAAATTACACTCTTATTTTAGGGCTAATAGGATTTAATTTAATGTACACACGGCAGCTAGTCAGGCCTAACAGAGCCTTGAGAACGCTTATATAACTCGTAATAGCAGCGGCGTAGTGCAAGTGTAAATTTGACGTTCTGTTGACTGTACTTTTAACCTTACGAAGGCTGTGAAGTAAGCGAAACCTCACTCCCTCCTTAGGAGTAGGGAAGGAGCCCTGGTTGTGGCCAATAGAGGGTGCTTTATGGCCATTTTGTTCCATAAATAATTTGTCTAAGTCTAAGACTTTGTCTAAGTCTTTGGCTAAGTCTCGGTAGCTCAGTGGTTATAGCATTGGACCGGATTTCCAAAGGTCGTGGGTTCGAGACCCATCTGAGAATTCACTTGTGGCCGAGTTGGTTTTTTCCAATATTTTTCTATTTAAAAATTTATCATAACTACCTATAATTGTTTAGTTCGCTACGCTATCGGCAACGACGAAGTACCGACCCGCATTGGATTCTAAGTTAGTGTATCGTGTCGTATAACCCTGTACCTACTCAATCCCTTAATTTTCTCCGAAGTCAGTGATAGTGGTGTGATTAAAGAGTTAGGTTAACTTGGGTCTGAAAATTAATTTGTGTTGACGTTTAGTCTACAAATCGTCCAAGATTCTAATTATATTTAAGTTCAAGTATAAAATATACTTATTTTATCAGTGGCCACAATCCATGCAAACATGTGGCCACAACCCATGCTTTGGTTCCCCCCACGCTCCGAACATAAAAAAAAAACTGTTTTTTTATATTGAAGGTTGTATCGTGAAAATTAGACAAATTCTCGATAATTCTAGATATTTCTTTAGTGATCATTAAATACTAAGCGCTGAAATATGAAAAAACCTTAAAGTGGCCACAGAGGGGGCTCCTGCCCTACATTTAGGCAACGACTTGCACTTTCCTTCATAACTGCCAGAAAGGTAGTATCGAATTATAAAGAGGACGTTTTGTTACAGCGTCGTTGGCAAATATACTTGCTTGTTTACAATAGCTACATAAATATATGTACAGTATAGGTAACATCATAACACAATGAAGTTAAACTTCTTCGAAGTGTCTTTCTTTATATCTTCGAATTATACATCATTATAATCACTACCACTACTTCTTTAAAATCCATATTGAGTACTTGCAAAATCTTCAAAATGTACTTAGACTAATATCATTCAACCTCGTTTTGGTATACAACACCACCGGATAAAAATAATATTTGTACGCTAGCACAGACTTCAAGTTAGAGTGACTTACTTTCTTATGACATTAAGCACATATTTGATACTAAATTGCGTGATGGTTTCACGCGGTGCTAGTTAAAGAGGCTTTCTTGAGCGTCTTCGTTCTTCCAGAGAAGTAGTCTTCTATCTCTTGAAGCGTACGACCCTTGGTCTCTGGCAGGAAGAAGTAGAAGAAGAGAGTACCTGGAAATAATGTCATAGTTTTATTCAAAGACTTGAGACACGAATACGTTAACATAAGTAGAATGAAGGTCCTAGTCTTGAGACTCTTTTTGCTGGAAAGGGTCCAAATAAATGGAATATGTCTTTTACCACCCAGTTATTATAGCTACGAAAACACTCATATAGCCTCACAGCTCCAGGACTAAATTGAAACTGATAATATTGTGCAACATCCATCACGACCATAATCAATATTACAATCTTATCAATATCCATCACTGTCTGCTAAAATGCTGGAGTTATGTACGTACAAAGTTCGTAAATTGACAACAAAAAAATTATATTGGTTGTGGTACGACTTGTCGTAAGTCCGCCTGACTAGCTACCACCGTCTTGTCTTAGTCTGACGACATAACAAAAATGTTTTAGCATGTGTTCCGGCAGTTAGAAATAAGAGAAATAATACATTTTAATTTATAATATTCCTCTATTCCGATTAAAAATTACTAAATTTAGTGACTAGGTTGGGTTGCGGAAAAAATAGGTTTAGATTAGGTTAAGTTGGCGACTAAGTCACTCACCTAGTATTTTTATCGCTCAATTTTTTTTTTGTCGGTCGGTTAATTACTACCCGAAATAAGATACCTACCAGTACCTCAGTAGCTGAGGATTCCGGGAGAGGCGCGATCCACTTCTAGCCTTCTCATTACTTAACATCAGAGGGCCTACCATCATCTATTAGAAACCATCATGTCATAAGAACGTTTTGTTTGCGTTTTGTTTTTATTGTTGTTGTCACATTTTGTCATACTTCACACTTTGGAGGCGATGATTGGGCAAAAACGCCATAAAACTTCCGTCAAAAAACAAGCTTACTTTATGATATTCGTAGTACGAACTAGCATGGTAAGATTGATATAATACTGCGCTAACAGATGGCGGCAGGCCCCCAGGCTAAGCGTCATCCCATTGATCTCCCCAAAATAGCAAACGCTTCAGATGCTGGAATTACAAAATCAAGAAGTTCTTAATTCCAAGGTTCTGAATAAAAAAGTTTCCAACTTTACTGACCTAAAATAGACATACATCCGTAGAGGCCGAAAGTCCCGTAGTCGTTGAGGGCGTGCTTGAGCAGCGGAAAGGTCTTCACCACTGAGAACACCGACAGGTGCGCCGCGCACGTCGTCAGCCCGCCCACTACGCCGCGCACCTGGACAACGCACCATATTATAGTATACTAGCTTCCGCCTGCAGTTTCACCCGCGTGGTTCCCATTCCCGTGGGAATATCGGGATTAAAAGTATCATATGTTACTCTCCGTCCTTTCAACTATATAACCGCTATATGGTGTTAGAAGAGAGGAAGCTGAGGAGGAGGAAAGTGAATTTAATTTGTCTGATTTGACGTGCAAATTTAGCAGTGCTTAGAGGCGGAAGGCACTTTTATTTAGACTAGCGGATCCTCGCGGTTTTACCCGCGTGGTGCCTGTTCCCGTGGGAATATCAGGATAAAATATAGCCTATGTCACTCGGGAGAAATGTAGCTTTCTAATAGTCTAAGAATTTTCTAAATCAGCCCAGTAGTTCCTGAGATTAGCGCGTTCAAACAAACAAACTCCTCAGCTTTATAATATTATAGTATAGATAAGCATGTGGGATGCACATCATTTCCATAGATTTGAAATTTAAGTATTCACCAAATTTTTTGAGAAACGACCAACAAATAAATAGTAGAATCAATGTGCAATGTTGAGAAGAAAAAAGCTTACCTGCGTGGGATAAACCTCGCCGATCATCACCCAAGGTATGATTAGGTAGCCCAACGTGCAGGAGATGGTGAAGATGAAGATGGCCGCCACTGGGATCCAAGAGTGAGAAGGCTGTAGGTTATTTTCTCTCCAGTAGTGCACGAAGTACATGTACACAGAGAGCGTAATCATTGTGGTTCCACAACCGAACGCTGAAAAAAAATTGAATTTTTAGTCCAAAATGTTAAAACTTTTATTTGGTCATCACTCATCATCAATTTTTTATGTCACTTCTGCTGGGGCGCTGGCCTTTCTTTTGAAAGGATATGTGCCATGACCCACAACGCGGATTTATGGATTGGTTGGCTTTAATGACGGCAAATACAGATGGGACCAACGACTTAACGTGCCTTCCGAAGCACAGAGGAGTTCAAGATGCTAAATTTTTGATCACCCATCTTGTGATAGACCATTGCGAAAGTTGATTTTAACCGCTATAGTCGTAAGCCTAATAAACCAAATAAGCTTAAATAAAACCTTTTGTCTATCAGAAATGAAAATAATTTCAATAATCTTACCAGAAACGAAAGTAAGCGGTCGCCGCCCGCATCGCCGGCATAATATGCAACCCACCACGGTGAATATGACTCGGATGATACCCATCGTTATGGTCAGCCAGTATTTGTCTAATGCCGCGCCAGAAGCCTGTAATAGTTTATGATTTTTTAAATTTTTATGCTATTTTTATACTTATGATAAATTTTAAATATAAAAATATTGGAAAATATCAATTCGGCCTCAAGCGAATTCTCAGATGGGACTCGAACCCAGGACCTTTGGAAATCCGGTCCAATGCTCTAACCACTGAGCTAGCGAGACTTGGTTAAGTTTATCATAAGCCTGTAATAAATTTAAAAAGTGACGATGGCTTGATAGGAAGCCCTGCCCCGACCCCAAATTAAGAAATTAGGAGACGAGAAAAAAGTGTAAAGAGAAAATATTAGGCACTACCCGAGGCGCATGACATTTATGACAAACATAAAATAACTTACTGAAACCCAAAACTCAAAGAAACTGTCAGTCAATCACTGTAGTGCTAATCAATCAGTTAATATTCAATTTTCAATTAAAGAAGCGGGGTGCGGGCCTTAAAAATACGAAACCGCATTCCTGTCATGCGCCTAATTATTTTGGTCGCGTAGTATGTTATTGAATTACTGTGGTGTAGTGTATTCAACGATATTGGCATACACAACCTTTAATATTTTCTAAAATGGTAGAAGAAGAATAAATAAATGGTGAAATAGTTTTGGAACACACTCTTTAGATTTATGACTTTGTTATTTTTGCATTTTTCAATGCTATTTTAATACTTAAGTATGGTAAATTTTAAATAGAAAAATATTGGAAAAAATTTACTCGGCCACAAGTGAATTCTCAGACGGGAATCGATTCCCCCTTTAAACACTCTTTAGACTTCGAATCAAAGATTTTTCGCATTCCCTTTACCTCCAACTAGTTAACTTTTTTGTTCTTTTCTCACTGGTTCAAGCAGTGATTGCTTTTTTTATTCATTTTCTTCCCACAATAGTTACCTCAAAGACTTCTACGGCGTAGAACGTAATGGTATTGACACCACACCACTGGTATATGAAGAAGTATATAGCCAGGATGCTGAACGGTTTCAGAGCTGATGGTGACATTAGCGCTTTTATGATTTCCCTAGGCGATTTCAACCTGTAACATTAAAAATAGAAACATAAAAATTAGTTCTATATTTTTAACAGGTTTTAATCAAAGTGTCGGATTCGTTGCGTTATGTGACATATCACAAATAAATTGGAATCCGGTAAATATGCGACTTTCATTTCGTACGAATCTTGTTTGCTTTTCCTCATAGAAATTCGATAGTGCATACCAACACCAATGCTTATAGGATAACTCGCAAAAAAATAATGATTCGAATAACTTAATACCTTCCTACAACCTACGATCATGTCGCCCTGACGGGATTCGAACCCGCATCCTTGGGAATCCGGCCCAATGCACTAACCAATTTCGAATCCCATCAGGGCGACATGAGACAAGTTGCTTTTTTCTAGTATATTTACTTGTTTAATATGTACCACATAAAAATAGCATTGTAAAATGCAAAATTAAAAAGTTATATTTAGATGGCTGTTTCATCTTCAAACATTTGTAACAATGTTTCTTTCGAATGCAAGGATTGATGTAACGACGGTGGCCAACACCGTAGAAAGGTGGAATATACTGGAAAAATCCGAGGAGTTCTCATAGGTCTCTGTAGCATAATTAGTTAGTGCATTGGGCCGGATTCCCAAGGATGCGGGTCCGAATCCCGTCAGGGCGACATGAGACAAGTATATTAATACTAGCTGTGCCCCGGGGCTTCGCTCCCGTGGAATATCGGGATAAAAAATAGATAGTAGCCGATTCTCAGACCTACTCAATACGCTCACAAAATTTCATGAGAATCGGTCAAGCCGTTTCGGAGGAGTATGGGAACGAAAACTGTGACACGAGAATTTTATATATTAGATTTACCGAGCAAATATTTCCCTTTATTAGTCCTAGAGCCCGGCATCGTACCATCAACAGCAATTTATTTTTTTATTTTAGACTGACTCCACCTACCATCTTGTTTGGAAACAGGATGTGGCTTATGACGTATGATGAAAAGGGGCTGGAGAAAAAGATCGTGCAATTCTCTCGTACACTCTTACAAAGTTACTCTCCAAAGACACTTTCACCTGAGAGCGTCTATGTCGTTCGGCTTTTGGAGTGCAAGTGGAAAAAAATCGATTAAGTATTAAATTTTTTGAATTTTTATAATGCCATCCGTCTTTATAAGTAAATCATCCTCGGTGGTCTTGTGGTTAACGCCACCGGTATCAGTCACGGAGGTATATGAGTATTCGAGAGTGGCTCGCTTCCACCTTCAGCCTTATCATCACTTGATTATCAGATGTGATGAAGGCTAACCGTTTCCCCGTTGTTCATTAAAAAATACTGTTCGTTAAACCCCTAAACTTACGGTTCAACGTGATTCTTCTGCTTAAACGTGATCATCCTCTGTATCTCCTCGTTAAGGTTGCAAGTAGACCCTCTCAGCTTGGTGAGGGACTTCTCCGCCTTTTCTGGCTGGTCGTTGGTGAGGAGGTAGTTGGGCGTCTCCGGCAGTAGCAGCATCCCCAAAAGAGACAGCACCGGGACTATCACGCTGATGCCGGCCAGGATGTTCCATGATGTGGCACTGCCGATCACGTACTAGAAGGGTTGATGAAGTAATGTTAGGAATGAAGGAATGAAGAATCTATAGTTCTAAATCATAATCCTTTTTTTCTTGACCACCACCACTTTATTTTTTATTTAGGTACCTGTTTTCCTTTCACTAAAGTAATACTTTGTTCTTAATTTATAAAAAAAACAATGAAATTTCTTAAATCTAGATTTGCCTACATTTGTGGGAAACTTTTATCCTGTTTGCGTTCGGACACTGTATTTTCAATTAGGTATTGAAAATAAAGTGTTTTATACAACAGTTACTTCATGATTTCATGAAGGAACTATTTTATAAAGAAGGAAATCCCAAGATGTTATTGTTTGCTAAGAGTCTTCTAATTTTATGCTTGAATCAACATGCTTGCTGTTCAATTATCATTCATCACTCGTTACACTATGATAACAGTTCTGTAACGAAATCCTTCAGAGCCACGGCAAAGTCACGAAATCAAACAAAATCTATTTTTGTAGTTCTGTCGTAGGTGATGTATTGTTGTTAGGTACCGAGAGATACCTGCTGACAGATTTGACGTAGCTAATTGCTTTTTATATTGCGTATTTTCGCAGAATTTTCTTACATAACCTAATGTAAGGTAACCATTATGCAACAAAAGTTTGAGGATGTCTCAAACTTTTATTGTATAGTTTGATATAGTTTATATTTTGTTTCTTTTTTTAGGATATTTTTAAAGAGTGATGTTGATATGGATATAATTGTAATGGAATGTGTCCTGTAAATAAATAAACAGTCCCTTTGAAAAATACTGAGTAGGTAATTATTTAATAATAACATTACAAATATTGTAGAAGACTAAACATGTCTTATAAACGTATGTTTATCTAATAAAATAAAAGTCTATAAATATGATTCTTATAATTTTCAAGTTTTTCGTCACACATGTTTTACGCTTAACAAACTAACACAGTTGAGGAGCTCGTGGCGCAGTGCTTCGCGCTATCGGCCTGCTATTGTTGAGGTTAAGCAACTTTCGCAATGGTCGGTCACGGGATGAGTGACAAAATATGTACTATCTCGAGCTCCTCCGTGCTACGGAAGGCACGTAAGCTGTTGGTCCCGGCTGCATTTATAGTCGTTAAAACCCACCAATCCGTATTGGGCCCGCGTGGTGGGTCATGGCCCATTCTCGTTATCCATCCATAACGAAGGCCAGTGCCCCAGCAGTGACTGATGATGACGAAAGTAACACAATAGACTCAGCATTATGTTTTGACAAATGGGGTAATATCTATGTACATTTTTAACAAAAGCCTATTATAATTCAGAATAACTAAATAACTACTGTTCCACAAAAATTGACGTCTTGTTTTAGTTTTACGGTCATTCGCTATTTAAATAGATCATTTATCATCATCAAATTTAACATATGACTTAGGTATAATAAAATAATTATTAATAAGAGAGAAAAATTAACTTCAGAATAATCAAGTTCATTAATCTGTTAATTGTACAAACAATCGAACATTATGTTAATTTATAACTTTTTAATTTTGCATTTTACAATGCTATTTTTATGTGATAAATATTAAACAAGAAAATATACCAGAAAAAAGCAACTAGTCTCATGTCGCCCTGACGGGATGACACTAGTTGCTTTTTTCTGGTATATTTTTAACCGACTTCAAAAAAAGGAGGCGGTTATCAAGTCGACTGTATTTTTTTTTTTTTTTTTTATGTATGTTCCACCATAACTTCGCCAGTTGTTAACAGATTTTTAAAATTCTTTTTTTATCTGGAAGAAAATGGTTTATGTGTGGTCCCATATAATTTTTACGAAGATCTGGCTAGTAGTTTTTTCATAATCCTGAAAAATATCAATCACCTTTTGGCAAGTAGTCGTATACCTAGATGACATCATTGTTGTGTATGGGCTGATTTTTAGTGTAAGTAACGGCACATAATGTAACAAAAAAATCTGAAATAAAAAAAAATTATAAAAAAAATCAAACCAACTTCAAAAAGTAAAAAATAAAACTTTTGGAGTCGGTGCTAGTTAGCTAAGGCCAAAAAAAATATAGTTAATAGAAGTGCAATGTAGAATGCTTTGGCTGGCACCGACTCCAAAAGTTTTATTTTTTACTTTTTGAAGTTGGTTTGATTTTTTTTATAATTTTTTTTTTTATGTTAATTTCTTTAACACACTGTACAAAATCTTGTATTACAATAAGCTTGTAACAATTAATATAAAGGTATTCAATCAATAATCGTTACAAACTCCTTTTCCAGTATTCTATTAATTGTAGTTACACGAAAACTGAGTGATTCAGTGATAATGAGAGGTTCGTGGCCTCGAACTACGTCTGCACTGGTGTTTGTCCGAATCGTAACGATCACATGTCTACTTAGATAAGTATTGTTCTTTGTAAAATTATCGTAAATTCTTCGTGAACACTTGCTTACTTTTCGAGGCCTTGTGACGTCAAGGAGGTGTGTTCGGATCGTAATGTTTCGTATTTACGATGTAACAGTTGAGATCAATTTATTTGGGCGGAATTGAATGGGAATAGATATAATGAAAAACATTACTTTTATCTGTCTGATATTTGGCGATTTTAATACTGAACTATACGTAAGTATTTCTACAACTTAGGTATTTCACGTTTGTTACGCTCTTTTTTCTTCTTCTGCTAGAAAGATCTAGAAATGACCCCATTTCTAATGCCAAAAAAGCGGGTACCCATAGTACGAGATACTATTTGCCCTAGTCGTGTGATTTCAGCCACACATTATCCCCGTTGTAACTGTGGTTAAAAAATCTTATGTAACTTTTTTCATATTTCTATAAGTGTTTTATAAGTTTTAAGAACATGTTTTATCGATCGTTTTCAGAGTGAAATTATCTTAAAAGCAGGTCAGGATCATCGTGGTTACAATGCGGGTGCTCTCGTTTAATTTATTACTAGCTAAGGTTTGGCATAAAACTGTTTCATTTTACTTCACTTATTAATACGGGCTAAATTCCAGGAGACTAGTGTACCATCAACAATTTAATCATCTGCATGTGATCGCGTCGATCGGTCGGTTCAGCAACAAATGGTTCTCTACTCACTTGTACTAGCACTCCAGTGGGAACCCTGATGAAAGCCAGTCTTCCTGAACATCGTGCTCAGATGGAATTACGACACTTAAGCCGTGTACACCCTGGCCGGGGCGCACCCACCGTGCCAGAGCCGAGCCAGATCATCAGCCTGCCTGTTCAATCAAGTGCTCTGAACTCACTTGCATTAGCATCTCAGTGAAGACTGACTGAGGCCAGCCGCCCCAAGCATCTCACTTAGGTGTGCGACACTTCAGCCGTGTGCCTATGCCAGACCCGAACAATGAGTTCAATGCCTGTACGTTCATGTGGTGTGCAGCTCTGTTACTCACTTGCAGTAACACTCCAGTGAAGACACTAACGGAAGCAAGTGCCCCAAGCATCTCGCCAAGGTGGGCTGGGACACTACAGCCGTGTACACTCGAACCAGTGTAGTGCTTTCATCATGCCAGACTCTATACCCGATCATCAACCTATTAATAAAAATGCCTATAGCCTTGTACTCACTTGAATGAGCACTCCAGTGGAGACACCAACGGAAGCAAGCGCCCCCAACATCCCACGCAGGTGGGGCTGCGACACCTCGGCCGTGTATACCCTGGCCGGTGCTCCCACCATGCCAGACCCGAACCCAATCAGCAGTCTGCCTGTGAACGCGTAAAGAGATCAATCAGCTGGCGATCTTGTAAAACCTTTTTAGGAACTATGCTGTACCACGGTTTCCTTTATATATATTCTTAAGCCTTTAATTTTTTCACTGCTGAGGACATTATAGGGTCATTGTAGATAATGAGTGCTAACGTCTGCAGAAAGGCTTGGATGGGCATTGGGCTGGAGGTGCCTTAAGTAACACGGATTTTCGGTGACCAATCCGTTGCCGATAACGGAAGTTGTGTTAATTGATGAAATTATTACCCGTAAGGGGTAAACTAAACATACTATGCTAAATATGGAAAATACATCTATGAAATTATTACGTATTTAAGAAAAATACGTAAGTAATTGTTCCAAAAATACCACCTCATTACGTAGGTAATAAACATCAATCATCAGTCATCCATCACCCACATATAAATTTCAAGAACACGTGAATGAACATCAAAAAGCTTCAGAATATAAAAATGCACTAAAAGCTAATACTATACAGGAACGACGGAGTCATAACTATAACAACCTCAAAGGAAAGAAGACGTAATGAAGCATCACATCAAAGTAGGAGGTGGCGCGGCGTTATATACAAGTCGTCGACACGTTGCGTTGACGCAAGATTGTCTGACGTTTTTTAATGTATATGTCGTAGGATGATTTGATAAATAGAATTTTCGCGAGAATCCTAGGGATATTGCGATAACACGGATAATTAGACAATGGTGTTGGCATTTCTCAATCTTACTGAAAAAGATAGGTTTATTGTAAAAATACAGGTTGCATTAGTAACATTGGATATTCTGAACCCTGATTGGTTTAATTTTTGCTTGCTTGTTAACTCTTATTCTGATTGGTTCACAGAAAATTAACTACGCGTGAGAGAATGGATTGACATTTGAAACGTCAAGTCGTCAACCAATTAGAGAAGATGTTGTTTTGGACGGTCCGACCAACCAATCAGTGTTCCTATTTCATAATAGCCAGCGATTCTTTACGCTATCTTACTAAGGCAACCCGTTTTTTTGTAAAAACCCTATCTTTTGCAGTAGGAATGAGAAATGACAACACCATTGTCTAATTGTCCGTGTCTTTGCAATATCCCTCGGATTTTCGCAAAAAAAAAACGATTAATCTAATTAACCTGTGACATGTACCAAGTTTAGCATTCTTCGGATTGCCACACCGGCCACCGGCTGGGCGTGTCAATCCGACGGCGAAATAAAGACAATCTTTGACCTTAAGCGTTGGCTTACCAATATATAACATAATGACGTTTTGTGCAGATGCGATCATGACCCAGCCCGTGATCAACGGGATCTCAGTAAGGATCAGCGTCAGCCGGCGCCCGATGTTATCCATCAGGTACCCACTCACGATACAGCCGATAGGGGTTCCAGCTGCGCTCAAACTTGCTGAAATAAATAGAAGAAAAATTGGATTACACTATCTACGAGGAATATATTTCAACCTTTTCTGTAATTATAATAATTTTCAATATCTCAAGTTAACCAAGCACCGTAATTTAATACAACAAATATGACCACTCATGAAAAGATTAGGTAAGAGAATTAAGATTTTTGTTCTCGAGTATGACCAGACCATGTCTTATCATTTCAGCTGTAAGACCTCCTGTTGCGAGAGTATTTACATGGGTATAACAAGTCTCTCTAAAGAAGAAGACTTTTGTCCAGCTTCTGTCATAATTCCTACGCACAGCAGGTGGGCTTTCTTGCCTTCTTGTGACTTGTCCGAAAATTACGACAGCACCGAGACTACTTGAAACATACGCGCTTTCAAACAATGTCTTTAAATATGAATCGATTTCACAGTTATATTTTTCTAAAATTTTATACGAGATGTTGTTAAAAACTGACCTATCCAGCTAGCCTGGTCCTCCGTAATTTGTATACTAGAAGTGTTGCTTTTCAATTGAGGTAGAGCGGTGGCTGAAAATCCGAAGGCCATGCCAGTGTTGATGGTCCCAAGGTTAACTATGAAGGCCGCGACGATCTGCCTGAAGGCCTTTCCTCTGCCGGCCTTACTCGGGTCCTGCTTCTTCGGAGGCTTCTTACTAGTGATGACAGGCTTCGAGCCATTTTTGAGGAACGGAGAGGAATCGGTTCTGGAAGAGAACGGTTGTGATCAGGTTGAGGTCCGGTTTGAATGGATTATGAGGTTATCTCTATCCAACCAAGGGTGAAGTAGGCAAAATGGTCGACAAATGGAACGAAGTGGACAACGGATGCTTTCGAGCACGCCCATTAAAAAAATGGTTTTAACTTAAACTATACAAAAAGACCCTACCCCTTTGACCCAAGATTTGTATTCTTTGCCCTCTAGAGATGAATCCTTCTAACCGGCAACGCCGTGCCGGCATTATAAATTATCTTCATCATTTTTGAAAATTAATTTGATGAAAGCGTACATGAAATGATTTTAGTAAGTAATATAATGAGGTATACGTTGGGCATACTGAATGAAAGTTTCTTGAACGCACTTCCAATAAAAAAAATTGTAATTGCTGATTTTGAAAATTGAACTCTGAGAACAAGTATACAAAATCCACGAAAAAAATATAAAACATCAAGAACTGTGAGGTACATTGATATAATAGATAAAAAATGTGCACTTTTTCTGTTTGTAGGTACTACAAGCTATACTTAGTTAAAAAGGGCCCCGCTGGAAAGATAAAACTTTCTATGCTGAATTTATTTTGTTCTTATAAAGATCCCTTGAATTTAAGACATGAATCGAGAGGTACAGTGGGACAAGTTACGATCAGTGTAATTTTTATGCACCCCGAGCGTAATACAGCCGAGGGCCCCGCTAGATGAATGAGACTATTTATCGAAATTTTTGCCAAAAAGGTTGAGGACATTGAATCTTGTTAATAAATACGTGAGTTAGGTACATTAAACTAGCGAAGAATTGCCACTAGTTAACCGACTTGAAAAAAAGAGGAGGTTCTCAATTCGGTTGGTATATTTTTTTTTATTTCTTTTTATGTATGTACACCGATTACGCCGAGATTTTTGAACCGATTTCCTTGATTCTTTTGCCAATTGGTCCCATAAAAGTTTGGTTAAGTTTGACCCAGTACTTTTATGTTTTGAGCATTTTTATATATTTCATTTCATATTTGTTGTGCCAGCCAAGGCATTCTACTTTGCGTTCCTACTATTTTATTTTTCTTGCCTTGCCTTGCACCGCCTCCAAAAGGTTTATTTTTTGCTTTTTAGTGTTTTGAAGTCGGTTTGAATTTTTTTTATAAAAGTTTTTATTTCACAGTTTTTAAAGGTAGATAATATCATGTCATCCAAGTAACAAATATGAAATGAAATATATAAAAATGATTTTTTTATAAAAAGGTTTTTTAAAACTCTAGATCGAGTGGCCCTGCTAGCTAGATAGAAACCTTTTCACTACTTAAAGTTACTTCAATTGTCATAAAGATTGTCACTCCATAAATGACACTATCAACTGCCTTATATAATAAGTAAATAAAAATAAGAAGTTTTAAATAACACAACCGTATTTACAATGTGATCACCTACTTTTTAGAATACTAAACTGTCCATAAGGAGGTGATTTGTCAGTACTTTGTAGGTCTCGGTCATACGTCCCAGGCATTTGAAATTAGATAAATGTCAAATTAATAGTCAGTTTTCCTTCTGTGGTAATGGAATACTAGATTTTACTACGTTTTACATCTAATTATCATTCGATAGAAGTGTTATATTTACAAAGAGAGCTTTAAGATCTTGTATGGCCTTTGTATTGGTGTGAGGGTTATCAATGGTTGGAAGGTCTTGACCACTCAACAAGAGGACACCTTGTCTCTTCAAGAATTAGCTTGATACTTCCTAATCGTTGCGGCTAGTGGAAACTGGAAACATAGTTAACAGTTTTAACGTTGTCATTTACATTGAATTGAATGAGTGTTTTTTTTATTATTTAAGTAGGTATACAAACGGACTTGTTGAATAAAACGAATTGGAATAGTAATAGATTATTTTACATGTTCACCTATTCATCATGATGGCCGATTGGATGTAAGTAGTTAGATGCAATTAGTTAATTCTTCCAAAAGAGTAAGCAAAGATCGCTTTTTCCACCTGCTGCGATATCTTTATCTTTCTGAAGATATAATAAAGGTACTATTTACGGATGTAATATGACATCTTAATTTTGATATTTTAGATATTGATTGTACCTATACCTGCGCGAAAAAGATGTAAATTTAGGTAGAGGAAATAAAGGCCCGTTTCTTTTTATTCGTTTTATTTCATTAAAAGAAAAATAGATTTCTTAGACTTTTTATGAGTTGCCCTAGTATTAAATTATAATCTTTGCAGTTGCCACTATCGAAATATTTAATTACTAACCAGTAATAGTCATTTAGTAAACACGTGCTAACGGCAAATAAACAAGTGAGATATAAACTATAATTCAGTTATAATTATGCAATAATGAGTCGATGACTTTGATAAGTGTGCCATATTAAAAATCTATTGACGTCACTGAAGATAGGTAACTATGTGTTTAAGGCGATACTCGAAAAAAATATGCTGAAGCGAGATAGCAATGAGAAAACGACGCGCACGGGAGCGAGACCGATTTTGCAGATTAGGCAAAAAAAACACAAATTCACTTCGTATTAAAAAACTACAGCGATTAAAAAAAAATGCTTCTATACGATCCTAAATATTATTGGTGTCCTCTTATTAAACCGTTTTCCAATAGTGTAAGTGACCCCATTTAAGAACAATCTTGAATTTTCGTATTTTTTAGAGGTCTTTTCGAAAAGAAAAATTGACGAGGCAAAATCATAAAATCGTGTTTTTGAAACTATACGAATCTAGATAAAGGTATGAAGAAATATATATGTTATTACCAGATTTGTAACGACTGTAACCATGCTATAGTTTTATATCAAAAAGTCCATACTTTTTCCGAGTAGCGCCTTAATTAAAGATTCACGGACCTAGGAGTAGCTCGGTTGCACAGTTTTAGCGCGTTCATTGTCGGTCACGGGATGGGTGACCAAAATTCAACAACTCCTAAAGGCACATTAAGGTGCTGCATTTGTAGTCGATAACATCCTCCAAAACAGTTTTCATTAATGGTGGATGATGGCAAACAGAATAACAAAAACAAATATGTCTATAATTGAAAGGATTGGCATGCATACCTAATATACTTATAACAAATTAATAATACTTATAGTTTAATCCCCCAAACCCCCAGTGTTTAAGGCAAACCCCCCCTTTTGGGGGAGACCTATACCCAGCAGTAGGTGCTATGTGGCTGCGACGACGATAGTTTAATCGATAACTAAGAATGATATGTTTTATATCATCATCAGATTAACATACCCAAATTACAACTGATCTAAACTATAACATTAGATAGGTAAGTTAACCAATAATTTTTATGCAACACAAAGGAGGCAAATTGGGGAAGTGACCTAATTTTTATTTATATTCTTAACCTTATACTAATGTTGCCTAGAAATGTATTTTATCTCGCGGCCACGAATGAAAAATGTTTGTTTTTCAAATAGGTGCAGACACCCGTTGTAATGCTAACCTCACAATAAGTGTTTGCTTGAATGAACTGATGTAGTAATTTATCCATGCTGAGATAGTAAATGCGAAAGCCAGTGTAGTCTGACGTATCCTACCTACATAAAGGAATCAATCTCAAAATGTTAAACTGAAAGGCCTCTGAAAATTTTGTTTCAACGCGCAAATTTCTGGAAATTATCATTATTTCTGATCTTAAAAAATAGTTTTGCATTTTTAGCCACGATTTTAACCAGGGTCAACCTTTGGTCCTCGCGCAATCACGAGCGGATGCATTACAATGTACTTAAGTGATATAATTTGTTAGTTAAGCGAGTAGGTACAAGTCTTAAAGTGTACCTAAGGTACCTACTGAAATAATAAAAATGTAATTCAAAACTTGATGTTCTGGATTCTTTTGTTAATTTGTTCACAGATAATACAATGCAGTAGTGCATCTAGATTCCCGATCAAAGGGAGGAAGCGACATTAATGCCGAACGTGTTCCCAATTGCTTTAATTATGTCGGTCAACCAACGATGCAGTTAGTATATCTAGACGAATTTTTTGTCGAGAGAGATGTAACTTTTTAGTGGGAATGGTAAATAAAATTATAAAAGTAAGTTACTACCCAAAAATAGGGAATTAATGAAAATTATTTTTAAGTGGTCGATATCGAAGGAACATTTTTTAACTAAGCAATAAAAACTAGCCCTAAACTTGTTTACCTAAGGCCTTGGATTATGAGACACAATAGATATTTCATTGTTCTCTGGAAAACGGCGTCCTCTAGCAAATGATGAACTAAATCAACGCAATGAGAAGAGAGCGTGAATGGACTTTGAACTGAATTCAGCTCACTGCAATTTTTAACCGCCTCTGTGGTCTAGTGGTACAACCACCGGTATCAGACCCAGGGGTCCCGGGTTCGATTCCCAGCGGGGGTACATATTGTATTCGGTTTGGTTGGTGGTAGGACTCGTTGTAAGTCCGCCTGACTAGCTACCACCATCTTATCTAAGTCTGACGCTATAACAACAACGTTTTCAGCATTGTTGTGTTCCTGCAGTTAAAGATAAGTTAGCCAGTTCCTCAGTGATTGAGGATTCCGGGAGAGGCTCGCTTCCATCTTCAGCCTTATCAATACTTAAGATCAGGTATGATGAAGGCTAAGAGTCTCCCCGTCGTTCATAAAAAAAATGCACTTGTGTGCAACTCATTTTTTCGAAGAAATGTTTTTATTTAACACACAACGCTTCTCACTCAACCACTGCGGAACTGGCCAACTGCCGGAACAAAACAACTTTGTAAACATTGTTGCTATGGCGACGGACTTTAAAAAGGTGGTGGTAGCTTGCCAGGCAGACATGGAAGAAATCCTACCAACAACCAAAGTTTACGCCAGTCAGACGACAGATATTTTCCTTTCTTTTTTCACAGGGTAATTCCTACAGATAAAAAAATATTTCTATGTTATAATTTCTCTTATCACCGTGTCAGAAGTATGCATGAATAATAGATAATAATTGTATGTGTTTGTGTTTATTCTGGTTGAAGGAACCTTATCATTTACTATCCTTGACAGAACATTCTCGATGGCATTGACAAATTTAACAACACAATGCTATTGTTTTAAGTTAAAGGAGATGTTCCATTTTTGTATGGAGGCTGAGCTCCCTAATACCTACAGTAATGAAATTATATTACATGCAAGGAGCACAAAATAAGGAACCTTTCCATATATCAATATATATAAAAAGGGGCCCAAACATTTTATATTTAATAAACAAAGTCATATAGGTAATTAAAGTTAATAAAACAGCAACCCAACATTTTTCTACTTTAGCAACTTCGATTCTCATTTGTCATATTGAGTGACGTGAACTGTCGGAACGCTGAATTCCATCTTCTTCTTTCTTAATTAATGGCGTGCTCGCGTTAAATACGCGAATTTTGCCAATGTCAAGTAAATATGTTTTGTAATATACAGAAATTGTACGGTAGATTGAGTTAAAAATGGAGCCTCACAACACGTGCTATTATACGAAAAGAACTCGGGTGAAAACCCAGCGCTGAATTTCACTATTTCATTGGTGCAAACACTGTCAGTGACATATAACTTATGTCAATTCGTGTGACTTTAAAGGTTTTATTTTATTACAATGCAAAGGAACCACCTAGTATAGCCAAAAGCCGCATGGTTAAATTTTCTGAACTGAATAAACAGTATTAGAACCTCAAAATATCATGTAGAATGTATTAATAAACTCAGAAGAAGAAAATAAATATTTTGATCATTCATAATTAATCATATAGAAACGTTAAGAAAAGCTTTATAAAAGTAAAACAAAATTTCAAGATTTTAAACATTTCATATTTATGTTGGGGCCCGTTTATATTTTTTTGTTTTTTGGAGACATTGTCTTAGAAGGTAGATCTATAAAAAAAGCATCGCTTCAAAACTGTAGGAAAATAAAGGCTCAAAAACGAACATCTCCTTTGATTAAGTAAGTATAAAGAACATGTCTCCGTTTTTTAAATGAGTTGTTTTCGCTTTATTTGATTTTGGATATTTTTTTTAATTATCAGTCAAAACATTACCTACCATAGCCTTTGAGAGTTACTTCGAAATCATATATAGGTACTATTTGACCCAAAATTGTTTATTTTAAACAGAAGCAAGTGTTTTAAAATTTTGCATTAATAAAGCGATTTTATAACATAAATCTTATACTAATAAACATACAACATACACGCGAGAAACATAACCCTTCCGTGGCAGTCGGTTATAAAACAACTTCTTTCACAATTGCTCAGACGGTCACCTGCGCCGCATTGAATTTCATTTGATCTCAATATTCTGTACACTTCTTACAGTGACACCACCACCGGAGATTTATTTTACAAACCACATGCACCCGATAAAGCCTTGTATTGTAAGACAAAGAGACAGAGAAATATAAATTGACAACGTCAACAATGACGCCTTCTTTTGCATTGGTTGGGTGTGGGTCTAAGAATGGGTTTAAAAAGATTTTAAGCCCAGAAACAGGATTCCAGCCCACTGCTTACAATAGTCTTCGAATATACTCTTCTATTCATTGATAGGCATTAAAACTCACTATTAGCAGCTGGTGCATTATAAGTCTTCCTTTTACTCCCTCTCCTAAATGGTATCCCAAAAATAATATCCCACTTATAAGGACAAGAACACCACAACATCAACCCTGACGTCACATGGCAAGTAACACCGACTTACATAACACCACTATTGGCGTGGTATACCGTGGAGCCGTAACCATCGATCCCAGGTTCAGTCAGCACCAATGTAGACCTGTGGTCATACTTTATGAGCTTACAGGAAATAGCAGCAACGAAATAACGGTTACTTAAATCGTTTTTTTAGCTGTCCCGTCAGTTGGTACAGAAAACGGATAAAGGACATTTACACAGAATCATTCATTACAGTCACGACACTCGGAGTTATAAAACTTATCATATCTATTTAATGTTTTGCTTTGTTTTGTTTATTTGTTCTTTAAATAACCTTACTATAAACATGCATTTTTTGTTTTTATCAAAGACGTTCGTCATCACAGTCAGATAGTAAGTGCAAGGGCAATGGAGAAAGCAATATTTGTGGTTATTTGCGGCTATATGCGGTTCCACTAGTAATCTCTAGCGAGGCAACTAAGTTGTGAAGATGTGGTACGAAACCATAATGTGCTCGCTGGAACCGCAACCTGCGTTTTATGACTCCACCTGCCGAGAGTTACTGTATAGATAGACCGATCAAAAACGGTTGCAGGCCCTTTTGAATATCTTCTAACAATAATCATTGGTTCTGTAGTAAAACAAAAAGACAGCGACGATCACGTTTGGACTTTAATTTTTGTGTGGTTCAAACGTAGGATCACTGATTAAACGTCATGGGTTCGACTCCCACAGGGCACAGTCTTTCTGTGTTCTGTGGGGCACAGCTATTCTATACAATAATGGCTTTATTTGTTCATGCAGATTTAGGTACTTATTCTAATTTCATAAAGGAATGTCATTTCGTAAAATCTCTGGCAAGTATCCTCATTTCCCTACTACATCAACTATACAAGTTAGTTTCCATTGTATAACTATACAATGGAAGATTGCGTAGTGTTGTTTCCCAAATAGTCAGTTATTTATTTGGTAAATATGTACCTAGAATTAAGAGATCGGCTCAAAAAAATTAACACGTCAGTAGGTACAGTGGGCATTTCTGCTAACGATTAGTCAAATTGTAGGTATCTCATACGTGTTTCAATTTTACATTTTTACTCTATAGTAACAAGAACTATGTAAAATATAATTACAATTGAATTACCTAATGACTAAACGTTACGAGCATTGGGTCACAGCAGGGGGCCTACCCCCATCTCCTAGCGCAGTATTGTTTCAATCTTACCATGCTATTTCGTACTACGAATCATTCAAAGTTAGCTTGTTTTTTGGTAGAAGTTTTGTTACGTCTTCGCTCAATCATCGCCTCCAAAGTGAGTCAAAGTCTTATGACATGATGGTTTCTATTAGATGATGGTAGGCCCACAGGTCATTAAAACGTTTATGATCACACCCGTGGCCACAAATACACGTGAACATCAAAAGAATGGGTAAACAAAGTACTATTTATACGATACGAACGGCCGGCACCTTGATATGCCACTACACGCCCTGTATACCCTTGATAACGCATCGTCAAATCAAAACATTCGGTTGCTTTCACTGACAGCTTGTTTATTTCGTATAAATGGGTTTTCTGGCATGTGATTGTAGATTGATAAGATTTACCTATGTTTGCCTTTGTAGCTTGTGATCCTTAAGGCTAAGGTGTTTTTTTAAGGCGGTACCCTGACTGAAAGTGGCGCCGCGTTGAATTTTATTTAATATCGTAATTCTAATTCACAATTTTAATAAAACTTTACGTGGAATTTTTCGAGCCCATTGTCTTGTATTTTTAGAAGGTATCGCTACATCTCGTCATAGTCATTCGTAGAAGTAGATAGCAAATGTGTCAAAAACGGCCACTTTTAGCAGTTTTGCTATCTACTTCTAGCAGTGACTACGAGGGAATGTAATGATACCGTCTAAAAATATCGTCTATGGGCTCTAAAAATTCCACGTAAAGTTTTATTAAAATTGTGTATTAGAATTACGATATTAAATAAAATTCAACGCGGCGCCACTTTCGGTGGGAATATTATATCAACAGAGTTGGCATAAAAGTTTGTCAACAGAAAATTAAATCTTTGAGGTATTCACGAATAAACATCTAATGATTTGACGTCTGTTTGACGTGCTCTGAAGATTCAAATAAGTAGGTAGTGAAATAGTAAGTATACACAAAATGTTACGACTACATTCTCATCGCAATTATAACTGCTTACAATGAAAACCACGACGATTTCCTATTTGTTTAATGAGTTTCTATTTTGCTATTGATGATTATTTTTGCGGTATTGTTTTGATTAGTAGGTAAGTATTAGCTGTTGCCACTACCTTAGTGTGTATAAAATATCTTTAACTGCCGCTCTAGAATTATATCTAATTTAACCAGTTGTTTAATAGAACACCAATGGTTTGAAGTGTTCGTAGGTATTTAGTTAAATGTAGACGGAACCAATAAATCATGGAATTGACGTCATAGGATGAATTGGGACAGCTTCTCAATTATTTGCAGACCTACAGAGTCAATGTCATTGCCAACCGATGTATGAAGTAAAATTGTTTACATATACATTTTGTATAGTATGTACCTACGATACTGTATAGGGTTTTTGATTTTATTTAGTAACTAGCGGCCGCTCGCGGTTTCACCCGCCTTGTTCCCGTTCCCGTGGGAGGTATGGGGATAAAAAGTGTTCTCTGTTCATAACCAGGCTATCTACTACCTGTGTCCAAATTTCATCCAAATCCGTTCAGTAGTTTCGGAGCAGCCTTTTCAATGCAAACAAACAAACAAACAATCAAATCTTTGCTCTTTATAATATTAGTATAGATATAGATTAGTGAAGTTTTGACTTATGCCTTTTGTAATATTGCACTTTAAAAGACTACTTGTCTGCAAACTTTGAAAAATCCATGCGAGTTATTTGGAGTCTAGTCTGAAATATGCTAAAGCGAGATAGCAATGAGAAAACGACGCGCACGGGAGCGAGACCGATTTTGCAGATTAGGAAAAAAAAACTCAAAATCACTTCGTATTAAAAAACTACAGCGATTTAAAAAAAAAATGCTTCTATACGATCCTAAATATTATTGGTGTCCACTTATTCAACCAATTTCCAATAGTGTAAGTAACCCCATTTAAGAATAATCTTGAATATTCGTATTTTTTAGAGGTCTTTTCGAAAAGAAAAAGTATCGAGGCAAAATCATAAAATCGTGTTTTTGAAACTATACGAATCTAGATAAAGGTATGAAGAAATATATATGTTATTACCAGATTTGTAACAAATGTAACCGTGCTATAGTTTTATATCAAAAAGTCCATACTTTTTCCAAGTAGAGTATTCGTTACAAGAAGTTTTAGTAGCTAAGTGTGTACGGGATTCTGATATTATAAATACTCACGCGTGAGGTAGGTAAGTTTCTAAAAGCAGAAAATAAAACACTACGTATACTTAGAGCAAAATGCATAAACCTTATTAACCCCACAGAAAAGCAGTTGGCATTTGAAATCAACCGATGTTTAGTTATTAACTAAGCCTAGTTAAGGACTAAAAAGGTCATTGAACCGATGACTCTGACACATTAATCAAGGATACCTCTCGTGACGTCCGATAAGATACTGAATCGGTACGTAAACAACTGTTTCATGTTTTAGTCATTTTATTTACAGAGGTAAACTATGTTTAAACATTTTTACAGACACAAGCTTCCGTCCGCGGTTTTGAACGTCCTTTTAAATAACTCTATGCCAAAAATCAAGTCGATTGGTTGCTTAATTATTATTATATATTAAGCATTGGTTGGTTGGGAAAGGTAGGTAATGTATTGTCTACATTACTGCAGCGGCCAGCAAAAGAGGCATTGATGGACCACACATACGTAAGTCCATCAATGCCTAGTTGTGGCCATGGCTTGTATAGTACTTTTCTCAAATAATGCGCGGAAATTAATCGGACGAACAACGAACAACAATATTTTTTCCCACTGTCAAGTGTTCATTTGTTTTTTTTTATAAAACAGCTTTCTTTTTGCAAGCCAGTTCGAAATTTAAATAAAACCTTTGATTAGTTACCTCTTTGGCTGCCATATTTCGGAGTAAAAGATCGTTCCATTTTCAAATTACAACAGATATGAGTTTACTATGTGATTTATTTGGCCGCTAATCCGCTAAACACGACAGATATGGATTTTCATACAACTTTACCGGCTGCTGCTCGCACGTATTTGGCCAGTACAGCAATTTCGATTTATCTCGAAGAAGGTTGTCAAAATAATGCTCTTTCCAAGCATCTTTGAGAAAAACTCTAACAGGATTTGCCTTTTTTGGAGTAATTTTAGTGCTATGTTAGCTGATCTTTTAAGACTTTTCAGTTTTTTTTGTTACAGTGGTTAGATACTATTGTTATGTTGATTTGCCCAAGAAGTTTTAAATTTGGTACATTTTTATGCGAAAAGAAGCTAAACTACTGAAACATTTATTTTTTAAGAAATTTTTGAGACTTTGTCATTTTAATGAAAATAATTATTTTTCTACTAAATTATGTTTTTTTATTTACCTACTGATCCTGTTGAATGGACACTATTATTTTTAATATATCTCAAGTAAAATGCCAATTACACAAACATAGTAAAAGCTTGAAGTTTCGGGTACCTCTTACCCACCTCATAGCTAGTGTAACAATTTTTCACCTCATTCATGCCGGGTTAAAAGATAACGATTTACTGTAAATTTCAGACAACCCAATTTTAATATACATTAAATTTCCTTATCAGGTTCTAATCTAAGGTAATTTTAAGAACAAAAAACCTGCCATACACCACTTTTTTTTCAATGTCAAAATTAATACTGTGTCGTCTGAAATTTACAGTAAATCGTTATCTAAGAGAAATAATAACACAGGTGTAAAAGCCTGAACAATCGTTACAGACATTTCCAGGCATTTTTGCAATTATCTTACTGAGATGAATTACTTGTTATAACAAACTCATGTTTTTACTCTACTTAGCCAATATTGTAATAATTTTATTTTGCTCAATATTTTTTAAACTTTCTTATACTTTACGATGATAAAAAATCCCACTGGTCTCCCAATTAATTGCCGTTTCAGTATCTTCATCATGTTGTAGACAAGTTGGATTTTGTAGTATAAAATTTATCTAAATTATTATTTTGAATTGACTAATTAGCTAAATAGTTTAAAATACACATTAGTTATAGTAATGACTTGCAGATAATTAAAGATAAACGTGCTCATAGTTATCTTCAGTGATTAAAATATTCCATTGATAGATATAGGATTTCCGGTATAAAATCAGTATTAAATATTTTTCAAAATATATTTTTTTTCTATGTTAAGGTAATCATAATCATAATCATAATCATAATCATAATCATAATCATAATCATAATATTTTATTTGCAAAGAATGTAGGTAAGTACATACAGTGGTAAAAAAAGATTTTGGTTCCTGTACATTCTGCCAATATTTTAGCATGCAAATAATAAAAAAACAGCATAAACAGTTGTCAATTAGGCACATATTTAAGCATTTATAAATTAGTAAGGAATTACAAGTTGTCTTTATGTTAAAAAAAATATATGTTTAGTTATGTCAATATAAAAAAAAAATGGATACAAAAACAAATATAATTATGATATGTCAAAACTTATCAGCTAGATATTCCGTAATGGAATAGTAACATTTTGCTAATAATATAGATGTCAATTTCTTTTTAAACTTATAACTATTTAATTCCTTAATTTCGTCAGGTAGTTTGTTATAAATTACTGGTCCCATTCCCATTACACTTTTCTCTAGCAACGCTGTATGGTAACTTTCCAAACTTAACATATTTCGGTATTGCGAACGAACTTTTATTGTCCTTTTCCGTGTTTGGGAAACTTTTGTAAATAAATGCTGGTTGGACTTTACAAATACCGCCATCTCCAAAATATATAATGACGGTACAGTCAAAATCTTTAGGGACTTAAACACAGGTACACAGCTGTCGGTCATGTTCAACCCAGACATCGATCTAATGCAGCGCTTCTGAGCTTTGAAAACCATTTCCCTTTCACTGCAGTTACCCCAAAAAATTAAACCGTACCTTAGAACTGAAGCAACGAGACCATGATAAGCCACTATTGTTGTTTTAGAGTTGACTTTTTTAGAGAGATAATATAACACATACGCGCCTTTACTCAGTTTCTTACATATTTCCTCTATATGTGGTTTCCACGTTAGCTGACTGTCAATAGCTGACGGTAAAAGTATCTATATTGTGTGTGCTGCACGCACAGTTCATAAAATCTTGATTCAGGCTCGGTTACGTTTAAAACATTTCTCTCTGTCTATTTCTTTACATGTAAAGAGTAAGGAAAATAACTTTTGCCCTTTTGCGACGTTTTTCTTTATCTTTTTATCTTCTATACTATAAAGAGGAAAGATTTGATTGTTTGTTTGTTTGCATTGAATAGGCTCCGAAACTACTGATCGGATTTGGATGAAATTTGGTACACAGATTGGTTATGAACATAGGATCCTTTTTATCCTTATATTCCCACGGGCCCGGAAGTCTTGAATAAAAATCATTGAAGCAACTTCACGGTACTTCAAAGTGTATTTTGATGTAGAATCTTATATGTTTTTACTATTATTTATTTACACAAAAAGATGAATGCAGGCGCTCTAGTAATTTTCTGACGTTTTTTTACAATCATCTGTGAGGTTTAAAATATTTGTAGCAACTAGAGAAATATAATAATACTAGAGTGTGTGTGTTTTTTGTGACTACACCGTGTTTTTATGTTTTCTACATAAACAGATCTCCCACACCACCATGTTTTCACACTAGCCCTTAAACTACTTCCAAAAATTATTACCTACAAAAGAATATTCCACTATAAACATAACTATAGAGCTTAATGAATGTGAATGAGATTGGCAAATATTTTTAATACCGATTCGATCGACTGATAAACTATGTTTGAAGTAGATTTTGCAAATTTTGAAAAGGTTCGCGACATTGTGCTTGCTCATTGTCTGTGCACAAACACCTGTTTCAATAAAGTGAAATGTGTAATAACATGGGGCTTGGCATTTTTTTATTAAATTAAAGTATGACGAAATGGAATGACTTTTCACAATATACGTACTATTGACGTACGATCATCGCTAGTTTTTTTAATGTGCTGGGACTGGGACATAGGCCATCTAACGTCCTGGCTATACTTTCCGTCTGACCTGAGAGCATGCCTGCACAAACCGGCGGGGCTATTACTTATATTTGCAACAGCAATGCGACAGCAAGAATTGCGCGACAATTGCTTTACGCTACCTATCACCGTAGCAACCGCACGTATGGACACGTATGGATAACCGGACAATTCGAGCTCAATTCGAATTGACGACTGCAAATGCAGGCGGCTTGACGTGGCTTCCATGGCACGGATGAGTTCGAGATAAGTAATAAGTTTTTGGTCTGAATTGCAATCCACATACAACTTACCCAAAATTATTTTGTATGGCTGTAGGATTAAAGATTATAGATATTATTTTTATGTTATACTTAAGTAATCTTTAGCTAGGTATCTATCTGTACGTCACATAATGTAAATAAAAATGAATCGCCGAAATAAATGTTTGATCCTACGTGCATTTAGAACGGCTGCGCCAAATGAGTACTTTTTTTTTTTATCGTTATTGTACAGCTTAAAATTCGTGATTTTGAATAATCGGGATCTCGATCCGTGGAAAAATGAGAATTCGGACTTTTGAAAATCGGAGTTTTGAAATTCGGAATTAAGTTTTTCGGTTTATTGTGGTGTTCCCTTAAGTATCAAGCTAGTAATACTTATATTATGAATCATGAAGTCATGATGAAGAAAACATCAAGTTAGTCAATAATCCTAAAAACAGAACCATTTTAAATATAACACCCAATACTCTTATTATTTTTCACAATATTCAATTGGTAGGTAATCATAATCCTGGCTCGGAACCAGTACATACCTACATCTGCCAACTATTTCTGCTCTCGCATTAAATAAGCTTACATATAAACATTTTGGGATTTATTATAGTAGGAAATATTATGGTAGTTGCAATCTATTTATAGGACAGTTCTTCAAATATAACGCCTATGATCTTGAAAACTGTTTGCTTTCAGTTATGTATTATATTACAATGTACTTCTCTATTTTCTGATTCCATCACTGTTTGAATGTGGTTCAATCCATAATCAACGCAAAAATATCATCATCAGTCATGTATCAAAGTGAATAATTTGTTATCAGAGGATCAGATAATGTATTTTTGGCAGTTTGACTGTTTGCTTTTGCTAGCTTATTATATTGTTTTTCATGCGCTCTCACAGTCAGTACAGCGTTAGAGATTAGATTTAGTTTAAAGATAAAATCTTATTTTTATGTAAAAATACAGGCCTTCGTCTAAACACCTACTGTTAATATACGTAGAATATTATTACATTGTTTTTTTCGCCTTGTTATAAGAGATAAAAGTCAAGAAAGACAATATAGATACTTAGATGTTAATCCAAAGGAGTCATAAACATCTTATCGCATCTTCGGCAATATTTGTAAGTAATCGATTGACACATTATATCTAATCGGGTAACGTAAGGAGCAATCATCGACATATAATATCGATAAAGCTCCTTATAGATCTATTAGTGGCCGTTATCGATTCCTTGCCATGCGGCAAGTGAATGCATAATTGGGACGTGTGTCAAGATAATTTTATCTTATATCATTTTTTGTTTTACATCTTAGATCACGTATATACGTGATAATGACACTACGTTCAGCGGTAACAGAATGTCACAAGGTAAATTATTTTCAAGTTACTGGATTTCTCAGAAACTACAAGAATCTGGTATTTTTTTATAATACCTTAAATATATTTAACGTCTGGCAATTGCAATACTCTTACCATTACTTATTCTTCTAGGCAAGGACTCCATCTTCGGCCTCTTCTTAAATCTAACGATTCAGAACGCAGCCAGTAAGACTACATAATACAAAAAAAAAATCCTTACACCTTGTTTAACCACAAGAGCGCAATAGATTGATTTGATTTGATTTCTTTTAGCGTTATAAAAGTAAAATAGTTACAATTAATAAAAATTTACAAACCTCTAATGTAATCGGAAAATGAGTGTCTATTTTGTTTTCACAAAAAAAGATGTTTAATATTTCGTAATGGCACCTGAGAAAATTGTGAACTGTTGCAAAAACAAATGCCCAAAGTATTACGTCTACCTACTTTTCTTAAAAATAAAATTATTAGCCTCATCTATGATTTTTTATACGATTGTCGTTGCCATCACGCGGGTGGGCTGTGATATAAGTTGATAGCAACAATAAAGATTTTAAATCTTTATTATTTTATTAAGTACTTATAACAAAGATAACTTTGCCTAACTACCTACATTACTCGTTTCGACAAAATATCATGTTAATGTAATATTTATTTAAACTTCTATTCTTATAATAATAGAAAAGAATAGAAAAAATATTAGAGAAAAATCGATTCGGCTCACAAGTTATTCTTTGACGGGACTCGAACCCGCGACCTTTGAGAATCCAGCCCACTGCTTTGCAGCCAGCTTTTTTCTATTAAAATTTATCAGGTTGCATTTTCAATGCTATTTTTATACTTATAAATTTTATAAGTATATCATCATAAACATCATATCATAAACTAATCATAAATCTAATGTTTATAAAAACTAAAATCCTTAACTTTTTATTTTAATTTGCCTCAAAATTTGCTGAAATTAATCTTCATTTCCTTGTGGCTAATCTTGAACCTCTATCTAAATGCTGCTATGTCAGGTTTTTTGTCAGCCCATTTTATCATTTACTTATTCGAAAAGTATTTTTTATATATAATAATATTATTAGAATTATACGTGTGTACGCGCGCGCTACTCGCTGTAGAATTCTTATAACAGACATTCAGAAAAAGAAAACCATTTCGTTTTTGTGATTGATTTTTAAGAAAATTTGGGATGGAGACTTTACATGACGAACTAGTCCTATTAGTCTATAATCGCATTAGTTTCACAAAAAAAAACAAGTTTTTTCGTCGGCAAGGTTACTATTAATGGGTATTTACATAACCGACAGGTTTATTTAGCTAAACAAACAAAAGTCGTTAGTCATATTATAGAACACGAATCATCCCGGTGTACACTGCCAAATGCAAAATGAGGAATACGTGTGCATGTGAAACACGTTTCTCACGTGAGCTATTATTTTTAGACTGGCTAGCGAAATCATTTCAGTAACCATAGAATTGGCTCCAAGTGTCCAGCGACTTAAAAAAAAAAGTTTTACGTAAAATACTAATTACTAGCAATTAGTGGGTGTGTTTTGACGTGAAAAACAAAAGAATGGTGACGTCAAAACTGAACAATTTTGACGATCTTTATGTACTTGTGTTAAAATAATTGCGGACTAACAATAACAAAGGAAACACACCCGTACTAATTTTTGTTTAACGTATTTTAACATTAAAATAACTACCAAATCAACGAACGTTACCGATTCTTACCTATTATTGTAAATTTCGCATTTTATATCGCAGTCGTAAATTATGTTAGAACTAGCTTCAGCCCGCGGTCTCACCCGCCAGGGGCCGTACCGCGCAAGTGGCGTCGGCATCGAAATCGGCTTCATTTGACAGATGGATGTGATACATTGCTGCTTCTTTTTGACACAAATGAAAACTTTCCAAAGACTAAAAAAAAAACGTGGTGTGCATGGGCCCTTAGTTCTCCACCATTTCTCTACTGTGAAAATAATGTGACATGAATTCTTAAGATCTTCAACTATGACAAAAAACAAAAAAAAAATGCTACATTTTGCAACCTTTTTAAGAAGATATTTTAGTTTCTTTAAAAGTCGCTTTTATTTAAATTATCAAGCATCTAATTAAACTTTTGCATTTAGAACAATTTGTAAAATAAAAATATAATTTATTTGCAACACAAAAATAAAAAATCATAATTTACAAAAAAAATAAAATGGAAAAACGAACAGCGTTGAAAATTTAAACCAAAAACTTTTTTTTTTTTGCTAAATGCGATAAGTATTTTTACATCGTATGAAAAAATATTTTTATGAAAACAGAGGCCCTACCGCGCAGGTGGCGTCGGCATCGACATCGACTTTATTTGATAATGGATGTGACATATTGCTCTTAGTCTTTGGTAAATTTTCATTTGTGTCAAAAAGAAGCAGCAATGATTCACATCCATCTGTCAATTGAAGCCGATTTCGATGCCGACGCCACTTGCGCGGTACGGCCCCTGGTTAAATTGATCGGAGATGTTTTCCCTATTTATTTTAAGAATATACAAATTTTAAAAGCAAAAATAATTGCTAATAAAAAATTACCTATTTTTTATATGGCGAGGCCACATGGTGCGATACGTATGAAGAATAGTGTAAGTTTTTTAATGTAGTTACGTTACTATCTTGTTTATTTCTCGCTTTTATTTCTTTACCAATATTAACTAAGTATCCGTCAAATCTCAAACGCGATAGAAATGTTTGCACATGTACAAATTTACACTAGAGAATAACAGACAGACTATTACGACTTATTTAGTTTTTTTTAAACATTGTTTTATGAATAACTAGCGGATCCTCGCGGGTTTTACCCGCATGGTGCCCGTTCCCGTGGGAATATCGGGATAAAATATAGCCTATGTCACTCGGGAGATATGTAGCTTTCTTATGGTCTAAGAATTTTCTAAATCGGCCCAGTAGTTCCTGAGATTAGCGGGTTCAAACAAACAAACTGTTCAGCTTTATAATATTATAAGTATAGATTAATTATTATAATGATCTACTTATATTGTAACAAAAATATTAAGTCTATCTGCTTGTTTATTTTTAATCTACGGATGTGTTGGTTTAGAAATTGATTGGATTATTATTTTTGGCGAAAATTAAAATTATTTGGGTTTAAGTTGTATGGGTAGGGATGGTATAGGTTTTTCTATAGGTACGATCTTAGATTTGGTTAAAGTCAAAATATTTTATGCTCTTTGTATGGCTGTTAATCCAATAAAGAATGAAATATGTTTAGGTCAGGACTGGCAGAGTTTTCTTATATTGTGATCTTTTCGTAGAACCTTGCAAAGTCAGTGGCAATGTTAAAAAGAAACGCTACTAGTTGTAAGCAAATTATTGATAGTTTCAGCAAGTTTCTCAACGTTCTTGAAGTATTAAGACTTTGCAACTGTATCTACATATTTTATGTTAGCTATAAATATAAAATCCATTGGCTTTTTTTATATTTTTAATAGGTAACAGATTGAAAACTTTTCTTCTGAATGAAAAGTAACCTATTTTTACATGAGCGGTAAATTAACTATTTCTATTTATAAAATTGTACATTGCACTTTGTGCACGCTGCGAAAACAAAGGTTGTCGACCGAAATCACGAGCGTTGTAGATGCAATGCATTCGTACTATTATAATATAATATTGCACTACGAATGAGAGTTGGCTTCCCGCCCATCAGCCTTCACCTTGCCCTCTCGGTTGGGCAGTTCCAAAATAAATTTTTGGCAACAAATTATTTGACGTTCAAGTTTTTTCTTCCTTTTCTCCACTTTTTTTCTAGAATTTTGTAGGTGTCGCTGATAGACGTCGGACTTTGAGGCGCCAAGTTTAGTGCCCAAAGAGTTTACGTCAACAACTAAAAACGTTGTTACGCAAGTTTAAAAAAGAGAGACGCGAAAATGTAAACAAATCGTTAAACCTGCCAATAATCGAAATGTATGTCAATATCATACTTCTACATGAATATGTAACGAATTTTTGTGTTGCGAATGTAAATTGAATATTTATAATACATTTCCTGTGTTATAAATATTAATTCGATCAAACGACGCTAAAAATCCTGTTTCATCGACATTCTGATTCTATAGTTTATAAAAGAAAGCTTATAATATTATGACAATATCAGGTTAAATTGTTATACCATTTAATTTTGTTTTAGTTTACAACTCCAGTACAAGCTTCAAATAAGCTGATATGAAAATTTTGGGTGCATATCAGAATGTTTAAAATTACCCGAAAAAACAACCCCATAATTTTATATGTCACGTTTTCAAAAATTTAGGAATAGAGAAAATTATTGCATTTTGGTATAAAACTTCTCTGTCTGAAAAAAATCTGTTGTTACGCAGATGCAAGGCAGTAGGTATAAAAATAACGTTATTTACTTATGCTAATATCAAAATTCAATATCAATATTAAGAAAAAAAAAATTTGGTACATAAGCACTTTTGCTTATCAATCTGTTACAATCAGCAATTGACTTAAAATGATAAAAATCATGTCACACGCGACTTCATCCGCGTGTTATAATGTTGACGTACTTAACTTAGGTACTTTAACTTTTTTTTTATAAGTTGGACGAATCCCTCTTTGGATGATTTGAAATAGTCGATGTGACAATCAAACTGCATCATAATTTTACAGTAGGTAACTTTTTCCGCAAACGCTTAGCCAATCAGCAATAATATAAAGTGTTTTAATGTTAAATAGTTTATTATCAACAACAATCGGGCTTTCAATAATGTTAAAGTCAAGGATATTAATATTTTTTTGATTTTGAATCACCTATATAGTTTATTTTATTACGATGGTAAAATAAACTCATCGACTTTTTAATATTCAGATAAAGATATCGAACTTACTAAGTATGATCTCTAGGCATTATTTAATATTTTTTTGTAAACCTTCTACTGTATGTTTAATATTTTTAACCAATTTAGTGTAACAACAAAATGACAGGATTTAACAAATAAAGTGTTGCATCACACAGAAACAAAAAAAAAACATAATGCGTTCCCAAATGCAGCAGGATCACTGTCATCAAAATAATAAATAATTCAACGTTACTATTAATTAGATAATTACTTTTTGATGTTGTGTTATTACGCAGAATCAACCATTACTGACTGTTTGGTAATCAAATGTTAATGATTAAAGTGTATTTACATTCTATGAGTACCTAGGTAAGTAAGTAATTTCATATCAGTTACTTTATAAGGCGAAGATGATGTTTTATACAGTACCTACCTAAGTATACGGTTCGTCTAATATTCCAGCTTATTAAAAGTATCAAATTATTTTCTGCTTTTATATATCGTTCGAAAAAAACTTAAATTATACTAGCACTTAGGAATATAGGTATTGACCTATGTGAAAGTTTGGAAGTTTGTTACTAAATCACGTGATAACGGATGAACGGTTGATGATGGCACATTATCTATGTGCCGTCATCATAAAACTAACCTGTAAACAAATACTTTTTATCCTGCTCACAAGTCCCGAGAATTTCCAAATGTCTAAGCGGATGATATCGAGGACGTAAGTTAGCAAATTATAGATCAATACTCACAAATAAGATCTATATTTCCAGGATTTATTTAACGCTATGTTTAGATGCTACGAACACGTGATGTGCATTGAATAAAACAACTTTAGGGGATTTATACGCGCTCACGTTGGATAAATTCAATAAACGATGGGCAAAAATCTTATAATCTTAACGGTTCTATCCTAAAAAAGTTAAACAGAAACCTTATAGGAACATTGAAATAAAACAACTTTTACGAATATCAAACGCGCTATATTTCACGAACTGAGTTGTAATTGTCCGTATTTTTTGGTTTTTTAGGGGTTTTTTGATTTTCCCGACGTTTCTCTTTTCTTAATAATAAAGATTTAAATTAATAATTAAATTGAAATATCAAATCAATAATAATTGTTGCCGTAGTAAATGTCTAACCGTATCCGAACGAACAAATAAATTAACTTTTCGAGGGTAGACTTATAAATAGCCAGTCATCCGTTACCACGGTAGTTGAAAAGGTGCCGAAACGACATACTGTATTTAAATATAGGAATCGTATTCCTGTCCGCATTCTAATTCGGTATCTTTTTCCGATTTGGGTAACATAATAAATAAATAAATAAATAACTTTAGGAAAAACAAAAAGTAATTCATTCTAAATTATTGCTCCCATAAATAGGTAAGTACCTCTACCACTTTTTGAACTTCATTTTGACTTTTATAATGTAATTTTCATTCTTCTAGTCTCAAAATTATTGTTGTTAATATTGATTGTTTCTCTCAATAAGTATGGTGAACTTTAGCTTTTATGGACTTCCACTAAAGCTAAACAACGGTCAGAATGAACCGATGTCTTTTTTGGGAAGATAGAAAAAACAGTAATTTTAAAAGTTTAAAATCTGTGGTTTGTTTCCATAATTAACTTGTAATTTAACGACACGTGTTACTTATTTAGACGACGTGTTTGGTTTAAAGAGAATTAGTCATATAATATAGCCATAAAATAAAATTATGGCCGAGTTTTGTTTACTTTATTGCATGTTGATTAAAATAAACCAGACGTTCTTAATAAACCTTGTTAATGAAAATTATGGTAAGCTTGTAATTATTTATAGTGTACATCACGTTCGGTTAGCGAATCTTTATGATAACACTTTTTACCATTAACCAAAGTAAATATTATACGGTTAGGCAAATAAAAAAAAATCGATCAAAGAAAGTTGCAAGTAAAAATCGAATAAAATTAACACTTACTTTTCATCTGACGCCATTTTATTTATTTATTAGTTGTAATGTTACACAATATCACAGTTAATAATTACTTAAAAACTACTATCACTTAAGTACATATTTTAGAAAAAGGAAATCTTATTCACTTTTTTATTGATAATATGTACTTTTATTTAAACTTCGCGATGTTTTACGAGCATTATGTAGAAAGGTACCGTGCGTCTTCTCTCTACTGAACGCGGTAACGCACTGTGTGATAAACTTCACGATTTCACGAAAGGAGTAGACACTGTTTTCTCGTACGAGATGGTATGATAATTATATGCACATACATATACACTTACTAAATGAGATAATTAATAACCCTTGAGAAAGATTGAGTACCTACTTTAATAAATATTTGTTTCTAGGACTTCTGGAGTTCGGTGGACGGCGCAGTGATTCGAGCGCTTGTCCTGCGTTTGTGGTGGCTATGCATCTTTCGCACCGGTCGAGCACGGGATGGGTGTCCGAAAAATTTTCAAACTCCTCCGTGCCTCGGAAAACACGCGTCGCTGTTGGTCCGGGCTGTAATAAGGTCATTAATAACACTCACCAACAGTAATTCGTATTGCACCCGACCATGATGACTTCTACCTACATCACACCGCCCGCCAGCGCCGTATTTTGTGATGTCTGCTTAAAAGTTGGGTTAAACTATCACACTTTATTATCGTTACTTGCTATGATGAAAATTACAGACAGCACAAAAATACGATATGAAAACCAATACAACAATGCGCGCTCAAGATCAACACCTAAAGATTGATGTGCTATCGAATGTACATTTATTCGGGTGTAATATAAACTCGTATCTTTCAAAGTACAGTCACGAGCACTAACATGTATACACTTTACAACCTTATCACATTGACGTACACGGAAACAAAGCTCTCTCTCTCCACAAATGTCATTCAATATTGTAATGTGACAAGGTTGCTTAGTGTTTCTATATCATTGCACGTGACTGTACCTACATTGTACATACAAGTAAGCTGAAAAAGTGCAAATTAGCTGCGTTTTTACAACTAGGTGGCAGTTTGCTTGCTGCACGTCAGTTTTTTATAGACCTTTAGTTTTTGAGCTCGTACCTATGCTCCTTTGTTAATTTAGTTTCTATACTTATTAAAATAGTCCTCCTCCTTGCGTCGTGTTCCTCATGTCTGAGGGTCGTGACCACCACCTCCTAGCAGTCTTTCTTTGATGATGGCATTCCATCGTCCCCTGTCACCGGCGGCATGCAGTGCGTCGTAGACTGACGTGTCGAGAATGGTGCGGATCTGGTCTGACTAACGCATCGGGCTGCGAACACGAGACCTTTTGCCGTCGACTTTCCCTGTCACTATCAATTTCTCCAGGTTGTCACTTTCTTTTATGGCAATGTGGCCAAAGTAATCAAGTACTCGCTTAAGACAGATGGAAGATAGTCTGGTGGTGATCTTGAGCTGCTGAAGTATTGATAAGTTGGTCCGATGTGCTGTCCATGGTATCCTGAGCATTCTTCTCCAGCACCACATCTCAAAAGCATCGATGGTGCACGATCAGCAGCTTTGAGCGTCAATTAAAATAAATAGTAGCCGCTCACAGTTCGCAGTACTTCAAACGCCTCTGTGGTCTAGTGGTACAACCACCGGTATCAGACCCAGGGGTCCCGGGATACCTACATTCCCAGCGGGGGTTAGTACATATTGTATTCGGTTTGGTTGGTAGCAGGACTAGCTACCACCACCTTATCTAAGTGTGACGCTATAACAACAACGTTTTCAGCATTGTTGTGTTCCGGCAGTTGAAGATAAGATAGCCAGTTCCTCAGTGATTGAGCATTCCGGGAGAGGCTCGCTTCCATCATCAGCCTTATCAATACTTAACAGCTGGTATGATGAAGGCTGAGTCTCACCGTCGTTCATAAAAAAAAAATATCTGCATGGTTCTCGTTCCCCTGCGAATATCAGGCTAAAATGTTCCCATGTTTGTTATGTTAAAACAGTGTATGTGCCAAATTTCATCCAAACCGATGAGCTTTTGAGACAGAAACAGATGAGAAGTTCTCAACATCCAAACTTTCACATATATAATATTAGGTAGTAGGATTTAAATTAGTGGGCGCTTTTTAATGGAGTTTTCCTTGTTTATATTTTCCAGTGATTTTACCGCAATAATACCTAAATATCCCAAAACTACAGATTATTAATATTATCTCGTCTGAAACTAAAAAGTACTACTGCAGGCGAGCGCGGGTCGGGTGTTAAGTAAATAGATCGGCGGATCCGGGTAAGTTATCAGTAACTTATGTGCCCTTTTCGTTGAAATCCCTTCTGTAGTCTCCGCCTCCGTGGTCTAGTGGTACAACCACCGGTATCAGACCCAGGGGTCCCGGGTTCGATTCCCAGCGGGGGTACATATTGTATTCGGTTTGGTTGGTGGTAGGACTTGTTGTAAGTCCGCCTGGCTAGCTAGTAGCTACCACCATCTTATCTAAGTCTGACGCCATAACAACAATGTTTTCAGCATTGTTGTGTTCCGGCAGTTAAAGATAAGATAGCCAGTTCCTCAGTGATTGGGGATTCCGGGAGAGGATCGCTTCCATCTTCAGCCTTATCAATACTTAACATCAGGTATGATGAAGGCTAAGAGGCTCCCCGTACTTCATTAAAAAAAAAAAAGTTTTTGCGTCTAAGTTTTCCACGTTTTCCCAGTTAGATATTTTATGCTACATAAAAAATACCATTATTATCCTGACCAAAATACATAGTTGTTGCTAATCTTACTTCATGTGAAGATTCGACTTCGTTCCTATCTTATACTGAGTAACTATGTAATTGAATTGATCTGCACTTCATTAATTACCCTTTACGTTGCATCTATTACCACTGTTTACACAATACTATTGTTGATTAGGTATTAAAGTAATTGCTAATACTGTATAAACCAGTAGAGTTTTATTAAGAGAGCTTTATTTGCAAAAGTAACAGATATACAGTCATTTTGGGTAACTTTGAAATTTGTTTTACAGTTTTTGTGATATTACAATCTGATTTATTTTCATAAACGTTCATTTTATTGATTAAATAGTGTGCTTTTGAGTTGGTTTATATTTTTAACTTAATAAATTTAATGAAAAATCAACAGAACTACCCATAATTTCCCCCTAAACTCAAATTCAATGTTATCATGAGTTTTGGGTAACTTTGAATATTATTTTTTTCATGATGAAAATTCTTTATTATTCTAATATTTTAAGTAAAATGGCATCTAATCTTACCCAATAAGATTAGATGCCATTTTTATATAAAAAAATGCTTAACTATCAACATGACATCTACACTGACGTATAAATATGACAGATAGATTATTCTTGCCATATGAATCAAAGTGGACCAATTTGGTGGGAAAAAAAACTTTAATTTTTATGAATTATTTATTAAATCAAGAGAAACTAGGAAAATTGTGTTTAACATAACAAATTATGTATTCATCTGGCTATCGAATAAGATCAAAATCGTAATTAATAGTTACATTTTCTTTAACAAAACTTTTTAAAGAGAAAGTCATTCACCTCTTTCCATGAACAAAATGTCGTCGTCAATAAAAAAATTGCCACCTTTTCTCGATACGTGCTGCTATTTTAAAATACTTACAATGTTTGACTCATCGATTCGACATATTTCAATTTTGGAAGGCGAAGACCACCCTCCTTAAAAGTTTTTTTGTAGCACAGGGACTTGTAAGGGTCTAACTTTTTGTATCCTTCCTGGAATCAAACTACCCTATTCTCGAAAGACACAATATGTACCCTCTTTTATTTTCGGGACTTCAACGACTCCCTTGCCTGCACACTTCAGTTTTCATAGCTTGAAACTTTCATTAACTAGCTTGTAATTAACATTCAAAGTTACCCAAGTTACTTCGATTTTGATCGTCGTCAGAACTTTACCAGTTTTACACAATATTTAACATCAAATAAAGGACAACGACTTGAAAATAATAACAATTAAACTACATTTTAAAGATAAAAACCAAAACATACCTGTTTACAATGTGTTTTGTATATTTAATTTCGATTCCAAATCAGAGCAATAAACACTTTCAAAACTTCACTATGGAAAAGGCGTTAATTTAAAAAAATATAACTTTGCTACTTAACATTTTGGCGATCCGTTTTACGCAGTTGCGATATTATAACAGCAAAAGGGTTTCATGAAATAAAAATAAGAAATCTTTTCACAACTTTGTTCAAAGTTAAACTGGAATTCAAAGTTACCCAAATTGTACGTACAGAAAACGTTTAAATCACGAATAAATGAACATTAATAGGTATTTCATTTGAATAATTAATTATTTCTTTAACCTTAGTACTTTCTAAGAAAACGTTACTACAAATACTCTACTGGTCAACCAGGAAGATCCCCGATTGTACAACTTATATCGAAGTGATTGAAAGAAAACATTGATCGAACTTAATATGTAATTCACGATTTCTCTTCAGCATTATGGAAATGAAATACGTGTCGTCACAATGTATCTTTTAAATAATTATTAACGCCCACAATTATATTATTAGTATGAAGTCGTGAATCAACTTGGCGACTATCAAACACGTGATGGGTGATATAACTACAGTAATGGAGAATTGGTCGATCATGACTTTGTAGTTAACGACTAAGTTAGTGGCATTTAGTGACAAATGCTGTGTAATAAACATTTACATTTATTTATCTTTGAAATATCACGATGGTAAATGTTATTGTCCGCTGTGTAGCAAACTGCAAAACATCAATCGTCATAGGGGGAAAGGTTTTGCAAGGGTCATATTTAATTTACTTAACCGAAGGACTAAAAAACTTTTTGAGCGTTAAAAATACTAGGTGAGCGACATAGTCACCAATCTAACCTAACCTAAACCTATTTTTCCGCAACCCAACCTAGATTTTTAGTCGCTCAATTTAGTAATTTTTAGTCGATCGGTTTATTATATTCCGTTTTGTAACAAATATGATTTCTTATCGGACAAGACACTTTATTTAAAACAAGTAGTTAAAGGTTAAAGGAGTTTTTAAGTGGTTTATAGAAATATCATTCATAAATTCGGATACGCTGGGTTAGAAGTGGTTAGAACTATGATACATACTCAAACCCAAAAATAGTACAGGAACATATATTTTACCGGACATCCACTCTTCAAAGACACCACTCCGCACGCAAAGCAGAAAATTTAGTACGCTCGGCGTTAGAGGACAGTTCAGGGAAGCCCCGGAGTCGCCTCCGGCTGTTTTACTATATCCTGCTACTACCCCGCTGTGGCAGTTATATCAGAGGATCACCGCTCCCCAATCATTTCATAGACCAGTGAGGTGACCCCATTCATCTATTAAATTAACAAAAACTAACCTTTAGTTTTATAAACATTCACAATATGATCATCATCAACCGGTTATCGTTCATCCAATTATATTATCATCAAAATTTATTCTGATATCCTTCGGGCGGGGCATCCATGAAACCCCAGTTTATTATAAAACTAAGTAGTACCTTTTTTATAACAGTGCATTTTATTATGATTATGAGTTCCTTTCAGTTCAGCTTCGGTTTATATAGAATCCATTACAGTACCAAATAAAAATCAATTTATTTGTCATATTATTCTCATTTACCCGTTGTTTGTCATTGCAGTGGTAGCATAAGTTTCTTGAACAAAAAATAGCATTACAGTATCAAATGGCGTGTTCGTTCATATTTTTGTCTGGTCAAAAATCAACATTTCGATTCCGCCTATGAATTGGAACCATGCCAACTGGGTATCTTTAGTTGTATGGAGTAGCTATAGTTAATAAAATATCGATGAACGAGGTCAATGGTCTACATAGTTTTGTTAACAAAATATTTTGGGACAAAGATCTAAATGACTAGCACCTAGTAGAATTATAGTAAAGTCTGTAAAGTCGCTAGATTATTCCAGACTAATAATCTAGCGACTCAATCCAGTGGCAGTCCTATGATTTACCACAGCGTTAAAAGTTATATGGACTGTGTTACGAGTATTACAGTCTCTTGTAAAGATTTTATTTCAGTTACTGGAGAGGATTGCTCACTGGAACATTTCCATCGCTAATTTCGATCGCTGGACTGGAACGCTACCTACTGGAATGTTTTGGAACGGCCTTTAGGTTTTGTTTGATCGAAGATCGAAGAAGCCAAGGCAAATCCCGTTTCACGTAAGAATTCATGAGACTAGAGCTCCGGTCACCTTTCAAAATTTCAAAAAGGACTTTATTGCTGTAGAAATAAGCAAACCATATTTTAATTCTACATATCACTTTATTGCACATAAGAACACAAACAAAACAGACAGTATATATGAAGACACACAAAAGGCGGCTTGCAATTTCTTCCAGGCAACCTTGAGTAGGGAAGTAATAGGTGGATTTGGAAAATAAAGGAGGGGCAATGGGTGCAATTTATGAGATAAATAAAACATACTTTATAGATATTATACTTAGGATAGGAGGAGGAATATATAAATAGTAGGAATGGGAAAGGAAACAGGACGTTATGTGTGAGAAAGGAATCGAGTTCACATTTGATCGCTAAACTTGATTTCAGATTGCGAGCTTTCCTGATAGGTACCTGCTGGAAGAGAGTTCCACAATCGGACAGTATGCACAGACAAGGATTAGGAGAAGAAGTCGGTAGAATGAGGAGGAGTGAGATTCGAGGAGGAACGTAAAGTGCACTGAGAAGAAGAGGTGTGTTAACGAAAGTATTTTTTTAAATAGTGAGGAGAAAAAGGATTGAATAGTATCTAGTACTAACTACCTACCTAATATACCGATGAGAATGATATGTGAAAAGCTGGAAAAACGCACACACGATAGTATTAACTTTTCCACGTTTATAAGTAAACTTACATCGAGGGTTACTGAAATCAATGGGGAACACTGCTGGAGTCATCCTTATGCAAGCCATTGTGGAAAATCTATGGGCCCTAGAGGGAACTAAAATTTAAATCTTTTAGTTAGCTCATTTTACTAAGAGGAAACATTACTTTATTTAAAAAAATAAGTAATCCTGATATAAGTAAAGATTTTTGATAAATCACTTGCCTGCCCCGGGAATCGAACCAGTTTCAATTAGAAAAAATAACAGTATGTACTTTTATGGTACAATCGATTGTCGTATTTATACAGATCAATAAAATTACTTATGATCTAAAATCAAACGCAAAGCCTAGAAAAATAAAAGAAGGTATCTTTTATTCACCCTTTAGTAATTGTACCCAACTACGAGTACACCTTGAGTATCGAGTTATGGTCAATATGAGTTGGCAAAAAATGTAATTAACTTAAAACATTAAAATCTGTTTATTGCTGCAAATGGTTATAATTTCGAGTCATTAATAAGTTAAATAAGTCAACTTCATTTTTGTTTTAATTAGTGGAAGTAGGTACAATCGGGAAATTATTTTCCACCCTGTATATATGTCGTAGGAGGATTTGATAAATAGAATTTTCGCATCCTAGAGATATTGCAAAAACACGGATAATTAGTCAATGGTGTTGACATTTCTCAATCTTACTGAAAAAATATGGGGTTATTGCAAAAATACGGGTTGCTTTAGTAACATTGGATATTCTTTACTCTGATTGGCTTAATTTTTGCTTGCTTGCTAACTCTTATTCTGATTGGTTCACAGAAAGTTTACTACACGTGAGAGAACGGATTGTCATTTGAAACGTCAAGTCGTCATCCAATCAGAGAAGATGTTGTTTAGGACGGTCCTACCAGCCAATCAGTGTTCTTATTTCATAACAGCCAGCGATTCTTTTTGCAATCGTACTTAAGCAACTCGCGTTTTCGCAAAACCCCTGACTTTTTTCAGTAAGATTGAGAAGTGTCATCACTATCATGTAATTATCCGTCTTTTTGCAATATCCCTAGAGTTTTTGCGAAAATTCGGTTTATCTAATTATTCAAATACAAATATGTACGGTCGAAACCGCGCTACGAACGAAAACCGTCCACCGCTATTACGAGAGCGACGACGTACCTGAAGGCGCTCTCAAGGTCAACATGTAAAGCCGTAGCTGCTGTCGACTGTATCTAGGTAAGTACTTGCACTCACAAGCGATCGCACCTCACGGCACGATCATGTGGCTGATAATGTCAATGTCTTCAACGTCTATCCACATATTATTATTTGTCATTCATGCAAATAAAACACTCAAGTGAATCCTTTTATCACATTTCGCGGTAGAAAGTTCACGCCTCCGTCCCATGACGACGCTCTTATTTACTTTAAGGTCGCCCTTATTTACTTTGTCGATAAAAATATTGATAAAAATGTTGTTGTTTCCTTCTTAACTGAGAAGAATCCTTCAGTAGGTAATTAAAACCTTCATTAACCTCAACGGTTACGTGCAGATCATACTGTTTACGATTGGTATCCACGTTCGCTTCTAGGGATTCGAGAATCGACACTATCAAACTATTGTTCCCAAGTTACGGCTTTACTTTGGAGAAAAAGTTCATCCAAAATGTTGTTTTTCCCTTCGTAGCTGAGAAATGAATCCTTGAGTGTTATCATCATCGTTAAAACTCGCTACTGTTTATAGTATTTGGGTAAACTTACCGATCAATCATCAATCCCAGTTACGCCTTCACACTTGCTCAAGAAAAAACATAATGTAAGTACCTAGCACTGATTCGAGTGTTACTTTTACCGATGACATGTTTTGTCGTCATTCCAGCCTCACTGTTTTTCATGACTGTACAAAACCGGCCAGGTTGCGCCTAGGCACCCAAACTTTTTTTAACGTTATTTTTTGTCCCCCTTCTTATAGTGACTGACTGTCTCATCGCGGTACTCGATCAGGGGCCTGATTCTCGCGCCTTCGACATCTTGAATTCGACATTTTTGGAGTCAAAAATCTGTATTAAAGGCTCAATAAAAGCAATCTTCGACATTATAGGATTATCAAAGATAATTGAAATTAAAGGATTTTGACAGTTGTAGAGATTTTACTTAGATTTTTAATAAAGAAATTAATATTATAAAAATGTCGAATTCGACATATTTCAGCGCGAGAATAGCCCCCCAGGTAGGTTTACCGACGGTCGCATCCAGGGGGTCAATTCTGCTATTTTTTGTCAAAATCGTCTTTCAATGGTGTTTCAATAGTAGTGTTTATTTACGCTGTTGTAACAAGAACTGTGTTAAACAGGACTAATACCATTGAAACACCATTGGAATACGATTGTGACTAACCATTAGCAGAATTGGGCCCCTGGTGTACAAACGGGAAACTTCCCGGTTGACCAGTAGCTTTTTTTGGGAAACGTTTTTCGGAAAGACTAAGGTTCAATAAATAATTTATTAGTCACATAAAATACCTGTTAATGTTCTATTATTTGTGATATAATAGTAGATTATGCACTAAGGGGATAAAGCAGTTTAAGAATCCTGAATGAAGCGAAGGATTCAAGTCTGCCCAAGGCTAGGACACTTTTATCCCCGAGGAGCATACTCTACTTTATACACCTTCTGTGTACGTTAAATAAAAAATAAATTATAAAACTAATAAATGGCAACAATTTAACAATTCGCGGAAAAAAATATCGAAACGATCGAAAATCTCAGATTTTTGCTTAAGATATTTTGTTTCGTAATAATAATTTTATCTGTGACCAAGAGTCAAGACTACACACATTCACAATTTGATGATTTGCCAAGTTTTACTGATAAGTTAGACAAAAGACACAAAAAAGCACGGAAATGAAAGAGATAGCTATAACATTATATTTGAATGAGTGCGTAATCTCACATAATTCCAATTTCAAAATGTTTTCTTGGTGCTAGGGAGCCCGATACTACAGCCATATTTATATTTTTCACAGGAGTAAAGTCTCTTTGAAGTGTCAATTTTATATTTAAAAAATCCGTGGACCACAAAGTTACGCCTTGAACAGCCTTGCTTTTTTCGAAACTATTTTAAAAGTTTTTGTTGACATTTTGCGTTCCAAATTTAAATGTTATCATAATTACCCAAGAGAAATTCCATAGAACATTAGCTCCCTCCGGGCATTAATAGCTTACTTTCAAATTGAGAATATACTAGATATTTAAAATACGTGCTATAGATGCATGTGGTGTTTAAACGTTTTTTATATACGTATCTATTACTTTTTTATATATCTATTACTTTTTTATATAAAGCTCCAAAAAAAGCTCTACTTACTGGTCAATCGGGACGTTCCCCGACTGTACCGACGTCATATGAATTGTACTCGTATCTTATTTATAAAAACACAGTATTTTTTATAAAAACAAAAAATACTAAGGTACTAAAGATAGGTACCTACCTATACCTACGTTTGTTAGGGCATGTTAACCTTCAACAGTTAATTTTAAAATTACCTACACGTTTTTCATCAGCGTCACAACAACATCAGTAAAAAATCAAGTAAGTATACAAAGATTTTCAAGATTTGCGAAACATTACCTTCTTGTAACAGTCATATTTATCAGTAACCAAAAGTTAGCGTTAAAAAACCATGTAGCAAGTTTGCTACGTGTTCATGCTACGGACTACGAATCTTGTATCGAAATAAGTTGACCCAAAACCTGTCTTGTATCGTAGTGGGAAGTTTAAAGTTACTTGTTTAGAGTAGCTTTCAGAAATAACCGATTCATGAAAATATCGTCTAAAATATTTATTTAAAAAGATAACAGCTTTTAAAAACAAACGTTAGCGATATTCCTCAAGGAAATCAGTCACTCATGTCAGTTTGAGCACTTACTTTACTTTACAAGACAGTCAGTTATCAGCCATTTTAACGTCCCCACTGCTGGGGCACGGGCCTTCCTTACGAATGAATAAGGAGAATGGATGGGCCATGACCACAAGACTCTCTGTGTTTTGTGGCCTGAACCACCACGTCGGCTCTATGCGAGTGGTAATGGTGGGTTTTAACGACTGCAAGCCGGAACCAACGGCTAAACGTGCCTTCTGAAGCACGGAGGAGCTCGTAATAATTCATTTTTGTCACTCATCCTGTGACCGACCATTGCGAAAGCTGCTTAACGGCTACAATCGCAGCACACGAAGCACTGCGACACGAACTCCTCACTGCTGAGACATATTCATACACAATTCGTTTTGTACAGGATCGAACCCTACTACTTTAGCGCAGAAGGCAGGTACCGTACTACCCCAGCACTAAAAAGTTATACCAATTATCTAGCCCCACGTTAATTTTCATGAAGAACTTGTGTTATGGATACTAGATAACGGATAAACATACTTAAATTTTTTTTTTTTGTAAATACATACATATGAAACACCCAGACCAAGACAAATAGACACGTTCGTGTACACAAATATTTGTCTTCTCCGGGGATCGAACCCGGGACCACTGGCGAAGAAGGCGGGTTTAGTAGCCCTGCGCCAAACAGGTCGTCGAAATTATAGTATTTTATTTATATTTTTACAACCCAAACCTCTTCAAGGTGCAAGTAAACAGGCTTTTTCTGGGCAATCTCGCTCCATCTTAGACCTCATCTCATCTGCGGCCTTCAGCCAGATAGAGGTCAAGAGTAGGCCCATTTAATATATATATATATATATATATATATATATATATATATGTTTTGGTTGGTGGTAGGACTCGTTGTTAGTCCGCCTGGTTAGCTACCACCGTCTGACGCCATAATAACAATGTTTTCAGCATTGTTGTGTTCCGGCAGTTAGAGATAGGTAGCCAGTTCCTCAGTGATTGAGGATTCCGGGAGCGGCTCGCTTCCATCTTCAGTCTTAAGCTATGATGAAGGCTAAGAGTCTCCCCGTCGTTTTTAAATATATATATAAATCATGCATAATTCGAATGAATAGCCAGGAAATGCGCTGAAGTGATTAACATCAGTCCTTATCACCGAACCGTAAAATATACAGTCACATGATCAACAGTCTGTTATCGTAGCTGTTTGAACAGCGTGACATATTACCCCGAAAACGTGAATTAATAAATCTTTATTGTTTCATGGCATATAGGCATTATAATTTATTTCACTTCACATTGTTCGGATTTTACTTTTAAAATTAAGCCTTTATACACAAGAGACTATCCGCTTGAATAAAATGAAAATCAAGTTATATGCATACTAATGGCCGCCTGCGGTTTCACCCGCGTGGTTCCTGTTCCCCATATTTTAATCCAGGCTATAAACACTGGCAAACATCCAAATCCGTTAACGCGTGATTGAATAACAAACATCTACTTCAGACTTACCACAAAAAATCAGCTAGACCATGTTTTAAGTCGTGTTTACTTAGACACTGTTTCAGAAATTAACCACTAATTTACCCACACCTACTCAATTCCCATTCCCGTAAGAACATCGGAATAAAATGTATCCTAAGTTACAGTACCTACAGGCTATAAACTGTGTGCCAAATTTCATCTAAACCCGTTCAGCCATTTACACCTATTAGTCTAATAAAGTTAGTAGGATAACATACTTGACAATAATATGTGGTTTCTTATGAATCCAAAAAGCTACGCGTCGCTGCCGCATGCATGCAGAGCATGCATGAATAAGCGAATAGGTAAGTACTGTCGTTTCTTTAAAGGTACATTTAGGTACCTTTATAGAACATAACTAGGAATTAAAAAACAATTGCATTTAGTAGGTACTTGTTTTATTGTTTTGTATCGATGAAAACCTGTATGAAAAACTATATGGAATGAAGTATATTATAATTTACATAATATGATTACAGATTATAAAACATGATGATTATATTTGAACTAACCAGCTGAATATTATAATGCTGCCGACAAACAATGGGCCTCATAAGGCTAAAAAATAAAAATATTTGTCTTCTTAACTAAGTTTCATTAAGCCTTGAACAATATTTCATATATCCTCAATAGATTCCAAGCCTAACGATGAACACGATTAGGTTTAAAATCAATTGAAGAAATTCAAGTTTTGTCAAACTGATATATGTGTTTGAAGGGTATAAAAACATGATGATTATATTTGTACTAACCAGCTGAATATTATAATGCTGCCGACAAACAATGGGCCTTATAAGGCTAAAAAATAAAAATATTTGCTTTCTTAACTAATTTTGATTAAGCCTTGAACAATATTTCATATATCTTCAATAGATTTCGAGCTTAACAATGAATACGATTAGGTTTAAAAACAATTAAAGAAATTCAAGTTTTGTCAGACTGATGGGTTGTCTACGTACGTAGCGCGTAGGTAGGATATATGTGTTTGAAGGGTATACAGTACACACACTCTAAAATTAAAAATAAATGCATCAGATTACAAAATCAATGAGATTATTAATAATACAAATTCATGAGCAAAACGACGTGATTTTGATAACTTTTGATTTATTAGTTGCTGCGAAAATTTAACAAAATAGCACGATAAATGGTGTAGAATGCATACGAATTGCTTGCAAGATTATTTATGTACAATTAACTAAATACAAGTAAATTAATGCGATACAACTTGTAGGTATTATAAGAATTCCCTAGAATATAAAGGACAATGGGTGAAAGAGGTCCAAATCCTCTACCTACATAACCAACCATCAACCAAGTTCCACATACTTTTGCCCATTCTCCTTTTTATACATTTTAATAACCAAATATTTGGTAAACAACCAACTTTATTATGTTCTCAAATCGATTTGCGCGTTAAACTCATATATGTTAAGATTTATAGGGGGTTTATAAAAAAAATATGTGCCCTGAAGGGGAACTACCATAAATCCCTTAGTTAGCCCATTTTATTGAAAGGAAATATTCCTTTATTTTTTACAAGAAACAAAACTGCATTCAAATATTTTTGTAAATTTTTCAAAATTGATTTATTTTACTATGTTTGTAAGAGAGAGTTGATCCTTTTGATTGCCCCTATCGATTGATGGCATAAAAGTACAAAATGTTGTTTTTTACAAATTTTAGCTGGTTCGATTCCTGGGTGTGGAAAGCGTATTTTTTTAAATGTTTAAATGCATTTGTTTTTTTTTTTAAATAAAGGAATGTTTCTTTTTAGTAACTAAAGTTCCCCTTCAGGGCCCATAGATTTTTTCCACCATGTATAAGTAAAACTAATATTTTAAAGTTTTCTTTCAAACAGTTTGCTGTTAATGGGGAGACACTTAAAGCTAGGAGGTCTACTTCGAAAGACAGCGTGATAGCCGATTTTCGTCGTACTATTTATTAAATAGCCTATACCCAGCAGTGGGTGTTATGTGGCTGACACGACGACGACGACTCATTAAATATTAGACCTTTTTTATGCTAATAAAGTCGCGAAAACAAACTTTCGGAGTAGACTCCCTAACCGCATAAGGCTGATGTTCAATTAATTACTATTTGAAGCTTAAACTCTTTGCGCTTATAATAGAGCTCAATATAATAGGTAGTCGGAAAAGTTCGCGGCCTTTTTGTAGTAAAAATAACAATGATTATTTTTTCAGATACTTGAAATGTTTATTTAATGAAGTAAAGTGTTCGTTTAATTCGACAATCTTTCGCCATTTTTCTGGCAGAACCATTATCTTGTCGCTATAAAACAATTTTGGGTTTATGAGCGAATAACTGATTTAAATGATTTATAGTACTTCCCTTGAATCAATAAGGTAATTAGTAAGGTAGTTCTAGTGAATCTTTGGACACACAGCTTGATCTGATCGATTGCATTTAGCTGTAAGAAAACCCAAGTAAAAAATTGCATTTTTCGGATACTTTGACAGCCCGTAGCTCCGATACCCCATTGATTAGGATGTTGCAACTTGGGCACATTTAGTAAGGTAGGTTTAGTCAATCCTTGGGCATACAGCTTGACCTGATCGATCGCACTTAGCTGTGAAAAATAAAAGATCTTTAATTTTTGTTATCATCATCATATCAACCGAACGACGCCCACTGCCTGGGGGTATAGGTTTCCACTACGATCTCTTAGAACTCCACAGCGATCGGTTCTGCGCTGCCCGCATCAAGCGGCTACCCGTAACCTTCACCAGATCGTCGGTCCACCTTAACGGGGCCCACCTACCCACAGAGCCTCGCCCGGTGCGCCGCCATTCAAGAACCATTCCGCCCCAACTGCCATCGATTCTTATACCTAAACAGAAAGTGCTCATTCGCTGAAGAACCTTACGCGCTATATCGTATATCTTATACTTAAGCTGGGCTGCTGCTTTTATACATCAATTGAAAATACTTACCACGCTAAACAACTTATCCCAAGGTGCGATTTTCGTATTTTTTATAGTATAGCTTAGCTGCGAGGGTTCCACATCAGGTGTACCAGATCTTCGATATTTGTATTTCAATAGAAAATGCTCATTACGCTCAACAACTTTTGGACGGACTGCTATGGTTCCACATCAGGTAATTTCGATCTTAATTTTTTTCTTTCATAAGAACCTTCTCCTGACAATAATAAACATAACAAATAAATATTAGCGAATTTGTGCCACGCGAGGTGCGATGACCAAGGGAAATAGCGATTCTTTTTTATACAGGGTGGAAGTTTAAGACAGGGCTGTAAGGGCAGGTACCTAAACCGTTGTTGATACATAAAAACGTTCTTAGGAAACTATCCTTAATTTTTTGAGAAATATTGAACTGCATTCACGCCTTTTGAAAAAAGTACAGTCAGCAGGAAAATGGTCAGTTTTCAAAAATATTTTTTTTATGCCCATCGATCCTGTTCCTCATGAGGATCAAAAGACACCAACTGAGGTATGAGTACTAGAAAAGTCAGAAATCGCGAAAAACGCAAAAAAACACTTCCCGTCCTCGCACCACACGCGGATACGCTTCATCGACGCGTACCTTCGTTGACGGAACTTATTTTCTTAGCGAATATATGAAAATACTTTTTCACGATTTCTATCTCTCAGTACTCATATTTCAGTTGGGTGTCTTCCACCGTTTTGATCCTCATAAGGAACAGGATCAATCGGCATAAAAAAAAAATTTTTTTAAACTGACCATTTCCATGTTTTAAAAAATATAGAAAAAAATCTGCTGACTGTATTTCTATTTTAAAATTCGTGAATGCAGTTCAATATTTCTCAAAGAATTAAGGATGGTTTCCTAAACGCGTTTTCATGTAGCTACAACGGTTAAGTTTTAAATTTCCAGCCTATACTATATGGATCAGTAAGATACTTATCAATTTGTTTCAATTTTACCGCTATAACCAGAAAGTCAACTCTCAAACAAATATAACACGCAAAATTAAAAAAGGCTGCGAACTTTCCCGACTACCTAATATTATTTTTAATTGGATACAATTTACATAACAAATTATTAATTAGTTATATTATTTGTCCCAATACATTATTATTATCTTTGTCACAATTTATAGGATACAGTTTTATTGCTAATAGATTATTACTTATAACTACTCTTTAATACCACTGGATTTCAGAATTGATCATAAAAGCAAATTACTATAATAATATAATAATAACTAAAAACAAAGTCACGAGATGACGAGACACATGATAAATACAATATTGACGCAATTCAACTTGGTCTTGGATGCCCTATTTTTTTTACTCGGGCACAAACTTTTACTTCTATGGAGACAACTCCGAAATCACGAAAAAAATCGGCTACTCCATAGAAAAGTACAATATATGATCAAAATGTATGGAACAGCCTTTTTTTTCGCAATTTCTATGTTTGCTCCATAATAAAATAAAAATTGTTCATATTGATGTAGGTATACTATGACCTATGACCCCCAATGTTTCACTGGTAATAAAAAATCCATGGTGTTTATTTATTGCTTACATTCATTGCAATCATTAAGTATTGGTATATTGAATAAAGTTCAAGTTTGAGAATGATATAATATACGACTGACAAACTGTCAATAGGTTCGTTCAAAACCCCAAATTATGTTCAGCTCGGGACACATAACATAATACTTATAATACAAGTTAGAGAAAAAAAACATTTTCATATTTTTTTCAATGACATGCGTTACAGAGTCGGTTCGTTAATTATCTGAATTTCATAGGCAACTAATTTCGAGCTAATGACCAAGTAAAATTGCGCATGTTTCAATGTGTATTTATTATCTCGAAACCAAGAAAAAAAGATATATTTTCTTTTGTTCATGTGTTATGGTAACACAAGGTAAAACCGGTTTTTACAATACACATTTTTTCAACACGATCGTCAATAGTTTTTTAATCACATTTCAAAATGATCCGCCACTAATAAGCGTATTGATCTTTTCAGTCTTGAAAAACGAAGGAGACAATATCTCTTTCAGTCTTTTACAATGTCCTCATTCACTATATTCTTTAAAAAGCACATAATTAATATCACAAATCCACACTAATTGTTTTAACGGCATAACTCTTCATATATCTTCTTAAGATTGTCACCATTATTGCTTACCATTTAAAATTACGCACCATTGTCTATTCGGGCCTTTTTACTACGTCATCAATAACGTGAGGAATTTTGCCCGTTTTTTTGCGTAAATCTACATCCCCCTCACGCCTTAGATTCCTTTTTGGGTTGGTAGAACATCAAAGGTGCATTTTATGAGCGGAATGTATAGACATCACTCTCATAGCAAAACCTACATTGGCATTGGTTGGGTGTGTGTCTAAGATGTTGTCTGGAAACAAATCTACATCAGTTTTTTTAGTCTTTACATCATTTTCTTCCTTGTCTTTTTGCCTGCACTGCGCCCCATACCTCGGGCTTCGGTCGCATACTATGCCGGTGCACCTTGGTACATCGCATCGGACGGCAGATCCCGATTCTCATTCGGGCATTCATTTTCACCCTCATCTTCATCTTGAGGTATGCTTCCTGGAAGCAAAATGTAACGGGCTTCCCTGGAATAGAAAAATTGGCGATTTAATATGAATAAGATGAAATTGTAAAATTCCATGACTGAAGGACGGCTTTTTCAATAAATTCCCGTGATATTAATTTATAGAACTGCCTCTAAAGCCTTAGAGGCAGTTCTTTGGGAACATCACGGGATATAGAAAGCGCCCTAGGCGCTCAGCCAGCTACTTTCGGCATAATGTCGAAACTACTTCCAAATTGTAATGGCCGCTGTACATTCTTGGCGAGTCGGTCCGAGACCTGCTGAGTACACGCACGAGTGTACATCCGCCATAAAGATATGCGCTGTAATATAAAATGTGCGCTTGGTCGCGCGCCCGCGACGCTAAATAAACTTGCTTTTCTTTCTTTCTTTCTTTCTAAATATATTTCGTTCGTTAGGCGCCATACTTTTTACCGACTTCAACAAAAAGGAGGGAGGTACTCAATTCAACGCGTATTTTTTTTTTTTTTTTTTTTTGTCTGATGTATGTATACCGATTACTCCGGTGTTGGTGATCCGATTTTAATAATTGTTTTTTTGTTCGATCGGGTACACTGTCAATTTGGTCCCATATAATTTTTACGAAGATCTGGCTAGTAGTTTTTTCATAATTTTGAAAAATATCAATTACCTTTTGGCAAGTAGTCGTTTACCTAGATGACATTGTTGTGTATAGGCTGATTTTTAGTGTAAGTAACGGCACATGATGTAACTAAAAAAAGCCGAAATAAAAACATTTTATAAAAAAAAATCAAACCGACTTCAAAAAGTAAAAAATAAAACTTTTGGAGTCGGTGCCAGCCAGGGCATTCTACATTGCACTTCTATTAACTATATATTTTTTTGTCGGTGCTAGCTAGCTAAGGCCAAAAAAATATATAGTTAATAGAAGTGCAATGTAGAATGCCCTGGCTGGCACCGACTCCAAAAGTTTTATTTTTTACTTTTTGAAGTCGGTTTGATTTTTTTTTATAAAATGTTTTTATTTCGGCTTTTTTTAGTTACATCATGTGCCGTTACTTACACTAAAAATCAGCCTATACACAACAATGTCATCTAGGTAAACGACTACTTGCCAAAAGGTAATTGATATTTTTCAAGATTATGAAAAAACTACTAGCCAGATCTTCGTAAAAATTATATGGGACCAAATTGACAGTGTACCCGATCGAACAAAAAAACAATTATTAAAATCGGATCACCAACACCGGAGTAATCGGTATACATACATCAGACAAAAAAAAAAAAAAAAAAAAAAAAATACGCGTTGAATTGAGTACCTCCCTCCTTTTTTTATCTTTACAGCAGCGTCGTGGCCGCGCGCCTTGGGGCGCTAAGCACATCAACTCCCTTATACCCTTAGGGTGGTATTCCACTTATGCAATAACTTGGTACAACATGTACATTTGATCAAAGAAATTGGATGACTTCATCAAATTAGATTTCGAAATCATCGAATGGGATTCTATTGTGTAATCTATCATTTATAAAATTGGACAAAGAAATTGGACCACCCTTACTCAAGCATCTTTACAATTTGGAACAATCAGAGCGTTTTGAGGTGACGCATATAACGTCACTCGAATAATCAACATACAACTACAATAGGAAGATTGAGATGTCTGTTTGAAGCAACCCATAGTACCTCACATCAACAGTTTATGCAGGTATTTTGCATGAGAGTTATAATAAATTTTACCAATGTGTACCCTGTGCCACACTTACTAATGGGATTTAGTTCTAAAATCAATTGGATAATATTTAAAAGTTTTGTTGAAGTCCGATTGGAGCTCTACCACAGCTGCTGTTAGGAGTAATATTACAATATTATTGTTAGAGAGGTAGCGCTTTATGCAATCTTTAGCTCAGCCTTCAACATTAATATTGCGAATACTGTTGATAGTAAGGCCCCTGCTCATTGTTATATGACCATAGTCATTTGTCCCCACGGGTCCCAACAGTAGCGGGTCCAATTGACTAAAGAGTTTATCCTTTTCAAAGGGCAAGACGTTGAATTTTTTAATTAAAATATGTAATAAGAATTTATTTCGAATATGACTGCGGTCTTGACGCAGGCACAGGCGGCATTTTTAGCATACGGGATATCCTAGTATATAAGAGTCTGAAAGATTTTTTCTGTATAGTACATAGCCGGATTTGCAGGCGGCACGACATTGCCCCGTATGTACTACACCGAACAAACACACGTCACACCAATTTATAATAGTACCTTTACGTAACCCCATTTTAGATTAATTTTGAACTTTCCTATTTTTAGGGGGGCATTTAGAAAAGAAAAAATGTCGAGGCAAAATCATAAAATCGTGATTCTTATACATTATAAATCTAGATAAAGGTCTGAAGACATATATATCTTATTACCTTGATGATTTGTACATCTCTAACCGTCCTATAGTTTTAGATCAAAAAATTACATACTTTTCCGCATAGCGTCTTAAACTTCAAAGATCATTCATAGTACAAGTATAAAGCCTGATTTGCTGTTAACTTGCTTTGTAAAGCTAAAGCTTTGTACCCACATACGGTTTTAGGCGATCGAGCAAACACGTCGAGTATAAATCGCAGCAAGGTCGGGCACCGAGTTGTGAGTTTTGGTGTCCACACGATGAGTACGATGAGTATTACTCGTCTTCGAATCAAACCGTATGTCAATACAATACAGACCATTTAGGCGTTTTTAGACGAATTGTTCTAGTCGAATTTTCCGCAAAACCATACATCGAGACGTACAAATGTTTACATAACTGTTTACACGTTTTGAATAATAAGACTGTAAAGTAAGTATGTTTGTATGAAATTAACGCAGTGGCTCGATTTAGTTGCTGACAAGTGTTGAAAGCGCCCCCCCACTCTCTACCCATCATCCTGGGGCCCAGGCGCGCAGCCGTTCGCTGTGAAGGTAAATGTATAGCGCCTAATGAACAAAATATACTTGGCGACGCCGCGGGTGCGCGGTCCTTCTTATTTCTATTCGTCCATGGTTCATGGCTCCCCTTTTAGAAACCACACCCCACCGATCCACCATATAGTTAAGATATTTTTAAGAGAAAATTTTGGTCCGGCTTACGGAATTTCATTGGTCCAGCGGACGATGTACAGACTCAAAATAATTATAGAAAAACTTGTCATTCTCGGGTCTAATTAACCTTAGTCTATCATCGAGAAAACTCGGATTAATAATGATATAATAAGTTCCATAGACGGCGTGTTTCAGGCCTAACCAGCTGTATAGTATTTCGTCACGTACAGACAGGTGAAAGGCAATATCATTCAGACGTGGAAATATTTTAAGTCCACTCTGTAGGACTTTCTGTAACTGACAGCTTCAGCGGGCAATAGTAAATTGGCTGCTACAGTAAAATTAATGTGTCGATTCTCTAAAAAAAGGCAACAATATACTTTCATCATATTTGGATTGGCAAAATAGGAGCTGGAGGGCTCTCCTACTGGAAGAAACAAGGACCATGTGGTAACTACCAATAATACTTCTTTTGAATGTAGCAATACAAAGTGAATGAAGTCCAAAAGCCTTCGGTCTTCGTCCTTTTTTTAAATAGAGTGTGAGCACCAGGACATGGAATGTACGTTTTCCGTGCTCCTACTGAAAAGTGGGAGAACGAGGAACAGTATGTCCTAGTGCTCCTACCAGTAGAAGAGCTTAGTAGGAGCTGGAGGAAACGCTCCAAAATAGGTCTACTGGGGGCCTAGTGTGAGTTTGCAAATGTCCAAACGTTACTATCGCGTTTGAGTTAAATTTTGTCAGATAGATCTTAATGCCATTGGAATAAGATTGAGAATTAAACTCTTAACGCAAACGCTATAGTAACGTTTGCACTCCGTAGACAGAGAGCAAGTTTCACGCACGCGAATTGACTAGATGTATCCCCGAGTTCAGCTTCATCTTATAGGTGGGTTCGAACCATCTCTGTTGTAATGTCAACTCTCTCTAAATGAAATAAAACAACTTTACGGATTTTAAGCGCACTGTCTTTCACGAGTTAAGATCGAATTCTCTCTAAATGAGTTGCAAGTCTCCACACGTATACATATATATCTAATATCCAATTATTAACCTTATCCAATTAAAATAGAGGCGAAATAAGCATGATACACTGAAGCACTTACTTCGTGCTGTCTTGAATTTTAACTGGATAAAATTGATAAATGAATATAATTGTATTTACTTCTTTTTACTTTGAATAGGTTTGCTCTTGGTATCCCAATCTAGCCCAGGGGCTAAGATTAGAATCCACGATGATAACTTGTTTCTCAAAGTATGTTGTGTCTCCTGCACCAAAGTCGTAAAACAGTGGATGTCGTTGTGGCGTAGGGCCTATGGTGTTGTATGACTTTAAATCCCATTTTAGTCAGTTATTTTAACAGTACAAATCTCTAACTTGGGTTTATGGATGGTATCATAAGCGCATGTTTCTTTCTCGACATACAGTACCAAAGACTGCAATATAGTTTTGGTAGTATGTATGAGATGAATTCCATAAATAGCGATACAACATTGGAAAGTAATTATTTCAGTAACAAATAGCGATATTACATTTAAATATTAGGTAGTTTGTATGACGCACTGTTTGATTTACTGGTATGGGAAGAGTATTTTTATTAAACAAAACTTATCATCTGTATCAACAAATAGAAGTGATTTGCAAAAAAATATCTCTGAACAAGTAGGAAAGTATGTACACATTTAATTTACCTCAGATAATTTTGATACTTATAAAAGAGGTGATAATTGAAACACAGCAAAACCAGGATACATTTATTGTTACCAAAAATCAAAATTCTTAAAAACTAGTACAAAAGGCCATAGACAACTAAAAATATATAATCGTACTTCACCGTTTATTGTATTGTACAATACTAAACACTGCATTTAAAAGGTATGCTGTTGTTGTTACTAATTGTTTATAATAAATGATTCATTTTGGGAAGGATAATAAAAATTCAGGTGTAAAATTTATACACATTTTAATATAAAATGTGTCAGGCATCACAGATCATTCTAACAAACATGACTATGTCATTTATAACAAATAATTTAACAACATAAATTATGGAAAAAGCAAATAAAGTTCTCATTCCATAACGATATTAGTTGTAAAAATACAAATTCATAAGATAAAACTTGCCGTTTAGAGCTGGAAACTATAAAATATCAAAATATCTTTGATTAAACGTTAAAATGTCAGAATGTTGTTATAATATTAAAAATAATCTTGGTATTTTTATTTGTAGATGCGTTTATAATATTATAACATCATTTTTGTCACTTCAAGAACATCTATCAAATGTTTCACACATAAACACGATATTACTTGACATTAATGATTAAATAGTAAATACTGTTTAGCCACGCCCCCATTATAATTACTCGGTAGATAATGAGGCTGCCTATGGCTATAGGCCTACAGATTGCGTACGCACCTGCTTAAAATAATTCTTATAAAAAGAAAGTTAAAAAATTGACTAAGAAATGCATTTGAAAACATAATTTTCAATTGTCTAAGGAATGCTATTTGAAAACAGTTTCTTAACGTAATGTTAAATATTTCAAGGTTCAAAGTGTCCACACAGTATTAAAGTATTAAAGCAAAATGGAAGTTTCTGGAAAGAAATCTCGCTAAGAGAATTTACGAGAAAATACACTGTTTTTGTTCGGATCTTTTGAATTTCACATAATGTTGAAATATACATACTAGAGCTTACAACGCAAAAACATAATAACTTAATTTTGGGACCTGTTAAACACTTTAGTTCGCTGCCGTTTTGATATATTCAGCAAGAAATATTGATATATTATATCAGAATGCACCTTTATCTGCTGTTATGTGAAAAACGATATGTATTTCGATAAAAAATTTGTGAAATATCGAAACAGCTTTTAAGTTACTGTTGAATATGCTGACGAAACTTACAAATAGGCATCGGATAAAATCAGGTGCTTTTATGCGGTTACCAAATAGTTTTAAGTCTTTCCAAACATATTCTTGACAAAACTTACAACAATGTCACCAATATATTCGAAAAATATTCGAGTAGCGGCGCCGCTAGCGAACAAAAACGGCAACATACTTAATAAACAACGCGTTTAGGACAGTAAATAGGTTTCTGCTCAACAAACTTACAACATTTTCCAATCAATTTAAAGCTATTAAAGATAGTAGGAAGAAGAATATCTTAAAATATACTAATGAACTTTGAACGTAAAACAAAATAATCTAGAAATATGGCTACTGAGTAAAAAAAAATGAAGCTCCATCAGACTTTTCCCTCCAGGTCGTATTTTTTCTCATCTGCGTGCCTACGAAACGGAAAAAAATATTAAAAAGTGATTTTTTTAAATCACTTTAGTAACTTACAACTTACGGTTTTACAAGTTAAGAAAAGATAGTATAGTGTCACAGTCACTCATATAAACTATAAGTACATACCACATCGATGCAATCATAACGTATTCCATAGAATCATTCTTCGAGCTATCGAAAAGTTCTTCGCTGGTATCCTCAACAATGTTAAAATCCTTGCCCTTTCTGAAATGATCAACCACAAAAATACGCCATCTTTAGAATGTGTTTAAAAACAAAATGGCGACCCTTTTTAAAGCGTTTGTTTGTCCGTTGCGTGCATTAGTGTTTCCCGTGGAGAATACGTTCCGTTTCAAGCAAGCAGGTTATTTATTATCAAACAAAAACACTTCTTGGTTATGTATCAGTTATTCTTGTGTGTTGTTGAGAATATGCTGTTTTTGTTTTCTATAAATCCCCCTGTATTGCTTTCTTTAGTGTGTGTAGTGAATGTTTTCTATGTATTAGTATCCCAAACAGTTTTGATTATTTCGTATTGCTTTGTCGGTCGGTAATGATTTATTTTATATTTTTCTACTCCTTTCCACTTTTTCATCGCTTTCTTAATGTTATCAATGTTTCTTTCTTGGCGAATCTCTTATTTTTTTTTCACAAACTTGGTCCTTCGACGAATGTGGGTAGGTTTTTTTACGACATTCCCAACATAATTAAATGAATGCATTCTGAAAGTTTTTGAAATGAAGTATTTTGGTTCTTCAGGTCTTGGAGAAGGTATAAAAATAAAATCATGCAAATATTCTCATTTCTCTGGTGCTATCGAAATATTGTGGATAGCTATTCCTACATGCGCATGCAGTTTTATAACACGGTTTCAATAAAAAAAATACAATCATATTATTCAGCCTTGGTAATTGCTTCAATATTTTCTTTCTTGATGCGCTTCTCTGATTCCACGTGATGATCAAATATTCATTTCAAAATAGTTAAGAATAAATGAGTGTGACGAGACAGTAGGTAGGTGAGGTGTTATAGAAACACTGACAGCTTACACACTATGTTAGTAGCCCAAATGCCAAACCATGTTAGTAGTTCACGAAATACAGATAAAAGAAAACAATAAGTCCGTTTGAGTCACAAAAATTGTCACGTCTAAGTTTTTTTTTCGTTTCGGTTGTGCACTTAAAACCAATGCTTTTTATTTATGTTACGCATACAAAAAAGTGGGAATATTGTCATTGTACAATTGGAATTAACAACAGGTTCATTAAATCGCTTGATTTTTTTATCGTATAGCTTAAACATATAAAAACTAAGCTGTATTTGTTTTATACAAATACGATAAAAAGTTTCGGATTTACACGTTTTCAAACTTCAAGATACGCGCGCTCTTTGCGTCACGTAATTGTATACCGTTTCATACAATGAAGACGACTCTCTGACCAAATCGGTCAAGCGTGAGCCGCTAGCTGCATACAAAGTATTATACAGTGACGTCACAAAATAAAACGCCGACCCGAAGTTAAAGATTAAATATCTCTCGAACTATACCTCATATGGAAAAAAATAAAATAAATATTTTTCATGTACTGCATAATGGTATATAAATCTCAAAATGCTGTTAACCCCTATTGTACACGGCTTAAAATCAACTTATTTAGTTAAATGGAGCTTACAACATGACAATTTCGTTTCAAAATCATAAAGAAAGTGTTAGTAAAGTGTCACGCTTGTATGAGAAAAAGAAATACATGACAGTTGTAATGATTATGAACAAGATTATGAACTTTAAATACTGGGACTAGTATAACACCGAAATTATTTTTGTGTGATTGTGTAGGAAAAGTAAGATCACACTACTTATCTGATACCCTTTTTTGTTTCAAAGCAATAATAATGATGGATCTGTACAACTAAAATTAAGTGTTGTCACAATTGAATTTATTGCAATTAAAGTCGCTGACAGAATGCGTTCCTGATAGATCATGTCAGCAGCTGCATTTTAGTAATCTTATTCCTTTTGTAGGAGAAAATTAGTCAGATTTTAAGGGTTAAGATAAAAGGTTTTTAACACAACATGTGTCTTGTTTTCAATGTCAAGTACTCATAACTTCTTTTTAACATACAGCGTGCGTAAACACAACAAATTAAAACAAACATACCTGTAAAACACGTAGTGCTGTAGCATGAAGAATATGTCGAAGATGAGACTGAACAGCCCCAGGCCGAATTTAGTGATATCGCCAAAGATTGATATCCAATCGTCATAGTTGTATGCGTTGAGCGTCATCTGCAGGATGGACAGGAAACCGCCGACGAAGTCCAGGAATATGTTGCCGATCGACCAGCCCTCGGTCGACTTGCGTTGGTAGTTCATGTATGCCTGCGACAATGGTTTTTTTTGTCAGAGCTTAGTTAACTATCGTTTTTTTTTATTATATAGGCTTACTCTGATTCTGTATCGTTAGATTAAGAAGAGGCCTAAGATGGAGCGAGCTTGATTAAAAAAGCCTATTCACTTGAACTTTATATATACTAGGCTTGTAGGCACCTGGGAATACAGACGCAGGCAGGGAATTCCACTCCCTGGCTGTGCGCATACTAAAAGATGAGAAACAGCTCTTTGTACTCAGACGGGGAATATCAACCAGGTAGCGGTGATAGCCCGCAGTACGCCTGGACACCCGGTGGTAAAAAGGAGCTGGTGGGATGAGCTCATGCAGCTCAGTAGCACACTCCCCGAAGAACAATTAGTAGAATATCGACAATAAAGCTTAGATATATTATATAAATGACTAGCGGATCCTCGCGCTTTTAACCGCGTGGTGCCCGTTCCCGTGGGAATATCGGGATAAAATATAGCCTATGTCACTCGGGAGAAATATAGCTTTCTAATGGTCTAAGAATTTTCTAAATCGGTCCAGTAGTTCCTGAGATTAGCGCGTTCAAACAAACAATCTCTTCAGCTTTATAATATTAGTATTATTATAATATTAGTATAGATATACTACTAAAATAACTTTTAGGAAACCCAAACTTATCCTAATAGCATAAAATCTCAAAAGCTACACACTTTCGACATATGTTTAAAGACCGTAGTAGCAGTAGTAGCCAGTTTGCTATGCATATAATCATAGTTACAGTAGTAGCCAAATTTTGTCCCTCTGATTGTAGTACCTAAGTCATAGTCTACTACACTAGCGAGCGAAGAAAACGACCTACTGCGTTATTTTCATACAAATAAGCTCAAACCACACAAACTTAGTTTTTTTTTATTTTTTCTAAGTGTAAACGGCTGATTTGCCTCGATGGAGCTGCCGTGCTAGAGACAAAAGATACTAAATAAATAAAGATAATAAAAAAGGTCTTTTTATAGCCTAATAAGTAAAAAAATGATTTGGCAACGATTTGTCGATTTCTTTGCTCAGAAGCGTATTATTAGCAGTAACTTACCTGTGGCACATATTTGATGAGCGTGATCGCCAGCTTGATGTAGCTGCAGTAGTAGAGGAAGTCCAGCCACTCCACTTGTTTAGCAGCCGCTAGCGAAGCTGTGACCACCACCACGCCAGAGAACAGCCCCAGAATACCCCGACCCGCGTTTGATACCCGTTGGTCGTCGCGCTGATGAAAACAATCATAGTGTTTTACCGAAGGAAAATTAAGCAAGTTAATTTATATAGATTGGGCGCCGGTTGCACCACCAACAGATAAGTTCTGGATAAATTATCTGCCAGATAGTTTGTCATATTTTTCAAATTAAAACTGTCTGTCGGATAAGCTGTCCAGAACTTATCTGTCGGTGTTGAAATCGCCCTTAAGGTGGATCGTTTTCCATAGTAAAGTATTTTTCCATTCACGGGCGAATGAAGCATAATCATAAACTTAAATGATATCCTTTGGTATTTATTATGATGTTTATTTGAGGTAAATTATATTTCCCAGATAAAAACAGTATAATAATCGCATAAATCAGTCGAAAATTTTGTTCAATTTTGTTAATGTGTGAGTGCACACTGACAGTATCGTACGCTAAAGTTGAGAGTTTAGTTGGCGTGTGCGTGGCTGCGTTGCCAGCTCGATTATCCCTCGATCCGTACACTGTTGCCGCTCTTCCCATTATTTTATTCCATTCAAATTATTTATATTACAACTTAGCACCATGTCTAGCGTTATAAAGTTATAGATATTTTTGTAGGAGAACTATCTCCAATGAGCAATATGAGCATGTAAAATATCGCGAAAGATGACGAAATACAAAACCTTAAGATATTTTAGTTTGGTATTATATTTATTTATTTTGCTGTAGAAAAGATTTAAGATTAAAGAAATACCATCCAAAAAGAGTAGATTTTTATTTTAGTTAGGATTTGAAAAAAATACCTTTTTTCATAATACATATAACTAATTTATCCATCTATCAAATTATACTAAACATAGCTATTTATGCACTGTCAACGAATACAGAGATGTTTTTTAAATAAGTCCGATACTTAAATAATATTATGATTTTATTTCCTACAGAGTATTTTGCCCTATTTTTGAAAACTTGTGCTTCTTGCATTCTAGATCTCGGTTTGCAATGGTTCATGTCTTGACGTTATGACTTTACATGAGGCGTCACATTATACAAGTGTTTTTCTTTCGTTCGATACATTTTTATATGATTATAATAGTAATTATAATTGCAATATTAGAAATATTATAATTTAGAGGTTATCCGTTCGTGTTAGTGAACAGACAATAAATATGGAGCCAAGAACTTCGCGAAAAGACTATAAAAATCACCAATATTCTGGTTCCAGAATACTGGTGAAAACTGGCATGCAAGTGCATGGAAAAACCACACAGCACAAAGCCCAGGGCAAACAGTAAAAAAATATATTGCTCAAAAAGGAAAATCTCAAAAAAGACGGAAAAACTACACACGTACACGGCTTTTCGTCCCCAAATGTAAACCTAACCGGAATTATGGCCCAAAGGCACAACAGGCAAATGAGCCAATTGTAGAACCAGACCTGAAAAAAGCATGTCTCTTAAAACTAAGAGAGTTTCAAAAAACTAATCAGGAAATTCAAGGCATTGAACACCTAACCATAGGACAACACGAAAATGATGTGTACAATACACACAGATGTGACAGGCTAACTGCAAGTCAGTTTGGAATGGTAAAGTCTTTCAAAGGGTTGATTCAATTAGGTATACCCCATTTTTGTGATATACCGCAAAGTAGCATGCTCAATTTTGCCTCTGTTACAGATATGTAAACGAAAATCGACAACACCCTGCCACAACCCAGTAAAAACAACTTTATATAAAAACAATGTTCTTACCAAAGATATGTCATTTGGTCAATGCAACGAGTCGGTGGCAAGGACATTGTTCTCTGAAAATTTAAAAAAAAATGTGCGACTAGCATGGCTCTTCATTGACAAAGAGTTCGGCTTTTTAGGTGCTAGTCCAGATGGTATGTGGCAGTAATTGATTACAAATCATTGTTGTTCTGTCCAAATTATTTATGAAAACATTATTATTTATTGCATTCAATGAATTTCAGGAGTTATAGAAGAAGAAAAATCTCTTTTGAAATCAAATGTTTCCCCTCATTGGCTCGCAACAATCAAGATATGAATTCTGCTGCCAAAGACAGAAAAAACTTCCCGCTCTATATTGATAGCAATGGGAGTTTACAAATCAATAAAAAACACAACTATTACTATCAGGTTAGTACCAATTACATGCTGTTGTTACATGCAGTAAACGAACAGTGTGCTTCATTGGATACATTTTCACATCTATCTATTCTTGTTACAGACAGATCCAGGGGCAACTACGGATTTCCAAAATGAATATATGCTACTTTGTGGGCTATATTTCTCCAGCTCATGATATTACTGTACTGGAAATCGAGCGTGACGAAAATTTTATTTCGAACATGTTACACAAATTGGTATCATTTTATAAAAAAAACCGTTTTGCCGGAGGTGGTACTTCGAAGAGTTCAAAATAATCAAAACTGTATAGATATTTCATTGTGGTAGCACAAATACCATTAATTACCATTATATCAATAATTGTCTTTCTATCATAAATGTCTGTCTGTTGGTTTTACAAAAATTCTGGTTTTGAAGGTGGTACTTCGAAGAGTCCGAAATAATCAAAACTGTTTAGATATTTCATTGTGGTAGCATTATACTTACTTCATTGAAATACAATTATACCAATAATTGTCTTTCTATCATAAATGTTTGTCTTTTAGTTTTACAAAAAATAAATAAAAAACTGTGCAATAGTAAACACCTGATTTTAATTTTGAACTCGCGCAAAATGACAAAATATATTTCACAACTAAAATAATTTCATAAAAAGAGATAATTTTTTTTTTGGGCCCGTCTCTAAAAGTATCGCCCAACAAAGAAATAAATAATTTACGTAAAGAACTGGTCATTTGGAGCATAAAAGTTGTAAGATTACTCTAAGTCAAGGTATACAAGTTCAAAGATTAGATTTTTTTTTCTGGCACTTTCTGAATGGGCCCAAAAATGTATGGACCCTGAATGATCTCCTTTGCATAAATTTACAAAAATAAAACAAATTAAAAGTTAAAAAAAGTAGAGCACTCAGAGATTTGAACCCGGTATCTTACGTGATCAAGCTGAGACGCTTACGCACATAGTCAAATTGTACCTTTGAATAGTCGCCGAAATTTACTAACGCTTCAGTTGACAGCAAATTTTATGTATGTGTGTGAGAATCATTCGCGCGCCACTTCGATGCACAAATAAAGTGACTTTAATACTTAAAATACCATATAAGTAATGTTAGGTGCATTACAAATATTACGCTTTTACCGGTAATTTCTTTACATCCTAAAAATTTTAACTATTTCGTTGTAAAAATAAATAAATACGCTCTATCAGGACATTAACGCCATCTGTTGGCGCGGCAGTGCCTAGCTGACCGTGACGAATCACCTTAAGGCTCTTACAAAAAAAATAATATCAGACATTACACACATTGATGCAATAAGTAATTAATTACGTTAGGCATTGTGTTTTGGATAACAGAACTAATGGATATATTACAAATAATAATAAACCCACACAGTGGTGGTCATAGAATTAAGGATGCTGCTAAGAAAGATATCATTTTAAAATTCCAATGAATATTAAAAAATATATTACTTCTAGAAATAAATTGGAATCAGTGAAAGTTATTACAATCACAAGGTAAAATAAATTGGGAAATAACTATATAATATTTATGAGTTATCCTTAATGTTAAAGTTAAAAAAGGTAAGTACATAATTTTAAATAAACTATTTATAGTAGTACTAACGTACAGAAGTTTCTCTGCGTAAATTCATTGAAATAAATAGTGACTCTTGCTCCTACACAATAAAGAGCAGTTTAGCTCGCACAGCGCTCCTTCCCAAACGTATTATTTTTCTACTCGTTGCGTCTCCTTCTAACGCTTAACTTTATCCTTTCCGACGACGTCAGCCCAACTGATTCCCTCGTGCAATAACCTTTCGAGTACGTCACGAACGAAGGGCTGCAGGCTAATAATTATCGAAGCGCAGCGTGCTATTACACTTATAAATCTTTAAATACACAAGTATTTTGACTGAAAATGAGTTAGATAATCTTCTCACCTCATAGATGAAGCACTGCGTGATGGTGACAAGCGTAGCGAAGCAGGCGTGCAGCGAGAAGAATACGTCGTTCAACTGCACCGGGTTTAGCCCGCGCGGGTGCCGGCTGAAATACTCGCTCTGGAACCAAACAACACATTTATTTACTATGCCATTCAAATAAGAATAGGATGAAACATGCGCCATTTTGCGACGTCATTCTGTCAAACTAACTTCACTTTAGTACGGTATGGAAAAAAGAAATCGAGGAAAAATAAAATAAAAATCAAATTCGTTAAAGTATGTATTGTATGGGAGCCGAATTTACATTACATAACTAGTGGTATAAAATTAATGTCGCGACTCTAATTTTTCATCAACTAATGTACGCGTAAATATCCACTTTCATCATGCGTCAAATAGTTTCGTAATGTAAATTCTAATTTTGCGAAGTCCTATCTGTAAAAAAAATAGTGTTATATCGATTAATTAATACGTTTTTTTCAAACGGTACTTTCGCGTCCGAAATTCAAAAGCCAACGTCCATCCTATTCTTATTAGAACGACATAGTATATGATAGTTTATTACTAGAAAAATACTAAGAAAATCGACTCAACAAGTTGCTAAGACTGAGCTGACGCTGACCGTTTGAGCCATAGACCTTTATCGAGATACGCGGTAAAAGTGGACCTACCTTGCGAGCAAAAAGTTTGACCCACGGTCAAAGTTTTCCGACTTAAGTCAGTCCGCGTGAGACCATTATCATGAAAACAAGTTACTCAGAAACGAGAATAGTTAATTGTGCAGTGCTTTCTTGCAAGAGCTCGTCAATAACATTTCCACATCACTAAATCTCGCTCGTAACGTCATGGTACATACGAAAAATTCGACACCCTAGGTTCTCATACAGTTTGAAGTGCTCTTTTCGGCTATCTCGATATAGTTCTGTGGTTTGAGCAACTGGTGAGGTGAGCCGATTATATTTAATTGTTTAATAAATTGTTTAGAAAATAGATTGTATTAAACGGCATTGAAAATGTTTAATTTTAAAGTCATAAAATCAATACATTTTATTTTAAAGTGGTACACTTATTGCAGGTAAAATAATAGTAACAGAAAAGTCATTATTACATAGAGCTCAATATAAATTTTACTTAATCCGAAACCGAGGCGAAGACCTTTAATAACTTTTGTAATCCATATCCATCCCTATTTATTCTATATCCTGATATTTATTGGGCGTGTAGACCAGAGTATTGGCGGATGGCGACGGTCAAGACGGCGATATCTAGACCGTGATGAGTATCACGATATAATTATACGATTGAACGTCAAGCTTTGGCCATGGAATTTTACACAGTAGAATGTTTTAAAACAAAGCAGTGCGCACAGAATTCTTGGTAACGTGTCCCATATAAAAAGACTACCTACCTAATAATTTTTAACGCTCGAAAAACAACATAAGATGTAAAAGTAGGTATGTTTGTAGGTTACTCAACCGACGTACTACGCGTAACTATTTATAATTAGAAACTACAACAAACCTAACCAACAGGTCATTACTAAGGTCGATAATTAGAATATGAATACAAAAGCACTCTTTCTACGCGTGGTACTAAATCATTCATGTATTCCGAGTGACGTTTATAATTTGAATTTGTGATGATTACGGAATGAAATTAGCGTAACAATTGAAAGCAATTGTTGTTTGATAATTTCCATTTAACGCGATCATTATCAACTATAACCTTCTGACCGTCTTTTCCAAGTTATGCTTTCATTTAGGTCTGCCAATACCTTCATTCAAACTACACAATACTGCATGATCTACATTTAAAGAAACTGAATCAAAATAAACACAGTAAAAAAATAAACAAGACACATTACATATTTAGATTACATATTTTATTAAGGCATACATGGTATCCCAGCATAGATATAGCGGAAAGTTCCTAATTAAGTATTAATTCGGTGATAGTGTCATGAATCTTTTGGCAAATTCTGTTTTTACTTTATTTTTTTTATTGTTGTTATTTTTATTTTATTTTACATACGATCTTTGCGTGTTCAATGTTACCATTGAAAATTGTAACTAGAACTGTTAAGTGTTTGTTTACTTTTATGCCACTTGTCCTTAGTTATATCATCCTACTCGTAATTATTTTACTGGCCAGCACAACTGCCATGGTTTCACGAAATGATATGCAATTATGTAACCATAAAATCTCCGCGGTGGGGGGGCGTTGGTGACCTGTATTACGGGTTTTACAAACCTATCTCAGGCGCCAGTCTCTCAGCCAAGGGTTGTAATGTGGTCGATGTTATGTGCTGCTTGCATATAACATCGACCAAAAAAATTGTTATGTATAACCATTGTTGAGGGACAAATAAATGATTTTTTTTTTTTTTTTTATAATCTTGAAAACTATTAGGCGCATATTTTAATAAAATAGAATTGGTTGCGGGTTCAGTTCCCGTCTGAAAATAACTTGTGAGGGGAGAATTTTTTCCTCGCGTTTTTCTTAAAAAAAATTACGAAATTTTATATTTCTTACCTATCTCTAAAAATAGATAGCCTTATCTTGGATACCTAGTTACCCAGAAACCATAAGCAAAAAATATCTAATAAACTAAACTTCAGTAAGCCCACTAGAGTGTCTATAGCATTTTCTATCTCTAACGAGAATAGGTTATTGAAATCGGCTGTTAATGGAGTAGTTAAGAAAATTTAATTAAATGATAAACAATCGTATAAGAAAAACATACCTGAATTTCTTTAGAAAAGTAAAGAGCGCAGTTGAACAGCGAATACATAGTGAATCCCATGATGTTGAGGGCCAAGAAGTCAAAGTTCAATCCGACGACGCTTTTGCGCTTGAAGTTGATGTAGATCTGAGGGTAGAAGGAGACGGACCATGCGGCGAAGTAGATCCAGCCCATGATGTAGGAGATGACGCTGATGATGTGGGAGTGCATCACGGTGATGCGGAGGAATACCGTGTCGAGGCTGTAGAGGTAAATTTGGTGATTAAAATCTGTGAATACTGGCAAAGTTTCGTTTTTTATGATCGACGGGGAGACTCGTAGCCTTCATCATACCTGATGTTAAGTATTGATAAGGCTGAAGATGGAAGCGAGCTTCTCCCGGAACCCTCAACCACTGAGGGACTGGCTATCTTATCTCTAACTGCCGGAACACAACAATGCTGAAAACGTTGTTGTTATGGCGTCAGACTTAGATAAGATAGTGGTAGCAAGCCAGGCGAACCTACAACTACAAGTCCTACGACCAACCAAACCGAATACAATATGTACCCACGCTGGGAATCGAACCCGGGACCACTGGGTCTGATACCGGTGTTTGTTACCACTAGACCACAGAGACGGTTACTAGATCACAGTGGCGTTTCGTTTGATTTAGAATACTTTAAAGGTACAGGAGGCAGCGTTAAATTATTGATTGTTTTTGAATATTCCCTTTTTTAGCGCAAGAAATCTTACCCTTCAAAACGACGAAGCTTTTAGAATTGTAATTCAATTGCGGAAACTATTAATAGTAATTTTGCAAGTTATTGCGCAATTGACACCCCTTTTGTTCTTCTTCAACTGGGGTATGATTTATAATGCTAATGAAACGGTATATAATATAGTGTTGTATAAGAAAGGTTCTGGAATTCCAAAAGATGTGAAACTCGGCTCCTGGGTTGATAACTCCTTAAATACCTTGTGGTTTAAAGGACGGAGTGAAGATAGTGTCCACGCCACGAAAGAAGTCCCTTGAGAGCGGCGCTGCAGTCTACGGACTGATCGCTCAACATTCGAAAATAATCTCTATTACTATGGAGATAACTTTAGGTCCTTAATATTCCGCGGGACTTCTTTCATGGTGCGGACTCAACATATGTGAAATGGTGAAATGCGCTGTACGCAACCTATTTCACAAGTCATTTACACTTGATGTTGGACTTAAAAACCAGTAAAGATGTATACTTACGAGCGAAAATATGGAATCCCTATTCTTGGAACTTGCAAGAAAAGTGATTCCATATTTTTTGGTCGTCAGTAAAGTTACTTACTTGCTTAGCCTAGTAGGCGTAAAATAAAAGGTGCCCTCTGTCCCGGGGCCCTTGACTTATCCGCAAAAGTCGTACGTGATCTGTACCACGCAATCGAGTTCAAGAAAGCCTAGTCCTCAAACTTGAGTCATAACTTCTTTGGATGTTGGATCACTCCAATTCTAGAATACGTACTTACTTGATGACTCGACTAGTTTCCCGGTTCAGGCACTGCGATCATCAAATCTGTCAAAAGATATAAAGCAGAAGAAATGCGCTTACTTGACAAACCCAGCCGGCGTAACGTTAAAGGTGACGTCCGAGTGTCCCGGACTCTTGCCGTATGCGCAAACGTCGTACGTGATCTGTACGCTGGGGTTGGGTTCAGGCGATCCCGGTATCTCCACCGTGCCGGGGACCAGTTGGATGAGATCGGGGTGTTGGATCTGGGCTGCCACCTCCAGTGTCGTGTTGTATTGGCCACTGAAAATGTACCGGACTTGATGTAGGCAAGCATCGCTGAAGCTACTATTGGAAAAATTTAATTATAGTCTATCAAATCTAAGAAGTACCGTTTGACAGCTTCGTCATATTGAAAAATAAGGAAGGGGTCAAAGCTATAATATCCGTACGTACATCTTATGTTTTGGTGCGCACTGTTCATCCGTCCGCATTTTTAGGTTTTTTAGGGGTTTTTTGATTTTCCCGACGTTTCGGCACCTTTACAGCTGCCGTGGTCACGGGATTTCTATAATATCCGATTCATACGAGATATCGATTTAATTTCTTAAAGTATGTATATGAATCGATTATAGTTTTTCGGATTTATACATTATGTCGTAGCTAATTCTTAAAATTTAAAACTTTATTATGTGGCCGCATTACAATTGGCATTATTTTAAACAGTTCTATTCAAAGAAATGGAAAATACTATGGTTTGGCCAGATTAATGAATTAATTAAATGAAATTAATGAATTATCATTAAATCTAAAATTACGGCTAAAATAACCACGACTCATTATCAATAAGTTCGGTTATTCGTATATTTTTACCGATTATTCTTATACAAGTGAATTCGAAGTGTCGCAACACTCTCGGAAAGAACGTGACGTTGTGACTAAGTACAGAAAAAGAAAGTTTTTAGTGTATATTGCTTATTTGTCTTTATTTGAATTTTAATTTAGTGATTTAGAATTGTAAATCATACGATTAAATCGAAAATTCTTCATAATTTCACAGTTTAATGATTCTTTTTATTCACATTGTGTGAGTTACGCCTGTACAAAGTTATGTCGGCTTGAAAAATATGTAACGTCAAACGGTACTACTTAGATTTGATAGACTATGGGCCGGTTTCAATAATCTATCCCTAACAAGAGGTAGACCTATCTTGGTTACGTTACTTAGCAACTGCTGTTATTTTGGGTTATTTTAGGTTGATTAACAAAAATATCAAGGCAACAAAGCTCTAGTAAGCCTATCTCTTACTGCGGATAGGTTATTGAAAACGACCGTATAACAATATTACACTTGTAACGATTATCCACTCAAGTTAAAGCTCATTTTTATTTACGGTTTTCTTTTATTGTTATTCAATATTCAGGGTTATTTGTAAAACACAAACAACCTCGCAGGGGTAGATAAATAATATTATAAACAACAACGATTTCAACGACTTTTTCGGAAAAAGAAACAGTCGCAGAAAAATCGTTGAATTGCTTATGATGTCAGTAATGGTATTTTACGAATGAACCTTTAAACGGACGACATAGCAGCTTTCAAAACGTAGTACCTAATAACAGCCAATGAAAGATCTATACTTATTATAATACACTTATCTCAAATGTGTTAATTACAATAAAAAGGATAAAAAGTGACTTAATTACTTACATTTGAACTAATTTTAGAAGATAAGTTTGGTCGACCAGTATTTCTAGATCTGTGACGTCAACATACATTTTTTCGATTTGGGAATGTGCACTTGGTAAACCTGAAATCAATAAAACAATATATGAAACCTACAAATGTTGTATAGAAAAATATAAACATAAGATAACCCAAAGTGACGTCTAATGTTTGAGGATAAACTAATACCCAAGGTTTAAAATCTCGTATATACGAATTATCCTTAACAATTTAAAAATAACTTTGTTTTCTAACCGGTTTTTACAATCAGTGACACAACTTCCACAATAAATTAGGCATTGAAATATGTAATTTTAAGTGTAAGGAATAATAATTAATGCAAAACTTTAGTAAGTGTGCTGTTTCTATCGGAGAATAATTCACTTTAGGACAATAAACTCCCATGGTCACTATAACTAACATTATTACAAAAAACGGGTAATACCGTTTTTCCTAATAATGTTAATTTACTTCGGGCTGAAATTGTCAAGCTCGGTGGCGCCCGGGCTCGCGCGCTCTTTCTGCTATCTTCGCAATGAACAGTCGCGGGATGGGTGACCAAAAATGTTTTATCTCGAGGATGGAGGACCATGCTTCGGAATACAGGATAATTTGATCACGGTCGTATTTGCAATCGTTAATGGTTACACCCACCAATCCGTATTGGGCCCCCATTATTATTATCCAACGATTACGAAGGCCAGTGTCATTAACTGGCTGATGATGATGAGGGTTGATATTTTTAAGCACGAAGCTCTAATGGCGGATATTAGCCACTACCTCTGCCTTAAACCGCGTGCCGGCAAATATCAACAATATGATACGGCTGCTTTAGTCTCTTTTCAATTTGATTATTGAATTATTTGCGGCCTCTTGGTCAGTTCGCACTAAATCTAAGGCGATATACTGATGCCGGTAGTAGGTACAATTAAATACTGTAATGACCGCTCCCCTTAAAGTGGATATTATAAAATGAACCTCAAACTTACCTATAAATAACATGGCTATAACGATGTGTACAAAACAGTTGCTTATTCTATGACTAGCAGAGATTCCAGCTCCCTTGGGGAACAATACTGTACTGCCGCGCGCCATCTTTGTTGTTGCTTTATCTGTGGACAAACAAATATGAATTTCAATAAAACATTACTTATAAGTTATTGGCTCTGGTTTTTCTACGAAAGATGTGTAGGTATGTTACCCGATTCTGAAGGATACCGAATATCGACATTAGGAACCAGTATAAGGAAAAGATGTTTTAGATCATAAGATACAAATATAAGAAGCAAAGTCAAGGTTCCACAAAACAAAATAGCAAACCATACATTTCTTAGTAAAACCGTCACCTTGAACGACGCACAAAAGGAAATTAAAAAACCACCCAAGCACACAGATGTTTCTGCTGTTTAAAACCAGCTATAAAAAAATATATGAGCAATAAAAGTTATATAATGGAATCCTAGCGATAACGAAAACGAATAACGCTAAGGAAAACCTTCGAAAATACATTTTATGGTATTGAATTTTAGGCATGCCTATTAAAGTAACTCGTGCGCAAGTAATACTTGAAGTAATATTTGAAATAGCTTCGCTTGATTTGAAGACATGTGTTTTGCGATGTGAATGAAATGAAAATTTTCCACTTCTTCACTATAACGACTGTATCAAGTTCAAGGATCCGGTAACCTATTAGAGGGCATATTAACCTTTATTGCACTACTGTTATAGGTTTATGTAAAGATAGTAGCTGTGGGCGATTTCATTCATGGACTTTATTCCAGGTATCTTTAGAAACTTTTGTCCTCTAAGTATTCCTTTTTCAACATAAATTTTCGCGTTCAAATGCAACCTATATAGAAAATCTATCAATGTTAAAATCGGTCCAGTGGTTCCGGAAAGAAGAATTAATAAAAGACAGACAGACAGACAGACAAACGATGTCACAAAAAGATAACGAGAACCCAATCCAGGTAATTTCTCTTACGAAGCTTCGAGATAAAAAGAGTTTTCACTCGCATGGAAATCTAAGGCTCATGTTATATTAGTATCACATTAACAACTTTCTTAGGAATAGAGATTCCAGTGCTCCTCACAGTCAGCAACAACACATGAAATCATTTTATAAATCTGTAATTTCTCAATTTGTTGGAAACTGTTACGTATTAGGCGCTACGAAAAAGAAGGTCGAGGAAATTTCACGTAATCTATTGGGTATCCCAGGATGTTGCTGGTCTTATATATAGGTACTAGGTACTTGCAGAGCTAAATTTATATTTATATCAGTCCAATAACTAAATCGAGTTATAAAAATCAAGTAGTTTATATCATAACATAACTATATCAGATAATATCATAAATTATTATTATATTCGGTTCATATTAGATGCATTGCTCATAGGTATCGTTCTTGTTATTTATAATTATGTATATATTAGTACTCATAATAAGTTAAATTAAAGACATTAACTGTATCAAAGCAAACCTATATCTTTATGTAGTATAGACTTTGTGATTGATCACATAAGGGACAAGCCCTTAATACCATTAGAATGGGTACACCAATTTTCTTGTTATCTTCCAGCCTTGATACAACATTATTAGGAGTGTCACTTGAAATGTTTCCTCTAAGAACAACAAAAAATGTTAGTGACCAACTGAACAAAAGATATTTGTCTTGGTCAATGTTGTTAAAGACAGGAAAACCAATTTATCATTTGTTTGCCATTTACATAAAAGAAAAGTTTTCTATAGAAAACGTAATGAAAATTAAATATGTATTATTGATATCTACAACATTGTAATTGTATGTAACAATGCTAACGATACCACAAAGTTTTGTAAAGGTATGTAAATGTATGGAAACTGCATTTAGCAAAAATAGGACAACAATATAATGATCCTTAATGAAATGTTTCTCATTTATGGCCATAATGTATTAAATTAAAGCACGTATGGACATATTGAGACCATATTAAACGAGACAAGTGGCAACCTCGATTACACGGTACACTTAAACATCGGTTTGTAGAACAACGGATAAAAACTGGTCAATCTTCAAGACATCGGCTTCACAGAAAGTAGAAATCGTCAATCGATTTTAGACCTTATCGGCAAAAGGATGTCAAAAGCAGGCAAATTATGTAACCAACGATGTTATTACGACTAGAGAATTTTTCAACAAGTTAATTTTCCCACGGAGTCAACTTTACAATAGGTTTATTAATCCTATTGTTAATAAACAAAAAATAAAGAATGTATATATTAAGTAAAACGTCTTCTTTGCATACCTACAGACAAAAAAACTTGAAGTATAGATAAGGATACTCTTCAAAAGCCTCGAAATGAATTAAAGGCAAAAAATGCCCTTTAATTACGGAAATACTTAACAAATTCTCTATTGACACTTTATATTGTTGTGAATAACATAAGCTGTAACAAAATACGAAAAGTGAATAAAAGATTTGACGACGGCTCCATCCAGAAGAATCCGTGACGGATTACACCTGTTTATTCGTAAATAACTGAAAAGTCGTCACGGATTCGCTGGAATGTACCATGAAGGATGAAAAATCTTTTTGTATTGCAGCTTTTGTGGACGATTATAAAACAGTGACTCTTATGAATGACCAATCGATAATGACTTATGTATGTTAGTCCTAAAATTCAATTTTTATGGACTTTTCAGATCTATCAAGAAGAATCGGATAAAGGAATTCAAAAATAGTAATTAGATGGTTTACTATTTTAACACTTATATCTTTTGTGTACAATCTAATTGACGTTTCACCATTGGACAATTTATATACTTAGGAGATCACTATTACAGTCAAGTACTTCAAACTGAAGAAAATGTGATAAAACTAAAAGTATTAAATATTTGAACGATGGAAACACTTCTTGCTAATCTTTAACACATTTTCCGTGACTACGAAGATAACTCATATCTATAACAAGATTGTTTGACAAATATCTTAAAACCTCTTCCGAGTTATCACACCTACGACTGCAATTCATTGTACGAGTATTATGAGATAACTACTGTATTAAGAAGACTAAACTTCTATTCAAATGCTAGCACATAATAATTTTCAGAAATGCCGCACAAACAAAAAAAAAATCTATACTAAATAGTTCAGACTATTCAAGACCAAAATTCGTGGTTTCACAGTTTACAATGTCGTATTTACATTCCGTTATCGCCTCGCGAGCGGCGCACGCGGCGATTTACCGCAAGTTTAAGGCAGCACACTACTGGGTTACCGTAACTAATCAATATGGATGGTGTGCTCGTTTTATTTGAAGGAGAATGCTCTTTCCTAAGGCGTCTGTACATGTTTTGTGTCCCCGAATTCTAAAACATCAAAACAAACAGAATGACAACGTGCAAAGACTTCATTCTAAAATTTAGTGCAATGTTTAGCCAATGTATCTCTTATATTAATTTTAAATTAACCGGTCCAAATAACTCGAAATCCCAAACGTCAAATAAAGTAACTTCATGATACGATTACGGAATTTCGCAAGTGAAATTAAACCGGTACCCAAAAATAATAAACAGAATTGCACCACTAATGCAAAATGCACTAATAATTAGTTTCAAACAGGCAGGTACAGTGCAGTTCGTTTATAATCAAAACATTCCTTTCGAAGCGCGTACGCACGTTCTATATAACTTTGAATTCAATGTGAACACCGTTCAATCAGGTTATATACCCGAGTTGTATTGACCCAACATAACAATCTCCCAAGGTGAACGAGATTGATTACCCAAATATAAACTTAATTGTGGTCTATACTAGCAAATAAGTTATTAATGTAAACTACTGATACCGATTGCTTTCACGACCTTACGATAAAAAAAACAAATAAATAGTAGCAGCACAAACTACATGAATGATTCAGCACTAAAAAATAACAAAGAATATGATAATACATTTTTCAGAACAGACTTTAAGGTGCTTGAGATAATCTAAGCTCACCTGATTAGGAGACAAAAGACCCGCCAAGTGTATCCAAAAAAAGCCACAATAGTGTAATCAATGACAGATGAAACAAATCAACAGTTGCACCTATCAACTGTAATAAACCAAACTAGTTGATCCAAAAAAAACAAGGAAACTACCGAACAGCCTCGACTGGTTCTTCTATTCTATGACTGAATGAGAACTACTTCGACGAAACAACTTACTTTTGCTACCGGAAGTCGAGTTAATTGCGATAAAATCGTAGTAACAAGTTGCCGATAAACTGTTGCAAACGATTCTCAATTTCACGATTCTATAACTCACTATCACGAATAATACCACATGAAATCAATGACATTATTGAAGGGATTAATGACATGATTAAAAGAAAACGGACAGGACTTAGGAGGTAATACAGGTTTTAAAACCCCAAAATTCCTGCACTGGTAATGTCATGTATGATGTGTCAACTGAACCAAGACTTTCACCATAAAAAAATCAATCATCATCAAATAAGAAATCCCACTGCGATACTTAATTAATCTATCCTGAGATGATTTGAAGTCAAATGCGGAACCACGATAATTCCATCGCATAAAAAAAATTAAGTGAACATTCTAGATAGGATTCAATGTAAGTAGTGATCACGAGATTCTAAGTGTTCGAAAGCGGTCCATACTTTCGCAACTCATTAGGTGATATACCGGTCCAAACACCCAACATTGTACATTGATTCTCTAATCTACCTTATGGCAAAGCATTTAGAGTTTTATTTACCAACAAAAATTAAAACGTGGCTTTAGATCAGATAACTACCGCATGTCCTCATCGACATTTAATTTAGTTTGATTTCGTTCACGCTATTATTAATATTATGATTCCTACTTTCAATAACATGTTTGTTTAAAATATTTTATCTATCTCCTTACCAGAAATAGAATCGACACATATTTTATCGAATGCCAACTTTTTACCATTATCAACATTCATTACATTGTTTTACAAACATTAAAATGCCAAACAAGTACCTAACCTAACCTAAACTTTTATTACTATATCAAGTATCGATGTTCATAAGGCATGAGCACATAGGTTATTATAATGTGCTATAACATTGTTCCCCTTACAAATCTAAATTAGAGACCAAAATATAATGATGTTTCAAAGTCTTCGTCAAAGACACTTTTTTACTATGAAGAATTATAAAACAACATAAAAAATAAACTGTCATAATAATATCTTAATAACTTTCCAGCAAAAGTTATCGGAAAGTTTAAAACTCATAGAGTAAATAAATAAGAATACTTACCTGATCACATAAACAATACGTTGTAGACATTGGATATATCAAGAGCACTATATCAGTGTAATCCTGTACTTACATTTTATGTTTTAGAATAGCTTTGATTTATCTAATCAAGCATTCGTATTAATTTCGTACGTCAATATTACCTTTCCATTAATCATTTACTCCTAATGATTAGATACTGAAAAACATTAATATTGATGTTAAAAATAATTATTGCATTTAAGAAGTCACACAATGACATGACCTTTTCAATGTTTACGAAGATGTAGCAAGCCAGACTTGAAAATCATATTTTACTTTAAAATAACAATTACAATGCTGACGGTAATACTAGCTTTATTTCACTTGTCGCCTTATTTTAGAAGTATTCTACAGTATTTAAATTAAATCAGCATTTAGTGTTTTATCAAAAATTGCGCCTACTATACAAATATTTTAAATATTTTATGCGGGATAAGTATTTTTTTATTATATCTCCGTACTCTGAAATACATAAAGAAAAATTGTAAAGTTTCCTAGAGACAAGTATTAAGATTGGAAACGAATGATGAAATACTGATATCTAAATCAGTTTCTAGACAGTATTAAATCTGTATACATATTTTTTATATCGGGGAACTTCCCAGTTGACCAGTAGTTTTTTTGGGAAACGTTTTCTCGGAAAGTACTAAGGTTAAAGAAATAATTAATAATTCAAATGAAATAACTCATAATGTTCTATTATTTGTGATATATAAACGTTTTCTGTATACCTATCCGTACTTTTTTAAATAAAGCTCCTTAAAAAAGCTCTACTGGTCATTATTTAGTGAAAACTTATTTCGTTTTGTTATTTATAACTTATTTTTTGTGGGAGATTTCGTTTCATTGTAAACTAATAGCAAATAGGTCATAGAACGATGATCGGCTATGACCTTATCGGCGTTCAATAAGGCTTGTAATGAGATACTTAACTGTGATAAGAGTAGCTATTATTACATAGTCCACCTTTTTTGTTGGTAATCAAAATAAAAGTATATATAGGTATGTGTCACAGATATCTGGTTAAATTAGCCAATTAATTGGAAGGAATTAATTCTAGCTAGCATTCAATGAAATGGTTAAAGGACAACTGAACAAATGATCCTAGGGATAGTCGGGATCACACATCATGAGTAAAATATAACATGGAGAAAACGAACTCGAAAATATTGTTTGCATGTACACCACAATTAATGAACATTGACCAAAGTGTTCGTCACAAAAAGTTCATCGCAAATCCAATTACGTCATTAGTGAGGTCGATATTCAGATAACAAAAACATGAATGAACCATTCATGTTTTTTTTAACTGTGGAATTTAGGGAATTAAGGTTAAATTTGATGCAACATTATCGACTAGCGACTAATCAATAGCTTCTGAGGGTGAAGCAGATGTACTCTAAGTTGAGTGGAACGTATTCGTATACTTAGTGTTCGTTCTTCTAATTTACAACCGCAGATATGAAACAAAATTAAATATTCGTAGGTATGATCACTATATTCTTGATCGTTTATGAGTACACGGCTTAAGGTCCCGTTCTTCGCCGTATGCAGAGTGAAATAAACCTCCTATTATTGGTTGGCTTCAGTCTCAGTGCTCTGCGCGTCACTTACGAAATAGCGATTATGAAAATTACCGCAAAAAAGTTTTATAATTACTGTCATCATAAAAGCAGTGAAGTCGTCGTGTCCATAACTAAAAACTTTTTTGTCTTTGCTGTATAATCGAGAAACTTTAATGGCCAGCTTTCGAGAAAAGCATTGGGGTCTGGAATATGCAATTATTTTATTTTTTGCGAAGTTCAATTACTGAGCCAACTTCAACCAATTGAATACATTTTCCTTGTGACAACATGTACTCGTAGTATCCATAACTACTTCCATAGTTTTAATTACAGGCTTAAGTAACTCTGTCTGTTTTTCTGTCTGTCTATCTCTTACCTTTTTACCCCTAAACCATTGAAGGTAGATTACACCTTGGTTGGACAAGGACATAGAGTACTTTTTTCCAGTCGGAATGCACAAAATTTTTGTTTAAGTAAAAGAAAGAGGTTTTATCTAATTTTACCACGAAGCTAAATCTTAAAAGGAGTAAAATAGGCGATGAAAATCTTAGGGGAATCAGCCTCTCTTGCATGACCACCGCTATATCATGCGATATGATATAGCGCATCATGCTGTCTTGCTTACTCCGCTACGATGTGAGCGGGACAGTGACACGTTATCGAGTTATCGAGTCGATAAATGTCGCTCATGCTTAGGCGTACTGGAAACTTCATATTATTAAAAATAAAGGGGCATAAATAGCACTTTACAGCCGCCACAAATATACTCACGTTATGCAATTTGTAAAACACAAAATTACATAACATCAAAATGTGAGTGGACGGTATACCGTTTCCTAGCAAACATACTCCGCCAAACATTCTCCTAACAATGACGGTTGTTTTCTAACACGTAAATTACGACGTGCTTACCCCCGCCGATAGCTACAAGCTAGTGTAACCAAATACTAGTGCAGCAATGAAAACTTGTATAGTTACAACTATTGTACATCCTAATCGTATAGAACTATTGTACATCATAATATTCTAATCTTGTAGGTAAATCCGTATCGGGGCGTTGTATGGTTGCCTCTTCGCGGCGCTCCCTGGAAACGGATTAGAGACGGTAACGCAGTCTCTAGTGAGGCCAAAACCATCCCATCGAAAACAACTGAGTCCTATGTACGGAATGGACGAGGCTGACGACGCTTTCTTGAGCGAGTACGTGCCTGGTGGGGCCATGTGTCTCGTCTCTGAATCCGACGATGAAGGAGACCCGCAGTGTTATGGGTCCGTCGCTAAAATCCTCAACTTTATCGAAGAAATTAAACTTCTTGTCGAGGGCTCCCAGAAGGTCAAAGGTGCGAGCCTTAACTAAGATCGAAAGGCTCGCATAGTGTCACTGTGCGCAACATGACAAACACCACATGTTTTGCCAGTTCCAATAAACTGAAGGATACGCCAATTACTGCCACAGCTACATCATCTGCTCCTGGAACCACACCAGATCTCACTGTTGAAAACATAACGTGGATCGTTCGATCTTTGATCCAGGAAGAATTAAAAAAACCTACTTTGTTACAGGCAAACACCGCCTTCTGCAATCAAGCGTTCATATGCATCTATAGCTTCCGCAAATACACCCAAATCTTCTACAACCCCAAAACCCGTCTCTAAACCATCAATAATTGTCTCACACAAAAAGAAACCGCCTCCGGAGAGGATATTATACGAAGCTTCCGCACCGTTGCTACTTTAAACAAAACGACACCCAAGTCAGTCATCCTTTGTCAACGACGGATCAAAGATGACGCACAAACGTTGGAAAAACAAAACACCAAATATGTAACGCAAAATTTACGAAAAGTTTGGTAATCGTCTTTTTGGCATTTGTTTAATTAATTGTAGAGTTGGCCGATCGCGCTGATTTTGGGCGATAAAACCAAAACTAAATTGTAACATTGCACTTACGTTTTCAAAAATACTTTAGAAAAATTGATGCAATTGAGATGAATTAAAATTATTTCTCATTTAAATGTAGGAATTACGGTATGTCCTTTTGTCCATAGAAAAGACTTCGTCAGAAATATAACTGATATGACTAAGTTGGTTGGCTTTATTGGGTTTTATACTGACCATCTCTAACACAAACAGATTTATGAGAAAGTAGAAATGTCTCGTCCAATTTGCATCACCTCCATAATGTGCGAAGTAAACATACAGCTTTCCAACAACATACAAATACGTTTATGAAGTGGCATGGACGATCCATCAATACATGGGCCAAGAGACTTACATTATAAATACATAATACACTTGCAGCGGTTGTGTTAGTAAATGTATAAAAGACGTAGCATAAACGCATTGTTTAATTTAAACAATATTAGTAAAAAGAAATGAGTCATGGAGTAGACCCCTATTACGAGTTTGGCACTTTGGCAAACATGACATTTACTATCAAAGTTAACGTAAACTATCGGATGCACTGTAGGGTTAGCACGAATAGCTATCGAAATAGTATCGAGTAAGTATCGAGCACGTAGTGTCAAAAAATGTACTTATAGGAAAATGTAGTTCTGTTTAACACTGTTCAATATCTCATAATTTATTTTACTTTACTTCCTCGACACTTACTCGAAAGTTATTCGTGCTAGGCCTATTGCTCGACTCATAATGAGCCTGGAATAATCATGCTACTAATAAGCATGATCGTTTGCTACTAGGTAGCATGCTACTAACTAGCATTATCCGAGTGTATACATGACCAACATGCTCTTTTTGCATACACGTGCTACTTGCTTGCTACTAAGTAGCACGTGCTCGAAACTAGCATGCTCATGTATGTTCTACTACGTAGCATCTGTATTCTGCGCTTTACTGTGAAATATTCCATCGGTACGAAAGAGACTTCAGTTATTTACGTTAACGTTGATAGTAAATGTCAAGCACTTTGATTTGAACAAAATTTAAATCTGAGTGAAAACTTCATGTAGGTGTTTACCACAAATATGGTTAAATAAATCTTTTATGCATTATTTTCAACTGTTGCAGAACGTTATGTTTATACTTATCAGAAAAAAAGCTAAGTACTGTTTCCAACATACATTTATTTTTGGTCTCCTCGTTGCTACAACTATATACCGCCCTCATATACATTTACCTAGCTCTTCTGTACTCTGCCACAAATGGCACAGTCTGTTGTGCCAATGGCATACGGCATCAACAATCATCCCTAGCAACCGAGTCGTTGGTTGAAGAAAAATTGTTGTAGCAACGCGGAGACAAACGATAAATCTATGGTTTCCAACTTACTCGGACAACTCTTTTCCCTTCTTTTGTCAAGTCCATGAGATACTGGGCCCGTAGACAAAGTGACATCGTTACGTAGCGAAACGATAATTCGATTCTTTATTGTCTATATTCGCCAATTAACTTGCGGTAAGACCACGTGATTTAGCGCGGCCTATGCCAATCCGCCAATCACATACATTTAATATTTCTCGAACTTCGTTAACGTTTATGAATTGTTACTTTGGCTAAAAGCCCAGGATTACCTAGTTTGGGGACTTATTTGTAATTGACCACGCTGTAAAACTTTTCTGATAATAAATGTTTTTATGTTTTATGTTTTGACTGCGCAAAAGTGTTAGTTATTATATTTCTAATTAAGTATAAAGAATATCATAGAGAATTTGGATTGTGATGGCACAATAGTAAAATTACTTAATCAAAATGGTTTGGGTTATTATCAATTCGAAGTACCATTCAAAATTTCCGCACTTATACATATTATAAGATATGGAAATTTATACAATTGGCTATATTAATTGGTTAGACGGTAAGACCTAGTTCTCATCCGATACTATTTCTAATCTACCAGTGACACTGCGGTCGGATACATAAGACGGCCTTTGTGATGCAATATCAGTTCGAGTGGGTTATGATATGATTTATGATATGATACAAATACTAATGATACTTTAGTATGTTAAAACCGTGAATTGCTAGAAAATTTTATTTGCATAGACGTTTAAGTTCAACAAAGAATAACTCGTATCAATAATCGATCAGCAATAGTGTTTGATTATTATTTCAATCTCAACTGATTTAGATTATGTTTAATTTACTGCTGATTCCGTCTAAACCCAAATAACCAAACATTTTACATTTTCAACAATTAACTATAATAAATAAAATCTCGCTGGCTTTGTAAAAATATTCTAATATAAATTGACGTAGGTACCTATGTAAAAATATTCTATCTTCAAAACAGTGTTGTATCATCTTCAATACTTAAGCAATAACAATATATCCAAACATATTTAGCAATACTATATAATAAGTACACTGATATAAATAGAAATACGTAATATCATAAAAAGTATGATGAAACATTTATGTCAACAAAGATAGGTATACTGAAAAACAAAATAGCAACTTATAAGGAAAATGTCTAGTTTTCCTTTGGTTAGATCGCTCCATCTCGCTCCTATACAAGAACCTTTAATTTTTTTATTAAGCATTGAGTTTTCACACATGTGTTCCCTGAGTATTTCTAAGCATTTCTAGCTTAGGAGGCAATAAGATACATGCGGCTAGCAGGGGTGGGGGAGGTACAAAGTCATTTTTTTTTAATCTGTGCGTGTCCAGGTGGCTACAAGTTTGGTATCATTTTCGTATAAACCGAAAACGTATAATTCATTGCTGATATTAGTTAATATCATGTTCATAGTAATTTTACAAGAAAAACGTAAAAAGGCGAAAATCTCGGTTGGAAATTTTTGCTTTGAAAGCTTAGAACTTTTGTATAGTGACAAAAAAATTGCATACAAAAATAAAGAACATTTTATGCAGATTCTAAAAATATACACTTTTAATAAACTCCTTATACAAGAAGACGGTAAAAAAAACCGCGGCGCGGGAAGCTGAACTCGCGCTTTCATAACTCACCCAAAAATCTAGTCAAACTGTGTGCCCAAAGATTTCAACTACCTAACTAAACGTACCCAAGTTGCAACATCCTAATCGAAGGGGAATCGAAGCTATGGGCTGTCAAAGTATCAAAAAATTGCAATTTTTTATTTGGGTTTTTTCACAGTTGTGTATCATACGGTCAAGCTGTGTGACCAAGGATTCCCTAGAACTACCTCACTAAAAGTTGCAACTTCCTAATACATGCGGTATCGGAGCTATGGGCTGTCAAAGTATTAAAAAAATGATTTTTTTGGATACTTTTACAGCCCATACGTACGTACGAACGTAACGTACCTACGTTACATACGTATGTACGCAACGTACCTACGTTACGTACGTACATTGTTTGTTTGTGTATGTATGCGAATCGAACTACCAATGACGTTGCAGTTTACTGGAAGTATCATAAAATACTAGGTTATACCTAAATTATTCATTAACTAGGAGAAACTGTTTTACGATAGGTACCATGTGTGTTTAATTCATATTATAATCATAAACCTTTCATAAACATTAAGGATTACTTGAATTACTTACTTAAAATTCGCAACTCTCGTTACTGTACTTCTACAACTTAAAGAGCACTTATTATATTATATTTTTACTAGCTAAGCCAGCGTTGCCAGTCCTACTGATTTGTCCGTAGATCTACGGTTTTTAGTTCTTGTCTACAGACATACGGATTTTAGTCGCAAATCTACGGACGTTTGTTATATCTCATCCACCCAAAAAATAGTATAAAAATTCAAATTAGGCTCAATTTTGAGTAAAACAAAACGTTTCTTCAAAAAAAAATTTGCGAACTGGGATTCCTTGTTTATTTTGTCTGTAATACCTGTCTTGTCGTCGTACTATATATCCATTAATGTCGGGTCTCCAGCGAAAATTGTTTGAAAACATTCAACTAAACACATACACAAAACTTTGTTTCTGGAACATGTTTCTGCACGCGAGCTGTAGACTGACCCGTCATGGAAAGCAAAAAAATGTGATGACAACTTAAATGTTTAGAGAAACAAAGTATTGTTGAAAATCTATATAAAATATCGTGGGATTTTTGGTTTGTTTACATTTAAGTGAAAAAAAAAGTAGTACTAAGAGTGAAAAAAGAGAAAATTCGCTACCTCCCAGTCCATCGCCTAATAGTCAGATTTAGCTTTAAAAATGTCTGTAGACCTACGGATTTTTGTAGAGGCAATCTACGGACTTCTACGGATATTTGAGATTAGCCCTACGGATTTCTTTAAATTGGATCTGGCAACACTGAGCTAAGAAAGCATCTTTAAATAATAAGATGAGTCAAACAAATTTTAGTGTTTCGATAGACTTGAGAAAATCTCGTTCATTTATATAACAACTTTAAAGAGCAATATTTCAAAAAAATCAGAAAATCCGACACTTTCCTTACGGAAAATAGTAAAGTAGTCAGTAGATATAGATCACAATATTATTTTTTTAAACAACACTTGTATTTTCAGGGTGAAAACACATGTCATGATGCAAGTAATCGATTAATTAAGTCAGAGCGCCACATGTTTTACCAACTAGTTTCATAAAACATTGCATTAATAAAACGATAAACGATAGGCAGACGTATTGAAACAATTAGGTGTATTTCAAAAGAAAACTGCCCTTTATTTGTATGAATAGGTGTCACTTGGACACACAAGTGGTTAATGAATTTCATGGCAAATAGAAATAATGATCGTCAACGTAATTGAAACAGAAGCCTTTCATCGTCACTGAGTTTCAATATAGAATAAATATGAAAACAAAAATAACATGTTTTTATTTAAAAAATTATTTGCTTTATTTTTCTGTCTTTGACTCAAAAATCTCAGAAACCGTATCACTTAAGAGAAACTTTTTGTTTATAATCACATACTCTGTCGATTGAAATGCGTTTCATTGCTGGCCGCCGAAACACGTTTTCTCTAAAATGGTGAAATGTATAGGTTTGCCAGGGTTCATATAAAAATTCGAACCCCTTTCACTACCTATTTGAATAAAGAAAGAATTACATTACATTTGACTAACATTATTTTTCTATAGTTAAAAAAGTACTTGCTCCCTAGATAGTTTTGATGGGTATAGATAAAGACTTTCGGAAAATCCCAAAGGAACATTGCACTGAAAAAACTAATTAACAAAAACTGTTCAGCTATTGTGAATATAGCTTAACTGAGTTTACTCGTAAGCAAATTTAGTTTAAATGCAACAATACGCTTGAGTTACATCGAATAAAACGAGTTTATGCTATTTCAGTTTGGCTATCCTTTTCAAAACTGTTAAGTTAATGGTTACCAATTACTGATCAGGTAATTCTCAACACGAATAAATAGTCTAAAAATAAACAAACTATTCTTAATTATTAACACGACCATTACGTCGCCAGCAACACAAATTGATTTACTATATTATAGTTAGTCGCAGCAAAGCATTTGTTAGTAAACAGCAATTTAGAAGTTATTATTTACACAAACAAATGTTGCGTATGACTTAACGTTTTGGCTGCTTCATGTCATTTCATGTTCGTTCCTGTTTTTTTGCATTCGCAAAACGCATTCGCTACAATGCCATTTGGCCATTTTTCTGTGTGCCGCCGTGAATTAATTACTCATTATAGATCAGTTTTCACATGAAATTGCTCTGTTGTCTCATCAAGGTAGCATTTTATGTTTCGTGAAAGAGTTGCGAAATTGAAACATACGGACATGGAACCATCAGAGGAGGTACCTGAAAAATTTACCATCGCGGACTATCTTAGATCTTGGGGCCTTGGAATATACCTACATTGAAAAGTTCAACGGTGAGTACATTACATTATAATACATTGTATAGTACTCTAAAAGTGGAATGGATACATACATTAACCCTAAACACAATACACTCCTTTTTTGGGCAGTCGTGTAATTATTTCTGAATCATTTAATTTACCTACATTGTATTGGCATAAATTATGTGATAATCCTTCAGGTTTACATTATTGCTTTACATCACATTTCCCTTTGTTTTCAGTAAAATATAACACTGTATGATGCAAATGTTATGTTGTATGAATATACACTCCAGGGAGCTAATGTCAGTGAACCGGTGACTGTTCCAGAAGTGACAGAGACATCGGCAATTTCTGCTACACTTGATTGTGATGTAGTTCCAAAACATGGTGTAAGTTTTTTTATTTATTTGTGTTATAAACTTGAAAAAACTTGTATTATTTTTTTGGTACATAAAATGAATATGAATGTTTTGTATTTCAGGATGTGTATGAAATCCTAAATTCTTGTAATTAAGGCAAAGGACTTCTGCTGCAGTATGAAGAAAAGGGTCTGTTGAATAATGCAGCTCGGAGGAGGTTGTGCCACATCGTAATGGTAATTTGTATGTAACACACTATAATTTTAGTTGATTTAATAATAAAACCAACTTTGTTAATCATATCGAATTGTTTTAATTATAATTTCTGTTAACCAAAGTTATTGTAAAAGCCAGTCTTGTCAGAATGAATTACTGTCAATCTTTAGTCAAAGTAGGTACCTACTTAAGTTATCATGTGGTGCTAGTACGTAATTGTACTAGAACGTTTACACTTCACGTCGCTTACGGTCCTTAAAATCTTAAAAACTTTGGTTTTCTTCTCTCGTAGATACTTAATATCTTTCCCCAGAAATATATGTAGCTCAGATATTGTTAATTTTAGATGAAAATTATTATTTTAGATTTCGATATTTATTTCTGGGTGATAGTTGTTCAGTATCAACAGCTGGAGTTGGGGTTTCTGGGAATTTAATGACCGAGTCGTGGTTTATAATAATTTTGGTTAAAATTTGAACCCTTAATTATCCCCATAGTAACGTAACAGTGAAGTTAAAAATCACAAAACAGTTAGGTAATATATAACACCTCCGAGAGGTTTCGCTTACATAAAAGATTAGTTACTAGGAAATGAACAGCTTAAGCTATTAATAAGTAAATACTATCTTTAATAGTAACAAAATGTTTTATTAAAATTAATCACAATGTTTAGCATAAACTTACAAAAAGTTTAGCTATATCTAACCAAACTGTTTGACAGTGAATAACAAATGATGTAGTTTATTCCGAATAAAATTATTTTGCTGATAACAACTTTCAATAGATTCAAATAATACAAAATAGTTTTGTTATATGCTACAAATGCAGTTGGTTAATGTAAAATAAAGAAGTTATGTTAGAAAATTACATAATTGGGTTTGGTTACTGGTGGCAACAGTTATGTTGTCACTATTTTTAGGTAACCAGTAGCATAATTTTTTGTTATATATAGCCCAACAGTTTTTTCAGTGTGGCCAATATAAATCTATCCTGTTTCAATCCGGGCTTTAAACTAACGTGTGGAAAATATCATCCAAAGCCGTTCTGTCGTTTTTGCTTGCTTTAGTAAAAAAACAACCAAACATTCACATTTATAGGATAATAATCACACCCTCTACAGTGGCCCATACGCATCGCCAAAAACCTTATCAATTTAATAGCCCACATTAAAACACACATAACATATAGACATTCACCAACCGGCATAGATAATAAAATGAAATTAAAAAATTGTTAAGCACATGGCATTGCCACGTGGTTTTTTATTATTCAAGTGCAAACGAAAGTTCAAGTTTGGTGACACTACAATCGTTAACTGTTTCGGTTATATTACTTGTAATACACTCGTGTAGATAAAGAATTACACATTTACATCATAATACCGATAATATTAACTAGCATAATATATGCACTTCAGGGTTCTGTTCAATTTCTTGTAATAGCCATAAGAAAGTAAATATGGCAAGTGCGAATTAGATCGACTATCAGTATTTTTAACCGACTTCAAAACAAGAAGGGGTTATCAATTCGCCGATTTCTCGAAGACGGTTTAACCGACTCCAATGATTGAAATGCTATAATATCAGGTTTACCCCAAGTTGGTCCCATTATTTAAATTTTGAAATCTGTTCATTATTTTTCAGGAAATCTTGAAAATACGTAGTAGTTCCTAAAATGCCGCGAATTGGCGCTACTAAATACCTACTAAACTGCGACGACAAGTTCATTTTGATTTCCAGTTCTAGAAAACTGCAAATCAATCATAATGGCGCTGTTCGGGACTTTAAAAATTGTGAAATAAAAATTAAGATCATAATGATCCAGAATAATTAATCTCATGGTTATTATTTTCGTTTCTTATACGATATTAAATACCTCGAAAGGTTCTCCTTTTTTTGTTAGCAAAATTTAATACTTTATTTAATATAATTTATAAAGTATTCATAATTATTAAAATAAAAATATAGCATTAGATTGTTTAGTCTTCAAACAATGATAGTACATAAAAAAATTGTGGCATTAGCACTTGCGGTAATAACTATAACAAACATTTTTAGTATGGAAAAAGACCTTTCTATGAAAATCTTCATACAAATCGGCAATTTCATAGTTAAAGACCTAATATAAAAATAGCATTGATAAATGCAAAAAAAATAAAAATCAGAACCGAGAACATAGTTAATAGTAGTTAATGGGTTTTTAAAGTTACAGGTACTATTTTTTTATTAAATAGAGTAATTTGACAGGTGTCAATGCCATTTTGTAAAAATAATCCTGCATTAAATTGTTTTTCGTAGGTAATGATTTGCTCAGATCCCCTTACAGTTCTGTAAGTATTGATTCCATTCGCGTACACAAGTTCAATAATATTATCATGATAGCTACATTATATGGCAGCATTATTTTTACAAAATGACATTGGCATCTGTCAAATTACTGTAAGTACTGAATTAAAAATCCGACTATAAATTACTCACCATATGACTAAGGTATTATTTATAGACGACATTTAAACAACTGTTTTTCATCCATACTCCATTCAGATATGAGTTTTAAGTGCATTTAGCGGTCACTAATTTTATTTGCAGATTACAACGTTTTGTGGTATGACTTAAATAAGTCTGAATTATGATTTATGAAAATAAATGTTTGACTTTAATCTAAATATCGGCATGTTGTGCTACACACTAACTATTCATTTACAAATATATACGTTTATGGACTATAACGCATTCATTTTATATTGCCCAAAACATTATCAATGTTGACAAAATAAATCTAAACCACAAGAAAAACAACAAAATGCTACTAAAAGTATTTTGCCAATAAGCACACAGTTTCAAAGGCACTGTTATAATACTTACCATAAGGTCTATTCAGCCACTTACGTAAAGTAATATGTAGATATATTAATAGCAAAATGGCGTACATTTTGCTAAAGTTACAAAGAAAAATAACTTAACATTTGTGTGTGATTGTACCTACCAAAAAAATATTAAACCAAAATTTTAAATCATAACATAAGTTGGATAATCTTTAATTAAATTTTTATCTGCGACGATAATGATGTAAGCTAAAACATAAATTTATCTCGTTTTAATGTTTTGAATGCATTTGAAAAGTGATAATAAACTGTGAACTCTTCATCAACCTTAGACAATCAGTAATAACAATAATCATAAAGTTTAAAGACCTTATAGATTAAAAATATTGATGTATTTATTTGTGACCTCCTAATAATTGATAACCTCTTTTATTTTAAGTCGTTTAAATAATGAAGCACTTAATGATCTCCTCTTGACTTAGGTAGTCCTGAGTTCAGTAACTAGTTAACTGATCGATTAAAGCTAAACATCGTTTAATTGTCATAGCATTTCAGTCGTTTGCTTAAAGTTAGACAGACAGACGAAGAGAAGAATGAAAAAACCGGCCAAGTGCGAGTCGGACTCGCGTACGAAGGGTTCCGTACCATCTTCTACAAAAACGGCAAAAAAACACGTTTGTTGTATGGATGGGAGCGCCTTTAATTATTTATTTTATTCTGTTTCTTAGTATTTGTTGTTGTAGCGGCAACAGAAATACATCAGTGTGAAAATTTCAACTGTCTAACTATCACACTTCATGAGATACAGCCTGGTGACAGACAAACAGACAGACAGACGGACAGCGGAGTCTAAGTAATAGGATACCGTTTTACCCTTTGGGTACGGAACCCTAAAAATTAAACCCCAATCCGACATCAGTTTGTTAAGGGTTAATTCGTTCAAATGTAGCTTGTCAGAGCTCATTCACATGGGATCCGTCTTTGACGATTCATCTAAAAACACGACACGCCACGACGGATGGATGTTCAAATTGCATACGGCATCGTGTTTTTTCACGATTCTTCAAAATATCCGAATTGTTGTTCATATACGCTTCGTGATTCGTGATGTGATGCCATGCGATTCGTCACAAACATTCACGATTCGTGTAACTAGAGAGGTTTTCGTAGATCAACAGAATTGTTCAGATCTATACCTATACCACTGTACAAAGAACGAAACTTCATCAACAAACAAAAGGAAAGAGCCGAAATCAATTTGTAAAAAAGTCTCAAGGAAAACGGATGCGATTTTCACAACTCCTTCATCTGTCCGAACTTTCAGAAGTGAGCCAGAGTAAACTAACATAAATTAAATCGATTCTAAGAAACAGTGCAGGTGTGTGTTAATGTTGTGAAAATTAAATAAAAACCTTATCAATAGTGAATTAGACTCGCACGCTTACTTTTGAGCGATAAAAAGTCATGTTCGCATGTCAGAAATACATTAAGTAATTTAAATTATTGTGTACATTACAAACACAAACACGCATAAAAGGCAAGTTGTCTTAACCATGAGTTTAGTACTTTTATAAACACGTTTTTAACTTTAAATATACAACAAATTTTTAGGGTTTGAATTTTTTTCAGACCATTAAATGTAATATATTTTTTTCCGAAATCAAATGTTTTTTTTTACTTATTTATACAAAAACGTACTTAGTTCTGCCGAATGAATTTGTATGGAAAAGTAAAAAAAATCTTTTGATTTGGAAAAAAATATATACCTATGTATGCCATTCGATTTGCTTACATGCATACTCTGATTAACCCTTTCTATGGGATATCAACATAAACACGTTGTATAGACATTACAAAGTTTCGTTTATTATAATTTTTCGACACTCAACCTGCGGTATAAAGTATACCTTTTGAATGGCCCACCTGGAAGTTACAACTTGGTTGTATGCCACTTAAAATTTCGCGCCCATCGAAGCCAACCGCCAATCTTACATAAACATACCTCGGTGCAATGGCTTAGTAGAGGAAAAGTTTTGGAAAGGTGTTTTTTTTGTCTTTAAATAAAAAAAAGAAGAAAGAAAAGTTGATTGGTGGTATTTTATTACTTCACTATTAAAGAATTTCAAAAAAGGTTCCAAAATCTTAGAAGAACAATAAAAAAAGTATATTTATAATTATAGAAAATCCATGATATTTAGAAACAAAAACTATTTCAGTGTTAACTTCAGTTTTAAATTGTAATTACTCGGACGGAGTTGTTTAATGAATTCATCGATTTTAAAAATGACACCAACCTAGGTGTAATGTTCAAAACAAAGGGAAAGCATCCAATATGTGGAATTCTGGAGCATTGTTCCCCAAAAATATAAAAGCGTACAAAGATGAGCCCAAATCTTACTAACATTCTTTGGGTCAGTCAACGTATGTGTGCGATGTGCGAATCGTCTTTTTCGGAGATGAAATACACAAAGAATGTGTACAGAAACAAATTTACAGATTCTCATCTGGATGATGTAAGTAATAAGGTTAGCATGCAGCGACAAGCCAGATCCTGATAAAAAAAATAAAAAGTGTTTACAGTATCAAAAATCACATATAAACATCTGTGTTATAACTCCTTTTTCATTAGGAGAGTAAGTACTTCGTTAACTTGGATTGGAATTACGTTTTAATTAATACCTAATTATTTTTTACTTGCGGCCTGGGATCCCGTGACTGAAACGTGTTTGTGGCCCCTATAAAAAAAAGGAGGAGTACGGCTGCTGTAAACTACTTATACAACAAGCTAGAGTGCGGCACCTACTCTGATAGGTTACTTAAGACGGCTGAAATTATCAACAAACAGAATACCCCACAGAAATGAGGAAAAATATTGGCATGTCAGTAGGTGAATATCAGATTTCGTGTTTTGCACTTGTTCATCCATGTTAACTTCGATATTAAACTTCTGAGGTCAAGTTTTTTTTGGTTTCATTCTAAAAACTTGTATTGCCATTCATAAAAATGTCAGTTTTACGAATTTATAAAACATATCAAAGGTCAAAAATCTAAGCTCTTTGGCATGTCCATCACTATGTCCTGTTTTTGAAACGCCAATTTTTTTATATTTTTTCCAAAATATTTCTCTTAAATAGGTTTTCCAGGAATATTAAACTATATTACACAAATTTTATAACATTTTCTTTTTATCATCTAATCAAAAGTTGTTGTTAATTCAATTTTGTTCAAGTTTGTACTTAAATACGAGTTGTAATTTTTTTTATATTTATTTAGTGAACGTACACTGTGATTACTTCCATCATTGTAAGATAAAACAATTCGTCAAATACTCAAAGATAAAAATAATTATTTAGGTGTTTTTCTAACAACTTCTTTGGCGCTAATTTCTTCGGATTTCTTTGGCATTGAGTTCCAAGAAATTAGAGGTTGAAAATTCTGCTAAAGAGTTTAAAATTTCTTGCTGTAGTGAGCTTTTATTAACTTAATTTTCGAACATCAAACAAATTAAAATTTATATATTTTGTAATGGTAATGCCTTTTTGGTTGTGTTTAATACAAACAATTGAAACACAATTTATTACAAGTGAGAATCAGTACCTAGATTTTAAAAAAGTTCGTACCTCATTCTTAATAAACACTTTGGTCAAAATACATACCGTTTAATTTAATAATAACCGATTTATATTAAATAAATAAACAAAATCGATTTAAACTTATGCAAACATAGTTTGTATAGCACATTATTGTAATATCTTTGGCGCGGGTTTTGCATTTTTCTAATTTCTTTGGCAATACACAAATATGATCCTTAAATAACTAAGAATTCTAATAAGTATATCCAAGTTAAAATATTCAATTAATTCTAATAATATGGAACTATAGTTGTTTCCTATAAAATTCGTATAAAATATTCATCATACCACGGGAAATAACATTAACATAACAAAGAAAAAAAATTTTTTTTTTTTGTTGTTTTGTACGAGTTTGTACTTGTAATGTAAGTTGATGTAAAATCAATATGTTTATTTAATGAATGGTTTGGAAAATTTACAGATATACTCGTAGTATCTGATTAGCCGATCATTATTTTTATCGATTTTCAATAATGATCGATTGATCGTCATCAAATTCAGGTAACGCAGATTTTTGGTAAATAGAGAAAATCGACCTCAAATCTCAGTGAGTATTTCAGTACTTATACTTATTATACAAACAGAAATATGCATGTTTAAATACATAGGTTACTTAAAATCATTTGCATTTAAATTTTATAACATGTTTTTATTATCGTTGTCATATTATGCATGGCGAATTTTTGCTTTACCTAAGTATATCAATTTAGTTTCGACCTGTATTTAAATGTAACTTCATGTTTGCAAATGTACTAGTTAAAAAAAAAAGTTTATGATTTTTTTATTTTTGCATTTTTCAATGCTATTTTCTATTTAAAATTTATCATAAGTATAAAAAAAGATTGACTGCAGAAAAAAATTGAAAAACATGATGGTAGCCAGAAAAAGCCCCACTTTCACGATAAAATATTTTCTATAGAAACAGTTAAGGCATTATAATTCATAAAAATATAGTAATGTATTTATTTTATAAGTAGCAATAAAGAATTCGAAATTTAATAACCTTATACCTACTAAAAAAATTATCAAGGAAAATAAAAAAATACTCACACACAAAATTAAAGCAATATTCAACCTCCTTCAATCCACAAACACAGCACTTCGCGCCAAAAAGAAAGAATAAAATTCAATTTCAAACTGTAAACCTGAAAATCGAACGTGATAAAATTTGATTTAGCGACGCATGCGACTGCTCCGTTTGGCGTCGCGTTTCGTACAGCGCGCAAGATTGGCGCGAAACTTTATTATGTCGTCTCGTGCGGTATAACAGGTGTAGGAGTCAATATACTACAACTTGTTTAGGATCAGTGATGGATGACTAACGAGCGCAATATGCTGAAATCGATACATACAGACAAACATAATAGAAATTGATGTTAAGCACTTATTCCTTTTCCCGATACTAGACAAACTTTAACAAACTGCTTTAAACTGCTGTGATGTCCCATCACTGGAATCCGAACTTCAAGAGTTAATTTATCACTTGGGAATCGAACTCACTAGCATATAATATACCATCTAAGGTAAGTATAGATTTAGATTTGATGTTATTTGTTTATCATATAACTACGATTCTGATGAAATTCTCAGAATGTTTCAATTGACCCCACAAAGAGAAGAAGGCTGATAACAAACTTTATTAAGATCCGATGAAAATATTACAGATTTTGACTTTTAATTATCATGATACGAAATATATATCATGAAAATCAAAGTTAAAAAAATGCAAGGAACTCTTATAAACCAAGAAAAATCCATGCTATCCATTTATAATAGCATAATACGAGAATCTTATTTTCATAACAATCCAGGCATTTAAGTATTTAGAAGGAACATTGCAAAGGCATTAATCAGATAAAGAAATCGCATTACACTTTTCACTTCCCACCGGAAAAAATGAAAATTCTGAAAAAAAAAAAACATAAAAAGTCTTTTTTTTCTATCTTTGCACACTTCAATTACAGACACAATCGACATTGAACAGGAAATTCAGTTCAGAGCAAATGTTCAGCGATTCATGATGATGATGTCATATTGTCAGTGCATCTAATGACCATGACATGACATGGCAGTATTTGTATTGTATTTTTCAATTCATCAACTGTAAACTGTAAAAAGTATTAACAATAGCTGCCTATGGTCATGTTCTTTCAATTCCTGATTCATTTCAACAAACTAAAATCATCAGTAAATTTTAAATAGAAAAATATTGGAAATAATTAACTCGGCCACAAGTGAATTCTCAGACGGGAATCGAACCGGCGACCTTTGGAAATCCGGTCCAATGCTCTAACCGCTGAGCTACCGAGTCTCGGTAGCTCACCGGTTAGAGCATTAATTTTTTCCAATATTTTTCTATTTAAAATTTACCATAAGTATAAAAATAGCATTGAAAAATGCAAAAATTACAAAATCCTAAAATCATCGATTTTATTGTAATTTTTGCCTCAAACTCTTTTCGGATCCAAATTGGAAATCTCTAGATGAACGAAAATCCTCCTAACAGTAGAGATCTATCTGGGGTTATCAAAAATTTAGAACTATATTAGATATTTTCTCAAAAAATTATCGGATCCAAATGGGATACCTCTAGAAACGAACGAAAATTTCAACAGTTTCAGAAATAGATGTTTCTAACAAAGTCTTGCTTGATAAACAAAAACTTGCACAAGTTGTACAAGTTCCTAATCGTATAACAAGCTATTTACAGATAGATATGGATACATACATTTTAAAGTCATAGTTTACTATAGAATCAATTCATAAGATGCATAACATTCACCATGTAGAAATCGAACCTTAACCTTCTAACAAACCGAACTAGGGATCTTGACCTCTAAAGTACTTAGGCCGTGTAGATTTGTCATGATGATTTATTAGATGTGTGACCGACGAAAACTTGTAGATATAGGTAAAATGGTTAGTGGCGTGGGATAAAATGAGAGAAAGAAAAAGAGAGATACGCTAATTATTGATCATCATATTTACAGAGAAAAAAGCAGGATTTTACCACATTAAACATTTACAAATAACTAAAATACAAACATGAAAAATGACCAATTAGATCCCTGCCTCAGCTTTTGTTACCGCTGCACCAGAAGTGTAGCAGCAACGCTGGTATTCTGGCAGGACCTGTTGGTGTGCGGTACGCCCGCAAAAAAGAATAGAAACTTGACAAGTAATGAAAGCAGGGTGGAGTGGAAATAGTGGAATAGATGGAAGGATCCCTGACTTTGGCTCTATAATGTCACGATTAGGTATTTCACCGTCAAATAACCAGCATTTCGTAGCTGATGATACTTAATGAAATAAAAGGAGATGGACGAATAATGGACGAATAGATGGACCAATACAAACTCTTTATGAACTAAATTATAATGGTGAAAGCCCATGAATGCCACATGAACATACACGGTATGAATGATGTTAATCTATTGCCATAACGTCCTGGAATGAGGTAATTGAAAAGAGATTTGTAGATCAGCAACTTGTAGACGCAGCCCACAGCATCCGTGTCATTTTAGAAACGCTTATACAAATTGGACTCAATGTTATAAACGTGTCAACTGGTTCAATTAAACTTGACTGCATTTTTGTTTTTAGTCTTCTTTCGTTATTTTATTATTGATTTTTGAAAAAGAAATGTCCCATTAAAACACTCCTATCTATAGGGATAAGAAATTTAATTTAATCTATAGCTTAGTAAAAGATTGAAAGATTTGTTTACGGAGAGTCACAGCTTTTGTTTACTTTCTTTACATTATTACCACTGCCGATGCCGGTTTACTTTAGACTGAATTAAATGCTGGCTCTTTTAATAAAGCAACATTGGAAACAAACATGATTTAATATACTTAGAAACCATACCACTTCAATAAATTCTCAATGCAAATCGTCTTTCTCGTCTGACGGAACTCCGACGGCATGGCAAGCAAGTAATTGGCTATTAAGTCGTCCACATAAAATGCTTTTCACCGCGACAAAAACTTGCCGACGATTTCCAAGCCGATGCCTCGTAGAGTGCATCGCACTATTCGCACTGAATGAAACAGTATTAACAATATTGTAAAAGGATGATTAATGAACGACGTACTTTGTAAGTATCTGCTTTGTGCAGTTATGCTGTACTATACTTTTTAAGAGCTCGTGGCTCGGTGGGGCGTGGCGTACAGCGTACTCGGAATGCGATTGTTGCAATTAAGCAACTTCGCAAAAGTCGGTCACAGGATGGGTCACCAACAATTTACTATCTCGAGCTCCTACACTACTCTACAACTCAACTCTAGATTATAAGCATTAGATATTCTTGACTACACTTGTGAAGCAGGGGTTTTTTTTAAATTGCAACTATCAATCACCTCACACATGATGGGATTCTAGACACAATAGAAAATCAATTGTCTCGCGTGGATCTACGTTCCGATATTCAAAGAATTAACTGTCTCTTTAAAAAATAACCATTAATAAGCGGCTTAACCATCGTCATAATTTGTAAATGGCGTTCCAATTCAACATTAACGCTTCGTCATCGTTAGTCATCATATCACTAATTTACTCCTTACTCTATAAGTAATTGTAATTACTACGACTCATTGTACTGTAAATGTGAATGTTTGGATTTAACGTAAAGCTATTTGATTCTTCATGGATTCGATTTTAAAATGTGTTTGCTTTTAAATGTACCTCTCTAAAACATGGATTATTTAATTATTATGGACGACTTGTTTGGCGCTGGGGCACTAAGCCTGCCTTCTACGCCAGAAGTCCCGGGTTCGATCCCCGGACAAGACAAATATTTGTGTGCATGAACATGTCTATTTGTCTTGGTCTGGGTTTTTATTATGTAAATTATGTAAACACAAATTTAAAAATATATATATATAAGTATTTTTATCCGTTATCTAATATCCATAACCCAAGTTCTTGATGAAACTTAACGTGGGCTAGATAATTGGTGTGTTGTATGAAATTATTTATTTTTGATTTACTAAGTTGGCATTTTTTAAATCTATCTTATATGATCCCGCCTGAGAATAACTTGTAAGTGATATTATGACTACCCTGAGTGAGATACAAAAATTACATCATCGAATAGACAACGTATAGGCAATTCATGTTTTTATGAAATTATGCAGTAGCTGTTACATTGAGCATTTCATAGGAAGTTGTACTTGTGATCCTCAATAATCATTGTCATCATTACGCAGTTCTTATGAACTATAGTAGCAATCGGAAGCTCGTCGTGCCTATTTAGAAAAAAAAATGCATTACGTGGCTTATCTATTCGATTTTATTATTCATTGGTTCGATAAACGATTTAAGTATGCGAGTAGTGTAAATGGACCTCGAATTTTGGTTAAAGCTGTTACCGTGACAACCTAGTGTGAACGCACCGTAAGTTTACTTTCTGCTCTCTCGATGGTCCTTGAAAATTATCCGCACCACTCCATATACAGAGTGGAAAAAATCTATGGGCCCTAAAGAGGAACTACCTTAAGGCGATACTCGAAAAAAATATGCAGAAGCGAGATAGCAATGAGAAAACGACGCGCACGGGAGCGAGACCGATTTTGCAGATTAGGCAAAAAAAAACACAAAATCAGTTCGTATTAAAAAACTATTGCGATTTTAAAAAAATGCTTCTATACGATCCTAAATATTATTGATGTCCACTTATTAAACCAATTTCCAATAGTGTAAGTAACCCCATTTAAGAATAATCTTGAATTTTCGTATTTTTAGAGGTCTTTTCGAAAAGAAAAAGTGTCGAGGCAAAATCATAAAATCGTGTTTTTGAAACTATACGAATCTAGATAAAGGTATGAAGAAATATATATGTTATTACCAGATTTGTAACAACTGTAACCGTGCTATAGTTTTATATCAAAAAGTCCATACTTTTTCCGAGTAGCGCCTTAAATCCTTTAGTTAACTCACCTTTTACTGAAAGGAAACATTCCTTTATTTTTTAAAAGAAACACAACTGCATTGAAACATTTAAATAAAATACGCTTCCCACACCCAGGAATCAAACCAGCTAAAATCTGTAAAAAATAACATTCTGTACTTTTATACCATCAATCGATAGGGTCAATCAAAAGGATCAACTCTCTCTAAAAAACTTAGTAAATTAAAGAAAACACCTAAAAACTCAACTTTTAAACTCAACGGATAAAGCAAAAACGGACAAGGCTCTTTTGAAAATTCTATAAAAATCTTTAGTTTTGTTTCTTTAAAAAAATAAAAGAATGTTTAATTTCAGTAAAATGAGTTAACTAAAGAATTTAAGGTAGTTCCGCTCCAGGGCCCATAGATTTTTTCCACCCTGTATAGTACGAGTTGACATTTATTATCAACGTTATCGAAAACTAGGGAATGCCCTGATCATGTCGGTAAAGCAGTATGAAGCGACCAAGCGACAGTTTTCAGATAACCAATATGGTTTGCCAAACTTGTGCAAGGGGTGTATAGACGTTAGGTGGTATTTACCAAAGTTTCGTACCTACATTTATTTATTTTTTTACTTAGGTTCATATGTGACATGAAGAGCTTAAAAACGGCACCATACTTATAAATAAATAAATAAACCCATTTATTTGCAAGAATATGGTGGTGGTGGTTGTTACAATTGGTGGTTACAATGTTATGTTACGATAATCCTTAAACAATCCCGATATGGTACAGACTCACAATACTATCCATAATCAGGCTCCTCAATTGGACCTCCTAGTTTACCCCCTTCTAGGAGGCAATTCATAACGAAACTTAATAATCAAAATTAAAAATATCGGATGTCCACCACCCATTCGTGCCAATGTAAATGGGACGAATCACTGAACTGAAAAAATATATTATTATTAATTCTGCGATTCGTCCCATCGATTCTTCTTCCTTTTTTTTGGCTTGCTGACTGTACTTTATCTCTTTATTTTATAATAATAGATTCAATGAGACGAATAGCAGAACAAACATCAGCATTCTTTTTTTAATTCAGTGATTGGTCCCATTAGGACGATAGTGTGGTGGGACGAATCACTGAATTACTCCAATTAAAAACCAGTTTTGTTGATAAACTTTCGCACTTTAGATAGCGAGGCACGTACTAGATTTCATCAAATCATCGTTAAGATTCATGTGAACTCTTTGACTTGGCTATCTTAGATAAGAGGCTGTATCTGTAAAATAGGTACTCTGTATCTGGGGTCAAGTGCGCGATGATTGCACAATTTTAGGCGGTTTTTTATTATATACTTAGATACATTAGTGATAATGTAGTGTAGGTGCTTCGTTATTTTAACCGACATTTGTGACATGTTTTTCCTCAATTGATTTCGTACCCTCCATCTTAGAACTTGTTAAGGTAGGTACTTATGGGAGTGCGGCATTTACAACATTATATGTATCTTTTCCTGTGTCTGTGGAGCATAAAAAACCCGAATCAATGATGTTTTGGGCAAACTTTGAAATATCTCGACATTGTTCGAGAAATTTTTGTTTTACTTTTTCACATAGTTTTTTTTGGCATTTACTTTGTGGTATGTTTATGTTTACCTGTGATAGGTCTGTTCTTAAAAATATATATCCAGGCTGATTGGTTATTTCAGGTAAAAAAAAATATTAATAAAATAAAAAGTAGTTTCGATTTTTTTGACGTGAAAATAGCGGTGTTGTGGCATCAGAGTTTTAAATTTTTGGGATGGGTAAACAATGTTAAAGTCGCGTCAGGACTCGTGACCCTGATCGAAAATTCGTAAGACGGAGGGAGAGTAGACCACCGGCGCGGCGTAGGAGAGAAAGTAATGTCCCCCTGTCTTTCTACCGCGCAGCAAAAATGTATGCCTGCTTCTGCTGTTTCTGGCACTCCCGGAGTGCAACCCGTTGTTTTTTCCTTGTGTTTCCTAATATTCCTTGTGTTTCCTAATAGGCCGCTTGGTCAACTTTTTATAAAAAATATATATCCACCTAGCTTCGACCACCCTGTATAAATTTATGCATATATTTATACAAGTGTGAAGGTCTGTTACATTTACGAGTGCCATTAAGAATTATATTAAAAATGTGGATAGTTTACGTTAATAAATGTACGTACAATACTGTAATTTTTTTTACATAACTTATTAAGTACTTCACAAAAATAATAGGTAATTAATTATATTTTACAGCTGACATAGAATAAACATAAGCATTTAGTAGTTGCTTAAAACCATTAGTTTGTTCCAATACAATGTATCATAATTCATAACATCAAGTTAATCAATGAACGTTAGTAAACTTTTTTCAGAGAAATAAAACAAAATCAATATTAACACGAAAACATGGACACAGCAAAATATAATAACTAGAGTAACGCAAGCAACAGTTACCACTTATACACTATTCGCATAAGTAGTAAGCCGGAGACAGGACAAGATGGAGGAACATCACCCAAGAAAGACTCCAGGGTGGTGGTGGTCACGAGCCTCAGACATGAGGAATTCGGCACAAGGAGGAGGATACACTATTTATATGTAAAGTAAACACAAATAGGTACCTTATGTTTTGGCGCGCACTGTTCATTGAAATAAAACGAACTTTTACGGATATCAAACGCGCTATATTTCCGCGAACTAAGTTGTAATTGTCCGTATTTTTAGGTTTTTTAGGGGTTTTCTGATTTTCCCGACGTTTCGGCACTGGCAGCACAAATAGGTAGTTTATGTAACTGGTGGTGATTCGGGGTTTTTATGAATGTTACAGCACCCTTAACAAGGTAGGTGTTTCTAACAATCTCATAATCCAGTGGTAAAGGCCACAGTGACTCACGAGGTAATGATAAAGCAGACGAGTTAGCAAGGCGAGGCTCAGACTCTACTCCTCATGGACCGGAGCCGTTTGCCCCTATTCCAGCAAGCTGGTTTAATGGCAGAATCCGTGAGCATACAAATGACATTCATCAAAAGTACTGGAGCTCACTGGAGACATGCAGACAAGCCAAGCTAGCACTACCACGAGTGGACGATCGGCTCTCCAGAGCTCTCCTTCAACTTACTAGACCGATGTTACGCTTGATAACAGGGGCCATCACCGGTCATGGTAATTTTAACAAGCACCTTTTCAATTTAGGTGTCACGGACCGTCCACTATGCAGAGGCTGCATGGAGGAAAAAGAAACAGCTGCTCATGTCCTGCTGGACTGTGACGGAGTAGCCCCCTACCGGGCTAAATACCTCGGCTCACCTGGTAGTCTCCGTGAAGCCGACTTGGATGTAAAGGCGCTGGGAGCATTCCTGGTTGAGCTGGGATGGCTGGAGTGATCCGGCCTAACACCCTCCTGAGCAAAATAGGCGCATAAAGTCGTCGAGTTCCGGAAACCGCCCGTATTGCATAAAGAAGAAGAAGAAGAGGGGTTTTATACACGAGTGTGATTTTAATCAGTGGACACTTCAAATTAAACATTCTCATCCTTTAAATTCTTCATTTTCACAAGGCGACAGGATTCATGATGGAGCGAGGAAACCTAGAAGTTGCCTATTCACCCTAGCTTTGAAGATGGACGGGTTATATTCTACTCGGAAATACTTGACTAGTCTCGTTTGACAAGCAAGACACAGACCAAAAACGTACTATAAATAACTATTATAAATGCGAAAGTATGTTAGTTCGTTTCTTTCTTTGTTAGTTTTTTACGGTAAAACTACAGAACGGATTTGAAAGAAATTTGGCACAGAGATAGAAGATAGCCTGGATCAAAACATAGGATACTCTTTATCCCGATATTCCGACGGGAACGTGAACCACGTGGGTGAAGCCGCAGGCGGCCACTAGTCTATACTAATATTATAAAGAGGAAAGATTTGATTGCTTGTTTGTTTGTTTGCAACAAATAAACTCAAAACTACTGGACGGATTTGGATGAAATTTGGAACACAGATGAACAGATGAATATGAACATAGGATACCTGTTATCCCGTTATTCCCACGGGAACGTGAACCACGCGGTTGCATCCGCAGGCGGCCGCTAGTAATAAATAAATTGATTCCCCAACATAAGATAATATCCTACATTGATTTTAGTGATTCTTGATTCAACTGTGATCTAAAGACCTTGCGTTGCGATACTATTCATACTAATACAGATAGCATGTGAAAGAGGCCTTATTCTTATCGGTCATTCAAATACATTCCATAGTGTAATGATATATATTGAGTACGAGGGGAAGAGAAAAACTTACTCACGTACTTGCTCCTAGATAACCCTGACGAAAAGAAATATTTGCAAGTCATGGTCAACTTGAACCGAAAAAAAGCCGGTCAAGAGCGAGTCGGGCTTGCGCACCGAGGGTTCCGTAGCATAATGTATTGTTCCCCATACATAGAACTCAGTTTAAAGACCGCCATTCAGCCCCTATAGCAAAAAGTATATTTTCACCTCACACGCTTTGAAAAAAAGGTTTTGTCAATCAGTTTAGGCGTAGAAAATTTTTGCGGCCTAGCGCGGCAAAGTACTTTTAATTTCATACCTAAAAATAAGTCTTAATGCGTTCCGAATCGTATATTGACTTTTTTGTTATATTTGATTCTTATTTTAAATAACTTTAAATTAATTATAATACTCCGTTTTGGTTTAATTATATTATTTTAGTTCAAAGAATTTTATATTAGGCTGGGTGAGATTTCACAACCTATAATTGGATTTCGGACTGTGACATAAATCTTTATTTTTAAATTGTCTTTGTCTTGTACCTCATGTCAGTGTCAACATTTACGGAATCGTTTTTATTCTTATTTATAAGTAACAATATATTCCTACTTTAAATAACTTTGAATTAACTATATACTCCCTTTTTTATTATTTTAGTTTTTAATATCATTAAAACAACGAGAATAAGGTATATTTAGTTTAAACTTTATGTTTAAAGAATTTTTTACAGGAAGTTGACCGCGGAAACAACCATAAAATGTTCCTCGCTGTTGTGAGGTGAAAAATTGTGTGTTGCGCTCGGCAGAAAAGTTTTTTAACGTCTTGTACCTTTGAAATCCTCGCTTCGCTCAGGATTCAATCTTTGATCCTAGAATCCTTCACTTGCTCAGATTTCAATAGAGGTAACTCATCGTTAAATAACCAACTTTCCAGCCTTGCATAACAAATAACTATTATTTAAATTCTCTGTTATTTGCAAAATAATTGGGTAAACGATATCTAAAACTATTCCAAAAAAAATCCAGAGACTCGTCGCGGTAAAATATAGCAGTGCAAGCGTTTAGAATATATATTTAGACTTAAAATCAGTATAACTTTGCCTTTAATCTTTTAAAACAAGTAAATAGCATTAGTAGTTCTTACTTCTTGATATAGCCAGCTGTGACAGACAGACAGACTGAGTCGCACCATAAGGGTTGCATTTTACCATTTTGGTACGGACCCCTAAAAACGTATTATGAATATTTTATAATTGGGGTCAACTGATACAAGTAACCTTTATGATGATACCTATCAATCGATTCCTACTTAGATCTTGTATAAGCTGTGACAATATTTTAGTTCTTACCCAACTGTGACCACGAATTTAAATATGGCAACTGATCCAAATATGGCATTAAACCTTTATTGAAAACCACAAAAGAAACAAAAGCAAAAAAAAAAAAAGAGATAGTGTGGTTAATAGCCATATTAACCTACAGACTGTGATTTTAGCGGAAAATGGCCAATTTTGGCGTTTTCAATATCAGAAAGAGATACATTAACAATTTTGACTTATTGAATAGTGCAGAGTAGCTATTAGCATAGTTCGTAGCGGCCTCGCTTTTTGTAAATTATGGTTAACTTTGAATTAAACCCAAAAATGCAGAGAAAGATTGTCATAAAATGCGTGAAGACACTTTTTTGAGCACCTGGATTGAACTACTGTTATAAACAAATGTAATAAAAAAATATATATATCTCTTATATAGTCGTAAATTATCGTTGATTTAATATAGAGAAAAAAACTTATTCTAAACCAAAAAAAACGAAAATCGCTTTAAGTTAACTATGAATATCTCCTGTCTACGATAATTTATAATAATATTATCGTAGACAGGAGATATTCATAGCAAATTTGTACTAGAGTAATTGTTACATCATGAGGAATAAAGATTTAATAATTTTTAAGTATGAATATATTATCCTATTTCAATAAAAATATATCACTACAAAATGCGACGCACCGGGTGCCGGCGGCCGTCTGAACTCAGTACCGGCAAACTTTTTGAAACTCGCGCGGCGAGACAAAAGATGCGCAGTAACTATAAAAACCAGTCACGCGTCTATTACACCACACGGTATACCGGGCGGTTCTCTGAATTCAGAGTGTTTCTATTACACTGTACGGCAGATCGGGCCACCCCGACCGCCCTAAATAGTGTTAACGAATAATTTCTTTAGACTATCGATATTGTCCTATAATATCGATATTGTTTTATTACATAGGTATGCAGGGGAAGTTTGTTTTTTTTTGAATCTCAGGAACTACTGGTAAAATTTCTTTTTGTGCATTTTTCAATTACCATTTTTATGCTTATGGGTAACCAATATAGTAATATTGTCATAAAATGTTTTCAGTAATAATGTGCTTATATCGAGATCCAGTATAGGAAGTAGCGATTCCTCGATAGACTATCAAACACAAAAATAATTAGGTATGATAAATTTTAAATAGATAAATATTGGAAAAATCAACTCTTACACAAGTGAATTCTCAGATAGGTCTCGGTAGCTCAGTGGTTAGAGCATTGGACCGGATTTCGAAAGGTCGTGGGTTCGAGTCCCATCTGAGAATTGACTTGCGGCCGAGTTGATTTTTGCCAATATTTTTGTGCTAATCATGTACCTTATGGCTGCCAATGATTATACTAAGAGTGCCAATGACTGTACTTTTGGCCGATTTTAGACATTTATCTTTTATTGGTAAAAAATAGATTTTTACGTGCTAAATGTTTTGTGAATTTAAGAAATATACATCAAAGAATAATTTTAAAATAGTAGATAGTAGATCTTGTCTAAGCATGTTATAGAAATAATAATTAACAAATTATGTAGGTCAGGTTTTTTTTTAAGTGCCAATCATATACAGTTTACCCTACAATACTAATCGAAAAAACGACTGGATCAAATTATTTTCTAATAGATCGTACAGATATATCAACTTACCCCATTTATTCAGCTATGATGATAAACGATATATCCTGGTCATTACGGAAGTTCCTGTAAAACAAATACATACGATAGTTTCTACTGAATTTTGTGAAAATACCTAGCATAATTAATTGAATTAGGCTAATAAAATTAAAATCTTAAAATTACGTAATTTTTTTTTCATTTCTAGAGCGTGCTCAAACAAACTCGTAGTAGTATTATTTATATCAATACGATTTAATCCATCAGGGGGGACTACCATCAACTGTAATGCGATTCATTTTAGGTTATTTTCATGTAGTAAGAGTGAGACGCCGCTATTATACGAGACGTATGGCAGCATCTCACTCTCACATAAGGTTGCCAGATGGCCGGGAATTCCGGGAAAGTCCCGGAATTTTGCGTGTGGTTCCGTGTCCAGTAATAACACTATATTGTCCCGAAATTTACGAATGATAGTTTTTTCCCACAAAGTTACGACACCACGGGGTGCGTGCGGACCAAGTACTTGCAGCCACAAACTACAAGCGCCCGTCTAACCGACCTAACTATAATTTTGCAATATTTTTGTTATTGGCCGTCCTATTTTTTTTTTTTTTTTTAGAATTGTCCCGTAAATGATAAGTCTGCATCTGGCAACCCTACTCTCACAGCCTAAAAATAACCTAAAAAGAATCGCAAAGAAAGATTGATGGTAAGGCCGCTGGATTTCAGAATCTAGAGCTTACCATAATCACAGACTCCTTAACCCATCTTGCTACCGCAATGTCAGCCTCCTTCCATTCACAATTTTTACACCGTTCTGCATCTTTCACCTTAAAAACAATAGATAATTAACATTATTTTTTATGGTACCTAATTGGTCCTGCTAAAACTCATTAGAATTAATAAAATATAATAATTTAGGTACATTTAAAGCCTTACTAAACTCATATTAAAACACCATCACCTAACATAAATATTCATTATCGTTTTACTTCCGCTTTCTGGGTACCTTTACCTAGTGTTTGTTTTTCAAGTGTCAAAAACCTACCTACCTATTATAGTTACTATGTTCCTGATCAGCGTGATACACGATTCTCTCTAAGTATATAATAAATAGGTAAGTAAGTAAGGTAAATATATATACTAAATAGGTAAGTATATTATTATACTAGTACTGTAACGATGCCATTTCTTTCTAGCCTTATGGATGGGTGAAACCTCTATAATGGCTGGAAACTCCGTAGTCTCACTCTATGGTAATCAAGTTGTATTTTTATCTGTTCTGTCTAAGTTCAAATTTTTTCCGTTCCACGATTCCTGCTGGCTTCTGTAAGATAACGTCAAAATTTGCCGAACAGGAATCGTGGAACGGAGAAAATTTGAATTTAGACAGAACAGATAAAAATACAACTTGATTACCATAGAGTGAGACTACGGAGTTTCCAGCCATTATAGAGGTTTCATCCATCCATAAAGCTAGAACGAAATGGCATCGTTACAGTACTATATTACTGGCTGTGTATGGAGGGGGCGGTCGGTCTCAAAAGTAACTGAAAACTTTAGTAGGTACCATTTCGCAATAATGACTGCACGTAAATAAATAGATTACGTCGGAACAAGCCAAGTCAGTGTAACAAAGTACTAAAACTGTTCAACACTTCTGGAGCCGACTGTTCCATACTCTATCAAATGCGTCTATCTTTCCCTTAATCACGCCCAGACCAAACAGGAAGTAATTTGCAGACGGGATTGTTATCCTATCATCCCATAGATTAGAGAGTTGTATCAATTGGACAATTGTGCGGTCGTTAGACATACTCTTCACTATTCGACACCGTTTGTCCGGACCCGCTACCCTCACAGATAGGTCATTCATGCCACTTAGGGCTCCGTTATTGGGTATCAAAATTAAATCAACAGGTAAGTACCTTATATTAAATCCTTTTAATATAAGGTACCTGTGAAATTTTTAATACGATACACTTAACCGCCTCTGTGGTCTAGTAACACCACCGGTATTAGATCCAGATTGCGATTCCCAGTGGAGGGACAGACATATTGTTTTCGGTTTAGATGGTGGTAGGACTTGCTCAATCAAAGTACGCCTGGCTCACTGCCACCATCGCATCACTGATTTAGTCTGACGCCATATCACAAATATGCTCAGCATTGTTGTGGTAGATAGCCAGCTCTTTAAATGATTGAGGATTCCGGGAGGAACGCGTTTCCACCTCCAGCCTTATCATTTCTTGACATCAGGTATGATGGCAAACAAAGCTATTTCCCGTTGTTCATTAAAAAACTGCCTGTCCGATCCAACAAACTGATTTTAACGAAAATCCATTACTTATGTTATGGTCAAATTCGCAAGCACTTAGTCATTATAACTTTTTTAATTTTGCATCTTACAATCCCATTTTTGTATCCCGTCAGGGCGACATGAGACTAGTTGCTTTTTCTAGTATATTTTCTTGTTTTATATTTATCACACTTAGGCATTGTTATTGTTAGTTAGATATATACCTACAGTCCGATTAAAAAGCTGAGAATTAACCAAATTGTTACAATGGGGATACGGGAATATCCCCAATAAGGAAAATAAATTTTTTCTTAAAATATAATTGACGGTGACGCTCTTTAATCACGCAAATCAAATGCATAACATTAAGAAGATAACGAAATATACAAATACTAGCTTTCCGCCCGCGGCTTCGCCCGCGTGGACTACACCACTTTATCCCACAGGAATGTGGTGTTGTTTTTATTTTTGTCCTTGTGATTTTTAAGTTTTTTCTCATACATATAAACCTTCCTCTTGAATAACTCTATCTATTAAAAAAACCGCATCAAAATCCGTTGCGTAGTTTTAAAGATCTAAGCATACATAGGGAGATAGGGACAGACAGCGGGAAGCGACTTTGCTTTATACTATGTAATGATAAAGAACGAGTTTATTTTATTCGCTGTCGATCGTGAGCGCGTTAGGGTTGGACCACATCTATCAACACGCTATCATCGCCTTTTTCCGTCGCCCTATTATTTTCTGTCGCTCAAAACCGCCTTTTGATAGAGCGAGAAAGACTGACGGAATGCTATAATTGTTACAATGGGGATACGGGAATAATTCCCTCCAATAAGGAAAATACATTTTTTCTAAAATATTATTGACGGCGACGCTCTTTAATCACGCAAATCAAACATAAAGAAGTTAACGAAATATACAAAGATAAAGAACGAGTTTCTTCTATTCACTGTTGATCGTGACGTGAGCGCGTTAGGGTTGGACCACATCTATCAACACGCTATCATCGCCTTTTTCCGTCGCCCTATTATTTTCTGTCGCTCAGAACCGCCTTTTGATAGAGCGAGAAAGACTGACGGAATGCTATAGCATGCGTCAGCATCGACAGTGCGATGTGGTCCATCCAACTCTTAGTTTTTGTATAGCGTTGGTGTAGTCCTTGGGTGGGTTGGGTATATCTCTGGATGGCGGGCCGCGAATTCCATACAAAATTGCGTTTAAGTTAACGTGACTGAGCAAGAGAAAACTCACATCACACAGTCTATTGTGTGTGGTATTCAGAAAACAATGGAAGCTTCGAAATTTTGTACACTTATTACCTACCACCGAAAAATATGCTGCATACTTATACAAGTATGCAACATTTATAACCACCGCGACATGGTTGATAAAATGTATTGAACCCGGCGGAAAGTTCCATCCCACACTGAACTGCTTTTAGTATATATTTTATTTACGTCCTTTGCGGGTCTATGTGCATCGTCATCAGCCATTTTGAATGTCCCCACTGCTGGGCAGGGCACTGGCCTTCTTAAGGGTAGATAAGGAAAATGGGCCATGACCCACCATGCCGGCCCAATACGGTGGTGGGTTTTAACGACTGCAAATATGCTGGGACTAATGAATTAATGTGCCTTCCGAGGCACGTAGCAGCTCAAGATACTACATCCCGTGACCAATAAATGCAAAAGTTGCTTAACAGCTACAATCGCAGGCCCAGTGCATGAACATCTGCGCAACCGAGCTCCTACACATTTTCCACTGCATGATTCCAATGATTGCAAGAGACAAAGTGTCCTATGTTAACCCAGGTGGTTGCATCACAAAGCTTGACATAAGCGATACTAAGCTATCACATATATGATTCAGACAAAAAACATTTCATTAACTATTGATTTTGTCCACAATATTATGGCAATCTTTAAATCAAATCTTTAAATGTGTATCGTAATGTAATGTAGGAAATGGTACAAATGTAAAATTTCCTTTCAAACAATGCAAATCAGCTACAGCAGTTAGTGTCAACTCGACTCGAGACGCAATAAGTGAACAATGATAGGTCACACATTAAGTATTCAATGGTGACATGCTACTTATTCACATTTCTATTTCTGGCATACTTTATGGTTTTTTGAATTTTTGCATTTTTCAGTGCCATTTTTATACTCATGATAAATCAACTTGGCCACAAGTGAATTCTCTGATGGTCACATCGGTCACATGTTTTCCAATATTATTCTATTTAAAGTTTTTCATAAATGCTGACACAGAGAAATGCTTTTCTGCGAGTTTAACAAAGCATTTATAATATTTTAGACTCTAATTTAAATAGTTCGAGTCTAGGCTGTGACTAGTATGCACCCAACTCATTATTACAAAGTCTCCAATGCTTCTTCTGCTCCCATGCTGGATTATGTTTGAAATAAAAACATAGAATATGTGCCATCTGATAGTTTTCCAGTATAGCTAGCAATGGACAGGATATATTTGAATACTTAATAATTGTGTAAGATTAACGACGATATCGGGCGGGCTATGCCAATCAAAAAGAAAGAGGCAGGCAAAGAAAACTATGGTCTGATGAGATTTAAAAAATTGCTGGTCCAATATGGTGCCAAACAGCTACTATAAGAGAAGAGTGGAAGAAGCGGAAGAAGTCTTTGTGTCGCAAAGACTCGCCGGCAGATGATAGAGATACTTATCTGCTTTTTTGAGATAAGAGTATCGGTTAGATAGAACACACTTTAACTTTTCATATGATACTATGTTTATTTTATTTTATTTCAAATGAAAATGAATACAAACCTTGCCTTTGAAAAATCGAATATTTATCTTAAAAAAGGTTATTTTCTTGCGAACTACTTCGATATCCCACATTCCAGATGATTTATTTTTAAACTTCTTTATAATATAATTTTATGACAATTATGTACTTACAGAAATAAATAACAAAAACTGCATTTCAGAAACTTACTTGTCGCTAGCAAAAGCTACTTGCTTGTTTGTTTGTACATTATTAAATAGGTAGTTTGTGGCAAAAAGCAAACAAAAATTTTGCCGTGCCGTGCGTGTATCGTGTGCGTCAAACGTTAATCAACAATGACAGCTGTCAAGTTAATCAATACGTTCCGTTCATGTCATGCTCTTGCTCTTGGCAAGAGCAGAGCAAGAGCCTTCGATAGAGATAGCACTATAGACATCATTTTTTTGGCTTCATGTAGGTATTGAGTGAGAGTGCTTGCTCCACGTTAAATAGTCTTCCTTCATGCGGCGTCAGTATTGTCAGTTATCTAAGTTGTCATTGTCATGTCAGTTGTGTTGTCACCATGAAGCTATAGAGAATACTGGAGGCCAAACTCAGTTCTTAAAGTTGAAGCCAAGTAGGTATAACCTCAATTGACCTTTCGTTGGACTCCAGTGTGGCTATCTCATAAATCTAAATTTGCCCGGAGCCTGTTTCATAATAGTTAATGATATTAATTGCTAATATTATTAGACTCATAATAATAATAATATTAGTAAGCATTTTTCTGTTTATAAACTTTTTGACATCACTGATAAATGATATCTCTTTGACGTCACTAATATCATTAGACCTGAAAGCTTATGGAATCGAAGCCAATATGAAAAACTTAAACAAAGAGAGTACTTTGCAACCGCTAAAATTAGTTATAACCTTTAGTAAAAAATTATACGCAAAAATTAATTATGCTACCTATAGGCGTAGCAGCATACGTACTTAGCTGCAAATAAATAGAAATTCGTAACTTTTGACGCAGTCATTTCAATTTCATTATTCAATATTCCCGAGTTGTAATTCAATCTGTAATTTGTTAAATTATATTTCATTAAAATTAAGCTATTTCCATAAAATAAATTAAATCATCTCAATATTGTTTTCTGAATTTCCTCATTATTGTGGTATCCGGCATCCTCGTGCAATGGTAACACCGTATGTGTCTATGTCAATCAATCAATATGGTGGATGTCAATTTCTAATTTTGTCGACTCGAAAGTTGCGATTCATAATACGACGTTTCTTGCTATCAAAACGTTATTCTATTCTGCATTTTAAAATATTAGGTCTTAAAGTATGAAATTGCCGTATTGTAAGAAGAATTTTAGGCAAATTTGAATTTTCATACTAAGTACTAAGATTTTGAATGATTTGAAAATAGCTTGTATGTACTATTTTTTTTATTGCATTGAGCTAATTTAATTAAATTAGATTCTTAATTTAATGTTAAGAATCAAATGAATTTAATTTAAAAAAAGCAAAATTAATTCACATTTAGCCACCGCGATTTTTCCCTTAATACCTAATTCCGATAATACCATTCGTCTATTCTACCGTTACTTCTAGCATAAACTGGGTATATAGACATAAATTTGAACTGATAATTCTGAAACATAATGACAATTTCATATTTAGACCAAGATCCGAGATAGACCTATTATTATCATCGTGTAAACTGTACACATGCATACCTACACAGCTATTGATACGTTTTTACCTATATTACTAGTTTTAATCTTTAAACTTGTCTCCTTTACTTTGTAGTTGTATGGACACCCTATTTAGAAAGAGAGGAGGGGGACCTATGGAGCGAGATAGAATGCAGTCAAGGTCATTTTTTTTTGCTTCAAGTAGGTATGAGGAGTTTGGCCTCCAGTATTCTCTATAGCTTCATGGTTGTCACCTTGAATGTCATTGTTTTTATGAATGAATGATAGTGAACGAACGAACTTATTGAAGGAAATCAAACGAACGAACAGAATTCTTTCTATTTTCGGATTACAAAATAATTTTGGGATTGCCTATTTTCAAGATTATTTCGTGGTTGTGATTTAAATTCCGTATTCAATTATTTTTTTGAGTTTAGTTTTGACTTTCAGTGGGAATGGCTAAGAACAGGGAGCCTACCATCAGCTTTTATACAGCGACTCAAAACAGGTGCGTTTCTTTTTAGGATCCCAAACTGAATTGCTCTATTTCGTTCGTACCATGACTACCATGAGGTACCAAGAAGTAAATTGCCAAATTATGTAAATAATTTGATTTGTATTGAACCACAGCACTAAACTTTTTGATTTATGCTCAGCGACTTGCCTTTTCTTTCAGAAAATCTATCGCGATTATTATAGGTTATGTTTAAAAAAAAAACCTTACAATCGAAAACAAAGCGATGTTTTAAATTAAGTTTTTAACAATTCTTCTTTTTATCAATGTAATCACAATTGAGAAAAAAATATTGCACAAATAAATTCAACTTCTCTCTGTCTCTCAGGTTAGTTTGTCAATAGGAATTTAGGGAGGGATGCAAGCAAGGTTTTTATAAATATCGATATCGTTAATATCGAATTTTATTACCCTGATTTGCATCGATTTTTGTATAAATCTGTAGGAATTAGGGATTATTACGCGACAAAAGGTATTCTATGTTCTTCTCTATTATAAAGTATCTGTATCCCGAATTCCATTCAAATCCCTTTGGCCGTTTTTGCGTGATAGAGTAACAAACATTCAAACTTTCACATTTAAGTATTGTAATTTTACTGACCGCAAATTTAAAAAATACGGATCATTGAATATATTTAAGAGAGATAGTAAAGAATAAATAAAACATTGGAATGCCGAAAGCAATCTGTCTTTTAGTTATACGTTATACTTTTGATTGAAACGCATTACTTAAGTATTGTCTTAATTTAACGGCTGCGTCTATTTACTTCGAACTCTGTTCGAGTGCTTTGCTTGGGTATTTTACATGTGTAGTTTGTTTTTTTAGTGATCTCTTGCGTCGAAGAGTAACGTTTACCCAGCTTGAGATCCTGTGGGAGATTTTACACAAAAATAGGGAATTGGCTTTGGGTTTTAACAAAACGGCACAAGCTAGGGAATATTCAAAGAGAATGTGGATAGAAATAGCTGATCAGCTAAATTCACTTGGTGATGGTGCAACAAAGGACTGGAAAAGTTGGTGCAAGGTGTGTATATACTTTGTTTATTATAAGGAGCCAGCCAAGACTTCATCCGCGTGGGTTCTAGGGTACCAGGGTAAAATGTGTAGGATTTTGCCTAGATATGTGCCATATTTAATATTTATAATAGTATCCCAAATTATAAACTAGTTTTATGCCAAATTTCATCAAAATCCGTCCAGCCGTTTAGGCGTAAGAGGTAACAAGCACACACATGACACCCACACACACAACTGTCCCATTTATAATATATTTTTTTTATGAAGTACGGGGAGACTCTTAGCCTTCATCATACCTGATGTTAAGTATTGATAAGGCTGAAGATGGAAGCAAACCTCTCCCGGAATCCCCAATCACTGAGGAACTGGCTATCTTATCTTTAACTGCCGGAACACAATAGTATAAGTATAGTTCCTCGAAATATAAGTGGGGAGATCAAAAAGTTCGCGGAATGGTGGTAGGTGGAGCTAGAAATTAAAAAAAATATATATATTTTTCCTTTTCCATATTCTTCCAGAACCCAGTGCCACCCATTAGTGCTTCTTCACAGGACGCGGTTTGCTCACGGTCGCCATGTAAACGACAGCCGTGCCTGTGCCGTGGTGGCGCTTTCACATGGCCACGGTGTTTTTTTTGTAATGGTTTTCTTCATTGCCACGGTTACTGCTGTTTGCAACCGTGTCATATGTCAAACCGTATCATGTGAAGAGCCACGAAGCTGAACCCTAGCTAGACAATCAATTATGTTGCGCGCTATTTAAAATTGCGCAATATATTTAATCATCTAGGGTTAATATTGAACGCGTTTTAAAGTATCGTGCAATTTTATTTAGGTCTAAGAGCCCGGCCACAACACTGCGTTGCGACGTCTCGCACCGCAGAATTATCAAATACGCTGCCTTAAAGCCTATGCCATTATGGCAGCGCGTCGGATAATTCTGCATTGCCCCGCAACGCATTATTGTGGCCTCGCTCTAACTCTAGGGCCCGCGTCTTAAACGTTCCTCAGATCGTATATTTTTTATTTTTTGTTTACACCATTAATTTTCGCTTTTTTTATATTTATGTATTTATTTCTTTAAATTGAAAAATATTAAGGGCGCATCAAAAATTTACATAATAACATTGAGTATAAATTATCAGAAAAAATTAATTTGCATATGAAATAACGCTTCTTTACGTGTCACCACCTTCAAAAGTACCATCATTTTAATAAGTTCGCCATTAAAGTTGACAATATTACAAATTCTGGAAATTGTTAAGAAGTACCTAATATTTTTTTTAATTCGCTTTATTCGGCATTATATTGCTTCAAGTTGCAAAAACTTACATCTAAGTATATCATTTAGACCCAAATAAAAGTTGGTTATCAAGCAATTATTTGACAATTGACAAGCATCTTATATAGCTATTTCACAGCTTGTATGCAACAGACAAATGCTATATAAAGTGCGCCCAAACGACGCAGATGTTTACATAAACTTTTATCTGCTAACCTGCAGGCAAAGGCTGTAACAATTCGTTTTCATGGCTTTTATATCAACTATTTGTGATACCTGGGATGAGTCTTTGGAGCTCTGGTAGCGAGAACAGGAAAGTAATTAAGGCCCGGATTTATAGTTTTTTTTTTTTGGATGGCTTTAACCAATGATGATAAATTGATAAATTGCAATAAATGTTATGACTATGACTATGATTTATAATAGATATGTTACCTTTATAATATAATTCGCGTTGAAATCTGATGATGAAGATGATTACTACGGCAGAATCCCCGTAAATCACTATCAGTTCTTAATGTCTAGGAATGTCTAGATGACCCGATATTAAAATTTCTCCAAACTTGTTAATTTCTTTTCGATTGACTTGTTTGCACGTCGATAACACAAAAGTTAATGACCCGATTAGCTTCTTTATACTAATGATCTGTGTGATGCTCAATTAGTAAATACCTGCTGTAAAATCTGTTTCTAACAGATTTTGATTGAAATTTATTGAAAGTGCAGTTACGTTACTGCTTTAGTAAGATAGCTGTCACATAGATTTTTACTAAAGCAGCAATGTGACTGCACTTTCAATCAAACGTTGATAGAAACAAGTTACATAATCAGGGGGCAGGTCAAATGAATCTACCTCCCCATCCCCCAATACCGCTAACTTTTTGATCTTCCCTCGTTGCATCTATAGCATTATCTACTTTTAAAACTTCAAGGGCTATTCATCACTTTTTCAACTGTTTTTGGTTAGGAGTTGTTTTTCTTTTGTTTACATTACATCATTGGACATTTCGGTTCGTTTGCGGTGCCTGCCAAGCCGCATAACTTAGTATTGTATCACTTCAAACTATAAATTTTATGTTCTCTTTCTTCTCAGTATTGGAACGATTATAAGTCAAAATTAAAAAAGATGGTTGTAACTGCAAGGACTGCCCATGAGCAGACAGGGGGTGGTCCATCTGGGGTAAAACCCATTACGGGCATCGAACAAAAGTTTCTTGATTTTCTGGGACCTAGCTTCGGGTTACCAGGCAAGAGAGTAGAGCCATTTGAACAACAGGTATCTATAAAATTATCTTTTTTGTATTATTTCAATAAAAATTAACGCCAAACACAAAATATCTGTCTCATTCATAATTTTGCAGATACTTACTCCAGAAATTAAAAGCCCGTCCGCCAGTGACTCGGAAGAAGGATCCTTGTCAACATTACAAACTCTTCCTGCAGTACAGCCATCAGCTGAAGAGTCGGGTCCATCATGGAGGGTGTTCAGACAGACCTCCACTGTGGCCAATTCACCAAGTCCACCAGCGGCTACCCCGCCGCTGTCTGCCCAAAACACCACACGACCCTCGACGCGCCGCCGGCGCCTACGGCGGGTGCCGCTCATGTTTCAGGACGCAGAGAGTCGGGCGCTTATTACGTTAATGAAGGAGAAAGCGGCAATAGCGCGGCACCGTAACGGGTTATTAGGCGCTCTTGTGGAAGAATTAAGGGAAATAAAAGAAATTTTGCGATCTAGGTAAAAATCCGATATAATTTAACGCTACGAAATTTTAATTTTAAACATTGTTTCACCTGCGTGGTTCTCGTTCCCGTGGGAATATCGGGATATATCATAATGTTTTAGATCCCAGGCTAAAAACTATTTGTGTGCCAAATTGCATCTAAAACCGCCGTTTTTGCGTGACTGAGTAACAATCTCATGCGAACATCCAAAGTTTCACATTTATAATATTAGTAAGTAGGATAATAATATATGAAACAAATATGTTTTGATAAACATTACAATTCGATACAATAAACTTTCCATAAATACGCGAAACCTTTAGATTTTGGGGAAACACGGATAATTAGATAATAATGAGGACATTTCTCAATCTTACTAGGGTTTTTGAAAAAACACGAATTGCGATAGTAATTATTGAACATCCTTCACTCCGATTGGCTTGATTTTTGCTTGCTGGCTAACTCTTATTCTGGTTGGTTCCTAGTTGTACTCTGAAGCATTGAGGTATTATATCACAGACATATAAACCAATAAGAGGACCTAAGAGTTGGCCAGCAAACAAAAATCAAGCCAATCAAAGTGAAGGATATTGAATGTTACATACTCGCAATTCAAGTTTTCTCCAATAACCCTAGTACCATTGAGAAATGTCTAACTATGCGTGTTTTTGCAAAATCCCTAGTATTTTCGCGAAAATTGGATTTATTAAATTATTCTACGGCGTATTTTTATCTTCTATTTTCTTATTGTTGTTTTGAAAGCGCAAGCTTTATGTAGTTATCGATATCGAAGATGTCCCACTGCTACATCACTATTGGAAACCATTAATTTCAGTTTAAAGGGTCCGTAACCAACTTCATATGAACGCACCTTAGTAAACTTGCGCTTTTTTAGGATGAGCAAGCTTATAAACTGTGATTTAATTATTAATTAATACATTAAAATAATATCAAAAAATGAAATAAAACAAAAATTATAACATTTAGTTTCATCCATCAGGCAAAGTGAATCATATTATATTTTTTTATTGTTGCCCATTGCAGGTCCGTCGGAAACACCTCAGACGCTGAATGAGAGCATCTCTGGTAAAACTGCTGAGGATCCCGACTGGTGCTAGCTCTTTCACTATACTCAGTGTTCATGTATTTATTGCTTAGCTCGGGCACAGGGATGCGGACGTTGGCTTTATTAGCAGCCACACTACAGCGGTGTTGATGCAGATGTGGGGGTTGCCCACATCTGCATCAACACCGCTGTATACGCGATAAGATATGGCGCATGATGCCGTCTTGCTTAGCCCGTTACGATGTGAGCGAGACACGTTATCGTGCTATTACTACAAGTCCCATTTTTTTTCTTAATTAATTACTTACTGAGAAAAATGAGTCTAAAAATCGGGTATATTTTTGGGTACAAAATAAAATTTAAATATCAACTATTAAAATATCTTTCATCTTTCGCAATATACCTACACAAAAAGCGCATATTTTAACACATTTAGTTAAATAATATAATTACAGGAACTTGATATATCGACTTTTTAAAATTTTGATTTTCATTTTTTTCGCTCTGAAACCCCAGAGTAGTAGGCGCTGATATTTTACAAAATCATAAAATAACATCTTATCTATACGTGTAAAAATAATCAGCGCACAATTACGTGGGGTATAGTAAAAAAAGAGATTTACCCACTTTTTACCCTAATAGGGTTGGCAGCTTAGAATAATTATTCTAAGTGTGGATTACAATAAAATTGAAATATGAGGTCATGGTAGTCTGCCTCACGATAGAAGTCCTACGGAATATTACTGGAACTAAAAAAATGTGGTTTGTTTTAATAGAAAAATATTAAATAGAACCGACTCGGCTCACAAGTTATTCTCAGACGGGACTCAAACCCGCGACATTTAGGTTTCCGGCACACTGTTCTAACCACTGAGCTATCGAGTGAAGCCTAGCAAAATGCAAATGCAAATCAAATCATATATGTGGTTTGCGACTGCAACGCCACTCCCACTATGCCTATACATTAGCGATTCAGTTTGGGTTATGAAACTGTTGAATCTCCCGCTGCTGACGCCGCTGAAACTTCATCGCCAAAGATGTCATAAAAACTGAATGTTTACACATACTATCTTACCAAGACAATTAGGCGAATGACAGCTGAGAAAAACTAAAAAAATCTAAGTAAAACACCAAAATTTCAAAACGCGGTAATCAATCAGTTCAGTGGTGCTAATTAATCACATAATAATATAAGTGCGGTGATAGAAGTGGGCTGCAGGTGCAAAAAGTGCAAAACCGCATTCATGTCATGCGCCTAATTGACTTGGTCGTATAGTACATACATACACTTTGGTACGAATAAGCAATCTGAAAAACGAATAAGTCCTAAATTGAATACTTACCAGAAAGACTTTCTGTGTTCTGCGCCATTAACCCTTTTCGTTTCTTGTTTGTTATCTATGGATACGATTTTGAGTGATTGTTTTAAAAAACAATGATCCTAGATAAATTCAAATATACACAAGTAAACCAAACAATAATAATCAAACATCAACATCAAAAACATGGAACTTACCATCATACTTACCTTTAAGTATCTTACCTTGGGTCTACATAGAAAAATTGGTGTGATTGTATGAAAATTTATTATTATTAACTTCATGATAGAAAACATACAAGTACTTTGTAGATAGCTGCTTGGCCTTACTTAAGTTAAAAAGGAAAGGTCTGCTTTATCACGGGAAAAACACACATTGCATTAATCTTATACTGAAAAACTTTAGATCACTTATGTTAAAACAAACAAAAAAAAAAGTAACAAAATGTAACAATAACAAATCTCAAAAGTTAGTTCCTTTGAGCAAACAGCAGCCTGCTGGGCTACTTTACAACTGCCACTTCAAACTAACAGAATTGTCAGTGCAGTTGTGTGATTCTGTAAAAATACTAAAACACCTATCAAAAATTAAGTGTTTGTTACTTTCTCAAAAATATATCTAGTATTTGACTGTATTTATGTTAACTTCCTTTTGAGTGATTTCTTCTCCTTATTTACTTTGTATGCAGCAGACATTTTCTGCATGTTCTCTTTGTGAATTTTATCATGATCCACAATTCTTTGAGGATAACCCTCTCCAATAACACATCCAGCCATTCTCTGCACAGATTTAGGTGCTTTCCATGGCTCATAAATAAATTCTGACGGGTACTTCTTTAACTCAGGAACATACTTTCTTATATAGAGGCCTTCTTTGTCAGTTTTCTTTCCAAATGCTACAGGACTGTACACTCTAAAGTACTTATAAAAGAAAGCCGATGCAGACAGCCACATCCAGTTGCCAGCATTCAGAGACCAGTCATAGTCTAATAAATAATCTTCAAATACTTTAGCTCCTTCCTCCCATGATATCCACAAATCACCTCTGGTGAGGAAACAAGCAACCATGTGCCTTGCTAAGTGATGGATCCAACCTTCTTGTTTTAACTGTCGCATTATAGCATCAACAAAAGGGTAGCCTGTCTTACCTTCTGCCCAAGCATTTAGGTGATCATCATTTTTACCCCACGGTATTTGAGTACACACAGGATTCCCAACCATTTTATCAAAATTCTCTGTTCCAGCCCCAGCAGTGTAATAAAATTCTCTCCACATTAATTGGCCCATTAGCGATACTGGTGGCTGAGAATGTGGTACTCCGTTCTCAACTTCTCTCAGCTTATGATAAAATAGTTTGGCAGACAAACAACCATGACTAAGATATGGACTCAAAACAGTTGTGCTGGGTTCAATACTATTGGGTGAGGTATTGGGTTTTTCAAATTTACACACCCATTGTTTCTTAGCCATGTACATATTAAGCCTTTTAAGACCTTCCGACTCTCCTCCAGGATATTTACAAGGATTAAGAGAAGTTTCATCTATTCCCAAATCTTCAAGTGTAGGCACATCAAAATCTAGTGATTCAATATCAGAAGGTTTGCAATATTCAGACAAAGTTTTCATTGTTGCAATTGACTCTTTGACTTGTGTATCATTAACCAATGAAAGAAACTTTTGGTATGTCAAGGGCACAGATCCATTGTTTTTCTTTAACACACTGTGAACATCATAAACTGTATGTTGAACTCTTCTTACAATAAATATGTCTTTCGCATTGGCTAGTTTTTCAACCTCTTCATCTTGCTGAACAATTTCAGGGTCAATATCTACTTGTGTTGTTAAATATTTCACTTGCCACTCTTCAAATAACTTTGAGAATAATTCTTCTGATTTACCTCTCAAAACAAAAAGACGGGAATTAATGTTCCTTAAATTGGAATCCAGGTCTTGAAGGCTTTGTATCAAAAATCTGAGCCTGTTCACTCCAACTTTTTGTTTGATGTCTGGATCCAAGATATAAACAGGTCGTAAAATATATTTACGATTCTCCGCCTGGAAACGTTTATTGGTAAATTAAGCGTAGGTAGTAACTTAATCTTTTTGCAGCATATCATGGGTTCTTTAAATGTAAAAAATAACAACGAAAATATTTATAAATAAAAACCTACATAACTTTTACCTCATTTATGGCATTGCGTAGAGCAAGATTATCATGAATACGTAAATCAAGTCGAAACCAATGGATAACAGACGCTAATTTAGCCATTTTGAGTGAAGGAAGGAATTTATTAAATCAGGAAACGAAAAATAAATTTTGTTTGTTTTCAACCCACACTGTTTTGTTTGGTTTTGAATTTGATTGAAACCGTGATTTTGACATTGACATTTAACTTTTTTAATTCATTTATAGGCATATAGGCTAAGGTCATAGAGCATGCTGCCTCGTCATTGGTGGTGACATTTCATATTCGACAAAGTCGACGCAAGCCTAGCCACAAGACCCAGGCAGGCAGTCGTTTTTTTCTAGGTCATTGTGGCCGAGCCGTCGAAATGGACATTTTTATTCGTATTCTTTCTGCTGAGACACCACGCGCCGCTCGCCCGGCTGTCGCCGTTGTTTTTGTTTTCTTTATTTGTAAATTATACATGTAATGTATGTACAAATAAAAATAGCTTTATTAATAGTTTTATCACAAAAGTTATCATTTTAAGAAACGTTATCAAAATTTTATTACAGTTACCACGTGTGTACCTTACACCTTTCACTTTGGGTGCTACAAAAACAGTAAAATTCAAGCTCATAAAATTACCATATTTAACTGTCAAATGAAGCCCATATCCATACCCAGATTTTTTAGGCGATAGCCCCCCCAGATCTCATAAAATCAACGTTTAAACATGGTACATACAGAACCGTGTGGACAGATTTTCGTTTGCCAAAATATCAATAATCATACTGTTTGGAGCCAAACGAAGCATTCTATCAGCGTTATGTTTGATATGTGACAGTATTTAACACTAGAAAACCGTTCAAATAACAAGGCATCAATATGAAAAACCGAAAACTATATTTCGCACCGTCACACTGTGTGGCCCATCTTTGAACCCGTTACGTTACGTGAATTTTTTCGTTACGAATGTTGAAAAGCAATTCACAGTAAAGAGAATTTCCGCCACTGAGGATTTAGCTTTACCTGGGGGGCTATCGTGTAAAAAATATGGATATGGACATGGGCTTCATTTGACAGTTAAATGACCTATGGTAATTTTATGAGCTTCAACTGTCAAATGAAGCCCATATCCATACCCAGATTTTTTACGCGATAGCCCCCCTTGAACCAATCAGTGCAGTACTTACGATAAAATTCGAGATTGAAATTTGTATGAAGAATGAGTCAGGGTGACCAAGTACTATTTTTTGCAGACATCTTATTTATAAATTTTATTCATTCTAATTTTGTCAACGACGCAATTAACACTAAAATATCAACAAAAACAGACATATTACTATTTATAACAAATTGTAACCTTAATTGACAGGTGACAACTACATGCATTATTAATAAATAGCTTTATAAACAAACACTTACATAGAAAATTAGGTTAAATTAAGTTCAAATTAAATGAGGTGCCTTCGTAATACGGTAAAATGGCCAAGGTATTCAGATTTGCGCAGACAAATAGGTCTCTATTTGATTTTAAAGGATCGGCATTATATCGAAGTCATCACAGTATACTTTGACATTACAATCTGTATTGTGGTGGAATGGAAACATTCTATTTTAATATGAAAATAAACTTGTATAAGAAGTTTAGAACTACCTATTAGATTTAGGACTTAAGATAACAAGCAATGTCTTGGCAATTTGGTGGGAGATATCCATATTTTTTACTCGGTAGGCCCCAAAGGGTCGGTCAGAGAGGCCCATGGACTGTCAATGTAGTATTATTATAGTAGAAGAAGACGTCATATTTGACAGTGATGTTATTAAACATGTAAAATTATTTGTCAAGTAAGCAGCTATTAGAAGTCAGAACTTACTTTATATGATTGTGAAACAGGCCAAATTAAAGTACAAAAAAATATGATTCTACAATTTGTGTTTTATTACCTCAAAACAATAAAATATTTTGCTACAAATTAATTGTTTACCTATCAATAATAAAATGTCAAAGTATTACAGTTCCATCTCGCAACACTACAATAATTTAAATGATTTGTTGTAAAACAGACTAGTAGGAAGGTAGTAACTAATGGCTGGTTTATCTACCGACTTATCTTAAGTTTTGGATAGTTTATTTAGCAAATAATTTGACAGTTAACATAAGAAAAATATGTCTAATTTATGACTGATGATGCTCGTCGGCCCTTTGGACCAACTGCATTGCACAACCAGCTAGGCGATTGCGTAAAGTCAATCGTATTCATTTGACAGTTCATATTGTATCACATCGTATGTCATCCCATACAAATTGCTGCCGATTGAATACGATATGAACTGTCAAATGAATACGATTACCTTACGCAATCGCACCCCAGTTGTGCCATGGATTCATTTCGATAATTACATTAATAAATACTTGTTTTGTTAAGATGATATCAATTTATACTATAAGGCATATTCTTAGTTAGGTACCATAAATTTCACTCTTTAATTAAATTACATAATAACAACAACAAACAATCAAATTATGTACAATTTTAAAACAAACTATATTATAAATGAATAATTGGTGAAATGCGTCACAGGTCAATCTTCTTTTATACGTACCTACAATTATAATAAAAAATGTTATTTTGTTAACAATAATTATAATGTTATAAAGATTATCACTGTGATGTGTAATATTTTAGAATACTAAGTAGTACTAGTCTGTTATTCAACAAATTGTTATTATTGTTGTACCTATTGTGATAATAGGTACAACAATAATAACGATTTGTTGAAAAACAGACTAGTACTATTTAGTATTCTAAAATATTACACATCACAGGTTAATCATAATAAGTACCCAGGTACTACTAAAAAATAAACTAAAAAAGTTATTTTGGTAACAATAATAATGTCATGAAGATATCACAGTTCAGTCACAATATGTTCAATAATTATTAACGTTTGCTGATATACAATCATACTAAAAAAGTTATTTAGTTCACAATAATAATGTCATGAAGATATCACAGTTCAATCACAATATGTATAAGAATAGCCTTCGGCGATTCTTAAGTTTAGTGCATTAGGAATTTTGTATTTAGGTTGATAATTAAAAATAAACATTCACCTTTCTCGGCGTTTTTGAGAATTCCACCCCCAAAGGGGAACAAGGGGGGTGAAGCTGTGTAAGAAAAGTCCTTTATTCTCAAAGTGAAAGTGTTAGAATCTTAAAAACTGGTATTTAGGCTGATTATTAAAAATAAACATTTACCAGTCTTGGCGTTTTTGAAAATTCCACCCCAAAGGGGTGAAATGGGGGATGAAGTTTAGTAAGAAAAGTGTATAAATGTTTTCACTGTTTTATTTATTTTTAAAGTAAAAGTCATTAATTTTTTTATAAATATTATGGTTGAAAATAAATACAAATAAACAAACTTAAATTTTGTTATTTATGAAAATCAACCCCTAAAGGGGTGAAAAGGGGTAAATAATGTTAAAATCGATATGGGTGTCGTTATTGAGGTTTTATGGAATGTTGATTACGAAAATGCTTTACGGTCAGTTTAATGAGATGTTAGAGATTTAAGTAATTATTTGTTTCTTGTTGAAAGTTATCATTTTAATCTATCGAACTGTCGGTTTGTATAATTTTGTGTTATCTCAATACAACACCGACTGTGTGATAGGAAGGGATGGCTCCGCAGAAAAAATCCGAAGTATGGAACTTATCAATACTAAAAATGATTATTATGATTAGTGACTGACTGATTATATAATAAGTGAAATAAGAGGCGACTTAGAGGATCGACGCACTGAACACCTGTGCGAGAGAAGGAAAACTTGAAATAAACCCTCTACCAACCCGTCTGGCCAGCGTGGTAGCATTTAATAATAAATAATTACATACAATCACACTATCTAGCCCACATTAAGTTTCGTGAAGAACTTGTGTTATGGATACTAGATAACGGATGAACATACTATATACTTTTTTTTGTAAATACATACTTAGCATACATATTAAACACACAGACCAAGACAAATAGACATGTTCATGCACACAATTTTTTTTTTTTAATTTTTTTTTTTTTGCCTTGTCCGGGGATCGAACCCGGGACCTCTGGTGCAGATATACAATATTCTGTTATTATTTACTTTCTTAGCGTGCATGCATGATTTCTGATTTGAGATGTAATATTAGGATTTGTCGTGAAAAGCAAACTACAAAGTTCGAAGAGTACTCGAGTCCACTGAAGTATTCGAATCTCGTGCCAGTACTCGAATACCTGTCGAAGTCTTCTGACTCGAGTCCTAATTTGATTCTTTTTATAACGATTACTAAAATTAACGAATACCAAATATAGCCGTCTCGGCACATCACTAGGCCACATACTACAGACAAGGCAGACCACCATCATCGCGGAGAAACAAGATGGCTATCATGCGCCATCTTTCGTGAGGCACCATCTTCTTGGTGGTTATAAAGAGTCTGCCTCACGAAAGATGGCGCATGATAGGCTTAGTCAGCTTCAACATCCGCAAATGAACTGTATTACTATGGAGAAAATTTGAGTGCCAGAGAAATTCCGCACGACATCTTTCGTAAGTCGGACTTTAGAAGTTTAGACTCTTTGAATGGAAATTGTTTTTTTTTATTAATCATGAACTAGGTACATTACATCTCAGTTATGTTGCTAGAATCAAAGCCGTAAAACTAGCTAATTATCAGGTTACTTTAGCCTTTTTGTCCATCAACGTACGCTAATTTGAGATTTTCATACAAATTTCAATCTTGAATAGTATCGTAAGTACTGCATTTATTGGTTCCCGGCAGGTAAAGCTAGATCCTCTGTGACGGAAATTCTCTTTACTGTGAATTGCTTTTCAACATTCGTAACGCAAAATTCACGTAACGTAACGGATTCAAAGATGGGCCACAGAGTGACGGTGCGAAATATAGTTTTCGCTTTTTCAATATGCCTTGTTATTTGAACGGGTTTCTAGTGTTAAATACTGTCACATATCAAACGTAACGCTGATAGAATGCTTCGTTTGGCTCCAAACGGTATGATTATTGATATTTTGGCAAACGAAAATCCGTCCACACGGTTCTGTATGTACCATGTTTAAACGTTGATTTTATGAGATCTGTAGGCTTATTACGAGTTTGGCAAACTTGACGTTACAGTAAACGTTAACGTAAAATGTAGCTCTGTCTCTTTCATATTTAGCGACTGTTTTACCGACATGAGCAGTGTATCCGATAGTCTACGCTCACGAGTCCTGTAAATGTCATGTTAAGCAAACTCGTAATAGGGGTACTGTACCTGGACTGGACTCGTGAGCGTAGACTATCGGATACACTGCTCATGTCGGTAAAACAGTCGCTAAGTGTGAAAGAGACAGAGCTACATTTTACGTTAACGTTTACTGTAAAGTCAAGTTTGCCAAACTCGTAATAAGCCTACTGTTCTATTTTGTACTATGCTCGAGTGTTAAATCTTATTTATTTTTGCGTCACTGAGGATTAAGGGACTGAAACTGGACTTTCGTTCGCTAGTTTTTGATATTTCCAGCATCCATAATCTTAAGCGTCATTCCGTGAGTGAGGCCCATCTTTAAAAGCCAATAATTCTTAAAAACACTTGCGTTACGAATGTTTTGAATACCGAAATAAGACATTATTTATCCGGCACTAAAGGTTTTTATAGCACCCAAGGTGAAAGGTGTAAGATTCACACGGGGTGACTGTAATAGAATTTTAGTTTTACTTGTTTTTAGTTAAATTGTAAAATGTAGTATTGTGTTTTCTGGTTTGATTTTTTCATCAAAACGGAACGTAGTTTCATTTGGTAAACAACAGCATTAGTTGCTATGACAACGGTACCAGAATGGAAGACGTCACGTTCACCACAGTCGCAAATAAAAACTTTTCTTTTTCATTCTGTTAAATTAGCTAGTAAATTGCCTACCTATAGCCTTACATAGTTGCAATTATTTAAAATCCAATTATTCCAATTGGCAAATACCATAATTTGACTTTCAGTAAGTTGTGTTGTAATTGTAAAATAACACACGATTGAATTAAGTATGACTTCACTGTACTTAACTTCATAAAAGTCGAATAATCGCAGAAAAAATATTTAACACCATGGCTTGACATCGGTATTGATTGATTGACTTCAATAATGTGATCATCATCATGCCTAAAATCATTGAGTTGACGGTTGAACTGGAAGTCCAAAGGGTATGTACTTACAGATTCTAATTTTTGTCTCATAAATATGATTTCAAGGCGTTTAGCCCTCTTTTTATTTGGTTTTAAGAACTTATAAGCTATGTATAAAACAAATCAACTTGGTTTCTTATAGGAGCTGCTGTTAGAAAGGATTTTTTTAAAATAAGTAGTAGGTAGCATATAATTTGTTTATTGATTTATTCCAGGTCTCATGTCCAGGAGTGTGGTTATGCCAGGATGGTCGTGTATCTCTAACTGTGTTTTTACTTGGGACTAGCTATCAAACCTGCATGTTGCCACCAGTCTTTCCACTCATGTTTAAAGATGTTTTTTACTTCCGTAAACGATTTCAAGAGACATGTGCATTGAATAACATTTGCTGTATGTTGAGTATGTATAACACCTTATTTATTGTATTTACTTAGTTACTAAATTAAATGGTAGGTCACATAAATACAAACCATGCTGTACTGGGAATAAAATAACAACATCTAATTTGTCATTTGCTAGCATGACACTGGTGTCCAGAGAACAATGAAATATCAATTGTGTCACAGGGCCTGAGAGGTTAAGCACAACCAATGCGAAATGTGGTGTTTTTGAGGTGTGGCTGTGAGAGTGATCTTTAAAAATTTCACTTTCAAAGTGCATCTTTGTTGCTGTGATAACTATAAAGCTGTGATATGTCTGAATCCTTCATTCTGCATACCTCGCGTCTCTGGAACAATCTCCCTGATGCTATGAGAAGATCTCCAAGCAAATTCTCTTTTAAAATAAATGCTTGCGCTTTTCTGCTGGACAGTTTAAATTCGTAGATTGTTAATCATCATCAACATATTCAGTCATTACTTGCCTGATACCTTTGGCTTTGAATAGTAGGTATATATATTTATTATTAAGTATAATTATGTATGTATGTATGTAAATAGTATGTATAATTATTAATAATATGTAAGTAATTATATTAGTATGTATTTTGTTTACTTGTATTTATTTATCTATCTATTTGATCAAGATTTCTTTAAACCCTTTTTTGTACCGTATTTGCTGTTATCTGTTACCTAAAGGTTGACTGGCAGAGAATACTTTTAATTTAAGTCCGCCTTTTGTACTTTAATTTATGTATTTTGTACAATAAATAAATAAATAAAACTGCAAATAATTTATGGTGTTTTTACAAATTTTGTTGCAGAAGATGAAACTATTTACTGTGAACTGGTGCAGTGGAGTGATAACTGTTATACTGGCAACTGTTCAGTTCTTGCACAGTACTTGGGTGCTCTAAACGATGTGTTATTTCCACCAAACATGTGTTCTAATGATGGTGTTGACCTACTTATGAGACGGGCCAAAGAGTTTCCTGTAAGGATAAGTTTTAAGCTTATTATTTAACAGTCATTGTATTTGTATTTGAATTATTCCACTTTGCCCCACCAAGCCACCTCATTGGCTCTCGACGACTCAACGTGCCTCTCCTGGAATCCTCAACCACTAAGGAACTGGCCAACTTAGCTCTAACTGCCGGAACAAAAAAAAAATGCTGAAAACATTACATGGCGTCAGACTTAGATAAGATGGTGGTAGTTGGCCAGGCAGACTTATAACAAGTCCTACCACCAACCAAACTGAATATAATATGTACCGCCGCTGGGAATCGAACCCGGGACCCTCTGGATCTGATACCGGTGGTAGTTGCCTACCTAGACCACAGAGGCGGCTGTGTTATTGCCGTATTCTAGAAAGTGTCCCAAACATACTGACTTTTGAGTATACTCCTCATCAACTACATATCTTGCCTCTACATACTAAACCAAGTCCGCAACATTATTTACATTTCGTCATACAATAAATAATAGTATAATGCCATCACCATATATTTTTCCGCACGTCTGCCTTCTGTACAGTCAGCGCCAAAAAGATCAAGATAAAATGATTTTAAAATTGTGTTTATGATGTATTTTGGTTGGTTTGACCAACGATTTGGTTTGATTGCTCCAATCATTTTGATGCTGACTGTACTTCAAGAACCTTACATTACAATTTACCTAAATGTTGCTTCACTCCTTTTAAGGGTATCCTATCACCGAAGATCGAAATAGCCACCAAGGTTCGCATCGACGAAGTATGGGATCAACCTTGCAACATAAAGGCTTTGAGGGTGACGTCGTGTCACTGCACTCGAGACTTGGATGGTTCCCGGCAGAAACAAGTTTGTCACTCCGCGCAATATCATAGGTAACTAAAGTACAGTACCTAAATATTATACATTCAAACAATTATCTTCACGCCGTAAATACCTTGCGGTGTGTGCAGACCATCAAAGAAGCAGCTTGACAGTAATAGTACATAACTGCAGCGGCCAGTAAAAGAGGCATTGATGAACGAACGTGCAAAGGTGGGTCGAAGCAAAGCCGAGGCACACATACGTACCTAAGTCCATCAATGCCCAGTTGTGGCCAAGGCTTGTATAGTACTTTTCTCAAATAATGCGCAGAAATTAAAACTACTTTTTGAAATCAGACGAATAACAATAATTTTGCCCACGTAGTGTTCATTTTTTGTTTCTTTTTTCTAAAACAGCTTTCTATTTGCAAGCCAGTTCGAAATTTAAATAAAACCTTATTTCGGAACTTGGAGCGGAATAAACGATCGTTCCATTTTTAAAATACACAACAGTTATCAGTTTACTATGTAACTTATTTGGCCGCTGCTATAGATGGTTTTCATACAACTTTTGCCGGCCGCTGCTCGCCTGTATGTGGCCAGTACAGCAATATCGATTTATATCGAGGAAGATTGTCAAAATAATGCTTATATTTCCAAGCATGTTTGAAAAATAGTGAATTATTGCAAGCGCCCTGTCTCGTATAAGTAAAGTCTTCGCCTACGGCTCGGCTTCAAACTCATACTCGATCTGCAATTGGCATTTCCGCCGAGGCATGTATAGTGCTTTTCTCCAAGGAATGCAGGGAAATAAGACATACTTTTTATTTTATACATTTAATTTAATTAATATTAAAAGTTACATAAGTGACTTATGTAACTACTAAAAGAAAATGTTATTGATTTCCCCGGTACGTTTATGTTTGTTTCATGAACTTCTGATGAGGTTTGCAGGTGGGCATTGGATGTAGTGGTAGATGGCTGTAAATCAAATCCATTGCAGGAGCGTTTTTTTATTTTGGAACATTACAACGCTCCAGCAATGTTGTATGAAACGGCGTGCTGGAGTTGTTAAATACTCTTTGTAATGTTCCAAATTAAAAAAACGCTCCTGCAATGGATTTGATTTTCTTTGTCCGTAAATTCGATACTTCGCGTGTTCTATTTTCGAAAATAATGACAACATTTCCATGCATGTTTGAGAAAATGTATAAACATCACATGTTGCCAGCCCATCGCCTGTAAGTTTTCCACTATACCCTGTCCATTGACAGACTTTTACTATCGCTTCCATCTTCAGCCTTAACAATACTAAACGTCAGGTATGATGAAGGCTATATAAGAGTCTCCCCGTTGTTCATTAAAAAAAAACCACGTAAGCAGCTGACACATTCCAGAATGTGTGTGACTTATGTTACCTATTAATAGTACTAATGTTCCTACCCATTTCATCCTCTTTGAGGAACAAATTCACCAAGTGTCAGACTGCCTGCTCTCGAGCTCCCGAGGTTTCAGAGCTCTTCCTGCTTCTGCTGCAACCTCACGGAACCCACCCATTTACTTATTAAGTTGCCTAATTATAGTAACAATGTATCTACCCATTAGGAACATTGTTGCTATATGGGATTATGGTAAGTAACAATGTTCCCCTAACATGTACCTGATGAGGAGCTCGGTGGCGCAATGGTTCGCGCGCTCGACCAGCGATTGTAGCTGTAAAGCAATGCATTTGTAGTCATGTAACCCATCAATCCGCATTGGACCCGCGTAGTGTATCATGCCCCATTCTTTTCATCCATTCCCAAAGAAACCCATTCCTCTCCTCAGCAGTAGATACATTAAAATAACTGATAACTGAACTGAGAAAAAAAACAGCTCGTGACGAGTTTCTTGCCGGTTCCTCTCGTTACAGGGTCTCCCGCCGTAGGGTTTGTGAACCGATGGCGTAGCCTCTTTGACGTTCATAAGTGCTTGTAACAGCCTAGACTGAATAAATGATATTGTATTTGAATTTGATGATAATGTATCACCATAGGAACAAATGCACCAAGTGTCCGCCGGCCGCCCGCTCTCGTTCCCGCTCCCGCTCGCGCTCGCAGGGCTCTTCCCGATCGTGCTGCAGCCTCACGGAACCCTCGAAGGTCGTGTGCGAGTGCACCAAGTGAGTTTCATTCTTTTATAAATAAGGTCAAGTTGTAGCAAAGGGGTTTGAACTTTTTTGTATGGAGACTGGCTTCTTCTTCCAAATCCGCCATTTTAAACATTTTTCAAAAAGATGTCGCACGATGATACCTATATAAATGAACAAGGGACACAGAGAGGAACAAAATATGTTATGTTATATAATGCCCTAAAGTGTCACACTAGCCAGATAATTAGAGTTAAATATGAATAATACCGACTCAAAGTATCACCTTTGTATCTTTTACTCTTTTACCTATAAACGGGTTTGAACTATTTGGCCTTGTCCTCGGTCCGCCAAATTGAAAATTTTTCAAAATCGCGCCGCTCATTAATACCTATATAAATGGATAGGGAACATAAAGATGAACAAAACAGATTATGCAACATAATGCCCTAGTGTCAGGGTAGTGAGATAATTGGAGTTCAAGATACAAAGGTGATTCTTTGGGTCGGCATTATTCATTTTTAATTCTAATTATCTAACTAAAGCACAGACCTATATCGAGATAGACGGTAAAAGTGTACCTACCTTGCGTGCCAAAGTTTGATCCACGGTCAAAGTTTTCAGTCAGTCCGCTGACCATGAAAACACGCGTCACTCAGAAACGAAAATAGTTAATTGTACAGTGCTTTCTTGCAAGAGGTCGACAATAACATTTCCACATCATTAAATCTCGCTCGTGACGTCATCGTAGGTAGGAATAACCCGACACGCTAGGTTCTCATACAGTTTGAAGCGGTCTTTTCGTCTATCTCGATATAGGTCTGTGGACTAAAGTGACACATTAGGGCATTATATATTATAATAAAATTTTTTGATCCTCTGGGTGGGATCACATAATTAACGACACTAGCTGATTTTCATACAATCGAGGTAACTTTGGAGCCTTGGTTCTCTGCCAAGGATTGACCGAGCTGTGATCAGATAATGTTCATCTGGGGAGTGAATGGAGGAGATACAGATTGTTATACACACCCAACTGATCTGATCAACATTGAAAAAGTTGTAAGGATCAGAGTTTTCAGTTTCAGAAGTTCCATACATGTTTATGTTATTTTCGCGTATTTTTTAAACATATCAATATCTCTTAGAATGTTGATCAGATCAGTTGTGTGTGAATAGCAATCTGAATCTCCTCCATTCACTCTCTGAATGGCCATTATCAGATTACAGTTCGATCAATCCTTGGCAGAGAACCAAGGCTTCAAATTTACCTCGATTGTTTGAAAATCATCTAGTGTCCTTAGTACCACCACTGTATATAGGTCGTTTTGAAAAAAAAAAATCAAAATGGCGTCTCATAATACGGGTTTGGACGAGGTCAGCCTCCATACAAGAATGTTCAAACACCTCTCGATTAGTTTAACCTAGAATTATCGGTGATACGAAAGTGTAAATAAATATAATTCTATACTTATAAAAAAAAAACTTTTGTTTGATTTGCGCGATGTCCACGCAATGACTGGAGTGGAGATGGGACAGGACAGACCACGATGCTATTATTATCAGAGAACAAGACACTTTTGGTCGCTCGCCATCCTAGTTTGTATGGCTAAATCTAGGTTTTACAAAATCGAGATTTTGCGAATGTTGCTGAAAGTAGACGTATATTTTTAAGTAGGGCAATTTATACACAACAACAACATCAACTAGCTCCAACTAAGACTATAGCTTGATGAAATATGGCCCAACAAAAAATCTCTGCTTACCTTTGTCATCCCCACCAGGAACAAACGCTCCAAGAGTCCTTCGGGCATCGCGTGTGAATGCGCCAAGTAAGTTGAAGCTACGAATACACAGAATATGCATACCTAATTATTAGGTACCTATTAAAGTATTTTTTTCCTTTCTGTTGATTTTTGTTTTAGTTTAAAACTCGTGCATTTTTTCTTAAAGACTACCTTGCCTACAAGTGTAAATAGCAGACGTCATTACGCAAATACTAAATCTTCCGGCATCGTTTCATTCATTTATTTACTCATTGCGGCGATGTCTAAATTTATTAATTTACCCTTAACCCCCAGTCCTACTAATTTTTTTCCTATTCCCCCAGGCATATCCCCCCAAGTCCCAGGAAATCCCGCGTGTCCCTATCCCGATCCCGTACTTGTCCCCGGCGCAAGTGCGACTTCAATGTATACAACGTCGAGACAGTCGTGACCGGCAACAAACGAGCGAGCAGTGAGGCTAGCAGCGAAATAAGCGAGTCGGAACGGCATGACAGGTTGATATAATTTACATTCTTCCCAACGCCAAGCATTTCCACCCAAGTCCCAAAAACCCCGCGTGTCCCTATCCAGATCCCGCACCTGTCCCCGGCGCAAGTGCGATTTCGTCGTCAACGTCGAGACATTCGTCACCGGTAACAAGCGAGCGAGCAGTGATGCTAGCAGCGAGATAAGCGAGTCTGAACGGCATGACATGTTGATATCTCAGAAATGTTCCCCAAGTCCCAAGAAGACCCTTCATAATCCCGCCACTATTCCCTTCGTAAATACGAATTCAACATCGAAAAAGTTGTCTTCAACAACTAGCGGGCGAGCGGCGATATAAGCAAAACTGAACAGCGCATGACAGGTTAATACAATTTACTACATCCACAACTGCTAGCATTTGTCCTTCAAGTCCCAAGAATCCGCGTTTCCTTCCTCGATCCCGCACTTGTCCCTGACGCAAGTGCGACTTCAACGTATAGAGTCCGCGCCACGAACGAAGTCCCTTTAGAGAGGCGCTGCAGTCAATGGCCTGAACCGTTCAATATTCGAAAATAAGCTCTATTACTATGGAGATTATTGTAGCTCCTTATTATTCCGCGGGACTTATTTCATGCCGCGGACTCTACGACGTCGAGACATTCGTCACCGGCAACAAGCGGGCCAGCAGTGAGGCTAGCAGCGAAATAAAAGAGACTGAACGGTATGATAGGTTGATATAATTTACTTTTTTCCCAACACCAAGCATTTCCCCCCCCAAGTTCCAAAACCCCGCATATCCCCGGAGCAAATGCGACTTCAACATATACAACGTCGAGACATTCGTCACCGGCAACAAGCGAACGAGCAGTGAGGCTAGCAGCGAGATAAGCGAGTCTGAATGTTATGATAGGTTGATACAATTTACTATCTCTCCAAGCCACAGACATTTCTTCCCAGTCCCGTGTGTGTCTGTTGTCCTAATTTTGCCAATATAACCGGCGCAAGTGCGTATTAACGTCGAGACAGGTCAACAGCATGACAGATTGCTTAGCCAAAGTAACAATGCATAAACGATAACGAAGTTCGAGAAATATTAAATGTATGTGATTGGCGGATTGGCATAGGCCGCGCTAAATCACGTGGTCTTACCGCAAGTTAATTGGCGAATATAGACAATAACGAATCGAATTATCGTTTCACTACGTAACGATGTCACTTTGTCTACGGGCCCAGATCCCGCCACTGTTGCGATTCTGACTGTTTCAGAGATAATATCTCAGTGCATTTATTAAACAAACTCTTTAGTCTCTCTTCAGATTTAATAAAGACAATGTCATTATCATCGTCATCAGCCATATTTAATGTCCACACTGCTAGAACACTGGCCTTCCTTATGAATGGATAAGGAGAATGGTAGATTGGTAGGTTTTAAAGACTGCAAATTCAGCCCGGACCAACGGCTTGACGTGCCTTCCTAAGCACGGAGAAACCGCGAGATTATGAATTCCGTGACCCATTGCGAAAGTTGCTTGACCACAATATTCGCAGACCGATCGCGCGATCCACTGCGCCACAGGCTCTTATAAATTATACTTGTATTCAATAAATGTAGTTTTTACAGGTTCCCAACTGATCCAGAGAAGTTTGGAATGAAATTGCCAGACGAAGACAGAATACAGAAGTCGTTGGTAGAAAGCCGTTACATAGACCTGGAGCCAATCTACCAAAGCAAATTGAGAGACAGAGAGGTAAAGAAACACTTCCACACAAAATTATCTCCATGCGTCTGTGAAATATGTAAGAAGTATCACGAACTGTTCCATGCAAACGAATCGCGAATTTGAGACTGTAAAGCAATAATAGACGCCCCAATATTGGTTAGTGAAATCTCTTCGCGAAAAATCTGCTAGTTCAAATATGTAAGCTTTAAAAATCAATTTTAAATTAATGGACATAAGGTGCAATTTTCACCCTAAAGCTATTTTGTTATAATATAAATGCTATTTATATGTAAGATACAGAAACGGTCTAGATTTTTGTGCTACATTCGGCGGATTTTGTTTGCAAAATAAGAGCACGTTTTACAATTTTAAGACGCCATTTAAGTTTAAATCGCACTTAATCAAATGAACTTTAAGCCTTACAATAGAATGACTGTTATTTAAAAAGAAATGGAATTAATTCTACCTCATTTTATGTAGTGACAGTGAGTATAAGTTTTATAATATCGGATTGTTGTTATCAAGTAATTTATTAATTAAGTATTAATGTTAAATTATAAATAGAAAAATATTTGGAGATCCGCTTTTGGAAGAGCATTGGACCGGATTTCCAAAGGTCGCGGGTTAGATTCCCGTCTGAGAATTCACTTGTGGATGAGTTAATTTTTTCCAATATTTTTCTATTTCAAATTTACCATAAGTATAAAAATAGCATTGAAAAATGCAAAAATTACAAAAAATCATATATTAATGTTACTTTAAAATTCAATTTTATGAGTTAGGCTTGTTTATTTTTCTGCTAAAAGCTAAATTAAATTATTGTTATTTAATCAGAGCGCCTTAAATTATTGTTGTTAATTTATAATCATAAACTAGCTGTTGGAAATCATGAAATAAAATGAGACTTTTTTTATTAGTTACAGAGTTTTATTATTATTGGACACTTAAACCGAAGTAAAGGTAACTTAACAATAACATTTTCTATGATAAGTGATATGGCTCCACTTTTATTATTATTATTATTACACTTATTACTAATGTGACAGTGGCTTAAGTGACAACAAGAAACAAGATTGTTGATTATTTTTTTAAAAGGCAGTGTACGCAATTTTCAAACACATTTTCCTCATTGTTTTGTGGGATACAACGGCATAATAATACGAACAACAAAACTAAACGTTATGGAATGAGATATAACATAAATATTACTTTTTGTATTATAGTTGAATAAAAATTTCTTATTATTCATTATGTTGCTGTTATATCCCACTTCATTTAAAACATAAATTCGGTTTAATAATTTCGTATTTACAAATATAATAATATAAAATTATATTTTATTATATCTAACTTACAATCGCTCTCTTATAAAAAATTCTTCAAATTAAAGGTAAGAAAGCAAGCGAAGAGTATAAAGCATTCGATAGACATCGCATTTTAACAAAAAAAATGCGAAGAAGAATGAATTCTGGCAAATAAAGACTTGTGATTTTTAACAGTACAACTATTTATTGAACTAACCTCCGAAGACTGACACATGTACTCGATCTGTAGAACATCAAAATTGAAAGTTCCCACTACAAAAACAGCTCATGTAGTTACATGGGTTGCCGGACACCTGGCAACCGACGACGACTACTGTACATTTGGACGACTTTGTACATTTGGGTTTGGTCAAATATCTGTCCGGTTTTTGCTAGGGTTTTGGTCAACCCCGCAGTCGCCGGAATCAAATAAAGAGTTCCAAGGTACCTACCGGTTTTTTATTTAAAAAGCTTTGGAACAAAATGTCTGGCTAAATAAGAATTTGTGTCCGGCATATCTATTTCGGGCCTGGCAACCTTTCACGTATAGTAGGTAAGTATATAGTTAAGTTTCATATACTGCCGATTGTACATTTATAATTTGAGTCCCGCCCGCTTTTAGAGAGGCGTTAAGCCACAACGAATTTACAACTTCTAATGATAAAAAGGACTTAAATGTAATCAGTTCACTCAATGTTTCAGTGTTTGGAGGTTCAGTAATACAATAATATACAATACATACAACCGCATCTCATAAATTTTAAAATAATTTTGCATAAAACTTATCGTTACTTTACCTAATTGTTTTACCTAATAATAAATTTATAGAGAATATATGGACGGAAGACATTACATAGTCAGCCTTGCATTCCAATTTAATATATTTTTTGTACATTCGTAGTAGCTTATTATTAGATTAATCCAGTCAATTAGCAATGTAACTAATTGACTGTTTATTACGATTTTCAGATAACGCTGTATTTTGATACAAATATCACAGATTTGCATGTTTTATTAACAGCACACAAATTACAATATTTTTTACTGGATATATTTTCCAAATCCAGCTGCTATTCAACATTCTCATTTTAATTTAAAAAGGGGTTTTTCATTGTTTAAAAATTGGATTTGTTTAAAACGTACTTAACATCTATGTATTCCCACATTACCAGAACAGTGGTATGTGTACATGTTAAGATACTAAATGAAGACAAATAAGTTCATTTCGTATCGAAACCATGAGTTTGAACACTTAAGGTATACTTACACCCTATCACGGCGTGTTCATAGTCACTTTGTGTCCCTTAAGCGAAGCTCTATGCTTCCTCCTCAGATACTTTGTGCAATCCAGAACGAAGGCAAATATCCCAAGGAGAGCAAATACTCCGTAGAAAACTGCTAATGCAACTAATACGCTCTCGTCGGTCCATTCCCATATTTTGTCAGTTCTAAGGTATTCGAAGTTGGATAACACTTGCGTTCCGTTCGGTGGCGGACAGGGTGACTGCACTATTATGTCCTGGTACGGTCTCTGAAAGACAAATGATCAAGTTCAAGAGTTAATTAATGATTAGGTATCTGAATAATTAAAGCACTTGGATGGCTCATTTCAGAGGGTGACAAGGCACATGAATACAAATCTCTGTTTTTAAAACTTGCAATTAGGGTTGGGTAAATTTCACGAAAAATTTCAGTCGGTGAAATATTTAGAATAAATTTCATTTTGGATTGAAATATTTCAGTTTGAAGTGAAATTAATTTTTTTTAGTTTCATTTGGCTTTCAACCCTGTCAAGGCTTGTTTTTGTAGCAAAATTGCGACGAGTACTACTCCAATATCTAACCTATTCCTATCCTTGGCTTTCAACCCTGTCAAGGCTTGTTTTTGTAGCAAAATTGCAAAGAGTACTACTCCAATATCTAACCTATTCCTATCCTTGGCTTTCAACCCTGTCAAGGCTTGTTTTTGTAGCAAAATTGCAAAGAGTACTACTACAATATCTAACCTATTACTATCCTACTAACTAATCCTATTCTACTCAAAAGTATTATAAATGTGAATGTTTGTTACCGTGTTGTTACCCAATCATGAAAAAAGGCTGTCGATTTTGGATAAAATACTCTTACAGATAGTGAGTAGCTTGGATTAAAACATAGGATGCATTTCATAACGATGTTTCCACGGGAAACATATCGGGTCTGGTAAATAAACTTACGCGAAAGACACTTGCGTGCATCCACTTGCGCAAATGGACTTTGCGTTAAAGACATTGGCGCGAATATACATTTGCGCGAATGATCATATTTTGTCTACTTGTTTGTAAGTAGAATCTGGAAAAAAGAGTGCTGAGATAGAGTTCACCTTCATTCATGCGTTGTACGATGAAAATGATTTTGAAAGCTAACTTACTAATAATTGAGGCGAATTTAATTAAATTTGTGCACAATTCGCGCAAATGTTCATTCGTGCAAGTGTCTTTCGAGCAAAACGGCTTTTCGTGTAAGAGTCTATCGCGTTATAAATTTTTCGGGCAAATGGAATCGCGCAAATGTCCTGATTTATAGTCGAAACAACAATAGTCAAGTATATGTGACGTCAAATTCATGTTTTATATTTGGTTTAGTCTATGTTTATCTTTATCCTATCATCATTCTTAGGTATGATGTTATGAATAGCTAAGTGAAAAAATCATAAGAATTTACTTGAATAGATTGTTTTATTAATTTTCTTAACGGTAAAATCAAAATTACGTCTGTTATTATCATTTAATACGTTCAAATTGGAAAGTTAATAATAAAATAAATCATTTCTACACAGAAAATAAATTTCACTCAAAACTGAAATATTTCAACCTGTTTTGAAAGATTTCATAAATTTCGTATAAATTTAATTTTCATTTCACTGAAAATTTTACAGGACCCATTCCTACTTGCAATCATTTCGGAAGCAAACTCTGGAAACAACTGGAATAGAAGAAGTACAACCCATTTCTATAATTTGCTCCATATTCAGATTTAACTTATGAGTGTAGGTAGGTGCCTACAAAAAACTAAACCTCTGTTGGAAAGCAAATTCAGTTCTACATTTCTAGACCCTTGAATGAACTGTCAGTTAATAGACAACTCCATAATAATGTTGGTAAGTACTCACCCCTTTATTAGTACACCTTATATCCTTGCTAATACTGGTTCTCAGCGCGGTCTCGCTAAGTTCTTTGCTCAGCAATTCTGGCAGCAGCCACTTCGAAGGTGCCACATACTCCAACCATCGCACGTACTGTGGAAGGTCGGCCTGGTGGAGCATCGCGCCGTTCACCAGGGTGCCCAGGAGAAGGCATATACCGGAGATGATGGTAGAAGTCTTCTCCATTGGTATGAGGAAGATCAGCGCGCGGCACAGCATTTGTATACTGATAAGGAATAGCACCATGTATCCTGGAAGGAGTAAAAAGAAAATAATAATTTTCTTCAAAAAGATTTATGTTTCTGAATGGTCAACAGTTTCCTACCACCTTTGTCACGTTGTTAACACATAAGAAGAACAGGCTCAAGAACTTGCCAGCTTAGGTGCAGCTTAAGTAAGGCTTTGAATATTAGTTTTATTAGTACATCTGTAAAGAAATATAGCTAAAACTGATAAAGGTTTGCTATTCAAGAAAAATGCTTAATGGTTTACTGTCTTACCTAAGTAAATATAGTATCCATCGAAGGAGCCAGGAAGGTTTGCTATTCAAGAAAAATGCTTAATGGTTTACTGTCTTACCTAAGTAAATATAGTATCCATCGAAGGAGCCAGGCGTCTGCGCGTAAAGCCCGGACATAGCGTAACTGGGCACGAGGTAGGCCAGCCACGTCAGCACTCCCGACCACAACTCCAGGAATTGCTGTGCAGACATTCAACAATGCATTATCTTTGAAACATTGACGGCATATGGAACAGATAACCAAAATCTTATATACTTCTGGTATTCGATGACAAGATTGACTTGTCTGGTTATTCGATGACAAGATTGATTATCTTTTAGAAGTTTAGCGCTCACGTTGCAAGATGTTGTTGTTATTATGAACGATTGAAATTGAAAGGCAGAATGAATAGAACTGAGTGTATGAAGTCAAAGTCAAAGATTTTTATTCAAATAGACTTAAGTATAGATAAGTGCTTTCGAATCGTCCAATATTTTTTTCCTACCAGCCATTCAGGACATCTTTTAACTGATAAGAAGAACGGCCGCAAGAAACTTATCAGCTTTAACAGAAGCAACAACATTTACAAAGGAACATGTCGTTGCCAAACACAAATCTACAATCTTGAAACATATTTAATATAAGAGGAAAATTTTCTTATACTCAGTTATTAGAATATTTTCCTTTTATACTATACAATAGTCATGTTTTATGTTAGAACCACTTCCATGCATTTTGGTCTTTCAAATAATCATCTACCTTTGCTTAAGAGCGTTTTTTTTAACATATTTTTTAAATTTATGCAAAGGCAGCTCAATCACTTGTTGTGGAACTTTATTAAAAAAGGCTATGCCTTTCCCCAAAACGTACACTCAATTCTTTCTCTAAATTTACCACAAAACCATATGTGGTATAGAGATAGAAACCACCAATTAAGGCCAGACCTAGAAGCCAGACTCACCCCCTAGTCACAGCATCAAACGGCCACAAAAACAAAAATCATCATGAAACAGCCCTCGAATACTCACGTCAAACAATATGAAGACGGTCCTGGAGTAGAGGCCGAGCGCGATGTCCCGCTCCACGTGGCGGCGCGCGGTGGCGGCCTCGCGCGCGCCTAGCCACAGCAGCAGCGGCCACAGTGACAAGCAGCAAACCGCGTAGTGGAAGCCCACGCGATCGTTTTGGGTCAGCTGGTAAATAAAACACACGTTGAGTCTATTAAATTGATGCCAGCTGCACAAACAACACCTATCACTAGGCATAGGCCTGCCACGCACAGGTTTCATCACCGCGAACGTGTCGGCCCCATACTGTCCGATTGCAGCGAGCTTTACCAGATTATTGGTCAATCTTGTATCTTCGATCTACCTGCAACCAGATCTATCTGGGCATAACCGCCAGTTCCGAACGTTAAATCCAAGGTCATGATTGAGCAGCTAGCACAAGATTGAAGCATAGGACTGAGATATGCATGACGCGGTGCGTAACATACCTTCATCATCCCTTGTTAAACAATGATGGTTCTGAGTTAGTAAAGCTTTATTGCCTGAGCGAGCGGAGCGTCTTGATTGGGATAAAATAGGGGGAAAGTAAGGAAGTTTTCGTTACCGATAATTTTTCGACGGATTTCAACCAAATTTTAGAGGCATACCCAGGACTTCATTCTACACAAGATGCTGTGATAAAAGGGGAGGGGGGGGGGGAGTGAAGGGGGAAATGAGGAGAAAGTTAGCTATAGCGATATATCCGACAGTTCGAGATAAGATAGCCAGTTCCTCAATGGTTGAGGATTCCGGGGGAGGCTCGCTTCCATCTTTCAGCCTTATACATAACATCAGGTATGATGAAGGCTAAGAGTCTCCCTAAGAGGCTAAGAGGCTAAGATATATTTTTTTTACTATTTCGGAAATTTCATTACGTAATCCTTTCCGACTTCGCAAGACGAATCCGTAGACATCAGACTCGACCTCCTAGGTCTAGAACCAAGGGAACGGGAGTAAAACTTTTACCCCTATTTTGCTCAAAAGTCTACATAGGTAAGCCTTTTGGAAAATTCTACCGCGTGAAATTCGATTTCTAATTGGACATTCTTCGTTACTTTTTTTTTTTTTTTGGTGTGACTACCATACATTCTATGTGCCTCTTTGCTTACTTAGTATATTAAGCGCTTACTTTAGCATCAGTCGCAGGCAGGTCCCAAAAGATGGTCCCCGTGACAAGTGACATGATGACCGCCAGGAGCACTCGCGTGACCACGTTCGACAACGTCGTCATCTGAGTGAACACCAAACTTTTTCTGTAAGCAAACACAATACATGTAAAAGTTGACTTAAACCGTTGTGATGTCTTTAATGTGTAATTATATAGAAATTATAAATATACTCCTTAAGAAAATAAAATATAGTCGTGTTGTGGTTGCGTCGGTCGGGATCAGTCGCCGGCAATAAGCGATTGCTTATATCAAACAATTTGAACTTGTGCCAAAGGACAAGTTTTTGACACAGTTCCTCAAAGATTCCACTAAGAAGAATGTATCAAAGATATCTACGAGTATCTCTTTGCTGCTTGGACTCCCACTGTCGTTACAAATCCACCCCTGATACTTACTCTACGAGCGCGAAGGTCTGCTGGTTGAGGGGTAAGGGAGAAAAAGAAAGAAAGAAAGAAAAGAAAGAAAATTATATTTATTTGAGACAAACACGATAATGGTACATAAAAATACACCGATAATACCGACGATAATGGTACATAAAAGGCACAGGTTTGTCCCAAAACTGTACCGACTCAGCATAATGCTTGGCTTTTTGGCCAGCACTGGCACAGGTAAGAACTGGGCTCGACGGGAGTTGAGTGTGGCGAGGGATAGCTAAGTAGCCCTGGACTATTCTGGAGCGTAATGGCTAAGACTAACCAAGTCCAACATGCCGCATCGATAAGCTTAAAAATTCCATTCCTCTTACTCTAATAAAAGAAAGGTGATGTTCAAGTGAACATTTGCCCTTGTAGAGTAAGCAAGTGCTTACTCTACGAGGGCAAAGGTCTGCTGTAGCGCATTAGGCGATATGGCAGGCGCGGGCAGCGGCACGGGCGGCGGCGGCACACGCCTAGATGTGACCTGACGATTCTAAAATCGCCCGCGTCGCCGCCAACAGGTAATCAACTGTTGTTCTGAGTGGTCTCTCTGCTTGTACGTCCGTCGCCGTTACGTAGGTACAGAAGTCTCTCCGACCCCCATCGATCTTTTGAGCTTTTTGCGGGGACGACGTTAGAACTGGGCTCGACTAGAGCCAAGTGTGGCGAGGGATAACTCAGTCGCCTTTAACCGTTCTGGAGCACAAAACCTCTTACTCTAATAAAAAAAGGTGATGCTTACTCTACAAGAGCGAAGGTCTGCTGCAGTGCATTAGGCGCTTCTGCGGGCGCGGGCAGCGGCACGGGCGGCGGCGGCTCGGGCGCGGCGTGCGCGCTCGCGAACACGCCCGCCAGCGCCTCGATGCGCCCCGACGATTCCAGCATCGCTGCCGCTGATAGGTCGTCTAGTGTCACCAGGTCCACTGTCATAAGATGAAATAATTTTAAGGGTGAAATTGTATATACTTAATAAGTCCACTATGACATATTGCACTGCTAGAAAAATGATCTGTGTAGTAAGAATAAGGAACTGGATGGTGCAGTGGTTAGCACGCTCGGCCTGCGATTGTAGCGGTTGAGAATTTTCCGCAATCGGTCACAGGATGCGTGACCAAATATTTATTATCTCGACCTGCTTCGTGCTTCGGAAAGTAAAGCCGTTGGTCCCAGCTGTATTTGCAGTCGTTAAATCCTACTAATCCGCATTGGGCTCGCGTGGTGAGTCATCATGGTATATTTTCTTTATCCATCCATAAAAAAGGTCAGTTCTTAGCAGTGGGGACATTGAAATGGCTGACGAGGACGACGAACAACTAGAATGTTCTTAGTCAAAACTCAGTCGACGACATATTCTAAAGGCGTCGTGGTTTGTATAAGGTTGACGACTTCGATATGTTTACAATCGTTGTCGCTCGAGTCAGTGGCTAGTCAATACGTGTCACTTGGCTACGACGTAAAGTTTCAAGGAAAATTATACTTACGATAATAATCAGAAGGATTTTTAAAGGCAGGGCTTGGGTAGTCGATGGAGGTGAAATATGGCAACATGTCTCTTCTGTACCCGCTGAACATCGTTCTGGCAGCGGAAATTAGCACCACCTGTTTCAAAGGAAAGGTCTAAGCACAGTCTAAACACTTTAACTAAAAATAAAAAGCTTTCCTTTTATTTCTACTCTGCTTCTAAATCCAGCTCAACTTTATGGTTACTTGGAAGAAATTGCTTTTTGGCCAAAAGGCCGCCAATTGGATATATATTTAAAGATACTTTTTTAAACTGTCATGCTCATGGTATACAATAAATAATATTTTTATCTTTATTTTATCTTTTTTAAAAAAATCAGGACAAATCATGTCTGTACCTTGGTTAACATTGCGAATATTTCGTAAGTGGGTGGGTGTAGAGACATTATCACCACCCGCCCGGTGCTCGCCCAATTCCTCAAATACTCCACCAAGAAGAATGTATCAAAGATATCCATCTCTTTGGTGGGCTGGTCCAGGATAAGAATAGCCATGTCTTGTAGAAGCTGGCATGCAACGTTGAGTCTTCGCAGTTCCGATCTCGTAAGCCGGCTGACGTTCGTATCTCTCACTTGTTCTAGACCTAACTCTTCTATCAGTAGGTTTATCTGAAACAGCAGAGCAGCTGTTATATTTCCTTGGAGCGCATGCGAAAAACAGATTGTAACTAAATACTTATCAAATAGCTACCAAACTACCTTTTTGTAGAAAAGTGCGCTCCGAAACACACGTACGAGTACAAGCACTAGATGTAATCGATAATTTGCTGGCCAATCATCCAGTTGATCAAGAACAGTTACTTAACTTATACAATCGACTGATGAGCCCTATCATGTTTTTGCTGTCAAGAAACTTGACTGGTAACATTGTGAAGATTACAGTTCGCTCAAATTAAAGAGGAGCGTAGAGGAGCCCGTGGCGCAGTGATTCGCGCGCTCGGTTGCGGTTGCGGTTGAGGTTAAGCAACTTTCGCGACGATCGGTCACGGGATGAGTGATCAAAAATTTACTATCTCGAGCTCCTCCCTGCTTCGGAAGGCAAGTTAAGCCGCTGGTCTCGGCTGCATTTGCAATCGTTTAAACCCAACAATCTGCATTGGGCCCGCGTGGTGGGTCATGGCCCATTCTCCTTATCCATCCATAAGGAAGGCCAGTGCCCCAGCAGTGGGGACAATAAAACTGGCTAATAACAAACAGGCGCACACTTGTGGCATTTAAAAACATACCCTATCCCTGTCATCCATTTTGACTTGGTTGTGGTTGTTCCTCGGCCTTCGTAGCGCCGCATGAAATCGCAGTATGTGTTCCACCGTCATAGAAGGGCAAAGATTCGTGTCGTTCCGGACGTACGCCGTCACCTTGCGCAGCGTCGATGACGCTACTGGCTGCCCGTTGATCACAATGTCACCTGATAATTTCTAAAAGTAAACGTGAAGACGTGTATGGAGGATTTAAAAAAATACTGTACATTCAACTGCACAAGTTTAACATTTGCATTATTGAAAAGGCTCTTAATTATGTGCGAGATTGGACAATATGTGAAGCTTGGTCTTCTGCTGACTGAACATTTTTTATTATTATGTGATAGGTCAGCGCTTAACTGCTATCTCGCCTGATGGTAAGCGATGATGCGATCTAGGATGAAACGCGCTCAAATTCTTAGCGCGTAGAGCCTCGCTAGTCACCTTGCAAGTATCCAAGGAAACAAACGTTCTTATATAAGCGCTAAGCGCAAGGCAAAACTGGGTTATAGAGAATGTAAGTACAGAGATCATTACCTTTCGAGCGCCAGCTAATACATCTAAAAGACCAGTGGCTTCATGATGCGAGGTAGCTAGCACTGCCAGAATTTCTCCCGACTTTACTTCGAAACTTAACCCTGATACTAACAACGTTGACTTATTTTCTGGCGATGTTATTTCTAAACTGTTTACCTGAAAGTTAAGAACAACATAAGTTCATGAAAACTCGAAACTACTATAGCGATTTAAATATATTCTAATTTTCGCATTTTTTACGCTTACATAATAATTAGGATAGATATAAGCGGAGTGCGTGTAGCCATCGAGGTGATCTGCCGGCCGTAGAGTAGAATGTTTTCGGGAATGTGATATTGACATGTGGCTTCCAGCTTTCGACACGCGTCCTCCTAGGTGAGATGGCGACATCAGGTAGCTAAAAGAAAGGGGAACATGGTAAAATGTGGTAACTTCAAAATGTAACCATTGAACGAAGTTGTTTTAATTTGAATTCCTGACCAAGCTATTGGTTCGTTTCTGAATTAAGAATTTCAAGTTGAGAATGTCATAAATTTAAACCAAAGCAACATCTTTTTATAACATCATGCAAAGGTTGAGGTTTGCTACTTCTCTTGACTTTCTGAATTCAAGAACCAACCACAATGTAACTTCAGTGATTATTCATTTCTTTTACCTGTGGTGATCATTATCAGGCACGAAGTCTGCCACACTGCTCCTCCTATTGTAGTGGCTTCGGGGAGGTCGGGCATCTATCCCCAATAAGTTCGCCTCGCTAACGGACTTGTTCCGTACGTTGGTCCACTGGCCCTCGCCCCTGATGCCAGCCTGTTGCATCGCGACCACAGGTACTGCTGCACTGGGCTGCAAGAGCAGAAAAAGAGACCAATGAAAAAGTGAATAATTTTATTCTGTCAAAGGTGGAAAATGTTTCTTTATCAGTTAAATTTCATTCCGGTTCATATCTTTTTGCACATTATGGAAGTTTTCTTTGCTCTTTCATTGCTGGAGGGTTACTCTTGACGGGATCTCGTTGAGATCGAGATTTAATGTCAATAACTATTACTGATTTTCGACGTTGGTTCAATTTTAATTGCCGCCAAAATCGATTACTAAAGGACAAAATTCGTTTATTTACTAACTTTCAAGTAATTTTTATTAGTTTAATTACTTATTTTAAGTCATAATTACTAAGTTTGACATTAATTCAATCTCGATCTCAATGCGTCGCGTCAAGAGTAAGGGGGCAGATCGATCGTTCTTGCCATAGTGGGTGGCAGGTTTGTGACCATAATTGCTAACTTACGTTCCCCATATTACAAAAAAAATTGCCAAAATGTATCTACCTGATACGATGTGTGCAGATGTTGCATCCTGAAGTCTGGATCGGAGCGGTACTTCCGGCTGTACTTGTAGTTTGTTGTCGTCTCGTTATCAGAACTGTCGTAGCCTGATGAAGTTTCTCGTACCCCTCGACTTTGCCGTTGGATCCTTTTAGAAAATCAGATTTTCCTTGTGAGTAGACTTTTTTGGCAAGTGCATTATGAATTAATTACGTAAAGTAATCGATAAATTACCTAGGTGCTGGTTTCATGCCACTCCCGATGGAAGTTTTCGGCTTAGGAGTACCGGAGCGTTGCGACCCGTTGTGGTTCGGCGGAAATACTCGAGGTAAACCAAACTTCAGATACGTGTACATGTTCGAACCAAGCGCCGATCTGGAAATTTAACCAATATAGTGAAATTTTTTTCGAAGTTTTGAGGCTAATAGAAAACCTTAAAATTTATAAGAAGTTATATTTACTTGGGTCCATATCGAGGGTGTGATAATATGGATTGAACGGTGGTGTCTCGGAGCTGAAAGTTGCCGTATGGAAGAGGACTCTTGTCAGTACTGCCCAAAGCACTGTCTGTGAAGTCGGAGTTCAGGTTTTGCCTAGAGGAAAACGAAGAAATATAATCACGAGTTATGTTTGATGCCATGATAGCAAAGCACGGTGCTTACTGCCACGAACAGTGACGCATAGAATGTTATTTTTAATTCATTGTCCTTCACAGATTTCAGACAAATAGCATACCTAACCACCAGATCATACGATTCGGTTCAGTAGGCTGAAGGGCACAGTCGCGTCACAATGTCCTCCAAAAAATGGATAGTGGGACATCCCCATACCTGATGCGGTTACATCCTTTGACTTATTAAATCAACAAGGTGACATTAGAATCAAATGTATGGTTAAATGGGACTTACTGCCTTTTCATGCTACTTAGTACAAAACACTGTGTGTGCAATATTGTGCGTGATCCAGTTCTGGTAGTCGTATCGTATCTTATCATAAAACCCACACCATGCGTGTTAGTCCTTGCGTGCACTTGTCATCGACTGGATCTATTTTTTCCAGTGCTACATTTTGTCAAGTGACAGTGATTTCAATCATAGTGGCATCATCTTACATTTCATATTTTTTATATTAGGTTCCTTATGTTTTGAGGACCGGAAGCCCCGCAGTCTCCTTTAGATAAGCCTTGATCTGGTCAAGCAAAAAAATTATGTTCGGAGTCTTTACCTGTATATAGACCACGCGTGCAGGTCCTCCGAGTGCATGCCCCGAGGGTCGTGCATCAACGGGTTGGAGGGCACGGAGTACCGCCGCTCCCCGCCGAGGCCCAGCGCCGACTGCGACATCCTGGTGCCGACGCGGTCACGTCATGCGACTACGCATATATGCTTAATTAAATCACTTGGCAGTTCAGCATTTCATTAAAAAAACCACACACCTATATCAAAATAGACGAAAAGAGAGCTTTTAACTGTATGATAACCTAGCGTGTTTATGACTTAATTTTAGTGATGTGGAAATGTTAGTGACGAGCTCCTGTAAGAAAGCACTGCACAATGAATCATCTTCATTTCTGAGTGATGCGTATTTTCATGCGAATGGTCTCAAGCAGACAGACTAAATTCGGAAAACTGACCGTGGATCAAACTTTTGACACGCAAGGTAGGTACACTTTTACCGTCTATCTCGATATAGGTATGTGCGTCTACGCATAACTGCTGGTTAATTAAATAACTTAGCAGTTCAAAATTTCATTAAAAACCTAGTGGTCTAACTCTAGGGATTAGTGAACCTCTGGGCTTCGTATGTAAGTAGTAAAAACAAAACAATGTGTGATTGTTGTCTTTTGTTTATGGTCGGTAATTATAATCGTTATCAGATAAACAAACATGGAGAGTGAAAGTACAGGAAAGCCAGTTATTCATCGAAAGTATTTTACATAATGCTCATTATTTCATTACCCTACATTAAACTAAGTATATGTTGGATTTGAATGTTTACCTATTTTCGTCATCCAAGCACGACCAAGCGAAGAGATTCCGTCTGCATTCGAGACATGTCTGCTGTTTTGTGGATACCTGTAACAAATAATAAGACAGTTTTATATTAGGGATTTAGCAGTTCTAGATTTTTGAACGGCCTTCATAATAACTAGATAGCATCAACACCCATATCGACATTGTCCTATTTGTCTGCCACCTCGGATGTCGAATTGTGAGGCCGCAGTTGCATCATTCACCGGACGCAGACCCGACTGGACACCACAACGAATCGGGCCGGCCATCTCGTTGGCCATTACGCAAAACCACTGTCACTGGGCATTTGTATAATTCAATTAGATTTGTATGACACGCTGTGGACGCGAAACAAACTGAAGCTCGCTCCGTAAATGCTTTAATTTCAGTGCCCTTTTTTTTCAAGGCAATAGAATGTTAAATGTTTATACACATGGAGTTTAGTCTTCTTCTCTCTTTATCTAAAGGTCACGTTCAGAAGTTTTTCTAGAATTATGTATATGACCTATGCGATTTCTTTTGCTCCTAAAACTACGCAAACATTATAAAATTATAGCCGTAACAAACATAAAATATAGAATGTGAAGTGATTGGTCATTTAAATTAAGTGGCGGAATAATTTTAAGAGGTGTCATGATAGAATGCATGAATCCAAGTCAATATTCATGATAATGTTAATATTTCTCACCATAGCTTCTTTGCATAAGCGAAACTTTTATAATGTCGCTTGACACTTTCATTCAAGTGCAAGTTATGCGTGAGTAATGTGTTATTTTATGTATTACTCATTGTGTGTTCATAATATTATGCGGATTGTATTATTGAAGCTGGCGCCCAAGGGAACAAAATATACTGGATACATTACAAGGATACAGATTCGATTCACTTTTGTGAAAGCTCAATAATGAACGCATTAGCATACCTAAATAAATAAATAAATATTTCTAACACTCACACCAATTATACCTAGCCCCAAAGTAAGCGCTGTAAGGCTTGTGTTATGGGATACTAGGGTAACGGATATAAATACATATAATTATACATATATAAGTATTCATGTATAGAAACATATATAAACATCCATGACTAAGGTACCTATGCTCGTATTCAACATACAAACATTTGCCCCTACCGGGATTCGAACCCGGGACTTCAGAGTAGGCGACACCTTGAAACCGGTGTATGTACCACTCTGCCACGGAGGTCGTCCTCCCAGTGGGGAGGGGTCAATATATGGCGAAGGTAATCCAGACCAAATATTTATCCTGTATATATGCTGTACGGTGGACCGGTGGAGTGGGATTTCTCAAAGGGAAGCCGATGGGAATCGGTTTGTATGGTCCCTTCGCCACTGATACCTAGTATGTTTTCGATAAAGCGTTTTGATATGTAAAATCATGACTAGGCCTCGGATTAATATGTATTAAAAATTACAATATAAGTATGTAAATATTATATTTGGACCGAAAAATTTAAAATATGGGGAAAATATGTAATAAGATATAACGATATTGAGCAACCGATATCAAGGTTGTTGATTTTCAGCTTCGCAACCAAGTTTTCTCGCAATGTTCGATTACGGGAACATTCCACCAGCATGTGTTGGACATCCTCGATTTTACCGCATAAATTACAATTAGGGTAGCTAACTTTCTTCATCAGATGTCCAAATTTGTTAAGTGGCATGTGCCCCGATCGAAGTCTATGCGCAATAACAATAAAGTTTCTACTTAAATCAATATTGCTGAACCAAGGAGTGTGTGGAGGCTGTGATTGCATCACTATATACCAAACACCTGAGACTTTTCCTCAAAGTGTGCTTTCCATTGAGTACGACAAATGGATTTTTTTATTTTAATTTTGTAAAATATGGATTTACTTAAGTACGTTAGAAATATGGAAAATAAAAATGAATTTTCTTGATACAAATATCATAATTCATGTTGAAAATATAATTAAGAACTAAAACAGTTTTAATAAAAAATATGTATTTACATCTTAATCTGGGTCCTAATCATGACACTTACTTCACGTATTTTTGGATCAAGGATAGATGACTGACTACAACGAAATGAAGAGTGAAACCTTCAATGGAAAGTGTACCTATTGATAACATATGAACGGAAAGTATATAAGAGATACATTATTTATGAAATATTAGGTACCTACTATTAGTCGGTTTCTGAATTTCAAATTGACAACGTCTCAAACTGAGTCTCACACCCATTTGCAATAAACTTAAGAATCGCCTAAGGCTATTCTCATCTCATCATCGTTCACTGCTGGACATAGATAGGCCTCTCCTAGCTCACGCCTATTGTGGCGTAGGAGGCTATTAGCGTACTGCTACCGAGCTGGCCAGGCGGGTTCGTAGAGGGTTTGTTTGAAGTTTTCCTTCTCTCGCATAGGTTTTCAATGCGTCGAGCCTCTTAGTCGGCTCTTACGACATTCCAGGCATGTAAGGAAGTGGGGACACTTGTATTCTTAGGCCGTCACCACACGGCACGGCAGCCTAATCATATCTATAACGGCCTACACACTATCAGTATTTTGTCATTCCATTTTCATCAATATATTGTCAATATATTGTCAATCCACATTTCGCGGAATTTCGTCCAAATCTCCCCACTAATTATCAATATATTGACAATATATTTACATTATTATGTGTGCATTACCCTGGCAAAATGCTGTGCTTGGGAGAGGTGAGACTAGGATAGACTATTTGTTAACTACTGTATCATTAGGAGCACTTTGTTCACTAGTATGATTTTTTTATAATTTAATTTATAATTTTATAATTTAGCTTTATCGTTATTTGGAGACAAAGAGATTTTGGTGGAGTGACGTTTGAACATTCCATATAGGCAATTAGGCAGTGCCTACCTCATTAATAACCTAAATAAATAAACCACTAGTGTTAAAGTTAATTTAGTTTTATTTTATTTCCGTTATTCTATAACCAAACATCTATTCAACACTCATCCACTAAGTTTTCCTTACGCTAAAGACTCAAATGGGCAGTCTCCAAATTGCCAATTTGCATTGCCTTGGCAAATTGCCAATTGCCAAGGCAATTTTGAGACTGCCTACTTGAGTATTTCATACAAGAATACATAATTAGAAAAAGTATTGCTCAAATACAAACCGGCCACGGCAAGAAGGGCGCTATTTGTTTGTGTAACGTTCTAGCTTAAACGTCCGGAATATATCAGTTTATAGTAAGCACGCGAATGAATTTTGTAGGGAATTATTTTGTTGCGGAGTTATTTTAAAACTATGATATTTACTCAGATATTCATTACAATGAAATGATGTAAAGGGAAATTTTATTCAAAATTAAATACATGACGTGACGAATTACGTTTTTTTATTTAGATAAAGATTAATATCATGTTTATGAAAACAGCTATACAAATTATGCATTAATTTAGAACGTTTTTTATCTATATAAAAATGGTTATAGTAGTCAACCTTAAAACATAGATAAATTTTTGTTTGAAACCTTAGAATGCGCCTAGCTTGTTCCTTTGTATTGTTGTCTAATTTTATTTGTAAGTGATATTTAGTATATTTTATGGTATTTAACGCCAAAGCGAGCTTCTAACAGCGTTGCTATAAACCTCTGTGGATTTCTGACGCTGTTATTTTTCAATGATTGTAAAATTACTTTTTATACGGTAATAAAAAAAAATAAAAAAAAAATGCTGTCGCGGACTTTTTTTTAGAACTTTTAATGGAGAACCATTTCATTATACATTATTTTTACGTAACTTTAACCGTTTACGCAGCGTACTTTTTTCCCCGTTTTTGCAACATTTTTCATTCTCCGCTCCTGTTGATTGTAGCGTGATAATATATAATAGCTTATAACATTCTTCGATATATGGTCTATCCAAAACAAAAAGTTTTTTTTCAAATCGAACTAATAGTTCCTGAGATAAGCGTGCTCAAACAAACAAACTCATTAGCTTTATAACATTCCTACTAAATATTATGAATGACTAGCGGCCGCTCGTGGTTTCACTCGCCACGTGGTTCTAGTTAAATACTTACCTACCGTAGGAATATCGGGATATTTGTAACCAATGTGTTATTCTGATATATAGGCTATACTACTATAAAGTTTCATGTTAATCCGTTCAGTAATTTTTGAGTGAAAGACTAAAAAAGTTTCATGTTAATCCGTTCAGTAATTTTTGAGTGAAAGACTATTTACGGTTTGCTTTTGAGATGGTGTGAGTCATACCTGAGAAATTGTTCCCAGTTGGCGGCATTGCATGGTTTCACATCTGCAGCCAAGGATATCAGTACAATACTCTTAGTTTTCGGTATCACATAGACTCTTTAATTAGGAAATCGTCTAAATTATCAGGCTTCATCACACGGCAGATGAAAATTTTGAAGGATCCTAAACTCACTGTTATCATTTACAACTCCTAAGTTCACAGTATCTTAAAGTACTGCAGTCCAGCATTATGGGCTTCCATTATTAAGTGTGCGCAGAAAGATCTCTGACGTGATATTTTCATTCATGCTCATACTTATTTACCGAAAATATTAAAATGTATTAAATTTACTCTCCCACGAGCGAGTAGTCGGGTTGTAAATCGCAAAACATTTACACTACCGTTGTGCAAAACGAGACTCGATCAGCACTCACCAGTATATTGAATGTGTTCAAAGTATAATTCAATACAGTTCAACTTTGATATTTTATATAGGTTCCGTGTCCTCGGCCAAAACGACGAAATAATGGTTTTTAAATTAAACCATTATTTCGTGGCTTAATTAGGTAAATAATATAAACTAGTAAGTAAGTTAAACAGAATTTCAGATCAGATCGATCCGATTTCAGATCGGAATTGTCAGTCACATGAAGGCACACGAGCAACAATCTCATTTAGCCAGATTGTAGACGCCGTGACGTGACCGATAACGGTCAGGAGATTAATATGTTATTATAAAACATTACGATTAACTCAGTCTTTTTTTTTATTTAACTCTAGTTGGATGTCAAATTGCTATAGCAATGGAACAATGTTGGGATTCATGTTTATAATAATATGAATCCTATAATCATCAATTAGTTATTTTCTAAATATACTATTAATACATAATATAAAGTGAGGAAAAAAGAGACGGTAATTGGAGTTAAAGAACCTTAAATATTGTTGATAATAGCATAGGTAATGACAACATTCCTTTATTTAAAAAAAACAAGTTAAACTGCATTCAACGTTTTTCTATAAATACTTGTCTGCATTGGGAATCGAAAATAATATCCTGCATTTTTATAGTATCAATCAATAGTCTTAATCATAAAAATCAATTACGTTTAAGTAAAAAAAGTGTCTCAAATAAAAACAAATACTGAATAAGTTGTTTAAATACATTTAATCTGTAATTAGTTAGTGCCTAATAGTTTTTTATTATACTGCATTAAAAGCAGTTTTTCTCAAATAACTTTAAAACTACATTTTAATCAACTTTTGCTATTATCTGTTATAGTCTGCCAGGGTAATGCACACCATTATTACTCATATCATTGCCTATAAACAAAAAAGCCACAAATCATAAAAATCCAAAATCACTTTTATGAAACAAATGAGGTCTAAATCACCCATATTTTCATATTTCAAAAAGACACAATACATACATCAAAATCGACCTCTTAATTAAAAATTTATTCATGCGCTCTTTTAATCTATTTTGCTCAAAACATTGTTGTGCTTCTGAGCTTTTTTTAAAGCAAACGGCTTTGATGCAACTTGGAATTTCTGTTTAGTAGGTAGTGTCTATGCTTCATGATGTATAATTATTCATATTTTATACTAGCTTTCCGCCCGCGACTTCGTCCGCAGGGAATTAGGTTACAACACAATCCTGTGTTATTCTCTATCCCGTGGGAATACCAAAAAATCCTTTCTTAGTGCTTGCCTGCATCGTTATAGAATTCTAGCTAATCAGTAATTTCATTATAATCGGTTCAGCCGTTTGAGCTGTGCGTTGCCTGTCAGTCACGGTATTGTTTTATTAGTATAGAAGATTTATTCCCTATCCCGTAAAATTAATTAAAATAGTTTCTCAGTGCTCGCCCATATCGTTAAAGGATCCAGTATGCAAAATTTCTGCTTAACAGGTTCAGCCGCTTGGCTGCGTTGTCTGTCAGTTTTATGAGTATAGATTTTCAGCTTCAAGAAAGAGATCTCTCGTCGAATCCAACTTGGGTGGGCAGTATTCTGAGAGCTTTGAAAAAGCTGTGAAACATGGGTGTCCTTTCGGTCGCATAATGATTTTAGTTATAACATCATTTGGCATAACAGTTTTGTCCTACAGTCTTTTCGCATAATTTATAAAAAGCAGTGTTTTATGGACGCAGAATAGTTTTATCGGCATAATTCTTATTTACTATAATTTATTTTTACATAATTTTAATAACCATCAAATTAAAGGGCATTTGTTATACGACTAAAGACAATTATAAAATATGAAATGTATAATGGATTTATACCGTTTAAACCATCTGTAACCATAAACAATTATTAAGAGTAATAGTTTATATTTAAGTTAGCGAGTTTGGTAGGGAATTAGGTCCCGATCCCGACCTGCCGTAGTTACCTTGCTGGTCGGCCGGTACTTGTAGGTCCAATACTAGAGTGCAATTTAGAGACCGGAGGCGCGGAGGGAGAGCAGGCAGAGCATGGGTGTTTTGCATGCTAGCTTGCTTGCATGCTTGCTTGCTTTGCATTTGCATGCAGTGCATGTATGCATTGTATACTTGTTAACGTTAAGTATTTTCCATATATTTTATGGTAAAGATTGATATGCCAATAAATGTTATGATTAGTAATCGTTATGGTGAAAACATTTACACATATTTTTTTTTATAAAAATACCGTTATTACAAAAGCGGTTATGAGGAAAAAAAGGAAGCCTTATGATTTATTCTGTAAGCACGTTATTCGTTATGATGAGTATGCCAAAAAACGTTATGCGGCTCTAAAATATGCCTTACTGATTTATCTAAATATAAGTCTTTTAAAAAAGGCTCAAGGATACCCAGCGCACAATGGAAATAGCAACAAAATAAAACATTTACAATCCATCTATAAGCGCAAATTTCTATTACTTTTACTATTAAAATAAAAGAAGTCTTTAACGGTGTTGAATTCAATGGCACTTGGTTACTTCATTATTATTATTTCAGCTAAGTTCAGTCTTTTTAGGGTTCCGTACCTCAAAAGGTAAAAACGGAACCCTTATAGGATCACTTTGTTGCCCGTCCGTCCGTCTGTCTGTCAAGACATTTTTATCTAATACTCAGGTCTACTGTCCCTTGGAGCTGTGAAAAAATTAAACTTTAAGCCAAAGTAATCAAAAGATACAGCTGTCTATGCCGTAGATTTCCGCAAATTTTCGAAACTTGCACGGGTATCAAAACCTACAGGGTACTTCCCGTGAACTTAGAATCTTGCAATTTGGTACTAAGTAACGTCTTATAGTACAGATAAAGGAAAAATTGAGAAATCCGTAAGTTTTTAGTTCATCATTTTTTTTTATTGAAAATTTTAAATTTCATTTTGCAATAAAAATACCATAACTATGACTAGATTGTCGTGATGGGTGAACTTTTACTTATATACCTACGGGTTTGTACGGAACCCTCTGTGCGCGAGTCCGACTCGCACTTGGCCGGTTTTTTTTCATCATTTTATGGCTGGTAAAACGGGAAAGTAAAGATAACATACCAGCAGTGGGGCATTTAATTACACTGGTCAACAATGTTCGGCAAAGCATGATTATTATTTTAAAAAGAAGTACTTAGCCTTTTCTTAAAAAAAAATATTTGTGAGCAATATTTTATACGCCTAAGGGATTTCCACATCCCTTTTGGGTTAAAGGTGATATAAACAAGAGATAGGTAATTAAAATAGGTACACATCCAATGATGACAAAAGCAAGCATTAAAAGTATAGTGATATGTTGACGAAAAACAAATAAAATTTAAAGCTAGTTTCCAACGTGCTCTACTGAAAAATTCTTAATTTGGATTTGTGGCACTTTTGTTTATAAGCAGATCGCGCTCCACGGCTATCAGTATATTGTCAATATATTGTCAATATATTGTCAATATACTGTCAATATATTGACAATATACTGACAATATATTGGCAACATATTTTCATTACTACAAATAAGTGTCCGACTGGCTGGTCCGCTGTCATTATTGCAGTGGTAGTGGTGGGACTATGGAAGCATTGAAAAAAAAAGCGTGTGTAGCAATTATAATAGCAATGAGTTTAAAGAAAAGAGTTAAAAGAAAAAAATGGGCTAGAGAGTGGCTATCCTTAAAACAATACGCGCAAGTAAATTTATTAAAAGGAAATTGCTCTCACTGAACCAAATGACTTTGAGAATTACTTCCGAATGTCAAACGAGGCCTATCAAATGCTTTTAAATCTGATTACCCTAATCACTAAAAAAAAAGGATACAATTTTAAGAGAATCGATATCAGCCGAGGAAAGGTTGCAATTGACCCTAAGATACTTAGCAACAGGGCGTAGTTTTCAATGATTGCAACTTTTCGTTAATTTTCATTCAATGAATAAATTGATTTTTCACAGACTGATATTTCACAGACTGTGTTTATGTTCCACATATTGGGCTAATTTCACATTTGCTCCTTGTAATGAAATATGAATTACGATAGCTAATTAGCGATTTAAATGAATGCTCCTAAGTGAAATATTTCTCTGTCGTATGATGTTCATGTCAGGTACGGCAGAACGGCAGAAGTCCCGGTTGTGGTCACTGCCCCCCTTGTCAGGCCTAGTTCACTCCATGTACTTACGCGCGTTAGTTGCCTACCGGCCGAGCGACGGACACTCGAGTATCCAAATACAGTAGGGTTGCCGCCGGACGAGTGTTGCGTACCTACTTAACTGTGTGCGCTAAAATTTGGTTCGGGATCGTGACTGACGACGATTATTTCGACGAATTATTTCGTAGGTTCATATTGACAATGGTTTCTGCTTCTGGAAATGTATGTCGGTATTTGGATGTACCTACATCGAGCAAGACGAAAAACAAGGATCTTTCTTGTTTAATTTACCTACTGACGAAGAAAGGTGAGTTGCTACATAAATCATTACTTTCGTTGAAATAAAACAACTTTTACGGATATCAAACGCGCTATATTTTCACGAACTAAGTTGTAACTGTCCGTATTTTTTAGGTTTTTAAAGGGTTTTTTGATTTTCATTATTTTCGTTTAATAATAACGTTTTAAAATTAATAATAAAGATATTTGATCACAATAATTACTTATATTAAGTTTTTAAGTACCTATCGATCGTACAAATATCCTACTAATATAATTCACCAACATTGTAAAATATATTTTTTTTCGGAAGCTGCAGCCTGTTATTGCTTTTGCTTCAAGGTCATGCGACCGCACGAAGCTGTGAAGCAATAGCAAGCTTACGCCCGCTTAATACGGTATATTTTCGCGCGCCGAAACGCGCAGCTGCAAAGAGTAGGCTATTATAAAATGCAAGTACCAACATTTACAATAGAGTGGTTTATGTAACTATTTATTAATCTGTGCCAATAAGGAATGTCAGTCGAAAATTGCTTGCACCTGTTTTATACCTAGTTATTCAATCATGGCCACAAAAGGGGTAGTGACCACAACCGGGGCTTCTGCCGTTCTGCCTTACCTGACATGAAAATCATACGACAGAGTAATATTTCATTTAGGAGCGTTTCATTTAAATCGCAAATTCCTAATTATTTAGCTATCATTCATCATAATTCATATTTCATTATAATTGGAACTCGTGAAGAAAAGGAGCAATCTGCGATTTTCACAATGTGGAATTGTAGCAGTAAATGTGAAGGAAAGTGAATAATGAAAATCATTATATATTTCCTTTTTTAATTTTACATTTTGCTATTTTTATGTGATAAATATTAAAACAAGAAAATATACTAGAAAAAAAGCAACTTGACACATTCCGTCAGGACGACATGAGACAAGTTGCTTTTTTTCTAGTATATTTTCTTGTTTAACATTTATCACAGTGACAATCATTTCATATGATTTTAGCATGCTATTCATGCTATTCATAAAATGTTCCATCACTAGTCGGGACTCCCCCGTCCCCGGTCGGTCACGGTACACAGTGGGACGGATTTCAGATTTGCGGACGTAGGACTTTTTTTGTCGAATATTATATTTTTTTTATGCTAATCGATAGTCCTAATTCAGACGATAAGATTTAGTTGCCGCACTATTGCTGCAAAAGTTATGACTAACGAAAAAAATAAAATTTTCAAAAAAGTTGTATGGGACCATAACTAACTTGCTCTATAAATACCAAGTCTTGGCAGATCTCAGCCTGATATTTGGTAGGGTTAATCTATGGGTGTTTATATATAGCGCGAGCGCCACATACATAGTATTGCCCCGGACGTCCCCGTTCTCCAGATATATGAGGCTGAACTTGGGTACTTTTTCTACTTTTTCTTAGGCATTACTAAACTCCAAATAGTTGTAAAAAACGGAACAACGTGAATATTATGAATTGTATGTTAATTTTATTAACTATCAACTAGACTTTTGGATCAGGTGACGTTATATCACAAAATGAACACATGTAAAAACCGAATTTGAGTTGAGTCCTTAATAGTTTAATAGGTTTAATTTACAAATCAACCCCCTAATTGTCTAATTTAAAATCTATCACAATCCCTTTCAGAGGTATTGTGATTGTAATATATTCGTCTGTCATAGATTTTAAATTAGACTATTAGCCCCCTGGTTTGTATTGTTCCAGCTTAAGTATTAACAATTGAATTATTCTATGTCGCTAATATCACATAAATTGCTTGTATCTATAAATTCAGGTTCAAACACATCTTGAGTGGTAAGTATCAAAAGATTCCGAGCTTCAGGAGAGAGAGTCATCCTCTTGAGTTTGGCCATTCTTGGTCGTAATACTGTAAGCTTAGGGTCTTACGACAAAAGAAGATTATGCAATTTATCCTCATTTGACACATACCTGTTTACTTTAGCGACATAGAATAATTCAATTGTTAATACTTAAGCTGGAACAATACAAACCAGGGGGCTAATAGTCTAATTTAAAATCTATGACAGACGAATATATTTACCTACTGACGAAGAAAGGTGAGTTGCTACATAAATCATTACTTTCGTTGAAATAAAACAACTTTTACGGATATCAAACGCGCTATATTTTCACGAACTAAGTTGTAACTGTCCGTATTTTTTAGGTTTTTAAAGGGTTTTTTGATTTTCATTATTTTCGTTTAATAATAACGTTTTAAAATTAATAATAAAGATATTTGATCACAATAATTACTTATATTAAGTTTTTAAGTACCTATCGATCGTACAAATATCCTACTAATATAATTCACCAACATTGTAAAATATATTTTTTTTCGGAAGCTGCAGCCTGTTATTGCTTTTGCTTCAAGGTCATGCGACCGCACGAAGCTGTGAAGCAATAGCAAGCTTACGCCCGCTTAATACGGTATATTTTCGCGCGCCGAAACGCGCAGCTGCAAAGAGTAGGCTATTATAAAATGCAAGTACCAACATTTACAATAGAGTGGTTTATGTAACTATTTATTAATCTGTGCCAATAAGGAATGTCAGTCGAAAATTGCTTGCACCTGTTTTATACCTAGTTATTCAATCATGGCCACAAAAGGGGTAGTGACCACAACCGGGGCTTCTGCCGTTCTGCCTTACCTGACATGAAAATCATACGACAGAGTAATATTTCATTTAGGAGCGTTTCATTTAAATCGCAAATTCCTAATCATTTAGCTATCATTCATCATAATTCATATTTCATTATAATTGGAACTCGTGAAGAAAAGGAGCAATCTGCGATTTTCACAATGTGGAATTGTAGCAGTAAATGTGAAGGAAAGTGAATAATGAAAATCATTATATATTTCCTTTTTTAATTTTACATTTTGCTATTTTTATGTGATAAATATTAAAACAAGAAAATATACTAGAAAAAAAGCAACTTGACACATTCCGTCAGGACGACATGAGACAAGTTGCTTTTTTTCTAGTATATTTTCTTGTTTAACATTTATCACAGTGACAATCATTTCATATGATTTTAGCATGCTATTCATGCTATTCATAAAATGTTCCATCACTAGTCGGGACTCCCCCGTCCCCGGTCGGTCACGGTACACAGTGGGACGGATTTCAGATTTGCGGACGTAGGACTTTTTTTGTCGAATATTATATTTTTTTTATGCTAATCGATAGTCCTAATTCAGACGATAAGATTTAGTTGCCGCACTATTGCTGCAAAAGTTATGACTAACGAAAAAAATAAAATTTTCAAAAAAGTTGTATGGGACCATAACTAACTTGCTCTATAAATACCAAGTCTTGGCAGATCTCAGCCTGATATTTGGTAGGGTTAATCTATGGGTGTTTATATATAGCGCGAGCGCCACATACATAGTATTGCCCCGGACGTCCCCGTTCTCCAGATATATGAGGCTGAACTTGGGTACTTTTTCTACTTTTTCTTAGGCATTACTAAACTCCAAATAGTTGTAAAAAACGGAACAACGTGAATATTATGAATTGTATGTTAATTTTATTAACTATCAACTAGACTTTTGGATCAGGTGACGTTATATCACAAAATGAACACATGTAAAAACCGAATTTGAGTTGAGTCCTTAATAGTTTAATAGGTTTAATTTACAAATCAACCCCCTAATTGTCTAATTTAAAATCTATCACAATCCCTTTCAGAGGTATTGTGATTGTAATATATTCGTCTGTCATAGATTTTAAATTAGACTATTAGCCCCCTGGTTTGTATTGTTCCAGCTTAAGTATTAACAATTGAATTATTCTATGTCGCTAATATCACATAAATTGCTTGTATCTATAAATTCAGGTTCAAACACATCTTGAGTGGTAAGTATCAAAAGATTCCGAGCTTCAGGAGAGAGAGTCATCCTCTTGAGTTTGGCCATTCTTGGTCGTAATACTGTAAGCTTAGGGTCTTACGACAAAAGAAGATTATGCAATTTATCCTCATTTGACACATACCTGTTTACTTTAGCGACATAGAATAATTCAATTGTTAATACTTAAGCTGGAACAATACAAACCAGGGGGCTAATTGTCTAATTTTAAATCAATCGCAATGCCTTTCAATTCGTAATTTGAAAGATTTTCAGGCCGTCACTATTTGAGATTTGAAAGGGATTGTGATAGGGACGCGTTTTAAAAGGTATGGAATAAACGAAATTGAACTGTCTAAGCAATATGACAGACGAATATATCACAATCACAATACCTCTGAAAGGGATTGTGATAGATTTTAAATTAGACAATTAGGGGGCTGATTTGTAAATTAAACCTATTAAACTATTAAGGACTCAACTCAATTTGGTTTTTACATGTGTTGATTTTGTGATATGATGTCAAATGATCCAATAGTCTGGTTGATAATTAATAAAATTAACATACAATTCATAATATTTATGTTGTTCCGTTTTTTTACAACTATTTGGAGTTAAGTAATGCCTAAGAAAAAGTAGAAAAAGTACCTCAGTTCAGCCTTATATATCTGGAAAACGGGGACGTCCGGGGCAATACTATGTATGTGGCGCTCGCGCTATATATAAACACCCATAGATTAACCCTACCAAATATCAGGCTGAGATCTGCCAAGACTTGGTATTTATAGAGCAAGTTAGTTATGCTCCCATACAACTTTTGTGAAAATTGAATTTTTCTCGTTAGTCATAACTTTTGCAACAAAATTGCGGCAAATAAATCTTATCGTCTTAATTAGGACTATGGATTAACATAAAAAAAATAATGATATTCGACAAAAAAGTCCTACGTCCGCAAATCCGAAATCCGTCCCACTGTGCGGTAGGGATGCTGAATCGATCGGGCAAACAAAATAATAAAGAGGCATGCTAGTCGGGACTCCCCCGTACCCGGTCGGTCACGGTAGGGATGCCCGATCTGAATCGATCTTTTGGAAGATCGATTTTTTACCTTGGACGAATTAACCACTGGACGCGTAACGAGGACCGCGTTCGCCTTTACCCCTCTGTCACTTACCCTGCCTTTTAGACACAGTAAGCAATATGGCGTTGTCAGTATGACGCGAGATCTCGAAGTGGAACATTATCTCAAAAATGGGTAAATACGCTGATTTAATTTGTAAAAATCATACCGGACAATCAAAACATTTTTCTTTTCACGCGTAAGTATAATTTCAATCTATTAGAGTAGCAATTTTTCGTAAAATAAATAAAATTTGGTATGTAAACAAAATGTAATACGTCATTTCAAAAAGTAATCATTGTACGTGTAAATTCTTCAAAGATATTGCATAAGTAATTTGGTTGGGTTATACGTATCACTCATTCATTCAATTGTCATTTTTATGTCGTATAGGGCTTGAACATATCGATAAACATATCGATGTATGTAAATGAACGAACGAATCCAATTTTAATGTAGGAACTATTTAAATTAATTTTAGATTTACAGTTGAGCCCCTAACAAGGAGAATTGGGTGGAAGCGGTACGCAGGGAGATAACATAGACGAGTACTCAGGTCTTAGATAACATCTAAGGTCTGATGATGGAGCCCGAAGATGGCTATAGGAACTCTGTAATTAAACGACGCAACCCTACGAACTTTGAGCTTGTTATATTTGAAATATAGCTTCAAACTTTAAAAAAAAAATTGCTTATTTCACCCGCATGGTTCCCGTTTCCGTGGTAATATCAAAAATCCTGTCTTAGTGCTCGCCAACATCGTTAAAAGAACCTGTATGCAAAATTTCAGTTTAATTGGTTTAGCCGTTTGGGCTGTGCGTTGCCTTGCCTGTAAGTCAGTCACGGTATTGTTTTTTAGTATTAGACTTATGTTGTACATTATCATGGTGTGTTGTACATTAATATTTAAAATGTATCATAAGTATAAATATAGCATTGACAACGCAAAAATAAAAAAATCATAACTTATTAGCTGTTGCATCATAATATTAATCGTTAAACATTTGTTTTTTTTTCTCTTTCGAATGCAAGGAAGGATATTCTTACAGCGTATAAAAGTATAAAAGTATCGGAGAATTTCGACAGTGGTCCGCAAAACTCGGTAGCTCATTGGTTAGAGCAGTGGGCCGGATTCCCAAAGGTCGTGGGTTCAAGTCACATCTGAAAATTCACTTGTGGCCGAGTTCATTTGTTCCAATATTTTTCTTGTTAAAATGTATCATAAATGGTGGTTACATTTATTATTTGTTTCTAACATAGACCTTGTTAGGTCACAGCAAGAATAAAATTAATTATATTTATGTATGTACTTAGCTATATTATACTATTTTTTAATCTTATAATATTTTAATTTTAAGATCGTTTTATTATATTCAAGTAAAACAATCTTAAAACTACAATAAACTATTGGTTGCAATATACTTGCAATTAGTATTTCAGCTAGTAGTTGCTAGAAAGATACTGCCTTGGCTTTATCTTAAATATAGGTAATTATATATAATTATAACTTCTGGGAGTTTGTTGTTTAATACTGTCATAGCGTATGCTGGACCATACGCTATCAAAACGCTAGTCTACTATTTCTAATTTGGGTTTAGGTTGTGCTAATTTCGTACGGTGGCGTAAATTTTGAGATCTTTAATAAAGTGAAAACAAGTTTATATTTTTTCTAACAAATATGCATATTTCTTAAATGTAAATGGACTAGAGTTGAAATTAAAATGTTTTACTCTCAACGATCTTCTAATGTCGATGATTATTTTCAATAAGTTTTAGTATACTTAGATTTTTGGCTCCAAAAAAAATGTAGAATACGAGATATCACAGCTCGAGAAGCACACAGGGGGTTTATTGTCTAATTTTAAGTCTATCACAATCCCTTTAAATTTTTCATTTAAAAGGTACATATTATTCACATAGCATCGCGCCACAACTATTTGACCTTTGAAAGGGATTGCAATCGATTATAAAATTAAACACTTATGGAGGGGTTGCTATTGTGTATGTCCTATACAATGGTTCTGTAATGAACTAATTACCCATATTTTGTTTTATATAAAAAAAGCTCGAGTGATTGAAGAAGTTAATGTAAATAATGAATAATATTATTATATAAACCAAATATTAATGTTTTTTACTCACTTACAAAGTGTTAGTAAGTAAATTGTAAGTCCGCCTGGCTAGCGACTACCATCTTATCCAAGTCCGTTCCGGCAGTTAGAGGTAAGATAGCTAGTTCCTACTTTTTTAATGAGATTTTCATATTATTAGGTGCTTTATATTTTTCCACGAAATAAACAATTAACTTACTAATTTCTTTAAAACACACATGATTTATTAAACTCAATAGGTTCATTCATTCACTCCTTACCTATCGTGCTACTTATTTTTCCACGAAATAAACAATTAACTTACTATTTTTTTTAAAACACACATGATTTATTAATCTTAATAGGTTCATTCATTCACTCCTTACTTATCGATAAAAAAAATATCGATTACTTCAAGCACTACTGTCATTATTTGACATTAGTAATCGCCCCTCACCCCCGCAAGAATTGGTTGATCGTGTTTTCATACATTCTTCTCGGGTTTCGTGTCCAGTGGTTAATTCGTCCAAGTTTTTTACCCATACGATCTCCGTACTTTTGAATAGATTCACGGGCATCCGATCTTCACTATTCTTCTTCTTCTTTATGAATGGCTTGCTTTATGTTCTAAATATAATAAGTGGGATTATTGATTCAGTAGAGTGATTTGACAGGTTTTCACTTTGAAATAAAACAACTTTTACGGATATCAAACGCGCTATATTTCACGAACTAAGTTGAAATTATCCGTATTTTTAGGTTTTTTAGGGGTTTTTTTGATTTTCCCGATGTTTCGGCATCTTTTCAGCTGCCGTGGTCACGGGATGACTGGCTACTTATAAGTCTACCCTCGAAAATTTAATTTATTTCTTCGTTCGGATACGGTTAGACATTTACTACGGCAACAATTATTATTGATTTGATATTTTGATTTAATTATTATTTTAAATCTTTATTATTAAGAAAAGAGAAAACTAAAGACTCTACTGGCATTTCACAAATTGAGAGGACCTTCGAAGAAAGAAGCTGCCAAGAAAACTTCGAGAGCTGGCCGACCTCCACGTTTATAAAGAAATTAAGATATGTTATCTCCACCTTTACTTTTTATATTTATCTACAAAAAGAGCTAACCGTATCTTTGGGTCTTGCCGTGCGTGATTTGGGTTGAGACTTTAATTTATGAAGAATAGAGTCCCAAGCTGGTGGAATCTTCCACCCATCATCTCTATTGAAGTTTGGATATTTGGCGATTTCAATGGCCTCACGTAGCATTCTGGGGACAAATTTTGGTTCCCTGACGAGTATCTGTGGCTTATCAAACCTGATGTAGTGGGTGGGTCCCTCAACAGCGTGTTCACACACTGCAGACTTGTTTTCGCGCCTATTTTTCACGTCAGCTATGTTTCTCTTTGTTTGCCCGATGTAGGAGAGCCCACAGTCACAATCCAGTTTGTAGACACCTGCAACTTGAAAGGGTATGTTGCACTAGACTGGTGGTAGGAATTGGTTGATGTTGGCGGCTTAAAGTAAGTATAATAGAAGCGTGCTTTAGAATTCTCCCAATCTTGTCTGTAACACCTTTCACAAATGGTATAATGTGGCAGGTTGACGTTCTATTGTGACTGGTTTAGCGCGGTTTCTGTGACATCTGCGTGGTACTTGCAACTTGTTATTTCTTAGTACTTGCTCGACATGTCGAAGCTCAGCAGTCAGGTGTTTCTCGTCACAGATGCCGCGAGCTCTCTAAAACAAAGATTTCCCTACGGTAGCTATCACTGTGAAGGATGATGGTGTGAGTCACCATTTAGGTATCTGTCTGTATGTGCTGCTTTCCGATACACTGTGTGGCTCAAAGTTTGATCGGGATTCCTAATAACAAGTACATCTAGGAAGGCTAGTTTATTATTTGCTTCTAACTCCATAGTGAATTTAATGTTTGGGTGAATAGAGTTAAGATGGATAAGGAAAGCAGAAACACTATCTCTAGGTAGTACAGTGAAAGTGTCATCTACGTACGTTTGTAGAACCGGGGATACACTGGTGCTGAAGCCAGCGCCTTCTCCTCGAAATCCTCCATAAATATGTCGGCGTCTATGGGGGATACAGGAAAACCCATTGCTACTCCATCAACTTGTACATAGAATTCATCATTCCACGTGAGATAGATATTATTTCAAAGAACAGTGCGCGCCAAAACTTAAGATGTACGTAGGTTTTCACTTTGTTAAAATAATGCTGAATTAAAAATTAGCTACCTAAAATGATAATAATTATTGAATTTTTGTGCGTGAATGGAATCAATGCTTACTGAACTGGAACTGGATCTGCGCAAATCGTTACGAGAAACAGTTTAAAGCAAGATTCAAATTACTCTACTGAATTAAAAATCCGTCTATAGATCAATTCGCATGCTATAACTTTTAAATTTTGCATTTTACAATGCTATTTTTAAGTGATAAATATTAAACAAGAAAATATACTCGAAAAAAGCAACTTGTCTCATGTCGCCCTGACGGGATTCGAACCCGATGCGCATGCATTAAAAATAGTTTTGATGAGGTAGTAAAAATTATGCTTGTCGGAGGCCAGATCTGCCTGGAGTGCTACATTCCCGGAAGAAGATTGTCCCTTGGAACTGGGACACCAGAGCGCTTGGGAGTCACCAGCTCTCACTAAAACTCACGCAGAGCTTCTGGCTACATGTTCGGATGACACAGACCGAGCCCGATTCTTAGCAGTCTCGGAAAAAGAATCCGGACATTGGCTTCACGCTCTTCCCTCCCACAACCTAGGTACCATCCTTGATCCCGCTACCCTTCGCATTTCGATTTGTCTACGCTTGGGTGCTAAGTTGTGCGAACCTCATCACTGTCCGTGTCGCAAAGATGTGGATCAGTTCGGACGCCATGGGCTGACTTGCGTCAAGAGCGCCGGTCGCGCATATCGGCATAGTGCTATTAATGATTTAATTAAGCGAGCTCTCGGCACTGCTTCGATCCCATCATCTCTAGAACCTTGTGGTTTATTCAGGGATGATGGTAAAAGACCCGATGGTGCGACCTTAGTGCCCTGGTGCTTGGGGCGTACCCTTATGTGGGATGCAACCTGTGTAGACACCTTAGGTCCTTCCCATATACGTGGTACATCCTCAAGAGCTGGAGCCGCTGCGGAGCAAGCACAGTTCCTCAAGCGCCGCAAATATTCGTCGCTCTCAGTAAGCCATGAATTTGCGGCGCTTGCCGTAGAGACAATGGGCCCTTGGTCGTCTGACACCAAAAAGTTTATTAAAGATCTTTCCATAAAACTGGTCCACGCCTCAGGAGACCTGAGAGCTGGTGCCTATCTTGCCCAGCGGCTGAGTCTTTGCATTCAGCGGGGCAACAGCGCCAGTGTTCTCGGTACTATGCCACGCGGCTGTGAGTTGGACGGCGTATTTTTGTTATAGTATAAGATTTTATATTTAACGGTTTCTTGTTTTTCTACAAATTTGTAAATAATATTTTGTTTTAAACTTATAGAATAATAAATAAATAAATTGGAATGAAGTGTTTCAAGCTAATTAAGATAAGAATAGGGATCCAATTCTTATTGAATCAAAGATAAAAAAATCTAAGATTAAGTATAAGTCTAGTTTATTATAATAACACAAAAGAGTAGAAAACGTGTTATAGAGAAACTTACCAACTTCACTATATGGCAACACAATGTTGCGAGTTTTGAGTTGGTAGTAGTATTTAAGCAGTGGAGATAGTGAAATACGAGTATGTGATTCGTAATTACTGGCGGTGCCCGTGATGCAAATTAATAAAATGTTTCATGAATGAAAAAATGAATATCAAGTAGGAAAGTTGCTTAGTAATAATTTTTATCTTACCTTAGAGGTTATACAGAAATAAACAAAAACACGTAATTATTATAGCGCGACTGCTGTATTTTGATTATTTTAAATTAATACGTATTATTTAAATATTAATTGTTTCGTTATGATCATATTAAACAAACCCAGTCCATTACATTCTTATTGCACTTTTAAGTGTATTTGTTTTGTGAGAGAATATTAAAAACTAAATTATTGTTATAGGTTGGTGAAGACTAGGTAGGATTATCTATAGATCTATGTATCATGCTCTATACGGATCTATATATCTGATAAATTCATAAAAAGAAGCAAACAGCAGCTAGTATAAAACAGCTAGTACATCTTAACAACAATTGCAAGAATGCAGGGAAGGTGTGAAGTAACTAACTATTTGGATTTTTAATCCTTGATTAGGTGTTTTAATAAAGTTTGTAACTTTATACCAAATTATATTTGTGATAATTTGATCCGCTAGCCAATGAGATAATAATTTTTTACCAACTTGCGCCGAGTTAAATTAACATTTGACTCAGAGTTAGATGCAGGCAAAGGTAGCAATGAGTTAAATATGTTAAGCGCAAGTGGGCCTTAGTGATAAATATTAGAAGAAGCACCTCAACTCATACAAAGTGGAAGATAAGTAAACCGATTGAAGTCTGAAACGATTAAGTAGGCTATTATTTTAGAATCTACCTACCTACTATTTTCGAACAACCAGAGGTTACTTTACTTTCATTAGTTACTAAAAAGAATAAAGAACATTCCGAGGTTACTTTACTATTATTAGGTACTAAATAATAGATTGGGGAAAAGCTTGAATCTATCTAGATTCAAGCTCGTGAATCAATATTTTGGGTTACGCTCTCATGCGATCCAAAAGATCGATTCATAGCAAAAACTCGGGCATCCCTAGTCGCGGTCGATACCGTGGAATAATGTGCGTTCCAAGGTCATCAGTATATTGACAATATATTGTCAATATATTGTCAATATATTGTCAATATATTGACAGTATATTGATATTTTTACGAAATATCAAAATTTTCCGTCATTTCATCGTTTTTCATCATTCCGTCACATTGCTTGAAAGTAATAACATTTTATTGTCAATATATTGACAATATATTGATAATGTGTAGTCCGCTTATCTTAGTCTTAATAAAAATTTCTTTGCACTAACTTTTTATAATGTTCTTATATCCACTAAGGCTAGTATCAACTAACGGGTCCAATATGGAGCGCCTAAGGCTTAAGCTAGTCTTAAGTAATATTATTAATATCTTAAGATAAATAAGAATAGCATTAGGCGATTCTTAAGTTTAGTGCAAATGGGTGTCAAACCTCAGTCATGCATGATACTCGTATTGTATTGACATTTTACTTTGAGCTTCCCAACTTTTTTTTGCTAAAAGGTGTATTTAGAAGGTTACAAAATAGTCATAGTCATAACATTTATTGCAACATGTTGCATATCGTTTAAGACTTATACGAAAGTTCTCAATTCAGCAACCTACCTTATAGAAGTAGTATGAAATCAAAAGGTTAATTGCCGATTAATTTAACAGCAGTGGGCACCTATACTTAAATATAACATATACCGCCTGCAGTGAGTTTATACATAATATTTTATGACCTATCAAAATTTTATAATTAGTAAGGATAGCAGACCATGCGAACCACAAAAAGCGAAAAATCTAGACAATGTCCATTTTTTTCTCAGGTTCATTCGCTTTCCGTAAAGCTAGTAAAATACTAGGTAGGCTTATTTAATTGAACTTGCCACTTGAACTAGACCCGAACCGTTTACCGAAGAATTTCCGTGAGATATTCATTGTTGTAGGTGATGGTGACTCGTAAAATGTCATTTATTTATTCACACACTTGCTATGTGTCAATTCACACGCGATATAAATCAGTAAATGTAAACAATAGGCTATTTGAACGAAATTATAATATTCGATTTGTAGTCTATATAGATATTGAGATGTCAGTTTCGGATAGGTTTTTTGGTACCTATTGAAATTTACGCAATCATCAAATACCATAGTTTATGATCTGGTAACTAGAGCGCACTAGAAGAAAAATAACCAAAGTTGATAAATATTAAACAAGAAAATATACTAGGAAAAAGCAACTAGTCTCATGTCGCCCTGACGGGATTCGAACCCGCATCCTTGGGAGTCCGGCCCAATGCATGTATTTTTATCCAAGGATCCTCCCAAGGATGCGGGTTCGAATCCCGTCAGAGTGACATGAGACTAGTTGCTTTTTTCTAGTATATTTTCTTATTTAATATTTATCACATAAAAATAGCACTGTAAAATGCAAAATTAAAAAGTTATAATTAGATGGTTGTTTCATCTTAATCGATAGTCAAACATCTGTAAAAATATATACCTATATAAATATATCGTGCACGTTATCGTGGAGATAGCCCTCTCCACGATATCGTGCACTATGCTCGGCGTTTCCCTACGTGATCGAATCAGAAATGAGGAGAACTAAAGTAACCGACATCGCTCAGCTGAAGTGGCAGTGGGCGGAACACATAGCGAGAAAAACCGACGGCCATTGAGGCGGAAAGGTTCTGGAATGGCGACCGCGCACAGGACGACACCTTGTGGGTAGGCCCACGACAAGGTCGCAGGAAGCCGCTGGATGCGGGCAGCGGAGGACCGATTGTTGTGGAGATCCTTGGGGGAGGCCTATACCCAAATGTGGGTGTCATGTGGCTGAGACGACCAACGTAATCAAGATCTCCAAAACATGACATAGGTACGAGGGAGCGCCGCGCCGCCGCTTGCTTTTTGTTTTCTAAGATCTTTTTAAATAACTTTTGAGAAATAACTTTCCGGAAAATTTCAGAAAATTACTTTGTGAATACCAAAGTACAATAAAATCAAATATTAGCAAATACTTATTGCACGATATTAAGAAAATATTTGTTTATGATGCATAATCTTAAAAATATTTATGCAAACCAATGCGTAATGTACGTATTTATAATAGTGGGATGTAATGACTACTTACAATCATTTACCAACATATAGGTAGGTACTTTGTGAGAACATTCAAATAAAATAGGTACTTACCACAGAACATTACCTTGTTCTGTGGTACTTACTATAAACATTGTAAGTTATGCTTATTGCTGAGCAGTGTACGAGTGTACCATAAGATTTAAATATTTATTTTTACTTTACGATAGCAATTCGTGTCATATCTCTCATCATCATTATCACTGAAGACACACGTATTTTATTAATATAATAGTTTTGAAGATTTTGCATAAAGTTTGTAAGTTTTAATTAATAATTTTAAATAATCTACACTTTGGCATAAGGCTGTTAAGTATTCAATGAAAGTTAATCAAATTAAAAAGGCGTTAAATGAGAGCTTGGTTTGCGAACCGATAGTTTCGCATAATGTGTGATGACAAATATTTACAGAAAGAGATTATTATTGTTGTGGCGTCTGTGTCATATTATTTCCGGAGGTCTAATACTTAACTCTGTCTGCTTTGACAGCTCCAAGAGATCGTTAATTTAAATTCACATTACAATTTTACAATGGCATCTATTAAATAGGCCAACGTCAGCAACTTCTAAATGAGATAAAATTGGATGGAAAAAGTAGTTTTTTAAGTTTACAAAACATCTGTGGTTTTACTCAGTTTAAAAATCGATACCAGCTGACTTAAAATATTCATGGTAGAAAGAAACCTAAGACCGGTTACTGGCAGTTATAATAAGCTTCTACTGGTTTACTCGTCTCTTGTATTAGACTGAGTTAAGCCAACGATTTCTTATGATAGGTATTTTTATAACGTAGGTAGTAGTGGCCAGCCCCCTGATTATGTAACTTGTTTCTATCAACGTTTGATTGAAAGTGCAGTCACATTGCTGGTTTAGTAAAAATCAATGTGACAGATATCTTACTAAAACAGCAATGTAACTGCATTTTCAATCAATTTCAATCAAAATCTGTTAGCAACAGTGTTAGATAATCAACTAGCTGGCCACCCACGGTTTCACCCGCGTGCATGGTTCATGTTCCCGTGGGAATATTGGGATAAAAATTATCCTATCCGTGTGCAAAATACTTATAATCCTAAAACCGTTCAGCCGTTTTTGCGTGATTGACTTACAAATATCCAAACATTTAAAGTTAAACTGTTCTGCCTGCCTGGATTAAATAGTATTCTTTGCGTAAACTTTGAAATCCAGAAATAAAATATGCATAAAATAAACAAAACACAAGAGGCTTGAAGTAGTACCTAGTTTTCTGTCACGCGTCCTTTTCCACGATACCTACCTCCATTTCCCTAGAAGCAATGATTCATTGCTTTTAGGGAATTGTTTGTACCTTCATAGTCATTTGCGTTGTAATCTGTGACGCAAACTGCACAGATTGACAATAAACAAGTAGAACAAAAGAAACAAAAAAGCACGGAAATTAAACAGATAGAATAAGCATTGGACCGGATTTCCAAAGGTCGTGGGTTCGAGTCCCATCTGAGAATTCACTTGTGGCCAAAATTTATCATAAGAGATAGAATAAATTAATCGGATCGGACCCCATAAAGGGTCTTCCAAGGGTTCCTTCCTTCCTTCCCAATGTTTCACAATGCGAGCTCGTATGACATATCTGCTTTAAGTACACACTTATAATATCATTGCCTAGAATTAATACGATTTTTAATTTCTTCTCGCTGTTAGAGCAATGTGCTTGTTTTTGAGGCGAAACTTCTTTTGGTGACTCCTTCTACACAAAAAAAAAATGTTCCGTTTAATAGGTAAGCATTTAGAACAATATTAGACCGGTTGTGAATAAACTACTTATTAAGCTGTATGCATGCATTCATCCTTTATTTCATTGTCTTTGGACTCGTCGTTAGTTGAAGACCGTCACCTCAATATGACTAGTTTATGGTACTCCGCACCCGACCTACCGGTTATGAAGACATTGCATGTTGAAATATTATGATAATGATTTTTTTTTACAGGCCGCCATTGAATAACGATTGCACGGCATGTTAGAAGATAATGGAAATTGGAAAAGCGTGTAGCTATTGTACTAATTAAGTAGGATAACGATAATTATACGATCAGGTATGCTACTACTAGTCAGCAACTTGTAGCTTTGCGTTTTTATGGTTGCATCTTTTGTTTGTACCTACCATCCATTATCAGCCTGTGGACGTCCACTGCTGGACATATCTAGGCCTCTCCTAACTTACGCCTATTGGCTTTCATAGGAGGCTATTAGCCTACTGCTACCACGCTGGCCAGTCGGGTTGGTAGAGGGTTTGTTTCAAGTTTTCCTTCTCTCGCACAGGTTTTCAATGCGTCGACCCTCTTAGTCGACTTTTACGACATCCCAGGCATGTAAGGGAGTGTTGACACTTGTATTCTTAGGCCGTCACCACACGGCACAAACCTTGTTGTACATACACCTATAACACCTATAACTATTTGATGCGATGTAACTTTTGATTCGGTCAGTCAGTCACGGGATGGCGGGTCGAGAAATTTTTGCCACTAGATACTCGGTGCATTTGCACTAAACTTATGAACCGCCTAAAACTATTTCTTATCTATCTTAAAACATTAATATTAAGCTTAAGCCTTAGGCGCTCAATATATTGGGCCCGGAAGTTAGGACTAGCCTTAGTGGATATAAGAACATCTTAAAAGGTTAGTGCAAAGAAATTTTTATTAAGATTCAGATGGATAAGAATTACCTCAACCGATTCTTAAGTTTAGTGCAAAAGTGTAAGTCTCGTAAGGATTTTGGTCCTGCAGGCCTATTCTATATCTCTACAATCTTCAATAGACAACCGAGTTTGACATAATTTCTTGTTATAGTTAGTATAAGGTAGTGTAGTATGTTTACTTAATATAATATAGTTAGTTTTAATGTAAGTTTGTGAATTATTAATTTAGTGTATTCCATTTTCTAAAAATCTTTATACAATGGTGAAAGTGCATTGTTGCTTTTTTACGAAAATTGTTAGGACATTGATTTTCCCTGTAGCAGCCTGGCGCTCTATTTTTGAGTCACTCGTCGCTCGTAGAGCGCTACGTTTATACAGATTTTCGTTCGACATACGAATTTCCGTATTTTTGAGTCGTCGACGAGTGCCCTCACCCACTCGTTGCAGTCGAAAGAAACAAGCATGCTTACGCGTGAGATAAGTCATACAAGCGTTACAAAAATAGAGCTCCTGGTTGCTTATACAATAAGCAACCACTAACATGCATTGAAAACACCAAGGAATCAGTACCTAGGTATTAATATCACAACTTGAGGAGTATATATTATAGTAGAAATAGTGCTTGAAATTTCCCACCTCAAGTCTAGTCAGTATCATTTGTTAATCTAATGTCAGTCGTGTCACCAACACCTTCGTCGATGACGAAGTCGTGACTATGCGATTTGTGTTCTGACTACAATAGTCTTACTTATGAGTTGTGTCTTAAGTGCGTGTGTTGTGCTGTTGTGGAGTGCGGTGCGGTGTCGAGAATCCTAAACAGTCATTGCATCCTACTTGTGATCTGAGTGCTTAGTGGGAGTTTTCTCACCTTACCCGCTTACGCCGCAGTTTGCGAATTAAATTTAATTCTCAATCTTATTCCTATTGCGTTAAGGCTATCAGTCAAAATTTTACTCTCACGCGATGGTATCGTTTGGACATTGGTAAACTCACACTAAGCCCTCTGATCGTAATGATCATGCATCTGCACATCCCCTCAATAATCTAAAGAAGTTCTTTTTTGTTCTAGGATATAGGTATTAAACTCGAGCAGTCTTTCCTTAGAATCACGATTTGTTTTCAAACGTGGGACTGAGGCCTCAAGGTGCCTTTCGATTTCATGACTCTTTGATTCGCCACCCAACCTAGAAGGCTCGATGGTGAACCTAAAGTTTAAAGAACTCCGGAGTCGATTTACTCCTATCTGATCACCAACATTATAATAATATAATTGTGATTTAGGTACGTCACTTTGGAAGCTTTCTTTCCGCGCACTAGGCAGCCTGGTTGCAGACAGCCATTGAGGACAATCTTATGCTTGTTATGATAGACCTTTAGGTCCATTTTTTTAAAAGAGCACAGTTCTTTATGATTTTTTAATTTTCGCATTTTTAAATACTATTTTTATACTTATGATAAATTTAAATAGAAAAATATTGGAATAATCAACTCGGCCACAAGTGAATTCTTAGATGGGACTCGAACCCACAACCTTTGTCAATGCTCTAACCACTGTCTCGGTAGCTCAGTGGTTAGAGCATTGGACCGGATTTCCGAAGGTCGTGGGTTCGAGTCCCATCTGAGAATTCACTTGTAGCCGAGTTAATTTTTTCAAATACTTATTTTTCCAATTAAAATTTACTAGAAGCACAGTACTTAAAGAATTTCAACAATGTTAAAAATGTTGTAATTTTTATTTATTGTAATCCAACAATGCGTGTGGTAACAAGGTATGCCGCGCAGGCGCACCTACCTTATGCAACATACAGCTGTCCTCCAAATACCATACATCATTTAGCACCTTGACAGTGTTACTATATAGTTAGCGACCGTTAAGTAGGCAAAATAGTAATAACGTAGTCATACCTATTTTATTTAGTGATAGTCTGTTTGACATCTATGCATAGGTAGGTGAAGGATTTCTCTCGTTAAAACTTTTAAGTTATAATCTACCTTAATGGCTAGCGCAGACGACGGATAACGGAGGACTTTTTGTCCGCGACACGTCTTTATTGTTTACCAAATAAGATTGAACTTAGATCTCGTATATCAATAAAAAGTACGCGATAGTCTTCGTTATATATTCAACTTTATGTTCTTAGTAATAAGGTCGTGTCGCGGACAAAAAGTCCTCCAATGTCCGTCGTCTGCGCAGGCCCTTAGGCTTGACACAAATTCTCATGAATATACGTAAACTTCTTCACTTTTCTGCACTTATATACTACGTCTGTTACAGTTTTACAGTATCTACCTATTTATGTTAAATGTTTGCTCTCTCAATGCTTACTGTCCAAGTAGGTATCACTTTTCCGAAAAGATAAGTAAAACGTACGCTCTTTATTTGCACCGACCAGACCAGACCATACAACATTCTATTTCTAGACTTGGTTCAAAACAAAAGCCGCTCGAGTGGTCTTGCCTTAAAAACGCGTTTCAATAAAGGAATGGGCGTCTTTTAAACATAAAACGGTGGTCGTAAGCTCGTGGCCAGCTTTTCTACCATCAATCTGCGTGATTGCAGCTATAAAAGCACTTGTATTGTCTAGTACACGCAAATGCAGTCAGGGGTGCAACTAATATGAATAAAATATGCGGAAGATATCTTACAGGACGGGAGAGAATCAGAAAGCTTACGGTGAATAGCGATGGCAGCTTATTATGCTATAACACGAAGAAGATTGATATTATTTGTCATGTTTCTTGGTATTACGACTGATACTTTTAACTTATCGTTATTCTAATCAAAGGATTTCTGTCTTCAGTTTTTTTAATTAAGATCGTTTTAATACTTGGTAGTAAGTGACTCTAGAATATAATTTACTAATGAATGTCTAGGTATATTTTTCTTTTTGAAATTCTGCTCAAGTGCTTTTGCACCCATTTTATTTTTATTTTGTTTCATCATACTTTCTCTACTTTAATTTTTTGATGAAGCACGCATTACGCATGCATAATCTCCATCTGCCATTTCTTAACCATTGTCGCCGTGTAAACCACATATTCACTGCCGTAATTTGCAACATGCCGTAGCCGCACTCACAATCTGCGGTCACAACTCACAAACGCGCACTCCATACATTGTTGCAACCCTGTGGCAAATCGGGAATGCGTGGAGGCAGCCATTGAGGCTGTGTTGCTATTTTTACCGGCGCGGGCGCGGTATGCGGCCGGCGCCTGTGGGTCGCCGACCCGTGCTGGCTTGCAAATAACCGAGTTTAACATAAGCCCAGGATAGTTTGTTTTCTTTGGCTGCAATCTTGTTAATATGTGCAACGAAGAAGTTCCCGTCCTATTTATTGTAAAGCGATCAACTAAAAATTGCTAAATTGAGCTAATAAAATACTAGGTTTGTTACGGAAAAAATAGGTTTAAGTTGGGTTAGATTATTTGCGACTAACCCCCATATTCTAAGTCGTTCCTCCATAACTTTTTACACTCCACTCAACCTCGTCGTGGGTAAAAATGGTAGTAAGCGCTAGGCCTAACACAGAGTGGCTATGTACTCTTTGGCTCCTCCAGTTCCTTACAGAGTTATGACTTAGAATGCCGATTTCGAGGACCATTTCGAAGAGGTTTTCAATGAGGTTTCGTTAAGTCGAGGACGAGCAAGAAACAACTTAGAATATGGTCGCTCACCTAGTATTTATGTCGCTCAAAAAGTTTTTTATTCGTTCGGTTAATTTGCTGCCCATTGTAAAGCTTCTGCAAACTGAGTAACGAATGTTGAAGTGAGTGCTAATCTTAAGGGATAAGTGAGAGTTACCGCCTTTTTCCTGATACCGATATTTTAGATTTCTAGGCATGAATGGCTTCCGTTATCAAAAATATGTACTTATTTCGAATAGCCGTTTTCATGCTCGGCAACATAAATTTGAGGAGCGCTAAAATTCATTAAGACAGTTTTAGAAAGGCTTACTACTAAAGGTACAATCACCAGCATGATATCGAGACAGGTACATAGTAACAATGGACCTGAATTTCCTTTTGCAGCCTCCGAAGGCCCGCCTGACTAACCTACGCGTTCTGACTAAGCAAGGCCTTAAGTATAGACCCCGACAAATTGCAGGTTTGGTATGACTAATAACTTAGGTATCCATTTCGTTTTCCGCCTTGTGGTTAGGTGTTTGTATCTCTTGTTTTATCTGTTTGTGACAGGGATACCCGCGCCTGCGCACGTTCGTCTTTCAGCACTTTAGTCTAAAAGATAAGTCTTCCAGGTACCTTTTCTTCTTCTTTTTATGTAGTTGCGGTTCACTTTTAGCTGATGGTCCCCTTATAAAAAGTTTCCAGTTTCGACAGTTTAATAAGAATCATGTTATACTAAGGCTGAGTTGCACCAGGTAACTTCAACAGATTTATGGTTGTCATTGTCAAAACTGTCAATTTTTTTACATTTTTTCCGACGATTATTGTTATAGGTAAGTAGTAATTACCGTACCGTAAAAATTTGATGGTGCAGTCTAAGTCCACCCTTAGATTCAAGAGCGCTGCGTTACCTACTTCTTCGTGGTAATTATTACATACCAACATTATAGTTGTTAAAGTTAATTTGTCTCTATTATCGTGCTTACCCAGAAGGTGCCTATTCATTCACCCTTGCTATGAAGAAGGATGGGTTATAAGTACTCGGAAATACAGACGCAGGGAGGGAGTTCCACTCATTTGCTGTGCGCAATAGAAAAGATGTTGAGTAGCGCTTGGTGCGACATTTTTTTTTTTTGCAATCTGTTTCATAAGAACATTCAGCAAAGGATTAAGAGTTTAATTTGGCTTGAAGAGTAGCTCGTCCAGTGACCAACTCTCATAATGTACTCATTACTACCCTACAAATCTCTAGGGCACTTTCTTTTTAGCCTTTTAAAAGTAGAGCTGTTACTCATTAGTTGCGTAGCTAGTGTGTTTGGGTGTTTATCTAGTCTCGTCTTGTATGATTGCATCGAGTGTTTAATCTCTTCTTGGACTGTTCTGATTTTCAGTTCTTGATGTAGTTGTTGGTTTGTTATGAACCAGGGAGCATCTGTGATTAACCTGAGTATTTTGGATTGAAACCTTTGGAGGATTTCTACATTTGATTTGGAAGCTGTTCCCCAGTGCGACATTTAGGAATATCAACTAAGAAAGGTTGATAGCCCGCAGTGCGTCTGGATGTCCGATGGAAGAAGGGGGACGGCGGTACGAGCTCATGCAGCTACTGAGCAGACTCTCCGAATATTCTGTAAAAGACCGTCAGACAGGCAACTTTGCAGCGGTGAGCTAGGGTGTGAAAATTGCTCTTTACCAGTTCTTTGTCGCGATTATGTAGAGAAAGAAATAATCTCAGAGAAGGTTCACGCTACCTTTTGAATGAAAAGTTGATGAAACTTGAACAACCGAAGAACCAAATATTTGTGATATTTGTTTACTTCCAAGCCATGAAGCCATCATAGCATGTACAGATAGGTACTTACTTAAGTTTTTAAAAAATAGCTTAACGAGAACGAAAGTATCCAATGGAGTGGATACGCGTAAGGATGCAGTATTGCATTTTATAATTTAATAGATAGGTAAGATTACGCAAACCCATTACATGTGGTCTGGAAACTGCAATCATCGCGGTCGGGCGAGCGCGACGCTGAATAAATCGACTTTTCAGCCCACCATTACGGAAAGTGCAAATCTAATAATATGTAATTGTTCCGTGGTTTTTCTGCTTATGAGCTGCGTATGATGAAGCTGTGGTTCGTTTTATTGAGGTGTTCGTCGAAACGCACCTAACGAAGTGTAACTAAATCATTCCTCGAAGCGCACCTATGTTCAAATTTTTAATAGTTTTAGTAGGTACGTTTTTCACTACGAAAGAGTATTATTAGTAAAATATTGAACAAAACCTTGACAGAAACAGGGAGAATAAAACAGCCCTTGACGAGTTTCTTGCAGGTTCTTCTCGTTACAAGGTTTCCTGGCGTAGGGTTTGTGAACCGATGGCGTAGCTTCTTTGACGTTCATAAGTGCTTGTAACAGCCTAGACTGAATAAATGATATTGAATTTTGAATTTTGAAAAAGTGCCAGGGTACCAATCAGGAGTTATTATATTTACTTGAAAAGCTGCTGCCTGTTATTAAAGAAAAAAATGCCTTAATATGAAATTAAAACTTCTCAAAACATCTAGTTACGTGTGACCCTGGTACTTTCATCTAAAAATATTGTAATTTAATAAGTATTCGTAACACCCCACTAAATAGCAATTAGAGTATTAAAACTTCTGTCGATATCATAATATATTACGTATCCTTCATGCTCTTCGAGGAATGATTTAGGTGCGTTTCGTTAGGTGCGCTTCAAAGAATACCTCGATTTAGTTTATAAATAAAGTTGAACACATTTCTTGAAATGAAAATGGTTCGAGCTATGCTAAATATAAGACACACCTAAGTTTACCTACTTGAAAATTCCCTGAAAAGTGTTGTGAATTCCAATTCCGATAAATTGAATTTTCCTAGCCTAGATTAAGTAGTTATTCCCTAAGGAATATGCACGTTATAGCTTCAGGGATTCAGTAGTTTTGGGAAGTGAGTCAAATAACTTTCTTTAACTCTCAGTGTCCTTAGATAAAATATAAAAATAAGCATATTATTGAAATAAATAAAATAAATAATTGCATACAAACCAATTATCTAGCCCACGTTAAATTTCATCAAGAACTTGTGTTATGGATACTAGATAACGGATAAACATACTTATATACTTTTTTGTAAATACATACATAATATACATATTAACACACAGACCAAGACAAATAGACATGTTCATGCACACAAATATTTGTTATACAATATTATTAGATATTTATTATATTATTATTAAATATTTGTTATTGTTATACAATAGGTAACTACTTAATAGAATAAGTGAGACCACATTTTCTCTCATAAGTAGGCCTAGCATGAGCGGTTTTTATCGACTCGATAACTCGATAACGTGTCACTGTCCCGCTCACATCGTAGCGGAGTGAGCAAGACAGCATGATGCTCTATATCATATCGCGTGATATAGCAGTGTTCGTGCTAGAGGGGCTGTACTTATGTTTTATTTTCAAATTGAAATAAACTATTGATAGTAGGTACGCACCTATTCTACGCTAAGTACCTATTATGTCGGCTACACAAATAGGAAATTAAATTGTTTGCAATTGCTTCTAAGAATGCCTATTTCCCCTTAATTACATCAATCTCACCATTATCGGTGCTGCGATTGAGACATAAGGCTGCGTCTATCATGTCATGTGGTGTCAATGCGAACCTATCAACAATGAAAATGTAGGGTTGGCAAAAACTGTATGAGCATTTTAATGTATTACTCTAAAGTTTAAACTAAAACTGTCTGTAAGAAAAATAAACTGTAATCTTAAATGCATTTTAATGTAGGTATTTAACTTAAAACTGTTTACTATGTGATTTTTCTTGTTAATTCTGTTGTATATTTGGAGGTTTTTTTAAATAATCATATTAATTAGACAAGACATTTAAAATTAAATTTATTTCAATGTAGGTATTGATAAACTTCTTGATTAATGAGATTGTGATATAATAATATTCGCCAACCCTACAGCAGCCGGCTGATTCACGTAACGTAACTAGTGTAAAGGCTGTGTGAACCGTTACGCGGTTTCCATCGGAACCGTTTAGAAATGGTGGCGATAACGCCAGTCGGTGATAAACACGCTACTATGCCGGAACACGAAACTTACTGTTCAATATTACACGATGTTGTAATTATTTGTTTATGTACAACGGGGTAAAGCTAAGGCCCACTTGCGTCAAGCTAGGTTAAAGTTTAACCCAGAGTTAGTCCATACAAAAATAGCACTAAACTTTGGGTTAAATGTGTTAACGCAGCTTGGCGCAATATGGGCCTAAGAAATCTAATGATCACATACACATACCGTATAACTCAATATTTTTACTCTAAAAGTTAAAAACGACTTCAAAAATATAAAAAAGTACTCAAATAAAAAGCTTTTTATAAAAAAAAAAAACCGACTTCAAGAAACTAAAAAGCAAAAAATAAACCTTTTGGAGTCGGTCCCAGCCATGGCATTCTACTTTGCGGTCCTACTATTTTATTTTTCTTGGCTTGGCTGGCTCCGACTCCAAAAGGTTTATTTTTTGCTTTTTAGTTTCTTGAAGTCGGTTTTTTTTTTTTATAAAAAGCTTTTTATTTCACAATTTTTAAAGGTAGAAGAGGTCCCGTGCCTACGCTAATAACCTTATGACAACTCCTCATCACCTTTTACAAAATGCTGCTTTTCCCGGTGCTGGGACGTTACTTATTGAGGAGTTCTTCCGATAATTCATCATCAGCTCCACTTCATCACATGGATTGAGTCGAGCATAAATTGCTTATGAACCACATTAAAAGTAATCGTATCGCTGCCGTGAAATGCTAAGTATTTAAAAGTTCCGATGACCATTTGTGGTCTTCATCATCAGTTCCACTTCACCAAATGGTGCTTTCCGGAAGCATATGCATAAGTTACTGTAGAAAACATCGAAATCGCTATAGGAGTCCCTATAATATTTGAAGAGTTCCCTGGATTACTCCAGGATCCCATCATCAGATCCTTACATGATGACAATGGGACCACATAGGAAGTATACCCTTTCGAACAAAAAAAGAATTACTCAAATCGGTCCAGCCGTCTTCGAGTAATCGAGTAACATACATAAAAAAAAAAAATAAAAAAAAATAAAAAAAAAATACCGTTGAATTGAGAACCTCCTCCTTTTTTTGAAGTCGGTTAAAAAGTATATCTTGAAGACGGTTTCTGTTGTAATTATGGGGTTTTATTATTTAGTATTTTTTTGTTTTCATATATTTTCCTTTTTGATGTCGGTTTTTTAAATGTCTAATTTCTTTTTTATTTGTAATATTTTTGTGTTAGATAAGCTCAGTACTTTTTACCATGTTAATCGTGAGGAGCATAATTGCTTAGGAATCGTATCGCACCCTTGATACACTTATAATGGGGGGGTTTGCCATAATCGCCACGCTTGGCAAGCGGGTTGGCGATCGCAGTATGGCCAAGTTTGTAGGAAACGCTGCTGCCCGTCTCCTAAAGGCTGAGTCCCTTAGTCGCCTTTTACGACACCCACGGGATGAGAGGGGGTAGTGCTATTCTAAGCCGACACTACGCAGCAAAAGATGGCTTTGCCCGTGTCGTAAAGTATACCTATGTTTGATAAAATGAAATAAAAATCAGCGAGGAATTAAATACTTGTAGGACATGTGGTAGAGGAAAACAGACACAATAAATAAGTGACTTTTGATACCGACTCACACCACACAAAGTTGTAAGGTCATAAGTAGCGTAATTTTTTACGATATGACAGTCTTGTAAATTGCATGTGTGTCTATTGACATTGACACCAATAACAGCAAATGGTATAAAATTACGAATGAATTCCCATATCATTAAAGGGTAATAAAATAGGAAATGACAAATTAAAATCCCATCATTTTTCGTCAAAGTAAAGACAAATTGCATGAGACAATATCAACGACGTTTTCAACATATCATAATTCCTCGAAAGTCCATTATTAACAACAACATAGTAAATTGTTCTTGAACCTGTTATGTTATGTCAACCAACCAACATCCTAATCCTTCCTAACTTATATTATAAATGCGAAAATATGTTTGTTTGTCCTTCCTTGACGCCCTAACTAAGCGACTAATCGACATGATTTTTAACCCCCGACGCAGCGCAAAGAGGGGTGTTATTAAGTTTGAAGCCTATGTCTGTCTGTCTGTCTGTACGTATATTCGTAGAGCCTAAACGAATCAAGCGATTTCAATGCGGTTTTTTTTTATTGAAAGCTAAATTAATCGAGATGGTTCTTAGCCACGTTTGATGAAAATCCATCCGGCCATTTATGGAGATGGTCAACTGCCTGCCGAAACGGTAAAAGATACAAAGGTGGCGCTTTGACTAAAATAATGTACACCCTGGGCAAATTTAGGTACAGCAAAAAAAAATGGCGGCAATAAAATGTTTTTCTTTCTGTACATAAATATTCGTAGTGCCTAAACGAATTAAGCGATTGCAATGCGGTTTTTTTTTTAATTTTGTGTGTAATTTGAAAAGGATGAAATAAAAATAAAATTTTAACCTTTTTAAACCCCCCGACACAAAAAAAAACTTCAAAAGAATAAAATTTCTCTCTCGGTCGGGGGACCCCAACGTATAATATACCCTTTTAGTACTACTCCCTTTGTGGTCCCCCGACCGAGAGAGAAATTTTATTCTTTTTAATTATTATTATATTTATATTATTTATTAGTTTTTTAATTGTTAAAATTTTATTTTTGGCATAGAGTTAGTTGAAAGTACGGAGAGTAATAACATAACTTTTATCCCGGTATATTTCGACGGGAACGGGGACCACGCGGGTGTAAACGGGCGAAAGCTAGTTATTAATAAGGGAGTAATAATTTCTGTATACACTGTACGCATTTTATGTATGACAGCCGTTGTTGCTCCTCTATTCTCTAAAAAACTATCATTAGATATGTAGGTATACTTGAATTGTTCATAAACTGATATCTGTCTAGCTTTTTTTATGAATAACGGGGAAAGGCTTAGCCTTCACCATGGCCGATGTTAAGTAATGATAAGGCTGAAGGTGAAAGCGCGCCTCTCCCGGATCCTCAACCACTGAGGAACTGGCTTGGCTATCTTATCTCTATCTGCCGGACCGGAACACATCAATGCTGAAAACATTGTTGTTGCTTTTACTAAATAAAAGTGCTAGCACACGCTTTTTTAGTATTAATGTGTCAGTTCATTCTTAAATTGCAAAAAAAACTATTAGCAAGAGCATTAAAACCAGAAAGAAAAGGAATAAGTAAATTAAAGTTTCACTTGAAAGAGAATGAATAGGAATGATATCAATAGAGAAAGTGGTATCTAGAAAAAACCGAGCTTTAATTGACATCTGTATACGTAAAGCTCGTTTTTTTTTGTACTGCAGCTGCAAGTATAGTGATAGAACTATTTTTTCAATAGTTAATAATGCCTAATCTACTCGCAATACACATTATTGTTATGGTGGTACAACTTCCATACAAACAAACATTCCACATTAATTGGTTCATCATACATTAATAATTCATAAATACATGTGCAACTAACTCGTTTCAGTTATTTATTTGCGCGAAATTATAAAAAAAAAATACTTTTATACATGAGCTATATAAATGCGATGAGTCACACACACATACGTAGAATTATTGAAATTATAAAATATTAGTATATTCGTGTTTTATGTATGAATGTACAATTTTTTAATTATTTCACGCAAACAAATAACTGAAACGAGTTAGTTGCGCATGTATTTATGAATTATTAAGGTATGATGAACCAATAATTGTGTAATGTTTGTTTGTATGGAAGTCGTACCACCTTAAACAAAGCACTGAAGGGAAAGAATTGTTTTTTTTTTTATTCATACCTACTGTTCAGTCAGACACGAAAACACATATTTTTTTTCAGCCTAGTATGTAACACGTTTACTGTTTTTTTTCATATTTTTAAAGCACAATTTTGTTTATGATGTTACCTACCATAGGCTTAATTAGTTACTCACGCCTCATGTGAGTAATTTTTTTTAAGGATTTCTACAAACAGTAATTTAGTTCCAAATTTCAACTTCATTATGTTGCTGTCCGCAAGTCCGCAACAAAAGAAGCAAATACAATTGATGGATGCCTTCCATCATAGAGGCCGCTAACTATCGCTAATTATAATGCTACCTCCAAACTATCGCGAACATTTGCCACTGCCAGAACAAGTACTGGCCAAGCCAAGTGACCTTTATGTCCGTGTTGTGAAATGTGACTGTTGCTTGGCCAGACTTATAATGAAAACTAGCTTCCGCCCGCGGATTCACCCGCGTGGTTCCCGTTTTCATGGGAATAACGGGATAAAACTAGCCTATGTTACTCTCCGCCCTTTCAACTAACTCTGTGCCAAAAATCCACTAGATTGGTTGCTTACTTGGGCGTGAAGATAGGACAAACAAAAACAATTTCGCATTTATTTATATTAGGATTTTATATTAGGATTTCTAGTTGGGATAGCAAACGTTCACGATATGGTTGTAGGATCACTTACTGTGACTATACGTTCCAACAGCCTTCGGCTCGGGCGCAGCCTACATTGCGAAATATTTTAAAACTGATAGCCGTGTATGTAGCCGTTACTAAATGCGTGAAGAGCAAAATAAATAGTTTTGTTTTGACGTTAAGGTCTTTTTTTCATTGTTTTTCATTAACCGACAATAGATTTCGTTTCTAAACCAAGGAAACTTGCGTTGTGGTCTTGGAATGTGGTAATATAATGCAGTTTTGTATGCATAAATATCAATAAAAACTATTTATATATGTAATAATAAGTCTATACTTATTATTACATAATGTTTTATCCCGGATGGGGATCGAACCTACGACCCCTGACTCAATAAGCATAGGTAATTAGTGCCACTGCGCCATCGGACCCGTCGAAATAAACATTTAAGCTTCAAGGCACATTGTATTAATAAAAAGTATTTACAATTGCTCTCGCGAAATGTTACGACATTATTACCCGTTAATCAGTTAAGTGAATTACGGTAGTACCGTTTTTGGCCATATGGCCAGCTGTGGGTCAGCCGGTTTTTGCGACGAACCGAAATGGCAACTGGAGACATTTTGTCCACATTCTGAACGCGTAAGTTGCCACGAGTTTATTTTTATCGTTTATGGTCGCGATTTATTACAAACACTTTCGCGAAACTAGTTTCGATAAAAATATATATTCTTTTTCTCGTTGTTTTCTCTTTATTCATATATGAGTAGGTATATTGTAAGGAACAAGTTTTCTGGTATGTTGTTATTGTGAAAATGTTTTGTCCGCGTAAGATATACTTAATTGTGGAAAAAAACATAAATGTAACGTTGGGTTCATCATGCAAAGTTTTATTTTTCATCTCTTTTAACTCATCAAGTCATCATGAACAAGCAGGTTTATTTTCGTAGCACAATTTAGCAATGTCAATTAAATATAATCAACTATTATATATTATAGTTATATCTATATAGAATATCACAAAATTGGTTATGAGGTCCAGGTGTGCCCCTGGACCATGTAGAAAGAATCATCTATATCATTAAAATCAAAATCCAACGCATTTAGTAGTTAAGTCTGTAATAAAATACAAATAAAATAAGTGAATAAGAGACATGACATGATATTATGAATGATTCGACTTACTGCATGTTAATTATGTTGAACAAAATATTTTTAGATTTGCCTTTTATATTTGGTCTTGTCACCATCTCTTCAGTTGACTTGTCTGATTTTGATGCAGGCGAGATTCTTTTGTTTTTTTTTTTTAATTTATATATCTTTTTAGTTATTAATTGGTCGTTATATACCGTTTTTGTAATCCTTAAGATCAGCTCTTTAATTTGATACCCATATTGAGCAAATCTAAACAAAAATTTTTTCCACTTCGAATAGCACCTCGGGCGCGATGTTGATATTTTTTTAAATATCGTTTACCAAAGCACTTGAGCTGTCAAGATCAATCTGACACTTGTATTCTTAGGCCGTCACCACCGGTACCGTGCACTCCCTTACATGCCTTGGATGTCGTAAGTGTCGACTAAGAGGCTCGACGCATTGAAAACACGTGCGAGAGAAGGAAAACTTGGAACAAACCCTCTACCAACCCGTCTGGCTAGCGTGGTAGCAGTAGGCTTAGCCTCCTATGAACGCCACAATAGGCGTGAGCTAGGAGAGGCCTATGTCCAGCAGTGGACGTCTACAGGCTGATGATGATGATGATGATGATGATGATGAAAATCGACTAGTGTCGTTAATTATGTGACCACCACTATATGTACACGTTTTTTGCAAGAACCGATTGTTTGTTAATAATCGAGGGTATTTATAAACCATCGAATAATTGTACAGTCGGGGAACTTCCCGGTTGACCAGTAGAGTTTTTTTAGGGAGCTTTATTAAAAAAAGTAATAGATATATAGAAAACGTTTATATCACAAATAATAGAACATTAACAGTTACCTATTTCATTTGAATTTCTTTAAGCTTTCATTTGAATTTCTTAAAACGTATCCCTAAAAAATTATGTCTTCGTTAAATTGTACGTTTGCGTGTGACGAAAAGTATGCTTCGCGTTGATTGGTTGAAATACGTAACAACGTAAGCAACATGTGCTCGGGAGCGATTTTAGTGCTAAATACCAGCTTTTAAACGTTTGTTTAACATACAAAGTGAAAATGAATGAAAGGCGAAGACGAATAAATCAATGACCAACCACTGCTAAATAACTTTTAATTTGTTGATGAACAAAAATTTAACACTCGTGCTACCAATCCATGGGCCAATCAGATGACCGCATACAATAACACGTATAAGGTAACCTACGGGTAATTGTACACCGTGCCGCGACAGGTGCATTTGATAAGGGTTCGTTCACAAGTAAACGCTGCTGAAATTGTTTGTTTATAAAGTAACCGCTGAACTATAATTATTTATAAATAAACGAAAATTATCTGTTTTATTGCGAATCGTACGGCCTGTTTACAATAATTTAGCAGTTTATATATACACTCGATTATTTATAAACTACCGGTGCTTGCAAACAACCGGTTCTTGCAAAAAGCCGGTGAAACATACAAGATACGCGCGAAAAACATAACACGGAAGTGTTACAGTCGGGTAATAATCTCAGAAAAAACATCTAACGACTTTTCTTCTCAGTGCTGATCATCTCATCTTTCACATATAAATTAAGTGTGATATTGCATTTTGAAGTGCAATCAATCACTAACTTCTTACAGTCGTTTAATATAGGATGCGCACACGCACAAAATGTCTTTCACGTATCGTTCGTTTTACCATAAATATACCATTATTGTTGATTAAGAATTTTATGAAACGATAACAAAAAACACATGTAAAATGATGTTCGAATGACGAAGAATCATAACTGAAAAAATGGGCCAAGTGCAAATCGAACTCGCACATGAAGGGTTTCGTCTATCACCCAAGGTTGCCTGGAAGAGATTGCTATGTAGGAATAAGACCGCCTATTGTGTGTTCCTCTTTTTTGTAATTTTCTCTGTATGTGTTTGTTTTTGTATCGTGTGCAATAAAGTTTCTATTATTATATTAAATACACCTACCCAAAATGCCACTATAACTTTTCGCCTGCAAAAATTACTTTGTTGTTCATAGACTAAGTTATATTTGCGGTTTTGGCAAATGTGCTATAACTCTGAAACTGCATAATATATTTCGTTCAAACTAATTTTCGTTGAAAGTTTTTATAAAGGTCTACAGCATATATTTCTTATTTTAAAAGTAAGAGGGGGGGGGGGGGGGACACATTTTACCACTTTGGAAGTGTATATCTTTCAAACGGATGACTTTGAGAAAAGCTAATTTAAGAACCTCAATGTAATTTTTAAGGACCTATCTATAGATACCCCGCACGTATAGGTTTGATGAAAAAAAAATTCAGCTTCAGTTCCATGTATGGGGAGTCCCCCCCTTAATATATATATTTTTTTATTTCTGTGTAAAAACCGTAAAGCGGTTTACAGAATACATCTACCTACCAAGTTTTAACTGTATGATCCTCATAGTTTTGGAATAAAGTGGCTGTGACATACATCGGACATGACGAATCTATAAGGGTTTCGTTTTTTGCCATTAGGCTACGAAACCCTAAAAAAGGGAGGTTAAATCAATTCGTCCCATAGGTATATCACTCTCTACTGGTCGACCGGGAAGTTCCCCGACTGTACACCGGATTTCGAAATCGTTTCAGTAGCTTCCAGGAAATCTTAAAAAAACGGTCGATTTCGTTACCATTATACGATGATTGACCATGACATGACTTGGATTTTTATGAACCGACTTTGATTCTTTTTTGTTTGAAAATGGGATAGATCAAGGAGGACATCAAAATTAAGAAAATTACAAAAAAATATCAAAGAATAAAACTAGCCTAGGCCTACAGGTATTTGGAGTCAATGTCAGCCAGCGAAACAAGGCAAGAAAAATAAGTATAGAAGTGCACTAATATAAAACTTAAAGTATAGTAATGCATTATCCTATAAAAACATCTTTTGAAAAAGAAAAACGAAAACATTCGCCGCTCTGTCAACATTTTAACAAGATACACATAATAAAATGAAAAAAGTCTAATGAAACTTTAAGAAAGTAACATGATACTTAGTGACTGACAGAACAAATCGTCGAACATAAGCACAAAATTATCAAATGATTGACCATAATTTTTCAGTCATTCTGTTATAACTTTCACCATTATAAAATAATTATACACGTTTATACAGTCAGTAAGACGTTAACGGATATATTACTTAGAATTATTGCCGGTAAGAAATCGCTAAACATCAGCGAATAATAAATTCTAGTTTAGAAAAGAATTATTGTGCTATAAAAAACATGTTATACTAGCTGCCGCGGTTTCAACTGCGTGGTTCCCTTTCCTGTTGGAATATAAAAAAAATCCTTTCGTAGTGCTCGTCAAGTACGTCGTTAAAGGATCCTGTATGCAGAATTTCAGCTTATTCGGTTCAGCCCTTTGGGCTGTACGTTGTCTGTCAGTAAGTCACGGTATTCCTTTTTAACCCCCGACGCAGCGCAAAGAGGGGTGTTTATAAGTTTGAAGCCTATGTCTGTCTGTCTGTTTGTCTGTACGTATATTCGTAGAGCCTAAACGGATCAAGCGATTTTAATGCGGTTTTTTTTTAATTGAAAGCTAAATTAATCGAGATGGTTCTTAGCCCCGTTCGATGAAAATCCATCCGACCATTTATGTAGATGTTCAACTGCCTGCCAAAACGGTAATATATACAAAGGTGATGCTTTGACTAAAATAATGTACACCCTTGGCAAATTTAGGTGCATATCACAAAAAAAAACAAAATGGCAAAAAAAATTACTTTCTGTACATAAATATTTGTAGTGCCTAAACGGATCAAGCGATTTCATAACGTTTTTTTTTTATTTTGTGTGTAATTTAAAAAGGATGAAATAAAAATAAAATTTTAAAAACCCCCGTCACTAAAAATAAGTACTTCATAAAATTAAAATAATAAAATTTCTCTCTCGGTCGGGGGACCACAAAAGGAGAAGTACTAAAAGGGTATATTATACGTTGGGGGTCCCCCGACCAAGAGAGAAATTTTATTTTTTTAATTTTTGAAGTATTTTAAGTGTCGGAGGTTTTTAAAATTTTAAAATTCCATTTTTTAGGTATAGTTTAATTTCATGTTAAGAGTTCTACTAACTGTGCTTTAGAGTAGTTATTATATGGTTCTGCCTGGCAAACAATGTATGCAAAATTAAGTTTTTAACAACCAACTTTAGCTCCAATTATGGTGATGTCAAAAAAATATGCAGCAAATCAGCTTGCAGACCCAACCAAAGTGCTGACTTTACTTTCTACTTTTATCGATTAGTCATCGATTGGGTAAATACTCGTTTTCAAATAGAATCAAAAGCCAGCAGACTAACAAAATAGTCTTTGATTTTCTTTGTAAAGAAAACGAAAGTTGTATGCATATCACATAAAAAAACTTGTGATTCGATCAATTTTATTTGTATGAATATATATATATATATATAGGTATATTTATGATTTTTGCATTTATCAATGCTATTTTTTTACTTATGATAAATTTTAAATAGAAAAAAATTAACTCGGCCACAAGTGATTTCTCAGATGGGAATCGAACCCACGAACTTTGGAAATCCGGTCCAATGCTCTCGATTTCCAAGAATATTATTATAATCCGGCTATTTTAACTAATGAAAATTTCTTCCAGCAGACTATATATTATATAGCTAATTGCTATCTATAACCACCGCAAATCAAATAATTTGTGTTACTTTTAACGTTAAGTTCAATAATTAGTAACAAATTAATTAGGTGTGTGTATTTTGTACTCATGAAAGAATAAGAATGAGTAACTGAGGCAGGTATGTTGTATATGAGGTATAACTGACCGGTATACCGTGTAGTGTAATAACAGAAAGAGAGTTAGGGGTCTCTAATTAGGGTGACCGCCCGTGGCCCGGTCGACCGGCCCTTGCCACCGTGCAGTGTAATATTTAGCAATCAGTGCGTTTAGGGATGCGCAAAATTTCAAAGGTATCGATGTTTTACTCGATACTTGAGACATGGCTTCTAAAAATAAAACAGGTATCTATCAAAATTTTAAAAGTACCGATGTTTGACTCGATACTTGAGACTTGGCTATTAATATATATTTCTAAAAATGAAATAGGTATCTATGTTTATGATTTTTAGCTTTTGCATTTTCAATGCTAAGATTTTTATACTTATGATTGTTTTTTTATAGAAAAGTATTAGAAAAAATTTTTCGCGGATTCGAGTCCCGTCTGAGAAACACTTGTGAGTCGAGTCTACATAAAAAATTATCATAAGTATTTTCTAATGTATTTCTATCCTTTTCCCTAGTTACAATATCAATTTCAATTCACCCTTGCCACCGGGCCCTGAATACCGTGTGGTGTAAAGCGCACTTGGTGTAAAAGGGATTCAGTAGGCCTATTAGGGTGTGTAGAGTGCTATCTATTTGTTACTGGCTCCACATGAAAATCAGCTCACACGTGTTGTGGCAATAGCCGAGGTTAGAGACCAATTCCTTGACGACCTGTTTGGTGCAGGGCTACTAAGCCCGCCTTCTGCGCTAGAGGTCCCGGGTTCGATCCCCTGACAAAACAAATATTTGTGTGCATAAACATGTCTATTTGTCTTGGTCTGGGTGTTTAATATGTATATTATGTATGTATTTAGAAAAAAGAAGTATATAAGTATATTTATCCGATATCTAGTATCCATAACACAAGTTCTTAATGAAACTTAATGTGGGCTAGATAATTGGTGTGTTTGTATGCAATTATTTAATTCGACTAAATTGTGTGTATTAATGTAAGTCATGTTTGTATCTTGTTTTTTTTTTAGTCGAATAAATTTTCGACTAAAAAAAACTTTCTTTCTTTCTATTACGAGTTTGGCAAACTTGACGTTACAGTCGATGTTAAAGTAAAATGTAGCTCTGACTCTTTTATATTTAACGACTGTTTTACCGACATGAGCAGTGTATCCGATAGTCTACCTACGCTATCGTGTTTTGTAAATGTCATGTCTGACAAACTCGTAATATGGGTACAGTTAGTTGTAGGTATTTTTATGTATCGCTAAAATAATTTTGTTAAAATTTCATAAGAATAATGTGCCTAATTTTAACTAATGCCAAAATCAAAGGGTTTTCTTCATGTACTTTAATTTTTTTTCCAAAATATTTACCTGTTAGATCCTTCGTTAAAAGCTCCAAATAAATCTGCAATAAAAAAAATAACTAAGTATATAACAAAAACATAAAACTATCAAGAACGTCTGTGCATCGTGAAAGCAAATCGCAATCACTTATTTACGGTCATGATCGTGAACCTTGTAACTTATACCTACGTGTACGTTTTACGGTTAATTCACTTATGTTTACGATTTTCTACTGTATTGCAAAGCTAATAAGGTTGGAAGTTCTTGTTATATGACTAGGTAGTTTAAAAACGTTTTCAATGAAAGCACGACGCGATGACAGGTGAAATGGCGTACGAGGTTTTCACGGAATTAGTAGAGAATACGGATGTAGCAAATTGGTTTGATTTTTGCTGTCCTTGTCTTTTTCTTCGTGGTGATGTTTATCTCAGTGGGCAACAACTTTAATGACAATGCGATTCATTATAGATTATTTTCAGGTAGTAAGAGTGAGACGCCGCTATACAACCTAAAAACAATCGCAAAGAGTCGATGGTAAGGCCCATGCCGCCTATTTGTCTAATTTCAAAATCTATCACAATCCCTTAAAGGTATTGTGGTTGTGATAGTGATTTATGGCATTTTGTAACTTACAGTCGCAATCCCTTTCGGAACTAATGATGTTTTAAATGACACTTAATTTGACACTTCTCTATACATTTGATAGTTATTTTCGTGTGTCACTTTGCTTAGACAGTTCAATTTCGTTCATTCAATACCTTTCAAAACGCGTCCCGGTCACAATCCCTACCAAATGTCAAATATTGACGGCCTGAAGTATATAAATTTCTTTCAAATGACGAATTGAAAGATTGCCATAGGTTTTAAAATAAGACAATTAGCCCCCTGGTCACTCATAGGGCCTGCGCAGACGACGGACATTGGACGACTTTTTGTCCGCGACACGATCTTATAACTAAGAACATAAAGTTGAATATTTAGCGAAGACTATCGCGTACTTTTCACGGATATACGCGATCTAAGTTCAATCTTATTTGGTTAACCATAAAGACGTGTCGCGGACAAAAAGTCCTCCATTATCCGTCGTCTGCGCTAGCTAATACTGTGCAGGGTACAGGGGCCATTCCAAAAGAGCTATTCTTATTATAATTACTTAAATCTTAAATGTTTTACGTGTTCCTAACATTTATTGAAATAAAGACACGGACGGTAGTTCAGTTTTACGGTATTAGATTTCACTTGATAACTCTCCTTCTGGGAAATAGCAGTTTACATAACTTTGCCTTTTAGGTATTTGTTTACTATAGTGAAACAAACTGCAATTTTATCAGCTGTGCGTTTCCTATTCCTAACTAAGTGATATTTCACAACGGAAATGGAAAACCTCACGAACGCAACACAGATTTTCTCGACGCTTACGCTAACATTACGTAGTTCGGTCACGCAGTTGCGTTTTACGTGGACAAACATTATAAGTAGTAAAATGTAATTGTTTTACTTTGTAAGGGTCGTGAGCCATAGCTGGGCTGTTGATCACGTTCTACTTGGTTCGTGATGACCACCATTTCAGGGCTGACTACTGCTGCTTTTTTGGGGGGTAGGCATAGGACTTGCGACAGTTTGCTTGAAAAGCTCTAACATTAAAATTGTACTAAAAATATTTTTGTGTACCTACTAAAAAAAATTATTAAATAAATAAAATATTTGTCTAGTCACTCAACAGAATAAAGGGATTAAAAGGAGGATGTTAGTACTGAAAGAAGTATCAGAAAACTCGAAAACAAGCAGCAGTTGTCGTGAAAATAACTTAGTGCAAAAGAAAATCTGCTGCTTCGTTTTTTCTAACTATCTTTCCAGTTCTTCTATTCTATCTTTCTTGATTTGTAAACGATTTTTGTGGAACGTGGACGATCAATAATATGTCAACGAATATGTATTTAACTGTCTAAGCGCTGGTTTTTCAGTCACAGCATAAAATTTACATGCGAGTTTGAAAATGAATAATATGGATAATATTATTCATTTTTAACCGCCTCTGTGGTCTAGTGGTAACACCACCGGTATCAGATCCAGGGGGTTCCGCGTTCGATTCCCAGCGGGGTACATATAGTATTCGGTTTTGTTATTGGTAGGACTAGTTGTAAGTCCGCCTGGCTAGCTACCACCATCTTATCTAAACCTGACGCCATAACAACAATGTTTTAAGCATTGTTGTGTTCCGGCAGTTCGAGATAAGATAGCCAGTTCCTCAGTGGCTGGGGATTCCGGGAGAGGCTCGCTTCCATCTTCAGCCTTATCAATACTTAACATCAGGTATAATCAAGACTAAGAGTCTCCCCGTCATTCATTAAAAAAAACAGTTTCTTTTTTCGAATGATTAAAGCATCTAAGTAACTTAATAATTATGGTTGTGCATTAAGCAAACAATGTTAGTCCGTGACTCACGATCACAGAACGCAGTAAGTTCCGGTGAACTAATTTATCTGTGATACTTATAGTAAATTTTAAATAGAAAAATATTTGAAAAAATTAACTCGGCCACAACCACCGTCGAAATTTTCCAATACTTTTATATTTTTAATACGCTGTAGGCCAGCGTTGTCACATCAATGCTAGGAATATCCTTGCATTCGAAAGAAACATCTTTTCAGGTGTTTAACGATCGATTAAGATGCAACTGCCAATAATTTATGATTTCGTAATTTTTGCATTTTTCAATGCTATTTTTATACTTATAGTAAAATTTAAATAGAAAAATATTGGAAAAAATTAACTCGGCCACAAGTGAATTCTCAGACGGGAATCGAACCCGCGACCTTTGGAAATCCGGTCCAATGCTCTAACCGCTGAGCTACCGAGACTTGCGAACCACCGTCGAAATTCTCCAATACTTTTATATTTTTAATACGCTGTAGGCCAGCGTTGTCACATCAATGCTAGGAATATCTGATTATCTGTGATAGTTTCACGATTATCATGATCTGTTTATTTTTAACTAAATATCTACTTAACTTTAAACTACTTAAAACTAACTTACTTAAAAGGGTATTTTAAAAGCTAATCTTTAAAAACTTTTCTATATCCCAAGTATAGACTTGATTTATTTCTTGGCAGTACTTTTTTACTTTACATTGATTTGGGGCGAATTGGGACAACTTTGGAATGTGGGGCGAACCGAGAAAACTTTGGAATGTGGGGCGAACCTTTGTTGGGGCGAACGGGATATAAATCTTTACTGTTTTTAGGGTTCCGTACCTCAAAAGGAAAAAAACGGAACCCTTATGGGATCACTTCGTTGTCCGTCCGTCTACTGTCCTTTGGAGCTGTGAAAAAATCAAACTTCTAAGCCAAAGCAATCAAAAGATACAGCCGTTTATGCCGTAAATTTTCCTTATCCCGTGAACTTAGAATTTTGAAATTTGGTACGTAGTAACGTGATAGGTACAGATAAAGGAAAAATTGCGAAATCCGTAATTTTTTAGTTACATCATATAATAAAAATATTTTTGAAAATTTTAAACGGAACCCTCGGTGCGCGAGTCCGACTCGCACTTGGGCGGTTTTTTTTCTGATTTTTGTATTCAAGAACACGGCTTCATTTACTTGTTTTAATCTTTTCATTGCCACACAGTTTCTTTATTCCTATTCATTCACAGTTACCAAGTATCATCAGCTAAGCGTTATTTTTTACGTCTTGTCATTAGCTCTTAGACGCGTGGTCATCAATTAATGAATGCATAGTATGTAGGTCAAGTATACAAACGAAGCAAGTTTGTGCAACCGTTGCAGCGGTGCAATGTACGATTGTATCACTATTATTATTTTTTAATGTTACGAGTAGCCGCGCGATCGTTATCAGTGAAACAATTTCATACCATACGACCGGCCAGAATGCGGCGTGTGAAATACTTGAACGAGTTGTTAAATATGTGTTTATTAACACAATAACCTTTGGCGAACGAACTTTGGGCCGTTCTGAGCAATGCAGAGACTAACTAGTTAATTTTCCTAGTATTTTAATATTTAATATAGCCTATGTCACTCGGGAGAATGTAGCTTTCTATTGGTCTAAGAATTTTCTAAATCGATCCAGTAGTTACTGAGATTAGCGCGTTCAAACAAACAATCTCTTCAGCTTTATAATATTAGTATAGATAAATTATGTGTATGGAAATAAAATGACTTATTTTCAGTGATGCGTCAAAACGTCAGCGACGAAAGCCTATGCAAGGTGCTGAAACTTTGTGGAAACAAAAAATCCAACTAAATAACAAAAATATCTTGAAATGACTAAAAACTTTTTTCAAAAAAAAAAACCGACGCCGAAATAATCCCAAAGTCAAATGTAAAGCCTGCAGAGGCTATAAGGGGGTCCTGCAAGAAATTCGAAAAATTACGTAGGTATTTTAAGTGACTAGTAGACTAGACTTACCAACTATGTCCTGAACTAGTTTATTATATTAAAAGAACTAGTGCAGTTTAGCCTGATCCTTCCACATTGTCGCCGCCTTCAAAGAAATACATCAAAAACAATAATCAGTAGGTACATAAAAGTAACGACGCCAAAAACCATTTTTTTTAAACTTAGTAAATTTTACAAGTGATTTAATAATTCTCAATAAATGTTTGAATTGATATTCCGCAAAAGGGGGACCTTAAAGTTCAATGAAAAGATGTAAATTTATAGATAAGACTTTTATTTTTTTTCGCATTGCTCTAATTAAATATATACTTATCTATCTTAGGAAAAGAATATGTGCTGTTTGAGTGTTATTAATTGTTGTACTCGTATATTGAAACTCAGGAATGGGTAACAAGAACAAAAAACAAACGGTTTGCACTCCGGGAGTGCCGGCAGAAGTGAAAACCGCTTAAACGGAACAGCAGGAGCAGGCATACATTTTCGCCGCACGGTAGAAAGAGAGGGGGATAATACTCCCTCTCCTACACCGCACTGGCCGGCGGTCTACTCTCCCTCCGTCTTACGAATTTTAGACCAGGGTACGTGACCCTGAAGTCTGAATAAATTCCTGACGCGACTTTAACATTTTTACCCACCTCAAAAATTTAAAACTCTGATGTGCACAACGCCGCTAAAGAAGTTTTTCCTTCAATAAACCTTAGGTATTCTATCTCGAAGGCTTACGGTACGGTAGATCTTCGTAGTACAACTATCAAACTTCATGCGTTGATATTGTATTGTTGACATTGTACAGGCAAACGTATAATAATGAAGAACATACAAATTAATTTACCGTAGTACCTACACTTGAAAAAGTGCGAACTCATGTTGGTATGTGAAAGTAATTAAAGAAATTAATGAAACATGTGATTGTTATCAATGTGTGAAATCACATATCGTTGTGTTGGGAAAATCGTATGTAACTACTTAGAAGTTATTAATTGCTGATTTGTTTAGGGAAATGGAACAAACTTGAGGCGTCTTCCACCGGCGGCTTCCACCTTCTTATCATTAGTAATGAGCATCTCCACGTTGTTCTTATCAACAAGAGTAGACCTTATAAAATATCGAACGGTAGATATAAAAAAAACCCATATCACCAAGCGCACAAGAATTATTATGGTAAGTAGGATGAAATCCGAAAAATTTTTTGTCTGTCATATGTACATCTATATCCAAAATTCAAAATTTCAACTTTGATTGAAAATTTGTCTTCAAAACGTCTCGTTTGGATAAACTTTGTTCTTTTTAAAAGCTCTTATTTAACTTGCAATGTATGTAACTATGTTTGTTCGGGTGAAATCTTGCAACACAATTTTGAGGTAGATATCTTCAACCGATTATGCTTGGTATTTGTATACACGTTTAGCTTGGATGACAATGCATGGTTAGCTATGTGACGTCATTCTAAATCCAACATAGCGGAGCACCCAAGATGGCCGACTAGTTATTTTTGATGCTCTCCTACAATATAGGTATCAAATGAAAGGGCTTGTTGAGAATAACACGAAAAATAAAGTGACGTCATTCTAAATCCTACATGGCGGAGCAGCCAAGATGGCCGACTAGTTATTTTTGATGCACTCCCACAATATGGGTATCATATGAATGGGCTTGCTAAGACTACAAATGAAACCTTACCAGCCTGATTTACCTGTGTAGGTTAACAAGTAAATTAAATAACTTGATCTGGCGACAAGCTTTTATATGATCTATATTGTGTAATGACGTTATAAGTTGATAGTAAAAGTTTATTGTATTCTTTTAAGCATTTTTAAATAAAAGCTTGTTTTTTTTTACTTTTAATTTTTTACAGTTTTTCTTCAAAAGTTGAAATTGTTTCGGTTTTTTTTTATTAAGTATATTTTACATTATTTCATCCAAACTTCAACTTTGATGTGATATCTTATTTTTTTTAAATTGTCTTCAACTTCAACTTCTAATGAATTTTTTTTTTCAGCTTTTCTTCGAAAGTTCATCTTCTTTCAGATTTTTTTGTTGTTTTACAGTGTTTTTTTTTAAACTTCAATGTCTATTGGAAAATATGTATTTTTTTTAGTTTTTGTGCAAATTAATTAGAGAAATTGCCTCTATTGTTAAGCTTGACTCTGCTGTTGATCATAAATACATCAAGATTTGTCTAAACTAAACCAAACTGCAAGAAATTTATAGATTTTTTATTTTCAGACTCTTTACGTTTTCTATGATCTGAGTTCCAACCTAACTTAAAAACTGGCTTACTTACCAACGTTTACCACTATTTAAGCTCATCGGAATGGTAAAACGTAATAAACTGACCATAAAAGATGTTACAAAGCCTTGACCGCGGGCGCCCCGGCATTTGCATAGAAGACTGCAGTGATACGCATCTCATTCCCACGTGCCGCGTTACATTATTATTTTGTACCGCTAAATATTATCATTATTCAGATAATACCTACGCCATTTCTGTAACGGGAGAAGTTTGTTTTAGAAATATAGATTTATAACTCCTAGTTTTGGTCAAAATATGCGGTTTCTATTTCTTATGTTTGCCAAAAATTTGCCATTGTAAGATAAAAGATAAAATATTATCTGTTGTACACCATGATAATTAACAAAAGTTTTTTTAAAGAAGAACAATTGGCGGCCTTATCTCTAAAAATCAAATTCTTCCAGGCAACCATAAAGTTGAGTTGTATTTAGAAACTGAGTTGAAATTGCTAGTTTATGCTGTTTTACGTACATACAGAATATGTACGCTTAATTATATGTAAGTATACCTATGAGTACGCTGTCGCCGTGGCCGAAAACCGGCCTGGACAACATCATCATCATATATGCGCTATAAATACAATACATAAACATACAACATAATATATATAGTATATAAATAATAAAAAAAATATGATCCGACTTCAGAAAAAGAAAGAGGTTATCAATTCGTCGCGTATATTTTTTTTTCTTATACGTTTGAATGCGTTAATCGCAGGAAAAACCAGTCGCGTACTACGACCATTTATTATAGTCATAAATCTTATAGGGGATGAATCTTTAGACCAAGAAAGATGACCATGCGGATATGAAGTTACGAGCATTTTCGCATGTATTAATTGGAATAGGGTTTATTTCTGATTTCAAGTCAAAATTAAGTCATAAAGCAGATTTAATTTTCAATTTAAAAATTAGGTCTGCCTTACTAATCTTACTTAATATTAATAGAGCAAGGTACCTACGATAGATAAAAGCCTTGGATTATTCCAAAGTAAATGAAATTTTTCGTTTTACCTACTTAGTTATTTACTCTTATAAAATACACCTCAAAGCGCAAGTCAGTGTTCTGTTGACTTTACATCCGGCAATAGCAAAAACCGATGTTATGGTGAATTATTTCCGAAGCAAGGGTTGTCAAGCCTTTTTCACGCAATAAGTATTACTGCGAATTTAAGTGGTGTATTTGTTTCACGCGATGATTGGGTACTGTCGTATTTTGTTTTCCGATGTTCAAGAGATGATACACACCTCTATGTCTACCTCCCTAAACTAATTTGCGCAAAAACAGGAGAGCATCTGATTCCATTATTCCATCGTCCACCATTCAGACATCAATGTTAGGTATCTGATAGATTTAGCCAGAAAAGTATAGATTTGGGGAAAAGATACGCCTTTATTTGTAACTTGGTAGGAACTTATTTCCTCTTCTTAACATATTTAAAATCGTAATAGAGTGACCAGAAATAAATTGTGATTCTGACTAAAACTAAATAAAAGAACAAAATGAAGAGTTCATGGCCGCGCTTGACAGACTGATCGTATTCGATCACGTTAGTTAAGCAACGTTCGGACCGGTCAGGTGTCGGATGGGTGACCGTAAAGTGGCATTATAACTGAGCGCTTCCGTGCTTCGGAGGGCACGTTAAACCGTCGGTCCCGGCTGTTGTCATTTGATTACAGTCGTTAAGCCAAGTCAGAGGCCTTATAGACGGCTTGATAAACTCTGACACTAGAGGTGGCCACTTATCCTCACTCGCTAAAAAAGAAAAAAAATGAACAAAATTTTTGTATTTGACTTTGCCATCGGCTTTTCGGCTTTGACTTTGGCTGCCAACCCTGATCAATACCAAAGCAAAGACATAGAAAAAGTAACACCATTACATTTGATCGCGACCTCGTGGGAAACTCTTGTTGTCGTGAGTCTACCTCTAATTGGCAGTTACTCAACTAGACAAATGATTCAATTAATTCGCGATAGGTATCTGCAATCAATTTTAATTAACAAGTAAACGAATGAATCACATTTTGGAACTTTAACGATTCGTAGCTGGTTAATGACGCGTAACCAACACGACTTCTTTGATATTCAGTTAATGTTTGATAATTTTCTTAAACACAGGTTAATAGAGGTGTTACGTAATTAAATACAAATGACTGACAAATAAAAATTACACTAAACACAAAAACTAAAAACGTGCGAAAATAAACGATCGTTTGCGTAACAATAATAACCTCATCGAAGGTTTTAAAAAAGGCTTAGATTAATCAACTTAAAAAATCTTTTTGCAAAGCTACCAAAACACTAGCAATACCAAAGTTTGTTTTTACAGTAATCATTTCAGCCGGTTGAATTACTAGCCTAAATAGTCACAAAAAACAACTGAATCTCTGGCCGCATCGTGTTCCACTTTCGTCTTTAACGAATAAAAAAAAAACAATTTCAAATTCGCCTCGCGCAGCGGAATTATATGAAAAGCTAAGGTAACTGGTAAAGCCGTTATTTTGCGACGAGCGATTATACTGAGCTTATTATACAAACATTTTTAACAATGACGGATCTTTTGAGGTGTTAACCCGATTCTGAATTACCCTGTTGTCTAGTGAGCCGTTATTTCGACATTAGACTGGCTAATTAGTGGCAGTGACCAGACGAAAAAAGTTATATATAGCAGTAACATTGACATAAATAAGTATTGCAGTAAACAACTTTAGAAGGTATTCTATCCTTTATTTTAGCTGGCAAGAAGTTCTTCTATGTTGGACTTAAAATTCTTTTTTTATCTAAAAGATCTACAAGTGTGATCCCATATAATTTTTACGAAGGGTTTTTTCATAATCCTGAAAAATCATTGTCGACGACATCATTGTTGTGTATAGGCTGATTTTTAGTGTCAGCAACAGCATATGAACTAAACTAATAAAACTTTTATATAAACATTATGAAATAAAAAACTGTTTTATAAAAAAAAAAAAAACCGACTTCAAAAAGTAAAAAATAAAACTTTTGGAGTCGGTGCCAGCCAAGGCAAGAAAAATAAAAATATAGTTAATAGAAGTGCAATGTAGAATGTACTTACTTTTTAAAGTCGGTTTTAATTTTTTTTATAAAACCATTTTTTGGCTTACAAATTAACTACGGTTTTTCTTTGAATGTGCGTCAAGAAGTTTTCATTTATAGCGTCACGTTTCCATAACCTTATTTAATAACCATTTCGTAATGTGTAGGTCAAGTATTATTGCACTAGCTACTTATGCTTTTAATATATATTTTTTAATTCATGAGCAGTAATTTTGGTACAATTTCCTCTTTATGTGTAGGTAGGTACATATTTTTAAACTGAAGACGTGTGACATACGTAGTTAATATTTATTGAGTGATTAAATGTTTTGTGACTTAAACTAAATAAATGAAGAAAATCTTCATACGTTTCATAGATAAGGACCTAATATTAACTATTTACATAACAATTGCATGAATGAATCATTGAGCAGTTCCGTTACAACTTTGATGAACGCAAACATATTACAACGACGACGATGAAAGAACAAATGTTTGAAGAAATTTGTTTAAAACAACAAAAAAAATGGTTTACGAAGCGTGACCAAATGTACACAATGGACTTGAGAAGACAACGACCATCGAAAACCCACGACGGTTAAAACGTTATTGAAATAGGATAAAATAATTTGAAAAACCCCCGACTTAATTATCCATCGGGGGCTGCCATTAAATTAACTAGTTTTGCAATTTTATTGTAACGTGAATAATTGTAGATATTTTAATGCTATACTTAAGTACTTATTTATATTCATGTTGAAATTTATAATAGTGATGGCAGAACCGACGAATAATTAACGACAATATTTAATTAACAATATTAAATAAGACAATAATTTCAATAATGTTTTAACCGTCGTGGGTTTTCGATGATCGTTTTCTTCTGGCTGTAAAAGGATCACATCTAGGTTTCGATATGTTTTGTTATCATTGAGTTATTTCAGGTGAGATAAGAAAAGGGAATGTGTTTCAATTGCCGTCTTCCCGGGGGAAAAAGTAACACTATTTCAGGGTAATAAAACTCAGTGAAATATTCGAAATTTATAAAAAAAAAAAAATCCAGGTTTCTTATTTAATTGTCGGTTCAGTGAGATAAAAAATAATCACAACATTATTTTCAAACATACAGTACAATAAATTAGCAACCTCTGACAAAATTTTACACAATGCTTTTTTTTAAACTAGGCGTTTAATAGTGACTTACTAGACCAACATTAATATGCCTATACTAAATATAATGCGATTATATGAAAGATTTAGTAATCAAAATCACGTTTTCATTTTGTATGAAATAGTGTCTCTTAAAATTGCCGGCATGTTACTATTGAATGACGGTAATTTGTCCTCCTATACAAAACTTCACGTTCAGCAGACGACAATAGTATTTGTAGTAAATAAATCATGTCTTTAAATTTGTAAAACGATTTTATACAATCAGGCACTTTGTTAATATGATTTGGCCAACCATTTTACAAAATTCTACTAAGTTTTGAAGTGAACTATCTTTTGTGTCTCTAAGTTTGTTTGCATTTAACTCAGCTTCTTTAACAATATTATTATTATCTACCTCATTTTCTTTATTTAACAAAACAAGTTCGTTACTATAACTTGGCCTATTATCTAGATCAGCATCAACTCTTATAACTAACTTCTTGTTAACATTTTGATTTAAATTTGAACATTGTCTTAAATTGTGGTGTTTCGATCCCCTACTTGTCACTATTTCAGACATTCATGGCTGTACATGAAGTGTATTCCTTCTAAATTGGTTTCCCCGAATATCTTCAATAATCAAAGACCTAGGAGAACTGTGAAAAGCAACAACTTTACCTTTTAACCATACATTATTTTTTTAATAAACTATACTTTGACCAATATAAAATTGTTCATTGTATAATTTTGAGTTTTTATCATAATTGTTTTTGTTACTCAAATCCTTTTTTATTTGATATTCACAAAATGTTTCAACAACTTTTGGTAATAACAAATTGGCATGTACAGGTATTTTAGATCTGAGCATTCTACTAGACAACAGTTGGGCAGGTGAGTATGGTGATGCCACCACAGGTGTGTTCCTATACTCTAAAAGTAAATACTCAAAATCTATCTTACTTTCATAATAACTCTTATGAAATTTGGCAAGTAATATCGTCTTTTAATTCAATTACTGGGAAAAATCTAAAAACTATACCTACATTTGTAACGAAATCATAAAAAAATAGTCTTTATTTTTGGAAACTGAATTTCAGGAAAAACTCGGAAGAAACTGCGAGACTCGATTCCTGAATTATTTATAATATTATGTAGGTCCTAGGTACCAAAAAATTTGTGCGGAACCCTCGGTGGTCAAGTCCTTCCTCGCACTTGTCCGGGTTTTTTTGGTTACCTATTCAACTTATTCAAATCCCACATCATTTACACAGTATAATTTGGCAAGCACTTGCAAATGGCAAAGAAGCTACACAATTCCGTTCGTAGACCCTACGGCATGAGAACTAATGTAAGCAAAGAGGAATACCTCCTCCCTCTTCAATAAAATATATGGGATGGTTTTGTGATGTTTTCTGATGTTTAGATGTTTGTAAGTTTTGTAACTCAATCACTGGAAAAGGGCTAAATGAATTTTCATGAAAGGTACACAGATACCTACTTTATAGCGTGGATTAAAACATAGGATAATTTATATCCTCATATTTCCACATGACATGGTACCACGCGGGTAAAACCTCAGATGGCCGCTAGTACTGGCCATATTCTTCTCACTCGTAGTTAGTAGTACCCAATTAATGGCCACTGGTCATGCCGGCGACCCTCGAATACATCGGTAATCAACCGTTAAGGTCATTTACACGAGCGATTGGTCGCACCGACTCAGCTAACTAATCAAAATGTTACCAAATTTGATCAAAAACCAAATTTCACCTTGAAAACAAACGAATTCTGACACTTAAAAGTAAAATAAAATAATTATTTGCGTTAATGCACTTTGAAATATTGTTTTCTGGCACTTAAACGCCAACTACTACTATAAATCTTAATGTAACTATTTGTTCATGGTTGTTCAATTTGTGTTCACCTTCGTAGATGTTTTACGGAAGGAATTTCCTTAATGTTTAGGAACTTAGTTCGGAACAGAACCTAATACAATTTAAATAGTTCTTTGTACCTGATTTATAAATATTAAGAAATCTTTGACAAGAGCAAAAGGACATGCATTTGCCAATATAAAAAATTGGGTTACCTAGGTAGGTACCTATTTGTTTAATAACACTTTATTGCACAAGTATTTAAGAGTGTTAGTTGTTAAAATTCAGTAAAATTCATCTTATAGGAAAATTAAGATTGAGAAGAAAAAACCAACAATTACACTGGGGCTACAGAATAACGCAATTTAAACGCAATACTTCCCCAAATACTTCAACTATCTTCCGGAAACCATAACACCACTACAACCTACAACAATTTGTGGAGCTCATATTCCTTCCATTCGTGACAGTTAGCTATCAAAGCACATTCGTGTCCGAACATGTCATGTTCGCTAGTAACAGTATCGTTACGGCTAACGCGGCCCACTTAGCTATCCGCTCACTTGTATCAAACATTACTTATACTTAACGCGATTTGATGGCAATGTCTCATGCAGTCATTATTGCATGCCCGTTAAACCATGGAAACAGTTAAAATGCGCGGTCAGTTAAGCTTATGGTGTTTAGCTGGGGTAATGTTAGATGACTTGACATTATGATACTTGTTCTACGTATACCTGCTTACTCGTAACGAAATTAAATTCATGTGACATGTAACATGAATTTAATTCCACGAGTCTCATTATTTTTGTTAGTCAATAAGTAGTTTGTTTATATTTCTTTATTTTATTTTTTTATGTGCATTTTATATGTTTGTGATATTTTGTATGTTTGTGATGCAAATAAATCTTATCTATCTATCTAATTACGAATAAGCAAACAAGAACAAAACAAACAACAACAAGTAGAAGACAACAAAACTAGCACTTCACACTAGCAAGTGGATAAAATTCTTTTAAGACCTTATTTAGATACTTAGAAACGTAGAAGAAAGTCATCTAGTTCTAGACTGAAGACCAAGATCACGAATTCTGCAAAGCACCTAGAAGTCCTTCATTTGTTGCTCTAAAAAGGTTGCTATCTCCCAACGGGTACAACTTTATGAAATCTGAGTTGTGTAATGATTGTTTGTAAACACATAGTTTAATTATGATACATAAGAAGCACACAGACGAACACAAATTTACATTCATATGCAATATTTGTGTCTTGTCCTGTGGGAATCGAATCCTCACGTGAAACTTGAAAGGTCGAGCCACTACGAAATGCACGTATAAAACTCCCTATTATTTATTTGTTACTAGGTGCACACCAAGTTCGAAAGTCGAAAGGGGAACATTTGTGCGCTTCACCAGGCAGAACCGCGTCGCCGGTGCATGTGAGAGCACTGTAACCTTGATACGGCTGATGAAAGCGCCACGAGACTCCAATTATGCGGAATACGAATGATAGAGAAATCACGGAGACAATCTGAACGTGATGAGCGTATACAAGTTTGATAAAAGACTCAATTTGTTTGTGGTGAAAGCGTTTTTGGATCCTGTTATTGCCGGATTCTTGATAAATGATAAAATGTTAGACTTTATTGCAATGAGCTTACCAAATATTTTGGTAGCTCATTGCTTTGTTGTGTGACCAATTATGCGGAATATAAATGATAGTGAAATCTCGGAGACGTTCCTCTATTTTTGATTCACTCGTCGCGGGTCGAGCACTTCGTTTCTACTGATTTTCGTTCGACATATGAATTTCCGTATTCAAATCGCTCGACCGCGACGAATGCCCTCACTCACTCGTTGCAGTCGAACGAAACAAGCGTGCGACGACGGATGACTTAAGTCGCATGCGTTTGACTTAAGTCATACGAGCGATTCAAAAATAGAACGTCTGAACGTGATAAGCGTATACAAGTTTGATAAAAGACTCAATTTGTTTGGGGTGAAAGCGTTTTCGATTCCTGTTATTGCCGCATTCTTGATAAACTGCTAAAATGTTAGACTTTGTTGCAATGAGCTTACCAATATTTTGTAAGCGAGATATCACGGAGACAATCTGATAGTGATGAGCCAAGTTTGATAAAGATTTGTTTTGTTTCGGGTGAAAGCGTTTTGGAATCCTGCTGCTTGCTTGCTTTTAACTGCTTAGCTATTGGATTCTAGGTAACTAGTTAATAAATTTTTGAATACCGTTGTAATGTAACCAATTATGCAAAAATACGAATGATAAATAATCACGGAGCCAAATGAACGTGATGAGCATTATTTGATAAAATAGCAACTTTATTGTATGGAGTAAAAGTGTTTTGGAATCATATCCTGACACGACAAAACTCGACAGAGGATTCAGAGAAAATATTTTGTACGAGTTTAAACTTAGTATAAAAAATATTTTCCAATTATGCATAACTTACAAATTTTCCAATTATGCATAGGTTACAACCCGATACTCGGGTTCGTCGATCGACGAAAAATTCCAATTTATGCGAAAATCTTTAATTGCAGTTTGTGATCATCACGTTTAATTTGATACCTTACTCGGCCGCGTACTACGCGCCAAAGTCCCTATCGATTCGTCACAAATTTTGCGAACCTGAATTAAGTATATAGATTACGGATTACGGATATGTACAACTTATGAGTGTAAATTTGAAATATTTAATTATTACAACAATTATTAACTATCTAAGTACAAGGATATGACGCAACAGCACGTAATCTATAAATAATCTAGGTAGATAAATCCCAGGGAATGACTTAAGGACTAACGATAATTCTTTAGTCCTTTAGTCATACCGTGTGCATTAATATATGCTTGAAATATTATTAATGCTCACGGTATTTATCAACAAACATGCAAGCATTTTTTATTAATATAAACTGCTGATTGAAGTTCGCAGCAACCTTGACATTACTGAATGAACTTCCCGCTGAGGTGTTCAATGGCTAAGTCATTCGATATTGTAAACAACACTACTTACCTAATAAGAAAAGCTATTTCAACGTAACTTATAAAACTAGGTAAGTAGGTACTAATATTGATACAATATCTATGATTTTTTATTTATTAGCTAACTGCCGTATATAATTCATGCATGTTAAAGGTACTGTTGCCTGCGATTGTTGAGGTTAAGCAACTTTCGCAATGGTCGCTCACGTGATGGGCGACCAAAAATTTACTATCTGTCTCGACCTACTCCGTGCTTCGGAAGGCAGGCAAAGCCGTTCGTCCCGACTCTATATGCAGTCAATAAAACCCACCAATCGACATTGGGCCCGCGTGGTGGGTCATGGCCCATTCTCCTTATCCATCCATAAGGAAGGCCAGTGCCCCAGCAGTGAGGACATTAAAAATGACTGATGATGACGATAGGTGCTGTGTTTTCCTCGAGTGAATTTCACAGTTTTTCTTAATACAACTTTTATACTATAATAAGTACCTATATATATAATACTAAGATACATCAACAAAATTATGTGCACCTACTCAGTAGGTCGGTACCCTACTACTCATCATCATCGCCCATTTTGATGTCCTCACTGCTGGGGCACTGGCCTACCTTATGGATGGATAAGAAGAACCTTCTACTAACTACCCTACCCACACGAACGAAATTATTTTCGTGACAAAGGTTGGTACGAAAGAAAGAAGCTACATCTTAAGAGCTATCTCTAGGTACAAACATCTCGATAACTGGATAACTGCTCTCTAAGAAATAGTTTAAGATATTAAGTAGTTATCATCATTATGCCTAATTATGTTACTGTTAGCATGCAGCTATTTACTTACTACTGAATATATTATTATGCCTGTACGCACCATGATCTGCGCAAGAGCAGATCGAAACCGTTCATTATGGCGTGGGCGGTAAACGATTTATAAACACCTCTACTCTCTCCGATAAACACCGATAGTAATTGCAATTAACGGGTATTACTCTTACTGATACGTGTTTATTACTATTTCGCGTTTTAATCCTCATTTTTTACATATTAAAGTTTTCTTTAATGTTTCTAACATTTACGAAATTCTACGAATTTACTTACTAAAACATGGAAACAAAACAATTATCAGGAACAACCTAAATTACATGCAGAACTTTTTCTTGTAAATTCCATGCGTGAAATTCAAAGAAAGAGCTTTTACCCATAAAGTAAATAAAATAAAAATTTCATGAAAGTTTTTACTTAGGTATAGGTAAGTTGTACATTAAGTGGTCTGGTAGTGTTTCCAGCTATATTGCGTATTATTTCATAGTTTTTTGGATTTACCGACTTTTTGGCACCTTTCCAATGACGGCCCTTGAAAGCCAATTTATTTCAGTACGCACAAAAATTTAAGATGCGCTTAACGTTATTAAAATATTGAGGCGCCTCTGTGGTCTAGTGGTACAACCACCGGTATCAGACCCAGGGGTCCCGGGTTCGATTCCCAGCGGGGGTACATATTGTATTCGGTTTGGTTAGTAGTAGGACTTGTTGTAAGTCCTCCTGGCTACCACCATCTTATCTAAGTCTGACGCCATAACAACAATTTTTTCAGCATTGTTGTGTTCCGGCAGTTAAAGATAAGATAGCCAGTTCCTCAGTTATTGGGGATTCCGGGAGAGGCTCGGTACCATCTTCAGCTTTATCAATACTTAACATCAGGTATGATGAAGGCTAAGAGTCTCCCCGTACTTCATAAAAATGGCCCCAGTTTTCACCAACTGTTGATTAAAAAATAGTCCTCGCTTTAAGCTTCAAACGAAGGACTATATATACTATACTACAATGATATTTAAAATTTAAATGACGTAGGTATAGCGAAATCAGTCGGTTAAAAAGTTGAAAATCGGTCTTACACATACAAAAATTAAACAAGCAAAGGTCCAAAACGAAGATTATATATCCATCAATCGATAATAAAACTCAAACAGTTATTCGAAGGTTCAAACAAACAGTAACTATGGACTACTTGGGCCCGCTACAAACGAGCCTCGAGTCGAGATGTTGCGCCGAACACAACGGCTGTATTCAGAAGTAGATCGACTGATTATCTGCAATATTGGCGGTGGCTACTATTAGGGCTGCTACAAATCCAACAGGGAATATAAACAACAAAAGTCGAGCTATTGAAAGTACACAATAAATATTAAACAAAAAAATCCCGTCAGGGCGACAGGTTGCTTTTTACTAGTATTCTTGTTTAATATTTATCACATAGAAATAGCATTGTTAAATGCTAAATTAAAAGTTATAAGTACACATAATACTTATGTGTAATTCGGGGGCCTTACTCTTGACGGAATCGAGTTCACATTAGGATCGAAGTAACGTCAAAAATCTGTTATTTTGGTACTTTGGTTGGTGGTAGGACTTGTTGTAAGCCCGCCTGGCTAGCTACCACCATCTTATCTAAGCCTGACGCCATAACAACAATGTTTTCAGCATTGTTGTGTTCCGGCAGTTCGAAATAAGATAGCCAGTTCCTCAGTGGCTGAGGATTCCGAGAAAGGCTCGCTTCCATCTTCAGCCTTATCAATTACTTAACATCAGGTATGATGAAGGCTAAGAGGCTCCTCTTCATTCATTAAAAACAAACTGAAAACGGTTACTGTGATTTCCATAGTACCGTTTTGACATTAATTCGATCCTGATGTGAACTCGATTCCGTCAAGAGTAAGGCCCTCGAATTACACATAAGTATTATGTGTACTTATAACTTTTAATTTAGCATTTTACAATGCTACTTCTATGTGATAAATATTAAACAAGAAATATAAAATAGATTTTATAGGTTGACCTTGTAAGCGCTCTTATGTCTCTTTGTAAATTAATGTTGTGCTGTTGACTGTATGTCCTTAAACACTTCTTAAATATTGGCGCGTACTATTTCGGATATTTTTTCAGGTTTCAATTCAACGTATTTTGTTTATTGTTTACAAATAGAAAAGGAAAGTATAGCAGTGACCAATTTATTGTCTCCAGCTGCTCCGTTTTTTGGAAGGCACGTCATATTAAACCATTTGTCCCGTCTATATTTGCAGACGTTAAAACCCACCAATCTGCATTAGGCCCACGTTGTGGGTCAGGGCTAATTCTTTTAATACATCCATAAAGAAGGCCAGTGCCCCAGTGAGGACATTTATTTGATAGCTAATTAAGATGACGATATAACTTTAAATAATAAATTGCTACCATGCGTGGCAACCCTGAGAACAGCCTCAGTACCAGTACAGTAACCGTTACTTATCAGATCTCGTGGTGCTTCATTCGATGTGGCAATCGCTCAGACGTTAGATAAGCGAATAACCGCTTATCTGAACCACTATGCCAATAGCTTTATTGTACGTGCATCCTCCGACTGTTTCAAATAAGATTATGTTTGTTTTTTAGCCTATAAATCGATGTTTGATAGATAACACCAGTCTTTTCAACAAATAATTAGTTAGCAATCACATCAAGATAGGATGGGAGCGTTGTTATTATTCTTTTACTAATTTAGTTGATGGATAGCAAAAGCCTTTTTTACAAATAATTAGTATTTAGCAATCACACCAAAAAGGCTATGTAGCTTTGTTATTTATAATTATTGTAAAGTTTAACTTGATTTAGAAGAGAAACAAATAAGATTATTTCCAAGTTACAAGAAAGCAGTTAATAACTAAATTGACGAAGAGTTATGGTCATAATACAGTTATGGGTCTCAAATTACGTGTCCCAAAAACGGAATAGTTATAATTTCACGGTGATGGCAACACCGACCGAGCTTGCCGAATCGACTTGACGTAATTATCGTGTAGCGACCAATAGTACCGCTACACGACGAGTTTGTATTACTAATTTTCATGGAAAACAGCAAAAAAGCGAACCTAATTTCATTTTAAAACGATTGGACTCGATAAGGGTAAAAGTTAAAACCTAAATTAAGGTTTTCGGCTTACTGTTACATTGAAGAACCACGTTCAAATAGAAAAGCTAAGAAAGTAAGGTTGAAATGCATCATCCCATTCTTTGCGTTTTATATGGAACATTTCCCGGAAACTGTATAGGATTCAGCAGGTCTTTCAACCAAACATCAGTTTTGAAGTTAAAAGTTTATATGTTTATGAATGTAGAAAGGTCGAAACATAAAATATTGACTAACTAATAATTAAAATACTAGAAATGTTAGCAGCTACGCGCAAAACAGAAATGTGTCAGTCTATAAAATTTTATTGCTTGTCTATGAATATTCGATTTCTGTATATTTAAATGGTAGACTATTCTCACTTCTGATGATGTTATGCATTCATTTTAGTACACTATACCTATGTTACAAAACTGAATAATATCTACGATTTCAGCAGCTTAACGTAGGTAGGCATATTTTCGTAATATAAATTTCACGTGGTATTATGAGATATTTAGGTAAAAATTTACAATTATTATGAAAGTTTTTATTCATGTTAACTGCCGACTTAAATATTTATAATTTAGTTGTTTAGCTAACGAAATAAATTAGTTATTTTTTCTACATTATACTGCGCCATAGAATATTAAGTACTGTCAAGAGCACGTACGTTCCATTTACACTACAAAAACCGCCGCTATTACGAGCGACGTAAGGGCGCTCTCAAGGTCGAAGTGTAAAGCCGTAGCTGCTGCTGACTGTTCATAGTGTTCATCTCCTGCGTCACTCTCATTAAAAGAGTCACAACATTATGTTCCAAGGTAAATTTCTATTAAATAATCATCAAAATAGGTTCACTGACCTAGGCGCGCAAAGGAGAAAGACTTGTAATAATATATATGTATAATATGGATTCACGTTTAGAAATTGATTACTTAACAAATTCGTAGCGAATTTTGCGACCTGTTGCTAATAAATTAATAGCTTGCCGCGAGCTAGACGTTTTTAGTGATATATAAGATGATTGAAATATTAGACTACTTAAAGCAATAAAAAGGTCATCAAAATTCATTACAAAATAATAACTCTTATAATAACTTAGCTATTTTTGTAGTGCGCCTGTTCTTTAACACGTTCAATGCCTCTTGCATTTGTAGCATTTCCTCGTTGGGCTCAAATATTTTTATTCAAGTTATTTCTTGGTGTGAGTTCATCCTGTATGATCACTGATATTATGATATCAATGGAAGACTGCGTATGTGACCCATTACATGGTATGTGACCCATTAGTGACAAGCATTCTCAGCATTACTAGCTTATATAATGAAAAGCTTCCACACTAAACGTCGCCGTGTAGTGGCCATCCCCGTTTGATAGTGCCTACACGGCGGCGCCCCCCGTGAGGCACTGAACGTATTAAGGGAATAATCGCAATGACAATATTGTTCTAGGGGCCTACCGCCATTTCTTAGCGCAGGCGCAGTATTGTTTCAATCCATGCTATTTCGTACTACGAATCTCAGTAAGCTTGTTTTTTGACGGAAGTTTTGTGGCGTCTTCACTCATCATCGCCTCCAAAGTGTGTAACAAAACGCAAAAAAAAAACGTTCTTATGACATGGCGATTTAGTCGCATTTGGCATATTGAAAAACCATACGATACAAGAAAGAGGTTAGGAGTAAATTAAGTTGACTAACTGTCATGCATTATTCACCATCCTTTTGCGGGAACCACAGAAACATTTGAACTATTTCTTAACGTTGTCACAGCAAAAGGTATCTTCGAGGCGAAGCTAAACTTTTTTCAGTCATGCAACTTTTTATCTCTTTCTTTTGTTTTGTGGAAAAACAAAGGTCGTCGTATCGAAGCCTAAAAACAAGTGAGTACCAAGTACAAAGAAAGACGTAAAAACGCAATTCTTTGTGTAGTATCGACAGCGATCGCGGAGGATCACGGCGATAAAGTTAGACAATGGTCGCGTTCCGGCCGGCAGAGAGCCTGGTTGCAACACGCGGATAATTTATCTAGCCATTTCTATAAACAGGCCAAGTTCGCGTTGCGTCAGTTACATCGCGAGTTAGAAGAAGAAAGAAAAAACTTTTTTATTGCCCAAAAATAAAATTACGTGCCTGTCTGTTTACCTACCTATAGTAAAAGCCTTATTTTGTGATGAATTTTAAGAGAAAAATATCATGTAGGTAAGATAGCATTGAAAAATGAAAAATTTAAAAAATCATAAAAAGCCTTATTTTGTTTATAACTTTTTAATTTTGCATTTTACAATGCTATTTTTATATGGTAAATATTAAACAAGAAAATATACTAGAAAAAAGCAACTAGTCTCATCTCATCCCGTCAGGGCGACATGAGACTATAGTTGCTTTTTTCTAGTATATTTTTTTGTTTAATATTTATCAGCCTTATTTTGGTTTCTTTACCTAGCCAGCATCGTTTTTTTTGTTATATTACCATAAATATCTAGGCATATAATCTTTGAAAGGATATTGAAAATCGTCCATAAGATAATATTGTTTATTTCGTGGAAAAATAAAAAGCACGATAAGTAAGGAGTGAATGAATGAACCTATCGAGTTTAATAAATCATGTGTGTTTTAAAGAAATTAGTAAGTTAATTGTTTATTTCGTGGAAAAATAAAAAGCACCTAATAAAAGAATGGGGAAAAAAATAATAATTACAGAAGTATCCAAACAAACATATTCCTTCTGGTGAAATTATTCGCATGCTCCGAGTATTGTCGTTCATGTCAATTGACAATCTGTACAGAGAGATGCACTACTGAAAATTTTCCTGTATTTTAAAGGATACGTTTTCAAAACATGGAATTAAGTACTAGAAATAATTGAAAACTACATTTTTTTATAAATCGGTTTCTGATTGCGGTGCATAGTTACAGTGACTAAAAAACTAGCGAAATGCAATCTCGCAATCTCTCTCTCTCTGTTTCATACATCGCAAAATTTTATTTGAACTCTGTTAAAGTGTATGAAACAGCTGTTTTTTTGAGATTTCACCGTTGTTTCCACACAAAAAGATGTAGGTACTAAGTAATTGTGAGTTTTCTACAAATATTTTTGGGTAAACGTAAAATAATGTTGTATATCAGACGACATAACATACCTACCTAAATTATAATATTGCACAAATGGTTTTAGCGATTGTACTCAAATTATTCATAGAAGTTCCTATCTCCAAGAAATAATAAAGCTATTTATATTCAGTTATTCCGCCTCTTCCACCTAGGACCAGTTTTGAAGAAACATACTAGTTCATAACAGTACGTGGACGTTAACGAACATTATCAAATTTTCTTAGTGTCTTATAGTCCATTGTTGGTTGCAATTGTGAGAAGATTGTTCTTAATGCGACGGACAGTTATTCGGTGATGGACCTTGCTAATTGTAAATTGTACCACTAATGTCAAATAACAATTAGACTCCTTATTTAAACGGTATAAGGATTATTTTTGGTAATTGATGTAGTTTGATTACCCCGCTAGCCAGACGACCCAATGAGTTAATTGAATGGGAGTTATTCATTTATTTAAAAGCGCAACAAGACAGGCAGGTCTTATCTAGATATAATATAAAGACATATACGGGAGCCGAGGGGTCATGGACCTAATTAATCTAACATACTCCTATACTTCAGCCATTCAGCTTCAGCCATTTTAGGGAAATAATGTTTGTAAACAAACCGCGTATACTTAACCACAAAAGTACTTTTTTATTACATGTTTTAAAATATGTGCACTTCATTAATAGCTTACTTATGTTGTTTAAGTTTGATATTTGGCATTAGATGTCTGAAATATAACGTACCTATTATATATACAAACATTTTTTCCGTAAGATGGCTGGAGTACAGAATGCAATTTTTTAGACGTAAACAGTCGTAGATAGGGGCTTGTGACGACTTCGCAGACCCAGAGGGCTAATAATAATTGTCTAATTTTAAATTCGTCCTTTCAATTCGTCATTTGAAAGATATTAACATACTTCAGGCCGACACTATTTGACATTTAAAAGGGATTGTGATCGGGACGCGTTTTGAAAGGTATCGAATGAACGAAATTGAACTGTCCTAAACAAAGTAACAGACGAAAATATCTTTCAAATGTATCATTTATTTTTTGACGACCTGTTTGGCGCAGGGGTACTAACCCCACCTTCTGCGCCAGAGGTCCCGGGTTCGATCCCCGGACAAGACAAATATTTGTGTGCATGAACATGTCTATTTGTCTTGGTCTGGATGTTTAATATGTATATTATGTATGTATTTACAAAAAAAAAACGTATATAAGTATGTTTATCCGTTATCCAGTATCCATAACACAAGTTCTTCATGATACTTAACGTGGGCTAGATAATTGGTGTGATTATATGCAAATATTTATATGCAAATATTTATTTGCCACAAACATGGTAATTAAGATAGTAGGTTACAATATTTGTACATCATGTTTCGCCTATTTAAGCAGTAATGTCAAATGAAGTGTCATTTAAAACATCATTAGTTCTGAAAGGGACTGCGACTATAAGTTGCACAATTAAATCACTATCACAATCACAATACCTTTGAAAGGGATTGTGATAGATTTTGAAATTAGACTATTAGGGGGCAGGACCGGGACGGGAACCACGCAGGTGAACTGTGGCCTTACACGAGACTGACCCACCTTAACTTTACATGGGATATTGGTTAAATTTATATTTTTCCGTATTGCATTGATTGTTTAGCTAAATCTACAATGTATATGTATAACCAGGCTACAAACTATCTGTGGGCCTAATTTCATTCAAATACATTTAACCGTTTTTACTTGATTGAGTAAAAACAACCAAAGTGGACGCCCACGGTTTCACGGTTCCCGTCCTAATGGGAAAATCAGGATAAAAAGTATCCTATATTTTAATTTAGGCTATAAACTACCTGTGTGGCATATTTTATCCAAATACGTTCAGCCGTTTTCGCGCATCGCATTAGACTAACAAACAAGTACCCTAATAATTTATTTTTTCAATAACCGAGAATACCTACCTACTCTATCTAAAATACAGCTGAAACTTTTATTAGTTATAAGTATATAAGTTTAATGTATAAGCATCCCTTAAAACGGTGTCTGACTTTCCAGAACGGGGGCCTTACACGAGACTGACCCACCTAAGGTTTGTGGTTTAAGACATTTATTCTCATAAGAATTAATACATTCACTTACAATGAGAAATACATTTAAGAAACAAAAAACAAATAAGAATACAACGGTCACCGAACGTGCCAGGCAATGAATATTACAAAGTTAAAACATACTTATTTACTAACAATAATGTGGGTAAGTTGATTATTACAAATAACAGGCAGGACTGACTATTCACGATACAAGATTTAGATGGGATGTTGGTGAAATTAATTTTTTTCCGTAATTAATTTAATGTTTAGCTACATATACAAAACATCATAGAGAGCTTTCAAAATCTGCATAAGAAATTGTGCTAATATACTTTCGATAATTAGAAATTTTACATTATGCAGCATAATGTAAAAATTTCAAGTTATCAAAACATGTATACATTTAAAACCATAATTTATGCGTTATTTTATTTGTTACTTAAGATATTCCTAATGTAACTTTACCTAACTAATATCTTTATAGTTAGTATTTAACCGTCTCTGTGGTCTAGTGGGAACAACCACCGGTATCATACCCAGGGGTCCCGGGTTCGATTCCCAGCGGGGGTACATATTATGTTCGGTTTTCTTGGTGGTAGGACTTGTTGTAGTACGCCTGGCTAGCTACCACCATCTTATCTAAGCCTGACGCCATTACAACAATATTTTTAGCAATGTTGTGTTCCGGCAGTAAGAGATAAGATAGCCAGTTCCTCAGTGATTGAGGATTCCGGGAGAGGCTCGCTTCCATCTTCAGCCTATCAATACTTACCATCAGGTATGATAAAGACTGAGTCTCCCCGTTGTTCATAAAAAAGTGTAATTTAGCTTGTAAAATATGCTAAGTATAATTCGAGAGATTTTTTAATTATCTATGGTACCTAAGTACCTACCTACTACTTATCCATTGTGATGAAAATTTTTTTTTGCCCTGGATCTGGATGTTATCCGAGTGTATGTCTATTTTTGTAAAACGAATGCTTCATAACTACTTATTTTGGAAACGGAACAAATATTATGAGTGATGTAGTTTGATCTTTATATAAAAAAAAAAACAAATACGCAATCCCCAGAATATTGCGTGCTTAGCTTGTCTTCTCAGTGGCTAATTTCAACTTCATAAATAATTTTAAAGTTCAGTTGCATTGTTTACATAATCATTATGAGTGCCCAATAGAGCGGAAAACTTTTTCCGTTTTAACAAAATGCTCACGTTTATCGAATTACTGTTAGTTAATAATAGTAACTGAGAGGTTTATTTGTCTGTCTGTGCATTCAATGGGTTCGCTTCCGTTTTTGGGCACGAATTAGAATTAATATGCGTTGCTATCATTCACGTATGCATCAGTAACAATGGAATGTCTATAGTGCTCGTAACATAGGTTTAGTCATAACTGCATTGCATATACATAGTTAGTAGTCATTGACGACCTCCGTGGTGGAGTGGTACATACACCCGTTTCAAGGTGTTGCCTTCTCTGAGGTCCCGGGTTCGAATGCCGGTAGGGGCAAATGTTTGTATGAATACGAGCATGTGTACTTGAGTCTGGACGTTTATATGCATTACTACACATCAATACATATGTATAATTGTATGTTCACGTTACCCTAGTATCCCATAACACAAGCCTTACGTGCTTACTTTGGGGCTAGTTAATTGGTGTGAGTCTAAGTAAGAAATATTTATTTAAATAAAAGAACTTTTCCGGATATTAAACGCGCTATATTTCACAAACTAAGATCTAATTGTCCGTATTCTTAGATTTTTAGGGTTTTTTTTAGTTTTTTTCACGTTTTCAGCTGCCGTGGTCACGGGATGACTTTATTTCAATGAACCGTGCGTGCGCGCTAAAACTTAAGATGTAAATATTTATCTATACTATAATATTATAAAGCTGAAGAGATTGTTTGTTTGAACGCGCTAATCTCAGGAACTACTGGACCGATTTAGAAAATTCTTAGACCACTAGAAAGCTACATTTCTCCCGAGTGACATAGGCTATATTTTATCCCGATATTCCCGCGGGAACGGGCACCACGCGGGTAAAACCGCGAGGATCCGCTAGTTTATTTATATAGCGAGTTCCTTTTTGCTTTGATCCTCGATAAAGTTTCGATTTCGACTTCGACACCAAAACAATTACAAATTCGAAGTCTTATCGACGTATAAATAATAAAAAGTTTAGAAGAAATATCTTATCATCAGTGGTTATACTTAAGTTAATTTAGTATTAATAGACTTACCAATAGGAAAATACTTAAAGGAATCCTTTTCTTTAACATATGGATCGAGCTTCAGTCCTTGTTCTTCATATTAGTGCTTTAACTATGAGTTTGCGTCTTTACAATTACTCTCACGTACCTGTCTGTAGGTCTGTAGGTGAAATTTATTAATGAATCTGTTTATTTAGTTTACAACATTATTTAGATACAGCATGTAAAGTTCTCAAAAAAGGAGAATCCGCAGGGCTATTACCTATCTTTGTAACAGTAACGCGACAGCAGAAATTGCGCGATAATTGCTTTACGTCACGTATCAACAGTGCGACCACTACCGAATAAACGATAAACTACAATGTGCATTAATTTAGTTCCTGTTATTGCTACGAAATTGTTTTTGGCGCTAGCGTCATTGCAACACGCGGCGTCTCACTATGGTAGGAGCGCGAGAGAGTGAAACGCCGCTATACGAACCATCAGCGAGCGATTAGCCAGCCAGCAATCACATACGTAATACCATTTTTATTTTGACGTTCCGCAGCGATAATTGCAATTTTTTTATGGAATAGCCCAGCTGTCATTATTGTATTTTATTCTTTAAATACCTTACGTCATTGGCAATAGATGAGTTAAGAATACCGTCATGCCACGGTAATCACTCGATTCCTCGACAGCATGCATATGCACAGTAATTTGTTACTGCCATCCATATTAATTTCCGAGATCTTTTTGATGCGTCATTCCTTCACGTTAGGTACCAATTAAGCCTTTCAAGATAAATTTTCAATAAAGTGCACATATTAATGTAATACATTATTTTAAAGTTTAAATCGAGGCTGTGGGATCACAGTGAAGTTTTTTGGTCCTTCGAACCTGATATGCAAATTCTACATTAACCAAAACAACAACGTTTAAGTCATAAGTAGCTTGAAGTATTGCTTAAATAGATATTACGTCAGTTCCAGATTTGGAAGTTCAAACTTAACTCGAAGCAAAATGTTCAAACAAAGGTATCTTGCATGAGTGAGGTTTGAGACGTTCTCATTTTTTTATTAACGACGGGGAGACGCTTAACCTTCATCATACCTGATGTTAAGCATTCATAAGGCTGAAGATGGAAGGGAGCCTCTCCCGAAACCCTCAACCACTGAGGAACTTCAAATTCTCAATTCGAAAACCAAGTAGGTTTAACCTCGGTCACATTTTTATGAATGATGTCAATATTTCGATCGCACGCCTATTGGCAATGAACAGGAAACTTCTGCCATTGGTTCTGAAAATTCATCGTACATTCGACCTCTAAAATTAATAAATTTCGCCATTGTTGCGTTGCGCAAACGCCCGCGCTTGTCGCCTTCACGCGTATCGCTTGTAGGACGAGCGTTGCGTGAGTGATATTGACAATAAACAAAAGCCTGTAGATAAATATGTTTAATCAATCAATCATTTGACGGGTCTGATGACGTAGTGGTATTAAATCCACTTACTGCTACTGTACCAGAGCGCCTACAGCCATCTCTTAGTGGAGTATTGTTTCGATCTTACCATGCTATTTCGCACTACGAAACTCTTAAGAGTTACCCAACAAGCTTACTTTAAAATTAGCTTGTATTCGACGGAAGTTTTGTGACGTCTTCGCTGAATCATCGCCTCCATAGTGTGAAGTGTGTTAAAAGTGACAACTTCAATAAAAACAAAACGTTCTTATGACATAATTGTTTCTAATAGATGAGGGTAGGCTTGCAAATCACGATCCTGCTACAGGGGGGCTATCGCGTAAAAAATCTGGGTATGGATATGGGCTTCATTTGACAGTTGAAGCTCATAAAATTACCATATATGGTCATTTAACTGTCAAATGAAGCCCATGTCCATATCCATATTTTTTACGCGATAACCCCCCAGGTTTGAAACCCACTTAGGACAGTCATATGATAAGAACATTTGTGTTTACTTGTACCTTCTTGTTTCGGAATCAGATACTAAGTATGTGATGTAAATGTCTGTTATTTGTAAAAAAAACATACCTAAGTTATGTCTAAAAAAAGATCGCTTCATCGGGGATCCTGTCTTAGCCTCGGGGCTTGATTAGGATCAAGAGCAAACCCATTCAAATAAAAAAAAAAAAGAAAGGGACATAACCAGAGCCCGTCTTATGTTTTTTGTGAAAACAGTAATTAAATTATTCTAGTTTTGGATGAGAATACAAGGGATTACGCAACGATAATTTTATCGAAATTCCTATAAATTTTTAAATTCTCTCGCCTTTGTCGCCTTATCGCCGAATAACAGTGTAGTAACGTTATCTGATATTTTATTAAGTCCACACAAACGCCAAGATTTCAAAACTGCCCACTTATTCCTCGTTGTAATGGTAGTGCAATTTTGTCTTTGCATTTTATTCCTTTAGAAACGCCTGTGCATTACGAAGATGCGTTTCTAATCGCAAACTACGGTGAATTCGCACTTTCGTAACGCAATAAGCCAACTGTAATGTAATACTGGTGAGAATAGGATGCTAGCTAGCCACACCAGAAACTTTCTAGCTTATGTGTGAAAAGTTAAAAATTGCAGTAGTCCTACTCGGTATAACTTACAGTTAGCTTGCTCTAATTGTAGGAAAGAATAGTTGAAGTATGTTCCCTTTCCTAAGACATTATTGGCCCGACCTAAAGAAAAATTTAAGAAGTGTAGTGATACCTAAATAACTATAAAAATTATAATGTCTTCTACCCTTTGCGCGCAAAAATGGTTTTAGAGAAAATGGTTTTTCATGTAATTTATTTAGTCAAAATTGTTCGGTATTGCATTTAATCTAATTACCAAGTTAGAGTATATTTTACTTTTAAATATGTGCTTGTGAGCTTTTGAGTGTGTAGGTAAATCGGTAGGTGAGTGTGTTAATAACTTTAAATCGAATACTAGAAACACTAGTAAAAAAAAATTTTTTTATTGACTTTCTAAATCTAGTATTTTAGTATGTTACAGTTACGAGTAAGCCTTAATTTACAACCCATATATTTTTTTTACAAGTAGTTTTAGCTAAGTCGTTCGTTTCTTGAACGCTTAAAACGTTAAAAACATTATCTAAACAGATTTACTACTCAAGTAGTCAAATATTTGAGCAGTTTAGTAACACTCTTAATAATTTACAGCTTTAATAATATTGTAATAAATAACTCAGGCCTAAGTAGGCAGCTAACAATGATTTCATTGGTCAAATATTGGGCCGGCAATAGGCTGAGTCAACTGTACGTAATCGGTAATATTAGGAAAACAAACTTCCTAACAAGCTTAGAAAATTTCACAATGGAGTGGTCGTGGATATACCTACCGATGCTCACAAAATATATTTCTTTTGTTTTCTTTTTTAATTTGTTTCCTGTATGTTCTGTAATCTTATGGAAAAGCGAAGTCATCTGACACAAGTATTTTTTGCTCAAAAGGTGACTTCAATCGATGTTCTGTAAATAAAACCCGATTTTGGAAATAAATTAGTATTATTATAACCGAGCCAAGAGTCGTGGGTTCGATCTTTACACCCGAGAGAACATTAATGTGATATACATTTGTGTTTGTTCCGCGTCTGGGTATTTTCTATTTATTTATGTATGTATATTTTTGTAATACCCCCGTCAAGTCCACAAACGAGACGCGATTCAGTAGCGTAAGAACTGAATTTCGGACCTAGACACAAACTAAATTCTACCATTAAGTACTATTACTATCTTGTTTGTGTTTAATCATGATTTGTCCGTATTTTCAAATATTTGACGACAATTAATGTTAATCGCTTTAAAGCTCGCCACGTCTCGAAGCTCGCCAAGTCTAAAATACCTAACAATATTTGGAGCTTGGCTCTTCTTTGTTTCATACCCTCTGCTCTGCACTGCTCTCTGAAGAACACATTAATATCAACATTAACAATATAATTTTCATGCTCTTCTATGCGTTGCATTTTAAGTAATTTGCCAGAGTAACTTATTTAGTTATAGTTGTAAGGCAGTCACGGTGTATAGCCGGGTCGAGTTAATTATATTTTATAATGTTCGAGATACAAACAGACCGTTAACTCTTGTCTGGGGTCTACAATAAAAACTTTTTATAACTTTTTATAAAAAAATGAAAACCGACTTCAAACAACTAAAAAGCAAAAAATAAACCTTTTGGACTTTGTGCCAGCCAAAGCATTCTACTTTGCGGTGCTACTATTTTATTTTTCTTGCCTTGGCTGGCACCGACTCCAAAAGGTTTATTTTTTGCTTTTTAGTTTTTTGAAGTCGGTTTTCATTTTTTATAAAAAGTTTTTATTTCACAATTTTTAAAGATAGAAGAGGTCCCGTGCCTACGCTGATAAGCTTATGACAACTCCTCATCACCTTTTAAAAAATGCTGCTTTTCCCGATGCAGGGACGTTACTTATTGAGGAGTTCTCCCGATACTTCATCATCAGCTGCACTTCATCACATGCATTGAGTCGAGCATAAATTGCTTATGATCTACATAAAAGTAATCGTATAGCTGTCGTGAAATGCTAAGTATTTAATAGTTCCGATGACCATTTGTGGTCTTCATCATCAGCTAATTTAATGCCCCACTGCTGGGTTACTGGCCTTCCTTATGGTTGAATAAGGAGAACGGGCCCAATATAGATTGGTGGGTTTAACGACTGCAAATGCAACCGGGGCCAACGTGCTTAGCTCAACGTGCCTTCCGAGGCATGGAGGAGTTTGAGTTAATAAGGTTTTGGTCACCCATTGCTACATTCGCAGGTATTAACCGTGGCGAACCACTGCGCCACCGAACTTCTCTATCGTTATTATCAGACTTTTTTATGTCCCCGCTGCTAGGGCACTAGCCTTCCAGGATAGATAAGGAGAGTGGGAAATGACGATGTGGATTTTTGGGTTTTATCGACTGCAAATTCAGCCGGGACCAAAGGCTTAACGTGCCTTCCGAAGCACGGAGGAGCTCGGAATAGTAAATTTTGGTCGCCCATCCCGTGACCGACGATAGCGAAAGTTGCTTAACCTCAATAATTGCAGGCCGAACGCGCGCACCACTGCGCTACGGGCGCCTAAAAGTAAATATTAGTTGGTAGTTACAAGTATAAATAGTTAATGAAAGTTATATGAAGGTACTTCCGTTTTTTAATCAACATTATGAACTTCTATCTTGCTTTGCGTGCAGCTAAGATGGTTGATCTAGTACTCACAATTACAAATAAATAAACAAGTCGCCGATAACTAATCCAAAAGAAGTTTTTATTCTAATCAACAGGTAGGTATTTAGATTATTGCCTTGTTCAAGCCCTAATCAAATCAAATGTTAATTTGCAAAACTTGTGATTAAACAGAGTTCTTGAGTTTGAAATTAATTGGACCGTAACATGTCTGACATATACAAAATGTGTGCAAATTTTTGAAAACACTGAAATTTATTGAGATGTGGGTTCGTTTTTTAAATAAAGTCAACCGAATAATATAGTTACTTATGCTACCTATACTACAAATTTATTAATAGCTATTTGAAAGCTTACCTAGATAGAATATTCTCAGAAACACAGTAGAACCTTCTTCTACTGTTTTCTGGTGTCCAGTCACAGAGGTCATGAACTCAACACGACAAGACGTTGACTCATCAAAATCCGGATCATGAGTTCATTAACACGACATACCTACCCATTGTCTTAAGTTTTTTTCCCAAAAAAACTGTGGTTTCCTGTAATCCACAAATTTGATCTTATAAACTGGCAGACGTTGTCAGTTCATCGAAATATTTAGTGATTGTATCATGAGGAAAAGAAATTGTGAATTGAAAAATAATATGGTTACGTCAAATTTTTGTTTTTTAATATTAGAAAGTAATATTAGTGCTTATAAATCAAGCAGTCGCAGTGCAGCGGCAGTGATGTGTGTTCCTTTTTTTAGGTACGATATTATTCTGCGTTAATAGAAAGAAAGAAAGAAAAAACTTTTATTCGGCTAACAAACATCTTTACACATAGAAACAATAGTAACAAATAATATCATAGTAGCCGAAATGGTGTCCGACCGCACCTTCTGTCACATATTAATGGGTTTTCAGGCGGAGCCAGAGAGATAGATGCACAACCAAACAATTAACATACAGCTTAAACTATAAATTATGTTGTATGTGTAAAAAAGAAGTGTTTGCCTAACCCTATGAAAGAAGACGTCCGTGGTTATACGGTTCTTTGTACTAAAAGTTGGTGTCTCTTAGAATTGTGTATTTAGTAGTGTGCAAGTCATGATCCACAAGGATTTCTGGAACGTGACTTGCGCACTATAACTATGGATATATATACAGAGATTTTGCACGGTTGGTTTTGCAAAGAAACAAGTCCATGCATGGTTGCATATTGTGCCTTAGCCCAGTCTGGTTTACATTGTCTATCCATAGTTCAGCATGCCATGCCATGCTCAATTACTATAGGAATCTTCAAACCGGAAAATCAATGCAGACTGAGGAGATACAAAAAATTAGTTACGGCTTTTATGGTTTTGAGGATTCAGGTTTCTATTTTGCTATTGCTAGTGTTAATGACCTTTGACATTAGCTGTGTTTATAAGCATTTTCTACAGTTTGGGTGAAGTATAAAAAGTAACGTTGTGCCCATCGGTTTATCAGCGTTCTAGTCACGTTCTGTTAAACACCCATGTGCCAACCCAAACATTACCATACGCAGCCTTTATTCCACTAACCGGGCTAACTCAAAAGCCGAATATAACTAAATACCTTCTCTCCGGCCTCAAACTAACACCTACACAAACACCAAACTTGCTCCAGTAACAACTTACGTGATATAACACCGACAAACGGGACTCCACACGAGCACACAGTTAAAAAAAACACTAGACAAAACACACTTTTATCACAGAAAAATAAAAAAATACACACTGAACAACACTAAAGCGATCGAAGCATTCGATTTTCGAACGTGGCTTCAGTTTTCAATTCGTATATTTCGTTCGTTTTTATTTTTTTAAAGTTTCGATTTAGCATAGGGTAGTTATTTTACCGCGCTATAGGACTTAACCTCCGGACGCCACTCAGCCGGACTGAGTCAGTGACACTGCGCATGTTCTCCTAGCCCTTTCTAACTGTTAGTCGAACGGTGTGTGTGAAAGAGAAGACTAATCTGAGGAATGCAAGAACGGCTACCGGTGTACGCTGTCTCATCGTTAGAGCAAACGTCGGTTTACGAAAGAAAGAGAAAGAAACTACGTTATAGCCTTTGGAAGGTTCATGGCGAGTAAGTTTGACAACGGCGCGTAGAAAATGCAGAAAAGTCAGGCTTTCGAGGTTAAGGCGAAGTACAGCTGGGTATTTTCGGATTTAAGTATGGTCAACAGCACGTACTACGGCTTTACATTTGCACTACGAAAACCGCCGCTATTACGAGCGATATAAGGGCGTTCTCAATGTCAAAGTGTAAAGCCATAGCTGCTGTTGGCTGTACATATCACTTTTAATTTAATGTTTTTAAGCAGTTTACGTAAATAGACTTTGAATAATCGAAAGATTCAGAGCAGTACTGTTTTTGGTGAATTACCTATTAGGTATAATAATCCAGTGATAAGACAATGTTGAATAAATATCAATGTAATTTTAATAATTTATGATTTTGTAATTTTTGCATTTTTCAATGCTATTTTTATACTTATGGTAAATTTTAAATAGAAAAATATTGGAAAAAATTAACTCGGCCACAAGTGAACCGAGTGAACAAGTGAACCGCTGAGCTACCGAGACTCGGTAGCTCAGCGGTTAGAGCATTGGACCGGATTTCCAAAGGTCGCTGGTTCGATTCCAGTCTGAGAATTCACTTGTGGCCGAGTTAATTTTTTCCAATATTTTTCTATTTAAAATTTACCATAATTTTAATAAGGTACATAAACTAATATTAAGGTGGTACGACTTCCATACAAACAAACATTGCAAATTAATTTGTTCGTACTACCTTAAGTAAGTATACTGTAACAAAGGAAAATATCAGAACACTCGTATACATATTTCGACCTATGTTTCTAGGAGAAAGTTGTTAAAAAAATTGTGCACTGGTAAAAAACTATTTTGCTAAGTTTGAGAAAACTTTAAAAGCTAAGCTTTTCAACTGAAACGAGGCGCAACTTCTTCGCCTTAACTATTGCTTGTGTTATTGGCTATTCAAATGTATACTTTATAATGTAGGTGTATCAGTTCATTTTTCATCAGCGCTCCCCTTTTCGTCAATTCTAAACACCTTTTTAAAACCTGAAGTTCGTCCATGTAGAATGGGCAACGTTGCTTCCAACGTTAACGGTACTGAAGCTAACAACGTAAGGTTAGTTTGCGAATTTTATGAAAGGTGATAGCTGTGTCGCTTTGGAGATGTAATTTACTTGAGTATTTGTTTATTTTTCACGTTACAAGATAATATTTTCAAGAGAAAGTATCAAGATGCTTGCTACTGAGTATACTTTGGAGTTGTGCAATGTGTTTCACTCTGGCCAAGTAAGTTTTCCTATTTTTATGAGTTAAAATAAAGGTGTAGTTGTGTGTGAGGCATCAATAGAAAGATTTGTAACTACACTAGTCGTCAGCCGTGACTCCGCCCGCATGTTTAATATTTGGCAGTCTATAACTCTCCGTAAGATTTGGTTGATTTGATTTGATAAATGAAAAAGATTTTTCAAATCCACCTTGTAGTCTTGAGATACCTAAGCGGTTAAGCACATTCTTAATTTTTTATTATTTAGGTACCTATTATAAGGAGAGAATACAGTAAGTATACACTTGGAAATAGTAGATATTGTATTTGTTGATATTGGGTTTGTTGACGTAATTTCGCAAAACATTTCTGGACATAATTCCATTCTTTTCTGTTTCAAGTTTCTCTTCCAAGTTTTTACGGTTTTAAATAATATTTATTAGTATTTTAACTGATATTCACTAACACGTTCTTCGAAGTATAAAATAAAATACACAAAGATGTTTAAGTAAACTATTTGCCGACCCAATTTTCTTAAGATATCGCGTTGAAGTCTTTTGTATGAACCTAGAGTACCCTAGGGAATAACGTGTTTATTTCTGGATATTTATTTGTTTTATTTTAACATACTTTTTTTATAAACTATGATGTAATTTAATATATGTTAATAAACTTAGCAACACAATATTTTAAGGGAATATAATAAACGACTAACAATTACTAAATTTAGGTTGTAAATATAGGTTGGATTGCGGAAAAAATGGGTTTAGGTTAGGTTAGATTGACGAATAAGTCGCTCTCGTAGTACGAGAATTTTTGTCGCACTAAAATTTTTTTTGTCGATCGTTTGTTACTACCCTAATTTTAAGCAACTCACTTTACGCCGAGCATAAAGTTGTTAGAGATTTTGGACGTAGTGTAGTGTTTGCAACAAAATTTATTTAATATTTTTATTTTCAATACGTTGTTATCAACGGCAGCTTAGTGCGAGCGATGTGAATGTGTGATATGGTTGGCCACAATAAAAACTAAACAATTTAGACCCATTGGTTGCAGGGCAGTCGTATACTAGGCAACGTCTAAGCTAAGCGAATAAGCACACGATTTAGTGTGAAAAAGTACTAAGGTTTTTAACTAAATTTATTATAATTATTTATTAATACAACGGGACTAAAACGCGACATTGTTATGTAGTACAACTATGTAAATATGTGATCACGGTTATTGCAATATAGCCGAAACGTCAAGCTGTAAGTACTACATAACAAATGTCGTGTTTTAGTCCCGTTGTTTTAATATATAATTTAATAGAACGCGAAAGTTTAAAATCTTATAAATTTATTATGACACCAGTCACAATCAACACACGTGCTGCAGTAGGCTGTACGTACACTTGCTGTACCGAACCGTATTTTTAAATGTTTCTGGAAAAATTATGTTGTTAATGTTGGCAATGCAATCTAATTTAATGGATGTTATTATTGTTCTTGACTTCTTGACTGACTTGACTTGATTGACGACCTCCGTGGTAGAGTGGTACGTACACCGGTTTCAAAGTGTCGCCTACTCTGAGGTCCTGGGTTCGAATCCCGGTAGGGGCAAATGTTTTTATAATGAATACGAGCATTTCTACCTGTGTCATGGACGTTCATATATATTTCTACATGTAAATACTTATATATTTAAAATTATTATGTATATCTATCCATAATACAAGCCTTAGGCTGGGAATACACGTCAGATTTTCTCTCCGATAATCGGATCCGATTGTCTGAAGGTATACTTCTGTACAGAGACGTCCGATTCTAGCTGCGCATACTATTTTACTTTTTGGACTAAGCTTAGAAAAAATCTGACGCAAAAATCAGACGTGTATCGAGTGAATCCGATCCGATAGTCTAATCAGACAATCAGAAGCAAATCGGACGTCTATTGCCAGCCTTACAGTGCTTACTTTGGGGCTAGGTTAATTGGTGTATCAAAAAAAAAAAAAATATATATATATATATATATATATATATATATATGCTTTCTGAAACACAGAGGAGCTCGAGATAATAAACTACTATTATTCCTCTTATTCAGGTGGAGCCAGGTAGTTGGTTCCAACGACTGACTGGTGGGGTAAAGACCGGAGTCATACTGAAAGATGTATCGTTCACGACACATAGCGGGGAAGTCACCGCAATACTTGGATCCAAAGGTTACTGATATGATTTACTTTAATAGAACTATACTTTATTAAATTATTTTATTTATGTAGGCTTTTATAATTTTGTAATTTTTGCATTTTACAAATGCTATTTTTATACGTATGGTAAAATTCAAATAGAAAAATATTGGAAAAAATTAACTCGGCCACAAGTGAATTCTCAGACGGGAATCGAACCCGCGACCTTTGGGAATCCGGTCCAATGCTCTAACCGCTGAGCTACCGAGACTCGAAGTCTTTTTTCCAATATTTTTCTATTTAAATTTTATATAGCCTTTTCCAAATTCTCAACCTATTAAGTAATCACGAAAAACTGTCTGCCTTTCTCCTGTTCGTTGCAGTGCCTTTCGAGGTACATGCGATACATTGGTGCTTGAATGTTTTGTTTAGCCACTAAGTCGCATGTAACGCAATTTGTGAAATAAATAAGTAAAAGCGCCATTAAATATCATATAAATAAAAATAATAAGTGCAGTTTGAGAGCCACGACCTCATCGACTACAATTTATTATCTGCACTGGAAATCAAGTAGCTATGTTTTTCTTTCGCTACAAGTAGCAAACAAGTAGCTAATGACTAAAAAACCTTTGAAACGCCATATTAAACATATATTTACCGGTGGCGTATAGGGTCCATACATACCGATTCCTATCGGCTTGCCTTTTAGAAATCCCACTCCACCGGTACACCATATAGTTGAGACAATTTTTGGAGAAATTTCTGGTCCACCACTGATACATACCCTTAATCAGGTAGTGGCAAGCGCGCCCTTCTCGACGTGATCGCGCGGCGCGTGCCTTCCAAAGGCCACATCTTGCTGGAAGGCGTGCCGCTGGAGGAAGACCAGTTCAACAACACCTGCGCTCTGGTGCGGCACTCTACCAAACTTCTACCGGGGCTGACGGTGCAGCAGACGCTGGCGCTGTCTCTCACCAAGGTAACTGACATTGCTGTGCTGTAGGATCACTATTAGCTTTTATTTGTTAGTATCTTCTTTGTTATCGCTACTAGATAAATGTCATATTCCTCAACTGTTTTCAGATAACGGGCTATTTGAAATCATCGAAAGTTAAACAAGTTATGGCTGACTTGGCACTATCACAGGTAATAAATACGTGGACAAGATATGCTTTTTATTCTTTATCATTATTAGTTCTTAAAATGCATCTTTTGTAATTCCTTTTTCAAAGTTGTATTTATTTGAACTTTCTAGTACGAAGCCTATTTTCCAGGTGGCCAACAAATGCGTGACTAGCTTAACGAAGAGCGAATACCGAAGATTAGTTATCGGCGTACAACTTATTCGAGATCCCAGTAAGTACGAAGTTTCTGCAGAAACCACCAGTAGGTACAGTACCAGTCTTTGGTATGATCGATACTTATTAGCAATTGCATACGGAAATCTGTGGTTGGTAACACCACGGGTATCATATCCAGAGTCCCTGGGTTAGATTCCCAGTGTACGAATTTTGTTTGGTTGGTTGATAGTGCTTGTTTTAAGTCCGTCTGGCTAGCTACCACCATCACTAAGTCTCTTCTTTAAGTGTCCTGAAAGTTAAAGGTTATAGTCAGTGTTTGAGGGTTCCGGGAGAAGCGAGATTCCACATTCAGCCTTATCATAATTTACCCTCCGGTATGTATTTCCCAGCTGAATATTAAAAAAATCCTCAAAGTAATCAAACCAGTCTCGAAAATCTAAACACCCAAAAATTTTTTTTTATCTATTATGAACTTAAGAAACATGGAAAAAATTTCAGCATTTTAGAAGAACATCCTTAATTTTGCTTTTCAGTAATATTGCTTCTGGATGAACCAACGTGGGACCTCGATCCTCTGAGTACATATCTAGTGATCTCAATTCTCTCTAACGCGGCGAAAAAGTATGGCACCGCCATCATTCTCACCATGGAAAAACCTCGGTCAGGTAAGAAGACTGTAGCACACTGTAGGTAGTATCAGGTAGTTAAATACATGCACATAAAGCCTATTATTGAATAAAACAAATTTTATAGATTAAAACGCGCTTTCTATTAAAAATTTATAAATATTTTTTGGATTTCCCGACGTTACGACAACTCACAGGGCTCTCTTTAAGCAAACTTTGAGGCTGTTGTCATGACTGAACGTCACAACAGCTGTCAAGTAGTATTAAAAATGGAGCGGTCTCCGCTGTTGCAGCCGTCAATATGAAGGATGTTTGCTAAGAGAGTCCTTTACCAATATCCTAGTATATATATCCTATGATATCCTAATAGTCCTATATAATACCTATCTCGTCATTGGTCAGGCCGCGCGGCCCCGAAAAGTGTCGAAGGTCGGGAAATCCAATGAATATGTGTACCTATTATTGTTTGTTTCACTCGTCAAAAGGCCAAAACGACATTGAAATCACAAAGCACGATGTAGTTTTGATTTTTTTGTATGCTGCTGTTTTTTTGTGTCCATTTATTTCTACTGGCCTACAATCCTATGGGATTTTGACGAACTATTTCAATAAAAACCAACTGTTTCCACAAGGAACGCTTTAGCAATGAGGAAGGCAAAGGCATGGCGCCATCGTTTCACCCACTTTCGCATACGCATATTATGCTAATTTTCGACAGTAAATTAAATAAAACTATTTGTACGTCGATTTACATTGTTTTAGGTAGGTATATACGTATTTAAACAGCTGCAATTAAACAACATACAAATGGGTTACTGGTTTGTGTGCTTTATTTTAAGTTAAATAATAAAATATTATTTTTATAACTGTAAAGGATTGCGATTTATGTATATTACGCGTGTATAAACAAATATTGCAAGTAGGTAATAATGTTTCGGAATTTAATCTTTATTCTTGCAAATGTACCTACACTTTTCTTACACTTTGGGAAAATTCCGCTTCAAACAAAAATTCGTCGCGTAATGTACGTAAGTACCCGTATGCACGTTTAAAATGTCCGGCCTTTACTAAACTCTATAGGGTTCCGAACCTCAAAAGAAAAAATCAAAACCCATATAGAATCATAACTTTTCAATTTTGCATTTCACAATGCTATTTTTATGTGATAAATATTTAACAAGAAAACTACAAATACAGGAAAAAGTCTAAATACTGTACATTTGTAATTAAATCATAAAAATATCATCTTTAGTTTCAGAAACTAAATTTCAGGAAAAACTCAGCAACGCGTAGAGGTATCGAATTGAAATTAAAACCATAGATTTACGTCAACGATCTCTTGAAACTGTGAAAAAATCACAAACTTCAATTGACGTAAAAAAGTAAGGCAATTTATGCCGAAAAAACGTAGGTATATTTCGAGTCTCAAGGGAATCAAGAAGAACTACGAAATTTGGCAAGCAATATCTTCCTTTACTACAAGTTCAGATAAAAAATACTGAAAACTAGACATGTGTTATTAAATTATGAAAAATTTTGCATTTTTCGGAAACTGAATTTCGAGAAAACTTCGGAAAAAACTGCGAGATTCAATTCCTGAACTGTTTATAATATTTTTATATAAAAAAAATGTACCTACATAGTACCTACAAATGTGTGCGGAACCCTCGGCCGGCGAGTCCGTCGCGCACTTTCCGGGTTTTTTAGTATTGTTTACCTCGGAAGCAGTTCTATTCTATGAAGTTCAGTAGGTATCAAATACTTAGAAAATAAACGGAAATGTCAGTGGCGAGTTTGGTAAAGCAAACTAATCGTTCGAAAACTACCGCTTTGTATTTTCCATATCCATATACTGCATTACCGCCATCAGTTAAGTTATATAATAAGCTACCAAGCTTCATAAAAGATTTTACTGGAAATAAAAAAATATAACACACATAAAAAAAAATAACTTTTTAATTTTGCTTTTTACAATGCTATTTTTATCATAGTCTCATGTCGCATCTCATGTCGTCAGGGCGACATGAGACTAGTTGCTTTTTTCTAATATATTTTCTTGTTCAATATTTATCACATACACATAAAAAAGTTATTACCTAATAAACAAAAGTTATTAAAATATACAAGAATATTAAGATGACAAAAGTTTAAAATAATAAATAAGTAGTAATAAATAATAATATTAAGTAATATAGGATAATTAACAAATAATCCACAAGTATAAAATATTATAAATAGATGCCTACAAACATTCTATATAACTATTACCATATATAGTCAGCTTACCTACAATAAGATAAGATTAAAATTGCCTAAAATATAATTTTAAATTAGTAAAATATAATTTAAAAAATAAACTAAAGAAGTGTCTTCCCCCTTTCATCCAGTTACTGAGCCCGACAGGGTCCATAATGGTCTCTGTACGTATGGTGTATTTACATTATAGTATATGCAATAAACGATTGAAATTGATACAGTAATCAATATCGTTGAAAGATAAAATGACAATACGTACTAGGGGTACAGCTATTTGTTTAATGATTTTATCTCCCTAAAGTTATAGCGTAAGTGTATATAATATTATTTGTTTTTAATACCCAGTCCATATAGTGTTGATGGCAAGTGAAGTTGAGATAGCTGAAGGAGGCCTACGCCAAATTGGTCGAAGAAAGCTTGAGATGATGAATATAATAGAATAGAATAGAAATTGTTTATTTGTAGAAAACACGGTACAATTTAGATCTTGATGATAATTATAGAGTTGAAAGAAATAAAGAAAGAAAGAAAATTTTTTTATTCGGCTAACAAACAGTTTTAAACATAGAAACAACAGTAACAAATAATATCATAGTAGCCGAAATGGTCTCCGACCTCAGCTTATGTCACATATTAATGTGACGCTGGTTTTCAGGTGGAGCCAGAAAGTAGATAGAGGCACAGCCAAACAGTGAAAATTAAGCTCAAATGAAAACTTAAACTATAACATACTAATTAATTAAACAAAATAAAATAATTTTTAATTATAACACAAACAATCTGTCATTATACAGATATATTTTAGAGGACAAAATCATATATCAATAAATTAATTAGGTATTCAAAGTAGATACTTAGACTATGATACAGATAAATACTTATGTAATACAAAATTAAAAGGTAGCATTAATAACCTGCAAATTAAAATAGTAATCTTAAAAACGGTGACGGAAAGAAGTAAAACAAATTCATACATGTTTTACTGCTCTAGCGATATGCAAACATTTCAGTCGTAATGCATTATTAATTATTATATATCCAATTATTAAATAAATAAATAATATGAAACGATGATGATGTTGAAAGCTATAGTCTAGTTTTCCACCTCCAGACGTGTTTCCGTTCCTTGACCGCGTGGTGTACCTGTGCCTCGGTGACGTGGTGTATGCCGGGCCCACCAGGAACCTTCTAGACTACTTCGGCAGCATCGGGTTCCCGTGCCCTCAGTTGGAGAACCCACTCATGTACTACTGTGAGTTTATTACGTTTTAATTGTTTTATGGGCTCAACCTTACCTCTAGTGATATGTCATTTATTTTAAAACTAGCGGCCGCTTGCGGTTTCACATGCGTGGTTCAGTATTTTATGTTCATAACCAGGCTATCTACTATCTGTGTACCAAATTTTATCCAAATACGTTCAGTTAGTAGTTTCGGAGACTATTCAATGCAAACAAACAATCAAATCTTTCCTCTTTACAATATTAGTATAGAAAACACCCGATGGTGAGTCGAGTGTTAAGAGGTTACTTGAGTTTAAGGGCCCCGCTACACGCAATGTCTTACCTGAGAGCATGCCTGCCTGCACAAACCGGTTTGTGTGTAGCTGGGACATAAGTGACATTGTCATTCACTAGATACTTTCTTTGCGATTTCGTCTGAAAAGTTGTTATATCTGTGTATTTAAAAAATGGCTATAAATACAATCGGCATCAAAACAGTTGCTAAATCTTATGAATATTTTCACAACCCTCTTCAAAGCAACAGTTCAGGGTTCAGGATTCGCGATGTCGCAGCACGAAAATTGTCTGCCCCCAGTTGTCCAGCTACTGAAGCTTCTTACATACAATAGGTAGGTACCTAATTCTGTGCCAGTACACTGAATCATCAATCACCCTTTCAGACAAAATTCAACTTTACAATAATTTAGTTCGGATGTGCCAACTGCCAAGTACCTACACTGAACCATTAATACCCTTTAAATCGAACTTCAACTTTCGCAGTATGCCTATCAACGGTGGACAGGCGTTCCCGCGAGCGCTTCATCGAGTCCAACCACCAGATCGCGGCGCTGGTTGAGAAGTTCAAACTGGAGGGGCAGGGCATCATGCAGGGCCACATGGGCGAGCACAGTCGGATCGTCAACCCAAACAAGGCTTATGGGAAGCCGGGAGGGGCGCATGTCGTCTGGATGCTATACGTGTGAGTACAGCCAGCAGGCGGACTTAGATCGAGCTTCATTGAGTCCGGTCAAGTTAAGTCGCCAAAAATAAAAAAATAAACCCAGTCGCCCCCAGTGGTGGCGAAACTGGTGGTGGCGACTGGGCATGACCGATCGAGACCACCAGATAGCAGCGCTCGTGGACAAGTTCAAACTGGAGGTGCTGGGCATCATGCAGGGCCACTTAGGGAACACAGCCGGATCGTCAACCCGAACAAGGCTTATGGGAAGCCGGGATACTCAACGGGACACGCTTTGCCTTCATCACAACTGAGGCTTAGTAATGATTAAGCTATATTAAGTAGGTAGTAGGTACCACCTGTAATGAAGGTGAGATCGCACTATTTCCCAGTAGCCATAACCACTGCGCCCTGCGGCGAACTGGCTTATGTACGGTTTTTTTTAATGAATCGCGCTTCTCTCGGAGTCCTCAACCACTGAGCAGCTGCGGGTTATCTTAACTTAACAATGCTGAAGCTTAAAGACTCGTATGAGATTGTGGTCGCCAGCCGGGCAGACTTATAATATCAAGACCTACTATACCAGTCGGTACCTAAGTATACTCTATGGGAGACAAATGGGACAAAGCACATAACGGCTATTTCGGCAGGCTATACTATACTATAATTATAGGTAGGTATGTAGTATATATATATTATATGTCAATAAACGAACTGTCACGTTATAACTAACAAAATTTGGATGTTATTCCACTGTACAATACTTAGTTGGGTAATTTACACGAGAAAGTGTTCTTCGTATAACTTCCGTCACGATTTTTATTTTTCATTAAATTCTATGTACCGACAATAAAACTGGCAAAATACGTTAGGCTTAATATATTTGTAAATTTTGCACATCAATAACAATTTAGTTTTGGATTTACGAACTGCTCACTCCACACAGAATTTGATGAATAATAAAAATCGTGACGGAAATTATACAAAGAACACGTTGTCGTGAGAATGGCCGAGTTACGCTTTTCTTTTTTAGGCGTATGTTGGCGTCAATATTCAACCTGAAGAAGAACGGACTCAAACAGATGTTTATGCGACTATTTTCACTGCCGCTGTATTTCCTGATATTATGGGTCTTTTACAACGAAGCTAAGGTACCTATCTACCATCACATCTTCTACTCAGTGGCCCTACCGTGTAAGTGTCGTCGACGCGTCGAATATGGGCGCAGCTCTTACACGCGAGCGCTGATGCTATAGCTCTGTATCACACGCGAGAGTGGAGTATCAACTAACGAAAAGGAATTTTATTGTTAGGACGATAACGTTGAAGTTGCGCTGTACGAAAACGCCGTCGGCAGTCAAATTGAAGTCGACAGCGATGCCGACGGCACTTACGCGGTAAGGCCACGTAAGTCAGTTCTCATCTTCTACTTAGTTAGTTAGTCAGTTCCGAGTACTGTCGATAACATTATTGTTAAAGGTACTGTTGTTGATGTGGTTGATATATGTTGATGTTGAGATATGGATATAATATATTTGCAGAAACCTAAACTATGCAGGAAATCAGTCTTGAAATATACATTCACTTACGTGCTAGTGTTGTAGCTATACAGGAAGCTATTTTGGAGTATTTAAGATATTCTATAGGGTCGCTAGTAAAACACTAAATCACTTACACAATTTAAAATTTACTTTCACTTCTCTTTATAAAATACAACTAATTAGTACAGAGGTGAGCGAGCGACTGTGTCGCTTCCTGTAGGGCTTTAATTAAGCGTCTATTACACGTACTTATACCGGCCCGGTGTACCGTGTATACCGTGTAATAGACGCTTTAACTTTTATACACGGGATTGGGAGGACAGGAGCTGCGTTATTGTACGTATAGGCAAACATACTGTGTGTGTGTCCCCACAATTATGAATTCAATTGCAACTCTAACTTTGTTCAAAGGACTACCAAAGAGCCTTCATAACAAAGAGTGGACTGATTTTCAACGCGATGGTCGGGACTTACTTCGTCAGCATTATGAACACGATATGTTTATGTAAGTTGCAACCTTAATTTATCAGCGATATTTTTAAATGATCTTTATCACTTTAACCCTTTTCAGATAAAAATATTGGTGATGCGTGTAAATAGCTACCACTGAAAATGCGGGGATCTAACGGTTTCTATAAAGGGTTGATAACGACGGCTTGGGGAGAGGTTAACATCAAATAATGAATACACTCATCAAAGGGCAAAATATGGCGCAATGCCTCAAGCGCTTACCTGATGTTCCTCCGCTCATCCACCTTCAGACACGACGGCCAGGAGCCGACACGACCGGTCACCAATTGTCCAAATAGTCCGTTACATAAATCAACAATCTTCTGTATCTTATGGTGGGTTGTAAAAATGCACTTCCCACACACTATAATAGCGAAGAAAGCGTAAAAAGACACGAAGTCCGATATTTAATTATTAATAAGCGGAGGAGAATTATAATTTATTTTCATGCGTTCCAGAGACCTTTTTATTTTATAAAACAAAAAACGAGAGCCCGCCAAAATGTTCTTTTGTTTTGTAATTCTTCACGGCATTGGGACCGTGGCAGATTGGCCATCCGGCAGGTTCACAGATATCACACGGTGGCGCAAAAGAGCAGTTCACCAATCAAACCTCTTTTTTGAGTGAAATTAAATGATGTTAAATAATCGCCAAACCAAATATCTCAATACTTTCATTACCTTATGAACTTGTTAACTCTAACATGAGTACGCAATATTCAGCAAAAGTGTTAATATTTATGCGAAAATAAAATCGTGCAAAAATTGTGCATGCAAAAATGTATTTACTGCCAAAGCGGCTTCCGAAGTATAGGTACATTCTAAGATTTTGTTGAAAATGAACTTACGTTATAACAGCACGAATTTACGATCCGCTCCGAAACCGTATCTTACTAACAAAACTTCTTTTAATCCAATTTCTAGTCGACCCATACCGCACTCGGTACTATCAAGAATCACAGGAGGGCTTGTACAGCGGTGCAAGTCTTCTATTTTCCTGGAATCTTGTCTCCTTGGTGTTCTCTTTCATCAGTACCTTCGCTTCGGCTGCTATCGTTTACCCGTAAGTTTTTGGACTAAGTTTTATCTGCTACTGCTTATACCCACATATGGTATGGCAGTTGTGTTTAAGGTGCATCAACCCCACAAAGCCGATTTCTTTCTCAGACACCACCCATGATATGAAAATAGATGTTATTACTTGGAACTTGAAATGATTTAAAAAGTTCATAACATAAGTCATTGTCATAAACCATTTGTCACTACTGCTAGGGTACTGGACTTTCCGCATGGTAAGATAAGGAGAATAGTCCATCACCAGCCACGGCGCAGGCCCAATGCGAATTGATGGGTTTCAACGACTGGAAATACTGCCGGGACCAAGCACGTAGGAGCTCGAAGTTATAAATTCTTGGTGACATGGGTCACCAACCATTCTCCTCTTATCGTATGAGGATTAGTGGCCTGGCCACCTCTGGTGTCAGAGTTTATCAAGTCATCTATAAGGCTTGTCGCCTACTTGGCCTTGTGTTGTGATCTTAGGCAATTGAATCCAGCCTATCAATTTTTTTTTACATCTAGATCCGCAAAGTAATGCCCGTGTTATTCTTCCAGCATCCTTGGCGACATAAGTGAAACCCTAGACTACGTGTATTTCGCGCTGGCGCTGTGGTCGTGCTACATCTATGGCGAGCAGCAAGCCATCGCGGTCATGATGATCGTCAAGAATGGACTTATCGCTGCAGTTGTCAACGTGTACATCACTTGCATTTACGTGATGCTGGCCAGCGGTGTGCTGAGGTAAGAGGAGGGGCTGAATTGGTCAATATTTTTCGTCTTGTGTTCTTGCTACATCTACCGCTAGCAAGTAGTAACTGCCATCGCGGTGATTGCCAGGAGTTCTTAGCTGCCTAGTGCGCTATATGTCTTAGATAAAAGGCTCAGTTTGATCAATGTTTTTAGGAAATTTGGTCTATTGTTGTCTTTTAATTCTCTTAATGGCTTGATAATAATATCTACTCGAAATATTGTAAGAGTCAGACAGAACCCCTGGACAAAGTGAGATATTTGATGTTTTGAAATTATTAAACTACAGTACGTTTTTGATACTATTTGTTACCTAAATTACATTATTCTGACGTCAGAATGTCTGACCACTTTGTATTCATCAGAATGTCTGACCACTTTCTTTTCGTATTTTATCACTGTTCATCGAGGTACTAAATAATGTAATTTAGGTATCAAATAGTATTAAAAAGGTACTGTTAAAATTGATAGTTGCAAAACATCAAATATCGCACTTGGCCCAGGAGTTCTGGAGCTTACGAAATAATTACTAAAAACCGCTGTGGCAAAGTCAAAAGAGTCAATAGCAAAAAGGTTTTTGAGCATTTTGAGACTAAGCAACAACAAATCCTTGAAATGTAAGGACTCTCATTCTAAAACTAGAATGCAATAGTTTCAGACTGTTATATTTATTTTTCTCTTTCAGATCCTACAAAGGCTTCGAGGACTGGCTCTACTACATAACCTACATCACGCACACGCGGTACACGTCCATATTCTTGCACCACAAAGTGTTTAAGCAGCCAGCCTTCAACATCCTGCCGTATAGCGACCAGGAGAACTGCTCCTCCATCACCAGCCTCATCCAGACATCTTCCACCCTCAACACCAACTCAAATGCCAACTGCAGATATGCCAGCGGCAAGGCTTACCTCACTGAGAGATTCACTTCTAAGAACTTCGCAGGAGATCTTTATGCTTCAGGAGACTTTAACCTTGACTTCAACCTTGGTATATCTTTCGCTTTTTCAGTTGGTATCATGGTTATGAATAAATTTATTTACCTGATGCCCCTGCCGGGTTACATTAAAGATAAATTTCGAGAGTGATGCACAATTTTTCAGGCATATTAAAATTATAAATTTTAATGGCCGGTTTCAACACCGACAGTTATGGATAGCTCGTTTGAAATAATTTCAGATTACAATATCAAATTAGCTTCCAAATATTCACCTATTCAGAACTAATGTGTCGGGGAGTCGGGGGTGAAACTGGTTCAGTCTTATATTATATTATAAAATAAGCGCTAAAATCCGCCCAGAAATAGATCTAAAACTATTAAACATAAGTATTATAAATAAAATATATTTCTAATAAAAAATTGCAGTTTTATTAAAACAAAATAGTTGTGTAAAATTTTATTTAACATCACTTACGAACTACAACACATTTGCAAAAGTGCAAAGTTATAGCTAGCTTAGTTAAAAAAAGATACTTTATCCATACAAGGATTTCCACCATTTTCAACTTTATTTAGATAACTTACAAAGTTATGGAAATACATAAGTCTTGGTTTAACAGTAAGGTAAAAAACATAATAATATGATAGGGTAGTATTGCAATAAGTGAAAATTTAACAAAAATTTACAGTCGCGATATTTACATTTTGAAATATCGTTGACAAACCATGCCATGCTTGGCTGATCTTGTGATAAAAAGAAATATTATCCTGGTCTAGTTCTAGATTACCCCAAGTTGCAATGCAGATTAGATTGAATTGAATCAATCGAGATTGAATTAACAAAGTCGGTAATTATGACTTATAATAAGTAGGTAATTAAACTCATACTGGAAATAAGTAAATAAAGTAATTTTGTACTCTAAAAATCGATTGTAGCGCCAATTAAAATCGAATTAACGTCGAAAATCAAAATCAGTATTAATTTATTGACATTCAATCTCGATCACAACGCGGTCGCGTCAAGAGTAACCCAGCTAGATGCAAATCGACTGTAAAAATATGAACTGGCCCTGACTGTAGGGGTCATACACCCAAAGTAAGAGGTCAAATAGGTTTATTTTTTATAACTTTTTAATTTTGCATTTTACAATGCTATTTTTATGTGATACTAGAAAAAAGCAACTAGTCCCATGTCGCCCTGACGGGGCGGGTTTATTTTTACTATAAAAATCACGTACTTATAAAATCATTACCACTCAATTAATACCAACCAGGCTTGTTAGCGGTCATAATATAATTTCAAAAACGCTCAGTGACAGGTGGTCATCTTTCTAAAGTCGTCTTCTTCCCAAAGTCGTCACTTTCCTAAGTGATCACCTTCTTAAGTGGTCTCTTTACTAAGTGGTTACCTTCCCTAGTGGTCACTTTCATATTTTTTTACCGACTTCAAAATAAAGGAGGAGGTTTTCAATTCGACGGAATCTTTTTTTTTTACATTTTGCGACTAGCACGCTTATTATATATTAAAACAACAGGACTAAAACGCGACATTGTTGTGTGGCGTTTTAGTCCCGTTGTTTTAATATATAATTATAATAGAATGCGAAAGTTTCAAATCTTATAGCACGCTTATTATTTAATCTAATTATTTAATCGTAATGTGTAGCGAAACTCTTTGGTATTTACTTAAGTTTTAACGTTGGAAATCTTTTTTCGATCGCGTCTGTAGCACCCCTTTTTCAGCAAAAGCGAAACATGCCGATATTCCCGCTATTTCTAGCTCAATATGATTAAGGTATCAAAATGTTTTTATTGACGAGGTTAATAATATACAAAAAATAACATTGACATAATCATATATTTAATTCATAAATTAAACAAAAACGCTCTAAAGTTTTTCATTTTTGGGGGTACCTTCTACCCGATATCTACTCTTATATATGATGTTTTTTACATAAACTCAACATATTTATGTTTAGAAAGTTTTCTTATGTTTAAAAATCTCGGAACGTTTTTCGAAGTTATGACGAGTTTACGAAAACAGCCACACCATATTTGAGCGATTACATAAACATGCAACAACATGGATGTCTCCTGGTACTTTTCGTTTAATATTTATTCTATTATTGCAAACATCTTTCTTTTCTTCTTTAGCCACAAGAAAGTCACGACTTAAGAATAAGATAATAACAGTGACCACAAGAAGATGACCACCTGTCACGGAGCACTCAAAAATTACCCATAGTTTTGTGATTTGGAGTTCTAAAAAATTACAATGACAAACCTTTCGCTGGCAATAAACAAGACACAATAGATTTTTTATTGTTATAAATTATGATATGTCTGCTTGCCAGTGCAGGGATTAATGACATAAGAAGATTTTAATTAACATCATTCGAAATATATTAAAATCAGTGGGGTTCTCAGGCATAAAATAAAGAGGATTTAAGGAACATAATAGTTAACTCGAAATTATTCATAACTGGAGCCATCAACCCAATCATGATTGTATTGACAGAGTAGTACAGTTCTTTTATCTCACACAATAAACTTTAACTGAAATTAAAAGCCTGTATGGATAGAGCAGTCAAATATACCATTATTATAAAACATTACTTGACACTGATTATGTGATTGTAAAGTCTTCAATGACTTTGGGGTATGTGTATATTACAGCTTCAGACTGCACATCATTGTCATTGTCGGCTATACATGATGTTCCTTCATCTGAAAATCATTAAAATTTGATATACTAATTTTATTGTCTGTCTAATAATAAAAATAAGTATGTCTATTTGCTTAAATAAATTACCTGAAGGAGGGCCATATACAACTATTTTATTTAGCTTGTTAATTGTCACCTGTAAAAAGAAAAAGATAAATATCATTGGAATACGATAACCTTTTTTAGATAAAAAGGTCTTAAGAAATGGGCAAAGCACATCGCCATCAGTAGCCTTACCGCCTAACGGTATTGCTTGCTATAGTAATAAAACTTAAAACGCTCTTAAAACTCTTCAACAATAGGATTTTTGTTCAATCCCTACATATTTTTATTCATTATTGGATATTTCTATTCACTATTGCATTTTTTGTATGAAAGTGATAGCGTTAGCGAGGTGTACCTTGTTGGTGGTTTGAAAATTTAAAATGATAGCAATCGCCTAAGCAATAGCGATTAGGCGGGAGACTCCCGGGTATATGTTTTATGTATAGGTACATGAATCAGGCTGTGGCCAAAACTAAGACCCTCAATATAAATATTTGATGAACAAATGAAAATCAAAACTCACAGGAGATAAGGCAGTTTCTCTAAACTTTTTCAGGTACAACTTTAAGGGCTCCACATAATTATCGAATCCCAGAGCATTCATAGCAAAAAGAACATCTTCACCATTTATTGTTTTTCTCTTTTCTACTTGACATCTATCGCTAGCCTCACTAGTAACAAAAGAAATAAATTCTGATATGCATTCCTGTACACATTCCCTTGCATCTTTTGCTATCTGAAAATAAACATGTTTTAAAAAAATATAAATAATGTTTGAAACATTTGGTCATTACAATATATTTATTGTATGACAACCTTTCCGTTTTCAGGAATTGCTCTTTTCATTATCTTTGCTATGTTTGCGATTGGCAGGAAACGATCTTGTTCTCTAAGTTGCACATTTTTCCCTCCGCAGTTGGAGTCTGAATTGTTTTCTTCTTCTGAAAAGTTCATATATTGTTGCATTACACACACAGATGGTATCTTACAAGATTGGTCAAGAAATCATATCTCTGCTAGAAATATGCACATTTTAGCACCTACCTAGGACGTCGTCAGAGTTCAAAACATATGTTTCTTCATCTACGAGGAATCCACTGTCCAATCTAATAAGTTCACCGTTGATTTCGTCGTTTTCCATGGTTTTTCATCAAGGTTACAAAAGCTAGGTTATGTTTAACAGTATCTGTTTCTTTAAATTAACCACTATAAAAACTGGTCTGTATTCATATTATTTATCAATTGTAAAGAAATTATTTTCAACAATTCCAATCCCAAATCCCAATATTTTGTGAATCTTGTTTACATACAACGAACCAAATCTCACCAATCGCCACATTCGCCAATCACACACAATCACAAATTCATTGATTATAGTGTTGTACGAAACGCTTTATAATTTGACAACTATCAATTGAACTAGATTAAACTAATTATGTTTTAAAGAGGCTACTTTCCAGTTTTAGCCGACCTCTGTTATTCCGCAGCGCATATGGCGTGGACACCGGACACGGCGGGCGTGGATATTATGAATATGGCAATAGGGACACGGATTTTTTTTTCGATACTTTTGGGTATCGAGTACTTTTGATTCAATACCAAGTGCTTTTGTACACTTTGTTACTTTTACTAATGAGTACTTTTTGGAAAGTATCCTATGGAATAAATCATAAGAAGGATTTATTAAAACTAGGCTTTAAAATTTACATACTATAATTTTTGATTGATACATTCACTATCCAGTTAGGTAAGTCCAACTTCGAGAAAGAGATCTCCCGTCGAATCCAACTCGGTTGGGCAGCATTCGGGAAGCTCCGTAAAATCTTCGCGTCCAACTTACCGCAGTGTCTCAAGACGAAAGTCTATGACCAGTGTGTGTTGCCAGTGATGACTTACGGTAGTGAAACGTGGTCGCTAACTATGGGTCTGATAAGAAAGCTCAAGGTCACCCAGCGCGCAATGGAGAGGGCTATGCTCGGCGTTTCCCTACGAGATCGAATCAGAAATGAGGACATCCGTAGGAGAACTAAAGTAACTGACATCGCTCGTAGGATTGCTCAGCTGAAGTGGCAGTGGGCGGGACACATAGCGAGAAGAACCGATGGCCGTTGGGGCGGAAAGGTTCTGGAATGGCGACCGCGCACAGGACGTCGCTCCGTGGGTAGGCCCCCGACAAGATGGACCGACGATCTGGTGAAGCTCGCGGGAAGCCGCTGGATGCGGACTGCGCAGGACCGATCGTTGTGGAGATCCTTGGGGGAGGCCTATACCCAGCAGTGGGTGTCATGTGGCTGAGACGACGACGACATTCACTATAATGGTACTGTAAACTGAAAGTGAGACTTTACAAAACTGATGAATTTTAAGGAAAATATAAAAAAACATCAACTCGTCTTAAGTTATTCTCAGACTGGACTCTACAAGACTGTCAAAGATTTCCAATCTACTTTGAACTTAAAAAACGTAGGCCGTTAAGGGCAAAATTTTCTGAAGTGTCATTTTGCATAAACTGTACAAACGAATTTGAACTTTATTGGTGAAAGAAAATAAAGTTCCTTATTGCTCTAGTATTTTGTTCTAATAATGATGATTAACATTTTGCGCTAAGGGGCCCTAATCTATCTGCAAAATTAAATGGCGCTCCTAGATATCGTAAAGTGGAAACTTCAATTACATATCTCGATTAAAAGCAGAGTGAATGCTTTGTAATGGAGGATAAATTTTTACTATTAAATTAGGATTATTTGTGATTCATTATTTACTAAGAAATCTTGCGGCCCATTAAAATAGTATTTATTTATTTATTCATTTAATGAATAAATAATAAATAAATTCCCGTTAGGGCGACATGAGATGATGAGACTAGTTGCTTTTTTCTAGTATATTTTCTTGTTTAATATTTATCTGTTAACTGTCTAATTTTTCTAATAGCATATGCAGCTGAGCCAAGCCTACCAGCTAATGCCGCGATATGTGGGGCCCATTGGAGTTTAGTGTCGATTTAACTGTTTTCTTGAGTAACACCCAAGAAAACAGTTGAATCGACTAAATCTAATTTTTCTTTATTAATTTTACATTAGGTAAAGAAAATTGGATACATTTGTTTTCCTTGCATTAAGTTGTAAGTTATTTGCATCAAACCAAGTAAGAATTTGAGAAATTGCCATCTTTACATCGTCATAATGAGTTTGATTTCTGTCAATGTTAAAAATAAGGATCATCCGCAAACAAGACAATGGTAAATCATTTATGTAAATTAAAAATAGGAACGGACCTAAGATAGAGCCTTGAGGCACGCCCATCTTACAAGACTGCCGGACGATTTTACGCCATTAATATCAACGTTTTGTGTCCTCGAACTGAGATACGGCAGTAACAACTTCTCAGCATTGTCCTTTACAGCGTAGTGTTAAGTTAAGCTTCAACAGCAGCGGCGTCTGATGATCTACGCAATCGAAAGCTTTGGATAAGTCGCAAAAAATGCCTAGAGCATTCTGCGACCGCTCCCAGGGCCTTAAAGACGTGCTTTAATAGCGCGACCGACAGTTGTAGACCGACTCTTTGTAAAACCAAATTGTTTATTATGCAAGAGATGATTCATATTAAAGTGCGTTAATAACTGTTCGCGTATTATTTTTTCAAATATTTTACTTAAGACGGGTAATATTGAAACTGGTCTATAATTACCTACTAGGGTCTTCTTTATCTCCAGATTTAAATAATGGTATTACTTTACTTAATTTCATAAGATCAGGAAAAATTCCTTGATCAATACACAGATTCAAAATGTCAGCAAGATAAGGAGCAATAGTATAAACAATTCCTTTGACTATATTTACAGATACCCTACACACAAGTATGTAGAATTTTTCATTTTTAGTGATTTAAAAGCTATTACAGTGTCTATAGCATCGATTTTTTTTAACAATGACTCGCATTCAGACCTTATTATATGGATAGAGTATTTAAGTACGAACAATAGTTACTGAGACAGCACATTTCTTAACCGTAACCATTCCGAGATAAAAGTACTTATTCATCACTATTATTTTCTAGATTAAGGTTAAAAATAACTAAATTTTTGCAATTATTTCTGGCTTATAAGAATGGCCGATTATTTTAACAATATATTATATGTATAAAAATTTAAAAATAAAATAATAATGATAATTATCATATTTTACTTATCGGGGGAATGGCAGCATTTCGCTACCGTCCCAGAAACTAATGAGCTGATTATTGAATATATTGTTAATATTATTTAAAATAGTATTATTATTTAATACATTGTATAAATAATAATATTTCATTGGTAAAAGTTGATAAAATCTCTTTTTTTTTCAGTTTTTAAGCTTTTTTACCTTTTTGTGGTGTGGTAGCTTTTTGCGGTTTTTGTGGTAAAGCTAGAGACATTAGTTCCTTTTTTTTGCCACGTTCATCATAAGCCTTGTCGCACTATACTCGGTTTTGGTTTATGTTCAACTGATATTTACTTACTATAATGTCGTAGGCCAATGGGCATGAATATCGGAATCAGACTTATATTTGAGTTCTAAAATAAATCCGGAGACAACACATGAAGGTTAAATAAAGACTTTGGGCCTATAATATTATACCTGTGCGTGTTATAGCCATATTCCTGTTGCTATGCCAGCTCAGTTTGCATCCTAGCGGGCTCATTTGATTTTGCTAATTCAGGCACAATTTGACCTTCAGGGATTTGTAATGAATGAAAAAGCAATCCCTATCAAGGGAGTGAGGTGGCCGAGATAGAAACGGGCGTAACGTGTTACCCTTTTGACGTGCTGCACAAAGATGAGCTGCTGGTCTAGGTGAGACCGCCATATTTGGCAGAGAGTTGCCAGGGGATGGATTTACCCAGCCCAGTAGTGTAGGGGGCGTATAGGTCACGTGCAATAACATAGATACACTTAGCAACTTTGCCACATCAACATCACATTACAATATTGAATGATATTTGTGGACAGAGAGAGCTGAAAAATATATCAATACGAATACGATTAAGTTGTTTTATTGTATTTCATTGTACCTACTCAATCCCACCTCATATCTAATGTGTGAAATTAACAACATGACCAATTTAATTTTTAAAGAAAATGTGTAATTCCGATATTAATATCAAAATTCCGATATTGAGATCTAATATCGGAAATCAATATTGGAATTGAAAGCCTTCCGATATTAGATGCCCTAAGGCCAATAGTTTAACTGGGCCGATCGAGCCGGCCCAGCCCAGTTCAACGCACTTCAACGATTGGCCCACGACCACAGAACAGAAAATTTCTGTTCTGTGCCCACGACATTAACATTATTTCTGAATTTCCTCTACTTAGAGACTTAGTTTAGTATCAATTGTAATCTAAAATATCCATAGAAGAGTGTAATCCATCAAGATCATTTTCTTTCTACTTAATGCAATCGATGTGGAACTATTCAATTTAAACTACCGCAACCAATACAATCACACCACATCACTATACACTTCACTACGTCGTTTTAGAAAATGTAGGTTGTTGATTTCCTTTTCAGCTGATATTTTCCAAAAAAAACAGCTAAATCAACTGATGGATCCATAAATCAAACAAAACTACCCATATTTCAATGCAGACCGTTCAATAATTGATATTGATTAAGGTTATACCAAGTTTGGGGGGCACTGAACATACCTCTGGGAATTGATTATTTTTTCCAAATTCATTGCAAATATCAACTAGGATGGGTGTACCGAAGTTCTTTAGGTATACGAGTGAGCGTTACCCTTGCCTCAACGAGCTAGTGAAGCAGTATCAGGTGAGAAAAATATTGTGTCAGACCAAGACAAGATACCTATCTAATTTTATATTCTTACCTTCAATGCATTACTATTGTACACCAGGCATTACTATTGTACACTAACCTGTTTAACATGTGCCTGCTGTTGACAATAACATTTGTTTAACTAATTCATTAAATCATAAATATTGCATAAAGTCCTACATCTATTATGAAATTTTGAAGACAAATATCAAGTCTTTGTTTTATATGTCTACTTTAGATATACCATAAAATATCTTTGGTACGTTTTATTATTTCAGATACCTGACTTTGACAACATGTATTTGGACATGAATGGTATCATACACAACTGCTCCCACCCCGATGACTCGGACCCCCATTTCCGTATAACAGAAGAGAAAATATTCAAAGATATCTTTCATTATATAAGTATTTTGTTCCAAATTATTAAGCCGAAGAAGCTATTCTTCATGGCTATTGATGGTGTTGCACCGAGGGCTAAAATGAACCAGCAAAGAGGCAGAAGGTATGTGTGCTTTTTATTTTGACAGGAAAAATTAAAGATAAGTTTTAATTAATCATCTTATATTGTATAATTAGTAACAAATATATATATATATATATATATCTATATAACAGGGGCGTGCATTCCATATAGGCAATTAGGCAGTGCCTACCTCATTCAAAACCTAAATAAATATACAATAAATGTTAAAGTTATTTTATTTTAGTTTAAACTTCTATTCAACACTCGCCCACTAAGATTTTCCTTACGCCAAATACTTAATAGTCTCCAAATTGCCTACTCGAAACAAGCAGCGTTTCATACAAGAATACAACTTATTTAGAAAAAGTATTGCTCAAGTATAAACCGCCCACGGCAAAAAGGGCGCTATATGTACGTGCAACATTCAGTTTAAACGTTTGCACACCAATACTGTACATAATTATAACAATAATTTTGTAATTTTAAGTTTCTGCTGATTATAATAATAATAGTTTCTTTCTAATTTTGCAATGAATATATAAATAATTGTCATCAAAAATGTTAAAACAAAATAGGTATGATTAGATGTTGATTTCTTGTAGGTTTAGATCAGCTAGAGAGGCTGAAAAGTTGGAAGAAGATGCTAAAGCAAAAGGTATACACTTAAAATTCAGTCTGTATACAGTAGATGATATTTAATTTAGTAAATCTAATAATTACATACCTAATATTTTAGGTGAAGTGTTGCCATCTGAAAAACGTTTCGATAGTAATTGCATCACACCTGGGACCGTTTTTATGGCACGCTTACATGAGCAGCTTAGATATTTTGTTAAGGAAAAGATTTCTACAGACCCGCTGTGGTCGAAAGTTAAGGTTATTCTTTCTGGACATGAGGTATGTAGAAGGTTATATAATATGTCTTAAATAGATTTATGAATGTACAGTAATTTAAAAATGTTTCATGCTTCCACTCCCTGGAGATTTGCTTAAATGTTGAAGTAAATACTACTACCAGCTGACTAATGGTTGGTTTCTGAATTGAAAATTTCAAGTTGAGTATGCCTCAAAGTCAATTCAAAGCAAAATGTTCATACAATATCACGCGTAAGTGATGTTTGAGACATTTTCAATTCAGAAAACGACTATATTATTATGAGCTTAGAATTCAAAGATCTACTCAATTCATATAATATTAAATCCACAAAACATGCTTGTGTTGAATATTTTGTTGTTATACATTAAATACACTGTTCGTAATTGATCAGAGATGTAAGAAACGAAATCCTTGTATTTTGTCCAGACTCCTGGAGAAGGCGAGCATAAGATAATGGACTACATTCGTTGGTCGCGCTCGCAGCCCGACTACGACCCGAACATTCGGCATTGCCTTTACGGGCTGGACGCTGATCTCATCATGCTGGGAATGTGTACGCACGAACCTCACTTCGCACTACTTAGGGAGGAGGTAAGCTTCCTACTTGGCAAGCTGTTGCTGCTGTTTGCATATTAGGTTCTAAGTTTTCTCCCTCCAAGAAGGATATGAAGAATGGTCACTAGAAAAATATTTAGAGTTATTATAAATACTAATGCTTTATCACCAGTGATCGGATTATCAGATAAATATTTACCTAAACTTAGTTTTTGGCTAGGAAATTATGGAAGTGGTTTCTTAAAATATATTTTTTTTATTTAACCCCGGGATTCCACAAACTTTCGATATACCTAGGAAACGGTGCATCGTAGCACAAAAATAATATATTTTTCGTCCCCCTACGCTACTCATAAATCACCCTCTTACAATTTATTGATATAAGAAAAGTCCAAAAATCCAAAAAAGGGTTAAAAAAAATTCAAGTTGCGGTTCCATAGTAATTTCACTCGAAAATTCGGCTAAGTCCGGGATTTTTTTCAATACAAAAGTGCATTCCATAACAGCTAACACCTCAACGTTAGGTAAATATGCATCTGATTATCCGACCACTGTTTACACAGACCTATGAGACTACTCTTTACCTACGAAAAGAGCGCTTCAAACTATATGAGAACCTAGCGTATCGAATATTTCGTACTTAAGATGTGTGTTTATGTCTAAAGTTTAATGACGAGCTCTTCTAAGAAAGCACTGCACAATTGACCATTTTCCTTTCTGAGTGACGCGTGTTTTCATAGCAATGATCTCAAGCAGACTAACTCAGTTCATAAAACTTTGACACGCAAGGTAGGTACACTTTTACCGTCTATAGCGATATAGATCTGTGACTGTGTGACTGTTTATCACTGTAGACTGCTCCGATCCGACCCGACCCGCCCGTCTGGTGGACACAGTCCTTTAGTAGATGTATCTTCATTTTTCCACTCTACGACCTCCACAATCTTCATAACTTATTTAAGCGTAATCAGAACTGTTACCTTAGGGGTCACAGCTTCAAGCTCAACCAATCGCAAACAACAACCCATGCAAACATTTTATCAGTAACAGAGTCGTCAAAGAGTGGAATAAGCTTCCGGAAGATGTAGTCCTCGCCTCTAACGTCAATCAATTCAAAAATCGACTAGACAGATATTTAGAATTTAAATATTGAACAAAACGCATAGATAGCAGGATACAGGCGCTATCAGTTGTTACAACTGCTAGCCTGTTAATAATAATAATAATAAGCAACAAAAAGTTTATATTGTGCCAATAGTTCTTTCTGCAACAGGGGTAGTACCCAATAATCTGCGTCAAAGCCTCAACATCATTTGATTGACCTGAAACCTAACATAATGAATATATTACAAAAAGCCGCCATCTTAAACACCTGCAGAATCGTACGAAAGTTCCTACAAATGGATGAAAATAATCAAACCACATTAAATACACCATTAACTCACCTCACCCTATAATTTACTTGGCCTTGCCCGTAATTATAGGTAAACCAGCGAATGCTGAGAAAAAAAAATCTATCTAGAAAATAATAATTTTAATTCTGATCAAACATGATTTTTTCTAGGTCAAGTTTGGCAAAACAACGCAGCGAGCCACCAGTCCAGAAGAGACAAACTTTTATCTCCTACACTTATCGTTGCTTAGGGAGTACTTAGAACAAGAATTCATATCTATAAAGGATAAACTACCATTTGAGTACGATTTGGAGAAACTTGTAGACGATTGGGTGTTGATGGGTTTCTTAGTGGGTAATGACTTTATACCACATTTACCCCATATGCACATAGGAAATGACGCTTTACCCATATTGTATAGCACCTATATGAAAGTATTGCCTACTTTAGATGGTGAGTAAATTCTTTTTATTTTTTTAATTAACAATGTTTTTTTTTTATAATTGACTCAAGTGGCTCAGACGAGACAGGGGTTTTCCAGTATTTTTCTAGTAAAAAAATAAAAACAATAGTTTTAACAAATATTTTCATCATTCTAAACTTATTTCACACTAGATTGTATTATGTTTTACTCTATTGCAATAGAAAAAAAAACATTGGTTGGTACTTTATCAACGATCTGTTTTAGGTTACATAAATGAAGCAGGGGACTTAAATCTAGGAAGATTCGAAATTTTCATGCAAGAACTAGCAAAACTAGATAAGGAGAAATTCCAAGATGTCTATGCAGACTTAAAATATTTTGAGGCTAAGACTGGCAGGCGACCTAATGCGCAGGAGAGGAAAGAAGTGAGTACATAAGTAACAATTTATCTTCAAATATGGTAAATTATAAATATTTATAGTCAATGGCTACTTGATTGTATACTATATTTTGTTGAACTTCCTCAAACAAATGTCCAACTCAACACCTAACAATATGTAAAACTTCAAAGTTCACCCTACAGTGAATCTCATAGAAAAATGAAGTAACTATATAAGAAATACTCAAAAGAATATTGAAGGAAGTCATCAGTTATACTGTGACCACGCCCCCAGAAAAGCTGGGAACGACACGTCGGGAAATCTGAAAAAACATAAAAATCCAAAACAAGATGTTTTATTTTTTATTTGAAGATAACTTAATGATAATATCTTTTTTCATTGCTCACTCTTCGATTTCAGTACAAACCCAACAATGATGAAACATTTAATGTGAATGTTGATGATATCAAAAATGACAAACCTGATGACGAGTTGCAAGCACTTATCAATGCTACGCAAGAAATGGTACGTATACATACGATTAACTACGATTTTAATCACCCCTGTGTCACGACGAGATAGGTTGTATCATAAGTACATACATTGATGTGTCAGAAATTACAATTCGATGATTTGACAACCCTTTGGCATGATGTTCATCATGCATGCTACGCCAAAATTTATCTATGATTTATTGAAGCAATACTATTGTTATGATATATATATTTTTTTTATTGAAAAATAGCATTGAAAAATGACAAATTTAAAAAATCTTGAATCAATACTATTGTATTGGTGTAAATAGGATACATCGTTATGCTATGGCCGCGCCTATGATCCCGTTCTACCTGGCCCGAAAGTTCGTACGATAGACGCAAAAAAGTTAGGACGCTAAAGCGTGTGGTTGCATTTGCGTGCATCGTCCCGAAGTATGCGCCAATATCGAACGATAGAGTTAGCGCGCTAAGGCACCTGCGTGTATCGTGTATTACAAGAATTGTAGAATAGTATTGCAAGAAGCTTCAGGAGCCCGATTCTCGCGCTTTCGACATCTCGAATTCGACCCTTATATCCTTAATTTCTTTATTAAAATTTTTAGGAAAATCTCTACTACTGTCAAAATCCTTTAGTTTCAATTATCTTTGATAATCCTATAATGTCGAAATACAGATTTTTGACTCAAAAAAATGTCGAATTCGAGATGTCAAAGCCGCGAGAATCGGGCGGACAGATGCGACAGATGCGGCCGTAGAATTAGAAATGTAGCGTAGGTAGCTTAAACTCAAGTGGAACAGCACCTTAATGTTCTTCTGATATTAATTGATTATATTTAAAATCATTGCTGAAAATGAGAACTAGATTTTAGAAATGTTTTTATAAAACGATTAAAGCCACCCCACTGCAATGTATTTCGTTTGTTATGTTTATTTTATAGTTTATGGACGATATGGATAACGATGGAGAAGAATATGAAGAAACAAGTGATGGTAAATGTTTCTTTCATTATTATAAAAACCATGTATTGTTAATCATTGAAATCCAGTGGATGTACTGTACAATGTCGTTCAAAACATTTTTCTTATTAAAACTTGCCTGAAATTTAATTTTATAAACAATACCTATCAATTTTTTTAGAGGAGGCCAATATCGAAATGGAGTTTTTATTGCACAAGAAAGATTATTACATGAATAAGTTGGATTATTCAAAAGTGACCGAGTAAGTATCCATCAAATAAAATATTAATAAAAGTCATGAAACCGCGAATTATATAAAACTTGTCTTATACAGGGTGGATATTTAAAAGGGGGCACGAAGGGCAGGTACCTTAACCGATGTAGCTACATGAAAACGTTCTTAGGAAACCATCCTTAATTTTTTGAAAAATTTTAAACTTCATTCGCCGAATTTGAAAAAAAAATATAATGAGCAGAAAAATGACTTTCGATTTTTTTATGGCGATCGATCCTGTTTCTCATGAGGATCAAAACCCTCTTTGACATCAACTGAGGTATGAGCACTAGGAAAGTCATAAATCGCGAAAAACTATTTCCATACATTCGCTAACATAAGATAGGTAGATGAATCGTGCCGCGCGCTACCAGAAAACACGGAATGATACTTTCAGGCATATCCTAACAAATGCTTGGAAAATTTTTTTTCGTTTGAAAAGAGCCTAAAGTCACCCTGATATTAAGACGATAATTTAATTGAACTGGTTGAGAATTGATACAAAGATATTAAAAACAATAATAAAAAAATAATATCTAAACAACCTTCTAATTGGTAGCTCCGCCCGCCTGCCGGCGTGCCGCTGTGCCCTTCGTCTTTCTTTTTGTACAAGTACAGTACAACTATGTATGAAATAGCTTTTCCCGATTTCTGACTTTCCTAGTGCTCATACCTAAGTAGATGTCAAAGAGTGTTTTGATCCTCATGAGAAACAGGATCGATAGCCATAAAAACAATTTTTTTTGAAAACGATATTTTTCTGCTCACTGTTTTTTTTTTTAATCGGTGAATGCAGTTCAAAATTCCTCAAAAAATTAAGGATGGTTTCCTAAGAACGTTTTCATGTAGCTACATCGGTTGAAGTACCTGCCCTTCGTGCCCCGTTTTAAATTTCCACCCTGTATATTATAAACAATTACTATGTTGAGTAAATGTGTGTACAAAAATTCCAAATAAGTTGCAAGTTTAATAATGCAAAACATTTACGTTACATTTCCATTATATCTAATCTAAATGATTTAATCATTGAATAAAATAGGCTCATACCTGCACCCCGACGACCGCTTAACGGTAAAGCTTGTGCTATCGCTATAGCTATCGATTTTTCAAACCAACTACAAGGGCTCTCGCTGATGTTATCACTTTCATACTAAAAATGCAATAGTGAATCTAATAGATGAATAGAAATATGTAAGCATTAGACTAAAACCCTATCTATCATTAAAGGGTTTTATGAGTTTGAAGTTTGATAGCTATAGCGATAAGACACGCTATACCGTTAGGCGGTCGGGCCGCTGGGCAAAGCGTTTCCATAACGACATTGGTAGGTCCACAATGCCAGGAATCGAAAATTAGCTCCTATAGCTTTGTACTATTTGTCTTTGAAACCCTATTCTCGTTCGAAGGAATAAAGTTTATTTTATATTAGCTATGTTTTTAAATGTATAACCTGCAGTTGTCTCTTCTTTTCGTGTCGCTAGCATACGTAAACGGTGTCGGACCAAAATTCAACTACACGGATTGCAGTATGTCATGTCATCATATTTTATGTATATGTTTTCAATCTGTAACAACATTGATTGACTACCCTAACGATGCACTTGGTAATGATCGGCCTTTTGCGACAGAGTTCGTGGGTTCGAACCCCACCCGAGACTAATATTCACGTCATGAACATTCTGTGCATTCGGTGTCGAGTACGAACAATACTTAAATGAATACTAACAGTATTCATTTAAGTATTGTTTGTACTTTCTTTAGCAACGATATCTGTAATACTAGCGCTCATGTTACATTGTTATGTGTTACAGCCGTTAGAATATATTAATTTATGTTGATGTGTGTCGAGGATGAAAAAGATTTTGTTATGAATTCCATCCACCATATTGTGTATCGCATAGAATGAGAGCGCACGTTCAGCACGATCTAGTTTCCGGAGTTAAAAAACTAAAAAAGCGTTAAAAAGTTTTATTAGCTTGCAACATCTCACTGACTAGTGATACCTAGTTAAACCAGACACGACTCATAGAAACTAAGCTATCACTACTCACTCAGAGATAACTTTCACTATGCCACGTTATTGACGTTTTGTACCGATAGATGGCGTAACTATTCAATGCAATTACCCTGACATGTATCTATTATTTATTTCATTATTTTAGCGAGGTACTAGCAGACCAAGCGGAGGGTTACGTAAGGGCGATCCAGTGGAATCTGTTTTACTACTACAAGGGCTGCCCATCGTGGTGTTGGTATTACCCCCACCACTACGCCCCGTACATATCCGATATAAAGGGATTCAAGGACTTAAAGATTGAATTCGAGTTGGGGGATCCTTTTAAGCCTTTTGAACAGGTATGTATTTTATATAAATGTAACATATTTTATCAATCTTTAGTAATAAAAGCGTAAATTTGTCCTGCTCGAAGGACCAAACTTAAAGAATACAGACAAAGAAGATATCAGTGTAATAATTCTAGATATTAATTAATTAATTATAGTAATTTATAATCTTCAGCAATTTTAAATATCCTACCTGCCAGGGAACAGACCTCTGTACGATACGAAGCATAAGATGGATTGGTTAAAAACCCTTCACGCGGATAAAATACGGGTCGATGAGTAGCTTGTACTGATATTTAACCATATTTGATGTTGAAATTAATCAATAAAAAGTATATTAAAATAATTACCATCCCATTGTTGTTAAAATCCACCAATTCTCAATGGCTCTAATCATCCATTAGGGAGACCTGTGCCCCAACAGTGGGGACATTATATGATGATGAGCAACCTTATTATTATTTTGCCAGCTTTTAGCAGTTCTGCCAGCAGCCAGCAAACATCTCCTGCCATCGCCTTTCCACGATCTGATGACGGACGAAGATTCTCCCATAGTGCATTACTACCCGATCAACTTCGAGACTGATTTGAACGGCAAGAGGAACGACTGGGAGGCCGTCGTTCTTATACCTTTCATTGATGAGGTGAGTTATTACTTTTTTATGATCTTTTTCTTTAATGAAGAACGGGGTGACTTTTAGCCTTCATCATACGACCTGATTGGCGCAGGGGTACTAACCCACCTTCTGCGCCAGAGGTCCCGGGTTCGATCCCCGGACAAGACAAATATTTGTGTGCATGAACATGTCTATTTGTCTTGGTCTGGATGTTTAATATGTATATTATGTATGTATTTACAAAAAAAAAAGTATATATGTATGTTTATCCGTTATCTAGTATCCATAACACAAGTTCTTCATGATACTTAACGTGGGCTAGATAATTGGTGTGATTGTATGGAAATATTTATTTTATTTATTATTTATCATACCTGATGTTAAGCAGTGATAAGGAAGATGGAAGCGAGCTCCCCCGGAATCCTCATCAATGAGGACAACTGATTAATAGGGAGACGATTAGTCTTACTCATATCATTTATTATCTATATATTCGTTCTGATTTAAGTAATGATAATAAGGCTGGAGATTAAAGCGCGCATGGCACGGAATCCTCAACCACTGAGGAAATGGCTATAGTATCTCTAACTGCCGGAACACAACAATGCTGAAAACATTGTTGTTATGGCGTTCGACTTAGATGGTGGTAGCTTTAGTGAGGCCGCACACCAGAGATACATTTGTAAAACAGTAATTGTGGCGCCACATTTATCGACCCCCTATATTTGTATGTAAACCCGCACATCAAGGATACATTTGTAGTAGGTGCAGTTTTGGCGAGACGTTTGCTGCGCCACATAAATTCAAGATCGACCACGTTCGTTTTATGTGGCGCCAAAATGAAAGACAACATTGAATTTTATGTGGAGTTTATTGCAGAAGTTGAAAAAAACCCTATTTTATATAATCAATTAATCACACACTCAATGACTATAGTAACAGATGAATGACAGAAATTATTCGGATTAAGATCGGCGAAAAATTTAATTAAAGGGGTAAATCTAATACAGTAAAGTAAAGTAAAAGTACCTATCTATACCGTGTAATTATTTTGTCATTCATTAATCGCCACATCAAAAAATCGTCGTCGTCAGACGATAATGTCGACATTCTTTTGCTAGTGCCACGCTACAACTGTGCTTTCGATGAGCGCTTACATGATACATTTGTCGCCGTGTAAATTGTGGTGCCGTAAATGTATTTATTTATTTATTTATAAATAAATAATAATAAATAAATATTTATTTATATTCGGACGACCAACAGCTATGTTTAACAAAAAAGATAACTTATCTAGTAACAGAAAGCCAATTATAGGTCATCACAGATAACAATGTATGTTGCGTGTAGCGTGTGGTGCCGGTGTGCGGCCTCACTAACCAAGCGGTCTTAGAACAAGTTCCACCATCAACCAAACCGAATACAACATGTGCCTCCTCTGGGAATCGAGCCCGGGACCTCTGGGTCTGGCACTGGTGCTGTTACTAGCGATCTAGATCACTGAGGCGGCTAAACTATAAATAAAATATGCGTTTTAGCATTATTAATTGCATCCGTATAAAACTATTACGTTACACTAGGCTTTGTTTGATTAGGTGAATCTCCTATCAGCAATGTCGCCGTGCTATCAGAGGTTGACGGATGAGGAACTCAAGCGAAACAGTCACGGGCCCATGCTAGTCTATAATTGGACACATACCAGCCAAGGTGAGCTATTTATAAAATCGGCCAAGTGCGAGACGAACTCGCACATGAAGGGTTTCCTCACTCACCCAAGGTTGCCTGGAAGAGATTGCTATGTAGCAATAAGGCCGCCTATTGTGTGTTCCTCTTTTTTATCATTTTCTCTGTATGTGTTTGTTTTTGTATCGTGTACAATAAAGTTTCTACTATTATTATTATTATATTAAATACACCTACCCAAAATGCCACTATAATTTGTCGTCTGCAAAAATAACTTTGTTTTTAATAGTCTGTATTAATGGCAAAGTAATATTTGCGGTTCTGCAAAATGTGCTATAGCTCTGAAACTGCTAAATATATTTCGTTCAAACTAATTTTCGTTGAAAGTTTTTATAAAGGTCTACAGCATACTTCTTTTAGATTTTTCACTTTCTTATTTTAAAGTTAGAGGGGGGGGGGGGGGACGCGACACATTTTAGCACTTTAAAAGTGTATACCATCATTCAAATGGTTGACTTTGAGAAAAAACTGTTTTAGGAAGTTGTAGTAGTAGTTGTGTAGTTCCAAAGATCACTTCCTATAAACAAACTTATAAACAAACTCACAAACAAACATACCAACCTTACCTCTTTGTAATATTAGTAGAAATAAGAGCCTACGCAGACGACGGACTTTTTGTCCGGCAATGATCTTTATTACATAGCGAATAAGGTTGACCTCTTTTTAATATAGGAACAATGTCAACCTTACTGTCTTGTCTTAGTTATAAAGATCAGGCGCTGAATTAAGCCGAAAAAAAGTCCGTCGTCTGCGTTGGCTCTAATTGACATTGTTCTATAGGTCGGATAGACGCCCCCGAATACTTCCCGCCCATAACAGAGTGCCACGCGTCAGAGCAGCAAGTATGGAGAAGAGAGCTGGATGTGCCAGAGCATATGCTCAAGCGAGGCATGTTGCCCAACGCCAAGAGAGATATGCTGTTCCCGGGATTCCCTACCATGAGGCATCTCAAGTATCAGGTCGGTATTCACCACCGAATTCAAGAAATAGGTTAGTAAGTAGCCAACGCCAAAGGAGACATACTTTTCCTGAGCTTCCTAGCCTTATGGCATCTCAATTAACAGGTCAGAATTCACCAGAGAAGTTCACAAATAGTCTAGTAAGTTGTCAACGCCTAGGAACACATACTTTTCCCGTAATTCCCCACCATGAGGCATCTCAAATATCAAGTTAGTATATATGTCTATGAACTTTGTTCTATTGACGAATACTTTCCGCCCATACTAGAGTGCCACAAGTCAGAGCAGCAAATGATGCGAAGAGAGCTGGATGTTCCAGATCATATATTATGTTGAGGCGAGGCATGTTGCCCAACAACAAAAGAGGCATGTTGTTTCCAAGATTCTCTACCATGAGGCATCTCAAGTGTCAAGTATTCAGGCACGCGATTGTGTAGAGTGAACGTATTAATTTTACAGTTCGTATTATATTCCATACTAGCTTCCGCCCGCGGTTTCACCCGCGTGATTCATGTTTCCGTGGGAACATCGGGATAAAAAGTAGCCTATGTTACTCTGAGTCCTTTCAACTAACTATATGCCAAAAATCAAGTCGATTGGTTGCTTAGTTAGGGCGTGGAGGAAGGACAAACAAACACAATTTCGCATTTATAATATTAGTTAGGATTGCAGTGTCACGCGTCTGCCAGCGGGTAAACATTTGGCCACCAACTGGACTGCCCTGATGGAAAGCGAGCTGTAACCTAAGATGGAGCATTCTTGTCCGATAATGCTTATTCACTATATTATCAAAGTAGGTCGAAATTCGCCTGCGGGTATTTCGTACCAGGTGCTTTGCCAGGTACGACCCGCATTGGATGGGATCAATAGGCTATTTGACAGGTTTTGAAAATCCATTTTATATTATGTAGTGGAGTTTAAGGAACCCAGTAAAAGTTGTTTTTTTTTATTCTGGTACATATTTGCTGAAAAATATCAAATTAAAAATTCAATATTTAAATAGCGCGCCAAAACGCTACTTTGACAATATGGCGCTGCAATGGGTTCGGTGACGTCACTTGCCTGTATTCTGGATATCATCCACATACGTAGGCAAACGAGGTTTACAAGCAGGTGACGTCATTATAAACTCGACGAATCAGGAGCGTTTTGTGTCACGGGACAAAACGTTTAAAAACTGCATTTTTATTTACGGATTTTTAAATAAATTTATAATTATTTTCAACTTACGTTAATAAAAAACAATTTTTAAACTCTTAATTTATACTGATAACAGTAATTGACACTTTATTTTTCGCATTGTCAAATAGCCTATTCTAATAGGACCCCGTTCGAACGTATTTTCTGATTGACGTGACGACCATGTGAAAATGGCGAAACTGCTACAATCGCAGACTGACCTAAACAATGCACCATCGAGCTACTCTGGCGAGAGATTGACAGTAAGGATACGAAGGTAATGAATTCAATAATGTAATTTTTGAAACATTTTTTCCAGTCAAGCGTGAAGAAGTGTAAAGTGAAAGTCTTCGACCAGCCGTCCCGCAATGAAAGTATGATAATCCAGGTTATAAAGGATCCAAATGTGGACGAGCGTTTAGAGAGAGTCGCCAAAGACTTCTTAGGGAAGGTCATTTGGGTTGGATGGCCGCACCTTACTAGGGCCAAGTAAGTTTAACTTTGTATACTTAAATATTATATCAATAGATATCGGACAACATCACAAGCAATGTTTATTGGTTAACCGACAACGGCTAGGATAAACGAGTTCTTGATTGGAGACCACGTATCGGCAAACGTAGTGTAGGACGACCTCAGACTAGGTGGAGCGACAATCTTGGCAAGGCGGCTGGCAAGAGCTTGGCCCGTATTCATTATGACCACTTCTTTTTCTTTTACTTTCTTTTATGAACTACAGGGAGGCTCTTAGCCTTCATCATACCCTGATGTTAAGTATTGATAAGGCTGAAGATGGAAGCGAGCCTCTCCCGGAATCCTCAGCCACTGAGGAACTGGCTATCTTATCTCTAACTGCCGGAACACAACAATGCTGAAAACTTTGTTGTTATGGCGTCAGACTTAGATAAGATGGTGTTAGCTAGCCAGGCGGACTTACAACAAGTCCTACCACCAACCAAACCGAATACAATATGTACCCCCGCTGGGAATCGAACCCGGGACCCCTGGGGTCTGATACCGGTGGTTGTACCACTAGACCACAGAGGCTGTTAAACCACTTACCGATTCCTTGCTCAAACCACGCTAATGTCGTATTTGGTTTCGACATTTTCAAAATTTGTTTTCCCTATGACACTTACAAATTTTATACAATATCTCATTAATTTCTGAGTATCAAGAAAACGAATTTTGAAAATGTCATTACGACATTGGCGTGGTTTGAGCAAGGATTAGCTAAGTGGCCATAGTGAATAAGGGCCCTTGATGAGAGTAACCGCGTTTCGGTGGCGTGCACTTGCAGAGGCCTATGTCCAGCAGTGATGATCTTCTCTTTTACTTATCAGATTGATAGGTGGCCACTAATGCCACCTATGGTGTCAGAGTTTATTAAGCCGTCTATAAGGCCTCTGACTTGGCTGAACGACTGTTATCAGATGAAAACAGCCGAGCTTCACGTAAGCACGGAAACGCTCAGTTAAGTGGTTCAGTGGACGATAATGGGGTGACGATAAAGAAGAAAGAAAAGAAAGAAAGAAAAACTATTTATTGGACACACACAAAATAATAATAACATAAATAAAAAATAAAAAAATAAAAAGTGCGCGGCCAACTAGGCTCCATCCTCAGCAATGTCACAGTGACATACGGAGCATGCCACTGAGACGCTGGTATTCTGGATAACGATGATGACAATTCATTTCGTTTTTAAAAAAAATCTTAAAAATAATAATAATATTTTGTTATGTAATTCGTTTTATCTTACGCACATATGTACCTCAACATAATTATGGTTTTAGAGTAATATCGGTGTCAAACGAGAAGATGCGGCTCCATCACGTGGACCACCAGAATAACAATGTGGATGGCTCTCCGCAATATACGACGGAGATGAATGCCGGCAATATGCACAAGCAGTGGATCTCTGAGAGGGCCACCGTTATTGAACAGTGAGTATTATGGTGCTTCTAAACGCGCCATATTTTTGCTCAAATGTGAGGCCGTATAAAGACAACATGAGACAGCAATACATAGTTGGCAGCCGGAAATTGCAGGAAAAAGAATTCCTTACATTACATAAATTAAAATAGACCAACAGAAACAAAATGTCTCGGGCGGAAGCTTAAATATCGAACTACAGCTTCATGCTTGTGATTACCGAGTATTTCTTTCTGAAAATACTTAGTATTTTCTTAGCACAAATATTACGCAATTAATAAGTAGTTAATTTTATTTTCAGCAACATGAATCGTCTTGGTATTGAGTTGGGCGATATCAACGTTATTGTTCACGCAGTTAATTTGAAGGGTAAGATTTTTAAAACTTAATAAAATTGTAATCATGAAAAATTACAATCCCGATCTAAGTAGCAAATCGTTTAAAAGCGCGAAATGTCCAATGAACAGTAAACCTACTTAGTAAAATGTCCATGTAGCAAAAGATGATCTATATAGCAGCAGTCTATTTAGCAAGTCGTCATTTTTTTTATGTACACTTGTGATAAAAAATGCAAAACATATAATTGTTTCTTTTTTATATATATATTTCTTCTTTTGAATTTCGATGAAAGTAAATGTTTGATGTTCATCCATTTTCAGAATTCAGTTTTTTTTTTAATTTTATTACAAGAAACCAATTAAGCTCATTAAATAGCATTCATGACAATATGTGTCAGTCACCATTAAAAAGATGAAACACTACTAGTAAATAGACCAAGGAGTCTAAAAACCTTGCGGCCGTTGTTCTTATCAGTTAAAAGATGTCCTGAATGGCTGGTAGGGAAAAAAAAAATTATTCGAATGCACTTATATATAAGTCTATTTGAATAACAATATTTGACTTTACATATTTTAATGCCGTGTCCTTTCTCACCCGATGTTGTGTATGTCGCATGACATTATAAGGAAGGAAAATAAATGTAGGTAAATAATGCAATAAAAATTGTGTGCCTGAGTATCCAGACATTTTGAGAATGCGACGATTTGCGAAAAAGACGTTTTGTGCTGCTGTATAGACCATCGGATAGTTGGATGTTTTGCTACATGGACATTTTGCTAAGTAGGCTTACTGCTCATAAGACGCTTCGCGCTTATTGACGTTTTGCTACTTAGACCTTCTGATCGTGAGCCAAAAATTACGATTCAAAATTAAGTTAAATAATAATTCCCTCCTCCTTCTTGTTAATTTCAATCGACATCCAATAAAGTACAGTCCGCGAGCTGAGATTTGCATTTGTGTGAGTGCACATAGATGTACTAGTAGCAACACCTGATGCTTTTTTGTTTTTGATTTTTTTACACTATACCTACAAACTATCTATGTGCACTCACACAAATGCAAAGCTCAGCTTAGACCTCGCGGACTATACTTATATAATTCTTATCTTAAAAATCTATAGAATTTTTTATACAACGCTTTTTAATCAGTTAAGACTATAAATGAATTTGTTGGTTTAGTTTCTTCTGTTTTACAAGATTTGTAATGATATATTAACGTAAAGACTAGATTTAGCTTATATATCATAAATTACTTCTCTATTTGCTTGATCGTAGGTTACAAATACGTGATACAAGACAACGTTCGTATGGTGAACGAACCGGAATGGTGTACAGTCCCATGCGGTTATGCGATGCATGCGGTACTGAAAGATGTGTCCGCATACATAATGCAGGAAGCTGGCAAATTCTCTACGCCGCAGGAGGCCTACCCGCCTGGGGATAAAGTGTTTTTGTTGACTCAAGGACAGTATTACGGGTGTCTTGCTACGGTGAGTGCTATTTTACCTTGTTAACTCGTGGTCCCAGGATTTTGCCTTGTAATATATTTGAGGTAGTCAGCTGTATTACTACTTTGTGTACGTAGACGTACCTTTTTCGGACTATAGTGCTTTAGTTATAGTCCTTGCAAAATGCCACTCACCTCTCCTGTACCAAGAATTCTCAAAACTTAGCGACAGCTATCGTTATCCATACGAAACTGTCCTTAACAAAAAAACATTCATGTTTCATAGTACAAGATTTCGATTTGACCGTATAATACGCTATCAGGGGTCCTACCGCACAAGTGTCGGCATCGACATCGACTTCATTTGACAGATGGATGTGGCATATTGCTCTTAGTCTTTGGTAAGTTTTCATTTGTGTCAAAAAGAAGCAGCAATGTGTCACATCCATCTGTCAAATGAAGCCGATTTCGATGCCGACGCCACTTGCGCGGTTAGGCCCCAGATTTATCTTTTTTATCTGAATTATGAGCATTGCCCATAACTGGCAGTCATTTCAGTCAAAAACATAATGTGACATTTCTGACTATGATTCTGACAGGTTATTTCAGTTGTGTTCGTAATAATTTCGTCAGGAAGCTCGTTTTTGTATTAATATCTCATGTATCGTATTAGGTGGAATCCGAAGCGATTCGCAGCGGGCGTATAAAAGTGGCGGTTTGCGAGAGAGGAGAGCCTGCCGCTAGTATACCCACCGCCGCCTGCCCCTACCGCAGCGCCAACCACGCCGCTGCGCTCTGCGGTCAGTCATAGTCATTTCCGAAATAAATGATTTATTATTATGTATCTCGGCATTGTATCACGGGCAAAGCCCGGTCCTTTTGCCAGGCTTGCGTGGGGATATGGGTCCAACACGTAGAGGCCCTTTGAGACAGGTTTAATAGAATGTGCAATGTGTGATGCACATGCTGACATCCGCTCCCCACTACACGAGCAGACATCGGAAGCAGACGGAAGCGGACCCCGGCAGGCACAGACTATTTTGAGTGTGAGAATAAATATACATCTTCGAAACGCCCATCGTATTTTGCATACTTTCTTAGCATAAATAAATTCGACTCTAAGTAAAAACAGTAGAGTCTAAAATCGCGTAACGCGTAATTCGAGCGCGGTCCCCGGGGACCGGTTAGTGCTAAACGGGTATACAAAATGATTGGGCTATTAGGTGCGAGGCTAGAGGTTTGGGATATCGGGCTATGGGGTGAGATAACGGACTTCCGCCTTTTCCTACATCTCACATCTGCCTTTTCCTACATCTTAAATTATTATTATTTTTATTATTATTATTATAGTACAATCGGGGAACTTCCCGCGGGGCTATTACCTAAAAATAAGCAATTATCGCGCAGATATCGCGTGATCGCTGCGGAACGTCATAATCAAAGGTATAACATAAGTGATTGCTGGCTAATCGCTCGCTGATGGTTCGTATAACGGCGTCTCTGTCGCGCGTCTAGGTGCGAGAGTGAGACGCCGCGTGTTGCTGTGACGCTAGCGCCAAAATCAATTTGGTAGCAATAACAGGAACTAAATGAATGCACATTGTAGTTCATCGTTTGTTCGGTAGAGGCCGCACTGTTGATACGTGACGTAAAGCAATTATCGCGCAATTTCTGCTGTCGCGTTGCTGTTGCAAAGATAGGAAATCGCCCCGCTGCTTGACCAATAGCTTTTTTGGGAAACGTTTTCTCGGAAATACTAAGGTTAAAGAAATTATTTATTATTCAAATTATATACCTATTAATGTATTATTATTTGTTCTTTAAAAAAAATCTATATATCTTTTACTTTTTTTAATAAACCCCCCTTAAAAAAACTCTACTGGTCAACCGGGAAGTTCATCGACTGTACATACAAATACACATACAGATCACATCACTCTCAGTCACATCCAAACGACGACGCCATATTTGGTACTAGCTTGGCCTAAGATGTTGTTCTGAAACAATAAACTTATAAATGTGGACTCGTACAATATTTTATCCTGCCACCCACTCACGACATCTTCGGAAGCAAGAAACGCGTACCCACGTGCGTGTACCCAAGCGTGTACCCACACATAGGCAAACATACAAAGAAGTGCATTCCTTCCCACACACATCCTATTCTACTAATATTATAAATGTGAAAGTTTGTCAGTTTGTATCTTTGTTTATTACGCTTTCACGCAAAAACTACTGAACGGATTTGGATGAAATATTGTATGTAGGGACTTCAAATTAGGCTACTTATAACTTTTTAATTTTGCATATTACAATGATATTTTTATTTGATTAATATTAAACAGGAAAATATACTAGAAAAAAGTACCGAGAAAAGAGCGACATGAGACAAGTTGATTTATTGTAGTATATTTTCTTGTTTAATATTTATCCCATAGGTTACTTTTTATTCCGGTATTCCCACGGGAACGGAAACCACGCGCGTGAAACCGCGGGCGGCCGCTAGTGACACATAAATGAATGCATTCCTCCTTAATAACAGAATTGAAATATCTCTACAATATATTTAATCAACGTTTTGAAAATTGCATTGGAATATCTCCCTTATATTAAGGTTTACTCGTTTAGGAATATCGGCGCAAATGCTATCCCGTATCACGGGTTCAGTGCTCGTGGTGACGGGCGAAAGGAATGATCTGCCCACCGAGACGATGAGCAAGATAAACATCGGACTTAACTTGAAGTTCAATAAAAAGGTGAGTAGATGATTAGATAATCATTTTAATTACTACACTTTATTGTTTAGTATAATTTGTATCATTCACAATCGCTTTGATCGGTTGTATATTATTTTTGACATAAGTTGGTGTTAAAGTGCAATAGTATACAGCGGTATAGCGATCAATAACAGCTGAAAAATAATAATTCAATGAAAAAGACCGAAGAGAGATAAAAAAAGATATACAAAAGAGTGGATTTGATAGGTACAGTCCACAGCATTTTGCACTACGAAAACCTCCGATATACCAAGCGAAATCCGACTCAAGGGCGCTCTCAATCTCAAGGTCATTCTGTTAAACCTAATTTTCTGTGGACTATAGATTTATTATCAATTAAAATATTCCAAGATATGCGTCATAGGTGTCATATATTTCAAACAGAATCAAGAAGTGTCAGGCTACACTCGCCGCTGCAAGATGACCGGCTCGTGGCTATATTCGGAGCGCTGCATCGAGCTAGTGAAATTGTATACCAGCCAATACCCAGAGCTGTTCGACACTCTCGCGCAGAACTTGAACAATGACGTGTTCTTCGAGAGCGATCTGTGGCCAGACGAAATGGGGTGAGTGTCCTGTGTTTGTGTGTCTCTAATTTATATCATCTAATGGCTATATTGGGAGCGCTGTATCAAGTCAGTGAAGTCGTATACCAGCCAATATCCAGAACTGTTTGAACAACGACGTGTTCTTCGAGAGCGATCTATGCCCATGGCCAGACGAAATGGGGTAAGGCACTTGTGTTTCTAGGTGCCTATTACATGTTATACCAGCTCGTGGCTATGTGTACTGCAGGTACAAAATTTACTAACCTTACTTACGAAAATACTTATTCCACATAAAAAAATACAGAAATGATCATTAAAACAGCAGCTTGCCCTTGCAATTAATATTCGAAGACTGCATCTACTTTTGTTTGTTGATCCAGTTAATATTTTCCTTTTTTCACACTCAAAAAAATATTAAATTCGTAGTCAAAAGAAGCCAAACGACGTATCGGCGTGGTTGAAGAGCCAACCCCACGCGTCCGCCGCTCGCCGCGAATGTGGTTCCGAAGCTTTGGAGCCGGAGGAGATGAAAGCTCTATGGACGATCATAGAGGCACAACTACAGGAGCTGAAGAGCAAGGAGAAGAAAGTCACGCTGCATGTCAAGTGGAATCTTCTTTATAAGGTAATAACGATGTTAATATAGGCCAATTACCTAAAGCTGGCACGACACTAATGCAATTTCTTGCAAAACAACTGAAAACATTTCTTGATTTCTACAATTTCAGTGAAACAAATGTTTAATTTTCATTCCATATAACGTTGTAGGTAACCAGCTTGAGTGCATTTGTTTTCCTTATTTTGCACAACTGAAAGTTTTATTGAATTTTGGGACTTTTATTCGCAAGTCTAGTATTCGACTTATACATCGACGTACAAATATTTTCATAACTGTTTATACGTTTTGAATAATGAAACTGTAAAGTGAGCATGTTTGTATGAAAATAACGCAAAGGCTCGATTTATTTGCTGCCAAGTGTATAATGGAACGCGAATGTTTAGAATCTTCTACTTTGGTAACAGCCGGAACTCCACGAAGGCAACATCTCGCCCGATTCCCGGGCCGACTTCAAGATGTACGACCGCGTGGTTTGCGTGTCCCGCTCCGTGACGGTTCCCGCGGGACGCACGGGGACGATCACGGCAGTGTATCCACCGCCTGCTTCCAATACTGTGCGCCTGTCGGACAAACTCAACGCTGAAGCTACTTATCAGGTAAGACATGGCGGCTGATGGATAAGTGACGGCTTTTCAGATGCAGTACCACTTCTTTCGCTGCTGTAGGATTCTACTGTTTCATCAAAGAGAAGAAGGTCCTCGTATTCGATAGTTTTATTTTTTTTAAATATTTTGACCATATTACCACCAAATTTATGCAGTAAACATGCGACAAATCGACAAAATACTAGCGGAAACGTGAAAAATCTTAGATAGTAAAATTTCAACGAATTTGAATGACGTTTAGTAAGTATTTATTATTAAAACCAAGTAAGTCCGCGTTAGTTTGCGTGTCCCGCTTCGTGACGATTCCCGCGGGACGCACGGGGACGATCACCGCGGTGTATCCATCGCCCACCTCTAATACTGTGCGTCTGTCGGAAATACTTAACACTGAAGCCACTTACCAACTAAACAATAGCAAAGAGGTACTTCTATATTTAGGTTGCCAAATTTTTAAGGAACGAGCAGACTGCTATTTCAGCCTACATTGAAATGACTAGGCAACAAAATGCGCTAAAACTTTGCAATTTTAACGCGTATGATTCTTTCAGAAGCGACGAAAGATCTTCTCAAATAATTTGTAATTTAGTAGTGATATTTAGGACCGGTCCCAGTTGTAATTTGATTTAGAAAAAAACATATGTAACTCTTCAGACAGTCCTAATAAGTTAGATACTTAAGATTCTAAGCAGATTCTTAGCAATCTCAAGACAGATTAGTAAACGCTCTTAACCTCTCAGGCCTCGAGTTATAAGACACAATAGTTAATCCATTGTTCTCTGACACCGGTGTCCTGCTACCAGATGAATTCAGGCCTCAAAGTAAAGTTAAAACTCGATTAATTCATGTGCCCTCGTCAGGCAAAAGAACTGTACAGCCGTCTTGATGTTAACTTTATTGTTATAGGTCATGTTCGACGAGCCGTTCCCTGGTGCGATGACAGAAGACTTGTTTGATGAACCAAGATTTTACAGGTGCAAACAGTATTTTAGACATTCGTGGCCCATTACATTATTATGCTTAGTCTTGTCAATATCTGATAAGTCCTTGTTACATTTCCAGTTTTATAAATTAAAAAAGATACGTCAAGTAAAAATATACTGAGGACTGCAAAGATTATTTTCAGTAAACTTATTTTCAATAGAATTTGTCGAAAAGTCAAACGGAATTAGTTATAATCGAAAACTTATTATCTCCAGCTGTTCCATGCTTCAGATGTCACTTAAATAGTTTGTTTGGCCTGGCTGCTCTTGTAGTCGGTAACAGCCACCGATCCGTACCTTATCCATCCATAGAGTACAGCGGTCCAGTAGTCAGCACATTAGAATATAAAATAATAATGTACTACTTAACACCTCAGAATGCTGCCAACCAACATGCTGAACATATCGTACGGGCGCAAGCTGAGAAACATAAAGGTGGCGGCTCCTCCCGAGACCTTCAACCGCGCGCCCACGGTGCTGCAGCGCGACGGGTATCGTTCAGCATTCGCTAGTTACAGGTCAGTCGTAGCAACCACCATCTCAGCCACATGACGCCCATTGCTGGATATAGGCCTCACGCAAGGATCTCCACGACGACGATCGGTCCTGCGCTGCCCGCATACAACGGCTTCTCGCGACCGCGCACCAGTCGTCTGTCCGTCGGTTGTGGCTATGACGCCTTAGAATACTGTCTACTAATATACTGAACTGAACATATTGTAGAGACGTTCTTAGAATACTGTCTACCAATATACTAAACTGAACATATTGTAGAGACGTTCAGCCGCGTGCCCACGGTGCTGCAGCGCGACGGGTATCGCTCGGCATTCGCTGGCTACAGGTCAGTCGTTGCAACCATCATCTTGGCCACATGACACCCATTGCTGGATATAGGCCTCCCCCAAGGATCTCCACGACGACCGGTCCTGCGCTTCCCGCATCCAGCGGCTTCTCGCGACAGCGTTCCAGGCCGTCAGAACGTCAGTTGTGGCAATGACGCCTTAGAATACTTTCTACCAATATACTGAACTGAACATATTGTAGAGACATTCAGCCGCGCGCCCACGGTGCTGCAGTGCGACAGGTATCGCTCGTCATTCGCTAGCTACAGGCCAGTCGTAGCAACCATTATCTCAGCCACATGACACCCATTGCTGGGTATAGGCCTCCCCCAAGGATCTCCACGACGATCGGTCCTGCGCTGCCCGCATCCAGCGGCTTCTTGCGACCGCGCACCAGTCGTCGGTCCGTCGGTTGTGGCAATGACGCCTTAGAATACTTTCTACCAATATACTGAACTGAATATATTGTAGAGACATTCAGCAGCGCGCCCACGGTGCTATAGCGCGACGGGTATCGCTCAGCATTCGCTAGTTACATGTTAGTCGTAGCATCCATTATTTCAGCAACATGACAACCACTACTGGCTATAGGCCTCTCCCAAGGATTTTTTGTTTTTTTTTTATGGGCGACGCCTCTGATTCTGAAGCCTGAAATTAATAACCTGTCTCTAGATATGGATAGAGCTATATGAGATAGTTGCCAAGGATACTTTTGTTAATATGACCAAAATAACGACCATTGCTAGGTAACGAAACCAGTATCCTAGGCAACAATCTCATATAACCCAATCCATATCTATCGGTCACGATCGGTCCTGCGCTGCCCGCATCTTGTGGCTTCTTGCGACCGCGCATTAGACCGACAGTACGTCAGTTGTGCCAATGAGAATTCTCATAATGCTGCCTATCAATATACTGAACTAATCATAGAGACCAGAATAAGTCTGATTATTCAGATAGGCAAATTACTTGATTCAATAACATTGTCGCTTAATCACACAAATAATTTACTTTTTCCCTTGGTTTTTGTAGTGCATTCCCTGATTTAAAGCCACTTCCGGAATGAATTCATTAAAAATAAATCGTTATAGGAATATGTCGTTTTCGTGATAGACCATCTTCTGTACAAGCAATTTGAAGAATAAATGATTAAAGGAATGGGTCCTGGTCCAAAATTTTAACATTTATCGTGATTAGAAATAAAGAATCTGTGTTCTTTGCTTCGAAGGAAACACGATGTCAATATGAACTATAAATATTCATGTAACTTTTAGTTCACATAATAATTACCCGTTTGTTTTAGTCCTCCAACGGCAATTGGTGAGATGAAACCGGTGCCATTTGTGCGTGAATCCGCGTCGGTTGCTACGAACAACGGTCCAACTCAGGTAATGGTTTGATTTTTATTAGAGTAAATAAGCGATATGTGGAATAGAAATATCCGCGTTGATATGTGACACTGGTTTTAAGTTGTGCATAAAATGTCATTCACCCCTCCTGTACCAAGAATTCTCAAAACTTAACGACAGCTATTGTTTTCCTTACGAAACTGTCGCTAATATAATATCGTTCGTGTTTCATAGTAAAATAAATAACTATTTTTATGCTTTAATCTGTCATAGGAAAATGCTACGCAGCTTCTGCGAAGCTTATTAAAGATTAGTGAAGATGACGACTCAAGCAAGAAAAATAATGTAAAGGTAATAAACTTGGTATATTAAAAAAAATATATAAATCCTCTGACTAATAATGTCCTAATATAAAACTTTTTAATAGGGTGGAACTGATCAAAATTGGCGGAAGAAAAATGAAAATAACTCACAACCGCCACCAGCGCCTAGGTGAGTTTATTGCAATCGTATTAATTATTTTTTACAGTAATAAACATTAGGTACATCAGACATACATACTACAATAAACACACGCTAAAATTATTATTCATTCAAATGTTTTCCATGCAGCCAAATACAGTTTTGGAATTTGCTTAATGGGTAAGGAAAACAAAAATATACCCTGTATATATTACAACTGCCAAATATCTGCCATATAGGCTATCTAGATCTTATCAACGGTTCTTGTCCGATCTTATATTCGGTGATGCAACTGTAACCCTACCGCCTAAAGGTATTGCTATCGCTATAGCAATGAAACTTAAAACTCTTGTAAAACCCTTTCAACGATAGGGTTTTTGTTCAATCCCTACATATTTCTATTTATTTATTGGGTTCTCTATTGCATTTTAGTATGAAAGTGTTAAGGTTAGCGAGAGTCCTTGTAAGTGGATTGAAAATCGATAGCTATCGATATATCGAAAGCCCGCCGGCGCTCAAGTGTTTTATTCTATACACAATACACAATTTTATTTCTGTTCAGATATAATCCATATAAATATATTTATTTGTCTAGATGCCCACAACAACAGAACTGGCGTAAAGAGATGTCCAACAACAAGCCACAACAGGGGCAAATATCAAACGAGTGGACCAATACTAACTTTAAGGTAATAAAAATTATATTATAACTCTGATATAATTAAGCACATCTTAAGTTTCTTCGCGCCCTCATAATTGAAATAAAACTACTTTTGCGGAATATTTAGTGCGATTTATATTTGGAAATATATATTTGGTTGGTTCTATATTTTTTCGGTTTATTTGAGGTTTTTTGGTTTCCCGACGTTTCGGCACCTTTTTAGTTGCCGTGGTCACGGGTTGACTGGTTAAAGTCAAAGTCAAAGTCAATATCATTTATTCAGTCTAGGCTGTTACAAGCACTTATGAACGTCAAAGAAGCTACGCCATCGGTTCACAAACCCTACGGCGGGAGACCTTGTAACGAGAAGAACCGGCAAGAAACTCGTCAAGGGCTGTTTTTTTCTCCCTGTTTTATTTCATACAGAGTCGTCAAATTGAAAAGTGACCTTAACATATCAGTTAGGTCAATTTCCATCACAAAAGGAAAATACTAATTAAAATATTACATTTTATGGTTATTGTAAACGTAAACAATTTTTTACTGACAAAGAAAGACTTGTCTATCATACATTACATTTCCCGCACCACAAGACTACTACACTGCAAGTTGTGAGGTACATACAGGTCAGTATCAATTTATTTTAGATAAAAATATTTAGGCTTTAAGCACAGCATTAAGATAAGCAGACTGAGGTAGACCCTTTCCGCTGGCGGCACCCGTTCACGAGCATGACGCATGAACCAGCCATCGCTTCGCTCAACCATATTTTAGGGAACGTAACGACCCGCCTCACACGACACCGCCGAAGAAACGTTTGAGTGAGCATGACGTACTTCAGGTACTTATGTTAAGCTGTATAAATATAAAAAAATACAATGCCAACAGCAAAAAAGAAAGATAAAAGTGCCTTAATGTAAGACACAACACAACCTACAATGTCACTAGAAGACGCATCAGCTGGGTCACAATCTCAATCGTAATTAAAGTTAAAAAAATAAATTAAAAAAAAGCTTTTAAATATTTGGAATAATTGAAAACATTATTTACCTTTATTTACTCTGATCAAGCAGTGCCACGCATCTCAACTCAAAACATCATAAATAACAAAATCAAAACAACATATATCTCTACACATTTTAACACAAGCCAACATGAGCAGACCCATCCCGCTGGCAGCACCCGTTCACGAGCATGACGCATGAACCAGCCATCGCTTCGCTCAACCATATTTAAACCTCAAATGACCGAAAAATTATAGTACCAAATATTTATTTCGGGTAAATAAATAGCACTAAATATTCCGCAAAAGTTGTTTTATTTCTGATATAGTTGTTAAGAAAAACCGTTTATCCTAATAATTTATTTAATTTCTTATACTCCAGCCATTTTAGGGAAAGAATGCTTGTAAACATCGTGTTGTGAAACAAACCGCCCATACGTGTACCTTTAATGACAATATTGAATTTGTGTGCATGAATGGAATCCATACTTACTGAACTAGAACTGGATCTGCGCAAATCATTACGAAAAACAGTCAAATTATTCTACTGAATAAGAAATCCGTCTATAGTTTCTTTTTGTTTTGTAGCGTTAACGGGTGTTTATGTTAATAATTTTCAGATGCTTCGTGTTGTGAAATTGTTAGGTCGTTTGATAATAAGATACATTTTCAAAAGATGATAGAAGCCCTCTCTCAGCTCTTGCAAGTATTTAAGAAATGGGTCGAGTGAAATTGATACTTGTGTTGTGTATTATTCATAAGCACATTACTATAATTAACACATGTGTGTATCACGAAAACTTCGACTTCAGTAGAAAAGCATACACTTCTATGCATTGTAGCATATTGTACTAGAGAGCGCCGTTATGCCGCTCGTAATAACGGCAATATTCTTAGTGCAAGTGTGCAAGCCTGACGTGCTGTCCTGGACTCCACAAATCTTTCATGCCCTTAGATGATAATATTCTCATGAATGTCTCATTTTTACTATGGATGTATTGTCTGAAAAAGTATATGTAGCATTTTTTCATTCATGAATTTGGTTAGTTTATATTCAGTGGAGATATAATTTATTTTGAAGAAAACGTACTTACGTACGAGAGAGAAGACCAAACTCCATTTTGTTTTGTTGTGTGGTTGTGATTATCATATTGTTTTTTTTTACTTAAAATTTGATAAAGACCATGATAAAACGTTTTCAAAAAGAAGACCAAACTCCATTTTGTTTTGTTGTGTGGTTGTGATTATCATATTGTTTTTTTTTACTTAAAATTTGATAAAGACCATGATAAAACGTTTTCAAAAATCTAGATTTAAAATTATAAATGTAAATGTGTATTATTCGGCGAGAGGTCGGCAAGAGTCTCAGTCTCGAATACGCCGAGGTTACAAACGCATGGTTTGAAAACACGCAGTAAGCGTGTGGTGTTGACTAATCTATGTTGGCGGGTAACCCTTTCGCGTATTGCGTACCGCGCGGCTGCAATAATAACAATAAACTTTTATCAAGAAAGAGGCTAAACGCCGTGCCGGTTGCACCAAGTTTTATTTACGTTATACTTTTATCTTTAGAGGGTTTATGGTTTAAAAATGTATCGGATCTGACATATTTGACAAGCAAATTACAGTTACTTGATATAAATTCGTAAAAAAAAATGTTGGTGCAACAGACGGTAAGACAACTTACTGTATTTACTTATCTCTATACTGTGACAATAGTGCAAATTGCTAGCTCCAATATCGAATCTGCAATAATTTCCAATTATGTCTATTGATAGGCTTATACCATCTGCACTGATAAAGTAACAGCTGGCGTGTTTTGTTTTTTTACATATAAAGAAAGAAAGAAAGAAAATATTATTTATTAGACACAGACTTAAGAAAAGAAATACAAGCTATAGCTACTTTAACGAAACTATATCCTAAGTTTAACACATTAATATATAAAATAAAAATCTTATAAAAACGAACAAAAAACTCCACGGCTGTGTCAAACTAGGAAGCATAATTCAGCATATGTCGGGTTTATGAGACCCGACGCTGTTTTTCAAATGGCACCTATATTCGTTTTTTCACAGCTGACTGTCTAATTTTATTTCAGAACCAACCTCCCGTACCGCCATTCCCCAACTTCGGCCAGCCGTTCCAAGGCCCGGTGCCAAACCAGATTCCCTTCCCCCAATTCCAAAACCCGCACTTCCAGCGCAACCAGAACCACCACGGCAACCACGAGACGACCAGAGGCAACCAGAACCAGAACCAATTCACCAACAACCAATTTAACAACCGAACGCATCATAATCAAGGCTTCCCGAAGCATTTGCCGGCGGTCAGCGCGAATATTACGCTCGGACCGAGCTGGGTGCAAGGCCAGGTGTGTATTTTTTATTACTTTTATTCTATAGCGAGGATACGCTTAGCCTTCATTATACCTATTACTAAGAAATGAGAAGGCTGAAAGAGAATCGCGCTTCTTCTAGAATCCTCAACCACTGAGGGACTGACTTTTTGCCTCGAACACAACAAAGCCGAAAAGAATTAAAACGAGTCCTTATACCAAACTGAACAAAATATTAACCCCTCTTGGGATCAAACCCGGGACTTCTGTCTCTGATACCGGTGATGTTACCACCAGCCCACATAAGCGGTTAACTGGCATGTTGACTAATCCCTATATAATTACCTTTTTATTTCCTAATAATATTATAAACTAGAGGCCGGGCGCGGTTTCACCCGTGTAGTTCCCGTTCCCGTGGGAATTTTGGGATCATTTATAGCCTATGTTACTACTTGGTGTCTAAGGATTCTCTATACCAAATTTCGTCAAAATCGGTCCAGTAGTTTTTGAGTTTATTCGTTACATACAAAAATACAAATCTTTCCTCTTTATAATATTAGTATAGATGTGAATACTTTCACATTTATAAAGTCAGTTTGTTTAGTTGTTTGTCGCTCTTTCACTCAAAAACTACTGAACGGATTTGGATGAAATTTGGTATGTAGAGACCAAGTAGTGGACTAACACAGGTTACTTTTTAACCCGATATACTGGGAACCACGCGGGTGAAACGGCGGGCGGCCGCTAGTTTATTATAAAAGCTATACTTAATCGTAAGCAATGGTTAAACTTTTTATTTTAAAGAGTGATTTTTTTAAAACTTTTAAGGGCCCGCTATAGGCCAACGAAAATCAGATTGCTTTACATGATCGTCTGTAATATCAATATTAATGAAAAACTGAATTTCAAATTAAGATGCAGTAAACTACAGGACTAACACTAGTGACTATGTTACTCAAAAACACGATTGCATAAAACTTTCTCGATAGAAAAAAATTGCGAAGTTGCTTCCAAATCACTATAATTAACACGATAAACTGCTAGTATTCAAGTAATACATTAAAATAAAGCTTGGAACTTTTTAGTATAATTACACTATAGATAAGGCAGGGCTAACATAAGCCCTGCCTTGTATATTTTTTATGTATTTTTTGTAAATAACCTTTAAATATCCTTTAAAAAAAGAATTTCCTTCTTTTCTTCATTCCGGACCGGCCGAATGGGGCCGGAGAATTATATAGTAAGGCAGCATTCACTTTGCAGTTCGCCGTTGCAGTTATTACTTTTGCTTTTGGCCTAGAGCGCGCCCTTAAGCTAGAAATCATTTTTACTCATTCAATTACATCAAACAATTTCATAATTTAGTTCTAATTTAGCAGCCAAGTTGTTAAAGGCTAAAATCTAATTAAAATAAACAATGTTAATATGAGGTTCAAAGTCTAATTTCGTTTGTCAGCAGAAGCAAGCGTCGTCAAGTAAGCCGAGTTCGAATCCGACGCCCAGCAACAGCAACGCGGACAAACTGTCCAACCCCTTCGTCCCTCTGCAAGTTCAGACAAGTCAAAGGTGAGAAAATTCAGTTTTATAGCAACGCTCGGGTAATAAGATAATAATAAGATAGTAGTTTGTTGCTCAGTAGCTGCCAGCGTAGCATACGCACCGCGTCTCGCTGTCGAGGCTTATCTCGCGATGTCTGTCCCGCTCATATCAGTACGGTGTGAGCGGGACAGACAATACGCTCGCGCGAGAAAAGTGCCGAGAAAGCTTTGTCGAGGTGCTCATGCTACGCATGCTGGTTTATTCAATCTGCAATAATTTGCGATTCAATTCAATCTTGCAATATGGCCCGCAAATGTTGCATCTTGCAATTGGCAATCTTGCAAGATCGCATTTAATATCGGGGCGAACCACCACAACGGTTAACAATAACCATCACTACATAGTATAAAACAAAGTCGCTTCCCGCTGTCTGTCCCTATGTATGCTTAGATCTTTAAAACTACGCAATGGATTTTGATGCGGTTTTTTTTTAATAGATAGAGTGATTCAAGAGGGAGGTTTTGTATAATACATGGTGTCGAATACCACATTACCACCAGCGGGTCGTCGCTAGTACTATATAAAATGTGATTGCAAAAGTTACAGTTATTTTTAAGTTCTAAATTATTCTTTAAATTAATAAATTATTATTAGATATTATTTATTATTACTAGAAGTCTAATTAACAAATGAAGATGTTATATGAACCCGTAAGTGAGACGACTTAGCAGAACTAAATATTGTAAAAAATGATTTTAAATAACTTCTAATAATAAACTTCTAATACAAACATTTTTATTATTAATTTTATTAACAACAAGAGAGTCCAAGGGGCAGCATAAACGGGCTGGTAAGGTAAGCATTGAAGTTAGCGGGGACCGGAAGCCGGGATTTGTAACAAGAATTAGACCGTCTGCGGTTAGGTCTACTTTCGTATTCCTAATGTTGTGTTCAATTCATTTCATTTGGTAATAATTAGCAAATATTTTGATAACTTTTTTAAATTGACTCATTGTTATCCTTGTTTACTCATTCGCCTTATCTAAGATTCTTCAGTCATTGAATGGGAACTACTTGTATATTATCAAGGATATTAATTTCTATTTCTATGCAATCATTTTTCAAGTGGCGAATTTACCAGATTTACACCGCTTACCATTTTTCTTCAACAACAACACGCAAATAAACGTTTTAATACTTTTACCTCGCTAGCTCAGTGACATGAAGTAGATCTTGTCCTCCGACATAAAATTGCACATTCATTTTATAGTGCTCAATCCCAAAAAGTACTGTAAATTTCTTTCTTCAAACATATTATTATTCCTATGTATGTTTAACATATCCTACTAATATTATAAATGCGAAAGTAGGTCAGTGTTTGTTTGTTTGATACTCTTTAACGCAAAAACTTCTAATCAAATTTGAATGAAATTTGCCATACAGATAGTATACAGGCTGGATTAAAACACGTAATACTTTGGAACCACGCAGGGGAAACCGCGGCCGACCGCTAGTATAGCATATAATTTTAATAACCATAATATTTGTCAGCATAACTGACCATGCTCCACCGCGTCAAGGTCGAGTACCGTCTAAATATGTTAGTCACAAGTTGTTTCCCTTTTGTAGTAAAAACTATTTATAAGAAAACCTATTTTTTTATTATTTCAGACGCATTCAGAACACGGGCGGTCCGTCATCGAAGAAGGAAGAATTGCCGGCCCCCCAACCCGCGCATTCCCAACCTCAACCTACGAATCAAACTGTGAGTACTTTATATATAAAATTACACATTTTTCACCTTCAGCAATAGCCTTAGGCGATTCACCCACTGGCTCGGACTAACGGATCAGGCCCGCGGCGACGGAGAAGCATGAGTTGTGTTTTTGAAGCAATCTAATTACTTTTCGCATACGGAATCGCAAGATTTGCATTCAAATGCTGTGTTATACAAAAACATTTATTCGATTCTTTCAAAATTGCATGCCTCCAATGGTAAAATATGCGGATTTTTCCAATATTATGTAACATCTTTTGTATCACATTTTTGCAATAAATGATTATGATTATGAAAAATACGACTCTCTCCGAGTTCCGCGCCTCCCGCCGGACCCCGCCTAGTGGCGGAATCCGCTAGCGGGACGCGCTACTGCGCCGCGTCGCGGTGGTTTCGGTCTGTTGGGCAACGCGGTTTTCTATACTAGGGTAAACTGTATAATGATTGGCACTTTTAGAAAAATCTAACCTACATTATTTGTTAATTATGTTTTCCATAACATACTTAGACAATGTTTACTATTTAAAAAAAATCACAAAATATTTAGTACGTAAAAATCTCATTTTTCTTACAATAAAAGAGAAAATGTCTTATCGGCCAAAAGTACAGTCATTGGCACTCTTAGTACAAACATTGACAGCTATAAGATACAATGATTGGCAGTCTGATTGGAGTCGATTTGGTCAATCGCCATATCTAAATAAGTTGCCACATTTGGGTCAGTGGCCACATTTAGGACAAAGCCACATTTGGTTCTGTGTACACATTTGGATCAGTGACCATATATGTCTCAGTGGCCACATTTCGATCAGTGGCCACATTTAAGTCAGTGACCACATTTAGATTAGTGTTCACAATTAGATCAGGTCAGTGGTCACAATTGATCACTATCAGGTGAGTGGCGACATGGCTATCAGCGCCCACAATTGGGTCAGAGACTACATAAATATACCCAATAATAAAAGTATCCACAATAATCCCTTTTGCACTGTAAATCATTGCACTTCTATACAAGCTTTTTACAAATAGTTGGCACACTAATTAATTAATGTTATGATCACAAAATTAATATAAATATGAATAAAAAGTATAATATCATTTATAAACATATCAACTAAAAATAGATATTACTATTTAAAGTAGTAAAAAGTATAATAAAAATATTTCTGTATACCTCTTTCTTATCAAATGTGTTAAAATTTGCATGAAAACACAACAAAAATTCCGCGCGCTCTTTTCCAACCAACGAAGAAACTAATATGAAATTTTTTGAGTGTTGCAATGTAAAATTTTAATTATATCCGATTTCCATGAAAATTCCTAAATAGTTGCGTTTAAATGTCAGAATGCCAATGATTGGGGGTGCCAAGATTATTATAGGTTACCCTAATTGATGTACTTGCATACAATATTAAAATCCGCACGACCGCGCGCCGCGGCGGAGCGCGGAGCAGTGAGTTAACCGCCATAGTGGCGGTTAATGGCTATATCATTTAACAAAACGGCTAAATGACCTACAGCCAAGTCGTCGAACGTACTGGCGTTTAATTAACTGGCTTTCCTTCCAATTGTCCTAAGGCCTGTTGTTGTAGGGCTCAGCAGCCAATATAGAAAATGTATTTATACTTAAAAAAAGAGCTGTGCGCGCCATTTACAACCTTCAACAGAGAGATTCTCTTAAATAGTTTAAAGAGATTAATATACTAACTTTGGCGGGACAATACATTTATGATAAAATAGTATATGTAAGGAAAAATCACGATTTATTTATTAAGCATAGCGATGTTCATAATTTAAATTCTAGAAACAAGAATAAGCTTGTCGTTCCAAGATTTCGGCTTGAAAAATGCAGTCCCTCGTTTTTGGGGAAAGGCATAGCCTTTTTTACTAAAGTTCCACAACAAGTGATTGAGCTGCCTTTGCATAAATTTAAAATATATATTAAAAAACGTTCTTCTTATCAGTTAAAAGATGTCCTGAATGGCTGATAGGAAAAAAATTGGACGATTCGAAAGCACTTATCTATAAGTCTATTTGAATAAAAATCTTTTGACTTTGAATATTACAGGGTTGCTTTAACCAAAACAAGTTTATTAATTGAATGTTTACTGAATGATACTGCTTATATTCATATTTCGTTAATGATAGTAACAATCAATTTTTGCATTATCAGGTTCAGCCACAAAAACAGGATTCTTCATCACGTCCCCAAAAGAAGAAAAAGCCAAGAATAGCGGCCAACCTTCCGTTCCAAATAGAATAATTCTGAACGTTTTACGCCCTACCATTGTATTATTGATTGAGCTCTGACAAAGAATCTAAAATTGTGTACATACTGTGCGCATTAAAAATGTAAATAAAATACTTACATGGAAAAAAAATAGAAAAATATACACGACATATAAAGTAAAATAATTATTTACTTATATGTCTTCTCATAATAAATCATAAGTACGAATGGTATTGTATTATATTATGTATATATTACAAAGTGAAACTCGAATTATTTGAAGAGTGTTGACGAATTGAAATGTTGATAATTTGCTGAAATGTGTTAAACATCTGTTTGTTTACTCGTAGTAGTAGATAATTCGTAAGTAGAATCCATTTCTATCTGTTGAATTGTTTCACATTATGTTGAATCTCAAAATCTCTAATTAGGTAAAATATTAAATCTCACGTGATAAATAACTTTAATTAATTTAAGAATTTACATTTTGAGAATTTGTGTTTTGAAAGAGAGATTTTGATTTTCTGTAAGTACAAACAGCATAAATAATATTTTTCTATTCATGTTTTAAATCTACAGTTAACGAAGATCTTTTAAAACAATGACTGATATACATAAAGGTATTCGCACACCGGAATTTGAAATGTCGAAATTCATATGTATACCCACCAGCAGCGTGCAAGCACCTTTATATCAAATTCGGTCCTACGTAGTGTCCATAGAATACTGTAATAAAATATTGATAATCCACAATCTTATTGTAAAAATAATTGGTCTGTAAATTGTCTGAATTTTCCCTGAATTAAAATCAAGATTGTGTAATAAACGATCTTCCAATTTTTTTCTGTTATTTACTTTTATCAGTTAACCTATTTCTTCTTTAATATAATGACAAATATCTGGAAATTTCGAGACTAAATCGGAGGGCAAATCTGAGTCAAAAATATGTCAAGTGGTAAAAGTTTAACCAAAGAATACTCGTAGTTTACCATTGAATATATTGTCAACCGAAGGCTCAACAAAATATGTTTAAATACAGATTACTCAACAATTTGCGACTACTTCATATTCATTATAATTATAATAGATGGAAAATTGTCACGCTTCCGCGGAAGGCGGCAAAGTGGCTCCACTCGCGATAACTGCCGCGCAAACAACGTGAAGTGTGCGTCTTCAGTTATCTTGCAGGCACTTGATTGGAATACTATTAAAGCGCTGAGATCATCTCGAAGACACTGATGGAACGAAGCTGAAGAAGGTTAGTCGTTACTCTTGTTATTATCGCTTTCAGAAGGCTAGTATAAGTTTGCAAATGTCCAAACGTTACTATCGCGTAAGAGTAAAATTTTGACAGATACTTAGATCTTAATGCAGTCTGAATAAGATTGAGAATTGAACTCTTAACGCAAACGCGATGAAAACGTTTGGACGTTTGTAGGGCCCTCTGACCTATTTTCACCAACAGTACCCTTAACAGACCTATATTGAGATAGACGGTTAAAGTTTACGTACCTTGCGTGGCAAAAGTTTGATCCACGGTCAAAGTTTTACGACCTAAGTCAGTCCGCTTGAGACCATTGCCATGAAAACACGCGTTACTCAGAAACTAAAATGGTTAATTGCAGTGCAGTGCTTTCTTGCAAGAGCTCGTCAATAACATTTCCACATCACTAAATCTCGCTAGTGACGTCATCGTAGGTACGAAAAATTCGACACGCTAGGTTCTCATACAGTTTTAAGCACTCTTTACGTCTATCCCGATATAGGTCTGTGGTACCCTTAGTACGAGTTTGGCTAATTATATTCGTTATCGAAAATAATGGCTTTGTCTCTTTTATATCCATAGACTGCTTTACCAACGTGAGCAGTGTATTGGACAGTTTTCAATAAGATTGATAATTAATTTCAACTCGTACTAGGGGTACAGATTAACTGGCTAATTAACGCTAAACATCATTAACCCCGGGTTTCTATAACTTACTAGGCGTCGGTTTCAATAACCTATCCACAGTAAGAGTTAGGCTTACTAGAGCTTTGTTGCCTAGATATTTTTGTTAATCAGCCCAAAATGATCCAAATTAACAGCGGTTGCTAAGTAACGTAACTAAGATAGGCCTATCTCTTGTTAGGGATAGAATATTGAAACCGGCCGTAACTGTACTACTGTTTTGGCTACGGACAGTTAAATTTTGACATTTCTCCTATGGAAAATATGTCAAAATATAAACGTCCGTACCCAAAACGATCCGTTAGTAAGTTGTAGAAACATGGGGTATGTCACTCACTCCATTTCATTAGTTTCTTTGAAGTTTAAAGGGTCAAAACCATGTTTTAAACTACAATTATCTAATAAAAAATTAGTGGATATGGGATTTAAGTTTTCGTTTTAAGATTTTTCAATCCTGTGCTATAGTTACTTGTTTTGATCTTATTCTGTTCATTTCATTAGAAACGTTTGTAAGTTGTTGTACGCATTCTCCTTTTAACCTTTTTATAAGATTATAATAATATATCCATAAGTTTTTTATTTGATAAATTACAACATTGTTCAATTGTGGTGAATTTAAAACTTATTATTATAATCAGTTTCGTTATCTAAACAACATCATAATAACATAATGGTAATATCTAAATTGCGCTTAGCCAAGTGTGTAGGAAGGAATAAAGATTATGTACTTAACTTTAAGTAGAAAATCAAAATACAACGTACAAATGGCGGACTTAATACTAAAATGTATTCCCTGCCGGTCAACTAAGAAATAAACAATGCAATGTGATATAAAATACATTGACTCCACTCTAACGTATAAAATTCATGTACAATCAGCAGCACGTTAGGCCTTACAGTTTGACCTTGAGAACGCCCTTATGTCAATCGTAATAGCGGCTGTATTCGTAGTGCAAGTGTTGTAACGATGCCATTTCGTTCTAGCCTTATGGAAACCTCTATAATGGTTAGAAACTCTGTAGTCTCACTCTTTGGTAATCAAATTATATTTTTATCTGTTCTGTCTAAATTCAAACTCCGTTCCACGATTCCTGTTCGGCTCATTTTGACGCAATCTTACAGAAAGCAGCGTCTAGCCTGCTGGCTTCTGTAAGATTGCGTCAAAATGAGTGAGACTACAGAGTTTCTACAGAGTTTACTGTAACGATGCCATTTCATCCATCCATAAGGCTAGAACGAAATGGCATCGTTACAATGTTATGCTTTAGGGGCTGTTGACTGTACTTGCAGTAAACTAGCAGACTTTTAAGAAAAAAATAAAGAATGAAAAAACATTTATTGGCACACACATTACATTACATTACATAGAATTCAAAAAACTTTTAATCAAACCTTAAAATTAAAACAAACCTTATGGGATATTATGTGGGGCCAATAAATACCCTAGTTCAGCATTTTGCTTCTGTGTCATTCTCAGATGGGCAGAATGAACACAGAAGTCAAACAAAATAGCCTAATTCGCGGCAAATTATGGTGGCCGTTTCGAACCACGTGTGCAGGGCAAAAATTAAAAGAGAGGGCTTTGTAATTTTATTTGGCGGCTGGTCGGGGGGGTAAATTCTAATGTTTGATACCATAATCGTATCTCAATTGTCTTTTAATTGTAGTACACTGCAGTACATACCTAACAGTGAGGGGTTGTCTATCTTATTTTATTTGATGACTGGTTAGTAATCGTAACTTTAATAGCAGAATGCGCGTTCCTACGTTGTTAGCGGTGCTGGCGGTGGCTGTGGCCGCGGCGGCGGGCTCGGACGCCGACTGGTGGCGCTCCGCCCTCGTCTACCAGATCTACCCGCGCTCCTTCAAGGACAGCAACGGCGACGGCATCGGCGATCTCAACGGTGAGACTTTGAACGAGTATCTAATAGCTATGTCCACACTGTGCCCTTTTTAGGGTTCTGTACTTGGACGAATTAACCACTGGACGCGTAACGAGGACCGCGTTCGCCTTTACCCCTCTGTCACTTACCCTGCCTTTTAGACACAGTAAGCAATATGGCGTTGTCAGTATGACGCGAGATCTCGAAGTGGAACATTATCTCAAAAATGGGTAAATACGCTGATTTAATTTGTAAAAATCATACCGGACAATCAAAACATTTTTCTTTTCACGCGTAAGTATAATTTCAATCTATTAGAGTAGCAATTTTTCGTAAAATAAATAAAATTTGGTATGTAAACAAAATGTAATACGTCATTTCAAAAAGTAATCATTGTGCGTGTAAATTCTTCAAAGATATTGCATAAGTAATTTGGTTGGGTTATACGTATCACTCATTCATTCAATTGTCATTTTTATGTCGTATAGGGCTTGAACATATCGATAAACATATCGATGTATGTAAATGAACGAACGAATCCAATTTTAATGTAGGAACTATTTAAATTAATTTCAGATTTACAGTTGAGCCCCTAACAAGAAGAATTGGGTGGAAGCAGTACGCAGGGAGATAACATAGACGAGTACTCAGGTGTTAGATAACATCTAAGGTCTGATGATGGAGTCCGAAGATGGCTATAGGAACTCTGTAATTAAACGACGCAACCCTACGAACTTTGAGCTTGTTATATTTGAAATATAGCTTCAATCTTTTAAAAAAATGTTGCTTATTTCACCCGCATGGTTCCCGTTTCCGTGGTAATATCAAAAATCCTGTCTTAGTGCTCGCCAACATCGTTAAAAGAACCTGTATGGAAAATTTCAGTTTAATTGGTTTAGCCGTTTGGGCTGTGCGTTGCCTTGCCTGTAAGTCAGTCACGGTATTGTTTTTTAGTATTAGACTTATGTTGTACATTATCATGGTGTGTTGTACATTAATATTTAAAATGTATCATAAGTATAAATATAGCATTGACAACGCAAAAATTAAAAAATCATAACTTATTAGCTGTTGCATCATAATATTAATCGTTAAACATTTGTTTTTTTTTTCTCTTTCGAATGCAAGGAAGGATATTCTTACAGCGTATAAAAATATAAAAGTATCGGAGAATTTCGACAGTGGTCCGCAAAACTCGGTAGCTCATTGGTTAGAGCAGTGGGCCGGATTCCCATAGGTCGTGGGTTCAAGTCACATCTGAAAATTCACTTGTGGCCGAGTTCATTTGTTCCAATATTTTTCTTGTTAAAATGTATTATAAATGGTGGTTACATTTATTATTTGTTTCTAACATAAACCTTGTTAGGTCACAGCAAGAATAAAATTAATTATATTTATGTATGTACTTAGCTATATCATACTATTTTTTAATCTTATAATATTTTAATTTTAAGATCGTTTTATTATATTCAAGTAAAACAATCTTAAAACTACAATAAACTATTGGTTGCAATATACTTGCAATTAGTATTTCAGCTAGTAGTTGCTAGAAAGATACTGCCTTGGCTTTATCTTAAATATAGGTAATTATATATAATTATAACTTCTGGGAGTTTGTTGTTTAATACTGTCATAGCGTATGCTGGACCATACGCTATCCAAACGCTAGTCTACTATTTCTAATTTGGGTTTAGGTTGTGCTAATTTCGTACGGTGGCGTAAATTTTGAGATCTTTAATAAAGTGAAAACAAGTTTATATTTTTTCTTACAAATATGCATATTTCTTAAATGTAAATGGACTAGAGTTGAAATTAAAATGTTTTAGTCTCAACGATCTTCTAATGTCGATGATTATTTTCAATAAGTTTTAGTATACTTAGATTTTTGCCTCCAAAAAAAATTTAGAATACGAGATATCACAGCTCGAGAAGCACACAGGGGGTTTATTGTCTAATTTTAAGTCTATCACAATCCCTTTTAATTTTTCATTTAAAAGGTACATATTATTCACATCGCATCACATAGCATCGCGCCACAACTATTTGACCTTTGAAAGGGATTGCAATCGATTATAAAATTAAACACTTATGGAGGGGTTGCTATTGTGTATGTCCTATACAATGGTTCTGTAATGAACTAATTACCCATATTTTGTTTTATATAAAAAAGCTCGAGTGATTGAAGAAGTTAATGTAAATAATGAATTATATTATTATATAAACCAAATATTAATGTTTTTTACTCACTAAAAAAGTGTTAGTAAGTAAATTGTAAGTCCGCCTGGCTAGCGACTACCATCTTATCCAAGTCCGTTCCGGCAGTTAGAGGTAAGATAGCTAGTTCCTCAGAGATTGAGGATACCGGGAGAGGCGCGCTTCCATCTTAAGCCTTATCAGTACAGTACTAGTATCAGGTTGCATGTATCTACCCATTTTTCACAAAATAAACCCAAACACAAACGCTTTGGAAACCATATTGTATAGTTTTTATGAATTTGAGGTATTTTTTTAATGAGATTTTCATATTATTAGGTGCTTTATATTTTTCCACGAAATAAACAATTAACTTACTAATTTCTTTAAAACACACATGATTTATTAAACTCAATAGGTTCATTCACTCCTTACCTATCGTGCTATTTATTTTTCCACGAAATAAACAATTAACTTACTATTTTTTTTAAAACACACATGATTTATTAATCTCAATAGGTTCATTCATTCACTCCTTACTTATCGATAAAAAAAAATATCGATTACTTCAAGCACTACTGTCATTATTTGACATTAGTAATCGCCCCTCACCCCCGCAAGAATTGGTTGATCGTGTTTTCATACATTCACGGCCGGTCGACTCTAAACAAAAAATCCTAACCTTAAGTCTATGGTATTGTCTATGCTGTTTCTTATCGATTCTGACAGTTACCTACCCCTCCGCTTCTTCTCCCGCTCTGCTATTTATACGTCAATGTCAAAATCAACCGCCCGCACATCAAAATGGCTGCCGCCATTACAGTTTGAAAGTTGATCGAGTGAAGTTTTGCGTTGATTAATTTCCGTAACTTATCCTCTCAATTTCTTAAACTGTATTATCTCTGCAAATTCGCAATATGCGCTCCAGGTGTTGTGTTGTAAATTGTGAAAATAGGCGAAAGGACGTCAATCTCTTTAAATTTCCCAAGTGTGAGAAAAGACTCCAAAAGTGGCTCCAATTCATTCCTAGTGGTATGATGCGAAGTACGTGCTTACAAGATCTTCGTAAGCAGTTTGTGTGTCTGAAACATTTTGAGGCGAGATTTCTTAAACCGTCGCCACATCTTAGGCGTCGTCTTCGCGAGTGCGCTTATCCCACCTTATTTACGTCTGAAGAGATGAGTACCGGTATTCCTCAAACTGAAGAGAACGTTCTTGAGTCTAGTGAGTATCTGCTCTTTATGCGTATAGATGAATTCATAATAGGTATTTCAAGTTATTTAGCAAATATATTATGTCTTGCTGATGGTGCTAATATTGTTGGCTTCAGATTATCTGAACTAGTGGTCAGAAAAATTGGATATATGTTTCCCTTAAGTAAAATTATGGAAGCGGCTTCTTGAAACATATTTTTATAATATAACTCCCGGGTTTCCTTAAAATTCAGAAACGAGGAATGCAATACTACTCAGTAACATGGTGTAGAAATGAAGACTTTAGCATGTAATATTTAAATTTCAACAAAAAAAATTGTCTCTACACACAAGTGCATGCATCCAATTATCTGATCACTGGTCATAAGTAACACAAGTTCTTTAATCTAATTACCCTGTTATTCGAGCAATGTATCTGATTTTTCTAGTATTGTGTTTACTGATATCCCTACAATATTATAATAATTATTTTTTCTTCCTGTATGCTTCTGTTAACGCAGATGACATAACATAAGTAAAAAATTGCATAAATTAATTTTTATTTTGTTTATTTTCAGTAGTGAGCTATGAGCACAACTATGCCAAAAAAAGACACCATGAGGATCACACTTATTGCAAAGTAGATGAAGTTGTTGAAAAACGTGTAAAGATAGCTGGTATGTCAAATTATTCAAACTATGGCTCTTGCTTACTTAAGTCTTTTAATAATGCTTTAATATCTTCTTGTTTTATAGGATTGGATGCCACTCAATCTGCAAGTCCTATACCAAATGATAGTCCTAAAGCTGAAGGTCTCATTTCTCAAAATAGACCTGTTATTTCTGAAAATCAAGGTCATATTGACGAAAATGAAGCTTTTCTTTCTAGAAACGAAGTTACGACATATCTAATTGGAAATGGTATGAGAAAAATTGTATTGAAACCTTGACTGTAATTGTATAAATAGAGAACCAGTATTTAACATGTATTTTTTTTACAGAAGCTAATATTACTTGTACACCTAGACTATCAACCAAAAGAAGGCATGTTATTACCAAAAGAAAAGACCTTACACCAAAATGTGCAAGGCTCTATCAAGAATATTGCAAATCAAAAAGGCAGTTGTCATTTTGTAAAAAAGGCAAAAAGGCAATGAAATTTTCGAAAGAGGACTCTTTTGAAAAATTAACTCGCAACATGCACCCGCTTAGAAAGAAAATCCTATGGATGCAAATAAGACAAGACTTGAAAAAATCTAAGGGCAGACGATACACAATGGAAGAAAAATTAATATCTTTGTCCATTATGAAACATGGCGCAAAATCTTATCGAAACTTACGTGGGTTTTTAATATTCCCATCTAAAAGCACTCTAAACAAAATAATAACATCAATAAATATTGGAGTTGGTGTCAAAACTCAAATTTTCCAAGCTTTAAAACAAGAGGTATGTAATATACCATAGCCTCTATTAAATTCAAAGTCTACAAGAACCTTTTAGTAGGATTAAAATTAAATGTACCTATCTCATGTCTTTGTGTTTTAAACAAATATGTTTAAAAATACTTACCTACTTTATACCTTGAAAAAGGTTTGATAAAGGATAGTGTAGTCTACTCAAATGAAATTGCTGGCATGGCGTTCATAAAATTCAATGTTAAAGCATTTGATGACTATTTGTACAATTTGATTTATTTTATTGTAATTTGGTGGTGGTTATCATTTGGACTGTTCATGTATATTATCAATGTGAAAAGGCAATAAAAAATTAAGATTCTGTATTAATATTTTTACAGATTACTACTTGGGATGAACATAAGAGGTACTGCTCTATACTATTCGATGAAATAGCACTAGAGGCAGGCCTTACATATGATAAACATAGAGATGTCATAGACGGCTTTGTAGAATTAAATGAGAAAACAAAGGATTTTGCAGACCATGCCCTTGTTTTCATGTTGCGTGGGGCAGTTACCAATTGGCAACAACCACTAGCTTACTACTTTTGTAAGGGTGCAACCTCCACATTGTACTTAAAACAAATAATAAAAGATGTGATTGAAGCTGTCGTAAACACTGGTCTTAAACCAATTGCATTAGTATGCGATCAAGGTACATCATTTCAATCGACCTTGAAATCATTACAAGAGGATACCAGGAGAGAACAGTTAATTTCCGGGAATAAAACAGGTATATTTTTTCCAAACATACATAAATCAGTGATGGTTACACTTGTTGTGAAATCTTATACAAACCTATATTGTATTTTATTATTGGCACTACAACAAGTTATTTAAAATTTAATTATATACTATTAGTAACAAAAAAAAGTAAATAAGCAACCATTTGTGTTATAAAATATTTTTTGTTTTCAGATGACACAATAATATTAAATGGCCATGTGCTGAGTGTAATACATGACCCTCCACACCTAATAAAAGGGTTAAGGAATAATTTCTTAACCAAAGACATTAAATTTAATGGAAAAATTTCAAAATGGAGTGATATTGTGGAAGTCTACAAAGCAGACTGTTGTCACGCGCAAATGAGGCTACTACATAAATTGAATGACGAGCATGTCATCCCCGAAAAAATAAAAAAGATGAAGGTAGATTATGATTATTTATTCAATTCAATTCCAATTATAGTAATAATTTCTCAACACTACATTATTACATAGATTTTAATTTTTTACGTTTGTTTCAGGTGAAAAACTGTGTAAGAGTATTCAGTAAAACAATGGCCGCAACTTTATCATTCACTGCTCAGTTTTGTAAGTTGTATAAATCTTTAAAATCTTAAATATAAATGCTAAAGTTTGTGAGGATGTTTGGATGTTTGTTACTCTTTCACGCTAACATTACTGAACCGATTTCGCTTAAATTTGGTACACAGATAGAAGATAGTCTGGATTAAAACATAGGCTACTTTTTAACCCGATACCCCCACGGGAACGGGAACCACGCGGTCGCCCGCGGTTACACCCGCGTGGTGTTAGTCTACAGCCTATGTGTTAGTCCACTACTTGAAGCACCATACTAAATTTCATCCAAATCTGTTCAAATTTTTAGGCGTGAAAGAGGTACACACAAACTGACAAACTTCCGCATTTATAATATTAGTAGGATTAGTATGAAAAGGTTGTTGTTAATTTTCAACAAATTTAACTAATGATTTTTAATATTTTGTAGCTAATTACGGTGATGGAAGACAAGTTAGCGCAACAATGAAGAATACTGCGGAAGCCGTTTCATTTTTTGACGACTTATTTGACTCGGTAAATGGAGCCACGCTACATTCAAAAAAAAATAAAGGCAAGCGTCTCAGACAAGCTGTAACAAATACGTCCCAGCATCATGAGTTTTGGAATATGGCTATAGAAAAACTAGCAAATTTGAAGTTTATTGATGCTAGCGGTAGGGAAACATCTGTGCCTACCATAAAAAATTGGATAAGTACAATCAAAAGCTACCAAAGATTATGGCAATTTTTTAAATCAACAGGCATTAAAGTTATGCGCCCGCGCAATTTCAACTCCGACCCTGTTGAAAACTTTTTTGGACAAGTGCGGGCGTATAACTTTAGGAATAACGATCCTGATTGCCATACTTTTAAAAGTACATTTAAAAGTTTATTAATTACAAGGTTTTTAAAATACCATTCTGAGGGATTTAACTGTGAAGAGGATTCAGGCGACACACACTTTCTAAAGCTAAAATATTTTTTTGATTCAGAAAATATAAATATTAATGAAAAGTCGCCTGAGCCCTCTAATTTCAATATCCCTCAAGAAATCCAGGCATCAACGTCTACGTCTTCAAGAGAAGAGCGGGTGCGGGTCCAAGCACGTGCCTACACTACCGGGTGGGTAATCAAAAAAATATTACCAAAAATTAATAGCTGTCAGACGTGTACAAAAAATTTAATTTGTGATGATGATGACGATAACAATGTGAATCAATGGATTAAGTTTAAAGAATATAATAATGAGAAAAAAAGGAAGCTAAATTACCCATCCGAGTGTGCTGTAAGGCTTTTTGGTTTCATTAGTAAGGAAACAAATAAGTACTTGGATAATCAACCTGAGCGTAAAGGAATTTTAGATGAAATATTTCAGGACATAAGATCCAAGTATTTATTTGACTTTTTAACGTGCGAAGATCACAAAGACCTTATTATAAGAAACTTTACCGTAACAACTCTAAGATTACTTTTATTTAATTGGTGCAATGTAATTAATAAAATATTGAAAGGCACAGATGTAGCGAGACTAGCAAATAAAAAGTTACCACCTATGCAAGAGAGGGCATTAAATAAATTTAAAACTAAATTAAAAAATAAAAGAATTAATAAATAAAACATTTAGTTTTATTTTGAAATTTAATAATTTTCCATTATGAGCAATGAATAAAAGCAGGCCGTCTGAAAAGACTATGGTCCAAAGCCGTGATTCCTCGCATACTGCGATACCAATAAAAAAAAAGCTGTCATGTTCGATAAGAAACATTTCCTTATTGGCGAATTTTTTTATATGAGAGTTACCCGTCTGATGCGTTAGCATCCTATAGTTTGTGCATACATTCTTCTCGGGTTTCGTGTCCAGTGGTTAATTCGTCCAAGGTTCTGTACCAAAACAGGAACCCTTATGGTGCGACTTAGTCTGTCTATCTATCACAGCTGGATATATCAAGAACTACTAATGCTATCAACTTAAAATTTGGATTAGTTTTAGATGACGTTTGCCCAACTATTTATTTATTTATTTGGACAACCAACAAGATCATACACCTTAAATGCTAGGAGTTACAGCCATTGGTTACAAGAATTGGTGCTGTCTTTATTAAAGGTTGCCACGGAAAGCAAACTTGTTAAAAGAACAGTTGGGAGCATAATCCCTTAACTTAAAAAAAAATACAAAATTTTCTTACTAAAGCTAGTAAATACAGAAAATGCAATTAAATAGAATATAAAGAAAACAACTAAGGGAGAAATGTCTTGTTTTTGCAACAGGGACTGAAAGAGGGTGTTAAATATTCAAAGTGAGGCTACTAGGGCATGTGGGCAAGGCATCTAAAAAAAAGTGATTTTATACTTATTTCCTTTTGGTAAACTGACCTCGACCTATGTCGATGTATGGGGACAATATATGATGGTACGGAACCATCCGTGCGCGAGTTGACTCGCTCTTGACCGGTTTTATGTTCATCAGTGTCTTGCGTCACCGCGCAATCAACAGTGCACGTGAGGCATTCCCTTGATGCATGCGCATTATAGATATATGAGCAAGCTATTAGGGACCAATGACCTAATGGAAAGCGAGCTGGGACCTAAGATGGAGCATGCTTGTCCAACAAGTGTCTATTCACTCTGTTTTTAAAGAGGCCCCGATTATAACGTTCTGGGATTAATCAAGCAGGCAACGCATTTCGTCCGCACAAGGAAGGAAGACGTATAACGTAAATAACGTTTGGTGCAGATGTCTGAAATATCTACAACACATCTGCTAGCCTGCATCTTGATTGTACACTTCAATGGTGGAAGGGGACTGACGGAACTAGATCGTGCAATTCATTCGCATGTAATAAATGAAAACACTTTACTAAAAACATATAAATTTTATAGGTGTATTAATAGTTGCATATTGCTGAAATTTAATTGCCTGTGCTTATCGACCAACTTTATTATTTGATGCTCGCATTTTATTCAGCGGCGCGCAAACCAATTTGAACTATACTAATACAACAAAGTCGAATTTCAATTGCGTTCCAAAAAGTGTAGATTCTAGATAATCAAACAAGATACCTTCTAACCTATCTCCTTGAATCTTGCAGGTATTACCGAAAAGCTGCCTTATTTGAAAGAGACTGGTATAGACGCGATATGGATGTCTCCCATCTACCTGTCACCTATGTACGACTTCGGATACGACATCACAGACTACAGGAAGATCGCACCGGAATACGGCACTATGGAGGACTTCGATAACCTGATGATGGAGGCCAAGGCACTTGGTGAGTTTTAAAACAACACAAAAAAGGCTGTGAATTTGCAATGTAGTATAGAAGAAACAAGAAAGAATTGATAAAGAAGAACAAGAAAGAGTTGATATAAGTACGATCAACATACGTACATTGTTGGCTATGTTTTACCATTAGTTCTTTAGTACTTCTCGTTGTACAGTCTAACGGTTTATTCGAAATGGCATTTTTCTTCAGAAAACTCCGCACTCTACGGCTTACATCTTCAAGTCCTGACCTGTGCCACTACGTCGCAAGTGTCGTTGGCAGCGACAACAGCTTCATTTGACAGATGGATGTGACACATTGCTGCTTCTTTTTGACACAAATAAAAACTTACCAAAGACTAAGAGCAATATGTCACATCCATCTGCCAAATGAAGAAATGGTAAAACATAGCCAACAATATATAACAGGCTTTACAAAGTTTATCCAAACTATTTTGAACTTTATCGCACTGGAATAAGTTTTAAAATAGATAGGACAAATTGAGTTTCGCTAATGACATAATGTGATAACATTGGATATATTTTTTAGGTATCCGCGTGATTTTGGACTATGTTCCCAACCACACGTCCAACGATAGTGAATGGTTCGTAAAGTCTAAAAATGGCGATGAGGACTACAAAAACTACTTCGTGTGGGCAGATGGAAAGATAGGCCCTAATAACGTCACTCAACCCCCCAATAATTGGGTAAGAATAACAATTATTTATTAATTATGCAATTAATCTTATTCATTAATAAAAAAATATCTAGTTAGGCCCACTTGCGCCAAGCTAGGTTAACACATTTAACTCAGAGTTAATGATATTTATTTTATTTATTTATTTGGAAAGTCAACAGCATTTTTGCCACAAATATTCTTAAATTCACTTATAAATACACTTAGCCAATAACAGAGTGTAAGCGCATGTATTATACATGCGCTGAAAGCTACTTTAAAGGTAAATTTTATTATGTTAATAAAAAGGAAAGCTTTAAGTCAACTAAACAAAAAATTCAAAACTAAGAACTAATAACACGGGAATAAATAAAATTACTCTGAGTTAAATGTTAACCTAGCTTGGCGCAAGTGGGCCTTAGTGGGCCACCCACAATGTAGGTATAGATTTTACCATAATCTTTTTAAACTTGGTTTTAACTTTTTCACCGCCAACAACGTCGGCATAAGAAGTCAATTATTTTTAGGCGGTTTTCTCAATAAAATTGCTATCAGTGCATCTCTTTTACTTATTATTTTATTATCGATTCATCATAATAAGAGATGGGGGTGGCATTATTGCAATTCAGAAAACTGCGTGGAATAAAGAGGTCATAATAGGGCTCGAGATTTCAAATTCCTATCCTATGATCATCATGCTCTACTCTCTCTCTTCTATCGTATGAGGATTTGTGGCCACCTCTAGCGTCAAGAGTTTATAAAGCCGCTTGTAAGGCCTCTAACTTGTCTTTGAAGCGAGTCAGACTGATCGTATTCGATTTTTACATCTCTTACAATTTCCTTACCTACCTCACTGCTGGATTAACAACTTCGCGAGCCTTCTAGGTAAGCGTCTTCCGTAAGAGTGCATGGGAGTGGAGCGAGGAGAGGCAGCAGTACTACCTGCACCAGTTCGTCATCGGGCAGCCCGACCTCAACTACCGAGAGCCCAAAGTGCAGCAGGAGATGAAGGTACAGACAACAACACATCAGGGACCTAACTAACGTTTGGTTGTCATTGTATTTCAATTGTGCTTAGTGCTCTTTGGAACTGTGTACTACTTTTACTTGTTTCTACAGTGTAAAAAAACACTATTATTGGAACAGGATTGAGATTACGTTTTAAGCAGAATTGATCTGCCTTACTGTCACGAATATCACCTATTGATTTTGTAGCCATCGTTTTACTTATACCTAATTTAGAACCACTTGCGCCAAGCTGGTTTGCGCTGGGTTAACCCAAGATTTATTTTTACATCAGGCCAAATACAGTAAAATTAATGCTAAATACTTTAAATGTATACATCTCTCTTTCGCACCACATTACTTTGGATAAGTCTATTCCTTAATGTCAGATTTGAAATGACACACTGTACTTTGTCGCATTATAATGAGTGTTGTTATATTGATTACCTTCTGATCACAGATTATATTACTTCTGATAATAAAACTTGGTGAATATTAGGGAGATATAAAAATGTAAAAGAAAACCAAAAAACAGATAAATCAATTTTGATATTTTTTGACAGTGCAAACAGAGTTAGTTGATTTAACCCAGGGTCCTCGGCAGGTTAAATTTTGACTCATCACTATGGCAACTGGGCATAGACATGGAATCACCATGACAACAGTGTCAAAGTCAATATAAGGCGACCAAGTAGCGAGTGTCATGTCAAATTTGGCAGAAAGGAATAGAGATATCTAAAGTACGTGGAGCGAAAGATATCTATATATTCAGAATTAGTTTTACCATATTTGGCCGGATGCGAAAATAGCCCTCGGGCTATATATTTAACTCACTGTTTTGGTGCAAGTGGCCCTTAATCAATTCTTTTTTTTTTCTATTAGGATGTTCTCAGTTTCTGGATGGACAAAGGTGTGTCAGGGTTCCGTGTGGACGCTATCAACATGATGTATGAAGTTGACCCAAATGACTACAATGGAGTTTACCCCGACGAGCCCCTGTCAGGTAAATCGATTGGTATGGGTCGCGCCACGAATCAAAAATATTACTATCACTGCGAATTCAAACTAGTCACGCGTATCTTTGTATACATTTGTCTCATTTATCAGTCAATGAGATAAAAAATCGGCCAAGTGCGAGTCGGACTCGTGCACGAAGGGTTCCGTACTATTATTATTAATATCTAATAAAAAAACGGCAAAAAAATCACATTTGTTGTATCGGAGGGAGCCCACTTAAATATTTATTTTATTCTGTTTTTTAGTATTTGTTGTAATAGCGACCACAGAAATATAATCGTGCGTGAAAATTACAATTGTATAACTATCACGGTTCATGAGATACAGCCGGACAGACAGACGGACGGACAGCAGAGTCTTAGTAATAGGGTCCCATTTTACTCTTTGGGTACGAACCCCTAAAATGAACTGTAAAAACAAATAACACTATGTATTTTCAAGGGACCGAAAATAACTCGGGAGTACCTACGGCTATAAACCAATTGAACACGTTCTAATGTGGGTAATGGGGTGTCAACATAATTTAGCAAACTGACAGTTGGATGTATCATTCTACTGAACTATACCGTAGACAGACGCGCCGGAAAACAGCGACTTCTTTCTCTTTCACTCTTACACGCAAGATAGAAAAACATCTCAGTCTTTCTGTGTGCGCGCCTGTGTTTCTAGGTCCAAAGATTGTGTGTGGCTAAGGTCAAAGTAAGGCTACCTTCCTTTCTTCTTGCCATTTTGAAGTGCGGGCAACGCATCTTTTGTTTTTATATATCATTGTATGTATCCCTTAAAAAACTATTTTAGGTGACCCTAACGCAGTTCCCGATGATTACGAGTACCTGGACCACATATACACGAGGAACCTTCCCGAAACCTACAACGTGGTCTACGACTGGCGAGACCTTCTGAACAATCACACAGCCAAGGATGGAGAGTACAAGATCATGATGACGGAAGCCTACGCAGACTTGGATCTGATGATCAAATACTACGGTGACGGGAGGAGGAACGGGTCGATTCCCTTCAACTTCAGCTTCTTGGGAGACGTTAATAACCATTCGAACGCTAGAGACATTAAGATGGTCATCGATAAGTGGCTGACGTACATGCCTTGTGGTGAGGTCGCCAACTGGGTGGTGAGTCAATACTGTTTTTCTCAATTTGCTTTGTTCAATCGTTCGCCATTTGCTCTTAAAATGCGATTAGATAAAAAAATGTCAAGACTATTATTTATTATGTAATCTGCTGTACTGTTGTTTTTACATGATCATTTATGTCTACAACTAGTTTTTTTTATTAGGTATTTATTTATAGAACGTGTTTTGCCGGCCGTCCCGAACACATACCCAGAATAAAAAAAATGTATTTAATGGTATTGATAGAAATGTATAATTTCCTGACTATTGTTGTTGCTAGTTTATAGTCAACATTAAAATTAGAGTGTACTACTAGACGAGAACTACTGCTGACAAACTGCTGAGCAGTTTGGCAGATTAAATTTTTGTAAAACATTGTTACATTCTTGAAATAAATTAAAAAATAAATTAATTGTTCATCGGTTTGCAGTCATTGATGTATAATATTTAATTTTTATGTAAGTTTATAACTTTATGTATATATTTGTACGAGTATGTGTATTTATAACAATTACTTATAATTGTTTCCGTCCATTATTATACACCCTGCTTGCTTTTTTCTTTCAATCTCCATACTGTTGGTTCTCTTCTTTTCATTAAAACTTTATTGTAAATGTAATACGTACATGGTGTTATAATAAAGAGTTATTTACTGGCTAAAGTAAGTACCATGTTTCAGAATGGCAACCACGATCAAAGTAGAATGGCGTCGCGCCAGGGCACCGACCGCGTGGATGCCATGAACATGCTCGCGCTGCTGCTGCCCGGAGTCTCCATCACCTACCAGGTACTAACACATACAGGAAATAAGAATTAAAAACATATTAAAAGGGATTTGAAGTTTTTAGCTTCGTCACCGGACCGCCATTTTTTTTTCAAAATCCCGTCGCATGATAATACCTATACATATAAATGGATAGGGAACGGAACGTAAAGATGAACAACAAAGTATTATTCAACATAATGCCCTAAAGTGTCAGATTAGTGAGATAATTAGAGTTAAAGATACAAAGGTGAATCTGGCATTTTCAAGTGGCAAATGGCGTCTCATATTACAGATTATAATAATATATTTGCATACAAACACACCAATTATCTAGCCCACGTTTTCAGGAAGAACTTGTGTTATGGATACAAGTTAACGGATAAACATACTAATATACTTTTTGTAAATACATACATAATATACAATACATATCAAACACCCAGCCCAAGACAAAATAGACATGTTCATGCACACAAATATGTATAGTCCGGGGGTCGAACCCGGGACCTCTGGCGCAGAAGGTGGGCTTAGTACCCCTGTGCCAAACAGGTCGTCCAAATTTGGACGACGCTAGCCTCCATAAAAAAACCCCTTTTATTATGAACAGCGGAGACGCTTAGCCTTCAGCTTAGCTTTAGCCTTAGCCTCTTTCGAAAAAAATATTTAAGTCATGCTTAAGTAAAGCAGTTCTCGATAATGACAGCAACCTCATCCTAGCTCATCAGTAATTTTTTTAATGTACCCACTGCTGGGGCCATGGCCTAGCGTTTCTTATAGATGGATAAGGAGTGACAGCAACACTGCTCCTTAAATCTTAGTCAAATTATTAATGCGAAAGTGTGTTTGTTTGTCCTTCCTTCACGTCCTAACTAAGCGACCAATCGACTTGATTTTTGGTATAGTTGAAAGGACACTTTTTATTCCGATATTCCCACGGGAATGGGAATCACGCGGGTGAAAGCGCAGGTGGAAGCTAGTATTTTTATAAATAAGGGTGTAGGCGTAAAATTACCATTTAGATTTTTAACAACTATAAGTATGGGTAAAAATAATAAACACATGCTCAAGAAATGATAAATTTACGTGTTCTTCAAGGGCGAAGAGATCGGCATGACCGACGGCTTCGTCTCGTGGGAGGACACGAAAGACCCGCAGGCTTGCAACACGGACGACCCCATCAACTACTACAAGCGGTCCCGCGACCCCAACCGCACGCCCTACCACTGGGACGCGAGTGCCCACGCCGGCTTCTCCAACACCTTTGGCGCCACCTGGCTGCCCGTCGCTGACAACTACAAGACGTTGAACCTGGCTAACCAGCGAGCGGATCCGAAGAGCCACTATCAGGTCAGCTAACACTTTCTTTGGACACATCACACGTCGAAACACAAGTGTGGAGCGACATGTAGTGTCCAGTCCTAAGCGGTTCGCATAAAAAATGTATCAGCAAATCGCTTGGACCGTTGGAATGTCAACGACGTACGGGTGATAAGCTAACCTGCGTCTGGTACCCCGATAGTGGAAAGGGGCTGGAGGAACAAGATCGTTCAGTTCTCTCGCATACTCTTCAAAGTGTATCTTGTAAAAGACCGATAGACATTTGCGACGGTGACTGAGGCTCTGAAGTTCCGCCGTGGCCAATGCTGAGTTTCGGTCGCCGACAACTACAAGACATTAAACTTGGCCAGCGAGCAGCCGGCAGCAGCAGCCAGCAAGCTTCTTATATGCTATTTTGCCTGTTTAACAATATTAAACAGTTTTGGGCATGTCATATTAAATCAATATCTTTCTAGTTTATCTTCAATAAAAATATGTTGATTGATCATGTTATTTTCAGTTCTACCGCGATGTAGCCAAGGTAAAGAAGACGTATGCTGTACGGAACGGAGATGTGGACACGCGCGCGCTTTCAGACTCCATCCTTGTTGTCACCAGGTATAAACCTCCCATTAGTTAGTTATTTACACATTGTAAATTTCGGGAAAATCTCTACACTTGACTCATCATGACTGACTTACATAATTAGTGTTACATAAACTAAGTAGCTGCTGTCAATCTACATATCAAAATATTTCATAAAATAAAATCTTTTCTAAATAGACAATTCTTTGTCTTGCTCCTCATTCATGGCGACTGCTAGCAGCTTAAAAAAAGTACAGGCATTCGTAGCAGTTATATCAGAGTCGATAACAATTGCTTATTACTAATTGCAATCCCCAAATGAAGTACCTACCGAAGATTGATAAACTTTATTCTTAATATAATAATTACACAGATTGGAACCATTCACCACCGGTGTTGTGGGCATTGTGAACCTGTCTGATAATGACCAAGTTGTGGACCTGTCCTCCCTGAAGCTCCTGCCATATCTACTGCGAGTTACTGCCTCGGGTGTCAGCTGCTCCCTTCAAAAGGGGTGAGTATAAGAGACTTTTGCTCTTAGTTCTTTATATTTTCTCCATCTATTGATAACTGAAGACAATCTTATACCCTATATGCCAAATTCCTCCTTTTTTATTTAAGAGAAGGGAATGCAATCTTTGTTCATGAACCTCATCTATCCATCTCAATTATTATGGATTAGATAATAACAATTCTGTGTGAACTATTTCAAATGATTATTTTGATTTTTTTATTTTAAGCAATTAACAATTAAACAAATAATAATAAAAATAAAGTTTAGTTGGTTCCCTTGTTAGGCATTGGTCATCAACAACTAATCACTTTTATCAAATGCAGTGTAGACATTTCCAAGCATTTATTTATACTGTGTTCAATTGAGCCATTTTTTACAGAACCTATGCCAACAAAACCAGTGTCACGGTTTCAGCACATTGTGCTGTTGTCCTGGAGACTATAAGATGGTGCTGTTAATAAAATAAATGGAAATTAAACAAAATATAAATATACAATAAATATTAAGCAATTGTATCTGAAAAGTTTTATTTATAAAGTGTCCTGTTATCACAAATTGACAAAATGATGACTACTTCAATGTCAAATCTTGAATTTCATTACTAATCATCATCAAAATAGGTACTTTCCCTAAAGAGTACTGAAAATATTTAGTGAGAGCTAAAAACTTTTTTAGCTCTCACTAAATATTTAGAGTAATAGAGCACGGAAAGCTACACACAAGAAGTGGATACAGTGAAATAGCAAAATCATTCCAAAAACGTAAATCAAAACCCGAACAATATTACCTAAAAAGTGCAATTCACATCCATTAACAGTGGTGCTAACCTCGCACAAAAATCATCAAAACGGATATTGATGGTGATGTGACATTAACTAACAAAACAATTGGTGCTGCTATTAACCTCTCAAGCCCCGAGTTATGAGTTCGATGATTCTATTGTTCTCTGCTAGCAAATGACGAATTAAGTCTTATTTAGTAAACTATTATTTTCAATTATGTGTTTGTCAATGTTTAAAGAAACAGCATCAAAAATTGAATAACAGCTGTAGAAGTATTTACACGGGTCTAACGATAGATAGACCAACAGTTGATAGATAGACTTATTTTTATTTTAACTAGAAGTCCAGTCCTCCTTCCAAGAAACATAAACAATCAACTTTATTTATAATTAAATCCAGATCTTTCTTGGTAATTGTTTTCCTCTTGTTTGTCATTGTGTAAGAATAGGTCTCTTTTGCCAATGTTTCCAGAAACATTTCCTGAAAAGACAAAAATTATTATATCTCTTACTTCAGCCATTTTAAGATTGGAATATTTTGTAAAACAAACTAAACCTCAAAAGTATTTGTCAATTACAGTTCCAGAGGTAAAAATTTAGAATCATGCGGGACAATTTAAGGGATAAGGGGGATGAGAAAGGAAGAGGGGTAACCCCCGATGCCCCCCACACTTCTCCCATCACAATTTAATTTTAAATAAAAAGGGTAAAAATCTACTTGGTCTTGGTACCCATGCCCTAGAATTTAGAAGATTAAGATCTATTTTAACTAAATTTTAATTACTCGTAGGTAATATTCGTTTGTATAAGAAAACCGTTTTTGGTGCTATGCCGGCCGCATGGCATTCTTTCTGTAAGTTGAATGTGTTAATGCTGATAAACTAATTTGGTTCAGAGGGCTTTTTCTACTTACAGTTGCTTTAGTGACCAAAAATACTGCATCCCCCGATACAACACTAACGTCAGGGTCCATTTTCATAATGTGTTTTATTCTTGCCATGGGTAATCTAGTTGATCGTATAACCTCACTTTTGTTGCTTGTTGTGGTTGTCGGTTTTTTCTCTGATATCACTAAATCTTCCGAGTTCAACACTTCAGAATTTAAGGCTTCTGAATCTTGGGCTGTGAAGATGTTTTCCGACGCTTCGGTCAACTCAATACTATGATGTTCACTATCATTTAGGTAATGCTCACTCTCATCAATAATATCGGATATATCAACATCTGTATAATGTTCATCTTCAGCCATGGTTACTTTAATTAGCTTCACTAAAAAATAATAAATAAATACCCGAGATTTAGGCGCGAAAACGAAGAAAATTTAACACAACAAACAAAAATAAATAGGTACACAAGTTGACTGACAGTAGTGACAGTGAGTAGAGTAGAGTGACACCAGCAGATGACTGACAACTGACACATCACATGACAGATCGTTTTTTTTTTAAATAGAGAAACAACTTTCTATTGCTAAGGTCAGTAACCATACGGTTAAGGTAGGTAGTTATTATTAGCTACTATAAGACAAATATTATACAAGAAAATATCTAGAAAAAAAACAACTTGTTTCATGTCGCCCCGTAGAGCAACGCGGCTTCCGTACCAGAAGGAATGTATAGAAATTGCCTCAGATACTAATAATACTAATTCTCTATAAAAATTGTTTGCGTTTTTGATGAGCACACATTTACAGAAAATGTGCACACAATTGCAGTTCTGTATATTTACATACTAAACAACATATAAAAAATGAAACAAAAATGCAAACATTTGTGTCATACGAATTATTTTGAATAAAGATAAGGGCTGGACTCAACTGTCGATGCAGCAATATCGATAGAAGGAATAAAGGTAAGTCGGCCCGCGGGCCCAGTCGCCAGATCGATTTATTTTAATATTTTTCTTCCGTCAACTGGGCCCACTTACGAGTCACCGGAAGACTCGGATTAACAATGATTGGAGAATCCCTAGTTGTTATGTCTCTGCGTGTTTGTTTAACGAAAACAAACACGCAGAGACATAACCGCCTCTGTGGTCTAGTGGTACAACCACCGGTATCAGACCCAGGGTCCCGGGTTCGATTCCCAGCGGGGGTACATATTGTATTCGGTTTGTTTGGTGGTAGGACTTGTTGTAAGTCCGCCTGACTAGCTACCACCATCTTATCTAAGTCTGACGCCATAACAACAATGTTTTCAGCATTGTTGTGTTCCGGCAGTTAAAGATAAGATAGCCAGTTCCTCAGTGATTGAGGATTCCGGGAGTGGCTCGCTTCCATCTTCAGCCTTATCAATACTTAATATCATGTATGATGAAGGCTAAGAGTCTACCCGTCGATCACGAAAAAAAATATGTTTTCATTATTGATACTTGTCATATTTTTATTCATATTCTATAGGTATTTGTAAAACCAACAATCATTAGTGAAAAAGTAATCTCTTGATTGTTAGAAAATAGTAGGTATTATAAAATCCTACCCAATCATCTAAAACTTTAATCGAAAATCTACTTGTCTGCAACTAAGCTCTTCTAGTCAATTGCGATTTTTAACGTTATAAATGCTAACTACTAAAAGAAATGAATATAACTGTCCCACTCCCAAATATATTAAATAAAACACTTTGGTTTATGGTTACAAACTTTATTTAAACCAAAAAAAATAATTAAATTTTTATTATTTTGCATACAACAAATATAAAATGTTATTATTATCATCAATTATCAACTTTATAACGACAAATATAATTTATCATTATAAAGTTCATTAAGAATGTAATGGACTGGGTCTGTTAATTATGATCATAATCAAACTTTAAAAATTTAATTAATACGTATTAGTGTAAAATGCTCAAATACGCATCAAATATTCAGACGCGCTGTAAAATTATATGTTTTGGTTTAGTTCTCTGATAACCTCTAAGGTAAGAAAAAAAATTATATAAATGATACTTATGAGGGGAACGAAATTCTTCCATGATACTTCGTGAATACGTGTTGTGCAACTTACTTACTTGAAAAATTCGCTGTTTGTTAATAAACATCGTCGAGATTGCTAAGCAACTTACACCTGCTTGTCGTGGACGAGCACTTAGTAGCACAACTGACACTTAGTTATTTGCTGGCTGGAAAAATGGCACTACGTCCAATAATACACTGAAGAACCGTTGATCAGTATGTCGTCCAAGTAAATTAAAAGATATTCACCATTTCAATCCGTTTATTGACTTCTCAAAAGACACTTTAACAAATACTTTAAACTGCAGTAAAGTTAATACTTTCCCGATGGCCGAGAGTGAGATACTATATTGCTGTCTTGCTCACTCGCTTCTGCGGGAGAACATTCTCGCAATCTTAAATTGCAGTTGCAGCGCGCGCGATGCTTTTTACAACTTTTTGCCGCGCTAGGTTCGCGCGGCGTTCAAACAAATTATTTATGCTTCCGACCGACTCGTCGCTCACACTGCTTGAAATTTATTTTTTCATTTTTGAAACACTTTATTGATAACGCCACGGGCACCGCCAATAATTACGAATTACCTACTTATTCGTGTTTGTATTCACTATTTCCATTGGTTAAATACGAAAATAACTATAAAATGAGGAAGACGCTAAAGGTTTGACAGCAGAACTTCAACTTGACAACTGGAAGTTGTGCACCTTTGGTGTAGTTGGTTAGTTCCTTAAAAATTCTACATAATATGTCGCACTGTACCTACACAATTAGAATCCCATTCTTTTTTTTTTTATTAACAACGTGGAGACTCTTACCCTGTTTCCACTGAGCACTGGCTTTACAAGGAAACATGGTGTAAACGTATAATGCGGCCACTAAGAGAATGCATTATTTGACAGCTCCTATCGAGAGTCATTGGTCATCCTCTCAGCGGCCGCACTATACAACTAAAAACAACAATCAAAACAATAATAAATTTACCTCAAACGCTCGGAGGTAAAAGGAGGTTTTATCATTCAATTTTTGCGCCGAAAATCGCATTTTTGAATAGGTGTGGAAAGCTTAACGGATGCGTACGCATCTCCATACAATATCGCTGTTTTCTAAAGACAGAAGCTGAACAGAGCCGAAGGTATTTAGTCCCTTAAGGTAATTTTTCAATAAATTGATGTTATAGTACAATACGACACATAGAGTAGAAAATTTGAGGAACTAATAACCAACTTCAATGTAAGGCAAAACAACAACTGTCAAGATGGTAGATCTGCTGTCAAACTATTAAGAAGTAGAAATAGTGAAATATTTGCTAGATGGTTGATATGCTAGTTGACTTGTGGCGCCACCAATTATTTTCTACTCTTTTGTGTCGCACTGTACAAATAAGACAACCCAAACTAATAATTCGATGAACTATTTGGCGCATGGATGGATACTTACGTGCCTTTTGGGCAAAGGTCCTATCATAGGCGATTGCGTTAAGTCAATCGTAGTCATTTGACAGTTCATATTGTACCATACTTAATGTCACTCCATACAAATTGCACAGATTGAATACGATAATATGAATTGTCTAAAGAAAACGTTACCTTACGCAATCGTAATTCGCACCCCAGTATTCCCTGATATAATTAATTTTCATGTCTCATATTCTGAAAGTAACTCATAACTTGCCTAAAATGCGGGTTGAAAGTGATATGTGGCGGCCCTAGGGCTGTAATAAATTTGAAAAAAGAATAGGGGGTGTCATGTCAAATCGATATCTGTAATCTCTTTGGACTTTTACAGAAGCCTATACAGCTTATTTTGCTACATTATAAAATAATTTTGTAACATTTTTCTTATTAAATATTTTTTTAGAATATTCTGTTTGTTTTTACTTTCCTCATATTCAAAATGAAAAGTAGAGTGTTTACTTCGGGTGTATGGACCCATAACAGTCTCGAACTATCGGCGCCCTCACTTCGTTCGGGCGCCGATAGTTCGAGACTCTGTTATGGGTGTCATACAGCCCTTGTTAAACAATCTACTATTACTCTTTGTCCCAGCGGGTGCGATTGCGTAAAGTAATTTTACTTTACGCAATCGCCTAGATAGCAGGTTCGATTCCCGAACAAGACAAATTTTTGTATGCATGTCCCATCTCCCCCCTCCTGTTTATGTAACACAGAACTGGGGGTAGTTCTATGATTGAGAGCAAATAAAACATCTTTAAATTGTAATAAAATATAATTAGGTATCAGTTCGTTTGAGTATCATATAACATTAACATAATCGATATTATATACACACAGCAAAATAACTAACTATACAGACAATATTTTTACCAAGTGACACCATAAATAATGAAAGATAAAGGAAAATAAAGTGACGAACATACTTATTTTAATTTTAAATTCGCCTACTTTATTTAAGATGTCACTATGGCACTAAATTAACAAAACAATTATTAATTTATTCTCTAACTGTACAATAATGTCTAACTTTATTTAATGTTGTCATCGTGAATAATTTATTATTCCAATGATAAATCCATTCATTTGCAAAGGCCTAAGTACTGTAATTGCTGTAATAGTTGTAAGATTATTCAGAGTTAAATAAGTTCACCATGACAAGCAGTAGGTATTATATTTTTCATTAAAAAACTTTTTAAGCTTATTCAATTATATTATTTATTGAAATATTGAAATATCATTAAGTATAAGTATTCAAATACTTATTCCATTGAAATGAAGGATGCGTAAGTTTCAAAATCTCATAAACGATTAAAGTAATACTTGCTACAATTTAACATTCCTCATTGTAAAGATTATATTTATTTATAGTCAATTTTAAAATTCGATAATAATTATCTAAAAGATCTTATAGATATGAGACGCACAGCATAGTTCATAATTTATCTCTATCACATAGAAACATAAAAGGCACATCGGTTTTTTTTTAAAACACATTTTTTATTAAGAGTTAAAGACATTGGGGCATAATCAATCCCAGAATTATCTAAGTCACTTAGTAATATGTCAAACTAAGTACCTATAACCAGAGAATCAAAAGTACCTACAGTCAAACATTTTTCAGCTCTAATAATCCCATCTAGTATTTTGGGGAATATAACAGGATTCGTCTGAACGAGTTGTTGTGTTTCTGAACATTTTTTAAGTGACGACATAATTGCTCGCCGATTGGTGATAGTAACGTAGGCAAATTGCCGAACCTTCTTTTTACACTAATGTAAACAAAAAAGTTTTTTCCAAAAAGGTTTTTTGCCCTGTATGACTGGCAGCCCAGCTAAGATGGCGGCGTCGAATGCATCTTTGAGCTGCTTCCTCGTCTTCGCTGAAGTCTCTACGTAGACTGCATTTATCTTTGTCGCTAAAGCTTTAGCCTCGATTTCTGTCACTGGGTGCTCACCACGCGCCTGCAAAGATGAAAACAATAATTTAAAAATATATTGAAACTAAGTGCGTATATAGGTCGCGCCAGGTTTTGCCTTGGGGCCCATGAAATGTTAATTATTTCATTTTTTAAGTACTTAAAGAAACATGCTGACCGTATCTTTTTAAGTAGCTAGTACCTTTTCATACCTTGTACCTACGGCCTATAGAAGTAAGAAGGAATGTAAGTAGTTGTATGCTGCTGATTAATCTCGATGATTCAACAAAATTGGGTGAGCGTTCGCACTACGAATGATTGATACCTTCACCACATTAATTCGAAGGGCACATCATTTATAGTACCTATTTGTTGATATTTTGTATAGTATCTGCATCATACAATTTAAGTAACACATGGGTAGGGACCCACTTCGAGGTAAGCAACCCCAGGCAATACCTATTTAAAGATTCTGTAAATCTTTTACCTATATCTAGCCACCTTCTGAACTTCAAAACTTAAAATATGCGGTGAAAATACTAGTTCCTAAGGTAATAAGGGTTAATTTCTTTTTATTTAACTGATTTATCTTCGTCCCTTCTAACTCGGTAAAAAGTAGCTAAGTATTTGATAATGTACTCTACAGTGCGTATTTTTTTAAACTATGCATGACTACGGTTTGGCTACGAGGAAACTGTGGAGGAAACTTAATTCCTCGTAGCTAAACTATTATAATATATAGTAAATTATTATAAATACCTAAGTCCGGCATTTTTTGGCAACTTGGCCTCGATGTAAGCAACGTTCGATTTGGAGATAGGAAGATTACAAGACTTACATATAAAATGTCACCTAAATATTTAAGTATCTATACTTGGCCTAGGTGACTGGAAGTGATTTTTCAGAGAAAAGTCCACCTTTTACTCAATAATTTTTTAGGTAAAAAATAATTTATATTTTTATGTAAGACATCATCAGATTATATAATACTTTAGACTTAGGTACAAATTACAATCAACAGCTCGTCAGCTATGCCGGCGCCCCCGCTATTAAAGCAACTAAGATAATAATACCTATTAATATTTAAATTAAAAAAACACTAGCTTACTTCTAATTTATATTGATATTTTAAAAATTCGTTTTCTCTGTGACACTTAAAAATTATTTAACTTGTTTAATATTTATACAACTTGTGACTTTCATGTATTTGTACAATAACTCTATAATATAATTGGGGAGTGTCATAGAGAAAATTTGAAAATGTCAAAACCAAGTACGACATTGGCGTGGTTTGAGCAAGGAATCGCTAAGTGGTCATAGTGAATAAGGGCCCAGATAAGAAAACTGAGTCATTTTACTACTTATTCGTCATAAATAAGTGATTCTACGTAGCAGGCGGCACCTTGTCATCGTGTTCGCGCAAAATACTTCGGTTTCATATTTTGCTTATTTGTTCCATCCAACAGGTCAGTACATTTTTGTATATACCTACTCTTACCCATGAAAAAGTAGTTTTCCATAGGAATTATTTGTTGAAACGCGTAATATTAAAGAAATGTTGACAGGATTACGTACCTATTATATAGCAAATTCAAATTATTTATAAAGACTTTATTATGGTTCAATCAGTGACAGTGACAGAAAAAATTGTTATCAAAATGTATGAATTACATAATAAAGTAACTCTACGTATGATAAATTTTAAATAAAAAAAACTAAGGTCTTGGGTTCGAGTCCCATCTGAGAATTCACTTGTTGCTGAGTTGATATTTTCAAATATTTTTCTATTTAAAATTTATCATACTTACGTATAAAAATAGCATTGAAAAATGTAAAAAATCGAAATGCTTAAAAAAATTAAGTAACTTGCTTAAAAAGTTAAGTAGGTAGGTACATCAGTGACATATAACTAAGGTACATAATGTCTTCTCTCTTTGTTTCCTTCGATACCAAGAAGGGTAATAAGCTATTAGAATCTGCGAAAGACAACGGCAAAACGGTTTGTATTCTCTTTCATGATTTTTCATATAGGTATACTTACATACAATCCACACAACATTCCTCGCTGGTTGTTTGTTATAGTTATACAAAAACGTCAGCAACAAAAAAAATCGCTACTATTTAGTATTCTGTGGTTATGGTTAAGTATGCTACTTATGGCATACTGAAAGTTTCTGGATTTTGATGGATAATACCGACCTGATATTTAACATCCTAATTATGATGCTTTTTTATTTTTCTAACTCACATTTTTTACAATGTTTTCAGCATTGTTGTGTTCCGGCAGTTTGAGATAAGATAGCCAGTTCCTCAGTGGCTGAGGATTCCGGGAGAGGTTCGCTTCCATCCTTAGCCTTATCAATACTTAAACTTAACATCAGGTATGACGAAGGCTAAAGAGTCTCACCGTTAATCATATAAAAAACCGCGTTCGCTGCAACCATTTTAAAAATTGTATTACTGTCCTTTTCAAGTGCAAAGCTTCCGCACCAGCAGATGCTCATGTAAAATGGTTTTCACTTGGCTCATTCTAATTCTTATTAGAGTACCTACGAATTTGCTAACATTATTTTTTTGTCAGTTTTGAAAAATCGTACGGTATCAATATTTGAGTCCGTACGTGGGCCGGTCGACTCTTATGTCCATCGTCATGGAGATGACCGGGTCCAAGTCTTTAATTCTCTGAACCACAAAAACACAAGTTATGACATAGGGCTTTATCACCATTTATGCAAATTAAAGCCTTTGGCAAGCTCCTTCCTAACTTAGGCCGCTGCTAAAATTTGAAAAACCATTGAGTGAAATTAAATTCATTGGAATCGAATTGGCGACACATAATTTTGTAAAGAACGCCACTGACAGTCTCGCAAATTAAAAAGTAACATGGCCCCAAAGAGTTCATCTTTCTAAATCAGTAATTGCTTTCTTAACGGCCTACAAAAAAAGAAGGAGATTATCAATTTGTCGCATATATATGTTTTACTTATGTTCACCGATTATTCGAAGACGGCTGCTGGACCTCTATTCCTTGTTCTGTGGCTGGACCGATTAGGACGATTCAAACGCTATACATGGTTAATTCCGAAGTTGGTCCCATTTCTTTGAAATTTGAAATCGGTTCAGTAGTTTTCAGGAAATCTTGAAAATAGTGTCGTTCTTTGTCACTATTTACATAAGTGACATAATCATATATGACAAGTTCATAGTTCCGATTTTCAGTGTAGGTAACAGCTAGGCGATTGCGTAAAGTCAATCGTATTCATTTGACAGTTCATATTAAATGTCATGCCATACAAATTGCAGCCGATTGAATACGATATGAACTGTCAAATGAATACGATTATCTTACGCAATCGCACCCCTGCACGGAACTTACTCTAACTTAAAAAAATGTGAAATAAAAAACTTTGGCTGGCATCGACTCAAAAAAGTTTTTTTTTTTTATATATTTTTATTGTTCGTGCCCGGTTCCAGAAACTTTCAATATGCCCCACGTAAAGGTTTCGTTTCGTTATACACTGGGCAACAACGAATACGTGCCAATCCCTTTCATTATGACCTTCTTGTGTCTGGGAGATAAAAACAATAAGCGCACTTACGAGTAGTTTATGCGCGCCGAACAATAATAATTTACAGACATAATGATGGGTGCGCCTTATCTCTCGTCACACTCACAGGCGACATGTCCCATATTCCGCGATTTTATGTTACTTACGTGTTTTGTATAACTTAAACGTGTTTAAATTTATTTTTGATTATTTTTACCATATTTTTCTAGGTTTTTGTTATTTATCTTATCTTATAAACAAATAAAATAATAATATTTAGGTTTCATGAAGAACTTTGTTATGGATACTAGATAACAGATAAACATACTTATATACTTTTTATTGTAAATACAAACATAATATACTTATAAAACATCCAGACCAAGACAAATAGACATGTTCGTGCACACAAATATTTGTGTTGTCCGGGGATCGAACCCGGGGTCGTTGGCGCAGAGGGTGGGCTTAGTACCCCTGCGTCAATCAACTATTATAACTTATCTCATCTTATTAGTTCTTATTGTTAAGACAAATTCAAATGCAATCTATGAATTACTGCACTGATTTGTATGTAGGTATGTCTACCGCTCCGCCACGAATTGTCACTGGTCGCACCACGGAGAGACACAGATTAAGACAGCTCGCAACGCTTGCTGCACGCGTGGATCCCGAGTGAGGTCCGACGAGCACACGCGCGGGTCCCGGGCGAGGTCCGACTGCGTGCCGACGAGCACGAGCGGCGCACGCACTCACCTTGGCCACCGACCGGACTCCGGCCGGACGCACCACGGAGACGCACCACAAAAATAGCATAGTACCATAACAACTTACCCTCAGCGCTTGCACCACGCGCGGGTCCCGGGATCCGATTGCGTGCCGACGAACACGAGCGGTGCGCGCACGCCGGCCACCGTGGCCTCCGCCCTGAACGTCTCCGGTATCAAAGAGAGGCACATCACACAGCTCCTTAACAACTTACTCGCAACGCTTGCAGCACACGCGGGTCCCGGGCGAGGTCCGACTGCGTGCCGACAAGCACCAGCGGCGCGCGTACGCCGGCCACCGCGCGCGTCCATCGCTCGGCCACCGACCGGAACGTCTCCGGTCGCACCACGGAGAAGCACAGCAGCAGCACGTCCGTGCCAGGGTAACACAGCTCCCGCAGCTCCGACATTGAGTCCTGGAAGCAAGGAGGGTGTTCTTTTTATTTCACGGAAGCGATGATGTAGATACTAAAAGGACTTTTATAAGTTACAAGAGTCAAAGAGACCATCCGAAATAAAGCGCTATTTCTCGTTGAACGTTTACAGACCTCTTTTAATGTTCTGTGGTTTACAGGCATTGTCAAGAAGTTTTTGGTATTGGCACAGTGGATAAGATTATGCAATGGACGCAAACCATAAATTTTTCAAGAAAAAAATTACCTTAATGGCATTATAGCGAAAAAACTGAAGGAAAAGTCTCTAATTTTCCCCTTTAAAAGGTCTAAATAATGCCCAACACCTATGCATTTTTTTCGTGTAAGTACCTTAGTATCAATTAACCTGAAATACAGAGTTTGTATATATCTACATAAGTACTTATTATTTTCTCTGGCAACTACGGTGGCATTTACGTTGTTCATTGAAAAGACTAGGTTTTTCACAGCATTTAATTTACCTATTGGGTTTAATCCCGACACAGTTCGCAAATCTTCAACGGTACTTTCCTCGTTTCCACCAATAACCATTAACATAAAACTGTGCAATTTCTAGATTTCTTTTCTTTTTACTTATGATTAGGGTGTGAGGAGGGAATAACCTAGAATCTAAGGTCACTTCCTCGTTACAACGCCTAGATTAACTAATTCCTCTTTGCTGCTTCTCTTACGTGTTTTAGAGATTTTATCTAGATGCAAATAAAAAAGTAACAATATAAAGTTATTCTCAACAATGTGATGTGACTCGTTGAGAACAATCAGAATTTCTGCATTAATCACATCACACAATCTGAAGCACTGTTAACACATAAAAAGCGAAAGGCTTTTTATATTATCTTTAAAAACGCTTATGTAAATAAGCTGCGTCAGATATTAGACGATTCTGCCATCATTCAAAATGCCGCAGGCAGTATAAGATACTACTTTCTAAGTCGATGCTAATAGTAAAATCGCAATAGACAGCATGGCGTCGGCGCGGGCAGAATCGGTTACGAAACAAACGCTATTAAAGTCGTCACAGATTGAAGACCACCCAATCAGTCATACGACTCACAACAATATCGAAAACAATCAAATTATAATCAAGATATTGCGCAAGAAACATGAAAAATTTTATCAAAAGCAAGAACTGGATATTTAGAGAGCTGGTGCGGTCGGCAAGGTGAAAGTGGCCCATTGATAATAGTCGATGCCGAGAGTTAACAATTGAAGCACCATTCGCATTGCCCAACTAATGTATCGACAGAGATTGCGCAACTCAAATAACACCATTCGCTTTGATCGAACCTTATTCAATATGCGATTGCCATATTTGACAGTGCGGTGATGTATTTGGATTTAAAATTGCTGGTTGTCGACAGGAATACGGAGCGTTTCCCAAGTTTGTTTTGTTTGAAATCAGCTTAGCTTTCTCTTTACGTTATTATTTTCGACAGCCTTAAAATCTTTCATTATGCAAGAAGCTTGGTCATTAATAGTACCTAAATATTGATATCCTAGTTAGTTATAGTAATCATCGGCTTTGCTAAACAGAACTCCGAACTCGACACGTGCTTTCGGCAAATTCAACAAACATGGGAATACGTGCAAACGCACACATTACTATGGATGTGTCGGAAATTCAACTTGTTGACATTTCGCTTAACAAAAGCCCGTGGACAATGGTTTATTCATGTCTCAGGTAGAAGGCAGATTCGTGAAACTGTGGGAACGGACCAAAAAGACCTTTTTACTTTTGATTTTATCAAATTTCTGCTATGGGTGTATCAGTCTGAATGGTGTAAGAAACACGTGCTCGTTTTTTATTTAAAATACTTTGTTTAGAAAAGTGCAGGTGCTGATTGGGCATTTATCTTTGTTATTATGTTTGTTTTTTCGTCATAAAGCCTGTAGAAAAACGCTAGATGCAGCACTATACCCTCTATGCCTGATAATGATAACTGTTGTAAAACAATAGAGCTATGCTCAAGCATATACTAATAAAATAATAAAATCAATTTTATTAGTTATTATATATGACAAACTTTGGTGTTTCTTTGTAGAAATTTGGCACATGAGATAGGAAAAGAAAATGAAGAAGAAAAATAAACCCCAGCCTGAGGAACTCTCGCTTCTCATCATATATGGAATCAAGAGTTCTACACCTGAAGATATCATTCGTTTGGTTAACAGGTAAATTCGGAAAAGCTTAGTTTTTATGAGACTTTTGAGACAATTTTTAGAACGCCAATATGAAGGGGTATACGAGTTTACAGCTTGCCCCTCTCTTATTCAAAGGTGGAACCCCTAATATGACTAGGCTATCATTAATTCATTGCGCATCACCCAAAATCGGCCCAACGGCGACGACGTGGTGCTTAAACTCTGTGCGGACAGTAAAAAACAGATTTTTTCTCTCTCTTGCGGAGCTTGTACCTTTGCTATTTCTATGAGCTCAACAGAGACAATAAGTGTAGAAATAAACCATCAAAATATTGCGACAGGCCTTTATTGACCCCCACGGCACCGAACATAAACAATAACCGTTAACGGTCATCCACCAAAATTTTTTTTTACGCAGTAAACATGTTAAGTGCTTGTTTATTTACTTAATTTGTTAATGATGCTGTAAGCTAACCCTTGTAAGCGGTCCCAAAGATAATAAAATAAATAAATTTATAATGCTTGTAGGTAACAGCCTAGACTGAATAGATGTCGAATTGAACTGAATTGAATATAATTTCTAATTTATATCAAGTACGGATTGCATTGCATGATGGCAGAAAAAGAGTACTCATACAGCTCTACGATACGAAATCTTACCTGGCCAGCAGTATCACAGATTTCCACGCGGACGGGTCGATCATCCACGTCCACAGCCACTGCAACAAAAATAAAGACATACAATTTAATACAAAAATGTGACTTTTACTAAACAGTGATGTTTACTTGAAAAGTTCGTTCTGCCGCGCAGACTTAAAAGGTTGCGCGGTTGCTGACGTTGTTAACGTTGCTAACCATTTGAATTAGTTACTGTAACATTTCTAATGCTAGTGTAGAAATAATTTTTATGCTGAGTACCTATATGCTATGCATTAGCTTACGTTTTGGACATGTTCTGAAACTGGAGAAAGAACACGGTACAATTTTTCATAACCATAGGTACGCTCTGATTAATAAATAAGGAGAACCAAATTTTGCATTTTACAATGCTATTTTTTTATGTGATAAATATTAAGCAAGAAAATATACTAGTACTTACTTCTTTTTTCTAGTATATTTTCTTGTTAAATATTTATCACAGGAGAACCAAATCAAACAAAATAATTAGCATTAGAATTCAATATGACATGAAAACTCATTATCAAGGACTTAAACTACTCATGTCTAATATACTCTATGTTAAATAAACGACCGTTGAAATCCGAGTAGAAAAAAAACAAGTGGATAATACAACATCATGTCAACAAGCAATCATTTGTAACTAAGTCCGTACCGCGACTCACGGCTAACGGCTTACTAGCCGTCATAACCGTGGCAAAAACGGATATCAATGTCAATCAAAGATACCAAGTATCTGCTGATTACTCAGCGCAATTAGAAGGCTATTGAGGCGATTATAGCCCCAACGTCCATATATATTATTTTTAAAAATTGCGAACTTAAAAGAATGATAAAATGTATGTTTTTCCATCGAGAGTATCAAGAATAGAGATCAATAATAATAAAATAAATTATTATAAAATTTAATATCAAGTTTGTTATGATTTTTTGTAAATTATATTTGGACCGTCCAACTACGATAAGTATTTTAGGTCTTCGAAGAGACAAGAGATGTCAATTTTGTTAATTGGCCTATTCTTTCGCCTTAAATGAGTTGGTTTTAACTGCGCCAGCGCACATCCGACACGCCGCGCTCCGTTTCCTGTGGCTAGTGCACGGTATAGCACCGCAGGGGTGGCGAATCTAAAGTTCACTTTTTTTTGCACCAAAAAAATGTAACCTTAGTAAAAACATGAGTCTTTGTTAACTCTTTAAGCTTTTCCGTTTTACGCTTCCTGTAATGTTATGTTACTCTAACCTCTAACACAAAACTTGTATTTTTTCGCATTCATCAACATCTTAAGCTTATCCCAATACTATTTAGGCCTTGGGGTGTGCGCAGTCGTCATTGTTGTACAGTCCATAAAGAATCTTCTCATTCACGTCTCTTTCATATCATTTCACCCACCATCTATCCATCTTTTTATGGTCTTCCGCTGCGTTTCCATCAATCAACGTACATCTTACATCACGGATACATCACCTTCCTAATTAACATTCTTATCATCCCTACTCATTTCGTGTCCTTACCAGGCCAGGCGGTTTTTATTCATCTTTTCTATTTGCTGTTTTCACTTTCAAACTTCCTCTTAGGTATTTGTTTTTAATAATTCATCCACACATACATCTCAGCAGTCTCATATCTGCTACATGCAATGCATTTTCTTTTCGTTCGTTTTCTTTTTCAATGCCCTTCATTCTGCTCTATAACTACCTATCTACTATGTTATTTTTTAAAATTAGCGAGTTCTTATTTTAAGGAAAGGTCACAGCAAAGAAAAAGCCTGTCTGAAAAAATTCAACAGGGTGCTTTAAGATTAGAGATAACTGCAAATCATATGCTAAATATATTTTAGGCATAAGGTGACAACCCTAGGAGAGTTGACCGGAGCGAATTTCCTGGGTTTTGATGACAACTTGTGCGACCACTGAATATACTACACTTAGTCAGGTATTATAAGTAGATAAGTACTTAGTACTTATGTTGATCTATAGGTACAGATGCGAACGGGGTGCCAACGATATCAAAATATTAGAGTTAATTCCTTCTGTATGTATAACAATAGCATTTCTAAGCTCTTTTAAACACTTGGGATGTGTTCTGAATATTGGACTCAACAGGATAATTTACAACCTACTTATTAGGGATGGGCCGAATATTCGTTGTATGTTCGGTATTCGGCATATTCGGCAGGTTTACCGAACATTCGTATTCGGCCGTATGTTCGGTAAACCTGCCAAATATTCGGGACAGTGGTACTTAAAGATTTAATAAAAGTTACTCTATTGTGAACTATATTAGACTGAGATTGATTGATTGAACCATGCATGTGCATATTATAGGTAGACCTAACCTAAGTAAATCACTGTGTAGCTTTATACTTTTGAGATAGTGTAGCTGTATTTCTTTATAATAGTAGATGAAAATATAATAATTGAACAAGAATATCAAGATACAGTAATTTGAGACCTTATTTATTATTCAAATTTAATCAGAGGGTTTATTTAGTTTAAGAAATGAAATAAATATTCAAAATTATAATAACTGTTTATTTTTATTGGTAAGAATTAGTTGCATTATTACAACTATTTCTTAATAAATCATATTTTTGGTTTTGTTACAGTAAAATAACATTGTTGTGATGAGCATTTCTAAAATTTTGTTTCAAACATTTATTTAACCAAAGAATAGCATGTCAGAAAAAGAGAGATGAATCAAACAAAAAATAATTATATAAACTTAAAAATCAACTATCCAGAACTCATAGGTTTTGATTTTAATCCTTTTATGACTGTGATCAAATTCAATAGGAACGTTTTGAATACTTTCAATAGAAACTTTTAATAAATGAAATCTTTCAACATTAAATTACGTTGAAAGATTTCATTTATTAAAAGTTCCTATTGAAAAGTAGTTACATTGAGCACATTATTGCAAAACTGTGTAATATAATCATAACAAAACAATTGACCTTGAAAACAAAAAACTAAAATACTTTTAAATAGCATGTTATTCTCACTTAGTATTTAAAATAGAAATTTTTCGTCTGAGAATTCACTTGTGGCCGAGTTAATTTTTTCCAATATTTTTCTATTTAAAATTTACCATAAGTATAAAAATAGCATTGAAAAATGCAAAAATTACAAAATCATAGTATTTAAAATTTAAGAGAGGTAAGTTATGGAGCAAAAGCACTAGTTGCTCTGCTTTGAAGGGCAAAAGTTTGTTTTGTTTTGCTTATAAACGTTAAAAAACTATTAACACATAAACAAAACAAATGCACGTGGTGCCGTTTCGTTTCGCACTGGATGATGCAATAATAGTGACATGTATTGACAAGTGTAGCGGGGGTAGCGAGGGGAGCGGGCGGTTGCGCCCGGCGTCAATTCGCGGCATTTTGCTCGGTTAGCGTAAACACTTATAGACCTGCTCCGGTATGCCGAATATTCGGTTCGGTGAAAATTTAACCGAATATTCGGCCGAATGTTCGTATTCGGTGAAATCTATGTTCGGCCCATCACTACTACTTATACATTTATTTGTAGGTATAGTTATAAAGAATATCGAGCACTGCTATATCGATTCAGATTGCTTTGTTGGAAGCCTTATTCTGTGTTTGGAATAACGCCTACACAACAATAAACAAAGTCATCGAAATAAAAACACCGCGTTTCATTACAATCTTAATCCTCGTTTAAAAATACAACGAAATCATCAAAGGCGTTTCTTCATGACTAATGCGGTCACCCTGGTATGACTGCCAGCTTCCCATGAGTCACCATACCAGCTCGCTGCGACCGTGTGTCACGACTGGTTCCCTTGGACGAATTAACCACTGGACGCGTAACGAGGACCGCGTTCGCCTTTACCCCTCTGTCACTTACCCTGCCTTTTAGACACAGTAAGCAATATGGCGTTGTCAGTATGACGCGAGATCTCGAAGTGGAACATTATCTCAAAAATGGGTAAATACGCTGATTTAATTTGTAAAAATCATACCGGACAATCAAAACATTTTTCTTTTCACGCGTAAGTATAATTTCAATCTATTAGAGTAGCAATTTTTCGTAAAATAAATAAAATTTGGTATGTAAACAAAATGTAATACGTCATTTTAAAGAGTAATCATTGTACGTGTAAATTCTTCAAAGATATTGCATAAGTAATTTGGTTGGGTTATACGTATCACTCATTCATTCAATTGTCATTTTTATGTCGTATAGGGCTTGAACATATCGATAAACATATCGATGTATGTAAATGAACGAACGAATCCAATTTTAATGTAGGAACTATTTAAATTAATTTCAGATTTACAGTTGAGCCCCTAACAAGAAGAATTGGGTGGAAGCGGTACGCAGGGAGATAACATAGACGAGTAATCAGGTCTTAGATAACATCTAAGGTCTGATGATGGAGCCCGAAGATGGCTATAGGAACTCTGTAATTAAACGACGCAACCCTACGAACTTTGAGCTTGTTATATTTGAAATATAGCTTCAAACTTTAAAAAAAAATGTTGCTTATTTCACCCGCATGGTTCCCGTTTCCGTGGTAATATCAAAAATCCTGTCTTAGTGCTCGCCAACATCGTTAAAAGAACCTGTATGCAAAATTTCAGTTTAATTGGTTTAGCCGTTTGGGCTGTGCGTTGCCTTGCCTGTAAGTCAGTCACGGTATTGTTTTTTAGTATTAGACTTATGTTGTACATTATCATGGTGTGTTGTACATTAATATTTAAAATGTATCATAAGTATAAATATAGCATTGACAACGCAAAAATTAAAAAATCATAACTTATTAGCTGTTGCATCATAATATTAATCGTTAAACATTTGTTTTTTTTCTCTTTCGAATGCAAGGAAGGATATTCTTACAGCGTATAAAAATATAAAAGTATCGGAGAATTTCGACAGTGGTCCGCAAAACTCGGTAGCTCATTGGTTAGAGCAGTGGGCCGGATTCCCAAAGGTCGTGGGTTCAAGTCACATCTGAAAATTCACTTGTGGCCGAGTTCATTTGTTCCAATATTTTTCTTGTTAAAATGTATCATAAATGGTGGTTACATTTATTATTTGTTTCTAACATAGACCTTGTTAGGTCACAGCAAGAATAAAATTAATTATATTTATGTATGTATTTAGCTATATCATACTATTTTTTAATCTTATAATATTTTAATTTTAAGATCGTTTTATTATATTCAAGTAAAACAATCTTAAAACTACAATAAACTATTGGTTGCAATATACTTGCAATTAGTATTTCAGCTAGTAGTTGCTAGAAAGATACTGCCTTGGCTTTATCTTAAATATAGGTAATTATATATAATTATAACTTCTGGGAGTTTGTTGTTTAATACTGTCATAGCGTATGCTGGACCATACGCTATCCAAACGCTAGTCTACTATTTCTAATTTGGGTTTAGGTTGTGCTAATTTGAGATCTTTAATAAAGTGAAAACAAGTTTCTATTTTTTCTTACAAATATGCATATTTCTTAAATGTAAATGGACTAGAGTTGTAATTAAAATGTTTTAGTCTCAACGATCTTCTAATGTCGATGATTATTTTCAATAAGTTTTAGTATACTTAGATTTTTGGCTCCAAAAAAAATGTAGAATACGAGATATCACAGCTCGAGAAGCACACAGGGGGTTTATTGTCTAATTTTAAGTCTATCACAATCCCTTTAAATTTTTAATTTAAAAGGTACATATTATTCACATCGCATCACATAGCATCGCGCCACAACTATTTGACCTTTGATAGGGATTGCAATCGATTATAAAATTAAACACTTATGGAGGGGTTGCTATTGTGTATGTCCTATACAATGGTTCTGTAATGAACTAATTACCCATATTTTGTTTTATATAAAAAAGCTCGAGTGATTGAAGAAGTTAATGTAAATAATGAATTATATTATTATATAAACCAAATATTAATGTTTTTTACTCACTTAAAAAGTGTTAGTAAGTAAATTGTAAGTCCGCCTGGCTAGCGACTACCATCTTATCCAAGTCCGTTCCGGCAGTTAGAGGTAAGATAGCTAGTTCCTCAGAAATTGAGGATACCGGTAGAGGAGCGCTTCCATCTTAAGCCTTATCAGTACAGTACTAGTATCAGGTTGCATGTATCAACCCATTTTTCATAAAATAAACCCAAACACAAACGCTTTGGAAACCATATTGTATAGTTTTTATGAATTTGAGGTATTTTGAAGTGAAAACTTCTTTAGCGGCGTTGAGCACTTTTTCTGTAATGGGTATAAAATCTTAAACTCGCGTCAAGACACGTGACCTGATCGAAAAAGCGTAGGACGGATGGAGAATGTTGAGGTGACAGGTTGACTATGGTCTCGGTTGCTTAGCGACAGACTGTTGATAATGTCTTTTACTTGTCTCTTGTTTTATTGTCAATATATATTTTTCGATTCTCTATAATAACTAATGTTTTCTTATATCTTATTACCTAACTTAACGTTCACTTTAATATGGTTTGTCATGTTTGTGTACGATAGCGCAATAAATGAATATTGTATTCTACCACATAAATGATAGTACTTTTATACTGATAAAGCAATTGGTGCAAAATTATTCCCTAACCATTCCAAAATATCAAACATGCTCAACGTTAATAATCAAGTTTTCACTTCTGCCGGCACTCCCGGAGTGCAACCCGTCTTTTTTTTTTAATGAGATTTTCATATTATTAGGTGCTTTATATTTTTCCACGAAATAAACAATTAACTTACTAATTTCTTTAAAACACACATGATTTATTAAACTCAATAGGTTCATTAATTCACTCCTTACCTATCGTGCTATTTATTTTTCCACGAAATAAACAATAAACTTACTATTTTTTTTAAAACACACATGATTGATTAATCTCAATAGGTTCATTCATTCACTCCTTACTTATCGATAAAAAAAAATATCGATTACTTCAAGCACTACTGTCATTATTTGACATTAGTAATCGCCCCTCACCCCCGCAAGAATTGGTTGATCGTGTTTTCATACATTCTTCTCGGGTTTCGTGTCCAGTGGTTAATTCGTCCAAGCTGGTTCCCTAATGCCCATTACCGACGTCCCATCATACTTGGGTGGTCTATAAAGATTTGTATGTTTATGAAAAGTTTTCACTTTTGTGTGCTTATGCCATATTTACTTTTGAAACAATGAAACAAACCAAGTTGTAAGTAATATTGAAAACACCTTTCTTGAGCCTGCTTTTTTGTTAATGCCTATAAATCTAAATTACTTTCACAAAAAAAATATTGTTGTTGCATGAAAAACTACTAGATTAATCCATTTCTTTGTAACAAATAGAAAAGGTAAATTTTATTAAATTTCTACGTTGAGAAAGTATTTTATTGGTAGCCAAGAAAATTATATTGTTTATGGAAAGTTTATATGAAAATTCTGAGAAAAATATCACTTAAAAATACATGTTTAGTCTGAAAATCTTGTCAACAGAAATAACCAAATAAATACAGGGTCATCGTGCACTCTCATTAGCACTGACTTTCGGCAGAGGCGATAAACGACCGGTGACACAGTTTAACGAGACCAATCATTAGACAGGGGTTGTCACCTAAATGTCAAATCCTACGTAATGTCTATCAGAATAAGGTTTAAAATAAATTAGAAAAACCTGACATTTCTGTTTAACCTGATATGCTGTTCATTGTTGAACTACATAGGTATAATCTGAAATGTCCCACATTGGTGACGTCTGCTCGGCGCCTCCCTTTAACCTTTCCTCGTAAGGACATGCTGATAACAGTACTACAAAGAGCATTTTTAAATAGTTGAGTTTATACTTAAGAACATAAGTAAGTAGTTAATATAAATAGACTTTTAAAGAAAGCTCTACAATACAATAGAGTATTTCTATTCGTAAGACGAGTCCAAAGAGCGACGATGTATGTATGTATGTATGTATGTGTGACCGTCATTTTGCATGAACAGATTGTTTGTAAATAAACGAGGGTATTTAGAAACTGCCGAATTATTGTAAACAGGCCGTTTGATTTGATTTTTCGTTTATTTATAAATAATTGTCCAGCTGTTTATTTATAAATGAAAGAGATCAGCAGCGTTCAAGTTTAAACGAACCCGTATCGAATGCACCAATCGCGGCACGGTGTACGATTAACCGTAGTTACCGTATACGTGTTATTGTACGCGGTCGTCTGATGGCCCATGGATTGGTAGCACGCGGGTGTTAAACAGTTGTTCATCAACAAATTCAGAGTTATTTAGCACTGGTTAGGTAGTCATTTATCTCATCGCCCGCAGGCTCGTTTCACTCATTTTCAATTAATTGTTACGTTGAGCACACGTTGTTTACGTTGTTACGTTTTTCAACCAATCGGTGTAAAGCATGCTTTTCGTCAGGTGCGATTCAGTTGGCATAAAAACAGTTGAGCTAATTTCAATGTCACTAACGTTCACTTCATATAATTTTCATTTAAACTTAAAATCTGTGACATAATTTTTATTTAACCTATTGTTGATTTGTTATAATGGTAATACAAGACCAGGTTTAAGTATCGTTAACAGTTTTCTGAAATTTAACAAACGACTCGCTTTCACTTTAATTATCGACCTTTTCCTGGAATTTCATCAACACATTCTCCAAAAAGAATACTTTATACCTATTATTAACATATGATGGTATCTGCAAAATTAAGATCGTCGAAAACAAGGAAGTAACGATGGAATGATATCGGATCGAACAATCTACCGCAGAATCAGGTCATGATGCCACGTGAATTATGTAAAGAGAAACATGCTTCGGAGAAATTATTGTTTGTATGGAGTAAAAGTTATTTTCAAAATCTTTCAGAATATTCCAGAATTTACGGAGTAATGAACACAACATAACCTAACGGTTAACCTAAAGATGGACGAAGATGACTAGATAATGTGGACTAGTAGAAAATATAGATAGAATTTGTATGAAAGAATTAGCGAATATTGACTACTTATAACAGAAAATGCAATAACAGAAGACGTCCGTCCTGCAATTCCCAAATGAAATATAGAAAATTAGAAACGAATTCAGGAGGAAGGGTTTTATATGCGAATTTAAGACATAAAGCTACCAAGGGTATTCTTATAAATTTAGTAGGTAACCAAAGAGGGTTTCCCAAAGATTTGATGGATAATTTTATTCAGTTGGATAACAGTAGTTTTAATTGCGGTTTCGTCGGCCGTCCATGACCGAATGGCAGGCAGCTAGCGATGCGTGATTGCTCTGCTTTCCTGATACGTCGTACATTTTGCTTAACAAGGTCGTATTTTAACACTTTGTACTTATACAGTTCTTGAGATGAACAAACAGAAGTTGAATTATTAAATACCTGCTTCTGCCTGCGATTTCACCCGCATGATTCCCGCTCCCGTGGGAATCCATCATCAGCTTGTGGACGTCCACTGCTGGACATAGGCCTCTCCTAGCTCACGCCTATTGTGGCGTTCATAGGAGGCTATTAGCCTACTGCTACCACGCTGGCCAGACGGGTTGTTAAAGGGTTTGTTTCAAGTTTTCCTTCTCTCGCTCAGGTTTTCAAGTGTCGAGCCTTTTAGTCGACTCTTACGACATCCCAGGCATGTAAGGGAGTGGTAACACTTGTATTCTTAGGCCGTCACCACACGGCAATACCGTGGGAATATCGAGATAAAATGTAGCCTATGTAGGTACTTACTCTCCGTCTTTTCAACTAACTCTATGCCAAACATCAAGTCTATTGGTTGCTTAGTAAGGGCATGAAGGGAGGACAAACAAAGTAGCTAGGATTAGGATGACAATTTCACGGACAGTCGGAGAACTTCCCGGAGTCGAGTTTTTTAGGGAGCTTTAAGTATTTAATAAATAAAAAATTCAAACACCGACTTCAAAAAAGAAAATATAAAAATGGAAACAAAAAAATACCGAATAATAAAACCCCATACTACACGACTATGACAATTAGGCGCATGACAGGAATGCGGTTTTGCACTTTTGGCACCTGCAGCCCACTTCTATCACCGTGCTTCTCTTATTATCGGATTTATTAGCGCTACAGTTAATAACTGATTGATTACCGCTTCTTGAAATTTTGGTTTTTAGTTAGATTTTTAAAAATTTTCTCGGCTGTCATGCGCCTAATTGTCTTGGTCAGATAGTACTTAGAACAGAAACCGTCTTCAAAATATACTTTTGGAGTCGGTGCCAGCTAGAACGAGAAAAACTGAACGTAGATTTTACCTTACCGTAGAAGTGCAATGTAGAATGCACTAAGTATTGGTGACCTGGCTGGCACCGACTCCAAAAAGTATATTTTGAAGACGGTTTCTGTTGTACATTTTCAATTTCTTTTTTGTTTTTTTTTTTGTGTTAGATAAGTTCAGTACTTTTTACCATGTTCAGCCTGAGGAGCATCATTGCTTAGGAATCGTATCGCACCCGTGATATACTTAGTATTTAATAGTTCCGATGAACATGTGTGGTCTTTATCATCCGTTCCACTACACCAAATAATGCTTTATGGAAGCAACTGCAAGAGTTACTTAAGAAAACACCGAAATTGATGTGGGTGTATCTATAACTTTTGAAGTTTTCCCTGGATTTCTCCAGGATCCCATCATCAGATCCTGTCTTCACGACAATGGGACCGACTTGAAAGTATACCCTTTCGAACAAAAAATAATTATTTAAATCGGTTCATAAATGACCGAGTACTGAGGTAACAAACATAAAAATAACTTTTTCACCTCACACGCTCTGAAAAGTAGGTTTTGTCAGTCAGTTTAGGCGTAGAAAATCGCTTTTTGCGGCCTAGCGCGTCAAAGTACTTTTTTAATTTAATAGGTACCTAAAAATATGTCATAATGCGTTCCGAATCGGACTATTGACTTTTTGTTATATTTAATTCTTATTTTAAATAGCTTTAAATTATTTTAAAGCTATTTATAATACTCCGTTTTGGTTTTATTATATTATTTTAGTTCATTGAATCATAAAAACAATAAAAATAAGATTAACTATTTGTTATAGGAATATTATATTAGGCTGGGTAAAATTTCACAACCTATAATTAGATTTCGGACTGTGACATAAATATTTATTTTTAAATTGTCTTTGTCTTGTACCTCATGTCAGTGTCAACATTGACGGAATCGTGTTTATTCTTATTAATAAGTAACAATATATTCCTACTTTAAATAAGTTTGAATTAACTATAATTAACCCTTTTTTATTATTTTAGTTTTTTATATCATTAAAACAACGAGAATAAGGTATATTTAGATTAAACTTTATGTTTAAAGATTTTTTTACCGGAAGTTGACCGCGGAAACAACCATAAAATGTTCCTCGCTGTTGTAAGGTGAAAAAATTGTGTGTTGCGCTCGGCAGAAAAGTTTTTAGCGTCTTGTACCTTTGAAATCCTCGCTTCGCTCAGAATTCAATCTTTGAACCACTCGCTGCGCTCGTGGTTTAATCCTAGAATCCTTCACTTGCTCAGATTTCAATAGAGGTAAGTCGCCGTTAAATAACCAACTTTCCAGCCTTGCATAACAAATAACTATTTTTAAGTCGGTTAAAAAAGAAATAGATAGAAATACGTTTATATCTCAAATTAATAGAACATACTTTCCGAGAAAACGTTTCCCAACACTCTACTGATCAACCGGGAAGTTCCCCGATTCTACCCGAGTAGTTTTTCAAAAACCTTAGCTTTCATCATACTTGATGTTAAGGCTGAAGGTACAAGCGCCTCTCCCTGAGTCTTCAACCACTAAGGTACTGGATAGCTAAGTAGGTACTTGGTTAAGTATCTCTTAACTGCCGGAACACAACAATGCTGAAAACATTTGGCGTCAGATGTAAATTAGATGGTGGTAGCTAGACAGGTGAACGTACAACAAGTCCTAGAACCAACAAATTCTGCAAGACATGACATTGTGTGTGCTTGAAATCCAGTCACCACCAGAAATAGGTTAAATTATCAAACAAAATTTTCTTCGATATTGTTTCTATAAAACATCGATAGGCCACCAAACCTCAAATGAAAAGCGCTGTCAAACCTTCGCTGTATAAACAAACGTCTGAATCGATTGTTTTGTAATGTAATAGTTTGACATATCATGAAATTACCGTTTTATGTTGTACTCACGCGCATCATAATGAATTCTATTGTGTAACCAAACGACGACATTTTTACATAAGCAGTAACTATTATGATTCTGCATGAATGGGAAATGTGGCATTTTATAACAGAAGCTTAGGGTAAAATAACTATAATAATTATTAAAATCATCATAATGTCAACCACACGACAAAGAATTACAAAAATGGTTCTTCGCTGCATCGCTGCCTGCAACCTACAAAAAAATAATACGGCTATAATACATAATAATATATATAATTATATTTATACATAATATAATTTTAAATTAAGTATCTGAAATTGTAATTTATTAATAATTTTAAACTAATTGTTGACCTTTATTACCAACAAGGTCAAGAAAAGGTGAAAAGACCCAAAGTGCCCCAATTATGTTGCGAAAGGTGAAAATGTTAAGAAAGATCAAGGTCTTGCCAAAATATCAGGGCACATAGCTGACGGCTTCACGTGGCTTGCGTGTACCTACATATTCTGTCGCTATGAAATAAGTTATTTGATACTTTCATGTTAAGTACATATAACTACCTAAAACAAAAAGTTCTGAAAGAATTTAGGTTACCCGGCGGCGCGGTGACATTGCCGCACGGTTGTTATATTACCTATCTTTGCAACAGCAATGCGACAGCAAAAATTACGCGATAATTACCGAGCGGTTGCTATGGTGATACGTGCGGTTGCTATGTTGATATGTGACGTAAGTAAAGCAATTATTGAGCAATTTTTGCTGTCGCATTGCTGTCAATTTTCATTTTGTTCCAGATTTGCTAGTTTTTCCTTTAACTTACATATATTATTACTAGCAGCCGCCCGCGATTTCCACCGTGTGGTTCCCGTTTTCGTGGGAATATCGGGATAAAATGGCTATTTTTTATCCAGGGTATCTTCTATCTGTGTGCCAAATTTCATCCAAATCGGTTCAGTAGTTTTTGCATGAAAGAGTCAAATCAAACACCTATCCCTCCAAACATCCTCACAAACTTGCGTTTATAATATTTGGTACTTAATAGGATAGGATATTACTAGCGTATTTTTCCATTATGGCAAGTAAAATTTTTATTAAGAATGTAAAGTTTTCAATGTAGATAGGTCGAAGTTAGATTATGAGCTCCAAAATGATGTAAATCTAACATGATTTTATTACGTCATCGTACGCTTTAATTATTGCTTTCATAGGAAGTTTGTGTAAATGTAGAACGGCAGTAAGAGAAATACGATACATTAGCTGTTCTATATCAAATAAGTATTCCAGATGGATGGATAAGATAAGATAATTATTTATTGAGTACTAAACACATACATCAAATAAAATTTGACACCGTGACCCGTGGTAGTAAAAACTGTGCTACAGGCCACGGTACTCCCAGGTAGATTAACAAATTAATTTAAGTGTTTTTAAAAGTGTGATCTTAATTAACGTTATAATAGTACAGTAATATTGAATTAAATGCTAACAAACAAATACTTGCTACTGTAACCTTACAAAGAGATTTTCTGTCGTTTCATAATCCAGTTCCCTAAGATTACTTAAAATTATATTTTTAAACATGTTATTGCTTAACTTAGAAATTTCCTTGTTGATGTTTGGTAAACATGTCGTGCGTCAAACTTTTTGTTATTGCTTAACTGCCTCTGCCTCACGTGATGCACTAACTGTCGACAATAGCGTGCGTTTATTATCTTCAGTCATATGTTCGTGGTATGTCCTGTTTATGCCAATTTAACTTAAAAAATTTAAAAAAACTTATGTTTGGAGGAGTAAATGCTACAAGAAGATTACGGGTTCTTGTAAGAGGTTTTGCAATTGACACGTTGAAACTCGCAGTTTGAAAGCACGGGTTTGATAGTTTTAGAATTGGCATGTCCAATGACGTGACTTATTTCATTTCTCAATAAAGACAATTTTATGTGTGCCCTTCACCTATTTTTGTTTCAATGAACTGAAATAGCTCTACCCTTCCCGTTCCTATTTCTGGAGCAAGCCACATGATATTATGATTTAACAGTCAAAAGAGAGATGGTTATACTGAATCAAGTTTATATCCCATACCATGGGACTTGTCGTCGAACATTGACAAGTTACTGAATACTTTAACAAGTTACTTTTTGCTTATAGGCACTAACGACATACAATATCTGGGGAAACGGTAGGTGTCGGCAAGACGAGCCAAGCAAAGCGCCTTTTCTCGAAACGCTGCGTCGTTTTTTTATCGATATTTCGATAGGTAGGTTCTGTTTAAGCAAAGAAATTTGTTGCAGTCATGTTTCCATTATTCTTCCAAATGACATACTGAATAGGCGAATACGAAGATACGTTAATTCAATTCAAGCACATTAAAAACGTTATTTGATTAGTAACATGTTGGCTCTTAAGCAAGGATAAACAAGCATGACTGATTACAATTATCAATATTACATTCACTCTATTAATTATCATTTGCGAAAGTGTTACACTGAGTGTACCTATTAATGGAGGTACAAAAGGACGATAGCGTTTGTCAGTTATCAGGGGTTAAGTGGTAGGGGTCAGGAGGCCCCTGTTGTCCACTATTAGGCCATCTGTGACAGCTTTACTTTGCTGCTCGACAACCGATTTATGCACTTATTTAAATACAACATTGTAATTGTCATGTTGTTTTTCGTATACGGTATAGGTATTATGAAGGACAGTTTACTACGGTTTTTTAAAGTTTAGTTAGTTACCTATAATAAAAAAGGAAGTAGAGAATTTGTGTAAGATCTTCTGTTGTTAAAAAGTTGAAAGATAAGGTGTAGCACAAGTTCGATGTGCTGAGGTTTGTACTAAGTTCAATGTATATAAATGCTTATGATAAATTTTAAATTGAAAAAAAAAAACGTTGCAAGTAGATTTCTAAAGTGATGAAGCATTTGAAATGGCCAAAACAAATAATGAAGGAGATAAGGCACAAGTTTCAACGATTCCAGGCACAGTTGAAGATTGGCTTCGGGAGATGAAGAGAGAACGAGGGGAACTGGTTAGTAAATATTATTAAATTGTCTATCATGTTAAATGTCAATAAACATCTATAATATAATATCATATTGTTTTAGGAGAAACCTTTTTAGATAAAAACTGCTATGCGAGAGTGGGATATGGGAAAGAATGACAAGGATAAATGGCAAAGAGAAACTGCGAAGACCTGACGAGCGACCACTGGAAAAAAAAGACACCGCAGCATTTAGAGAAGTCCTGCACCAGGTACTATTAATACTAATAATACATGAGTCTGTTAATATTTTATAATTTTTATGTAAACTTTATTCATCTGTTAATACTTAAATAACTGCCTCTGCTAAAACTGATAAATTTCTTGCGCCTGTTCTTGCCAGTTGAACAATGTACTGAATGATAAATGCTTATTTGATTCTTAATAATGACAGCCTGTCAATAATTTTACCGAAAAGATTTCAACTGAAAATGTTAAAACATTTATTTAAGGAAAATCCCGCAAAGATCTTAGTTCAGCTTTCGTAGTTGCCCACGACGAGTAAATGCATATTCATTTTAAGCTTCTTTACTGAAAACCAACAAAGCTACGTGTTTCTCTATAATTTTGTATGCGATCAGAAAACCAAATGGTGTAGCGTATGAAAAGATGCAAACAATATTTGTTGCACCATATTTGGTACATCGTCTTCTGAGGCACGTTGTAATTACAGTTTACAAAGTGGTATTTACCAGACTCTGTAATAACTAATAATTCAACAAACTACCATCTACAAAGCTTCTTCCATTTGTGGTGTAAAATAAAACAGTGTTTGCCTCTCTTTACACTCCGGACGCAGATCACAAGAAAAGCAAGTCTTAATAAAGGAAACCGCAAAAAAAGTAATGTTTTACCAAAAGAGCAACAATATTTTTTTAATTGACGTTTTTACCCGACTGCAAACAAAAGGTTATGTTTTTAGAATTACTTATATCTTTTATGTTTTCAAAGATGATACTTTTTTCTTAATACAATGAAAATTCAACATTTTAATATTGCTTACTTGAGTTCTTCATGAAAGTGATCCCATTATTTTATGAATCTGTTCTTAACAACCAAGTCTACTTAAAAGGCCATATCCTGTTAAATAATGGCTTCGACGTGTCATTCTCAATCAGATAATGTCTCATCATCGTTGAAACGTCCATTCATATGACATAAAAAACCTAATCACATTTTAGATTTCACCACTCATTACAACGGCTTCCACCTTTTTGCCGAGATAGCAATCGGATCTGATCGATAAGTGTTAGATCTTGGTTCTTCCTATATTGCAGGGTAGTCATTATTTAAGTCCATATCTGGTACACCACATGTCCCGCCCCGTAAGTTAAATAAGCGCGTTATAAATGCCCGTGACCATAAATGGTTCGTCTGGTATGATGGAGAGACTCAATAGATGGCAATTACCTGTTATTTGCAATGTTATGTTGGAAGTGCTTTGTTATTCTATTATTGTTGGTCGGCTGTGATCATAATATCTGAGAATGAGTCTCACTTGGAGGAAAATGAAATTGAAATTTGAGTTTTTGACATGTTTGTTCCTAGCTTTTGTAACAATGTGGCACTGGCAGATGGACACTTCTTCTTCTTCTTTCTTAATTAATGGCGTGCTCGCGATAAAATTCGCGAATTTTGCCAATGTCAAGTAAAAGTGTATATTTCGTAATATAAAAAAACTGTACGGTAGATTGAGTTAAAAATGGAGCCTCACAACACGGTTATTACGAAAAGAACTCGGGTGAAACTCCAGATGGACACGTTCTGTATGTTATCGTTACCACCTAAGAAGTATTTTTCTGTATCTTTTATAAACAACTAAAATTCTTAGTGTCAGTTCTTAATCAAAATATCTATAATGCCTGCTTCATAAATTGCGACAAAATGAATTTAAAACTACCAGCTATCATATCAACTATCTGTACAGGAATATTAATGTATGTTGGAGGAAACTTGAAGCAATTCTTTGTTATTTGCGCACTCTTATCTCCTTATTACCTGTCTTGTCACAGTCGCGATTCTGCAAACTGATGAGTCATCTCGTCGTTGTTATATTATTATGTTCTATGTCGCGGCCAAGGCCTTTTAAGTCGAAGCGGTAGAACCTTTACCAGGCGCCTTTAAGGTATTATACAAAATCATCATTGATTGTGGGCGTATGATTAAGTGTTGAACGGGCAGTGCATATTCATTCATTATGATCAAAACTAAGGATTTTTTAGTTTTATTACAACGAATGTAAGTATTATTCGGTTTTGAGTGGGATTCTGACTAAATTAATAATGATGTGTGTCAGCTTTATCAATTTTATTACTTGTCTGTTTAGAAGTCTCTTTTATCGTAACTTATCTTTGATTTTGTGAATATTAAAATTAAGAATCTTTGAAATAAAACAACTTTTACGGATATCTAACGCGCTATATTTCACGAACTAAGTTGTAATTGTCCGTATATTAGGTTTTTAGGGGTTTTTGATTTTCCCGACGTTTTGGCACCTTTTCACCCGTGGTCACGGGATGACTTAGTTCGTGAATTATAGCGATAATAAATAATAAATATAGCGTTTGATATCCGTAAAAGTTGTTTTATTTCAATGAACAGTGCGCGCGAAAACATAAGATGTACGTATTAAGAATCTTCTTAGAATCTTTCGTACAGTTATTATACGAATAATAAAATTTTTGCTTGCAATTTTGATTTGTTGTAGGTACCTACACAAAGTAAATTATTACTTAGTAAGTATAATATTTGCTTGTTGCTACATATACATTACGATTGATGTCTGAAATTTTATATGACTTATCTTATATGTTGTGTAGAATTTGCATCTGATGATTACATAAAACTCCGTGATCGAAGCGTCGTCGTCGTGGTTGCTGTATGCATTTTTATCGGAGACCATCCTTGCTGGTACGAGATAAGATAAGGTAAGATAAAAATATTACATTCTTAGGCTTAATAAACAAACGTTCTTACAATTATTTGGCAAATTCCACATGTTACCTTTAACTTTAAACTAAAATCGGTTGTAGTATTGACACCTTCGATCATCTAAGCACTAAAACGCCAGTCGCCATTTCTTTCGGCCTAGTGCTATTCGCATTCAATCCAATTTATAAAATAGTGCTTGTATGTAACCTATAAAACAACCTCACAGGCCCCGGCTTATGAAACACAATAGGTATTCAATTTCTCTGGATATCGGTGTCCTGGCCACTTACTTGAGTAACTAACTTTAGCAAATGTGAGGAAATCTGAAAGAAAAACCCGCAAAAACATCCAGTCCTTTGCCTTCGCGAATTTCGCGATACTCCTCTAATAAACGAAATCGAGAATATTTTTATTGCGCATTCAATTCTCAAAAGGTTCTACTTATAAAACATTCAAACCACGATTCGCTCGCACGATATATTATAAATAGTGAGTAGTCCCATATTTGACCCGTCCCATATTTGGGCACCGGCAGATACGCTTATGGGATGAATATTAATTAGTCAACATCGTTAATTAAACATTAATTTTATAAGGACGCCGACTATTATCAGGTACACACTAAAGCAATTAAGGCTTTAAGTACGTGTTGACGTTATATACTTACTTCAGCGATCTTAAGGAAAGAATAAGGATCGTTTGTTTACAAACAGATGTTTGTTTGAGGTAGAATATTGTACCTTAAAAGTGTTTTTTGTTTCATGTTTTATAAATACGTGCACGGGTGCAAGCAAATGGAGTCGGGGGGCGGGCGTTTGGGACCGGGACCGCAGTCCCAAAATGGCCTTTCCATCCAGGACCCGGGACCAATGGCGTAACGTGCCTTCCGGAGCTACTGATATAAATTTGGTCACTTATCCATGACTATGACCGACCTAACGTGCTGTTTTATGTACTTTTAATATGTTTACGTCAGTACACACAATATTATTTGCCTATGTCACACGGACCGGAATTATATTCTTGGTTATTTAATGATATTATGATTAACCAGTCATACGAAAACTAAAAGATTATTATCGGTTTTGACGGCGGCTGGCGGCGATAAAGACAATTAGATAGGTAATACTAGCGGCCGTCCGCGGTTTCACCCGTGTGGTTGTTCCCGTGGGAATATCGGAATAAAAAATAGTGTTAGTGTTAGTCCACTACTTGAAGTCCCTACATACCAAATTTCATCCAAATCCGTTCAGTAGTTTTTGCGTGACAGAGGAACAAACTGAGATACTTTCGCATTAATAACATTAGTAGGATAAAGATCCTTTTACGCTAAACACAGAAACGGACAACCACCCTTTATTTCCATTTGCGAATTTCTTCACCTTTTGTCATGTGTAAAGTGTCTGTTTCCGAGGCGACACTTGTTTTAAATTTTATGTACTATGACAACGTTTTGTTTCGTCTAAGGACAGGTAAATAGTAACCAGTAAACCGCCTGAGCACACCGCGTTTTTGTTTCGGTACAAACGCGATACGTACGCGCGTCAGACGCAGCCGGTAGACCTTTGCACACCAGAGGGCCTAGTGCGAGTTTGCAAATATACAAACGTTACTATCGCGTGAGAGTAAATTTTTTAATAGATAGGCTTAATGCCTAGGTTAAGAATATCACTGATTATATATTAGTATTTTGTCATATCACTAATTTTTTTTAGTAAGAAGACGTCGTAAATAAGTATATTCAACATCTACCGTGATTTCGTGGTATACCTAGGGATTTCGTGAAATCTCTTCTCTTCATTTATCTGCGACATATCGATACAGACGACCACAAATTGATCTGCAGGAAAAAAAGCGTGCAGTCGACGCGCCGTCGACGTGCGTCAAAAAAAAGCGGTGTACAAATTAAAAGGGCGCACTTAATTCCGCATTTTGTACTTAATTCAGTGCATTCGTCACGATTGCAGGGAAATTGTGCATAATTACACCTTTTGGAGCTCTCCCGCGGCAAACAATGGACAATGCTAAATTGTAACAACACTTAAAAACAATAAAAAATTGATTTAGATGAGAAACGTTAAGAATAAAAATGTCTGGAGATATAAAGCATGTTTTATGTAAATGACACTTAGCGTCACATCACATATTTAAAAAAAAAACAAGTGTCTAGTATCCTTTGGTTGTTTATTTTAATGTGGTTTCTTTGCCATCATTCTCAATTAGTTTTCTAACTAAAATAATTTTAGTTAATCAAAACAGTTACAACATTATTTTCCTGCCACGACACTATTTATTTTCGACTCCTTCTAAATTTGTCTCGAAATGCCAATGTTGACAGCTGTAACTTGGTATTCTACACCCTTCGTTCGGGAAAGGAAATCGTAAAATCTTCATACAACATAGTTGCCACTGATACAGTACCTACGACCTAATAATAACATGAATTAGGTTATTGTACTTACATACACTTTGATTGTGATTGGCGGTTTCAGCATGTTTCAGTAGTTCATCAACTTTTTTAAAGACTTTTAAAGTTCGTTAAATTACATCATTTCTTTTATGGGAAAATTAATGATTTTTATGCTATTTTAAAAGACATTTTTTTCTTAAAAAAACCGCGTCTCACTATTAGTTGCTCACTCAGGCGAGACTACGCTTACTACGCCGTAGAAAATAAAAAAAGTTATATCTAGATTTCGACGTATTTCTAGACTCGGGGAGAGCATTGGACCATGTCTGGGTTAGCTCGCTCGATCGTGGATCCTGTCTCAGCCCCTGGGCTTGATTAAGATCAAGAGCAAACCCATTCAAATAAAATAAAATAAAATTGTGCGGGTTCTATGCCGTCTGACGAGTCGATTATTTATAGTAAACATTTAAAAATGGATTTTATCGCGGTCAAATATTCTTAGGATTTGTCAAATGTACATTTGACAATTCCTAGAGTACCTTTGACCGGGATAACATTACTCGCGGACTAACTACACAATAACAGCAGTTCCATTACTCAAATTCTTATTTTATTGAAAAGTACTAAGGTTCATCATAATAATCAGACATTTTTAAAACGTCCCGGCACTGGTTTCCCTTATTATTAGTCCTAGCGGTACATAAAAAAACCTGCAAATGGTGTTAAAAGCATGGGAATCGGTACAATTTATCTTTAGGCCTTATTAATCGATTTGACCTGTAGCCCCATAAAAAATATTCATATTTTGTTTTATGGGAAATAAATATTTTTTGTTCTGAAACCTGTATCAAATGAAGGGCTTTTTGTACCAATTCTAAAGATGCACGCACTCTATGAGATTTCAGTCATATATGTTTAATTAAAATTAAAATAATTTTAAAACACCATGTTTGGGCTACTCCAGAAACGATACATTTGAATATTTTTTTGTAAAATATGACTCAAATGATACATAATATGCTCATATCAAACCCCAAGAGACTACCTATTTAATTATTGAAAAGCATATGTGTAAAGCATGGAAGTAATAAATAAGTACTATGTAGTACTTATTACTACCATGGTATAAAGATACAGTGACAGTACGTCTCAAAAGACAGCCTTCGGTTTGACAACTGACCGAATTGAATGGCGACATTCAATCAATCATGAATGGCGATGCGGCGACGTGGACGCTGGACGGCCTTGGTAATTTAATAACTTTATATTCAAATTAAATGGTACCTACAATCAACATAATGTCAGCGCATAGTATATAAAGTATATGTATATAGTACTTAAGTTTAATAAAAATTTACATGTACATATGTGCAATATTTTGTTTCTAAAGAAGTAGGTAGGTAGGTACCTACACTATATTTTTTTATATAAGAATATTAATTATTTCTTTTAAAAGAAGTAGGTTACATCATATAAAATAATTGTAGTTATATGTATAGGTACCTATTATCAATAAGCGCTGTATGTACCATTTGTCATCGCTAAACTCGCTAAACAAAACGGTAGAAAAATCAATGTAAAAGATAACCCCTAACGCCGCTACTGACCATCAACATCAGAATATTATGGCATCTATGATGATCTATTCCACCATATAATATTTTTGTCGGTTTTTTGAGAATTTCAAGTCATCAAAGCTAGGTACAATCGGGGAACTCCCCGGTTGACCAGTAGAGTAGTTTTGGGAAACGTTTTCTCGGAAAGTACTAAAGTTAAAGAAATAATTTATTATTCAAATAAAAAATCTCTTATACTCTTATGGTCTATTTGTGACATACCTAAACGTTTTCTATATATATTTTACTTTTTAAATAAAGCTCGCCTGAAAAGACTACACTGGGACGTTCCCCGCCGGTACCTACACAATATTAAGCATTAGTGAGGTAGAGACGTTCTCAACCTAAATTCTTAATTCATAAACCGACCATAAAATTTTAACTTTATAACTAACAAATTAAGTTACTAATCTCAAAAATTGTTAAACAAGAAAATATACTAGAAAAAAGCAACTCATCTCATGTCGCTCCGACGGGGACTCGAACCCGCATCGTTGGAAAATTTTGGAAATCATTGTTCATCAATGATGCAGTGCATCATTGGTGAACGACGGTGGCCAACACCGTAGAAAGGTGAATATCATTGACTTATATATATTACTAGCGTAGTGAATATACTAGAAAAATTCGACGTATCCTCGTTGCTTTTTTCTAGTATATTTTCTTGTTTAACAATTTTCACATAAAAATAGCATTGTAAAATGGAAAAATGTTATAATTACTTATCTCAGTTTAGAATCGATATTATTTTATCTCGTCTTTACAACTTCGCCACGATAAGAGTTGTATGTTGTAAAATATCGAGAAACATCGATTCTAGAAAACGTACGAAAACTTACATGATGCATTTTGTGATAGCAAAAATTTCAGGAAATTCACGTGAATCGCTAAGATATGGATTGATAGCATTCTTACCTACGTCATCAATCATAAGTCTCTTTTTTATCAGCGAAAAAGAAGCGAAAATACTATATAATAGAAACTTGGACGAAATAAAAAGTAATCAAAGTAAATTTCTAAGCCTAAACCAATGAACAAATACTTGATGCCCTTGACGAAGGGAATACGCTACTCTTTGTTGCGAAAATAAATCAGGAAAAAGAGTAAAATAGGATGAAATATTCTCTATGGACCTGAAACAAAGACCTGGCTGAAAATTCGTTATGAAGAAAAATTACTAATTTTACCTAGCAAATCTTTATATGTAAATAATTCTGTCAGTACACCGTAGATTAGTTAAATAAAAACTCCTCAAGTAAGTAAGCCAAGGTCATATAAAAATCGTAGCTAATCGGTGCGAAGTGTACACAAAGAAATGACCGCATTAGTCACCCACGGTTTCAGTAAGAGGATGAGTGGTGTGACGAAAACAAACATCGGGCACTCGCGTGATCGTCTTTAGCTTTTGGCTAAATAAACAAAATCGGCTTCTTAATGTTTTGTACATTCGACAGTATTTATCAAGATGCATGTTAAAAGTTTGAGAGCGTCCTAGGGACAACGTCCGCTCAAAAACGAAACAATGTTTAAACTCGAAAAGCGTGAATTTGTGGATTGGAATTGAAAAAGAAATTAAAAAAATATTTTCTCATACTCCTCATTATAAACTCTTCTGCAACCTACTAATATAGTTACCTACTATAAATAAAGGTAAGTAATAAATATAAGTGCTAAGTTAACATTCTTTCGCGACAAAATGCTATAACCATCACGTAATTCCTGAAATCCAAGAGATGGTCAGTTTTAAATGGTTTAGGTGACTAAACCGTGTATTTATTCCACTCAATTGTTTCTTGAATTACCAATACACTGATTGTCAATAAAATGCTTTGAGGTTTTGCGACGTTCCACTTTAATATAAAATACTGAGAAATTAAGCATACATTTTGCGGTTAGGAGTTATTAGTATGAAATCACCTTCTTAATATAGTTTTGTTGTTCTTTAAATACAACCTAACTAGGTACTATTTAAATTCTTCATTGCCAGCGGTGTTTTTGTATAGTATGTTACTTAGGTACCAATAAAAAGTACGTTTTATTACATAAATTCTCAGGGTTTGAAAAACGAAATTTTGCGCGGACAATGCCGGAGGAAAAAGCTAGAGCTTCTTAGATATTTAGTGATATTCTCTCTTGTTCCTGAGCCTGGCTAATACCACCTCGACGGGTCGTGTATCAGGAGATGTCAGTTCAAAGCATTTCAACTGGTTCGCGAGAAAAGTGACTTACTTACGTATTTATAGCCGTGTTACAGACCGTGTCAATTTTCATTTGAAACCGTGTTTACATTTGTTTAACTGACCACTTACGTAAAGGTACTTAGCAGTTGGAACTTAGAAGACACGGAGCAAAAGCATTATAATTTCAGAAAAATTTACAAAATACTTAAAGATTTTTAGAATTTAGAAACGGGGAGACTCTTAGCCTTCATTATACCTGATGTTAAGTATTGATAAGGCTAAAGATGGAAGCGAGCCTCTCCCGGAACCCTCAACTACTGAGGGACTGGCTATCTTATCTCTAACTGTCGGAACATAGCAATGCTGAAAACATTATTGTCAGACTTAGATAAGATGGTGTTAGCTAGCCAGGCGGACTTACAACAAGTTCTACCAACCGAAACAGACTTATGAATCGGACGTTTTTTATTCTTGGAAGAAAATATTGTGAGATACACAAGGAATTCCTGCAAATTAAACATAAAAGGTAATCAGTTAGATGTATAAAGCAAAACATACCAAAAAGTTTAACTTTTGAAACTACATAGTTTTATTTCAAATGTTTTCTTTTTTATGTTCTTATTTCAAAAGGTTCTTAATCTGCAGCTCTTTTCTTTAATTTTGAAAGGTACTTATTCAGTATTTTAGCGACTTCAAGCATTATAAATATTTTTAAAATTATCTATGCATGAGATCTTAAATTAATTCCAACCTCCATGGTAAGTTCGGCGATGTGCAACGGGCTTTAGTTACGCTGGCAGTTGGCGCCTATGTTTTTGTCCATTGTTTTTCTTACGAACGGCATTGAGCGAACTCAGTTAGGGTAATGAGTAATGAGTTAAATTAAACCCGCACTTTGTACTGAAGTGGCTTTAAATATGCCACAGAACGATTGTGGCCCAGCTTATTCGTGACACGCTTCAATAATAATATTTAACGACGAAGTAAACTTGTCTTATCTTTTGATTTTTGTAATTTATGTATCTGCCGTTTTAGACAACTGATTAATTGATGATTTCATCGATACCGCCGCTGCTTCAAGATTTTTCAGATTTATTTAACAGGAATAATGAAATACGTTTGACCATTTAAACTCATGCAGATATTTCGGGCTTCCACATACACCGTAATTAAGCAATACGTAACCATAGACTCCAGTACAGGCGGGCCTGGAATGCATCGCACATGCATTGCGTTTGTAATGAAAATGAGCGCGGGACCCGTCACGCCTGCCGCAGACCGTTACACCCACAGTATAAAGATACACAGTATTCTGTCTTCCTACTAAAGGTCCGTTCGCGAGTGATACCTGAAGCGACTCGGTTCGGCAAGACATCGGCAAGACTGCCGCACCGCGGTGACGAGCGCACGCTGTTTTGTACGCACTATAGCTTTAGTGTGTGGTAATGTAATGAAATGACTGATCTATGTTGGCGGGCAGCTCTATAGCGTGTTACGATGCGTACCGCACGGCTGCAATAATAATCATATAGTACCCACTGGGCCGTCAAGATACTACCTCATCTACAGAAAAGTACCCATTCGACAATCTATCAAAAACCATGTCCCATTGGACCTCAATTTTAACCGAGTTCAAAAAAGATATCATGCCTGAGCTTTTCAATTCATGGCGCATACGTTTTGTACGGAAATCTAACCAAAAGTACCAGGGCAGCATAACTAACCAGAAGGTCCAAATATAATATTTTTAAGAAGGTCGAACGGGACCAGAAAATGAGGTCCAATAGGTACTGTTTTCATTAGGGTCTAATCTTGAGGGTAGAGTGGGTGGTACTTGGATCATATATTTTACTTTTATTACTAAGAGAACATACCTACTTGATGATTCCATTACCTTGGTTAGACCTTGACAAACACGTCTTCCTGTGAAATTGTGCCACTGGAAGCTTTGATACACGGTAATAAGAACGTGGGGAACGCAACATGGCACGCGAAGGAACCGGTGTATAAATGCCTTTTGTTGCGCACTGTAACGCTTGTGGGATTTATTGAGCTAGGAAACTAAAATCACAGACAAATAATACTTACACGCAACTGAAAAATAATTTCAACCACATTTGAGAGTTTCTTGAGAACTGCATATTCATGCTTTAAGCATAACTTGGTGATGGGCAATGGGCGAAAAACTTCGGAAGTTTTCCGGTGTGCTGTGACAGGAAGACTTACCATAACTAATTTGTAATCGGACTTAACTGTTTTAATTAATGCGAAACAATTGAATGCTTACAAGTTTCATGCAGATCTTAAATCTGGTATGTAGGTACTAGAATCGAATCTCTTGCAGATACTTGGAGTTGGTAGTTTCCAACATTGAAAAAAGGGAAAAATTAGCAATGTTCATCTAACAGCTGCATTGACAAAAGGCCGTGCTAGATTCACTCTTATAGTGTTAAGTTTATAGATATCTTACAACGACATGTTTTATAAGCCATTTGGTTGGTTGTTGATAAAGTTGATAGTCATCACTCACAATCATTGTACATAACTACAATTTTGATATAGTTACTATGGAATCATCGCAATATTATCTACAGATAATGTGATAGCAATATTCCATATCCTTCAACTTTACAAAAAAAAAAAAAACTAAAACAGTAAAATTTGCAACAATGTTTTTTTTTTTATATCTGTGAATATTAAAAACACATTTTCAGCATGACTAAGAAATTTGGTATCTTAAGACAGGTGAAAAAAAGACAGTATAACAAAACCGTAAAAACTAAGTAGTAAGTTTATGACAACCAACAAACCAAACCACTTAAAAAGGTGACTAGAGCTAAGGCATAACTACGACCAGGTGCTTGTAGAGTAACTCCTTCCATTTCACACACCTGCACCTGTTTATTCAGTTTAATCTAGAGAACTAGTTGGTAGACATCCCGTTTAAACGTTAACAACAGGTGCCACGCGACAGCTACTAGAACTCAAAAACAACAGACCATATTAAACTATCTCGCTACATTGATGAGGAGTATTTTATGTAGATGACATCTTCATTGCTGAATTGAAACAGAGCTCAGTTTTGTTCATAAATGAAGTTTTAAGACTACTTTTCCAATGAAATAAAACAACTTTTACGGATATCAAACGCGCTATATTTTCACGAACTAAGTTGTAATTGTCCGTATTTTTAGGTTTTTTAGGGGTTTTTTTTATTTTCCCGACGTTTCGGCACCTTTATCCGTAAAAGTTGTTTTATTTCAATGAACAGTGCGCGCCAAAACATAAGATGTACGTATACTTTTATGTTAGAACTGTCGCGAGATGAATATGATATCCGAACCAGTCTTGCAATGCAAACAATATGTTTCATTAAGCAGCTGCTCCAAGCTCAGGCTCGGGTTTAAACATACGTTTTTATAACCTGGGTTTTAAAACTGTATTTCAGCGCAGATGGTGATTGCATATCTCGTAGTTCAATGTCGTCATTCAATATGATACGACACCTGTAGGACGTGACGTGAGGGAGGATACAGTCTGTTGTCAAATTCTTATGATTCAGACGGTTTTTATTGTACTATTATGAGTAATGCTAATGATAATTATAATACCTAATGAAAAAGTTTTGTTTGAACCTATTTTAATACCACACTGCTCCGTATTGTTATGTAAGGATAAATAATTACCTACACATTTTTGGGGTAGGTATCTTTTTAAATTACTTAAAGTTATTTTGAATTGATTTTATTTATGTTTGTCTACATTTATGTCTTTTCTGCATAAAACAATACCCTACCCTAATTATATTTTCTAATCTTATACGACATTTTGTTGACCAAAAGTTGGTCTACTTTAACAGTTACAAAAATACTTTATTTAATTAGGTTCTTCATGTCGGCATTGGATTGCTATTTTTGGTACTTTTAACTAAAAAAACTATATTATATATATTTTTTATATAAGTAATATAGTTTTTTATATATAATAATTATACAGGGTGAAAATTTAAGACGGGCCAGTAAGGGCAGGTACCTCAACCGTTATTGCTACATGAAAACGTTCTTAGAAAACCATCCTTAATTTTTTGAGAAATATTGTACTGCATTCACGGATCTAGAAAAAAAATTACAGTCAGCAGGAAAATAGTCAGTTAAAAAAAATATGTCAATCGATCCTGTTTCTCATGAGGATCAAAACACCTAAGACACCAACTGAGGTATTAGTACTAGAAAAGTCTGAAATCGCGAAAAACGCAAAAAACACTTCTCGCGCTCGCGCCACACGTTTATCCAAATTAAGGATGGTTTCCTAAGAACGTTTTCATGTAACTACAACGGTCAAGGTACCTGCCCTTCGTGTCCCGTTTTAAATTTCCACCCTGTATAATTATAGTGCAACCCTGTCCTTGTGTAGATTTCATAATTCCTTGTTCTAATATTATTAGTCTATATCGCAACTATTATATATTTCGTTATCTAAAGTATGTATGTCTCATAGTCATTAAAGATAGTAATCGGTGTCGCTTATTATTGCAACCCAATTACCAAATGACGCCTAAAACGTTGGTTATGAGGAAAAACGCTGCATAGCAATAACTTCATTATTTTACCAAAATAGTTAATGATGTCCTATATAACATATATCTTTACTTATATTATAAAGAGGAAAGATTTGATTGTTGGTTTGTTTGCATTGAATTGGCTCCGAAACTACTGAATGTATACGGATAAAATTTGGTACCCAGATAGTAGATAGCCTGGTTATGAACATAGGAACTTTTTATCCCGATATACCCACGGGAACGGGAACCACGCACGTGAAACCGAGGAAGCGGCTGCTAGTATTTTATAATCGTGAGCCAAATTTCCTTATCGAAGAAGCTATAACTCTCAAAGCAGAATAAATAATTTAAGCAATTAATAAAGACTTAGAAAGTGACAAATACAATGATAAAATTGTCTTAAAGTTAGGATTTTAATTAGTTTTCCTGATAATTCATTGAAGTAGCTATTACTACATAAGTGAAAGTTAGAAATATAATATTGTTATATAATTGAAATTCCTTTTCCAAGCTAATCAATCAATACGATGAAAGTGTTTGATATTCACGAAGCAGTCCTCGTGAATATGAACAGCTATCGCTGGCGTCCGTGGAACCAAGCGATCTGCTCAATGTTTACTAATAAGCCCACTGCCGGTCAATGGCCAGCGATTACTGCCGTCTAGACTAAATGGCAGGCTAAAGTCAAGCTGCAATGTAGAATCCAGCTTTTTGGTGTTTAGCTTAGATTTGAATGGTACAAAACATTCATACATCCCACGTTCATGTCTTCTATTGTTCATTTCGATCTATTATGAAAAGTTGCAAGAACCAAAATTTGAAATGTGAACAATTTATTATACTAATATCGACCCTCGTTCCGATATCCTGTTTGATGCACTTTGCAAGTTATTCTGGTGACGAAACTCTGGTTTTAAGATTTGAAATGATTTAAAATTATTAGAATGCCAAGTTCCAAACTAAATATATTTAGATCAGAATAAGTCAAAGCAAAAAATTATACGTTTTGAAACCAGTCATAATTGAAAGAAAGGACTTAAAAGATCGACGTCTTAAATGATAGAATCAATGATATTATCATGTCATCCACATACGAGTATATCCTATCATTAAAATTGCAAACAATAGAATTCGCTAATGTGAATACCGAATCAATCGTCTTAATAGATAACACTGTGAACCCGGGACCTCGGCATTAAGCAATTTAACCCATTAAAGAGGGCAGACACTTAATTGTTGCAATCGCTGTTCGCGTCGTGTCAAGTACCGTTACGCAGTTATAATTAAACTGAGCAGAGATAAAAGATGTAACAGATTAAACAGTAACAAAATTCAGATTTGTTTTCCTGTTCTTAGAACGGAAAGGAGTGTATTTTTGTAGAGTGCGTGTTGAAATTAGTAAGAACCTATCTTCGTTTCGATAATAATATTTCCATATGATTTAGTTTTCCACTCATGACATGGCACAATTATTTTACCACTATGTATTTAAAGTAGTACCTTGTGTTGCTTGTTTTGTTTTAAATGGTGTTTGTTGTTCACTATGCGATTTTACTTTGATTTATAAAACATAATGTTGATTATTTGTACTTTCGCAAACATATTCTTTTAAATAAGAACTCAGAAAGAAATTAGAAACTGAACCGTATAAGTCATTATAGGTAAGATAAGAATGTACCCCAGGGTTCGATATTAGGACACTGATCTTATTAAAAACTTTTATCATTACACAACGCCACACCCAAAAATCCTTTGTCATAGAAGTATTGTGTTGAGAATGTATGCCAATATTATTAGTTCTTATCTTCATCGAACGATTGTACCAACCACCTGATTAATTGCACGTTTTATAGGTCGTTGTATATATATTTTATTTAAAAATATAAGTACCAATTTTTTGTAGTTAGAAAAGAAATTTTGAATAAAAGTGTTTTTAAACACTAAAAATAATAGTTACAATCATGTGATTTGATTTAGTACAATAACACATTCATTATATGACTTTCTACTTGTTAATTATATTATCCGAAAAGTATTTCTTAACAACTGCTTTAAAATTATTCTTTTCTATGTAGTTCCGAACAAAATAGTTACTTTAGGGTAGTGTAGTATGCTTATATGTTAATTATTAATTTATTTGTCAGTACCTATAAGAGTTTACAGAAGAATCTCAATTGAGTGCATAGCACATATCTCAGAGCAGTAATAGGTTGGAACAACATGGGAATCACGATTCGATTTCTGGTGGCACGTGTTGAAAACAGGTTTCGCCAGGCCTCGGCCGAGACGATCGGAAACTCAAATAGGATACGATAGATTAAGTTCCAACGGACCACAGGACCACACCACTGTTATCATACCGAACACAGAAACATTTACAAATTTTGGATAAAGGTTCAGTTCTGGAGGAGGGTGAAACCCGTGACCACGGCAACTGAAAAGGTGCCGAAACGTCGGAAAATTATAGTACCAAATATATATTTCGGGTAAATAAATCGCACTAAATTTCCGCAAAAGTTGTTTTATTTCAATTATGAGTGCGCGAAGAAACTTAAGATGTGCTTAGGGTGAAACCAAATCAGTAATTGTTTAACTAAGTAGTTTTAGAGAAAAAATCTCAGTTTTTCTTATGTTTTTCTTGAAAAAATCATAAAGAAGATCGTCCCACTTTTTAGATGTTATTTTAAATATAGTGCGATTGTGATCCTTTTACAAGCTTTGCATTGCTCAAGTCTTTCACTTAAAAAAGATGCGTGTTTGATTTATTTACCTATCTTGGCTTTCCCTCTAAGGAAATATTTGTAAGTATGGCTTTAAAAAATGACCAAAACCCTGAGTACCTGAGCCTAATTTTAAGAAAATGTAAGAGATAGGTCAATTTTAATAATTGATTTAAACTATAAGCTTTTTGAATTCAACCTATGTTGAGCTTTCGATTTATTGGGGAAATCTTCATACTGTTGATAGTTTAAAGTAGCATTCTTATCTGTCTGTGTGTCAGTAATTTAGGATGTAACAATAATATATTTCAATTGCTCACTTCCCACATATTTTGGTAAAGATGTCATATTTCAATGCTATAAAATGTCCATACTTTCCCCCATTAATTTAACGATAACATCGATAAAACTGTCCCATACTGTGCATCTCGGTAAATTTTAAAGATGGGTTGTACAAACCGGATTTTTTCTATAGAAATTATAATTATTTAAGTTTATTTCAGTATAATAAACATGTTACATCATAAATTTCGTCTGCATACACACAGAGTGGAGATAACGGTGCATGATAGACAGACGGACAGGCCCGCATGCTTTTTTATTATGCAATGGAATAACTGAATTATTTCGTGTTGGTGGGTCGATCGTGAGAAACTAGCTATTCATATTGATTATCTGAAATGTTTAGTAAAAACATTCGGATGTGTTATTGCTATCCAAATTATCCCATGTGCAGATGGTAGCACTAATGTAGTGTATTTTGTATTTCCCATCCTCTTTGTCAGGTTTTGACGATCTCTTCTCTACTAATAGTAGAGCCTTTAGGCTGGCCACATTCTATAGCTTTTGGCGTCATTTGCTTAATCTTTGGTCTATCCACAGAAGCTGAAGGGATCATCTTCACAGGCCCCATTACTGAACTGAGACTTTCTTGCCTTGTGAGTAGAAGTAGACACAGCGAGAAGCACTGATGATGGTGGTCCTTTAGCCAGTTCCATTTAGCTGGAAGGATTCTTCCATAGGCTTTGCAGATTTTCGGCCTCTAGTCCTAATCTGAAATCCTATGTATTTGATAACATACATTATTTAGATCTTAAACTTGAACAGTACCTACAGTGGCGAGGGGTCAAAATTTGGACCAAAAATTTCTCAGATAAATCTAACTGTATGTTGGATCGGTGGGGTGGGATTTCTAAAAGGTAAGCCGATGGGCATCGGTATGTGTTTACGCTTCGCCACTGGTAACTACCTATCTTGAACCCTGAGAGGGTTTTGAGATACAATCGATATTTCATTGTTTTGTTTTTAACCCTCTGAACTAGGACAGATCCTAGGTTTCTTAACATGAACGTGATCCGTGTCCGACGAAAATTAGTTTTTTCTAGTATATTTTTGTTTGCAATTTATCACAAAAAAATAGCTTTGTAGTTAAATGCAAAAATAAAAAGCTTTAATAGAATTTACAGTTAACGAAAAGAGTAAGTGAGTCATCACCAGCAAGTAGGTACTTATTGGATAAAAAATTGGGTGCTAATTATTTTGATAAAGTTTTAAGTGTTTATATTCACGAATGCTAATAAGAACAGTCATTTAGATAAGTATGACCTTATATTTATAAGAATATTTATTTAAACTGATCAACGATGCATCTCCTCCTTTCTCTCTCCGAAAGAATTACTAAGTAATTATTTAGACGACCGACGTCGTGTGAAAGTCCGCAATTTAGTTTGCTAGACTAAGAACGAGGTGTTATTATATTAACCAGGTGCTGTAGTATTAGTTAATTACACTTTCTCATATTTCTGAGGAAACTTAAACTATTTTCATTTAAATCATTTTGACTTATTGAGAGGATTGCGCTTAAAAAGATCAGCAACTGCCATTATGTTGACTGGAACCAACTTAAAATTTTCCTTAATTTCTAGAAGTGCTTCGATATAAGCATGAATGAACTGATAATGTAATATTTAAGTAATATTGTAAGCGTAGTATATGTACTTGTAGCTGTGGTTAATTCGTCCAAGTTGTAGCTCCTTTTTTTATTTTTTATTAGCGACGGGGAAGCTCTTAGCCTTCATCATACCTGATGTTAAGTATTGATAAAGCTGAAGATGGAAGCGAGCCTCTCCCGGAATCCTCAATCACTGAGGAACTGTCTACCTATCTAATCTTTAACTGCCGGAACACAACAATGCTGAAAACATTGTTGTTATGGCGTCAGACTAAGATAAGATGGTGGTAGCTAGCCAGGCGGACTTACAACAAGTCCTACCACCAACCAAACCGAATACAATATGTACCCCCGCTGAGAATCGAACCCGGGACCCGTGGGTCTGATACCGGTGGTTGTACCACTAGACCACAGAGGCGGTCCTTCTTTCAATTAACATTAGGCACCTATTTCAATTATAATTGCATAATGCAGCTTATGGGAACACTTAGTCTGTTTTCGTTGGATTAATATTATTATTATTATATGTTTTATTTATAGTCTATTCATTCGACTTTTGTTTTGTACTTTCTTACCAAATTTGTAGTTAGGTATCATGATACCTAAATATTAGGATCTAGGTTCTATTCGGAAAATCAATTTCAATACTGTAGTTTTTGGAAAGACAATGTTTGAAGGTTTTAAGTTCCAAATAATTTGTACTCATTCATTGCTACGTTACCGCTTTAAGGCAAGCCACGAACGCAACGCAGATTACATCTATTTCGTTTACCGCGTTACATCATGGCCGCATACTTTACCATTATTCACTGTTGCCAAACTGACGAACGTAATTTCACGAAATATTTTATTTGCCATTTACATTTTCATAGAGCCGTTGATAATATCGAACTTAATGACATCAATATAAATGAATTCAAAACAGAATTGCTTACAAATCTCGAAACTAAACGTTTTTACGTTTCATTTCTTCACATGCGCACACACTTCGAAGGAGTCTTCATGATCCTAATATGTATTTGTCTATGCTTCTCACAAATGTATCGTGTAAAGGCGATACACCACACGACTGCAATTAACATTCCTCATTTAATACAGTACTTTAAATTCGTGCATCCTTTTCTTTTTCTAGAGAGCATCACGCTTGAATCAAATGCGCCGGTCATAATGGACTCAGACGGGTATCTATAAAAAATGCCAAGGTAGAACCCGAAGGCACCGGGCGCCTTTCTGAAAGGTAATCGCTCGGAGGTTTTAGTTTTTTTCTTATTTTTATTTTTCGTAGAAGTACAAAGAGTTAGGGCAGCTGCCTGATGCATCTGGCTTGTGGGCCTGAGAATCTAAACTATTAAAAAGTATACTTTTATGTGCAATGGTGACAAAAAGTGAACTGCATTGTTTTATGGTTCAATTCAACCCAACATCGTCTCTTGCTTGTCTTTACATTGCATGTTTATAATATACAACATAGAATTGAGGTCCATCTACTTATTCAAAAAGGGCTTGCAAAACAAATTCATTGATTAAATGATTTTAGAGTAAGTTCTTTTAACTTATTTATTTGGCTGCATTTAACAATCACCTTGACCTAGTACTTAGTTAATCTGGAATTAAAATTATAAATTTTTTTAGTGTTTAATTGAAATAATTTCAAACGCAGCGTTCTCTATGTAACTCTAATCAATTTCTGCAAATTAATTAGGTAGGTAGTATTATTTTATTAATGGTAAGTAGGGAGGTAGGTATAATGACTCTGTCCGATAATGAATAATAGGCATGACGTTATTGTTATTATGGAGTATTTTTAATAATTACTTAATTTTTAATCATTATTTTTAATTCACGTCGTATAAGTAATAACAACACTGAAATCAAAGAAAAAGTAGGTTTCAACATTGAAGTAAGTAGGTAGATAATGTTGTTATTTTGCGACTTGTTTAGGTTGCGCAAGAAAACACTCCCGTTCCAAAGTTTTCGGACAAAAATAGGACACCGTTGCAATGTTCCAATAAAAAAAATCTAGTTTTATCGGACATTTTGTTTACAACGTTATTGTTAGCTGGTGAACTTTTTATGCGAAACCGTAGACTTTAAACTTCAATAAAACGGTTGTGTTTGTGTCAGTTACGATTCGGTTAAAATTACGTAAGAATCTTACGGTAGGTACTTTCAGCTGTAGATTTGGGAAAGTGTAGGTCTGAAAGCACAAATAAATTATTGTATAAGTACGTAAGTATTAATGCTTTGAAAATTATTGACGAAAGATGAAATTAGAGATTACTTTGGCAGAAATATGCGCACCTACGACAGAACAAGGAAAATACCTTTTTTCCTTGTTCTGTGTACGAGACAAATTTTTTTTTCACCTCTCACGCTCTGAAAAGGAGGTTTTGTCAATAAGTTTAAGCGTAGAAAATCGCTTTTTGCGGCCTAGCGCGGCAAAGTACTTTTTTAATATAATTTAATACCTAAAAATATTTCATAATGCGTTCCGAATCGCCCTATTGACTTTTTGTTAAATTTGATTCTTATTTTAAATAGCTTTGAGTTAATTATAATACTTCGTTTTGGTTTAATTATATTATTTTAGTTCATTGAATCATAAAACCAATAACAATAAGATTAAACAATTTGTTATAAGAATTGTATATTAGGCTGGGTGAGATTTCACCTTTAATTGGATTTCGGACTGTGACATAAATCTTTATTTTTAAATTGTCTTTGTCTTGTACCTCATGTCAGTGTCAACATTTACGGAATCGTTTTTATTCTTATTAATAAGTAACAATATATTCCTACTTTAAATAACTTTGAATTAACTATAATACTCCCTTTTTTATTATTTTAGATTTTTAAATCATTAAAACAACGAGAATAAGGTATACTTTATGTTTAAAGATTTTTTTTACCGGAAGTTGACCGCGGAAACAACCATAAAATGTTCCTCGCTGTTGTGAGGTGAAAAATTGTGTGTTGCGCTCGGCAGAAAAGTTTTTAGCGTCTAGTACCTTTGAAATCCTCGCTTCGCTCAGGATTCAATCTTTGAACCACTCGCTACGCTCGTGGTTCAATCCTAGAAGTTGCTTGCTCAGGTTTCAATAGAGGTAACTCGCCGCTAAATAACCAACTTCTAGCCTTGCATAACAAATAACTATAGGTAGTACTAGGTACTGCAAGTGCTATGTGTAGGCATGAATATTTAAAAAAAGAGTAAGTTGTATTTAACCGTCTAGCCATTCTTTTGTTAGTTTTCCTTAGCTAAAGGAAACATTAAGACAAAGTAGTTTGCATGCAAATGCTTGAATGTGGCGAAAGTCCTCAGGCTTTCACGCAAACATGGCCATTTGACTGTTTCTAGGAAATCATCAAGATAAGTTAATACTATTGTAGGTATTTAGTATTGACAGCTATAATAGCTTCAACTTTACGACTCATTATTTGCATTGCAAGTAAGGTAGGTAGGTACCTGCTCGAAATTTTACCTCTTGCACAGAATACTTAATAGTACACTCTTGCACTTTCTTATTATTTTATGTTTTAAATTAAGTACCATATATGTAGGTACTATAATTTGTAAATTTAGTCATAGGTACTTAAGTCTGAATTAAGTAAACAAATTACGCTCTGCTATTTTAGGATTTGCTTTGTTCTGATGAAAAACAACAATTAAAGATGCGTCAACAAAACCAATACCTACCTACCACCAAGTCCATTCAGCAGTAGAAAAGTAAACTCGTAAATTAGTTATATCGCCAAAACTCATACAATCGGCGAACTTCCCGGTTGACCAGTAGAGTAAGTATTTTAGGAACGTTTATTCTTAAAGTAATAAGGTACATAATAGTAATTATTTATTATTCAAATGAAATACCCATTAATGATCTATTATTTGTGACTAGCGAATCCTCGCGGTTTTACCCGCGTGGTGCCCGTTCCCGTGGGAATATCGGGATAAAATATAAAAATATCCATACACTCGGGAGAAATGTAGCTTTCTAATGGTATAAGAATTTTCTAAATCGGTCCAGTAGTTCTTGAGATTAGCGCGTTCAAACAAACAAACTCTTCAGCTTTATAATATTAGTATAGATCTTAACGTTTTCTATAAATCTATTACTTTTTGAATTAAAGCTTCCTAAAAAACTCTACTGGTCAACCGGGAAGTTCCCCGACAGTACTATACATCAGTTAAGTACTAAGATTTGCAATGTAGAGTCGCAAACTGCGTCTCGTAAACTAAAGCTCAAAGGATAAGAATGAATGTATTTGTGGCTGTTGTGCCTCTCAACAATAGATTTACGCTTTAAGCAGCCTAGTCTTACATAAATATTAGATAGATAGAACTTAAGGTAGGTAAGCCACTATTGTATGTTACCTAAGACTAAACTGTGGGAGTGTCTAGGAAGAAGATATTAGAAGAGGAATTAAATTGCCTTCCATCTGAGCCACATGAACAAGGGATAATGATGAAAAAATTACTAAGGTACCCGACAAATATACGAGTAGGTAAGTATTGAAAATTAAACTAAGTCGCTATTAAAATTCTAGAGAATGTAATTTTGTTGTCTTTACTGCTTTTAAGATGGTGTTGGACCCTAGGAACGTTTTGTGATACTGTAAGTTCTTGCTAGACAGTCACCTAGGCTAGGATAATTTTAATCCAAGAGCAAAGTAATCAGGTAAGATAAGACACAACTTTCGCCATTTTTGTGGCTTCACAAACAAGAATACCTCCCGTTAACGGGAGTCTTTTGTAGGTTTCTCTGTGTGTTGGAAGTTAACAAAAGGCATTTGTTCATCGGCCTCCATCAGCGATTCATACTTTTTGAATGTTTTTTTATTTATGGTAATGGCGCCATATCTAAATTTGTCTTTTCTTCAATGTTTTTCGAAGCAAGCAAACTTATAATAATGGGTTTCTTTTCTTATATGTGCTAAAGCGCGTATTACATCACACGGCATTACCTACCTACCAAAAAATGTGAAGCTGTTTTTTTTTACATTATGCACTGTACGTGTGAAGAATATTAGATCAACCTTGGATCCGGAGGCATGTAGCTCAGACGGGAATTCAAGTACTTATTTTTACATACTAGCGGCCGCTCGCGGTTTCACCCGCGTGGATCCCGTTCCCGTGGGAATATCGGGATAAAAAATATCCTATGTTCATAAGCAGGCTATTTTCTATCTGTGTACCAAATTTCATCCAAATCCGTTCAGTAGTTTTTGAGTTTATTCGTTATAAACAAACAATCAATCTTTCCTCTTTAGAGTATAGAAAACTGTTAAGTTGGCCAGGTAATATTAGACCAGAAATAAATGCTTGGTTTAGAGTTATATTCTTCAATATTTGACGACCTGTTTGGCGCATTGGTACTAACCCCACCTTCTGCGCCAGAGGTCCCGGGTTCGATCCCCGGACAAGACAAATATTTGTGTGCATGAACATGTCTATTTGTCTTGATCTGGATGTTTAATATGTATATTATGTATGTATTTACAAAAAAAAAAAAAAGTATATAAGTATGTTTATCCGTTATCTAGTATCCATAACACAAGTTCTTCATGATACTTAACGTGGGCTAGATAATTGGTGTGATTGTATTGAAATATTTATATTTATATTTATTTATATTAATATTTACAAGAAATATACGGGTTCTTTCCATAGATTGTGAACAGTCCCTGAGATATATTTAAAGTAAGTACTAAGGTCTTGTCCACCGGGGAATTGGGTGAAATGGTTCCAACTAGGGAGACTGATCACCCGTCCCGCCTTGCTGGCGTCCTCTCCAAAAATAATAAAATAATAATAATAAGTACTAAGGTTTCGTAGATAGGAAATCTAGGTTCTTTGACTTTGAGAATATTCTACTCAGTCCACAGTACACACAATATGACATTATCAATTACGAGTAGGTACTTATTATCAAAGATTTGCAAGGCGTACCCTTGCAAATCTTGCAATCGCGATAACTTCAATGACAAACTACGTTGTATAAGTACTTACCTAACTACTTCTACTGATAGTATGACAAAATTATTCAATAAGTGACCTTTCAATTCATTATAACTAAAAACTCTCTTAGACAATATCTTCGCGTTCAAATTCTCTCGAAAAAGTCCTCGATATCAGCTTTTAATTTTATCTTATGACCTTAAACTTTCTGAAGTTATGATTGATCCAACTCAACAGATGCTGAAAAAGTACTTAATAAGTAATTTATAATAAAGAAATGAGAAAGCGTAACAGAAATCTTAAATAACACTCAACCATGTCAGTTTAAAACAAGTTTCTTTTAATGATAAGGCCAAAGAAATGTCCGGGACGTGTCGTTGACTCCTGCTGTGTAACATTTTACATTCAAAGTATTTATGTGTGTCATTATCGCAACCGGTAATGAGAGTGGCTCGAAGGACCAAAACGTCACGTTACCCTTTAAGCTTAAATAAAACGGCTTAAGTATTCGAAACTTTTGTGAGAAAGCTTGGCGTTGGAGTCATTTCGTCGGTATTTAAGGGACCTTAAGAAATACCTGCATTTTGTTTATTTTCATAATGTTATTTTTTGTGGAATTCGAAGGACCATTTTTCTAAATTTCGGGTTCGCTTGGCGCCTAGCTAATGACGATGTTCATTTACTTGCGAGTACCGATATCAATCGTAATGACGATTGGGTTCGCAATCACGCTTATTATCTAGCAAATCAGGGTCGTTAATGATAAACATATTTTGTCGATTAGTTCATTAAACAAATTATTTAAAGAGTTTGTCACGTCAGAACCGCTTGTTGTCACTTTGACCTGACTTTCAATCCTGAAATTGTGGTCACTTTTGTTTTATAATTATAACTATACGTAGGTAGGTAATTTCTCCAAAACGTACTTAGGTACCACTAACACCTGCGAACATAACAAAACATTGTTTTATATGTTCGCAGACTAATACGAGTACAAGCAAGTTAGTTTGACTTTTAAAAGTATTGCTTTTGTTCTAGGCTTTTGTCATTCGTGAGCATCTGCATTAGCTATTGTTTAAAAGATATTGTTGTCAAATATTGTTATAGAAACTAGATCAAAATATTTATAATGAGGTTTACATACCGTTAAATGTGTCGTATGCTGTCGGTACGTATTCTTCCCGGAAAGTATCCTGCGCATAAGCTGCGATCAAGGAGCTTTTACCCACTGCCCCGTCACCCACCAACACACACTTTATCTTTTCCTTCTTGCCACCTTTCACCTTTCTTCTATCTTTTATTTGAAACATCCTATTCAAAGTTCTTCTTGATTTTTTATCGCGTACAGTCCACTCGTTCACTTTATCACAGCAATTTAAGTCTTCCGACACATCATCTCGTATCACAGTCCTGCCCGTTTCTTCTGCTACTTCCGAGTAATCGTAATCATCCTCATCTCGTCGTTTGGGGAACTGGCTGGGGCTATGAACACCAAACACAAAAGGCCCGTCTCGGTCTGGGAGACGGTTAGATATCCCGTTTGCTGGGGTCGGTGGTTTCGCATAATGCACTGTAGGAGCACGGTACTGATTCGTTAAATATTCTGCCGAAGCGTGAGGGTCGAACCTAAAAACTAGTTCAGCTTCTCTGCGGTCCAAGCTCAGCTCAGGCGGAGCTACTTTGTCTTGGAAGTAGCCAACTTTCTCACGGGCCCGTGCCTCCTGCAAGCGTTTCTCAAGCTCGACGTTCGAAGGTTTCCAGTAATCCGGTCGGTATTCGTATGGGTTATGGTTCCTGGGAGCTGGTAGGGGCCGATTAATGCTCGTATCTCGGGGCGGCGCACGCGGCGGTACCACTAGAGGCTTTTGCGGTTCCGCCAACAAAGGGCGGCGCGCGGACAGGTTTGCGTTCCTGTTGAACATGATCCCTTCCAGACTGGGAGACATTAGCGCTGTCACGAGTGGCTACCGATGGGAGAACTATCGATGCGTGCGTTCGCGCACATTACTCGGAGCTGCGATGTTATCGGTCGCGGGAAAGTCTCGTGTGACGTTGGGTGAGGAGCGCGCGCGGCAGTAGCGTATTCGCTGCGCGGAGGACAAAACGCGACTGACGGACGGGGACGCAGGCAGCCCCGCTACCGCCCGGGCCGGTAGCGGAGCTCCCCGCGCCGGTGAAATGACCTGTTGCTTCTGTTACCTGTTCAGGTACAAGCGACCGTTTAGCGACTCCGTGCAGCTGCTGCTCGAACAAAGCGCGTCATATGGCGACGTCGTTGACTAGACGCCTTCTTTGACCCCGCAAGGAAAGGAGGTTCATTCAAGAAATGCTGTGAATGAAAGGCGACGCGATTCTTTTAATAAATTACTTATCTGAATAAGTGTAAATAATAACAAGTGATTAAGACTACTAAAATAAAAATGAAAGTACATACCTACCTACTTATTGTTACATAAATATCTACTTAGTACCTACTTACTATGATAAATAAATATCACTATTATAATGCCTAGCCAACTTAGATGATTTAAGTCCGGTAGCCAACCAAAAAGCTCAAAAAAGTAAGATTTTTTTTTTTTTTACTTTTAAACATTTACAAGATTATGAAATTCAAGAAAATGGATGACAAGTCATCATGATGACATTATTCTGTCACCTTTGGGCAACACGAGACTAGCGGCCGCCCCTGGGTTTCACCCGCGTGGTTACCGTTTCCGTAGGAGTATCGGGATAAAATGATAAGCATAAAAGATTTTGAAAAACGATTTAAAATAAGTATCAACCAAGAAAAGGTGGTAGCCCCAGTGCGTTTGGATGTCGATGGAAGAAGGGGATGGCGATATGATATGAGCTGATGCAGCTCTTGAGTACCTACATTGTTGCCCAAAGATCACAGAATATCATCATCCATTATTCTTGAAGCTTAAAATGTCCTTGTAAATGTTCAGAAGTAAAAAAAACTTCTGAACTACATCCTACCTACTTTTTGGGTTTTGACGAAATAGTTAGTTTAGCTACCGGGCTATTTGGGTTGATTTGTTCATACTTTAATACTCACTGAGAAGTGGGAGGCAGGGCCTGATTCTGATGTCATACATACATACGTAATAGGTACGGGATCATATTTCCTACGTCACGCCAATGAGCCTAGCTAGTCGTCCCAATAAGCATTGTACCTATAATGCTTCTACTTGTGATAGCTATTACTTTATGGATGGGATAGGTACTTACTTATTTGACTAGGATAACGGATAGCTAATTTAAGATAAAAATGCTCGTATTCATTCAGGATTTCCTGGGATCTGACCTGACCACCGAAATCACGTGCTTTAACAGATTTATACGCGATAATTTAATGGTCATGCATGCCTAGGGGGGAGGGGGGGGGGGGAGGCGCCAGGACTCAGGGTCAGGACAGGACTCAGGACTTTAGAGTGGACTACCAATACTTTGAAAAAAAAAATGAAATAAAATTGGAAATTCATACTTGAATAGGTATTATGAATGTTTTGGGTTTAAGTTTTGAACTCGAAGTACGTAGAGTACGTAATGTATGATTTTTAATTATTGCATTTTTCAATGCTATTTTTATACTTATGTCTTAGAATAATTTATTCTAAAACTATGATAAATTTTAAATAAATATATATAAAAATATTGGATAAATATGTATTTTATCATAGGTACATAATGTAGGAAAGTTATATGTAGTACCTACCACAGAACAAAGAATACATAGGTACGACAAGTCGATCTATTTTATAGATTGAAGTGAAGGCAATGCTTTCACTAATACAACTACCTATTTTATTAATTTAAGGCCAAGTGGGGTAAGTTGAACATACTTTATTTTTCATATGTTTTGTTGAGCTCTAATCACTGTGTTTAATTTATTTTATTAATTTTGACAGACCCAAAATAAACTTTATTAATTCAGCTTTCCAGGATAATCTATTGATTTTCACACTAGTTCTATAATGCATATACTTAGCTGAAAAATTATAATCTCTGAGGTTAGTTCTTTTGTTTCCCTTTCCCGGTTTTTGGGGTACAGGAAACACTTAAATACAATTTTATACTAAACGCAAAGACTCGCGGCAGATGAGGCTTATAGAAGTATTAATGTTTGAGCCTGTCCCTTGGACGAATGAACCACTGGACGCGTAACGAGGACCGCGTTCGCCTTTACCCCTCTGTCACTTACCCTGCCTTTTAGACATAGTAAGCAATATGGCGTTGTCAGTATGACGCGAGATCTCGAAGTGGAACATTATCTCAAAAATGGGTAAATACGCTGAGTTAATTTGTAAAAATCATACCGGACAATCAAAAAATGTTTCTTTTCACGCGTAAGTTCAATTTTAATCTATTAGAACAGCAATTTTTCGAAAAATAAATAAAATTTGGTATGTAAACAAAATGTAATACGTCATTTCAAAAAGTAATCATTGTACATGTAAATTCTTCAAAGATATTGCATAAGTAATGTGGTTGGGTTATATGTATCACTCATTCGTTCAATTGTCATTTTTATGTCGTATAGGGCTTGAACATATCGATAATCATATCGATGTATATAAATGAACGAACGAATCCAATTTTAATGTAGGAACTATTCAAATTAATTTCAGATTTACAGTTGAACCCCTAACAAGAAGAAATTGGGTGGAAGCGGTACGCAGGGAGATAACATGGACGAGTACTCAGGTCTTAGATAACATCTAAGGTTTGATGATGGAGCCAGAAGATGGCTATAGGAACTCTGTAATTAAACGACGCAACCCTACGAACTTTGAACTCGTTGTATTTGAAATATAGCTTGAAACTTTAAAAAAAATGTTGCTTATTTCACCCGCATGATTCCCGTTCCCGTGGTAATATCAAAAATCCTTTCTTAGTGCTCGCCAACATCGTTAAAAGAACCTGTATGAAAAATTTCAGTTTAATTAGTTTAGCCGTTTGGGCTGTGCGTTGCCTTGCCTGTAAGTCAGTCACGGTATTGTTTTTTAGTATTAGACTTATGTTGTACATTATCATGGTGTGTTGTACATTTAAAATGTATCATAAGTATAAAAATAGCATTGAAAACGCAAAAATTAAAAAATCATTACTTATTAGCTGTTGCATCATAGTATTGATCGTTAAACATTTGTTTTTTTTTCTTTCGAATGCAAGGAAGGATATTCTTACACCGTATTAAAAATATAAAAGTATCGGAGAATTTCGAAAGTGGTCCGCAAAACTCGGTAGCTCATTGGTTAGAGCAGTGGGCCGGATTCCCAAAAGGTCGTGGGTTCAAGTCACATCTGAAAATTCACTTGTGGCCGAGTTCATTTGTTCCAATATTTTTCTTGTTAAAATTTATCATAAATGGTGGTTACATTTATTATTTGTTTCTAACATAGACCTTGTTAGGTCACAGCAAGAATAAAATTAATTATATTTATGTATGTACGTAAGCTATATTATACTATTTTTTAATGTTATAATATTTTAATTTTAAGATCGTTTTATTATATTCAAGTAAAACAATCTTAAAACTACAATAAACTATTGGTTGAAATCTTCTTGCAATTAGTATTTCAGCTAGTAGTTGCTAGAAAGATACTGCCTTGGCTTTTTCTTAAATATAGGTAATTTATATGCGATGTTTTGTTGATAACTTCTGGGAGTTTGTTGTTTAAAACTGTCATAGCGTATGCTGGACCATACGCTATCCAAACGCTAGTCTACTATTTCTAATTTGGGTTTAGGTTGTGCTAATTTTGTACGGTGGTTTAAATTTTGAGATCTTTAATAAAGTGAAAACAAGTTTTTATTTTTTCTTACAAATATGCATATTTCTTAAATGTAAAATGGATACTAGAGTTGAAATTAAAATGTTATCAACGATCTTCTAATGTCGATGATTATTTTCAATAAGTTTTAGTATACTTAGTTTTTGGCTCCAAAAAAAATGTCGAATACGAGATATCACAGCTCGAGAAGCACACAGGGGGCTTATTGTCTAATTTTAAGTCTATCACAATCCCTTTAATTTTTTCATTTAAAAGGTACATATTATTCACATCGCATCACATAGCATCGCGCCACAAATATTTGACCTTTGAAAGGGATTGCAATCGATTATAAAATTAAACACTTATGGAGGGGTTGCTATTGTATATGTCCTATACAATGGTTCCGTAATGAACTAATTACCCATATTTTGTTTTATATAAAAAAGCTCGAGTGATTGAAGAAGTTAATGTAAATAATGAATTATATTATTATATAAACCAAATATTAATGTTTTTTACTCACTTAAGTGTTAGTAAGTAAATTGTAAGTCCACCTGGCTAGCGACTACCATCTTATCCAAGTCCGTTCCGGCAGTTAGAGGTAAGATAGCTAGTTCCTCAGTGATTGAGGATACCGGGAGAGGCGCGCTTCCATCTTAAGCCTTATCAGTACAGTACTAGTATCAGGTTGCATGTATCTATCCATTTTTCACAAAAAAAAACCCAAACACAAATGCTTTGGAAACCATATTGTATAGTTTTATGAATTTGAGGGATTTTTTTAATGAGATGTTCATATTATTAGGTGCTTTTTATTTTTTCACGAAATAAACAATTAACTTAATATTTTTTTTAAAACACACATGATTTATTAAACTCAATAGGTTCATTCATTCACTCCTTACTTATCGATAAAAAAATTATCGATTACTTCAAGCACTACTGTCATTATTTGACATTAGTAATCGCCCCTCACCCCCGCAAGAATTGGTTGATCGTGTTTTCATACATTCTTCTCGGGTTTCGTGTCCAGTGGTTAATTCGTCCAAGGCCTGTCCATTTTATTTGGGGGGCTTTGCCATAATCGCCACGCTTGGCAGGCGGGTTAGCGGCCAAGTTTGTAGGAGACGCTGCTGCCCGTCTCCTGAAGGCTGCGACCCTGGAGGACCTGAACACAATGCTCGAAGATCTCCGTAGTGCTTCCCAAAGAGTGGGTCTTAGGATGAACATGGATAAGACGAAAATCATGTCGAATTCCCATGTCATACCCACTACAGTTCACGTTGGGAACACTACACTCGAAGTTGTTGACCATTACGTTTACCTTGGACAGACAATCCAGTTAGGGAAGTCCAACTTTGAGAAAGAGATCTCTCGTCGAATCCAACTCGGATGGGTAGCATTCGGGAAACTAAACAGACTAAATAAATGCTGTTAATTAAAAATTAAGACTCAAAAATCTTTGTTGAAACACTTGTGTTTTAGTGGCATTTTAATTAATTTGAGTAAGTGTATTATAATACTGCGGCCTAGCGCGGCAAAGTACTTTTTTAAATTTACCTAATACCTAAAAATATGTCATAATGCATTCCGAATGGGACTATTGACTTTTTTGTTAAATTTATTTTAAAAAGCTTTAAATTATTTATTATACTCCGTTTTGGTTTTATTATATAATTTTAGTTCATTGAATTATAAAAACAATAACAATAAGATTAAACTATTTGTTATAAGAATTTTATATTCGGCTGGGTGAGATTTCACAACCTTTAATTGGATTTCGGACTGTGACTTGAGTGAAATCTTTATTTTTAAATTGTCTTTGTCTTGTTCCTCATGTCAGTGTCAATATTTACGGAATCGTTTTTATTCCTATTAATAAGTAACAGTATATTCCTACTTTAAATAACTTTGAATTAACTATAATACTTACTCCTTTTTTTATTATTTTAGTTTTTTATATCATTAAAACAACGAGAATAAGGTATATTTAGATTAAACTTTATATTTAAAGATTTTTTTACCGGAAGTTGACCGCGGAAACAACCATAAAAAAATGTTCCTCGCTGTTATGAGGTGAAAAATTGTGTGTTGCGCTCGGCAGAAAAGTTTTTAGCGTCTTGTACCTTTGAAATCCTCGCTTCGCTCAGGATTCAATCTTTGAACTACTCGCTACGCTCGTGGTTCCATCCTAGAATCCTTCACTTGCTCAGATTTCAATAGAGGTAACTCGCCGCTAAATAACCAACTTTCCAGCCTTGCATAACAAATAACAATTTATGGTACAAAAAGATAATGTTTATTTTTATCACACCTATTTTTAGCTTTAATTTCTTAAAGGAAACATTGTCTAATATGGTACACCTACCTACTACCAAAAAAGATCACATTGATAGAGGCATAGAAAAATAAAAATATATCGAAAAATTACATCTCCTGCGAACATTATAAAACATTTTATAAGATAAACGTTTTAAATGTTCGCAGAATAGCTCCTAAACCATGTTTATAACTAATTTAAATTTGGCTGTATAACTTTAGTTTCCTTTGAAATAGGTATAACAGACAAAATTAGAAGATCACATGTTTTTGATTCACTCAAGAAAAGATACCTACTAATGACGAGGCAGTATGACCCTAGCCTGTTCTTAGGAACGAAAAAAAAAAAAAAAAAAAAGCACATGTTTTTGACATTGCATTGAAGTTGACGTTACGTTACGATAAAAACAAAGTGGTGAAAAAACGCGTGAGAAAATCTAAATCAACAAATTACTTATTAAAGAGTTTCTAGAGTGTATTTAAAAATAAACATAAAGTTATAAAAATGGCCAAGTTTAAACTAAGTACGTACAATAGTTTTTGTTTGAATATTAAAATGTGATTTACTAAACTTTATAGGTTATAATTTTTGACTCCTTTCAGAAACGCTCTATATAAATAATTAAAATAAACATATTTTCCATTTGTATTTTAAGTTCCTTTAGCCATTTTATATCAACTATTAGATGATAAACTTCGTATAAAGTACCATTGCCTGTTTATTATGTGTGCAATCCACCAAATCAATGTTGCAGAAAAGCCATCAAAGAGGCAGCCAGCAAGGCTTCGCTACAAAATAGAGAAAAAGGTCAAAGATCATAACAGGAAGCTCAAAAAAGAGGCAAAAAAGAATCCCAAGTCAAAAAAACCTAAAGCGCTAGTTATTCCCAATGTTTGTCCATTCAAGGAAGACATATTAAAAGAAGTAGAAGCTGTTAAGAAGCATAAGGAAGAAGAAAGACAGAAGAGGAAAGAATTGGCTAAGCAAGAGCGACAGCAAAAAATGGAAAAAAAGAAAAACAGCAAAATCAGCATGGATTCTTTGGTAATGACTTTTTTTTTGCTAATCAGAAAGTTTTTAACTACTTTATTCATAAAGCTCAAAATATACGAAATCAAAACATTCTTGTTGACAAGAAGTTTGCTGAAAAATATAAGTTATAGTAGTAACACTGGCTTCCGCCCGCGGTTTCTCTCGAGTGGTTCCCGTTCCTGTGGAAATATTGGGATTAAAGTTATAGCCTATCTTATTTTCCGTCCTTTCAACTAACTCTATGCTAAAAATCAAGTCGATTGGTTGCTTAGTTAGGGCGTCAAGGAAGGACAAACAAACAACCTTTTGCATTTATAATGTTGGTTAGGATAGGATTAGGATAATATTAGTTAGGATTTCTTGATTGTCTTAAATATGTATATATTAATAATTAGAAACCATACCATACCAACCATACCAACCAATATAATAATTAATGCTTCCAATTATTGACAAATCATTTCAGGTAGCAAATGCTGAAGCAAGAGGTAAAGTACATGACGTATTTAAAAGTGCAGACAATGGAAATGATGACACCGAGTTTGGTAAAGATAGAAAACAAGAAAATTCACTCAAAACTTATCACAGAGAATTCAAGAAAGTGATATCAGAAGCAGAAGTTATTTTGGAAGTGGTTGATGCCCGTGATCCTCTAGGTTTGTAATTAAAAAATATTTAGAAGCTTGAACATTAATGTTATGATGTTAATAATAATTTAACTCTAAAATAACAAAAAATAATATTCAACTTTTCAACACATTTTTGAAAAGGTGAATATTTTTTTTGTTGTTTATAACTGCATGGTATTAATTTGCTATGTGTAATTTATAGTAGGTTATGCACTAAAGGGATAAAGCAGTGACTTATGTCACGGTCTGCATATTGAAATATATATTGTCAATTCCCAAGTGAAGAAAGAGAATTCTAGAAAGAATCCTGAATGGAGTAAAGGATTCAAGTCTGCCCAAGGCTTAGATTCTTTTATCCTCCACTAGCATGCTCTACTTTAAACACCTACTGAGTGTTTATAATTTGATTTTATTAATAAAAAAATAAATTATAAAACTAATAAATGACAAAAAATTTACAATTAGCAGAAAAAAGCAAATATAAAATCATCTATATTTTATTTTTTCTTTGTCTTTAGTTCCGTAGGCAATGATAGATAACCTAGCAATAGGTATGTTACTGACCAAGACTACACATATTCACAATTTGCAATGTTTTACTGATAAATGATTATGATAATAGAACAAAAGACAGTAAAAACCCGGAAAATAAAAATATAGCTAATTTGAATGAGTGCACTTAATCCAATTTCAAATGTTCTTTGTGTGAAATTTGAATGAGTGCACTTAATCCACTTTTTAAATGTTTTCTTTGTGTGAGGGAATCCAACAGTAAAAATATTTTGTTAATTATTTTTAATAGGTGTAAAGTCTCTTTGATGTGTCAATTTTATAGTTAAAACCTCCTTGGAAAAAACAAGGCTGTTCAAGGCATCCCTTGAACAGCCTTGTTTTTTCCTCGAAACTATTTTCGATAGAAGTTTTAGTTGACATTTTGGAGGTTCAAATTTAAATGTCATCATTACTGCCCAAGGGAACTTTCATACTACAACATTAGCTCCCTTGCGCTTTTAATAACTTACTTTGAATTAAGAATACTTGACATTTAATATGTGTTCCAGATCAGATGCAGGTGGTTTATAAAAAAAAACAACAATGTCCATTCCAAACGTTAATTAATTAATGTTATAATAAGTTTACCTAAAACTCCTACAATTTTAAAACCATTTCTAGAATTCATTATTGGTAAAAAAGAGACAATATTTTAGCAGACTTCAAATAAAATTCTGTATGAAACAGCTTTCTTAAAAGTTGCTATTTCCGGTTGCATATAAAAGTAGTTTGTAATGTCGTTTTTAGGGTTTCCATATACATAAAATAATGTTGTATAAAGAAGGATAACTTTGAAAATAAAACAACTATTACGGATTTCAGAGTACACTGTTTATTACCTGATATTTAGTGATACTTATATTGTATCAGTTTTTTTAGTTATTGGTTATTTAATATAAGTACCACTAAATAGTGTGTACTGAAATCCGTAAATTTTGAAGTATGAGTGCGCGAAGAATTTTAAGTCAAAGTCAAAGTCAATGTCATTTATTCAGTCTAGGCTGTTACAAGCACTTATGAACGTCAAAGAAGCTATGACATCGGTTCACAAACCCTATGGCGGGAGACCTTGTAACGAGAAGAACCGGCAAGAAACTCGTCAAGGGCTGTTTTTTTCTCCCTGTTTTATTTCATACAGGTGTACATAAGATGTACATAAGGATTTTTTTTATTAAACCTATAGGAACTAGGTGGTGTTTTTTCTCCCTGTTTTATTTCATACAGGTGTACATAAGATGTACATAAGGATTTTTTTTATTAAACCTATAGGAACTAGGTGTGTACAAGTAGAAGAAGCAGTGAGAGAAGCCGGCAAAAAGCTAGTCCTCATCCTAAACAAGGCCGACTTGGTGCCTCGCGACAATCTTACTTCCTGGTTGAAGTACTTGCGTAGGGCTGCACCAGCGGTGCCTTTCAAGGCTTCTACGCAAGACCAGCAGCACAATTTGGGCAGGAAGAAAATGAAGCATGTAGTCAAGGAAAAGGAGATGAAAGGTACGAATGTAACATAGCTATTATACTTCGTCCCTGTTTTACTCAATTGAGCTATCCAATCCTATCCAAATAATACAATCCAATTAATATTCGATATTGTAAACAGTCTACAGTTAAAGCCAGTGTTATATTATATAGTAGTATTGTTCCTTTGGTCCATGTTTTTACCTTGGTATCAAGTATGAAATCAGTATTGCAATCTTTGTGATGCTGATGACAAGGACCTTGTTTGCAGAGATGTGCAAAATACTTTCTAAAATGTATTTGAATAGAAAATACAAATACTTTTTGATTTTTCTATTTCAAATGCAAAATACAAAGTAGTTTCTTGCATTTTAAATAGTAGTATTTTCAAAATGTCACATCTCTGCTTGTTTGTATGCTAGCTCACTTATGTAGCTACTGCGCGATCACGCCATAGCATAGAAATACCGATAAATAAATATCGATACCGATCTATTCCAAATGCAAAATACAAAGTAGTTTCTTGCATTTTAAATAGTAGTATTTTCAAAATGTCACATCTCTGCTTGTTTGTATGCTAGCTCACTTATGTAGCTACTGCGCGATCACGCCATAGCATAGAAATACCGATAAATAAATATCGATACCGAAAGAAATACCGATTTTGGTAATTTTTTTATATTTTTTTTTTTATTATGCTTTGTATCTATTTATTCTGTAGTTTTATACTTAAACAGCGAGAACCGACGCCTGCTATTACAATACAAGCAACATAAAGGCACTCACAAAATCACTGTAAAGTCTGACCTGCCGCCATGTATAAGAACAATTAACCATGATTATCCTTCAAAAAGTATTTTCCACAAATTAGTATATCATTTTTGGAATACCTTTTTTTAAGGCAACAAAATTGATGTCAAATATAACTTTTAGGTTCAGCATGTGTCGGTGCAGAGTTGCTGATGAGTCTTCTGGGCAACTATTGCCGCAACAAGGGCATAAAGACCTCGATAACAGTTGGAGTGGTCGGCTTACCCAACGTCGGGAAAAGTTCTATCATCAACAGCTTGAACAGATCTAAAGCTTGTAATGTTGGCAGCACTCCAGGAGTCACAAAGTAAGTTTATAACAGTTGGACCTGTATTTGTACTAAATTTTCTGTGATAAAACTTATTTGGAGTTCACTACAGAGATTTCAAATTTCAAATTTTCATATTTCTTAATTGCATGCCACAGAAATATAAGGATAGTACAGAGGTAGGAAAGCACACTAGATGTGTAGTGTCGGCTTAGAATAGCACTACCCCCTCTCAGCCCGTGGGTGTTGTAAAAGGCGACTAAGGGACTCAGCCTTCAGGAGACGGGCAGCAGCGCCTCCTACAAACTTGGCCATACTGCGATCGCCAACCCGCCTGCCAAGCCTGGCGATTATGGCAAACCCCCCCTTTTGGGGGAGGCCTATACCCAGCAGTGGGTGTTACGTAGCTGAGACGACGAGGAAAGCACAATAGTAAACATGTGGCGTCCTGTAAGGACACAGCAATGTTACATAACTTAACACTAAGTAAATTTAAGTATATTTTCTTGTTTAATAATTATCACACAAAAATTGCATTGTTAAATGCAAAATTAATAATTTGTAAATTTAAGTACACTTCCTTATTATTACGCTACTTGTAGTTATTTAGATGGCGGCCGCTAGTGTCACAGTCTAAACATAAAGAGTCGTCGCACTCGGCCGACGTGACGCGCACACACACACACGTGCCGCTCGCTATCGCTAAACGGCTGGCCCTTCGATCTCACTGGTTTTCACTGGTAAAACAGTAGCGAGCGCGCGTTTAGCGGCTCGTATCTGTGTGAGTACGTCATTTCGGCCGTTTGAAGACAGTACAAATACTATTTAGACTGTGCTAGTCCTTCTTAAATAGCATTTTAATGTTTTTTTCTGGAACCAGGGGGCTAATTGTCTAATTTTAAAATCAATCGCAATCCCTTTCAATTCGTTATTTGAAAGATATTTACATACTTCAGGCCGTCACTATTTGACATTTGAAAGGGATTGTGATCGGGACGCGTTTTGTTTCGAAAAAAAACAATTAAAACGTCATTCGTTCTGAAAGACATTGCGACTATAAGTTACTTACACAATTCCATAATGCACTATCACAATCACAATAATTTTGAAAGGGATTGTGATAGATTTTGAAATTAGACAATTAGGGGGCAGTTTGAAATTCTAATTTTCTTTTCCAGGCAAATGCAAACAGTTCAACTAGACTCCAAGATCAAGATCCTAGACAGTCCCGGCATAGTATTCCACTCGGGATCCGATTCAGATGCGTCAGTGGCTCTCAAGAACGCGATCCGAGTGGGCAGTTTGAAGGACCCAGTCACTCCAGCCACGGCCATACTGCAGAGGGCGAATAAACAGACTTTGATCGATTTGTACGCGGTCCCCGAGTTTACTACACCTCAGGTAAGTCAGAAAATATGTGAAAAGTATGTCCTTTATTATTTGGTGAGAAAAAGATGTCATTAGTGGCTCACAAGAACGCGATCCGTGAGTCTGAAGGACTCAATTTCTCTAGCCACGGCCATATTGAAGAGGGCCTACAAACAGAACTTATCGATTTGTATGCTGTCCCTAAGTTTATTACACCTCAGGTTACTTTGAAATTACTTACTTTAGATGTTATTGGTTGTGATAAGTTGGTAATACATAAAATGAGACGTTAGTGGTAAGTACTTAAAAACGCGATCCAAGTGGGCAGTCTGAAGGACCCAGTCACTCCAGCCACGGACATACTGCAGAGGGCCAATAAACAGACTTTGATCGATTTGTATGCGGCCCTGAGTTTAGTACACCTCAAGTAAGTTAGAAATGGGTATTATTTAATTGATCAGCAAAAAAACTCTAACCTAACCTAACCAATAATAGGCTATTTGACAGGTTTTGAAAATCCATTTTATATTATGTAGTGGAGTTTAAGGAACCCAGTAAAAGTTTTTTTTAATTCTGGTACATATTTGCTAAAAAATTTCAAATTAAAATTTCAATATTTAAATAGCGCGCCAAAACGCTACTTTGACAGTATGGCGCTGCAATGGGCTCGGTGACGTCACTTGCCTGTATTCTGCATATCATCCACATACGTAGTCAAACGATGTTTACAAGCAGGTGACGTCATTATAAACTCGACGAATCAGGAGCGTTTTGTGTCACGTGACAAAACGTTTAAAAAATGCATTTTTATTTACGGATTCTTAAATAAATTTATAATTATTTTCAACTTACGTTAATAAAAAACCATTTTTAAACTCATAATTTATACTGATAACAGTAATTGACACTTTATTTTTCGCATTGTCAAATAGCCTATTGATTGTTCAGTAAGAAAACCTATTTGGTCAGCAAGTACTAGGTAAGCCAAAGAGAGTTGCTGACCAAATTGATATTTAGCTGATCAAAATATTTATTCCTGTTAGAAATATGATAGGAGCAAAATATGCAGCCAGTAATTTTGAACTTGAGACCACAGTGGCACTCAAAAACGCGATCCGAGTGGGCAATCTGAAAGTCCGCTACGGCCATACTGTAGCGAGCCAAGAAACAGATTGATCGATTTAAAAAGTTTTATATATGTTGCCTATGAATAAATAAATTAAGACGTCATTGACACTCGAGAACGCGATCCGTGTGGGTGGACAGTCTGGATGATCTATTGAATTCCGCTCAGCCATAATACATACCAACAAACCGCAGCCCTAGGTATAGTCTAACGGTATTGCTAACGCTAACGCTATAGCAATGAAACCTAACTCTCGTAAAACGCTTCAACGGTAGGGTGTTCCTCTATTGCATTCACTCTTGCATTTTTAGTATGAAAGTAATAGCGTAAAGAAAAATTGATAAGGGGTTTAAAAAATTGATAGCGATTGCGATAGCAATACCCACCGATCACCACATGATGATGTTAAGTAATCATACATGATGTTAAGTAATGATAAGGCTGATGATGGATGCGAGCCTTTCCCGGAATCTTCAATCACTGAGGAACTGGCTATCTTATTTCTAACTGGTGGAACACAACAATGCTGAAAACTGTTGTAATGGCGTCAGACTTAGATAAGGTGGTGGTAGGTAGCCAGGGGGACTTACAGCAAGTTCTACCAGAAACCGAATACAATATGTACGCCCCACTGGGAATCGAATCCGGGACCCCCCCGGGTCTGAGACCACAGAGGCGGTTAAAGAGTTTGTACTAATTTCACTCTCCCGCAGTGAAATATTTTCATTTAAATGATAAGTGTTGTTCCAGGAGTTCTATGCGAGCTTGGCATCCCGCATGGGGCGGTTCAAGAAGGGCGGAGTCCCTGACCAGGAGGCCGCAGCCCGGATCCTGCTCAACGACTGGAACACGGGAAAAGTAAATAAATTATTTTATACACCACCTGCATCTGGAGCACATATTAAATATCAAATACTCTCAATTTGAAAGTAAGCTATTAATGCCCGGAGGGAGCTAATGTTGTATGGAACTTCCCTTCTGTAATTATGATAACACTAGGGCGGTTACAACCCGATACTCGGGTTCGTCGATCGACGAAAAATTCCAAATTATGCGAAAATCTTTAATTTCAGTTTGTGATCATCACGTTTAACATTTTGTATATTTTATAGTTTTAACCTGAATTAAGTATATAGATTTAAATTTGGAACACCAAAATGTCAACAAAAACTTTATCAAAAATAGTTTCGAAAAAAAATCAAGTCTGTTCAAGGCATAACTTCCTGGTCCAAGGAGTTTTTAACTATATAACGACACTTTAAAAAGATTTTACTCCTATGAAAAAACATGTCTGTATGTATCGGGGTCCCTAGCACCAAGAAAACATTGGAAATTGGAATTATGTGATAATGTACACACATTCAAATATAATGTAATAGCTATCTCTTTTATTTTCGTGCTTTTTTCGTGTCTTTTGTCTGTCTTACTTAACAGTAAAACATGGCAAATCATCAAATTGTGAATGTGTGTAGTCTAGACTCTTGAACACACACAGATATAATGAAAATTGACATTGCAATGCTTAGTGCTTTGCTGCTTAGTTCCATAGAACTAAATATCTAAAGTAAAAACGGTGATTATTATCGATCCTTTGGATATTTTTTCGCGAATTGTTGTCACTTATTTATTTTTTATTTTTTTATTTAACAAAATAAAGTCGTGTCTCTAATCAAGTGTTTTCCATTAACAACTAAAATACAGTCCACTTCCGAAGAGCCTAACAACTTCTACTACTTATTCAACTAAAGGTCTCATTACGTTTTTTTATTTTATTCTTTTTCATACTAGTTTACGTTAAAAATAGTTTCTGATAAACTAGCAACCAGTTGTGATAAATAACATTGTGGTAAAATCGCTTTCGCCAGATTGCGAAGGTCATGGTTCCATTCCATGAGAGACTAGAGACAGGAAGTTCTTTATCAAAATCTTGTATTATTTTACAATCATCAAAGCAATCATGTTTATGGAGTTATATCCATTGAAAATGGCACATCTTATCTACTACAATAATTCTTTTAACCCAGAAGGACAACTTCCCAAAATGACCACTTCTCAAAATGACACTTCCCAAAATGACCACTTCTCAAAATGACACTTCCCAAAATGACCTCTTCTCAAAATGACACTTCCCAAATTCATATGATTTACTTTTTTATTATACATCTCGTTGAAATTGTAACAAAAGAGATCAATAAGCAACATCTAGTTGTAGTTTAGTACATCGCTCGAATCCGTTTCGACTCTAAACCAATTAAAATAAAATTTAAATTCCAATACACTTTTCCAGGTGAGGTACTACACGGAGCCACCAGAGACGTCTGATGCTGAAATACACGTGGACGCTAAAATAGTGTCTGCGGCTGGCCAGGAGTTCGACATCAACTCGTTCGAGAGCATGGAGACTGAAGCCATCAACCTTCTTTCCGCGCATCAAACACAGGCCGAGCCTATAAAGGTGACTTAATTCATATTTTATTATAGCAAAAAATAATATTTTTTGCTTTTTAGTTTTTGAAGTCGGTTTTTTTAACGCAGTTTTTTTTCACTTTTTAGTGTCTGCAATAGGCTGTTTTGTAAATTACAGCAGGGTTTTTCTAGATTAGATAAGGTTTCATGTACATTATAAACAAAATTATCGTAAATACTACATCGTCCAAGTCAACAATGAAATGAAATATATAAAAATGCTCATAACATAAAAAGTACTGGGTCAAACGAAACCAAATTTTTATGGGACCAATTGGCAACTATTCTGCATCGAACAAAAAAAGAATCATGGAAATCGGTTCAGAAATCTCGGCGTAATCGGTGTACATATATATAAAAAAGAAAATTATACCAACCGAATTGAGACCCTCCTCCTTTTTTGAAGTCGGTTAAAAATGCTAGCTTTTCCGCGGTATCGCCCCCGTGGTTCCCGTGGGAATACTAGGATAAAAAGCCTATGTAACTCTCCGTCCTTTCAAATAACTGTATGCCAAAAATCAAGTCAATTGGTTGCTTACTTATGGCGTAAGGAACGGACGTTTTCGAAACTAAATTTCCCTGTAGGTAATTTTTTTTTCGAATACTTGTTGCATTTTCGGAACTTTTTCGTGCGTGAACATGTGATAAGGCTGAGGTGGAACGCGCTCCTGCAATGTGGAAGGTGGCATTCCCAACCAAAAATACCGTTAACCAGTGTTAAAATAGAATACATAATTTGATAGATAGCGATAATATTTTAAGAGATATTTACATTTATTTTTTTATAGTTTTAACGGCCGTGGCGCCTATGGCTTTAGCCGAGTCTTACATACTCTCAGTGTTTGAATATTTCTAATGGTTCCCTAGACATATCAGGAAAAACGGTTCACGAATTTGCATACTCAAAGTTTATATGTAGTACTTACTTCAAATAGCTTGTACACTTGTTACCAAGACTATAATCATCTTATGTTTTGGCGCGCACTGTTCATTGAAATAAAATAACTTTTACGGATATCAAACGCGCTATATTTCCACGAACTAAGTTGTAATTGCCCGTAATTTTTAGGTTTTTTAGGGTTTTTTTTTTATTTTCCCGACGTTTCGGCACCTTTACAGCTGCCGTGGTCACGGGATGACTGGCTACTTATAAGTCTACCCTCGAAAAGTTAATTTATTTTCGTTCGGATACGGTTAGACATTTACTATGGCACAAACAATAACAAGTCTGCAGTGTGTGAACATGCTTTTGAGGGACCCACCCACTACATCAGGTTTGATAAGCCACAGATCCTCGCCAGGGAACAAAAAAAAAATTTGTCCCCAGAATGCTGCGTGAGGCTATTGAAATTACCAAATACCCAAACTTCAATAGAGATGATGGGTGGAAGATTCCACCAGCTTGGGACCCTATTATCCATAAATTAAAGTCTCAACCCAAATCACGCACTGCAAGACCCAAAGATACGGTTAGCTCTTTTTGTAGATAAATAAATATAAAAAAGTAAAGGTGGAGACAACATCCTAATTTTTTAATATTTTTTTATAAAGATGGAGGTCGGCCCGCTTTCGAAGTTTTCTTGGCAGTTTCTTTCTTCGAAGGTCCTCCCAATTTGTGAACTGCCAGTAGAGTCTTTAGTTTTCTCTTTTCTTAATAATAAAGAATTAAAATAACAATTAAATCAAAATATCAAATCAATAATAATTTGTGCCATAGTAAATGTCTAACCGTATCCGAACGAAAATAAATTAACTTTTCGAGGGTAGACTTATAAGTAGCCAGTCATCCCGTGACCACGGCAGCTGTAAAGGTGCCGAAACGTCGGGAAAATAAAAAAAAAAACCCCTAAAAACCTAAAAATTACGGACAATTACAACTTAGTTCGTGGAAATATAGCGCGTTTGATATCCGTAAAAGTTGTTTTATTTCAAGACTATAATCGTAAAACTTGGACAGTACAAAACAATTTGCATTAAAATTTATTACGTGTCCACAGATAAACAGCACGGGTCCAGTTTCCATAGACAACAGTATGCAAATTGACGAAGACGAATCAGGAATTCTCCCTAAGGCATTAAACATAAGGTCCAAATTAGATAAAAACGACCAATCTAATGAGCGTACTAAGTCAGACCCAGAAATGCAAATAGAAGGTAACACAAAACAGAATAAATTAAGGAAAATGCAGTTTAAAAAGGATAAGAAGAAGAAAGCAAGGAATGAGAAGCAAGCTGTAAATTTGGCCGGTGTTTTAGAAAATGTCACTATAACGAGTTATAAGAAAAAAGATGATTATGACTTCAAAGAAGATTTCTCACTTTAAAGCAATATTCTAAGTTTACCATCCAGGGGCCTAATTCTGGAGAACGTTTACTTATAATCGTATTTAAATCAAGTTTCAGTTGTAGTTATGTTTTGCGCAGTTATTTTTTTTTTTGTATTTTTCCCATTTATACACAAAGGCTAAACACAAAAAACAATAATAAAGATTGTAACTTATATAAATGATGGGAGACAGAAGTCTAAACTAGGTAAAGACCCGTGCTATGGATCTCCTGGTTCCCATCTCTCAGACTTTGAGAAATTATTTTAATAAAATATAATTTAAATTTAAATAAATTTTCTGATTCACGATCTAAAGTTAGACACTAACTTCTACTTCTTGTTGCTACAGTATAAAAAAGCAATACAATTGAAATACGATTGAGATACGATTATGACTAAACATTATAAGAATGGTCTCCCAGTTTGAATGGCGAAGTTCTTTTGCTTGAAAAGAAAAATAAATGTATTATTACATTATAATCTAAGAGTTTAATTAATTCCTATTAGAAGTTTGTTGAATAAAATTTAACAAAGTTTCAACTGCCTATTTTTAAAACAATGAAATCATTCATTATTTTAGTCAGCAGCGTAAATAACACAAGAGATAAATAAAAGAGAGTTTACAATAAAACTTAGCCGTGTGGTGACGGCCTAAGAATACAAGTGTCATCACTCCCTTACATGCCTGGGATGTCGTAAGAGTCGACTAAGAGGCTCGACGCATTGAACACATGTGCGAGAGAAGGAAAACTTTAAACAAAACCTCTACCAACCCGTCTGACCAGCGTGGTAGCAGTAGGCTAATAGCCTCCTATGGACGCCACAATAGGCGTGAGCTAGGTGAGGCCTACGTCCAGCAGTAGACGTCCACAGGCCGATGATGGATTACAATAAAACACATTAGGCAAATAATTACTGATGTGCCTGATTTCAAGTTACTTTAGAATGAATCGGAGTGAGTTTGCAAATATTCAAACGTTACTATGGCGTTTGCGTTAAAAGTTTCAGTAATTCTCAACCTAATGCGCCATTGTATTAAGGTATGCCTGCCAAAATTTTACTCTTACGCGGTAGTAACGTTTTGGCAAACACTCACTAGTCCCTCATTAGCGCTATGAAATTCTGGCAGGGCTTGCATGCTCGTGTCAGCTCATATGCCCCAGCAGTGACGACTTTAAAATGGCTGATGTGATGTTGATGACTGACTTTAAAGAACTATCGGAAAGTACATACTTTAAGGCTCTATTAAGACTTTCTACAATTTCTGCGAAATCATATCAGTGATTTACAAAAAGAATGAGATCTCTATGTAGCTCCCGTTTCTGAGATCTGCGTGGCCGAGAGGTTCTCCACGTTTCGACTGCGCGGCCATGGTTAAGCCCATACCCTTGGACGAATTAACCACTGGACACGAAACCCGAGAAGAATGTATGAAAACACAATCAACCAATTCTTGCGGGGGTGAGGGGCGATTACTAATGTCAAATAATGACAGTAGTGCTTGAAGTAATCGATAATTTTTTTATCGATAAGTAAGGAGTGAATGAATGAACCTATTGAGTTTAATAAATCATGTGTGTTTAAAAAAAATAGTAAGTTAATTGTTTATTTCGTGGAAAAATAAATAGCACGATAGGTAAGGAGTGAATGAATGAACCTATTGAGATTAATAAATCATGTGTGTTTTAAAGAAATTAGTAAGTTAATTGTTTATTTCGTGGAAAAATAAAAAGCACCTAATAATATGAAAATCTCATTAAAAAAATACCTCAAATTCATAAAAACTATACAATATGGTTTCCAAAGCGTTAGTGTTTGGGTTTTTTTTTGTGAAAAATGGGTAGATACATGCAACCTGATACTAGTACTGTACTGATAAGGCTTAAGATGGAAGCGCGCCTCTCCCGGTATCCTCAATCTCTGAGGAACTAGCTATCTTACCTCTAACTGGACGACTCGACTTGGATAAGATGGTAGTCGCTAGCCAGGCGGACTTACAATTTACTTACTAACACTTTTTAAGTGAGTAAAAAACATTAATATTTGGTTTATATAGTAATATAATTCATTATTTACATTAACTTCTTCAATCACTCGAGCTTTTTTATATAAAACAAAATATGGGTAATTAGTTCATTACAGAACCATTGTATAGGACATACACAATAGCAACCCCTCCATAAGTGTTTAATTTTATAATCGATTGCAATCCCTTTCAAAGGTCAAATAGTTGTGGCGCGATGCTATGTGATGCGATGTGAATAATATGTACCTTTTAAATGAAAAATTTAAAGGGATTGTGATAGACTTAAAATTAGACAATAAACCCCCTGTGTGCTTCTCGAGCTGTGATATCTCGTATTCTACATTTTTTTTGTAGCCAAAAATCTAAGTAGGTATACTAAAATTTATTGAAAATAATCATCGACATTAGAAGATCGTTGAGACTAAAACATTTTAATTTCAACTCAAGTATCCATTTACAATTAAGAAATATGCATATTTGTAAGAAAAAATATAAACTTGTTTTCAATTTATTAAAGATCTCAAAATTTACGCCACCGTACGAAATTAGCACAACCTAAACCCAAATTAGAAATAGTAGACTAGCGTTTAGATAGCGTATGGTCCAGCATACGCTTTGACAGTTTTAAACAACAAACAGAAGTTATCAACAAAACATCGCATATAAATTACCTATATTTAAGAAAAAGCCAAGGCATTATCTTTCTAGCAACTACTAGCTGAAATACTAATTGCAAGAATATTTCAACCAATAGTTTATTGTAGTTTTAAGATTGTTTTACTTGAATATAATAAAACGATCTTAAAATAAAAATATTATAAGATTAAAAAATAGTATAATATAACTTACGTACATACATAAATATAATTAATTTTATTCTTGCTGTGACCTAACAAGGTCTATGTTAGAAACAAATAATAAATGTAATCACCATTCATGATAAATTTTAACAAGAAAAATATTGGAACAAATGAACTCGGCCACAAGTGAATTTTCAGATGTGACTTGAACCCACGACCTTTGGGAATCCGGCCCACTGCTCTAACCAATGAGCTACCGAGACTTGCGGACCACTGTAAGAATATCCTTCCTTGCATTCGAAAGAGAAAAAAAACAAATGTTTAACGATCAATTATGATGCAACAGCTAATAATTTATGATTTTTGAATTTTTGCGTTGTCAATGCTATTTTTATACTTATGATAAATGTTAAATGTTAATGTACAACACTATGATAATGTACAACATAAGTCTAATACTAAAAAACAATACCGTGACTGATTGATAGGCAACGCACAGCCCAAACGGCTAAACCAATTAAACTGAAATTTTGCATACAGGTTCCTTTAACGATATTGGCGAGCACTAAGGAAGGATGTTTTGATATTACCACGGGATCGGGAACCATGCGGGTGAAAAAATCACCTTTTTTTAAGTTTGAAGCTATATTTAAAATATAACGAGCTCAAAGTTCGTAGGGTTGCGTCGTATAATTACAGAGTTCCTATAGTTATCTTCTGGCTCCATCATCAGACCTTAGATGTTATCTAAGACCTGAGTCCTCGTCCATGTTATCTCCCTGCGTACCGGTTCCACCCAATTTCTTCGTGTTAGGGGTTCAACTGTAAATCTGAAATTAATTTGAATAGTTCCTACATTAAAATTGGATTCGTTCGTTCATTTACATACATCGATATGTTTATCGATATGTTCAAGCCCTATACGACATAAAAATGACAATTGATTGAATGAGTGATACATATAACCCAACCAAATTACTTATGCAGTATCTTTGAAGAATTTACACGTACAATGATTACTTTTTGAAATGACGTATTACATTTTGTTTACATACCAAATTTTATTTATTTTACGAAAAATTGCTACTCTAATAGATTGAAATTATACTTACGCGTGAAAAGAAACATGTTTTGATTGTCCGGTATGTTTGTTACAAATTAACTCAGCGTATTTACCCATTTTTGAGATAATGTTCCACATCGAGATCTCGCGTCATACTGACGACGCCATATTGCTTACTGTGTCTAAAAGGCAGGGTAAGTGACAGAGGGGTAAAGGCGAACGCGGTCCTCGTTACGCGTCCAGTGGTTAATTCGTCCAAGCCCATACCACTTTCTGAATATCGGTTCTGCAAATTTGGGGCTTTCTTTATTAGTTTTCTACAAATTCCTTCGTAATGTTGACATAGTCGTTTTTTTTTCTGGGACACTGGCCGAGCAGTCGAAACGGATACTGATAACTTTAGTGAAAGCAAATCTCGGAGTATAGTAGTTGTATCGAAGCTAAGGGCTGGGCCTTCTTTTCTGTCGAGGTTCTTTTTAGTACCTATAGCAGCGGAAGATTCTCATGCGTTTGCGCATTGCGTATTTCAACTGCGTTCGCACTGCAAAAACATTACGTTGTAAGTTAATTTATAATGCGGCCGCTGAAAGAATGCATCATTTGACAAGTTCTATCGAGTGTCTTTGGAAATCCTCTTGGAGGCCGCATTATAATACATGCAACATGTTTCAGGGTACGGTAAGTATTCTTTACGAAACACAATACGGCTTACATTTGTGACTAATATAAAATACATAAACAAAAGTGTTGTTTCAATTTACATTACCAACGGGATAGATATAGATACTATAGATACGATTGATAAGTTAGGTATGTCATAAATTATATTACACACCTTTAGTAGATAAAAATTACTTTTATGATTGGTTGTCGCGGACTGCGATAAGTTTAGTGAGAGATAAGCATGAACTTTGCTTTTATAAAAGGCTTAAATTGAGTTTGCATAGACATTATAGTTAGCACTTGAGAGCGCCCTTATGGTGTTCGTAAAAGAGGCGATTTTCGTAATGCAAGTGTAAAATATATATTTTTAAGAACTGTACCACACATGTTTCTACAAATCAATAAATTCTATTCTATTCTATTCTATTCTAAAACATCTATAGAGTAGTTATACTGTATGCACTGCAGTTAAATTATTAGAATGCCATCTAAGTACAATAGATAAAGATGTAAGTAAAGTCTTACCTATACTTATAGTAAATTTTAAATAGAAAAATATTGGAAAAATTCAACGCGGCCACAAGTGAATTCTGGGTTGGGACTCGAACCCACGACCTTTGGAAATCCGATCCAATGCTCTAACCACTGAGCTACCGAGACTTGCGGACCACCGTCGAACTTACTTATTTACGACTAAAACTTATATACTTACTTATTTGTCGATGTTTTTTTAACTATTTAAGTAGGTACGTTCAAGTTTGGCACAATCATGAACAAAACTATAAACAATGATATACCTATATCTTGGACGAGTACATAGGTACTCGTACATAGGTATGCATATAGATGCATTACAGTTTCAGATAAATTTGAAAGGAAACTAATTAAAGTTTACGACTTCGTATTTATGTTTTATGCCAATGAAATGTGAACACGAACAAAAATTTAAAGTAGATTAAACCACAAGAAAAATAATATAGATAGAGGTAAGGTCTGGCGGTTATTACCAATAAACTTAACTTTAGCTGATAAATACGATAACCCCATTGATTGACTGAAAAAAAAAGATAACGAACTTTCTGGAGAGTGCTTATAGGTAACGTACTTGTACTTAGAAGACTTTACTAAATAATATGTACCTAGGTAATATATTAGATTCCGGACATGCAGCTTTTAATACCTTGTAGGCATAGGACCACGTCAGACTTTACACTTGAACTACAAAAAAAAACCACCGTCCGGCGGCGCCGCCACCTATTACGAGCGACATCGCCCGATGGGCGTTCTCAAGGTCAAACCAACGCTGTTGAATCATGAATGTACAAATTACAATACAGTAGATGCCTTTCCTGCCGTGCCGTGTGGCCTAAGAATACATAAGTGTCACCACTCCCTTAACATGCCTGGGATGTCGTAAGAGTCGACTACCTCTTAGTCGACGCATTGAAAACCTTTGCGAGAGAATAAAAACTTGAAACAAACCCTCTTCCAACCCGTCAGCGTGGTAGCAGTAGGCTAATAGCCTCCTATGAACGCGACAATGGGCGTGAGCTAGGAGATGACTATGTCCAGCAGTGGACGTCCACAGGCTGATGATGATGGTAGACGCCTAGATTTGATCTAAAACGTGGCCATAACCAATACGCTTAAGCAGTTTTTTTGTCGAATGTACATTGTACAATCAGTTTAACCGCCGCTGGGGTCTAGTGGTAACTACCACGGGTATCAGACGAGGCCCCGGGTTCGATTCCCAGCGGGGGTACATATTGTATTCGGTTTGGTTGGTGGTAGGACTTGTTGTAAGGCCGTCTGGCTAGCTACCACCATCTTATCTAAGTCTGACCATTATTCAGTGGTCTGACGCCATAACAACAATGTTTTCAGCATTTTTGTGTTCCGGCAGTTAGAGATAGGTAGCCAGTTCCTCAGTGTTTAAGGATTCCGGGAGAGGCTCGCTTCCATCTTCAGCCTGATCAACACTTAACATCAGGTATGATAATGGCTAAGTCTCCCCGTCGATAATAAAAAAAGTCATAAATATATGATGAATAAGGGCGCTCTTGAGGCAAATATTGTATAGGACCTGCTGTCGACTGTGTGTGAGTATCTTGATATCATTAGACCTCTTATAAGTTTGTAAATGTACAATGCAAACATACGTAACTACTGACGCGCTATTAGGTACTAGATTTAAATTTTACTATCATTATTAGATTGACGCAAACGCGATCAAGGAAAGAAGACCACTTCCTTTCTCTACGGCTTGCATTACAGCAATTTTATTACTCCGTTTCTTAATTTTATTCAGCTCAAGTTTATTTAAGGTATACAGTGAGTACACTAACAAAATCCTTGGACGAATTAATTCGTCCAAGACAAAATCGCATAAAATATTTTTAAAAGTTCAATACACTGAGACAAAACACTTCATTTCCAATGTTGTATTTCTTTTTGAATCTATCAAGCATGTCATCTTTCTTTGTCTATAAAATTAGTAAAGTGCGATCAATTAAAGCAATACTAAGTACGCACAAAAGCGAGAGTCATTATAATTACCTAATCAAAGCCCCTATTAGTCATAAGTATACCTACATTTAAAAAGAAAGTGAAATGATGACACGTGGTTTAAAATATTTTTCTTAAACTAAAATTATGATATGACCACGTCAGTCATTTTAGTGTAACATTTAAGTACCTATTTAACAATTAAAATTATTCAATTTACATTATTGTATTATGCGTTAGCTACCCCACCACGTTAACCCACGTATATTTTCAGAGTTCACGTAATGATCGACGTAGCATATTATACGCTATCTCTTTTATTCACGTCGGATAGCTCTATATGCGTCTTTTTTTGATGAGGTGTTACGTCGTCGGGCGCGAAATCTGAATTGTGTTATTTTGTTTTGCATATAAGAATGTGATTTATAATAAAGTGCGATATTTATTTTAGCAGACACTGTAAGGTACTTTAAGGTGGTAATTGTTTTTTTAGTTAATTTATCATAATTAATGGGAACTCATAGTAAGTGCGCAAAATGAAAATATGTAATACTTGTTAAATTTTTTGACATTAAATTTGAATTTTACCGCCACATATATCGTTGGCCTCAGCTAGTGTGTTCGATTGTTATTGGTTGTTCGTTGACCAATGTAAGCCTTCCATCTGTCTGTCGTAGTTAAACGTCAAACTTTAAACTTTTGTTAAGCTATCTCTTTCGCACGTACACAAATTACACGTAAATTCTTATTTGTTATCTCGCTCACTTTTTTACGAAGAGAAACACATGATTTGTATTGTCTCGTTTTAAACTATGCAGTAAAACAGGTTGTGAAAGAGACAAAGAACTTACGACATCAACAAACCGGTCTAAATAAATTATTAGGAAATTCGCTGATTTCCGAAGTTATTCGTGGCCAGTCCTTTGCGAACGAGGGTGGTTGTGTGAATCAAAATGAAGTCCCTAGTATTAGCAGTTGTCAGTTTATTAGCTGTGTATTCAGTAAATTGTGCAGTTTATTTCGAGGAAAAGTTCCCTGATGGTGAGTTTCAGTAATTTTATTCAGAAAACTACGAACTCGGGTGGACGACCGCGACCCACCGGCTTGCCGCGTGTGCTATCGATTGTCTTGACTGAAGCCGGTTTATTTTAGGATATTTCTCAATGAATGTTCGTATTTATTCTTCCAGACTCATGGGAATCCAACTGGGTGTACAGTGAGCACCCTGGCAAAGAGTTTGGCAAGTTCAAGTTGACTGCTGGCAAATTCTACAACGATCCGGAAGAGGATAAAGGTGGGTGTAGCTTTTATTCTCAAGTCTTAGCGCCTATGCATCTGCATTTCATTAAAATTAAACATTCGATAACTTGCCCATAAAATAATCTTGAATGATATTCATACAAGTTACTGACCATACTAAAAATGCAACAAAAATGTATAGGTACTTTATCCTAACTTTTTGTATTACCAGGTCTGAAAACCTCGGAAGATGCCAGGTTCTACGCTCTCTCACGCAAGTTCAAGCCCTTCAGCAACGAGGGCAAACCCCTGGTGGTCCAGTTCTCCGTCAAGCATGAGCAGGAGATTGACTGCGGTGGTGGATACCTGAAGGTGTTCGACTGCAAGCTTGACCAGAAGGACATGCACGGAGAGACCCCCTATGAGATAATGTTCGGGCCTGACATCTGCGGACCTGGCACTAAGAAGGTAGGTTTACGTTCTAGAATTTTCCGATTTAGGTATTAGGCTGCGTGAATCATTTCCTTAGCATTTTTTCAAGTCTGTATGTTACAGTATTCCTATTATAATTATTTTGCATATTTTTTTGCATTACTTACAAGCAGTTTTGCGATAGTGAAAGTAGTTAATGATTGTAATTTTAACTCTTGTTCACCCATGTGGTAAATATGATTATAATTAGATCCCAAATTATAAAAAAATATTATTGGGTTTTAACTTGCATGTTCAACTGACCTCGGTTGGACAATTACGGTGCTGTAGATTTTTATTCTGGTTTCATATCAGTAAAATGTATCTGTGATATTAATATTTTATTACCAGACCGAATGCTGAAGCTATATTTATCTATGCATGTTGCCATATCTATAAGATAAATTTACGTTTTAATTTTTTACTAAACTATGTAAAACTAATGGGCAGGTACTTAAAACTTGAAATCATTTTTATTGTATTTGTTTGAAGGTCTCGCTAATGACCTATTAGTCATGTTGACATTTTGATAATATCTGTTTGTATTTAAAGTTAACAATGAAAAAGCTCTACACTGTTTTACAGATTTATGGATTAAAGATAATTATTTAATATCATGTAGACATTTTTTTAAAAATGAAATGTAAATTATTTTCATTTTGAAAGCTTCTTTGTCGATTTTTACGCCAGTACCTAAACATAAAGTTAATCAGTACATAATTCTCACAAATCCAATTACAAAAACCTGATTTATTGATTAGAAACTTTACTGAAGAACTAACTAGCTAACTATAATTAACATTAGTGATTGCAGGAAATACTAATTAACAATTACCTAAATTCAGCATTTGGTATTTTAACAGATTTTGGTAAACTTTTTTAATATTCCATTTTAAAAACTTTAAATAAAAATTATGATTATATTTTGAATTGAAATGCCTTTCAAAAGTTACTGTCTGTTAGTTCTCTAATTAATAGACTGTAATAATGCACATTGCCATTTTATTTATAGTAATATTATTATTATTTCTCAGGTGCACGTAATCTTCAGCTACAAGGGCAAGAACCATCTGATCAAGAAAGACATCCGGTGCAAAGATGATGTCTACACTCACTTATACACTCTGATTGTGAAGCCCGATAACACCTACGAGGTCCTCATCGACAATGAGAAGGTTGAGTCTGGCGAGCTTGAAGCTGACTGGGACTTCCTACCTCCTAAGAAGATCAAGGTATGTTGTGATCAAGAATTTGATGCCTTATAAATCTTTCATCCCATTGAATTGCTGAAGTAATTAATATACATCTCCTCAAAGAGTATCACTGATTAGTGTATCTTCTCATTATGGACAGACCGTAACTCCACGACTATTGGCGCCTATTTTGAGCCAAGTAACATCTAATATCTACAATCAATGTTATAGGAAGCTCAATACCTAATCCACATAGTTAAATCCTTGATGACACATTGGTCCATTTCTCCTCTTGTACCTACCTACTTCTTCTGCCATGACTTCTCGTAAAATTCCTAGCAAAAATTTGACCGGAAAAGCTAGACTAAATCTCTTTAATAATTATTTTTAACTATGATAAGGTTATTGTGATAAACAATACATTTACATTTGTATCGTAATACCCAGGACCCCGAAGCAAAGAAGCCCGAAGACTGGGATGACAAGCCCACCATCGCAGACCCGGATGACACCAAGCCCGAGGACTGGGACAAGCCCGAGCACATTCCTGACCCCGATGCCACTAAGCCTGAGGACTGGGACGACGAGATGGACGGCGAGTGGGAACCACCTATGATCGACAATCCTGAGTACAAGGGCGTCTGGGCTCCTAAGCAGGTGTGTTTAGTCTCACAATAAGATGTTACGTCAGAATTTTAACTATCTCTGTAGATATCGCATTATACAGCGTTGTTCATGGTGTGGTCTAGTGGTAACACCGCCAGTATCAAGGGAGCGATTCTCGCGCTACGAATCCCGAATTCGACATTTTCTCGAATCACAAATCAGTATTAAAAATTCACTGAAAACAATCTGGAGTCGTATTTTTTATTCACTCGAATTACATTCGCATACGGAAAAGCAAGATTCGCATGCGAATTCCTTTTTTAACACCGTGTAATTCGAGTGATTAAAAATACGACTCCAGGATTGTTGAAGATCGTTTAAACTTAAATATTGTTACAGTAGAGGAGATTTCACTTACATATAATAAAGAAATAAGGCTAGAAAAAAATCGATTTCGTGATATTGACACTCTGACCCAGAGGCAGAATAGGTCCCTTGGAGGTCACGGGTTCGATTCCTGTAGCTGATATTTGTTTTTTCTTGGTGTTAAATTAAATATAAAGATATGACACATACTTCTTTAGATCAGTCTACCAAATAGAAAGTGAAAGTTGCAATCAAATAGTCCTCACCAACAGACATGTTTATAAGTCAACATCTATAGTGCCACAATCTGTTTCATCTATTTGATCCACGAACATCGATACTGAGTACTTTGTCTATAGCGTTTTGAAACAGCAATGGATTTTCATTCAGTCATAAATAAGATAGTCCAAATAAATTTGTTAAAAACAAGCAAGTATGGGCATTGTTTCAATCAAGAGGAAAATTTCTTAGTTATACGATACGTAACTTGGCAGTAGTTGCTAATTTGTTTAGCAAGTAAGCTGTGACAAAATTGAAGTTTGTTCACCTTTGTAACGGTACTAGGCGGGAGCTTCACGGGTCATTGCCCCTACATGAGCATTATTATTTGATTCAAGAGAATTGGTTTAGGTTTCATGTGTTAGATTTTTTGCCTATAATGTACAGTCCAGTACGGCTTTACATTTGCACTACGAAAACCGCTGCTATTACGAGCGACGTAAGGGCGCTCTCAAGGTCAAAATGTAAAGCCGTAGCTGCTGCTGACTATACGATAGTGATATTGTTTTGCAAGTACCGTAACTAAAAAGCAAGAGTAGTAGCGTAGTTGCTGCTATGTCGAGTACGACGTCTTTATTACGGTGGACTTAAGGATTTCCTGATAGTGTCAAATTATCAAAATATCAAGAAAATTTTTGTCTATCCATTTTTTTCTAAGTTAAAAAACACAAAAGAAAGCAATTCGTCTTAAACGGCCTAAATAAAATAGAAACAAGTATGACGACGAGACGTGATAAATCTTGTTTTCTATTTGGATTTTTGTCTTAGCGAAATAGGTTTTTGAGTAAAAAAGTCGTTTATCTTATGTATTCGAAATAAGTTTTAGTACAGCGGCGACTCAGCGTCAAAATGATCGGATTCATTTTGTTCTCAGACACCAAATGAAAGTGCACCTTAATGTCTTTAGATAAGGTTGATTTTTGTCAAATGATTAGGTATTTTGGTAGGTTTGAATGCCCAATCATATTGACGCTGACCGTACACTAAAGTCTAAAACAGTTTCCTTTTACATGTTTTGGTGTTACCTGTAGCATTTCGAAATAAAACTCATTATTGTTTATGAATACTAGTATTCACTTTACCCCAACTTTCCAGATCGACAACCCCGCATACAAAGGCCCGTGGGTACACCCCGAGATCGACAACCCGGAATACACCCCCGATTCCTCCCTATACAAACGCAATGAATTTTGCGCCGTCGGTCTGGACTTGTGGCAGGTCAAATCTGGCACGATCTTCGACAACTTCCTCTTCACTGATGATGTAGAGGCCGCTAAGGAGAGGGGAGAGGCCATCAAGAAGACGATAGAGGGAGAGAAGAAGATGAAGAGCGAACAGGACGAGGAGGAAAGGGCAAAAGAGAAGGCGGAGAAGCCTGATGATGATGATGATGAGGACCTCGATGATGAGGCGGGAGATGCTGCGCCTATTGTGAGTATACGTTTGTTTTTACCTCTCATTTTTTTACATACTTTTTTGTTGAACTAGTAGGCTTTCAAATAAATTGAACATTGTTCAGACGTTTTTTTTAGCATCTAACAGGAACATGACCTTATAAAGTATACCAAATTTCTTCAATCAAATCTGAATCCAATGTGTAATGTATTAAAGTTCCAAGTGAATTGGATACATTTTACTATTTAGTAAAGTCTGAACTGTTGTTGAGATAGTTTTATTTTTATTGAAAAGAAAAATTGATGTGATGAAAGTAGCAAGTTAATTAATTGTCATTGCTTTCTAGTCTTTCTATATTCTACACAAATAACTGTAAAATCCAATTCAACAACAGGTTTTCTGAAAAAATTGTAGAAACAATTCATTCAGCATCAAAATTCATGAAATATTCAGATCCATGTTATGGTAAAAATTACTTGTTAAATGACCAAGTACATTGTCCATTGTCTCACTAACGCGAATTTGTTTTGTTGACAGGAGGACCACGACGAATTGTAAACAAGACAGTGTGTGCAAAGACAATAAGTGGTGGTATGAGTGATGAGTAGATGCTGAGTTTAGTTGCGCGCAACGTGTGTTCCAGTCTACTGATAGGTTATTCTCAGCAAACATCCTTGATATTGACGGCTGAAACAGCGGAGATTGCCCCATTTGCCCTATTTGACAGTGACATTCAGTCATGACAACACCTTCGATGTTTGCTAAGAGAATAACCCCCCTGTATTCAATAATTTATGTTTGAGAGTTCCGCTCGAAATATTCCAATGTCCGGAAAGCAGCCGGCTAGCGTCGTTCCGTACTGAGTTTGTGTGTACATAAGGTTTAAATTCCAATGGCACGGTTATGCGTATATTGCCAAAAACTTATACGCATAACTCTGTCGTTTTTATCCTATTATTAAATGTTATCTCACGGCACTGTGTGCTGTATTAGTGATCAGGGTTTATTTTACAGTGTTAGTTGTCGTAGCCTAAATGTGTTTTTTTTAAGAAATCGACTGATATTGTAAAATAATTCGCGTGTGGTGTACGATTCTCATTTATGTTGTGAAATGAGTATTAAATTAATATATAAATTATTTACAGTATTTTTATTACACAATTCATTATTTTATTACTACATCTGATAAGTTACATAAATTAATCTTGTACCGAGAGTTTTCCTTTACATTGACATCATCATAAGCCTCCAACTGTAAAAAGAAAATGTGTCAATTAAATGTTATATATACTCTATTTGACCACGCGGTATATTATTCCGGCTGGAGAGACTAGTTTGACCACCCGGATGAAGGGTACTTTTTATTCCCTTCTGTGAGAAAATAAATAAGAGGCATTTTAAGCAATTGATGAAGAAGTCCAATAAAAAAATTATATAAATGTAATGATTGTTTAAAAATAAGAAAATATTTATAATTGACACAATGGCGCACTTTTGTTTTTTTTTGCAGTTAGCGGAGCCTACCCACTACAGTCAATAAATTCTTACATTCGATTTCTATGAAAGACTCCTGTTCCAATTATCTTCCAATTACGAATTCATTTCTGCCCGCTAAAAGCTCTCATACAAAAAGAGCTACTTTGCTCCCGCTTATTGGGGAACAAAATGACGCTTTTCGAATAGAAGGGATGAAAAAGAAATACATTTTCATACTTACATAATAAAGCCAGCACTGTGGAAAAGAAATCAGAAAATTAGTAAAACAATCAAAACAAAACTGAATATAACCCGTTGCCTGGCTCTATGATTTTTTAATTGGAAATGTTTATTATTGACGATATTATCTTCTTTGCCTAACGGAAAATATAAAAAAAAAATAGTTTTGTTTACAGTTGGTCCTGAGGAAAACGTATCGTCTAATTAAGTTTGAATTTAATGGTAACTTTATAAATAAAAGAAAAATTAATCGATAAAATCACGCAACACGAAAGATATTTTTTCCAAGAGTCTCTAAAATCATAAACATATTCGAAGAATAGCAAATAGCAACAAGATGGGAATCCTTTATTTTGCCCGGACTCCTCAAGGTTATGTCCAACGCAACGCACATTTATTTCAGTGCCTTTAGGAAAAACCTTAGCAAATGGTATAGGATGAGTTTGGGAGTTTCAGTTCCCAAGTTTGGCAGGCGTTACCTTGGATGATACGGTCAGTAATCAAGTTTACTTACTAGTATGTAACAAATAAGAATGCTTACTTTTCTCAAAGACTTCCAGTTCGTGTTTTTTGGGTGGTTTTGGATCCTTTTTAGCAGTATCGTTTTTACGAGGCATCCGGAACAAATTGAAGAGGCCACATGGCTCTGAATTTACTGAAATATGAAGTTTCATACTTAACTTTAGTAGTTCTTTACTTACAAATCTTACAATAAACATTTTAGATTATTTCAAATCAAAGCCATCTCAAGTAAGATCGACACCATTAAAACGAAAAAAAAAACTAATTTATTTTAACTTTTTAATGGTCAAATCTAATCTAAAACTGATTAAAGCAGAACTTACCTTCGTCAGTCAGAAAAAGATTCAGTACCTGAAAAAATATTTCGGCGTTTTACTTACAGGTTTAAAATACAATCAACAGGTATTATTATCATTTGATAGTCACATAGTTAAACATTTTTATTTAAGAAAGTATTAGCATTTCTTTCGAAGCTACGAGTTTCGCGTAGCAATACCATACGGGGTTTGGTTAGTAAACAACTTTTTTGATACTCTGTGGTACGCAAAGTGCCTACCTTGGACGAATTAACCACTGGACGCGTAACGAGGACCGCGTTCGCCTTTACCCCTCTGTCACTTACCCTGCCTTTTAGACACAGTAAGCAATATGGCGTTGTCAGTATGACGCGAGATCTCGAAGTGGAACATTATCTCAAAAATGGGTAAATACGCTGAGTTAATTTGTAAAAAACATACCGGACAATCAAAACATTTTTCTTTTCACGTGTAAGTATAATTTCAATCTATTAGAGTAGCAATTTTTCGTAAAATAAATAAAATTTGGTATGTAAACAAAATGTAATACGTCATTTCAAAAAGTAATCATTGTACGTGTAAATTCTTCAAAGATATTGGATAAGTAATTTGGTTGGGTTATATGTATCACTCATTCAATCAATTGTCATTTTTATGTCGTTTAGGGCTTGAACATATCGATAAACATATCGATGTATGTAAATGAACGAACGAATCCAATTTTAATGTAGGAACTATTCAAATTAATTTCAGATTTACAGTTGAACCCCTAACAAGAAGAAATTGGGTGGAACCGGTACGCAGGGAGATAACATGGACGAGGACTCAGGTCTTTGATAACATCTAAGGTCTGATGATGGAGCCAGAAGATAACTATAGGAACTCTGTAATTATACGACGCAACCCTACGAACTTTCAGCTCGTTATATTTTAAATATAGCTTCAAACTTAAAAAAAGGTGCTTTTTTCACCCGCATGGTTCCCGTTCCCGTGGTAATATCAAAACATCCTTCCTTAGTGCTCGCCAATATCGTTAAAGGAACCTGTATGCAAAATTTCAGTTTAATTGGTTTAGCCGTTTGGGCTGTGCGTTGCCTATCAATCAGTCACGGTATTGTTTTTTAGTATTAGACTTATGTTGTACATTATCATAGTGTGTTATACATTAACATTTAACATTTATCATAAGTATAAAAATAGCATTGACAACGCAAAAATTCAAAAATCATAAATTATTAGCTGTTGCATCATAATTGATCGTTAAACATTTGTTTTTTTTCTCTTTCGAATGCAAGGAAGGATATTCTTACAGCATATTAAAAGTATAAAAGTATCGGAGAATTTTGACAGTGGTCCGCAAGTCTCGGTAGCTCATTGGTAAGAGCAGTGGGCCGGATTCCCAAAGGTCGTGGGTTCAAGTCCCATCTGAAAATTCACTTGTGGCCGAGTTCATTTGTTCCAATATTCTTCTTGTTAAAATTTATCATAACTGGTGGTTACATTTATTATTTGTTTCTAACATAGACCTTGTTAGGTCACAGCAAGAATAAAATTAATTATATTTATATTATATAATGTATGTACGTAAGCTATATTATACTATTTTTTCATCTTTAATTATCTTAATTTAAATATCGTTTTATTATATTCAAGTAAAATAATCTTAAAACTACAATAAACTCTTGGTTGAAATATTCTTGTAATTAGTATTTCAGCTAGTAGTTGCTAGAAAGAAACTGCCTTGGCTTTTTCTTAAATATAGGTAATTTATATGCGATGTTTTGTTGATAACTGGGAGTTTGTTGTTTAAAACTGTCATAGCGCATCATACGCTATCCAAATGCTAGTCTACTATTTCTAATTTGGGTTTAGGTTGTGCTAATTTTATACGGTGGCGTAAGTTTTGAGATCTTTAATAAAGTGAAAACAAGTATATATTTTTTCTTACAAATATGCATATTTCTTAAATGTAAGAAATGAAAGAGAAAATAAAATGTTTTAGTCTTAACGATCTTTGACAATCCTATAATGTCGATGAATATTTTTAGTAAGTTTTACTATACTTAGATTTTTTGCTCCGAAGAAAATGTCGAATACGAGATGTCACAGCTCGAGAAACACACAGGGGGCTAATTGTCTAATTTTAAATCTATCACAATCCCTTTAAATTTTTCATTTAAAAGGTACATATTATACGAGCATCGCGCCACAACTATTTGACCTTTGAAAAGGATTGCAATCGATTATAAAATTAAACACTTATGGAGGGGTTGCTATTGTGTATGTCCTATACAAAGGTTCTGTAATAAACTAATTACCCATATTTTGTTTTATATAAAAAAGCTCGAGTGATTGAAGAAGAAGTTAATGTAAATTATGAATTATATTATTATATAAACCAAATATTAATGATTTTTACTCACATAAAGAGTGTTAGTAAGTAATTTGTCAGTCTGCCTGGCTAGGACTACCATCTTATCTAAGTCCGTTCCGGCAGTTAGAGGTAAGATAGCCAGTTCCTCAGTGATTGAGGATTCCAGGAGAGGCGCGCTTCCATTTAGTATCAGGTTGCATGTATCTACCCATTTTTCACGAAAAAAACCCAAACACACGCTTTGCAAACCATATTTTATAGTTTTAATGAATTTGAGGGATTTTTTTAATGAAGTTTTCATATTATTAGGTGCTTTTTATTTTTCCACGAAATAAACAATTAACTTACTAATTTCTTTAAAACACACATGATTTATTAAACTCAATAGGTTCATTCATTCACTCCTTACTTATCGTGCTTTTTATTTTTCCACGAAATAAACAATTAACTTACTAATTTCTTTAAAACACACTATGATTTATTACACTCAATAGGTTCATTCATTCACTCCTTACTTATCGTGCTTTTTGTTTTTCCACGAAATAAACAATTAACTTACTAATTTCTTTAAAACACACATGATTTATTAAACTCAATAGGTTCATTCATTCACTCCTAACTTATCGATAAAAAAAATATCGATTACTTCAAGCACTACTGTCATTATTTGACATTAGAAATCGCCCCTCACCCCCGCAAGAATTGGTTGATCGTAATTTCATACATTCTTCTCGGGTTTCGTGTCCAGTGGTTAATTCGTCCAAGGTGCCTACCTATAAAAAAGTACTAAGGACAATAGTTAAACTACCTGATAAAACTAGACTAGACTAGGCCCTTATCACAATATTAAAATAATGTTACTTAATTAAAAGATGGAGCTCTAACTACCCTGCGTATTGAGTATTCTTGCTTACATTATTCGTTACCTACTTATTTATTACTTAGGTACCTATATTGCTCGGCGCGTCAGGTCGTGGAAAGATCCCTGACTTAAATAATTATACAAGTAAAATTAAATTAACATTGCTACTACGACGACCTCTCTGACGTAGGGGTACCTGGTTTGATCCCCGGACAAGACAAATATTTGTGTGTACGTAAAATGTCTATTGGTGTAAGTATATTATGACGTATAATAAGTACATATGCGTACGTTTATCCACAATCTAGTACTTATCACAAGTTCTTATGAAACTTCTACCTAGGCTAAATAATTAGTGTGATTGTATGAAATTTATTATTATTATACGTTTATTATATTATTGCTTACCAAAATAGTGCCGAACAGAAGTATCAAGAAATCGTAACGAAACATTGTTAATGCGAACACGAATGGAGGTGGCCGCTCTACTATTTTTCTTATATACCTACGTGTGTCATGGTTGTCTGCTGAATTTTACGCATCTTACATTATTGTTTTAGTTATTGTGTCAATTTTTCAAAACAATACTTTGCACTTGACTGACATTGTAGTACCTTGGTGGTTTGTGTTTGGTCCATAACATTTTACGTCTAAGTTCCACTCGGAATAGAATTTCCATGAAACAATATTTTCAAAAATTGACTAAGTGATCCAATTGTCTGGATAGAAAGATGTTAAGAACAAGTTTTTCTCAGTCAAGGTGTCTAGGCAACTAGCCAACTTAACTGTACCTACTCCCTCAAACAAATGGCAAAATATGATGACATACGATGACAACAGCATTTCTTAAGCCACTTTTTTAAAGATTAAAAAACATTTTTCAACTAGCAGTTAAAGTTTAAAAAACTGAGATTTAAGAAGATCTAATAATGCAGTTTAAAAAAGCTTTTTTATATTTTTACGTGGCCCAGTCTATGCCTCGTTTAGAACAAGCCTCAAGAGGGTGAGAGAATTGAGAACTTTCCTATGAAAAGCAGACAAAATGTACGTTTCGATGTTTCCTCCTCCAAAAGTGGACCAATCTCTTTTCTTGAAAATCAAAGAAAAACGTTTAGTAAAAGTTTAAAAAAGACATCTGAATTCAGAAAAAAAGCAGAAAATATTTTTTAAAATAAATTTCTGCAAAAATGGGGACAAAACCCTCTTTTGTCGAGAACAGAGAACGACGAAACGATGATTTTGTCTACTTCTCAAATGATTTTTTCAAATATTCCCTTGATATTCTGAGTAAAACCGAAGTTCTGTAAACCAAACCCATGATTTCTGACACTATTACGAAAGGTACACTGTCTAACCACCTAATAGCCAATGACAGCCTACTTACGGCCTTGTCTAGTCGAATTTGCATTTCAGACGATATTTATTAATTTAATTACAAATGATTTTAAAAATATTTTGTATCATTTAAACTTTAAATTCCAACTAAAAATAGTTTTACCACACCATACTTTACCATTATCTTAGCCAGAGGGCTGCAAGGCTTACAAAGGGGCTGTTTTTAAATCTGCTGTTTTGATACACCCCCATGGCATTCTCTAACGATATTTTCCTATAATTTCAGTAAAATTGGTGACCCTTATCCCCTTGGAATAAGGCTGCGCCTGCGTCTGGCATCACAGATGGGGTGTCGTTAATGCGGGGTGATAACGAGAAATGTCAACATGGTACGGATTCCATTCCCCGGGTGGGGCTCTTGTTTCCGCTGTTGAGTGATATCACGATGAGATACTTGTCTCGAAATGTAGGTAAGATGGTGTAAGATAATTTTTATTACTCTATTCTATACTAATATAATAAAGCTGAAGTGTTTGTGGTTTGTATTTTTTTAATGAACGATGGAGAGACTCTTACCCCCATATTCTAAGTCGTTCCTCCAAAACTTTTTACACTCCACTCAACCTCGTCGTGGGTAAAAATGGTAGTGTGCGCTAGGCCTAACACGGAGTGGCTACGTACTCTTTGGCTCCTCCAGGTCCATACGGAGTTATGACTTAGAATACTGATTTTGAGGAGTATTTCAATGAGGTTTCGTTAAGTCGAGGATGAGTAGGTTTTGGAGGAACGACTTAGAATATGGGTGTTAGTCTTCATCATACCTGATGTTAAGTATTGATAAGGCTGTGAAGATGGAAGCGAGCCTCTCCCGGAATCCTGAGCCACTGAGGAACTGGCTATCCTACACGATAAAAAAGGATTTCTTTAAGTAAGAAAGACAAATTTCTTGAAATATTTGTTTATTCTAAAAATATATTTACTTAGGCCAATGTAATATTTTTAAAACAAAAATACTGCTCATCTTTTACTCAGACAATTTTTTTCTTATTTATTAAGATAAATATTTTTATTTCAAGACATTTAAATTTATATCAATCAAATTGACTTATTTTAAATCAAGAAATATCCATCTTCTTGCATCAAATTAAATTTATTTTAAATCAATAACAAGTTACTTTGATTGAGATTTATCTTTTTTTAAATTTATTATTCTTTTTATTCTAAGTAAGTTTAGTCTATAAGAGAAAAAGAAGATTATTCGTATGAAGAATACCACTTACTTGACTGTACAAATAGCGGTGTCTTGAATGAAACAACATGTCTTGGATTAAATTTATTATTCTTGTAACAACTAAATATTATTAAGAATATTTTTTACTATCACGAAGAAATTGTTGTCTAGCGTCTATAGGGAGAGGATCGTTTTCTTGTATTTAATGAATATGTCTTAATCCAAAGCAATTTGTCTTTTTATAAGAAATCTGTTTTTACCGTGTATCTCTAACTGCTGGAACACAAGACTACTGAAATCATTGCTGTTATGGCGTCAGACTTAGATAACATGGTGGTAGCTAGCCAGGCGGACTTACAACAAGTCTTACCACCAACCGAAGTCCTACCACCTACCATGACTGAATGAAGAAGTCACAACTGAAAAATATTGTTCATTTGATAGTCCAAGCCATTAGACACGTTAGGGTGTATGCATGCATAGTAGCTATTTATTTTACTACTCATCTCATGATGTCTTATAAATCTTATAATATTTTAAATAGAAAAATATTGGAAAAAGTCAACTCCACGTCAACCCGGCCCCAAGTGAATTTTCAGTTGGGTAAAATACCGGTCCAATGCTTGCGGACCATTCGTCGAAATTCTCCAATACTTTTATATATATAATACGCTGTAGGCCAGCGTTGTCACATCAATTCTAGGAATATCCTTGCCTTCGAAAGAAACATCTTTTCAGATGTTTAGAGATCGATTAAGAAGCAACAGCCAATAATTTATGATTTTTTAATTTTTGCATTTTTAATGCTCTTTTTTATACTTCTAATATATCTTTAAATATCTTTCTAACTCATTGCTCTTTTGTTTCCAAAAACGTAGTATACAAGACAGCTACCTTTATAACATCAAATATAATCTAGGAAAGATACCCAACCTTTCAAACTCTTTATTTATTCAATCCTTCCATTCATTAGTTATTTCGTAGAAACGTTTTACGTATTCTCAACAGAAAAAAGGCCGCGTCCTTACAAAATCCCTCGTACTGAATCCTCAATTTTTAAAACCTTTTAAAGTTCGTACACACACACGAAGAAAATGTACAGGGGTTGCAGATTTATGAGGCGAAAATAAGTAGGGTCCAGCCAGAGGGAAGAATGCCATGCGAATATTAAGGGTCTGCTACAAGACTGACCGATGAATGTTACGGAGATCTTTAAATTTCACTCGTTTTTCATGCTACACAAGTGGCGGCTCGCGGTTTTACCCGCTTGGTTTCATGGTACTATAAATATCCTAATTTTTAAATCAGGCTATAACTATATGGTTGCTTATATAGTTTTACCCAAAGCCGTTGAGTCTGAATTCTGAACATCCAAACTTTCAGATTTATTATTAGTACCCTCATCATCATCCTGTGGACTTCCACTGCTGGACATAGGCCTCTCCTAGGTCACGCCTATTGTGGCGTTTATAGGAGGCTATTAGCCTACTGCTACCACGCTGACCAGACGGGTTGGTAGCCTAAAAATGCTACAGTTAGACAACAAAAATATATTCATTCTAATGTCTGTGTCAAATAATAGTTATTTGTTATGCAAGGCTTGAAAGTTGATTATTTAGCGGCGAGTTACCTCTATTGAAATCTGAGCAAGTGAAGGATTCTAGGATTTCAAAGATTGAATCCTGAGCGAAGCGAGGATTTCAAAGGTACAAGACGCTAAAAACTTTTCTTCCGAGCGCAACACACAATTTTTCACCTCACAACAGCGAGGAACATTTTATGGTTGTTTTCGCGGTCAACTTCCGGTAAAAAAATCTTTAAACATAAAGTTTAATCTAAATATACCTTATTCTCGTTGTTTTAATGATACAAAAACTAAAATAATAAAAAAGGGAGTATTATAGTTAATTCAAAGTTATTTAAAGTAGGAATACTTATATTGTTACTTATTAATAAGAATAAAAACGATTAAGTAAATGTTGACACTGACATGAGGTACAAGACAAAGACAATTTAAAAATAAAGATTTATGTCACAGTCCGAAATCCAATTATAGGTTGTGAAATCGCACCCAGCCTAATATAAAATTCTTATAACAAATAGTTTAATCTTATTGTTATTGTTTTTATGATTCAATGAACTAAAATAATATAATTCAACCAAAACGGAGCATTATAATTAATTTAAAGCTATTTAAAATAAGAATCAAATATAACAAAAACGTCAATAGTGCGATTCGGAACGCATTATGACATATTTTTAACCGACTTCAAAAAAGGAGGAGGTTCTCAATTCGGTTGGTATAATTTTTTTTTTTTTTTTTTTTTTATGTTTGTACACCGATTACGCCGAGATTTCTGAACCGATTTCCATGATTCTTTTTTTGTTCGATGCAGAATAGTTGCCAATTGGTCCCATAAAAATTTGGTTTCGTTTGACCCAGTACTTTTTATGTTATGAGCATTTTTATATATTTCATTTCATTGTTGACTTGGACGATGTAGTATTTACGATAATTTTGTTTATAATGTACATGAAACCTTATCTAATCTAGAAAAACCCTGCTGTAGTTTACAAAACAGCCTATTACAGACACTAAAAAGTAAAAAAAAAAAACTGGAAGAATGTCTTGGCTGTCACCGACTCCAAAAGGCTTATTTTTTGCTTTTTAGTTTTTGAAGTCGGTTTTTTGTAACGCAGTTTTTTTTAGGTATTAAATTAAAAAAGTACTTTGCCGCGCTAGGCCGCAAAAAGCGATTTTCTACGCGTAAACTGATTGACAAAACGTCCTTTTCAGAGCGTGTGAGGTGAAAATTTATTTTATTTAATTTCAACAAAATTTTAGACAAAAATTCCATGTTTTGTCATCTTACAGTTCTTGAAGTTCTGTTTTCTTTGACGTTTGTTTTTTTTTTACTTGTATATTAAATATTCAGTCCTAAACATTTTGAACATAATAAGAACAAAAATAACTCTCTGTTTCAAATCAAACCGAACGACTTTAACCATCGTTTGAGTAGCTCGTAAACTGGCCGGTTTTTGCGCTGCGTTTCCGGACTGCGTTACTGCGTTTTTATACCCTTCGTATGGACTGCAGTAAAGTAATTAGGGGGTGAAATCTCATTATGGCGATACACAATGCTTTGTGAACGATAGTGACTGGGATGTTTTTATTTTTAGGGTTCCGTACCTCAAAAGGAAAAACTGAACCCTTATAGGATCACTTCGTTGTCCGTCCGTCTGTCAAGACCGTTTTTCTCGGGAACGCGTTGAGGTATCAAACTGAAATTTATATCTAATACTCAGGTCTACTGCCCCTTGGAGCTGTGAAAAAATCAAACTTCTAAGCCAAAGCAATCAAAAGATACAGCCGTTTATGCCGCAAATTTAAGCAAATTTTCGAAACTCGCACGGGAATCAAAACCTACAGGGTACTTCCCGTGAACTTAGAATCTTCAAATTTGGTACGAAGTAACGTCTTATAGTACAGATAAAGGAAAAATTGCGAAAACCTAAATTTTTAGTTACATCATATAATAAAAAATATTTTACGGAACCCTCGGTGCGCGAGTTCGACTCGCACTTGGCCGGTTTTTTTTTTCTTGTTGAAAGATCTAGGTTCCACTGCAGTTAAACTAAGTAGGTAATTGTATAATTAGAGTTTTGTTTTGCCATGTGGCGAACTTAGAAACTATAGTTGTCTAACTAAATCGAAATACTTACCTATTGAAAGACGCGAAGTATCTTTTTTTCGTTTAGCTTCCTAATGTTTGTAAACTTTTCTCTCTTTGATAAGATTTCAACGCTCTAAGTTTGTTTCTGAGTATCATTCAAGTTTAATTTAGTGTTTGCCAAAAAGTAACGAAAAAGGTGGTGCATTTTTTTTATCTTTTGCAAAATGAATAAGTACTATTACGTCATAATATGAATTAAATATAGAAAACTCTATACATAATAATTTAGGGATTGTTAGGAATTCTTTTTTTATTTATTTTTTCAATCACATCACCGGCTAAACGTATTTAGGTGAAATTTTGCATATAGATAGACCATGACCCGAAATAGCTAGAATACCTATAGGATACATTTTATTTCGATATTCGCACGGAAACGCGGTTAAAACCGCGAGCGACTACAGTGGCGGCGGCCACAAGTGACAAATATTTTAAGAATCTGTAATCGTGAGGCTATATGAGTACATTGGTTCTCATAACTCACGATTTTAGATTAGGGAGAGAAACCTAATTACTTATTATAATGTATGTAATAGAGCTATATTTATTTAGTTCCTACAATTACAACAACAGCAGAATAAACTTCTGTAGCTGTTAATAGCATTTGCCTGTGTAAACGCATAGGTATATATGTTTTTCTTGTAAATTACCAAATAAGTAGTAAAGTACCATCATCTAGAGGTCATATAGGCTTTATAATCCGATGATTAAATATAATGTTTTTAAAAGTTTCAGTGCTTAATTTACAGTCTTTGGTTAGGTTAGGTTAGGCTAACATTGGCTTTAAGTAGGTATATAAAAAAAGTAAGCATTTCTTAATTTTTTTAAATTTTTATCGAAATGAAAACAGCTTGTCCGGATAAAATAAACTTTCGAAGGTAGCCAGTCACCCGTGACCACGACCCCTGGGAAGGTTTCAAAAAGTCGGATAATTCAAAAAACCATAAAATACACGGAATATTTGCTCAAAACTCGTGTACTTAAATAAACTGTACGCTAAATATAAGGAAAACTTGTTCTTATTAAAAAAAAATATAATACCTATGTGTAGCCACTGTATCTGTTGCCGGCTAATATATAACAAAAGACGAGCACTATAATAAAAGAGAAAAAAAATAAGGCGTCATTATTATTTTTAGTGCTATTGTACCGAGCCTCAGCACATCGACCGATGCCCAAGCAGAGAGACCACTCTGACAGAACAAAACTCCATTTCTTATTTATTTATTTATTAACTTTAAACACAGAAAATGGACAGACCTAATACCCTTGAAACTGTCTACCAGTCAACCGGAAAGGATGTAAAGGAAGGAGACACATTGACGTTACGTTTACCGGCATTCTCATGCAGTTTTCAGTTTTCAAACAAAATTCATTTGCAACTAGCGACACGTGTTGTCCAATCTATAAACCGGCAAATTAAGCAACTATCTTCGAGGATGAAAGGTCACCGGTAACATTCTATTAACTATTCTATCCTTCTAGTAATTATTCTATTTTGTGGCCTCAACCAAAAGCCATTCGTATGTTTACCGATACTGGCGTGTCAAACGCATTTGTTTCACATTTGACATGGCGATGGCGGGCAAGACGCCGCGCGCCGGCGCAGTCAAGGCCGCCGACACTGCCACGAGAGAAATTAGAGACGTTACCATTGACTTTCTAATCCTAAACGTACTCTACGGATATTATAAGTCAATATGTCACGAGTAAATAGAGCATTACTGTACCCACACATACATACACCCTTGTCACATTCAAATGTTTTGAAACAATAAAACAAAAGCTGTTAGTGTGGGCAGAAGTTCATCATCATCATCGTCGTCAGCCATTATAATGTACACACTGCTGGGGCAGCGACTTCCTTATGGATGGATAAGGATAATGGGCCATAACCCACCGCACGGCACGGGTCCAATGCGATTTTGCAATTACAGCCGGGCCCAACGACTTTACGTGTCTACCCAAGCACAAAGGAGCTCTAGATAATATACTTTTGGTCATCCATCCTGTGACCGATCAATGCGAAAACAATCGCAGGCTGAATGAGCGAACCACTGCACCACCGAGCTCCTCGGACAGAGGAAATGTCTTGTCAAATATCATTGGATAGTAGAGCAGAAACAAACTCTTTACAATTTGGGTAATTTTAAGATGCATATTTGTTTCTATTAGAGGATTTGTGCTATTAGAACCAAAATTAGACTATTAGATACATTTTTTCTTTTTTTTATTAACGTATCTGAGTGTCTTGTCTCTTGACTGCAATACTTCGGCGCTTTATCACTTCAAGACCCACGAATCGAACTTAGCTTCTAGCCTTTAGTCTTATAACTCTCTGCTTGCTAAGTTTCAATTAAGTATCTTACTTTAAAAGGACACATGAAAAAGTTGAGAATTTTCATCATACTCGTAGATTACATACTTACTACTTAACTGGGTTTCTAGTGTAATATGAAGTATTAAACTATCACAATCAAAAAAACCTTTTTAAGTTTTAAGGCTATGTTAATAAATATTCATACAAAATATGTTTTGAAATCTGCTAAAATTCATGAAACAGTTGTTTAGTTTTTTTATTTTTTCAGGGTTGCTTGATAAATTCTACAAATGATTTTGAGATTTTGAATAAAAAACCTGTAAACTACCCAACTAACAAAAATTGCTCTTGTAGTGGCTTATATTGCCAAAAATAATATTCTTATAGGAGCCGCATTATCGCTAATAAGGGTGCGTTTGGGCACAATTTATAAAGGCAATAACCTTATACCCTCCTTATAGTTGCATTATTGTCTGCTTTTTTTGCCATATACGGGTTATATTATGGCAAACAACAAGGAAGTTAAACTTATTGCGGCAAATCAAAGGCTCTTAAAAACCCGTAGGCTCTTATAGCCATTTGTTTCTGATTCCATTATAAGTCTTTTTGTTAGTGATTAACATTTTCGCAACAGTTTGGCGAAGAAAGAGAAACATCAACCATTTTACGGAAATGTGAACGGTAGGTTATTCTTTTAGGTAGTTTATTTCCCTGATTTATGTGCTCGTTTATAATGAAAAGTGTATGGGAATTAAAATTCATGATGAAATGTGGTACGCTGTGTGTTGTAGTATCAACCCGCCCTTGAATTTAAGCTGTTTTTATGCTACAAACGTTATTTATTATTTAGTCATGTTATAAACGGTGCTATTATGAGAGCAAAACGATTTACGTATCGTCAACAAGGAGTCTATGAGAGTGAAGACTTTATAATGGCAACAATTGTTGCATATGCTATCGCCATTTTACATATTATCGTTAGGGTTCCTTTCACACGAACAAAATCGTACCAGACCCGGCTGGCCTAATTGTATAATTTCAATATCTATCACAATCCCTTTCAAAGAAATTGTGATTGTGACAGTGATTTATGGAATTGTGTAACTTATAGTCGCAATCCCTTTCGGAACGAATGATGCTTTAAATGACACTTCATTTGACACTTCTCCATACATTTGAAAGATATTTACGTGTGTCACTTTGCTTAGACAGTTCAATTTCGTTCATTCAATACCTTTCAAAACGAGTCCCGATCACAATCAATATCAAACGTCAACTATTGACGGCCTGAAATATGTGAATATCTTTCAAATGACGAATTGAAAGGGATTGCGATAGATTTTGACTGACTAGCGGCCGCCCACGGTTTCACCCGCGTAGTTCCCGTTCCTGTGGGAATATCAAGAAAAAAAGTAGCTTAAATGTTGGTCCACCACTTAAAGGCATACCAAATTTCATCCAAATCCGTTTAGTAGTTTTTACGTGAAAGAGGAACAAACAAACAAACTGACGATACTTTCTTATAATATTGGTAAATAAGTATTATTTTTGTCCGCAGATATTGCAATGGTAGTATACATAATGGCAGATGTTGACAATTTTTTACAAAGAAAAGATCTTAGTTTACATAATATGTGATGGCCATGGAAGTGGACACATTTTATTCTGAGAAAGGAATGTTTTAATTGTACATATCCGGCCCTTTCTAGTTTACCTTTACACTTTGTGATAGGTCGTCAAAACATAGGGGTTTTGAAACAATTTACTTTCATTTTCTGCCGAAATTGTAAAGAGTATTTGATTTCCGACCATTTTATTAAAGATGAATGCGAATATTGTAATCCTTAATTAATTGGTAATAATACAATAAAAATATGTCTATATCACTATAGCTACAATTTTATTTTTCGTCACTAGTTTCCTTTCTATCCTCATTTTCAATAAAATAATCCTCTACGGAACTACTGGCTGATTCGTTGGTATGGGCTTGGTAATTTTGTAGCATCATAGGAGTAGAGGTGGTGGATGTAATGCTCACAACCATGTTTTCGTAGACCTTTTTTACTTTTCTTCTGTAACCACCGCTCCTTTTCAACTTCTTCTTCGTTCTTTAAATGTAAATTCCGCTCCGTAAGAAATTCACACAATCTGCTGTACTTTCTAAATGGCGAATCTAATTATGAAAAGCATTTTAATGTAACCATAAACAGAATAATATCTTTATAATCACTGTTTATAGGAATATAGATTGCTTTCATCCTTGTTAAGATCATATAAAATGTAAGAATTCGTTTGTTGTATAGACGTATTATCAAATGCTCCTATAAGTTAAAAAGCATCATAGTTGCCTTGTGCAATACTTTTCTAAGAATAATTGACTATATTAAAATACTTTATATGACTTTGAATATTATCCGGCTAAAAAGCAATGTAACTAGCCTCTATAAGAAGAACACATTTCGAACCCTTATTGTAGCCGTATAAATTGGAATTATTAACGTTTACCCACCCAAATTATAAGAATAATGGTAATATTAGCCAAATTTTCTAATAATGTGCCATTATAAGGAACAATGACATAATGAATGCTCTATTATAACAAGTATAAGAGTTTAGACCATATAGACTTAATTTTATAAGTTTATTTTGTTTGTTGGGTAGGTACCTCCTGAATATTAATAAAAATGAGTACTAGGAGTTTGGTCTGATACAGGAGTCGTTAGCTCTGTATGGCGTGTAGATAGTCAATTCAAGATGCGAGCGATGCGGTGACAGCACCTTCAGTGTCGCCGACCTCCGAGCATACTCGAGACCTAGGTGGAAATGTAGCGATGGTGTTTTGTCGCACGGTATACATTGCGCACGGGAGAAGATAGATCCTAGTAAGCAACCTAGATTTTAATTATATGGTAAAGGTAGTAGCTACCGTAACTTGATTGATTATAGTTGTATTGCAATTGATAAATAAATATAAAGTCAATCAAGATAAAGAAAATTCGAAGAGAAAGTCAAAGCGAATTACACATACATTGGAGTCCTTCAAACAAAACCATTATATTTTCTTAAGTTTTTCTTAATTTCTTCATTACAGGTTTTGGTAACAAAATTCTTAATATGTTCTAAAACACTTGTCTAGAGCGCCTTAAAGTAACTGATAGTAAAGCGCGCAGTGTACATCAAACGTAAGTAACCTCCATTCAATTTTCACGTCAAGGTGCGGAGGAGCTTTGCCCCTCTTCCCTCCGGCCAGAGGGTTTCCAGTACCTCCATAGCCACCGCGGCGACCGCACGCCCGCGCGTACCCAGTGCCGTTAAAAAAGCATTACAGTTGCATTCTTTTTTGACATAAAGTATTGTGCTGTGGTATTTTTGACAGTTGCATTTGGATTTTTACTCTGTGTAAGTATTTTTTTTTATCAGTGAAATGCAAAGGCTTTACTTTGTCTTTTCGAAAGGTGAATACAGCCAGGCTCCATGCTCGCTGTGATACATTTTGAACGGATGCTGAAGGTTGCAATGCCAGCAAAAAGTATTGGAATTATGTGAAGAATTTCAGCAACTTTGGTTAACGGAAACTTTTGTGTGGAAATTCAAACTTTTTGGTTACAACTTTGCTTTCTTCTTTACCTTTCAGAATTTTCCAAACTGAAGATTTATTTTATTACCGACTACTGCTGAAATATTTTAGTTTTTAGACATACTTCTTATCTTCCTTCCTTCCTACTTTCTTATTTGTATAAATGTATCTTTTCTCGATATGTAATATTTATAAAACTTAATGATGTTAATTCTAGAGAAAATTAATTTCAAGGCTTTGTAAAATACAACAAAGTGTTGTGTAATAAAAATGTTCGGGTTACCTCCTTTAAAAAGAGTGAAAAAAAAATTGTTCCCAAGAGAAAGGCTCGTTAAAGCCGTGTTTGTTTTTAATATTTTGGTAACAATCGCACAGATTACATCAATTTTTTGTAGTTTTATCTGAAGGCTGGGTTACATCACAGTAACGTGAGAACGTTCAAATGTGCAGTTGAGTAAGAGACAAGTAAAATCATTATTGTGATGCGGACAATTAAAAGTTAAATCAAATTATAATTAAGTAATGTAATCTAGGCTACATCTGCTCAATGTAGAGCAGAAACGTGTACAGAGCTAACTAAATAGGTATCTAGGCTGTTTGGTAGAGCCTGAATGAAATTAAAATTCCTTTCTAAGAAAAATATGTTAATTTGTTGAGTTTGATCTTAAATCCCTAAGTAATAATACCTAATCTTAATCCAAACTTATAATATAATAAATGCGAAAGTGTGTTTGTTTGTCCTTCCTTCACGTCCTTACTGAGTAACCAATCGACTTAATTTTTGTCATAGAGCTAGTTAAAAGGACTGAAAGTAACTTAAGCTAATGGTAAATTTTAAATAGAAATATATTAATATGGAAATAAATAAATAAATAAATAAATATTGGAAAAAATTAACTCGGTCACAAGTGAATTCTCAGACGGGAATCGAACCCGCGACCTTTGGAAATCCGGTCCAATGCTCTTCCGGTTCAATTTCCAAAGGTCGCGGGTTCGATTCCCGTCTGAGAATTCACTTGTGGCCGAGTTAATTTTTTCCAATATTTTTCTATTTAAAATTTACCATTAGTATAAAAATAGCATTGAAAAATGCAAAAATTACAAAATCATAACTTAAGCTACTTTTTGTTCTGGAACGGGAACCACGCAGACGAAACCGCGGGCGGAAGCTAGTACTTACTAAAAATAAAAATCAGCTAACATCGTAACATTTGATCTGATTTTGAGATAAGTAGGTTAAGTAGGTACTTGCCTTAAAGATATCAAGACCAACGAAGATATAGGATATATAGATAATAATGCCAGACACAAAATAAACTCAAATGTTCATCACATGATGGGTGTTATCCCAAGAGAGGACCCAGGTTGGAAACAAGGTTCATATTTTTCAAAGTTCTTTTAAATCAACGTCGACTTCCGTGTTCATCATAATGAAAAAAAAAAAAAATGAAATGTTTTTTTTGTCGAAAAGCATGTGATACGTCTACCTATATTATAGAAAATAAAAAAGACTTTAATTAGCTAAAACTTGTATCTCCATTAATCCATAGCTTTATACCTTCAAGTTGATTCGCAGTCTCAACAACTGCGCATAAAAATAAATTAATATTTTAATCACGTCGAAACCAAGTAAATACTTTACACGAGGCTTGATGGCGTTTGAGGCGACACTAATGATCACAAAGTTTTAAAGATATTCTTTACCATTACTTATATAACTAGCTTTTTCCTGCAAATACGTTCGCCTGGAGTAAACTATAAAAATTTAATCATCATAACCAACATGTCAATACTGCAACGGGATACAAAATATTTTGTATTATTTCACAGTAATATTTTGAGTTATCTGTAAGTATTAAACCTTTTAGAGGGCCTACCGCCATCTCATAGGGCAGTATTGTTGCAAACTCACTATGTTATTTCGTATTACGACTCTCTTAGAAGTAAGCAGGTTTTTTGACGGAAGTTTTGTGACGTCTTCGCTCAATCATCGTCTCCTTTCCATAGCAAGGAGTTAGTCAAAATGTGACAACTTCAATAAAAAACAAAACCCAAACAAAACGTTCTTATGACATGATGGTTTCTAATAGATGATGCGACATGAGAAAAGTTGCTTTTTTGTATTACATTTTCTTGTTTAAGATTTATCACATAGAAATAGCATTGTAAAATGCAAAATTAAAAAGTTATAATAAGAATTTTCATTGTTCTCTGGACACCGGTCTCCGGTTCTGATTTAATGAATTAAATTCGTTCAGCCGTTTACGCGTGATTGAAATACCCACAAACTTTACCAGTATGAGACAATTTTATTTTTTAGAGTTTATTAGAATTTGGGACTTAAATAACAATGATATTTTATAATAGATATTTTATCTTCATAGTTATTTGCGTTGAAATCTGTCTGTCATGTTTTAACAAGTAGGACAAAAAACACGAAAAAGCACAGAAATAAAAGAGCTAGCAAATTGACTCGGACCCCATATAGGGTCTTCCCAATTTTCACAATGCGAGCTCGTATGACATAAATGTTTCAAGTAGGTTCACACATTATATCCATTGGTAAATAAGCTAAAAAACGCGGTTGGTCGAGGTGATAAATTGAGACGAGTTTGTCTATAAGTATATAAAACTTTTGAATTTAATTAGCAGCATTATGAATATAAAAATTCATATCTCATATGTATATATTTAATAACGATATTAACTTAAATTCATTAGTCGAGAATACCTACTTAATAATTTGGATACCATGATAGACAGGATATTAAATATAAAAAAATAAGTTTTACCAATGGTCGTAACTCCTATTTTATCTGTAGAAATCAGTCGGAAGAAATCAATATTAAAAGCTAGCATTTCCAAAAGGGGAATGCAAACTGCGCCATACAGACTATACAATACTAAAACAATGCAATTGCACCGGGCAAATTAGGCGGCAAATTATAATCTACGTCTGTGTTGAATCGTGATTGGTTCGTTGACACAACCAGTGTTGTAAGTTTAGAATAAAAATTAACACAACACGTTTGGGAACATGGAGACAGCTGATTTATTACTTAGTTCAATATCACCTTTTTTTTTGTTTGAAAAAATATTAATGAGGTTTTATTTATAAACGGGGACAAGCCTCCGAGTTTCGGGTACAGAGTTCAAACAAATACGTTGAAATTTAAAATTTGGTTAGTGGTGCTTGGCCGTAAGTATAAAAATATTTTGTGATTAATGTAATCTTTATTGACAAACACAGACTTTGAATAATACAGTACACTCCTCCCTTTAAGTTACATAAGTATAACCTGTGTATAATGTCTTCATGTTATCATCAACTTACAATACAATCTGTACTTTACGATTAATTTTTTAAAACCAAATAAACAAGTTCAGTTTCAGGTCAGTCAGGGAACTTCTCGATCGTCCAGTAGAGTTTTTTTAGGAATCATTAGTTCAAAATCTAATAGAGTTATAAAAAAGGTTAATATCACAAATAATAGAACTAAATTAGGTGTTTCATTTGTATAGTAAAATATTCCTTGCCTTATTAAAAAAAAAAACGTTTCCCAATAAACCCTACTGGTCAACCGGGAAGTTCCCCGATTGTACCTAACCTAATGAAAATGTTTAACAGCGAAAATAGGCCCGTTCCAAAATAGGCTTTAAATTTAAAAAAATTGCAAAATTTTAATGAATTTGAATAAAATGTTCGAATTATTGTAATTACCCAGTAAAGTGACATTAAGGATTTTCAGGCTATTAAAAACAGTTCTTTGATATTTTTGTTTTAAAGTTATCTCTGTTTGTTCTACTGTTTCCATTTATGTAGTTACATGCCGTTGACAATACTCGATCTAAAATAAAACGTAAATCTTGAACATTGTTTATTTACCTGTTATTGGATGCTAGCTTGCAACTTTGTAACTTTGCAAGTTGCCTACATCCTTGGATTCAAGCAATACACAGATTATCGTACATGACATCACCGAGGAAGTAATATCCATGCTAAGTTATTGCTAATGCAATATTCTAGACAAGAGTTTGTTTATTTTATTTAAAAAAAAAAAAAAGTACGTAAGTACAATACAGGAACAATTGTAAATAGTAGAGCTTTGTTTGGGAAACGTGTCTTCGAAATATAATAAGATTAAAGCAATACTTAATTAATTTTTCAAATGAAATACTTAATAATTATCTATTATTTGTGATTAACTTTTTCTAATAATACCTACCTATTAGTAACTTTTTGAAACGACGCGTTTCAAAAACCTCTACTGGTCTACCGGGAACCTCCTCTATGTACAACACATCGCCTTGTAAGTAATTTCCGAATATGACATTTTCAAACCATCAGTGTTTTTTTTAAGTAGGTATATAGGATTTAAAAAAAATTTAACGTATTAACTTAAAGTTTTTTTTAACTTAAATTATTTCATTATATTTTGATACAGAAATATTTGAAATTTCTGCATTCAGAAGACCCATAAAAATCATAATAAACGTTTTTTCTTACGAAACATTCAAGAAGAAGAAGTCTTTTTTTATGACTTTTGGGAAAAAGTAATGAAAAAAAAATGAAAACCGACTTCAAAAACAAAAAAAAAAGCCTTTTGCAGTCGATGGCAGCCAAGGCATTCTACTTTGCGGTCCCACTCTTTTATTTTTCTTGCCTTGGCTGGCACCGACTCCAAAAGGCTTATTTTTTTATTTTTTTTATCGGTTGTAATTTCACAATTATTTTTAAAGGTAGAAGTCCCGAACCTACACTAATAACTTTATGTTAACTGCTTATCACCTTTTACATAATGCTGCTTTTCCCGGTGCATGGACGTTAATTATTGATGAGTTCTCCTGGTACTTCATCATCAGCTCTACTTCATCACATGCATTGAGACGAGCATAATGCTTATGAACCACATTAAATTCATAGTATCGCTTCCGTGAAATGTTAAATATTTAATAGTTCCGATGACCATTTGTGGTTTTCATCATCTGTTCCACTCCACAAAATGGTGTTAACGGAAGCAAATGCATGAGTTACTTAAGAAAACATCGAAATCGATATAGGTGTGCCTATAATATTTGAAGAGTTCCCTCGATTTCACGAAGATTCCATTATCAGATCCTGTCTTGACTTTAATGGGACCAACTTGAAAGTACACCCTTTCAAACAAAAAAAAGGTTATTGAAATCGGCTCATAAATGACCGAGTACTGAGGTAACAAACATAAAAAAAAACATACGCACGAATTGATAAACTCCACCTTTTTTGAAGTCGGTTAAAAAGAGGTCTTTCTTTGTTTTCATGTTTTAGTCATCGTATTATTTTCATTGTACGTTTCAGTTTTTACTCTCTAGTTCTGAATCTAGTTTGTGTTTCACAGAATAGCCCAGTTTATCTGAATTCGTGCACTTTCTATAGCTCTGACCGCACGATCTAACGCGAAGGCTAATGTTCTGCTGAAGTGAAATTACTAAAGAAGAAGCTTAACGTTTATAAAAATGAGACATTAAACGTTAGTCACTATCTTTTTAATTTATTTGTTGTTCTTTCTTTCTTTAACCGACTTCCAAAAAGGAGGAGGTTCTATATTCGGATGCTATGTTTTTGATTTGACTATTTTTTGTTCGAAGCAGAATAGTTGCCATTTGGTTCCATAGAAATTCGATCAGTTTGGCCCAGTACTTTTTATTTTATGAGCATTTTTGTTAACTTGGACGATGTAATTTTCATGATACTTTGTTTATAAATGTACATGAAACCTAATCTAATCTATAAAAATCCTACTGTAGTTTACAAAACAATCTATTACAGACACTAAGGCATTCTACTTTCTATTTTTCTTGCCTTGGCCGGCACCGACTCCAAAAGGCTTAAGTATTTTTGCTTTTTAGTTTTTGAAGTCGGTTTTTTGTTGCAGCGCTTTGCTTTGGTTAATATAAAATACTGTAAATTCCAGTAATAGATAGGTGTGAAAATTGAATTAACGTATGCATTTGCATGCACATTTTTTGTAAATTATAATTTTCTCCCTTTTCGCAAGAAAGAAGTTATTATTCAGTGGACTCAGTTTAAGCCAGGTTTAAGCTCTTGAAAGAAAATTGACCGTTTTTTTGGTAATATAGTTTGCGCATTTTTCCAATTTTTTATTAATGATACGGAGCTTTACTAGAAATGATAAGTCTCTACTTACAATAGAACATCATATAACCGATATTTTTAGCATACCTACATTTTTCTGAACACAATCCTATTACACAAAAAGAGGTCATTATTCTAGTCTTTATTAGTTTTTATTTTCCACAAAATATATCTTCCCGAGAGTCGTTACGAAAATGGCTCGGTCCGAAGTACAATTTCCGAGTGCTAGAGTCTGAAGTGACTCTTCAAACCGGTCCCGACGAGATTGTTTGGCGAACTGCATCTTGGACACACTTCGCGATGTTATTATCATTGAACATATTAAGCAGTTTGAGTCAATAAATGTTATTACGTGCTTAAGGTTTTACTGTGACCAACAGTATAATATGTTATTGAATGGGATCACTTTTTAACCAGCGATTTCAAAAAAGTGTCGTTATTAGTTATGTCGTTATAAGGCAAATTATCTATTATAAGTAAAAGTAAATGAAAGAGATCGTCTTTTAAGATTATTTGTCTACATTTAATATTTGTTACGTTACGGTAATTAAATATGTATGTGTTTATTTTCCATTAGGAAATATTGTCGACTTCGACTAAAAGCTGATTCTTTTATTATGGAAATGTTATTTAAAAACTGTCATTACTGTTGATAATATAAATAAGTTTCATAGTAATAACGACACTTTTTATATGACTACTTGAACCACATGTATAGGTACTTACCTATTGAAGTTTCAAGTTCCATCTTGAAATTAGTCACAAGACTCAAAATAATTTTGTTGCAAAACTGATCTTTAAAACCACCCACGCAAAGGCCTTCTATTCTTTATTTTGTATATGCTAATGGATTTCATAAATTAGTCTATCTATGTTATACACTGATGCAATAATTGATGCGATCAATTTAATTAAATTAAAAACCTAAATGAGAAAAAATGGTTAACGTTTCGATCAATAGATAACAGCAAACTTTTTGATTTATGTCATTTATTTGTGCAACTTCATTATGTTTTATTATTCAAAACACAGAAATTTGGTGATTACATTTAATGTCTATAAACGTTTCTATAAGTAGTTAGTTGACATATTTTTAATCATTTGTATTGTTGTGTCCATTCTATAACGGTTTCCGTTATAAAATTAAGTTTAGCAGAATTGTGGCCTCCATTTTCGCTTTCTTGATTCATGGTTTGTTCTTTCCATCGTTGCAATTAACCATTTAAGTAATTGAAAAGAAGATAGCGCCACTAATTCTTAATGCAATCGTATCTAATAACAAGCCGGCTTGGAGCAAATAGTGAGTCGTTCATTCGAAACTGTAACACTTTCGACTTGCGACAATAATGAACAAAACAACACGGCACCTACTCAGTTTATTGTCTTCTCTGCTGATGTCATTATAGCTGTACGTTTTCAGATATACTCAATTACACACACACACACACACAGACCATTCTTTAATTCTTTGTCAATCTACATTATATTAGGTTTAAGAACACGGGTCTCAATAATTCATTTGAGTGAAGATAATCTATCTACATAGAAAGATGCTAAATCTGTATCTGCAATATTTTGAAAAGTTAATTTTTACGTGTTGGTGCAGGGCAAAGATAAATAGTTGAACGATTTTCACATGATTTTTTTCACAAATAAAACTACAAAATAGATTTAAAAAAAATCTTTGTAGAAATTAACCTGTTTCAAAATTCAGGGTAACTTGTGATTAAACGTAGCTTGAGTTACTAAGCTCGTTTCTAAATGCAACCCCCAACATACCGTCGACTGTACAAGAAGTTACACATAAGCCTTTCGCAACTTGTTTACCATGTTTATTGTTTAACTCGATCCTATCGCAAACCGGTCCGGGGACTTAACAGTTTCAGTTTACGTCTGTCTGGAGTAATCGCCGTAAGTTGGCCCATAACTGCAGGGTTAGAGCCACATATTGTATGAAATATTTGTCAGATAAATTTCTAGCTCTCGACGTTTGCTGGAAGGCACTCGGTGCATACATTTTGTATTGGACCATGTACACTGTTAGAAATTTCTGACCGAATTGTGGTATAGGCTGTCTCACGAAAGATGGAACCTGAGAGGGCTCTGTCGTCGCCTTTAAAATTCGAAAATAAGCTCCATTACTAAGTACCTAGATAATTTTAGTTCCAGTAAAATTTACCGTGCCATTTTTTCTGGTGGCGTTAGAATTTTTCCGAAAGCTGCTTACAATATGCCCCGTTTAAAGTGCAGACTTGCACGGCGATGAGTCATGTCCGTGCGCATGCGACTGATAGTGACGCATCCGTCTAGCTAGTGAATCAGTTGATCCTGTGAATGTAGCGCGTTTTTCTTCTGTTTTTAATGGTGGCTCGATTGCAATGCAAGTGCATTCAATGGGGATTAGTAATTGTTGATTTTATCTTACGTCGTACTTGTACACGGTTCCAGTGTATTTTAATATATAAATCCTAACTCAAGAGAAATTACTAGCTTATCTTACATCCTACTCTAATATCATATGCGAAATAATGTCAGTTTTTTATTTGTTTGTTACTTTTTCATACAAAAACTACTGAACCGATTTGGATGAAATTTCGCACACAGATAGAAGATAGCCTGGATTAAAACATAGGCAAATTTTTACGCCGATATTCCCACGGGAACGGGAACCACGCCGGTGAAACCGTGGGCGGCCGCTAGTATAGTATAGGCATAATATTTTATGATTTATAAAATTTGTATTTTCTATGCTATCTTAATAAATCATCATAGTGCCAGTTAGAAATTGAAAATACTTACTGACTTCACTGAGGCCACTTTACATTTCCAATCAAAAACAATACCAACTTCTGGATCCGACTAACCAAAAGGTCCAAATGTTTTAAATTACTTTTACCAAATTACATTAACGCAACTTGAATCTTTGAAAACTCTATCAATTAATCTCAATCTAAAACCATTCCACTTAAAACTTTAGGGGCAATTTGGAACTAATTTCCATAAGTTTAACAATAGATTTTCGAGGGGCACATTGATCTCTCAATTATGCCAAGCTTTGAACTTCATTCAATACAATTATAGATACAGAGGAGTAGAAATATTAGGTATATGTATGTATTGTAAGTATGCCAATGTTTTTGTCAAATGAGACCTTCTGATATGGTTTCAGCTATGCTTTGAAAGATCAGTAATCTTTCCTTTTATATGCAGATAAGTATCTTAAAATTTTGATTTTATGCAACCGCTTCTGATATAGCGTAGATCGGAGCAAATGAGTCACTTTTGTAGCTCACCAAACCAGTTCTGTGCTCTTTATTAGTCTGCTAGTAGCCTTCAATATTTTATGATAATAAAACCTAGATTATATAGCTTACAAGATTCATTGACAAATAAAACTAGACGATAGAGAGAAATCTACGTGACTAACATCTTACAATGGATTAAAGGGCATAGTGGATCACACGAGAACAATGCCGCCGATGAGCTGGCAAGAAGGGGATCCTCCACAACAGTGGCTGGACCCATACCCATTCTGCCACTCCCGTTCAGCCAACTGCGCTCATGGGTAAGACAGCGTACTCGTGCTGCACATAATAAGCGTTGGGTAGATCAAACAAGCTGTAGACAGTCCAAGTTGGCGATGACTGCAGTCTCGCCGCGGTTGACCTGTAGACTGCTCAGCCTTAATCGTCCAGACCTCCGAATAGTTGTAGGCACACTTACAGGTCACCTAACTTTAAACCGACAACTATTCATCATGAATGCGACAGACAGCCCCCTATGTAGGGGATGCCTGGACGCAGAGGAAACAGCCGCCCACGTGATCCTGGAGTGCGTGGGTTTGGCCGCACAACGGGCAGAAATCCTCAAAGACGTGAGGTCGCTCCTAGAAGCCTGTGAACGCCCCAGGAGGCTTCTGCGCTTCAGGAGCTGGGATGGCTTGACTAGCCATACCGATGCTATGTTCACGCATAACGGACCAAATGGAAGTCTAAATGCGGAGAAAAGAGCCTATCGCCAATACCAATACCATAGCAATGTAGCTCACCAAACCAGTTGCCAGTAACCTTCAATATTTTATGATAATAAAACCTAGATTATATAGCTTACAAGATTCATTGACAAATAAAACTAGACGATAGAGAGAAATCTACGTGACCAGCATATGGCAAAACTTAAGAGTTTAACAGATTCACAGTCCACAGCCACCAGTCCGCAGCCCATATGTGAGCTGTTCACCCGCACATTTTCTGTTCTTTTTTGTGAGGTGGGACTCGTAAGGTTTGGACTTTACAGAAGTGGACTTGATAGATCAAACTATAAGCTATCAGAAAAGTACCGGGACATAAACGTCAGCCGTTTTTTAAAAGTAAAACTGCAGAATAATAAATAATTCCAAAAGAAAGATATGTACTTACTGTTTTCAAATAGGTAAAACATCTTTTTCGTAATAAAACGCGCTTGTCATTTTTATTTTTTATTTTTTCATATCACATGCTATTTATGTTTTTTTTTGGTTTCCCGATGTTTCGACACCTTTCTAAGGGCCTTGGTCACGGGATGACACTCAGCAGTCACTTCGTCAACCAAATGTGCATATAGAAGCGGACTAGACTAAATATGTTGACTTTTTGGTATTTATCACAAAAAAATTTGCCCATGTTGATCTAGACATCATTTTATGGCAAACATCAGTATATAAGGGGGTGAAATAATAATAATAAAATCTTTATAAAAAAAAGAGGTCACTAAAACTAAAGCGCAAGCTACAACATTATACAAAAATGGCGTCATGAAGTTGATCTGATGTTTTTACTTTTGACAGTGGAATTCGGAAAACTCGTTTTTTTAAACAATGTGTGGGAATTCAGCGTGGCACGGTGTCCGATTGTGAACACTCTCATTATGTAAAATTAACGTAAACTCATAACATATATTTCAGTAGAGTTACCGTCGTTGTTTATTAAGCATAATTTTTAATATTGATCGCTGTGCTCTCTATAGACGTATCATCGTTGTTTTACATGCTCCTCCCCAAACTGGAATGCAATAGCTTAGAATCGACTGGCATAGTGAGAAGTAGATATAGACCAAGAGTCCTTTCTCCGCTGAATTTCGCAGAATGCGCATAATATGGATTTCTTTCCGCAGTCTCTTATAAAAAAGATCTACTTGTTGTTTAAATGAGCTTCTCATCAATTACTATGCCGAGGTACTTAATGCATTCTGCGCGATGAATTGACACACAGTTGCAAAAAAGATGTATAATTACAAGCGTGAATCTTTAACTCTGTCAAATTCATAGGCTGCGAGGTGCTGGTTTTGTAGAAAATAAATACTTAGTTTTGTCATATTTCAGGGTAAGAAGATTGCGGTCCAGCCATGTCTTTATTTCAGACATGCCTTTTTCAGTATTTTGAAGGCCTCTTGCCATGTACTCGGAATATTGCCACGGTGTCATCAGCGTAGCAGATAATTTCTGAAGTGTTGGTACCACACGTGTGTATGCGATTCATGTACATAATAAACAGGGATGGGCCCAGTACACTCCTCTGTATATGAAAAATATGAAATAAGGGAAGAATGATGTACTATGTAGATCTGGAAGTAAATTAATCACCACTAGTATTTTTTTTACACGATACATTTTAAACCTTAGTCAGTATGATGAAGGCTAACCGTCTCACCTTTTTTCATAAAAAAAATTTAAATAACTGCAAGGGTTAATATATCCACATAATCCATCTCGCCACAATTTCGGTTAATTCGTATAGTTTACGCAGCCCGCCGGTCCATCTCGCTGCTGGTGTGGTCTGCGCATAAAGTTATACAATATTTGCAAATATGGTCAATGAATCTCGACCCACTTACATATAGGTCGAGTGGGGAGTCCCACGTCAATGACTGGCCTAAAAATAACGCGGTGTTGTTAAACATATGAAATAATGATAGGGCTTAGGGTGCGGGGGCGAAATGGGTCAAGTCAAGAGTTATTAGGGTCCTCACTCACGCGCCGGCTGTTGTGTCATCAAATGTACTTATCTGCATTTTATGTTATAATCAGACAACATCATTTATACATCGATTTAATTCAGTACCTAGCTTAAGTATTGAGGATATCAGAACCAAAACCAAAGATAAAGCAAACCAAGCACTACGTAGTGTAATAAGTACTCTAGGACTAAGTAGATCAACTTTTTTTTAATCGCCATTTCTTAATCGCCATCAGTGTAAATGCATCTCTTTTACTTATCATACGAAGAGATGAGAAAACTGCATGGAAATAAAATGTCATAATTGGGCCCTGTTCAAGCTACTTCAAATGTATTTAATTTAACTCGCTCTAACTAGAAAATGAAAACCCTTACAAAAAGTAGGTAAGTACCTATGTATACCTCGTACCAATTCTATGGATACTAACGATGTTTTATAAGTGCTACTAGATAAATGAACGTTTGCATTCAAATGGCTTGTACAGTCAACCACATAGCAAGTTTTACATAACCTTAATCGCCCCTATTGCAACGTTAATTACAGACGTTTTTATACTACAATTGTGACTCTTTGTGTGTAACCGATTGTACCGCCACTGACCCATACCGTCTGACAGCTGACAGATCAGGGTCGTGTGAGTGACAGTGAATCGAGATCCGCACTCAAACATACGCACTCGCTTGTCAATGGTGATCCTATTTTGTTTTGGTGCTTTTGTTTATTTGTTATGTTACGTACAGTTGATAGCACGTGTTGGGATTTACACTATCCTTGAGAGCGTTATGTAGCTCGTAATAGGGGAGGCTTTCGTTGTCCAAGTCTACAGGCGACGTGCTGTTGACTGTACAAGCGGCAGTCAGCGAATTTTCCTATGTGGAACAGATTACATACAAACTTATATGCTAAATTAGTGTAGATTTAAGTAATATTATCAAAATAGAAAAAATAATCATTAAAATCGGTCCTTAAAGTTGAAACGAAGTTATGCTAGAAAACTATCTAGAAAATTAATTTAAAAAAAAAACAAATCTAGAAGCTCCCCATTTTTAAAGTCGGTTAAAACGAGAGTTAACTTATTTGTCGACTTGCATAATAAGTTTTAAATTCAAGTATTTAAATGTTTATTACTTACATGGTAAAGTAGGCACCAGAAAGCTATGACTGGCAAAACTCATAATCTCAGAATATTAAAAACATAAAAATATTATATTTGCGAATTACGCAACAAAAAGTTAGTACTCGTTTACTTTTTTAATTGCGGCAGTGGCCTGCTATTTGAATTCACGTAACACAGAATACGCAGATGATTTAAAAAGTAAACACAGTTGAAAAAGGTGACTACGCCTTAAAATTGAAAGTTTAAAAAAAGAGAACATTCATCATTTGTTTTGACAATGGATGCGTTTACACGGTCGCTGCTTTTGACATTTCCAAAATTACACTTCCGTGGAAGGCGCAGAAGGCCTCGAAATCTCTAAAATGATGAGGTTTTGACGCTCACGGTCGAAAACAGATTTGTGCCCAGTCTACCGTGGCTAAGCGGCCTAACGGGAAAAGTGAGCATAACCACAGATTAATAAAACGAAGGTCATGGTGAGTGACCGTTTTGACGTTTTACTTTTTCAATTGCCAATGAAAGTAAATTGTGGGTAATCGATTATTGAAACTGAAAGATTATTAACTGAAATCAATAAAATGAAGGACAATAATAATCCATATCAAGAATGAAGTATAGTTTTATCACTATCTTATTATTACTTCGTCATAAGTAAGTACATGCCTAATCCAGTATTAATACCTACGTATTAATGGAAAACGAATTTAATTAGATAAATGAAATAGTACACAGCGATTAAATTTAAAGGCTAAACTGTACATTACGGACCCACGAGTTGGAGGTTCACAATTTTTCGTTGTAAAGGTTTATTTATAAGAAGTAATTCAGCAAAGGCGCAACACTAGCAAAGTTATAGTTTTCGAGAAAAAAAATCTTAAAGTTTTATATTTTTTTCGTAATATCTCAAGGATCTGACATTATTTTGACAGATTTCTGTTTTTTTTTCTTGATTGAAGTCTATTAGATACAGGAATTTTGTCATACAGCCACAGACAATACTGAACTGTTGTTGTTAATAACGCACAATATTGATTAACTGTTATAATTATTGAAGAAAAATAATAAAATTATTCTTATATAAACATACTATAATATTTAAAGCTAAATTAAAAATAATCAAGTAAAGGAATTCTCAAGAATATTTAATAATATTTTTTCCATTTCGAGAAACGAAACGCAAAAACGCCATGCTCGGATTCCGCTATTCTGTCTGCCTGAAGAATTGAATTGAGTGAAGTGCAAGTTTTGGACTCGAATGAGCCGCTTGTTACGGCCTCTTCTTCAGTGCCCCCCAGTGCCCAGTGATACTCTAGTGAGCCGCTTGTGGACATTTCTTCAGTGCCCAAGTGATAGACTCTAGTGAGCCGCTTGTGGCTAATTCTTCGGTGCCCCGTAGTGTACAAGTGTTGGACTCTAATGAGCCACTTGTGCTCTCGTCGTCCGCGTTGGAAGAACCGGTTGCTGGTCCCAACAACCTAGCTGGCCCTAGTGGGTTAACTTCTTTACCCCACTCGGCAGCTAGCAGAATGGCAAACTCCATCATGACAGATCTACCAACTATATCTGAAGACCAATTGGAAGCACCTTCAGCTACTGGTTCATCTGGGAGACGAGTTCATAATTACGCGGAAGAAATCAGGTTAGTAGAGATATTATAGCAAAGATTTAAATCAAATTAGTGTTGATTAGTTCGAAATTGGTAACAGAACCGAATTAGTCAACCCCGACTCCACGTGGTACTAGTATGCCCTACCCCAAGAGTGTTTATAAAAGCCCGGAGGCGCGGAGGGAGAGCAGCCCCCGCCCGCTGTAACAAACTGCAGGCACCATGCAAGCCGAAGCGGCTGAGGCTGTTCGCCGCAGGCGAACAGCAAGCCGAAGCTGCGGAGGTGAGCATGGAGTGCCTGTGGTTTGTTACGCAAGGGAGTAGGGGCTGCACTTCCCGCAGCGCCGGAGACGTTCAGAAATCTTTAATTTGTTAACAACTTTAATAGCTTTGGACTCAAAAGGCAAGAATGCATTTACAATACAATACATTACTTCAACTTCAATTTTTTTGCTATGATGGCTGCGTCTCGTTTTACAATACATTACAATTTGTTTTCTAATTGTTTCAGATCAATGTGGAACGGGAAAAAAATTTGGAAACTGATGATCTGGAAAAAGAACTGGAAACTGGTGACCAATGTGTGCAATTTGCTGAAGCAATAAATGCAATAAATGATTATATATTAACATATTTTAATGTTTCATTTACTTACCCCTAGTAAAAAATAACTGTCAGTTTAGATATGTAACTTTATCAAATTAGAAGTACATGGTAGTGTTGAGTGGCTTCCCCACTTTTATGCCCTTTTATTTAATTTTATTTTAGAGGGGGGAATAATGCATTTTACATTTAAACCCTATTTATAGGGGTAGTATGAGGGTGGAGGGTGGATTTAGGGGGAGAGAGGGGTAATGTGAGGGGGAGGGCGGAATAAGATTTGAGTTTTAGGGTGCCTACCCCCAAATTTCCCCCCCCACCAAATTTAAAAATGCATAAAATGTTACTTTTTCTTGCCTCCGAACCTCAAATTTCAATCTCAAATATCTCAGGAACTATGCATTTGCTACGGTTGGGAGTTGGTGGGGGGGTAGGGGGGACGCCCCCCTCCCTCCCACCACCCTCACCCCCCCTAAAATCGTGGGTCCGTAATGTACAGTTTTACCAATTTAAAAATACATAGATGTAATAGGTACTATTGTTATAGAAGTTATAATATAAGTACTTAAAATAGACAAAAAAATATTGGCATAATAATTTGCGATAAACCAGGAAAATTCTTCAAATTGTAGGCTCCTCAATCTCAAGTTGAAAATGAAGAATTTTTAATATAGGTAATTAATTCATCGACCTTGCAACTAGCATTATTTCATTACTAACTATATTAAATTCCTTTGGAAAACCGTAACTCTATTCGGCGACGTGTAACCGGAACCGGCGGTGCGATCCGGTTTCTGCCGGACGGACGGCTCGGATTGCAGGCATTCGCCAAGATTCATTTTCTAATCACTTTTCTTTCTGTTGCATTCCAAATGTTGGAATTTTAGTAGTAACAACCTGCTAGATATGTGGATCTACAATATTATAAAGAGGTTTTGTAAGTTTGTGAGTTTGTAGAAAACAATCTCTGGCACTACTATTGAAAATTCTTTCACAGAGTCATTTAATATGACAAAAAAACACTACAGTCGTGACGTTTTCTTCAAACTAAGTATTAGCATACTTACCACTCTTACCAGTTAATAACATTCAAGGTTCAGTAACATTAATAGTTAGATAAGCAATTAGTTAACGTAATACGCCGCCAAATTTCCCCTCACCATAACAAAAGAAAATCTGAAAAGGCTCAAACCTTTGCAAAGTCCAATAAACCTACGTATAGAAGCGTCATATTAAGTCGGTGTGTTTTAAGTTTCAGACAGGCTTAAGTCCTGCAAGGGACTGTTGGAGCCGCATCGCTCCGGTGCACGCAGTAATTTGCTGGCTGGCTCCTCGCCAAACTATCTGTAGTTTGTGCCGTTTAGGGAATTAGTACGGGACAATCATCAGTCTTTCTGCAAGGTGCAAATGGTCGCCATTCAGAGTATTCTGATACTTTTGCTTTTACTTTTTGGACGTAAAAATAGTCTGGATATCTAGAATTGAAAGCAATGAAACAAAAATAGAGTTCGAAGCATGTTTTAGATCAATTTATTTTTAATCATTATTGCTATAGTCGTAAAAATATTATAAGTCTAAATCACGATCAAGAGCTATTTAAGTAAATAGATTTATATCTACAAATTCGCTTTTAAATTAAAAGATGAACCACTACAACAATAAGCAGTTCATAACGTTCCTGACAAACTTCGTCTTTTCCCATTTAATGTCATCACTGCTGGGGCACTGGCCTTCCTTATGGGTGGTTAAGGAGAATGGGCCATGACCCACCACTCGGGCCCAATGCGAATTGGTGAGTGCAAATGCATCCGGAACATCGGTTTAAAACGTGCCTTCCGAAGCACGGAGAAACTAGAGATACTAAGCACCTAAAATTTTGGTCACCCATTCCGTGAACGACCATTGCGAAAGTTGCTTAACCTCAACAGTCGCAGGTCGAACGCGCGAACCACTACGCCACCGAGCCTGAAAAACATATAAAATAAAAAAAATATAGTTAGGCCCGGTTTCACCACTTTCTCTTAAGTTCTGGATAGCTTATATGACAGATCATTTGACAGTTTTAATATGAAAAATATATCAAATTATTTGCAAGATAAGCTATCCAGAACTTATCAGTAACCCGGTCCTAACTATTGTTATATTTATCTCGAAAACCTTACTGCTTTGGCATTAAATCTCTTTGTTCCCAATACCCAAAATGTCTGACGTGGCTGTTTTTACCGAGAATCAACAAAAGATTGCTTAAGCGAAGCGCCAGACCGCATCGCTGGAATGCAGCAATCAGTGGCTCGCTTTTTCAGAATATCCAAATTATTCAGTAAAATACTAACTCGAAATCGAGATAGTCAAATCCCCATGCTAACGTAATACCAAAATGATTTGAAATTAGATCATTATTTTCTGTACTTGTGATATTCGGATTAGGACAGTATTTATCTAGGTTTCCATTTTAAAAAATCCTTAACCCGGTATGAATGAGGTGAGAAATTGTTACACTAGCTATGAGGTGGGTAGGAGATTCTCGAAACTTCAGCTTATTTTTTTTTACTATGATAGAGTAATTCGAATTTTTACTTGAGATATATTAATATAATAGTGTCCATTCAACAGGATCAGTACATAAAATACCATAATTAAGTAGTAAAAACGTAATTTTCATTGAAATAACATAGTCTCAAAAATTTCTTAAAAAATTAAAGTTTTAGTAGTTTAGCTTCTTTTCGCATAAAAATGTATCAAAATTTACAACTTCTTGGGCAAATCAACATAACAATAGTATCTAACCACTATAACAAAAATATACTGAAAAGTCTTAAAAGATCAGGTAACATAGCATTAAAATTACTCCAAAAAATTAGACCTAAAATTTGACAAAAAAAAATTTGATCACATTTTGAACAGCTGTTTTTCCAACTACTGCAAAGACGAGACTCGCAAGGCAACAGTAAAATTAAATAATCTGTGTTTAAAAACTTCTCGGGTATGACACACCCGACCTCACTCACGCCGGGTTAATACTTACCAAATTAAAAATAAATGCGAATAGCAGTTTTGTATGAAAAATTGGCAATCTTTTTTTATTGGGTAGATATTTTAGAAAATACTGTCTTCATCAAAATAACAAGTACAGTCAATCATGCTCAAATTTAAAATAATGTTGATATTAAGTACATACGTTTAAACTTTTTACAATAGTCTTGTTTGGTACAGTTTCTGTGCTTATTTGACTTGAGCTGACTGATCGATAAGTTCTTATTAAGAGACAAAATTAAGAGATAATAAACTTTTTGACATGCTTATCACAATTTAATGCAAAAGTTGAAATTTTGGAAACTAAACTTGTAAACTTAGGTAACCTTTAGTTTTTAAGCTATTCAAACTACGCTAGTACAGTTGAGGAACTTCTTCTTAAGAAATAATTTAACCTCAGAACTTTCCGAGAAAACGTTTATCTAAAAATCTCTACTGGTCAACCGGGAAGTTCCCCGATTGTACATTATACCTCAGTGATTAATTAAACAAAAAACTTTCCTTATGATAAATTTTAAATAGAAAATTATTGGAAAAATTAAAAAAAACTCGGCCGCTAGTGAATTTAAAAAACATAAAAAAAATCTTTCCTTTAATTAAACTTATAAATAAAACTCTTTGAAAATAAATAAAAAAGTGCTAAACAAGTACATTAACTTCTAAATTCAAGGAGTTTTAAAATACCTACATTGTTAGTTAGCGTGGCACCACTAATTTATTTTTAGTGTAGACTCTACCACAGTTCTAGAGTTCTGCATTTTATGGAGCTCAGATAGTCTATTCTGAAAACCAAACAATAATCGGACGAACGTTCCTTTAGTATTGAGACTTTATTAGCCTCAAAAGGGGTCAATTCAGTATAGAGAAAATCGTCCAGTTTTATCGATCTGTCTTTCATTTCCTCCGTAAAGAAGCGAAACATTTATTTTTTGTTTTCTATATTACTGTGTGAATAAATGTTTACTTCTTTCTTTAAACAAACTATTTTCTTTTCGATTAGACTTTAGTGTGACCTAAGCTTTGCTTTACAGAATAGTAAATGTCAGACTGACTGCGGATTCAATGATCGATTTGTTAAATGCTATTACAGAATAGCCCGCCGTTCTATATAAGGACGGAAGATGTCTAGACACTCCAATAACAGTTCGGATGTGAAAAGATTTTCTGTATTATTTGCTAATCGATTCGTTGCAGTTTCTATAAGGAAATTCCATTTGCATTCTATTTATTTATTTGAAAATCTTTGAACTTCTATAGCATTAGGTATGCTACGTTATATTGAGCAGGTATTTTTAACGAGTTTTGAAGTATTCATTTTTCTGTCCATTATACTCGTACCTCTATTAAATGCAAAATTATTTTTGCGTTCTTACATCCAGTATTTTGTTTGGTCAATAAAAACCTCAATTGATGGTAGATAACTACTCTGCCACTGAATTAATTGAAACATAAGAAATAAAACAACTTTTACGGATATCAAACATGCTATATTTCCACGAACTGAGTTGTAATTTTTTTTTTATTTTCCCGACGTTTTAGCACCTTTACAGCTGCCGTGGTCACGGGATGACTGAGCCCGTGCCCGTGACCACGGCAGCTGTAAAGGTTGTTTTATTTCAATGATCAGTGCCCGCCAAAACATAAGATGTACGAAACATAAGAACTTTTTGCTTAAAATCAACCTCAAAACCGCAAGTTCATATATCAATACAGTTATATTGAAAGGTATTGACTACCAGGAAATTCAGAATTGAGTTGAGATAATCTTAGTAACCGGTTTTCCTTGATAAGTTCGTGGCAAAGTTCAACAGAACAGTCTTAGTATACAATAGATAGTTTGAAACAATGAAACATAAGCTTGAAGGCTCCTGAGCAAGAGGGGAAGTGCAACCGAAAAAAATAATGAAACAAAAATTACTTATGAAAAACAAGCGCCTTGGAAGTTACTTTTGACGTAAAATAAGAATAAAACGCTTAGGTTTCGTACGATATTTTTTATCACTTTGAATGTTACTGAATATTTGAGCACAAAGACTGAGTCTATTTATATGACGCTGACTGTACCTAGCTAAAGTCGGACACTAGACATTCCATTATGTTGATTCCCCTTCCTGTAACTATTCGTAAGTTAATGAGAACTAGTTTTTGTTAATTATTAGAGACTTTGCGATGAATAAGTCAATCACTCAGTCAGAGTCTGCGTCATTGCTGAAAATCAGAGTTGACACAGTCATCTGTCATTTCTGTGGACTTTGGTCAATTATAATAGAATTATAAATAATTACTCTTTCATAAGCTGTACATACTTCATATATAATTATAATAACTGGAAATGAACATTAATAATAATATACTTAATGGTGTCTCAAAACATCAACATCGCAATGAAAGTTTGTATCTAGTTCACAATTAAATGGCTGGCAAAATAGACGTGTTCCAATTACGGTTAAAAAAGTAAAAATAAACACCTTTATAAAATAAGTTGCGCTTTGACATCTCGAAACTGTCTCACTTACGAAATTGTCACACTTCACCGGACCACAGTTCAATTTTAAGCTTAGAAACTTCATTTGGGACAACACGTTTCGTGTAAAATAGCTCTTTATTATCGACGTCGTAAAGTTAAATATTGAACGAGCTTATGACATGTTTATTAAACTGAACTGTTTAAGTCATTGCCGTATGTAAATAGTCGATTATTTGCGCCATTGTCAAATTAATTGCAGCACGTTCTAACAGCGGATTTTCTGTGACAAAGGACGCCCAACTAACACTATTTAACCGACTTCAAAAAAAGGAGGAGGTTATCAATTCGTGTGTATGTTTTTTTTTAATGTTTGTTCCCTCAGTTCTCGATCATTTATGAACCGATTTGAATAATTCTTTTTTGTTCGAAATTGTATACTTTCAACTTGGTCCCATTGTCGTCAAGACAGGAGAAATCGAGGGACATCTTCAAATGTTATAGGCACACGTACATCTATTTCGGTGTTTTCATATGTAAGTCGTGCATTTGCTTCCATAAAGCACCATTTGCTGGAGTCGAGCGGATGATTAAGACCACACGTGATCATCGGAACTATTAAATACTAAGTAGTTCACGGATGCGATTGCGATACGATTCCTTCATTATGGTTCCTAAGCAATTTATGGTTCTCACGATTGGTGAAAAGTATGGACTTATGTAACATAAAAAAATATAGATTTTTTTTTTAAATAAATAAATATAGACATAGAAAAATTAATCCATTTACGCAATACAATAAGTAGCTTCAGCTCTTGTGCTACGAATATCGGAACATTAGTAGGTACAAATATCTTCATATAAAATTACAATAGTGTCCTGAACTATTGTCCATGACTGGATCTCGCCGGTCCACGATTAGGTCATGAAAAGGCTTTCAGTTTTTAAGGAATATATTTTTTTAAAGATTATTATTGAAACTTTTTATAAATAAAGTAATTACCTATAGTATTTTTTTTATCATCTGCTAGTACTCTTAAACCTGTAGGTTTTATGAGTTATCTCATATTTTGGATAGCAGTACGAAAACTGGCCTTATACCGTACACGATTGCTGGTTTTACTTTACCTATATTGTAGAAGGGCAATGTAGACTGCACCATTGATGCCTTGGCTGGCACCGACTCCAAAAATATATTTTGAAGTCAGTTGTCGTTGTAACAACGGGGTTTTGTTTATTTGTAATTTTTATGTTTTCGGTATTATTTTTTAAGTTTTGAAGTCGTTTATTATTATTATTTTTTAAGTTTGAAGTTTTAAATTTCTTCACAATGACAATACATGAGTTCTGTATGATTTCACTTTTAATATATAAATATCATACAGCATGATATCAAGATAAAATACTTATAGATCTGATGCCAAGAAAAGTGGCGTTAAACACTTTTGTTACGGATATAAAAAATATATAGCAACACTCAGACGCTGAACAGACGTAAATGTTCATAAGGTTTTAATGATTATCTCGAGGGTGATCGAACACCCTCCCTGGCTTAGTAGACGAGTACAGTGTCACTGCGCCACTGGCCAGCTTACAATATTGACAACAATCAAGAACTTAAGTTTAAAGAAAAATGTTAATGGTCGTTGTAGTAGTACTGTGGAGATCGGAGGCGTTTTAAAGAAAAACAGTGCAGCTAAACTTTCAAAGTTAAATTATTAATTATTGAGTCGTCTTTTCAATTCAAGTACTACTACAAGCACAGACCTATATCGAGATAGACGGTAAAAGTGTACCTACCTTGCGCGCAAAAGTTTGATCCACGGTCAAAGTTTAACGACCTAAGTCAGTCCGCTTAAGACCCCTGCCATAAAAAACACACGTCACTCAGAAACGAAAATGGCTAATTGTGCAGTGCTTTCTTGCAAGAGCTCGTCAATAATATTTACACAACACAATCTCGCTCATGTCGTCATCCTAGCTACTAAAAATTTGAAGCGCTCTTTTCGTCTAACTCGATATAGTCTGTGACTACAAGACTAATTTATTTCAAACACTGACATCTAGTTACATTCCAACGAAGGAGTTAGATGCAGCAATGAGTTCGCATTGCGATGCTAATGCATCACAGTACTTCCTGCCTATTTTAAATAACCACCGAAAAGTGCCTTAACCCCGTATCTTCCAATAATAGTATTCCTCAAAGTCGTAAAAGACGCAGAAACTATTTTACGTGCCTATCAAATGTTATGGATAAGTTAGCCAAATGTAGCATGAGCCTGAGAATTAAGCGTATGTTTGGATTCACGCCGCACCGAGGTCGTTTAACTTTGTAACTAAAACTTCGCCTCGATGTTTTGTTTTTCTATCTAATTATTTATCCATTCTCCTTCCGACCACTTTCTTACGAATAGTCTCTGTGAGTTCAACCTGTTAAACTCCCGGAAACAATGTAAATTACTTATGTAAGCCCATTATGTTGTTGGGATCAGGTATTGTCTTCCAGTATTTACTGAACACGAACTGGCAACTTTTATTTGATATAGAACTTTAACATAATGGGGCTTAGAACGCATCCTTGTAGAACCCCGGTCTATATTATGAGGACTTGAAATCCATTTTTAAATAACACCTCACGGAGTTGTCGCTCTTATTTTATGGGCAATAAGTCTTATTATTTCTGCGATAACAAATTAAAATCAGAATAGTGGAATCGAAAAGTAGGGCTTGTGGTCACGAAAACTTTAGCGGATTCAAACGTGACGGATAAAAGGCAAAGGTAGAATTTCAAACTGCATTATGCTGCATTTATTTAATAGTTATTTGTTAGGCAAGGCTGGAAAGTTGGTTATTTAGCGGCGAGTTACCTCTATTGAAAACTGAGCAAGCGAAGGATCCTAGGGTTGAAAGATTGAATCCAGAGCGAAGCGAGGATTTCAAAGGTACAAGACGCTAAAAACTTTTCTGCCGAGCGCAACACACAATTTTTCACCTCACAACAGCGAGGAACATTTTATGGTTGTTTCCGCGGTCAACTTCCGGTAAAAAAATCTTTAAACATAAAGTTTAATCTAAATATACCTTATTCTCGTCGTTTTAATGATATAAAATACTAAAATAATAAAAATGGGAGTATTATAGTTAATTCAAAGTTATTTAAAGTAGAAATATATTGTTACTTATTAATAAGAATAAAAACGATTCCGTAAATGTTGACACTGACATGAGGTACAAGACAAAGACAATTTAAAAATAAAGATTTATGTCACAGTCCGAAATCTAATTATAGGTTGTGAAATCTCACCCAGCCTAATATAAAATTCTTATAACAAATAGTTTAATCTTATTGTTATTGTTTTTATGATTCAATGAACTAAAATAATATAATTAAACCAAAACGGAGTATTATAATTAGTTTAAAGCTATTTAAAAAAAGAATCAAATATAACAAAAAAGTCAATAGTGCGATTCGGAACGCATTAAGACATATTTTTAGGTATTAAATTAAAAAGTACTTTGCCGCGCTAGGCCGCAAAAAGCGATTTTCTACGCCTAAACTGATTGACAAAACCTCCATTTCAGAGCGTGTGAGGTGAAAATATAATTAGTGTAATGCAAATACGAATGTTTTGAAGCAATGGTCTTACGTTCTTCAATCTGGCTTTATGACTTAGAATAGGATTAAAAAAAAAAATGAATATAAAAAGAAGATCAGTTGCACGTCTTATTGTTTCTTTACTCAAAACACACCTTACGATATTGAAACAAAACATTATTATTCAATCTGGTTTTATTTCAGCACACGGAAGTATTCGCTACTAATATAGAATTATTTTTTTGTTTTACCTTTCAATATAATGTATTCATAGTGCCAATAATATTGTTAAATGTACCTTTTTTCCTCTGTTCAAGTCTACTCGTCTCTTAATGGACAAATTATGCGACGTTGAGGTTTCCTGAGGGTAACGGCCTCCGGTACACCTAATACTTAAAATGGAAATCAGGCTTAGGCTAACGACTATACGACACAAATTATAGTACGTTAACTTTTCCAAACAATGTCATTTAATAATTCATTTGAAAGTTCAATTAAACTTTTGGGTGGATCTTTCAAATTACTAGGTTTATTAACTTTAAGAATATGTTGCCATATCAAACAAGAGTGTTAAGTAGATATTTCTAGTGAAAAATATTAAACAAGAAAATATACTAGAAAAAAGCAACTAGTCTCATGTCGCCCTGACGGGATTCGAGCCCGCATCCTGGGGAATCCGGCCCAATGCACTAACCAATACAGAGACCTATAAGGACACGTCGAATTCACCTTTCTACGGTGTTGGCCACCGTCGTTTCATTAATGAGAGAAATATCCTCGCATTCGAGAGAAACATTTTTACAAATGTTTGACTATCGATTAAGATGAAACAGCCATCTAATTATAACCTTTTTAATTTTGCATTTTGCAACGCTATTTTTATGTGAAAAATATTAAACAAGAATGCGAATGCCAAGGATGCGGGTTCGAATCCCGTCAGGGCGACATGAGACTAGTTGCTTTTGACTAGTATATTTTATTGTTTAATATTTTTCACATAACAATAGCATAGCAAAATGCAAAATTAAAAAGTTATAATAAGATATTTCTAGATCAGACAGAATTTCTAATGTTTATCGTATAATCAGAATTCGTTCTAACAATCTTTTGTTTTTCAATTGGAATTAAAATGGCGATTATATTAACAGCCTTTAAAGTATCATTTAAGATAACAGGATCTAGATTGGCGTACATTTCTAGCTCAGGAGGATCCACAAACAAAGCTTCGTTTATATGAATGGAAGCCTCTTTCCGGTGTGCCCGTACGATGTATCTGTATCGACTATAATTCAGTCTATTGTTGTCGGACCGGCCTTGCGTCGCCTTTCACTGCTTCGGTTGAGAAATTACGCCTAAAATTTGAACAGCCAGTTGAACAGTGAACGTTATCTTAACAAATAAAAAGCGATTACACAAAAACTGGGCTGCAGACGTTGTGATTGTAACGCTCAGCTAAATTGGTGGTTGGTAGGTAACTGCGATGACAACTACTGACATTGCTATTGTTGGTGAAAATTCAAATGTTGATGGTTATGGGGGCATACTTAGTCCAAGGTCCAATGGCAATGCCATTGGCATTAGTGATAGTCTATGAAAATCGTTTATCTGGACTTTGTCATGAAGATATGATCATTTGTCTTGTGCTATCAAGTGCTTAATCCCTTAGACATAAATTCTTGTACCATAATATAACCGCCTCTGTGGTCTAGGGGTCCAAACATTGTTGTGTTCCGGCAGTTAGAGATAAGATAACCAGTTCCTCAGTAATTGGGGATTCCGGGAGAGGTCCTCGCTTCCATCTTCAACCTTATCAATACTTAATTACTTACGTATGATGAAGGCTTAAAGTCTCCACTTTGTTCATATAAAGAACCTCAGTCTGTACGATCCAAAACTTCGTCTGCACACACTAACAGATTTGATACACACACATTTTCAAGTAACGAACGATATCAATACTCATTATACCGAGTGGGCACTGGCCATAAACTAATGACGTCATACTTCTTAGCCAGTTTGCTGGTCACCCGGTAAAATTTGAGATCCGTCTTATCAGCCAACTCATTGGCTCTTTATTACGTTTTTACACAGACTATAAAGTTTTTGCACAATGTGAATTGTTTGCGTTTGAAAGGAAACATTATGTTTCTTGTATTACCTTGAGAACGAGCGTTTTTGCATTTTGTTTATTGAATGGTTTGCAAAGTGGATTTCGTGGTAACTATTTAAATTTAAACAACCGAAGATTATAAAAGTGCATTTAATAAATTGTGATTGAACGTTTTATACTTTAAACAATGATTCAACACTTAACATGCTTCTGTGTTTTTTTTATAAAATTAGTGTTCAGCTGAAAAAGTTTTTGAAAAATAAAGGTATTTTTTAAGTAACAAAAGCTATTCCGTTGAGCACTTTTGCAAGATAAAATTGCATACATCGAATTCTTTGGAATTTCAATTCAACTTGGTCTGCTTCAGAAGCCAGCATCCTTCTGAATATAGTTTGAAACTTTAAAATTCAGCTGTTTCGAATATTGCCCTCATTAAAATTATTCTTTCCGTTGAGTCCGAATTTTAAACGAGTGTATATTTAAAGGCCTGTTTATTTTTGCAATATTGTTTTGTGTTAAACACCTGGTCTGATATAAATTATAATTTGATTAAACTGGTTCTAGGCTAGGCATCTTTCCTTGTTTTTGTAAGTATTTTATTGACAACAATAATGTTCAGAGCATATTTTGGTGTGAATCAAAGATTTCTGTTATATACATATACTGCTTTTTTATAAATTAACATAACGACATATAATTTTCCAACAACATAATGTATTTACAAAATGTTATTACCAATATCACTTATTACACGATTTCCTTCCACTTTGGTGTGTTCAGAACTTTCAGTTCTTACGTTTTATGAAGGACTTATAGTTATTTTAGGTACTTAATAAAGAATAAAATTTCTAATGACTACGAAACATCGTTTATGCTCGATCAAATAATTTTATTGTAAGTAGGTATGTACTTACAATAAAACTATAGGCAAAGGCTAAGGTAGGTACATACCTACCTAACTATGTATACCTACCTACACATTACTTGTAAATAGTATTTTCATTAAATTCACAACAGTGATTTCTACTCTCCACAGACAAAGAATATCATCGTCACATTTTTCGTATGCAAGTATCAAACTTGATTTGGTCATCTTGTAAGGCATTTTCCTTGGGGTGCTGAGGTAAATTGGTGCCACAGACAGATAGTAACTAGTAGATAGTACTAATTATTGTTAGAAAGTGCAAGTGCTAAAAAAACGTGTTACAATCTGAACTCCCAAGTTTCTCCGATAATTATTTGATGTTTTAACTGTTGAAAGAAGTGGCATTAATTACTGATTTCCTCATTTCTTTAACCATAAAATTATGTGCTCATCAATTAATTTAAGATTTTCAGTTTAGCAAATTATGAACTCAATAGTAAACTAGAATTGCAACTAGGATTGGTTTGTATAAAAGAGCCATGTTAGCGTTAGGATTTGATTGTTTATGTTCGTAAGCAGAAGATTCAAATTTGAATACTGTATTTTTATTAATAAGAACTAACCCTATTTAAACAAAAATTCAATATATTTTCGAGTACGCATTTCGTATAACAGAGACTGGAGCTCCAAACCGCAAACCCGTCTGTGACATGGGATAAAAAAAACAAGGAGCCAGTCATTTTCGGCATAAATATCATGTTTCATACTTTCTACAGCTTCGGTAATTACGCCACGCCACCACCCAGCTAGATAGTCCTTAATTTATAATTTGAGATAGTTAATTTGACAATGTGGAAAATGGGAATTTGACATGATATTTAATTATCTATACATATTAGTATTGTACCATCGAAACGTCTCTTGATTAACACCTGTACTACGAAAATAGCTCAAATAATCTACCTACATTATCCAATATAATACACAAAGATGATGCGCTGTTGAGTGTACTTTTATATCAATGAACATAACCGTGACAATATTCCGTTTGGTAATAAGATTATCAATCCAAGGAATTAAATATGGTAATTTTCAACGTAATTTTTAAGGTCAGTTCCACGAAACTTAAATTATCAGCCAGCAGTACCTACTTTTGGACAAAGGAGACAGAGAATTGACATTATGGTTTTGTCACACAATAGAGAGGCAGATGGTAGAGTAGAGTATGTCAGTTTGTTTGTTGCTCTTTCACGTGAAAACTACTGAACGGATTTGGATGAAATTTGGTATGTAGAGACTCCAAGTAGTGAACTACCACTTTCCTAGGCTTTTTATCCTAATATTCCCACGGCAACGGAAACCACTCGGGTGAAAAACCTTTAAACCTGTTCAGGTTTACAAACTACTCTCTAAAAATAATAATGATCATTGGTTAAAAAACCCAAAAGTAATAAATATTATCACTTATTGGGTTAATGTGAAACATGTACAAAAAATATATATTAACCTTCAATTACATCGCATGACGTACTTTCCTAGCAATTTTTTTTTGTTCGCATACATTTTCAGGCATATCAAGGTATTCTACATTACCTCCTTTATTAACGAGCAACCACGAGTTTATGTACCTAATATGTTATTTATATCTATATACTTAATTCAGGTTCGCAAAATTTGTGACGACTCGATAGGGACTTTGGCGCGTAGTACGCGGCCGAGTAAGGTATCAAATTAAAGGTACTCGAGTCTATTTGTTCTGAAAACTATAAAATATACAAAATGTTAAACGTGATGATCACAAACTGCAATTAAAAAGTGTCATTATTTTCGCATAATTTGGAATTTTTTTAAACCGAGTATCGGGTTGTAACCGCCCTAGTTAATATTTTATTTTTGTTTAGAGCTATAATTACTTAAAATATTTATTGCGTGTTGTTAAATGGTTTCCGGGTTTTGTTTTAATAAATGTAAAATAGTTTTATTTCAAAATTCTAAACATAACTATGACTAAAATAAATAATAGATATTGTAACACAGGGCAAATAAAATTAATAATTGCATACAATCAAACCAATTATCTAGCCCACCACGTTAAGTTTCATGAAGAACTTGTGATATGGATACTAAATAACCGATAAAAATACTTATATACTTTTTTGTAGATACATACACATACATAATATACATATTAAACACTCAGACCAAGATAAATAGACATTTTAATATACTCAAATATTTGTATGGGGATAGAACCCGGGACATCTGGCGCAGAAGGCGAGTATAAGTGCGCGTACTTACCCCTGCGCTTAACAGGGAGACTAATTGTTTAATTTTAAAATGTAACGGGTTTTGAAAGGTATGGAATAAACAAAATTTAACTGTCTCAGCGAAGTGACAGATAAAAATATCTTTTTTTTTTCTTTTCCTTATGGCTTTCTTCCTGAAAATATCTTTCAAATATGTATGGAGAAGTGTCAAATGAAGTATCATTTAAAACATCATTCGTTCCGAAAGGAATTACGACTGTATGTTACACAATTCCATAAATCACTATCACTATCACATTGCCTTTGAAGGGAATTGCGATAGATTTTAAAATTAGACAATTAGGGGGCAAATCGTCGAATTGCAGAAATTGTGTTAAATAAAGTTGAGGTTCTGTTTGACTTTGCCTTACTGTGTTATTGTTAAGCACTCGCGAAACGATACCTACTAACGAAGTTCATATCAAGATTTGGACGAATTATCAAGATATTCGTCTTAAGTTCTTGAGCATTTTTTTTACCACAAACGTAATTCAATACCAACAATGAACCTTATTGTTAAAGCGATAAAGTATTCTTTATATAAGTAGTAGCAAGATTCTTATTACATGTCATTTTGATGAGCAGAAATGATAAATTTGACGTTTTTGTTACAGGTGATCCATGCGTGAGTCTGTAAGTATCTATTTTTATTTTAAACACTTAAAGTTATTCTGTTTGTCTGTCTCTTTTTTTCGTAAATTGATGTTAGCATCATTTGTCGCTGTTTTCAGTATGAAAAATCCAATTAGTACCTACACTTAACACTTAAAAAAAATAAGATATCCAGATCTATACAAACTTTTTAATCTTGGTTTTCTATGTTGAAAATAAGGAAAACTAAAGATAACCTAGGTACTAGTAGTTCTGATTTTTTTAAATCAATGCATAGATGAAGGTACTTTTCCCGATTTAATAAAATATAGTAGGCTTATTCCTCTTTTTAAATCAAACCACAAATTTTAGGCCGATATCAATCTTACCGGCACTTAGTAAATTTTTTGAAAAAATTATATCTTACCTAAACTCAATTATTAGACTATTTAACAATAAATCAAATCCTTCATAAAAATCATCAGCAGTATTTTTTCTAAAGGTAAAAATACTACTGATGCTGGAATTGCACTCCTCAATAGATAATATAGTATATCATCAAAGGAAACATCATGATTTATTTACTAAGCATAGCGATGTTTCTAATTTTAATACTAGAAATAAGAATAAGCTTGTCGTTCCAAGATTTCGACTTGACAAATGTAGACCCTCGTTTTTGGGGAAAGGCATAGCTTTTTTGAATAAAGTTCCACAACAAGTGATTGAGCTGCCTTTGCATAAATTTAAAATATATGTAAGCAAAGGTCATTACAAGGTAGATGGTTATTTAAAAGATGCATGGCTGTGATACTAACATAAAACATAACTATTGTAATTGTATAAAAGGAAAATATTCTAATAACTGAGTATGAGAAAATGTTAAATATATTTCAAGATTGTAGATTTGTGTTTGGCAAGAGCATGTTCCATTGTAAATGTTGTTGTTTCTGTTAAAGCTGATAAGTTTCTTGCGGCCGTTCTTCTGATCAGCTTAAAGATGCCCTGAATGGCTGGTAGGGGAAAAAAATGGACTATTCGAAAGCACTTATCTATAAGTCTATTTGCATAAAAATCTATGACTGTGATTTTTCATTTCTCGGATAAAGATGACTCGGAACACATAACCGTATCTCTGTGCCAATAGTAGCCCGTAGCAGTGTATTATTACTTTACTCTTTGAGCAGAACGGTCAACTAAATGTTCCATACATTTTGTATGGACGTGCTCTTTCTGTACCGTGGGGTAACCGAGTGGCGAGTGTGGCGACCAAAGAAATTGCAACGAGGTGGAGCCTCGGCTAGGGCTCCGCTTGCACCCATCAGTATACCGTAAATCACTAACTAAAATAAATGACAATCTCAAACCAAAAGAGGTATGTATAAATGACAATAAATTGTCAATTTGTCCGATACCAGAGGTACTCTGGTTATATTTATATTTAATCATTATTATCTGAGAATTGAAAAGTCGTCTATAAATTAGATTTCAAATTGATAACTATCAGTGTTAGTGACCTCAGCTTAAAAATATAGGTAACTACACCAGCATAATACTGTTTTGACTTAGTTTATAGATCCTAAATCGTCTTGAAGTTTCGGCTTGGAGATCATAATGGCTGCTTTTAGCTGGTTCGATATGGTAAACCGGTTGCCGTAAGGTCATGTTTAGTAGTCTAGCCCGACCGCTGTGGGCTCAAATAATATAAAACAGTGCACAGTGGGCTAAAGTGCTGTTTGACTCACGGAAAGAGAGGTTGTTTATTATAGAAATAAAATAGGTATTGCAACGAGTACTATTCAGTTGCAAATATTACGATTGCTTTTTTTGTTCGATACATAGGTGCTCTGAGACATTGTTGGAACACTAAGTGCCGCGGTTATAAAATAACAGGAAAAACATATAAGTAACGGTCTTCTTTTTCACGGAAGATTTTCATAAAAATAAAATCTCTTTACCAGTATTTTTTAATAACATCATGCTATATAAGAGAGCCAACTATAATTAAAAATAATAATGGGAAATTGTGTGACACCGCTTTATTGTACTGTGTCATGCGCTAAGCGGCTGTTTTATTGCTAAGGAAATATTTATACTTAACATACTTAAGTAGTTGTTCGTCGCTAACGAAGTTATATATTGATTTATGATTTTTAGATTTTTTGCATTTTTCAATGCTATTTTCATCCTTATGACAATTTTTAAAATAGAAAAATATAGGTTAAAACACCTCGGCCTCGAGTGAATTCTCAGATAGGATACGAATCCACGACCTTTTCCTTTCTTTATCTCGGTAGCTCAGTGGTTAGAGCAGTGGGCCGGATTCCGAAAGGTCGGGGGTTCATGTCCCATCTGAGAATTCACTTGTGGCCGAGGTGTTTTAACCAATATTTTTCTATTTTAAAATTTGTCATAAGGATGAAAATAGCATTGAAAAATGCAAAAATTCTAAAAATCATAAATCAATTGTATCTCCTCTAAATATAACTTCGTTAGCGACGAACAACTACTTAAGTATAAATATTTTCTTAGCAATAAAACTGCCGCTTAGCGCATGACACAAGTACAATAAAGCGGTGTCACACAATTTCCCATTATTATTTTTAATTATAGTTGTCTCTCTTATCTAGCATGACGTTATTAAAAAATACATTGGTAAAGAGATTTTATTTTTATAATAATCTTCCGTTAAAAAGACGATCGAAATAGAGCATACCTACATCGGATTGCAAATAAATATATTAGAATAATTTTGCAGCAAAATAATAATGAACAATCCATCGGCGACATTATACACTCTGTATTTTAGAACACAATTGAAATTTGTAATGAACTTATGTAAGACATGGCAGCACCTATGTCTTGTCTTCTGCGCCTGTCTTGAAAGATTCGATACCTTCGGGCTCAAAGGGCGTAACCACCATTTTGGACAAAATTAGTTTTAAATGCCATTATTTAGTTTTTTCTGCGCTATCGAACTGTATTTTTAAAGTTCTCAAATTCTGAAAACAATGGTGAATACGACCCCAAATTTCAAGGCTGGTAATGCTGTTTTTTTTGTATTTTTGGACGTAAAAGCAATATATATTAGGCATCATCAAAGTACTGGGCGAAAACGACAATCTCAAATGAAATTGTATAACGAATGGTATTTTACTACTGCCACGCCACAGATAACTATTGCTCATATAAAATGTACTAACAATAATTCAAGTAGATCGTTACAAGGTTTCTACGCTTAGCTAACCGACAAACCCAAACTGAAGCTATTACGATCGTTTCCCTGACCATTTATCTACATATATCGGATTTAACTGACTACTGAATGCCGACCCGTTTATAACAAGCTTTTTGTCGAATACTTTCCATTAGGTTATAAGAAACGGTTTTTTCGTACAGCTTATTATATGAAACTTCTCTCTTTTTATATAACAAAGGTTTTACGAAGCTATATTGCGAATAAAGAAATTTGGATACTTTTTTCTTTGTCGAGAAAAAACTAAGTAATTTTATTTCGACTATCGCATCCCTCCGTCAACTTAAAGTCGTATAAGGAGACATGAAAAAAGTCATTATGATGTCCCAACTCTGATCTGATGCGTACATTAAAATGGCAAAAAATTCCCCAATACGTAATGGATATTTAATACATCCAATGAACGATAAAATACAACCTATAAGGTTAAATAACGAGCGTGAGCGTGATTACTCAAAACACAAACAAACCTACTATTTACCAACTACAGATAATACAATAGAAAAAAATTAAGCCTTGTCGCCATTGGACAATATCAAAGTAAATGACATATGTAACTACAAAATTACCCTTGAGTCGTGTAAACGCGCAATCATTGAAATAATGGCCCTCAAATGATAAATTTGGAGTATCAAGGTTAGCATAAATTAGGCTAAGTTTAGTCGTTCCAATCCTACTTAGGCCTTCGATGGCAATCGTCGTTTATTTAAAACCATTATTACGTCGTTTTCTATATACGTTTTTGGGGTATTGATTGAAGATAATAACTACTGTTATATATAATTTTATTCAAATTGTATTCAATTATTAAAGAGGAGAGGGTAATTAAAGAGTTTATTATTAGAAAAGACCGTTAAAAAACCCCTCCTACGCACTAAGATTTAGTATATTTTTAAAATGTAATAACGCGATTTGGTTCTCTGTCAATACTTGTTCTAGCGCTTGTTACAATGGTTAATAAACTATGGATTAGGCAATGATATATTGGTAAACGACATCGAGACGTTGGAATTTAGGAAATGGAAAATCGCTTAGAAGAGATTCTTTATCCGTTTACAAAGTTATCGATGACAAAGCTAGGAAATGCGAAAATGATGACAAGGAGCCGCCATGAATCAAATGATATTGATATCAAAAGGAAAGTTGTAGGAGATAGGTTTTGTAACTAACGAAAAAAGAAAAACAGATATAACGAAATAGTATGATTTTCATGCTTATGATAAATTTTAAATAGAAAAATATGGAAAAAATTCTCAGATACCACAAGTGAATTCTCAGACGGGAATTCACTTGTGGCCGAGTTGATTTTTTTTCGACTTCAAAAGGATTATTTTAAGCTTTTTAGTTTTTGAAGTCGGTTTTATTAACGCAGTTTTTTTTTTACTTTTTAGTATCTGTTATTGGTTGTTTTGAAAATACAGTTGGATTTTTCTAGGTAAGATTCGGCTTCATGTACATTATAAACAAAGTCTCGTGAAAATTACATCGTCCAAGTAAAGAAAAATGCTAATAAAATATAAACTACTGGACCAAACTAAATATTTTTTTTGTGGAACCAAATGCCAACTACATAAAAAATGACGTAAATCGGATCAGAAATCTCGGCATAATCGGTATACGTACATAAAATAAACTACCAACCGAATTGAGAGCATCCTCCTTTTTAGAAGTCGGTTAAAAATGATACTTATTTCCAAACTGAAGTTACAAAATACTTGCAAAATTAGAAATGACAAAGCTATCATAAATTTTCATGTCACACGAGTAAATTTTACTATTCACCACCATCATTCTGAAAAATTTGCTGCACAGCAATTGATGCTCCAATTTGACATAATGCCTTAATAAAAAAAATTAGTTCTTTATTAATTCATCATTTGCTAACAGGACACTGGTGTCCAGAGAATTATGGAATATCTAGTATGTCGCATTATCTGGGTCCTGAGAGGTAAATGAGATATAACATTAATAGGTTTTTGTTGACAGTATACCTACTCTAAAAGTCAGACAAATCAAAAAAGGCAACATTCATGTGGGTTTCTGTTATTGCTACCAACGAAATAAAAGAACAATAAAATGTTTATTACATCGTATAGGTACAGTGGGTCGCATGTGTAATGTAACACTTGCCGTAGGGAAATAGAACTAAATACATGGTATAACGGTGGTTTTAACAGTTACATTCTTAATAAATGACCATATTTTTGGAAAACCATCTCTAGTCGGTTTAGTTGTATAGAATATAGGATTTAATTTGACAACAGCTAAACATAAATCTTGTGAATACTGTAATGCATGGCGCAGAGCTATAACCACCTTCTCGGAGATCGCGGGTCTGTTTCCTGATGAAGACTAATATTTGTGTTTATAAACATGTTTGTTTGTTTTTTCAGGGTGTTCTATTTCTATTATATTCTGTATGTATTTATAACTTATTTTGGTATATATAATTTAATTGCATACCAATTATTTATACATACCAAAGAAAAGAAAAGATTTTAAATATTTTATATTTGGAAATTACGATTCGAGGCAAATCGGTTAAATAAATAAATAATATTATCTGCTGTTTGTCAATTTGGTTATACATTTTTCCAGTGCAAACCAATTTCAATTTTATTCCACGGAATAATAAAGTAAAAAACCTTGATTTAAGTTTACTTTTTCGGTCTGAGTAGCACTAATTTTCCTGTTGTTTTATTTTCCAAAGTCGGCCATTTTGTAAGTCACGTTCAGGGAAAATGGCTGCGTCCACAAAGTTAAGGCTTTTGAGGAAATGCATTGGCCTTCGAAATAATAGAGTATCTGTGCGGCTACTCTGTCGAGCTTTTAAGAAGAAGTTAGTACCTATTTATTTTTTGTGTGCCATCTTTAAAAACCATCTGACCATAAACTGATAAAACTTCTAAAATTCTAGACATTATGTTCTATTCTTCTTAATGTAAAATGTGAAAAGTATGAATCTATACTAATATTATAAAGCTGAAGAGTTTGTTTGATTGAACGCGCTAATCTCAGAAACTACTGGACCGATTTAGAAAATTCTTAGACCATTAGAAAGCTACATTTCTCCCGAGTGACATAGGCTATATTTTATCCCGATATTCCCACGGGAACGGGCACCACGCGGGTAAAACTGCGAGGATCCGCTAGTTTACTTATATAGTTGAATCTATAATTTAGTACAGAAAATAATAAAAAACAGTACTTCCAAAAAAACATGTTATCTTACCATGCTATTTCGTACTTCCTACGATGCTCATAAAGTACTTAAGCTTGTTTTTTGACGGAAGTTTTGTGACGACTTCACTCAATCATCTCCTTCGAAGTCTGGAGTGGAATGTGTCAAAACATGACAACTTCAATAAAAAAAAACGCAAACTTTAGACATGGTTTCTAAAACATGATGGTAGACCCGCAGCTCATAGCAAAGCGATCGAAGGCACTATACCTAAAATTAGAGATTGTCTGATTGACTTGATCTCTCAAGGTCGTACAATACTAATATTATGGTTTTTATCGTAGGTGAATTCTAAAAATACACTTTGAAATATTCAGACATAGCATAGTAATAACAGTTTAACATAGTATCGCTAATTTGTTTATACTTGTAACTGCGAACAAAAAATATCGGTAGCAGTAAGTTACCTATATAATTGCCAAGGATTCCGTATATTTACGAAAATATTGTTGCTTAACCTCTCATGCCCCGAGTTATGTATCCAGAGAACAAGTGACGAATTAATGGTAAAAAATAACAGCAAGTTCGTAAGATTATTCAATTCAATTAGTTCATCAAACATCAAACAATCGTTTGATAATGTTTCGTGGTCCTCGCCAAAGGTGCAGAAAAAAAAGAAAACTGGTAGGAAATCACATGATTGCGGATCTAAATAGTACAAAAAAATTATATAAAGTGGCAGTAAATGATCGTACTTATATAATTAATAAAGTTAAAGTGTATAAAAAGTTATTGATCATTCAGTATTGATCTCTAAAAATTACTTTACCAAATAAAAAGCTATCGTTATTTATGATATGGTAGCAGTTAATATTTTTTACTTAAATAAAAGCTATATTGTGATAAAAAATATATAAAAACATTGCAGTTAATTTATATTTTAATTAATGATTATTGTATTATTTTCGTAGAGATTCGTGTGTCCAAAGATAATATTACGTCAACTGTAATTAATTGATAATGTGATGTGCATATTTTATATCTATGCGTGTTTAGAATAATGACCCCTCGCTGCCAAAACAGCTGTTAATTAATTAAAAGGGATGTTTTAATTCCGCAAAATTTCAATAATCATTAATTACCTAATGGTTTAATTATTTAGATTGTATTTGGAGGCCTCATGACGTTTAGAAAATATATAATTTAAAAATAACTGTGATCGAACGCTCGCTTAATTTTAATTACTTCTTTTGCGTGTGTGGTTTTAATTAATTTCATTTTAAAATTTTAGTTTTGTAAAGATGTGATTAGTACCCAACAACTCGTTATTGTATTTTATGTCTTGTTTGCTCTAAATATTTGTTGGGGTTATCCCATAGATACCAGTGGCGAGAGGTCGAAATCAGGCGAAGGTAAGCCGGACCACAAAAAATTCACAAATCGGAGAATATATAATATTCTCATGAAAATAAAATAATGTAGCCACTTTGCAACTAACTGATATCCACGTATATTTAAGAATTTGGCATGGACGTATTATACTAACAGGACTGACTAGTCGCAGCTGAAAAGCGAGCCGAGCGAGATATGTAGTACAGAGGCCCTGTGTCCCTTTCTAAGAGAGTGACCAGAATTTTGTTGTTACCTGGAAAAAAAAAATTAATACACAGGACCTAATAATTTATATTTAGTTTTTAATTTAGAATTAAGTTAAAGAGATGACTATATGACCAGTAGGATAAATTCTACTAAACAATCGCTACCGTACTTCAGAAAGTCACAGTCACCCTTCGGAGTTGCACATAGACTGATTATATAAAACAATATTATCAACAAAAAAAATACAAAATATGTAATTTTGTATCAGAGATTGAAGAATATGCTTTAGAATGTTCACTGTAGCCGAGTTGACTTTTCCAATATTTTTCTATTTAAAATTTATCATAAGTATAATAATAGCATTTAAAAATTCAAAAATTCAAAAATCATTAAATACAAATACATCGTTAAAAGCACAGACCTATATTGAGATAGACGGTAAAATTGTACCTACCTTGCGTGTCAAAAGTTAGATCCACGGTCAAAATTTTCCGATCCAAGTCAGTCCGTTTGAGACCATTGCCACGAAAACAAGAAACGAAAACGGTTAATAGTGCAGAGCTTTCTTGCAAGAGCTCAGCAATAACATTTCCACATTACTAAATCTCGCTCGTGAAGTCATTGTAGGTACGAAAAATTCGACAAACTAGGTTCTCATACAGTTTGACGCGCTCTTTTCTTATATCTCGATATAGGTATGTGGGTAAAAGTGATAACAACCATCCCTATCTCAAAGAAATTTGCCTTTTGAACTAACAAAAAAAAAACAAGTGGTTAGGTACGTCCTCTTTTAGTTTACCTCTCTACCAAAATTTACCAAGAAAATGTACCGAAGATTACTTGTTTTGTTCGTGTGATTAACGTTCTACATATTTTTTTATAAGGATTTATTTTAGTCGCTCGCTCGTCGCTTAATGATCTTTTTGTACAATCATTAGACAAGACACATATTTACTCTCTGGGTGGTCTATTTTCATCATTTTGTGATGTTCGGCTAAAAACCTTATTTTTGTAACATTGAAATAAATTTTGTAACATCCCTGAAATTCGTGTAATTGGTATTTCCATTTTTCGCTATTTCGGAAAGTTTCGTTCATAAAGCCTTCCTTATTGAATAGGCGCTTTTGAATTAGGAGGGTATGATATTAATTTGATAGATGTTACTATTCATTTTTATTATTAATTCATGTAAGCCAACAACATGTTGTACAAACATTATTGATTCATTTAGCTATGGGGTTGGGTTATTTCTAAGGAATAATGTTATTGTTTTTATATTTTCTTGTTTCGTAAGCGTGCTTTTGTATAATTGTTTTTTGTTTTATGTTTATCGTGTGTCTGATGTCACTACTGTGTTCAGCAGAATATCAATGCAGCGGGCCCTACGTCTGCTGCATATAAGCTGTTTTAACATTGTACATCATTGTTGTACTTTTTGTGTTTATATTAGGTTTATATTCTTTATCTATATTAAATAACTAATAAGTAGTTATTTATATTATATGACAGATTGAATTCAAAATCTTAAATATTCGTGTGTTTTCTTACTTCTCATTAAATTGTAATAAGTTAGCCAAGTTATTAAGCACCGCTATATTACCGTCTGTAATCCTTTGCTCTACGATTAAAATTAAAGCATCCAGCAAAAAGTATAACATTTATTTGTCTATTACGGTAATGTCTATGATACTAGTTTGTCGTGTGTCATTTGTCTGCGTGTAACGGTTGCACCGTATCTATTATTAAATTGAATGGGCCAAAACCCACGCGGCCTGAGCCCCGGCGCACAGATAATGTTAATCATTTATACGCATTGCGGATGACAACTGTTAGTGATTAAAGAAAAAAGATATGCAAACTTTTTGTGAGATTAAAAATGAAAAACGCGTTTTTAGCTCTCTGTTTAAAGTTTGACCTCTTTCGAAGAAGTTTTAAGTTTTGTGAGGCAATGTTTTGTTTCTAATTGTCTAACGCTCGAAATTAATAACCTATCTGTAGATGTGGATTGGGATATCTGAGATTGTTGCCTGGGATACTGGGGTCTTTGCCTAGCAACCGTCGTTATTTTGGTCATATTAACAAAAATATCCTAGGATCTCAGATAGCCCTATCCATATCTACAGATTGGTTATTAATTTCGGGAGTTAGTAATAAAAGTGATGCTATAATATATAAATTTGGCATGCTTACATGTAATGTAAAATCGTCACTATAGAATCCAGACCTCCAAAACCTTAAAATATAATAAGAAAATTACCTAAACTATTAACAGATCCAGATGATATCACTTTTTTAGAAATTTGCAGATGGTACTAATCTGAGCTGCTCATATGGTGCTATACAAACAATGGCACACCTCAAATCGTGTCCTGCTTGTCTTTTTTTTTTCGCCCTTTCTGAGTAGCGGTCAGGCAACCCTCCGGACGCGGGAGATGGAGGTGGTGAATCCTGCATTGGATACCCCACAGCCGGCTGTGACGAGGGTTATGTCAGACTCCTACTGACTAAACACCACCTGAAAGTCGCTGTTACTCGGAAAACTAATTCAACTCTATCTAAGGCGACCACGCCCCTTGGGGGGCGTGGCGCAGACCTGCTTGTCCTAAAACCTGCATGCAAATTGATCTAAAGTCAGTCACCGACAACGCTATCGAGGAGGCCAAATTCTGAACCAAAACTATTTAAATTTGTCGTCGAAACGATAAGAAAAAGATTAACAGATCCCAATAACAGATCACAATTTTCCTGTAACTAACAAGTGCAATCATTAAGCGACTCTCGCCTATGTGTCACGAACGAAAACAGTTTCAAAGAAACCAGTCGTCACCTACTCCCGTTGCTCACAAATACAATCAGATATCTTTTTCTCGACATTAACGCAACAGTTCTCGATACGAAAGAGTGCATAACACCGATTTACTTCTGCAAGTACAAACCAACAAACGTAGACAATTGTGCAACAACTAATGTCAACACTGAACGTTTAGTCCCACGCTTCCGTTCGTAATAGTGTTTGGTGTATTTGTAATTGCAAATATTTATATTGATTTCGAGTGAAAAAGTTTCGCACGGTATATTCCACCAACTTTCCATATAAAGCAGGATTAGATTGAATTCATATCCCTTTGAGTAGGTAGTTGAGGGTTAGATGATAGACTTTCTTTATATTTTTGTGGCCAATTCGGTTTTAATTAATGAATGTCGTTTGCTTTATTTATATAACGGTGGGGTTAGGTTACATTAAGTTAAAGTTATAAGTATATTTATACTAATATACTGTAATAATATAAAGGGGCTTGGATAACTTTGTATGGACTAGTGGCGTAATTTTTTTTTTCAGCGGTTGCCTTTTTTTTTAATACTGTTATAAAACATCACAATCAAGACATATATCTTACTGATTAACTTAGTCTTTAGTTATAAGGAACTGAGATATGATTTTTTCTTGAATTTTTTTCCTCAATAATACTCTAAAGAAAGTCGATAAAAATCTGAAATCTCGGTTCCGATATAGTTAACTAATTTTAATATTTTAAAATTTACAATTTCCTTAAGTGGCCGTCATTTTCGACTTTTAGTAAAAATTTGAAAATGACGCCAACGTTACCCATACCTTCTTCGGCTTGCTCTAGATTTTATATGATGTAATCCTACCCAAGTTTTCTTATGTATTTTATTCGGCATATCGCTCTTAATTTAATATATGTAATCGTTAACCGTCAAATGAGTCTGAAATACGAGACAACAATCGAATCTGTCATCTCATCTTATAATCTCGATTACATCACTTCCGCCATTTGCGTTGTATTTTTATTACATTTTAGACTTTATAACAAGTGAACAGTGATTATTAATACATACCTACTCAGCTGTCAAATAAAAGTAGTGTGGGTCTATTGAAAATTAAAAAATAAAAAGGCACTCTTGCGCCGTTGTTGCTTGTAACGTCTTGCAGAAATACTTTAGCCATCGTTATGAAACAGTCTTTACTTTCTGTTTGGATAACGATACTGAAATATACAAGTTAGGAAATATATACACGTTGTTTACGGCCGCTTTAGTTCCATAAAGTTTCTTCCTTTTCCAGATAATGGGCGGTGATTATTTTTTATGTAACTTTATCTGTGGTTTGGACTTGGGACTTTTTTGTCCCGAGGGAAGGGCCGGTCGCGCCACCGTGCTGACCTAATTTATACTTGGCCAGCCTTCTGACCTCACCTTTATACGAGTAATATGGGCTTGACAGTAAGTTACAATATGACACCAATACTAGTAAAGTAATACCGTCTAGTGATAGGTAATACAAAAATTACGATGATGCCATTTCATTTATTATGATAGTAATTTTGAGATACGATGAAAAGTTGCTTTTCTGATAAAACTTTATTTCGATGGGAGTGTTTAATTAGTTTTTAGTTAGTTTATTGTAACATATTTCTTATTTTTGTTCAAATTGCACGAATATAGCCAATAATACATTACATTATGCAAATCTATAGTTAATTCCATTTCTTTTTCTTTGGGCCGTTTAGTGACCACTACCTATTAGATAGTTTGTAACATTCTTTTTATTTCAGACACGAATAATTTTATCTTGGAAAAGTGCCTGATTACCTTTACTTACAAATTTTGAAGTTAAAACAGCGTTGAACTTCTAATTAAAATCGTCGCAAATGCTATACATTACATTTATCTAAAAACGAAAATGACATCAAAAATTTTATTCGTCTTTAAGCCTTCATCCTAAAGTTCCACAAGTTTAAATGTCGAGTGTATATCAAACTAGATTTCTGTCCCAATGTTAGTAGGTAGTTAAATCTGATATGCATTAAATGGAATACTACAATGATTTCTGAGGGTAATATATTATATGGTGGTTTAGACATAGTGCGATTGTAAGTTATAGGGAAGCTCAGTATGTAAGGTACTCTCACTTTTGTAGCAATAGAAGGTTACTGGAAGGACCAGAAGCTAACGCAAGATATATTGATGTGAGGGCAAAGGTGATATCGTCCACGACTTAATGCTCAACAATGAAAAAAATGCAGTTTCAATTATTCAAGTAAGAGTAATATTTTATAGTTTTATTCATAAATATGCAATACAAAAAATATTCAGGTACTGAACCTATCACCATCTAATAGAAAACCTTTAATTCTTATATTCATTTAGTAGTAAGAGGCTATCTTTTATTGTACTAAAATTTCGAATTGCAGATTTATTTTAGGGTAAATTGAGAATAACATTCCATCCGATAATCATTTGGTATAATCTTATCATTTACTAGATTATCTACCTTGCGAGATATCTCTCAATTTGAAGTATTTATAACCCACATAGTTATCTTGCAAGCGCCGTGGGTGTAAGAAAATGTCTTGTCACATGAAAATTGTTTCCAATTCCCACAGGGGATAGAGTAATTCATATCCATCGGCAAGACACCGTAAATAATCACAAATTGCTATGCACGAGCCTCAGCAAGCGGTAATTATTGCAAAAAAACCAATATCATAGAATACGGGAGAAAAGTCTGGTACACACCGAGTGAACGCGGTTTTGTTTACCCATAACTAATACACAACGATAGTTAATATTTTTGCACTTTTACGAGCTTACTATTAACAGCTGTAAATACTTATTAACTAGTATGCAAATCTGTATAGACACAACAAATCTAAACCCTTTACTTCATAATTCGTTCATAATAAATTGGTATGAGTTTACAGTAACTTACTTTTGTCTGCGCATAACACTGATTTAGTAACGCACGACTGTCATAGTTTTTTCCAAATAAGACTGGTCATTATTTAAAAAAGAAACACGAAGCTAAGTATTACACGACGACAGACATTTGCAACATTTATTCAGGAAGCTACTTAATGTTTCAGATTGCATCCAAGTTTTGCAAGAATTACCTAAACTTTTTTGTGTTACAAAAGTTTTAAATAATATGGGGCTAAGTGGTAGGTAGTGTTGTGTACAAAGAACTCAGTTTTTATGTGATAAATATTAAACAAGAAAATATACTAGAAAAAAGCAACTAGTCTCATGTCGCCCTGACGGGATGGCATGAGACTAGTTGCTTTTTTCTAGTATATTTTCTTGTTTAATATTTATCACATAAAAATAGCATTGTAAAATGCAAAATTAAAAAGTTATTACTCAGTTTTTGTTTATGATTTTTGAATTTTCGCTTTTTTCAATGCTATTTTATACTTATAATAAATTTTAAATAGAAAAATATTGGAAACACATCACACATCAACAACAATCGGCCACAAGTGAATTCTCAGATGGAACTTGAACCCACGACCTTTCACTTGTGGCCGAGTTGATTTTTTCCAATATTTTTCTATATAAAATTTATCATAAAAGTATAAAAATAACTCAGATTTTTATTAACGGCCATATCAATGTCATCGTTACCACAGTATGGTATTAAACGGTACGATTATTAAGCTTCGTGTGACACGTACCTTAAACGCCTATACATAATGGCAGTGAAAATATCAGCCACCGTGCTCAGGCGCATTTCTTGCGGACTTTCACTAAAAGATTAGAGTTTTTGTACCATTTCTACTTAGTTCAATGGATAAGTTTTAACGTTTATCGTCTAGATCTGACACCGTCTTACTGTTTTCTATCGATTGTCTAGGTGTCTGCCGTAGGAACTGATAGTGTCACGACAACTTTTTGTGCTTTGACAACATAAAGCAACAGTGGTATACAATTACACATTTTTTCTGAAATGTGATGTTCCAATACAAAATAACATAATTAAAACTTTTGGTGGAAGGACTGGTTGTAAGTCCGCCCGGCTAGCTACCACCGTCTGAGCTAATTATGGCGCCATAACAACAATGTTTTCAGCATTGTTTTGTTCCGGAAGTTAGAGATAAGATAGCTAGTTCCTCAGTGATTGAGGATTCCGGGAGAGGCTCGCTTCCATCTTCAGCCTTACACTGACATGAGACTAGTTGCTTATTTCTAGTATATTTTCTTGTTTAATATTTATCGCATAAAAATAGCACTGTAAAATGTAAAATTAAAAAGTTATAAAACGAAATTTTCTTCCATTAATTATAACCCTGTCTCACTCTTATAGTCGCGATGCGTCACACTGGGGGCGGGGAGGGGGGGAGTGGGAAGCATTAAATACGGCTGTTTGGGGCCATTTTACTCACTCGGTGCTGAGATTGGCACGGTCTAACAACTCCTGAGGATGCTCCGTGTGTGGGCGAAACACGTGTAGAGTAGTCGGTGAAGGTGCAAGGTGTGTCACTGGGCTGCATCTGCATTTTTTCTTGCGGAATTACGCGACATATTTTTCGTTTTCTACTAAGATATGGATTTCCGCCAAGTAACGCCTGATTCTATCAAAAGAAATTTTCTTCATCTGAAAATACCTTATATTAGCAACAGTCCTAATTTAAGTAATGGTCAAATATTTTAGAATCTTTGCATTTTTCAATGCTTTTTTTATGCTTGAAAAAACCATAAGTTTATACTTATTACTAGTCAAACCGTTATGTTACATCATGATCTAGGTCCTTCTGACTGTGAGATTTTTTATCATAGATCTCTTCTCTTCTCTCGTCTTATATCTTATATCTATACTAATATTATATAGAGGAAAGATTTGATTGTTTGTTTGTATGTTTGCATTGAATAGCTACTGAATTGCTACTGAACGGATTTGGATGAAATTTGGTACACAGATAGTAGATAGCTTGGTAATGAACATAGGATTTTATCCAGATATTCCCATGGGAACGGGAGCTACGTGGGTGAAATCACGAGCGGCCGCTAGTATTATACTCGTATCTTTACTACGTAATATTGTAAAGAGGAAAGATTAGATTGTTTGTTTGTTTGTTTTCATTGAATAGGCTTCGAAACTACTGAACGGATTTGAATGAAATTTGGTAGACAGATAGTAAATAGCCTGGTTAATAACATAGGATTCTTTTATCCTGATATCCCCACGGGAACGGGAACCACGCGGGTGAAACCGCGAGCGGCCGCTAGTTTATCATAACATGATTACCTGAATGGAAACTTTATACTTAAGTACCTACCAGTGGCAAAGGGTTTATACATACCGATTCCCATCGGCTTCTCTTTTAGAAATCCCACCCCACCTATCCACCATACAGTTGAGAGAAATTGTTTGTCCGCTTTCCCTTCTCCATATTTTGACCATTCGCCACTGGTACCTACGTAGCTTTATTCTTCTCAAAATATTATCTCTGGTTTTGAAATTTTTGAAATCGACCGACTGGAGTTATTGACTGAAATTGATTGAAAAAATTGACTTGCTAAAATAAATTTTTTAACATTGTCATATATGGTTTATCCTTAAACTCTAGACACAGAACGATGCGGCTTTAAGAACCTTACACATTTCCTATGTCTTGAAAATAAACTCCAGTTTCAAGTCGCGTTAAGAACGGAAGTGAGTGGGCACGATTTGTGATGACTGCGTACTTCCGGGGACGTGATTGATCAACACGGTGAGACTGCAAGTCGTCTCGTCAAAACAATTAATTAAGGCTTCATGGTGTGATAGATTTGCTGCTTAATCTTCATTTGATAAACTTGCTTGTTGGGCATGAGTTGTTAAAAAAAACAATTTTTTTATTCTGAATCAACAAAAAATAAATAACGAGACGATTCTTTTATACTCATTAGGATTGTACGATTTTGTTTTATTCAATTTTCAAGTGACAACAGCGCAGCGCCAAAAAGGTATATCTAACAAGCCAAGCCAAGTCAAAATAATCGAAAACTGAAAAAAAAGTCTAAATATGTGGTTTAGCGTTGTTATCGGTTAACGAGACCATTCTAAGTTTCTGGACAGTCTTTCAGTCATATGGTGTTTCAGTCATACATTTGTTTTTTAATATGGTAATAAGATCCTGGTTAATAATTTCCATCTGTTTAAAACACACAGCCAATGCAAAGTAACTTAGGTACTACGTCAAACTCACAAAGTGCTCAAGCCTCTATGATGTTCAAGTGTTTGTTCCTTTGAAATGCTTTCACGATTCACCGAGAGGACCGTAAACTGTCATTCAAGTAAGGGCCTGGCAGGACGAAAGCCGATATCTGAATTTCCTGAGACCAACCGACTTCATAAACGACCTCTTTGCTCACTCAAATGAAGCAGGTTGTATACAGGCTATAATAAAAGAGATCACTTATAAATACCTTCACCATAGACTACAGTGTATGTTTTAATTAATAAACATGTGACGATCGAGATTTAAGCCCGTAATTATGTCATGGGTCTGAATTATTGCACCAGATAATTTTTCACATTTTTCTTTGACAAAATCCTTTACATTTTCCGTGTGAGTTCCATATTTAGAGGAAATTATTTTCCATATTCATTTAGCAAGTTTTGCGCTGCTCTATCCTTATATTTTGCACAGTAGCAACATATTTGTTACCACTATTTAACTGATTTCAAAAGAATTAAAAACAAATGTTATTCTGTGACTTTTGTAAATAAAGTGTTGGATTAGAATTGTAAAAAATCGGTGTCAATATTTTTCCTGCCCAATAAATGCGAGAGTAGCGATGTATGTGTAATCGTATAATAAATATGAATAAGTAAGTTTTTTTCCTTTCTTTATAAATATCTTCTAGTGTATGACAAATCTGTTACCTAATACACATCAGTAGGATACGCAGTATAAAAAGCAAGTGTATGTAAATTATGTACGCTCAGTGCATCTCAACAATCGAACAGGAAACCGTACGTTATGGAGATTGTAATACTCTTCTTCCGTATTTAATACATTCCCTTCTAATAGGTATTCAACTCCTATACAGTAATAATACGCACTTTAAGCATACTTAATAACCGTAACGTATAAGTACCTAAGACTTGATGGGATTAATATTTTATGTGTATTGTTTTTTAATTTCCACGGAAAAACGGTTAGTCTTCATTAATTTCTTCGTACGTGATGTTGAGTGATGATAAGGCTGAGGGTGGAATCACATTTCTCCCGAAATCCGTACCCGCTGAGGCTATTTTATGCCCTTGCTACTGGAACACAACAACGCTGAAAGCATTGTTGTTTTGGTGACAGGCAGGTTTACAACATATTTTGGTCTGATAACGGTTAGTCTTGGTGGTACCACAAGACCTCAGATGTGGTTATTTCAACTACAAGGTCAATAAAAATCAAAAATGCTTTTGCTTTTTTCGTTATGAATGAATATTTTTTTATGAATATTTTGTCAATTTCTTTTCAATTACGAATAAGTGATTAATTACGAATTAGTTTGAACGAAGAAATAAATCACTTTAAATTCTTTCTTTTATAGATTAGAACCCCTTTCATATGAGGGAATCGAGAGAGTTATTTTCCAAACAATATAAAACTATCCATCGGAAACTAACAGATTCTCCAGCAAAACATATACATTATAATACACACATAGGTTTTAATTACAAAAATACTTTCCATCCCTTAATGAAGATTCATTACTTCTTAGACTCATTTAATATAAATCTTGAGATAAATATCTTAGTAATTCCACCTGATGTTGATAATGTTGATATACATCCTGCTATTGCTAAGCATTACTTTAATCAGTATCTGAAGAATCTACGATACTTACAATTAAAATTACAAACCTAAGTATAAAAGAATTGCATCCATTGAATGACTGTACCACCTTTTATATACTTGTACTTGAGGTATAATCAACTGAACATAAATATGTACATACATGTATAAATATATCTAAAATGCAAATGTTTAATTACCGAAGATGCGTTATACTATACGTCAAGTTGAAAAAATCATGCAACGGATGATCGGCGACGTAAATCGGTCAGTGTGACTAGTGACCCTTAGTTTTGATATCACATTCGAATCATTATCTGATTCAATGTCAGCTAGGTACGTTGTTTTTGTTTTTTATTTATTTAAGGACATTTACAAGACGTAACCAAACTAACCACTTACTTTGCAGTTTCTTAAAAAGAAGTCAACTCATGATGAATAATTGTTAAGCATGACATCACAGCTATCGTGATTATTCGTGATGTTCGTGATCGATCGATCGGAAAGAAAAATCCATTAAGAAACAAGGAAGTCGAGCTGAATCTTTATTCAAGGATTTTTGTTTGGACGAATTTAAAATTTTGCAATTTACTTTTAGAATTGCAAATTACCTAATTTAGTTTACATCGCTCTTTCATTTCTCATTTCTTGAACTAAACTTCTATCAATTCTTGATAGAGGTTCAAAACTTTACTTTAATCATCAAATTAGGGTTTATAAATTCCCGGACTTTTTTCGTTCCCGGGAAACGCGAACAAAATTCCTTAGTTTTTTCGAAATTTTGAAAAAGTTAATATAAACCATCTACTATTTATGTCTTATTTCTTCATTATATAATTACAATCAAAAGTGTCTAGGGATCAAGCACTTTTTTAACCCTAAAAATATACAACTTTCTTCTTTAATTATTTTTTCTATCATAAATAAGTCGCTGGAACTGCAGGCGTGAATTGGCAAATTTCATAGTTCAATCAGTAAAGTTTTGCATTTAGAACAATTTGTAAAATGGTCAAACGAACTGCGCTAAAGATTGAAACAAAAAAACATCTTGCTAATTGAGATTATTTTACGTCGCATGAAAAATTATTTTTATTAACACAAAGAAAATCTGGTCAAATAAATCAGAGATGTTTTCCCTACTTATTTTAAGATAATACAAATTATTTAAAAGCAAAAGTAATTGTTAAACTATTTTGTCCAGCTATTTGTATGTGGAGGCCACACTGTGCGCCGTAGGGCAGCATCCCACTCTCACAACCTTTTTTTTTATAATAGGAGAAATGCTTTAACGCATCTCTCGCCTCCAGGTGTAGGGGCGATTCGTATATTGGACTCTTGGGTACTACCAACTAAAACTCCTAGTACTTGCCCTCCTGGCCGCCATTGGTCACGGGGGGTAGGGTTCGCAATCACCCCTAACAACTCTCACAACCTAAAAAACATAAATAGTATCGCAATCAGTAAGGCCCCTGTAGTCTCATATATTGGCATAATAATTATCAATAGATTTGATTATTCGTAAATTTTTAACCGTAATTATTCGTAAACAATTGAATTTGAAGAGAGAAGAAAAAAGCTTTCCATAACTATTATATATTTGTTGATTGTTGATATTGGTTAGAATTAAAATTAAGTTTAAAGAATTATTGTGGTAAAATAAAAGTAGCATGATTTTTCGGAACAGAATATTGTAATTGGTTGAGTTACGCGGTTAAATTACTGTTTAAAAAGGCACAATGTAATTGTATAACTGTTTAATACTTATTTGATAAGTACTTATACTTTCTCCTGCTTAAATTTCAAACTCGCAGTCAAACCTCTTGTTAGGTTTTGCGAGATTATGTAACCTGAAATTTTATCATTTGTTATTTTATAAAATAAATACATAAAATAATACTAAATGCTTACGCAAAGTTATTCCGTCTTGGAAAGTTTAAAACTTCAGACGGTACTTTTGAAAGTTGTATTGAATTCCCGACTACCCTGGATTTTCGACCAAAATTTCCCGGGAATTCCCGTTCCTGGGAATACGGGGAATAAACCCTACATCTAATTATTAGTTACTACCTACTTTTTTTACAAATAGGAAAGTTTGTTCTGTAAGTTTCTTTATTTTTCAATGTATCCATCACCAGTTTTCTCCATACCAAATTTCATTAAAATCGGTTCAGTGGTTTACGCGTGAAAAGGTAACAGACAGACAGAGTTACTTTCGCGTATAACTCATTAAGTATAGATATTCATGAAAATATTAAGTTTATAAGTTACCTCATAGAGATAGCGCCAACAGCCACACTGTAAGTCCTTATTTGGCCAGCATATGCATGCGGGTGTGCATGCGAAGGTGTAATAACTTGTTATGACGTTAACAATGGCTGCTAACGCATTTTTTTATAGTCCACTTGCCGTGTTTCCCGAGAAGAGATATCGTGCACACGTGATTTGAATATTTACTCCTATTAAGGATGCTAGCGATGCAATAAAGATAACTTAAGTAATTTTATAAATGAGAGAAATACTATAGATGGGCAGTTATTTGCCCTTACTCCTAAAATAGTACGTACTGCTACGAAGCAGTAGCTAGTTAGTCTGTTTGACCTACTGAAAATTTTCGGTTTACGTCCTAGACGGTATACTAGCGACACGTAGTTACCAAAGAACTTATAAATTAAATATACATCGCACTAACGCAGTCAATTTTAAGCTACTGTATACCAGTTTGGGGTGGATCTAGAAAAACAAAAATATTAGAGCTAGAAAGGGCTCAAAGACTATTATTAAAAATTATGCACTTTAAGCAGACAGAAGGTTTGTTCCGATATGCTGAATTACTCACTGTCCGAAAATTATATATTTTAAACGTAGTACTTAAGGTTCACTGATCGACTGGTTTTACAATGCCCTAAATAAGAAAAGGAAAAATAATGTAATACCAATAAGACACACGAAAACAGTTTTTGCTAGTACTTAGACAGTATGATCGACAATCAGTACACTCAACCATTCATGCACTATAATTTTTTGTAATTAACTTATAATTATTACCCTAAAAGTTACCCTTAAAAACTCAATCGTTTGTATCTATTAAGTTTTAGGAAGAGCGGACACTCCTGACACGAGTGTTTTTAAAATACTTAAAAGGAGTGTTCCAATATCTTGTGTTCAATGTTGATTGAGGAACTGGAATAAACATATTTTTATTTTTATTATTTTTACTAGCGGCCGCTCGCGGTTTCACCTGCGTGGTTCCCGTTCCTGTGGGAATATCGGAATAAAAAGTATCCTATGTTCATAAACAGGCTATCTACTATCTGTGTACTGAATTTCATCCAAATCCGTTCAGTAGTTTTTGAGTCTATTCGTTGCAAACAAACAAACAAGCAATCACATCTTTCCTCTTAATAATATTAGTATAGATATAGATTACATGTATTCGACTCGTGCTGTATGACAGTTTAGACAAGTGATTAAGTGCACATGTGTTGTTTCAGTTACTTCCGGCATCAATATAAAATCATATATTTTCAAGTTTTATACTTCTGTTAAGAAAAATATAATAACAGTCTATAAAGTCGAAGCAGATTATTTTGCCCTAAACTAGGAAAACTTGTGACTAAAAGTTAAAACCATTTGACGAAAATTTAATTTAACAAACACTTTAACTCTTGTTCCTCATAGTGGCCTATTACTTCTAAACTCACCAACTGGTTAACTAGATTTTGGTGTGTAGGCAGCCCTATATAAAATAACTCGAGCGGAAACAAAAAAATGTGTGAACAAACAAGAGGGTGTCGTATCGAGATGGGTGTGCGTTAGAAAGGAATTCTATAATCCGTCTGGCGGACCCGAAATTAAGTTTTTTTTATTTAAAAGTAAACTTTTTGACAAAACTTTTTATAAGTAACAAAGGTTAAAGGGGACTTCTGTAAATTTATAAGAAGAAATTCTGTTCTTTGAAAAAATGATGAGAATTTATTTCTTCAGATTTATAACAATTTAGTTTGCAGCATAAATTAAACATTTTAATATTTTCGCCATGTGAATATCTTGCCAGCAGTTACAAGTACAGGTACTTTACCTGATAAGCTTTAGGTACTACCCTGTAAGACATTGCTACAATGTAATTTAGATATTGTTGTAGAAGGCATACGAAAGATGATTTGAAAATTATTAATACTAGTTTTAGACCTCTTCTATATAAGATGAAGACTTCAAAACTCACGATAAGTTCAGTGAGTACCACAGATTATACAACGTTATTGTTTGTTGACCCAAAACTTCAAAACCATTTATAGTACTTGTACGAGATTTTCATCCCGCACTTTAAAGAGGATATTCAAATAAGACGGCAACAGTATATTTACAACTGTGTATTATGTACATAATATTTACAACACCCACAGATAGCATTAGTTATCAAATTGTGGTAATTATAATTTCACTACCTGAAAATATATATCATTTTTCTCGTAACTGTCATGACTGACAAGTCCTTGTTTTATCTTTCTTATTTTGTGGAAGATCGAAAACAATGAGGTATTAAACCTCTTTCGACCCCCACATCACCCCCCTACGGAGTGAAATAAAAACAAAAATAAGGAAAAAAAACTTAGGACTAAACTTAGAACTAACAAGTAACAATAACAACTGAGTAGTTACAAAATACAATGAAAATACATAGGTATATTAAACTTTAAACCCTAAACCTAACCTTCCTCCCAGACCGTGTTTGATATACCGGTGGCTGAGAAGATGGACTTGGTAAGGAGGTTAAAGGAGGCCCAAGATCAACAGGTAATGGATCCGAAAGAGAAGGCTCGCTCAAGATAAATGCTGGCTTGACACGATCGAGGCTTACAGTAAGATGCCTTTCACCCACCAAAATTGTCAAGGTTTTGCCATCTTGAGCACGGGATATAACTTTATGAGGGCCTGAGTAAGGTGGCTTTAAAGATGATTTAATCGTATCATCTCTTAAAAATACATGAGTTGCCGACTCAAGATCTTTAAAAATAAAAGTATGTCTTTCACCGTGGCGCGAGGGTGGAGTTGGGCTTAAAGACGCCATGTGTTTGCGAAGTTGTTCTGCAAAAGCAGAATCTCCGATAAGCCCTAGAAGAGAAGAGGGGCACACAAACTCACCCGGCAAGTGCAAAGGTTCTCCATACACAAGATCAGCCGGAGACGCCTGAAGATCTTCTTTAAAAGAAGAACGCATGCCCAAGAGGACAATTGGCAAGGCTTTATGCCACGTGTCATTGTGACACATGAGAGCTGATTTAAGATGCCTGTGCATGCGCTCTACAAGACCATTCGCACAAGGATGGTAACTAGTGGTGCGAATTCTTTGTATACCACAATAGCGCAAGAGACTCTGAAATAGGCCGGACTCAAATTGACGTCCCTGATCTGTAGTTATAACAGAAGGAACGCCAAAGCGAGATATCCATTCCCTGAAGAAAGTCTCAGCGCATTGTTCCGCCGTCATAGAAGTCATCGGCCAGGCCTCCGGGCATCTAGTAAACCTGTCCACAGCTGTGAGACAGTACTGAAAACCACCACTGTGAGGCAGAGGACCGATGATGTCGATATGAACATGACGGAAACGCTTAGATAGTAAAGGAAATTGTCCAAGGGGAGTAACAGTATGTCTGGACACCTTGCTACGTTGACAATTCAAACAGGTTCGCGCCCAGTTACGACAGTCACTCTGAATACCAGGCCACACAAATCGCTCAGCAACTAAGCGAGCAGACGCTCGCGGGCCAGGGTGGCTAAGTCCATGCAGCTTGTCGAAGTGTAGGCGGCGGAAAGATGGAGTCAGGTATGGTCTTTGCTTCCCCGTTGACGAGTCGCAGTAAATGGATACATCCGTGCCGGGTAAAACCACCTTCTCCAGTTTGAGTGAGGAACTAATAATCATCCTTTGCAACTCCTCATCCGATGCCTGATCTTGAGCAAGGGCAGCGAAATTACCTTCCAAGGAAAGAGCGTCTACGCGAGACAGAGCATCAGCAACGACATTGTCTTTTCCACTGATATGCACTATATCTGTCGTAAACTGGGAAATGAAAGAAAGCTGATTGAGCTGGACAGGCGGCAACTTTTCACGCCGCTGGGAAAACGCGTAAATTAATAGTTTATGGTCAGAGAAAACCGTCACATGTTGCGCCTCCAATATATGGCGAAAATGCTGCACCGCTTCATATACCGCAAGTAACTCACGATAATAAGCTGGCCAGGTGGTCTGTTTCACCGACAGCTTCTTACTGAAGAATGCCAGCGGTTGCCAATGGCCTTTTATGTTTTGCTGTAAACAAGCTCCAACATGGCTCGATGAAGCATCTGTGAAAAGTCCCAATTGGGCGTCAGGAACAGGATGAGCCAGGAGAGTAGCACTACCAAGGTGGTCTTTACACTTCTGGAACGCAAGCTCCAAATCCGTTGTCCATGGCACAGGCTTTGAGCCTTTAAGTTGAGACGAGGCTAAAACATCTATAAGCGGCGCCCGGAGTTCAGCTGCCCCTGGAATGAAACGGCGGTAAAAATTCACCATGCCAAGAAACCTGCGAAGTCCTTCAACCGTTTTTGGTAGAGGAAAGCTTTGCAAGGCTTCAACCCTTTCTGGGGGAGGTCTGGACCCATCTTTGCCGATAACATATCCGAGAAATTTTACCTCTTTGGCTGCTAGCACACACTTGGCGGGGTTGATGACAACCCCATAATCACGCAACCGCTGAAACAACAACTGAAGGTGTTGGATATGCACCTCTAGCGATTGGGAAAACACCAAAATATCATCTACATAAGGATAACAAAAGTCGAGTCCCCTTACGACTTCGTCAATGAAACGCTGGAAAGTTTGTCCAGCATTTCGTAGACCAAACGTCATGAAGGGGAACTCGAATAATCCGAATGGTGTAGTGATAGCTGTCTTGCAAATATCCTCTTTATTTACCGGAATTTGTTGGTATGCTTTCACTAAATCGAGGGTACTAAAGAAAACAGCGCCAGCCAGACTATGAGCAAAGTCTGCAATATGGCGAACAGGGTAGCGGTCGGGACAGGCTGCACGGGGTGGCCGGTACTGGGTGGGCGGGACGGGACGGCCGGAATGGGCCGGCCGCGGCCGGCAACACCACACCTTACCGAAGAAACTTCACACGGCGCTGATCACCGCACCGGATTCTGGTGCTGATAATGTTAAATTCGCTCCCAACCACTATTTCGGCCATAGGCAAAACAACATTGAAGGCCGCGTCGCTCGTCGGGGTCACCAATGTACGAGATTTTCATCCCGCACTTTAAAGAGGATATTCAAATAAGACGGCAACAGTATATTTACAACTGTGTATTATGTACATAATATTTACAACACTAACAGATAGCATTAGTTATCAAATTGTGGTAATTATAATTTCACTACCTGAAAATATATATCATTTTTCTCCTAACTGTCATGACTGACAAGTCCTTGTTTTATCTTTCTTATTTTGTGGAAGATCGAAAACAATGAGGTATTAAACCTCTTTCGACCCCCACATACTCATCATTACGAACAACTTTTTGTATGGGATCCTGAAATCGCGAATCCTGCAAAAATATGTAGACATTAGGCTTTTGTTTTAAGATGAGTCTTTATCAGAATTTCAAGAATTTTAAGTCATTTGTGTTTAACTGAGAGATTATATAATACTAAGTAGGTTCACATTAAAATGAACATCTGGAGATTGTCATTACGTAACGTAGCATTGCCATTGCAGAGTTCTAGTTGTTTGTGAGATCCACAGGTTCAATGTAAAAGCATGATTGATGCCAATAATAATACGTAATTTACGTAATTTCAATTAAGGCGCCTAGTAATCCGACGTGATCACAATTCAATAGATGTTACGTCAAGGTTCTAATGTTAGTATAGACGGTAATCTTCAAATTAATAACCATGAATTACATTAAATATAGAATATTGAATAGGAATAAATATCCTAGACCATGTCACGAATTTTAAAGGCCGATCTCCAATAGTCCAAAATAAATATCCCATTTCTTTATTGTGAAAAGAGTTGATATACAACCTCAATTTTGCAGAATTTTATACGCTTATTGGTTGCCTGAGCTTAACTTTGGTTACACACGTCATTATATCTATAATAATTGCATTTGCCTTTAATATTAAAGCTTACATCAAGACTCGAGGTAGCGTTAATATAATTTAACTTAATTAACACTACCGGCAATTGTGAACGAACCTAGATGTTAATTTAAAAATATAAATGAGGAAAATTACCTTTATAATTAAAGTAACTAAGAAAAAGCGCTCTTCTCCAAGACGTCTTGGACTCTTGGCCTTGTTGTGGTGATTTTAATAATAGTTTATTTCAATGTACTTCTTTGTCTAGCGGCGGTTAACCAGACAAGGACAGAATTATTGCAATCACCACCGCATCTATTATGGCTAGAGATGGGCAAAGGACTCGATTTTGACCCGACTGCTGGGTTTAAACCCAGTTAAAGCCTATATACCATTTTGTCGAAATAAATAAAATCTTGAAAAATAAGAGATGTTTCGGCCTTTTAATATTTTTTGGTATTGATTTAACAAGACATTATTTCCATAGCAACATATTAGCACAATAAAAAAAAACTGTAAAAAGTTTCTATAACACACAATGTGGGTTTTTATTGGGTTTAAATGCAGTGGTCGGGTTTAAACCCAGTCCTTGCCCATCTCTAATTATGGCTGGCCTAATAATGCCATTAATGTCAGAGAAAAAAGAGTGCTATAGAAATGAAAAAAGAAAAACTTAACAGTGCACTTACACGTGACTACAAATACAATTACAATCCTACTAATATTATAAATAGGTACGTAAGTATATCAGTTTGTTTGTTCCTCTTTTACGCAAAATCTACTGAACGGATTTGGTGTGTAGGGACATCAAGTAATGGACTAATACATAGGCTACTTTTTATCCCGATATTCCCTCGGGAACCACGCGAGTGACACCGCGGGCGGCCGCTAGTCTATACTAATCTAATATATAAAATTCTCGTGTCACAGTTTTCGTTCCCATACTCCTCCGAAACGGCTTGACCGATTCTCATGAAATTTTGTGAGCGTATTGAGTAGGTCTGAAAATCGGCTACTATCTATTTTTTATCCCGAAATTCCACGGGAGCGAAGCCCCGGGGCACAGCTAGTAATATTATAATATAATATTATAAAGAGGAAAGATTTGTATTTTTGTATGTAACGAATAAACTCAAAAACTACTGGACCGATTTTGACGAAATTTGGTATAGAGAATCCTTAGACCCCAAGTAGTAACATAGGCTTTAAATGATTCCAAAAATCCCACGGGAACGGGAACCACGCGGGTGAAACCGCGCCCGGCCTCTAGTATTTGATAATATGATCAACACGTTACATACCTACCCCAGATATTTTATACATTGTTTAATTTTTTAATCATTAATTAATAACTTAAAATAAAGCGTAAATATTTTTATACAATAATGCTGAAGAAATTTCAGAACTAGTTATTTTAATTTCTTTGTTTACAAAAACATTTCTTACTATATTGGTGATAGCGATATAAGTAAGTTTGTACCTTCGTTCAGACTGTATCTAGAACTAGCGGATCCTCGCGGTTTTACCAGCGTCGTGCCCGTTCCCGTGGGAATATCGGGATAAAATATAGACTATGTCACTCGGGAGAAATGTAGCTTTCTAATGGTCTAAGGATTTTCTAAATCGGTCCAGTAGTTCCTGAGATTAGCGCGTTCAAACAAACAAACTCTTCAGCTTTATAATATTATAGTATAGATATCGTACCCGTTTTCATGGTCATATCGGGATAGTTATAATGTTTCCTATATCTTGATCCAGGCTTTAGATTATCTATGCAAGAAATTTCATTCAAATCCGCTCAGCCGTTTTTGCATGACTGAGTAACAATTTTTATTTCTTTTATTTTTACAGTTTATTGACCACGATTATCGTCTTAAATAAAATTGTGACTATTTTTATGACATGTACATGTTATCCTTATTTTAAATTGTTAATGACATTGCTTGTATTAGCGTCAATTATTTTAAATGAATATTTGCTATGATTTTTTGTTTCGCACGCTCGGAAAAGGAGGTTTTGTCATTCAATTTCTGCGCCGAAAATCGCATTTTACCGGCCAAGCGTGGTAAACTATTATTTTTGTTTAGAAAAAAAAACGTCATAATGCGTTCCGAATCGCACTATTGCCTTTTTACTTGACATTTTATTCGAAATAATTTTGAATTAATTATAGAACTCCCTTTTTATTATTTTAGTTTTTTTAACGAGTAAATCAATAAAACAACAAGAATAAGGTAAATTTAGATTCAACTTTTTGTTAAAAAAAAAATCCCGGAAGTTGACCGCGGAAACAACCTAAAAAATTACTTGCTGTTGTAAGGTGAAAAATTGTGTGTTGCGCTTGACAGAAAAGTTTTTGGCGTCTCGTGCCTTTGAAACCCTAGGTTTAACTCGCCGCTAAAATCCAACTTTCCGGCCTTGAATAACAAATAACTATTGTAATCGACTGTAATTTTTATAATTCTACCCTATTCAAAAGCAAATAGATTATTTTATTAATTTCATTCATTCATTCATTTACAAACATTTATACATCCAAACTTTCTCATAAGTATTAATAGGATAAGAGCATTTTTCCCTTAAACATTTTATATGCCTGAATACTTTAGTCAGTTTGTACCTACGTGAAGTTATAAGCGCCAAATGACCGAATGAATGTCAAGGTAGATCAGTGATTAGCACCCGGCTTGCAAAAGGTCGCAGCTAGGTATTGTTGTCGATGCATACCGTTTCTCATACCCTGCCTCTTACAATGGACTATTATGGCAGTATTGAAATAATATTAATTAATTAAAATATCGGACAATTCATTCCGATTCCAAGTAGCCAGGACTTGTGCTACGGATATCAGAACCAGAGAAGAAATTCTAATAGAATAACTTGTGTGGCAAGTGTTTTTTTTTAAATTTTACGCATAAGTTTTTTTTTCAAAAACAATTTTCAGTTTAAGGAAAACCGATATTTCGTATTTTGGTTGATCATTATCACCACTTTAGCTTTAGCAAATATAATTAGAGCTAAAACACACCTGTCCTGCAATCTGCGTTTGCGCACCTGCCTCGTTTGGCAAATGCCTTAGTTTTTTTAAAAAGGTATCATCATCTGTACGTTTTTGGAATCGCGACCAAACATAAAGCTAAATTTAGGAATTTAAGCAGGTGGGTTCCATCAACATATCACAACCTCTTTTCATTCTCAGATTTTTTTTTATCAGACAAAGGTCGTATTTTTTTATATTATTGTGACATAACTAGACGTATCGAGGGGAATTCTGAAACTAATAATAACTAAACGATTGACTAAAGTTAATTCGATTAGTGAATACTGTTTCAGTGGGTTGAATTAAACTTCAATATTCAAAGTGTTCAACTTTAAAACAGTATAAACTTCTTAAGACAAACAGAACTATTTTCCGTCATTTTCAATTTAAAAACTTTTTCAAATAAAAAAATCCTAAGTAAAAATAGACATGACGCTACCACCTAAAAATGTTAACTCATGAAAATGGCTCCAAGCTTCCGGATTCCCACCAGATGTTCGATTAGCACAGCATCCAACAGCAATCGGTCAATAAAACGGTCCACAAGCATACCACTACGCCATTTGAAACACAATTAATCGTGTTTATACCGACTGAAATACTCCACTCGTTACGAGTCCATTGCTATGATCTCGTAAAATCACCATAAAGAACGGTCATAGTATAATTAAAGAGCAGTAAACTTTCTTGGTCTGAATACCGAAAATAGTTTAATTGTATTGATAATTGTATTTAAGATTAAACACTGTAATGATTCACATACGTACATCTTATGTTTTGGCGCGCACTGTTCATTGAAATAAAACAACTTTTACGGATATCAAACGCGCATCCCGTGACCACGGCAGCTGTAAAGGTGCCGAAACGTCGGGAAAATCAAAAACCCCTAAAAAACCTAAAAATACGGACAATTACAACTTAGTTCGTGGAAATATAGCGCGTTTGATATCCGTAAAAGTTGTTTTATTTCACTGTAATGATTATTTTTAATTGATTCTTGTGAAACATTTTTTTATCACATTTAGCAAAACAGAATATAATATTTTATTTTATCCCCTCGCTTAAATTTATGAATATCTTAAGTTTTAGGTTGTAATTGATGTCTTAAGTTAGTTTAGTCTATAGTATAAGTTATCTGTAGTTTAGTTAATAATGGTACCTATACCTATTAATTGCGTACTCGTGCTTGGCAACCACTTGGCAACAATCGTTTATGCCAAGGGTTTTACATGTTCCTAACTTATTATGGCCAATGCTTGCACAAAACCAAATTAATATTTGTTTTCATTCTCACCATTACCACATTTCGGATATATAAAATATTTAGATAAAAAAAAACACATTTTTCAGTTGGAATTAGATTCTTGACCACCTAAATCACCAATAATGATTATTGTTCATGAACAAATGTGTGTAACTTTTGGCGTAGAAATTTGACATATTTGAGGAAATATTCAACTTTCTGCATTTACAAAGGTTTCTTTTAAGTAGTTTAAGAATATCAGCTAACCTGCCCGTTTGAGCGCAGTTGGAAGCTAGGTATTTCTATTGTTCCTAGAATTAAAATACCTATTTAACATTTTAAAGTAAGTATCCCGTTATGTCCGCTCCCGTATGTGATAAACCTCCCATAGCACTCCCTGTTTATTACTATAGTATAATATTATCTGTGGTTCCAGCCAGTTCCATTCATTCCCACGTTCCATTTCGGGGCCGTTAAGACGTTTCGGACGAGATTCACCTCCGATACCCTGCGTCTTCCTACTTGAATTACTTTATTGACACCATGATTCCGAACACGCGTGAGAAAAACACAAAACTCAAGTTGCTTCCAACAATAGCGTGAAAAAATAGCTAACTATATTATTTGCTGTTTAAACAAACATTATTGTTTCTGGTGTTTTTTTTTGTTTGGCGATTGTGATTGTTCGCATAAACTTATAAGCTACTTAATATTTTTGTGACAAGTCTAGAACACCATTGGGTTTCAATAGAAACATTGTATTATACCTACCTTTTGTTATTAAGTATTGTTAATTTGATAGCGTACTCGAGTGATTTCCAATCTTTATCGTTTTTCTAGAAAAAATATTTAATGTTATTAAGTACCACCTATTTATCCAAAAGAAAACTAAAATGTAACATTATTGCCTAGTTTTGAAGCCTTTTAATTCCTCAGAAGGTACAAAATAACAAAAATTTTTAACAGGATTTTTTTTTTCTTAACGATAGAAAACGCATTACCTCATCGCCATAGCCATATCAAATTCATCTGCCACAGATTATGTTCTTCAAAAGATTGTTTTATTTTTTCTATTTCCTTATCAGTATGCGTCACAGATTAGCATACAATGCTTTTTCAAATTTTCTTTACAATACTTTTGAACATAAGCAATAGTACTTAGCAACCCACATACTAATATTTTGAAATAGTGATAAAAACATATCTCTACGTAGGCACAACTCTATATCTAATTGGTCTATTGTGTGGTCTTTCAAGCCTTATTGTCAATGAGTTCTGCCATTTTTAGATTAATTGCTTAAAGATAAGCCTTCTGCCTGATAGTTGCCTGGTTTTACATAAGTAGGTATAATAATTGCATACAATCACACCAATTTATCTAGCCCACGTCAAGTTTCATGAAGAACTTGAGTTATGGATACTAGATAACGGCTATACATACCTACTTGAATTGTTTTTCTTTAGTTAATACATACATAATATTCATATTAAACACCCAGACCAAGACAAATAGACATGTTCATGGACACAAATACTTGTCCGGGGACCATGATTGCCCCTGCCCCAAAATTCTGTGTCCAGGTCGTCAAAAGTGTTTTGAACATCTATTTAAAAATGTAGCCCAGTGTACTTTGATCCTAATAGCTGATGATCTTCGCAGTGTTGATAAGATCATTCAAATGATTTTGACCAACCTATGATATAGCATATAGCAAAGGAAAGTTTTAAATGTCGCTATATTTTGTTATGTAGTATTTTTTTGGGTTGCTCTTTGTAAAGAAGTTACAATGATAATAATATACTGTCTTATGAAAAACCGTCGATACTGGAAAAAGAACTCGACTGGTGGCTGGTTTAATTCGAACAGAATTTAAAAATTAAAGTAATAACTGTACATTTTTTTTTTCAAAGTTTTTCTTTATAATTCTGTTTCAAACCTTGTTTAATTTCTGAAACAGTGTGTAAGTAAACGCTACTGAAAACATTGTCTAACTGATTTTTTGCGGCAAGATTGTAAATGCTTACTGTGTATAGTTGTGTAGTCCCAAATAAATGTACTTTCTTTCTTTATTTCTTTAAAGTGGTAACAATTACAACAACATTTTATTGCAATCTACAAACAAATATTGGCATAACAAAGCAAAATTCCCGACTCGGCCCGTGCCCGCTGCGTTGTTGTCCGATGTTTCCTCATTCGTACGCTCTAGTTGCCGGACCACCGGACCATGCCCTTACGTAGGGTTCCGTACTTAGGTAAACTATGAGTATGACCCAACAACTGTGTAATCATGAACCCTTGGAACTTTAAGTTAAATCGTGAAGAAAAAACTGTGATGCTGATTTTCATACCTAAGATAAATAATATACCTAGGTATGTATGGACTGACTATCTTTCAATAATATCTATCAATAATCACTTATTTCCCAGAATATGGTATACGTTGGCATGACTTACAAAATTATATTCTGCATATTCTGCCGTTATTGGCGTGGAAAGTATTACAAAAAGACAATATAGTTTTAATTAAAAACATACAATTCCTAGAAACTAACGTAAGCTAGAGTGCCTAGCTAGAGTGATAGAGATATGCGAGCATATAATTCTTAATTCGAAATATTAATATAGGTATTATATAAATTTATTATGTGTTGTCTGCTTTAAAATAGTACATTAAATTTTGATTGTCATGTTCTCATTAAATGCACAATATGTAGGTAATGTAAGTATTCATAGGATGTCCCTTGAAATACAAAATTTGAATATGATTCGAAATCTACTTATCTTGATTGATTTTTCAAACAGCACGGACTTAATGAAATAAAATGTGAAAAGTAGTTCCGTTTCTTTTACTATTTCGTGATTTTTTAGAAATTATATCTATATGGCTATAATAATAAACTTAATTGATAATTTGAAAACGACAAAATGTAGTTTTTTTTGACGTGCATTTTTTTAATGTGCTGATTGCCTACCACTTACCCCTTGGTTTATGAATTTACGATGTGTTTTGATAAATACACTCCTTCACCAAGCGAAATAAACTTTAAACGGTTCAAGTTAATATTCAAATTAATAACTCTACGGAACAGATGGATTTATACGCGACTCTCGTTTTTGACGGATACATCTTATCAGTATTTTATCATTATTAACAGTTGTGTTAAAATTTAGTCATTAAATGATAGTTTTCGCAGCTCAGTTGTTTTGTAACTTAATAAAAAAACTAAATCTAGGTCAGGGCGTAGAAACACACGTTGTGGCATTTATGCAATTTATTACAATTACAGAATTTACACACAAGTTGAATGACCTCAAGAAAATATGTATAATTATGTTAAGATTTCTTCACGTTAATTCTATAAATAATGTACTTACTGGATTTAACTGCGCATCAATGCATTTTATTATAGAAAGGATAATTTAGGTGGTCCCCCTTTCAAGTTTATTTTATCTATCACTCTTATCATCATCATGAATGATGAAGAATGAAGAATTAGTTAACTATTACGATTAATCTACATATAAATAAGTAATTTAATTTAACACACTGGCAACTTTGAAACCTATTTATGCATTTTCAAATCATCACTTGTGTGCCGTGTGGTGACGGCCTAAGAATACAAGTGTCTCCACTCCCTTACATGCCTGGGATGTCGATGTCGTAAGAGTCGACTAAGGGGCTCGACGCATTGAACACCTGTGCGAGAGAAGGAAAACTTGAAACAAACCCTCTACCAACCCGTCTGGCCAGCGTGGTAGCAGTAGGCTAATAGCCTCCTATGAACGACACAATAGGCGTGAGCTAGGAGAGGCCTATGTCCAGCAGTGGACGTCCACAGGCTGATAATGATGATGATGTAATGTGTATTATACAAGTACTTACTTATAATTTTGCCTGATTTAACACACACTTACATTTTTATCTACATCGCCTTGAAATTGTTGCTGTTACACACACTTGTTTTAAAACTACGGAAACGTGCTCAATTGAATATCTTCAAAACGTAGGTCTACCAATGGCATATATATCACAATTTTTACACGATATATCCGATTATCGTCATTGTTACTCAAACAGCAGTTACAAAGAGTCACAAAATAACCATAAAATACCATAAACTCGCTACCTTGACACAAAACTCGTCCATTGTAAACAAATATAAATGTAAAAGGTATCACAGGTGTAATTACTGCGTATAACAATAATAGTTCAGCAATTTTATTGTTTCTTGATTTTTTTTTAATCTTATGATAAATTTTAAATTGAAAAATATTGAAAAAAATCAACTCGGCCACAAGTGAATTCTCAGACTGGACACGAACCCACAACCTTTGAGACCATTGAGCTACCGAGTCTTGTGGATCACCGTCGAAATTTACGTTTTTTTTTAACTTTAACATTTGACTTTGTTGTTGCATTGGGAAGTATCATACTAATATTATAAATGCGAAAATATGTCAGATTGTTTGTTTGTTTGTTGCGCTTTCGTGCAAAAACTACATAACCGATTTGGATGAAATTTGGGACTCAGGATATTTATAGCCTGCATTTTAATGCAGGCTAGGATACTTTTTATCCCGATATTCCCACGGGAACGGAAATCACGAGGGTAAAACCGCGCGCGGAAGCTAGTACATGATAATATGAATCATAATTTTATGTAAATAAATAAAGCTTATGATATGTTTACTGAATTAATTCTATGTATTTTTCATCCATTAATTAACATAATAAATAGAAGAAAATAGAAATCAGATGATTTATTGTGATACGCTTTTACCCTTTTTTTTACTCGCAATCTCGTATATAGTTTCATGTTAAATTTTAGAAATGAAAATTTCTGTTTTGTATATTTCTTGGCACCTTACCATTTCTGAGGCCATGGGCACGGACGGATTACATTACAACAGTTATCAGATATTCTAGGACCATGGCCCCAGCGAAGCCACTGAAATGCGTCGCTTTAGGAGAAATAAACTTATAACGATCCTATCACCCACTATCGATATTAATCAAGTGCCAAATCAATTGCAACTTAGAAAGCAATCAATTCTCAAATCACATCCGGCCAATATAAGATTGATTATTAAAATCAGCTCCACCTGTCAGCAAAATCTAAAGATTAATAAGTAATTCTTTCTCGATCTTGCTTTCAATACTTTACGTATGACTTGAGGTATTGTTTTGGCAGTCACACGACTCGTGACCGAACCTTGGGTGAGCTTTGCGCAATATAATTGAATAAGCAGCGTTAAGTAACCCATTATTATCCAACCACGTGGGAACGGCTGCGCCCGCGCCGTCGCCCGGTCGCCACTACCTGACAACTCATTAAAATTGATACGACGCGTGACCCCAATAAACAAAGATTAGAAAAATCTTCAGAATTTATTTATTTAGTATTATCATGTTATCAATTGAATTCAGTTTCAGAAATTTAAGTGCTTCTGAAATATGATTTCGTCGTCATTTTAATCCCTTTAAGAAATCCCCCAACAATCGCTAGTCTGTGTCCTCGCCTAGATTTTCAAGAAATTTGAAGGTGCAACGGCCACTACTTCTCCTTTTCGAGTTGAAAACAGTCCTAAATTATATCGACCAAATTGTATTTAAGTATAAAATCAGCTTCTAATACCGCAACATCAGTAGCCTCCACAGAACACAAAGCCTCCATGAGGTCATCCTGCGTGCAACTGTACAGACACGCAGGACACGACATCAAGTGCGCCATCTTTGAGGGACAGCACCGCATCCAAATCCCAAGTTAGAATTGTCCTAAAATGAAAAGGTACAACATACAAGAAATAAATCAAGCAATATAAAATTCCGGTCTGAGCAAGTAGTTTTTTTTAGTTTTAAATTTTAAACAAAAGCATTAAATATCCAATATATTTGCGCTGAATCATGAATCATGAATGAATGAAAATATTTGCGCTTGTAAACGTAAAACTATTTTATTTTCACAGAAATATGTTTAAAAAAGGCTAAGAAGAGAAAGTTTTATTTTATTGCCATTTTACCGTTAGATGTTATGGTACTTCCTGGAACGAATGTCTTGTCTCCTGGGAAGCTTAGTTAAACATATAGAAACGGCTAGATAATCGACACAATACAGCATCTTGGGCAAGAATTGAAATGACACTTTTTTCAAGTATCAATTTCACTCGGAAAATGAAAACGTTGGACGAGCATCAAGTTATAAATATTTCTACCGCAATCCTTATGTATTAAAAAAACTATTATTTTAATAACTTTTACGGATATCAAACGCGCCATATTTCACGAACTAAGTTGTAATTGTCCGTATTTTTCATCCCGTGACCACGGCAGCTGAAAAGGTGCCGAAACTTCGGGAAAATCAAAAAACCCCTAAAAACCTAAAAATACGCACAATAACAACTTAGTTCGTGAAATTTAGCGCTATTGATATTCGTAAAAGTTGTTTTATTTCAATGAACAGTGCGTGCCAAAACATAAGATGTACGTACTATTATTTTAATTTCTAAAGCTGTTACTTAAGGTTAATATTTTTCATTATTTTATAAGATGTTAACTTAACCGATGCAACAATTTTTTCTGATAATAAATTTAATACCATCTCACTAGAAATGAATATTTAAACTGAAGCGCACACTTTTACAAACCTTTTTATTATACACTAAGTCACTAACTCACTTCGCTGGGCGCTGCGAACATATGCTGGGCCTCAAAAATGATTACCTATGAAATTATATCACAATACATCCTATATCCCTAAAGAAGTAAGGATTAATGTGGCTTTCTACTTTGTGAAAGAATTTTGAATTTCAACATCTGTTCTGTAGTTCCAGATTCCTTTCCTACAAACAAACTTACACACTTAAATTATTATCTCTTTAGAATGATTTTAGACCAAGAAATAATAGTAACAAAAGGTTTATCATCAAATTTTAATTATACGACGGCCTTTTTAATTTATTAACTTTTATAAGTATTTTTCACCCTCTCGGATTTCTCGCAATCCTTCGATCTGTCACGTGGCCACCGCCCACACTTGTCTCTTACGTAATTGTCAGTCAATTCTAAATGATGTTATTTTCATTTCAAAACAAACTACGTAACCGTTCTTAACACTACAATAACTTATAATTGTTACAGTTACACGTTATTTATACTGTCAAAGTCAAACATAAATTTATGGAGTACATTTTCATCTTCGCATGCAATTCATGCACTTCAAATTACAAATACATAGGTACCTATTTATTTCGCTGTTCTTAAGGAAGATTAGGTAAGTATTATAGTAAGGTTTATACTTAAATTGTCATCTAAATGTATGACGTATCTCTACAAGAATGTTTGTTCCCAAGTTGGTCTCATTTATGATAAATTTTAAACAGAAAAATATTGGAAAAAAATCAACTCGGCCACAAGTGAATTCTCAGATGGGACTTGAACCGTCCTTTGGAAATCCGGTCCAATGCTCTGATTGGTTTCATTTGTTGAAAATTTTATTATGTTTTTGAATTTTAAAACTTAAGAAAAACTAAATTCTCTTTCGATTTGCAATCAATTACTGAACTATGAGTAAATTAAACGTCACTTTTCTGATAAATATTATGCAACAGACAGATAAAGTTTGATTTGATGCGTTACGTGCGTGCGTACGTTATCTCGTTCAATATCTATCGATATATCCAAAAATATATTTCACCACGAAATGTCTTTGCTATCAAAGTTCAAAAAGATATATATAATATTCTTGTCAATAGCTTTGATTAACCGTTCTGATGGTAAGATGTTATCGAGGCAGAATAGAAACAATCTTCAACGAATCGTCGCATTCCTCTGCAATTATAAAACAAAAAGAGCTATAGTAACGTACAGTCAACAGCATGCGTTACAAGATTGTTGACTATAATCGTGCATTTATCCCTAGGCTCATAACTAATTAGAAATAAATAGGAACCATAAGTTCAGTCTTCTAAACACATTGCTTGATTAGATAACTACCTAACTAATAATAACTTAATTAAGAAAAATGGCATGTTACATGTTACTACAATATCATACCTTTATTTTTTCCTAATTACTGAGACTACAACAATATAATGCATTTGAGTTTTAATTTCTTACACTTTAGGCTAGAAAAATCTTAGATTGAGTTGTTTTTGTCACTGATTTATGCTAAATACAAGTTAATACCAACACTGATAATGATCTATTGTTGAAGAACATCGTAATGGACTAATCTTGATGTCCAATCTTTGTCCAATACACTAATTTATCGAAGATAAACCTGGCAATTCGGAAAGAACAAAAACGAATGCAACTCTCGAAAATTGCTCCGAAATTCGTTTGAAATGAAGAGTGATTCTCGTACATTGGCGGCGCGCGCCAATCAGGGCGCGACGTGCGACTCTCGCGCATACTGTTTAATGCGCAATCCTAGGGTTGTCAGTGACATACACGTTAATTAGTTAATTATTTCTGATCTCATCCAAAATATCCTAAAAAATAGGTACTTAAATAATGTTCAGAGGGTCCTAAAAGGCGCTTAGGAAATATTGCGAAGGAATCTTAATGTGAATATTTAATTGTTTATTTTCTATGGAGTTTAGAACAGTGTCAGTATCAGTGTAGCAGATTTTGCTTTTAATTTTTTTGAAGACAAGAAAACTTATAAAAGCAAATTAACTAATACTTCCCTAGTTAAATGAATTGTCAGATTCCATATTACGATTTCAGATATTGTTCGAAATAGGTACCCCATTATGATTGATAAAACGGGGAAAAAGGTACACTTTTAGAAGAAAGAAATAATTGCCACTTTTCTTTAATCTAAATTTCTATTAAAATAATCAAAAACCGTTTGACTATACTTTTATGTACTTTTATGTGACTATCAAACTGACTGCTAAGTCACATAATGGAGAGCAGTTTTGTGGTATTTTATTATAAAACCAGATGACTCATCCATCCCTCACTTAAAAAAAATATTAAATCAAAATAAAATAGTCTGCCACTCAGTAATAATAATGTAGGTTTCAACTGGTCAAAGAATTTTAAAAGTCGGTGCTGAGATTACTTCCTACTACAAACTAACTCACAAACTTAAAAGCTTTTTTTTACCTTTTTATAATATTAATATGGATTCTTACTATTATGTTATTAGAAACGAATATTGGGGCCAGGAATAATTAGTAGGTAATTTGAAAAATAAAGTTAATTTATTTAGTTTTGCCAGCCCTAATCCGTTGGTCGTATATATCTGTCAGACTTGCGCGTGAGTTGTCACCGCGCAAACAGTTTGTTCTCACGCTGACGGACAGTTGATTAAATGAGGAATTCCTCTTTTTCATAACAAAGGCTAAGAAACTTTTTGATTTTTTATGAACTTTGTGTTTCAAATTTTAAATATTATACTTACTAGAATTTATTTTCTACAAAAAGTTTTAAGAGTCTCCTACAAGCGTAAACTTTTAAATTTTAACCGCCTCTGTGGTCTAGTGGTACAAACACCGGTATCAGACCCAGGGGTCCCGGGTTCGACTCCCAGCGGGGGTACATATTGTATTCGGTTTGGTTGGTGGTAGGACTTGTTGTAAGCCCGCCTGGCTAGCTACCACCATCTTATCTAAGTGTGACGCCATAACAACAATGTTTTCAGCATTGTTGTGTTCCGGCAGTTAGAGATAAGATAGCCAGTTCCTCAGTGGTTGAGGATTCCGGGAGAGGCTCGCTTCCATCTTCAGCCTTATCAATACTTAACATCAGGTATGGTGAAGGCTGAGAGTCTCCCCGTCATTAATAAAAAAAAATAATATATTTATAATTTAAATATGACACTTACTAAATTCACTTTGTAGTCAGTTTAAAAGACTATACAATGATATTATAAGTGTGTATTTTAAGCAGACATGTCAAACGAGCTCACATTGAAAAGACCCCACATGAGGTCCGATTCAATTGTCCATTTTGTCCTAGTTGTCAATTGTCAATGTGTGCAGATAGATTTCAACGCAAATTATTATGAAGGTTACGTAATATTTTACAAAACATAATTGACTTTATAATTAATACAGAGTTATTATTATTTTTTTGTATTGAGAGAACTATCTCTTCCTTATTAAAGAAGGGAGTAATTAAATGTGATGCAAAAAAAAAACGCATGGTTTCACATTGTTTTCCCGGGTTCGATCCCCCGGACAAGACAAATATTTGTGTGCATGAACATTTATTACTATTTGTCTTGGGCTGGGTGTTTAATATGTATAATTATGTATGTATTTACAAAATAAGTACATAAGTATGTTTATCCGTTATCTATAGCGTCCATAACACATGTTCTTAATAAAACTTAACGTGGGCTAGATAATTGGTGTTTGTATGCATTTTTATTTTTATTCCTACATAGGACAAATGTTTTTTTCCAGCAGTCTTCTATATATATTTTTTTATTTAGTTTATTAGGAAAACAAACAGCTATTTTACAATACATGTAGGTTTCACAAATAAATTACACATTTGCCAAAACAGTTTCTACAAATAGATTTTAAACATTGGTGTCTAAAGTTGAATAAGCAGGTCATAGTCTAACAAAAACAACAGGTAGTTATGAACATATTCAAACAATCCAGTGATACCTACATGATTACAAAGAAAAAATAATTTAAAGACTAATTAGTAAGTAACAACATTTTGTATTTTTTAGGCTTAGTACAGAAAATGTCGATGTGACAATACATCAAATTGTATAAATACATGGATCTTAGTATAAAACGATTTCTCGTATAGTTTGTACGAGAAATAGACATTTTGCTCTTTATGTTGCGTTTATAACACAAAGTGTTACCTTCTATACTTCGTAGGTATATAACAGCTAATATAGTATGTCTGGAACAACAGACTATTGTGCAGAACACTTGTGGAACTAGAGTATAACAATCTCATTATTAAGTGCCTACAAGGACAAGCAAGGCCGCAATCTTGCCAGTGCAATGCAATTATGTCGCTAGTATAAAAAAAAAAATCTTATACTCACACCAATTAACCTAGCCCCAATGTAAGCACTGTAAGGCTTGTGTTCTGGGATACTAGGATAAGTGATATAAATACATACAATTATACATATATAAGAATTTATGTATTGAAATATATATAAACGTCCATGACTCATTTACAAATGCTCGTTTCCATCATACAAACATTTGCCCCTACCGGGATTCGAACCCAGGATCTCAGAGTTGGCGACACCTTGAAACCGGTGTACATTATACCACCACCACGGAGGTCGTCAAAAGTAACAAATATTTGTACGAAGATCAGAAAAACGTGGAAAAAATGACCCCCCAAAGCCTGTGTCAATTTATGAACGTTTTTTAGGAATACGAGTATGGGATAGCCATTATCCTGATATTCCAACGGGAACGGGAACCACGCGTGTGAAACCGTGGTCGTATACTAGTTAAGACGCTATACGGAAAAAGTATTACTTTTTGATATAAAACTATAGGATGGTTAGAGATGTTACAAATTTAGTTATAAGATGAATATTTCTTCATACCTTTATTGAGATTTGTATAACGTTTTTTTTTATTTTTTATTTTTATGAACGTCGGGGAGACTCTTAGCCTTCATCATACCTGATGTTAAGTATTGATAAGGCTGAAGATAGATGCGAGCCTCTCCCGGAATCTTCAATCACTGAGGAACTGGCTATCTTATCTCGAACTGCCGGAACACAACAAAGCTGAAAACATTGTTATTATGGCGTCAGACTTAGATAAGATGGTGGTAGCTAGCCAGGCGGACTTACAACGAGTCCTTCCACCAACCAAACCGAATACAATATGTAACCCCGCTGGGAATCGAACCCGGGACCCCTGGGTCTCATACCGGTGGTTGTACCACTAGACCACACAGGCGGAATGTATCAGAAATACCCTTAACATACGAAAATTCAAGATTATTCTTAAATGGGGTTACAGATACTATTGAAATTTGGTTTAATTAGTAGACACCAATAATTTTTCCCTATATGTAGTTATTGACTACGAAGTGATTTAGAGGTCTTTTCGTCAAACTGCAAAGTCAGTGTCGCTCCCTCGCGCGTCCATTTCTCATTACTATTATCTCGCTTCAGTCGTATAGCGCCTTAAAATAATGTTATTATAAATGTTGTTTCATTTTAACATATAAATGGTTCCCGTCCCTTTAAAAAGTAAAGTGATTAATTCAGATCGATTCAAATAAAGCCTTTAACAGGATACAATTAAAAATTCCATTTATTTGCTCGCGGCCGCTCCCTCGTTATACTCTGGTACAGATGGCGACACATCAACCATGTCAGATAAACTACGAATACAACTCTTATTTTCCACGCTGTAAGGTCGCTTTGAAAGTCAAGATTTTAAGCTTCCTTTTGTGTAGACTGTATAACCAGATTGAGGATTTATATTCACCCATAAAATTGAATATTTCTGCGTCAATGTATTTTGACATTTGGAAAGCTTCGGGAAAAATGGGCTTATACAGCGTTCTTTATAATTCAGTGGTACTAAAACTGAACAGTGGTCCTACCGCGCAAGTGTCGTCGGCATCGACATCGACTTCATTTGACAGATGGATGTGACATATTGCTCTAGTCTTTTTTTTTAAATAGTTTTGGCTTCTTCCGTTTTCCACAGAAATTCCGCCAACGTCCCGTAGTGTACTCCTACGGTCGGTTTCAATAACCTACCCTCAATAAGAGATAAGCTTACTAGAGCTTCGTTGCCTAGATATTTTTGTTAATCAGGCCAAAATAACAGCGGTTGCTAAGTAACATACAAGATAGGCCTATCTCTTACTACGGTTAGATTATTGAAACTGGCCGTAAGTCTTTGGTAAGTTTTTATTTGTGTCAAAAAGAAGCAGCAATGTGTCACATCCATCTGTCAAATGACGACGCCACTAGCGCGCTACGGGTGTAGGTTCATCGCGAAAAGTCAAATATTTAATAAAAAGTAAAACTAAAGCCTAAAAATTTGGAAAGAAAAAGACAAACATAATATTATGAGCCAAAACTAGGATACCGTGTATTTCAGGCATAAAAATAGTAATTGAAATAAATACCTAGATCAAAGGAATTCCAATTTCCATTACGTTCTCACTATATTAATTTCTACGCTTTTTTAGGCTTATGAGCGCTGCAATAAAGATAACGATTAGGTACAATACAATACCGTACCAGAAAAAAATACCTATTTCCATGTTAATAAATTGCAAATTAGTTACATAATAACATTTTGATCTCGTTTTGTCACGGAGAGAGTTTTAGGTATGTAACGGTGACTTTGATTGTTTAATTGGTCGAGAATTAAATGTAAAAAAATAAACGGAAAATACACCTTTTTCCAAGTCATTGCAACTAAAGTAGCTGAACTTAATGATTTGAAACCATGCAAACTTTCACGACTAATTTGATATATTAAACTAGGGAGAAGAATCTTCTGTCATCATGTAAAAGGTTAATAGATAATAGAAACATTACTACTAACCTCTTATTACCGTTTTTTCGCAGCACGTGATGGAAAGTTTGTCCGTGTCTGTCTGTCTGTCCTAGATGGAAACAAAACGTAGTTGTAAGGTTACGAAGTTACTAATCTGTGGTTATGGTAGAGATAATAATCTATAATTGTCCACTAGAAAAAGATGTGGACATTTTTGGACTCACCTAATGTTTAAAAATATCTAATAGGAAATGTTAGTGGAGACAACATGTACAAAGATTCTTATACAGTACAGTCGAATACAATAATTTTCTAACACTGATTGCACGGTTTTCGTTCCATTTCCAACTTTTTCAACTACTATTTGTATTTGGCAGTTTATTTATAGATGTACTTTGAGATAATTTTATTACTATTTATACTTCATGGACTTTCAAATGTTTACAGTCTACTCCCCTTTTCTCATCACATTCTTTTTTTTGCTGTATTTTAGGTTCTAGTATTCCTCTTTGGTCGGATATTTTGCTCGAAAAAGAGAGAAAAGAATTTAAATAAAAGTATAAAAATCAACAAATTCTCAACACTGTAATAAAAAACAAAACAACCTCGCAATAAAAACGAAAAAACCAGAAGTAAGTAACTGCTTTGATGACGTCACAACATGGCCGATCATGTGTGGCTAGAGTTAGATAAAGGCCACTGACCTTTGCAATGTTAATGTCAGCTGTTAAGCAATGGCATAAGAAATATAATGATCGGGTTTCTCGAACCATTCCCGGAAAATGGGTACGTATTGACTTATTTGTGGGCATAAACGAACGAAATATACCTGTGCCTTTTTATTACGTCTAGCAATAAAATGCTTCATAAAATATCGGCTTATTACATTAGTCGCTACTATTTTTAACCGACTTCCAAAAAGGAACAGATTCTTGCTAGATCTAGGTGGTCTTAATTTATTTCTTTGGTTATAAACTTTAACAAGGCACTTACCTAACATCCTATACCACAGAATAAATAGATTCCTATACAATAACAAGTAAAACTCTATTTCTACCTAGCAAATTTTTTATAACTTTTTAGTTTTACATACATACCTAGATACGAGTAAGTAATTTTTATTTTAGTATCGATGTAACATTTATATAGCAATTTGTACTATTTTTTTATTTAGTCAGGTATCGATTTCGATTTTATTTTATTTCTGTAACTGTATGAAGGTAAAAACAAAAGTTTTTTTTTTTTTATTTCTACATGTGCAGTGTTTTGTTTCCGAAGTTCGTTCCTCTGAATCTGTTTAACGGTAACCTGTTTTCTGTTAGTCAATTTACTGACTAAAGTAAAGATAAAAATAGACACATTCATTTCACCGGGTTGTTATTTCAACGAATGATGATAAATCTGCTGTTAAGTCTATAAAGTGATGGGTATATTAAAGAAATCGATTAAAACTAACACAGTCAGACGAGATCCTTCAAGACCATCTCGGATGTCTTCTAACACTTTAGTCAGTGCTAAAGCGGCACTATGTCCAGGTCTAAAACCAGACTGGTAGGGGCTGAGGAGATTATTGGATAGGAGATGGATGATTCGCTTCGCTCGGGAATCAACATTTTAATTCCCTCACTACGTATATGGGAATTAACTACAGAATCCTTCATTTCGCTCAGAATTCAATATGCTGCCCGTGACATAAGACACTGCTTTATCCCCTTAGTGCATAATCTACTATTAAAGTGCTCACTGGAGTCGCAAAGTGACCATGTTTGTATGAAAATAACGGGGTGGGCCATTGAGTGCCATATGTGCCGGTGAGTGTATGTTTTACCTTCATAAAGTTAATAATATAGTGGTTCCAATTGCATTAGTTTTGAACCCCAATAATGCTTTATATCGATCTATCGCATAGGGACTTTTTATTATCCCATCAATTGGACCCCCATGGGCAATTTCAAACGAATACGTTTAAGTACTTGACAATAAAGTAATTGATGAAATCGAATAATAATGATAATTATTGTGTAACTGTTACTTCTCAAATAAGTAAATCTCTTTTTACTATTGTTACATGTTTGGATAAAATCTCTTATCACTATTGTAACATGTTTGAATAACTAGGTAGATGATCACGTTGACCATAATCATAGATAATATTTTAGAATCAAGAAAGAAATTCTTACCATGTAAGTTTTGCATTTGCATTGTAATTAACCGACTTCAAAGAAAAGGAGGATCTTCTCAATTCGACGAAATCTTAATTTTTTTGCAATAATGTCTAACTGCTCATTCAACTTTTATTCAATATACGACTATGTGTATGTAAATTAGGGGGTGAAAATGTATACCATTGATATCGTTTTGAATATTGTATAAGTATTAGATTTCTTTAGTGAAACGTTTTACCCCAGCATGCTTTATATTGCGCACAGCAAAGGAGTAGAACTCCCTCCCTGAGTCTGTATTTCCGAATACGTATAACCCCTCCATCTCCAAAGAAAGGATGAATAGGCACATAAGGCACCTTCTGGGCTAGCTTGCTCTATCGTGGATCCTTTCTTAGCTCTTGGGCTAACAAAAAAAAACTCCTTAAATAAGAAGTGCCACGTACAGTCGGGGACTTTCCCGGTTGATCAGTAGAGTTTTTTTGAGAAACATTTTCTCGAAAAGTACTAAGGTTAAAGAAATAATTTATTATTCAAATAAAATACTTCTTTATTGTCTATTACTTGTGATATAAACGTTTTCTATATATCTTTTACTTTTTTAAATAAAGCTCCTTGAAAAAATCCTACTGATCAACAGGGAAAGTCCCCGACTGTACATTAAGCGAAAAGCAAAAAATGAATATTACATTAAATAAAGAAAATATTCACTATCCCTGAGGCATAAAGCACAATTAAGTATCGTATGATGATAACTACGTAACAGAACAGTGAAGAGGTAAACTAGACGTTGAATTCTGTTAATGCTCTCTGAAAATTTGTTCTGAAATTAGAGTTGGAACTATATGTATTAACCTAATGGAAACGGGTCCACTTTGTGCATGAAATTCGTATTTGTAACAAAAATACGAGTATATATTTCTTCTCTACTATGGTATATTTGATGATGCTTGTGGAAACAATCAACTTATCAAAGGGATAAATATTAAACAAGAAAATATACTAGAAAAAAGCAACTAGTCTCATGTCGCCCTGACGGGATGACATGAGACTAGTTGCTTTTTTCTAGTATATTTTCTTGTTTAATATTTATCACATAAAAAATAGCATTTTTTTTTTTTAGATTTTTGTCATTTTTGCATTTTTCAATGCTATTTTTATACTTATGGTAAATTTTAAATAGAAAAATATTGGAAAAAATTAACTCGGCCACAAGTGAAATCTCAGAAAAAAAAAATAGCATTGTAAAATGCAAAATTAAAAAGTTATAATTAAGAAGGGATTTAGGATTTTTTGCATTTTTTTATGCTATTTTTATACTGATGATAAATTTTAAATAGAAAAAATATTGGCAAAAGTCAACTCGGCCACAAGTGAATTCTCAGATGGGACTCGAACCCACGACCTTTGGAAATCCGGTCGAATGTTCTTGAAGAAGGTTATCAAATGGACTCTCTTCAAGAGTGGCATATCCAATATAAAAGAGTAGCTTATAAATATTAGCATAAAATATAAACGATGAAAAGACACATCTCATAAATAGACCCTGAAAACTATGTTAAAAGGTACTTGCGATTTTTCATTCTGAATTTTCTTATTCGAAACAAAACTAATGCGCCTTTTAATTTCACATTAAGTTTGATAGTGCATGTTATTTTCTGAGTTTAAGATTTCCCAATTTTTTTAAGAGGTTTAACTTTAACTTTCTCGTACAGTTCGTGACAAATACAGGTTGGACAGGAACTCAAGTTTCTTACAATGTAGCTACAGTTTAAGTTGTTGGGAAGTTATTATATCAGCCACCGTCTGTCTCGGTCACGGTTCAGATACCGCCATTGTGCCGTCTCTCCGGCACGTCTGTTCTCACCCTTATTAGCTTTATCGGGACAGTGAGAGCGCAGCTTTATCAGTATAGTGAGAGCTACGTTTATGTGGAGTTTGTTACCAGAAATATTTGCTATTGTTAATTGATACATAATAACTAGTCCACTTGACTAAACAAGAAATAGTTATTTGTTATGCAAGGCTGGAAAGTTGGTTATTTAGCGGCGAGTTACCTCCATTGAAAGCTGAGCAAGAGAAGGATTCTAGGATTGAACCACGAGCGTAGACCTCACAACAGCGAGGAAAATTTTATGTTTGTTTCCGCGGTCAACTTCCGGTAAAAAAAATCTTTAAACATAAAGTTTAATTTAAATATACCTTATTCTCGTTGTTTTAATGATATAAAAAACTAAAAAGGGAGTATTATAGTTATTTCAAAGTTATCTAAAGTAGGAATATATTGTTACTAAATAACAAATAACGATTCGTTCGCGAACGACACGTTCCGAAATCCAATCATAGGTTGTGAAATCTCACCCAGCTAAAATTGTTTTTTATAACAAATAGTTAATCTTATTGTTATTGTTTTTATGATTCAATGAACTAAAATAATATAATAAAAACAAAACGGAGTATTATAATTAATTTAAAGCTATTTAAAATAAGAATAAAATGTGACAAAAAAGTCAATAGTGCGATTCGGAACGCATTATGACATATTTTTAGGTATAAATTAAAAAAGTACTTTGCCGCGTTAGGCCGCAAAATGGATTTTCTACGCCTAAAGTGATTGACAAAACCTCCTTTTTCAGACTGTGTGAGGTGAAAAAGGTTTTTATAAGCTTAAAAACTCTTTTCACTACGTTACTTTTAATTGAAGCTAACATCTTCAATAGTTTACAATATCGTCGAGTATCGACTAGTTGTTTTGGTCGTCAACTAAATTAAAAGTGTCAACTTACTTTGGGCTAGATAAATTATGCGATTGACATTATTTATTTTTATTATTCTCGTTAAATTCAGAAGGAAGAAAAGCATGTCACTGTTGAAAAACGGAACGCAAGACTACGATACTTTCAGAATTCTTCAATTGTTTTGATCCCAATGTTAAAGTTTAAAGTTCAAAGTCGAACTGAGAATTCTGATTGTTTTGTAAAAATTTACATAATTTTAAAAATTTTACCTTGGAAGCTTTATGTAGGTACGAGTTATAGGTACTCTCCAGGATTGTACCAAGGGTTATGCTTTAACTTAATGATTATTAACCGCTTTTCTTTTAATTATTTTTTTATGTAAATTCAGCTGTATAGTTTGGGTTAGTTTCACATAAATGAAGTAAACGCCACAATTTCGTCTGAATTCGAATTCAAGTTGTACCTACTTAACGATATTTGTAGTCAAGTATATTACTATGTACCCGTAATATATTTATAAATTCATTTGAGATTCTGAATGCATATTTGATACTTTGAACTGTGCAAAAAACCCATACCAATGTATGATGATTGATGAGTATATCCCGATCTAACAATGAAGCTTAAAAACTTGTCACATTTCTAATAAGGCATTTAGAAATGAATTATTAAAACTGATGTTCCATTTTATATGATTGGTAATGAAGAAGTCATGGAAAAGGCATAGAAATTCACGATTTATTGGATATAACGACCCATTGTTCCTCCAACAATTATACGCATAGCGTGCTTAGAAAACTGGAGTTAACCTTGTTTTTCTTTCTTTTCAGGATTCACGATGAGGTGTCTGTGATAGCTGACTGGCGTTAACCACGCCTAAAACTCCACGATGACGTCAGAGCGAGCCATCCCCCACCTTCGGGACATCTTCGGCCTCAACCAGCAGTACGACACCAAGAGCTTCGACGACAACGACGACAAAAACAAGAAGACCAAGAAGAAGAAGGATGACTATCGTTCTTATGGGAATGGCGACGTCAAAACGTTAGAAAGACACCTCAGCATGAAGAAGACGATACGAAAGAAGATCATGCGCGACCTCCAGCAGGCGTTCGTTGAAGACCCTAACGAGTTTAAGGTCGAGAACACGAGCCCGGAGAAGCTGAAGGCGGAGCTCAGCGCCGAGGCTGTGAAGATCGAGAAGAACGTCCGGAAGAATGACCCGACCTTCCTGGACATGCTGCGGGGCGAGCCCCGGGTCGAGGAGACCCGTGACGAGCAACCCCCGGCCGAGAAGACCAGCTTCTGGCGGCGTCTCACCATGAAAAACAAAAACAAGAGATAAACCTTCGGCCAGCGTTACTCCGTTTCATCTTTCGGCTGGCTCATTCTGTAAATGATGACCGTTGATTGTCGATGTTTTCTGGCACTAGTTTCATAAAAGTACAAGATTTATTACTATCTAGGCTTTGATAAAGTCTAGCTAGAGTTATGGTGCCGTCGCTACGAAATGCAATGGCGAATGACGACAATAGATATTTCGGACATACGTACCTAGTAATGTGAATTTACGGTGTCAAATAGCTCTCTCTGGGATCATATACGTAAGCGTCATTCACCGCTGTATTACCATGATCACATGATGGTACCGCCGTCGTTCCAAATAATATGAAGAAAGAAAAGTTTTTTATTAAAATAGCGCTACAAAAATTCGAGTATTACGGTTGCATTTACAGAATTAGGCAGGGATCACATTGTACTATGTCAATTTTACAAACGTTATCAAGTACCCCTATTATTGTACTGGCGAATTTTTGAATACTTACAATTTTAATGAGCTACGGTTTGACTGATTGTAACGTAGCTGTTAGGTTATTATGCATAATATCTGCTTTGTAAAGAGTTTTCACGTGAAGACCTTGTTGATACTTAAGTATTTATTATTCCAAAATGAAATATCGACAATGTTTCTTGGTCGAAATTGATGCAATTTGTATGTAATTTGTGTTACTAATTTAAGTAGTATTCATATTTTGCTTAAAATATAGTTCCTTAAGTGATGAAGACGTAGCTTTGTAACAGGAAAAAAGTAAAATAATTTCAAATGTTTATCTAGCTATTACTTTACTGCGAAATATACCTAAGATGAAATACTACAGGACAAAGTACAAAATTTACTAATGACCGCACAAATCAAATTAATTTAAAGAAATAAGCATAACCAGTCAGTACCGTGAGTTTTTTCTGGCTTTTTTTACTTTGACGTCAAAAAACTTTTTTTGACAATTATCGCGGTACATTTTAAATTAATGATTATTTCCTCGCGTGGAAACTATTTTACTTTTAATGCCTTCTGGATTTTTTAACTACTTGTTGAAATTTTTGTGACTTGACAAGCAACAATGATTTTTGGGATAAAAATTGTAGGAAAATTTGTTGGCAAATTAAATTATAGCTATTTATTGATGGCAGCAAAAGATTAACAAAACAATTATATACTAAATAATTTAGGAAAGGCTGACCAATTAAATATTGCATGGTTTTTGTGATTAGGCTATAATCACATTATCGAGCCTTATAATCACTGAAATTTCAGCTTGTATTTGTATGAATATAATATCGGTTTCCTTGCTATTGAAATATAAGTATTTACTTAGTTGTAAGGCGATGGTACGGAGTAACGACTTAGTATCTTCGGCCATTGTTACTTATATAATATAAATTAAAAATATCTCGTTCTAAATGTGATGTAACGTTAAGTTAGTTAAGTTCGTAAATGTCTAAGTTTAGAATCCGACAGAAACTATGTAAGGTAGGTTCGTGGCAATTTCTTGTTGTGAAAATTTATTACATTTCAATATACATCATTTTACACATTTGACGAGTTAATTTATTTCATCCCCTTGTATAATTGACTGATTTCACTAACAAAACGTTGCAAGTACGTTTCGAAACTCGTAAAAAATATGTAAACCCCAAAAATTGGTTGGTTGAATCAACATTGACGAAATGCTTTGTGCAAAACCGTTGTGATTTTATTGTTTAACTTATTTTGATGAAGATACTCAAAATCATTTCATTTCATAAAAAAAATTTTGTTAGTGAAAACTCACAATTGACTGTGGTCAACAAATAGAATGCAACTTCTAAGAAAAATGATAAGGCAAACAAGTTTATCCTACAATAAATAGCCGCTACTTACACCTAGATTTTGGTAAAGAATGTTTTTTTTTATAAACAACGGGAGGGCAGACTCTTCATAATGTATTGAAAAGGCCAAAGATGGAAGCGAGCCTCTCCGGGAATCCTCAATCACTGAGGAACTGGCTATCTTATCTCTAACTGCCGGAACACAACAATGCAGAAAACATTGTTGTTATGGCTTAGGTACAATGGGGGAACTTCCCGGTTGACCAGTAGAGTTTTGTTAGGAAGCTTTAGTTAAAAAAGTAAAAAATATATAGAAAACGTTTATAACACAAATAATAAAACATAAATAGGTTTAACTTTATTACTTTCCGAGAAAACGTTGCCCAAAAAAACTCTACTGATCAACCGGGGAGTTCCCCCGATTGTACCTAGAAAGAGCGTTACAGTTCTCGTAGGAGCTCGTAGGAGCCTATTATGCCCAGTAGGCTTATTACGAGTTTGGCAAACTCGACGTTACAGTAAACGTTAATGTAAAATGTAGCTCTGTCTCTTTCATATTTAGCGACTGTTTTACCGACATGAGCAGTGTATCCGATAGTCTACGCTCACGAGTCCTGTAAATGTCATGTTAAGCAAACTCGTAATAGGGGTACAGATTGCCAGCTGTTGGCATTGTGCAATTGAAATGTTAGAATTCTGTGTGTGACACTCTGTGACTACAATAATGGTACCACAATAGAACCAGGGGCTAATTGTCTAATTTTAAAAATCTATCGTAATCCCTTTCAATTCACCATTTGAAAGATATTTACATACTTCAGGCCGTCAATATTTGACATTTGATAGGGATTGTGATCGGGACGCGATTTGAAAGGTATTGAATGAACGAAATTGAACTGTGTAAGCAAAGTAACACACGAAAATATCGTTCAAATGTATGAAGAAGTGTCAAATGAAGTGTCATTTAAAACATCATTCGTTCCGAAAGGGATTGCGACCATATGTTATACAATTCCATAAATCACTATCACAATCACAATACCTTTGAAAGGGATTGTGATAGATTTTGAAATTAGACAATTAGCCTCCAGGTCAACCAGGTAATCTGCGTTCTAAGTGATCGAGTGCTGCTTAGTAGGAAAAGGCTTGAGATACGTCCTGCTCCAAATGGAGTACCTATCACTACCTAATTCTAAGAAAATCAACATATTTCTATGGATCCGCAACATTATTGCGGCAACAAGTAGTACAAGATCATTAGAACAGCCCAGGGCCCTGTCTATTTATATCCATTAATATCCATGTCCATTAATATTCTTAATTATTATATGTATCTTGGTGTGATTTAATTTTAAATTTAATTTTTTAAATATTATTAGTAGAGAGCCAGTCTGCCCCCTAATTGTCTAAATTAAAATCTATCACAATCCCTTTCAGAGGTATTGTGATTGTGATATTTTCGTCTGTCATATTGCTTAGACAGTTCAATTTCGTTTATTCCATACCGTTTTAAACGCGTCCCGATCACAATCCCTTTCAAATGTCAAATAGTGACGGCCTGAATATCTTTCAAATTACGAATTGAAAGGGATTGCGATAGATTTTAAATAAGACAATTAGCCCCCTGGTCCATGAGGTTTACGGCCGGTTTCAATAATCTATCCCTTACAACAGATAGGTCTATCTTGGTTACGTTACTTAGCAACCGCTGTTATTTTGGGCTGATTAACAAAAATATCTAGGCAACGAAGCTTTAGCAAGTCTATCTCTTACAGCGGTTAGGTTATTGAAACCGACCATTAATCTACCTACCCGGATGAAGAAAACAGGTAGCGCCACCTATCCGCAGTCAGTGACGCTACTTAAAGCATGCTTTTAGTGTTATCGTAGAGACTCCGAAATGGTCAAACAGTTTGAGTCAAACCATAAGTGTTTGATGATTTGAAAGACCGTGCGATTGCGTAAGGTAATCGTATTCATTTGACAGTTCATATCGTATTCAATCGGCTGCCATTTCTATGGAATGACATTTAATATGATACAATATGAACTGTCAAATGAATACGATTGACTTTACGCAATCGCCTAGCAGGAGCCTACCATCAACTATTATGCTATTCTTTTTAGGTTGTTTTCGGGTAGTAAGAGTGAGACTCTAACTACCTGAAAATAATCTAAAATCTAGAATCGCATAGAGTTAATGTAGTCCCCCTGTACACCGTTGTTGTAATCAGACATGTGACGGGACAGGAATGTCACAAAATTAACCTATTTATTCAAACAGTTTGAAACGATCAACCGCCTCCTTGGTCTAGTGGTACAACCACCGGCATCAGACCCAGGGGTCCCGGGTTCGATTCCCAGCGGGGGTACATATTGTATTCAGTTTGGTTGGTGGTAGGACTTGTTGTAAGTCCGCCTGGCTTATCTTATCTAAGTCTGACGCCATAACAACAATGTTTTCAGCATTGTTGTGTTCCGGCAGTTAAAGATAAGATAGCCAGTTCCTCAGTTATTGGGGATTCCGGGAGAGGCTCACTTCCATCTTCAGCCTTATCAATACTTAAAATCAGGTATGATGAAGGCTAAAAGGCTCCCCGTACTTCATAAAATTTTTTTTTTTAAAAAAGACGCGATAAACACGATAAATATATTTCAATTCAAACCCGCAAGTGTTTCATTCCGTAGCCACGGGAATTTGAATTAGGAGCCGTGCCACCCCCTGCTCCCTGATTATGTAACTGTTTCTTTAAACGTTTGATTGAAAGTGCAGTCACATTGCTTGACGACCTGTTTGGCGCAGGGGTACTAACCCCACCTTCTGCGCCAGAGGTCCCGGGTTCGATCCCCGGACAAGACAAATATTTGTGTGCATGAACATGTCTATTTGTCATGGTCTGGATGTTTAAGATGTTTAATATGTATATTATGTATGTATTTACAAAAAAAAGTATATAAGTATGTTTATCCGTTATGTAGTATCCATAACACAAGTTCTTCATGATACTTTACGTGGGCTAGATAATTGGTGTGATTGTATGGAAATATTTATTGATTATTTATTATTATTATTATTGCTGCTTTAGTAAAAATCAGTGTGACAACTATACTATACTACAAAAGCAGCAATGTAACTGCACTTTCAATCAATTTCAATCAAAATCTGTTAGCAACAGAGTTAGATAATTAACTAGCAGGTACTAAAATCCGAGGCTATTAACCTCTCAAACTGTCTGTAGAAACTAATATTATCATCATTACCATCATCAGCTCAACATCGTTATCTGCTGGACTTACGCATCTCCAAATGCAGTGCATGCCACCGATCACTATCCGCGGCTACTCTCAGCAAGACCTGGCGAAACCGGTTACAGTAAAACTTAATTCTACGTTTCCCAAAGGTTGGGGGTTCGAGCCCCGTGTTGTGATTGTGATAGTGATTTATTGAATTTCTTAACTTGGAGTCGCAATCGCTTTTGGAACGAACGATGTTTTAAATGACACTTCTACATACATTTGAAAGATATTTTCGAGTGTCACTTTGCTTAAACAGGGGGCTAGTTGTCTAATTTTAAAATCTATCGCAATCCCTTTCAATTCGACATTTGAAGGATATTTATATAAGTACTTCAGCCCGTCACTATTTGACATTTAATAGGGATTGTGATTGGGACGCGTTTTGAAAGGTTTGAAAAGGAATGAACAAAATTGAACTGGCTAAGCAAAGTGACACACGAAAATATGTTTCAAATGTATGGAGTAAGGTCAAACAAATGAAGTATCATTTAAAACATCATACGTTCCGAAAGGAATTGCGACTATAAGTTGCATAATTCCATAAATCACTTTCACACGTTTAAAAGGGATGGTAATTGATTTTGAAATTAGACAATTAGGGGGCAGTTCAATTCCGATAATTAAATACCTTTCAAAACGCGTCCCGATCACAATTCCTATCAAATGTCAAATAGTGACGGCCTGAAGGATGTGAATATCTTTCAAATGACGAATTGAAAGGGATTTCGAAAGATTAAAAATTTCTAAAATTGATAGATTATAAATTCTATCTATGGCCATTATTAGAGTGTCCCAGTTCCTTTTTTTAAAGAGATATGATATAAACGTTCAATAACCTACAAAAAGGCCAGATTTTAAAATTAGACAAGACTCCTGGTTAGAGTCAAACTAAATCTATGTGTTTGAATCAAACAGTTTTACCATCTCGGGGGCTCTTTTGCCAATGCCTTCTAATAACGCATGTAAGACTAGTTCAACGTTTTATAAACAGATGACGTTATATATTATTTTATATATTAGCAAAGTACCTCTACTAGCTAGATATTAAATTGACGACTGTTTGGCGCAGGGCCAGGGGTACTATACTCGCCTTCTGCGCTAGAGGTCCCTGGTTCGATCCCCGGACAAGATAAATATTTGTGTGCATGAACATGTCTATTTAATTTCCGAAGAGTAGTTTAAATTTCGGCGCCTTATTTGAGAAAAGCACTATACAAGCCTTGGCCACAACTAGGCATTGATGGACATACGTATGTCACGTTCGTCCATCAATGCCTCTTTTGCTGGCCGCTGCAGTAATGTACTTTAGGTAGTACTGAGATAAATTGGTCGCCCGCGTTTTGGTGAAAATAAGGCGCATTGCCTATACGCGTTATCTTCAACCAATCACGAGCGAGTGGATTGTTTATGCTACTTAAATTCAGTTAATTAAGAGTGAGATTTTTTTTCTGTAGTAGGTACAATCGGGGATCATCCCGGGGTTGATCAGTAGAGTTTTTTGGGAAACGTTTTCTCGGAAAGTACTAAAGTTAAAGAAATAATTTATTATTCAAATGAAATACCTATTAATGTTCTATTATTTGTGTATATAAACGTTTTCTACAGGTATATATCTTGTATTTTTTAAATAAAGCTTCCTAAAAAACTCTACTGGTTAACGTGGAAATTCCCCAACTGTACTATAGCTAGTTTCATTGAATAGATTATATAATGTAGTTTTTATACCAGCCCCCTTAGCATAGGCCTCTCCTAGCTCATGCCTATTGTGGCGTTCATAGGAGGCTATTAGCATACTGCTACCACGCTGGCCAGACGGGTTGGTAGAGGGTTTGTTTCAAGTTTTCCTTCTCTCGCACAGGTGTTCAATGCGTCGAGCTTCTTCGTCGACTCTTACGACGTCCCAGGCATGTACCTAACGGAGTGGAGACACTTGTATTCTTAGGCCGTCACCACACGGCACACGGAATACAATACAATACCCACCTAAGCCACTGCCTCATCTCTTCAAACTCGATTCAAGATACCTGTCTTTATAAGAGCACGTACGGCTTTACATTTGCACTACGAAAACTGCCACTATTACAAGCGACGTAAGGGCGCTCTCAGGGTCAAAGTGTAAAGCGGTGCGTGCTATTGACTGTACTAAAGAAAATGTATACCTTAACACGAGCTTTTGAGCAAAATTAAAGTCATATTTTAATCAAGATGGCGCATGGCGCTATAAACAGTGTATAGCCCCGTCCTTAAATCAACATTACTTTAATATTGCGAAGTCAGCTGATTAATAACCAACTATAGTCCGCGCCACGAAAGGAGTCCCCTGAGAGTAGCGCTGCAGTTGCGATCAACATTCGAAAATAAGCTCTATTACTATGGAGATCATTTTAGTTCCTTAATATTCCGCGGGACTTCTTTCTTGGCGTGGACTCTATGGTTCAATTTACACCGCCGCGGAATGGAATGGAAGCGACTTTTTGCAACGAAACTGCACATAGCACAGAATTCTCGAGAATGCGCGAGGATTCCGCGGAAGACGCGCGTCCAATTTTTAGGCTCGTATTTATTTTGTGCGTTATACAGTTGATATAAAATTCATTATGCTATGTGCAGTTTCGTTGCAAAAATTGCTTCCATTCCATTCCGCGGCGGTGTAAATTGAGCCTATAAGCACAGTCTACAGTGTTAAAAGACCCATAACGAAAACGAAAATCACCTCCAGTTCACTGCGTTGACACAACGTCTGTGAATTTTCTCCAAATTAGTCCGGCTTGTAGAAGACCGGCTTCCCTCGAGTCGGCTGACCCCAATCACGTATTCTCCCCCTCGTTACTATCATTTTCTTGTATAGGGCCAAATCTGGGATCCTGATAGTTAAGGAGTTATTGAGGATCAAAGTCAATAATTTATTTTAAATCATTATTATTTAAAGTTACAAACCCGCAATGAATATAAAAACCACTCAAAGAAACTGGGCCCGTACCGCGCAAGTGTCGTCGGCTTCGACATCGACTTCATTTGACAGATGGATGTGAGACATTGCTCTTAGTTTTTGGTAAATTTTCATTTGTTTCAAAAAGAAGCAGCAATGTATCACATCCATCTGTCAAATGAACACTTGCGCGGTACGGCCGGCCCCTGGATCCCGGCAACCTACTCGTATCCTCTAGACACACGCACACGTTGTTGCATGCAATTTTTTGCGTGTAAAAATAACACCCATTTGAGAAAACGAGAAATAAAAGACGTTTCCCAGCAATTATCTTTTGCATTCTTATTTAGTCTGATGTACACTACGCATTTATTGCGGCTTCGGTATGGGTCTTTTAACATCCTGTATATTGTCGTTCTGTGTTCATCGAAAACATGGCATAAATTATAGAACACAGGTAACTTTTTATGCTGTCTATTGTACAGTCAACAACACATCAGGGCCCGTATTCCCTATGACCACTTACCGATTCCTTGCTCAATCCACGCCAATGTCGTCTTTGGTTTACACATTTTCAAAATTTCTTTTCTCTTTGCCACTTCCAAATTTTTAAGTTATATTCCTTGTTTAATACTAATATAATTTGTGACTGTCATATACTTGTACAATAACTCTATAATTTGTGAGTATCACGGAGAAAATGAATTTTGAAAATGTCAAAACCAAAGACATCGGCGTAGTTTGAGCAAGGAATCGCTATGAGTTCATAGTGTATAAGGGCCCAGACACACACACACTACGAATACCGCATTTTTTAGGTCATCAGTCTTATTATTATTATTTCGACGATGCTTTCAAGGTGAAACTGTAATACTTGACGTACTGTTGACTGTACTAATTTGTGATTTGAACTGGGCTATTACTTTTTAATTTTGCATTTTACAATGCTATTTTTATGTGTTAAATATTAAACAAGAAAATATACTAGAAAAAAGCAACTACTCTCATGTCGGTTAGTGCATTGTGCCGGATTCCGAAGGATGCGGGTTCGTATCCCGTCAGGGCGACATGAGACTAGTTGCTTTTTTCTTGAATATTTTCATGTTTAATATTTGAACTGGGCTGTTTAAAAAGTACCGTTTTACATTTTTATCTGAAATTCTAGAAATATACAAACAAATGTGTTTTTACAAACAGATACTTTTTTAAACAACCCAATTATTTCAGGAAGGGGTAGATAATAAAACTTCAAAATGCGGTTTACGTAAATTTATATTGTATTATTTGATTATTGTTGTTGTTATTTTACATTAATATTGTAATAAGTATTATATTGTAGATATTGCATTTCGTTCCATTATTAATTATTATAGAACTTTGGTATTCATTGAGATAGTCATTAGTAATCGTACATGAATAATTTTTAACCTAAACTTATTAACTAGTATTACAAAAGATATTTATGTAATTTAGCAAAATAGATTTGTTACAACTAAATTGTAAAGAACAATTCTCCCAAAAGTTTTCAACGAGTTTGTAAAAAAATACATTCACGTTATAGTTTGCTCTGTAAAAACCATTTATAACAATAAAAATATCATGAATAATAAAGTTCCTTTATAGATTTTTTTTACTTTCAGACACATAAGTATTGACAAAAAAACTTAACGGTACTTATTTAATTATTATTAGATTTTAATAATCTCTGAATTTTTTATTTACTTATAACAAGATATTTATTATACTAAATGCTCTCAATGTATACTTGATTGATATACTGAAATATTTTTCCATTACTCAGAAAAAAGGTTTTCTTAATTTAATTAGCTATTATTTTCTTTTCATTTCGTATTTGATTATAGTTTTTTCCAAGATTTTTATATATTTGGTAAGAAGTGTGGTATGGAGGTTACGTATTATTTTTAAGACTCTACCGCCGGTTCGGAACCTACAGACTACTGAGAAGAACCGGCAAGAAACTCAGTAGGTGCTCCTAAAACTCGAGTAAGTAATTATTTTGTACGTATTTAGACCATAGACACTAATTTCACATCTTACTTATAAGTTTTAAATATAAAAATAGGTTGTAACGTATATAATAATTACTTTGACTGTAGTTAATGATTTTTTTAAATAGTAGTATGTATTAATTATTTAAATTAACTACAGATATTAATTTTCCATAAACCAGTAATAAAAAAAAATCGGTTTGCATTTGTACAACGAAATTACATTACAATAAGTTTACAATTTCGTTACAACTTCCGCACTGATAATAATATTGGTACTCAACTAACTAATATTATCATCAGAATTTATTTTACTAATTATTTTTTGAGTATCTCGAAAAAAATATATTTTAATATAAGTACTATGCCTGTCTGATACTCTTAAAAATAATTAGTATAGTCTGTCTGTTAGTTGGTACTTCCTGTGTAGTTCAGAACCAAAAAAAACCTTTTGATATATTATTGTCCTTGTCAAAGAGCAAGAATAAAAAAAGTTTTGTCATAAAAATAGAAGAAAAAATTTATAATAATATACCTCCGTTTAATACACACATAGGTATAAATATAATGTAGTTGGACCTTCAATGTCATGGGTAAAATATAAATACTTAAAGGTCGCTGTAGTGTTTTGTTTTATTTTTAGAAAAACTAGGATGTCTAGAACTGAATTAGATACTCTTTCTATTTTTTATATAGACTGGACAATGTATAATAACACAAAACATAGTTTTCTGATACTACACTAAAATAAATGAACTACCGGTAGTTTTATAATTGCTCGTTATATAATTAAAATAAAAACAAAATTAAAATGATAGCGTCGGTAACTGTTTTCTACAGCTACTATACCTACATAATTATTATAATATAAGTTATATAAGTAATTATTAATTTGCAACATCTCTAAATATCTATTTCATTATTTTTTAAACTAAATTTGAAGCAAAAAACGTAAAAAATAATTATCTTCATAGATATATCTGTTGTGATAAAGCCAAGAATAACTCCTCAATTTCAATAAATAGAACAAAACTTACTATTTTTTAATAGCACATTATGTTATTTAGAAATAAATTGTTATTCTTATATTACTGGAAGACATTATTGAATGCTGCTAAAATTAAAATTTTATAGCGAATACTCTTCTCAAAATATATGATAAGATCACTCACTATGGATATTAAAAGCTGTTTATTTCATTCCTTTCAAAAATAATGGAAATCAATAGGTAAGATGTTGAAAAACATTTAGTTTTAAGCGCAGTACGAGCTTAAAATTTACGGAATATTAAAAATAGTGATTATGTATAAGGGTGTGGTTGAAAATATTATAAGTTTGTCAAATAATAAAACAACTATACTATAGTTTGGTTTAAATAAAATTTGATTTAATAAATTAATTGAAAATGTTTAAAAGTTTACAGTAAAATACAGATAACTTTCAAAGATTACACAAATCGTGACATAAAAGGAAAAATTAAATTGATGTCTAAAAGGAATTACTAGAAAATTTTACAGTTTACATTTAGTGGAAGTAAAAAGTTTAGTAGCATAATATTATTTTGTTCGTTAAATTCAGCGAGTTACGAGGTGACGCGGGCGCAATGACTTTAAAATACCTGATATATAATAATAATGCTTACGATTATTATTGAGATTTTGATTATTTTGTAAAATACACATGTAGAATCTTGAAGTAATTTATAAATCTAATTTACATTAAGAGTAAAATATATCGTCAATAAATATCATAGTTGAAGATGTTACAAACCTACATAGATCTTAAATTATCAACATAGCATGCTATGTTTGGAGATACCTTTTTCTCAGCCTTCCTTACTACACTCTAAAGATATATAGCAATAATATTTTAAACTACTATTATAATTATTAATTTATATATGATCATAACCATTAATGTTGAAAGGTTATTGATTAATAAGTTACTATTGCTTGGATTGTAACGTCAAATGAATGCGAAAGTTCTGGTATAATGTGTGTATTTCTATAATTGTAAATATGTATTTGTAATCGCCATCGCCCGGATTTACATGTTAATATAATCTAATACTTCTTTTAAATACGGTTGTTACATTATACTACTAAATGTTTATATCTTCCCATATATACAAAAAATCTAGTTTATTAACATATTTAAAATGTATTTGCAAGTTCTATCCTAAAATAGAATATATAACTTGAATTTTATATATATACAATTATTTATGCATTAAAGAAATGCGGTTACTTATCATAAATAGCTATTGTTTTCTATATGATACCTATGATAATTATACTCTCTGCCTCTATACTGCAACGATGATTTTTTAAGTGTGGATACTGCACTAGCCATTTTGGATATAATTTTGACCTCCCTATTGTCACGGATGCAATAACTGTTGACGCCAACATACATACTAAATATCTGAAAATCAAATGTCAAATGCAATTAAATGTAGATAACGTAAGTTTAAAAGAGTGATTTTTGGAGTACTTAAGCGTATTTATTCAGTTATTTTTTAATATATAACGCGTTTTACTTTCACACGAAAAAACTCGGAGCAGCGATTTATCAAAATTTACTTGTAATTAATTATTGAGAGAAAAAAGGAAAATTACTACCTTTAATTTGTAAACTGTTATTTATATCAAGTTGCTCAAGTTTTTTCTTTGTTTCGGAAAATGTTATTAAATTAATTCTAAGAGTAATCTCAAGACAACACACGGTCTGTACCTTGATGTTTAAAGTGATATTTAAGAAGTTTGTTCAAAGTTATCGTAGTTGAAGTATACCGATGTTGAAGCAATTTTTAACTTTTGGATCTCAAAGTTCGTCTACATAATGCTCTTTCTATGTTATGTCTGGTGTCATTCAGAAGCTAACGATGAAATGATGCATCTTTGCATCAGTGGGACCGGATTCTACCGCGTCTGCAAGTTTCGCATTCTTATTAAAAACAAATATAATTGCCTGGAAAATAAAACCGATATCGGTTGATTAGTCTTTTTATCTTCAATATATATAAAATCTAGGTTAAATACGAAGTTAATACCTAATTTCAAAAATAATTAATAGGTTAGTAAGATCTAAATTTCAAACGTAAATGATATAAAAAATGAAGTTATAGGTATGTAGAAATGCTTTGTGATTTTTCTACCTCATAGATATATTCTGCCTTTTCAAGTATTTTTTTTATTATTCCTTCCATATAGTAAGTATTATTCTAATACGTCTAAGCATATTGATATCTGCAGCTTATCTAATGCGACTTCGTAAATAGATGTTGTGTGTTGCCAGTTCTGAAAATTGTAATTGTTTCATATTTGTCATAAAAATACCTGAAATTTTAATTTTTTTTTTCTAAATTATTTAAAAGAACTAAACTTTTATTGCTATGATCTTTGCTATGATAATCATAATGTAATAAGTTATAACAAAAAATAATTCTTAAAGTGACAATAAAGAGTAACTTGACAACTTGAATAAAAAAAAAACATATTTTTAAAGGACTTTCCATAATAGATAATCTATCAGACTAACAAAATCTAAATGAATTGATTCCCGTATTGAAAAAATATTGAAAAAAAATATATATTTGTAAATAAATCGTGCAATTCTTTAACTTTTAATACCATACTTTGCAAGTACCTTTAGAGTTTTAAGTCGAAACATAATCTGACTAGGCTGTTAGCATTATTATTATAATGTTGTTGATGTTATTGAACCTCTATTGTGTCACAAAACTCTAATAATCCTGGCTTTAGATAAAAGGACGTGCAAAATCCTGTTCCTGAAAAATTAAGGTATGGTGAAAAATAATATAATAACATAACACGATTTTAATTCTATGATTTCAGATTTATAAGCGAAAAATAGGGTTGACTAAGAATTTTCTACCAATTTTAAACTAGGTTGAAAACTAAGTTAAAAAATCAAAATGTCAATGTCAGTTTGATATGAGTACAAGTATTTCAATTGTATTTTTAACTTTGTCTTGACATATAATTAAGACTTGATGAGTAAATTTTGAAACTCCTTGTAAATAACTCAGTTACTAAACTTATAGATTTATTTACGAGGTTCTATGTTAAAGTAAAATTAATATATTTTTAAGTTAAACGTAAGGTAAAGTTGATCGTAAAGGCGTTTATCATTGGTTCCTTTTCCTTTAGTCGAAAGAGATACCCGTATTGAAATTGTATCTTTTTTTGGGAGGCTTTGGTGTAAAATAGCACATCATTTAATGTTCTCTTTATTTTCCCCTGTATCTTTTCATTGACTACCTTTTATTGCTTTTTACTTCGGATAATTCGAAATTTGACCTTGACCTTGACCTCTACTATTTCTATTTATCTTATGTAACTATATCTTACATAAATAGTTTTATATTCCTCTTATTATGATCTCTACCGTACTTACTTATCTAACAACTGTTAAAAATTCTACCACCCACTACTAAAAATTTTTTATTCAGCTTACCATACCATACTGTATTTATCTATTATCCCTACGTAGGTAGAAAATTTCGTTTTTCTTAATATAACCTCGTCCTTACAGATCTATTGCTAAATACTATTTTACTATTCCTACCACACATTATTAATATTTATTCCGATTAGTATTTCCTCTACTTATTACTTCTTACTACAGAACTATTTCTCACTCTCTTACAACTATTTCGACCTTACATTGATCATTTCATCTTACAGCTATTTATTATTCCTACCTAGGACAACTGTGTAGTATCGGCTTAGAATAGCACTACCCCCTCTCATCCCGTGGGTGTCGTAAAATGCGACTACGGCTTTCAGCCTTCAGGAGACGGGCAGTAGCGTCTCCTTCAAACTTGGCCATACTACGATCACCAACCCGCCTGTCAAGCGTGGCGATTATGGCAAACCCTTTCCTCCCCCTGTTTGGGAGAGGCCTATACCCCAGCAGTGGGTGTTATGTAGCTGAGACGACGACGACGACGACCTAAGACTCACAATTGTTTATTTTGCTTAAACTTTTATTATCCCTGTCCATCTGTCCATCTTACAACTGTTCTTACAGCGTTTTTACAACTCTTATTCCTACCTCAGATTGATAATTTTATACCTTGGACGAATTAACCACTTTTATACTTACTTATGATAAATTTTAAATAGACAAATATTGGAAAAAAAAACAACTCGGCCACAAGTGAATTCACAGAATTTTACTTCATTAAAAAACCTTTATTATTTCTGACAACCTCAATGTATTTTTTCAATTCATACCTCAGATTGATCATTATTTATTTTACTTAATTATTCCTGTTCAACTTACAACTAATCTACTATATCCTGCCATAGGATATCGAGTGCTTGTCGTTCCGTTTAATGGGACATCTACTACCTGCCATTCGAACTTCTTAAAAATATTCCAACTTTACATTTGTAAATTCTAATTTGACCTAATATGACCTTTATAAATAACTACTTATTTACATCTATTCCTACCTGAAATTTGTTGATTATTCATGTTATTAATTTTGCGTTACCTGTAGTTTTTGATAAATGTATTTTAGTAATCATATGAAATGTTTCACAATTAGAGGAAAATACATCATAACATATATAAAGCGACGCTCTAAGCTCATTAGCTTATAAAAATAATAGTTTTGTTAATTAATAACAAATGCAAAAAATGCAGTTTCACGATTATTTTTTTTTCAAACAAAAATTTAATTGCATTTTTCAATCATATTTTAAATGTTTAATTTAATAATTCATTAAATGGATCGCATGAGACAACTACTTGTTTAATTTTTTTAAATTACACTGTAACATTGTTTCACCCTTTCTTCGTTCACTTTGTAAGTAAAATGAAACATAGAAACTAACCAACACGAATTGCACTGCAGTTTTCTGAAACTATACCTATTTTACGAAGTATTTATTTAACGATAGTCGTCTTGTCAACACTTTTTCAGTCAAGGAACTATTGTAACTTTATTCACCAAGCGACACAGCAAAAAACGAACTTTACTAATTTAACTCCAATCACATTAAAAAATTTCACAAACCTAACTCGGAATTTAAAACTTACTTTTCACATAAGTATAATTACGAACACTTCAATTTTACATCTCGTCTCCAAAGTAAGTAATGAAACCAATTGTTATTGTAACGTTAGTTTAAGACAATAACTTTTATGCAGATTTTAACCTCACCAACTTATTATGTTACATACTATCTACTTATTCTTTGCTTTACCTATGAAATTGCCGATTTGTATGTAGAATTCCAAAGAAAGTTCGTTTTCCGTACTAACAGTTTTTGTTATGTACAAGCATTGTGTGAAGGCTAAGCAATCTAATGTTTTTATGTAAAAAAATACTTAATGAGTATCTTATAAATTATATTGAATAAAGTGACATAAAAATTAGCACTTTTCGAGGAATTTTATATTGTATAAGGAACGATTAAATAATCTTATTATTACTGATTCTAGACTATTATGATATTAATTTAAAAAAATATATCAACCAATAGATGTACATTTTAATAATAGAAGTAATAATAATACTAAGTTAATAGTGAGGATCTTTAGAAGTGTAAGAAAAATATTGGCAATTTGGCAACCTATTACTTCAGGGTTACACAAGATTTGTTCATCGTGTTTCATTTATTCTTTATGAGTTAGTTTTATTTCCTTCGTACTTTATTTGTAATTTAGGTATTAAAAAAACTTTACGTTTCCTTGTTAGCAAATTCAATACCATATACCACCTAATTATTTGTACTGTAAGCACTTGTTTAGTTGATAATCATTTTTATTGTTTTTTATACTTGTATTATCTTACGTATTACGGTATACTAGTATTTATTTTCACCATAACTTCTTTCATTCAATTTGTAAGTTAAAACACAGTAACTAGCCAACACGAATGACACTGCACTATTCTAAAACTATAATTTAATATATAATTGTTATTTTACGAACTATTTATTAAACAATAGTTTTCTTGTCAACACTTCTCATCACGAGTCTCCTATAGTTTTCAACTATTCACCAAACCACAGTTTTTAATTGTGATCTAATAAAATACAAACGTAATTTTCGATTTGCTCAAAGGTTATAGTTATCTTCTCAACATGGAAATTCAAACTTTTTCTTTTTCAAGTATCTAATCACTTAACTGATATTCTTGTAAAATTTAAAACGCATCACTTCTATTTCAGTAAAGCAATTATCACGAACACTTTTAAACTAGTTATAATATCCACACATCACAGCACACTCGCAGATTTATTATCGTTTTTATCATCTGTTTCGCTTTTTTAAGTTCATAAATTTTACTTTTCTTTAGTTTTGATTAAGGATAAATGAGTCGAATAAAGCACTAAATACCATAGGTATAGGCTATTACCAAACGATAATCAAATTAGTAGGTACGTAATAGGCACCGTACACTATAGTTCAAGCTACTTAAATTAGATTTTTCAGATAAGTATATCTAAGCTTAAGTATAAAGATTTTGTAAGTAAATAAAAACAGTTTTATTTTTTATCTATAGAAGGAATTTTATTAATTTTAGAATTTGCTTAGGCACGTACAATCTCTATTAGGTTCTTTAGCGCCAAAATTGAGGTAAGCGTCATAAAAAATGGCGGAATTAGAAAATTTATAGACTATTTAGTAAAACGATCGGTAAGGTAACTTAGGCGCGAAAAATAAGATAGGCTTCCTCGGGATGGCCGGATTGTTATTAGAATAATAGTAAAATCGATAGGAAGATTTAGGTTTTTCTAGAGCCCAAATTTAGTTAAGTGTCCTAAAATGGCTGCTTTGGTAGCTAAAAAGGTTGTAGTAACATTAGTTTGGGATTAGGAGGTTTAGTGTTTAAATTTAGTGAGCATCGACAAAATGGCCGCCATGGGCAGCTGAAAGGTTGTAGTAACGTTAAAATGGTTTTAGGATCTGGAATGTCAAAAATTGAGTTAATCATAAAAAACGACTACTTGCCAAAACGTAAATGATGTTTTTCTGGATTACGAAAAAACTACTAGCCATAAAGGTTTAATGGGATCACACTTTAACAATGTTCTTTCGACGAACAACGTTATATTAAAACATACATAAAAAAATATAAAAAATATACAGTCGACTTGTCGTCGTTTAGGTAATAAATTAAAAATAGGTTCACTTAATTGAAAAAAAAGTTATTGTGAGTGAAGTTCACAAGTAGAATACTGAAAACAAATAAGAACGGACGGCAAACTTTGTGGTGAAAGTTTAAAAATGGTGAACAAAACGTTCAATAGGATTTGTTGTGAATGCGCTAAATTTCTATATCTAATTCTTGAAATGTCTTAACAAAATGAATAGTGCTAAATGACTGCTAATCAAAATCTGGGAAGTGGAAATCCGTGGTTATACCTATTAGTTAACGTTATGTGCATAATTGTGTTGACTTTACTTAGTTTCAATACTAAATAGTTACAATTGTCTCAGAGCTAGACAATTCCATTCTCTAATTTCTGTCTTGACGGTGGCCAGTATCTTTGTAGTAATCGTTAAACTATTAATAAGAGTACAGACTTTTGAATTGGGTTGGTTATAAGAGAAACTTTGGTGTAGACTACTGTTTATAATAGAATAAACTTTTCTAGTAATCTTGAAGGTGCGCTTAAGTTAAGATCTAGGTGAAAGAAAAAGCTTGCATTCCTATTTAAGCTTATGCTAAGGACACGGCTTAGGAACGCTGAGTGAACTTTTACAATGGACGGAATGGTGATGAAGTAATTCTAGACATTCATAGTGATCATGACTAAGAAGGGAACAATTCCTTAAGTATGTACTATAAAAGAATCTATTTATTTGGTAAATATAGTAAAATTCACAAATAATGGAATTAAAGTACTATCTTAACTTAAATATATCAACTTGGTTTCACTAATCAACTCAATTTAAGGATACTAATAATAGAATCCTACTTGTAATTAAATTCAACTGAGGACAAGTCTATTCAACACAATTAGTGTACAGTTTAGTGTTCTTTGGTGAGTTAAATTGATATTGCTATCAACTTGTAGTGACCCATTTCAAAGTTTAGCTAAGAGTGATATGTGGAGAGCCGTTTGGCTTACATCGTCCTCTTGAATAGAACTGTCTTCCTTCAGAAGCCAGATTTGCCAGTATCCCATAGAATAATAAATAATTAGAATTACACTTATTGTAACTTAATTTAATTTTATAACTCAGCTACCACAATGGAAAAAGAATTCTTCATTGTGTAGACTGGTAAATCTCTTGAAAGCTTTGTAATTGATTGTACCGGGACAGACTGATAAAGACTCTAGAGCTTAGGTACTTACAAGTTGTAAACTTATAATAAAAAAACCTGAGGCTGAGGCCGGAAGAGGATTGACCCGTCTGGAGCTGAGATCCATTGTATCTAGCGGGGAAGGTGCTCGTACCTAGCCGGTATCAGCTTAAACGCTCTAAAATTTTGGTAGATAACTATAACAAACTCATATTTGGTTGCGGTAATTGACTCTCCATACTTAACTACAGAGTGATTATAGCTTCTTGTTTCTCTACTACTATAGCGATTGGCAATTTATATAGACCTGTTATTGTTTGTTAACAAATATGTGTAATGATGGTAAACGCTTCCACCTCCACAGAACAGGCCCAGCACAGTGTGGAGGCTAGGTAAATGTAATATGCCTTGTATTTTGTTTTTTGGGATATAAATTTATTTATTACTTATTTATTTATTAACTGACTCCTAAAACTTCCAAAATAATTCTTTATCTAGTATAATATAAATTTAATAAAACGGCTGTGAGAATTAGTGTATTTTTGTATACTCTGTTAAGATATTCTAAAATCTAGGTCATTTGATTTGTGATAGATTTTTCTACAGTGTTATAACAACATTTAAGCACATATAGGTAGATAAATATTCATAAAACTACTAGAGTAACTTTTATTCTTTAGTGTTACTTTCGTAAAGTAACAATCAAATGGCAGAGATAATTAAGAAACAATAGGAAAAGTTAGTATTCGTTGTTAGGACATAACGTTAGAACGCTAGTTGCAATGCTGAAAGAATCTAGGTATGCTACGAACCACAATCAGGGAAAACCACTAGAAATTACGAGCCCTTTCTTACTATACAGAGCATAATAACATAATTACATTTTAAATTAAGGTTAGGATAAGATAAACAAAAATTAAACATAGTAGATTGTAGGTTAAAATATTTATTCAAAGTAAAATTAGGTTGTGGTTGGATAGTTGAGAGCAGAACAGTCAGTAAGTCAGTAAGAGGGGGAGTTACAATATATTATTTTATTTTTCTGTCACAGGCAGTTAATTTTATTGTTTCCCTATCAGTATTCAAATATTATGTAAAACAAAATTTTCATAAAATAAAATTGTCAATCCACGATTAATTGCATGAATATGCAAATACATGTATTCCAAATTCTGTATTTTATACTCGTTTGTCACCCTTATGATTATTAATTACCCTTACGCCTTTAACGACTCTATCATATAATTCGATCAATCATATTTAAGTAAACTATAAGGTCCTCAAGCTTTCGTCTATCTTTCATTGAATAAATTGTGACTATTTATGCATTTACTCAACATCATAATGTTTTATTGCTTTCAAACAGCGAATCGTAGGTAATTCCTAGTCTCTTTCCTTTTCGACATAATATGTTCCACATTGCCCTAAAATTGCAAATCGTAAGTATTTTTAGTCTAATTCTAAGTCTACGTCATTCGTTTCATTGCCTTCAAATTGTGTAGGTTTCACAGATATTTCTTATTCTAACTCCTACTCGATATCAATGGTTTCATTGACTTAAAATTCTGTTAAGTATCGCAGACATTACGAATTCCTTTTCAACGTCATTTGTTTCGTTGTCATTCATTTATGTAGGTCTCGCAGATATTTCTTAGTCTTAGTCCTACTCGACATCATTCGGTTTATTAAAATCAAATTGTGTAGGTATCGCAAGTATTTCTTAGTCGATCTATTACTAAACATCATACGTAACATTGCCTTCTAAATTGTGATTCGCAGGTTTTTTAATCTAATACCTATTTCACATCATTCGTTTTATTCCCTTTAAATTGTGTAGGTACCGCAGATATTTCTTAGTCTAATTTCTACTCGGCATCATACGTGTTCAAATTGTAAATCACAGTTATTTCTTAATCTAACTCCTACACCACATCATTCGTTATATGGACCATGGAAATGGTTTTGCGAGGAAAATAGACATAAGTGATTTTTTTATAAAATAAGTCAAATAATATTGACTTCAAATTGTCAATCGCAGGTATTTCGTAGTTTCATTCCTACTCAACATCATTAGTTTGCCATTAAATATACGTAGGTATCTCAGATATTTCTTAGTCTTAGTCCTACTCTACATCATTCGTTTTATTAAATTCTAACTGTGTACGAATCGCAAATACTTATTTAGTCTAATTTCTTCTAGACATCATACGCTACACTGCCTTCAGACTGTGTAGTTGTGTATTTCTTAGTCTCATTTCTACTTCATATCATTCGTTTCATTGTCTACAAATTGAGGATTATAGGTATAACTGTCCAATTTCAACTCGAAATCATACGTATTCAAATTGTAAATCGCAGATATTTCTTAGTATAATTCCTACTCGACATTATTCGTTTCATTGTCTTTAAATCGTGTAGGTATCGCAGGTATTTCTTATTCTAATTCCTACTCGAGATCATTCATGTTACTGCCTTCAAAAGCTATTTCTGACAAATTTTTACTCGACATCATAAGTATTCAAAAAAGTTAATCGTAGTATTTCTGTCTAATTAATGCTTGACATCATTCGTTTCATTGCCTTCAAATGTGAATTGTAGTTATTTGTTAATCTAACTTCTTCTCAACATCATTTACTTAACCTTGAAATTGTGAACTGTTGGTATTTCTGTCTAATTTCAGCTTGACATCATATGAATTCAATTAGTGAATAGTAGTATTTCTGCCTAATTCCTACTCGACATCATTCGTTTCATTGCATTCAAATTTGAATTGTAGCTATTTGATAGTTTAATTCCTACTCGACATCATACGTTCCATTGCCTTCAAATTGTGAATCGTAGGTAGTTTTGTCTTAATTCTACTTGACATATGTGACGAAATTGTGACTATTTATGCATTAACTCAACATCATAATGTTTTAATGCCTTCAAACAGCGAATTGTAGGTAATTCCTAGTCTCTTTCCTTTTCGACATAATATGTTCCACATTCCCCTTAAATTGCAAATCGTAAGTATTTTTAAGCTAATTCTAAGTCTAACTTTTAAAAATATTCCTACTTTACATTTGTAAATTCTTATTCGACCTAATATGACCCTTATAAATAACTACATATTTACATCTATACCTACCTGAAATTTGTTGATTATTCATGTTATTAATTTTGCGTTACCTGTAGTTTTTTAATAAAATATGTATTTTAGTAATCATATGAAATGTTTCACAATTAGAGGAAAATATATCATAACATAAATAAAGCGACGCTCTAAGCTCATTAGCTTATAAAAATAATAGTTTTGTTGGCATAAAAATGAATAACAAATGCAAAAAAAGGCAGTTACAAGAGAATTTTTCTTCATATAATTTTTTATTGCATTTTTCAATCATATTTTAAATGTTTAATTTAATAATTCACAAACGGATCGCATGAGACAACTACTTGTTTAATTTTTTTTAATTACACTGTAACATTGTTTCACCCTTTCTTCGTTCACTTTGTAAATAAAATGAAACATAGAAACTAACCAACACGAATTGCACTGCAGTTTTCCGAAACTATACCTATTTTACGAAGTATTTATTAAACGATAGTCGTCTTGTCAACACTTTTTCAGTCAAGGAACTATTGTAACTTTATTCACCAAGCGACACAGCAAAAAACGAACTTTATTAATTTAACTCCAATCACATTTAAAATTTTCACAAATCTAACTCGTAATTTAAAACTTAAATGTAAGTAATGAAACCAATTGTTATTGTAACGTTAGTTTAAGACAATAACTTTTATGCAGATTTTAACCTCACCAACTTATTATATTACATACTATCTACTTATTCTTTGCATTACCTATGAAATTGCCGATTTGTATGTAGAATTCCAAAGAAAGTTCGTTTTCCATACTAACAGTTTTGCTAACAAGGAAACGTAAAGTTTTTTTAATAGTTGATTATCATTTTTATTGATTTTTATACTTGTATTATCTTACGTATTACGGTATACTAGTATTTATTTTCACAATAACTTCTTTCATTCAATTTGTAAGTTAAAACACAGTAACTAGCCAACACGAATGACACTGCACTATTCTAAAACTATAGTTTAATATATATTTGTTATTTTATGAACTATTTATTAAACAATAGTTTTCTTGTCAACACTTCTCCTCACGAGTCTCCTATAGTTTTCAACTATTCACCAAACCACAGTTTTTAATTTTGACCTAATAAAATACAAAGGTAATTTTCGATTTGCTCAAAAGTTTTAGTTATCTTCTCAACTTGGAAATTCAAACTTTTTCTTTTTCAAGTATATAATCACTTAACTGATATTCTTGTAAAATTTAAAACGCATCACTTCTATTTCAGTAAAGCAATTATCACGAACACTTTTAAACTAGTTATAATATCCACACATCACAGCACACTCACATATTTATTATCGTTTTTATCATCTGTTTCGCTTTTTTAAGTTCATAAATTATACTTTTCTTTAGTTTTGGTTAAGGATAAATGAGTCGAATAAAGTTCTAAATACCATATGTATAGGTTATTACCAAACGATAACCAAATTTTATTAATTTTAGGAGTTGTTTAGGCACGTACAATCTCTATTAGGTTCTTTAGCGCCAAAATTGAGGTAAGCGTCATAAAAAATGGCGGAATTAGAAAATTGATAGACTATTTAGTAAAACGATGGGTAAGGTAACTTAGGCGCCAAAAATAAGATAGGCTTCCTCGGGATGGCCGGATTGTTATTAGAATAATAGTAGAATCGATAGGAAGATTTAGGTATTCTAGAGCCCAAATTTAGTTAAGTGTCCTAAAATGGCTGCTTTGGTAGCTAAAAAGGTTGTCCTAACATTAGTTTGGGATTAGGAGGTTTAGTGTTTAAATTTAGTGAGCATCGACAAAATGGCCGCCATGGGCAGCTGAAAGGTTGTAGTAACGTTAAAATGGTTTTAGGATCTGGAATGTCAAAAATTGAGTTAAGTATAAAAAACGACTACTTGCCAAAACGTAAATGATGTTTTTCTGGATTACGCAAAAACTACTAGCCATAAAGGTTTTATGGGATCACACTTTAACAATGTTCTTTCGACGAACAACGTTATATTAAAACATACATAAAAAAAATATAAAAAATATACAGTCGACTTGTCGTCGTTTAAAAATAGGTTCACTTAATTGAAACAAAAGTAATTGTGAGTGAAGTTCACAAGTAGAATACTGAAAACAAATAAGAACGGGCGGCAAACTTTGTGGTGACAGTTTAAAAATGGTGAACAAAACGTTCAATAGGATTTGTTGTGAATGCGCTAAATTTCTATATCTAATTCTTGAAATGCCTTAACAAAATGAATAGTGCTAAATGACTGCTAATCAAAATCTGGGAAGTGGAAATCCGTGGTTATACCTATTAGTTAACGTTATGTGCATAATTGTGTTGACTTTACTTAGTTTCAATACTAAATAGTTACAATTGTCTCAGAGCTAGACAATTCCATTCTCTAATTTCTGTCTTGACGGTGGCCAGTATCTTTGTAGTAATCGTTAAACTATTAATAAGAGTACAGACTTTTGAATTGGGTTGGTTATAAGAGAAACTTTGGTGTAGACTACTGTTTATAATAGAATAAACTTTTCTAGTAATCTTGAAGGTGCGCTTAAGTTAAGATCTAGGTGAAAGAAAAAGCTTGCATTCCTATTTAAGCTTATGCTAAGGACACGGCTTAGGAACGCTGAGTGAACTTTTACAATGGACGGAATGGTGATGAAGTAATTCTAGACATTCATAGTGATCATGACTAAGAAGGGAACAATTCCTTAAGTATGTACTATAAAAGTATCTATTTATTTGGTAAATATAGTAAAATTCACAAATAATGGAATTAAAGTACTATCTTAAATATATCAACTTGGTTTCACTAATCAACTCAATTTAAGGATACTAATAATAGAACCCTACTTGTAATTAAATTCAACTGAGGACAAGTCTATTCAACACAATTTAGTGTACAGTTTAGTGTTCTTTGGTGAGTTAAAATGATAAAGCTATCAACTTGTAGTGACCCATTTCAAAGTTTAGTAAGAGTGAGATGTGGAGAGCCATTTGGCTTACAGCGTCCTCTTGAAATGAACTGTCTTCCTTCAGAACCCAGATTTGCCAGTATCCCATAGAATAATAAATAATTAGAATTACACTTATTTTATAACTCAGCTACCACAATGGAAAAAGAATTCTTCATTGTGTAGACTGGTAAATCTCTTGAAAGCTTTGTCCTTTTGTAATTGATTGTACCGGGACAGACTGATAAAGACTCTAGAGCTTAGGTACTTACAAGTTGTAAACTTATAATATAAAAACCTGAGGCTGAGGCCGGAAGAGGATTGACCCGTCTGGAGCCGAGATCCATTGTATCGAGCGGGGAAGCCTAGTAACCTAGCCGGTATCAGCTTAAACGCTCTAAAATTTTGGTAGATAACTAACGAACTCATATTTGGTTGCGGTATTTGACTCTCCATACTTAACTACAGAGTGATTAAAGCTTCTTGTTTCTCTACTACTATAACGATTGTCAATTTATTATCAGACCTGTCATTGTTTGTGAACAAATAGTGCCAAATAAAGTGTAATGATGGTAAACGCTTCCACCTCCACAGGACAGGCCCAGCCTAGTGTGGAGGCTAGGTAAACGTAATATGCCTTGTAATTTGTTTTTTTGGGAAATAAATTTATTTTTTATTTATTTATTAACTGACTCCTAAAACTTCCAGAATAACTCTTTATCTAGTATAATATAAATTTATTAAAACGGTTGTGAGAATTGGTGTATTTTTGTTTACTCTGTTAAGGTATTCTAAAATCTAGGTCATTTGATTTGTGATAGATTTTTCTACAGTGTTATAACAACATTTAAGCACATATAGGTAGATACATATTCATAAAAAAGGTAAAACACAATATAAATTTTCATGGACAAACTACTAGAGTAACTTTTATTCTTTAGTGTTACTTTCGTAAAGTAACAATTATAATGGCAGAGATAATTAAGAAACAATAGGAAAAATTAGTATTCGTTGTTAGGACATAACGTTAAAACGCTAGTTGCAATGCTGAAAGAATCTAGGTATGCTACGAACCACAATCAGGGAAAACCACTAGAAATAACGAGCCCTTTCTAACTATACAAGAGCATAATAACATAATTACATTTTAAATTAAGTTTAGGATAAGATAAACAAAAATTAAACATAGTAGATTGTAGGTTAAAATATTTATTCAAAGTAAAATTAGGTTGTGGTTGGATAGTTGAGAGCAGAACAGTCAGTAAGTCAGTAAGAGGGGGAGTTACAATACATTATTTTATTTTTCTGTCACAGGCAGTTAATTTTATTGTTTCCCTATCAGTATTCAAATATTATGTAAAACAAAATTTTCATAAAATAAAATTGTCAATCCACGGTTAATTGCATGAATATCCAAATACATGTATTCCAAATTCTGTATTTTATACTCGTTTGTCACCCTTATGATTATTAATTACCCTTACGCCTTTAACGACTCTATCATATAATTCGATCAATCATATTTAAGTAAACTATAAGGTCCTCAAGCTTTCGTCTATCTTTCATTGAATAAATTGTGACTTTTTATGCATTTACTCAACATCATAATGTTTTATTGCCTTAAAACAGAGAATCTTACGTAATTCCTAGACTCTTTCCTTTTCAATATGTTCCACATTGCCCTCAAATTGCAAATCGTAAGTATTTTTAGTCTAATTCTAAGTCTACGTCATTCGTTTCATTGCCTTCAAATTGTCTAGGTTTCACAGATATTTCTTAATACTCGATATCAATCGATATCAATCGTTTCATCGACTTAAAATTCTGTTAAGTATCGCAGACATTTCAAAGTCTAATTCCTTTTCAACGTCATTTGTTTCGTTGTCATTCATTTATGTAGGTCTCGTAGATATTTCTTAGTCTTAGTCCTATTTGACATCATTCGTTTTATTAAAATCAAATTGTGTAGGTATCGCAAGTATTTCTTAGTCGATCTAATACTAAACATCATACGTAACATTGCCTTCTAAATTGTGATTCGCAGGTTTTTTAATCTAATTCCTATTTCACATCATTCGTTTTATTCCCTTGAAATTGTGTAGGTATCGCAGATATTTCTTTGTCTAATTTCTACTCGGGATCATACGTGTTCAAATTGTAAATCACAGTTATTTCTTAATCTAACTCCTACTCGACATCATTCGTTATATGGACCATGGAAATGGTTTTGCGAGAAAAATAGACATAAGTGATTTTTTTATAAAATAAGTAAAATTGGCTTCAAATTGTCAATCGCAGGTATTTCGTAGTTTCATTCCTACTCAACATCATTAATTTGCCATTATATTTACGTAGGTATCGCAGATATTTCTTAAACTTAGTCCTACTCTACATCATTTGTTTTATTAAATTCTAACTTTGTACGAATCGCAAATTTTTTTTTAGTCTAATTCCTTCTAGACATCATACGCTACACTGCCTTCAAACTGTGTAAGGTGTGTATTTCTTAGTCTTATTTCTACTTGACGTCATTCGTTTCATTGCCTTCGAGGATTATAGGTATAACTATCCAATTTCTACTCGAAATCATACGTATTCAAATTGTAAATCGCAGATATTTCTTAGTATAATTCCTACTCGACATTGTTCGTTTCACAGTCTTCAAATTGTGTAGGTATCGCAGGTATTTCTTATTCTGATTCCTACTCGAGATCATTCATTTCACTGCTTTGAAATGTGAGTTGTAGCTATTTCTTAGTGTAATTCCTACTTGACATCAATGTATCGGTTTCAAATTGTGAATCGTAGATATTTCTGTCTAATTCTTATTCGATATCATTTGTTTCGTTGGCTTAAATGTGTGCAGGCATCGTATTTCTTAGTCTTGTCCCTATTCGATATCATTCGTTGCCATAAGATTATGTAGGTATCGCAGATATTTCTTAGTCTAATTCCTACTCGACATTATTCGTTTCATTGTCTTCAAATCGTGTAGGTATCGCAGGTATTACTTATTCTAATTCCTACTCGAGATCATTCATGTCACTGCCTTCAAAAGCTATTTCTGTAAAATTTTTACTCGACATCATAAGTATTCAAAAAGTAAATCGTAGTATTTCTGTCTAATTCCTGCTTGACATCATTCGTTTCATTGCCTTCAAATGTGAATTGTAGTTATTTGTTAATCTAACTTCTTCTCAACATCATTTCCTTAACCTTGAAATTTTGAACTGTTGGTATTTCTATCTAATTTCAGCTTGACATCATATGAATTCAATTAGTGAATAGTAGTATTTCTGTCTAATTCCTACTCGACATCATTCGTTTCATTGCATTAAAATTGTGAATCGTAGGTACTTTAGTCTTAATTCTACTTGACATATGTGACGAAATTGTGACTATTTATGCATTAACTCAACATCATAATGTTTTATTGCCTTCAAACAGCGAATCGTAGGTAATTCCTAGTCTCTTTCCTTTCCGACATAATATGTTCCACATTGCCCTCAAATTGCAAATCTTAAGTATTTTTAGTCTAATTCTAAGTCTACGTCACTCGTTTCATTGCCTTCAAATTGTCTAGGTTTCACAGATATTTCTTATTCTTACTCCTACTCGCGATATCATTCGTTTCATTGGCTTAAAATTCTGTTAAGTATCGCAGACATTTCAAAGTCTAATTCCTTTTCAACGTCATTTGTTTCGTTGTCATTAATTTATGTAGGTCTCGTAGATATTTCTTAGTCTTAGTCCTATTTGACATCATTCGTTTTATTAAAATCAAATTGTGTAGGTATCGCAAGTATTTCTTAGTCGATCTAATACTAAACATCATACATAACATTGCCTTCTAAATTGTGATTCGCAGGTTTTTTAATCTAATTCCTATTTCACATCATTCATTTTATTCCCTTGAAATTGTGTAGGTATCGCAGATATTTCTTTGTCTAATTTCTACTCGGGATCATACGTGTTCAAATTGTAAATCACAGTTATTTCTTAATCTAACTCCTACTCGACAGCATTCGTTATATGGACCATGGAAATGGTTTTGCGAGAAAAATAGACATAAGTGATTTTTTTATAAAATAAGTAAAATTGGCTTCAAATTGTCAATCGCAGGTATTTCGTAGTTTCATTCCTACTCAACATCATTAATTTGCCATTATATTTACGTAGGTATCGCAGATATTTCTTAGTCTTAGTCCTACTCTACATCATTCGTTTTATTAAATTCGAACTGTGCACGAATCGCAAATATTTTTTTAGTCTAATTTCTTCTAGACATCATACGCTACAATGCCTTCAAACTGTGTAGGTGTGTATTTCTTAGTCTCATTTCTACTTGACGTCATTCGTTTCATTGCCTTCGAGGATTATAGGTATAACTGTCCAATTTCTACTCGAAAGCATACGTCTTCAAATTGTAAATCGCAGATATTTCTTAGTATAATTCCTACTCGACATTGTTCGTTTCACAGTCTTCAAATTGTGTAGGTATCGCAGGTATTTCTTATTCTGATTCTTACTCGAGATCATTCATTTCACTGCTTTGAAATGTGAGTTGTAGCTATTTCTTAGTGTAATTCCTACTTGACATCAATGTATCGGTTTCAAAGTGAATCGTAGATATTTCTGTCTAATTCTTATTCGATATCATTTGTTTCGTTGGCTGAAATGTGTGCAGGCATCGCAGGTATTTCTTAGTCTTATCCCTATTCGATATCATTCGTTGCCATTGAATATGTAGGTATCGCAGATATTTCTTAGTCTAATTCCTACTCGACATTATTCGTTTCATTGTTTTCAAATCGTGTAGGTATCGCAGGTATTACTTATTCTAATTCCTACTCGAGATCATTCATGTCACTGCCTTCAAAAGCTATTTCTGTAAAATTTTTACTCGACATCATAAGTATTCAAAAAGTAAATCGTAGTATTTCTGTCTAATTCCTACTTGACATCATTCGTTTCATTGCCTTCAAATGTGAATTGTAGTTATTTGTTAATCTAACTTCTTCTCAACATCATTTCCTTAACCTTAAAATTGTGAACTGTTGGTATTTCTATTTAATTTCAGCTTGACATCATATGAATTCAATTAGTGAATAGTAGTATTTCTGTCTAATTCCTACTCGACATCATTCGTTTCATTGCATTCAAATTTTAATTGTAGCTATTTGATAGTTTAATTCCTACTCGACATCATACGTTCCATTGCCTTCAAATTGTGAGTCGTAGGTACTTTTGTCTTAATTCTTCTTCTTTGTTCTTAGTCTAGATCTCAGTGGCGTGCACTTGGAGAGGCCTATGTCCAGCAGTGGACTGCGACAGGCTGATGATGATGATGATGATGATGATGATGATGTGACGAAATTGTGACTATTTATGCATTAACTCAACATCATAATGTTTTATTGCCTTCAAACAGCGAATCGTAGGTAATTCCTAGTCTCTTTCCTTTTCGACATTATATGTTCCACATTGCCCTCAAATTGCAAATCGTAAGTATTTTTAGTCTAATTCTAAGTCTACGTCATTCGTTTCATTGCCTTCAAATTGTCTAGGTTTCACAGATATTTCTTATTCTTACTCCTACTCGCGATATCATTCGTTTCATTGGCTTAAAATTCTGTTAAGTATCGCAGACATTTCAAAGTCTAATTCCTTTTCAACGTCATTTGTTTCGTTGTCATTAATTTATGTAGGTCTCGCAGATATTTCTTAGTCTTAGTCCTACTCGACATCATTCGTTTTATTAAAATCAAATTGTGTAGGTATCGCAAGTATTTCTTATTCGATCTTATACTAAACATCATACGTAACATTGCCTTCTAAATTGTGATTCGCAGGTTTTTTAATCTAATTCCTATTTCACATCATTCGTTTTATTCCCTTGAAATTGTGTAGGTATCGCAGATATTTCTTTGTCTAATTTCTACTCGGGATCATACGTGTTCAAATTGTAAATCACAGTTATTTCTTAATCTAACTCCTACTCGACATCATTCGTTATATGGACCATGGAAATGGATGTGTGTGTCTACAGCTTCCTCATAAGACATAGAGGAATTCTAAACATGCCATATTTTAGTGCAAATTAGGAGCAATCAAACGTGTCAGTGATATTTTAGGTGCAACCATAACTTCGTTACTAGGAGTTTTTTTTTGTGTGTTAGCTGGAGAAACGTGTCCCCAGCTGACACATGCCGTTTTAAGGCAAACCAGTGAGGTTAGGGCTTTAGACTATAGTCAGAAATTTAGTGCACAATAGGAGCAATGAGAACCAAAAAAACTAACCGTCACACTCAAATACTGTTGAAACTACGATCATTAAAGTGTGTGTTAGCTGGAGACCCGTGTCTCTGGCTTACACACACCTGTATCTTCGTAATTATTAGAGGTAGGATTATGTTTTATACCTCAAATTTTAGAGTCGAATTGGAGCAGTAAGCTCCAAATTTTTCTAATCTCTAGTTCGAATAGTTTTTAAGCTACGAACCGATAAGCATGTGTAAGCTGGAGACACGTTACACGTTTTGAATCACTGTAACCGTATAAGTTAGAGTCTCGTACTAAGAATCAATAGATACCTTATAATAGGTGCACACGGCATGCAAAATTTTAAATAACTGGGCTTCTTAGTTTCAAAATTATAGGCAAAAAACTGGTTTCCCGCCAAAAAATTCAAAACAAATGTCTTGGACGCAGCTATAGCGCGGTTGCCTTTCCGTGCGCTACACTGTTGCAATCGACTTTGAACCTAACGGCTGGTATTAATTCGAGTCACTTTAGTTTGCGCTTTCGATCGTTTTAATTTCTGTTTTGAGAATTTCAGACCAGGAGCCGTCCGATATATCTACGCTGATTACAAACCATCTATGGTAGTTACTTATTGAACTATCTGATTCTCTTATGAAGTAGTTTTTAAATGTTAGTGTTAGAAAATTCACAACATTTGTTGATATAGGGCATGGATGATGGGCAATTTTCTATGAAACCTGGGCGTTAAACCAACAGAAATGGAACTACTATTTAGTACTTAGTACTAGAAAATATTTTCTTGTTTATTAACTATCATAAGCCCCCAGGTTTGCTTGAAAATAACCAGAGCGAAATACACTATTATAAATTCTAAAATAAATAAATTCTTAACTATACTTTTTTCTCTCTTATTAATTCAGTGATCGGAATAGGCTGAGTATATTTACCTATTAGGTACTGTGGAGACCATACATATCTCCGCCCTACAAGGGGGCCGCAACACCGCCGTTGCTGGCTGGTTTTGTTTTTAATAAAATTAAGCAAGAGAGGCCCGTCGTGCGTAGATATGAACAGTTGCCTTGTCAAATAAATATTTTAAAATACTGTGAAATAATAATATAATTGATAAATATAAAAACAGTATCGAAGTCCTCCGCTGCTCTTCTATATTTTTTGATATATCTCGGAAACGGTGCAACGTAGCACAAAAATAAGGTATTTTTCGACCCCCTACGTAACCCATAAAACCCCCTTTCAGCATCAAATATCAATAATAATAATAATATCAATAATATCGATCGATTTTGTATAGTCAAGTGACTTGTCAAAATTTTAGAGTGAAATTACATTGAAATCTGCCCCCTAATTGTCTAATTTCAAAATCTATCACAATCCCTTTCAGAGGTATTGTGATTGTGATATTTTCGTCTGTCACATTTGCTTAGACAGTTCAATTTCGTTTATTCCATACCTTTCAAAACGCGTCCCGATCACAATCCCTTTCAAATGTCAAATAGTGATGGCCTGAAGTATGTAAATATCTTTGAAATGACGAGGGCTACGAATCGTACATGATGTACGTTTCATAGCACAAAAATAAGGTATTTTTCGACCCCTTACATAACCCATAAAACCCCCTTTCAGCATCAATTGACATGATAAAAAGTTCAAAAGAACAAGCTCAAAATTTCTTCAGGGGGCTAATTGTCTAATTTTAAAATCTATCGCAATCCCTATCAATTCGTCATTTTAAAGATATTTACATACTTCAGGCCATCACTTTTTGACATTTGAAAGGGATTGTGATCGGGACGCGTTTTGAAAGGTATGGAATAAACGAAATTGAACTGTCTAAGCAAATGTGGCAGACGAAAATAACACAATCACAATACCTCTGAAAGAGATTGTGATAGATTTTGAAATTAGACAATTAGGGGACAGTTTCCATAGTAATTTCACTCTAAAATTTGGATAAGTCGCTTGCCCATACAAAATCGATCGATATGATTGATATTATTATTATTATTGATATTTGATGCTGAAAGGGGGTTTTATGGGTTACGTAGGGGGTCGAAAAATACCTTATTTTTGTGACGACAGTTGTGTGACGACAGTTTTTTTTATAAAAGTACTAAAATATGAATATGTAACCCCTTTTGCAACACCTGGATTGCGAGTCCCGGATTATTTTATAATAAGTACCATAATGCTAAAGTCGTTGTTTCCACACTATGTTATCGACTACTTTTGCATTCCCGAATTTTTTGGAATCCTGGGATTAATATAAAAAAAACAAAATGTTTTAAGAAGCTGCTTCCACAATTTTTCAGCCAAAAATTAACTTTATCCGATCACTGGTTATGGTGAATATTAATAAAATTTTAGGAAATTAAAATCACGTGAACCATGAAAACATTCTAATTATTTTTGAGCAGTTGTGTCAAAACGAAAAGCAAATATAATTTAAATATTAATAATAAGGTGTTAAGGTTCGCCTAATTAAATTCCCAGTTTTACCGGAAAAAAAATAGTATTAAGGAAGTCTCCGATTTTTGTCTTTGTTCTATGAACTATAGGTTAATCAGCCTATTAATAAGAGAACTAATCACTGAATTAATAAGAGAGAAAAAAGTATAGTTAGATACAGAATTAATAATAGTGTATTTCGCTCTGGTTATTTTCAAGCAAACCGGGGGCTTATGGTAGTTAATAAACAAGAAAACATTTTCTAGTACTAAGTACTAAATTGTAGTTCCATTTCTGTTGGTTTAACGCCCAGGTTTCATAGAAAATTGCCCATCATCCATGCCCTATATCAACAAATGTTGTGAATTTTCTAATACTAACATTTAAAAAGTACTTCATAAGAGAATTAGATAGTTCAATTATAAGTAACTACCATAGATGGTATGTAATCAGCGTAGATATATCGGACGACTCCTGGTCTAAAATTCTCAAAACAGAAATTAAAACGATCGAAAGCGCAAACTAAAGTGACTCGAATTAATACCAGCCGTTAGGTTCAAAGTCGATTGCAACAGTGTAGCGCACGGAACGGCAACCGCGCTTTAGCTGCGTCCGAGCCATTTATTTTGAATTTTTTGGCGGGAAACCAGTTTTTTGCCTATAATTTTGAAACTAAGAAGCCCAGTAATTTGAAATTTTGCATGCCGTGTGCTCCTATTATAAGGTATCATTTGATTCTTAATACGAGACTCTAACTTATACGGTTACAGTGATTCAAAACGTGTAACGTGTCTCCAGCTTACACATGCTTATCGGTTCGTAGCTTAAAAACTATTCGAACTAGAGATTAGAAAAATTTGGAGCTTACTGCTCCAATTCGACTCTAAAATTTGAGGTATATAACATAATCCTACCTCAAATAATTACGAAGATACAGGTGTGTGTAAGCCAGAGACACGGGTCTCCAGCTAACACACACTTTAATGATCGTAGTTTCAACAGTATTTGAGTGTGACGGTTAGTTTTTTTGGTTCTCATTGCTCCTATTGTGCACTAAATTTCTGACTATAGTCTAAAGCCCTAACCTCACTTGTTTGCCTTAAAACGGCATGTGTCAGCTAGGGAGACGTTTCTCCAGCTAACACACAAAAAAAAACTCCTAGTAACGAAGTTATGGTTGCACCTAAAATATCACTGACACGTTTGATTGCTCCTAATTTGCACTAAAATATGGCATACTTAGAATTCCTCTATGTCTTATGAGGAAGCTGTAGACACACACATTGGAAATGGTTCTGCGAGCAAAATAGAAATAAGTGATTTTTTTTATAAAATAAGTAAAATTGGCTTCAAATTGTCAATCGCAGGTATTTCGTAGTTTCATTCCTACTCAACATCATTAATTTGCCATTATATTTACGTAGGTATCGCAGATATTTCTTAGTCTTAGTCCTACTCTACATCATTCGTTTTATTAAATTCTAACTGTGTACGAATCGCAAATATTTTTTTAGTCTAATTTCTTCTAGACATCATACGCTACACTGCCTTCAAACTGTGTAGGTGTGTATTTCTTAGTCTCATTTCTACTTGACGTCATTCGTTTCATTGCCTTCAAATTGAGGATTATAGGTATAACTGTCCAATTTCTACTCGAAATCATACGTATTCGAATTGTAAATCGCAGATATTTCTCAGTCTAATTCCTACTCAACATTATTCGTTTCATTGTCTTCAAATCGTGTAGGTATCGCAGGTATTACTTATTCTAATTCCTACTCGAGATCATTCATGTCACTGCCTTCAAAAGCTATTTCTGTCAAATTTTTACTCGACATCATAAGTATTCAAAAAGTAAACCGTAGTATTTCTGTCTAATTCCTGCTTGACATCATTCGTTTCATTGCCTTCAAATGTGAATTGTAGTTATTTGTTAATCTAACTTCTTCTCAACATCATTTCCTTAACCTTGAAATTGTGAACTGTTGGTATTTCTATCTAATTTCAGCTTGACATCATATGAATTCAATTAGTGAATAGTAGTATTTCTGTCTAATTCCTACTCGACATCATTCGTTTCATTGCATTCAAATTGTGAATCGTAGGTACTTTTGTCTTAATTCTACTTGACATATGTGACGAAATTGTGACTATTTATGCATTAACTCAACATCATAATGTTTTATTGCCTTCAAACAGCGAATCGTAGGTAATTCCTAGTCTCTTTCCTTTCCGACATAATATGTTCCACATTGCCCTCAAATTGCAAATCTTAAGTATTTTTAGTCTAATTCTAAGTCTACGTCATTCGTTTCATTGCCTTCAAATTGTCTAGATTTCACAGATATTTCTTATTCTAACTCTTACTCGCGATATCATTCGTTTCATTGGCTTAAAATTCTGTTAAGTATCGCAGACATTTCGAAGTCTAATTCCTTTTCAACGTCATTTATTTCGTTGTCATTAATTTATGTAGGTCTCGCAGATATTTCTTAGTCTTAGTCCTACTCGACATCATTCGTTTTATTAAAATCAAAAATGTGTAGGTATCGCAAGTATTTCTTAGTCGATCTAATACTAAACATCATACGTAACATTGCCTTCTAAATTGTGATTCGCAGGTTTTTTAACCTAATTCCTATTTCACATCATTCGTTTTATTCCCTTGAAATTGTGTAGGTATCGCAGATATTTCTTTGTCTAATTTCTACTCGGGATCATACGTGTTCAAATTGTAAATCACAGTTATTTCTTAATCTAACTCCAACTCGACATCATTCGTTATATGGACCATGGAAATGGTTTTGCGAGAAAATAGACATAAGTGATTTTTTATATAAAATAAGTAAAATTGGCTTCAAATTGACAATCGCAGGTATTTCGTAGTTTCATTCCTACTGAACATCATTAATTTGCCATTATATTTACGTAGGTATCGCAGATATTTCTTAGTCTTAGTCCTACTCTACATCATTCGTTTTATTAAATTCTAACTGTGTACAAATCGCAAATATTTTTTTAGTCTAATTTCTTCTAGACATCATACGCTACACTGCCTTCAAACTGTGTAGGTGTGTATTTCTTAGTCTCATTTCTACTTGACGTCATTCGTTTCATTGCCTTCAAATTGAGGATTATAGGTATAACTGTCCAATTTCTACTCGAAATCATACGTATTCGAATTATAAATCGCAGATATTTCTTGGTATAATTCCTACTCGACATTATTCGTTTCACAGCCTTCAAATTGTGTTGGTATCGCAGGTATTTCTTATTCTGATTCCTACTCGAGATCATTTATTTCACTGCTTAGAAATGTGAGTTGTAGCTATTTCTTAGTCTAATTCCTACTTGACATCAATGTATCGGTTTCAAAGTGAATCGTAGATATTTCTGTCTAATTCTTATTCGATATCATTTGTTTCGTTGGCTTAAAAGTATGTAGGCATCGCAGGTATTTCATAGTCTAATTCCTATTCGATATCATTCGTTGCCATTAGATTATGTAGGTATCGCAGATATTTCTCAGCCTAATTCCTACTCAACATTATTCGTTTCATTGTCTTCAAATCGTGTAGGTATCGCAGGTATTTCTTATTCTAATTCCTACTCGAGATCATTTATGTCACTGCCTTCAAAAGCTATTTCTGTCAAATTTTTACTCGACATCATAAGTATTCAAAAAGTAAATCGTAGTATTTCTGTCTAATTTCTGCTTGAAATCATTCGTTTCATTGCCTTCAAATGTGAATTGAAGTTATTTGTTAATCTAATTTCTTCTCAACATCATTTCCTTAACCTTGAAATTGTGAACTGTTGGTATTTCTGTCTAATTTCTGCTTGACATCATTTGAATTCAATTAGTGAATAGTAGTATTTCTGTCTAATTCCTACTCGACATCATTCGTTTCATTGCATTCAAATTTGAAATGTAGCTATTTGATAGTTTAATTCCTACTCGACATCATACGTTCCATTGCCTTCAAATTGTGAATCGTAGGTATTTTTGTCTTAATTCTACTTGACATCATAGATATTTAAAATGTGAATCGTAGTATTTCTATCTTATTCATGCTTGACATCATTCGTTCATTTCCTTCGAATTACTGAAACTTAATCAGATTAGAATTTTATTACTTTGCTTTGAAATAAATTTCATATATCCGCCTAAATTGGTAATATACTTAATAGTCATCGTCATCGTTCCTACTAATTTTAAAATATGATTTTCAACTGTTGTTCTCATGGTGGTTACATACAAATAAAATATACATTTTTAACCTTCTTAACGATATAAATATCAACTTTTTTAATGCGTAAATATTCCAATAGTTCTGTATGCATTCCTTATGCGTTATAAGATTGTTATAGGATGTCTTATGCGTTTTCATAGAATTACTTTCATAATTTTCTTCGCGCTTCTTGAGCTAAACTGTGCCACCTTATGCAATTATTCCGCAAGTGAGTAATGATTGACATAGGCTATAATAATCATTGAGGTATAATGTACTACGTACATACTACGTACATTATAATGTACTACGTATATTATACCTCAATGATAATAATCAATTCTAACAGTATGATTACAACTGATATGTGTAAGTTTTTTAATAACAGATATAAGTTTACGAATGCGACCTATAAGAGTGTCGATATGCACCTTCAAATTCATATTCTTACCTTAATAACCTAAATTATTTATTTTCAACCATTATTTACTTTCTTTTTCATCAAACCCAAATTTCACGTTTTATTAAAATTACTATTTTAATAGAAATAATTATAAAACCTTTCTTGAATAAAATAAACTCAATAAAACCCTATCAACAATTCATAAATAAGAAAATATCATAATTAATATTCATTTAAAAAATTAAACGGTGTATAAACGTTATTTTGATTAAAAAATATATTATCTCGGTTATTTAGTTAGATGCTTTACGCTTCATGGTTATTTTATTATATAATAGTAAATCTTAATAATAAATTATTTAATGTTAATTTCATTATTTTTATCTCAAATTTTTATTAGTAAGTACTGCATATACATTGTTGTACATATATTCTTACAATTCTTAATTTTATAAAGCTTTTATATCTAAAGCTATTATCTAAATATAATAAAGTATCTAAAGGTACTAAAGTACCTAGTAGTTCTATTTTATGTAGTAAAACATAACTTTTACTTTAACTAAACTTGATTCTATATCTTGAAACAATTAATTCGGTTGAATATAAACTTTTCGTACTAGAACTTTATTATCATCATTTTTTGGTTTGGAATTCTCATAAATTGTCTTAGTTTTGTTGCTCCTTATACGCCTTAGGTCTTTATCTCAGTAGAATTTCATAATAATAGCCTCACGCTGATTTTTTTCTTTCTAAATAATGCCCTTACTGCTTGTATCAATTTGTTTGTTGGCCTAATTAAATAAATATCATCTTAATACCTCCAATTCTACAATACCACGATATTTCATACTACTGCCTTGCCGAGTTTTCTCTAAAAGTGCATCATTTACGAGTACAATTGAATTGTATTTAATGCTTAATTTCTAAATAACATTTTTTTCGCCTTATATATTATTGTTCAATTATTCAATGTTTCATATTTTGTTTATAAGTTATATTTAATATACCCCTTCTTAATATCAAAATTAGGCCTTTATATGTTTTTTCTGGTAGTTTACGCCGTCTACATTTATGTTATGTTCTTAGTAAGAACGATTCTCTATCTCGTATTCATTGATTAGGTTAGGTATAAGTATATTATATTTTTTCTTATTACCACTTAATAGCGCCATGTTTCCTTTCTGTTTTTCTTGTCTTGCCTGATTATATCTTTAATTACAAATACCTTATAAGTAATCTTTAGTTTTTATTCTATAATTTCATATTCGATTTAAAAAGAAATCGATCTTGATAGAATTTTATTCTGTTTTTCTTCGCTGATTGTTTAGGTAGAGTTTGATCTCGTTTTTTCTCTTTTGAAAAACGAAACTTCTTTTTGATTCGTATACGTATACGATAATGTGATATTGAAACACTTGCATGTTTTTTTTCTCAATAAGCATGTGGTATAATTGTGACAAAAAATATTCAATAAATAATTAAGACTATTACTATTATTATTAGTTACAGTATGATGGTTAAAATGTATGGTAGACGAATAAAATAGAAAATAGAATTAGGTCTATAAAGATATTGTTTCTCTTGTTAAAGTTAGTTCACCTACTGAAATTCCGTACATCCTATAAACAACTAAAGTGTATTTACCTATTTTCACTAGATTGTCATATGATTTTGTAAATTAAAATCATAAAGTAATATATGTACCTAATCTATAGTCTTAGGCATATATTTTTTTTTCATTATAGTGTTTCATATATAATATATGTATAAGATAATATTAGTATATAGAATAATGACAAAAGAAAATATATGCTATATATTTTTAATCAATGTAAACAATCATCCAATAAAAGATGCTTTAAGACCTAGACTAAATAATTAAACTAAACTAAATCATCTAATCGAAATGCTATGATTTTTAGACCCAAACCAATTTTCGTGCCAACCTGCCATGTTAATAAAAAACCAGTAGTGTCAAAACTGTTCTAGATCTGTACTGTTATAGAAAAAAGGTTCTAGATCCTATTCAAAACATTTTTTAAACCTAGGTTACTTGGGAATACTTCTTTGCATCGTCTGAGTGAGTCATTATTTATATTTTTATTTTTTATTGTACGTTTTCATATACCTATATATTTTTTAAAACAAATCTAAACGATCGAAAATGTGTCAAACCTGCTTAGAAATATTTTTTAATAATAGGTATATTGTGTACCTCTTTATCGCCCCCTACTTAAATATAATGCACGGAAAACCTGCCTGTAACTAAGCATATTTAAATAATTAATTGTGATGTTTTTAAAAACACTTTTTGTCAAACCTTCCTACATCGATAGGAGAGTATTTGTTTTAATAAATCTAGAGTTCTCTGTTCTCACCTATTTAAATATTGTTTACATCCAGCTTTCTAATAATCTAGTCTTCAATATTTTTTACTGTTCTGTTTTATATAAATGAAACTAAAATAAAAAATACTACTTTTGTCATTATCATTACCTATGTTAATAGAAAACCTTTTGCTGTTTAATATATCTTATAGTTTGTCAACACACCTCTATTCAAACATCGTCAATGTAATATATTTAAACTAAATTAAATCTTCTTAAATCTTCTAAATTTAAATCTTTTGGATTATCTTTATAATTTTAAAAGCAAACCATTCGTCTCTTAATCAGTCTCATCATCTCGTTTTCTATTCTCCTTGCCTGTAATCGATTTCGAAAACGCCCGGAGGGACCGATTCTTTGGACATATTATTAATTTTTATCGTACTGTTTCATGTATATTTTTGATTGAAAAAAAAGGTTATATTAAATTAAATCATTTTAATAAAATGCTATGATCTGTAGACCAAACCGATTTTCCTCAAACCTACCTATAGGTACTATTCGTGCTTTAATAAATCTCAGCGTTCTCTATTATCCTTGCCTGTAATTTTTTAGTCTCATTCCTGCTTCACATCATTAGTTTCGTTACTTTTAAATTGTACTTGTAATCTTTACTTGTAAATTATAGGTATTACTGTCTAATTTCTATTCAAAATCATACGTGTTTCAGTTTTATTGTAACTGGCTGATATTTCTTAGTCTTATTCCTACTCCATGTCATCGGTTTCATTGCCTTCAAACTGTGTAGGCTATCTTATGATAAATGTTTAATAGAAAATCATCGCATGTATTTCTTATTCTAATTCCTACTCGAGATCATTCGTTTCACTGCCCTCAAATGTGAGTTGTAGCTATTTCTTAGTCTAATTCCTACTCGACATCATACGTTACCTTCAAATTATATTTACATCATAAGAATTTAAATTTCGAATTCTAGGTGGGTAATTTCTGTCTTATTTATACTTGACATCAAATTATGAATCGCAGGTAGGCATTTCTGTCCAATTCCTTCTCGACAACATTCGTTTCAATGCCTTCAAGTGTGAATAATTGTAGTTATTTCTTAGTCTAATTCCTACTTGACATCATACGTTCCATTGCCTTCAAATTGTGAATCGTAGGTATTTCTGCCATATTCCTACTCGACATTATTCGTTTCATTTCCTTCGAATGTTAATTAAAGCTATTTGTTTAAAATATTATCATTACTGAAACTTTATTAGTTTAGATCTTTATTTGTTTGCTTCGAAATAAATTTCATGTATTCGCCTAATAAGGTAATAGTCTATGTCATCGTCTCTACCAATTTTAAAATTCAATTTTCAACTGTTCTCGTCATGGTTACATTCGAATAAAATGTATAATTTTATCCTTCTGAACGATATAAATATCATTTTTTTATACGTAAATATACCGACAATGCAGTATTATTATGCGTTTTATGATTTTTAAGGGATGTTATGCGTTTAAATAGAATTCGTTTCATTTTTTTTTTGTGCTCTCTCGAGCTTCATTACGTAGATTTGGCTGTGCCACCTTATATTATTCTGTAAGTGAGTAATTATTCACAAAGGCCAAATTAAAATAAACAATTTTAACAATGTGTTTGAATTTTAAATGTCTAAGCTTTTTAAAACGAATGCGACCTTTCAGAGTGTCGATATACATACACATTCCAATTTAAATTCTTATCTTAATAACCGAAATTATTTACTTTTAACCAATATTTAAAAAATATATTAAATAAATTATATTATGTTGGTTATTTGGTTAGATACTTTACGTTTGTTTATTTCATAATAGTAAATATTAACTTTTTTAATTGTTAATTCACGTCATTATTATTATCTCATTTTTACTAGTACATACTGCGTTTACTTTGTTGTACTTATGTCCTGAAAATTCTTCATTTTATGAAGCCCCTGTATAGGGGCTAACTAAACTTTAGTCTGTTGTATGTAAGATGCTTATCACATAACGGCTCGTACTTTTTAATATGCAGCTTTATCCAAAAACCTAACTATTGATCTAAATAAGTTTACTGGTGTATCAAAGCACAGATTATTTATTTAATAATATACTAGTAATAAACTCGCACAAAGTAAACACAAAAAAATGAAATCCTTTTGTTTTTTTTAATAATTTTAAGTGGTAGATTTACTATAAGTACAGTATTTGTATCAAAACTAAAGGAACATTACTAGTATTGTTTGTATCGCCCTAAGCTTTTTAATTTCGTTCGAAATTTTGTTTATTCTACTAAACATAATTTTATTGTTAATCATTTACTTGTGAAATTCAGATCAAAATTGTAATTAGGCTTAATCAAAATATTAATAAGTATTTATTTTTATTTTGTTATTTATTTTCGGTTGCTAATTACCGTTATTTACCTAGGTCTAAACTGCGGACCGTTTTTGTCAAAGAGTATGCTTCATCGGCAATAAATGTCAGCGTCTATAATATCTAAAGATATCAAAGTAACTAAAGGTACTAAGGTACTGGAAATTATATTTTATGTAGTAAATCATAATTTGTTTTTAAGCTAAAGGAGAAATCGGAATATTGTTTCTATATGTCGAAACTATTAATTTGGTTAAAACCTTTCCATTATCAATTTTATTATAATTATTTTTTTGGTTTGAAATTCTCATAAATTGTTCTAGTTTTGTTGCTCCTAATACGCATTAGGTATTTATCTAAGTACAATTTATTTTTAATAGCATTACGCTGAATTCTTTCTTTCTAAATGTTGCCTTTATTGCCATCTTATCGTCTTTTATATTATTGTTCATTTATTAAATGTTTCATATTTTGTTTAAAAGTAATGTACACCCCGTCTTGATGTCAATGTTTAATAATCATATTTAATAATTTGGTTTTTATGTATATATTTTTTATTATTATCACTTAATAACGATAATTATATACTCGTATATGCATGCATCAATATAGGCAATAAAATACATTGACCCTTTATATCTTAAAGGTAAACTTTGATTTTTATTTTAAAGTCTGACATTCGGTTTAAAAGTAAATTAAGAAATCGATCCCGTTCAATATTTTATTCTGTTTTCTCGGCTGATTGTTATGGTAGAGTTTTGTCTTATCTTCTCTTTAGTTTTTCCTTTTCTTTCGTATACGTGATATTATGATACTTAATTACTACACTTGCAGGTTTTTTTCGCAGTACACATGTGGTATAATTGTACAATATAAATTAATAATTTTACCTACCTATTATGTAAAGTACAGCACAGTATAATTTTTATAGTTTTAGGTGGATCAATAAATAAATGTATTTTATTACGCCATTAAAGATATGTTGTTTACATTCTTAAATTCCGTACACCCTAAATACCCAAATATTTTTATTTTATCTAGATTGTCATATTATTTTGTAAATTAAATCACTAAATAATATCTGTATCGAATCTTAAACACGTTTTGTAGATAATAAAAAACCTTTTTCCAAAATTCTTTATCGTCATTTCAATTTTCATTACTTGCTAAAGGAATATTGATGAATTATCTTTTCGCCTTTCTTGCCAATTTTTTCCAAATTGTATGAGAAACCGATTATTATTTACGATATGATATTTTGATATAATAATCAAGAATTTAAATTATCTACCTACCTCAACCAGAAGTATTATGAAATAATACTGGTATTATCAAAATTTAAAATATATTATTCCATACTTTTTCCACCTTAAAATATCACGCTTTTGCGTTTTCCTATTAAATTTATTGATTAGTAGATATTCAAAATTTTATCTACTGGAATTACTAACTTTTATACCTTACAGAGTTCTTTACGTTTTTTTTTTCATTTTAACCAACAATCACCTCGAACATTTTGTATAATATAGCTGTCACTACAAAATAAGAAATTATTGTTAGTGGAACTATAAACTAAAATTATATCAAAAAAAATATTAAATGTATATCACTTTTGTATTTTTTTGTAAACACTTCTATTATTATTTTACGTTTATGTGGTAAAATACTACCATCCCATTGCTACATAAATTACTATTTGTTTTATCAATCAACCACTCTTTGATACCTTTAGCAATAAATTTTTCGTTACTTCTCTTTTCTTATCTTAAAATCAACTCCATAAATATATTAACATTTTGTTTGACACTGACTTTTTTTCTAAAATTACATTGATATTACCATAATATGTAATATAATTCGTTGCATGTGTTTGCTTTTATTCAATAACCATTCCGTGTTTCTTAGAACCAAACCGATTTTTACCAAATTAGAACTCAGAAAATGTATAATATTGTATAAATATTGATGTCTTATTATAAACAGTAATGTTTTCTTCCCTTCTTTCACACTCTTCGTGCATTTTACTTGCCTGTTTGTACCTAATCTGTAGTTTCATTTTATGTTTTAATTGTACTATTCACACATATTTTTTAACAATGTAAACAATCATCCAATAAATAAAGTTATGCTTCAAGACCCAAATCAATTTACGTCAAATATTCCTTTAATGGCTTCAATGTTCTTTTGTTACATATATTAAAAATTAAACTTAAGTCAATCATCTAAAAATTCTGTTTCATACATTATTTTTTTAAACCAATCTAAACCATCTAAAAGTGCGTCAAACTTGAGTATGACAATCATAGTCCATTTTTAGCATACTATTCATATCTTAATACATCTCTCTTTATTCTTGTTACCTGTAATCTATACGTAGTCTTCGGGCAAATTTTTAATTTTTGTTATATTATTTCATATGTACATTTTATTATATTAAATTGAATCAACTCATTATAATGCTGTGATTGTGTGTTTCTTAGACCCAAACCGATTATCGTCAAACCTGCATATCTTCACAGAATTATTTGAAATCTATTTTTTATTATTTCGCTATTCTTTTCTATCTCATTTATGTCCAACCTGCCTAGGTCTTAAGACTCGTTTATTTCTTATTTTACATTTTCACAGTGTTTTATTAAAGTAATTAACGTAAATCAATCAAGCTGCCCATGTTCATAGCTGTTTAATATATCTTATATTTCTCTATACTCCCTTTTTCAAACATTGTCCACGTATTATACCTATATATTTTTGATTGTAATTAATGCAATAATAAAATGCTGTTTTAGAGCCAAATAAATGTTGGTCAAATCTTCATAACCTTTAATAGCAAACCACTCGTAACTTATTAATCAGAGTATTCTATTCTCCTTGCCTTTCATCTATAAGTTGGCTTTGAACAGATTTTTTATTGTACTGTTTGATTTGTATTTTTGGTGAAATTAAATTGAATTATTTCATTAAAATGCTATAGTTAACTTTCTTCTAACTATCTTCCCTTGTTAAAACATTGTTCACCTCCAACCTGCCTTTAGACGTTTAAATGTTTTTGTAATAATTCTTATTATAATTTCGAATAATCTAAATTAAATCATGTAAGAAAATGCTATGCTTCGTAGACCCAAACCAATTTTGCATCAACCCTGCCAAACTTTATAAAAAAACTATTAGCGTTTAATTATTATGTTACAGTTGTCTATCCTTCTCTATTCAAAAGCAAACCTTATATAGGGCTCCATTTTACCCTATTCAAACTTTATCTACCTCCATCCAACCTACCAATAACAATCTTTAGTTTTCCATCATTTATTTTTATTTTGTTATTTATTATCAGTTTCTTATTACAGTTATTTACCTAGGTCAGAATTACGGACTGTTTTGGTCGCATAGTATGCTTCTTCGGCAATAAAACGTCAGCATCTTAAATATCTAAAGATATTAAACTTTAAAATATATTATTCCATACTTTTTCCACCTTAAAAATATCACGCTTTTGCGTTTTCCTATTAAATTTATTGATTAGTAGATATTCAAAATTTTATCTACTGGAATTACTAACTTTTATACCTCACAGACTTCTTTTACGTTTTTTTTTTCATTTTTACCGACAATCACCTCGAACATTTTGTATTGAATATATAACTGTCACTACAAAATAAGAAATTATTGTTAGTGTATAAAATGTATATCACTTTCGTATTTTTTTGTAAACACTTCAATTTTTATAACGTTTATGTGGTAAAATACTACCATCCCATTGCTACATAAATTACTATTTGTTTTATCAATCAACCACTCTTTGATACCTTTAGCAATATAAACATTTCGTTACTTTTCTTTTCCTAACTTTAAATCAACTCTATAAATATATTAACATTTTGTTTGACACTGACTTTTTTCTAAAATTACATGGATATTACCATAATATGTAATATAATTCGTTGCATGTGTTTGCTTATATTCAATAACCATTCCGTGTTTCTTAGAACCAAACCAATTTTCATCAAATCAGAACTCAGAAAATGTATATATCGTATAAATATTGATGTCTTATTATAAATGGTAATGTTTTCTTCCCTTCTTTCACACTCATCGTGCATTTTACTTGCCTGTTTGTACCTAATCTGTAGTCTTTAGTCATATTTTATGTTTTCATTGTACTATTTCGCATATATTTTTGATCAATGTAAACAATCATCCAATAAGTAAAGTTTTGCTTTAAGACATAAATAAATTTTCTTCAAATATTCCTTTAATGGCTTCAATGTTGTTTTGTTAACTTAAGTTAATCCTCTAAAAATTCTATATTATGCCTTGCATTTGTTAATTGCAAACCGTTCCTGTCTGAAATTATCTCATCTCCCTGTCTGTAATCTATATAGTCTTTAGATATATTGTTGTTTATTTCGTATTGTACTGTTTCTTATATATTTTTATTGAAATTAAACTAAATCATCTAATAAAAATGCTAAACTTCTTAGAATAAAACCAATTGGGCGAATGATAATATAAAAACCATTTGCGCTCTAACAAAGACTCTAGAACCTATTCAAAACCTTCCTTAAATCTAAAATATTACTTTGAAATGTATCTAATTTCTCTCTCCTTCTCTACATCGTTTACTGCCTGTCATTAGTTATATATTTTTATTTGTTATTGTACTGTTTCATACATTATTTTTTAAAACCAATCTAAACCAACTAAAAGTGCGTCAAACTTGCGTATGTTAATCATAATCCATTTTTAATAACATATCATGTCATGTAGTTTTTTATCGTCCCTATTTAAATATAATGCACTTCCAACCTGCCATGTAAATAGACATAATTAAATATTTAATTCTGATGTTTCATAGTATCTTTGACTAAACCAATTTTCACATTCACACCCAACCTACTAATAATCTACAGTCTTTAATATTTTTTAATGTTTTGATTTAACTAATGTCTAATTAAACTAAAGTATATCATCAAAAATTCTCAATTTCTCAAACGGTCTTTCGACAAATCTGTTAATTGAAAACTATTTGCGTTCTATAATGTATCTTATTTCTCCACTTCCTCTGTACATCATTGACGCCCCTGTCTTAGTCTTTAGATAATTTTATTTCTAATTGTACCTACTTATTTATATATTTTTTATTATTTAGTGGAAAGAAAGAACTTATCAGAAACACTATTTTCGTTAACCTGAATAGAAAACCTTTTGCATTTCAATAAACTTATCTCATAGTTGTCTATACTCCCCTGTACGAACATGGTCCACGTATTGTTTATGTGTTCTTAGTCTTCAGATATATTTATTGTTTATTGTAATGTTTAATAAAAAAAATATGCCTTTAGAGCCAAACCAATTTTCGTCAAATCTTTATAGTTTTAATAGCATACTATTCATATCCTAATAAAATTAAATTCTCTCTTTATTCTTGTTACCTGTAATCTATACGTAGTCTTCAGGCATATTTTTAATTTTTGTTGTATTATTTCATATGTACATTTTATTATATTAAATTGAATCAACTCATTAAAAAGCTGTGATTGTGTGTTTCTTAGACCCAAACCGATTGTCGTCAAACCTGCATATCTTCACAGAACTATTTGAAATCATTTTTTTATTATTTCTCTATTCTTTTCTATCTCATTTATGTCCAACCTGCCTAAGTCTTAAGACACGTTGATTTCTTATTTTACATTTTCACAGTGTTTTATTAAAGTAATTAACGTAAATCAATCAAGCTGCCCATGTTCATAGCTGTTTAATACCTACCTTTTGCTGTTTAATATATCTTATATTTCTCTATACTCCCTTTTTCAAACATTGTCCACGTATTATATATATTTTGATTGTAATTAATGCAATAATAAAATGCTGTTTTAGAGCCAAACCAATTTTGGTCAAATCTTCATAATCTTTAATAGCAAAGCATTCGTAACTTATTAATCAAGTATTCTATTCTCCTTGCCTTTCCTATCTATAAGTTGGCTTTGAACAGATTTATTACTGTACTGTTTGATTTGTATTTTAGGTGAAATTAAATTGAATTATTTCATTATAATGCTATAGTTTGTAACAGTCCAAAACTGCACATGTTATTTTATTCCAAATATTTCTCTATATTTACATAAAAAAGTTTGAGACTAACCTTATTTATCGTCATCAGGAAATTTCTATAATGTCTATATTCTGTAGATTGTTGCACAGCACCATTTATATGGTAAATCTTTGTGAAAGTCCAAAAAGTAAACATGATATTTATGTTCCAAATATTTCTTTGTATTGACAAAAAGAGATTGAGACAAACTTTGTTTATCGTCTTCAGGAAATTTAAGATAATGTCTATATTCTATAGGTTATTATTGCACAAACGATTTATTTAGCAAAACTTGAAATTCAACGATAAAAAACAATAACATAGGTTTGACAACGTCAGATCATTCATATTAGATAGTGGCGCCGCCGGGGTGACGAAAGTAGGAACTAATAAATTTCATCACGACACAGTTCCTTTAATTACAATCCTTCTGTAATATTAAGGTAATTAACTGATTTATCTTTACAAACTGATATTGAAGTATAGAATCAACTATCACTATAAATTAATGAAGTTAAATAAAATCAGAACCTAATAGGTAGCGTCATCGATCGATCGCCATGGTGACGTAGGTAGTCGTCGTATAATCAACAAAACTCTTTTTTATAATGATGATATTTTTTAGAGTGGATTGTGCTATCTAATTTTAACCATAATTTCGACTTTAACGGGGAAAACGTATAGGATTTGATTTGGGTTAGGTTCGATTAAGGTAGACTAGTGTAACCCGGCTTTAATATGTCAAAATTCGAATGTTAGTTGAATTTATGATATTATTCAACTAACCAATCAGCTCAACTAACCAATCAGCTGAGTTAGCCAATAGCGAGACGGTACAAGGTTTTCTTAAGACAGAAAGGTGAGACGCATCTTGGAGGGAACGGGGAAAATTAATAAGTGTTGCCAATTTCTAGTTGCTATGCCAAAAATACCAATATGATATGTCTGTTTGTTTGGAAATAATAGTTTTAATGTACATAAAATATATGATGGGTAGGATAGTTACTTTAATCAGAACTCAATAATATGCATTTTGATGAACTAAATTAAGGAGATTTATGTCATTCTTGGAAAAGCAAATTGGAATGATTAATTAGATGGGATCTAGACAAAGTAGTCACATGAATTATTGATTTGAGGAAAATCTATATATAAATCACTTTATTGACTAGGTTACAATAATAACTTATTAGTAAGGTTATTACATGTAAATTCAATATTCAAATTCAATAAGTATCATTTATTCAGTCTGGGTTTTTACAGGCACATATGAAAAGTAGATTTATGTCATTCTGGGAAAAGCAAATTGAAATTATTAATATGGGATCTAGACAAAAGTAGTCATACGAATTATTGATTATGACTAGTATACAATAATTACATATTAGTATAGTTACTACATGTAAATTCAATATTCAAATTCAATATCATTTATTCAGTCTAGGCTGTTGCACTTGTGAGAGTCAATGAGGCTACGACATCGGTTCACAGACCCTGTAAACTTAGGAGATCAGAGTTTAATACTTTATTTATAAGATACATTCAGATTGCCGTGTGGAAAAGGGGATTGTTCTGTAATAATAAGAAAAAATATAAATGTTAATACTATAATTATAAAAAAAAGCATAGTGAGAGCAATGCTGAAAGCATTGATTAATTTGACAAGATAGATCTAAATTACTGATCATAAAAGTAAATACGTAATATAGCTTATAGTAATATAAGATAAAGCTTTATTATTCACGGATATAAAATTTACCCTAATATTTGGGGAAAGGGGAAATTTAGGTGTGACATTCATGAAATGTAGGGGCGGAGCTTAAGAAAACTAGCATCTTTTAGGAAATCTAAAGATTGAGCGGGAAAATGTTTTAGGTGACGCGATGTTAGAGGGCGTACGTGTAGTTTTTCTTATATAAGGGGAGACACGATGGGAATTGGGGCTTAGATCGGAGACGTTTGGACAGCAGGGACATCGCGACGTGTGAAGAGGAACCCCGAAGCTAGAAAAGACGCCAACTTTTCTCTGTAAGAAGGCATCATTGAAATAGTATATCTTTAAATCAAGAAAACTTCAAGAAGTCAGCAAGATAGTGAAATTCGAGGTTTTGACGATACAGCCGCAAATTTCCTCGCGATCTTTTGCTAGAAATGCGTTAATCTGAGCTTAACTGGTATAATTAAGTTCAAGATTAAAGTATGTAAATTTTGTTTGCGAAAACCCACGAAGTAATGTAGTTTATTCCCCAGTAAATTCATAAATTGATATAGTTAGGTCTGTCCCAAATTGACGATAGTGTCAAAAGGATGGGCATAGGTTCTGAATAGGACTGCTAGCGTATTGTCACGGTTTTCATCGGTTGTATGGGGTTATAGTTTTCTTCTCTCTTTCATACTTATCTCTATAAGATGTCAGGGGAGGAGCGGCTGTGATGTTATGCGATTTGTTAAGGATTATGATAATTTAGTTGCAGCCTAAGTATATAATGTTAGCTTTGTGTCTCGAGGGGAGATTTGTCAAAACCTGGGGGGATTAGGTCAGAGTTTGGCATTATGGTGTGTCAAGCGGGCATCTGCTAATAGATAGCCTAGAAAGCCATATGGGAAAAGCGTGTGTGAGATCCTGATGTGGTAACTTCGGTCCGACAAGTGAGGGGTAACCCGCCACAATTCGATGTCTATGATCACGTTTTTTCCATGCCTCTTTTTGTTAGGGCGTCGGCTCTGTTCCCTTCCCAAGCAGGGCTGACCACGTACAGGCAATAGGAGGTATTAGGAGGGTCCCTGCCCGAACTGTACAGCGTGGGGCGACGTTGGCTGTGGTAAGAGCCAAATTACAAGCATAGGAATCGAATTTAGTCGTTGGTTAGGCAGGTAAAATCACTATTAGGGCTTTCGCGCCAAACATCGCGGTAAGCGTCATAAAAGATGACGAGAAAGGATAGTTGATAGGCCATCTGGTATAAGAATGGGTTGGGTGACTTGGGAGCCATTAGGCTTCCTCAAGATGGCCGAATTGTCAGCGGAAAATTAGTAGGATTGATAGGAAAATGTCGGGTTTTGTAGGTCATTATTAGCACCAACAAAATGGCCGCCATAGGCAGCTAAAGAGTTGTAGAAATATTAAAATGGTTTTAAGATCTGGGTTGACGACTGACAACGGTATGCTGAAACTACTATACAGTCGACTTTAGGAACATCCTCCTTTTTGGAGTCGGTTAAAATAGATTCTCCTAATTGAAACAAAAGTAGTAATGAGTGAAAGTTTGCAATATTCTTCACAAGTAGCATTTATGGGATTGAAAACAAATAAGAACGGGTCGGAAACATTGTGGTGATGTGATAGGATAAAATGGTGATCAAAAGGATCCATAGGATTTATTGTGAATGGGCTAACATTATGTATCTTATTCCAATCAGATGTGTTTTGACTAAACCAATAGTGCTAAGTGAAATCTAGGAAGGATATTTAATCAATGATTATATTAGTTAACATCATGTGCATGATTGTGTTGACTTTACTTAGTTTCAATACTAGTTACAATTGTCTCAGAGTTAGACAAATTCATTCTCTAATTCCTGTCATGATGGTGGACAGTACTTACCTTTGTAGTAATGGTTAAACTGTTAAGAAGACAACAAATCTTTAAATTGAGTTGGTTATATGAGACATTTTGGAGTAGACTACTGTTTATAATTGAAATAAACTGTTCTAGTAATCTTGAAGGTGTACTGCAGTAAGATCTAGGTGAATGAAGTAGCCTGCGTTTCTATATAAGCTTATGCTAAGGACACGGCTTGGGAACGCAAGATCAGAGCTAGAGTGTACTTTTACAATTGTTGGAATGGTGATAAATAAGGGAACAATTCCTTAAGTATGTACTTACTATAAAAAGTATCTATTTATTTAGTGAATAGAAACATTCACAAATAATGGAATTAAAGTACTACTTAACTTAAATATATTAACTTGGTTTCACTAACAAACTCAATTGGAAGAAACTACAAATAGAATCCTACTTGTAATTGAATTCAACTAAAGATAAGTCTATTCAGCACAATTGTACACAGGTTAGTGATCTTTGAGAGTCAAACTAATATTGCTACCAACTTGTAGTGACCCATTTTTAAGTTTAGCTAAAAGTGAGATGTGGAAAGCCATTTGCCTTATGGCATACTCTTGAGTCTTCCTTCAGAACCCAGATTTGCCAGTATCCCTTACTTTGTATGGATTGTATTGTTGAATCCATTCCAAAGAATTAGAAATAAACATATTATAATTTAAATTCAATTTTATAACTCAGCTACCACAGTGGAAAGAGAAATTCTTCATTGTGTAGACTGGTAAATCGCTTGAAAGCACTTTGCTTTGTCCTCTTTTAATTGATTGTACTAGGTCATACTGACAATGACTGTAGACCTTAGATAAGTACTTAAAATTTCTATTAAAAATATCCAGCTGAGGCCGGAAGAGGATTGACCCGTCTGGAGTCGAGATCCATTGTATTGAGCGGGGAGGTGCTCGTACCTAGCCGGTAATAACTTAAATGCACTAAGATATAGATAACAAATAAACTCTTGGTTGTAGTAATTGACTCTCCATACTTAACTCCACAGTGATCATAACTTCTTGTTTCACAACTTACCTTTATCACTGTAGCATCTACTTACATTCCATAGACTGACTCTTAAAACTTCCAGAATGATTCTTTACCTAATATAATATATATTTATTAAAACAGCTGTGAGGATCGGGGTATTTTAGTATACTTTCTTAGGTTATTCTAGAATCTAAGTCCTTTAATTGTCATAGGTAATTTCTTTAGGGCTATAACAACATCTATGAAAATGTATAAGCTTATAGGTAGGTTCATAAGAAAAGGTAATAACTTAATATCAATTTTCATGGACAAACTATTAGAGTAACTTTTATTCTATATTGTTACTTTAGAAAAGTATCGGTTATAATAGCAGAGATCTTCAGAAGCAATAGGAAAAGTTAGTATTCATTATTAGGACATTAGGGATAGATTGCTAGTTACAATGCTGAAAGGATTTGGGTATGCTACGGAATACAATCAGGGAAAACCACTAGAAATCACGAGCCCTTTCAAACTATACAAGAGCATATTAAGAAAGTAGAGTTTATATTAAGGTTAGGATAGGATAAGCAAAAATTTAAACAAGAGTAGGTTAAAGTATCTTCATGTCTTTATAATTTTATAAGCGTATAGGTATCGGTACAAGTTCTCTATCTTCCCTTGTTAAAACATTGTTCTCGTCCAACCTGCCTTTAGACGTTTAAATGTTTTTGTAATAATTCATATTATAATTTTGATTAATCTAAATTAAATCATGTAAGAAAATGCTATGCTTCGTAGACCCAAACCAATTTTGCATCAACCCTGCCAAACTTTATAAAAAAACTATTAGCGTTTAATTATTATGTTACAGTTGTCTATCCTTCTCTATTTAAAAGCAAACCTTATATAGGGCTCCATTTTACCCTATTCAAACTTTATCCACGTCTATCCAACCTACCAATAATACAGTTTAGTTTTCTATCGTTTATTTTTATTTTGTTATTTATTATCAGTTTCTTATTACAGTTATTTACCTAGGTCAAAATTACGGACTGTTTTGGTCGCATAGTATGCTTCTTCGGCAATAAAACGTCAGCATCTTAAATATCTAAAGATATTAAAGTACTTAGTAATTCTATTTTATGAAGTAAATCATAATTTGTGCTTATACTAAAGGAAAGATCCGAACAGTGTTTCTATATCTCAAAAGTATTAATTTGGTTGAATTTAAACTTTCGTATTCGTATTTATTGTCATTATTTTTTAATAAATATTCTTTGGTTTGGAATTCTCATAAATTGCTTAATTGTGTTGTTGTTTATGTTTATACTCATTAGGACTTTACCTAGGTTCAATTTAATTTTAATAGCATTACGCTGAATTCCTTCTTTCTAAATAACGCCTTTATTGACAACTTTTCGAAGATAGGCGTCAGAAGCCAGAAATTCCGTGCACCCGGATAGTGTTTAAAGTAAACACAAGGGTGGTTTTTCTATACAAACCCCACCATAATACCGGTAGAGTAATATTTTTTTTTCCTATTTATGAGATATGATCGTTCAAAAACCAAAAAAAAAGGCCAATTTTTTTGCTGTGTTAACCATCCAGAAAACTAATTAGACTAAATTATATAACAAAATGAAAACAGAATTACAGCTAAACTCTTTTTAATTTTTTTTTTATTGAAAAATACTTAAGTTGATTATGTTTTGGAGAAGGAATTAGAAGACTAACCCCCATATTCTAAGTCGTTCCTCCAATTTTTTTTACACTCCACTTAAACTCATTCGACACATTTGGTATTCATAGTTGCAAAAAATCTCCTCCACACAAATTATTCCTCACTTGAGTGTAATAATTACAGAGTTACGACTTAGAATACCGATTTCGTGGAGTATTTCGAAGAGGTTTTCCGTGAGGTTTCGTTAAGTCGAGGACGAGTAAGTTTTGGAGGAACGACTTAGAATATGGGTGTAAGAATCGTTGATTTTGTCTACTTTTCATATGATTTATTAATTCCCTCGCCCTTGAGATTTCGACTTTATACCTGTATTTTTTTTTGTAAATTAAAATCACAAAGTAATATCTGGGGGCCTACCATCAACTGTAATGCGATTCATTTTAGGTTACTTTTAGGTAATAAGTGCGGGACGCCACTAGACGCGCCATATGGCAGCATACCACTCTCACAACCTTCAATGAATTGCATTTCAGTTGATGGTAAGGCCTGTATAGAAACTTAAACACGTTGTTGTAGATAATAAAGAAACTTTTCCGACCTTCTGTAACCCCATTTAATTTTTTATTACTAAAGGAATATTGATGAATTTACTTCATAGTATTTCGACAAAAGCCTTTTTTATCTTTCTCTCTTTTCTTCTCTATTTTTTCATTTGATTTATAATTGATATTTTTATATAATAATCAATAATTTAAATTACGTGTCAAACAGACGATTTATATTTTTTTTAAATATATGTTTCCGGAAGAGTACCTACCTACCTAAACTCATAATAATACTGGTATTATAAATTTTACTATTATAAATATTTTTATATTATTCCTTATTTTTTCCACCTTAATAAAATCACGCTTTTGCTTTTTACTATTACATTTTAATGAATTCTTAGATTAGTATATTCGAAATTCCATCTACTATGGACTAACTTTTATACCTCACAGATTTCTTTTACTTTTTTTTTTAATTTTTACCTACAATTAGCTCGAGCATTTTGTATTGAATGTTTAACTGTCTTTACGAAACCAGAATTTATAGTTAGTGAAACTAAAAACTTAAATTATATCAAGAAAAATATAAAATGTATATCACTTTCGTATTTTTTTATAAATACTTCTATTATAACGTTTATGTTGTTCAGTATTATTCCTACTGCTGCATAAATTACTATTTGCTTTAGCAATCAACAACGAAACCTTATTAAAATTATATTAAAGGTATTACCGTAACAATGTAATATAATTTCCTTGTATGTGTTTGCTTAAAACCCTCCATGTTGTCATACTATTTTGTAAATTAAATCACTAAATAATATCTGTATCGAATCTTAAACACGTTGTTGTGGATAATAAAAAACCTTTTTCCAAAATTCTTTATCGTCATTTCAGTTTTCATTACTTGCTAAAGGAATATTGATGAATTATCTTTTTCGCCTTTTTGCCTATTTTTTCCTAATTGTATGAGAAAACTTATTATTTACGATATGATATTTTGATATCATAATCAATTATTTAAATTACGTGTCAAACAAACGATTTATATTTTTTATATATAAATGATGTTTCCGAAACAGTCCCTACCTACCTAAACCAGAATTATTATGAAATAATACTGGTATTATCAAAATTTAAAATATATTATTCGATACTTTTTCCACCTTAAAATATCAGGCTTTTGCGTTTTCCTATTAAATTTATTGATTAGTAGATATTCAAAATTTTATCTACTGGAATTACTAACTTTTATACCTCACAGAGTTCTTTACGTTTTTTTTCCATTTTAACCGACAATCACCTCGAACATTTTGCATTGAATATATAGCTGTCACTACAAAATAAGAAATTATTGTTAGTGGAACTATAAACTAAAATTATATTAAAAAATATATATATATATTGTATATCACTTTCGTATTTTTTTGTAACCACTTCTATTATTATTTTACGTTTATGTGGTAAAATACTACCATCCAATTGCTACATAAATTACTATTTGTTTTATCAATCAACCACTCTTTGATACCTTTAGCAATATTAATTTTTTGGTTACTTCTCTTTTCTTAACTTAAAATCAACTCCATAAATACATTAACATTTTGTTTGACACTGACTTTTTTCTAAAATTACATTGATATACCCATACTATGTAATATAATTCGTTGCATGTGTTTCCTTATATTTAATAACCATTCCGTGTTTCTTAGAACCAAACCGATTTTCACTAAATCAGAACTCAGAAAATGTATATATCGTATAAATATTTATGTCTTATTATAAATAGTAATGTTTTCTTCCCTTCTTTCACACTCATCGTGCATTTTACTTGCCTGTTTGTACGTAATCTGTAGTCTAGTCATATTTTATGTTTTCATTGTACTATTTCGCATATATTTTTGATCAATGTAAACAATCATCCAAAAAGTAAAGTTATGCTTTAAGACCTAAATAAATTTTCTTCAAATATTCCTTTAATGGCTTCAATGTTGTTTTGTTAACTTAAGTTAATCCTCTAAAAATTCTATATTTTGCCTTGCATTTGTTAATTGCAAACCGTTCCTGTCTGAAATTCTCTCATCTCCCTGTCTGTAATCTATATAGTCTTTAGATATATTGTTGTTTATTTCGTATTGTTCTGTTTCTTATATATTTTTATTGAAATTAAACTAAATCATCTAATATAAATGCTAAACTTCTTAGAATCAAACCAATTGGGCGTATGTTAATATAAAAACCATTTGCGTTCTAACAAAAACTCTAGGACCTATTCAAAACCTTCCTTAAATCTAAAATATTACTATGAAATGTACTTATCTAATTTCTCTCTCCTTCTCTACATCGTTTACTGTCTATCTGTCTGTCATTAGTTTTATATTTTTATTTGTTATTGTACTATTTCATACATTATTTTTTAAAACCAATCTAAACCATCTAAAAGTGCGTAAAACTTTCGTATGTTAATCATATTCCATTTTTAATAACATATCATTTTATCGTCCCTATTTAAATATAATGCACTTCCAACCTGCCCTGTAAATAGACATAATTAAATATTTAATACTGATGTTTCATAGTATCTTTGACTAAACCAATTTTCACATTCACACCCAACCTACTAATAATCTACAGTCTTTAATCTTTTTTAATGTTTTGATTTATATAACTATTGTCAAGTTAAACTAAAGTATATCATCAAAAAATTCTTAATTTCTCAAACCGTCTTTCGACAAATCTGTTAATTAAAAACTATTTGCGTTCTATAATGTATCTTATTTCTCCAATTCCTCTGTACATCATTGACGCCCCTGTTTTAGTCTTTAGATAATTTTATTTCTAATTGTACCTACTTATTTATATATTTTTTATTATTTAGTGGAAAGAAAGAACTTATCAGAAACACTATTTTCGTTAACCTGAATAGAAAACCTTTTGCATTTCAATAAACTTATTTCATAGTTGTCTATACTCCCCTGTACGAACATGGTCCACGTATTATTTATGTGTTTGTAGTCTATAGATATATTTATTGTTTATTGTAATATTTATTAAAAAAAATATGCCTTTAGAGCCTAACCAATTTTCGTCAAATCTTTATAGTTTTAATAGCATACTATTCATATCTTAATACATCTCTCTTTATTCTGTTACCTGTAATCTATACGTAGTCTTCGGGCATATTTTTAATTTTTGTTGTATTATTTCATATGTACATTTTATTATATTAAGTTGAATCAACTCATTAAAATGCTGTGATTGTGTGTTTCTTAGACCCAAACCGATTATCGTCAAACCTTCATATCTTCACAGAACTATTTGAAATATATATTTTTTATTTCTCTATTCTTTTCTATCTCATTTATGTCCAACCTGCCTAAGTCTTAAGACACGTTTATTTCTTATTTTACATTTTCACAGTGTTTTATTAAAGTAATTAACTTAAATCAATCAAGCTGCCCATGTTCATAGCTGTTTAATACCTACCTTTTGCTGTTTAATATATCAGATATTTCTCTATACTCCCTTTTTCAAACATTGTCCACGTATTATATATATTTTTGATTGTAATTAATGCAATAATAAAATGCTGTTTTAGAGCCAAACCAATTTTGTCAAATCTTTATAATCTTTAATAGCAAACCATTCGTAACTTATTAATCAGAGTATTCTATTCTCCTTGCCTTTCATCTATAAGTTGGCTTTGAACAGATTTTTTATTGTACTGTTTGATTTGTATTTTTGGTGAAATTAAATTGAATTATTTAATTAAAATGCTATAGTTCTCTATCTTCCCTTGTTAAAACATTGTTCACGTCCAACCTGCCTTTAGACGTTTTAATGTTTTTGTAATAATTCATTTTATAATTTTGATTAAACTAAATTAAATCATGTAAGAAAATGCTATGCTTCGTAGACCCAAACCAATTTTACGCCAACCCTGCCAAACTTTATAAAAAACCATTAGCGTTTAATTATTATGTTACAGTTGTCTATCCTTCTCTAATCAAAAGCAAACCTTATATAGGGCTCCATTTTACCCTATTCAAACTTTATCCACGTCCATCCAACCTACCAATAATAATCTTTAGTTTTCCATCGTTTATTTTTATTTTGTTATTTGTTATCAGTTTCTTATTACCGTTATCCTAGGTCAAAATTACGGACTGTTTTGGTCGCATAGTATGCTTCTTCGGCAATAAAACGTCAGCATCTTAAATATCTAAAGATATTAAACTTTAAAATATATTATTCCATACTTTTTCCACCTTAAAAATATCACGCTTTTGCGTTTTCATATTAAATTTATTGATTAGTAGATATTCAAAATTTTATCTACTGGAATTACTTACTTTTATACCTCACAGACTTCTTTTAAGTTTTTTTTCCATTTTAACCGACAATCACCTCGAACATTTTGTATTGAATATATAACTGTCACTACAAAATAAGAAATTATTGTTAGTGGAACTATAAACTAAAATTATATCAAGAAAAATATAAAATGTATATCACTTTCGTATTTTTTTGTAAACACTTCAATTTTTATAACGTTTATGAGGTAAAATACTAGCATCCCATGGCTACATAAATTACTATTTGTTTTATCAATCAACCACTCTTTGATACCTTTAGCAATATTAATTTTTTCGTTACTTTTTTTCTTAACTTAAAATCAACTCCATAAATATATTAACATTTTGTTTGACACTGACTTTTTTCTAAAATTACATTGATATTACCATAATATGTAATATAACTCGTTGCATGTGTTTGCTTATATTCAATAACCATTCCGTGTTTCTTAGAACCAAACCGATTTTCACCAAATCAGAACTCAGAAAATGTATATATCGTATAAATATTGATGTCTTATTATAAATAGTAATGTTTTCTTCCCTTCTTTCACACTCATCGTGCATTTTACTTGCCTGTTTATACGTAATCTGTAGTCTTTAGTCATATTTTATGTTTTCATTGTACTATTTCGCATATATTTTTGATCAATGTAAACAATCATCCAATAAGTAACGTTATGCTTTAAGACCTAAATAAATTTTCTTTAAATATTCCTTTAATGGCTTCAATGTTGTTTTGTTAACTTAAGTTAATCCTCTAAAAATTATATATTATGCCTTGCATTTGTTAATTGCAAACCGTTCCTGTCTGAAATTCTCTTATCTCCCTATCTGTAATCTATATAGTCTTTAGATATATTGTTGTTTATTTCGTATTGTACTGTTTCTTATATATTTTTATTGAAATTAAACTAAATCATCTAATGAAAATGCTAAACTTCTTAGAATCAAACCAATTGAGCGTATGTTAATATAAAAACCATTTGCGTTCTAACAAAGACTCTAGAACCTATTCAAAACCTTCCTTAAATCTAAAATATTACTTTGAAATGTACTTATCTAATTTCTCTCTCCTTCTCTAGATCGTTTACTGTCTGTCTATCTGTCTGTCATTAGTTTTATATTTTTATTTGTTATTGTACTGTTTCATACATTATTTTTTAAAACCAATCTAAACCATCTAAAAGTGCGTAAAACTTTCGTATGTTAATCATATTCCATTTTAATAACATATCATGTCATGTAGTTTTTTATCGTCCCTATTTAAATATAATGCACTTCCAACCTGCCCTGTAAATAGACATAATTAAATATTTAATTCTGATGTTTCATAGTATATTTGACTAAACCAATTTTCACATTCACACCCAACCTACTAATAATCTACAGTCTTTAATCTTATTTAATGTTTTGATTTATATAACTATTGTCAAATTAAACTAAAGTATATCATCAAAAATTCTCAATTTCTCAAACCGTCTTTCGACAAATCTGTTAATTGAAAACTATTTGCGTTCTATAATGTATCTTATTTCTCCAATTCCTCTGTACATCATTGACGCCCCTGTCTTAGTCCTTAGATAATTTTATTTCTAATTGTACCTACTTATTTATATATTTTTTATTATTTAGTGAAAAGAAAGAACTTATCAGAAACACTATTTTCGTTAACCTGAATAGAAGACCTTTTGCATTTCAATAAACTTATCTCATAGTTGTCTATACTCCCCTGTACGAACATGGTCCACGTATTATTTATGTGTTTGTAGTCTTTAGATATATTTATTGTTTATTGTAATGTTTAATAAAAAAAATATGCCTTTAGAGCCAAACCAATTTTCGTCAAATCTTTATAGTTTTAATAGCATACTATTCATATCTTAATACATCTCTCTTTATTCTTGTTACCTGTAAAAAGACGTAGTCTTCGGGCATATTTCTTCTTCAACTTCTTTCACGTTTTTTTTTCATTTTACCTACAATTAGCTCGAGCATTTTGTATTTAATGTCTTTACGAAACCAGAATTTATAGTTACTTAGTGGAAATAAAAACTTAAATTATATCAAGAAAAATATAAAATGTATATCACTTTCGTATTTTTTTATAAATACTTCCATTATAACGTTTATGTTGTTAAGTATTATTCCTGCTGCTGCATAAATTACTATTTGCTTTAGCAATCAACAAAGAAACCTTATTAAAATTATATTAAAAGTATTACCGTAACAATGTAATATAATTTCCTTGCATGTGTTTGCTTAAAGTTAATAAACCATCCATGTTTCTCCAACCTAAACTGAGAAAATGTATATACTTAAGTATCGTATAAATATTTTGATATCTTATTATAATAGAAAAGATTTTTCTCTCTACATTTACACTCATCGTGCATTTTACTTGCCTGTTCGTACCTAATCTATAGTCTTTAGGCATATTTTAATTTTTCATTGTACCTATAACATATATTTTTATATATTTAATATATGTTAATAACATATATTTTTGATCAATTTAAACAATCATCCAATAAATTAAGCTATGCTTTTTTTTTCGTAAAATCTTCCTTTAATGTCTTCAATCTTGTTTAGTTCATATATTATCAAATTAAACTAATATAAATCATCAAAACAATTCTATGATTCATAGTCTCAAATCCCTTTTCGTCAAATCTGCCTTGCCTATGTTAATTGCAGACCGTTCCTGTCCTAAGTTCTCTCATCTCTCTGCCTGTTATCTATACATTTAGTTTTTAAACCAAACCACGTGGACCTATGTTAATAAAAAACCATTTACGTCCTAATAAAGGTTCTAGAACTTATTCAAAACCTTTCTTAAATCTAAAATATTACTTGGAAATGTATCCAATTTCTCTATCTACATCATCGTTTACTTCCCACCTGCCTGAGTCATTAGTTATGTTTATTTTTTATTACGTACTCCTTCATACATATTTGAGAAACCAATATCAATCGTCTTAAAGTGCGTCAAACCTTCCTATGTTTATCGAAATCCGTTTTTATTAACATATCGTGTAGTTCTTTACCGTCCCCTATTCAAATATAGGGTAGGGTGGTGTAAGTTTGCGCAGTTTGAGATTAGAGACTCATTAAATGAAAAGATAAATATATTTATGATCGTTGGTTATTTGGCAACAAATCAACATAATTAGTTTAAAGAAAATAACCAAACATTATTTGTAATCAAATTAAAACGAAAGTGTGTAAGATTGCGCGCTTAGATGATTAAGATTGTAAACCATTTGCGTTCTATAAAGTATCTCATTGCTCTAATTCTTCTCTTCATCGTTGACGTCCCTGTTTTACTTAGTCTTAAGATATATTTTCATTTCTAATTGTATTTATTTGTGATATACCTACTTATATTCTTTTTTATTAGTGAAAAGTACGAACTTATCAAAAACACGATTTTCGTCTAATCAAAATCATTTTAATAATATTATCTTATAGTATAGGTGTCTATACTCCCCTATACGAAAAACGTCCACGTATTATTCGATTTTTGATTTAAATAAATGCAATCATCTAGTAAAAATGTTAGGGCCAAATAACTTTTCGTCAAATCTTCCTAATTTTAATAGCAAATCACACGTTATTACGTTTAATTCTATTCTCCTTGCCTGTAATCTATAGGTACCTAAGTAGTCTTTGGACATAGTTTTATTTTACTGTTTCTTATATATATTTGATTATATTAATAAGTCAAACCTACCATTGTATAGATATATTTGTGTCTTAATAAGTTTCAGCAACGTTCTCTATTCTTCCTGCGTGTAATCTACAATGCTATAGTCTTTAGATATATTTACTGTTTATTGTAATGTTTAACAAAAATGTTATGCCTTCAGAGCTAAACCAATTTTCGTCAAGTCTTTATAGTTTTCATAACATACCATTTAACCCCTGCACTGGCAAGCATAATTTATAACAATAAAAATTCTATTTTGTTCTAACCAAATTTTAGTCAAATCTATAGGTACTATTCGTGTCTTAATAAATCTCAGCGTTCTTTATTCTCCCTGCCTGTAACTATGCAATAGTCTTTAGTTATATATTTTTAATGTCATACCAAGTTTCGTCAAATCTTTATAATTTTAATAGCAAACCATTCGTCTCCTTCTAAATTGAGTTTTCTATTCTCCTTGTCGTTAATTTAAAGGTAGTCTTTGGACATTTCAATTTCTTATTGTACTGTTTCTTAATATTTTTATATTTACGGTTCTTTATATATCTTTATTGTACTGATATACCCACACTACATATATAAAATACTATGTTTCTTAGACCCAAACCAATTTTACGTCAACCCTTCCAAACTTAATAGAAATCTATTTTGATTCGTTTGATTATATGTTACACAGTCAGATTCTACAGTTGTCTATCCTTCCCTATTCAAAAGCAAACCTTCTATCAGAGGGCTCTATTTTACTCTATTTAAACCAGATTCAAACTTTATTAACGTCCATCCAACCTACCTATAGTAATCTTTAGTCTTAAATAGATTTTATTGTTCTGCTTTAGACATTGTTAAAATAAACAATACTTACTAAATAATCTATAATGCTATGATTTTAACCTCAAATCTGCATATATTAATAGAATAAATTACACCTTAAAGCCTCTCTCTTCTCCCCTAATAAACGCGTTTAACTTAATCCTAAACAAGTTTAGTACTCTATCGAATTACGTATTTTTATACCTCAATATTTGACATGAAACTGCTTTGAAATTATAATATTTTGCTCTTTAAAATTGTCCTACGAAAATCTTCAATAAACTTTCTGTTAAAAATCTCGTTTTAGAACTCCTGACTAGATGAAAATTATGCATTACATATTTCTAAATAATAATACCTCCTATTGGATTAATTAATATTCCTTTTAATTAATCCGTTGCGCATCAAAAAATATGAACTGAATACTTAACTGCTTTAATTAATTTTATTAACACCTAATTCCTCAGATCTAGTATTCTATGGTCTAAGTTAATTCGATTTAACCAACAACGTGATAATTGCATGACTTTTTCACATTTTCTAATCTTATTATTAAAATTCTTAATAAATCTTTTTCATACATTTTAGGTTAAACTAAAAACCTGTTACATTATAAGATATTTCTTTGCAACTAATATTGTTTTGAATTGTCAAAATATGAGCAAAATAAGTATGTCTGTCGCGAAACAACCAAACAATAGTTTATCATTGATTTAAATGTGGCTTTTTAAAAACTTTATATTTACTTACGATAAATTTAAAATAGAAAAATATTGGAATAAATCAACTCGGCCACAAGTGAATTCTCAGATGGGACTTAATATTTAAGTGAAGGGGTAAACTACATTTTCAGTTTTATAACTTCAATTCTTACAGACTACCAATTTTTGTTTGTCATTAAACACTCTATGTAGGTAGTAAATTCCTCGATTGGTTCTCTATCTTATCATTAAAATTTCACCAACTTAATATTTTTAAGCATTAAATTAAACATCACCATTAATATCTTCTACTTACTGCTTTTTCTTAAAATCTGTAGGTATATTGTATGTTTTGTCATGTTTTTTATTATTTTATTATTGTATATAGTAGCTAAATGAATAATTTTCTTTCTTTGTTTACTCATAACCTTGTTTGGTTTAATTTATTTTACTAAATTGAGTAGTATAACTTGATTCACCATTTCAAACTTTGCTCAAAATTTGCTCTTTACAGCTTTTTCTTTATGATTTGAGGACTAAATAATAAATTATTTGTATAGTTAATAAGATAAGATAATTTATTTGACGTGTTACTATATGTTTACACTTAGAGTTAGGGTAAAGTTAAACCACATGTTCTTTTGAATTATTTTGATAAGATCTGAGACCTGAGATCTGAGAGTATGTAAATAAAAAAATAAAAAAAATATTAGTACGGTTTGGATAAACAAAACCTTGTCATGTATAGCACAGAGATAGAAAAAAACCATTGATTTAGTGATCTAATCAGGATATAAACTACGTATCTAAAGAAAGAAATTTGTTTCGTGATATTATTTAAAATAAATTATATAAATTCAGTGGAAAACACTTCTATCGTGACTATGGTTAATAACTTAAGCCGCTCAAAAACTATCTTCAAACACATCAAAAATGCAATATTAGCCATAAGTTAAAAACAAAGAACGACTCAGAAAATCAAATTTTAACGGACTATTCACTCCACAGCAAGAAAACGCAAGAAACATTCTCAAACTTTATAACAAATTGTAATAAAATGTTAGTAAGTATTGCTGGACCAACGAAATAAAGTTACCAGTTATTTTTACGTAAAAAAAATTACGTAAAAATAATTGGTATTTGAATAGTAGGCCTATCACGACAAACTTTCGAGTAAGTATCGAGGGAGTAAAGGAAAAAAATGTATGACATTTGAGCAGCGTTCCTACCGAACTAAACGGAACTACATTTTCCTATTCATATTTTGACAAAACGTCCTCGATACTATTTCGATAGTTTTTCGTGCTAGCAAAAAAAAGCCTTCAAATGCTAATATTTGAAAAATAGATTGATAATATGATAATGTATCTGGTTAATGCAAGAATTTTCAGACAACCACACCACCTTCACCGCCTATGATTTTGGTCCGTTTTAAAGAAACATAATTATTTTGTATGTTCTTACGTGTGTTAATTCATTTTATTAATTAATTTTATATCTTGAATTAATAATAATTTTGATTATACAGTCAATATTCTGCTACTAGTCAACATAACGTCTAATACCTTATTATAACCTTACTTATATATAAAAGCCTGTAATTTGATTTATTTTTAATCAAAACACCTTTTTTCGACTATCTATTTTAAAATAAGAACCTACTTATATGTACAGATATTATTATGAAACCGATATTAAGAGATTATTTAATGATAGTGATATCAGACAAGCAAGAAAGTCAGAACACCATTCAATCCTTCGTTGCACCATTTGAGTTATTCCACAACTCGTACGCTTAAAAATATTGTTAACTCTTAAAAACATTCGCATTCACTGTTTTTTAGATACTTTGCATTTTTAATAAACCTAATAAAATGAGTGCTAATGATATAAGGACACTAATACATGCCATCCTACTTAATTTCGACCCATTCGATACCTTAGAACATAAAGCATTGTTGGTACATACTAGTCGAATTTATAAGAAAAAAATAGTTAAAGAGTTATTTCATATTTCATGAAAACTTTGTTGGGCACAAACATGCAGATGCTTCTTTCCCCATTGCACAATATTAGGTAAAAACGGATGAAATACATAGAGTATTAACATATAATATGTATTTTACAAGATAAAATATTGTTATAGGTGCGTGAATATCTGAAACACACAAGGAATGTTGAACCCACAAATATTGCTAAAATTCTCTAGCGAATATATTATAACGTGATTTCCTTCACCATTTTTTATAACTCGACACCTTATCATTAAAAAGCCAAACGCAGAAAATAAACACGTAAAGTACTAAATGGAGACTTTGGTTTCAAAAACTCAAAGCTTAAAAAGAAAAAGCACTTTCAAAAGCTTAATTAACGTTGATTAAAGTTAACTTTTTGAACATAGATACCAAGTTACAGTTAGTGTAATGTATTCAAAAGTAATCCGAATAGCTTAAAGGCTGTGCAGTGTAAATTTTTATTTGTTTTGTAGATAACTATCCGTGTTCTGCGTTATTCCATAAAAAAAATGTTTCATTTAACCATCGCACAAAGTTTTTTTAATTTTCATATTCTTGGTTCCCCATTTTCGTTCGGGTTACTTTTCGATTCCATTTTAGTTATTCCTTTACATTCCTAGTTTTAAATTGTTATTCATTCACTGTTTTTGTTCAGATAAAAGTCATAGACTTACATAAATATTTATTACTAGAGGCCGGGCGCGGTTTCACCCGCGTGGTTCACGTTCCCGTGGGAATTTTGGGATCAAAGCTATCCTATCTCTTAAGTTGGACCAGACTGCTCACGGTGTGCCAATTTAATTTAAAATCGGTTAAGTAGTTTAGGAGTCCATCGCGGACAAACATCGTGACAGGAGATTTATATATATTATTAAGATTTGAACTTGTCGTTTTAGGTCCTATTTTGATATTGAATATGCAATTATAACTTTTTAATTTTGCATTTTACAATGCTATTTCTTGTTTAATATTTATCGAATTATCAATTGTTAAAAATATGTATTAGGAACCTAATAAAAGATAGTTTATTTTATCTATTAGTCACTTTTATTGTAGGGATCTTAAAAGTAAGTTTATAATAAATATTATCCTTTTAACATCAATAGTTTTTGATAAGGGTTGCGTTTATCTATCAATGTAATGAGACTTACAAATACGCACTTCTATAGAAATGATAACGAGAATCATGTTATTTTCTCAGTTAGTCCAATATTATTTCACCCCTCTTTAGAGCCACTACCGCCACTATTTCTTTACTCTTAGTTCCATACAACAATAAACTTAGAAAAAATAATGTTTTGGCCGCACGCAGGTATACTAATGTTATTTTAGTTAATTTACATCATAAGTACCTACCCACATAAACATATTTGACTACATTTTTTATGATTTTGTAATTTTTGCATTTTTCAATGCTATTTTTATACTTATGGTAATTTTTTTTTTTTTATGGTAAAATTATTCGGCCACAAGTGAATTCTCAGACGGGAATTGAACCCGCGACCTTTGGAAATCATCAAGAGCATTGGACCGGATTAAGTATATTTGACTACAACCATATTAATAACTTTCGTAGGTACCTACTTCTTATGTAGGTATAAGTACTTTGAATGTAGCTTAATTCAGTGTAGCAAAAGATTTTATTTTACTATATTATGTGATTAAGATAGCGGACGAACACCAACAAAAATCTTGAGCATGTTCGAATATTAATTAAAATGTTGAAAAGTCAGGCCATCTAGTAATATCAGACAAGCAAGAAAGACAGAACACCTTTGCTCCTTCGTTGTACCACTTATGCTTCCAAAAAGCTTTTAAAACCTTCATACCAAACAATGCTAAATAAAATTAACCCTAAAGGCACGTGTTACTGAAACAAACTTCTCAATTATAGCAGAATAAAGTTAATTTACAAAGGAGTGCACAATAATTATGTTTGGAATATCATTATATTTTTCATCAGTTTCTACTTAATAGGAAAGATACCAAACCTTAGTTACATTAACTTTATTTGTAGAAGTTATTTTTATTCCGAAACCATAAACTCAACTTATAGTTCAAACCAACACTATTTTAAAATGGGGAATGTTAAGGCTTGATTCCAAGGAAAGAACTATTAAAAAGCATAATTTAGTGTCGGGGAATATGTACAATACTTTGGTGAAAAAATCACTATCAACCGAGAAATTTCCTAGACTTGCGTTAAATAGATGCACTTAGGGATCATCAACAGATGTTAACGACACTCTTACAAGTAAATTCTTATTAAAATATAAAACACATTCAATGCTTAGAACGTAAAGAGAATTATCAGTATTAATATAAAATGGAATAATATTAAACTATTAAAAATACACATACGTAAATATTATTCTAAAATGCATTAATATTAACGACATAAACAAGCAGACAATGCTGCCACCATTTTACAATCAGCGTAAGTAAGTAAAAAACATTATGAAGTATTATTTTCACGGGGAAACCTGAAAGCCACAAGCAATCACTTCATGTATTGCTGATATTCTCTAGCAGAAGCCAGAAATAGAAGTGAATTGTTTAGTTTAGTATTTATCTGGCACACATTTAGTGCTAAAAACCAATAGTAGCAAATAAACACGCTTAAAAACGGTACTCTGCAGACTTTATTTCCTGAAACCCAACATCGTTATGACAAGCAAGTTCAAAACAAAGCTATTTTAACACACAAAACATATTTTTGAGATTGTAGTTCAAAGTTCAAACGTTATGTCAATAATTTTAGTCTTTCGATAATGATACAAGCACTACTCACTGTAGCTGGATTAAGTTTTATTCATGTCTACTTAAATACCTATTTACCTTGCTACACACAAATTTTCAAGTGTTCAAATGTTATGTCAATAATTTTAGTCTTTCGATAATGATACAAGCACTACTCACTGTAGCTGGATTAAGTTTTATTCATGTCTACTTAAATACCTATTTACCTTGCTACACACAAATTTTCAAGTGTTCTAATCTGAAAATTTCATATTTCTCTTAACCTTGTTTCCGAAGTCACAGCTTTTCATTATAGGTAGAGTTTTCTTAATTCTATTTATACTCTTGTTCCTTAAGATATCTTTATCTTTATATTCTTATTTAATGTTTACTTACTCATTATTTTGGTTTATTTATAAAAATAGTCTTAAAATTATAAACTACAAAAATATTTAGAATAATAATTACGGACTTGTACTTGTCAAGTTTTTAAAACTCATAGGACCGTTATGTCAATTGCATAAATCTGCTATACAGTGAATATTTTATTTATTTTGTTAGGCATTATTTACGTGAAAAACCTCTCAAATACCTAACCATATAATTTTATATACCGTAATACCGTTACACTTTTTTCAATTCTGAATATTTCTCATTTTCCCATAAGTTTACTTTTCTCACAATACACTGCTTATTTTCAAGAGTACATATCATTTTACTTTAAATTATCTTATTTAATATATTCATAGTTTTCAATGCATACTTGAAAATTATTATGTTGAGATACAAGTCATAAACTTACTACATAACTTTGTCCAATTGAACATGTACTTTTTCTTTATTTTGATATCGAATATTAGATTGTAGGTATTAAATATTTTATTAAAAGATGATTCTTAACTTTTATCCATTGGTCACCCTTTTTCCTTGTTTTTTTAGCAAAAATAATTAAGTAAGATGTTACTGTAACGTCGCGTTGTTTGTCTTATGTTCTATGTAAGTTTACGTCCTTGTCTTGTATTTTCTATTCTTATGATAGCCCGCATCCATTGGAAGAGAAAGTACACAAATAATGTTACCACAACTCAATTACTTTACTAATTCAATAAATTTACGAAGGAACGGTCAAGAACTATGTTTGGAATACCTTTATCGTAATGTTTTTATTGATAAAAAAGATAAAAAAAGTAAGGTACTAAACCTTTGTTACATTAACTTTGTTGGAGAAGTGTTTTTATTTATGCCGAAACTATAAACTCCTCTAAACTTCTGTATATTCAATCAAAAACAACACAAATCTCGAACTAATTGTTAACCAACGACTACGACCATTTTACAATGGGAAATGTTAAAACTTGATTCCATGGAATGAACGATAAAAAAAGCATGACGTAATGCCGGGGAAATATGTACACAATGCTTTGGTTAAAACCAACGATCATTTACTTTTAGTACTACTTAGCTAAAAATTCCCAGGACTTATTATCGCTAGCTATCAAATACACATTAGTTAATAAAGCAACGTGCATTGAGGACAATATTAATACAACTAAAAAAGCTGTTATTGTTGAGAAAATTTTCAAACAATATAAGAGACCTGTAGGTAAGTGAGCTGGAAAGAATAAATTCGTATAATAAGTCCGTATAGTAAGTAATATGCGATTTTCTTGATGCGTTTAGGGTTGGTAGGCATTTTCTGATGTTAACGACTCTTTTGCAAGTTTAATTAAAGCCCATTCGATGACTTAGTACGTAAAGCTGATTATCAGAATTACTATAAAATGGAATAATATTAATTTATTTGAAATACCAGAACTTGCATGAAAGCTTGGTTCTTAAAAATATCAAATACTCTAAGCTCTTTTATTAACGACACAATCAAGCAGGCAGCGCTGCCACAATCCCACAAACCATGACAAAAAAATAGTTCTGGCACAGCGTAATTAGTAAAATAAAAAAAATATATATGAAAAATATTTTTACGGCTAAATCTGAAAACCGCAAGCAATCACTAAATCATGAAACCACAAATATTGTTTACATTATCTAGCAAAGAGGAATAGACTGAACTGTTCAGTTTTGTATGTAACTGGCACACATTTTGCGCAAGAAACAATGGCAGAAAATAAATACTTTGCAGACTTTGTTTTCTAAAACCCAATATTGTTATGACAAGCAAGTTCAAGACAGCTTTTTCATTGTTAAAAACAAACAAAACGTGTTTTTGGGAATGAGATTATTTTTGTAGTGTAGTTTAAAAGTTATGTCGATTGCGTAGGTAAATTTCCAGATTTTTTTATAGTTCAAGTGCTTTATATTTTTTCTAGTATAAATATTGGCTGTATCCATTACGAGAGAAATTATAACTGGTTGTGTAGTGATCTCTTCAATATTAAGTTAATTTATTTTTTTCAGCTCAGTGATAAATTTTAGTCACATTATCTATGGCTTACCTACTGAAATACAACCCAACAAAATATTCTCAAACAGAACAAAACTTAAAACCAGGAAACATACAAGCAACCTGCAATATCAACAAAAATCTACCTCGAATAAAAGAATTAGCATTGACATCAATGTATACCGTTGTAATAAATTACACATAATCAGCATATAATAGTTATATTAGAATTTGGTTGTTCACCAGAACATAAAACTTTTGACGTACAGTTTTATTTAAAGAAAATATTTTTACGGACACAACAATTAGATTCAATTCATGGTTGGAAAAAATTTAATTCTTCAAAAATATTTAGCAAAAAATTAAGTTGATTAAGTATAAGCTATAGCTATTAATTCTGTGTCACTTTTACAAACGAAAGGGTTCTGTAATTATTATTTTTTTAAACGGAAAGTATGAGCAGATATATAAGAAGTTATTCTTTAAACTTTAGTGCAAAATACAGTTTATGAAGCTCCTGTTTGTGATATTAAAATATGCGTTAGCGAAAATAATAGTCACTCAAGGAATTAACAACCATACACAGTAGCACAATATTTGCCATTCCAAAAATGAGACGTAGTGTTTTTTTTATTTAAGTAAGTTCCAAATTAAAGAAATATGCTCAAGATGCACTATTGCTGTACTGGATGAAACACATAAGTGCCCTAAGTTTAATGATTTCATTTTCTCCCAAATAATATGCTCAAATATTAATTATTCCAAAGCAGGGAAAAGCATTGTACAACAAATCAGATTCTATTATTGATTTTCCAAGCATAGGAATGATGCCAGTAACCGCTAATTTTGTAATGATGCATTCTCTAAATGGGGTATTGGTGAATATGATCATTATGACAATCCATACAAGATATCCGAATCTTATTGTTTATTACATTAGTACTGCTTTTAATGATAAACCAATTCTGTGTAAAACTCAATTCATCTTTTAGTTATTAGTTATATTATACTACAACTAAAGAACCTACCACATCATATCACTTATTAAAGCCAACAACATGCAGAAATTGCAATACCTTAACTATCTTCCTTCCACCAGACATTTAGACAAAATAACTCGAAAATTTTATTAATTTTAAAGAAGCGAAATTAATGGAACTTTTTTACAGATATTGGTGAATTTTTTTAGTCACAAGTTGCACTACAGAAGCAAATAGGTACACAGAAATGATCAATTGCTATAATAGTAACGTTAAAGCAAGTAGGACTTATGTAGTTACGAATCATGTTTACTTTTCCAAATACTAATATACTTAAACACATACTAACATACTTATATGATTTTTAAAGCGTTTATAGTGTTTAGGAATCATACGGAAATTATAATGTTAGAGTGCAGGATCAACAGCAGGCCTACAGCCATCTCTTAAAATACGTCATGTCGTAAGAACGTTTTGTTTTCCTTTTGTTTTTATTGAAGTTGTCACATTTTAACTTCACACTTTGGAGGCGATGATTGAGCGAAGTCGTCACAAAACTTCCGTCAAAAAACAAGCTTACTTTAAGAGATTCGTAGAATGAAATATCATGGTAAGATTGAAACAATACTGCGTTAAGAGATGGCGGTAGGCCCCCAGATCACGTAAATTAGCTTCGCCAAAGAAATTTTTTATGTATCAAATCATGCGGGAAGTGATTTTTTAAGTGAACAATATCAGAAAGAACTGCTTACTGCGCATTTACCTGTTTTGTGGATTTAAGAAAAAAACTTTTATTTGATTTAAGTAATAATATTGCTACTTCGCTTGTAGCATCTTTTAATCTAGGTACTTAGGTACTATTTTATTTTCTTATTTTTTCACGATAATTTTCTTTTCCTTGATGTACAAGGATTTTACTTTTTTCTGCGTAACATGGTTATGTTATTCTTAATTAATATTCTAAATAATTTATGTTTGTCAAGAACTGGAGTCAACTTTTTTTATCCACTTTGTAAAGCGCTGACCAATCATATCTATGATTTTTACCTTAAATTATTTAGAATTATCATATTAATTTAGATACGTACTCGTCTCAGTACTTATTTGGTAATCCATAAAATTCTTTACTTTTTTATTTAAATTATTATCTAAGTAGGTTACTATATGGTATTCCAATATTCTATAAAGTTTCTTATAACTTTTTAATTTTGCATTTTACAATGCTATTTTTATGTGATAATTTTTAATCAAGTAAATATACTAGAAAAAAGCAACTTGTCTCATGTCGCCCTGACGGGACTCGAACCCGCATCCTTGGGAATCCGGCCCAATGCACTGACCAATTATGCTACAGAGACCTACGAGAACACGTTGAAATTCTCTAGTATATTCACCTTTTTCTACGGTGTTGGCCACCGTCGTTTCATCAATGAGAGAAATATCCTCGCATTCGAAAGAAACATCTTTACAGCTGTTTGACTATCGATTAAGATGAAACTGCCATCTACTTATAACTTTTTAATTTTGCATTTTACAATGCTATTTTTATGTGATAATTTTTAATCAAGTAAATATACTAGAAAAAAGCAACTTGTCTCATGTCGCCCTGACGGGACTCGAACCCGCATCCTTGGGAATCCGGCCCAATGCACTGACCAATTATGCTACAGAGACCTACGAGAACACGTTGAAATTCTCTAGTATATTCACCTTTTTCTACGGTGTTGGCCACCGTCGTTTCATCAATGAGAGAAATATCCTCGCATTCGAAAGAAACATCTTTACAGCTGTTTGACTATCGATTAAGATGAAACTGCCATCTACTTATAACTTTTTAATTTTGCATTTTACAATGCTATTTTTATGTGATAATTTTTAATCAAGTAAATATACTAGAAAAAAGCAACTTGTCTCATGTCGCCCTGACGGGACTCGAACCCGCATCCTTGGGAATCCGGCCCAATGCACTGACCAATTGTCAGTCAGTTGACTGGTCAGTGCATTGGGCCGGATTCCCAAGGATGCGGGTTCGAGTCCCGTCAGGGCGACATGAGACAAGTTGCTTTTTTCTAGTATATTTACTTGATTAAAAATTATCACATAAAAATAGCATTGTAAAATGCAAAATTAAAAAGTTATAAGTAGATGGCAGTTTCATCTTAATCGATAGTCAAACAGCTGTAAAGATGTTTCTTTCGAATGCGAGGATATTTCTCTCATTGATGAAACGACGGTGGCCAACACCGTAGAAAAAGGTGAATATACTAGAGAATTTCAACGTGTTCTCGTAGGTCTCTGTAGCATAATTGGTCAGTGCATTGGGCCGGATTCCCAAGGATGCGGGTTCGAGTCCCGTCAGGGCGACATGAGACAAGTTGCTTTTTTCTAGTATATTTACTTGATTAAAAATTATCACATAAAAATAGCATTGTAAAATGCAAAATTAAAAAGTTATAAGTAGATGGCAGTTTCATCTTAATCGATAGTCAAACAGCTGTAAAGATGTTTCTTTCGAATGCGAGGATATTTCTCTCATTGATGAAACGACGGTGGCCAACACCGTAGAAAAAGGTGAATATACTAGAGAATTTCAACGTGTTCTCGTAGGTCTCTGTAGCATAATTGGTCAGTGCATTGGGCCGGATTCCCAAGGATGCGGGTTCGAGTCCCGTCAGGGCGACATGAGACAAGTTGCTTTTTTCTAGTATATTTACTTGATTAAAAATTATCACATAAAAATAGCATTGTAAAATGCAAAATTAAAAAGTTATAAGTAGATGGCAGTTTCATCTTAATCGATAGTCAAACAGCTGTAAAGATGTTTCTTTCGAATGCGAGGATATTTCTCTCATTGATGAAACGACGGTGGCCAACACCGTAGAAAAAGGTGAATATACTAGAGAATTTCAACGTGTTCTCGTAGGTCTCTGTAGCATAATTGGTCAGTGCATTGGGCCGGATTCCCAAGGATGCGGGTTCGAGTCCCGTCAGGGCGACATGAGACAAGTTGCTTTTTTCTAGTATATTTACTTGATTAAAAATTATCACATAAAAATAGCATTGTAAAATGCAAAATTAAAAAGTTATAAGTAGATGGCAGTTTCATCTTAATCGATAGTCAAACAGCTGTAAAGATGTTTCTTTCGAATGCGAGGATATTTCTCTCATTGATGAAACGACGGTGGCCAACACCGTAGAAAAAGGTGAATATACTAGAGAATTTCAACGTGTTCTCGTAGGTCTCTGTAGCATAATTGGTCAGTGCATTGGGCCGGATTCCCAAGGATGCGGGTTCGAGTCCCGTCAGGGCGACATGAGACAAGTTGCTTTTTTCTAGTATATTTACTTGATTAAAAATTATCACATAAAAATAGCATTGTAAAATGCAAAATTAAAAAGTTATAAGTAGATGGCAGTTTCATCTTAATCGATAGTCAAACAGCTGTAAAGATGTTTCTTTCGAATGCGAGGATATTTCTCTCATTGATGAAACGACGGTGGCCAACACCGTAGAAAAAGGTGAATATACTAGAGAATTTCAACGTGTTCTCGTAGGTCTCTGTAGCATAATTGGTCAGTGCATTGGGCCGGATTCCCAAGGATGCGGGTTCGAGTCCCGTCAGGGCGACATGAGACAAGTTGCTTTTTTCTAGTATATTTACTTGATTAAAAATTATCACATAAAAATAGCATTGTAAAATGCAAAATTAAAAAGTTATAAGTAGATGGCAGTTTCATCTTAATCGATAGTCAAACAGCTGTAAAGATGTTTCTTTCGAATGCGAGGATATTTCTCTCATTGATGAAACGACGGTGGCCAACACCGTAGAAAAAGGTGAATATACTAGAGAATTTCAACGTGTTCTCGTAGGTCTCTGTAGCATAATTGGTCAGTGCATTGGGCCGGATTCCCAAGGATGCGGGTTCGAGTCCCGTCAGGGCGACATGAGACAAGTTGCTTTTTTCTAGTATATTTACTTGATTAAAAATTATCATATAAAGTTTCTCTCAAATACTTTATAACTCCATAACCTTCAAATACTTCATAATCATAACCTTACCTTCGAGATTTCATTACCTTCTTACTTTTTCATTACTAACAATGTTTTAATTACTAAGGTACTTCAATCGATATTATTGCTTTGCAATATATATTTTTTGAAGGTAACTTACATGTATAATTTCAATTCTCACTCACGACAAATGCCATCATCTCTTAAATTTTCTTAATTATTTTATTTCTTTCCTTCCTACTTAGTATTTCGTTCGACTTTGAATAGAAACCAGTATGCTTTCAAATACTTAGATTTCATTACATTCTACGTAATTTTTAATTGCTTAGGTACGATTTTATAATTAGGAACTTCAATAAGTATTACCTTTACAGTTTTTTTTAAAGGTTTTTGTATAATTTCCACTCTTTATTCGTATTTCATTTAGAATAGAATAAAATACTTATTAACTAGGTACTTTACTCTTCTATTCACCCACTCTCTACTTAACTCTTGGTGTTATCTTATCATGTAGGTATTCTTAGATATTCCTTTTTTAAAGTTCGTAAAGATAATTTTAATTAATAAGTTTTCTTTGATGATGTAAATCAGCTTTACACTTATTTGGTAAATGTCTTTAACTTAACCACGTCTCTATCTATTTACATTTTAACGCTTATTTTTTCAAATTATATCAGAAATACTTTAATGATTTCTCTTTATTTAATACCCTGGTTCGCATTTTATGTACTTAAATAATTATAAAAGAATGTTATTTTTCATTGTCTCTGTAAATAACATATTTAATAACTTCTACTATATAATTATTAATCTTCAAAAAATAAACATGTTATAGAGAGCAGTGTTTGTCTTAAAACTTGTGATAAAAGTTTTGGTACCTACTTTCTTTCAAGGTTCCAGTTAATGCATAAAATTAAGTTCTTATAAAACGACGATATTAGAAAATGTATGTCATAGCAAACACCTAGTTTGTCTGCTTCGACAGATGAGTACAATAATTATAAAATAATGTTTAATAGATCGATGACGTTGGCAGTGTTTTTCTATATTTCTTTAACGCTTTGATATGCATTTGTAACCATGATTAAGATTGATAAAAATAATTTAGATATCTCGCTTTACTTTTGTTACAAAAACGAATTCAAAAGTTACGAAGATAAGGAAACGTTTATATATATAAATATATAAATATATATATCTAACACAAATTATTTTTCTAAAATAAGAGCAATCATTCGTAACATTTTCCTGGCGACTAGTATGTCCCTGACTTTTTCCTAAGGTCGTCTTTTGTAATCGTAATAAAACTTTAAATCGTCTGAAGTACATTGTTTATTAATTTTGATATTAATTGTTATATATTATTATATTTTTTCCAGTGAACACCTCTCTAAACTTGAAACCTAACTTAAATTAGATTAATCTTATTGATAAATATGTTAATGATAAACTAATTTTGTGTAAACTCAATCGATATTTTAATTATTAGCATTCAACATTATACCACATCTATAGAACCTACCGCATCCACCTCTTAATCAAACCAGAGACATGCAGAAATTGCAATACCTTCTACCAGATATTTAGTCAAAACAACATAAAAAAAATGTCAATTCAAACAGAATGCTCCAACAGCGATGGGCGAAATTGTTTAAACTACAGAAATTGCTTTTTTCATTGCATTACAAAAGTAAATACAATTGCTAGTGGAATTGAAACCAAGTCATCTTAAACATTATAGGTACTTTATTTAAATTATTCATAATAATCTAAAACGCATATACCTAGGATCACGCATCGTGTTGTACCTACTTTTTTCCAAATACTCATGGAGTTTGAACGAAAAATATAACACACTCTTACAATAAAATAAACATTTCAAAAAGCGTTAAAATTATTAAGGAATAAATATGGAAATTACCATGTGAGGATGTAGGTCAGCAATCAGCTACGCTACCCAAAAGGTAAATGTATCAAATCATGCGAGTAGTGATTTTTTTAAGTGAACACTGTCCAGAAAGAAGTGCGTGCAAAGCAAGCATTAACTTGGTATGTGAGTCACAAAAAAATCTTTTGATTTTGTTTTGAAAATTTGTTTTGATTGTATTACAAAGTTAAAAAGCCGGTGATCAGAATTTCGGAATTTAGGAAGCTGATACTTTAGATAATTTTTTATACTCAAAATTTGTAAGTTTAGATTTACGAATATTGAAATAAGATTACGCATATCTCAATCTTGGTACTATTTTGTTTTCTTAATCTTATACCTAATTTGTTTCACGATATATTTTCGTTTCCCTAATGATACAAAATTCGTACCGAAACTTCACTTTCGTTTCTATTCTGCCTAACAAGTTAATGGAAGCATTAACTTCGTATGTGAGTCACTAAAAAAATCTTTTATTTGATTTTATTATAAAGTTAAAAAGCCGATGATCAGAATGTAGGAAGCTGATACTTTAGATAATTTTTATACTCAAAATTTGTAAGTTTAGATTTGCGAATATTGAAATTTTCGGTAAATCGTCTAATAAGATTACGCATATCTCAATCTTGGTACTATTTTGTTTTCTTAATCTTATACCTAATTTGTTTCACGATATATTTTCTTTTCCCTAATGATACAAAATTCGTACCGAAACTTCACTTTCGTTTCTATTCTGCCTAACATGGTATTCTATAGAGTTCAGTTATTCCTTATTAATATCCATACATTTGTTATCTTTTTTATTAATAGTATCTTATTGAAGTTCATTGCTTAGCTTCTTAGGTACTTATAGAAAAATATGATACTCATAAATAATCATTATATCATTTTGGATTCAGGCCTTATTTAAATATATCATATAAATATACTTCTCTACTTATTACCTAAGGTATTCCTATATTTCTTAGTTCTAAATTCGTTTTAAAATATTCTCTCAAATACCTCATTACTAACTTACTTTCCCATTATTTACGATTTTTAAATCAGGTACTTCTATCCATATTATTTCGTACTATTTATGTTAATTTGTGTCTAATATTATTCCTTTTTTCTGTGTATTATGAATTTATAATATAATAATGTGTCGGCAATCAAAACTTTTTGTTCCCTTCTTTCTTACGATTTTTTTATTAGGTAAGTGCTTCAATCAATATTAATGTCCTCTTCTCTTAAAACTATTATTTTCTTTCGCACTTAATCAATACCTCGTTCGACTTCGAACAGAAAAAAAAAACTTGCTAACTTTACTTCTATTCTTGGTGTTAAACCGTATATATTCTTAGGTAGGTGTACTCGTATTACCGTTCAAAATGATCAAAAATTTACTAGTTAATATCATATTTTATTAAAATTCGTTGCTCCAGTAAAAATAGACGTAAGGGTGGAAAATTAAATAATTTCTTTTCTTAGGTACCTACTTATTCTAGTATTATATTTGATATTTTATCGCTTAATTTTAAGATATCCATAAGATTATTCAATATCATTATGACTCGTTCTTTTGTTTTCAATAAACATTTAATATGTAATTGTATCCGAAATACTTTTTAATTATGTTTTGTCATGTATCATTGTTATGGAGAGGTGTTCACTGGAAGTATGACTTATATTGATATATATATATATTATTATAAGTCATACTTCCAGTGAACACCTCTCCATACCGAACTTAAAAAGTAAATATTTAAATGATATAGGTATGAATTTTGTGTAAACTCAATCAATCGTTTAGTTAATAGTTACATATACAATCACAGCTTAAACATCTTCCACATCACATCTCTTTTTCAAACCAAAAACATGCTCAAATTGCCATACCTATTACCTTCCACCAGGAATTCAGTCAAAATAAAATGGAAAAATGTTATTGCAAACAATAAGGCTCCAACAAATACGAGGGAAATTATTTTAACTACAGAAATTGGTGAATTTTCTTTAGTCACAAATTGAATTAAAAAGTAAATACAGTCATTCCGTGACCACGGCAGCTGAAAAGGTGCCGAAACGTCGGGAAAATAAAAAAACCAATAAAATACCAAAAAATACGGACAATTACAACTTAGTTCGTGAAAAATAGCGCGTTTGATATCCGTGAAAGTTGTTTTATTTCAATGAACAGTGCACGCCAAAACATAAAATGTAGGTAAGTATTTTTTTTATTATTTGCTTTTGGGATTTAAATCATTATTTCAAATTATAACTAACTCGCAACCCTGTTATTCATAAAGATTTAAAACACTTTAAATTAAATCTATTCTGTCAAACAAAACGTGTTGTATTTTTTTAATACGTAATGAATCTGAATGAAAATGACAAAACACTCTTACTTAGATAATTTAAAAAAAGCGTTCAAGTTATTTAGGAGTAATACGGAAATTATAGGATGTAGATCAGCTAATTGCACAAATCAGCTACCCAAAAGGTAAAAATGTGTCATGCGAGTAGTGATTATTTTAAGTGAACACTATCCAGAAACAAGTGCGTGCAATGCAAGCATTAACTTGGTATGTGAGTCACTAAAAAAATATTTTATTTGTTTTGATTATATTATAAAGTTAAAAAGCCAATGATCAGAATTTAGGAAGCTGATACTTTAGATAATTTTTTATACTCAAAATCTGTAAGTTTAGATTTACGAATATTGAAATTTTCGGTAATTCGTCTAATATGACTATGCATAACTTATTCTAGGTACTATTTTGTTTTCTTAATCTTGTGCCAAATTTGTTTCACGATATATTTTCTTTTCCCTAATGATACAATATTCGTACCAAAACTTTACTTTTGTTTCTAATCTGCGTAACATGGTATTCTATAGAGTTCAGTTATTCCTTATTAATATCCTGAATTGGTTATCCATGAATTTGTTAACTTTTTTATTAATATTATCTTATTGAAGTTCATTGCTTAGCTTCTTAGGTACAAGAAAATTATGATGCTCATTAATAATCATTATATAATTTTGGATTCAGGCCTAATTTAAATATATCATATAAATATACTTCTCTTATATCCTAAGTAGGTTATGGTATTCCAATATTTCTTAGTTCTAAATTTGTTTATTAATTCCATCGTTTTAAAAGCTTCTCTTAAATATCTCATTACTAACTTACTTTCCCCTTATTTACGATTTTTAAATCAGGTACTTCTATCCATATTATTTCTTACTTTTTATGTTAATTTGTGTCTAATATTATTCCTCTTTTCTGTGTATTATGAATTTATAATATAATAATGTGTCAACAATCAAAACTTTTTGTTCCCTTCTTTCTTACGATTTTTTTATTAGGTAGGTGCTTCAATCGATATTAATATCCTCTTCTCTTAAAACTACTTATTTTCTTTCGTACTTAATCAATACATCGTTCGACTTCGAACAGAAAAAAAAACTTGCTAACTTTACTTCTATTCTTGGTGTTAAACCGTATACATTCTTAGGTAGGTGTACTCGTATTACCGTTCAAAATGATCAAAAATGTACTAGTTAATATCATATACAATTAAAATTCGTTGCTCCAGTAAAAATAGACGTAAGGGTGAATATTTCTTTTTTTTTTCTTAGGTACTTATTCTAGTATTAAATTTGATATTTTATCGCTTAATTTCATGATATCCATAAGATTATTATCCATTAAAACGTATCCTTTTGTTTTTAGTAAACATTTCATAGGTAATTTTATCCGAAATACTTTTTAATTGTGTTTTCTCATTATCTTATACCCTGGGCTATATTTAATGTAACTATATTTAATTTAAAAAAGCGTTCATGTTATTTAGGAGTAATACGGAAATTATAGGATGTAGATCAGCTAATTGCACAAATCAGCTACGCAAAAGGTAATTGTGTCAAATCATGCGAGTAGTGATTATTTTAAGTGAACACTATCCAGAAAGAAGTGCGTGCAATGCAAGCATTAACTTGGTATGTGAGTCACTAAAAAAATCTTTTATTTGATTTTATTATAAAGTTAAAAAGCCGATGATCAGAATTTAGGAAGCTGATACTTTAGATATTTTTTAAACTCAAAATTTGTAAGTTTAGATTTTCGAATATTGAAATTTTCGGTAAATCGTCTAATAAGGTTATGCATATCTTAATCTAGGTACTATTTCGTTTTCTTAATCTTCCAAATTTGTTTCACGATATATTTTCTTTTCCCTGCAAAATTCGTACCAAAACTTTACTTTCGTTTCAATTCTGCGTAACATGGTATTCTATAGAGTTCAGTTATTCCTTCTTAATATCCTAAATTGGTTATCCATGAATTTGTTAACTTTTTTATTAATATTATTTTATTGAAGTCATTGCTTATCTGCTTAGGTACTTATCGAAAAATATGATACTCATAAATTATCATTTACGGTGTAATATATCATTTATTATTTTGGATTCAGGCCTAATTTAAATATATCATATAAATATACATCTCTTATTGCTTAAGTAGGTATATGTAGGTAATTATTTAACTATATAATAAATTACCTCTCGCTTCCCTTTTCTTACAAAGTGTAATTCAATAATGTATAAAAAAATACGTTTTCATCTATCTAATAGAACGTATTTTCCAACATTTAATAATCACTCATAATCTCTAAGGTTGTCTGTTCCAATCGTGATAAAATTTCAATAGTCTGTAGTTTTGTTATTGATATTATAAGAATACTTCCAGTGAATACCTCTCCATACCGAACTTAAAAAGTAAACTTATTGACAAATATGTAAATGATATAGGTATCAATTTTGTATAAACTCAATCGATCGTTTAGTTAATAGTTACTTAAACAATCACAACTTAAAAATCTACCACATCACATTTCTTTTTCAAACCAAAAACATGCTCAAAATGCTATACCTATTACCTTCCGACAGGCATTGAGTCAAAATAACATGTAAAAATACTATTTCAAACAATAAGGCTCCAACAAATACGAGGGAAATTATTTGAACTACAGAAATTGGTAAATTTTCTTTAGTCACAAATTGGTTTTGAAAAGTAAATACAACGTTTTTTTTTTAATAATTGCTTTTGGCATTTAAATCATTAATTCTAATTATAACTTCCTTGCAACCCTGTTATTCATAAAGATCTAAAACACTTTAAAATTAAATCTTTTCTTTCAAAACGTGTTGTATTTTTAAAAAAATTCGTAATATATCTGAATGAAAAAGACAAACCCCTCTTACTTAGATAATTTTAAAAAGCGTTCAAGTTATTTAGGAGTAATACGGAAATTATAGGATGTAGATCAGCTAATTGCACAAATCAGCTACGCAAAAGGTAAATGTGTCAAATCAAGCGAGTAGTGATAACACTATCCAGAAAGAAGTGCGTGCAATACAAGCATTAACTTGGTATGTGAGTCACTAAAAAATCATGTATTTATTTTTATTTAATTTTTATAATTTGGGACATTTATATGCTAAATTAAAAATAAAATTAAAATACAACATTGTTATACCAACATATAACCCACACCAATGTCCACGAAATAAGAATTGTAACAACTTATAATAAATATTGTAAGTATTTGGAAAAATATTGGAAAAAATCAATTGGAGTTGGCTTTTTCCACTAGATTTCAATTTTTTTATCATAAGTATAAAAATAGAATTGAAAAATGCAAAAATTTAATAATCATAAATAATTTATTTGATTTATTAATATTTGTATTTCGAAGTTTAAAAAATGGCTGATGTTGCTTATTAATAATTTTACTGTTACTAACTGTAAACGTGTTTAAAATCGCGATTTTTTTCATACTCGTTTAATATGCTTGTTCCTATGTCCTTGTCTTTGTCCTTGTCTTCGCTCTTTATTTTTTTCTTAATGCTTATACCAAGTCCTTATTAATTTAAGTTTGATATTCATTCTTATTTTTATCTTAAACTATTTTAAATCCATGCATAATTTAAATATTTGCAATGAATATCTTAGTGGTACTTAAATGGTAGGTATTCCATACAGATATATATTTATTAATATTATCTTATTCAATCTCTTTAATAGGAGAATTCATTTCTTACTTACTAAGGTCCTTATAAAAATTTGATACTCTCATTAATCTAGTAAATAATTTAAGTTTTTAAGTTTGTCAAGTACTTATTCCATAACACATTCTATATAAGATTTGGGATTAGTCCTTAGTTGTGTAATACAGTCATCGTATTATTTATAGTGAAACGCTGAATTATAACTTTTTATAACAACTCCAGTCGACAATGTGCCATATAATATTCCATATTTTCACTTCAATAAATTGAATTATTTGAATAAAGCAGGTTCATATTTCATTTGACTCTTATTTGCGTTATTAACTTATATTCCGTAAATATATTTTTTTAAGGTTTGTGTAGTCACATTCCATTAAAACTATTTATTTTCTACTTGTACTTTGCCTGAATTATTTGTATAAAGCAGGTATATATTTCATTTTATTTTTCTATGCGTTATTAACTTATATGCATATATTTATTTGAAGGTTCGTGTATTCATATTCCTTAAAAACTATTTATTTTCTTTTCTATTTCTTTTCTACTGATATTCATTATGATTAACCGATAATTTTTATTAAATTAAGTTTTCATTTATGACAATGATCACAGTTAAATAGTTATGGGTACTGAGACGTGACACTGGGGTTAAACCTGCTTCACATTTAATTGTTAAATACTTCTTTACCATATTTAACGCTTAATTTAAAAATATAAGATTCACTCAATCTTTTGTTTTCAATGAAGTTATTATAATTGTATCGGAAATATTTTTGGGGTCGTAATAAATAAAATATAAATAAAATTTAATCATAATTAGTATGCTATCTTAGGCACCTCGGTTACGTCATTTGGGGCTAAATTTTATTTCTAAGTACTTCAGAAATTATGAGCTTACAAATAAGAACATGTTACTTTGGATCTTGATGTAAAATTGTCTAAAAAGATATTCTTCTCTTACGTTTGAGCTTACAGTTGATAAAACTTAATAATTGTCTTTAATAATAAGATGACGGATTTTATTATACCTAATTACCCCAATTACTTCACAGGTGTTTACAATAATTATACTTAAATAAATATATTTTAATAAATCGATGTTTTTAAGATGTTCTCTTATTTACTGTTTCATAATAAAAACATAGATTATAATATTGAAATATAAATTTTCCATGATCCTCTAGCTTCTCTTTTCTTACAAAAACTATCTCAAAAGTAATAAGTTGATGATTTTTTTTTCGTTTTGCCCTGATTTTTCCTAAGGTTATCGTATTATGGTATTTTGTTTTTCTTATCCACTTGAAATTTTATTGATAACGCTTTCAAATGTTTACTGTAATGTAAATGTTTAATGTAAACTCTGATGTGGTTTTCTAATTACTTTTTATTTTCTAAAAAATATTTCATTGACGTGAACGTTATTAAAGAATTTGAGTGATTTGAATCAACGTAATCATCGTTAGAACCTCAATACTTATTTGTATTAGATTTTTAAAATAAGGTAATAATTGATAAGATTTACTTCATAAAACTTATCTTTAGTCAAGTGTTTATATAGCTAGCATATTATGTATTTGGCCTTATACGACAGAAACACTGAATATTTTCAAGTTTTTTTTTAAACTCTTTCAAATAATATTTAAAGCAAGTATGAAAACTACTAATGATAATAAATATATTGATAAACTCAATTTGTCGATTGAATTTTGCCCTTAATTTTCTTCCTACAAGAAAAACTATACTTAACTACTAAATATATTTTGATGGTTTGAAACCCTTAAAAGTTTTTGATCATTTGTCAAATCTTACGTCCTGTAAACTTTAAAGTTATTTATGTATTATAATCAAACTAGTTTAAAAATTCATCCCCTCGCTTGAATTAGATTTTCTTCTATATCTGTATTTTAAATTTTTTTGATATTCTTATCCACTTGTGATTGTCATACTAACGTATTTAAATGCTGTTGCTTTTTAATCATACCTAGTCTCTTATTTTATGTGATATTATATGCGTAAACATTTGACAAAAAAATCTGTTATCTTTGAATATTTACAATGTGGGAAGGGCAAACAAAATTACACATAACAGTTTGGTGGGAATCGAACCCACGACTCCACTCTCCACTACACACCACTACGCCATCGTGCCCGCATGACAAATATAGCACAGTCAAATTAATCGGATTCTAACCGATATCACTTGTCTTAGGAAAATTTCAAATCGTATTCATCCGAAAACTTATCTTAGGGAGAATAAATTTCATTTTATCCATTCCATATCATATTTCCTTATTTCTAAACATTAAAAAATTACATGTGATTTCTTTGATATCACTATTTTCACCATACCTAACTATGTCTTCCTCTCGCTCTCTTTTCTTCTCCGTTTTTGAATTAATACACCAACTAATAATGAGTAGTACCTACGAGTATTTTGTTATTTGCAAATAAATGATTATTACGATTAGAAAGTATTTCTTCTTAGAATGGACTGACGTAACGCACGTTATAAATATAACATAATGTCACGGAAATCCTGTTGAAACTTTAATTAGAACTGTAATTTTTTTAATTCAAGTAAGTAGTAAATAAATATTAATTTAAGTTCCAAATAATTTTCTAAATATTTTTTTTTTATATTCGCGAATTTAACGAATAGTTTTTCGAATAACATCTACATCAAAATCAAATATCTCCACGTAACATTAATGAAAATAAGAAATAAAGAACTTCAATCTACAAATAGACTCTATCCATTTACTGTATTTGTAACTTCTACCTTTACTTTTAGTATTAACCAAATTACAAAGTTATAATTATTTCACTATTTAAAAACGGTTAAGCCTTAAGCGTTTAAACGTAATTTTAAGGTAGGAACTTTATTATCTCTTTGTATTCTTTCTGCTTTATCCCTTTGCTTTTACTTTTTCGGCGTTAATAATTTATGTAAAGATAGATCTATTCCCTACAAGTTTATCTGTTAGCAAAAGCGATAAAGTGTTCCTAATTTTATTTTCACCTGTTAATTTTTGTTTCACTTATCGAAACTACGTACTTAGCTCTCTACGTACGTTCTCACACACTACATTTTATTCATGTTTACTTCTCATAGAAAAAGTGCTTCTAAGAAATAACTTTAATTTTATAATTAATTATCCGTACTAAACTTTATAATCTAACTTTAGATGTAGTTCTATTTCTATATTATTTATAATCGAACTAGTAGCTATAAGTAATTAAAACTGATTGCTTTGTCATATTAAAGTCTTTTAGCTTAGGTGTGTGAAGTAAGGTACTTTTCGTTCCATATTATAATAATTAAAAAACTGTACATTTCATTATAATAAGCTGGCATCTCCTTGAACAATATTTTGAGTAATATTATCCTACTATGATTGATAGAATACTTCTTTTCTTAAACGTTTATTGACTTATGTCTACTAATTATTATCTATATACTTAATTCAGGTTCGCAAAATTTGTGACGACTCGATAGGGACTTTGGCGCGTAGTACGCGGCCGAGTAAGGTATCAAATTAAAGGTACTCGAGTCTATTTGTTCCGAAAACTATAAAATATACGAAATGTTAAACGTGATGATCACAAACTGCAATTAAAAAGTGTCATTATTTTCGCATAATTTGGAATTTTTCGTCGATCGACGAACCCGAGTATCGGGTTGTAACCGCCCTAGTAGTCTTGAAATGAAGTTATAACCCATCAAAACATCTTTTGTCATCACTTATGTCAAAACTACATTAATTTTTATTTAATTTTCTATTGATCCATTGCGAATGTTTTTCAATTTCTAATCCTTGTTTAAAAATATACTTTTTAATAAAAACATCTGCTGAATAATTTAGATAAAAAATATAAAGTGCCAATTCAATTTCATGACCAATAACAAAGATAAAAGTTTTACATTAATTATTTCTTTTGGCTTTCGTTTTGCATACCTATACCTTTTGCAAAATGCAAATAATGCGAAGGGGTGTAATATTTTTTTTATATATTTACAAATTTTCATCCTGGCTACTAGCAAAGAAAAATTCTGATTTGCGATTGTTGTGTGGCAATTACATAGGTGTGCCTACGGATCGGTAATGATTTTATCTAGTACGAATTCAGAATGTATAAAAAAATAATCAATTCAATCATATCACATATATAAGAATCATTTTATAAAAAAAATTGTACCTACTTACTTACATGGGATTTGATATTTTGTTGTTTGTTATCTTCTCTCAAAATGGTTGTATCTTTTATCTCACTTTATTTTAATTATGCGTACTAATACTTTTAGAAAACGTCAGTGAATACATTGTAATATGTTTCGCTTGTACATAAACGATTCTATATTTTTTTTTATTTCACAACCTAGTACACTTTTTGTAAAATATATGGTTTACCCCTGATCAGTAATGGCTCATTTTCATCAAAGTCTTCTCTTATCGTCGTGTTCTGCTATAAAATTAATTCTATACGATCATATTCTATACGTATTCTTATACGATCTCTAACACTCTTTTGGCCAAGAATAGATTAGGAAGACTTTCTTAAATTGCTAAATTAATAAATTAAGAATCCACTTAGTTTCCTTTTGTGCACCTAGGATGTATTCAATACATAAAAAGTTAGACACTGTTCTTAAATAAAGTAGTAATAATACCATATCAGGCTCGAACCGAACCTACTTATATTTTTTTAGTTTTTAAGCACGTATTAAGTTTACTTAATAACATCTGACAGAATTACTATACCTACTAACAGATAACATAATGTTGCTCGGTTATCGAACCCACCATGAGAAATTTAACTTAATTACAACACATTTAATAATGAAATTTGAATCATCTCATATTCCACGCATATATATATTTAATTTTATCAAGAGACCACCCCTTTGTGCGAATCATATTTTTCATGATATTCTCATAAAAGTAAGTATTTTGTAATCCGAAACATTTTGCATAAAACTCAAGGATTTCTTTTACCGTCGTCTATATCGTCATTCTGGAATTATATACATTCTCTTAGTAAATACCTTAAATTAAATACGGTTTTCCACAGATTATGTTTCGGGGGCAATATCGATTAAATTCATAATATATATTGGTATTTATAAATGTAAATTTGTATTCCACTTGTATTAATATGTAGCCGAGACACTCCTCTATTGGTAAACTAAGTTCTAGAATACATAGGTACCTAGCTCAAACCTGAATTATTTTCCTTTTCGTTAATTATTTAATAGATACCACTTCTTTTATCTTATATATCTAATAAAATTCTTCTCCGAATACTCAACAATGAAACTTATTTTTTTAATTAACTTTTCTTCAACAGCTGCACTTTAAAAAAATAGGGTATAAATGAAAATATATACTTTCATTATTAATTTTACTATAGCCTACTTTCTTATATTTATATCAGTTATTTCTAATATTCAAGTATTTTACCCAAAAACCTTTTTCATTTGGATTGATTTCAATAATAAATAATTAAACTTGGTATTATCATTGTCGACTTGAACACCGATTTCAATAACCCTTTAGGGTAAAATCCCTAACCGTGGACCACGCTCTAATGCTGTACATTTTAAACATATACCATAATAAAATAACCAAACTTGAGTTACTTGTGACATACTATCAACATTTTGCAGAAGTTAGCCATGTTGTGTTTATAAAATGAAACATTTTAAAATTTACCGGCGAGGTTAAAAAATAAACAGTATTTTCTTCCTCGAATCGGATGCGCCTGAGTCGTAAAAATAATATTTTTCAAAAGAGTTTAATGTTTTTAACACATTATATATTGTTTAAACAATAGTTAAGGATGCTAATTAAACCCTTTCTTATAATGTTGTAACGTAAGCACAGACGATGTTCATGATTGGTTCAGTGTTCGCTAACTAACCACATCGTGAACATTTTATCATGAATAGTGCTGAAGGAAAATTCTTATTTTATTTTAATGTAGTATGGCAATTGTTAAATGTGAGACATTTCAGGCTTTTATCAATTTTCATTTTTTTTTTAACGTTTCTACAACATAGCAAAATTAATCCAATTACGCAATAAGTAGCTTAAGATCTTGTGCTACGAATAACGGAACATTAGTAGTTACGAATATATTAATATATAATTATAATAATGTCCTTAATTATCAAGAGTTAAACTATAACTTTTGAGTACTATTATCCATGACTGGATCTCGCCGGTCTCACGATTAGGTCATGAAAAGGCTTTTAGTTTTTATGGAATATATGTATTAATAAGATTATCATTGAGACTTTTTTTAAATAAAGTAATCACCTAGGTATAGAATTTTTTATCATTTGCTAGTACTCTTGACACCTGTAGGTATTATGAGTTATCTCATATTTGGATAAGAGTAGGAAAACTGGCCTTATACCGCGATTGGTGGTTATACCTTATATATTTACTTGAATAAATCGAACACTATGTCAAATCGCATTTAAGACTCAATTTATATTAAGAACCCATCTATCTGTTTCTTCCATTCTATAAAACATAAACAATTTAATCGTTACTTAATAATAGAAACTAACCAATATAATTATCAATACTGATTTAAGTATCACAATAAAATAGAAGAGTATTAAAAACCTAACTAAATATTCTATTGTTATCAGACAATATAAAAAAAAAAAGATAAAAGATAAATCTATAAAGATTCCAGTAATATATTTTCTAGCCCACCATACTACTAACACCATATTTATATTATATATTTTTTTAATGAACCACGGGGAGACTCTTAGCCTTCATCATACCTAATGTTAAGTATTGATAAGGCTGAAGATAGAAGCGAGCCTCTCCCGGAATCGTCAATCACTAAGGAACTGGCTATATTATCTTTAACTGCCGAATATTTTCATCATGTGGCCATTTCTACTTAGTATTTACCTATACCAAAAAGTCATACGGTTTTCCTATTAAATTTTCTACTTTGAAAGTCGTCTTTCGAAGTGCCTACTAAGTTTTAAAAAAACCTGTCTCATATAGAATTAAATGTTACGGTAATAAAAAAAAGTAACATCTGCGTAAATAGTCAATAGTGCGCCACCAAAAATACTGGATTGTCATTATTTATGTTTTATAAATTTTATTTTAATATCTAAACGTAATAACGTTTTCCTAGCAAAACTTTAGTTGACTATATGATTTTTTTATAACGGTATCTTTTGAAATTGGTACGAAAATACTTAGCACAGATAAAGATAACGTAATAAGTTTATATAATACGGGACTCTAACCCACCCGGGATATTAAAAACATTTAACTCTTTAAAATATAATTTATAAAAATATGTATGTGAAAATAAATATGTTATTACAATAACATATAAGTACATACCTACAATTCGAACCTAAATTTTCTAAGGTTTGTACGTAGTTTGATAAATAGCCTACAATATGACCTCACTACTATAGCTATTGTTATCTTAATCTAAAATTGTAATATCTAAATCTGACATTTATTTTTCCTTACTCACTTTTAGAAAATTAAGGATATTTACGTATCTCTTCTTATACTCTTGTCTACGAAAATTTATTATATTCTTATGCCTAGTTTGATCAATCATGTTTATTTGCATTTCTATTTGAAAACCAAATTCTAGCTTTGTTTCAATTTCAACAACCATGATTAAGGGGTTTGCAAATATGACTCTCTGTCCACAAATATTATCTTAGACACTACTACGCTTTCTCATTTTATTTTAGCCTTTTTTTGTTCTTCGCATGATATTGTTGTTGCTTTACTCACCGAGTTTGTTTTTACCGATTGATCGTCAAATACGCATTTGTGTAAAATAATTAAACTATTTGTTACCTAGGTTACCTACATATCTATCACAACATACCGCGAAATATAAAGAGACAAAACACGTAACTCTTATTTAAATACTAAAATAAAACAACCAGTGTTAATGTACTTATTCCGATTTTGGGAATATACAAAAAAATTTGATCCAGATCAGCCTACCACACAAACACAACATTATTTTTTACCATTTCACCATTTTATGCATCTGCCTAAATAGCAATCGTATTTTCTTCAGTTTTCCATTCTAAAAAGTTGTCATTCAAAATATTATGTTTAAAAACGCATACCTAAACCGTTCATTAATTACTAACCACCCAGTTTAATACTAATTAATACCTACACGTAAACAGTAGGCCACCAAAACGCTCGATTGTTGATTCCGATGAATCCTGTGGAAAGTTAATTAATTCATAGGAAAATAAATAAAAGAAATTCTAACTTTTTTGTATAATTACTCATATCAGGTTTGCTTATAAACAACTATTCAGCTTAAATTTTTATTGATTTCTTACATCATTTGTTTTAAACCATATTTTCTTACAATTCCGCCAAAGCCGTTTTTAGACAAATATAATTAAAGTGACCAACGTTAAACGCCTGACTGCATATTTCCGCCTGTGTCAAGAAAGCTACGTTCATATTGCAAATCAAAATTGCAATACGCTACCAGCCTGTGTCGAAAGTCTGAAAATAAAAACACACAGAAAAACTTAAAATAATACCTCTAATTATTTTTAGTTCCCTGAAAATGTTTAGTTGTTACACATTGTTAACTCTCCCTGAATTCATTTTAAATGTCTTATTAAATAGGTTTAACCTTTCAGCCATTTGATTAGGTTTTTGTTTAACATGTTTATTTCTAGGTCGAGATGTAAGAAATATTATTAGATAAGTACCTATGTCGTTATATAATACGACTTTTAGTTTTATTTATCATAATAATATTATGTTAGATACTCAATCATCTCTTATGCTTTCAACCTAGATTCAGTTCAGAAACATTAGCCTCTGATGCTCTAAATATAGAAAGATTTCAGGCATAAGTAAAATATTTGTTTAATTTTTCTTGCTTTTTTTTCAATTTAAATACCTTTTTCGTTTTCCGTATATAAACGTGAAAATCGGCAGGTCTAAGAAACATAGCGACGTAAACTCTAAGTATAAAATTGTCTTTTAGCCGAAGCTAAGTTTTATCTGTTTCGAATTTTTTTTGTAAACGTCATATTGTTGAGTGTAACTCATTTCAATAACGATTCGTAAATGTAAACAAGTGAGTTATAATCTTAATGCGTCACGTCTCCATTTTGAAGACGAATAATGAATAATGAGCCGCCATTTTGTTTTGCAATCGTGGCCTACGTGACGATTCCTTTGTTCATTTTTGTTGTATATCTCATCGATTTTCTCACTTTAACTACGAAATTATCACTTCCAACGATTATCTAAATACTAAATACACATATTTCTAAAAGGTCAAGGTCAAATTACGACGAAATTTGGAAAAATATTTAACACCAATATTACAAAGTTAAAGTTATCCGAAGTAAAAAAAGGTATATTTACCCACCTTGTTTCCACAAAGACTCGTCTTCTTGATATTGTTCTCAAATTGGATCTAGCACGGAGTTCACCCGGGCGACGACTGGGCCATTTTAACTATTAAGGACTTATCACCTTATTACTTTATTTTAGTGCTCTACATTTTTGGCCTATTCTGAAGGTATAGTTACTATTAAAGAAAGCCTCCCTTAAATAACACTGTATAATAAGATGGAAAAACTCTACATAATTATTATGGAACCTCACCACTAGACTAACGGAAAAGGTATCTCACCGAGGGCCTTGGGTTTCTCGCTTTTATAGTCACTCGTCATGATATTATGCGACCTAGTTACGAAGGTGTGAAGAAATGTATGGATCAAATCCACTGAACGCATACTGTATTTGGTAGGTTAACTGTTCTAGAATGTTCTACACAATACGAAACGCAGGTACGAGAACGAACGAGACAGACATGGAAATAATCAATAGTTGACTGCGCCACAGACGCGAATGAAACAGATGATTGTTAATAACACGAGTAAGAAAGAGAGAGCAGACGAACCTTCTAGAAAAGTGATACCAGCTGAATGGGCAAATTACCTCGAAACCTACAAAATAATGTGATAACCAATTTAATTTAACAAAAGTGTCAATCTTAGTGTTGATAAAAGAAAACATTAAACTTACGTATTATGTCCACAACCTCAAGGAAATTAGCTAATTTGAATACTAAAAATAACTTAAACATACAGGGTGGAAAAAACGACGGTCACTGGAAGGAAAGTACTTTAAATATTGATGTAAGCAAATTTTACCCAAAGGGAACATTCCTTCATTTTCAAAAATAAGTTTAACTGCATTCAATAATTTTAGAAAAATAACATACCTGCACGGGTATCGAACCGGCTTGATTGAGAAAAAAAACATCGTGTACTTTTGTGGTACTATTCGATAGTGTTAGTATAAAGATCAATTTAGCTTAAGTAACTTAATTTTTTTATTATATTTTTCATTTATTTATTTTTTTTCATTTAGTTTTAATGTCTTAAATTAAAGACAAAGCAAGGAAAGATAAATGATTACATAGTTCAATACATTATTCTACCAACCTCTTACTCACACTAATTAAAATAAAAATGAAGTTTACTTTACCTTAGTAACTCGAAATAATAATATGAACCATATGCAGCAACACACTGATTTTAATTATTAGGTTAGTGACTTTTTTGACTTATATTCGCCATAATTCCATACTGAAGGCGACAAGACGCGAGTTCAATCAAAGAATAAGTTTCTTTAAATAGGTTTTAATTTTAGAACTCACACTAAATTTATCTTTATGATTAACACTACCGATTGGTACAGTCGGGGAACTTCCCGGTTGACCAGTAGAACTCTCTCAGGGAGCTTTATTTAAAAAAGTAATAGATATATAAAAAAAGGTTTATATCACAACTAATCAAACAATTATAGGTATTTCATTTGTACACTAGCTTATTTCTTTAATATTGATACTTTCGGAGAAAATGTTTCCTAAAAAAACTTTACTGGTCAACCGGGAAATTCACCGATTGTACCTTAAAAGTACACGATATTATTTTTCTCATTCCGCAGGTTCGACTCCCGGTGCGGTTAATGATTTTTCACAAATCGTTGATTCAATTTATTTCTGAAAATGTAGGGATGTGTTAACCCTAAGCGTCGTTTTAATAACAATTCAGTCGTTTGTTTGAAGTTTAATGAGACAGAAATATATTTTAAACAGTAATTATCCAATCGACAGTTAGTGAACTCGGGTCTTAATTGAAATAGAAATAATGTATTAAACAACAAACTTAAATTATGGATGACCTCTTAATCTTTAATATTCGATTCTATGAAAAACATTCAAACATATCTTTGGAAATAATGCCACCATGGCTTATGCAGAAAATATAAAAAACATATTGATATAATAGGCCTTTACTCATGAAATTGCCGATTTTTCTTACAGTTCTAGAGATTCTTTTTTCTTCTATGATTAGAAAGGACATCAAATGTTTGATTATATATTAAATTAAGATTAAAAGGATCATAAGGTTAACCTAAATTAGAGTTTATTTACGTACGTAAAATGCTTACTTACGTTTTTACTCTATCAAAAAACATAATGAGAGTAAAGTAAGCATAAAATAACTACTACCAATTGACACTAAACTAACGTAACAACTAATAAAAGTTAGTTAATATTTTTTAGTTCAAACCACTGTTACGTATTATTATATCCTTTAAACCTATTAAACGTGACAACAAGTGCCTGTAAAATCCCACATGCGTGCATGCCGAAACAAAATGTTATTTGCTACGGGAAAATCGCGAACTAATGCAGGTAAACGCTCACCAATAGCTCGTATGAAATATACTTATGATACCTATTTTAAAAATATTGATATATTTGCCACTAGCATTGGCCAATTTAAGAAATTAACCTTAGATTATTTTAAAGAAATCGACACTTTGTCAATTTAAGTAATTATGATTTAAGTTTGTCATAAAAGACGTCTTATCGATGCTGTTAAAACAAGAATATTTCAGTATACCTATTCGTGCATGTTCATCTCAACCTTTTTAAAATGATCTGTGGTTAACGATGTTGGTTCCACAATTACTAAGTAATTGTTAACGATTTTTTGTTTTAAAATTTGTATTGTGTAAATGTTTGTTTGACCCAAATAAACTAAGAAAAATAAAAAAAATAAAATTAAAAAGAAACAAGTGCTTAAATATTAACTCATTTTGAGAGCGAAAATATGGAAAATAATCCCATTACTGGGGAAATTTTAAAACCTGACAGCCCCATCATAACGAATGACGCATTGTTATTGTTGCAGACTCTTTCTTACTTATAGCGCTATCCTTATCATTGCCTGTGATTGGCCGATAAATATAAAGTTTCCAGAATATTCCACCCTAAAATAAATTCTATTGGTGTAGTGGTAGAGCGTTCTGGAACGATCCTGAACGTGATTGGCTGGCGGGCTCGGGGTATAAATACGAGCCACGAGCGCGGCAAAGCATTCAGTATTTGAAATACAAGCGATAGCGACGAAGCAAACAAAACTCGGTGGAAACACCTGTAAACACTCTACTACTATTACCAAATATTCATTCAAGTTTTCTTGTGGAAAATAAAGAAGGAATTTCGAAGACACTATCATAATGCCAGCTGTAGGAATCGATCTTGGAACCACATACTCGTGTGTCGGAGTGTGGCAACATGGGAACGTGGAGATCATCGCGAACGACCAAGGCAACCGAACCACTCCATCCTACGTCGCGTTCACGGACACGGAGCGGCTGATCGGCGACGCCGCGAAGAACCAGGTCGCCCTCAACCCCAGCAACACGGTATTCGACGCGAAACGACTCATCGGCCGCAAGTTCGACGACCCGAAGATCCAGCAGGACATGAAGCACTGGCCCTTCAAAGTCATCAGCGACTGCGGCAAACCCAAGATCCAGGTCGAGTTCAAGGGAGAGGCCAAGCGGTTCGCGCCGGAGGAGATCAGCAGCATGGTCTTGACGAAGATGAAGGAGACGGCCGAGGCCTACCTCGGAACGACCGTGCGCGACGCAGTGGTCACCGTGCCGGCGTACTTCAACGACTCCCAGCGACAGGCGACCAAAGACGCGGGCGCCATCGCCGGTCTGAACGTGCTGCGCATCATCAACGAGCCCACCGCCGCCGCGCTCGCCTACGGCCTCGATAAGAACCTCAAAGGCGAGCGGAACGTGCTCATCTTCGACCTTGGCGGCGGCACGTTCGACGTGTCCATACTCACCATCGACGAGGGCTCGCTGTTCGAGGTGAAGGCGACCGCCGGCGACACCCATCTCGGCGGCGAGGACTTCGATAACAGGCTCGTCAACCACCTGGCGGAGGAGTTCCAGCGCAAGTACAAGAAGGACATCCGCAGCAATGCGCGCGCCCTCCGGCGGCTGCGCACCGCCGCCGAGCGCGCCAAGCGGACGCTGTCGTCCAGCACGGAAGCCTCCATAGAGATCGACGCGCTGCACGAGGGCATCGACTTCTACACGAGGGTGTCGCGCGCCCGCTTCGAAGAGCTCAACGCAGACTTGTTCCGGGGCACCCTCGAGCCGGTGGAGAAGGCGCTCAAGGACGCTAAGCTGGACAAGAGCTCGATCCACGACGTCGTGCTCGTGGGCGGCTCCACTCGCATCCCCAAGATCCAGAGCATGCTCCAGAACTTCTTCTGCGGCAAGAAGCTCAACCTGTCAATTAACCCCGACGAGGCGGTGGCGTACGGCGCAGCGGTGCAGGCCGCCATCCTGAGCGGGGAGCAGCACAGCAAGATCCAAGACGTGCTGCTGGTGGACGTTGCACCCCTCTCGCTCGGCATCGAGACCGCCGGCGGAGTGATGACCAAGATCGTCGAGCGTAACGCGAAGATACCTTGCAAGCAGTCTCAGACGTTCACCACGTACGCGGACAACCAGCCGGCGGTCACCATCCAGGTGTACGAGGGCGAGCGCGCTATGACCAAGGACAACAACCTGCTGGGCCGGTTCGACCTGACGGGCATCCCACCCGCGCCGCGCGGCGTGCCTAAGATCGACGTCACTTTCGACCTGGACGCCAACGGCATCCTTAACGTGTCGGCCAAGGAGAACAGCACAGGCCGCGAGAAGAACATCGTGATCAAGAACGACAAGGGGCGGCTGTCGCAGGCGGAGATCGACCGCATGCTGTCGGAGGCGGAGCGGTACAAGGAGGAGGACGAGCGCCAGCGGCAGCGCGTGGCTGCGCGCAACCAGCTGGAGTCGTACGCGTTCAACGTGCGGCAGGCGCTGGACGAGGCGGGCGACCGGCTCAGCGAGCAGGACAAGGAGACGGCGCGCCGCGAGTGCGACGAGGCGCTGCGCTGGATCGACAACAACACGCTCGCCGAGCGGGACGAGTTCGAGCACCGGCTGAAGGAGCTGCAGCGGGCGTGCGCGCCGCTCATGACCAAGATGCACGGCTCCGGCCCACAGCAGGCCCGCGCTGACCACGCCGGGCCCACCGTCGAGGAGGTCGACTGAACATCACGACACTTAATATGACCCTCTTCTAAAAGATCTCCCACTGTTGTAAATAGTTGAATGTTATTTAATCTACTCTTAAGTTACTCGACTGATTAGTTGTTAATAGCCTTGTTGAAATGTTCCTATAAGTAACCTTATTTAAATTGTGTTTGTTATTAATTAGTCAATTCAATATTCGTGTCCAAAAAATGGTCAAATGATAAATGAATAAAAGTTTATTTTTATATGATTTTTTTTTTGCTTTTATTTTTATTCAACCCTTAATTATCTTCATCGTTTAACACAAATTTCTGAAACAGTTTACATTCGCGAATCGGTGCCAAACTGATATTATCAATAACATTTAACATCGTCAAACGATTTAAAATTATCAAACATTGTACCAACGACAAGGTTGCCGAATTGCAAATGTAATCTATTTTAAATGTTTGCATAGTTTTCTAAAAAAAATAACTTTCATAGATCCAGTGCATGATGTTGTTACACTTGTTGAAGTTTCAAAGGTACGAGACGCTAAAAACTTTTCTGCGCGCAACACACAATTTTTCACAAATTTTTCACCTCACAACAGTAAGGAAATAGTTATTTGTTATGCAAGGCTGGAAAGTTAGTTATTTAGCGGCGAGTTGCCTCTATTGAAATCTGAGCAAGTGAAGGATTCTAGGATTGAACCACGAGCGTAGTTGTGAAATCTTACCCAGGCTAAATAAAACAATCTTATAACATATAGTTTAATCTTATTGTTATTGTTTTTTATGATTCAAGGAACTAAAATAATATAATAAAACCATAACGGAGTATTATTATTTTCCCTTTATTAAGGAACAAACAGTCACATATACAAACAATTTTCAAAACAACGTGATGTACTTAAAAACCTACAGTTCCATAAATGGTTAAGTACATAAAAAAGATATAAAGTTATAAATATTGGTTTTTTAACCTAATTTAAAAAATGCATGCCAAATAACTTTGCTTAACTTAATTTACAATTTATAATATTATTTGAATTGAGAAAATGGGATGTGAAAAGCACATCTTATGAATCTGTCGATAAAATTTTGATAGATTCTTTTTTTAAATTTTGAGAGTCAAGCCAAAGATGTCAACCTCATGCAGCTTATCATCATAGGTTTTACAGGAACGTCTAGTGAAAGTATTACTTCCGTAAAATTCAAAATTTCAAAATTTCAACAATTATGGAAAAAATATCAGAATCCTCTGGATTATGAAAGCTTTAAAATACTTAGAAAACGCGCAGTCACGGTTGAGAGGGAGTGTTATGAAGAATTTATTGCATTTTCTGAACGGACCATTAAGTCAAATCCCGATTTTTCTGGACATACGTAAGTTCAATGAGGTCAACGGGCCAGTTACCACATACTATGCATTATAGGGGATGTACGGCGACGGATGGACAGCATATCTGTGAACTATTTAGTGAACATTTTCAGTCGGTGTTTGAACCAAGTAACTTAGATCCTTTATTACTAGAAAATTTAGAACCTCCTGGATTAACCAATCTTGACATTAGCTCGATTGAAATAACTCAGTCTCTTGTACTAAAATATTTAGATTCTGTTAACGTTAACAAAGGTTCCGGGCCATACGGCTCTGACACTTTGTCTTTACCGATCACTTTATTATATAAAAAATCATTGAGTGAGGGCAAAATGCCCAGTGTTTGGAAATAGGCGTGGATAACCCCAATCCCTAAAGGTGATTGCAGTCCTGATATTCAAAATTATCGCGGCATCTCTAAGTTGTGTCAGTTTGCTAAAATCCTGGAGAAAATAGCTTTACTGATCAGACCTCTTCCTCGGTTCGCGCAATTATTAATCCTGATCAATATGGCTTTTTCCGGGGTAGTAGTGTCGATACCAATTTATTGTTATTCACTGACACAATATTGAACGCCATGAATGGTAATTATATATATAAAAATAAATCAAGTTGACGTTGTGTACACTGATTTCGCCAAATGTTTCGACAAAATTTGTCATAATACCTTATTGCTTAAACTTTGGCGACTCGGTGTGCATGGTGATCTTCTACCATGGATAAAGGCATATATAGAAAGAAGGACTCAAGCGGTTGTTTTGAGGGGTTTTTCGTCACAGTTTAAAGACATCAGCTCTGGTGTTCCTTAGGGATCCCACCTTGGGCTGTTATTATTTAATCTATATATAAATGACATAGATTCTATAGCTTGCAATAGTAATATGTTACTTTACGCGGACGATACTAAGATTTTTAGAATATTAAAAAATAATCAAGATTGTGAACAACTACAGAGTGATCTAAGGGCATTTGAAAAATATTGCATTGAAAATAAAATGTTCCTTAATTTAGAAAAATGTCATGTAATTACTTATAGTAGACAACACAACACTCTTAATCACGACTATACTTTATTCGGTAAAGTACTAGTAGGTGTTACACAAATTCGTGATTTAGGCGTCATTATGGATTCTCAATTAACATTTGTTCCTCATATAGATCACATCTTGACTAAGTCTTATAAGCAGTGGGGATTTATATTACGTGTGGGTAAACCTTTCCAGTCTGCTCTGACATATAAAATACTTTACAATAATTTTATCCGCAGTCATCTAGAGTTTGCGTGTACGGTCTGGCATCCACATTATAAAAAACATAGTGACAGAATAGAAAGAATTCAAAAGAAGTTTATAAAATGCTTAGATTATAGATTTGGTCACCATTACTTGGACTACGAAACCTCACTGAAAAGATATAATTTATTGTCCTTAGAACTTCGTCGCAACTATTTTGATACTTTAATTTTGTTCAAAATTCTGACCAACGTCATTGATGTTTCCGCCCTTTTACATAATATAACAATTAGAGTACCACGTAGATGTGAGCGAAATTGTGTAAATAAATCCTTATTTAGTATTCCACGCAGCAGAACCGTTTATGTTGCAAATAGTTATCTTAAAAGAGCATGCACTTATGTAGACAACAAGCTTAGTCCCTTGGACTTATTCTCTTTCTCATCGTTGGCCTCTTTTAAGAAATCTTTAATCAAAATTTTAAAAGAAAAATTGTAGGTAATTAATAATTTTGCACACTGTTTATATTTTCTTTATTGCTTAGACAAATGTATAAATGAAGGAAGCTTTAGGTCTTTGTGTAACAGTGTATTTATGAAATTATGTATGTGACTGTTTGTTTCTAATAAATAATAATAAATAAATAAATAAATTTCGTAACAAGTTTTCGGAGCCGGATATGAAAAAAGATATTTCGTCCGGCAGGATTTTATGCAATCGGGGGATACGAAAGGTATCTAATGTTTTGTAGGAGCTTGAGTGCATCAATTAAATTATTAATTAATTTAAACAAAAATGTTACATTGAAAAGCTCACGGCGATGACTAAGCAACGATATGTTGTGATGTTTTGCAGATGGGTCATAGTCAACGTACATCCGACCTGTGCGAAAGTCTAAAACCTTGATGAACTTGTGCTGGACTCTTTCGATTCTATCTGCATGAGTTTTTAATATAGGTTTCCAGACAACTGAAGCAAACTCCAAGTGACTACGGACATAGGCATTGTACAATAGTTTGTAAGTAAGTGGGTGTTCAAAAGGTTTACTAACGTGAAGAAATTTTACATTTAATTATTATAATGAATTCAAAGTTCTTTAAAATTAGAATAAAAAGTAACATAAAAACTAAAAAGACAATATTGCGATTCGGAACGCATTAGTGCATAATTTTTAGGTTTTAAACTGTTTTAAATAAAAAAGTACTTTACCACGCGAGGCCGCAAAATGAGATTTTCCACGCAGAAATTAAATGACGAAACATTCTTGTCCGAGCGTGTGAGGTGAAAAAAAAACATATTGAATGAAAACATTCAAATAGTTAGTCCAAACTGTACCAAAGCAAATGATACTTATTATCTCCTGGAATCAAGACCAAAATGCTCTGGCGAAACTATTAATATAATTATGTTATGAGAATCGCAGCATAACCACAGATTAATAAATAGTAACTGCAACAGCTAGTAAGTATATAAAATTAAAATGTTATAATAAATTGGCAAAGTGCGTGTCGGGCCACGCACAGGCCACGCGCCGTATATTATTCCTTAGAATATTTACGGACATTTTAACAGGTTAAAATAATAACTTATAATAATATTAATAATTCCCTGTTTTACAGTTTACACTACTGACGACTATAAAAATCCTATCTTTTCAATGAAATTTGTACATACCTATTTATCTATTAAACATTTTCAAAGATAACTAAATCAATTTTATAAAAGTGCCGGACAACAAAAAAAATGTACTGTGTGGTAAGGGCTCGTCGTTTGGAGCAATAGTTATTAGGGTACATAAATTGTAGTACTAATCAAGTCAAGTTAACTATACAAGTACTGTGCAGTGATGCGCCATTTTCATACATTTATGGATTTTTTTAATATTTTTTGTGTCATAATAATAGGTATTGCTCCAATCGACTATAGTTCTAGTTTCTTGTTTGTCGGCACTTTCAGGAAAGGCCCCAAAAGAATGATCTCCTTTACAATACATAACAAAACATATTGCAATTCCTTACTTACAAACAATGAGCTTTTTGAGTTCTTTGTTTACAACTATTGCTTTGGTCTACCTAGACTCGACACAAAACAATAGTATTGTAAAAAAGCTACTTATTCTGTTTATTTGTTGACTCTTCAAGCTAAAACTTTTAACCGAATTATAAAAAAATGGGTTTGAGTAACATTCTCGTACAGAACCCAAGGCAATAAGTATTTAGAATAGTTTTGAAGTGACCACTATCAATCCCATCACAATATGCGAATCTGATTCTGAAATAACACAAGCTAAAAATCTGAAATTGTAAGTGTTTTCGTTTCGTCACGTCGAATTTAAATTAAACAATTTTTTGTTAAATAAAACCCTTAAAAGCTGTAGTTAGAAAGAATCAGGGGCAACAATTCTCAACTTATTGTACTCTTTTATGGGAATTTATAAACTCACTTCTAGGGAAAAGGATTAATGACCAATGTTCGGACCGCAGCGAGTATACGCGTACTGCAAAATGAGTCTACAAAATTCAATAATAGAAGTGCAATGGAGAGTGCACCATCTTGGCTTGGCGGGGACTGACTCCAAGTCTCAAACTGACTGAAGTAGGTTTTTTTTAGTAAGCAGTAGTTATTGATCTGAATGTTTAAAGTTATGCCCCGAACTTACTAAAAAAGTATCCGAAAATATAGAAGTCATCTGTGTGACCGTTACGAAAATAGACAGTTTTTTAAGATTTCCTGAGTGGTTGCCTGGCAAAGATTATAACAAATATTTATTTATTTATTTTGTACACACAACATTACATGAAAAACAAGTAGACAGAATTATTGTACAGGGACACGGCTTATTTCACATTGAAATTTCTTCCAGCCGGCCCGTGAAAAGAAAGGACATTGAGAAGGGCAGACAGTGTGTAATAATTATATAAATAATTTAACAAAATTAATAATAAATACACTATACTTAGATATAATATATACAAAATAAACCTATACATACATATAATAATATAATTTAAAAGAAAGGGGTCAGTGTTAAGGACAAGAGGACAGATAAAACTTTTTCACACGCTTTTTGAAAAGAGATATCGTGACAGTCTCGTATCTCAGAAGGCAACGAATTCCAGAGACGGACGGCTTGTACGGAAAAGGAATAGGAAGCGAAATCAGAGTGATGGGATGGGAACTTCAGGAGGGATTTGATATGTGACCTACACGGAGAATCAGGTGAATGGGAAAAGGAGAAACGGTCACGTAGGTAAGAAGGATTATAAAGGATGTTGAAGAGGAGACAAAGTATTCTGAGATTCCTGCGCAGGCGTATTGGGAGCCACTTGAGATCCTTCCGAAAGTTAGAGACGTGGTCATACTTTCGAAGAACGAAAATGAAGCGAATGGCAAAGTTTTGAAGGCGCTCAAGTTTGTTTTCATGTCTCATATTCTGAAAGTAACTCATAACTTGCCTAAAATGAGGGTTGAAAGTGATATGTGGCGGCCCTAGGGCTGTAATAAATTTGAAAAAAGAATAGGGTGTGTCATGTCAAATCGATATCTGTAATCTCTTTGGACTTTTATTTACCAAAGGTATGTAGGCAAAGGCACAGACATATACGGCCTATACAGCTTATTTTGCTACATTATAAAATAATTAAAATCGTAGAAACCTTACAAAATTTTTTTTAGAATATTCCGTTTGTTTTTACTTTCCTCATATTCAAAATGAAAAGTACAGTGTTTACTTCAGGTGTATGGACCCATAACAGTCTCGGACTATCGGCCGGCGCCCTCACTTCGTTCGGGCGCCAAAACACTCGACTGTTATGGTTGTCATTATGAGAAGTTACTTGATATTTAAAAAAATTATAAGATTGATCCGTAATGTAATGTAGTTGCTTATGTAATGTAAGTACAATAATAAAATAAAAGTTTATGATTTTTTATTTTTTGCATTATTCAATGCAATTTTTATACTTATGATAAACTAGCGGTTTTACCCGCGTGGTGCCCGTTCCCGTGGGAATATCGGGATAAAATATAGGCTATGTCACTCGGGAGAAATGTAGCTTTCTAATGGTCTAAGAATTTTCTAAATCGGTCCAGTAGTTCCTGAGATTAGCGCGTTCAAACAAACAAACTCTTCAGCTTTATAATATTGGTATAGATTTTAAATGGAAAAATATTGGAAAAAAATAGCAACTCGGCCACAAGTGAATTCTCAGATGGGACTAGAACCCACGACCAAACCGCATCAAAATCGGACTCGTAGTTTTGGAGATAAATGGTAACATTGGTTTGCACAAACAAACAAACAACCTCTCACGCCAAACACATATAAGTATACCGTCTCCGTACGGTTTGGTAAAAAACTGCGCGCTAAGTTATAGAAGTCCTTTGTTTTACGGAATTTATATGCTGCTTAGAATAGGTATGTATTTTTTAAGATTTTTAATTTTTTGCATTTTTCAATGCTATTTTTATACTTATGATAAATTATAAATAGAAAAATATTGGAAAAGGTCAACTCGGTCACAAGAGAATTCTCAGAAGGGGCTCGAACCCACGATCAGTGGAAATCCGGTCTAGTGCTCTAACCACTGAGCTACCGAGACTTGCGAACCACCGTCGAAATTCTCCAATACTTTTATATTTTTAATACCCTTTAGGCCAGCGTTGTCAGTGTCAGTTGTTTTTTTCCAATATTTTTCTATTTAAAATTTATTATAGAAATGAAAGATGCCTTAATTCTATCGATATAACTACAGAAACAAGTAACAGTTTTTTTTTTAAGAAAAATCACTGCAATTCAATTTTCTATTTTGTGTTATTTCAGAATCAGCAAATTTCGCTAGTAGACGGTTTTTATTATTAAATTAAAAAAAAATCTATAAAAAATTACTTAAAAAAAAAAATCAGCTTACATAGTACATTTAAAACAAGGGATAAAGCAGTGCTTGTCTTATGTGTCCACGGGCAGCATATTGAGTTCTTACCGAAATTAAGGATTCTGTAGTTGTTTCGGATCGAAGGCAACAGCAAGAACGAAATGCAAATCGTCTTCATCCAACCACTTTCGCGCTACCTCACCTGGGAACCGAACCGCCGCTGTCATTGGTAGCAATACATTGTTCCTAACCCTCTCCCCTCGAACGTTGTACAATTTAAAAATTTCAATTCGAATATAGACGCCAAATGTTTTTCAACGCAAAGTATCTTTCATTTCCAAGTCCTAAATAAATTCTGGATTCTAAACAGTAGGTATATAGGCCACGATAGTACATCAAAACCTTAGTACCTACCGAAGGTCGCATACGTACGGTACAGTAGTTAACTCCCAAACGCAGTGAGGGAATTGAGATGTTATTTCCCGCGCGAAGTAAGGGAATTATGGTAACAATCTTGAATGAAGCGAAGGATTCAAATCTGCCCAATGTTTGACACTTTTATTCCCAAGGAGCATACTCTACTTTTCTAATAAAGCCAACCAATGATTTATAAGGTGTTGAAGGCAACAAATAAAGCCAACCAAGAGGCTAATTTTTTTTACTTTTTGTTTTTGATACTGTTTTTATTTTATATTTATACTTATTGTCTGTTGTATTAAATTACAAAAAGTTTTATATATCACATTTTTTTAAGTTAGAATGAGTCCCGTAATTGCCTACACTACTTGTTTGAGTCAAACCGAATGGATTTCTGTCAAAGCGCTTGACTGAAAAATACATTTTTTTTAACAAGAATCGGTCAACATACATCGAAATATAGGTCCGCGACGAATTGATTACGTCCTTCTTTTTTGAAGTAGGTTAAAAATAACATACTACTCACATTCTTTAAAAATAAATACAGAACAATTGACCTATTGGTGCCAAATTAGTGCAAAAAAATCCCAAAGTTTAAAAAACTTTCAAAGATTTTATCTCTACTTACTTTTGCCTACCTTCATAACTGAACAGTCACCTTTTTACGACACATGCATTCACATTCTATTATCTTAGGATAATAGTCTAAATAATAATAAAAATCGTCTTAGGTTATTATTTACAGGTAAGTAAGTACATTTTTTCTAAAACAAATCTGAGCACTTAGGTGTCAATACAATTATTAAGTAACTATAACATAAACAAACATATAATTATATGAGCAAGTGAAAAAAACCCTGAAGAACCCCAGTCCCACTTCCGTCCCATTTATCTCTAGAATATAATAGTAGCAGGGTTGCCAGATGGCCAGATCGGTATGTCGCAGAAAAACGACCCTCAGTTAGCCCAAAATCGCGCAAATCCATTTCTGATTAAAGTAGCCCAAAATCGCGCAAAAACAATGATCACAAACTTCCCTTATTTTAGATGCTGAACAAATAGCTTTTTAAAGTTGATGTTTATTGATAATAATAATTTAATTGAATAGTTTTATGACCGGTGAACACTAGTCTTTATTGAATTAAAATTATCAATATTTTGAGTGCGAGCTTACAGTAGGGGAGCCCACTATGCTAAATGGGGATTTACTTTACTCGAGCGTCATAGTGACCTATTGGGTTGCAAAGCCTAGATGATACGAAGAAGAAACAAAATCTATTTAATGTATACTGTACGAGCAAGCTCGCACATTGCCGACGCATCATTTAGTTATTGACCCAATTTACTTCACATTACAAATTAATTTCATACATTTCAGTTCGCATTTAGTCATCAAGCGCACTACGCGTACTCATTATAGTTTATCAGTATTTAGCTTTCTTTTAAAATATACATTTTTATCAAGTTTATAACAGTTTTATTATTTATCAGTCATTATCAGAACTCTCTTACGGTCAATCCGTACATGGTCCTTCGAAGCCTTTCGGGAAGTCGGGAATAATGACACGTGTCGTGTCGTGAGTGTGACCGCGAGTGAACTTTAACCGCATACGTGTCTTCGTTTCCGCTACCGAACTATTGAAGCAGTGCAGTTATACAGTACATTAGCAGTGATTATCAGGATTATAATAAATATAAATTGAATCAGAATAAAGTGACGTTCAATCAGCAAGTTTACGTTCAGCATCATCAGCAGCAGCAAGCGACTCAACTCCTCGAGTCATCAACATCAGTAAGCAGTATCTCAAGTAAGATCAGTCCAATTATTTTTTATCAGCAATGTCTTCAGTCAACGATATCGTAGCAAACCTGCAGCAGATAGCTGCGGCCATTGAGAATGTGTACACCAACTTTAAGAAAGACGGGGCTAGCAGGAAGACTTCCGACTACGTTAAGAAAAGGTTAGATATACTCGATAGTTATTGGGTTGAGTACGAGTCTAACTATTCTAAAGTGTCCTCGTTGGAGTTAGATCCAGCATTGAGAGATCATTTAAGCAGCGATTTAGAGAAAGTTCAGGAAAGGTACGGTAATATTAGAGCTCATATTCAAAGTTATCAGGCTATGATGGAGGAGAGAGCCCCTTCACCTCTAATTAAACCTCCTTCTTTCGTGCAAAAACCTAAGGAGTCCATACAGAGCACCTTACAACCGACCAGCAGCAGAGCAAGTACGCAGATTACATCAGTAGGCACATTAGACGGGATGTTGAAGAAACAGCAGAGCAACTTCAAGGCATTTCAGCGAACTGTCACAGGAATGGATCTTGAATCGGTGAGTGAAAAGTGGGAGTTTGAAGATCTACTCCACACCATCCAAACCCGTTGGGCCGTTATTGACTCTCAACATTGGGAGTTAGACAGCCTCTTCATGGAGCCCAATGACGAGTATGAAAAAACTTTTTCTTCTTACGAGAGTAAGTACCAGTCCGTTAAGAAAGCGATCAACAAGAAAATGTGGTCTATGGCCCACAGGGAGAAATCCACACCTCAGATGGAAATTCCAACATTTAATGGAAATTATAATAACTGGGTGTCCTTTAAGGATTTATTTAATGAAACAGTACACAGTAACAGCTCTTTATCTAACGCTCAAAAAATGCAGTATTTAAAGTCAAAAGTAAAAGGCGAAGCAGAGAGATTGATTCAACATTTAAATATCAGCTCTGACAATTATTTAGTCTGTTGGGATATACTAAACCAACGGTTTAATAATAAGAAACTCATATTCAGTTCCCATATGAACGTTTTGATGAGCATCCCTACTATGCAACATCAATCAGCCGCTCATCTAAAACGTATCCACGACACTATACAAGAATGTCTCAATGCAATAAAAAATTTAGGAATCGATATTTCATCATGGGATCCGATAATAATACATTTATTGACTCAAAAATTAGATACGGTTTCCTACACCGACTATATGGAATCAGTTCAAGACCCAAGAGAAATACCGAATTTAAAAGAATTTTTACAATTTTTGGAATCCAAATTTACGTCACTGGAAGCATCGCGTAGGAAACAAGATATTCCGCAACAAAAAATTCAAATAACAAATAAAAATGAATATAATAATAGCAGTAAGCAGCGACCGAATTACTACAAAACTTCATTTGCAAGCGGTAAAATCGTTTCACCATTACCTACCGATAAAAAGAACGTATCAGCAAAAAGTTATTACTGTACATTATGCAGCAGTACCGAGCATGGAATTTATTTTTGTCCCCAATTTTTGGAGATGCCACCTTACAACAAATTAAAAACAGTTAACAAATTAAATCTATGTCTAAATTGTCTTTATAATCATCGGGGACAACCATGCCTATCAGAGAATGTTTGTCGTATGTGCAATAAAGCTCATAATCGCTTATTGCATGAGGCGTTTGTGCACTCCGCCCGCCCAACACCTCAGTACACTCGCAGTGGGCAGAATTCGAACGCGCGGGAAGGAAATACCGCACGCAACGCCGGCGGCGCTGCCGATGCAACCGTAAATGCTGACGCGGGCAGGCAAGTCAGAAGTAGCTCACACGTGTCGTTGCAGGGTGATCAGTTCGAAGTTTTGTTACCAACCGCTCTCGTAAATATCCAATCAGCTGATGGTACTTATTACGTCATGCGCGCCTTATTAGATCAGGGTTCACAAACATCCCTTATAACAGAACACGCAGCTCAGATTTTAAAAATACCAAGAAAATCATGTAAGGGTGTTATTTCCGGCATTGGTGATAAGGAGAGCAATTGCAAGGGCATTATCAGTATAAAGTGTTCATCAGTCGTCAGCGATTATACTTTTACAACAGATGCTTTGATAATGAATCAGTTGATAAGAAACTTACCAAGCTATACATTTTCAAAACCTGATTGGTCCTATCTCAATCATATTAAATTAGCAGACCCAGAATTTTATAAAAGCAGGCCCGTAGACATCCTATTGGGCGCCGATATTTATTCTAATATATTAATGGATGGCATGTGTAGATCAGATTCAAGCCTCCCCACTGCTCAACAAACGCAGCTGGGGTGGATTTTAAGCGGTAATACAAGAACTATTCAGTGTAATGTCGTTTTGCATAACATAGAACAGATTCAGAAATTTTGGGAGATAGAAGACATAACAGAAAAATCAGAAGTATCAACAGAAGACGAACAGTGTTTACAGTTTTATCAGTCAACTACGATCAGACGGCCTGACGGTCGTTATGAAGTTAGGTTGCCGCTTAAATCTGAATACGAAACCAAATTAGGTCATTCCAAGTCAAAAGCAGTCGCTCAATTTTATAGATTAGAACAGAAGTTAAAAAATGACCCAAAAACAGCAACAGATTACAAGCAATTTATTAATGAATACTTATCACTAAAACATATGATTCCCGCAGCTGTAGATTGTAACATGACCCTTAGATGTTATTTACCTCACCATTGTGTAACAAGAGAGGACTCGACAACGACAAAATTACGCGTTGTTTTTAATGCATCGAACAAAACACAGTCTGGTCACAGCCTAAATGACGTCATGTGCTGCGGCCCGAACTTGCAACAGGATTTACAATGCTTAATTATAAAGTGGCGTCAGTATGAATTCGCCTTTACCGCCGACATAGAGAAAATGTTTCGGCAAATATGGATAAACAAACAAGATCAAAATTTACAGATGATTTTATGGCGTGACGATCAGGATAAAAAATTAAAGGAATATCATTTAGCAACAGTAACGTACGGAACAAAGGCCGCGCCATTCTTAGCTATGATGACGCTTAGGCGATTAGCTGACGATGAAAAATGTAACTATCCAGACAGCGCGGCGCCCGGCGTTATCCAGGAGTCATTTTACATGGACGATTTAATACACGGTACACATTCTATACAATCAGCAAAACAATTACAAGCCGATATTATCAAATTATTAAAAACAGGTGGATTTAATTTGCGTAAATGGAAATCTAATTGTCATGAATTACTGATCAACGTAAAGGAGGTCGGAAATCAACAAGAAAATTTCGATTTCAATCAAGGCGAGTCAACTAAGGCTTTGGGTCTTGGATGGGACCCCCAAAATGATCATTTTACATTCCAATCTAAATCAACAAAAATAACAAAATTGACAAAACGAGTCCTGTTATCAGACATCTCAACACTGTTCGATCCCCTTGGTTGGCTTGCCCCGCTCACTACCAAACTAAAAATACTGTTTCAGGAAATATGGAAAGCTAAATTACAATGGGATGACCTGGTACCGCAAAATATTATGGAAGAATGGAATAAAATTAAAACAGATATTTATATGATAAATCAGTTTAAAATACCGAGGTGGTTACATACTAAAGAAAATGATAAAGTGGAGCTTCACGGTTTCTGTGACGCAAGCACGAAGGCGTACGGCTGCGTCATATATTGTAAAATAAATAGAGCAGACTGCAATTCAGTAATTTTAGTCGCTGGAAAAACTAAATTAGTGCCTCTCAGTAAACAAGTTTCATTGCCGCGCTTAGAACTTTGTGGCGCAGTTTTGCTATCTAAGTTAATGACTAAAATCAAAGGTTGTTTATCATATCATGACGTCACTGCGAATGGTTGGACCGATTCTATGGTCGTGCTCGGGTGGCTTCATGGAGAAACAGAAAGATGGAAGCCGTTGGTAGCTAACCGTGTTAAACAAGTAACTACCTCAATGCCGAAAACCTGCTGGCGTTACGTTAAATCTAATGAGAACCCAGCTGATTGCGCCAGTAGAGGACTAACAGCCCCTCAGTTGAAAGAACACAGTCTCTGGTGGAACGGTCCCAGCTGGTTGCCAACTTATCAGGCAACAGAATCAGAAAGTAAAAATAATTATTCTACAAATCAAGACTTGAAAAAAGTTAAATCAGTATATTCTACACAGCAACGGAATCAAATTACAAACAATGAATTAGTAACTGACCTTTTGACTAAGTATAGTTCATTACCGAAAGTTATAAGAATATTATGTTGGATTCGGAGATTTATTTACAAGAACAGTAAGTCACCATATTTATTAATGAATGAGATAAGGGATGCAAAATTAATTATTATTAAACAGGTACAAAGCGACGAATTCAGAGAAGAAATAGATCTTTTAAAACATGGTAAATATATAAGTAGCAGCAGTAAAATATATAATTTAAACCCAATGTTAGACGCATGCGGGATATTAAGATTAACAGGAAGGTTGAGACATGCTAATATCGATTCAGAAATGAAGCACCCAATCATTATCCCTAGCAAGACACGTTTAGCTGACCTTATGATTGACGAAGCGCATAAACTTACCTTTCATGGTGGGCCCCGCTTGACTACTGCTTTTATGCGACAAAGGTACTGGTTGATTGGCGGGATCAGGTCTGTCAAACAAAGATTACGCCTTTGTGTCGTATGTAGAAAAGAAAATCCATCGTTACAGCATCAGATCATGGGTGACTTACCTGCAGCACGAACAGAACCTTCTAGACCATTCTATCACTGTGGTGTGGATTATACTGGTCACGTCTACATCAAAGCCAATCAGGGTCGTGGTATCAAGACCACAAAGGGCTACATTGCGGTGTTCGTGTGTATGGCCACCAAGGCGGTCCACCTTGAGCTCGTATCCAGTTTAACAACATCAGCTTTCTTAGCAGCGTTACGTAGGATGGCGGCTAGACGAGGCCTCCCGCGTCATATGTACAGTGATCAAGGAAAAAATTTTATAGGAGCAGACAGAATACTTAGAGATGAATTATCAGAAATATCAGAAAATATAAATCCAGAATGCAGAGCAGAAGTAGAAAATATGGGGATCGAGTGGCACTTTAATGCACCGTCTTGGCCCTCTGCAGGAGGTCTGTGGGAAGCAGCCGTAAGAAGTTTAAAGCACCACCTAAAACGCGTAATTAACGACCAAAGACTAACCTATGAAGAATTTACAACTCTTCTATCTCAACTCGAAGGTTGTCTGAATTCGCGTCCTTTATGCCCACTTACGGAGGATCCCGATGATTTAAATTTTCTAACTCCGTCACACTTTCTCTCCAGTGGTCCCTTATTAACATTATACGATACAGAGAAGGATTTAAGAACAAGGTGGCACCACACACAAAAAATATTTCAGGATGTATGGAGCCGCTGGCGTACAGAATACCTGACTCAGCTGACGGTTAGAAGTAAATGGAGACGGCCACAATCAAATATTAGTTTAAATGAAGTCGTCATTATCAAGGATGATAATCTTCCTCCGGGGAAATGGAGTTTGGGCCGAGTTGTAGAGTTACACCCTGGAAGCGACGGCTACGTAAGGGTAGTAACATTAAAAACTAAAAACGGTCTAATAAAGCGGCCCGTAGTAAAATTGGCAATACTACCCGTCCATGAAGAACAAAAACAAGAAGTTAAACAGCAAGAAAATAAAACAGAAAAACCAAAATCAGTATCAGCTACAACAAGAAAAACCGCCAAAAAGTAAAGTTTGGCCACGATTGTAACATCGTTATTATTTTTCTTTATAACAATCATGCAGCCCGCACATTGTTTTTATAACGTATCACCTATTCAAGGAAATAACAGTATTTATTTCGATCGTATACAAGACATGCAGCTAATAAGAGACGATTGGCGATTAGTTGTATATTACGATACTCAACCTTATCAAGATGGCTATACGGCACTCAACAAATACATAAATTATTTAGATAGCTTATGTGTAACATTGAACAAGCGAGCGCACTGCGACGGAGTCCTATTACAATTACGTCACGAGGCCAGTGAACTGCAATATTACAATGATCTTTTAATTACTCATAATGTAAACAAACGCCGTCGTCGCCGTGGATTACTTAATGGTGTAGGAAACTTAGCTAATTCACTTTTCGGTGTTTTGGACGATCGCTTCGCCGAAAAGTATGAGCAGGACATTCAGTTGATAAAAGAAAATGAAAACCACTTGGCTTCCTTGTGGAAAAACCAGACATCAATCGTTGAAGCAGAATTTAATATACTGAAACGAACAGAAGTAGTAGTAGGCCAACAACACAAACTTATACATAAAAAGATCAGTGCCTTGGAAATTGCTCTTAATCAAGCAAAATCAGAGTTTCAGAGTGTCTCCGTTCTTAATGACTTTCTCTCCACGTCAATGATGACTAACAATATAATATTCAGTTTAAAAAATATCCAACAAACATTACTAGACGCAGTAACAAATGTATATAATGGGCGCTTTGATTTTCATCTGATGCCACCTAACCAGTTAAGACATGAGCTGACTATAATATCAGAACAAATACCTAAAGATTTAACGCTGCCTATCAAAAAATTGGACTATATAACAGATATCTATAATTTACTGCGAGCGCGAGCTAGAGTGACATCCAGATTTATTATATTTGAAATCAGGATTTCCCTTATCGGCGTCGAAGTATACGAAATTTTAAAAGTTATCCCAATACCTCGCCTCATTGATAACAATAAGGAGATATCAGTAGTACCAGTATCAGAATACGTCGCTGTTAACCTGAAACACGAGTCTTTTATGAAAATAACAGAAACAGATTTAGGTAAGTGTATACAGAGCAGTACTACAACAACACTGTGTCATTTAAAAACGCCTGTCTTTATCATTAAGGATGATCAAGACTTTTGTGAGACTTTTCCTACTTCTCGGAAATGCAAAACTATTTCTGAGACATGCAAGAACAGATGGATCGAGCTAAATATAATAAATAAATATTTATTTTTCTGTTGCGATAAATGTCAACTAAAAATAATATGCGCCGATCAAATTACACCGCCGCAAATAAGCAATGTAGGTTTTTTCAATATAGACCAAGGTTGTACAATTAAAACTAGTCATTCACTAGTTTATTCACACAGACAAAGTGGAAATCAGATTAAGTTGGGCTCAAACATACCGACGCCAGAGATTTCACAGATAAACCACATTATTAACATCTCATTGCCTGACCCGAAGATGGAACAGAAATATAACTTTGATTCTTTTAACCGTACCATAGAGCTCCAAGAGATAGAGAAGAGTATTGATATTATGAAAAAGCAGGAACCCCTAGCAACCAGAATTTCAAGTCACGATGTGCATCATTACGTGGCAATATATATTTTGTTCGCGGTTCTGGGCCTCGGCGCAGCGCTGTGGGCCGGGAGGCGATGCAGCCGGAGGATGCAGCGGAGGCTGGCGCGGGCAGAGCCTGTTGTCGAATACACGACGACGGTCCCTGCCCCCTCGACGAGCAGTGATCAGTGTAGTGCAGTGAGTGAAATAGTGAAAAGGCAGCGCGAGAAAAGTGTGCGAATGTCATTAAAAGGCAAAAGTGATTTCGTAAAAAATCCTAGTGCGCGAGTGTCAGTGCACGATACGGGGTCGTCCCCAATAGTGGTTAGACCGGAATTTCGCGTTCCAAATGACTTTGTAGACTCAAATTAGATTTAACAGTAGATCAGTACATTTAAAAATAAAATGCCTATCATTTTGTTATCATTATCATAATATTAACTATTGGGGCTCTCATTATATTTTAAGGAAAAATTGGATCACCTTGTTTCGTGGGGTTTTTCATTCCTCACACTAACCTCATTTTTCTCGCCCGGGAATATGTACGAGCAAGCTCGCACATTGCCGACGCATCATTTAGTTATTGACCCAATTTACTTCACATTACAAATTAATTTCATACATTTCAGTTCGCATTTAGTCATCAAGCGCACTACGCGTACTCATTATAGTTTATCAGTATTTAGCTTTCTTTTAAAATATACATTTTTATCAAGTTTATAACAGTTTTATTATTTATCAGTCATTATCAGAACTCTCTTACGGTCAATCCGTACATATACCATAATCATCGGTGGGGGGGAGCGGCTTTAGATTTTCAAATATGTAAAAAAATACTGTTGCATGGACATACTCAAGCGCGTCAGATATTGATAGCATCAATGTCCTACGTATTTATAATGTACGTATGTTAATCTGATCATTTGCATGATGCGTGTGGACGTACGTAAGGGTTAAAAATGAAAAAAAAATCGAGCGCGTCAGTATTTCTAAGGGGATGTTAAGTGAACCTAAAAAGCTCTCATTCAATAATCTGACGATTTCGATGTGACGCAAACTCGCGGCCATTATTATAATGTGCAAAAAAAAAACGCCATTTTGAAATACTCAAGCGCGTCAGATTAAGATATATATGGTTCATCTTTATGTCCAAGGCGTGCTGTGCTGTCTCATAATCTGACGATTATCTAGAGGGATTCGACTAATCTGACAATTTTTTTTTTTTTTTAATCATTGAACTTAATTAATTGTAAACCTCAGGAAATAGCATGAAAATAAAAGAGTGTATATTTTTTATGTAGAATACTTGTATTTATAAGAAAATATTTTAAAAAATCATTAAAATATTTAAGTTTTTTTTATGAATAACGTGTATATTTAATTATTTCAGAAGGTATACCTGATTCTGGAGTATCCTCAAGAATATCAGGTTTTACGACTACATCTTCATACGCTTTGAGCAAATATTAAACAAGAAAATAACCTAGAAAAAAGCAACTAATCTCATGTCGCCCTGACGGGATTCGAACCTGCATCTTGGGAATCCAGCCCAATGCATAAGCAATAATGCTACAGAGACCTATGAGGACACGTCGAATTTTTCTAGTATATTCACCTTTCTACGGTGTTGGCCACCATATTTTTCATTATCCTTGAATTATTTCCTTCAAAATAAAAAATAAATTAGCCACGCTCGAGAATGTCGAGATGACGTTTTTCTTACAACTTTGTAGCCCACCCATTTCTGGACACTGACACTCTCAAATAGTCAAATTAGTGGAATATACACTTTTTAGCATGTAATTAACTCACTCTACCTTAATCTGACGCGCTCGAGAATTTCTGATGATCATTTTTTTCTTACTAATCTAATCCTTTATCCTCGACGGGCGGCCTCATATATGGGGCTCATATTTGGTGGAGGTACTTAACCGGGTACAAGGTTTCCCCCTGTATATTAATCTGCCGCGCTTTAGTAAATCCCGAAATCCCCGCTTGGGCTCCCTATATTACTAATACAGAAACGCAAGAACTTTCAATAAACTGTCTTTATAATTTTGTTGTTACCAGTGAAGTCAAGTAGCCCAAAAATCGCGAAAAAAATTGTCCAACTAGCCCAAATTGCAACCATCGCAAAAAACGTAAAACTGGTCGCAATTTCGGTCGCTAGGTAGCCCAAAATGCGACATATCGCCCAATCTGGCAACCCTGAATAGTAGTACCACAGAATACTAATAGTACAAGTACGTAAAATGAAAAGAGACAGCATTATACGCAGTAAAGCACTTGAAAGAGCAAGGTAGAAAAGAAATATTCTGTCAATGTGATACCAGACGCGTGATAAAGAATTCCTCATCTCGATAAATATTTCTAAGAACTAACTAACTATGAACTAAGATTCTTTATTAAACTAAAGTAATTTTGAATGAGGTAGCGAAAATTAAACACAAAACTCTACAACAGCTTTAAATTTTTATATAATAATGTATGAATACTTGTACGAGCTTTCTATTCTAAATAGAACCAAGTGACTGTGAAATATTAATTTTGTTTGCTATTAATTTTTTTTACTAAGATTTAAGGTATGAATGAATTTTATTTATATAAGGTATGAATCTATGGGATATATTGTACCTAAGTAGCTTAAAAACAAATAAATTATTAAATGCTAGTACATACAAGAATAATAATATGACGGATTGTAACAAGTTTAAAACATTTGTTAATGAAAAAAAAACTTAATAATGGTGTGTTGTACACGAAACTCAAGAGGACGAATCAGTCAATACTTTGATCGCCCCAATTCAAATTTATCTGACCCGATCGAACCCTGACGAAAATGGAATTTAATCTGAAATGTCTCCGTCATCATAATTTTAACAACCGCCATCCGGCAATATTCTAAGTGTCGCATAAATGTAAAATTTATATTTTAACATGTTGGGCGCCAGAAAAAGCAATTCTCCTACAACAAAGGGAAAAACAACAATACTGGTCACCCTGAACTAAATCAATGACCCTTTGTTATTGTTGTTCTCCCTTTTTAACCTATTGCGCTGTCCCTTTCAACGCAGACCATTGGTTGACAACATCGAAACTTCTCGAATATTCCACCCCAAACTCGATCTTATTGGATGCGCGTTGGAAGTTTCTGGAACGTTCCTGAACGTGATTGGCTGGCGGGCTCGGGGTATAAATACGAGCCACGAGCGCGGCAAAGCATTCAGTATTTGAAATACAAGCGATAGCAACGAAACAAACAAAACTCGGTGGAAACACCTGTAAACACTCTACTACTACTACCAAATATTCATTCAAGTTTTCTTGTGGAAAGTAAAGAAGCAATTTCGAAGACACTATCATAATGCCAGCTGTAGGAATCGATCTTGGAACCACATACTCGTGTGTCGGAGTGTGGCAACATGGGAACGTGGAGATCATCGCCAACGACCAAGGCAACCGAACCACTCCATCCTACGTCGCGTTCACGGACACGGAGCGGCTGATCGGCGACGCCGCGAAGAACCAGGTCGCCCTCAACCCCAGCAACACGGTGTTCGACGCGAAACGACTCATCGGCCGCAAGTTCGACGACCCGAAGATCCAGCAGGACATGAAGCACTGGCCCTTCAAAGTCATCAGCGACTGCGGCAAACCCAAGATCCAGGTCGAGTTCAAGGGAGAGGCCAAGCGGTTCGCGCCGGAGGAGATCAGCAGCATGGTCTTGACGAAGATGAAGGAGACGGCCGAGGCCTACCTCGGAACGACCGTGCGCGACGCAGTGGTCACCGTGCCGGCGTACTTCAACGACTCCCAGCGACAGGCGACCAAAGACGCGGGCGCCATCGCCGGCCTGAACGTGCTGCGCATCATCAACGAGCCCACCGCCGCCGCGCTCGCCTACGGCCTCGATAAGAACCTCAAAGGCGAGCGGAACGTGCTCATCTTCGACCTTGGCGGCGGCACGTTCGACGTGTCCATACTCACCATCGACGAGGGCTCGCTGTTCGAGGTGAAGGCGACCGCCGGCGACACCCATCTCGGCGGCGAGGACTTCGATAACAGGCTCGTCAACCACCTGGCGGAGGAGTTCCAGCGCAAGTACAAGAAGGACATCCGCAGCAATGCGCGCGCCCTCCGGCGGCTGCGCACCGCCGCCGAGCGCGCTAAGCGGACGCTGTCGTCCAGCACGGAAGCCTCCATAGAGATCGACGCGCTGCACGAGGGCATCGACTTCTACACGAGGGTGTCGCGCGCCCGCTTCGAGGAGCTCAACGCAGACTTGTTCCGGGGCACCCTCGAGCCGGTGGAGAAGGCGCTCAAGGACGCTAAGCTGGACAAGAGCTCGATCCACGACGTCGTGCTCGTGGGCGGCTCCACTCGCATCCCCAAGATCCAGAGCATGCTCCAGAACTTTTTCTGCGGCAAGAAGCTCAACCTGTGCATCAACCCCGACGAGGCGGTGGCGTACGGCGCGGCGGTGCAGGCCGCCATCCTGAGCGGGGAGCAGCACAGCAAGATCCAAGACGTGCTGCTGGTGGACGTTGCACCCCTCTCGCTCGGCATCGAGACCGCCGGCGGAGTGATGACCAAGATCGTCGAGCGCAACGCGAAGATACCTTGCAAGCAGTCCCAGACGTTCACCACGTACGCGGACAACCAGCCGGCGGTCACCATCCAGGTGTACGAGGGCGAGCGCGCCATGACCAAGGACAACAACCTGCTGGGCCGGTTCGACCTGACGGGCATCCCACCCGCGCCGCGCGGCGTGCCTAAGATCGACGTCACTTTCGACCTGGACGCCAACGGCATCCTTAACGTGTCGGCCAAGGAGAACAGCACAGGCCGCGAGAAGAACATTGTGATCAAGAACGACAAGGGGCGGCTGTCGCAGGCGGAGATCGACCGCATGCTGTCGGAGGCGGAGCGGTACAAGGAGGAGGACGAGCGCCAGCGGCAGCGCGTGTCGGCGCGCAACCAGCTGGAGTCGTACGCGTTCAACGTGCGGCAGGCGCTGGACGAGGCGGGCGACCGGCTCAGCGAGCAGGACAAGGAGACGGCGCGCCGCGAGTGCGACGAGGCGCTGCGCTGGATCGACAACAACACGCTCGCCGAGCGGGACGAGTTCGAGCACCGGCTGAAGGAGCTGCAGCGGGCGTGCGCGCCGCTCATGACCAAGATGCACGGCTCCGGCCCACAGCAGGCCCGCGCTGACCACGCCGGGCCCACCGTCGAGGAGGTCGACTGAACATCACGACACTTAATATGACCCTCTTCTAAAAGATCTCACACTGTTGTAAATAGTTGAATGTTATTTAATCTACTCTTAAGTTACTCGACTGATTAGTTGTTAATAGCCTTGTTGAAATGTTCCTATAAGTAACCTTATTTAAATTGTGTTTGTTATTAATTAGTCAATTCAATATTCGTGTCCAAAAAATGGTCAAATGTTAAATGAATAAAAGTTTATTTTATATGATTTTTTTTTTGCTTTTATTTTTATTCAACCCTTAATTATCTTCATCGTTTAACACAAATTTCTGAAACAGTTTACATTCGCGAATCGGTGACAAACTGATATTATCAATAACATTTAACATCGTCAAACGATTTAAAATTATCAAACATTGTACCAACGACAAGGTTGCCGAATTGCAAATGTTATCTATTTTAAATGTTTTGTTATTGTTTGCATAGTTTTCTCAAAAAAATAACTTTCATAGATTCAGTGCATGATGTTGTTACACTTGTTGAAGTTTCAAAGGTACGAGACGCTAAAAACTTTTCTGCGCGCAACACACAATTTTTCACACATTTTTCACCTCACAACAGTAAGGAAATAGTTATTTGTTATGCAAGGCTGGAAAGTTGGTTTTATTTTTTTTTTGAAGTGAAAACTTCTTTAGCGGCGTTGAGCACTTTTTCTGTAATGGGTATAAAATCTTAAACTCGCGTCAGGACACGTGACCTGATCGAAAAAGCGTAGGACGGATGGAGAATGTTGAGGTGACAGGTTGACTATGGTCTCGGTTGCTTAGCGACAGACTGTTGATAATGTCTTTTACTTGTCTCTTGTTTTATTGTCAATATATATTTTTCGATTCTCTATAATAACTAATGTTTTCTTATATCTTATTACCTAACTTAACGTTCACTTTAATATGGTTTGTCATGTTTGTGTATGATAGCGCAATAAATGAATATTGTATTCTACCACATAAATGATAGTACTTTTATACTGATAAAGCAATTGGTGCAAAATTATTCCCTAACCATTCCAAAATATCAAACATGCTCAACGTTAATAATCAAGTTTTCACTTCTGCCGGCACTCCCGGAGTGCAACCCGTCTTTTTTTTTTTTTATTTATTACCAATTTACAAAATAGTTTTATAAAGTAAACTTACACATTCACAAAAAACCACGAAGGTTGAAAATAGGAATGTGCTATTCGACAATCATTCGCTTAAATAATACAGGTATTAGTTAGCAATCACGCACGCAAATTTTACACTGCATTAAAATTAATTCTTAATGAGAATAACTTATCTAGGTAGGTAAGCACATAATACATTACGGCGCGCGGCGGGCGCGACACAAATAGAATGCGCACGCGCATACACAACTATAGCTAACATGAACCGACTCAAGTAAGAGAACTTGCATACAGGTCATAATGTTGATAAAAAATGCTGTTTCAATTTATGCTTAATATTTGTGGGGCTTATACTTCTCCTTAAGTTTAAATCGAGATTGTTAATTAGACGGGGAATTAGGTATGAAGTGGTACGTTGACCATATTATGTATTGTTGGCTTTTGGAGTTATTAATGGCGAGAATCCTTCACTTGCTCAGATTTCAATAGAGGTAACTCGCCGCTAAATAACCAACTTTCCAGCCTTGCATAACAAATAACTATTACTTGACATTGGCAAAATTCGCGTATATAACCCGAGCACGCCATTAATTAAGAAAGAAGCAATTTAAATATAAAGGTTTATGTCCAATCATAGGTTGTGAAATCTTACCCAGGCTAAATAAAACAATCTTATAACATATAGTTTAATCTTATTGTTATTGTTTTTATGATTCAAGGAACTAAAATAATATAATAAAACCAAAACAGAGTATTATTATTTTCCCTTTATTAAGGAACAAACAGTCACATATACAAACAATTTTCAAAACAACGTGATGTACTTAAAATACTTAAATGGTTACATAAAAAAGATATAAAGTTATAAATATTGTTTTTTTTAACCTAATTTAAAAAATGCATGCCAAATAACTTTGCTTAACTTAATTTACAATTTATAATATTATTTGAATTGAGAAAATGGGATGAGAATAGCAAAATTTCAAAAATTTCATCAATTAAGTATGGAAAAAATATCAGAATCCTCTGGATTATGAAAGCTTTAAAATACTTAGAAAACGCGCAGTCACGGTTGAGAGGGAGTGTTATGAAGAATTTATAGCATTTTCTGAACGGACCATTAAGTCAAATCCCGATTTTTCTGGACATACGTAAGTTCAATGAGGTCAAAGGGCCAGTTACCACATACTATGCATTATAGGGGATGTACGGCGACGGATGGACAGCATATCTGTGAACTATTTAGTGAACATTTTCAGTCGGTGTTTGAACCAAGTAACTAAGAACCAACTAACTAAACCTCCTTTAGAAAGTACCTTTAGAAGTTACTCGACTGATTAGTTGTTAATAGCCTTTTTGAAATGTTCTTTAAATTGTGTTTGTTAATTAGTCAATTCAATAATCGTGTCCAAAAAATGGTCAAGTGTTAAATACATCAAAATTTATTTTTATACGAAATTCCTTTCTTTCATTTAATAGTTGTTAAAACTGTTCATGTCTGAATCTAAAATTACTGAAATAAGTACCTGCTTATTACTTCCTTCCTGGCTCCACAAACTAGCTGTGCCCGCAACTTCGTTTGCAACCGAACATCGTTTACAACCGAACATCGTTTGCAACCGGAACATCGTTTGCAATCCTTCCCAACTAAATTGTTGGTAAGGGGTCATTTTAACCAACTTCAAAAAGGAAGAGGTTATTGAGTCGCCTATATTCCTTACTTTTTGAAGTCTTTTTTAATTTTGTATAGATTTGGAATTGTATTTGGCTTCTTGGATTTGCCATTTTTCGTGGGTAAATGGTAAATAAATACAAAATAAATTACCGATTTGCCGTGTGGTGACGGCCTAAGAATACACTGGTTAAAATTTAGAATCGTGCGTCACGATTTAAGGGATAAGAAGGGTGTGGGGGGAGCCGGGGGAGGGCCGATGCCCCCCCGCACTACTCCTATTACAATACCTACATAGTTATGAAGATATTAAAAAAAAAATTACCTCAAAATGTATGAAAATCTACATGGCGGACCGCTGCACTACAAGATTGACCATTTTTTTTTAATTTCTATAACTATCGTAATATTGGTTTTAAATAAAAAAAACAATTTCTGGCGCTTCGCCGGCCGCTGACCGCGGCACGCTCGCTGCGCTCGCTCGGCTCGCGCGTTTATATAATATACCTAGTCATATGTCGCTCATTGAATGCAAAACGGCCCCAAATCAAAAACAATTTAAAATCGTTTTATTAAAAAAATTGCCTCTAAAACCAAAATATTTCACGTTTTGCTGAAGATACTCGTCATTTTCGTTCATTTTGGTGCTAAACTGGCCAACCGCCCTTTTTGTATTGGGCCGACTTACGCGCTAACGTCAGATCAAAACCGCCATTTTGCCGGTTGCGACCACGCAAACGCACGTCAGTTTCGTACAAAACGGCCACAAGTCAAAAAATCACGCAACATCGAGTACAGTGTTCTGTGCAAGGGAGCCACATTTTGGAATGCGGCCGTTTTGCTTTCAAATTTCAAGTGAGTACATTCAGAATCTATTAATGCGATAGTGCCATATTTTAGGATACGGACATTTTGCATTCCAATGTGAAACAAAGTTACGCCATATTTACAAATCTGTACATTTTGCATTCTAATGTGAAAAAAAAGCAATGCCACATTCACAAATCTGTACATTTTACATTCCAATATAAGTCAAAGCGATGCCACATTTACAACGTGTGATTGTTAAATTAAATTAATACAAAAGCGCATTCACAGCTAAACTGAATTATTGTTTATTTTATACGTAAAAATCATTTATTAAAGTTTAATAAGTTGAAAATAAAATTTACTTGTCATCGTTTTCGTTCATACAGTGATGATGAAGAGAGTTCAAAGAACGCAGACGAAACACAGAAAAATCATTCTACCAAGCGACTTTGATAGTGATACAAACAGCTCTACGTCATCTCGTGTAGCATGCTATATCTATACTTTTTTTTAAAAAAAAAAGCTTGCAAACTATGATATTAATAAGTAAATTACCCTTCGTAAACTATCTACTATTGCAGCTTATAAATTAATGTATCTAATCTTCTCTGCAAAGCAAGGCTAAAGACCCCAGAGCGAAGCTTACCCGACACTTCACCGAAGATATCCCGGACGTCAGCCTGTACGAGATTAGTATGGCTCTCAAACAGCTCAAAAACAACAAGGCGGCGGCGGGTAATGACGGAATCACTACAGAACTTTTGAGAACGGGCGGTAAGCCGATACTCAAAATCCTCCAGAAGCTTTTCAATTGCATCATTGTCGAGGGCAAAACGCCGAGAGCATGGCATATAAGTGAGGTGATTTTGTTCTTCAAAAAGGGAGATAACACCCGTTTGAAGAACTTCAGACCCATCTCACTTCTAAGCCATGTCTATAAGTTGTTTTCGAGAGTTATTACGAATCGTCTCGCTCGCAGGTTCGACGACTTTCAGCCTCCCGAACAAACCGGGTTACAAAAGGCTTTAGCACCATAGACTACATCCATACGCTGCGGCAGGTTATACAGAAGACCGAGGAGTATAATCTGCCACTTTGATTGGCGTTTGTGGACTATGAGAAAGCCTTCGATTCGATAGAGACCTGGGCGGTGCTGCAGTCTTTACAGAGGTGCCAAGTGGACTATAGGTATATCGAGGTATTAAGTACTTATATGAACATGCCACCATTGCAGCGAGGTGTGAGACAGAGAGACGTCATTTCTCGGAAACTGTTCACAGCTGCGTTGGAGGACATCTTTAAGCTCTTGGACTGGAAGGCTGAGACCTTGGAGTCACCTGAACACAATGCTCGAAGATCTCCGTAGTGCTTCCCAAAGAGTGGGTCTTAGAATGAACATGGATAAGACGAAAATCATGTCAAATTCCCATTTTGCACCCACTTCAGTTCACGTTGGGAACACTAAACTCGAAGTTGTTGACCACTACGTTTACTTTGGACAGACAATCCAGTTAGGTAAGTCCAACTTCGAGAAAGAGATCTTCCGTCGAATCCAACTCGGTTGGGCAGCATTCGGGAAGCTCCGTAAAATCTTCGCGTCCAACTTACAGCAGTGTCTCAAGACGAAAGTCTATGACCAGTGTGTGTTGCCAGTGATGACTTACGGTAGTGAAACGTGGTCACTAACTATGGGTCTGATAAGAAAACTCAAGGTCATCCAGCGTGCAATGGAAAGGGCTATGCTAGGCGTTTCCCTACGTGATCGAATCAGAAATGAGGAGATGTAACTGACATCGCTCGAAGGATTGCTCAGCTGAAGTAGCAACACATAGCGAGAAGAACCGATGGTCGTTGGGGCGGAAAGGTTCTGGAATGGCGACCGCACACAGGACGACGCTCCGTGGGTAGGCCCCCGATAAGGTGGACCGACGATCTGGTGAAGATCGCGGGAAGTTTCTGGATGCGGACTGCGCAGGACCGATCGTTGTGGAGATCCTTGGGGGAGGCCTATACCCAGCAGTAAGTGCCATGTGATGATTTTTTTTTTACTTTTTGAAGATGAGTTGAAATTTTAGATTTTTTTGATAGAACTTTAAACTTGAATTTTCAATAAGCAGAAGCCGTTTCACAGTTTTAGATAGATAGAAGACATCTTCCCATTCGATGAATGTATCAGCCGGTGTGAACAGTAGCATAGCATAGCATAGCGTAGCACCTATCGTAGCGAGCCACCTATCTAGCCACCATTGGTGTGAACTTATAGATAATGCACTTATATATTTACCTTCTTCGGCATTCGTGCCCACTTCGTACCCCTGCCCTACGCCAAACCAGTCGTCATCGTCATATAAATTCGTTTTTGAAGTTTATAATTTTATGATATGAGAGTAGATAAACTACTAATACTACTACTATCTACTATTTTATTTTATGCTGAAAAAATGATATACAAGGCAACACTTTTCGTGACGATCGTTGAGAATCCATTAATTTCATTCAACTTTTTAGTCAGCCATTCACCCTATCATTCATTATCACTCATTTTTCATTCATTCAACAACTGAGTTCATTAATGACTCTTGTCATTGTCAGTTTGTCTGTCACTTTTGACGCCGCCAGTCAGTCGGTTCGGTTCTCGGTTCATGTCAGTTTTTCAATGGACTTGTGACGAATGTGTGTTGTGCGATTTATTTAGTTATTATTAATTCGTTTTAAGAATGGCCCCGAACTTCAGTAAACTAACCTCAAGGACAGATGTAAAAATTGCCTTAGCTGCTTCGGCAGCTTTAAGTGCATGGGTTATAAGGAACTCATTGCAGACAAGGTGCGTTTCTCTAAAACCTTGGTTTGATGATTATCAGACAATTAACTTAAATTTTCCTTACTTACGCTCTGTATTAGTAATGTCCATTAGATTAGATTTGATCGTCTTTAGTAACTTATTATAATGTGAATCTTGATTTATGCCCTTGCTTCAGTACAAACTTTGTAAGTTGGATCTTGGATTGGATATTTAGTGTAACTGTTTGTAATCTGTCTTTAGAGTCCACTAGGTTATCTTGACCATCGTCTTATGAATTCATATGTGAAAAATTTTGATATTATAATACTTAAGTGTTGGATGTTGGTGTGAAGAAGTATTGAATGAACAAATATTTGTTTACAGAAATAAAAAAAATTGCACAAAATTGGCACGTCTATCGCCAGAAGAACAAATACAATACATGATAAAGGAAAAAAATAAAAAAGGACCAAAGGCTCAAGTTGATGCTAGATTTTTTGCTGAATTAAAGTCACTATGGAAGATTATGTTTCCTGGTATTTGGAGCAAAGAGAATGGTTTCATGGTGCTGATTGCCATTTCTTTAGTGTCCAGATCAATATGTGACTTATGGTTAATCCAACACACTACTTTGATTGAAGGGTGAGTAAAATCTAGTAATAAGATCAATTGAGTAAGTCAACCAATAGTTTTGTTCAGGAAATGGCATTTCATAACGTAATTATTCAAATGAAACGCTAATGTTCTATTATTTGTGGTAAAAAAAAATTTTTATAAATCTGTTAATTTTTGAAATAATGCTCCTTAAAAATTTTACTAGTTTTCCAAGAACTTATTCAATTTGTACAATCAATAGCTTTTCATGTGTTTACTTGAATGGCATCACTAGGCTTTTTATGCAGACTGCAAAACCACTGCTATTATGAGGGACATAATTATTTAGAAGTTTATACTTTTGCATTTTACAATGCTATTTTTATATAATAAATATAAATAAGAAAATATACTAGAAAAAAATGCTACTTTGGTAGTGCATTGGGCCAGATTCCTAAGAGTGCGGGTTCGAGTCCCGTCTGAGCAACTTGAGACCAGTGGTTATTTTTTCTATTATATTTTAAATGCTCTCAAGGTAAACTGTAAAGTTTGATGTGCTGTCATATGTACTTAAGTAATCAAAGGTTAATTAAACTAACCTATCTTTAATGATATTGCAAGATATGTTATCTTGCAATATCATTAAAGATAGGTTAGTTTAATTTCTTAAAATTTCTTAGTAGTTTCCAGTAAAATTTCTTAGTCATATGATAAACTTCTTCTTTTCTGATTATAACTTTTTAATTTTGCATTTTACAACACTATTTTTATGTGATAAATATTAAACAAGAAAATATACTAGAAAAAAGCAACGAGTCTTATGCCGCCATCCTGTCAGGGCGACATGAGACTAGTTGCTTTTTTCTAGTATATTTTCTTGTTTAATATTCTTCTATTCTAAACCTAAACCAGGCACTGGTGTCCAAAGAACAATAGATATCTAGGGTCTGAAAGATTATGTCACATTTTACATGATGATTTTGCTAAATTGTTATTTGAACAGCTTTAATGATAGTAAATTAGAAATTCAAAGTAGTCGAAAGTTCATGGTTATAACAGTATAGTGGTATCAAGTTTCAATATTGTATGCAAAATCAAAATTTATTATGTTTTAAATATATGTAAAATATAATAAATACTTATTCTTATGTCTTATCATTAACATTTCAACTGACAGTAAATGTCTATAGATGTAAATAAAAATTCTGTCAGTGAAAGTGTTAAAAGTCTGTAGTTTATATTGGAGAATGAAATTTTGCGTATTATTTTATTCCATTATATTTTTTTTTTTATTTATTTAAGGACAACCAACAAGATGTACACCACATACATGATTAGAGATACAGTTGCAACTTAATGTAGGTACAGTGTCACCTTAATTAAAGGTTGCCACGGCATGCAATACAGAAGGAACAGTCTGATTGTAACTTAAAATTAATAATTATCCAAAATAATAATAAAGTAACTAAGATTAGCTAAAAATGTGCATTAAAACATCCCTTTTTTCTAATTTGTTATATTTTTCAATATTTCAGCTTTGAATTTGTGTAACTTATGATAAAAATATCTATACGGCCTTTTTTATTTAACTTATATAAGTATTCTTTGTTTTATTTATAAATATTTAATTTAACATTTATAAATAAAACAAAGAATATATTTTTTATTGAACTGAAAAATCATTTTCTAACTACTTTGTATTAGTATTAAATATGATAATGTGCAGCAGACAGCGCATCAATCTTACGATGACCAGTCCCCCTAATTGTCTTATTTCAAAATCTATCACAATCCTTTTCAAAGGCATTGTGATTGTGATAGTGATTTATGGAATTGTATAAGTCATAGTGGCAATCCCTTTCGGAACAAATGATGTTTTAATTGACACTTTATTTAACACTTCTCCATACATTTGAAAGATATTTTCGTGTGTCACTTTGGTAAGACAATTTAATTTCATTCATTCAATATCTTTCAAACGCGCCCCGTTCAAATGTCACCGCCACAATCCCTATCAAATGTCAAATAGTGACAACCTGATGTATGTTAATATCTTTCAAATGACGAATTGAAAGGGATTGCGATAGATTTTAAAATTAGACAATTAACCCCAATTTGATTTTCTCTCAACTGCAACATAAAAAATCTTAAGGAAGCTGAAGTGATGTTTACATGTTCAAAATTGTTTCAGATCTATAATCACAATGAACCTCCCTGAGTTCAAGAGACTATTAACACAATTCTTTATAGCAATGCCTATGGTTTGTATATATTTAATAAATTTGGGCAATTTACAAATACATATAAAACAATTAACATTATAATTATTATAATTAACATTAACTTCAATCGATGATTTTAAATATATAAATAGCCAACAATAATTCCCTCCTCAAAGTTCACAAGCCTTATCCTTGAGAAAGCAAGGTCATAGACAGGACAGAGTGGTCAATACTTGGAACAAATTGCCACAAGATATCACTTCAGCCGACAATGTTAAGTTTTAAAACAGACTCGACAAATACTTGTAGTCTTAAATGTATGGTCAACAGCACGTACGGCTTTACATTTGCACTACGAAAACCGCCGCTATTACGAGTGACGTAAGGACTCTCTCAAGGTCAAAGTGCCTATTGACTGTACTATAGTATTACACTGGGTACAGGGTTGTATCCACTGTCAGCCTGTTAAATAATTAATAACATTCATTACAGTGACATGATACCAAGATGAATGGCTTACCTAGGTATTAAAATATGTGCCTAGACACAACAAAAAAGTGTTTATCATTCTTGTTTGTTTTGGGTAAGGATTGAATCCATGACCTGGCTCAAGAATCGTAATGTGATTGCAGTTTCGTGACTTGTGTATCGGTCATAATGTTGCCTCTGTAAGTTTTTGTAAAGGCATATGAGTAACACCCATATTCTCAAACAATACTTGTCTCAGTGACACACAAATAAACTAATCACAGAGCTGTATTATGAAAAGGGTTCTGTGATTGGTTTGTTCGCAGAGCCCTTTTCAGATAATACGGCGTATTTCTTCATGAAGGATAAATAAAAAGTATGCCTAATAAAATAGAGCAATACCTACTTACCCTCAATAAATTTAAGGATCAGCCCAAACATTTTATTTTTTGAGATATTTTTTTGTTTAATTTAATTTCCTTTACATTTGTTTTTTCCAGATTTCATTAGTAAATAATGTATTGAAATGGAGTATAGGTGAAGTAAAATTAAGAATAAGAACAAACTTATCACTACATCTATATCAACAGTATCTCAAGTAAGTTTTTTTTCTTTCTATTTCTTTATCAATTATCATTAATCTAGTACAATACAAGATTAGGGAAAGTATAACATTTATTTAATTAATTCATTTTAATGATTAAAATATACTCAAATAAAATCCTTAAACAAGTATATGCTCCACAGTGGCGTAAATTCGAAGTTAATAGATATCTAGTTATGCAAGTAATTTGTATTTTATTTGATAGAATCAGGCGGTTATGTGGCGGAAATCCGTATCTTATTACAAAACGAAAAATGTGTAGCTTAATTCCGCGCTTAATTTCGTTATTTCGTGTGGGCGAAACACGTGTAGAGTGGTCGGTGAAGGTTCAAGGTGTGTCCACTGTGTTGCATCTGCATTTATTTGCGGCCGGAATTAAGCTAAATATTTTTCGTTTTCTACTAAAATTTGTATTTTATTGCTGTTTAATAAAAAGCCTACAAACCTCTTTAAAAATTAACTTGCACATTCAAACACGTGGCAATTATTTTACCAGATAAACCCACTCTTGAAAGAACTTATCTAGTTTGAACAGTAATAAAAAACATCCAATTAAAATAATTAAGGATAACTATAAGAAAAAAAGATAAACTGCTTTAAAAATAGGTACTTTGATGGTGTTATCTTTTAAAATTATTATAATAGGTTTTTAAATTTTTTATATACTATTATTATTATTCCAGAGGTTTTACATATTACCAAGTAACAAATTTGGATAACCGGATATCGAACGCGGACCAAGTATTGACCACCGACGTCGACAAGTTTTGTGACACCGTCATAGATTTGTACAGTAACATTAGCAAGCCGCTACTGGACATCGGCATCTACCTGTACCGACTGACCACAAACTTGGGAGCTTCTGTGAGTCCATCCATACTTATCCCGTAACATTATAAATGTGAATCCCGTGTATGTAAACGTTTTTCAAGGTGAGGTCCAGATAGCCGTATCGTAAGTACCTCCTTTTCGTATCAGAGCGTCGCGATCAATATTGCTAGTCTGGACGCACGTTTGGTACGGTACGGCGGTATGCTCCGATCCATCGCGAGTCGACTTTCAAAGGAAGTGAACGCGCGATGATCGCAGCGACGAACTTTGCGTCCAGAGTTCTTGGATCTCGACGCTGCTGATACGAAACGGAGATACGTTACGGACAAAAGAACATAATTATGTGGACTCACCTTTAGATCTTTGTTACTCGATCACGCAAAAACTGCTGAACGGATTTGGATGAAATTTGGCACAGAGATAGCAAATAGCCTGAGTTAAAACATAGGATACTTTTTATCCTGATATTCACACGCGTGAACGGGAACCGCGCGGGTGAAACCGCAGGCGGCCGCTAGTTAAACATAAGTATGATTTGGAAGAATTGGATGCGAGACCGAAAGGTATGGCGTGCAAATGAGGCGGGCTACACTCAGCCGTGGGTAACACAGGGCTGAAGAAGAGAAGGATTATTTGGAATGGAAAATGTATCTTCAACAAATGACGCACTACCCATCACCTGACCTGATACTTACGTCACAGTTAAGACAAACAAATGTGTTCTAATGAACTTGAATCTAAACACGAAAACAACATCAACTATTGCCGGTTGTACCAAAATTTATTTTACGAATTCGTTAAAAGTATAAAGTAACTGCTTGTCAAAATTCTCAAAAATGTATGGAATTGGAATGGCAGAAATTCCATTAGATGCAAATAGCGGTAAAGTTGGTGGGGAAAGAGCAGTTTTGATCGATCATTTAATACTACCGGCCGCAAGATTTTAATATGGATCTACTTGCAAGCCAAGTTGACTCGCCACTGTCCGATCGTTTACACCACTGTCTGTACTTACCAACTTACAAAATTTGACCTGTGTAAATCGGGCATAAGTGATATTGTTTCACTAGTAGGACCTAGTGGCAGATTATGTAGATCATAAATGATCAGTCTCATGCTCCACCAAGAAAATAATTAATTAGGTACAGTCGAGGAACCTCCCGGTTGACCATTATAGTTTTTATAGAGAGCTTATTTTAAAAAGTGACAGATATACAGAAAACCTTTATATCACAAAATATTAGAATATTAATTGGTATTTCATTTGAATAATTAATTATTTATTTAACCTTAGTACTTTCCGAAGAAACGCTTCCCAAAGAAAATATACTGGTCAACCGGGAAGATAGATTTTTAGGGAGCTTTATCTAAAAAAGTAATAGATATAACTATTTAATTTTGCATTTTACAATGCTATTTTTATGCGATAAATATTAAACAAGAAAATATACTAGAAAAAAGCAACTAGTCTCATGTCGCCCTGACGGGATTCGAAGCCGCATCCTTGGGAGTCCGGCCCAGTGCATTGGGCCGGACTCCCAAGGATGCGGGTTCGAATTTTTTTCTAGTACTTTTTTCTAGTATATTTTCTTGTTTAATATTTATCACATAAAAGTAATAGATATATAGAAAACAATTATATCACAAACAACAGAACATTTACAGGTATTTCATTTGAATATTAAATTATTTCTTTAACCTAAGTACTTTCCGAGAAAACGATTCCCAAAAAACTCTACTGATCTACCGGGATGTTCTCCGATTGTACCTAACGGTATATTTAAATTGTCTAAGTATATTAAAGTTGTTTTTTCTGAATATCATATAAATTATTTAAAAGAGATCATTCAGCTCCATACATTTCCGGCCGTTTTCTAAAAAAGCCGGCCAATAATAAAATGGTATTTATGATTAGAACTAGTCATTTGGAGCAACACAATATGGCACAACAGTTGTAGGATTATTCAAAGTCAAGGTATACAAGTTTTCAAAGATACGTCATTTTCTAATCCTAACTAATATTATAAATGCGAAAGTGTGTTTGTTTGTCGTTCCTTTACGCCCTAACTAGGAAACCAATCTACTTGATTTTTGGCATAGAGTTAGTTGAAAGGACGGAGAGTTGTTAATCAATCACGCAAAATCGGCTGAAGCTTCTAACGGATTTGCATGAAATGTAGTACACATAGTCTGAAGTCTGGATTAAAATATATCACAGCTCTTACTAGTCAAACGGTCCCGAGATTTTCTGAATGTTCACGCGGTTGAAGTCGCGGGTGAAAACCAGTAGGCTTAGTATGCCCGGTTTTTATCGACTCGATAACGATCACATCTTAGCGGAATAAGGCAATCAGCATGACGCGCTATATTATATCGTGGGATATACCGGTGTTCATGCTAGAACAGGCAGAACAATATACCGGTACAAAATAGTGCTAGAGCCACAGACCTATATCCTTGGACGATTCGTCCAAGCCTATATCGAGATAGACAAAGAGACCGCTTCAAACTTTATGAGAACCTAGCGTGTCGAATTTTCGTATGTACCATGACGTGACGTTACGAGCGAGATTTGTGGAAATGTTTTTGCAAAAAGAGCTCTTGCAAGAAAGCACTGCACAATTAACCATTTTCGTTTCTGAGTGACTCTTGTTTTCATGGCAATGGTCTCAAGCGGACTGACTTAGGTCGGAAAACTTTGACCGTCAAACTTTTTACGCGCAAGGTAGGTACACTTTTACCGTCTATCTCGATATAGGTCTGTGGCTAGCTAGAGCCTACCAAGGTCGAGAGCAAGGCTTCTAAAAACAACCTAACGCCATTATGCCATTATTAGCACCAATTAAAATATAAACGTACAAGTAACGGACCGAAAGAATCGACTTTGGACTTTGACTCCCTGATTATAATGTCACAGTAATAAATATTATGAGAGTTATGAGTAAGTAGGTATACCTCCATGTGAGATAAAGTATTAGGTATACTAAGAAAAGAGAATAAAAAACCGTTCACCATAAGATGTTCCCCGTCTTGGGAATTGGCAGCTTTACCTACGGTGTTGCCAACAATATTATGTGCCTTTTAACCCCCATTATCTAATTTGTATGTACATGTACCCACCACATATTAATATGTATTTCTCAAACATGCTTGGAAATATGAGCATTATTTTGACAACCTTCTTTGAGATAAATCGATATTGCTGTACTGGCCACATACGTGCGAGCAGCGGCCGGCAAAAGTTTTATGAAAATCCATATCTGTCGTGTTTAGCGGCCAAATAAATTACATAGTAAAGTCATATCTGTCTTGTAATTTATAAATGGAAAGATCTTTTACGGCGAAATATGGCAACCAAGGAGGTAACTTATCAAAGGTTTTATTTAAATTTCGAAATGGCTTGCTAATAGAAAGCATTCAAAAAGTAGTTTTAATTTCCGCGCATTATTTGAGAAAAGTACTATACAAGCCTTGGCCACAACTAGGCATTTATGTACTTACGTACCTAAATGTGCCTCGGCTTTTACACGTTCGTCCATCAATGCCTCTTTTGCTGGCCGCTGCAGTAATGTACTATTACTTGCATATTTTTAAATAATAAACAGTTAAAAGAGTACGAAGGCTGTACTGTTTTTTCTGTTCTGTGTTGTAAACGGCAGGGGACATCTTACGGTGAACGGTCTATAGGTATGATCGTTTTCTGAATTGGGAATTCCAAGTTACAACGTCACAAACTTAACTCAAAGTAAAATATTCGTTCAAGATTCGAAATTCTCATATAAAAACCGGACCATTACAGTTCGACACCATGAATGAATAATAAATCATCTATAATAATATTATCAAAAGGAAAGATTTGATTTGTTTGCATTGAATAGGCTCCGAAACTACTGAACGGATTTGGATGAAATTTGGTACACAGATAGTAGATAGCCTGGTTATGAACATAGGATACTTTTTATCCCGATATTCCCAAGGGAACGGGAACCACGCGGGTAAAACCGCGAGCGGCCGCTAGTTATGATATAAAATTGAAAAAGTTAATGTTATAATCTTAGTCTTCAAGGAACGATAATAGTCGACTTTGGAGTGCAAATATCACTTTACGATTGGATAATCCATTTTATCAGTTAATTACAACTGATTGAGGAGATAAAATTCTAAACATAACTTTATGACGAACAAAATGCAACTGAACACGAGGTGCTAAACAAGCGAGGCAGTGGCCAGCCACTTCTCACGTCTTACCATGAGTTGTTAAGCAATAATAAAGTTATATTGTTAGCGAGATGGACTCTACACCAGGGACTGATTAACCAGAGAACTGCGGTACTTTTATTTATCGGTATGACGTCATACCGGCTAAAAACTATTCCTTCATATTTTGATACCATAATTTTTCGGTACTTCAAAATAGCGATACCGTAATTTTTCGGTTGGTCATCAAAGCGGTACCGAAATTTTTCATTACCCAACCGGAAGCCAAATATAACGGTATATTTCGGTTAATTTAACCTCTACTATCAAGGATTTCTTTGATATACTCGGGTGAAACCGTGTTCACTGCGTCGGTTCAGTGCATTTCGGTACCGAAATAAAATTGTTAAATAGCGGTATCATAAGTACCTAAGGGTTGTCATATCTTTTTCGGTATTTCAAGTAATGGTTTAAAAAAACCGAAATTCTAACAACCGCAATCAATCTCTGCTCTACACATCTTGCGAAGCATGCGTTGTGCGCTGTTTGCAGGGCATACCTCGCCAAGTCTTTCTCCTCTTTAAAACGACTGCAATTCGTGTGCCTTACGAAGCACGAGAGGAGATAATAAATTGTAGGTCACCCATCCCGTGATCGAACTTTGTGATTTGAGCATTGATAAGCATACCTATGCAACAACAATCCTTTATTTTAATAAGAAACTACGTACGTTAAGTTTGTATAATGTACCAAGCGGTTAATTAAGACGCTCATAATATCTAATGTTATTAGTAAAACGTAAAACTAACCGCAAGTTTTCTAATTTTGTTCCAACGTGTTCAAATGCTCATTTTCCTCCTTGAAGGGAATAAAAACACATCAGAAAAGTTAATTAAAAGTGTATTTGTTATTCAAATTCATTAGTCATTATGTAAAATTGAGTACCTACCTACCTTCTTAAAAGTAATCAGGCATAATGCATAATATAAAATAATGCAAAGATTATACTAGAAAAAAAATTGACTGAGGAATCTAAACTCATTTTTTTCTATTACGCAGCGGGTAAAACAGGCTGTTTTCTCAACCGGTTTTTAATACAAGTATTATCAAACACCGTTGAGCACAAACAAACTTTACTCGAAGGCAATATAGGAAACGACCTTTAAACTCATACATAACTGATTCATTCAACGCGACGGCGACTGACGGAAGACTGCCCGATCATCACACTTGGCCGTAAAACCACTAAGCGACAGTAGATCTATAAATATTAATTACTACATAAATATTAACTTTTCTAATTAGCAAAATGTTTTGTCAGTTCTGTCTGTTTTTAGAAACAATGTTTTCTTTTCCCAGAAATATTAAGATATCATGCTTGTTGTTAGTTAGGAATAAATTATCATCTAGCCGATAATTTTACTGCTTTTAACAAAATTCGTGGCTAATTAAAATTTGCCGATGATGAAATTTTTTGAGTAATGTTAGTTGTCTGAAATAAGGACGATATAATAGTAGATTATGCACTTAGGGGATAAAGCAGTTTCTTATGTCACGCGCAGCATTTAAATTCTTACCGAAATGAAGGATTCTATAGGTAATTCCACGATGTAGTGAGGTCCTGAATGGAATTCCCGAACGTCCTGAATGGAGCGAAGGATTCAAGTCTGCCCAAGGCTAAGACACTTATCCCCGAGAAGCATACCCTACTTTATAAACACACTGTGTGATTATAATTTATTTTATTTAACGTCACAGTAGGCACTGTGACGTTATTACTTAAGTATAAAATTAAGTAATAACTGACAATAATTTAGCATTCGCGGGAATAATACGACATTGGCGTGGTTTGAGCAAGGAATCGGTAAGTGGTCATAGTGAATAAGAGCCCTGGGTCCGTATTCACTATGACCACTTACCGATTCCTTGCTCAAACCACGCCAATGTCGTATTTAGTTTCGACATTTTCAAAATTCGTTTTCTCTTTAACACTTACAAATTTTAAAGTCATCTTCCTTGTTTAATAATTATACAATTTGTGATTGTCATGTACTTGTACAATAACTCTGTAATTTGTGAGTATCACGGAGAAAATGAATTATAAAAATGTCAAAACCAAGTAAGACATTGGCGTGGTTTGAGCAAGGAATCGCTATGTGGTCATAGTGAATAAGGGCCCTGATTGATAAAAGGACAAAAGACACTAAAAACCCGGAAATTAAAAAGATATCAAAATTTAATAAGTGCACATATTCTAATTTCAAATGTTTACTTTGTGCAAGAGACATACAGCTTAGTTATTTGTTAATTATTTTTAAAAAGAGTTAAGTGTGTCAATTTTATAGTTAAAACCTCCTTGGACCAATGAAGCTAGGCCTTGAACACCCTTGTATTTTTTTTCCAAATTTAAATGTCATCATAATTACCAAAGGGAACGTCCATACAACATTAGCTCCCTCGGGCTTTAATAGCTTACTTTAAATTAAAAATACTTGACATTTAATATGTGCTCCAGATGCAGTTGGTGAATAAACTTAGTTACTTACTTCGCTGGCTCAGCGAGCCGAAGTGACAAAATATAAAATCATGAAAATCATTGGAAACTACTAAGTAATTAAATAACATTATGAACTTATAAAAATCAAAATATTAAAAATCATTATCAATGAATGAGAAAGTTGTTCGAAGGGTCACATAAACAACAAATAATTTATTTCTCATTTCATTAATTAGTCTATCAATCGCCAAGCGACATAATGAAATGTAATAAAGCATTTTGGTATGATCAAGACCTAGTGCTTGCCAATTTTATGGTACAAGTATGGTGATACTTGTACCATAAAATTGTCAAGGTTGGGCAACATAGGATTTGTGAACGAAGGCAGTGATCACAGCAGTTGGCCACGCCTGCGCATAGATCTGCATATTTTAGGGGCGAACGCTGCCTCTAAAATATGGCACAATAAGATTGATCAATTCATTATACACTTTTAGGAAAAAACTAAAACACTTTCTACTAAATGTGCAGTGTGATATGGAGCCGTATTCTAAATAAATTAAAAAATATTTTTTTTTATTTATTTAGAATATAACCCCCTCATAATTAAAATTAATATTATAACTTTTTAAATTTTGCATTTTACAATGCTATTTTTATGTGATAAATATTAAACAAGAAAATATACTAGAAAAAAGCAACTAGTGTCATGTCGCCCTGACGGGATTCGAACCCGCATCCTTGGGAGTCCGGCCCAATGCACTAACCAATTATGCTACAGAGACCTATGAGGACACGTCGAATTTTTCTAGTATATTCATCTTTTTCTACGGTGTTGGCCACCGTCGCTTCATCAATGAGAGAAATGTCCTCGCATTCGAAAGAAACATCTTTACAGATGTTTGACTATCGATTAAGATGAAACAGCCATCTAATTATTAATTATAATTAATTAATTATAACTATTTAATTTTGCATTTTACAATGCTATTTTTATGTGATAAATATTAAACAAGAAACGGGATGCGATCCCGTCAGGGCGACATGAGACTAGTTGCTTTTTTCTAGTATATTTTCTTGTAAAATTAATATATAATATATTTCATACTATAATTATACTTATTGGTTATTGCTTCTGATATCGGCTCTACTCACTTTCAAATTTTACAAGTATGTTATGTGCATTTAAAACTTTTCATACCTCTTATCTATGTACCTGTATGTTATTATATTGCATTTTCTTTTTTTTTGTTCTACTGTGAGCCTGACTATATGCTGAATTGGTTGCCTTTTTTGGCGCAGCCGTGAGACGTGGGTACAATTAGAATTTAATTAAGTATACCTATTTTGTAACTTTTCTTTATATATATATATATTTACTACCTACTTAACTAAGTTTGTCAAATTGTAAAGTAAAATGTAAACAGTGTTGGCGATGAGTGGAGTATCAAATCAAATAGTGGAGCTATTTGATTTGATACTATAGATTTGATGAACATAACATATATATATATATATATAGAAAAAAACCGTTTAATAGCCCATTTTGTGATAATCTTATGTCGTCAGCAGTTGATTTGCTATGTCGTAATAGGTTTTATTTTCATTTTTAAATTGGATGTGATGTGTTCTATACTTTTTCTGGCAAACGCTTTATATTTGTATTTTTTACAGACACCAGGCATCATGGTGGCGTATTTGTTGATATCAGGCGTGTTCCTGACCTTCCTTAGGAAACCTACCGGTTAGTATATTATAATAAAACTGAATAGCTTTGTAATTGTAAGTATTGTAACTACAAGTACGGTCAACGGCAGGTCAGGCTTTACAAAGTTCTCCAATCTACTTTGAACTATAAGACGTAAGCCATTGAGTTCGGAATTCTCTAAAGAAAGAATTGTAAGCCGAAGTTACCATTTAATGTACCATTATTGTGTTTTATACGTCTTTGTCATTAATTAATAAATCATAAAAATACTATGTTTTTTTCTAGCATAGGTTTTAGATGAGTCGCTCATTACTTTTTGTAGGTCTGATATCACAGCTAAAAATTCGCTAAGTATTTTATGAGATATTTTTTGTAGCACGTCAATTGAGAATATTTTCTAATATAGTGACAGAATAAAATATCGCTCGCGAGCTGCTTTACGCGCTTTTAAAACGTCGTCCTAAATTTTTTTGAGAGGTTTCAAGTAATATTTTTATATTGTTTTCAGCTAAACTGACTGTTCAAGAGCAAAAATTAGAAGGTGAATTCAGATATGTCAACGCCAGACTTATAACAAATTCAGAAGAAATAGCATTCTATCAGGTTCGTTTCTGTTCGCATCTTTAACTATCTTTTGTCTTCATTTTAATAGCTATAGTTATGAATTATACAGACAATCACTAAATAATAAAAAAAAAACTATTGAATGAAATATTCAAATCTGAAAATTTTGAGTTTTTTTTATTTAAATTATCCGTTGTGTAGTGTGGATTACGATACTTTTTTGGGTTTTTTAAATGTAATATTGTTTCTGCAGGGCAACCATAGAGAACAGCTGACTCTCCTAGCTAGTTTTTACAAACTAACAAGGCATCTAAGGAATTTCCTCAATTTCCGAGTAGCTATGGGATTCATAGACAACATCATCGCCAAATGTGAGTTTTATATGCCTAGTAATAAGGTTGAATGTAATAAATTGTAATAAGTGGTTCGATTTCTGCCATGCTGAAATGGGAGCAAAAGTAAATAAGAATACTCCAGCTGCTTTCCAGTGCAGATAAGCGAAGCAAAGGACTGGTACTCCCTCCCTGCGTCTGTATTTTCGAGTACTTATAACCCGATCACCTTCAAAGCAAGGGTAAATACCTCCTGGGTTAGCTTGCTCCATCGTGGATCCAGTCTTAGCCCCCGGCGGGGCTATTACCTATGTTTGCAACAGCAACGCGACAGCAGAAATTGCGCGATAATTACTTTACGTCACGTATCAACAGCGCGTCCTCTGCCGAACAAACGATGAACTAAATGTCCATTCATTTAGTTCCTGTTATTGCTACCAAATTGTTTTTGGCGCTAGCGTTATAGCAACACGTGGCGTATAATAGGAGCGCGAGAGAGTTAGACGCCGCTATACGAACCATCAGCGAGCGATTAGATTACGAATTACAGAGAGATTACAGAAAAAAGAGACACACACAATAGGCGACTTTATACGGTTATAACTTTAGGCGACATAGCAATCTCTTCCAGGCAACCATGGGTGAGAGAGTAGATAGTTGGGATAAATGGGGGTTGGGTACATAAATAGAAAGTGACAAATTATCAATATAATACTTACACATATATACTAGTAAGGGAAATACTAAGATATTATAATAAATTAAGGTGAAAGAGAGAAGAAATAACTTCTTACTTGATCACCAAAGGATCGCAGAGTCTGAGGCCTTCTGATACCTTCAGGAAGCGCGTTCCATAAACGAATGGCATGCACAGAGAGGGACTAGGAAGCAAAATCAGAAGAGTGGCGTGGGGTTCCTATGTGGGGTGTCATCGCCAACGTACTAGTCGTTTACCAACCTGGAGAGATTATTCGTGGCGAGAGTAATATCAAGACAAGAACTTTCTGCTTCGTTTTAGTCACAAAGGTCGATTTACAGCCCTTAAAAATCTGAAGGCGGTTTGATAGGATAAAATCATGGAGCAACTCACCCCTATCGTTGATGTCAGTGCTGCCCCAGTTGGTATGGTGAGCGTTGGCGTCACATCCTATAAGAAGAAAAGATATTCCGCCGTCTAGGTATGCAGAACACACGATGAGACGTCCGTTGCCGCTCTTGAGTTTGACAAAGGCTACCATCAGGTCATCGTTGCAAAGCCCTGGTACATAAGAAATCAATATTATTATTGAACAAGATAAGATACATGCTATTGGCTTGACTCCTCCGATATGGTGAACCACCTTACCTGCAGAGCCGAGTTCAGACACCGTGTTGTTAGCCAACCACGGTCCCTAGATTAGAGAAAAAAGAACTGCTGTAGCAGCTATGGTGTGGTGCAAACTAATTTGAACCACGTTTGTGTTGGTGTTGTGTGTTTTTGCAAATGTGTGTTGGTGTGTGTGAGTGTTTGTGAAGTGTTATAAGACGGCGTTTATCGAACCGGCTTGCCTTGGGACTGCAGAGTCCTTAGGTTTGTCGGTTCCCGCCACGTCCCGTCGATTGGAACCTAGGGCCCCTTTCGACGGCGGTGCTCCTGATGCACGGGTCTTATTGTCCTTGATCAAGACCTTAGGCTTGGCGTTATTACGCCTCGCTTTAGCTTCAGATCCTCGGACTATCGGTCCCGCTCTAGGAGCAGGGTTTGGGTGGTGTTTTTTCTTCTGGCCGGCCCCCTTATTGTCTTATTTCAAAATTTTCAAAATTTAAAGTCCTCTTCAATCTGCTAGCGCAGGACCTTCCACAGGCCAGTCTTCAGTTGATTCTGATTCTGCAGGAGATTTAAAGCTTCCCCTACAGAATCAGTCTCCGAGGATGGAATTTAAACAATACCAACCCTGGCTTTTGGCAGTTCTTTTTCGCTTATAAGCGAGAGCTCAGCCTCAGGCCAGGGCTTCATATACCCTAAATTCTTCTCGATCCACTTCCGACTGTTTTTTTTTTTTTCTGCCATCCAGGTTTAAAGGTGCGTCCTGTGAATTGTGGGCCATTCCTCTCGGGGTCATTAGTGTTCGCCTTGAGTATGGCCATTTTTAACAACTCCATCAGACATGGGTTACGGATTCCCATACGGATGTGGGTTAGGGCGTCTTTAACAGACTTCGTTGGGTCGTTTGATACAGACAAAGATCCGGCTAACGGCGCCTGTGTTGCAGAGGGCTCGACTTGGGTCGCTTGTGACGTCCCCGCCTTCCCGTGAAGTCTTTTTGGCCTGGTCCTTCGGTGACTCCTCTTCGGATCGGATTCGCTTAACCGACGCACCGAGGATAAGTCCACCGTAGGACCGCTACCAGGATTGTGCGGTCTTGTTTTCAGGCTTTTGAGGCAGAGTCTGTAGCCTCATTGGGGTCCATACCGCTGGCCTTGAATCGCCTTAGGCGTTTCCGCGCCGCTCCTGGTAGCTTGATCCTGCGTGGTTTGGCTGTTGTCACCGGAAGTGCGCTCGAGTCCATTTTGAGGGTGCCCAACCCTGTGTGCTAATTTTAGACTGCATGTGATGTAAAATTACAGAATTTAAGAAAAAAAAGGGACAACGTGTTAATATTCTTATTATATTTTGTTTTTTGACCATCTATGGTCCTGTATTTTTCTCATTAAAATAAAGGACACGGTCAAAATGAAAGGTTGAAAAAACAGGACTTCCTGTAAAATATACAGGGCAGTTGGTCAGCATAACTGGATTTGATATTAAACATCATTTTGTTTTTTTTTTTATGATTTTGTAATTTTTGCATTTTTCAATGCTATTTTTATACTTATGGTAAATTTTAAATAGAAAAATATTGGAAAAAATTAACTCGGCCACAAGTGAATTCTCAGGCTGGAATCGAACCAGCGACCTTTGGAAATCCGGTCCAATGCTCTAACCGCTGAGCTACCGAGACTTGCGAACCACCGTCGAAATTCTCCAATACTTTTATATTTTTAATACGCTATAGGCCAGCGTTGTTACATCAATGCTAGGAAATATCCTTGCATTCGAAAGAAACATCTTTTCAGGTGTTTAACGATCGATTAAGATGCAACTGCCAATAATTTATGATTTTGTAATTTTTGCATTTTTCAATGCTATTTTTATACTTATGGTAAATTTTAAATAGAAAAATATTGGAAAAAATTAACTCGGCCACAAGTGAATTCTCAGGCTGGAATCGAACCAGCGACCTTTGGAAATCCGGTCCAATGCTCTAACCGCTGAGCTACCTTGTGGCCGAGTAAATTTTTTTCAATATTTTTCTATTTAAAATTTACCATAAGTATAAAAATAGCATTGAAAAATGCTAAAATTACAAAATCATAAATTATTGGCAGTTGCATCTTAATCGATCGTTAAACACCTGAAAAGATGTTTCTTTCGAATGCAAGGATATTTCCTAGCATTGATGTAACAACGCTGGCCTATAGCGTATTAAAAATATAAAAGTATTGGAGAATTTCGACGGTGGTTCGCAAGTCTCGGTAGCTCAGCGGTTAGAGCATTGGACCGGATTTCCAAAGGTCGCTGGTTCGATTCCAGCCTGAGAATTCACTTGTGGCCGAGTTAATTTTTTCCAATATTTTTCTATTTAAAATTTACTATAATCATTTTGTTTTGTCCAGATATCGCGATTACTGTTGGTTTTTACGCGGTTTCTCGTCCATTCTTCGCAATGAACCACAACCTTCTCACAACGGGCACAGAAAACGACAGGTTTAAGGTAAATTTATATCATCATCATGATATTAACCGATATTTTACAGTCATTAAACTAATGTTTGTTTCTTCGAAATAAAAATTCTAAGTCAAAATTATATAGTAATAGCAATATCTGAAGACAGATAGACGTCCCAGTCACAGGATGCTAATGACTTTCTTCAATAAAGAAATTGCCTTTTAACAGCTCTTCAAGGAGACTCCTAAACATTAAATAAATACATAAATAATTGCATACAATCACACCAATTATTTAGCCCACATTAAGTTTCATGAAGAACTTGTGTTATGGATAGTAAATAACGGATAAACATACTTCTACTTTTTTTGTAAATATATACATGATATACATATTAAACACCCAGGCCAAGACAAATAGACATGTTCATGCACACAAATATTTGTCTTGTCCGGGGATCGAACCCGGGTCTGGCGCAGAAGGTAGGTTTATTACCCCTGCGTTAAACAGGTCGTCTAGTTGTGTATCAATTGATTCGCTAGTCCGTTACCTGTTGACCGCCGTGTCATCAACCAATGTTAAAAAGCATTTATTTCACATTAAAGGTTTTGAAACGCTTAGATTAAAAAACGAATGAATACTTGAATATTAACGAAACACAATGTAGCTCGTATATATTCGTATTTACATACACGTACGTACGTACCTAATTTTATTTTAGCAGAACAATTGAATTTGAGACAAAGCACTTGAGAATGTTAAACAAGCTTCGCGATGTTATGTTCCCAAAACCTATCTTTGTTACAAGAAAAGGCTCTTGTCTTTTTTTAAAGATTTTGTTGTTTTTTGTATTTTCAATGCTATTTTTATACTCATGATAAATTTTTAATAGAATAATATTAGAATTAAAAATCTACTCGGCTCCCAAGTTATTCTCAGACGTTCATATTTTTTTAATAAAAATTATCTTAAAGCTCTTGTCTTGTTTCGTACATCAAATCTGGGGGCTAATTGTCTAATTTTAAATCTATCGCAATCCCTTTCAATTCGTAATTTGAAAGTTATTCAGGCCGTCACTATTTGACATTTGAAAGGGATTGTGATCGGGACGCGTCTTAAAAGGTATGGAATAAACGAAATTGAACTGTCTAAGCAATATGACAGACGAAAATATCACAATCACAATACCTCTGAAAGGGATTGTGATAGATTTTAAATTAGACAATTAGGGGGCTGATTAGAGGATCGATTGATGTAATGATTGTAGTAGACAGTGATTATATCTAATGATGATTCCTTTCCAGCATTACTACACCTACGGTAGGATGTTATTAAAAATGGCGGAGGGTATCGGACGGTTAGTACTGTCGGGAAGAGAGATGAACAAACTCGCGGGGCTAACGGCGAGAGTTACTCAGCTACGTTCTGTTCTGGATGACGTCTACCATGGCCAGTACCAGCGCACTATGGTGGATAGAAACACTCAAGGGGGTAAGTTGATAGCCTTGTAGTATTACTACACTACGGCAGTTAGTAGTCTGGAAGAGAGTTGAACAATCTCGCGGGCCTTTTATTATTTTTTTTGAACGACGGGGAGACACTAAGCCTTTATCATACCTGATGATACGTATTGATAAGGCTGAAGATGGAAGCGAGCCTCTCCCGGAATCCTCAATCACTGAGAAACTGGCTATCTTATCTCTAACTGCCGGAACATAAGAATGCTGAAAACATTGTGCGTACGACTAAAGTTACTTAGCTGCGCTTTTTTCTGGACGAAGTCTACCGTGGCCAGTACCAATGTACTATAGTGGACAGGAATACGTAAGGCAGTGAGCAATCCCCTGTAGATATTCTTTTCTGGGGCAGGGTATCGGACGGTTAGTACTTCGGCAGGCTGTCTCAAAGAGAACTGAACAAAGCTAGCCGTTCTGGAGGAGATCTTTCGTGGCCAGTATCAGCGCACTTTGGTGGATAGGAACAGTAAAGGGGATAAATGAGTTTCCTCTTAATCGTATCACCTCGTAAACGCTTGGACACTACTATCGGGCAGGGTGCTGAACAAGCCGTTCGTTCGCTGCTGCGCGAATGCAGGAAAGGAGTTAGGGAACGACCGCCTGGTGCAAGTCCTTACTGGGCACGGTTGTTTTGGTAGGTTCCTGCACCAAATTTAGAGGGAAGAGTGAAAAATCCTGGCAGACGGTGGTCTAAAAGATACACGCGGGCGGAGGCCCGGTGCCTATCACTCCAATCCCGACAGTCTCCGCCCACGCGAGAAGGGAAAAACCAGAGTCTTAGTGGGTTCGAGTCCTACATAACCTCCCTGTCTCCCCGGATAGGGAGGTTTACGCGGGTTTTTCCCCCTAGGGAAAAAAGGGCGCTGAACAAACTAGCGGGTCGAACGGCGAGAGTTACTCAGCTGCGCTGTATTCAGTAGGCCTATTAGGAGTTTGGCAAACTTGGCGTTACAGTCAACGTTAACGTAAAATGTAGCTCTGACTCTTTCATATTTAGCGACTGTTTTAGCGACATGAGCAGTGTATCCGATAGTCTACGTTAACGTGTTTTGCAAATGTCATGTTTGGCAAACTCGTAATATTGATACTGGATTAAGTCTACCGTGGCCAGTACCAAAGTACTATGGTGGATAGGAACACGTGGATAGTCTTGTAGGATTACTACACTATATACGGTCAGTGTATCGGACTGCTACTACTGTGTTCGGTAGAGAGCTGACTAAGTTAGCGGGTTGACGCCGAGTTAAGTTTCACCACAGGGTCGGTTCCCGGTACAAATTGTACTCGGTTTACTTAGTGATAGTACCTTTTTATATGACGTTTACCACGTGTGTTGTTGTGTTCGTTATTATACCAGTTCTATTAAAACAAATAATATGATAACGCTATTAGCTAAAGAGGTCGAACCAGCCCCCTTATGGTCTAATTCCAAAATCAATTACAATCCCTTTCCAATTGTGCGATTGTGATAGTAATTTATGGAATTGTGTAACTTAAGGTGGAACGATTTTCATACAAAAAACAGTCGAGATAATCTTGGTAGATTAACAGAATTAATACTTAAATATATGTGCAACTATTTATTCTCGGGTATTCATTTGCGCTTAATTAATAAACAAACATTGTTTCATTCAGAAATCACCTATAAATGAACACTAAATTATTGCAAAAATTACGACTGTGTATGTGACAAATGTCGTGTACGTATACAAAAATCGCGACGTTGCCATTCCATGCGGCTAAGACGCGCAACGCGCGAAGTTGCCGCTCTTACGTTTGTCTCGATTTAATAATTGTTTAAATTTCTCTTTACTAGATTTTTCAGCTGTGTTGCCGTTGCGTCCCAAAAGAGATGAGTTTCGTCAGTAATAATTTACTTTGGGATTATGATATAAAGTTGTGATTTGTAGGATTTATCTTGACTCCGATTTTAAAAAATGCTAAACACGACTTATATTTTGTTTTTTATGCGTAAATCTTTTTTTCTCTCATCACTGTAAAAAAATAGAAAATAAGATTTTATAAAGGAAAAAAAAGAAACGAAAATTGTATCTGCTTCGTGCAAATAAAATTTACTTGTATTATGTAACGTACTTACTTAATTTTTTTTTTTTTTTATTTAGACAAATGTCATGTGGTCCCTTTTCAAATATTAAATTGTCCGCAATCACATCTACGTACTGACAACACCGTTCCGTATTTGTCATTTGTTTGTAGTATTTTTTCATTGTGACTAGGGAATGGGTCCAGTAAAAATTTCACTGAAATGAAAATTAAATATAAACGAAATTTATGAAATCTTTCAAAACGGGTGGAAATATTTCAGTTTTGAGTGAAATTTATTTTCTGACTAGAAATGATTTATTTTACGTAAATCTTAATGATTTAACGATCTTAATGATTTATTTTATTTTTAATTTTACAATTTTAACGTATTAAATGTTCACTTAGCTATTCAAAACATCATAAGAATGATGATAGCATAGAGATAAACATAGACTAAGCCAAATACAAAACATGAATTTGACGTCACATATCACTTGACTATTGTTTTTTCGACTATGAATCAGGACATTTGCGCGAAAAGCTAATAACGCGAAAGACTCTTACACGAAAAGCCGTTTGCTCGAATAAACATTTGCGCGAATAGTGCACAAATGTAATTAAATTTGCCTCAATTATTGGTCAGTTAGCCTTCAAAGACCGTACAGCGCATGAATGAATGTTAGCGCTATCTCAGCACTTTTTTTTCTAGATTGTACTTAACATTACATAATACATATTTAAGATACACAAGAGGTTAGCACTTTTTATTTTATAACCTCTCAGGCATCGGAAAACGAAAGACAATAGATATTTAATTGTTTCCAACCCCGGTGTTCGCTGCGCTGCTTTACGAATTAAGTATTTGTTGAATAATACAATTTCATTTTGAGGTAAGTACTTAATAGTAATTTTTTTTGGGGCATTTTTGCTTACTTACATGTTTTATGTATTAATATTTTATAATATAAATTAAAGCACGAAATTAGTTATATGCACATAAGTGCCTTTAAAGACTCAATCCTCAGAAACACGTGAAGTATCAAATTGATATTAATAAAGATTAAAGTCTATGGTTCCCCTGAACTGTAAAAATCAAGCTTCTAAGTTTTTACATCACCATAATAAATTATCGCAGTTAATTAAAGCTTTAAAGGTAGAATTTAACAAGATTTACAAGATGTAAAATTTCACCACATAAGTAAACAAAAAGAGTAAGTATAAAAATGGCGTCTCGAGCTTGATTCCAAAACTATTATAATATAAAATGGAGATTGTAACTAACAAACAAGTAGACAAAATATGATCATTTGCGCAAATTTATATACGCGCCAATATACCGAAAGGAGCTAAATGTATTGATTTTAAATAAAACTAATATAATAGTATTGTAGTATTGTACTAGCGGATCCTCGCGGTTTTACACGCGTGGTACCTGTTCCCGTGGGAATATCGGGATAAAATATAGCATATGTTAATCAGGGATAGTGTAGCATCCTAAAAGAATTTTTGAAATCAGTCCAGTAGTTTTTGAGTTTATTCATTACATACATACATACACATCTTTCCTCTTTATCACTACATAGTATAAAGCAAAGTCGCTTCCCGCTGTCTGTCCCTATGTATGCTTAGATCTTTAAAACTACGCAACGGATTTTGATGCGGTTTTTTTAATAGATAGAGTGATTCAAGAGGAAGGTAAAATAACCTTCAATATATAGTAGAGAAAAACTGTAATTTTTAAGGTTTCTAATGTGATGTCGTAAATGATTACATTTTTTCCGCTTACATTGCAAACGCAGGCTGAACCCTACGAGATTTATCAATATAAGGTAATAAGTATTTGTACACCTTGAAAATGTCTACAGAAAACTCCGCGGTCGTTTATGTTTATCTCTTATGGATAACCCACAATAGCATAAGTCGTGTAGTCCACGCGGGCGAAGCCGCGGGCGGGAAGCTAGTAATATTATATAGTATAGAAGTATAGAAAACGGTAACATGATGATCCAACAACCACCACCACTTTTTTTTTGATTGAGGAAACACTGCAATTTTAATCAAAATCTGTTCAGCAGTGGTTTAAAAAAAATATATTATAATGGGCAAACACACTAAGAAATCTTAAAATTTAGAGTATTACATTCTTGTCACTTGTGCAATTTAAAAAAGTTGCAATTGCATTTGTTGCAATTTATACATCAAAATTAATATTGTGATGTTATTTAAATAAACAATAATATAAAATAAATAATAAAAAAATAATAAAAAAAATCTACCATCAGAAGTTTCGAACCTTAACTCTTTGATATCTAAGCCGAGTACGTCGACCGCTGGGCTACTTTATCATTTTCAGCTGGGTCGAAATATTCTACTACAAGAAACTCAGAAATAAGGTATGCATGTGTGAGTGATTAGTAAAATTGGGAGACAGAAACACTCTCTCGAGATATTTGGATGATTTATGTACTACAAAAAGATAAATGTTGGTTTCGAAAATTCAATATTTATTTATAGAATGCGCTTATAGGATTTTGAGTTAAAAAGATACAAAGAACAATTAACAAATAAATAAAAACTACTAAATAGTGTAAGTAGCGCCATCTAACGACCGTTCAGCTTTTTGTAACTTAATCGTTCCACCTTAAAGTCGAAATCTCTTTCGGAACGAATGATGTTTTAAATGATACTTCATTTGACACTTCTCCATACATTTGAAAGTTATTTTCTCTGTCACTTTGCTTAGACAGTTCAATTTCGTTCATTCAATACCTTTCGAAACGCGGCGTAAATTAGACACTAAGCCCCAGGCCCGAGGGCGCAGTGGTACGCACTGATCCTACCTACGGCGCCAGGCGTCGTGGGTTGATCTCTACACAAGACAAAACTTTGCAATGAACATTTTTTGTTTGTTCTGTACCCCTATTACGAGTTTGCTTAACATGACATTTACAGGACTCGTGAGCGTAGACTATCGGATACACTGCTCATGTCGGTAAAACAGTCGCTAAATATGAAAGAGACAGAGCTACATTTTACATTAACGTTTACTGTAACATCGAGTTTGCCAAACTCGTAATAAGCCTACTGATATCGTAACACAATTGTAAGCTTCTTCGGAATCAGATCAATGTGTGTGATGTTGTCAATTTAATTATTAATTTATGATAAATTCGGCCACAAGTGAATTCTCAGATGGGACTCGAACCCACGACCTTTCGAAATCCGGTCCAATGCTTGATTTTTCCAATATTTTTCAATAAAAAAAATTATCTTATGTATTAAAATAGCATTGAAAAATGCACAAATCAAAAAATCATAAATTATTTAATTATGTTTGATTATTTAGGTGCAGAGTTGCCGTCGTTAATGGCACCGGGTGCAGGTCGGATCGTGTACCAGGACAAGATAATCCGCTTCGACAAGGTCCCTCTCGTAACGCCCAACGGGGATGTGCTCATCAAGGAACTGTCTTTCGAAGTCAGGTTAGTTACGATATTGTTGTGGTCTTTTAACGTTGTATTATCGGTAGTGATGATGATGTCCTCCTCGACGTATACGTCGACGGCGACACTCTGGCTTCATTGTTGTCTCTCGTGTGCCCGAATGTGACTCGCAAAGCCAAACTTAGTCTTAAATATGCGATTACAACTCTCGCAGTAAAGCTGTCCGATGGCATTACTTTAATTTACATTATTTTTATTTTCACCACGTTTGAGTTTATATTGTCTTTACTTCAGATATTTTTCTCCTTCATTATAGGTCAGGCATGAACGTCCTAGTCTGCGGCCCGAACGGCTGCGGCAAGTCATCGATGTTCCGTCAGCTGGGTGAATTGTGGCCAATATTTGGGGGAACTCTCACCAAACCACCTAAAGGGAAACTGTTTTATGTGCCTCAAAGACCTTACATGACACTGGGAACGTTGAGAGATCAGGTAAGATTCTATGTTTAGATTTAACAAGTGTACTAAGTTTTGGATGTTAGGTCAGCTAGGCGAACTATGGCCCATATTCGAGGGAATGCTTACCAAACCCCCGAAAGGAAAACTGTTTTATGTGCCACAAAGTACATGACACTGGGAACTGGGAACGTTGAGAGAGAACAGGCTGTAGAGTTAGCCTCTAGTTTATTATTAGGATTTTTTTAATTAAATAAAAAGTACTTTGTAGAAGACACAATCGATGCCTTGGTTAGCACCAATTCCAAAAAACTTAAATTAACTTATAATTAACTTTTTCAATTTGGTTTTTATTCTTTAAAGCATTTGAAGTTTATTATATTTCATTGTTTATTATACGAATTCGCCCTTTCCAGGTCATTTACCCTCAAACGCGAGAAGAGATGGTTCGTCGCGGTCGCACAGATGCTCAGCTGACCAAATGTCTAGAAATGGTACAACTGGCGTACCTCATAGCGAGAGATAACGGCTGGGACGCGGTCGAGGACTGGATGGACGTCCTCTCTGGCGGGGAGAAGCAAAGGATCGCGGTAAGGGCTTAGGGCTTTTGCGCAAAACACAGAAGCAGTTAGTAGTGCAACTGGCTACCACATAGCGAGAGATAACGGGTGGGACGCGGTCGACGACTGGATGGACGTCCTCTCTGGCGGGGAGAAGCAAAGGATCGCGGTAAGGGCTTAGGGCTTTTGCGCAAAACACAGAAGCAGTTAGTAGTGCAACTGGCTACCACATAGCGAGAGATAACGGGTGGGACGCGGTCGACGACTGGATGGACGTCCTCTCTGGCGGGGAGAAGCAAAGGATCGCGGTAAGGGCTTAGGGCTTTTGCGCAAAACACAGAAGCAGTTAGTAGTGCAACTGGCTACCACATAGCGAGAGATAACGGGTGGGACGCGGTCGACGACTGGATGGACGTCCTCTCTGGCGGGGAGAAGCAAAGGATCGCGGTAAGGGCTTAGGGCTTTTGCGCAAAACACAGAAGCAGTTAGTAGTGCAACTGGCTACCACATAGCGAGAGATAACGGGTGGGACGCGGTCGACGACTGGATGGACGTCCTCTCTGGCGGGGAGAAGCAAAGGATCGCGGTAAGGGCTTAGGGCTTTTGCGCAAAACACAGAAGCAGTTAGTAGTGCAACTGGCTACCACATAGCGAGAGATAACGGGTGGGACGCGGTCGACGACTGGATGGACGTCCTCTCTGGCGGGGAGAAGCAAAGGATCGCGGTAAGGGCTTAGGGCTTTTGCGCAAAACACAGAAGCAGTTAGTAGTGCAACTGGCTACCACATAGCGAGAGATAACGGGTGGGACGCGGTCGACGACTGGATGGACGTCCTCTCTGGCGGGGAGAAGCAAAGGATCGCGGTAAGGGCTTAGGGCTTTTGCGCAAAACACAGAAGCAGTTAGTAGTGCAACTGGCTACCACATAGCGAGAGATAACGGGTGGGACGCGGTCGACGACTGGATGGACGTCCTCTCTGGCGGGGAGAAGCAAAGGATCGCGGTAAGGGCTTAGGGCTTTTGCGCAAAACACAGAAGCAGTTAGTAGTGCAACTGGCTACCACATAGCGAGAGATAACGGGTGGGACGCGGTCGACGACTGGATGGACGTCCTCTCTGGCGGGGAGAAGCAAAGGATCGCGGTAAGGGCTTAGGGCTTTTGCGCAAAACACAGAAGCAGTTAGTAGTGCAACTGGCTACCTCATAGCGAGAGATAACGGGTGGGCCGCGCTCGACGACTGGATGGACGTCCTCTCTGGCGGGGAAAAGCAAAGGATCGCGGTAAGGGCTTAAGGCTTTTGCGTAAAACACAGAAGCAGTTAGTACTGAAACTGGCTACCTCATAGCGAGAGATAACGGGTGGGCCGCGGTCGAGGACTGGATGGACGTCCTCTCTGGCGGGAGAAGCGAAAGGATCACGGTAAGGGTTTAAGGCTTTTGCGCAAAACACAGAAGCAGTTAGTAGTGCAACTGGCTACCTCATAGCGAGAGATAACGGGTGGGACACTGTCGAGGACTGGATGGACGTCCTCTCTGGCGGGGAGAAGCAAAGGATCGCGGTAAGGGCTTTTACAGAAGCCGTACTTACATTTACCTTTGTACCATTTCTATAGGTGTTGATTGGTAGTAGAACTGGCCCCGTTGACAAGAAAAAATTAGATTCGTTATTGTCTATATTCGCCAATTAACTTGCGGTGAGACCACGTGATTTAGCGCGGCATATGCCAATCCCATACATTTAATTATTTTCGAACTTCGTTATGAATCGTTCATCCCGTGACCACGGCAGCTGTAAAGGTGCCGAAACGTCGGGAAAATAAAAAAACCCCTAAAAAACCTAAAAATACGGACAATTACAACTTAGTTCGTGGAAATATAGCGCGTTTGATATCCGTAAAAGTTGTTTTATTTCAATGAACAGTGCGCGCCAAAACATAAGATGTACGTATTCATTATCGTTTTTGAATTGTTACTTTGGCTAGGGTCCCTGTTTGCTCTCTCGCCATAACAACAAATGTGTTCAACATTGTTCTGTTCCGACAGTTAGAGATAAGATACCCGGTTCTTCAATTTTTTTTTGCATTAGGACTTTTGCGCAACACAAAAAAGCAGAGATGATGCAACTGACTACCTCATAGTGTGTGACAAAGAAGTTTTAATAACATTTAATGACATCATAATATTATTGACATTTATAGTAAGACGACCATCCACAGTAAGGACATCTCGCGGCCGTTTGCCTTTGCGTTACCGCTCTCCATAGTGTGTCCCGTGCCCACTACGCGCATGCGCGGTATATCGTGCATCTTGTTGCCATGCACTATCAACCAATAACAGCTCTGCATCACCCGCGCCCGCGCCTCTGCGCATGCGCGGAAGCTCGTCGCCGCACACGCGGCCCGTTGACTCGCGCCGGTTCAGTAGTCCGGAATCACAGCGCCCATTGACCGCACGTTTGCGTAGTTTTAGTTTCCCGCGCTCCGCGACTCCATATTTGTTGAAACAGTGTCCGCCTGCTACCGTGGTGTTTTCCAACCGATTTTGTGTTCTGTACAAGTGACGTTATTTTATTTATACATTCCCTATATTCCCTTGGGAGCCACGTCTCCCATACTGGCAACCCAACGTGGTTTTCGCGATCATAATTTGTGTTATTTGTGTACCTACCTAATCTCGTCGCGGACGAAAGATGCCTAATACGCGGAATTATAATTATGACGCTGAAGAAACCAACAACCCACGCACCCAAGATGCGAATTCTACTGCCGCCGCCGCCGCTCCAGAAGCCGTCGGCGCCGCCACGGGAAACGTGACCATGTCACAAGAAACCCTGGCAGCCCTATTTTCATCGCTGCAACAAACCCAAAATGAGTTCTGCAGTCAGCTGATACGGGAGTTACATAGATCGTCAACGCCGAATATGACGGAAACAGCCGCCGCCGCCACGTGGACTGGTAATTTCGCAAAATGTACGGCGCGTTATGGCGGCCGGCCAGATGAATCGATTGACCATTTCGTCGATTCAATTGTTACATACAAAGATTGCTTGAACATATCAAACGAAAATGCATTGAGGGGCCTTCCAATGTTATTTACCGGCCACGCCGCGATTTGGTGGCAAGGAATAAAAGGCACAACAACATGGCAGGAAGCCATTTTTAAATTAAAGTCCGCGTTTGGCGAAAGAAGGCCACCGCATCAAATTTATAGAGAAGTATTCTCCCTTTCGCAACAGGATAATGAAAAAACTGATTTTTTTGTGGCAAGGGTAAGGGCCCTGTTTTCTAAACTTCCGTACGGAGACATAAGCGAGAAAGTGGAATTAGATATGACCTATGGTGTCTTAAGCAGACATATCCGTAAAAGAATAGACAGAGAGAGTGTCGATACATTCGAGGAGCTTCTGAAAAAAGCTCGAGCCGTAGAAGATTCATTCGAAGAGGTGGAGAGGATTCACCGCCCACTCGCCACGACGTCGCCATGGCCCCCGTCCGTCGTACGGCGCCCGCCCACGAGTTCGTACCGCCCGCCCGCGAATTTGAACCGATATAGTAAGACGACCATCCACAGTAAGGACATCTCGCGGCCGTTTGCCTTTGCGTTACCGCTCTCCATAGTGTGTCCCGTGCCCACTACGCGCATGCGCGGTATATCGTGCATCTTGTTGCCATGCACTATCAACCAATAACAGCTCTGCATCACCCGCGCCCGCGCCTCTGCGCATGCGCGGAAGCTCGTCGCCGCACACGCGGCCCGTTGACTCGCGCCGGTTCAGTAGTCCGGAATCACAGCGCCCATTGACCGCACGTTTGCGTAGTTTTAGTTTCCCGCGCTCCGCGACTCCATATTTGTTGAAACAGTGTCCGCCTGCTACCGTGGTGTTTTCCAACCGATTTTGTGTTCTGTACAAGTGACGTTATTTTATTTATACATTCCCTATATTCCCTTGGGAGCCACGTCTCCCATACATTTGTAATTTTAGTGAAAGTTGGTTTTAAGTAGGTATCTTTTGTTTCGTTTACTATTTGACATCTTAGTATGTACGTATCTTAACGGGGTTTTTTGAATTTCCCGACGTTGCGGCAGTGCCGTGGCTATCCCGTCTTCCCGTCGGGCGTCATCCCGTGACCACGGCAGCTGAAAAGGTGAAACCCCTAAAAAACCTAAAAATACGGACAATTAGATCTTAGTTCGTGAAATAAAGCGCGTTTAATATCCGAAAAAGTAATTTATTTCAAACTTAGTACGTTTTTTTTTTTTTGTGCAAAACACAGAAGCAGTCTCATTGCCCTTTAAACAAAATTCTGGAGAATACTTAGTCAATTTCACCAATTTTAGACATACTGACCTAAGTGATCGCACGCAGTCATAGAGTATATAAAAACTATTGAGCAAATAAACGGTTGTAGAATATATGATCACAAAATTGGTAAAAATATTTGTTAAGAGTTTACTTATTACTTCATCATCAGCCCGTGGTCGTCCACTGCTGGATATAGGCCTCTCCTAGCTCACGCCTATTTTGGCGTTCATAGGAGACTATTAGCCTACTGCTACCACGCTGGTCAGACGGGTTGGTAGAGGGTTTGTTTCAAGTTTTCCTTCTCTCGCACAGGTGTTCAATGCGTCGGGCCTCTTAGTCGACTCTTACGACATCCCAGGCTTGTATTCTTAGGCCGTCACCACACGGCACTTACCTACTTTATATTACCTTATTTTAGAAAGTCTAATATTTATAAGCGTAATGTCGATTCCAGATGGCGCGATTGTTCTACCACGAGCCGCAGTTCGCTATCCTTGATGAATGCACGAGTGCAGTCTCCGTTGACGTCGAAGGGCAAATGTACCAATACTGCAAAGAGGTGCGTAAATATATAGAGATGTTGTACAATGTAAATATTTGGAGATGTTAGTTGTTTAACGACCATCGTAGCTGGATAATGTTTCACTGTCCCGCTCGCTCACTCAAGACAGCACCATGCGCCAAATCATAACTGGTGATATTATTATTTATTTATTTATTTTATAATATTACAAATGATAAAATCATTACTTAATCTCGCAAAAGCTTACAAGAGGTTTGTCTGCTAGTTTGAAAATTAAGCAAAAACAATTAGTACTTATCAAAAGTTAATAGTAGATTATGGACTAAGAGGATAAAGCAATGTCTTATGTCACGGGCAGCATATTGAATCCTGAGCGAAATAAAGGATTCTGTAGTTAATTGCCGAACGTAGTGAGGGAAAATTATAGTAAGAATCCCGAATGAAGCAAAGGATTCAGGTCCGTCCAAGGCTAAGACACTTTTATCCCCGAGGAGCATACTCTACTTTATACACCTACTGTGACGTTAAATTAAATCGGCCAAGTGCGAGTCGAACTCGCACATGAAGGGTTCCGTCTCTCACCCAAGGTTGCCTGGAAGAGATTACTATGTAACAATTGGACCGCCTATTGTGTGTTACTCTTTTTTGTCATACCCCACACGTAAGATGAAAAAAAATATTTTTTAGTTTTAGTTCTTTGTATGGGGAGCCCCCCTTCAATATATATATTTTTTTATTTTTGTTTAAAAACCGTAAAGCGGTTTTCAGAATACATCTACCTACCAAGTTTCAACTGTGTAATCCTCATAGTTTTGGAATAAAGTGGCTGTGACATACATCGGAAATTATAAAACTAATAAATAACAACAATTTAACAATTCGTGGATAAACATATCGAAAGGATCGAAAATCACCGTTATTTCTTTAGATATTTAGTTCCGTAGGCAATTCAATGATAATTTTCATTATATCTGTGACCAAGAGTCAAGACTACACACATTCACAACTTGATGATTTGCCATGTTTTACTGATGAAAGATACAAAAAGGCACCGAAATTAAAGAAATAGCTATTACATTATATTTGAATGAGTGCACAAATGTCATCATCATCATCAGCCTCACCTAGCTCACGTCACGCCTATTGTGGCGTTCATAGAAGGTTTTTTCGAAACTTTTTTGATAGAACTTCTATCAAATTTGAAATTTGTTGACATTTTGGCGTTCCAAATTTATACGTTATCATAATTACCCAAGGGAAGTTCCATACAATATTACCTCCCTCCGGGCATTAATAGCTTACTTTCAAATTGAGAATGCTACACCCGCGCTCGTCCCCCGCACACGCACACATAACCACGAGAGATTTTACAAGCACACATGCTCAGGTGTCGCTTCTTTTCGCGTAAGCGTATATATTCTTTAGCAGAGGTGCGTAAATATATAGAGATGTTTTACAGCAGATAGATGCGTTAATATATTATTATGTTTAGAGATGTCTGTCCACGAATTGCAGGCTGCCTAATCTCGTACGTCACCGTTTGAGCACTTGCCAGTTTCTCGGTTTTCATGTAGTTGTTGTTTAAAATTTATAGAACGATTAATATACAATTCTTCATCTATTTTCTTGACAGATGGGCATCTCCCTATTCACGGTGTCCCACCGCAAGTCGCTGTGGAAGCACCACGACCACTACCTCCAGATGGACGGCCGCGGGGGCTTCAAGTTCGAGCCCATCGACAACGAAACGCTTGAATTCGGATCGTGATCGAATCGTAACCGGGTCGAGATCGAATCGTTTTCGAATCGGAATCGGATCGTGATCGCATCGTGTACGAGTCGGATGGTAGTTAGTAAATGTTTTGTTGGAATGCAATAGGTTATTGATTGCTTTAAATGTCTATCAACAGTTGTAAATTGGATTGTTTGTTTCCACATAGAATATTCTGCGTAAATCAATTATTTTGTTACAAAACTAGAATACGTGTGTTTTAAAACTATGCTTGCTATTGAATCTTCATAGTATATTTTATTATGATGTTAAAAATATTCAAATTCAATTTGCCAAAAAAATATATTGCCGTAAACAGTTGTTACCATAACAATATACCTAATGAAGGAATTAAGTTACAGCAAAGTCAATTTATAAATATAGCATAATCTTGTTACCTATTTTAAATAATTTAAGACTATTAGGGCCGGCAGATAAGTTCTGCATAGTTTATAGGACAGATAATTTGACATATTTTTCATTTAACAACTGTCAAATTATCTGATCAACTATTCAGAACTTATCTGCTGGTGGTGAAACCGGCCCTAAATATACATTCAAAATGCTGCCTACTTAAAAATCGTAAAATATATCTTAATTTATAACAGCGATATAAAGTTAGTTAATCCAAAAAAATAATGACATAATATTAAGTTTAAATCAATTATCATTGTTTATATTTATATAATAAGAATCAGTAATTATTATTCATTATTTATTTATTTCTATGGACAACATAATTATGGTTTTAAGGTTTCTTTAGCCATTAAATAGAGGTAAAGGTTCAGTTTTTTGAATGATGTCATATTATCTTTCTTTAAAAAATGTAATGTGATTATGTATGTGATAAACTGAAAATATAATGCTCGTTCGTTTAATCCAATTAAAATACTATTTGGGGCGCTAGAATATATATTTTTACTATGTATTATTTTATTTACAATATATCTAATGTTGACTGTTGGAAATATAATTGTTAAAGAACGAGTTGTCTAGCTCTAAGAGTTAAAGTACAATTTTCATAACTTATATATTTAAAGATGTAAATATATTTTACATTTGTTTTAAATGTAATCCTAATCCGAGTAGAGGTCCCAATTTCTAGGTTAAAATAATGTAAAAAAATTACAAAAAAGAAAAGGATTGTATAATTAATGAGTCCTGTATAAGTATATATAATTATTATAAACTATCTGATCAAGACAATTAGGCGCATGACAGCTGAGAAAAACTTAAAAATCTAATTAAAAACCAAAATTTCAAGAAGCGGTAATCAATCAGTTAATAACTTTAGCGCTAATAAATCCGATAATAAGAGAAGTACGGCGATAGAAGTGGGTTGCAGGAGCCAAAAGTGGAAATACCGCATTCCTGTCATTCGCCTAATTGTCTTGGTCGTGTAGTATACAGGACAGACAATGTAAAAAAAATATTTTTCTGAGCAAAGTATAATTTTATGGTCACAACGATTAATTTAGAATTTATAGATGATAATAATGCTCTGCTTAATTATTTTAGGAGTATTTGAAAATACATTAATGGCTACGAAATCGACATAATTCAATTGGTTACTTTGAGCAAAATCTAAACATCACAACACAGAGCACATAAAAGAGATGAGAATGAGCATATCACGCATGCAGTTTGTACTAACGTGACCGACAATTAGGCGTGACAGACAGCTAAGAAAAACATTTTGCAACTAAATGCAAAGCAACATTTCAAGATGTGCTAATCAATCACTTAGTCACTATAGCACTGATTAATCAGTTAATAGGCGAAGTACAGTGATAGTGGCAAGGTGCGGGCGCTAAAAATCCGAAACCGCGTTCCTGTCATGCGCCTAATTGTCTTGGTTGTGTAGTACTAAAGAACTGGCATCTCGAACACGCGGCTTATAGTAGCGGAAAATATGGTACAGTCCGGGAACTTCCCTGTTGTTCAGTAGGTTTTTTTTTGAGAAACGATATTTCGGAAAGTATGAAGATTTAAGAAAAAATATATTTATAAAATGACATACCTACTAAAGCTCTATTCTTTGTGATTTATACGTTTTCTATAAGTCTATTACTTTTTGAGATAACTTTCTTCAAAAAAACTACTGATCAACCGGGAAGTTCCCCGATTGTACAAAGGGGAATGAATGGTCAGCTTCACTGTTTTGCACAAAACGGTGGCAACGCGTAACAGCCAACTAATCCTAACCTCTTTCTTGTGTACTGTGCTGCCTACCAACAACCAGACGGCACGATTCTCATAAACCAAAATATAATTAAGTAAGGGCGACTACCACCAACTGTCAGTAAACACATTAACGGCCGGTTTCAATAGTCTATCCATAACAAGAGGTAGGCCTATCTTGGCTACGTTACTTAGCAACCACTGTTATTTTGGGTTATATTGGGCTGAATAAAAAAAATCTAAGCAACAAAGCTCTAATAAGCCTATCTCTTACTGTAGATAAGTTATTGAAACCGACCGTTAGTTAGCGCTAATCATTTTTAAAATGACATTCCAGTTCAGTCATTCGTTTGAATTAAAAAGTGATAGCGCTATGTTTAAAATTTGTTTAGCGGTAAACATATTTAATTTCAGTTGACAAAAGTCCGACTTAATGTTAAAACTTTATTCATTTGCATTAAGATTCATATTCGTTTGGAGTGCAGAGGGGTTGCGTACGACCAACGACTTTGGCATATGTACCTGTAAAATGAATTTAGTACATACATGATTTCAGCATTGTTGTGTTCCGGCAGTTAGAGATAAGATAGCCAGTTCCTCAGTGATTGAGAATTCCGGGAGAGGCTCGCTTCCATCTTCAGCCTTATCAATACTTAACATCAGGTATGATGAAGGCTAAGTCTCCCAGTTGTGAATATATAAAAAATAATTAAATACATCTGATTTCACTATCCTGCTGTGATTACAAAGGGTTGGCGCATACAACAGCCGCTCATATAAAATGTACGAAAGTGAAGTAGAAGGATCTAATATGTTGCTATAGATGAGTTCAGTTAATATGCCTTTAACTGAACTCAGCTAAATAAAATGAATTATGTGCATTTTATCAATCAATAGACGACGATGTTATTCATTAAGTTAATGAAGAATGTTGTTTTTGTAAAATCTCTGTGATAAGTGTGGATTTGTTGTCTATATCATATTCTGGCGCTGGGTCAATAAAAAAAGGTTGAGGAACAATTTGTGTTTTATTTTATTTTTTGCTTGCTGTAAAGGTTTGTTGAATTAATGTTTCGTCTATCATGAGACCACCAGCGGTCTCACAACAATGAAATATTTATTGTCTCATTTTCCCATAAGGATTAGCAATTCCGAAGAGTTATTTAAAACCTACTCTTCAGTTTCGCACTTCCTTTCACATTTAGAGTTACCATTTTATTTTGGTTGGAGATCTGGAGAATAGTAATTTAAAATATATTTTTATAAAAATAAAAATATTACTATTTAAATAGTTTGGCTTTAACAAACATTAAGTGGAAAACGCACAAGGACTTTGTTTTGGAAACTACAAAATTATGTCGTCATTTGTGAGTCAATCTCGAACTTTATTCTTGAAAACTCCCGCTATGCTAGTTTGCGTCGTCGTATGACGTAAAATGACATTACCAGTTCTTTTCACGCGTTTGAATACGACTATTTAACATTAGTAAAATATTATTTAAAATTATTAACTTAATCATACGTTTATACCTTCAAAATAAATACAAATAAACTTTTCTTATAAGATAACCTAAGCGTAAAGGTTGTTTTGAGAAAAACATCACAGAAATCAATATTTTTTGACGTTAAGAACCTAAAACGAAACGTCAAAGTGTAGCACTTTGCATCAGCTGTTGTAGAAAAAAAGTTAACGGGATATCGCGAAGGCGACCGACTGGTCACACTGTCGGCCACATCAAAATCTGGGGGTCTGGCGTGTGACCCTGTTATTTCTATTCTGCAATAAAATAGCTGTGTAATCTAAGATAAGCCTCGCGCCATTAAAATAGTGATAAAGTGGAAATTCTAGTGCAATTTATGTGGAAAATATGGAACGTGCTACAGGAACAGAAGTATACGGGTGTGGCTCGCCTCAAACCTCGGACATAACGCTGAATATACAAACGACAACGGGTGGTAACTTCTCTATCAGTTTGAACGGTAAAAATACAGTGGAGCACCTCAAGAAACTCGTATCAAAGAAACTAAAAGTGTCAAAAGATCGAATATGCCTCCTACATCGCGAAAGGTAAGTAAATCTGAGACGCCAAGCTTATTGTCAAACATCACGGAAATAATGTTGCGTCGATACGATGACGCATCCGCGTCCTTTGACTCCGATATTGATGTATGGTTTTGTCTTCGCAGACAACTTAGGGATGGCACCCTCGAAGAAAATGGGTTGCTGGACGGATCGCGGGTCATTCTACTGCCGAGCGTCGAAACAGGCCTCTTGGTTAGTACCTACGTCATATTGTTTCGAAATTCCAATTTAGTACCTCATGATAATCACGTGTTTCATAACAATGTGAAACTAATCAATAGTCATTTATCTGTGTTTTAAATGTTTATTGCATTTATTTACTAGTTAATCGATCCTTTATTTATACTGTTGTTGTTCACTGTTTACAGAGTCAAAGACCTGAGAATTCTGTGATGCAAGCATTAGAGTCCCTAAATGATACACAAGTTAATGATTTTTTGAGTGGGAAGTCCCCTCTAAATCTAACCATGAGGTTAGGTGATCATATGATGCTGATTCAGTTGCAGTTGTCCACCTTAAACTCGAGTTCCTCAGGAGGTTCCCGCTCCTTGCGTACTTCCACTCCTACTAAAACCTCTGCTTCCTCTACCCGGACTAAATGTGATACCAGGGAAACACCCAGCCCTCAGAGTACACCACAAAAGTCATATGACAATGAAGATGCATTTGAAGACAGTGACAAAACAAAACATGAAAGCACAACACATGTATTACAAAAGCAAGATTTGGAAATGATACAAAATGCCTTTGATTTGTATAGGTCAATGGCTGAAGAAAAATATGCTGAGAAAAATGAATCTTGTGATGAGAAGGAAGAATCAATGGACACTACAAACTGCTCACTGTCAGATTTATCAACTACGTCTTTAGAGAACGAACAGTCTCCAATCAAATCATTATCGAATTTGGTATCTAGCCCTATTGATGCATCTACCTCTGAGAGCCGTGAAGCTGCTCTTGTGAATACAGTTAAAAATAATTTGATAGACTTACTATCTCAAAGTAAGCTTAGTAGTGATGTGATCCCTTCTACAAGTGCCATCTGTGACCAGCCGTGTCCTTCCACATCTTCCCTGACTCCAGATAGCTCATTAAGTGACGACAGTGACAACTTCACTGACCAAAGTTCATTCCTCGCTGAGAGCACCATTGATGAGTATCCTATGGAAAATCTTTTTAACAGTGCTGTAGATAAAGGTCTTTTTGAAGAACAAGATGAGTCTATGATGGACAGGGAGATATCAAACCTAGCTACAACTAGTCACGGAGTCCAAGAAACTACAACTGGTCCGTTGCCTTCTTTCCAAAGCATAAATGAACCTCTAAAAAATAAGCGCTTCCAATATTTACTACATAAAACTTCAAAGTTTAAGCATCCTATTGGGCAAAATAAACAGAAAGCTTTTATGCAGTCTGTTGTAAATAAACACAAGAAGAGAATGCAAATAAGACAAGATGGTAATGCTGCGCAGCCTTCTACATCCAGAACGGATCCATACATTACTAATTCTAGGAAACTTATCCTTCAACCAAGTAGTAGTGCTCAGGCCAGTAGTTCTCAAGCTGATGATAATGCAACACCTTCCACATCAAAACAAGTACCTTTCAAAGCACCAGATGCACCGAAGAAACCTCAAAGAGCTTCACCAACCCCTCCTGTTGACACAAAAGCCTTAATAGAAGCATCTAAGAATTTAACTCAGAAGTTAAAGAAGCTGTCCAAGGAGGTGTTGACGAATAAAATTGCCTTGCGAACTGCGGAGGAGGCAGTGCGCTCGAAGATAGGCCCTGGGGCTGTGATAGAGTCCATGAAGCATCATGGCAAAGGAATATATTCAGGGACATTTTCGGGCACGCTCAATCCTGCTTTGCAAGACAGGTAAAATAATATATAATTTAATGATTATGATTACATTTGGAAATAGATACTGTTTGTAACTGGTTATTGGAGTTTGCTCAAGAAGAAATGTGCTTACGTTGCACTTGATGTTGTCTTCCAAACTCATGAATCATCTTCATCATTCTTAGTTGTTTCTATTCTTGCTTATCTCTTCATTTATTATCTTAAATGAGGTTATAGGTAAATTAACAAAGGCCATTATTTGAAGTCCAAAAAATTATATTGAAAAACTATCCTAAACATATCTTTTTTTATTCCAGATACGGACGACCAAAGAGGGATATTTCCACAATTATTCACATATTGAATGATTTACTGTGTGCTACACCACCAATCGCTTTATCTCAGGTGATATTCTGTTACTTTTATTATTAAAAACTCATCTAGATAATCTCCTGATCTTGCTCAGAACCTAAATTATTGACAGGGTATTGTTTCTTTTCTATAAATCTATCTACATCTGTTAACATACATATGTATATACATATTTAAATTGAAAACTACTGGTGTCTGAACCCATCTTCCTCAATATTTGGATAAAAGACCAGTTTCTGCTTACAGTGGTAGCTGAAAACCGAATTGAGAGAAATTTTTATTTTTTATTATGTGGTAATATCGGGATAAAAATATATTGTTTTAATCCAGGCTAAATACTATCGGTGTTCCAAATTTCATCGAAATCCGTTCAGTAGTTTTTGCGTGAAAGAGTAACAAACAAAAAAAAAACATACTTTCGCATTTATAATATTAGTAAGACAATTGTAATGTGGTTAATTCTGTATTTCAGAAGGAACCCAAACACACCTGCTCAGCGAGCACCGTGGACACGTCTAGCAAATGCTCAAGCTGCAGCCAGTCATGTCCGCGCGGCCAGTGCGATGGTCACCCATCCACTTCTCAATCATGCGCCTGCGACAACGACTGCCAGTGCACGAGACTACACCCTAACATATGCACATCCTGTGCAGGAAAGTCCGCAACTGGAGAAACCTGCAAAAAATGTGATACGGCCAAAACTCTAGCCTTAGAGAACTCCAAGACCAAGTGTAAATTGGAGCAGTTGCGACTCGTCATGCAGCAGAAGAAGCAGCGCCGCGAAGCGCGGAAACTGAAGACGCTTCCTTATACGACCGCGCCGCCCAAAGCTATAGCGGCGCCGGACCAGACGCAGCCCATGCAGGAGGAGATAGAGACGCTTGCCTAACACGCGATCCTGTTTTAATTTACGTCCGATCGCGCCTTACCGTGCGTTTTAACGATACGCTGTCGCATGAAATTGACGTTTGTGTGGATATCCTCCCGCTGAAGACTAGACGATTTGGCAACGTAGCGTTAACGCGCAGCATTAATATTTACATAATGTGCATCGGGCATCGGCCGACTGGGGATATATTATTTATGAAGTAACCTTTTTAATTTCCGACATTAAAGCAAAGGCCTACGAGTGTGTTTAAAATCGACAGGTATATTTAGTTTGGCTCAGTGTTTAAATGCGAGCTTCGGGGCTTTTTGCCGATGGCGAATGTATTCTTGTGGAAATTTATCTCTCACCCTCAAAAATATAGACTGACTTTCGCGTCCCTGTGGCGGTGGCAGATAATTCCAATAAACTTATCGACTCTGTGCAGAGATATATTTAACGCTTCGGATGCTTGTGTGTGAATATGAAAAAGCGGTCGAGGGTGGTCGGCACCCAAATGAATATTCTAAATTACCATTTGACTAAGTTTGGTTTGTAGACGTAATATTATTAAGTGCTATTATACGCATGTACAAATGATACAAGATTGAATAGCGAAATCACTAGTTTAAATAGCTGTAGCAGCCATAAGGTCCGGTTTAGTTGCCTGGTGCGGCTCCAATTGATTTTTGTTGTTATATTTTAGAGTATATTTTATTATATTATTGGTTCAGTCACCTTTTAGACATTCTTGTACCTAGTTTAATTTTTTAATACTACTATTTCATTGACATGACTTTCAAAATTAGGTCTCAAATAAAATTTATCAATGACCATTTAACAGGGGATTGTGGCATTTCTTTGAAAAAGTTGTATTTCTATAAAAAGGACTACTGCAAAAAAATATTAGTAGATAATTGGCACTGTTATTCTAAAGTTATTTTTTTGTTTTCTTTTCTCCTTTCACGGATATGTTGTTAAATCTAATAAATGTTTTCTGCATAAAACATAATTGGTTTAGTTTTTTTTTATTATAATATTTTGTTGTATTTGTGGAAACACTAGAAAATCATGTAAAACACCAAGCGCTATAAATGCAATCACGTATAATCGAGACGGCGAGTTAGATTAGGCGTAGCTTTGTAAATACCTATTAAGCATCGATAGTGGTAAAATGCATTTTAACTATACTTCAATTTTATATAAATTATGAGAAAGTATTATCGTTAAATTGCTATAGTGATGAAGGGATTTGTTAATTTTTGTTATATTTTGTGTGAATACAAAATCATATAAGAAGCTATTCATTTACCTTGTAGGTATACTGAAGTGAATATTTTTTAACTTAGAATCGAAAAATCTTATAATTAACATAGCGCTTATTAAACATTACGTTTCGAGGAAAGAATAGATGGTATAGTGAAGACAAGCTACGTTTAGTAGGGTCAGCAAGCAGGGTGCGATTGTTTTATACTGTGATTAGAATGGAATGGAATACATTAATAAACATACATAATTTTATATGAGTTTAAATGTCTGCTAGGATCGTTAATCGGGATATAATATAAGCTAACATCGGAAAATAGGTACTTTTAAATTACGCCCTTACTAATAAAAGTTGTTTATCGGATGTATTGTTAAACAGTGTGTAATTAGTAAATAGGCACATGTAATAATATTTATAGGTTCGACATAAAAGAGAACACCACAGATCATTAGAGAAGTAAATACAAAACGCACATTAGTGTGATGTAAATCTGATAATACGAGTCTTCGAGATTCGAGTCTCCTAACTTTTTACATAAAAATAAATAAAAAAAATCAAAAGCATCGGTAGTCGTAGCTTAAAGCGTTAACGATAATCTAAGTTAGGCGTATAGCGAAACTATCATTTAAGTAAAACCTAACAACTACCGTTAATAGTACAAATTACTCTCGCAAATACCGTTAATCGTAGTCGCAGTCCGTACATAGTGAACTTCGAAATGGTAGGCCTTCTTAGAATGAAGTCTTCCAGTGTCGCGCGCCTTCGAGGGACGGAAGGACGCCTCCGATGATCGTTCAAGCAATAACGAGTATCACTCCTCACTTCTAAGTGCCTATTAGTAGGTTAGTCGTGCCATGTGTACCTTAGATTCAATTAACGACTTCGGCAGCGTACTCTCTTACGTTGATCTCCTACCAACATCTGATCTGGTTCCAAGATCTCAATGTATATTATTATCCATTTTGAATTTCAAATGTAATATGATTCGTCATGGTTTGTTAATCCTGCCGTCTTGTAAATAAATTGTTACCAATCGTATATTTTAGTCGTGAGTTTTTGTTATAAGGTTTGAGGGAATCGTGATTGTTTTTTTGTCTTTGTATTTGCATGTCTAGTGAGGAGAATAAAGTTACATAACAAAGCTACTATGTTGTTTTATAATTATCGCCCGTCTTCAAATCATTAGAAACTTTTCCTATTCTCGATTGTAGGAGGAACGTAAGAAATATTATTAAAGTTGGACAAAATAAAAATATGAACATTTATTTTAAAATGTTTAATTTACCGATTGTCATGTGTGTATTGTGTAAAGTATAAACTACCCACACGCTCATTCTGTTCGAATGAGAAACAAAATAGTATTGCTTATAAATCTGATATGCAATCAACAATTCACAACACAATATACAAATACTACTATCTATTACAATGTCTTACATATTGTTCAAATGTAACACGAGCTTAAAGTTAATTTACGTAGGATAGTTAACAGAATCTGAGACCTAAATTACGTAACAGAATCGAAAACCTAACGAGGGATTAAGAGCTAGGACCGACACTGCGCTGGCCGACAAAAACAATGTACTTCTCTGAAATTATTTTATTTTTATTATAAAGTTCATCTCATATAAATTAGCACATAACCCACGCGGTGGCACGCACACAGCCGCCGGCGCGGAGGCTCCGCTTCTTACAAAATGTCGGAGCGGAATTTCCGCGCCGACGGAACGATTCTAAAGGACTGACCCGCATTCATTTCAATGTAACAAATCCAAAGCATCTTGACATACTGCTCGTTGGTACACTATTATCTAAATTTGCGAACGCAAACAGATTTGTATTCAATTATCATCTATTTCAAAAATTTGCTACACAAAGCTAAAAATGCAAGATCGAGTGAAACGCATTTATTAACAATAACAACTTAAACTATCGGACATATAAACTCATTATATACACCTAACCACATTCAATTGATAAATAATAATAAAAATGAAATATCGACTTTTCACAGCGTCACAACACTTTCATCAAATCATCACACACGGGTCAGTCCAGTTTTCTGTTTAGAATAGGAGGGTGCTCATGCCTCCCATCTCGGCTTGTTCCTTGACGAAGATCTCGAAGTACTGGTATATGATGGTGACGGCGAGAAGTATACCGGTTCCGGAGCCAATAGCGCCCAGGAAATCGGCTAAGACCGAGAGGGCCCCGATACAGAGGCCACCGAAGGCTGCTGCTGTGGGGATGTACCGGTTCAACTCGTGGATCATGGAGTTGTCTCGATGACCTCGCATCACCATTTGCTGTTCTTTCAGCTGTTTCGCTACCTGGGGATGAGGGAAAAAATTCAATTAATTTAAAAAACATTCAGGCAACTGTAATTTGTGTATATTTGGATTATGTCAAATAGGGCAGAGGTAGAGATCAGGGGGGTTACTCTTGACAGAATCGCGTTGAGATCGAGATTAAATGTCAATAATTATTACTGATTTACGACGTTGATTCGACTTTAATTGCCGCTAAAATCGATTACTAGCGTACAAAATTGCTTCATTTACTGATTTCAAGTATTAATTTTTAGTTTAATTACTTATTTTAAGTTACTAATGCGATCGCGTCCAGAGTAAGGTGGCTGAATGGTATATCGACCAGAAATTCGCAGCAACCACTACTTTTTTTGGTTAGGTTACATTATATTATAACAGACTGTGAGCAAAATTATTATAATTGAATGAGGGTTGTTCAATTATAATAATTTTTAATCCAGTACTTGGAGAAGGTCACTCAGGAACATGAACACTGTACAACAATGCGAGAAGCAGATTGTGAGCGAGCGACTCAGGCGGTCTGAAGTAGTAGCAGAGTCTTTAGCTTGCATACAGTGGTATTATCCATACTTACATTCAGATAATATGTCAATCCAGGTTTTGCAGAAGGACAGAATATAAAGCAGCACCTACCTAATCTAACCTATAACTACATTTAAAATCAAATGATCATGAAAAACTTACATCCTTAGCCGATGAGCCAGAAACATCGATCCAGGTCTTGGAGAAGAACGCACAGGATCCCAACATGAACACTATGTACATCAGAGCGTGTAGCGGATCCTGAGCGATGTGAGTGAGCGACTCGGGCGGGCTGAAGTAGTAGCAGAGCCCGCCCACGGGGTACGCCCGCGCGGGGCCGCCGCCGCCCACGTCCGCCCAAACGCCGAGAAGGTTCACGAAGAAGTTACCGCTGAACTTCACTGCCAGCATCTGTTGGGCAAACAATTCATTAGTTAGGATTTTTTTCAATTTTTTTTATTTTGGATAGGGGACGCCTGCAAGGCCGGACGGGTGATCAGTCTCCCTAGTTAGTCAGGATAACAAACACACACAAAGCGAATCCACCAGTGGCGAAGGGTCCATACAAAACGATTCCCATCGGGTTCCCTTAGAAATCCCACCCTAGCGATCCACCGAGCAGATCATAATAATTATGTCACTTATTAGTTAAACATGCGTCGATGCCAGACAGTTGCAAATAGAACAAAATGTTTTAAACTTATGGTAAATTTTAAATAAAAAAGTATTGGAAAAAATTAACTCGGCCACAAGCGAATTCTCAGACGGGAATCGAACCCGCGACCTTTGGAAATCCGGTCCAATGCTCTAACCGCTGAGCTACCGAGACTCGAGTCTCGGTAGCTCCATTGGTAGTCCCGTCTGAGAATTCACTTGTGGCCGAGTTAATTTTTTCCAATATTTTTCTATTTAAAATTTACCATAAGTATAAAAATAGCATTGAAAAATGCGAAAATTACAAAATCATAAAAAATGTTTTAAGTTTCCATGTTTATCATTGTCTGGTTTACGATTTTTTCTTGGTCCGGCTTACCTTCGCCATTTCAACCCTTCGCCACTGGTATCCACCTTATACAGGGGGTTGGGGGAGTGGATAAAATGGGGAGTCGATCTCCCTCGCATGGAACCATGTCGCCTATCCGGCTTTGCTGGGTTGATACGGAATTGGCAAAGTATCAAAGGTGCGACTTAAAAAATGTAGAAATAAACATCTCACATCACAATGACGTCGCATTTGGGCAATGCCAAATGGATGGATCTAAGATATTGTTCTGGAACAATAACGACTGGTTGCCAGACCATGGTCTAGAATAGTTTTCGAATAATATAATAATATCACTTCCATCTTAAAGGAAGCTAACTAACAAATTATATTAATAGCATTAATTTCTACTCCATTGGTTCCGACCCTGGGGTAAGTTTACCCCCGCGGGGTTAAACAGCTATTCTACGGGGGTAACAAAGGTGTGATGAATAGACAAAAAAAGATATATTTTTATGTATACAATAAAATATAGCTGAAGTGACACATAGCGAGAAGAACCGATGGCCGTTGGGGCGGAGAGGTTCTGGAAGGAAGGCCCCCCACAAGGTGGACCGACGATCTGGTGAAGGTCACGGGAAGCCGCTAGCCTATAGCAGTGTATATGTGGCTGAGACGACGATACAATAAAATAACAGTAGGTACGCGGCAGTGCGCTCTCTCGCGTTCACAATGTTAGTAACAAATTGTAAATGTACATTTTTTTAAATTTATAATTACTATTTGTGCTTGCTTGCTTGAAATAATTTTGAATGGGGGGGGGGGGGGGGGGGGGCAAATCAGTAACAGGCCTTAGGGTAACAGTTCTGATAAGGTTAGATACCTCTGTTCTACTATGACTTATAATCATTAGAGTTGATTTAAAAGTAAACTTGAGATTCAAACATTCTTCTGGTTCATTTAGAAATTACCTATTACATACAAACTAAACCTTAGACAATGTCGTGTAAATGAGAATTATTACTTAATTGGTAGTTGGTAGTTTACTTCAAAACAATAAAACTAAATAATACTCACTTGTGAAATGACGTAAAGATTAGAGACGAGAGCAGATTGCAGAATGATAGGTATATTTGAAGTGTAGAATAATTTGATTGGGTACGAGGAGTACTGGCCGCGGTACCGCGCTGACTTGATCGGTAGGTCCACGCGGAAGCCCTGAGGAAATTATACATAAGTTTTATGTTACAAACAAACAACTATAATAGTCTCCATGTTGCTAGGGAAAACTACATATCACTGTTATAGCTATGACTTTGTATAAGAAAACGAAGGTACTAAATGAAGTTGATAAGTACTAAAAGATTTAATTCAAATCCCAAATGTATCAACTACACTTACAAGCAAAAATATGTAATCACTTTTCTTACAGCGCAAGAAAAGTGATTCTGATTACATATTTTTACTCATATTGTTCAAGGTCCCCGAGCCCTGGACCTTGAAATAGTTAACTGTGGAGATTATACATATTCCTAAGTAAAAATAACTATAATAGTTAATCACTGATTTTCAGACTACCCAATATAATTATTATCAATTAATTTAAATAATATAGGAAGCAATACAATTTTAAAAGCAGTGACACTGCACCTCTTTAACTCTCTAATCTAAAAAGCTCCTTTATTGTACAAAGGACAGCAATGTTAAGTCAATAAGAGTGAAAGTGAAAGTATTTTTTTTTTATTATGAACAGACAGTGGCTTGTCTCAACATCATCAGCTGTTTTAATATCACCGCTCGCAGGGCACAGGCCTTTCTTGTGTACAGATAAGAAGAATGGGCCATGACCCGTGATGTGAATTGTGGATGACCCAATCGGGGGGTTTAACAACTAAAATTACAGCCCAGACTTAACACACCTTCAAAAGCACAGAGGAGCTCAAAATTTGTTGGACAACTGGATTAGTAGTCTTGCTTACGATGTCCCAATAAGAAACTTACCTGGAAGTATATAACTATGGCGAAAACGAGGACAGTGGCGAGCAAGTTCATCAGATTGGGCAGGTTCTGGCGGTAGAAAGCTTCGCGCAGCGCTCGCACTTTGTCGGGCCGGGTGGCCAACAGGTGGAACAATGCTATCACGGCGCCTTCGAACTCTGTGCCGCGACCTATACCGGAATATGGGTTCAATGACCTTGGTTTCAGTAAGAGGTAGAGGCTTACCCCCATATTTATAAAAAAAAATACATTCTAACAACTGCTTTTTCATTAAAATTCAATTCATAGTGTAAAAGAAAGTGTTAGAACAGAAAATAATTTGTAATTTTTGTAAACTGATTTATAATTCTTACCAACTGTTCTGATAGAAATTTGATATAAACAAAATGACAGAACATTCTTCTGTTTGAGGGCATTGATATTTATTTATTGTTCAATCAAGACATATATCAACAAGCATATTTTCATAAGTATATTGCAAAAACAGTGAACAAAACTGCTACTCCTAAATTGTATGTAATTACCAAAAGATATTCTAATAAGAAAAGTTTTCGCAAAACACATTTTCGTTTAACCTTTCAGACCCGGATTATGAGACACAAATTTGTTCCATTGTTCTCTGGACACTGGTGTCCAGTTCAGGTTTGATGAATAAAAAAATGTTAAAGAAAGACAAGCTTCTTTAACTAATTTTATGCTTTAAAGATTTAGTGAAATTAATTTCTACTCAGATGTATGGTTGGATAAGAAATTCTAAAGGTTAAATGAAAATAGTTTCTACTCAGACGGTTAGATAAGAAATTCTATAAAATTTGCTTTTGCACTTACCAGTGTTGACGGTAGCAGGGGAGAACGCCTTCCAGACAATAGTTTCACAAATGTTTGTGGCAATGAAGAGAGAAATACCAGATCCGAGACCATATCCTGGAAATTATTTTCTAAGTTGTAAATGTTTTCAAAAGTAACATAAAAAAATGTCTAAAGAATTTTACTATTTATTTGTATTCCGTCTATAAATGTAATAGTGTTTACTGCAGTTAATCCATCACGACAACACAAATACAATCATGGAAATGTGTCGTGTCACCCTAGACATATTGCTTCCTAATGAACTGACAAAATCTTGATAATAAAAATCTGCAATGTTGGCCGTTCGGGAGTAATCAAATAAAAGATCTGACTGCGATTAATAAGACATTTATTATGGCTTGCGCCGCTTATATACTAGGGAGAGATGAGTGTGTGTCAGTAAATAGGTATTAGCAGGTACACACACTACAATTCAAAGAAAAATTACACTTATGTGAACTACCTTCAGTTCATAACAATATATACTGACCTTTTTGCAACAGCTCGTCGAGCAGCAAGACAATTAAACCGGCAACAAACAGTTGAATGATGATGAGCAGACAGACACCAGCTCCAATCTCACTGGGCTCTCCGTACATTCCAGTCATTACGTACACAATGGCTTGACCCACTGTTATGACCATACCGAACACTGCAGAAAAAAAATAAAATCAAAGTTGTTTACAAATTCTTTATAATTTGTTAGAACAGTGTATATCTTATAGATATTGCTTCTCAGAAAAACAGTGTACCTAAGTTTTTTTATATAAAAAATAAAATGCCAACAGATCAGCTAAAACATAGATTAATAATCATCAATTATTACAACAACAAAAATCCATAAAACAAGATAAGTATTTATTTTTACAGATATCTATTTTTATTGATAATAAGTAAATATTTTATGCTACTACTTCTATAACAACAAATTAAGCATAGTACAATAGTTAAAAGATCATACTTTATTTATTATTTGTTTTCAGTACAAATATAATCTGGCAAAATGCCCATTTAAATGAATAATTGGCATTTTGCCTAGACAATACTCTGAGTAAAGTTCTTTAAGTATTTAGAATATTTGCAAATTATATTAAATAACAACATAACATGTAATTAATAAAATGCAACACATCATTAGAATTCATGATTTTAAAATTTTGCATTTTATAATGCTATTTGGGTCAATCAACTATTTCTTGTTCCTAATTATGTCCCTGCAACAAAATTTTGAAATCTCCAAATCAATCAGTTTTCTATAAAATTTATTACTTAACCAGATCCTTATTTATACAGATTCCTATAATACATTACTTTATATTCCATCAATTAAATGTTACTAAAGCGAAAAAAATAATATCGTTTTACTGGTATCTAAGGGGACTTCATCACGGTGACATACCAAACGTAAGTCCCCATGTTATAATATATAATATTTAATTGATGGAATATAAAGTAATGTATTATAGGGATCTGTATAAATAAGGATCTGGAAAAGTAATAAATTTTATAGCAAACTGATCGTTTGGAGATTTCAAAATTTTTCATTTATTTATTTACTAGGCAAAAACAAAAACATGTACTAACTACGACAAAAATAAATATTAAGCTTTATTTTTTGTTTGTTTTGTTTTCAAAGTGTAAGAGAAATATTTCTAGAAAAATATAGAATCACTACAATATAACAGTTTTTTTTTATTATTAAATATAACAATCAATAACAATACTTACATTTTTGGGCTCCGTTAAATAGAGCTCTGTCTTTAGGTGTGTCACCGACTTCAATAATCTTAGCTCCAGCTAAGAGTTGCATGATGAGACCGGATGTGACAATGGGTGAGATACCAAGTTCCATGAGCGTTCCTCTGTTCGAGGCCAAGATGACACGGATCCAATAGAAGGGATCCGCGCTGTCTGATGACATTATACCGAATAGAGGGATCTAAAAAATTACACTTTAGTCAGTAAGTTGTTCAATAAATATCATTATAGTAGTACCCAAAATTTTATTTTAGACAAGTCTCAAAAATAAATAATTGTCAAATCCATGAATTTCACAAATACAAACCACAAAACTTTTATTACTTAGCTTTACTAAAACAATGTTATTTAAGTTGCTTAAATTGAAAACTTAAAAGTTATTTACTGTTTAAAAGGAAGCATATGGGCATACCCGAAAATTGATTATGTGGCACAATATAAACTTACCTGGCAGCATACTAAGAAAATAAATAGAGTGATAGCTGTCCATAATACTTTTTCACGGAATTGAATCTGAAATAAAATAAAATACGTGATATCATCGGAATAAAAAAGTCCAAAGCAACAGTTCACTGTAGGTACAGTTACATAGCCTAAATCAGAGTAGTACAAGAGGTTAGGAATTCACTTTCACTTGAATTATCTGGACTTAACTGGATAAATTATATATAAATCATTCCCTTTTTCACTAGAAATCATACTTGTATACTAAAACAGCTGCTTAATGATATAATTTGAATAAAGTGGTGCCTTACCTTTCGCTCAGGTTTTGCTATTTCTGGCAATATACTGCAAAACGGCTTTATAACTTCTAAGAATTTTACTGCAAACACAAAGAATATGTTGTTGTTAACATGTTTTAACACAAAATATACCTGAAATAATGTAATAACAGCACAAAACTATCGAACACGTATGAAAAAGGAAAATAAGCTAAATAAAGAATAATATCAACGATACTCACTTCCCATTTTGATTTATTGCGATTTAACTATCCTAGCTATAAAATTATCTGATCAGTTGGACTAAAACCATTCAACTTTTGTTCATTAGTAACACTCCAATAGGACTTTTACGAGAAAGAGTCTGCGCAACGCCGCCAACGAGCTGTCTACAAATGACACGTCCACAACGTCATGTCACGTGACCTGTGATGTTGGCGTGGAAAATGTTGCCAGAACAATGAAAAAAAGGAAAAATAATAACTTTAACGGCTTTGAATTCAAGTATTTCGAATGAGGTCGATTCTGTTGTATAAAAATCATTAAAATGAGAGCCAAGTTCAACGCATCACCAAACCCAGAGTCCAACTAAAATATCCAGTCCAGATAATCGTGGATTAAGAAATTGCCTTGTCACTTTAAACTTCAGAAGAACCTCAGTCAAGCTCTTAAATCAATGATATTTTACGATTATAGTATAGATAGATAGATGTCTGAAATCCAATGACATTTAAATGAGATTAGCGTTAAACGGTCAGCCAGCTCATTGGTTGGTGAATTTGGGCTGTTAATGATAGTTAATTATAAAATAGAAACGTAACCAAGGATACATAAATAAATAATAATAATATTTTTAATATAAACACTCAGCCCCTCTACCGCTTAAGCTTCACCTCACTATCCATTGCTTTACACCATTCATTTCACCTTCTTTATATGTCTTAGGCTGAATGTAAGAACTGACATTCATAATTAAATCATCAAATCTCAAAGGCAGCAGAGATCTATCTCGAAGGTGCATACCAATGTTTTCTTCGATAACTGTTTCATCATCAGAATGTTCTTCGGATTGATATGGCCAGGCAGGGGGCTTAAAGTTTCTGATTGATTGTCGGTGAACTAATCTAAACGGTTTGATGAGTCAGGAATCTCAAATGTTTGAGGTATGTCTGCAGGTTGATGGACATGTTCAGTTTCGATTTGTACTTCTTCTTGCACTTCCTTCCTTACTTCTGACATTTGAAGATTTTGTTTGACCAAGGGAAATGTATTTCAGTTTCATCATAGTCTTCTTTTTCTAGCGCGACTGACTCGATTATCGACTCATTGAATTGAAAGTGACATCTCTCGATCTAACAAGTGTCGGTTTAACATATTTATCGAAGTTTAGTAGGCGGTAGCCATCATCACCTTCATATCCAATCAAAACATATTTCTGAGTACTGAGCTTTCTTTGATAGCTTTGTACGCTTCTCCTTGGGTACATGGGCGTAACGCGTAACATTCGCAGCCTATTACTCTCAAATGTTTTATTGATGGTTTTTTATTAAACCAAAGTTCAAATGGTGTATAACACTATACACACGTGGCGCTGAATGTGTTAATCGTGAAAATCCACTTACTCGTTACTACCTTCAGCTTCTTTCTTGTTTACAAAGTACCACGTTTTATTTTCTTCTAATGATTTAATTTCTTCTTCTATAGCTTTCTTCCATTTATCATTTTCTCTCGATTGCGTTACTTCTTCATATGTTAACATTGAAATTTCAATATCATAGTCCATAACAAAATCCTAATCTGCGCTCTCTGACCGGTTGAATTCTTCTATTTTCATTGTTTTCCACTGTTCGACTCTCGTGTTCCTCAGCTACCCACCCAGATTTCGTAGCCATTTCTTACGTAGCTGACTAGTATTCCTTTATTGCATTGCACCTTTTGTCAAGTTTTATTTTGTAGTAAGCTGTAGATCCAAATCTTTTGATGAAATGAATGAAAATAAAACTATGGGATATTTTTTAAGATATGCGGTTTTATACAAATGGTTACAGACTTGTAAATACTTCTCGGACTGGCCTTGGCGCTGAACGTGTTAAATAAGATGGAAGGAATAAAGCTTGTAGTATATAGTAATAGGGTTTAGTGAGTGGGTAGGTGGATATGGGAGCAAGTAGAATTAATAGTCAGACTCACTATTAAAGATATTGTTTACTCCTTGGATCACACCAGTTAACACATATAATAGACAGAAGGCACAGAAGGAATACAAAACACAGGAACACAGATAAGCACAGAACTAAATACAGTACGGTAAGCGTGAAGAATGAAAGGTGATAGAAAACAGTTTAAGACACAAGCAGTGCGTAATATAAAGCGTATGCTATGTACAAGCGAGCATCAAGTGGCGTGCACTCCGCGTCGTAATTTTATCTCGACTATCTCGATACGATAGGCGCGGCGCGGGCGCAGCACAGGCCGGCGGCGGCGTACGTACGAACAATGCAGTTATGTACGATCCGCGCGGATTAGTTCGAGGGTGCTTGTCGATATAACGTTATATCGACAGTGAATCGATATCGACAAACTGGGGGGCTATCGCGTAAAAAATCTGGGTATGGATATGGGCTTCATTTGACAGTTGAAGCTCATAAAATTACCATATATGGTCATTTAACTGTCAAATGAAGCCCATGTCCATATCCATATTTTTTACGCGATACGCCCCCTGATACACTTTTTATATTTTATGTTAATAGGTAAATATATATATTGTCTTAAATAAATATAAGTGTAAATATTATTAAAATTAGATTTAAGTATAAGGTTTAAGTTAGAATTAAGTTTTGTGAATATTATCAATATATTTTTATAAACTGTGTGTGTTAAATGAATGTGAATATTATATTTGTATGTATCTCTGTGTGAGTACGTGTGTGGTTACGAAGTAGCCTACACCACCCCCCTCCAGAGACCGTCAAGGGCGATAAAAATCTGTAAACTTGACTCGACGCTCAGACCGTGTTGTAGTATAACTTTTTGGGACATCAGGTAATTTGGGTTCAGATTCGGATTCAGTCGAGGTAAGATCGGTGTGGTCTGACAGTATGAAGGCTGGCTTAACGCGGTCTATGTATACTGTAACCTCTTTACCCTTTTGCAGCAATTTAAAAACTTTATCGCCTCTCGATAACACCTTATGGGGGCCCGAATATGCAGGTTGGAGGGAACCACGTGAAGCGTCTTCGCGAAGGAATACGAAATCACTGGTTCCTAGTTCTTTGCATACAAATACTTTTTTTTAAGTAAGTAAGTAAGTTCTTTATTGTGTATGAATTTAAGGTCACATAAACAGATATAAATGTCTATCATAACAGTTTCACTTAATCTTACCTTTACACAAAAATACAAATACAAAGGCTTAGAAAGTAAATAAAAAAAAAAACATTTTTTTTAAGAATAACTACATGTAACGAATAACTAGGCTACTTATAATTTAAATATTCCTGAACACTATAAAAACATTTCTTCAGAAGCCATTTTCTTACTGATGACTTAAAATTAGTAAATTTCAAAACTTTAAACTCTTCTGGCAATTTATTATAAACTTTAATACACATCATAAAGGTACTCGTATTATTAGATACATGTGATAGTTTTGATGCTGGATTGTATGGTTAGCGTGCCGAGATGCCGGTGAGGGTTGCAGCCTTGTAGCAATTTGCTTAAGGCGCGCTGAAAATTCAGACATGTCCGTCGTGCTACCATCAGCAGGTTCAAAGAACTCACCCGGTTATCTTAGCGGCTCTCCATAAACCAGTCAGTTGATGAAATTTGGAGGTCCTCTTTAAAGGCGCTGAAGGCGCTGCGTACGCCGAGTAGCACCCACGGCAAGGACTCTATCCATCTGTCGTTTTCGTGGCAGACTATTGCGGCTTTAAGTTGACGGTAAAACCGTTCAACCGAAGGTCATAAATGGGAACTCATAGAGACCAAACGGTGTTGCGATTGCGGTCTTCGGGATGTCTGCCGTACTGACAGGTATCTGATTATAGGCTTTCAATAAATCTAATGTGCTGAAGACTTTGCAGTCAACGAGATTATGCGCGAAGTCATGGATATGCTCAATCGGATACCTGTCAGGTACAGTACGGGCGTTGAGCATGCGGTAGTCACCGCAGGGACGCCAGCCATTGTCCTTCTTCGGAGTTAAATGGAGAAGAGATGCCCCAGGATTCTGCAAAGGTCTGACTCTGCCATTGGCGAGCATGGACTGGAACTCCTGTTGGGCAATTTTTAAATTATCCGGAGCTAACCGACGTGGGTGCAGGAAACTGGAGGGCCTGGAATCGTGCGTATGTGATGGATGTTATGAGTGATGATGCGATATGTACCAGTTGGTCGGGTAATCTCGTGAAATTCGTCAAGAATTTTATGATACCGAGTCTCACCAGTCAAGACTTTTACAGAGGCAACTAGCTACTTCGGCTACAGATGATAATGAGGTTGTACTATCTAAGAGGCGTTTATTGCGACAATCAACAATTAAAAAATAATTATTTAAAAAGTCTACGCCGATGATCGGCTTATTTACGTCTGCTACTACGAAACGCCAACTGTATACTCTACGTAAGCCGAAATCTATATTAAAATGTACATAACCGTATGTTGAAATATTGGCTCCGTTCGCTGCACACAAGCTGTAGTCCGTCCTGGCACGACGAGTTCGCTTCCGGTATCGACCAGGAACTGCAACTTCGAAGCTCAATCCATCACAAACAGGCGACCAGTAGAAGAGGTGGGGCAGTCAGCAGCCGCTATTATCGACCGCCCTGAAGTTTCCCGCCTTGTAGTTACAGGGGGTCACGCATTTGCTGGCTTTCTCACCGAACTTGCTGTGATACCAGCAGTATGGGAACTCCTATAGTTCGACTGGGAACGTTGCGACCTGGATGCTGATCTTCGGTGGGGCGAACGAGAACTCCGGGAGTGTGGTCGACTACTCTCAGACGCAAGCTTTTCAAACTGCTTCCTGAGTTCAGCGACCTCTCTGGTTAGCGCTTCTATAGCTGAACCAAGACTGGCTTGAGGCTGGCTGGTGGATGCCACGACGGTGAAGGAGTGGCCAGCTCGTGAACAAGGTCGGCCAAGTCCGCCAGATCGTCGATGGAGGATGACGTCGATTGACCAGCGAGCACGGTCTGAATCCAGTGTGAGAGGCGGCCAACCCAGATAGTCTTTAAAAAGTCGTCAGGAACATTGGCAACAGCAAGGCTCTTGAGGTGACGCAGAAATTAAGAGGACTATCGGTCTCCAAGCTCCTCGTGCATTAAAAGTTGCTTGATCTTCTTCTCTCTCGCTGCCGAAAGCCGTCTGATCAGCTCTTCAACTTAGAATACCTGTCAGTAGCTGGTGGGCTGACAATAAGGTCCTTAACTTCTCGAGAGAACTTGTTGTAAAACTGGCTAATGACATGGTTGAACTTTGTGGAGTCACTGATGATTCCAGTCCAGATATGGCGAACTGCCCCTCCACTTGTGCGAACCAGATCTCCGGGCTCTTCAGGCCAGAACGGTGGTAGTCGTGGACCGACTTTAAAAACATCGACATTGGGTGTCGACTCTTTCCCATCACTATTTTCCGACCGCATGGTTGGCTGGCATGGCGCATCTCTAAATTCCTGTTCCATGTTTTAACTCAGGGTCACCACTTTAGTGAGGTGGATATGGGAGCAAGTAGAATTAATAGTCAGACTCACTGTAAAAGATGTTGTTTACTCCTTGGATCACACCAGTTTACACATATAATAGACAGCAGAAGGCACAGAAGGAATACAAAGCACAGGAACACAGATATGCATAACACTAAATACAGTACGGTAAGCGTAATGAATGAAAGGTGATAGAAAACAGTTTGACACAAGCAGTCAGTGCGTAATATAAAGCGTATGCTATGTACATAAGCGAGCATCAAGCGGCGTGCGCTACGCGTCGTAGTTGTATCTCGACTGGCTCGATACGAATTACGATAGACGCGGCGCGGGCGCAGCACAGTTCCGGCGTAGGTACATAAGCACGAACAATGCGGTTATGTACGATCCGCGCGGATTAGTTCGAGGGTGGTTCGATATAACGTTATATCGACAGTGAATCGATATCGGCAAACTGATACACATTTTATATTTTATGTTAATAGGTAAATATATATATTGTCATAAATAGATATAAGTGTAAATATGATTAAAATTAGATTTAAGCATAAGGTTTAAGTTAGAATTAAGTTTTGTGAATATTATCAATATATAAAAAAAAAATTGTGTGTTAAATAAATGTGAATATTATATGTGTGAGTACGTGTGTGGTTACGGAGTAGCCTACAAGGGTTTCAACAAAAATATATAATAGACTATGACGAGATTTATAGTCCAGTGGTAAATACAAATTTCTTAAGAATTTTAATATCTTTTGCTGCGAATAAAGGCTTAAAAATGAAGCAATTTCATATCAAGAGAGCTTTTCTACATGGAGACCTTAAGGAAAGTATTTATATGAAAGTTCCAAAAGCATATAGGTAGTGATAAAGAAGACAAAGTTTGTAGACATAATAAAATCTTATATGGTTTAAAGCAAGTTCCACGGCTAATGCGGAACATTAAATTTACAGATTGCTTAATTAAAATGGGATTCAAACAGTTAAAACTAGATCAATGTATTTTTGTGATGGAAGGTGAAAGAAGAATAATTCTTGCTATCTACGTTGATGATGGACTGGTCGTTGGTGATAGAGAAGAAGACCTACTGCATCTAATAGAAACACTAAAAAAAATTGATTTGAGGATACCTATGTGAAGAAATGACTAATTACATCGGTTTGGATATAAAACAAGAAGAAAAGGGAGTGAAATTTATCAGAAAACATATAAGAAATTCAACAAGAGTAAAGATAGAGAGTGTAAAATTCCAACTATCTTAGTGGAACAACATGCTAAAATTAAAATCGATATTAAATCTCATGAGTTGTATAGAGAGATGATTGGGTCATTGTTATATCTTAAAATAATAAAATAATAAAATTTATGTACTACTGTAAAATCATAATCTTACATTACACTTTTATCATAGGTGTTAAATAAATAGCGGCTACTCTCATTTTGCATTTGTGTAGTACCTGTAACTGAGATAGCATTTAGCTCTGTAACTTTGAATTTTAGTTATAATATTGTATTTACTGATGTATATCTTGTTGGTGCTAAATAAATAAATAAATAAATTAAATTTAAATTATACAAACCTAATATAGAAAATATGAGAAGAAAATTTGATGTTGCTCCTAGAGTAGATGTTAAATCGGCATTCGCTAGAAGACAACAAGCTAAGCAATCTTCTTATGTTTATAACTCTTTAAATAAATATGTAAATATATATCCTAAAACATATAACGAGTTCAAGAAAATTATTATAGAGTGGCTAAAAACTAAGTCATACGATGAAATAGAAAGTCTTTTAAAGTGTAGTTTCTAGCTACCTCAGACTCACTCACAACACACACACACACACATACATACATACATGCGCACGCGCGCGCGCACTACTCTATTGATTATTATTTATTTATTTTTATTTTGTTTTTAATTTTTTTTGTGATAATGAACTATTTAAAACTTTGATTTATAAAATTTTGTTACTTGTAATTGTTAGTCCCTTGTCGGTAATTCTAGTAGCTGTACACATTATCATTAATTAAGGAAGAGCGAGGTGGCACAAGTATTACTAATACTTAAAAGGAGATCCTGAGCACTTGCTAAGTTTTATGTACATAGTTCCATCATCAGCCTGTGGACGTCCACTGCTGGGCATAAGCCTCTCCTAGCTCACGCCTATTGTGGCGTTCATAGGAGGCTATTAGCCTACTGCTACCACGCTGGCCAGACGGGTTGGTAGAGGGTTTGTTTCAAGTTTTCCTTCTCTCGCACAGGTGTTCAATGCGTCGAGCCTCTTAGTAGACTCTTACACTTGTATTCTTAGGTCGTCACCACACGGCACATACATAGTTACTGAATAAATATTTTGTATATTTTTTTGTATTTTTGTATATATTGCTTGCATATAAAACTAGACCAGACATTAGTGTTCTCGTAGATTACAGTGGACAATCAATCAGCAGTTTGGCTTATGAAGGAAGCAAACACATAGATGTGAGATATTAATTATCTAACTAAAGGATCAAAATAATGCGAACAATATAACCGTTAAATATTTTTCAACGGGATCACATATAGCAGATATACTTACGAAATGTTTACCACCAGTGAAGTTTGAAAGATGTCAACGAAAACTTGTATCGTAGGTAGTATTTAGGTACAAGTGTGGGCTTAAGTGAATTAATTGTTTTTTCGGTCATCACTTTTCCTTTTTATAGGGTGTGTAATATTTTATTTTATGATAAAAAAAGTTATGTTGAGTTGTGATATAAACTTGAGGATTTCAGATAACAGTTGATCATATCAAGAACCAATTTTTAAATGATGATTCATTTAGGGGGTGTGGAGTTTAGGCCTCGTAAATGAATCATATAGAAACATAAACCGAAAGTAATGAAACTCAGTTACACAACTTTATAACATTAAAATAATTAGATGGCTGTTTCATCTTAATCGATAGTCAAACATCTGTAAAGATGTTTCTTTCGAATGCGAGGATATTTCTCTTATTGATGAAACGACGGTGGCCAATACCGTAGAACGGTAAATATACTAAAAAAATTCGACGTGTCCTCATAGGTCTCTATAGCATAATTTGGTTAGTGCATTGGGCCGGATTCCCAAGGATGCGGGTTCGAATCCCGTCAGGGCGACATGAGACTAGTTGCTTTTTTCTAGTACTTATATTTTCTTGCCTAATATTTATCACATAAAAATAGCATATGTTTTTTTATTATTTTATGTTAGTTAGGTAAAAATAAAGATATTTTATGTTTTGAAGTTTTAAGTTTGATATTTATAGGTGATGTGATGAATCGAGAAGGGAATATTAACTTTGATGTTTTTAGGTGATGAGTCGAGAAGGAGATATTAAGTTTGATGTTTTTTATGTGATGAGTCGAAAAGAAGATATTAAGTTTGATGTTTTTAGGTGATGAATCGAGAAGGAAATCCCTGCTAAGTCTCATTAATAATAATACCCCCAGTATTGAAAATATTGTAAAAAAAATTCTTCCACAACAACCGAAAATATTAAATATATACTTCTCTCATATTATGTTAAATGTCTGTGATGTTTGCTGTGTTGTCTTTTATTTTCAGTAAAATATCTTAGAATTATATAATATCAAAATTTTACATTACATCCCACCTCACCGTGTTAAAGCTACCTACACGTGACATTGGCGGAATTACGTTTAAAACATAGAGCAAGCCATTCATAAAGAAGAATAAGAAGAAGACCTGTCTTGTCTGTCACTGTCAGGTGAGTGTCAGTGTCAGTCAGTCAAGTGTCATTTTCAGCCATGTGCAGCGTTGCCGGTACGGGTATTATTACCCGATTTCGGGTAATTGTGGCCTCAAACGGGTATTATGCGGGTAAGGGTGGCAGCCGGGTAATTTTGGGTATTTTGAGACCAGCTGATTGCATAAAACAATTGTTTACAAAAAAGTTTTTTTCTCTATCTATGTGAATGAAAATAACGGAACTTCTCGCCATGCGCCTATTTACTATACTGTATGGTCTGTGGTGTATTTGAGACTCAGCCCCCTAATTGTCTAATTTAAAATCTATCACAATCCCTTTTAGAGATATTGTGATTGTGATATTTTCGTCTGTCATATTGCTTAGACTGTTCAATTTCGTTTATTCCATACCTTTTAAAACGTGTCCCGATCACAATCCCTTTCAAATGTCAAATAGTGATGGCCTGAATATCTTTCAAATTACGAATTGAAAGGGATTGCGATAGATTTTAAATTAGACTATTAGCCCCCAGGTCTGTTATTCGTGACTAAAGTTTTGAATTAATAAAAACGGGGCAGGCAGCGAGCGACAAACTTGTTTGATTCATTCATTCGTTATTCTGTTCTGTTCATATTCTGTTTATTTATTGTCGGACGCACCCATAATAAATAAAGAGGGTAAGGCAATCAATATAGTTACGAAATATCAATTAACCGCTCATAAAGTACAGGGAAGGCGGGAATACTTGGATGGCTTTAGTATGCGGTTGCGGTGCGGCTTACTTTATAAAAAATTTTTTGGTTGAGACATGATTTTGATAGTTTGGATTGTATTGTAATCTTCCCCCCCCCCCCCCCCCCCCCCCCGTCATTGTCATTTAGGCTCGAAGTGACAACGGGTATTTTCGGGTAATTTTACATTGAGTTTCGGACTATTTCTTGTTTGACTGCCGGCAACACTGGCCATGTGCGCCTGCAGTTTCTGTTTGAGATAAAACTTTCAGTTATCTCAAGTGATATTATTTTTAATAAACAAAATGCAGCAAGCACATCGGCCTGGTAATCTGAAGCAGAGCAATAAAGCTCATAAATCCCGGCACCGATCCAAACGGGGAATCTCTGCAGCCGTGAAAGGTTAGGTTCAAACTCTTGTATTATATATTTATTTTTCACCATTTTGAGCACTTAAAAGTTAATAACTATTAGTTTTTTGCTCATAGGAAAGGTCAATGCCAAGGAGTTTGTTCGTCGTAACCGTCATATATTGAAGAAAGAGGAACGACGGCACCAGGCTTTGCAAATTCGTAAAAATAAACGTGAAGAAGTTTTGTCTAAGAAAAGAGCACTTGGCGGAAACCGAAATCCGCCTTTTCTAGTGTGCGTTGTACCCTTGAATGCCCAACTAGATGTTCAGTCAGCTTTAGCAATTTTAAAAACATGTTCTGAAGGTGCCACCGTTTCTCAATCAAGCAATGGTGTACTACATTTGGGGTAAGCTATAAAAACACAACATCAAACTCATTTTTGTCACTTCTCATCTTAAATATTTGTTTTCAGTTTACCAAACTTCAAACAGCGTTTCTCATTCATTTGTCCCGATGTAAACAATGACTTTGCTCTCTTGGATGCTCTCAAAGTAGCTGATACTGCAGTGTTTGTCAGTTCTGCTTTAGATGACCCCTTGGACGAATGGGGAGAGAAAGTCTTGGCCTTGTCCATGGCACAGGGCATGCCAACACCTGTTGTTGTCGCTATGGACATAGAAGGGGTCCATCCAAAGAAAAGAACCTCAGAGAAACAGAATGTGCAGAAGCTGATATCAAAGTGGCTACCCGAAGAAAAAGTGATGCAACTTGATAAAAGTTCTGATGGGTTGAATTTGTTGCGTAGGATTGGGAACCAAAAACGTAATATCCTTCATCATAGGGAAAAGAGGCCTTACATGTTAGCAGAGGATGTTGAGTATGTAGCAGATGCTGAGGGGGATAGTGGTACATTAAAAATCAGTGGGTACCTTAGAGGAATGCCACTAAATGTGAATGGTCTGGTTCACATAACGGGGCTAGGAGACTTCCAAATGACAAGAATTGATGGCCTAGATGATCCTCATCCTTTAACTCTGATTAAAGAAAACACTAAATCTGATGCAATGGAGGCAGAGGTGACAAAAGTTACAATACTACAAACTGCTGATCCCGCAAAACAAGAGAGTCTTGTGTCTGAGAATATTCCTGATCCTATGGATGCTGAACAAACATGGCCAACTGAAGAGGAAATCGAAAAGTCTCAATCAGAGGTAAATCTATACTAATATTATAAAACGGTTAAGTTTGTAGGAAGTAAGCTCTAGAACTAGTGAACCAATTTAGAAAATTCTTTCTTCAGTAGTATTCCAGAGTGTCCTTGGCTATATTTGATTGCAATTAATTATAATATTTGTTATGTGAGGTTCTGGTCAGCTAGCTATAGGAATAATGTATATCTATTCTTATATGATAATAGGAACCCTGCTTAATGTCGTATTGTGAGTCCATGAGGGATCCGGCTCGAAGTACCATGAAATGAAATTTATTTCCTCCAAAATAACATTACATTGCGTAGCGTAACACTTCAAACATTTGGTTGGACTGAAGCCTAGGTTAGGACATTACTGTATTTCAGGAGTCCAGGTCTTTCTCCGTGGGTGAGAGACCTGGATATGGTACAGTATGTGTCTGTGGAGCAGCTGTGGACTCATGATATAACATTGAACAAAACCATTTTTAAAGAGGCTTAATGTTTTTGTTACAGACCAAGAAGAAATTAGTAAAAAAGGTCCCCAAAGGCTGGTCAGATTATCAAGCTGCTTGGATTGTTGAATCTGATGCGGAGGGCGATGGGTCAGATGAAGGCAGTGATGACGATGATGACGAAGATGAAAATGAACAGTTCATGTCTTGTGAAGAAGACGATTCTGATGCAGAAGCTAAGCAAGAGGACAATGATTTCGAGTCAGTCACAGAGTCTGAAGTTGGGGTGTCAGATGAAAAGTATGATGCTACTATTGATGCACATGAGGAACATGAGATGTTGCAGAAGCTGGCAGCAGCCAGAGAAGACAAGCAGTTCCCTGATGAAGTAGACACACCACAGGATGTCCCGGCTAGAGAACGATTCATGAGATACAGAGGTCTTGAATCATTCAGAACATCTCCATGGGATCCAAAAGAAAATTTGCCCAGTGATTTTGCACGTATATTTCAATTTGAAAACTATGACCGGACCAGGAAACGAATTTTCAAAGAGAATGAAGAGAGCCTTATTAATATGGTAAAGTCTATTTAAATTTTCAATACCAATTGATTACTCAAATGAAAAAAAAAAATGGTAGCAGGATGGACACCAGTATCTGGAGAGTAATAGGCTATCTTTTGTGTCTCATAATCTGGGGCCTGAGAGGTTAAGGTAGTATTTTCAAAGCTTTAATTTTACAAGAGTACAAAACTTTGTTTTCATTGCAGTATGGATATTACATAACAATACACGTAAAAGGTGTCCGACAAGATCTCTGGAAAGTGTTCCATGCAGCCAATGGTTCAGCTCCTTTATCAGTATTTGGATTGCTGCCCCACGAGCACAAGATGTCTGTAATGAATGTCGTGTTGAAGCGTACTGGAGCTAGTGAGGAACCAATAAAGAGTAAAGAGAGGCTGATATTCCAAGTTGGCTATAGAAGGTTTATAGTAAATCCAATCTTTAGCCAACATACAAATGGAAGCAAACATAAGGTAAACAGAAATAAGTTTAAATGTCATCTGGGAAAGTTTTATACCTGTTTTTTTTTTATCCAACCTGTTTTGTTCCAGTATGAAAGATTTTTCCAACCTGCATCAACTTGCGTGGCGTCGTTCTTTGCACCTATTCAGTTTAGTCCATCAACAGTTCTTTGCTTTAAGGTAAATAAAAATAATTATTATCTATTGGCAGCAGTAGGTGAAAATTGGGGTACCTGGATCAAAAAAAACTGGAAAAAGTATGATTTTAAGTTTTATTAATTATTTTTCAAGGAATCAATAGAAATCCAGGCAACCCACTTCTCAATTATTCAAGATTTCAACTATTCAAGCAATAATTTATTCAGCATAACTGGAAAGATTGTGATTTAAAATTGAAATAATGTAACACTTCTCCTTTTTATTTATAGTTCAAAGTGCTAATGATGTATTTGGGAACCCCGATTACAGATAATATGGACACCTGCATACAAAGCTGGTAATGATTTGAAAAGATGTCAGTTATGGTGAATAAATGATTGCTTGAATAGTTGAATACTTGAATAAATGAATAGTGAAATTGGGGTGCCTGGATCTCTTCTAATCCAGGTACCCCAATTTTCACCTACTAGTAGCGAGTATACATGCACGAGAACGTCTAAATGTATTTATATGGTGTGTTTAAATGCCGTTGCTAAAACAAAACATTGTATTTCAGGAAAAGAAGAATACTAATCTACAGTTGATCGCGTCTGGCGTTCTCTTGTCATGTAATCCAGATCGATTAGTAATCAAAAGGATTATTTTGTCTGGACATCCTTACAAGGTACACTTACATTAATATTTTATTGTCATTTGTAGAGCAGAAAATAAATGTAAATTCAAGTTTTAGTTACTGTTACAAAGTAAGCTTACTGTTACTAAAAATTATTTTTTCTCAGGTTCACAAGAAGTCTGCTGTGATAAGATTTTTGTTCTTCAATAGAGATGATGTGTTATATTACAAGCCATGCAAACTACGTACTAAATATGGACGCACTGGTCACATCAAAGAACCTTTAGGTATTTATAATAATTTACTAGAATATTGCCTAATCCTTGAAAAAAAATTATGATATGCTTACAAATGTGCTGATTTACTGATAATCATTTCATAGGTATGTATACCTTTGAAATGGTTATTATACTTCAGCCATCTTATGGAAAGAATGTTTGTAAACACACTGTTCATACTTATCCTCAAAAGTACTTTTTTATTACATATTTTAGAAATAGGTTCACTTAGCTTACTTATATTGTTCCAAGTCAAGTTTGATATATGGCATAAGTTTGAAAAATAACAAAATTGTGGAATAATTACGAAAAGTGTGCAAATGTTTGTTTACAATCATTTTTTCCGTAAGATAACTGGAGATAGTAAATCTGTTAACAAAATGTGACTGTACCAGTTACTTTGGTACTATATTTTTGTACAGACAACAACACGTCGGAATTTACAACTACGAAAATCGCCGTTATTACGAGCGACATAAGGGCGCTCTCAATGTCGCACTGTACAGCCTTTTGTAAATCAGATTAATGTATATTTCCTTAAACATTGTTAAACTACACTCAAGTGCAAAAAAAATCGCTAAGTGGCGTTATTTTCATACAAACATGCTCACTTTACAATCTCTTTATTTAAAAGTATTATCAGTTATGTGGAAATGTATACGTCGATGTAGGAGTCGAATACTCGACTTACGAATTTAAGTCCCGAAAATTCAAGAAATCTTCAGTTATGAGCAAAGTAAGAAAAACAAATTCACTCAATCCGATTTTCTACAATTTTATATGGAATCGAAACATTGATTCACAGAAAGCTTAGGAAATCAAAAAGTTTTTTCAGTTGTTTTAAATGTTAATTGCTTTGTTGAACATTTGACCTCGCTATCGACACAAATGTTCACAGAAATACATTTTTATTTATTACGCCGTGAAGTAAGCATGTTTGTATGAAATAACGCCACTGTGCGATTTCTTTGCACCAGTGTAGAAATGTAACTCTTCTTGATGTCTTGTCTCAGGAGAACTTAAGGGCCCGCTATAGGCCAACGAAAATCAGATTGCTTTACATGATCGTCTGTAATATCAATATTAATGAAAAACTGAATTTCAAATTAAGATGCAGCAAACTACAGGACTAACACTAAAAATTTTCTCGATAGAAAAAAATTGCGAAGTTGCCTCCAAATCACAATAATTAACACGATAAACTGCTAGTATTCAAGTAATACATTAAAATAAAGCTTGGAACTTTTACACTATAGATAAGGCAGGGCTTATGTTATATATTTTTTGTAAATAACCTTTAAAAAAGGAATTTCCTTAATTTCTTCATTCCGGACCGGCCGAATGGGGCCGGAGAATTATATAGTAAATGCTGCCTTATTTCTCATAGAAAGTTTGCAGTTATTACTTTTGCTTTTGGCCTAGAGCGCGCCCTACTGTCTATTTTGAGTAGCTCGATTTACTAAAGCTGGCATTTCAACAACCGCAGAACATTTACGCGTAGTGTCTTTGAATAAGCGTGCGGCGTGACGTTGCACTGCATGCTCATCAAGAATAGTCTGCCTGTCTCTATAGGAGACAGTCACTGTTTTTTTTTTATGTACGACCGGGAGACTGTCACCCTTCATCATACCTGATGTTAAGTATTGATAAGGCTGAAGATGGAAGCGAGCCTCTCCCGGAATCCTCAATCACTGAGGAGCTGGCTATCTTATCTCTAACTGCCGGAACACAACAATACTGAAAACATTGTTGTTATGGCATCAGGCTTAGATAAGATGGTGGTAGCTAGCCAGACGGACTTACAAGTCCTACCACCAACCAAACCGAATACAATATGTACTCCCGCTGGGAATCCAACCCGGGACCCCTGGGTCTGATACCGGTAGTTGTACCACTAGACCACAGAGGCGGTTAAATAGTTGTTATGGTATAATTTTGTTACTATAGGGTGAACTTTTTGTATTTTGTGTGTATGTATTTTTATTTGTCTATTCGTTTTATGAAATGGCATTAGTGCGAGTGTGATAACGACCAGCTTTCGGTGATTGACCTTATTATGTCGTCAAAGTTGTAACTCCTTGTATGTTCTTCACAGGCACTCATGGGCATATGAAGTGCGTTTTCGATGGACAGCTGAAATCTCAAGACACAGTTCTTCTCAGCTTGTACAAGCGGATGTTCCCAAAATGGACATACGAAAATTGTATTGTCACTGATAAAGGTGGGAAAGATGCGAACGATGAAGCTGTTATGGAATCATAAGTAAATAATAAATAGATTATGTAAGAGATTTAATGAATTTTCTTTTGTAAGAATATCCTTACGTCTACCTCTAACTGGCGGCCAGTTGCCACTTATAGACTTAAGTGGGTATTTCTGTCTTCAGATGTTTGGAGGTTGAAAGAGTATTCAAGGGGAAGAGACTCCCCAAAGTAGCCTGCCCTGGGCAAGTCCCTAATGGCCTGCGCAGACGACGGACATTGAAGGACTTTTTGTCCGCGACACGACCTTATTACTTAGAACATAAAGTTGAATAAATAACGAGGACTATCGCGTACTTTTCATGGATATACGCGATCTAAGTTGAATCTTATTTGGTTAACAATAAAGACGTGTCGCGGACAAAAAGTCCTCCGTTATCCGTCGTCTGCGCTAGCTCTTATAAAGAACTGCCTCTATTACTTGCCACACTCAGGATAAGAGATGACTAAAGGCATTACTTAAATAAAAAAGATCTGTCTACCTTGCTAGTTTAAATTATTAGCTTTGTACTCATTTAGGAGGCAATAAAAGATGGTCTATTTAGTTGGGAGTCAAAACAAACTCTCGTGTTGTTGTGGTAAGGCATGGGTGAATCTACGGGTGTTTTGAACGCCGTCATTATCCTCAACATATTTTCATATTTTTAGAGTAATAAAATTCTGTCCTCTAGTCCAGTTACGAATATAGGTCCCAGACGAGTAGCGTTTGGCAGCATAACCTTTATTTTCGCACTTATCATGCATTATACTTTATATGTCGAGGACAATGACGGCGTTCAAAACGGCCGTAGATTTACCCGCATATGGTCATATGAATAAATACCTCAAGTACTATTCGTATGACCAGCATACGATTAAATAAATAAAGCTTGAGGTAAATAAAAAATAATAATATCCACGTGTTTACTTTTATTGACACATGAAGCACAAAGTCTACGTAGGTCAGCAATCTCTTCGCACTATTCTTAACATTACCGATAATCTCAAAGGCAGTGAAAGGATGCACCCACAATTGTCAAAGCAAAATAATTACACAAATATGAGATGATTTATAAAGGTTGATTATTTATTTTTTTATATAATAAAGATCACAAATCACAAGGCATGTAAATGGATTGCGAAACAATAAATTTGGACCATAGTAATCAAAAGGCTGAAACATTTCAAGAGACCAGCTCGTTTCTTATAATTTTGTACCTTATTAATATGTCTGTAGGGTGCGAAATAGATTAATAAAGACTGATAGTACTCTAATTTTATGAATATTTAATGACTTGACCACACAAAATGCGAATATTATCAATTTTTAAAATATTTAATGAAAGATAAAACGTATTTGTAAACATTTAAACAAGTTTTAGAGTTAAGAAATGTGTATATGATACTTATAGGATTGAATGAACATATTTTATTGACTAGTTGCACATGACGAATCGCATTTCGAAGTAATCAAGTGTGTATATGTTACATAAAAAATAACAAACTAATGAAATAATGTAAAAGACGATTTCAAACAAATTGTACTATTTGGTATGATTTTAGCATTCAAATTTAACACATAATTTTGCATATTATTTTATAAACATATCGATTAAAATAAAATATATCTGTTACGATTTTTAAGAAAGTATATATTTATGTTTGTTAAAGTTTTTTTTTACCAACACTAGTAGAGAGGACAATTGTACATCAATTCATTTTGTTTTTGGCTTGAATATAAAATCAACTCAAATATAAGTTCAAATTATAGAATCTGTTTATAAGTAAGAGGATCATTATTTCACCGAAGCATCTGAACATATTCATTTCATTCTTTTTAACTCGTCCGGTCCAATTTTTGTTGTTACTTTACAAATTAATAATTCGTTTACAAATTATTATTGACGCATCATTTTAAATGCAAACACATTCCATGTTTTACATAATCTTACAATATTATAAAAATAAAATAAACTTAATAAATCCTACAAATGTAAAAACAAACTTAGTACGTTAGCATAGCGTTAAATGATAGTCAAATGTTTTATCCTAAATTTTAAAGGTACGTCGGCAATCAAAATACACATACTCTACAGTAAATTTTTACAATACTCTTTCTTAACATCTGTGTTAGTTGAATATTATCTCACAAAATGTCCAGTGTTTATTTGTTATTTAATAATAAAAATGTTTCTGTTTAGTTATTATTTTAAGCTAGTTTTATTGAAGGCAGATTATTCAGTTTTATCAGGTTATTTAGGAGTATGATTTATTAAATTTCACTGCAAAAAATACTTTATTCATTTAAAAAAATGTTTGAAAAACTGTCGTTTTCTGTTTTTATCAAGATAAGAATGATTTAACTTTCTGCAGTAAAAGTAATAAAATTAAGGATGAATCATATTTTCGCCATGATCTTATACAAACTACATACAATGTCAATATTTATAATAAAACAGTTACTTTTGTTCTTAAATATTGGTGAAGGCAAAATCGGTTTATAAATAAAAAGCATACAACAAATAAAATAGTTGTATTACAAAAATCGGACACGTTAAAACAGAAGATTATTTTAATCACTTATATTGTTATGCCTAGTTTTGGCGCCTTTTCGAAAATCATTGCACACCGTCCAAACCTTGTTCAATCGATAGAGTATATATGTTCGAACAATAGTTATTGAAACAGCACATTTCTAAACCGTATCCATTCCGAGATAAATGCACCAATTCATCACTATTATTTTCTAGATTAAGGTTAAAAATAACTAAATTTTTGCCATTTTATCTGGCTTATAAGAATGGCCCATCAATTTTAATAATGTATAAAATGATAAATAATAATGATAATTATCATATTTTACTTTTCGGGGGGGGGGGGGGGGGGGGCGGCATTTCGTTACCGTCCTAGATTATTAAATATATTGTTATTACTGTTTACTGTTAGTATTATCATTTAATACATTGTATAAATAATAATATTTCATTGGTATAAGTTGATAAAATAAAAAAAATATTTTCAGCTGAAATATATGAAATAATAGTGATGACCAGGTGCATTTATCTCAGAATGGATACGGTTTAAAAATGTGCTGTCTTAATAACTATTGTTTTTACATATACTCTATCGATACAAGGTTTAAATGGTACGCAGGAACTTTCGAGAAGCCGCCAACCCTCCATACATTTATGGGATTGTCCTTTTGATATTTGTCTCTACCTTTCAATAATATATTTGGATTTATTTGACAATCATTTTCGTAGCTATATTCAAGACAATCATGTTTTTAATTAGTTCAACTATAGGGTTTTCCAATAGGGACAGGTCGATGTAGAAATGGAATAAAATAGGCTGTGTGAGAGATATTTAGCTGTGTAGTGTCGGCTTAGAATAAGCACTACCCCCTCTCATCCCGTGGGTGTCGTAAAAGGCGACTAACGGACTCAGCCTTCAGGAGACGGGCAGCAGCGTCTCCTATAAACTTGGCCATACTGCGATCGCACATCCGCCTGCCAAGCGTGGCGATTATGGCAAACCCCTCCCTTTGGGGGAGGCCTATACCCAGCAGTGGGTGTTATGTGGCTGAGACGACGACGACGAGAGATATTTACGAATTTCTTTGAAAGGTCCTTTTATGCATTACAATAAAGCTTTTTTAAATTCTTCGTTCATTTCGAATCTTAACAAACGCGAGTTTCAGAGAAATGTCACTACACAGTTGACATAGCAGACTTAGGTAGGCTGTAGTCGTGGTTGTCGTCTCAGCTGCTGGGTACAGGTATATAGACTTAGGTAGGTACCTAGTTACATTTCTTCAACTTTGAACTTCACTGGGTAAAGTATTTTTGTACGGCCTGACTGAGAGAGAGAGAGAGAGAAATATATTATTAACACACTGGCTGCTGACGCACTAAAATGCTTGCCAAACAAATCCTATAAGTGTTAATATAACAAACGTATATTTTTATGTGGCATGGAAAACAAAACCTATTCTATGAAATTCAAATCAAACAAAAACCTGAAAAATCTTAATTCTAAAACGGTCTGAATAATAAAGGTAGAGTAAAGTTGCACCTAGTAATAAAAGTGATGCTGTCACTTTTGAAATGTCACAAATCAGCCCCCTTACTTTGGACGGAATCGAGTTCACATGAGGATCGAATCAACGTCAAAAATCTGTTATTTTGGTACTTTGAAAACGGTTGCTATGGTTTCCATAGTACCTACCGTTTTTGCATTTCTTCGATCATGATGTGAACTCGATTGTAACCGTCGAGAGTAACCCCCCAGATTTAATATACCTAGGTGCTAGGTGTAACTTTAATTAACGTTTATTAAGGAGATAAAGAGGGTAAATCTTTTTGCTAAAAACTTTTAATGAAACCACAAACAAAAGTCTGAAGAGGGTAATTATAAGTGTATTCGAGCATACCCATTTGACGTTGTACTGTACGTAGCGGGGCGGAGGCCTAGGGCTTCTTCTTGTGTCGGCGGCGGCGCACGTCGTCGGGCGGGGTAGGAGAGTTCGCCATGCCCGACCGGCTGTACAAGGTGTTCAGGAACTCTTCCAGGTTCGGCTCGTGTCTGGAGGATGAGCTTTATTTGACAACCTGTTTGGCCGGGACCTCTGGCGCAGAAGGTGGGCTTAGTACCTAAGCCTACCTGCGCCAGAGATACCGGGTTCGATCCCCAGGCAAGACAAATATTTGTGTGCATGAACATCTATTTGTCTTGGTCTGGGTGTTTGATATGTATATTATGTAGGTATTTAAAAAAAAAGTATATAAGTATGCCTAGCAGTTATCTAGTATCCATAACCCAAGTCCTTCGTTAAACTTAACGTGGGCTAGATAATTGGTGTGATTGTATGCAATTATTTATTTGATTTGTTTAACGCCCGAAATTAATAACCTATCTGTAGATATGGATCGGGCTATCAAAGATAGTTGTCAAGATTATTTTTGTTAACATTACCAAAACAACGACCGTTGCTAAGCAACGAAACCAGTATCCTATATACTCCAGCCATCTTAGGGAAAGAATGTTTGTAAACAAATATTTGAGCAAATTATTTCCGTAAAATAGCTGAAGTATAGGCAACTGTCTTAGATAGCACTATCCATATCTACAGATAGGTTATTAATTTCGGGCGTAAGTGATATTATTGCTTTATTTCATTTTATAAATGCGAAAGTTTGGGATGGATGTTAGTAACTCTTTCACGCAAAAGTTACGGAACGGATTTGGTTGAAATTCCCATGGGAACGGGAACCAGACGGGTAAAACCGCGGGCGGGCGCAAGTATGAGTGAGTGTGCGAACATAAGAAGTGAATGTGTAAACGTAAAATTAGTGAGCAAGTGAACGCAATTAGTGAGCTTGTGAAAGTAATGAGCGAGCGTTTGAACGTAATGAGTGAGTAAATGAGTGAACAAGTGAACGTAATGAGTGAACAAGTGAACGTAATGAGTGAACAAGTGAATGTAATAACTGAACAAGTGATCGTAATGACTGAACAAGTAAACGTAATAAGTGAACACGTGAACGTAATGAGTGAACAAGTCAACGCAATGACTAAGAGAAGATAATGAGTGAACAAGTGAACGTATTGAGGTAGCGAGTCAAAGTCAAAGATTTTTATTCATATAGACTTATAGATAAGTGCTTTCGAATCTTCCAATTTTTTTCCTACCAGCCATTCAGGACATCTTTTAACTGATAAGAAGAACGGCCGCAAGAAACTTATCAGCTTTAACAGAAGCAACAACATTTACAAAGGAACATGTCGTTGCCAAACAAAAGTGAATATAATTATCGAATGTGTCGGTAACCGGTACCCGGTGGAGAGGCAGCGTGTGAGGCGGCGGCGGCTTTGTTGCCGTGCACGATGCGGCACTGCACCACGTGGTAGTGGTGTAATGAGTGAGTTAGTGTAATGAGTGAGTGAGTGCAATAAATGAGTGAGTGTAAAGAGTAAGTGAGTGAATGTGTCGGTTATCATTACCCGGTGGAGGGGCGGCGCGTGAGGTCGGGCGCGGCGGCGGCCTTGTTGCCGAGCACGATGCGGTACTGCACCACGTGGCAATCCGGCCGCAACTGTCGGAGGTTCTTCTTCTGTGAATACCGACACAAAAGACAACATCAATATTACTCCCTATTATTGATCTGAAAGAAAGAGCCATCGATTGTTTAGTCTCTTTCTATAAAAAAAAAACCGGTCAATACCTAGTCAGGCTCGCGCACCGAGGGTTTCGTACCATCAAATATTGTCCCCATACATCGACATAGGTCGAGATCTGCTTACCAAAAGCAAATATTATAAAATATGTTTTAAAGTATGCTTTTAGAGACATCGTTTTATTTTTCCTGTAATTTTTACATAAACTTCTATTACATATTCAGATTTTTTTCTATGTGATCATCGGAGATAAGGGTTAAGATACGGTATTTTTTTTACAATTTGCATCAAAAATCGAAAACTGTGCAAGTTAAAAAATATAAAAAATGTTTGAGATTGTGCAAGCAGCGCTTTTTCATATGATACAAGTTAAAAAATATAAAAAATGTTTGAGATTGTGCAAGCAGCGCTTTTTCATATGATACCCCACATGCCCTAGTAGCCCCACTTTGAATTTTTAAGTCTCCCTTTCAGTCCCAACCCAATTGCAATATTATATATACAGGGTGGAAATTTAAAACGGGGCACGAAGGGCAGGTACCTTAACCGATGTAGATGCATGCATGACCGATGAAAACGTTCTTAGGAAACCATCCTTAATTTTTCGAGAAATTTTGAACTGCATTCACCGATTTTGGCGATCGATTCTGTTTCTCATGAGAATCAAAACACTCTATAATATATATATATATATTTATTTCTCTCTTATTTGCAAAATAATTGGGCAAATGTCATCTTAAACTATTCCAAATTTCAAGTTGATAGCATAAGTAGTTCTTGATATATCCATCTGTGACAGACAGACAACTTGAGCCGCACCATAAAGGTTCCTTTTTACTATTTTGCTACGGAACCCTAACAACGGGACAAAGTCACACAAAAAAGTAAAAATAATGCAACCCCGAAATCGCGAAAAAAATGACAGCTGTTTCATACAACATTTCATTTGAACTCTGCTAAAAAATTTGAAGCAGCTGTAAAGTTACCTGGCAGCTAGCCCACTGCGTGATCTGGTACACGGCGCCGTCCATGCACGCGTAGTACATCACCAGCAGGCCCAGCATGCTCGACTCCGCCCAGATGTCGCCCTGGTAACAGTTCATCAACATACAGCGCGACAAGGCTTTTAATGAACGTGGCAAAACAAAAACTAACATGAAACGTAATTTTTTACAGTTGTGTAGTGCCTCTGCCCGCGTTAATTATAAGCCGTAAGCCACGTGAGATAAAGTCTTTAATGAACATGGCGAAAAAAGGAAAAACCGCCATCTTGTGTTTAACCGCCTCTGTGGTCTAGTGGTACAACCACCGGTATCAGACCCATGGGTCTTGTACAATTGTCCTTGACTCCGCCCAGATATCGCCCTAGTACATAAATTTTTAATCAATATTGTGTACGAAAATTATGTTTTAGTTTTTTTTTTTTTTTATTCACGACGAGGAGACCCTTAACCTTCATCATACCTGATGTTAAGTATTGATAAGGCTGAAGATGGAAGTGAGCCTCTCCCGAAATCCGCAATCACTGATGAACTGGCTAGATAGCCAGGTCCTCAGTTGCGGGTTCCGGAATGATTGTGTTCCGGCAGTTAGAGATAAGATTATCTCTACCTGCCGGAACACAACCATGCTGCAAACATTGTTGTTAGACTTAGATAAGATGGTGGTAGCTAGCCATGCGGACTCTTAACGAGTCCTACCACCAACCAACACTTTTAGAACACCCATCTGTATTTTGATGGCGATACAATAACTTGTTAGATACTAAAGTACAGAAATAACATAAAACTTACAAAATGGTTAATGGAGTTGGAGACCTTTTTTACCCCTCGACACTTTGTTTTAATAGCTATAAGATTACAATTCTTATGACTTCTTTAAGCTTTTAAATAAAAGCATTGTAAATGGATAATTTATAAAAAAAAATATACCTCTTTAGCGGAGTGTCTGATCTTGCACTGCGCGCAGTATCGGGCCGCATAGCACGGCCGGTCTGTGAGCACGCGTTTATGTCGACGTCCGCAGTTTGTGCATCTATATTTTTTATATGCGAGAGTATTATATCAAAGTATATTATATATAGTATCAAATTATTTATATTCTAGTCTTTGATTCTTTGTTTTTAATTATAATATTAAAAACAAAGAATCAAAGACTAGAATATAAATAATTTGATACTATAAAGTAAAAAAGCATAGCAGTATTCATGGACAGCCAATTTATACAATTAATAGGCTAGTTGACAAAATTTCAATAACTGCTTAATATTTTAGCTTATTAGGCATTTTATCGAAAAAAAGGTTTATTTATTTTTAATCGAGCGTTTACATTATAAATTTCGCGTTTTAAAAAACCAATTTCAATTTGGTTCCAAAACGCACAAGACTGTCATGGCGTCTTGAATGAGGTCACGCCGTGCGAAACAAACCAAAGAGCGATCGTGTCTTCGTACGTTATAGCTAGTTTTTATCGTTTAAAAATGAATTTCTCATATTATAAGTACTGTATAGTGCCCCAGTGTGATAGCACGACTATAAAAACGCCAAACAAGTTATTTATATATGTTCCAAACAATGGAGAAATACGGAAAAAGTGGCTAAAATTGCAAGAAGAGATGATGCTCATACTCTATCAACAGGTTCAAGAATGTATTTTTGTGAAGATCATTTTGATGTAAGTATTTCACACAATACAATCTATTACTTAATTCGAGCAAACTAGATGTGTTTTGTAGAATCCCTATTTTCTACCACCACATGCATGTATTACTTTTAAATTTGTAAAAATTCTTGACGAGACAATAATCATAGCATGTGCATTAATTAATTTGCAAGATTCTTTAATAAAATAAAACTAAGGAAAACTTTAAGATTGTTTTTTTTTTATTTCAAATATGTTATAGTTTTACACTTTGATATAACAATGGGTATACATTAATTTTCCAGAAGTTTAATAGTTTATTATTAATCAAATTCTCAACATACTCAATATTGAATGGCACACTTAAAATCTCCACTTTTTGATTTTTACTATAATCTGGGTCCGCTATACAAAAGAAACAATTTTTCTTTAATTAGCAAAAACTGTATCAACTTGATATTAATTGTTAAAAACCAAAATTTTATCAAGAACCGGTAGTGATACTCGAAACGTCAAAGACAAGATTGGAGTTTCGCACGGCGTGACGTAACGCTTTCTGATTGGTGTTCACTGTCACGTGACTAAAGGTTTCATTTTCCGAAATTTATTTTTTAAAAATATTATTAATCTTTAACGCTTTTAATAATTAAAATTGTTTGTTATTTTCTCCATAATATAATTAATCATTATAAACCCCTATCCATTATATTTATTCTTAAATCTTGTCTTCAAAAGGCTGGAGTTGATGGAGGCTGATATTTAGTCCGACACAGTTTTGGTCTGCTGTCGACACAAAAAGAAGATCAACAGGATACATGTTAATGATTTGATAGAATCAGGCGTTACTTGGCGGAAATCCATATCTTAGTAGAAAACGAAATATACGTAGCATAATTCCGCAAGAAAATCTTACATGATGTGCATCATGTAAGATTTTCTTGCGGAATTATGCCGCCCGCCCGCAAATAAACACTCGGTGCTGGTATTGCACGTTCTAACAACTCGTGAGGATGCTCCGTGTGTGGGCGAAACACGTGTAGAGTAGTCGGTGAGGGTGCAAGGTGTGTCACTGTGTTGCATCTGCATCTATTTGCGGGCGGGCGGGCGGTGCATCTTGCATGTAAGTTTTTCTTGCGGAATTATGCGGTAAAATCTACGGGCGTTTTAACGCCGTCATTGTCCTCGACATATTTTTAACAGTAGCGAGGCGTCGATTAGGCGTATTGTAATATTTTTCGGTGATAGCTGCTAATAAATGTGTCACTTGGATATGAGTCATGTTTTTGAGTTATGTGTACGTGTTTATTCAATAGTTAGGCTAGGCTAGTTTAAATTTTTTACTGTATCTTATTTGTGAAGATCTGTAAATGGCTTTATGTTTATATTTAAGCAGTTGGTCTTCCAATAAATAAATAAATTAATATAAAGTGTCATGCACGATAAGTGCGAAAATAAAGGTTATGTTGCTAAACGCTACTCGTCTGGGACCTATATTCGTAACTGGACACGAGGGCAGAATTTTATTACTCTTAAAAATATAAAAATATGTTGAGGACAATGACGGCGTTCAAAGCGCCCGTAGATTAGCACTACATATTTTTCGTTTTCTACTAACATGTAAATCAGGTTGCACACACATAAAGTTAGTTCCCTACCTGATAGTGTTGGCGGCGAATTCCATCTTGTCGTGCAGTTGCGCGAGCAGTGTGGATAGTTCGCTCCACGCCGCCTCCGCGTGGCGCGACTCCATGGCGCGCCGGGAATACGCCTCACGGCGTTCCTGGTACCAGAGGGTTTCACATTAGGCGGATATAATATCGAAACTCTTAGGACTGGATTCATGGATTAGCTGGCCAAGGTTTCGGACGCGAGAAATAGTTAAAGTGTGTTAATACTCGACAGAAGTCTTTGAAATCATTCGGCGATCCAGTTAGAAGTCATTTCCTTTCCCTTTCTTCCTAATTTATAAATATTATCATTTTTCTCTAACGGTATTTATCTGTTAGTATACAGGGTGGAAAAAATGTATGAGCCCTGGTGGGTACTTTAAAAAGGGTACTTTAAATTCTTAAGTTAGTTCATTTTAATGATAGGAAACATTCCTTTATTTTCAAAAAATAAGTAATCCTGCATTCAAAGATTTTTGATAAATCACTTGCCTGCCCGGGAATCGAACCGGCTTAAATTAGAAAAAAAACACCATATAGTTTAATGGTATTTCCTTTTTCTGCACTGAGTTAATATTGTCCTTCTTATCTATTTTTCTTTTACCCAGGGTGCCTGGAAGAGATTGCAATGTAGCAATAAGGCCGCCTGTTGTTTGTTCTGTATTTGTAAATTGTCCTCTGTTACCTGTTCTTTAAAGTGTGCAATAAAGAGTTTATTGTTATTATTGTTAAAAATTGCTGCTAGCGGTGTATTATTGTATCAGAATCAGAATCATTTATTGCGTTTCAGGTACATTTAAGATCTTAGAGGTAGTTATTTAGTGCATACACATGAGCCCTGTAAGGACAACAATATTAAATCAAATTACTTTAAAACTAGTTAAAAATATTCAAACAAAATTAAATGAAAATAAATTAAAATATTATCTTCAACAATAAATATTGTAACGGAATTGTATTTGACAAAGTGTATGATGACTCGGACCTCGCTCCGCTCGAAACTAGACCTGCGATGATACGAGGCCTTTTCACTCATTTCTGCTTCTTTACTTGCCCATTTCGACTTGACTGACGGTAGAACCTCAACTATAAAAAATATCGTTGCGAGTTATGCAGCGCATTAATGACCTAGCTCGTTTCGAGTTCAGGATATCCTGCACACTAGCGACGCCTAGGAAAACAATCATTGTGCTTAAATTAAAATGAAATTGTACATTATCTCTCTGTAGTGGTATTCCTCATCCTAATTCCCGGTTCTCCAATAAGATCGAAAGTTTATACCTATCTTGCTAGATGCTAGCTATCTTGAAGGCCTCTTCAGCGCCGGGCTGCTGGTTCTTATCCGGTTGCACCAGGAACGCTTGTCGTCAATAGTAACGTTTGATCTCATATCCTATACATAACGACCAAAATTTCCATTACCATCCATCCAACACGCTTACTGGCTCTCCAATAAGGTTGAAGGCATGCTGCAGAATATTGAAGGCCTCTTCAGCGCCGGACTGCTGGTTCTTGTCCGGGTGCACCAGGAACACTGCAAGTCTTTGATAGTACCGCTTGATCTCCTTATCCTAAACTCTTAATCAACCAGAATATCCATTAACGCTTACCGGTTCTCCAATGAGATCGAAGGCATGCTGTAGTATCTTGAAGGCCTCCTCAGCGCCAGGCTGTTGGTTCTTGTCCGGGTGCACCAGGAACGCTTGCCGCCGATAGTACCGCTTGATCTCCTCGTCCGTGCACGTTACACTCACACCAAGTATGCTGATAAAAAAACAAAAGAAAAACGCAATTTAATAATTGAGAATATTGGTCCCAATCGCATACTAGATTGGGAGTGTTTCTTTGGTTTCCAGTGTAGGTAGTATCAATGGACCGGGTATATTCAAAAACAGCAACCTGACACATTGTTTTCGTACAATATCTCAAACCCAACCATTGCCAGACCAGATGTGGCATCGTCGTGATGTTGATACATTTTACTCCTTGATGTGATGTTCTGCCAACGCTGCAAGGAAATTTATGGCGCGAGGGAATGTACGTATGCGAGTATTGGTCGTGGCGCGTAACTTGACTTGTGTGACTAGTGTTTTAACTTGCTGCACATCTTTTGTCTGTGGGTATTCAAGTTACGTGCGCGGCCTATACTCTCAATGATATGAAAAGTGTATATTTTTAACCGATTTCAAAAAGAAAGGGGGTAATCAATACGTCGCGTATATTTTTTTGTATTTTTAGCGATTACTCTAAGACGACTGAACCGATTTCAAGGATTCAAACGTTAATAATTAATAAATAAGATGTTCCTATTTTTAAAATTTTGTAATCAGTTAAGTATTTTTCAGGAAATCTTGAAAATAATGTATTCGTTTCGTAGTAGTTCATAATATGCCGCTAGATAACGCTTTTGACTGTTTCTACGCTGCAGGCCAGCATGCTTCATCAATGCGCCGAATAAGTATCTAACAGTGCCATAGATAGCGCGGTGGCAGATACTGAACCCGTTCGATCGTGGTTTCTGTTACCTATTTTGCGTACGGGACTTGTTCTAACTTAAAAAAATATGAATAAAAAAACTTATTATATGTAAAGAAATAAAAATCGACTCCAAAAATCAAAATTAGTCTTTTGGAGTTGGTGCCAGCCAATGAAGAAAAAAAAAGTAACAGAAGTGGCTGGCACCGATGCCAGCCAAGGCATTCTACATTGTAGACAATAACAAGTAAAAATATGCCTTTTGGAGTTGGCTCTAAAAGGCTTATTTTTACTTTTTGGAGTCGGTTTGGATTTTTTCTTATATGTCTCAATTTCATCTGGTACTAAAAAAAGTATATTAAATTTGATGATCAACGCATAGATGCTAGACATTTCTTAAATATGTATTGACTCTACTGCTCCATCGCCTTGTCGCGATTGTCGTGTGAAAATCTAAGGTCAAAGTTTCGTACAATTTAAAATGAATGAATGAAAAAAATGCCAATATACTTATTTCAGGATTAAATATTATTTATATTACAATAGTTAATATTAAGATTTGCAATTACCTGTAAGGGTCTTTCCCTTTGCATGCAAGCAGCCTCTTCATAGCCTCTTCGCCAGTAGCTGGTAGTGGAATATTGGCGTTCAGATTTGCTGAATCATTACCATTGTCAGTATCTGCTTCTAGAAATTAAATAAATTATGTTTAAGAGTAAGCTATGCCCTGTCCCTACTTTTGCACTGCAAAGTTTATGGGTGAATTAATTAAACTATACAATACAATACAATTACTCTTAATTATAACACCATGTACATATTACATTTACAAAAAGTTTTTAATGAATTGAAGTGTTATAAGGGCAGTCGTATCAGTATGGAGCGATTGACAGAAAAAAAGCAAGCAGGGTGTATAACAATGGATGGAAACTATGGCAGAACTGATGAGTCGATGCTGGTTATCTAATTTATTTTTACCTAATTATTTTTATTTTTTTTGCATTTTTCAATGCCATTTTTATACTTATGATAAATTAATATTAAACAAGACACGCCCTCATCTCATGTCATCGCCCTGACGGGATGACGACATGAGACTAGTTGCTTTTTTCTAGTATATTTTCTTGTTTAATATTTATCACATAAAAATAGCATTGTAAAATGCAAAATTAAAAAAATAATTTATAATTATGATAAATTACTTATTATGATTAATAATTTTTACCTTTTTTGAACCATTTCAGCTTTCTCCAGAATGCGAATCTTGTGTGTCCAAACTTTCTGTCTATGTATACGAGATATTTATTGTCTTTTAGTTTGAAAATCCAGTCTTTCGTACTGCGCCAGACAGCTTGAGAGCTCACATATGTTTGGGTGAAGACTGAGGTGCATCTGGAAATTCAATTACAGAGTTAGTATTTAGTGTAGTTAGTATTAATAAGCTAGTTTTTTCCCTCGGTTGTATTGTACAGCGCTTATTAGGGCCATTTAAAATGTTCGCGATAAAAAGTAGTAAATTTCCATCTGCAAGGTTGGTATTTCTCTATGCCATACATCATGTTTAGTGGCTTAGCTGTAAAAGGTAGGGGAAGTGGGAATAGCAGCGACGGCGACGGTGGAAAAGTTAACAGACCGAGAGTTAATTTACAATCCGTATAAAAAGTGTTATAATATCATCCTAGGTTTGTTCGGTAAACATTGAAATCAAGAAATAGTTGGTAAATATTATCATTAAATCACTTAAAAAATAATTTGGTGCTCACAGATAAGCACTATTGTTATTCTCTAGCTTGGTGCAGATAAGAACAGTATAAACTTATTTCATTCCATTTCAATACATTACTTGATTCAATAAATAAAGTACTATATTTATACTATAGTTATTGTAAAAATAATAAAATATAATTAGGCTGCCAAATTATCTCAAGTGAATGTACTGTACTGTAGTAACACAAGCCTGTCAGACATTCAAAGACTTCAAAACGGCATATTGCGTACAATATCTAATGCTCCTTGGTTCGTTACCAATACTGAACTACATGAGACACTGAATACCACAACACTTAAGGAGGAGATAAAACAATCGGCTTCAAGCTACAAAACTTGTCTCGAGTACCACCCAAATGAACTAGCTACCGCCCTATCAAATGTGACGTACCACTAACGCCTCAAGCCTCACGACATCCAGGGTATAGAGAAGCGTTTCTAACTAACGGGGAAATCTTCCGCTGGGGAGCATCATTATCATCATCCCTTAAATTCCAATGGCACATTCAACAAGCCTACTCAAAGTTCTAGGACTGATTGTAGACAAATACACAAAAAAAAATGTTAATGTACTTGGGTGCACCAGCTGAGTAAACATTTAAAATAATGTCAGTTGATTTAATGGTAGTAAAGTTCTTTGAAATACCATGATAAAACCTTATCAAGCTTGTTGTTAAATGACACAATAATAATAGCTCTCTTTCCATTTTATCATGCACTATGTCAAAATGCAGATATTGTTTCCCTATTTTATTTATTACATTTGCATACAATGTTACAATAGTCTTATCTTTGAATTTGAGTAATGTATTTCAACCATTATTGCAATGATATATCGAGATAGACGAAAAGAACACTTCAAAAGCACTTCAAACTGTATGAGAACCTAGCGTGTCGAATTTTTCGTACCTACGATGACGTCACGAGCGAGATTAAGTGATGTGTAAATGTTATTGACTAGCTCTTGCAAGAAAGTACTGTATATTAAAAAGCAATGATTTAAGTCGTAAAACTTTGACCGTGGATCAAACTTTTGACACGCAAGGTAGGTACACTTTTACCGTCTATCTCGATATAGGTCTGTGGTAAATACCAACTTACAGATCAAATAAAAGATGCAGGCTCATTCCACAAATGTCTGATACTAGGTATGCAAACCAGACAAGAGCTTTCCATGTGGCGCCACCCCAGTTCTCTAAGTAATTCTGTGCCATGCCCAGATAACCAGGTTTATTCCTTCTCACTTTCACCTGGCTTGCCTTTTTCTTATCAGGAACCGGTTTTGAAGATTTATGATAATTACGGCTTTCTTTTTTCTTTTTAATTTTAGCAGCATCTGTCTGATTGTCTTGAAAAACAAACTGTGACTGTTCATCATCTTCCAGTTTAAAATCTTCATCATTCACATTCTTGTCTGCTTTAGACTTTTTGTCACACTTTTTCTCTTTTTTAGAAGACTTATCCTGATTTTCAATGAACATGAACTGGCTTTCATTGCTATGTTCATAGCTAGTATCTTCTTCATTAGTTATATCATCAAGTGATGACCACTTTCTCGAGATGTTGCTCCGTTTGTTTTTAGATTTCTTCGGTTTTTGAGGTTTGTCAGCGTCATCTGTGTTTACATCACCTGATTCACTACCGGATGATATAGTGGAGTGATTCTTCTTCTCATTTTTTAACTTATTTTCATCTCCATGTTTGACATTTGATGAAGGTTTGTCAAGCTTAGAATGAGTTTTGGTGTTTGAAGACTTAGTTTCAACATTTTGAGGTTTATTCTTACGTGTAGACTCTGTTGCAGTATTTGTCTTTGTATTTTTCACCAAAACATCAGAATAAGATGGTCTCATAGGCTTGACTTCAGCAACTATGCGCTTTTTTGTTGTGTTATCAGCTAAAGGACCACTTTCATTCCTTTTAGGGGAATTCTCAGATTTAAGTGTTGTATTTTTATTGTCAATTAGAGGATTAGTGGGTAAGTTCAAATTTGGAGCATCAGGATGATTCAGAGGATGGCTCTGACCAAAAGGTGAGTATGTTCCAGTGGAATTTGGCTCCCAGTTGTCTCTCAGTACTTTTAAAAATTCAGCAGGCAATGTGTTGGATGTTTGACTACTATCATGACCAAAATTGTTTTGGATTGGTGTAGCAGAAGGTGGCAAATTATTGTGAGTGTTATTATTTGCTCCATATTCTTGGTTCATGTTGAACATATGAGCATTTTGAGGTGTTTGCAAAGGCAAATCTAGTGGTCCTTGGTTATGACTAAATAGTTCATACTGACTAGACATGGGAAGTATAAACTGTTGGTTGTTTTCATCATAAAACACTCTCATGGACTGGCCATTACTCAAGTGCAGTAACATACCAGCATTGCCATAGTTTTGACGATTCACAGGAGGTATAAACGGCATTTTTTCGTCGTTATTTGCCACCGCTTCTCGTGGCTGCACGTTGAAAGGTGCTTTATTCACAAATAAATCATTGGTAAAGTTTGCGTTAGTGTATATAGCATTCTCATTCAGCGGGCCAGTATTTGGTGTGAGGGGAGGTTGGTTTCTCTCATTTATAACACCAGGTGGGCATTGCTTTGCGGCTTCCGCAGCAAAGTTCCAAGTGTTGTCGTTGTACCGCGGATCATCCTTCGGCGACCTTGCCATTTTTGGTTAGTATAATCGTGACAAAGTCAACATCAAAAACGTTTACACTGATGTATAACTACAATTAAAACTCAGGGATTTATCATTATATTGTTCATAATAGATTCAGGACTAATCGACTAAAAACGTGGAATAATAAATCCAATGACGATTTGACGCCTAAAATTGATATTGAATTTGACATTGACAGTGACTGATATATTTTTTTTTGGTAATATTTTTTTTTCGTTCCTAAGAACAGGCTAGGGTCATAGACCATACTGCCTCGTCATTAGTAGGTATCTTTTCTTGAGTGAAGTCTTATAAATATAAATTCATTAGTTTTTATTAGAAAATCCAAGAAATTATTGGTCAATTCAAAAAGTCATATTTCAGTATTTTTTGTCATAGGTAAAGATTTAAAATATTTAATTCATTAGTTTACGTAATGTCCATATTTAAAGGTCAATCAAGTTTTTCAAAGTCAATCCAAGAAGTCGTAAAAGACAAACCACCTCAAAGGTGTCAAACAAATTCAAATTATACAAAACGTATGAAAACGTCAACGTCAAACCAAATCAAAACAAAACAATGCTAAAACTACAATAAAAATAGAAAGCATTTAAATTTACCCTCCAGTACTAGTTACATATCTATACAGTGGCAAAAAAGTTTTATTATTTACAAGAATAGCCTGGATGGAGCGCGGTACCGAATCTGGACTACCATATATTTCGATCAGCTCATCCATCAGCACAAGGCTTTTTTTTTGGTAAAGGGTTTTACCGGCTCTGGCTTCTAGAGCCTTTAGCCGGAGTGACAGCCAGTTGTATTTTTTTAGTAAAGTGTTTTATTTTACCGGCCCTGACTTCTATGGTCTTTAGCCGGGAGTGGAGAGGACAGCTTAAAAGTAGGTACATCATTATTAAAACAAATGGAAAAAAATGATTACACAGTGCTATGTATGCTATTATAACTTTGATTTAATACTTAGAGTCCGATAAGACTTATGAACGTGGACGGGGCGCTATTACTGTCAAAATCATAAAAAGACGTAAAGACAAGATGGTGGTATTAGTTCCATTTTTTCTCCAGAATTTTCGGCAGAATAACGGCGCCTCTGTGTCTCATCCTGCCCAACTTGGATGGCACGGAGGCAAATTGCTGAGACAGGGTTTTTTATTGACTACACGGATTTTATATGTACTGAATTAAATAGGTATACTTGTTCTTTGTTTTTCTGCTTTTGTTTTTGTCTTGTTTTATTGTTGTAGTTGTGTCCTATGTAATAGTGAGATTTTAATTTTCTTGTTCTTTTATGTTTTCTTTTTTTTATCAGTGTGTCAATCAAATATTTTTCTTTCTTTCCTTCGTTCCACGTTCATTAGAGACCTTATCGTAAGTGCGACAAGGCTTAAAATTAAATCAGTAATCGGATGCATATTTACTAAAGTTAATATTTGGCTAGGAGGTTTTTTTAAATATTGATCCCGGGATTTCAGAAAATTCAGGAATACAAAATTATATGTTTCAATATATCTTGGAAACGGTGCATCGTAGCACAAAAATAAGGTATTTTTCGTCCCCCTACATTAGAGAAGAATTAATCTACAATCTACAGAATCAATTGGCATTATAAAAAGTACAAAAAAAACATACTTACTCAATTTTTTTAAAATCCCGGTTCCGTTTCCATATTAATTTAACTTGAAAATTCGGCTAAGTCAGCACCCATACAAAACCGATTGATTTTTCGCCTACATAGGTCGACATTTTTGAACCGATTTTGACGAAAATTGGCACAAGTTTATCGATTGCGACTTTTCATTGGGGGCGGGGAAAATAAGGGAAAAACGTTGCTGTAGCGTTATTTATCGACAGAATTCAATCAAATTTGAGAGGCACACTAAGGACTTCATTCTGCACAAGATGTGGTGTAAACAATTCTAAAAGGGGGCAGCGAAGTGAATAAAAAAGGGTAAAAGTCTGTTGAAGCGTTTTATATGGACACATTTAATTAGGTATTATTTTCGTTATTTTTATACCCCCGTGTACCAATATTACCAATCAAACTACGCAGTCGTCTCCGCCTTTACGTGACGAACCCGATGATACCAGTTTTGACCTCCTAAGACCATGGGAACGCGAGTAATCGCTAAATATTTTACCCCTATTTTGCTCTAACTAGTCTACGTAGGTAAGCCTATTGTTAAATTCAAGTAGGTACTTTATATAAATAAATTTTACTTTCTTTGTTCCGCAAATTACTTTCTGGCCATGTGTTTTCATTATACATGGCCATCAAAGCAAGCGAGGACTACTGTTTTCAACCACCACCACAAAGTTCATCGTTCGTATAAAAAATTGTCCGATTAATAAAAAAAAAAAAAAAATGTAATAGGTACCAAAGATTTTATTTTAATCGCCTCTTTTTAAATGTTTTTAATTATAAAAATAGGCATAAAGTAATAGGCCGACTAGTTGCCGACAAATGTGTCCGACTACTCGGTATATCTCTAATTTTAATTAAGTTTACCTTTATGATGCCTTTTGTCAAAATCGATGCCATAAAAAAGTTAGCTGTATTATTCGGTATTATAATAATTAGAATTAAGTTATTAAAAAACTTATATTTCACCTCACTCGCTCGGAAAAAGAGGTTTTATCATTCAATAACTGCGTGGAAAATCGCATTTTACGGCCTAGCGTGGCAAAGTATTTTTCAACACACTGGCTCAAAAAGTGGCTATAATTTCACTGCAATTAGGCACATAATGACACCCATAATCAAACTGTGACTTTTTCATTAGTATATAGATTTTTATAGATTTTTTTTAATTTTATTGGTTGAGTTCACAGACAAGTTGCTTTGTTCTTAAAAAAGTTTCGATACCAAAAAGATCGTGTTCAATAGTACAAATAAATGAATAGGTATATCTATTGCTTGCTCATTTCATGCACTTCGTATTTAAATAGATAATTTCAACTTGTAAGTACGTGAATAATAAACAAAACTTTCACTCAAATATCTGTAAAAACTTTAAACTCCCCATTTTGTATGTGTATATTCCACTATCCGCGACAAACCAAAAAAAAAACCTCATTATTTTAGTCTACGGCCGTTGATGCGCGCGCATAGGAAAACTAATTTTTCCCGCCATTGCGAAAAAAAATTCATTACTTATGTAGTCGTTTTCACTTATTTAATTATTAAAATGTCTGCAAGTATGTACTAGTTATGAAGAAAATGATTTATGTTGTACACCGCCCGATATAAGATGTGAAGCCCATAACGTTATGGAAAGTTTACTACCGGAAAACTCCAAGGAAAAATATCTATTAACGTACCAAAATTGTTAACTATTAACGTAAAAAAACAAAAAATAATGGCGAAACAACAAGAATACGCAGTCTTTTTCAGAAAATGTGTTCATGGCATACTTTAAAGCATTATCTTCGAAGTACAAACCTAGCTCTTTGTGGTGTATATACTCAATGTTAAAAAGTACAGCCCGAACAAAGAATGGAGTGGACTTAAAAACGTTCTCTAATTTGTCAGCTTGTCTAAAGAGAGAGACTATCCGATGGATTTAGAAGCAAAAAATCAAAGGTTTTACCGTCTGACGAAGTTGAAAAATTTATAAAAGATGCTCCAGATAACCAATATCTGGCTACTAAGGTTAGTTAAATTAATTTTAAATATCTTAATTTTTATTATATAATTAATATATTCTATAAATATTTTAATTTTTATTATAACCTATTTTAAATAACTTTTAATTAACTATGATAGTTACTGCCTTTTTATTATTATAGTAATTTAAATCATAAAACAACAAGAATCAGATATATTAAGCAGGCAAGTTAATATTATGGAGGTACAGTACAGTCAAGAGCAACAGTAAATCTTATCAAATAACTATTTAAATGTTAAAAAGTAAATCTTAACTTTTTCCATAACACTCGTTATGAAAAAAGTTACACTCACGTGGTTCGATTGTTTCTTGTGTCGTTTGAAATTCCTAGCTCATTTTACCATGCATTTCGAGGCAGCATGCTCGGTAATATTAGCCGAGCTTGCTTTTGTAATGCACAACTTTTAATTTCAAACCTAGTCACAGACTAAGAAAGGTGGACTGCGTTTATGTAAAGACAGCGCCCGCTCGCAGTTTCACCAGCGTGGTCCCCGTTTCCGTGGGAATATTGGGATAAAAAGTAGCCTTTGTTTTAATCCAGGCTATCTTCTATCTTTGTGCCAAATTTTATCTAAATTGATTCTGTCCTTTTTTCGTCAAATGAGAAATATTTATTTAATATTTAAAATAAAACTTAACAATTTTGTTGCTGGAGTCCCCTTTCAGACATATAAATGCCTGTATTAGGGAACACCGCTCCTTCTTAGTATTCAACTTAAAGTACATGATATATTTCATTAAGAACAAAAAACTAAACATTTATTTCACAAACAAAAAAGAAAATTTTAAAATTTGTGTGTGTCTTGGATGAATTAACCACGTGTGTGTGTATGTTATGTAATAACATCATCCGTGTGTAGCTAAGCTAAGAGTAATTTGGTATAAACATAATTTAATGTTTTAATCCATTTTTTCGCAATTATTTTACACTTGTGGTAAGTTTTATCGTAAATTTGTACCACCTTGTTAGATTTTTTTATAAAACTGCAGCCTGTGTCTCGTATTGTAACGAGAACCTTTATTTATTTATGCTTTCTTCTTTTATTTGCTATACTTGGGTCAAATACTAGGGTTTTAGTTTTTTAAAATATTATGTTGATTACATATAGTTTACGAACAGAAAGTAAACTGCTTTTTCATACAGATGTTCAGTGCAGAAACACTGTTTTTTAAAGTACATCACTTTGAGAAGAGCTCTTTAGGCTCTTTTAACTTCAATAAATAGTGTTTTGGACTGTGCTAGAGCTCGGTAAAAACAGATTTCTTATAAAAAGACAAATTGCTTTGGATTAAGACATATTCATTAAATACAAGAAAACAATCCTCTCCCTATAGACGCTAGACAAAAATTTCTTCGTGATAGTAAAAAATATTCTTAATAATATTTAGTTGTTACAAGAATAATAAATTTAATCCAAGACATGTTGTTTCATTCAAGACACCGCTATTTGTACAGTCAAGTAAGTGGTATTCTTCATACGAATAATCTTCTTTATCTCTTATAGACTAAACTAACTTAGAATAAAAAGAATAATAAATTTTAAAAAAGATAAATCTCAATCAAAGTAACTTGTCATTGATTTAAGATAATTTTAATTTGATGCAAGAAGATGGATATTTCTTGATTTAAAATAAGTCAATTTGATTGATATAAATTTAAATAAGTCTTGAAATAAAAATATTTATCTTAATAAATAAGAAAAAAAATGTCTGAGTAAAAGATGAGCAGTATTTTTGTTTTAAAAATATAACATTGGCCTAAGTAAATATATTTTTAGAGTAAACAAATATTTCAAGAAATTGGTCATTCTTACTTAAAGAAATCCTTTTTTACCGTGTATGTATAGTATACATCGTTTAAAACATTTCTTGAAGAGTTCCTTTCATTTCCTATGTTCTTAGAAATTACGTGTCTCAGAGACTTACATCCAAAAATAACTTTCCTAATTCTAGACGATTTATGTTCTATTTGTTGATATCAGGATAGTTTTTGGTCTATTATCACTCCTAAGTATTAGGTGTGTTCAACTTTTTTAATAGAAGGACAGTCGCATGTATCAGTCGATAAGTCATTCACATCATGTGTTTTTATAATGTAAACGTCTTTTGGTTGGGTACTATTATATTTACTGAAACATATATAGTTAGTGTTAGCTGTATTCAATGTGAGGAGGTTATGTTGTAACCAAGGTTGTAATAAAATACTGGACCATTCCGAGTTCAGCAGCGGTTTTAGTGTTACGCCAAGTACAACTCGTAAAAACAATCGCTGTATCATCCGCGTATGAAAAAATGATGGCATTAGGGATTCATGTTACATAAATACTGAATAAGGTAGGGCCAAGCACACTACCTTGTGGTATCCCGCTTGTTATGGCAATGTCTTTACTGGTGAGTTGTTGCAGTCTAACAGTCTAACCTTTTGTCTGCTGTCATTCAAGTAGTCGGTTAATAGTGAAAGAATAATTGTGGATTGTTAGTTTTTCACTACTATACAGGGTGGAAATTTAAGACGGGGCGGGGCAGTAAGAACATAAAGTTGAATAAATAACGAGGACTATCGCGTACTTTTCGCGGATATACGCGGTCTAAGTTGAATCTTATTTGGTTAACAATAAAGACGTGTAGCGGACAAAAAGTCCTCCGTTATCCGTCGTCTGCGCTAGCTCTAACCGTTGCTGCTACAGTTGGCATAAAAAATATTTTTGAAAGACTATTTTCCTGCTAACTGTACATTTTTTCAAAATCCGTGAATGCAGTTCAATATTTCTCAAAAAAATAAGGATGGTTTCCTAAGAACGTTTTCATGTAACTACATCGGTTAAGGTACCGCCCTTCGTGCCCTGTTTTATTGTTTTATATTAATTTCCACCCTGTATAGGCATATAACTAACAAATCCAAATATAAACATCCAAACATCCTCACATATTGTCGCATTTATAAATTGTAGTAGGAAAGTAGGAATATTAGTAGGAAGTACTTAGTATTTAAACGAACGCGAAAATCTATTGAAATGCGATAAAGGAAAAACTGTTACAGTGAAAGTTAAATTAGTATTGATTCTTTTAATATTATACTTGCTCAATATCTTTATTTCATACCGCAGTGTTACTTATCATTAATAGGTCCTTGGAATCACCAACATCGTCATTTTGTTTCGGGAACATACTGGATAGCAAGAATTTATTTATTTATTTCAAAATCCACAGCTCAAAATTAAAACTTAACAAAATTTAAATACTACACATACAGCAAATAACTGATTTTACATTTGTTAACTAAATAAAATTATAGGTAAGAGGAGACGCACACATGTAAAGAGTGTAGAAATTTTTATGCGTTTATTTTAATAGGCTAAGGTTAACATACATACATAAATAAATACATACATATATAAAATAAGTTCAAACACATATATATAAATAGATAAATAACTACTTCAAGTTGAAAGTATGTTGCCAATGTTTTTTTTATAATAAATTTGTTTGAATTTTTACAAAAAAATAAATAATATTTCATTAAGTGATAAGTGATAACAACATCGGATAATATGCAATATAGGTTTGTAAAAATACAACTTCATCTTTAAGTAAGAAGAGGATTATTCTATATTTTTTTAAACAAAAAGATTCCTATGTTCTGAATACTATTTAATTTACTTTTTAGGTTGGCTTTGTTTTCTATTCTGTGGTTGTTTATACAATGGTAACGAAATAACGAAAGGTCCTGAATGGTCCAACGTCGTAACTCGAGTAGGCAGTAGGTAATTCTTTGCACAATAGCTGCGGTCCGACGCCGACGAGACGTGGGAAACCAATAATCGATTTGTTCCATCAAACAATAGATTTATTGATTTTTCATGAAATAGTTTGTAATGGTCTATATATGAAAGAAAGAAAATGAAAGAAAGTCAAAACTTTTTGAGAAATGTCACCGCTGTTTTTATTTTATGGGCCCAAAATTAAGGGTGAGGTCGGATTATGTATTTAATCCGAATTTTTTTTTACATATTTTTTTCGTCGTAGGGCTGCGCTCAGCTCATGTCGCCGAGCCGAGCGTGATAGTTATTTTTACTGTTTTAATACTGTGTTTGTTTTCTTTAATTTTTCATTGCGTAGGTAGGTTAAATATCCAACTAAACGACGCTTACATTTGATAAAATAAAAATAACTTTTTTTTTTGTAATTTTGTTCTAGGCTCTTAAACACACACTCCCCATAGCTTTGGGCACAAAGATAAAAAACACGGTATTTTCTCTTCATTTGCGCCATATGCCTACATATCAAGCCTTTCAGCTACCCGGGTTGGCAGAGCGACAAAGGTGCAAAATTAACAAACAAAAAATCAATATAGGCTGTTACAAGCACAAGAACGTCAAAGAAGCTACGCCATCGGTTCACAAACCCTACGGCGGCAGGAGACCCTGCAACGAGAAGAACCAGCACGACACTCGTCAAGGCCTATTTTTTTCTCCCTGTTTTATTTCATACAGAGTCGTCAAATTGAAAAGTGACATTAAACACACGGGTAAGATCAATTTTCATCACAAAACATACTAAAATAATAGTAATTTGTTATGCAAGGCTGGAAAGTTGGTTATTAGCGGCGAGTTACCTCTATTGAAATAAGTGAAGGATTCTAGGACTGAATGAAACTGAATTTCAAAGGTACAAGACGCTAAAAACTTTTCTGCCGAGCGCAACACACAATTTTTCACCTCACAACAGCGAGGCACATTTTTCGCTTGAAAGTTGAAATAGCTCTCATGGCTACACACACCTCCACGATATGCCACAATGAAATAACAAGAGGATCAGAAAACAGATTCTTCAATTTTATCCATGAAACTGAAAACAAGAAGTCTAGTACTGGAGAATCTTTAAATAGGTAGGTGGTTTAAAAAGTTTGATCCACGGTCAAAATTTTACGACCTAAGTCAGTCTGGTTGAGACCATTGCCATGAATACACGCGGCACTCAGAAACGAAAATGGTTAATTGTGCAGTGCTTTCTTGCAAGAGCTCGTCAATGACATTTACACATCTCTAAGGCTGAGTTGCACAGCTAATTTTAACCGATGTATGGTTGTCAAAACTGTAAAATCCTATACATTTTTCCACCGTTAAAGTTATAGTTATCGTTAAAGTTAAATGGTGCAATCCACCCGTATATCTCGCTCGTGTCGTCATCGTGGGTACGAAAAATTCGACACGCTAGGTTCTCATACAGTTTGAGCGCTCTTATCATCTATCTCGATATACCTAGGTCTGTGGTTTCGTCTAGTTTAGACGACTTTTTTATCCATCAACATCTGCTAAAACAATACAAATATTACTGGCGTACCTATACTTATTACACTTCGCCAGAGTAGGCCTCTTTTACCGTAAACACACAGTAACTTATCGGTTTTTGCGATAAGTCAAGTCTCGCTCTGAAGTGCAGACCGTTGGAACAATAACTTGTAATAGGCGACAACACATCCAGCTTGACAGATACTCTGCAAAATGGCTCTTATATTGTTGTCATAAGGACGCATTCATAGTCAACATGTGATGATAGCAAGATGCCGATTACCTATACTTATGTTGTTGTGTGGTCGTTTCGAGCGCCAATAAGGAAATCTTCAGTTCACTGCATAGGGAAGTTAGATTAATGGAAACTTTAACAAAGCCTGAGATTTTTCAAATACAGCCCCCGTGTTACGACTTTCTATTATCAGCCATTTTCTAGTGTCGGTTCAGTTTCGGAGCCACAGACTTGTCACTTATTGAGGGAGGCCCACAGACCTATATCGAGATAGACGGTAAAAGTGCAGGTACCTTGCATGTCAAAAGTTTGATCCACGCTCAAAGTTTTACGTCCTAAGTCAGTCCGCTTGAGACCATATAGCCATGAAAACACGCGCCACCCAGAAACGAAAATGGTAAATTTGTGCAGTACTTTCTAGCAAGAGCTCGTCAATAACATTTCCATACAACATTAAATCTCGCTCGTGACGTCATGGTACATAAGAAAATTTCGAAACGCTTGGTTCTCATACAGTTTGAAGCGCTCTTTTCGTCTATCTCGATATAGGTCTCTATATTTTTTGATTCTTACAACAATCATGATAATATCTGTTCCCGTTCTCGCTATAATAATACCGCACCTCGCTTCCTGAAAACAACTTATTGAAGCAACTCCTCCGAAAATTCGGCAAGTGATTGTTGTGTTTGTGTGTAAAAACTTTTTGCATTTCCATTTGCGGGCTTGCTCGGGTATGCCCGTTTTTGACATAGGTAAATAATTCGTCGGTTTTTTTTTCATAAAAAGTATTTTATTTCACAAATTTCCAAGGTTGGAAGCAGTCCCGTACTTGCCTACACTACTAGTTTGAGTCAAACTGAAATTAACGGGGTTGCGTCAAACAGTTTAACCGAAAAAACGACAGTTTTTTTTCAAGATTTCCTGAAAACTACTGAACCGACCTCGAGTAATCGTTGAGCATAAATAAAAATATATATACGCGACGAATAACCTCCTTCTTTTTTGAAGTCGGTTAATAAAATAAAGGGAGTAGTGAACGCAGAGAGCAAACATAAATCTATGAATTCTAAGATCCAGCTATAAGTGTCAGTTCCCAGTGGCCTCGTCACTCGTAAAGCCCTTTCTGAAGATTACATAAATCTTATTTATTATCTCCAATAGCACTGCTTTTAAACGACTTTCTATTTATTCGTTAATTAAATTTTACATTTACATCAGTCTTCATATAAATCGGATTGGAAACGCATGAATTAAAGCAAGATGTTCTAAGCAGAGGCCTACGAATAAGGATGTTTATTAATTGCGTATATTTATTAACAGTGAAGTGATATAGATTTCCAGAAGATCGTGAAAGTAGCCATCTGATACAGACGGTGTCAAGTATCGAGTTTCATTGGGAGACGCTCTGATTGCCCGGTAGCGCTGACGCGTGCGCCACTCACTTGTTACTCCATAGAAATGTGTCCACTTTTGTATGTTAAAGTTGACAAATTAATAAGGGCTCAATTAATTTAAGAGGCGTGGGTTCGAGTCTCATCTGAGAATTCACTTGTGATCCAGTTGATTTTTCCAATATTTTTCTATTGAAAAATTTATATAATTTAAGAGTATTTAGAGCTGCCTACAAAACACAAGATCGCATTACCTAAATTTTTAATCCTGGACCAAAATTTTAGAATCATCGAACTTGTAATGGACAGACTCTCTTGAAAAAATAAGCAAACAAATAGTTATATGCTATTAGAGCAAGTCTATAAGTTCTGACATGACGAAATGAAAGAGACTATTTGCCGCACTCAGAGGCGTTATTTTTTCCTACAATTAAATATATTTCCTTCTCTTATGTTGTATTTAAAAGAAAGTAACAAGAAGATACTTAATTGTTCTCAAAATTTAAAGACGTCTCTGAGTATGGCATTGAGAACAAAATTTTCATAGAACAAGAAGTTTCGCTTACGATAAAGTCATTAAAATTAAAACTCAAGATGCACAGTAAGTTTTTACGTGAAGCGAATCTTTAAGAAATGAGTAAGTAAGATAGATTGGGTAAGATATAAGGGTAAGATATAGTAAGTTAGATAGTTAGGTTTTTATATAAATCAAAGTAAATGAAATGACGATATCTATTTCTGATCGTACAATTTGAAAAGTATCAACTTTCGACGATAAGTTCTTTTGATTTTAAAAGTTCGTTTTGATTTCAATCGTTCTTCTAATATCGTAGTCACACTTTCGAGACATATTTTTACAAAACAATTCTGCTAAACGGTAGGCGGACGCGTCAATCAAACTTTAACCAGGCTGTTACTCAATGTATGATCTCAATCGTTATCGCATAGTTAATGAATACAATACAAGGTTTCCGTTTTATTAAAACTTTCAATCGTTCATTTAGGATGTAGGAAATTGCGAAATTCTCTTGTTTTAGAAAAAGTCTGTATTCTTTCCTGTCGTATGGGTCACTTGAAAGAAATTTCTAAGTTATAGGTACACAATACAATAATACCTACTTTATTTCAACATCACCAAAACAGAAATCATTAACAACAAGTGTTAAAAAGGCGGTCTTATTGCTCAGGCGATCTCTTCCAGACAACCTATTGACGAATGGAGAGATTAACAGGGAAAAATAATGCGGGGTGTAGAATGGCACAGAAGAGAGTTGATAGAGTTAACTACGGTACCTACCCCCTACAATACCTAATATTTTGCCTGGATACTTCTTTAAAAAAAATAACTTTAAAATTAATTAGAATTAAAGGGGTTTGAACTTTTTTGAATGGAGGCTGACCTCGTCTCAGTCACACTTATAGCGGGATCTTAGAATTCATAGATTTATGTTTGGTCTCTGCGTTCACCACTCCGTTTATTTTATTAACCGACTTCAAAAAAGAAGGAGGTTATTCATCGCGTATATATATTTTTTATGTATGCTCTACGAATACTCGAGAACGCCTGAACCAATTGAAATGATTCTAACGTTATAACATCGAAACATTTTGAGGTCGGTTCAGTAGTTTTCAGGAAATCTTGAAAAAAAAACTGTCGTTTTTTCGGTCAAACGGTTTGACGCAAACCCGTTAATTTTAGTTTGACTCAAACTAGTAGTGTAGGCAAGTACGGGACTGCTTCTAACTTTGAAAAATGTGAAATAAAATACTTTTTATAATAAAATTAAAACCGAAGTGATTGTTGTGTTTGTTTGTAAAAACTTTTTGCATTTCCATTTGCGGGGTTGCTCGGGTATGCCCAGTTTTGACATAGGTAAAGAAATCGGCGAATATATTTTAAAAAAATACCGTTTTTGTCAGCAACGCTAATATATTAAGACATTAAATTTAATTATGTGATACTTTGATGTGTTCATAAAAGTACAATTTTCCTTATTAACTACAGTTCCTGGGTGGCATAACTGTCAACGAAGGAACACCTACTTTAATTTTTAACCGACTTCAAAAAAGGAGGAGGTTCTCAATTCGGTTGGTATATTTTTTTATTTTTTATTTTTTTTTTATGTATGTACACCGATTACGCCGAGATTTCTGAACCGATTTCCATGATTATTTTTTTGTTCGATGCAGAATAGTTGCGAATTGGTCCCATAAAAATTTGGTTTCGTTTGACTCAGTACTTTTTATGTTATGAGCATTTTTATAGATTTCATTTCATTGTTGACTTGGACGATGTAGTATTTACGATAATTTTGTTTATAATGCACATGAAACCTTATCTAATCTAGAAAAACCCTGCTGTAGTTTACAAAACAGCCTATTATAGACACTAAAAAGTAAAAAAATGTCTTGGCGGCCACCGACTCCAAAAGGCTTATTTTTTTGCTTTTTAGTTTTTGAAGTCGGTTTTTTTTAACGCAGTTTTTTTTTAACTTTTTTTTTAAGTTTATGAGCGTTTAGCTATATCTCTTTCTTGTTGTAAGAGCCAAATTTGAAGATATTTTCATTGCTTGAAAATTAGACGGTTTGCGAAGTAGACACATTGATGAACATTGAAGAGAGAATGCGAAAGGACATCAGGCATTCTGGTCCAAAAACAAAAAAGTGAGCGGCCAGATCCGGGATTATTTTCAAAAGGTAGTTCTTATTAAGACCTAAATAAAATATATGGACTTAACCCTGTCACCGCATGAACTGAGTAGCTATTTCGAGTAAAAAAATCTGGACATAAAAAAGTGAGCGGCCAGACCCAAGATTATTTCCAATAGGTAGTTCATACTAAGGCCTAAAACAATTTATACGGACTTAACCCTGTCACCGCATGAAAATAATCTTGGTTCTAGCCGCAAACTTTTTTTTTGGACCAACTTTGTATGGAGATTGCCTGATGTCCTTTGATGTTTTGCTAAGTAGACGATAGCGCCGTAGTCACCTAGAGAAGAAGTCACAAAATCAGGGGGCGGTCGCCCGGCGTCCAAAGAACAATGGAATATCTATTTTGTCTCATAATCAGAGACCTGAAAGATTGGCGCCTGAGGAGAAAGATGGTAGTACTAAGCATCTTAAGAAATAGTATCATTTGCAATTGTGATCATGGGACAAGTCATCATAAGAAAAATCATTAGCGGGTTTTTACAAATAATGATGATTTTTGCTACCATAATATTCTCTTTACATTTTGTTACATAAAATAACTAGAGTAACGTTTTACTTACAGCAAAAAGGTCATAAATCACTGTAAGCTTTTAAACAGCAATCTTGTTAGGCAAACGCTAATGATGTTTAAAACTAAGTATTGATTAATTGCATTCGAGCTTAACCAAATTACGAATTATGCAATGCAAACATTTACTCATGCCAATTATTATCACCTAAAATCACACTTCTTATATCATTGGTGGAAGTACGCATCACCTCACATTTGCGAAATATTAGTTCTAAAGGCGACAACTTCAACCGATTGGAATTAATCGTAAATGACACTAAGGTATTAAGTGGCTATTAGTATTGGAATAATGTCGGAAGCAATTTGTTCAGTTGAAATAAAGAAATACTAAGTGACACCATTTATGTAGGTGAAGAAATGCGGTTGGGCTGTTTGGATATTGGATCTTTGAAAAGTGATATTGCTGTTACGGTTCTGCGTTGTTTGTACGTTTTTTGTAAGTGAGTACGATGCAAACGTAATTCCGCCTTTACGTCCACGACTTTGTTCGTGTGGATGGGTGGAAAATAGGTAGGGAATATTTGAACGTAGGTAGGAAAGTATGTCAGTTTGATTGTTTGTTACTTTTTCACGAAAAACTACTGAGCCGATTTGGATAAAAGGCGCACAGATAGAAGATAGCCCGAATTAAAACATAGGCTACTTTTTTATACCGATATTCCCATGGGAACGGGAAACACGCGGGAGAAATCGCAGGCGGCCGCTAGTAATAAAATATTTTATACACCACCTGCATCTGTAGCACGTATTACGTATCAAATATTCTCAACTCGAAAGTAAGCTATTAAGGTGGTACGACTTCCATACAAACAAACATTGCACATTAATTGGTTCATCATATATTAGTAATTCATAAATACATGTGCAACTAACTCGTATCTTTTTTTTGTTTGCGCGAAATTATAAAAAAAATGTACTTTCATACATGAGTAATTCCCTTGTGTAATTATGATAACATTTAAACAAGGAACGCCAAAATGTCAACAAAAACTTTATCAAAAATAGTTTCGAAAAAAAAAACAAGTCTGTTCAAGGCATAAATTCCTGGTCCAAGGAGTTTTTAACTATAAAATTGACACTTTAAAGAGATTTTACTCCTATGAAAAATATAAACATGGCTGTGTGTATCGGGGTCCCTAGCATCAAGAAAACCAGAAGAAAACATTAGAAATTGGAATGTGATATTGTGCACACATTCAAATATAATGTACCTAATAGCTATCTCTTTCATTTTCGTGCTTTTTCGTGTCTTTTGTCTTACTTATCAGTAAAACATGGCAAATCATCAAATTGTGAATGTGTGTAGTCTAGACTCTAGGTCACATTTACACACAGATATAATGAAAATTACCATTGCATTGCCCACGGAACTAAATTTCTAAAGAAAAAATCGGTGATTTTCGATCAGATTGTTGTCACTTTTTGGTTTTATAATTTCTTTTTCTTCTTTTTCATTAGGTACAGTAGGTGTATAAAGTAGAGTATGCTCCTCGGGGTTAAAGTTTCTTAGCCTTGGGTAAACTTGAATCCTTCGCTTCATTCAGGATTCTTACCATAATTCCCTCGCTTCGCTCAAGAATTAACGTCTGTATTCCCACACTACGTTCGGGAATAAACTACAGAATCCTTCATTTCGCTCAGGATTCAATATGCTGTCCGTGACAACTACACAGCTTTATCCCCTTAGTGCATAATCTACTATTTTACACTCACGTTTAGATGAATTTAATTTTTAGTTTCTTACACGTTGCTTTTTTGCATGAAATATTGCCGAATCGTAACTGGTCTATCGCAACTCCAATCTAGTTCAATCTCATTAATAAATAATTAACACTTAAGATCTAACACATGTCATATTGAATCAACTAGACAAATCTCTTTTTTATTTTTATTTAGAACGCGTTTGACGTTGGTACGAGAGTTAAACAGTTTAACTAGGTATTTCGTATTTTACTTACGTCTTATTCCTTCGAAGGTAATATTGAGTCTCGGTAGCTCAGCGGTTAGAGCATTGGACCGGATTTCCAAAGGTCGTGGGTTCGATTCCCATCTGAGAATTCACTTGTGGCCGAGTAAAAAATCATAAATTATTGACTGTTGCATCTTAATCGATCTTTAAACACCTGAAAAGATGTTTCTTTCGAATGCAAGGATATTCCTAGCATTGATATGACAACGCTGGCCTACAGCGTATTAAAAAATATAAAAGTATTGAAGAATTTCGACGGTGGTCCGCAAGTCTCGGTAGCTCAGCGGTAGAGCATTGGACCGGATTTCCAAAGGTCGCGGGTTCGATTCCCGTCTGAGAATTCACTTGTGGCCGAGTAAATTTTTTCCAATATTTTTCTATTAAAAAATTTACCCTAAGTATAAAAATAGCATTGAAAAATGCAAAAATTACAAAATCATAAAAAAAAAATGCACAACGAAGTTTGTTTTCTTTTTATGACATTTGACAGCCGTTCATTTAGCGCTAATAAGTTATGCTAGTACTAGCGGCCGCGCGCGGTTTCACCCGTGTGGTTCCCGTTCCCGTGGGAAAATCGGGACAAAAAGTAGCCTATGTTTTAATCCAGACTATCTTCTAGCTGTAGGTATGCCAAATTTCATAGATATCGGTTCACTAGTTTTTGCGTGAAAGAATAACAAACAATAAAACTGATATATTTTCATATTTATAATATTAGTAGGAAGCAAACAATGCCTGAAATCACAGCTTACAGGATTTGCAAGTCGAAGAAGGCGCCACTTTTACATTCACAACCAATTTAACTTTCGACAATGCAGGCAGCCTACTGTTCTCTGTGGAAAAAGCTATATCAAAACAACAGTTACTTACCTATTATATGTAAACTGACCGCGTAACCTGAGATTTAATCAGATATATTTGTACAGCTAAGCAGGCGTACAGCGAACACATCCGTTCATACATTAGTTAGCAGAGAGATTATTCAACAGGCGTCTTATGAAACTTGAATGAGATCGTTTGTTGTATAGGAAGTTGGAAATTGAAATGCGTCGATTTCGTATTGATCTAATAGCTTGTAATAAAAATTTAACAGGTAGGCTTTCCGAACACGGTTGTAATATCTACAGTGGCGATACTAATTGTCTTTGGTTTACAAGCTAATGAGAGTTATAAGTTTAGAGCCTGGAATTCGTCCAAGGTTTAGAGCTACTGAAGGTACTATTGACTGAGTTATTTCGTACAGGGGCCCAATTCTGCTAATGCTTAATCACAATCGTATTCCAACCGTGTTTCAATGGTAGTGCTGTTTTATACAGTTCTTGTTATAATAGTGTAAATAAACACTACTATTGAAACACCATTGAGAGACGATTATGACAAAAAAATAGCAGAATTGACCCCCCCAGCTTGATATTATTAGCCCTTCTTATAAACCTTATTAATAACATTTTCAATGCTATCTTATACTATGATAATTTTGATAGAGAAATACCTACTAGAAAAAAATATTCAGTGCATAATTTATCTGGTCTTTTCTATTAAGCTAAGTAGTTTTGAGAGGTAAAAATTGATTTCTTTTCAGATTAAAACAACAGTATAAGAACTAGGTATGTTGTTTTTAATATATCACCCCTTTTATTAACTCTATTTGAACTTGCAAAACTGCTTTCCACGTGCAAACCGTAGATGTTTTGATACATTTTGATATACGATGGTACGCACCTAGTTGTGTGTATAGAATTATAGATAGACGAAAGGACTAATGGAGAAAAGCAAGTCTCTTATAGCGGGGTTCAGCAACTGTTGATTCCTACGATAATTTTTTTATAGAAAAATATTGGAAAAACTCGACTCGGCCACTAGTAATAACTTATTCGTATTCTCAAACATGACACAAACCTGCGACCTTGCGTATCCGGCGTAGTTGATTATTTCCAATATTTTTCTATTAAATTTTTATTTATTAAAAAAGGCTAAATGTTGAATATTAGGGTAATCGTTTCTCTGTCTCTTTAAAAATTCACAAACGACTGAAATATGATTACAATAAATTACTTTTATCGTTAATCGGTGTGTTATTTTTTTTTATGAACGACGGTGAGACTCTTAGCCTTCATCATACCTGATGTTAAGTATTGATAAGGCTGAAGGTGAAAGCGAGCTCTACGGAATCCTCAATCACTGAGGAACTGGCTATCTTATTTCTAACTGCCGGAACACAACAATGCTGAAAACATTGTTGTTATGGCGTCAGACTTAGATAAGATGGTGGTAGCTAGCCAGGCGGACTTACGAGTCCTACCACCAACCAAACCGAATACGATATGTACTCCCGCTGGGAATGGAACCCGGGACCCCTGGGTCTGATACCGGTGGTTGGACCACTACACCACAGAGGCGGTTAAATTAGTTGAACTTTAGACCTATGATGTGAAAATTCAGAGAAGGTATTGATTTGCACTCAACTTTAACACGTCTATTTAGTAATTAAGTGCTTTCGCGTATTTAATGATGTTTTGTTGATAACAAAAACCAGTTGTATCTAATAACTTTATGACCAAATTCGGATGCATCACGTCTCATATAAATTAAAAATGATAATTTATTTGGTTGGGCGTTTTATTATGATGGATGGCAGCCCATCGCCCTTTTCCTGTGATATGGGCGAAAGTATGGGAACCAGATACAATTTATAATAACTGTGCCACAGTTACGTAAGAGCAGGCTGGGTTAAATAAAACTTTGTGTTTATAACTTTTTAATTTTGCATTTTACAATACGGTATTTTAGCGGAAAAAAACCGCTATTATTTTTTTTATTAACGCTCCGACCGCGAACAAATTGTGGGCAAATCATCCTCTTCAAACACCCATTGCGTGGATTGCTGCTTCGTGAGAGGATCGAAGCTATATATCCATGATTCGTCAGTTGTAAGAATGTAGGATACGTTTTGCAATGTTCCTCCTTCGAACTTTTCTAACAAAAAGGACAATGGGTATTTTTATATGAGTTGCGTCCCAACCCTTGTAACAAGTTGCGACTAATATAAACACGTTTATTTAAGCTTTTTTATGACTAATTATGCAATTTTCTATTACAGTTGCGTGCAGGTCAAGGTTTACCTTTTTTCTGGTATATTTTCTTGTTTAATATTTATCACATAAAACTTTGTGATTAGAATATTGTGTAAAAAGCTTTTTTAAAGTTTTTAGTCGATGAGAAAAGTTTATGAAAAATGCATTGGCGCCTCTTTATTTTTTGGAATTAATGGCATTAAGTTCTCATTGAGTATTTTGTGTATTTCAGGTCAAACTTAGGATGATTATAGGGTTTCATCACAGCAAGAAACAGGTGACGATCATAGATTATTGGTCTCCGCGTTGCTACAACTAAAGTAGATAACGCGCTTCATAAAAACAACGGATCAAACAATTTTACTACAAATTTTGACGTTTTCCTAGACGTGCCGTTTGTGGCAGAGTAAAACGGTCAAGAATTAAATGTATGAGGGCGGTGTCTAGTTGTAGCATCGCGGAGACCAATAATAAATCTATGGTTACGATTATCTTTACACAAAAAATAACTTAAATAGATGTACAATCGCAGAAGTTCCTGGTAGACCAAGAAGAGCTTTTTAGGGAGCTTTATTTAAAAAGTAATAAAATATAGAAAAGGTTTATATCACCAATAAGAGTACATTAATTTAATTTGTTTATGTTTTAATTGAGCGTCGTCCGGTACGCGGTCGCCATTCCATAACCTTTCCGCCCCAACGGCCATCGGTTCTTCTCGCTATGTGTCCCGCCCACTGCCACTTCAGCTGAGCAATCCTTTGACCGATGTCAGTAACTTCAGTTCTCCTGCAGATCTCCTCATTTCTGATTCGATCACGCAGGTAAACGCCGAGCATAGCTCTCTCCATTGCACGCTGAGTTACCTTGAGCCTCCTTATCAGACCCATAGTTAACGACCACGTTTCACTGCCCTAAGTCATCACACCGGACGACGCTCCGTGGGTAGGCCCCCTACAAGGTGGACCGACGATCTGGTGAAGGTCGCGGGAAGCCGCTGGATGCGGGCAGCGCGGGACCGATCGTCGTGGAGATCCTTGGGGGAGGCCTATACCCAGCAGTGGGTGTCATATGGCTGAAACGACGATATTTTAAACTAATTTTCAAGTTAGATGTAAAGGGAAACGGATCTTAATGCTTCTATAGATAGACACATCATTGCTAGATGCAATCTGGGCCCATAGCCAATGTAAAAAATCAAAAACGATAACGAAGTTCGAAAATATTGAAATGTATGGGATTAGCGGATTGACATAAGCCACGCTAAATCACGTGGTCATACCGCAAGCTAATTGGCGCATATAGACAATAACGGATCGAATTATCGTTTCACTACATAACAATTAATGTTACTTTGTCTACGGGCCCAGGTACGTTATTTTCGTCATTATTTCTTTGTCTTACGCATATTCGTATGCCCCTTTCCATCTCTCACATCTAGTTTATTTGTATAAAAATGGATTGGTATTACTGTTCCAAATCTGATTGATTGATTGGTTGTATGAATGATTGTTGTACCGGACCGGCAGCACCCGGCATCCAGGCAGCTGCCAAAACATGGCGAAGCAATTAAACTCACTTCCGTTGTAACTGATGTAACGTGTGTAAGAGAACTAATATGGCAAACGGATCGAATGGTCGCAGGTTACGTTTGGAGGGAAATATAACGAGATGTGAGTGATAATTTACTTTGGTAAAACCCGTTTAGTGGTATTTTGCTTTATATTTCAATCAGAAAGATGTTATAATAACATTATTATATCGTTAACATTTGCGTGAAATAAAATTACATCCTCTCTGACATTCAGTGCAAAGAAATACTATGTATATACTAGGATTCAGTGCTAAATCGCATGGACCAGCCATACCTACAAAATTAGCGTGCATACCTATATTATGTTTGGAACATAATATGGCCGCTCACCCTAGTGTTGTACCATATTGAATAGCTGATATCGAAATAGGTACAATTAAAACTTATAATAATAAATACGTTTTAAATATTAATTTATACTCCTCAGAACAAAAAAGGGCCGGCTTAGGCCCAGAAATGGATTTGAAACCAAACTTCACTTGCTTTTTTAAGCATTTATTTGGCAATTGGGGTGTGAGGTTACATAATGTAGTGCGAAGTCCATCTCCAATAGTCTTACGTGATTATGTAATTGGGTTTAGCGCGTTTAATTAAGTTTAATATATAGATGAATAATTATTATAGTATTTCAGATCTTTCGGGCCGACAGTTCGTACGATAGACGTTAAAAACTTTTCCCATTTGCGAGTATCGTTCCGAAGTAAGCACCAAAAGTGTTAGCGCGCTAAAGCATGTGGCCGAACTTGCGTGTATCGTGGCATTGTCCGAAGCTTCGGGGCGATACACGTAGGTGGTGCGGTTAAAGTACTTATACTATTTAAAATTGAATTTGTGCGCTGGTAAAGTAATAATTTTAGTGGACTGTATTTTTTGAGTTGAGAGTTAAATAAGTGTATTAATTTCAGCTAATATGGACGAAAAACTATATCGTAACGCTAGGCACTTGTAACAACTATTTAGACGGAATTCAGCTGTTTTAGGTAATTATGGCAATGAGAGGAAACAGCTGAAAAATAAGGAAAATACATGCACTTACGTACTCGTAGAATGCTTCAGTCCTGGATGAAATTGTGCAGCAGTTCACACAACGTGGCGGTAGCTTTCAAGTGTTCATTCGACGTAGCTAAGCCTTTATTACACTTATCAGTTCATAAAATTTGCAGACACAATGGTTTTCATGTATAAGTAGAAAGTTCGTGTAAAATTGTAAAACAATAAAAAAAATCCCAATAAAAATATAGGAGCGGTTGCACACGCGCGTTGACAATCAATTCGCGATCGAGACAGAGAGACCGACGAGACGTCATCGGGTGCGTATACGCATCCATATTTATGTGCATGTAAGGTTAGGAATGTAGGTAAGGATTATGTAGCCGTTACAAGTGCCAATAAAGAACAAAATAAAAATAATTCTTATAACGATAACCAACATCCCCCCGCCCTTGAAGGATTCCCTTCAACAAAAAAAAGAAAGAGAAATACTCTGCAGTTCAACTTAATTATGAATACGAAAGCTAGGTACTTAAGTTAAACTAAACATAAAAATATAAAAAAAATACTACTGGTTAGGAAGCGGACATAACCGCACAACAGGGCGGATGTATGTTCCGCTGATAGTTTTTATTTCCGTGACTCTTATAACGCCGTCCTTACCAGGAAAAACTTTAGTTACTACGCCCAATGGCCATTGTAAGGGCGGCGCGTTATCAACTTTAATCAAAACAACAGTTCCGACAGTAACTGGATTTGAAGGAGTGTTCCATTTTGCCCTCGCTTGTAAATTATGGAAATATTCTAATTTGAATCGTTTCCAAAACGATTGCACCAGTAAATCCATCAATGAAAATCTAGAGAGTAAGCTAACGCGCTCGTCGCTCACGTCAGCTGCGGGGAGGAACTGTAGAGTCGTATTGCCTAAAAAATGTGCGGGAGTTAGCGCGGTAGGCTCGGACGGATCCGTGCTCAGTGTATACAGAGGGCGACTGTTAAGGACAGCCTCTATCTGGTGAAGAATAGTAAGTAATTCTTCGTATGACAAAATTTGTTTGCCTACAACACGGAAAAGTAGGGATTTTACACTTTTTATATTCGCCTCCCATATTCCTCCGAAATGGGGGGCGTTAGGAGGATTTAAACGCCAAATAATACGGTGTTTAGCAAGTTCGGTACTGAATGATTTGTAGTAATCATCAGATTTTAAAAATTCATATAACTCTTTGAGATAAGATTTAGAGGAAACAAAATTTCCGCCGTTGTCACTATACAACACCTTGCATGGACCTCGACGAGATAAAAACCTTTTAAAGGCTTCCAAAAATGAAGCAGAAGACAAATCTGACGTCAGTTCTAAATGAACTGCCTTCGTCACGAGGCATATAAAAATGCATAAATATGCTTTTTGAGTACGAGCACCACGTTTTCTGGTCATGACAATATGAAATGGACCAGCCATATCTATCCCAGTATGGGTAAAAGACTTATTTTGTTCGATATCTAACCGACACTGTGGCAAATCAGACATTGGCGGAAAAGTTGGTTTTGGTTTAAGCTTAAAACATTTGTTACATTTATGTACGCGTTGATTAACTAAACGTCTTGCAGATAAAATCCAAAATTTTTGTCTAAGTATACCAAGTAAAACTTGTGGACCTGCATGAAGGTTTTCCTTGTGATAAAAATCAATTAAAATATTAACAATATGACCAGATCGAGGTAAAACTGCGGGGTGCTTATGAAAATAATTTAAATCGGCGTAATTAAGGCGTCCGCCTACTCGTAATATATTATTACACAAAAAAGGAGCTAATTTTCTTAATTTAGGGGAGCATAATTTTTCTTGGCGTATATTACTAATATCTTCAGAAAATGAATAATTTTGAACAGCTTCAATGACGTTATTTTCAGCAACATCTAAGTCATTGGCGGTAATAACATGACTGCGTGGGAGTTTTTTAATAAAACGTAAGAAATAAACACAAGCTCTTAAATACTTGTTCCAAGAAGAAAACTTTAAACTCAACGTTAAGAGAGGATGGTCATCAGATTGACACGCGGTAAAAGTAGCGGTTTTTTCTTCAGCAATCTTAACATTAGAATTCGGCACAAACTTACAAATTGGCCATTCATTGAAAGGTAATGACATCCAATCAGGTCCATGAAACCACAAGTCATGTTTACTTAATTCATGTGGTAACATTCCACGTGACAGGCAGTCTGCTGGGTTTTGCACTCCAGGAATAAAATAAAAACAATCAGGGTCAAAATAACTCTGACATTGCGCGATTCTGTTCGATACAAAGGTATTAAACCTGTGTGGGCTTGAATGTACCCAACACAGAGCGACCTTTGAGTCCGAAAAGGCCATTACTTTATCTATGGGGTGTCGTTTAGAAATATTGTCGTAAACAACACGAAGTAATTTAGACATTAATAAGATTGCACATAGCTCAAGTCTAGCTAAGGTAATCGTTTTAAGCGGAGAAACTTTCGATTTTGAACAAATTAATCTTATAATGGGTTGGTTATTGTCACTAACAACGTGCGCATAAATCACACAACCGTATGCCTTTTCGCTGGCATCAGAAAAAGCTAAAAGAGTTACCTTTGATTGGTTTTGAATACCTAAATGACGAGGAAAGCGAAGCTCGGAAATCAATGGTAATTGTTTAACAAGATTTTGCCATAAATTTATTATATGAGATGGTGGTTCGTCGTCCCAATCCATCTTAAGAGCCCAAAGCTCTTTAATTAATAATTTACAATATAATATGATTGGCCCCACTAGACCCAAAACGTCATATAGACGAGCGGTGGCGGAGAGAATAGCACGCTTAGTGCATGTGAGGTCTGGGGGTGAAACAGTAAAGAAAAAACTGTCCGACGCCGCAAGCCAACGTAAACCAAGAATTTTGAACTCACTTTCATCATTAAGTTGAAAAGAAGTTGAGTCAATTAAAAGATGACTTTCAGGAATGTGCGCGAGAAGTTCCGGAGAGTTGCTAGTCCACTTGACTAACTCGAAACCTCCGGACTTAAAAAGCTGAAGCAACTGATGGGCAGTCTCTACGGCTTCTCCCAGTGAAGAAGCCGAGGATGCCATGTCATCCATGTACACATCTCTATCCAAAACTTGAGAAGCTAGTGGATACTGAGGTCTTCCGTCTTCAGCTAAACGGCGTAAGGTACGCAGCGCTAAAAACGGTGATGAGCGGAGACCAAAACAGACCCTAGTATATTCAAAAATGTCAATGGGATCTTCAGGACTAAATCGATATAAAATGCGTTGGTATTTACGATGTTCAGGATTAACAAAAATACACAAATACATCTGGCGGACGTCGGCAAAAAATGCGATTGAAAAGATACGAGCGTTCAAAAGAATGTTGAAAATATCAGTCTGTAAGTTAGGACCTGTATACAAAATATCATTTAAAGAAGTACCAGTATCGGACTGTGCACTACCGTCTACGACAACTCGTACTTTCGTGGTGCTTTTATCATCGCGAAGTACTGGATGATGCGGCAAATAAAATCCAGGTTGGAGAGAATCCTCCTGTGAAACTTTGGTAAGAATACCTTTTTCAATATGGTCCTTAATGACATCATTATATCGTTCACGTAAATGAGGAAATTTTAGAAATCTTTTTTCGAGCGATAAATATCGTCTTTTAGCGGGAATGTACGAATTTCCTAAAATAATCGGGGATTCCTTTAATGGTAAATCAACAGTGTAACTACCGTTAGAGTTACGCACTGTTGTTGAACAATAAATGTTTTCGCAACGTTGTTCGTCTGGACTTAAAAACTTACTAGAAGGCACTTCTTCTAGTTGCCAGAACTTTTCTAGATTTTCTTCTAGGGGTTCACGCGAGTATGAACAAAAACTACGTGTTTTATGCGGTGACGCAATAATAGGGGCATCGCCCATAATTAAATAACCTAAACTAGTTTCGAAAGCGGAAGGTAACCTATTATTAACAACTTTACGGTCAAACAATAAAATTTCGCAGTAAAGTTTTACTCCTAAAAGTATGTCAATTGGCCCAGGATTATTAAAACTATCATCAGCAAGCGGAATATTTTTGATGTAATCAAAATATTTTAAATCAACATGCGAGTCCGGTAACTGTGTTGTGATTTGATCTATTACCAAAGGTTGAATGCAATAGTTCTTCCCGCTATCAAAACGAGACGTAAAAGTCACATTAGTCATTCCAAGGACGCGCTGTGAAACTCCGCCGATACCATGGACTTTAGAAAAACGATTCTGCGTAAGTATTGGCAGCGATAAACGCTTGCAGCAGGCGGCCGAGATATAATTACTTTGCGAACCTGGGTCAATTAAACAACGAACAAAATGCATATTATTGTATTTGTCAATGATCTTTATTTTTGCGGTACCTAGAAGGGTAGTAGTCGCTTGTGAACTAGCGTTGTTGCAAACAAAAGTATTTTGCGAAATATTAGAATTCATTTGCGGAGAGGAATAAGTATTGACCTTACGCGCAGGTGGCGTACGGTCGTTTATTGCGGCAACGCAAGGAGCGTTGTTGCTGTCGGACTGAGAACGGTCCGACAAGCGAGGTGAGTCACGCGCTGGCGGCGTGGTATTAGTACTAGAAGTGGAACCGAGGTTCGATTCCGATGCGGTGCGGTTTAAAACAATATTAGATTTTGAACTTTGCGGGTTGAAATGCAACAGTGAATGATGCCTTTCTGAACAAATGGAACACTTGCGTTGTGACGTACATGATAATGTCCTGTGTTTAGAACTTAGACAATTATTACAAAAGCGATTATTTTTAACAAAGTTATATCTATCGTGCGGAGACATGCGATTTAAGAAATGAGAACATTGATACAAATGTTCGTGATTAGATTGACACAAAGAACATGTATTTTTATTATTATGAACGGAATTTTGTCGATCAGTATTCATAAAATTTTTAGTAATATTTTTTTGTGATGGAAAATTTGGTTTTTGATTATGTAATTTTATTTTATTTGTATCAGTAACTTTATTTGATCGAGTTAGTACTTTGGACTGTTCTTTAATGAAATCGACTAAACAAGTATAAGTGGGAATATCGGTTCTACCGTTCATAATTTCGAACAATTTGACTGTTTCTGGATCTATTTTTTGTAGTGCAATATGTAAGAATATAAAATCAGACAAATCAGATAACTTTAATTGTTTAAGGGCCTCAACCGACGAATTGAATACGTTAACAAATAGGTCAAGGCCAGCTGCGCTGTTATTATACAAGGGCTTGAACTCTAAAATTTGTTTTAGATAAGTAACAGCCTGTGAGCGAGGGTCATCATATTTCTGTATAAGTGCATTCCAAATAATAGGGTAATTTTCAGCGGTGGGTAACAATCCCATACACACAGATGACGCCTTCTCCGTTAATTTACCAATTAAATAGTAAACCCTTTCACTATCGGATAAAGTAGGATTTTCGTGAATCATGTTTTTGAATTGCTGATAAAACATAGGCCAGTTTCGCATGTCGCCATTAAATGACATTAATTCAATCGGTGGCAATTTAGGAAGGTGACTATGTACTTGCGGTTTAATTTCTTTGGAACATTGCTGCTGAGATGCGGTAGGATGAATAATAGAATTTTCTACGCGTTTAACAAAACAATACATTTGATCGAAAGATATCCAAGTCTGATAATTAACTGGGACTAGAGGATTTATTTTTAAATTCACATCATTAAACTCGTCTATTATACGCTCAAAGTCGGATCGTAACATGTCAACATTAATGACATTATTCAAAAAAGCTTCTTTGCTGATGTCATCTACATGAACATTCTTTGACATATCATAAATATTTTGCATTCTTGAAAAATAAGCATCGCGTTTCGCTTGAATTATGCGAAATTTTGACTCATTTAAATCATCCTCTTCCATCTTTTTTGTTTCTTTAACTTTAGCCATTTTTAATAGAAATTAAAATGAATCAATTAAATTGTTACTTAGGCAAGCAATGTCCAAAGGAAGACAATAAAATTAATAAAAATCCAATAACGTTAAAAAGGTGACAGATGATTATAGTCTGTTTTTACGAAACATACATAAATAAATAAACAATTCTGCGAATGAAATTAATTTCATATGATTAATATTATGCGGGAAAGTGAAACGAGAAATATGCGTGCAACCTTACTTGTAAGCGTGAGCGAGCGACGAGTTCGCGTCGCACTCGAGGAGATATTTTAATGCGGGTGGAAGAAAAAATAAACGAGCGAGAAAAAAATGGAACAAGGTTCTAGAAATCAAAGTTAATATTCACTAAATAGGCAAATACAATGATTGCGAGTTTATATGGGTTATGCGAATAAAAGTAAAAATGAAATGGATATCAATGCGAATGCGGGAGAAAACAAAAACAAAAAACTTGACATCCACTTCCCAACCCAGTATAAAATACGATTTATATTTAAACCCAAACAGTAAATATGTATGATTTATTAAGAAGTTAGATTATTATGTCTGCAGAGTATTTATTGCAAAAATAAATAATTGATCGTCCGATAGACCAAAGATATTTGGTCATCCGGCTCGAAGGACCAAAGAAATGGTGCGGTTAAAGTACTTATACTATTTAAAATTGAATTTGTACGCTGGTAAAGTAATAATTTTAGTGGACTGTATTTTTTGAGTTGAGAGTTAAATAAGTGTATTAATTTCAGCTAATATGGACGAAAAACTATATCGTAACGCTAGGCACTTGTAACAACTATTTAGACGGAATTCAGCTGTTTTAGGTAATTATGGCAATGAGAGGAAACAGCTGAAAAATAAGGAAAATACATGCACTTACGTACTCGTAGAATGCTTCAGTCCTGGATGAAATTGTGCAGCAGTTCACACAACGTGGCGGTAGCTTTCAAGTGTTCATTCGACGTAGCTAAGCCTTTATTACACTTATCAGTTCATAAAATTTGCAGACACAATGGTTTTCATGTATAAGTAGAAAGTTCGTGTAAAATTGTAAAACAATAAAAAAAATCCCAATAAAAATATAGGAGCGGTTGCACACGCGCGTTGACAATCAATTCGCGATCGAGACAGAGAGACCGACGAGACGTCATCGGGTGCGTATACGCATCCATATTTATGTGCATGTAAGGTTAGGAATGTAGGTAAGGATTATGTAGCCGTTACAAGTGCCAATAAAGAACAAAATAAAAATAATTCTTATAACGATAACCAACAGTAGGTACGGCCATAGCATAAAAAGGGGCTAAATTTAATGATCAAACTCATTCTTATGGAATCCGTTTGAAAGGTTGTTGAACTGGCCATCAGACAATGTTTTTTATATGACATGTGTTTGAATATATTTGATAGACTTCAATAAAAATAGGCTATGGAAGATTGGTTTTATTAGGTTATGGGCATTATTTACAAATAATTGTTTTTTAAACAGTGCTTTACTTCTATTTTTGGGATTTGTTTTACCTTTTACTTCGAGTTTCGCAAATATGAGTGTCCAAAAATTGGATCGCTTCAACATTGAAAAGCTACGCGGTCTTGACAATTGGCTGGTATGGAAATTCGATTTAAACCTTCAACTTACCATGCACAAGATGCAAGATATTGTGAAAGGCGTCGAAACTGTTCCTGTATTGCCAAGAAAAGACGCACCGGCTGACGAAATCGCGAGTTATCAACGGAAACTTACCCAATATGAAGAATGCGACGCATTACTCCAATGTATCATCGGCTGTAGCGTCTCCACCGAACCTAAACGTCATATACTCACTGCTAAATCCGGTAAGGAAATGTGGGATATACTTCACTCAGTATACGAGCAGAAGAATGACAGATGACTAGATTTGTTGTATTGCCAGTTGTTCACTTATACAAAAGATGAAGCAGACGACATTGCCACGCACGTCTCTAAGCTGCAGGCATTATGGCAACAACTGAACGACGAATTAAAGGATGAAGGAACACTTCCTCAATCATTGTTAATGAACAGGATATTGAATACTTTACCTTCAACATATCTTGAGTTCAAGAATGCTTGGGAGTCAGTGCCTAAGGAGAATAGAAGTATTTCTACTCTTATGGAGCGTTTGCGTCTTCACGAACAGCGTCTTCAAGACCTTGGTAATAATCCTTCTACATCCTCATTACCGTCCGACAACGCTCTTTTGTCAAACAAAAAGAAAGTCAAATGTTCACATTGCAACAAGATTGGACATAATAGCAAACAATGTTTCGTACTTAAGAAACTGAAGAAACGGAACAAGAGTAACGCAACCATACCTCAGGATGATGGTGATGCATTCCTATCACGTCTTGATGATTCCAATTCAAACTGGGTAGTCGATTCTGGATCTTCTCACCACGTTACGTTAAGCGCCAATTGGTTTAGAAGCTACACACCTTTCGAAAACCCCAGAGCTTTGCGATTGGGAGATGATCGGGCTATGTATGCATACGGCCAAGGAGTTATTGATGTTGAAATGTCCGTACAAGGCAAATGGCAGCGTGCTCATCTGAAGAATGTTTGGTATGTACCTCAAGCAGGACAAAATCTGTTCTCAGCTGGTTCAGCCCTAGACCATGGTTATATAGAGATAGCTGACAAGGATAAGCGTGTCTTCAAAGATAAAAGCGGCCAAGTTAAAGCTGTCAGCATCAGAGATGGTAATCTATATAAACTTTTGATGAGAGTGAGAACTGAGAATGCTTGTGTTGTCAAAGAAGGAACAAGCCTACAGATTTGGCATGAAAGATTTTGTCACCAAAACAAAAGACATGTAAAGGAAATCCTTACACGCAACGGTATCAAGTATTCACCCGATCAATCTGATTGCGATGGCTGTGTATACGGAAAAATTACCAGATTGTCATTCGGTACTAGGCAACATCGCGGCACAAAACCTGGTGATCAAATCAACGCAGATGTTTGTGGCCCTATGTCAGAGTTGTCACTTGGCGGAAGAAGATACTTCGTTGTATTCAAAGATGACTTTACTAAGTTCAGAAGAGTATACTTCTTAAAGCATAAATCCGAAGTAGTCAGTGTTCTACCGAAATTTCTTGCTGAAATCAAAACAGCTGGTCATATCGTTAAAGAGCTACTCACAGATGGTGGAAAAGAGTTCAACAATGCGGAAGTACATCAAGTCACAGAAGCAGTTGGCTTACACCATCGTATTAGTATGCCGTACACTCCTGAACAAAACGGTGCAGCAGAACGCGAAAACAGGATTCTTGTTGAAGCAGCGCGGAGCATGCTATACAATAAAGACCTTCCGAAGAAGCTGTGGGCCGAAGCTATTAATACTGCGAGTCATGTACTTAACAGAACTGGACCAACACAGGTTGAAGGAAAGACACCCTGCGAGCTTTGGTATAATAAGCCACCATGCATTGACCATTTACGTATTTTTGGCACAGAATGTTTCGTACATATTCCAAGCCAGAAACGTAAGAAGCTTGATAAGAAGGCTATGAAAGGATATTTAGTTGGGTATTGCGGAGATAAAGATGGCTATCGTGTCTGGATACCTGAAAAGAATGACGTGATCAGCTCAAGAGATGTACTGTTCAGATTAGAGACAGTTTCTTCTGACTTCTGTAAGCTCCCATTTTTATCTGGGCGGCATGAAGATCATGAAACATCTGAAGCTGTTGAAACAGGAAACGATTCATCTAGTAAGGATATTCAAGATGAAGCTGAATCATTTGATGATACCACTGATGTTGAAACTCCTTCTGAACATGATATACAACCGCAGAACCGTTATAAGAATGGCGTACTGCTATGGAAGAGGAAATGAATTCACTCATAGAAAACAACTCGTGGGTGTTAGTAAATCTACCTCAAGATAGAGAAGCCCTTAGCAACAAATGGGTGTACAAAATTAAAAGGAGAGTTGACGGTTCTATTGAACGTTTTAAAGCTCGGCTAGTCATCAGAGGCTACAGTCAAGAGCACGGCATAGATTATCATGAAACTTTCAGCCCTGTCGTTCGCTGGGATACAATACGCACGATGTTGAGTGAAGCAGTCGTCAAAACAATGCATATGACCCAATTCGACGTGAAGACTGCATATCTATATGGAGACATCGACGAGGTTATATATATGAAGCAACCTGTGGGATTTGATGACGGATCAGGTAGAGTCTGCAAGCTCATTAAAAGTCTTTACGGCTTGAAACAGGCGCCCCGGTGCTGGAACAAGAAGTTCTGTTCTTTCTTGCTGAAATACAAATTGCAGCAAAGTGACTCGGATCCATGCCTTTTCATAAGCCAAGACCGGCAACTTATCATCATGATTTATGTTGATGACGGATTGATCTTATCACCAAATAAGACACATGTGGAAGAATTCCTGAGTGCCCTGACCACAGAATTTCAAGTTCGCACTTCAGAAGTTGGTTGTTATCTTGGTTTACAAATAAACCGCCTACCTGATGGTTCAATATTTATTAATCAAGAAGCCTACATAAAAACTATTTTGAAGTGTTACGACATGTGTGATGCAAACTCCGTGCTTATTCCGATAGACAAAAGTCAAATGACAGATGATTGTAATTTCGACAATGACACCAGTGTCAACAATTTCCATTACAGAGAACTCGTAGGAAAATTACTATATTTATCTATCGTGAGTCGTCCGGACCTTTGCTTTGCGATTAACATTTTATCGAAAAATGTCGAGAAGCCCGACAAACGCCATTATGCGATCGCTAAACGAGTTTTGAGATATCTAAAGGGAACTCAATACCTTGGTATTTTGTACAAGTCTTCGTCAGCGAAAGAAAATTCTTTCGTGGCCTATAGTGATGCTGACTACGCCGGAGATAAAGACACAAGAAGGTCAACTTCTGGTTACGTATGTCTGGCCACAGGGGGAGCGGTGTCGTGGTCTTCCAAAACCCAGAGATGAGTAAGTCTTTCGACCACAGAGGCTGAATTTGTGGCGGCCAGCCTTGCAGCCCAGACGGTGGTATGGCTCAATCGTCTCTATAAGGAAGTTCGAGGTTTCGAAGTTATACCGAAGCTATATGTAGATAACCAAAGCGCTATCAAGCTGGTCAATAACCCAGTGTTTCACTTTAAGACAAAGCATATAGACACGCGGTATAAATATGTACAAGAATTGCATCAAGAGAACAAGGTCAGCGTCCTCTACGTACCCTCGAAAGAACAAGTAGCGGACACCTTTACGAAAGCCCTACCTAAGGAGAGCTTTCTTAGAGCGCGTACCTCACTAGGATTGGTGAGTAGGACTGATCTGATGTAGGGGGAGTGTTGAACTGGCCATCAGACAATGTTTTTTATATGACATGTGTTTGAATATATTTGATAGACTTCAATAAAAATAGGCTATGGAAGATTGGTTTTATTAAAGGTAAAAGCATTTTTTTTTAAGAAAACAGCTCATTGTCTATGTATGCCTATTTTAAGCTACATTAAAAGTAATTATAACTTAAGCAATTATTTTGTATGAAAGTAATTGTCTAAGTTTGAATTACTTTTACTCAAGAAGTTAGTTGCCTTCTATTATAAATACGAGAGTTCACACTTGTATTTATTATAGTCAAGTGTAAGTAACTACCTACCTAGTTAATTAAAAGTAAATTATACTTATGCATTTTTTTCATACAAAATAGTTACTTAAATAATTACCTTTATTGACGTACCTATTACTTACATTACACTTGACTATAAATACGTATGGTATACAGGAGTGAGAGGAGGAAAAATAAGTTACGTTTGATTGTTTAAAATATAGTATTATTTTTTTATTCATTTCTAAATAATACCGATTTAGTAAAATAATTTCTAAACAATACTGTATCACAAATTTTTTAGCATGGTATCGGAACCTAAGATCGAGATAACCTTGATAATCGATTTAATAAGCAGTCCATCCATCCATCCATCTCCAAAGATCCAAAGATTCTTTAGTAAAGCCAGTTTCAACATTTACATGTTGGTACCATTTACTTAGTGTCCGAGGGTGTGGTAAACAAGTGTTTTAGGTTTTCCTCATAAAATTGTAAGTTTTTGATAATTATAAATGGAGAGTAAGGGTGAATTTCCTGTTTTCTTCGCCATACTTTTCAAAGGTATAGAGAATTTGCTTCTTCAAAAAATCTTTTGATCCTGCACATTTTTCCAAAATAACAGTTTCATCAATATTAATTGATTTTCTTCTTTGAAGATATTTTATTACATTAACGAATATAGCAATCTTTTTATCATGTCTTCATACCCTTTCGTTTAAATTTTTTACATTCTTCTTTAATTAAGAACACTTTTCTGCAAGACTTAAATATTTTTTTTTAATCTGAAAATAAAAGGAATGATCAGGTTTAAAAGACTACTTATAAAACTAATAATAATTAACCTAGCCTATATTACATTAAGTCAAATATTATACAGTTTATTTATACTGACCATCGCATTGATTATTGTGAGATTGAACTTGTTAGTATTTGTTTTTGCCTGGTTGGTTGAAAAATATTTGATAGGCTGAAAATGAACAAAAGAATCATTAATTACTTTCAATTTAATTTAGTTAATGATAAGGTCATGTGTGTAAATTTTTTTATCACTATTATACTGTACTAAAGCTATGTTTAATAGCAATTTTATAGCTACGTAAAGTAATATCACACATAGCTTATGTACAGTAAGTGAAACAGTAAAAAACAATTAATTTAATTCTCTTACTTTTACTAAGACAATTATAAAACATATCCTCACCGTAGTAGATGTTGACGCACCTTCTAGTGAACTAGTCATTTCTCGACTCTTTTGATTCTTCAAACAGATTTGATTAGGCTGAAAATATATTAATAGCTTTGATACAACTTCTACAAACTATAATAGGATTCAGAATAAGATAGAAGAATACACTATTCTGCTTTATAAAATTATTTACAATGTAAAAATCACTTACCAAAAGAGTCACGCAATCTTGTTACATCGAAAGTTCTGTAGAAGCATTTTTCATCAAAATGCATCAGAGCAAACATACCAAATTTTATGTCGCGTGTTTATATTTTCTTGACCAATAGCCTCTATCCATTTCTGCTTCGAAATTTTGTTCGAAGGAAATCTATTTGACAAAACACCATTGATGAATAAAATGACAAATGTATCGATATTTTAACACAACCCATGACATCACTAATTTTACAAATGCAATACAACTCGAACTTTAATATGAAAAAAACTTCGAAATACCACAATTTAAAACAAAATATGTCCTTATAATCTTTCAAAACAACTTTTTCTTCTATTTCATTACACAATATCGTATTAGATTCAACAGTAATTGTGAAAATTTAATACTAACCTATGGAGAGTCAATGAAGGTTGAATAATGTTTTTGCTTGCACCGTACTGCTTAACACAACACGAAGGCATGATGTTCCCAACTCTAGCAAGGCTCTGAATGGAACAGAACCAGGTTTTTGTGCGTATTTATCAAAAAATAAACAAAACTGTTAAGAGTTAATAAAAATTTGACAGCAGATCTACCTCAGAACTTGGAACTAAAGATGGCGATGCCGGCACGCGTCAAAACGCTCATGACGTCACATGAAAATGTTGCCAAAATGTGTACTGTGCAAACACTATCCGTCTCTTTACCCATACGCAAACATAGGTGAGTTAGAAAGAGACAAACATCGATTTGATAAGAATGTATCGATTTAATATATATTTGTATAAGCAAATTTTATATAGATCTATAGGGCGCCTCCATAGTTCTGTTGTATCTCTATGCTAAATCGTATATGCCAAAGAGAGTACCTACCGCGAGAAGCAAAGAGATCGCCGTGTTCACAGTATACAAATGGCATTACAGGGTAGAAATAACGTAGCGTTACTCTTTCAATAATTCGTCACTTGCTGGAAGGACACCGATCACCGATTTAATTTTTTTTATTAACCGACTTCGAAAAAAGGAGGAGTTTCTCAATTCGACGGAATCTTTTCTTTTTTTATTATGTCTGTTACTTGATTACTCGAAGACGGCTGGACCGATTTGAGTAATTCTTTTTTGTTCGAAAGGGTATTATACTTCCCATGGTCCCATTGTCAACATGTCAGGGATCTGATGATGGGATCCTGGAGAAATCCAGGGAACTCTTTAAATAATATTATAGGCACTCCCATAGCGATTTCGGTGTTTTCTATAGTAACTTATGCATATGCTTCCGGAAAGCACCATTTGGTGAAGTGGAACTGATGATGAAGACCACAAATTTATGGTCATCAGAACTATTAAATACTTTGCATTTCACGGAAGTGATACGATTACTTTAATGTGGTACAGAAGCAATTTATGCTCGACTCAATGCATGTGATGAAGTGGAGCTGGTGATGAAGTATCGGGAGAACTACTCAATAAGTAACGTCAGTGCACCGGGAAAAGCAGTATTTTGCAATTGGTGATGAGGAGTTGACATAAGGTTATTAGCGTAGGCACGGGACCTCTTTTACCTTTAAAAATTGTGAAATAAAAAACTTTTTAGCATTTTACTTTGCGGTCCTATTATTTTATTTTTCTTGCCTTGGCTGGCACCGACATCAAAAGGTTTATTTTTTGCTTTTTAGTTTATTGAATTGCGGTTTTAATTTTTATATAAAATAGGTTTACTCTTAGCCTCATTCTGAATCATTTACGGCCATTCCCAATAATCTACCCTCAGTAAGAGATAGGCCTACTGTTGTTCAGTTGCTAGGCAATCTTTGTTATTTCCTGTAATGTAACAGAAATAACTAAGCAACCAAACTATAGTAACCCTATCTGTTACTAATGATAGGTTATTGGGAACGGCTGTTAGAGGCCTAAATTGGCTTGCCTAGAAAAAGCCTATTCACTCGAGCTTTAAATATACTAGGGTTATACAGACGCAGACAGGGAATTTCACTCTCAGGCTGTGCGCATAATAAAAGATGAGGAAAATCGCTTTGTACGCAGACGTGGTATATCTGTCGCAGCCATCTTGTCAAATTAGCCATTTGATTGGAAGGCTAGCCCTTTAATTAAACGCCGGCATTCAACTGAATGCCTAACGTTTACTAGTTGGCTTATTGTAATTAGCCCTTTGAAGATGGCTGACCTTAATTCAGCCATGTGATTTAAATTTAGTTTAATTTTTTACCAATGGGGCGCTGGTAGTCTCAAAATAAATATGGCGTCAGATAGCTCGCGTGAGCTGGCAATTTTATGTGTTTTTTTCCTTTCAACATAACTTACAGTGCTTTATTAAAATCAATATTGATATAATAAAAATATGTGATAAAAATATGCCTGATATTACACCGCCGCCGGCTACAAGGTTTCACGAAAAGTTTGAGCTTATAATTACATCTCATTTAATGAGACGGCTAAATATGACGTTACGCCAAGTCGTTTAACCTTTCCACCAACGACTTCGCTAGTTATCCCTTAGCCATTTCATTGAATGCCGGCGTTTAACTCACGGGCTAGCCCACCAATTGAACGGCTGATTTAACCAGGGCCCTGTTTCATAAAGCTTGACAAGTCGAAAATTTGTCAACTATGCCCGAACATACTTTTTTTATCACTGATCTACGCAATATTGACCTTTGTCACCATTATTGAAGGTAGGTTTTCTATAAAAAGCAATCATAGAATAAAGTTCTCTTTATCAAAATCCTATTACGAACTCTTTCGATCATGTGAGAATTTATAAAAGAAATATAACTGTCACTCCTCATCCTGACACAGACCAAGGGGATGCCTATCAAAAAAGTGCGACAATTTGACCAATATGTCAGATTTTCCGATTACAAATAATAGACAAACCAAACGTTTTTTTGAAACGTTAAATTGTAGAATTGTTTCGACAATTTGACAATTTAAAGTTCTCTTTATCAAAATCCTATTACGAACTCTTTCGATCATGTGAGAATTTATAAAAGAAATATAACTGTAACTCCTCATCCTGACACAGACCAAGGGGATGCCTATCAAAAAAGTGCGACAATTTGACAAATATGTCAGATTTTCCGATTAAAAATAATAGATTTAACGTTTTTTGAAACGTTAAATTGTAGAATTGTTGTGACAATTTGACAATTATGTCGGCTTTTCTTATAGCATCAATGTAATATGAAACGTACAATCGTCAAACTGTCACCTGTCACCTGTCGCTGACAATGGACAACATTTCATTTTCTATAAAGCACTATAATAAAAAAACCATTTCGAGATTTTAGTGTCATAAGCTCACAGTTTTTATTTTAGAATTTTCTGATCGGTAATTTGTGAGATATTATATAAAAACTAAAATGTAGTCCAAATCGAGAAAGTCAGGCATTTGATCCCATCATTCCTTTTCATTTCTGTCTAATATAAAAAAAAATGGTTGTCTCTGGCTGAGTTGACAATGACAGTCAATTCAAGTAGTGAAAAGCGATCAAAATCTAAGATATCGATATTCGATATTTTCTAATTTATATAATGCCAATAAAACCTAATGAAAAAACAGTTTGTGATTGTTTTGAGTTTTTTGGAATACATTGTTTTTATGATTATTGCTGAATAGATTTACATTTTTATGTTTGCTAGGTAAACCACCACACGACACCAGGCTGGTGGACCACGGGTCAGAAATTTGTGTGTGTTTAACGAAGTGGTTATTTTTTGTTCCACTAATGAAATACCAGACCTCAAAATTTTAATATGGTTTGATATACATTTCAATTCTAAATACCCAAAATGTTTATATTGTTCATGAACGCGAATTTGTGCGTATAAATTTGAATTTATATTTTTTTTTATTAAGTTTTTTTTATCTTAACCAAAGTGTTAATCTTTGAAACATGTTTTGGTTAAATAACGAAAATTACAACTTTTATGTAGTAATCGATATTTAAGTTCTACCACTGTCACATCACTACTAGAAACCATTACGTCAGTTTTTTTAAAATCCGAAATAAGCAACAGCCTTACCAATTTAACTTCCTGAGAACGCACTTACGCTCTTTTAGAATGAGCAAGTTTTGAAATACGGATTTAATACACAAATATAATGCTAATAATAAAAATAAAAAATACGTGTCTCGTATTTTAACATCTAGTTTTATTATGCATAGGAAAATTTGCATTATATATTTTTGAAATGTTGTCCATTGTAATCTTGATGAAACAGGGCCGTTGGCCGTGACATATCAACCAGGGTGGTAGCCTGCAGTACGTCTGGACTCCCGGTACTTTTCACTGTCGTGCTGCACCTTGGACGCTCTACCAACCACAGAAAGGATTGATGGCGTGAGTGTATGTACGAGTATGTATGTATCGTCGTCGTCGTCTCAGCCACATGACACCCACTTCTGGGTATAGGCCTCCCCCAAGGATTTCCACGACGATCGGTCCTGCGCTGCCCGCATCCAGCGGCTTCCCGCGACCTTCACCAGATCGTCGGTCCACCTTGTGGGGGGCCTACCCACGGAGCGTCGTCCGGTACGCGGTCGCCGTATGTATAAATGAGTAATTTTTAAGAATATAGGTACCCTCGCATTCGAAAGAAATATGTTTATTAATGTTTGAAAAATGAAACAGCTATAAAAATAAAAACCGGCCAAGTGCGAGTCGGATTCGCGCACGAAGGGTTCCGTACTACGTACGTTATCTATGAAAACGGCAAAACAATCATGTTTGTTGTATGAGATCCCCCTTAAATATTTGTTTTATTCTGTTTTTTAGTATTTGGTGTTATAGCGGCAACAGGAATACATCACCTGTGAAAATTTCAACTGTCTTACTATCACGGTTCATGAGATACAGCCCGTTGAATGACGGGCGGACGGACGGGCGGACGGACGGACAGCGGAGTCTTAGTAATAGGGTCCCATTTATGTACCCTTTGTGTACGGAACCCTAAATATGTTTTTTTCGAATTGGAAAATGTTCCTCTCATTGATGAAACTACCCTGACCAACAGCGTAGAAAAGTGAATACACTAGAAAAAATTAAATCTGTCTTTATAAATCTCAGTAGCTAGATTGGTTAGAGCGTTAAACCGGATTCCCGAAGGTTCGAGTACCGACTGAACGAAATGAAGAATAGTTGATTTTTTCTATGGAAATAATTATATCTTGTTCCAAACACGGTTAAATTTGTAGAACAGCACATAATGCTAAACTTTCTCGTCCTTTATTAGCGGAACATATTTACTGTCTAAAGACATTGGCTATGTTTTACAATAAATTTTTATTACCGGATCGGTTGATTACCTCGTAGACTTTAAGTATCGATGCTCATTTAATAGTTGTTTACTGTAAATTATTGTCCAATAATGTAGCTTGGTGGTAGGTCCAAATAGGGCCAGATTATATATAGGTAGGTACAGTCAACAGCACGTTGGGCCTCTCACTTGGAGTACTTTTAGTTATAACCGCCTCTGTGGTCTAGTGGTAACAACCACCGGTATCAGTATCAAACCTAGATGTTCCCCCACCCTTATCTAACTCTGTCGTCATAATAACAATGTTTTAAGTATTGTTGTGTTCCGGAAGTTAGATATAATAAGATAAGCTAATTCCTCAGTGATTTTGTGATTTTGTTTTTGTTTTTTTATTTCGATTTTGTTTTTCTTCAGCCTTATCAATATTTAACATCAGGTATGATGTAGGCTAAGAGTCTCCCCGTGTTCATAAAAAAACTTGGAGTACGGAAACCGCCACTGTTACGAACGACTTAAGGGCTCTTTAGGGTCAAACTGTAAGGTCTGACTTGCTGTCGTCTGTACCCTGAATCGAGTTTATTAGATGCGTATAGAATATCCTATCGTAAAGTTAAAACTTTACTATCTGTCATCAATATGACAGTTTTTCAATAAATATCATAATTTAATGATGTCGAATAAGTTATTATGAAGAGAAATTACCTACCCCTTCCTCTGGCAGCATTTTTAGATGGGATCTCCTCAGATCTCAATTTATTTTTCACCTCACGCTCTCTGAAAAGGAGATTTTGTTAATCAGTTTAGGCGTAGAAAATCGCTTTTTGCGGCCGAGCGCGGCAAAGTACTTTTTTAATTTAATACCTAAAAATATGTCATAATGCGTTCCGAATCGCACTATTGACTTTTTTGTTACATTTTATTTTTATTTTAAATAGCTGTAAATTAATTATAATACTCCGTTTTGGTTTTATTCTATTATTTTAGTCCATTGAATCATAAAAACAATAATAATAAGATTAAACTATTTGTTATAAAAAAAAAAATATTAGGCTGGGTGAGATTTCACAACCTATGATTGGATTTCGGAACGTGACATATATCTTTATTTTTAAATTGTCTTTGTCTTGTACCACATGTCAGTGTCAACATTTACGGAATCGTTTTAATTGTTATGAGTTTCACCCGTGTTCTTTTCGTAATTACACGTGTTGTGAGGCTCCATTTTTAACTCAATTTACCGTACAATTTCTATATATTACAAAATATATTTTCACCTCACACGGTCTGAAAAGGAGGTTTTGTCAATCAGTTTAGGCGTAGAAAATCGCTTTTTGGGCCTAGCGCGGCAAAGTACTTTTTTTTATTAATACCTAAAAATATGTCATAATGCGTTCCGAATCGCACTTTTGACTATTTTGTTATATTTGATTCTTATTTTAAAAAGCTTTAAATTAATTATAATACTCCGTTTTGGATTTATTATATTATTTTAGTTAATTGAATCATAAAAACAATAACAATAAGATTAAACTATTTGTTATATGAATTTTATATTAGACTGGGTGAGATTTCACAACCTATGACTGGATTTCGGAACGTGACATAAACCTATATTTTTAAATTGTCTTTGTCTTGTCAGTGTCAACATTTACGGAATCGTTTTTATTCTTATTAATAAGTAACAATATATTCCTACTTTAAATAACTTTGAATTAACTATAATACTCCCTTTTTTTATTATTTTAGTTTTTTACATAACTAAAATAACGAGAATAAGGTATATTTAGATTAAACTTTATGTTTAAAGATTTTTTTTTACCGGTAGTTGACCGCGGAAACAACCATAAAATGTTCCTCGCTGTTGTGAGGTGAAAAATTGTGTGTTGCGCTCGGCAGAAAAGTTTTTAGCGTCTTGTACCTTTGAAATCCTCGCTTCGCTCAAAATCCATTTTTTGAACCGCTCGCTACGCTCGTGGTTCAATCCTAGAATCCTTCACTTGCTCAGCTTTCAGTAGAGGTAACTCGCCGCTAAATAACCAACTTTCCAGCCTTGCATAACAAATAACTATTTCTCCAAAATTATAAAGTTCAGCGATTCCCTAAAATCCGTGTTGTAAGAGTTCCACATCACACGCTTCTGGAATCAGAACGGAACCAGATGGTAAGGTTTTTTTTTAACTTAGAATCTCATTGTGCGAAATAATGTCCTTACATTTGTACAATTTTGAATTTGTTCACGATGTCTTGGCAACATGTCTGTTTTCGAGACGACATTTCTCTCAGTACTATATGCATGGCAATCTTATTAATATCGTTTACGTGTATTGCCGTTTCCTCAGGGTAAAGTCACTTATTGATTCTTATTATAACTATCTGTGGGATATACGGGCTATGCAACTCCAATAGAAACTTTAGTCACTACGAGCTGCGACCTAAAAAATCTATGGTAACACTCCTAGTTAGATAGAGTATCTTATTAAGCATGCATGCATGATTTCTACATGCCTCGAGGAAATCTAAAATCTTATTAGCTTTAAGAGTGTTAGTTTCTCCGGTCGAATTATGTGCCGGCCGGTGAATACTTCGTTTGTGAATTAGGGGTCTGCAGTCACTTAAGATATGTTTGGGTGATTCTCTCTCCAGAGTTTCCAGTAACGGCAAACGTCAGAGTTACTCAACTTCTTATATTTCGCGTTAAAATAAACCATCATAATAATAAATTATTCCATACTCTTGATTCATCAGAGAAGCATTGAATCGATGCACACAAACCATAAACAATGCAATTGTTAACTAATAAAGAGTTCGAAATATATATTTCTAAATAATTTGCAACAGTGGATGACCTTGCAGTTTGAAAAGTAGGCAATCGTTGTAAAATAGATACGTAATTTAAAAAATGTATTAAACGCGTAATATTCTGTAATAATGAAACGCACTGGATTTAAATAAAGTGTTTTTTTTACTATAAATAAGTTTAGATGTTGAAATCTGAAAGTTTTCTGTTTGTATGAAAATTTTTGGACTTGAAAGAGATAGAGATGAACACGAAGACAGTGTACAAATGATGTGTAGATTATGTGCCGATAATAGAAAAGAAGGAGTGCATGGGGATTAGACGGGTTTGAGGGAAAAGCAGAAGATGGACGAACTGCGCCAATCACACATTGGCATATTGAGGATGGTAGGTATGCGTAATGCGTAGAACTATTCTGAGGGATATGAAGTAATAATGCAAGAATGCAACCTAACATATCATATTACTGATTTTATTAATTTTTGTATAGAAAACCTTTGCAGGAACTTCTGAACGTTATCTAGAGTAGACTGTGTGGTATGGTATTCTTGTTCACTTTTCAATTTTGAATTATCTACGACTTCAATTACTTACTATATGTAAAAATGAAAGCCAAGGTCTTGATTTTATCTATAAGTTTTAAAAGGGTGAAATTATAGAGTAGGTACATAAGCGAATTAACAAATTCGAACAGTGTCCACGTTTCATTTCATTCATTGCATAACGTCTACAACATAATGTTGGAAATCTGTTGCTGCTTTTTTGCAATACGTATTTATATTATACAACTAACTTCAGTCTAGTACCAACTAGCTCCATATTTTTGTTCTTTAATCATTAAAATTAATAATGATAAATAGAAAGAAAAACAACAAAAAGCTTTATGATAAACTAGCGGCCGACCGCGGTTTCACAAGCGTGGTTTTCGTTCCTGTGGGAATATCGGGAAAAAAGTACCCTATGTGTTAGTCCACTATTTGAAGTACCTTCATAACAAATTTCATCCAAATCCGTTCTGTAGTTCTTGCGCGAAAGAGGAATAAACAAATAAATAAACAAACTGGCATTCTTTAACATTTGTAATATTAGTAGGACAATAGATAATCCATTGTTTTCTGGACACTTAACAACAAATATTAGTAGGATTTTAATAGGAAAATAAAAAAAGTGCGAGTCCGACTCGCCCACCGTGGGTTCCGCACAAATTCGTAGGTACCAACCTAGGTACATATTATTTTAAATAGTTTAGGAATTGAGTCTCGCAGTTTTGCCAAAGTTTCCCCGAAATTCAGTTTGCAAAACTTGAGACAAATTTTTTCAATATTTCATTACAAATATCTTATTTTCAGATTTTTCCTATACTTGTAGTAAAAGACCCTATGAATTTAGATTCCCTTGAGAGGGTCGAAATATACGTTTTATGCGACAGAAACGGTCTTATCTTTTTTGTATGTTAATTTACAATTTGGATTTTTTACCCCTTCAACAAACCCGAATATATGGTTTTAATTTCTACTCGATACTTCAATACGTTCTCGAGATGAACGAAAAAGGACGGACGGACGGGTGGACAGACGGACAACAAAGTGATCCTATGAGGGTTCCCTTTTTTCTCTAGAGTTTCGGAACCCTAAAAATCGACTCGGTCCGAGAAACTTTTTGGAAATCCGGTCCCCTGAACTTTAAATCAATCCCTAAATTGCCGGTTTAAGCCCTGAACCCGCAACTTTTCTAGTATTTTTCTATAACCTATTTTTATAAAAAATAGCAATGGAAATGCAAAACGTTAAAAATGATAAAGAGCTTGTAGTAAAATACCAAGAAATAAGAAAATTAATAAAAATATTGCACCTTCAATAGTGCCAAAGAAACGCTTCGCTCAATAGATTGCGAACTTACATTAAAGGTATGTTATTTGTAATTATTAACAAAAAATATTGAATAAGTTTTACCTACTTAATGTAATTTGCCTAGTATCTAAGAAATTTGCAGTATCCCCCCGGGTTTCTTGTTTGGAGATATTACCTATTAATTTAAGACCAATGTATTCAACAAGAAAGCAATTAAATATATTGAATATATTTCATATCCTAGCTTATTAAAGTTTAATTTAAACAGGCAATCTGTTAAAGCTGTTAAGTTTTGTCTGCAACCATATCACTAGTGTTAAATGGGTATTATTGTTGACTGATTAAGTAAATAATGAAGTCATTAAATATTTTAGGTTTACAACTTTCATTTGTTTCAGTATCTCTGAACAGTAATTGAGATTGATGAAAATTAAATGAAAGAGTTTCAAAGTCTATGTTTAAAAGTTGTGACAGCTACGAATCGTGCCTTTTGTGATGTCTTAGAACCAATTTTTTTGCCACTTAGAACTAAACCGTTGCATCTAACACAGCAAGGCCACGAAAGAGCAATAAAAATGGAGACCGGCGGGGTTCGCTTGATGTTGGTCGCAGTGTAGATGGAGTGGCAAAATGCTGCGCACGTTGATCCTGGTCGCGGCTGTGGGAGTGACCGCCGAGGTGAAGAATGACCCGGCGGCGCAGCAGATACTGTTATTTAAGCAGAAGACCGAGGTGAGATTTCGCAATATTTATTTTGAGTGAATTTCAATTCGAGTAAAGCATTTATACCCGATTTCACCAACGTTTTAAGGGCTTCTTTTAAAGATTGTGCTTTTGCTTAAATGATGTTTAAAGAGAGTCCTAAAATTAAGACACGTTGGTAAAGTAGTATATTAGACTCGCACTGCTCAGAATCTATCCACCAGCTATCCATCAATGTGATGAATTCATTCGACAATTTTTTTGCAACATTTAACAATCGATTGCATGAAATTGCTCTGTAATTATGGTTTCATTTTATTCCAATTTTTTTATTTACTTGTATCTAACGTTAAGCCATTTATTACATGTGATGTTAGACCGCTCTTGTCCCCATACATTTTGTTTTATGTTGAGTTTAATTTTGTCAGAAAAAAAACAAATTACCGAGTATTCTTTCCGTTATCCGTTAGAACTTCAAATTTTTTAAAGTTCAATTCATAAAATATCAAAAACTCTGCTATCTATTTGATTATAATTAGAAAATCTAGACTTAAGCACATTAACATTATCTATTTAGGTATTAAGTGATAAACATTTTTTTTAAATAAATATCATTTTCTGTTTCTGTATTGATATCTCGTCTACATCACCTTCATAGCAACAACATTTTGTTATCTGCACCTACATAAATACTTAACTGTCTAAAATCTGTAATTCAAAAAGGTATATTATGACATAACCAATAAATAACTAAAAAGATATAAATAAAAATAATATAAATTTAAAAAACTATAAATCCCGTTTGTTTAAAAAAACAAACTAAGTGAAATGATGGTAACTAGATCAAATATAAAGTATTTTGTTCAACATAATACATGTAGTCGGAGGCATAGAATTTAATAAGAGTCGAATCATTCATAATGTCATGCCTCCGAAGGCATGTATTTATGTTGAAGAAAATATTTTTATATTTGATCTTGTTTCCATCTTTTCAGTTGGCTTGTTTTTTGAAACATTTCGTTTTTTAAATATATATATTTTTTGGAATTTGAGTAGCAGGAGTAGCTACCAGGAGCAGTAGGAATAAAAAAAAATGAGTTAAAGATTTTATTTTATTTACTTACTACAAGTTATCGACCTTACGATTGTTACTTCACTTCCACGATTGCAAGAAGAACACTGCTCACCTCTGTCTACTTTGGAGCTGTTTGAAACAGATATAAACAAACTAACAGTACAAAAAGTGTAACAAAACTTTCGAATAGTGATAGTGTTCACGCCATTCAAACCTGAAGTCAATTAAACTGAAAAAGTGATTGGAAAATAACAGATAGGTGGTTCAATCAGTGAATTTGGCAGAAAAAAAGATAATGATAGTTTCTACATTCCAATAAACAAGTGAATGCCTATAAAATCCAGGCGTTAAATGGCCTTCTGGCTATATATTTATTCAAGTCAAGCAAACATGTTCGGATGTTTTCGCAATATACAATAAAACTATTAGTTAGGGGTTTTATTGTGTATTGCGAAAACATCCGAACATGAAAAATACAGACAATTACAACTTAGTTCGTGAAATATAGCGTGTTTGATATCCGTAAAAGTTATTTTATTTCAATGAACTGTGCGCGCCAAAACATAAGATGTACGTATGTAAAACTACTAGTTGCTTTTTTTTGTAATTTTTATGTGATCCGAAGTTATGATCGCAGCGTTGTTTTTAGTTTTGGAAGCAGTATTAAAATAACGTTATAAATTATACAACTTGACTTTAATTAACTTGAAACAACAGCTGTAATTCTGAAATTATAATTTAATTGTTCGTAATGGATAGAAATTACTTAAATATTACAAAACCAATCAACTTATATTTTTGAAGTGGAAAAAAATATCGAATCAAATATACGAATATTATGCATTAGTTCTCTTCGTTAGAAAAATACTATAGAATAGCTTGACAAAATGAAGTTCAATATACTCATGACTATAAAAGCAGTTAATTAGGATTACGTTAAACTTACTGTAGAGTATAGAATGCTTTGTTAATTACGGCTCACTGATAAAAAAATAATGTTAATTAACCGTGAAATAACAACTGGTGCATAACTTTAGTCAATGACCGAGTTATCTCTCCAAGGCCATCCTCAGGAGGACTCTCCCTTGTTTAGCTAATCATTGAAGGTACTATGACTACGTATAATTTGATGACGACGACCTTTAACTTGTTCGCTTTCTAGTTCTACATCTAAAATAGGCTGTTTTTCTCTTTGAACAATCACTATAGGTTTATGATTCTTGTCAAAAGGCCATTCATTCTGTTGTAGGCCATTTAAATAGAGTAGAGTCACTGAATCGTACTTTGCAACCAGAAAAAAAGGTTATAATTTGATTGGATAATGTAACTTAAAGAAACTGTTTGTTTATTTCAGGGTCCCATCAGCATTATGACAACAAGCGCAGGCGCACCGATAGAATACACAGATGCTATGGTGTCCATTAACCGGCGATTGATCTTCAACGAATACTTTATGGACTCCTTAACTCACTTGGTTCGAGAGAGGATCCCAGAACGACTGGTCCATGCTAAAGCTGGAGGGGCATTTGGGTACTTCGAGGTCACAAACGATATTACTCACATTTGCAGTGCTAAACTCTTCAATGCCATTGGCAAAAAGACACCAATTGCGGCAAGATTTTCCCCTGTGGTTGTGGAAAGGGGTGGTATCGATACGTCGAGAGATGCGAGGGGTTTCGCTGTTAAATTCTATACAGAAGACGGTAATTTCGACATTGTCGGATTTAGCACACCAATGTACGTCTACAAAGACCCATTGCTTTTCACAGCTTTCGTCAGAGCACAGAAAAGGAATCCTGCCACGAATCTCATCGACGGAAATATGCTTTGGGATTTCTTAACGCTCAATCCAGAAAGTATACATATGTTTCTTCTGGTCTTTTCGGATCGGGGTATCCCTGATGGGTATCGACATATGCCAGGGTTTGGTATTCACACATTCGAGGTTGTGAATGAGCACGGAGAAAAGCATTTCGTAAGATTCCATTTTACTCCTGAAGCTGGAGTTAGAAACTTATTTACGGAAGAGGCTAGTAAATTGGCAGCTGTTGATCCTGATTATGCTACACGGGATCTCTACAGAGAGATAGGTAAGGGAAACTATCCTGCATGGAAAGTGGATATTCAAGTCTTGAGTTTGGATGATGTAAAAAATGCAGGATTTGATGTGTTTGATGTTACCAAAGTTTTGCCGTTAGATAGATATCCTTTAATTCCTGTGGGCAGATTCGTCCTGAATAAGAACCCAATCAATTACTTTGCTGAAATAGAGCAGTTAGCTTACAGCCCAGCTAATTTAGTGCCAGGCATATTGGGTGGTCCTGACAAGGTATTTGAAGCTCGTCGCTTAGCGTATAGAGACGCACAATATTATCGCTTAGGAGCTAACTTTAACAAAATACCCGTCAATTGTCCGATTCAAACTGGTGTGTTTGCTTACAATCGCGACGGAAGACCTCCTTTAAAAGATAATGAAAGAGACATTCCTAATTACTATCCAAACTCTTTCAATGGCCCTGTAGCGTACAAAGATAAGAAGAGAGTAGAGCTACTAGAAGTATATCAAGATCCACCAAATAATTTTGAACAAATGACGGAATTGTATGTTAATGAATTTAGCAAGGAGGAAAGGAATCGTTTGGTTGAAAACATTCTTTACAGCTTAGGTCCTGTTGCTAAATTCTTAAAGGAGAAGGCTGTGAAATTGTTCAAACTTGTGCATCCAGATTTAGGTCATAGGATAGAAAGCGGATTGGCTTCAAACAGAACTAAAAACTATTACGGTTATTACGATTATTGATGGAAGTCCAAAACACATTTATTTAAATAGAATGGTTATTTGATTAATAATTTATTTTTATAAGCCAAAGAAAATTCCTTTGTATGTGTTTATGAATTATGTGGTTACAGGATATTGTATACTTATTTATTAAAATGTATAATTTATGTCAGAGTTATTATTTTAATTCACTTTCCATTATCTGTGTTCAACTTTCTGTGATTGATTTCCAATAGAAGAATCCAAAATAAAAGAAAACATTATATCGCGAGGTCTTAAATATGTTTAAATTTTATTTCATAATTTTCCCTTTTATAGACATAGAAATATTATTATTGACTGAGCGAGCGAAGCGTTTCGAAATTGGCCAAAAATGCTTTTAGTTGTCTTTTGTTCTCGCCTACAGGCCGCATTTTTCAACCGATTTTTAATGGGGGAAAGTTCGCAGTAGCGTTATATTATATTTGAGTTTTTGGCCCATTTCAGAAATTTCCGCCTTCGCAAGACCAACCCGTAGACACCAGACTCGACCTCCTAGGACTAGGACCAAGGGAACGGTGTAATCATTAAACTTATAACCATATTTAGCTCAAAAGTCTACATAGCCTTTTGGAAAATTCAAACACGTGAAATTCGATTTTAAATTGGACTTTCTTCGTTACTTTTGTTGCGCAAATTACTTTATGTCAAAAAACTACTAGTTGACAATTAATTGACAATATTTTCAACAAGAAAATATTAAAGAAGAAATAAACTTGTCTCATATCGCTCAGACGGGACACGAATCCGCAACCTTTGAGTATCCGGTCCACTGTAGAGCAGTAGAGCAGTGGACCGGATATGACATATGATATGACACTGTAGAGCAGTGGACCGGATATGATATGATACCAGCGATATGACAAAACATTTTTTTTTATATATATTTTTTTGTTGTTAATATTGTCAATAATAAATAATATCCCGTTCCTGTAGGAATAGCGGGATAAATAGCCTATGTTACTCTCCGCCCTTTCCACTAACTGTACCTATATAAAAAATCAAGTCGTTTGTTTGTTTAGTAATTAGGGCGTGAAGGAAGAACAAACAAACACACTTTCGCATTTATAATATTAGGATAACTACACTGGGCCTATAGACAAAGTAACATCGATAAGTAGCGAAACGATAATTCGATTCGTTATTGTCTATATTCGCTAATTAACTTGCGGTGAGAACACGTGATTTAGCGCGGCTTATGCCAATCAGCCATACATTTAATTATTTTCGAACTTCTTTATCGTTTTTGAATTGTAACTATGGCTAGTTATTATTATATTTATACTTAGGCTAGTAATAACAGGGTTACATATATATAATTGTAACCCCGTTATTATTTCACTGAAGGCACTGAAGTAGGTAAGTATGCATTTAGGTATTGACTACTAAGCTATATTGCTAGCAACAAATACTCAGGCGTTGTTTAGTTTGACTTTTAGTTATGAATAAATGCCCAAGAGTCGAAAAGAGATTTAAGTTTTTTAAACAGAATTATATTAATTGAAATAAAACAACGGAAAATTTGTAACGGATAATTCGTAACACAAATATTTAGATTTTGATTTTGTGTTTTCTACTTTAGCTTGAGATTATACCATTTATGTCTTTTCTCAACCCCTATTAAAAAAAAAAAACAATACTGATAACGTGGTTCATATTTACCTACATGTGACTAAAAGGGACCCAAGTTGTTAGTTTGTATTAGGAAAAACAGACTCAGGAAAGGAGTTCAACTCTCTAGTAGTATGATAAGTTTTTTTTTTATGAATGACGGGGATACTCTTAGCCTTCATCATACTGAAGATGGAAGCAAGCCTCTCCTCCTCAATCACTGAGGAACTGGCTATTATTTCTAACTGCCGGCACACAACAATGCTAAAAACATTGTTATTATGGCATCAGACTTAGATAAGATGGTGGTAGCTAGCCAGGCGGATTTACAACAAGACCTGCCACAACCAAACCAAATGCAATATGTACCCCCGCTGGGGATCGAACCTTGGACCCCTGGGTCTGATACCGGTGGTTGTACCACTAGACCACAAAGGCGGTAAGGATTTGACGCAAAATGAGTACTTTAGGGATATAAACCATAGCGGTGTCGCATTTTTAACGTATGGTTGTTCTATGGAAAAAGGGATTATAAACAAGTTAGGATCTTTTAACCTCTCGGGCCCCGAGTTATGAGGCACAATAGATATTAGCCATTGTCCCCTGGACACCGGTGTCTTGCTAGCAAATGACGATTCAATAACCTAAGCGAATGTAGGTAATAGAACTAGAAGCGAATACGTATTAACCAAAGCGTGTACAATGATTATTTCCACTGGGTTCTAGTGTTACACATATCGGGTCCAGCTTTCTAGAGAAAACAGTGCGATTGTGGTGTGAGTTGTGCAACGCGGCGGAAGACGCTGGAATGGGTACAGTCAGCAAAAGAAACATCTTATAAAACCAATAATATCAAAATAATGTCATTTTGAAAAAAAAAATGCTTACATATATCTTAAGTTTTGGCGCGCATTGTTCATTGAAATAAAACAACTTACGGATTTTAACTTACTTATTCCACGAGTTTTGTCCGAGTTTTTTAAGGTTTATTGGTTTTCAGACAAACAGACATGACGAATCTATAACGGGTTCCGTTTTTTTGCCATTACGCTACGGAACCCTAAATCGATGGGTCCTCGTAAGTCTCGGTAGTTTGACGGTTTTAACGTTTTGGGCAGAACTCCCAAAGGTTACAAGATTTTTAACTTTCGCGTTCCATTATGTTCTTCATAATAAATGTGGCGATTGAGTCCCGTTGCTCTGAAATCCCAAAGGTTGTACAACAAATTGAATTTTTCTCGTATATTTCCAGTTTAAAATCGATTCTTTAAAGTTTTTTTTTATCTTGTCCCCTTTTGCACTTGATTCTCCAACGCTACCACTACAACCTAGAAGGGATCAGGCAATTGTTAATTTTGACGACAAGCAATTTACGTGTAACCATCCCGCCCCATTGCCTAACCGATCGCGATAAGACCCATTGTAACACATTACGCCGCACATGCTGTAATTATAACGATCCTCGTTACTCGCTGAATTATGGCGTGGGCCTACCATAGATTAAAAGAAGCGTTAAAAACTTTTTGTTAGGAAATTTTTCAAACAATCGATACTTTTTGGTATAAAAATATTGAAACCATCAAAACTTTTTGGTAAGAAAAGATTAAAACAATCAAAACATTTTGTTAAGAAAAGATTTAAAAAACACACCCTCGACGCACCTTATTGGTTAGAAATCATTCAAGCTAGGAAAGTCGCTCGCAGTTTCACCCGCGTGGTTTCCGTTCCCGTAGGAATATTGTCAAAGTCAAAGATTTTTATTTAAATGGACTCATAGATAAGTTCCTCAAAGTTTTTTTTTTATCTTGTCCCCTTTTGCACTTGATTCTCCAACGCTACCACTACAACCTAGAAGGGATCAGGCAATTGTTAATTTTGACGACAAGCAATTTATGTGTAACCATCCCGCCCCATTGCCTAACCAATCGCGATAAGACCCATTGTAACACATTACGCCGCACATGCTGTAATTATAACGATCCTCGTTACTCGCTGAATTATGGCGTGGGCCTACCATAGATTAACAGAAGCGTTAAAAACTTTTTGTTATGAAGTTTTTCAAACAATCGAAACCAACAACCCCAGGCTATGAGTATAAACTAACTGTGTGGCAAGTCTTCCAAATAAGTTCAACCATTTTCGCGTGTTGGGTTACAAGAATCTGTTTCTCATTTATTAAAAACTGTTTGGTAATCTATAATAAATGATTTAATTGAATCTCTTTGGGTAGGTACGTATTTAAACATTTGAAACTTTTAGTGAGAATTAAGTATTATCCTATTATTATGCCCAATTCCGGGTCAGGGTCCGGTTGTATACAAAGTTTTATCGAAATTAACAATCTATACAATCTGCAATGATTATTAATTTAGATGACGTTTCATTCAGTAAAAATAGTTATTTATTATGGAGAACTGAGCAAGGAGAAGAATTCTAGAATTATATGAAAGATTGAATCCTGAGCGTGGTTTCAAAGGTACGAGACAAAAACTTCTTATAATAATCTATTGTTATTGTTTTTATGATTCAAGGAACTAAAGTAAAAAAAAAAACAAAACAGATTATTATAATACGATCAAAGTTATTTAAAATAAGAATACAACGTAAGAAAGTGCGATTCGGAAAGCATTATGACGTATTTTTCTTAATAAAAAAAAACACTTTACTACGCTAAGCCACAAAATGTGATTTTCCACGCAGAAATTGAATGACAAAACCTCCCTTTCCGAGCGTGTGAGGTGAAAAGACTTTTCCATCTTTCCACTTGATCAAGGCTCAAATTGCATTATGTTTTGAAAATTCTAGTTTCTCCTATAAATTATGATTCAATTTCTATCCGAGGTGTGAAAGTATTAAGACTAATATTCGTTAAAAATACAGCAACTATACAGAGTGGAAAAAAAAGAGAGAAAGGACTGGGGAGAAAGTACCCTAAATATTGGTGTAAGCAAATTTTACCCCAAGAGAACATTCCTTCAAAAATAAGTTAAACTGCATTCAAAGATTTTTTTTAAATTACATACCTGCACCGGGAATCGAACTGGCGGAATGAGAAAAATAACATCGTGTACTTTTATGATACCAATCGATAGTGTTAATCATAAGGATCAATTTAGTGTATCAGAGTATTAAAAAATTTTAGAATGCTTTTTAATTTATTTTTGAAAATGAAGGAATGTTTCCTTTGAGTAAAATTTTCTCACATCAATATTTAGAGTACTTTGACCGTCTTTTTTTTCCACCCTGTAGAAGCTAGCTTTAAACACCGCGCGCAAACCTCACAAACTGAAGGGGCGGCGCAGAGGGCGTGGTCTCCAACGACAAGCGTAAATCTTGCCGTGAATAGACAAGAAAGTGCATGAGATTGCCATTCGCTTACACTGCACGATTCCATCAGCATATACCAGCCAAAGTCTACTTACTGCCTACGGCGCTTGGATCCTCTAAAGATAGCCGTGGGGCTATCACGAAAAACTATAGAAAAAGTTATCGCCACGGCAACAAATGTATGATGTATTAAGCAACGGACGTAAATGGATGGATCCTCTAAAGATAGGCTCCATCACAGCGTAAAATCTAAGAGGTTACTGTCTTCTAGAAAATACTGATCGCGAATAGTCAAACGATTTGTTCACCTCACACGCTCTGAAAAGGAGGTTTTGTTATTCAGTTTCTGCGTAGAAAATCGCTTTTTCGGCCTAGCGGTAAAGTAATTTTTTAATTTAATACCTAAATATATGTCATAATGCGTTCCGAATCGCACTATTGACTTTTTTGTTACATTTGATTCTTATTGTATATAGTTTTAAATTAATTATAATACTCCGTTTTGGTTTTATTATATTTTAGTTCATTGTATCATAAAAACAATAACAATAAGATTAAACTATTTGATATAAGAATATTATATTAGGCTGGACAACCTATGATTGGATTTCGGAACGTGACATAAACCTATATTTTTTAATTGTCTTTGTCTACTTGTACCTTATGTCACTGTCAACATTTACCGAATCGTTTCTATTGTTATTTATAAGTAACATATTATTATATTCCTACTTTAAATAACTTTAAATTGAATATAATACTCCTTTTTATTATTTTAGTTTATTTATATCATTAAAACAACGAGTATAAGGTATATTTAGATTAGGTAAACTTTTAGTTTAAAGATTTTTTTACCGGAATCAACCTTAAAATGTTCCTCGCTGTTGTGAGGTGAAAAATTGTGTGTTGCGCTCGGCAGAAAAGTTTTTAGCGTCTTGTACCTTTGAAATCCTCGCTTCGCTCAGGATTCAATCTTTGAACCCTACCTAGAACCCTGGAATCCTTCACTTGGTTTCAATAGAGGTAACTCGCCGCTAATAACCAACTTTCCAGCCTTGCATAACAAATAACAATTGTCATAGGTGATATGTAACATGATTTAGTTAATATTGATCCTTATTTTGATGCTGAAAATATCGTGAAACTGTTAGTTTCAAGTAGAGTAAGGTTGTTCCTTTTTTTTATGCGAACCGTTAATTTGGGCTGGACGGACGCCCAAATGTTGCAGGTTCGAGTCCCGTCTGGCCGATATGGAGACAAGTTGATTTTTTCTAGCATATAATTCATTACTAATAGCCTTCCGCCTGCGAATTCATCCGCGAAGAGTTAGGTTACAACACAATCCCGTTTTATTTCCTATATTAGTATATATAGTATATATTCCTATATTCCTATATCCTATATTACTATAAAAAAAAAATATATAATTCTTAATGCGCGCCTACATCGTTAAAGGATTTGCAAAATTATCCCTGTATGCAAAATTTCAGCTTAATCGGTTCAGCCGTTTGGGTTGGCTGTGCGTTGTCGGTCAGTCAGTCACGGTATTGCTTTATTAGTATATATTTTTTAAAAGTATGTTGGTTGTATGTTATTTAAATAATGGCAGCATAATTTAACTTTTTCATGAGTGGAAGACAACTTGGAATGTTGTGAAACAGGTGCTTCTTCCAAAGGTTAACTTGAAAGGGCACCGGCTGCTAAGGGGTAACTTGCCGTTATTCAAAAGGCTATAAAGGTAAGGAGAAATAAGTTTTTTTGTCTGGATAAGCTGTCCTACGTGTTGAGACCAAGAATAAAATTAAATATTATCTATAGGTCAATGATATTATGTGTGTACTTGAAGCAGATGCGAGCGATGCGATGGCTGGTTCATGCGTCATGCTCGTGAACGGGTGCTGCCAGCGGGATGGGCCTGCTCATGTCTGCTTGTGTTAAAATGTCTTGAGATATATATTTTTGTTTTGATTTTATATTATTTATGTTGTTTTGAGTTGAGACGCGTGACACTACTTGATCAGAATAAATAAAAATAAATAATGTTTTTCAAATATTCCAATTACATAAAAGTATTCTTTTTGTGTTAACTTACTTTAATTACGCTTTGTGATTATGACCCAGCTGATGCGTCTTCTAGTAACATTGTAAGTTGTGTCTTACATTAATGCACTTTTATCTTTCTTTTTTTGCTGTTGCCATTGTATTTTTTATATTTATACAGCTTAACATAAGTACCTGAAGTACGTCATGCTCACTCAAACGTTTCTTCGGCAGTGTCGTGAGAGGCGGGTCGTTACGTTCCCTAAAATATGGTTTAGCGAAGCGAAGGCTGGTTCATGCGTCATGCTCGTGAAGGGGTGCCGCCAGCGGAAATGGCATACTTCAGTCTGCTTATCTTAATGTTGTGCTTAAAGCTTACATATTTTTATCTTAAATAAACTGATACTGAAAAAACAGCCCTTGACGAGTTTCTAGCCGGTTCTTCTCATACAAGGTCTCCCGCCGTAGGGTTATGTGAACTGATGGCGTAGCTTCTTTGACGTTCATAAGTGCTTGTAACAGCCTAGACTGAATAAATGATATTGAATTTTGAATTTTAGATAATGTCATACGAGCTCGCATTTTGAAAATTAGGAAGACCCTATATGGGGTCGGAATCTAAGGACAATGCCACAAATGTATGGAGTGTTGCCGCCTTTTCGAAAATCCCTGCACATCATTTAAACCTCATTCAATCGGTAGAGTTTATATGTACGAACAATGGTTATTGAGACAGCACATTTCTAAACCGTACCTATCCATTCTGAGATAAATGAACCCGTTTATCACTATTATTTCATATATTTAAGCTAAAATTAATTTTTTTTTGAGATTTTATCAACTTATACCACAATGAAATATTATAATTTAAACAAAGTATTAAATAATAATACTATTTAAAATAATATTAACATTATATTTATTAATCATCTCATTAGGTTCTAGGACGGTAGCAAATTGCCTCCGTCTCCCCCCTAAAAGTAAAATATGAGAATTATCATTATTATTTTATTTTTATTCATTATTATCTAATATATTGTAAAAATGATGTCGATCATTCTTATATTCTGTTAGACAAAATTTTATTTTTAACCTTATTCTAGATAATAAAAGTGATGACCAGGTGCATTTATCTCGGAATGGTTACAGTTTAGAAATGTACTGTCTCAATAACTATTGTTCGTAGATATACTTTATCGATTGAAAAAGGTCTGGATGATGTGCAGGAATTTTCGAAAAGGCGCCAAAACTAGGTATTATTGCTCTAATACTGTCGAATTATCTGAATCTTTTGCATCTGAAACACATATTCGTGTAATTACCTTGTTTTCATAATTGTCGCCATTAAAGTTATCAAGATTGAAAATAAAATAAAAAATATTTAATTTGTTAGGCATTACCTATATTACTTCAAGTTGCAAAAACTAACATCTATATTATTTTGAATCAAATAAAAGCTGCTTATTAACATTTATTTGACAATTGAAAAGGAGCTTAAATAACTAATTCACTGCTGTGTGTGCGCCCAAACTGGCTGTATCGACTCTGTATAGACGTTTACATATTATGTGATAACCACTGCAGACAAAGGTTGTAATAAATACGTTCTCATGGCTTTTATAAAACTATTTGCGCTGCTTGGGTTGTCCTTTGCTCTCTTTCACTTCCATGCATTTTCGTGTTTTGTCCTACTTGTCAAGTTGTGTGTGTGTGCTGTGCAGTCTTGTCACAGATTTCAACGCAAATTACTATGAACAACTATAATATAAAATATCATTAATTCATAAGTCATAACATTTATTGCAACATGTTGGGTATTACAGATGGTAAATATATATAAAAAAATACCCATAAACATGACCCTGCAAGGGTATGGCAATTTAAAACTATAAAATCTAAAACATATACATAAACATTTTAAGTAACATCAAAAAAATATTTCATGGTATAATACATTTTTGTATTAAATATTTCTTCAGTTTTGGAGCAAAATATTTTTTAGACATTGCTATAGGTATACCAATAAAACAATACCGTGACGTGACTGACTGACGGACAACGCAAAGCCCAAACGCGAACCGATTAAGCTGAAGCTACAGGACCCTTTAACGATGTAGGCGAGCACTAAGAATGGTTTTCTGAATATTCCCACGGGATAGGGAATAAAACACGATTGTATTGCAACCTAATTCCTCGCGGACGAAGTCGCGGGCGGAAGGCTGGTTACTTATAATAACTCGTTTTACGGAATCATGCAAAGACAATATGTGACATCTAGTTAATGGTTTCTTATCATCACATAAATGTGGTCACATGGTGGGGATCGATCCCAAGGCCTACCAGGGACTCAGTAGGGAAGGTTAATTTAGATTCAGCAAGCTATGTGTCAACAGATTCGTGTCTTGATACAAGTTATTTTGTTTATAGTAATTTAGAGTGTTAGTAAGCCAAAGAAGCGATGAGTCGACGAAATCATCCAATCATAAGTAACCTATTGTGTGATGATGGAATAAATTAATTTTTATTATTATTTATTATCAATGATGGGATCAAAACGAGCCAAAATTACAGAAAACAAATAAGTACACAATACGAAAGCTCGGCTAGTCCTATGCGGGAGGTATTGTATTGAGACAAACAAGCCAACAACTTTGTGGTCAGACTCTTCTAATTGAAAATATTAAAAGTACTTACAAAAAAAGTAGTACATTTATTTTTAAATATTTGAATTTTTTAACGCTATTGTTATACTTATGATAAATTTTAAATAAAAAAAAATTGGAAAATTTCAAATCCATCCGGCATTGGACCTTTGGAAATCCGGTCCAATGCCGGATTTCCAATGGTTGTGGGTTCGAGTCCCATTCAGAGAATTCACTTGTGGACGTGAATTTTTTTTCCAATATTTTTCTATTTAAAATTTATCATAAGTAGTAAGTTCATTGCAGTTACGCTTACACATTTTTAGTAAAGCAACCAAACGAAAAATGCGTAAGCGTAAGATTCTCCTTCTTATCTTTTTCATGTTTTCTGCCTTTAAGTATTTCATTGAGTGGGTCGCGCGGAAATGTCAGACAGAAGTAAATAATGAAGGTGGCATCATCGGAGGATGTTTAAAAAAGCATGATTTGCACGTCGTGAACAATGGCAAAGTAGGTGGCGGTCACCCATTCCGTGACCGATCATTGCGAAACCTCAACAAACGCAGGCCGAGTGCGCGAGCCACGGGCTCCTTAGAACATAATATTTGTACTACAAACAAGTGTCGCGTTTTAGTCCTGTTGCTTTCATTTATAATTTGTTGTTTTGTCATAGCAAAGTAGGTACCTATTATAAATAATTCTTCTAGCCTTTTTCTTGTTTTCTGTGCCTTTATTTCATTGAGTGGGACGCGCGGAAGTGTCAGAACTCAGAAATAAATAATGAAGGCAGTGTTACTCATCATCGGAGGTTGTTGGAAGTTTAGAAACGTATGATTTGCACGTCGCGAACAATGGCGCAGTAGGTGGCTGTGGCCCTCAACTTGACCCGGGCTCTTGGTACTATCGACATCATATCACACTTCACATGTACTTCCCGCACAAGTCTATTTGTCTTGGTCTGAAACATAGAAAATCGTAGAATGTGCCAGCTGGTAGATTCCTAGTGCAGAAAGTAAAAGCTAAGGTATTATTACATTATTAGATGTTTGGTTGGTGGTAGGACTTGTAAGTCCGCCTGGGTAGCTCCCACCATCTTATATAACTCTGACGCCATAACAACAATGTTTTCAGCATTGTTGTGTTCCGGCGGTTCGAGATAAAATAGCCAGTTCCTCAGCGGCTGAGGATTCCAGGAGAGGCTCGCTTCCATCTTCAGCCTTATCAATACTTAACATCAGGTATGATGAAGGCTAAGAGTCGCCCCGTAGTTCATAAAAAAAAAGATATTTTGAAAAATTCGACCCATTTTCTCAAACCAATTAGTCGATATTCGTTGCCAGCCTAATTACATATTAGGCTGGCAACGAATTCTGCCCGGACAATATCTTAGTACCCACAAGACTTTCTGTGTTCTGTGGTTAGACCAAACTAATGCAAAATGTCGCCGACGTTGTTAAGTTGTGGCTTATAATTTATACAACTATATCACTCTTCAGCTGAACTTTGATGCTCTGCCTACAACACCAAGCGATTTATGGCATGACGATAGGTCTGTATGTATGTAATTATGTTTATCCATTAGCTAGTATCCATAACACAACTCACATAACACAAGTTCTTAATAAAACTTTCCTTAGGCTAGATAATCTGTTGTGATTGAAAGTTTATTTTTATTATTATTCTATTGTTTCGAAGTGCAACTGTTTAGATTCACATGGCGTCAATTGTACGTACCACCTACAAAGTTAAATATTGTCCGACAATAGATAGCCAGAGAAAGTGCTATAAAAATATGTACCTACTAAGTAAAAAAAAATGTATGAACGATTGATTTACCCTTCAACGTGCAAAGGAGATGGCTAAAATTTCATACATTAAATACTCAGAATCGCTAGTAATTAAATGTTTACCAATAGGTTAATTATAATATATTGACCTGATATATTAATTTATATATCAGGTCTGATATGTTAAGTCTGTCCTTAACATATCAGTATAACATATGTTAAGGTCACTTTTCAATTTGACGACTCTGTATGAAATAAAACAGGGAGAAAAAACAGCCCTTGACGTGTTTTTTGCCGGTTCTTCTTGTTACAAGGTCTCCCGCCGTAGGGTTTGTGAACCGATGGCGTAGCTTCTTTGACGTTCATAAGTGCTTGTAACGGCCTAGACTGAATAAAATATTGAATTGATTTGAATATACATTTCAATATACCAAAAGCACAACCTTGAAATTGATACTTTGAATATAAGTTGTAATTGTTTTTATTATGTTTTTTCCGTTTTTCTATCTGTTGTGTTATAACGTTATGTATAAGATAACAATAAATATTTAGAATTTATTACTTTTTTAACATTTATGTCAACACCGTGAAACTAAAAACCCCGCAGGTTGGATCATGTCTGGCCCATGCAAGATAAAAGTTTTAGAAAGATTTTTATCGATTTACTATTAATCTTTGTCATACTATATATGGTTCATTCTCTCGCGGTGCATATCTCTTCCTAGCAGGTGGTGTGTCTAGGGTTTGAAACAAGGGCAAACATATCGCTGCAAAAAAATACCATATTTTGACTTGACGAACTCAAAAATCGAACATAGTCCAACGAGTTTTTATACCGTTCTCTTAAAAATCCTATTAAGAATCTTAGTAGTTTGGAAAAAAAATACTGACGATGAGATAGGAATAAAAACTAAACCGTATTCTTTCTGGAGTAAATATTTTTAAAATGCATAACTAAACCTTTCAAACCACATATGAGAAATGTCTGGCGACTCTGGGTATTTTTTTAGCCATCTCCTTTAATGTCCCAATCTTTCTAAACTTTGTAAATAAAAAAATGTGAATGTTTTTCTTTACTTTCACAGTATGTATAGTAGTAACACTAGCAACCTTTGATCTATCTGTAAGTACAAAAACACTAATCCACATAGAATAGTAAGAAATTTCTTGTAATAAGGAATGAACTTTATTGACTGTTCTCTGGCCTAAGTTACAAGGTGTCATTGTGTAATATTAATAAAAAACAAAAATACTGAAAAACTGTTGGTAAGATAGAGTAAAAACATATTAATAGTTCAAATTAAAAAGTAAGACCTCACTGTGCTGATATGTATGAGAAAAAAAACATAATTTGTATGTAGAACTATGTATGAAACTCAATTTAAATTCATAGAATAATCTATAATGCTCTACCCGAGAATATGGACCATAAAATAAATAACTGCGATAAAAATAAATAAAAACAGATTTTAAAAACATCTAAAAATCACCGTTGATTTCACGATATTCTTGTAGTTTACAAAGCGAGATATTGATATATTGATTGCCATTAATCATCAATATCATCGCTTTGTGAACTCTTGCGCACAAAAGCACCTAACACCTCAAATACAATTTTAAGAGTTGTAAAGAATAACTTATCATTGCAATTAATTCAGCGAGGTGACATTTTACACATCTATCAATAATAATATCGACAATTTCATCAGATTACTGAGAATCAAACTCTCTATACTTGGTCCAAAATCCGTTATGGCCTGCGGTCATAATTTCGATAACACGAGATTAGTAATATCAACTCTAGATGTGAGTGCTAGAGTGCAATTTCGCGTTGTCTTTATTTCTAATCAGATAGTAATGAAAGTCGTATGAAAATAGACTTCCCATAGAGCACGTAATTCCTTTGTATTGATGACTGACGAGCGAATCAAAATGTTGTTATCACTGGGTAAGTGGCGTGAAGTAGCTTGCTACAACTACAACTTGAAGATGGAAACGCAAAAATATTGCAGAAAACGAATGATTTTATTGAGTTACTCGCAAAATTATGCGCAATCGATTATGAAGTGAGTTTTGCTTAAAAGAAAAATTGGAAAAACTTAAAATTTCATGTGAAAAGTCGGTCAAATATTAGGTCTTTAACTATGAAATTGCCGATTTGTATGAAGATTTTCAAAGAAAGTTCGTTTTCCATACTAACAATTTTTGTTATAGTAACTACCGGACGTGCTTATACCCCAATTTTTTTATGTACATGCATTGTTTGAAGACTAAGCAATCTAACACTATACTATATTTATTTAAAAAAATATGATAAATTTATAAATTATATTAAATAAAGTAGTAAATTTTGCTAACAAAAAAAAGGAGACCCTTTTGAGGTATTTTTTATCGTATAAGAAACGAAAATAATAACCATGAGATTAATTAGTTTTGATCATTATGATCTTAATTTAATATAAGATCAAGCAATAGATATACCTTTTAAGCACAGAAGTAGTGAGGTTCTCTAGAAGTGTGAGAAAAAATTCGGCAATTTCATACTTTAACCCCTATTAAATAAAGGCGTTAACTCACGCAGTGACTCAGCATTTATTTATAAATGTAACAAGCAATCCAAGATTTGGTTTTGAGTATTACGTTACGAATTCTGTTCCCTGACTGACGAACATTATTTTGATATGTTCTTTTGTCAGTAAGCCTGTCATGGGCGGCTTGTATCGACTCATAACTCGATAACGTGTCACTTTCCCGCTCACATGGCAGCGGAGTAAGCAAGACAGCATGATGCGCTATATCATATCGCGTGATATACAGGACAGGACAGAAATTTAAAACGGGGCACGAAAGGGAGGTATTTTTTGAGAAATATTGAACAGCATTTACGGAGTATTAAACAAGAAAATATATTTTATGATTTGAAATTTTTGCATTTTGTCAATGCTATTTTTTTACTTATGGTAAATTTTAAATAGAAAAATAAGTTAGTTTTTTTTAGTGAGTTAATTTTTCCAATATTTTTCTATTTAAAATTTACCACAAGAAAATATACTTGAAAAAAGCAACTAGTCTCATGTCGCCCTGACGGGATGAACATGACATGACATGACGGGAGCGAGCGGGGGGGGCTCCCCATACATGGATCTGACACTAATTTTTTTTAATCATCAAACCTATACGTGTGGGGTATTTATAGATAGGTCTTTAAAAATTGCATAAGGTTTCTAAAACGAATTTTTCTCAAAGTCAACCGTTTGAAAGAAGTACACCTCCAAAGTGGTAAAATGTGTCTTCCCCCCCCCTCTAACTTTTAAAATAAGAAAGTGAAAAATCTAAAAAAAAACATATGCTGTAGACCTTTATAAAAACTTTTAACGAAAATTTGTTTGAACGAAATATATTATGCAGTGTCAGAGCTATAGCACATTTGCCAAAAATAACTTTGTCATTCATACAGACACTATGAAAAACAAAGTTATTTTTGCAGGCGAAAAATTAAAGTGGCATTTTGGGTAAGTAGGTGTATTTAATATAATAATAGAAACTTTATTGCACACATTACAAAAACAAACACATACAGAGAAAACACAAAATAGGCGGTCTTATTGCTACATAGCAATCTCTTCCAGGCAACCTTGGGTGAGAAATGAAACCCTTAATGTGCGAGTTCGACTTGCACTTGGCCGATTTTTTCTAGTATATTTTCTTGTTATTTAACGAAATATTTATCACATAAAAATAGCATTGTAACATGGAAAATTAAAAAGTTATAAGCATTTACGGATTAAAAAATACAGTCAGCAGATAAAAAAAATATAAAGAACTTTTTGATGCTAATGGATCCTATTCCTTATGAGGATCAAAACGGTCACCAGACACCATAGACACTAACTGAGGTATGAGTACTAGAAAAGTCAGAAATCGCGAAAAATAATTTCCACATATTCGCTAAGAAAAGAACTTCCGTCAACGAAGGTATAGTCATCGGTGAAGCTGATTCAGCGGCGTGTGGCACGAGCGCGGTGTGTTTTTTGCGTTTTTCGCGATTTCTGACTTTTCTAGTACTCATACCTCAGTTATTGGTGTCTAAGAGTGTTTGGTCCTCATGAGAAACAGGATCGATTGGCTTAAACATTTTTTTTAAACTGATCATTTTCCTGCTGCCTGTACATTAAAAATCCGTTTTTTTTCTAAATCCGTAAATGCAGTTCGATATTTCTCATAAAATAAGGATGGTTTCCTAATAAAGTTTTCATGTAACAACAACGGTTAGGGTACCTGTAGCTCTATTACGAGTTTTGTCAACGATCCTCGCTAGCGTATATAGACATTTGTATGAAAAACTGTTCAGAGCCCCAAGCGCTGAGTAGCTGAACTAAAAATGGTATTATGAGTTGACAACGTTGATATTAGTGGGCCTACCATGAGCTTTTCTTTCTGTTTACTGTACAGTAAACGGGAGACATTTGTATGCGAATCTGTACAGCGCCCCTAGTGGGCAGTAGCAGAACTACATATTCTCATACAAATGTCTCCTGTTTACAGTACAGTAAACGGTAAGAAAAACTCATGGTAGGCCCAGTGACTTAACATCTCCTGTTACGTAAGTTTTACGATTCGCGGTCACGTTTTTCATACAATTTGGTATTATGAGTTACTAATTTGGCAGATGCTCCTGTAATTTACGTTTACAGGAGCTGTTTCGGCACTGACGGCATTTCTTTCTATGCGAAGGTATATTATTCATTTAAAATTAATTAATACACGACATATTTTGACAAAAAAATTATGACAAGGCATTTTTTTGGTTAGAAAATAAATTACGCGGCTTAACGAAACAAAGAACACAATAAATTAAGTAAATTTTTATAGAGACAAAATTGCGAAAACGGAAAACATCCTAACATTGATTTGTATCCAAAAGCGCATGCCTGCTATTACAACACACAACTTTAAAATCGACGTAAAGAATTAAACAAAGCCGTAAATAATAATAATAATAAAGCTGTGTTTATTTTGCAATGATTCCACGTTATAAATAATTATGGAATTTCAGTAGTAAACGGCGCCTATGGGCTCATTCATTGAACTGTGGATAACCGAAGCCCTTTTCGGGTCTTGGGATGTCGCTTGTCTTTAAAAAAGTGTATTTCTTATTTTAGCAATGAAAATATATTTACAATATTTAAGATTGTGCAGAATTTCTTGGATTATTTTTAGGTAAGCGGTCTATTGTTTAAATGCAAAAGTTATCAATGTATCGTCGGGGAAGTAATTTCATACTCTCAGCCGACAATGAGCAACTACATAAAGATCGACTGTTTATTTATCAACAATAAACATTTTCGTGTATATTAATACTCTGTGTCCTTGTATTATTATTTCATTCTGTCTTTGATGACATTTGACACTTGACTGACGCGGATACTATGATAAAATTCAAAAGGTCATAACTTGTTGGATGTGGACATTTCCTTCACATTTCTTAATTTAGTAGGGCTATAGATGTCATAAAAAATACTTTTTTTAATTTCTCTATTTTTGGCTCGATGGTTAAGTTGTCTTTCTATCCTTATCCTCATCATATAGACAGAAAGAGATATTGACAATTTTACGTTACGTATTCAAACTCATGCCTCGACGCTGCCTTCTCACGTATTTACGTACCAGCTATGGTAGCGTTTGCAAAAACTCATAATACCGATACAGTTGTCGGCGATTCGTGCAACGTATTTACGTTAACAGATGCTGTCACGTCACTTTCGTTTACAGGAACAACTCATAATAGAGCTACTGCTCTCACTGCCCCGTCTTAAATTTCCACCCTGTATAGCAGTGTTCATGCTAGGCGGGTAGGTAATGCTTGAAATTCTGTATGATTTATTCCAGCTCTACTAAATACACTGTACTTGATAAAGGCATACCTACAAAACTTGCTGTGAACAGTACAACTACGTCAATAAAAAAAATTGAACCCAGAGTTAAAGTTCCAGTTTGAGCTACGGAAACAATACAATTACCTACCCTTAGCATACCAGTTTAATATGAATTCCTTTCCTTTTGCTACTTTGGTTAATGAATATTGCCTGCGTTCACCCATCATCAGATTATAATCGTTGCAACACATAGTATATCACGAGGTAACATATGTCGGCCTCACCATCACAAGTCCATATAGGGGCGAATGATTATGCTGCGACCATCTTGATCCACGACGGACTTTCTAAATACTTTTCGGATATACATATCTCTCAACATTTGATTATAATAAAGGTGCAAGTATCCTACTAACATAAAAAATGGGAAAGTTTGTTCGTTTTTCATGGTGGTGTTTCATTTTAGTTGTTGTAAGCTCGCTTGGCTAGCTACCCATCTTAACTAAGTCTGTCGCCATAGCGACAACGATTCCATACTTGGCTAGATAATTAGCCAGTTCCTCAGTGGTTGAGGATCCCGAGTTCATTAGACAAGCATTATTATTATTAGTAGCTTAAATCGACTTACCACTGGCGGGCAAAAGCCATTCTTTTTTTCTCCAGAAGAGAGGTGTCTTCCATTTCTTGTAAAAAAAAGCTCAGAGATTCGAACTTAACTTTAATAAAAGAAGAACATCAAAATCGAGACAAATATCCTACTTTAGCAGTTCGTTAATTTGCATAACAATTAAATAAGAGACCAGTCCGTGTCTTTATTGTTATAGCTATTAAAAGTCTCATCGTTTTTCCTCAAAACAAAAGATTGTGAATGCGGTCATACTCAGGGTTGTCTCAAAGTAGTATTATTGAGGTACTTTAAGTCTGAACGAAACTAAAGTGTCTTTTCTTCTTAAACTTGCGTAGCTTGCCACATTTCTCTGTTATAAATATACCTACCTAATCATTTATGCATCTAAAATTGGTATTGAACTGGGCAAAGCAAACATTTCTGAGTATAGTTATTTTTTCACATTATTTAGGGCGGAAACGGTTTTACAAATAATTAGGGTGGAAACGGTTTTACAAATAATTAGGGTGGGAACAAAAATGGTACGATGTCCAAAGTTAAGATTGACAAAATTATGTTTTTTTTCTATATTCAGTGTTAGAGACAGCCCTACAAACCCTCTTCCTGTGTACTGCGTTAGAATTCCGCAAGTGTTTTACATACGGCTTTATCACATGAAAACCGCATTGAAGATTATATCGCGGGGTAACCCACTTTTACTCGGAAACAATTTGCTGAATCCGTGACAATGGACCGTTGGCAGTAGTACCACCGTTTATTATGCGGATTTATGGCAATAAGGGATAAGTATTGAGCTCTCAATTTAAGGAAAAGACGCTTTTTGTGGCAGTGGGTTTGTTAAGATGTTCTCACGTAATTGATCCCAATTCCAAGTCCATCCGGACAGCCTTCGTAATTCGGAGGTTCAATCTTTAGCTCAGATTAAATTTATAATAATAATAAATAAATAACGGCTGAATAACTACCAAGACATTGTTTTGGTTCTGGGGTTCAAATTAATTTAATTCAGTATATTTCAGTGATCTACCTTCTATTACAAAGGCACACACAGACATTAAGCAGATTAAGAAGAATGTACAGTTAAGCACGGTGATCTTTAGTTATCTATACTATATATATACTATACCTATATGTATACTAATATTATAAAGAGGAAAGATTTGTATTTTTGTATGTAACGAATAAACTCAAAAACTACTGGACCGATTTTGACGAAATTTGGTATAGAGAATCCTTAGACCCCAAGTAGTAACATAGGCTATAAATGATCCCAAAATTCCCACGGGAACGGAAACCACGCGGGTGAAATCGCGCACGGCCGCTAGTAATAATATTTTAAAGAGGAAAGATTTGTATTTTTGTATGTAACGAATAAACTCAAAAACTACTGGACCGATTTTGACGAAATTTGGTATAGAGAATCCTTAGACCCCAAGTAGTAACATAGGCTATAAATGATCCCAAAATTCCCACGGGAACGGGAACCACGCGGGTGAAACCGCGCCCGGCCTCTAGTGATATTATAAAAATGAAAGATTTGATTGTTTGTTTGTTTGTTTGCACCGAAAAAACTCAAAAACTACTGAACGGATTTGGATGAAATTTGGTACACAGATAGTGGATAGCCTGGTTATGAACATAGGGTACTTTTTATCCCGATATCCCCACGGAAACGGGAACCACGCGAGTGAAACCCCGAGCGGCCCCTAGTAGATTATAAAAACAATAACTAACTCAGTATTGAACGTGATGCTCATGGAGAAAATTAAATCGAGACGATTCAACATCACCTTACTACCAAGAACTACGATTTTTTCTTCTAAAGAAAACCTGATTTGAATGTAGTGTGGTGGGTGTTGACGACTGCTATCTCATTATAACAACCAAGCTGTAACTTGAGAGAAGTGCCAAGTGCTTTCATACATGTGTACATGTTTACCTCTAAACATACAGTGGGTGTAAAAACAATGAGGCCGTCAGATACATTCTTTGAATGGTACAACTGCATCGGTACCCTCTTGACTCTTAGTACTGCTTAGGTAATAAGTATAATGTTTTCCAGTATCTGTTGCTCCATCCTCAAGCACCCAATCCCCTATTATTTATTAATCTCTTTCACCCAAGGTTGCCTGTAAGAGATTGCTATGTAGGAATAAGGTCGCCTATTCCTCTTTTTGTATTTTTTCTCTATGTGTTTGCTTTTGTATTGTGTGCAATAAAGTCTTTATTATTATTATTAATATTTGTGTTATATTGAAGATGCGATATAACAGATCGGACAAGCTAAAGATTTTATCAGCATCAGCAGCTATCTTCACTACTGGGGCACATTCCTTCCTTATAGTTAGATGGAAGGGTGGAGAGGATGGAGAGGAATGAACCACATGGTGACCAACCCACCAAGCCCAATGCAGGTTGTTGACTGCAATTACAGCCTAGACCTGCAGCTTTTATGTGCTGTTCGAAGCGCAGACGACCTAGTGATAATAAAGAATAATGGCAAAGTTAGATACATACATACTAGGTTCATGGTGGTAGGACTTACTGTAAGTCCACCTGGCTAGCAACCATCATCATATCTAAGTCTGACGCCATAATAACAATGTTTTCAGTATTGTTATGTTCCAACAGTTAGAGATAAGATTGCCAGTTCTTCAGTAATTGAGGATTCCGGGAGAGGTTCTGCTCCATCTTCAGTCTTATCAATACTTAACATCAGATAAGTATTATGAAAATATTTTAAGTTCTGACCTCAATTTAGCTCTTGAATCTCGATCATTATAGAATTAGCTAACAAAAAGTTTCTTGCTTTTACCCTTTCAAAGCTAGGATTCCGATAATATTACAAGATTTTTTTCGGATAAGCCGTGGAAAGAACAATGAACAGAGAGTACTGTGATATTTTTTAAACCCAATCAGAAGACAAGCGTTGAGTGAGAGACAGAAAAAAATTAAATCAATTTAAAGACATGCAATTCAATTGATAATAAACAGCGAAAATAGAAATCAAAACTGAGCGCATACTTAATTGATGTTCATAAATTGTTTAGATCCATTTTAAAAGAAACAATATTATATAAAACCCATCAAGTTCTTCGTGAGGTTCACATTAACCCAGTTCCGAATTCCATGCATGGCGTTATAAAAATCAAACCGTTCGATTGCTATACAGCTATTGCGAAAAACTGAAATGACAAACGTCATGTTAGTTATACAATGCGCCGTCTTCCTCCATATGCACATAACCAATACTTTTTTCAAAAGCAATGTAATCGGAATATGTTCTTTCCACCACCACAATTACATCTATTGATGAGTAATGACAACCGACACTAGTCCTTAGGCAATCACGTGGAAGGACCAAAGGCTTTCTCTGAGTAATTGATGTTCTAACGTGATGAACGTCAACTCATGTTTGATGATGACATTGACTTTTATTGCCAAGGAGTAGAGTTTATTTTGGAATAGGTTAAATTCAACGCATGGAGTCGCGCACGCACAGATTTCTGGAGCGCACAGATTAATTACCGGATAGCATGTAGTGTTTCTGACACAATACGTTATGTAAGTAACAATGACATATTATTAGGGTATGTGTGTACTGGGTACACTTTCAGTTCAGTCAATATAAAAGTGTCAAATTCCTTGCTTATATAATTTTTCGATAAATTCCTGTCCGAATTTCTATCATATGGTATATAGAAGAAGCATTGACGTCTTTCTGAGGTAAACTTTAGAATATTTCTTAGTTAGGCCACATTCTGATATATAATAAAATAGCATAAAGCTATAAAAAACATTTTATAAAAAAAAATCAAACCGACTTCAAAAAGTAAAAAATAAAACTTTTGGAGTCGGTGCCAGCCAGGGCATTCTACATTGCACTTCTATTAACTATATATTTTTTTGGCCTTAGCTAGCTAGCACCGACTCCAAAAGTTTTATTTTTTACGTTTTGAAGTCGGTTTGAATTTTTTTTATAAAATGTTTTTATTTCAGATTTTTTAGTTACATCATGTGCCGTTACTTACACTAAAAATCAGCCCATACACAACAATGTCAACTAGGTAAACGACTACTTGCCAAAAGGTGATTGATATTTTTCAAGATTATGAAAAAACTACTACCCAGATCTTCGTAAAAATTATATGGGACCAAATTGACAGTGTACCCGATCGAACAAAAAAACTATTAAAATCGGATTACCAACACCGGAGTAATCGGAATACATACATCAGACAAAAAAAAAAAAACGTGTTGAATTGAGTACCTCCCTCCTTTTTTGTTGAAGTCGGTAAAAAAGTATGCGCTAGCAATGTTTTTAGTAAGTAGGAATACAGACCTACGGACTCTTCTATCCTTTTTTATTTCAATTCTCTATATGACTTTAGATAATTTGCTCCAAAATACCATCGAATAAGTTAGCAAGTAAAGTAGTACCAATGTGTAAACACTGCTTAAAATGAAAATAGTAAAACCAATAACGCAGACTGGATCCATTATTTCTCATCGATGACATCACAATGGGACCTATAAATCCTTGAAATAACCGATGCTATTTCAATATTTTTGATTTATTGGCTGTGAATTATTTAACGCACTTGTGGTTTACGCGATTTCTATTAAGGTAAATCGATATTAAATTGCGAGATATTGTAATGTAACTGTTTGATTTATAAGTAGGGTCAGTCATGTGAAAGTGATTTTAATTGTGGGAAAGGTACTGTTTATATTTAATGTAATACATGATCATTCTACACTTTCAGTTTCATTAAACTAGTCCAACGGTTTGATTGCGAAACTCTTTATCAATAAATAACGGTTCTAATATGGAATTAGGATTCTTACTTTTAGGGCCGTTTTTAACTCCTACAGATAAGTTCTGGATAGCTTATTTTCGCAGATAATTTGACAGCTGTAAAATGAAAAAATAATGATAAACATCTGTCAGATACGCTAACCAGAACTTATCAGTTGGTGGTGAAACCAGCCATTACTATAACGCTTTAAAAGACGTAAGCGTATAAGTTATGAAAATCTCCTTCTTCTGTAAATATTATGCTCTCATTACCGCCCAGACCTTTCAATCATCGTGAAATGACCTCACGAAGTTCGCACATCCAAAACGCGGCCTCATCAATAAGACCAGCTCGTTATTCAGGTTAATTACAATATCGTCATCGGTCATATTGTTTGTCTTCTCCGATTGGCTCGTGATTTATGTAGGTAGTGCCAGAATGTCATAGACAATCGAGTTAATGGTCCTTTGCACCGGATGTGGTGGACACGACTAACATTGATGTCTTGAGTTATAGTTGGGCCAGTATTTCAAACACCCCCTTTGATAGATTAGTCTAAAAATCCATAATAGTGGTTTGAATCTACATTACAAGTTAATATTATGAACATTTAGATAAACAAAACCGTAGTTCCAATCCATGTGGAGATCTAAAAAAAAGAAGTTTTCTAAAAAACGAACATTATTAATGATATAGTTTGTATAAAGACATATACGAGGAATGTGTCTAACAATTGAAAATATTAATTAATATAAAGAGGCAAGTTTAAAATAATAATTATTTACTTAGCTAATCCGTTTCTTTACTATATTTATACTAAAAAAACAACATGCAATGTAATAAAGGTACTATGTAACATTATTATTTATGTCCATTTTAAGATAACAAGAAATCGTTACATTCCTTAAAAGAATATTACATTAAAGGTCCGCTAGTGGGTCGAACACTGGCTGACAAAGAAAGAAAGCCACTTAACGCACCTAACGAGGTCGTAGTAAAAAAAGAATGAAAATTTAATTACTCCGTAACCTCTAGTGACATAACCCGCAGATCGTATCTTGCCTTAGCGGATTAGATTTCGTCCACACTTCCTTTGTGGCGCAATCGTTCCCACTGTGTGGATTAACGTAATGTTGAAAAACTGTTCCAAACTTTTTGTTGCCTTTTGTCGTGTGTGAGGTGCCATAAATTACGTAAATCGACAGTTTGTTTACAACTGCTTGTTGGAATTTGAATTTAATAAAGACAATGATGACGAAATTACTACCTACCCGTAGCGAGGAGTCGAAATATGACAAAGGTAAGGCGGACCAAAAATTTCTCTAAAATTTCTCTTAATTGTATGCTGGATCGGTGGGGTAGGATTTCTAAAAGGGAAGCCGATAAGACTCAGTATGTATAGACCCTTCGCCACTGCTACCTACTTAGGTACTCATGCGATACCAAACCACAACGGTCCCAAATTCGAAATCAATATCCTAATTAAAATATAAACTATTTTTCTCAAACATGCATGGAAATGTTGTCATTATTGTCGAAAAAAGAACACGCGAAGTATCGAATTTACGGACAAAGAAAATCAAATCCATTGCAGGAGCGTTTTTTGAATTTGGAACATTACAAAGAGTATTTAACAACTCCAGCACGCCGTTTCATATAACATTGCTGGAGCGCTGTAATGTTCCAAATTCAAAAAGACGTTCCTGCAATGAATTTGATTTTCTTTTAGTAATAATTAAATGTATAATATAAAAAGTATGTTTTATTTCCCTGCATTCTTTTTTGAGAAAAGCACTATTATATTCCTCGGCGGAAATCGCAATTGCCTGTCTCGTATTAGTTTAGTCCTCGCCTACGGCTCGGCCTTCAAACTAATACTCGACCTGCAATTGCCTATTACACGGCCTTTGCAATAATGTACTATTAATCAAAAATAACGATTCCGTAAAGACTACAAAGATAATTAAAATCTTCGGTACCACCTAGTGACAAGACAATATCATCCACGTTTTCGTGTCGATGCTTGAATAGTACTCTTTCTAATCCCATGGATGTGTAGCACGATATGGTAAATGGGTGCTGCACTGCATCTGCAAAAAAAACCGCCTGCGTTTACAAATAAGATAAGGTGCAGTGTAATCAAGAGCATGTAAGGATTTTTGTTTGCTTTATGAAAACCGCAACGGCATCCAGCGACATATATGCTATCGTAGTACTTACAACTAATTACGTTCTTGCAAATTAGGTAAATTATCACTTATTGAGGGAGGTCCACAGACCTATATCGAGATAGAACGTAAAGGTGTACCTACCTTTGGTGTTAAAAGTTTGATCCACAGTCAAAGTTTTACGACCTAAGTCAGTGCGCTGGAGACCATTTGCCATGAAAACACGCGTCACCCCGAAACGAAATTGATTTTGTTATAGTTTTTTATTTTTGCATTTTACAATGCTATTTTTATGTGATAAATATTAAACAAGAAAACTGGTTGGTTAATTGTGCAGTGCTTTCTTACAAGAGCTCGTCAATAACATTTACATATCAATAAATCGCGGTCGTGACGTAATCGTAGGTACGAAAAATTCGACGCGTTAGGTTCTCATACAGTTTGAAGCGCTCTTTTCGTCTATCTCGATATTGGCCTGTATTGTAGCTCATGGCTGAAAATACTGAAACCCTCAATCAACAACGATAAGGAAGAAAAAAAGTTCAAAAACAAGTCTATTAATAAAAAGGAGGCTAACGTGATCCGTATAAAAACTAAATTAAAAAAGTAAAAGTGAAACAATTACGGAGGAATCAATGTGGGCCCAGTTATCGATCCAAATTGATCAATCATCGGAGCTATAAATTATAATGATCAATTGGGTTTGCTCAGTAAGTATAGTTATAAAGTATTTTTACAACTAATCTTTAAGTATTCAAGTTATCTATGTCATTTTGTTAACTAAGAAACTAAAGTATTGGTTACTCAATGATACAAGTCAAATAATTGAAAAATCGTTAGTTGATGGGTAACCATACATAGAGAATTTTAATTAGAAGCTCCTATTTGGTTTTGTACACGTAACAGCACACGCAACAATAAATAACATTAATTAAGAACATCCTTTGAAGTACTTACTTCCTGTAAAGATGAGTACTTATGACACCGATTTCAAATGCAAACAGTTTGATTTTGAAATAATAATAAAAGTTGGTTAATGACTTGAAATCAATTTGCAAAGTCTAGGACGTTGAAGAAAGACATACTTCAGATTGTAACGCGGGGTTTTTTAAGTTTACCTGGAAACCATAATTCAGAGATGAGAATAGATTTGTTGAGATAATTTTTTTGAGATAGATTCATTTTTAAATGTCTGTACCCCAGAAGGAAAAAGGAAACGCTGTGTCAAGGACCATAATTATTGACCCTTTTTTCAAGCGTGGTGGATTAAATAAAAATTATATCAGGCAGGTTCACAATTTTTTGGACCTGTGTAATAGATCAAAGACAATTTTTTATCACATTAATATTTTTCTTAATGATTTTCTCCAGATTTTTTTAGAATAATCCAGAATTCCAGGCCCAGTTGGCAAATCCGAAAGCACAATGCCACTGGGTGCGTAAGGCAGTGATGGCCGTACTTTCGATGTGATCAAATAACAGCAGACCAGAGCAAACCTTTCAATTTCATCTATCATCTCGCGTGCTTCAGACAATTCACCCAAATAAATGAGAAATTCACACATTGTGTGTCATTACACTGCCACAACTGGGTTAACTACGTTCCACCATGATTTGAAGGTGAAACTGAGGATAATCGGAAATGTCTAATTAATTGACAGTTGACACCAAAAGCTGATGGCCTTGTAGCCAAAACTTCAAATAAATTATAAAAAAGTTTACATCAATATCACATACACTAGGGTAGTTGGCTGTTTGATTGGATTAGTGCAAGTAGAAAATTGGCATCGTCACTTTTTTAAATAACCCGATATTTTGATTCGTCGTTTAGGTATTGTAAAAAGTTTTGCTTACTGTATTTCACATTTTGGGGTAATGTATGTATGTCAAAGTTTAACGATAGTTCTGATTTTATGATTCCTTTATCATAAGATTAGTTTTTTTTTTCATCTCGATGGATTTTTGGGCGACAAATAATACCTACATAGTATGTAAATGTAGGTGGTTTACCTACATTTACCATGTCGGTGATGTAGGTGAACCATTGAATAGATTTGTGTTTGCCCTAAGTCGTATTATTAGTCAAATTGTATCGTTAGAAGCTGCTATTACAGCCTATAATGGTTATGTAAATTCAACTCTACGCTATGGAGTTATGATTTGGGGTAACTCTGTGGATAGAGATAAGGTATTTTTGTGATGCAAAAGAAGTGTGTTCGAGCTATATTCGGCTTGAAACAAATTGATTCTTGTCGGCCATATTTTAAAGAATATAAACTGCTTACATTGCATTGTTTGTACATTTTTGACATTTGCTTATTTGTGTATCAAAATAAATATTTATTTGAACAAAGAAGTCAAGTATCTAGCCGAAACCTTCGCTCAATGTATAAAAATAAACTATACAATCCCGCATCAAAACTATCACTTGTATCTAATAATACCTTTATGATGTGTATTAAAGTTTATACTAAATTGCCAGAAGAAAAAGTTTTGAAATTTACTAATTTCAAGTCATCAATAAGAAAATGGCTTGTGAACAAATGTTTTTATAGTGTTCAGGAATATTTAAATTATAAGTAGCCTAGTTATTCGTTAGATGTAGTTATTCTTTAAAAAATGATTTTTTTATTTTTTATTTACTTTGAGGCCTTTATATTTGTATTTTTGTGTATATATCTGTAAATGTAGGATTAAGTGAAACTTTTATGATGACATTTATATCTGTTTATGTGACCTTAAATCCATACACAATAAAGAACTTACTTACGTAACCATCGTTTCAATATTTAGGTTTACGAATAATTTTTTCTCTAGGTGTTAACCTATTTTGATTTCACTATTTTAGCTTGACATTTATATTATTTCTTAATCAAACTTGAGTAACACAAGCTCTCATAGAATTTAGCTGCTAAATTACTATTTTCTATGTCTTGTCATGCGTTTCAAAACTATGTTGTATGTTATAATGAGGTTTTTTCGGTATTGGTATTCTATTAAGAACTTCACATTTCAGTGACGCAATTTATCATATCTACTATATCATCCACTCAAAGAACAATGGGTTAAAAGCTCAGCGTTACATAAGTTATTTGCAAACATTGCGTTGCACTTTATTAATTTAACATATATTTGACATAATACCATATAAGAGACGCCGGGGGCTATACGAAAGGCATGCACTGAATACCATGTAATAAATTTGTAACAAGATTGAATTTTAGGATAACAGGTTATAACTACATGATCAATATTATTGCTTTGGTCGTGTACATGTATGTTTGTTATATCATATGCATTGTTTGTAGTTACTTAATGAAAAAGTTTAGTCTCTCATTGACTAACGATTACGTACTTATGTACTATATTCTGCACGTTTAAAAATGGTTGTTCATCCCTGGAAATACTATATTGGTGGCTTACCGCCGTCTCTTAGTGTAGTATTGTTTCAATCATACCATGGTATTTCGTACCACGACCCTCTTAAAATAAGCTTTTTTTCCGACAGAAGTTTTGTGATTTCAAATTGTGAAAATCTCTAGGCAATCTCGGGGATACCTAGGTGACATAAAATTAGTAATTCTCAGATACCCTAGTCTACACTACCCTAGTCTTGCGCTTGCCCAAACTATCCCACTTGTGGGTCGCAAACCATAGTTTGGGAAACCCTGATCTAGTCCACGTTAACTTTCATTAAGAACTTGTGTTATTGATACTAGATAACGAATACCTAAACATACTCATATACTTTTTCTTTTTGTAAATACATACATAATATATATGCATATATATTAAATACCCAGACTAAGACAAATAGATACATTCTCGGGCGCAGAAGGAGCGTTTAGTACTCCTGCGCCAAACAGGTCGTCAAAATTATATTAACCGATACCTTTAAATTATAATTATGTAACTTCCATTGCCTCTTTAACACAATGCTAGTAATATGATTGTCTAATTAAACTATAATAGCATGTCTATTAGATAATTGAATCGAACAGTACGGATATCGGACACTTTGGTTATAACTCGGCTTTAATCAGTTTGCACTGTATTGTGAAACTATAGATACTTACCTAATCTAAGTTTGATATTTTTATTATTTCCTTTCATTTTATTCATATTTCATTTGTTTTTAACGTATTAATTTTGTATAACTTTTTAATTTTGCATTTTGTCTTTATTGTGCATTGGGCCAGAATCCCAAGGGTGCGGGTCCGAATCCCGTCAGAGCGACATGAGACAAGTTGCTTTTTGCTAGTATTTTTTATTGTTTTATATTTAGTATTAATTTTGCTCAGCCAACCTTAAGAGTATGTAATTTAGTGACAACTGTTTTCTTCATCTATACAAATATTATAAAGAGGAAAGATTTGATTGTTTGTTTGCATTGAATAGGCTCCGAAACTACTGGACAGATTTGGATGAAATTTGGTACAGAAATAGTAGATAGCCGGGTTATGAGCATAGGATACTTTTTAACCCGATATTCCAACGGGAACAGGAACCACACGGGTGAAACGTGAGCGCCGCGCCGGCTACTTCATAGAAATTAAGAAACTTTAGTTTGTGTGTTGTATAAGCTGACAATCACCACCTTTATATTACCTACTTGAATATCAAAACAATGGCATTAGTACCTGAGACCCATGGCAATAAAAAAATGAGTTAGACAACTGGAAAGTGAGTGTAAGTGATTTTGGGTTTCACTTTCGTAGGGAATGAATATTAACGAGAAAGTGAAGTGTTTCAATGCGAACCTGTTCGCGAAATTTGATATGATAACTAGGCAGTAACTGCGGTCAGTTATTAGTTTGTCTAATAAAATTATTTTGTTCATACGACAAATTCGATTAATCAGTTAAGGGTAGGTTTATACTTTATTATTTAGGTAATATTAGGAATAATGTAACATAACCAGTCACTGTTCAGTTGCCAGAAACAACATTTTACAAAATACAAAAATTTGATGCAGTGTCAGATAAAAGTTGTTTTCTAAAATTCTAAGCTGAAAAGTGTCACTTTTTGGTTGCAATGTTAATCAGATTCAACAACTTACTACTTATTTGCCATAATACGACTTACTCAGAAGTTAAAGAACTATTATTAAACGTTGGTTGTGGAAAACTGTACTTTATACTATAACTGTACTGTATCCGAAATACAAAGTTAGTGAACCTTGTATTTCAGATACGATAATAATAGGTAGGTAGGTGTTTTGCATAACATATATTTTGTTTTAATTATCTTCAAGAGTCTTATTCCTAGTCAAATTTGAAACGTCACTGCACTTTCGTCGTGTCATTTACAGACGTCTTTAGCTGATAGAATGGACGCGAGAAACTTAAGAGCTTCGCCTTAAGATGCCAAAACATCAATCACGCTTGTTCATATGTCAATAAATTATAATAACGAATTATATACGGTGTCATTATGCTTTCTATGCGATCTTGTTGTTCAACCAACTATGTTTGGGTAAATTGGATTACCCAATTATGCAATTTGCTGTTCAGTAAATAAACCATTAGATAAGCCTATGCGAAAAACTTGAGGTTTACTTTTGGTCTCTTTGAAGCATCCAAACTATGTGCTATGCAGCCTAGACTGAATATAAATGATATTGACTTTGACTTTATGGTGGTTCTTCACCTTTCTGGATTTTATTTAGAAACGAATAACAATAGTAACATAATAGTTAATGCATAATGCATAGGTATATTTCGAACCCCAGTTGATAAGGGTTAAATAGGTATAGGTATGTAAACTGTAACCAACAGTCTGCCAACAATATTATTAATCTTTAATCTATATCAATATTAAACCCACCAATCCGCATTATACCCGCGTGGTGGGTCATGGATGGCTCATCCTCCTTATCCATCCATAAGCCAGTGCCCAAGCAATGGGGACGTTAAAAATGGCTGATGACCACATGACAATGACGACTCTAGCGCTCAATTAAAATACGTTTTCACCTCACACGCTCGGGAGAGGAGGTTTTTTCATTCAGTTTCTGCGTAGAAAATCGCTTTTTGCGGCTTAGCACGGTAAAGTACTTTTTTAATTGAATAGGTACCTAAAATATTACGCACTATTGACTTTATTGTTACATTTTATTTTTATTTTAATAATTAGCTTTGAATTAATTATAATACTCCGGTCTGATTTTATAATATTATTTAGTTCATTGAATCATAAAAACAATAACAATAAGATTAAACTAATTGGTTTAAGAATTTTATTTTAGGCTGGGTGAGATTTCACAACATATGATGGGATTTCGGAACGTGACATTAATATTTATTTTTAAATTGTCTTTGTCTTGTACCTCATGTTATTGTCAACATTTGCGGAATCATTTTTATTGTTATTTATAAGTAACAATATTTTCCTACTTTAAATAACTTTGAATTACCTATACTCCCTTTTTTATTATTTTAGTTTTTTATATAATTAAAACAACGAGAATAAGGTATATTTAGATTAAACTTTATGTTTAAAGAATTTTTTATCAGAAATTGACAGCGGAAACAACCATAAAATGTTCCTCGCTGTTGTAAGGTGAAAAATTGTTTGTTGCGCTCGGCAGAAAAGTTTTTAGCGTCTCGTACCTTTGAAATCCTCGCTACGCTAAGGATCCTAGAATCCTTCGCTTGCTCAGGTTTCAATAGAGGTAACTCGCCGATAAATCCAACTTTCCAGCCTTGCATAACAAATAACTATTATTTTTAAAACCATTACATACCATTCGGTTAAACGAACGAATACCAGATGATCAAAGTCGCTGGAAAATCTAGTTAAAAATATCACAACTTAAACCTGCTTTTACTAATTATGTCTTTGATAAATAACAAGGTATTAAAAACAAAATAAGGTCAACATACCACAACCCGTACAGCCGCAAATATCATCGCGTCGTGTCCAAACAATAGATCATCTACAGCATTTTATCTCTCCATCTCACTTTGCATAATATATCACGCAAATTATTCGTAATCAATCTTAATTTGACGACCGCCATTGTAGATTTGCCGCCTATTAATCAGTAGTAAAACGTTCGTCTTGTTTCACCTCGTGAGTTCCTAACCTAATTCATATACTTGTCATAATAATGGTATATTACACAGACATAGGTATATTACCTTTATATTACCAATCAGTGCCTTCCGCTGCGATTGAGACAGTCAAGCAACTTTCGCAATAGTCGTTCACGGGATGGGTGATAAAAAAAATATTTGGGATTTTTTTCATTGTTACACTAACTTCCGCCCTCGGATTCACCCGCGTGGTTCCTGTTCGAGTGGGAATATCGGAATAAAAAGTAGATTCATCTAAATCTATGCCGAAAATCAAGTCGATTTATTGCTTAGTTAGGGCGTGAACAAAGGACAAACAAAAACACTTTCGAATTTATAATATTAGTTATGATTATGGTTAGGATTCACAATGCTATTTTAAGAAGAAAAAAATTCTAGAAAAAATCATCAGCGGGCTGATTCACAAACCATCGGACACGGAATCGGATTCGAATTCTATGCTTTGTTTTTAACCGACTTCAAAAAAGGAGGAGGTTCTCAAGTCGACTGTATTTTTTTTTTTTTTTTTTTTACGTATGTTCCTCCATAACTTCGCCAGTTGTTAATAGATTTTTATAATTCTTTTTTTATCTGGAAGAAATTGGTTTATGTGTGGTCCCATATAATTTTTACGAAGATCTGGCTAGTAGTTTTTTCATAATCCTGAAAAATATCAATCACCTTTTGGCAAGTAGTCGTATACCTAGATGACATCATTGTTGTGTATGGGCTGATTTTTAGTGTAAGTAACGGCACATAATGTAACAAAAAAATCTGAAATAAAAACATTTTATAAAAAAAAAACAAACCGACTTCAAAAAGTAAATAATAAAACTTTTGGAGTCGGTGCTAGTTAGAAATATAAATAAATAAAAAAGGCCAAAAAAAAATATAGTTAATAGAAGTGCAATGTAGAATGCTTTGGCTGGCACCGACTCCAAAAGTTTTATTTTTTACTTTTTGAAGACGGTTTGATTTTTTTTTATAAAATGTTTTTATTTCAGATTTTTTGTCTATACTGAAGTGATTGATAGTGATAATGCATTTACGTTCTCGGAAACGTTTCCGACTGTTCGTTAATAAGGCTGCTGGTCTCCATCTTACTCAGACGGGTCTCAAAAGTATATTGTTTTGAACTCCTTCGTGCTAAGGTAACAGCGTTAAGGCGTTTTCATTATTCAATAATTCACAAATTTATTTTTTCAAAAGTTTTGCTAGTCACTTCCGTGGATATATCCGAAGGTTTCCGTTTTCCATTAAAGCTTATGAAACTAAGATCTGGTAACGAATTGGCATGAAAAATAGTTCATGGTCTACCGTTACGCCCTTGGATATCGTTAATCGCCAAACTTGTTGTGGAAATTTACGTGCGTAACGTTCGGAAAATTTCATATTTATCTTTAATATAATTTTTTGTAAAATAGAGTTCTATTTTATATAAGTTGCTACATGGATCGTGACTAAACAGTTTTTCCTTGCCTTTTTGAGTTAGGAGTCATGGGGAAAGCCGTTGTTATGGTAATGGCCTCTTAGCCCGAGAGATGTGGCGACGGATCGTCTGCATAGGGAGGAATAGGCTTTTACGCGTTTGCGTCAAATCTGAGTCATGTGTGAAAATCATCTAGAACACAAGAAAATGGTGGAAAACTTTCACCAACTCAAATTAAATACGTTTAGCGCTAAACATATTTAAAACATCGCTCTGTCACTTTTTCTTCCAACGAATAATTCAAAGTTTTTTTTAATTATTTTTATTTATTTATTTAAGGTACACAAACAGTGTATCATCGTATAAAAATCGGCCAAGTGTGAGTCGAACTCGCACATGAAGGGTTCCGTCTCTCACCCAATGTTGCCTGGAAGAGATTGCTATGTAGCAATAAGGCCGCCTATTGTGTGTTTCCCCTCTTTTGTCATTTTCTCTGTATGTATTTGTTTTTTTATCGTGAGAAATAAAGTTTCTATTATTATTTTTATTATACTAAATACACCTACCCAAACTGCCACTATAATTTTTCGTCTGCAAAAATAACTTTGTATTTCATAGTGTCTGTGTGAATGACAAAGTTTGCGGTTTTGGAAAATGTACTATAGTTTTGAAACTGCTAAATATATAACGTTCAAACCAATTTTCGTTGATTTTTTTTATAAATATCTACAACATATATATTTTTCAAATTTTTCACTTTCTTATTTCAAAAGTAAGAGGGAGGGATACACTTTTTACCACTTTGGAAGTGTACATCTTTCAAACGGTTAACTTTGAGAAAAAATCGTTTTAGAAACCTTAATGTAATTTTTAAAGGTCTATATAAAGATACTTGTACTATTTAGTTTTCTGTGCTATTGATACCCCACACGTATAGGTTTGATGAAAAAAAAATCAGTTTTAGTTCCATGTATGGGGAGCCCCCCCCCTCCCCCCTTAATACTTATACTTTATTTATGTGTAAAAACCGTAAAGCGGTTTACAGAATACATCTACCTACCAAGTTTCAATGTAATCCTCATAGTTTTGGAATAAAGTGGGTGTGAGTTGTGACATACATTGGACAGACATTGGTCGACATTGGTCGTATGCTTCTCATCTATATTATAATATACAGCTATTACAAAACGAAATACTTAACAGCATCATTATAGCTAGCGCAGACGAAGGATAACGGAGGACTTTTTGTCCGCGACACGTCTTTATTGTTAACCAAATAAGATTGAATTAGATCGCGTATTACTACGAAAAGTACGCGATAGTCTTCGTTATATATTCAACTTTATGTTCTTAGTTATAAGGTCGTGTCACGGACAAAATGTCCTCCAATGTCCGTCGTCTGCGCAGGGCCTTAGTCTAATTTTATTTTTTTCACAATAGATGAATTTTAAGAATGTTTAGCGCTGAATGTGTTTAATGACGGTTGGTGGTAGACGCCCTATGTTAAAGACCTTTTCGAATGTCAACTGTTGTCTTTTGTTTTAGTGAAATCATTCGATTTCCCATAATAATATTCAGTTTTTACGTGAATTTAAAAAAGCAGATCTATAAACTTAGAATTCTTTTAAATTTTGCGCACTGAGCAAGTAATCACTACGTTTTTAAGAGACGGCACTTCCATACAAGCAACTAAACTCATTTATGAACGTAGTTTCTACCAACCTGAATTTTTCTAAGAGGTACCAACATAACAGTGTCAGTTGTCAAAATGACAAGGGCTTAGGGATGCACCTCTAAACGTATACGTATCAATATCGATAAAAAAAATACTAATACAATACATACTTACACCGTTATAATTTTTCGCATTTTACTCGGAAGTTATTAGTTACCTATTATTATAGTATTGCACAAATAAAACAAGGTTTCGTATGATTTATGTAATTCAGATAAATCTGTAGGAATGTTGGAAGGCAGTATCAGGAGAATGAAGCAGCCACTGATAGAAAAGACAACAGCGGTGAGCTCTTCTTCCAGACTGGATGTTATTCGCCCGGGAACCGGGATCCAACCGATGGAAGTCTTCGTCCCATGACGGACATCTAAAATATAACAATATCGATAACTAATAACATGACAATGACACAGCACTATGACAATATAGTACAAACAATACGATATTGTAATTTTCATAAAATTATTACTTAAATCCATAATATTTACTGATAATACTATTATTATTAACACTGTTTTTACTCAAATGGACTTTAAACAATGTTTTTATTAAAACAATTGATTATATTACCTGTTCAGCTCAAGCGGGAATTTAGCCAAACATATTACCTGGTTCAACCTTCTCACTCTATGGACACAATAAATTTCGCACGTTCGCAAAGATTTGCCACCTATTAAGTCTCTTTGTAATTAATAACATTATTTAAATTATATTAAATCAATTAAAGATAATATTACGTTATGTACGTATCACTGACAGATAAAGTTAAATTTGGTTGCGCGTCACATGCTGGCCAACATGACGTGATGTATAATGCGGCTAAATTACAGTGTCGTTATAATACGGTAGGACAAAGCGATTAAACTTTCTTTTTCATTAGTCGGACTTTTTCGTAATTTAATGTTGGCACAAACTACGTTCATAAATCCATATATTTTACATTTTTGTATGAAGTGTCGACCCCCTGATTTTGCGTATAACTATCAATATTTTATTGCTTATAATTTGTGTTGTACGGCCAATGAAAAATAAGTACAAATAAACAGCTTCTCTAGTTTATTTTTCTTTTTGGCCATGACAAATTTCTAAGACTTATACATTTTTTTAAAGAAAATACTAGCTTATTTATTATAAGCTAAGAAATCTATTGGTGTATAACATAATATTTGGCAGACGTTTGAAACGGCAGGTGAACCGAAAACAACCACGGCCATTAACAGATGTTCACATTTCGCGACTGCTTTGATGTTCCTGCTGTTTTGGTAATGATCTTCTCATGAGTAACGTAAAGATGTCTGGCTTGCGTTGGGGTACAAAACAAAAAAGGTAACAGAAGTACCGCTCCTGCCGTAGTAAAAAAATGCCTGCCACGTACGTTATGGTTGGGTGTTAGTAAGAATATTTACCTTATTGATGTTTATTTTTTATTTTTCAGCGGCTGGTTAAGACTTCTAAAGTATAGAGTTCAATAAAATACAAACGTAATCCGTTTGGTGTACTTTAATATGTTTTGTTCTGGTTTACTATGTTGAAGTGACTTCCAAATAACTAAGACCTTGTAATAAAGATACAACACAAAGTTTCCTATCATAAATATCTCCACTTAAAAGCGTTGTGTCAAGTTTGTAATGCACTTAGGTTCAGTTCCAAACATCCATTAAGTGCTGACTCTCACATAAGATAGGACACATATTGATCTTACCAGACCCTATTGTTGATGTAGCAGCCTGTCTGTCTGCTGATTGATTGCAAACTGCAGACTGCACCTGCAAGGCTTTCAGCACCATTTATTTTCAAAAGACCATTTAATATTTTGTTTACTTAGGGAGGTTCCGCATGAAGTTCTGAAAATTTAGGTACTTTTAAGTCACTAGCTAGCTAACACTAGCACTGCTTCCACAAGGTCGCCGACTCGTTCTTATTCTTCTTAGCGTGTCGAATCTGGCTATATTTGTGAGGACCAACATTTTACCACCGAAACGGCACTGACTGTGATCTTGTAAAGGTCCTCGTTGAAAATTGAAAGTAAATACATCAAAAATTAATAAGCAGTATTAGTAATAATAGTAGGTAACGAGACGGCCAAAAATATTGTTTTCGAAAACATTGTATATTTTATACATGACACAATAATTATCTAATGAATCGTGTCACTCGTTGTTTATAGCAACGTTTATATAAGTTGGCAACAATTTCACATATTAAAAATCAATGTCACGTGGTGACAGAAACTTTTTACTTGTATTTTTATTGCCCTTATCAGGTTTTTAAAAACTTCCCTCCTTTTTGCAGTGTCACCTTTCATTAGACAGACTCTAGCAGTGTGCTTTATTAGACATAAGCTGAAGCTACGTTAGATTTCATAGGCCTCTTAATGTTTCTTTTTGGGTATGTTATGTAATTGTATATGAAACCCTCGCAAGTACTTGTGGGGCGCAGGCCTAGCGCTCCAACATAAAAGATTTTTGGGAATCGAACCCAAACGAGTAATTGTATTAACGGCACAGCACGGCACAGTAGACGGGAAACAGCAATCGTAACACACGGAGAACGAATAATTTAACGTATATTAGACACTCACTATAGATTAGATAACATACAAATAGGAATATCACAATCAATTAGAATTAACATCAAAAACATTCAAGCGCAAGCGTAAGGCAGTAGCAAAGTTTCACCGAGCCACTTACATATATACAACATCCGACGATCATCTGTCGGACCGCGGTCCCCGGACTACCAGCACCAAGTCCGGAGGAAGAGCTCACAATTTGACCTTCCTATAAGTGGCTTACCATCTACCACCCTTTTCTATACATCCACCATCTTCCCTACATACTAACAAGAGCTTTAGTTTCTCGCAACTTACCTGTAGCTTTGCAACACATTATTCCACTCAAAAACATCAAAGTCTAAACAAAACAAGAACTCGTAAATTATGTCCAACTTGTTCCCAAAAAACTCAATCCCTTTCTATATATAGTGACTGAAAATTTTACGACGACAATAAAGTGACGTCTAAGTAGGTTAACATGTGTTTTAACATTTTGAAGTTAAACTTTTATGGCAAAATTGAGATTTATGGGAATGATCATGAGTTTTACGATATTTCGAAGTTGTTTTGGCTTTTTGTTCATTGCAATTAGTTACTATTACTTGAAACATCATGTTTTCTCAATCCTTATGCTTAATTTAATGGTGTAACTAAATTAAGCTGGTAGTTTCATCACTGGTACCTATACACACTGACACAGAATACTTAATAGTACAAGTACACTGAGAAGAAGCGATACTATTACTTAAGTATTATATCTAGAACTATAAAGAAACCATTTTTATTATTTAGACAGTGTAATTAGTTGTACAAGTATAAATAATCAATGATTAATGGTCTCAGTGTCATTCAGTAGTAATTAAATTTATTCAGCTACATTTACACCCAATCGATTAAATAGCTCATCAACAGTAGTAAACTATATTGTGAGTTACCTACATAATTTTCTCCTATAACAGCTCTGTTAGAAAAATGTATGTCTTAGAAAATGTTGAAATCCTACTCCTAACTTCCTAACTAATGCGACAAATATTAAACAAGAAAATATACTAGAGAAATATACTAGAAAAAACAACTAGTCTCATGTCGCCCAGACGGGATTCCCTTCCCTTTTATAAAATAAAATTAGTTCAAATTCAAGATGTCCTAGCTGATAAGATGGAGGGGCGTCACAAAGTTTCCAGCTTTGCTAATAGCAATGCAGTACTTAAGAATATTATCAAGTGTCAAGTGATTGTTGTAGAAATTAAATTGAAAGTTGAGTGTGTTTTTATGTTAATATGAGTGCGTGGGACAAAAGTTAGACATAAAGAAAGAATTATATAATCACCTTTTCATCTCACCCATTATCCCTTTACCTTATAAGTGTTGGAGATTAAGTGATTACAGTTCGGTGTAACACGCATCCAAGCGCTATTAATAATGATTTAATGATGAATAGTTTGTGTGTTCGCTATTTACCGAGGCAATGTGGCGGAAGAAGTGGCAGTTTATGGTTCGTTTGGATATAATTGCAATGTTATAGGTTATGTCAGCCTCTCAGTACAATCGACAGAATATTAGGCGTGACAATTTTGCACTGCGACAAGTCCTTATTTATCAAAATCAAAGATCTTAAGGTCAAAATGTAAAATATAATGCTACTATTGATTAAAACTTTTAAATTTTGCATTTTACAGTGCTTTTTATGTGATAAATATTAAACAAGAAAATATACTACAAACAAAAAACCGGACAAAGTGGACAAGTGCGAGTCGGACTCGCCCACCTACGGATAATAAATAGTTCAGGAATTAACTCTCGCAGTTTTTTCCCAAGTTTTACCAAATTTCAGTTTTTAAAACTTAAGACTATTTTTTTCATTATTTAATTACAAATGTCTAGTTTTCAGACTTTTTTCTGTAATTGTAGGAAAAGGCGATATTACTTGCCAAATTTCATAGGTCAAGGTCAACGAACAGTACCCTATGAATTAAGATTCCCTTGAGAGTGTCGAAGTGTATGTTTTTGCGGCTTAGCCTTATCTTTTTAACGTTAATTTTGAAGTTTGTTTTTTTCACAGCTTCAAGAGATTGTTAACGTGAATATATGGTTAATTTCAACTCGACACCTTCATGCATTCCTGTGTTTTTCCCGCAATTCAGTTTCCGAAACGAAAGACAATTTTTTATGGTTTAATTACAAACCTATAGTTTTAAGATTTTTTCCTGCATTCGTAGTAAAAGATGCTATTACTTGCCAAATTCATAGTTCTATGTCAACGGGAAGTACCCTATGAATTTTGATTCGCTTGACAGTGTAGAAATCTAAGTTTTTTGCAACATAAACGGTCCTATTTTTTTTTATCAATTTACAAGTTTGATATTTTTACCCTTTCAACAGACTGTTGAACTGAATATATGGTTTTAATTTCAATTCGATACCTCAGTGCGTTCTCGAGATAAACGAGGACAGACGGACGGACGGACGGACAGATGGACAACAAAGTGATCCTATAAGGGTGCCTTTTTTTTCTTTAGGGGTTCGGAAGCCTAAAAAGCAACTTGTCTCAAATGTCTCCCGTCAGAGATAAAATTGTAAATCTGTTTCATCCAAATAAATCGTTTTTATTTTTATTTATTTTCGGATCATATATATCGTCGGTGGTGGTACTACTGGACCTGATGTGATAAAAAAAATCTAGTTCGAAGCAAACCTCTATATCACTTAACTTTGTTCTCTGTAGGCCGCAAGGCAAGAAAAATAAAAGTACCTACTTATAGTTATTAGTGCAAATGTAGAATGCATCATCGATGCCTTGGCGAACACCGACTCCAAAAGACTTAATTTTTTACTTCTTTTGGATTTCCTGACCTTTCGGTAACTTACCAGTTCCCCTTTAGAAGTTGATTTATTTTGCAGTATAGAATTTCAAAACTGTTGCAACTGCCAGCGTGTGGTCACATGTACCGGCGTTTATTTCACAGTATCACAGTCAATGCAACATATTGATTGATTGGTCAAAAGCAGCGTGTTTAGTTTGCTGGCCAATTAAGGCATGACATACTGTTACGCCATCTATACTTAATGCTCGAGCTTATCGGTTGGTAAAGTGTCGAAGGTACAGTTGACGGCATATCACGATTAACAGTTGCTGTACAAAAACATTCCTATTATGAATTGATAAATTTTAAAAGGAAAATACTAGAAAAAAACACTTTGGTTCACAAGTTATTCTCGGGCTTATTGGACTTGTGAGCCAAGTCGCGTCGTGACGCTGCGGGAGAGAGACTGATTTTGCAGATTATAAAATCAAAATCAAAATCAATATCATTTATTCAGTCTAGGCTGTTACAAGCACTTATGAACGTCAAAGAAGCTACGCCATCGGTTCACAAACCCTACGGCGGGAGACCTTGTAACGAGAAGAACCGGCAAGAAACTCGTCAAGGGCTGTTTTTTTCTCCCTGTTTTATTTCATACAGAGTCGTCAAATTGAAAAGTGACCTTAACATATCAGTAAGGTCAATTTCCATCACAAAATGAAAATACTAATGAAAATATTACATTTTATGGTTATTGTAAACGTAAACAATTTTTAACTGGCAAAGAAAGACTTGTCTATCATACATTACAACATTTCCCGCACCACAAGACTACTACACTGCAAGTTGTGAGGCACATACAGGTCAGTATCAATTTATTTTAGATAAAAATATTTAGGCTTTAAGCACAGCATTAAGATAAGCAGACTGAGGTAGACCCATTTCCGCTGGCGGCACCCGTTCACGAGCATGCCGCATGAACCAGCCATCGCTTCGCTCAACCATATTTTAGGGAACGTAACGACCCGCCTCACACGACACCGCCGAAGAAACGTTTGAGTGAGCATGACGTACTTCAGGTACTTATGTTAAGCTGCATAAATATAAAAAAACACAATGGTAACAGCAAAAAAAGAAAGATAAAAGTGCCTTAATGTAAGACACAACACAACCTACAATGTCACTAGAAGACGCATCAGCTGGGTCAAAATCTCAATCGTAATTAAAGTTAAAAAAATAAATAAAAAAAAAGCTTTTAATATTTGGAATAATTGAAAACATTATTTACCCTTGTTTACTCTGATCAAGCAGTGCCACGCATCTCAACTCAAAACATCATAAATAACATAAAATCAAAACAACATATATCTCTACACATTTTAACACAAGCAAACATGAGCAGACCCATCCCGCTGGCAGCACCCGTTCACGAGCATGACGCATGAACCAGCCATCGCTTCGCTCAACCATATTTTAGGGAACGTAGCGACCCGCCTCACACGACACCACCGCAGAAATGTTTACAGAGAGCATGACATACCCAAGCAACCTGTGTTAAAAGTTGAATCTAATACTTTACTAAACATTAATTGAATGACACTACAATTTCGAAAAAACAAAACTAAATATTTATGACCAAGCTGTCTCGTCATTCAAGTAATCTTTTATAGTATAATATCCTTTTTTAAGAAGACAATCTTTTACATTCATCTTAAACTTTTCGAAAGGCAAATCCAAAATATTATCTGGAATTTTATTATAGATACGTATACCTAGACCCATAAAAGATCCAAGGACCTTCTTTAATCGGTACCGAGGCATAACAAGTTTATTTCTATTTCTAGTATTGCGATCGTGCAAATCACCATGTTTGATATACAGGTTGATATTACGACGTACAAAAAGAATACAATTTAAAATAAATTGAGAAGCAGCTGTCAGTATACCAATTTCTTTAAATTTTTCCCGAAGAGATGTTCTGGAACCCAGTTGATAAATGGCCCTTATAGCTCGTTTTTGTAGTATAAATATTGTATTAATGTCAGCTGCTACTCCCCACATAAGAATACCATACGACATGATGCTGTGAAAATAACTGAAGTACACAGTCCTAGCAGTTTCTATATCAGTCAGTTGTCTGACTTTTCTCACAGCGTAGGCAGCAGAACTAAGCTTGCCAGCTAGTATTGCAATATGTGGACTCCATTGAAGTTTACAGTCCATAGTTACACCCAGAAAGACTGTTGATTCTACTAAATCTAATTTTTCATTGTTCATAACAATTTCCATGGGTACTTTCTGAACATTTGGTAAAGAAAAAAGAACGCATTTAGTTTTCTTTGCATTAAGCTGTAGATTATTATAATTAAACCAAGCTTGTACTTGCGAGAGTGTTTTGTTTACATCGTCAAAATCAGTTTTATTCCTATCAATGTTAAATATTAAAGAAGTGTCATCCGCAAACAAGACAATCTCACATAAGTTTTTGGCAAAGAAAGGCAAGTCATTAATATATACTAGAAACAGGAAAGGGCCCAAGATAGAGCCTTGGGGCACGCCTAGTTTTATATTTGAGCCGGCAGATTTCACTCCATTAATATCAACGGTCTGAGTTCTGGAACTGAGATACGACAGTATTAACTTTTGAGCATCACCTTTTACACCGTAATGATTTAGTTTCAACAGCAGCGTCCGGTGATCCACGCAATCAAAAGCCTTGGACAAATCGCAGAATACGCCAAGAGCATTCTGCGACTTCTCCCATGCTTCAAAAACATGTTTTAAAAGTGCAACCCCTGCATCAGTGGTAGACCGTCCCTTCGTAAAACCGAACTGTTTATTATGTAAGAGATTATTTAAGGTAAAATAGTCCAATCATATAAGCCAAAAAAGGGTCAATCTCGGAATAAGAGAGGACAAGCTGTAAACACGTATATGTCACCGTCTTTTTGCAAGAATAAATTGTTTGTAAATAATCGAGGGTATTTATAAACCGTCGAATTATTGTAAATGGACAATTGGATTTGCAATAAAATAGATGATTTTTCGATGATTTATAAATAATCAGTATCTCTTCATTATATTGTACGTATGAATGTGACGAAAGCATGCACCGCGCTGATTGGTTGAAATACGTAACAATGTAAACCTGTCTTCGGAAATGTTTTAGTGCTAAATACCAGTTTTTATCGGTTTGTTCATCACAAAAGTGAAAATCCATTGAAAATTAGTGAAACGGAGCCTGGAGGCGAAGAAAAAACAGTGCCAAATAACTATGAATTTGTTGATGAACAAAAATTTAGTAACCGTGCTACCAATCCATGGGCCAATGAGATGACCGCGTACAATTACACGTATAGGGTAACCTACGGGTAATTGTACACGGTGTCGTGGCTGGTGCACTCGTTCACAATCTAACGGTTCTGAAACCGTTTGTTTATAATCTGACCGCAATATTGTGATTATTTATAATTAGACGGAAAAGTATCTATTTCTTGCAAATCTTACGACCTGTTTACAATAATTCGGCAGTTTATAAATACACTCGATTATTTACAAACAATAGGTTCTTGCAAAAATACTGTGACATATACACCGTCATTTTGGTGTTCTAAAAGTAATCTCAAGTCTCATAAAATCTGGTCCTTGCGCCGTCATTAATTAAATGTCAAAGGTCATGAAAATCTCGGTTCCTATAGCTCCAATGATTTTTTTTATAATAATTGTAAAGCACAGAAATTGTGACACGATTTTGTTTTCACCACACACGCTCGGAAAAGGAGGATTTGTCTTTCAGTTTCCGCGTAGAAAATCGCATTTTACGGCCCAGCGCGGTAAAGTACTTTTTTAATTTAATACCTTAAAAATATGTCATAAGGCGTTCCGAATCGAACTATTGGCTTTTTTGTTACGTTTTATACTTATTTTAAATAGCTTTCTTTGGTTTAATTATATTATTTTAGTTAATTGAACCATTAAAACAATAACAATAAGGTTAAACTATTTGTTATAAGAATTTTATATTAGGTTGGGTGAGATTTCACAACCTATGACTGGATTTCGGAACGTGGCATAAACCTTCATTTTTAAATTGTCTTTGTCTTGTACATCATGTCAATGTCAACATTTACCGAATCGTTTTTATTGTTATTTTTGAGTAACAATATATTCATACTTCAAATAACTTTGAATTAACTATAATACTCCCTTTTTATTATTTTAGTTTTTTATATCGTTATGTCGTTTAAAGATTTTATTACCGGAAGTTGAAGTTGAGTTGCGGAAACAACCATAAAATGTTCCTCGCTGTTATGAGGTGAAAAATTGTGTGTTGCGCTCGGCAGAAAAGCTTTCGCTCGCTTCGCTCAGGATACAATCTTTCCTATCCTTCAATTATCCTAGAATCCTTCACCTGCTCAGATTTCAATAGAGGTAACTCGCCGCTAATAACTAACTTTCCAGCCTTGCATAACAAAGAACTATTTATTTATTTTTTCAATTTTTTATACGCCCCACCGTTTTTGAGATAGAGGGCAGAGAGCCCGCACCACCCATCACCATTCCTGGGGTTCTAAATCTTGCTCTACCCATTTTTGGACCAGGTAATCAACACGATTTATATCGAACCTGTACCGCCCAGCCAGCCATACTTACTGTAATGCACGGTACTCGTAATCTGTGAATATCTGTCCGCAGCTCTGTGACACAATTTTTGCACTGTCTAAAAAGTTAAAAATACTAGTTCAAGTTATTTACTATGCATTCATTATGTACACATACAGATGTTGCAGTAAATACAGAAACAGTCATGACCCGGCAAGGGCGCAGCAACTTATTTAAATTATCATAATAGTATGTACTTATATCTTATCTATAATCACAGCTTTATAATAGTACACAGTTAATATTAAAACAATGCTTATAAATCTAACAATTATTTAATAATTTATAATAATTATCATTATTTTATTTATTTATTATTATTAATACTTAATAATAATTATTAATACTATTCATTTAAACACTCTTGCAGCGAATAAAACAATGTTCTATAAGGTATTTCTTTAATATTACTTTAAATTTGTTGAAGTTTTTTTTAAACTGGGCAACTTATTATAAATTTTAACACACATTTGATAGAGGGCCATTTCGAAATATTTCATATTTGCAGGCAGGTTGTGCTAATTTACTTCGTGGTCGTTGGTGATACGGAAAAAGTTAGAATATTTTAAAACAAATAATCAGATGGCATAGATACATAGGGATGGTAATGTTAAAATATTAAATTTAGTAAAGCACGGTTAGCAGCTATCCATTACACTAAAATTTCCTAATATTCGTATGCATATTTTTTGCAGTCGGAATAGTTTTTCTACTTCTGTGCCATGTCCCCATAGCTCTAAACTAGGAAATCCTTGATAATTTAATGGCTATTTTACTTATATGTTCTATCCAATTTATCAACTATAGGTCATTATTCAAAATACCAGGTTTGGAGTTGGGTGCTGCGGTTAAAAAAATGCTTAGACAGAATTCGTCACAAATTCTGTGCTTTACAATTATATAAATGTTAACATCATTATAGCTTTAGGAACTGAGATAATCGCAAAAAAACTGATTTCTGTGACCTTTGACATTGAATAACAGACGGCGCAAGAACCAGATTTTATGAGACGTTTGAGACAGCTTTTAGAACAGCAAAATGAAGGTGTATACGAGTTTACCGCTTATCCTCTCCCATTTCGAGGTGAAAATATGACTAGGCTATTAGGCGAAAAACCACGAAACCACTTCGTAGTAAATAACTATAGCGATTAAAAACAAATGAAACTATACTCGTACGATGCTAAATATTAGGTATTGGTTTCCACTAATGAAACCAATTTCTAATACTATGTAACCTCGTTTGAAAATAATCTTGAGTTTTCGTATTTTTAAGGGTCTTTTCGAAAATAAAAAGTGTCGAGGCAAAATCATAAAATCGTGTTTCTGAAACTTTACAAATCTAGTTAAAGGTATGAAGAAATATATATCTTATTACCAAATTTATAACATCTCTAACCGTCTTTTAGTTTAATAACCAAAAAGTACGTCTAACCCGGGCGGATAAAGAAAGAGAAATTTTGAAAATGGCGGCTCTCTAAGTCTGTACCGTGAACAAAAATTGGTAATTTTACAGCAAGTTAATAAAAATTAATAACACACAACGTGATTATCGAATACATTATGTAAAAGCAAGAAATAGATCAATTTGATTGGAAATTTCATCGTAAATCATGCATGTGGTCAACCTCCAAATAAATGATTTATTTTTACTAAGTATTTGTAATTTTTTTTATAATTTTTTATCTTTTACAAATATATTTTTATCAAAAAAGCGTTACTTATATAGAAACTGAACATAATTTTCCTTACTATATTTTTTTGCTAATAGTACGTGCATATGCGATAGATGTATAGACAGCGATAGTATGCGAGCGAGAAGTAAATAGACGTGCCGCCATTTTCAATCCCACTCTTTATACGCCCTGATAGTACTTTTTTCCGTACAGCGTCTTAAGTACTTTTGCAAAAAAGTTTCGTCATACAAAATTCAAAATTCGAATGCAAATTCGAAAGTGATTTTGCAAAAGTACTAAAGCAAGGTTGCACTGAAAGGGTAGCAGCTGTCACGTTCGATGTTTTTCTTTCGTTTCCGGTCCAGTATGGGCGAGATGCTCCCGTGTGTTATAAAAGCGTGTTTTTTTAACTGAGTTTATTCTCAGTAAGTACACATCACAAGATACTTTTCCAAAAGTCATGACATTTAACCTGTTTGTTCTCCAAAACTGGGTAATCTCCAATAAGTGACATAACCAGTACATAACGAGTGACCGCGGCCACACTTTAATACGCACGCAATTTGCTAATTTCATTATAATTGTACACTTACTGGCCCATGTGTGAGAATGGCTCAAATATTAAGGCTCGCGTACGTTAAGAGTTTAAAAGTGAGTTTTGAATTGAGAATTTCGAGTTGTGAATGTCTCAAACTCTAAATCCTAACTATATCCTAACTAATATTATAAATTGCGAAAGTGTGTTTGTTATACAAATAATACTTTACTTTATTTGCCATTAAATAGGGTGGGTACATGAATGTTGGTGTTAAACTTAGAAATTAATAGTAGCTTTGCACCTATTTAGCCATATGGAACAGCATGCAAAAGAACCATAACAGGTATCATAATAGACCTTTTCTCAAACATGCCTGGAAATGTTGTCATTATTTTCGAAAAAACGCGCGAAGTATCGAATTTACGGACAAAGAAAATCAAATCCATTGCAGGAGCGTTTTTTGAATTGGGAACATTACAAAGAGTATTCAACAACTCCAGCACGCCGTTTCATACAACATTGCTGGAGCGCTGTAATGTTCCAAATTTAAAAAGACGCTCCTGCAATGTATTTGATTTTCTTTTAGTAATTATTAAATGTATAATATTAAAAGTATGTTTTATTTCCCTGCATTCTTTTGAGAAAAGCACTATATATGCCTCGGCGGAAATGGCAATTGCCTGTCTCGTATTAGTGAAGTCCTCGCCTACGGCTCGGCCTTCAAACTCATACTCGACCTGCAATCTGCCTATTTCACGGCCTTTGCAATAATGTACTATTACATGATAAATTTTACAAGCTTTTACTTACAGTTAGTTGAAAGGACGAAGAGTAACGTAGGCTACTTTTTATCCCGATATTCCCACGGGAACGGGAATCACGCGGGTGAAACCGTGGGCAGAAGATAGTCAAGCAAAAGTGATGTTTGGGGCGTTCTCAACTTAATTGTCAATTCGGCCATATACTCATACTGACACGGCAAAATAGATAGCCGGAAGTTTTTAAAGGAAAATCTTAAGAAAACTTATAAAAAAAATTTGCTCTAATACCTAGGTAACTTTTTATCTCTTTGCAAGCAAGAGAAAAAGTATTTATGCACACATTCTTAACAGGTAAGTATATATTTTTACGTCCATAAGAACAATTTACAAATAGGATAAATGAATTTGTTTACAGAAAAGTACAGATATAACTCGTATATACAATATTAACAGAAATTCGAACCGTAATATCAAAAACAAATTGTAATATTACATAACGCATGTTGTGCTTACATCTAGTAGGTTTCAATGTAGTATAAGCTTTTAGATTTTAATTTTAATTTAGTAAAATGATAAACCAGTTTACAAAACTGGTTTATCATTTTACTAAAGTAAATAATAAAAAAAAAATAAAAAAAATAGATAATTAATAAATAAATAACTATTTGCATACATTCACACCAATTATCTAACCCATGTTAAGTTTCATGAAGAACTTGTGTTATGGATACTAGATAACGGAAAACATATTTATACACTTTTTTTTTGTAAATACATACTTTATATATATATAATAAACACCCAGACCAAGACAAATATACATGTTCATGCACACAAATATATCTTGTCCGGGGATCGAACCCGGGACCTCTGGCGCAGAAGGCGGGGTTAGTACCCCTGCAATACAATATTGTCGTCGTTCTTTTTAGGAAGGCTTATAAGTAGGTATTGTTAAAACAAACTATCATCTAGAATGTGACGTACTTACCCATTTGTTTACCAAAATGGTATTTAGGCACTAAAATGAATGTGTCCATCTAAATTAAAAAAAAAACCGGCCAAGTGCGAGTCTGACTCGCGGCTCGAGGGTTCCGTAAAATATTTTTTATTATATGATGTAACTAAAAATTTACGGTTTTCGCAATTTTTCCTTTATCTGTACTATACGATGTTACTTCGTACCAAATTTCAAGATTCTAAGTTCACGGGAAGTACCCTGTAGGTTTTGATTCCCGTGCGAGTTACGGAAATTTGCGGCATAAACGGCTGTATCTTTTGATTGCTTTGGCTTAGAAGTAAGATTTTTTCACAGTTCCAAGGAACAGTAGACCTGAGTATTAGATATAAATTTCAGTTTGATACCTCCACGCGTTCCTGAGAAAAACGGTCTTGACAGACGGACGGACGGACAGACGGACAACGAAGTGCTCCTATAAGGGTTCCGTTTTTTCCTTTTGAGGTACGGAACCCTAAAAATAACAAGCAAGATTATTAAAAACGTTATTTTAATAACGTTACTAATATAGGTAATAGTCACAATAACTAAATAGAAAAACAACAATAATGTCGATTCAAGATCAAGTCTAAAATGATAATGATAAATCATAGTGTTCGCTGCTTGAATATCTTTAGCTGGAGTAGCAATGCCAATACTAAGATAAAAACGTCTAATCTTTATGAGAAATCTTAAGACTTTGACTGATAACTATCTTCATCTACAATAATAAGATAAAATATATATTAAAAAACATGATTGCTAAGGCTTAGTGGATAGTTTTGTTTATATAATTATATTTGGTGTCTAATTATATTTTTTATGGGAAATATTAGAATCGCTTTATTTTAAACTTTAATACCCCTAAAAATAGACTAAACCCCTTAAAATAGACTAGATATAAAATAGAATATACAGGGTGGAAATTTAAAACGGGCAGGTACTTTAACCGTTGTAGCGTTCTTTGGAAACCATCCTTAGTTTTTTTGAGAAATATTGAACTGCATTCACATATTTTGAATAAAAAAATGCAGTCAGCAGATTTTTTTTTTAAATTTTGATGCTTATCGTTCCTGTTCCTTATGACGATCAAAACGGTCTAAGACACCAACTGAGGTATGAGTAGGTACTAGAAAAGTCAGAAATCTCAAAAAAGTATTTCCACATAAATAAATTCCGTCAACGAATGTACTCGTCGGTGAAGCGGATACGGCATCGTGTGGCGCGAGCGCGGGAAGTGGGTTTTTGCGTTTTTTGCCATTTCGGATGAGTACTACGGTATGAGTACTGAAGTACTCATACCTCAGTTGGTGTCTTACAGTGTTTTGATTTTTGTCAAAATCCGTGAATGCAGTTCAATATTTCTCAAAACATTTAGGATTGTTTCCTAAGATAGTTTTCAGGTAGCATCAACGGTTCCTTAACCGTACCTTACCTGCCCTTACTGCCCCGTCTTAAATTGCCACCCTGTATAAAATAGAGCGAAAACCCTTATATCTTCACAAGTTAAAATCTATCATACTTCCAAAATTCATAAAAAAAAATTGATCGGAAATACGACCTCTCGAGCTTGACTAACAAAAGCTACGCCTTACGCTCTATCTTGAATATTCTGTGTTGGAAAAAAAATAGAAACAACCGATACATTATAATGCGCGTAAATCCTAAAAACACTTGACTCTAAACAGTTTATTACATAAGGACGAAATTATACATTTGACAGAGGAATGAGTCGTAATAAGAAAGAGACACAATAATTTGCGCACCCTTTAATTTGGATCAGTAATCGTAGCGCGGTAAAATTAAGCATCATTGGTGTAATGAAAAATGTCCATAGATTAAACGCCTCACTTACGCTCTGGGCTGTTTATGCGCGTCTATAATTGTCTATGATTGTAAGAATTTAGAAGATACTCTTCCGTGTTTCTCAAATTGAGATATGAAAGGAGATATGTGGGTCAAATCTACTTTAGGAATTAAGAAATTATTGAAATAAAATAAGGTTCTCGTTAAATTTAGCTATCTAAAATCTATTTTAGTTTGGTACTTTTGGATGACTAATATAGAAACATTGCTATGAAAATTCTTGTAGGTATTAAGGCTTTTTCAGGGGTTGCGCTGTTTAGAAATAAAATATGGTCCAATTTTATAAAAATGGTCACTCTATCCATACTCCATTATTGTATTAAGGTATCTCTATGTTCACACATAATCAATTCAATGAATTTTGGTAAAGACATACGTCTTAACAGGTAACAAGTCAGGTCGATTAGAGCTGGACCTTGTATAAGGACATTATCTGTTCTGGAAAAAGCAAACTTGTAAGGTTTGCAATGAGGATTTTTTTTATCAAGAGTCTTAAGAAAGCTACAGTGACGATGTTGTAGAGGGGGTCTATAATATATGTAACATCGGGGCTATATATATATATATATATATATATATATATATATATATATATATATATATTATAGTAAATAATAGTTAATAACATAAGGATCAGAAGCTTCTAGTAGGTCTGTTATTTGGAAATACGGAAGTTATACGAAGTGGGAGCTTATACAGTTGATAGACCGGTGAACCAATATTTTTTGTTACGGAAACTAAACTTCTCCCATTATGATTATGAAACAATATTGACACCGTTCATTCTACTGCTATGAAACATTTTATACATCGATTAGTCCAACATCAATAACAAATTACATTAAACGGTTAACATTGACATAACGCAACATGACTAATAGTTATACTGTGACCTCTCTGGATCTACATAACTGACCTAAGCAACGTCGATTGATCAAATTCATTGATCCAACTATTTGTTTGCTATCTATAATATTTGCCAAAACGTCGCGCGTCGCACCCACAGTGACATAACGTAAAAATTACTAGCAATCATTTTGATGTATGATTCGAGTTGTGCGCACGCCTGCACTAATATGTGGCATTAACGTATTATTTAAAAAATCCATTTCATTATTCGCATCTACTAGATAACTTGCTGATGAAATGACAACCTTATTCCTAAGCGGATAAAGAAATAAACGGTTGTTCTAGTTTTAAATCAACTGCAAAAATGTTTGTAGACTATAGGGAGAGCTTTGCGTTGCAAATAAATCATAAGGAATGACCTAGCTTAAAAAGATTCCTAAGATGTTCTCATTATTATTAATTGGTCAGTTTAAAAACTTCGTATATAACAAAGAAGAAGTAATTTTGTCCTTATTTCCATGTAAAGATTTTATATCTATTAAACATTTTATACGAAGTCTGCGGTTTCTAAAAAAAAAAATACTTTAATGTTTGCAACAGGTATTATGGTTTTTGAATGATAGTTTTTATTAATATTTTTGCTTTTTAACCGACTTCAAAAAAGGAGGAGAATATACAATTCGTGCGTATGTTTTTTTTTGTGTTTGTTACCTCGGTACACGATCATTAATTTATGAACCGATTTGGATAATACTTTTTTTGTTTGAAAGGGTATACTTACAAGTTGGTTATATCTTGACAACGATGGGCGTTGTCAAGATATAATCTGATGATGGAATATTGGAGAAATCGAGGGAAGTCTTCAAATATTACAGGCACACCTATATCCATTTCGGTGTTTTCCTAAATATCTCGTGTATTTGCCTTCAAACAGCACCATCTGGTGGAGTGGAACTGATGATGAGGACCAAAAACAGTCATTGGAAACTTAAATACTATATTTTTTTTTTAAATTTCAATGAAGTTATACGATTAATTTAATATGGTTCAGCAATTTATGCTCGTCTCAATGCATGTGATGAAGTGGAGCTGATGATGAAGAAACTCCTCTAATTAAAGTCCCGGCACCGGGCAAAGCAGCATTTTGTAAGAGGGAATGAGCAGTTGACATAACGTTATTATTATTATATGTTATTTGTTTAGGAATTTTTATTTTTTACTACTTTTCTTTTTTTTATTCGCAGCACTTTAACTGTTTACATTATTTAAATTTGTGGATAACTGTAATTGACCTTTGCAGTAACTAATTTGTAATTAAGTTACTAGAATGTATAATTACGGTTGTTGTTTTCACAAATAAACGAAAATAAAAAATAAGTGTAGACACGGGACTTCTTCTACCTTTAAAAATTGAGAAATAAAAAACTTTGTATAAAAAAATGAAAACCGACTTCAAAAAACTAAAAAGCAAAAAATAAGCCTTTTGGAGTCGGTGCCAGCCAAGACAAGAAAAATAAAAGAGTAGGACCGAAAAGTAGAATGGATTGGCTGGCACCGACTCCAAAAGGCTTAGTATTTGCTTTTAGTTTTTTGAAGTCGGTTTTAATTTTTTTCTCGTTTCTCTCACTTAAATTAAATTCAGATTAGCATAATGTAAGTATAATGGGCACATAGTACAGTAGAATTCTTGTAATTTTAGTAAAACTTCCCTTTTACACCTAATTTTAAGTTTGTTTGGTTTCTGTAGGGCTAGCATGAATAACTATCGAAATAGTATCGAGGAAGTAAAGTAATTTTTTTTGACATATTGAGCAGAGTTCCTACCGGATGTAAACGGAACTATATTTTCCTATACATGTTTTGACATTACGTGCTATTAAACACGACACCGGTCGTTATTGAACAAACTATCACGCCTATGGACGCATTTCTAGTCTCAAAATGTAGGTAATTAAATTAGTTGTTACTTCATTTCCCACTGATTTCCCCGGAGATACCTCATTATACTTGATATTTTGGTCGAAAATGTTATTTTTGCCATAACTCAGCGCGCTCACATTTTAGAAGCTGCAAATCTGGATAAATACTATCTAGGTGGATCTAAACAACTTACCAAAAATGCAGGTGTATCGGAATTATTCCGATTTCAACGTAAATTTTTGTACGATATGACTGACCTAAATTGTCGATAAGGTCCATTACATATTCACACTATTTTTAAAGCACTTGAATGGGATCGCGTGCTGTCCAACTAGTTTAATGCTAACAAACTAGGAATGACCCTACGCCTGTGTTAAAAATTACTCATCTACCTGTCTTGTATGAGAGAATAATGACAAAAACTTACTGAAGCTTATGTGATAACATTATGTTCATACATAAGTCAAGGTCAAATTATACAGTGTACAGTAATATAGGTACTGCTGTAGTAGAGATAATACATTTTTTAAAAAGCTTGATTATGATCACAGATCTAGGAAGTTAACAAGCGAACTAAAGTTGTATTAAGTATTAGTAAGTTTGAAAAGTTTCTTTGTTACTGACTTTGAAATCTGAAGGCTTTTTGTGAATATACACGATAACCGAACAACATAGTGACTTAAAATAAGGACCAAATTAAATGAAACCTTTCTTAAACAACATTCGTTCACCAAGACTTTTCACCTAGATCCTTGAGATTCGATGTTCTATTTAGAGACTAGCTGTGCAGAACTGATTCAGACAAGTCACGTATAGTTGACATATGGGCGTTAGTGCGTGGCGACCGGTCTGAACGGACCATATCGCTAACAGCTTGGAAGGGTATGAGTCTATCTGGTGACCTACTAAATCTGTCGCGGTGATTCATATGGTGACCATGCGATGGGATGTACGAATTAAAAAAAAATCAGGATTTTTTTGTTGAAAAATGGCTGCCTGTCCAAACACCCCCACTGCCTGCACCCAATGCGACCTTATCGGAGCCAGCCCGAAAAAGAAAAAGGAGAAAATGATGAATAGATTTTTTTGCAAAAATCCAAATAGACGAATAATTAGACAATGGTGTTGACATTTCTCAATCTTACTGAAAAATATAGGGTTGTTGCAAAAATACGGGTTGCTTTAGTAACATTGGATATTCTTAACTCTGATTGGCTTAATTTTTGCTTGCTTGCTAACTCTTATTCCGATTGGTTCACAGAAAGTTTACTACACGTGAGAGAATGGATTAACATTTGAAACGTCAAGTCGTCAACCAATCAGAGAAGATGTTGTTTTGGACGATCCGACCAGCCAATCAGTGTTCTTATTTCATAATAGCCAGCGATTCTTTTCGTAATCTTACTAAGGCAACCAGTTTTTTCGCAAAAATCCTCTCTTTTTTCAGTATGGTTGAGAAATGACAACACCATTGTCTAATTATCTGTATTTTCGCAATATCTCTAGGATTTTCGCAAAAAATCGCTTTATCTAATTATCCTGCGACATATTATTTGCATTCGAAGACGAGCTTTTGCGAGGTTTTCGGATGGAAAAAGTTTTATTTGCTAGTACGAAATTCATCTGTCTTCTTATTCCACGTATTTGTGGTTACCCTACTGAATGTCGTTCGCCTTGTCCAAGCGTTGAATGCTCGCCGGCGCCTGCGAAAATGCAACTACTAATGGTTTGCACCACGATTTGCACGAGTATCGAGACCGTCTCTAAATTAGATTGAGGAATAATTAGATAACTGAGACTTTATAATATTAACCAGTGGCCCTACCGCGTAAGTGTCGTCGACGTCGTCGACTCGTCGAATATGGGCGCAACTCTTTACACGCGAGCGCTGATGCTATAGCGCTGTCTCGGTCATACCCAGAATCAAGTATTAACTGACTATTGAAAAGAAATCTTATTGTTAGGACGATAACGTTGAACTGGCTCTGTACGAAAACGCCGTTGGCTGTCAAAATGAAGTCGACAGCGATGCCGACTGCGACGACGCGGTAGGCCCACTGATTCCGATTAGAAATTAGGTGTTAGAAAGATCATATTTAAATCAGCCATTTGAATGTGCCCCTTGGAGCACAGGCCTTTCTTGTAGTTGAAAAAAAGACATTGAACACGACCCACCCTGGTGGTGGGCCCCAACTATGCGGATTAGTGTATAAAGGCAACCAGGACCAACAGCTTATCGTATCTTCCGATGCTGTCGATATAATGCATTTTCTATTGACGACTCTTCTAAACCATTAGCTTCTCAATTGGCTGAGGCAGTTGGATAAAGTAGTCTTTCCATCTACACTCACCGGCACATTTAACCGCCCACCCCATTATTTTCATATAAACTATTACAAACATGCTCACTTCGCGACTCTATATATAAAAATGACAATATATTACTACAAAGATCTGTATGCTAATAAATAATAAATAAATAAATAATAAATATTTCCATACAATCACAACAATTATCTAGCCCACGTTAAGTATCATGAAGAACTTGTGTTATGGATACTAGATAACGGATAAACATACTTATATACTTTTTTTTTTGTAAATACATACATAATATACATATTAAACATCCAGACCAAGACAAATAGACATGTTCATGCACACAAATATTTGTCTTGTCCGGGGATCGAACCCGGGGCCTCTGGCGCAGAAGGTGGGGTTAGTACCCCTGCGCCAAACAGGTCGTTTATGTTAAATGTTTAGGTTAAGCATTCGATTGTCCAATGAGCACTTAGCTAAGAGTTTTAAAAATCTCTTCCCGTTTCCATACGTTCGTTTAAGCAAAGCATTACTTTATGGCCATATCACATTGCATGGAATATGATGAAGCATTCATTGAAATAAAACAACTTTTACAGATTTAAGTGCGGTATGTAATGCACTATAATAGTGCACTTAAATCCGTAAAAGTTTATGATTTTGTAATTTTTGCATTTTTTAATGCTATTTTTATAGTTATGGTAAATTTTAAATAGAAAAATATTGGAAAAAATTAACTCGGCCACAAGTGAATTCTCAGACGGGAATCGAACCCGCGACCTTTGGAAATCCGGTCCAATGCTCTACCGCTGAGCTACCGAGACTTGCGAACCACCGTCGAAATTTTACGGATAAAGTTGTTTTATTTCATGTTTGTATAAAAATAACGGAGTTGGCGGTTAAATGTGTGGGTGAGTGTAGTTACTATTCAAATCATCTCCTCATTTTGCAGATTTGTGGTCACCCCACTGAATGTCTTTCGCCTTGTCCAAGCATTGAATGCTCGCCGGCGCCTGCGAATATCCAAATATTAATGGTTTATACGGCGATTTGCACGGTTATCGAGACCGTCTGTACATAAGATTGAGGAGTTACCTAACTAAGCTTGAATAGTGTTGTCACAATATTAATCTTATTTCAACAAGAAGCTTAAGGACGTCTTGTGTTTCAATCAGAACCAACAAAGGTGTTAAAAAGCCCCTTTGTTCAAATGGTTAATCATCTTTAACCAATATAGTGATCCTGGGCTTAACGTTCCGCATGAAAAAACAGAATAGACATGACCCACCACCCGGGTCCAATGCGGATTAGCGGGTTTTAATGACTCCAAATGCAGCCGGGACCGGCGGCTTAACGTGCCATCCGAAGCACGGAGGAGCTAGAGATAGTACATTTTTGATCACCCATCCCTTGACCAACCATTGTGAAAGTTGCTTAACTTCAACAATCGCAGACAGAGCGGGCTTACCAACGCCCTGCCGAGCTTCTCAGTTACTCTAGTAAATCCCAAATATTTATTAACTCGTAACATAGGTATATAGATTTGTTATTGATTAATCAACTCAGCTGAAAGTTGGGTAGAACCCACTAATCATCTAATTTTAATTAAAAAAGTTTTAGAAAATACATTTACCTCTCAGTAACTTTATTGTGCGAGCGAGGACTATCACTTATAATTCCGAGTAAACTATAATACGATGACGCAATACAACTGCAAAACAGACGAAAGTTCAACAGAGTAGTAGATGACCTGACAACAAGGCAGTAACATTGTAAACAATCCACAAACAATATTGCTCCAGTAACGGCGGGTCATGGAATAACAATTTCACAATAGAGCGAATGAAATGTATAGAAATTGCAACAAAATGTATGGCCCGCCCACGGATATAGCTCTAAGAACTAAGATTATGGTACGAATATCTGTTTGGCTAACTATTTTATTTGCAGGAACCTACAAAGTAATGATTGGATTTTTCTATTCTCTAAGAAAGACCTGTCACACAGTAATGGGGACGTAATAATGGGCTATAAAGAAAATATACTATTAGATCTTCTGCAAAAATATTAAAAATATTTTATAGCAAAACAAACTGACAACAGATACTCATATATTTTTATTCTAAACTATTCTTAAGTTCGGTTAATCTTTTCCTTTTGTATATTTGTTGCTTCAAAATTTTTGTCTAAAATCTCATTATTATGTTTTTTCTGAAGTATCGGTTTATTCAAGCTGGCACAGTTTACTGCACAATAATTACGACAAATACACGAAATATGAACGACAAAAAAAGACATTCTACTTTGAGATCCTATTATTTTATTTTTCTTGCCTTGGCCGGCACCGACTCCAAAAGGCTTATTTTTTGCTTTTTAGTTTTTGAAGTCGGTTTTTTTAACGCAGTTTTTTTTTTACTTTGTATAGGTTAATAGGTAGTAATAGGTTGTTTTGTAAACTACAGCAGAGTTTTCCTACATTAGATAGGTATGGTTTCATGTACATTATAAACAAAATTATCGTAAAAATTACATCGTCCAAGTTAACAATGAAATGAAATATATAAAAATGCTCATAACATAAAAAGTACTGGGTCAAACTAAACCAAATTTTTATGGGACCAATTGGCAACTATTCTGCATCTAACAAAATAAGAATCACGGAAATCGGTTCAGAAATCTCGGAGTAATCGGTGTACATACATAAAAAAAAATATACTAACCGAATTGAGAACCTCCTCCTTTTTTGAAGTCGGTTAAAAATTCAGAACGCATGATATAAGCATTGCAAACAAGTGCTTTACTTTATGTAAACGGAAATGAGAAATGTTACTTCATTTAAATTCTCATGAAAATAACTCTCGTAAGTGCAGAATGAAGTTTACAGAGTATCAATTTACCCGATAATGTATAATTAAAGTGTGTACATAACACGAATGTGGGAAGACACGAGATCGCAACAAAGGAACGTAACGATTAATCGAGAACTTTTAATAAGACTAATAATATGTTGGAATCGATTGTCTACTCGGAAACTGTTACACTTCTTAGAAATCTAATTTTACGAGATTTATATTCTTTTATTTTGCAATGTCAGTACCTAGTACCTTTTTGAAGCTCTCTATTTTCATTAAATTCTCTTATGGAGGAACTCCGCTATCAATAATAGCCAATGAGTCAGAGGAGCAGCCATCGATGACTATACTCTGATCGACCGTTCCGTCAGGAAATCAGCTATCCAACTACAAAAGTCAGCGGGGATACCATGCGTAGGTAGCTTGCGCAGCAGACTAGCGTGCCAGACCCTGTCAAATGTCTTCAAGATGTCAAGTGACACGGCAAGTGCTTCGCCGTCACATAAACTAGAAGATCCCCAGTTGATCGTCCTCGGCGAAAACCACATTGACGGTCGCTGAGGTCAGGGACTTCTAAGTATGAGAGCAACTTACTGTTTAGAACTCTTTCAATGACCTTTAAGAGTAAGGAAGTGATCGGTCGGTACTTGCATGGGTCGGCACGACTTCCCCTTTTGGGTACTGGCTGCACATTGGCAAGTTTCCATAATTTTGGTACGGTTTTGTCTTGAGAGAGAGGTGATACAAGCGCGTCAGCACAGGAGACAACTCAGGCGCGCAATACCCTTGCTGGTATGCCATCAGGACCACTGGCCTTGTTCACGTCCAGACTAAGTAGGGCTCTACGGACCTCTTTATTATGGATAGTGATCTCTGGAATTGAAGAACCACAGCGGGGTATTTTTTGGTCATTGAGAGCTGGTGTCCAGACGCGAATTGCTCACAAACAGAGAGGCAAATAAACTTGCTTTCTCAGCTGCATAATGCATAACCCGTCAGGTTTCAGCACAGGCGGTAGCATAGGACGGCACATTTGATTCGACTGATTTCGAAAGGGACCAGAACTATTAACTGCCGTTTTGGTAGGATGACAGTTTCGTCCCTATTTGACTGATATGGTCGAATCTCGCCTTCCGTACGAGCCCTTTTGCACGACTTGGCGTCCGAATTATAGGCTCTCTTCTTCGCTCGGATTCTCCGTGCGCGGATCGTGTGATTGCAAGGTTGCACCCAAGCTTGGTAAGCGGATTGTTTTCGGGGGTCAGCACGAGCACAGTCCGCGTTATACCAAGGGCGGGACTTGTAGCCGAGCGGGATGCCGACGTGACAATTTACACCAAAAAAATTAAAATACTTTTCGATGACACATTTTCTTTTTTATGTTATAGCAGTGTCCGTAATTATTATTTTTTTGTTTATTTATTCAATATATTTTTACTTACTGCTTACGGCCTAAAGCTTAATCTAACAATAATATAAATGAATGAATTAAAATTTACCATAATTACAAATACAACAACAATACAAAAAAAATACAAATAATAAACATGCAATGCAATATAAAATTCTAAATAATGTCCTAGAATGTATGTATGTTATATGTAATGTAAAGAATATATAATAAAAATTTGCAGCAATTTTGTTAAAAATAAACTATGTAACAAAGAGTATAGTACTCAGTCAAATTAGAATTTATAATGTCAACAAAACAAACCTTTGAGTATCCCGTGTAACCTAAGTTTGTCATAAGCAGTATCATATCTGTTCATTGGTTTGTGTTTGACAAAGTTCGGCAGCCGTCACAACTTGAACTGCTGCGACCGATAGCTCGCCTCATGGGAACAGGATCTTCGGATCACCACCAGTTCTTTTTCATCGCAATGTTTTTTCGGTTATATTCCTCCTTAACTTTTACTATACATGTGTATTTAAACAAACATTTTAGTATCCTGTGTAACCTAAGTTTGTCATAAAGCAGTATCATATCTGTTCGTTGGTCTGTGGTTGACAAAGGTCGGCAGCCGTCACGACTTGAACTGCGACCGATAGCTCGCCTCATGGGAACAGGACCTTCGGATCACCACCAGTTCGCGTTTAGAACAACGTTTAATAAGATAAAATTTATGAGTTGTAAGGACCTTGACGGTTGATTGAGTTTAGGTAAGTATTTATAATTTGTTGTAACTACTTTTTTGGTGAATGCGCTAAGAAATGCTGTATGTGTTAGCATAACATTTTGGGGAAACACGAAATAAAGTTACGTTAGGCTTTTTAATTTTTACATTAAGTGACAATGCTTTTTTTTATGTGATAACTAAATCCTAAACTAGAAAAATTCTATATTAAAATTTCTCATAAGTAGTAAAATACAACTAATCTCCATATCGCTAAGATGGGATGTTAAAGTTACATTTGTAAAATTCTGAGATATCTACAAACGGAACTAAATTTTTATGCGTTTTTTATATTAATACAAATTTATTTAGCAGATATTGTGAGTATAGAATTGCAAATTGCTTAAATAAAATATAAGGTGATGTATTAAGGTATGGAGTTTTTTTCTTCGTACCCTTTCATTCTGGTAGCTAAATTATTAACTTATAAAATGTTTGTGTTGTTCAGTTTTCGCTTTTTTTCGCCATTTATGTAGAGTCCGTGGTCGTGTTATGACCATGGTACCCATAGAACTAAATACTATAGAAAAGAATACTGAATTTATTAAGCACATTTGTTCCTTATGTCACGAGCAGTGTGGTAAGGCGCGCCGGCCTCTGCCACTCAAGATAACCGCACTGCTAATGTAAAGATTGGGCTTGAGTAACTTATGTCTTATGCTCAAAAGAGCAATTCTCGCGCTGAGATATGTCGAATTCGACACTTTTCAAACCATAATTTCTTTATTAAAAATGTAAGTAAAATCTTTACTACGGTCATAATACTTTAGTTTCAATGATCTTTGACAATCCTATAACGTTGAAGCTTGTTTTCTGTGAGTTTTAAATATAGATTAATTGCCCTCCAGGGGGGCAATTCTCGCACCTTCGACATCTAGAATTCGACATTTTTTGGAGCCTTAATCTCTATTTAAAACTCACTGAAAACAATCTTTAAACATTACACGATTGTCAAAGATCATTGAAACTAAAATATTTTTACCGCAGCAAAAATTTTATTTAGTCTTTCAATAAATAAAATATGGTTTGAAAAATCTCGAATTCGACATATCTCAGCGCGAGAATTGCCCCCCTTTGACCTTGTGTAAGTTCATAGCATACCTGAGTAGCGACCAATTTGGTTATTTTCTAGTGTAATGTAATTGTGTAATGTTCCTATTCTGTGTTTCAACGCAAAATAACCATTTAACAATTTTTCTTTCTTTCTTCTTTCAAAAGACATGGTTATTGAGACGCTATACTGGAAAAGCACCTCTTTTTGATACAAAATAAAATAATATTAGGCTCGCCCGATCGATAATGACTACGGTGGCCAAATTGATTGATGAATAAGGAAAACATTTTGTTTTCGTTACACTAACACGCAGAGACATAAACAACTAAGTATTCTCCAATTCATTGTTAATCCAAGTCTTCCGGTGACTGTGACAGTGGGCCCAGTTGACGGAAGAAAAACATTTAAATAAATCAATATTAAAAATAAAGTGGGCCCGCTTTGGCCGCACGGCCCGCAGGCCCACTCACCGGAAGACTCGTTATTCCATAATTAGGTATATCTAGTATATGTAACCCCCCGTTTCCACTGGTGAAACATTTACTAGAAAACGTAAACGTATAATGTGGCAACTGAGAGAATGCATGCATTATTTGACAGTTCCTATCGAGAGCTATTGGTCATCCTCTCAGCGGCTGGACTATATTTTACAACATGTTTTCCTGTAAATGTTTTCTTGCTAGTGGCAACGGGCTGTATGTTACCATCATTTGCATTTAGTCTGCATTTTCAAAGCCCCTTTGTACAAATGACTTTTGCAAATAAAATGTAAATAAATTAATTAATAATAATATTCCTTTACATTTATATTTTTTAATTTTTATTTAACCATTAATTTCAGGCATCAAGGCCCATACAATGAATACTATATAGACTAACATACATATAATAAATTACAATTAAGAATCATTTTGACAGCTTCTATGTCGAGTCGGGGACACACGGCAGCGCCCCACTGAAGCGTCTGTATACGACGCCCTGCGGCGAGGAGTCTTTCTTCATGAAAAGTTCTAGCCTTGCTGTCGGGATGCGCACCACAAACGATTTAAAATTAGTGTTGTGGCGCGATTCCAGAGGCTGAACTCTCAAACAGATGTTGGTCTTCAACTTGATGTACTCCATCACGTCCTGCGCAGTGGTGGTGTAGTACAGGCGGGATAGGTACAAGGCCGTAGTCGGTATGGTAGCTATTTAAATGAATTACGTACTTGCATACTTAAAAGATAGCAAAAGTTGTTGGAAGATCTTACATAAATAATAATAATTATTAGAAGTAAATAAAGACAAATATTCTATAAATATCATTTCTTCTTCTAAAATTTATCGATATTGCTGCATCGACAGTTGAGTCCAGCCCTTATTGATTCTCTATTCAAAATAATTCCTATGACACATTGTTTGCCGTTTTGTTTCATTTTTATGTCGTCTACTACAGTGTTGTCTAGTATGTAATATACAGAACTGCAATCGTGTGCACTTTTTCTGTATATGTGTGCTCATCAAAAACGCCAGAATTATTTTGTATAGAGAATTAGTATTTAAGGCTACACCTTCCGCTACGAAAGCCGCGTTGCTCTACGGATTTAAGTACATTGTTTAAAGTTACGATTATCCTACTAATATTATAAATGCGAAAGTATGTCACTTTGTTTATTTGTTTGTTCCTCTTTCACGCAAAACTACCAAACGGATGGGAATGAAATTCAGTATATATAATTCTATATACTTCAAATAGTGGATTAACACATAGGTTACTTTTTATCCCAATATTAAGTGTGCAATCCAACCTTAATAAACTATATTAGTGAAAGGAGTTGTCTTTTTAACCGACTTCAAAAAAGGAGGAGGTTCTCAATTCGGTTGGTATATATTTTTTATTTTTTTTATGTATGTACACCGATTACGCCGAGATTTTTGAACCGATTTCCGTGATTCTTTTTTTGTTCGATGCAGAATAATTGCCAATAGGTCCCATAAAAATTTGGTTTAGTTTATCCCAGTACTTTTTATGTTTTGAGCATTGTTATATATTTCATTTCATATTTGTTACTTGGATGACATGATATTATCTACCTTTAAAAACTGTGAAATAAAAACTTTTTGTAAAAAAAAATGAAAACCGACTTCAAAACACTAAAAAGCAAAAAATAAACCTTTTGGAGTCAGTGCAAGCCAAGGCTAGAAAAATAAAATAGTAGGACCGCAAAGTAATGCTTTGGCTGGCACTGACTCCAAAAGGTTTATTTTTTGCTTTTTAGTGTTTTGAAGTCGGTTTTCATTTTTTTTTATAAAAAGTTATATAAATCTTAATCTGGAATAAGAAAGAACTGGACAAAGCTGTGGCTAAATTGGTAAATCTTAAATTTGCTAATTTAGTAACTTTTACGGATTGGGATCGCGCTCTTTATTTATTTCACCGTTAAGGCGCTATACGACTAAGCTTTATTTAAAAAAGTTAAAGATACATAGAAACGTTTATATCACAACAAATAGAACATTAATAAGTTTTTTTTTACACCTTCTGAATTATTTCTTTTACTTCAGTATTTTCAGAGAAATCGTATCCCAATAAACTCTACTGGTCAACCGGGATGTTCTTAAGAACGATTACTTACGACTTAAGATATTACTTTTAGATTTCGTGTTATATATATATTTTTGGTTTTTCCGATGTTTTGATACCTTTCCAGGGCCCTTATTCACTATGACCACTTAGCGATTCCTTGCTCAAATCACGCCCATGACGTACTTGGTTTCGATACTTTCAAAAGACGTTTTCTCCATGATACTCCCAAATTATAGAGTTATTGTAAAAGTACATGACAGTCACAAGTCGTATGTATAATCATTAAACAAGTATAAACTTTAAAATTTTTAAGTGCCACAGAGAAAACGAATTTTGAAAATGACGAAACCAAATACGACATTCGCGTGGTTTGAGCAAGGAATCGGTAGGTCCACTGAACAGGCACCTTTCAATAATCAAAAGGACAGAGTGGATTTTCATTACATTGTGGACAAGTGGATCACCTGTCCACAATGTAATGAAAAGGAAGAAACAAGCTACCACTTCATGGCAGAATGCCCAATGTATGCATCACTGCGCTGGGAGCTCTTTGAAGCGGACAAGCTAGAAGAAGAGGATCTAAAGCAGTTGACGATAAGTGAACTCAACAGGTATTGTAAGCGCACAGGAAGGTTCGAGGGTCCGACGCCGGTGGGGTGAACCCGCCCCCTCCTGTTCTTCAGGGGATTTCTTCACCGGGGAATTGGGTGAAATGGTTCCAACTAGGGAGACTGTCGTAGTCTCGGGGAGAGTTTGTTTTATTCAATGTTAAACAAACAAGTACTTAAATATATGTTTGAATTTAACATTTCCTTAAAACCACTAAAAGCGAAAGCCAGAATTGTTCTGACGTTGTCTATGCATTGACGTGTTTATAGCACGGATTTCACGAAATACGGTTATTCAGTACATTTTCCTTTGAGAAACTACTGTGGCTGTGTAGTTCTAAATGTAGCATTTTATCTCGCATCTATACGATTTATTACTAACAAGCAAATTGTTGATGGCTAGCGTCTAAAAGCTTCCGTTTTGAATTAAGTACTACATATAGAACAGTTATTCGATTGTTACTGTGAAAGCTCGTGTCTATAAAGCTTTGTAACTTGGTAACTGTAATTCTTTAAATCACTTATGCGAATGTGGCAACTGTTCCTGAAAACACGTAATACGATTTTCGGATCAAAAGAAGAATACATTTTAATAAGCTATCTACGAGTTCGTATTAAGAAGAATAACTTTTCGGTAAAAGTTCCTAATGTTCGATATCTGTTTGTAGAATTATAATTTATAAACCTACACATCTGTCTTAAAATATGTACTTACTATCCGACCTTTAGGCAGATTTTAGGCGACAATTAGGCGCATGCAGGGAATACGGATTTCTATTTTTGGCACCTGCAGCCCACTTCTATCACCGCAATTCTTCTATTATCTGATTAATTAGCGCAAAAGTGATTAACTGATTCGTTGCCGGTTCTTAAAAGTTTTTTAGTTTATTTGTCGTTTAAGTTTTGTCATGCGTCTAATTGTTTTGGTCGGATAGTAGGTGAAAAACAGAATGCGCCGGATGCACTGGAGAGGGATGCACTGGAGAGCTGCCTCTCCAGTGTATAAAAACCTGATAAAAGCCCATCAAAAGACGGGGCATCAAAGGCCATATTCGAAAACTATCGAAGGCTAGCAACCTAGGTCACAGTCATAGGGTCAAAATATGGCGAAGGTAACCCGGAACAAGAAAAAACACAACGGGTTGCACTCCGGGAGTGCTGGCAGAAGTAAAAACCGAAACAGCAGGAGCAGGCATACATTTTCGCCGCGCGGTAGAAAGAGAGGGGTATATTACTTCCTCTCCTACGCCGCGCCGGCTCTCCCTCCGTCTTACGAATTTTCGATCAGGTCACGTGTCCTGACGCGACTTTAACAATTTTTACCCATCCCAAAAGCTTTAAACTCTGATGTGCACAACGCCGCTACAGAAGTTTTTACTTAAAAAATCACGTCTGTCAATAAAAACGTGGAAATAAAACATTTGGTTCACTTTGCAGCTACCTGACAACCACGTTTATTTATAATTTTTTTTACAATTATTAATGTCAATTATTATGCTCTGCATGGTAGATCGCTGAGGTAGGATTTCTAAAAGGGAAACTGATGGAAATCGGTATGTATGAACCCTTCGCTGCTGCTAGGGCACTAATAGGAGTCCTTTTCACTCAACTCCTACTTTCCGAAATGCTTCCGTGCCGATTATTGACCACCTGAGCTTCTCGGCATTACATTGTCTCCGACTCTCAATTTTGGCTCTTTTATTGAGAGTAAAGCTCAATTGGCACTCTGGCAAAGGTCACCCTGGAACAGTTGCTCAATCTCTACAAAGCGTAAGTTCGATCGTGTATGGAGTGGGATGGTTCTGCCCAATATCAACTCCAGACGCTTGAGTCCATTGAAAGGAGGGCCAAGAAGCTCATCGGCAATGATGATTTATTTAATAAGCTAAAGAGCCTAGAACATACACGGATGGTTGCTGGTCTATCCGTATTCTATAGGTTACATTTCCGGGAGTGTGATAGGCTATTAGCCTACTGCTACCACGCTGGCCAGACGAGTTGGTAGAGGGTTTGTTTCAAGTTTTCCTTCTTTCGCACAGGGTGTTCAATGCGTTGAGCCTCTTAGTCGACTCTTACGACATCCCAGGCATGTAAGGTAGTGGTGACACTTGTATTCTTAGGCCGTCACCACACGGCACCCACTGCTGGGTTTTTGAAATAACGCTTCCTAAAAAAACATCCTAATATAAGTATGAGTTATTTAGGGAGTGTTATTCCAAAAGTAATCGATTCATGGAAAGCATTCAATAACACAAATAATAGAAAATTAACAGGTAATTCATTACAAAAATAAATTGTTTCTTATTACCCACGAAAAAACGTTTTACAAAAAAGTTTACTGGTCGTTCCCCGATTGTATATTGAACTAACTATTTTTTTAAGATATTTTAGAAAAATATGAAAAGTACCTATGATTTACATTAAAATCGTGATCGCGAAAGCTTTAAAGTTTCGCTATTGGTGAGTTTGCAAAATAAGGAACCGTTTGTCTAATTGTTGTGGCGGATAACCTCAGGGCAATCAGTACCCCTATTACGAGTTTGCCTAGCATGACATTTACAGGACTCGTGAGCGTAGACTATCGGATACACTGCTCATGTCGGTAAAACAGTCGCTAAATATGAAAGAGACACAGCTACATTTTACATTAACGTTTACTGTAACGTCGAGTTTGCCAAACTCGTAATAACCCTACAGGTTGTTCTTACGCCTGCTGACACACGGATACTGGGAACAGGGGCCTACTGCCATCTCTTAGCGCAGTATTGTTTCAATCTTACTAGGTTTTTTGTACTACGACCCTCTTATAGTAAGCTTATTTTTCTATTAGAAATTTTGTGACGTCACCTTCACCTTCACAGTATGAACTATGAAGTGTGTCAAAATTTTATTACGGTAATGTCATGAAAACCAAACGTTCTTATGACATGATGGTTTTTCTAAAATATGATTTTCCTCCTGAAATCATTTAAGTTGGTACTGGTATATTTGCAACAGAATGATTCATGTTTTCTAGTAAAATACAGGAATTGTATGACTAGCTAACACTTGGAAATTTTAAAGTTTAAGATTATTTAATTTCTTTAACTAAAAAAGTATATAACTTATTATTACATCTTAAAGAAAAAAAAAATCCAATGTACATACTTAAATCTTAAATTAAATAACAATAATTTTAATATAGTAAAATTTATTAAATTAATAAATAGTGTAAAGGAAAAAAAAACGATGTTAGACTTATAGTCTTATAAGTAGCTAGTCATCAAAACTCGAGAAACCCAAAAAAGGTAAAAGTCGTTTTATTCAATGAACAGCGTACTGTACATTGAATAAAAAGTTATGTATGCATTTATTTGTCTTTTTTTTAATCAGATTTTTAATTTATAATATGTTCACCATCCGCTGCTGCCGTGTGTCCGATGTCGCAAGTTAATTAGCGGAACGAAAATTATGTTTACAGAAATTGCTTAGTTATTATTCGCGTCGTGTTGGAGCGATTCTGCGTGCGTAGGAGTTGACAGGTCGGCATGCTATGGTGAAATGAGATCGAATTTCATATTATGATGATTTGGTAGTCGTCGTCGTCCAGTCTTTTAATAAAGTAATCATCATCATCAGCCATTTTTAATGTCCCCACTGCTGGGGCACTGGTCTTCCTTATGGATGGATAAGGAGAACGGGCCATGACCCACCACGCGGGCCCAATGCGGATTGGTGGGTTTTAACAACTGCAAAAGCAGCCGAGACCCTTCGGAGGAGCTCGAGATAGTAAATTTTTGGTCACCCATCCCGTGACCGACGATTGCGAAAGTTGCTTAACCTCATCAATCGCAGTCCGAGCGCACAAACCACTTCGCCACGGACTACTCAATAAAAATAAATAAAAAAGTTATCATAAAATACAAAATTTTTGCATTATTACTAACCTTTTTCCCCATATTAAGTGCGCCCCACTTATCTACGAGGTGTACAGTTGGAGGACTTCCTGGTAAACCAGTAGAGTTTTTGCAGGGAGTGTCATTTCAAAAAGTACGAATAGACTTATATATTTTTTTAATATTATATAAAATAGAAAGTTATTACGTATTTCTTTTAAAATATAAATGATTTTATATTTAGCTTATAAAAAATCGATTCCCATTATTTATTATTTATTATTATATTATTTATTCGATCCCCGGACAAGACAAATATTTGTAAGCATGGACTTGTCTATTTGCCCTGGTCTGGGTGTTTAATATGTATATTAAGTCTATTTACAAAAAAGTATATAAGTATGATTATCCCTTATCTAGAATCCATAACCACAAGTTCTTCATGAAACTTAACGTGGGCTAGATAATTGGTGTCAATGTATGATTTATTTAATAAAATATTTATTTATTTATTATAAGCCTAATCCCGGCAAGTTTTCCGACTGTAGGTATATTAGTGGGGCCCACTTTCTGAATTTGGGAAAAAAAGTTTAATAATGCTGTGTCTTTGTATTTTATAATCACTTTATTAAACTACTGATATAGCTATGCTCATATAATTCTAGAGTATTGGTAAGTATATTTTTTTATCAGTTTGTTAAACGACGTTAAATAAATTGTAAATATTTTCCTGTAATATGCAAATCACTATAACTTTACAAAACATTACGAAAAAAAAAATATTATAACTTCAATCCAACCAGAGAAAAAAATTGCGTTTTAAACTTTCATTCCTCATTGTTTTTTTTTGTAGCGAGGGAATGGAGCTTTTACAGCTAACGCTACGTTCACACGGAAATATGTCGGATCCGATTTTGCCGGATCCAGTTTAATTCACACCAGACCAGATTACAATGGGAAATCTATTGTGTCTCATAATCCGGGGCCTGAAAAGTTTAGTAACAAATTCTCAATATTATAATTTTTATGAATGAGTTCACATGTGCATCCGGTTATAAGATCCGAAAATTCATATAAACTAAAATCGGATCCGACATATCTACGCATGAACGGGATTAACCCCCATATTCTAAGTCGTTCCTCCAAAACTTTTTACACTCCACTCAACCTCGTCGTGGGTAAAAATGGTAGTGTGCGCTAGGCCTAACACGGAGTGGCTACGTACTCTTTGGCTCCTCCAGGTCCTTACGGAGTTATGACTTAGAATACCGCTTTCGAGGAGTATTTCGAAGAGGTTTTCAATGAGGTTTTCAATGAGGTTTCGTTAAGTCGAGGACGAGTAAGTTTTCGAGGAACGACTTAGAATATGGGTGTAAGAAGTCTACAAAATATTAACTTAAAATATTGCTGTCAAGTCAACATAATTATTTGCTTACAAGTTAACGTACTGATACTTTTTAGCATTCTGTGTAAATATGAATTTTGTATATAGTGATGCTGATTCAAATACTATTTCAAACCTAAAACTAAATGTTAGAACACCTAAACTTAATTTTGACAGTTATGACTAATGCATTTATCACACCCCACATTAATCAACTGACTGGACCATTTACGGTCCATATTTGAATGCACACTACGTCTTGCCAAGTAAGTAAAGGCAGTTTCATTGTTCGTTATTTACATCTCTATTATGTGTCTTATCGGTCAAATGTTAACTGGGCAAACGCGAAAATAGAGCGTGCGACTTTTGGGGCATTTCGACACTGCGCTTGCGTGATGTGGCGGAAAATGTCTGACAGATTATTAGAGTGTGATTTATAGATTTTAAGCAATTTCTGGAATGAGTCCTTTTAGAATAAACTCATTTTGGGAATAACTCCTTTTCGGAATAGGTCATTTTCGGAACGAGTCCTTTTTGGAATAAGTCATTTTAGTACCGTATGTCCATTTCCGGAATAGGGCCTTTTCAGACTAAACGTCCTCTCCTTCGTCTGTATTTACGAGTATATAAGTACTCGGAAGACAGACGCAGGGAGTTCCACTCCGAGTTCCACACCCGATCACCTCCAAGGCAAGGGTGAATAGGCACCTTCTGGGTTAGTTCGCTCCATCGTGGATCCTGTTTTAGGCCCTGGGTTTGATTGGGATCAAGAGGAAACCCATTCGAAGCAAATAAAAAAAGTTTCATATTTATAGTTTTTATACTTACATAAAATTATGTGTATTTTGTATGACTTACAACGATATTTTATATTTACTGTGCAATAACTTCAAATATCTTCAATACGAACTAGTTGTATGGAATAGAGTCAAGCCTTCCATCAAAAAAAAAAAATTTGACTTTTCGATATTCTTCTAAGTGCTTACATTACAAGAAAGTTTAATTTTGGTGGCAATGATCACGGAAAATTCGGAAGTACATAAAAATCCTCAGTGGTTGAGGATTCCGGGAGAGGGGCTCGCTTCCATCTTCAGCCTTATTAATACTTAAAATCAGGTATGATGAAGGCTACCTGTCGTTAATAATTAAAAAATAATGCAAATAATTATCCCAAAAGTATTCGCGAAATCAAGTATTAAAACAATGTACTTACTTGTTTACTTACCTACCTACTGTAGTATTTTGCATGACATAATTTTGTTAAGTAAAAAACTAGTCACTCAACACAAGAAACTTAACAACGTATTGTTTAGTAAAATTAAATGTCAAATGTTATTGTTCTTTAGATCGCATGATTTCAGTAGAACGAGATTATTTATTTATAGACACTGTTACGGCAACAGACAATCATTTCATGTAAAATTATGATAAATTGCATAAACGCACGCAACTGTAAAAAGTTTTGGCTGCACTGCAGCCGACATAGGTGTAAATTATGTAAAGTAGAACACTTTAACTTACAATTAGATCAGTTCAGATATATTCTATTCGGTACCCGTGAGAAATGTATTCGTTAATACAATAAGGAATGATTATTTCCCAATTGGTAGCGTTGGTACTTAAAATGGAGAGAATATAAAATTATGTACTCGTTACAATGAGTTCCCAGTTCAGCGCCCGTGGAATAACAGCTTTCCTTAGGGACGGCGAGACGGTATGAACAAAAAGCCAATTTCATAAAACTATGCACCCGACTGCAGGCCCATAACAATAAATGAGCAAAGCTCCAGAACCTGATACCTCTCTCCCACGATCAGAACGTGTCAAGTGACATCGAACTTTCAGTTTTGCGCTTACACTGCAGCTGAAACTAGACGCGTTGGTTTACATACGTTTGATGAGCGAGCAGTGGAAGTTGCGCGGAGATTAGTGACAGCTCGCGACGGAATCTCGGTAGAGGATTCTGCAAGTCCAGCACACATTGACGATCAGCGTCGCGACGAGGAGGCTTTGAGTGCACACTTGCCAAAGTCATGCCTCGTCAGTCCGCTCCGAGCCGCCGCCCGCGACGCCCGTGCCGCGCGGCGCTGTACCGCGTCTTGCCGACATCGCGAAAAAAGTTTACACACGAAACTTTCCTAAAGACTTTCCTTTCAACCCTATAATTGTTGAAGTGGACCTGTCTCCTTACACCCCGCGAGCGACCAAGGTGACCTCTCGCAAAACCGGCATTAAGTATCCTCACAAACGGGTTTAGGTTCGGACCCCGCCGTGGCAGGACTTTCGTGAAGTGCTAACTTGATTTTCAGAGTGGTGGTGTTCAGTGTGAGTGACTGGATATTTTTGTACGCACCGAACGATCAGGAAGAGGACTGGGCTGCGCAAAAACCGTTCTTAAGGTCGGCGACTCAGTAAAAGTGCTGTTAAAAGTTTCTGTAAGTATGAAAGTACGAAAATAAACACGACTAAAATCATCAACTGATAAAATTTAAATGTTAGAATACGACTTGTAGTGTAGAAGTGTCAATATAATATTGGCGTTATGTTCATGAAAATTTTAACGTTCATTTGTTACAGTTGTGGTTTGAATTGCTAACTTTAGTCTCGGATGACTGGCTGTTGAAACAATCCTTGCCCTTGTCGCGATAAAATTGCACTAATATTTTCAATGAACGACTTAATTCTAAATGTCGGTCAAACTTAAACAATAGGTCTATATCGAAATGATAATCAAGACAACCTCTTTTATATTGAACGTTTTTAAGAAGTAGATACTGAAATACTTGGGAGAACATTTCAGGATATTTAGTCTTATTATAGTACACTTAAATAATTACGTTCGCAAATTAAATTTTCCAATGTAATCGAAGCGAATCGAAAAGAAATTAAGAAAACATTGAAATATTTATTAGCTCCTTTGAGCGGCGATCACATCGTTGAATTCACGGCCATCTGTCCATCATTTGCATTAATCGAAAGTGCCATGTGTACCGAGATTCTATTTTGAAGCGGTCAGATGTGCAAAAACCTAACCAAAAAACGACTATTGAACTCTTTGTGAAACTAAAAAAAATGCTGCGCCGGTAACTTTGTTAGTTTTTTTCGATCTTACTACGAATTCGCTCTCGATACTGGAACGTTGCTAATGTGATTTTCAACCATTAATGTTTGGAAAGGAATAGATAAATAAATAAATATTAGACTAGTCGCATTGCTATGCTCCCAAAGGAAGTTTCTGAAGCATTTTCATTCATGTTCTAAAATTGCACATGTTTCATTCATGTTTAAAAATTCATGCTATTTTGGTTGGTGGTAGGACTTGTTGTAAGCCCGTCTGGCTAGCTACCACCATCTTATCTAAGCCTGACGCCATAACAACAATGTTTTCAGCATTGTTGTGTTCCGGCAGTTCGAGATAAGATAGCCAGTTCCTCAGTGGTTGAGGATTCCGGGAGAGATTCGCTGCCATCTTCTGCCTTATCAATACTTAACATCATGTATGATGAAGGCTAAGAGTCTCCCCGTCATTCATAAAAAAAAACAACGGTGATACCAAAATAATCGGCACAAAGCGAATTCGAAACCAGAAATTTCGACATAGTTCTGTATAAGTATAGCGATACTATGAAAATCATGACTACGGTACGGATATCGTTAAAATTTTGATCTCGGTTTTTGCGTTGCTAAAGTATTTAATATTTTTTTCTGGCCTCATTTAATAAGGTACATTTGGAGCCATCTAGATAATAGTGTCATAATTATGATAGCATTGTTCGTCCGAGAGTAGCGGACTTCGAAATTACTATCGTTTGCCAATAAGTTGTAATGGTGCTAATTGCAAAAGTTACTTTGCAACCATTTTTGACTATTGAAATAAGTTTATCTGTTAGTCGTCATTATTATATTTTGTATTTACAAAGATTATTGTTAAAAGTATTATAATTTTGGACTGTAAAATTTTTGTGCTGTCACGATATTGTTATCTTGCTGCAATTTTTAATCAGTGTTTTATTCAAGGACTTTTTTACTGAGCAAATGATGTTTAATATAACACCTTAATTAAATCAGGAAATAAAGTGGGCATCCAAACCTTAGATATATCCATATTATCGGAAATCACTATGTATCATTTTATTAACTTCACTGATTTTTAACAGGCTTTACCAGTGGTCCCACTGATTTGTCCCCCTGATGGGACCACGGGGATTTATTTCCCCATTTTAGTCTAACTGCGCTACAGTGGGTCCTCGGGTAATTCAAACGACAATCCCGCATTTACCCGTGGTCCCACCGCTTTGTCCTCCTGATGGATCCGCGCTTTTAACCGTGGATCCACTGCTTGGTATACAAAAATAGAAAAATAATTAACGAAAGTACCAAGGCAGCATAACCAACTAGAAGTTATTTGAAGCTGCTGCATATAAAAATCTCGAAACATAAAAATAAACTCCTGGTTAGCTATGTATTCCTGGTACTTTTACCTAAATATTATTTTAATTAATAAGTATTTAGTACATTTCTTGTGCAGTGGGTCTACGGGGAAGAAAATTATCTGTTGAATTACCCGTGGTCCCACTGGACGTCAAAACGCAGTCAGGCGCAGTGGGACTACGGGGAAAAATTTACCCGTGGTCCCACTAGAGGAACAAACCGGTGGGACCACGGGTAAAGCCTTAAACATGAATGACGTTCGGCCTTCATCACGTGTTGATAACAAAAACTACGATTCACAAACTAACTTTTGTACAGTTACTAGTAATGATAAATATACACTATACAACCTTATCGCTTTGACGCACACACGGAAACAAAGCTCTCTGTGTCCACAAATGTCATTCAATATTGTAATGTGACAAGGTTGCTTTTCTATGTTGTTGCACGTGACTGTACATGGTCTTATAAATGTTCTAATATAGAAACTTATGAAAACAGAGGGGCTCAATCAATTTAAATGTTTATTCAAAGTTCAATTTAAGCGAAACTACAATGGTCTGATTATAGTTTAGTTTTTTGTTATCTTATGCTTAACATTCATTACTGTAATAACAAATCTATTAAAAGAACTGATATTTCAAAGCTACATAAAAACTCTGATATTCAGTTACGCTGATAATCTCTATTATTACGGAAAAAAACGCAAAAGGAAACCAGAAATAACATTTCTCATTATAAATAAAATGTTAATGGACCGTAATAAAGTCGTGCAATACCAATTTACAAATGCCGAATAAGAAGGATTTCTATTTGATGTTATCATTTACCAGTTTATGCTAATTTAAGAGTAAATAATGTCTATTTTACATAAGTACATACGAACTTGACTCTGAAGGCCAAATATTGTTTGAGGTGTGACATTAAATATAGGAAGAATATGGAAACACTCAACTCTAAATTTGATTGACGCGGAACAAACAAAACAGTTAATAAATTAATGTTTTTCCCGGGACAATAATGTTCATAAATAAATTATTGGTTGTCCAAGAACAAAAATATTAATTAATGAATGGGATCAAACTTACAACCCCTAACGCAGTAGACAGGATCGCGTACCACGGCCATTCAATCGTATGGGTTTTTTAAAAAGTAAAAATTAAAGTACAGAAGAAAAATAACTAGAAAATAAGAACTATTTCTGCAATCGCGATGGTTCCAAATCAAGATTGAATGCGTTTAATATAAATATTTTTACTAAGACATTTGCTATCCAGTATGAAAATAAGTTAGTTAAATAAAGGCAGTTCCTAATTATTTGAAATAGCATTCTTCTTTATAACACTTGACATGAGTACCTCTACCTACCTACTATAATTTTCCGATGAACATTCTTGAAAAACTCTAACAAACCGTCACATAATAATCGTAAAAGTTTAATGTGCGATGGTTCGATACGATTGTTTTTGAAATTACACTCACAAAGTGATTTCTAACGTGTTGTATAACAGAGGTAACTCTCACATCACATGTGATGACCATAATGAACGCAAAGTTTCTATGGAGCTAATTCAGTCACGTCACCTCAATAATGACATTATGGAACGTCAAAATTATGCACATTCGATCGTGAATTCGACCGAAACAAACGCTTTTGTCGAAATTTCGGCTGAGCAAAGCTAAGATAAGATATCTAAGAAAAAGGTTATAGCCCGACTTTAGACAAATGCTATCGATGTTTAAAATGATTACAACAATTAAGTAGAATAAAAATTTGTAGTTGTTTGTTTAAAATTAATGACTCTTTTGACTACGATGTCATAACCATAGAGCAACGCGGCTTGTACAGTCGGCGAACTTCCCGGTGGACCAGTAGAGTTTTTTTAGGGAGGTTTTTTAAAAAAACTAGCATATATACTGAAAACGTTCATATCACAAATAATAGAACATTAATAGGCATTTCATTTCAATAATTCATTATTTTCTTAACCTTAGTACTTTCCGAGGAAACGGTTCCCAAAAAAAACTCTACTGGTCAACCGGAGAGCTCCCCGATTGCACCTTAGGGCCTGCGCAGACGACGGACATTGGAGGACTTTTTGTCCGCGACACGACCTTATTACTAAGAACATAAAGTTGAATAAATAACGAAGACTATCGCGTACTTTTTATGGATATACGCGATCTAAGTTCAATCTTATTTGGTTAACAATAAAGACGTGCTGCGGACAAAAAGTCCTCCGCTATCCGTCGTCTGCGCTAGCCATAATAGTTAGTATTCTTTGCTTGTACGGAAGCCGCATTGCTCTATGGTCATAAGGATGACATACCACGAAATGTAGAATAGTAAATGTGACATAATTAAAACGACTCTAAATCTCCCCTGAAACATTTGTAGTACCTGGTAGCACTTGATGAAGTTGAAAATGATATATTGAAGAATAACGAGTAATCCGGATGCGAATGAGAATGCGTATGTCTCTGATACCCAGAAACCACAAGATGCCGTTCCGATAGGAAAACTTGAGCATGTCATATGCGAAAGCGTTAAAGTTAAGTCATGCGCTATGCCGATCAACCATCGTTTTATTTTATACTGTTATCTTGATTTCGCATGCTGCGGCTACTGACATTTCATGACAATTTGACAAGATTATCGAAAGTGATGTAACGACTGTAAATTTTTATTTCTCTTATCGTTTAGCATCTATGGGAGATGTAGGTATGTGAAATTTAACAACTTCACCTGCATTCGGTTTCATTGAGAAGTGGGTGTGCTAATTGTGATAATTATAGGGGTCATGGACATGCGAACCTGCCATTCCTTCTTACTGTTGCAATAGATCCAAATTAAATTTCAACAATAGTAGATTTACTTTCAACAAAAGCAAGTCTCCGAAAATTACCTCATAATTATGATATTTTTTTAAATAGAAAATATATTGGTGGTAATAATAGTAGTTAGAACAGTGGGCCGGATACCCAAAGGTCGCAGGTTCTGTCCGGGAATAACTAGTGGCAGAGCCTATTTTTTTCAATATTTTTCTAATAATTTATCATGTCTAAAAACAAAAAAATAATTGAAAATACAAAAACTTAAAAATAACACCACATAATTGTTGCTTCTTCAATGAATTTTATCTCAATTTCAATCAAATTGAATGGTACATAATTACCTATATCTGCACTACAACAGCCGTTGTATTAAAATTAGATTTGGTAGATGTAGTTGATATCGATACACCTTTCAAAGCAATTTTCAACATCATCAAAGTGCGTGATGCAAATTTATGCTTACTATGCTTGCGATTTAAACTGTGTCAATTGGCTAGATCTAATATTAGCAGACCTTGTGCTTAAATGTAAGTAATCCATACGCGTGTGTTGAAACGTATGTCAACTCTATAACTATACTTATTACGTCGTCACTGAGATCATGCTTCTCTAAATTGTTCATTATACCTTGACACATAGATGTCAACCTTCGAATTTATGCGATTTTATTTTCAACGATAAGAATGCCGTGACTTCACATAAGCTTCGTAATCGAATCGCTCATTAAGTCATGAATAGTGATGTCAATGAGTAAGTGTGTACGCTTAGATGTGCTATTATAAAATATTGAACAAGCCTTAATTACTACGACAAATTTAACCTTCGCGTATAGACCAAAGCTAATGGACAATTTGGGTTTTTTATTATACATACATTATATATTGTTGGGGTTAAAGGCCGTTTTAATTACTTGAAAAAAAAAAATCCACCTTTAATGAATAGTACGCGCCCAACACATTACTAAGACATTGATAAAGGTGCGCACACTACACATTGCAAAGAGATAAGTATGAAACGAAAAGGGCTTATTGGTGTCTTACTTAAGTTTAAGGATAAAATTTGTGGCTTGACATATATTCAATCAATGTACAAATAAACAAGTGCGTAAGATACAAAATGTTGACTCAAATATTTGAAGTGAATTAAGCGTTTATTGATCATGCGTGGCCTTCGAGACGTCAGCGGAGGCTCTACTTGAATAGCCGGCAAATGTTGACTGACTGTCAAGCAACATCTGTTTACACAGCATTGAAAGGGATCAAATGAATAGCTACGTATTATTTGATTTTGAAAAATCATGTCGAGGTCTTTATTGTGCAATCATGAGCCAGCGTGATTGATGGATCTAAAGTTGAATTAAGAGTCAAGACCAAACGTAATTGGAGAAAGTGCAAAAACGTTTAAATTCTTTCTAGTAATCTGTGAACGTATCTTCACAAACGCTCTTTTCGTGTTTATTTTACTTTTTCTTGTAATTACCGTGAGTTTTTATAAGTTCCCATTATCGACATGTTGCTTTAGCAGTTACTGCACTTTCTTTTGGCTGTCGCAAATTTATTTCGATGCTTCTAAATTTGATTTTTCGCTCTCTTAAATTTAACAGCCATTATAAGAATGGCTGTCTTCTGAAAATTAAGAGATACAGGTCCACTGCATGAACGTTGAGTTATCCAGCCCCTTGCATTTGACCTTCTTCTATTAGGGTCAGGGAAGTGTTAATTCATTAACTAACGGAAACCCGAATATAATCGGACTTATTCAGGGGAAACCTCATTGGGAACAATGATACCAAATGCATTCACAATTAACGCCTTCACGGTTAAACAAACCTCAAAATTGTCTTACCCTGGTCCGAATTGGACGAGGCGAGCCGGCGCGCGGGAGTTTGGTTATCGCCTCGGAACTTTTAATTTAAAATAGCTAAGGTCAAAGTACATTAGCGTCAGAAGTTGATGGTAATCGCTCATCTGCTGAAGCTTATGAATGATCTGTAGTACTTAAAAAAGAAACAATCTTGCCGCCTGTATCACTTGTAGACGTTCAGTCATTTAATCATTTTGGTGTTAGAGCATCATCAGTTTGGTTTCACTATGACAGTGATTCTTTATCAGTTACGTAATAAACAATAGCGATGTTTGATCACATTTATATTTCATTATTAGTATTATAAATTGTGTTAGTTCATTTTAAAATTATTTATAGATCATAAGCTTAAGCTAAAGCTTGGTTTACTGATTCGTATTACTAATTTACGTTTTATTAAGAAATATTAACGTGTTTGCTAAAGAAAAATAGGAAAACTTGAAAGTTTAAATAGAAAAGCTCAAAACTATACGATATCCGGATGTTTTTAATGATAATTTTATGTGCGTACAAACTGAGTGCTTTCCGCTTTTTAGGTAAATGTTGATTTGCTACACCTAGAACAACTTACTTACATTTTCTTTAAGAAAGTGGGTCTTCTTTAACGTGGCAAATAAAGTTCCATAAAACATAAAACGACAAAATTGTTACACTATACCTAATCATAGCATCCTTAATACACTGAAGTAATAATAAGAATGCAAAATTATTTCCAGTTCATTTGAAATAATTTAATAGAATAATTCTTTATTGACAGTAGCTACCGCTTATAAAAGGCATTGAATTGCCTGCTACCGTACACATTAAAGAAATCGAATTGAGACCTAAGCACAATTCCAGTAATTAAATTTAATTATAAAAACAACAGACAACAGTTATTAGATACGGTTCAGAAATAATTGCCACAGAACACAAGGGTTAAAATCAAAACTAATGACAATGCCATTTCGTTACATCATAATTTCGAAAATTGACCTAATAACGTTGCAGTAGCAGTCTAGAGTCAATGAGCTAACAAGGTCGTCGAGGAACGAAAGCTGAGAATTCAATACAATGACTATTGTTTTCCCCAAGTCTAACCATTGTACAATGGACCTGATCTTGGATTAGACAAGCGAGGTGATAGGTTATCATCGCCGTAATATGGGTTTATTATGTTAGCAGCATCCGTGAATGTTTTGAAAGTACCATTTGTGATTTTCTATTTTATTTCCATCTCTTTAGTAGGCAATAAAACGATACCGTTGCAATTCACTCAAGTAAATTTATGATGAAACCCCATTATTTATAATAAAAAGTATCTTTATTAAAGTTCTGATAAATAATTATGGTTCAGATTATTCTACTTTACTTTCTTCATTGATGATTCACAACCAATATAGTAACTTAGTATTTAAAAAAGACAATTATTATATCAACTGCATCATTGTTCATATAGTTTTTCTTAGTGTATACTATTAAATTATTTTCAGTGTTAACTTAATTGACATTCTCATTTAATGTAACATTTCATTGAAACCCAGTATCAATAGGAGTCATTTTATTTTGATGAAACTCGTTTTGGTAGTAAACTGCATCGACCAATTCGGCTCGAATTAGTTAAGTCATCTAATATCAGACGTAACCGTTAAAAGAGAAAAGAAATCTGTTTCACTTTCATTTCTGGCTTGTCGCGTTTTCAATATCAAGGTCGGTGGACCTACACGTGGTCTGATGTTTAGGTAAGAAAAAGCATAGTTAGCGAACAGTTAACTTAGTAAATAACACTTAATTGCAATCGCTTATAGGTTGCAGTTGCTAAGGAAGATCCAAGCAAAAATTGAAACTGCAGAAAATAGAAGTCTATTGTTTTTCGAAGGTTTAGGCAAGTTTCTGCACGGTAATTAGTGAGAAACAATGTTAGAGCTGTCGACATTTTATGTCTCTATTTTTCAATTTGTATTCAGATTGTCGAATTTTTGGTGTCTAATGATTCGTGAATCGAGATTTTGAAGTTAGCTTAACCTAGTTTCATTACGTATAATACTTAAACACTTCAAGTACAGGGAATATTGAGGAAATTTATAATACATCATGTTATGAATTGTAATCCATATGGTACGACTCTTGAAAGGAATTCATATATTAATATTTTGATATGTATCGTTTCGATTTGGCAGGTATATGTATTAAGTACTGAATGAATACGTATTTAACAATCGTGTCGTCAATCATCACACTTTCTGCTACATTGTTCTGTGCAGTTCCTGATCGATAAATCTTTAATAACTGCAAGCGATCTCAAATTTTGAATTAATCTATGCACGATATCGCTATACTATTTTAAGGCGCTCTTTCTTCCTAATACATTGTACAGATTAGATCGCAAAACTTTAACAATGTATTGTATCGAAGAATCACAGAATAGCCCCAAGAGTTTGCCGTTTCGGCTATGTTGCTATAGCCTTGGTCACAAGCAGTCTGCTTGTGATCACGGCCACACCATACCATATTTGCAATACTATCAAATGTTGCGTTTTGGTCCCGTTGTTTTAATTTGTTTTATTTATTTATAATTATAATTGATCGCGAAAGTTAAAAATCTTATAGCCCCAAGAGATTTAGTTGCGTTTTTTTGTATTTTCCTTTCTCTTGATATTCTTAATAGTTTGATATTTGATTTCTTTATCTCATTTTGATTAGATACGAATGACGTTTCATGGACGTCGACAATAAGACGTGTTTCCCTATATGCATGGATGGAGCGATATCTGATCTGGTAATGTAGATTACGATATCGAGAATTAGTAGCTGGTACAGTGATTAAATCACGTTTTAGCTTATTCCTGGTATTATGAGGAACACTGATTGTAACAGATTTTTGTAATACTTTGTGAATAATTTCTTTGTCGGAAAATTTATGAACCTGATAAATTACGGTAGAGCAGTATTTGAAAAACCGGAAATAAAAACACAAAGATATTAATGACGGATTTGACTTTATTACCAACCTTTTACATCTTGTAAAAAAAAACCAAAGCCCATGCTTTTATCAATAAAGTTTTTAATTCAATAAATAAGTCACGCGGAAATCTAAGAAATGTAACAGTATATAATACCATTATACTGATACAAAATACACCCAATCAGACGATGAGAAGAGCTCAAATGATTCATAAATATTGAGTGAATGCTTCGTAGTTTCCCCTGTTCACCCATGTCGATAAGAAGGGTCTGTCAATCTGGATTTTCAATATGCCTTGTTTCCCCTCTCGTCTTTTGTTGGGTAGTGGCAAAATTTTCCTAGTGCAAATTGTGCTATCTATTTTTAGTTTATTGCAAGTCACTAATAGGCATGTCTGGGCAAATAACGATAATCTATACCGATTAATATAACAATCTTGTCTTGGTCACCTGTAAAAAAAATCTCGGTTTAACTTAATGTGTTTTTATTAAATAATTTAATTTTATGTCATGTATTTTATGCTTATTAACGTATAATTATGATACAGTTCGATGATTGTTATTACGAATGCACAGCAAAACATAACTAAATAATTTGTTTTAATTAACATCGTATTTACTGTTTTTATTAAAATTAATTCTATTTATTAGGGCTATTCGACTGTAGCGAGATAGTAATGAGAAGAGGTGGCGCGCGAGAGCGAGACCGATTTTGCAGATAAAGCGAAAAAAAAAATTAAAACCCCCTTCAAAAAGTAAAAATAAAACTATTTACCAAATCGTAATTCATATTTTTCAGGATTATAAAGAAACTACCAGCAAAATCTTAATAAAAAAATTGTGGCATCACACTTAAACTATGTAATTAGACGACGTTATGTTAAAACATACAATAAAAACAGTCGACTTGAGAACCTCCTTCTTTTTTGAAGCCGGTTAAAAACCACGAAATCCCTTTGTAGATAATAACTATAACGATTAAAGAGAAAATTAAAATAATATTGGTGTCCACTAATTAAACCAATTTCGAATAGTATATGTAACCCCATTTAAAAATAATCTTGAAAAGCATTTTTAAGGGGTCATTTCAAAAGTGTCGAGGCAAAATCATAAAATCGTGTTTCTGATACTTAAGAAATCTAGATAAATGTATGAAGAAATATATATCTTATCTTATTACCAGATTCGTAACATCTCTAAACGTCCTACAATTTTATACCAAAAAGTACGTAATTTTTCCGTACGTCGTCGTCCATGACGTGACCATCGTTTGCATTATAACATAAAAATAACAACTCAAAACGATAGATAGAGTATGTTTAATTAACTTCTCAAAAAATATTCACTAGCAGTAGTTAATCCCATCCTTAAACTTAACCTCCTTCATCGTTTAGCATACGTTATTTGAAATCGATACCGCTCGCTTTGATGACCGTTTTTTACGTTTTGCGTTAAAAACCGGTTTGCTTTGTCCAATCAGTTTGCATAGTACAGTTATGAGTTTTAGTATGCCGGGTATAAAAAAAAAAAAAAAAAATTAGTCGCTAATAGTTCGATAGGTAGATTGTCGGATGAGTGGACCAAGTAATGTTTATATTTGTTTTTTCTTTTGAACCTTTATTTAACTTTTGAGTTAAGTAAAAATTATGATTTTACAATATTTTTGTTTGAAAAATATTAAACAAGAAAATATATTGTATAGTATATTTTCTTGTTTAATATTTTTCACATAAAAATAGCATTGTAAAATGCAAAATTTAAAAAGTTATAAATATTTTTGTTTATTACATATCTATTATTTGTGAAAATTCTAAACTAATAATAGTAGTCATATTATGACTTTTTGTATTCGTCCAAGCTTTTTGTCATTTATTATTGGGCTGTCTTGTTTTTATTCGATACTTTGTCAATAAAGAGATATATTATGATAGGCAATAATGTATTAGAAAAAATGACAGGAAAGTCGTTTCTCAACGACGACGAATGTATAAAATTTTACTGAGTCCTCAATAACTTTGACTTTGACTTATGACTGTACTCCCTAGTCAGCTGTAACGACACCCACGGGAGAAGAAATAGTGTTGATCATGCTGCCATTGTCACGGTAGGAAAACAGTAAGACTAAGAGCGTTTTCACATAATCCGTTCCGATATCGGAGCCGACACCGATATGTCGGCGGCGACATCAGGGTATCGGATGATAATGATTGTCGTAATTTTGTTTTCCTATTTTAACATAATAAGTGAAAGGATAAGTTATCGTCCTGGATTCCACTTACTTCCTTCACCACGTAGAACTCATTTATATGCACCATTTTTAATATAAAAAAACACATACAAAATCGCGAGTTACTATGACTCTATGGTGAATAGGTGTACAATATAGTTTAATTACCAACCATTTCTATTCAGACACATAACACTATTAATTGTAACATTTCGATTAGAACAAACTGCAGGAGTTATCTCGTTGTCCAGAGATTTGAAAGTATTGTTCTTGACAATAAAGAGATATTAAAACAACCTATTGAACGCCTATCTCTAAGAAAGTTCTTAGATTGATTACTTATCTTGAAGTAATGATTTGTATTGTATTTGAGGTTATATCTTTATCGAAACATCACTACATTTGCTAAGGAACCAATAGCGTCCTAAAAAGAAAGAAAAAACGGTTCACATTGTTACAGTGAAATTGGTTATAATAACTAACAAGCTCAGCTATTTGAGGTTTGTCAAAACGGTATTTGTTAATATTGTATTTGTAAGTTTATTTATTAAGTGAGATTTGTTAAATATAGAAGTGATATTGTCTGATTACAAAAAACATAAGATATACACTTTAGCCAAATATCGGAATCTTTTAAGACCAATATTGTTTTTGATAGTGCTGTGCTTTTGTGATAGATTATCCTGCAATCCTCCATCACCGTACATCTATCACCTTACACCTATTGCGCAAAAATCATAAATGAATCGGAAGTAATAAACCTAACCTCATTCTTCTTCACCACTTTAGATCAATTTGTTGTTATAAAGTAGTTTATATAATCTATGGCTTTAAATCGGGTTTATTGCTCACTCAAACGACTTGTTATTTTTATTTCAAAAATCTTACCAATGACTTACTAACAAGAGGTGATTGTTGTATTGGAGTTTTTTTTTTGGAGAGGAATGACAAAATATTGACGGGCTAGGAATTAAGAAACGGCAGAGGTCACGAGAAGATGATACGCGATTTGTAAAGGTTAATAGGTCGTGATTTGACAAAATTGCATGTCGATAGCAAGAGTATTATAAAATGAGAGTTAAATAGGTTTGGCGAATTAAGTAGGAGTGACGAATTAGTGGAAAGCGGTGATTAAACTTAGGTGAGTTTTTATGTAAAATCTGTCGGGTGTTTGTAGAGTAATAGATAGCTGACAGTTGGATTTTTGTATTGATACATATTTTTGTCCCTTCCAACCCTTATGGAAGGTCTGTGCCTAAGTATTGGGACTTAAAAATGGCTGATGATTATGCCTGTTTTCGATTTCGTACTTGTTCGTTTGTTTCCTTAGAAAGGCATTAGCCGAAGCAGCGAGACTTATAAATAAATATTTCTTACACTCACACCAATTGACCTAGCCCCAAAGTAAGCTGCGTTATGGGATACTGAGATCACGGATATAAATACATATATAAGAATTTATATGTAGAAATACATATAAACTTCCATGACTCAGGTACAAATGCTCGTATTCATCATACAAAGATTTTGCATTTACGAACCCGGGACCTCAGAGTAGGCGACACCACGGAGGTCGTCAGATACTTTTAATACAAAAGGAACATAATTATACTTTTAATTATTACTTATAATTTACATAAACTTATTTTATAGTACCTACTTATATTTTTTTGTCGTATTAAATTTTCATTATAATCTAAAATTTATACAGCAATAAACCTATCATAAGAACAATTGAATTACTTACAAATGTAATCGATTTCACGTAACGATAAAAGTTGTCACTACAACACATATTATTAACAATATAATCGATTGAGCTCACAAAATGGTTTAACATTTGCTCATTGACACATTGACAGTCAACTTCAGAGCAGGATCGTTTTTGTTCCGTTTGCATAATATTTCTCGCTCTTTCTCTCATTACACTTGTCTAAAAGATTGACGGTCGTACAGCTTCGAAAATTGTCAAATGGTCATTACTAGATGTCAATCATGTTGTTTTTTTTTACATGGATATCAGACGCCACACACGTGTTTTTGCTGTTTGAATAGACTAATTGACGTGGTAATTGCAAGTTTTATTGAAGTAAAACGTTCAAAATCAGAAGCGGATAATTAATTGAACGTTCTGGCGTGGTTTGTAACACTTTAAGTGCTGTATTACAGTTTACAGCACGAACGTGGTGGTTAGTGCAATAACTGTTTAATAAAAAAAAAATGAAATCATCTATCGACGAATATGTTTGAAAAACTAAATATTGAACTAAAAAGAATGAACTGTCATGTTCCCGTTTTTTTAGTTTAGTTTTTTAGTTAAAATTAGCGACGTATTTTTTTTACCTTCAATGAAAAATTGGGATGAGATAAGGCATAATAATATAAACACAAGTAAGAAAATCATTTTGCAACGTTTTTTTTACAGTTTTCTTATCAATTTCCGCTAAACGTGTTTCCTACATGAAATGCTGCTAAGAGCTGCTAATGCGAAGTGCTAACTATTATTGGTTAGGTTTATGTTATAAGATAATCGATAGTATTTAGGCGCTTTTTTACAAAGTAAGTAGAATTACACGGAGATACTTTATCTACAGCCGGAACGAAAAGTCGATGGTGTGAATCGCATACCAGCGGGTGCCAAGTTATTTAACTGAGAACTATACTCTTAAGCTGGGTACTCACTTAATGTAGGGCAAGTGGGGGCAAGACCGCCCTAATAACAATCAGTCAATTAAAATATGGAGAAATCACAGAGCTATATCGAGATAGACGAAAAGTGCGCTTCAAACTGTACGAAAACATGTAATAAAAAACTTTTTATAAAAAAATTAAAACCGACTTCAAAAAACTAAAAAGCAAAAAATAAACCTTTTGGAGTCGGTGCCAGCCAAGGCATTCTACTTTGCGTCCTACTATTTTATTTTTCTTGCCTTGACTGGCACCGACTCCAAAATGTTTATTTTTTGCTTTTTAGTTTTTTGAAGGCGGTTTTAATTTTTTTATAAAAAAGTTTTTTATTTCACAATTTTTAAAGGTAGAACAGGTCCCGTACCTACGCTAATAATCTTATGTCAACTCCTCATTACCTTTTACAAAGCTGCTTTTCCCGGTGCAGGGACGTTACTTATTGAGGGGTTATAGCCTATAGGTATGTTGGCGAGGACCGATAGCTATTTAACAAAAAAGTTTCATCAAAATCCGCTCGGTAGTTATTGCGTGAAACTTCAGCTCGAACAAGAATCAAACAATTACCTGGATGATATAATTGTTTCATGACTTCCATGACATTAGGCCCCATATCTCCGAAGATTATCATCGGATCTCAATGAGACTTATATGGGACCAAATTGACAGTGTACCCGATCGAACAAAAAAACAACTATTAAAATCGGATCACCAACAACGGAGTAATCGGTATACATACATCGGACAAAAAAAAAAAATACGGGTTTAATTGAGTACCTCCCTCCTTTTTTGTTGAAGTCGGTAAAAAGTAAACTTTTATCTTTAGTTTGAAGCTATGAACGGATGCTGTCGCATCTATAACATTGTTACATTATTATAAAAAATATTACCAAATTTAATAAAAATGCAAATACTTTTTCTTTGTACAACCAGCGACACTGACACAACATGACAACACGGCCAATGAAAGAGTGTGACCATGTTGAAAAAATGTTGCTGTTCAATAAAAAAAAAACTTGAAATGGTAAAAACCGTTGTGCCCTCATATGTAGTTATACCCCCATCTCCCATACCTATCTGTAGCCCTAGCATGACAGGTTTTTATTGACACTCGTAGCTCGATAGCGTGTCACTGTCCGGGGGCTAATTGTCTAATTTAAAATCTATCGCAATCCCTTTCAATTCGTAATTTGTGATATGGAAGCGTTTTAAAAGGTATGTAATAAACAAAATTAAACTGTCTAAGCAATATGACAGACGAAAATCTTACAATCACAATACCTCTGAAAGGGATTGTGATAGATTTTAAATTAGACAATAAGAGCAGCAAGACAGCATCAGTCGCCACATCATATCACGTGATATAACTGTGCTCAGGCTAGAGGGCCGGTATCAAATGAGTTGATACAGTTACAGATACTTACTTTTCTCAAACATGCTTGGAAATATGAGCATTATTTTGACAACCTTCTTCGAGATAAATCGATATTGCTGTACTGGCCACATACATGCGAGCAGCGGCCAGCAAAAGTTGTATGAGAATTCATATCTGTAGTGTTTAGCGGCCAAATAAATTACATAGTAAAAATTTTAAATAGAAAAATATTGGAAAAAAAACAACTCGGCCTTGGATCCAAATTGATGGACTTACGTATGTGTGCCTCGGTTTCGCCTCGGTCCACATTTACACATGCGTCCATCAATGCCTCTTTTAGTGGCCGCTGCAATAATGAACTATTATGTGTCTCTCTCTCCAGTCGGACCACCAATACTTATGAAAGATCACGTCTACGTCGTCACTTGGTATAGAAGGAGATACATAACCGGCTATAGAAGGACTCATGGCTGCGCTTGACAGACTGATCGTATTTGATCACGTTTGTTAAGCAAATTTCGGCCAGGTCAGGTGTCGGATCGGTGACCGTAAAGTGGAATTTTAACTGAGCGCTTCTGTGCTTCGGAGGGCACGTTAAACCGTCGGTCTCGGCTGTTGTCATTTGATTACAGTCGATAAGCCAAATCAGAGGCTTTATTAACTCTGTCACCAGAGGTGGCCGCTAATCTTCATTCGATAAGAAGAAGAAGACCGGATATATCTCTTCGTCTGCACCCTGCTTTACCAGTGGCAACAACATAGATACTTAACCAACCCACTACACTGGTTAGAAAGAATATGACTTACAAATGACGATATTTCATTAAAATATAGCTTCATAACTACCTACATTAAAGAGAGTTTAGTAGAAATATTTTTTTTACGTCTTAAATGGCCTATTTTGGCTTAATGGTATAAAATGCGTTTTCTTTTATTTCGATCAGTAAGTCATATATATTTTTTTTTTGCAAGGATGTGTATCACCGCTTAGCGACTGACTTAGGTTTATTCAGCTATAAACATGAACAAGTGTTTTCACCAATTCGGAAAGGTGCCACGCTGAGATACATTTGGCGGTACTTACCAGGTTCATTATTAATAATACAGAATAAAGATCTGTTTTGGCGTCCCGGTGTTTTTGAACTGTACCCCTTTTCTTGTATATAACGGTCAAGATCGGTGACGGTTAAATTTTTTAGGTACTAGATTTAAGTTCTTAGACGTGGCTCTGAATATATAAACTAAGATTAGAATCACGCTAAAAGAAATGTGGTGTAAATTAAGATTTATTTTTAACCGACTTCAAAAAAGGAGGAGGTTTTCAATTCGTCTGAATCTTTTTTTATGTATGTTTCTCGATTACTCGAAGACGGCTGGACCAATTTGAGTATTTCTTTTTTGCTTGAAAGAGTAAACTTTCCAGGTGGTCCCATTGTCATCATGTCAGGATCTCATGATGGGATCCTGGAGAAATCCAAAGAACTCTTCAAATATTATAGGCACTCCTATAGCGGTTTCGGTGTTTTCTTTAGTAACTCATGCATATGCTTTTAAAAAGCATATGCATGAGTTATTAAATAGGTACTAAGGATTTCACGGAAGCGTTACGATTACTTTAATGTGGTTCATAATGCTTGTCTCAATTCATGTGATGAAGTTAAGCTGATGATGAAGTACCAGGTGAACTTCTCAATAATTAACGACCCTGCACCGGGAAAAGCAGTTGACATGAAGAAAGTAATAAGAGTAGGCAAGGGACTTCATCTACCTTTAAAAAAGGTGAAATAAAAAACTTTTTATATATTTATTTAGCTATACGAATACACCTTTATGCACCTGATGGAGAATTGAAAAATTGTAGTTATGGTTTAGGTCAAAACGGTAATGATAACTTGTCAATAAAAGCCGTTTGATTCGGAAAAATATTGTTTACACATCAATCTTCATGCAAAGTCAACGAAGTCTGTATATAAAAGAAGTTTCTATCTCAAAGGAGTCTATAAGTATGTCAAAAAAATCCGTAAGTCAAAAAAGGATCAGATATAATGTGAAGAAAAAAAAATGGGTTTTATGTCACTTATTTAAAGCACATGTGATTATGTTTTATCGTTAGGTACATTATGTTTTAATAAGTCATCTTACCACGTTGAGAAATATACTTGCATGACATCAAAAATGTATACCCAACAGGCGAATTCAATTTAAGAAATGAGTAATCAAAGAATTCAATTATACAAGTGAGCTCTGTTATTCGGAATGGCCACTGAACTATATAATATCCGGTTGGTTTTCTTCCAATAACCATGACACTTTCATTTATTTGAGCGATGACCAGAGATCCGAGGTGAATTGCTAAAATAGATTAAAAAGTTGAGTGTGAGCGGGGCGTTACAATAGAGGTTCTGTCCAAAAAAAATATGACTCTGCCATTGAAGTTTTGCAGTTATGATAGTTTTGTAAACATCTATAGATAAAAGAAATAGGTAAGCACTTTTTGTTGCTTGCAAATTATTTAATACAAGGCGTTATCTAATGCTAGTACCGTTTGGAGAATCTTGCTAGACATGATATTAAAGAATTCAAATATGGCGACTTAAATAATTTGTATCAATCTGGAATAGGTGCTTTATGAATTTTATAGCTACATAAAAAAAACGTGACGCTTAAAAAAGAAACTCCAACTTTACTTATAAAAGATCTTATAATTTCTTTTTTGTCACATTTATTTTAAAAAAAGAACAAAAACACAATATGTAAGAGGATTCATTTCGAAATTATCATTATTTGCAATGCCAATTTCGAAATAAGTCCTGTGATTTTTTGTTTATTTTACGTTTTTGTTTACAGCATTAAGCAATAAGATAATCCAATTTTTACTAAATTCTTTAACATACAGAGGAACCCAAGAACAGTAACAGCAATTAGATTAAGTGAAATGTGACGCAACGTGGTAATCAAACAATTCATTTGTTTTCTAATAGGTACGTATCATGGCGGAGGCAGGTCGGTAATTGATTGACATGTGACATAACCGGCGCAGGCGCCGCCGGCAGGCACCTACCACATGGATTGTTTAATAATTTTAACGCTGTGCCGTTTATTTAAAGCCTGATCAATAAAATAATAGAAACCCACATTGTTGCGGAAAACATATATTATAATTTTATTTCTGCTACTGCATTTGGCATAAGTAACAATGGAAATGCGATAGCCCCTGGCAAAGCTTCTTTATTTTTCTATTCAGGTTTTAGTATATTTCGGTAGCAGAAAATGTGACAGACAGATATCATATACTTATATAACAGATTCCTGAATTAATTTTTAATAGATTTAGAAAATAAAATCTAGTAGGATAGTAAGGTTTATAAAAAAATGACGAGACAACTTCTGTTTTTTTAATAACACGCAATTCAATAAAACTACAAGCTCGTTTTAATACGTAAAACGCTGCTTATTCTAATTCGCGTTCAAAATATATATTTTTTGCTTTAAATAAGTTGCAATCTACCTCCGCTGTGTTAACCTCAAAATATTGGATTAAAATTAGTAAAAAATCTCTAGTATACAAAACACTTTTCCATGTATCACATAACAACCCTAACTTTTCACTTTTGGAGTTCATTAAAAAAAAACAAGTGAATGTCTTGGATCTGTAAGAAAAACAAGACAATGCAGTGAAACTAAAAATACCCCGCCTGAGCCGATAGCCCACCGACACCGACATTGTCGGAACCAGCCGGACTTTCGCTCCATGTTGGTTTATCAACGTTTTCTTGGCACTACTGGATCGCAGAACTATTCTGGAAAAATGATACGCGATTTTGAACCCTAAGTATATTTTTTTCTATTAAACTTAAATGCAAAGTAAACATTTTAAGCTGATACTTTTTAATTGAAAAATACTAGAAAACATCGATGCGACTCACAAGTTTGTACCTGCCTCAGAATAACTTGTAAGTTGAGTCGATTTTTTCTGCTAAAATGTAATGATAAAAGGAAGCGTAAAGTTGAAGGCAAAATAAAAATTTTAAGGGCCGGTTTCACATAGCTTAAATATATCAAATTATCCTCCAAGATAATTTGACATATTTCAAATGATCTGTCACATAAGCTATCCAGTACTTTACGGTTTTTTTTACCATTTTTATATTTTATTTTTTATACTCATGATTTTTTGTAGTACATCTTTTGGAGGTGGAACCGGCCCTTTATTTGTTAATTTTAATACGTACCAAACGTGAGCAAGCACGTCCGTCAAGGTTAAAAAGGTGCTTCAAATTCTCAATCAAAATAGTAAAACATAAAATCACATTAATGTGAACATAATGTCCACTTGACTCATAATTATGTTGTCTTGGCATAGTAAACGTTCAATCAAAACACCTGACATTGACAAGAAGACTCGAGCTGACATATTGAAATGCGCTTGCACAGAGACAAACACATGACACTTGTGCAAGATCTTAGAGCCTCGCAATCCGTCACCAAACATTGGCCAATCTAATGACACGTATATGACAATTTATTTCGTAGTTCTGATTAATTATTGACGTTTTGGTTATGTCCCAATATGATATTTTGATGATTTCCTAACTTAAGCTGTCATATTTTAGTCGATTTTGATTGAGTTGCGTTGGTTAAAGTTCACATTCTTACTTTTTAAACTAAGAATTTTGGTGTAACCTTGGATGAATGTGTAAACAAAAATTGTTTCACCATATAACCTAAGTGGCTAGATAGCCGGGCTTTTTTCTAGTCTTAAAATGATCGTAGAAAAAGTAGCATAGTGAATGCAGAGTCATATTATGACTCTGTATACTTTAAGTATTTAATGTACACTTATGGTAAATTTTAAATAGAAAAATATTGGAAATAATTAACTCGGCCACAAGTGAATTCTCAGACGGGAATCGAACCCGCGACCTTTGGAAATCCGGTCCAATGCTGTAACCGCTGAGCTACCGAGACTTCGATTCCCGTCTGAGAATTCACTTGTGGCCGAGTTAATTTTTTCCAATATTTTTCTATTTAAAATTTACCATAAGTATAAAAATAGCATTGAAAAATGCAAAAATTACAAAATCATATTTAATGTATGCCAAGTCAAGTCGATTCTGTTTAAGTATATTTCTATTTAATTTAATTATTTAATTTTATGATTATTTTATACTTCATTAATTATTAATTTCCTCATTGTCAGAATAAGTTTAGAAATATAAGAAAATGTTAGGAGTTTACACTGACCATAAACTTTTATAGCGGAAATTCGCACGTAAAAGATTTATTTAACATAAAGTATTATGTTCAAAACTCCTTTACAACTGTTAATTGAAGACTGAAGTATAATAAAATAAAATGTTGAGGCTTGTTAATAAAATTCTTAATGAGGAGCCCGTGGCGCAGTGGTCCGCGCGCTCAGCCTGCGATAGTTGAGGTTAAGCAACTTTCGTAATGGTCGGTGACAGGATAGGTGACCATAAATTTTCGAAAGGCACGTTAAGCCTTCTTTTATGATTTTTGAATTTTTGCATCTTTCAATGCTATTTTTATACTTATGATAAATTTTAAATAGAAAAATATTGGAAAAAATTTACTCGGTCACAAGTGAATTCTCAGATGGGAATCGAACCCACGACTTTTGGAAATCCGGTCCAATGCTCTAACCGCTGAGCTATAGAGACTTGCGAACCACCGTCGAAATTCTCCAATACTTTTATGTTTTTAATACGCGTAATAGAACAGATTCTAGTGTCATCATGATATATGATGACACAGTTGCCATGTGAAAATATTATAGTAATTCAATGTTTCAAACATAAGGATATCATAAGAGCACCCAGATATGTGAAAAAAACAGTTGTGCATCACATCAATGTTTGTCCAGTACGCCATCGAGTCAGTACGATTCTTAAAAGAATAACAACATTGTACGTAGGCATTAAAATATATTCTAAAGACATTCTATAAAAATATTACCAACGCTGGCAAGCTAGAACATTTCCCTGTACAACTAACGCCGATAATACTAAATCACCTGAGTCAAATGAGGATACTTCCGTCAAGAATACCACGAGAATTCCTGCAGAAAGGCATCTAGGAAGTGCTCAGTATTGAAGGACGTAATCGCAGCAAATAAATGCATAATCTACTAAAATGGCATCACTTGAATTCATCTCTTACAGCCTAAGGCTGGTCATTAATAACCCATGTTGGGCCTGTCGCTTTGAAAAACGGTACATTTTACTATTCAACTCACATACATAATATCTTAACGAGAATGGGGTTGGCTCTCCTACGATATGCAAAGTCTTACTTACTAAAGGGAAACGCTAATTCTGTGGTATGGCTTAAAACGTAAGCTATTCGCGATTGATAAAGTACCTAGGATTTTTCGATATTAATGATATCATTGAGAAAAAGCTTTCTTATCCCTAAAACCGTATGTACGACCAATTATTATAAAAAAGAAAATGTTTTTGTAGAACCTTATAAGCAACCATTACGTCAGTTTTTGTAATCTTAAAACGCATTGCAAAAGTTTTGTGTATTTCGTATTTTTTTCTCTCTTTATGTTAGTGTTACATTATATTGACATAACATCTTACTCAGAGAACATATTATTATGTAAGCGATCTTATTTTTTCTGACTATTTCATTTATATAATTTATTAGCCTGCGGTTTCACCCCCGTGGATCCCGTTCCCGTAGGAATATCTGGATAAAATGTAACCTATATTACTTTTCGTCCTTTCAACTAACTCTATGCCAAAAATCAAGTCGATTGGTTGCTTAGTAAGTGCGTGAAGGAAGGAGAAACAAACCCACTGTAACATTAGTTAGGATCTTAGTAGTTGTCAAATGTTCATAGTAGTTGTCATTTGCGTTTTCATAGTAGTGTAATCAATCGATTAATGTAATAATCGCTTGTCGCCTTTAAATCGTACCACACACGAGCCCTAGGCTCCGCTGATGTGCTGTCCTCTTACTTTCACCGTTCTTTACGGTATCACTCAAATCTCCTATCTCATTAGTATAGCGCTGGCAGGGACTGTAACACTGTGTTTTAATCTCCCCGATTCTATCTACTGCTTTATGGACCCAATATTTGTTTTAATAGAGAAACCAACGGCTGGACTCCAGGAGTAAAGCTAAGTTATTTTATCATGGTGTTCGGTAAGCTACTTCATTTGCGTTTGGCAGTCAGTGAATGGAAACTGAGTTGAGGTTTTGTAGAAACTGTTGGGTGTGTAGATTGTGTGGTCTACTAATTGTGGAAATACGAGTATATACGTTTGTTAAAGTAAACCGCGTGATTGAAACCCTGTGGCAGTACTTGTGCGTTCTTTTTATAAAAATAACTAACAATGTCAACTAGATTTTTTAAAAGAATGCCATAAAAGATTTTCCTCATTAGGTGATAACGATAAAGGACACGTTTTATTAGGTACACGACCAAAAAAGGCATCATAATATATTTTTTATATAGTTCCGTGTGCATTATGAATGCCATTTACAGTACGGTTAAAGGCACTTATCCAAGTTGCGCATTGGGTTCCCGCAAAAAGTTTTGTTTCACACTTCTTTGTTACGTTGCGTCTGGCCCCTGTCTAGTCTGTGACAGTTACATTTTCCCGCGTTTATTTCCCAGAAACGTCAAACGTCTACTGTTTTCTAAGCAAACGGAAGCAATTAGAACCATGTGTATTTATTTTAACTCCACTTCACTAGTTCAGTTAATCGGCTCAAATCGCTGCTAACCACAGCACGTTTCGCCTCAGAATGGTGAAGTTAGGTAATTTGTACGTTCTATTTGTTTTTTGTCCTCTAAGGTCAAAGATGGTGTAAAAAAAGGTGTATTATGTTCAAATTTTCTTGATGTGGTTTACTGGTTAAGTTTTTGCGATAAATTGTTTTATTCTCTTGAGACGAAAATAAATATGATTTGACGTACAGCTACCGCTCTTATAGGTAAGTCGTTTATCGTGTGAATGCGGTTATCCACTTGCCGCGTCCTTTAAACAGCTATCAGCGTGGGGGACGTTGTAAACAAATGTCCAATCGAGCACACCCGAATATCGCCTAAAAGTGGTCGACCGGGAACATCTTCGAATGTATCTACACCAGCCTCATCCTCATCATCCGTATAAACTTGGCGATCACATGATACATAAGTATCAACTTCAGTATCATGTCCACACCAATTTAAGACGGCCAAAGCGCATTTCGTAAAATCAGTTGGGCAGTCAATTTCGTGAATAATTTAAGTGTTAATAGGTTTTTTGCGCAGATTTCTGCCAGCAGGGGGCTAGTTAGCATCACAATATATAAAAAAAACACTGCCACAAAACTAGTTGCCAGATGAGTATTTGTATAAAAGTTTGTTTTTGTCTATTGTATTTGTTCAAGTGGCCAATCGGATTGATAGCAAAAACAGTGCATCTGAGCTGCCCGCTGTGTCCGTGCTGAGTTTGTGTCTTCATTAAACAATATGTGTTTTTTTATTGCAAAATCAGCCTATGAAGCTTTATCTAAACGGCGTGAGTTGAAGCCTAATGATTGTCTATTTGATAGTTTCCACAGTCATCAATAACAATATTTTCATTTTGATGAAAGTGTCCCTCTGTCGCTCGGAATAACGGCGATTTTCTGACATACTATTGACTGTACGTCTATGGCGAGGGGTTCATACATACCGATTCCAATCGGCTTCCCTTTTAGAAATCTTACCCCACCGATCCACTATACAGTTGAGAGAATTTTGGTCCGGCTTATCTTCTCCATATTTTGGCAACTGTCCATACAACAATTTGTAGTGATGATCACCATTGCAAACAATTATCACTCTAGACTTAGTTGTAATATTTGGTAGTAACGTGTTCTCTATACTTGCAATATAAGTTATGTTATGTAAAGATACAACAAGTTAGCAATGTTTAATCACGGTATTGTTATTTGTCCGTTAGATAGGATTGTATTTAACTGGTCAACAAAATACTAAAGATTGTATTTAAAGGTCATCAGCATCTTCCTAATTCCGAAAATGCCTCTAAAACTACTGAAATTCATTTTGATCTGCCTGTTCACTTAGGTAGGTAGGTTACTACTTTTTAGAGGTGTATGTTGTTTCATTTATTATATGCTCTTCATAATGGTACAACTAGCAAGCAAGGTTATTTTTTATACAAGAAGAATTTTTTGGACAGTTACTATAAATTCATCAATGATAGATAAATCTTTCTTTGCCAGTTGAATATTGTTTACGGCTACATTAGCCATAAAATGTAATGTCATAATTAGTATTTTCTTTTTGTGATGGAAATAGACCTTACTGATATGTTAAGGTCACTTTTCAATTTGACGACTCTGTATGAAATAAAACAGGGAGAAAAAAACAGCCTTTGACGAGTTTCTTGCCGGTTCTTCTCGTCACAAGGTCTCCCGCCGTAGGGTTTGTGAACCGATGGCGTAGCTTCTTTGACGTTTATAAGTGCTTGTAACATCCTAGACTGAATAAATGATATTGACTTTGACTTTGACTTCAAACCCAAAGCGACCGGTGTCCAGAAAACAACTGAATATCTATTGTGTCTCATAATCCGGGGCCTGAGGTTAAATGACTTCACAAAGTAAGGGCAAACACAAAAATCGCTACACAAAAAAGCCATCTTTTTCCTTAACTAATAACCGTCCAAATTTGTCAATGTTTCCTTTTAAGGCCTAGTACACGTGACGCGGTTGAAGGTCGAAGTCATTTCACATTAAGATCGTCATCTTGCGCGTGTTTCTCATAGCGTACGGCTAGCCTACTCGATGACATTGTTGTGCCAAAACTGACTTTCGACATTCAGTGGATCGTGAGAATCAAATTTTAGTTCATGTAGTGAATTTATTGTTTAGATTTTTTATTATATCACCACTGTTATAGTTTTATTCAAATAACGTTTAGTTCTAATTAGAATTGTACTGTATCACAAACTGCATCGGTTATGCTTGGGTGCAATTTATTAATGGAAAACATGAGAATCTATCATATGTGCAGTACCTAGTCGATTTTTGTTTAAAAATAGTTAATGAGATGAGTAGGTATACCTACATATTATCAAATACTGACGGTCGTAATAGTATCAATGGGTAAGTTAAAGTTTGACGTGATGTAGACTTTAGTAAATAATGTTTAGGTTTTTATGTAAAACAAATATCGGGTTTCTTACAAGTCCGACCTCCCAAGGCTCCGACCGCACTCTGAGAAGGCCGCTTTGTGATGACACCATACCGTGCGGTTGATATCATATATTAAGACCGGATTATTAAAGTCTATTCACTATTCTATTTATTACCTTTTTAACAACATAGCTTTATGTTTTTTTTATAGAAAAAATCGATTGTATTTAATATTATATTTTGTTTTTTTTTCACAGACGTTCAGTCAGTTTCCTAGTTATTTATATCAGTTTCAATAATCTTTATCTTTATCTACAAAAATTTTAAAATAAATATAACAAAACAAATGAGTAGACAAAGTTAATATAAATTCACAAGAAATCGAGTAAATATTTACACCGTCATTAAAACTTATTTTTAATTCATAACCATATTAGCATTTGACCGACTTTATTTTGCAGATTACGCGTTTGTAATGTCTTTCGATAAATTGCTGTTTGTGGATTTTGAGTTATCTCTACTCTATATTGTTTATTGCCTATAAAAAAATCATAGGAGATCATTATTTTTGGGCCGTTTTAAAAAAGTGCCGGCCAACAAAAAACAATTGGTATGTATGTAAGAACTGGTCGTTTGGAGCAATACTTGATAAGTATAGCACAAAAGTTGTAGGATTTCTCTAAATCAAGGTATACAAGTTCAAAGATAAGCCATTTTTAATACATTCCTTCATTTCTAAAAATACTCAAAATGCAAATTGAATACAAATTGCTAAAACTAATGATCCGAAGTCATCGCGAGACAAAACGATTTAATAGCCATATCAACTAGTGCTCCAAACAACCATACATACCAATTATTTTTTGTTGGCATACACTTTTTTAAAACGGCCCAAAAATAATGATCTCCTTTGATTTTTTTTATAGGTAATAAACAATATAGAGTAGAGGTAACAAATATAAATACTTTTATAAAGCGGCCCAAAAATTTATGGAGCATAGATGATCTCTTTTCCCGGGCTCTCTATATGATTTTGTTAGATAAAAAAATAAAATAATAAAAGTATGTATTTTTGATATTTTACATCTTGATATTATTTATACTTTATATAATAATTAACAATAAGTAAATCAATTCAATCAAACAGTTTTATTTTGAAGGTACTTAATTTTTCTTTATGGCAAGCGTAACCTACTTTGGTTTACGTAAGTAAATAATGCTTACTAAGGAAAAAATATATAAATAATAATAAATACCTATTTATCAAACTTACAGCTTCGCTACAATCTACGATCGGAAGAGAAATTACCGTATCGGAAGAGGAATTACCGCTATGATTAAGGCATGTATCTCGTCTGGGCTAAATTTATCTCCACCCCTGACTTGTCTCTAGTCCCGTCTGGGATAAAATTATCCTTTCTGACGTGACCTTGACAGAGGACCCCCCTCGGCACCCCATGGGGTATCCCGAAGGATTTCCGAGGGCGCTTTACAGTATGCTATTAACAAATTGTTGGGAAATAAATATTGGTCTGTTCTGTTGGTTGGAGATTCATCTGTTCATTAATTTAATGTTCATGTTTAAAGTTGTTTTTTCGGTTAGTAAAGGAATGAAACGTATAAAATATTTAAAAACGATATGTTTAAAAAAAAAATAACGACAGAATAAACGGAAATGGTGAGTGTATGTATCGCATCCACAGAACAGTCTGTTCTGTGATCGCACCCGCAGTACGAAAATAACGCCCTTTTTTCTATAGCAAGTAAACGATTATTGGATTACCTTTGACAATGCTGCTTAACAAAAAGCAAGGTTCTATTTCTAGTTCTACGCAAAACATCCAACAGTATATTGATTGAAAAGGGAAAATCCTTGAAATAGTATGGAATCCTTGAAAAAGAAAGGAATGTGGAAAGCTCCTTTATTAAGTTCCTAACGGATGTCTCAAAAAGAATGTGTTAATGCTATTTATATCGTACCTGCGAAAGTTTGAATATCTATTGCTCCATTGCTCGATCAATATAGGTAAAAACGGCTGAAAAGATTCGAATTTTTAGAAAACAAATAGTTAATGGCCTGAATTAAAACTAAGGATCGTTTTCCCGATTGATGCCTAGGGATTTTCCAAATGTCTAAGCGGCCAAAGTCGCGACCGGACGCTACTATTTATTAAAAGTTGGTTATTCAAGGTATGTTCCCTGGGCCATAGATGGAAAATTCTCTTTAATGAAAAAAAGAAAATGTCTGCCGCTAGTCCCGTCTGCGGCTAACATTTAATATTCACAGTGCGTCGCCATACTCGGCTTGATTTCTGCCGCAAATTGGTCGCATTGCAGAAGTAAAAACCTTCTACTTTACTTAGTGGCAATTTCCAATTTTGTTTTTTCTGCTTAAAATTCCAAAAGCCAAGATTTTTTGGTAAATGCAATATATATTAAACAAAAAAATATACTAGAAAAAAACAACTAGTCTCATGTCGCCCTGACGGGTCAGGGCAACATGAGACTAGTTGCTTTTTTCTAGTATATTTTCTTGTTTAATATTTATCATACAAAAATAGCATTGCAAAATGCAAAATTTATAAATGCAATATATTGCTTTTTTGCAAGGTTTGTGTCAAACAAAATCTATCTCATTTCGGATGCTACTTTTATTAGCTATAGTGTTATGATTGATGATGATACTTAAGAAAAAGGTAACTGCGCTGCTGGTTCTCGTTATCTATAACGCGTAGGTTATGATAATTCAATTCCACATTTTATCTTGTAGCGAAAGCTGAAACACAAAACTACCGATCGTATTAGAGATGATTTAGCTACGTATATTTTACCGTAAATAGAAAACTTCTTTGATATAAAAATGTCTTCCGCCGAGATTTCGTCTAAACTGCCTGCGGCGGAAATTAACGAAGGAAATTCAATCAACACGGGATTAATAGTGGAACTCTTTTGAAATTGAACAAATTCCGACATTTAATTGATTTCTCTGCTGTGTTAAAGATGTCTTTGCACAGTTTTTTTAGTGTAATTTAACGTTTCTAGAATAATACAAGGTTAATTGTTGTGATGAAATTATTTGATGAGTTTTTTTATTGAATGAAAGAGTCGATGGTCCGGAACTCCGGAAGTTGTTTACATATTTATTTACATGACTGTTTTTTCTTCTTCTAAATAATGATTTTGTTGAAAACTAATAAGTAACAGTACAGATTTTCGTCAATATCGTAACTTCTATTTAAAACTGACAAAATTATAAGTTGCTAACATTTTTTTGCTAAAAGAAAGTTTGTCTAGAGGCCGTGCAGAGCTGTTCTAAAAGGACTTATATCGCAATAAAAAACATTCATAATCAATGAACAGAGCTTTTAATGAAAGGCCAACCGGCCGGCCTCATTTATCAAGCTTTATAAAATGAACAGTCTTATTTAACCGCGTATTTAATTAGCACCTTTAATGCGTCTCGGTCGGCCGCTATAAAGACGCCTCTACACTCCCCCGCCTCTGCGTCGGGATGCGATCGATACTCCCGTCTGCACGGCCGCGGCCCGCAGTGCGGACTGACCTTGCATCGGGTTTGTATGCAGGCCGTTATGAGAGACGATATAACCTCTTTTTTAATTACGGCTCGGGATTTTGTATTTTGAGATTTGTAATTTGGAATACCTATGATAAAATTTAAATAGAAAAAAGTCCGGCTTCCTAAAGGTCATGGATTCTAGTCCCATTTGAGAATTCACTTGTGGCCGAGTTAATTTTTTCAATTTAAAATTTATCATAAGTATAAAATAACATTGAAAAATGCCATTATTCAAAAATCATAAATTGGAATATCTTTCGAATATTGAATTTATAGTCTTCTCAACGTATGGCCATCGGATATCAATATTTGAATAGGAAATTCTTTAATAATTAACTTTCAAAATAAGTAGGTATTCCTATTTTTTGTAGTAAGCATTTGAACATCTAGATTATTTTGAATAGTTACTAAACTTACAGTCATGCTAAACATTTTAATTTGCTTATTCAAATTCAGAACTCGATAATGTTAGATATATCAGCGTTTTCTGTTAACTGAATTTCGAAAGATTGTTCTGGTTTTAATAATTATAACTAATAACTAGTCTCATGTCGCCCTGACGGGCTTTTTTCTAGTATATTTACTTGTTTAATATTTATCACATAAAAATAGCATTGTAAAATGCAAAATTAAAAAGTTAAAATATAACTAATAAATTATATTTGTACATTATGTTTATTATGGATGAGTTTGTATAGTCTTGTTTACCTGCTAAATATTGTGTATTGTTTTTTGTTCATATGACCTCCAGGGTCGTTGTACAAACTTTCATTGATTCATTCTAGTATTTACATAGACACTACTCTCAATGATACATTCAACAAATAATGAATGTACCTACTCAATTGTTATTGTTATTTAATGAGCAAAGTAGTTTTTTCCCTTTTTTAAATGAACTTTTAATAGTGAATTTAAATCTGTAAAGAAAGCATAAAAGTGTATATGCATGCATACCTATCTATAATAGTTTATGTCCATGTCCAGCCTCAGCTCAGCGTCAAAATCGCGCTAGCCGTTAGTAATGTTTTATTGAAGTCAAGTTTTGTACGCTCACACGATTTCAAGAATACTTGTCTGCAAATTCTCTAGTATACTGGTCTCCCAAGCAGACGAAGCGTAAGTATCCCGCTAGCCCTTCCGGCAAAATAGTCTGGAAAACAGACATACTTCGACGGCCTCACTTTAAGCAACAAAATTCGAAGAAAATATATCGACCGTTGTTCACGCAACGCGTTTCCAAAGCCTTTGCCGGTAGCCTGTTAATGGAAATAATGTTGCAAAAAGCACAATGGTTGGTGTAAAACAATGGTGCGGCGTCGCGCGTCGCCGCTGGAGCGGCCTTGACCGTCAACATCCGTCGTGAGTCATGGCGACAGACCTTTATCACTCCAATGATTGGTAGATTGAAACATTCTATGGACAGGTAACTACAATCCAAAGCAGCATCAATACTGCAGAAAGAAATTTATCTAGAGTTGTTGCGAAGTCTACATAATACGACTAGCAGAAGCAAAATCAAGCACATTTTTTCTAAATAATATAGAAAGATAAACGTGCCATACTTGGCACGAAAACTAAAAGTAAAGAAGTGCAATGTAAAATGCCCAATCGATGATGGATTAGCTAGCGACTCTAAAACGCTTAATTTTGACTTTTAGAAGTAAATTTTTTGGTCTAGATTTTATCATCTTTCTTGAGATAAAAGTTTATCACAGAAGCTTTACCAGCTACATTATAATATAAAAAAATCTGTCACAAAAAATTATGGAAGAATAACAATATTTAATTTAATATCAAAGAGCTGTTTATTCTTCGTCTAAAAACATTATCGTAGTTCTCCATTTAACTCCACAAGCATCGTTGCAAATCTTTTGGGAGTCGGGACGCAAAACTGTTTCAACTGCATCTTTTTAAACACTAGAGCTCTCCCGGCCCGTTGTTTATTTTCCGAGTGGAAATGTAAAACAAGATTATTTCGCCACTTCTCCATTTTCCTACTTAAGTTACTGCATTTGGATGATAATGAACTGGAACAACGTTTCGTTAAACGTAAGATATCTTTTTTTATCGTAATTTGAAGAACTAACCACAAAAAGTCGAATCAGTTATCGTGAAGACGTTAAATTCGATTTATGAGATTGCAATATCGAATGCTTACGATTGTCTTTTATTATAACTTCCTCAGCCTTATTAATATACGTGGAATAAGTTACACTTAGGAGTAAATCGGATGCTGTCTCTATCTTCCTTTTGACGAATAAAAGTGACAGCATCAGATTTACTCCTAGGTATAACTTACTGCAAGTTTATTAATAAGGCTGCCTATGTCTAGGGGTAGCCCGAACACCGCTTTATCACGTGATATTATATGGTGCTGCCATTGATAGGGTAATCAACGGAACAAGAACAGGATAGTGACACGCGTTATCGCACTAAGTACGAATTGTCGGTAAAAGCCACTCATGCTAGTAGCACAGACATATATCGAGATAGACGAAAAGAGCGATTCAAACTGTATAAGAACTTTGCGTATTGAATTTTTCGTATCTACGATAACATCACGAGCGAGATTTAGTAATGTGGAAATGTTATTTATTTATTTATAACACTTTATTTGCACACACACAGACAGAAAATACATGTACCTATAAAAGAAAAAACATTGAACAAGATTTGTTGTACAAAGGGCGGCCTTATCGTTTAGCAGCGATTTCTTCCAGGCAACCCGTACGACACAAAAACTGGTAGAAGGAATGAAGGTAGTTGGTGCGTAACAAACTGATGTTATTGACGAGCTCTTGCAAGAAAGCACTGCAGAATTAACCATTTTCGTTTCTGCGTGACGCGTGTTTTCATGGCAATGGTCTCAAGCGGACTGACTTAGGTCGAAAAACTTTGACCGTGGCTCAAACTTTTGACAGGCAAGATAGGTACACTTATACCGTCCATCTCGATTTAAGTCTGTGGCTAAAAGTCAAGTCAAACAAAGGCATCAACGACTGTACAGTATATGTCTTGATTGGTTTGTGTCATTTCACAACTTGACGTTGTTATTTTGACCTCTTGTAATTGATCAATTAACATTTTGGTAACAATCGGCCGAAACGTCAAAAGTTAAAAATCAAAATAATAAATGCAACGTAACTACATACTCAAATTGTATAACCGTTTATTAATTGATCACTCTAAGCCAAAGTTTTAATGTACTGTCATACATCCTGTATCGCAATTTTCTACCCATGCCAACTTCCAGATTGCTGAACAATTCTGCGGACTATTATGAAAGCTGACTAGAAGAAGTAATAGGATGAAAAGGATAAACAGACGTTGGCATAACTCCTTCAGGATGCGCGGCCAAGCTTGCAGTTCACTTTGTTAAAATAAATTGCGATGTCGCTGCCAAAAATATAGAGTTTACGACTCAAAACGAATTAAGAACGCAGTCGTTCATTAACGTATTTGAGATATTAACTGGGTGTAATTAGGAAGCAGGATAAATCCATACGTTCTAGCTAGGTTATGACATAACTGTAAATTATTACGGCTAATAACGGTTGATTATTTTTACGCAAAAATAAAGTGTTCAAAAGTTTGCACAAGGATCTGGAACAAGGTCTACACGGAAATACAGTGGAAAATTGTTGTTATAAATTTTAATGGATAAAGCAGAACATCACATCGATTTGATTTGATTGACGTAAGACGAGTTTCATTCGAGTTCTTTTCATAACAACACGTGTTGTGAGACTCCATGTTAACTCCATGTACCGTACAATTTCTATATAATATTAAAAATATATTCACTTGACATTGGCGAAATCCAAAAGGGATACGCCACTAATTAAAACGAAGAAGAAGACATTAGACTGCACCTTGGTCTTATAACTTCAATATGCCTTAAACTATTTCATTTAATATTTTCCAGCAGAAATTGTAAGGGTTTAAAATAGATTTTGATTTATTGTGCTGTATAAATTGGGAAAATTGATCTGAAACCCAGAAACATGATATTTTATTGAAAAAAATCTACTAGCTCTCCCTATCCGTATTAACAATACCTCAAGTCAGCAATCAAATGAACCCCAGTGCTTTTTATGGTGTCAGGGAATTTAATATAACTTCGACTGGAATCGTTGGGGATGCCCAGGAATTCGCTGTTTGTGCAGAGGGGAGGTCATTGTTATTATAATTTTGAACACGATAATTTTCTATAAAATCTTTTAAGCAGACTTTGTTCTAGTTTCCTGCCGATATATCATACCTTCGTCTTCGTCTGTTAGCCTTCATCATCCTGATGTTATGTAATGATAAGGCTGAAGGTGGAATGGTACTTCTTCTGGAATCCTCAACCATTGAGAATTCTTTAACAATTTGGAGTATACAGACTAGAAATATCGAATACGTAGTCTCCTTAGTTATTATATAACTCTATATATTACGAAATCATTAATCGTACCGCAATCTTCAGAATCGAATTCTGCAATATTCTTCGACCTCAACCTTGCTAAAAAGCCTGAATATATAATAAATACAATATGTATGCAAATATTCATTCTCACCTTTTATATTAGTATATTAGCATAATCAAAACAATCACCTTGCCAAGCCGCTAAAAATAACGTTTATGCTAATAAGGCCCGTTATTCCCAACTAGTCCTAATTGACCCAATATAGCATAATGCACCTTATAAAGTGTTGGCGAATCCCCTGCGCCCGCCGGACATTCACCGCTATATCCGATCGCTTCTTGAATGTCAATCGCCATAATTGCTTTAGCCGGGTTATTAGATTAACAAGTAGACTCATATCTGTCTTATATGGATGAGTGAGGTCAACTGGATCCTTAAAGAATTGTTGAAGACGGAAGGGCCTTCGTTGAAAGCTTTCGGAAGTAAAATCTTTTAGGTAGAAGTGTAACTTTCGTTTCATACTTTGTTTCAACGTTATTTACATTTTATACATTTCTATATCTAGTAGATAGCGATTTTGCACTTCAGAAATATTAACATAACTTGTTTATAGGTGGTGACTTAGTGAGAATGTTTAGAAATACGTTTCCATAGTAAGATGACGAAAAAATAATTGGCACTCCATAATACTCCATATATAATGTTTTTTTTAACGTAGGTATTACAACGCATTTCGTTTATTATCGCGGAACGAAACTAAATCTTAAAACAAAAACTAGCTTCATGTCCGGCCTTACACTGCAGAAGCAAATAATAATATTATGCAAAACAAGTTATGAGTTATGTTTACAAATTATTACATGCAAGGTGTAGTTTGTATAAAAAAAACAACGGGTTGCACTCCGGGAGTGCCGGCAGAAGTGAAAACCGCTTAAACGAAACAGCAGGAGCAGGCACACATTTTCGCCGTGGTATAAAGAGCGCGTAGGATATTACTTCCTCTACTATTCGATTCGATAATTTTCGATCAAGTATCCTGACGCGACTTTAACATTTTTTACAAATCCCAAAAATTTAAAACTCTGATGTGCACAACGCCACAAATTCTTTAAAATCTATTTTGGAAATAGGAACAAATTTAAATAGTTACAGTTAATTTCTCCACAGCCATCAAAGATTGCACTTTTCGTCGTGACATCTGTTTCATTATTATTCTGGGGTCATCACACGTGCTGTATCTACATTTTATTTTGGTGTCCTATACTTACGAGCTTGCAAATAGATGAGTCATGTGTGAGCGGCGCACGAGTTTACAGTTGTGACAAATGCTACCCAAAACTGTGTTACGTTACGAGTTTGACATTTACTATAGTGATGAATTAAAGACTCGTTCACTTACATTCACACAACAGTATATTTCTCTATAAATACTCGGTTACAACTTTCTCAAATATTTTATGACGTCTTAACCGTACCGAAGCACAAAACAGAATGACGTTCGTAGACTGACTATGTGAAGTGACGCTTCTCCACCATTTTCCCTCCAAAACGCGCTAAAATATATCTACACTCTGATTGGTTGTTGGTTCACCCACGTGATCAGGCACAATATTGCCAGTTTCGAGTATTAAAAATAGTCTGGCTGTCGGTGATACCAGATTAAAATTAATAAAATAGATATTACTAAAACCATTATAAATCATGACATTATTAGTAAACGCCGTAGAGCGTTTATTAATAATACTAACCAGTTAGGTACTAGAAGGAATTGTGGAATTGAGATCCTAGTAACTCAAATGTTTTAAACCTGAGTTAGATAGGTATGTGATAGAACAAAAACTACAGCATTTAAAATTTTCATTATAGCTGTTTTTTATATCACGTTAATGGGTGAAGAAAGCCAGTGCTTTAGCCTCTCTTAGTAAATTAACACATTTCTTCGTTTTATAGAAATAAACTGTAGGACTTAATTTCAATATTGAACTACTATAGACGGCTTTTAGTTACAAAAAACTATATTAGGCCTATGCTAAACAGAATTCTGTCGTGTTTATATCTTCAGACTCCAATTCTGTCTATTACATACATATATACATCATTATGCTAATACGATAATATACTCAAACTGCCACTAATGTATCATCCGAATGTTTACTTTAAGTATCATTTTCAGTTTGATGGGCCATTATTCAAAATGGGCATAATAAATGTCATGCCACTCAAATTAACATAAACACCATAACGAAAGATTACTTAATAAAGCAAAAGCACTTTCCCATGAACAAAAAAGTATTTTATGACATCCATCAACGTTTAGAGATGCGCGTACGCACGTGTCAGAGGGTCGATCATTACAATAATTATAGGTTACGACAGCCTGTCGTTTGTTGTGCATGCTAGTGAGGAGATCGCTTTGCATGTTGATCATTTGATCGATAGTCAAATCGATCGATCATACATATTATACCTACATGGTAAGCTACTAGAACTTTAAATTATAACAGATACATTACATATGGAAATTGAAAATAGTTTGTCTGATTTAACTTTTCTTATGGTTTATGATATTTTCCATACAACTGGCTTAAACTAAGATTACGTTTCTTATTAAACATTTCTTAATAAACATTAAGTTGAACATTTATAGAATAAGAAGAGAAAATGTTAAGAATAGAAAATAAATAATTAAGTAGTTACGTAGGTGTCCGAAAGGATTTTTTTATTTCTTTTAGGGCAAAGTTTTAGTTTAAAACGAAAATAGTGGATGTTTATGTTTATCGTTACCAAAGCTAAACAAATATTTTGTATCAACTATTTGAGACCTTTTATTGATTATTACTCAGACGTTCCCACCACTATTAGCTTAGATAACTTCATAAGGGCTATCTCGATCGAAGACGACACTATCAGCCATCACCGGTCACATGTGTTGACGTGTGCTTCAAGATAAACTTTTTATATGTTGCCTGTGTGTTAGAAATATAGTTTATTATCTACGTCATAAAACAAATATTATCATAATATATAATAAAACATATCAAACGTATTACCTAGGTAAAGAATAGCCATGTTCGCAGATAGCCCCGCACTCATAATTGAAATAAAACAACTTTTGCATCATATCAAACGTTAAACCTAGGTATAGAATAGCCATGTTCGCAGATAGCCCCGCACTCATAATTGAAATAAAACAACTTTTGCATCATATCAAACGTGTTACCTAGGTATAGAATAGCCATGTTCGCAGATAGCCCCGCACTCATAATTGAAATAAAACAACTTTTGCATCATATCAAACGTATTACCTAGGTATAGAATAGCCATGTTCGCTCGCAGATAGCCCCGCACTCATAATTGAAATAAAACAACTTTTGCATCATATCAAACGTATTACCTAGGTATAGAATAGCCATGTTCGCTCGCAGATAGCCCCGCACTCATAATTGAAATAAAACAACTTTTGCATCATATCAAACGTATTACGGTATAGAATAGCCATGTTCGCAGAATTACACATTTAAAATGTAATGATTTGACATTATTAAAGTAAATATTTTCTGAATTTTAACGTCGCTGATGTAATTGTAAGCACGTGCGATGACATAAACACTAAGCAACCTTGTCACATTACAATTTTGAATGAATGACATATTTTATGGACAGAGAGAGCTTTCTTTCCGTGTGCGTCAAATGCGATAAGGCTGTAAAATGTCATATATACATGTCATTGCCCGTGACAGTACCTACTAACAAGACCGCAAATTAAAAATAAATATCTTACTGTTTTAATAATATGCTCCAAGAATTTATTCGACAATGAAACCAGTTCCAAATACAATAGTCCATAATTTTATCTACGCATGTGAATGAGTTACTACGTGGGAGGTTCCATTCATTAGAAACACCGAAAAAAAATTGTGTCAATTTACCGTATTCGCAATCAGAAGACTAATACTTCTTTTCATATCCGTTGTGCGTTTCTTTAATAACCCTTCTATTGAAATTGGAGCCTTATTACAATGGAGGTTAGAGCGAATTACTTTAATGATCTTATGTTTTTCTATACAATCCAGTCATGATGACGGAATTTGTAAGAATACGCACTAATATAGTATGAAATTGAAAAGAATCATGAGGGCATTATCGTCCGATTTGTGGGTACAGAAAAGTGCACCAACACGATGTTATTGATTCCGTGTTCAATGTAAAAAAAACCTTTTGATGCTGAGATTTGATTTTTTTACGCTTCAGAGCGAAATTTCTCTTAAATGTTGAAGTAGTTTTTAATATCGGGTGAGACTTTCTTTTCAGCCTATTGGAACGATGGTTATTTCCATGCGTTTCTAATATCTTTCTGGTTTCATACGTTTTTCCGTGCTTTAGATACTTATGCTACAACGAAAAATTTACGTCTGCCATTACCTTATAGGGGTATGTATGGGTAGAGTTGGCGTCATTTCAACTTTCTACAAAAAGTTGAAAATTACGGCCACTTACGGAAAAAGTCAATTTTAAAAGAACATATTAAAAGACACAAACCTCATTATGGAACATATATTACTAAACTATATCGGAACCGATATCTCAGACGTTTATTGATTTTGTATTGTTTTATCAAGGTAAAAAATAAACAAAAAACATCAAAAAAACAGCTCCGATATTACATAAGGCAAAGTTAATCACTCAGATATATGTGGGCTGTTCCAATAATAGTTAGTGAAATGAAAAATACTTAGTTAGAATATAAAAAAAAAAATTTACAGCTTTTCAAAATATCGCCCTCCAATTCCAATGCACTTATACATTCGGGTGAGCTTTCAAAACATTTAAAAAACGTGTCTAGTACGGTCGAAAAATAACCGCCGAAATTCTTTGAAGGCCTCGTATGCATTGCAAAATTTTCGCCCACGAAGCATTTTTTTTTCCGTGGGAAATAAAAAAATTCGCATGGAGCTAAATCTGGGCTGTACGGGAATGGGGTAACATTTGTACCCTCGAAGTTGTCAACTAGTCCGTGGCTTTAGCAGCTGTGTAAGCGGGCGCGTTATCTTAGTGAAAATAATGCCATGAACGCCGCTCCTTGGGCGCTCGCTATTTTGAAAAATTGAAAAAATGTTTATTTCCATAAATTGATAAGGTTAACAATAAACCGAGGCTGACTTGCTCCTTTTAAGTGAGTGAACACTTGTGCCAGGAGCAGCCACTCTCCCATAACAAAATTAGGGTTGTTATGGAAACTTAACTAACTATATTAAAGAATACATAATATGCAAATGTTAAATGTTCTAAATACAAATATACCAAAAACTGTGCAACAAGAATATATACCTGAATTATCATTTACATACCAAACTGAGCGTTTGTAATGACAAAAATTGTTTAAAGTACCAAATAAATTCGAGATTATCTGTCTATCTGCCACATTTAAACAAAAACCAAAGACTTCTATTTTTTTTTTAACTCTGTATATATATTTCCTATATTTTCTAAAGTTTCTATTTATTAAGATTAACAATAATGCCCTCCGTTTCATCATAGCTTAATTTCAAGAGATAATTAGTTACAAGTTTTTTACATTCAAATTTTGACTTAGTGTAAATTTTGAGAATTTTATTTATTTTATTGTAAATATGTGTCGATTGACTAGTGTGTTGCTGCATTGCAAAATGTGTTTTATATTTTTTACTCTTAACAACATTATAATTTCTTCTTTTATGTAATATCTCGGTATTCACTGGTAACGATTTGTGTTTAGTTAAAATTATGTGTAATATATAAAGTTGTCTGACAGTCAATACACCCACCAAAGAATAGAGAGCTTGTGTTGAGAATCGTAAATTTTTGAAGCACATGACCTTGAGAAGTATCCTCTGCGCACGTTCAGCTTCAAGAAATTTTAATTTTGAAGCCCCTCCCCAGACTGGTATACAATAAATCACGACAGCTTGAGCAAGGGCAACATAAACTTTAGTAAGCAGTTCTTTGCTAGCCGAATGTCTAAGATTTTTGAAGACCCAGATCATCTTTCTGATTCTGCTAGCGATCAAGCTATCCAACTTCCTGAAAGCTTGAGGCAGACAAACTTCGCTATACCATTCACTAGTAACTGTTCTATGGTCTTCTAGCGGAATTACTGCTATTGGTCCACTGCGTCGAAATAAAACCGCTATCATTTTTTTAACGCTCCAACCGCGAACAACTTTTGTGGGCAAATCGTCCTCTTCAAACACCCATTGCATGGTTTTTTTTAATTAACGACGGGGAGACTCTTTGCCTTCATCATACCTGATGTTAAGAATTGATAAGGCTGACGATGGAAGCGAGCCTCTCCCGGAATCCTCAATCACTGATGAACTGGCTATCTTATCTCTAACTGCCGGAACACAACAATGCTGAAAACATTATTTTTGTTATGGCGTCAGACTTAGAAAAGAGTCTTGGAGTAAGGACTTAAGTAAGGACTTGCTGCTTCGTGAGAGGATCGTAGCTATATATCCACGATTGGTCAGTTGTAAGAATGTAGGATACGTTTTGCGCAGTTCCTCCTTCGAACTTTTCTAACATAAAGGACATCAGGCAATCTTCATACAAAGTTGGTCCAAAAAAAAAAGTGAGCGGCCAGACCCAAGATTATTTCTAATAGGTAGTTCATATTAGGACCTAAAAAAAAATATATGGACTTAACCCTGTAACCGCGTGAACTTAGAAGCTATTTAAGATAAGGCATTCTGGGCAAAAACACAAATAACATTAGGCGGACAGACCCGGGATTATTTTTAATAGGTAGTTCCTATAAAGACCTAAAAAAAAATATATGGACTTAGCCCTGTCACCGCATGAACCGAGTTGCTATTTCGAGTTCAAAAAACAGGACAAAAAAAAAGTGAGCGGCCAGACCCAAGATTATTTCTAATAGGTGGTTCATACTAAGGCCTAAAAAAAATTATATGAACTTAACCCTGTCACCGCATGAGGAGAGTTGCTATTTCAAGTCAAAAAAATCTGGACAAAAAAAAGTGAGCGGCCAGACCCAAGATTATTTTCAATAGGTAGTTCAAATAAAGGCGTAAGAAAAATTATACGGACTTAACCCTGTCACCGCATGAACTGAGTCGCTATTTCGATTTACAAAATCTGTACAAAATAAAAGTGAGCGGCCAGACCCAAGATTATTTCTAATAGGTAGTTCATATTAAGGCCTAAAAAAATTATATGAACCAAACCCTGTTACCGCATGAGGAGAGTTGCTATTTCAAATCAAAAAAATCTGGAGAAAAAAAAGTGAGCGGCCAGACCCAAGATTATTTTCAATAGGTAGTTTAAATAAAGGCCTAAGAAAAAATATACGGACTTAACCCTGTCACCGCATGAACTGAGTCGCTATTTCGAGTTCAAAAAACAGGACAAAAAAAAGTGAGCGGCCAGACCCAAGATTATTTCTAATAGGTGGTTCATACTAAGGCCTAAAAAAATTATATGAACTTAACCCTGTCACCGCATGAGGAGAGTTGCTATTTCAAGCAAAAAAATCTGGACAAAAAAAGTGAGCGGCCAGACCCAAGATTATTTTCAATAGGTAGTTCAAATAAAGGCGTAAGAAAAATTATACGGACTTAACCCTGTCACCGCATGAACTGAGTCGCTATTTCGATTTACAAAATCTGTACAAAATAAAAGTGAGCGGCCAGACCTAAGATTATTTCTAATAGGTAGTTCATACTAAGGCTTAAACAAAATTATATGAACTTAACCCTGTTACCGCATGAGGAGAGTTGCTATTTCAAGTCAAAAAAATCTGGACCAAAAAAAAAGTGAGCGGCCAGACCCCAGATTATTTTCAATAGGTAGTTCAAATAAAGGCCTAAGAAAAATGATATGTACTTAACCCTGTCACCGCATGAAGAGAGTTGCTATTTCAAGTAAAAAGCTACTCAATTCATGCGGTGACAGGGTTTGGTTCATATTTATATTTTTTAGGCCTTAGTATTAACTACCTATTGTAAATAATCTTGGGTCTGGCCGCTCACTTTTTTATTTGTCCATATTTTCAACTTGAAATAACAACTCAGTTCATGTGGTGACAGGGTTAGGTCCATTTAATTTTTTTTGGCCTTAGTAATAACTACCTATTGGAATTAAACTTGGGTCTGGCCGCTCACTTTTTTTTTGTCCAGATTTTTTTACTTGAAATAGCTACTCAGTTCATGCGGTGACAGGGTTAGGTCCATATAATTTTTTTTAGGCCTTAGTATTAACTACCTATTGGAAATAAACTTGGGTCTGGCCGCTCACTTTTTTTGTTGTCTAGATTTTTTAACTTGAAATAGCTACTCAGTTCATGTGGTGACAGGGTTAGGCCCATATAATTTTATAGGCCTTAGTATTAACTACCTATTAGAAATAATCTTGGGTCTGGCCGCTCACTTTTTTTTGTCCAGATTTTTTAACTTGAAATAGCTACTCAGTTCATGCGGTGACAGGGTTAAGTCCATAAAATTTTTTAGGCCTTAATAGAAACTACCTATTGAAAATAATCTCGAGTCTGGCCGCTCACTTTTTTTTTGTCTAGATTTTTTAACTTGTAATAGCTACTCAGTTCATGTGGTGACAGGGTTAGGTCCATATAATTTTTTTTAGGCCTTAGTATTAACTACCTATTGGAAATAATCTGGGGTCTGGCCGCTCACTTTTTTTTTGTCTAGATTTTTTAACTTGAAGTATCTACTTAGTTTATGTGGTAACAGGGTTAAGTCCATATATATTTTTAGGCCTTAGTATTAACTACCTTTTGTAAATAATCTTGGGTCTGGCCGCTTTTTTTTTATTTTTGTCCAGATTTTTTACTTTAAATAGCTACTCAGTTCATGTGGTGACAGGGTTAGGTCCATATAATTTTTTTTAGGCCTTAGTATTAACTACCTATTGGAAATAATCTGGGGTCTGGCCGCTCACTTTTTTTTTGTCTAGATTTTTTAACTTGAAGTATCTACTTAGTTTATGTGATAACAGGGTTAAGTCCATATATATTTTTAGGCCTTAGTATTAACTACCTTTTGTAAATAATCTTGGGTCTGGCCGCTTTTTTTTATTTTTGTCCAGATTTTTTACTTTAAATAGCTACTCAGTTCAAGTGGTGACAGGGTTAGGTCCATATATTATTTTTTAGGCCTTAGTATTAACTACCTATTGGAAATAATCTTGGGTCTGGCCGCTCACTTTTATTTGTCCACAATTTTTAACTCGAAATAGCTACTCAGTTCATGCGATGACAGGGTTAAATCCATATCATTTTTTTAGGCCTTAATAGGAACTATCTATTAAAGTTAATCTCGGGTCTGGCCGCTCACTTTTTTTTTTTGGACCAGAATGCCTGATGTCCTTTGCATCTATCAGCACGACGGCATTTTTCCGGCATTTTTCGGCTTCCTAACTTTAAGGTGGATGGTGGAATCTCTCGATGTGTTATATGTCTATTCTCTCGCAATAGCCACTCTAACCTGATGACGTTTTCATGAGTTACTGCAGTTGGTGGTCGGCCGGGTCTGGGGTCATCTTTTAAGTTCTCTCGATCACGTTTAAATTCAAGAAACTATAATTGTTGCTAACGCAGGAGCAGACTCACCAAAAGCATGTTGTAAACTTTCTTAAGATGCCTAGAAAGTTTACCCTAGTTTATAATCATAGAAAATCATAGCACGAAAATTTTCCCGCCAGGCGTCCAATGTAGCAAACAAAAGAAGAGTGACAGATAAATCTTTAAACATAAATAAAAAAAGCAACACATAGCCTGTGATTTTCACAAAGTAGGTTTGTGTTGAAATTAGCCGTCAATTCAAAATAGTTTTATGAAAGAAGAGGTTGTATTTATTGTGGTTATCAATTTACGGAACAGCCTATGTACATAATATGTTTGATTGTAATGCTTGAAAACAGTAGTAAAAAATTTGGTAGCCGCTGAAAAAAAATTACGCCACAGTCCATACAAAGTTACCCAAACTCCTTTATAAATTACAAAAGACAAAAGAAACTTTAAAGAAAATTTGGAAGAACTATCTTCTTTTCTCCTCCTTGTTTGTGTTATAACCAGACCAAATTATATTCTCTAATCGGAACAGTATTGGCCAAACAACAAAAGGCGTTTTCAATAGCGCTAAATTATCTTAGAAGGAAAGGTTTGAATCATTTGTGGTCTGTCATATTTCGTTAGTTTCTAATATTTCAATTTCCGACCTTGTACGAGTATTTTATCTTATTGCGCGACTTCGATATTGTTTGTCGCATTTCTATCATTTTGATATGTTTTGATAACTTTATCTCGCTTAAGTGACAAGGTAGCTCTATTATCATGTAATAAATCAAATGCGTCTTGTTTTTCTAATATTTTTATTTAAATATCTAGGCTAGGTTATTTGAGTAAGAAATGAAAGCTTTTTTTTATACAATCACACCAATTATCAAGCCCACGTCAAGTTTCATGAAGAACTTGTGTTATGGATACTAGATAACGGATAAACATACTTATATACTTTTTTTTGTAAACACATACATAATATACATATTAAACACCAAGATCTGGACAAATAGACATGTTCATTGTGACAATCCAAACTATAATATTGCCTTATTTCTGTAACTTTATGAGCAAAGCGACATGGTTTTTTTTTTTTTTTAATAATTATTCTAAATTTTTATCGTTTCCAAACAAAGTCATTGTCTTCATTAATTTAGGCTTCAAATTCTAATTTAGTTACCCATTAATTCACTAACTTCATAAATAAGACCATTAACATAATAATTTTTCAATATTTTTAAAAAAGCGACATCTAGTGACACCTAGTTAAACAGTCTCTGGTAGGTTCAGGACTATGTAAGCGGGCAGTTAACGTTTATGATCGAAAATAATAGATGGCGCTATTAAAATAATGGGAATAAAATGCATGGTTTATTACATAAGAAATACAATTTATTTTCTTACTTGTTGAATAACAAACAAGAGACTCTAAGATTAAGGAATAAAACTAATGGCATAATTTACAAGCAAAAGCATACTAGAATAACTTGAGATATTAATAGAAAGAAACAAATTCCTTTAACAAAAAGGTACTCTCTCAAAAGCCTTTGCTAATCCAGTTTTCCTTTTCTTGCTAGTTCCAACATCCATAATATAGAGTTGAATTTCTTCTGAAATAGAGTTTATCACTGGTTAATGTATTGAAATATTACATTAGGTATTCTTGTTAAAATTACAACCTGGAATTATGTGCCTTTAGTGGAATCTCCTCCTAACTTTGGCTATGATAAAGCATGCATAAGTTTGACCTTTTATACCAAACAATTCATTCAATTCAGTTAGAATTAGAAGGTTGATTCAATTGATTTAGAAGATATTCTACGGAGGTAATAATTTTATATTTATATAAAGTCCTGCTATAAATGTGACGATATTTACAGTGCTCTCAATATAGTAAATGATGATTTGATCTATTTGATTCAGTGCATAGATGGGTGTTGATTGAATTGAAAGATGGCCAGTATGGATATAATTTGTTTTGAAATAAATGGTATTAGATTATGATGACAATGCAAAATCCTTATTGAAACTCTTACCTGGGGGTAATAGACAGTTATAGAAGTAGATTTTCTTATATCATTGCAAGTGATATAGCTAGTTAATTAAAGTTCCAGTACACTTTCAGTCTATTGACTGGGAACATGTTAGGCTTTAATTCCATAAAATTAGTCTGAAACATAAGTTGGTTTTCGGTTAGTAGGAATCCATGCTTTACAATGTAAGAATATAGGAACTTATTCAAAAGTTAACTTGTCTTATAAAAAAAATAAACATATGAAAATGTTTTGATTACTTACAGCGTTAGTTATACCTTAAGGTTTAAGTAGTATTGATTGTTTGATCTATAATATATTTTGGGTTGGTGTTATTCCTAATTTTGGTTCTAATCTAAACAAATTGCCAACCACAATCCCGCGCTTCATCAGTTAAATTTATTTCTTTCTTAGTTACTAAATTGGGACGTACCTAATGTCAATGTCAAGTGACATTTGACTCATAAATAACGGAACGGAAACAAACTGTTGTATCTATGGTCTATGACTCTATGCTATGATTTTGTGAGAATTAAATTCATTTATAATTTCGTGTCAAATATCTATAGGCAAAATTCAGTGTTTAAAATATTATAAAAGAACATTTAATTTGAATAAGGTACGATTTTAAAATATCAGACTGATACCATTAAAATATTTATAATGCGTTCGTGACTTTTAGATTAAAAAGAGGATGAAAGGAGAAAAAGAAAATATGGGTTGTCGATTAATAATGATCTACAATATTGAAGGGAGGTTTTACACTGATATTCTACGTTCCTAAAAATATGCAACGAATATGATAACATGACAATTAAGAGTGCATGCATAATGACAAGTGTAGGGCGCGAGAACTTTTTATTATTAGGTACACTACACATTATGTTAGAGGTTTTGAAAGATGAATATGAATATTAGATATTGTGATGTGAACGCATTATTCTGCGTAACGGGGTTGTGGGGTTTCACGGTGTAAGTGGACCATACTATTTGCATTAAGTTGTGTTGACCGTGACGTGACGTCCTTTGTTTCGGTTTTTTGTATTGAAAACAGTCTTACCTAGTTATTTATTTGCTAATGTTTAACCATCGTAATTAAAAATATCGTCAAAGCATGTGTTTGTCAAGCAGATTATTAAAGGACAATAAATAATCTTTCATATGGGATATCGGTTATTGAAAATAAATGTGTCATCTACAATGGATCTTGTAGAAGAAGTAGGCAACCCTATTAGGACAGAGAAGACCATATAGGGTAAAAGAGCGAGAGACACGATTCTAGAACTTTCCACAGGTAAAGGGGGTGGGGATGAGGATTTTCAAGGGTATAAAGAGGCTAGTGCGGGTAGAATGAGACGGTTTTTTCCTCTGACTCCAAGCGACGCGGGAGCTCTGCTGGACTACCACCATCGGCGCGTTCTAAGGTACATAGCTCTAGATTATTCCTGAAAATTCTGTGCGGCAAGCGATTTTCTATTGATTCTCTTTTGATTGTATTGTAATTTATTTTATGCAATGATGAGATCCTGTTGGAATATTGCCGGCCTTCCGTCAGGATTTTATTGATATTCTGCTATAGGTACTTCTATTTCATTAGATACTAGCAAAGTCTAGTAACTGTATTTAATAAAATCGCTTGCTGTTATGAGTGTTTCTGTTTGTTTTTATGCCAAAATGGAAATGAGATTGATGGCATGGTCTGGGCTAGGTATTTCGGACCTCGTGGTCAATTAATAGTGATAGTTAGGTAGGTAAAAGAGTTTGCTGGTAGGTAGATGATCCGCGATATATGAAAACTGGTGCGAAATAGCAGTGTACCTACATATTTTTAGCTAGGTTTTTTGTGTGATAAATTGTGTTATAGGGTAGGTACATTGGATTATTTATCTATCTAGATAAATAATAAGGTACGTAAGCATGCTTTCTATGATTATACTGTGAATTTCTAAAATCTGATTATTATAGGTACGTACTGTGTTAGTGTTAGGTAGTATATTTAAATTCCTTTGACATTTTTCATTTTGGCTTCATCGACTTAGTATAATTTTAAATCATTCCGCGGCCACCCGCTGTTATGGTAGGCGACATGATGACGGATAGTATTAGAGAAATAGATTATGACGTAATCACTACTGGATCATACGATGCGTGGTTTCAAGGCTCTGAGGGCGGAATATAATAAAGCAGTAGAATGAAACGGATTCCCATGGTTTATTTATTGTAGGTAGGTAGGTAAGTTTATGGAAGTTGTCATGATCATGATGTAGGTTAGGGTAGGATTATCTTGACGTTCATAATTTTATGCTAGACAGGAATCAGGTATTTCATGGAAAGTAGGTAGGTATTAGGAAAAATTGTGAATAAATTTATTTCATGTGTTCTGCACTGCAAATGGCTATTATATTATATTATTTTGCGTGAATGGTATGGTGTCATGCATGGATTAAGCCTCTATAAAACTAGTAAGAATTTATGTCTAATATAGACACTATCAACTAAACTGAGTGAGAGGATTCAAATATGTCCAATTGAGCATGACATTGTCCATTCAAGCAATATTTTGCAGTCACCTGTGGTTTGCTAGGTTTAGGGTATTAAGGCATTTATTTTCGACACAATATGCACTCGCTACACACACTTTTATTATAATTTAATGATTGTGTAGTTCTGAATGGACTCAGAGCCAGCTTTCCAGTATGCTGAGGAAGTTCAGAGCGAGATAATTATGTGAGGAATTGTAGTTTCTGTAAGGTAATGTCTGGCCTTAGTTCTGGTTGGCATTAGTTTGCAGGAATGAGGTAATGCTGGGCTTCCAGAATTTTATAATTAATACTTACCTATAATTCTAATAGTGTCTCTGGGTCTATGGTCCAGTATATGATTGCAACCAAATTGTGTTTTACTATAGGAAATTCCCAAAGGAGTGGGTACCGAGTCAGCTAGTGGACATATTTCCGGCTAATATTATGATAGGCAACATGTTTATCTTAGTGTTTTCTGGATGTGTGCCATACTTACTCTATTGCTTTTGAACGATAATCAAAACTGATTATTTGTCAACAGTAATTTTTGTTTGTAGCAACGTGTTTAGTAGTGGCTAATGGATGGTGTGAGCCATGGGTTTTTACTCTTGAGCAGTCTTGTGTAAACTGACATACTCATATCCGTTCAGGTCAATGCTATCCATGGACTTCGACTAGGTGGATCCTTGTGAGCATCTAGTGTTCGTACCCACCCAGTCTTAAAGTCGTATTTTGTAATGCCATTAATTCAGAATTCGTGGTAGAACAAGATATGATAACTGTCCTCTTGTGTTTCAAAATATATTGCAACCATATATTGGACAGATATACTTACCTATGAATATTTTACATTGTATGATTTGGGAAGCTCTAGCTACGGTAACGGGTTATCTGAGTAAATGATTGCTACTATGCAGTGTGTTTCATTTATCTCGAGACAGGTTCCTTGCCTCATCATAATCCTTACCATGTCCTTGTGAGTGTACCTGATTACAATGATATCTAAATTACTTACTTATAAATGTTCAATGTTACTGCAACTTGAACTATTCATCCGGTTTTACCGATGCTTTCTCAAGTTATTGTGTCCTATGTGTCTGCGCATAGACTATTCACAATACACCACTCTACATAAGGTGGTATGTTCGCATACCACATATATCTATATTTTTCTCATCTTGTATGACTTAACTATGTTAGATTCGTTCTTCTTAGTTTGTGGCAGTTCGCATTTCAAAGTAGTTATGTTCAGTTGTCGATACTCACTACTATGTGAGAGTAAATTGCATAACGAAAAGACCTGCGTATTTGTTACCCAGTCATTCAAGTGGGAACCCAACACTATACTTCCATGTCTGCAAGCAGCATTGGAATTTCACTATACTTGTAATTCACTGGTATGTCCTTTTATTAGGCTTCCAAGTGATTACTCCACATTTGATCTGTGCGTACCGCATGGTAACGCAGTTATTGAGACAGGCATCGATGGGATCGGAAGAATTTCTTCCTAACTTACTTATGGAATCGGGTTTTACTCACTCCATCCGTCCAGTCCCATTGGCGTGGTTTTAGGTCGGGTCTCAGGGGAGGTTGGAGAGGACCCCCGGAGCCCTCTTGGGCTCCGGTTACTTCATTCCTATAACCTGTATTTATTCCTATAGTATTTCCCTTTCACTCATCCTGTCTACAATACACTTTACTTCATACACATCTATGTCTAGTTTATACTATAGTTTTATCGATATATGTTTAAGTATAATTAAATTAGCTAATATTTATTTTAATCGAAGTTATATTTAATTAGGTTGGACACAGTATTCACCTTGATAAGCATAGCTTTGCCCCGGACATACCACATCTAAAAGAAGTTTGGATTACTAAAACAAAAAATTACACAACGTAGGAATCCTAACCGTTCTAGACGATCACTATTTAAATTTGGCCAAATAAAATAATACTTTCAATAATTATAGTTCCAACTTATAATATTACAAGGGAGGTATTTAGTTTAAATATTTCAGAATTCAGTATTTAAATTATAAAAGTATTTTCCTAAAGCTTAACAAACTTGCAAAGGAAGTATAAAAAGTCTCCAGAAGGAACTTTTACATTGGTGGTTAAAAGAATTAACTCAGGGGGGGTTTTTACATCATGCACACAAATATTTATCTTGTCTGGGGATCGGACCCGGACCTCTAGCGCAGAAGGTGGGATTTGTACTCCTGCGCCCAACAGGTCGTCATCAATTTTAAACTTATATAACATATAAAATAATAATAGCATGTAACAAAGTTTACAGGCAATTTACAGGGGGCCAACCGACATCTCCTAGCGCAGTCTTACTACGAATCTCTCCAAGTTTATTTTTTGACGGAGGTTTTGTGACGTCTTCGCTCAATCAACGCCTCCAAAGTGTGAAGTATGTCAGAATGTGTCAAAACAAAACGCAAACAAAACGTTCTTATGACATGATGGTTGGCCGACAGGTCACTATGACCGTTTTTTTGTGCATTCATTAAGTTTTGTTTTTAAAAAGTCTACCACTTTATACAAAATTAAAATACTTGTTCCTATTTCAAAGTCTAAACTGAACTTGAGAAGTAGGCAACGTGTTGAAACTACTTACACTCAAAGATTAAAAAAAAACATCGACTAGTGGAAACTAAGTCTGTGTGGTATATTTGCTTTACAATTCAAACTCTAAGTCAACGCAATAAGATCTTTTACTACTTAAAATGATCTACAACCGTTTACTATGACAGGCGCCCACATCGATGATTTACTACGGGCGGTTGATCCAGTTAAACAAATAATCATAACTGGTTTGCAAATGTGTCATTTTTAAAAGAGCTTTTGCAACTATAAATATGTCGCCTTCAAATCTATCGGTTTTCTTAACTGCCAGCTTAAAGTGTAGGTTTTGGTGATAGATGATAGAGATATTTTTTTTTACAATTTACTTGGGCAAGCATTTGGTCACCAAATGGCCTGATGGGAAGCGAGCTGTGGCCTAAGATGTACCATGCTTGCCCGAGAATATTTATTCAAAAATACTTACAATATTTTGTAAACATTATAACTACCTGATATTACCAGTATCGCAATAAAATGCGGTTTCACAGTACAGTATAGTGTTTATTTAATGGGTAAAATAGAAAACCTAAAAAGAAAATAACAAATTAAAATATAAAAGTCGTTTCTATCAAAAATGTATACAAATTTATAAACTATAAAATTGGTCTTACATGTAGAAGCTACAGGTTTTCCTGTGTAAGATTTATATTTACCTTTAAATTGTTTTATAAAATATTTTTGTGGACTTACGGATAAAATATTCTATGACAACCAAAGAGTATGTAATCACAATGACAACGATAGGTACATGACATTAAAGTTTTTCTTTTTAAAACAAAATTTTTAAATTTTTTGACAAATAAGCCACAAAGGAGGTTATAAGATAAACAGCATAAAAATATAGAATCGGTACATAGAGTAATTTGCAACGCAACGTTACACTAGTATTGATAAATAATATGACATACTCATAGATACATAAGTATTGATCTGCATTGAGATAAGAAATTTAAGCACTTTTTTCAATTAATATTCAAAATAAATTATCAAAATTGTTTTCAAATCATATAATTCGGAATAGGGGCCAATGAACCAAGTCGAAGGTTTCGTGGAAAAAATATAAACGAAATAAAAAAACAAGGACAAAAAATTACTAATTTGTATGATATTTTATTTACGTATCCATAACTAAAGATCTGTTTGACTTGCAAAGATCAAAACTTTCTATAAACCATTGAATACGTGATAAAAGAAAGTATGAAAATAACCTATTTTGTTTGTTTTATAGTAAACGTTTGTGAATTGTTACTACGCCTATAAAGCTTTGCAGTAAATCGAGTGAAAGTTATTTATAAAATAACTGTATGTGAGGTACCGGAGTAACCTATACTGCGGTCATATATTGTTATTAAAAGATCCGTGAAAATTGAGCGAAAAATATCACATATTTATGTTACAAAGTTACAATCCATAGATATAAATTCAAAAATACTTAGAGGATATGATAGAATGGATGAAAAGTACTTTATATCAAATTTCATATATTATATTTTCTAATATAATAAATTTGATATAAAGTACTTTTCATCCATTTAACAGATGGGTGAAGGTCGATCCTAGTTCAGATCTTAGACTATTATATACTCGTATCTATCTGTTACATTCTTACGCCTAAAACTCTAGATCAATTTTGATACATTATAACATGCAGAGGGTTTAGATCATGGAGACAGACACAAGCAATTAAAAAATTGCAGTGATCCCAAATGATTGGAAAATAGCCGAAAGCACGATATCATCGAGCGACGTTGCAGCCGGTTACACTCATACAGTATTAACTGTCAAAACATGCGAGAAAATAATTTTTCACCTCACACGCTCTGAAAAGGAGGTTTTGTCAATCAGTTTAGGCGTAGAAAATCGCTTTTTGCGGCCTAGCGCGGCTAAGTACTTTTTTAATTTAATACCTTAAAATATGTCATAATGCGTTCCGAATCGCACTATTGACTTTATTGTTATGTTTGATTCTTATTTTAAATAGCTTTAAATTAATTACAATACTCCGTTTTGGTTTAATTATATTATTTTAGTTAATTGAATCATAAAAACGATAACAATAAGATTAAACTATTTGTTATAAGAATTTTATATTAGGCTGGGTGAGATTTCACAACCTATAATTGGATTTCGGACTGTGACATAAATCTTTATTTTTAAATTGTCTTTGTCTTGTACCACATGTCAGTGTCAACATTTACCGAAACGTTTTTATTCTTATTCATAAGTAACAATATAGTCCTACTTTAAATAACTGTGAATTAACTAAAATACTTCCTTTTTTATTATTTTAGTTTTTTATATCATTAAAACAACGAGAATAAGGTATATTTAGATTAAAGTTTATGTTTAAAGAATTTTTTACCGGAAGTTGACCGCGGAAACAACCATAAAATGTTCCTCGCTGTTGTGAGGTGAAAAATTGTGTGTTGCGCTCGGCAGAAAGTTTTTAGCGTCTTGTACCTTTGAAATCCTCGCTTCGCTCAGGATTCAATCTTTGAATCCCAGAATCCTTCACTTGGTCAGATTTCAATAGAGGTAACTCGTCGCTAAATAACCAACTTTCCAGCCTTGCATAACAAATAACTATGAACATAAATATTTGCAAACTCTTTCGCATTCCGAGGGCTTTGACCTCTTTATTAAAATCATGGCAGCAAAAAGTTTTTACTAGACCTTAATAACCAGTTACCATACTATAGTCCACGCACGTTCTTACTTCAAATGACGCCAGTAAAAAATATTATCATCAAAAAGTTGCCATGTTATCTTGTCGAAAATAACAGATCTCTTTATTTTGTCGACTTTATTTTGCTCAACTGCGGTAACGATCTTTTCGTACTAGCTGAACTGTTAACCTCAGCGTTTTTTTTGTCACGTAGTATCTGGATTGCGGTTTGAATGACCGCTGTATTTATATGTGACAGTGAACGTAAGTGTCAAATGTATCTTATAAGGTACAAATTAGTATATATTTTTATAATTTCGAGTATTCTAAGTGTTTTTTTTGAGAAATGCATTTTTTATTATTTCATTATTTCGTAACTCCGTTTTTAACTTTGATATAAAACTAGATTTTCTTACGCGTATGTGGCTAAAGCACAAAAACCTTTATTTAGTTAAAGCAATATGATATTTTAAAGGATTGTTAACTTAATTAAGTAATTCGTTTACTTCTTCAGTTTCTTCCGTTATTCAGACATTCTTTTTTTTTTTTTTTTTATCTTTTGATAGTACACCTATCTTTCTAAATCTATACGTTCCATTCCCTTAAAAAAAATAGTTTACTTAGTAATGAAGTAAGCACTTCCTTCATACGTTTGTTGCGTGCTTTCGGTGCTATAAATATAAATCACACTCCATTTTAAGAATTAAGGTCGTGGCATGCTGGTCTATTGTCAGCCATTATAACGGCATCAGCCGGATCAGTTGTTGTGTAACAGAATGTTGTGTTTAAGTGTTTTACGTCACAAGAACACTTTATTTTTGTTCAATTCTAGAAAAAAATACTAAGATACAAAGATTTTAATTTGAGATTGGTGGGACAAATCAATGTTTGGAGAGAATATGTAAGAAGTATATGTACACGCAAGGATAAACATAGGCTAAGTACTTTTTATCCTGATATTCCCATGGGAGCGGGAACCAGGTGGGCGGAAACCGCGGGCGGCCGCTAGTTAGTCCCTATATGTGGTGTTTAAGCTATTCTTTTACGAGGAAAAAACAAATTACAGTTATTACTGATACTGACGATTTAGTTGATTTTTATTATAATTCGTCATCTCAGCCACATGACACCCACTGCTAGATATAGGCCTCCCCCAAGGATCTCCAAGACGATCGGTCCTGCGCTGCTCCCATCCAGGGGCTTCCCGCGATCTTTACCAGATCGTCGATCCACCTTATCGGAGGACTACCCACGGAGCGTCATCCGGTGCGCGGTCGCCATTCTAGAACCTTTCCGGCCCAACGGCGATCGGTTCTTCTCGCTACGTGTCCCGCCCACTGCCACTTCAGCGGAGCAATCCTTCGAGCGACGTCGGTTACTTTAGTTCTCCTACGAATCTCCTCATTTCTGATTCGATCACGTAGAGAAACCCCGAGCTTTGTTCTCTACATTGCACGCTGTGTGACCATGAGGCTTCTTATCAGACCCATAGTTAGCGACCACGTTTCACTGCCATAAGTCATCACTGGCAATAGCCATAGTTATAATTCGTATAGTTTCAATAGGATTACCGACACTATACTTCACTACCTATAACTAATACTTAGATCTTATAAGGCAATAGAAAGTCTATTTTAGAGGATTCGTCTTGCATCAACGAACATAATATAATAAAACGTTTTTTCTGGACTACAAAGAATAGTAGTTTAATTATCTATCTTCAGTTCTAAGAAAAGTCTTTGTGAAAAAACAGCATCATAAGTAGAAAGGCTGAACGGCCTCGTTGGCTAACATAATCAATTGTTTAGTATTTATTTTATTTGGACTTATATTGAAAATATAATTGAGTCCTCACAAGTATAGGTACCAGAATCGACACGCCAAGAAGAAGAAGACTATAATTAAAATAAATTAAAGTTTATAATAAAAGGGATGAATAGTAAGTTTAAGCCTCAATTTATTTTCTAACTTTTTTATTTCGAATTCATTACTTTTTAAAGATTTTACATAAGAAGGTCGTGCGCTATTTTTATCCGCCACTGTACGGAGACGGTCTATGCGTTTAGAGTGCGAGGTTGTTTGTTTGTGCAAAGTGCCATGTTGCCATTTATCTCCAAAACTACTAGTCCGATTTTGATACGGTTTAAGTGATGGGTTTTATGTAGTTCAATGTACATAATACCTATGCCTTCTAAAAAGTCCTAAATAAAAAGCAAAACGAAAAATTTGGAAAAATTAAATAGTTATTGTAAAAGGATTAAATAATTTAAAAACCCCCCCACTTATTGGTAAAGTAATCGTAATAAAAAATAAGTAGTTTATACTGTACGTGTTTTGTGTTCAACACAAACATAGAAAGTAATGTTATTGGTTCGTTTTTTATAAGTGAACATCAAGTTATATCTTTTAAATTGCATTGTCACGATATCGTACTAAAAGTTATCTAGAAATGATTGGAATAAAATCGAATCGTGTAAACAGGATAACTTTATTTATTAGTTTGTTGTATTTAGCTAAGGGGGTCAACCTCGAAAATCATGAACATGAAACTGAAATATTTTTCAGTGAAAATTGAGTACCTATTGATAAAAATACCTTAGTTTGACATTTTATCGTTAACATAATTATGTGTATTGAACTATAAGGAAAATTAACACAATAAATTTGCGTTGTTTTTTTTAATAATTTTAACGTTTTTATTTGAGAAAAGGCATACAACTATGACATCGACATTATTGTCTTCAATGTTTCAAAAGAATTATCACAGACGTTTGATTTCATATTAAAAAACAAATATTTGCTTAAGACGTGTTGTAGCATTTTATGACTTACCTTTTTCAACAACACATAACTTATTTACCTGATATATAGTAAACTATAAATAAGTTAGAAATTCCCCTTAAATATTACTTTTTAGTACAATAACAGTAGAGTGAATTAGTCGCTGTTTATAAGGGCGTCAATAAAAGCCAGCCATAAGAGGTCAAATATTAGCTTCCGCGATTGTCAGTATATCCAAAGGACTCAAAGTAAAAGCTATCCGGTAACTAAAAGCCAAATAAAATTCAACCTTAGAATTCCAATAATAAAGTCCAACGGCAACGCCTAATAGTCAGATACGTGCAAAGTTGGTTTTCCTATTATGGAAATCGAAACTAAAAGTTATAGAGAATTTCAGAAGAGTTATCATTTTATGTAATTGGTTGACTTCCGCAAAGTTAATGGACTATTGAGTACTAATTGGTTAATGAATGTTAAGCTTTATCTCGTATTGGACAATGCCTCTACGGTCATTGTAGCAATAATAGAAATGTTAAGTAAACCACGAAAACTAAAATTCATTTCTAATGTTATGTTATAGATCCAATGTTATTCAAGCGTTATTTATCGAAGCAGTTCCAGTGAGAGAAAAATGTACTGCAAAAAATGACACATATTTTTTAATTTTTTTTTTTATGATTTTGTAATTTTTGCATTTTTCAATGCTATTTTTATACTTACTGTAAATTTTAAATAGAAAAATATTGGAAAAAATTAACTCGACCACAAGTGAATTCTCAGACGGGAATCGAACCCGCGACCTTTGGAAAGGACCTTTGGACCAAAGGTCGCGGGTTCGATTCCCGTCTGAGAATTCACTTGTGGCCGAGTTAATTTTTTCCAATATTTTTCTATTTAAAATTTACAATAGTGACACATTTTTTCGAACGTGTATTTCGGTCACAATTTTCGTCTTCGTTTTGTTTGTAGATTAGTAGGGCCTCACGGACTCTGCACAGTGGTAGTAAATAGCTATTTAGGCTTTCATGAATATTAAATACCCTTGTTGATGTTGTCGCACTCTAACCTTGTTCTCAAACCATGCCAAGGGTTCCTTCATGGTGTTTCGTCCCATTTGGCTGATTTGGCCGATTCTACACGCCATTGTCTAATTAGTTAGTTTTTACTTAGTCTAAGTGTAATGAGGCCGGCGGACGTCCGCGATTCTTTGAGAGTCGCAACATTCCGAGGTGGGAACAATTAAATTGGTTTAGATATTATGCGTGTGGAAAGTAGACCGTGACTGACGAAGTTGACAAGTGACAATGCGAGTGAAATTATTAATTTAATATGAAATAAAATCTTACTTTAGAAATAAACATACTCGTACTTAGGTAATTACTTTATTTTTATTTATTTATTTATTTAGGTACACCAACAGCATAACATATACAAACATTGTTATTATAAATTATAGCTAGGGGTACAATAAAATTCTTACATGCATGCCAATAATAGGTATACACAACATTTATTAAATATGTTTAAAATAAGTAATAATACTAACCAAAGGTTCTTAAGAATTACGTTAGCTTAGTCTTCCAGAACTATGATTATATCAAACATGTTTCAGCAGCTTTTCCTTAAAGGAATTGTAACTATCACTAAATATGTCAATGCCAGATACTCTTGTGTTCACCTTATTGTAAGCGGAGCATATCCTAGAGAGAGGCTGGTGTCGACCAAGATTAGTCCTACACTTTGGTATATGAAATATATTACCACACCTATGTCGTGGATACTTGAGACTTTGTGTTACTTGAGATAGCAAAACATATGTACTACACGGATAATTTTTTTAGCGCTATCATTCAGAGTCGCGTGGCACATGCTATATGTATATAAAATAGGAGTAGTTTTGGAGGGACTACTATTTAACAAACTCGGTTCAGTGTCAGTTTCGTCGCTGTTGTGGCTGTCAAACAGTATAAAAATGTGAGATTAGCGATGAAAATGGTTGCTAGCTGCTTTTTGTTAATCAGCCTGCCGGTAGTCCACTTAACATGCATAATCACTTTAACGGCTATCATTGGTTGACGTTGTAAGCTTAGATGTACGATACGACGGTCCAATCGAGCGCACGAATATCACCTAAAAATTGTCGAACGGAAACTTTAGCGACTGCACAAAACTGCGTGTGCTAGAATCTTAATAAAAAAAAATCCGGTCAAGAGCGAGTTGGACTCGCGCACCCAGGGTTCCGTACCATCATATACCTATAGGTAATATTTAATTTTATCACTTTTTTCATGATTTCTGAAAAAATATGCTACTTAGACATATCGTTTTATTTATCCTGTAATCTTTACATAAACTTCTATTACTTAAAATAATTGTATAGTTTTCGGTACTTAACAGTATTTTTAACCGACTTCAAAAAAAGGAGGAGGTTCTCAAGTCGACTGTATATATTTTTTTATGTATGTTTTAATATAACGTCGTCACTTGTCAACCGATTTTAAAAGACATAGTTCAAGTGTGGTCCCATAATTTTTTTACGAAAATCTGGCTTGTAGTTTTTTCATAATCCTGAAAAATATAATTTACGTTTTGCCAAGTAGTCGTTTACCTAGATACGTATAGCACAACGATAAGTAACGGCACATGCTGTAACTAAAAAAATGTGAAATAAAAAACTTTTTATAAAAAAAAACCGATTTTAAAATGGTAAAACTTAGAATTTTGGAGTTATGTTGGAGGATTTGATGCCAGCTTTCATCAAAAGACGAAAAATATGCAACATGATTGAGAATGTGCCAACAGCGCTCTTTCCCATTACTTCGGCATACCCCACACGCCGTTCGAATTTTAAAGACCTCTTTTCAGTCCCTGTTGTAAAAAAAAATATGTATAGTTATTTCTCTCTTCCAAAATAGTTGGTCAAACGTCATCTAAAACTATTCCAAATTTCAAGTTCATAGCATTATTAGTTCTCGAGATATCCAGCTGTGACAGACAGACAGACATACAAACAGGCTGAGTTGCACCATATATTTCCCTTTTTATTATTTTGGTACGAAACCCTAAAAAGGGTCGCCGTCATAGAAATTGATAAGGATGACTACAAAAAATTGTGATTAAACTTATTTTTCTTTCCTTCCAGAACATGCCGCCGCCCGTGTAGGCATGAGCGGCCGCGGGGCGGGGGGGCAGCGCTGCCAGCTGATCCTGCAGCGTTGCCTCGCGATACACCTCACCAAGCCCGGCAGCGCGCCCGATGACTTCTGGATGTATGATTCAGGATACCTACTCTTCCAGGTAAGTTTCTTTTTTTACTTAATGGGGAAACTCTTAGCCTTTATTATGCCTAATGTTAAGTTTATGATAGTGAGCGTTGCCTCTTGATACACCTCACCAAGCCCGGCAGCGCGCCCGATGACTTCTGGATGTATGATTCAGGATACCTTCTCTTCCAGTTTCGTTACTTTTTTTACTAAATGGGGAAACTCTTAGCCTTTATTATGCCTAATGTTAAGTTTTAAGGTTTATGATAGTGAGCGTTGCCTCACGATACAACTCACCAAGCCCGGCAGCGCGCCCGATGACTTCTGAATGTATGATTCAGGATACCTTCTCTTCCAGGTTCGTTACTTTTTTTACTAAATGGGGAAACTCTTAGATTTTATTATGCCAAATGTTAAGTAGGTAGGTTTATCATATTGCAGCATTGCCTCGCGATACACCTTACCAAGCCCGGCAGCGCACCCGATGACTTCTAGATCTATGATTTAGGATACGTACTCTTCCAGGTTCGTTACTCTTTTGCCTACAGTGGGGATGTCTTGTTTTACCTACAATGGCTTTAAATAAGGTTCAAGTTGAAATCGCGATTTTTGAACAACGGATTGATGTTATATAATGATAATACGTGGCTGTTTCGGAATCCTCACCCACTGAGGAACTCGCTATCTCATCTCTAAATGCCAGCGCCGGAACACAACAATGCTGAAAATATTGTTATTATGGCGCCAGACTTAGACAAGATGTTGGGTGATAGATAGGCGGACTTACAACAAGTCCTGTCATTAACCAAACCTAATAGAGTGTACCGTATTCCCAATGTGTGATAGTGGGAATCGAAACCTACTAGTCATATTTTTTGACTAGGCCACGGAGGCACTAAAAACTCTTTCAATAACTACCTACACAATTGTTATCTATTTTTATTTAGGTTCCTAAATCTACGATGAACAATAAAATATTATACTTATGGTTTTATTGCGATGTCTCTTTATGTTTTTTGGTTTTACTTTTCAAAACAGTACCTTGACCTAGAATAGATTAAATTATAATTTTATTACACTATAACGAATGCCGCTCATTCGATAATATTCACGACGTGCCTGAGAATATTAAACACATGTATTATGTTAATTAATGTCGCCATAAATTGGGTGTTAATCTCTTCGTGTTTGGTGTTAGTGACCGAGATGTTCTGACATATGATGATCTTAATAATCAAAACAGACTACTTATTACATCGTCAACCTAATAAGTTACTTAAAAGTACACAAAATAACAGAATGTTTAGTGCTTTTATATCTATTACCCATTGTACAAAAATATACTGGCATACAACTAGAAAAACATCACGGGGAATGCAAGAAAAAAGAAGACAATTAGATAAAGTAGCATATTACGAGTACACTATATTATCAAGAAATAAACGAGGATATAGGTCGCGCTATGAAACTTGACAAAAGATACGCACCTTTTGAGACGCTGCGTTTATTTCAGTGATGCTACGGTCAGACTTGCGCGTTTTCGCGAACTTTTGCAACTTCCACGACAAGTGTCGCCAATAATAATCACCTTTTTGTCCGTGTTCTGAAATGTGACTATTCCTTGGCCAGACTTGTCTTGAAAATGGCAAAAGTTCGCGATAACGCGCATGTCTAGCTTTAGCATTACTGGCGCTGGCGCAACTTGTACATTTATCAGACATTGAATTAGAAATGGCGAGAGAAGTGTTACTGAACTACATGTCATTAAACCACAGACCTATATCAAGATAGACGGTAAAAGTGTACCTACTTTGCGTGTTAAAAGTTTGATCAACGTTCAAAGTTTTCCGACCTAAGTCAGTCCGCTTGAGACCACTGTTATGAAAACACGCGTCACTCAGAAACAATTAAAAGGCTGTGACATACATCGGACATGACGTTTCTATAAGGGTTCCGTTTTTTGCCATCAGGCTACGGAACTACTCGATATAGGTGTGTGCATTAAAAGATATATACAGGATGGTCCAAGCCTGATGGATATAATTATTTTTATAGATAGTTGACCAAGCAACCTATTAGAAGCCGGCAGAAAAAAAAAAACCGTTCTCACTCGATTGCAAGAAAAAAAATCAATATCTTGTTCCTTGTTCGAGGTTTTTTTTTTTACTTTTCCACCTATTTCTTTGGCATTTTCTTTGTTTGATTTGATTTTTGTGTTGTTTGGTTGAGTGGTTGTTTTAGGTTAACAAACTGTTTGCTAAGTATATCTAAAAAAGTACAACCTATTTTTTTTTCCTTGCGCTTAATAGGACGCTTGGTCAACTATCTATAAAAAAATATATCCAACAGACTGAGACCACCCTGTATAATAAAATAAAATACTCAAACAAATCTTTACCTTAACCAACATAAAGTAGGCGTACAAAAGATCTTTATCTAAAATTTCGTTAATGCATAATGCATGTTTACACACCTGCCAAAACTAGCTCAAAGTTAAAATACTTGTACGTTTAAAGAGCCGCTTCCGTAACCATTAATTAGTCGTTAACTGGCTCTAATTACTGCAAGTTAATAATTACTACAACCGTTGGATTTAAGATCGGCGATACCTCTTTTGGAAATCGGAAGTAGATTTTGTTAACGAATAAAATAGATTGTACACTTGTCGACCTGTCTGGCGTAGAGGTAAGTAGTCTGCCTTCTACGCAGAGTGTCCGGGTTCGATCCCCGGAGAAGACAAATATTTGTGTGCATGAACATGTCTATTTGTCATGGTCTGGGTGTAAAATATATTAAGTATACCTATATAAGTATACTTATGATAAATTTTAAATAGAAAAATATTGGAAAAAAAATCAACTCTGCCACAAGTGAATTTTCAGATGGGACTCGAACCCACGACCTTTGGAAATCGGGTTCAACGCTTTATATAAGTATGTTTATCCGTTTACTTACCTTAGACTAGATAGCTAGCATATAAATATATTAAAAAAACTGTTTTCTTTGAGAGCAGTGACTAAGTTTTAAAATAAAATGATAATGAAAGATAAATTGGAAATCTACACTGAATCTCATCAATCTATGATCATATTGATCATACTAGCGGATCCTCGCGGTTTTACCCGCGTGGTGCCTGTTCCCGTGGGAATACCGGGATAAAATATAGCCTATGTCACTCGGGAGAAATGTAGCTTTCTAATGGTCTAAGAATTTTCTAAATCGGTCCAGTAGTTCCTGAGATTAGCGCGTTCAAACAAACAAACTCTTCAGCTTTATAATATAAGTATAGATTAAACATTAACACCAATGTTTAGTTAATGCAATGGTTTAAATAATAATTAGCTGGTGAAAATTAAGAAGACCAAGGTGAATAAATTATATAGGTAAGCAATAAATAGAGTTGATTATTGAAAATGGCCTTGGACAAATAGACTGAATAGACTTTTTTTTACCATAATGTTATACGAGAAATCTCTGGCCACCTATATCTATTATTTTTTTTAATAAAACAACTTTTACGGATATCAGCGCGAATCCACGAATTAAGTTTTAATTGTCCGTATTTTTTGGTTTTTAGGAAAAAACAAATCAAAGTTCGTTAAATATAGCGCGTTTGAAATCCGTAAAAGTTGTTTTATTTCAATGAACAGTGCGCGCCAAAACATAAGATGTACGTAATTTTATTTATTTATGTTTAAAGATTATCTGTCTTACACATGAAAACGTTATCAGGGTAGAGCGGCTATTGTGAGAGTAAAGAGATATTACACATCGAGAGATACAGGCTGAACTAAACATTGGATCACAGGCAGTTTCCGCCATCCTGCATGAACACCTTAAAGTTAGGAAGCTTGCTTCGCGATGGATTCTGATTCTCTCACCGATGAGCAAAACTGCCGTCGTGTTGATTGGTGCAAATTTATGTTAGAAAAGTTCGAAGGAGGAACTTCGCAAAACGTATCCTACATTCTTACAACTGATGAATCATGGATATATAGCTACGATCTACGATCCTCGCACGAAGCAGCAATCCATGCGATGGGTGTTTGAAGAGGACGATTTGCTCACGTTGTTGTTCGCGGTCGGAGCGTTAATAAAAATATGATAGCGGTTTTTTTCGACGCAGTGGACCAGTGGCAGTAATTCCGCTAGAAGACCGTAGAACAGTTACTAGTGAATGGTATAGCGAAATTTATCTGCCTCAAGCTTTCGTTGAGTTGGATAGCGAGCAAGGAGCGACGTCTGTCGCATTCTTTTTCACCAAGATGACGCGCCCGCTCACACAGCTGCTGGAACTATGGACTTTTTGACAACTTCTGGGGGTACAAATGTTACCCCATCCTCCGTACAATCCAGATTTAGCTCTAGCTTATTAAAAAAATGCTTCGTAGGCGAAAATTCAGCACCGCAGACGAGGCCGTCGAAGAATTTCGGCGGTTATTTTACCACCTCCCGCAAGACACGTTTTTTTAAAGTTTTGAAAGCTGGTTCACCCGAATGCATAAGTGCATTAGGATTGGAGGGGGATATTTTGAAAAGCTGTAAATAAACTTTTTTTATATTCCAACTATTTTTTATTTCACTATTTTTGGATCAGCCCACGTATATAGACTGACAAGTCGACTTAATCGGTTGTAACTAATTTCCAATATTGGCTTCATGCATAAATTATCTATGCATCAGTTTAAATCGAGGGGAACTAATAGCTAATTCATCAGCCAGTAACATCAGTGTTAAGTTTGACTCATGTTATTTAATTAAACATTGCTATATTTGCAGCCATTTTATACCTCCGTCAATCACGACAAGTCAGACAAAACTCAAGTAAAAGCAAAATCATACTAATATTATAAATGCGAAAGTATGTCAATTTGTATGTTTGTTCCTCTTTGAACATAAATTACTGAACGGGTTTTGATGAAATTTGGTATGTAGGGAATTCAAGTAGTGGACTAACACATGGACATTTTTATCCCGATATTCCTACGGGAACGAGAACCACGCGGGTGAAACCGCGTGCGGAAGATAGTGTTAATATAATATTAGGAATTAGGTTTAAGACGTTCTCAACTTGAAATTGACAATTTAGAAACCGATTGTAAGGGTTGATGGATGATGCTGAAGCTTTAGGAACTTTTCTTTGCTTTTATTCAAGGTTTAATTAATTACTATTAACTTTATGAAAGTATAGGTATTTTGTTTAGTGGTATTACACCTATAGGATTTTTTTCATGGGCGAACGTGGAGACTCTTAGCCTTCATCATACCTGATGTTAAGTATTGATAAGGCTGAAGATGGAAGCGAGCCTCTCCCGGAATCCGCAATCATTGAGGAATTGGCTATCTTATCTCTAACTGCCGGAACATGATAATGCTTATATAAGATGGTGGTAGCTAGCCAGGCGGACTTACAACAAGTCCTACCACCAACCAAACCGTATACAATATGTACTTACCCCCGCTGGGAACTGGGTCTGATACCGGTGTACCACTGGACACTGAGGCGTTTGAAGTACTCATAGAACTCATCATCATCATCTATCAAATAATAAAACCAAAAACTTTGCCATTTTTAATAGCGGTCCTGGCGGCGCGGACATTGATTTGTGAGCGAAAGATGTGCACACAACATAAGAAAGATGTTAGAAGAAAACGAAAAATATGTAGCATAATTCCGCAAGAAAAACTTACATGGAAGATGCACTGCTGCTGGTGCGAGCTCGGTGCTGGTATTGCACGGTCTAACAACTCCTGAGGATGCTCCGTGTGTGGGTAAAACACGTGTAGAGTAGTCGGTGAAGGTGCAAGGTGTGTCACTGTGTTGCATCTGCATTTATTTGCGGGCGGGCGGGCGGTGCATCTTCCAAGTAAGTTTTTCTTGCGGAATTATGCTACATATTTTTCGTTTTCTACTAAGATATGGATTTCCGCCAAGTAACGCCTGATTCTATTAAATAAAGTTATTAGAAGCAGTGAGTTGGTTGACACGTGTCAACAACCCTTTGAGCGAAATACAAAAGAATACCACTCATTAAAATTTCCTTTGTACGATTTTGAAAATAATAGGTTATTCTTCCCGTAATGGATACATGTAAGTCAAATGTCAAATGGAATATTGTAAGCACCGCTACTACATATACCTCTAATACAGTAAAAGGAAAGTGCTTTCCTAAGGGTCATCGGCAGGCTAATAAATCATGGGAGCGCGTATCCACAGTAATATATTATCATTGTTCTTCTCGTGTACACAATTGATTTTACGTAAATGCATCTTGACTTGTGTATTCCTTGTACTGTTACATCTTAATTTCATCTTATTTGCAGTAACAGCCAGGAAAATCGATATAGCGTTCTGCTATGTTAATTTTGTTTAAGAATTAATTTGGCATATGACTACTAAGAGAAGATTGACACGCAATATCTGCGTCACATTTTGGTACTAATATGATTAATTTGAAATAATTATTATGAGAATTCAGGTTCAAATAATTATTTATGACAGTATAACGTGCATCAGGATAATTTATTTGGTAAATGCTGAGTAATGAAAATTTTCCGCAAATTACCTATTTAATAAATAAATAAATATTTCCATACAATCACACCAATTATCTAGCCCACGTTAAGTATCATGAAGAACTTGTGTTATGGATACTAGATAACGGATAAACATACTTATATATATTTTTTTGTAAATACATAAATAATATACATATTAAACACCCAGACCAAGACAAATAGACATGTTCATGCACACAAATATTTGAACCGAACCCGGGACCTCTGGCGCAGAAGGTCGTCAAATAAACTCATAAGATAGAATAGAGCTGGTAGAAATAATTTATTTATAAATAGTCAGGGCGACATGAGAAGTTGCTTTTTAGGGTTCCGTACCTCAAAAGGAAAAAACGGAACCCTTATAGGATCACTTCGTTGTCCGTTCTCGGACGGATGTCTGTCAAGACCGTTTTTCTCAGGAACGCGTGGAGGTATCAAACTGAAATTTATATCTAATACTCAGGTCTACTGTCCCTTGGAGCTGTGAAAAAATCAAACTTCTAAGCCAAAGCAATCAAAAGATACAGCCGTTTATGCCGCAAATTTTCGAAATTCGCACGGGAATCAAAACATAAAGGGTACTTCCCGTGAACTTAGAATCTTGCAATTTGGTAAGAAGTAACGTCTTATAGTACAGATAAAGGCAAAAATTGCGAAAACCGTAAATTTTTAGTTACATCATATAATAAAAAATATTTTACGGAACCCTCGGTGCGCGAGTCCGACTCGCACTTGGCCGGGTTTTTTCTAATATATTTTCTGGTTTTATTTTTATCACATATAAATAACTTAGTTTACTCTTTGTCCTTAAGGAACGTGATATAAGAGAATCCCATACGGGTGAAGTCACAGACTGCCGACAGGACGCTAGTTGCAAACAAAACTCCCTAACGAAGAATTATATTTACAAATCCTTTACCAAGTCGTTTTCATTCATTCCCCGTGAAATGAAACAATCGTCCCACCTCAACGGACAACAATGGCGGTGTCTGTTTGTCCGTCTGATTGCGAGCTTCTGAGGCGCTGAGCAATTTCCGCCGCAGACGTCTGAATACAAATACTATTGTGTGCACTTTTGAGAGGAATCACTGAATGATACTTGCCATATTTGAGATCGACAAGTCTTGTTTAGTAAGACTTGTCGCAGACGATAGGGTTATGAATCTGTTAGAAAAGTAATCGTATAATATCAAACTGTTTGGCATAGGGGATGGAATACGTGCCTTCTACGCAGAGGTCATGGGTTCGATTCCCGCAATAGACAAATATTAGTGTGTATAAACATGTTCTTCTGAGACACTGAGCAATTTCCGCCATAGAAGCTGCGAATATATACTTGCAGTTACGAGAGAAATCTCTGATTGAGACTTGTCGTATTTGAGATGGACAAGTCTCATGTAGTGCTGCGACAAATCTCATTTAGTGAAACTTGTCGCAGATGATAGGGATATGAATCTGCTATGAAAGTAAACGTTGAACAACGAACTGTTTGACATACGGGATGGCAGGGGAATACGTGCCTTTTACGCAGTGTTCGTGGGTTCGGTTCCCGCAATAGACAAATATTAGTGTGTATGAACATGTTCTTGTCGTGATCTGACAAGGTGTAGATTATGTATTTAATAAAAAAAGACGTTTGTTCATATAGTTACCATAACAAAAGCTCTCAATGAAATTTAGCATTGGCTTAATTATCAGTGTGATTGTGAATAATAGTGTGAAATTTATAAAAAAACGTTTCCACATAGTCCGTTTCGTAGTGGTTGGCGCACTTAGCCTGCGATTGTTTTTTTTTTAGTAATAACTGAGCAGGCATTTGACCACCATCGTGCTTAACAAACAGGAAGTGGTCTAAGGTGTTGCTGCTTACCCAGGAAATGCTTATTCCCTCTCGCCTTGAAGAGGCCAAGGTTATAGAAATCGGGGAACACATGAGCAGGCAGCGCATTCCATTAGCGGTTCGCATAATAAGAAAAGTGTCAGCAAAGCTTGGTACGGATCGCTGGAATGTCTACGTATTCCCTATGGTTGGTCAGGATGGGCAACCAAAAATGTATCATGTTGAGCTTCTCGGTTCTTCGTTTAAGTCGTTGGTTATGATCTGAAATTGTCATATAAGGAAAAACGTCATAACGGTAACAAATTACTAAGGAGAGAAAGAAACAATATAACGCTATTGTATTTACCTTAGTTATGATGTTAATCTACAGTTTGCTTAAAATAATTATAAAGTACATCATGCTAATCTAAAAGGTTTTTTTTATTGTTGAACAATCTGAAATTATAAAGCTAAATTTTCGTTAATAGAGAAACCTAGGACCTTGACTTCAGTTACTAAGCCAAGTGCCAAAGCCAAACTCTCTCGGAGTATAATTCTAAGTCTATCTATAATTCTAAGTCTATCATGTAAAAAAACTCTTGATTTTGAAGAAAAAAACAATGAAATCGAATCGAATTATCGGGTGCCTAAGTTATAGTACAGAAATTATTAAATGAGGACAATTCAAAACTAGTAAAGTATGTTATGTCTTATAGTACCTATTTCAATATCGCAACTCGTTTGGTTGTTTAAAAAAAAACATTTATTTTTTATTTATTACCAAAAAATATGTAACGGTTTTATTAAAACTAACACTGCCACGGAAAAACTTTTTTACAAGTAGGTAACTGGGCAGGCATTTGACCACCATCGCGCTCTAAATGTGATGTGGTCTAAATTCACTCTCGCCTTGAAGAAACCATGGTAGAAGGAATCGGAGAACACATAAGCAGGCAGCGCCTTAATTAATGTATTTAATTACAAAATTTAAACTTAATGGGAAAATGTAATCAATTGAGACATGGCGTAGATATTGTTAATCCTAATCCTAACTATAATATTATTATAACTATAGCTATAGCTATATAACATTATAAATGCGAAAGTATATCTTTTTTTCTTCTTTAATGTATATCATATCAATAAAATTATAATTATTGGCTATCTATGTTCCAAAATATAATGCTATGTATGTAGTGTCACTCTCTATGAGGACACACCATAGATCTTTTTTTCACCTCACACTCTCTGAAAAGGAGGTTTTGTCTTTCAGTTTCAGCGTAGAAATCGCTTTTTGCGACCTAGCGTGCCTAAAGTGCTTTTTTAATTTAATACTAAAGATATGTCATAATGCGTTCCGAATCGCATTGACTATTTATTACATTTTATTCTTATTTTAAATAGCTTTGAATTAATTATAATACTCCGTTTTGGTTTTATTATATTATTTTAGTTAATTAAATCATAAAAACAATAACAATAAGATTAAACTATGTGTTATAAGAATTTTATGTTAGGCTGGGTGAGATTTCACAACCTATGATTGCATATCGGAATGTGACATATATCTTTATCTTTAAATTGTCTTTGTCTTGTACCTCATGTCAGTGTCAACATTTACGGGATCGTTTTTATTGTTATTTATAAGTAACAATATATTCCTACTTTAAATAACTTTAAATTAACTACAATACTCCCATTTTTATTATTTTAGTTTTTTATATCATTAAAACAACGAGAATAAGGTATATTTTGATTAAACTTTTTGTTTAAAGAATTTTTTACAGGAAGTTGACCGCGGAAACAACTATAAAATGTTCCTCGCTGTTGTGAGGTGACAAATTGTGTGATGCGCTCGGCAGAAAAGTTTTTAGCATCTTGTACCTTTGAAATCCTCACTTCGCTCAGGATTCAATCCTAGAATCCTTCACTTGCCCAGCTTTCAATAACTCGCCGCTCAATAACCAACTTTCCAGCCTTGCACAACAAATAACTAATGTAGTGAGGTTGTGACAGAATAACAGGGACCGTAGGTTTCCCGCGGTCACTGAGTCATATACCCTTCTTTCTTAAAATTTAAGTAGGTACTTACATGCACTTAAAATTTTTAATTAAGTATCAAAATGTGTTTAAGGCAAATAAACGATTTTTTTCATTTAATTTAATTTAAAGTGTGTATGTTTGTCCTTTCTAGACACCCTGAATAAGCAACCAATCGACTTTATACGAGTATTTGACATATCGTTAGTTGATAAGATTAAGAGTAACCTAGAATACTTTTTATCCGGTATTTCTATGGGAATGGAAACCGAGCGGCTGAAACCGCGGACAGAAGCTACTTTAATAATAAATCTGTTAACTGATATTAAGTGCACAGTTCAAGAATTATCCGATATATAAGTAATTACAAATTATTTGGCATTGAAGATCTATTTAACCGTGAAAGAGAAATATCTCTTAAATTGAGTGGAACTTGCATTAAAATAATAATAACTTGTAGGTAATACTGATAATAAATGTTGCGTTGTTCAACTTTAACTATTCAGTTCTGATGTTTTTATACTACTTTAAAAAAGTTTTACTTAATGGATAACCAATAGTGATAGGAAACTTAATAATTGAGATTAACACCCATATTCTAAGTCGTTCCTCCAAAACTTACTCGTCCTCGACTTAACGAAACCTCATTGAAAACCTCTTCGAAATACTCCTCGAAATCGGTATTCTAAGTCATAACTCCGTAAGGAGCTGCAGGAGCCAAAGAGTACGTAGCCACTCCGTGTTAGGCCTAGCGCACACTACCATTTTTACCCACAAGGAGGTTGAGTGGAGTGTAAAAAGTTTTGGAGGAAAGAATATGGGGGTTAGACTATCGAATGAAAATCAGCTCAATTCTCAAAATTGGGGTGATTTTTAAGTTACTTTCTTTAAAGACACGAAGTGTGCAAAAAAGGTCCTATAATTGTTTGTTTTTTATTTTATCTTATCTCTTTAATTTTTTAAACTCTCTGTCGACTCTTTTATATTATTATATACTGATTCTATCGACAAGTAATTAAGTATCACAAAACTGAATTGAATTGAATTCAGACTATCAAAATACAGGAATAGCTTGAAAATTGTGGGAATAAATGTTAGTTTTTTTTCTAGCAAAAAGCTCATAAAGATTTCTTCATAATGTAATCCCTCGCATACAGGCTCACTGACTCTTATTTGAAGAGCTATTACGTAGAAAAAAGCTAGCTTAAATTCTCAAAATTTTCATGCTAGTCATGTCTTTTGAGAATTAATCGAATTGCAATAATAATTCCGCAATAAGTCTTACTGTAAAGAGTCAATGTTAACAAGCCACACAAGCGCAATTTCCTCGCGATCCACACTTTTACCCCCATATTCTAAGTCGTTCCTCCAAAACTTTTTACACTCCACTCAACCTCCTTGTGGGTAAAAATGGTAGTGTGCGCTATGCCTAACACGGAGTGGCTACGTACTATTTGGCCCCTCCAGGTCCTTACGGAGTTATGACTTAGAATAGCGATTTCGAGGAGTATTTCGAAGAGGTTTTCAATGAGGTTTCGTTAAGTCGAGGACGAGTATGTTTTGGAGGAACGACTTAGAATATGGGTGTTAGTTACCTACAGTTACTTAACAAAACATTACGCAACAGACTAAAGATGTCACCGCTGGGTAGTTAATTCGAACAGTCACAAAGCAATAAAACTCGATCGTAATCTGGCACCCATTGTTCAAGTGTTATCCGTTTGTCGCGGGTTAAGTTAAATTAACCGTGCTTAATGCGGCATTGTGGCGATGCGATAAGCGACACGATACGCGATCGGCGATCGCCGCCCGTGAGAACCGCGATTGCGTGTCGTGTGAACAAGGCCTAAGGTAAGACGGACGAAATAAAGATATTTCATGTTGAGCAAAGGGCTTTTACTGCACGGCCTGATAGGTTCAATGACAATAGTTTTACGTTGTCATCAGCCATTTTTTTTTTAATGTCCCCACTGCTGGAGCACTGGCCTTCCTTATGGATGGATAAGGAGAACTGTCCATGACCCACCACGCGGGCCCAATGCGAATTGGTGGGTTTTAACTACTGCAAATGCAGCCGGGATCAACGGCTTAACGTGCCTTCCGAAGCATGGAGGCGCTCGAGATAGTAAAATTTTGGTCACCCATCCCGTGACCGACCATTGCGAAAGTTGCTTAAACTCAACAATCGCAGGCCGAGCGCGAGAACCACTGCACCACAGGCTCCTCCTTGCATAGTTTTACATACATACAAAGAATAGCTCACACCACACATCTCTTGCGCCGTAGACAGAGCCACACCTTACCAATGCCACATTTGGAATTGGTCGGGTGTAAGATGTTGTTCGGAAACGATAGTATTCAACTTTTCCATTGTTTATTTACAATTACTGATTAATATTCGTTAAAATGTCAATAAACAATGATCGTAAAAAAAACCGGCCAAGTGCGAGAGGGACTCGCGCACCGAGGGTACCGTTAAAAATTTTCAAAAATATGTTTTATTATATGATGTAACTAAAAATTTACGGTTTTCGCAATTTTTCCTTGATTGCTTTGGCTTAGAAGTTTGATTTTTTTACAGCTCCAAGGGACAGTAGACATGAGTATTAGATATAAATTTCAGTTTGATACCTCCACGCGTTCCTGAGAAAAACGGTCTTGACAGACGGACGGGCGGACGGACGGACAACGAAGTGATCCTATAAGGGTTCCGTTTTTTCCTTTTGAGTTACGGAACCCTAACTAGCAGCAATTTTTCCACGACCCAAGATCACCAGTCTGGACAATATTATGTAAATCCATAAAACATTTAATTGAACTACTTACTTATTTAAAATGTTATTTGACAAGTTAACAACGAAATCGTTAATCTGTTAAATGTAAGAGTTATTCTGTGACGAATCGAAATGTTCTCCGCTCGACTGGATTCGAGTTCGCGAGATACCAAGATTGCCCTCTGACAACATTATGCAATATCGATAACATCGAACATCGATTTAAATCTACTCGATAATCGGTGCCCGAGGCTGGCAGGACATTAAAGGGTTTATATTGTCGGCAATAAAAATAAAGATATTTCAAATAGTTAAATTGCTCTTCCAATGTATGCATTTCGATTAGCAATCTTATATCACAACGACTCCACTATCGAATGGACATGCGATTTTAATCTCTAACTCGAGGTGTTAAACTTTTTTATTATTTTCTATCGGTACGTATGCAATTTGTCTCAGTTACATAGTTTATGATCGCCGTTTAAGATAGTCGTGTCGTTATAATATGTAGGTTGGACTTTAAGAAGCGAGAAACATATTAAATTTTTTCTCTTACATAACTTGTGAGCCCTTTCTCGAATCATATAAATCAAGCTTAAGAGGCTTAATGACAAATATTGTCAGTAACTCATTAAGGTTTTCAACAACTTTATTAAACTGTTTAATGTGTAGTTCTACTTTCTATCCTCCATGGCGTAGTTGCATGCGAGCTTTCATTTTATATGCATATAAATTATAAAACTTTATTTATAGCAGTTTTGTAAGGCTTCCTATTGGGCGTAGTTGGAGCTGTAGTAATCAAATTGAAATAGCCATTTTATGCATTTGTCATGGTAATAGAATTAATTATTTATAAAATTTTAATAGGCATAGGTATATGAATATGTGAAGAATCATACCTAAACGGTCCAGACTAAAATTAGTCAGATACCATATATTGTAAGTATACTCTAGTCATAGACCACCGATTTTCTCATGTTAAATAAAATTAAACTCTGTATAGCAAAATTCATTTATTGGTTTGTCAGTTAAGACGTAAACTTAGAGAGTAGACCTCCAAGAACAAACATTCTGAAATAGCTACTATTACATACATACCTTCACTCCCTTGTAGAACACAAAGTAATCATACTTCACAAATTTATATTGTATTTTTACATTTAAATTTTTATTCATTGCAACTTTTCAAATAATTTATTACTTTATTTGTCTTTTGTAGTCACGTCACGTCATTGCAGACGGAGTGGGGAGTGGAGAGTTAAATACGGCTGTTTAGGGCCATTTTACTCACTCGGTGCTGGTATTGCATGGTCTAATAACTCCTGAGGATGCTCCGTGTGTGGGCGAAACACGTGTAGAGTGGTATGAAGGTACAAGGTTGTTGTTTAGCATTTGCATTTATTTGCGGGCGGGCGGGCGGTGCATCTTGCATGTGTTTTATATCTTTATAACTTTTAATTTTGCGTTTTACAAAGATATATATTTTACGTTTTCTACTCAATAATATCCCTTGCGGGAATGGCGGAGAATCAAAGGTGTACTTATGATAAATTTTAAATAGAAAAATATTTGAAAAAAAAAAACAATTTGGCCACAAGTGAAGCAGCATAGCATTGAAAAATGCAAAATTTAAAAAATCATAAATCAAAGGTGCAGCTTTAAAGAAAAAAAATAAAAACATCACTCATTCACAATTGCCATCACGATTGCCACGGCTCAACGACGCCACTTGGGATTGGTTGGGAGAGAGGCTTTCCGGAAACAATAGTGACAATCTATCAGCAATCCATCACATCATTATCATTATAAAAAAAACAATTGAATGAATTGTTATTGAAGTCACTTAGCAATATTGCGTTACCGCCCTTTTTCGACACAGTATATTACCTTACGTTACGTATAGGCAGTAATAGACAAATAAGTAGTTCCCCGAAGAAATACCTTACGTACTTTTAAGCACTAGTAGAAATAGGTAGTTCCGGAAAGAAAAAAAATGTGCATAACACAATAAACTCGAATAACTTCTCTTATTAAACCTATATAATGTAGTTTGCTATCTCTACAGTAATAGAAAATATATTTGATATTATATTCTTAGGATTTTTTGGTTTCCCGACGTTTTGGCACCTTTTCAGTTGCCGTGGTAACGGGTTGACTAGCTACTTATAAGACTTATAAGACGCTAGTCAAATAAAAAAAAAGAATCTCATTTTTACGTACATAATTTACGTACATAATATTTAACAAATTGTATGGACTGCTTCTGTTTTTGTGCAAAATGTTACAGAATTAACCTACTTCTGCTTACTTTTTTCTTGTTTCATATCAGTATTAATAAAGTTAGTATTAAGAATAAGTTAAGTTAATTATTAAGTTACCTTCTTATCTGAATACAGTTTTAAGTTCTTATTTCTCTTTGCAAAGTCGATGACTATAATAAATCGAATATTCATCATCAGTCTATCATCATTAGAAGCAATTTCCTACACATTAAGACTACATAGTTATAACGAAATCAGTCAATTAAAACAAAACCTATAACGTTACAAACAAAAAAATAACACTTTAAACCGAATCGTTTCACACACCAATAACATAATGACATTTAATCTGTATTCGAGTAATTTAAAGTGTAATTAAAAATGTTAAATAACAAAACACATAACGAAATGGACAATTATGTGTTGATAAATAGAAAGTTTATGTGTTCGCCAGCACGATTGGAATGAGATTTGGCGAGCCATTTCTGAGTTATTACTTTTTAATTAACAACTCATTAGTTCGGACTATGTTATGTTTTCAAACGTTGATCTGTCATTTGTTTTTTTTTTACCTGAAAGTTGCAATAAGTTTTTATTTAATCTGAAACTTTTTGGAACTCTATCATGGTTAAAGTTTTTTCATAGGAAACTAACATCGAGGTTCAACAAAATTATTATTTTCATTTTGTTTTTAAAAGAAACTTGAAATTTCCGAGTATAAGCTCTCCACAATTTTGGCTTGCACGTTAAAATATGATTGCATTTTCTAACATATTTTTCTAAATTAAAAAGCATAGGTATATTTTTATATGAGAAAAAAAGCTCTCTTACTTCCTTTCAAGTGAAATTTATTTTTGAAGAAAGCATTATAGGTACCTTCGAAATGTGTATTGCAAAAATAGTTCTTTTATGTCAGCGTTGAGAGTGCACTCAAGGTCAATCAATATGTAAAGGGTCGATGAAATTCTGATTTTTTTTATTAATAACTGGGCAGGCATTTGACCACCATCGTGCTTAACAACTTAACAGAAACGAAACGTTTTCAAGTTGTCTAACTATCCGTCATGTCAATGTCAATTTGAAAATCTATTTTTGAAAGAGAACTCCTGAGTCATTCGAATCATTCGAAATTCTCATGCGAATTCAATTCGCATTCGAATTGGAATCCGCCGACTTCCATTTTGTCGCATTTTTTTATCAGTCGAATAAGGTGTTGCCGTTTTCTTAAGCTCTCTTGACATTATTTAATTTAACGCAGAATATTTAAAAACCGGAAACTAACTCTCCAAAGATTTTCAAAAACCGATATTGAATCTGATTTCACGTGAAACGAAACGTTTTCAAGTTGTCTTACTATCTGTCATGTCAATGTCAATTTGAAAATGACATTTAGTGCTGAACATCAAACTTTCTAGAGTCCCTTGAGTTATCACAGTCTATATAATAATATCTTCTTTACACTGTGCTGTTACTATGGGGATATCTTTAGTTCCTTAATATTCCGCGGGACTTCTTTCGCGGCGCGGACTCAATCGCTCGAATCAAAAAAGAGTGGTTGGGACATTATTACATCATTTGTGGGTGGGTACCACTCATTGCAGATTTTAATGCGAATTGGAATTAAAAAAATACGGTTTTTAGCATTCGCATGCGAATCTTGCGATTCAAATGATTCAAAAATACGTCTGCTGACCTCAGCTTTTAACAAAGTGAGCTTTTATTTCCACAGTACAATACAATCGTCCACAAATGTAATGGTAACAATGCGACTATTATGACATACAAAACGAACAGCACAGTATGTGCATGCACAGATCTAGATTAGATAAAGATAAATTGCTACATCATAATCTGTAACTCTTTACAAACTATTAGCTTATCTGTTACTCGCTGATTGACAATGCCGTTTTTAATAGAACTCAGTAGTATTATTAGAGAAGTTATTAATCATAATCACTTAAACTCCTCTGACGGGAGAAAGGTATTGTGTAATGAGTAGTTAAAGCACGTTAAAATGTTTGGCGATTGTTTTTCTCGTCCGTTCGTGGCAGAGGTCCCGGTATTTGGTTCAAAGAATGAAATAACCGTTGTTCACACATTAGGTGGTTCTAAAGACAAATGCCGGTTGGCGAAAATTAAATTTGGCGTTCTTTTGTTTTTGTTCGCAGTAAGTGGGTATTCATTTGTTTTTAATGTCAGCAATTTGAGGTTGTAATATAGTGTGATGTAGTTTATTTTAACTAGCGGCCGTTCGCGGTTTCACCCGCGTGGTTCCCATTTCTGTGGGAATATCGAGATAAAAAAGTAACCCATGTTCATAACCAGGCTATCTACTATCTGTGTACCAAATTTCATTCAAATCCGTTCAGTACTTTCGGAGCCTAATAAATGCAAACAAACAAACAATCAGATCTTTCCTCTTTATAATATTAGTATAGACAATACAATATTGTAACTTTGAAACTGTTTTTGGAGCAATGTTTTACTTAAAAATCTTCGTACTCCATATTAATAATGACATGGTACTGTGGAGATCGTGTATGTTTCCGCACTACAAGCAGGTCGGTACACCGCCGTTGCTGGCTGGTTTTGCTTTTATAAAAATTAAAAAAGGGAGGCCCGTCGGGCCGAGATATGGACAGTCGCCTTGTCAAATAAAATATTTTAAAAATTGTGAAATATTAATTAATTATTAGATATAACGATAATAACAATCAAAGCGAGTGCTTATTTACATCTTGAGTTACGTCCGCGCTACAAATGGTGGACGCGCCACGTTTTTAGTATCATTACAGGTACAGTCACTGGCAAGAAAATTCGAAATTTTTATTAAATTTTTTTCAAGAAAAAAATAAGAGTACCAAAAAGAAAGAAAGGCTGAAGAAAATTGATGTTCGAAGAAAGGAAAGGACAAATACGGGGAGTATACAGTGTCCTTATTTATTTTATGTGAAAAAAATGTGGAAAATGGATCAAGTAGTCAATTGTTTCACCGGCCATTTCGATGAATCTGTGTTAGTTAGATCTCAATTCTGGCTATAGGCAGACGGAGAAGGAAGGCATAAGACTGTATTTGTTACATCCACAGGGTTGTATGAGTTCAACGTTCCTTTTGGGTTATCTACGAGTCAAGCTATTCGAGATGTTTTAACGAATGGTGGATAGGGTTTTAGGTAATGTAATGTTTAAAGGTGTCATGGTGTGTGTATGTAGATAATATAATTGTCTATGGTAAGACATTTGAATAGTTTATGGTTTATGAGTGTCTTAAATGAGGTTTTTATACGTTTTAGGGAAGCGAATCTGACTTTTAAGTTTGGGTTCCAGGAGATTGAGGTTTTAGGTTATATGATTTCGAGCTTAGGGATTAGGCCAAGCGAGAAGAAGCTTAGCCATGCGAGATGTAGCGGCTCCAACTTCAGCGAAAGAAGTAAAGCAGTAACTCGTTTGTTTTCTTATTATAAAGAATTTATTTCTGATTTTGCGAGAATAACCATTCACGAAGATGAGATTTTCTATTGAAATAGCGAGCTTCAAGATTCATTTGATTGCATTAAGAAGTTAATGTGTAGTTCGTAATTTTGTCGTATTTTTCAAGTGACAAATCGATTACGAGATTATAACGTCGATGAGTCAAATGAAGCCATTGGTGCCGTGCTTATGCAAGGAAACACGAAGAGAATTTAGCATCTTCTGATGGTTTAGAGGTTTTTAATAAAGATGTCAGTTTATTACAGGAGGATCAAGCGAATGATTCCTTTTGTTCTTTATGGATTTCGCGCATACGTGAACGTCCAAATTAGGGTCATAGTTGTTTCTTCATGAGAAACGGTTTTCTTCCTAAATATGTTCATTAAAATGATGAGATATGTAATGTATTAGTATAACCTAGGAGTTTGTTTCAAAATGTAATGAGTGAGTTACATGATAAAACGTGGACTGGAGGTCATTTAGGTCTTGCGAGGACTTTGAAAAGGTTTCGTTCTAGATATTTCATGCAACATTCAGATAGGGAAATAAAACGTTGTGTAGGTTCGTGTATGCCATGTCAGGAAAGGAAAGTAGTCAAAAATGTTGCGGAATTAACGCCAATCCGTGTAACAAATATTTTTGAAATGATTGGACTTGATGTTTTGGGTCCTTTCCCACTTTCGTCGAGGAATAATCGTTTTATAATTGTTTCTGTTGAATACGTTGAGTATTTGTAAGGCTGTTCCTAGGGTTACAGTAGATGTTATAGTTAACTTTTAAATAGAAGAAATATTTTGTAGATTTGATGACATAAAGGATAATCTCAGATCCAGGTACGGTTTTCACTGCGAGGATAGTGAAAGAGATAGTAGAGAGGTTTGTAAGTATATCTAAACGATTTCTTTTCATGCACAGAGTAGTTGAGGGGTTAAATAGGACTCTACAGGCTGTGTTATCTAAATATATAGGTAGTAGCCAACGAGATTGGTGTTCGTTTTAATTACCGTTACTTGTACACGCGTATAATACTAGTGTACAGGCGACTATAAAGGTATCGGCGGCCGTTTAATATTTTATTTGGTAGGGAAAAAAGTTACGTAGTAGACCGACCTTTAGGTTTAAATGTAGCAGGATTAAATGACAGAGCGCATAGATCGTATGAAAAGGCTTCTTACGAAGGCATTAAATAGTATTACAGGGGCGCAAGTTAGTTAGTTAAAGTTAGGCCGGTATAGTTTAATATAAATTATTTAGTTATGTTCTATGTTCCAAGGCGAGTGACTGGCAGATGTACGAAGCTGGCACGTCGTTATCACGGTCCAAAAAAATCATTGAACGCGTAGGAAGGTCTAATGTCATTCGTGATAATCATACTTGTTTCGAAAAGCTATACCCTAGCTTGGTATAACTTGAGCCTTCCGTGATTCGATTAGTGAATATACATGAATTGCCCAACCTTAGGTAGGGTGTCCACGAATATTGTATACTTAAATGGGAAAAAAAATTGCTTTAATTTTTTTTCCCCCAGGAGAAAGAGAATGTGGAGATCGTATATGTTTCCGCACTACAAGCAGGCCGGTACACCGCCGTTGCTGGCTGGTTTAGCTTATATAAAAAAAATAAAAATGGAGGACCGAAATTTGGACGGTCGCCTTGTCAGATAGATAATTTAAATCTACCCTGACGACCTGTTTGGCGCAAGGGTACTAACCCTACCTTCTGCGCCAGAGGTCCCGGGTTCGATCCCCGGACAAGACAAATATTTGTGTGCATGAACATGTCTATTTGTCTTGGTCTGGATGTTTAATATGTATATTATGTATGTATTTACAAAAAAAAAAAAAAGTATATAAGTATGTTTATCCGTTAACTAGTATCCATAACACAAGGTCTTCATGATACTTAACGTGGGCTAGATAATTGGTTTTATTATTATTATTATTATTTTTAAATATTGTGAAATGTTATTTAATTATTGAATATAACGATAATAACAATCCAAGCAAGTGCTTATTAACATCTTGAGTTACATCCGCGCTACGGTACCTACTTACCTTTTTTTAAGGTACCCACTGCAATAATAATCATTACGAGTCTTAGGGTGGATTTTACTATCCAACTTTAACGATAAATAGGTTTAGCGGGGGAAAAATATATAGGATTTGACATCGTGCATCGTTGACAAACATAAATGATTTGGTGAACAAGTAAGAAGTCATTTCCTCTCTCTTTCACTTTAATTTATATTATTATCTTAGTATTTCCTTTAATAGTATATATTTTTTTTTTTTTTTTTTTTTTTTTTTTTAATAAATTTTAAGTGTTATATTGATAATTTGTCACTTTCTATTTATGCACCAATCCCCATTTATCCTAATTATCTGTTATTTCTTTCACCTAAGGTTGTGAAAGTTGCCTGGAAGAGGTTGCTATGTAGCAATAAGGCTTATTGTGTGTTCCTCTTTTTTCTGTAATCTTATTGTATTTGTCTTTAAATCGTGTGTAATAAAGATTTTCTTATTATAATTATTATTATTACAAATCGGATAAAGTTAGCGTGCAACTCTCCCTTAGCATTAAAATTTGTAAAATAACTCGTCTCTTTTTTTCCTCAGACCAACCCTAATTACAAAAACACTAACGACCATTTTCCACGGCCTACGCGGATAATCCAATGATTAATAAAGTCCATTACCACATGATTATCTCCGGCACATTAGATTAATAGAAGAATTTTCCTGTTCAAAGCAACTGATGCTGTGAGCTACATTACATAACGTATCATCTTGGTATATTTCACCTTAATGCGCTGATCTTTTTCAGTTGGTAGGTATTCATTTCGATGAGAGATGACAGTTTTGACAGCTGGCTGTTACGAACTGAATATAATTTTAAGACGAATCGGTGTGGCGGTGTGGCGGATTGACCTTTTAAAAAATCACGGTAGCTGACTTGGAGCTACATACTTGTAGATAAATGTTACTCGCTCGTAAGAGGAACATTAAGAAAAACGTAAGTTTATGCACTTTTATCTTTATTTTTTTGCTTTTGTTATTGTATTTTTTTTTATATTTATACAGCTTAACATAAGTATCTGAAGTACGTCATGCTCACTCAAACGTTTCTTCGGCGGTGAGGCGGGTCGTTACGTTCCCTAAAATATGGTTGAGCGAAGCGATGGCTGGTTTATGCGTCATGCTCGTGAACGGGTGCCGCCAGCGGAAATGGGTCAACTTCAGTCTGCTTATCTTAATGTTGTGCTTAAAGGTTAAATATTTTTTTCTAAAATAAATTTATACTGACCTGTATGTTCCTCACAACTTGCAGTACAGTAATCTTGTAATGCGAGAATTGTAATGTATGATAGATAAGTCTTTCTTTGCCAGTTGAAAATTGTTTACGGTTAAAATAACCATAAAATGTAATATTATAATTAGTATTTTCTTTTTGTGATGGAAATTGACCTTACTGATATGTTAAGGTCACTTTTCAATTTGACGACTCTGTATGAAATAAAACAGGGAGAAAAAAACAGCCCTTGACGAGTTTCTTGCCGGTTCTTCTCGTTACAAGGTCTCCCGCCGTAGGGTTTGTGAACCGATGGCGTAGCTTCTTTGACGTTCATAAGTGCTTGCAGCCTAGACTGAATAAATGATATTGACTTTGACTTTGAATGTTGATAAATAATTTAGAAGCTATTCGTTAACAAATAATATCAAAGTAAAAAACTTTTTTTTTATAATTTTAATATATTTTAGTTGTAGATAAATGTTGATAAATAATTTCGAAGTTATTTGTTAATAAATAATTTCAAAATAAAAAATATTTTTTACTTTTACTACTTAAATTTCCAAGACCATGACCCGCTCAAAACACTAAACTGAAAATCTTAAAATTTTACCGTGTTATTCACACACGTTCTTAAACCTTAATCTAAACAATGTTGTTTCCTCATCTATATACTTATTGTTTTGACAATTAGAGTTATAGGATAGACAATTACCCTGTTACGGCCAATCTATTCTCAGTTGTGGCATCTTTAATTCAATCCTTAAATCCAAAGCGTTAAGGTGGAAAATGGCAGCACCCGGGGCTTCTACCCTACATTTAAGTAGAAGATCTTCGTTGTTGGCTTTGAACCCACGACCCCTAGCTCAGTAAGCAGAACACTGCACCATCAGGTCTGTTAAATAACAGCACAGCTTAAACCTTTCATTTTCACCGGTCCCTCTGTACAGTAGAATTATAACGACAGTTTCATTACGCGAGAGTAACCTTTACACCCCGCCTCGACATCAGCGTAATATCTAATTATTTATACTTAGACGTTATCGCGTTACCACCCGAGGCGATACGATTGTACACTTTGTGCATAGTTCACGTGCAGACAGTGTACGATCTTTAAACTTTCATGGTCACTATCACTGTCACTGTACTAACATTAGGAAAAACGGGAACGGAATACTGGGAAAACGAAAAAAAAAAATATATAAAAAATACCACTACCACGGACCTTACTATTATCACGGAGTAAATCCGTGATCAAGGCGCATGCAACTGCATCGAAATACAAAATATGGTCAAAATCCCGTTTTTCCTAATAATGTTCGTGTACTATCTGTATTTTATTTTTATCTATTATATCTACATACTTACTATTTGAAAGAAAGAAAAAGTTTGTTTTGGACAAACACAAGGATAATGTAAAATGATTAATGAAAACAAGTAACAGATTATCGAAAATAAATATGCTTAAATATGCTTATCATTGCACAATGTTGATTTTATAAGTAAATTGTCTCGTCGTCTTCTTCAAACTGTGTGAGAAAAAGACTAATTTTAACTGTTTACCTGTGGAAACTTGTAATTAGCCGTCAGTACATATTATATTTAAAAATGTATTACATTCATAGCTGTTAGTTTTCCAAAAATTGTAAAAATAAAATAAAAATAAAATTAAAAGGTCCGAGGGCTAATTAACTAACGATAACTCGGTACAGTTTCAATTTCGTCGCTGTTGTGTCTGTCTTACAGTATGAAAATGTGACAGTAATGACAGCTACGAAACTGCTAGTTGAGTTTTTGTTTGATAATCAACCTGCCGGTGTGTCAAAAAACGGTCCCGACTCAGCATAATGTGTGGCTTGAGACCGACGCTGATCTTTCGTCGGATTGGTTTTCGGATGCATTGCTAGCATATATATATATATATATTTATTCGTTCAGTAGTTTCGGAGCCAGTTCAATGCAAACAAGCAAACAATCAAATCTTTCCTCTTTATAATATTAGTTTTGATAGTGTTTTTAGTGAGTTGCGCAATTAATAAATACACAACTGCTTTTAATATGTAATATTAAATTATCTAAATTGTATTACATCTGAAATTAATCATTACTAATGTTGACAATCAAAAAGTATAAAAGCTTTTTTCTTTGAGAAAGTTTAATTTTAATTGTACGAATAAGCATACTGTTTTCTATCTTTTAAACTATGTTTGATTATTGTATTACTGAATGGTGAATACGTGGGCGAAAGTATTCTCTCAAAATTAAATAAATTTGTTTTATAACTGAATTTTTTCTGGTTATAAATTATTATTTTGAATGATAATACTCATTACGAATATATTGTTCCATTATTTTAAGATATTCGTCTACGTCGGATGGTTACAGAGGAGAAAGGCTGTTGAAATGGACATTATCTATTCGAATTAGCAACTGTCCGGTAGTCGAGTAATTTGTTGGTATCAAGAGTGCTAGGTTCGTACTTGTGTAGTTATTATACTTGTTTTACTACGCTCGCTGGCTCAGCGATTCAAACGTATCGTGTCCGATACGAGAGAACGCCACTTGTTTCTCGCCAGTCAGTCACTAGTTTGAAGTTTGCGCCCGCTGCTTGCGAAGATCCTCAAGATGCGGGCCTACCGCCATCTCTTAGCGCAGTATTGTTTCAATCTTACAATGCTATTCCGTACTACGAATCTCTTAAAGTAAGCTTCTTTTTTGACGAGTTTAGTGACGTATTCGCTCAATCATCGCCTCTCAAGTGTGAAGTGTGTCGAAATGTGACAACTTCAAATAAAAACAAAACGCAAACAAAACGTTCTTACGACATGATGGTTTGTAATAGATTATGATAGGCCTGCTGATTATCTAACGAAAACACGGTTCAGTTTCAGTTTCGTCGTTATTGTGGCTCTCCTACAGTATAAAAAGCCGCTTCTGTAGATATAACAAAAGTTAATATATTTTAATAGAGATCAAAGTAGGCTTATTAGAAAAATCTAGTATCTAGGTTACGCTAGACTTCTGCTATCGGGGAACTTCCCGGTTGACCAGTACAGTTTTTTGGGGAAACGTTTTCTCAGAAAGTCTTAAAGTTAAATAAATAATTATTGATTCAAATGAAATACCTGTTAATGTTCTATTATTTGTGATACGTTTTCTGTATATCTGTTACTTTAAAAAAAAAGCTCCCTAAAAAAACTTTCCCCGACTGTACCATTTAGTTTACCGAATTATTTCTAGAAATAAAAATGTATTCTGTGTTCCATTAGTAAAAAGTAACTATGCCCCCCAACTCATTTGTATACAGAGCATGTAAAATATATGAATGATGCATTCAAATCCTACAGACGGAAAATAAGAGACGAACTCAACCATTCTACTAAATTAGTTTAGATTTGTTGAGTTGGTTGTATTAATTTTGAATTTTTATTTGATTGTATTTAGTTTGAGTTATTTAATTCTATGATTTTGAGTGTAGTCTCATTTTTTTTTACTCATCTTAATATAATGATTGATGTTTTAAATAATAATTAATTATTTATTCATTTAATACTTTATGCACATTGTACAAAGCGGACTTAATGCCTTAGGTATTTTCTACCAGTCAACCTTAGGGTGATGTGGAGACAACAAAAAGTAGGGTGCACAACCATTGTAAAAAACAACATAGGGAATAAATGATTAATTAGAATTATCTAATTTGTTTAATGTTACTATTTGATTTATGTTATATTTTTTTTTATAGATTAATTACAATTGCTTAGTTTGCGTTAATTTTTGGTGGAAACTTTACTGATTTATGTTGTTTGATATAGTATTTTTTGTCTATATAATAATAATAATAATAATAATTTATTGAACCAAAAAGATTTACATTTAGGTACTTAAGCCTATACATTAATGTATTGTCACATTTAAGTAGAAATGTAGCATCTGTTGCCGAACTAGGTAATGACCTGTATTTCAGCATCCAGCGCCTCTTGCCTCAGAGAAGATTAGATACGAGTACATTAAGTTATAAGCTGCAATAGTACATAGTTTAATTTACTTATCATAGTTTACAAGCATCTTTTTAAATAGTTTTATAATAGTTAAGTATAGATATAGTCCTCTCGGTGTGTAAAATGAGGGTGAGTGAGTGTATGTGAGAGGGTGAGTATGTGTGTTGTGTTATTATTTATTTAAATTCAAATGGATTCTTTTTTATAATTACGAAATAAGTATAATTAAAAAACAATTTACTTTAATATGCCAATGATATTTTCAGTTTCGTCATAAGACTTTGTCACAAGGAAGGCTGATACTGATTTTTTAACAGCTGTTTTGTTCATGGAATATATATTAATTAATTTATTGATTTTATTGTAGACAGTGGGACCCAGAAAGGGAAAGAATCTTTGGGCTGAGGTCGTTTTTGTCCTAACATTCCTATTACACACCGCAAACCATCTACGCTGCTTCACTGTTTCAGGGGAATAGTCCAACAAGGAGTGCTGCTTTAGAATAATCCTGAGTAAGAACAGTTGTCGCACTGTCAAGACCTCACAATACTCGTAAAGAAGTTTGGTGGGATACAGGAAAGGTCTAAATGTGCAAACTTTAAGTATCGTCCTTTGCGCTACCTCGAGTTTCTTAAGCGTTGTTTTGGGAACACCACCCCAAGATGTTATGCAGTAAGTAAGCAGCGATTGGCATAAGGCACAATATATCCTATTTAGTGTAATCGGTGGAACAACATGTCTCAATATTTTAAAAACGTATACCAATTTACGTATTCTCTTGGCTAACACATCAATATGTTGCTTAAAACTAAGGTGATCATCAATTGTGACACCCAGGTATTTTATGAAACTCACTCGTTCTAGTGGCAGACATTTACATTGGGTATCACTCGGAAATTCAGAACAACCATGGGCAACCAGATTTCGGTCATGAGTATAATTTCGCCAGGAATAGGCGAGATATTTAGTCTTTTCCGTATTTAAAGTTAAAACATTGTTCTCTAACCATTTCTTTACCAGAAAAAAGCCATTCTGGGCTGTTATATAAGTCTCTTCCCATGTTTTAGCAGTAAAAAGCAGAGCAGTATCGTCGGCGTACGAAATTATTCTTCCTTGAAATGGTTCAAGGCATAACAAATCATTCATATAAATGAGGAAGAGGGTTGGCCCTAAGATACTGCCCTGCGGTACACCATATGTTAGTGGAAGATCAGAACTAGTGTAGGAACCTATCTTCACACACTGCAGTCTGTCTGACAGGTAGTCAGTGAAAAGTGCCAACTGTTTGCCCCTTATTCCGAAGTTTTCTAGCTTTTTGAGGAGTATAGAGACCGACACAGTGTCGAAAGCTTTCGCCAAGTCCAAAAATATGGATAGACATTTGTTTCCTCGATCCAAGTTGGTCATTATAAAATTAGTGAGATCGTTTACTGCATCATCTGTAGATCTCCCTCGACGAAATCCATACTGAGACTCGGACAACAACTGTTTTGACTCAAGGTAATCTATTAGCCTGTTATTAACAATTTTCTCCAGTATTTTTGATAGTGATGGAAGAATTGCTATAGGGCGATAATTTCCGACACTGTTTCTATCCCCTGTACCCTTAAAAATTGGACGCACTTGAGATATTTTTAGGACTTTAGGAAAGATGCCATTTGCGAGGCACATATTAAAAATGTGTGTCAAATGAGGTACTAGAATATCTTTATGAGCTTTGAGCAGCTTGTTGGATATATTATCATGACCCACACTACATTCGTTTTTAAGACTCAGTATGAGATTGTTTACTTCGGATTCGTTTGTGTCATGAAGAACAAAGGAGCTTATTTGTTTCTTTGACGAATCTGAGATGGTATACGAAACTGGTGTTGGTACAATTTTTTCCGCTAAAGATTTGCCTACATTTACGAAATAATTGTTCACGAAATTCACAGAATTTTGTGGACAGTCTGATATAGTCAACAGCTCATTAGGAAGTGGAGTATCTCTGACTGTGCTTGTGATGGTTTTAACGGAATCCCATAGCTTTTTACTGTCGTTGCCGGCTTTTTGAATGAGTTCTCTTTCATAAGCACGCTTAACTTTTTTAAGGATCATACAGCAAAAATTTCTATAGCGGATGAAGGTTGCTTTTAGAATAACGTTTTCAGGGCATGACTTTAACTTTTTATGCAATTTGTCTCGATTTCGAATGCATCTTAGAAGGCCAGGTGTAATCCAGGGTTTTATGATCTTATTGCGACGCGATAGCAAAATGGTTTTAGAGTTAATTTCAATACCTTTTTTTAGTTCATTTATTATGTATTCAATTGCGATGTTACAGTCTTTCGTTTTATAAATGAAATCAAAATTTATATTATTTATGTATTTAGTTAAGTTTTCATAGTTAATCATAGTGCGGGTAAGGGCTGAGAATTGACGGGCTGGCTGTGATTTCATGGACATAACCACCGTGTTATGATCTGTTAGAGTTGATTGCACTACCAAGGTCAATGATGGGATTTTCGTTCTCAAAAACATATGGTCCAGGCAAGTCCTATCTCTTGTGGGAAGAGTGTGAGAAGGAATTAGACCATGATAAGCAGTTAGAGCCAGGTACTTTTCTGTGAAGGGAGTTGGATCCTCAGCTATTATATCCAGATTTATGTCACCAACCAGTGCAATATTCTTAAATCCCGATATGCTTTTTAATATATGGTCAAGGGATATCAAAAATGGGTCAACATTATGGTATGATGGGGATCGATAAATTGCTACAATTGCTGTATCATTGTTTCCGAGTTTAATTAGAAGACAGTTACAGTCTTTAGCATCAGGCTCATCCACAGCAAAAGTGAGTTCCTCCTTAATATAAGCAACTACTCCATCATTTTGTATTGGATTTTTAACAGATGCAAAAACGTTGTAACCTCTTATTGAGGGGATAGAGAAAACACAAGACATCCAGCATTCGGTAAGTATAAGTATATCACAGTTTGTACCTAGCATTGCTGTTAGTGCTTCAAATCCCGCGAAGTTGCAGTTCAGGCTTCTAATGTTTTGAATGAGAATTGATAAGTCAGACTGAGATGGAACTAATTTGCTGCATTCACCAACATCACATGGACGAGATTTACATAAAGGATTGCTTTCAATGTTATTTAATAAATCAACTATATTAGCCACTTTTGTAAATATTTTAAACTTGATCTTGATAATTTTTTCGTATGACACAAATAATTAAGAGTTATTACAGTAATAAAAGTTATAAGTGTATCATATAAAATATACGTATTGTTATGGTATAATATGTATATAAATATATGTATTAGAATATTGTTTGTTTCCAAAATAAAAAAAAAATAAAAAATAATTAGATAGAATATAGAAAATAATAGTGTGTGCTCTATTCAAAAAAGGATTTTTAAGTAATTTTTTGAATTATGAACCTAACTAGCGGGCGCCCGCGGTTTCACCCGCGTTTCACCGTTTCCGTGGCAATATCAGAGTAAAAAGTATTTTAAGTTTTAATCCAGGCTATCTACTATCTACTAAATTTCAACTAAATCCGTTCAGTAGTTTTAGCGTGGAACACTAACAAACAAACTGACACACTTTCGCATTTTATAACATTAGTAGGTAGGATAAATATAAACATGCCCTGTGAACAAGAATCTATAAAAGTATTACTATAGTCAATATAGCTACGATCGAATAAAGTCGTAGTCAACAGCCATGTAATAAATCAAATACTTTCCACGATCGACTACGAACTTCTTACATCAGTGCATAATCCTGAAAGTTGCAACTCCTCAAACTTTAAATCAAGTGAATTGGTTTTCAACGAGCTATTTTTAGCCTACTGCAGCAATCTAAGTTGAGCACTAACTTGTCTAAAGTTTCGCTTGGAGTACTTAAGTCATAGATTATAGACAGTTAGTATCGCATGCAACATTTCTTAGGTTATTCACTAGTTAAGTTTTATTGCAATGAGCGTTCCGCATGTTTTAACTAAGTACGTAGAACTATAGAACAGATAAATCTATTACCTACAGTGAAAAAATTACGAAAAATGACAAAAAAATACGATGCTACAGTGATTGTAGTAAACAATTTTAAAAACGCATCGTAAATGGCGCGCTATTCTATTTCAAATTGAAATTGAAATTGTAGTAAACAATTTTAAAAACGCATCGTAAATGGCGCGCTATTCTCGTGACGTCATTTGTCACAAAACTCGCGTTCTTTCAATAATATTTTTGATTTATGAAAATCGATCCACAAATGACGAACTTTGCGCGATCAAACATAAAATATTATTGAAAGGGCGGGGCAGCCCACGCATTTCAAATTAAGCGTTAAGAAAACTTGTAAAAAATTAATCATTTCTGGCCGATTTGCGTCATTTAAAAACTATGATCATCAACAAATAATAATACAGGGGTCAATATCATAAACTCAAAAATTCTGTTTTGTGCGGAACGCTCATTGGCAACAGAGCAACTATGCAGAAAATACTAGAATAACATACCCATCTCCGAAAGTCCGGATCCCCTCTAGGCACCTAAATGTTTATCTAATAATATGATTTAACGTTAAAAAAAACGGCTTAGCAATACTTTTATTAAGTACTAGCTTCCGCCCGTGGTTTCACTCGTGTGGTTTCCATGGGTGGCATTAATTATATTATAGTTAGGATACGAAACGAAAGAAATCTCAATTTAATTGGACTATCGAGTTCACAATAAATACTTGGTTTCATTTTGGTAATTACGTGTTTCCGACCTCGTTTACATAAAACAAATACGATTAGAGACTAATTACAAACAACATAAAATACTATGTAATGTAATCAAATTATGTAGTTTAATTACAAACCAAAATTAACGTAAGTACTCGTAATGAGAGGGTTAAGAGCCAAACGTAAGGTCTCGCTACAATGGGAAAAAGTAAAACTACTGTAATTAGCAAGTTAACAACCTTGAATCTAAACACAGAATGTTATTTCCTTAAACGTATGCGAGTATTGAACACTGGTGAACTTATATTTTCATACAAGATTTTATTATGATGATATCACAATATCAACTTCGAAACATAACAATGAAATGAGAGGATGCGACATGAAAATACTCTAATTTAAATTGAAAATCATTTTTAGTGGTGGAAAATCCTTATCCTTAATGATATTTGATTGCATTGGTTTTTATCGAGTCAATATCAAAATTGAATGTAATCAGATTATTTTTAACAGCTACTTCTAACAATTAAAAGCAATCCATTTTTTCTTTTTACCCAACTGCACTAATTGAGTCGCTTCATTAAAATCCATTGTTCATATCAACAAAGGCTTGGTTCTAAGATAAAAATTGGTAAGTTTAAAAGCATTCAAATCGATGCTTCCGATGGTAAGAAAGGAATATCGACCTTACCGTACTCTGACCTTTGCGATCTCGGTAGTAAATTAAAGTGTAATTAAATAAACTAGACGGAGATTATTCTTGAGATTACGAATATGATTTGTTATTTATTTCGTTTTGATTGTAATCAATTTGATTTCAAAGATTGATTTATTTTACACTTTATTCCTTAGAGCTGTTGTTTTGCTATTGCAATTGTCTTGTCTAGTTTATGATTGTGATTGCATCACGTGTCTTCTTGTTTGTTAACTGTTTTTAATTATAGTCTTCTGTTTAATCACATGGTTGATGGTGTTATTATATTAACTATGTTTCTCTGTCGCGGTCTTTGTTTAAGCCTTGACCATTTGAAAACATAGTTAACTATCGAACATTATATTTAAACATATTTCGTAATTTATTTATTTATTTTCAATTAAATGTTATGGTTTTTACATCAAAGTGATGTACCATATTCAGTTGATTATTTTACGTGTATATATTTCATTGTTATTTTTTTACGTTAAAAATAACTACTTACACAGAAGCTATTTTTATTAAAATAGGTTCTGTGTAAATTAGTCTAAAAATCCTTTAAAAAATCTGATTGAAATAAAAGCTTGGAGCACCTCCCAAATAAAAACCCACATTTTTTAACTCGTCAATTACTTCTTAATAAGATCCTCTTAAATAAAAGCTTTCTTTTACATGAAACATAATATCGTTCATATTTTTACTTCAGCGGAATTTTCAATATTCAGCAGGTAGCTAATTATCATATCCAAATCAAACCGCAGTCTTTTTTGTACCATCATCTCCTTCAACTAAATTTCAAACAATGCCAAGATAACGGTCCAAAGACAAGTTAATTCGCAAATATATGCAAAAACCGGTTTAGTGTGCAGACACCGTTAATTCTCAAGCTCGCGTCTGATATAATTGTTGTAACCGCTGTTACCGCAACGCTGTTTTGGTTAGACGATGAATGACGATTAATGATGTGGATGAGTGAGCTTGGTTTTGGTAGCGGACTAAAATCAAATGCTAGTTAAAGAAACTTGGCAAGTTAATATGTACAGCTTCGAAGAATTTCGGGCAAACAGCGGCATGAAGTGAACCGATTTCGCTACTTAAGGTAAGAACCAACAAACAATAGTCGCGTCATGCCGATGCTATCGTGGCTCGGTGGCCTGGTTGCCAAGTTAAGAACTGTGCGTATTATTTATTTTCTATAGTTTTGGTAAAAGTCGCTCACTTCAAGCTGTGTAGTGTCAGCTTAGAATAGCACTACCCCCTCTCATCCCGTGGGTGTCGTAAAAGGCGACTAAGGGACTCAGCCTTCAGGAGACGGGCAGCAGCGTATCCTACAAACTTGGCCATACTGCGATCGCCAACCCGCCTGCCAAGCGTGGCGATTATGGCAAACCCCCCCCTTTTTGGGGGAGGCCTATACCTAGCAGTGGGTGTTATATGGCTGAGACGGCGGCGGCGCTCACTTCTCTACGGCAAGCTAGGTATAAGACAAGCCATGAGCCATCGTGCCTAGTGGTACAAATGGTGGGCCAATGTTTATGTGATGTATATTTCTGTTTGTCCCGTGTATGACTGTAGTGTATACGATAAACACCGTTAATTCATCCGAACCATGCCTCTGATGTAATTGTTGTAATTGCTGTTACCGCAACGTTGGTTTGGTTAGACTATGAATGGGTGTAGTGTTTGGGCTTAGGTAATGATGTGGATGAGTGAGCTCCGTTTTGACAACTGAGTAAAAGTTAACTAGCTTATCTACTTGTAACCATCTAGTAATTGCATCAAATGCTATTTATTACATATTTTGAGTTATTAAATTCTTAACACCATTATCTTAAAATAAGTGCACACAACAGCAGTTAGTTGGCAATATAGTCCAGTCAAAATAAATTAAAATTTACATTAAATCAGTGGTGATTTCTTTTTCTGAACATTATTTGCGGTTATTGGAAACCCACCTTGCAGTAGCAGTACCCTCCCCCTATGGAGAGTATTAAGAAAACGAACGCGAAACTCTCGATCCTATGACTCCTGCTGATAAAAATCTACAGTAGGGATTTGAGTAGCATTTCATTTGTTTGAACATCCTATACTTTAGATCCAAAAATCACTTATTTATTTTGGGAGTTTTTGGAAATAAGATTGTTTTTTTTTACAGTAAATGTTTCAATTATTATTAAGGGATTTTATGTTTTAAATATAATAAATTAAGACAATAACATTTTGAAAAAATGGACTGATATAATGCGCCTACTCCAAATACACAAATATATATTAATAGAAAAAACTATTGAAGTCGCCATGGTGAAAATTTCTAATATTGATTATGGTCATTAGTCACTTTATAATCACCATTTGTTTATTTATTGTTTAGTTGTTTTTTTTTTCACTTTTTACGATATAATAGATGGTCAATCATCCGACCTAAAAGAAATTGATGCAGATGTTCCTTAAGGATCTCTCCTGTCTGCGACACTGTTTCTTTTGCATATCAACGACCAGCAGGTGTATGATACCATTGGGTATGCAGATGATACCATCTTAACCAGCGGATACGTCTCAACTGCAAAGGCTACCAGTGATGAAATCCAGTCTTGTCGAGAGTCCCTTGGCGAGTACATCGACTCCTTTGCTAAGTGTGCTGCAAAGAAATTGGGCGTCCTCTCTAAGGCTAGGCAGTACTTCTCTCCGAATCAGCTGCTTCTTTTATACAAAGCGCAGATTCGGCCGTGCATGGAGTACTGCTGCCACCTGTGGGATGGTTCTACTAAGTATCAGCTAGAGCTTCTGGAATCGATTGAAAACCGTACCAGGAAACTCATTGGAAACTCAGCATTGGCCACGGCGGAACTTCAGAGCATCAGTCACCACCGCAAAGTTGCATGTTTATCGGTCTTTTATAGGATACACTTTGGAGAGTGTGCGAGAGAACTGCACGACCTTGTTCCTCCAGCCCCTTTCCACCATCGGGGTACCAGACGTAGGTTAGCTTATTATCACCCGTTCGTCGTTGACATTTCAGCGATCCGCACCAAACGCTTTGCCGACACATTTCTAATGCGAACCGCTAAAGAATGGAATGCGCTGCCTGCTCATGTGTTCCCCGAATCATATAACCTCGGTCTCTTCAAGGCGAGAGAGAATAGGCATTTCCGGGGCAAGCATGTTACACTTTAGACCACATCCTGTTTACTAAGCACGATTGTGGTCAAATGCCTGCCCCGATTCTTGTAAAAAAGAAACGTTTTTTTTGCAAATCCTTTTGATATCACTGGGGTGATATTTTAGTTTTATTTGTTATAAAAAGTCCTTACATAATAATTCACTCATATAGATTTAAATGTTTTTAAGATAGAAGTATTATAAATTTTAAACCAATCAGATTTTGGGGAAAACCTAAAAAATATTATTCCATACTCGAGTATAATCAATAATTAAATTCAATTTGAGTGTAGGCATTAATGTCATTTTCTCGATCAAAATAAATTTCCTTTACTAGACTAATAGCTGAGTTTCCGTAATGGTAGTGGAAAGCCTGCTACCATGTTGGCTGTACGCAGATTGTCACAAAGAAGCGTATGATTTTGCTGAAACCTATTAGACTCCTGAGTTTACACTAATCTAAAAGTGTTGTACCTAATAATAACATACTTTTCTTCTTTGTAACAGTGCAAGGTCGTATTATGCATTCACTTAAAACAAAAGAAGAAAATATAATTTATCTACAAGTAAATCAAATTACTTTCGTGATCTTACCAACCTCGTGTAAAACTCAGACTTGATTTAAAAACTGATATCAAATCCTTTCATGTTCTTTATAAAACTTGTTTGAATAAATACCAATAATATTTTTAATCTGATAAAAATATATTTAGTTGAACAGGTACTTATTTTAGTGTTCTCAACTTTTGAATTTGAACCATTTAGTTTTCAGGAACCGTCGAAATAAAATCTGAGTTTATATTATATATCATTTATTACTTTACCTAATCAAACTAAAATTAAATAATTAATTTGATTGTTGTTAATTTATTGAATTGTTTAGTCATCCGTGGCTTCGACTCCTTTGTAAGATGCTGAAACGATGAAAAATTGTAAACACAAGAGCTACGCTGCCTTCTGAACCCTGTTGAAACGATAATGAATATTAAACTTTCATACAAAACAATCTTACTGAAATAAAAATGAATCGCTATTGCCCTTGGTCATCGCATCACGCGTGAACGGATGGAAAAAATTGACTAATTCATTATTTGTTGTGTTTATACTATACACTGGTGGGCTATTATTATATATATTTACTATATTATATTATATTGCTATATGGCTATATGGGTATAGCCCCCCTCACAAAGAACTCCACATCGCCCATTGCATGCTGGGGCATGCAAGGGCGTCGTACGGCTAATCTGATGACGATAACAAAAATTCAAGATCTGGTCCTAACGTAACCTAACCTAACCTACACCTGAAGTAGAACCCTAGCAGGCCTACTTAGCTATAAGATATACGAATATAGACAACATTTATTAAAACTGACGCGGTACGAAGTTCGCAGGGTTCGCTAATCACCTATAGATGTGTGTTTTTCATGAAAAAAAATTTTGTTACAGGTACTGACATCAAAACATTCATAGACGTAATTAACACACAAAACACAGGTAAGTTGAAGAAAATTAGATAACTTGGACAAACTATAAAATTATGTAAGTTTTATATGCAATTAAAGATTGTAAACTTACTGAAAAACGTCAGTCAGTCCGAGCACAATTTGTTGAACACAATGGCTCGTGTATTCTAAGATAATGGCTTAGAAATAACGCAACACGTTAGTAAACCTCTGAAATGACTTGCTAAATCTTTGTTATTATTGTTTGCGGAAATTTTCAACAATAAAATATCTTATTTCAAAAGTGACCCAACACGATACTATTTTTAATCGTCCTACGTAACAATAAGCCACAAAATGAAAGAAGGGATTATGACATTCTTACTTATAGTAACAGTGGCGTTTATCGCTTGCAATGATGATGAATTAGTTTTGTGTTTAGTCTGTGTCAGCACGCAAAAACTGAAAGTCTGATTGATGAGTTTTACTAAATATTGGAAAAAGGATGATATTATACATTTTTAATTTTGCATTTTACAATGCTATTTTTGTATGATAAATATTAAACAGGAAAGGAGTCAGTGCCAGCCAAGGCATTCTACTTTGCGATCGAACTATTTTATTTTTCTTGCCTTGGCTGGCACCGACTCCAAAAGGTTTATTTTTTTATAAAAAGTTTTTTATTTCACAATTTTTAAAGGTAGAACAGGTCTCGTACCTACGCTAATAACCATTATGTCAACTCCTCATTACCTTTTACAAAGCTGCTTTTCCCGGTGCAGTTACGTTACTTATTGAGGGTTTATAGCCTATAGGCTAGGTATGTTGGCGAGGACCAATAGCTATTTAACAAAAAAGTTTCATCAAAATCCGCTCAGTAGTTATTGCGTGAAACTTCAGCTCGAACAAGAATCTAACAATTACCTGGATGATATAATTGTTTCATGACTTCCATGACATTAGGCCCCATATCTCCGAAGATTATCATCGGATCTCAATGAGACTTATATGGGACCAAATTGACAGTGTACGCGATCGAACAAAAAAACCAACTATTAAAATCGGATCACCAACACCGGAGTAATCGGTATACATACATCGGACAAAAAAAAAATACGGGTTGAATTGAGTACCTCCCTCCTTTTTTGTTGAAGTCGGTAAAAAGCAACTAGTCTCATGTCGCCCTGACGGGCCCTCCCGTCATTTCAAACTGTTGTCGTTACCGTATTTCGCCTTACTATCCTAATCCTATCCTAACTATGCTAACTATATAATATTATAAATACGAGAATGTGTTTGTTTGTCCTTCCTTCACGCCCTAACTGAGCAACCAATCGATTTGATTTTTGGCATAGCTACTTGACAGGATAAAGTAGTAGCATAGGCTACTTATTATCCCTATATTCCTACGGGAACGGGATCACGCGGGGGAAGCTAGTTTGTAAATAAAGTTGGTCATTGTGATTCATAGTATATTCACTTCGAGTGTTCAGCCAGTGACTGATAGCTTTCGTCCTTTATTTAGATTTAGGTTGATTTCACCACCGACTAATAATTTTGGGGCCCCTAGCCAAAGTAACAATTCAAAAACGATAACGAAGTTCGAAAATAATGAAATGTATCGGATTGGCGGATTGGCATAAGCCGCGCGCGTGGTCTTACCGCAAGTTAATTGGCGCTTATAGACAATAACGAATGGAATTATCGTTTCGCTACATAACAATGTTGCTTTGTCTACGGGCCCTGGGTAGCTTATCCAGCAGATAATATGTTTTTTTATATTACAACTGTCAAGTTATCTGCCAGATAAGCTGTCCAGAACTTATCTGTCGGTGTTGAAACAAGCCCTTCATATTGGGTGGCTGCGTATTTACTTTGACCAACAGCTTTCGTCCTTTTTTTGGTTGGCTACACTTGTACTCTTTAACACCCTTCAATCTATTGAGGCGCAGTGGTTAGCTCGCTTGGCCTGCGATTATTGAGGTTAAGCAACTTTCGCAGTGGTCGGTCACGGGATGGGTGACCATAAATTTACTATCTCGAGCTCTTTCGTGCTTCGGAAGGCACATTAAGCCGTTGGTCCCGGCTGCATTGCAGTCGTTAAAACCCACCAATCCCTCCTCCGAACCGCCGACACCCCGACCCGCGTGGTGGGTCATCGACCGTTCTCCTTATCCATCTATAAGGAATGCTAGTGCCCCAGCAGTGGGGACATAAAAAATGGCTGATGACGAATCTATTTACCCTGCGTGGAGGATATTTGGGCCTCTTATCTAGGCAATAGAAAGGCTTGCGCTCCAGCAGTGTCTTCAAAAATATGATGATGATTTAGCTAAGTGGATTATGCTAAGAGATTATCTGAGGCAGTTTCAATATAGGTAGAACGACACCTGAGAGTGTTTACAAGACCCACCGCACTTGTTTAACAACTTTTAAAAAGACTTAAAAACTGCTGATCTGGATCCAGATGAGTGAGCTGCATGAGCTCATCCCGCCACTCCTTTTTACCACCGGGAGTCCAGACGTACTGCAGTCTATCACCCCTACGTGGTTGATATTCCCCGTTTGTTTACAAAGCGCTTTTCTTTATGCTTAATTATGCGCACAGCCTGTATTACCGAGTGCCTACAATCCTGGTATATTTATAGCGCGAGTGAATAGGCTTCTTCTAGGCAAGTTCGCTCCAACTTTGGCCTCTTCTTAATCTCTGAGCCAGAATGAGGCCAAGAGTACCTAAGCCTATATTATATATAAAAAAAAGATGTGCCACATAATCAAACTGAATGGAAGAAAAGGACAGGGAGGGATAAGATCTGGGAAGAAGAAGATTTCAACCTCGCCACAGCTAAGAACTTTAACAAACAACACTTAACGGAGGTTCCTCATTCAAAGGCTGCGTTACGTTGTGGGGTTTAGGTAACATCCACAGTAATTTTTCTAAACACCGTTATTCAGTTACTGACAATCCATTCGCACGAGGTTAGAGTGATGCCTTCACAATGGAGACTGTTCCCATGGAGTGATTGTCATAGAGTTACAAATGAGTTTAAATGATATATCTGTTGATACACATTTTTAATTAGTTTGTTATGTTCTATTTTGATATGGTCATCAGCCATTTTAAAAACGGAATATAATAATGATGAGAAGGATAAAGTTGAAGTCGATGAAAGTACATAATTGATCGTACTTCTAAATCCAGGATAGCCATCTAATCCAAGGAAAATCATCCAAATACAATTAAATAGGAACTGAAACTGATAATGTAATATATATTATAATAAAGTAATGAGCCATAGTTTAAAATGTTTAACTTCATTTCACAACGTTAATAGCTCTATGGTAACAAAAGCGTATTGTTATTCTCCTGATTGTTATCTACAGGTCTCTTCTTAGCGGCTTCCGTCTGCGAATATACTTAGTTTAAGCACTATTCTAGGTAATGCGGGTAAAGATCTATGTCTGTCTTATTGTTTTCAGTTGGAAAAAAAATTACTTGTATTTTGTTACCACTAGGAATGCCTCTTATATGTACAATCGGGGAAATTCCCGGTTGACCAGTAGAGTTTTTTGGGAAATGTTTTCTCGGAAAGTACTGAAGTTATCGAAATCATTTATGAATCAAATGAAATACCTGTTAATTTTCTATTATTTGAGATATAAACGTTTTCTATCTTTATTTCAATGCTAAGTATGTGATGAGAAAATATTTTTTTTTATTTATTTATTTATTTATTCTATATATTTATTACTTTTTTAAATAAAGCTCCCTAAAAAAACACTTTTGATCTACCGGGAATTTCCCCAACACCTTCACTTTTTTTTTATTGTCTTAAAAGCGTTTCATAGTGAAGTAACTATAGCTTATTATTATATTAATCAAAACTTCTTATATTTTTTTATCGCTGATTTGTTGTCAATGTAAATAAAATACAGCATTATTTTACAACAGAATTTGGGTTTTGACTTTATAAATCCAAGATTCTCTGTTAGAATTTTTTCAAACTTCTGTGGTTACTAAGGAGCTGAGGGCTAATGTAAAGAATATGAATCGAACATTTCTAATCATGTCACTATGCAATTAATTGTTCAAATAGTTATAATAACAAACAGGAGGACCACAAAACGTACGATAATTGACTTTATCGGAAAACGATCATATAAATTATATCGCAGAAGTTTTTGCTGAACGGAAGGTAAATATTGTACGGAACCAATATTGCCTTGTCTATTCTGATATATTGCGAGCGCCACTATTATTGGCTGATAATAAATCTTTAACTTCATGAATATATAATTTTTCCAATTATTTGAAATGGGACTAAGTATTTATTAATTCAGTTACAAAGAGTTATAACTTTAGGTACGTTAATGATTTATAAACATTAAACAAGAAAATATACTAGATAAAGCAACTTGTATCATGTCGCCCTGACGGGATTTGAACCTGCATCCTTGGGAAGCCGGCCCAATGCACTCCGGGTTCCCAAGGATGCGGGTTCGAATCCCGTCAGGGCGACATGAGACAAGTTGCTTTTTTCTAGTATATTTTCTTGTTAAATATTTATCCCATAAAAATAGCATTGTAAAATGCAAAATAAAAAGTTATGATTTATAAACAGTTCGGTGTAATAGCTACATTTCGGCCTTTTTAACCGTCTTAAAAAAGGAGGTTATCTATTCGTCGCGTATATTTTTTTTATGTATATTCGTCGATTACTCGAAGACGGCGAAGGTGTGTTTCCAAGTTGGTCCCATTTTCTGAAATTTCGAAATCAGTTCAGTATTTTTCAGGAAATCGCAAAAATACTGTTGTAAAAACCGCAAGATGGCGATGAAGGTCACTAGATAGCGCTGCTTCTGCCTTTGTCTTTTAAAATTGTGAAATAAAAATCATTTAAAAAGACGATTTATTTTACTTTAATCCATGTCCAGATAAAGCCTAGAAAATCCCTAGAAAATCAAATCTTATTAAAAGTAAGTAGATGAATAGATATTACAAATGAAAATTCTACAGATACAGACATATAGGCGCGTACAGCTAAATAACATCTTAGACTTAATACAATAGTATAAGTAAGAACTATGTATGTGTTAGTAGAATATATAAGTTTTTCTGACTGAATCGAATGCTTTTTTAGACCTCCGAAGCCTCTCATACTCAAAGACGGTAGTGACCTGAAAATCTCGGACAAATTTACCTCTACTCCAGTCCAGTACATTAAGAAAAAAACCAGTCAAGTGCGAGTCGGACTCGCGCACGAATGGTCTCCATTATTATTAATATCAAGCCAAAACGAGCAAATAATCGCGTTTGTTGTATGGGAGCCCCCTTAAATTTTTTATTTTTTTTCATATTTGATGTTATAGCGGCAACAGAAATACATCATCTGTGAAAATTTCAACTGTCTAACTATCACGGTTCATGAGATACAGCTTGGTGACAGACGGACGCACGGACGGACAGCGGAGTCTTAGTAATAGGGTCCCGTTTTACTCTTTCGATACGGGACCCTATAAAACAAATAAGTATAAAACACAGCCAACCGTCAACGGTATCATTTCTCGGTAACACCCAACGTAAAGTTATGAATATTTATAAAAAAAAAATATATAGCAAATAAACCACATTTAATTCCAAATTGCCAGCTTATTTTGGTCAATGAACTCGTCAGTTACACTTATGTCAGTCAAGTCGGCCGTTTAAAGTTATGAAACGGCAATCGCCCGCGCCGGCCGGTCGCGAAATCACCGCGCCGCAACCAAGGACGATGCGAGACACCTTTCTACGAAAACGTCTTGTACCGAAATGCGATGGGAATATGAGCTTTTGATAGTACGAGTATATGAAATCGAAAGCTAAATAAATTATGTTTTATTTATTTTATTAATATTTTTTAATATTTTGTTTTTTTTTATTTAACTGGAAGAGATTTTAGAATTCTTTAAAGTGCTCATTGGACAGTCGAATGCTTAATCTAAACATTAGCATACAGATCTTTGCAGAAATATATTGACATTTTAATGTATAAAGTCGCAAAGTGAGCATGTTTGTATGAAAATAACGGGGTGGAAGATAGATGTGCCGGTGAGTGTATTTGTCTTTGACTTATTAGAAGGCGGGATCGGGTCGAGCTCAGTAGGGCAAGCACGAATAACTATCGAAATAGTATCGAGTAAGTATCGAGCACGTAATGTCAAAAAATGTATAGGAAAATGTAGTTCCGTTTACGTCCGGTAGGAACTCTGCTCAATATGTCATATTTTTTTTTACTTTACTTCCTCGATACTTACTCGAAAGTTATTCGTGCTAACCCCACTGGTCGAGAGTAGCGCTCGATAATGAGCCCGAGATAAGCTCAGCCTCAAGGAAATACTTTAGACCGCTGGTCAACAAAACTCAGCGCTCAACACGACAATTTTCTTCCCCTATTTGAACAATAATTATTCATTATATCGTCATTTGCTAGCAGAACACTAATTTCCAGAGAACAATGGACTATTAATTGTGTCTCATAGCATAGGTCCTGAGAGGTTAATTGTCCCTCTTATTTTCAGGTCTTAGTATTTATATAGGCTATAAATACTGTAACTGATACAAAGCTCTATACCAAATCCACACGCATCATCCACAACCCTAACACCCAAAACAAACAAAACGGTTTAATCTGGCAACATTCTTATTTCTCCAGGAACAGCGTTTATGTAATACAATAATTTCGCGAAAAATTGCTTCCATAGTACGAAAGGCATGAAACCATAATGTTCTGAGGACATAGCTTGTGATAGAAAGCGCGGTAAGTCACGATCTGCCGCGGGCCAGAATAACGTAGGGCTGCCAGACATTATTTGATAGAATCAGGCGTTACTATCTAGCTATGGAACCAAAAATATCTAGCTTCTGCACCGCCCGCCTACCCGCAAATAAATGCAAAACAGTGACAGACCTTGCACCTTTACCAAGTACTATTATGCATGTTTCGCCCCCACACGGAGCATCCCCAGGGGTTATTAGACACTGCAATATCAAGCACCGAATACGTGATTTCGTGCTTGGTATTAAGCTATAATATTTTGGTCTCATTTCTGTCAAAAACTGATGCCCGTGCTAGCAAACGGACCACCAGAAAACAGCGGGTAGCATGAAGAGGCAGCACTAGGTTTTTTTAATGTAAATAGACTCATCAGTTTTTAAACCACGTAAAAAGTTTTTTCCTTCAATCGGTTGTTGTCGCAAAAACCATTCATTGATGAGGTCCCGATTATTACTGTAAAAAGTTAAAAAAGACTGAATATCTTTAATTTGTGTTTTTTTATAAATAACTGACATTCTCCGCCCGTGCTCTCTCCCATGCTGTATTGGGAGCGAAGGAAAACGAAAAAGCTGCTAGCTTTTTTTTATGAAGGACGGAGTGAATCTTAGCCTTCATCATACCTGATGTCAAGTATCGATAAGGCTGAAGATGGAAGCGAGCTTCTCCCGGAATTCTCAATCACTGAGGAACTGGCTATCTTATCTCTAACTGCCGGTACACAACAAAGCTGAAAACATTGTTGTTATAAGAGCTTTTAGCCCATCAAGGCGCACGACATACTTCATAAACGCCAAACAAAAACCTATCGTGCTCTGCTCACTCTCGACGACGGTGAATAAAAAAAACGCATTAAGCACGTACACCCATATTCTAAGTCGTTCCTCCAAAACTTATTATTCCTCGACTTTAAACCTCCTTGAAAACTTCTTCGAAATACTTCTCGAAATCGGTATTCTAAGTCGTAGGTAACTCTGTCTCGACGTAAGGACCTGGAGGAGCCAAAGAGTACGTAGCCACTCCGTTTTAGGCCTAGCGCACACTACCATTTTTACCCACGACGAGACGGTACGGAGATAGTTTTATGCGTTTTGGGGTAAGACGATGTCTGTTTGTTTGTGCAAACCAATGTTGCCATTTATTTCAAAAACGACTTGTCAGATTTTGATGCGGTTTTCAGTGATGGGTTCGGGTTTGATTAGTGCTCTGTTCTTATGTAGGTGTTATGGTGACAACTTATCAGAAGGCGCTGCAGTAAACATTTGATTGTGCAAAACCAAAACTACTGAACCTACTACCGTCTGAATTTGATGTGGTTTTCAGTAATGGCTTTTATTAGTCCAGAGTACATACCTTTTTAGTGAGCATAGGTATTATAATACCTATGCTCACTAAAAAGGTTGAAAAAAATATAAAAAATGTATATTTTGAAAATACCCACAACGGTTAAAACTTAAATGAAAAAGGAGAAAATAATTAAAAACCCCTAACTTAATTACCCGTCGGAGGTTGCCATCACTAATTTAAAGTTCAACAAATATAATTAAGTATTACAATAAAATATCTCCAGATATTCACGTCACTATAAAACTGCAAAACTAGTTCATTTAATGGTAGCCCCGGACGGATAATTAAGTTGGGGGTTTTTAAATTATAGAAACATTCCGATGGAGGAGATGGGTATAGATTTCACCATAAATTTTATATGTTTTTCAGCTATGTTCACTTAAAAGTTGACAAATAGAAAAAATGGCGTAAATATTCTCGAAGTTTCTCAAAGGGACTGTCTGTCGCAAAGTTTGACAGTTGTTTCCTCAACTCTAGCAAAGAGTACTTATAATTACACTCAAGTGAGGAAAAATTTGAGTGGAGGAGATTTTTTGCAACTATGAATGAATACCAAATTTTCGAATGAGGTTGAGTGGAGTGTAAAAAGTTTTGGAGGAAAGACTTAGAATATGGAGGATAGTTCACAATAACAAAAATAGACACTAGGATTCATCTAAAGGTGTGAAGGAAACTGTGTCAGAAAAGTCCAAACAATATATATTTTTTAAAGCTTTTCATTATCTTTTAATACCTAAGTTTATACAGTCTGTTGACAGCCCTGAGTCGGGCCTCAGATTGCACGCCCTGCATAATTACATGCACTCGGCCGAACTGTGACATCATTAAATGACGCTTTGTCGTCGCAATTTCTTATCTGGCTAATTGTTTTCCTGTAAAATTAATTCTTCGCTTTACTTCCGACTTCTTTAAGACAACTCTGACTGGTTACTTTTCGAACTTTTATCATTCATTGAAATAATCAAATTTTCAAGATTTAATGGCGCGTTTAATTTAACACTCGGTTTTGAAAAAGATGTGCTTTCATCATTCAGTTGAATGTTGAATGTAATTGTATGCAACTGCTTTTAATCTTTGCAAGATCTTGTCTCTGATCTTAAAACGCAATTCCACCAGTGTGCGGCACTGAACCGCACAGAATTCTGCACTAATGTTCCTTTCGGTAGACTCTCTTTAGCAAACATATACAAAATATGCGTACACTTGGCATTTTCACCAACTCGACACGAGAGACTGGCCACACTCGTCTTCACACACAGCTCTTTGTTTCCGCTGTTAGAGCGAAAACAATTTATTTGTTCGCACACACGTAGAATTGCTACACTGTTCGCTTACAAAAATTACCCAAAACTTTAGCAGTGGACATGAGCCACGTAGTTGACGCATTATTTGTACATTTGTGCGGCATACGCTTTTGGTGGAATCCGACCTTTTTTACCGTATCGCTGGTCACGAGCCTTGTATCATGTTGAGTAAGCAGGGTTTTTATTATTTAATTGAAACTGTATGTATACATATACCTATTTTTATTACTATTTTATTAATTTATTTATAATTCTAAGGGCCTGTTTGACAATCTAAAAGTCTAAGTAGCTTATTTGAAAGTAAGCTACTCAGAACTTACTTTTAGATTTAGAAACAGACCCTTAAACTTATAATTATCTGATTACTAACTCAGGAAATTGTTTTATGGTCTTACGTAATGTTATAGACTCACTTATGATACGAGAAACAAACTTCCTAACCTTTCTAGCCTTCTAAAAACACAGTTATTTTGATAAAAAAAATATTCATAGTTTTGGGTCTATAGTCTTATTTAGTTGATTAATGAAACTTAGCGACGCCGACGCTCAAAATCCTAAAGTGCCCTGAAAATTCTCTTAACTTTAATTGACTTGTTTCAATGACGTCACTATTTGCAACTGCTTCACTTTACCAGCACTTCACTGTATCACTTTACCGTATTAAATATCAATTCTCTTGATTAATTTAACACCAAAGGTAAATATAAAAAACAGGCGATGTAAACGGAACTACTCTCAATGGTGACCTTTCGCTGAAGCCGCGGGCGCAGGCGTAATGATACATCACACGCTAACTTACCAACTTTTTACTGATGAGGTTTTTTATGCACACTTTCTTATAACTGAGTTTATACTGTTTTCTTGGAATGAATGAAATAGGTACAGTCGGGGAACTTCCGGGTTGACCAGTAGAGTTTTTTTAGGAAGCTTTATTACAAAAAGTAAAATATTTAAAGAAAACGTTAAATAAATTATTTCTTTAACCTCAGTACTTTCCAAGAAAACGTTTCCCAACAAAACTCTACTGGTCAACCGGGAAGTTCCCCGATTGTACTGTAAATTTCCACTACTTTGGAAAAACGGGGCGACTTTGACGATCACACAAAAATTTTACTATGTATTATACAAATATTTTTACAAGCATTGTAACACACCCAAATGTTTTGTTTGTGCTGGTAACACTGACAATTAGGTCATCTTGTGGTTCATTCCCAAAGCGCTAAAGCATCTTTGGAGGTCACAAAAAATCCTGAACGTGACTACTAATTATTGTACTATAATTATCTTTTATGTAGTAAATATTAATAAGAAAATATTCTAGAAAAAGCAACTTGTCTCATGTCGCCCTGACGGGATTATTAATATTAACCACATAAAAAATAGCAATGTAAAATGGAAAATTAAAAAGTTATAAATATAATTATCTTCCCTTTGAACTTTTAGTATACTCGTATGTATTTCATGGTTCATTGTAAATATATTTAGAATTTCATAGTTTTTGTTTTCGCAAGTTATTGAGGTTATTGACGTTAGTCGGGGTTACTTTGATTTTTTCAAAGAGATCATTGATAAAAATCATAATCGCCCTGTTGCTTGTCCTCCGTCAATTTGTATATAATAGATGTCATATTGCGTAAAAAACAATATTCATAAGCTTGTTTTTACTTAAACTTTTCGATCTGTTTCGCTCTGAAGCCAATCTCAATAAAGCCTGGGGCCATGACAGGATCCACAATGGAAGCGAGCTAGCATAGGAGACCTATTCACCCCTGACTTCAAAGACAGACAGGTTATAAGTATTTAGAAATACAGGAAGGGAATTCCACTCCTTATATAGAATAGAATAGAAATTGATTTCACATGCTGTAACCCATACAATAACTGGACTTATGCAAATAAAAGTCATTGCATCAAAAAGAGAAAAAAAACAAAGCAAAAAGTACACACAAAATAAAACATAAAAATATTTTATAAAAAAATCAAACTGACTTCAAAAAGTAAAAAAAAAAAACTTTTGGAGTCGGTGCCAGCCAAGGCATTCTACATTGCACTTCTATTAACTATATATTTTTTTGGCCTTAGCTAGCTAGCACCGACTCCAAAAGTTTTATTTTTTTACTGTTTGAAGTCGGTTTGAATATTTTTTTTATAAAATGTTTTTATTTCAGATTTTTTAGTTACATCATGTGCTTTTACTTACACTAAAATCAGCCCATACACAACAATGAGATATCATCTAGGTGATTGATATTTTTCAGGATTATGAAAAAACTACTAGCCAGATCTTCGTAAAAATTATATGGGACCACACATAAACCATTTTCTTTCAGATAAAAAAAGAATTATAAAAATCTGTTAACAACTGGCGAAGTTATGGTAAAACATACATTAAAAAAAAACCGTCGAATTGAGAACCTCCTTCTTTTTTGAAGAGGGTTAAAAAGTAAGGCAGGGAGAGCAGCGTTACAGCGGCGAAAAAGTCCCCGGCGGCCCAGCAATGTCACGGCTACGACGACGACAACGCTACGTGACGCTGTTTTTCAGACGGAGGCTTTAAATGTACATGTATATGTCGCAGCCAACTGGTTAAATTAGCAGTTCAATTGGAAGGCTAGCCCATTAATTAAACGCCGGCATTCAATGAAATGGCTAAGGGACAACTAGCCAAGTCATTGAATGAAACGTTTAACGACTTGGCTGAACGTCATATTTAGCCGTCGCATTAAATGAGATGTCATTATAGACTCAAACTATTCATGAAAACTTGTAGCCGGCGGTGTAATATCAGGCATATTTTTATCACACATTTTTATTATATCAATATTGATATTAATGAAATACTGTAAGTTATGTTGAAACGAAAAAAAACTACCAGCGCCCCAGTGGCATAAAAATAAATTAACTTTGAATTTCCTTTCTGAATTAACGTCTGCCATCTTCAAAGGGCTAACTTACAATAAGCCAACTAATTGAACTTTAAAGTGATGCTGGTTTAATCAATGATGGGACTAGGCATTCAACTTAACTAACGGGCTAGCCTTCCTATCAAATGGCTGATTTAACCAGGTGGCTGCGACATATACACACCCAATAACGCTATTGCGTGTGCAAATATGCACACATGTTGTGATCGAGTCACTATCATGTTATTATTTCCGGACGACATCGTAGACTCAACCAAATTTTTAATGAGCTTTGTAAAGCGTTAACTATATGTGACTACTCACTTAATCAAGGTATCAAGATTATTTGTACGGCTTAGCTTCAAGTCTGTATTGAAAGTGTATAGGATACATTTTATCCCATTTTTTTTTTATGAACGTTAAGTATTAATAAGGCTGAAGATGGAAGCGAGCCTCTCCCGGAACCCTCAATCACTGAGGAACTGGCTATCTTATCTCTAACTGCCGGAACACAATAATGCTGAAAACATTGTTGTTATGACGTCAGACTCAGATAATATGGTGGTAGCTAGCCAGACGGACTTACAACGAGTCCTTCCACCAACCAGGGGACGGGAACCACGCGGGTCAAAGTGCGGGCGGCAAGGCGTATGTTTTATAAAATACTTTTTGACAAATCCGTGACTTGAGTTTTTTTGAAAATGTTAAATATAAAAATGCAACAACAAGGGTGTTCCCAATAAAGTCGGATAGTGGCCGGCGTTTTAATGGCGGCTATATTTCCCACAGCGCCCGCGGCCGCGTCGGGGTGGCCGCACAGGGTTGGCGACAGAGACCTATATCGGGATAGACATAAAGAGCGCTTCAAACTGTATGAGAACCTAGCGTGTCTAACTTTTTAACCGACTTCAAAAAAAGAGGAGGTTCTCAATTCGGTTGGTATATATTTTTTTTTATGTATGTACACTGATTACGCCGAGATTTCTGAACAGATTTCCATGATTCTTTTTTGTTCGATGCAGAATAGTTGCCAATTGGTCCCATAAAAATTTGGTTTCGTTTGACCCAGTACTTTTTATGTTATGAGCATTTTTATATATTTCATTTCATTGTTGACTTGGACGATGTAGTATTTACGATAATTTTGTTTATGAAACCTTATCTAATCTAGAAAAATCCTGCTTTAGTTTACAAAACAGCCTATAACAGACACTAAAAAGTAAAAAAAAAACTGCGTTAAAAAAATACTGACTTCAAAAACTAAAAAGCAAAAAATAAGCCTTTTGGAGTCGGTGCCAGCCAAGGCAAGAGAATTAAAGGAATAGGAGCTTAAAAGTAGAATGTCTTGGCTGCCACCGACTCCAAAAGGCTTATTTTTTGCTTTTTAGTTTTTGAAGTCGGTTTTTTTAATGCAGTTTTTTCGTACGTAGATTTAGTAGGTAATGTGGAAATGATATTGACGAGCTCTTGCAAGAAAGCACTGCACAATCAACCATTTTCGTTTCTGAGTGACGCGTGTTTTCATGGTAATGGTCTCAAGATTTAGGTCGGAAAACTTTGACCGGGAATCAAACTTTTTACACGTAAGGTGAATGAATGAATAAGAGTTTATTTGGATACATACATGAGACAATTACAATTTTATAGCAAAAAAAAAGAAAAATTAAAAAACTAACTTAAACCAAAAGGTGTACAATTTCACTGTCTGAAGTGGATGTCTCACGGCTGCAGCCAAAAAGGAAGTCAATTCAGCATTTTGCCGGACCCAAAGAGCCTGGCGCTGATTTTTTATTGACCCCTTTACATTCCTTTTGACAAAAGGTAAACTTTTACCATCTATCTCGATATTGGTACGTGGTCGGTGACTTGTGGTTTTTGAAAATTTGCATACATTTATTTCATTTTCATGTCGCTAATCCAGTGTACAAATAAGCATTGTCAGAATTACTTGTAATTATCATCGATTCTTCGTACATACTTGACTGAATCAATTTAATGCTTGTTAAAGGCGTTGCTGTAGCGCATATTTTCGATTTATGTTATCGAAATTAAATAATTCTTTTTACTGATGATTCATTTACTGCAGATTAAACAAGTTTTCTGGGGCCTCAATATGACAGCAACGACCAGTTGCAGATTGATTTTTAGCAAGGGTAAATTAAATAAGAATTTCAAAGTAATATTGTAGGTTGTTAAATTGATACAATAAATGGGTGTAATTAGTAAAGAAAAAGTTTGTCATCGTTAGAATAAGATAACGTGTTTTAAGAATAACATTGTGACAGCCCTAACGACTGTTCGTCGCGATTGCACCAAAACAGAAATAAATTAGCTTGCAATGGTTTTATACGCAAGCATTAGTGCACATGTGATCTTACTGCGAGGCGACCGACCGAGACGCTCTCACGGTGAATGTACCATTAAAGTGATAACAGGCTAATCTTTGTAGATTGCTATTGTGGGCAAGTCCGTGGCGCAGTGGTACGCGCTTGTTAGAAATTATGACCATAAGTACATGTATCAACATGTATGGATATGTAATTAAAATTCTACTGGAAATGTTAAAGAGCTTCAATTGTAGTTAAAATAAAGTATTGTTATACGAGGAATAAAGAAATAAAACCTTAGAAATCTTTCAACAATTACTGGAATTTATTAAATAAAAACGACAATTTAAAAATGTTCAATTATAATGATTATTTAAAACACATAACACATTTATTTACATAATCTTTACCCTTAAGGAGAACATCAAGTATAACCTCAAATAAAATTAATCGAGAATAACACAGTATTAGAAAAAAATAAAACAGTGACTATTACGGGAGAATAAAACAGTAATAATTAGGGTAGAATAAAACAGTATGGAAACACTTAGCTAAATAAAAGTGAATCAAGTTCAAACAGTATTAAATTAAAATAAAACAATATTTAAGTAGAATTAGACAGTATTAAAGTACTTAGCTTTTAGACCGCTCTGCTCGACTCACCACACAAGACTGTCCACAAAATGTGTCTTCTATGCTCAGAGGGAGCCAAAAGAGGAGGGGGATTCTCCCGCCATTTTAACAACTCATCCGTGAAAATAATAAATTTGCTACAGTGGCGCCAACAAGTCAAATTAATTATTTTATGAAAATAACATACTTTAATTAAACTATTTGTACTAACTATAATATAAATATTATTAACATTATTTATAACTTAATTTAACAAGATACAATACATGTTCAATATTTGTATTACAAAAATGATTAAGGAAAATAACAGGAAGTAAACGGAAACCTGACTATTTGTCAATCGTCTGACCAAAACATCTTTTTAGTAATTTACTGTTATTAATTATCGATTTTAATATTTTGATAAACCAATATCGATAAGCTTCAATAATATAATGAATTTAATGTTAAATTTGCATAATAATAATTAATTTATTATCTGCTAAACAGGAAATAACCAACTTAAGAATAGTCGTCTTTGTCAGATAATCAAATCACATTTTTTTAACAGAATTTGGTTAAATGAAGGAGAAAGGTGAAGAAGAATGTTAATGAGTATGTATTCTAATATTAATTTAATGACTTTATAAGCAGTAATTGACAAATAAATTTAAATTCAAAATTGAATATTCTTACACGCTCGTCCTGCGCTTTATGAGGTTAAGCAACTTTCGCAATGGTCGGTCACGGGATTGGTGACCAAAAATGCACGTTAAGCCGTTGTTCCCGGCTGCATTTGTAGTTGTTAAAACCCACCAATCCACATTGGGCTAGCGTGGTGGGTTATGCCCCGTTCTCCTTATCCATCCATAAGGACGACCAGTGTCCCAGCAGTGGGGACATTTAAAATGGCTGATGACGATTGTGGAATACTGGGATCCGCTACTTTTAACCCTACTGTTCTATAAGCACATCTTAAATATTCGCGCGCACTCTTCATTGAATAGGTAAACCAACTTTTCCGAATATTTAGAACATAGTAAAAGGACCGGTCAGGTGTCAGTTGTGTGACCGTAAAGTGGCCTTACAACTGAGCGCGTCCGTGCTTCGGAGGGCACATTAAACCGTCAGTCCCGGCTGTTGTCATCTCATGTCGTTCAGCCAAGTCAGAGCCCTTATAGGAGCTATAGGCGGCTTGAAAAACTCTGACACCAGAGAGGACACTATTCTCACCGATAAGAAGAAGAAGAAGACTGTAAATATACACGGAAAATTTGATCTAAAGTCATGTGAATAAACTCCCACACTTATGCTTACCTCCTACAACTACTTATTCTTCTAAGCGTGACGACTCTGGCCTATGTTTGTGGGAACCAAAATTCGCCCACTGAAACAACACTGTCAGTGCCCTTGGAGTACTAATGCATAGGGCCTACCACCATTTCTTAGCGCAGTACTGCTTCAATGCTTACCATGCTATTTCGAACTACGAATTTCCAAAAGTAAGCTTGTTTTTTGACAGAAATTTTATGACGTCTTCTCTCAATCATCGCCACCATAATGTAAAGTGTTTCAAAATGTGACAACTTCAATAAAAATAAAACGCAAACAACACGTTCTTATGACATGATGGTTTGGTTTCTAATAGATGATGGCAGGTCCGCATCGCAAGATAAAAGGTGCGCCGTTGTCTGAGGGAAATACAACATAGACAATCCTACTAATATTTTCAATGTGTCAGTGTTTGTTACCCTGGCAGATTTGGGACCCAAAAATGTACTTTATAGCCTGTCTATAAGAACATTTTTCGCGTAAAAATACTTTTTGTCGCATAAAAATCCCAATCCTGGCGCATCCAACTGCAGTTGGCGAACTGTGAAGCCTGTAAAATGTAGTTTCTAAGTTAAATAAGAATAAAGTAAGGCTAAGGGCTGGTTTCTCCACGGACACATAAGTTCTGGGTAGCTTATATGGCCGATAATATGACAATTGTATTAAGTAAAATGTGTTGAATTATCTGCCAGATAAGGGTCAGCTCACACCGAGACGCGACGCGACGCGACGCTGCGCGCACATTTTAATAGAGCGACACAAAATATACCTTATTTACTCCACGAAAAGATACACATTTCATTGTGAGAATTCAGAATACGTTGCACCACGCAGCACTGCGCCTCGAGGTGCCTCGCGGCGTAGCGCGACGTATCGCAGCGTAGCGCGACGTATCGCGACGCAGCGCGACACCGCGAGGCGCAGCCTGAGGCCTCTTCGAGTGTCGTCGCGTCGCGTCTCGGTGTGAATTGACGCTAAGGTACCCGAACTTATCAGTGCGTAGCGACAAACAAACCAATAAATGAGATAAATAAACTAACACGAGTCTTTCGATATTTCTTTAGTTTAACCATGTCGTCACAAGACAAGTCTGCGAAGCTGATTTTTGGAAGTAATACATTAAATTCTTTATACTGTAGTAATAGGTTTACTAGCTTCAAAAGTACAAAACTACCAAAATATAACTGTAAACACGAAAACGTCCGTTTGCGTAAACATTAAGCTGTCTAACACCGTCGAAAAATAGCAATAACAGTAATTATTAAACGGGCGTTAGCGAAGTAAACGGTTAGTTAGAACCCCATAGTTTAACGCTGACGCGGAATTCGCGTGTTTAGGTCCCGTCACTCAAAACATGAAAGTCAACTTATAAGCAAAACGAAAATGCTGCTAATTTATATTCGAAATGCAACGATTCTTTTAGCGCTTCACATTTCTGTAGCTTACGAACTAAAACAGCCTTGTAGAATGAAAAGGGGAAACAGTATTTTGTTTAAAATTTTATTGGTAATTGGTTGATATCTTTGGATCTAAGTGCAGTCACCGTTTTGCTTAGGTATTTCTGCATTTAACTATTTGGTTAGAAGTGACATGTTAATTACTTATTATTGTTTCTTGAAAATAAACATTTGAATTTAGAATCTATAAGAATGCTTATAGTGCTTAAATGCGGTTAGTTACCTTTTTTAAGTGTAATAAATTGTGTCTACCCGACCTTATAGGTTTTTGTACTTACTTAAAATACTGGCTTTACCATTAAATATTCATTTTAAAACTTTGCCTGCCTGTAACATTTGTTTTACTTACGCAGAAACGGTTGAAATTAAAAAACGAAAACTAAATTCAAAACTCGGTGGAATAGCGAATTGAATATTGTACGTGGAATAGGAATGATTTTAACGCAAGAAAATCTGCTAGCGGCAACTTTGGGCAGTAAACGAAAATTATACACCTAAAGTATTTTGGTGGTAATTCTTATGTAGGTATATTTTCGATTGTAGGTAACTAACGATGGTGATTGTAGAAATTGTTTTAACCCGGCGAGGATGTGGAGGGGTCAATTTGACCCTGTAATTTTTTTATCGAGTGTAGTTTCTTTTCCCGCCAGCGAATAATTTTGAATGTCTCATTAGCTGTTACTAAGGCACCCCCCAGCACGCCGAACACGGCTAAACAGGCAGCCGCCGCCTGCGACGCGAATCATACGTGCGCGAAGTCAAAAAGGCAAAAATTGTGCTGCATTGAGAAACGATTAAGTTGGTTACTTTTTAAAACTGATAATTAAACTGTAAATGAAACTGATTGATTTCTAAATATATTTCAAATAATTACAATGAAAATTTTGCCTTTTTTAGGGTTCCGTAGCCTAATGGAAAAAACGGAACCCTTATAGATTCGTCATGTCACAGCCAATTCATTCCAAAATATGAGGATTACCTACACAGTTAAAACTCGGTAGGTAGATGTATTCTGTACCGCTTTACGGTTTTTACATAATAATAAAGAAATATATATAGGGGGGCTTCATACATGGAACTGAAACAGTTTTTTTTTTTCATCTAACGTATACGTAACTCTTTAAAAATTACATTAAGATTCTAAAACTGTTTTTTCTCAAAGTCACCCGTTTGAAAGATATACACTTTCAAGCGGTAAAATGTGAGCGATAAAATAAGAAAGTGAAAAATCTGAAAAAAAATATGCTGTAGATCTTTATAAAAATTTCAACGAAAATTGGTTTGAAAGAAATATATTTAGCAGTTTCAGAGCTATAGCACCTTTTCCAAAACCGCAAATATAACTTTGTCATTTATACAAACACTATGAAAAAATATTTTTGCAAACGAAAAATTATAGTGGCATTTTGGGTAGGTTAGGTAATCAATAGTCAAGTGTATACCTAATTTAAAATAATAGGAATAATAATAATAGAAACTTTATTGCACACGATACAAATATAAACACATACAGAGAAAATGACAAAAAAGAGGACCACACAATAGGCACCCTTATTGCTATATAGCAATCTCTTGCAGACAACTTTGGGTGAGAGACGGAACCCTTCATGTGCGAGCTCGACTCGTACTTGGCTGCTTTTTTGTTTTTTTCATCTTCTCTTCGAGTCTTGCTAAAATGTATTATTTTTAGACCCTAGCTAAAAAAAATAAAAAAAAAATATTGTGTACTATGAAGTCTGTTTTTTAATCTAAATCAACTAACAATCTAAATTATAACCGCCTCTGTGGTCTAGTGGTACAACCACCGGTATCAGACCCAGGGGTCCAGGGTTCGATTCCCAGCGGGGGTATATATTGTATTCGGTTTGGTTGGTGGTAGGACTTGTAGTAAGTCCGCCTGGCTAGCTACCACCATCTTATCTAAGTCTCCCGCCATAACAACAATGTTTTTAGCATTGTTGTGTTCCGGCAGTTAGAGATAAGATAGCCAGTTCCTTAGTGATTCAGGATTCCGGGAGATGAAGGCTAAGAGTCTCCCCGTCGTTAATAAAAAAAGAAAAAAAAATCCATAAAATATAACCCAACTAAAATAATAAATTTCAATGTTGTGGTTAAAAAATTTAGATTTACTCGTCTAAAATGCAATAGAAACATTGTCAAATTTACCCTCCACAACCTCCACGTAACTTTTTTCATCACATCCTCACCGGGTTAAATTTTACTCTAATCTATGTTACTGTAAAACATTACTTCCTGACTATAAATAAGTTAGAGAGATTTTGTATATCGATGGGAAATGTCAAATTCCGACATCTGTGACAAAAAGGTGACAAGATATACAGCTGTAAAACTGGTTCGGACACCTTTCAGCGCAAGATACAAACGCCTACAAGGCTGTTTAAGATACCACTGTTTATAAATGCAAAATGTTACAAGCAAATTGTTAAGAATTGATCGTAAATCAAGTCATTATTACATCTTTGTTGCTTAATGGAACTGAAAACAAGTATTAAATAATTGAATAACTTAGTATTTCTATGAAAGCAGCATTAACTTATACTCAAACAAAAAGGGTAATCGAAATAAACTAATAAACACTTTATTTCAGATAAGACCAGGAAAGAAATTGATTGACATTTATTGACCTCACAACTCACTTTATAACATTGTACATACAGCAAAACTGACAAACAGTACACAATAGTAACAAAAAGTTAGCAGCGCCTGCTAGTTAGCAGGCACAAAATAGACTTCTAAACCACGTGACAGTTGTTATTGTTTTGTAGTGTAGAAACTAAAAAAGTACATTTGACACATGTCCAAGGTGTCCTAAACTCATTCCCGTTGACCGTTTGTCTCTATCTCTTATGGTTTCTGAGATCTCGATGCGTACATACATACGTACGTACGTACGGACGGACAGAGAGGGATTATAAGACTTTTCTAAACTTTAGAGTTTAGAAGTCTAAAACTACGACACAAACGACATTCTGACCCAAATAGGTACCTACTAGATAGAATTGATGTGAGGGGCAGCTGTCTCAGCCTTGCTCTTGAGGCAACGCTAATGGCACAAAGGCGCTGATTTACAGACAGCTCCTCGAGGAAGACATAGACGCAGAAAAGACAGTAGTTTTCTTAGACATTATCTTTGAGACAATAAAAATACAATATAAAGAAAATAGTGTAGGTATTTGTAGCTATGTTCTTCTGTTTCCTAATACTTAAGTTCCCAGATTTCTCACTATAAAAATTATCGAGAATGGACCGTCATCATAACTTTCTATCCTACCATCTGTATATACCTTCAAACGTAGATTAAAATTATATTTTTTTAATGTACAACTCGGCAGTGGCAGTGGTTTTGTCCAAACCATAATTATTGATAGGAGTTGATTATGTATTATGTTTGTTTACTTTTGATTTGAGTATTGTGTTGATTCAGATCTTTTAATTGTGTAGCTTAAGTAACTTTTAGAAAAACTTGTGTCATCGAACTAAACGGCTGCACCTGAAAATCAGCCGAAAACCTCAGTCTAAGCTGTGGCATTAGCTGAGATGAGGCCATTTCAGCAAAAAACAAAATGTAACTACATTTGGTTTTTACTTAATTTGTTTTTCTTTTTATTTACCGACTAAACGATTTTTCTTTCAACTTTTAAAATTAAAAAGCAATGTGATTGCAATTATGCAAAGACAAAGAAACACTTCTAATTTTCTTTTCAAATTCACGAAAGGTAACTGCACTATTCAAAGTCATGACATGACCAAAAGCTGCTAGACATTCAACTGCATTTCTTACAAAAAAAAAAACTAAACCTTAGTTTAAAACGTGCCTGATGTAAATGAGTATCAGCATTGTCTGATCCTGGTTCCCAAACTTCGTAGACGGTAACGAAGTCACGTGCCTTCAAGTTCCACCACTGTCGGGTAATACCCTTTAACTGGGAAATACAGGGAAAATGTATTTTGTATGTGTTGTATGTGAAAATAAGGTTTCACAGGTGAATAGTGACTTTAAAACTACGATTAGGGTCTAGTCTGGGTGCAGTGCATTTAACTTCCACCCGGGGCGATGTACTGACGCAGAATCTGGGTAATATACAGTACAACACAAAATAATAGAAAACAAAATAATGAAGAACTAACCAACTTCAATTTAATGCAACACAAGTTACGACTGTTGTGATGGTACTTCTGCTGTCAAACCTTTGACGCCCTGTGAAGTGTAAATAGTGAAAAACTTGCTAAATATTTGCTAGATATTAACCTATTCAGATAGCACAAATAGTTGATATAAAAGCCTGTTTATATTACAAAAAATTACAATATACATATTTAATACTGTATATTGTAATAAAGGATGCTAATTTTGAGCACTTACGTTGTTCTTCGCTACGATGTTTGCATTTATGTTGCTGTTAGCCAGTAAAGAAGCTACTTAAATGCTATTAGCCGTGACATAATCAAAAAGACAGCACAATGAAAATCGTGCATTTTTATCTGAGCTAGTGCGTCCCGTCGGTAGTGCTGGATTTTATTGGTAAAATAAATAAGCACTTGAAGCTTTATAAATTTATCTAGGTATATTGTTTTATTGCTCTAGAAGTAACAAATTTGTCACATAAATAGCGACAATAATGACAACTTTTAATCAGCACTTTATCGATTCCTCGTGGCGAAAAGCTATTTAAATGTGATTTTCCATAATAATAGTATGAAGCTGAGTATTCGTGATTTTTAACACTAGTATTTGTACCTAAAGCACTATAAAAGTAAATTACTCTACCTTTATACAGCAAATAACAACTTAATGCCTGCGCAGGAAGCTTTTTTACGATTGCTTTTAAAAATTGTAATGAAAACGTTTACATAACTTATTACAAGCTTTGTTAAACGACAGCAACTTAAAAACGCTGTTTAAACGTTTACACCGCTATCGCTATCGCGGCTACACAACCTTTTAATGATTCTATGCTATTTAACAAAAAGTTTACAGAACGTTTGTGCTACCGGGGGTAGTGACGCCACCAATAAATTTTCTACTCTTTTGTACCGCAATGTATAGTGTGCGTTTCAGCGCAGCAGTGTCTCTACAATGTGTAGAAATTCTTATTTCTTTCACATAGTTATTTACATTCTTACATATAATGTAAATAACTATTTGTAACATTGGTAGGTACTTTCGTAAGTTCTAATCTGATATTCGAAAACACAAGTGCTCATTTATTATTACCACAAAGAGTCACTTTCTGTTGAAGTATTTTTTTCCTGAAATCCTAGACTACGTGATCTTTATTAACCGCCCATTAAATGAATCCCAGAAACGCTTTCACAAACAAAACTTCTTATTTTTAAATTGCCACCATCGCGTTAAATATAATCTCATTATTTCTAAGTACTTAACGTACCCTTTGATAAAAGTGTCACTCGACGTGCTTATTCGTTAACGACATCGCACGTGAAGCTGTCACCTCGCTCCCCCGTTTTGATTTGAAGGCTAGACGCTTTTAGACGCCACGCGAACTTTAAAGAATGGGCGAAGGAATTACAGAACACGCTACATAAAAAATAATGTTATTGATTTAGAACATAGATTTTTGGATATGATACTATGCTTTTGTAGTCACGAAGATTTATTTAGAATCAGCGTATTGATATTTAATATAATAATATAAATTGCATTGTCAACACTTTGAAAAATACACTCACCGGCACATCTTATGGTCCACCCCGTTGTTTTTATACAAACATGCTCACTTTGCGACTCTATATATAAAAATTACAACATATTTCTGCAAAGATCTGTATGCTATTTGTTTAGGTTATGCGTTCCACTGTCGTCTGTTCGATTATAGAAATAAATATAAAAATAATTTGTGCTTACATTAAAAAGAAGTTCAAATTATCACATAGCGGTGAACGTACCTAGTAATAGATTTTCTTAAAAAAAAACAAATAAAGTTTTCTGAGCTTTAAAATTATTGCAGCAGACTGAAACGCTCAAACAATTTTCTGATGCGAAAGAAAACTATCTCGTCCTTTTGTGTTGTCGCTTCGTTTCCATTGTAACATTGCCAAGACACGGCATGAACGCTTAGTTGTCAACAAACCAAACGTAAGCTATTTGTCATGGGCTATATTTTCAGTCTATTTGATGTTGTGCAGAAAGTTAAAATACGGGAGTGATGAAATTAACCCCTCGAATAGTTATTGCCTCGTTGGTGTTGCCCCGTATGTATTTCGCAAGTAAATAGCTTGCGAAATACATAAGGGTTGAATTTAAAGGTTGATATTCTTATTTTTTTTGTTTTAATCACGAAAAAAGTACGAAAGCCGTCTTATTCAAGCCGTCAAGATTTTAGTACAAATCAAACTAACTTTTTTTCTTAAAAACTGGACATTGGCGAAATCCAAAAGGGCACCGCCACTGCACAAAAAGAAGAAGAAGAAGAAGAACTCTTTTCCTTAAATCTTAACTAATTTTGAAAAATCTTAATGAAAAGGTATTGAATACAATTCTGTTTCCCCAACTTTACTTGTAAGTACTAAATTTAAAAATGTCTATTTGTACTTCGTACTGCAATAGAAGAGACGAGAGAAAAAATAATGGCTACCTAACATTTTATCAAACACTAGTGGGACCTACAAATTATAAAAGTATATAAAAAACCTTATAAGTTATTATTATTACAGAAATACTATGGAAAAAAGTTTAAAAAATATGAACATATAGTGACCCGAACTTTTGATTTTGTTAGGCATTATGTTTAATGATAGTTTTTGATAATTGTATTTTTAATATTTATAAATTGTTTGAACGTATTTTGATGAAATTGGTAAAAAATAATAAATAAAATGTATACATGTTGTTTATTTTGTTTTGATCTGAATATATCAATCTACATCAAAATAATACTTAACAGAAGCAAATGTAACAAATAAGTAATATTATTTGTCATTAACATTGAAGTAAGGGTTTTCTTGATAATTTGACACGAGGTCGTCAAGTCATTGCAATAATTAAAATGTGTGTCAAAAGAACACGTTTGTGACACCTGTGGACACAATATGTCATTTCGGTAAGGGCCGGTTTTAATATAAGCCCTCGTCCAAATAAACAAAAAGAATAATTAGCTAATTCAGCTAGGTACTTCAAGTAAAAATAAATTATCACTGTGCTTTTTTTTGCCATACGTGTTAGAGTTCCCTAGATTTTTATATTTTTATATTTATATATATTTATTTAGCACCAACAAGATATACATCAGTAAATACAATAATATAACTAAAATACAAAGTTACAGAGCTAAATGTTATCTCAGTTACAGGTACTACACAAATGCATAATGAGAGTAGCCGCTATTTATTTAATACCTATGATAAAAGTGTAATGTAAGATTATGATTTTACAGTAGTACATCATAATCTACTAAATCTAAATACAACAAAAATGAATGTCAGAGGGATTAAAAAATATATATATATATCAAATAGTCAATGTCAAAAAAATAAATAACAATGTTAATTATGTAATAATAATATAAAACAGCAAAATATCAATGTCTAAATGACGATGTCAGATTTATGGATTACATATAAAAAGTTACAACAATAATAATAAATAGATTTAAGTTTTGTTTACGAAATGTGCGCTTCATGTTGTGACGTCACTTTACATATCTTTGTATGACCGTTCTCGCAATTCGTGGCTCACTCCCGAACATTTTGTATGGAACTTGCACAAATAATGTTACGTGGGAGCGCGGGAAGCTTCTTGGTTGAACACGTCTAAACCCGAAACTACTTATCGTTTTTGAAAAAAACAAAAAGGATTCAGTTTTAAATGTTTAAGCACAAAGTTTGAACCTGTGATAACTAGACTGATCACTTTTATAAGAAGATTGATAAATCAGCAAATCGCCTCCTAAAAGAAAATTAAACTTTATCGAAAAAAAATGTTTTTGATAAAAGCCCTTTGTTTGAACAACTTTAGGCAAAAACTTGTCACGAGTACTTATCCGCTATGCACTCATTGATTATGAAACCGTTTGGTCGGATGGCTCACTTCAAAACCTGAATTTGCATACATCTCACTCCCAACAACAAGTGGCTGGCATTGTGCTTAATCTTTTACACTGCTGGCCGAAATAATTGGCCACATGCGTGAGATAAGGTATAATAATATTTTCTGAAGAAACTGATAAGTTTTTTTTTGGGTAGATTTGGTATATTATTTCGTCCTTCAATTAATTTAATCATTTTATTATATGAATAAAAATGTGAAATATATTTTACAGCAATTTTGTTTTACAATGGAATTTTTCTGAGATTATCCAAATTGAAACTTAATAAAATTTAGATTCATCCATTGTCAACATTTTAAAGACATTTTTTCATCTACTCATGCATTTTTCCATTTACTACTTCCAGATCAATTATCTTACGGGTGCAGTTAAATAATGAAATCTGTATATATTTAATAGCCTACAGTGTACAAATATTTGCCATCTTTTTGGCTTATACTACTCTGACACTTGACACACATGAGACATGACCAAAGCCTACTCAGACACGAAATTATCCCTCCTTTATACTCCCAAACTCCGTAACTTTGTCCATTTTACTTTCGACTTTTTACCAAAGAGTTAAGGGTTAAAATGTAAATTGTTTTTTTAACGAAAATAGTGTAGTTTACAACCGTAATTTGGTTTCTCTTCGTTGAATGAAGAGTATGTTTAGCATGAAATTAATTAACACGGTTTTTGTGCCGAGGCTCGTTTTGAAAAACTATATACTTTCCCCGATTCCCTTACAAAAAATCATACAATATTCCATTACCTATAAAGATATAACTATGATTTTTTGATTTTTTGCATGTTTCAATGCTTTTTATACTTATGATAAATTTTAAATAGAAAAATATTGGAAAAAATCAACTCGGCCACAAGTGAATTCTCAGATGGGAATCGACCCCACGACCTCCCATCTGAGAATTCACTTGTGGCCGAGTTGATTTTTTCCAATATTTTTCTATTTAAAATTTATCATAAGATATAACTATTTTCGCGACAATAACAATATACCGTTTCTTCCAATTGTATTCCATATTTTTTGTACCGCAATTGAATCATTAGTACCATTAGCGCGATAAATCCAAAACCTTTATTATTTAGTTAGTACATTAAATGGATGAGTTCATTACATCTAAGTAGAATAATCACAGACCTATATCGAGATATACGAGATGAGCGCTTCAATTATAACTTTTTAATTTTGCATTTTACAATACTATTTTTATGTGATAAATATTAAACAAGAAAATATACCAGAAAAAAAAGCAACTACTCTCATGTCGCCCTGACGGGATGAGACTAGTTGCTTTTTTTTTCTGGTATATTTTCTTGTTTAATATTTATCACATGAGCGCTTCAAACTGTATGAGAACCGAGCGTGTCGAATTTTTCGTACCTGACGACACGAGCAAGATTTAAGTAATGTTTCCCATCGGAAATGTTATTGACGAGTTCTTGCAAGCAAGCAATACACAAGTAACCATTTTCGTTTATGACGGACGCGTATTTTCATGGCAATGGTCTCAAGCGGACTGACTTAGGTCGTAAAACTTTGACCGTGGATCTAACTTTTGGCGCGCAAGGTACACTTTTACCGTCTATCTCGAAGTCGGTCTGTGTGAACAATGTTGTACGCCTCCCTTTGAAAGTAAAAATAATACTAACACCTATATTCTAAGTCGTTCCTCCAAAACATACTCGTCCTCGACTTAACGAAACCTCATTGAAAACTTCTTCGAAATACTCCTCGAAATCGGTATTCTAAGTCATAACTCCGTAAGGACCTGGAGGAGCCAAAGATTACGTAGCCACTCCGTGTTAGGCCTAGCGCACACTACCATTTTTACCCACGACGAGGTTGAGTGGGGTGTAAAAAGTTTTGGAGGAACGACTTAGAATATAGGGGTTAGAATAATACTCATTACCTACAGTATTACTTATTCGCATTTACACACATAGTTTAATGCTAAATCTAGGTAACACTATGACTACTTCATCAACTAAATCAAGCTTTTACTAAAATTTACCTGTGTCTTAGTATATTTCACCTAATCCTTTTTTACTTTCAAGTCCAAATCCGCCGAATTCCGAGGGTTCCGTGCATTAGTCACTCAAGAGTTTCTGCTCTTGGCGTGTAGGGTGCAACCCTAAAACCACCAGCATACCGAGATCCGTGATATTTTTGTTCTCCGCAGCATTTCCTAATGCAGTTAGGGGATGAGAGATCTACTTACGATGGTGGTGTTTAACCGTACTTAAGAAGAAAGGCTAGATGAGGCGGATGAGCCTCGTATTTTTTTTCCATAAATTTAATTTTAATGACGTGGAAAAATGCTGAAGTGTAATCGCTTGGATAACGATGGTTTAGGATGCGAGTAATTATGTTTTGGTACGTTTTGTCCGGTTCTAACTTTGGAAAATGATATGATATGGAAAGCAAAATATAAGATGTTAAAGCTTCGTGAAAACGAGACGAAATGTCATTGAGATAAAAAATATAATTATTGGGTACACAAATCGATACATAAATTGTAATTGAATTACGTAAGGCTTTTTCTTTGCATTTTCAATGTTCAGAAAAATCACTGCAAAATCTAAAATAGACTCTATATCGCTCAGACAGGATGTTTGATAATGTTGTTCGATAAAGAACATTATGCAGAGATTTTTCAAATAATTTCAGAAGGATAACCAATACTATAATATTATAAAGCTGAAGAGTTTGTTTGTTTGAACGCGCTAATCTCAGGAACTACAAGACCGATTTAGAAAATTATTTGACCGTTAGAAAGCTACATTTCTCCCGAGTGACATAGGCTAAATTTTATCCCGATATTCCCACGGGAACGGGCACCACGCGGGTAAAACCGCGAGGATCCGCTAGTTAAAGTATATTTTTTTTGTAAATTACTTCAAATCGACCCCAAACGATCAGCAACTCGTTTTTGCTCCAATTTGGATGTTATTAATTATAATCATTAGGTCAATTGGCATAAGATAGAAACTCGTTCGTTAATTAAGTTTAAATGGAGTGATGCTAATTGGGGCTAAAATATAAGTGTGCAAATAAAAATAAGTGGATTTATTTATACGAGTCGTAATTCGTAATGTTCACGTAAGCAATACATCATTGAGTGACACAGTTTCGTTTTATCACCGATAATGCATCTTTTAAGAGGTTTTTATTAATAATGTCATACAATCTGTTAATCCTTATTTTTAATCGCTAATAAATAAGAGTCTTCCGGTGACTGCGCCCACTTTTTACTGGACCCACGGGCGCAGTTTTAATATTTTTTCTCAAACATGCATGGAAATGTTGTCATTATTTTCGAAAAAAGAACACGCAAAGTATCGAATTTACGGACAAAGAAAAGCAAATCCATTGCAGGAGCGTTTTTTGAATTTGGAACATTACAAAGAGTATTTAACAACTCCAGCACGCCGTTTCATACAACATTGCTGGAGCGCAGTAATGTTCCAAATTCAAAAAGACGCTCCTGCAATGAATTTGTTTTTTTTTTGTAATTACTAAATTTCCCTGCCTTCTTTTGAGAAAAGCACTATATATGCCTCGGCGGAAATGGCAATTGCCTGTCTCGTATTAGTGAAGTCCTCGCCTCGGCTCGGCCTTCAAACTCATACTCGACCTGCAATTGCCTATTTCACGGCCTTTGCAATAATGTACTATTATTCCGTCAACTGCGCCCATCTTTGTTTAGATCGTATTAGTACAGTTGGAATAAAAAGGCAATTGAAAGTAGCTATTAGTAGCTACTACTGAATAAGATGAATAGTAAGAAGCACTTCCGATTTGGGAAAAGCGTGAATCTATTTATCAATTCAATATTTTTTAGGCACGATAAATAAAAAAGAATGTGTGTGGTTAACTCAAAGGTTTTGTGCTGGTTTTTTAGGGTTCCGGACCTCAAAATAAAAAAATCGAACCCCTTAGATCACTTTGTTGTACGTCCATTTTCGATTATCTCGGGAACGCGTGGACGTATCGAGTCGAAATAAAAACCATATATTCAAGTCAACAGTCTTGTGAAATTGTAAAAAAATCAAATTTGTAAATGAACATAAAATAGGTAGGGCAGTTTGTGCCACAAAAACGTATATTCCGACTCTCTCAAGGGAATCAACATTCATAGGGTACTTCCCGTTGATCTAGAAATATGAAATGTGGCATGTAATATCGTCTTTTACTACTAGTACAGGAAAGGCATTTGTAATTAAATCATAAAAATAGGGTCTTTAGTTTTGGAAACTGAATTTCGGGAAAACTCGGGAATGCCTCCACGCATTTACGAGTTTTTCCCGAAATTCAATCGAGCTAAAATTAAATCCATATATTCAAATGCTCTTTAAAGTGTCTTGAAGCTGTGATAAAAAAAAATGTAAATTAACGTTAAAAGAAGTAGTTTGAAAAATTCAAATGATAATTTCTCACATAAAGCCATTGATTTCGATGATGCCTCCTATGCAGTATTTAATTAATAATGATTACCTTTAAATTAATATACTTTTCATATGCACCCAGCTTGAGTTTATTTTTCATACCTCATGAGCATTCTCCTTTAGCAAGTAATATCGTCATTTACTACAAATACAGGAAAAAATCTAAAAACTATACATTTGTAATTAAATATAAAATTATAGTCTTTACTTTTGGAAACTTAATTTACAATAAAACTCGGGAACGCGTGGAGGTGTCGAGCTAAAATTAAAGCCATATATTTAAGTTAACAGTCTCTTGAAACTGAAAAAAAAAAACAATTTTGTGAATTACCTACAAAAAATCGGCCAAGTGCGAGTCTAACTCGCACATGAAGGGTTTCGTCTCTCACCCAAGGTTGCCTGGAAGAGACTGCTACGTAGCTATAAGGCCGCCTATTGTGTGTTCCTCTTTTTGACATTTTCTCTGTATGTGTTTGTTTTTGTATCGTGTGCAATAAAGTTTCTGTTATTATTATTGCCAAAATGCCATTATAATTTTTTGTCTGTAAAATAAGTTTGTTTTTTTTTTTGATTTTTCACTTTCTTATTTTAAAAGTTAAAGGGGGTGGGGACACACTTTTTTCCACTTAGGAAGTGTATAACTTTCAAACGGTTGACTTTGAGAGGGGGAGCCCCCCCCCCCCCCCTAAATTCATATATTTTTTTATTTTGTGTAAAAAATAAAGCGTTTTACAGAATAGATCTACCTACCAAGTTTCAACTGTGTAATCCTCATAGTTTTGGAATAAAAAGGGTGTGACATACATCGGTTTGGCCGAATCTATAAGGGTTTCGTTTTTTGCCTTTAGGCTACGAAACCCTAAAAAGATAGGGTGTAACAAGAAATCATTTTCTTACTGAACACGAGTACTATTACTGTCACTAAATGGCGCTGTGTGTTTTGATGATATAAATCTGAAAACAAGACATTTGTAATTAATCATGAAAAATCTTAAGTTTTGGAAACAAATTTTCGGGAAAACTTTGTAATAAAAATTCTGCGAGACTCAATTCCTGAACTATTTATAATATTATGTACCTAGGTAGTTACCTACAAATTTGTGCGAAACCAGCAGTCGTCTCGTTAAGGGAAGACATGCATCCACAATATACTGAATACAAATAGCTCTTCAAAAATGTCACTAGGTAGTCTCCAGTGCAATCTGATTGTTCCACATAAGAACTTTCTAAGACATGATTTATTCCGGATCCATCGGTATGGATATACCTTAGGAATGTTGTCCAACACTAAGCGTGTCCATACAAAGATATCGCATACATCTCAGGGTTCCGTAATATCGTTAGTCGGACGGGCTTAGCTTTATGTTATTGGCTGTTCCAATCAATAGCAGACGGGAGATATATCGAAGGCTTGCTACTATACCCCTTTATTTAAAGATTCTACTTTTGCTGCAAGAACAAGTCTGGAGGTTTGCCTATTTGTTAGAAGGGTCAAAGTCTAATACGTTGATTTGTAAATATATGCATTTTGTGTATCATTACAAACATGCAACTGTTATTTAGTTTTGACTGAAAATTCTTGCAAGAACGCAGCAGAGATTCTTGCAGCTTGAATAATATTTTCCATAATAATTATTCGTATTATGTATTTCCTTATTTAATCAACCTTAACAACAATAATACATGCTACATGCTTTATTGTTAACATTTAATCAATTACGAATGCCTTGCAGGAGGCAGTTATCATAGATTTACAAGCAAGCTACAAGAGTTTCCTCGCCAGATTGGTAGAGTAACAGTCTGAAGACTTTATTCTTCTTCTTATCGAGTGAGGATTAGTGGCCACCACTGGTGTCAGAGTTTATCAAGCCGCCTATAAGGCCTCTGACTTGGCCTAACGACTGTAATCAAATGACAACAGCCGGAACGGACGGTTTAACGTGCCCTCCGAAGCACGGAAGCGCTCAGTTATAATTCCACTTTACGGTCACCCATCCGACACCTGACCGGGCCGAACTTTGCTTAACAAACGTGATCGAATACAATCAGTCTGCCAAGCGCGGCCATAAGCGCTTCTTGAGAGACTTTATTGATAAGTGTGTTAAGATCGTTTTGGCACAACAAATAATATTTTTAATACTCTAACATAGATTTAATGGGGAAAAAATTATATCTCTTCTTGCTACAATGGTAAAATGGTAGCTTTATTATAGCAACCGCATACAATAGTTTGGGTTTTAGGTATTGTTCACAAAGGAGACAGGTACTTAAAAATATACTTACTATGATTTATTTACCGTTAAAACAGACGCCATTGTTAAACTGATAATCCGAATTTACATTCAATTTATTTATTATGGGCATAAAACTAGCAATAAAACAGTTAGTTTTCTATTTTGAGGTTATTCTAGATATAAAATACAGCTACTTAAATCCACAAAATCAATAAAACGACTGCAATTTCACATCAAATAGGTGTGTGTATATGGTAAACATTATACAAGTGCAATAAAATTTTGAATTGATTGATTTTACTGTCTATCGCTTATGGTAAATTAAATTGAATGTCATTATTATGATCAACGATAAAAAATAAAATATGATAATAAACTTTTTGTCACCCATCCCGTGACCGACATTAGCAAAAGACGCGTTCTGCTCGCTGGGCAAACGAGCTAACCACTGTGCCGTCGAGCACCTCACTCTCAATTCGGAGTTTCGGACACACTAGAATACTAACTTTTACATTAAACCCTCATAATTTTATGAAGATCTTTTTCGCGTGTAATTATTCATTGATTTATAACAAATTTTACGCGATGAATGTCATCCCCATGATCACGAGTCACGACCATTGGATGGAAAGGTGTCAACGTCGGGAAATTAAAACCACACTTTTCTTCCACATTGTAACTAGGAAGTCATACTAGTTTATCCAAAACACCTGCAGTTGAAGTAACTATTATGTAAAACTTTTTATTAAAAAAATTAAACTTCAAAAAGTAAAAAAATATTTTTTTTGGAGTCGGTCCCAGCCAAGGCATTCTTCATTCGGTTTGTTTTTATAAAAAGAAAAAATTAAAACCAACTTCAAAAAGTAAAAAAATATTTTTTTTGGAGTCGGTCCCAGCCAAGGCATTCTTCATTCGGTTTTTTTTATAAAAAGATTTTTTTTTACAATTTTTTGTTACATCATGTTCCGTTACTTACACTAAAAATCAGCCCATACACAACAATGATATCATCTAGATAAACCACTACTTACCAAAACGTAAATTATATTTTTTAGGATTATGAAAAAACTACTAGCCAGATCGTCGTAAAAATTATATGGGACCACACTTGAACTATGTTCTTTTAGATAAAAAAAGAATTATTAAAATCGGTTGACAACTGACGACGTTATTAAAACAAAAATATAAAACATGCATAAAAAAAACCGCCCAAGTGCGAGTCGACCGCTCTCGCACCGAGAATTACGTTCAAAATTTTCAAAAATATTTTTTATTATATGATGTAACTAAAAATGTACGGTTTTCGCAATTTTTCCTTTATCTGTACTATAAGACGTTACTTCGTACCAAATTTCAAGATTCCAAGTTCACGGGAAGTACCCTGAAGGTTTTGATTCCCGTGCGAGTTTCGAAAATTTGCGGAAATTTGCGGCATAAACGGCTGTATCTTTTGATTGCTTTGGCTTAGAAGTTTGATTTTTTCACAGCTCCAAGGGACAGTAGACATGAGTATTAGATATAAATTTTAGTTTGATACCTCCACGTGTTCCTGAGAAAAACGGTCTTGACAGACAACGACAACGAAGTGATCCTATAAGGGTTCCGTTTTTTCCTTTTGAGGTACGGAACCCATAAAAACATACAGTCGAACCTCCTTTTTTTAAATCGGTTAAAAAGAGCATAAATATTATTTTAAGCCGTACAAGTTACATAGTTCAATTTTAATTTTTGTAAAGAACTAGCGACCGCAAGCGGTTAAACACGCGTGGTTCCCGTTCCCGTGGGAATTTTGGGATAAAAATCCTGTTTTAATCCTAATTATTAGTGTGCCATACATTAATTTCCGTTCAGAGGTTTTGCGTGAAAGAGTAACAAACATACACCCATCTATACATCCTTACAAACATTCGCATTTATAATTAGTTAATAGGATCAGTAGGAAGGATTAATAAACTCTTCAGCTGTTAACCCGTATTTCCTGATCATTCAGCTGCATTTCTAGAAAATAATTTGTCGTTTAGGCTGGCCGCGTTTCCATCCATCTGTTAGGTCGTGCAAATTGATGGATTCGTAGATCGAGCTACAGTCGCTTAAATTGATTGATTTATGGGAGTGATTGGGGTTGATCAATCTTTTTTTGCACTCCGAGGGAGTTCGCGAGAATATCGTGGAATCGAATCATCATGCAGATGTTAGGAAAAAATATACTTAGGTAAGTATAAGTACACTTTTTCCGAACATCTTCTATAAAAGGTATTAACGAAGAAAAAAAAACGTACGAAACGCTTATAAGACTAAAACTAAGACTAACTAATTATATTTATATCCAAATAGCTCAATCTAGACTTGTTTTCCAGATAATCTAAAAAAACAGGTAAAAACCACTTTAAAATTGAGAAGCTTCATTTAAAACTTTTACTTTCTTCTTACAAACTTCGCCTTTAACCTCTATAAAAGTTTTATTTGACTGGTTTTATATTAATTACCCTAATGTGAAAAGTAGTAGGTAGAGTAGTTACCATAATTTTAAACTACGCACGACATCTGCCTGTAAAACTAAAAACCTAGTTAAATACTTAACTAAAAGTTACCAGATACTTAATCTGCCGTAGTTATTTCGAAGTGATTTATATGAGTTTGTCACGTAATTTATCGTCCATTGTGAACCATTTGCGTAATCGAATTCCTTTCGATTTTATGGAATCGTTGGTTCTAATTTTATCGGTGCCCGGTGGTATCTGAGGACAAGACAAATTACACAGACTTGCGTCTCAGTGTAGGCGGGACTGGTCGCTAATGATAATTTCGCCACAGATTAGCAAAGCCTAGGAGTTGATTCGGTGAGATTAAGTCACTCACTAACGCACTAAACGTTGGATAACAATCTGGTAAATATTTCAAGTTGTTGTGATGTAATAGAGGTAAATGCAAGCAGTCATCCAAGGCACCCCGAGGGTTAATATTTTTTTGTTTTTCTATCATAATTCAATTCTAAGAGTGTTTTGAACCTTATGAGATAGGATCAATCAGCAATTTTTTTTTATACTACCCATTTTCCTGCTAGAAAATATTTTTCAAATTCTGTGAATGCAGTTTATAATTTCTCAAAAAATTAAGGATGGCTTACTAAGAACGTTTTCATACATGTAGCTACAATGGTTGAGTTATTTACAGATTCAATTTTCCTAAAAAAAACACATTAAATACTACTTTTTAACTGTTCTTTACGTTCGAGTATTCTCTCGATAAGTATATATTCTCCTTATCCATGCATAAGGAAGGCCAGTGCCCCAGCAGTGGGGCCATTAAAAATAGCTGATGACGAACGAAGTAATACTAGTAGCCTGTGTAGACTATCAGCAATATTTACAATATATTACAAATCAAAGCAATCAATTGAATCAGGACAGTTTATATTTAAGCGAACGTAAATTTAATTTAACCCCATTATTAAACATTCCGACAGTTTAACATCAAAATAAATGATGCCGTCCAAGACTATCAAATAAAATTATTGCCTCAATTAAGATACAAATGTTTCGCTAACACTCAAATAAATTCAATATTGTAACACATAAATATACCATAGCAAGACAGGTTACATTAATCAAATAACAAATACTTGATTGAATTAATAGTAACAATCTCTATGGGGCCCATAACGACATGAATTAACTTGTCAAATGGTTACAGATCAGGAAATTATCTCATCGTCGTCAATTTATATATACAGGCATTAATAATTAATAAATTGTATTCAAAAGATTGTGAAAATAAAAAGTCGATCTAAACTATTATGAAAGTTTTTTTAATAAAAAACGGGTTTAGTTGATCCTAAATTAAATAGGTATTTGTATACATGGTGCTGCAATGCAATAATACTGGGTAATTAATTTATTTCCACGCTTACCAGAAAATCTTACTAGTACCCATCAATACGAACACCATCGACCAACAACAAAATCGCGAAAAGCAACAGCCATTCCATAGAAAAGAACAATACCTCAAAATGTATGTAACTAAGGTGTTCAGGTAATTTAAAAATTAAGGTGTCCAACTATATTAACAAAAAATATTCTCTTTTCAGGTAAGGAAATCTGTCTTCGGTAAGGTACACTTATCAGTGAGAAGATGAAATTTGAATATGGATTTTTCATTATGTAGTTCGATCGATTGTGTACAGTCGGAGAACTTCCCGTACTTATATAAGCGCCTCTGTGGTCTAGTAGTACAACCACCGGTATAAGACCCAGGGGTCCCGGGTTCGATTCCCAGCGGGGGTACATATTGTATTCGGTTTGGTTGGTGGTAGGACTTGTTCTAAGTCCGCCTGGCTAGCTACCACCATCTTATCTAAGCCTGACGCCATAACAACAATGTTTTCAGCATTGTTGTGTTCGAGATAAGATAGCCAGTTCCCCAGTGGCTGAGGATTCCGGGAGAGGCTCGCTTCCATCTTTCAGCCTTATCAATACTTAACATCAGGTATGATGAAGGCAAAGAGTCTACCCGTCGTTCATAAAAAAAGAACTTTATTTAAAAAAAGTAAAATATACATAGAATACATTTATAAAACAAATAATAGACCATTAAGAGGTTTTTCGTTTGAATAAAAATTATTTCTTCAAACTTAGTACTACCCGAGAAAACGGTTCCCAAAAAAATCTACTGGTCTACCGCGAAGTTCCCCGATTGTACCATTATAGTACAGAGCTACAGAAATACGGCGATACGATTTGGTACATGAAAGTCGTCACCGTAATATTAAAGTAACGTTGACTATAAAAGAGCTATATCGGTGTTTAATTTTACTGTTCAGTATATTTCTCTCAGCTCTATAGCAAAGTACCTAATAACCTATCAGTATCACAGAGAGAAAGCAATCATTTTTCCGGTTACAAATCACTTTCCCATGTTGATTGACAATTGCCATTAAACTATAAAACTTCCATTTGATAATATACACAATTATTAGCTTAATAAATAAACAGCTTTCCTATACAAGTCTCATCCCTTTATCGCGATATATGTTTAACGTTATAACCCCCTTATAGAGAAAACTAATTTATCGTTATTGTAACGTCTTACGCCAATAAAACTGATCTCCGTCGCTGTATTTCAACAATTCGTTGCATCAATACATTATGTAACCCTTAACCTCTAACCCCTATCGATTGTGGTGAATCGAATCAATTATATCAGTAGGAAATACTCTCGAGTATCGGACTCATTATGTCGATACAACATCGATAAAGAACACTTATAGACAAGGCCTAAAAGCCTTACGCTGTTGGGTTAAAGTGCAATTTGGCAATGTTTAATTCACTGTTGTCTATTTATTACTGTTTGTATACTGATGTTGACTTTTGATCCGACCAAAAGGCGGTGCCATCTCACAGCGAGTTGCGAACAAATATTTAATGCCGTGTACCTATATAATATCTCAAAAATCTTACAATTCGATAGATTCATTAGTCGACTCGTCAAATCATTGACGGTTTTGTAATGTATCTGTTACATAGATGTTATGTTAGCAACAGTAACAATGGAAATTCAAATATTGTTATTCGTTATGAGATTACTTGTTTGCCTGCGGCTACGCATTACCCTGTTAACCGACTGTCTGTTTACTTTTCGTTTCTGACCTGTGAAATCTGTGTGCTTATTTCGAGTTTTTCTACTCACGGTCGATCGTAAGCGCGTTAGGTTTTTGTATGGCGTGGTGTAGTCCGTGGCGTAATCCGCTAGATGGCGGGCCGCTAATTTCATACACAAATCTACGCGTTCACTAGCAACCGCGACTAGAAAAAACGTGCACTGAGCACTCTGTTCATTTATATGTACAGTAATGAATGATCGACGTAAGGTAGGTATACTTAAAAATCACAAATTCTCATATAAAACTGATCCTTTATCAGCATACAAAAGTTTAGAAATGTTATCATATTGTTGTTGTTTCGACAAACCGATGATGTGCCTATTTTATCAATATATTTTCCATCTCAAACCAGTGGTTCAGGGTTCACATAAACGGATCCATAGCCAACACTAGAACTAAATCCAGTTGTAAGAAGACTACATTCCATCGCCTGGTCTCATGTCCGTTTACCGACAATCAATATGAGTAAAAAAATGATCAACTATACCATATTAGGTGTCGTCTCGTAGTTAATGATATCTACTGCCTTATGAACAGATTATTTATGAGTGTACTGTTATGAAGTTTTCATTTCATTGACCTTCCGTTAAAGGTGGTGAAATCTGAACTACCCGAAACATTATGTTGCGACTGGTGCATTACCGTTTGACATCGTTAGTGGGACTAGATATTGGTAATTCACAATTATTAATCTACTGGTAGGAAAGGGATATGAGTGACATAGAAACAACAGATTTTTATGGGTCTTTGGGATTGCCATTATTGTAATATTTACGGATGCAGTTAGAGTCGATATAACAATAATGAAATTGTTTTACAAGCACTGAGGAACTGGCTATTAGTTTTTGACAATCATCGTTGCTATGAAGCATGTCTACTTAGATAAGATAGCTAGGCTGGCAGATACAGATGAAGTTGTCCCGCCAACCAAAATTATTATTTTATAGAAATTCTAACATAAACAATATAATTCTAAAAGCTTTTGTTATATTATTGTAGCTCTTGTTATTACTACCTATATTTATTAAAATCACCACTGAACAATGTACAGAACATCTCTTTGTTGCGTAAATAATGATCGATCAAAACTAAGCAACGAGTCCAATTTAAATACAATCTATGTAAACAATAAACCTACAGTCTGCAGTTAAAATAAAAAGGAAAAGTAAACTAGGTGCGTGAAATCCACCACAAATGTTTTATTGAGTTTGAAGGGAAACAGTTCTAAGTTTCAACGGTAATATACCAGTGCAAGTAAGTAACAAAGAACGCAGCCTCGGCGTTGTTATGGCAAAGACAGAATTTCTTGTTTCCTACCATTCATATTGCTCCATTGATAAAGTTCCATTGAATGATCACTTTCACTCAGTTCACAGTTGACAAGTTGATGTCAGTTTTATTGCCACCATGGGCAGCAGCCAGCATGTCCTAAACATTTATAGCAAAGCGTATTATTCCACGGGATGAGTGAAAAATACTATCTCAAGCTCCTCCGTGCTTCGGTAGAAACGATATAAGCCGTTGATGCCAGCCTTGGACGAATTCACCACATACCAGCTGCTTTTGCAATCGTTACAACCCAACAACTCGCATTGAGCACGCGTGGTGGATCGCGGCTCACTCTCTTTATCCATCTTGTGTGTAAGTATAGACATTTAAATGGTTGATAATGATGAGGCAACGTGTAGACTGGGCAAACATGCGGTGGATTTAAAGACAGAATGAATGGTTTTCATACTCCATTCAGATAAACCAGAGATATATACCGAGATTGAGGAGCCCGTGGCGCAGTGGTTCGCGCGCTCGGCTTGCGATTGTTGAAGTTAAGCAACTTTCCCATTGGTCGGTCATGGGATGGGTGACCAAAAATGTACTATCTCGAGCTCCTCCGTGCTTCGGAAGGCACGTTAAGCCGTTGGTCCCGGCTGCATGTTGCAGTCGTTAAAACCCACCAATACGCATTGGGCCCGCGTGGTGGGTCATGGCCCGTTCTCCTTATCCATCCATAAGGAAGGCCAGTGCCCCAGCAGTGGGGACATAAAAAATTACTTTGCGTATAAAAAGTTTGATCCACGGTCAAAGTTTTATCGACCGACCTTAGTCAGTCTGATTTGACCATTGCCGTGAACAACTCATGAAACACGCATCACTCAGAATCGAAAACGGTTAATGATTGTGCTTTCTTGCAAAAGCTCGTCAAAAACCGTTGGGCGATCAAATCTTGCTCATGACGTCATCGTAGGTACGAAAAATTCTACACGCTAAACGCACGAAAATATATAATATTATAAGTTGTCATACATCGATAAATCATCTCATATATCTGTTTATCTAAACAGTGACATAATAAGGATCGTAAAAGCTCTTGAACATTGTGTTATATATTTCATAACAAACCAAACAACAACACAACACAAGAAAAAAATCGCCATAACTGTCCAAAACATATCACGAATTGCGAAACACGCGTTCACTTGTTACATAAAACATTAAGCACTGACCAAAACGTACCTTTAATCGATAAATCGCAATTTATAGGTCATATTTATTGACATTTAAAATTAAATGACGCTTGTTATGGGACAGAATTAAATAAACTTCATTGTAGGGCTGTTATGCAATGGTAGACCATAAATATCAATCATGGGTCGGTAAAGTCTTGTTCCATAGGCAGTTGTGATCATCTTCAAGTGAAGTTATGAAACGGGGCAGTTATTCAATTAATTTAGTGTGTGGTTTGTCAAATTTAAAGTGACAGTGATTGTAGCATTCTCTTCGTTGCGCCAACTAAGATTTTCAGTGTTGCAGCGTCCATCTTGAATGGCTTCAGTAGTCATTTTGTTGTAAAAGTCAATAGGTAGTTGTAACTGACTGAAGAGTTATGGACACGAACAAGTGAAACAATATGCAAGCAATTTATGTGTTTTTGTTAACAGACTGCTAGGCAGCAAGTGGCTGTTATGTTGATTCTGTAAATTGTCTGACACTTTGATTCGAGTATGAGAAATCTGCGTGCGAGAATGGTGGAGGTCCCAGTATAAAAGCGATTTTTACATCTGTATCGTTTATAAAAAAATGAAATAAAACTATACAGTTAGGTATAAGAGTAATTCGACAAGACCACGGTTTGACTTAATACATACCTGCATACACCCACGCCATTAATCCCTTGTGGAATTGGCAGAGCATCAAACGTGCAGCTTGAGAGTGAAATAAAATCAAATAAAATATTTCTTACAGTCACACCAATTAACCTAGCCCCAAAGTAAGCACTGTAAGGCTTGTGTTATGGGATACTTGGGTAACTGATATAAATACATATAATTCTACAAATATAGTATTTATGTGTAGAAATAGATATAAACGTCCATGACTCAAATTTGCATTCACCGGCATTCGAACCTCAGAGTAGGTGACACCTTGAAACCGGTGTACGTACCACTCTACCACGGAGGTCGTCAAATGTATATACCTAAACATCATGCTCATAGCCTCAATCACCTCAACGATGCCACATTTGACGATGATGAAGTCCGGAAACAATAGTGCCAAGTTGCCAGCCTATCGCCTATTTTTTTATGAACGTCGGTGAGACTCTTAGCCTTCATCATACCTGATGTAAGGTATTGATAAGGCTGAAGATGGAAGCAAGCCTCGCCCGGAATCCTCAACCACTGAGGAAGTGGCTCTCTTATCTCTAACTGCCGGAACACAAAATGCTGTAAACATTGTTGTTATGGTGTCAGATTTATATAAGATGGTGGTAGCTAGCCAGGTGGACTTACAACAAGTCCTACCACCAACCAAACCGAACACAATATGTACCCCCGCTGGGAATCGAACCCAGGACCCCTGGGTCCGATACTGGTGGTTGAACCACTAGAATAGGCTGTTACTAACTGCACTGGAAAACTACCAGCTGACAAATTCTTTTACACTCCCAGTCCAGCAAGGGAGACTTGACTTCATTACCCTTGGAATTCAACTTCATACCCAAAACAGTAATGTTACTGTAAAACGAAAAATGAAACAGTAAGAGCAGAAAAACCCACCGTGCCTTACCTCTTATAAATTAATACCATTTTCGAGCCAGACAAATTGAATTACTCTTAAATGCCTTATTACACTCGACAATTTCCTGTGGCAACTTTTTATGTGTAGAAAATCCCCATCCGTTCTTTAAGTACTATGCAACCTGATATAATCTTGTCTTTTTACATCTCTCATGTTCGGTAAGTAGGTTCTTATTACCTCCAAATGGGGCTTGTAGGTGACTAATTAGCGCTCTAGGGTAATAATGAAGCTAGAAAAGCCCTAGGCTGTAAGTAATAAAAAAAAAACTTCTTTCTTTCAAAAAGTTCGCGTACATCTAACCATCATACTGGCAATAGACATCATGCATTCAGCCCAATGACCAAAGAGATCGCTTTGCTATCAGTCATCAATTTTAAATATCGAACGGCAAAGCCCAATTTCCAACTTGAAAAAAAAAATATGAAAAAAGGCGGGAATAGAAAGCTTTTACTTTAAATATTGTTTGTTTTTGGGATTGTTCTCATTTCACTATAAATTTCAACAAATAAAATCTTTTATTCTTGTAATGCCGGTTTTTTTCTACTTACCTCACAATCGAGATGTAAAGCAGAATAGTTAGCTCGGGTGTAAGCATCAATTGCACTCAATATCTCGGGCTGCAATTGATGCCTTACAGCCCTTGGCTACTAATCTACTATTACATACGTCGTCTCAGCCACATAACACCCACTGCTGAGTATAGGCCGCTTGGCAGGCGGGTTGGCGATCGCAGTATGGCTGTTGTGGAGCAAATACGTTTTGTAGTTTTATACCCTTTTTCAATGTGAAAGATCTTTTTCTGTTCATGACAGAAGAGCTGTCTGTTCTGTTTTTCGTCTTGGTTGGTATGTTTAATTATCTTATTTTTTCCTGTTTTTATTATATTTTATCAATACACGCTTTACTCTGCACTTTAAAATTACAGTCTGCGTTATTTCCTCTCCCCTCCTTTACAATGGCCTAGTTTGTAGGAGACGCTGCTGCCCGTCTCCTGTAGGTCGAGTCCCTTATGCCCGTTTTCACCATCAATCCCTAATTTTTAAGTAACCCCTATGAAAATGTAGGTAACACCTAACAGTAATTTCTTTTTCACCAACACTTAAGGGACACCTAAGGTCTTAAGGCATCACTTTAAGATAGGGGCCCGATTTTCGGCCCCTTAACTGTTAGGTGACAGTTTTATTCAAAGCACGCGAACTAGTCAACAAAATGTATACTGAATTAAATGATTTATTTGAAGCTCTCTCGAACTCAAGTTTGTTCACGCGGCTACATACATATTTATCGCGAAAGACAAAATTATTTCAATAAATATAATGATAAAGACTTTTTCATAGGGTATCTATAGGTTATCGAAAGAGAGTGTGTTATTTTTACTAGAGAAAATAGAACATCTTTTAGAATATCAAAACAACAGGTATGTGAAAAATCCAGGTTTATTTTATCTACATTACTAAGTAGCATCATGTGGCATTTTTTTTACAGTGTAATATTTTAAAACTGACACGTTTATAATTGTTCTTAATCACAATCGTAATTTCTTTACAGAAATAAGTCCGTATCACCAATTGGCCAACTATTGTGTGCATTAAGACAGAGACAGATAGACAGACAGAACGTGGACAGCTCAATGCACAAAAGAACAATTTACAAGAAGAAATGCCACCTATCAAAGTACTCCTTACTGAGGTGTACCCTAGCATGGTGAAAACGAACTTAGGTTAGTGGGCAGTTTAGGGGATCATTTAACTTAGGTGATACCTATTTAGGGAACACTCTAACGATCGATGGTGAAAACGGGCATTAGTTGCCTTTTACGACACCCACGGGATGAGGGGGGTAGTACTATTCTAAGCCGACACTACACAGCTTTTTTTTTTTACAAACAGATGGCGTCAATTAATTCACATAGCACAGCACACGTCAAGATTAAAAGTTTTCATACGAAAACCATTAACACGATATGAGCTCGCTTTACATCATGGGTCGGGGAACGTCCCGGTTAACCAGGTAGTGTCTTTTTGTGTAACGTTTTCTCGGAAAGTACTAAGGTTTAAGAAATAATTTGTTACCCGAATGAAATACCTTTGAATGTTCTATTGCAAACGTTTTCTATATATGTATTAGTTTAAATTAAGCTCCTTAAAAAAACTCTACTGGTCAAGCGGGAAGTTCACCGCTGTACCAATTTTTGTTGTGGTAAAAATGTGAACCCTTATTATTTTATAAAGTTTGTCTTCATTTCTAAAAAAACCTACAGAATGTAAATTGCACATCCCTATTGAAGGTCCAACTATCTTAAAACCTAAATCTATAAATATTTTTTTTTTCCATTGTTAAGACATGAAACGCTAAAGATAGAGTCGACTACCTACCCTTATTGATAAACAGACACATCTTTGCCATGTGTAAAGGTGAATAAAGGTGTCCTTTGCATACTAAATATTTGTATGGATACCTACATACATGTTTAGCAAAGCTGATTTAAACGCACCTTTATCCATTATTTTCATAGGCACATTCCCGTAGTTTTCCACGTACAGCTAGACTCATCTTTCCTCACATTTCATGGACAACTAGTAGTAAAACTAAACTGTGTGTGTGCGATTCAGTGGGCTGGGGCAGACGTGTCGTAAATCTGGCTCCAGCACTATAGCTTAGATGACCGCCCGCCCGACGTAGAGGGTATTTACATATCGAACATTTTATGTATATCTAGCAGCTGCCCGCGGTTTCACCCGCGTGATTCTCGTTCCCGTGGGAATATCGGGATAAAAAGTAGCCTATGTGTTAGTCCATTACTTGAAGTCCCTACATACCAAATTTCATCCAAATCTGTTCAGTATTTTTTGGGTGAAAAAGTGGCAAACTGACATACTTTCACAATTATAATTTTAGTAGGATATTATTCTACAAAATATATGCATAGATTAACAAATATATTTTGTATCATTATAAGTCTTTCTATTCGTTAAGCGCACCGTAAACGATCCAATTTTCTGCTTTTCTGTCAGATTTTTCGTATCAGCACATCTGTGGCAATGTTTGATAATTTTACTTCCGGAAATTTATTTGAGAAATGTGTTTACCAAACAAAGTCAAACAATTTTATTCGTTTATAATACTGGTCCTCAATAAGCCTCACTTGCTTACTTTGGGGCAAGGGTATGTAAAAAACAATCTACATTCACAGCGAAGCTATAATCAAACCGAAACTAGGCTCGTTGTCCGCTCTATACACACTGTGGAAAACTACTGGTCCAAACTGAACCAAATTTTTAAAATAATTTTTTAGTAGATTGTTTACCAAGGGCTGTATGACACCCATAACAGTCGAGTGTTTTGGCGCCCGAACGAAGTGAGGGCGCCGATAGTTCGAGACTGTTATGGGTCCATACACCCGAAGTAAACACTCTACTTTTCATTTTGAATATAAGGAAAGTAAAAACAAACAGAATATTCTAAAAAAAATTTTGTAAGGTTTCTACGATTTTAATTATTTTATAATGTAGCAAAATAAGCTGTATAGGCTTCTGTGCCTTTGCCTACATACCTTTGGTAAATAAAAGTCCAAAGAGATTACAGATATCGATTTGACATGATACCCCCTATTCTTTTTTCAAATATATTACAGCCCTAGGGCCGCCACATATCACTTTCAACCCGCATTTTAGGCAAGTTATGAGTTACTTTCAGAATATGAGACATGAAAAATATTTTTTTTATTATTAAGCCCATAAAAATTTGGCTTCTAACAAAAAAAGAATCACGTAAATCGGGTCTGAAATCTCTGCGTAATCGGTGTACATACATAAAAAACCGGATAAGTGCGAGTCGGACTCGCCCAGCGAGGGTTCCGCACAAATTCGTAGGAACCCATGTATACATAATACGAGTAGGTATTATAAATAGTTCAAGATTTCTCTCTTCATTTTTCCAAAGCTTTCCCGAAATTCAGTTTCCAAGACTAAAGGCAAAATTATTCATGGTTTAATTACAAATGTCTAGTTTTCAGATTGTTTTTTTGTACTTGTAAAAAAATATGATATTACTTGCCAAATTTTATAGTTTTAGGTTAACGGAAAGTACCCTATAGATTTTGATTCCCTTGAGAGTGTAGAAATATAAGTTTTTGCGGCATAAATGGCCTTACCTTTCTTACGTTAATTTTGAAGTTTGTTTTTTTTACAGTTTCAAGAGATTGTTGACGTGAATATATGTAAGGTATTAATTTCAACTCGATAAAAACTCTGGAACGCGTGGAGGACGCGTTCCAGAGTTTTTCACGTAATTCAGTTTCCGAAACTAAAGACTATATTTTTCTTACCTCATTACAAATGTATAGTTTTTCGATTTTTTCCTGTATTTGAATGAATGAATGAATGAATGAAATATTCTTTATTGTACACCCAAAAATACATTAAACATACATTAAGTAATTTATATAGACAGCACAAGAGTGGTACAAATGGCGGCCTTATCGCTAAAGAGCAATTTCTTCCAGGCAACCATGTGTTTACAAGAATATATTTTTTTTATTAAGAAATGGTATTTGGTAAGTATTTTTTGTGGAAGACGATACTATTTGGCAAATTTTATAGTTCTAGGTCAACGGGAATTACCCTATGAATTTTGATTACCATGAGACTGACGAAATATACGTGTTTTGCGACATATAAGGGTTCCGTTTTTTTCTTTTGAGATTCGGAACCCTAAAAACATACCAACCGATTTGACAACCTCCTCCTTTTTGGAGGTCGGATAAAAAAAGCCAGAACTTACAAGGGTATTTATCGGACATTTTATTTGAAGCGCAATTTACGCGAAGACCGAAGCAGTCGAAACTAGAATTCCAGAACTTTCGATCTTCCGCTTCACAAATACGACTTACCTTTCTTTACCTACTTAACTGCCGAAACATCCCACAAAAGCGATTTTTTTGTACAGAAAACTACTTTTTGGGAAACGTTTTTACGAAAAAGTAATAAGGTTAAATACTTAAATAATAATTATTCAAATGATTAACTGTTAATTTTCTATTATGTGTATCGACCGGAAAGTTGGACTGTATAGTCGGGGAACTTCTCGATTGAGCTTTTTTAAGGAGCTTTATTTTAAAAAGTAAGAGATATATAAAAAACGTTTATATCACAAATAATAGAACATTAACAGGTATTTCATTGTAATAATAAATTATTTCTTTAACCTTAGTACTTTCCTAGAAAATGTTTGATGAAGTTCCCCGATTGTACCTACAACAGTTGGCTTTTGTGTGACACGCGTTCTCCATTAAAAGATTTGGAGAGCAATTTATTGACTATATGGGATTTCCTTTTTCATTCTAGGGGTAGGATTTACTTTTTCATGTGGAGTAAAAAAAATTACATTATGCGAGAATGATTTATGGATCGAGAGTTTTATAATATAGTTATTTATTTACTATGTATTCTCTATTAATCAATTTTTGCATTCTTTCTCTCAATTAAGAGAGTTTTACGGTTAAATTTATTTAGCCGAAAAAACGTACTACTAGGAACGGCTCCAAACTGCACCACCTTCGGTGGCGCTTTGGAGCCCAAGAGAGGCGGAGCGCCGCGAGCTTTTACAACTTTATGTCGGCATAACTCTGTGAGGACATGACGGATTTAGACGCGGTTTGTTGCATTAAACGCAGAATTACATTCTGGTCAAATTTGTAATGTATCGCGATGCACAAAAGTCTATACATTTCGAGCAAAACCCTAAAAACCGAATTTGGCTCTTCTTTGGCGCCAAAAGCAAAGGTTATGGTGATGGTAGGACATCGAATTTTTGTCACCTCCTAGGTATGGTTGATGTCTAAGTATGTGCCAAGTTTCATTAGAATCGGTTAAACGGTCTGGGCGCTATGACCGGGCGGACAGATTTTCAAAAGAGTCAACATAAGAGAGGCTCCGCTACGCTCCGCCTCAACTAGTATCACTAGAGTTAGTTTTGTTAATATACCACGTTAAAAGTTGCCTTTATGGCACTGCTGCGGGCCCACCATCATGTATTAGAAACCATCATGTCGTGAGAACGTTTTGTTTTTGTTGTCACATTTTGGTACACTTCACACTTTGGAGGCGATGATTGAGCGAAGACGTCACAAAACTTCCGTCAAAAACAAGCTTACTTTAAGAGATTCGTAGTACGAAATAGCGTCGTAAGATTGAAACAATACTGCTCTAAGAGATGGCGGTCCTCTGTAAATCGTCTGCAATAGACGCGAAGACCATTTACCAATTTACAGTATTTAATGGTTTAATTGCAATTCTAAAAGATAGATGGCGTTTTTGTTATGAGGTTCATTGCGTGGTATGTTTCAATTGTGGGTATCGATTTAAACAAAGCGATAGTAATTACCTTCCCTCGTGCTTATGTGTGAAAATGTAAGTTATGACGTTGTGTCATTGTCTAAGTTCAGTAACTTTGACTTAAGAATTTCTATGAATCTAGTTATAGTTATTAATAGGTACTTTAATACTTAATATTATAAAGAGGAAAGATTTTATTGTTTGCATTGAAGGCCCCGAAACTATTGAACGGATTTGGATGAAATTTGGTACACAGATAGTAGATAGCCTGGTTATGAACATAGGATACTTTTTATCTAGATATTCCCACGGGAACGGGAACCACGCGGGTGAAACCGCGAGCGGGCACTAGTTATTACTAAGCACAAAATTCTCAATGATTAAACTCTTTAAAAAATCATAAGACGTCGCAAATTGGTTTTTTGTTATTATCTAAAATATAAGTACCAAAAGTTCTAAATTCACATTCTAGTACGTACTTAAATTTTCTAAACCTATGGACGATTTGTGGAAATATTTCTCTATTTATAGTAGATTAGTATTTATGATAAATTTTAAATAGAAAAATATTGGAAAAAATTAATTTGGCCACCAGTGAATTCTCAGATGGGAATCGAACCCATGACCTTTGGAATTCCGGTCCAATGCTCTCCATTTCCAAAGGTCATGGGTTCGATTCCCATCAGAGAATGCAAAAATTAAAATATCACAAAATATTAGTATTTGTTATACAAAGATTTTAACAAAAATGCCCAATACCGGTACCAAACAGTCGTCATTTCTTAAAAGCCTTTGCTCTTTGAACTTTATTGTATTAAAGTTCATCCATCTAAGTTCCCCTTAAAAGGAAACTTCAATTATACAAGCTCGCTATTAACCGATTTTTTCAACTACACCACTAACGCGAATCGAGCGCATACGCAAAGCTACATTCGCTATCGTCACGGTATACTGCCCATTCCCGTGTGAGCGGGTAATCTGATACTCACAAGAAAGAGCTCAGTTCGTACCCTATCACGCGGAAATTTCATCCTTAACCCTTTGCAATAGGATCTATTCTTATAAAAAAAAACTTCGGCTCCAGTCATTGACTTTAAGTTTGCTTTGAAAGACGTTGAAAAGTTGCTAAATGATAAAAGATCTTGTTTCGATTTCGATGTTGTCAATCTTAACATGTTAACGGTGTTGATTTTGGTTCAATAACTTTTTGAAATTAAAATGGACCCTCTGTGGATTTAATTTCAAAATTCGACAGTAACGTGATTGTCTGATTTAGTCAAACCTACGAATTACTCCGACGTTAAACCACATGTTGTAGAATTCTTAACTAAAGCTTTTATTACATTCTAATCATAATATTATATATATATGTATATATATATATATATATATATATATATATATATATATATGTAAGTATGAGTTTTATATATATAAAGTTTATATATATATGTAACAGCACGACGAGTTTTTAACTCTTGGACTACCAAACACATTCTTTAAGACGACATCCGCATTGACCTGGGGCCGTACCGCGCAAATGACGTCGGCATCGAAATTGGTTTCATTTGACAGATGGATGTGACACATTGCTGCTTCTTTTTGACACAAATGAAAACTTACCAAATACTAAGAGCAATATGACACATCCATCTGTCAAATGAGGCCGACTTCGATTCCGACGGCACTTGCGTAGTACAGGGCCAGGGGGCTAATTGTCTGATTTAAAATCTATCGCAATCCCTTTCAATTCGTAATTTGAAAGTTATTCAGGCCGTCACTATTTGACATTTGAAAGGGATTGTGATCGGGACGCGTTTTAAAAGGTATGGAATAAACGAAATTGAACTGTCTAAGCAATATGACAGACGAAAATATCACAATCACAATACCTCTGAAAGGGATTGTGATAGATTTTTAATTAGACAATTAGGGGCAGATTTCGAAATAAGTAGAATAAGCAGTTGTGGTATATGTAGTTATAACACCCAGACAAACAAAAATGATCATTACATAAATATTTGTAGCGGGCGGGGAATGTAGGGATCGAACCCAAGACCCGGCGGTGGCAGTGCACCATCTGTCCCATCGATTACTTTATTCGATGAGGGAGAACATCAACGTGTTATCGTTAATGTGTTGCCAACAGTACACTTTAAGTTCTTGTGACATCCATAAAACTGAAATAACAAACAGCTTACAGCCTCAGATCTTTGCCAGCAAGTTGTCATGCAATTGTGTCATATTTATTTTTGAAATGCAGTTAGCCTCGGACGCGCCTCCAATAAAACAGCCAATGAGTAATTCTAAAACTAGTTGTAAAATCCTTAAAATGATGTACTTAAATGAATATCAATGTCAAAAGGTCCGTTATTCTAATCTTCAATAAGAATATTTAATATTTAAAATATTACTACTTACGTTACATAAAAAAATCGGTCAGAAATTCTGAATGGTACAAAAAGAGTCATTAAAATTTTCTATTAGCATCATTTGAAATATACATTTATGAATTTATTTCGTTGCTGTTATCCTTCGAATCAGGTTTTGCCATTTCGCATGATTATCTCTAAGTATTACTCAAGGGTAGATAAATAATTAATACATATATTTACTTAGTTGTTTTTAAACTGTTATCTAAACACGGATAATTGCCTAAAATTAGCTTTGCAACTTTAAATTTGCCTAAACACGTTTGGCGAAATACGTGTTATATACGTAAGTACAATATCAAAACTTGTTCCAAGTTGAACGTGCTTTTGGCAATGACATCACCAGGTCAAGTTGAAATGTTGGATGACATCAAGTTGTGACTTATTCAACATAACGTGACTTGTTTTATGCAAAATTAGCTCCAGGAACCGTACTTGTGGTCATTTTGGTTAGCTTGTTGGAACTTGTTGGAAGAGAAAAGAATATTTGGTTGGCATTAGCCTAACTTCTGAGTGGTAAAATATGAGAGTTATTTCTGAAGGAGATATTTAGGTTTTCACCAATTACTTTTGCAATGTTCTCCGCATTTAAAATGTTATCTAAATCATACAACAGCCTAATCTTTGTACAATTATAAGTAAACTACTATACGGATTTAAATGTTGTTTACTACAACATAGGTAAGTATAGCATTGTTTTTCGATAGTCATTTCCGAAAATTAATTGTTATTTTTTTTTGTTTTATATTATTGGATAGCGTTGGAAGCGTTTGACCGCTATCTTGCCTGATGGAAAGCGAAGATACGATCTAGGATATAACGCTCTTACCTAGAAGATACCTATTCACTCGTGACTTAAAGACCACCAAAGTGTAAATGTCAGGAAACACAGACTCAAGCAAGGAGTTCCACTCTTTAGCGGTGCGGATGATAAATGTCCAGTCAAAACGCTGAGTGCGACTCTTTGGTATATCAACCATATAATTGTGGCACCTATTTGTGCGTCTGGTTGTCCGATGAAAAAATGGGGATGGTGGAACGAGGCTGTGCAATTCCGCTGCACACTCCCCGAAATGTAACCTATAGAATACGTATAGACCAGCAAACCTTCCGTCTATATTCAAGGCTCTTTAGTTTATTAAATAAATCATCGTTGCCGATGAGCTTCTTGGCCCTTCTTTCAATGGACTCAAGTGGCTGACGCAAACCGAAATCACACAGATGTCGGTAGTCGAGACAAGCGGGCAGCTGCTATTCTATAAAACACAATATAATTATGTAAATATTATACTTATCTTATGTAATTATCACAAGCTAGAGATGATGCTTGTGATAATTATATAAGATAAGTATAAGATCGTTGATGTGAACCAAAAAGTATGATAACACATAACGGTAAACTTTTTGCTAGTATTCATAGAAGCTATTCGCAAACTTTGACATGGATAGCAAAAACTGATTGAATACGAACAGTCTGTTATATCATACGTAATAGTAATTAAGTATTACAAGTGATTTAATCATCAATATCTTTTATTATTAATCAAATACTTACAGAAATCTGCGCTGATGCAATTTTATGATATTATGATCGCTTTTTAACAATAACATGTTTTTTAACAGGTCTAGAATGTATTTTATAATTGCTTTTTATATTTTATTAATTTTATTGATTTATATGAACACTAAAATACTAATAGTGTTACAAATAGATTTAAATAATACAGGTTTATACTTATGTAATACACGTTTATTTAGCTTTAATAGCTAGTCAATAAAAATGGTATAAAATACAATCATTTACCGTTAATGGCGTTTCATGATGATCTGATCATACTTAATTCTTAATCTATTATAATATGAAACTTGATAAGTTTTCGTAAGTAGTAGGCGAGTTATGAATGAAACATTTTTACAATTTAATAAGATTCTGAAACAAGTCCAACTTTTAATCCGATGTAAAGATGTTTAGGATATGATAAAGTAAGGACAGTGTCCTATAAAATGTTTTGCTTTCATTTCTATCAATTAGTTTAATAGAAAAATCTCAGTGTGGAACCTGCAATGCAGGGTTGCCAATGTGCCAGCCAGCAATTACTGTCGCCTTCACACGACTAGCCCATTCACTAGTTAGCGGTCGCCTCTCGTCACTTTCACTGCGACTTATTTCTAAATAAGCCCTTTTTTATATTTCGAACTTGATGATACAATTGTCACCACTCCCTTACATGCCTGGGATGTCGTAAGAGTCGACTAAGAGGCTCGACGCATTGAACACCTGTGCGAGAGAAGAACACTTGAAAACCATCTATCAACCCGTCTGGCCAGCGTGGTAGCAGTAGGCTAACAGCCTCCTATGAACGCCACAATAGGCGTGAGCTAGGAGAGGCGTATGTCCAGCAGTGGACAGGCTGATGATGGATGATGGAGGTCCAATGGTTACTAATGAGTGAATGGTAATTCCAAGCAACGAGTCCATATGAAAAGGAGGTGCACAGTGGCGACGGGTAAAATATAGAGAAGGTAAGCCGAACCGAAAATTTCTCAAAAAAATCTCTCCACTCTATGGTGGATCGGTGTAGTACGATTTCTAATAGGGAAGCCCACGGGAGTCGGTACGTATGGACCCTTCGCCACTGAAAAAGGGGAAAAAGGGGAGAGAACACACCCTCACGTTATAAGTCCCTTGCGGAGTTGACAGAGTATCATAGGTGTAGATTGAGACAAAAAAAAACCGGCCAAGTGCAAGTTCTGTACGAGATAATGGTACGGAACTCGCGCACGAAGGGTTCCGTACCATTATCTGTAATGGCTGTGTCAGGAGCCTTCTTAAATATTTATTTTATTCAGTTTTTTAGTATTTGTTGTTATAGCAGCAACAGAAATACATCATCTGTGAAAATTTCAACTGTCTAACTATCACGGTTCATGAGATACAGCCTGGTGACAGACGGACGGATAGGGTCCCGTTTTACCCTTTGGGTACAGAACCCTAAAAAATATAAACATCAAAGAAGCTACGCCATGAGTTCGCAAAATCCTATGGTGGGAGACCTTGTAACGACACACCATATTTTATATTGCGCACAGCAAAGTAGTGGAATCCTGCGTCTGTCTTTCCGAGTACTTATAACCCGTCCATCTTCAAAGCAAAGGTGAAGAGGCAACATCTGGGCTAGCTCGCTCCATGGGCTTGATTGGGACCAAGGTTAAAGTAATTCTAAGTATAAAAAAAACAGAAAAACAGGCAAGGAAATTGTCAAGGGCATTGAAGTATTATTGTACTGACGTACGTCAAGGGCAGTTCTTTTTCTCCCTGTTTTATTTCAGACACAGCCGTCAATATGAAATTGGTACACTGCTCTAACAGGCTCGTCATATACTTAACTTTATCTCTGACTGTCTTCCTTTTCAACTCAACATGTATTTGTCCCAGGGAAGCGTTAAAAACAAGGATTCATATTTTCTTTCTACATTTACTTCACCGAATCACGGAAGTCTACCAGGAAAATGCCCTATCGAGTTATAATTTTAACATCCTCCGTGATTTCATAAATTCTCTTAGAAGATTTGATTATCTTCATGTTTTTATCATTTATCTGCTACATATTCATTATTGCACACTGCAATACACGGGGTAAATGAGATAGGTTCTTTTTTTTTACTAAGTACGAGAAGACTTCATATCTGATGAAAGTATTGATAAGGCTGAAGATGGAAGCGAGCCTCTCCCGAAATCCCCAATCACTGAGGAACTGGCTATCTTATCTTTAACTGCCGGAACACAACAATGCTGAAAACATTGTTGTTATGGCGTCAGACTTAGATAAGATGGTGGTAGCTAGCCAGGCGGACTTACAACAAGCCCTACCACCAACCAAACCTTTCTGTAATCTGCGCTAATATACTTCGATCATAAGCTTGCCACCACTTTATTTACGCATTAAAGTTTTCTAACATAAAATTGAGCAAGAAATTGCGAAACTCAAAAACAATCACCGGCCAATTTACACCTAGGAAAATTCTCATCTACATAAGGCTCCGGTAATTTACTCTTTATAGTTCGGACAGGTTTTCTCCTCAAGCGGGTGTCCAGTCTCTTAATGATTCTGTCTATCAACATTGTCCAACGAATAATGAACTTTATGACAAAAACTTAAGTCTCCTTGTCTCCAAACTCAAATGGCAAGGAATTCGATTGTTGGAAGTATCTTAAAGCTGTCCGAAGTGAGCAAGAAAGTGAAATAGACCAAGCTCTTTGAATGTAATGCAAATTTATGCATAACCTTGTTCGAACTTAATGCTATTAAGTTTAAAGGATTGTTTAGTGAAGTTACGTTTATTACATTAATCTGGAATTTATCTGATAATCGTGACGAGACGTCGAACTGTGGTGCATTAAACCTGCTGAATTTACCAGGTCCTTTGAATTCTATACATGTTTTGAAGTATCAGTTGGTTGTATTTTAGTGGTTTATTTCAGCAAGAAATAATGTTTTATACTTTCCACTATCAACTATACGTTTAAAATAATAATACATAATATGTATATTGAATAGATAAGAGTCTAAAACTGTGTAACGTGTTCGAAAGTCACTGCGATAGTCTCGGCTTATCCTTATTCTGAAAATAGGCTTACGCGACGTCATCTATAGCCTAGGGAATGCTTTAGCAAAAAGAACCACTTTGAAAATGTAGCATAACACATTCAATATCATTAGTCATTACAAACAGAGCTGACAATGATATTGCCATTGTTATAGCTGGTTAAAGCCCAATTTAACACTCATTATTAAAACCCAATAAAACTCGATAGCAATCAACTAATCCTAATGACCCCTACACAAGTGTTCGTAATTCGCATTATCCCGCCTTTCTTTCTGCTTACCTCCTTTTCGCAACGAGTCTCCTCCGTCTGCAACGGGCCTCGTTACGAAATCAGTTAAGAAGTTAAAATAAACAAATGAATTTTTAGACTTTAATAGGCAGCCACAGCATTCCTCATTATCATTGCAGACAGAGCTGATAATAACATTGTCTTTTAAAATACATTGATAAAGCCTAATCAAACTTGATAGCAATCAACTAATCATAATGACCTCTACACAAGTGTTCGTTTTTTTTTTTGGCATCAAACAGTTATGTTATAGAAAGTAACCATACAAAAATGTTATTTAAAGTAGACCTACAGTGCCCAAATGTAATTCGCATTATCCCGCCTTTATTTCTGCTAACCTCCTTTTCGCAACGAGTCTCCTCCGTCTGCAACGGGCCTCGTTACGAAATCTGTTAAGAAGTTATAATAAACAAATGAATTTTTAAACTTTAATAGGCAGCCAAAGCATTCCTCAATATCGTTGCAGACAGAGCTGATAATAACATTGCCTTTTAAAATACATTGATAAAGCCCAATCAAACTCGATAGCAATCAACAAATCTTAATGACCCCTAAAAAGTGTTCATAACTCACATAATCCCGCCTTCCTTTCCGCTAACCTCCCTTTCGCAACGCGTCGCCTCCGTCCGCAACGGGATTCGTTGCGAAATGAACCGAAATACCAAGTGCTTAAGTGCCGGTCAAGGACTCAGCTGAAGCAGTCTTGAAACGATTTTGAACTTTCGCCCAATCATTTCGTTTATATTAAATCGAATTATCGTTTATCGAAATCAGTTTATTTTCTTTTTTTTTTGCGTGTTGTAATGATTCTGAATGGCAAAAGTTGTCATTTTCTTAAAAATCTGTGGTGCAATTTTGTAATAATAAATAGGTACCTATGTATTTATATAAGAAATATACCAAAGCGTGTGAAAAAGAACGATTTAAGCTCGTTTCATTCGTAGTATTTTTTTTAAGCAAATTCTTTTAAGATTTTCTACTTACCAAACAATTTATTTACTGTCCGAGCGATGTTTCGTCACCTTTGCACAGGTCGTCTTCACAAACTTATAATAGCTTTTGTCATCTCTATCAATATAGACGATTTGTGATCTGATCACATAAAAAATCGGTTAGTATAGTACAACGATACAACGATCAAATGACAACTGAATCATCCATAAGTTTTATAAGTCTCAAAAAGAAACATTTAATATATAAGTAAAAATTCACACTTATTTCAAACAATTCAATATTAATCTAGTCAAGAATCAATCATTAAATTCTATTCTATATAAACCTTCACCTCAACCACATGCTCTTATCACACGAAGAGGCATAGCCTTATTCCCTTTTACTTTTCGAATATGGTATGATTATTGTAACCCGACTTAGAATAATTTCGTAAGGTGCCGCTCCAAGTTATTTAAATGTCAGATATTTCATATAAGATAAATAAACTATTGGGATATTTTAGTAGCTTTTGATTTCAAAAAGCTATTTTGTTATCCTTAAAGTAAGATAATTTGTATCTGACCGCCTCTGTTACAATAGCGGCCTCGTACCTTTACTCAAAGAGGATAATAATGCTTTACCTTTATAAACAAACGTTAAAATATTATTTAACATTGTAGACTGGGTTTGAGTAAACTGTAAACTGCTAGGTAGGACAATGCGGATCTAAAATCATAAAAAGGACCGATGATGATACGAGATCGCAAGCGTTACTGGTTATAGTTAGGTTTTATTACATCACCTACGTCTTTAAACACACTTGGCCAGGTCATGTTGTATTCTTTCGAGGGAGAGGACATAAGTTTTCTTTAAGTGATGATGAGTTATCAAGCCCTTACTGTGGGAGACCTTGTAAGACAGTGAAAGATCCTGGTAGGCGGTGGTCTCCTTCTGTGAAGAGGTTATCTTGCAGAAGGAGGCAGCGGCACGGGTCCGTGAAGCGGATGCTCATGCGGCCCGTTTCCGCCGCAGGCGGCTCAGTGGGAGGAAGGGCAGTTCGATCACCACATTCCTCTATAGGTTAAATGGGGGTCGGCGGCGGAACGGGGAATTCCGTCGTCCAGGGAAGACCTCCCGTAAATAGGATGAGCTAACGTCCCGTAGGGAGTGTCCAAGAGATACACGCGGCCCGGAGACTTTCACCCCAATCCCGACGTCTCCGCCAACGCATGGAGGGAACAACCAGGGGGGAGACCTTGTATCGAGAAGAGCCAGCCAGAATCTCGCCAAGGGCTGTTCTTACCAACAAACCTACTTTAATACTTACCTAATTTTAATAACTTTCTGTTCCAGAGTTTCCTTGCTGCGAACGCAAAATGTTGGTGGGCGGGCGCGCTCGCCGCGGCGACCGCGGAGCTTCGGTACGCGGGCTACGTGTCGCCGGGCGTTCTGCTGGTGGCGGGCGCCCCGCGTGCGCTCGAGACCGTGCGGGGGGCCTACGCGCGCTCCGTGCTCAAGCCCCCCGCCACCTATCTCATATGCGGCCTGGGTAAGTGTGTTTCCCAACTATAATAAGAAAACTCTCTATTTTTACCCTGTGTCTAGAGTCATTAGGTCTCAACTCTGCAACTAAGATTATAGACGTAGTGTTATTTAATGAATTTAAGTGCGTGTGAGCTCGACACCGTGCCCGGGGGGGATCCGCATACGCGGGATCAGTGCTCAAGTTTCTGGCCAACTACTTCATATGCGACCTAGATAAGTGTAGTTTGAATGTTGCGTCGGTGATGGGTGCCCCGTGTGTGCTCGAGACCGTGTCAGGGCCACAGGGGCCTACCAAGTCGTAATGTGGTCCCGCATGTGCTCGAGCCCATGCGGGGAGAGCACGTGGCGCTTCAGGCTCAAGCCTCCTTTTACCTTTCACATACTTATGTGGCATGGGTGCAGTTCGAAGGTGTTTCTCCAGTACCTGGCGTGTCGCATATGCTGCTGGGTCGGCGTGGGTGTGTAGTTTGAGCTAGTTAAGTGCTACAAGTTTAGTAACTTCACAGATTGTTAATAGTGACAAGCATCCATGCAAGGATTTACTATTTTAATCAAAACTTGTATTACAATAGTAAAATTTTGTAATTGTAATAATCCTATTTTTAAGACAAGGAAGCTTGTTTCTAAATAGTTTCATTTAGATTTATCTTTATGGAGAAAACGTGCCGGATGTAGAAAAAGAGAAAGATGTAGACTTCGAAGTAATTTTGGAATTCAAAACTGGGACAAAATTTTGTGCGAGAAGTCAAGAATCTATACTTACAAAATACTATCAGACAGTTTTCTTCCTTAATTAGAAGCTTAAACACAATTTCAGCGATAGCAATTTAAATATTACACGTAATCGTTACTTAGCGCCTACATATAAGGATCTCTATGCAAATCAGCAGATGGTGCGTCAATTTAAATAAATGCATATTCATTATTCAAAACAACATTAATGACCTTTAAGCATTTACTGTAAATAGGGATATTCCTTAATTTGGCCACCATAACGATGGCTTGCCATGCCAATACCTTTATCTTAATGAAGATCGGTACAGTCAGAAAGACCAGACTTTACGAAATATTCGCAAGTGTATTAAAATACATTTATTACCTATCTTTAATGGCAATCAAGGTATAAACTTGAAAACGTGCTTTTTTCACCGGGCAAATTCTCTATAAACCGTTACTCTTTCACTACGGGACGTTGGCGGAATTTCTGTGGAAAACGGAAGAAGCCAAAACTATAAAAAAAAAACTTTAATGGCAAACTGTCAAATAGCAATGTATCTATAAAAGGCATCTTACCCAAATACGGAAACGTCAACCATTAAAAAAACTTAATACGGGGTACTTAAGTTACAATCGTATGCCTACCTAAAATTTTCGACGACTTTCGGCCAAGTTGCATCGACCATGGCCACGGGCTGCTGTAAATTTTAAAAATATCTAGAGTTACTATGGCAATCATATGTTTTTATTTTTGACGTATTCTACTAGCTTTAGTACCTTTAAAAACACATTTAAAAATAATAAATATTTCTTTGCAAACTTTTGAAAAATACGTATCTTTTAATCGTCAGTACCACCGCACGATTTAAAAAGTTCCCTTATTAACACATGCACGCCTTAATGCCCATGTGAGGTGAATTTAATTGTGTTAAGCAAAACAATGTGGAACCGGTCTTATTATTCTCGCTTCCCGGCTGACAATGGTCCGATGCTCCTACGCACCGAATCGGCCTTGCAAGGACGTTCTTATGAAACCAGCCTTATGTAATGCAGTGTGAAGTTCGCTCGTATAAGGAGAGATGATAGAACAAGGTAGATTTAGAGTTTTGTTACTTAAACCATAAATGTAGATTTTCGTTTCTCAAAACGATAAAAGGAATAGGTACTTTGTTGTCCGTCTACCAGTATGTCAAGACTCAAAAAACATCAAAGTAGAAGAATAAGACGTTTAAATAAAAATGGTATTATTCTCCTACAAACCGTGTCGGCCTTGCAAGGACGTTATTAAGTAACCCGCCTTATTTAATGCTGTGTGATACCGCACGAAATTCACACTGCATTTCATAATATAAGGAGAGATAGTAGATATATATTACAGTTTTGTTATGGTGCTTCTAAACTGGCCATATTTTTGTTAATATGTGTGGCCGACAACTATACCAATGCATCTTGCTCTAGCTAGAGTATAAAATAAGCATGAGACAGCAATAGTTGCCGGCAAGCACCATAACTTATACCATTTATTGAGATTTCCGCTCCTTAAACACATAAAAAGAACTCCTATTTTGAAAACTTTGTTGTCCGTCTGCCTGTAAATAAAAAAAATACAAAAGTGGAAGACTTACCCCCATATTCTAAGTCGTTCCTCCAAAACTTTTTACACTCCACTCAACCTCGTCGTGGGTAAAAATGGTAGTGTGCGCTAGGCCTAACACGGAGTGGCTACGTACTCTTTGGCTCCTCCAGGTCCTTACGGAGTTATGACTTAGAATACCGATTTCGAGGAGTATTTCGAAGAGGTTTTCAATGAGGTTTCGTTAAGTCGAGGACGAGTAAGTGTTGGAGGAACGACTTAGAATATGTGTGTTATAATAATGCTATAATTCTCCTAAGCACCGAGACGGCCTTGCAATTGCAAGGACGTTCTTATGTAACCTTATGAAATATTTGTGTGGTATCTATAAGCAGAGATGGTAGATTCTATGAAGTTTTAATTAAATATTAAAACAACGGGACTAAAACGCGACATTTATTATGTAGTTTTAGTCCCGTTGTTTTAATATTTAATTATAATGGAACGCAAAAGTTGAAAATCTTATCTTTGAAGTTTTGTTACATAAACCTTATATTTTAGATTTCCGCTCCTGACACGAATGAGAGGTACCCATATTTGGAAAACTTTGTGGTACCTACATCTAAGTACTCACCTTAGTCTCAAAATCTGACAAAAGTGGAAAACGTATCAAAATGGTATTATTTTATTAGTTAACTCAGCTCAAAGATACGAATTTTAAATTTACTTCAAAATCATACAAGTCTAAGAAAATTATCAAAAACACCTTAACATTCATATTTGTGAAAATCTTAATAACTTCCTGTTTCTTTCAAACAAAAGACAATCATATATATTTAACACCAAACCGCGATTCTTCTGATTTCTCTATGTTTATGAACTATTGACATTACGAGTCATCTGTCAATTGGCTTTGGTTTAGCTGCAGGCGACACTTCGTCTTTTGGGGATTATGCACGTGATAAATGAACATATTATTATTTAATTAAAACCGGATATGCCTATTTCCAACTACTAGACTAGGGTTGGTGAGATAGTTTATACTTAAAATAAAAAAACAACAATCATGTCCAACTGCTCAGAAGGAACAATTAGACGGCAAGCCTGTCTAGTATGTTTATCTTGGAGAAGAATATTGTTAACGCAAAACTTAATTCCTGTAAGATTATTGATTCACTAATGTATGTAATTATTGTTGAGGCATTGAGCTATCGCAAACAAATAGATCAGGAATCTCTGAGATAAGCCATCCAGATATTTGTTTACATATTTTACTTAATTTAACTAAATTATTTAACGACGACCTGTTTGGCGCAGGGGTACTAACCCCGCCTTCCAGAGGTCCCGGGTTCGATCCCCGGACAAGACAAATATTTGTGTGCATGAACATGTCTATTTGTCTTGGTCTGGGTGTTTAGTATGTATATTAAGTATGTATTTACAAATAAAAAGGATATAAGTATGTTTATCCGTTATCTAGTATCCATAACACAAGTTCTTCACGAAACTTAACGTGGGACTAGATAATTGGTATGATTGTATGCGAATATTTAATTTAATTATTTAATTTAAATTTTGATACATATTTTGATTTATCGAAACAACTTTTATCGGTTTTAAACGCGGTGTTGTCCGTATTTTATTGAGGTGTTTATGGTTTTTTTTGGTTTTCCCGACGATTCGGCACCTTTTCAGCTGCCGTTGTCATCCCTGGACGTTGTTTTATTACAATATTTTGATTTGTTTCCTTAAATAGCTGCAAACATAGGTGCGATTAATAAAACTAAAATATAAATTACCTACTTTTAAAGGCAATTATTGTTTCGTTTACGACAAGGTGGCATCCTTAATAGCTTCTTCCAGACGTCTGGCATTTAAGCTGATTGTAGAATACAAGCTGAATGTAGTCAATTAAGTCATTAGCTTTTACATAATATGATATTTCCTTTCGAGCCTCGTTAAGCTTACTGCACTTATGATTATGTGTGTTACGATAATTGCGATAAGAACTTATTCAACACTTTTTAAAGAATATAAATATAGTAAATAAAAGCGTATGCAACCAGATGATAAAGAATACCCATTGAGATATTACTATCACGTAATTGTGTTTCTGTTACGTTTTGTTATTCTCGTCTGTCATTGCAGTTTATGTGATAGATAGTCAATGATCTACGAAGCTGACAAATAGCCGATTGTCTCTCCATTGTGATTATAATTAAGCTCAATCACAGTCTTTGTGGCCGGGTATAGTATCTATATTTTAGTTATGTATTACTGGTGAAGGGACATCGTGACACAATGTAAAATTGTTTTTATATGTTTATTATGTACTTTTGTAAATTACTGAAGAGTTGTCTTGTTTCTTTTAGCCCTTATAATGTGAGACCTAATACTTACCAGCCTGCCTACTTTTTTTTATAAAGTAAGAGGTTTTTATTAGCCGCTTGTTGTAATAAAAAGAAATCATAAAGGTTTGGAATTTGGGATGAAGCTTTTTATTAATTGGTATCTGGAAAAAAGTCCGCGCGATGTTTGACGACCTCCGTGGTAGAGTGGTACGTACACCGGTTTCAGGGTGTCGCTTACTCTGAGTTCCCGGGTTCGAATCCCGGTAGGAGCATATATTTGTATGACGAGCATTTGTACCTGAGTCATGGATGTTTATGTATATTTATTTCTACACATAAATACTTGTATAATTATATGTATTTATATCAGTTACCCTAGTATCCCATAACACAAGTCTTACAGTGCTTACTTTGGGGCTAGGTTAATTGGTGTGAGTGTAAGAAATATTTATTTATTTATTATTATGATGTCGAAGTTGTTCCAATCGCGTTTGCGTATAAAGAAGGCGATGTCGTGCTTCTCCGTATGTACTACATATACATATTGGTAATATATAAATTATCTAATATTGGCGATACAGTTTTAATAGAAAAATATTAGATGAAATCGACTGGGCCACAAGTTATTCTCAGACAGAACTCGAACCTGTGACCTTTGGGTGTCCGACCCACTGCTCTATCCACTGAGTTACCAAGTCTTGCAACCAACTGTCGAAAATTTCCTAGTACTTTTTAACCGATATCAGAAAAGGAGGAGGTTATCAATTCGTGTGTATGATTTTTTAAATTTTTGGTCATTTATGAACCAAATTGAATAATTATTTTTTTTGAAATAAAACAACTTTTACGTATTTCAAACGCTTTATATTTCACGAACTTAGTTGTGATTGTCCGTATTTTTGGGGGTTTTTTGATTTTGAATTATTTTTTTGTTAAAAAGGGTGTACTTTCAAGTTGGTCCCATTGTCGTCAAGACAGGATCTGATGATGGGATCCTGGAGAAATCAAGGGAACTCTTCAAATGTTATAGGCACACCTACATCGATTTCGGTGTTTTCTTAGGTACCTCGTGCAGTTGCTTCCATAAACCACCATTTGGTGTAGTGGAACGGATGATGAAGACCACACATGTTCATCGGAACTATTAAATACTAAGTATATCACGGGTGTGATGCGATTCCGGCCAAGCGCTCTATTTTTGACTCACTCGTCGCGCGTCGTGCGCTTCGTTTCTACTGATTTTCGTTCGACATACGAATCTCCGTATTTTTGAATAGCTCGACTGCAACGAGTGAGACCTCACCCACTCGTGTGACTTATTATTATTATTTTTGGAGAGGGGACACCAGCAAGGCCGGACGGGTGATCAGTCTCCCTAGTTGGAACCATTTCACCCAGTTCCCCGAAGAAGAAGTCCCCTGAAGAACAGGGGGGGGGGGGGGGGTTTATCGTTCACCCCACCGGCGTCGGACTCTCGAACCTTCCTGTGCGCTTACAATACCTGTTGAGTTCACTTATCGTCAACTGCTTTAGATCCTCTTCATTTAGCTTGTCCGCTTGACGTGTGACTTAAGTCGCATGCGTGTGACGTAAGTCATACGAGCGATTCAATTTCAAAAATAGAGCTCCAGGGCATCAATGGTTCTACATTGCACTTCTACTTATAGGTATTATAACTCAATATTGGTAAGCCTCCTTTTTAAACTACAATATCTTTATACTTATGGTAAATTTTAAATAGAAAAATATTGGAAAAAATATTCCCCGTCTGAGAATTCATTTGTGGCCGATTTGAGGCAAATTGTGACTTGTGGCATATTTACCATAAGTATAAAGATAGCATTGAAAAATGCAAAAATTACAAAATCATAAAAAATACAATATCTTTGTTGGTAATAATAAATTTTTTGGGTATTTATACTAAATAATTCTACCGTGGGGAATTGTACCTTAGCGCTTCATTAACGTAGTATAGCGGAGTAGTGGTGTGATCTGTCGGCGCGTAATGTAATTAGTATGAAAACCATGTACTGAACATAATATTATGTAAATCTGTACATAACTTCATTCAATGCCGCGTAATTAGAACATAAAAAAGCGGCATTAGAATACGTTTAAACATTGTTATTGTTCCTATGACAAATAAAATTGAACACGCATTACATAAATAAGTTAAATCATTGTAAACTTTATGAGGTTGCGTTAAAGTTTATTATATTTTTAATACTGTCAACATTGTTTCAACTGCCTAATGCTACGGTTTATGCGATGACATTGAAATTAGAATTTATTTATTCTGTACAAGGCTGACAATGTCAATACATCTTAAAATACTTAGCCGTTGTCGTATTACGAAGTTAAGTATTGATTGAATATTGATTACAATCGTAGATTTAAATAGATAAAAGTTTGATCGGCTGTCAGTGTTGTCAATCATAAGACGCTGTATGAGGTGTTCAAAATGTTTGATGTCTGTCAAACACATGTACCTAAACTAATATTTTGTGACCAATTCTGTTGACAAAGTACTAATAGTATACCAATCTGATGTATAAAACATGTCAAATTAAGCTTGAACTGCGAGAAGTTAAGAAAAAAAAAACATAAGTTGGAACTTGGTAAGTATAACAATAATCGCAATAGCTGTTTCGTGTTATTATTTAAGTAGATTATAGATAGTAAAATCCAAATATCAGGAAATGTTATAACAAGAGTCCTAAAAGCTTTGAATACCTACTTTCTCCACATCTTACGTCGTCTTTACATACTAAAATATGTATTTCAAGTTACAAGTCATTGTCAAAGCAAATAAATTTGTTCCCGTCAACGGCTTATTCAAACAAAGCAAGAATCCCCTTCGCTCACGATTTTGACAAATGGCGATCGTTTTGTGCGGAAACCGCGAACTACAAAGCTCACAAATGTACATACATAAATAATATGTACAAATGCACATATTATTCGCTTTGTACGAAGCCGAGTTTCACTGAAACGAATACGAGCGTGCATGATGCATCACGCTTGTAACATATAAATCTTGAAATAGGCCACGCGGGAAGTACTTTGTGTCAAATGTTCGCATTATTTTAGTTTTGCAAATAAGGTGGTCGGAAAAGCGGAGGATTTGAAAAGTCGTAAAAATATAATACTAATCTGTTTCTTTTTATTTTATTGTTTGTTTTGACGTGTAGTTAAAGTCTTCAAATTAAACTAATTATCACTAATAGCCGTATTTTGTTTCTAAACAAATGAATATTCCAGAAGTAGCGCATAATAAAATTCTCGTTACTTTTAAAACCGAATATTGAATTGCGTCATCGAAAAGGTTGCAACAATGTCACCGACACTACCATTCTTACAGAATTATTCCAAAAGTACTAAGTAGCATACATTAATATTATGTAGTTTATCGAGAAAATCGAAGTTGATATTAAAAATACCAAAACCAATCATGTACGCCGATCTTATTCGATTTATAGTAAAATTTTAAAATTCGAAGGGGCTGTCATAAAGCTTTTACTTTCTTTTTGTAACACGAAGGAGTTTAACAACCATTAAATTTAAAAAAAAAACCTTTTTGCTCATATTTTTGTAAACAAGTGCATGGCATTCCAAGAATTAAATTCCCTTTTTAAACGAATAGTGAAAGAGCTTTTTGCTTATGTAATGTAGTAGTTATAAGGGCGCCACTAACGAAAGTCTGCTGCAAATACAGTAAAATACTTGTACAATGACATTTGTAAATAAATCGTATATCACAAGATAATCGAATTACATTCAAGTGTTCACTTCTGAAAAGCATCAACCAAAGAGTATGAATGCCGAGATTGATGGTTACCTTTATAAAGTTTTGTTTGTCATAAGGAAGCTATTAATTTTGAAAAAGTTCTAGATTGTGTAGTCGGCAAATCATTAATATTCATAGTAGACCCAGCAGGTGTCTGGCCACAGGTTCCCTTAACTCATAACCAGGCGTGGCCATAAGATCTGCGATGGTGTTTTGTTTCATAGCATATTTTATTCAGACATGGCCACTACTTTGCGTAGTAACTTGTAGTCCAAGCGAAACTACCTATACTGGAATTATTATTATGGAAGAACAACTTCCTTGCTTAAGGCGAGATAGGTCGGTTTTCTGCGTACTGACAAGTTTGACATAGTTTTCTTCTGCAAATAATGTCTAAATATGGGTATTCTAGCTTATCAGATAATGAAATTGTAATAAGCAATTACTTAGTTAAATATGGTGAACATAAGTTGATGAGTCCTAAAAAACCTTAAGATACAAAATTGAGTAAATAAAGATAGGGGCTTGCATAAGTTTATACTTTTGAATTTGCGGTAGATTTAAAGGTATAAATAATAATTTTTTTACCAACAAGAATACAACTAATTTTATAATGTGTATGATACATTTCTGGTGGTCCATATCCGGCCCTAAATAAGAAGTCATAATCTTTTCATCATAATATTGTTTAAAAATCGGATAAAGTTATTTTGTTCAATGAACAGTGCGCACGAAAATTTAAGAGGCTAGCGACCGGTTACCTCCCCATACTAACGCAATATCAAAATTATTTGCGATTAGAGCATTATCTGCTGTACTTGTGATGTTATTCGGATATGTCAGTCAGTATATATCTGTGTCGCCATTTAAAAAAAAACCTAAATACTTACGCAATTAGATATGGATGAGAATTGCAGTTTTGTATGAAAAAATATAATTGGCATTATTTTTTTATTGGGTCGATATTTTGGATTGTTTTTTAATAGCGACCTAGACAAATTTTGTCTTTATACAAATAACATCACAAGTACTGTCAAACATGCTATATTTTTTTTATTATTTTGGTATAACGTTTGTATGAGAGACTGACGTGACGTGTCGCGGGCCTCTTGTGCTTTATAAATACAACTTCATGGGATTTTTTTTTATGATTTTTTAATTATTGCATTGTTTAATGCTATTTTTATACTTATGATAAATTTTAAATAGAAAAATATTGAAAAAAATTAACTCGGCCACAAGTGAATTCTCAGATGGGAATCGAACCCATGACCTTTGGAAATCCGGTCCAATGCTCTAACCGCTGAGCTACCGAGACTTGCGAACCACCGTCGAAATTCTCCAATACTTTTATATTTTTAATACGCTGTAGGCCAGCGTTGTCACATCAATGCTAGGAATATCCTTGCATTCGAAAGAAGCAACTTTTCAGGTGTTTTAACGATCGATTAAGATGCAACAGCCAATAATTTATGATTTTTTGATTATTGCATTGTTTAACGCTATTTTTATACTTATGATAAATTTTAAATAGAAAAATATTGGAAAAAATTAACTCGGCCCTAACTTAATGCAAGGATATTCCTAGCATTGATGTGACAACGCTGGCCTACAGCGTATTAAAAATATAAAAGTTCATGGGAAATATTTAGAATCTGCTGACAGATGGTAAGGTGGTTGTTGTATATGTAAAATGTGCTAGTTGAGCAAGATGTTTAAATCTTCTGATCAGATCCAGAGTAGCAATTATGTTTGACAACTGATAATTTCAAACTGAGTTTCGTAGTCCACCGCTGGTAGGGAAATCTGTCTCTTTAATATTTCCTCTCTCAATCAAACTGACACTTTTGATAAGAAATTGTTGAGAAAATGGTAAAAGCAGCTCTATAAAACTGTGATTTATATTAATACTATAGTAGACGCCCATTGGTGCACCCTTCGTGAGACACTTTGAGTTTTTATAGTCATTTGAGTAAACCTGAGTAAACTGGTAGGAGCTGGATGCGAGAAGCCGAAAACAGATCTCAGTGGCGTGCACTTGGAGATGCCTATGTCCAGCAGTGGACTGCGACAGGCTGATGATGATGATGATGAGTAAACCTGTTACTTTTTTCGTTTTCCCTACATGAGTTATATAAAATTATACTAACAGCGAAGTAAACTTGAAAATGAACCATTTAGATACGCTTCTTTATGATTCTTTATTTTTTTTTAAATCATAAATTATATTCGAATAAATCAATTCAGCCACAAGTGAATTCTCAGATGGGACTTGAATCCACGACCTTTGGGAATCCGGCCCACTTCTCTAACCACTAAGCTACCGAGAATGCACTTGTTTTGTTGGCCGAGTTGTTTTATGCCAATATTTTTCTATTGAAAATTGTTATATTTATTAGACACAGATACAATTTTAATATAATTTTGATATTGATTGATTTAGAATTTGTATGATGAGTTTATTTGGCCTGCGATTGCAGCGATCATTTAAGGGCTTAAATGGCATAAATATCCGAAAATTTACTAATTTTAGCCTATGATAAATTTTAAATAGAAAAATATTTTATGCCTTGATTTATTGAGTCGTAAATAACATATTTGCAGTCATCACGTTCCAAACATGCATTCTAACCCTACAACCTACAACCCTTAGAACGAGTTGACATTTACTGTCAACGTTTTCGACAACAGCTATCGGATGCTCTTCTCATATCGATAAAACAGTATATGGATATAAAAGAGACAAAGCAATTGATTTCGAAAACTATTATTGTTTCCCAAACTCTTACTATACTGAACCCCAGCTGTGGGGAACTGGGGATACAAAAACTGGCTACTGATAATACAGTGTTATCAAAGAAATAAATAACTCTCGAATAATGATTAAACGCATTTCAACCTGCCTTCTTCGTGTTTATTAAAACACCAATACATCAAGCGAAACCACCGAATGACTATAAATGGTTACGTTTGATATTTTCTAGTCTTGTTAGGGTCGTTTCGTTTCGATATAGAACACGCCCGCTCGTTAGTTTTTAATGAAACCGTCTTATTCACCTGCGAAAGTTCGAGTTTTACCGGTTATCCCGAACCGGTGCTTTTCTCGAAAACGAACGTACCGACAGCATACGGGTTAATTTCAACAACGATATATTAGATTGAATAATTATAATAATTGTGCTAATAAGCGTTTATTACCATAAAAACAATAAAACTACCTAAGTACTATTATGCACTTGTGCTATTAGATCTCCGCCCGCAAATCAGTCCGATTAGTATTATCTCTCTAGACTTTTTAACGCTATTTTAATATATTGTGATAAATTTTAAATTGAAAAATATAGGAAAAATCAATTCAGCCACAACTAATTTTTTAATAGAAAACGAAAAATATGTAGCATAAATTGCCCAAGAAAAACTTACATGCAAGATGCACCGCCCGTCCGTCCGCCCGCAAATAAATGCAGATGCAACACAGTGACACAACTTGCACCTTCACCGACTACTCTACACGTGTTTCGCTACTATACCTGCACCGAGTCAATGACTCGGTGCAGGTATTGCACGGTCTAACGACTCCTGAGGATGCTCCGTGTGTGGGCGAAACACGTGTAGAGTAGTCGGTGAAGGTGCAAGGTGTGTCACTGTGTTGTATCTGCATTTATTTGCGGGCGGGCGGGCGGTGCATCTTGCATGTTAGTTTTTCTTGCGGAATTATGCTACATATTTTTCGTTTTCTACTAAGATATGGATTTTCGCCAAGTAACTATCAAACACAAGTAAATTCTCAGATGGGACTTGAATCCACGACCTTTGGGAATCCGGCCCACTGTTTTAACCACTAAGCTACCGAGAATTCACTTGTAGCCGAGTTGATTTATTCCAATATTTTTCTATTTAAAATTGTTCTATTTATTTTAGATACTTGCAGATTAAATTTAGATATAATTTTGATATTGATTGATTTACAATTTGTATGATGAGTTTATTTGGCCTACTATGGTGGCGATCATTTAGGTGTTAAATGGCATAAATGTCCGAGAGGGTTAAATTTCTCGACAAAAAGCAAACTTTCTCCTTCTCCAAATTCTAATCTAATTCTCGCCCGCTCCGGCCGCTGGCGTCCAGGACGCAGCCTAAAAGGTACATCAATTGCTTGATTTTATATTAAATTAAGATCATAACAGTATCAATTGCTTGATTTTCTTTTAAACTAGTATCATAAGATTATTAGTTTTGTTCCTTATACTTACGATAAAAAATACCTCGAAAGGTACTAATTTTTTTGTTAACAAAAATGGCCACTTTATTCAATATAATTTATTAGAAACTCTTTTTTTTTAATAAAAATATTATAGCATTATATTGCTTAGTCCTCATGCAAAACTTGAACAAAAAAATGTGGTATTAGCATTTGCGGTAGTAACTATAACAAAATTTGTTAGTATGGAAAACAAATTTTCTTTGAAATTCTTCATATCGACAATTTCATAGGTAAAGAGTCAAATATCCATACCATAGCGAAGTTGCCGTTAATGTTTACTCCGGGACAGTTTGCATAATGGCCAGATATTATCGGATTTGCAGTAGCTCTATATTCAACTATAATAGCCGTGATTAAGTATTGTCTGTGTACTGCAGTTTATTTGTTGTTGATGTGTTAAATAGCTTAGATAAATTACGTAACTTTATCCACAACCTGGTTCATTATACGGAAATTAATGAAAAGGATATTCAATTTGTTTTATCTGTGAAATTACAGTGAACTTTCGGAATAGCTGGTTAAGAGATAGGTGACAGTAGACGATTAGTAAAGTCCTATGAAAACAGGGCGTGCGACAGGAATTATGGTCATCAACACTAAACTCGTCCTATATTTTATATTTTCATAGCGTTAATTATAGTACTGATTTCTTTACTTTCCTTTTTTATTAAAAGAAAAGCTTTTCTATAAGTAACCTATAAATGAAACAGAAATTCAACATTAAACTCTTAGTTTCATTATTTTAATTTCCTTTGATATCGCATTTCCCATGTCGGAAATGTACGATTTCAAGTTCCGTTCTCATCGATACATGATTTACATCGATTTGTAATGATTTATGCGTTATCATTTTATTGAGCTAAACTTGAAAAGTATCAGAACGACTTTTTAATCATGATAGTAAAGATATATAAATTAAAAGCAAACTACTTGTACATATCTTTTTTTTTTTATAACATAATATAAGTTGTGCCAAAATAAACGATTAATCATTTGGGATTCGGTGCTTAAAAATAAATTTGTGATTTTGTTGCCTGTATATATGATGACCTTAATTTGAAGACATTCACACTGTTTGTGTCAACTGTCTTGAAAAACTCACATATTTATGTCACAGGAAGCTGTAAAAATATTAAGCCAGTCAAAAGATACTGCCATTTATACAGTTTCAAATGACCAAAAGGCATGGAATATTTCCTGTTGATCTAAAATCATGAAATAAGAAGATCATTTAAATTGGGAAATTAAAAAATCAAAGACAGTAAAAAAAAGCATTTGTTTTTAAATAAGATGCACAGTAATCGAAATAAGGGTTAATTGTATTTTTTTTATCTAGACAACTTTTTTCGGTTAATTGTACATGCGTAATTTATATATGAAAATATTAATTGAAGTGTCTTTTTTAAAATCGTCTGCGACTGTGAGTGGTACAAGGGTCTACGTCACGTGTCCGAATTCGTAGTATTTGCTACGAGTTCATTTATATTTATTTACAATCTTTTAAATTAAAAAAAAAAATGTTTTAGGTACAACTTCTATATGGTATTTTTATAAAAATGCTTGTTTATATATACTTGGCTGTACTTTGGCTTGGATTTGGCTTGGCTTTTGGCTTGGATAAACTTTGTTAATACATGCTTGTTTGTATTATACTTACTTGGCTGTTCATTAAAGACTGTTACTCTGTTCCTGACCGCAATAGTCGAGTTTTTCAAACTTTGATGCAGCTACTGCTACAAGTTGACAATTGGACACTGTATTATGTCTTGCAAATAAATAAATAAATATTTCCATACAATCACACCAATTATCTAGCCCACATTAAGTATCATGAAGAACTTGTGTTATGGATACTAGATAACGGATAAACATACTTATATACTTTTTTTTGTAAATACATACATAATATACATATTAAACACCCAGACCAAGACAAATAGACATGTTCATGCACACAAATATTTGTCTTGTCCGGGGATCGAACCCGGGACCTCTGGCGCAGAAGGTGGGGTTAGTAAACCTGCGCCAAACAGGTCGTCAAAATAAAAATAGTAAATAGTAATTGGAAGCAAGTTTTCCTTATATTACCCTTATTATAACATTTTAATAAATAAATGGGACTGTTGTTTTGTTAATATATTATGATTATTTTATTTTAAATGAGTTGTTTTATTTACCTTGATTGGTCTTAAAATAGAAAAATAACATTAGCAAGCATTTCAAAAGCTGAAAGCCACACGTCATTCCTATGACCGCGTCTGTTAGAGCGCGGGACCATAGTGAGGTGGTAGGAAAATTTTCATTACCTATTCAAAGCGCTTCTTCAATTTATACGTGCTGTTCAGTGATAAAAAAATATATATTGGAAATCTCAGAAAGTGCAACTACCTACACCAAACGGTGAGGAAGAACTCGAAAAAGTAAAAAAAAAACTGTTTACTTGGAAAGTTGCAGGTTGACTGTTTTACTGATCAACAAATGCCTACTAGTTTTTCTTTGCCTCTTTACTGTGTAAAGTTAGAAAACAGTGGCATTATGCCACACAAAAGCACAAACTTTCGTACTTACATTTTCACTGACAAGTTTCCTTTACTTTCTGCTGAGCTTAACTCGTGGTACCTACTTATATCTTTATTATCATCTATTGAAGTGAGATTGGTATGAATCGCTCAATTATGGATCGTGCGTTGATGTGCATTGATGTCCCATAAAATACGTCATCAGCCATTTTTAATGTCCCTACTGCTGGGGCACTGGTCTTCCTTATGGATGGATAAGGAGAACGGGCCATGACCCACCACGCGGGCCCAATGCGGATTGTTGGGTTTTAACGACTGCAAATGCAGCCGGGACCAAACGGCTTAACATGCCTTCCGAAGCACGGAGGAGCTCGAAATAGTAAATTTTTGGTCACCCATCCCGGGACTGACCATTGCGAAAATTGCTTAACCTCAACAATCGCAGGCCGAGAGCGCGGACCACTGCGCCACGGGCTCCTCCATAAAATACGTAATCAACAGCTTTTCAGAGTCCTTTAATGCGAGTTTTTTTCTACTCGCGGTCGATCGTGATCGCGTCGATTTTTGTATGAAGTCAGCGGTAAGGCAAATAGCCAGATCTAGCTAGAATACGCCACGAACTACACCGACTTATCCATTATAAGCTTTACTATCGACCGTGAGTAGAAAAAACTCGACACAATGTTCATTCATACTATACACCTAGCAAAGCTATTTACTACTTTAATTTGTTTTAGGATATACTAAATCATTTATATAACTTTTGAGTCGACCTACTTTCGTCCGATTCCGCCTAGTTGTAAATACAAAGTATGCGAGTTCGACTCCTGTAGAAGCAGGAAATTGTTTTTTTTTATAAAATTTATCTTATCCCTACAATAAAATTGTTTTATGTGTTTGCAGCCTACAATAGACTTGTGAAAAAAAAACCATCATAATTCATAAATAACTTAAAGAATTAATTTTATTTTCCCTTTCCGACACCCTACTGATGCCGTATACAACAGTTGGGACCTTCTGTCTATTAGGAAAACTTTCGTGCTTCAAATGATTCTCAGGCAGCAGTCACTTTTGTATTATGATCCTGAGTTACATAAAAACAAAAGAATGAAACACAAAATATGTGTGACACGCAAATTTAAAACAGCCACCTCTCATAATATCTTTTGTTTTCTGGGACCTTACTAAGTCTTCTTGCAAATCTACAGTTTCCAAATATATTAAAAGTCTAACTTACCAGTCTACAGAGAATTCATATTCTTCGCTAGGATTTCTTGTCACCGATAACTGTGTTTTTCCGTTTGATAAACTAAACAAGTGACACACTCACACTCACTCACTCACACACGCATACAAACACAAAACACACACACACACACTTACATAAGATAAGTACAGCAAATCGCTCTAGTATAATTTTTTATATAGTATTAATTCTGTTATTTCACGTTCTTGGTACCTCTCAAACGGGTTTTTAACATTTTTTTTTTAAGCAAGAGGGCCCTGGTGACCTGTGGCACAGGTTCTTTTTGATACCTATATCAGGCACCAGTCTCTCACAATGCAGGTCTGATAATATTGTAACATCTAGTTAAGAGTACCTACTCAAGTACCTATTGTGGATTATGTGTTTTGGACTGAACAAACAGCCGTCCTACACAGATATCAGTCAAAGTCAGACGATACTTGCAACAAAATTTCATCCAACATCCCATAGAAATTGTTTCCAGGAAAGATAAATGAAGATGCATTGCTGTATAGAGACCATTAGGAGCAATAGAAAGCAAAATTTAATGTGGTGTCATTGCCTCGGTGTTTGCATATCATAATGTCAGTCTGACTGACTAGATATCGGCCCACGCTCCGCTTAAGGCATAAGCGGTAGCGGTTCGTCGGTTAAACATACCACGACATACGAGATTTCCCACATGCAATCTTATACTAATAAAACAATACTGTGACTGACTGACAGACAAAGCACAGCCCAAATAGCTGAACAGAATAAGCTGAAATTTTGCATAAGTACAGAATCCTTTAACGATGTAGGCAAGCACTAAGAAAAACTAATATTCCCACGGGACTTCGCGGGTGAAATCACGGGCGATCGCTAATCTATACTATTGGTCACTTTCTAAATTTAAAATTTCAAGTTGAAAACGTCTCAAACCTCACTCATGCATGATTATGTGTGAACATTTTACTTTGATTTGAGTTTAAGACATTCTCAACTTAAAATTCTCAATTCAAAAAAAATATTTTAATAAGTAATCACTGGTTGAATTAATAGATCAAAGTTGTTTTTTTTTTATCCTTAAGTTTGCACTAACAACACATAAAGGTTAATCATTAGACTTTTATATTTATCTCAATACTTTTAATTACACAGATTACCTACATCGGTCGAAAAGAATCCTAGCAATTAACCAAGAATTTCAAACCAAAATACTAAATAGTAAAATATACATACCCCCCTATAAATCTCCTGCTAAATGTAAGAACTAAATGATGTTTTGAATTAGGCTAGAAATTAATAATGAATGCACCCGAAGCTTTTAACTTGCACCATACCCAAAGCCAAGCATAGGACGCCGTCGACCACCATATACAGACAAATCAGTGGACAAAAGCACAGTAAAACAAAGTTTGACTTTCTCCGCCCCCTCGATAGGGAGCGAGCGATAGTAAGCGATGCGCAAACGCAACTCGTCACATGCTTTTTGTCAAATTAAAATTAAAATGAGTACCGAGTGAAAGTGCATTCGATAAAATATCGAATATTCTGTATCGATTGCCGCTTCACGTTACTTTAGCGACTGGCTAAACAATATGTTTTTTGAGGAAAACTCTTGAATCTATGTTGAACGTGAGATAGTTTTGTGCTCTTCAAACTGGCTAGAACGTTGTGCCAATTCTTATTTAACCAGGTTGACAACAAAGTTCACGTTTGTTGATAATTGAAAATTCTCATTGTGTACCGAAATAAACCGAAGTATATCGGGTGATAAGATTCAATAAATATATTTTGTTGTTAAGCCGGTCTACTTTTAGTCTAATATTATTCCAATGACATTGGCATTGAATGAACCCGTTTACAATGGATAACGTTACATGATTTGTGTTACTGTTTTTGCGACTCCGTAACCAAATCTTCAATTTTTTTATGCCACTTTTGTTATGTACAAAATTACAGTTCACTACTTATTATGCGACAGATCTCTGGCTTCAAGTTAAGTCAACCTACTTTAACAAAGAATCAATATCATTTCAGAAAAGTTTGGAACCAATTTTTTTTTTTTGAAACAACTTTGTTGCTTCAATAGTAGTACTTCAACTAGTTGATGCTTAACATTCTGCAATAACTATTAATGAGATATTATGTCTCCTTACAAGATCAAGAAGATTTTTGTACATTACATACTTTAATTCCTTCAAAACAAACCCAAGTATCCCTTTATCATACACGGAAAAACGATAATTCTCTGCCGTCCCGTACAGGCAATAGCGAAATTTATTGATCCATAGATTCCGAACCGTCAGATCTATTGACACAAAGAGACGTGAATCTGCGTCTGTCTTTAGATGATCCGTATTCGAGACAAAAGATAGAGGTACAGTCGTGACTACCGAACGAATCAGGGGCTTTGATCTGCCCGATCGTCCATATCGTTGCTTTTGTACAACGCATCAGGGTTATTAACAGAATCAAAAACGGTTATTAACTACATCAAAGCTTGAAGCTTAATTGGACAATGCCAAAGAACTTTTAGATGCGGTCAAATAAATATGTAGCTTTTGAATACTTTTGATACAGACCACACCAGTTTAGGAAATTTGATCAAAGCGATGTTTTTAAGTGGAAATTATTATTTTGTCGGTGCTTTTGATGTTTTTGGTTAGATCTAGTTGACCACGTAAAAGATTAAAAGAAATGTCGTTGTCTTTTTCTTTATTAGGAACTATACCGTTTATGGGAATCACAAATCTTGTCGGCACAACCTATTTTGATACACGATTTCATAACATTAGGGACAGTACTCTCTCGCTAGCTTTGTTCCCACCATCTGATGAAAGTATCCATAAATATGTACAACCACCATTTTGTGTCAGATAAATCTGCATTTTCAATCGTTTATGGTACAGATTTTTAGATTGAATCGAAACGTCTGTCCAGAGAACTAGCTATTGTAAAGACTGTTTGGTGCAGCGGTAGGGAACACTACAATCGCACTGAGCACTCGTTCGAGACTCGGTGATATGATCCAAATTATTTTAAATAAGTAAAATTATTCGTTCTTGAGTAGTAGTATTTACATTAGTTTAACGTTCACTATAAATGAGGAGTAACAGATCCAAGTGTACTGACTCCGTCAATGTAACTTTCGAGATGAAAAAGCATAATGAACTGGATTAATATTATTTGAAACTATGTCTACGTTTGGTTCCTTTTTTTAATAAAAGTAATTGATACGTCATAATTTGGCATAAGTTACAAGGTTTGAAATAGATAAAAAATCCGTTCTGTAGTATTTTATTTCGGTGGGCGGAGTTAATATACTTTCATCGGTTACTCCTCAAAAATATTTTTGGGTCAAAATTAAAAATACACCTTAGGGTAGGTTAGGTTGTAGAAAAACTTACCTTTTGCTTTTGCAATAACTTTCAACAGTAGCAATTCGTTTATTACTTTGGGAATCTACCCAGTTCATTATCTGATTTAATTTCACGTCCTTACTTTTTCTACTTTGCTTTATAAGGCGTTTCAATTACTCCTTTGCCAAACAGCGGTAATGATAAAAGAACGAGTAACGCACGTCATGAGAGTAGCGAAAGTGTATAATGAGTTACACCTCGGGCCATCGACGATACTAAACCTCAAATTGGTTCTCATTTGACATACAACGCTCTATAGGAACTTACTTATACACATACCAATACAAACTCAACACCCCACAAATAAAATTCACTATCACTTGTACCCGTATTCGGAAGTAGCAAACATGTAGACGAGGAGATCGGTAGTCTTTAACTCGAGGTAGTAAAGTTGCATTTCCTTTAAAAAGCAATCGGCTATTGTGTACGCAAACGCTAGATCACATCTGATTATTTCTTACTGACAAGCAAATTAGCCGATTCCTTTGTCTCGTTCGGACGTATTAACTTAGATCTGCGGAGTCCAGATAAGGGAACCAGATGTGTTCAATTAAGCATTTCATTCAGTGATAGAAATTGTATTGCGATACGTCTCGTTACTCAATGGACTAATGAAACTTTCTTTAATCGACTGTGTATTATGAGTGGACTTTCTCAATCACCGAAATGATTAAACAAATCACTATCGAATATTAAATAAAACAGGTGTCTTTGTATTCCGAAACGGAATGCAAATATTTCTTTAGTTCCTGTTTGGTACTTCCTTGTGCAAGAGAGTTCCAATTTGAGTTTGTATTTTCCTCGTTTTGCAATTGATTTCATTTGTTCATTAGGCACAGAGATGATGAAAATATGTCCTTGTATTCTCTTCTTCTTTTTCTTAAACGCATGGAAGAGAAATTAAACGGCTGCGTTTACCCTATAAGACCATCATTATTCGATTCGGTAGTATTGGATATTTGGCATGAAAGCCTACTCGAAAAAATATCACAATGATTCCATCAATTAATAAATAAAAGTCATCGTCAATAACAACAGTGAGTTTCATTATTGAAACCGGTAAAGCACAAAGAGCTCTTAGCCTGAATACCGACAATTTCTGTAAACAATAACCCACAGTTAGAGCATAAAGGCATGCGACCGTCACGACACGCGGCCACACATGACCCTTGCTTTTACCAAGCTCCCATTGAAAGTGATCTCTCCGAGAAAGTATCAGTAATTGTGTGGAATTCACTTACCCCTTTATTAAGATACGTTGTATCGTATAATTGTGAGAAATTGTTGACCCCGCTACTCTTTCTACTTGAAATTTATTGTTCATTCAACATACGCTTAATTAGTATTAAAATGGATTTGTTCCCGTCATGAAAGTCACTTGACCGCCCGAAAATAAATGATCGACGGAACGTTCGCGTTAACCTCGTTTATGACGTGAATAATCTACAAAAAGTTGATTCTTTTCAAAACGACATTAATCAAGGTCGTTGGAATTATTATCGGTTAACATTAAACAAAATAAACACCGTTAATGTTCCAGATACTTACATATATTATTAAAATCACTGCATTTTTATCCTTAACAACATCTTTTAAACTTTGTAACTATGTATTTAAGAGACTGGCTTCTTTTTTATCCACAACTACAACTTAAACTTCGTTACTATTTAATTAAGAGAAAACTGATATTCAAGAACAATAATGGCTCAATTACGTTTTCTGCATTTCTACTCGTAGTAATGCTGCGCATTTGAAATCACCATCGCTACTAAATGTTGGTAAAAGGATTCCTACCATTGCTCCTTAATGGCAAAGATTGCCGGCCTGAATGTCTCTACTAAGCTTTCCCTTGGTAGGCTTTTCCTGGCCAACTAGAAGGTATTTAAATGTGCATGCAAATGAAGAAAACATGTTCTCATAGATTTCCACTAGTCAACGATCGCCACGATAACAGCCAATGTTGTGACAAAGCGGACATAAGTAGGCACATATGCTGACAATTTGGATCCCTGGTTAAATTACATATCCACGAGAGTGTAGACCTTATGTGAATGTAATAAGTGCTCCCAGCAATATATAAGTATATTTGAATGGTAGTATTAACATTGCCAATGCAGTTGACGAGCATTTGAATGATCTTGATGGTTATCAAGGTGACTGCGAAGAAGCAGAGAACGATATTGAAAGTGAATGTGAAACTTGAGATTCAGTGTCAAAGAAATCAAAAGCCGATATGATTAAGATGCACCAACGAATAGCAGATGTTATCGATGTTAGGTAATCGGCTTTTAATAGAATCAATATCAATAAGTCAGTAAGCAATCAAACGGAAAGGATTTTAAGTAACTTAAAAAAAGGTATTAGTGAAATTGCTTTCCTATTCGATTTGTTATACAGCTGCTTCATATTACACGAGTTCCTAGGTTGTGCCTTAGTTTGCTTAACAAATCACAGAAACTCTTGTAGACACTTATCGCACTATTAATGCAGGCAGTACAAAACTCTACAGCTGTTCCTGGAACAGAAATTCTGACAAAATAAACCATAACAGAGGAAACTTACGACTGTCAGACTTACACATTGTAAAGCCAAGTATACTTACTTGCTTTTCTTGGTGCGAAAATGTTAAATTATATTTTATGAGTCAAACAATAATTGTCGAAAGCTTTCCAACTCCATTCTATTTGGATCTTTGAATGAAACAAGTAACCTTTAACAGTAACAACAAATTATGTTTTGAGAGACACGAGTGTAATGTAAGTGTAAAAAATATGGTGTAGTTTTTTATATTGTCATAAAAGCTTGAAGATAGTAAAGTCACTTAATACATAGAAACTGATAATAGATATTTGTCTTTTTTTTCTTTCTTTTGTGAACAACGGGTAGACCTTAGCCTTCATCATACCTGATATTAAGTAGTGATAAGGCTGCCAAAGATGGAAGACAGCCTCTCCCGGAATCCTCAGCCACTGAGGAACTGGCTATCTTATCTCGAACTGCCGGAACACAACAATGCTGAAAACATTGTTGTTATGGCGTCAGGCTTAGATAAGATGGTGGTAGCTAGCCAGGCGTACTTACAACAAGTCCTACCACCAACTAAACCGAATACAATATGTACCCCCGCTGGGAATCGAACCCGGGACCCCTGGGTCTGATACCGGTGATTGTACCACTAGACCACAGAGGCGGTTACATTTATTTGAAATTATACTGGTCTATGTTTCGTAGAATTGAATTCAGTTATATCTTTTCTTTAAGCTAAGGCGAGGAGTTGTTAACTGTATTATTAAAATACAGGAAGCACTGACAATACTCTACAATCACTTGTGGAAATATACAAAAACTGGTTACATTGCTAAGTGCCACCACTCTGGTGCCGGTAACCAAAGAAGGAAGGCAGAACGTATACAAATATTGCGCAAAGGATTGTGATCGGCTAATAAGGCACGTCCCGCGCCGATCATAACCGCAAAGACCTGTTATTGCTTTACGAGAGATGATTTGTCTTTATTGTCGCTCAAGTTCTGGGATACCGATCTAAACTGTCAAAGCGTTGTTTCCATATAACCTCGATTCGAATTGGTGGCATTTGCATGAATGAGGAGATAACGCTATAACAGTAATCATGAAAACGTGGCAATAACTTCCTGTCATTGAAAGTTAAGATGTTTGAAATATTTAAAGAGATTTTTAATAAAGAACAGATCAACAAGAACCCAGTGACGACGTACAAAATATTAAAGTGTTTGAAAGCCTTAGCAGGAATGCAAGAATAATAAATCATTTGAAATCAAACTAACAAATACTCTAGTGTAATTATAAAATTGAGCCTATGTAACAAATTGAAATGCTCTCCGCAAACAAGCATAAAGTAAATTGAAATAATGTTTTGTGACTACTGCAAGCCTATAAAGTGAGCTCGCCGCTGCCGGAATATTAATATAACAAGTCACAACTTATTCTCCATATCTTATCACCAAGGCTTGTCATCTGATTATATTTTATAGCTACAGTAGTGGTTTAGTCGAACGAGTTTCCAGGTTGACATACGAGCCAGTTGGGTTGAATCACTGACCCGTGTCTCTTTGTCTACATATATGCGAATCAATTAGCTGTGAACAATAGTATCTGATTTTCTATTTTTGATATTATTTTCGCATAAATTCTTTACTTAGTTGATTTGGATTATCTCTAATTGTTTCGTTATTATCTTCTTATCAATGCAAATCTACTGTATTTCATATCAAAGTAATGCATGATTTGTGAATGCAGTACAGCTTAATTTCTGGAACGATTCATGTTACCAATAAAAATGTCTTTTGAAATTGGTGCACAAAGATTACGCGATGTGCGTATCAATTTCTTCCTCACAGCACTGCTGACAAGACAACCACCTAAGACCTGTCATTCCTTTGTTGTATCTAACAATGCTTTTTATTCGGGTTTCTATATCATCTCGTACCGTTACGAGACTTCGCCCACCTTATACAATGCTTAAATTTAGCTTCAAACCTTGACCATGAATGCTATTGCCTCCAATACCCAGTTCTCAGACGATTTCTTACGTTTATAACTAGTTCACTCCTTCGTCTAAACGGAGTTAGAAATATAATTATCCTTTCCTCGGATATAGCCGTTTAAACGTTTCTCTTTCAAATGTTGTGCCGTTAACTTATTAATTGCATTTTATTTTCTTAATACTACCCATTTAATGCATTTGAACAACGTCTAACTTTATTTTTACTTGGCCTTTCCAACGTCGGCATCGCGACGTTCGAATTTCTTATATTGCTCGTATTGAAATGGCAACATTTGAATAACCGTCTAACAAGACAGGCGGTATGCATTTTATTCAATAATAATGATATTACTTTGTATAGAAAGTAAGAGTAGGTGTCGATAAAAAATAGGAAGTTTCTATTAAGCTGAAAGAAATGATAACGAAGCTCTGCGCCGACAATGGCACCACCATCTGCTCTAGTTCTCAGCGGCGATAGTTTCTAATCCTAAACCATAATGAGCATGCCATATTCACACACTCAGCGTTACATTCATTAGTCAACAAAAACCCGCTTCCTATTTCGAGCAATGTGAATCTGAACTTTCATAACAAATTCTGATGTTCCGGAGCTGACTCTCATTTCATAGCCCACTGAGTTCTCTAAGAGCTCCTTTGTTCCAGCGATATGCATATTGATATGCAAGGAGATCCATCTCGAGTTCACCGACACACGACGGCCCAGTTTTGCCGGGAGCATTGACCTTGTTGATAAAGGCCGAAACGAAAGCAAGGCTATTGTGGCCCCCGACCTCATCCGCGGATCTGTCGCAGATCGTCCGCATATTTTAATAAGTCCCACTAGAAACGTCACGACGCCGAATCACGATATCATTTCACGAAGTCACCGTCACGTACTAGATCTTGAACGGCGATACTGTTTGGAGAATCACATTCAAATTGCTGTGAATTATAAATTCAGCGGTTATACACCGACCGAGAAATGCAAAGGTTATCGAGATGCAAGGACCTATTGAATTGGGGATGCGCGATCACGACTTAGGGAGGTTATATAACTATACGCCTATGCAATTTCACTTTTGTTGAAAACAATGACGGTCGTTGGCGCCGCAGTTAAGTGTTTAAAGGTCAGGGAGGTGGATCTAATGAGCTTGGTAGTTAACAAGATAAATCCGAATCAATTTCTCTACCTGGGGCAATGATGCGGCGCTCTTTGTGGGGGATTCGTCAAAAGACAGTGGAATATTTAGATGGAAAGGTGATGAAATATACTGCTGTTGAGCTTATTGTCATTTGTTTCATATGAATATTCTTTGGAATTATTTATCAATAGTGTTGTGTGAAAGTTTTAGGTGATATCGGTCTGGTCATTGACACTTTCTCTGACCCACGCTGTGATCGCTGGAGTTCAAACAAATAAAAACAGCTGCGGGCGGGTTGTGTAAGCGCATTTATATTTAGCTGCCGATTTTGGACGCATTCACATTTGTAACATTGATTGGTTAGTTAGTGGTGATGTTACTCTTTCGAGTGCCTACTTGAGGTATACTTTGAAGTCCAGTATTGTGTCAATTATTTAATATAAATTACTTATGCAACAGCTTTCCTTTTAAAGGTTCCTAATGCACTAATTAATAATTACAACTCGTTGCTTGTTGGTGGTGTTATTATAAACTGTGTAAACAGTACAAGTGTATTGGAGTTTTCCCCGTCTCTTTGCTTGTTTTTGTTTGCTATTACTTTCATCATTATATCATTAATTATGCGTTATATTACCACTATTCTAATTGTCTCAGAGATGAGCAGTTTCATCTAAATGTTAGTGAAAACAGTCACTCGGTAATGCGCTCGCGGCGACAGTGTTGTCTCCATGATAATGAAATAGTAAATCGAACTTTGATGACGTTAAGCTTTCGCATCGTGATACAGAAATCGAAAACGCTTTGATGTTTGTCTACTATTATATTACAGGAATTGTAATCGAGAATGAATCTTAAATCTTCTATCATACTAATAAAACAATGCCGTGACTGACTGACAGACAACGCACAGCCCAAACGGCTCAATCGATTAAGCTGAAATTTTGTATACAGGATCCTTTAACGATGCAGACGAGCACTAAGAAAGGATTTTTTAATATTCCTACGGGAACGGGTACCACGTGTATGAAACTGTGGGCAGCCTCTAGTCTTCTAATAAAACAAAGTCGGGCTGGTTACACCATTTCTAACTCAAGAACGGCTGGACCGATTTGGATGAAATATGGCACAAAGATAGCTTATAGTCTTCATTGAAACAGAATAAATTTCATCTTGATATTCCTACTTGAACGAGAACCACGACGGTGAAACTACGGGTACTAGAATATAAATATTTCTTACACTTGTCGTTGTACCAATATTAGCCTAGCCCCAAATTATGAAGAAACGAAGTCACTGATCCGTTATTGGCCACTGTGTGGCCCAATGCCTACAACTGGGTCTAAAAGAGGCCATAAATGGGTTGTCTAACCTAGAATAAATATAAAAACGCAAGTCACAATCCACAAGTAGGTCAACAATACATGTTAAATCTAAGTCGTAAATTATCTGTTATTTAACTAACAGTAATTGTAAGAACATTAAGCAAGATAAATAAAAATCCAATTACAATGATTAAGGAGACATAGATTGCTCTCATCCTGTTGTTAGGTTTTATACTTATTTAATGGTCATTATTGGAAGTTGTGATTTAGAGTTCCGTGTTAGCTTTGAGAGAACGGTTCACTTGGTACTAAATAAATTACAATGCGTGGAACAAAAGCCTAAGTTTTACAAGTTGTGTTTAAAGATTGAGTTGGTTTAGGACTGAAAACAAACTCTTTTAAAGTTTTGCTTTACTATCTAAATGTAAAAAAAATATATATAAAAAATATAGTTAACCTTCGCCTCCTAACTTTTCTTAAGTTTAAAAAAAAGAGGGTTTAAGCTTTTCTAAAGTTTTAACTTACATTAAGTATATCTGTAAAGTTTAACCGAGACCTTAACAAGCATTACAATTATATACAATACGTTCGCATAACGGCGAGATTCATAGTTAAAACCTCGATATATATTGTTTGAACAGTGAACAGCACGCCAAACTTTCCACTTGCTCTACGAAAATGCCGCTATAACAAGTATACATAAAGGCGCTTTAAGGACCAAACTGTAGGCCCTCAAATGGTCACAATAATCATCACAACTTCACGTGAAATGATAATTAACAGAAGTTAGTTCGTACGATTCCCTACGCAATGATTATTTCTTTATTGGATAACTAACATTTCTATCGATAACTTTATTAGTTTGCGTGTGCAATAAAATTGCCATAAAAGTGCAATAAAACAAAGGAGAGCGGGTTAGTTACTGCCAGAGTTTGATTGCGTGTATAACTTCTATCAGTTTGCTCCATAGTTATCTAATAACAAATCACTGAGCTCGCGAGGGTTTTAATCATTTACAAAACCTATAGTTACTATAACCTGTTAGGGCACAACATAAAAAAAGCAAAATACAATATCAATTACTCAGTTTAAGCTGTTACAAGAACTTGTGAATGTCAAAGAAGCTACACCATCGGTTCACAAAGCCCTTGTAACGAGAGGAACCGGCAAGAAACTCGTCAAGGGATTTTTCATAGGACTCCCATCATCCATCATAGATAATAAAAATAATAAATCATAACGTACCATGTACAACCAACTCAAGCCTGAAAGCTTCGGAGGACAACTAGATCAGCATATTATTATGGTGAAAGTGCATTGCAGCTTTTTCTTAGAGAATCATTACATTAATTTTTGCTAAACATCATATGCCGCACTTGGTTGTCCACTAAAGCCAACAGTATTACAAAATAGGGGGGTGAATAGGAATTGTAACAACTGCAAGTGTGGACCAGACCCATAGCTTAACCAACCAAAGCACGGAAGACTTGAGGTAAGTTCTCGGTAAATCTTTTTTTTTTATGTACGGCGGGGAGACTCTTAGCCTTCATCATACCTGATGATAAGTATTGATAAGGCTGAAGATGGAAGCGAGCCTCTCCCGGAATCCTCAGCCACTGAGGAACTGGCTATCTTATCTCGAACTGCCGGAACACAACAATGTTGAAATATTGTTGTTATGGCATCAGGCTTAGATAAGATGGTGATAGCTAGCTATGCGGACTTACAAGTAATACACCAACCAAACCGAATACAATATGTACCCCCGCTGGGAATCGAACCCGGGACCCCTGGGTCTGATGCCTGTGGCTGTACCACTAGACCACAGAGGCGACTAAAACTGTAAAATAAGTACTTTCTGTAGTGAAGTTGTAGCGCGTTCAGCCTGCGATCTTTTTAGTCAAACACTGGTTAAGGTGCGTACAGCTGAAGAGCCTGAAACGAGATAGTAATAAGAAAAGTACACGCGCGAGAGCGAGACCGATTTTGAAGATCACTTCGTAACAAATAAGCAATTTGAAGAGATATGAAACTACATGATGCTAAATATTATTGGTGTCCACTAATTAAACCAATTTCAATAGTATATGAAAGGCTATTTAAGATTAATCTTGAATTTTTGGGGGTCATTTCGACAAGAAAATTGTCGAGGCAATGTCATAAAATCGTGTTTCTGGTAACATTACAAATCTAAATACAGGTATGAAGAAATGTATATCTTATTACCAGATTTGTAACATCTCTAACCATCCTATAGTTTTATATCAAAAAGCACAAAAAAAATCCGTATGGCGTCTTAAGTGATCAAAAATGTATTATTTCGAGCACCATAGTAGGTACTTCGGAAGGCACGTTACGCCGTTGCGTCAGTTCCGGTTGCATTTGCATCGTTAACACCCGCCAATCCGCATCCATCCATAAGGAAGTCCTGTGCCCCAGTGGGGACATTACAACAGCTGATGATGATCCCATGGCAAACCATAGCGAAAGTTGCGTAACCACTGTCGTAACGAAGGCTGAGCGAGCAAACCTCCGCATCAACAAAACAACAAGAACTTTATGTGAACAAGAAAGTAAAATATATCTTTTTTCTTTTTTATGATTTTGTAATTTTTGCATTTTTCAATGCTATTTTTATACTTATGGTAAATTTTAAATAGAAAAATTTTGGAAAAAATTAACTCGGCCACAAGTGAAATCTCAGACGAGTTAATTTTTTCCAATATTTTTCTATTTAAAATTTACCATAAAATATATCTACAAGAAGAAATCATCTTGTCTCATACACGGTACATGAATCCGCAACCTTTGATAACACTGCTCTAGCTTCCAAGATATATGAAGACACAAGACCAACATACCTTAATTTAAAAGCTGTCTACCATAAAATCTAGCATCCAATGAAATTAATTTATGATACCAGTCACATTAAACACATATGCAGTGAACGATTCCACTCACAATTAATTGCTCGCATCAGTAACTACGATAATTAATCTATCACCTTTTCAAATTACCATGATCCATTTGAATAGTTAAGTTGTAATTAAACATGATCAATCTGATGCTTAAGTTACATAAACAACAAGAACTTTATGTGAACAAGAAAGTAAAATATATCTACTAGAAGAAATCATCTTGTCTCATATCAAATCGCTCAGACGGTACATGAATCCGCAACCTTTGATAACACTGCTCTAGCTTCCGAGATATATGAAGACACAAGACCAACATACCTTAATTTAAAAGCTGTCTACCATAAAATCTAGCATCCAATGAAATTAATTTATGATACCAGTCACATTAAACACATATGCAGTGAACGATTCCACTCACAATTAATTGCTCGCATCAGTAACTACGATAATTAATCTATCACCTTTTCAAATTACCATGATCCATTTGAATAGTTAAGTTGTAATTAAACATGATCAATCTGATGCTTAAGTTACATAAACAACAAGAACTTTATGTGAACAAGAAAGTAAAATATATCTACTAGAAGAAATCATCTTGTCTCATATCAAATCGCTCAGACGGTACATGAATCCGCAACCTTTGATAACACTGCTCTAGCTTCCGAGATATATGAAGACACAAGACCAACATACCTTAATTTAAAACCTGTCTACCATAAAATCTAGCATCCAATGAAATTAATTTATGATACCAGTCACATTAAACACATATGCAGTGAACGATTCCACTCACAATTAATTGCTCGCATCAGTAACTACGATAATTAATCTATCACCTTTTCAAATTACCATGATCCATTTGAATAGTTAAGTTGTAATTAAACATGATCAATCTGATGCTTAAGTTACATAAACAACAAGAACTTTATGTGAACAAGAAAGTAAAATATATCTACTAGAAGAAATCATCTTGTCTCATATCAAATCGCTCAGACGGTACATGAATCCGCAACCTTTGATAACACTGCTCTAGCTTCCGAGATATATGAAGACACAAGACCAACATACCTTAATTTAAAAGCTGTCTACCATAAAATCTAGCATCCAATGAAATTAATTTATGATACCAGTCACATTAAACACATATGCAGTGAACGATTCCACTCACAATTAATTGCTCGCATCAGTAACTACGATAATTAATCTATCACCTCTTCAAATTACCATGATCCATTTGAATAGTTAAATTGTAATTAAACATGATCAATCTGATGCTTAAGTTACATAAAATGGAGTCTTCCATTCGCTAACTATATTATAATTAACTTTTAGTCAATGTGTCTGAATGATAATTCATTCTGCTAAATATAATTAAAGTATGCCTACATATAAACAATAACAAAAATTAAGAAGAGATATCCAATATTTAAAAATCCTGTGATAAGGTGGTAGGGACTACATTATGATACTGATATAAACCACGATTTCCATTTATTTTCGTTGGAACCTACTTTTGAATCCCAGTTTAATATTTTTGGCGTTGGGTCCTACAAAATATTATTGTGTATTTCCGATGGATCCCACATTTTAAATATGGAAGATAAATGCGTTTAGTTTTCGTTGAATCCCAAATACTATTTCCGTTGCACTCCAAATGCTTATAAAAATTTGAATGCGAGTACTTTTAACAACAAAGATGTTTATAATAAAATGAGGGTATTTTTATATTGACTAACCACTTATGATATTACTGTCCTCTTTGTCATTGCGTCTATCTATTTACACGCGTAAACATTGCATAGAGTGCATAAGCAAAAAACTTGGAACTGACGAAATTAATAGTCGCAAAAAGAATCGCTGTTTCCTCGTGGTCATACTAGTTTGTCATACCAGTATGATACTGGTATAATACTTAAATTAAAATATTTTTAATTCAAAGTACCAGGGTCGCATAAGTAATCAGGAGTTATTTTAAAGATGTTTTGAGAAGTTCTGATTTTATAAACATTTATTATATTTTCTTTAATTTTATAGGCAGAAGCTTATAGCAAGTAAGTATAATAACTCCTGCTTTGTTATGCTGCCCTGGGGCCTTACCATCAACTGTAATGCAATTCATTGTAGGTTGTGAGAGTGGGATGCTGCCATATGGCGCGTCTAGCGGCGTCCCGCTCTTACTACCTGAAACAAACCTAAAATGAATCGCATTACAGTTGATGGTAGGCCCCCTGGTACTTTTTGTTTGTTATTTTTTTCCGTCAGTCCCGTCCCTGTACAATATAAATTACGACACCTACCTAGTTCCTCTTTCCCATTTCTATTCAAAATTTGAACATTGGTACGCTTCGAGGAATAAAATTGTAATATTTTTAATTGATTCAAGAGGAACAATTTAAGTGCGTTTCGTTAAGTGCGCTTAAAAAAGGTGCGCTTCCAAGAATACCATATATTTTGAATGCGTTTTTGTTAGTTTTTCGTTGATTACCTAGAAACTTATTTATTTACCTAATAATTACGAAACATGTATTCTATCATCCCATTACAAACACAATGAAAACCTCATTCGTTTGAAGTCGTTTAAAAAACGGCACATCACGTGATGTGAGTAATCTCAAAAAAAAATGATACATTTTTACCATATCGTAATGAAGGCTTATTTCACAAAACTAGGCTAAACCGGACCATAGTATACTTTCAATAAGTGTGGGGCATTCTCACGGCATCAAATTATCAAGTGACTTCTTCAAATAAAATGTTTACTGCTATGCCGATTGTTCACACATACATCAACTGCCTACTAGCTGTAGTCCTACGCTAGAAATAATGCGTTAATGTTTCACTTGTTAGTGTAAATATATTGAATAGCAATTTATTTAATAAGTTCAACAAATTATTGAGCAGCTTTCTGGCAAGGTTTGCTGGTGTCTCTAAATTCCAACTTGCAAGATTGATATAATGTTATCTACATCAATAGGAAATTTATGAAGTACCATATCATTTAATATTGTTGTAAAACTTAAAATTTTGCTGTAGGGGGTAAAATTTCGACAGCAAAATAAAAGTTGTATTAATTTTATCTGTTTGACTATTCGCTACTCACGCACTCAAAATATCTAGCGATATCCTTATCGAGTAGTTCATAAAATTCTACTACTAACAAAATTCTTAAATCTAATTATAGCTACTCAATATTCTAATGAATTTAGCTACACAATTCATAAAATTACGTTATACGAAATAAGATAAATCAAAGCAGACGCGCAACTAAAATTAATTAGCAAACAACAAAGGGAACTATCTATTTAATCCTAAGAAAACGTAATTATTGCATAAATATTGACAATAACTCATTGGCATATCATTAATAACCGCGTATCATTAAATTCTTATTTACCTTGACCTGGGTTTAGCAATTTCGGAACTGGGCTACCAAATAATGAAACCTTTAACGCTACTTTAAACTTTACTCTTTTTGACATAGCGACAATGAATTAAAATGACATCAGCGTAATTTTTTGACATAAATACATGTTGGGAAGTTACCGCAATCTGTATGGGTTATTATTATTGTTGACAGTCTTACTTAAGAGTTTTTTAAGATAACACTTACCAGTAACCAGATGGGCTGGTAGAGAAAGAAATACATAGACTGCACCCAGGCCTTCCAGTGTATATAATAAAAGCCTATCGATGAAGAGCATATTTGAGAACATCACCAGTTAACTTCGGACACTTATTCACAACGTTTCTACCATATTTACATAATGTCCGCAAATTCGGTTTATTAAATAACTTTACACCGTATCGGTGGGTAATAAGCAATTTGTGACGGTCACAAAAACGGCCGAAGTGGACGAAAATTTACAGTCGAGGCCAAAAAAAGGAGCGCTGTATTTAAAAAGTATTTATTAGGCTTTGTATTTACGAATTAAGCCTACGTGGAGACAATTATGGAATTCGATTATCTGTGATGTCAAGCACGGTGCACTAAGATTTAACGGAAAATTTATAAGTCGAGAAATAGATTTATAAAAATGTGTTTATTTAACAATTTTTAAATCTGATAACAATCGTCTTGTTGTCGCCGTTAAATCCATGTTATTCATGTATTATGTAATAGACTATTCGTTATTTCTAATTACAATTTTTTACTTTAGTACAAATCGACTTTTTACCTCATTTTAATATTAATGTTTATCAAAATTTGTGTTTCTATATAAAGCGGTTTCTTTAACGACTCTATTATTTGCCAATTCACATGCGTACCGTAGGTACATATCTTTATCTCGATATTGTTTTACATCGTACCTCGCATATCCTTGACCAAACCCACTCAAGACATGCAGTATGCACGAATGGCATCACACACCCACGTACTTGCGGCCGTCTTTATGCGCCCGCGCAAATTGGAAACCGTTAAATTGTCTCTAAGTGTACTTAAGACGTACCGCTGAACGGATATTTAATTTTGTCATCTACGCCTTTGGTATGTGACTTAAAATGTGAAGCTCAACAATATGAAGAAAATTTTGTTACTATGTTTCATTGTTAGGTACTATATTATTTCAGCTTTGCGGCTTTGTCCTTGGTATTTCCATCACAATGAGGCTTAACCATTCGACCAGCTGTAACTATACCACCATAATATCATATTGTCCATTGTGAAGTAAGATTACTGAAACTATTTCGAAAGTTACAACTTTGCTTTAAAATTGCGTTTCAACATGGTATAGTACTAGGTACCTATGTGGTTCTATAGTGCGTCGTGCGGTGCGGTGCGTGTATAGTAAATATTACCTTTTAGTTGCTTCCGTTGTTATTTTTAAATCATTTTTACTTACGTCCTGCTGTTTAGTTTAGGCAATAAACTAGGCTTCTATCTAACTAGGCTTTAGTAACTTTTAATATTCAATTAAAAGATACAAAAGCCTAGTGTTACCGGGGTTCATTCATTAGGCTGTGTAGGCACAAAACCGAGTAAAAACAAAACAACAACTGCAGCGGAACACCTCTTGACACCCTGCCCGGCAGATTGAGGTTACCCGAGAGTCCTACACGTTGTGTCGGTACAGGGTGCTTGCCGCCATTTCTTAGCGCAGTATTGTTTCAATCTTATCATGCAATTTCGTACTATGAATCTCACTATTTAAGCTTGTTTTTGACGGATGTTTTGTGACTTTTTCGCTCAATCATCGCCTCCAAAGTGTGAAGTGTGTCAAAATGTAACAACTTTAATGAAAACAAAGCGTAAACAAAACGTTCTTATGACATGATGTTTTATAATAGTGATGGTAGGCCCGCAGAACATTTGATGATATAGCTTCATTTTGAGTTTTTCTAAGCTTTTCGATTTACAACTATAACGGAACGGGTAAATAGTTATAAGGTTCGATGGATCTAGCATGTTTTAATAAAACAAAAGTACTAAAAAATAAAGACAACAATGAAAAATGTGAGATGGTTTAGGTTCTTTACATCTTGTTGGCATCTTGAATCATGACATTGTAGATTTCTTTCTATATGATGAGGATCAGAATAGTATGTTTAAGTTTTAACTCTTGGCCTCATTCTGAATCGTAAGATTAAGAAAAAGCCTAAGATGGAGGATGCTTGTCTAGAAAAAGCCTATGAAAGCAGAATACTGTGGAGATCATATATGTCTCCGCACTACAAGCAGGCCGCTACACCGCCGTTGCTGACTGGTTTTGTTTATGAAAAATTAAGAAAATGGAGGCCCGTCGTGTACGTAAATAAGGACGGTCGCCTTGTCAGTTAAAAATATTTTTAAATTGTAAATGATATAATGGATTGAATAAAAGAACAGTATCGAGATAAAGATCGTTTCAATTATAAAAGTAACGCAAACGCGTTACAATACCAAGGCTGTGGAGGCACGAAACCAAATAAAAACTAAACAAAAAGGACCATCTCTTGATACCCTGCCCGACAGATTAACGAAGAGTCCTACACAGTTATGTCCAGTAGCTTATTGGGAGTTTTTACACGACTGCCCAAAACAAGGAGTGTTTAGGTTTCATGTATGTATGTGAGTTTCTGTTCCATCATAACTTCGAAATGCCTTAATGGATTTAGATGTATGGGGTATCGTTTGAATCCTTACATCAGCCCGATTGTCACTAACTATATTTTTCTATACGCAACTATAGCGGGTATCGCTAATAGGTGCTTACATGATATACGTCATGTGGGCATCTTGAATAATGATATTCTCTTTTTTTCAACGTAGGTATATGATGAAGACAAGGATAGTAGAATCATCGATGACTACTTAGACTATCATGGCCGTGCAGGCACGAAAGCAAATAAAAACAAAACATTAACGGCGGCGGACTACCTCTTGACACCCTGCTCGACAGATTGGGGTTACCAGAGAGTCCTCCACTATTGAGTTGAAACCCGTGTTACAGTGTAGGTTTATTGTTAGTTTTTCTAAACGGAACTATAACGGGTATCGCAAATAATAGGTACGTAAGAAGGTAGGTCGTCATGTTGGCATCATGTTGTCATGTCGTCATGTTGGTATTTTTTATACTAGCTTCCGCCCGCGTGATTCCCGTTCCGGTGGGAATATCGGGATAAAAAGTAGCCTATGTCACTCTCCGTCCTTTCAACTAACTCTATGCCAAAAATCAAAGCTGGGGGGCTATCGCGTAAAAAATATGGATATGGACATGGGCTTCATTTGACAGTTAAATGACCATATAAGGTAATTTTATGAGCTTCAACTGTCAAATGAAGCCCATATCCATACCCAGATTTTTTACGCGATAGCCCTGCTGATTGGTTGTTAGTTAGGGCGTGATGAAAGGACAAACAGACACACTTTCGCATTTATAATATTAGTTAGGATGGTGCTTGCGTTACAATCCCCATATACAAAGTTAGTGCTGATATCAGTAAAAATATATTAGCTGGCAACATTGCAAACTATTCTTCTGCTATCCACAATAATAAGGGGACATCAAAATGACTAGGTAATGATGGAATTTGATTTCTACTTTATCGTTTGTTTATTAGACACAAGTATTCCCTCAATGTGTTTAAGAACACTTCATCTGTATTAGCTTCGTTGATGAGCTATAACCTACCATCATCTTCGTGTACTTTTGCTGATAAAAGTAACATTTTCTATAAGTAATAGCTCAAGTAGCTATTAATTACAATCAGCGACCACACAACTCAGTATTAAGATAATGAACCATTAATTACATACACGGCTTCCTCATTAGGCACATGTCTTAGAATAATAGATTTTATATCCAAACCATTAACATTCCAAGCTAACTAGAATCTTAATAGACTCTGCAAAAGAAAGTAATTTTAAACAAAACTATTTAATGCTGGTACGCAAGTCCTTCTTGATTAAAATATAGTCAAAACAAGAAGACATTCCTCGAAGCGCACCTAAATTATTCCTCGAGAAATAAAACTGTAATATTTATAATTGATTCCTCGAATAGGTACGTTTTGAGGAATACCTCCAAACAAGGTGTTCTTTTAGGGTTGTCAGAAAGCAGTCAAGTTTAGTCTTAAAGGAGCTCTTATAGTATGACCATGACATGGTAAGGTGCGTTCATCTGTCCGTTTGAGCAGAGTTGTAATGTTATAGAAATTGGCATGGATATACATAGATAGCTATGGTGCCAGAAAGTTCTTAGTAAAAGATTTTTTGCATCTTAAATGTAAAGGGTACCTACCTTTCTGATTTTTTTATTTTTTGCTGCTGCACATAGAGGCATCCGCACTACGTCTGACGAAGTGATTATAAAAATATGTTACCTATTTATAAGATGTCTAAAATACCAGATGTATCTATGTTTGTTGCAACGAAATAAACAATTTTCTATTCTATTCTATTCTATAATCGCAAAACCCGGTAAGTCTATTGTTTTAGCTTCAATGCAGTTCAAGCCTCTCTGCGGGACTGAGATAACTCCTGCATTTAAGCTACAGACAGCAATACGAAATTTTATTTATACTTTACTATATAATAGAGCTAAAAATAGTACTTATATGAATTTTCCGAAGTTTAAAGGTGATGTGATGTTATGATGTAACTAATCGAAGTTACTCGTAAATTGGTTCTCAATTTAATAAATTATAGAAATATTTATTAATTCTTTTAGTTTATTGTGTAAAGTTTTTCTGTATGAGTTTACTGTGTAAAATACTGTCAAGATCTTAATTCATCTGCCGTTTCCAAATTTGTTCCAAAATAGTTTTACCCAAGTACAGCCACAAATGTAGGTATAGAGATATGTCAATAAAAGCTATTTTATAAAGAGACATTCTAGTCGTGATATACTTTGCAATGCACTGTCAACAAATCAACGGCGCGTCGCCCGCATTGGCCGAATCATCGCAAACGTTGCGTTAAAATGTGGTGATCACAGTCCGTAAGTTTTCATTTATCCGTCACATAAAATGGTCTACCCTGGTCAATGGTCTAAATTATAAGCGGCTGTGGGAGAGTGGTTGTAAACTTTTTCCAAGACATGTCTTTACCTAATTACATATTTCTCTAAATTAAGGGTATCCTGCTCAAAATTCAGATTATTACGTACTTTCTGTGAGTAATACTATGTCCTGTATTAGTTTAATACATCAAAAGAAGTGATGCAGGTTAGCCTGATCCATCTACAAGGTCGCCGCCTTTTTGAAATTTGAAAGAAATACAAAAAAATATATAGGCAGTACATAAATGTAACGACGACCAAAAACTTTTTTTAAATCTGTGTAAATTTTACACATAATATTATCAATAATTCTCATATGAAAATAAATAATTGCATACAAACACACCAATTATCTAGCCCACGTTAAGTTTCATGAAGAAATATCTGTATCGAACCTGGGAATTGTTTGAAAGTTTGAATTGATATTCCGCAGATCTTGCTCATCTAAAATTTAAAGAATAAAATCATTTTATAAAAAAAATGTTTGTATATTTTTTTTATTTCAGATTTTTTAGTTACATCATGTGCCGTTACTTACACTAAAAATCAGCCCATACACAACAATGATGTCATCTAGGTAAACGACTACTTGTCAAAACGTGATTGATATTTTTCAGGATTATGAAAAAACTACTAGCCTAAAAATTATATGGGACCACACATAAACCATTTTCTTTCAGATAAAAAAAGAATTATAAAAATCTGTTAACAACTGGCGAAGTTATGGTAAAACATAAATTAAAAAATACCGTCGACTTAAGAACCTCCTCCTTTTTTAAAGTCGGTTAAAAATGTACAATTAAGACATTAAGACTTTTCTAATTTTTTGCAGGTTGTTTTGCAAAAAAAAACAAAACATTGCTCTAATAAAATAAATACGTGACTTAAGATGAGAATGTGGGCTGTTTGAGAGTTAATGCTGTATTTTGAAATTGAAGAATGGGTATCAAGAAGAAATAACCTTATTCTAAGCTCGAAGGCTTTTATCCGCGCGGTACGCCCTTTAATATTTTTCTTCAAATTAAAATGCAAAAACTCAATTTGTAAAATAAAATATACATATTGATATTTCAAAAGTAATTTTGCTTACTTTAAATACAATATCATTTGAAATGTCGAGTATTTATCGAATTCAGGAATTGGAGGACTGTTACAGTCAATATTTTCAAACGTTTACTTGGTCACTGTACTGTTGAAAGTTTTAATTCGAAGACTCAAGACTCGAGAAAACTCGAAAATTTTGTCTCGAGAATTCCCGAAATTCGAGAAATAAAATAGGTCGATAAATCAGAAACCCTATATTACTGGCAGTTAGTCTTCGTCTGGTTTGAAAATGTATCGATAATAGCTGGATACAAGTTGATTTTAATTATTATTCATTAGGTCTACGACTAGTCTAGCTAGTCCAATGCTAAATTTGGTTTTGATAGGATAGAAGTAAGATTTAGGTTCGGACTCTTGTAACTATAAGTCCTTGCGAACACTATTTGATTTAAATGAAGCATTTACAGCCCGTAACTTTGCAGTTATCTGCTACTAAAACGACATAAGTTATGGGCAACAGCGCTTTTTATATAATAATTAAATGTAACTAGTTTTTCAAATCATCAGTTTTCATCTTAAGTGATGAACCGAGATGAAAATGTCTAATATTGTTATCCATTAATGGTAGCAGATATTGAAATAGTCATTCTTGTAAAACTCTTACTGTATTTTTTTTATTTATTTTTTTATGAACGACGGTGAGACTCTTAGCCTTTATCATACCTGATGTTAAGTATTGATAAGGCTGAAGATGGAAGCGAGCCTCTCCCGGAATCCTCAGTCACTGAGGAACTGGCTATTTTATCTCAAACTGCCGGAACACAACAATGCTGAAAACATTGTTGTTATGGCGTCAGACTTAGAAAAGATGGTGGTAGCTAGCCAGGCGGACTTACAACAAGTCCTACCACCAACCAAATACCATATCGATTCATCAAAAGTGGCTACCATAAAAAAGTGACACATTGCCATTTGCTACTATCTTACGATATATTGGCAAATGCGGTCGCCTACTGTTTTACCTAGCGTGGCTATTACAGAAAAAGCCTTCAATTTGATTATTATGAAAAAAGATGTTCCTAGAAACTATCATGATAATCACCATGAACGAACATTGTTATTTCTTACAGTCAAAATATACTTGCACTTTTAAACAAAAACTTTTCCAAAACTTTTAAAGAAAAAAGATAAGTGAATTAAAAAAGTGTTAATAGCAAGTTTTATCAACTTCCTAGAAGCTATAGATTATTATGCATTAGTTTTTATATTATCTTTTATTAAAAAAATAAATCATGTGCCCTTTAAAAGTTTTTGTTATTTTAGAAGGGTGGTGCCAGGCTTTATAATGTTAACTAGTCTATCAATTTGTGAAATATACTAAAAATACCTCCCCGCTACATCTCGTGCCTTGCGTCGCTGCGCTTGGCCGTCGGCCAACGCCCGCGCCCCGCGGGACGGACCGACTGCATTATGCCCTCCGATTTATGGTCGCACCGGTAATTCCGTAGATACCACACACGTACGAATTTACATACCACCCTTAATCGGAAAACGCTTTGAAAAATTGCTTAAGGTGACCTTTTTAAAGAAGAATAGTTATGATTGTATGATAGTTAGTATGACAAAACCCAAGGAAGAATTAAAGAAGTAAGCTGGTAGGCCGCGCGCACCAGAGGAGCTTAATAGCGCAATGGTTCGCACTTTTAGCAATGGTTCCTGTTACCAGGATGGGTGACCAAACCTTTATGACGATTAACGGAAGGCACGTTAAACTTTGGTCCCGGTTGCAGTCATTACACCCATCAGTCCGCATTGGACCCGCGTGGTGGGTCATCTCCTACTCGCGTTAGTCATCTAAAAGGAAGGCGAGTGCTCCAGTAGTAGGGACATAAAAATTTAAATAATGATGTTTATAATGATAATTATGATATACACAAAACAAAGAGTATCCAAATCAAAATAAAAATTAACGCTAAATGTTTTATTGTTTCAGGGGATATCGAAGACTGCATAGTAACACCAGCTTACCAGGGCCAGTTCACGCCACTGCCAGAAGCGTTATGTGATTGCATTATGGACCTTACGTCACAGGTAACAAATGAGCTTAATTAATAATAATAATAAAATGACATCATGCAATAAAAAAATATCTTTTCTACCTACATTTTAGAAGCCTTGATTAGTTTTCACTTAAGCATGGTGTAGTTACAAAAATTTTATAGGACTTGTTGCCAGCATGAAAAAATAATCAATATTGGCCTTAGCTGAACAGCGTTTTTTAGGCAACCATGAATTGACTAAAGAAATAATTATGTCGCATTGACGAAAAGAAATACTTGAACACGAAAATATTTAAAGGCACTGAAAGAAAAATGCATTTCTAAAACCGCGCAAGTGTCGTCATGTGATATATTGCTCTTAGTCTTTGGTAAGTTTTCATTTGTGTCAGAAAGAGCAATGTGTCACATCCATATGTCAAATGAAGCCGATTTCGATGCGCGGTACGGCCCCAGAAGCTACGGGGTAAGTATTATATTTCTGGTAATGCATTTCAAAATGCAATGTATGAATAAAAAAGATTGTACTTACCAATTATATTGGGCTAATTGTTGAGATAACGAAGAAAGCAACCTTTAAAATAAGTTGCCATGTGAACCAGGGCAAAACACAATTGATAATTTGATATCAAACAGAAAGAATCAAAAGCCATTACTTTCACTTGATTTTAAAATGCTTGCAGTTCAAAAATAAAAGTTATTTTCCGTATAGAATTTTGTCTGTCATTGCTGATTTCGTGGAATGCAATGGAAAAGACAATCAGTGTAGTCGTGCGAACTATAAATAGTTAATGAGTGGAAAAATATAAAAATCAGTATTTGGTTAAAATTTTAAGTCACGATTGCACCAGTTTATAGAAACCTCAACATTCATGTTATTATTAAATGATTGGTAACCAGAGAAAATTTCAAATTGTTTTATTGAAAGTAAAGTATCCTAATTTAAGGTAGGTAGATGCATTCTAGTTTTTATTTGTTAAGCTGTCGACATTTCGAGAACTCAAACAAAAGATCGAAAGATATAAATTTCAATTTACTATGCTGTACTTAATTAACTATGTAGAATACGGTACAGTTGCATTTTACTAAAGATAAATCTAATCCAGACCCTATAAAATTTGCCCCTATACCAGTAAACCAAAACGTCATTCAAAAACCCAGCTTTGAAGATTAACATTTTAATTCTGACACGCTACAAGATACAAAGCAACATTAGAACCAAGACATATTCGCCGGTGGCCGGCCGGTCGATAATACCGGAATGATGACTCTTGGCCATGAAATGTGGCAAAATAAAAAAAAACACGCCGAGACTGGGAGTGTGCGAACCTGTTGTGGCGAATATCTCCGAGTTGTGGTACAAAAATAAATTAAGCTCGACGAGACGACGGAAATAGAATTGAATGCAGTTTTGTCCAATGTTTTTCGATTTCCTGATTTCGTATTTTGATTGTTCTTACAAGATGTGATGAAAATTGCGATTGTGGCGCTAATTGTGAACTCGTAGATATATAACATTTTCACAGCATTGCCCCATTTTAGATTCTGTTATTGCTAGTTGGTTGGGCCTGTATAAAAGATTTTGGTTCTATTTTCACTCTGATACATTTATGAATAAAGGAAATCTCACCGACGGCAGTGGAAACATCAGTAGGCTAATGAAGTCGATAACGGTAAAGTATATTTACAACGATAATCAATTCACAAATCATGTGTTTTGACTTTAACAATATCTAACAATGATTCATCAGGCACATGTTCAAGAAACTTTTCAATAATGTTCATTAGCTGCAAATGCAATGCACCCGCCAGTGCCCGCAACTTGCACGTCGTCTCACGGTCGTGTTGAGAAATTCCTATAGTCATTTTTGTTTTATCGAACCCACTATGAATTTATACCGTGTGAGGTCATCGTCGATACTAATGATTGCAGTAATGATCTCTAAACCTAACTTAATTATGCTAAATACATCTTTGATGGCACCGACGTCAAGAATACTGATGAAATTAATGTTATTAAATCTAATGTTTAATCTCGTTTCAAGGGTATCAAATTATTAGTTAATGAATTTGTATATTACTTTTCAATTGTGATTAATAGTTCTTGCTTACAAATTGTTTGTTCAAGCTTGCTTCTATTATATAATGGAAGTTTAATGTAAACAGCTATAATAATAACACTGAAAATATTATTGATGGACAATGGCTATTAAATAAATGTTTTGATGTTAAGTACTTATTAGTGTTGTTTTCAATGATTTGTATGAATATTTTGCTTTGAGTTGTGTATGAGTTGAGACGTTCTCAACTTGAAATTCACAATTCAAAAACCGACCAATAGTTACACATATGCGAACTGATTCAGACATTAAACTGCAAAATTTGACTTATTTAATAAATTTGATTCATAGTGCACCACACTTTAGAGCCTCATGCAACTGCTTACAAAATCATAATCTTAAGTTATATTATAAATGCGAAAATGTGTTTGTTTGTCCTTTTTTGACGTCTTAACTAAGTCACATTGATTTTTGTCATAGTGTTTTTGAAAGGGCGGAGAGTAACGAAGTCTACTTTTTATCCCGATATTCCCACGGCAACGGGAACAACGCGGGTAAAATCGCGAACAGAAGCTAGTATTTAATAATGTCTAATGTCACTTAAACGTAAATTAAGACATCCGTATTGGTGACATAAAAACCTTTACAAGCGTCGCAACATCGACCGAAACTAATAGAGAACCTCGATTTGTTTGTAACCCATTGATTTAAAAACAATCGGCTTTGGCAGTGTCATACCAGTATTGTGTAAGTTATGTGAACTCGAGCTGTTGCCGACACAGAATGTCGTCAAGACAAGTCTGCCTAAATACCGAATGTGGGCAGGAATGTTCAGAAAGAAATTTGCATAATGCGCTTGCAACTAACGAGAAATACCACACAATTAGATCATGTACCAATAGCAGAATAATTCTGATCACATTGTTTCTAGTTGAAACCACACCCTCAGTGGTTTGTTAATAAGATTCAGAAACTGTGTAATCATTTTGAAAACTCTACCGACGTCGCGTCTTATCGAACCCGCAACGATAAAATTACCATTTTAACTAGCTTACACAAAGAGAATCTTCGAAAAAGTTTTTCTGTTTAAAATTAGAGAAAACTCAAAAGTTATCCCGAAAATGTCAACCAACAAAATAATACAATCGGGGTTACAGTTAGCCATGAAGATGCTCATGTAATAGATTTTCTCTTTATCTATATATTTAGCTAAAACAAAAGCTATTTGTTTGATACGGAATAAATTGAATACCGACAGCACTTAAATATCTATTATTTGTTCATTTAACAGCTTTGATAACCAATATTATTAATATTTTATGGTCAGATACACTGGTAAACTAGAAATCAAAGAGAAACACATCGTTTTCTGGTCTACAAATTTTAATTTTGTCAGAATTAGGTTAACAATCGAGTCCAGATCAAAACATTACGAGCTACCAGTTGTTATTTATTCAAATAATCTAGCAATAAAGGAGGTACGACTTAGCACATACCACAGGCTAGATAACTAGATCTCACGCATAAATATTCAGGTTTCACAATAAAACCTCATTAATAACTGCCAGAATCAGCAGTCCGAAGGTCGTTCAGGTATTTTATTGAACGTCCATGGATAAGATAAGGCTGATCAATTACTCTTTGGTGTCGATATATTTTGCTGGAATTCTGAGTATCTTTTGTCCGATCGAGTTTGTATTCAGCAACTTTTGCAAGAAAGAACGAAACATTTTACTTAAATATAGAGGCATTATAATACCTTTGAGTGCAACATAAATGAAATATAGCCAGATCAATCGTTACAATATAATAATAGCAGACTGCTAGAGGCACTCACTGCCTGGCATTCAATGGAACCTTATAAACACAAACCCATCTTTACAAATTTTACAAATAAATATTTTTCTACTGCGGTGATAGAATACGGCTTCTCGGACCATGCTGGAACGGTTTTGCATATGAAGCTCCCCAAGTTTACGAGATGCAACACTTGGTATATTAAAAAACGATTATTTAACGCAAAAAATATACAACGATTTAAACATCACCTTGCTTCAGTAAACTGGGATAGTGTTCTACTACCAAATAACAACATTAATGGAAACTATAACGCTTTTCATGACTTACTTGTTAGTATTTTAAATAAGTGTATACCTAAAATTAAAATTAAAGTAAATAACAATAAAAGGAAATACTGGTTAACTGTAGGAATTAAATTATCATGCCAAAATAAAAGACTACTTAAAATACTAGCTCAACAATCTAAAAATTATATAATAAAAAAACATTATAAATTGTACCAAAAAACACAAAAAAAAACAGTAGTATATGCAAAAAAAATAGAATATATTAAAAAAATGAATAACTCAAATAACAAGATTAAAACCATGTGGAAAATTATAAATGATAAATTAAATAAAAATTCTACAAAATTAAATAAAAATATGAAAATAAAAATAAATAATTCATTGTGCTCTGATGCAAAAGAAATAGCAGATTCGTTTAATGATTTGTTCGCTTCGATAGGTGAACTGCAGAGTGCAGAAACTCGTACGCCACGGTCAAGCTGTCCATTATTGAGCAGTTCTATAGAAAACAGTATATTCATAACTCCAGTAGATCATAGTGAAGTACGAAAAATCATAATGAATTTAAAAAACAAAACCAGTCACGGCATCGATGAAATCCCACCTATATTGATAAAAGCTTGCGTCGACGAACTAACTTTGCCTTTCTTGAGTCTAATTAATCAATCTTTTCACGAAGGAGAGTTCCCAATGCTACTGAAAAAAACAATTATAAAACCTATTCACAAAAAAAAAAGAAACAACAGGCATGAGCAATTATAGACCGATAGCTTTATCACCAACGTCTTCAAAAATACTAGAAAAAGCTATGTTTGACCGTGTTTACAGGTTTTGCGAAAAGTTTAACGTTTTCAATGAATGCCAAAACGGTTTCAGGAAGAACAAGTCCACCACACTGGCCGTATTGAAATATGTAAAAGAAATATTGAAAATTTTAGACGATAAAAAATATGCTGTCGGTGTCCTATTGGACATGACCAAAGCTTATGACAAAGTCCAACATAATATATTATTACAAAAACTTTATGATATTGGTATAAGAGGTCTTGCGCATAAATGGTTCACTTCATACTTAAAAGATAGAGAACAATATGTTGAAATAAAATACTTTGACGAAATCACGCAAGAAATGCAGCTTGTTCGATCGGATAGCAAAATAGTAAACTCATCTATTCCTCAGGGCAGTACAGTAGGATGTTTACTATTTTTAGTTTATATTAACGAATTACCTAAAATAATCAATGATCCATGCGTTTTATTTGCAGACGATATTTCCTTGCTTGTACCATGTAAAAATAATATAAACTTAAATTCAAAACTTACAGATCTATTCAGTAGCATATCTACCTGGATGACACAGCATAATTTAGAAATAAATTTCCTTAAAACAAAACTAATTACATTTCATCCGCGTCAAAAAGATAATTTGGAAGTAGAATTTTCTTATAACGGTGTAAAAATCGAAAACGTCACTGAATGTAAACTGCTCGGCCTGGTCATAGATTCACATTTGTGTTGGAAAGGCCATATAGCTAAAATAAAAACTAAACTTTCAAGTTTTACATACGCGCTAAGCGAAACTAAAAGAACCACTAATTTAGAAACCGCAAAAGCTGCTTATTACGCCTATGCACATGCGTGGCTTAACTACGGTCTAATATTATGGGGTTGTAGCTCAGATGCAGTCTCAGTTTTCACATCACAAAAAAAGTTAGTTCGCATTTTAGTAAACATTGATCAAACAGACAGTTGCAGACCATACTTTAAAGAACTCGAAATTTTACCTTTACCCTGTATTTATATATTAGAAATTTGTAAATTTATACATAAGAACCCAACATACTTTACAAAAAGGCAGGATATTCTATCACGATATACCTCACGACACGGCCACAAGTTAATGATACCCGTTAATAGGCTCCGAATGAACTCCTCTAGTCCATTAGACACGTCGGTAAAAATATATAATAAACTTCCAAAAGAAATAGCTACAGAAAATAGTTACAATATATATATAAAAAAGGTAAAAACACTGCTCTTAGAAAAGTGCTATTATAGTGTTTCAGAATATTTAAATGATAAGGATTTAAAATTTTAAGAAATATATACTTAATTGTAAAAAAAATAAGTCGTCCTCTATAAAAAAAAACCTATTTGCTGTGCCCTATCAGGGTCCACAATGTACTTACCATCTTTATGTTACCATCTTGTTACCATTTGTGGATTGCAATAAATTGAAATTGAAATTGAAATTGGACTTTATTTACATGCATAATAATGATAATTTAATGTTACCGACTATCAAGAAGTAGTAAATATTACTTCTTGAAAGTCGATAATATTAAATTATTATTAAATGAATGAAATCATTCATTAAGTATCAGCCATAAGATACTCTTTACGAGGATAATAACCCTGGACAAAATATGAAAATTTTGTTATATTCGCCATCTTTGATGGATTGCAGCAATTCAGATTTAGGGCGCGTCTTCTCTGATAGGTACGGAAAGGAGCGGAGCTTTGTTTTCATACATTCCACCTACTGGCGGTGGCGGAGTCAGCCAAACCTGAGTACTAGGCGGCTTGATAAACTCCGACACCACAGGAGGCCACTAATCAGCATACGATAAGAGAGAGAGAGAGAGAGGCGGAGTCAGATAAATTGTGCTTGCAACATCAAATGAATCCGCTCCTCACCACTACATTCTTAAACCTTAAAAAGACTGCACTTCATCTTATACTTGTATTCAGGTTCCTTAATTTGCTCTTATGTCTTTAACAGGTCGAGTGGCGGTTGTTATCTAGGCCAACACTGACACAGCAAATGTTAACAATAAAATTATCTTTATTATTTATCATTTTTATTGGTCTATAAACAGGTGAAGCCAAGGCCAAACATCCATTGAGAACCTGATTACTATCGCAAATAATATTTATTATTCAAATCCAAACATCACAAGTAGCCTCCAAAGATCAGGGAGGTCAATCTGATTAAGTACATTGTAAAAGAACAAAGTCATTCCTAATCTTAATAAATTGTTACTCAATGGGTAATTGATTAGTCTTAACAACTTGTTTACCTATTGCTTCATCTTTTGATCATATTCTGCAGTTTTATGGCGAGGTTAGTGGCACGTCCGAAATGATTTTGATATTTGCATGATATTGGCTGCATTCTCGTATGTGACATCGATTGCAACGGACGCATTGCGCTTATGACCAAATGGTTATGAAATAAGGAATGTGTATTTAGTCATGTGACACCAATCGAATAAGACGACCTGGATAGGCTCCAAATGTAGCGATATTATATATTTAAAAAATCTTTATTTTTCACTTAACTAATTTTCTTATTTTGCAACTTGAAAGTTTTATGGAAAACACAGTTTATTTGGGATTTCGACTCCCTTTTCAAAGTGGGACTGATGTCAATAAAAAATGTAAAGAACATCTCCTTGTGTTTAATTTAATGATAAAATTCCGAAATAGAACATTATATAGGTTAAGTTCACTCATATAATCGCGGACGACAGTAGATGTCGATGATATAATAGTAGCTTAGTTCTTCTAGTACAGCTAGGCCTTGCTAATACTAATTTGAAGTTTTTTTTTTTTAATTACAATGCAGAGGATACTTTCCCTGTCTTTTCTGCATTATGTGATTTCAACCTGTCCATCTTGTTGCAGGGGCAATCAGCAACGCTCGAGAGCATAAGAACGTCTCTCTCAGCCAAGTTCCCTTCCATGCAGACCCCGTCGCAGGAGGTGGTGTATGACACACTGGCACAACTGATGCAGGAGAGGAAGATCTACCAGACCTCGCGGGGGTTCTTCATAGTCACACCTGAGTAAGTACGAGGATGTTTGATGCGAAACCTTGAGAGAAATAGAAATAGTAAAGTATTTATTTTGACATCACATAAAGGTACACATTAACACAAACATCAATAAAACAAAAAGAAAACAAACAAAAGCACAATCAAATAAAAAAAAACCGTACAGTCGTGTGATGACAAAACTGTGCTCAGTAGGCTTATTACGAGTTTGGCAAACTTGACTTTACAGTTAACGTTAACGTAAAATGTAGCTCTGTCTTTTTCACACTTAGCGACTGTTTTACCGACATGAGCAGTGTATCCGATAGTCTACGCTCACGAGTCCTGTAAATGTCATGTTAAGCAAACTCGTAATAGGGGTACAGAACACTATTAGCAGCAAGCAGCAGATAGCTTGCTGCACTGGTATTCTGCTGAGCACAGAAATGACATCAGGTACAGAACAAACAATAAAGAAAAAAATTAAAATAAAATCGTGCATCATCAAAACGTATAAAATGTCACGTGTGAATGCTCCTTAATCCTAAATTAATCTGTGGCGGGCATACATGCCATGTCAATCCACTCAGAGCATAAGAACGTCTCTCTCGGTCACGTTCACTTCGATGACGTGATGTACGACACGTTGGCACAGCTGACGCAGGAGAGGAAGATCTAGCAGACCTCGCGGGGTTTTTTCATAGTCATACCGGAGTAAGAGAATGGTTATTGTGTAATAATAAACTTTTCTTCGCAGATCAGATTGTATTTATGTAGTTAAGTTTATTGTCTTGCTGACAAAACTTTTTGATACTTGTCATTATCGATGGCCTTTGCGTCGGTTGCAGACGATTCTGTTTCCATGGCATTAGGTGTTATAACAACGATACACCTTACAAAGTGTTAAATTGTTACCATATGAGCTCTTTAAAGAGTGTCAGTCAAATGTAATTTCACTAATATACTCTTTAATTCTTTTGAGGTTATTTTAAAATTACAAGCACAGATGGGCGAAATTATTCTGGTGCTCACAATAAATAATAAAAAGTAAATTAGCTAACTAGGTTGTTATATTTACTTTCAAATACTTGACCACCCAAATAAGTCATTCAATATCTATTTCTTTTTCTTAAATCAACTTAACTTTGTAATCACCTTTTGCTTTTATGACAACCAAACCAATTAATGTGACAAGAGTGTAAAAAGTTTGCGCTAAAGAGCAGCGTGAATCACCCAATAATGAATTAAACGACTATGTCACGCAAGTGAATAACCAGTCTCTTATCTACACTCGGGTGCAAATAAATCATGGTTATTTTCATACAAACATGCTCATTTTACTGTCTAATAAATAAAAAGTATGTGTATTTATTGAAATAAAACAACTTTTGCGGATCTCTTGTGCATTGATTATTTACACGAGCTTATAATAATAATAAAATAATAAAATTCTTTATTGCAGACACGAGATCCATATAAACACAATTACAAATAACAAATTAAATAAAAATTAAATTAAATTATAAAAGTATAACGTCATAATTATCTTTAAGATAAACATTAAGTTAAAATGTCAAATACTGACATGTCAATAATAACACTGAAAACATTATAAAAAATGTAGCTTAGAACTAATTTGTCGTTTATTAGATTTTTTGTTTCTTACGACCTTTTGGCACCTTTTCAGCTGCTGTAGTTACAGCAACTGAAAGGTGCCGACTGTGCGCTAGCGCTAGTAATCCGTAAAAGTTGTTTATTTCAATTACCAGTGCGCCCCAAAACTATACTGTAAGTGTATTTCTGCAAAGATTTATGTGTCGAGTGCGAGGTCAAATGTTCCTAATCGATTAGTTTTAAAACAATTGAAAAATATCTTGATACGCTAAACTTTCAGTAAGACAAATGTTTAACTTTGATTAGAATAGAATAGAATAACATTTATTATGGTACATTTGATGTCATAGATTAAATAAGTTTCACATTTGAGCCATGCAATTAATATACATTTTGCAAATTAAAATATAATCAAAACATTCAAAAAATGTATACAAACGAAATAATTAATTTATAACAAAATTACTACATTAAAATGTCAATACTATAGTAATAAATATTTAATGTCATTTTTTTTATACCTATTTGCAGCTACTTAGTCAAAAATTTAAGATTAGTCATAAGTTTACAATTAATTCTTCACAAAATTTAATACATTTTTAATGTCAATACTGTCTATACTAGTTCATACATAAATGTCAAATATTGCTTACTTTACTACAATTAAAATGTCAAATACTATGGTTTATGAATGACAAATAAAATAATATGTGGATACAGCTATTAGTCAAAATTTATAGTTATTAAATTCATTCACATAATAGAATCTTTCTTGTAAAAGAAATTCAATTATTTTCTTTTTAAATAGTATCAACGGCAAATTTTTTATAGCTTCTGGCCATTTATTATAAATTTTTATGCTCATAAACACGCAATTATTTTGAAATAACGCTGTTTTAGGTACAAGGTCAATAACAAGCCTGTTAGGATATCGTGAAAAGGTTTTTTAAAAGATGTAGGTGTCTTCTATCAAGTAAAGCCATTTCATAAACGTATATGCAGGCTACAGGCAATATTTTTAGTTTGAGGAACAGTGGTTTACAGGTCTCTCGGTTTACAGAGAGGTTGCACCGCAAATCGCCCTTACACACTTCCATATAATGTAAAGGAAACCGGATTGAATTGTTATAAAGTAAAACAGAGGAACTACAACGCGACATTTGTTATTTAGTACACATACGCCGCGTTTTAGTCCCGTTGTTTTAATTTATAATAATTTTTCTTACTTTGCACGAAACAAAACACAAAAAAGTTTTTGACACTTTTTTTCGTAAGTCGGTTATCAATTTCTACATCGACGTTTAATCTTTACATAAGTGTTAATACTTTTTATGAGTGAGTAAGTATGTACTCGTATGTATGAAAATAACGCAGGTGGCTCGATTTATTTGCATCTGTGTGTACCTACAACCTGACGAGTAAATCTCGTTTACGCTTAATAGAAAACAGTTAGATATCGACGATCAGATCGATGGCAATGTAAATATCGTTACTACATCGACTAATGGTCCTTGAACGAATGACAGTTGGCCTTTTTATTTATCAGTTAATTTAAACGCAAGGAGATACGATAGATGATTATCTCGCCAGTTATATAGGTAGGTACCAAGGACGGTAATATCCCCAGAAAAGAGGTTGTGTTTGGTAAATTATGAAAGAAATGAAAAAAGTGACAAAAATTTGTTTAGAGAACCAATTAATTCTCAGTTTTTAGCACTTATAACATACGAAATCATAGTTAGGCTTTTAAATAATTTATATAGGACCCTAATTATTTACATAGACCTTGATAAATATTTTGAATAATTTTTATTAGCATTTACTGTAGGAATAAAAATTAAAAAGTTATCTCACTCTGTCAGAGTCTATAGATTTAAACTACACAAGTGACCGACCTATCTTTAGACTCTTGAGTACTGACAGAGTCTCAAGGAAACACTGAAAATAAAATCTTTGGTTTAGTCTGAGATTGATGGTGTCTGGTCAGCTGATTCATTCAAGACCATTTTAGTGTGTGGTTCACATTAAGAGCGAAGATGGAGCGAAGTTATTAATACTCATATATTGTGTTATTCTTAGCAAACACCGAAAACTGCAGAGATTTGGAGTTCGCGAATTAAAAAAGCGTAAAATTTGGCTCCATTTTGAGAACGAAGAGTCTTTCAATATTTGGATTCACACCGCGATCTGTAAAATACCGTAGCCAAACGTACCTCGGTACCTCTTTTAGCTTCGACGTCAGCGAGGATGAGTTCGCCAAAAACAAAGAAAATGATATAAGTTTTTAGCTTTTCTAGTGGTTGCAACCACCGGTATCAGACCCAGGGGTCCCGGGTTAGATTCCTAGCGCGGGGGTACATTTTGTTTTCGGTTTGGTTGGTAGTACTTGTAAGTCCGCCTGGCTAGCTACCACCATCTTATTGAAGCCTGATGTCATAACAAGAATGTTAACAGCATTGTTGTGTTCCAGCAGTTACACATAAGATAGCCAGTTCCTCAGTGGTTGACGATTCCGGGAGAGGCTCGCTTCCATCTTCAGCCTTATTACTTAACATTAGGTATAATGAAGGCTAGTCTTCCCTTTCGTTCATAAAACAAAAGTTGCCTCCCACGTGTCGCTCTTTTGCGTGAAACACAGAGGCAGTCCTTACATTTCCCTTTGAACGTTGCCATGCCTGTTTTCGAAGCGACATATCTTTTTCAGTATATCTAAATACGTAACATGCTTTGGCACTCCTTAGACGCTCAGTAAGTACTGAGATCCATCATTATTTTTTATTTTGTGATATAAACTGACCATGTAGTCTAGTGTAATGACGACTATCAGTATTTATGGCGGATTTTTAGATTTCTTAGTTCCGTATTGGCCGAGTGTGATAAATACTGACGGGTCTATACTAATTTGCATACAGTAATACTCCTAATTCAAATTGGAAAAACGTTATAACGCATAATTTTTAAATCGCATAACAGTATTCTGTATGACTGAGTACGCAAGATTTGAATGCGCTTAACGTAAATTGGTATAATGATAACTTGCGATAAATGTAATAAGCTTAGCGTTACTTTGAACAAGTATTAAATGGTAAAAATATATAAGGCAAATTATAACAAGTACTTATTTCTGTTGTGTGAAAAAAAAACAAACCACGAAATTTAAATAATTTAAGTAACACTTAAATTTCTTACCTATCACGTGATCTACAGGAATAAGACAAACTAGTTTTAATTTTAGACATTCAAATACGTAGGTATTCTCAGTGAGAAGCTTATTAGGATATAGGATACAATATCTATTATCGGGCTGGAACAAAAAATACCTAACATCGAAAGTTAAGGTGGGAGCTTCGCTTCTTTTATTTTATGACAATTAAAGTTAAAGTTAATAATACTATGCATATTTAAATTATGCGAATTCATTATTATGCGCAATAAGTGTAATGTTTTTTTAATTATTATGTTCAATGTTATGCACAGTTATGTTATGCCAAATCTGTAATACGAATTTTCATATTATGACAGTTAATGTTAGGCGTATTAAAGGGCACCCAATAGCCACACTAGCTTTGGTTATCACATTCAATTCGCGCGTGTGAGTTGTATGAAAAACTTTGCAATACTTACGTGATACATACTGAATGTGTAGGCTATCATGTTCACTCCGATAATAAAAAGAAATAATAAAAATCAGTATTTATCATAATGATGGCTCACAATATTTACTGAGCGTCTAGGGGCCGCCTTATGCATAAGGTCTGTCTGTGCCACAGACCATAGAGCAACGTGGACCACAGACTATTTGTGACAATTGTGACACATGCGTGCTGCGATTTGATGAGTAGACGGTTCTTTGCAGCCGTTAACTGACTTTAAAGTCTTAAAAATTTTTTATCATTTCGTGCTCCTAATCAAAGTGAAAAAAACAGCTTTATAACATTTACCTAAATAAACCAAGAGAATAGTTAGTAATTGGGTTTTTTATCGATAGTTCGCGATAAAGTTAGATTTTTGCAAATGGTTATACTTCTAGAAACCTTTTAGTTATCATAAACTAATAAAAAAATATAAGAACAATATTTATACCCACAAAAGAACGCAATTTGCAAAAATAAGCAGATATGAATATATTTACGATCAAGTATTAAACGTAGACCTTAAGCTTTCAATGAACAAAAAAAACAATCATAAGTAACTACTTTATTATTTAAATTTTGGCAACATTGTTTTACAAAAACACACGTAGGAGTATATTGAATACACAGACTGACATCATTATTGTCCTGTCTTCTCAAAAAGTCATTTTTCTCCCTTTCTCTGGTAGGAGGTGTTTCGAAATATGCGAGGTTGAATCAATTCGTAATTACCATATTATTTACCAACAATAGTGCGAATCATTCATTATTTTGTAAATATACCTCGCCAATACTAATGTAAGTTTAACTTCAATTTATCAACTAAATGCTGACGGTAATAAATTATACTTAGTTAAATTTTGCCTAACAATTGATTAATGATCCCTATAAAGTGTGCTGAAAACAGATTCATGGGTTACTTATATCACAGTGTGCGGACAGACCAATATTGGTTTTGTAACACTTTCGCAGGTCACACTGCTGTAAACGAATCATAATGCTGAAGGACATCCTTTAGCATTGATATGATTCATAATGATTCCAGGCAACAGCGTATAAATATAATTTTGCTACCAATATACACTATATGTTATTAGATTCATAAAACAATATTAAGTTTATTTTTTAACTGCTTAAATTTTTTTTTGATAAAACGGAAGTAAATAGATGAAATGGACATCTTTTTGATTACTTAGGCACTTTAAAAAATATAAAGTCATGATAACTGACGTGACATTGACGCTATTGACAGGCAAAAATTAGTTCGACTATCACTGTTACTGCCAGTCAACTGCCAGAAGCGTTTTGTTTCGTACGACTGCTCCCGTTTCGGCTTTTCTTTAAAAAGTTTTAAATATAAATAACTCCAATAATAAATGATTTTATAAAACGGTGAATATTATCTAATTACTTATTGATTATTAAACAGAAATGCTATACATTTTGGGGTTTTTTTTTCACAGAACAGTGCCTGATATCCTTTCTTTGTATTTTTTCAATAAATAAAAATAAACTAAAAGTGTTACATCTAGACTGAATTACCTGAAAATTTAGATTTAATTTATAGTTACATAAAATTCACCACTAACTTATTTTTAAAGCATTACACATAAACCTATTTGAGCTCCGTATGCTTTGAATGAATAACGCAATTGTATGGTTTATTAAAAACGTACAATATGCGAAAATATTTTCTGAAATTATTTAATAAATCAAATAATATGGTGTAAGTTAGTACAGAAAGTAGCTGTCAAAAGTTTTGTTTATCAAAAAAATATACACTTAACAAAGCTTTTGCGTAGGTGCAAAATATAACACAAAAAAGCAAAAGCACTAAACTAAAGTTTTGTTGAATGAGAAGTCTTGTTTACTTATTTGTTTTTATGTGAGCTATTGAATCAGAACTTCATATATTTTTTCTCGCCGTAAAATTTTATCATAATTAATTACTTACATAATTTGTAATTTCCAATGAAATGAGAGAACTACAAGCAGTATTATCACAAGAAAAGTTAATAACTATTAAAAAAACAGGCAAAATATTGACCGTATGGTATTCTATTAACAAAAAATCTATTACTTACATCCGGTTCAGAGGTCTTTTTCACATTAATTTCAACCTTATGAACACTCATCATTACCTACAAACATACGAGAAAAAACGAAAGAGTATTTGATAACGGCAAAAAACATGGAAGTCCTAACTCCAAGATGTGATGTCATCAAAATAAATTGGAATATACAACATAACAATTTATTGTCGTTTTTGCGTCATTGTTTACTTACTAATAGTTGCGTTTACAAAATCAAATTGACTTACAATTTGAGATGACTAGTAGCATTATTTCATAAGATAAGGAAGCCGCTTGCTATCAAAATGTTACATTACCCATACGTTAAACTGTTTAACGATATTTCGTCATGTTTTTCGAAAGGTGGATTACCTATGTAGCTGCGGCGAAAGTAAGGCGGACCAAAAATTTCTCCAAAAACTGTCTTAACTGTGTGGCAAATTGGTGGAGTGGGGTTTCTTAAAGGGAAGCCGATAGGAAACGACATATATGGACCCTTCGCCACTGCTATAAATGTAGTCTGTTCGAAATACATTAAGTACGATTTTTTTTTTATAATTAATGTACAAACGTATGTAATTGATGGCTTTTTAGGGTCCCGTAGCCTAATTGAAAAAAACGGAACCCTTATAGATTCGTCATGTCCGATGTATGTCACAGCCACTTTATTTTTCTAACTATTATATGATAGATCTAAATACTATAAGTATTAGTGCCTATTTCACCATCTATGATTAGGCACTAACTTCTGGTTAAATTTAAAAAAGGAACATAATTTGTATGAAATTAGTTGTCAAGTAAGCTACTCGGAACTTACTTTTAGATTGTTAAACAGGCCCTTAGAGTTTTGGAATATTTTACTCCTTGAAAGATTAGGCATTATTCAATATTGTGTTCTAATGTTTCACCACCAACATTTTCAAATTATTAATTAGACCAACAGAAAGACAAACGTTTCTTTCTTTCTGTGACTGTACAATCGGGGAACTTCCCGGTTGACCAGTAGTTTTTATGGGAAACGTTTTCTTGGAAACTACTAAGGTTGAAGAAATAATTAATAATTTTAATGAAATACCTGTAAATGTTCTATTATTTGTGATATACACGTTTTCTATATATCTATTACTTTTGAAATCCCTAAAAAACCTCTACTGGTCAATCGGTAAAGTTACCCGACTGTGCCTACTTATCTTAAATCTTCAAAACCATCAATTTAGTTGTCCTTTTCTACAGACGCCGCCGCTCACGCTCCCGCTCGTCTTCCCGCCATCCCAACGGGTTGGATGAGGAGTGCTCACCCCGCACTATCCTTATGTCCGACCAGGAGGCGCTGCATCAGCTCTATGGGGAGATCACCACCGTCAGGGACGGCGCCATAACGCACCAGTGCGTGCAGACCAACCTGGCTGACGTCATTTGTGGTGGTGAGTCCAAAACCCTTTTTCTAACTTGTCTAAGACCAGCTGGATCTCTTCACTTACTCAAAACGGTCTGGATGAGGATTCTCTCTGCGGATTACCCTCATGTCCGACCAGGAGGCGCTGCATCAGTTCTACGGGGAGATAGCCCCCGTCAGGGACGGCGCCATAACGCACCAGTGCGTGCAGACCAACCTGGCTGACCTCATTTGTGGTGGTAAGTAGATACCATCTTTCTTACTCGTCTACAAGCAGCTGGTTCTCTTCTGTTACAAGTCCACAGCAACTCGCTCAAAAAACCCCCTAGGAGGACTTTGCTTGCCGGCCCTGGTGCTGATAGCGAGCTGGTACCGTGACTCCAACATGACCTCTGTTTATGCGTAAATGCTACCCTCACTTAAATAAAAGAAATGAGGGACTACCTGCAAACCAACAAAAAAACTATAGAAGAAGCTGCTTTGGTAAGCTTCGTTCTTAATAGGGATGCAATTAAAAATAAGATTTTTAAATTGAGAAAGAAAATTGTATTGAAAGTAAACGGTACCTTATATTTCAGACTGTATTTTTGAAGTTTTAATCGTTGCCAGTTACTTTACTTTTATACTCGAATAACCAACATAACATTTTCACCATCAGATTAGCATTTTTTAGCCCATAGTTATACCCTAATTTACATCTTAATATTCTCAACACAACAGCCACAATCACGTTTCTCAGTAATCTTTCAAAAGAGGTCGTATATAAAGTAGGTTGAAAAAAAGTGAAAACCTCAAAAGGGGTGGAATAAAAAGACTTTATTCCCAGCGGTTTGAGTTGAAAATGGAATAGGGGTAAATGGGGGCACTGCAGTGGCCTGACTCTAGGCAAAGTTACAAGAATCAGTATGGATTTTGGTGCACTAGGCTAGGTAACCTAAAAACGGTATTGCGGTCAATCTAATTTAGTGAATGCAATAACCGTAAAGATTACGGTGTGTTAAAAACTCTTAATTTAAGTGTTTTCCTTATGGTTGTGCACTTCTCTAGGAAATACGGTTAGAAAATTACGATTTATGCAAAAAGTCGATAAACGGTACGGTACTACGAAACCGTATACTGCGCGTGGCTTGAGTCAAACCTGACACTTACTTGGCCCAATTATTATGTAAAATAGTGTGTATGTAATGCTTTTTTTTCTTTGTGTGACGGGAATGCATTTACGCATACCAAACGGTTATGCTGGGCTTGCCTAGAATACCGGATTCGCAAATCCGGCACCCTATCCCCCGTGGGGGTCCGAGAGAGAAGGGAGCCTCACAAGGCTGAATGTAATGCCTAGAAATAAAGCATACTACATTTTATTTTAGAAAAAACAAAAGAAAAATATTTTAAATGGACAGTAGTACAATTTGACAAAAACTTCTAAATATTTGTAAGTAGGTAAGTAAGTAGTACTTAATTATTATTTTATTTCTAGTACGTGACCGTGTATACAAACCAACGAAATTTCCTCAAACTGTGAATTCCACCCAGTACCCTTATTCCCAACATTACAAAATCACGGTATTTGAACGGTCGTAAACCGAACGATCATAGCAAATCGGCCAACTTTTTATTTGTGTTCGTTCGAATAATAGAAATTCGTGTATTGTAATAAAATTTGGAGCGGTGCCGTACCGGACAGACGGACAGACGTGTTTATATTTCACAATTTTGTGGACCGTTAGCTTAGTTCCTGAGGCAAATCGAAGAAGTCACGAACTTTCGTGCGACTGAGGCAACCTTTTGAAAATACGCGTACCAATTTTTCTGTAAATTCATGTCAATACGCATAAAAATTTGCATTGGTGACTTACTTTTTATTTGAATTACAATATCTAATTTAATCGTTATTTTACATTGAAACGACATAATTTTTACGTTTTACAAAGCGTTACGACACATACTACGAAATTTTATTTAATTTCTAAATTATTTCAATGAAGAATGTGAGCAAAAATCCTGACACGTATCGTTCGTAATTCGTATCTTTTATTCAGTTATCCGTATTTAATTGTCCATTTCTGAGTTACAAAAAATGTACTTCTTGATTTCAATCGCTTCTCATAGCATCCTAGTATGACGTTTTAGTCCCGTTGTTTAAATATATAATTATATTAAACAAATTTTTGTTATGTTGTTTTTCTCTTTACGAGGTTCTCACATATTAAATAGTTGGAGTATAAGATCTTGCTAGATACTGTAATTTATTATTTGTTTTTCCTGAGATATTTTTTTTTTTCTCTTTTCATAATATTTTATTTTTAGCTATGGAATGCCTAACTCAATTTATTCATTGTTCTCATAGGTAAACTGTAACGTAATTGTGGTGGAGGTTTGTTATAGGCTTTTAGTAATAATTTAATAGGCTTACTAAACTGTATCGAGAGCTGTAAACCTTCCTAAAATAGAATAAATAAATAAAATAATAGAACGCGAAAGTTTAAAATCTTATATCGAAACTTTTATTACGAAACACCTACTTATCCGTATAAAAACCCAGTTTTTACTTTATGTCATCGAATAAGAAACTACATTGAATCAGAGTGAAGGTTGAAAATAAAACTTGTATATGAGTAAAGGGAACAGTGGAAAGTCCGTAAACGCACAGGAAACAGCCTCAATCTATCAGTGTCTGCCAATCGAATTTAAGTCTTATAGACATGTAAGTAAAGATGCTATTAAAGGCACTTAAAGGCTGGTTTACTATCAGATGCGTATAGAAACAAAAAATATGATATTGACTCTAGAAAATCTATATAAGGTGATGCCGATCTGGTATCTTATAAGACATTTGGAGCGTTTGTGTGCTTTGGTTTAATTAACTTGTTAACGGTATTCTATGGATGCTGAACATGCGCATGCACTGAAATAGCATGCTAGATTAAGATTGTAGGCTATACTTTAGTAAACTTACGAAAAAAAAATATAAAATCTAGCGGCTGCCCGCGGTTTCACCGGCGTCGTTCCTGTTCCGAGGGAATATCAAGATAAAAAGTTTTGATCCACTGTGTGTGTCAAATTTTAACCAAATCCGTTCAGTTGTTTTTGCGTGAAAGTGGAACAAACATGTAAACATCCAAACATCCTCACAAATGTTCGCATTTATAATATTAGTTAAAAGCATTCCCCTCACTCAAAACAAAAGAAAAGGTAGTAGAAGAAGTAAGAAGAGTAGGAAAAAATTAACTCGGCCATAAGTGAATTCTCAGATGGGAATCGAACCCACGACCTTTGGAAATCCGGTCCAATGCTCTAACCGCTGAGCTACCGAGACTCAGTTTATCCTAAGTACAAAAATAGCATTGAAAATTGCAAAAATACAAAAATCATAAAAAAATTGAAGTAGGATCGTCCAAGCCAACTCAGGAAAAGCGAAAAGAATGTTTGTAAACAAGTAAGTGCATATTTTGTAATTAAATCATATTTTGAACGAATGTCATATATCAATGGACGACACGTAAGTAACCATAATGAGGAACACATACTTACAAAACGGGTAATAAAAAAAAAAGACGGGTTGCACTCCGGGAGTGCCGGCAGAAGTGAAAACTTGATTATTAACGTTGAGCATGTTTGATATTTTGGAATGGTTAGGGAATAATTTTGCACCAATTGCTTTATCAGTATAAAAGTACTATCATTTATGTGGTAGAATACAATATTCATTTATTGCGCTATCGTACACAAACATGACAAACCATATTAAAGTGAACGTTAAGTTAGGTAATAAGATATAAGAAAACATTAGTTATTATAGAGAATCGAAAAATATATATTGACAATAAAACAAGAGACAAGTAAAAGACATTATCAACAGTCTGTCGCTAAGCAACCGAGACCATAGTCAACCTGTCACCTCAACATTCTCCATCCGTCCTACGCTTTTTCGATCAGGTCACGTGTCCTGACGCGAGTTTAAGATTTTATACCCATTACAGAAAAAGTGCTCAACGCCGCTAAAGAAGTTTTCACTTCAAAAAACTTTTGTATAGGCGTTTGTTAACAAGCATGCTTATCGTAAGCATACAGAAGCATACATTGAATTTAAAAAGGACAAACTTAATTGTTTAAAGCTAATCCCGACATGAGTTCAAACAATTGCAATACTATAACCAATGACTTCTATTTGGAATATAAACGACTATACCAAGATTGTTAAACTAAAACAAAAAAAATAATCATCCTATTATATTAAAGTAAGTATACAATACTCGTATAATTAAAGAACAAAAATTCTAGCCGTATTTTATCTTCAGTATTATTTAAAGTACTACCTCGTTCTTAGTATTTCTCTTTTATGTAAAGACTACTTCGTTTTAATTCTAGCTTTATTGCCTCTAAATCATATTAAAACGTTATTTTAGTAGTGAAACTGCGATGAGAGAAATATTTGCCTAGTAAACGACTTCATCTGCGGTAGGTGTCTTCACTAGAATTATTAAAATTGCGCAGCGCAAGAACTTCAATTAACCAACAGTATCGTCAAGAGAGGAGATTGCTAATGACCTGTCATTACTGTCAAATTAAACGCGATCCGAAAGTGCCATCTGAACCGTTTTCCACTCAGCTGTTTACTTTCCTAGAGGAAATTGTGACGGCGAAACGTGGTTGACAGACGCGACTTTTCTTTAAAAAACGAAAGAGTGCTAATTTTTTTATGTTGATTTTGGTAAAGTTTCACATAAAACAATAGTTAATATGATACGTACGTGTAGAATATTAGAACAAAACGTTAAAAACCGGCCAAGTGCGAGTCAGACTCGCGCACAAAGGGTACTGTACTATTATTATTATAATGGAGCAAAAAACGGCAAAAAAACACGTTTGTTGTATAGGAGCCCCACTTAAATATTTAGTTTATTCTGTTTTTAGGACGGAAATCGTCCGGCTATCACGATCTCTCTTTTGTAGTAGAACTTTAGGTCTCTAGAGGTTTAGGATTTCAATTTGAATTTAATCACAAAAATATCGAAAACACTCTTTTATACAAATATAATTGAAAAAGTGAGAATAAAAACCGAAAGCAAAAGCTTTACACCCCTTTAATAGATGCTAGTAAAGCAAAAAATTCAATTGCGTATATTTATACTCATTTAATCTTTCCAAGTTTCCATTTATAGTTTCAAATAAGCTCTCACTAAGTTCAGAAGGCTTACAACAACATTCCTAAGGCACATCTGTAGCGAATATTTACAAAGCGGTTGCAACCAAACGAGGCACACAGTGTAACTTATTATAAAATCGGTATTTGATGATATAAGCCTCTTTCTTGACGCTTAAGCTCAAATTAAAAGAATTAAAACAAATGACGCACACAATGTTTTGTTAAATATTGATGTTTTACAGTAATATAATGTTAACTTTCGAGTGTTACTTGTACCCGCAGTCAAATCTTTAGATAGGTTTTACGAGACCTATGTAAAGAGCTGTAAACATGATTTTGAAACAAAAAAAAATATTCTCCTTATACATCCATAAGGAAGACCAGTGCCCTAGCAGTGGGGACATTAAAAATGGCTGATGTGACGATGACGACGAAATAAATAATAAATAAATAAATGTTGTTGTCGTAGTAAATAAAAAAAATGTATATTTTTTATTTTTTTATTGAATAAAACAAAATTATTTATAACTCGCCATTTGTTTCGGTTTTGACAAATTACTTTTCAGTTGCGTCTTATTTTATGGTGTTGTAGATTTGCCGACGAAAAAAAAGAATATGTGTTTTTTTTTTTAGGTTAGATTCCACCATCATTTGTTTGTAGCGGTAACTATTAATTTAAAAATGGGAAAACGCATAGAGTTAGACAGCTTTACTAGTAACTATTTTGTAATATGTGGCTTTGCACAGAAGGCGGAAGCGGGTCGAGCAAGGGTCGGTTAGGAGTAGCACGGGTCGGTTAGGAGTCGCGAGGGTCGGTCAGGAGTAGCGTGGGTCGTCGGTCAGGAGTTGCGTACGTAGGTTGGTCACCAGTAGCTCAATACTCAATTATTTATTGAAAGAAAGAAAGAAAGAAAGTAAAATATTTATTGACGCATACAAATAAACATTAAACTAGGTAGGTAACAAAGAAAACCGTGTTAAAAGTATGCCGTCAACTAGGTCCCTGCCTCAGCATAATGTTACAGCGCCAGGAGACTGCCACTGCAACGCTGGTATTCTGGAGGGACCTTAATTGAGGACATCGAACGGACGTGACAAGTTAAACAAAAAAAAAACATACATACAAAGTAACAGATAAAACTAGATGAAAATAAAACAAAAAGAAGTAAGGCTGTAGGCTTCTAAATTCTCTCTTCTCTTTTACATTCAAAAAAGAAAAAATAATAATAATGAAAATTAAAACAACAATTAAGACAAAGTTATTTTAGATGAGAGATTTTATAGCTCGCGTATATTTCCTTGTCCTTCAACACACTACTCGCCCAACCTATACCCATTTTGTCTAAAGCAGTTTTGGAGTTCTAGCGTTAAGGTAAGATAACCTTGAATAAGGACGGGCTATTTCTTATTGCAAAAAAAATAGTCTTGTATGTAATTTTTCCAATCACCATAAATAAACATCGACATATCCGTAATAAAAATACTTAGCGTCAACTTCTTATGTTCATTGGAAAACTTGATATGATATTTCTTTTTTGCATTCCGACAGTTGTATGATCAATGCGTTTGTTGAAGTATGAAGAGATCATGTTTTGTCGCTTTCATACGGTGACTGGTTCCGTCATATTGATTGGAGAAAAAAACGGATTTCTACCGATTGTATTGTAAGACCAAACGAGATACAGCTAACAAGGAAATAATACTTAAAGTAATAAGTTAAATTATAAATTAAGAGCTATAGATGTTGGTAACTATAGTTTATATGACCAAATTAATGTTGAAGAAAATTTTGAATATGAGAGGCTCGCTTCCATCGTCAGCCTTATCAATACTTAACATCAGGTATCATGAAGGTAAGAGTCTCCCCGTCGTTCACAAAAAAACTCATTTAATTTTTTTTAGGAGATTTTTACAATAGTACCGTACTCCGTGTAAAAATTTTGAGCTTTTTAGAAGATTTTCTAGAATGTAAAAGTTTGATATTTTTTCATTATTTAAATAAGAAATATCAAACTTTCTTTCTTTCTTTTATTGAAAACATTCTATGGAGATTTGTTTGTAGTTTATTTCACGGTTAGATTAAATATTATTTTTCATTGAAGGGAAATCATCAGATTTATTTATTTAACTTTATTGTACAGAATACAAACTGTAAAGTACAAGAGGCGGAATCAATACTAAAAGTATTCTTTGCCAGTCAACTTTTAGGCAAACAGATAACAGCGAAAGCGGTACAAATAAATGAATGATAGAAAGATATATAAACTACAATACATACTTACATATATACGCAATACATATAAATAATATACTATAGTATTATTATTATATATATAGTTATCAAACAAATTTGTAGTCGTAGTCTCCTTAACATCCTTTTGCGGTATACGTTTCTGAAACTACCATAATCAATGGTAATAAATACATACTTATCACAAGTTCTTAATGAAAATTAACGTGGGCTAGATAATTGGTGTGATTGTATTTAATTATTATTATTATTATATAAGACGGAAAATCTTATGCCATTAAAAGATACATTCAAATAACATATCTATTTGAATGTATCTTTTACTAGCGGATCCCCGCGGTTTACCCCGCGTGGTGCCCTTTCCCGTGGAAATATCGGGATAAAATATAACCTATGTTACTCGGGAGAAATGTAGCTTTCTAATGGTCTATGAATTTTTTTAAATCGGTCCAGTAGTTCCTGAGATTAGCGCGTTCAAACAAACAAACTCTTCAGCTATATAATATTATAAGCATAGATGTTAAACCGAGTTTTAATTTAACAAGCAAACATTACCACTTAAGACTTTCTTTATCTTAACATTGCCGATATGTAATTATCGATATAAAGTTGAAGTAAGTACTCAGGTACTTTGCTAATTTTAAAGATAAACTTTAATTTCAGATGTTCGGTCGTTTTGATCTTTAGATCCATATAAAGATTATATTTAAATACTCATAGTATGTAAATGAGAGAGAAATACTGTATAGAGGTAAGATCGGCTTAAAGATCATATCATCATAACATGAAAGTGGTAAATTTTAAATAGAAAATATTGGAAAATATTAACTCGGCCACAAGTGAATTCTCAGACGGGAAGTGAATTCTCACTTGTGGCCGAGTTAATTTTTTCCAATATTTTTCTATTTAAAATTTACCATAAGTATAAAAATAACATTGAAAAATGCAAAAATTACAAAATCATAAACATGAAAGTGCTTGATGCTTCAATAGAAAACAGCATACCCTCTGCGGTTAGTGTTCTTGACATATTGGTATCAATTTCAAGGTATATTTTGTTTGTTCTAGGTTTAATTTTAGAGGTTTAATTGTTGATTTTTAGCTTAATTTTTTTACTTGAATTTTCGCAACTAAAAGTATATATGAAATGAGAATTCCAAGTTGAAAACGTCTCAATGAAAAGTTACTCATGCATGATATTGTAATAAAATGGAGATAAATACATACAAAGTACGTCAAACAGGGAAATATCTGCGGTGTACCACACTCTCCGTGCCGTAGATATACTTTATGGTTCGGATCTAGTTACCACGAAACGATAAGCTTATTACTATCGCTGATTCAATCGGACTTAGATAGTTCTGCAATAGTTATCTACTACTTGCAATAGCCACTGCCAATATTAGTTCGAACAATCAAACGGTATGTACTGTTGGAAATGTATTCAAATAAAATACTTATTATTAAATAAACAATTGCTTCCGACCTTGGTACAGTGATGGTCGTTTTCTGCATGAAAAATTAAAATTTTATGATTTTTAAGATTTTTGTATTTTCAATGCTATTTTCATACTTATGATAAATTTTAATAGAGATATTAAGGAAAAAATCGCCTCGGCCACAAGTTTTTCTTATCTATTTTTAAACCTGCTGCCTTTGGGTATCCGGCCCACTACTCTAACCATTGACCAAGACTGACCAAGGCTTGGTAGCTCAGTTCGAGACTGAGAATAACTTGTGGCCGAGTAGACTTTTCCAGTATTTTTCTATTAAACATTTGTCGAATTTATTTAATATTTATTTAATACTTATTTATTTATGTTAACAATTTAAAAATTAAAACGACGAGTCTACGTGAATAAAAAAGTGAGAGCTGCTTGTGTGTTAGTAAACCTATCATAATGGAAAACTTTGAATGTTTAGATGTTTTTGACTCGATCACGCGAAAATGGCTGAACGGATTTGAATGGAAAAAGCACACAGATAGATTATTTATAGCCTAGATTCATGTGCATCTGAATTATGGCCTGCGCAGACGACGGACATTGAAGGACTTTTTGTCCGGACACGACTTTATTACTAAGAACATAAAGTTGAATAAATAACGAGGACTATCGCGTACTTTTCACGGATATACGCGGTCTAAGTTCAATCTTATTTGGTTAACAATAAAGACGTGTCGCGGACAAAAAGTCCTCCGTTATCAGTCGTCTGCGCTAGCTCTTAAGTGATTCTTTTCTATTTTTGGTTAAAATTTGCATCAACATTTAGTCAAAAATAGTCAAAATTCGTAACACAAATAAAAAACATGTCACTCATCAAAAGAGAAAGAAGTAAGAGCCCCATATGAGGATACCACAATTCACATATTTAGCAAAAGCGCTACGCACCAGTTCTCGGTAAATAAACTATCTGTCGGGAAGTTTAATACCAAAAAATTGTACATAATTTACTTACACAAACATAATAGGTATTTAATACAAACATAGGATTTTATTCTGATGTTCTTACGAAAGTGATGTACTTACAATTTGGAAGTAAAAACTATAGGTAGGATTTGATTTTTCAATGAATTCATGAAAATTTGTTAGCAAAATATTCCTAACTAAATTATAATAGTACAAGCAACAATTTGTCACAAATTATATCACGAACTGTTTCCTCGAACGTTCAGCTGCTTACTCCAACCTTATTACTATAACCACCAAGTTAAATGTGCTAACATTTTATACATCGATAGCAATTCAGATTTACATGCACCAACCTACGATTTAATCAAGGAAATGTGTTGGCCACCATAATCCTGATTCTAGTAAGATTCTAGCTAGCTATAACCTACTTTAGACTGAACTAGGCTAATACTATTCTAGTTTTGGTGCATTATTACGTAACGTCGCGTGATCGTCTCGTTTCCTTCACGTCACGTGGGCAAGCTGTTTTTTTATTGACACCGTTTACTTCCACGCTCTATACAAAATGAGGCAAGCTTTTAGAATAAACTTGGCCAACTTTTCGTCTTTGTTTATTTAAGTTAGATGTAAAAAGCTACAACTCAACTCCTTATCATGGTTTAGAAAAGTAATAGGATCGGAGTTTTCTTTATACGGGAAAACCTTTATCTTCTTTAGTCGTATCTTACCTGACGATAAGGCTGAGGGTGGAGTCGCGCCCCAATACGGAATCGAAGATTTCCAGACCACAGAGATGGTCTTCTTCTTCTTCTTCTTATCGAGTGAGGATTAGTGGCCACCTCTAGTGTCAGAGTTTATCAAGCTGCCTATAAGGCCTCTGACTTGGCTTAACGACTGTAATCAAATGACAACAGCGGGGACCGACGGTTTAACGTGCCCTCCGAAGCACGGAAGCGCTCAGTTGTAATGCCACTGTAGGGTCACCTATCCGACACCTGACCGGGCCGATCTTTGCTTAACAAACGTGATCGAATACGATCAGTCAGTCAAGCGCGTCCATGAGCGCTTCAGCGCAACAGAGATGGTAAAAATAATGAAATTTAGACCTCCAATAATGAAAAATGAGGCCCGGAAGAAAACCAATAGGTTTGATTTATTGAAATAAAACAACTTTTACGGATATCAAACGCGCTATATTTTGAATGAGTTGTAATTGTCCGTTATTTTTAGGTTTTTAGGGGTTTTTTGATTTACCCGACGTTTCGGCACTTATTCAGCTGCCGTGGTCACGGGATGTCTGTACTGGACCACGGCAATGAACAGTGAGCGCCAAAACATAAGATGTATGTAGGTTTGTTTTAGTCGTTATTTACTAGTGTCGTTTCCGCTTAGCTTTTTTTCTCTCCGCTCCGCATCCGCATGGGTACAGGGACTTACTTTACCACTATGCCTAAGTCTAAAAAATATTTGGTAATTTACCAATAAATATAATGCTTAAAGAATGTTATACTTATCGCATAAGGTTTCATGATATCAAATTGGAGATGCTTTCCCGAATATGTACCAAAATAGGAAAGTAGATAAAATCGAAAGTGCACAACATTATATTATAAATTTATAGCGATGACTGCGTATTTCTCGTAACGCGACCATGGCACATCTTCCGTGGACATTTTACAAGCAAATATCGATCTAAACTGAAAGTTGTAAGGTTTACATTCTATTCAATCGGTAAGTGATAGAATAGTAACTCGTGTTAAATCGACCGCGAGAGAGTGATGATGAATGACACAAATGAAAAGCGATATCGTCAGACGATTTTTTCTCTTTTTAGATTGATAGTAAATTTTGCTATTTTCCGCTTTACGAACTATCGGCAAACTACAGCATGACTGCACTGCTTTGGGCCTTTTACATTGCATGTAGTTGCAGATTAACAACAAAATTTACAGTATTAAAATACTGTGAAATCAGCGTAGTAATAGTTTTAGGTTCATATTTTTTTAATTAACTTAACTATTTCAAGTTTACAAATTTTGATTTACGCGAAAGTCTGTTTTTCATCAATTCATTTCAATACTAGTATTGAAGAAAGTCACAACATTTTCGTATCAAAGCCATTGTAAACAGTTTCCAAATAATAACATGCTACTAAAAACGGAAATGCTAATTTCATAAGAGCGGAAAGGAAAATAAGTCATCCATTGCAACTGGACAGCAAAAACTCACTGAAAACCGCTAAGCTCAAGTTATAATTTCACACTTTTTTACTACCAAAGTTATTAATGTTTGGAACTAAATTAGTTTTCATTGTGTTCCTGTTAACGATGGACCAATCGATGTCTTCATCGAGATTGAATTTTCCATTATCTTCACTTGTGGTAGCATTAATGCTCGGTCACACTGGCTAGTTTTCAACGATCAAAGAATACTGAACTATAAATTACGTTTTGGCAAGTCCTAGTCGTTAACCTAGATGACATCATTGTTGTGTATGGGCTGATTTTTAGGGTTCCGTACCTCAAAAGGAAAAAACGGAACCCTTATAGGATCACTTCGTTGTCCGTCCGTCCGTTCGTCTGTCAAGACCGTTTTTCTCAGGAACGCGTGGATGTATCAAACTGAACAATTACAGTACAGATAAAGGAAAAATTGCGAAAACCGTAAATTTTTAGTTACATCATATAATAAAAAATGTTTTACGGAACCCTCGGTGCGCGAGTCCGACTCGCACTTGGCCGGTTTTTTTGTGTAAGTAAAGGCACATTATGTAACTAAAAATCGTGAAATAAAAACTTTTTATAAAAAAAACCGACTTCAAAAAAAACTTTTGGAGTCGGTGCCGGCCAAGGCAAGAAATATAAAAATATAGTTAAATAACAGAAGTGCAATTTAGAATGCCTTGGCTGGCACCGACTCATAAAGTTTTATTTTATACTTTTTGAGGCCATTTTTTTTTTGTTTTCTAGACTAATTTTGAATTTTGACCTTGAGTGCGCCCTTACGTCGCTTGTAATAGCGGCGGCGGCGGTTTTCGTAGTGCAAATGTAAGCCGTACGTGCTGTTAATAGTACTTAACATGTTACATCTTATCGATGATCTTTAAAAACCACCAATTACTGCATTTAACCACAACTCTAATTGATGTTTACTTGCAAAGTTATCTTTAATTTAACAGTAAACCTCAAACATATTATGATAATGTTGACACCTGCAACTTGGTGAAAGAAGGAAATACTTCTTGACATAGTATGCATTTTAATCACAATAAAGCTACTACACAATTTTTGCATTTGGCAATACAGAAGTCAACAACTTCATAGGTATGATAAATTTAAAATAGAAAAATATTGGAACAAATCAACCAATATTTTTCTATTTAAAATTTATCATAAGTAAAAAAATAGCATTGAAAAATGCAAGAATTAAAAAATCATAAAAAAAACTTCATAAGTACCTACTTATCAAGTTTCAAAATATAAATCAATACCTATTTTAGTTATAAATGTCAGAATTTAGACAGTATGAATGAGTTCTAATCTAACGGGTTTGTCACTCGATATAGAGTTAACTAGATTCGTATCGCTTCAACAGCTCAAAGAAACATAATTTTTAGTTATACGTTTTAAGTGCACATTATCTGATAAATCGTGAAATTACGAGAAGAGCATTCGAAAAAAATAATCAAACTTTTTTTTGCGGAGTAGGCTGTGACTAGTAGTAATCACGTCGGGGAAACAAAAAGCTATGAGTACCTACTATCAATACACAATTATAAAATATCGTTTATATTTTGATTGATTATATTTTAATTTACAATCAACCGTGTTGATTGTAAATTGTAATCCAAAATTGTTTTCTAATAAAATTTTAAAGTGATAATAATGCATGCATGAACAGCGCGAGATGCAAACACAGACAGTATTTAATCTGCATTGATAAAAAAAGTTCTGAATTGTCGCAATTCTCAAGATAAAAACCACCGAGCATTAATAGGCTCTTTTAGCCGCCAACAAACAATGGATATCATCAAAAAATCATCCACAAAAAACCGCCAATCATCGTGTTGACTGCACAATTTTACACTATGTATTTCTGGCGGATTTTTCGGCGTTCGGCTGTGAAATTGGCTGGCCGTCCTTGGCGTAATTCATTATGAAACCACAGATTGAGACAATAGAGTACGTTAATCTGCTGAATCGTTAGTCACTTGTTTTTTTGTGAACTCGACCATTTTGAGTAGACAGGTAGCATGATAGGTGACAAAGAAATCATTGACTTTCTGGAGTGCCTATTACTCTTGTGTTTATTATAATATCTATGTCCTAATTTTTTTGGCGTATGTAACCGCCCTGGATATGACCACAGATGTGGTAAAAGATACAGAGCAAATTAAATAGCCAACGTTTTCATTGAAATTCTATTGATATTTCTAAAATGTTTAATACAGTACTTATGTTAATTTTTTCTTATTTTCTTCTTAATCTCTGCATTATATCATGATAGAAATCAGTAGCAGTTGTCAATCACGGCCAAATTATTTGAAAAGCTGATTGTTAGCCTGGATTCTCCATAATGTTGTATGACCACAAGATTTTTTTAAACTAACATTTGCCTAATAGCAGCATACTTCCTCTTCCATAATAAATTACCGACATCACCGGCTTCCGGGATTGCGCGCGATAAATTATAGATATTTTTTTGAAAACCACAAATGTCGCGAGTACCCAGGAAAACGTAGCCAAGGTTGAGTTAGATTAACAATCATTTTCATAGATGACTTCATTGGAGGTCAAGCAGTGCAAACTGTCAATCACTGTCAAATGAGATGATCATTATCGTATTTAGGTAGGTAGGTATAGATCGCGCCTTAGGGGTGATTGCGAACCCTACCCCCCGTGACCAATGGCGGCCTGGAGGGCAAGTACTAGGAGTTTTAGTTGGTAGTACCCGCCCAGGTGAGTCCAACATTTCGAATCGCCCCTGCACCTGGGGGCGAGGGATGCGTAAAAGCATTTCTCCTAGTATAAAAAAAAAAAAAGGTATAGATCGCGCCAAACTTCTAGTCCGCTCTGAAGTTGCTTCGCGCAGGGATGCAGTCAGACACATAATACTTAAAACTAATAAGACTTAATTATTATTTGTCTGATTACATCCCTGACATAATACTTAAGTCTACTATGACTAATGACGACCTGTTTGGCGCAGGGGTACTAACCCCACCTTCTGCGCCAGAGGTCCCGGGTTCGATCCCCGGACAAGACAAATATTTGTGTGCATGAACATGTCTATTTGTCTTGGTCTGGGTGTTTAATATGTATATTATGTATTTATTTACAAAAAAAGTATATAAGTATGTTTATCCGTTATCTAGTATCCATAACACAAGTTCTTTATGATACTTAACGTGGGCTAGATAATTGGTGTGATTGTATGGAAATATTTATTATTTATTTACTTAAGTATGACGAGTCTGACTGTATCCCTGAGCGAAGCAACTTCAGAGCGGACTAGAAGTTTGGCGCGATCTATACTATAGAACGGTAGCCTCGCAATTTCCCGGCTGATTTACTAGTGAGAAATCGCTTTTACTCTACCATACTATATAACTAGCTTCCACCCGCGGTTTCATCCGCGTGGTTCCTGTTCCCGTAGAAATATCGGGATAAAAAATTTAACTAACTCTATGCCAAAAATCAGGTCGATTGGTTGCTTAGTTTGGCCGTGAAGGAAGGACAAACAAACACGCATTTATAATATAAGTTAAGATTAAGGTTAGGATAATAGAACACAAAATGAGATTACAAGAAGTTGGTTGTAAAGCGTCGCCTCTCTTTTGCCCGAAACACAGATGAAGGTAGGTAGCAAATTTTCTTTAATTTATGATTTTTGAATTTTTGCATTTTTCAATGCTATTTTTATACTTATGATAAATTTTAAATAGAAAAATATTGGAAAAAATTAACTCGGCCACAAGTGAATTCTCAGATGGCAATCGAACCCATGACCTTTGGAAATCCGGTCCAATGCTCTAACCGCTGAGCTACCGAGACTTGCGAACCACCGTCGAAATTTTCCAATACTTTTATATTTTTAATACGCTATAGGCCAGCGCTGTCACATCAATGCTAGGAATATCCTTGCTTGCAAGAAACATCTTTTCAGGTGTTTAACGATCGATTAAGATGCAACAGCCAATAATTTTTGAATTTTTGCATTTTTCAATGATATTTTTATGCTTATGATAATTTTTCTTTAAATTAATCGCGTTCTTATTACCCGACGACGACGCCTGTTCCCACGGGGACAATTTTTTGTGGACGAAATGCGTAACATGCTCATATTATTTACGTTCTTTTGTTCTCTGCTCAATACCTAAACAAGTAAAAGTGACTTTGTCAACGTAAATATTTTTTTAAATCTCCATACACACTTTCATTCCTATTTGCAAAAGTTTGAAGATTTATTTTCGGTAAGTACGAAAGTCACGTTTTCCCGCGTAGTTTAAAAAAATAACTATGTATTTCGCTTCATTAATATGTAAAAAGAGGCTGCTAAACAATGGAATTATGTGAAACAAGAAATTATTTTTATCAAAAATCTAATCCTATATAAGTTATACTTAAGTACAACTTGTGTGTGCCGTGTGGTGACGGCCTAAGAATACAAGTGTCACTACTCCTTTACAAGCCTGGGATGTCGTAAGAGTCGACTAAGAGGCTCGACACATTGAACACCTGTGCGAGAGAAGGAAAACTTGAAACAAACCCTCACCAACCCGTCTGGCCAGTGTGGTAGCAGTAGGCTAATAGCCTCCTATGATCGCCACAATAGGCGTGAGCTAGGAGAGGCTTATGTCCAGCAGTGGATGTCCACAGGCTGATGATGGAAGTACAACTTGTGAATAAAAGTAATGGGCATTTTTCTTGCTTTCCGAATATGGATATCATACTTATAATAAAATGTAAGTAAGTTTATAGCGATATCATCTTACGAGTACCTACAGGAACCAACATCAAAGTATCAATTTCATGTCCGGCCTTGAAACCTAATTTTGATGCATCAATATCCAATTATTTCTAGAGCTCGAACTCTTTAAGTCGTAACTTGACGAATATAATTGGATTTCGGATCACAGAATCAGCCTTTGTTTTCTACGAAAAGCAATTTATATAATTGTAAACATATTTCTATACAAAAACGTAATATTTATTGTTTGGAACTATAAATAAAATGAGAACAGCTGACAATAGATTTCCAAGATGCTTTTAAATTGTCATGTTAGATTTTGTCAGCAAAATATGACTTCAAAATGTCATATTATTTTTATTTGTCGTGCTCTGGATTCTGAACAAAGATGCACCCAGCGAAATAAACAATCCAGACAACATTACTTTATTAGTAAGTCTATATTTTGTGTTACTTAAAAGTTTTGAAACCTTTTTTATTCCCCGGCTACTATTCGATCCAGCGAGTGCTCGTGGCAGTCACCGGTAGACTCCTTTTTTTTTAAAAAAAGAAATCGCAATTTGTATTTTTTATGAAAACAATTTGAAACTTGACAACGGTACCGTTTTTTGAATCCTTGTGTCTATAACGCCCAGATAATGCCTCATTCGAGGCAGTGGGATGCCATATTGGGGGGTGCAGTGGCACTGACTATTTTATTAATGTGACCGCAACCGTGCATCAAATAGGTCCTCCCAGAATACCAGCGTTGCTATGACACGTCTGATGCCATGTCATGGCAACATAAGCTGAGGCAGGAACCTAGTAACCTTAGACAATAATATCACTTATTTAATGTTTGTTTGTGTCATATTTAAACAACAAAGAAACAAACAAAATCAACTTTATTGCACACGATACAAAAACAGACATATACAGAGAGAATGACGAAAAAGAACAACACACAATAGGCGGCCTTATTGCTAAATAGCAATCTCTCCCAGGCAAACTTGGGTGTGAGAGAGAGATAAATATAAATAATAGGATGTAGGGATATGGGTGCGTAAAGAGGTTACGAAATAATATAGTTATGTACTAATAAAATAAATACCGAGTGAGGAAATATTTAGCTAGTCACGATAAATATTTAGTGTTTGTTTTAATTTTTTTTATCTGTATTTGTTATATGTAATTTTGTTCATGTGGCCTTTGTGTTATTAATAATTTCTCTCTCTCTTTCTCTCTCTCTCTCTCTCTATCTCTCTCTTCTCTCAAATCCTTATTTGTACAAAAGAAATCGGGAAATAGTCATAAAACTGAAACTATATGGTTAGGTATCGATTACTTGAAGCTTTGTGACAATATAAATAGAAAATCAATTTAGATGCAATGAAATACATGAAGTAATACAAAAGAATTTGATAGAAATTTCGTCTGCATACATGTATGCACCCGCACCCGAGCTATATTTAGTCAGCGTTCGTTTTATAATTTTAGTATAATCAGATTTGAGTGGATCGCTGCACATCAAAGTGCAGGAAGAACTATTCGATTTTGTGGTAGTCCATAGCAAACACGAAACCGGAAAGCAGTATCCTCGTTTTTGCAAAAGAAGAAATTCTGACTTTTCTGATTATAGTAAATGCATTTATGTTTATAAGTTACAATTCTGTCAGTGTCCAGATATTCTACGATTATTAAATCATAAAAGTTGTTAAGTTTGTAACTCAATTACGTACATATTAACTCACTCAATTACATTTTGAATACATAAATACCATGATTCATAATATAATAAAAGAAGGGCTCTTTGAATTTCAATTAAAAAAAATTCAACCCTACGCGTTTGTCGAGGATTATAATTTAGGATTTTTGGTAATGCATAAGCTCGTATCTATTTTAATACTATTTCAGTACAATTACTGATAGGTATAGGTTTTTTTTATAACAAGGCAACTTAAAATTTTTGACTCAGTCAAGAATTTACCTAATCGTGATCGTGAAACTTTAAAAGTTGACTTTCTGCTGCACTCTACGTAGCTGCATTCACTTAACAAGTATAAATATATCATATCATAAAGCCATATGTTAACCGAATTAGGTTCAAAATAGATCGGGCTTGTTAAGAGGAAATGGGGCTTCTGAAAAACATGTTGACACTAATTGATATAAATGATTGTGAGGAAGCTCAGATTCTTATTTTAAAGGGCGTTGTGGACATAAGTAAATTTTATCTTATTGATTAATGACTTACTTTGTCATAAAGGGGCTATTTTAGCAAGGTTTATATAAAACAACAGACATAGCATTACTTAATTAATAAACTACTTATAGGTTACTCGCGATTAGTCTTTGATGACTTGGTATTGGTACCTTGTGCGTTTTCCAATAATTAGTATAAGTTTTACCGCACAAAAGAAGACTAAATGTTCAGGTACGCAGTAAGTTATCACAGCCTGCTCAAAATTTACAAAATGTTACAGTCAAAATATCTGCATAAAATTTCAGAGCTTTTGGTCATAACATCACTCCCTTCGCAGCAGAGCACCCAAGGGAAGAAAATGAATGAAGTCTCGGTAGCTCAGTGGTTATAACATTGTGGCCGAGTTGACTTTTTCCAATATTTTTCTATTTAAAATTTATAATTGTATGAAGATAGCAATTTTCAATAACAATGCAAACATTCAAAAATCATAAATGGATAAAGATTTAGGCTTCCATAGACAACATTTGGCTTGGCATTGGTTGGGTCCACAGACATAGATCTAAATAGATCTATGTCTGTGGTTGGGTCTAAAAAGTTATCCAGAAACAATACATTTTGATAACTAACATAAACAATTAGACATACATACAATTTCTTTAACTACTATCGTTGACCGACGCCGATACGATTACCAATAATTGTTTAATAAAAATATTTCACGTAAGTACAAGTTTGGCTCCGTTATATTTAAATATGTATAGATGCTATTTTTAAAGCAACAGACCTACAAAAATACAAATTTCTATATTTATGCTAAATTCTTCACAGTGCATTGAACTGCAAGATGACGCATCCACGCAGATCCAGATTTGGACTTGAAATAAAAGCCTATTCTATATATATTCATTTAATATATCAAACACATCGATTGAATCCTTTCTTATACAAGCACACCCTTAAAGCCTTTAAAAAATATTGGACATATTGCGGAAAAAATGCGGAAAACAAGCCACGCCCAGGGTTCCGTTCCAATGGGAGAACCTACATAAAAGGTTCCTATGCTTTGTCCTATTTAGTGTTTGATCTATCTAGTATGTATGCGACATTTCATCCAGATCCATATTCAGCTGTTTTGGCGTGATTGAGTAACTAAAATGTATCCATCCAAACAATCGCATTTATAATAATAGTAAGATAATCCCAGTAGTATAATCCCAACGAAGAAATAAAGTTATTTTTCGTAGGTAGACTTCTAAAAAGCTAGTCATCCCGTGACCACGGCCCTAAAAGGTGTAAAAACGTCGGGAAAACAAATAAAACATACAATACACGTAATTAGGGTTACGTACCAAAATGGTAAAAAGGAACCCTTATTGGTGTGACTCAATCTGTTTATCTGTCACAGCTGGATACTTCAAGAACTACTAATGCTATCAACATGAAATTTAGAATGGTTTTAGATGACGTTTGCCCAATTATTTTGGGCTACACACATTCTCAAACATTTTTTTAAGCCGCACGGCCGCATAGGCGATTTCGACTTTTGATGAAAAATAAAAAAATCTAGTATATTTACTTGTTTAAAAATTATCACATAAAAATAGCATTGTAAAATGCAAAATTAAAAAGTTATAATTAAATGGCTGTTTCATCTTAGTCGATAGTTAAACATCTGTAAAGATGTTTCTTTCGAATGCGAGGATATTTCTCTCATTGATGAAACGACGGTGGCCAACACCATAGAAAAGGTGAATATACTAGAGAATTTCAACGTTTTATCGTAGGTTTCTGTAGCATAATTGGTCAGTGCATTGGGCCGGATTCCCAAGTTGAGACAAGTTGCTTTTTTCTAGTATATTTACTTGTTTAAAAATTATCACATAAAAATAGCATTGTAAAATGCAAATTAAAAAGTTATAAAAAAAATAGTCAAAATGTAGGATGTGCATAGTGTAAACTAGCTTTACGTTTACACCTGTTGGTCTAGGAAACGATACGATAATAGACGTTAAATTTGCAACAACGAAATCGATCTCTGATTAGCATAATCCAGTTGTCATGGTTGGGGCCGTAGATAATGGCTAATGACAACCCAGGATTTCTGTGTAATTAATATGTGCAATGTTATAATTATTAGCATACGAATGTTCCTTTATTCGATTTTGTAAACAACTAATTAATCTATACGAAAATATTTATGATCAAAAATATTTTGAAAGTAACTGAATTAAACGAAACGAACGTAAAAAAATCCCGAGGATACGGTATCTGAAAACCCTTTCAGATACCGTATCCTCGGGATTTTTTCGAAACGTTTGCAAATCCAAAAACAAACATAAAGAACACATAGGTTTTATCTTTTTAATCCGTTAAAGTTACTCTGTATCAATGAACATCTAAGCGCAAAGATAAAGAAAAAATACTTTTGATTTAAAAATATAACCACTACAATACAAGACCAACTTCTTTGCTTTGTACCTCTCGATAAAGTAGATAATAATTTTGTTAATCTAAACAAGACGCTAGACATTGCGTGCACACTAGGAACTGCTATATCCGGTAAAATAGTCAGAAAATATTGTCATCAGCCATTTTTAATGTCCCCCCCTGCTGGGGCACTGGCCGTCTTTATGGATGGACAAGAGAGGAAAATATTTAAATATAATTAAATACCCACTTGTGCCTTGTAGAATGTTCATTGATAAACAAACCAATAGACTTAAAAGCGTACATTTGATTACAAAAAAGCCCAACGACGAACACCACCATTTATAATTGATGCACTATTTTCGTTGCACCGGATACGGACAAGTGTCGGAATATGGGTCAGGATGGAGAATGTAGCAAGGGTTGCCTCCTGCGATTATAATTCTTAAATATTTTATTACTGTACTTAAAATACTATAAGAAGTGAAGGGTAAAATACGTTTAAAGTTATTATTTTCAACATACTCCTCGAAATCGGTATTCTAAGTCATAACTCCGTAAGGACCTGGAGGAGCCAAAGAGTACGTAGCCACTCCGCGTTAGGCCTAGCGCACACTACCATTTTTACCCACGACGAGGTTGAGTGGAGTGTAAAAAGTTTTGGAGTTACGACTTAGAATATGGGGGTTAGTCTTTAAATCATTTGATGCAGGAGACTTGTAGTTTTTTAAGTAATTTTAAACAACTTAGTTGTACTTATTTGAAAAAATATAAAGTTAAGGTAGTGTGATGCACCTTTGTGTTAAAAAAATACTCATCATTATTTTTCTCGCAATCAACTGAATAAAATATGCCGCTAACAAAATCTTAACATAAACATTATTCGAGACTAGATTTCCAGTTTATAACAGCCCTGACTGAATGCATTTCCTTTTATCTGTTTGTACTGTTACGGTGTTTACGCAAGATGGTTAGTGGTTAACATTGTTGCATATGGACACAAGATGCGTAAGGAAATGCACGGAATGTATGTGTACTATCGATGAGGGAATTAAATAAAATACTTCTTCAGCACTTGGAGGTTTATTATTATAATTTTTATAAAATGATCTGTTCACATTGAGGTTCCAGGCAAAAGTGGCCTAGGTGACGCGTCACAATTGCAGATGTTACTTAATTAACTTGTTGACAGTCTGTAGCTAAAATGGAGCGAATTTCCATACATTTATAGGTTATATTAAATGTCATGCGAATAGTAACTCAAGTCATTTATGATACTCTGTATTTACGTTTCGTTACACTCAATGCTATATATTACATCATACCCCTTTCCAAAAAAAAAAAAAAAAAAATGATTTAATTTTTTTTTTTTTTTTTTTTTTTTAATTCTTGAAATTTGCAAGAAGTTTACAAAAAAAATACTTACTTAAACTACATTACTTAATTACTTTAGGAAAACATGATTCAGAAACAGTAAATTAGTTAGTGTAGGTACAAATTTATGCTCACAGAATGTTACACACTAATTAGGAACCAAGTCATATTATTTCTGTAACTGCACACTCACACCTGCTTATCATCAGATTATTGAGATCGAACATGATAAGAAGTTCTTGTATAAACAGAGCCATTATCATCCCTAATGTCATAAGATCTAAAATTATTATTATTTACAATTGTACCTTGAATCCATTGTTTCTTTTGCGGATCCATTTTAAACCATACTTTTTGATTCAATTCAAAGTTACTTCTTTCTTTAACATTCTTATTATAATAACTTATATTTCTATTTTTAGTCTTATTCATCTCAGTCTCTACATTGCAATTTAACTTTGGTACTAAATGCTTATAGCTAGAGGGTAACTTAGTTTTTAAATTCCTGTTCATCATTAACTGAGAAGGTGTGAAACATGTACCTGATACTGGAGATGACCTATATTGCAGAAGGGCAATTCTGTAATCTGTTTTATCATCATTACATTTCATTAAAATCTTTTTAGCTATCTGTACTCCACGTTCTGCCATGCCGTTTGACTGAGGATACCTTGGACTTGAGTATGTGAATTTAAAACCCCATTCATTAGCAAACTGTTTACATTGTTTAGAATCAAATGGAATGTGATCTGCTACTACCTCAGATGGTATGCCAAAACATGAAAAAATATCTATAAGTGCATTATTAATACTACTTGCAGATTTATTAGTAATTAATTTTATGTCTAACCATTTAGTTGAGTAATCATAGATGATCAGGTAACTTTTTCTTTTAAAGTCCATGATGTCTATTCCTATTTTCGAAAAAGGCAACTTGGGTACGTCATGTGACAATAAAGGTTCTTTAATATTATTATTTTGATAAGTCTGACAAATAAAGCATTTCTTAACAATTTCTTCTATGTGAGAATCAATATTTGGCCAATAGTACAAAGTTCTAGCAACTTGTTTCATTTTTGTTATTCCTAAGTGACCTTCATGCATTTTATGCAAGATTGTTAGTCTAAGAGATTGCGGAACTATTAGTCTATCATTCATGAACAATAGTTTTTGATCCATTGTTATGTTCTCTCTGAATTTAAAGTAATGCTTTATATTATCAGGTATGTTTTTATTTGGCCAACCATGCTGTGTAAACTCAACCAATTTGGATAGATCTATGTCCTTAGACGTTTCAGTGATTAGTTCTTGCTTTTGTTCATCAGTACATTGCAAATAGTTTGCTAGACCTATACAGTGTATTACTTCAAACATGTATGATTGGTCATCCTCATTTTCATCTAGGTATGAGCGAGATAACAAATCTGCGATATGCATTAAACGACCTTTTAAATACTTAAATTCTATGTTATATTTTAACAATTTTAGTTTCAGTCTCTGAAGTCGTGCTGAAGGAATTGCATGAATACCCTTTTTTAATAGACTTTCTAAAGGTTTGTGATCATTTAGTATAGTACATTTTTTACCATAAATAAAATAGTGAAACTTCTTAGTTGCCCAAACTACACTTAACAGTTCTTTTTCTATTTGTGAAAAATTTTGTTCTGCATTACTTAAACTTCTGGAAGCATAGCAAACTGGTTTTCCATTTTGCATTAGACAACAACCTAATCCATCTTTACTCGCATCACATTGAATTGTAACTGGCAAAGTAGAATTGAAATTTTGCAGTACTGGTGCTGTACTAATGCACTTCTTTATTTTAGTGAAAGATGTTTCATGCACTTCCGTCCACAACCAAGACACATCCTTTTTTAGGAGGGTATTTAACGGTGCGGTTAGGTCAGCTAATTTATTAACAAAATTTCTTAAATAATTAACCATTCCCAAAAATATTTGCAGCTCTTTTTTGTTAATTGGACTCTTGATGTTCATAATAGCTTTAACTCTGTCAGGATCAATTTTCATTCCCTCCTTAGAAAAGATGTGCCCAAAATACTTCACTTCAGGTAGTTTATATTGAAATTTTCTTTTATTGAATTTAACATTATTTTCTTTTGCTCTTTCTAACACACATTTCAATATTCTATCATGTTCCATTTCATTTTCAGCACAAATCAATAAATCATCACAGTATATTACAACACCAGGGATATCACCAAATGTTTTTTCACTGTATTTTTGAAAGATTTCTGATGCTACTGACAAACCAAATGGTAATCTGAGAAATTTATAACACCCGAAGGGAGTACTGAATGCACATAAGTTTGCTGATTTGTCTGTCAATTTTATATTATAAAAACCATCTGACAAATCAAGCACAGAAAAAATTGATTTATTACTTAATTTGTTTACTATTTCTTCTAAAGTTGGAATTAAGTGATATTCTCTTATTAAAACCTTATTTAAATCTTGCGGATCTAGACAAATTCTCAAATTACCATCACTTTTTTCAATTATAACAAGATTACTTACAAATGATTTTGGATGTTCGACTTTCTCAATAATCTGATTTTCTTCCAAACTTTTTAATTTATTAGCAAGGCGATCCAATAATGCATGTGGGACTCGTCGTGGTGGTTTCACAACAATCTGTGCATCTGGTTGAGTGTGCAGTTCCAGCGATGTATGAAATTGTCCTATGCCCTGGAAGAGTTCAGGATATTGATTAATAATTACATCCTTGCTTTGGATGTTGACACTGTTAATGCAACTATTGCTTACATTCGCTATATTAATATTGTTTGCATTTAATAGTTTTAGTTCTATTAATGAATTAAGACCCAATATTGGACAAACATTTTCTTTTATTATCAGAAATTCTGTAGGTACTTTTCGCAATTCATCATTTAAATGTATTGTTAATATTACTTTGCCTAACGGTTTTATTTTGTTACCTCCAAATGCTTCTAATAAAACTTTTGTCTCAGACCACTTAGGGTTTTCATCATCGACAATCAATTTAAAATCTTTTAATGAGATAACATTGACTTGGGCCCCGGTGTCACATTTATATGTAACTTTCTTATTATTAGTTTTTAATGTTTTGCGCCATTCATTCTGGTTACAAGACACTTTTTTAGTTCCAACTAAATGACAGACTTTGACTAGTCATAAATCATGTACAAAGTTATCATTACTGGTGTTTTCATATTTCTCAATGGATTCAATTTTTTTGTTTTTACATCCCTTAGCAAAATGATTAGGCTTATTGCAAATAGAACACATTTTACCAAAAGCAGGGCACTGCCGTGGGCCATGTTCCCTATTACACTTCTTACAATGATAAAAGTCTTTACTATAATTGTTACTATTTTGGTCAGTTTTATGACTTCCAAATAATTTATACTTAGCTTTAGGGTTTCGGGCAGTGACTGCATCCACCTTCAAAAGATCTTCTTGTTTCTGAATTATTTTGATATGTTCTTGTGATAGCTCGGCTGCTCTGCATTGGTCTACTGCGGAATCCAGTGTCAAGTTTCGGTTCTCCAGAAGTTTCCGTTGTAAGTTCCTGTCCCGAATGCCCATGACAATTTTATCTCGTAACATTCTGTTTTCTTGATCTTCATAGTTACAGCATTTTACCAGTTTTCTTATTTCAGCGTAGAAACTATCAAAAGTTTCTCCATCCTCTTGATTTCTGCTGTTAAAGTTATATGTATTTATTATCACATTTTGCTTCGGTTCAAAGTAATTGTCGAATTCTTTTAATAGATCCTCAAATTTAGGTGTTTCCTCTGACTTTTTTAAAATGTTAAAATAAATGTTTTGTCCATCCTCACCTATACAGTTGAGCAAGATGGCGGACTTCCTTTTATCTGCTACTTTTTCCAAGCCTGATGCCAATATAAAAACTGTAAAATGCTGCTTGAAGTTTCTCCATTTCGTCAGCATGTCACCAACTGCATCCAATTGAAGTGGTTGCGGCATCTTGAATTCGAATGGAGTGCCCATTTCTTCAATTTCTTCCACGTGTTCTGCCTGCGTTTCTAAGTCCCTGGTTCGGGCTTCTTCAGTTTTCATATCAATCTTCCTTTATTGGTTCTTGAAGCGGCTGCGCCATGTACTATCGATGAGGGAATTAAATAAAATACTTCTTCAGCACTTGGAGGTTTATTATTATAATTTTTATAAAATGATCTGTTCACATTGAGGTTCCAGGCAAAAGTGGCCTAGGTGACGCGTCACAATTGCAGATGTTACTTAATTAACTTGTTGACAGTCTGTAGCTAAAATGGAGCGAATTTCCATACATTTATAGGTTATATTAAATGTCATGCGAATAGTAACTCAAGTCATTTATGATACTCTGTATTTACGTTTCGTTACACTCAATGCTATATATTACAGTATGATCAATTGCGCCAGTTTTAAGATGAATCTTTTTATGATTTTGTAATTTTTGCATTTTTCAATGCTATTTTTATACTTATGGTAAATTTTAAATAGAAAAATATTGGAAAAAATTAACTTGGCCACAAGTGAATTCTCGTGAATATTCGATTCCCGTCTGAGAATTCACTTGTGGCCGAGTTAAATTTTTCCAATATTTTTCTATTTAAAATTTACCATAAGTATGAATCTTTTTATTTTAGTCTAGTTACCCCTTAAAAATTATCATCACCAGAGTTTTTTTAATATCTTAGAAAGTTTACAAAAGCTCTTTTAGCCATACCTATTATTGTTTTCTTTTCAAATCAAAGATCAAAAAAATATAAAGTTTCGCCTAAATTAAATTCCCATCAGCGCTTGCTTCGCAGTCATAGGAATTTGGAAATTTTCAGAATAATTAGAAAAATCTATCCTACCTAATATTGAGATGGCGCACGAAGTACAATAGATGCAAGCATTTCTATCCATAAATTTCCTATAATAAAAACAAAAGAAGGATACAAGTTAAGCTCAGTGGTTGAGGGTTCCGGGAGAAGCCCAATTCCACCTTCACTTCTTCTGCCTTGTGTACGGATATAGAAAGGATAAGCGATTCCGCGATGAAGAAAAAAATATACATGGGGTTTAAAATACAATAGCCATGTTACCAGTACCACCCGCCCCTTTTATGGACCATATTGAAAGAAAGAAATAAAGAAAATCAATTTATTTGGGACAAATTACACGTTAACCTAAGGCAGTACACACAATGAACATTAAAATTTGTCCCAAAACGGACACGACTCAGCATAATGCGTGGTCTTACGATCCGCGCTGGTCTTCCGTCGTGACCGGTTTTAATTGTAGCTTCTGGAGATTAGACGAATACAAATAATCTAAAACAAAAAATAACAGATCTGCCACAAATCATTATCATCCTAAATTCCTAATCGACCTACAGAAAACGGATAGGTAAAGGAATCGGACACATCCTAACCATTTGCCACTAACCACTAGGGTAAGTAGTTCCTACTTTTTCCCGTGCCTTAGCGAACCTAGTTCGATGCTCGAGTCACAATTTGTATGTTCAAATACGGATCTAATGGATACTTCAGTTGCAGACTTCGTATCTTCGTATATGGAAGGGATCCTGCACAAGGTTGACTTAGGAATGTTGGCGACATTTGATGACAAGAAATCGAGCAAGAAGGCATCGAGTAAGTAAGCATGAATCGGATTTTATATAGAGATCCGTATGATTGAAATTGGTTTTAAAAATGTAGATAGGTAGACTTTTGACTGTCTGTCTAATGAAGAATTATCAAATATGGATGAAAAATCTTAGTATCAATTCATCAAACCCGAACCGGACACCGGTATCCAGAGAACAATTGAATATCTACTGTGTCACATAGTCCGGGGCCTGGAAGCTTAATATTATCCACTTAATAAAAGGCAACACCTAGGGTCTTTGTTATAAGTAAAGTAGGAGTTATTGAAGTTACTTCTAATAAAACTGAAGCTTTTTATTTCTGAAAGGAATGCATGCAGCGTGGTGGGTAGAGAAAAATTTCAAGTTCGTTTGAATCTTCTCCTTGGCGTGTACTCTGGCTTTTACCTATTTTGAAAACAACAAAAATATTTGGTTGTCTTCTCATTTTTTTAAAAAAAATTGATTATGACTTAAAATTTTCAGATGTGTAAATGAGCTCGGCTCCGTTTAGGTATTATCTTTGAAGTGACTTTCAGGATCTAATACAGAACCCTAAAACCCTTTTAAATTCATCAACTTTTTTAATGGCATTTTATTAGTCAGCGTAAGTGGGAATGCTAATGGCTCATACCAATGAAAGGATCTCTAAGAAGCCATCATAGAGGCCTCATACATCACACTACCATTATAAAAACCCTTCTAGGTATGTCAATTTATAGAATTGAATCAAACCTTTTTACACAAGTTGGGTTGGAATATGGCTCAACACGACGATACATTTTGAGATTTGTGCAGAAACGTTTCGGAAAACAAAACAATAACGATAAAATCTTAATTTATGATAAATAATAAAATTGTTTCAGCGACTCAGCGTTTTAGGTAAGTATAGGTAGGTAGGTACTCGTATAGTATTTTACATTATAGTTCCGAAACAATATTTCTCTGTTAGCCCTAGGAAATTATAGAATACGTTAAATTAAGACGACGGATAACGGAGGACTTTTTGTCCGCGACACGTCTTTATTGTTAACCAAATAAGATTCAACTTAGACCGCGTATGTCCGCGAAAAGTACGCGATAGTTGATATTTATTCAACTTTATGTTCTTAAAAATAAGGTCGTGTCGCGGACAAAAAGTCCTTCAATGTCCGTCGTCTGCGCAGGCCATAAAGTTGAGCATGGAGATTCCCGTAAATGGCAAAGAAATAGGTAGGTACTTAGTCGAATTAATCACAAAACAGTAGGTACTTAAAGTTGGTTTCTGTAAACAAAGACGACAAAATCACAGATTACTATAGTGACAAAACAGTACCTACATAAATAAGTAAATAATAAAACGAAATAGACCCATATCTACCTACTCCTTATAGATTATTACATAGTCACAACTTACATTACTTGCTCGCAACAACATACCCAGATAAAATCCTTTTCGCCTTAAGAACTTGGATACATTGTACCGACTTATCGTTTTATCTCCAAGAAAGCCTGATGTAGAAGCACTAACCGTAAACACTTACTTATATGTCGATAGAATAATCATAACAAAATAATACCAACCGATTGACCGGCGCTCGCCGCATCATGTTTGCAGACTTATCTCTATAAACCATCGAGAAATCACCAGGTTACTCGTGCAAACAAGGCACAATGTAAACTACACCTTAATGCTACACTGTACGTTCTAATTTTCCCCTATAATTATTTCGGTTACTGCAATAAATGATGCTTATGCTAAGGAAATATGTTTGCTCGTATGCAAATGTAGACCAGCTGCATTCTTGAACAAAGTGGCTGACCGATCGTGACTTTCTTTAGCAGGACTTGTATTTTAATCAAGATAGTAAATGCACTTAGCAGATGCTTGTTAGATGCTCCTTGCATTAAGGTTAGCTTGTAAAAACACAAAACGATCATCATGCGTAGGCGCATGAGGCTTTTTGCATTGCGGTTAAGTCTATGTTTCTTTTTAATACTCCGGAGTACGTAGACAGTAAATAAAATATTCATAATATTTATTTACACGTCTTGTGATATCAAATGATTCGACACGAGAAACAATCGACGTTCGTCTATAAACCACCTTTCACAGTTAACCTTTATGCTTAGGTACTTTTCTCATTCTCTGCGGTGAACCACTTGACCTACGGCACAGCAAAAAGAGGATTCGTAAAATTTTACGACCATTTTAAAAGCATACGCACTCGTATCCAATACGTTTAATACACCGCAAAAGAGAGCCAACATTAGCCAACTCATCTGTTTTACGATTCCAAGAATCGCGCAAACCCGCTCGAATATCGTAAAGGTGTGCTAAAATTATTCGCACGAGCATTCCAGTTTATTTCTGTAATGTGGAGTTACGGCCCAGGACACACGGCACCTTAATAGCCAGGAATTCCTCTCGTGTACGTCTCAGGCTAAATATTTAGCTAACGTTCTCAAGTGCTCACTTCCTTGACTCGAGTTACTATTTGTTCATTAGGAACGCCGCAATACAAAGTAGCGAGAATCTTCTCCCACTTCAGAATTAACATACAAACTTGCGTAATGCTTACAATGTTCTGTGAATTCTTAAGGAGATACTTAATGGGTTTCCTTTGAACGGAAACGAAGATAATGGAGTGGGTAGTTTTGATTTGAGAATTGTATGAGAAAGAACTTCGCGGCCTGATTGGAAGATTCATGAAGATGACAGATGATAAAGATTTTTACATTCATGAAGACAATGTCGAAGATTCTGCCGTACGTTATCTTCAAGAACGTAAGTGGTTCCTATTGACAAATAAACAGGTTGTACCTATTTCATACTCGACTAGTATGAAATACCTCATCACTATAAGTAGGTATCTAAAGAATATTACCGTTATCCAGAACTCGATACTGAATCATCTGTTTACTCAATAAACATACAATCGCAAACCCAATCCATTTGGCGATGCATTTCCGATAACGGCGCTCCAGTGTTTACACGAGACTGAGCCCTGGCTGTCAAGTTCACAGCTGATTTATGTGGCCGCGCCGTCTTCTTTGTGCGTCACTTGCGCGTACGTCGCCATGAATTATGGAGCTCCCAGTCGGGCAGTCCTGTCACGGCTGCCATTCCAGGATGGCGTTTAAATGTTTAGCACTTCAAGGTGACACGGAGTGTCGGTGCTTGTGGGTTAGTCGTTTTTGCAGTGATGACAGCTAATACGCAGTCTGAAATTGAAACAGCGATTACAGAAATATTGCTTTTTTTAATACAGGGAGTGATATTTCAAATTATAAACAGATTTTTAATCGGACAATTATTTGTAAAAAATACTATATGGAATCCCTTTTTTTCTCCAAATGGTTCAAATAAGTGAAACCCAATTTCAGTATTTTTTAAGAATCCTACCTTGATTGATGCTATCTTTAAAATATTCATCAATCGCAAAAATCAAACAAAAAGTTTGAGAGCCTCGATCGATAATACCTAAGCGCAAAGAAGTAGGTAAAGGTTTCAAAAACATATTCTGCATCATTAATGACTCACAAATTGACGACGAAGTAAGACACGTCATTTCATCTATTTTAAATCCTGAAACATCATTTCGGTACAAGAAAAACGATACCCAAGTGCAATGCTCGTTAAGGGAATGTTTTAGCACCAACCGGCTTAGACAGGTGCATAAAATAGGTTACTAATGTACCCAAACAAGAAGTGAATCATCTCGGGCGGTCGTTCTGTAGATATCTTAATTAGGTGTTCGTGTTTTCCACGCACGGTCCGAGAAATCGGGATGGAGAAATTATGAAGCTTTTGGTTCCATTTACGCAGAGCATCGTATTCGGTTTCTTTTTCAATTAAAACTGCAGTAAACGTTTCTTAATGGATTTTGATTAGTATAATGTTCTACCTAGCATAAGCATTATATCTCCTTCCGACTGTTTTCAGATTATGAAAGTTCAATTTGACTTCTCTCTCACTGTGTTGTGCTTTTTATATGGCATTTTCATTGTGTATTTAACTTATTTTGAATCCTAACTCGTGACTACAATAAGTAACTTACCTACCCCAATGCTAGACTCCACCAGTATACAATCTGAAAAGTTTTTTCTAGTGATCATATAAAAAAAGAATCTTACTCCAAACTTACGTCTTTTGACCACTACAAAAGTAGTAAAATTAATAGAAAATGTGAGTAAAATACAGTAGGTAGGTACATCGGACCTTTACTCCTTGAACTCAGCGATGCTACACCACACCAACTGTCTTTGAATCAAAAGCTAATTAGTATTCTTCTGTCTCTTTCTAGGAAATCCCAACGACAAGATCCTCTACGGCCGCCCGAACAAGCGGCGCAGTGCCTCATTCCCCGCCCCCCGCTCCCTGGACCGACGCCACTCCCTCAGGATCTTCGGTTCGTCCAGCAAATACCTGCAGCGGTGCGCCTCCACCAGGAGCCTCCATCACAAGAACGCAAACACCACCGATAGCTCGTCTTCCACCGATTACCCACCGAGTGTAGAATCTGCGTCGCCTAGTAAGTATCGGTGCAATGAAACTCTTTACATATTATTATGTCGTAGGCCAATCGTTGAACTGGGCCGATCGAGATCTGCCTGTGCACTTCATATTCATACTTATTCGTCATATTCACAGCTTCTTACTCTATACAAAGCTCAAGTCCGATCGTGCATGGAGTATTGTAGCCACCTCTGGAATGGCTCAGCTAAATACCAACTCGCTACTCTCGACTCGGTAGAATGCAGAGTCAGGCGACTTATCGATGACCATGAGCAGGTTAAAAACCTACATAGTTTGAGTCACCGCCGGCGCAGTAAGCTCGCTTGTCTGTCGATTTTCTACAGACTTTACTTTGGGGAGTGTGCATCTGAGCTGCATAACCTCATCCCGCCTTCACCTTTTTTCCATCGGGATACCAGACGTACTGCAGGCTACCATCCATACTTGGTTGCCATTCCAAACCCACGCACAGAGCGCATTAAGTCCTCTTTTATCATGCGAACAGCCATGGAGTGCAATGCTCTGCCGGCGTCTGTTTTCCCGAGCACATACAACCCAAACCTCTTAAGGTACAAGTGAACAGGCTTCTTCTGGGCGAACTCGCTCCATCTTAGACCTCATATGCTCCTCGGCCAGATTGAGATCAAGAGTAAGCCCATTGAATATAAAAAATATACTACATTTTCAAAGTTAGTAATAAGAAATTAGGTCGAAATAGATGAAGGTACTTACGCTTGGGAGATAACTGTGTATAAGATCTTAGCTGCCGCCTGGAACCCTGAAAACTGCCAGTTCATACCATTACCGATGGTTATATACGGAGGGAAAGATATCACGAAACACCTATTTTAATGGTGGAAAGATAGAGAGCTGATGCATTGAAATTATTTTTTATTGTGGGGATAACTTGTTTTTTATAACCACGAGAATGTGAAAGGTGAATCTTCACGAAAGCCAAATCTCCTAATGAGCTGTTGCACTAGGAACATTTCTTAATATCTCGCGTGTTCGTGTTTCAGAGAAAGTGTCCCTGCTGTCCCGCTTATTCAGACGAAGCGGCCGCAGCAAGCAGACGCGCGCGATGAGCACCTTCTCTGCCCAGTTCCCGCCAACCGAGTGGTTCAACTCCAAGGCGGTGCACCTACACTGTGTCGCCACGCAGACCAACTCAAAGGTAACTAATAAGTGATTTTTCTTAACTACGGGGAGATGCGTAGCAAAGTTGCTGAAGGTGGAAGCACGCCTTTTCCGGAATCCTCAACCACTAGACAAACTGATTGTCCTATCTCCTCAACACAACAATGTTGAAAACATTGTGTTATAGCGTCAGACCTAAATAAGACGGTAGCTAGCCAGACGGGCTTACCACAAGTTCTATAGATACGGTCATCCGGAAGTTAACAGATATAGATAGGGATATATGTAGAGAAAAGAACATTTTGACGGTCCCGATGATGGCTGCGATTCAGATTCTGTCGTGGGTTCGATTCTCGCCCGCCGATTTCAGTTCAATAATCTGCTTCATATTAAACTGAAGAAATAACAATTAAATATATTAGTAATCTTGTGATCTTACTTAACTAGACGTCAATAGTACAAACTGCAAGTCTGATATCTGTTAATTAATGTTTCAGGAATCATTGCAGAGTCAGACATCTTTCATTTCATCGTATTACGACGGGTCAGAGATAAGCAATCGGTCGTCGACGCTACCAAGAAGGCACAAGAGGCATCTCTCCACCGAATCAGGTCTGGCTGGATCGGTGCACTATGACCACTCGCCTGTCCGCCACTCCAGCCCCAGTTCCGGCAGTCTACCCCGGTCAACGCTTAGCAGAAGTTCCACAAACAAAACCATTTTAGACCACTTTGGCTCACCACAAAGAAGCGACCCCAAATCAAGAGATAGCCCAAGCGGCAGCTTAAGGAGAGTCGATTATTCAAATTCTGACCACATTATGTCAACCAGCGGTCCCTCGAGTCTTGAAAGCACGAGCACCCATAGGACGCCAAGAAAAGATATCCGAAATGGGCATTTAGATCAAAACTCTCCCATAAAACGAAACTACACGAGTGGCAGTAGTGGCCACTCTAGTTTAGAGTCCCACATATCAGATCGTACTTTAAAACCGTCACCTAGTCACACAAACGCACAAGGTGCGCCAGGCCTGAGTCGAGCGCAATCTTTGGTCAAGGTACAAAGTCTACAAAGTTCACCTAAAAGCTTACACAAATACAGGTCCAAACCACCACTAGTTGGTGGGGAAACCGTAAAAAACGGTAAAAGCACATCACCTAGAAGTTCGCCAAAAAACTGCCCAAGTACTCCCAAAAAAACCGCTACCCCTTTGCATAAGACGTTAGGGTCAAAGGTCGAGAACCCATCCACAACCATGTTGGCGAGTTCTAACTCTAACAATTCTATAACTCTTAAAGTTACCACAAATACGATAACACAAAATGGTGGTGGCACCAACACCAAAGTCTATGTACAAAACTCGCCCGTAAGATCCGTTATTACTTTCGAAAATGGTAAAGTTACTGAAACCAGCAACGGAAGTAATATCTACATAATTAATGATGACAGGCAAGTTGTTTCTGTATCACAGAACGGTGTCTCAAATCAGTCGACTAAAAATCCAACTGAGACATCTTTCGACGTTTGTGTCGAGAAAAATAAATACCAAGAACCAGAACCTGTTAAAGTACAAGAAAATAAATTCAATAAAAACTCAATCAACGATACGGGTATGAATAACAATCGTAAACTATCTCTACAGATAGGTGGTGCCACGAATAATAATAGTTTTGTTTATAAAAACCAATTGAATAATACTAACGAAGTCTCTTCCAATCCCGCATCACCGGCCATCCACAATAATATCCATAATATAGAGGCAACCACTAACAGCAACCCATCGACTCCGACCAAAAGCTACGACAATATCATTGGTTCTTTAGGCAGCTTGAGGTACCAAAAGAATTCCTTCACCTCTGCAAACACAGGCATGCAAACAAACTTCAATTCAAACAGTGAATTAAAAAGTGTAGATTTACTGAAAAAAGCAGCAGCATTGCAAATGCTGAATGGTCTTCCGAATGTAAACAATCGAATGAGTTCAGACTCTATAGCGAATTTACTAACGAAAGCGATTGACCAAAAGCCGGTAGTTTTGGGATCAGAACCAAACTTGGCACTGAAAAACCAAGAACAAATTAAAGATATCAACACATCTGCGGAGAAAATAAACTGCTTAGATAACAAGCAGAAAAGGTACAGTCTAAGCCAGGAGAGTAAAAAGGAGAACCAAGATTTCTACAATTTTCCAAGTCTGAGCGATTTGAGCTTTAATTTTACTAGTTTAACCGCTCAGAAGATATTAAAAGGGGTCAGTATAAATAGTGTGGATACGCTGGTTGAGTTGAACATGGCTGCAAATAACACGGAAAAGCAGAACAATCGCGACGTCGCGGCGGTCTGCACGGACTTCGGTCTTGTATAGTACTTAAAAATTAAATATTTTGTTAAAATGTACAATAGTAGCATTAACCGTATATAATTTAAGATAGTTGTATAACTTATTCATAATAACTATTCATGATCATGTTTAACATTCTTAGATACACCTACATAATTATTTAGTTGAAACCTTGTAATCGATTAAGATTTTGTACTCCCAACTTATTAAATTATCTCTTAATACCACTGTATTCTTCTAATTACTTTTATTTGTTTGTCTTAACTAACTTAACATCAAAAGTATTGAAGTAGACATTATGTAAAATTGCTTAATCGTAAACAATGTTATATTATTATGAAGTACTGAATTCGTAGTTTGTACCACATTTATTAAGACAATAACATTCGAGACACCATCCATGAACGAGTGGCCTAAAGAAAAATTAAAAGACATGCAAACTTAGTGCCTAAATTTCGTATTAGGATACATATTAGTAAACTTGTAATATTCCATTTCACTTTAGATGTATCGCCAGCAATGATCAGTGATTATGCGTTAACTCAGCACTATTTTCGTGCCATCGCATTTGCAGTGAATAAAGTCGAGTACAAACTAGATTACCTAAACTCCATAAAACATATTCCATCCAGCAATGGGAATTTATAGGGATGTCTTTGTAAAATCTAAAATGTATGTCATGTTTAAGTGCCATAAATAAAACCATAGTATTACGCTTGATGTGAATGAACTAGGAGGGTATTCCAGCAAATCTGTTATGGTGTCCCAGTGAAAGTGTTACCATTAGTGTCCATCCACTTGATTATTTTTTTTTAATTCTCAATAGTCCTTAGGTTATAACGAAACTCTACTCGTACTATGTTGTATTGTATTGTATTCAAGTATTCCCAGGACTACTATTTTCTTCTATTACTTAGTTCCGTTTTAGAATACCCTCACTAAAATTAATTTAGATACAGTTTACCTTTTTTTTTCTGGTATCACAAGTGAATGTTAATTGAAGTAGCCGATGCCAAACAAATTGATGCTAAATGAAATTTCTAAGTAAGTTCCTACATTTTGTAATTCAATTGAAATGAACTCACAAGCGCCAAAAGATACCTCTTTAATCTAAAATCTTCTAATTATGGTTTTTAAATATACACAGTACAGCAATTTTTTTCTTAAGTTTATTTAAAACAAAGATATAAGAAAAGTTTTGTGAAGTCATTTGGTGAATAAGGGCTAATATAAAAAAAAACTTTATTCTTTCTCAAGAATTATATCCCATAGATAGCGCTGGTTTTCTCCTATCAACTTTTATATCTCTTCTTGATACAATACAACAAACTGTATTTAAATCTAATTTTAGTGAAAGATGTCAAAACGGAACCCTATATACTTATTTATAAGAACCATTGTTGCAAATCCCACTCCAGTATGATGGAATACCATCCAATATTAGGAATTGGTTTCGGAAAATTGGGTGTCCATTAATTTACCTGTACTTAAGTACAGATAAGGGTAATATTTATTCATTAGGGAACGATATTGGAAGTCATCAATGCAAATAAGTTAAAGGGTTTAGTAACGCCATTTGTAAAAATGTATTAACAATATAAGGTGATGCTTTAAAGGTTTTTTTATTTTCCTTTCCTTAGAAATTAATTAGGCTCCGACATAGTGGAAGATTTTTATGGTGTGTAAAATAATTTAGTACCCAGTCGATTTCCTCCTACTAAAAACTTTGGACGAATAAAAACCTTTATATTCGAAAACAATCTATACAGGTATTTACCACAGGGTCTAAAAAGGGTTTTCCTTTTAGTAAGTTTTCGTGCATTTAGAAAATTAAAAACAAATTAAAAAATATAATGAATTGTCAGAGAATTGGTTTAGGGTCGATTTTATTAGGTTTCGTTTAACCGCCTCTATTGTCTAGTGGTACAACCACCGGTATCAGACCCAGGGGTCCCAGGTTCCATTCCCAGCGGGGGTACATATTGTATTAGGTTTGGTTGGTGGTAGGACTTGTTGTAATTCTGCCTGGCTAGCTACCACCATAACAACAATGTTTTCAGCATTGTTGTGTTCCGGCGTTTGAGATAAGATAGCCAGTTCCTCAGTGGATGAGGATTCTGGGAGAGGCTCGCTTCCATCTTCAGCCTTATCAATACTTAACATCAGGTATGATGAAGGCTAAGAGTCTCACCGTCGTTCATAAAAAAATTATAATAAATCAAATTCAATTTACTACAACTTCTGTCAAAAATATTGCCACAAATAGCATTTTGATCAAATAAATTTATACTTAACTCATTTATTATTCATATAACTGCAGAATATTTCATTCAAGGAAATTTTTTAAGTTTTCATATAAATAGATCCTATGTCCAATATCGTCAGTGAACGATGCTATTGAGAGGCGATATTGAGCTGATGATGATGATGTAGATAAGTAACATATTGTTACTTACATTAAAAAAGTTAACCAAATCTGTAGGCACATTAAATAATATGTTTGGAAAAAAGTAATTGTGGTATTTTTCAATATAAATAATTAGGAATAAATCTATTTCTAGTGCTCAGTCTGTCTAAAAGAGTTACTAGTCTAATAAAACAATAACCTAAACTATGTACCTACTCAGTAAAAGTTTTTTTTTAATAAACTTACTCACTGATTAGTAGGACCAATGAATATAGTCATGCATTGCATAAGACTGAAAACTAACAATACAGCTAGACAGATAGAAATTATAAGCATAAATAGGTAAAATATAAAACTTTATTTAAACTAATTAAGTAACAATAAGGAAATGTTTGGAGTTGCTAGTCATCTGCTAAGAACAGGTTATAGTACTGTGTTCCATGGCGTCTGCTACTGTAGGTTCTATTTCTGTCTGATTTTTAATAGAATTTAACCAGTCATCAGTTGGATTTATTTTTTTAACTTCAGGATCAGAGCTGTCACTTTTCTCATCCTCGGTTACATTTTCAGAACATGTCACATCATCATCTTTATTATTAATACTAACTTCACACACTTTGGTTGGATGATTCTTGCATTTACTGAAATCTATATCACGGAACTTTTTGGTAATATCCTCAGTCCTCAAGTCAACGTAACATACACAATTATCGGTTCTTGTGATCTCCTTCATGGCAGCCTCTTCAATAGCTTCAAGTTCATTATTATCATCGTCTTTCGTCAGGTCATCAATGGTTTTGTACGAGTACATGTGATCATCATTTGGACTAACATAATCTTCCAATAAAAAAGTACTACTATCAAAATTAAGTTTTTCAAAGTCTATAACACCATAATTACTTACATTTTCTAAAAGTGTGGTCTCATTATCATAATGAATTTGTATGTTCTGAACACAATTTCTTACCAAGTCTTTGTCGTCTTGGCATTGTTTACGAAGGGCGTCTAGCTGCCTCAGAGTTTTTAGTTCTCTCGCTTTTAAGCTTGCGTATACTCGAGCAAAGGATTGTCTGACGGTCGACTTGATCTGTAAATATAAAATAACTTATTTACACATCGAACACAATATACAAAAAGCTACTTTTCATAAATAATCACATACATTTTCGATATTTTGGAATAATTCGTCAGCATCACTCGCCATGTTTACATGTTTTTTTTTTTACGTTTTTTTATTTGACAGCTTAATGACGTTGACGTATGATATTAATGTTGCCATGATGATAAAAATGTTTCCTAACTACTCTTTCTACGTAGTAGAATAATAATTAAAAAAGAAAAATCCCTGAAGAATCCCTACCCCCGTTTCCACTGAAGAAACATTTACAAGAAAACATGTTTTAAACGTCTAATGCGGCCACTGAAAGAATGCATAGTTGACAGCTCCTGTCCAGAGCCATTGGTAATTTTTTCACCCAGCGGCCCGGCGGCACTATATTTTGAAACATGTTTTCTTTTATTATTGTCAGTTAAAGCGGCGGTACAAGGCACAGTCTAAACATAAACAGTCGTTGCACAGCTCAGCCGATATAACGCGGTCAGACACACACACGCGCCGCTCGCTATCGCTACACGGACGGCAACTCGATCTCACTGGTTTTCGCAGTAGTCCGAGCCTGAAACAGTAGCGAGCGCACGTGTAGCGGCGCGCATCTATGTGAGTGCGACAGTTCGGTCGTTTGTATTGTAGGCAGTGCAAAGACTGTGCCTAAAGGCACAATCGCATAGGCATGCAGTAAAATGACAGATAGAACTGTCATTTTGTAAAATAATGTGGCTATCCAAGTATATAAGGCCCGTATTCTAGAACGACACTCAAGTGGAGATCTCTTATCAAGTATAGTTAGTAAGGGATGAACGTATTCGTTGCATGTATTTGCATCCCTTTCTAACTGTAGGGTAAGTGGTTCAACAGTTAACCACCTAATTTTCTAATCATGTTAGCTCGTTATTGGTACTTCAAAATATATGATTATTTGCGAGGGTCAAAGGAGTGGCTTATTGGCTACATATTTGCATTTAAGAAATGTTCAATTTACTTAGGGTTTTTTGTAGATATGAGTTTTTTTAAAAAATGGAGATTGGCTAACTGTGTCCACACTATTGTACACTATTAACCACAGGTTGTGCCACAGTTAACCAAGGTGTACACATTTAACCGCTGAATATGATTTCTTAATTTATTGAATAAAAAACAATATAAATTGTATGAAAATGGGTCTTTAATTGTTTAAAGCTTTTAACAATTAACAATTAACTTACAACGAATTATTAGGTTACTTTATAATTGCACACTTCAGTCTCAACATTATTTATTAATCTTAAAATGGTGAATCTTTTTAAATTATTTAAGTACTTAGATACTAACTAGTATTCTCCATCGTAAACCTATAGTTTTATTATTAGGTAATTGCCTAAAATAATTATCAATTATTCGTATTTAAATAACAAACATAAGAAGTTTAAATAATAACAAGAAATAAACAAATATCTGTACTTTTAACTTAACGTACTTTGTCACAGCATTATTAAATCATGAACTAGTAGGCAAATACTATTCCTAATGAGCTAGATAGACCTTTGTTACAAAATAAATAAAAACCTTGAAATTTAACTTAAGTTCGACTGTGTGAAATCAAAATATACATCAAACTAATAAGCCTTCGGCTGCTGCCAGTAATTTTAGGATTTGGTAATATATATTTAATATCTTTCACCTGTACTCCTGCTGTAGGTTCCAGAGGTTCACAAAATGTTTGACATGCTCTTCTTTTTAGTCTTAAGAAACACACAAAAAAGTCAAAATCGTCTTCGTCGTCTATTGTTTCTAAAATTTTCCCAACATAATATACAGAGGTTTTCTTAAATGGAAATAATAATATGACGACATATTCTTGCTCTTTTGGAATATAATTGCGCACAATATTGAATATAATCTGATAATTCTTTTTCTTGCTCTGATGTAAAAATTTTGTTCACCTCATAATTTGGTGTTAAACGTACCTCTGGATTTGCTTTGATTTTATTGACATATAATCTGACCGTCGGATATTTAAGCTGGCATTCCTCGCTTGCTGTTCTTATACTCATCCCAGATTTCACCAGTTCCATTGCTTTCCTCATAGCATCTTCAGTATGTCCTCCTCGTTTTCTAACAGTTGTTTTATTCCGGCCCATCTGTAATTAAAATAAGCAAGTAAACATATAACCACCACCTGGTACACAATTAGCCATGGTTAACTGTTGAACATATGGGTTTGGTTAGTTGTAGACCACCCCTCCCCGTAAAGCGTTGGAACACTATCACTTCAAAATTATTCATACAATTACAACCAAGCGTATGTTAATAGACGCACGTAAAGTATATTTACACGGTCAACATATGCAAATTTCTGTAATAATAAACTGAAAGATGTCAATCCAAAAAAATACTTACCTTTTTTTTATGTTTTGGCACTGATTTTTCACAATTTGTCCGAAACACAACTGTTATGCGTGAGAACTCGCCGCCAACTGGGGGGCGGGTAGAGTAACTGTTGCGGCATCGAAATCTCTAGAATGTACGGAGCGGCAACGACGCATTTGACAAAAATGACCGTGGATAACTGTGTACGAGTGGCTAACTGTTGAACCACCTACCCTACTTGAGAAGAGATCTCCACTTGAGTGTCGTTCTAGAATACGGGCCTAAGTGAAGTCAACATGACATGTGTGACATTTTCGACTCGCGATTTTTGTACTTGTTTTTATGAAATTTCTGTTGTGGAATCAATCAAAATTGTGCATAAATAATAATATGTTCTACGGGGTTACAGAAGTAAGTGTGTACCCAGGTTGCTGCTTATCCTTTCATTTACATTGTTAAAATAGGAGAAAAAAAAGGACGGTAATCAATCGGAAAGAGAGATCGTAAAGAGCAATGCCTAGTTTTAATTAGCACCTTTTCGAAAATGCCTGCACACTATTTAGACCCTATTAAGTGGATAGAGTATTTAAGTACGAATAATAGTTACTGAGGCAGCATACTCGTATTTCTAAACCGTATCCATTCCGAGATATATTCACCTAATAATCACTATTATTTTCTCGATTAAGGTTAAAAATAACTCAATTTTTGCAATTTTATCTGGCATATAAGATTGACCGATCATTTTAAATATATACTAAGTATAATAATATTATTAGATATAAAAATGAGTCGCTATTTCCCTTGGTCATCACATCACGCGTGCATGGATGGAGCCATTTCACTAATTCTTTATCTGTTGTGTTTATTAATATCAAGAGAAGGTTCTTATGAATGAAAATAATTAAGAAGTATACCTGGGGTGCAATTGCGTAAGGTAATCGTATTAATTTGACATTTCATATAGTATTCAATCGGCTGCAATTTGTATGGAATGACATTTATTATGATACAATATGAACTGTCAAATGAATACAATTGACTTTACGCAATTCCATAGCTGATGTGAAACCCTAACAGCCCAGCTAAACTATAAAAACACAAATAAGCACCTTAGGATAAGTTGTTTAGCGTGATAAGTATTTTCAATTGACTTATGAAATCGAAGTTATTTTGGTCAAGGTTTTATACACTGTAAAAATAATAATATTTCATAGGTACAAGTTGATAATATATAAAAAAAAATATTTTCTGCGTAATTAAATATGAAATAATAGTGATGAGCAGGTGCATTTATCTCAGAATCGATACGGTTTAGAAATATGCAGTTTCAATAATTATGTTCGTACAGGTAACGTAGTAACAGGTTCGTCGTAATATAGTACGTACTTATGTACTCTATCGATTGAACAAGGTTTGAATGGTGTGCAGGGATTTTCGGAAAGGCAAACTCTCCGGCAGGCCAACCCTCCATACATTTGTGGAATTGTCCTTTGTGTTGTGGAATCAATAAAAATTGTGCATAAATGATGAAGATGCGTAGAACGCATATAAACACAATTTGTGCACAAAAAACTAAGTAGGTAACCAGTAGAGAGATGTCGTATCGTACCGTCGACAGAGATCATCGCCACGCGCCACATCCTTTTTTTTTCTTCAAGTAGGTATTGAGAGCGCTTGCTTCAGGTTATATGCGTCTGCTTAAGCGTCTGCAGGCTTATGATCTCTATGATTCATGATTCGACCTCTTTCTATCTTGCTAAAACAAAGCGAAAAGTAGTACTCTTAAATTTTTTCATATTCTCTTTTTGTTATGACAAATTATTTTGTTAAGGTTATATAAATTCTGTGTGTTTTCAATCTCTGAAGAATCTAATAAAACATTTTACATTAGTTACATAAACTTTACATCATCAAAATGAAGTGTTGTGCAGTATCATCATCTCAGGAAAAAATGGTTTGTATTTTTTGACACTATTTTGAAATGAAATTTAATGTTTCTACTACCAAATTGTCATCAACTGATATTACTGGCAACACAAAAAAAAAACATATTGGTTATTGATTTTACTTTTGACAAGTCAGAAAAAACATCATCTCGGAAATAATTCGTAAATGGATTAAAAAAATTATACACTATAAAGTTTATCTGTCGCGTATTGTGATATAATAAAAAATGAGTGAATTGAGACACCGTCGCGGCGAGGGTGACGGGAATGAAAAAGTTGAAACGGCTGGAGAATCTGATCATGTAGTTATATTATTTATTCTATAAATCGGAACCCGTTCTCGGATATTTTGGTGTTGTGCTTATTGATGTTTGTTTGCTAGGTGGATTCAGAGGAAGAGAAGGTGCTAGAGGAGAAATATGACGAATTGGCTAAAAGTCTCCCTCAAGGCACTGACAAAACGCCAGAAATTCTGGACTCAGCGCTGTCCGGTCTCTCGTCAAGGTATGATTATCCATTTAAAAAAACCATTACCTATAGCGCTGTCCGGTCCTCGTCAAGGTATCCATTAAAAACAAAACACTCTGACCAAAAAACCATTACCTATGTAATTTATGTTAGTAAAGATCCTGTGAGTTTTGCTAACAGGTTTTGCAAATATGCATACGTAAAATAATATTATGAAAACTGATCTTTCAGAATTAAGTCCTTAGAGTAGAGCACATCACTATCACTAAAATGACTGTAATTATTAAGTTTTACATCTATAAATAGCTATTTATTATTATTAATTTTATTAATAAAATAATTATAATAAATAGCTAAATCGAAAAGTGAGACTACTATTTTTCTCATTGATGAAACAACAGTGGCGCCAACACTGAAAGGTAATACTATAAAAATTCGACATGTCCTCATAGGTCTCTTGACCGCTCGTATCCTGTCAGAGCGACATGAGACAAGTTGCTTTTTCTAATATATTTTCTCGTTTAATATTTACTACAGTTCTATTAATCTGAGTAAAAACATACTGATATTTTAAAAATGAAATCTTGAACATTTTTATATAATCCTCAAAATACATCTAAAACCAGTTCTTTAATAGCTGAAGGCTATATATATATATAGGAATAATAAGTATAAATAAAATTATACTATGGTTCACTTTGTAAATATGATGATAAGTAGGTGAATAAATAACTATTATTGCTTTATTTTAAATCTGCTCTATAATACAGCAGCAGCAAAATATAAATAGTATTTGTAATTATTGAGGCACAAAATTGTTATTGCCTACTTATCAATAGCATGGGGTCAAAATACGGAGAAGGTAAGCTGGACCAAAAATAATTATAATATTATAGTTATAAATTATTTCTCAAAAAATATCTCAACTATATGGTGGATCGGGATTTCAAAAAGGGAAGCCGACGGGAATCGGTATGAACAGACTCTTTGCCACTGCTACTTATCTTATGTTGCATAAACATTTTCTTTCTCATTAAAATTATAGGCAGGCTTAGTGCCTTAAGGACTACTAGTTCTGTTACTACTAATTATGGCATAATAACTTCTTAATAGATGGAGAAATTGGGTGATCCGAGGTATCTTCACATGGCTGATGATTGGGGCCTTCTGCCTCCTGATTTATGGAGGTCCTCTAGCTCTCATGATAACGGTAAATATTTCAAAATGTATGATAGATGTAATACATTATACCTTATGCCATTAGTTTTGTGTGTGTAAAATTATGTTATTATTATTGACAGGCAAGCAATTGATGCAACTGATACTGCCTATATCCTGATGATAGCACAAGTAATTTATTCTGTTTTTTAAATACTTGTCAAGTCAGTTTTTGAATTGATTGATGTTGGAAACAACATCATCTGGAAGTTTATTCCATTGTTTTACAACTGTATTAATATGAAGTTCTTTGATGGATTGCTATTTGTGATGCCGGTACGGAGATTAAGACTGACCTCTAAATATTTTGAATGTTTATTCCTCCGGTCTTGCAGTGTCGTGAGGTTGAACACTCCCAAACGTTCTTCATACGTGAGTTGTCAGCGATCTAGGTATTTTGGTAAAGCTTCTTAGTACCTTTTCTAAACTGCTTGATATCTCTGACAAAATAGGGTCTCCAAACCGGAACTGCCTACTCCAGAATGTGTCTGACAAACGTTTTATAGATTTTCAGCATCGTCTCAGAAGTCAAAGCCCCAAAAGCTTTTTTGATTAAGTAAATGAAGCTTTTAGCCTTTTTCGCTATGGTTGTAATGTGATTCTCCCATTTCAAGTCTTCAGAAATCTTAACTCCTAAATCCGTTTGTACTTTGACTTCTGTTAGAGAAACATCTTCTAATTTGTAAGACCAGTGAGGATTCCGACTTCCTATGTGCAACACCATGCATTTCGAGGCGTTAATCTTGAGAAGCCAGTTTTTGGACCAGTTAGCAATTGCATTCAGATCTGCCCCTAATTGTGTAATTTCAAAATCTAACACAATCCCTTTCAAAGGTGATTATTTATGGTGTAATTGTGTCATTCGCAATCCCTTAGTCGTCGTCCCTTAGTTTTCTTCGCAATACCTTTTAGAATTAATGATGTTTTAAATGAGACTTCATTTGACACTTCTCCATACATTTGAAAGATATTTTCGTCTGTCACTTTGCTCTTGCACTTTACAATGTAGGCAGTGTGGAAGATCAAATGTATAAATGATGAATAAAACTGGACCAAGAACCGAGCTCTGTGGCACACCACTAAGCACTTCACGCGGATCAGACAACTCATCTCCTACTCTTACTTGAAAGGTCCTATTCTGCAGAAATGCTTCTATCTATTTCTTCAGTCTGCTCATTTATTTTTTTTACAATCAGTGGGAGCTCTGACATTGATGACTTGCATTCTTCACACAAAAATGTAACATAGCGTGCAATCGTTTTGAGCTCGAACACTCGTATTTCGGTAGGCGATAAGCCGAGGCAGTCACCGCACAAAATCCTTTACAACAGTCACAAGTGACAGACATTGTTGTTGAATGCTAAAAACATTGTTGTTATGGTGTCAGACTTGGATAAGATGGTGGTAGCTAGACAGGAGGACTTATTATATGGAGGGGACACCAGCGAAGCCTGATGGCTCCCTAGCCAGAACTATTACACCAGGAGGACTTAAAGTCCTACCTACCACCTACCAAACAAAATACTTTACAAATATTTATATATATGTTTTTATTTCATAATTTGCTAGCAAGACACCATTGTGCAGAGATAAATATATAAAATTGTGTCATAACCTGGGGCCTAAGAGGTTAAAGTGTATAATTAGTTGCAAGTTTGAAGCATGCTGTATTCTGGAATTTGTGTTATTTCAACACTGATGAGAGTGATGCGATATTAATGTAATGCCCTTTATTTTTTACCAGGTCCTATGCGTCCAGGTGAAATGCTTTGAGGAAATCATCAACATTGGGTATGCCGTTTACCGAGTACATGGCCTGCCATGGTTCCGTTCCCTGTCCTGGTACTTCCTGATGACTTTCAACTATTTCTTTTATGGGGAGAACCTTATCGACTACTTCGGCGTCGTCATCAATAGAACGGTAAGTAAAAATAAGTTATTTTTTTAAGAAACCAACATGTATATTTTCAAAAGCACTAAACAAAATGATTCGGCTTGACATGACAATAGTTAGCTATGAACACTTACATTTACCCTATTCTTACAAATTAGTTTAAATAAAAAAAAACAGTTAACTCCAAAGTAAATGAAGGCAATAAAACATTTAAAAAAGGATTATTTAGGTATCTCTTCAGACATAAAAACTCTTATTGACGCCATAAAAAAGTTGAATGTGACAACCTTGACTGTTTTTACCTTGAAATAGGCCAGTTACATAAATATCGTTAACCCTAGGTATTGTCTATAAAGGTATATAATCAATGGGTAATGTGAAGGTATAGTTATTTCGTTGGACATTAGGTTTAAAATAGAGTGAACAAAACGTTTAGTTACAAGTTATCGAGTAATAAAATGTTACAAGCTACCAATTTACTTGCAGTAATAGCACTTAGCAGCAGTCATATACTCAAGAACGACTTATGTCCTTTATAAGGTACTATAATGAAAACAATAATAAACTTTACAATGCTATTTTTATAGAAATATTAAACAAGAAAATATACTATAAAAAAGCAACATATCTCATGTCGCAATCCCATCAGGGCGACATGAGACAAGTTGCTTTTTTCTAGTATATTTTCTTGTTTAATATTTATCAATAATATACTTATTAAAGTCTTAGGTACCTACTTAATAAAACAATCAGTTATTATCATAATTAAATCAGATTCATTGATAAATCATCGTCTGTCTGCAGTTTTAATAAAATGAGCTTAATCGCATTTGTTTGATTTCTTTTAGATTATTTCTCCCAATCGAGGAAGATAAGTAATCTTTTCGTTTTGCTGTGGGTATCGCCTAGACGACGGTCATTTGATACAGATAAAAGTTCATATACCTACTTGCCTGAAATCTACTTTCCTGATAAGACGCTTGTCTTATCGTGGGAATAATCATTTTTATTTCCTTCATAAAACGTTTGCAATTCGTAGATGTTTCCGAAATAAGTTGAGGAGACTTTTTTTTTTATAAAAGTCTAGTGGCCGCCCGTGGTTTCACCTGCGTGGTTCCTGTTCTCGTTAAAACATCGGGATAAAATGTCCATTTTATTTCTTTTTCATTATTTTTTTATGACCGACGGGAGACTCTTAGCCTTCATCATACCTATTCAATTAATCTAAATCCTTGCTTTTGGACTTACAAACATCCAATCTTTCACTTCACATTTATAAAATTTTTAGGATTAACAATGTCATTTAGAACTTTTTAATTTTGCATTTTACAATAAAAATTTTTATGTAATAAAATATAAATAAGGAAATATACTAGAAAAAAAACCACTGGTCTCATGTCGCTCAGACCCGAGCACAGGGGTTCGAGTCCCGTCAGGGCGCCATGAGACGAGCACCAGACCATTTCCTTATTTATATTTATAACAATGTCATGTTTTTCCTGATTTTACTAATCCTAACAGAATGATGCAAGCAATTTAAAACTTATTATTATCAATTACGTAGGTAATGGCTGATAATGTGAAGGCAAGTCATTTCGGCTCCATTATTAAAATTAGGCTCGCTGACATGGGGAATCCATGTATTACGTACAAGTATTGATCTATAGCTTAAACAGTATTAAAGACTATAGGATGTTGCATGAATTTTCCTCAGTTTAAGTTTCACTTCCTTGCAGAATTAATAGGGTCTGATGCCTAAATTGCTGATAATTTATGAAGTTGAGAAATTATATAGAAATAGAATTACCAAGGTTTAAAACCTTTTTTTTATAATAACTGGGCAGACATTTGGCCACCATCGTGCTTAATAAACAGGATTTGGTCAAAGGTGTTGCATTCTTACCCAGGAAATGCCTATTCACTCTCGCCTTGCAGAGGAACACATGAGCAGGCAGCGCATTCCATTCTTGTATCCCTTACACTTATACATATATACATATTAAGCTCTACAACAATTACCAAATTAAAAGACCGTTAAATAATTATATATTCCAATTATCACAGCATGATACTGACCGACTTTTGCTAGTAGTAACATAAAAAAAAACATATTTAATTACAAGTTTATGCAGTTTACTCCCGCTCAATTTCCATAATATACAAACATATATAAATATATATATATACCTACCTTGCCTATACAAAATACAAACTATTAAATATACAGATACAAAGTATTAGATATACACGCATGCATCGCGAAATTCAATTTTTATATAATTTTATTATTTATAACTACAACTACATTACTTAAACTCGGAGATAATTATCTGAAAGAACTTAGTACCTATTTTGTTAGTTTTAAGATTAGTACATTGTACAAATGTCCTAGAGGTGGAGACCTGGTGTCTTGTATTACGGGGTGTTTTCATACAAACTATTTCAAGCACCAGTCTTCACAAATAAAAAATACAAAAAAAATTGTTTAAATCTTACTTAAATTAACTAAGTAAATTATACTACATGTTTGTGTCATTAAGTAAGCTATTGTGTAGTTACTTTCCATATACTTATTGTTTGTTTGTGAAGAAATAAATAAAGATTATTATTATTATTACTTATCTGTGAAATGGTACTTAGGTAGTTAATTGCACTTGTGATTTTTTATAACGAATAGCTTAATAAAAAGCGCTGGTCGATCGCAATGCGTTTAGCACTGTACATCTATATTAATATTATAAAGCTGAAGAGTTTGTTTGTTTGAACGCGCTAATCTCAGGAACTACTGGTTCGAATTGAATAAGTAATTCTTTTTGTTAGATAGTCCATTTATCGAGGAAGGCTTTAGGCTATATAATATCACCCTGCGACCAATAGGAGCAAAGCATCAGTGAAAAATGTTGCAAAAACTGGGAAAATTAACCATATTTGAGGGCTTCCGTTGCGTGCGCTGTAAAAAAAAATATGTATGAAATAATTATTACTCTTTAAATAATCTAAAGAAATGTCCGCGACAGTATATGTCTATCTTTTTTCTGCAGTCATTTTACGGTACCTAATTCCTTTGACATATATTTTATTTAAAAACTTCTTAATCGCGATCATAACAACAGAAATTGACGCGGACGAAGTCGCGGGCAACAGCTATATTAAATAAAATACAATACATAATAAAACCTAACATCACAGTCATTGATCTAATTCCGAGTTTGTTTGCTTTTCTTATGTTGCGGATATCAGAACCAAAGAAAGTAATTTAAATATTCACGTTATAATTTTGATAATACCATAGAATACTAAGTATTACAGATAATACCTAATTGATACCCAAATATGAAACAGACGAATGTTCATCACGTGAATTTGTATCCCTAGGGGTTTAAAGATATGATCCCTGTAAGCTTGATCGCGGCCAGTTGAGAGATACTACATAATATTCGCCGAATAATCTCTTAATGAAGACCTTAGAACAATAAAATCACCTGATAGCCTTATTTGTTCTCCATCTTTCTTTGTATTTTGATACTTCAAATACCTACATATGCAATGCAATAATAAATTATTTTTTGTCTCCGATAAGTGTTGTTGTAGTTATCAATACATCATACGATATGACGAATGTCTGTCGTCTTATTGACTGTTTTATCTTCATCATGACGATCAATAGATTGTCTTATATTATATTCTCTCATATTTTTATTTGGCGATTATTATTGTGTCATACATAATCTATGAACTTGTTGCTTTCAATGTTATCATGTCGGTGCACAAGTAAATTTGAACGATTCACGCATATTAAACAAGATCGGCGCCCTTCACTATCGTAGCGAAGGCATCAGACGACTTCTAAACTATCGTATTTAGAGGTTTGACATGGCTATGTATCACCTCAGAAAATTTCAGCTTTCTAGCTATAGTAGTTCTCGAGATTGAATTATGCGCACACACGGACAGGGTCAGCACATAAGACTTCTACTAACGTATGCATAGCATAGTTTAGAAGTCTAAAATGGACATGAATGGTACAACTACAGATGCTTATTTTATTTACATTAATTATCAGTTTAGTAAGAAAAGCACTTCAACAGTGGTGCTGTGCTGTGCGTTCTCTCTCCTTATCCATCCATAAGGAAGGCCAGTGCCCCAGCAGTGGGGACATTAAAAATGGCTGATGACAAAGAAAAGTATAAATCTTTTTAGGAAAAATATTATTAGACTGTATAAGTTCCGAAAGTAACTCAAATTCAGGAACTCCTGGAAAAACACTCGTTCACTAAATCAATATATTTCATAAATACTTAAATTTAAAAATCTTTCTATGGCAAAACTTGACTAAGATTTCGTATAAAAGTCCGGTTTCCACCTTGCAGTCCTTGGTAGTTAATTACGTGAATCACTTAATTAGCTTATTAATTTATCGAATGTAAATTAAAGTTGGCGAATACGGTCAACTTAATTACAATTTCAATCTTCTTATCTGTATGAAGGTCATATTGATATTTAGGTACTAGGTATAATATTTTAAATACACAAATAACTTTGTATATCTTTTCACGAATAAACCATGTAACTAATTATGATAAAATTTGGCATATTACCTATCATCATCATCAGCCTGTAGACGTCCACTGCTGGACATATAATGCAAAAATAGGTGTAAGCAAACTTGGAATATTATTAACGATTGCGAAAAGAGCGATCTAATAAATACTACCAATAGAAAAATTAAATGTAATGAAAATAAAATAATTATTGATACTTACGAAATTACTTCAAAATATAATTCTCACTTTATTAATATTACGAAAGTTAGTCCAGATCCAAATTCAGTGAAATATCCTGGCTGTATAAAACATTGAAATTCGACTCTATTCATACCTACTCTACCCACAAATGACATCAAAATAAAAAACGTTATCAAATCATTAAATAATACTGGCGCTACAGGATATCGTCGTCAACAGCCTGTGGACGTCCACTGCTGGACATAGGCCTCTCCTAGCTCACGCCTATTGTGGCGTTCATAGGAAGCTATTAGCCTACTGCTACCACGCTGGCCAGACGGGTTGGTAGAGGATTTGTTTCAAGTTTTCCTTCTCTCGCACAGGTTTTCAATGCGTCGAGCCTCTTAGTCGACTCTTACGACATCCCAGGCTTGTAACTGAGTGGTGACACTTGTATTCTTAGGCCGTCACCATACGGCACATATTATACCTCGAGACTATTTCCTTCGCTAGAACTTGAGATCCCTAAGCAGCTCAATTTATTTTTTTGTCGAATAGTCGCGGGATAATACGTTTTAAATTATAACACATCTAAAGTTAATGACATAAATAATTGTAACAATAACATGTATTGGAATACATGTTTACAACAAAGCTGTAATTGAACAATTTAGATCTTTACTGTGCGAGGCAGAAATAGAAAATATTTTGCATATCCGTACAATGGCACCGTAAAGGTCGGGGTGATCCAAATAATTATTATTCGCTATTGTTCGTTGTTTGTTGGTGGCACTGTTCGATACGGGTTCGTAATGTTCTATTCTAGTATGTAGTAGCCAAGTATGGAATTGACGTTGAGTTTGAGACGTTCTCAACTTGAAATTCTTAATTCAGAAAGCAACCATATATCATATTCTATCCTACTAATATTATAAATGCGAAAGTTTCTGAGGATGTTTGTTACTCTTTCACGCAAAAACTACTGAACCGATTTGGATAAAATTTGGTACACAGAAAATAGCCTGGATTAAAACATAAGCCCACATTCCCACGGGAACGGGAACCACGCGGGTGAAACCGCGGGCGGCCGCTAGTACTTAATAATATGTAGTGGTATGTAATGCCGTTCTTGCGTAAGGGTTGGACCACATCTGTCAGCAGTCGGCGCGCTATCGCCCTTTTCCGTCGTCCATTGGGCCGATTCTCGCGCTGAGAAATGTCGAATGCGACATTTTTTGTTTATCCATAATTTATTTTTCAATAAAAAAAAATATGTATAGTGTAGTCACTACTACTGTCAAAATCCTTTAGTTTCAATGGTCTTCTGCAGTCCTATACCTAATGTTGAAGCTTGTTTTCAGTACATTTTAAATACATATTTCTGGCTTAAAAAATTTCGAATTCGACATTTCTATAGCTACAGCATGCGTCCGTCAGTCCTTCTCTGACAAGTGACGCTTTTGAACGACAGAAACGATAGGGCGACGGAAAAAAGCGATAGCGTGCTGATAGGTGTGGTCCAACCCTAATAGAGAAGTGATAACGGCTGAATGGATTTGAATAAAATTTGGCTTACACATAGTTAATAACCTAGGTTAAAACATAGGATTAATTTATCCCGATATTCCCGCAAGAATGGGAACCATAAGGGTAAAAGTGTGAAGGAGGGCCGCGGGCGGTCACTAGTGGTAGCTCTACTCCTGGGGCACTAGCCTTCCTTATGGATGGATAAAGGTTTTAACGACTGCAAAGATTTTAACAAATAGAGTCGGTACTAAAACAGCTTAACGTGCCTTGCCTTCTGATGCGAAGAGGAGCTCGAGATAATATTTTTTATTCACCCATCCCGTGACCGACCATTGCAAAAGATGCTTCACGGCTACAATCATAGGCCGAGCGCACGAACCACTGCACCAGGTACCGAGCTCCTCTAGTTATGAATAGATATGCTGTAAGATTATTTTCTTTGCCAACAGGGTTTCCTCAAATTCTTGGTGACGTACCACCGCTTCATCTCGTTCAGCTTGTACTGCGTGGGATTCGTCTGGTTCGTGCTGTCCCTGGTCAAACGCTACTATATGAGGCAATTCAGCCTCTTCGCCTGGACGCACGTCGCTCTGATGATCGTTGTCACCCAGAGCTATTTGATCATACAGAATATATTTGAAGGTATGTAATATTATGACTATTATTAATAGGTATTCCTAAAGTTCTTGGTGACGTATCACCGCATCATCTCGTTCTGCCTTTACTGCGTGGGTGGGGTTCGTCTGGTTCGTGCTGTCGCTGGCAAAAATGCTACTACATGAGGCAGTTTACACTCTTTGCCTGGACGCACGTCGTCGCTCTGATGATCGTCGTCACCCAGAGCTATTTGATCATACAGAATCATAATAATCGATCATATAATCGTCTCAGCCACATAACACCCACTGCTGGGTATAGCTCTCCCCCAAAAGGGAGGGTATGCCATAATCGCCACGCTTGGCAGGCGGGTTGGCGATCGCAGTATGGCCAAGTTTGTAGGAGACGCTGCTGCCCGTCTCCTGAAGGCTGAGTCCCATAGCCGCCTTTTACGACACCCACGGGATGAGAGGGGGTAGTGCTATTCTAAGCCGACACTACACAGCAAAGGTATGTATGTCAGTATTATTAACAGGGTTTCCTCAAGTTCTTGGTGACGTACCACTCAAGATTTACATAGATATCTAAATATTTATGTTTGCTGGACAATATAGATAATAACTACTTATCTAAAACTTCTCTTATTATTGTTTACTATATTGTGACAGGTGTTGTTCAAAGTTATCGTGTTAATAACGCCAAACGTTGAGGTCAGAAGGTCACCACGCCAACCACGCATGGCCGAGCGCATTGACATATTCCGCCTTTGACGAAATTCAATTTAATCTCAAATCAATAAAAGCGCACTTAAAGTGGTGAAACCTCGAGTGCTAGATATAAAAAGTTTTAGTACTTAAAAATTGCTATCGACACGGTAATAATAAGGTTAGGCTACAGTATTTTCCTTTCTGAATAAAACGAAAAGTAACCGTATGTGTCTTGTTCATGTTATATCATAAGATGTTCTCGTAGATATTTTTCCTTTCAATCTCTCAAAATAAAAATTTTTCGCCGCAAGATCTAATCTATCTCATAGGTCAACAGGTTCTAGAGATTAGTGCGCGCGCATCCAACCAACTATTAGAGAATCTGTTGTTAGGAACAGTCAGCAACATAATCTTCTGATGCGAAAGTATGTTAGTATTTTTGCTTGAAAAAATGTTCGAATTAAAGAACGAATAACCGCCCATTCACACGGAGACATGTCGGAACCGATTTTCAATCAAAATCAAAATCTTTATTTGTAACAACATGTGGTATAACATTGGGTAGTCTTAATTAATTTTGTGCCTTAACTTCTCTAGGTACCGTTAAAATCAAACGATGAACAAATATTAATGTCAAATAGGTAATTGAAAAGATAAAAAAAAATGTCAAGTTATTCAAAGTCAATTTATATTAAGTGTAAAAAATTCAATCAAAAATTATATTAATTAGTGAGCGAGTAACTATTGGCTATTTTTTCGCTCAATAAACATACCAAAGATAACACATTCCGTGTAAACTAAAGAGATGCAAATATTAATAGTTTATCGCTGGCTGTTCACACCACCCGGCGATGCGAGTACTCGCTTTACTAAATCATAAATCATTTATTCACATATACTAGTTTTTACTGGTTGTATTAACATTGGTATGGCGTAAGTTCGGGAACGGGCGAGTGTGCAGACCGTTGAAAATCAAACGCGCTATGACATTTGGCGACAATTTATTTTCAGAATAAATGCGAAAATGCTTTCAGTGACAGCTATTCTTAATAAACTTGACACTATGTAAGGCTTATGCCTTATAGCTCATACAGCCAATTCATATTTATAATGGAATGAATAAATAATATTTCTATCAGGTTGCACTAGTTTTACGTATACGTATACTAGTTTGTAGCTGAGCGAGAAAGATTCACTCGCCGGGCGATAGCCTGTCTCACCGCGGGCGAGTAAATCTTGGCGGCCAGAGCAGTGTGACCAGATTCAGAATTTTGATAGGTACTTTTTCAGGATATTTTCAAATATTTTCTAGATTTTTCGGAAAATCAGTATTTTTGTAGGTATTTCGCTAGGAGTCAGTTTTTTTCCGTATAATTTGGAGAAATAATAAAGTTATGTAATAGAAACATTTAGAGGTTGTGTTGGTTGTTAAAATAATATGAATTTTTTGCGATAATGTATGAATAAAACATATTGAGAAATTACGAAATTTTAATAGCCTCTGTAAGTCGTATACTTCAGTATTTTTGAGGTTCCTCGGTATTGCCGTCAAATTTATTCTGGTCACACTGGGTCAGAGCTCATGCCGGCCGCTCTGACATTTCTACTTAGAGTGCGGATTTGAGTGCCTATAATAATATTATGAAAGTAGTGGTAGTACCTAACTAGTAACCCCGAGCAAGTAAACGCCCTAAAACAGACGACAAGCGGCGAGTGGAGTGAGTCCTTTCGCTCATTGCCGAGCGACAGAACTGTAACTCGCCGCTCGCCGCTTGTCATCTGTTTCTAGTTTCTAGCTTTACTCGCTCATCGCTGGCGGTCGGACAGGTGCCTAATACTTAATATCATGTATGATGAAGGCAAAGAGTCGTTAATAAAAAAAAAAAACTAATTGTGAGGTGTGACTTGTGTACATTTATTTTATACTCATGTTATGTTTCTTACATTTCGTCCCATTTCGTTCACGTTGTGAGAGATGTATGCCGCGATACTGTCGGTTAGAGTAACAATGTGTCCCGGCGTTTACGTCGACCTACATACATTGTCACGGACAGGGAAGCCTTTGAGGCGCCTAACTAGGACGAATAGAAATAGAGTGGCGAAAGGCCGACGCGAAGGCGGGTTGAAATTGATTTAACCGCCTCTGTGGTCTAGTGGTACAACCACCGGTATCAGACCCAGGGGTCCCGGGTTCGATTCCCAGCGGGGGTTCATATTGTATTCGGTTTGGTTGGTGGTAGGACTTGTAGGAAGTCCGCCTGGCTAGCTACCACCATCTTATCTAAGTCTGCCGCCATAACAACAATGTTTTCAGCGTTGTTGTGTTCCGGCAGTTACAGATAAGATAGCCAGTTCCTCAGTGATTGAGGTTTCCGGGAGAGGCTCGCTTCCATCTTCAGCCTTATCAATACTTAACATCAGGTATGATGAAGGGTAATGAGTCTAGTAAACTAGTAATCTAAGTAAGGAGTCTCCCCGTCGTTCATAAAAAAAAAGAAAAATGAATTCCGTTTAATATTTAGAAGAACTAAGAACTAATTAATTTGAAGAACTAAGTTAATAAAATAGTCTAGAACATTTTTTCCAAAAAACCCGGTGGTGGTGGTCTCAATCTCAAACCTCATTCGTGCATAGTATTTGTATGGACATTTTGCTTTGAGTTTGAGTCGTTCTCAACTTGAAATTTTCAATTCCAAACGATCAATAATCTCAAAAAGAACATGTTTTATATTCTGTAGAGTTTTAGATTGAAGTTTAAAATCTATGAGTATCATTCACACTTATCAACTTCACATCGCGTGTCGATAAGTAAATACATATAATATTTCATTTAAAATAATGTTATGTTTTGCATGGTTGGTTTGATCTTTTGAATTTCACTCGACATAAATTAACTGTATACAGAGTTCATCATTGATTTTAATTGACACCGAATCTAAAAACCAATAAAAGTTACTAGTAGAAAGTGAGATTACAATCTTCTCATTAATTTTTAACGCTAATAACTCATAACATGTACCGTATTGCGTTGACTCGTTACTTACGTAGGGAAGCCGACAAAAATAGCCTAGTCGCTTCGTATGTGGATCAGCTGGAATAATTCAACTAAATCGCAAGACCGTCGCGTAATTGTAAACAAACTTAACGCGAAAAAGTAGATTTCTGGTCCGTTTTCTTTAAGAAAAAAGAGAAGCGATTATTTATGATACTTACATTAGAAAGAAAGAAAGAAAGAAAAAATGTTTATTTGGGACAAACAAGGGCAACAAAAAACAAAATAAAAACAAATAAATAAGCACTGTTTGTCCCAAAACGGTCCCGACTCAGCATGTTGCTTGGCTTTTGGCCAGCGCTGGTCTTCCGTCGGTACCGTTTTGGTGGTGCTGAGAGCTGTATTAACCGGTATACATAATATAATAAAGAAAAAGCAAAAAATTTAATGACGATATCAAATTAAAATAAATGGTAGAATAAACTAAAAGCCAGTGATACCACAGATTTTTTTCCATTACAATAAGTACTAGCATGCTGTGTTCACTAGTTAAGAGACAACATAATTGATGTATATTTTATTTGTCTATATGTACCTGTTTATGATGTAAGGTTAAAGTTGTGAACCAATTAAAAAAACAACGGGTTGCACTCCGCGAGTGCCGGCAGAAGTGAAAACCGCTTAAACGAAACAGCAGAAGCAGGCATACATTTTCGCTGCGCGGTAGAAAGAGATATTACTTCCTCTACTACGCCGCGCCGGCGCTCTACTCTCCCTCCGTCTTACGAATTTTCAATCAGGGTCACGTGTACGCGACTATAGAATTTTTTACCCATCCCAAAAATTTTAAACTCTGATGTGCACAACGCCGCTCAAGAAGTTTTCACTTCAAAAGCTGTTACACATTTGTTTGTGTATCTCAAGAGAACCTTTTTAGGGTTTCGTAGCCTAAAGGCAAAAAACGAAACCCTTATAGATTCGGCCAAACCGATGTATGTCACACCCTTTTATCTGCATCACAAGAAGAAGACATCTTTTCCATATCTAACATTAATATATTTAAATGTTGTGTGTAAAGTTGTGCAAGATCTATTTTATAAATGCAAAGCTTATTTACACATTGATATGGTAATATGTATAAATAAGTCTCTTATTTTGTATTAAGTGTTTGTCTCTTTTGATCAACCGTGATGGTAACCTATGCAAAGTTTCCTGTTGATCTAAAATAGTAGGATTTTGAATGAGTCAAGGTCGTAAGTACAGGAAAAAGAATTTCAATACAATCATTCATTTTGGTTAGTTAACGCGTTAATCAGTAAAAATAGAAATGAGTTATGTGCCACTCTACACTTACAAAAAAATAGTGCCTTTTGTAGTTTTTCGGATCTTCTACTTTGTGTCGATGAATTTTTTTGTTACATTTTTTTGGGTGGCAATTTGGAATCGCACTATCGATCTCTATCATTGCACTTGCACTGCAGATGGTGGGACATAGGGTGCTCCAGAAGGTGCGGCCAGATGCTAATAAGTCGCTTTTAGATTTCTTTTTTTTTATCCAAGACGCGGAGACTCTTAGCCTTCATCATACATGATGTTATACGAGTAAGTATTGATAAGGCTGAAGATGGAAGCGAGCCTCTCCCGGAATCCTCAACCACTGAGGAACTGGCTATCTTATCTCTAACTGCCGGAACACAACAATGCTGAAAACATTGTTGTTATGGCGTCAGACTTAGATAAGATGGTGGTAGCTAGTTCTACCACCAACCAAACCGAATACAATATGTACACCACGCTGGGAATCGAACCCGGGACCCCTGGGTCTGATACCGGTGGTTGTTACCACTAGACCACAGAGGCGGTTAATAATTTCATTTTTGACTATCTCCGCGGTAGAGTGGTACATCGGTTTCAAGGCGTGCCTACTCTGAGGTCCTGGGTTTGAATCCTGGTAGGGGCAAATGTTTGTATGATGAATACAAGCATTTGTACCTGAGTCATGGATGTTTATACATATTTCTTCATATAAATACTTATATAACATGTATAATTATATGTATTTATATCTGTTACCCTAGCATCCCATAACACAAGTCTTACATTGCTTGCTTTGGGCCTTGGTTAATTGGTGTGAATGTAAGAAATATTTATTTATTTATTTTTGTTTGCGGTGGTCATGCAAAGAGAACTCTTTTAAACTATCATATACAATTAAAAGTGGTTTGTACAATTGCATTTGCAAGGTATCATTAGCGTGCCTTCAACCGTGAAGGTAACAGTGCAATGTTGTTAGTGAAACAAAATATCTGAAACGCGGAAACAAAAACACGCCGAGATGGATAAACAATTAACCTTTTCACCACCAAAGTCGGCATATCACGTCAAGTACAAAAAAAATACTCTCTACTCATTTGTTTCAAATATATTTTCTTGAGAACATGAAAAGTAAAGTCTTTTTTACATTGTTTTACCAACAATACTAGACATATGGTATGAATCTTCAAAATAAATTGAAAATAATAGTAACATGCATACTATTCAATTTATACAGTCTACGGGCGCCAACGTCGGCATTATTATGCCGGCGCAACGTCACAGGAAGTGATGTGACAATTTGAAAATGAAATTTTCGAAAAAAATATGCTAAATACGAACTGACGATGATAAATAAATAAAAATATTAATAAAGAATATTACAAGGTCTAATAGTTATATTAATAAATTCGCGCTTTCAATAAAAAAAATATTGAAATAATAGACGCGTATTGATTGTTTTCCCAGCACTATGTTTATTGATGTTTACCGGGACCTGGCTGCCAGCGTCAGCATTACACGTGACTGACGTCACACACTTGGATACAAAAGATTAGTGATGTTCATACAACATCGATTAAAATATATAGACGAAAATCCAATGATTGCGGCTGCGGGTTAGCGATTTGGATATAAGTTGAATTCATGATTAATAATAATAAGCATAATATTAAACTAACATATAAACTGTAAACCCTCCACCCCTCACATCCATGCTGGACTGGAAGTGAAAAAGAATGTCCCAGCTGCTAGTTCCAGTACAGGTTGTAAAAGCCTGTCGAAGGGTAGTTATATTCGAAAACTAATACAGGCGATAGGCTGACAATATCTTACACCGGGAGTTTCACCCGAGTTCTTTTCCCAACAACACGTGTTATGAGACTCCATTTTAAATCAATCTACCCACAGACCTATATCGAGATAGACGGTAAAAGTGTACCTACCTTGCGTGACAAAAGTTTGATCCACGGTCAAAGTTTTACGACCTAAGTCAGTCCGTTTGAGACCATTGCCATGAAACCACGCGTCACTCAGCAACGAAAATGGTTAATTGTGCAGTGCTTCCTTGCAGGAGCTCGTTAATAACATTTACACGTCACTAAATCTCGCTCGTGCCGTCATGGTAGGTACGAAAAATTTGACACGCTAGGTTCTCATACAGTTTGAAGCACTCTTTTCGTCTATCTCGATATAAGTTTGTGAATCTACCGTACAATTTCTGTAATTTTAATTTATAAAAACTGGATACTGGCGAAATTCAAAAGGGCTACGCCGTTAAATAAAAAGATGAAGAGTTGAGGTGAGGTGTGACTATGGTAGTGATGTTACAATTAATAATATAATGATAATATTACGTGTGAGTGGGTATTTGTTATTTGTTATTCCTTTTCATACAAAACCTCTTCAATTTCAAGTATCATCACTTATTGTACTTTAGATTAGATAGTTATGTTTTATACAAACACTCGACTCCTTTCCGAACACTTCTCTGACTTGTATGAACCAGACAGACGTCCGTATAGGTAAATAATGCAGTACATGTAAATGACGATTGAATAGGCAGCAGTGTCTTTTGAAATCTTGGCGATTATGATTGTCATCCGGCTGGCCAATCATGGTGAATAAATTAGACAATTTCACATAGTCTTAACTCATATCATAAGTCTCATAACAATCTCGTGTTTAGTAAAATAATTATGAGTCTTTTGCATAAGTACAGATACTGTGTTTCTCCGGTTTCGTGGCGGAGCGGATGCTACCGCTTGGGTAATCGATTCGATGCTTGTGTGAACGGATACTTGACGGCCGGCTGCACAATCAGGTCGACGTAGAAAATCTCTCCAAAATGTACTGACCAAAGAAAGGGCTAATTTGATAGTCTTTTCGAAAATGGCATAATTATTTTATTGTTTTAATTTCAATATCCTTGTTTCAATGCTGATAGGGTCCACAATTATTCTTTATTTCATTCTTTTAATGTTACATCTTTGTATTTAATTATAGGAGTAGGTAATAAATATCAAACATCACCTACATTGATATTGATCTGATTGCGACACAGAATTCACTTATCTTTCAGATATCAGAACCAACGAAAGTTTTAATATTAAACACATATAACAGAAACCGTTTTATCTCCCAGGTACCTATAGAAAGCAAAATATAGCAGTGGAGATTTTTTTTATATATTTTTTCTGTCATAGTTATTTTGCTTATGATTTTCTACATATTTATGGAGCAGAGGCTATATTTATTTTCAGTTCCAACATTATTGTTCTGAACCATTCATTATTTTTACACCATGGTATGGAGGTCATTCAAGAGTTTTAGTAAACAAAGCATTATAATTAGTTTTGGCATAATGTAATCATAACAATAGCTGTTTTAGATATAAATTCCATTCGCGTGATTTTAAATTTGATAAGGACGTAAAATCTGGTATACTCGTAGTTTTCTGCGCTGCTGCTTTTGTGAAATATAGTTACAACTTGCTTGATAATTCTTCACCATTATTTTATTCTTCATCCACATATTATACTGAGGCGAATATTGGTAATGCCTATCTATTCCTTCCTATTCTAAAGGCGGGTCTGCTGCTTCAAATAATAAAAGAACATGTTTAGCAAAAATTTGCAATCCCCTGCGACTTTACAAACAAGAAGAAACGCAGGCAAACGCGGGCATGTTTTCCATCTACCTTGGATAACATGTTCATTTGTTTTTGCTAACAAAACGGGCCACGCTCATATTGTGTTAGATGTTTGATGTTAGAAAACACAAAACAGTGTCGCAGCGGCCCCGGCTTGAGTGATACAGAAAAATATCACGAGAAAATAACATGGTAAAAGCAAACTAATAATGGGCAAAATTGCAATTTGTGTCAAACCGATACCATATCAGCTGCTAGGTGTAATTTTATCTGAACATGAACAAACAAGGGTTTATCATAATCTGTGGGATAGTCGTTACCTGAAAATAACTCAACAGGAATTTCACATGCAATCTATACTGATGAATTCCATATTTTCGCTCGTAAGTATGGAATTAAATGGTTTTTTGTTGTCTGGTACAAATATTGCAATCTAGAATTCAATGGATTTTTTATAATTGTTCTTGCCTGGTCCAACCAAATAGGCGTTTGTTAATGAACCATAAAACATATAAGATTTTAAACTTTCGCGTTACGTTAATTATATATTAAAACAACGGGACTAAAACGCGACATTTGTCATGTAGTACAACTATGTACTTACAGCTTGACGTTTCGGCTATGTTGCAACAGCCGTGGTCACAAGCAGTTTCGAAGATAGTTTCTTATTATTATTTGTTATGGTTGACCACCATACTCGAGGATATCTTTCTAATATGATAACTATACCTGTGCTATTGTAAGCAGTCCTCAGTTAAACTTAGCAATGATCTACAACGAAAGTGGGACAGGCTATTTGAAACAATTTGAATTGATTGTCTGGATTCCGGTCCAGAATGGGTTATGAGATGTGAGGTATGCTGTGTTAGGGTGAAATCACAGGTATCGCAACCATAACGAAAATAACCGTGCACGCTTATTGATATTGGCTTGCCTGCAGGCAATGTGTAAAACATTATAGTTTTTCATAAGCATCACAACGAAACCACTTTGCATGTATTTTTCCTTTGACGATTTTTTTCCAATAGAGACAGTTTAACATTTCGACAACTTTATTACCTCTATTACGAAAGTTAATTTAATTGTATGAATATTGAAGTTATCGATTTTCTTGTTTATTGTCAAATAATGTACTTTTTGATCAACAATCTTGTATGACAGAAATAAAATATTTATATCATTGCACAAGCACCTAGGTAAAGTGAATAGGCTTTTTCTAGGCAAGCTCGTTCCATATCCGACCTCTTCTTAAATCTTACGACGACCTGTTTGTCGCAGGGGTACTTCCCACCCACCCACCTTCTGCGCCAGAGGTCCCGGAAGCGATCCCCGGACAAGACAAATATTTGTGTGCATGAACATGTCTATTTGTTTTGTCTGGGTGTTTAATATGTATATAATGTATGTATTTACAAAAAAAAATATGTATATAAGTATGTTTATCCGTTATCTAGTATCCATAACACAAGTTCTTCATGAAACTTAACGTGGGCTAGAATAATAATTTGGTGTGGTAAAAAAAAATAAAAAAAAATCTAACGATGCAGAATGAGGATAACAGCAAGCTATTTAATGTAAAAAAGCCTACACATGCCAATAATTTTTAACTGCGATGAAAAACTTAGGCATTCAACGAGCAAGCACTTGAAGATAATATAAAACTGTTTAGCCCTCATTCGTAATGTTTACTATCGCCTCGCCCACTCCAAAAGTCAGTCAAACTGCTATATTTATATAAACTGCTATATTTATATAAACTGTTATATTTATATAAACTGCTATATTTATATAAACTGTTATATTTATATAAACTGCTATATTATTTTTATATTTTGTCTGCAGGTTTAATTTGGTTTATCGTGCCGGTGTCGATGATCATTTGCAACGATGTTATGGCGTACGTGTTCGGTTTCTTCTTCGGGAAGACGCCGCTCATCAAGCTGAGTCCCAAGAAGACGTGGGAGGGATTCATTGGGGGAGGATTTTCCACTGTCATTTTTGGATTGGTGGTGAGTGCTATTTACTAGTTAGCCTATGCTTTCTGTAGTTCTTCGTTGAAAGAAAGCAGTCCCAAGATATCGCGGGATTACACAAATATTTACCTAAAAATGATCAATGAGTGTACTACTCGACTAACATACTAACGTACTCTGAACAACCGACGTGACATACCAGCGTACTCCAAACAACCAACAAGATAGCTAAGATAAGAAAATGGATTGCAGCGACTTCCAAAAATTTAGTTAGTAATTTGGCCATAACCACAGAATACTAAATAGTACAAGCCATAACCTTATATTTGAGGGAAGATCATGAGAGAAGACACCCACTCTTACGCTCTTGGCACGCAGTCATAAAACCTGTAAGCGATGCTAATCATTAAGCTCAAAATGATACGCTAGGTAACTAAAGCTGGTCGGCTATAATAGGTCGGCTAACTAAAGCTGGCACGTTCAACATATTTTCACATAGTGTCTGTGAATAAGTGAGCGGCGTGACGTTGCACTGCATGGTCATTAAGAATAGTCACTCTGTTTCTCTTGCGCGCGGTCCAACTTACGAGTATGAACGAGACAGTATTTTTTAGGGTTCTGTACCTCAAATGGAAAAAACGGACCCCTTATAGGATCACTTCGTTGTCCGTCCGTCCGTCTGTCAATACCGTATTTCTCAGGAACGCGTGGAGGTATCAAACTGAAATTTATATCTAATACTCAGGTCTACTGTTCCTTGGAGCTGTGAAAAAATCAAACTTCTAAGCCAAAGCAATCAAAAGATACAGCCGTTTATGCCGCAAATTTCCGCAAATTTTCGATACTCGCACGGAAATCAAAACCTACAGGGTAATTCCTGAATAATTACTGAACTTAGAATCTTGAAATTTGGTACGAAGTAATGTCTTGTAGTACAGATAAAGGAAAAATTGCGAAAACCGTAAATTTTTAGTTACATCATATAATAAAAAATATTTTACGGAACCCTCGGTGCGCGAGTACGACTCGCACTTCGCCGGTTTTTTTTTTCTTTTGCTACTATAGAGTGAACTTTTTGTATTTGTCTATTCGTTTTTTTTAATTGCATTAGTGTGAGTACTGATAACGCGTCAGCTTTCGTTAACCAATCGTACGTTTTGTGACTAATTTTCACTTTATGTCAATCACATTATGCTCTAGTGGAACTCTACTTGAATGATCAGAGTAAAAAATCTTCTTTCAGATCTCGTACATGATGGCCCAATACCCTTACTTCGTGTGCCCGATCGAGTACTCGGAGTCGCTGGGCAAGATGACGATGGACTGCGAGCCTTCCCTACTGTTCCGACTGCAGGAGTACACGCCGCCGCAATTTGTGCAGCCACTCATGAAAGTTGTAAGTACCTTTAAAATTCCTTGTGAGGACTTCAGAGCTGAGCGAAAGATTTTTGGTGAGTCTATTCCGATGACGTGAGGGGCTACTAGAGCGCCGCCGCTTCTGATTGGTTGATTTTGTCCATTACACTACTCGTTGGCCCATCAACTGATTAAAACTACAACTTACAGCTTGACGTTTCGTACGTGTTGCTACAGCCGTGGTCACAAGTTCTAGCAACACAGCCAAAACATAAGGAATATTGCGTTTGAGCCCCGTTGCTCACAGTTTAATTGTATGGAATGCGAAATTATGATTGATAGCCTACGATCAACACATTTTTTGTACCAGCGGCGGTGGCGCCATTAGTTCTAAAAATCTCTCTCTCTTCTCTCTCGTTCTAAAAAGTTCTAATCTCTCTAATGATGATAAGAGGTAGAAATCAGTGGCCCTATCGCGTAAGTGTCGTCGACACGTCGAATATGGGCGCAACTCTTCACACGCGAGCGCTGATGCTATAGCGCTCTCTCGGTCACACACAGAGGCGAGTATTAACTGACTTATGAAAGGGAATCTTATTGTTAGGACGATAACGTTGAAGTTGCGCTGTACGAAAACGCCGTCGGCTGTAAAAATTAAGTCGACAGCGATGCCGACGGCACTAGGGTTACAGTTAACTGGTTAGTTTACATGCATTTATAAATGTTATTATTTCCAGATCGGCATGGAGACGATAACGATGTACCCATTCATGATTCACTCACTGTCGCTGAGCATATTCAGCTCGGTCATCGGCCCGTTCGGCGGATTCTTCGCTTCTGGCTTCAAGAGGGCATTCAAAATTAAGGTGAGCGATTGGTATTTTTTGCACATACTAGAGTCCGTTGCATGTAAGAAATATTATTGGAAATAAAATGCGGGTTGCTTATTTCTATTGTACTAGAGCTTGTTTTCGAATGTTGGAAGGGGACTGGACCGCCACTCTCGGGTGCATTCTTACGTGAAACAGACTCAGAGGGCGTGTTTTCGAACGAGTACGAACCCACATTGCACAAACACGCACGAACAATCCCACTCTTCCAAGTACTATGGGAGCACACATACTGGGTGAGAGAGTTGTACGTCTACTTCTGACGTCTGAAAACAATCTGAACTTGCTGGGATTTTAAAACACGTTCGTGCGTAAAACGCGATATCATCGGAAATCTACTTAGCTTTTTGGCGGAGTAAAGCAAATCAGTGTGCGCACTCAATTCGTACGAACCACTATCAATACGTACGAAGAAATTCGTGTCCAAAGCGAGCTCGGCCTAATACTAGTAATTTAATTGTTTTTGACAGTTACTGATATAATCTCGTATTTTTTTATTGTGTTCTGTGGTTTATACACCATTGTTTTACCAGGCGTTTGCACTGCCAAAACATTTACAAGAAATTGTAAATGCGGCTTATGCGGCTGATGTGTGTGCGCGTGTGCATGTGAGCGCGTGGGTGTGTGATGTGTGCGCGTACGTGCGTGCGTGTGTGTGTGTGGTTGTATGAGAAAGAAAGAGAGAGAGAGAGAGTTCATTATTAGACAGGAGTGTAAAAAAAATGTAGGCTGTGCTAACGAAAGGTAAGATATAATTTTGTTTTATATTGAATCCAGGATTTCGGCGATGTCATCCCCGGTCACGGCGGCATCATGGACCGGTTCGACTGCCAGTTCCTGATGGCCACTTTCGTCAACGTGTACATCACCAGCTTCATCCGCACCGCCACGCCGCAGAAGCTGCTGCAACAGGTGAATATCGACCTTTTGAAGTGCAGCCATTGTACAGTTTGGGACAGTCAATACTTCCCGGTTGACCAGTAGAGTTTTTTTTGGGAGCTTTATTTAAAAAGTAACAGATATAAGAAAATGTTTATATCACAAATAATAGTATTTTAACAGGTATCTCATTCGAATAATAAATTATTTCTTTAACCCTAATACTTTCCGATAAAGCTTTTCCCAAAAAAACTCTAATGGTCCATCGGGCAGTTCTCCGATTGTAATATGTTACTTAGAATAGCTGCCATTACACTGCAATAAGATGCATTTTTGCGTGGCTGCCCAGGTGGGCTAATATTGATTGACTCGTTTAAATTAACCAAATACATTTTGACGTTTACAAAAGTTTATGAAAATAACTTTTAATTTATATAACATTGCTTGTTGATATCTCAGTCATTCATATAGACTAGTGGTTGCCAAACTTATTTCGTCTATCGCACACATTGTATATTTTTATTACTAAAAAAATCTGAGCTCTTTACCGCCCCTAGTCTATCAGCGCCCACAAGGGGGCGTTAACACTGGTATAGACCAAAGTCCAAACATTTTGCTCATTTTCCTTCGAAATTTTACATTGTACGCGTTTTCAATTGTGAAATAGAGAAGATAGTTTTAGCGCCGTACAAAAACGCATTTTTTCATATTATATGACCTGTATAAAAGTGTAGTTGCTTATAGGAATTTATTTTTATTTTCTCAGGTATACAACTTGAAACCGGAACAGCAACTTCAACTATTTTACGCTCTGAAGGAATCGCTAGAGAACAGGAATATACTCAACTTGGTACCTTAAACGCGATTAGGTACAAGGTAAATTTATACAATTAATCTATTATAATATCTGATAAATAAAGATACAATTTATTACTATTTATTATTAGATAAATTGTAAGTGCCAGTCACACGTAAACTTCAAACGAATACGTTTTATAAGCTAATAAATAAACTGTTATTTCAATATGGTACGCAACCGCGGTTGGCAAAACATGTTTTTTTTACTAAATTGACAATTTTCCAACTGATTTTGAACCTTGATGCTTTAGTCATTGGGATTTAAATCGGTTGAGGATGTTTGGATTTTTATATATTGTCATCTGTACCCCTATTACGAGTTTGCTTAACATGACATTTACAGGACTCGTGAGCGTAGACTATCGGATACACTGCTCATGTCGGTAAAACAGTCGCTAAGTATGAAAGAGACAGAGCTACATTTTACGTTAACGTTTACTGTAAAGTCAAGTTTGCCAAACTCGTAATAAGCCTACTGATCTGACTTTTATAGGAACTTCTTCCAGAATGTTTTAAGTGTGACGATAAAGTCTAACATATCTCGCGTACCGTGAAAAAAAAATATATAAATATAATATATTCTAGTCCGTTATTGTAAAATCATTTATTTGGATGTTGAAGTTTGAACAGTTATAATTTATATAATTATAAATCCGTTATATTCTATTATAATTATATATTCGTTCTATAAAAACAAAAGAAAATCGTCTAAATGAATGATTCTTACAGAAAGTTTTACGAAATATTTCAGATTAAAGTAAATATGAATGAATAACCTAATAACATTTAAATAATATACCTCACTATTAATTAATGTTGTATAGCGAGTTATTTATTATTCACATTATATATTTATTTTTCCTTGTTTTTAATGGAAAACTACACTATTTTGTATTTGTTAGTTATCATTCGTTAATCCGTTATACAACATAATTAGTACGAGCGTTAGTATTAACGTAAGCTTAAACTAGCGAAATACTTTTTTTCACTGCGACAAGTATAAGTTTGCGTTTCCATTCTTTGTGTGTCCATGGCCACCATCGCCACCTCTTTCCTTGTTGAATTATGAAATTATTGAAAATTGGACTTTATGACTAAACCCTAAAGTACAGGGGCATAACCAACAACTCTATGCATTTTAGGTTATTTTTGGGTTGTGATGTTGCTGGGATGCTGCCATACAGCGCGTATAGCGAAGTTTCTCTTTTACAACCTGAAAATAACCTAAAATAAATCGCATTACAGTTGATGGTAGGCCACCTGCTGTCGAAGTTACTAACTTTATCACCACCGCAAACTTATACTTGTCGGACTTTCCATAAACCTAAAATTAATTTGAACTATTGTGACACTAGTATTATAACTTTTTATTTTATTTAACTGTTTCTCTTGATTGAACATGATACTTGTTCCAAAATATGAAGAAAGTCATACATATCGTATGCAAAAACAGTTTTTTTTTCAATAATGCTCTGGTAAATAATACGTTTTTTTCTTGTGTATTTTTTACTATTTCTAATGTTTACTTAGCACATGTGGAAGTTCCAAGTTGCTAAGTCAAATTTCTGCTTTAAGTCTCGAATCATAATAATCTTACACCACAAAATTTTTGTATTAGAAGTTTTAAGGAAGTGTCTCGAATTGATAAAAGTAATGTTTGTATGATTCTTGGAAAAGAATATTGAGTAAGGTGAAGATTGACTTATGTCGCTTTTGCTGCTTCTGATAATATCAATATATATATGAGAAGTTTGCTAATAATATCTCAATTTGATTCCGTATTTAGTTTGTAAAATCTCATATTCAATTTGCAACAATTCGTGTAATAACTGTGTCAATAAACAAGTCAACGTCAAAAATATATTAGACACAAAATTGAGGCCAAACGAAATAAAGTAGAAATTAGTTTAAATCAGAAAATGCGTAGTAGTGAGGAAAACATAAATAAGTTTCTTTCGCTTGCTGTAATAATGGGGACTAACAACAGGCTCATTAGATCGCTTGAAACTTTTTTACAGTATAGCTTAAACGTATAAAAACTGAACTGTATTTGTTTTATTCAAATACGATAAGTAGTTTCGGATTTACAAGTTTTCAAACTTCAAGATACGTGCGCTCTTTGCGTGACGTCATTGTATACCGTTCCATACAAAGAAGGTGACTATGTGACCAAATCGGTCAAGCGTGAGCCGTAAGCTGCATACAAAGTGTTATACAGTGACGTCACAAAACAAATCGCCGACCCGAAGTTAAAAAATGAAATAACTATAGAAATTTACCACATATTAAAAAAAGTAAAATACATGATGGCATTTATAAAAGTGCTGTTTATCCCCATTCGCGATGAGATGTTTGCAGTGGAAGGTACCTATTTTTGTAATGAGACTAGACTTTCATTTGCATTTTTGTAAATTAGACTGAACATTGATATGACTGCATAATGTGCTAAATATAATATATACAAACATCATCATCTCTTTAATAACCTTAACAGCGATTGAAATTTAGGAATATTTAGGTAAATGTGTTTTAGTTTATCCCGCTGTAGGCGGTAGTATAATTTTTATGGTCCATGTAATGAGACTACATTTTGTAGAATTTCACAACATGATCGATAACAAGTAATATTTCTTTAACTTACACATCGTGAATATTGTAGTATCTGCAAATCGAGTGATACGAAATCGAAGGCTGAGGAACACCAGGGATTCTCTCATGATTATGGTTATCGGTCGTTATTATTATTATTCGGAAAATACAAATACTCGTAACGTACACGAGAACTTATTTGTATATCTTCGCATGTGTTTTAGGCTTTCAATCAAATCATTGCCGAAATAATGACGTATTTTTAGAGATAACTCAAGAAACTGCTGATCGTACAGTTAAAATATTTATGACGAATAAGTTTGAGAATATATAAAGATATACACTTATATTTGTAGTTTATCGAAGTATATTTGCATCGAGTACCTTCGCTAACTCGTTGTTGTGTTGTGTATATTTGAAATATACCTACGTTTAGCCTACTCGCCTTAAACTTATTATTTGTTAAGTTTGGTGATGATTTTTGTGATTTTATGTTATGTTGTATCTCATTTTTTGCTTAATTAGTTGAAATTAATGCGCTAGTTTTTTAGTTTATCTTTAAGTTTTAGATTAAATTAAAAAGTAAGACCCAACAAATCGAAAAGTTCTTCATGACGACTGGTTTTAGGATCATTTTAGCTTATCTTGATATAGGCTTTCTTCGTGCTTGCATTTATAATTGGTTTTAAGGATAATTTGCTTGTGAAATGCTTTGATACAGATGATATCATTGCTTAAATTTCTGTCTAATGTGACTAATGACAGAATATTATAATGATTCCATTGAAAGTGCTTGTCTCAAATAATGCAAAGAAATGTAGAGCAAGTGGGGTTAAAGTGAAATGGAGTTGCACTAAATTACGATAAAAAGATTAAGTATTGACTTACGGTCATCAAAGATATTTTAATGATTGTATTATATAAAAAAAGGTTTTTTAGGGTCTATGTATTATCTGTGCATTCACTACATTAAAAACGGGTTTTAGTTCTTTTAGTATACTACAATTTTATTATATATTCTGGAATTTCCTAGGTTTAAATGTGGTGTTAGATTTTCTCATTTACCTTAGGTAATATACTTTAGATATAATCCTAGTTTTAATGTTAATATTAATAAAATTACTATGAAGGTGGCATAATGCAAATCTTTTAAATTATCTGACCAACATGCAATATAAAATACAAAAAATCTGTGAAACGTGAATTTAGTTTGATGTTCCTGAAAACATAATATCATTTAAATAAATTATATATGGTATAGTAATATGTCACATATTTTACATAGAAGTTATGCCCCAAAATGTATACATTATATAATAATATTGAGTACCGAACATTTATATAGTATTGAATAGTTATTTTAAGAACCCATAGGTTGGACGTAAAGAAATATCTGAAACGAATAGAACACTTTCAATATGTCAATTTGGTTCTGCATTCCGGTACAGTCCGTAAGATGTAGTGCCGTGATGTTATTATTTAAACTTTATTACTTATATTATTTGAAAATATGCAAGTAAAACATTATTAATCTGTGGTGGGGTACATATGTCGCAGGATAATTTGATAAATCGTTTTTTTGCGAAAATCCTAGGGATATTGCGAAAACACGGATAATTAGACAATGGTGTTTGTCATTTCTCAATCCTACTGAAAAAGGATAGGATTTTTGCGAAAAAACTGGTTGCCTTAGTAAGATTACGAAAAGAATCCCTGGCTATTATGAAATAAGAACACTGATTGGCTGGACTGACCGTCCAAAACAACATCTTCTCTGATTGATTGACGACTTGACGTTTCAAATGTCAATCTATCTCACGTGTATAAATTTTCTTTGAACCAATCAGAATAAGAGTTAGCAAGCAACCAAAAATTAAGCCAATCAGAGTAAAGAATATCCAATGTTACTAAAGCAACCAGTATTTTTGCATAAACCCTATCTTTTTTAGTAGATTGAGAAATGTCAACACTATTGTCTAATTATCCGTGTTTTTGCAATATCTCTAGAATTTTTGCGAAAATTCTAATTATCAAATCCTCCTACGACACATACAAGTTTAGATAATGAAGGTTAAATGGTACATAATATTGTTGGCAAGCACCGTAGGCAATGCTGCCAATTCCCAAGGCAGGGGCATCTTATGGGACTGTAGTTTATGCATGACCCACTCGCCTTAACCATCCGCAACGAAGTCCTGTATCTAAGAATGCATGGGAATATTAAAATGGCTAAAAATTATGAAAAATATTAGTGTCAATTATTTTATAACGTTCTGGATCGTAAAAAAATTTAAACGATATACCGTTTATTTGCCATAGGACAAATACGAGAATTTTTATAATCCATGTTTATTATTACAAAATTTATTTACCGTTATTATTATAAAGATTGGATATATTTAAAACTAACCGCAACTGTGCCTGTCTAATGTGAAAACTTAAGTGTTAAAATATTGGTGAATGATTGGTGTTAGAAAAGGTGCATCGTGTAGTGTAGTGTAGGGTAGAAGCCGTGACCAATTATGAAAATTGTGAAGACCCTATATGGGGTCCGAAGCAAATTGCTATCTCTTTCATTTCCGTGCTTTTTCGTGTCTTGTGTCCTACTTGTCAGTAAAACGTGACAGTTGTCTTGGTCACAGATTTCAACGCAAATGACTATGAAGGTAACATATCCAGTATAAAACATCTTTGGCCTAGGCCTTTCTTACTGATTCGACTTAGTCTTTATTACTAACTAGCGGCCGCTTGCGTTTCACCCGCGTGGTTCCCGTTCCCGTGGGAATATCGGGATAAAAAGCATCCTATGTTCATAACCAGGCTATCTACTATCTGTGTAGCAAATTTCATCCAAATCCGTTTAGTAGTTTCGGAGCCTATGCAAACAAACGAACAAACAATTAAATCTTTCCTCTTTATAATTTAGTATAGATACCGGTAAGTCAAACTTGGGACTATTGCAATATTTTACATATGTTTACATTCAGTTATACTTTCTTAGTAATAAAGATAGAAAACAGTCAGAAGTAAAGTTCGTAGGCTCTAATAAAATTATTTCAAAATAAACAAATAAAAAAACAGAATGCATGATCGTGTGTCACATGGTGTCACATTATACTCGCATAAATGCGGTTAGTATCCTACTTTATGTGGAACTATGTTTAATATAACTCAATATATTATATACAAAGGTAATGTTAAAATTACAATAAGTTCCGATTTTTATTTCTGATGCCCCGTGCGACTAAAATAACAATTACTTTTCTTCCAATAAGTATAAAATAAATACATAATAAGATTATTGTTATCGAACGAAGTGAGGGCTTTTACACTGTTCAAAATTAATTGTGCTTCGTTAATATTATTTTTTTTGCCGTACGAGTTGTATTTCTTAAATAAAGATGACCAATCCATTCGCGTATGCTTATAGCGCAACAAATAAATGTGTGCTTAAAGGGGTCATATCCCATGAAAAAAATCTGCTTTAAAAGGAAAAGGGTTACGCATAATGATCAGACTGATAGAAACCTCTTTGATTATTTTTCATATAGGACCTTTTTCCGGTCACACATTTAATGTTGCGTGTATAAAATTGTAGCAAAAGCTGGCAACACTTAGACAAATGAAGTGATTCAAAATTCGAAAACGGATTTGTTTTTAATATAGCGTTATATTTATAAAATAATAGGTTAACTTGATCGTTATTCGCAGTATGATAACGTTGTAGCGACGTTAGTTGCGGGAAGGGTATTAGCTGGTGTGTCGTATTATCGGTGTACCTAATGAATAAATATATGTACGTATTGTAGTTGTATGTGTTTAAATTATTTATTGATTATGTGACTTGTAATGAGGTAAATAAATGGAATCCTTGTGTAACAACATTTGTATTATTTTTAATGGAATCCTAACTACAGGTAAACCTAGCTGTTGTAGCTTGGCCTTCAGTATTTAATAAATCCTACTGTAATATAACCACCCCTCACTACTTGCCCTCTCGCCGCCATACGTCTTGGGGGACCCTTGTGGTAATCACCCCTAGACTGGCGGCCCGCCCGGCTACCCAGGCCTCATCGCGGCGGAGAGATGGCCGAGCAAGTGTGGCCATCCCCCAGACAGTTGGGATCACCCACCTCCTTCCGTCTGATCCCACTACTGCAATATAACCAAATTATAGTAGGTTTGAATAAATACTGAAGGTAAAAACTTTCATTTATTTTAATACTGAAGGCGGTACCCTGACCGAAAGTGGCGCCGCGTTGAATTTTATTTAATATCGTAGTTCTAATTCACAATTTTAATAAAACTTTACGTGGAATTTTTAGAGCCCATTGTCTTGTATTTTTAGAAGGTATCGCTACATCTCGTCATAGTCATTCGTAGAAGTCACAGACATTGTCTGTGGTAGAAGTAGATAGCAAATGTGTCAAAAACGGCCACTTTTAGCAGTTTTGCTATCTATTTCTAGCAGTGACTACGAGGGAATGTAATGATACCGTCTAAAAATACTAAAATATGCTCTAAAAATTCCACGTAAAGTTTTATTAAAATTGTGAATTAGAATAACGATATTAAATAAAATTCAACGCGGCGCCACTTTCGGTCAGGGTACCGCCTTAAGTTAATTTTCAGTAACCTGAATACAGAAAAAATCAGATACTCGTGTGTACGTTGCGGTTAATGTTAATAATTTAAAATCCCCGCCCTCCCTTGCCTGTCCCCCTGTCGAAATCAATATTTTTGACCGATTTCTTGAACATTAATTACATTGACCAAAAGTCAGTTGCCATTATTAATAATGTAAGGTAATAGTTATTTGTTATGCAAGGCTGGAAAGTTGGTTATTTAGCGGCGAGTTACCTCTATTGAAATCTGACGTGGTTCAAAGATTGAATCCTGAGCGAAGCGAGGATTTCAAAGGTACAAGACGCTAAAAACTTTTCTGCCGAGCGCATTTCACCTCACAACAGCGAGGAACATTTTATGGTTGTTTCCGCGGTCAACTTCCGGTAAAAAATTCTTTAAACATAAAGTTTAATTTAAATATACCTTATTCTCGTTGTTTTAATGATATAAAAAACTAAAATAATATAAAAAGGGAGTATTATAGTTAATTCAAAGTTATTCAAAGTAGGACTATATTGTTACTATTAATAAGAATAATAACGATTCCGTAAATGTTGACACTGACATGAGGTACAAGACAAATACAATTTAAAAATAAAGATTTATGTCACAGTCCGAAATCCAACTATAGGTTGTGAAATCTCACCCAGCCTAATATAAAATTCTTATAACAAATAGTTTAATCTTATTGTTATTGTTTTTATGATTCAATGAACTAAAACAATATAATTAAACCAAAATGGAGTATTATAATTAATTAAAAGCTATTTAAAATAAGAATCAAATATAACAAAAAAGTCAATAGTGCGATTCGGAACGCATTATGACATATTTTTAGGTATTAAATTAAAAAAGTACTTTGCCGCGCTAGGCCGCAAAAAGCTTTTCAGAGCTTGTGAGGTGAAAAAGTAATTAATGTATCACTTATACCTTTAATCATGGTAAGTAGTTACTAATAATAGTAGGTAACTATTAATAATTTTCAATTCTTAACATTTACCGTAACATATACACGTGTTTCTCCCTGTGATCACTGGAACAGCCTTGTTATAAGATTTGACTTTAATTAAGGCCTTCGGACACTGGAACGAGGGATTAGTGACAAGCGACTGAATACAATGGCTCGCCGATGCTTCATCGCCATTCAATTAACATGGCACATCCGTCGCACTTCCTACTTCGGAAGGACAGTTGCCAAGTACCAAGATTTGACTTTAATTAAAAGTTAGCCCATCTATTTCTACCATAGAAGACAAGAAACGGGTAAGACCAGCCCCCTTATTACAAACCTTCGGAAACATTCCGAGAGCGGAATTTATGCCTATGTCACTGTCACTGTCACTCACTTCAAAATAGAGAAAGACAGCATAGAAAACGAATCCTTTTCCCGTCCAAACGCCCATGTTTGACATTCCTGCGGGCTGCTTCACAATCCATCGGCCAAGGAAAATCAAAATTGCACGTTTGCCTGCGGCCCCATCCATTTCCAGAGAACAGTCTCCTGATGCGGCTCGCGAGCGTTCTCAATAATAATATTTTTCAATTCAAAGCGCAAATATACTTAGTAAAAGACAAGAGATGTCAAATATCGGGGAATGATTGTTTATTTTACCCGACTGCAATGAAAAGGTCTAGATTTCAATTTCTGGGTTCTTCTCATCCACGTGACATTCGCTCTTTCCCCCTTACTGCAATTCGACTCTGGAACGCCCTCCCCTTGGACATTCGAAAAGCCCCCAGCAAGTTTGTGTTTAAGAAACTGGTCCGTGAACACTATCTAAATCCCTACGCTGATCCCCTTCATCTCTGACATAATGAGTCCTTATATATTTTATATGTAAGTATGTATTTATGTATGTATGTTAAATATTTATATTATGTAGTATGATTATGTATTATTTGTTAATTAAATACCCGTAAATAGCTATTCCCACTTTTGTTTCAATATTCTGAATTATCAATTATTATGTATTGAATTATGTGCTACTTTATTGCCGATACCGTAGGTCTAACACCGTTTACTGGTTGACTGGTAGAGAATGCCTGATGGCATTAAGTCCGCCATTTGCTATATTTTTTATATTGCAATAAATAATAAATAATTAAAGGGTTGTGTTTTTCGCGCGTATCTTGTATGTTTAATTGTTATATTCTTTATTAAGTACCTCATTTCTTTCAAACGGCTGAACAGATTTCTAACTGGTACAGCGAGGTCTAAGCTGAGCTTTGCATTTGTGTGAGTGCACATAGATAGTTTGTAGGTATCGTGCATAAAAACAAAAAAAGGAACAGGTGTTCCTACTAGTACATCTATGTGCACTCACACAAATGCAAAGCTCAGCTTAGACTTCGCGAACTGTACTAGGATTGGTATTGGTGGTAACACGGGCAACAAACGTAATTAATATATCGTTAGATTTGTCTTGACAGCCCAAGTATTCTTAGGTAAGTGATGTTTTAACCGCCTCTGTGGTCTAGTGGTACAACCACCGGTATCAGACCCAGGGGTCCCGGGTTCGATTCCCAGCGGGGGTACATATTGTATTCGGTTTGGTTGGTGGTAGGACTTGTTCTTAGTCTGTCTGGCTAGCTACCACCATCTTATCTAAGTCTGACGCCATAACAACAATGTTTTCAGCATTGTTGTGTTCCGGCAGTTAGAATAAGATAACCAGTTCCTCAGTAATTGAGGATTCCGGGCGAGGCTCGCTTCCATCTTCAGCCTTGTCAATACTTAACATCAGGTATGATGAAGGCTAAGAGTCTCACCGTTGTTCATAAAAAAATAAAAAGTAAAAAATAAAAATAAAATAACCCTCGCTCCCACTAGTAGGTACACCCGGTTGGTTCAACTGTTGAACTAGTGCATCATCTGTGAGGTGCTATTATTTAAAGTGAAAAAAAGGTTCTTTTTAGAATACTTCAACATAGGTATCAAATTAAATGGCTTATCATAAGGATTTCAAAAGGTATATCTGACCGATAAATAACTAACAAAATGTAAATAAAAATATTTAAATTAAATAAAAACTAAAAAACCCTTCTGCTTCAAAAGACAAGACAACTGAAAAGATCAATATCAAATAAATACCTATATAACTTTTGTTCAATATAACAATATGGAGGCGGAGGCAATTTTATGCCATGTGTTATATTTTACTTTATGTTAGGTTTTGCGGCCCACTGATTCTACGATTTATGCATTTGACCCACCAACGATTTTGAGCTTGACATGGCTGGGTTAGACTTTGCTAACCCCTTTTGCAGACAGACGCCGAAAACGCGGTGACAGCGGAATGAAAATCTTTATCTTATCATTCACATGGTCCCAATGTGGTTCGGTAGGTGTAAGCAAACACTAGAACTAGTAATCATAATTAATAATAATTTATACTTTATTGCACAATTAAAGAAACAAGTAACACAGGACAATTTACAGATAGAGAACAAACAACAGGCGGCCTTATTGCTACATAGCAATCTCTTCCAGGCAACCTTGGGTTAAAGAAAAGAAAAAATAGTGGAACAATAGGGGAATGAGTGCAGAAAAAAAAAAAGAACAAGTATATATTAACAGATAAATATCGAAAGAGAAATAAAAGATAATATTTATAAGTTAAGGAGAAAGGGAAAGGAAGTGACTTCTAACATGATCGCCAAAGGATTTTAGAGTCTGAGCCTTTCTGATACCTTCTGGCAGGGCATTCCACAAGCGAACAGCATGTACAGTGAAGGAGTAGGAAAAGAAATCCGAGGAATGACTCGGGATATCAAGGGCACGGTTGTAGGAAGAACGCAAGGAACAGTGTGTAGATGAAGAACGAAAGGAGAAGCAGTTTTTAAGATACGGAGGTGAAGTAGGTACGAAAAGAATGGAGTAGAGAAGTTTGAGGGTGTGCAAGTCCCTGCGCCGGCGAATAGGGAGCCAGTTGAGTTTAGTACGGAAGTGTGACACGTGGTCATATTTACGAAGGTTAAAGATGAATCTAATAGCAACATTCTGCAGACGTTCCATCTTGTCCAGTAACTCCTCCGACAGGTCAGTATTGCAGACATCAGCGTAGTCTAAAATAGACAACAATAGTGATTGGGCTAAAGTAATTTTGGTACTGGTCGGTAAAAAGTTACGTAGGCGGTTTAGGGATTTATACGCGGCGAATACCTTTTTCCTGATTTCCTCAACATGAGGTCTCCAGGACAAATGCTGGTCCAAAACAACACCCAGATTCTTGACAGTTTTAGAGAAAGGGATTATGGTGCCATCTAAAGATATCGCCGGAATCTGGTCAAAATCGATCCTCGAAACGAAATAGGGGCTGCCAATGATGATACACTGTGTCTTAGTTGGGTTAACAGTCAGGCCGTAAGACTTGCTCCAGGAGCTTATTTTTGCGAGATCCAGGTTAGTAGTAGCAATTGCACAGGGGAGCTCAGACAACGGCGCCTGAGTGTATATCTGAAGATCGTCAGCATAGAGGTGATAGGAACAGGAAAGACATTGAGTAATTGAATTGATAAAAATAGAAAAAGTAGTGTATATAGTATTTGGTGTAAACGACTGCGAATGCAGCCGGGGTCAACGGCTTATCTTAACTTTCAAGGGGATGATAAAATACCCTGATTGACCTAAATCATCTTTTTTTGTGTAACTAATGGCGGTGCCTTTTTGGTTTTCGCCAACTGATTTAGATCACTGGAAGTTCTGGCAATACCTATTGTCAAATGATTTAATAAGTACCTTGTTCTTTTTACAACGGGGAAACGCCTTCACCATAATGATGAAAGCGTTTCCTGATGTAAAATTATAAAGGCTTAAAGTGGAAGCGCGTCTCTCCCGTCCTCAACCACGGTGAGTTACCCTAATAAAGGTCCTTTGCAGGAAATGTAAGGCCGCAAGCGCACCGGTGAGGAGCCCGTGGCGCAGTGGTTCACGCGCTCAGCCTGCGATTGTTGAAATTAAGCAACTTTCGCAATGGTCAGTCACGGGATGGGTGACCAGAAAATTACTATCTCGAGCTCCTCCGTGCTTCGGAAGGCACGTTAAGCCGTTGGTCCCGGCTGCATTTGCATTCGTCAAAACCCACCAATCCGCATTGGACCCGCGTGGCGGGTCATGATGGCCCGTTTGTCCTTATCCATCCATAAGGATGGCCAGTGCCCCAGCAGTAAGGACATTAAAAATACCTGATGACGAAGCGCACCGGTAGGTAGCTTGCTTAACGCCTAGACCCTTTGCGAGCAGTGTTGCCAGTGCCCTGACCTGTCGGTTGGTTACTCACTCCGTACAGCTCGCTCTTTTTATTAATTCAAGCTGTAAGTGCAATAGAGACGATCACATTACTTTTAATTTGTTTAGTTGGAAATGTCAACAGTTTTCGATTGAACTCTAAAAAATCTATTTGGTTGGTGGTAGAACTTGTTGTAAGTCCGTCAGGCTAGCTACCACCATCTTATGTAAGTCTGACGCCATAAAAACAATGTTTTTAGCATTGTTGTGTTCCGGCAGTTAAAGATAAAGATAGCCAGTTCCTCAGTGATTGAGGATTCCGGGAGAGGCCCGCTTTCATCTTCAGCCTTATTGAATACTTAATACCAGGTATGATGAAGGCTAAGAGTATCACCGCAAAAAAAAAAAAGTTTGGAAAGTCCATCCGAAATGAAACGCAAAAGTAACATATTGTGACGTGTAACATAAATGTAACGTAAAGGGGTCAACAAGTAACGTAACACGTTACAAAAGTAACGTTCTGGCAACGCTGCTCGTGAGTCACCTAGCGAGTAGCTAACCCTTATAATTACTTTACTCTTTGGTAGCTAGTTTTTAGATTGATGAGATCGGTCGCACTGCGCTCTAGGAGCCTAGCGTGTATAACACCGTGTATCCTAGCAACCAAGTTAGGCGTTAGGCAAAGCGCCTGCCTATGCGTTTCGGCCCTAACACTACTTAACGTGTGATCACAGGCGTTTTCTCTTCTCAGATGTTGGCTAGATAGCAAAGTACAATATGCAACTCCACGCCGAGGTACACTGAGACGGAAGCGGTTCCGGCGGTTTTTGCATACAGACGACAGACGTGCGTGAGCGCATTCCCACGGCGTTTGCGCAATATCGTAGATCAAGCTACGGACGTGGCGCGTGTTCGTTATACTGTACGACACGAATCCTACCACACGATCCATTCTGGTGTAAAACATAAAAAAAAGTCTGCGATCAGTCAATGATATTTATACAAAATACCTGTTTTCGTTGAGGGATTATTAAGGTAAATATTGACCGATATGTTTTCAATTCGTTTCAAACCATTCAAAGCTAGAATGTTCAACATTTTGACAGAGTTTTTTTTATTTTTTGTGATAAGATTGATTTTACTTTTTGTGCAGCCTTGAACAATAAAAGTTGTAAATTTTATAAAAGGTTATTATTGCATGAAATCTTGAAGTATTTTAATAACCCTCATAGTTAAAACAAACAGCTCACAAAATGAATGAAATACGCAATCGAAATGTTGAACATTCTAGCTTTTGAAAGGTACCAAATTGACAAATATCGGTCAAGATTTACTATAATAATCCCTCTACAAATAGGTATTTTGTATGAAAATCTTAAAGTGATCACAAACTTTTTGAATAGAATAGAATATAGAATAGAATAGAATATCGTTTATTGCTAATACTGTGTACACATAATTTTGCAGGTAGTAATGCATAACAAAGACACAACAGTATACCCATAACGGATATGCAACATAAAATAACTGCAACATAAAGTAACTTTATAATAACAGAACTTTATACTTTTAAAATTAAATTTACAAGAAATTTATACCTATACATTTTTTGTATCAAAATATTCAGCCAGATTATAAAAAGGACTTTTTAACAACCAAGCCTTTAATTTAAATTTAAACGTAGGTAAGCTTAAGGCTTTAATTTCAGTAGGCAGGTGATTGAATATTTTGATACCATAACTAAAAGCACTTTTAAAATAAATTTGGTTGTTGTTCCTTGTTACAACAATATCATACTTATATCTATGACGAAGATTTGAACGACTAGAGGCTTTATTTATAAAATATTCACTATTTTTCTTAATAAATACTGAAATTTCTAAAATGTATATACAAATCAAGGTAAGATAACCATGTTCCTTAAATATGTTTCTACAGGTGTCTGTAGAATATAAATTGTAAATTATACGTAAGCATCTTTTTTGTAATATGAAGGTTGACTCGACATTTACAGAGTTTCCCCAAAATATGATGCCATAAGTTAGTAATGGATAAACTTGGCCAAAATATGCAGCCCTAGCCACTTCTGTGGAAGTTGTTTCGGAAAGTATCGAGAGCGCATAGCAATTGCTGGATATTCTTTTGTTTATTTTTGCGATGTGTGATTTCCAATTCAAGTAAGCATCTATATTTACTCCAAGAAAATGTATCTCATCAACTTCATCAATTTTGGTGTCATTGTCTTTGATGTTTAATTTGAGTGTGTTTGATTTATAGTTTCTGAATTGAATCAATTTTGTTTTAGACAAATTTACATTTAAATTAATTGAATTTAGCCAGTGTACAATATTTTGCAATGTTTGATTAATATTATTTTCAACGTCATTTATGTCTCTGGATGGGTTTGGAATGAAAATAGTAGCGTCATCAGCGAACATAACACACAGATTTTCTGTAACATTTGGTAGCTGATTTACGTATATTAGAAAAAGAAGAGGGCCAAGTATGCTTCCCTGCGGTAAACCCAGGATGACGTCTTTAGGCTGTGATTGAATTTCTTCAAAAAATTTACTATTTTTGTTAAAATTATCCATTACAGTGACTTGTTTTCTATTTTGCAAATAGCTTTTTAAAAGATTTAGACCTAACCCACGTACACCCAAATTTTCCAACATACGTAGTAGCGTATCGTGCTTTACACAATCGAACGCCCTAGACATATCAAGGAAGAGACCAACGCAAGGCGTTTTATTATTCAACGAATCCCATACAGCTGTAAGTATTTTATAGATTGCGTGTGTAGTAGACTTCTTTTTTTGGAAACCGAACTGATTTTTATGTAGCAAATTATATTTATTTAGAAAATCCAACAATCTTTTATATATTACTTTCTCAAATATTTTTGAAAAGTTTGGCAACAATGCTATGGCTCTATAATCACTTACGTTACTCTTACTTCCTTTTTTGAACAGTGGTTTTATTTTTGCCTTTTTTAAGTCATCAGGAAATATACCCGTTTGAAGCATTAAATTCAAAATATAAACAAGAGGATCAATTATATATTCTAGAGAGTTTTTAATTACTTGCATTGGTATCTCATCTAAGCCACAGCTTTTTTTATTTTTTAGCCCTATTATGGTGTTTTTCAACTCTTGTTTATCCACTGGTTTTAAGTAAATACTATGTAAATTTGCAGACGGGAGGGGATATTGTTTATTTACCTTATTACAACTATTTGTTGCTACAAAATGATCGTTAAACAAATTAACAATTTTGTTCCCATCAGTAACGACATTTTTGTTAACGATAACTTTATCTATGGTACTTTTAAAGGTATTATGCACGGTAGTTTGATTTTTTATTAGATCCCATGTGGCTTTATTTTTGTTTGTACTGTGCTTAATAAATGAAATGTTCGATTTTCGTTTCGCTAAACGTATTACTGATTTTAAAGTTTTACAATATTTTTTATAGTGGGGTAATAATGAAATGTTTCGTTTCAGATATATTTTGTTATGTAATGCCCTTTTTTCTTTGGACGCTCGATATATACCTTGTGTTTGCCAGTTTGTTTTTTTCTTATAAGAGACTCTGGCTTTTCTTTTGGGAATACATAAGTCATATAACAATTTAAAAATATTAATAAATTTCTCATATGCTAAGTTAACATCATCACATTTATATACTTCTGAAAAACTTACTTGAGATATGTAATTTAAAAATATTTCTAAGTGCTTTTTAACATTTCTTTTATTTACAAACCAGTATTTTTCAACAAACTCCTGGTGACATGGTAGGCTAATCATTTGACCTGAGTGATCAGATAAACCTAAGCGCAGTACCTTTGAATTATAATTTCTCAAATTAGTTATTATGTTGTCTAAGCATGCTTTCAGTCTAGTTAGTTCATGAATAGTTAACTGTACATTATATTTTAGCAAAGTATTTTTAAATAATAAACATTGCTTACTGTTTACCAATGTATTAACATTAAAGTCACCAGTTATGATAACCTTTCTTTTCGAATATTGAGATCGGATTGTTATTTTATGTAACAATAAATCTAGTGATTTAATAAATACATCAAAGTTTGAATCAGGTGTTCTGTAGATACATATAATTATATAGTTTAATTCAGGTAACAAGATACCACAACATTCGAAGTTAACATCCATACTTAAAGATTCAGTAGATTGTAACAATTGAAAATTTATATTATTTTTTACATATATGCAAACGCCTCCTCTTGATTTATTTCTACAATGAGAGGCAGCCACTTTATATCCAGGTATTTGAAGAATATTTACGTGACAACTCTTAAGAAAGGTCTCGCTAAAACATAAAACATCAATATCTTGTAATGATAATAGAATCTCTATCTGTCCAAGCTTAGATCTTAAACCTTGTGTATTTTGGTGAAATATATTTAAATTGTTTTTTATGAGTAATGGTTGCATGTCAACACTATTGCTCTGTAAAGGGACGAAAGGAAGATGTATTTTCCTCTGCAATTATATTAGAGCTAGAAGCACAGTGTTCATTGCCAACCTCGTTTAAAACTTGATACGTATTTCTTGCAATATATAATATGAGTCTGTTGAGATCATTCAGCACAATATTAATACCGGTAATGTTTATTTTCCCTGAATATCTCGAGAACATATTGTTTGAGTATTCAAGATTTTTATTTGAATCTAATAAAAAACAATATTCGTGAATTTGGTTATCTCTATATAATATTTGATTAAATATTTCAACTCTTTTATTGAAAATATTGGAGTAAGGTCTAATCTTGAACGTAGGTACACACAGTATAACATTTGTATGCTGCACTGCAAGAATTCTTTGCTTCAATATTTGTATTGTTTCTTTATAGTCCTTCGACATGTTAAAATCAGACTCTCCTATTATTATTACACAGTAATCATTTACGGTAAAATCTTGAAGCTTATCTTGTAGCCCTCTTGATAATTGTTCAACGCCACTTCCAGGAGTACGGTAATGACAGCATTTGTAGTCTTCTTCAAAGTTATTTCTTACAATATTTGAGGTTTTATTCCCATCTATGCTGCTAATTAGACAAAGTTTTGGTATTGTCTTTGGTTGACTGTTTTTGGTTCCACTTTTTGAGAGTTTCTCATTGTTGTTTTTATTAATCACCATTTCGAATTTTTTGAGCGGAGTGGATATATATGGTCCATTTGCTTTATTATTGTCGTTATTTTCATCTACATTAATAGTTTGGTATAGAGTTATAATTTTTTCTTGGTTTCGGGTCTTCTGCTTTAATTCAGTATTGACATCATTTAATTTTATGATTTCCTTTTTCGCAGTATTTAATTCAGCTTTCAACCTTTTTATTTCCAATTTCAATTCATATACCATCTGGTTTTCACAATTATTCGCATCTAATAAACTAATAAAACTTTGTGTGTCTGGGGCTGTTTCATTCATAGACAAAAATGATTCCGTCAAGTTAGGTAAAGACTTTTGTTTTTTATTTCTTCTAACTGTGACAAAGTTGTCCTCATAGAATGTTACAGAATTTAGTGATTCGAATGAATTTTCTGTTGGAATATTTATCTGTATCGGTTCCTCAATATTTATAGGCACTTGTTTGTATGTACATGTATCACATTTACATTTTTTTCTGTTTTCGGTTGACATAAGGTAAAATAATTTTTCTGCGATACTAGTGCAATCCAAATGATATAAATGTTGACAATCTGTACATTTTATAAAATCGCTTTTGGTTATTTCCTTTTTACACTTACTGCATACAGATTCCATTTTGATAAATTCCAATTCTTTTGAGAGCTCCCTCGTTTACAGATGTCGCTAGTTGTTGTGAAGAAATATTTAAGGTAACACACATTACACATTTATTGTTAGTTCTTTTGAATTTTTCGTTTACAACCACTATAAACAGTTTTTATATTTATAGTGATCAGATCAATTTCACGATTGTTTTAAATCGATTATTTTTGTCCATTGTTTATTTTTAAACTTTTGGAAACATACCCTTACTTCTCATGCCGTACACAGATGTCGCTAGTTGTAGTGAAGAAATATTTTTATTTTAGAAACACATTTCACAGATTATTTTTATTTCTTTTGAATTTTTCATTTACAAACACTACTAACAGTTTTTATATTAATAGGATTCACTTTCACGGTTGTTTGTAATCAGTACACATGATCAAGGACTTATTTATTTAAAAGAAGAGTCATAAAAACATATGAGTTAAAAGTTCATTGACACTTATGTTTGTATACGCGCGTTATGGCGGTTTGTTTTTAAAACTACTTGCGTCATTAAATAATGTTCGAAACACTTTTACTGTAACAAGGAGACGGGTAATTGTTTGTTTATTAAATGAAAATAACAAATGTCTACTGTTATTGACTATTTTAAGCACTGCGATTTCGTATTTATTCCAATTTGTTCTTCAAATAAACAGCACTTTTTCACAACACGTATTTCACTTTCCTTGATAATTGTCACAGGTATAACGTTACAAACGATAGATAGGATGTATTTCACTTTAACTCAAATAGTTATTATGCAATCACTATGAAATAACTAAGTTTTACTATTATTAAAAATATTTTATGACGGAGCTGATGTTTACATGGATAGCAGCGCCATCTATCATTGTAGATCGGTGGTGATGAGAGTAGTAGTCACATATCTTACTTACTCCCAGTCATCTTACGGAAATAATGTTTGTAAACAATGGCTGAAGCTTGCCTTGACTCCAACAGACTGAGATTAGGATACCTACATATACATATGTATTAATATTTTTTTCACCTCACACGCTCTGAAAAGGAGGTTTTGTCAATCAGTTTAGGCGTAGAAAATCGCTTTTTGCGGCCTAGCGCGGCAAAGTACTTTTTTTTATTTAATACCTAAAAATATGTCATAATGCGTTCCGAATCGGACTATTGACTTTTTTGTTATATTTGATTCTTATTTAAAATAGCTTTAAATTATTTATAATACTCCGTTTTGGTTTTATTATAATTTTAGTTCATTTAATCATAAAAACAATAACGATAAGATTAAACTTTGTTATAAGAATTTTATATTAGGCTGGGTGAGATTTCACAACCTATAATTGGATTTCGGACTGTGACATAAATCAATTTATTTTTAAATTGTCTTTGTCTCATGTCAGTGTCAACATTTACGGAATCGTTTTTATTCTTATTAATAAGTAAGAATACATTCCTACTTTAAATAACTTTTAATTAACTATAATACTCTCTTTATATTATTTTAGTTTTTTATATCATTAAAACAACGAGAATAAGGCATATTTAGATTTAACTTGATGTTTAAATAATTTTTTACCGGAAGTTGACCGCGGAAACAACCATAAAATGTTCCTCGCTGTTGTGAGGTGAAAAATTGTGTGTTGCGCTCGGCAGAAAAGTTTTTAGCGTCTTCTACCTTTGAAATCCTCGCTTCGCTCAGGATTCAATCTTAAAGTCCTAGAATCCTTCACTTGCTCAGATTTCAATAAAGGTACCTCGCCGCTAAATAACCAACTTTCCAGCCTTGCATAACAAATAACTATTTCACCCCACACGCTCGGAAAAGGAGGTAAGTATTATCATTCAATTTCATCGTATATTGTGTGTTGCGCTCGGCCGAAAAGTTTTTAACGTCTCGTACCTTTGAAACCCTCTCTACACTCAGGATTCATTCTTTAAACCACTCGCTATGCTCGTGGTTCAATCCTAGAATCTTTCGCTTGCTCAAGTTTCAATAGAGGTAATTCGCCGCTTAATCCAACTTTCCAGCCTTGCATAACAAATAACTTTTTGCTTTGGTGGCAGGGTAGAATAATTCGCATTTTAATTTCGAGAGAGAATATAGAGATCTACTTATGCTATAATCAATAAATGCGCTGGTTACCTACATTGAGAGCGAGGAGGTTTACCCTTAGCTTACGAGGAGGAACTCCATTTTCGTTTTGAATTCATGTTAATCTACTTTATGCCTGCTGAATTGTTTTCTCTTATAGAAAGAAAGAAAGAAAGAAAAAAAATAGAAAAATATATTTATTTTAGAATCACACAACGACTACACAAAACAAAATTACAAAATTACAATTAGGTACTATAACTCAAACCATAATATGGTTTGGGTTTGAGACTTGGACTTTGAGATCACGCGACGATGCACAATATATTATATTGTGAATCGTCGCGTGATGCCAAAACTGTGTCCAGCTCAGTATAAGCAGCAAGCAGAGCTTGCTGCACTGGTATTCTTCTGGACACATGGGTGACATCAAGAACGAGACTAACAGATACAAATTAAGAACATTACAGACAGAACACAAATACAAAACATTTAAACTTATTTTAAATTAGGCTGTACGTTTAAATACGTTAGCCCTACATAGCTTAACAGATACTTTAAAAAGAATAAAATAAAGCACAACATAAATAATTTGTGGAGTGGACACGATCGACACACATGTCATGGTCATGCACGTCATTTATACCAACGTCATCAATCACCATATTTAAATACGTACCTCAAAAGAAAAAAACGGAACCCTTATAGGATCACTTCGTTGTCCGTCCTTCCGTCCATCCGTCCGTCCGTCCGTCTGTCAAGACCGTTTTTCTCAGGAACGCGTGGAGGTATCAAACTGAAATTTATATCTAATACTCAGGTCTTGGAGCTGTGAAAAAATCAAACTTCTAAGCCAAAGCAATCAAACGATACAGCCGTTTCTGCCGCAAATTTCCTCAAATTTTCGAAACTCGCACCAGAAGCAAAACCTACAATTCCCGTGAACTTAGAATCTTGAAATTTGTACGAATTTGTACGAAGTAACGTCTTATAGTACAGATAAAGGAAAAATTGCGAAAACCGTAAACTTTTTTGTTACTTCATATAATAAAAAAAATTTTAATTTCATTATGCAATAAAAGTACCATAACTATGACTTGATTGTCGTGATGGGTGAACTTTTACTTATATACCTACAGGTTTGTACGGAACCCTCGGTACGCGAGTCCGACTCGCACTTGGCCGGTTTTTCCCATTAACTGACACAACAACTAATTGCCGAAATATAATTAAAAAGGCACTAAATTCAAACTGAATTTAGCGCCCCATAGGTACCTATATCGTTTTTAAATTAAGTACCTATTTCATCATCAGCTATCATCAAGCTGTGTAGTGTTGGCTTAGAATAGCACTATCCCCTCTCATCCCGTGGGTGTCGTAAAAGGCGACTAAGGGACGCAGCCTTCAGAAGATGGGCAGCAGTGTCTCCTTCATATTTGCCCATACTGCAATAGCCAAGCCGCCTGCCAAGCGTGGCGATTATGGCAAACCCCCCTTTTGGGGGAGGCCTATACCCAGCAGTGGGTGTTATATGGCTGAGACGACGACGACGATCATCATCATGGCAAAGTCTCTTTTTCTTACCGAAATTCTTTACCTTCAGTTTAATCTTTTATAATCCTATAGTTGATTTCTGACTATTTCTCGGTGTAACCATGGAGCTGAGCACACGAAACTACAGTTCAAAGATGATATTGTTATAATTCAAGACGCGCGCCTGCGCGATCTGAATAAGAAAGGAAAGCAATATAATTCCAACCACAAAGAGTTTTATAGGAGATAAAAGAAACCAGTATAGCTCACTAACAGTGCTGCTTGAATAATAATCCGACATCTGACTAATCCAACTTTCTAGGTACGACTTTGCATGTTGCAATATTACTTTTCCGTGTTGGCACTTGACAGTAATGGTTTATTTAATTTTTGAAGATAAATCTAAGAGCCTATGAAGATGACATTATGACTTATTACTTCCGTTAAAAATAAAAGATCTTTTCATAATCAAATTGCTGAGACCTTTTTTATAGGGTAAAAATAGGCTAAGTGTGGAAAACGCGCAGAAAAATAGCATAGGTAAGTAACTATGTACGTGCCGGTGTTTTTTTACAACCACCAACAAGATTATTATGCTTTCGTAACCGCCTGTTTCCACTGGCAAAACATTTACAAGAAAGTATTTTGTAAACGTATAATGCGACCACTGAGAGAATGCATTATTTGACAGCTCCTATCGAGGGTCATTGGTCACCCTCTCAGCGGTCGCACTATAATTTACAACATGTTTTCTTTTAAATGTTTGCCAGTGGAAACGGGGTTTTTTTTTAAAGTGAGAAGTGAGAAGAAGTGTGTAAACCAAAAACAATTTGGTTTACACACTTCTTGTTTCCACAGTGTAAAAAAAATACTACAACTAATGCACTTCTGTCATGTGCATTAGTTGTAGTACTTATAGGCTACAGGAAGATCGGTCCTGCGCTACTCGCATCCAACGGCTGGCTTCACGTAGCCTCGACCAACCCCCTTAGGTACTCTTGACGCGGTCGCATTGAGACCGAGATAGAGTTAACGTCAAAAGTTAGTAATTATTACTTATTAAAAATAATTACTTGAAATTAGTAAATAAAGCAATTTTGTATAATAAAAAAATATGGCAGCGCTAATCCAAATAGAATCAATGTAAATAAAATTATTATTATTAACATTCAATCTCGACGATCCCGTCAAGAGAAACCCCCCAGATCGCCAGTCCACATTGAAGGATTCCACAGAGGGTCGCATCTTCTGGTTCATGTGTTACTTTAGAACCTATCCGTCCTATGCTATCGGATCTTATCATGTCCAAGCTGCAACTTCAGTATTAGTAAAGTCAAAGCAATGTCGTGCCTTTATAAAGCTCTAGATACTTACCTAATTGATTTTTGGACCCTCATCCAATGATCGATTGCTTGACCGCCACCATCGCAGGCCGAACACGCTAAAAACTTTCTAAAAAGCTGCTATTTTTTTTTCTTTTTAGAGATCCGTACCAAAATGGTAATAAAAAAGTAACCCTTATGATGCGCCCTTAGGAACTCTTGTCTGTCTGTCACAGCTGGATATCTCAAGAAAACTACAGCTATGAACTTGATTACTTTGGAATAGCTTTAGATGATATTTGCCCATATGCAATTAGGGGAAAAATAACTAGGATACATTTATTTTCCTTAAAATTTCAAAGTGTGACTACAACGGCATGTAGGGTATCATATGAAAGAGCGCTGCACATTCTAAAACATTTTTTCTTTATTTTTAGGCTGCATAGTTTTCGAAGACCCCTATTTCTGAAGTTTGCACAGAAAAATTATTACTCAAAGGTAAATAAAATGAAAGTCACATCACGATCGTTAATAATAACATTAATAACAAGTTACTTACCTTTGCTTCACTAAATGGAGCACATCTTTTTGTGTTTTATCCGTAAGCTTTGAACTGTGACAGATAAATAAATAGGTACCTATTGTATTAATAAGCTACGACGTGTTAATGACAAAAACAAAACACTGGCGTAACTATACCAAGCTCACACCGTGTGTTTGCCAGGCGCCAGGTGTAAACTCATTAGAATGCATCTCAATGGTACAGTTTACAGCACGACCGCTTTGGAATACAAAAACCACTGCTATTACGAGCGACATAAGGGCGCCTAAAGTCAACCGATGAATCCTTTTTTGCGAGGGGAAATGCCTGATGTAGTTATATCCCATGGCCCACTGCTAGGAGACTATAGTGTTAATTAGGCTTCCTTACAAAACAGGCAAATCAACGAACCCCCAATTATAGATACCATATATAGATTTTTTTCATCATACACTTTTACATTAGGTGAGGGTGAGGTCTGAAGAGAACTGTGACCAAAAAACGCGCGAGCCGAGTCAGAGAGTAGCGGCCGGCGTTACGACAGAGTTTTTTTTAAACTACTAAAATTTAGATGTAAAAGGAGAATGGGCATTTTGGTACCCGGTCCAATAGCTATCAGTGTGGTTTCGTTAGATAGGTTTTTTCACCAGGAAAAATATTTACTATGGCGACTTGTCCCAAATCCTTGTCCGAAAACCCCGGGAAGCTCCCGAAGATCCAGTTTAAGTTGATATCATAAAAGCAAAAACGATAATAATTATAATGAATATAACTATAAAACAACATTATTTAATTCGAAGTGATATGAAAGAAAGAAAGAATAAACTTTTATTAGGCTAACATACAATAACACAAAAAAAAACAATTTTAACAAAGAACAACATAGATACCTAGATAGAACATAGATAAAACCAAAATGGTCTTCTCCTACCTCAGCTTGTGTCACATAAATGTGACGCTGATTTTCAGGCGGAGTCAGAGAGTAGCTAGAGACAAGCCAAACATATGATAAGTAGACCGCGGGAATGGAGGAGGAACCGGCCACGGGGTGGGACATGCAGTGGTTGGGAAACCGGCCGCGAAAATGTTGTTATTTTTTAAGCAATTATTACTACACGTCTCTCACCGGACGACGAACTGGTGGCACTTGACCTCATATAGTTTCCATCGCAGCGCTCGTGGCTGGGCTCGAAAATCTCAACTGATCGTATTCGATCACGTTTGTTAAGTAACGTTCGGTCCGGCCAGGTGTCAGATGGGTGATAAAGTAGCATTACAACTGAGCACTTCCGCACTTCGGAGGGCTTCTATACAAGGCAACGATATATTATCACAATTATTTTAATCAAAAAAGCTGAAACTAAAGATCTATTAAAAATATATTAAACTAACAGCCGCCCGCGTGGTTTCCGTTCCCATAGGAATATCAGGATAAATTGTAGTTTATATGTTATTCTGATGTATACACTATATTTCTGTAAAGTTTTATCTAAATCTGTTCAGTAGTTTTTGCGTGAAATAGTAATAAACACACACCATACCAATAACTTGACACAAAATAACTCCGTTCCACAAGCAAATGGAAACAAGCGACTCGGTTATCATTAATTCTTGTTAAAAGACCTTTCCAATGGTATATAATTTATGGCTATTGGAGCGGGTACCAGGTTCCATACATTTTGCCCATTGTCCTTTACTCAATCGCCACTTTTATTCATAAATTTATTTAGAAACTTAAAAAGACATAAAAAGTACCTATGCGTTTTCGCGTTGCATGCTCTGGTGGAGGGATGGGGGGCACCCTACTTCTGGGGTACAGGTGAGCCTGACGTGATGTTGAATGTACCTAATCCCATTGGTCAACAGCGTTCGTTTGACGTCGCAATTATCATAATCGTGTAACATGTGCCTATGCAAGCCCTCCGCTTTCTCCATTTGTCTACCAGTTGACAATATGACAAATTACTGCTTAACGAATTGCGCAATGCTGTCTATTTTCTTCACATTTGAATTTATTAACCCATCTAAACACCTTCTGTCTTTTGTTAATTAAAACAAACCCGTAAATTAATGTTACTAGACTTACCTTCTTTCAGGTGATGAAAAAGACATGTTCCAATCGCGGAAGCTGAAGTTCAGTTTAGCTAACGCTTTTGTATAACGATTTATAGAAGTGTTATTAATACTAGTTTCTTAGTTTCCATACCAGACTCGCGAGTCCAGCACCCTATCTCTCGCCGCCCCCCGACACCCCGTCAAGCCTAGTAGGCTCGGCGGGGGTTCGGGATGCCTTTTATTTTTTTAAGAACTTCCATTTAGCTTAGTTTCTTTAGGCTTTTTATTTCATAAAGAAAGTAATAATAATAATAGTAGCGTCAACAGTAGTAGTAGCGTTTGCCTTGTGCCTAGACTTTATGAGTTTTCCATACTTTCAGATAAGAAGATTCATTTTTAAGTCAATTTATCCATTTTTCCTGAATATGAATCCCTAAGATTGTATTGAATGTATTTACTAACATCATACTAGTACTACCACAGTTGATATAACTTCTTACGCTGAGGTACAGTCGCACCACTTGCCACGGTTCGTATTTTATCCGTGTTTTGTTTTCATGATTAATTTTGTCACATTTGAATCACAAAAACGGCGGTATTCTTGTTATACAACCAAGTTAAGATGTTAAGCAAGTGGCTCAACAATCCCGGTTCGTGACTGTACGTTCCAACAGGGCAGCAAAAGGTAAATTCGACTTAAACAGATAATATCTATATAGATCTTGAAGCCGAACATGTCTGCATATAAAACAAAAAAATACCAAAGCAAAAGATGATGCGGGATCCAATGGTACCTATTATTAATAAATACCTAAATAATAAATAATTGCATACAAACACATCAATTATGTACTTAGCCCACGCTTAGTTTTACTAAGAGAACAAAGAAGAACTTGTGTTATGGATACTAGATAACGGATAAACATACATAAAAATTTTTTTGTAAATACATACAAATTATACATATTTAAAACTCAGACCAAGACAAATATACATGTTCATGCACACAAATATTTGTCTTGTCCGGGGATCGAACCTCTGAAGGCAAGCTTAGTATCCCTGCGCCAAACAGGTCATCAATTATGTGTGTGTACTTATAGCAAATATGTCATACGAGCTCGCATTGCGAAAATTGGGAAGATCCTATATGGGGTCCGAATCAAATTACTATCTCTTCATTTTCGAGCTTTTTCGTGTCTTTTGTCTTACTTGTCAGTTAAACATGACATTGTCTTGGTCACAGCACAGATTTCATCGCAAATTGCCTTCAATGAAGGTAGCATAATCTTTTACCTAAAAACACCATTGGCGGGATCCTTGGACGAATTAACCCGTCCAAGGCGGGATCATACAAAAACCAGTACCTTACATGTTAATGTTTGTCTATATGAAATTAAAAAGTAAATTATTGTTAAAAACCTTTCAAGATATAAAGAACTTAATTTGTAATGTTGTGTTTTTGTGATACCACCCTATCTTTAAGATTACACAAACTGACAGAAAGAAGCGTTATTGATGGATGGGTGACAAAAAGAATATCGAGCTCCAACTTATTTCTGAAGGCACGTCAAGCCGTTGTTGGTTCCGGCTATATTTGCAGTCGTTAAAACCCACAGTCTCCGCTTTGGACCCGCTTGACATTGTCAGTCTCCATATCCATAAGATATGCTCGAACGCTACATCTGCACCCTAGGAAATAAGTTTATATGCGGGGGAGACTGGAACTGTAAAAACACCTACTGGGGTTCGCGAGTAACAACCACCAGAGGGCGGGAATTGAAAAAATGCGTAGACCAGCAAAACTTAAAGACCTTATCAACAGGTGAACCAACTTACTGGCCAACAGACGTGAACAAACTCCCTGATCTTGTGGATTTTTTTATTATTAAAGGACTACCAGATGTGTACTTTGATCTCGAATCATCAATAGACTCGGTATCAGATCACACTGCAGTTATTGCAACATTTAGCGTCTCACCAATACAGAGAGTTCAAAAACTAACGTTGTATAACAAAAAAACAGATTGGAATGCTTTCGCCGAGTATCTAGAAAATGAAATAAACCTAAAAGTGAGGTTTAAGACAGAAGAGGACATAGATGAGGCAACATTCTACATTACGAACCTCATACAGGTAGCTGCCTGGCGCTCCACTCCTTCGTCGAGCTACAACACCGAAAAAAACAACGTTCCACTGGAAATACGAAATAAACTCCAAGAAAAGCGTAAGCAAAGAAGAAAACTTCACATGACAAGATCTAATACAGACCGAACAGAATTTAACAAAATTTCGAGAGATTTAAAAGACCTTATCAACGAAACCAATAACGCAACGTTTCATCATCAAATATCGAGTCTATCATCTTTTAAGAAGGATAATTATTCCTTATGGAAAATGACTAAAAATTTTAAAAGACCGCAAAACCACGTTCCTCCCTTAAGGAAATCCTCTACTGACCCCTGGGCAAGGAGCGAAAATGAAAAGGCGGAGTTATTCGCAAATCATTTAAGCGAAATATTTACACCCAACCAATCAAACATGGATGGATTCGAAAAGGAAATTGACGAAGTAATCAAAAGCGACCAGCAGCTGACTCCACCGCTTAAACAGGTAACTCCGAAAGAACTTGCACTGACGATCCAGCTCTTAGAAAATAAGAAGGCACCAGGTTTCGATTTAATAACTGGTGAAGTACTTAAAAAGTTACCCAGAAAAGCCTTGGTCTTTCTTACAATGTTATTTAACACAATCATTCGAATATACTACTACCCGAAACTTTGGAAAATATCACAAATCTGCATGATTGCAAAACCAGGAAAACAGCCCAATGATCCCAATTCGTATAGACCAATAAGTCTCCTGCCGATACTCTCGAAAGTCTTCGAAAAAATTATTCTAAACAGACTAAAACCGGTACTCTAAGAAAATAACATCATACCTGATCACCAATTTGGCTTTCGGGAAAGTCATTCAACTGTGGAACAAGTACATAGAGTGGTTCACAAAATCAGACAATCCCTGGAGAAAAAGGAATACTGCTCAGCTGTGTTCCTTGACATACAACAAGCCTTTGATAAAGTCTGGCATAAAGGACTGTTATACAAGCTAAAGACTCTTTTACCGAATCCCTTCTTTATGATACTGAAATCCTACTTAAACCAAAGGCAATTTCAAGTTAAATACGGAGAAGAATACTCAAAGCTATATGACATCAATGCTTCAGTACCACAGGGATCGGTTCTTGGACCTGTGCTATATTCGATATACACAGCAGACCTGCCTACAACAGACGATGTTGTAACGGCAACATATGCAGACGACACAGCGTGCCTGGCTAGCGATACTGATCCAAACGTAGCATCACTCAAACTACAAAAACAACTTAACAACATAAATGATTGGGTACAGAAGTGGAGAATCAAACCTAGTGTTAGCAAATCAACTCAAGTCACATTCACACTGCGAAAAGGTGACTGCCCACCAGTTCATATGGGTAACGGTGTACTACCGAGCAACAATAGTGTTAAATACCTGGGGCTACACCTAGATAGAAGATTAACTTGGGCTAACCATATTAAAGCAAAAAGAAAAGAAGCGAAAATTCAGTTCCAATCGCTGCAATGGCTGTTAAATCGGCAATCACCATTGTCCCTAAGTAACAAACTCCTGGTATACAAAACTATCATAAAACCCATCTGGACGTATGGTATAGAGCTCTGGGGCTCGGCGAGCACCTCCAATATAGAGATCCTGCAGCGATTCCAGAACATTGCATTGAGAACACTATCTGGAGCACATTGGTTTGTTAAAAATACCGAAATTCACCAATACCTGGAGATATCAACTGTTAAAGAGGAAGTCAGCAAATGCAGCAAAAGATATAAACACAGATTAAACTCACATATAAATGAATTGGCCAAAAAACTCCTAAATGAAACAGGAAACATAAAACGCCTAAAGAGATGGCAAATCCTGGACCTAGATCAAAGAAGTTGATCCTACAATATTACAGTGCCAGCTAATGAGATGGCACTTACAATCTGACTACTTTGGAACCTATCTGATTATGGCTGGGAAGCCGATTGCAGATCTAAAGTGAACACAAAAAAAAAAAAAAAAAAAAAAAAAAAACCATAAGAAAGGACTGCGCTCTGGAAGTGACATTTAATGGCTAAAGATGATGATGGTGATGCAATTTTTATCATCGCAGTTTTATCTTTCCATAGCCGTTATTAACGGTACTTGTTTTATATGCAGAACGTATGGTTGCATTACCCAAATCCGTGTCCTTCTAAAGGTACCTTACAATATGCTAATAGAACGACGGTAGAATTACAATATTGAATATTATGGTTCATTCACATAGTCAATGCCATGTGGCCAGTTCCCGAGCTACTTACGCGAAGACATGCAACAACTACTCATTGTGTAAATCTATTGACATTTCTTAATATTGAATTGAATTTAACAGATCACCAAACTGGATTTACGAAAATACTAAGTTGGCATTAAAAATACACAAAAACCATTTAAAAATTTACACAATTCTACTATGTATTTTATCTTAGATTTTTCTATTTATTACTATATTTTCGTTATAATATGTGTGATAGATATCTAAAAAGGTTCTGTAAGGGAATTTTCATAGGTATGTATTGATATAGAGCAGCTTCGCCACACTAAGAATTTAGAAGACATTCTACATTACAGTGTTGAAATATGGCTTGAGGTTTGGTCTTTCTTTAGTCAAACTATGTATATCCAAAATATGGATCATATTAGTATTTCTTATAGTTAAATAGGCTTACTGTTGGCAATTTTGTATCATTGAAAGGTTCTATAGTAGGCATTATTCTATAAAAAGCTATATAATTAGAAGATCAACTCTTTCTTAATTTCCCTTCATATACTATGCTTCAGTAATTCCTAGAAGTAACTCGTGTTATTGATGTTTCATAACATTATCAAACTGAAAATTTTAACGCACTTTTTTATTTCTACATAATTTTTATAATGTAGTGCATGTCCGAATAACAAGGAAAATATAATCCGAGTGAGGACAACAATATATCTGCGTAGTATTGCTTTCTTTCCCATCTAAGTAGGTTGCTTCGATTATGTCAGGTGCAAGACACCAAAAGAGCTGTTAGGTGTGGCAAGATTATTTAAGTGTGACTGATTTTATTAAATGAAATTAAACTTAAAGTTTTACAGAAAAAGCAATACTCTTATTGAAATAAAACAACTTTTATGGATATCAAACGTTCTATATTTCACGAACTAAGTTGTAATTGTCCGTATTTTTTGGTTTTTTAGGGGTTTTTGATTTTCCCGACGTTTCGGCACCTTTTCAGCTGCCGCCGTGGTCACGGGATGACTAGCTACTTATAAGTCTACCCTCGAAAAGTTAATTAATTTTTTCGTTTGGATACGGTTAGACATTTACTCTACCGTATCAACGAAAAAATAAACTAATAACTGTATTAAGCATTTTACTTGAAGCCTTTAAAATAGTCTCAAACGATGTTTTGTTTCATCATCAGTCATTTTTTATCTCCTAACTGCTGGGGCTGGTGCCAGTGCCATTCCCAAGAAGACTACTTCCCAAAATGAGCACTTAGATCGTCCTGTTCAAAACAAGAAGGAGGAGTTTTGTTTTTATATAAATCTAAGTTAACTAAAATTATATCGGATCCGGTTGGTATCACCAGCTCTATGTAGATACTCTCTGATGATTATGCACAGTGTGTTGGCGCGATTAGCACACATTCTGGCGGCCAGCTGATTGCCAGTGGAACGCGCGCGCGCAAGCTTTGCGGTCGTCTCGCGTGCCGAACGCGCCCGAGCCGCGCCGACAACGTGCGAGACGATGCAACCCAGGAAAATCGGGAAGTTCGATTTTGTGAGATCCGTGCTTGACGTATACGAAACTGTGTTCTGAATTGGTATTTGTGGCCAGTGAAGTTGTTGGTAGGTTGAATTTTTTACTTTCATTTTTTTACCAAATTAACTTATACGAATTAAAACTAGCCATGTTTATTATCATATTTATGAAGCCGAAACATTGGGAAAACCAAAAATTAAACACTTACTTAGTTCAAAATCATGTAGGTAATAAAAAAGGTGTAGACGGTAGTAGAAGGAAAGGTGGCACGTAGAATTTTATCCAAACATTTTTATCTATTTCAAGACATGCCAATTTACTTTTATAGGCACATCTTAAATTTCTTCGCGTACTCATCATTGAAATAAAGCAACTTTCACGGATTTAAGTACAATTTCACCGTTTGATTTGTTTTGGTGTTATTTAAGGTTTTCTGGTTTCCCGACGTTTCGACAGCTTTGCAGAATGAAAAAACATCAAAACATATCAAACAGTGAAAATATAGTACACCTAAATCCGTAAAATTTGTTATATTGAAAGTTAATTACTTTTAGTTGGAATAGTTCGCTTAAACGTTGCAAGTTTATCCAATACAGGTTAAAAGTAAAGAAGACACTGATAATCGTACTGATATACATATCCTATTATAGAAATACTGTATCCAAATAATGTATGATTATCGGTGAATTCAATCTAAAATAAAAAAGATTTAAGATTTTTACACGGATTAAGTTAAATCTCAGATGACCGGCTCATATCAATATATACTATAAATATAATATTATAAAGCTGAAGAGTATGTTTGTTTGAACGCGCTAATCTCAGGAATTACTGGGCCGATTTAGAAAATTCTTACACCATTAGAAAGCTACATTTCTCCCGAGTGACAAAGGCTATATTTTATTGCGATATTCCCACGGGAACGGGCACCACGCGGGTAAAACCGCGAGGATCCGCTAGTCACTAATAAAATTAATTACAATTAACATTTGAGCCAAACATTCAATAAATATGACCACCCGTATAATCAAAGCGTATAATCTATATAATATATTGAGTTATATTACTTTAAGACTTAAAAATTTTGCATTTTTTTCTTTTTTATAGAAACTAAGTACTTATTCGAATTAGTCCGTGTAGATTTTCCTGATTTTCTATGATTATTTTTATTTCCTATATCTCTTTATGTGTAGGTTGATTATTCTGATTTTAATGTCTGATTAAATTTCTTATCGAACATTTAATTTCTTTGCATTGGACAATTTTAAAATGTTATAAATTAACAAAACCAAATAGTTCACTGTAAATAACAAGTTATTTGTGTTTACATCTATCTATCTATATGTTCGAGGGGTCGAAGTATGCCGCAGGTAAGCCAGATCACGAAAAAATCCCAAATCGGACTATAATAAACTGGAAAAAACAACATTATGTTAATGGACTGACAGACAACGCACAGCCCAAACGGCTGAACCGATTAAACTGAAATTTTGCATACAGGATCGTTTAACGATGTAGGCGAGCACTAAGAAATGATTTTTTGATATTCCCACGGGATATAAAAAATGGGGGAATGAGGGAAGAAAACGGGATTGTATTGTATCCTAATTCCTCGCGGACGAAGTCGCAGGCGGAAGGCTAGTCTAGAATATGCGGGATAATTCTGAGAACAGTGAAAGTGCAGTAATTAAGAATAGTGTACTGCAGTCACATCTTGTGCAACAGTTACATAAATACCCGAGAACATGTAGTTACTCCTTAGTTAATTATAGGAATCGATAATCGTTTTAATTATATCATGTTTTATTTTTGTATCTAAATATATATAATGATGCGAAGGTACTACTTTACGTTCCGACATCTAGTACTATTAAAAATAGAATAGAATAGAATATCATTTATTGCTAATACTGTGTACACATAATTTTGCAACAGTATACCCATAACGGATATGCAACATAAAATAACTGCAAATACAATGCAACATAAAATAACTTTATAAGTAACAGAACTAACTAACATAAGAAATTTATACCTATACCAGATTATAAAAAGGACTTTTTAACAACCAAGCCTTTAATTTAAATTTAAACGTAGGTAAGCTTAAGGATCAGTACGCAGGTGATTGAATATTTTGATAACATAACTAAAAGCACTTTTAAAATAAATTTGGTTGTTGTTCCTCGGTACAGCAATATCATACTTATACACTCATTTGCAAAAAAAACGGGCGGTTTTGATTTTCATTCATCTTTAAAAAGATACAATACCAAAGAGGTTTCAATCGTTTGTACACGTTACTGGCCGGTTTTAAAAATGCTGTGGTATTTAAAAAAGTACGTTCTTACTTCAAATTTTCATTTGATGCTCATTTTTACAGAAAACCATACATTTTTGGCGCGAAGTTCCAGAAGTTAACATCGACTTTCATAACTTTTATTCAATTTTTATCGATTAATTTCATATCCTTGACTGTCAAAGCTTTATTTATTGCTGTTTGGCTGTATCAAAAATAGTAGATAAAGTGGTAAAAGCTACCAAAATTATCGCGCTGCTTGAAGAGGGTTGCAGCTAATGTTTCGTGGCTAGGAGGCTAAATGTTAGTAGCTCGACAGTCCAAAGGACCTGGCAGCGATATCAGGAGACTGGTTCCGTCGAGAGAAGGCCTGGTTCTGGAAGAAAACCATGTACCCAACCACGGGATGATCGTTTTCTTGTGAGTCGCGCATTGAGAAATCGCAAATCTTCGTATGTGGATCTTAAGAACAACCTCCAAGAAGTAAGAAATGTGCATATTAGTCTATGGACGGTCAGGAGGAGGCTTCTCGCTGCCAATATACGCAGTCACCGCCCGGCCCGCGGCCCCAAATTACTCCGTGAGCACAGAGTTCACAAGCTTAGGTTCGCTAGAAATTGTGAATCATGGACTCAAGAAGATTGGAATAGGGTTTTGTTCTCTGATGAAGCCAGGATATCTCTGTTCGGTGAAGATCGACGTCGGCGAGTGCTAAGAAGACAAGGAGAACGCTTTGCAGAGGCATGTTTCGAAGAAATCACACCTTATGGTGGGGGCTCTGTTATGTTTTGGGCAGGAATAAATTCAATGGATCGTACAGAGTTAGTCTTCATTGAAAACGGCTCACTGACTGGGCATCGATACATAACGGATGTTCTAATTCCTCATGCACAACCCGCATTGGCCGCTCTAGGTGAAGACTCGATTTTTATGGACGACAATGCTCGCGCCCATCGATCCCGCGATGTTAATGCGAATGTGCAAGAGGTCGGCATTCGTCGTTTGGATTGGCCAGCTCGAAGTCCCGACCTCAATCCCATAGAGCATGTCTGGGACGTTCTGAAACGGCGTGTGAGATCAGTACACCCGGCTCCGCAGACCATCAGAGAGCTGAAGAATGTGATTACTGCGGAGTGGGAACGTATTCCGCAAGCAAGTATCCGGGATATACTCGCTAGCATGCCCAGACGAATTCAAGCTGTGATTTTAGCTAGAGGGGGTCACACTCGATACTAAACATTTATCTGCTTTTACTTTATTAAAGAAAAACAAACAAAAAAACTTTTTTATTTTTACTTCATGAGTATATGCACTACTAGCGAACATACACTACTAGCGAGGTTTAGCATTATTTCCCATAAATTGTATCTAAATTTTATGAAATACTGATGAAAACGATTATTTTCTTATTAATTTAAATTGTGAGGATAAAACTACCTATAATTATCAAACAAAGCAATATTAACATTTGAAATGGCTCATTGCTTAGGTGCCCGTTTTTTTTGCAAATGAGTTTATATATGACGAAGATTTGAACGACTAGAAGCTTTATTTATAAAATATTCACTTTTTTCTTAATAAATACTGAAATTTCTAAAATGTATATACAAATCAAGGTAAGATAACTATGTTCCTTAAAAATGTTTTTAAAGGTGTCTGTAGAATATAAATTATAAATTATAAGTAAGCTTCTTTTTTGTAATATGATGGTTGACTCGACATTTACAGAGTTTCCCCAAAATATGATGCCATAATAATATAGTAATGGATAAACTTGGCCAAAATATGCTAGCGACTTCTGTGGAAGTTGTTTCGGAAGGTATCGAGAGCGCATAGCAATTGCTGGATATTCTTTTATTTATTTTTGCGATGTGTGATTTCCAATTCAAGTAAGCATCTATATTTACTCCAAGAAAATTTATCTCATCAACTTCATTAGTTTTGGTGTCATTGTATTTGATGTTTAATTTGAGTATGTTTGAGTCTGTTTGATTTATAGTTTAATAAATTCTGTGGTATCGTGATAAGGACGCTCCATCAAAATTCGTTCAGTGGTTAAGAGAGTAGAAATGAGCGTGAACTATGTAAAATCTTGCAATAGTCCCAAGTTCGACTTTCCGGTATCTATTATAACTAATGTTATAAAGAGGAAAGATTTGATTGTTTGTTTGTTTGCTTGCATTGAATAGGCTCCAAAACTACTGAACGGATTTGGATGAAATTTGGTACACAGATAGTGGATAACCTGGCTATGAACATACCATACCATACCATACCATACGGCATACCGTACTTTTTATCCCGATACTACCACGGGAACGGGAACTACGCGGGTGAAACCGAGAGCAGCCGCTAGTTGTGTTATATATTTAATGTCGGTAAAAGGTATGTTTCATCACTGAATTTAATTATTGTAATGGTTACCTGATTTCGATATTTAATTTCTTTTCAATCTTTACTCAACCCTAATAGAAAGAAAGAAAAGGTCTTTATTTTATACACACAAACAAAATATTTTCTTACGACATATTTTTTTGCATGCATCAGAACGGTCTTCGCTCAGCATATGACCTGCTATTAACCAACACGCTGGTCTTCTGCGAATGCCATCTCTTAAACAAATGAAACAAATGAAAATAATTAAACATAAAAAATGGCTTTGTGGCACTGCTGGCTAAACGATGCTATTTTACCTTACATAGACTTTCTAGAATTCAGTATCTATTTACATTAAATAATATAATTATTTATATAATAATTTATTTTATCGTTACCATTACATTAATGGCTGCTTTAAGTATGCTTTCAACATTTCCAAATTTCTTTCATAATCTCCATGCACCGTCAATCAGTGCTCACCTGCAGATCTATATAGGAACGAAAGTAATCCGGTTTATTGCACTTTCTACCCTTCACTTTTGCATTCAAAACTTCATCTGATATTAAAATAAATTATATGACTTTTTGTTTGACTCCTTACACCGAGTAGAACAAGACACCTAAGGTGTTACACACAGATTTATTCTTTTCAGATGTCGCGGGTTTGAAACCCGCAAAAGATTGATATATTTGATATTCATCAAAGCATTCAACAAAGTATGATAAACGAGTTAATTAGAATAGTGATACATTTTATTAGAATAATACTTGAAAAAACAGTTTAAACTTTTTAATTTTGCATTTTATGTGATTGTAATTGTTAAACAAGAAAATATACTAGAAAAAAGCAACTTGTCTCATGTCCCGTCAGAGCGACCTGAGACAAGTTGGTTTTTTCTAGTTTATGTTATTGTTTAATAATTACTATAGAAAAAAATCGACTTGGTTCACTTATTCTGCAGTTGGGCTCGAACCCGCATCAGTTTTCTAATTAAGAACCCAAAAGATACCCTAATCTTTTGGGTTCTTAATTAGAAAACTGATTTAATTTTTGATTGCGACTATACTAGTCTTCTCAATACTGACAATAACTTACAAGAAAATATAATAGAAAAAAGCAACTTGTCCAAGGCTGCAAGAGACAGGTTGCGTTTTTCTAGTATATTTTCTTGTTTAATAATTACTATAGAAAAAATCGACTTGGTTCACTTATTCTGGAGTTGGGCTCGAACCCGCATCAGTTTTCTAATTAAGAACCCAAAAGATACCCTTATCTTTTGGGTTCTTAATTAGAAAACTGATTCAAATTTTGATTGCGACTATACAGTCTTCTCAAAACTGACAATAACTTACAAGAAAATATAATAGAAAAAAGAAACTTGTCCAACGCTACATGAGACAGGTTGCGTTTTTCTAGTATATTTTCTTGTTTAATATTTATCATATAAAAATAGCAATGTAAAATGCAAAATTAAAAAGTTATAAATAACTTACAAATTGTTATAAATGATAATACTTGTAGGTGATGTAATATTTGCATTATATTACATCACCTACAAGTTTATTTTTAGGTCTATGTGAACTCAGGACCTCTTTCAATCCAGGAAATCACTAAACCTATCTACTACTTAAATGTTATGTAAATGTAAATGCCATGAATTGGTCAACCCTATTAAGCTAGGCCTTGGGTAAATTATGCAAAGTAGGTGATAGATATTATAGGGAAGTTAGAAACAGGTAAAAGCTTTTTCACGTCATACGCTCGGAAAAGGAGGTTTCTCATGTCATCATTTTCTGCGTCGAAAATAGCATTTCCCGACCTAGGCCCGTAAAGTATTTTTTTTTTTAATTTAAAAAGAAAAATACGTCCGTTTTGGTTATATACATTATTTAGTTTCTTATTTCATAAAAAAAACATTAAATATCAATTTAGATTTAACTATTTGCTATAATATTTTTCAATTTGCGGTGGGTGAGATTTCACAACCTATGGTTGGATTTCGGAACGTGACAGAAACCTTTATTTTTAAATTGTCTGTGTCTTATATCTCATGTCAATGTCAACATTTACCGAATCGTTTTCACTGTCATTTTATGTAACAATTTATGGAGTTTCACCCTAGTTCTTTTCGTAATAACACGTGTTGTGAGGCTCCATTTTTAACTCAATCTACCGTACAATTTCTGTATATTACAAAATATATTTACTTAACATTGGCAAAATTCACGAATTTAATCGCGAGCACGCCATTAATTAAGAAAGAAGAAGAAGTAACAATTTATTCCTATTTGAGATAACCTTGAATTAACTATAATAATTCCTTGAAGAAGAATGAAGCTTTTTGTCAAAAGAATTTTTTACCGGAAGTTGACGAAGAAACAACCTAATAATTTTCCTCGCTCTTGTGTGGTGAAAAATTGTGTTGCGCTCGGCAAAAAAGTTTTTAGCGTCTCGTACCTTTGACTTTAGGCGGTTATCACAAAATGTAGTGACCCTTGACAATAAGCCTACTACTTCTCTCCTCTTTCTTGTTGTATGGACCAGACAAATAGTCACTTTACAGACCTTTATGCAGATAGACATCGTTATTGTCATTACTATCGCGATCGTATCACTTACGGAGGAAACCGCCTAACGAGCCACGAACCGCACCTTTCACGCACCGCGCGACCTGTGAACCTGCTGTACTTGTTCTGTCGTTTCGAAATCGGAAATTTTATGATAATTTCAATCACTTTTCAGTGGTTACACGCCATGTCTGAATTTCTACTAGTACATATCTTTTACTCAGTTTTACAAAGAGATGGCATTGTGATAATTCAGAAAACTGTCTAGAAATTAGAGGTCCTGGTGTTTGGACCCTTAAATTGAGTTTAAATATATGTGTGACACAAAATATTTTCTGCCCATTTATCTATCTGTTGGAATGATCTCCCGCCACCGATGCGTAAACTAAAATCGAAAGAAACACTGAAAAAGCACTAAAAAAGCATCTCATAGCATTGCAAAATACAGAATGGTCACGCATACCTTAGGTGTTTTCACTTTGCACTTAGCGTTACGGGGATCGCACCCGATGAGGCCGCAATACTTTTTCCTGAGCATGGGGCATATCTTTACGAACTGGATGAACATTTGCTCAGTACAAAAAATCGCTGGACATAAACGCTTTGGTATTGCAACAACCACATGGCATTATTTATATTTTTACTTTTATACAAAACGTGGCGTATTTGACGTGGAAGGAAGTGAGGTGGAGGCGATGACATTGACATATTATAAGTCTGTCAATCTGTCCCGTCTGCCAACCAATCACCGACTGTCGTTTCTCCGAGTCATCGGCAAACAACAGTGCACATAATGCCATAATATTATATTTTTATTTATCTACCTGTATGACTTTTTTATATTTATACATTTTATTGCTTTATATTTTTATTTATAAATTTTGTTATTTATCTATTATTATTTTACTTGTTTTTGACTGTCTGTGTCCTTTGTTATAACCCCGTCAGAATAACAGCGCTACTGGGTCACTTTGCACATCTATTAGTGGCTCAGTAGCATTATGCTGAGACGGGGTATTTATTGGCCCTGCACGCATTAATTTGTTTTTCTTCTATGTGTTAATATTGTAACTTCTGAATTGTAGCTCCTTGTATTGTTGTGTGTGTGTGTATCTTCTGTGTGTATGTGGCTAATAAATGTTTTTTCTTTCTTTCTTTCTTTCTTTCTATCCCATCAAAATAATGGGCTGATCTTAAGGATTTCAAAAAAGTTTATCACTACCGGTAAAAAACTAAAACGATTAAAATAAAAAAAAAACTTAAATACCCGCCTGCATCAAAAGACAAGTCAATTGAAAAGATGGAAACAAGTTCAAATATAGAAGTCGGAGGTATAAAATCTTATGATAAATCATTCAGAATAGCATGTTGCATTTTATTATGTTGAACAAAAGTTCTATATTTGATCTTGTTTCCATCTTTTCAGTTGTCTTGTCTTTTGAAGCAGGCGGGCTTTTTAGTTTTTTTCCCTAGTTTTTCAACAGTCACTTTAAAATCAATATTTGATGAAATACTCATTCAACTGAAGTTATTAACGTCGCAAATGTTAAATTATGGGATTAATTCCTAAAACAGCCTAAAATACAAACGGAACTTAATTTACCCAAATCTTAAAAGGTCGAGAACAAAGTTCAGTGGCACCGCTGACATTGTTTCCCAAACATTCGGTTCACGCAAGATACAGATCACAACTGGTTAGATCTGTACATCCGCGTGGTTGTATTTTTGGACTGACAGTAAAACAATTTTGTAAACGTTTTACTAGGTCAAATTAAAGAGTTACAAAACGATGACATTTCTCAAAAAAACCAATGCAATAAGTTTAACTTTTTACAAACCTTACTTAATTATTATCATTCATAACTTAATAACTTGCGAACTGCGAACGTTTTTTATGGCCCACTCTGCTGGGGCACTGGTCTTCCATAGGGATGGAGATTGGGACATGACCCACCACGCGAGCCCAATGCAGGTTTGTGGCTTTTAACGATACAGATACAACCGGGACCAACGGCTTAACGTGCCTTCCAAAGCACAGAGGAGGTCGGGATTTTAAATTTTTGGTCACCCATCCTGACCGACCGGCTACAATTGCAGGCCGCTTGAAACATTACGCCACCGAGCTCCTTTGTGGTCATTGATTAGAAATCTACAATATTCAGTTTCTCTCTTATGTTGACTCATTTAAAAATCTATCCGCCCGGTCATAGCGCCCAGACCGTTTAACCGATTCTAATGAAACTTGGCACATATTTAGACATCAACCATACCTAGGAGGTGACAAAAATTCGATGTTATACCATCACCATAACCTTAGCTTTTGGCGCCAAAGAAGAGCCAAATTCGGTTTTTAGGGTTTTGCTCGAAAAGTATAGACTTTTGTGCATCGCGATACATTACAAGGGGTTGATTTTTTTTAACGTATTATACACAGTAGTAATATAATAGTTTAAATTTTAATTGCATGCCAAAAGAATAACAAGTTATTCAATACCTACATAATGTAAATTATCTAAGCCGCATGTTATATTATTTGTCTTGGTATATGTATGTATTTACAAAAAAAAAGTATATAAGTATGTTTATCCGTTATCTAGTATCCATAACACAAGTTCTTCATGATACTTAACGTGGGCTAGATAATTGGTGTGATTGTATGGAAATATTTATTTATTTTAATCAACGTTGCCCATAACCGAATTCCGTTATTATTTTATTCACCAATAAGGTAACATACTGCTATAATTGAACTGTATTAAACAATGTTCTAGCATCCTGGCGTTAACAGAGAGTTATTCGTCAGAAATATTATAATTGGCCTAGGTTACGCGTAGTTAATTTTATATGAACGATTACTTCGTTGCTACCGGATAAAATTCTCGAAAACGATAAGAACAATTTAATATTATGAATATTTCACACCTTATTAACACTCGTTTAGTTTTTTTTATGTTCGAAGTACGTTTTAAGTTTAAAACAAATTTTCAAACTAATCAAAAAAATACTAAATGACGATGTTAACAGGGGCGTGCATTGGTTTTCCAGCGTAGTAGGCACTGTAGATCTAACTAGTAACTTTGCAATTATCCTATCCTGCTACCGAATATTATAAGTTTGTGAGGATATTTGGATGGATGAATGTTTGTTACTCTTTCACTCAAAAACTACTGAACTGATTAAGATGAAACTTTACAGCAATGTAGCTTATACATCAGAAAACCACATTGTATGCAAATATTTATAATTATCCTGATATTCCCACGGTAACGGCAACCACGCGGCGAGTGAACCCGAGAGCGGCCGCTAGTCATAAATGATAAGGTTCGTAATAATTAGTAGGAATATTAAAATGCTGACGAGTTTGATTGTTTGAGCCCGATAATCTCCGGAACTACTAGTTCGAATTGAAAAAATATTTTTGTGCTGGATAGTCCATTTATCTCGGAAGGTAATACGATATTTAATATCACGCTATGATTAATAAGAGCAGAGCATTAATGTAAAACGTTGCAGAAACGGGAAAAAAATATTAGTTTTGGGCGCTTCCGTTGCGGACGGTGTGTAAACGGTTAAAGTTATGTAAAAATCATGTATGACGAAATTATTCCCCATGAAAAGTTCTAAAAAAAAGTCCGCGACAGCATATGTCTATGTTTTATGGTTAACTCACTATAACCATTTTTCGGATAATAAAATTTGTTCTAAACTAATGTATTATTTGAGAAGCTGTTTTCATAAACATGATATTAATCCTTATCTAAATAAATACGTTAATCATCACAAGTATTTAATTTTGAACAAAATTGTCCTTTACATCATTAAATTTTAATGAATATCTTAGGAAATATGATAGTTTTAAAATAACTCCTCAACAAAATAATTCGCGACCAAATTCATTCGTCAGGTAGGCATGCTTACTTTATACTGATATATTCCGGAAGTTTAAGCTAGAACGTTACACGTACAAATAGCGCCCTTCTTGCCATGGGCGGTTTATACTTGAGCAATACTTTTTCTAAATATGTTGTATTCTTGTATGAAACGCTGCTTGTTTCGAGTAGGCAATTTCGAGACTGCCTATCCGAAGGTATTCAGTATTTAGCGTAAGGAATATCTTAGTAGGTGAGTGTTGAAGAGAAGTTTAAACTAAATTAAAATAACTTTAACACTTATTGTACCTATATTTATTTAGGTTTTGAATGAGGTAGGCACTGCCTAATTGCCTATATCGAATGCACGCCCCTGGATGTTAAATACACAAAATCCCAGTAAAGCCGAATGATAACTGGACTCACAAGGTTGAATGAGGTGTCTTATTTTTTTTGTGAATAAAAAATCATCTTAAAAATAGAACGAATCACATTTTATGTATTACAGTGCATAAGACATCAACGCGTTCTTACTACATTCAAGATTATGTGAAAGTTTTTTTAATAGCTACCTACGGAAGTCTATCAAATTATCTGCTAGAAATAGTACATTAAAATAGATTACGTGATTATTATATTTTATTTAATAATATTTATTTCATAGGAATTGTTCTATTTTGAGATTTAAACGTAAAATCCAGGCGTGTAATATTTTACATTTTATTATATTTTTGCAATGGCTTGTAGAAAACTTTGGGTAAGTATTTACCTATGTTATTTTATTCATGATGTTCATTAGATTAATTAAATTAGAGATTCGAATAACATAATCTGCTTTTAGTATTAATTAATATACATACCTACACGTGATATATTTCGTCAATTTTCAATAATTATTTTTCGCGTATTATTTCTTAATAGTATTAAGTATAGTACCTACTAACTATCCCTACATTTAATATATTTTTTCCTCACAGTCAATTAAACCGATAACAATTTAATTCAAATTAAACACTTATGTCATATTAGCCGTCTTTACATAACTTATAATAAATTGCAGGATCCATTATACTGTGAGAATATATGAGGTATTGTTTTGTCATAATTCTGTTCAGCATACGCTTAAGAAATCGGCTCATTGTTTAGTTTAGCGCCCAAATAAAAGTGGTTTTTATAGCCCAGACTTATCTCGTACGCCTATTCAAAAATGACCTTTACCCTGTTGGGAATAGAGGCGTGCAAATGACCATTGTTGAGAGAAATTCAATATAAATGTGTTATTGTGTAGGAGGATGATTCACGATCTGATATTAGCCTTATATAAAGTCAGTGTTTCGAGACCGATTCGCTTTAGAAATGTGTGCTTGTTTTGATTTTAATTAGAGTTTTGCAGTGGATTATTTATTCTTTGGCTATAAGGTCGGAGTTTGAGGATATTATCAACTTTTCCCGTTACGTATATTCTTATTGAAATACTTATTTAAAAGTTCTATTAATAATACATTGTTCCAGTTTTATTTGAAGGAAAATAATATTTTAACGCATTTGTAAAAAATAGTGAAATTAATGAAATGCGATTAAATAAGGAAAAATAGTAAGTAGGTATAGTATAATCAGTATAGGAATATGGTCGGTTAAATTTTGTTTAGGTGCTAAACAAATTAACCCGATTATTTCATAATAAAAAAAAATGGTTGTTCGCCTGCTACTAGGTACATCATGGGTTTTTCACAGACCATTTTCCGCCGTGTGGTAACGGCCTAAGAATACAAGTGTCACCACTCCCTTACATGCCTGGGATGTCGTAAGAGTCGACTTAGAGGCTGGACGCATTGAACACCTGTGTGAGAGAAGGAAAAGTTGAAACAAACCCTCTACCAAACCGTCTGGCCAGCGTGGTAGTAGTAGGCTAATAGCCTCCTATGAACGCCACAATAGGCGTGAGCTAGGAGAGGCCTATGTCCAGCAGTGGACGTCCACAGGCTGATGATAGATAGTATAATCAGTATAGGAATATAGGTGCTAAACAAATTTACCCGATTATTTTATAATAAAAAAAATGGTTGTTCGCCTGCAACTAGGTACATCATGGGTTTTTCACTGACCATTTTCCGCCGTGTGGTGACGGCCTAAGAATACAAGTGTCACCACTCCCTTACATGCCTGGGATGTCGTAAGAGTCGACTAAGAGGCTGGACGCATTGAACACCTGTGCGAGAGAAGGAAAAGTTGAAACAAACCCTCTACCAACCCGTCTGGCCAGCGTGGTAGTAGTAGGCTAATAGCCTCCTATGAACGCCACAATAGGCGTGAGCTAGGAGAGGCCTATGTCCAGCAGTGGACGTCCACAGGCTGATGATAGATAGTATAATCAGTATAGGAATATAGGTGCTAAACAAATTTACCCGATTATTTTATAATAAAAAAAATGGTTGTTCGCCTGCAACTAGGTACATCATGGGTTTTTCACTGACCATTTTCCGCCGTGTGGTGACGGCCTAAGAATACAAGTGTCACCACTCCCTTACATGCCTGGGATGTCGTAAGAGTCGACTAAGAGGCTGGACGCATTGAACACCTGTGCGAGAGAAGGAAAAGTTGAAACAAACCCTCTACCAACCCGTCTGGCCAGCGTGGTAGTAGTAGGCTAATAGCCTCCTATGAACGCCACAATAGGCGTGAGCTAGGAGAGGCCTATGTCCAGCAGTGGACGTCCACAGTCTGATTATGGATTTTCACCAGAGAAGAGATTTTAAGTGTAAAAAAATGAATCTTCAAAACATCTTCATTTCTTAAACACTTTGATCACTATTTTAAGAACTATTTCGTTGATATTTATGATAATTTATTGTCATGAGAATGGGAACAGTGCACCACGAACATTGCTGCAGTGACTCACGTGAAATATATTAGGATATGGCAATGTTTGGAAATGCGGACTTAAGGCGAGACAGAATAAACACAAATATTTACGTACATCCACAGCACTACAAGTTTGACGCATGGCCTTGGACTAATTTAATTGGAGCTCTTTTTATACAGAAACTCTATTTTTTGTTGGGCTTTAAACTATCTATAGTCAATAGGCTGGCATGCAAAATGACGGTTGTATGAGAAGATAATTCTCTATGCTCCTATGAATCATTGCTTGTTTATGCTGGGGTGTCCAAAAGTGACAAAAATAAATGCTGGAGACGATCAAAAGCCACTCGATAGGTTTACCAACCAAAAAAGTCTTATCTATTACTGAAAATATAACAGGCAGACAGTTTTGATTTTGCATTTTATTATGGGCCATGCCTTAGCAGAATTGATCGCCTTATCTGAAACAAATATTGTAGATCCGCCATCGACGTTAATTCAAATGTAATTTTTTTTTAAACTGTTCTTTAAGCTTCACAAAATCAAAATTTCTGCAGTAAAGTTCTTAAACAATGACATATGAAGATCACAGTTTAATCAACGTTTTTGTTCACCAAAGCGAATAATTAGACTCCAAAAAGTCGGAAATCCCTGCAGTTTTCTATCGTTACACGCAGCTCGTGGGAAAAGCATAGTGTCTGTCAAAAAATCCCCGTCTTCGGTCAGGGCCGCTCACGAATCTGTTTTATGCCCATCACACACGTAGCTATAATATAAGTATAGTATTACTATAATTAATATTATAGCATGCTACCACATACGGACACGATGCTATAATTATATATTTTGCCATCATTTTGTCGATGGTAATCCAATACCAATAATATTAAATACAAAATTATTTTACGTTTATTCAAAACCATGGTTTTTACCATTTGTAGGACTTATAACAAACAAGTTTGTGTATGGAAGCCACTGTAAAAAAGCAAAAAAAGCCGGCTGTCTCATACATTTTAGCAGAGTTCAAATAAAATGATGTATGAAACAGTTGTATTTTTCGAGTAAAGATAAAATATCGTTGTATATTTATATAGCGTTCTTTACATAAATATTACAATAAGCTACCACATACGTAGACGATGCTAAAATATACATATAATTTGCAATCATTTTATTGGTGGTCGGCCTATACCATCTACTAATAAAGCATTATTTTTTATTTTTCCGGCAGGCTCGCTCATTCGTTTATCCTAAATTGCTCTATTAGGGCTAGATTAGGACCAAGAGCAAACCGATTCAAGATTTTAAAAAATAATATTATTGGTTGGTGATGCCATAGAAATATTATAATAAAACTATGCGTGCGGTTACTCGTGAAATTGGTACAGATAAATCGTAATTTTGCTTTGCTATGATTTATATTAATACATATTATAGCTACGTGTGTGACGGGCTTATCTGATGAGCCATCGCTGTGACGTAGTCGTTCCGAGTCGCTGAAGGTTTGACGTCAGAGATGTACCATAGAGGATCCTCTAACAAAAACGGTCAGATCTTAATCGAAATTTTTTGATAAGGTCGAAGTATTTGTGAATCTTATAGTGGTATTTTTCAACTGAATGAGGAGTAGATTAGTTGTTCTGTACGTCATTTGAATTTTACTTGCTCTGTTTTTTTAATATTTATGTATGATGTACAGTTGTCTGCACTTCCGGCTTGACGATTATCTTTTTTTATCCTTATGGCAGTAACACCTTTTTTTATCTCTCAATAAGTATATTTACAAATAATTGCATACAATCAACCAATTATCTAGCTCACATTGATAACGGATAAACATGCTTATATACTCTTTTTTTGTAATAAATACATAATACATACATTAAACATCCAGTCCAAGACAAATATATTTTCTTTTTTTTACTTGTGGCCCAGTTGATCTTTTTAACCGACTTCAAAAAAAGGAGGAGGTTCTCAAGTCGACGGTTTTTTTTATTTTTTTTTATGTATGTTTTACCATAACTTCGCCAGTTGTTAACAGATTTTTTAATTCTTTTTTTATCTGAAAGAAAATGGTTTACGTGTGGTCCCATATAATTTTTACGAAGATCTGGCTAGTAGTTTTTTCATAATCCTGAAAAATATCAATCACCTCTTGGTAAGTAGTCGTTTACCTAGATGACATCATTGTTGTGTATGGGCTGATTTTTAGTTTAAGTAACGGCACATGATGTAACTAAAAAATCTGAAATAAAAACATTTTATAAAAAAAATATTGGAAAAAAACATTTTATAAAAAAAAACAAACCGACTTCAAAAAGTAAAAAAATAAACTTTTGGAGTCGGTGCTAGCTAGCTAAAGCCAAAAAAATATATAGTTAATCAAAGTGCAATGTAGAATGCCTTGGCTGGCACCGACTCCAAAAGTTTTATTTTTTACTTTTTGAAGTCGGTTTGTTTTTTTTTATAAAATGTTTTTTTCCAATATTTTTCTATTTAAAAATGTATCATAAACAAATGTACATGTTCATATACACACATATTTGTGTTGTCCTTACACTTAGCCTTCATCATACCTGATGTTAAAGTAATAATAAGGCTAAAACTGTAATCACGCTTCTCCCGGAATCCTCAACAACTAGCTATCTTTATCTCTTAATTGCCGGAACATAAAAACATTGAAAACATTGTTGTTATGGCGTCATGCTTAGATAAGACGGTGGTAGCTAGCCTGGTAGACTTAACAAGTCCTACCAACCAAGACCTAATGAAATTTTAAACGTACGTATAGATTAACTTTGGATTTGATGTCCATCTTGAAGGTTTAAGGTAATGTAACATTACACTTTTTAATGTTATACTTTGTTACAGGTACCACAATTTCAACCCTGAGTCCCAATGTCAACTAAAATGAGGCGGATAGGGTTACATTTAAGGACATTTCTTTTGGTAAGTTATTATTTTACTTTATTTATTCAGGTAAAATTTATAATTTATACATAATAAAAGACCTGGCAGTTCTTTGCTTTTTTATTTTCTAAATATACTTATAAGTATCAGACGTCAAAGACCCGCCTTATAATATACTAGCGGTGTCATCCGCGTGGTTCCCGTTTCCGTGGGAAAATCGGGATAAATAGGATCCTATGTGTCAGGCCAATCTACTATCTCTGTGCCAAATTTCATCCAAATTAATTCATTAGTTTTGGTGTGAAAGAGTAACAAACAAACTGACATACTTTCGCATTTATCATATTAGTAGGATATTAAAGTAGGAAGTAGAAATGTTGTTAAAAACATCATGTAGGTATATCGTATTTGACTATGTCTTAGTTAAGATATGGTTAAAGAAACTTTATTCCTCGTATGAATTACAAACAGTTCACTAAATACAGTAAAATAACTGAAATTAATTGTGATTGATTAAAAATTTAACAGAAAGAGATACATCATTTGGGTTCTAGTCTATGCATTATAGTTCTTAAATAGCATTCTTCTTTTATTTAATTCAAAAGCCTAAGCGAGCAAACTTGATTATAGACAATTTGTTAGCGATTCGGCACACACCCCCGCTGGTTGAGCCGGTTTTAAGACGGTTATTTCTGAGATATTCACTTGACCTTTTATCAGACATACTAATTAGCAACAATCTACTAATCCTGCTAATATTATATATATATGAGAAAGTTTGGATGTTAAGATGTTTGTTACTGAATTACGCAAAAACGTCTACACAGGTTCGTATGAAATTTTGAACAAAGATAGTTTAAAGCGTGGTTTAAAACAAAGAATAAATTTCATCTCGATATTCCCACGGGAACGGGAAAACACGTGTGTGGGAAAAACCATAGGCTGTCACTAGTACCAATGGATGATATAAGAAATAGATTTACAAGCAAAATTTTATGGTACATTAAAAAAAAACAACGGGTTGCACTCCGGGAATGCCGGCAGAAGTGAAAACCGTTTAAACGAAACAGCAGGAGCAGATATACATTTTCGCGGTAGAAAGAGAGGGGGATATTACTTCCTCTCCTACGCCGCGCCGGCCGGCGCTCTACTCTCCCTCCGTTTTACGAATTTTCGATCAGGTCACGTGTCCTGACGCGACTTTAACATTTTTTTACCCATCCCAAAAAATTTAAACTCTGAAGTGCGCAACGCCGCTTAAGAAGTTTTCACTTAAAAAAAAACAATAATTACATTGTCGTCTCTGCCATATAACACCCACTGCTGGGTTTAGGCCTCCCCCAAAGGGAGGGTTTGCCATAATCGCCACGCTTGGCAAGCGGGTTGGCGATCGCATTATGGCCAAGTTTGTAGGAGACGCTGCTGCCCGTCTCCTGAAGGCTGAGTCCGATAGTCGCCTTTTACGACACCCACGGGATAAGAGGGGGTAGTGCTATTCTAAGCCCTATACAGTACACAGACACTACACAGCTAATTACATTCATCAATTACATTGATCATAGTCTAATTGACAAGTAAAGTTTCAGAATAGTAGTACAATTTTTTTTTATTCTCGAAGCAAATTTTAGATGTTTTTTTACGTTCCGTAGTCTACGTCTTCGAATCCGATACGTTAACCCGAACGCCATCGCCATCTCAAGCGCCGTATGTCTTCGAATCCGACACGCTAAAACGAATGCTAGTCCAAGCACCAGAGCAAAGGTTAACCTAAGCGTTAACCCAAACTCTAACCCAAACGCTAGCCCAACGTCTCCAACGAGCTTTACAATAATTTCACTTGTCTAGAAAGGTGTAACCTTGAAAATGCCGCGTAGTGATGTTCGGTAACTTTGATTGCGTCACTTCGGCGCGCACTTGACACTAGCTAGTCGCATCCATTGACACACATTGCAGACACAAACTTACCGTGAACCGTAAGATTCCAATAAAAATAAGTCAAACACGATATTTTCTAAGACGCTTTAATATTGTGAGATGCGACAGATTTTTGAAGCGATTTTTTGTGACTAAAACTTACTAAACTATTATATTTCATTCGGCTATTACTTGTATCACATTGGCATGCTTATTCTGTCTTATTATTAACGTAGGGTAATCAATGTACCTTGAATTACGATTGCAGTTTTTTTTTTACGGTCATAAGTTTCAATGTTGTGAATAAATACAATTGAATTTATTTCTATTACATGAAAAAGCAATGACATAAATTAGGAGAGCCTTTGTATGAAAAATCTAACTTTTTTCACTTAAGAGAAATGCCTGTTTATTTTTTTACTAATATTGTTTTAAATTACTTCCACATTTGAAGCAAATTACTTAAATAGGTCGCATAGTAAGTATTAATAGTAAAACTAAAGCTTTAACGGTTTCAAACGCATTAAATAAATATATACTTACTCGCGATCGTCGATGAAAAAATGAAAAATGTACTCGGATAGTGCTAACTTATTTAATCCTTGTTCAAATGACATACAAACCAATATCCTTCGAACAATTTACTTAACATTTCAAACTGTATGTTTGCTCAATAGATACCTCGGGGTGAAAAGGTCACATCGCGTACAAAACTGAATTTTATCACACTATACTCTGAAATAATCACGCAACTACTAATTAATCATTGATAAGCTAACAATATTGCGATAAAAGTTGATACTATCCAATAAATAATCGATCTAAGAAAGCAAACAGGTAATCCGCGTCAAAACTACGAACTGAATATTAATAATTTTGTTTTTTAAATTCCAAAGATATTAATTTAGCTCGCTGGCTAACGTCTTACTTAAATGTATTCGTACTGAGTTAATATGATGAATTAAGATCACTTGACAACTGATAAAAATTATAATAAAATTAAAAAAACAATTAAAAAAAATATATACCAAGAATACGCACGTAACGCGTTGATGTCTTTCTTTCAGTGTTTTATTTTAACGGTAGCTGCACGAAAAGAAGTTACCTAAATTAAAATTGTATTAGTATTATTTCAGTCTGTTTGAGTAATATCTCATGTTTTTGCCAAAATGTATAAATAAATATAATGGATTCCTTGAAAAATTGCTTCAAAATCCAGACCACTGAGGATAAGAACCCTCTTCTTATTGTTACCATTTTTTAGGAATTATTATTTTTAGGAATAATAAAAAAAAGTTGCTACTCCTCTATTGTCTCACTCATACTGCAATGGATATAGTTGCACAGAGTAAAGAAGTAGAATCAAATTTTTCCTTTAAAATATATTATATTATGGTTTACTTCACCGTTTGTCTTTTTACTTTTTATAAGCATCAGAATTACGGTACCAGACATTTTCACAGCCTAATTGTTCTTCGCACGTACTAATGGAATCCAAATCTAAACAAAGGATTTAAAACTCTTTTAAAATTTGTTCTCTACTCATTACCATTATGTTTACGGTAATCATTACTTGCGGTCAGGGTGACAGGCTGTCTTGCAATACGTTTTAAGAACGCATGTGTCATAGGCCTTTCAAATACTTACTTACTCCGGTGGCTCAGCGACCCAAAGTGTGTCTTGGCCTCCGATATTAGAGCTCGCCATCTATCTCGATCTTTTGCTGTTTCGCGCCAGTCCCCAGCATAGAGCTCACGTAGATCGGCCTCCACCACGTCTCTCCATCGATAGCGGGGCGTCCGACCGGGCGTCGGCCATTAGCATGACCGAGATAGGCTCTTTTGGCGCTCCTCTCCAATCCCATTCTTTCGACGTGACCAAGCCATCGGAGTCTGTGTGCCTTCGTTTCTCCAATGATATTAGGCCCAGCCAGGAGATTGTCTACTTCAGCGTTTTTTAAGATCCTCCAACTTCCATCAGCATCATGTTTAGGACCAAAGATTTTACGAAGGATTTTTCTTTCGGCGACCAGAAGCTTATTTTCTTCGCTAAGTGTTAATGTCCAGGCCTCACTTCCGTACATTAAAATAGGCCTGATGACGGTCTTGTAGATCCTGATTTTGGTGTTTCTTCTGAGAAGCCTGGACACCAGCACTTTGTGCAGTGCTGCGCTGTATCGTAGGGCGTTCTGGATGCGGAGGTCTATCTCCTCATGACGAGTGTTGTCACTCCTCATACTCCTTTCAAATAGTTCATTGCAATATTTTTTTTTGGTTCTGGCTTTAAATATTTATTATTGGGATGATTCTGAACCATTTCTGCATAAAGTTAGCGCCTCTCATCTTTTTTTGAATGGCACTTAAAAATGTGCTGTTAATTTTTATTTAATAGGTCTTTACCTATGGAATTGCCGATTTTTTTCTTACACTTCTAAAGATGCTCACTACTTCTATGATTAAAAAGTACATCAATTGCATGATTTTATATTAAATTAAGATCATAACGGTCAAGAATTAGTAATCATAAGATTATTATTTTTGATTCTTATACGATAAAAAAATTCTCGAAAGGTACTTTTTTTTTGTAAGCAGAAATTACAACTTTGTGTAATATAATTTATAAGATACTTATTATTTTTAAAATAAAAACATAGCATTAGATTACTAAGACTTCATACAATGCTTGTACATAAAAAATGTGGCTTTAGCATTTGCGTTAGAAATTACCTATAACAAAATCTGTTAGTATGGAAAACGAACTTTCTTTTAGTTGTTTTACCACTTTGTAAGAATAAATTATAAAAAATCTCGTTCAGGATCAAAAAAAATATTGTCTAATGTGTGCTTTGCTTATAGAGAAATGTTACATTCACAACAGTTACGATTTCCATATCAAAACAATTTGCATATTGAAAATTTGGATCAAACTAGTCAATCATAATAGTCAGAACAGTAATTCCTATTTTCAGACTTCTTATCTACAAAATAAATCAATTAAAGCTCCCAGTAAAAATATTTTTTTATGAATAATAACGTACTATGCACCAAAATATAGCTGGTTATTTATGAAAAAAAATATACTGTGTACGGAACCGTACAATTTTATATCAAATAAATAACATACAAATAAGGTCGAACTAATGAAGTTCATTGACGTATGCTTACGTCAATATTTTTGTCTACCTATGCATCGCAAATGTTCATATTTTAGAGCTAATAAAGTCAGTGCATTTACGGCATTTTACACGGGGAGTTTAATTTATCATCGCCGAATTATCATCTCATATCCGTATCATTCTACTATCATTTCCAGTTAATATTGTATGAACTATACAAACTGTTAGAGATACTTTGTATGAATTGTTTTGTAATGTAAACAACCAATTGACTTGATTAGCCTCTCATAAACTTTTGTTCAGAAAACCGTGAATTAAATATACTATACTAAAAATAATCTGGGTTCTGCCTTCTGTAGGTCTAAGGAGAAGCGAGGTGGTATATGTACCATGCATCTTAACTCTATACAAACTAAGCAGTTACCGTTTGTTACAGAATTGTCATCAGAGTCGACTTTCGAATGTTGTGGTGTAGAAATAGTAAATAATAAAATTATATTAATATGTATTTATAGAAACCCTATATCTGACACACGTAAATTTTTTGAAAAACTGTCTATCTTACTTGCTTAATTAATTAGAAAAACAAATAGATCTATTATAGCAACTGGAGATTGGAATATATATACATTGAAAGATTTAAAATTTTCACGTGAGTTAAAAGTATTGCTAGAGAACTATAACTTACAGTTACACATTAACACGCCGACGCGGCGACAGTCCTCCTAAGATCATTTCGCAAGCAACGTCAAAGAAGCAATCGGCTATACGTTACCAGTTTCTCTATCAGACCACGAAACAGCACAAATATTGACAGTGCCGGTTAGGGAGCACGAAAATTCTTATTAGTTATTTTACTAAACAATTGCAGATTTTAGTTTGAAAAAAATAATCAAGCAGTGTGTAGCAAACTATCTATGGTCAGATATGTATTGACATCGAGAAAGCGTTCATTTATCTACATATAAAACTCTGTCCTCCTTTAAAACTTATGTTTCCCAAAATACTAAGTCTCCCCGTCGTTCATAAAAAAGTAATGAAAAAAAAACCCTGGGCTAAATTAGTTGACAAAAGGACTGAAAACCTCTTGTGTAACCAAAAGAAAGCTACGTTTATTTTTTTATAAAAATAAATCTCACTCAGTGAAAGAAAAAGATAGAAACTATTCCAAATTGTTAAAGAAGTGTATAACTGCTGCTCAAAAATCAGAAAATGATAACTATATAAATAATGCAAAAAATAGGTGTAAGCAAACTTGGAATATTATTAACGATTGCGAAAAGAGCGATCTAATAAATACTATAGAAAAATTAAATGTAATGAAAATGAAATAATTATTGATACTTACGAAATTACTTCAAAATATAATTCTCACTTTATTAATATTACGAAAGTTAGTCCAGATCCAAATTCAGTGAAATATCACTCTATTCCACTCTATTCATACCTACTCTATACCCACAAATTACATCAAAATAAAAAACGTTATCAAATCATTAAATAATACTGGCGCTACAGGATATCGTCGTCAACAGCCTGTGGACGTCCACTGCTGGACATAGGCCTCTCCTAGCTCACGCCTATTGTGGCGTTCATAGGAGGCTATTAGCCTACTGCTACCGCGCTGGCCAGACGGGTTTGCTTCAAGTTTTCCTTCTCTCGCACAGGTTTTCAATGCGTCGAGCCTCTTAGTCGACTCTTACGACATCCCAGGCATGAAGGGAGTGGTGACACTTGTATTCTTAGGCCGTCACCACACGGCACAACAGGATATCAGCACTAAAATTATTAAAGCATGTGCAAACGAGTTGGCTCCTTTACTGACGCATGTAATAAATTTGACATTTGCCACCGGAGCTTTTCCCTCTGCCTAAAAGCATTCGATAGTGAAACTGCTGTTCAAAAAAGGTGACATAGACAATGTTAATGCAATCTGTTAAATCTAACAATATTTACTGACATACAGAACTATTATATTTTATTCTTTGAAATTCTTCATACAAATCGGCAGTTTTAAAGACCTATTATAATGGTATTAGAAAACGAAAAATATGTAGCTTAATTCCGCAAGAAAACTTACATGCAAGAAAAACCGCCTGCCCGCCTGCAAATAAATGCAGATGCAGCACAGTGACCTTGCACCTTCACCGACTACTCTACACGTGTTTCGCCCACACATGGAGCATCCTCAGGAGTTGTCAGACCGTGCAATACCAACACCGAGACTCGGTGCTGGATATGGATTTCCGCCAGGTAACGCCTGATTCTATCAAATAAGACCTAATACGTTGAGCATAAAGTCAGAGCCTTTTCGTGATGATGATGATTCGTGATGATAATTTATTATATTGGTATTCATAATGGTTTGCTTAAGAATAAATATAAGTTTTGATTACCTTTAATTTCAGGATTGGAGTTATAGTAAAGTCATCAAAAAACTGGATATGAAATGAATGGATGTATATTTGTCGATGTTCATGTTCATTGTTCCATATCTGGGTAATATAATATAACACGGTATACATATTTTTGCAAAACCTTTATTTCATTTAGAAGAGTTACGATTACTTTTGCCTGCATACTCCTTGTAAATCACGCTATGCAAACAACTAACACCGGCAAATACTTTTTGCATTGTACGCCCAATCAATTGATTGAGATAAAAAAACCTGATAATGATCGATAAGCTTGTTACCGTTGATTGTTCTTATGTCATACGACAGCATTGTTATATTATTTGTTTATGACATACTTATATCCGCATGTGTGATAGACAAAAAATTATATGGAGCATTGATTAGGAATAAAAAAATTGATTGCCTATGTGAAAAAATGCTGATCAAAATATTTATTTCTGATATCCGCTTGTTAATTTTATCTTAAAGTGTACACATGGTTGCAAGTCAGACTTGACAGTTTGACCTTGAGAGCACCATAGAACTAGTGAAGAGCAACACACCCTAGCTCACCTTCGCAAAGATGCCTGTGTGTATTGGTCTTTTACAGACTATACTTCGGAGAGTGTGCTCAGGAGCTGCATGAGCTCATACCACCATCCCCCTTCTTCCATCAGATCGGACATCCAGACGCACTGCGGGCTACCGCCCTTTCGTGGTTGATATTCCTAATTGACGTACCAAACGCTACTCATCATTTTTTATATTGCGCACAGCAAAGGAGTGGAACTTCCTCCCTGCGTCTGTATTTCCGAGTAAAGAGGAGTAGGCACCTTCTGGGTTAGCTCGCTCCATCGTGGATCCTGTCTAAGCCCTTGGGCTTGATTAGGATCAAGAGAAAACTCATTCAAAGTACAAAAAAAACCCTTTTGTCAATCGGTCGAATCTAATTACTAGTGTTGTATCTATATTATTAACATTATAAAGCTGAAGAGTTTGTTTGTTCGAACGCGCTAATCTCAGGAACTACTGGACCGATTTAGAAAATTCTTAGACCATTAGAAAGCTACATTTCTCCCGAGTGACATAGGCTACATTTTATCCCGATATTCCCACGGGAACGGACACCGCGCGGGTAAAACCGCGAGGGTCCGCTAGTTTATAATAACTAACGTGATGTATCTGTCGCGGCCATCTGGTTTAAAGCAGGCTGATTATTGAAAACGGAAGTACAATTGTAATACACTTCACTGAAGCTCTGAATTTGGATTCCGTAAAGAATAATACTGATAGTTAAGTATGTACTTATTATAATTACAATAGAAATCTTTATTTTTTATTAAGACGCAGTAAGTTATGTGTTCTAGTTATTTTTTCTAATTGAGTGCGCAATTAAAATATCCATGGGCGTATCAAATGGAATCGCACCTGTGTCACGCCTCGTCGCGTCCGATCTGATCATGATCTGATCACGATATATTTGAGACCAGTAGGAAATCCGGGTGACACCTGGCTATAGTAATTTGTCATGCACATTTTAATTACAAGAATAATTTTATACAGAGACGAGGTTGTAAGCTGGTAATACAACGTTTTAGTATAAATAAGCAACTAAGCGTAGAACTATAGAGAAAACAAAACGCTTAAAATTAAAAGTTGTTCAAAATTATTAAGCTTATTATTTACTAGCGGATCCTCGCGGTTTTACCCGCGTAGTGCCCGTTCCTGTGGGAATATCAGGATAAAATATAGCCTCCCACTCGGGAGAAATGTAGCTTTCTAATGGTCTAAGAATTTTCTAAATCGGTCCAGAAGTTCCTGAGATTAGCGCGTTCAAACAAACAAACTCTTCAGCTTTATAATATTAGTATATAGATATAGTATAGATTTGTTTTTGATTTCAGATTAGATTAGATTTGATTTCATTAATTTGTAAAAAAGAAACTAGTAAAGTAGTTAAGTTTCGCAGTGATTAAGGATTCCAGGGAGAGAGTGGAGAAGGGCGACTCCACTTTCAGCCATATAAGTATTAATATTATATGGTGCAGGAGATTAAGAACAAACTTCCCATACCAATATCTAAATGTAACTCTTACTGTCTCTTTGTTATCTTTTCACACCTAAGACAGAATAATTCAAATTCAAATCCAATATCATTGATTCAGTCTAGGCTGTTATAAGCACTTATGAATGTCAAAGAAGCTACGCCATCGGTTCACAAACCCTACGGCGGGAGACCTTGTAACGAGAAGAACCGGCAAGAAACTCGTCATGGGCTTTTTATTTCATACAGAGATAGATTAGACCTTGCAAAACGATATGGATTACTTTATTCACGTAAAATTGAAGTTATCCTAATTATAAAAGGAATAGCTTCGATGCTGTTAAGCTTAAAACTATGCGCGTTTGCTTTTTTTTCTTACACTCACTTCTCTTAACCTAGCCTCAAAGTAAGCACTGTAAGGCTTGTGTTATGGGATACTAGGGTGGCGGTTATAAATACATATGATTATAGATATATAAGTATTTATGTGTAGAAATATATATATACAGGTTGGAAATTTAAAACCGGGCAAGAAGGGCAGGTGTCTTAACTGTTGTAGCTACATGAAAGCGTTCTTAGGTTACCGTTTTGATCCTCATACGGAACAGGATCGATTAACATCAAAAAGCTTAAAAAAATATATAATTCTGCAGACTGTAATTTTTTTTTCAAAATCCGTGAATGCAGTTCAATATTTTTCAAAAAATTAAGGATGGTTTCCTAAGAACGTTTTCATGTAGCAATAACTTAATGCCCCGTCTTAAATGTTCACCCTGTATATATATACATCCATGATTCAGGTACAAATGCATGTTTGCCGCTACCGGGATTCGAACCCGGGACCTCAGAGTAGGCGACACCTTGAAACCGGTGTACGCACCACTCTACTACGGAGGTCGTCAAACATTTTTTTGTAGAATGAGTTTTAACACTATACTACAAGATATCCACGCTTTTGCGGGAAGCTCAGTGTTAAAACGCGTGCTACAGTCGGAAAATTCTCTAGAGTTAGAATTTACCTAACATTTGTTACAAAATCTTTAACATTTCTAGCTTCACACTAAGTGAGGTCACGAGCCTCATCTCACTTATGGAATGACCGTGACCTTGAGTACACTTTCTTCGGTAAGGTCACTCACAAGCGACGCAGACACAGATGAAATGCCCCGGCGCCGACGCGACCGCCTGTCGGCTATGTTTTTCTCCACAGAATTACACAATACTAATTTGAATTTGCATTAATCTTCGAATTCCCAACAATAACTTTACCGTGATTAATGTCTGTGATTTGTATAAATATATCGTTGAAACGAACGGCTTGGCATTGCTAAGCACTTTATAATCTACGCAAAATCTTAATTTTTAAATCAGCAAACGAATGAGTCGTCAACAGGTTTTCAAATAATTAAATTTCAATCTTGTTAATATACAAATGCAAATCTTCTGACTAGTTAGAGTCTTAGAAACGCGAGAGAAATCAAAAGCTTACCGTTTTGAAACAGATTAAAATGGCATACCAAGCATATTTGAATCTTCATAACTCTTTACCTTGCCATTCATTAGTGGTAGCCGCACGAGCGAGGCCTACTCCTGGGATGAGTATACCCAAGAAATATCCAGAGTGATTTGGACTGTGTTTCCACCAATCGGCTTGCCGCAACTTTCATCAGAGGGGTTCTTCAGGTTTTGTAGATGATGATCACCGATGATATGCACCCTTACTCTTGACGAGATCGCGCTGGGTTGTAATCGAGATTGAAAGTGAATAATAATTTCTGATCGTCGACGTTGATTTAATTTTGATTAGAGCTACAATCGATTTCTAGAGTAAAAAAATACTTTATTTACTAGTTATGACAAAAGTCAGTAATTATGACTTAAAATAAGTAATTAAACTATAAATTAATACTTGATTTTTTTTGTTTAATTACTTATTTTTTTTAATTGTAGCTCCTTGTATTGTTGGGTGTGTGTGTATATTCTGTGTGTATGTGGCTAATAAATGTTTTTTCTTTCTTTCTTTCTTATTTTAAGTCATAATTAGTGACTTTTGACGTTAATTCAATCTCGATCTCAACGTGATCGCGTCAAAAGTAAGGGTGCAGGTCTACTAAAAACTCTACTGATGTAGAGTTAACAGCACGTCAGATTTTAAAGTTTGACCTTGAGAGCTTATGTCACTCATAATAGCGGTGGTTTTTAGTGCAATTGCTTAGCCGGACGTGCTGCTGGCCTTACTCCAACCACATGCCAGACTTTTCACAAATAATTGAAAGTATTTATAAAGAAAGAAAGAAAGAAATAAAGCAATAATATAAGAAATTATAAAATTTAACGAAAACCGCTGCAATTACTAGCGATTTATGGGTGTATTCAAGGTCAAACTGTCAAGTCTGACCCTGCTGTCATGTGTACAATCGGGGAACTTCCCGGTTGACCAGTAGACCTATTTTAGGGAACGTTTCCTCGGGAAGTACATTATAGAAATAATTTAGTATTCAAATGAAATACCTATATGTTCTATTAGTTGTGATATAAACATTTTCTAAATATCTACTACTTTTTTAAATAAAGCTCCCTAAAAAAGTCTACTGGGCCCTGTTTCATAAAGCTTGACATGTCGACAATTTGTCAACTATGCTCGAACATACTTTTTTGTCAGTGATCTACGCAATGTTGACCTTTGTCACCATTGCAGATGGTAGATTTTCTATAAAAAGGAATCATACATTATAAAGTTCTCTTTATCAAAATCCTATTACAAACTCTTTCGATCATTGAGAATTTTTAAAAGAAAAATATCTGTCACTCTTCATCCTGACACAGACCAAAGATGCCTATCAAAAAAGTGCGACAATTTGAGAAATATGTAAATTTTTCCTAGACAAACCAAATGTTTTTTGAAACGTGAAATTGTAGAATTGTCGCGACAATTTGACAATTATGTCGGCTTTTCATAAAGCACCAATGTAATATGAAACGTACAATCGTCAAATTGTCACCTGTCACCTGTCGCCAACAATTGTAATCTTTATGAAACAGGGCCCTGGTCAACCGGAAAGTTCCTTGACTGTACTCCGGCTATGCTTTCGAATACTGAATCTAAAATTAATCATTCACTATTCCAAATGTATATGATTAGAATAACAGCTCTTTAGCAACACTTGTAACATTTACAGCTAATAAACATAATTAAGAACTTAGGTGGTCTAAGTTGTGAACAATAAGACCGTCGTCGTCGCCGCATCTACGCGTTCGCTTTTGCGCAACTATCTCACAGGCCACACTGTAAACGGATGTGGCACCGATAAGTCCCTGGCAAATGAGGCGAATTTGCAGCGAAATGTTTATATAGCTGCACGGCTTATTGCAAAGAATCCAACTATAACTATTTTCTTTTCGTGTCGTTAGCTAAGTTAAATAATGACGGCCTAAAATTTTGCTACGTGGATTGCGATACCTCAGATTGAAACATTCGTCAATTAAAATTATGTCGACATTAAAATATTCTAAGACGCAAAATTCATACAGACACAAACGCATACGCATACTGTAGTTTCTTCTTCTTCTTATGATGCCACACCATCAGTGAATGTTGGCAGTCAGCTCTGCATATTTATAGAGGTTTGACGTAGTTCCTAACTTTAAGTTTATTTAAAAATAATTATGTGTCGTTGTTGTTATAAAACATTACCTAATTACATTAATGAAAATATATTATTTAGTAAAATTGATTAAGCGATAGACTAAAAAACTTTTTGAGGGACAAAAATACTAGATGAGCGACTTACACCCATATTCTAAGTCGTTCCTCCAAAACTTACTCGTCCTCGACTTAACGAAACCTCATTGAAAACCACTTCTAAATACTCCTCGAAATCGGTATTCTAAGTCATAACTCCCTAAGGACCTGGAGGAGCCAAAGAGTACGTAGCCACTCCGTGTTAGGCCTAGCGCACACTACCATGTTTACCCACGACGAGGTTGAGTGGAGTGTAAAAAGTTTTGGAGGAACGACTTAGAATATGGGGGTTAGTCGCCAATCAAACCTAACCTAAACCTAGTTTTTAAGCAACCTAACCTAGAAATTAAGTCGCTCAATTTAGTAATTTTTAGTCGATCAGTTTAAAACATTCCTTTTCGATGATGTTTCTTTGTTTTTTTTAACCGCCTCTGTGGTCTAGTGGTAACAACCACCGGTATCAGACCCAGGGCTCCCGGGTTCGATTCCAAACGGGGGTTTAATATTGTATTCGGTTTGGTTGGTGGTAGGACTTGTTGTGAGTCCGCCTGGCTAGCTACCACCATCTTATCTAAGTCAGACGCCATAACAAAAATGTTTTCAGCATTGTTGTGTTCCGGCAGTTAGAGATAACCAGTTCCTCAGTGGCTGAGGATTCCGGGAGAGACTTGCTTCCATCTTCAGCCGTATCAATATTTAACATCGGGTATGATGAATAAGAATCTCCACGTCGTGAATAAAATATATATATGAAAACCTCAACGACCCTCAGTTTTTTAATTACTTAGTAAACCTGAAGATGTTTGTGGCTGATATAATGAAACCTTAAGAGATGATTAGGAATTTCAACAGTAAATTTTTACAATTAAAAATATATTTTGTATGTTTTTTAAGTGTTGATAACCCGACCTTTCCCCGACCTTCGTCCTAACCTTGGACCACCGCTCATTGCGGAAACAGTGACATCCACCGAGGAAGGTGACCTCTGTTTGTTTCGCCTCACTACCTCGCGAGGCGTGCCTCGCCTCGTGGACGTCGGAAATGGCTTACGTGCACAAAAGAAAGGTCAACTCAGCCAATTTAATGGCGGCAATGTTGTAAGCGATAAGTTCTAATAATATGTAGTTAAACTTGGCGGTTTTTAATGTGTATAAGAAGTAAAAAATAGAAAGATCTGTATTAAACATCACCTTTATTATTTAAGTTAATTCAAAGCAGGTAAATGCGTGACTCAAAAAACCTTCATAGATATAATAGAATCTTTTGTAAAAGTGCACAATTTGCAGCTCTTCACTTAACAGTTGTAACATAAGTCGTAACTTTAATTATTTACGTATTAAGAGTAAGCTCAAGGTCAAGATGTCAACATGATGTGCTTTTACATTAGCTTATTTTTATGTATGCAACAATATGTTATTTTTCATAAAAACATTTTCGTGCTAAACTAAGTGAGGGATATGTGCGATCTTAAGTTTTGGCGCGCACTGTTCATTGAAGTAAAACAACTTGTAGGGATTTTATGCGCACTGTATTTCACGAGTTGATCAAATTTTCCGTAATTTTTAAGGTTTTTTGGTTATCCCGACGTTTGTCTCGGGATAACTCGTGAAATACAGTGCGTGTAAAATCCGTGTAAGTTGTTTTGCTTAAGTGAGGCATGTTATGCAAGGTATAGGAAGCAAGAGAGATATCGAAGTATCGTAGCAATTGGAAAGAACATGATCTCTGCTTAACTATTGATTTTAAATATTTGTGGCAATTTTTTAAAGAATTAATGCTTTTTTTCAAACATGCTTGGAAATGTGAGCATTATTTTGACAACCTTCTTCGAGATTAATCGATATTGCTGTACTGGCCACATACATGCGAGCAACGTTCGGCAAAAGTTGTATGAAAATCCATATCTGTCGTGTTTGGCGGCCAAATAAATTACGTATTATAAATATACGTAAACTCATATCTGTCGCGTAATTTAAAAATTGAACGATCATTCACTCCGAAATATGGCAACCAAGGAGGTTTTATTTAAATTTCGAACTGACTTGCATATAGAAAGCTGTTTTAGATTAAAAAAAAACAACAAATGAACACTTTAACGCGGGAAAAAATATTGTTGTTGGTTGTTCGTCTGATTTCGAAAAGTAGTTTTAATTTCCGCGCATTATTTGAGAAAAGTACTATACAAGCCTTGGCCGCAACTAGGCATTGATGGACTTACACGTTCATCCATCAATGCCTCTTTTGCTGGCCGCTGCAGTAATGTACTATAATATACTCTTTTAAATTTTCGCGTTGAATATTAAATACCTACTGTTAATAAAACGAGTATGTTTTTGATAGTCATTTCACCCACCTTAGAGTTAATGCTATTACTTATTCCAAATCTTATTTAACGTCAATTTAATACGACTCATCGGTTGTTTAAATTCAAATGAAATATAAATTAACTTGTAAACTTATAAAATAAACTACAAACATTTCAAAATTACAACTGCTCACTTACGCACGAAGTACCTATTGAGAAACTTAAGCGATGTGTGAAATGTTCTTAAAATCACACGTGAAGGCATTTACGTACAACTTTGATCTTTATATCAACGCAATTAGAACTATTTACTTCTGAAAATAGTTTTTAAATTTAATGCTATTCGCTATTAAGCGGAGTTCCAACATTTGTTATATTGCACAAATAGTTTTTAAACTGTCATTTGTTTGAATAACTAAAGTGTCAACCTTGGAACACTGAAAGTACAGGAGTTTTGCAAAAATGTTGTATGTAAATACATAAATGTAATATAACATTTGAAAGGAAAAATTAAATTTGTATGTTGGTGTTTCTGTGCATAATATGACACGTTGGATTGTTATATTTCCATTGTCATTACAATGCAAATTTTGGGACTGATATTTTTAAAGTATCTTAATAGAAAATACCAAACTACCATTAGGGAAATATTTAATCTCATGGATTATTTTTCACGCACAATTATTCCGATTTCTATAAATGTTTCACTTATACCTATGCTGAATTTTATAGAATAATATTAGAATTGAGCTACTGAGTCTTTTTTCTTATATAATAATTTAAGAACTTTTATCTTAAATAGACATGTCAGTCCTATCATAAACCTTATTCTATATAACTATTAACATTATATTTCTTAACTAAGTTACAAAACATCTTGGCTGCATCTTACAGAGGTTCAGCCAAGATGACATGGTAGGTTCCTACGTCTAAACGATACTGAGCCTTGTGGCCACTGGGAAAGTGGACCGGATTCCCAAAGGTTGCTGGTTTTAGCCCCCCTGTGAATAACTTGCGAGCCGTGTCGATATTTTTTTGTATTTTTCTATTAAAATGTATTATATAAGATAAGATAGCATTGAAAATCAAGCGCTCATGGCCGCGCTTAACAGACTGATCGTATTCGATCACATTCGTTAAGTAAAGTTCGTCCGGTCAAGTGTCGGATGGGTGACCGTAAAGTGGCATTATAACTGAGCGCTTCCGTGCTTCGGAGGGCACGTTAAACCGTCGGTCCCGGCTGTTGTCATTTGATTACAGTCGTTAAGCCTAGTCAGAGGCCTCATAGGCGGCTTGATAAACTCTGACACCAGAGGTGGCCACTAATCCTCACTCGATAAGAAGAAGAAGATTGAAAATGCAAAGCTTCAAAATCATAAATGATTCACTTAATAAACTATGCATGTTAAATAAAAAAACAGACTACAATTCGAGACATACTAGGAACTAAAAAGATACTTAATAACGTACATCATAAGTTTCGCATCAGTAAAAAAGTTTGGTTAGTTATAAAAAGAAACCCGATATCGTAAAAAACGTGTCCATTAATAACAGATGCGCGTGAGTCGATTGATTGATTACTTTTCTAAATTATTCATAGATACGCATCCGCGACGGCGCCTACGGTCGTACCAACCTCCAGGGGGGCTATTCTGGCGCTGCGACATCGTGAATTCAAAATTTTCTAGCTATAATATCATTACTTTGGCGCAGGGGTACTATAGGGGCCCGCCTTCTGCGCCCAGAGGTCCCGGGTTCGATCCCCGGACAAGACAATTTTTTGTGTGCATGAACATGTCTATTTGTCTTAGTCTGTGTGTTTTATATGTATATTATGTACGTATTTACAAAAAAGGTATATAAATAAGTATGTTTATCCTTTATCTAGTATCCATAACACAAGTTCTTGATGAAATTTAACGTGGGTTAGATATTTGGTGTGTTTGTGTGCAAGTATTTATTTATTATTACTGAAATGAAATGTAATCTTTTTTTTTTGTTTCAATGATCTTCTACAGTCCTAGAATGTCGAAGTTTCCAGAGAATTCAGGTAGTGCGAGATGGGGCCGAGAGATGGGCCCAGGGGCCGAGTGTCAGGCTTCGACATTTTTTGGAGCCAAAATGTCTGTATTAAAAACTCACTGAAAAGAATCTTCGACATTACAGGATTGTCGAAGATCATTGAGACTAAAGGATTTTGACAGTACATTATAGAGATTATACTTATATTTTTAATGAAGAAATGTAGGATAGAATAATTTCGAATTCGAGATGTCGAAGCGCGAGAATAGCCCCCTAGTAGGTTGGCAGGGGGGCAATTCTCGCGCTGAGATTCGATCGATTTTTTTCTATCTATAATTTCATTAATAAAATTAAGTGATTTTTTTAATACTGTCAAATTGTTTTAGTTTCAATAATTTCCTGCAGCCCTATAATGTCGAAGGTTGTTTTCAGTGAATTTAGGTAGAACGAGATATTAGGTATCTATTTTTGCACTGAGGTAATGTCAATTCGATATTTTTTGAAGCCAGAGCACTGAAAACACATTATAGGACTGTAGAAGATTATTGAAACTTAAACAACTTGACAGTTAGTGAAGATTTCACTTAAATCTTTACTAGAGTTTCACCCGAGTTCATTCGTAATAACACGTGTTGAGAGGCTCCATTTTAACTCAATCTACCGTACAATTTCTTTATACTACAAAAAATATTTACTTGACATTGGCAAAATACGCGAATTTTTATCGCGAGCAAGCCATTAATTAAGAAAGAAGAAGAAATCTTTACTAGTAGTACATTTTTAATAAAGAAATTATGTTTATGATGATTTTAGAGTTATTTGCATTTTCAATGCTAAAACGATAAATTTATAATAGAAAAATATTAGAAAACATCGGATGTACCTGATGACCTGTATGAGAATAACTTGTGACCGAGTCGATATTTTTTAATACTTTTCTATGAAAAAAATATCATACCTAATTAAAGAAATTGTGGGTAGAAAAATGTCGAATTCGACATATTTTATGTCAGCACGAGGTAGGCCCCCCTGCTAACCTACTGGTCTCAACATCTGCGGATGGAGACAACCGCTTACATAACTGTCGAACTAGCCTTTTACTACACTTGTGGAGATTAGAAAAAAGTTCGAAGAAACTATAAATATTACTTTATCGTATCGGAAAATGAGACACAATAAATATTACTTGACCGTTGTAAGACCGCCCCGGGGCGGCGCGGTGGTCTTGTGATGCTCAACGAATTAATATTGGATGCAGTGAGGAGCCCGTGGCGCAGTGGTTCGCGCGCTCGGCCTGCGATTGTTAAGATTAAGCAACTTTCGCAATGGTCCGTCACGGGATGGGTGACCAAAAATTTACTATCTCGAGCTCCTCCGTGCTTCGGAAGGTACGTTAAGCCGTTGGTCCCGGTTGCGTTTGCAGTCGTTAAAACTTTAACGTTAAAAGTCGTTAGTGAGGATTATAGGAGGAGGGTGTGCGTAGTTAGCTGTTAGATGTGAGGTTAGGCATTGTTGATTGTGAAACGGAAATACTTCATTATTTTACCGATGATATTCGACCATTCGATGATCAACTTAAACGTGATGGAAGTTTAAAAATAATAGTTCTCACTACAAACGTTTATTAGTGATACATATCTTGTTTGCATGTTACATAAACGTTACCAGCATCGGAATTAAAGTGCACCACTTAGCAGTTTTTAAATAAGTCGAATTAAATGATTGATCACTTTACGTACGATAATACTAGACAAAAGTACATTTTCTCTCAAAATTCTCACTTCCGTATCAGCAAACGTTTTTTAGTTAGTAAAATTTCAATTTTTTTGATAAAAATTTCGTAAAATTTTAATCAAATTGATCGCATTTTTCACTCTTAGAAAAAACGTGCCAATAAATGGCCAGTATTGTCGCATATTGTTCGTAGGCTGACAATACATATTCAGGCACCATTGTCAGCTAATCGTATGCAATTGGAGCGAGGCCTGGACTGGCACGCGCACAAGTGTTTGCCACTGATGTCACGCTGTCTAACGGCTGTCAAAGTGTTTCATAATTCATTATTGTTTTTGGAGTGACTCACGGAAGGAGAGTCAAATGGAATGTGAATCATAATGCTAGCAGCCTTATATTGCCGATCACTGTTTAAAGAATTAAGCGCTAGAGTACCTAGTTATGCAATATCAGTCGTGTAATATTTTTTTATTTAAGAAAAGATTCTTACAAAGTCAGCTTAATTGAATGACAATATATTTGGGATCATTCAAGTGATCAATTTTTTTAAGAGATCATAAAACATTAGCATCTTGTAGACATGTAGGACCTTTACGGAACTGCAATTGAAACACTGGTAGTGATATTTTTGATGATTTTTAGTTAGTAATTATTGGTTATTTTGACAATATGACGTTGGCTATGCTGACCACGCTAAATGAATGCATACGTGCAAATGTTAAATTAATAACATTTTATCTCCTTTTTCACATAACTGTCCAATAATAACTTTATTAAGCTCTCGTTACACCATTTCGGGTGCAATTGTGAGTCACTAAGCTGTCACGATTAAATTTTATATTACTATTATATTATCTTAGCATTGGCATTACTCTAGCATGAGATAACTAGGTTCAATAAATTTATTGAATAGTCGTGACCAAACATGTTAGTATTTCCTTTTAAATACATAGTTATGGGTGCCAGTGAAAATCAATAGCAGTTATTGGTTTTTTATTTATAGATCAGTAAGCGAAAAACTTATGTGCTTATTGGTCTTTAAAAATTTTAACAATTTGCACTTTCATATTTGCGGTTTGAGTATGAATCAACATTGTTGGTTGACCTTATGCTAAGTGAATGATTGTTATTTCCAGTGAAATATCATGTCCTAATATAACTGCAGAGGAGGTATACGTTAAGATTACAAAATAAGTAGTAAATAAATATAATTATAATTAATAAATAATATATTTTTTAATACATACTTAAAATTTATATATTTTTTTAAATTTATTTAATTTACAAATACAATTTAAACGCTTAAAAAACACACTTTAAACCACAGAGATTTGTCTAGTGTGCTAGATAAAAGTTGAGTTCGCTACAGCTATTAACATAACAAACAATAAAAAAAATTACTAATACGAGTCGTAAAACAATATTTTGTCTCATGCTAATAACTAAACAAATCATTAACTATTTATTCATACTAGTATGAACCGTATGATGTAATCTATATGAATCAATTGCACCAGTTATTTACGTTCATCACATAAAATATTTATCCAGGGATATCGATCCCACAACTCCTGCCCTTCTAGCATGAACACCGCTATATCACGCGATATGATATAGCGCATCATGCTGTCTTGCTTACTCCGCTGCGATGTGAGCGGGACAGCGACACGTTATCGAGTTATCGAGTCGATAAAAGCCGCTCATGCTAGTTAGGCTGGCACAGTACATAGGTTTAGTACCGCTCCACTGCACCATCAGCTCCGTCTGAATAACCACAAATCCGGTAGTCTAAAGTTGTCGACAATCCCAAAATGACTGGTAACAAATTAGCCGAGGTCGTGTCATTTGATTTGCACTTACCTTTGTACGACACTAGGAAATTGGGTAGGTATGTCATTATCCTTGAATGCACTTTCAAACGGTCACTTAAAGCAACATAATGACGCAATTAAAATCATTAAGTTCTCTGTTGAAGTACCCTTAATAAATATCAATATTTTGAATAAATAAATTATTAAAAGTGACACGCTTAGATAACCCTGATGGTAAAGCTACGATACTTGTGTTATAGAAACCAGAAACGGGGCCGATTCCGCAAACACCCAGACCTGAGACAACATAACGTGAAAAACTGAGGTTTCTTCATTATCCCTACTAGGAATCAAATCACCATCTTCAAGATCTTCTTCTTATCGAGTGAGGATTAGTGGCCACCTGTGGTGTCAGAGTTTATCAAGCCGCATATAAGGCCTCTGACTTGGCTTAACGACTGTAATCAAATGACAATAGCCGGGACCGACGGTTTAACGTGCCCTCCGAAGCACGGAAGCACTCAGTTATAATGCCACTTTACGGTCACCCATCCGACACCTGACCAGACCGAACTTTGCTTAACGAACGTGATCGAATACGATCAGTCTGTCAAGCGTGGCCATGAGCGCTTCGAGATTACCAAATCATTATAACTTTGTTATTACTATGAGTTTGTCTGAAATAAATTATATAAAAGAACTCTGAGAGCATTAGGCAATACTTAGCAGACTTTTGTTTATTTTTACCTAAGATACGGGCAAAAATAAAAGCATATTGAAATTCTAAGCAAAAACTTATATATTCCAGATCGTGTCAAGTGTGATTCAGGAAGAACACGATTAACATGCGCTGGGGCATTTGATGTTATCAACAGTTTCACTCGATCCACGTTTGCGCAGATCGCAGCAGCTTTCTACGGGCGTGTCTAGAAAAATAACTGGCTCGTTTTTCGATTACCTAATGTGTCTACGACTAAATCTAATGTTTATTATGCTTATCGCACCATGAATGATGTAAAACTCGAAATTTTTAGACATGGCTAGACCCGATAGAAAATAAGAACTACAAATGCCGCTATGAAAAGATTGTTGAAACAAATGCTATGATTCGTAAATGAACCATGGGTAACACTGATGTTTTTTTTTAAATATCTATACAAGAAACTATTCAATCTATAATTATTGGCTTTCTTGTAACTGTTACTGAATCGGGAACTTGATTTTATAAAGGACTGAAAAAGAGAAAATGTTTTCTATGAAAATCGGTTTTTTTTTTTTATTTGGAATTGGAACTGATGCACAATGTTTAAACAAATAAATATAACTTTTTTATTTTGCATTTTACAATGCTATTTGAAAAAAAAAATATTTTAAGGTTTTTTCACTGTCACTGACGACTGTAATTTTTAATCAATATCTAAAAATCATAGAATTAAAAAATCGGCCAAGTGCAAGTCGAACTCGCACATGAAGGGTTTCGTCTTTCACCCAAGGTTGCCTGGAAGAGATTGCTACGTAGCAATAAGGCCGCCTATTGTGTGTTCCTCTTTTTTGTCATTTTCTCTGTATGCGTTTGTTTTTGTATCGTGTGCAATAAAGTTTATATTATTATTATTGGCAAAATGCCACTATAAATTTTCGTCTGCAAAAATAACTTTGTTTTTCATGGTGTTTGTATGAATGACAAAGTAATATTTGCGGTTTTTGAAAATGTGCTATGGCTCTGAAACTACTAAATATATTTCGTTTAAACCAATTTTCGTTGAAAGTTTTTATTAAGATCTACTATATAAATTTTTAATTTTTCTCTCTCTTATTTCAAAAGTTAGAGGGGGGGGGGGGACACATTTTACCACTTTGGAAGTGCACATCTTTCAAACGGTTGACTTTGAGAAAAAATAACCTCAATGCAATTTTTAAAGACCTATCTATAGATACCCCACACGTATAGGTTCGATGAAAAAAAAAAAACAGTGTCAGTTCCATGTATGGGGAGCCCCCCCTTAATTCATATTTTTTTTTATTTTTGTGTAAAAACCGTAAAGCGGTTTACAGAATACATCTACCTACCAAGTTTCAACTGTGTAATCCTCATAGTTTTGGAATAAAGTGGCTGTGACATACATCGGATTGGCCGAATCTATAAGTGCTAGCGCAGACGACGGATAACGGAGGACTTTTTGTCCGCGACACGTCTTTATTGTTAACCAAATAAGATTCAACTTAGACCGCGTATGCCCGCGAAAAGTACGCGATAGTCCTCGTTATTTATTCAACTTTATGTTCTTAGTAATAAGGTCGTGTCGTGGACAAAAAGTCCATCAATGTCCGTCGTCTGCGCAGGCCATTAGGGTTTCGTTTTTTGCCTTTAGGCTACGAAACCCTAAAAGACAAACTCTGATTTCCAATGAGGGCTTACCTTGACCACTATTTTTTCGAACAATTCGCTGTGAAATACGTTTTAACTTTCACGATAGTTTCGGAACTTTGACAATGGACGTGTTCATCTAATATTCATGTCATTTGCAACATAAACAACAAACTATTCATCAAAACTGGAGCGAGAAGCGCTCGTTATGTAACTTGCATACATACATAAATATACATTATATATTCAGATGGCCTTGAAATAATAAGTTTTTTTCACCTTTAAAAGACAATTATGCATTTGGTAAATCGTTTAATTCACACCGTACTTTATATATTTGCATACATCATAGAAAAAAGAGATTAAGATTTGTTAGCATTCTTACCTCGTACAAAAAACCACTAAATACTTATTACTTTCTTATTCCGTACTGGCAAGCAGACTATTATAACTTATAACAATAAAATAGTTATTTGTTATTCAAGGCTGGAAAGTTGGTTATTTAACGGCGAGTTACCTCTATTGAAAGCTGAGCAAGCGAAGGATTCTAGGATTGAACCAAGAGCGTAGCGAGTAGTTCAAAGATTGAATCCTGAGCGAAGCGAGGATTTCAAAGGTACAAGACGCTAAATAACTTTTCTGCCGAGCGCACCACACAATTTTTCACCTCACAACAGCGAGGAACATTGGTTGTTTCCGCGGTCAACTTCCGGTAAAAAAATCTTTAAACACAAAGTTTACAGCACGTTAGGCTTCACACTTTTATTAGAATACACACTTCACACTTATATTACACACTTAAAATCATCGTTTACAACTTTTTAATTTTGCATTTTACAATGCTATTTTTATGTGATAAATATTAAAAAAGAAAATATACTAGAAAAAAGCAACTAGTCTCATGTCGCCCTGACAGGATCCGAACCCGCATCCTTGGGAATCCGGCCCAATGCACTAACCAATTATGCTACAGAGACCTATGAGGACACGTCGAATTTCTCTAGTATATTCACCGTTCTACGGTGTTCGTCCTTTACGTTACGAGGTCAAAATGGTCTGGTGGTTTACCCCAATCTCTTTGCGTAGTATTGTTTCAATCATAACAAAAGTATTTCTTACCACGACCCTCTTAAGCCTATTTTCCGACAGAAGTTTTGGTGCCTTCAAAGTGTGAAGTGTGTCAAAATTTGTAAACTCCAATTTGTTCGTTGGGAGGAAGAATAATGATTATAGAAGAAAGTATATGGAACTACGAAAGTTTGTCTTTATACAAAAAATATCAAAAGTATTTCGATATCGGTATTTCTCTTGCGAATGTGCAATAGCTGTCTAGTTAAGTCTGCAATTACAAAGTATCATCGAGTGTAGATAAGCACGTTTTTTGAAGGTACTTCATATCCATATATATATATCTTAATGGACATGAATAACAAAATTTTACTTTGTGGATAGTCATGGACTCATGGTACGAATTTCAAGTGTTGAAATAACGCAAACAAAACGTTCTTATGACATGATGGATTCTAAAAGATGACAGTAGCCCCCCTAGTTTGATGTTGTGTGTACTAAGTTTACGAGTATAACAGTATACTTCAGCAGTTTAGGGACGAAAAATTAACAGAAATCTTGAAATAAGTATGGATGGATGGACTATATGAATGAACTGTATATAAAAGATAAATAGGTACTTAATTGCAGTTATTAAGGACACAATGAGAACATATACAGCGTTATTCAACTGATTCTTTGTGACGCAACAGTGTCATAACTAAAAGTTAGATGTAACTACACTTCCATAGCCCTACCAGATAAGGAACTTGATTGTTTATGATCGGAAGTTGCTGCAAGAAGTGCCTTGTCGTAGTGACGCAATTCGGTTTTTCTTATCAGAACGGTAATGGTGCTTATTTGCGACATGGTTTCAACTACAAATGAGGTTTAGCTTGGGAACGATATTATTTTATTAATAGCTCATAGTGTATTAGAAGCGCTCGTGGCCTCGCTTGACAGAGTGATCGTATTCGATCACGTTTGTTAAGCAACAGTCACTTCGGTCAGGTGTCGGATGGTTGACCGTAAAATGGCTTCACAACCTGAGCGTTTCCGTGCTTCTGAGGGCACGTTAAGCCGTCAGTCACGGCTGTTGTCATCTGATAACTCCCAAAAGGTATTAAGTACTACTTACTTACTTATTCAAGTATCTAGATGTAAGTTTACCTTTTTTTTAGGTCATGCCTGTATTCTTGTTTAATCAGTACTTAAGGGCCCGCTATAGGCCAACGAAAATCAGATTGCTTTACATGATCGTCTGTAATATCAATATTAATGAAAAACTGAATTTCAAATTAAGATGCAGCAAACTACAGGACTAACACTAGTGACTATGTTACTCAAAAACACGATTGCATAAAATTTTCTCGATAGAAAAAAAATTGCGAAGTTGCCTCCAAATCACTATAATTAACACGATAAACTGCTAGTATTCAAGTAATACATTAAAATAAAGCTTGGAACTTTTTAGTATAATTACACTTTAGATAAGGCAGGGCTTATGTTATATATTTTTTTGTAAATAACCTTTAAATATCCTTTAAAAAAAGAATTTCCTTCAGTTCTTCATTCCGGACCGGCCGAATGGGGCCGGAGAATTATATAGTAAATGCTGCCTTATTTCTCATAGAAATAAGGCAGCATTTACTATGCAGTTCGCCGTTGCCGTTATTACTTTTGCTTTTGGCCTAGAGCGCGCCCTTAAGTAAATGAGCATCACCAATTAACTCGAGGATATGTTATGGGCTTCACTATAAGTAATACTTATGTACTATCCTTAATTTTAACATTTATTGCGAACCCAATTAAATAAATAACTGTCGTTAAGCCAAGTCAGAGTCCGTATAGATAGGCGGCTTGACAAACCCTGACACCAGAGGTCGCCACTAATCCTCATAAAATTAGAGAAAGAGTGTAATAAGTAAGAAAAGGAACTATCGTAGCCTCAGAAAACAAGGAAAAGGTTAGATGTAGTAAGTTGGCTATTACGAGTCGTCGCTCTTTTGCGTGAAACGCAGAAACAATTTCTTTATATTGAATTGAATTGAATTTCTTGAAGTTGTCATGGCAACATGTCTGTTTTCGAGATGTTTTTTCCTTCTAACTTAATTTTCGATGTATTGAATTTAGACTCACTATAGAAATTCTGTCGAAATGTTTTAATAAAGCATTCATCATTATTGTGTTTATTCATCATTTACTAGCAGAACACCGGTATCCAGAGAACAATGGAATATGAAATATATGAAGTGCCTCATTCATAACCTAAACTAAACCCTAAAATCCGAGTTTTACTGCCCCACAAGGACTTATTCACAAATAAGTTAATACTAAATATATTTCTATACAATATTGGTGACATTTCGAACAAAGGACATAATTAATTCAAACATCAAAATCAAATGATTGCCTTCAGTTCCTTTCTAAAAGATCGAGATCTTGACACGTATCGCCTAATGAAACACATTATGCCTTTGTCACTTAATCACCTGGGTATCAAACTTAACACCCAGATGTCAGGATTAAAGTGCCAACTATTGTACTCTTGCATTAACTGTAGCCTTGCGTTTTGATTTAGATTATGTCAATTAGAAACAAAGGTGGTACAGGGTTACTAGTTAATCGAACATATTTAATATTTTTATAATATACTTAATCAAAGTTGCAATTGTATTAAATCCTAAATCTAAATGGGTTGTGATAAATTATAAATAGAAAAAAAAACAACTCGGCCACAAGTGAATTCTCAGATGGGACTATCTCAGATATAAATGGGTTGGTTGAATTTAGAAATAAAAAAAAATAAAAAATGTATTAAGTGTCACAAGAAAAACACATACATTAATGACATGACATATATAAAGTAATAGTGAATCTTAAAAGGTAATTCACTCAGCATGTGTTGGATGTCGCAGACAGTCCAACGCTGGTCTTCCGTGGCCACCTATATCGACGAGAGACTACCCGCTACACCATATTATTACAAACACAAATAATAATAGATAAATTAGCTACTTGAATAAAATATTTCACAAGTATAAATTAACACCAATATAATACAAATACAAATATATCGAACATATACACTATAACACAGCGAGAGTAACTTACACACAAATTGAACTTTTTTGTAATTCAAGTACATACATTTTAAAATTACGTTTGAAAGCCGCACTACAGCAGTCTTCAAAAGTAGGTGGCATGTTGTTCCAACATTTGAACAGTAAGAAATAGTAGAAAAGTAGCAGAGTAAAGGAAGCTGCCTCGAAATGCTGCTGTGTTGTGAGCTGGGCATACTAAGCGTTGGGTTCTAACATTATGATGGGAAAATGATAGTTTATTATACAAATAATGAGGGCTATGAATTTTTACATTGTCAAATAGTAAGAAAGAAGAATCAAGAAGATCCTGATCTCGTTCTTCAATCTCGAGTTTGAGATGTGCGATAGTGCTTTCCAGTTCAGCTATCATGCAGCTGTCAGTTTCGCAGGTTTAGTCTCCAAAACCTTAACCCTGTTTTCGAGAGAATCGAGGCGTGAGTTTTGTGCTTTTATTATCTCTGTTAGCTCTAATATGAGGGAACGAAACATGCTCATTTCCTTTTGAACGGCCCTCATTTCCTCGCAGAATTTTTGTAGTTCTATTTTGGGATCTTCAAAGATTTTATCAATTGACTCATTATTTATATCCTCCAAGTTAGTGGAAGTTAATCCCTACACCGTTACGTAAATGATGGCGTGATGTTAAATAACTAGTGTAACATTGGTTTTGATAAATTTTTCGTCCAAGAAATTGTATTTTGATATTAAATTTTATCTTCCACAGAATCACAGTAATTTATTTACTCAAATGGTCATGATAATTTAATCACACACATTGAACATTTGCTTGAAATCACTTCACTGGCGGTGGTTAGATCCATAACATTATTACCGAATATATCATAAAATCCGTGGAAATGTTCACTGACATTTTTTTTTATGAACTACGGGAAGTCTCGTAGCCTTCATCATACCTGATGTTAAGTATTGATAAGGCTGAAGATGGAAGCGAGCCTCTCCCGGAATCCCCAATCACTAAGGAACTGGCTATCTTATCTTTAACTGCCGGAACACAACAATGCTTAAAAACATTGTTGTTATGGCGTCGGACTTAGATAAGATGGTGGTGGTGATACTTCAATTGTACACAACTGTTATTAACTTAGCTAACCCGAAGAAAACACTTTTTTAAGAAATGAAAAGCTAAGAACCATCATTGCGTGTCTCTTAACGCAGCATCAAACTAATCTAACATAAGAACTAATCTAATCTAACATAAAAAAATAATAATAAAAAAAAAAAATGTGCAAAACTACTAAGTATACTGAAATGCACGCAATCAGAATTTTTAATACTCAACTTAGCATGTATTTTTGCTCCATTTATTTGATTTCAAGCTAAATGGAAGTTTGTATTGCAGTTGGTGCTTTTTGGTTTCAAATATTTCCGGAAGTAATAATTGATATTTCTACGTAGTTATGTAAAAAAAGAAAAAAAGAAGGGATTCCTGGAAAAGTGCTTTTCAACCATCAGTTTTATCATGGCTGTAGATTTAAGTGCTGAAATAACAAGTGTTTTTAGTTAATTCAAAGAACGTGACTTCGGATTTTAGATAAATGTATTTTTAGGGAAGTGACTTTTTTGTGATAAATATTAATCAAGAAAATATACTAGAAAAAAGCAAGTAGTCTCATGTCGCCCTGACGGGATGAGACATGAGACTAGTTGCTTTTTTCTAGTATATTTTCTTGTTTAATATTTATCACATAAAAATAGCATTGTAAAATGCAAAATTAAAAAGTTATAATAAGTGACTTTTTTTTGGCGATTCCTTACACGCTATTCAAATATAATATTCTGCTATAAAGATAGAATCCCAACTAATTCTATGTTTGTAACTTATTCACATCTCAGCTCCTTTATTATTACGACAGACGATTGGCATTCGAAATCTAGATTTTGTGAAAGGTGAAGGAACTGGTTTTTGACAATAAAATACTAGATCGGCTTTTGTTTTCGAATTTTTTAGTATTGTTACGTAGATGTTTGTGCGCTAAATTTCTATTACGTATGTGTGAACCTAAAAAGTTTATTTGAATATACTAAGTAACAGAAGTCGGATTTGGATCTGTTATTTAGTATATGAATTATTTTTATGAATTTTGGTAAGTTTATAGAAAAATGGATCTATCTATCATATTATTGACACTAAAATAAAACTTAAAGGGTTAAAATAGGGCTTGTCCCTTGCTGGACTGGAAAAAAAATGTATTAATAAAAGTGCATAACAGACTGGACATTATTATACTAAAACTATTGTAGGTACAGTCCGTTCCGTTCATCGTAAGATGTCCCCTGCGCCGTGATTTCCACTTTTTAATATTAGTATAGATATTATTTAAAAATATGCAAGTAAAACATATGAATCTGTCGTGGTGGGTTGGCGGGAATTTAAGTGGACTGTATAGCGGATAGCGGGGCGGTTTGCGGTTTATGGTTCAGAAAAAAATGATGTGGACCTTAGATATTATGGAGAGGGAAGGGGACTCACCGAGCGCGTTTCGATTCAGCTTCTGGAGTATCTTGCCTTCAGCTGTACTTCAGGAAACGCCACTAACTTTAGTCTCACACATCCAGGTTGGACAGGAACCCTAGGCCTAGGTTGCTCTGCCGGTCGGCTAATTTCCACACACTTTAGAACACTGAATCACTTATTACACAGTTTATAATTAATTCAAGCTGCGGTTAATGCATTTTATTTTAAATTATATGCGGAGTCGCACACAAATCGTGGCGACGCGGTTCGGTTGTCGAAGCGGAAGGGATCACGCGACGAATCACGATGCACTCCACTTGCTTGATTAGTTCTCTCACTCTGCGCACGATGGTGTGAGTAGGAAAGGGATAGGAAGTAAGGAACCACATCATGAAGCGCGCGAATAAAAAATTGGGAAGCCGGAAATGGCGTAAACACGTGGGTACATACCATTTTAGATACTGGGGGTTAAAGGTACATATATTGTTGACAAGCACCATAGGCAATGCTGCCAATTTCCAAGGTAGGGGACATCCTATGGTGAACAGACAGTAGTTAGGCGACGAGAGGCTGGCAACCTGACATTATTGTTTCCGGACAACATCTTCGTAGACAACATCATAGACAACAATGCTAAATGTTGCGTCGTTGAAATGTGACTATGTTTATACATATTTTTATTAGAAATCGTTTATATGTATGATAAATTTTGAATAGAAAATTATTGGAAAAAGTAAACTCGGCCACAAGTGAATTCTCAGATGGGACTCGAACCCACGATCTTTGGAAATCGGGTCATTGTACCGGATTTCCAAAGATCGTGGGTTTGAGATCAGTGATTAGAGCATTAGCAACCACTGAGTACCGAGACTTAAAATTTATCATAAGTATAAAAATAGCATTGTAAATGCAAAAATTTTAAAAATCATAAACGTTTATATTAACTCCTTTGATACTCTAAAAACTCCGCAAGAGATATTTGACGTGAATTCAAATACATATCGTCTGTATGTAGGTATGGATATTGTTAAAGGTTCTTATTATGTAAGACATAGTAAGTGTTGAATCATTATAATCATCAAAGAGTGCAAGCGACGATGAATTAGTGGGTATTAGGTTGCAGATCACGTAAAAGAAAGTGGGGGTCAATCCACCACACTATACACAATATATGAACTGGGTTTCATTGTGCTATGTTGTTATATCAAATAATAATAAAAATAGATCTTTCACAATTATTTTGAAGGAGTAATTAAAGACATCGTTAACAAAGTGTAATGATTTAAATGATTTTCTAAGAGTTACAATCGGTTTTTGAGTCTTCCCGTGACTGGGCCCGCGTCGGGCTCACTCGCCGGATCGATTTATTTTAATAGTGAATCAACTAAGTCTTTCTTTCGTATATTGTTCTAGTACAGTCGGAAGAAAAAGCATAGGAAATTAATAACATTTTAATCATTTAGTATACTAAGAAAAAATATTTTTTTTATGAAAATACCAGGGTCGCATAGGTTACCAATGTCATTCTTTTTAATTTACTCTGGTTAAGTACACATACTCGAAGGAACTCAAATTATAAAAAAAATACTGACAAAAAGCAGACATTATACGTTTAATAAACACTAAGTTATCATATAAATAATGCTGACTAATTTGTAATCACTATGTATAATAGTAGTAGTAATGGCGTGACAATGATCGCCCATATGTCTAGTTCAACTGGTAATTTGGCTACAATAGCAAGTGAGTTGAAAGTTGACATTGACATTTGTGGCTGAATGTGGGCGGCTCTACTTCCGATCTAGAAATACCGGAAGTCGGAATTGGAACAATTAAATAACTTACATAAAACGTAGGCCCGTTGAAATTCACCAGATTCATTTATATCACGCTAGCGGCCGCCCGAGGTTTCACCAGCGTGATTCCCGTTCCCGTGGGAATATCTGGATAAAAAGTAGTCTATGTGTTAGTTCACTACTTGACGTCCCTACATACCAAGTTTCATCCAAATCCGTTTAGTAGTTTTTGTGTGAAAGAGGAACAAACAAATAAATAAACAAACTGAGATACTTTGGCATTTATAATATTAGTAGGAAGTAGGATTCACTTGCACTAGTAAATGTTACAACAATAAGCTTGTCAATAATTAGCTTTACACGTTAATGATTGACCACAGCTAGGAGGCCTTTACAGAATAGAATTAAAAAAAAATGAAGCTCTAACCGTAAAAGTAAAATCTTTTGAAATTGCAATAAAAATACTGTTACTTTAATAAAAAATGTGTATATGTCGAAGGCATATTATAGTAGATTAGGCCGTTTACAAAATGCCCAGGCAGATTTGTAAACTCATACAAAATCCGATTAGCTAATTGTATTGTTATGAATACCAATGTGGGTTAAATTAAAATCATTTTTAGGTGATTGTTAGGTTCCCTGGTGCTACAATATAGGGAGGTCACGCAACGAGCTCACGTCACCTTAATCAGGCTTTTAAGTAGCAAGGCATTTTGTCAAACGAACAATTTTACAAAGTACAATTCGCCTAAGACATGTACGTTCGGTTCTTCGCGTTACAAGGCTTCCTGTCATAGGATTTTGTGAACCGATGGCGTAGCTTTTGCCGTCCATAAAAGAGTTTGTAACAGCCTAAAATTAAATAAATCAATTTAATTTTCGTCAAATATGATGTTCATTCGTATCTTTTCAGTTGCTGTGGACGTTGGTGCGCGGCGGCGACGGATACAGCTGTCCGTACGGGCAAAACTGCGCGTATGAGCCGGCCCCGCCCGGCCGCGCGCCCGCCTGTGCGCAGCCGGGCCTAACCTACTGTCTGTACCCGGAGCCTTATCCCGAGTAAGAGAATATTAAACTACATAATCTTGCCGTTCTTATGGCTAAGGCTGTGTTTGCCAGCTCCTGAGCCTGAGTGTGCGCAGCCAGACCTCACCTACTGGCCCTACTGCCTCTGCCCGGAGCCTTATGCCGAGTAAGTGAAGTACTATAGTTTCATAGTCAAGCTGCGTACTGACAGAGCTTTTCGTACGAGCCCCCGCCGCCTGACCGTGCTCCGTCGTGTCTCTGGGCATCACTTACTGCCTCTACCCGGAGACTTATGTTGAGTAAGAGAGCACTATAGTACTTATAATGTCAAGCCGCGTACGGGCAGACTGTTCGTACGAGCCAGCGCGGCCGCGCGCCTGCCTGCGCGCAGCCGGGCCTTACCAACTGTCTCTACCCTGAGCCTTATGTCGAGTAAGATAATGCTATCGAGATAGTGCGCACGAGCAAGTTTTATCTCCGCAATTCATTTATCTCTGGCATCAAGTCTATGAACTAATGAAATATGAAAGTGTGCCAGTTGTCGTCGTGTCTCTACATGCGCATAGCTGCTTTCATACAAGCCCGTTGACTTAATGCCAGAGATAACTTAGTTGCGGAGACAAAATTTGCACGTACGCGCTATCTCACGTAATTGGTCAACATCGAATGCCAAATGTGATGTCGTGAGGTGTGGCTATGAGAGTGGTGTTCATACATTTTACTTTAAGCTGCACCTGTGATAATCTGCAGGCCGTATGCGCAGCCGAGCCTCACCTACTGCCTATACCCGGAGCCTAATCCCGAGTAAGATAACTAAAGTATTGTCATAGTTTTTAATCAGCCCGTGCGGGCAAAGGTGTGCTTACGGTATGGGTATCCCAAGTATACCAAAGGAAACTTTTTGATGTCCAATAGTCTTCATTTCAGCTTGCACCAAAGTTACTGGTCTTCTACTTTGAAGTCACATTTTTCAATTTCAATGAGACAATGCGATATCAAAGTTCGGAAGATCAAACATTCTCTTAGGTGTGTGCCTAAGAGAGAATTTCCGATGCACTGAGATATGCTGATGATATGCCGATCCATTCGATGACCATACCAACGGCAAGGACCGCCGAGATAAAAAGCCTCTGGGCATTTTCGGGCATCCATTCACTCATCATTCACTCATGTATGTAACTATGTCTTGAACAATGAATAAATAAATAAATCCATCTTTGATACTCATCTAGCACTACTCCTAGCAGAAGTTTCATCATACTACCAGCAGTACTTAAAGGTACTGCCTCCAGCCCAGAGGCAAATTTTACGACCAATTTTTGTTTCCCAATGTTTAAGTAGCCTTACATTTTGCCTAAACTGTTACAGACAGATCATCCGCCAGCTAATAGAAGCCGGACAGTACGACATCCGGACGCTGCTCTCGGACGAGAGCCGAGACGACTTCAACGCGAACCGGAAGCCAGATTACCCGTACGCGTACGGGCCCAACTCGATACCACACGTGGACCAGATCTCTTTGGTCAACGACGCTTTATACCCGAAGGATTACAACACTAAGTTCCACACGAGGTATAACCATGGTAAGTGTTGTTTTTCTACAACGGGGAAACGCTTTAGCCTTGATAATTACCTAATTTTAAATAATGTTAACGCTGGAGGTCAAATCGCGCTTCTGCCTAGGAATGAAACCTTTCATGAACAGCATGTGAATAATTATAGGAATTGATTTTCAATATTCACACCTGCTCCTTCTCTTCATATCGACTGCTACAATTTCAGACTATGGATAAAAAACATAATTTCATTGAATAAGAATGAATGAAAAGTAGCAATCCATGTCAATCTGCCAGAATCTTTAACCACTGAGGAACTGGCTAACATATTTTAACGGAACACAACAATGCTGAAAACGTTGTTGTTATGGTGACAGTCTTTGTTGTTAGAAGATGATGAGAGCTAGCCGGGGTGACTAAGAAAAACTTCTACCACCAACCAAACCGAATACAGTATAACTATCAGTGAGATATATAGTCAGTCTTAGAGGTTTTGAGTCAATGCATGGTTTTACACAATTAGGAATCAGTGCACGAATAAATAGGATCAGCTTGAATTTTCTTGATTTTCATAATTTTCTTCTTTCTTTTTTAATTCCAGATATTTTCACCCAAAAGACGCCGCTGCAACCTCCATCACCGATCGACCCTTCGCCATACAACATCAACACATACCAATCGTCGAACTTTTCCAAGTTTGGGTACCACGGCTTCCAAACCGGCACCAACTACTGGAACCCTGGCTTGAACCAATACGACAACGACTACGACAAGAAGGTGTATAGGCAGAATATTGGGCCGAATGCTGGACCCAATGCTGGGCAGAATGTTGGGACAAACACTGGCTATAACCCGAATTACTATAGTTCTAATGGAGGCTATAACTATGACGCTCCGGACTGGTATCGACAGGCGGCGACTGGCGTGACGCATTATAATGCCAATGAGTGGTGGAAGTAAGTTGATTTTAAATTTGACATTACAGGTGTGCTATGACAGGGTTTGTGGGTCGGTTTGTATTTTATTTATTAGAGTGACTAATGTAGGTACTTATTTCTTTATTTATTATCATGGTGTTTAAAAAATGGGACAAGTATTAATTGAGTCGTTCAGTCGGCTTTAGAATATGGTTCAATTTTATTTGTATCTTAGCAGGAATGTTTGGGATGACATACTATAGATTTAAAGGGTACTTTTTATCCTTCAACGAATAATTTTATGACTACTGACATACCTTCACGCCATATATTCAAACCAACAAACGTACAGCTTCAGAGTAAAAAAATGCATTATCATCACTTTCCATATCGGCCCCCTTAATCTTGACGCGATCGCATTGAGATCAAGATTGAATTAATATCAAAAGACATACATTTTGACTTATAATAAGTATGTAATTAGACTAAATATGAATACTGGGGGACAATTCTGCAAATTTTTTGTCTAAGTCGTCTCAATAGTAGTGTTTATTTACACTGTTGTAACAAGAACTGAGTAAAACATGACTACCATTGAAACACCATTGGAATACGATTGTGACTAAGCATTAGCAGAATTGGGCCCCTGGAAGTTAGTAAATAAAGGAATTTTGTTATCTACAAATCGATTGTAGCGCCAATCAAAATCGAATCAACGTCGAAAATCAGCAATAATTATTGACATTCGATCTCAGTTTTTGGCATTGCTCAGTCCATCACTTTCTATAGTTTTGGAAAATGCCCGCGACTAAGCTACATATTATAATTGCTTATAAATCCCGTTCCCAGATACATATCGCCGTCCCGGTCGGACGTGACGGTGGAGCGTTCGGTGACGTTCCCGACGCGCTCGTCGACCGTCCGCAGCCGGCGTCGGCGCAACGCGCAGCTCGTGAAGGAGGCGTCGAAGAGGACGCTTACGGGCGCAGAGGCGCTTAGGATAGCTTTGGGGTTAGCTAGGTAAGATCATCCTCATCATATCAGCCGCACGACTTCCACTGCTGGATTTGGGCCTCCCCCAAAGATCTCCACAACGACCGATGCGGTTGCGGGAAGCGACCGGATGCGGGCCTGCGCTGCCCCCATCCAGCGGCTTCCAGTGAGAGATCGTCGGTTCACCTTGTCGAGGGCTTGCCCACAGAGCGTTGTCCGGTGCGCGGTCGCCATTCCAGAATCTTTCCGCCCCAACGGCCATCGATTCTTCTCGCTGTGTCTCGCCCGCTATTAAATTATAATACTTTGTGTCCAAATGCAAGATTTTTTCACAAATGGTCCCGGGGCGAGTTTAACGAGGCGAGAGAAACTTAAAAAAATATATAATTAATATTGAAAATTGAAACGGGTATTAAACGCGTAGAAACGTGATAGATATTTCACCTACCTAATTTTCCCGACGTTTCGGCCAAGTTACATCGGCCGTGGTCACGGGCTGACTGGAGATGCGATGCTACGTCTCGCCGTCGTCCGAGGCGGAGTCTTCATCCACCGTCCAGTTTTTTCTCCACGTACCGTCACACACAACACTAATAGTGTCCCTATTCTGTACCGCAGCCGTATTCTGATTCGTAGATAACCGCGTATCAAAAGCGTTTTTTATCACTGGATTCCAGGTTGTAGACAATTTAAAACCGTCCTCACGATTGAAATTGTTTGGATGTTTTTTAATTTCAATTGCTTCACGAACCACCCGTGAATAAAAATGACGATCCGTGGAAAGAACCTGAGTGCGGTGAAATTCTATCCAGTGATTTGTGCCACTCTCTAGCAAATGTTCTGCAATCGCTGATTTAGTTGTTTGGCGGTTTTTAACAGCTGTGATGTGTTCACGGACCCTCTCAGTGATAGCACGTTTAGTCTGACCAATATAACAGCTACCACAACTGCAGTCTATCTTGTACACACCAGGTGTTTGTAATGGTAAGACATCCTTCGGCGTGCCCACTATGCTATTGACCTTTAAGCCAGGAGAATATATCGTCGGTATAGAGTATTGACGTAATATATGTCCGATCTTGTCCGTTACTCCTTTAATATAAGGCATATAGGCAGGTTGTCTCTTCACTTCAGGATGCTTATGCTTCCTTTTTGGCTGTTTGTGTCGTCCGTGCACTTGATATCCGTTTCTCTTCAGTACCTCCTGAACATGGGCCAACTCCTTTTCTACGTGTTCAGGGTCACAGAGTTCGTAGGCTCGGTTTTTTAAAGAAGTGATCACGGATTGCAAATGACGAGGATGGTGATGCGACGTTGCGTGTAGGTATCTATCTGTGTGCGTTGGTTTGCGGTAAACACAATGTGATACGGACCCATCAGACTTCACTCTGATCTCGACATCCAGAAATGGCAACATTCTCTCAACCTCCAACTCATATGTGAATTTCATCTTTGGGTGAATGGAATTCAGATGCTGTAGGAGACAATCTACTTCTCGCTCACTACCTTTTAGGATGCAAAAAATGTCGTCCACATATCTCTTCCAAAGCCGTATGATAGAGGGTTTAACATTTAGCACCTTTCTCTCGAAATGTTCCATCCATATATTGGCAAGTACCGGGGCTACTGGACTCCCCATAGCGACGCCATCTATTTGGAGGTAGTACTGGCCTTGGAAAAGGAAATAGTTCCCTTCCAAGCAATTTTTCAGCAGATCGACATAAATGAGCGGCATCTCTTTGTCTATCAGAATTTCCTCCACCACCTCCAGGCACTCCTTAATTGGAACATTGGTAAACAATGATTCGACATCAAAACTTACCATTATTTCTCCTAGTTCCAACGTGAGGCCCTTTATGATCTCCACAAAATGACGTTGGAAGTTGGAAGCTTCGATTTCCGTAAAATGACTAAATGATCCTGTCATTTTACGGAAATCGAAGCTTCCAACTTCCAACATTACGATGGAAGAGCGTCATGCGTTAAAAAACATCCGTGATAATAAGGATATTTTAGTGCTTAAGGCCGACAAAGGCAACGCCACCGTTGTGATGAACACTTCTGATTACGAACAGAAAATGGGTGAGTTGTTACTGGATAAAAATGTATATAAGCCAGTTTCGTACAACCCCACGGCCAGAGTAACCCGCCGAATAAGAACTCTAATTCAAGAGAACCAGGACCTTTTCACAGAAGACGAGTACGAAAATCTACACAGACCAAAGGCACACCAACCACCGAAACTATATGGCCTACCGAAAGTACACAAGTCCGATGTGCCGTTGAGACCAATCGTAAGTCAAGTTGCGTCTCCTACTTACGACTTAGCCAAGCATGTCGCGTCAGTACTACAACCACTAGTGGGAAAAACATCGTCCTTTGTAAAAAACTCACGTCATTTTGTGGAGATCATAAAGGGCCTCACGTTGGAACTAGGAGAAATAATGGTAAGTTTTGATGTCGAATCATTGTTTACCAATGTTCCAATTAAGGAGTGCCTGGAGGTGGTGGAGGAAATTCTGATAGACAAAGAGATGCCGCTCATTTATGTCGATCTGCTGAAAAATTGCTTGGAAGGGAACTATTTCCTTTTCCAAGGCCAGTACTACCTCCAAATAGATGGCGTCGCTATGGGGAGTCCAGTAGCCCCGGTACTTGCCAATATATGGATGGAACATTTCGAGAGAAAGGTGCTAAATGTTAAACCCTCTATCATACGGCTTTGGAAGAGATATGTGGACGACATTTTTTGCATCCTAAAAGGTAGTGAGCGAGAAGTAGATTGTCTCCTACAGCATCTGAATTCCATTCACCCAAAGATGAAATTCACATATGAGTTGGAGGTTGAGAGAATGTTGCCATTTCTGGATGTCGAGATCAGAGTGAAGTCTGATGGGTCCGTATCACATTGTGTTTACCGCAAACCAACGCACACAGATAGATACCTACACGCAACGTCGCATCACCATCCTCGTCATTTGCAATCCGTGATCACTTCTTTAAAAAACCGAGCCTACGAACTCTGTGACCCTGAACACGTAGAAAAGGAGTTGGCCCATGTTCAGGAGGTACTGAAGAGAAACGGATATCAAGTGCACGGACGACACAAACAGCCAAAAAGGAAGCATAAGCATCCTGAAGTGAAGAGACAACCTGCCTATATGCCTTATATTAAAGGAGTAACGGACAAGATCGGACATATATTACGTCAATACTCTATACCGACGATATATTCTCCTGGCTTAAAGGTCAATAGCATAGTGGGCACGCCGAAGGATGTCTTACCATTACAAACACCTGGTGTGTACAAGATAGACTGCAGTTGTGGTAGCTGTTATATTGGTCAGACTAAACGTGCTATCACTGAGAGGGTCCGTGAACACATCACAGCTGTTAAAAACCGCCAAACAACTAAATCAGCGATTGCAGAACATTTGCTAGAGAGTGGCACAAATCACTGGATAGAATTTCACCGCACTCAGGTTCTTTCCACGGATCGTCATTTTTATTCACGGGTGGTTCGTGAAGCAATTGAAATTAAAAAACATCCAAACAATTTCAATCGTGAGGACGGTTTTAAATTGTCTACAACCTGGAATCCAGTGATAAAAAACGCTTTTGATACGCGGTTATCTACGAATCAGAATACGGCTGCGGTACAGAATAGGGACACTATTAGTGTTGTGTGTGACGGTACGTGGAGAAAAAACTGGACGGTGGATGAAGACTCCGCCTCGGACGACGGCGAGACGTAGCATCGCATCTCCAGTCAGCCCGTGACCACGGCCGATGTAACTTGGCCGAAACGTCGGGAAAATTAGGTAGGTGAAATATCTATCACGTTTCTACGCGTTTAATACCCGTTTCAATTTTCAATATTTATAATGCAGCGCGAAAGTTTAAAAGTGTCAATATATAATTAACGTAAGAACTTCAATGTAAAATATGATTCAGTGCAGAGACGTCAGCAGAACGCACCCGCCGGCAAACGCCGGGCGGCGGCGAGCTGTGCCAGGTGCGCACCGAGTACATCACGCCGCGCGCCGCGCTCAACAACCGCGGCAACTGGCGCTACGTCGTCAACATGCCTGACAACATGACGCAGCTCGTGCGAGCCGAGATATGCACGTAAGATTATTATAATATATATATATATATATATATATATATATATATATATATTTTCCCATTTGGTCCCATTCACACATTGTCCATTGCCATTTGGTGACATTTTATTTCGATGGCATTCCGATTTGGCCCCATTCCCATTTGAATTCACAGAAGGTTTATTCCGATTTCATTCACATAAACCCCCTTACTCTTGACGCGATCACAGTGAGATCGAGATTGAATTAATGTCAAAAGTCAGTAATTTTTACTTCATTGCTTTACATTTCCCTTTTTCATTGGGTCCAGTCCAATCTCATTACATTGATGAAACGCCATCTGTTGACGAGTAGTAAGACTAAAATTGGTCAAACAGTTTGATTCAAACACGCAGATTTTGGTTTGAATAAAACTAGTTTGATCGTCTTCAACAATGCAAAGGTAGTTTATAGTTCTAGATAAAGGTAGGTTCTTGTAAAAGCGATTCAGTACCATTTTACAAATCATGCAAGATGTTGGGGGTCAGATACTCTATACCGTTATTGTTTTTAGTCCTCGTGGCAAAACCTCAGCCTGTGTAAAATGAAACCTACGTGTTTGAGTCAAACCGTTTGACCATCCGTCAATATTTGATTATTTCAACAGCGCGTTCTGGTTTGAAACTGATATAACTAAAAATGTGCATAATAATCATGTTTTTTTAAGAATTATTATGTTTATTGTTACAGATCGTCTGAATGTAGCGGGCTGTGCACAGTACCAACCGGCTACACTTCTCGTTGTGAGCAAAAGTATATTCAAAAGCGACTTGTGGCACTGGGATCTAGTGGAGATAGCCTTTATACGGATTTATTCTGGATACCAAGTTGTTGCCAATGTAGTATTGTATCTAATAATCAATAAAATTGCCTACTGCTTCGTAATTTCTTCTTTGAAACTTTTTACGTTCAAGTTTTGATAAGCTTACGCTACTCGACGCTAGATGGAGTAAGCCACTTCAAAATATCTACTTATTTGCACTCCGCCAGCATTATTTATCAATCACTGCCTTTTACAATTCAAATTATTTTGAACAATCGATGCGTTATCATGACATCATAAGTATAGGAAATATTTTCAAAATTGTATGTTTAATTATTAATAACCTCAATCCAATAAGCACTAAAATTTATAGAAAAAAGGTCTTAAATTTTCCAATCACGTATATTTTATCGATTTGTTTAAATATGTATTAGAAAAAAAACATTAATTTGAATTAATTTTTTGTAGATAAGAAATAAGAATTGGTTCATAATTTATTTTTCATATTATTTTAACTTAATCTCGTACAACCTGCATAACTTTGATTTGATTTTTTAAATATTTTTAGTGCCAATTGTATTTTTGAAATATTTACAGTTCCTTTCCCGATTTCGGAAAAAAGTATTGTTATGTTCTATGCTTATCATAAGGCAGAGTATTATAAATTAAGCGATTTTTATTGTAGCTTTTAAAGATTTAACCAAGTATTAATACTTTAGAGCAATAACTTGTAAATATTAGAGTTAAGCTTGTAAATTGTGGCTATTTGTTAGTTATTTAATTATTATTTTTTATTATTATGAAACAGTTTTGTTGTCTGTAAGAGGCTTAATTAAATGTACAGCTAATCTTAAAAAATATTGTAATGTCTTATGAATTAAACAATATTTTGTATTAATTACTGAATATACGATAATTTATCAGCCTTTCTGTTTTAATTGTCTATGACTGAAAAAAAAATCTTAGTGACAATGAAACAACATTTGTTACCTCAAGGTTGAGCGGGAATAAAAAAAAAGAATAATAACAAAATAATGTAAACTTATCAAGTTAAACTAAATTATAATGTGGCAAATGTAACTTCGTCATTTTAATTATTTTCTATATTATGTTGATTTATGAGTCTGTCTGATGAAAAGTGGTACTGTGAAAAAAAATTTAAAAAAAATCTTATTATGGCAATAAAAATACAAGTAAAAAGTCTGTCATCACGTGACATTGAATGTTAATACGTGAAATTGTTGCCATACTTAAACTACAAAAAACAACCAGTTTCACGATTCATTGGATATATTGTATGTGCCATGATACGGTGACGATCATTGCCTACGAGTTTGATTCTTTGTCCGAAGGATAAAAAACACACAGAAAAATATGCTGAATCGACTAGACTCATTAGGTAAACTTTTGTACTTTCGAAATTCGAATCAACTTTATTAAAAGCTAAATAATAAAAATATAAATAAGGAAATATACTAGAAAAAAACCACTGGTCTCATGTCGCTCAGACGGGACTCGATCCAGCACCCTTAGGAATCCGGCCCAATGAACTACCAATTATGCTACTGACATTTATGGTTACGGTGCGGGTTCGAGTCTCGTCTAAGCTAAATGAGAAATGAGTGGTTTTTTAGTAAATTTCCTTATTTATATTTATTATATAAAAACTAGCTACATAATATTAATGCACACTGTGCATATTTATGCATTTTAAAATATCTAATAATAATAAAAAAATCATATCAACCTATTGAGAACCTCCTTTTGGCAATCGGTAAAAAAGAACAAAAACCGGTCAGAGTGACAGTTTACTCAGGAAAAGGAAAATAAAGAGGTGGTATAGTCTAGTCTGTTACTAGGAACGATTAAAAAAAACAAAGGACAGTGATGTGTACCTATCAAAACCGTCAATAGGAGTTTCACCCGAGTTCTTTTCGCAATAACACGTGTTGTGAGGCTCCATTTTTAACTCAATCTAGAGTACAATTTCTGCTACAAAATATATTTACTTGTCTTTGGCAAAATTCGCGAATTTTATCGCGAGCAAGCCATTAATTAAGAAAGAAGAAGAAACCGTCAATACTACCGTCCGTTCGTCTACCATAACCGTAAATTCTAATTCACGTGAATTGGGTGGAACCGATCGCAAACGGAATGCTTGAGCGTTCACGAACGAAATCACTTTCGTTTTTAATCATTAAATTTGTAAGTGTATCAATAAGTTGTTGAATAATATTCCCCATATCATGCAGTTTTGTTTTAATTTTAACAACGGTTACTTAATTTTTTATTGAAAAAGAAAGCTTTGATTATGTGTAGTAAAAATAATGACAAAAGGAATGCAGAATTTGTAAAAAAAAACTACGAAAAGAACAAAAGGAAAGGTAAGGAAGGAATATCAAAGTAGTGTTTTTTCAGTAGTAATTTCTTTCATAATTTTGTATATTTTTTTTCTAAAAAAAAATCAAAAATAATAATCTCTGTACTTCATAAACTTAAAAAAGCTTCTTGAAGTCGGTGCCAGCCAGGCATCGGTTGCATTTCTATATTTTTTAAAATCGGTTCAAAAGTTATGAAATTGTATTAACTTTAAATTCTCTTTTAAATAAAACAATAATTATTTTTTTATTTATTACAGGAAAGGAAACAAACAGGACTTATAATTTTTATGATACAGTAATAAGACTAAATATTAGACTAGCCAAAATGAGTTTCCAATGCCGAATAATACATGCGAAGACTAATTGAATTTAAAAAAGAGAAAAAAATATATGAATAAATAAAAACCAAACAAACAAACAACAAAATTTTGACAATTTTGAAAAAACTTCGGCGTAAGCGAGTTAGGTGAGGAAACTCACACTAAACACCTAAATGAGATGCGACTGAGGAGAAATGGAGATTCATTATTGTAAAATAATAAGTAATTATAAAATAATAATATTCTTATATTATTGTAAAATAATATAAGAATATTTGGTCCCTGTGTTCTCGGTATAATTCCAAAGTTTGTAAATGCATGTAATCGTCCTTAAACTTGTATCTTAATCTTTTTAAGAATTAATTTTGAACCTTTTCAACTTTATTGATATAAGTAGCGTTGTGCGGGTTCCATATAACAGATGCGTATTCTAATCGGCGTACAACAACGCTTAACGCGACGAAAGTAATCATCTAAATCGGTTCACAAACAAAGAAGTTGTATTTATAACTTTATAATTTTGCATTTTACAATGCTATTTTTATGTGATAAATATTAAACAAGAAAATATACTAGAAAAAAGCAACTAGTCTCATGTCGCCCTGACGCCCGTCAGGGCAACATGAGACTAGTTGCTTTTTCTAGGGGCCTACCGCCATCTCTTAACGCAGTATTGTTTCAATCTTACCATGATATTTCATTCTACGAATCTCTTAAAGTAAGCTTGTTTTTTGACGGAAGTTTTGTGACGTCTTCGCTCAATCATCGCCTCCAAAGTGTGAAGTGTGTTAAAATGTGACAACTTCAATAAAAACAAAAGGAAAATAAAACGTTCTTACGACATGACGGTTTTTAAGAGATGGCGGTAGGCCTGCTAGTATATTTTCTTGTTTAATATTTATCACATAAAAGAAGTTGTAGTCAATCATCTGTATGATAACAGTATTTTCAAGGTTTTCTAAAAACTACCGAAATGATTTCTAAATTTCAACAAATAGACCGACTTTCTGTTGCTTCACCCCCTTGTCAGTGTCTGTCATCATCAGTGTCCATACAAAAAAAATACCTAACATTTTATTTATTTTCTATTGTGAAACAAACAGCCTAAAATACCTATTACATTATTTAAACTTGAAATAAGGGTGACACATTTGCCAAAAAAGTTTCCACTTCTAATAATTTACAATAAAGCCGTTAAGTACAAACTAAAGTGAATAATATATAGTAACTAGGTATTATCATTACAAGCACAAACAAGGATAAGAATTTTACACAATTTTTAGTTCTGAATTCAATTTCAAAAGCTTAATATTGAAGATATCAATGCTACAATTTTTTTATTAAAAGTATCCAAAGCTCTTGGAGTAAATCGATTACCCTCCTCCTACATAAAAAAAAGTTTTCAATTCGTCGGCCAAAAACTAACGCAATATTTTTTTAAAGAAAGAACAAAGCTAGGTTTAGTTTTGTTTCCTCAGTAATACCTCGAAGAGACTTGAAGATACGACGAAAATGACACACTCATTTCTTCTATCTACACATAGAACTTGGCGCCTTCTTTTTCCTTATACACATTGAGAAAAAACTACACTACATAGTCATGGAATAAATTCCCGTGTCACTGTATTATACGAGGAATAGTCAAGACATCCCCGGAGACGTAAAATATGTAGCGAACTATTCGCCACAATATCGGGGAAACAGTGATTTCCGAAAACTGAATACAGATTTTCATTTATGGCAGATAAGGAAAAACTAATTTCTTTAAAAGTATCGTCGTAATCGTCCAATCCTTGCTATCCTACTTTGTACTTCGTACTAATGTTATAAATGCGTCAGTTGTAGTGAGTATGTCTGTTGTTTGTTTGTTTGTTGCTCTTTCATAAAACTACTGAACCGATTTGGATGAAATTTTGCACACAGGTAGAAAATAGCCATGATTAAAACATAGACACCTACTTATTCCGATATTCCCACGCGAATATAGACCAAGACAAACATGTTCATGCACACAAATATTTTCGATGTCCAAAAATCGAACCTGGGACATTCGTAGCATTCAACGGCAATGTTTTCCATGGGAGCTTTAAAATACACTTGGTAGCAAATAAATCGAGCCACTGCGTTATCTTTATACAAACATACTCACTTCACGGTCTTATAAATAAAAAAGTATGTGTATTTCTGCAAAGATTTGGGTGTTGATGGCGAGGTCAAATGTTCAATTAACCAATTAGCATTTAAAACAACTGGAAACACTTATTGATTTCTTAAAATTTCCGTAAAACAAATGAATAATTTTCATTCCATATAAAGCTGTAGGAAACCTAGTCAAGTGAATTTGTTTTCCTTACTTTGCACAAAACTGAAAGTTTTCTTGAATTTTTGTGACTTTTATTAGCAAGTCGAGTATACAACTCATACTTTGACGTAAAAAGGTTTACATAGCTGTTCATATGTTTTGAATAATGGCACTGTAAAGTGAGCATGTTTGTATAAAATAACACAGTAGCTCGATTTATTTGCTACCAAGTGTAGTCTTGCATCTGATCTAACACGAAAACAATTATCATTATTATCATCTGTAACACTGCAGCAGGAACAAATTTCCAACATCTAGTAATTTTCAATAAAGAAAAATACTTCAAATTATTTAGATTTATTTATATTTCTAACATTCCCCTAAATGATAATCCAATATCTACCCTTTAAACTGCAGCAAGATTACCTTCAGTTTTCTATTTATTTATTAAACATCAAGTGTCCCTGAAATTCGTTTTACCCTACTTATATTTTATAGACGCATTGCATCGAAGGGTCCATGCTTTCCCGGAGAGCGTAGAAAAGTATTGGCAACTGATCTAACACGAAATCATCATTCGTTTTAACAGTGCAGCAGGAACTTTCCACCTTGTAGTATTAGTACAAACGGCGTAAAATTTAAATTTCTTTCCATTTCTAACATTTCCCAAAACAATGATCCAATATGCTCTAGGTACCCTTTAAACTGAAGCAAGATTATCTCCAAGATATTTCAATTATTTATTCAATAGCAAGTGTCCCTGAAATTCGTTTTACCCTATATTTTATTGATGCAGTGCACCGAAGGTTCCATGTTTCCCGGGGAGCGTAGGGACCTCTGAGGGCCGCGCGCCCTTATCCCGGCCTACCTTAACAAATTTTCCCTTATGCTGCCAAGTTGGTGCCTATTTACCAATACGGTGCGTAATGGCTATATCGGAATTGAGTTTACGTTAAACAGAACGTATTTTTGTGTTTTGTTTTTTTTTTATATTGATTTTTGAGTTTCTAAAGCGAACAGAGGAACTTTTCTTTTTGATAAAATAATTTCGAAACATATTTATAGTGAGTCAATGTATGACTCATTTGTTTTATGGATCTATGATCCATATGAGACATTGACTGCAATACTGCTATAAACTCACTCAAGTCGAGTGTTGGAGAAAAGAATAGCTAAAACGTCAAAAGCAATTACTTAGTACAAAAATTTTAATATCAAAATACCTACACCGAGGCTCTACAAAACGCGAACGTTTGCCACACCAAAACTCGTGCTATTAAAAGTAAAAATTTGAGCAAAAAGTCGACTCTACGCGTAAAAGTAAAAGAAGGAAGCGGGGAAAAAATCAATGCTTGCGTTTTATGTTCTATGCGTGTGACAGATCGGTTGTCATGGCTACCACGACCGGGGGACGCGTCGGACACCGCGAAAGGTCGTAACTGCAACTAGGAAATACAAAAATGGCGGTTAAGCTTCCCGCGTAAAGTTGCCGCGTCGCCACTGCGTTCCCATTTACGCCATTGTCGTTCCCGCCACTCTGTGTGCGTCGCGCGAAAGAGATGGAAGATGGGGTAAGGGAGCAAGTAATCGATATTACGCACTTTTGTAGCAACGAAATTGGCGCGCTGCGATGCAAGAAAGAAAGCTTCGCGCGTGCAATCTCTATAAAATTGGACGGGACAGCTCAATCGCATTTTGAAAATTATTTATTCTTAAATTCATTTATAGAAAACATTGCTTTATGAAACTAAATGCATATGTAATAGAAATTAAAATTTGACTAATGACGAGCCAGCTGTAGGTTGGTTCTGATGAGGATATTATAAATAATGACTTTGGAGCACAAAATGAGTTTATTCGTCGGTGGGTGGTGAAGTTCCGATGAGTCACCGTGGTAGGGGGTGCTGTAGGCTCGATCGCGAAAATACGAATTTTCTCCGAACGGGAACGATTCTATTTCGGAGAACTGTTTATCATTCTATCCCTCGCTCGTCATTTTTCCGAAAATATTATCTTTACGTAGTTCCTGTATTTATAGAGACTGCTTCATTGTTTCTCAACGTGTTATTAAAATAAAGGTAACATCAAACATCTATTTGTAGTATTTTGTAGTCAAAATATGTTATATAAGTGAAATTATCATTTTTACCGTCTGTTTTTAGGGTTCCGTACCCAAAGGGTAAAGCGGGACCCTATTACTAAGAATCCGCTGGCCGTCCGTCTGTCACCAGGCTGTATCTCATGAACCGTGATAGCTAGACAGTTGAAACACAATAAAATAAAAATCTAAATGATTTTTTTGCCACTTTTACATACATAATGGTACGGAACTCTTCGTGCACGAGTCCGACTCGAACTTGGCCGGTTTTATTCAAAAAGGAAGAAAGGCAAACAATATTTAAAAAAAAAAACATATAAAGTAATCATACAAGATAAATTTTAAATAGAAAAATTTTGGAAAAAATCACAGATCTATATCGAGATAGACGAAAAGAACGCTTCAAACTGTATGAGAACCTAGCGTGTCGAGTGTTTCGTACCTACGATGACGTCACCTGCTAGATTTAAGTGATGGGAAATGTTATCGACGAGCTCTTGGAAGAAAGCACTGCAAAATAAACATTTTCTTTTATGTTTCTATAATAAATAAATAAATAAATAATTCCATACAATCACAACAATTATCTAGCCCACGTTAAGTATCATGAAGAACTTGTGTTATGGATACTAGATAACGGATAAACATACTTATATACTTTTTTTTGTAAATACATACATAATATACATATTAAACATCCAGACCAAGACAAATAGACATGTTCATGCACACAAATATTTGTCTTGTCCGGGGATCGAACCCGGGACCTCTGGCGCAGAAGGTGGGGTTAGTACCCCTGCGCCAAACAGGTCGTCTAAATGGCAATGGTGGACTGATTTTGATTATTTACACGCAAGGTAGGTACTTTTACTGTCTATCTCGATAAAGGTCATGGAAACATGTTTTACTATTAAAAATTTATCATAATTATAACTTTTTAATTTTGCATTTTACAATGCTATTTTTATTTTTCTTGTTTAATATGTAATTTATCATAAGTATAAAAATAGCAAATTCAAAAACCATAAATTTATTTTGCTGTTCATCTTATTTCATTGAAATGGAAAAACTGTAACTAATATTATAAAGAGGAAAGTTTTGATTGTTTGTTTGTTTGCATTGAATAGGCTTCGAAACTACTGAACGGATTTGTATGAAATTTGGATAGCCTGGTTATAAACATAGGACTTTACATCCCGATATTCCCACGGAAACGGGAACCACGCGGGTGAAACCGCGAGCTGCCGCTAGTCTACAATAAGAACGTCACTAAAAACTACAAAATGTACGAACCTTAAATTAAAAACTAATATATAATCGATAAATTTTGTATATGAGAGAAGAATTTTATAAAAATTCCATGAGTTTTCACTATTTATCAGAAATTTTGGAAACAATAATAGAGAAAGGCGCAATAATTTATATTGTTCATTAAAAACTTCCATTACCACCATAGACATAGGAAAGCGTGAGGACATCATGATATTCTGTCGCTACGTAATCCTTTTGTCTAACTAAGTATATCCCCTTTGAAGTTTGCTAACGTGAAAAAACGAGACTAGAAAATTGATTATAGTAGATTTTTTTCTATACAAGATGACCGACAGAAAAGCGGTAATTTTCAGACTTCTTTATAAATATGTATTACTGACCCCCAGTCATTAAACATAAAATGTATAAAAATATACTAGCACATAAATACATGTGATTAATTGTTGTTTTCCAATGGGAATGAAAGATTTTGCTGAAATTTAAGCTACAATTCTAAATTTTCACCGAACTATTAAGATTTAAAAGTGTGTATTTCCAATGCTATCTTGTATGATAAAAAAAGAAAAAAAAAAAACAGCTTTTCTCGCAAAGTTTTGTCCCGCCTGAGAAAAACTTGTAAGAGCAGTCGTTATTGTTAGTATTTTCGGTTACGTTATAAAACTGCATTGTTGTTTACATGTAAAGAGTGAGGAAAATAACCTCACTTTAGCAGTTTTTCGATATTTTTCGTTGTTATTTTCATAATATCATTAAGTATCACAATTATTTTCTTGAATTAAAATCATTAAATCAACTTTTTGTATGTGTGTGTGTCAACTTTAACTTTACATCCTACATTCCTATTAATATTATAAATGTTTAAGAATGTCAGTTTGTTTGTTTATTTGTTTGTTTTTTTTATTTGTTTGTTTGTTTATTTGTTTGTTATCTTTCACGCAAAAACTACTAAACGGATTTGGATGTAATTTGGTATGTAGGGACTTCAAGTAGCGGACTAACACATATGGTACTTTTCATCCCGATATTTTCACGGGAATGGGAACCACGCGAGTGAAACCACGGGCGGCCGCTAGTTTTCTATATAAACAGATCTTCCTTCCACACCAACACCATATACTTATACTTACCCTTAAAAATTATAAAATTACACACTTTAAAATCCATTTGAGTTTTTGTACAGCTGATAACACAGTAAAAATTTCCCAACTATTGATTTTGTTCAAAACATATTTCATGAGAAGACTTGATGTGGAATTTGATTTCTTAACAAAATTTTAAGTTTTTTTTCTCAAGACGCTACCTTGCCTCATCTACATGCCCATGTCCAGTGGCAGTAACATGAGATAAATTAAAAAAAAAATTGCAAATTACGCCACCATCAGAGGTAAAACTAGAGTAGAATTAAAAAAATATTAGTAAAAACATAGATTTTGGCAGATCTGTTTCTTTAAACCGGAATTGATTAAAGTACCCGTATAAGGTTGTATGTTGCGTAAGATTTCTCGACTCGGCACGTTTACAGTAAAAATTAAGTTTTATTTCGTAAGAGTTGTTTTTTTTTCAATAAAAAATTAAGATGTGCCAACTGAAAGTCGTTATTTGTAGAATTATTAATATTTTAACGAACCACATACGAATACAGAAGTTTTATGGTTTATTCCAGATATTATTTTATTAACACGGCTAGTCTCTAGACAGCAGGCTACATAACAGTTTATTGTTTTTATTTAATGGTGCTCATACTAATACGAGAATATAAATTGACATATTGGGATTTAAAAACAAGAGTTTTGCAGTTTCATTACATGTTTTTCATATCTCGAAAAACTTTTTGCTAGTTTGTTTCAATAGTTCATGTACCTATGCATACTCTTTAATTAACTCGATCAAAAAATAGTAAATGATAATTTTATTAAGAAAAATTTAGCAAAGATCGACTTGGCTCACAAGTTACTTTCAGAAGGGACTTATGGGAGCCTGGTCGTTTTTTTTTTACCTTAGATTTTTGCACAATTTAAAATCATAAAACTATAAATATTAACTCTTCTGTTAACTTTTTATTTTCTTTAATATTTTTAAGTTCGTTAAGATATACAAGCACTTTATACTTAATTGTGATATGTAATGTCATGATTTTTTATTTTGCCTAAACAATGCTAGTTAACAAGTCCGAGGAAGAAATTATAAGGTCTTATGTAGCAGACCGAAAGATTCTAGAACCAACAAGAAGAGAGGATGATAGAAGAGTTTCTGGTCGGACCAAACATCACATCTGCAAACCTTAAACATACCGACAATTACTACTTAGTTCGTGGAAATATAGCGCGTTTGATATCCGTAAAAGTTGTTTTATTTGAATGATTGTTATATGTTGTTGTAGTGAGTATGCTTCTGTTGAAAAGTGGAAATTAATATTTTTTCTGAACCGTTTATCTTTTGCTATACCCCTAAGTGATTGTTAATTATTCATAATATTTTGTCTAGGGTGTAAATGTTTACACTCCAGCCTAAACTGTCAACTTCCCCTCATTTGCAGCAAGGTGTTTAACAGAGAAGGGATCAATTAGAAGTGAGTCCGTCAAGTGCTCCATCCAGGCCATAGGGCACCTCAGATCAGATTTAGATCGAGGGGAGTGCCGTAAGTGTGCCATAGGTGGCTGGGGTCCAACCCTCCTGCACCTTATGGCCTGCAACAATCGGAAACACCAACCTGCTACCACACGGAACTAGTCGCACCCTCTCGCAAAAATCGACGAATAATTTTACACGACCCCTATTCAAAATCATAAACAAATTGACACAATTTGTACCACCTTCATCTGTGAAAGGGTAATTAAGGAACTTTACAATTCTTTCGGCGTAAGGAGAAGGAGGTTGTAATAAAATTAACGGGAAAAACGGTGCACGTGACGGTTGCAAACATGAACACGGATCGATAGAACGCCGACGCGAAAGCTCCGAATAAACAGATCGAAGCTTTGAGCGAACGACCGAATCGAATCCCGCCAAATGCAGTGACAGCTGTGCGTAGCTCGTAGCGCGTAGCCGTAGAGGCGGCGCCACCGGTATTATTATTATTTGTAAACAAGCGTGAGCGGGCGCGGGGCGCGTCACGTGACCGGCCGCCATTGGCCCGCCGCGCAGCAGCTGCGCCCGGCGACGCGCGCGCCAGTCCGCCGCCGACCGCCGCCGCGCACACACGCGCGCGTCACACTCACGCGCGACGCGACACGCGCACTAACCACGCGATCGCGAACTTACACTCCCTTTTTGTTTATTTTTCGCTTGCGTCCTTCGGACCGTTTTGTGTTTCCGAGGCAGCGAGACGAAGAAAAAAAGGAGGCGCGGATGGATCAAGCGAACAGAAAAGGTACCGCGAACCCCAAAGTTTTGTGCGCGCTTATGTTCTGTGCAAGTGTAGTTTCCGAGTGGAGCTTTCGTTTTTGTGGATTTGTTTAGTTAGATTTGTATGTAGAAGAGGCAGCAGCGCGTGACGCGGCCTCCAATGCGCGTTCCCGTACTTCCGTTGGAGTTTCTACAGGCGTGCAGCTTTTGCGAATCGATTCGTGTTTTTTTCCACGAGGCTTGGCATTTTCTGATGACGCTCTGTGGTCGTTCCCGATGATACATGGCACCGCAGACAAATTTTCGACCCAAATAAAACTCTCATTGGACCAGGTAGTGAAAGGGGGTTTATAGCGTCAAAGAAATGGCATGCTGCAGTGACGCATCGCACCGTCATTGCCGCTGATGTCACGTAAATTAACCCTTAATTGTGACAGCCAATTCCCAGTAAAGAGGAATGTACATAGATCGTATCACACATTCTTTCGTTCTGATATCTGCATCCTGCCTGCATTGTTTTTCCTGTCCCACGATTTTCACTTATTCCATGCTATCTGGCACATTTTAAACCATCTCAGAAAAGTCCCTACCGCATCTTTCAATATCAAAAATATTTATATTTTTCCTGTTTAACACATTTGAGCGAAAGATGTTTATTCCCAACTCGAATGGCACTGTAAAATATCTTTCATGTTCTAAACTTGGACTTGTTTACTTCATTAAGAAAAAAACAGTTGAGCGTTTATTCATTCCAATGTAACGTATACTATTATCTAAATACTTTATGTTCAAAGTAGGTCCAATTTGGGAACAAGTTTAAACATTACTACAAAGTAACGATACGAATGTGGTTGGTCCTAATTTGGAACCAGTTATTTGCAAGTATTTGCAACAACGAGAAAAACTCTTGATGAAATAATTCAAAGGAGGAAGATCTATAAATAACGTAATAAATTACACTGCTTAGCGAGCCACGAGACGGCAAAAATGAGATGAGATGTCAAAACGATGAAGATAAAAAAGGAATAGTTTCTCCATTCCTGTTTTGCAGTCGGAACGTCGGTTTCTCTCGTTTCTTAGCTAAATTTGGAACGGATTTCTTTTTCAGCTATTTTATCTCATAATCAGGGATGATGCAATTTCTTTGGAGAAGAAATCATTTATTTACTTACAACAGAGATATGATGCTATTTCTTAGCAGTAGTCAGAAAAGGGTTAATGAAAATGAGTAGAATCGAACCGAATTAACTATAATGTTTCAAACTTGAATACTTTTAAAGTATGATAAATATTTTAAAAGCCAATTCTGAAAACTCTCATGATTTTTTATGAGTTAGTAATCATAAACCTATCACTAACAGTGCCGTTTCGGTGGCTAGTTTTAGTCCTCACAAATATAGCCATAGTCGACACGCCAAGAAGAAAATCACAATAATTTACTATGTATACACAAATGCATAAATTTGCAAAGTTCGATCAAACTTTAGTGACAATTGAGATACCAATTACCTCGAGTGTATATCCCGAAATGTTTGTCGTCTCTGAATATAAAGTAACCAACTCGATACCCAAGTTTGCGAAGACAACCCGTCGGTCCCACGGATTAATCGAACAAATAATCCGTCTTCCTCCCGCGAATATGATAATGGGGAGTCAAGTTCAGTGAGGCCAATGAAAACAAATATACAAATTGGCCAATTTCGCCTCTAACTGTTGGTACATGCACGGCCAGCGCTCGGATTGTGCAATGCTGTGCTTCCTTTTTAGTACGACCGACGAGTTATGTTTCCTCCGGGACACTAGTTTCGGTACTTTCTGGTTTAAGTATACAACCTTCTTAACATTCGTTTATCTTATGACCTCCAATTGTATCTGATCACGTAGCGAAAGAACTTCGATTTTCATTTGTTGAAAAGTTACTTTATTTTTATGACAAATAACAATATATATTAAAACCAAAATCAAAGCTAACGTTTAAGTATACTATATAACTATATGTTACTATATGCGGCGTGTTTTCTTTAGAATAGCAAATGTTAGCTCTAAGTCTAAGCCGTCAGATCAAACGGCCAATCCGCCTGTAGTCTCCAATATCTCGATTATTGCCTCAAGTAATATCTTAAGTTGATTCATACTTTCTGAAGGATAATCCTCTTCTTATTGCTCTAGAGCAAACTCGAGTCTCCATATATTTCCATATACATCGGCCGCGAATACGTATTCACTTTCTCCTCCGGCGAAGTTTAAACATCAATGTACTCTAAAGATAAAGTTTTGGTAGAAATGTAATTGCTGGAATATTTTATTTAGTTAGGTAGAGAGTCGCGCCGGTGAATGCTCCCTATTGAATGCACTCGACCATTCTTAGTTTGGATTGCTTTTAGTTTTTAAACTAAATATTGCGAGCACAACTATTCATGTTTTTAACGTCTCGATCTTTCGCTTCGCTACGAGCTTCGGTACGAACCTTATTAATATGTTCAATTTGATCGTGATATTTTTGTTCCATGTTCAATCTGCTTGTGTGGTATTCTTGCTAGAATAGCGCTGTTAAACTATATATAACATAAAACTATACAACAAAATTTTCTATGGCAAACTATCTAAATAGATATAATTTTATGTTACCAATATTAGTATAATGAAAAATACTTTAACTTTGCTTATAAAGAGACTATCCAAAAGGAAACAATACTAAATCATACAATCATCTTCATACACATGTGACTTCCTTCAAACAATTTCATTTTATAGGTGTAAGTAGAAAAACTGTTCAATTTCCGATGTCGCATCCGATAGCAAAGACAGACGTGCACACAAAAAATCCTTACAAAACTGTATCGACCAACATTACAATGGATTCAAAACATTAATGACGTGAGGTTTTTAATCTTTATATGCTTGCATTTAGCGATCAAAATCGTGTGTAGGGTGTAAGGGGAAGTGCATGGATATCCTTGCCGAGGTATTAAGGCATCAGAAAAAGTGGTAGTGTGGGAAAGATTATAGTAAAAAACGCCACATCTGCGCCGCTATTCAGCCGGCGAGTGGCTCAATGGGATGGGACGTAACTCAATATCGAAACGCGGCCTTATCATTCTAATGTAGCGCGGTCTGAACTGAGCTTAAGTTTTGTCTTCCTTAAATATTGCTGCGTCATCACAGGTACAAGTTTTAGAGTTCGTTTTAGTTTACATTATCTGTGGGATCGCCAATCGCTTCATTGAACGTAATTTAATAATGACTAATTGGGAAAACGGATAATAGAAAGAGTTACAATTTTTGATTAAGTTAGATAATAATTACAACCTTAATAATAACTGCCAATATTCGATCTACAAAGTATGAACTAAGAGTCGTTAGGTGAAATTTTCTGTCATGTGTGACGTTTTGGTGAACGCTAAATTCAGTTTTTAACCGACTTCAAAAATAGGAGGAGGTTATCAATTCGTGCGTATTTTTAATTTTAATTCTTTGTTACTTCAGTAGGCGTAAAACGAATAACTTTCGAGTAAGTATCGAGAAAGTAAAATAAAAAAAATTATGTGATATTGAGCAGCGTTCCTACTGGACGTAAACGGAACTACATTTTCCTATACATTTTTTGATATTACGTGCTCAATACTTACACGATACTATTTCGATAGTTATTCGTGCTAACCCTGCTGTACTCATTTATAGCAGGGTAGTAGTTCATTTATGAACCGATTTAAATAATTCTTTTTGTTTTTTTTTTATTTACGACGGGGAGACTCTTAGCCTTCATCATAATGTTAAGTATTGATAAGGCTGAAGATGGAAGCGAGCCTCTCCCGGAATCCTCAACCACTGAGGAACTGGCTATCTTATCTCTAACTGCCGGAACACAACAATGCTGAAAACATTGTTATTATGGCGTCAGACTTAGATAAGATGGTGGTAGCTAGCCAGGCGGACTCACAACAAGTCCTACCACCAACCAAAAAGAAAGGATTGGATTGGAAGGAAAGGATTTGTTTAAACGGATATACTTTCAAGTTAGTCCCATTGTCGTTAAGACAGGATCTGATGATGAGATCCTGGAGAAATCAAGGGAACTCTTCAAATGTTATACGTACACCTACATCGATTTCGGTGTTTTCTTAAATAACTAGTGTAGTTGCAGCCATAACGCACCATTTGGTGTAGTGGAATGGATGACGAAAACCACACATGTTCATCGGAACTATTAAATACTCAGTATATCACGAGTGCGATACGATTCCTAAGCGATTATGCTCCTCATCGTGAGGACTCCAAACAGTAATTTTGAAGACGGTTCTGTTGTAATTATGGGATTTTATTATTTGGTATTTTTTTGTTTTCATTTTTAGATTTTCCTTTTTGAAGTCGGTTTTTAAATTTTACCAATAAGTTTTAACAATATCTTATATTAGTGTTCCTTACTTGTCATCAGCAATTTTTAATGTCCCCACTGCTGGGGCACTGGCCTTATATGGATGGATAAGGAGAATGGGCCATGACCCACCACGCGGGCCCAATGCGGGTTGGTGGGTTTTAACGACAGCAAATGCAGCCGGGACAGACGGCTTAACGTGCCTTCCGAAGCAAGGAGGAGCTAGAGATAGTAAATTTCTGGTAACCCATCCCGTGACCGACCATTGGGAAAGATGCTTAACTCCTTTCCTTTCCTCCTTTCCTTAGTTACTCACTACAAAAATAGTATAACTCCAAAATTTACTTATCTTTTGTTTGTCAATTTAGACAAAATCAAGACCTCGTAAAGCTCTGATTTAACAAAACTACTTCTATGTATAACAAGCCTGATTCTTAAGTAATATACTATAAGATAAATATTAAACAAGAAAATATACTAGAAAAAAGCAACTAGTCTCATGTCGCCCTGAAGGGATTCGAACCCGCATCCTTGGGAGTCCGGCCCAATGCACTAACCAATTATGCTACAGAGACCTATGAGGACACGTCGAATCTTTCTAGTATATTCACCGTTCTACGGTGTTGGCAACTGTCGCTTCATCAATGAGAGAAATATCCTCGCATTCGAAAGAAACATCTTTACAGATGTTTGACTATCGATTAAGATGAAACAGCCATCTAATTATAACTTTTTAATTTTGCATTTCACAATGCTATTTTTATATGATACATATTAAACAAGAAGATATACTAGAAAAAAGCAACTAGTCTCATGTCTTTTTACTAATGTTCTTTGTTTTTTCTAATATATAAAATTCTCGTGTCACAGTTTTCGTTCCCATACTCCTCCGAAACGGCTTGACCGATTCTCATGAAATTTTGTGAGCGTATTGAGTAGGTCTGAGAATCGGCTACTATCTATTTTTTATTGCGAAATTCCACGGGAGCGAAGCCCCGGGGTACAGCTAGTTTATCATATAAAAATAGCATTGAAAAATTAAAAAATCATAAGAAAAAATCATATTTAGATTTGATTTTAGGTCACAAGTGTTTATAGACAAAATCTGTTAAATAAGAATTAAATAACGCTAATGTCAATCATTCTTATCAGTAGCCGTTAGCACTTGATCACTACATCTCAGATATTAGTTTCCCATACAAAATATATGAAGATTGGCAATTATGAACCCAAAAAATCTTAATAAGGATGCATTTAATGCAAGGAGGACAATATGGCTGAATTCTTACAAATGTTATTAGTAACATTCGTAACAATTGTATGTATTAAGAATTGTATGTATTAAATTGAAAATTATGTTTATCAGTAGCCGCTATCACAATACATGATCACTACAACTCCAGTTTAGATTTTGGATTGGCAATTATGAACCCAGAAAAGCTCAATAATGACGCAATCAAGCTCAGTAAGGAGGAAAAAATAATGCGCGGAAATTAAAACTTCTTTTCGAAATTACACGAAAAATTAACAACAATATTTTTTCCCGCATTAGAAAAAAAAACATTAAATGAACACTTATTTCTGTTTTTTTTTAAACAGCTTTCTATTTGCAAGCCAGTACGAAATTGAAAATAAAACCTTTGATAACCTTGGTTGTCATATTTCTCAGTAAAAGATCGTTCCATTTTCAAATTACACGGCAGATAAGAGTTTACTATGTAATTTATTTGGCTGCTAAACACGACTGGGCCCTTATTCTCTATGACCACTTTGCGATTCCTTGCTTCAAAACCACGCCAATATCGTACATGGTTAAGACCTTTTCAAAATTCGTATTGTCTATGACACTTAAATGAAACCGTGTGATATGAACGTGACTTGCGAGTGGTTTGAACTGTCAAAATTTCCACGTTTGAGAAACGCGTGGAATCAACGTGGAATCTGCAAGGAATCGTTGTGACTGTGAAGAAATTGATTGTTTTTGTGCTAAAAACTATATAAATCTATAACGTAAGGTCAAAGACCTTCTAAACACCATCTCTTTCTTTAGGTATTTCAGTAAAATTCAGCTATCTTAAATATTATAATCTAATATTACTAAGATTTTGTAAATTTTGTGTCGAATTAAACCACATGTAACTATAAAACTATTTTATTATGAACTTTTATGTAAGTATTTTGCACGCAACTACCGAAGACCATTCTTGATCTACACTTTATGAATGAACTTGTGAATCATATTTATAAACAAATTGATTTCAATGAAGTAAGATGTTTTAGTTTTACATCGCTTTTAAATCTGGAACAAATGCAAAAGACAAATATTAGGGGTTATGTAAGTAAATTAGATATTATAAGGCAAGTAACTTGTAAAATGTTTGGTAGTAACAAACGATTAGGTACTTACAAATCTTACAATATCAAATCGCTTCAAATAAAATACCGCTACAACAAAATTCTTCAAACTAAATATTCTTACTCGTAGGTACAATATTAATGTTTTAAAGTGTATGTATATACTTCCATTGAAATTCTAAGTATTATTATTTATTTCTTGTAATAAACTATTCTTAAACTGACAAAATTGAATTAATTAATTTTCATTGTAAAAATCGATAACAAGAAATAAAAAAGTAAAAAGGAACGTTCAAAAACGTTCGAACGTTTTGGCTTTGCTGCGTGTTTGTTTAAATAAGTGTGTAATATTTTTTCTTTGTTATTGCTAAAATTGCATTGTTATGATATAAACGATTAAATATTAATATAAAAATAATAAAATCACGGTTAAATGTTAGTGAAATGAAATTTTGCAAGTAATAAATTTAAAATCTTAAAAGTTTTAAGTTTAGTTTTCGAACGCACTTGTGATTTCGTAACGTACCACAGACAATTTGTCTTGGAGCGCGGTGGGACTTACAGAATAGAGTTGACAATATTCCTTACAGTAGCACGGTCAGGGGCGTGCATTCCATATAGGCAATTAAGCAGTGCCTACCTCATTCAAAACCTAAATAAATATACAATAAGTGTTAAAGTTATTTTATTTTAGTCTTAACTTCTATTCAACACTCACCCACTAAGATATTCCTTACGCTAAATACTGAATACCTACCGATAGGCAGTCTCGAAATTGCCTACTCGAAACAAGCAGCGTTTCATACAAGAATACAACATATTTAGAAAAAGTATTGCTCAAGTATAAACCGCCCATGGCAAGAAGGGCGCTGTTTGTAAGTGTAACGTTCTAGCTAAAACTTCCGGAATATACCAGTATAAAGTAAGCATGCCTACCTGACGAATGAATTTGGTCGCGAATTATTTTGTTGAGGAGTTATTTTAAAACTATCATATTTCCTAAGATATTCATTAAAATTTAATGATGTAAAGGACAATTTTGTTAAAAATTAAATACTTGTGATGATTAACGTATTTATTTAGATAAGGATTAATATCATGTTTATGAAAACAGCTTCTCAAATAATACATTAGTTTTAAACAAATTTTATTATCTGAAAAATGGTTATAGTGAGTTTACCATAAAACATAGACATATGCTGTCGCGGACTTTTTTTTAGAACTTTTGATGGGGAATAATTTCGTCATACATGATTTTTACATAACTTTAACCGTTTACACACCGTCCGCAACGGAAGCTCCCAAAACTAATATTTTTTTCCCGTTTCTGTAACGTTTTACATTAATGCTCTGCTCTTATAATTTTTTTTTTTTAATTCGAACTAGTAGTTCCGGAGATTAGCGTGCTCAAACAATCAAATTCGTCAGCATTTTAATATTCCTATTAAATATTACGAACCATATAATTTATGACTAGCGGCCGCTCTCGGTTTCACTCGCCGCGTGGTTGCCGTTACCGTGGGAATATCAGGATAATTATAAATATTTGCATACAATGTGGTTTTTTGATATATAAGCTACATCGCTGTAAAGTTTCATCTTAATCAGTTCAGTAGTTTTTGAGTGAAATAGTAACAAACATTCTTCCATTCAAATATCCTTCATATATAAACTTTCAAACTTATAATATTCGGTAGCAGGATAGGATAAGTGCAAAGTTACTAGTTAGATCTACAGTGCCTACTACGCTGGAAAACCAATGCACGCCCCTGAGCACGGTATGGACAAAACACGATATTGACGGGGTTTATGCGTGGTAAGGTTTAAGTATGGAATCTAAGTGGTCATGATATGGATTTTCATACAACTTTTGGTGGCCGCTGCTCGCATGTATGTGGCCAGTACAGCAATATCGATTTATCTCGAAGAAGGTTGTCAAAATATTTCTCATATTTCCAAGCATGTTTGCGAAAAAGTATATTAAGTTGACAATCATGTTTATCAGTAGCCACTATCACATGATCACCAGATATCAGTTTCCGGCAGGTATTGCGCGAGGCGGATGCGCGCATCTGTTGCTGAAAAAATTTGATCAAATACATTTGACACCATAAAAGCTTCATAGACGGTGTCGCATTAAAGTGTCATTACCATCTTTTGAATAGAGATGTTTCGCCACTCTTTTTGCTTCTTTAGATTCTTAATTCTTTTCGGGAGTATAATAAAGACAGGACATGACATAAATCACTACTCTAGTTTACAAAGTGTATGTTTTTGTTTTAAAAAGCTACCATTTCACTTTTCCGGATTTTTACCATCTATCCAGGTGCTATGGTCACAATTAATGATGACAAGAACCAAGGACTAACGATGCGTTTTATTTTAACCCTAGATAGCTAATGTTAATTAGCTATCTAGGGTTAGTCGCTAACAATTCGACTTTTGACGATTTTGATTTTTAAATGCTTATTTTTAATATTTTCTTTACTTTTATTATGTTTATAGAAAATAGGGAATATGTAATAAAGGCTATTTTAAAGAATAATAATAATTTGAATTTTTTGGAACAAAATTTTTTTTTTGTTTTCATACATATTTTGTTTTGAGATGAGACCACCACTCTATGTGGTCAAATGGGTTCCGAGTTGGCACGAAACCGCAGGTTTGTGAATAAAACAATAAAAGAGAAATTAAGCAATGTATATCGGATGCTCGTCATTTTGACGAACGTAAGCTATCTAGGGTTAAACATGATTCAGTGTTACCGTCTAAAACCAAAATCAGAATCAAAGTCAAGTTTACAATATTCAAAGATTCCTGAGCGTCATCTAAACAGACTGCGGCGCAGCGCCGCGAGCTTATGTACAAAAAAGCGACAACATCCGATGCTAAAAATAAGCCGTATAATTACAGCCCAAAGCTGAAAGCGCAATGCTTTCGCTGCATGCAGCGGTAGTACGGTTGCCCTTGACAACGGAGACCCAGATACTATCGCGTTCCACGCACACAGTTGCATGTAACCCCCACATTGATGGTCAGACGAATACTTGCATCACGCATACAGTAGAATCACGCGTCCAAACCGAGTTGCGTTCCATCCGCGAGCTTTTTAAATTATTTTTTTAAGAACGGTCTTTGTACGAAAGTACAAAGAGTTTGAGTTTTGATTTCTGTTCGCTCTTGATCGTTAGGTCGCTGATGTAATGACTCAAGTTTCTGTCGCTTTTGTGTAAAATCACAGACGAGCTGCTGTAAATATTGAAAAACAAAACAATAGTACTTTAACTAAAAAATCAATTAAAACTCCTGAAAAAAGTAGACTTACGCTTATTTACAAAACAAAGTAAATATTGAATCCTTTGATTTTACTACTTAGGATGCGTAGACAACCAAGCCGTTGTGAATAGAGTGTAGATGGAAACTTTTTTATTTTCTCCCTCAGGAAAATCCGCGAAGGCACTCGAGGGGAAGCGAAAAGTCGAAACGAGCGTGTTGCAATTTAGTCTCGCTTTATAGACCAAACAAAGGACTGCTTTGATGTTCAGCCTTTGGCGAGCTGCAGATATCAATCAACTCTATTTGACGTTTAGCTCCAAGAATTAGAGCTACCTTTGTGTTTACTTCTTGTGTAGGTAAGGTATGTTTAAAAAATAAAATATTCGTATTTATAATACAATATTAACAAAACAAAAACAGAATTAAATTACTTACTAAGTTTTATTAAGATTCAAAATCTTCTTGTTTAATTTTATAGCAGCAAAGGCAGTGCTTACTTTGGGACTAGGCTTATTGGTGTGAGTATAAGAAATATTTAATAAAAAAAGGCCTTCACACTACATACAGCAGCAATCCGAAATCTTCATGTTGAAACTTCAAACAGTTCTATAGTTATTCTTTTATCACCATACGAGCAGTTTAACGAAACCTTGATGAAGCGTGGCCTCTCAGAATTTAAATCCTATTCAAAACGCCTGACGTCACAGGCACTGCGGACGAAGTCTCGATGTCGATAGATACTCGATACGTCAATAATCTTCTTTCTTTAAATTTAGAACGCAACGTGACTAGACCTGTCATCCTCGCGGGACAGTATAAGAAATTAATCATTTCAAATTTAGAATATGCACGTGTTTGACCAATAATGAAATATTAAAATTAGAACGGTATATTTTTAAAATGGCTATTCTAGTCTCTGGGTTATGTTACTTAGCACACATTTTTTATAGTACTTAATGTAAAACGATTAACAGGTTCGCTGCGGAGCCATTTTTGATGGACTTTCAGCCAGTGTGTATGAGGTTTTTCGAAGCAAGGTTGGACTTCTTAACAGTGCCAATGAGACCATTTCGGCCTCACAAAATGTTGATTCCGAAAAACGCTCAAAATTGACTTTATTTGCTTGAAAATTTACCATTGTAGACTTCAATAGGTATTCAAGAAAAATCTAGCTTCGCCTGCAGTTATGACACATTATATATACATATATGTGACATCGGTTCTGCCTCACATCGCACTAAAATAAAGTTCGATTTGTGTCTCGACTAGGGATGGGCATAAAAGAAAGTTACTATAATTTTTTTTTTGTTAAAGATAAATGAAAATGTTTTTCGTTAAAACAAGACAAATAGAAGGATTTTTCACACTGGACACAAAAAGTAACAATTTTTATAGTTTCTTTTTTGGCAGCCTGACTGCTATTTAGTGCTATTTAAGCTTGAGAAAAGTTTTTACTATTTTCACTTACCTTTTGCCCATCTAGTGCGCATATAGTACTTAAAGTACAAACAAACACTACTTAATCCCATGGTATATGGGATTAGTATGTTCGCATTTGGTTTATGAAAAAATAAGTAAGGTCTGGCGGATCTGGAATCTTGGACTATAGAGTTTTATTTGAAAAATCAAAGTCACCTTGTATCTTAACCGTTTAAACTCATCCGATCCACTCGACGGATCTAAATCATATAATATGAGCCTCTTTCTAAATCGCACTTCATCCGTCGACTGGCACCGTGCTGCCGTATCGAAACTAGTGACATCACTAAGCTAAGAAGCGCGGCGCCCGAACCGCCCGCGCCTCATTCAGTGCGGCGCCCGCACCACCCGCGCCTCACTCAGTGCGGCTATGAGACCTACAACTTTTAAAGCAGATTACACCTCTCTCCACAATCTACCTGATTTTTTCCATTCAGTTCGTTTGAGGCCTATTCAATCTCATTTCTTATTAACTATACCGTTGGGCTAGACTTCGTAAGAGAAACAATTTACTATATTTGTCCTCTGTCATTCTCATAGAAATGTAAATTTGGCGATTTTAATTGCCGCACCTGCGAGAAGTCTCGCATGTGACTAGTTCGACCTCATGACGCCGTGAATGTGTGCAACATGTTACAACAATAAAAATACCAGAAGAGGTATTATTAGTTGTACGAATTCCATACCCAACGGCCTCCTAAATAAACAAACATGACAGAAAAAAAACCTCGGTTTTCGTGGAAACTGGGATTTACCGAGAATTACTTTTTTAGTTTTGTCTCAAGCACTAAAGGCAATAACGACCATTTATTTAAGTATTATAATTATATTAATAAACCCGCACGCATTCTATTTTGTATTACGATTGTGTAATCAAGATTGAAGGAATACGACACAGTTCCGAATTGAGGCGTCTCAAAAATAGTTCTCTTAAAATAGTGTATCCGAAATAGAGCGTACTATTAGCGTACCCTTCTATTAATAGTTCACCTCTATGAGCGACGCTAAGAAACGGCACGGAACTTTTGGAAGGTCTTGGTTCATTTACTTCCTTATTTACTACTTACGTAGTGAAATTTAGTTAAGTGTTTAGAGAAATTCAATTCAATAAGCTTATTTATCTATTAGCAGAATTTTCAAGCACATATGCTGAGTACTTGAAAAGTACATTTTCATATAACTTACACTTAAAATTCCTAGGGATCAACGTGCGTTTTGGAGTATCGCCGCTGTAGTGAATTATTTTTTAAATTTTGTGGATCGTTAATGATTCTTTATTGTAAATTTCGCTATTTAAATAAAGAAAAAATAAAGTAAAAAGCAAGTCTGAAAGGCTACATTTGGCAATTTTATTGTAAGTACTTTTTAAACTACTAAAAAGTACTCGATCCCTAGACTGTTTTGATGTGTATATTATAATTCTATTTATTTAGTAACTTAGGTAAGCATAGGGTTCATAATCAGCAAAAAAATTGTACACTGAAATATCAGTAGAATATGAAGAAACTTTAATGTAAAAAATAAAAAAAATACCATATTCTGACAAAAAAAAATGATAGAAACCGAGATAGAGCTGGGATAAATTGCTTAAAGTGAGATAATAAAATTTTGGTCACCTATCCCGTGAACGGACAATTTAAAAGTTGGTTAGCCTACGTAATCGCAGGCCGAGAGCTTGCGAATCACTGCACCACCGAACTCCTCAGTAGAGTTGTTCTCAAATAAATAAGAAAGAGTTCTTAGCACGAAAAACTATCGAGCACGTATCGTCAAAAAATTTATGACATTTTGAGCAGCGTTCCTACCGGACGTAAACGGAACTCCATTTTCCTATACATTTTTGACAGTCCGTGCTCGATACGAAGACGCAAGTTGGTCGTATTAGAGGTACTAACTACATTAAACATAAACTGTTCTAAAAATTTATTTGTACACTATTCAAAAAAGTAACGAACAAAATGACAATCGATTCGAATTTCATAACAGTAGGGCGCGCATGCGCCGCGGCACGCAGTAAACATGTCCAAGGGAACCATAACTTTGCAATTCCCACCTTCTTCGTGGTTCGTGCTCCACGTCTTTCGCATAATGTACAATGTTTAATTTGCCGATAGGAATATTTTGTATACACGTAATTGGTTGGTACAATAAATGCCGTTTGTGTGTGATTTTTTTTTGTTTTGTTTCAGTTTTTGAACGTTTTGTTCACATTTAAATTTACATTTAAAACATATAACAAGAGATATCACTTCACATTTAAATTTACATTTAAATCATATAACAAGAGATATCTCTTGTTATATGATTTAAATGTAAATTTAAATGTGATATAAAATAATATAAAAATAATTTAGTATGTTATGATTTTTTTAATATTGCATTACAATGTTCGTTGTACTTACAACTTCTTAGCTTAATCTGTCCGCTGCTGTACTTGTTCTGCTCCTTTTCTAAAAAATATTACCAAAAACTAGAACAACAAAAGAAACAACGCTCCTCCTTTACTTTGAAATCTCAGTGTACTAACAATTTGAAACGTTTGTTCGCAGATTGGTGCCGGCCGCCCGAATAGCCCGGCCTCCACCGCCACAACCAAACCAACCACGACATCAAACCAAAGCCTCCAGTCATATCTTTCGTTTCCAAAATCTAAATATATAATCACTATTTTTTTAACCTTTTAACGATAAAACAAAATCGTAAATAGTATACGCTACTCCCAAACAGTACAAATTAATTTAAGTCTGAAGTGATCGGTATTTACAATAAAAAATTAGCCTTCGAACGAGCGAAAGATAATCAACGACCAGTATTTAAAACGTTCCAAAATAATAGAAATCGTTAAACGAGTGCACTAGATAATTTATCGATCGTTAACTTTGATAACGAAACAATCCTCGAGCATTTTTTTAAAAGTCAGCCAAAGATTTTTATAAACCTTTAGTATTAACCTTTAGGACTCGTAAGTTACTGCCGCTAAGGACTTTTTACATATTTATTTGTTAGTTGGCAAACGAAATTGTGATTAGTGTAGTGTAAACCGGTGTGCCGTATAATCATAAATTAAGTGCTACTTAGATTAGAGGACTATAACAAATTCAGGTATACAGTACAAAGCGAGTTCCAGTGTCGTTCTAGTGTTCAGTACAAGAGAGACTTAGACTTAGGTTATTTTTGTATACGGAGAGAGCGAGGAGCGCGATGCGAGCGCGCGAACGAGGGCCATGAGCGAAGCGCTGCGTAGCGAGGGCGCGGACAGCGCGCACTTGCCGCCCTTCTCCACGTTCGGAGACATGGCGGAGAACGAGCAGCGCATCCTCGCCGACACGCGGCTGCTCGACCCCGCTTGGGAGTACTACGAGCGCGGCGACGCCGTCTCCGTCATCGCCAGCCAGCCGCAGTACCGCCCCTGGGAATCAATGCCCATCACCGTCAACTCCAAGGACGCCATCCTCCGAGCCGGCTTCTCCGCGCCGCTCGACTACCAATCGGTCACCCTGCAGCCGATACCGAATAAGCTGCCGTCCTTCCAGAGTCAGTTCCAAACCTTTCCGGAGACGACAGTCATTCCAGAAACGGGACTACCGAGCGTCACGCCGGTGCCCGTCACCACCAGCCCGACCCCGAGCGCGAGCCCTAGTCAGTTAACACAGCTCACGCAGCTGACGACGCCATCGTCGCCGGCGCACCTGACCACGCTGGCGCAAGTCGCCCCGTTGTCGACGACTCTTACCACCTTATCTCCAGTCAACGCAACCACATTCCATACGCTAACAGCGGTGAACGCAAGAAGCTACCCGATCGTACCAGCTCCGCTCCAAGCGAGAGAACTGACTCCGGCCGGACAGACCTACATCGATGATCGGCACATACAGCTTTACCAGCCGAACATCGCAACAATAAATGCATTCCCAACACAAAACGGGATCTTACATCAAAACGGAGCGATCCTTCATCAAAATGGAAGCTTAATACAGAACATTCAAAGTCCAACCGTGGTTCACGTGTTGAAAAATGAGCCGTTCGACGTCAAATCCCTTCAGGACAAGTACACCCCGAACGGATTACATCACAGTAACTTCCAGAACCCTATGTTGATCGACAACGGGTACGAGAAGAAGACGAACGGTTTCGGGAGTGGTTCTTCGCCGACGAGGTCGGATTTTCGGAAGAAGGAGCGTCGGAAAATGAGGGCGAATAGTTCGGAGTCGGACGGGTCGAACATGGAGGTGGGGTCGGAGAGCAGCGGGCAGGTGGCGGCGGTGTCGTCCACGGCCGGCTTCAAGTCGCCCATGCACGGAGCGCCGCCCATGGCCACCGGCCCCATGGAGCTTGACGACATATCCAGCGAGAAACAGGTTAGTCCATCTACAAGTATATCTCTTCTATATTGATTGATTGGTTGATGACATCTCAAATGAAGTTCGTCTGACGAAAAAAGTCCCACGTAATATTACAGGAACTAAAATCCGGTTCGATTATCACACTAGTAATAGAGCTTATTTTCAAATGTTGAAGGCGACTGCAGTACTTTCGTGAGACTGATTTTAGTCATATTTCAAAGCGTGTATGAAGAAGACATTTTTCATGAAACAATAAAAAAAAGGAGTAACAATGCCCTGTTTTCCATGATCTATGTAAATAATCCTGACAATTGTATAAATTGTAACTGTAAACTGTAAATTGTATCCTGAAATTTTAGAATTAACTTCAAAGACAAATTACTCGCTCTAAATCACATCAAGACTTAATTTTGTGACTAGATAAATTGAGTAGATAAGACGTTGCCTTAACTTTTTATTAATTCGTCTCGACTTTCTTCGGCGTACCTATCTGCTGGATTTACTTCAGGCCGTTACTATACTTTAGAGCTTTCGCCGAACCAATAATCGGTAAATTAAGTTAGTTAGACGTGTATGCAGGGCGAGTCGAATGATACAATAAAATCGGGCTCGGCTAATCCCGATTTCTACGAACTGACGAATGGCGTAAACAAGCCTCGCGGGATTGCGAGCCGACTGAATATTCGCGCGTTGATATGAGAATTCTCTGAAATTCATCTCACTACTCCGCTAAGAAAGTGGTTATTCGTTGGTTCCCGAAAAAGAGAAACTTTTCCCGTAATTCCACCTTTTATTATTCGGGGAGCAGTTTTTATTCCCGGTCCCGAGTTCCGAAATGGCCGAACTCTCTGTCTTCGCGGCTATAAATTTAATAGTTAGCCGATTCTCTTGCTCCACCAATAAATTAACTTCCTCTCTCGTTTAAAACACAAATTAAAGTGGGGCGATTTACGCGTGTCCTGCTTAGAAAATTTTATGACTTTCATTCAAATTTTACAGCGAATGCAATTAGGCGGCAGTTTTGAGCTTTCGGTATTAAGGAAGTTTCGCCGATTTAATTATGCTTAATGTAAAATTTGTGCGCCTATATCTCTATCGGCCACTCAGAAATGGAGCACAGTTGATTAAGATGGAATATTTTTTGGTACCCACTAATGTTTTCAAGTTATGATCAAAGACGAAATAAGGATAAGAAGAAACTAAATCGAATGAATTAACTCACGTTCGCCAAGATTTTGCCATACTAAAAGCATTGATAATATACGTATACTACTATAATATAAGTTCAGTAGAACTTTTGAAAGATACTTTTTTCACATTCTATATTGCAAGCCCCACATATTAGTCCGGACTCCGCGCGTACAAAAGATTAGGTGACACCCTGTGCTAATTGACAGATTTCACATTATTCTAAACTTAAAATTAAGACACGAAACACGCTTTTTAATTTTGCATTTTACCATGCTACTTTTATGTGATAAAAATGAACACATTATTGAATTGGATTAATTTTTTTAAAGATATTTTTCTTTAATGTTTAGGTACTAATAGTTTTCTTGAAACATCAAACTACCTACCTAACGTTTGTTTGAGACCATTAACACGTACACATAACAAGGAGGTTCCGATGCAAAAACCCGGTGTATCCTAGAAAAGGTCCAGAGCTTGGCGACATTCCGGCATAAATGTCAGCGCTTCCCGGTCTAATAATGAAACACCTTGGCGGCAGGTGCCCAGCATTATCTATTTACAGTAATTATCATTGCTGGGCGTTTTAATATGCCAATTGTCGGATGTTGCTTCTATATCATGTTCTAATGTATTTTTTTTATGAATGACGGGAAGACTCTTAGCCTTCATCACTCCTGATGTTAATTATTGATAAGACTGAAGATAGCAGCGAGCCTCTCCCGGAATCCTCTCGAACTGCCGGAACATAACAATGCTGAAAACATTGTTGTTATGGTGTCAGGCTTAGATAAGATGGTGGTAGCTAGCCAGGCGGGCTTACAACTAGTCCTACCACCAACCAAACCGAATACAATATGTACCCCCGCTGGAAATCGAACCCGGGATCCCTGGGTCTGATACCGGTGGTTGTACCACTAGACCACAGAGGTGGTTATAACTTTCGAAATGTATGAGCTGCTTGTATGATCATCTAACGAAAACTCAGTTCCATTTCAGTTTTGTCGCTATTTTGGCTGCCATACAGTATGAAAATTTGACACTAATGACAGCATGAAACTGGTTGCTAGGTGATTTTTTGTTAGATAATAATCAGTCTGCTGGTAGGTACCAGGAGGTCTAAAATGTAAGATAATCAAATATGACGAAATTATAAATATTTCTTTGCCTTTTTGGACATTTTTACAGATATTATATGCCTATTTGGAAATTTTTACAGAAAATAACAAGTTATTCAGAACCTTTAAAACAATTATTTTTAAAGTTAGATTAATCAATATCACACATTTTAACGTGGGGACTGTCGGGACACTGACCTTCCTTTGTAAGAAGACTGCACCATCCTAGCTCATCACGCGGGTCCAATGCGTATTGGCGGGATTTAACGATTGCAAATAAATATAGCCGGGACCACGCAACGGCGTAACGTGACTTCCGAAGCACCGTGACCAATCATTGCGAAAGTTTCGCGAACTATTGCGCTACCAAGTTCCTCTCAATCAAATGTTTAGTTATGAGGAAAATCGTACGCTAGCACGATTTTATGTCTTTCGCAAGGTCTACTACGAAAGTATAGACTTTCGAGGGTTTATATAAAATCTCCCTAGCAACAGATAGGTACCAAAGCTTAGTTGCCAAGATTTTCGGTAATTATTATAAACATTCGCTTAATAGCGTACTTACCTATTTATTTTTGAGTAAGTCATTATAACTGTTTTACAGTGCAAATATTCGTTTTAATACAATAATGTAGAAGATCCAATTACTATTAAATTCATTATTTTAATAAGGTGCATCTTGCGTTGCATTATTCCTCCATAATTAATCCGTCTAACTAACCACGCTGCAAAGATGACACGTGCTAAAAATGACACATGCCATTCGCTTTTAATAGGACCATGTATTAAAGACTGGGTACTTATGCTTGAACATGCGATTATGCGTAAAATGTCGAGTACTTTATTTATTTAGAGCTTAACCAAAACCTTGGCAAAAATCTAAACTAACGGAAATTAATAATTCGGAAAGTATTTTTAATTCCACACGACACAAAGGTGAACTAGAATCAAACTTATTCCAACACTCAGCTGGACGATAGATTTTAATAATAGTTACATATTTTGCCTTCCTAAATATTATTTGACATGGACGATGTCCTTCCATTGTTTTATTTGTCAATAATGTTCAAATGTAAAGCTGAACAATCATGAATCAGTATAAAAATTGGCTTCACCTCGCTGTGATACATCGTTACGTAGTTCGTAGAAGCTTCCAGAATTCCCATCCACAGGGTCATTAAGTACTAGCCAACGACTTCAAAGGTACATTCATTGTATCCCCTTTTATTTATCAATGTTAATGTCATTCAAGGAAGTTGATTTGTATCTAGATTTTTTTGCAAATTGAAATAGACTGTAGATGTGTTTCATTTTTTCTTAAAGATTAGTAACATCTTTTTCACTATCTTTTTATTTAGATAGAAGTCAATTTCTTCTTACTGTGTGTGTTACTCTTCTTTCAAATTCGAATCACCCGAAAAAATGAGCCAATATTCGAAAATAGATGTTGCTTTACATTAACCTCTCAGGCCGGGTTATGAGACACAATTGATATTCCATTATCCTGCCTCCATTGTCCTGCGACACCGGTGTCCAGAAAATAATAAATGATAATTCCTCATTTGCTAACAGTAGCAAATGAGGAATTATCACTCCATAACAATAGTTCATGTAATGACGTAGATATCAATTACCAATTTAACTAAGATAATATGATGACGACAATTTAAATTCAAATCCCAAATTATACATTCGATAATCGACGAAATATTTTTTCAGTTATATCTGTTTCGAGTGACTCGTGTATAAGTCCCTTAACCTTTGTAGTTGCAGCTGCCAGATGACTGGCGATTGTTATCTAGTGATGGATCAGTGCGAAGTAAACACGATAAAAAAGATTTAACCACTCGAAAATAAACTTTAACCCTGAGGTATAAGTTCCGTTTTAACGACGAAAGCTTTAGGCAAATTTAAAGGAATAATTTAATGCTATGATAACAATAGTCTATTATTTCAAAAGCAGCTGAGGTATTGAAATAAACAACACAATTTATATTACCTATAATAATCTTTAAAGGAAACATAAGGAAACCACTATTATTATCAGACTTTAATGCGATAAATAAACAGTAAGCCGAATTTCCAAATTAAAATATAAAAACCAGTCGTTATTTGATAAAACTGAATTTAAAATAAACCAACCCAAACTTTACATGGACCAAAAATTAACACCGATAGTATCGGTTTGCCCATTAGAGACACGCGAAAAGTAGTAATAAAAATGTTTTTTGACTTCTTGGTACTTTATAACGTTCGTTATCGTAAATTTTAAAATTATCCCTTAAAACTTTACAATAACTGCGAAATTGCCGTGTCTGTGTCTAGATTGATAACAGTGCTACCTTCTCAAATAGTTTTTTTTTCTTTTAAGTCTCCTTTTAAAAAATGGTTTTATTCTAATCGACTTGACGACCTGTTTGGCGCAGAGGTACTAACCCCACCTTCTGCGCCAGGGGTCCCGGGTTCGATCCCCGGACAAGACAAATATTTGTGTGCATGAACATGTATATTTGTCTTGGTATTTAATATGTATATTATGTATGTATTTACAAAAAAAAGTATATAAGTATGTTTATCCGTTATCGAGTATCCATAACACAAGTTCTTCATGATACTTAACGTGGGCTAGATAATTAGTGTAATTTTATGGAAATATTAATATAAAAAAAATAAAAAAAATAAAAAAATCATCAACCCCAAGGCAAGCGTGGTGATTACTCCGTGATCATGGCTGGCGCATGCAACTGTACCAAAATATCGGAGACAGGTATAAATCTCGTTTTTCGTAATTATGATAGAGATAGTGACCATGAAAATATAAAGTGTAAGCAGGGAGGGACTTCCACTCCTTTGGTGATACGATAAGTTTACGGCAGTAAGGACTTTTTGGAGCCAAGAATTTTTGATCTTTACATAAATAGTGTAATGCATACACAAGTATTTTATCAGACTCAAAATAGGAGAGGATGCAAAGCAGATAAATCTCATTTCAAAGATTTGTTTTACAGTGTTATGTCAAGCGACAAATCCTAATCTGTCAAGTTACGTATAAGAAGAATAACCCAAACATTGAGTATCCACTCTTTTGTTTTGATTTAAATACCCAGTTGTAAAAAAACCGCATCAAAATCGGCCCAGTAGTTTAGGAGCAACGTTGCCCCAGACAGACAGACAGATACACAGACACGTCAAACTTATAACACCCCTAACACCTATTTGTGTCGGGGGTTAAAAATAAAAAATATTTTATTATAACAATTTTAAAAAGTCTAGCCTACTCAAAATTTTTATTCGTGCAAACAAATAAAGTCTTTATGTAGTGAGCGACGGAAAACATGTTCGTTTATCAACCTCAAATCTTGTTACTCATTGTGTGACTCAAGTGCGGGAAAACCAATGTACTTTTCCTAGAACACTGAATTATTGAAGCAACTTTGTGTCTATTTATAGAAAAGGATATTACTTTTGATTGCTTTTATGCGATTGCATTATATTAAATACTCGTTGATGTCTTTTTTATTAACAAAATTATTAAGCTCAATCATTTATTTTCATTACGTTGTGAAACGCCTCGTTTGTTTTGATAAAAATTATTAATATTTTCGAGTAAATTATCATCGTCTTCAGCCATTTTTAATGTCCCCACTGCTGGGGCACTGGCCTTCCTTATGGATGGATAAGGACAATGGGATATGACCCACCACGCGGGCCCAATGCGGGTTGGTGGGTTTTAACGACTGCAAATGCAGCCGGGACCGACGGCTTAACGTGCCTTCCTAAGCACGGAGGAGCTCAAGATATTAAGTTTCGGATTACCTATTCCGCGATCGACCATTGTGAAAGTTGCTTAATCTCAACAATTGCAGGCTGAGCGCGCGAACCACTGCGCCGCAGGCTCCTCCTCATAATCATCGCCTCCAAAATTGTAAAAGTCAATGTCCCATTCCGCGAGCCCAATGCGGAATGCTGGATGTTAACGACTGAAAAGTAGCAAAATTAGAAAAATATTTTCTTGTTAGAACTTTTTAATTTTGTATTTTACAGTGCTATTTTTATGAAATAAAATATACTAGAAAAAAACACTGGTTCCGTGTTGCTCAGACGTGACTCGAACCCGTGCCCTTAATCCAGCCCAATGCACTATCAATTAAGCTACCAAGACATAGCCTAGAAGTCTCGGATCCATGGTGGATTCTGTCTTAGCCCCTTGGCTTGATTAGGGTCAAGAGCAAACCCATTCAAAATAAAAAAACAACAATAAATAATTCATAACTTTTTTTATACAAACGCAAAATCAAATTAATCATGATACAGCAAAGTTATGCAGGTTGTTTCATACTGAATTTTAGTACTAAGGTAATACGGGGTAGGCAACAAAAAAATTATTACTTTTAAACAAATTAATTAAACTACTATTTTGAACTGAAAAAGGCAATATCAGCATTGTTAATGTAATTTAAGTTAAATTAAAATATTTGTACTCCGCTAGTAGTGCCTTATTCAGACAAAGTAGCTTCATTAGTTCTCATATTCATGCTATCATCTCTTTATACGAGTTTAAAAAAAAATACGCTCTCATCCATTTACTAAAGATACTAGAAAAAATATATACATCTGCTCCAACGAACATATTTTTCCGATTGGAATGTTTCTAAGTGCATTAAAAGCGTAATTAAATGTAGCTAACAATTCCTTCTAAGCATGTTTTAATTTGACATGTTTTTATTGCTTAGTCATTAATGAAAACATGAAATATTTTCTTGCTAGTGTATTCTAAAAAAACTGAAATGAGAATTTTGTTCTAAGTACTTTTATTTGACCAGTATCGTAAAAAGTATCGAAAAGTATTCGTATCGCCACGTCAACAAATATACCTATGAGGTTTGGAATCAAAGGAACTATTCCCCATACTTACACATTTTGACGTGACAATAAGAATACTTTTTCGAAAGTTTATCGAGCTGGCCTCACAGAAAAAAAAGATTGCGCTGAAACAGAATAGACAAGTAATAATTTAAATTTAGTCAGCTGTTCGTTGGGATACCATCGGCCGATCCGACCTCCGATCACGACCGACGATAACCGACATTACGCGTTCCAAAATGGCGCACTGGTGTTACCGCATTACAGCTGTTACACTTGGTCGGAATTGCGTTTAGTTTTCATTATGGATGTCATTTGCGTAAACTTTAATTTGTAAAAAAATTGCTTCAAATAGTCGAAAAAGTCCTTCCTTGGTATGCTGGCATAATATCTACATGTAAAAAATATTGTGTATTTAATTATTATGTTCTTAAAGTATTTGATATATTTTAAAGTTATTAATAAAATTGGCCCTTCATCAAATAAAAGACAATAAAATAAAACTATAATAAGGGAAAATGTATCTGCTAGGGGAACAATCAAAGCTAAATACGAACTTTTTGTACGAATGTCCAGCGAATTCATGTAAAAAAAAATATTCAATTGCTAAATTTAAACTAGTATTAAAAATATCCAGCTGGGCTGTAGAACAAGTCTGTTGAATTTTACATATATATTTTATTGGGTCAAATGCATTGTCCTTACTTTGAAACCAGCCCGCCTAGTGTGAACACCGATTTTATCATGCGATATAATATAGCGCATCATACTGTCTTGTTTACTCCGCTACCATGTGAGCAGGATAGAGACACGTTATCGAGTCGATAAAAGTCGCTCATGCTAGGCCTACAGGGGTCCAACTCGCGAAATTTTGCGAAATTGACCCCCAGTCCGACGTTACGATTGAATGCCAGCGCAGCACCGAGACGAACCATTAAAACGAGAATGCACCCAAATTGTTGTCTGGCTAATAATTGCGAACGTTTTTGTTCTGCTGACGGTACTTTCTCAATCAATTTTGAACTCTATTACTGAAACTTTAAGAATCCTTGTGACTTTTTTTAGCACAAATTGATATCAGGACACGCGATGTTGAGATCTCTGATAAGCGAATTGGAACAGTTAGCTGTTTTACATGTTGTGTTTTGTTAAATTACAGACAGTTAATTAGGTAGATACGTTGTCTTGCATTGAGTATTAATCACCGCTTCAGACACATTCGAACAAACGGAAAAAGTTGAGACGAAATAATATAGAGGCTACCACCAAAAGAGTTTTTCAACTGATACGAAAACGCAAAAAATATACCAAAACTTTTAATTTCTACTACTACCAGTAATATTAATAATGAATGAAATTGTGAAGATTTTTGTATAATTGCGACATAGAAATTATTTTTCTACTGATTCAGTCTATTATTTAAAATGGGATAAATTGTACGCCGCGGTCGGTTTGAATCAAACTGAGGGATACAACTTTTGCTCTGAACCTATTTTGAAACAACACATTTGGAAATGTTAGTTTATATTTAACAAGTGACATCACACTTTTGTTTATTAGCCCACTCCCGAAAAACATTCTATAAATTTTGTATATGTTGCCTACTTTACTCTTCAATGAGGTTCTAACATTTGTCTATGGTGACCACAGACGAAAAAGAAGCGGAAGCGCTGCGGCGAGTGCATAGGCTGCCAACGCAAGGACAACTGTGGCGACTGCGCGCCCTGTCGCAACGACAAGTCGCATCAGATCTGCAAGCAGCGACGGTGTGAGAAGCTCACCGAGAAGAAGGTTAGTGACAACGTTTTTATAAAAAAGAAATATTTATTTTGATCAGAACACAAGATCTTTATAATTATTAATTTAAAAAAACATTGTTATCCTTTAAGATACTTGTGTTATTATTTATCTCAAGTCAACTCAATCTGAGGCAGCAGCTATGGTAATAAACGAGTAGGTTTTAATTTCAAATACAAAAATATGCAGAAGAATGATCAAAATGTTGGCAGAGCAACTTGCAATTGCGTTAAAAAAATATTTAAAATACAATTGTAAACGGCAATAATACTCTTTCGAATAGAATTGCAATTCCTGCAGTTCTTAAGTCAAATTTAATAGTTTTCTTGATAATAATCTAGACATTTTCTATATCGACCTCTTCGGATGAAAAGTGTACAATTTCAAAAATCTCTGAAATAATCTCAGTCAAGCTCAGTAACGGCAATATTTTCTCTGCAACAGTGACAAAGAGGTCGTTCGGTTTTTGTAGATTTTTTTATATCTTCGCGTCAAAATAGTCTGAATCTGCTTAAAAGTAAAAGAAGCATCTACGAAATCTAATTGAGTACTTAAGAGGCTTCATCTGAAGAAGCGATACATCCTAATCTTAACTAAATAAATACGAAAGTGTGTTTGTTTATCCTTCCTTCACGCCGTAACCAATCGACTTGATTTTTGGCAGAGTTAGTTGAAAGGCAGAATAGTAATAACATAAGCTACTCTTTATCTCGATATTCCCACGTGAACGGGGACCACGCAGGTGAAATCGCGGGTGTCAGCAAGTGTTTTATATCGAAGGTGTTTCAAAGCGCATGATATTATTATGTCACGTGTTGAAATAAAACTGAAGTCTCGTTGTAACCTTTCATTTTCATTTGAATAATGTTTAATACATACGACGATATCATTTGCGTTTGTGAAAAAAATCTCGAATCGATTTGTGAATGACGCAAATACCCTGTATCGGCTTTATGTGTGTGTCATTAGCATTAATTTATTCTATGGCATACATTACAACACGCCATTTTGTTGCTTTATTTACGTATTTCGAGCAATCCTCTCATACAGAGATACAGGCTTAACGCTTAGTTCAGGCACCAGTCTCTCACAATCTTTGTTAATGATTTATATTTTTATGTTAAGAAACCACCATTATAATATATAAAGATTGTGGAAGAGTAAATAAAGAATTTATTATTATTATTATTATTATTATATCCCAACAATATTGTTAAGATTTTGTCTTTAATGAATACTTGATAGAACTTCTATGTGATGTTTAAAAATCTACTGACACTCACTAGTTACCTACTCAACGAATTATTTTAAAAAATTTTAGTACCACATATAATAATGATAATTATGTTTGGTCAGTTATAGCCAACAGTATTTACAAAAAGAGAAGTTAAAGTTGATTATAAAAAAATATTTTCTTATGACTCCACAATCGCATTTGATTCTCAATAGCGCCTATAACTTGAGTTAATCTTGATTATTTTTTAATCAATTTAATTATTCAGTATAGTTACAGAAAATAAATCTATTGTCACAGAAAACCTACGAGAAAATCGCACTTTGTCAGAACACAAAAGTATATCAACTAAGTACTTAAAAAAATATAAATAAGGAAAAAAATGTATGCTAATCTTTCTGGAACATTCTGGAATATTTATAGAACTTTCTAGCTGTCATTGATACAAGTGGCTGGCTAAGTGACGTCTGTCTCTGGTAACTGAGATTGACACGAAGGTCAACCAAGGAGGAAGCCACAGGATATCATAGGATGCACTTATTGGAAATGCATATTAATATAGTTAAATTAAACGTAAGAGTTATAGATTATAGGAAAACCCAAACAATTTATGGAAAAAGAAAAATAAATATTTTTATAAAAAGTTTATTTGCCCTTGAGTGACATAGGTTCCTTACATTCATTTATCAAAATTTGAGAATTAGAAATAATGAATATCTAACAACAAAAAATAGCAAAGCCAAAAGATGTCGCGGTTTTGTAGATATATAATTTTTTTATGGCGTATCACAGTAATAAAACCAATTGATTATGATCCTATGAAACTGTCTACAAATAAAGACCTTAACATAATAGGTAGTTTATCATTTGTCATCTAGATTAACCAAAATATTCGAACTCAACACTTCGAAATACAAAACAAAAGACAACACAATTGATTACCATAAAAAAAAGATAAAAAATATACCAGCGGAATTAATAGCCCGTGACAGTATCGTTAGTCTTTTTCGTGCGACCTATTTTATATCTTTATGTTGGTACTATCTGCCTAAAAAGGGCGGAATAGACGAGAATATTACAAAAAAGTAAGGACTAATGAGTTTTTAAATACAACAGGATGACGACATTTCATTTCATACGTCGCAATTGAAAATCCATTAAGCGTAATTCATGAAAAACTTCCCGAGAATAATAAAAACAATGAAAAATCTCATACTTATGAAGCTTAAACGAAATCCGTTTAACAAACTCACTTTTCATTTGGCTGGAAAGTGCGAGTCTCATTAACATTAAAATCTCCGCGCAGTTTTTTTAGAATCGACCCCCAGAAAAGGCGGCAGGATTCCGACGCAAAAATAACATTAAACATTACACTTTTACCGAGAATTGTGAGAAAGGAAGAACTAGAAAATTATCTGAATTTCTTTTCGTCGAGGAAAAAGGAACTTTTTTGTAGAGAGAAAGTGCGAGGCGAAGGTAGCTCGACTTAATTTACGATTACAAGTTACCGGCTGCGAAGTAAGTTGAGCAAATTAGTTTTAAAACAAGCACCGTAAAGCTCGGCTGGGATGGGGAGGCCCACTTGGGCGCTAGAAATTACCATTATTTAGAACCCACTTTGTGACTGCTGATGTATTCTTCTACACCTGACTTGAAATGTCTTGAAGGCTTGATACAAATCTTACAAGTTAACAGTCATTAATACGAAGTTCTAGCTGTTTTTCTTTGATAAAAACGTAATTGCTTTTACCTCTTAATATTGCACAGAGCGAAGCATTGTCTTGGTTTATTAAACATTACTAAATCTATACCAAAAGATTAAGACAGATACTGAATTGTGAAATTTTTCTTTAATGATTAGTAATACCTACTTTTGTTTAAAATTATGAATAAATGCTTTAAAATTGTTTAAGTTTTGTCTTTGTGAAAAATTTTATACGTTCTATTCTATAAACGAGTAAAAAAAGGAGGTGTTAGTATTAACCTTTCAATAATGCAGCTGAATATTATCAAATAATACGATAGCGAACGAAATCGCGACATGTGAAATGCCACCTTTCGTGAACCAACAAACTTCTTCAGCTGTTCTTTTACAGGCGTCTGGGGCCTTAGCATCAACTCTTTGCGATTCTTTTTAGTTTGTGAGAGTGAGATATTGCCATACGGCGCGTATAGCAGCGTCTCACTCTTACTACCTGAAAATAACCTAAAATGAATCGCATAACAGTGGATGGTATGCCCCTTATTCTCTCTACACAAACAATTATTTGTATTTTAGTTCATAAATGTCGCTCACATTATCAGCACACGAGTCGCGGCAGCTTCTCTACGTACTAATACAATGTAAGAGTTAAATACCAAAATGTAGAAGTGATACATTTAAAATTTTATAATAAACCTTAAAACTTTATTTATACAAAAGCTGAATGTTACAGAGATAAATAAAAAAAAACAAATAATATGATAGCGAACGAAATCACGACATGTGAAATGCCACCTTTCGTGAACCAACAAAGTTCTTCAGCTGTTCTTTTACAGGCATTTGTTATTCGTAAACCCGAACTGTTTTCTTTTTTTCTCTATACAAACGATTATTTGTATTGTAGTTCATATGTCGCCCACATTATCGGCGCACGAGTCGCGGCAGCTGCGATCGACCGACAAGCAACGCTAGGATTTTATCGGCCAATCTGCCTTTTGTAAAGCAAAGGTGTTCCTGACGTACTGATTGATAACTTTTTTATGAAATAAAAAAAAAAGTAATTTTAAATTTAATTGAAGTGCAATGATTTAATTTTTTTACTCGCAGATTTAATGGTTATAGCCATACTACTAGTTCAATATATGTACTACAGTTATTACTTATTTTCATAGCATTCAAAGCATTTCAGATTACTTACGTCTCGATTTCCCCAAAAATTATTGTCTTGATTTTTATTCCATACTAGCGGCCAGTGATTTCACCCTCGTGGTTGCCGTATCCCGTGAAAATATCAGGATAAAAAGAAGCATTAGTTTTAATAAAGGCTATTTGCTATCTGTGTGCGAAATTTCATCCAAATCGGGTCAGCAGTTTTTGCGTGGTAAAGTAACACTTCTTTTATAATCAAATTCAATAATAGACCATACTTGTTGTCTTTCAAGTTATACTTAAAGCAAAATAAATATACTAACTGCTATAAAGTGACCCAGTTTAGTTTTGTTTTCTCAATGTTATTAATAAAATCAATAACAATAACTCAAAACAAACTGCTATTTTTTTCTTCAACAAACATCAAAACACATTCAGTATAAGTACTTAACCGATTAACATATTCCTCGAAAATAAATAAGTGTACTTATTAAGTCTAAAAATGTATAGCTTGCATGCTTTGCACACGTTTTTCTTGGTAATTTCAGCTAAATTACGACGGGAATTTTAATAAACAACTCGATATGGCGTCGGTTCCTTTTATATTGCATTTGTATTGAAAGGAGAAAGAATTTGTGTCTAGACGTATTACAATACTTCACTCTTTATTAGTAGCTACTTATAACAAATATATTTTATGATATTTTTTGCTTTACATATTTGAGCAAAAAATTTAAAGCTATGTTTACAGGTTAAATGTATCAAACTCTGGGGAAAAATCACAGGCAATAAAATTATCGTGAAAAGACTATTGGAAACAAAACTCAAGAAAGGTGACAGAAGCGTGTTACGGATTTTGTACTAAAACTATTGTCGTTTCGAAAATGTGCGTGCCATGAAGACGTACAAAAATTCAAAATCGTGCAAGGGAGGCAATCGTGTAGGCTGCTTTTGTCTTTCGTGCAAAAGTGTGCCCACCAACTTATTACTACTAACCTCTTTTTTTGTTCTGTATATCAGATTAATTATATTAATAAAATTTTACTTTTTGTAATGTGTATGAAATAAAACAGGGAGAAAAAATCAGCCCTTGAGGAGCTTTTTGCTGGTTCTTCTCGTCTGTAAACCGATGGCGTAGCTTTTTTGACATTTACAAGTGCCTAGATATATGATATTGAATTTTAATCTAAAAACATAGACTAACTTATCTATGGTTTATTTATAGGTAATTATAATAATAAATAAATAAATATTTCTTACACTCACACCAATTAACCTAGCCCCAAAGTAAGCATTGTAAGGCCTGTGTTATGGGATACTAAGGTCACGGATATACGTTCATGACTCAGTTTTCGAAATGTTGGTGAGTACTCATCATACAAATATTTGCCCCTACCGGGATTAAAACGCAGGAGCTCAGAGTAGACGACACCTTGAAACCGGTATACGCACCACTCTACCACGGAAGTCGTCAATTATAAAAATTTAGACTTCTAATATTCAGTATAAAGTTCAATGCCTAAACTAATAATTAAGATCATTGCGTTCGCAATCGATGTTTGGCTGACTGTACTGAAAGGACACCCCTTTCAACAGAGCAGTCATCGATATGCGTGCTGGTCACTAGCTATCCAGGTCAACATCAGTAGGGGTATTTAGCTGAAAATTTTTTATTAAAGGCTATCATAGTTTCATACTTTTTATCCAGTTAACCTTTTTAATAAATAAAAAATAGGTTGAGAGAAACTTCTTTTTTTAATATTACAAAAATACGTTTAGGATTAGTGCAAGTATCTTAATATCAAAGAGTACGCGATATTAGGCGTGACACAGATTAGACAGAGTAATTTAATGAAATAAGTTTTACTGCCCGAATACATTTTTGTATTATATTGTTCGAAGGCAAGCACCATATTCTTATAAAGTTTATACTGAAACATGAACTAATTAAAATATAGAACTTAAAAAGCAGAGAACTATCTCGGATATATTTTTTCCACGAACGATAGCAATTGGAATATCAACTAGCTCTCTCAAATTATCCTTGCAAATGTAAAAAAGAAACAGTCCATTGAGAAAAGAAGTTTCGTAAAAGCAATAATAGTTTCCCTTTGAGGCTTCACAAACAATCGCGCTATAAACATTACCAAGAAAATCGCATATAAATCTCCGAAGCTTTTATCGCACATTTTAATGGCGTTTTGTTTTCTCTTACATCCATATATTTTTACTTTAATCGAAAATTCTCTCCATTGCAGATAATAGACACCCAAACATTTTGAATTTAACCTAATTTATTGCTCAGAAAGCAATATCATTTACTTTTGTAAAGCACTATAGAGAAGACGCTGACCTAACTTTCATTAGTTTTTTCTACACTTCGGGATTTCAGCGAAAAGACTTGCCTTAAACGTAGAACAATGTAAATTTATGGGTTTAGTCTTCGACCTTGTTTCGTATTGGAATTTTTATACGACGACGTAGTTATAAGTCGATATGCTCTTTGACTATTCTATTTAAATGCGCAATTTGCAATGTTGAGTTGTTCGTTATTCGATTTGTGAGTTTTTTATTCATTTATAAATTCAAGCTGATTTTAAGTTGTTGCCAATACTTCAAAACAAAACATCTTTTATCGTTTTAAAATGCAAACTATTATTAGATATTTAGATTTGGTATTTTGAGAATAAAAAGTGAACTTTTTAAGTAAGCGCGATTAATATGAACTCGATGGCAAAACGTGATAAAAAAAAAACACGCAGGATATGTTTCTATCTAACCTGTGGTCGTGCCAAATTGCGCCAAAACTTGAATTTCGAACGGGAGCCGAGTAGCACGTGGGTTCTCCCACACAGTGGGGCGAGGTGATTATAACGGACGGTGGGAGTTTACACTTTTGATTTTTTTTTCTTTTTTTTTAAGCGGCACGCGCTAAGGGTCGATGATTCACGGCCGGCAGATGTTACTCGAGCTTTTTGTGATATCAGCTGATGTAACGGGCTGGACGAATCGACTTATTAACGATGCATCTTGCATGGGCTCGCGGCTCGCGCCGACTATTACGCGTAACTGGATTCGATGTTGCGTAATTGATTTTTTTGTTACGGCCTCTTCTGTAACTACCCCATCATGATATTAGCCTTTGTTTATAGGTCAATGAGACCTAATAATGTTTGTAAAGGAAGTTAAATTTTACTTTCAGTTTTATTTTATTCAAGATTTGGTTAGATAATAAAATCCTTGTCCTTTATATTGTTATCATAGAAAAGTAACTTCTGTTTATAATAAATTTTAAATAAAAAAATATTGGAAAAAATCAACTCGGACACAAGTGAATTCTCAGATGGGACTTCACTTGTGGGAGAAATTTATCATAAGTATAAAAAAATAGCATTGAAAAATGCAAAAATTCAATCATCACAAAATAACTTCTATTTCTTAATAGGTACACTATTATAATGGTTTGTACCACTTAAAAAACCTGATTATACCATAAAAACCGTTATGAAGTAAAGTTCAATATCCTATGACATGAAAATTTTGTCAATAACAAACTTGTCCGTGTCCGTTGGTTAAAAATAAACAGGAAACGGTTCAGACGCTTGTTTATGTCAAAGTTATCTGTAAAGGTAACTGTACAAATTGTTAGAAATTACAGCAATTTTGTTTTACTGTAGGATTTCGAACGGTCCAAAAAGCGTATGCATGTGTATTCTAATCTAAAATGATGCCGACTGAGCTTTGAAACAAATGAGTGAATAAATGAACGAAACTTTTTTATACACAACCATATTTTACACAACTTTTTGTTTGTTATAGTAAAAAATATGTTTTTATTTTTTTATTTAACACAGGCATAAAACATCTGCCGCGTAAAAGAGTCGTGTTTAAATAATGCTTTGTGTTATTTTCTAAAGCGCGTCGGTCGTTGAATTTAGAAATTAGAGACTTTCCCATGCCGCGGCAGTAGCTTTGACGTATGTGTTTCATTTTGAAATGATTTTAGTCTTTTCCGTCTAGAAATTCCATGGCAATGGAAAATAACAACAACGCTTTTCATTTTAAAATAAAAAACAACATAAAAATAAACTTCTATATACACATCTATTGAAATAAATATGTCATAAGTACTAATTCCGTTTTTAAATTTAAGTTCCTTTCAAAACGATGGGCATTTGTTTTTTAGTACAAAATTTAAATAAACCATGACGGCATCATGGCTGCCAACAAACTGGCAGTTGTGAAAAGCTCTATTGTCGATGGATAATAAAATTTCAAGACAAGAATTAAAGCTGCTGCGTATTGAAGTAACGCGATACATACGGAACTGGTTTTAACCGGTCCCCTGTGATTTACACGATTAAGTTTCGTTTTTATGTTAATAGATGATATACTGTAATATTGATACAGCTTTTATTTAATACGTCTTTTCGAAGGTAATCGTTATTTTTTCCTAGAAACTTGTAAAAAGAGAAACTTTCCGGTCGACTAGTAGCGCTTATTGGGAAACTTTTTTTATTTTTAAACAAATAATTTAATAATCAAATGAATAATAATATAATATTATTCGGAACCTGAGAAGCATAATAATGTAAGTCCGTTTTTTGTGTTTTCCGTCTTTAAGCCAATGTATCTAATTTTCCGTCCTCTATCCAGTCATTAAACTGTGAGTTTGAAAAATCAGCTAGAACACTGATATATAAAATAAAACAATAAATATGACTATTGAGGCGCACAAAGCCTAAACTTACACTCTTGTTTGAAACCCATCAGGACCACTGGCTTTATTCACATCTAAACTCAGCATAGCTCGTTTTACCATTTTACAGTGTATATGTTACGGTAAATGTTAATAATTTTCAATTATTAATAATTACCATGTTTAAAGGTAATAGTGATTAATTAATTCTTTCTACCGCACATTACTTTGATGAATGTAATTAATGTTCAATGAAATTGGTTAAAAATATCGATATTTACAACCTTTTAATTTAGCTAAACGTCAATAGAAGCAGGAGGTGCTTGGTATAATATTTTCTCTGGCGCTGCAGCGGCACGCTCGCTTCGCTCGTCTCTTAATCACAGTTCTAACCTAACCTAACCTAGAGGTACCTTTCGTAAAGTGATAAATTTCATAGTTTAAATCACATTGACCATGTTTTTTTTTCTCATAATATGCTTATGGGCTATTGGCAGTAATAAATTGCCGAAGCATAACACTGTATGTAACGGAGCTTTTTTAAATTACTTCAAATTTAAGTAAGAAAAAGAAAAAAGTTGATCTCTTAATGTGCCAATTCTTCATCTAGAATAGTTTCTTTATTAAATAAATAAAAATAATGTTAATAAAACCTTTGGTTCTAATTGTTATTCAGGGATAAAGTCCATACACCAATTCGTCTCTACTGTAAAATTATGCCTATGGCACTTAAAGTGTACCTAATGCTTCTCAGGTCCAGCGTTAAACGGTTTTATTTTTTTAACTTTTTGTTTATAACGCTTCCTAAAGAGCTCTACTGGTCTATCGCTAAGTTCCTCGATTGAACTACATACATACTACCATAACAACTTATTAAATTTATTGTAAAACTAAAAAAAATGCATAAATAAATGAATAACCCTGAGATGGAGCGCACAAATCAAGCGCTCGCGAAAGCTCGAGCGCGGCCCACATGCAACAAATCAATACTTTTTCCTAGCAAAGACTACCCCAATGCACGCAACTAATTCATACAACCTAGAATACGGTATAAATAACTCTATCCATGCTTCGTGTAGAACTACGTAGAATTGAACAGGCACGCACACATGCGCATGAACCGACCAATCAGAGTGCAGAGCGATCACGCGAGTGTGCGTTTGTGCGTGAGGGGTGCGTGATGCACCCTTACCGCACGAACTGGACTTGATGCGTTTTATTATTACTATTAAAATTGGATTTTATACGCCCCGACCAGATCCGATAATTTATTACAATTTACGAGGCTTGTGCAATATACGAGTCGAGTACATTTGGGAAAAATATAGCCGATGCCACTATCAATAATGGGGTTTATGCGTTTGGGTTTGAATGAGAATAATTATTTGTATTTAAACGCAATATTTTAATAACGCTTCGCTTGCGCGATAGTAAACCTAAGTTTGAGTTTAGTAGGTGTCTCAGATTAGGTCTTAGCTACATTTACATTTTTGCTGAAATAACTATATTTTTTCTTTGTAATAAAAACTCTACAAATTCATATGCAAATTACAATGACAATTAATTCAAAATATTATTAAGTATTAAGTATAAAAAAAACAGTTTCAGTTCCTTGTATGGGGAGCGCCCCCGTCATAATTTTTTTTAATTATTTTTGTGTAAAAAAACCGTAAAGCGGTTTACAGAATATATCTTCCTACCAAGTTTCAACTGTGTAATCCTCATAGTTTTGGAATAAAGTGGGTTTCGTTTTTTGCCATTAGGCTACGAAACCCTAAAAAGATTCTTTAAAAACATTTTTGAAAAGCTCATTATCATCTTCAGCTATAGTTCCACTTTATCTTAGGAACTACGTTACAGGCCTTCCATAAGGAAGGGCAAGGAAGACGACCACGACTACATAGGAAAAATATAGATAGCGACACTCCAATGCTAGCACCCGCTAGCGACAGCAAATGCGGCCGAAATCAATTTGAGACAATATTTTTTCGTCACCTTTTCCATAACAGAACATAGCCAGAGTTGCTTAGCCGCTAAAATTGCAACTGCCCACTACAAACTACAGCACAGAAATGTCATTACTCCTACCAGAAAGAGATAACTTGATAAGTAATGTGCTTGAAGTGGTAGGGGGTAACTGCTGCGTAATGCGCTGGGGCACTTTATAATCCATTTATCCTTTAAATTGAACATTATGATTAAAATATCTAATTTTCTGATTAAAAAGATCCTTTGACACAGCCCTTTTGGGTAAAAAAACTGTTTCCCTAAAAGACTACTATCCAGTGCTTTTTTAAGAATATTCCCTTTGGAATTTTATATTGGTACCGCTGTTTACCACGAAGGCGTGAACTCAAAGGAACCGTCGTTTCAAAGCCAATTTTCTTTTACCACATTTTGATGTTTTGTTTTGATTTTAACACAGAATCAAAACTTAAAAAATCTACTAACAACTCATACTTATTTAAAAAACCTTCTTGACTGACGAAACAGGGGTACCAATATAGCGGCAAAAGAGATATTCTTTGTGACACACTATAACTTAAGTGTAAAATAAAAAAAATGACGTTCCACATTTAAAACTGTCATAATGATGCGAGCATGTAATGTGCAATGTGCGTGAAGGGTAGGCAGTGCGGCGTATATTCAATGACTAATCCAATGATATTTTAATGTGTCAACTCTAGAATCCATCTATCGCATATTCGTAAAAGATCCCATTAATTAACCTATCCTTTAAAACGAAACTCCTTTGACTTAATTAAAAAAATCAGTTACCTTCTAAAACTATTCTCAGCCTGAAAAGTTGACGTTCCACATTTAAAACTCTCATAATGATGCGAGCAAGTGATGTGCAATGTGCGTGAGGGGTAGGCAGTGCGGCGTAAACGCGCGTGCCCACGCATTCAGTACCGCGCCCCGAGTGCTTTGGCACAACACCGGCCCTGGCTCGAGGGCTTTTTAGAACGATTTAAAAAATAAACCTTGCGTAGAGCGATCGGCGGGTCAGGAAAATTATTATCATTGTGTTAAAGAAAGGTTTTATTTTTATAAGTAAATATGGTAATTATATTATAGTGAACATATTACGAACTTGGTACTTTATACTAGCTGTTCCTGTTATGTAATCAAAATGTTAGAACAGTTTCGTTGCGATTTAACGATCCTAATTTGAATACTTAAATTATTATTTGGAAAATGAATAAGACTTTTTTTTCATTGTAATTTTTTGCTTGTTAAATTTTAATTTAAATCATACACGCCTACAACTTACTAAATGGTGTGCAAGAATATCTAGTCAACATATCAAAAGTTACATACTACTGTGGTTCAACATTCAATAAGCTTACTTACTAACTAATAAACTGCCTTATTCAATTTATCAAATACATCCTGGAAGGCAAGCAATTTTAGTCACATATTTTTAACTACAAATCTAGGAACTATAACATTGGTTAATTTACCTCTTCAAAAAAGTACCTATAGATAATAGTTTTAACGGTACTAGTTCATACAGTTCATTAGAGACTTCCCCACTGACACGCGCTGAGGCCGTGCAGCGTGAACAACCCCCTCCTTTTCCTCACCTCAACCCCCTTTTCCCCCCTCTACGTCAGAGAGATCTAATTCTGCACGCTTTGGAATACATAAAGACAATCGGAATGAAAGAGGCCGCAAAGATTTTTTCCTTTGCCTGTTTTTAAACGCTCTTTCGTAAAGCGACCAATGTTGAGTTTCATTATGAATAGTTTTTTCATGATATTAACACTTTCGCTGACAGTGAACGAGACACAATAGATGTTTTATTGTTATAACGTTTATAGAGGTTCACTGACAGCGAATGTGTTAAGTAGCGGAAATATGTAGCTTGGTATTCAACAAAATTTCAGCACAGGACTATCCTGCATTCATAATAACAACGTAACAGCTTCATTAATGGCCTATACCTTCATGAAAAATCGTAAGATGTATGTTGCGAAGCGAATCTGTCATGAAAATTCGTTTCTTTTTTTCTTCCGTTACATTTCCTAACTTATGAACCAGTTTCAATAACAAATAAACGTACACAAATCAGAAGTCAAAACAAAACACGCAAGTTACGTCAAAGAAATTCAAATAACGAATGTTTTCCTTTTCCGCATGGCAGTGTGCGTTTACGTACATAAGGCTTATGTGATAAGCGCCCCGCCCACGCCACAGGGCAATAGGCTGCACACGTAACCTACAAATCTACACAGATCCGACCTCTGAACTGATTATAAAACGCATTCAACCTCTTTTCAAACAAAAATAGCTCTCCTCCTTTTCCTAACCACGTGCCACTGCTGTTTCAAAAACAAAATAAGATCAAATTATTCGTTTGAACTTCGAACGTGCAAATAACCAGTTTTGGAAACGGATATGGCTTTTTGTGGTGTTGAATAAATACAACATACAAATTGCTATTCTGGTATAATATCATGTACATTTGTTTCAGCGTCTAGAAGGCTAGCTATAGCTATAGCCTTGCTATATATAGGCTATAGCCTTGATACGAAAATCTTACCTTGTTCTTATACTTAAAATACGTTTTAGGTATTTGCAATGTTAATGACCACCTTTTATCTTTTAGTTAACGATGACAACATATAAGTATTTTTAGATACAAAATTCTTCCTTTTCAAAGTTACCGTTTCTGTTTAGCTGCAAACTCTCCCTGTGTTTTTACACATCAGCAGAAGCGACTTTCTAGCTCAACTTGACTATGACCTAATTACCGTAGCAAGTTGCCGCGTGGATGGTCCGTGCGTGCCATAACTAGGGTAGGTTTAGGTATTACATAATGTACTGACTGAAGCCTGGAAGGCGTAACCTGGGACCCTCCCGCTCGACCTACTGAACGCGCTCCCTAGTTTGAAGGGCTGAGAGGAAAAACGAACTATACGCAGAACGCAGACTCATACGCACTTGGACGAGTAATTCTTTTTTTGAAACCGTTTCCTCCCTTTTCTTTTAAAGGTCACTGGCCTTACAGATAATGAAGGTAGCTGGATTTGTAAAGTAAATATGAATAGGGAAGGGTGCAGGAAGTAGTCGATTCGAAGGAAGTATAACTTTTGTTGAGGGAAATTCAGTTACAAAAGACTAGTCTAAGTTAATTGTAATGTGTAATTGGATTGTCTAATAGAAATGTTAAGGGATTCATATTTGTGCTGTATATTTTTAATCGTGACGAAAATACAAAACACTATTAGTTAAGTAAGTTCAAATAAAGCTGTATCCTGGATTTAGTCATCGCCGAGCCATAAGGCAAGCACCAATTACGCAAAATGTAAGCTCTTTATAAAAATATAAAAGAAATTTCGCTAATAAATAATTTTAGTGAAAAACATAGTAACTAAGACTTCTGAAGACGGTGGTTAAAGGGAATATTTGAGGATTAGTCCTTTGATGTAGATCAAAAACCTAAGCTAGATGTTCCCGCATCTGCCTGTATCCTGCTTCCCCACATATTTTCCCGTTTATTTACATACGCAAGTGAGTCATTGCGCCACTCATCGAACAATCAACTGCAGGCTAACGACCTCACTGCTTCAAGCCTTCCCATACCCTTTCAGCACTCACCAATAACCGTTGACCTCTCTGTCTTCGCCCAGATCCCCCTCGCGCCTTCCATTTCTCAAGGTCCAGGGTACCGCGGGAGCTCTTCCTAAACCGGTGAGGGTATAAGCCAAGTTATTGTGTGACCCAAGCACTGATAGGCAAATTGCAGTTTTTTATGCATCAGTAGGGTAACGGGAGATACGGGGTGTATAGGTGTAATTGAGGTAAATAGAACGCTTTTAAAGATGGCTGACGATACGGAGTTAAGCGATTATGGTATAGTTAGTATCAATGCTCGCAATTATCCATTATAAAACCATGCTGTGTTTATGTTTGTCAGTTTTTAGTGCAATTTGAGTTCTTTTATAGTGCCAGGTGTAGGCTTTTATATACATTTTTCTTATAGTTTACTAAGCTAATAATATTTGCTACCGAAACTATAATATTTGTAAAAGCATGAACTATAGGTGGTTGTTCATTTAATAATGTGAATCACAATGAAAATCGATTCTAATCATCACCAACTCTATAATCGTAATGATGTGACAACTGCACGTAACCTAACACTGGCGGGAACAGTAAATTGTAATTTATGATTTGGCTCCGGTTTTTGAGCTGAACTTCCGCCGCGCCTCAAACATTGTAACGTTAGCAGGCACCTTTATTTGATTTATGCTCATACATAGTATGTTTTTTTCTTTTTTTAAGTTCCGTGGAACACTTGGCGACATTTGTCGGTGGCCTGGATCGCATATCGCTTTATTGAGACTGTCACAGTGATATTTATCGATGCTACTGGGTCTTGTTATTCGAAGGAAGTACTGCATTATTATGATATGTCATATATGATTTAGGTAGCCAATACACTTTTATTCATAAACTAATAACGTCATACTATATTTCCGGGTGGAATAAGTGATGATGAGTAGGATATAATATAACCCTCCTTAGGAATTATTTATTTATTAAATATCACTTGTCATCATCTACCATTACAGGTTTAAACCTAATGGGATAGGGTAGTCTTTTTACTATTACTTAACTTGGTTGTTACTTGGTTGGGTTACTTTAAATTGGGTTTTCAAATACAGAAACGGTTTTAGTGATCGCTGATAAACTAGAAGAGTTGGAGTTCTTACAAATTTATTATCTACATTATATTAGTAGGCGCAGTGGTAAGACCACCTGCGATTGTTGAGGTTTAAACAATTCTTGCTCACAGGTTAGGTGATAATTTTTTTTATCCCAAGCCCCTCCATGATTTGGAAGGCGCGTTAAGTCATCCGCAACCCACCAATCCGCATTGAGCACGCGTGGTCGAAAGTACGTCAGTGCCCCAGAATTTAAATGAAAATGACATTAATATGTAATAATAATAATTAATAATTGCATACAATCAAACCTGATGGATATGTGCATTTATCTCGGAATGGATATGGTTTACAAATGTGCTGTCTCAATAACTATTGTTCGTACATTATATACTCTATCGATTGAACAAGGTTTGGATAGTGTGCAGGGATTTTTGAAAAGGCGCCAAAACTAGGCATTACCCTTTCACTCGTATTTTTACCATTTGTTTATTTCATGCAAGTTTTATCTATATTTATCTGTTATTTATGCATTGGTATATTGTACCTTCCTATAACAAAGCATTGGCTACGCATCTGTCATTTATGAGCTAATGGTTACGTAGAGCGTAAACACAGGCGAAGTCGACAGCTGTCTATTGTATTATATTTTAGCCAATTATTTCACTACAGAACTTCAATTTTAAAATATAAAAGTGTAGAACAAAGAGATTGCTACCGACCTTTTTTGAATTTCATCGTAGCATTGTAATGTGTTCCAAATAAAATCGAAAAGCTTTGACGCGATCCCAAGCGGTTATCCCAAGCGATTTCATAAAAATAATGATACACTAATGTTGATGTTAATTTCAAGATACTGAAAGTACCCTGCTATGATTGATAAAGCTAAATTCATTAAAATTCATATCAACCATCATCATATTATTATCAAGTGATCAGGTAACCAAAGTACCTTCGCGGTAAAATAAGCTAACATGTAGGTAACCCGATTGAGCTGTTAAACAGTGGCATTTAAGCCAATAGCGTGATAGGTGACAGGACAGCTTAAAATAGAACTCTGAAACTATTGTAAAACCTGTATACATAAGTATTTTTTTCCTTTTATCACCTCATATAATATAACACCCCGTTAAATTTTATTTTTTATATGAGGAAAGATTTGTATTTTTGTATGTTCCGAATAAACTCAAAAACTACTGGACCGATTTTGACGAAAATTGGTATAGAGAATCCTTAGACCCCAAGTAGCTATAAATGATCCCAAAATTCCCACGGGAACGGGAACCACGCGGGTGAAACCGCGCCCGGCCTCTAGTTTGAAATAAACATAAATACTCGTAGCTTCTAGTCATATGAGCGAAAATGTTATTAGTTACAACAAATAATACTTTCTTATTTAAGTATCTTATATTTAACTAGCTTTCGCCCGCGGTTTCATCCGCGTGGTTTCGGTTCCTGTGGGAATATCTGGATAAAATTAGTCTATGTTACTGTCAGTCTTTTTAACTAACTCTATGCCAAAAATCAAGTCGATTGGTTGCTTAATTAGGGCGTCACGAAAGGAGAAACAAACACACTTTCGCATTTATAATATTAAGTTATGTTATGATAAATATAAATAATATTAATATATAAATATATGACGACCTCCGTGGTAGAGTGGTATATACACCGGTTTTAAGGTGTCGCTTACTCTGAGGTCCCGGGTTCGAATCCCGGTAGGGGAAAAGTTTGTATGATGAATACGAGCATTTGTACCTGAGTCATGGACGTTTATGTATATTTCTACACATAAATACTTATATGTATAATTATATGTATTTATATCCGTTACCCTAGTATCCAATAGCCTTACAGTGCTTACTTTGAGGCTAGGTTAATTGGTGTGAGTGTAAGAAATATAAACGCATAGAAAGTAATCCCAAATACACACTACGAAATAAAAACAAGCTTATCATTCCTACGTCTCGACTTAAGCTACACTCTGCAAGCACACTAGCTATGGCTATAAAAATATATAATAAAATACCGGAACATATAAAAGACATAGATAAAGATAAAGAATTCAATGATAAACTTAAACAATTACTTATTACCAAAACTTATTATACAGTTAGTGAGTATTTGACCGATACGTCTTTAAAATAATATTTGAAATTAGCAACATACACTCTAGCAATATTATGTTATGTTTTTTATAATAAATAATTTTATTTTGTAACAAAAATGAGTATAGTGCCCTCTACTTATACTTATACTTATATTTGTCATGTCCAATCCGGACCCATAATGTTCTCATCTATTTTTAAGACCTTGTATACTTATGGAGTGCAATAAACTGATTGAATTGATAAAAAAAAATATATATATATATATATATATATATATATATATATATATATATATATATAAAAATATAGTTAGGATTTGCTCTAAAAACATTTACTTTAAGCACTAATACCAAGACAGAATAAAGCTTTTAAGTACAAGATTTTTCTTCGAGTAATTATATTCTCATGAGAAGTAAGCAAAAGAGTTGGAAAATAATAATCTTCAAGAGTAAGGACATTAAGGCAAGTAATTTACGCAGGTAGAAAGTAGTTCCTTCACTCGATTAATCTAAAAAAATCCCAATCTCTATAATGGCATCTTTAAAAAAGTATTATACAAACCTGGCGTTGAATAAAGAACGAAACGTAAAGTAAATCGCTCCATACATGATCCATCAAACGAAAACTCGCTTGCATTTATTAATTTTTGACATAAATGTCCGCCATTTTGAATTGGAGCAGCTGTCGGGGTCGTTGACCTGTTTTTTATGGTACACCCAGGTAGAAGACTTCGCATTCTATGCATGGTAATAGAAGCTTTCGAGTTGAGTTCGTAACGTAATTTTTTTTATTATTTAAAACTTTTAACAATATTTCTCAATGACATTGAACTGAATTTTCATGATTGTAAAATTTTGTTCAACTATCGTAAATTTTATCAATAAAACATTATAAATATTTGAGTCACTTCTTTAGTTGTCTTCTGTCTAATTCCATTATTCTGGGTCAGACCCCCAAAAGCTTTAAATTTATATATTTCAAAGGTGAAATATGAACACTCTAACTACCGTATAATTTCGTGTTGTTAATAAAAAGCTAACCTTAAAATTAGTCATAATTTTAACTTCATGATTTTAATTCATCCTTCCGTTTATTCCTAAAAAGAAGGGTTTGACAGTCAATTTAATGTCTTCTATGAGTGTCGCTGTTTCATTTCGTATAGAGACTTTTTAAATATTTTTAATAAATCTTGTCCTTAAACTTTTGCGACATCGATATTGCTACTTGTAAATTAATTTACTGGTTTACTAAAAAACACCTAGTCCTTAGGTCTCCACTACTTATTTTTTTTCTATCTTTTATTATCTGTATTTTAATAGCGTAGCGAATGCAAAATAAAATGATAATGCTACTTTTCTTGTGTTTAGTATCGAGCCTTAAAGCTGGAAAAACAATAGAAAACTATTTTATGTTTTTTTTTTAATTTGGACCAGATTTCTAAAGGTCGTGGGTTCGAGTCCTACCTGAGAATTCACTTGTGACTGAGTTGTTTTTTTTTCCAATATTTTTCTATTTAAAATTTATCATAGATAGAAAATTAGTTGATAAGCACTTGACTATAGTTACAATTCTGCACTATGATTCACTTTGTGGTATTTCCATTGTCTAAATTTGGATATTTCAACATTGATCGCAATCAGTTAAGTAGTAGAATCGTTATATTTTAAGACTTATAACTGACATAGACGTGTTGACTCATAAAGTGTATAGTAACTAATTGAATTTATTCCTTTTTGTCGTTATTTGTTCACGTTATTTAACGTGATGATGTCATTAAATTAACATCAAAATAATTGAGTTTCGTGAAAACAATTTTTTATCCCTTGGGCTTTTCACAGAGAGCTTAAATTCTTGCTATATTTTTGTGTTCAGTAGGTATACCAGAAAAGCTATTTAGATCATAAAAGTTTTGACTAGGTACTGACGTTTATTCCAGAAAACCTATTTAGATCATAAAAGTTTTGACTATGTACTGACGTTTATTCCAGAAAACCTATTTAGACCATAAAAGTTTTGACTAGGTACTGACGTTTATTCCACATAAATATCAAAAAACAACCTAAACAAAATGCGTGAAATAAACCTGTCTCATTTATTTATATATTTTAAATCACCTTTTTTTTAAACAATTTCTACAATAGTAAAAAAACAAATGTACAGCATAAAGCACACAAAATATAATTAAAGTCACATTACATTACATTGTATAAAAAACAAACATACAGACGAACAGAGAAACTCTTCCTTTTTTAAGTCGGTTAAAAATCAGTATAATTGCAGAACAAGACCAATCTTAGTTGGAAACAACACAGAAACAGAAGCACTAAATTTATGTCAATAATAAACACCATAGGCTAAAAGAAAAATTACGTTCAACACCATGAAACAAACTCAAAGCGAAAACTGCCAATTAATCATATTTTCTGAAATACAAAAAAAACATGATTCTACTGACATTTAAGCGCATAGCTTAGAAGTTCGGAATTCCACCATAATGGGCCATAGGAAAGGTTAGCCAACGGAATTGAAATATCAAAGGCTCTCTATACATATGAAATAATAACCTACTCGTCACATCAAAGCTCTACAGATGTTTATTATAAAAAAATACTATCGTCTTTATACTTATGACTAGTTAACGCTCGCGAATTTATCTGCATTGACTAATTTAATCTTGGACCAAATATCTCAAACCTTTTTATAACTTTTTGTCTTTGCATATTACAATGCTATTTTTATGCGATAAATATTTAACAACAAAATATACTAGAAAAAAGCAACTAGTCTCATGTCGCCCTGACGGGATTTGAACCTGCATCCTTGGGAATCCAGAGGAAAATAGTGCATTGGGCCGGATTCCCAAGGATGCGGGTTCAAACCCCGTCAGGGTGACATGAGACTAGTTGCTTTTTTCTAGTATATTTCCTTGTTTAATATTTATCTCAAACCTTACTTACGATTCATGCATGTATAAACATTTCACTTTAAGTTGAGCTTGAGTCGTTTTCAACTTTAAATTCTCAATTCAGAAATCGGTCATAACCATGGCACTGAAGAGTTTCTTGCCTCTTGGTATCAACCAATTTGACCAGCTCATAAATGATTAGTTGCCTCATGAAGGCAAGCAAGAAGCTTGCGGAAGTCTTAAGTGTTTTAATAGTGATAAAAGTACTTATATGGTTTTTCTAAGCCTATACAATCTTACTCTCTTCGGCAGTTAGAGATATAATATAGCCAGTTCCTAAGTAGGTGAGAATAGTGATTAACAATAGGTTCATTAAATCACTTTAATTTTTTTTACAGTATAGCTTAAACGTATAAAAACTGAACTGTATTTGTTTGATTCAAATACGATAAGTAGTTTCGGATTTACAACTTTTCAAACTTCAAGATTCGTGCGCTCTTTGCGTGACGTCATTGTATACCGTTTCATACAAAGAAGGCGACTCTTTGATCAAATCGGTCAAGCGTGAGCCGCAAGCTGCATACAAAGCGTTATAAAGTGACGTCACAAAATAAAACGCCTACTAAAAAATTAAATATCTCTAGAAATATACCAATATAGAAAAAAATTAAACTTATTTTTTTTATTTTTCATGTATTACATATAAATCTAAAAGTACTGTTAATCCCATTTCTGGGAGAGGCTCACTTTTTAATCTTCAGCCTTATCAATACTGAATATCAGAGGAGCAATTCTCGCGCCTTCGACATCTCTAATTCGAAATTTTTTGGAGCCAACATTCACTATTAAAAACTATTAAGCTTATAGAATTGTCAAAGATTATTAAAACTAAAGGATTTTGACAGTAGTATAGATTTAAATAACATTTTCAATAAAGAAATTATGGTTTGAAAAATGTCGAATTCGACATAACTCAGCGCTAGAATTGCCCCCCAGGTATGCTGAAGGCTAAATTAAGAGTCTTCCCGTCGTTAAAAAAAAATCTAAACACTTGAATTAAGAATCAATAAAGTATTTTCTTTAAATCTTAGATTTTTTTAAATTCTTAATTATAATTACTGAATCATCAGCACTAATTACTCAACAATTGTTTTTGCAGTTCGTAATGACTAAAAATTACCATAGACATTTATCCACATTCGCTCTATGGTTGCGCACGCGCTAGCAGCTGCGCAGGTAACAAGCATCAGGAAGTAGGTACCATATGTCCGTGCCAGCTGGCGTGGATGGATTTATCACATTGTTCCATTAACGGCTCATATCCCAACACTATGTCTTTGCTTTAAAAAAGGTTTTAAAAAACAGTATCGATTTTTTAATACCGTTTCCAAATTTTTTATTTTGGTAGTAACTTTTTTGAAGCTCTATTCTAAAATAGCACCTTCAAAACATATATCGCATGCAGATTGTTTTGATCAAATTAAAAATGTCCCCTAAAAATGAAATATAGGTTGGATTATGGGCGTATCCTTATTTATTGTGCGAATATAGTAAAATCGAATTACAATAGTTAATGAAGCAAGATAATAGATTGAAAAACCAACCAAATATTACTTTGGCATCTAAAAATACTAGGTTCACACCAAGTCGTTGTTATATGCATTTTCGTATTTTAAATGACGACTCAATATTTTAAAAGTAAATTACGTTAAGTAAATTTGATAACCACCAACAAGCCATCCAAACTCTAAATATATTCCATTATATTGGAATGTTTACAATTTACTTAACAAAAAACTTTATTGTTACAGGTAAGTCATCAGTCAATTTCAGAAACAACAGGAGTGGCAGGATGGCGACGGACCTCAGAACTATTGCAAGGTAACAGGAGTCGTAGTTAGAGTAAAACCAAACAGACCCTAGAATCCACGTTGTTTTGTTTATGTTATTTTTGTTTAGAAACTAGAAAAATCATATACTTCATGTTGAAAATTCTATAAAAACGTATACGACTATTAATTAAAAACAATTAAATAATCAAAACCCTGATAACCGCTTAGAAAACGCAGTAGTACAAGATTCGGTTTTTAGGTTTGCAATTCGTATATTACTGAGCGCCAACGCCGCGCACATTCAAATAAAAAAAAAAATATTCTTAAAAAATCTTATGGCAGGGGTAACACAAAGTTAGCTGAAATATTTAACCTTCATTGTATTTTATAAAAAGTATGTTACCAAGAAAAGAACCAAAGATGTTCAGCAAACTCATTTATTTTTAAATTTCGACTTTCCAAATGTAATGAGTTTTCTGATCGTAAAAAGTAATAAGCACTTGAGAAGCTTAGCGATTTAACAAGCTGGCCACAAATCGGACTAATTATGAAAAAAGAAAAATCGCGCTGTGGTCCCGTAATTAAAGGAACGGCAACAGGGCATTTGCGTAGAATACGGTTGCGGGGAAAAATGCAACGTCGCATTTTCACCCTCGACGCCCCCGCGGTGACTCATTCAACCTTTTAGCCCGTGACGTGATGCCGATATATGAGTCGTAGAAATCGCCGAAATATTTGACTCTATCTTGTTAACTTTTGGTGTATAAATCTTGCGGGAAACAAATGAATCACTTACAGATCGGGCAATGGCGATCGTGTCCGAATGGGTACACATCTTACAAAACTAAAAACGTTGAGACATATAATTTCCTCCACATTTTAGACTAGTTTAGAAGTTCCCAAACAAATTGAAAGCCTTATTTTGTAAAAACTTCTTTAAAACATAAATAAAAGTAAACCTCGCAACGGCTTGCTTAAATATACTAGAAAAAAGCAACTTGTCTCATGTCGCCCTGACGGGACTCGAACCCGCATCTTTGGGAATCCGGCCCAATGCACTGACCAATTATGCTACAGAGACCTACGAGAAGACGTTGAAATTCTCTAGTAATTTCTCTAGACAAGTTGCTTTTTTCTAGTATATTTACTTGATTAAAAATTATCACATAAAAATAGCATTGTAAAATGCAAAATTAAAAAGTTATAAATATAGGCTTGCTTAAAATTTAGAAGAAAAACAAAGTAGTTACTATGGATAAAGGATCTTCTCGACAGCAAAAGTGTCGCCAGGTGCGATCTCACACTAAATTAGCAAATAATTTATCAGCCATTGTGTGTTGCACAACCAAATCGCAGCTTTCGTTGCACAAAAACGTGCAACACAACACAATCTGCACAAAAGGCTTTTACCTGTTTTTTTTCACCAATTCTCGACGACAATGCAACTTTATTCGGTTATCTAAGCTGTCAAATGTCAACAAGAATGCCAGCAGAGATGAACTTGAGATAGAATCGTATTTTTGAAGGAACAAAGTTCATTTCATAAACTTTGTTCTGCAGATGCATTCATCTAATGCAATGGTCCAGACCACGATTTATTGTTGCTTTAGAAGTTGCATTACTTACTTTTATTTTCTTTTAATGTCTCTGGACTTAAGCTCACTTCGTGACTAATACTGGATACCTAAATACCTAATTTAAAAAATATGAAATTGAAATGAAATACGCAATTAAAATATTTGAAGCAATTATTATTTTATTCCACAAAGCTCTTTAAAAGCGATTTTCGTAAATTATTTAAAAGCTCCATGATCATCAATTCCATTCTATTGCCTACACAACATTAAAATATCTCATTAAATATAAAAAAATACATCCAAATCTTTTTACAACTTTTTACTACCGGTCACTTACAACACTCATAAAACAAAAGAACATCCGTGCACTGAGCGCACGCCACGCGCAGAGCAAAAGCAAGATGGCGTGCGTCCGGCGGCCATGCCACTTCCGCAGCCGCATCCGCCGAAACCCGACTCCTGCGCAGCCAGGCCACAGCCTTAACCAATCGATTTGCGAACCGTGAACTTATATTTAAAGACTACAGTACAGGATAAAAAAGTAAAACGCACAATTTATCACGTTCTGATACAAAACGTCAGGTGCTTGCCAGTCTTTCTTGTAAAATGGCGGCGTTCCCGCTCTTTTTGTTCTTTATTCAATTTTAAACACGATGACATTTAGTTTTCAGAGTTAGAACTTTAATGATTTAAGGACAGGACCTGTGGCAAAAACGTTAATAGACAGTATTTTTATACATAGGATTTAAAACAGGAATAACTATTGTCTAGTTTATTTTCTTTTATCCTTACGTTTTGACCTTACATTTCCTGCTGTTATACAAATTCTTGTAGTACTTAGAGGAAATTCACAAGTCGTAGTCTGTGTTTTTTTTTTTTACTTTTATTGATGTCTTTAAAATGCATGTGACGAATGTTTTTTGATCAAAATCCTGTTAGACACGAGTGAGAAACTCGGTGAGAAAAGAAAACTTTGAAGTATAAAACAGCTTACATCTATGTCGACAAATTAAGGTAACGACTCCTCTTAAAGTACCTTATCCCAAATAAGTTTCAATTAAAACGCAACGCGAAGTGAATTATAAAACTGTAAAATGTATGAAAAGTATTCAACTCTCCCCCCTTTGTGCGTCGATAGTCGTGAGAATGAGATAGGCGTATATGTCCGATCTCGTCTTTCATTTCGAGGATGACACTTCCGAGAATCGTCAGAGCTTTTGAAGTATTTCAAATGCCCCACACACAGTACCGTTAGTTTACTACGAATGGGTTTTAATTTTTTTGTGTCTCACTCATACCTTTTCTTCGTGCCTCCCCTCAAATTACCCATGCGAATCTATAAACATACAACTATTAAGCATTCGCATCTCAAGTTTTGAATGAATAATGAGATTGCTTGCTGTTAGCAACAACTTTTTATCCTTGTAATGTACACGCTTTAGAATTTACTTAAAAGAAAACGATGCATTGATTTGATGAATTATAGAAATCTTTTGAGTTGCACGATAACTTTAACAAATTCGTGGTTGTGACAGGCGATAACAATATACATTTTCCGATTTAAAACAACAGTTATCGACAAAATGAGATTGTGCACCAACCCTTATTTTTAGAGACTTGTCAAAACCTCTTTTGAAATAAGAATTCGTTATGTTCCAAATTCAAATAACGGGTCTTGTAGTAGTGGTCGAGAGAGCAATGTTAAAAATTTCGATTTCGGAACGAACTAGTCGTGCACCACCCCCTTCAAATGTCGACGAACGGGGAGGTGAGCCGTGCGACGTTGCCAAAACGGAAAGTGAAATTTCGTCACACTCTCCCTCTCATTCACTCACACCACCACACGCTCAGAATAGTTCACTCCTCGTAACTTTTCGGTGTGTGCGCGTAATTCGGCAGACGAAGTGTCTCCGTGTGCGTTTGTTTTGATGAATATTGTACGCAGGCTTATCCATGTGTGCGTTAGACGAATTGTAAGAGCGTTGCAATATACCTACGTTTCGACGCTTCCGTGTTCGATCGACTTTCGTAGACGACGACTTGCGTCGTGATTCTGAACAATTAAAGTTATTAAAGGCAAGGAAAAGAGAATTCTTTTTAGCGACTTCTAAATTGCTTTGTTGAAACGAATTTAGTTTTCCTGCCAGACATCGTAGCGTTTTAATTTTGTCTATGATTGTTCTTGCCACGCTTTTAGTGGAATTAGGAGGGGTTTTCTTCATAAAAGGTTTTTCGAACTTTATTTTCGAACTTTTAACCACGTTATAATGCTCTTTCGATTCGTGGAGCTATCTTCACTAATCTAATTTTGTGCCGTGTGAAATTATCGTAAAATTGAAAATAAATTTCCAAGCAGATATTTACGATAAAAGTAATTTTCTTCGTGTATAGGTTCCCAAGTTAATAGCAATCGTAATGGGTCGGTAGTGGTATCATCGAATAAGCCATTGACCTTCAAAGTGACGACTGTGTAGAGGCGCTCGGCGCTCGAGGCGCGAAAATCCGATAACTTTCGTGTCGACCCCGCCCCCCTCTCCCCACCACCTCCCTTTAATGGCATAAAAAATCAATTTCCCGCCTAAATTACGCCGAGTCGACAAATTGCGAACGCGTCTAGTCTATAATCGAGTGTTTTTCACATTTCTATTTAGGTTTCTTATAATGTTACCTATTGTTAAGTAGGTTCCTATTCGAACTCGTACGAGGGACAGGAAAAAATGTGGCTAAATTTATGTGCATGTGAAATAAAGTTCTCGAGTCGGAATTAATAAGATCGTTTATCAAAACTTTACAGAATCGTAAACAACATCTTAAATCAAGGAATAAATTCGGAGAATACCTTTGATTTACATGCTTACACCTTTGAAGAAGTGAGTTATAAACATACAATACAAGTCAATCTGTGACTAACAGGATAAATTTACCCACCTTGTTTTTAGACTGATAAAAATTTCAAAACCCCAAACAGAATATCAATTGAAAAAAGAAAAAAAGAGATGTTCTAAACCGTTTTTACAGCAAAAGTGAAAACGTCAATTTGAAAAAGGAATACTAGTTCCATAAAAATTTGGTAGAAGTTCGAATCTGTTCGAAATTCAAACTCCCGTACAACCGAACCGTTGGGCGCACACAGAGTACATTTACATGTATGTGCAGCGTCCGCGTGACCTTGGCGCGACGGTGAAAGTGACGCCCCCCGCCCTCCGGGACCTTTCGCGATCCACATGGAGGGTTTAATACCACCTAGACAACCTTATTTGTATTTTCTTACCTTCGGCATTCACATGGAGGATGTTATACCACAAAGGCAACCTTATTGGTATGACACACTTGTAAATTGATTATTTTTTGTCATAAACAGGCTTCTTCTGGGCGAACTCGCTCCATCTTAGACCTCATCTACGCTACTCGAGATACCCAGATTGAGGTCAAGAGTAAACCCATTAAATATTAAAAAAAACCGGAAGGCCGCATGGAGAATTGGACACCACCTACCTAGACACCCTTATTGGTGTTTACAGTTATACATTGCTTTTTTTAAAGTAACCTCCGTAAAAAGTAAAGTTCCGCTTTTCGCATTGAGGATTTAAATCACAGACAATATTATTGATGTTTTTACAGTTATAAATTGTCTATTTTCTTTCATAAAACCTTTTTTTTATGAGCGACGGGGAGACTCAGCCTTCATCAATCCAATCAATCCAATTATATTTTTCAAGATTATGAAAAACTACTAGCCAAATCCTCGTAAAAATGATATGGGACCACACTTGAACTATGTTCTATCAGTTAAAAAAAAGAATTATTAAAATCGGTTGACAACTGACGACGTTATATTAAAACATACTTAAAAAGAAAAAAATATACAGGCGACTTGGGAACCTCCTCTTGTTTTTGAAGTCGGTTAAAAATACGAACTTTTCGCATGGAGAACCGACTATCATTTTGACTTTTTGGGCTGTTTTGAAGCTTTTAAAGTTTGGAACACTGTCTTAGATTCACAACATTGTCAATAATATACAGAAATATCATACAACTTTAAACACCACTCCGATTGAGATTCCAACTATTTTAACATCTTCCAGAATTGTACCTACAGGTATGTTTAAATACATAAAGTAAATATTTGTCAAATTGTTAAATAAACTAATTTTTGGAAAGATATTCTCCATACCTGCATTAAGTCATTTTGAGAAGCTACGGGGGCTTCTAGTTAAATTTCAAAAATAGAACAGAATTAACCCGTATTCATAATATACCTTAAAATAAAACAACATATTTAAGAGCGGTAATAATCGCTCATACAATTTCAATACACACATACATAACACGTAGCAAAACCTATTAAGTAGATGAGCTTAGCGACTACGAGACTCGTAGCTCGTAGCCGGCAGCTACGGAGGCTTTCTTTTATTAAAACGACTATTTCCGAGGAATTTTTCTTCCTGTATCTTACTTATATTTTCTTGTAAGCATTCTTTTGATATTTTTAACGCCCTAGGGATTTTACTTTGTGATGTTTAAATTTTAATATTATGTTAAATGTGGTAATAGATTTTCAATTTATTTTTTTATTGCTGGTAATACTTACAAGTCTCTGCCTACTGCTACTTTTAGTGATGTAGTGTGTTCATTTAGTTAGGAACTAGTTAAAAATAATTAGTTCCGAATTAGTTATCGATGCGTTGGAAAATCTAAAAAAAACAATTGTTCCTATTAATCACACCGACCTGCGCGGCGTAGTCATTTCTTTTGCAATGTAATTACTTCTAATGTTGTTTCAGTACATTAGAACACCTCGGCACGTCTGTCAGCAAATAAAAGATCATCAAACTCCTTTGGCAAAAAAAACATTTGCCATATTTCCGTGTGTACTTGATCCCCGAAGGTTGCATCCATTGAAACGTCATGGTGACCTTGAAATAACAGCATTACCCCGATAGACATTTTGATTCCCTTTGCCATATCAGCACACAAAACAACATCATACTCTTTTTTTTTTAATTACACTTTTTCACTTTTTCCCCAAAAAATTACAATGTCTACATTTCCCTGTGTACTAAAACACCGAAGGTTGCATCCATAAACAGGGCGTGGTGACCTTGAAATAACAGCATTACCCTGATTGGATTTCCTTTGCCATATTAACAGCACTCCTCAAAGCACGACCGACCGTCAGCAAAGAAAAAACATTTTTAAAACAATCCTGTCCCAAAATAGCAGTGGGCACATTTCCGTGTGTACTTGAACCCCGAAGGTTGCATCCATAAACAGGGCATGGTGACCTTGAGATAACAGCATTACCCCGATAAGGGTAGGGTCAGACGCGCGCCAGACGGCCCGAGGGACCGCCCTCGTAAAGAGGGATATGCCAGTTCCGTGTGGCCGAAGGGAAATGCTTCTTCGACACATTTGAGAAGTGATATGCGATGTTCTATTGTTTACGATTGCCCAATAAGGAGTTTTTCACGACTGCCATAAAGGAGTGTATTGTCTTCAGGGTTGTATGTTTGTATGTATGTGAGTTTCTATAATCTATGATAACTTCTAATTATGCCTTAACGTGTTTAATCTATGAGGTTTTATGAACTTGTTACACCCTGTACAGAATTTGGGATGACGCTGCGACGCCATTTTCAAACGTGTTTTTTTCTTCATATAGAAATTTGCTTTTTGGTTCTTCTTATTAAAAAGTCTCTTGCGGTTGGATTCTACGAATCCATAGCGCAGCTTTCCTTACATTAAAATTATGTCTGCATGACGATTACGTTATCCACTTCCACTTCTTATGATTCTCACTCACTACGACGTTCGCAAATCACGCTATTGCCACTAAATGCCAGTTCGTGACGTCATAAAGCTTTTCTTGCAAACGAAGTGTGTTACTTACCCTAAGTATCGTGTCTTTTGACAGTCCTACGAACGTACGAGTGTTGTAAACATTTAAAATTAGAACGCGTCGTTGCAAGTGTGGCCAGTCTGTGCACCGGGGACGTCATAAAACCCCGCGTTTAAACCCCGCGGCCCGCCTAATCCGGCGTTCCAGAGTCGAGGTCAAGTTCAGACAAGCCCCTTTGTAGCTTATTACGATAAAGCTAGAAGTAATTACTTAATTTCTTCACACGCTGTTTGTTGTATAAAGAGCGTGGTTCAATAGAGCCATTTTTTTTTTATCTTAAATTTTAGAATGTCAACCCCATCACGAGCCAAATCATAGAAATCTAATAGTTATTTGTAGTTCAATTGGAGTAGTTTTCTACGTTAGTTCCATTAGGATAGAAATAAGGCATACATTATAAATAAATAAATAAATAAATATTTGCATACAATCACACCAATTATCTAGCCCACGTTAAGTTTCATGAAGAACTTGTATTATGGATACTAGATAACGGATAGACATACTTATATACTTTTTTTTTGTAATTAAATTAGTATGTAACTTAATATACATATTAAACACCCAGAACAAGACAAATAGACATGTTCATGCACACAAATATTTATGTTGTCCGGGGATCGAACCCGGGACCTCTGGCGCAGAAGGCGGGGTTAGTACCCCTGCGCCAAACAGGTCGTCAAAAACAAAAATTATAACACCTGAGACAGAATATAACGCCAATTTGATATAGTAACATTCCCAATATTTGTAAAGATAGCCACCGTACTAAAATCGCGACAAAAAACACTAGTTTCTTACTATCAGCAATTGAGCAAACATTCGTAAAAAGTATGCAAAAGAATCACACACCACGAAATCGAAAATCAACCGCACACCGCTATACCTATCAAAATAAGGTAACGTACAAATGGTTGACACCGCGGGTGACGGCGGCAAGTGGCGCCCCCGCTGTCAATCTATGAACCCGAATGTCGCAGCGATTTTCCCTCGCAAAATAGATATTACACTTTCACCCCTTTTTCGACGAAAGTAATGCGTATCGCCTGGAGGTTGTATCTGGAACATCGATTTTGCTGTGTCATCTAGAAGTCTAGAATATACCAATGAAAAAATGATTAGGCAAATAATATTATCTTGTAATACCTTACGTAAAGAAAAAAAACGTTCCTTATAACGCAACGACATAAAAAAAGAATAAAAAACAACAGAGAAAAATTAAAATCATTACAAAAAAAAGGCATTACAGTTCTAAGTGTTTCTTTTGACAAAAGAGTCGTATTTTTACCTTTATAATAGACAGACTGCATTTTCTGAACCCAAAATTTCTTCATTCATCACCCGCCGTTTCCACTTCGCACGAAGTGCTTTTAACTGTTATTCTCACTGAAATATTCCTTTTTCTCCACTCTGGAACATTTTAGTGTGGAAGAAAACTTAAAAATGGCGCTTCATTCCGGCTGTCGAGAATTCGACATTTCCAATATGGCGAACTTTTAATCAGGGATGGGTTTTCAAGCGTATGCTTTGTAACTTTAGGTATAAGTATATGGTACAGGTATTTTCAGGGTGGAACATACGAATGTGACAAGTTTATGGACTTAGTTTTAAAAACTATGTATTTAAAAAGAGGATACGACGGCCCGTGACACCATTTCTTTTAATTCAAAATTCAATATATTCAAAAACCCATTCTATTTTGAAAAACTATCCTTCCGCCCGTGACTTTGTCCGCGTACACGCAATTTGAAACTAAAGTTACCTATGTCTATCTCCAGCGTTCTGTCTTCATAGCAAATATCATAAAATTCCTAACCATTGATGCCAAAATTGGCACATTTCTTTTACATTGCTATTTCTCAATAGTGCCAAGACTATTACCGTTCATTAGGCTACCACCGGACACGCGCGGCGTGGCCTACCCTCCGATGTGACCTTGAGGGGACGGAACGAAATCACCCCATATTCCGTTATTTAGTCTAGACTAGTGAGGGCGGACGAGATAATTATTTGAATTAAGAATGGCAGATTTGACGTATAAAGAGATTGCATACGATCTTTTTATTTTTTTTCATGTCGAAATTAAATTTCGAATAGCTGAAATTGAATTAAAAAAAAAACAATATTGTTGTCTTTTTCGGGATTCAAATTGCTAGTAACTGTTCCATATTCCATTTTTATAAGTCCCTGTTACCAATCAAAGCTATAAAAAAATCGTCTCCTTTTTTATTAAAGCTCTGCGGTTTATGGAATTGTTTTCAAGCACTTGCTTATTCTTGTTTCTTGGGGAGATGTGTACGAAATAATCGAATTCAACTCCCAGAAGCCTTCCTAGTAACTTAAAAAAACAGGAAAAAATAACAACAACAAAAATAGGTTGAATTGAAACCATTAAATAAACTCCACCGCTGCGACAAAAGCCAAAGAAAATTAAGCAAAACAATAACTCAAAATTCACCACAAACAAAACGGGCACATCTCAAAAATAGTCGAAAACTTGGACAATTAACTGTGGGGAGTTGTTAGATTTATTATTATAATACGGGAGCAAAATCTGGAGTTAGTCAACTCGGCCTATTGTCGGGTTATGTAACACAACGTCTATTGTGAGCAAGTGAGATATTAAATTGTAACTTTGCCAGATAGCTCTGTTTGTTATACTGTGAGGATATCTGTACTGTAATTTGGCTGGAACTACCGAGATATTTCGTACTATGTAAATATAAATTTATATCTAAACTAAAGAACACAAGATCTTAAGTTTCTTCGCGCACTCATAATTGAAATAAAACAACTTTTGCGGATTTTAAATGCACTATATTTACCCGAAACATATATTATTATTTGGTACTATATTTTTGGGTTTTTTAGGGTTTTTGGATTTCTCGATGTTTTTGCACCTTTTCAAGTCAACCCAAATCAACCAATGCAAATAATTTATTTCAACACAACAAGAGGTTAGAAGTAAGTAGTAAATTGGCTGTAACGCGTCACCAACCCCAATTTTTCTTCATTTTTTTCGCGAAACACAGAAGCAGTCGATTTATAATTATCTATCATTGGTCGATTTTGAAACTCTTCGCAACAGATTTTCAGTACTAAATACTCATTACTGTAATACTTTAAGAAATATTTCTTTGAGAAAGAGAAGAAAAACAAATTATCACAATCTCACATTATTATCTGTGATGATAATTTTGACATTACCTTCTTCGAGATAAATCGATATTGCTGTATTGGCCACATAGAGCCACACAGCGAGCAGCGGCCGGTAAAAGTTGCATGAAAATCCATATCTGTTGTGTTTAGCGGACAAATAAATCACATAGTAAACTCATATCTGTCGTGTAAATAAAAAATGGAACGATCTTTCACTCGGAAATATGGCAACCAAGGAGGTAACTCATCAAAGGTTTTATATATATTTCGAACTGGCTTGCAAATAGAAAGCTCTTTTAGAAAAAAAAAACAAGAAATTAACACTTTAACGCGGGAAAAAAATGTTGTTCATTGTTCGTCTCATTTCGAAAAGTAATTTTAATTTCCGCGCCTTATTTGAGAAAAGTACTATACAAGCCTTGGCCACAACTAGGCATTGATAGACTTACGTTTGTGTGCCTCGGCTTTGCCACGGCCCACATTTACACGTTCGTCCATCAATGCCTCTTTTGCTGGCCGCTGCATTAAGGGCCCGCTATAGGCCAACGAAAATCAGTTTGCTTTACATGATCGTCTGTAATATCAATATTATTGAAAAACTGAATTTCAAATTAAGATGCAGCAAACTACAGGACTAACACTAGTGGCTATGTTACTCAAAAACACGATTGCATAAAATTTTCTCGATAGAAAAAAATTGCGAAGTTGCCTCCAAATCACTATAATTAACACGATAAACTGCATTCAAGTAATACATTAAAATAAAGCTTGGAACTTTTTAGTATAATTACACCATAGATAGGGAAGGGCTTATGTTATATATTTTTTGTAAATAACCTTTAAATATCCTTTAAAAAAAGAATGTCCTTCGTTTCTTCATTCCGGACCGACCGAATGGGGCCGGAGAATTATATAGTAAATGCTGCCTTATTTCTATGCAGCATACTTTGCAGTTCGCCGTTGCAGTTATTACTTTTGCTTTTGGCCTAGTGCTCGCCCTTAATATACTATTTTTCATCGCTCTTGTAAACCTCTGATGCCTGATACAATCGGGGAACCTCCCAGTACAGTTTTTCAGGGAATTTTACATATTTCACAAATAATAGACCATTAAGAGGTTTTTCTTCATTTGAGTAATGAATTATTTATTTATCCTTCGATCTAAGAGATTCTTTAAAAGATTTGTTGAAAGAAATTAATATACTAACTTTAACGAGACAATACATCTATGATAATATAGTATATGTAAGGAAACATCGTGATTTATTTATTAAGCAAAGCGATGTTCATAATTTTAATACTGGAAATAAGAATAAGCTTGCCGTTCCAAGATTTCGATTTGAAAAAAGTAGACGCTCGTTTTTTGGGAAAGGCATAGCCTTCTTTAATAAAGTTCCACAAAATGTGGTTGAGCTGCCTTTGCATAAATAAAAAAAAAAACATGTTAAAAAGACGCTTTTAAGCAAAGGTTATTACAAGGTAGATGATTATTTAAAAGACCACAATGCATGGATGTGATACTAACATAACAACATAACTATTGTAAATGTATAAAAGGAAAATATTATAATAACTGAGTATGAGAAAATTTTCCTCCTATATTTAAAATTTAAGACTGTAGATTTGTGTCTGGCAACAACATGTTTCTTTGTAAATGTTGTTGTGTCTGGTAAAGCTAATAAGTTTCTTACAGCCGTTTTTCTTGTCAGTTAAAAGATGTCCTGAATGGCTGGTAGGGAAAAAATCACTTATCTATAAGTCTATTTGAATAAAAATATTTTGACTTTGACTTTGTACTTTCCGAGAGAACGTTTCCCAAAAAAACTACACTGGTCAACTGGTCTTCCCCGATTGTACCTCAAATTCCCTCACTTGCAATCCGTGCAAACTCTTACATTGAACCTCCTAGAACATACCTTTTTAGTGCTATATTTATATTATATTTTCCTCGGCGATATATTTTTAAAGGAAGAAAAATTACTTTGATCCTTATAATTATTACACGGTCCAGTTTTTTTGTTGGAGAATGTCACTGAGATAAAAGGATATTTTTGTTACTTTCCCTAGAAATGGGTGGTCTTACCTATAATTAATTTCATAATTTACGAACCCTTTTTACATTATTTTCAGACTTTCTAGGGCGCTTTAAAGTTCTAAAGAAAACACGATTTTCTAGTTCATTGAACTTTTAAACTTCCCTTAAAGTGTGCTTACTGATTAGATTAGGGTAAAAATTATGATCCGCAAATTGAGAGTTTTTACCTCCTTCATTAAAGGGAGATTAGCACATCTTAAATAAAGGATGGAGGGAAAAATACACCCAAAACCTCCATAGATGAGACTACCCTTGTTTGAAAGATAGCACATCCATGATCCTCTGTGCCAATGCGCACCGAATTCTAGCCCGGAGATCTCTATTCAAGGTTGAATATGCGCATCTTACTGGGCATTATAAAAAACGTCTTAGTAGATATTTTCTTATTATTTTTTCTCATATGACAAAATCAAACGGTGGGTATTTAATGACTGGGTATTTAAAAGCAATTTCGCACTGCGATCGATCCGAATCCGAGAAAATTCTTTACAAATTCGTTACGTTCGATTTAATTCGTTACGTTGAAACGTCAATAAGGGCCGGTTGTTTGATCGGTTTTTTTTAACTATTAGACGTATGGTACGTACATTTTGACGTTTTGGTTACCATCGGACACGGAATCGGATTTGAATTCTATGCTTTCTCTTTGTCTATTCTGAAGTGGTTGACAGTGACAATGGATACATTTCGCTATTGGGAACGTTTACGACTGTTTGTGAATAAGGCCGCTGATAAAAAAACCGGGCCTGTCATTCAAAACACAAACTTTGCTATCGAAATGGTTGTTGTCATTCGAGTCCGGAATCCGTAAAGAGGTTGTATAATTTTCTCTGTGGACCTGTGACCGAGGTCAGTGCGGACGGACCCTTGACCTTTTTGCACCTGGAAGGATAGCTCATTTGTTTTACACGCCGTTGCCGATGCGATGGGTGAGAAAGATCCACTTTTTAAGTAAGACGTCTTTATGTTGTTACTTGAGAAGATTCTGGGTGTAGTAATGTGACGACCCACCTAATGAAACACTAACGACTATCTTGTGTACGTAAATACAAAAAGGTCTTGGCACTGAAAGCAATAAAAACATTGTTAGTTAATAAACCGCCTCTGTGGTCTAGTGGTAACAACCACCGGTATCAGAACCAGGGGTCCCGGGTTCGATTCCCAGCGGGGGTACAATTTGTATTCGGTTTGGTTGGTGGTAGGACTTGTTGTAAGTCCGCCTGGCTAGCTACCAACATCTTATCTAAGCCTGACGCCATAACAACAATGTTTGCAGCATTGTTGTGTTCCGGCAGTTAGAGATAAAATAGCCAGTTCCTCAGTGATGAGGATTCCGGGAGAGGCTCGCTTCCATCTTCAGCCTTATCAATACTTAACGTCAGGTATGATGAAAGATAAGAGTCTCCCCTTTGTTCATAAAAAAAAACGGTTTAATTCAAGGACACTGGTTAAAATTAGTGTTTTTGTGAGTTCATGTCATTATGCTGCTGCCGCCATACTTTTATCGGAACGAATAACATTGATTCAAGCCTTTTTGTGATATACCTCTTTCTTCTTCAAATAAAACGCCAACGAATCCTTTTTGCCGCGCGTCTTGAACAAATAACACAACACGAACGTACGCTTTGTTCAGATTTTGCATAATGGCGATAATTTTATTGTTCGATTCGCACAAAATCATTCAAAATACTACGTTACGGATATGGTGAGTCAAACGTTGGGCCAGAATGAGACACGACAATGAAAGTGACTCAACCGCCAATCGAAATGAGCTTTTCGACTTAATTCCAAATTTAAATCATTCAAGCTTCGTTTTATTGATGGTTCTTTGTTCAAACAGTTAAAGTTTTTTTTTAGACAGAGTGATAAAACCTCTTTTTTGTTATTCGTATTAATATGAGAGCGCTGTCAGTATAGTTTTATGAACTTGATTCGTGGATTGTTAATAATGCAAGTTTATGTATAATAAATAATTAAAATGAATTGATTTTTCTTCTAATCCACGTTGGCGAAACTAGAGTTAAGTAATGTATAGGCTGAAGGTACTGCAAAACATAATATTTTTACATATATATTTTTTTATATGTTTGCATTGAAAAATACTTGTTGCGATATCTCATTGGGGAACAGTCGTCCGGAAATCAAAAGGTTGCGGGTTTGAGTCCTTGAGCAATTGGAAACTTGTTATGATAAATTAATACCGAGCTGCAGTGGTTAAAGCAGTGGGCCGCATATCCAAAGGTCGCAGGTTCGAGTCATGTCTGAGACTAACTTGTAGCCGAGTCGACTTTTTCCAATACTTTTTTTATTAAAAAAATATCATAAGTATAAAAAAACATTTAAAATGCAAAAACTTAAAAATCATTAAAAGTAAACTTGTTGTTAGAAGGAGCATGTCACGCATTTAGTAATGAGAGATGCGTCGCCTAAAAACAATAAAGTTGCTAAAACAACATGAAGATATTCAAAACCGTACAAAAGAAAATTGACTGCTTCTGTGTTTCGCGCTGGTTTCGCGCAAAGGGCGGGATTGGCTAGTCTACATTCTTAACCTCTTTCTTGTATTTTCCTATATTATTGTTTATAGAGTATTGTATTGTTTTTAAATGTCGCAAGTGGTTCGTGCGTCACGGCACGGCGTAATGTCGTATCCGCCACTTTGCGCGCCGGAAGGCGGTCCAATTTGTTGAATTAAACGACACACTAGTTGCACAGATTCACTCGTGAGTTTTGTTTGAAGGATATCAATGATTTTGATAAATCGCTTTTAGCGGATATTGTTACGGCGAATTGGAGTGTTCTCCATATGGCCAATTTTTGTTTTTATATTTCCCACTGCCAAAGAGCATTAAAAAGTAAGTTAGGAGAAGCTTGTAGCGCAGGAACGAAATATTTTCAAATATTAACAAAGTTTCAAAATGCAAACTAGATTGGCATCACATTTAGCCCATTTACAAATTTAACCTGTGTTATTATAGACTATAGATGAAAGTTTCGTTAAACTTAGTACGTGTCTGACAAAAAACATACGAAAAGCTATATTTCTATATAAATCAGAGAGTATTTCGAAAGCACCAAGTTTTACAAAACATTTTCCAATTCGTTACGTGCAGGTGCTGCTATCTATGGAGCATCTACGAAACTATTCCAAGTTTAGCTACTCGCCGCCGCAGCGCTAGTGTCGCTCTAACTTCGCCTCAACCAGTGTGCGTGCCACCGTTCCGTGATTGCACTGAATTGATCTTCCGTCGTTGACATGATAAAAATCCCGGGCGGCATGTCCTCGCTGACATTAAACAATGGCCAATCACAGCGGCTCGTTGCTGTGGACGAGTCAATTTAGTTCGGAGTTTTATTGGAGCACGAGATGCATCGGTAATGGAGCGATCTCCTGCTTATGGAATAAAACTTTGATGTATAGGCTCTTGATAGTTAGGTGCAGTAACCAAGATGATGATACTTTTGTTATTAGTTTAACTTAATTAAGGTGTATTAAACGATCTTTAACTTTTATTTATTTATTCGGAAACTCAACACCACGTTTACAAGTTCTAGTTTACAAGCATTATAAAAAAAAACTAAAGGCATATACAGAGTTCCACAACTAATATAACATAATTAAGGCTGCTCCAACCATGAAGGTGTAGGTAAAATGGAGCAAGCGCCCCCAATACCTACCTACTTGAAACCAAATAAATGATGTAGCGCTATCTCTGTCGAAGGTACGATCTCTCTTTCTAATTGATTGCAGTAATTTTTGTTTTCTTAATTTAACAATGTAAGTGAAAGGATAAGTAGCAATCGTAGAACACATTATATGCACAATTTTTATTGATTCCACAACACAAATTTCTTAAAAACACGTACATAATCGCGAGTCGGGTCAACATGGCTATAATTCTCGAACAGGAAAACAAAAATTACGGCAATTCATTAGAAAGAGAGATCGTACCGTCGACAGAAATAGCGCTACATATTTTTTTTGGCTTCAAGTAGGTATTGGGAGCGCTTGCTCCACTTAGATTATACCTTCATGACTTTAACTAGGTACTACTTAATTTATAAATTTGCTTTAATTAACTTTATTCATTGTTAAGACAGCCAATATAACCAACAATCACATTATGCCGGCAATTGGCATCTAAAATTATGAAATCAACATTTTGCTTTGCACTAATTTACATGGCATTATTTTGAAATGTCTATGAGTGAGTACCAATACAAACTCAAACAGCTTTCTAATAGCAATGTGTCTATCAATTACCAATGAAGCTGCAAATGAGCTTTTCTAGTCAATTACCTTCCATCAGCGCCGTCTCAGGCTAACCATCGACACCTGTAGTGCACCCTGGGCGATCGATACCCACTCAGAGATAATTAAGTTGTTTGTACCTAAATTTAGCAGCTCTGTAGGTATCGTATTCTAATCAGTCCTACTAAATATCATTAATGTGAAAGCTTGAATGCTTGTTATTTAGTCAAGTTAAACTTCAATATGGACTTTGATATTTGGCACGTAGATTGATTTTTTCCAGTCAATTGCTTTCAGGTGATTTTCTGAATATTGACACTGGTGGAAAATAGTTGCTATCATTATTTAACTCTACAGATGCTATATTATTATTTTGATGTTGCATAGTAAGACTGGATGGACTTATTAGATAAGTCAAGTGCAGCGATTATTATTTAGTGCCTGCCTTTCCTTTGGTGTTTCTAAATTATATTTGTAAACAAAATTACCCATTTCAGGGGGCTATCGCGTAAAAAATATGGATATGGACATGGGACATGGGCATCATTTGACAGTTAAATGACCATATATGGTAATTTTATGAGCTTTAACTGTCAAATAAAGCCCATATCCATACCCAAATATTTTACGCGGTAGTTCCCCCTGTTTAAAAAGCTATTTTTCATTTTATGTTTTTTTAACAAATATCATCAACAAATATGCATTACTCGTATAAGTGTCTCGCATAAATAATTCTTCACCCATCTATCTACTTTCTACTAAATTATTTACTTAACAGTTTGTATTAAACTCATTCAACATTGAAAACAATAGGGCTCGATAAAGTTTTCCTATAAATAAAGCGGCAGGCTCGCCAACTAATTTTACACGTGAGTACATTTAATCAACGTGAACGGTATGAAACCTAGAAAAAAACTGGCGACCCAGTTGTAGTTTCTACTTTAAATATTACTAATGAGACGCTAAGATTTGCGAAAAACATCTTAAATATATACGATCGAGAAACTTTTTAAAGCATCACCTAACTTAGTATTGAGATACCATAAAAAATAACGTGTTATTGACGTCTATATTAAGTTATCTATAAAAGATTTTGAGTTTTAACAAACCTAGCTTTAAACGGAGAAATAGGAAGATAATTTACAAATTAACCGGTATCTTTTTATAATTTACATACCTACAGTAAAACAGGACCACTCCCCTACGTTTGTTTAATATTAGTATCAAATCGGGGGTGCGAGGTGACGACACGGAACTAAACAATATTGGACTATTAAAAATGAGCCACCGGGGGCTACCATGACTTTCTATTAAGCCACCCTTGAAATGTCAAGCGTAATCAATCGAATTAAAAAAGTCATCACGTTTCTAGCAATCAACATAAATAAAGACGGTACCCTTTAAGAATGTCCATACTTGGAATAGAAGAAAAATAAGAAAAACTACAAGTTTTAGCATAAAACTGTATGTTACTTGACTAAAGGTAAAGCATTGTTTTCATTTCTTTATAATCATCTGATTAAGAAATCTTGAAAGAAAGAAAGAAATTATTCATTCACGGAAAACAAAGTAAGCTGATTTGGTTTAATTTATAAAGTCCGTATGTCTTGCCAACATCGGGCATATGAATGTTATGCACTGAGTCGTAAAATATTTATAAACAATTTATATTAAACAATATTTACAAATTGTTTTTTACATAATTATGTCATTATATTATTAAACCCAATTAAGTATCATCTAAATATATTAAAGAAGAAACTGACTGACTGACTGACATATCAACGCACAGCCCAAACCGCTAGGGTCTAGCTAGAGACGCCAAATTAAGCACAGGTTCCTTGTGAGGTCTAGGGGTGCACTAAGAAAAGATTTTTCGAAATTCTACCCCTAAGGAGATGAAATAGAGGATGAAAGTTTGTATGAAAGTCCATCAGTTTTGAAGTTATGGTCTTCAAATTTTGTATTTTGGTAGGACGATTGGAAATAAATATTTATCTGTCTTGGTAATTTTGAAAATTCTACCCCCAAAGGGATGAAAAGGGGAAGTTGTGTAAGAAAAGTCCTTTAATTTCAAAGTAAAAGTGTTAGAATCTTCAAATTTGTATTTAGGTTAATAATTAAAAAAAACATTTACCTGTCTCGGCGTTTTTGTAAATTCGACCCCCAAAGGGATGAAGTTGAAGAGTCCTTTATTTTCAAAGTAAAATTGACTCATTTTTATAAGGCTTATGGTTGGAAATCAAATATTAATAAACAAACCTAAATTTTATGATTTATGCAAATCAAGCCCTATTGGGGTAAATAATGTTAAAAGCGATATGGGTGTCGTTATTGAGGTTTTAGGGGATATTGATTACGAAAATGGCATCGATTTGAAGTCCAACGCGGTGGACATAATTCAAGACTTAAAGGTTTGAAGCAGGACTTTAAATTTTGTTTCGCAAAATTATGCAAAATAGACATAGCTACTTTTAATGCTTTCGAATATTTTTACAATACTTCGTGACATCAAATACTTCTCCATTCACACTTGTCCATATTATAAATGTGATTGTTGTCTGTCTGGCCGTTCCCTTTCTCGAGTAAACCGCTGAATAGAATTTAGTGAAATTTGGTATGAACATAACTTGAACCGTGGAGATGGACATAGAATACTTTTTATTCAGATAAATGGCACCACCACGCGACATTCTATGCCTGCGCGATATTGGTTATCGCGCAGGCATAGAATGTCGCGTGGTGGTGCCTCGCGGATGTAACGGCATTAAAATCCATCATTCGTTGCATTTGAACAAAATATAAAAGTGTAGATGTATAGATGTTTGGATGTTTGTTATTCAATCACGCAAAAAGGGCTGAACGTGTTGAAGGGCTGAAATTCGGGACACAGGTACTTAATAGCCTGGAGAGGAACATTGAATACTTTTTGTCGCGTAATAATCCCAAACTCCTACGGTCAATTATACAAAAATCGATACGAGCTTAAATAGATGGCGCCACACAGTTTTAAAATCCTCCTATCCTACTACTAATATGATTAATGTGAAAGTTTTGATGTTTGGATGTTTGAATGCTTGTTACTGAATCACGCAAAAACGGCTGAACGTATTTAGATGGAATTCAAAACACATATGGATCTATTACTTAATAGCCTGGAGAGGGACATTGGATACTTTTTGTCGCGTTAATATCCCTCATTCCTACGGGAAAGTACAAAAATCAATGCGGGCACAAATATATGGCGCCACATAATTTTAGAAAATAAGACGAATTATGGAATTAGGTTAAGAAAATGAAAGATATTTCTTCCTTTCTTTTACCAAATCTTTCTGGACTAAGTTCTAAAGACCACGCGATTGAAGTCGCGGGCGGAAGCTAGTATTATTATATACATATTATGGTCAAATAAGTTTCGTAATTTAAGTATTCACAAACATTTCCAAATATGTTATTTTAATACATATTTTTCATGTGTATCGACGTAACGTAATCAAAATAGTTCATAGTAAAGTATTTCTCCAACAATTCGCGTTGAAGTTTACTGGTAAGCGCGGGCTGATGAAATCACATATTTTATCGCTTGTCGAAACTTGCTGACTAGCAGTAGACACCCTACTCAGTATTTTACACCTTAATATTCTGAAGACTACTTCAATTTTGTATGTTCTCACACTTTCTGTACTAGGCACTGGCACTTACAAAATACAATCGGAAATTCTAATGTTTCAAGCCAATAATAATGTCGACATCATAATTATTAAAAACGGTACTGATCTAATACATTATAAATAATGATATTTTATTTATTCCATAATATTAAAACAAGTCACGAATCAACGGTCTGCGAGCGCAGTTCCGCAAATTTCCATGCCTGCCATCTGTCGTTGGGTAGCGGCACTAAACACTGCATCCATTGTAATTTTAGTAACGGTTCGCGAAACGGACAAGCCCGGGCAAAACAAAACACATACCAATTAGCCTCGTTATTTTTACTGTACAGATTAACGTTCCAGATTATCTTGTGCCTTTATTATCTTCGTCGATAAGTTGCACCTGCCTTTTAACCGATTTTAAATAACAGTCATTTCCATCCATCATGCCGAAACAATTTCAGTGGTCAGTATGTTCAGTTTTAACAACTAAGATAACATTTATGTATTTAGCAATTATATTTAGAGTAAGCGTTGTATAACTTACATTTCTAAAGTTTCTTGATACCAATAATAAAATGCTTTATTATTGTAGGTACTCGTTGATCAAGATATAATGATAAAAGTACGTTGACAGCACCGACCGCTCCCATACTCGAATCAAATTCATCTTCAAAGTTATTTTTACTGCGCAACCGCCTCTGTGGTCTAGTGGTAACAACCACCGGTATCAGACCCAGGGGTCCCGGGTTTGATTCCCAGCGGGGGTACAATTTGTATTCGGTTTGGTTGGTGGTAGGACTTGTTGTAAGCCCGCCTGGCTAGCTACCACCATCTTATCTAAGCCTGACGCCATAACAAAAGTGTGTTCAGCATTGTTGTGTTCCGGCAGTTAGAGATAAGATAGCCAGTTCCTTCCTTATCAATACTTAACATCAGGTATGATGAAAGATAAGAGTGTCCCCGTCGTTAATAAAAAAAAATTAAAAAACCCATAAATAATCAGTGCTATGCTAACTGATAATCCGTTCGGAGCAATATCGGTCAAAACATGGATATGGGCTTAATGTGACAGCAGAAGCCCAAATATGACATTCACTGTCAAATTTAACCTTAATCGATCATACACATATTTTTTACGTGATAGCACGGCTGGTTAATCACTTCAACTCCTCATAAAGTATCGTCAATGGATCAGTCGCGTGCCGTCCCGACCTGCCCCAACGCGGCACGTCCCACACGCACCCACGTCTTACGCACACTGCCCACTAAAAGTAAACATCTCGTACGAGAATTGTTACGACCTTTATTTATAGCTTTCAGGCTCAGTTATAAAGAATAACATTGCGAATGTTGGTGAAATTAAAGTATTTAATAACCTTAAATGAAATCAAATTATTGATTAGAAATCTTATCACACCACGCACCAATTCTCATTAAGACGACGTAAGTTTTTGTGTTCTACGGATCATAAATAATATTAGTTTTAAAATTTACCTACCAAGAATTGTTAACGTCTTGATTTTTTTTTTCAAAATACGTAACGCTTTATCTACTATAATTCAGGATAAAAACGCTCCAGATTTATTATATTCGTATGTAAATTACAATAATTACAGCATGACACAGTGGAATAAAGTAACCAGTTTCAAGATTATCACAGCTGCTATTAACATTCAACCGTCACTTTGCAGTTTATTAATCACGACCAAAAAAGATAGCGTCAAACTTTAAAACGTAATTATAAAACTTATAATTTGAATAAGAATAGACGATAGAATAAGCTGGGTATAAAGTGTAAGCGAGAGAGGAATAGAACAAATGTCGTGCGGGCACATTCTAACACAAAAACAAGAGTAACGAACTAAAAGGCCAGGTGTTGCCGGTGCCATGTGTTCGCCAGTTCGGCGACAGAACTATATTTATTTGATATTTGTACGACCTCACAACTGTATTTTATTTAATTAGTCTATCTATAATGAAGAAGTTATTACTTTAATAGAATATTATTGTTATTATTGTTATTTGATATTTGTTATTTTGTTTCACGAGAACGTTCTTTAATCAGTTGATACGCAAGACATACCTAAATGAAAAATCTCTTCCTGTGTAAATTGCCGTTAAGAACCTTATCTGTTTTTAACGTTAATAATGTCGAACAAGAAATTACGAGTAAAACAGAAGAAAAGATTAAAATATTTATTTTGTTCAATAAATAACCTTTGAATTTATTTTAAAAAAATCTAATATTGCGTTCAATAAATTATTGTTAATCACAGCATCATAAATAACGTTTATACATACAAAACTATTTTAAGGAAACAATTGAAGTTATAAAAAAGAAAAGCAAAGCGCCATCTATTTCACCAGTTAGAACTGATAGTGCGCCACCTAGTGGCGAGCGGCGATATCACTTAGAAACGCCGTGCTACTACAGAAAAGCACCAACTCTCTCAAATACAGCAAACCCACCTAGATGGCGTTGCAAGCTGAAAAATGTATTATTCAGGAACTATAGGGAAAACAAAATTCTTTTATTCGATTTTTAATGTGAAACATTGAATATGCATAATCCTATTCAATGTTTCACAGTCTACTACGACTGCAACCCACCACTAACTAAATCACTAATCTGTCGCCATCTAACCTTGACTCCATTGCATGTTATTTTCTATTCATTTTTCCCCTTTTTGTGTTAACGTTCCTTTATTTTACTTACTTTATTTTGCTTTATGTTAAGTCCGTGGTGTGTCTGTGTTGTTTTAGCTTATTTTGGCGCCGGACGGGACGTTGCAGACGGTCAAGAGTGAGTCGCGGCGAGGGCGCGGCAGAGGGCGCGCTGCAACCACTCCCGTGAGTACCTACTACCTTTCTTTCTTTTCTTTTCTATCATTTTGTCCTTTTACTCCTTCATGTGACTAGTATCATTTGTGGTGACTAATCATGACTAATTTATTAACATTTTTATGTGTTATTTATATGTGATTCGATAATTCAATAGAAATATAAACAATGTTATTACTTTATGATAAATTTTAAATAGAATAATATTAGAAAAAAATAATCGACCACAAGTGAATTCTCAGAGTATAAAAATAGCATTGAAAAATACAAATATTCAAAAATCATAAACAATGGGATTAGATAATACGTCATAATGAATCTCAAGGGTGATCTACGTGTAAAAAAAAACAAATCACATCAACTAAATTTAAACCGAAATTGTAAACAATTTGTTACGTCATTGCATTTCGCGATAAAAATGCAAATATCTAACATATTTTTTTTCTCTATGGTAATAAAAATATAACATAAACTAACATAATGTTTATTTATGTTATTTACTCCCAACCCGTCCCAACCTCAAGGTCAACATAGGCGACCTCATTCAACCTCCACCGACTGATTCATTGCACCCATAAATTGCACGAATATAAATCAGACAAAACAAAATCGGGTCACTCTCGTTTTCGCGTGAAAATACCCGAATGTACGGATAAAGTAACCTGGGACAGTTCACGGCCAGCTACGCCAAATACGGCCATTCACGGGATTAATAGGGTGCTATGACCAGTCGGACTGTACTGAAAACGTTATAAATCCATCCATTGAAGTTTTGTTTCAAACTTTTTGGAACATCCTCCAAGCAAACCACCAATGGATAACTACAGAAGCGATGGAAACTCTTAACTGAATAGGGATGAATACGGATTTTTCCGCTTTAACCCTCAGGCGTCGCACCTGTGTTCATTCAGCGAAGCATCGGTGCGTTTGGATTGTAAATTGAAATTACTGAATGGATTGAGCTTATTCGAATTGAAAACAAAAGTGCAACGGCAAACGATATTGGGTCGCCGTGTCAATGTCAATTTACATTCAAATATTGAACTGTTGTATAATTTTTAGTCTTTTTCCTAGTTACCATTCTGTAGAAGATAAGTCGTTTAGAGGACATCAAGGTTACAGCGTTTGACCTGCAATTGCGATAGTTAAACAAAAAACTTTTGTTGTGGTCTTGAGATGGGTGACAGAAAATGTACTGTCTGTTCTCCTCTCCTACATGCTTGAAAAGGATTTAAAGCCATTGGTCCATTTGTTTTTGTTACAATCCCCCAAATAGCATCATCATTGATAAGGAAGGTTGGTACTCCATCAGCAGCATCTAAGAAATAGCTTTAGAACTTGTATTATAGACCGGCCCGCATTCACTATAACCACTTAGCAATTCCTTGCTCAAACCACGCCCATATCGTACCTACTTGGTTTCGACATTTTCATAATTTCTTTTCTCAATGGCACTTACAAATTTTAATATTATTTTACTTGAATAATAACTATCTGTGAGTATAATACTTTGTGAGTGTCATTGAGAAAACGAATAATGGCCCAGATACGAAATAAACACAACATATTCATAACTTTAATGTTTGTCCCGAGAAGGAATAGAACCATAATAATTCTCCGCCATCAATGTGTTCTGTTATATGTTATTGATTAGAAGGCTTTCGTCGAATATTGAAAACTCACTGGCCAATGCACTCTAGCCGATAAAATTAAATGGATTGTTATCTTTTAATTATAATTACGTACGCTGATCGATAAGAATGTAGGTAGGTAGTTCTTTACAATGTTGTAGTTCAATATGACGAGTAGAAACGTAGAATATAACCCGGAAATATATAATCGTATTTTAAAACATCGAAAATTATAACTAGATAAGTTAAAAAAAACGTTAAATTATTGGCACGACTTCATTTACTTTTGCCTAAGTGACGCTTAATACAATTTACAACATACATCATACATACATACATCATCAGCCTGTTGACGTCCACTGCTGGACATAGGCCTCTCCTAGCTCACGCCTAATTGTGGCGTTCATAGATGGCATTAGCCTACTGCTACGACGCTAGCCAGACGGGTTGGTAGAAGGTTTGTTTCAAGTTTTCCTTCTCTCGCACAGGTGTTCAATGCGTCGAGCCTCTTAGTCGACTCTTACGACATCCCAGGCGTGTAAGGGAGTGGTGACACTTGTATTCTTAGGCCGTCACCACAATTTACAACACGAACATTAAATCATAAACAAACTTACAAATATTTTAACGAGGTTTTTTTTAGTTTGCTGATAAATAAGATATAAACATTTCAAAAAATACAATACAATTCTATTTTCACACACAGGTACTAAACATGCAATTCATTGTAATGTAGTTTTCGCGTGTGTTGTCTACATTAGATCGATAACAGTTTTCCATGAAAAGTTCAAATTGAAATATTTGATCTGGAACTACGTTGACAAAATAAGTCAGACAATAAGGTGTCTTTAAAAAAAATAGTTACCAGCCCAAAAGAAGTCTCTTTTGGTGCTGTATATGGGTTATACTTACGAATTTTAATGTGCCTGAAACGCCTGAAACCAATTATGAAAAAACGAAGTTTATACCCGTCTAAGAAGTAAAAGAATTACTTTTTCATGTATTTGTTCATCAACGGCACAGAAAATAGTTTAGTGCACAAAGTTTTAGATATAACTAGCACTCGCCCCCGGTTTCACCCGCGTGATTCCCTTTTCCGTCGAAATATCGGGATAAAAAGTATTCTTAGTTTTAATCCAGGCTATCTCTGTACCAAATATTATCTAAATCCCGTCGTAAAAAAAACACACTGACAAACTTTCGCCTTTATAATATTAGTAAGAAGTAAGATTTTGCTGTAGGTACCTCCTAGTAGTATAAAAGTAATCTTAAAAAAGTATAGAGGCAGCCAATAACAATCTTCCGACTCGTTACCATCCCGATATGGGCAGGAAGCAAGGCCGGGCCACAAAGGGAGCTGCAGATTGCGACCGGCTGTTGACAAAACTTTTTACAAAGACGTTCGTTTGTCGCGTTCTGTGCGGATGTGGAAAATATGGAGGCGATTCACGGGGAAATGCTGGAAAAATAGTTTTATTTTCGTCGGAATATGAGGACGAAAATCGCGCAGATAAGCCATACGGTCCATACAGTACGGTGGTTGGCCGGGGGGTTCTTGACGCGATTGCATTGAAATCGAGATTGAATTAATGTCAAAAGTCAGTAATTATGACTTCTTGATACTTGACACTTGACGGCTTATAATTAAAATTAAACTAAAAATGAATAGGTACTTGAATTAGTAAAAAAAAAAATTTGTTATGCAAGGCTGGAAAGTGGGTTATTAGCGGCGAGTAACCTCTATTGAAACCTGAGCATGTGAAAGATTCTAGGATCGGACTCGCTACGCTCGTGGTTCTGATCCTGAATCCTGAGCAAAGCGAGGATTTCAAAGGTACAAGACGTTAAAAACTTTTCTGCCGAGCGCAGCACACAATTTTCTACATCACATCAGCGAGGAACATTTTATGGTTGTTTCCGCGGTCAACTTCCGGTAAAAAATTCTTTAAACAAAAAGTTTAATCTGAATAAACCTTATTCTTGTTGTTTTAATGATAAAATAAAAACTAAAATAATAATAATGGGATAATAAAAATGGTAATATAGATAATTCAAAGTTATTTAAAGTAGGAATATATTGTTACTTATAAATAACAATAAAAACGATTCGGTAAATGTTGACATTGCTATGAGGTACTAGACAAAGACAATTTAAAAATAAAGGTTTATGTCACGTTCCGAAATCCAATAATCGGTTGTGGAATCTCACCCAGCATAATATAAAATTCTTATAACAAATAGTTTAATCTTATTGTTATTATTTTTATGATTCAATTAACTAAAATAATATAATAAAACCAAAACGGAGTATTACAATTAGTTCAAAGCTATTTAAAATAAGAATAAAATGTAACAAAAAAGTCAATAGTGCGATTCGGAACGCATTATGACATAATTTTAGGTATTAAAATTAAAAAAGTACTTTACCGCCGTGAGGCCGCAAAAAGCGATTTTCCACGCAGAAACGGAATGACAAAACCTCCTTTCCGAGCGTGTGACGTGAAAAGTAATTTTCGATATTATCGCCAATCTAAATCTAATCAATGTCGAAAATCAGTAATAATTATTGTCATTCCATCTCAATCTGAACGCGATCCTGTCAAGAGTAACCCCGGTGCTATACGTTCGACATGTCGTTTTCGTTTACCGTAGATTCCTCGGATTATTATGATTTAAAACAATATATAGACACTTATACATTAGTATGTAAAGGAAATGTATACACTTTCTCTCGTCCTGTTTGGAGGCACAAAAACTTAGCGAACACAACAAGAAGGCAGCGGCGCGGCGTCTTCTGAAAAACTTTCGAAATAATATCGAGAAAATATTCGAATCGCGACTTCAAAAATGGAGTTCCGTTTACCTACTACCGGCAGGAACGAAGCTTAATACCTCCCACATTTGTTGATGTTAACTTTTTTGATACTTGCTAGAAAGTTTTCGAAATCGAATTTGACATAAATTAATGACCTATTAGGAAAGTGTATATATTATTTGCCACTAGCGAAACGCCCTTTTCGCAAAATGTCCGATTAACGCTGTGCTCTCTCAAATTCTATCATCGTCGCCATTACTACACCACCCCATCCTGATATGCAATATAAAAGACAAGTAAACTATGGTAAGTATGTTCTTATTTGCAGAATGACGTAAAGATTGAATTATATAAATTGTTTTTCTTATTATGCCAATACCTATTAATGTTATAGATTTTTGACGTTGCGTCGTGTGGTGTGACGCGCGTAGCTGCGCAGCGCTGTGCAGCATCGCGCGTTTGGTATGCCATGTACCATCATATTCCATACTTTACAACGTCATAATTTGTGATGTGCTGCGCTGCGCTGCATTCGGTGTGTCTTGCGTTTAGACTCGGACTACAGCGAAAACCAGTGAGATCCGTGTAGCGATAGCGAGCGCTGTGTGTGTGTGAACACGTCATATCTACCGAATGCAAAACTGATTATTATATTTAGACTGTGCAAGCGTGCTGTAATAGCAACTTGCATGCCAAGCGCAGGCAGAAACTAGCAAAGCACGTCTCACAATTTTCCACATTCTTATTCCTTGTTCCGATAGTCCAGGACTTTTCCTCCAACCGTGTCGGGAAATACTTTCACAAAAGACATGCACTGCATTGCAATGTAAAATATATATGATCATTTGGGCAAATATATCTACACAAAAGTGTTATTTAAATAATCATCAAAAGTAACAAAAGTTTTCGTTTTGCGGAATTCAGAGGGCCTACCATCATCTATTAGAAATTATTATCGTTTGGGTTTTGTTTTTAGAAGTTGTCACATTTTCACACACTTCACTTTGGAGGCGATATAGTTGAGCGAAGACGTCACAAAATTTCCGTCAAAAAACAAGCTTAAGTACTTTAAGAGATGCGTAGTACGAAATAGCATGGTAAGATTTAAACAATACTGCGCTAAGAGATAGCGGTAGGCCCCCAGAAAAAACCAATCAACGGAAACACTCAGTCAGGGCCAGGGTTAAAGTTGTCAGTTACATGGAAATTATGTTATGTAGAAATATTCTTCTTTTTTAATTAAAAGCTTTTTGGTAACTAGTACAATACCAATTAATCGACGTACGTAGGTAACGAGATTTCCCCACTGATTTTAAAAGAAAGAAAGAAGAGAAATACAGAATACATAAAGAATATACAGTGACTGTGACGTCAATCACCGTTTTCTCAACTCGATTGATTAACAATTAATTAATTCTCAAAGTCTATTTTTATAATTATAATTAATGATTGATCAATTTCAGGGTTAAGATAAAAAATGACATAAGTTGTACTTTAGATTTTAATTAAAGATATCGGCTACCCAAATAAATGTCATAATTTACTAGAGTCAATACCACCCTATTTGGTTTGGACTTGTTGTAAGTCCGCCTGGCTGGCTACCACCATCTTATCTAAGTTTGACGCGATAGCAACAATGTTTTTAGCATTGTTGTGTACCGGCACTTAGAGATAAGATAAGATAGTCAGTTCCTCAGTGGTTGAGGATAAAAAAAGAAGATAATATTGTAATTTCATTGGCGCTCATCGGAAGAAACGAAATGTAAAAAAGCTTGATTTAGACCTATTTAATGTTCTAGGATGTAAGTGCTTATGATATAAAGGTACAATCAGGGAACTTACCGGTCGATCAGTAGAGTTTTTTTTTTGAGTTTGTTAAAGAAATAACTTATTAATTAAATGAAATACCTGTTTATAAATGCTCTATTATTTGTGATATAATTTTTTTCTATAAGCCTATAACTTTTTGAAATAACGCTTCCTAAAAAAACTCTACTGATCACAGACCTATAATCGAGATAAACGATGAGTTTATCTACCTTGCGTGTAACAAGTTTGATCCCCGGTCAAAGTTTTCTGACCTAAGTCAGTCCGCTTGAGCGTCACTCAGAAACGATTTTATCAGAAATTATATCGATTTATTTCAGAAATTGTTAATTAATTGTGCAGTGCTTTCTTGTAAGAGCTTGTAAAAATAACATTTCCACATCACTAAATCTCGCTCATGACGTCATCGCTAGTAAGAAAAATTCGACATGCTAGATTCTCATACAGTTTGAAGCGCTCTTAGATTGACGAAATCTCGATATAGGTCTGTGCTACTGTTAGACCGGGAAGTTCCACGACTGTAGAGCAAAATTAGATCAAAAGCTAAATTAAATAACCATTTTTGTAATAAAAAAAACTCTTATCAAAAAGTGCAAAAAGCGACCAACTAGCGTACAAACTCGAATCATGGTGCAACTATTGACCCACAAGAAAACAACCTACGATAGCCGCACCGGTCGTTTCTGAAATAAATTGAAAACCGACATAATGAAGACGGGGCATAAAGCTGCAGACATACTAATTTCGAGGCCGCCATCTTGCCGTTGCCATGGCGACGAGACTGCTCCCTCCCCTGCACTCGCGTGCACTTCCAGACTTGGCTATATGTCTAGGTACTGCCTGATTAGTGATTTCGGATGCTCAGCTTCGGCATTTAACACTGAAACGCTTAAAACAGGCCATTATAATGAGGAACAAACGATCATAAACGTTGATGAAGTTAGTTTAAAATAAATCTCATTCGTAAATGCAATTTATGAACACGGTAATACAAAGGGGTAAAGTTATTTGTTTTAAAAAATACTTTTATAAGCTGAATTTTCAACAACAAAGTCCATAGCTTTGTTATTAAAGGTACTGTTTGTTTATATCAGTCAGCAATTTGTTCGTTAGCAATGATAGATTTCCATGATAGTATAGTTCTTTGATAAAAAAGAACTTGAAAAGAGCATTTTTAGTGAATTATGTTACACACTCAACGTGACGAAAACTTAAATAGCTAAAAATAATCAAAGCAACACCAATATTCCTTACTGAAAATAAATATAAAAGTAAATTGGCATTTAAAACATCTTTCGCGAGAAAAACACAATCCAATTTAAATAAATTGTCAGTCAAGGCGAAAGAAGAAAAGATGTAAGTACCTACTTTCGCAATTTCAATCTTTTCTCTCTCTACAACGCCTCACTTAACCAAGTAAGAAGAAATAAACAATTCACGCTCCGTAAATCATATAAGTAACTCGTCTTATTGATATTTATTTTCTTAGCTCTGCATTATATCTTACTTATTTTTAGATACAGTAAAATATCTTTTACGATTGTATAAAAATAACATATTTCTTTTTTTATTTGATTGTTTACAAGTGACATTATTAATTAAATAATAAAGTAAGTAGCATGCAAAAACCAATAAAAAGTTTGAAGGATAACCTACGTAGGTATACGAATATATTGTTGGTACTGTTATTAATTTTATTACCTCGTCAAATAATATAAAAGTTATCGTGACGACGGTATCCAATAACCCGTCATGATATTCAAGTTTAAAAAACTTTAATGCCGGTACACGGAAAAGTTGAATTTATTTTCCAATATGTCCGTCGCCGTCGCCGCGCGTCCGCCGCCGCGCGAAACTCGACGCTAGACGCTGCCTTCGAATTATAAACTCGGACGAAATTTGCACAGAGCACCTTGTAATTGCAAATTTCGACGTTCCGCGCATGCGCCGCCCCACGATCAATACTCCAAGTCTTTAATATTGTTTTTTTTTTCTCGATACAATACTAGTTTGCGCGGCAAAACGTCAAAAGTTAGGTTAAATCTTCTACACGAAGCTTATTTGTTGTAATTGATTGTACTTCGCGTAAATATGGCAGGATTTTAACTTTTTAATACAACGCTGGTAAGACATAGGGGATGATTAAAGGGGTGGGGTAGACGCCCGCTTCTATTGGATAGTTACTCTAAAACTATTGCCTGAAACTTTCATTAATGCATTCTATTGCCTCTTACGTGCAGTTTTCGTCTTCCCTCTGCCAAGCTTTGTAATTTTGAGTTGAATTCATGATTAGTTCATTCTCTTCGTTTAGTGTACCTCTAAAACTAAGTAAATGCTAAGTGTGTAAGTTTGATAAGTTGCCTAACTTTTAAAAGAAGCACCTAACTTTTAGGAACTTTTATATATTTTGCAATTCATGCGAAGTTGTATTCTGTATATTACAAAATTTTCCCTTTAAAAATTTACTGAAATAGGCTCATGAAACCTTGCAATATCCGTCGGCTGTTTGAAAATTTCATAACTTTACAGACGTTTTCGATGGTGTAAAAAAGTCGTTAAATATTTTATTCTTTTCGAAAACGCTTTGAAATTGCCCCTCTGATTACAGCCTTGAGGAAACAGCGTACTAACGCACAATTGATTGCGTAAATATGTAAGCATTATGACGTCAGTATTGTGTAACGAAACGTAAAGTAGTTACTTACTTTTTTGTATATCTGTGTACTTCTTTTTTTGTGCAATAAAGATATTTCTATTTTGTATTTCTACTTACATGGTAGATAGATGAAGAATGGTAACGTTCCAATTACTGACATTTACAATTTTTAGGATGGCACATGCTGACTTATTAAAAAAAAAAAAAAAAAGTACCTAAGTATTCGTTTTTACAACTGCAAAGGAGGCTTTCAATCAGCTTAATGAATGAATACTGATCCCTCTGAGCTTTCAGTGCTATATTTGAAGTTCTTTTCCGTGTTTTCAATACGGAAAATGTAAAAACCTAACTAATATTGTAAATGCGAAAGTGTGTTTGTTTGTCTTTCCTTCACGCCCTAACTATGCGACCAATCGCCTTGATTTTTGCATATAGTTAGTTGAAAAGACGGAGAGTAACATAGGTTACTTTTTATCCCGATATTCCCACGGGAACCATGCGGGTGAAGCCGCAGGCGGAAGCTAGTATTACATGTATGTTTTTTCCAATTTGCTCCATTCTTCCCAATTAATATTCTACTTCTTTACGGAATCAAATACCAATATTTGAGTTCTCTGTTCTATATTGGTACTTGAATTTTTGGACGTGCATTAATGTTAATATATAAGCTGTCGTCGTCTCAGCCACATGACACCTACTGCTGGGTATAGGCCTCCCCCAAGGATCTCCACGGTCCTCTGCTGCCCGCATCCAGCGGCTTCCCGCTACCTTCACCAGATCGTCGGTCCACCTTGTGGGGGCCTACCCACGGAGCGTCATCCGGTACGCGGTCGCCATTCCAGAACCTCTTCGCCCCAACGGCCATCGGTTCTTCTCGCTTTGTGTCCCGCCCACTGCCACTTCTTCCAGCTGAGCAATCCTTCAATATATAAATAGGTGTATTTAATTATTGAAACAATAATGAAATATCCCGGAAAATTAACTTAACACCATCTAGCGAACTATCATCATCACACTATCAAACCAAGAAGATAAGTTATTTAAAGTATGCCCAAACTACGAGTATGCATAGCTTATACTATGGAAACAATGAATCTAATAATAACTTTTTAAGTTGGCATTTTACAATGCTATTTTTATGTGATAAATATTAAGAAAATATACTAGAAAAAAGCAACTAGTCTCATGTCGCCCTGATGGGATGAGGCGACATGAGACTAGTTGCTTTTTTCTAGTATATTTTCTTGTTTAACATTTATCACAATGAATCCAATACTTTTTTCCCGGTTGATCAGTAGAGTTTTTTTAGGGACCTTAATTTCAAAAAGTATGAGATATATAGAAAACGTTCATGTCACAAATAATGGAACATTAACAAGTATTTCATTTGAATAGTAAATTATTTCATTAACCTTAGTACTTTCCGAGATAACGTTTCCCAAATGGTCAACCAGGAAGTTCCTCGATTGTACATATGAAAGAAGAATCTTAAACAAAAAACATTCTTCTTGAAATTCCTTTGCAATTAAAAGCTACAGTCTGTCTACATTGTGTCTGAATACATAATATTTCCTCCGTCCTAAGTTCGCTTGCAGTCTTACTGCTAACGAGCCAATATGCTGATGCGAAGCTCAAAGGCTGCATTGATAACTCGTCCGACAGGGCGGGCTGAAAGCTCTGAGTTGTGCATGTTTTGGCATGAAAATATCAGTGAAAGGAGCTATTTCAGTGATCTCTTAGCGGTCAAATATAAGCTCAAAATTACTCTTGCTCGATGCTCAAATCTTAAACCGCCTCTGTGGTCTAGTGGAACAACCACCGGTATCAGATCCAGGGGTCCCGGGTTCGATTCCCAGCGGGGGTACATATTGTATTCGGTTTGGTTGGTGGTAGGACTTGTTGTAAGCCCGCCTGGCTAGCTACCACCATCTTATCTAAGCCTGACGCCATAACAACAATGTGTTCAGCATTGTTGTGTTCCGGCAGTTCGAGATATGATAGCCAGATTCTCAGTGGTTGAGGATTCCGGGAGGGGCTCGCTTCCATCTTCAGCCTTATCAATACTTAACATCATGTATGATGAAGGCTAAGAGTCTACCCGTCATTCACAAAAAAAAACAAAAGGGGGTCCATTGATAACTGCTCGTCCAGCAGGGCATGAAAATATCAGTGAAAAGAGCTATTACAGTGATATTTTATCGATCAAAAATAAGGCTGAAAGCACTAGTAATAAAATGCATTTATTTAACGTGGGTGGCGTTAAAGCCGACTCAGAAACAAGACCATGGGAAGATAGTTAATTTTCTAATATTCCATAGTATCTCTTTTAAGTAAACAATCATAGCATAGTATTATACTAAACAAGGGACAAGAAAAAATAAAGTTGCTGCAGTTTAGTTCGTTTTTTTTTCAATTAACATTTTTAATCTTAAACATAAGCAAAGTTCTAAAGAACTAAATTAGTTCTGCAAAACTTAAATGAAAAATAATTATAATTTCAATGACGAACAATCTTCTATCAAACGAAGATCGTACTATTGGCACTTTTATGGCTTGCAATTTTTCGTCAAAGGAATTCCGTGCAATCTTTCAGCAAGCAAGATAGTCGATTTTTAACGTTATTGGAACGGCATTGTTACATTTTCAATTTAATTTTACATACAGATGTTTAAAAAGCTCTAAACACTTTCTTATCAATAGATTTTGCTGTAATGATTTCTATAATTCTCGTAGAATATGAAATGAATATGCCTTTGGTATTTTTTTTTTTTTGCCGTGTGGTGACGGCCTAAGAATACACGTGTCACCACTCCCTTACATGCCTGGGATATCGTAAGAGTCGACTTAGAGGCTCGATGCATTGAACACCTGTGCGAGAGAAGGAAAACTTGAAACAAACCCTCTACCAACCCGTCTGGCCAGCGTGGTAGCAGTAGGCTAATAGCCTCCTATGAACGCCATAATAGGCGTGAGCTAGGAGAGGCTTATGTCCAGCAAATGGACGTCCACAGGCTGATGATGGATTTTGTTTTTCACAATCAAATTCGAAGTTTTTTTGCCATTTTTTGAACCTATCTACCATGAACACCAACCGGCAGGCTGTTTATCTAACTTAAAATCTCATAACAACCAGATAGGTCCTTCTCTAACGGCTGAAATTAATAACCTATCTGTAGATATGGATAGGGCTATCTGAGATAGTTGGGTAGGATACTGGCTTCGTTGCCTTGCAACCGTCATTATTTTGGTCATATTCACAAAAATATCCTAGGCAACTATCTCAGATAGCCCTACCTATCCATATTTACAGATAGGTATTAATCCTTGATATTGACGGCTGAAACAGCGGAGATCGCCCCATTTTCAATACCATTTGACAGCTAATGTGACATTCAGTCATATCAGCAGCGTCGATATTTGCTTAGAGAATAACCCCCCAGTTATCCTCGCTCGTGGCGCTCATGGCCGCGCTTGATAGACTGATCGTATTCGATCACGTTCGTTAAGCAACGTTCGGCCCGGTCAGGTGTAGGAAGGGTGACCGTAAAGTGGCATTATAGCTTCGGAGGGCACGTTAAACCGTCAGTCTCGGCTGTTGTTAGTCGTTAAGCCAAGTCAGAGGCCTTAAAGGCGGCCTGACAAACTCTGACATTAGAGGTGGCCACCCTTATACGATAAGATAAAAAAGAAGATCGTCGCTGTTATGGCTGTAATACAATACAGTATGAAAATATGACAGCAACAAATCTGGTCGCATAGTGATTTTTTGTTAGAGAATCAGCCTGCCCGTGTAAGGAGTAATCACTTTTAAAAAAAATATACAAAACTATAGTTTAAAAAATCTTGCCAGTATCATAAGATAACTTTTTACTTGTATTCCCAACGACGATGTGATGCCATGATCGGCGTTTAACCTTAACCTTCGGAAATAAACCGAGGAGTTGGCACCGGGATAATCCCCCGGGACCGCTCAACAAGTGCTGGGATTAGAGGATCCTTCGGTGCTGACCCTCGACTTTCAATGTTGCCAGGGTTGTACCAAATAGATGATGGCATAAGTGCTAAATTTTCTTTAACAATACTTTTCGAAAAAGTTTTCCAAAAAAGTCTGGTCGAGTTCCCTGACGGTATGTTCCTACCAGGAGCAGCAACTAGTTTAATGGATATCACTTTCAAACAAATGTTTAAAAAAACCTTTAAAAATTGTTCTCTTACTGTTTCTACGATTATTAGGTTTACTTTCATCTAGCACTTTTTGATGCAAAACTGGCAGGCCGCCGTTTTTGAATGAGTATTTCTTAATTCCAATGTAATGTTGTAGAATTAAAACACTGTTTTGTTATATTTTTTTAATAGAAATATTACCAATAATCGTCTCGGCTCACAAGTCGTTCTCAGACGGGAATAACTTGGAAGCGAGTCCATTTTTTCTAATATTTTTCATTGAAAAGACAAAAGTTAAAAATCATTAAAAGTACAAAAAAGTGTATTGTACAAAATAGTTGGTTGGATGGACGGCTATTCTAGGAAAATAGATAATGAAAATGTTGGAATATATAATATGGAATAATAATAAATAGTTTAAACTGAAATCTGAAAACAGCTCTTACTTTGGTTTGGTTTATTTATTAATGAACTACTTGCAATCTCAAAAAAATCTCGAAATAAAAAAGCCACGTGAATGTTGCCAATACATCACGTAAAGAGTTTCCCACAAGGTCCCAGGATGCTAATGTTTTATTTGGATGGACGTGGCGCAACAAGTGGTCGCTACCCGCCGAGGGGCAGCCCTACGATCGGTAGGGGCGACAGATTTGAACGAGTGATCTCGTAACTTGTACAACATTGTGTACAAAATATAGGGTGCGTATACTTGGAGTTGTGATTTTATTCCTGAGGAACTCTTGTCAAAGAGCATATGACCCAGTAATCGGAACATCAAGGTTGAACTGAATCAATTTTGTATCATCTTTAAATGTTGACCTATAACGTATACGTAATAAAGGTGTTTTCGTTCTATTGCTTTGACGTACTCTAATAATCTAGTATAATGTCAATCTCTGAAGTTTCAAAAGCTTTTGAAGAAATTACAGGTTTAGAAAAAAAACTGAAGTGCTGTTTTGTTATAACTTTTTAATTTTGCATTTTACAATGCTATTTTTATGTGATAAATATTAAACAAGAAAATATACTAGAAAAAAGCTGTTTTGTGTTTAATCTATAGGTTTTAACGTTTTCTCTCAAAAACATTCCCAATATGATCTACTACACATACATTTAAATGGGCATAATAAATAAACCAGTGCTGAAACATACATTTGCTAGCTATAGTATGGCTTAGCGACGACTTTTTAATATATCACGGATTACTAGCGTCGGTTGGTTTTATGTCCGTATTACGCCTGAAATACCGCCCACACTGCAATGCCGTCGAATCGCAACTGCTGTTATTTTCACGAGGGCAAACGGAATTATAGGTGAATGTGACGGCTTTTTCACTTTCGTTTCGTTTTAAACAAAATCAGACAACACAACATCATATACTTACCTACACTACATAGATTTCGGTTTCGGTTGTTGGTAGGACTTTTTGTAAGTCCGCCTGGCTAGCTACCACCATCTTATCTAAGTCTGGCGCCATAACAACAATGATTTCAGCATGCTGTGTTCCGGCAGTTAGAGATAAGATAGCCTGTTCCTCAGTGATTGAGGATTCCGGGAAAGGCTCGCTTCCATCTTCAGCCTTATCAATATTTAACATCAGCCCCCTTACTCTTCACGCGATCTCATTGAGATCGAGATTGAATTAAAAAAAATTGTTTAATTCCTTATTTAATTGATTTGAGTAAATAAAGTAATTTTGTACTCTAGAAATCGATTTTAGCGCCAATCATAATCGAATCAACGTCGAAAATCACTAATAATTATTGCCATTCCTCCTCAAACCTCAGATCTTAACGCCATCCCACTAAGAGTAACCCAGCAGGTATGATGAAGGCTTTGAGCCACCCCGTTGTTCATAAAAATATGGATCTGACTGCAAGTTAGCGTGCGTGACTTGTGTTAGGGATTTGGATTCAACGAAGGTGTCACAATGATTACATAAACATGAAAATGAATTAAGTACAAATAATTTTCAAAACAATGCATATTAACACTAGCTTTTTTCTTGAACTAAATAATATGGAAATGAATTGAAGTTTCTGGAATTCGACAGCTGAAATGAATAATTCATGGACAACTAATACATAATGTATAGTTTATTAGGGCAACAATAAACCCTGACACCAAACTACATTGTATCATTGTGTCCTCTAAAAGGAAACCTACTATTATTATTTCAGTGCTGTTCAAAGTCTCATCTTTATAAATCTAGTAATGTTCTTAGTTAACAATAAAAAATATATAAGTGGAAACTTATACAGGGTGGAAAAAATCTATGGGCCTTGGAGGGGAACTACCTTAAATCCTTTAGTTAGCTCATTTTACTGAAAGGAATTCAATTAAACTGAAAGAATTCCATTATTTAAAAAAAAAACCTGCATTCGGGGTTCGAACCGGCTTAAATTAGAAAAATTACACCCTGTACTTTTATGGTACCAATCGAAAGTTTAATTCATAAATATCAATTTAGTTTAAGTACATAGTGTCTAAAATTAAAGACAAAGCCTAGAAAGATAAATGTCGCTTTATATTAAGCATTTGTATAAAATAATCCAAAACATATATCGTTCGTTCTCTTCTCTGTCTCGCTTTGGACACTAAAGGTAACACGTACATATGATAAATAAAAAAAAATATTTTATGATTTTCAAGTTTTTGCATTTTCTATGCTAATTTTATAATTATGATATTATTTAATAGAAAAATATTAGACAAAATCGACTTGGTCACAAGTTATTCTCAGACAGGACTCGAACCTGCGACCTTTGGGTAGAACAGTGGGCCGGATACCCCCAATTATCATAAGTATAAAAAATGATAGCAAAATAAAACAATATAACAAAACAATACTAAAGCTCGAAGAAAAAATCTTCTATTTAAAAACAATTATTTGACTTAACTTTGACTAGCAAGCTGTCCTTCTTTGTTCATCTTGAACCAAAACGTGATTTAATGTATACAGAAAAAGTTGCTTTATGATAAGATCAAATGAATTTCTGTGCTAACTATAATGCGTATTTGCAAAGTATGTTACAAATGAAATAAAAAAACAGGTCGAGTTATACATTCGATGAGAGACGTGGAGCGCCTACGTCATCATTTTCAGAGCCTTAACTTTTCCGGGTGAGCGGCAAATTTAATTTTCCGTTGAAATTGGTATCCCGAGGCCCCGCGGAGATGCGATGAATCGAATTTAACCGATAAAACTCCTATAAATACCTATTCTTGACGAAATTGACCCATAAAATGTCGAATTTGTTGTTTTTCTATTACAAATGTTGAACATTGCCTAGATAGAGCAGTTTAAATACTATGTAGTATAGTTAGTATAGTAAGTCTGGCCTTAGCTTCGATAAATTAAAGTACAAGACACATATGAATCATCGCTATCAACAAACACAAATAAACGACGACCGATAAATGGGCCTTGAACCTACAACCACTATCGGCAATCGTAAATCACTTAAAGATATTTTAATTAAACATCCTCAATATATCAAAGATGGCGACCGTCAGGATGGGGAGAGGGGGGGGGGGGGGAAGTGAAATTAATTTAATTTTAACTTGATAATATATCACGTAGACGCCCGCTAATAATGGAATTATGTTTATACTTCCAGAATCCATTTGCATTCCTTTTTGGAGGTTCTAACGTGATGAAGGAGACGAAAAGCGTTTCCAGTTTTCGTTAAATTAACGTAAGAAGCATATCAAAATAAGCTCTCGCTTCAAAGAGATGATTTATGATGATTAAATCGTTTTTTGAGTAGTCGCTAATTTTTATTATTCTGCATAAATGATCGTATCTTTTAAATCATTTTTACTGCTGGCAATGCTAATGTTACTTTTGGTTTAAAACAGAAAGGGAAATATTAACGATTTTGGTTCTAACCAAATTAGAACCAAAATCGATTTTAAGTCCGAATTCACACATAGCGGGCTATAACCTAATGCATTTTCGCTACCCTGTTGGGCAGTGCAGCGCTAGATATTTCATTGAACCGCCCAGACTATTCAGACTCCCTAGATTGCTATTCTAACCCCCTAAAGGGGGGAAGGGGGTAGATTTACCTCCCGTCTGTACTGCGCTTAATTTCCGTATCGTATGGTCATTAATTTGTAAAGTGATATTCTGTGCTGAAGTTTGCTATTAATAATATACGTGAAGACCTATTATTACCTGACTGTTTTTATGTCAAAAATCAACTCTGTCTACTCGGTGTTGGTCTTCCAAACATTAAATAAATAATTAATTGATTTTGCGTTATAACTATTATGTACTTAAATAAATGTAATCATGGTTTTAACATCGTTATAGTTAGAATTGATATTAAGTAAATTACTTATAATGAAGGTTTTTAAAAATTACTGGCTGTAAATGGTGCTATTTTATTTTGAAATATGAAGACGTAAAATTATCCTCTTTTTTGCATAGATTCGCTCAATCGCTCTCAATTAACACTTTTGTGTATGAAGTGACTTCAGAAACTTCCAAAGCAAAACAAATTAGTTGGTTCAGAGGCTGTTTATGCACAGTCATCCTTCCTAGCCTCTTTAAGCTGAATGTTATTCTTTGCCAGCAAAACAATAGCTATTAACTTCATTAAACACTTCCGAAACTTCATTAACAAGCTGCACCAAACTGAGCTGCAATAAAAAGCCAAGTTGTTTATCTTCGGCGAGTTCGCGCCCTTTTTGCGCGCCCTCTCGCGGCAGATTATGGCGGATTGCCGCTGTCACTGCGCGCCAACTTTTAATTACGACCATTGTGAGCGAAACTTTAACTCGACAAAAGAAAGTTTTTCTAATGAAAGTTCGCCGGCGACGTTATTTCCTAAGTTTAGCTACCTTCTTGATATTCTATTAAACACAGGTTTATTTTTAGAAAATATTGTGACAACAATATACCTAATAACCGTTCCGAAATTTGCTTACCAATTATTTAACTTAAAAATACCCCGTGTTTAAGGTATCGGTTCAACAAAAACAAAAGTCCTTTGCACTGTTATTTTAATTTTAAAGGCAAGGCAGAGGAAATTGTGGCGTCTTAATTTCAGGCAGCTTCAGACTCTTTTACAAAAAAACATCTTGATATTATTAAAGAACAACAAATTGCTCCAACTTTGTATAGATATAATTTGCCGGTGCTACACGCGTTCGCATAGTTTACACAGAAAACTGAGACACGAGCCTGCATAAATTGCAGAGCTCGACATAATTAAAAATCAACATTTACTTTCAATTCGATCTCTTACACTGTACGCCATTGCGCCTTTATTTCCCTCCGTTTTCGCTCGATAAACAAACCGAAATTATGAATCTTTTTGTAGACACTGTTATGTTATTACGTTTCAATTAACGCAGTCAACGACCGTGTAATAGTCTGTCTTGTGATTGAAATGTTTCGAATTGATATTTCTTGGTTTAAGTTTTGTATTTTAACAGAATGGAAAACATTTTTGTTATGCATTTTACAACGTTGGCTCACTCTTTATCCACAAAAACACAATCACAATTCAAGCCTTAAGGTGTGATAAGTACCCACTCTTTATATCAGTTAGTATCGTTTATATCAGGGCCTTTTTGCGACCAAAAGCAATACTTGCGTAACCCCATTTTTATTTATTTCCCTCAAAGCTTCTGAAACTTTGAGCAGGTACTTTTAAAATCTTTGTCTAATACAGCGTTTGCGTCTGCTTTCACAATTATCGTTTCAAATAACCCTTTTAACTTTCATGGTCGCAATATCACTATCATAATTAGGAAAAACGTTTTCCTAATAATGATATAATCGTTCCGAATTTAAATTGCATAGCACAATGAAAAGGCTTTCAGATTCTTGTTAACTATTCGCTATCACCGGCCAGTGTAAATGAAAAGTAATGGAACACAACACAGTATGCATTATTATAGACAAACGGCACATTGTTACCTGAACAATGCTGATTACCACCCGCACTTAACGACTGTAATCGGGTTAATGAGTCATAAGTGGCTAACGACTTTGAATTATCCAGAATGAGCTTTTAACTCTGAATGAATGCATCTTTTTTAAATTACTCAGTAACATTTATTAAAGATGCAGTAATAAGAAATAATTTTCTAAATACTAGTAGTATTGAAAAAGTATTCGGATCGTCTCACGTCATAAATGTACGGGGAATGAGGTTTGAACTTTTTATATTGAGGCTGGTCTCGTCCCAGTCCGCGGTAGGTATTACCTTGAGAGGCCATTTTGATTTTATTTCAAAATGGTCTCGCACGATAATACCTACTTAAATTAACAGGGGACACACAGAGGAACAAAAAATGTTATTATACATAATGCCCTAAAGTATCACGTTAGTTGACACATTTTTATTCCTATTACGCCCGATAGGAACGCTGCTCAATACATCATACATTAATTTTGTTGACGATACTTTTACGATAGGTACTTTCTCGAAGGTTTTTCGTGCTAATCCTTCTCAATGATTTTTTTTTATTACAAAGTTGTAAGAACAATTACATAATTAAAAACGCTATAGATAGCACCAAAAAAAAAACGAAACATGAAATCCCTTTGTTTTCTTTTTTATTCCATTTCGATCGTAACTTTTTATAGACTGTTGTCAAAGGTCAAGAAATCATTCAGTCGATTTGAAATAACAGTATGAGCCCTTGACTGCCGTCATACATATTAACGACGAATAGAGAACCGTGCTGCATTATGCATCCTCGTTTGAGCCGGCTCTATGCAAGTCGATCGACTTATTTTGACAGTCCACCTGGGCTGAAACAGGAATAACAATGTTGGGTTCATGAAGACTCGTATGGTTTGAAATACTAGACGATATTATCATACGATATTATTTGACTCAGCTATGAAGTTTTACCCTGCTTCTTAGTTTGTTATGAAAACTTATCGGCTAGAAAAATTACATTTGAATCTGGAATTTTTATTATTTTTTCTCGAAGTTTTGATTATTATCACTGTTTTTTTTCATATTCAGTCTGAAATTTCAATTATGAATTTCCTTAAAGTTTTCCTAAATGTCCCTGTTTTTCACATGTTCTGATAAAAAGTTTATCAAAATCATAATATGGTTTGCTTCAAAAAGGTCACCGTCATCTGTTTTTTTTTTTTACTTTTATTGCTAGAGTAGGTATATTATGGGCAGTTTCCTGCTAAAATTCAATACTATTTAGTTAAATCTTAATCCATTTTTGTACTATCAACCTTTAATTCCACTATATCAGTTCCTAATCTCTAAAGGCGTCTACAAACATCTGCATGTATCCATCAGCACATTCCAAAAACAAACATTATTTCCGAGCAATAAAGTAGAAAACTTTAACAAATCTATTTGAAGCGAAAGAAACTAACAAAGCTATAAAAGCGAAATAATAGTTATGGAAATAGTCTTTCATTTTCCACGAAAGAAAACTCCGCGAAACTACCGACAATATGAATGAAACTATAATATTAGAAAAGTTTCGCTCGGGAAATGAGAAAGCGTTGTACGGGCTCGTTCGTCTAATACGCGCAGTTATAAACTTGTTCAATATAATATCGAGTGGGTATCGCCGTCTCGCTCACACCCGTGCTAGCTCGCTTAATTGCATATTCGGTTGAAATAATAGTTAATTAAACAAGAAAATATACTAGAAAAAAGCAAACTTGTCTCATGTCGCCCTGACGGGATTCGAACCCGCATCCTTGGGAGTCCGGCTCAATGCACTAACCAATTATGCTACAGAGACCTATGAGGACACGTCGAATTTTTCGTCGAAAAGAAAGGTGAATATACAAGTTGCTTTTTTAGTTGCTAGTATATTTTCTTGTTTAATATTTATCACATAAAAATAGAATTGTATAATGCAAAATAAAAAGTTATAAGTAATGAAATAATATTGTTCCTAAATTGAAACACCGGGACTTAAACGCGACATTTGTTATTTAGTACAACTATGTACATACAACTTGACATTTCGTCTATGTTGCTATAGCCATTATCACAACGTGGTCTGCTTGTGACCACGGCTATAATAACATATTTAATTTATAATTATTATGGGACGCGAAAGTTTAAGATCTTATAATATTCTTCCTTAAGGTGGTACGACTTCCATACAAACAAACATTGCACAATTATTGGTTCATCATACATTTATAATTTATAAATACATGTGCAACTAACTCGTTCCAGTTATTTGTTTGCGCGAAATTATAAAAAATATGTACTTTCATACATGAGGTATATAAATGCGATGTGTCACACACACATACGTAGAATTATTGAAATTACAAGATATTAGTTTATTCGTGATTTATGTATGAAAGTACATTTTTTTAATTATTTCGCGTAAACAAATAACTGAAACGAGTTAGTTGCGCATGTATTTATTAATTATTTAGGTATGATGAACCAATAATTGTGTAATGTTTGTTTGTATAGAAGTCGTACCACCTTAATAGACGAATGTATGAAGTTATGCGTCCTATAAATGACTGTTTGTGATTCACTTACATGCAAGTCTTTAAAAAACAACGCAATAGGCCAAACATAATATTTGCGTAAACTTGGATTGAAAATAAAATTAGTCGTATGAATGTTGTATGAAAGCATTTTAAAAATATTTTTATTTTATAATTTACTACTACGACAAAACTTTCGTAGCCGTAGATGACTACGATTATGTGCTACATTGCTACGATAGTATTTTTTTTTTAAGTTTGCATTTTCAATGCTTTCTTTTATGATACTTTTTAATAGAAAAATACTAGAAAATATCGATAACGGATACTTAAAGGTTCGAGTCCCGCCTAACAACAACTTGTGAGAAGAGTTAATTTTTAATGTATTTTTCTATTAAAATGTATTTAGTTTTTTACACATTGAATAATATCAATGCCTCAAAAGTATGTACTTATCGATAAAACATTTGTTGGACTTTTTATCATTCAGCCAAGATGGCGTTTGTATATAAGTTTCCTAGCCTTGATTTAGGGCGAATATTACGGCTAGTGTCAAATTATGAAAACTCGATGTAGACCAGTCATATGTCACTTTGAAATCGGAATAATTCCAATACACCTGCAGAATGCTGCGAATCTGGATAAATTCTATCTCGGTAGACCCAAACAACATACCAAAAATGCAGGTGTATCGGATAATAATCCTAATATAATTAATCCTGTTTCAGCGTAAAATTTTGTACAATTTGAATATGACTGGCCTAATGTTGTTACTTATGATTTTTTGTTCAATCGAAAATAAAAATAAAAACAAATCGTTCGAAATCCAAAATAAACGGGTCGTTACCCTGCGGTCGGGATGGTAGGGATGTGCTCACATTATTGCTATGTGGAAAGCGGTTAGTACATGGAATAAGCGATTGTTATGATAATACGGGCTGTAATAGACGGCAGAGCAGTGAAATATTGGCCTCTTTTGCATAAGTACCGAGGCGTAGAACTCGCTGCCGGAACCGTGCCGACCTAATTGCTCATTAACGGAAACTAATGAAAACTTATCTGTCATTTCAAAAACTATTATTGAACTGAAATTTTGTAATAGTCTCTTACCTAAAGCAACAACTTTAGGTTTATTAAGATGGAATCTTTATCATATGGACCTGTAGAGATGAATATTTTTATTGAAAAAATAAATTAAGTATTGTATTTTAAAAAAGTATTTAAGTATGTTTATATATTATTATTATCTAGCATTCGTAACACAAGTTCTTATGAGACTTACCTAATTTATTATTATTACTATAATTAACCTAAAAAATTTCCTTAATTTGCTAAAAATAACTTTAAATTCTGAATTTTCCGTCTTCCTATACAATTTTCCTCAACAAAACAACAAATTAATTACATTAAAATAAAAACTCATTGATTATGATTAATGAGTTGAGATTCTCTGCATTATAAAGAAAATAATATAGAGATAACTACACACTTGGGTCACATAAACACTTCTGTATTACTTACTGTATAACTCATATAAATAAAAGTAATAATCTTATCCTATCTACTGAAATAAAACAGGTTGTTGTAAATCATAATTAGATTTTGATTTATCTTTATTGTGATTGCTTAAAACACTTGTTAACAAGCTATTAAAAGCTCGAGCTGTCGATGGATGTAATGCACGTAGGTATACGTGAAAATTGTAGGTAATTTGTTTATCAAACGTCTGGTCCGTGTAGTGTGTGTACGTGTGGGGGAGGGGGGCGCGGGCGGCGCGGTCGCCACGCTCGCTCCGTCACACGGGCACCAGTCACGTGCGGCGACGCCGGCTCCCACCGTAGTTTACGTAACGTATCGATTCCCGCTGCAACCATCGACCGCCGAAGGCCGATGCACATCACTACCGCGATTCCCGCGCATTTTTTAATTTCGAATATCGAGCGGCGCGGTCCGCGTGTGCTGTGTGATTTTTATTTTTTCTCTTTTTTTCGTGACTTTGGATTTTAAGTGCGGAAAGCAAAGGAGTTTGAATCGGTGAGCCTTTTTTGCATTTAGATTTTTATGACAGTTAATTTATTATGAGGAAGAAACCGGTTGTATTGCGCTATATCGCCGTGGTAAAAGGTCAATACTCCCTGCGGCACGCGACCGCGAAGGATGGATGAAGCGGTGCTGCCGAAGCTGTGCCAGTCTCTGTGATCTATTGCACCATTGTTACTTTCAAAAATATTTGATTTTTTTTAACTTTAAAGCAAAGCATACGTAATATATAAAACAATTTTCTTCACTTCATACCTATCAATATCTTTGAAGCGAAGAAATAATCTGCCAGATCAGTAATTTATTTCTCAACTTTTATTTTTTTAATTGTCATCAAATTTTTCGGACTGTTTCATAAATAGCTAATATAGGTATTTCGAAAAAAAATGTAAAAACTAGGAAACAATTGTAAAGAGTGATTTAATCACTCCACGCAAACTCTACTTTTAGATGGAGCTAAATTAATCGAACCTGTAGAAATCTGCAAACTAAAAAAAATTATAATACCATTTCCATTCCAAAAATCGTGAAAGTAAATCAGTTTGTAAGTTTCAATTTGATTTTCAGCCAAATTAATGTACTTATCGACCTTTTTCAAACTTGCTTAAACTTAATATTCATTTATAACCACGAAAACCAATGCACACAATTAAGTGTTGCCAGTAATAATAATATTGTGTAACTACGCCGATAAGATAAAACAAAATCATAAACAAGAATTTGTACGATTCCTTATCGCAATACATACCTAAAAAGTAAGATTCCATTCTGATTCATGGTTTCTATTTATCTGTTTATCGCGATGTTGGTTTACATAGTAAACAGTATGTACGTCCGCAGATAATTCTTATCTATGGCCTCAATACAATATTTGAAAATATTTTCTATCGGTTTAACTTTGAGATCAAAATATTTTATTTAAGAGCTGTTACAATGTGTAAATTGCAAATTCTTTCCTAAGTGCTAAATTATATTGTCATGTGATAGATGGTAAAAAAAAAATACTATCTAGCACGGACTTCGGACGTAAGTACTATTTCTTTAATTATAAAAACACTAAAAAGTTAATTATATCTACAGGATTGTTTTCAAGATTATGCATAAAACGGTACTCTACATAATTATATAAAGCCTTTGCAATATTCCTTACAAAATCACTGATAATCTAACTAATACATTGCATGGCAACAATGTAATTGTTATAAACTCGTTGCCAATCGCGCGTAAAATGGAACGTGACTTTTAAGTTTTAAAAATACACTTTGCGTGAGGTAAACGTTCCATTTTACGGGCGCGTCATAGCGTGGCGTGCGAGTATACATGGCAAATAAAAATTTAGGTCACTCTCGTCTGGCCTCGATTCATTGAGAGGCCGATCGCGCGTTATGCCAGCCCGGCATTTGATAGTGTTGTAAATAAAAACACGTGGCTAACACGCCTTTGCACTGCCCACGGAAAACTTACAAAGGAAAATCTGAAACAAAACAGCTCATGAGCAAATATAGACGGAGGTTAATCAATATGCGAAGCATTGAGTACTCAAGGACGCCACATTTGTCATGTAGTCCGGAAACAGCCAGCCACCTAAAATAAATTTTCGATAAGTTCTTTCTGTCCTACTGTCCGACAGACTTTTACTATATGTACAGAACAAGCGAAGGTCACCGTCAAATCCCTACATAAACAAATTGCTTACTAAAATATTCATAGATACAGTTTTATTATCATAAAAATGATCATTTTGTAATCTAATTAAATAAAAATCTTTTGAACGTCCTTGATATAAGTAACTTTTTCAGTAAAATACTTACCAGTGGCGAAAAGTCCATACAAACAGATTCCCGTCAGCTTTCCTTTTAGAAATCCTACCTCAGCAATCCACCATGCAGATCATAATAATTATGTCATTAATTATTGTCACCAATCAATTAAATTACGGGGATGCGAGGCTGGTACAATGTGATCAAAATTTATTATTTTCCATGTTTATTATTGCCTGATTTGTGGATTTATCTTAGACCGACTTACCTTCGCCATATTTCCACCACTCGCCACATTTACTTACATACATATTATTAAATCATTCAAAACATGATAATTTACAAAAAGTATGGATACCTCAGAAAAAATGAGAAATAGTACGTTCTCAGATAGAGCTTTTGCAGTTGTTTTGAATGCTGACTAATTTAATAATAATTGGCGTCTTCTGATGTCTTCAGGGTACAATCCAGGGATGCACAATATCGTGAACATGTTTGTATAAAAGGTTCTCTATTAAAATAAAAGCTTTACTTATAGAAGCATCGCGAGTGACCTACATAGACGTCAGCCACAAATTCCGGTTTAAAAGCCACACAGTATTTCGTAAACGACACCGAATCAAATCCAATCTTTTACAAAAAAGAAAAATCTATGTCGTCCCAATTGTGGCCAGTCTGGGCGCGTACTTAATTGGAAAATTCACACGGGATAAACTATAAATTGTCACTTTTGCTCGCACTGTGCCTTCTCGAGTTGCATTAAAGCGCATAAATTTAACGTGAATGAGTCCCATTGCAATATTCCAGACATTTATTAGCGAGAACATTTTAATTTAAAAAGTTTGTTAAATTAGGTTATTCAAAAAAAAGGTAATTAATAAAAAAAAATGTATGGGGAAATAGATGAAGAAAATGCAATATAACGTACATGGATAATGTTTCATTTTCTATTATTTTTTTATAGAGTTTGTTGAAAAAATAGACATAGAAACACGTTTTATATAAACCCAGGCAAAGTTTCAAACATGTGGAAAAACCTAAAACTCAAAAATGAAAATTCGCATATTGATTGAAGAGAACAAATCAACAGACATTCTTTTCTTCGTCGATTCCCTTAATTAAAACACCCCAAAAAAATTTCGATGGACGTAATGAAATGATGGTGAGTCACACGGACAATACAGAAAGAAACATTGGAAAGCAGATTAATGAAAACGGCCGGTACACGCGCCGACGTAAATTTTAATTCGCACATGTGCATAGGGCTTAATTGAGTTTACGAGTCATATCAAGTGCAGTTAGCCGGCCGGCGCGGGTTAATGTGTTTATTTGGTACGGTAATGAGGAATGATATGCACAATGTTGCCTTTATATCACTTAAAAGTTTGCGCTTTTCATTGCCATTTTGGGGGAAATGTGAGGCGGTCTTTTACGTTTCATTGAAAAATCAGGCGTTTTTTAATAAATTAATGAGTTTTACTTTTACAGTTAAATCGTTTGAGGATACCGTCAGCCTTTAAAAGTATTACACACAAGAGTACTTATCATTTTTCACAAAATTTGAGGAAATATGAAGACAGGCAACTCAAAATCTAAAACTAAATCTAAAGCGATTGAAATATTGGATCTCCAATTAGGTATTGCAGTTGTCTGCCTCTACATACGCATGCGATGTCTTCAGTTATATAATTTTCTAATCAGTTCCATTATAAGAACAATAGCCCAACAAAAAACCTTCTTATTAAATAACTATTTATACCTTTCAATGAGGGATTTGTAGGGCACTGCTGGTTGCTTTCTCCAGAACTTTCTCGAAAGAAATGTGAAGTATTGTGCGGTTGACCGTTAGAGAATAAGAAAACAGCCTGAATTCCTAATATTCACATACCGACTTGGTTTAATGAGGAGTAGAAATATTTTGCGGACGCAGAGCAGAGCCAATCTAGATAGCTCAGAATGCACTAATAAAGTACTTTGTGTTAACGAGATGTGAAATTGTGTTCTTCAATTCGATTAAATTTTCATTCTTCGCGTTGCACTTAATGAGTAGCATATTTTTTCATGTTATTTTTACGAAATAGCTATGTTGTATTAAATCATCGTTCGAAAAATTTATAGGAAATACGGGATTTTTACGAGTCCACGATATTTTGGCGCAGTTGCATGCGCCATGATCAGGAGTAACTCCTAATAATGTTAGTGAACGTGACCAAATTGTTACATCGTTCGAAATAACTTTTACTTTAATACATACAAACCATGGCCATTTAAACCAAGATTTCAGTTTAACCAACAATAACAAAATCATTCAAAATTAAATCAAAATAAATTGCTCTAAATAAAAAAGACATGTAAAAATACCAAGAATAATATTACTATTATAAATTACATATTAATTTATTTTATTTTATTTGTTCGGAAAACTTACAGCTAAAATAACAAAATAATAACTGAAAATAGATACATCATAGCCATTAACAAGTTTTCACAGTTCAAATATTACTACATGTAACATGTAGTCACCCTTAAGGGTTTTACTAATTGGGAGGAAAACTGAAAACTATGCGACACCACAGACTGTACCGGAAATCTGTTGATTCGTCAATTGGTTTAATGTTGCTAGTTTAAATGTTATCCATATTTTATTAACTGTTGATTCGCCTGTAAAAATAAAATAAAATAAAATAAATAAATAAAATAATAATAATAATAATAATAATAAAATAAATTTTATTTTCTTTCCACAATAGGTACTTAAGTAATTATTATTATTATTATTATTAATAAATAAAATAAAATGACATGTTTTGATAAGACTCAAACCAATCGGTGGTAGCGTGATCCTCTCCATCTAGAGTGTCTAAGTATTTGTCCCCATCATTGACAATGCTCAAATTAAGTATCCACACACAAATGAAAGCATATTTTGGCGCCAAGCAAAGGCTATCGCGCTAACAGTGAGGCTATTAAAAAGGCGAGCGTCATTTGTCACCCGACCGGCCAGACCGCGCGGCGAGCTCGCAGTGTCACGCCGCCACGCTACCCATTACTATTCCATTCAGTTTTATAATCCACTACTCACTGTGTTTACTATACAAAAGCTACATTACGTACGTAAACAAACTCATTCATTAAATCAGCTCATGCAATTAATTTAATAGCGACCTAGCGTGCGCGTGGACTTAGATTTAGGTGCCCATATTTACCCATTTTTCACATAAGTACTAAGTTAATTATCGCATCGTCAAATTTATTCAAATTCGTAATTTTGGGTATGATCAAGGGATCCAGCAGACAATGACTTTCTCATGGTTGTTGTATAAAACCCCGATAACTCTGTCATCGTTCGTAATAAATCAAATCAAATCAAATCAATATCATTTATTCAGTCTAGGCTGTTACAAGCACTTATGAACGTCAAAGAAGCTACGCCATCAGTTCACAAACCCTACGGCGGGAGACCTTGTAACGAGAAGAACCGGCAAGAAACTCGTCAAGGGCTATTTTTTTCTCCCTGTTTTATTTCATACAGAGTCGTCAAATTGAAAAGTGAGCTTAACACATAAGGTCAATTTCCATCACAAAAGAAAATACTAGTTATAATATTACATTTTATGGTTACCCTAACCGTAAACAATTTTCAACTCGTAATGAAGGACTTACATTTAACATTTCTCGCATTACAAGGTTACTGTACTGCAAGTTGTGACGTACATACAGGTCGATAGCAATTTATTTTAGATGATAATTAAGATATTAATATGACGACAGACCAAGAGTAATCAATAATCTATGAAAATACAACGTTTCCGCATGGTTCATAGTTAACTAGCTTCCACCGGCGGTTTCAACCGCGTGGTTCCCGTTCCCGTGGGAATATCGGGATAAAAGTACCGATACTGCTGTCCGTCCTTTCAAATAACTCTTTGCCAAGCAAGGACAAACAAACACATTTTCGCTTATATAATATTAGTTAGGATTAGGATAACAATTGCAACAAAAACGCGTTCACGTAAAGACTTCATCAGTCCTAAAGCTGAGAAAACCAAGTCTTTCTTCCCGCAGCTATTTCTATCGTGTCACCAGTTAAGCGTGGCAGGAAAAGCCAGTCGGTTTGTTTACAAACAAGGCGAATGAATCTATTCACGGCAGCCTCATATTTCTCCCGGCGGGATCGGATCACGCAGAAGATCCCTCGGTCCCGCCCTTGAACTTGCGTGTCACGCCCGCTTTGGGACGCTCACCTCACTCACTGCTGGGAAAATAGATTTCTTTTCTCGGGCTCACGTTGCTTGCTCTGCACTTTCAATTGTTTTGTTGCCATTTCTTGGAAACGTTGTACCTTCAAAAGCGTTCCGTTTAAGTTTGTAACAACTTTTTACGTGAACGAGCTTCTATTGTTTTAACTACGTTTTTGATGCCTAAAATCTTTCATTGTTATACTTGTACAGATTTATAGATTGATTTTCTTTTGTCAGCTTTGTCCAAATAGAATACCTAGTGGTTTCACAAAACGCGGGAAAAAGATAAAATAATACCACTGCTAAGCTAATAATGCTATTCAACATAGTGAAATGAAATAACCCGTCACTTTAAAAAGGGAAAAGCTTTGAAAAAGTTTAACACTAGCTTTAGCAAGATCGCAGTCTGCATACATTTGAATGTACCGTCCATAACAAGGTAAAACTTATTGAAACGACACACTGTCTGGTCCGATGCAATAAAAACATCGTTACAGCATCGCGTGAACTTTTCCCGGCACACGTGGCCGCCGGGTGCCAAGTCCGGGCGAACATACCCGGGTGACGGAATAGGGTGACCACAAAAATATTATAGTTTGGCACCATTACGTTGCACTTCTTATTGGTCATCTCCAATTCTGGAGTTAAAAAACGTAGAGTGTGCATAATTTAAAGCTTGGCAACATAACGGTGCACTTTCTTTTGGTCTCTCATCTCCCATGCTGGACTGGGAGTGAAAAAACAAAAAAAACAAACGATTCCCCATCGTTTGTGGTGGTTGCGTTTGTGGTGTGGTGGTGGGGTGGATGGGGAAAGTTTGCTGTAGCATTATATATGGCCTGATTTCAATGTTTTGGACCATTTCTGAAATTTCATTACGCAATCCTTTCCGCCTTCGCGAGACCAACTCGTAGACACCAAGGTTAACCTCCTAGGGTAGACACCAGACTAGGACTAGTACCAAGGGAACGGGAGTAATCACTTAAACTTTTACCCCTATTTTGCTCAAATATCTACATAGGTTAGCTTTTTGGGAAATTCAAGCACGTGAAATTCGATTTAAAATTGGACTTTCTTCGTTACTTTGTTGTAGGTATTAAAGTTTGCATTAAAATTTAGCATATCCGCCCTAATTTTACAAGCGAGGTCCACTGTTCTCACGAACTAGTAGTTTTAACCCATCCGCAGACAACCCGAAACCGTGGTAGCCCTACACGGTTGTCCTAACACCCGGATAGCACGCGTAGACGCGGCGCAGACGGCCCTTGAACTTTACCGGCTACACCCGGCCCACCCGGGTAATGTGCGTGAAACCCGTTTCACGCGCTGATGCGACGCCATTTGTCTACCCTCGTCTTGGAAGAGGATCGCGAAATTTCAGTGAACAAAATTAGTCCAGAACCCCTCATTCATAGTAGGACTTTTTGTGCCAGAGTTGTGTTGACTACTGGAGCGAGTGGGTCTATATAAAAGGAATCGTGAAAATGTATTTGGTGGTGTATTAATTTGGTTCGCCGGAAACATAGCTTAAAATACGATTATTAATAACTATAAGTCTTACGAGTAACGTTACCACGCCTAAAGACAATCCAATAGATGATATCTATGATTTGACGGTTTGATTTCAGGCTTGATATAATATAAAGATGTCTTAATAATGAAAAATCCTGGTAATTATTGACAAATACTTTTTCAACTCTGAATTGTTCCTTAATCCAATCAGCGCAATTTATTAAGAGAAATTTAAATCCTACTCTACTATTGAAACTAAAAAAGTATCAGTATGTCTCAAAACTCTTTCGGTTTTTTGGACTATTCATAGAAAATGTATTTTTAATGATTACTCAAAAATGTTATCAGAAACGCCGCTGGTTGTATTGAAATCCTAAACAAACCACGGAAGCACCTAATTGCTTAATTAAACCGGTAGCTCAGGGCCATAATCCTGACCTACCCGACGCGCGGTCCTAGATGGCTCTGAGATTTGGCCGCACCCGGACCGCCCGGTCGATAACCTGCTGCTCCACCCGGGTATTAACCCTATCACCATTTGATACCTTCACTCGTTATAACGAGAAGTGTGCAAAACTAGTAGACGAATAATGAAATAAATATTTAACAGCTTATTATTTTTCGACGTTTGGTCACCTTTTCTTTTATTTTCTTCTTTCCTTTGGAAAGGTATCGCAACTTGCAGGAGTAACAAATCCAAGGTGTAAAAATTGTTTATTGAAAATTAATATTTATATAAATCACGAGGTATAAATGTACAGCGAAAAAACCAAAGGCTTATTATCGTCCTAAAGCTATGGTCATTCCTATAAAAGTAATTAATTAAATTAAGGAAATAATATAAAATAGTAAGTAAGTTAAAACCGTAATATCGAATTCGAACCGTAATATCAAAAACAAATTGTAAAATTAAATAACGCATGTTGTGCTTACATCTAGTAGGTTTCAATGTAGTATAAGTTTATTAGAAGTAAAATGAGAACAAATTAAACCAGTTTTGCAAGCAAAAAAAAAGTATATCTACCTACATGAAAAGCACTACCGCAGGTTTGTTTTTATTGTCTTCTAATATGTTCGGTTGTTAATTTAATTGGTAACAAGTAAGAAAAATCTAGTAAAGGTCAATCAAAGGTCAAATCAAGTCATTAACAAAAAATCCCTAGAAAGCACAATTACTAAATACAACAATAACTCAATTTACATACAAACTCATTCACAGAAAAACCACGACGTTTATTTATCTATTCTGACTGTAATCATATGCAACTGCATAATGCAATTACGTTTGCATAACTGCGGTGACTCACGTGCAGTCAAAACAATAGACTAGACACGACTGCCGGCTCATTTATAATTCAACCGATAGTTTTTTCTAGTCTGTAAATCAAATGGCGACCTACGTACGACACGGAAACTGTCCGGTCATCCGGTTTTTATCTCGACGGCATACCCGGGTCGAACTTCCGGTCTATAGCTTTGCCCGGGTACCCGCGTATAAGGACTGCTTTTCTAATATTGTTAACCCTGTTTGCGAAACAAATATTTGAAAAGACTTCTTGTGTGACGATTATTACTTCAAAGCTAAAAATTATGTGTGTGTTTCAAATGTTTTTGATTTTTTTTTTAGTAAAACTGAAAGTAAATATTATCGTGATAACACGGTCCAAGAGTTGTTCCGCGACTGAAAAGTTTTTGTCCTAGGTAATAAATAAAATTATGTATTTGCAGAGAACATAGTATGATAAGATAAGATGATATAAAATTATAAAAGTACAACGTGTCCCACTCCTAGAAGAGTATGCAAATAAAAATACAAATACAAATTTTATTTTTATATTTTATTTAGTAGTGGTACGTATGTCACATTAATAAACATTTTAAAAAAATCTATTATTAGATTAAATTACAAAATGTCAAAACAGAATATTTTAATTATAAAATGTAAATAAAGAACACAAGAATTTCGAAAACTAATTAATCAGTGCACGTTTAAGCACGTGAATTCAAAATAGTGTTTAGCTCAATAAATGGAGCGTACACGTTAAAATACAAAGAGTATAAAATAAACAAAATATTTCCGATATAGTAAACGCAGAGAGTATCATAGTTCTTTTTTCCGCTGAAAACCAATAGAAAGTTGACGAACAAATGAATTTCGGACACTTCAGTTTCACCTTGTTTTTCATTTTGAACAACTTAAAATTGGATTTTGTTTCGTGTGTTTCAATTGGAGGTGAAATGTTCAAATGCAATTGTATATACTGTAGGTTTTACAAAGTTTTTTATTTCAAATCACGTTTCTGAACGTAAAATTTACCTTTGTAAGTAGTAGAAATATTTTGTAAGCTCTAGTTTTATATTGCCTAAAACAAAGCACTAATCTACGATTCTTGTTTCCAGGTCTTACAAGACATCAAGGTAAATACAACCGTTTATCTTTCTACTTTTCTTCTTTGGCACTAAACACTTTTCTTTTGCATACTTTACGAATATGCACGACTTTTTCACGCTTGACTTATTTTGTTCTAGCCTACTTTTAAACTTATTTCTTTATGTTACTTAGCGGCTTTGGTCGTATCGTGGGTCGTATCTATTTCAAGTATTAGTAAGTAAAATATATTTTATTTATTTTTATTTTTATAGTTTGGGACATTAAACAGTTATATGCTAAGTAATATTAACTAAAATTAAAATACATCATTGTTATACCAGCATATAACCCACACCAATGTCCACGAAATAATATAGTACCCTATCTATACTATATACTATATAATATAATATTATAAAGAGGAAAGATTTGTATTTTTGTATGTAACGAATAAACTCAAAAACTACTGGACCGATTTTGACGAAATTTGGTATAGAGAATCCTTAGACCCCAAGTAGTAACATAGGCTATAAATGATCCCAAAATTCCCACGGGAACGGGAACCACGCGGGTGAAACCGCGCCCGGCCTCTAGTGTAAAATATTTTCCGAGGGAATAAGAATAGACGATAAAATTTGCAAAAACTATGATTAATGACTTTTTTTAACTTTGTATTCTTTGCTTGCTTTCTTAGATGAGACGATTAATTTTAATATAAAAATACCAAAAAAATCAACTCGTCGCAGAATTCTTTCTCAGGTCGGAATCAAATGGGTTCGGCTCTCAATTGGGAGAGCAGTATCAGACAACCAAAGGTTGTAGGTTTTAGGTTAAGTTCCGCCAGAGAAGAACTTCTTTTTTTTTCAACTTCTTCGGTGTAACTTCTTTAACGAGTATATTTTATAGTATTTTTCACAGAAGTTCTAGAGACTTTATAAAGAAAAATCTAGAATCTAACTAAAAATTTCAAATTGTAATTTGAAAACTTTTTAATCTTTTCTACACTTGAGGAAGTAATTTGTGTACATAAGACACATAGCATTCGCGAAGGTTCGATATCTAGGAGGGGGGAGTGGGGGGCGTCGCGGTCGATGGGTCATTGACCTCGGCCGGATTTCGATGCCACCCCGTACCGCCTTCCACTTATTTATTTATTAAAATATCTACTCAACTCTTAATGGCTGCCCATGTCGATGGTATTAGCAGAATAAGATCATTTCGTGGAAAATTACTTTTTATGTAAAATTTTCATCAAGTTTTTTATGTTATTGCTAGAATTGCTAAGGTAATTGTTTATTGTTTAGGAGTAATGGTGAAAGTAACAATATTTCTTTCTTATCTTAATAAAATTTGGTTTATCAATTCATACATCTAGTTATCATCCACCATATAATAGTATTAGGTATGCTATGAAGAGCCAAGGTAAAGTCTGAAAACTTAAATTCTTAATAAACTTTTTAAATTTACATATTTAGAGCATGGAGAAATAGATTTGCCTGCATATCTTGAAGTAGTTACTTACTTACTATTATACTTACCTTTTTACAACATTGCATTCTGAACATCATAAAACAAAAAAGTTCATTCGCTCGTAAAATATTACTTTGCAACGCACATTGCGCAGGTCCGCAGTCAAATTCATAAATACAACCGAAATAACTATACCCCTTATCTCAAAGAATTAAAGTTCATTGTAACATGATTTTCAAGTTTACCATCTCTTTCTTTTCGTTTCTCCGTCTACCTCATGCAACAATCGCTGTCCAAGATTCTATTTACAAAACATGTGGAGCGACGTTGCCGTCCCGATTGCGCCTGAGTCTGTGACGTCACTTCGTTCGCTCCGTGCTAATGGAATGGCTTCCAGAGCCACTGCTGATTTTTTAAATCAGTGTTCGAAAAGAAACAGCTGCTTAGGAAAGGATACAAAGCATTTTGGAAAATTTTCTTTCTTTAATAGATGAAAAAATAAATATGGGACATAAGTTTGGATAAAGAAAGTTTATAGAAAAAAAATTAAAATGCTATTTTCCGCATGTTTTGTTCAAATATTTCCATGATAGCCAATGAAATTAAAGAAACAAACTATAAAGGTACTTAAAATTCCACACATAAATTTTTTTTTTCTGCGCCCCGGTGCTGGTCGATTTTTTTGAGCCAGATTTGTCGAGCCTTGGAGGCTCGGCAAATCTGACCTAAAAATAGAAAAAAAAGCTTACGAGAATTTACCATTTGACTTATTTCCTACTTAACCTACCTGCATGTTATGTCACCACCATCCATATATCGTCTATATGTTATGATATGAGAAGCGCATATTTTGAAAACACAGTGCAAATTATTGGCACTTGTTGCAGCAATCAATTGTTATTTGATAAACATTAACCAGTATTGTTATCGTACGGTACCGTAACAATAGAATGTGGTGGAAACTACCGATTTAATAGTTTTGTCTATTCCTAGTAATTTGTCATCGTTGTGTGGGCTATGATAGTTGAGGCACATTCCATTTTAACTACTTACAATGGTAAAGTTACAATGCAATACGATTATATTCGATTCTATGTGTGGCGAATATTCGAATCAATTGCTATCGAAATAAAAAGCTCTCCCTCGAATTAGATAGATAGATAAAATATTTATTCAGAAACCACTACAACACATAACAAAAATAAATTTTTGAGGCATTACTTAGGTACAAAAGAGAAAACAAAACTTAAAACTAAGACATTCAGCATAAAAGTAATATACCGGACTGTGCAGCAGCCGCAGTCTGAAAAGGAACTCAGCTCAGTGTTGATGGTTTCAAGGAACTAGACACTGATTTTCAGCTGCGTTCCTGGCATCGTTTGGTCGCAAGCAAAGCAATAACACAATGCAAAAAGTGTACTTAATAAATTAAAGGCTTCCCTTGTCTTTGTTGTATAATATTAACTAACTAGGTATAAGTGCTAATTTTGGAATGTGTGATATAAAAAGAGAAAGTAACACTCTATTTATTGCATAGTTTTCACTCCTAAATCCATCAAACTACCTATGTTGATCGTATTTTGTTGTAGATTTATATTATTGCACGAGAACAAAAGTTTGTAATTACTCTTAAAATTGTAACTTGGTGAAGTCGGTAGCAAAACTACTAATAAAAACTAATAAATTTTATCGCCTAAAGCGATATCTTCTTGACAAACCTATTGTGATTTTTCACGTATATCAAAGACGTCCCGAAGTGAATAACTTCCGTTCCTATAAAAAACATATACAGCAAATACAATTCTTGCTACAAGTACCTAACAGCTTTATAAATATAAATTTTCAAATACCAAAACTATATAAAGTTTAAAATACATTTAAACCGTTCGACAGCAATCGTCCAAGGCCGTCCGAGCGCGTCGTAAAATAACCTGTTTGGACATTCAGACGTAGCAGGAAGGCACCAATAAGTCCACCTTCGCGAGAAGCCTGCCAATTGGACTATAACACCACAATGACTTAACCTTCGGACTAACTGTCATTTGTAGAGCTCTAAAGTGTCTAGATCATGGGCCAAATGACGGTCATTTTAAGGGGAAATAATCTTAAGGAGTTTAAGGAGGTCAGAAGTTAATATGTACTTGCATAAGTTTGCTTGGATGTCACGCGTCATCTCCCTTTTGTGCGAATCACAGAAGGGACTTTTGTGCGAAACACAGAAGGGATGCATACATTTTTCTCTGTACGAATTTTTAAATACCTTACTGTGCTCATGAATCAATAAAATGTTTTTCTAAATAATTATTAAAATTAAAAACTATACTAAATCATTACATTTATCATTACCTAGCTCCATTATTTAGAAAACAGGTACCATTTCGACAAGTTGTTCATGAACATACCTCTACATAAGTCATAGTAGATATACGTTTACTGAGCCATAAATTATGCTACGTTTTTATCCACCTACTGCATATAAAAATACTACAAGGCTTCGTCGGCATAAAATATTGATGACTCATACATGTATGGTGGAACTGGAGCCAAACGTGACGCGACGAAAAGACCTAAGCTTTTGTATGGAAATTGATGGTGCCTCGGATTTATGTAATCATAATGTAAAAGCCGTTAAGCTGCCATTATTTAGAAATTGCAAGCGAATTTTATGTAAGTAGTCCGAATTATATTGACAATGAACTCATTATATTCTGAAAAGTTTTCCGAATATAATGAGCAAGAAACAAAGTAAATTTTAAATAGAAAAATATTGGAAAAAATTAACTCGGCCACAAGTAAATTCTCAGACGGGAATCGAACCCGCGACCTTTGGAAATTCGGTCCAATGCTTTCCAAAGGTCGCGGGTTCGATTCCCGTCTGAGAATTCACTTGTGGCCGAGTTAATTTTTTCCAATATTTTTCTATTTTAAATTTACCATAAGTATAAAAATAGCATTGAAAAATGCAAAAATTACAAAATCATAAAAAAGAAACAAAGTTTTTTTGGAAATTCGATAAAGTGGATTTTAGACCACACTATAATGTCTCGGTTTTTGCATAGTACTAAGAAAACAGTCAGCTTCTCATATAATTTCCTTGATAATCAAAACTCAAATTTATCAAGCAAAATATTATTTATCCAGTCTAGGCTGTTACAAGCACTTGTGAATGTCAAAGAAGCTACGCCATCGTTCTACAAGCCCTGTAGCGGAAGACCTTGTAACGAGAAGAACCGGCAAGAAACTTGGTCAAGAGCTTTTTTTTTCTCCCTGTCTTGTTAGTTATTACGTACAGAGTCAGGTCACAGAGTCGTCAAATGACCTTAAATCATCAATCATCATAGACACTAATGAATACAAAGTGTCAATCGAATTTATTTTGCGATTCAAAATTAGCTGGCTTTGCGTAACACTTGTCTAATAAACGGAATCTTATAAGCATTAAATTTTTGCTCATCAAATATGAATAAAATAATAATCTATCCGCCAAACAAACTGTAAATGAGGAAATTTGTTTATTAAATAAACGATACTGAACACAAAAACAAATAACCTCGCTCATTCAATGGCATAAGGGTTTTCGACCACAAGCCCGAAATAGCTACAATTAGAACATCACTCTCACAACGAAGGAGTTTAAGTTACAAGATATAGCGTTTAGAATGATACAGTTTTCCATTGTTATTTGTTTTTCACTGTCGTTTATTTATTATTCCTACTACTGATTTTTTCATCGATTGGTCCACGTGTAATTTAAGATCCCCTTCTTCCGCAACAAATAGTAGCCTTTCTATACAATTTCTTTGCAAAATCCGTAGTTTAGGCGTGAAAAACTAAAAGAGTTACATACATTTATATTGGGCAATTTAAACAATGTTCAAATTAATATTTTAAAATCCAAAGCTAAATATGATTTGGACCTTTGGTCGCGGGCGAAGCCTACTAAGTTTGCTTTTTTTATGAATCTTAACCGAACAATTTGGTCATCTACCTACATTGTATCGTAGTTGATACTATAAGTTAATCGAACCCGAAAAATGAAACAATTTGACAGCTAATCGAATTTGATAGACAGAACAGAATCATAAAAACTTTATACCAAACGACAAATACAAATTAAAGCTCTGCAGTCCTCAATTGCAGAGCTCTTTAATTGCAAAGCTTAAAGTCATAAAATGTTGTACCAAATTTTAATCCCGCTTACTCTTATAATTTAAGCCGTCTAACATGAGAATAGCCGCCGGCCAACGTGGTCCGACACGTGTTGTGTTGTGTAACATGTGCTCGTCCACAACATCATTGTTGAGCACTTGCTACATATCACAGAAAACTAGTATTCGTTATTCTGTTTCAGATTTTTTATTAAGTCTATACTCAGCATAACTAGTATTCCTTATTCTATTTTCCGGATTTTTATTCTTATGTCTATGATAGTGATAGTAGTTCTGCTACTGCCCGCTAGAGGCGCTAATTTAACAGTAACTGTTTTTTTTATTAAATCTATGTAGACTTTGGTCTCCGTTTTCGCTTATGTTAAATAAGGTACTACGAATAATGAATTTCTCTCAACCAGAGATAACCTTTTTCTGTGTTGTTTTTTTAACTGTTTTATAATTCAGTCTACACCAAAACATAGTAAACAATCTTCTTAATGGTTATACATAAGTGTTATTGAGACAAAATACACTTTACAAACGATGAACTTAGCGAGACAGCTAAATAAAACATTTGCGTCGAAGCGTGGGGCCACGCCGAAAGTAATAAATTTACCTTATAAATCAACGTTTCCCTTTTAAAAAGGCCTCGTGAATACCTGAATAATATCCCTATAACGAGGGCCATTTTCCTGAAATATAGTAGTCTGTATTTGCATAATGTTTAACATATAATTTTTTACTATTTTGTCTTATCATGCAGCCTTGGTGATAAAGGTACCTTTGGAGGTATGGAGTTGCGCGGCCATATTTTTATATAACGTCTTTTTAGTACTTTTCCTACATTTTGTAAAGAAGTAAATATGTTGCCAATTACAGCCAAAAGCGAAATGAAAAGAGATTGCATTTTATTTTGAAACAGTCTTTTCACATATAGTATGTATGAACTTGTAATAAAATCTTTTTGGCTATACCATTTGTATCTGGCTGGTTTTCGTATTATTAAAGTTTAAATTTTAAAGAAGATTATTTAAATTCAATTTAAGAATTGCGTGAAAAAATTGCGTGACACCAAAGATGTTTACGTCTGTACAACGGCTTTTGATCCTAAAGCAGTGGTGAACATTTAAGAAAATGTGTGATTTTCATTTGTTTTTCTTACTGTCAAATGGGTGGAATCTAATGAAGAAATTCGATACATTTTAATTTTTTACTACATAGAGGGTAAATATGCAAAGCAAGCCGCGAATAAAATTTGCGGTGTTTATGGCTAGGTCCATAAACAGTGACAGTAATGCAGTTCTGTGAGAGTAGCACAAAATTGGTTAAAGCGTTTTCAATCCGAAAATTTTGATGTCAAAGATGCAGTCGCTCTGGTTGCCTATTACGGATAAAAGGAATGCCATTTTTAAAAAGTGGAGCAAGATAGGCATATCAGTAGTTACGACGTAGCTAAAGAACTGGAAATTGACCACAAAACAGTTTTGGCGCATTTGAAAAAAACTGGGTACACAAAAAAGCTCGATATTTGGGTACCTCACGAGCTCACTGAAAGAATCCTAATGAACCGTGTACTCATTTGTGATTTTTGAAGAAGCGCATAACTGGTGACGAAAAGTGGATCATGTACGACGAGAACGTGCGAAAAAGGTCGCGGTCAAAGGCCGGTGAGGCTTCACAGATTGTGGCGAACGAAACCCGGGTTAACTCGCAACAAGGTGATGCTGTGTGTGTGGTGGGATTGGAACTATTGGAAGGACATTATTAATTATGAGCTGTTTCCACCAGGCGGGACAATCGATTCTGAACTCTACTGCGAACAACTGATGAGATTAAAGCAAGAAGTTGAGAGAAAGCGGTCAGAATTAATCAACAGAAGGGGTGTGGTTTTTCATCATGATAACGCTAGACCTCACATATCTTTAGCCAGTCAGCAAAAAATAAGAGAGTTTGGCTGGGAGGTGTTAATGCATCCGCCGTATAGTCCTGATCTTGCACCTTCAGATTTCCGCCTGTTTCGGTCTCTTCAGAATTCTGTAGGCAGTGTCAGGTTAACATCACGAGAGGACTGCCAAAACCACTTGTCGCGGTATTTTGATAAGAAGCCCAAAATTTCTATAGTAATGATGTCTCTACCTATAAGATGGCAAAAAGTTATCGAACAAAATGGAACTTTAGTTAAATGTAAATAAACAACACTAAAAAATTATTTCAATTTTCTTAAAAAAATCAAAGAAAGTTATCCCAATCTATTAGTTATTTTCAACTCACATGCTCGGAAAATGAGCTAAGAATTATTAGGCTGAGTGAGATTTCACAACCTATGAATGGATTTCGGAACGTGACGTAAACCTTTATTTTTAAATTGTCTTTGTCTTGTGCCTCATGTCAATGTGAATCGTTTTTATTGTTATAATTTGTAACAATTTATTCCTTTTATAAATAACTTTGAATTAACTGTAATTCTCCCTTTTTTATAAACGCCTAATTATAAATAGCCTAATATAAAATTCTTATAACAAATAGTTTAATCATATTGTTATTGTTGTTATGATTTAATGAACTAAAATAATATGATAAAACCAAAATGGAGTATTATAATTAATTCAAAGTTATTTCAAATAAGAATAAAATGTAACATAAAAGTCAATAGTACGATTCGGAACGAGGGCATATTTTTAGGTTTTAAATAAAAAATGTACTTTACCACACAATCCGATTTTCGGCGCAGAAATTGATAGACAAAACCTCATTTTCCGAGCGTGTGAGGTGAAAAATAAATTATTTTACTTATACTCATTCATCACCCTCATTCTGGCGACGCGACGCATACATAATTTCCTTAAATTGTTTTTTTTTTTTTTTATAAAGACGTCCTGTCTGAGCAATTTGGAAGCTTGTTAATTCATGCTTGTATTTTTCTAGTAAATAATTGTCTCATTAAATATTATTGTAAATGCAAAAAGAGGTCAAGCAAGACTCACTTTGGGCAACTTATACAAGCTATCCTAAATAAAAAGCCAATTCTGCTTACACCATCTTTTTACATGTAATTTTACAGTATTCCCGTATCAAATTCTTGTAAGAAACAATATTGTCTAATTTATCGTGTCCTACTTCCAACGATGGCTAGTGATTAATTGCTACAGCCATGGCAGCGATAACGTTATCTAACGGGGTCGCCACAGCTAACCAAATTCTTTAAATTGATCACTTGGCCATTTAAACCTAATTTAAGTTACTGCCGTTAAATAATTAGGGCCTTCGTTTATTTAGAAAGCTGAGGTGAAAAAGCATTATTACTTTTAATAGCAAAATACTAGAAAAAGTCGACTCGACTCACAAGCTAAATAACGTGAGTTGAGTCGAGTTTTTCTAGTATTTTTTTATTAAAATACATTTTTTAAACTTAAAAAAATATATAAAAATATTAAATGAAAAAACAAGTTTTTTGTGCTTGAATCTAGTGATTCTAGTGTAATGCTAAAAGCTACTTACTTGCGATCACTTAAAAACGTTGTAAAAAGTTTTAGTTAGTTGTCCAGTATACATAAAGAAGTCCAGTTATCTATTTTTCTTCTTAATCATCGGGCGTATTTTCGTTTATAATTTACGAAAAATGAATAACCACAGAGCGGATTGAAGACGTTATCTTAGTAGGTCACAGCATAGGTACAAACTTTACCTCAACTACACGCTTGGATTATATTAATATTACGCTACTGTAAAATTTAGTAGGAAATATTATGATCACTATTTTGAAAGTAGACAGACTATAGTTAGAAAAGAAGATATAAATGATAGATGTAAGTGTAGAAGAAAAACCGCTATCTCATAACGCAGTATTGTTTCAATCTTAAAATTCTATTTCGTTCTACGAATCTCTTTAAGTAAGTTTGTTTTTTGACGGAAGTTTTGTGACGTCTCCGCTCAATCATCGCCTCCAAAGTGTGAAAGGTGTCAAATTGTGACAATTTCAATAAAAATAAATGCAAACAAAACGTTCTTAGGACATGATGGTTTCTAAATAGATGATGGTAGTTTTGTGACGTCTCCGCTCAATCATCGCCTCCAAAGTGTGAAATGTGTCAAATTGTGACAACTTCAATAAAAATAAATGCAAACAAAACGTTCTTAGGACATGATGGTTTCTAAATAGATGATGGTAGTTTTGTGACGTCTCCGCTCAATCATCGCCTCCAAAGTGTGAAAGGTGTCAAATTGTGACAATTTCAATAAAAATAAATGCAAACAAAACGTTCTTAGGACATGATGGTTTCTAAATAGATGATGGTAGTTTTGTGACGTCTCCGCTCAATCATCGCCTCCAAAGTGTGAAATGTGTCAAATTGTGACAACTTCAATAAAAATAAATGCAAACAAAACGTTCTTAGGACATGATGGTTTCTAAATAGATGATGGTAGGCCGGCTGTTCTTCCTACGTACACGGAAAGTCTTTCTTCCTTATCTGTTTAGATTAATTTATCAATGTGTAAGTTGTAAGCTTTTTTACATAAATGTGAAAAATTGCACGGAAAATCGAACGAAATATTGCAGGTTGGGTCCTGACCGAGCCCAAAGTGAAACGCAGTTAACTTTCTGAAGTGAATACTTATTTAGCGGCTTTGTGCACATCAGAGTTTTAAATTTTTGGGATGGGTAAAAAATGTTAAAGTCGCGTCAGGACCCGTGACCGTGATCGAAAATTCGTAAGACCATTTACCGTTCAAATTACATAAAGTCTCACACTTGAAAGATCTACGTATATTAGTTAATAACAACCATTATATAAAGGTCTCTCATTACTACCAACTTTCATATTGATGCTAGGTCAGGTCAGTTTTAATGAATTTACCCGCCAAATCAAGTTGGAAGTTGTGGTCAAGATATAGTGGATTTTGATCGTTATTTTCGTTTAAGCGGTTTTCACTTCTGCCGGCACTCCCAGAGTTTTGGTTTTTTCTGATTGTCAATAATTTATATTAGAAAAACGCAATTGTGTGTGGTACAGGGGTTTCAGTAGAACTACGTGTAAGACCGTTAGCTAGTTTTCGCAAACAAAAGTTAGTATTTAAAATGATTTAATGCCCTATAAATCATATTGTAGAAACAAACAGCTCGATTTAATCGTGAATTCGCGGTATAAATTCCCGGTTGTATGGGATTTACGCGTTTTGATTAAATGCCAAAAGACCTTGACCAGTGTTTGTTACCACATAAACACAACAATATGTGGCGCGTGATGAATGATGACCTTTTTATGAAAATTAGTTTTATGATAAAGAAATTCATGGGCATAAGGAAAACCCCTACAGTAAATTTTACCGGAATAAAAAAATCCCCATGTTTTAATCTAGAAGAGATTTTCCATATGAAGTCGAGGGCGAAATCTAGATACTTATCTCATAATGATTTTGCACTTCACTTTGTACTTCTGTCAGTGTGTAACGAGGCGTCCGGGTGCGTTGGTTTGGTGTGTGTGGGACGCAAAATATCCCGCTTTTCGGGATAAACCTTAAACTGACAAATCTCAAAGAAAATACTCATATTTATTTATTTAATAAGGCTTACCAACTAAATACATAAAGGCAAATTATATTAAGTTTACAGCACTTAGCAAAATATGTATCTTATATGCATTTAACTTAAAGGTATGCACAACATTGTTATATGTATAAGACGTTTTCTTTTATGTTTTATTGTTAGACTAATCAATAATAATACTGAGATAGAGAAAAAAAAAAAAAAAAAAAAAAAAAAAATAATAAGCACATATTATATTTTTGAGTGCAGTACACTGTTAATTAAACAATGTATATTTCACTTTTGAACCGATTTCAACAACAGCAGTAGAAGAAATATTATTATATAATTACTTTTTCATTAATACTTATGATAAATTTTAAATAGAAAAATATTGGAAAATGTCAACTCGGCCACAAGTGAATTCTCAGATGGGACTCTCTCAGATGGGAAGTCTCGGTAGCTCAGTGGTTAATATTAAAGTAAATGTAAAATCACATTTATTGGTAAACACCACAACACAAAACTGTTAATTTAAATAGGACCCAAATTCACCAACTGATTAACCTCTCAGGCCCCGAGTTATGAGACACAATAGATATTTTATTGTTCTATGGACACCGGTGTCCTGCTAGCAAATGATAAATGAATCCACCGATTAACGCTAAATGTCATTTAAACATTGTATTTCAGTCGTTTGTTTGAAGTTCATTAAACGACAGAAGTTTTATTTATTTATTTAATTCAGACAAGTAGGCCCATACAATTAACCACGATAATCCAATCGAATATATATTCGCGTAGATTTATTCATCGTGTGCAAAGGCGTGGTTGTGTTGTTGCTTATTTACCTTGTTCATGTAAATAAGGAAAAAAGACAAATATGACCTCCTCCCGTGGTGATATTAGAAATATACTTACCTTATAAACTCTCAATTACATAACCGTGTGAAATGAAACCATGGCAAAATACTTACTTTTAAAAATATTTTTTATGAATTTTGAAAATAAAAAGGAAAATACTAGAACAAGTCGTCTAAAAACAAATTGTGATTCAAGTCTTAAATCTTTTAAAATCGATTATGATAGCATTGAAAATGCTTAAAATAATGTGACAACAACACGCTCTGTCACGAATGCGCAGTCCGGGACTGCGCAGTCATGACGGAGCAAAGACGGAACCACACACCGCCACACATGCAGTGCGTGCTTACGCACAGTCCGGCTGCGCAGGACTGTGTTTAGAAAGAGAGCTCTATGAAATGCGTTAAAACCTCCTTCCTATACAATAACCTCTTACATCGCTCATTTTCATACATTTACTACGTATGTCATCGGAAACGATTTTGACGGACTGAGCTGCGGACTGAAGCGCGGACTGAACGCCCGGCGCCGGCCACACCGGGTTTGTGCAGGCATTTTTTCATATAAGACGTTGCGTGTACCCGGTACATAAAGGTAACATAAGCTTTTAATCAGCCATTTTGGATTACATATTTTTAAACTTTGACTAAGGCATTTGCACCATACAGCCAGCCGAAACGTTTGCCTAAGTAATGAGCGGAGCGCGGCGTAACGTATGGGCCAAGACAATGGCGCAAGTTACTCGGCCAACTTGCACACAAAGCGTTTTGTTCGTGCTGATGCATGGCTCTTTGTCCGATGGGTTTGGAAATGACGTACGTGGGCCGCTGTTAATACTCGGATTAGTTTTTTTTATAACTAGCAAGCTTTACAAATAGCTAGCTTCCGCCCGCGTTTTCACCCGCGAGGTTCACGTTCCCGTGGGAATATCGGGATAAAAAGTTAATGCCTATGTTACTTTCGCCTTTTCAACTAACTTTATGCCAAAAGTCAAGTCGATTGGTTTCTTAGTTAGGGCGTTAAGAAAGAACAAACATAAACACTTTCGCATTTATAATATTAGTTAGGATTAGGATAGAATAGTAATGGGAAAACATATTGAATCATTATACGATAAAAATACAACTCTCCTAAGATGAACGCCGCTATACCACGCGATATGATATAGCGCATGATGCCGTCTTGCTTACCCCCATAACATGTGAGCGGGACAGACCTACGAGTGTCGATAAAAGCTAATGCGAGGGCTACAGGATTTGAATATTTAAATAGCAGCTTTATTAAATTGCTACTCTTTCATGCGGGCCGTAGGTTTTTAAATTTCTGAAATTACTAGATGTTCACCCGGAAGAATACACGGTAATCCTTTTTCTAATCTTTAAAGAAATTTAGGAATACCTATATCCTAATATATATATATTTACTTAGCGCTTTTTTTTTGTCTGTTAAAAGTTTGTTAACTATTATTTGACACTGAAACTTTTAATACATTAGGTACCTAACTGTCTTGAGATTTCTTAATTCTATTTTATTATTTAATATTAAACGTCGGACCGCGAGCATTGCAAAACTCTATTATTTACAAGTAAATATGAGAAGTTTATTTTTTTTACCTTCAAATATGTTAAGCGTGTTATTCTCACAACTATTTCGTAATTGGATTTGTTAACCATACACTGTTGAAATTCCTTTTAAACCGACTTCATAAAAGAGTGTAATTAATTATTACGTTCCTCGCTTGCGCTTGGCTGGGTCTTTAATATGTTTATTGTTAAGTAGGTAAAGATAACTTTCACATCTGCCGATTGAATGAGGGCCGTATGAAGGCCATTATTATTTAACCAAGCGTGTTTTATGCCATTTTTTAGGGTTCCGAACCTCTAAAGAAAAAATGAACCTTTATAGGATCACTTTGTTGTCCGTCTGTCCGTGCGTAGGTCAGTGCCCGTTTACCTCGAGAACGCGTGGAGGTATCGAGTTGAAATTAAAACCATATATTCAAGTCAACAGTCTGTTGAAGGGATAAAAAAAATTAAACTTGTAAATTAACGTAAAAAAGAGATAAGACCGTTTATGTCGCAAAAAACGTACATTCGACCACCTTAAGGGAATCAAACTTCATAGGGAAGCATCCCGGGGACTATAACTATGAAACTATGTCTTTTACTACGAATACGGGAAAGAATCTAAAAACTGTACATTTGTAATTAAATCAATAGTTTCGGAAACTGAATTTCGTGAAATACTTGGGAACGCGTTTAGCTATCGAGTTGAAATTAGAACCATATATTCAGGTTAATAGTCTGTTTAAGGTGTAAAAAAATCAAACTTGTAAATTAACGTAAAAAAAAGATAGGGCCGTTTATGTCGCAAAAAACGTAGATTTCTATACTCTCAAAGAAATCATAATTCATAGGGTACTTCCCGTTGACCAATAACTATGAAATTTGGCAAGTTATATCGTTGTTTACTACGAATACACGAAAAAACTAAAAATCAAACTTCAAAATTAACTGTCATCTTTTACTACAAGTACAAGAAAAAACTGAAAACTAGACATTGATTTAATTAGAAATCATGAAAAATTTAGTCTTAAGTTTTGGAAATTAAATTTCGGGAAACTTCGGATAAAACTGCGGGACTCAATTCCTGAACTATCTATATTATTATGTACCTGGATAGCAGTGGTGAGGGGTCAAAATATGGCGAAGGTAAGCCGGACCCAAAATTTCTCCAAAAATTCTCTCAAGTGTATAGCGGGTCAGTTGGATCATTTCTAAAAGGGAAGCCGATGGGAATCGGTATGTATGGACCCTCGCCACTGTTAGGAAGGTACCTACAAATTTGTGCGGAACCCTCGGTGGGCGAGTCCGACTCGCATTTGTTTTTACTTTTCATAACAAATCAAAAAGTTTTTATTACAGTGAAGGACGATGAGAAGAAAAAATACACGCCATAATGCTGGAGTAAATTTCTACTTCGTATTAAAAACTTTTCTTTTGGTATGGAGCAAAATATATAATATGTATATTTTTCCTATGTTTATTCTTCAATAATTCCTTGCGAGAAAAACCAGTAAGAAACTTATAACTTTTTCACCTCACACGCTCTGAAAAGGAGGTTTTGTCAATCAGTTTAGGAGTAGAAAAACACTTTTTGCGGCCAAGCGCGGCAAAGTACTTTTTTAATTTAATACCTAAATACACTATACACTATTGACTTTTTTGTTATATTTTATTCTTAATTTAAATAGCTTTAAATTAATTATAATACTCCGTTTTGGTTTTATTATATTATTTTAGTTCTTTGAATCATAAAAACAATAACAATAAGATTAAACTATTTGTTATAAGAATTTTATATTAGGCTGGGTGAGATTTCACAACCTATACCTAATTGGAATTCGGACTATGACATAAATCTTTATTTTTAAATTGTCTTTGTCTTGTATCTCATGTCAGTGTCAACATTTACGGAATCGTTTTTATTATTATTAATAAGTAACAATATATTCCTACTTTAAATAACATTGAATTAACTATAATACTACCTTATTATTATTTTAGTTTTTTATTTCATTAAAACAACGAGAATAAGGTATATTTAGATTACACTTTATGTTTAAAGAATGTTTTACCGGATGTTGACCACGGAAACAACCATAAAATGTTCCTCGCTGTTGTGAGGTGAAAAATTGTGTGTTGCGCTCGGCAGAAAAGTTTTTAGCGTCTTGTACCTTTGAAATCCTCGCTTCGCTCAGGATTCAATCTTTGAACCTAGAATCCTTCACTTGCTCAGATTTCAGTAGAGGTAACTCGCCGTTAAATAACCAACTTCCAGCCTTGCATAACAAATAACTATTAAATTTTGCATTTTACAATGCAATTTTTATGTGATAAATATTAAACATATGGTTAGTGCATTGGGTCGGAGTCCCAAGGATGCGGGTTCGAATCCCGTCAGGGCGACATGAGACTGGTTGTTTTTTCTAGTACAGTAAGAAACTTTTTTGTTAAAAATCGGTATCGCATTTTTTGTTAGTTCAAATAAATTGATAGAGTAAAAACTCCTTGCGATTTATTTCTCATCAAGTTCATAACAGTTGAAAATCAACTTGAAAGTAGCATAACAATTTTTCTTTCTTTTCATTCCTTTCTCTATTAACCTCTTAACTCTTTGGAGGACAGTCGACGCCTGATTATAGCTGTTATAACCATAAAATTGTATTGTTACCCGTTCACTGTCCGCGTTTTTTTTTCGAATTTGTTATTTTATTTTACCTACTAACTACTCTTTGCACTACTATAACTTACTTAACTTACTAACTGCTCTCTTTTTGTAGGTTAGACGAGTTTAATATAAATACGGTGAACACACAACACCGTATAATGCGTGTGCGCACAAAACTCGCCGAACCGTAACGCACATCGATCTCACGGCGCACTGCCCGCAAAAGAATATCATAATACATATTCATTGTTGAAATATTTTTCTTTTGTTCGCAATCATTTTAATATCCATGCAGTTTTACATATAGATACATAGAAAACACCTATAAAACACAAATAAAAGGACGTTACTTGTAAATTTTACCTAACTGTGAAAAAACAATACTGGTGAATAACTCCGTAAATGATTGACACCATAGACGATACTAAAATAATAATAATACTGTGAAAAGTTAGAATCACGCTTCTGTCGTCACTAATAAACAGTGCCGTAACTAGGGCGGTACCAGCGGTGCCCAGGCATAGGGCGCAGACTCTAGGGGGGCGCAGAAATGACCAACCCTGATCTGTTATCAAAATCTGAACCGACAGTTATGTTATATTACAGTTATGAGAAAAACCGTACAGTCCAGTCCAGTAACTTTATACTTCAGAGCTTTTTGCCATTTGGTCCCATAAAAATTTGATTCAGTTTGTAGTAGCCCAGTAGTTTTTTATTTTATGAGCATTTTTGTAAACTTTGACGATGTAGGTTATACAGTACTTATGTACCTACTTTTGTTTCTAATGTCCATGAAACCTAATCTAATCTAGTAAAAGCCTTCTGTAGTTTACAAAACAACCTATTACACACACTAAAAAGTAAAAAAATAAAGTAGGAAGCTTAAAAAAACCGACTTAAAAAATTAAAAAGCAAAATATAAGAATAGAAGCTCAATAGAAGAAGAAGTAAAATGCCTGGCACCGACTCCGACTAAATCATAAGATGGTGGTAATAAATCGAGAATTAAAATCATTTTAAGCGTACAGTAAACACAAAAAGTTATATAATAAACTAACAAGTCGATACAGCTAAACAAAACACGTAGCTTTAGGCTTCATTATATTTAAATCAATTCTGATTGTATATATTTGCAATCCTATTGATAATTATATTTGATTACAAACATAACTACAAATAACGTTATACCACTCTGTCATTAAGTCGGAAAAACATGTAATTTTGCATTATCTATTTCCAATTTATAGTGCTGACTCTAATCATAATGATGGACTATGGAAAGCAATTTTAGTGAAGGGATGAATTACTTGCTTCGAAGGTAAAATATGAAACGTGATGTAATATTATATTTTTTACTTTCACTCCGTGAGCGAAGCTTGACTGAAAGTTAGTTATTTTCGTTTAGTACACAAACAGATAACATTTATACCAAAATCAGGCTTAATGAGATAATGAAAAAGACAAGACTGTCCTCTCATAGCATTATTGCAAAATCTCAAACCTAAAAGCGAAATAAGTTTTTCAAAGATGTATTAACTTTATTATCCTTACAAAATGGTGACTGATAAAGAGGTTTTGAAAGAAAGAAAGAAAAAAATGTTTATTAAATGTTTACAAACAAGTGCAAAACAAACAAAGAAACAAAATGAAATCAAATAATTGAGCACTGTTTGTCCCAAAACGGTCAAGACTCAGCATGACGCTTGGCTTTTGGCCAGCGCTGGTCTTCCGTCAGTACCGTTTCTCTAGTGCACGTTCTCGCAGAGACGGTGACGGTGGCGGGCGCGAGCACGAAATATCAAAACTAGTTATGGCATAGAAATGAATGAATACTTTACAGGAGACAGAGTTACCAAAATTGCGTATCGATTCACGAAAACTTCTGTTCTTCCAAAATAAGGATGTCTTTTCACTGAGACGAAGGAGACGGAGTAGAGCTGTCTTTACAGTCATTACACATCTCCGCTCAGCGGAGACACAAACACAACCTTTGTTTTACAGTTAAGTTAGACGATCATCAACGGCACTGTACCTTTCCAGAGTTACCGCGGTCGCAAGCCCCTCGGTGGCACCGCCGGCGTTCCCGGCGCCAGCCCCGGCCTGCCCGGCGTGAACCCCGCGCCCGCCTCCAGCCCCGCGCCCCACGCGCCCGCCGCGCCCAGCCCCGCGCCCGCCACCACGCCCGCCATGAAGCAGGACCACCCAAGCCAGCCGATGGTGAGTTTATACCTCCTGATCCTGGTCAAATACAAAGCAAGCCTCGCCCCGCGCCCGCTAGCTAGACGATGGCGAGTCCAGACGCCAGGCCCGCGCCCGCCACCACGCCCGCTATGATGCAGGACCACCCCAGCCAGCCGATGATGAGTTCATACATCCTGATCCTACTTAAATACATGGCGAGACCCGCCCCGCGCCCGCTAGCTAGACGATATCGAGTCCAGACGCCAGGCCCGCGGCCGCTACCACGCCCGCTATGATGCAGGACCACCCCAGCCAGCCGATGATGAGTTCATACATCCTGATCCTACTTAAATACATAGCGAGACCCGCCCCGCGCCCGCTAGCTAGACGATATCGAGTCCAGACGCCAGCCCCGCGCCCGCTATGATGCAGGACCACCCCAGCCAGCCGATGATGAGTTCATACATCCTGATCCTACTTAAATACATAGCGAGACCCGCCCCGCGCCCGCTAGCTAGACGATATCGAGTCCAGACGCCAGCCCCGCGCCCGCCACCACGCCCGCTATGATGCAGGACCACCCCAGCCAGCCGATGATGAGTTCATACATCCTGATCCTACTTAAATACATAGCGAGACCCGCCCCGCGCCCGCTAGCTAGACGATATCGAGTCCAGACGCCAGCCCCGCGCCCGCCACCACGCCAGCCGACCATGAAGCAGGACAACCCCAGCCAGCCGATGGTGAGTCATACCTCGTCAAATATGGTGAGACCCTATCTCGATGGTGATAGCCATAAAACAGAAACGCACAGAATGCAGGCATCTGACATCACTTAACCATTCTATCTACATTTATCTGACTCTTAGTTGATTCCTTTACTACGCACCCCATACACTATAAACATCTTTATTAACGCCGTTAATCAAGATGTGTATCGTAATAAAATATCAGTTCTTACTACTTAATATTTTCTTTAATTTATTAATTAATTGTCTCCATGGATACGCATAATATGATCAGAGAGAAGGTGAATTTCCATACATTTGAGATTAGGCATTATTATCCCAGTCAACTGATGAAAATTGTAGAGCAACTTTAAAATTACCAACTCTTATGCAGATCTAACGGTGACTTTTATTTACCGGTTACTCTGTCATTAACTGCGAAGGTTTAAAACTTAACTCTTTGTCCGACACAATAACAACTCATAACTGAGATGATTCACTTGAATAGAAACGTTATTACCGCTAATGATTCCCCTAACGATGCGAAATAACAGATATTGGTACACGAAAAAGTATAGCATTTAGTCATAAATGTATGTTGATGGCTCGCTAACTGCCTCGTTATTACACGCTAGTTAAAATGGTATTAATGCTATTTAATTACTCTAAGTGGGGAACAAGACGTCACACGACGAGCTGCGTCAAAGCAAACAAACAAACTTCGGAAATTAAGCTAAATCTCATTAAGTATTAACGTAACATAAGATTTATTACATTTTTAACGACTTTGCTCGCAGCGAACGGAGCTGAGCCTCATACGCCCAAACTTCATTACTAAAATTCGTATTCGTGTGAAATTCATTAAATTGATGTAATAATAAACTTCGTAATATAAGGGATTTCGGGGAAAATGGAAAAGTAAATTAGTTAATCAAATAACTTTTATAATAAGCTTGTTACCGTAAATTCGTTAGCCTAGAAATTTGTTAGATGAAAATCATATTCCTGTCTAAATTTATATTTTGGAAGCTTATAAATGAGAATAATAGCAAATATTCTTAATTGGAAAAGTTTTCCATCTGTTTTTTTCCGCTTTATTTTCTAAATGAATACCTACGTCATCAGACGTACAGAAAAGTAATTCAGAATATAATGAAATTAGAAAACTTTATTACTCTATTTTCGCAAATTGAATTTCGTACAATTTCAGAGGAACATCTCTCAGTGAAACCAATTTATGGAACCCTTAAATAATATACTTATTGAGCATTATAGCGAATTTTAGTAGCTGCAAAAATGTTGTAAACATGACTAGCGTTTACCCGTGACATCCCCCCGTAGACTGTTTTAAGTCTCAGAATTATGCTATCAAATGCAAACATCTTGATAGCTCCAGCAGGATAAGTGTACCCAAACAAATAAACTCTTTACCCCCAATTATGTAAGTACTTCAGTACTATATATACATACAGTAAATATACATATAGCGTGTCTTCAGACACGCTTTATGTATATTTATAAGTGAACTGTTTACGTTAAAATGATTGTCCCAAAACAAACGACTACTATTGTAAGTATTGTAACTAGCCAATAAATAATAACTATTGTATTTGTGTCTCACGCTGAGTTAGTGCTCCAGCAAACGTTTGTATTGGCCCCTGTAATATACTACCCAAGTTTCGGACTAACGGTAAATGTTGCAGAAACGATTCGGAATATACCTCCGCTTTATTGCATACCGATCTTGAATAGGTATTGGACGCTACAAGAGCAATATTTCAATAGTTTGAAGTTTCGGAATATATGAAATTTTCGCTCTTGGTTTTACCAGTTTAAAGATTTATTGCATCATTTGAACCTCCTAAAGTGTAAGAGCGTTTTCTCATTTATCCGATCCGATATCGGTATCGGAGCCGATAGCCGTCAGTCAGCCGACATCCTATATCGGTGTGTCTTCACATATTGCCGATGTTATCGGCCGATAAAATCTGTCATCTCACTGTCTCGACTCGCGATTTTGTATGTACTTTTATTTTTAAATGGCGTTGTTTAATCAATCGAAATGGTGCATATGTGTCCTACGTTGTGGTGGAAGTAATTGGAAACCAGGATGATAACTTATCCTTTCACTTATAGCAGGCCCGTCCAACATACGGCCCTCGGGCCACAATGTGGCCCGCATAAGTTCGTCATCCGGCCCGTAACGACAAGAATAGTTAGGAGAGTGCTTAATTAATCCTTCGCTATTGGGCATTTCATTTGGCCCGCTACGGTCACAAAAATACTAAACCTGGCCCTCTACAAAATTATGTTGGACACCCCTGACTTATAGTGTTAAAATAAGAAAACAAAATTTACGGCAATAATTATCGTCTGATACCCCGATGTCCCCGTCGACATATCGGTGTTGGCTCCGATATCCGATATCGGATCGGATAATGTGAAAGGCAGGTACATATTTGCATACATTTTACTTGCCCCGATATCGGTGTCGGCGCCGATACCGATATCGGATCGGGTGATGTGAAAACGCTCTAACAATGCAAAATCAAAAGAAAATTATTATATAATTACACAATATCTTTTCACAAAATTAACGCTTTTCTCTAGAAAAACATAGTACATCCTTAATCTCAAAGGAATGTCATTAAAACGACAAAGTTTTAATAACGAGCCACGTACACACCGCGTTAATATACGACTTGGAACTTGACGGTATTCGCGTTCAAATTAAAATCCTCCGAAGTTCAGTAATGCTATGTTAACATACAATTTGTTCGCGCAACATGTATATCCGCCCGCATTTCGTACACGACTTTAGTAATTTAATAATATTCTTTAGCCCCGCACGGATATTAAAAAATAATTTCTTACCTGCGTCTTTATGAGTGTGGTCTCAAGTTGCCCTTTAATTATCGTGTTTTACCTTTTTGTACTACTTGAAATATTAAAAGAAGTTGGAGGGATTAAGTTTCATATGCGTACTCAGTTTTTTTTTTGCTTAATGAAATTATGCTTTACGTATACTTTTGATTTTTTTCCCTTTATTTTACTCCAAATTCCAAATGAGTTTGAATCCTGTGTAGAGTTTACATCGATAGAACTGGAATAGCTAAACCTATTTCTTGAAACTGCTTATGTAACCGAAGACAGAAGTAGGGCGGGGAGGCTACAAGATTAGAATATATTTAGTTGACCTCGGTCAACACAAGATTGTATTAGGTCGTTTCACACGATGGTGTAACGAAGCAAACAATATGCAAGGCCTATGCGTGGCCTCGGCCTCGATCGCTTATGTTAATATTATGACAGGTGTATAACTCTGAACCAAATAAAAATAGGTATGTACTCCATAATTCTTATCATAACTATTTCATTGTTACAGGCACCGATGCCGTTCTACGCGGGAGATCCGAACAGATTCCCGGCAGCGTGGCAGACAGATCCGTCGCAAGGTGAGTATTTATTCCCAAAATAATCAATAACGTTACAATATTTTTCGAGTCGATGGGTTAAACAAAAAATGACTCAGGCAATAATCTGTATGTTATAGGATGGCAAAACCAGTTTATCCAGCAGCTTCCAACGCAGACGGGTCAAACGACGCTAGACTATCAAGGGAATCATACCGCCTACGCGACGTCGCCTCATTACCAAGCTAATACCACGTACACCGTCCAAAATGTTGCGACAACGTTCGATGTTACCAACAACACCTACTATCAGGCCGGCGTTCAAACGGTCCCAGCACAAAGGCCGCCGTCCAACCGCGGAGCTTACACTCCAGTCCCCTCTCCAAGAGCACCGCATTACACCACCGAATATCAGCAACAATACGCCCAACAAGCGACCACACCTGGCGTGACTTCTGGCAATGACTCGAGGCCAGCATCCGCCGCCTCTTACCAAAGTTCTGTAGCCACTTCAGCCACTCCAGTCTACACAGTCAGTCAACAAAGTTACGAACGCACAGAATACAATACAGACCACACAGAGGACTACAGTAACGGTGAAAATGCGACTGACTCAAACAGCGAAGTGGAAAGACAAGAGCAAACTACACCCAATGGTCAGCATTCGGGAAACGCCGAGCCTGGGTACCTGCAGGGGAGCAACGGTCCGCGAGCTTCACTAGATTGTAGCGGGTATCCGGGCGGCTATAACAGCGGGCAATATCGCGAAAATGGCCAACAGCAAAACCAGAACGATTGGCAGCAACGTCAGTGGCAACACAACCAAAGATTACAAAACCAACAACAGATGCAAAATCAGCAACAAATGCAAAACCAACAACAGTTACAAAATCAACAACAACAAATTCAAAATCAACAACAGCAACAACAACTTCAAAATCAACAACAACAACTTCAAAATCAGCAACAACAACAACAGCTTCAAAACCAACAGCAACAGCAATTACAAAACCAGCAGCAGCAGCAGCAACAGCTTCAAAACCAACAACAACAAATGCAAAACCAACAGCAACAAATCCAAAACCAACAGCACCAAATGCAAAACCAGCAGCAGTTACAAAATCAAATGCAAAATCATCAAAACCAGCAAATGCAGAATCAGCAGTTACAGCAACAAAATCAGGAGAACTCTGAACAGCAGATGTTCTCACAATCAGACAGGGTGAATTTAAACTCGAGACTGAAAACGATGATATTAAATAAACAAAATCACACTCGAGACGGCACGAATACGCCGCCTGATAAAGGCGATCCCGGAGAAGGGCCGCCTCGAGTTATAGAAGACAGAAAGGGCGGAGTCTCCGTCGGTGATGACAGGAATACCACCGGTCATTTTTTATCGTATAGCCACCATCTCCGAGATAATTACCGCGTAAGTGAGCAGTATCCGCTCGCTGGTAATTATGCACAAAGCGCCCAAGCCTATGGCGTGGGTGATTTCGGAGGTGGTGGCCACCAAGTATGGGAGGGGGGGACGCAAGTCCCGAAGTATTATGATAAACACGCTATGTCGAAGAACGTATCTAAAACTCCTCAAAAATTACCATCTTACTCAGAAATGAGAGGACAATTCGGTACATATTCGATTGATACGTGTGGAACGCAAAAATATGCAGAAATTTACGGTAACGATAGTTTAAGTTTTAATCAACAAGATAATAAAGATTTCCAATCGAAAATGCTTATCGGACCGGTATCGGAAATGAATCAACAGATTTGTAACACAGTGCGCGACACCAGTGCACAGAAACGAGCATTTGAAAGGGAAGCATATGACGCGAAATTTAGGCATCCTTCTGCACCACTAATACCTAAGATAGAAGCGCCAGAGACTAATTATCAATATCAATGTAAAGATGAGAGGTTGATGAAAAGTAGTCCTCGCGCAGCGATAAGCCAATTACAAAAACATAATGATCTTCCACAAAACAGTGCCTACAGAGATTACCCGAACGGATTTGTAGCAAGGTCCCAACAAAACATAGTATTACCACCGATATCGTCAATAAAACAAGAAAATTTTGGTCCTAAGGCAGCTAGTTATCAAAACTTCCAAAACTATTATTTTGAAAGAAAAGAAGCTGAGGTTTATTCTCAAACTCCAGAAAATACCGGATTTCAAAAGTATTCAAGGAATTTTAATGAGCCCAAAACTCAGAACGAACAAGAACATAAAATGTCTTCTGGTAGGATCACGCCTGCGGAACCCAAACAGCCTTATTATATAGAACAGATTAAATCTGAACACTCACCGCCTGGACATAAGATTTACAAAAATATGAGTTACGCGCCTCCAAAGAATGAACCTTATTTATTCTCTGGAGATGGAGGACCTATGTCAATTAAAAACGAAGTTGGGTACTCCTGCTGTCGTCAAGGTTCAACAAAAAAGCCACCACCAGAACACTTACGAGATGGCGCATGTCCTGGCCTGCAAACCAAAGACGAGATTCTTGAAGACGACCCAGACGCCAACGATAAAACTGATCCTAAAAACCAAAACAAGCCGAGTACACCCGGCCCAGATGTAAAAGTTCCTAAAGAAAATCAATTTAATTATTCCAAAGAATATCTAGAGAATTTAGAAAGATTAAGAAACAATTCAAGGACTGAAGTGCCGGATTGCAATTGTTTTCCTGCTGATAAAAACCCACCTGAACCAGGCAGCTATTACACACACTTAGGTATGTAAAACTACGAATCTAACATTCCTTTTCAATAAACTATAATAGCATTACGTAATTGACATTTATTTTTAGGGGCAGCAGCAACTCTGGCGGATTTAAGAAAAGACCTGGAAGCACGCACCGGTCTTTCAGGAAAGGAGCTCAGGATAGAGAAGATCTGTTACACGGGCAAGGAAGGGAAGTCTGCTCAAGGCTGTCCGATTGCTAAGTGGGTGAGTGTATGGATCCCAACTTTTGTTATTACTTATTCTTTTATCTGTCCTACTCAACTGTGGGTTTAGTTGACGACTTGACGCCGTTTGATGACTTTGTTCTTATAGCCAAACTGTTGGACTATTGATCATGAGGTCGAGGGTTCGATTGCTATAGGACTCAAATAATAGGTCTTGGCAGTTATGATCTTAATTTAATATAAAATCAAGCAATTGAAGTACCTAATTATAGTAGTAGTGAGGTTCTCTAGAATTGTAAGAAAAAAAATCGTTAATTTCATAGGTAAAGACCTAATATTTTATTTAAGTTGGTCGTTAATAGTGTAATAATATGTTTTTCCAATAAAATAAATGATGTGCCCAGAGTACAACTCTAGGTCTTGCCAGTTCAAGTTAAGTTAAAATGACAAAATACCCTTGGACTCAGACAAAAACTTTATGTGTAAACTTACACTAGAAAAAAGGACTAGTTATCAAGTTTTTCCAGATGGGGTTTGATACCCGCAACCATTGGATTTCCGGTCCACTGTTCTCGAAAAGCTACAGAGACTTCATGGGGACAAGGTGCACTTACGACATCTAGTTTTCTACATCAACTTATCATAAACTGCTGTTCACCAGGTGATCCGTCGGTCCAGCTACACGGAGAAGGTTCTTGTAGTGGTGAAGTGCCGCGCCGGCCACCGGTGCGCGTCGGCGTGGCTCGTGGTGTGCCTGGTGGCGTGGGAGGGCGTGCCCGCGGCGGAGGCCGACCGGGACTACGCCTTGCTGGCGCATAAGCTGCAGCGATACGGCCTGCCTACTACGAGGCGGTGCGCTACCAATGAGGCCCGTACTTGCGCTTGCCAAGGTATGAATTAGATGTTTTTTTTTACATATTCTGCGTAATTCATTTTGACTGTATGTCTTTTCCGATGATTCCTTCAACCATATTTTCTAATCAAGAACTTTGTGTTACTCAACATCTACCTAACATATTACCAATCCAAGTAACAAGGTCATATTTTTCTGTTGATAAATCGAGTCTCAATTTATTGAAATTTTAATGTGGATGAAATCAGAAATTATTCATACTGATTGAATACTACAACGATGTTGCGTCCTGCCTGTGTAAAATAATATAAATAGGTTACCTACTAATTACAGTATAAAAATTGTTTTCCTCAAAACAGAAACAATATAATATTTTAGTCACTCTACTTCTAGTCTCTATCTAGGGTTAAATTAATCCAGCTAGGAAGGCTAATCACCCGGAGGACTTCGCTGGTGTCCCCCCTCGAAATAATAATACCTCTATTTACCCTATCTTACTGCTATATAAGAATCAGTATTATTATTGAATTCAACTCAACTTATATTTTGTTAAAACCTCCTCAGGCTTAGACCCGGAGACCTGCGGCGCATCATACAGTTTCGGCTGTTCATGGTCGATGTACTACAACGGCTGCAAGTACGCCCGCTCCAAGACCGTGCGGAAGTTCCGCCTCTCCGTGAAGACGGAAGAAAGCGAGATAGAAGAGAGGATGCACGTACTGGCCACCTTGCTCAGTCCACTGTATATGAATCTTGCGCCGAAGTCGTTTGAGAACCAGTGCCAGTTTGAGAAAGAAGCGTCGGATTGTCGACTGGGATTTAAGCCAGGGAGACCGTTTTCGGGTAAGGGTTTTACATTTTGGCTTTTTTTATTTAGTCACAATCACAAATCAAAAGCAAAGCTTAAGGTCATATATAATATCATAATGGCTACACTGATAAATTATTATGAGTCCCTACTAACTGACATCGTCATATTGACTAGTTGGTAATGTTTGCTATCATTCTTTACTAAAATTTTGTTTCTTATAAAAACAGATTAAGAATTTACTACTGTCAGATTTCACGTTGCCAGTATAGATGTGTCTACATCAAACCAATCAAACCACGAAAACGGATACTTAGCTCAATTTTTTCATCCATTATTATGGCATTATGTTTCTTGAATTTTCTTTGAAAACCAAACTCAAACAAGTGTAGGTTTTTTCGGGCTTGAATTCTATTGAAATCAAACTTCATACTAATTCAACCAGACTCTTGTCAACAGGAGTAACTGCATGCATCGACTTCTGCGCGCACGCCCACCGCGACCTCCACAACATGAACAACGGGTGCACCGCCGTGGTAACTCTGGCGAGGCATAGAGCGTTGGCTCGCGCGGCTGACGAGCAATTGCACGTGTTGCCTCTCTACGTGCTGGATACCACCGATGAGCACGGCTCGCGTGACGCGCAGGACGAGAAGATCAAGACCGGCGCGCTGGAAGTGCTCGATAAGTGAGTGGTGACGTATAACTCTTATTTTTTAACCCTACTATTTATCTTGTTCTACGAATATGGTATTGGAAAAAACCAATATTGAAGTACTTATGATGAATTTTAAAAAGAAAAAGGTTTCGTTAAAATAGTGGTTAGAGCAGTGGGCTGGATTCCCAAAGGTCGCGGGTTCGAGTCCCGTCTGAGAATTCACTTATGGCCGAGTAATTTTTTTTACCAATATTTTTCTATTTAAAATTCATCTTGTATAAAAATAGCATAGAAATTGCAAAAATTTAAAAATCATTTAATACCTATTGAAGTAGTTTAAGCATTTTTGCTTATGAAGCGATATAATTAATTCACTTATTTAATTTGATGGCGTCAATATTTTTCTTAATTACATTTTCGAACTTTTTCCGCCATTATGACCTTACATTTTTACCTAGTAGTAGAGACTAGAGTTGTTAAATATATTCATTAAAATTAACAGATAATAAAAATTTCGTTAACAGTCAATAATTGAAATCAATATTTAGCAGTTAAAATTATCATTATTCGATTCGGACGTACTTTCATTCATTGACTTACTAGGTTTAAATTATAAACCAGTTAATTCTATGATTAGATTGCAATTATCAACTAATATTTTCAACAGATAAAATTATCAGATAAAAATATCTATCATTTAATTTTTAACACATATAATTTTTTAAGGGTTAGCACCATCTCTAGTAGGCACACCCAAGGTCCTAATGTTATCAATTTTTCAGTATATGTAATTATTTTAAAATTACCTTACTAAATTGACAATTAATCTTTTCAGATTTCCAATGGAAGTTCGAGTGCGTTCGGTGCCTTTACAGCCGTGCAGACGTCACGGCAAGAAACGAAAAGAAGAGGAAACAACTGACTCCAACTCGTCTGCCAACAACTCCCAACCGAGCCCCGGCGGCAACCAGAAGAAACCACAGCAGTGCTCCACACCCACACCTAGGACCCCTCAGCCACCCGACAACAGAAATAACGCTAGCCCCAGAAGTCAGAGCAGTGCATCGCCGAGATCACAAACCCCTCTCAATCAATCGAACCCTTCCGCCTTCACAAATAACACCCACTACAATTCAGCCTTCGTCAATCCAAACATGCACAACCAAAACCCTACTCTCATGAACAGCAACCTCGGCAATCCGGCTCTTCTCGACATGGCGACAATGATAGACAACTTCACCGACGCCCAGTTGCAGAGCAATCAAATCTCCAGTACAGTTCTCGATTCCCCCTACAACCCTTATGACCAGAGTTACAATCTACACCACCAGAACGCGCTTTACAACCCTAATAATGTGCCTTCGATAGTAGAGGGAAACCCTTGCCAGAATCCGAATCCCAATCAACTACCAAGTTTCGCTGCTGGATTACAAAAGAGAGATCAGCAATTCAATGAACAGAATGCGAGTCAAATACCTGCCGCTCCTCAAAACCAGTGGCCTGTGGACTTTGCAAATGCTGAATTGTTCAACAACGTTGTGAAAGAAGATCCTGATTCCACGACAGCGCATTTGAATGTCCCTCCTAACTACAGCCCTGACTCAAATAGGAGTGATCCCAATTCCGAACAAATTGCACAGAAAAATCCCATTGAAGCCGATAAACCGAATATTATTCCTAGTGAATTGAGTCATAAACTTCCTGAATTCGACATGCCAAACTCGCCGCGACTAACAGAAATATCTCAGAATTTGCAAACGAAGCCTGAATCACCAGCACCCTCACAAATAGCAGAATTGAAATCTCCTAATAATGATGCCTTGAACTCATCGGAGGGTCGGAAGAGTGTTTGGAAATCACCGGAATCCAAAAATTGGGACTCAACAAAACCAAAGGAACAATTGGTGTCTGATAATGAAAATAATCTATTTCGAGTCCCAAAAGCACGACCACCTTCGCGATCACAGCACAGCAATCCTGCAGAAGGATTAGAAAATTCTACATTCTTAAAGCCTTATCCACCCTCTGAGAGACCTCATTTGAGTCAAGGATATGAGCACAGAAGTCCATATGACAATAGAATAGCAAACAATACAACACCACAAAATGTACCTCCTCAAGCTAATTTCACAATCAACCACGACGAACAGAACATGGCAGCTGGGAATAAACCAACCCTTGAATTCTCAGGAAACAATTTTCAGTCAGTCGCACAAAATACATACGGGAATCAAACCTCCGTACAAAGTTACGGTAATTACTCGCAGATGCCCAATTCATATCCGTTTCCACCTAACCCTTACGGGCATTTTAACCCTTATGAAAATTCGTATAACGATTACAATAGTTTAGCCTACTACAACGCGGAAAAATATAAAAGGGAGGAACTCCTGAGGAACCCTCACTGCTACAACTCGTACGGATACCAGTACAACCCCAATTTCCCCCCTAATTTCTATCAAAACCCGAGTCCGAACTGGTGTCAATCTTCACCGAATTGGTGTTTATATCCACCACCGTTCTCCATTCCGTATCCACCCGAGCCGCCCAAAGCGGAGCCCATCGGAGAGGTGACCGACTTCTCGGACAATTTGGAATGTTTCAAAGACAGTCAAATGGGGGGTGTGGCGATCGCTCTCGGGCACGGGAGCGTCCTGTTCGAATGCGCGAAGCACGAGATGCACTCGACGACGTCCGTGAAGAGTCCGAACCGAGCGAACCCGACGAGAATATCGCTAGTGTTCTACCAGCACCGGAATCTGAACCGGCCGAAGCACGGGTTGGAGGAGTGGGAGGAGAAGATGAGGTTGAAGAAGCTCGGGCTGAACCCGCCGACGCCGGGGACCCCGGGCACGCCGGGGCCGAATTCGAACACGGTTTCGCCGGCGACGACGCCCGGGCCGGAGCAGCGGGCGGCGGCGGAGAGGGATGCGATCCCCGGCGGGTTCCGGTCGCTGGGCGCGCTGCTGCAGGCCACGGAGGCGGCGCGGCGCGGCGGCCAGGTGCGCCTGCGCGCGCTCACGCACACCACCACCTCCTGGACCACGCTGTTCCCCATGCAGCCCTGCACCGTCACGGGCCCCTACCAGGAGTCGGCCACCTGACGCCGCCCCCCCGCGCCTGGCCGCCGAGCCTAGATGTCGCGCGCTTCCCTTCTTTTGTAGTTCCTGAATCGATACCGTGGGCCCCCGGCCCGACGAGCGGAGGAGACGATCCTCGAATACGTTGGAATTGACTACCGTTTACCGAAGTATTTTTAATAACCGAGTGAGTTTCAATCAAAGATGTATGTTTTAAGTTCAATAGTGTTTATCGCATTTCGACTAGTCTTACGTTAGTATCGATCGCGTGTCGTCCGAGTGGCGGTGATCGTGTAGAATTCTTTGTATATTATTCTTGTCGTAATTTTAGTTTAACCGGTGTCGTTTCGATTATTCTGATGTAAGTTTAATAATTTTACATTCTGTGCTGTATAAAATGACGTCAGTACGTTTTGTCTGCATATTTTGTCGGTGTTTTCTAATTAAGCGCATATGCGATGCAATGATCTCATAAATACTAACCCTATGTATGGTAACCGATCAGAACAAAAGTACAAAACATCACAGTCACGAGGAGGGGACACATTCGACATCGTGTTTATTGAAAATTTTGTACCTTTGTCTGTGTATTATTTGTTTTATTTTATAGTTGTATTTTATGATTATTACCATTCCTCTGCCTTTGTCTACATTTATTGTTTGGCGTATTTTGATAAGTTAATCGAGCGATAGCATCGTACCCGTTTTGTATTTTATACCACAAAGACATGAGTGCTTTTCTCTTAGGTTAAGACGTGTGTATTTTTAACTTTTTAGAATATTTAACTTATTTATATTAATTGTATTACGTGAACCAATATGAAATCATTTCCTTTGTAATAATTTAGTGTTACGGTAGACGTTAATATTTAATATATTTGCTTTACGATTCGACATTAAATTATTGCAGTTGTTTTGTGCATGTTCAAAGCCTTCTTTGCGTTACTCGAGTGCCTGCGTTCGGCTGAAACCATTGATATTATCGTTGGGTGATCGTTTTCAAAACTCAACTAAAATGTGACCTTATTGTTTAAATCAGTGTATTACGATCATTCTTCTAATGTAGCGACGATAAATTTTATAAATTAGAAACATACAATAAAAAGATGAATAATACATACATTTATATAAGAGTAGGATATGTGCAAAGAAAAACATTTTCAGGCGCTTGAAAAGATATAAAGTAGGCATATTATTGAAAATGAATGAAAACATACTGATGAATAGTTATTAATATATAATTAGGGTAAGAGAAAGTTTGTTTTAAAGATTAAACTATTGATATAGTTTATATTTTTTACGTGTACGTATTTATTGAATGGTAAATTTATTGGGACGAACGTGAAAATTATTTATAAGTGATAAAGTTTTGAGGACAAAACTTATAAAAACTAAGCAATAATAGACGTTGGGTCTATGTACGTTGTAATAATGTAGGAGTGAAAAATATAATTAACGAATGGTGCGAATTCTCGTCGGTCTTATGCAAGTTTGAAGTTTGGATTCTTAACGAAATTTGCCTAAAATTTTATTCGAATATTGTTTTGTGTACAACATTGGTAAAATGCCCTAATGTTCTTGCCATTTACTAGTTGCCAATGTCGACTCATCATAAATGCATTGTGTGACAAGACATATCAGAATCACAGTAAAATATCCTTAATGTTAATGTTCAGGTCAGATATCACTAAAATTCTCAGATACATCGTATCGGCAACGCGTTGACACCAAATTGTAAAATTTCGTAGTTTAAAAATGGGTGTTTACCTATAAGAGAATGTATCATTTAGGTCACACTAGAAACCTGTGATATAACCTTAAATGTCACGTATGCATGACTGTATGTATGTCTTTCTTCAGTGTGTTGTGAGGGCGCAGCGTAGCCATGAAACCAAATACTACCAGTATTGTCAGACTAACCAAATATTATGGTATATGTTGTATCGTCTACATGTGGGTTTACCAATGTGAGCGTTCCCAGTCGAGTTGCGACTTACTTATTGTGTAACAATATTTTTATTGTCTTCTGCCAAAACAAAAGAGTAATCGAATGTGTCATGTAAATAGAACTACCATTATTTATTAATACAATAATTTAAAAAGATCTTGCATGTTTTATTGTGTACCTACTACCCCTTACTACACTAGTACTAGTTAGTACTCTTTGCTTTTAACCCTTACTGCCTTCTGAATGGAAAGTTTTAGTACTGAATCAATTAAAGCAATGGGTAACAAGTAAAATTAAAGGAAGGCAGGTGTGCATTCAAAAGACACGCATACTTATTTTATAAAATCGTTTTATTTATATAAAAACACATTAAAAACTTATAAAATTTTATAAATATCGGGAATGTTATGAAGTGTCATGTGATTCAAGTAATATTATTATTAGTAATACTAGTCCAGTCAAAACAAATTAAAATTCACATTAAATCCTACAGTGTTATTTTTTTTCTAAACATTATTTGTGGTTACTGGAAACCCACATTGCAGTTTTCCCCAGTCCTCCTATTGGGCGTTTTAAGAAAACGGACACGAAACTATCGATCCTAAGATTGTTTTAAAGGTTTTTTTTTACAGAAAATGCTTTAATTATAAGGGCTTTAAATATTGAATATAAAAATAAATTATGACTATTCATTCAAAAAAAATGGGCTTTAAAATTAATGCCCCTGCTTCAGAAATATTTTTTTAAATAAAAAATAAAAACTATTGAAGTCGCCATGGTAAAAATATCTAATAACGATTATAGTCGTTCAAGTCACATTATAATGTAAAATCACCCTTTGGTTATTGTATTGTTTAGGTTTTTTTTTCACCTTAATACGTTTTTTTTGCAAATCCTTTGTAATTACTGGGGTGACTTTGTAGATATCGTGTTTATTGGTTATAAAGAGCCCTTACAAAAAAATTCACTCGTGTAGATTTTAATATTTTTAAGATGAAAGTATTATAAATTTTAAACAGCCTTTTAGAAATAAGCTTCAATCAAATTTTGGAGAACCTTAATTTTTTTTATTGCATTAATTAAAATCAATTTGAGTGTAGGAATTAATGTAAATCAAAATAATTTTACTTTACTAAACTATACATAGTTGAATTATTAACATCCGGAACCTATGTTGCCGACCATTTTTTAACGTATTTCCGAATAACGTTGCTCTCTTCCGCTAGTGGCACCACCTGTTTCCGGTCTGAAGTTGTCCGTTTTTCGCTTTGCGCTCATTTATTTCGTCAATCGTCATCTTAGTATCGTTCTTCGACGTTTAGACGTTTTATTATTGTGACGGAAATGTTCTGTCAGTTACTTTTTAAATTTTTATATATATTTTTAAGTTTGATTCAATTTAGTTCTCTTTCGCGATGTAAAGTAACAAATGTGCTGAAATGCGTTTGCAACTTCAGACTGGAAACAAGTGGCGTCTCCTAGCGGAAGAAAGGTACTTCATATCAGGCGGAAATCCCCGAAAAACGGAGCGCTTGACTCAACATGAATTCCGAATATCTCAGGGAAAATAATAGGTAAGTACTTTTATTAGTAAAAACAGTAAAAAGTCTATTATAGCCATATATAACTTGATTAATGACAAAATATGAGATTTTATCCTCCTACATCCCAAAACTCTTTATAAAATATAAATATATTCTCTGCTTGTCGAGCAATAAATTCGCTTTCAGTCTTACAGGCTAAATTTCATAACTAATACATTAATTTGTAACTTAAAGTTAGTATGGTAACTAAAGTATTTAACAAAAAACATAAAAGTCAAGTACATAATAATATGTAAAAAATAGCCCCAGTAACAAAAATATACAAGTAATACTCCTCAGTATTATTCTTAATTCAATCAGAAGATGACATAATGTTTAGGCATCGATCGTGTTTTTATGGAAATATCTTCCTAAATTGTCTTCTCTTATAGGCATAACACGGAAGGCATTGACACACGAATAAAAGGTTTAAGTACCCATATTGAAATATCATTTTGCATACCAATATCTACTCAAAAGTCTTTGCGAATCGGTGATGCTGATAACCTTATTTATTTACTATTTCAATTATGCTTATATTTGTGAAGATAGCCACGATTCAGACCCTGAAACAAGAATATCTTAGTTAATTCTGAAGGTAGATAAGCAAACTGAAACCACCCACGTGCCAGCGCTGCAGCGGTACAGCTATATGGGTGATACACAGTGTATATAGATAATGTATGTGGGAGTACTCACTCGCTAGAGGTCGTGTCGCATAGCTCCTATAATATTAGCGAGGGCTGCCCTTGCGTCGCCGGCGGGGAACCGCTCGAGCACTCGCCGCGCCCACGTGCCAGCGCTGCAGCGGTACAGCTATATGGGTGATACACAGTGTATATAGATAATGTATGTGGGAGTACTCACTCGCTAGAGGTCGTGTCGCATAGCTCCTATAATATTAGCGAGGGCTGCCCTTGCGTCGCCGGCGGGGAACCGCTCGAGCACTCGCCGCGCCCACGTGCCAGCGCTGCAGCGGTACAGCTATATGGGTGATACACAGTGTATATAGATAATGTATGTGGGAGTACTCACTCGCTAGAGGTCGTGTCGCATAGCTCCTATAATATTAGCGAGGGCTGCCCTTGCGTCGCCGGCGGGGAACCGCTCGAGCACTCGCCGCGCCCACGTGCCAGCGCTGCAGCGGTACAGCTATATGGGTGATACACAGTGTATATAGATAATGTATGTGGGAGTACTCACTCGCTAGAGGTCGTGTCGCATAGCTCCTATAATATTAGCGAGGGCTGCCCTTGCGTCGCCGGCGGGGAACCGCTCGAGCACTCGCCGCGCCGCGCCCACGTGCCAGCGCTGCAGCGCTTGTGTATGAGCGATACCCTCGCCTTCCACCACCTCGCGGTATAGCTGTGGATAAAATAGACGCTTTAAATTTCTTTAGAGCATCAGGAATCGAGGAAGCAAGTTCAAAATAGAGGCCGCATTGAGGTAAGTTTCTCCAAGTCAGATCCAAAATTATTCCTCATATCGACTCAATTTGCGACATGAAAGAAGCCACCCATAACAATCCTGAGCTCGCTTCGACGTGATTGTAGAGCTACAGATTTGCTTCATTGATGTCGACATCGTCGTCGTCATCAGCAATGTTTCATGTCCCCACCGCCGGGGCACTGGCCTTTTTTATGGATGGATAAGGATAATGGGCCATCATGCATGACCCACCACGTAGGCCCAATGGGGATTGGTGGGTTTTAACGACTGCAAATGCAGCCGGGACCATCGGCTTAACGTGCCTTAAGAAGCTCGGAGGATCCAATTTTTGGTCATCCATCTCTTAGCCGACCATTGCGATAGTTGCTTAAAATCAACAATCGCAGGCCGAGCGCGCGAATTACTGCGCCAGGGGTCCTCATTGGGCATAAATGTCATTAGGGCCCAACTAGACAGGAAGCTTAGGGTTCGAGAACACTTATATTCAGTACTCGAACTCACCGCATGGTAATTAACATCCTGGACACTTCGGCGACCAGCTTCTATGTACTTGTAGAGTTCCGGCTTGGCTTGCAATGTGAATGCCATCGGGGCCCCCACTAGAGAGAAGCTTGAAGGCTCAGGCCCCGTGAATGCTTCTAGATCCAGGAAGGCTTGCCATGCTAGAGCTAAGTGGCAGCCGAAGAGGTAACCCTGGAAAAAGGTAAAAATAAATATAAATAAATTGACTTTATGCTTGGTATGCAATTTTTTTTTTAACTTTTCAGAAAATAAAACCAAGGCGATTTTAGAAAAAAAAAACTAAGTAGGTTATCTTTATCAAATTCCAATTGTTTACAACAACACAAAAGTAAAAGGGGCAATAATTTTTGATCATGAAGAAATGTAACTTGTTTACAGCCAAAAAATGGGTTTTAGGTATCACGTATTATTTCCTTATTAAGTCTACAATAATTATTAGGCATTTCATTTGAACTTAAAATAAATTACACGATACTATCCGTAACATGACAATATATTGATTTCATTAAGAAATGCTAAACGATCAGTATTTTCATCATCAGTCAACAGCACGTCAAGATTTTTGTATAACCATCCTTTTCGGACTTAGCGATTTACTAGATTCCGCCGCGTGGTTTCCGTTTCCGTGCGAATATCGGGATATAAAGTAGCCATGTTACTGTCCACCCTTTCAACTAACTCTATGCCAAAAATCAAGTCGTTTGGTTGCTTAGTTGGGGCGTCAATAAAGGACAAACAAACACACTTTCGCATTTATGGTATTTGTTAGAATTAGGATAAATCAAATTCTAACTATAAGGTACATTGTAATTTATAGGAACATTGTCATGAAAAAAAACATGACAGTTTCATTATAAACATACTGGAAGGAAAAATGGAGGGAAGGAGAGGGAGAGGTAGACCTAGAATGAGCTATATTTCACAGATAAAGGAGAAAGTTAATGTTGTGTCGTACCAGGAGGTGAAGTCATTGGCAGGAAAAAGACAGGATTGGAAAATACTCCACCGACAAGAGCGCAGCTCTTAAATTTAAGAAGAAGAAGAAGTCATGAAAAACTGAGCACAGTACAACACAGTAAGTTCCCAATTTTTTTAATCAAATAATTATATATTAAAGGGAAGATAATAATATGCTCGACTTGTATGTCACTGAACCTTAATTAAATGACGTGCATAACGATAAACCTTTTTTATCGTTATGCACGTCATACAAAACCTGAACCAACCAGGAAGAGGCCCCATGACCTCCGTATGCGGATTTTATGCGAATACACTTTTATGATTATTAACTTTCGCTTTCTTTGTTATATGTTAAATGTGTTTTTAAGATGTAAGGAAAAATCTTTGATCATTTTGATGACGGAAAGGAAAAAGACATACTTAATTAGTTATAATATAATCGATTCCGAGCGCAAGGTAAAAACGATCCAAAAAAGCTTCATAATGAATTGTCAATATATCGGGTTACAATTAATGTAATCGAAGCATTTTACCGCGGGCTCGATGCCCACCCGGAACAAACAATTATGTGCTCCACATTTTGTGTCTGTTCCGTGACTGCGTGTTATTATCTTATAAATCAATAAATAAATACATACGACCATACCAACGATCTAGCCCACATTAAGTTTCATGAAGAACTTGTGTTATGGATACTAGATAACGGATAAACATACTTATATACGTTTTTTTGTAAATACATACATAATATACATATTAAACACCCAGACCAAGACAAATAGACATGTTCATGCACACAAATATTTGTCTTGTCCGGGGATCGAACCCGGTACCTATAGCGCCGAAGGCGGGTTTAGTACCCCTGCGCCAAACATGTCGTCAACGTTAATATTCTCTGTATATCTATCTATACCTATACGTTCATATTTTCAATAAGTACTTACCTTCAATGGTTCGGATTCTGACATCCGTAACATAAGTGCTTGAGCGCAAAACTCAGTGTATGTGCTGGTTTTGTACTTTAAAAGGCAATTTTGAATTTCTAACTGATAATTTTAAGTGCGAATCGGACTCGCCCACCGAGGGTTTCGCACAAATTTGTAGATGCCTTAGGTACCCACATAATATTATAAATAGTTCAGGAATCGAGTCTCCAGGGTTTCTCAGATTTTTTCCTAAAACTAAAGACTATATTTTTTTATGATCTTATTACAAATGTATAGTTTTCAGATCTTTTCCTGCACTTGTATTAGAAGAAGATATTTCATTGTTCTAGTTCTACGGAGAGTACCCTATGAATTTTAATTCCCTAGACAGTGTCGTTATAGTAACGTTTTTGCGGCATAAACGGCTTTTTTGAACGTGAACTTAAAAAGTTTGATTTGTGCATAGTTTCAAGTGATTGTTGACCATATGGTTTTAAATTTCAACTCGATACTCCAAGCGCTCCCGAGTTTTTCCCGAAATTCAGTTTCCAAAACTAGAGACAAATTATACTTTTATGATTTAATTTGAATTTTTTTATTTATAATAGGTTGGCGAGAAAGTTTCTTCGAGTTTTTTAAGATAATTCAAAACATATTTAATATAGTTTATTTATATTTAACTAGAGTATGTAGGTGCCATTTTGTTCGATAACTTTTTGCCATCTTGAAGGTAGGGACATGATGTTATTGCTATAGAAGTTTTGGGGCTTCTGATTAAAACACCGCGATAAGTGGTTTTGGCAGTCATCTCGTGATGTTAACTTGACACTGCCTAAAAAATTCTGAAGAGACCGAAATAAGTAGAAATCTGAAAATGCAAGGCCAGGACTATACGGCGGATGCGTTAACACCTCCCAGCCAGACTCTCTTAATTTTTGCTGAGTGGCTAAAGATGTGTGAGGTCTAGCGTAATCATGATGAAAAACCACACCCTTTCTGTTGATTAATTCCGGCCGCTTTCTCTCAACTTCTTGCTTTAATCTCATCAGTTATTCCCAGTAGAGTATCCCAGACTTTCGAGGTGCATGCGATACATTGGTGCTTGCATGTTTTGTTTAGTTACTAAGTCGCATGTAACGCAATTTGTAATAAATAAATAAATGAACAAAAAAGAGTTTAGAATCGATGGTCCTGCCTGGGCCCTGTTTCATATAGATAAAATTGTCAGCGACAGGTGACAATTTGACGATTGTACGTTTCATATAACATTGGTGCTTTCTGAAAAGCCGACATAATTGTCAAATTGTCGCGACAATTCTACAATTTAACGTTTCAAAAAACATTTGGTTTGTCTATTATTTGTAATCGGAAAATCTGACATGTTTGTCAAATTTTCGCATTTTTTTGATATATGCTTGGTCTGTGTCAGGATGAGTGACAGATATTTTTCTTTTATAAGTTTTCACATGATCGAAAGAGTTCGTAATAGGATTTTGATAAAGAGAACTTTATAATGTATGATTGCTTTTTATAGAAAACCTACCTTTTGCAATGGTGACAAAGGTCAAAATTGCGTAGATCAGTGAACAAAAAAAGTATATTCGAGCATAGTTGACAAATTGTCGACTTGTCAAGCTTTATGAAACAGGGCCCTGGTGATAACAGCTTATAATGAATAATGCCTTTCCAATCCCACCCCACACACAGCATCACCTTGTTGCGGGTTTCGCCACAGTCTGTGAAGCCTGACCGGCCTTTGACCACGACCTTTTTCGCACGTTCTTGTCGTACGTGATCCAATTTTCATCACTAGTTATTAGCTTCTTTAAAAATGGTTCGGTTTAATTACGTCGTAATAAAGAATCACAAATGAGTACACGGTTTAGATTTATTTCAGTAAGCTCGTGAGGTACCCAAATATCGAGCTTTTTGTGTACACAGATTTTTCAAATGCGCCAAAACTGTTTTGTGGTTCCCAGTTCTTTATCTACGTCGTAACTACGGATATGCCGAACTTGCTCCACTTTTTCAAAAATGGCATCCATTTTATCCGTAATAGGGCTACCAGAGCGACGTGCATCTTGGACATCAAAATTTCCGGATTATAAACGCTTAAACCAAATTTGTGCTACTCTCACAGACATTACCCTATAAACAACGCAAATTTTTTTTGCGGCTTCCGTTGCATTTTTACTTTTTTCGAGTAAAATTTTAAAATGTATTGAATTTTTCATTAGTTTTACTCATCTTGACAGTAAGAAAAACAAATGAAAATCACTCATTTTCCTAATTTGAATTTGGAATTATCTTCTTTAAGATTTAAAATTTTAATGATACCAAATCCAGCCAGATGCAAATAGTATAGCCAAAGAGATTTTATTACAAGTTTATACATAGGTACTATATCCGAAAATACTTTTTCCCCAACCTAATGTATACTTAGTTTTAGATATTTTCTGTATTTGTAGTATAAAATATGATATGACTTACCAAATTTAATAAATAAATAAATAAATATTTCCATACAATCACACCAATTATCTAGCTCACGTTAAGTATCATGAAGAACTTGTGTTATGGATACTAGATAACGGATAAACATAGGTACTTATAAACTTTTTTTTGTAAATACATACATAATATACATAATAAACACCCAGACCAAGACAAATAGACATGTTCATGCACACAAATATTTGTCTTGTCTGGGGATCGAACCCGGGACCTCTGGCGCAGAAGGTGGGGTTAGTACCCCTGCGCCAAACAGGTCGTCCTGCGCCAAATAGTTCTAAGGCAATGGGAAATACCCTTGGACGAATTAACTTCGTCCAAGGGTATTTCCCATTGACTGTTGACCTGAATATATGGTATTAATTTCAACTCGATCCCGAGATATAATATTCATACGAAGACACACGGACAACAAAAAAATCCTATGAGGGTTCCGTATTTTCTATTAAGGAACAGAACCCTAAAAAGGTTACTAAGTATTTTAATAAGCATGCCTCGTCAGTATTTCTATGCATCTTTCAGCTTAAAAATGTTTCACATGTAAAACACGGCACATCGCGTCCATAGTAAATTTGTATGGAGAATTTGGAGTGCATTTTTAATAAAATTATAATAAATCTTTTAGACCTTAAATTGAAAATGTAAGACGCAAAACCTGTAGATCACTTAATAGACAATAAGTAAAATTAGTTGTTCATAATAATTATAAGAAAAAATATATTAAATCTTGTTAACGCCAATACACGTTTTTTAAGATTTTCTGCAACTTTAGAGGAGTTCAATAAAAAAACTGTGCCAATTTACAAAATTTGGCCTCGCAAACAGTGTTGATACATTATCCGTGGTAATAACTATATAAACTTTAACTGGTTAAATGAACTATTTTCATAAATATCATGTTAATCGTAACTGTCCTTTTTCGCTGAAAAGGTCGGCGCAGTCTTAAGATGTCGACAGGTTGATTATACAAACTTGAATATTTATGAATACAGGCTAGAATATTCATTATGGCATCTATTGACATCGAATAAATTATGAAATAACGCCTAAATATAGACTTTAGTGTGTTTATAGGATATTTCATAATGTATGTAGAGACACACATTATATCATAATAATTATGCATTATATGCAATATTGTAACCTTCACCGCTATTTCCGTGTCTGCCAAGCTTTTGCAATAACGGTGAAAGGAATAAAGCTACAAGAAAGAAAGAAAAACTTTTATTCTGATAACATACATACATACACACAAAAAACAATTAATAAAAACCGACTTCAAAAGGTAAAAAATAAGCCTTTTAGAGTCGGTGCCAGCTAAGGACTTCTACATTGCACTTCTATTACCTTTGTTTTTCTTACCTTGGCTGCCACCGACTCCAAAAGGCTTATTTTTTTACCGTTTGATTTTTGAAGTCGGTTTTTATTTTTTATCAAAAGTATATATTTTTTCATTTTTTAAAGTTAGAATAACTCCCGCACTTCGTCAAGATTTCCTCAAAACTACCGAACGGATGTCAAAATTTCAAAAAATGGGAATTGATAACGACATTTTTTTAATCCGGTTAACAAAGACATCATAGTCGCCGAATTGGTCTCCGACTTCAGCTTCTGCCATATTATCTAGTTTAGGTAATAAAAAAAATACGTTTGGCACTCGGGGACTGCCGCGGTAAAGCTATTTTTATCAACTTATGCAATTATAATTATACTCCAATATTTTTTATATATATATTTTTTAATACGCTGTAGGCCAGCGTTGTTACATCAATGCTAGGAATATCCTTGCATTCGAAAGAAACACCTTTTCAGGTGTTTAACGATCGATTAAGATGCAACTGCCAATGCTGGCCTACAGCGTATTAAAAATATAAAAGTATTGGAGAATTTCGACGGTGGTTCGCATGTTTCGGTAGCTCAGCGGTAAGAGCATTGGACCGGATTTCCAAAGGTCGCGGGTTCGATTCCCGTCTGAGAATTCACTTGTGGCCGAGTTAATTTTTTCCAATATTTACCATAAGTATAAAAATAGCATTGAAAAATGCAAAAATTACAAAATCATAAGCTATTCAATAGCTTAACAATGCATGTTAAATTAACATTTTACTTTTTAAGTTATAACCAATTTATTGCATTCTAATTTGAATCTATGATAATACAATTTAATAAGATTATCGCCAATCCGCCAATCCTAATCACAATAATTAATATTATAAATACTAAAGTGTGTTTGTTTTTCCTTCACGCCCTAACTAACCAACCAATCGACTTGATTTTTGGCGTAGAGTTACTTGAAAGGACGGAGACTTTTTATCAAGATATTCCCACGGGAACGGCTACCACGCGTGCGAAACCGCTGGTAGAAACTAGTGATATTATATGTGTGTACGCAGCATCTGTTTGCTGTTGTCTATTACCTACGTATTAAAAGGTCATAAATGCAAAACCGAAAATGTAGGGGCATGACTACAACAAATACTATAATTTTTAAGGAAAAGGTTTTTCACTTGTGGCAATAATCCAGGGAGGAAACAGGGGACTACGTGTGTAAAATGGAATAATGGCCCATAATCTTCCTCTAAGCTGGCAGTTACTGTACCTGTGTCTGCAGGTCGGCGTTGTGGCCGGCCAGCTTGAGCGCGGCGGAGCAGCTCTTGCCCCACTCCACCGCAGTTGTCTGTATGCCAACTATCGTTACGTAGCTGTGTCTGCAGGTCGGCGTTGTGGCCGGCCAGCTTGAGCGCGGCGGAGCAGCTCTTGCCCCACTCCACCGCAGTTGTCTGTATGCCAACTATCGTTACGTAGCTGTGTCTGCAGGTCGGCGTTGTGGCCGGCCAGCTTGAGCGCGGCGGAGCAGCTCTTGCCCCACTCCACCGCAGTTGTCTGTATGCCAACTATCGTTACGTAGCTGTGTCTGCAGGTCGGCGTTGTGGCCGGCCAGCTTGAGCGCGGCGGAGCAGCTCTTGCCCCACTCCACCGCAGTTGTCTGTATGCCAACTATCGTTACGTACCTGTGTCTGCAGGTCGGCGTTGTGGCCGGCCAGCTTGAGCGCGGCGGAGCAGCTCTTGCCCCACTCCACCGCAGTTGTCTGTATGCCAACTATCGTCACGTACCTGTGTCTGCAGGTCGGCGTTGTGGCCGGCCAGCTTGAGCGCGGCGGAGCAGCTCTTGCCCCACTCCACCGCAGTTGTCTGTATGCCAACTATCGTCACGTACCTGTGTTTGCAGGTCGGCGTTGTGGCCGGCCAGCTTGAGCGCGGCGGAGCAGCTCTTGCCCCACTCCACCGCAGTTGTCTGTATGCCAACTATCGTCACGTACCTGTGTCTGCAGGTCGGCGTTGTGGCCGGCCAGCTTGAGCGTGGCGGAGCAGCTCTTGCCCCACTCCGCCGCAGCTGTCTGTATGCCAACTATCGTCACGTACCTGTGTCTGCAGGTCGACGTTGTGGCCGGCCAGCTTGAGCGCGAGCAGCGCTTGCCCCACTCCGCCGCAGCTGTCTGTATGCTAACTATCGTCACGTACCTGTGTCTGCAGGTCGACGTTGTGGCCGGCCAGCTTGAGCGCGAGCAGCGCTTGCCCCACTCCGCCGCAGCTGTCTGTATGCTAACTATCGTCACGTACCTGTGTCTGCAGGTCGACGTTGTGGCCGGCCAGCTTGAGCACGAGCAGCGCTTGCCCCACTCCGCCGCAGCTGTCTGTATGCCAACTATCGTCACGTACCTGTGTCTGCAGGTCGACGTTGTGGCCGGCCAGCTTGAGCGCGAGCAGCGCTTGCCCCACTCCGCCGCAGCTGTCTGTATGCTAACTATCGTCACGTACCTGTGTCTGCAGGTCGACGTTGTGGCCGGCCAGCTTGAGCACGAGCAGCGCTTGCCCCACTCCGCCGCAGCTGTCTGTATGCCAACTATCGTCACGTACCTGTGTCTGCAGGTCGACGTTGTGGCCGGCCAGCTTGAGCGCGAGCAGCGCTTGCCCCACTCCGCCGCAGCTGTCTGTATGCCAACTATCGTTACGTACCTGTGTCTGCAGGTCGGCGTTGTGGCCGGCCAGCTTGAGCGCGGCGGAGCAGCTCTTGCCGAGCAGTGCTCCGGCAGCAAGCACGTGCCGCGCCACCCACTCGCGCCGCAGGCTGCCCGCCACGCCACCCATCGGCAGTGGGTCCAGGATGCTCTCCCACTCTGAATTATATACATGTCTGTCAGTAAGATCCCTATGTTGTATAGTAGTTCTATCGATACAGGTCCAAAAATAAATAATCTAAGAAATTCTGGGTTAGTTTCTTATTATGGGTAGGATTATTCTCAGTTAAGTCCTCCTGGCTGGCCATAATCTAATCTAGTTCTGCTGTTATAAAAACAGTGTTTTCAGTTGTAGAGTTTCATTAAGTGTAGAGATACAATCGCCTAAGATTCCGGGAGTAAAGCGATTCCATTTTCTGTTTTATCACATAACATCAAACCTTTCACCACTGTAAAAATAAAATTCAAATCAGTAAATATGACAACTGTACACTGTACACTGTACTAGGTATACATCTACTGTCCATTGAAGACATTTGGAAGATTTTGACCATTATTTCGCAGAAATCTAAACTGCTGTTCTTTACCCGTTGACCTAATATCAAAACTTAAATTTATAATTTAAAAATCCCCCAACACAGAAAAATACTCCTAAAAAGTAAAAAATTATATTTATTTACTCTAATTACTTATTTATTACGTTTATAAGAATTCACAGACGCCGCTTTATGAGCTGAATAGTATCGTGCAAGTGCCTAGCGATAAGTACATATCGGTCCATACATATTTTTTGTGTTAGGGGTTTTTTAAATTTGAAATTTGTTTTATTTCAAGCTTTTTAAATTTGTATTATTATGAAAAAAATCATGACAAGGCATTTTGTTTGGTTAGAAAATAAATTACACGGCTGAACGAAACAAAGAACACGATAAATTAACTAAATTTGTATAGAGATTGTTTTTGCAAAATTGCGAAAACGGAAAAAACCTAACATTGATTTGTATCCAAAAGCGCATTAAGCTAAATTGTGCCTGCTGTTACAACACACAACTTTAAAATCGACGTAAAGAATTAAACAAAGTCGTAAATAATAATAATATAGCTGTATTTATTTTGCAATAATTCCACGTAATAAATAATATGGAACTTCAGTAGTAAACGGCGCCTATGGGCTCATTAATTGAACTGTGGACAACCAAAGCCCTTTTCGGGCCTTGGGATGTCGCTTGTCTTTAAAAAAGTGTCTTATTTTAGCGATGAAAATATTTTACAGAATTTCTTGGATTATTTTTAGGTAAGCGGTCTATTGTTTAAATGCAAAAGATAACAATGTATCGTCGGCGAAATAATTTCATATTCTCAGCCGACAATGAGCAACTACATAAAGATCGACTGTTTATTTATCAACAATAAACATTTTCGTGTATATAAATACTCTGTGTCCTTGTACTATTATTTCATTCTGTGTCTTTGATGACATTTGACACTTGACTAACGCGGATACTATGATAAAATTCAAAAGGTTAAAATTCTTGTTGGATGTCGACCTTGACTTCACATTTTCTTAATTTAGTAGGGCTATAGATGTCATAAAATAAATACTTTTTTAATATCTCTATTTTTGGCTCGATGGTTAAGTTGTCTTTCTGTCCTTATCCTCATCACATAGACAGAAAGAGATATTGACAATTTTACGTTACGTATTCAAATTCATGCCTCGACGCTGCCTTCTCACGTATTTACGTACCAGCTATCGTAGCGTTTGCAAAAACTCATAATACCGATACGGTTGTCGGTGACGTATTTACGTTAACAGCTGCTGTCACGTCACTTACGTTTAGAAGAGCAACTCATAATAGAGCTACGGGTCATGGTTACCTTACCATATACTTTCAATATCATTGAAGTAACACGGTACCTACCAAATTTCGAATCGATCGGACATAAGGAAGTTAGTCAGGTTCCCTCATTAACTAGAAAATAGCTGATGATCTTCAAAACGGCTGAACAGATTTTAATAAATCATGGCTAAGAACACTCGGGATAAAATTATCTATGACACAAAAAAAACTAAACGAAAATCGGTTCATCCGTTTGGGAGCTACGATACCACAGACAGATACACAAACAGACACGTTAAACCTAATATAACACCACTCTCTTTTTGCGACGGGGGTTAAAAACGTCGAACCTAACGTTTTCCTTGCCGGTGTCGATATCAAAATCTTACACATTCAGAAAGCTTTATGATTTATGGTCATTTATCTACAAAAATTGTTCTACGGAACCCGTGGTTAACTAATGAGTTAGACTGTCCCGTTTTCAAGTGGGTAAGGATCGAGTAAGTAGGTATGTAGATTTCTAGCCAATCGTACCATTTTATTTCAGAAAAGGCACAAAATATGGAGCCTGAATGATCTCCTTCCACTTGTAGATATTTCAAATTTTAGTTCTTCTTTAAAGTTGTACCACAGATTACTAAATAGTTACTAGTGCAACTTTAAAGAAGAACTAACAGCTTGATAAGTCAACTTTAACATTTTATATTCAATGAAGTATTCGAATCCGAATTGTAAAAAAATATGAACCATGTTACGAAACTTCAATATACATTTTGAGCTATTACGTAATTCAGCACTTCAGCATGTGTGGCAATATGTACAAAAATAACTTGAAATCGATCAGCAGTGGCATTTACTGGCACATGAACATGACATAAGTGAAAGGAACAAAAGTCACTGTACCTAGCTAGTATCCACTTAAAACTGTAGGAAGTATTGGTGCTTTTCAATTTTAACAATCGAACGTGGACCTTAATGTGTGGTAATAAAGCAGTTTTAGAGCAGGTTGTATTGACGTGTTGTTTGCGGAATTGCGTACGCGCATCACGTACTTATCGTCAGCATTCAGGGCGGTTCCTTACGGCCGCAGCGACGACGCATGCTAATAGACTGACCGTTCCAAGGAATGTGGGTTTTGTACTAGATCGTTTTATACAGCCTGTGGGTTTCGGAGTTTCCCGTATCGTATTGTATATTCGACTGATTTTATACTGTGGGCCTACCATGAGTTTTTCTTTCCGTTTAATGCACAGTCAACGGGAGACGTTTTGTATGAGAATATGTAGTTCTGCTACTGTCCACTAGAGGCGCTGTACAGATTCGCATACAAAATGTCTCCCGTTTACTTTACAGTAAACGGAAATGAAAACTCATAGTAGGCCCACTGTTGCTACAAAGCGTTGGACTTGGTTTAAACTTCAGCTGTTACTTTCATTCGCTAGTAGGAATACAGAGACTGTTTCAATTCTAAGCCGAGTATAACTTTATACCACATTTTGTAGTTTAAACACCATTCAAGTTTAAATACGTCTCAAGAGACAACTCTATGAAATGTGGCCTTTTTCGTTATCGTGTAACTTCCTCGTTCCCCGACACACCAACATTCATAGTATAATTGGTTCTCCATAAAAAAAACACAGTCCCTTCAAGTTAAACACACAACTTCAAATTAGTTTATATGTTGAACTAGCTGTGCCCGCAACTTCGTTCGCGTGAGAACCGGAACGTCGTTTGCAATCGTTCATGACTAAATTGTTGGTAAGGCGGTCTTTTTAACCAACTTCAGAAAGGACGAGGCTATTGAGTCGCCTATATTCTTTACTTTTTGAAGAGAATACTTAACATATGATACTGTTTAATTATATTCTTATTATCTTATCGCCTTTAGGTAATAGATAAATTTATCAATTCGTTAGTACCTACGTATCCATTTTAATAGAAATAAGAGTAAAAGTACTTATTAATATGCAAAGTAGCATCTTTTTGGTTGTTTTTTTTTTGTTGTGCTGATAATAATTAGATAGCTGATGCCTGTAATTTAGTTTTTCAGTCATGTTTCAATGTGGCTTTGTAACACGCCTTCGAAATTAACAGAGTAGCTCAAAATTGTTATTTTTGGTCACCTACCCCGCGACCGATCTTAGCGAAAGTTACTTAACCACTATAATCCGCATAATTTCCCTCGCGTAGGTTGTAAACAGCTGGTAAAATAGTATAAATGTATAGAGAAATAGATAACACTCCATAAAAAAGTCTACTGGTCGACTGGGAAGTTTCCCGACTGTATTTAAGTAATACCTACTTAATAATTACTGTCTTTACTGAAAAGCATCTTCGAGTCATACCATCATAAATATAAATAAATAATTATACCCAATGGCCGGTTTTACCACCTACTAAAAAGTTCTGGATAGTTTAATTGACAAATATTTTGTTTGTTACATGAAAAAATTATTATTTATTATTATTATTTATTTATTTATTATTAAGCATAATTAAACGGGTATAAACCCAATTACATAATTATCCTAAAATAAGTACATAATTACATTACAAAAACCAAAGACACAATAAGATAGCTAAATTCTATTACTAATACTTTTAGAATTATCAAAAAATATATCAATTTCTGGAAATGTTACCAGGAGCGTGTTTAGTGCTTCATGCATACGACACAATGGTGATTGCGCGCGCGCCACCGTACGACACGGCGGAGGCGCGAACAACCGATGTCTACGACTTGAACGTATTCTTAAATAGTTTTCCGGAACATAAAAGCGACACAACTGTTCAACACATTTAGGTGAATCAATAGCACCCCGTAAGATCGCCACAGCAGTTGCGATATCCGCACGAGCTCTCCTGCATTCTAAAGAGTCCATCCCCAACATACCTAGTAAAAACTTAGTAGGATACATAAAGGGATAGTATCCATACATCCGCTTATAATAGTATCGAAGAAAAGCCTTCTGAACCTTTTCCAGCATTAAGGTATATTTGGCTTCGTGTGGGCTCCAAATACATGAGCTAGACTCCAGCGAGCTTCTCACAAGACCAATGAACAGAAGCTTTATGACCTCAAGGTTCTGAAAATCACGCGAATTGCGTAAAATAAAGCCTAGACGACTGAAGCAGCCATGAGTAAGTATGGAAATGTGTTCATTGAACGTCAGAGAAGGGTCAAACGTAACGCCCAGGTCTTTCATTGAGTCTGTGCGACGTATAATGTCACTGCCCAGCTTATAATTGTACTGGGTGGGACTATGCTGGCGACTAAAAGACATAACAGAACACTTATCACAATTGAACTCCAAGCTATTGGCGTTACTCCACTTAAGAATGGCATTAATATCCCTCTGAATGAGTTCACAGTCCTCCTCATCGTTTATCTGTACATATAATTTTAAATCATCAGCATATAGAAGGCACTTTGTAAATTTAAGAACTTTTACCACGTCGTTTATCATCAATAAGAAAAGCAAAGGGCCAAGTATCGATCCCTGCGTCACGCCAGATGGAGTTGGATAGGGTTGCGACACATAGCAACCGTGGCGCACATACTGCTGCCGGTCCAGAAAGTAGTCAGAAAGCAAGTTGATGAGCCTAGACGAAAAACCAAGGGAATCGAGCTTAGACAAAAGGATTCGACAATTAACCCGATCAAAGGCCTTGCGATAATCGAAATACAGTACGTCCACTTGCTTGCCTTTATCCATCGATTTAGATATGTACTCGACCAACGTTAACAAATTTGAATTCACTGACCTTCGCGGCCTAAATCCGTGTTGTTCATTACATATGTAAGGAAGAACTTGTTTGAGAAGAACATTATTTAATAAAATCTCAAAGATTTTCGCTGGTGCACAAAGGATGGCAATCGGCCTATGCTCCTCCACAATTAACTTATTACTGCCTTTGGGGATCGGCGTTACACGAGATACCTTCCATGCTGATGGATAAATACCTTGATTTAAAATGAGGCAGAACAAATGGCAAAGAGGAACAGCAATGGTGTCTCTACACATTTTCAAGACATCCGCCGGCACACCGTCAGGTCCCGGAGACCAACTCGATTTTAAAGTATCGATGGCACTTTTAACATCTAAGACAGAAAAATCGCTGACATCAATGTGCGCATTTGTCGAAACCGAGACAGGTACTGATTCCAGTGTTTGATGGTCCCGAGTGTAGGTACTAGCAAAATGAGATGCAAATGCATTTGCCGCATCCGCGCCAGAGCACTGGAGCCCCTGGTAATAAACACTAGGCTCGAAACCGCCTGCGGATCTTAAACTATTTATGTGTGACCAAAAACCACGAGGATTGCAATGAAGATTACATTCCAAGTCTTTGAGATATGCTTCATATGCTTATGATATTTTTATCTTAAGACAGGCTCGATGATTAGAAAAACGATCGTAACTCGATTGACATTTAGATTTTTTCCAATTTCGGTGGAGACCAGTTTTAGTTCGAACATCCCTGATGATATCAGCTGTAAACCAAACCGGATATCGCCTTGCAGAAAACTTAGACCTACGCTTTTTTGGGACATGCTGGTCAAAGACGTCATAAAGAGCCTTATAAAACAATTCCATAGCGCAAGGCAAATCTTGAGATTGGAGCACAGAGTTCCAGTCTAAATCATCTATACACCGTCGCAGAACAGTTCGATCGACTTTATTAAAGTTCCAGTCCATGCTATTGTCTATGTTACTGGATTGCATGGACCCGTGTTGAACTGTTGTCTCTAAGGTAATGGCAACGTCAAGTGGAGGGTGATATTTGTCTGCACGTGCTACGAGACCTCCAATCTCGGAATTCACTACATTTACTGCACAAACGCACTCCTGTGTTAACACAACATCCAATATACCACCATGGGAATTAACAACTTGATTTCTGTCTGCCAAATTACAAAAAGATAAAAAATAACAATAATAATTGTTTATATTCAATGAAGCACTATTCATATTAAGATCACCTAGAATAATTACAGGTCTCTTTAAAGTATTAATAAAACTTTCGACTTTAGTAAACCAGTCCAAATAGATATTATCGGTTGAAGATGGGGATATATATACGACACAAAAGTACATAGCTTGTGATTGCACAGTGACGGACGCCCAGAGATCTTCTCCAGTCGAGGTTTCAAGGTCTTTAAGACGGCACATCGTAACACCAGGCCGCGCAGCCAACATCACACCTCCGCCCCATGAACCACGATCACGACGAAGTATTGTCCAGCCATTGCTTACTACTTCAGCATCGCTTAAAGAGTGATCTAAGAAAGATTCAGTGACAGCAACGACATCATGATCAAGTAGCATCAAGCTTGTATTGAAGTTATGGAGTTTAGTCTTTAATCCTCTCACATTCTGATATATTATGTCAACTGTGGATGAAGAACCGGTGACACATCGTGGATTTGGTAAGTTAGCATTAGGCGTTCTGTTGCCTGCATCAGGTAAAGCTCCGGTGTCGCTACAACTCACCATCGCTCCGTTGACTTTGACGAAAGGGACGTCTCCACGGCTTAACACACGCATTTTCAGGCCAATTATCGGAGGCTAATATTCGCTCAGAGGAAGCTGAAGGAACGCATATTTTGAAAGATGCATATGGACCATGAGCCTTGAGACTGTCAACTTTGCAATCTGTGCTTCCAGTGATATTTGAAATGTGCGCCTTAACTTGGTCTTCGGTAGTACCCAGCTTGAGGTAGTATAGATGAAAATTGCGCTGTCTTTCAGAGGCTTGGAGCTCAACACTACCTGGCGCAGCGGTGCCTCGCAACAGCCCAGCGGGAGCCCGAGTACGGCGTTGTCCATCCTTAGCATCGCTTGGTGGTTTGCTAGCGGCAGATGCGTTAACCTTTTCAGCTGAGGCACCAGGCGCGGGTGCACTCTTTTTGCGCGGTCTTTTTGCAACTTCACTCCAACCTTCATTCCCCTTTGTTTCCACGTTATCGGAAGCCTCAATTTGCGAATGCATAGGATTTCTCTGCTCCTGAACATTGCCATTTGACACACTCATAGATAGAGCAGGAGGCACCGTCGTTGTTTGTGTAGAGGAGCAGCCAGGTCCAGGAGAGGCCGCCGAACTTAATCGCTCCAGACACTTCCCCATCGCTGCGACCTTTTCAGCCAAGCGAGTGATTGATTCTGAGAATACTGCCGCTGCTGTCTCAGATATAGACTTGGTAATTACATCGTGCATACGTTCCGAAATAATGAGGTACAACTCCTCGCGTATGATAGATCTTATTTGGTCGAGCGAGGGAAAATAATCGCATTCACTTGGCAAGGATTCGTTTATTGATTGCGATGGTGCAGGTCCACGTCGGAGTGTAATATTATCTGGGCTATCCTTGGTTGAGCGGGCAGGCGTATTGGTATTGTCACCTTTAGGTGCTTTACTTACGCACGCCTGACATTTCCAAGCCGCCTTATGATCCTTGGTCATTGTATTTAAAAATCGTTTTTCCGCAACATTCGCACACAGGAGATCATAGTAGTCCCGACAGAGGCAGCATTGCAAGTATTGTCTGCCCTGCACCACACTGCGACATCCGGCACAAGAAATAGTAGGCATGGCCCAAAAATTATATGCCCCATAAGCTATCCATAACTTATCAGTAGTTGGTTAAACCGACCCTTAATGTAATACATACATTTCGATTCGTTATAATTATTAGCCAATTTCAGTGCTGAGGCTTGCTTACCCCTGAAGTTATAACCTATCTGTAGATATGGGCTATCTGAGATTGTTGCCTAGGATACTGGTTTCGTTGCCTAGCAACCGTCGTTATTTTGGTAATATTAACAAAAATATCCTAGGCAAGTATCTCGGATAGCCCTATCCATATAGATAAGTTATTAATTTCGGGTGTTAGTAAGAACAAAAAGGTCATGACGGACGTGTCAAAAATCATTTACAAAAAATACGCCAGTGTTGGTGCCAGTGTGCTACTAACGTACCTAAGTAGTTAACCCTTAATAGGGCGGAGTTAATTATTTATAAATTATTTATACATTATAATAGGTTTATTAGGATCCTTTTTAACATTATTAATGAAAATCTTAAAATATATAATCACAAGTACGCGAAATATCGGTGGTAATCATTTTTTTTTATCTAGGTACTGAATTTAAGAAAGTGTACACAAACCAACTCTTGCTCTATGGTCAAAAAGCTGAGGTGGTAAGCAATTGCCCTTTGCCCTATTAAGGGTCAAAGTTAATGTTATTATTACTTATTTATTGTTATTAAGTTCATATAATTTTAAAGGCAGCATAATCGACAGCGTTTTCAAGATTTTCTGAAAACTACTGTAGGTACGGTATGAGGACGCGCAGTGGTTCGCGCGCTCGGCCTACGATTTAGTTTACGTACGACGAGTTTATGTACGACGACCTGTTTGGCGCAGGGGTACTAACCCCGCCTTCTGCGCCAGAGGTCCCGGGTTCGATCCCCGGACAAGACAAATATTTGTGTGCATGAACATGTCTATTTGTCTTGGTCTGGGTGTTTAATATGTATATTATGTATGTATTTACAAAAAAAAAAGTATATAAGTATGTTTATCCGTTATCTAGTATCCATAACACAAGTTCTTCATGATACTTAACGTGGGCTAGAGAATTGGTGTGATTGTATGGAAATATTTATTTATTATTATTTAGTTTCGCAATGGTCGGTCACGGGATAGGTGACCAATCATTTACTATATCTTCCGTGCCTCTGATGGCACGTTAAACCGTTGGTCGCGGCTAAATTTGCGGTCATGATTTATTTATTATTATTATCTTTATTGTTTTTTTTTTATTTTTGGTACAATGTTTTTTTTTTATGTTAATACACGTCCGCTATTGTTGCTCGTAGTCTAGCGCCCTTGATTTTTATGGGCAATGGCTGAAAACCAGCGTTTTGCTCTAATTTAGGGCAAATATGTCGCTGAGCTTTTGCCTTTTTGCATCGCTGTGACACACATGTTAGTGTAATTTGTAAGTATGTTTTTTTTATTTGTATAATTGTTTGTTTTTAGGAGATCATTTTTTTTAATGTAATTGTATATTTATTTCATGTGTGTTAAAGATGCAAATAAATTTTTTATCTATCTATCTATCTATCATGAAAACCCACCAATCCGCATTGGGCCCGCGTGGCGGATCATGGAAGGCCAGTGTCTCGCCAGTGGGGACATAAAAAATGGTTAATGACGACTGTTCAATCCACAGAGCATTAATCTGATATCTGTGGTTCAATCTGTTCATAGGTACTGAAACATAAAACTTGTGTAATAACGTTAGAACTTGTACCTATTACGAAAACAGCATCTAAAATGAACGACATAGGTAATGGGCAATCTCAAGCATAAAGAATAAAAACTGACCTGCTGTAGACTACATAAAAATACCACTTGTATTCGCGACACATTGATAAACTCCTCCTTTTTTTAAGTCGCTTAAAAATTTATAAAAGAACTAAAATTTTTGAAATAATGTCAAAATTTACATACAATGCCATCTTACACGCACGTCATACCGCTAAAGTAATAAAAAACAGCAAAAAGGATGCAGTCAATTACGTCAAAATATATTTTTCAAGAATTAAAATCAACAACTGTTTCTACGCAACGAAAACCTGCATGACGCGTAAACTCCAACTCTGCCTTCTGCATAAGCGCGTCACAGTATAAATTTCTCCGTCCGTCTTCTCTTTAAAATGTAATTACTTTTGACAGAGTTGTCCGATTTTAATGAAATAAAGTCTATACGGTAACTTGAGATAAGGGCTTTAAACCTATCAATAATTCTGTGGAATTAGATCATCAGTTTAGGTGTGATGCTCATTCAAACACACAGATATACAGACAGACGGACAGACATTAATTCTAAAACTTATAGAAATTGGTTCTCCTGCTTATTCTGAGTCCCCCTATCTTATTTTTTTTGCAAATCCAAGCAACGTACAGACACGCTGAACTTTGACTCTTATTAGGTATAAGTAAAGATAATACAAATATAAATTTAATATAAAATACAATGTTTATGCTAAATATGCTAAATAACTTATGGATTATGCCTGAAATAAAGATGTTTTATTTTATTTTAAACAAAAGATTATATCTATAGATTCACTTTTTGCAACATAGGTACTTATCAGTATCACACAAAACAAAGCTTAAAAGTAGTCGTTAAAACAGACCTTTAATTTCATAGCAATCTTGAACTTTAACATTTTATTTGTAAGGAAACCACACTGCAAGTACGAAATCATTCAGATACGGTTAGTCTAATGTACTGACGAAATCAAAACTTCGCTCGTTATTAAATGTAGATAATACTATTCATATAGTTAGAGAGTTCGCATTAAAAACCATACTACGTAAAGAAGATGCAATAAAGACGATCATTCACTAAGATTTTGAATATACACACCGTGACTTATGGCACTTCTAAGCAACAGATTAAAGTCATTAAATGGCTTTTGCTTGTGTAAAGTCATACTAAATATTACAAATATGGCCGATTTTTATGGACCAAAGCAAATAGCGGATGTGGGTAATGTTCGTAAGCCTCTACGTAAACCCATCTGTTTGATCTCCAAACACAAAGGTGGCCCCGGCCCATACGGTTTGCTAGCGTTTGTTTTGTTCAATAGAAGTTTCTCTTCTCTTATGTTCGTCATGCGTGTTAGTAATTGGTGTTAAGCATCTTTAGTACTGTAATTATGTCTATGTAAAGGAAGGTCTCTGGAAACAAGATATAATAAAAAATATCAACGAACAAAATGTATGATATTATAGTGTTGTAAGCTAAAAACGATACAACAAATCGAGAATTTTTCGTAATGAAGATCAGTAGGCGTACCATGAGTTTTCTTTCCGTTTACTGTACAGTAAACGCGCCGCTAGTGGGCAGTAGCAGAACTACAGATTCTCATACAAAATGTCTCCCGCTTACTGTAGGTACAGTAAACGGAAAGAAAAACTCATGGTTGGCCCACATGTCAACTAGACACTATAAAAAATCAAATACAGAATACAGCGCTATCAGATACCCTTGTAAAGATCCTCTTGTGTCATGTAGACACAGGTGTAGGGGAGAACACGCAGGGCAGAACGGAAGATGTGCCATCGATTGACTACCTGCTGGAATACCTACAAGAGTTAGAATTCATATAAGATTCGTTTTACCTGTCGCGGGTTCCCAGCTTGCCTCAGGCACGGGTCGAGACGGTAGGGGATTGTTCTGCTCGTCCCTCTCTCCCAAGAACTCTGCCTCAGCTAGATCCCTAACTGCTGAAGACATCAACTCTACCAGCTCTTGGTTCCTGCGAACAAGTAGTAATACATACATAGTCACTTTTTTTCACACCAATTATTTAGCCCACGTAGCCACTTAATGAAATAGTACATAATTAGATATGAGGAGATCCGTACCGTAGCAGATTATAAATAACCGACATCGCTCGAAGGATTGCTTAGCTCGCTCGAAGGAGTGTTAGAATAGATCATTGTGTCAAATCAAAAGTCGTGTTAAACAAACAGTAAGAACCGTTCTACGGTGCAATGCAAACACTTCCCGCGGACAAGTACTTGTGTTGCACTTGTTAGGAAATTACGAAAAGTAAGTCTATAGAAACCTGAGGTTCGATGCGCTTTCTAATTCCTATATTTCAGGTCACATGCTAGACCCACTAACTATTTTGTCAACATGTCACTTCATGTAACCTTCGCAAGTCAAGTGTTACATGAAGTGTTATGTTATGACTGTGACCGATATTAGAAAGGACTTTGAAAAAGATAAGATGAAAGTTTTTTTTTATAAAAAGTTAAAAGTTGATTTCAATGGCGGTAGATATTTTTTATAAACTGAAAAAGAAAACAAGTAAAAAGTTAGATGTTGTAAGTTAGTTGTCATGTGTGTAGCGACACATGACAACTACCTTTTTCACGAAACGCAAAAGCACATACATTTCCCTTGCTGCGATTTTTAATTTCTTTACAATTTCATGGCGAACATGCCTGTTCGCAAACTATGCGTAACATGCTCCTTCTATCCTCTTTCTTGAGGTCTGTCCGGAAAGTCCGGAATAATTAGAATCATGTACTTTATCAATTTTGTTCTTGAGATTCGATAAAATAATCGCTAAATCTAAATAAGCTTTGCTCGTCAAGCCAAGAAACCATATAAGGTTCGTAACATTCGGATCATGGCGACCGCGGCCGCGCCGGCTTGCCGCGCCGCCGTGCTTCGTATGAATTTATTCAGGAATTACCTGCCACTTCAAAACTTTGGAATCTTCAGCTGTGGGAATAATACTCGTGGGAAAAGAGTATTTTCATTTAAACCTTTTCTATCTGGTTAAATTATTATCAACTTCTAAGTTATACAAGATAACTAAATACGATTCATGTCGTGCGTCACTACCTACTGGTTTACATTGCATTTTATGTATGTACATTACAGCTGTATCAATTAATTTGCATACCGATTCTTTGTATATTTATGGGAATGTGTTCGAAAAGGTGAGATTTCCAAATTAGTTTTAGGGCCGCTTTCACTTTCTCGACGTTTCTTTTAATTGTGAGACCGGGGCGGCTCTCCAATTGATTGATTGATAAATTAGAATATGACGATTTAAGTGACACGCTATATCTGCGTTTAACTTGGATTAACTAACGATGTGTGGTTGTGTGTTTGGTTTTTTAAACATTTTGTATTTATATAGCAAATGTTTTGTTTTCGACCTAAGCCTAGACTGTTTAAAAACTACGTAGAACTTCTCTGGTCTGTCTCAAGTTTCTATTTAGTTAAAAGATTTTCAATTTTTCATTCCTATGGTTTGCTATAGTCCTGGAGACGTATTTTTGAATCATTAGAATTATATTCGCATGATTGCGGATGCTATTACAAATGCGGTGTTAAACCGCGGATTTCCGAATACGTATGCAATTCGAGTGATTAAAAAATACCAGGTCCACTGTCTGTATGTTTGTTTACCTTTGGTTCTGACGGCTAAGGTGGCACGTAGGTCACTGTTCGACCGACTTTCTAGCTGTTAAAGTCGAATGGCCAATATGGCCATCGATAAAACATAAGTATGACTTAGAAAAAATGGAGTAAAGGTTTCGAGAAACACCAGTGAAATGTGTTTTCCCTTTTCATAAATGAGGCTCTTAAAAAAACAGTAAGTATTAATTATTTTCACTTAGTTTTCAAATAGCCTGTGGCCTGATGTATGGATGTGGATGGACAGCAGTTACGGCTTTACATTTGCACTACGAAAATCGCCGCTATTACGCACGCGCTATGTGGGCGCTCTTATGTGTAAAACTTGTAATGGCTGAAAGCATGATGTAAACGTGGTTTTTAAGGCACCGATGGACAATTAGAAAGTCATCAGCATTTCGTTAAAATTTTAAGCGTAGCACGTAACAAAATCTAAACAGTTATTGTCAGGGCATTAATTGTTTTATAATTTTTGAATGTTTTCAATGCTATTTTTTATACTTATGATTAATTTTAAATATAAAAATATTAAAAAAGTAATATTAAGTCTCGGTAGCTCAGTGGTTTGAGCAGTGGGAAGGAATTCCCAAAGGTCGTGCGTTCGATTCCCATCTGAGAATTCACTTGTGGCCGAGTTCATTTTTCCAATATTTTTCTAATAAAATTTATCATAAATATTTAATTTATTTTTTTGTATTGTTGGTACTAATAGGAATATATCGAACATGGAAGATGACGCGGAATTGCTTTCACTTTCATCGGATTACGCGACTATGCATCTTATGCAATGGTGTTTTACTTAATGTGGCAGATCAGGCAGTTGTATTTGGTAAGGAATTAAACTATTATAAACTAATATAAAATAAGTGCTTGTAACAGCCTAGACTGAATAAATGATATTGAATTGAATTTAATTGAAAAATCAAAGAGTGAAAAGACCACACTTGGATTTAAACCGCGATCCATAGAGTTCCAGAGTTCGTAATACACCTAGAGCGAATCATCAAACCTCTTTTGGCTTAGCTTGATTCAGTAGGGCTCTCAATCTCAATAACATGATAACGTGATTCTTATTTTTTTAAAGAGCCAATATGCCATCACTCCCTACTTTGCCTATTCCTAATTAACCGACTTTTAGTATTTTTAATCAATTTACTTATTAATAAAACAAGAAGTTTCTAGCATATTAAATTCACATTAACCATCGCCGTGCCAAGGTCGTACACTGCAATTACGGTTAACTCAATTTTACGCACGACATTCATTTTGCTTGGGTAACGGTGCCTATGCTGTTTACTGACATATTGCGCAAATGCAATCTTACATCGCGCTTCCAGTACCTTCATAATTCTCATGATAGAAATCTCCGTTCCTCTTCTAACCGTCTTCTAATCTGTCCCGTTCATCACTCTGATATTATTCATTCATCATTTCTCGTACATCCTATTCTTCTCTGGAATTCCCTTCCTTTGGATATCAGAATGTCCACCAGTCGGTACGCGTTCAAAACTAAGTTGCGCAAATATCTCACAGACCAAGCAAATCAAGCTTGATAATCGTCAATAACTTTGTTTGTTTCTACCTATTTTACATTATATTTATATGTATGTATATATCAATATAAAAATATATAAGTATGTATAAATACAATTTTAGTTTTTGTTAGTATTTATGTATATAGTATGTTTTGTTTTATATATAAATACATATATTATTATTTTCAGTTAGTTTTTACACTGGTTGTGCGTGCACCCTACCTCTTACTAGTCTCCACATCACCCTAAGGTTGACTGGTAGAAAATGCTTATAGCATTAAGTCCGCCTATGTACATCCAATTTGTGCATGAAGTATTAAATAAATAAATAAATAAAATAAATAAATTTGAACTGCAGTCGCACTATCACGACAATGTAGTACAATCTATCTAAATAAATGCTGCATAAAAAATTACTTAGTGAATACGGAAATATACCTAAAAAACCAGCAATCTCAGGCAGTAAGTATAAGTCAGCCTGTTACAAGAGTTGACTTACAAACTAGATTTCTTACCTAAAGTTAACCAGTTCAGAGCAGGAATGAACCAGCAAGTAGTCACCACTGAACAGCGCGATCTTGTTGCCGCACATCATGTGGTCCGGCTCGTTCGCCATCAACTGGCGAAAGTTAATGATTACCAGCCCTAGCCAGGTCCTTCCAAGACTTCATCTACAAGTACCTCCGTACCTCAAGTAAGCCAGCTCGGAGCAGGAGTTAGCCAACAAGTATCGCCGCTGAGGGAGCGCTATCTTGTTGCAGAACATCATGTCGTTAGGCTCGTTCGCCGTCAGCTGGCAGGAGTTCATGTTTACCAGCCCTAGACAGGTCATTCCAAGACTTCACCTAAATGTATCTCCTTACCTCAAGTTAGCCAGCTCGGAGCAGGAGTTAGCCAGCAAGTAGTCGCCGCTGAGCAGCGCGATCTTGTTGCCGAACATCATGTCGTCTGGCTCGTTCGCGGTCAGCTGGCGGGAGTTCATGTTCACCAGTCCCTTGTGCACCAGGTGAGAAGTGCGGATCATCTCTGTCACCTCGGCCAAAGCGCGTTGGCTACACAAACAAAATTACACGTAACTCTCACGCTATTATCTCTTGCGGGTTTGGCTGAGCATCAAAGTTGTCGCTTGAGAGTAAACAATTAATAAACATCACTCTCATAGCCATACGGTGCCACACCCACAGACCTATATCGAGATAAATAAATAAATAAATAAATATTTCTTACACTCACACCAATTAACCTAGCCCCAAAGTAAGCATTGTAAGGCTTGTGTTATGGGATACTAGGGTAACGGATATAAATACATATAATTATACATATATAAGTATTTATGTGTAGAAATATATATAAACGTCCATGACTCAGGTACAAATGCTCGTATTCATCATACAAACTTTTCCCCTACCGGGATTCGAACCCGGGACCTCAGAGTAAGCGACACCTTGAAACCGGTGTACGTACCACTCTACCACGGAGGTAGATAGATGAAAAGAACGCTTCAAACTGTATGGGAGCCTAGCGTGTCGAATTTTTCATACTTAAAAATCAACTCGGGCACAAGTATGAATTCTCAGATGGGATGGGACTCGAACCCACGACTTTTAAGAATCCGGCCCACTGCTCTAACCTCTAGTATTTGGTGGCTCAGTGGTTAGAGCAGTGGGCCGGATTCCCAAAGGTCGTAGGCTCGAGTCCCATCTGAGAATTCACGTGTGCCCGAGTTGATTTTTAGATTTCAGTTTTTAATACAACAAGAATGCCAATTTAATGTGCAAAATAATCTTCAATCACACATAGGTATTGCATTTAATTTAATTATCCATCAGTTACAACCGATCGAAGCTACTTCATCGTGTCGTTACGAAAATGAGCAGCTGCATCATCTGAAACTTGACGACTGTGTTCATTGATCAATCTGCAAAGCGTGGTTATTGTAGATTGGCTAAGCCTCTCAATTTAGAGGAGGCCCAATACCGCAATGATTAGGTAGATGATAAATAGGTATATAGTTTCCTACCTGTGCAATACTCCGGCTGCCTTATCCTGCTCCATGTCGGGTATTTCAGGGCTGTGGCCGGCTGCCTTCGACACCAGGAGCACGATGAGGCCCCACGCTTGCATGTTGTTCTTCCCATTGTAGATCAAGTTCCTAATATAATAAATATAGGTTTATGATTTTGTAATTTTTGCATTTTTCAATGCTATTTATATACTTATGGTAAATTTTAAATAGAAAAATATTGGAAAAAATTGGAAAAAATGAGCATTGGACCGGATTTCCAAAGGTCGCGGGTTTGTTTCCCGTCTGAGAATTCACTTGTGGCCGAGTTAATTTTTTCCAATATTTTTCTATTTAAAATTTACCATAAATATAGGTTTAGTTAGGACTTTGTAAGCACTGTTAGTACCACAGAAAATATATGTAGAAAACAGCTTTATTTTTCCCGATTTCAGGTTTGCTTCCATTAAGTTCTACTCTACAAAGTTTTGAGGAAACTATCAGTACCTAATGTTGTGTAGTAGTTGCTACTACGGCGAATTGAGGTAACGTATTTGTAACGCAGAACGATATGCTGCGATTGCCCTACGACTTATTGTTTCTCCTTCTCTCCCATTTTTTCTTTAATTAAGAGCAAGGTACCTACGATTAATATTTAACGATATAATATAGGAATCTGTTCGGCCTGTGATTGTGGCGCTATGTAAGTTTCGCAATGGTCCGTCATCAAATGGGTGACATAAATATATGTTTGTTGCTAATCTCGCAAAACGGCTTAACAGATTTGGATGAAATTAGGCACACAGATAGTTTACCTACAGTCTGTTACAGAGTCGCATTTGTGTATATTTTATTATACGCAGCAAACCAACTCACTGGTTTTATGAACAAACTCTCTTGTCCTAATATACCTAACTGATAACGGAATTGGGAGACAATCAATAAAATCTTACTTGGCCGTTTTTAGCAGGGGATGGTTGCTTCCAACTAATTTCCGCAGGTGTAGTGCGACATTAGCTATTTCATCACTCAGAACCCATCGGAGGCTCAGAAACGAGGTTGGATATCCTACGATCTTCTCAGCCTCGCTCACGGCTCTGTTCCAATCTGGCTTCGTGTTGTGTTGTGCAACGCTCCTTCGCTGAGAGTATTCGCTCGTATTCACTGCGTTACTACAAGGTCCAAAATATTTCGAAACCGACGCACTCAATACAGACGCTTTCATAACATCACACTTCACAACACTCGTCAAGCGGCTCAAACTCATTTTGACTCCAAAAAAAAAAATATCACAATTTTAATAAGAACTACTTGCAACTGTGTTAATTGAAGTAAATAAAACACTAGTCAGCAACAATTAAAGGGGGCAAATTTAATAATATTGCAACAACGATATTTTTAATTGCACCCGCAATAACTAACTTTGCTGCGCTATTAATGAATTTTCAATTATTTTTCAATTTGATCAATAATACGTAATTATTCCAAGACGTATACCTAAAACTTTCTACTTCTCAAAAACTTTGTAAAAAATATTATTGTAAGACGTCTTTAACTTTCGCGCTTTTAGAAAGAACTGTCATTTTCATTTTTGTCAATTCGTTAGCCAACCAACTTCAAGGAACGGATCTCCCTCCATCCAATCACCGTTCTCACTAGTGTTGTACCTAAAATAGCGAGGTAAAAGATATTAAGTATTTCAATTGAACATCATTGAACAATCTTTATGAGCGGCAATATGAGTAAGTCATGCAATCAGTGAGTACAATGTTAAACAAGGCAGTTCTGTGCCAGCCACAGCCAAGGCATTCTACATTGCACTTCTATCCTATCCTAACTATAACTAATAATTATAAATGCAAATATGTGTTTATTTGTCCTTTCTTCACGCCGCCCTAACAAACCAACCAATCAACTAGATTTTTGTCAAAGAGTTAGTTGAAAGAACAAAGAGTAGCATAGACTACTTTTTACCCACGACGACGGACGGAACGGAAAGGAGTCGTTGCTTTTGGGGTTAGAGGTTGTGTATGTGTATGTCTGCTAACTGAAACTATCGGGGCAATCTCGATGCGATTTTTTTTCTTTAGAAAGGTGTCATTTCTTAGACATGATTCATTGTGGTTGACCACCCTGGGGCGCTGTAGCAATCAGAAAACAGTTCAAAAACTACTAAACCGATTAAAATACTGTTTTTTTGCATTTAACAGAACAGCTGCATCATTTCAGGCTAGATTTTAAGAAGAGGTTATACAGGACAGCTGTTGATTACCAAGTGGCACTGCTGCAGCCAGAATGCTTGGCGCTGCCAGAATGCAGGAATAAACTAATATTTTGCAGTTGTGATTAGTTAAATTTGTAATTGAAATAGAACAGAGAGATAGCAATGGCAGATAAATTATGCATAGTAATTAACATTTTTTTTCTAATCGAAATATTTTTGAGATAAAAAAAAACTTAAACTAGGGGGAAGGTTGTTTAACTTTGACAGTGATTTATACAGTGGTCTAAACATGGATTTGTGGTAGATATTTTCTTACACACTTGTTTAACAGTAGATAAAACCTAGTCTATATGTTTTGTGGCAAGGCAGTATAACTTATATATTTTTCATTAAAAAGTCAGTTTTTCAATAAAAAATATATATATCACGATTATTTGGAACATTATGTCCCTGTCTCGTACTAATCTGTGTAAAGATTATTTGCCATACGTACCTAATTGATATATCTCAGGATTTTGAAGAAACTACTAGCCAGATCTTCGTAAAAAAAATATGGGTCCGATCGACGAAGTGTTTTCTTTCAGATAAAAAAATAATTATTAAAATCGATTGACAACTGACGAAGCTATTGTAAAACATACATAAAAAAAATAAGATAGGTAAAGTACTCGATACCTTCAAGTATCGGATGGGCGAATTCGACTCGCATTTCTCCGGTTTTTTTTGGTATCGATACGATACTGGTATCCAGTGAGTAAACTATATTTTGAATTGAAATGTTGAGAATTCCTAGTTTTCAATTCACTTACTCTAATTTGCCACTTCACTTCACTTTTTTTTCTCATTCATTCAATCAATTGCATCACAAAGTCATTCATTTATTCATTATCATTCATTCATCATTCGATCAGTCAATCGCGCTTTGCCGGTCGAAGTAGTCGTCTGTAGAGCAGTCACTACCAGTTGCCGGTTTCTGTGCACCAGTTTTGATTATAAAAATAACTGTACACTTTCTGATTAAAAACCTGCCTGTGAAAGTGCAAACTTATCAAGTAGTCATTTAAGTTAAAGAGTTTTGTGAAATTATCGAACCTAACTGAGGTATGTATGCCTTTTTTGTTTAATTTATTGAAAATCTATTTACTTAATCTAGTACCTACTTGGTTTTCAATACAGTCCACGTCTTTCGTTTAGAGCACGTGGAATTGAACTGCATTGCATTGTAAGTGTACGTGGACTTGCACGGCTACTTGCTATCAGAACTAGGTTGTCTGACCAAGGCGCACTGCGTCTTCGAAATCTCTAATCCAAATACCAATAATTACTATATCATTGGGCCCCAACTCATTGGCACCATATTTTAGCAGACATTGAAATCGTCACTGACATATCAAAAACACACTAAAAAAAAAGGCAAGAAAAATAAAATAGTAGGACCGCAAAGTAGAATGCCTTGGCTGGCACCGACTCCAAAAGGTTTATTTTTTGCTTTTTAGTGTTTTGATGTCGGTTTTTTTTTTTTTATAAAAAGTTTTTATTTCACAGTTTTTAAAGGTAGATAATATCATGTCATCCAAGTAACAAATATGAAATGAAATATTTAAAAATGCTCAAAACATAAAAAGTCCTGGGTCAAACTAAACCAAATTTTTATGGGACCAATTGGCAACTATTCTGCATTGAACAAAAAAGAATCACGGAAATCGGTTCAATAATCTCGGCGTAATCGTTGTACATACATAAAATAAAAAAAAAGATATGAACCGAATTGAGAACCTCCTCCTTTTTTGAAGTCGGTTAAAAAAAACTGAGTTAGAGCTAGGTACATAAAACAAATTTTAAAATTCACAGCTGAGTCTCAAAACTGTATCAGGTTTTCGGTTTTAAAATATCAATACTTATGAAAAATCACTTGTAGTATCTGTTGCTTAAATATGCTTTATTAAATTTTTTATTCAATAGTTAAAACTGTATGTAATGATAGTAAGTACTATGTAATAAATCCAATATGCAGCATGGCAATATGAGAACATTATTCTGTTAAATAGCGGTCATCGATCTAAACGTCTTTTAGAACTGGTTTTTAAGTTGATAAACCAGTATTACTTTCAAAATAGCTAACCATTTCATCAGAACAAAAAATACACTTAAACTATGTTGTTTGCATTGATAGATGCAGTCAGATCTTCACGCTTTATTTAAACTCAAACAGTAACTGGGCCATGAAATCTATAAATATAAAAATTAATTGCTGTGTGTAAATCTCGAAATTTTTTATTACATTGCATGAAATCAAGAGCACGTCTGGCTCGCGCACCGAGGTTTCCGAACTATCATGTATGGGCCCCATACATTGACATAGGTCGAGATCAGGGCTAAACTGTACATTACGGACCCACGAGTTGGAGGTTCACAATTTTTCGTTGTAAAGGTTTATTAATAAGAAGTAATTCAGCAAAGGCGCAACACTAGCAAACTTATAGTTTTCGAGAAAAAAAATCTTAAAGTTTTATATTTTTTTCGTAATATCTCAAGGATCTGACATTATTTTGACAGATTTCTGTTTTTTTTTCTTGATTGAAGTCTATTAGGTACAGGAATTTTGTCATACAGCCACAGACAATACTGAACTGTTGTTGTGAATAACGCACAATATTGATTAACTGTTATAATTATTGAAGAAAAATAATAAAATTATTCTTATATAAACATACTATAATATTTAAAGCTAAATTAAAAATAATCAAGTAAAGGAATTCTCAAGAATATTTAATAATATTTTTTCCATTTCGAGAAACGAAACGTAAAAATGCCATGCTCGGATTCCGCTATTCTGCCTGAAGAATTGAATTGAGTGAAGTGCAAGTTTTGGACTCGAATGAGCCTCTTCTTCAGTGCCCCCCAGTGCGCAGTGATACTCTAGTGAGCCGCTTGTGGACACTTCTTCAGTGCACAAGTGATAGACTCTAGTGAGCCGCTTGTGGCTACTTCTTCGGTGCCCCGTAGTGTACAAGTGTTGGACTCTAATGAGCCACTTGTGCTCTCGTCGTCCGCGTTGGAAGAACCGGTTGCTGGTCCCAACAACCTAGCTGGCCCTAGTGGGTTAGCTTCTTTACCCAACTCGGCAGCAAGCAGAATGGCAAACTCCATCATGCCAGATCTACCAACTATATCTGAAGACCAATTGAAAGCACCTTCAGCTACTGGTTCATCTGGGAGACGAGTTCATAATTACGCGGAAGAAATCAGGTTAGTAGAGATATTATAGCAAAGATTTAAATCAAATTAGTGTTGATTAGGTCGAAATTGGTAACAGAACCGAATTAGTCAACCCCGACTCCACGTGGTACTAGTATGCCCTACCCCAAGAGTGTTTATAAAAGCCCGGAGGCGCGGAGGGAGAGCAGCCCCCGCCCGCTGTAACAAACTGCAGGCACCATGCAAGCCGAAGCGGCTGAGGCTGTTCGCCGCAGGCGAACAGCAAGCCGAAGCTGCGGAGGTGAGCATGGAGTGCCTGTGGTTTGTTACGCAAGGGAGTAGGGGCTGCACTTCCCGCAGCGCCGGAGACGTTCAGAAATCTTTAATTTGTTAACAACTTTAATAGCTTTGGACTCAAAAGGCAAGAATGCATTTACAATACAATACATTACTTCAACTTCAATTTTTTTGCTATGATGGCTGCGTCTCGTTTTACAATACATTACAATTTGTTTTCTAATTGTTTCAGATCAATGTGGAACGGGAAAAAAATTTGGAAACTGATGATCTGGAAAAAGAACTGGAAACTGATGACCAATGTGTGCAATTTGCTGAAGCAATAAATGCAATAAATGATTATATATTAACATATTTTAATGTTTTATTTTAATTACATTTACTTACCCCTAGTAAAAAATAACTGTCAGTTTAGATATGTAACTTTATCAATTTAGAAATACATGGTAGTGTTGAGTGGCTTCCCCACTTTTATGCCCTTTTATTTAATTTTATTTTAGAGGGGGGAATAATGCATTTTACATTTAAACCCTATTTATAGGGGTAGTATGAGGGTGGAGGGTGGATTTAGGGGGAGAGAGGGGTAATGTGAGGGTGAGGGGGGAATAAGATTTGAGTTTTAGGGTGCCTACCCCCAAATTTCCCCCCCCCCCCCCCCACCAAATTTAAAAATGCATAAAATGTTACTTTTTCTTGCCTCCGAACCTCAAATTTCAATCTCAAATATCTCAGGAACTATGCATTTGCTACGGTTGGGAGTTGGTGGGGGAGTAGGGGGGACGCCCCCCTCCCCCCCACCACCCTCCCCCTCCCTAAAATCGTGGGTCCGTAATGTACAGTTTTACCGAGATCAGTTTACCAAAAGCAAATAAGTATAAAATCACCTTTTTAGATTTCTGGAAAAATGTATGCTATTTAGGGACATTGTTTTATTTTACCTGTAATCTTTACATAAACCCATATCACATAGAATAATTTCAGATTTTTCTCTATGTCTAGGTATCTAACTACAATTTTTTCATCAAAAGTTGAAAACTATGCAGCCTAAAAAAAAAGAAAAAATTACTGGGAATGTGCAAGCAGCACCCCAATGATACCCCACATGCCCTAGTACCCCCACTTTAGATCTCTAAGACCTGTTAAAAAAAAAACTCTTATTAGCAAAATTGTTGGGCAAACATCATCTAAAATTATTCAAAATTTCAAGCTGATAGTATTAGTAGTTCTTGATATATCTAGCTGATACAGACAGACTGAGTTGCACCATAAGGGTTCCTTTTTACCATTTTGGTACGGAACCCTAAAAACAAGAATTAAGATCAGGTATGATGAAGGCTAAAGTCTCCCCGTAGGTCATAAAAAAAAGGTGTATAAACGTACAACTAAACAACAAAAACTAAAGAAATAAAGATAAAAGTAACAAAAATAAAAGAAGTTTGCTGCTTATAGGCCCTGTCTTGGCAAAATTAAAATTAATTCTGTGTCATTTCTTTATGGTCAGAATAACCCAGAAGCACTGATATTCTGACAGGCCCAAAGGAATGATTAAATACAATAAACAGGAATGAAAAAAGTCCTGGAAATTGTAAACCCTACTGTAGGTAGACTGCACCCATTAATATAATACAGTGGTTCCTAACCTTTTCAGAACTGTTACTCCAAAGGCAACAGCCAGAGAAATTTATTTCACCCGTACATCATTTTTTTGGCTTCAATTAGGTATTGGGAGCTCCACTTAAATTATACCTTCATGGTATACAGAAATTAACCATAAAATCAAATAAAACAAAAAATTTAGGTAGGTTTACTATGTCGGAAAGTTATCTCAAAAATTGTGATATCAGTCGGTATACGCACAATAGTCTGTCAAAAGTCAAGTGATGTTATGTCTCTATACGGACATACATACCTATAAAGCAAAAGGTTAAATGTTAGAATAATATTGTCAGAGTAGACAACCCTATAAATAAAAATGTAGTTATTTTTATTGACAGATAACTTTACTAATAAGATGGAAAAAGTATTCATTCATTCACACAGTATTTTTTTAAGATAAGTAGCTATTAAGCTTTGTTGGAAATTTCCATTAAAGGGTTTAATCCTAAAATGCCAACAAATATTTTAAATCTCACATAACTAATCAATCTTGATTTGATTACATTCATTGACCTAGAACTTCCTTCTACTTTCTGGGCTGATTTTCATATTACTGTTACCGTTAATAATAAGTTTACACTTAATTTATCAAACCCGAAAAGGGCACCTTTGTCTAGAGAACAGAATGTCTATTGTGCCTTATAATCTAGGGCAGGGGTCACCAATTAGTTTTATTGCGGGTCTGTTTGTATCAAATATAACTCTTTTGAGGTCCGTTTGGTTTATGATAATACCTAGCAACCAAGACTTAAAATTCTTACTAATATTCTAAATGGGAAAGTATGTCAGTTTGTTTGTTTGTTTGCAGAGACAAGACAAAGCGCGGCGGGCTAAATTGAATTATCACACATTTTGATACTGATATTCTCAGATTCTTCTGGGTCCGCACAAAATAGGTCGGGCGGTCCGGGTCCGGACCGCGGTCCGCCATTTGATGACCCCTGATCTAGGGCCTGAAACGTTAACTAAACCGCAATCAACATATTATTACAACATTAATATGAAAAAATTACTTCAACATCTTTGAATAAATAAAAAAAGATAGTTTATTTCATTCTTATTAGATGCAAAGTAAATTCAGTGGATAGCACCATCACAGGAGGCATGTGAACATGCCTGTGTTGGGTAGTTCTGCTCTTCCTTAGTCCAGAATACAATAAGTTTTAAACTTCTATGGTAAACTATTTTATCTTAAGCTAATTAAAATTTAAATTCTTTGTGTTCGCGTGTGTGTTTTGAGAGTGTTGTTATATAGTGGTATGTGTGTGTGTGCGTGTCTATTTTTGTGTGTGTGTGTGTGTGTGTGTGTGTGGGCGTGTTTGTGTATGTGTGTGTGTGTAAGAAGCTAGATCATTTCAAATGCAGTTTTATGTATGTAGAACAAAATCACAAAACATTCTTAAATATTATATTATTATCTTCTGTCTCACAATATTCTATGTTCACGAGTCCTTTAACTTATGTATTTTTACATTCATTGTGAGTGAGGTTATAGATCTTAAACTTGTCATTTAGCTTAAGATATAGATAAGCAGAGTGAGCAATAAACTTGAATAGGATAGAGAGAGACCAAAGAAAATTATCACTACCATCTTAACAGAGACATTCACCCGTACCTAGATAAAAAAGGTCAGAGTGAAAATGCCAATGAGCAGTGTGTGTTGGTTAATTCTAAGTGTAAATATGTGTCTTAAAAAAAATACTAAGTAGGCTAAGAACTTTTATCAGTGTAAGAATTTGGTGTGCCTTTGCCTTGGCCTTGTTAAAATCACTGGGTGACCTTATGTGATACCACCTGGGGGGCTATCGCGTAAAAAATCTGGGTATGGATTCATTTGACAGTTGAAGCTCATAAAATTACCATATATGGTCATTTAACTGTCAAATGAAGCCCATGTCCATATCCATACTTTTTACGCGATAGCCCCCCAGGTACTTAGTTTATTTATTTAATTTCCAATGTATGAGGCAGCTGTCTGTGAGAGTAGTGTAGTGAATGGATCTATTATTTATAAATGTTAATACAATACAATTTGTCCATAGCGATGTTAAATGTGTTTGACTTTGTTTATACACATATTAATAGTTCAAACGGAGTTTCACCCGAGTTCTTTTCGTAATAACACGTGTTGTGAGGCTCCATTTTTAACTCAATCTACCATACAATTTCTTAAATATTACAAAATAATTATATTTACTTGACATTGGCAAAATTCGCGAATTTTATCGCGAGCACGCCATTAATTAAGAAAGAAAAAGAATAGTTCAAACAAAATCCATTAGTATGGATCGTATCGATAATACACTTGATTGCATTTTCTACTTATTGATACTATTGAAATGCCATCAGGTATGGAGTGGGAAGGGCCGCCCAAGCAAGGCTTGTACGACCCTCAGAACGAGCACGAAGCTTGTGGAGTTGGTTTTGTCGTTGCGATCGACGGAAAGCGCACTCATAAAGTAAGTATAAAGCGTAATTAGATTACAATAATGCGTTGCAGAATAATATAAGTTTATCCGGCTCGAGGGACCAAAATGGTAAACTGCTGCTTAAATTGTGAAATAGGATTTGGAATAATCTTTTATAGGAAACATTTAGCTCAAAACTAATTGCAGCCTTCAAGATTTATATTTTTAACCGACTTCAAAAAAGAAGGAGGTTATTAATTTATTAGCCTAAATATCTGAATTATGCATTAATGTGATTAATGTTGCCTTGACCTGTGATTAGTAAACGGCAATGGCCATAACTATTCTTGTTAAGTAATAATTAAATTATCATCAATTCATGAATATGAGAGAAAACGATCAATCAATCAGGGTCAATTATGTCAGACTCAAACTGCATAAGATGAGAACAGAAATGTAATAAAATAAAATTAACTTTAACGGAATTTGTATCAGTTGCACTCGGTTTCCAAACTTTTGCATACAAATGTTAGTCATAAATAAGTGAATTTTCATAAAATATTTTATGCTAGTTTATAGTGTAACTTGGTTCCACTAGCTTATTTTCGTATTTTTCTCAATCTACATGAATATGATCTGAGATTATGCTGATGCCTCTACTCATGACTGCCAATTCACTAGAATACTCCTGCATTGGTCTCACGTCAGGCATTATGCAATATAGTTACTTTTTTACATATTAAGTCTCCTCTGTATAAAACTGCGTCTATGCTAGACGAGCCAAGCACTAGCGGAGTCGCCGTCGTTCGCGTTGACCAGACGTGTGGATAGTGATCATTGGAGGCTCGAAGAACTTCCACACTTGACGCCGCGAACCACAGAGCGGAGCGACCTTGCTTGTGCTCAGCTCGTCTAGACGTCTAGATGCACCTTAACAACCGTCTACTTGGTGTCTTAGATCGTCCGCGATGCCGAGACCCTCGCAAAGCGCATGGAGCACCGTGGCGCATGCGCGTGCGACAACGACACCGGTGACGGTGCCGGCGTGTTGACCGCCATACCGCACCAGTTCTATTGCGCTCAGCTCAGGTAAAAAAAACACACAAACACACGCGATGGATGTCCAATTTACTATCCCTGGTTCGGAAGGCACGTTAAAGGGTTAGTTCGGCCGGGCTGCACATATTTGAAACCCACCATCCAGCATAAGATCTGCGTATCATGTATCTCCTTATCCATCGGAAAGGAAATACCAGCAGTAGGGACATAATAGTCTCAGCAAACGGATTCTCTTTATCTTCCCATTGGTTGAGGTATTTAAAAATCCTGACATTGAATATTGTCTAGATCAGATTAACATCTTCTGGGATTTAAGGAACCCATTCTCACAGCATTCTTTTGATATATTGGTCCAGGCCAAACATATTTTTCTATCATAAAAAGTTAAATGAAGTTTTGGCTAGAGCTTAGCTAAATCTTCGAAGCATAAAACCGTCAGAATTCCCAAAATAAATAGCGACATTAAATACCACATCAGATTACCGTCTTAATCTAGTTAGGTTATCGTTTCCTCAGAAACTGGAGCGGTACGCGTTCCAAACTGCTGGGACCGTTTGGGAAATGGTCGCAGCAGTTTTGTTATAATGTTGAACACGCCAACGTAGTTACTAATAGCTGGCATGCTCGTGTTCTCATTGCCTTCCAATTAGCATGTTGGTGGCATTTTCGAGACGCCTGTTTACGTAATAATCCATCGCATTTTACTTACTTTGAAGTTTAATTATAAGTATTACCTAATGTTATAATTATCTGCACCTCGAAATACATAGTTAATATTATATCTATTGTAAGTAGTATACAGCTGGTGTATGATTGAATGAACTCTAACTACCAGTCTGATGTAAATTTCCATATGGATAAAGAAAACTTATCTTTCTCCAGCTTATGTTATATCCTTAGAATAATTTCTAAGGTTATATCCTTCCTATGCTGAATAAGATATTGTTACAGAATCACAAAGAAGTGAAATAATAGTTTAAATGTGTGAAGTTCGCTGGATACTCTCTTCTTTAGATGAAAGAACCGGTAATCCTAACCGACAGTTTTAATAGGATTGCCGAAATCGATCTGCTCAAACACCACCGGTCTTCACGCAAACATTTCTTCTAAAGTGTCCTTAACATAAATTGGATTTTTCCACCATCTAAAGACTTCTTAAATTGTTTTTTTTATAGACGTTAAATCGTCTTTCGATGAGGAAAATATTCAAGAAGACGAGGTTAAACAAGTTTGTCTTAATAGTTAGGTAAAGGATATTTTTTGCGACCGTACCTAGTATATATACACAGTATACCTAGTTTTACAATCTAACGTGATTCGGTCGCTATGTTAAGCTTTGAAAGTCGCTCGCTGTAACGACGTTTCATAAAATATACTAGTAATTTCATTTACTTTTGGATCAGAAACTGGACCATGGAGAATAACAGGTGTGAAGGGGATTAGGGAATGAAAGTTAAATTGGCGAACTTATAAAACTAGTCTACGGATGAAATCTCTTCTGATCGTAGTACGGAAACAATAAAAAATAAAAAGATAAATTGCTTCAAAATTCCCTCTTTACCAGATTAAAAGTGTAACTTTTAACTTAGCGTGAATGTCTGGCACTAGTTGGCACTGCGCCAACTTAGGGAACAATCGTGCAGCAACCCTAGGATTGGCATTTGGCAGCGTGCCAGTTCCACTGCCGATGCCGCTACCGAAAATCGATGATCCAGCTGAAACTGAAGGTCTTCAAAACCGCATTTTATTAAAAAAATATATATAAAAAATTGAAAACCAAAGCCAAACCAACCCAAGGCCTACCTTTATTTAAAGACTTTATAAAGACAAAAATTAGTAGATACTTACAACATTTGATTTTTCGATTACCCGCAAATCAGATTACATATTATAGGTAGGTAGTTAACAAACTGCTCCGCTTTTTTAACGTAAAACAATAAAAAAAATAGTATTTTGTGTTAACATTTAACTACACATCTACACATTTCAGTAACAAGTCACGACATGAGACAGATAACTTAAATCATTATTCAAATGAGCTCTTTGAAATTTATTTTTCCTTATATTTCTTCTGCCTAAAAGTACATAATTTGCATATTTTGTAAATAAATGAAAACGCAAAACTACTAAGTATTTAATTTTAGTGATCAGTTACCATTTTGTTAAAACTGTGTTCTGTTACCATGTTTTTAGTTATATTTTTTCTAATAATTATCCGTGGTCATGTTAAAAGGCTTTTCTTTTGTATTGTATAAGATCTGTTATACAACCAAAAAATGTCATTGGTTACTTTTTAAGTGTAATAGTATTTTCTTTAACGCTCAAGTAAACAAATAGTAATCATTCAATGTTAGGTCAATTGATTAGTTTCGATGATATTAACAGGGGCATTGGGTCTTTGCATTTACAAAGACTAATCAATAAAATTCTAATATATATTGTTTGAAATTAACTTAAATGTTGATGACGAATTATTTGGGGATTAACTTTTATGAAAAATTTTAAAAAGAGAAACAAAAACTTCAGTCTTTAAATTGTTCTCAATTGTTGTTCATACTTCTTTTATGTCCTAAAATAATGATATACATACTTAAACATCAAAGTAAATTGCATAATAATTGCTGGATTTTTTTGTTTTTGTTACTATACCAATTTAAAGACTGCAAAAAAATGTTTACTCGGTTTAGGTAAAATATCTTGTAAAATGTCACTGCTTCACTATTAAAAAATCGGCCAAGTGCAAATCGAACTCGCACATGAAGGGTTTCGTCTCTCATCCAAGGTTGCCTGGAAAAGATTGCTATGTAGCAATAAGACCGCCTATTGTGTGTTTTCTCTGTATGTGTTTGTTTATGTATCGTGTGCAATAAAGTTTCTATAATTTTTTGCCTGCAAAAATAACTTTGTTTTTCATAGTGTCTGTATGAATGACAAAGTTATATTTGCGTTTTGGCAAATGTGCCATAGCTCTGAAACTGCATAATATATTTCGTTGAAAGTTTTTATAAATGTCTACAGCAGAATAAAGTGGCTGTGACATACATCGATTTGGCCGAATCTATAAGGGTTTAGTTTTTTGCCTTTAGGCTACGAAACCCTAAAAAGTGTAATTTAGGAGTTTCAATAAAAACTATTGACAAGTTATAATAAAATATAACTATTGACAAATATAGCATTGGTTTAGATAACAACCTAAAATTATACCGTAGTTATGTAATACCGAATACGGATTATGAAAAAAAACTGCAGTAGCATAAACATTCTATAATTTAATATTCGGTGCGTGCTTATCGTTTTATCACATGAGTTTCCTGTATCTCCAATTAGATGGAGTTTGACAAATGGGTTATGGCATAGTGACACTCTGATACGCTATCATGTATATCTATTTATCAGAACTAATGTGTTGCTGCATTAAGAGAACCTTTGGCCAACTAGATTCTAACCCAATCATGGCCACTTAGCACTTAAGCGGCAATCTATGATGAGCATTTAGTTGTCATACGTAGAGCAAATACATAATGACTGCTATGCTGTATTGGTTATTGCGCACTGCGTCTCGCTGTTGTTCCATTATTTATTCTGTGGCATCATGTCGCGGCTTACTACGCAGTTGTATTGATGTTGATTTCGATGGATGCAGTGATTGAATTAAGAGGAAACCTCACAGGCGAGAGAATTGAAAAATTCCTATACAAAGTAAACAAAATCATCGTTTCGTAGTGCCTTGTTTTCTCCTCTGAAATTGGAGCTATTGATAATTTTTTTTATTCCTTTCAATCATCCCGGTTTTTTTGCAGAATGAACTTTCAAAAATCTATTCAATCTGGCCAATTTAATTTATTTTTGAAAGTTCATACCTCTTTTTTTAGGGTTTCGTAGCCTAAAGGCAAAAAACGAAACCCTTATTGATTCGCCCAATCCGATGTATGTCACAGCCACTTTATTCCAAAACTATGACGATTACACAGTTGAAACTTGGTAGGTAGATGTATTCTGTAAACCGCTTTACGGTTTTTACACGAAAATAAAAAAAAAATAATTAAGAGGGTGCTCCCCATACATGGAAATGACACTGAAAAATTACTTTTCATCAAACCTATACGTGTGGGGTATCTATAGATAGGTCTTTAAAAATTGCATTGAGGTTTCTAAAACGGTTTTCAATTCTATCGCCTGTGAGGTTTCTTCTTAAAAAGTAACCAGGGAAGGAGTCTGGGCTTGGTATGGGAAGTGGTCTATGATCTAAGAACCATTAGCGATGCCGTTGTGGTACAAATACCACACCTCATTTCATCTTAACTACACTACCAAAACCTTAGTTCTGTTACTTTTTTAGATTTGCTTTTCACCCTATTTAAGTTCTATTTTTGCGTCAAAAATATAGTCTTATTTGTTCTCCCAGGTCCAATCAATGTGGATTGTAATTTGTTAAACCGCCCGCAATCGCAGCAAAGCGATATCTCTCTTCATAATGTAAGTGTTCAGACTAGACACTTATCTATCATGCGGTCATCATCAACATCAGCCTGAAGACGTCCACTGCTGGACATAGGCCTCGCCTATTGTGGCGTTCATATGAGGTTATTAGCCTACTGCTACCACGCTGGCCAGACGGGTTGGTGGAGGGTTTGTTTCAAGTTTTACTTCTCTCGCACAGGTGTTCAATGCGTCGAGCCTCTTAGCCGACTCTTACGACATCCCAGGCATGTAAGGGAGTGGTGACACTTGTATTCTTCGTCACCACACGGCATCATGTAGGTATACTAGTGTAATACACATGGCAACTCCACATAAAGTCTATTACATAATAAAACCTAAGTATAGTGCTGTATGTGGAGCGCGGGTCAGTCTCGGCATAAATTGTTATGATTACGGCTTGAATGGGCTGTGATTCAAGGATTCGCGACTGGATGAATGACCCGCCAATGTCACTCGCACGACGCAATATGGGGTCGGAAATTTAGAGAGTATCCACTGCATAATACAGATAGAACGAGTTGTAATGCTAACCCACAGCTAAAAACCTATGTAAAGAGTGACTTCTTGCAGGATCATGCGTAGGTACGTAAATTTTATCAGTAGATATTATTACCATCATCCAAACGACCAAGCCGTTTTTCCGCTGTTTCGTCGTGTATATTGTTTTACTTTGAACACCCCAGATGGTAATTATATTTAAAACTAGCTTCCACCCGCGGTTCCCGTTCCCGTGGGAATATCGGGATATAAGTAGACTATGTTACTCTCCCTCCTTTAAACTAGCTCTGTGACAAAAATCAAGTCGATTGATTGCCTAATTAGGGCGTGAAGAAAGGACAAACAAACACACTTTCGCATTTATAATATTAGGTAGAATTGACGCATTTTTGAAGGTCACCTTTTGTAAATTAAGCCTAGCGCCTGATAAACCGCTTATTCGTGGTATTTTCTGGTTCTTATCTAAGTTCAATTGGCTGATTATAGAATGCCAAAATTATTAAAAGATCTAACTATCTATATTTTTTTTATACGAGTATATGGTGCGCTCTTGATCCTAATTAGGCTCGGCGGCTAAGACAGGATCAACGGTGGAGCGAGATAGCCCAGGTGCCCTTTCACCCTTGCTTTGAAGATGGACGGGTTATAAGTATTCGGAAATACAGACGCAGGGAGGTAGTTTCACTCCTTTGCTGTTTGCACTATAAAAGATGATGAGTAGTGCTTAGTGTGACATTTAGGAATATCAACCAAGAAAGGGTGCTAATCCGCAGTGCGTCTGGATGTCCGATGGAAGAAAGGGAAAGGCGGTATGAGCACATTCTCTGAAATATAGTCTGTAAAAGATCGACAGACAGGCAATTTTGCGGCGGTGAGCTAGGTTGTGATACTTGCTCTTCACCAGTTCTTTGTCGCCAATTAGCCTCTCAGCTCGGCGTTGGATCTTGTCCAGTGCAGCATTTCGCTAAGCCATCCCAGAGGTGACTGCAATACTCCATGCTAGATCGAACTTGACCTTTATAGAGAGATGAAAGCTGTCCCGGCGTGAAATATCGCTTGACCCTATTTAGGACGCCCAACTTTTTGGCTGCAATTTGAGCCTTGGATTTGATGGTGGTGCCGAACTTAAGGTCAGAAGACAACTCCATGCCAAGAATTTCGAGACTGTCGGTAATAGGTACAGATGCACCCCGGAAAGTAGGAGTCAGGTTGAAGGGACTCCTTTTGGCAGTGAGTCTGTTCACTGCCAAAAGGAATCCCTTGCGTTTGCGTTTTGATTGCGTTGAAATTGACGTGGTTACTTTCGCCCCACTGGGAAACGTGATTTAACGTCAGGTTCGTACGCTCCTCCATGGCCTTTCTCATCAGTATCACGTTGTCACCGCTGGCTTTTGCGTCAGACAGGTATATCCACGACAGTACTGTCATCTGCATACCCAACAATTTCGAGTATCAACAGATCATTGATGTGCAGCAGGAAAGCGTCGCAGAGACAACAGACCCCTGAATAACTCCGGCATCAATAGCTACTGAGTCAGAGGAGTAGCCATCGATGACTACTCTGATCGACCGTTCAGTCAGAAAATCGCCTATCCAACTACAAAAAAAATGAGCATGCAAGCTTGCGCAGCAGACTTGCATGCCAGACCCTGTCAAAAGCCTTCGAGATGTCGAGTGACACGGCAAGTGCTCCGCTGTGCATCTCGATGGCCTCGCCCCAGCAGTGCGTCACATAAACTTCCCAATTGATCGTCTTCGATTCCCAGTTGATCGTCCTCGGCGAAAGCCATATTGACGGTCTCTGAGGAGGTCATTGTCTTCTAGGTATGCGAGAAACTTATATGCTCTAAGGCTTCTCCTCAAGTTGCATCTAGAACCTAGAATGATGATGATGAATTGATTGATGGCAAACGTCCTATCGGTAATGTTTGCTCTGAAATACAGATAGATATCTGTGATACGTAGAAGGCAGATATTCAAAATAAAAATAATGTTCGTATACTATTACTTAGTATACGAATTACACTTATTACTATTAATAATCATTGGCTAGGAGACCATATAACTCCTTTAAAGTGTCTTTTGTATAGTGGCTATTTACTCACAAAACCTGAGTGAGATACATATTCAAAAACCTCCTTCTTTTTTGTAGTCGGTTAACTAATCATATCTCATAATCTTTACATATTTTAAAGTAATTGGCCAACTTTTTACCGATAACAGATTTATCGTATCGGAATATTATTATTAATTAATACTAATTCATATTTTACAGTTAAATCGTTGGTAATGCGTGTATCAACAATAACATGATATTTATCTTGTTAAAGATCAAAATCAAAATGCCATATTACATGCTCAAAATAAAGATAATAATATGATTATTGTTGTTGTTGATTTAAATCAAATCGTCTTGATATGAGATCAGTATTTTTTTTATACTTTGGAATAAGTCAAGGAAATCATACGATTGTAAATGAAAACAATGTACAATAAACAGTATCGTGTCTGACAACAAATCTCGCACGCAGAACAAATTATTGGCAATTTGTGTGGTTCGCTACAGTTTACTTCATGCGTAGGAGAGGCCTTGGAGATGTATTGTTTCTTGGTGCGGTTGACTAAACAAATAAGTTAATATCCATATTGATTATGTAAAGAACGTGCGGGGTTCAGGCTTTTTCGGCTCTCCTCTCCATAATTTAGTCTAGTTCCAAGCCCTAGTGAATGTCAAAGAAGCTTAGAATACGTTCACAAATTCCTACAGTATAACAAGAAGATTCGCATTTTTAAAGTAATGTGCATCATATAAATATTCAAAAGTATTTGTGAGTTGTCTCACCTTACTCGCTTACGTCGAAATTTGCGAATAGAGTTTAATTTTCAACCTTATTCCTATTGCATTAAGACTATCTGTCAAAATTTTACTCTGACGCGATGGTAACGTTTGGACATTTGCAAACTCACACTAGGCCCTCTGGGAAGAAAATTATTATAACATTAATAAACATGCTTTCTATCATTATAAATTCACTTGCAGGTGATTCAAATGAGAGACATGCAAATAAACGATAGATGTCCGCCAAACAATATATTTTCTATTATTTCTTGTGGGCCTGGGCTGGGAGAGACCAGCCTGGGACCGAGACGGCAGACAACGTGATGATTAATAAGAAGTCGTAAAACGTTTTAACAAAAACAAAACACTTTATATAAGATAAATTTTAAATAGAAAAATATTGGAAAAAATTAACTCGGCCACAAGTGAATTCTCAGATGGGAATCGAACCCATGACCTTTGGAAATCCGGTCCAAATTTGGACCGGATTTCCAAAGGTCATGGGTTCAATATTTTTCTATTTAAAATTTATCTTAAGTATAAAAATAGCATTGAAAAATGCAAAAATTAATAACACAAAATATTTCAGCAATAAGGTTTTTTATTGTCTAAAACAAAGTAAAATTGTAGATACTGTCTATTGTTCCATATAATTCTTGAAGGGATGTGAAAACTACCTTTGCTCTTGCTTCATTGATCGTACTTCAGATAGTGGTAGTGTAGGGGCACGTAGTAGTTCTGAAAATTGATCCCGTAAGCTGATGCTTCCAAGAGTTGTAATTGATCGGAAACAAACGGCTGTTGTTTACTCCCGGCCATTGTTCAGTTCCGCTTATGAGTTCGCCTTTAGATACTTCAGCAACATATATAGTAATAATAAACTAACTATGTTTAAAGCTTTCTCATTCTGAGATACTTTTATTAGTATCTTCACTATATTGGAACATTATTAGTGAAGATATATAAAAGTACAGCTAGGCGATTGCGTAAAGTCAATCGTATTCATTTGTCAGTTCTTAATGTATTATATTAAATGTCATTCCATATAAATTACAGCCGATTGAATACCATATGAACTGTCAAATGAATACGACTACCTTACGCGATCGCACCCCTGTTTATTTGTGGGAATTTCTGAAACTACTAAACCCATTTTGGAAATTCTTTAACCAGTAGAAAACTATATTATTCCTGAGTGACATTATGCTATATTTGATTGTCAATACAACTTTACTTTAAAGGTGAAATAATTATGAACATAAATCATGACAAAAATTCAGTTACACAAAATATAAATCTTCAATGAAATTAGCGCACTTTGGTACTTATCATTATCGTGGCTTATCTTAGTACACTACGGTTTCTTAAAGATTATTTGGATACCCCCTTTAATTAAGAGATCTCTTATTTACATTTTAAAATTTATGACGGGACTATAAAGTCATTATACTCATAGTCATAAGATTACGTCGGCAGTTTTCAGTCTGTCTTTATTGCTGCAGTAGTCTACTAGTAGTAAGGATCGTGCATGTAAAGCTATTTGCACTGCAGATTGTGTGTAGACTAGATTGTGATTAGCACGAGCATGAAACTTTACGACATATAATTAAGTAGTATTAAACCCGGAATTATCTGCAACATTCCTTTTGATATGAGTGATTAATGATATGAAAAGATTTTTGCCGTTTTGAAGACCTTAAGTCTTTTTCTTGGTAGTTATCTATCCTAGTCTAGACGGTCTTTTACATTTTCACATCTAAACCTCTGAAAATTTACATGAAAATAAAGTTGTAGTGTAGCAACATGATAGTTCGTTACAGAGTAGACAGTATCTGACAGTTTGTTGCGACCCACAGACAATTAAGTTTTTTTTTTTTTTTATTCTAGTCTAAGTGTAGTCTGATTTGATTTTATTTTGTCTTTAATTTTAATTGCTTTTATTATTTTTATTGTAATGTGTTTTTTAATTTTGTTTCCTGTTTTTTATTTCTATGTTTATCATTAATATTTGTTTTTGTTTTTATACGAACCCGCTGTTAATTTGGCTCGCAGTCCCACCAAAACGGTACCGACAGAAGATCAGCGCTGGCCAAAAGCCATGTATTATGCTGAGTCGGGACCGTTTTGGGACAAACGGTTTTTCGTCTTTTATGTGTTTTTGTTTTTATTCGGTTGTACTGTCTTTTGTTTGTCGCAAATAAACTTACTTTTCTTTCTTTTTTTTTCATTCTTTCAACAACATAATTATGCAGAAAGTGCCTATATCTAGAGAACAATCTAGGTACATAAGATGAACAGATTAGATTACGGAGAAGCCTTGGTATTGTTGATATCTATTAGTGTCATTCACGCGTCTCGTTCGTGTCCTCTGGTTTGCACTTAATGTCATTATCTAAGGAAATGTAATTACATATTTGGTTGCTCTACGGAATATATGTTTAGAACTTTGTAGCTTGGTTAAGTCTATCGTAACGATTCTTGATCTTCGTATTGATGCCTAAAGGGTTACCTAGGGTTACCTACATCTAATAAAGATCCCGAAAGCACTCTCTTAATCCATAATTTGATTGTCAAAATCTTCACTGAACACTTAAATAATGACTCGGTCACATACCTTCGGAATACCTATTCTTATCAAAAACGTTGTTAGAATAAATAAATAAAATAAATAATTGCATACAACACACCAATTATCTAGCCCACGTTAAGTTTCATGAAGAACTTGTGTTATGGATACTAGATAACGGATAAACATACTTATATACTTTTTTTGTAAATAAATACATAATATACTTATTAAACACCCAGACCAAGACAAATAGACATTATATGCTATTTTTATGTGATAAATATTAAACAAGAAAATATACTAGAAAATAGCAACTAGTCTCATGTCGCTTTCCGTCAGGGCGACATGAGACTAGTTGGTTTTTTCTAGTATATTTTCTTGTTTAATATTTATTACAAATAGACATGTTCACACAAATATTTTTCTCGTCCGGGGATCGAACCTGGGACCTCTGGCGCAGAAGGCGGGCTTAGTACCCCTGCGCCAAACAGGTCGTCAAATTTTAAAGTATCTGACATTTATTCAAGAATTAAAAGTATTTGACATTTATTCCAAGCTCTTCACTTATCGGTACTTCAGATTAATTTTATCTTCCTAACTGCGAATTTAACTTGTCCTGTTGTCGAAATTAAACTAAAAATAGTAACTGAATTCTCTAATTTTTTGACTAGAATGTTCTTATTGACGTGTAGCTATTAGTAAATGTGAATACAATAACGAATTTTATGAGGCTACGGAATAAAAAATGGTATGGCATGACTGTTTGATCAGTCGGTGGTTTCGTCAGTCTTTAAAGTAACTGATTACATCGTGAAGTTGCAGCAACAATTTGCGGTGAAAGACTGCTTTGTTTATAAGGCAAACACAAGAAAATATAATTATAATGATACATAATAATAATTAATCAATATCTGTAACTCCATGCGCTAGATTTTGAACATATTGTTGTTCTTGCTTCCAATGCCCGATGGTCTATAAGAGCAAAATAAATCACGGGACCATTAATCCCTCTTTCCTTCCCCTCGTTCCAATCTGACATCCTCAGCCCTACGGCACTTAATTTCCTCCTCAAAACTCAACACCCCAAAATGCATTTCTTTTATCGAGATTATCTCTTTTCATTTTTATCAAATATGCTTATCCTCTCAGGTGCAAAAAATGGTATGTTGACAGTCAGCTACATTCCGGCTCCAGCGTCCCTAGATGGGAATAATATTCTTGTTTCACCACCTTTTCCAAGACAATAATGTTATTACGTAACCTGAATCCGTATATCTAATAGACCAATATTACCATATTCTAATACGTAATTTCTATGCTAGGAGTTTCTGAAAATAGCGGCGCATATTTTTTTAAAACATCAATCGATACTTGGTTGTACAAGCACGCTACCAAAGCGTGTTGTCTGTGGTCAATTACTAGTCGTAAAGATAAGATAAGGCCAAGCCCTGATAGGGGGTCGTCTCTAGTCAACTGCTATACGGGGTGTCCTACATTATCAGTTGTATGTAGGATTATCTGTAATCTGTACACGATTGTACAACATGGTTTCAGTGAAATGGCAAATCTTGGTTTTTGCACTTACTGTACTTACGCCCGAAATTAATATCCTATCTGTAGATATGGATCGGGCTATCCGAGATTGTTGCCTAGGATACTGGGTTTGTTGCCTAGACAACAAACCGTCGTTATATTGGTCATATTAACAAAAATATCCAAGGCAACTATCTTAGATAGCCCTATCCATATCTACAGATAGGTTATTAATTTCGGGCCTTAGTCAAATACAAAAGTCGAAGTTTCTTCGCGAAAATCTTCGCTCTATTTATTTCTATCATTCTTAAATCGATGGTTCTCATCTTATAAAAAATATCAATATATCTATGACAGATCTAGACTGTTTGTCAGTCTTTTATTAGAGTTTAGACTGTCATTTGTCTCTGTTTTTTTTTTAAGTTTGTCTATTTGTTAGGTTTTCACGCCTTAATCGCTGATTTTTTAAGATTTTACTGTTGAGTTTTTAAAGGAAGTCGTAAAATGATACTTTTATCTCGGAAATAAATCTTATACTTATACCTATTCTATTTATTATTTAATACATAGCTACTGCTACATTTTCCCACAAGGAGTGGAATTCCAAGGAAACTTAGAAGCTGGTAAAAGTTGGTTAGTTACTAAAAAGCACGAAGTTCAATGATATCGCAGTCTGGATAACAATAATAGTACATTACTGCTGCGGCCAGCGAAGGAGGCATTGATATACGAAAGCCGAAGCACACTATACGTAAGTCCATCAATGCCTAGTTGTGGCCAAGGCTTGTATAGTACTTTTCTCAAATAATGCACGGAAATTAAAACTACTTTTCGAAATAAGACGAACAACGAACAACAATTTTTTTTCCTGCGTTAAAGTGTTTAGGTATATGTTTTTTTTTCTAAAACAGCTTACTATTTGCAAGCCAGTTCGAAATTTAAGTAAACCTTTGATAAGTTACTCCTTGGTTGTCATATTGCGGATTAAAAGATCGTTCCATTTTTAAATTACACGACAGATATGAGTTTACTATATAATTTATTTGGCCGCTAAACACGACAGATATGGATTTTCATCACAGACATAGATTTAGATCTATGTCTGTGATTTTCATACAATTTTTGTACATACAGTACAGCAATATCGATTTATCTCGAAGAAGGTTGTCCAAATAATGTTCATATTTCCAAGCATGTTTGAGAAAATAAAATAACTTATCCTAAATTAACAATCAAACCAGATTGTTGGACGTTGTTTAAATATAGTGATGTCATATACAGAATCGGTCAGATTTCGTGAACCGTATCGGTGAAATTATTTGATGTTTTTTAGCTTTTGACAAGTGATCATGTGCAAATTAACCCGTGCTATTGTTTATCGAGACAATATCTTATAATACAGGAACCATTTGCGGCTTATCTAAGACTAATATAACAATTAAGATACTCCTACTTGATTGCACTTCAGTTTACCCGAACGGTGTTTAATAATAATCAAACAGCGTGAAACAACGCAGAAAATATCAAATAAACAATCTTTATTGCTTATTATGCTCATTGCCTCAATTATAAGAATTAAGATTAATACATTATATCGGGAAAATATTAAGGGGGTGAACTATAGTGGATATAATGTACTTGGAACAGTTTCAATTTATACCGATAAAAGATTTAGCTGTCTTAAAAAATCGTATTCAATACGCTTGCAATACACTCACTAATTTTCACAAAATTTCCTTGGGATTTACTAGTAAAGGCAAATTTAAATATTATTATTTTATCCTCAAGCATAATGTCTGCTCTGTAAATACGTAAGTACTAGCAACCGCTTGCGGTTTCACCCGCGTGGTTCCTGTTCCCGTAGAAATATAATCCAGGCTATCTTCTGTCTTTCTGCCAAATTTCATCCAAATCCCTTCAGTAGTTTTATCGTGAAAGAGTAACAAATAAGCAAACTGACATACTTTTGCATTTAAAATATTAGTAGGATGGAAAAATCCAAGCAAGAACTTAGTTGTGATCTTCTACTTCCAGAGCTCTACAATTTATGGCGTATGTTAGCTAATAGTAAAGTATTGATATGACGTCATACTGTCACTCCATAATATCACAAATAGTGTTATGTTGTCCTCTGTGACGAATGTATATAATAGTGATTGATCTATTGTTGAATGAACAGCTGCCGGCGCTGGCGCCAGGGCTGGTTGGCAGCTCTTATTGTTTTCTGATGTGCTATGACGCGCCTCTCATACTTACGAACATCTATTTATTTACTTAATAAGGTAAGCTTACAGCCATACACATGGTACCATTTTACGGGGTCCTTGTTTAATTTAAATAACATACATAAATATGTGCTTTATTATTTCGATGCTATTGGTGTGGGTTTTATGCTTACATAATGTGTTATTTTTTTAATTTTTTTTTTCTCTTTATGTGGGTCAACAAACAACTACATATTACATATAAGGGTTTAAATCATATTTTCTTAGGTAACTTAAACAAATATGCAGTCAAAGACGTTAACCACAAGTGACTTAAAAAAAATAAAAAGTTTATAAGACAGTGTGATGCTAAGCAACAACAAAATATAAAAATACAAAGCATAACTACTTTTATACTAAAATAAAAATAATAATAAAAAATAAAAAAAGACAGAATTACTGCTGAGCCAAACATCATAAGTTCCTACGTATTTCACTTAATTTAATGAACCAGGTGAAACAAGTCGGTCAAAATATTGTTTGCCTATACAAAAAAAAACAATTATATATGTTAGTTAAATTTTAGTTGATAAAACTTAGCATATAACTACTTAATGTCCCAAATTATAAATGTAAAAATAAATTATGCGATTGTGTTAGAAATGGCCCGTCTACTATTCTATCACGTGCATGCCAATTTATACGATTACACAGTATTAATGATACAGAATCTGATCGAATTTATTTATAAGCTAAATTGTACTATTTATATCATGAGTAAAATACGAGTTTAACGTTATTCTGAACAAAAATGGTAAGTAACTAATTATTCTACATAGTATTTGCAATAAAATAAAAAAAATAAAAAAAAACCCACGATGGTTAATCCGTAATTGAAAAAGGATAAAATAATATAAAAACGTCCGACTTAATTATCCGTCGGGGGCTGTCATTAAATTAACTATACTTTTGCAGGACATAAGACACGAAAAAGCACGGAAATTAAAGATATAGCTATTTGATTCGGACCCCATATAGGGTCTTCCCAATTTTCAAAAACGAGCTCGTATTACATTTCTAGTTCAAGTACACACATATATTATATTGAATACGAAATAATGGACGCCTAGATTGGTTTGGTGGTAAGGCAATGCAACGCTACATCGCGAAAGTAAATCGGTTACCGTTTTACGTTTGGATAATGGACCAATGAATCACTTTTGTTATATAGATTTGAACTTGGAGAAGGACGTTATCCGTAAACAAATCTTGAAGGTTAAAGGGGGAATAATGTTTTTGTATATAAACTGCAGCAAAGTTCTGGATGAGGTAATCCTATGTTGTCTCCCTCTTGGATATTTGCAAATGTGTTGATTGCTGGTTTCAGAAATTTGCGATAGTTAATCGTCGTCGATCGAAAGTATTATTTTTATAGATAACCATGGCGCTACCTATTGCGAGTATTATATCTACCTTACCTACATATGAAAGTAACTCTGTCTGTGTATCTGTCACTTTTTTACATTTAAACCAATTTTGATGAATAGTGGTATAGATATTTTGGCGTAGCGGAGCTGATGACTTGAGCAAAATGATTTCAACACTACCAAAAAGCTATTGTGAATATAAGAAGAAACGAAGAAATTGCAACATTCGGGCATGATGGTAAATAATTAAAGTAGTGCTCTCTAGGTATAATAATAATTCTTAATTAAAACTTTAATAAACATAATATATCGCGTAGTCTTTAAATAGCAGGAATCGATAAATGAAGTATGTCCATTTAAATGTAAAACACTAGTGTCTAAGTAGGTCAAACGGGAACGCGGACAGTTCACGATAACCTGTAGTAATTACTCTTATTTGTATCGATTTTATGAACTCAGGCGTATTTACGTCACAGCCAGTTGCTCTGATAAACAAATCAGTTTCAATACATTTATTACGAAACATTGTCAAATATAATGTCTGTTGGTGATTTTAAGTCAACCGTTGGTGTTTTGTTTTGTTTGGATATTTTATCTTTACATCATCTTAGCAGACAGAGCTTGAAAAGTCAAGTCTTTTTTGTTTTGATGTAGGTAGTTTTTAGCGTCAATATGATGCAAATTATATTCATTTTGCAGTGTTCATGTGATTCGATCGTGATCACACTTAAGTAAACAATATTTTCTGTTGTATTTTTTGTTTACCGACTCGCCATTGTTTTTTGGTGTTAGATATTTGCAAATGGCGATTGCTGGTTGAAAATGAAATTCAAAAACTACTGGCTTTTACTTATTTTGTTTCTTGTACCTATTTTATTTGAGCATTTCTTTCCTTCCAAAGAAAAAGTGATACAGATATAACAAATTAAGTAAATTGTGGAAAATAAAACCGGTTACATAACGCAAGATTGTGCTAGGAAGTCTGCTAAGTACATAAGTTCAGCGTCCTGGGAGACATTAAGTTCCATAGTAAATATCCCCATTTGACTTGGCGTGTGGCCAGCCACCGGGGTGCATACCAGTAAACACTGTGACAGACGAATGTCTAAACCCCGTCTGAGTGGTTCTTCAAAAATAGACGGATTTCTAGTCCTTGCAATTATTTTGCACAGTTTTACCAGTATTGGTATGACAGGGTTCTTGCTGCAACTAATCAAATTTAAAGAAGCCGAATAGGTTGTTTTTTTTATTATAACGGAATGCGCACCATTAATTTCAGAAAAAGATTATGACTTCTTTCTTAATTAGTGGCGTGCTCGCGTTAAATACGCGAATTTTACCAATGTCAAGTAAATATATTTTGTAATAAACAGAAATTGTACGGTAGATTGAGTTAAAAATGGAAACACAACACGTGTTATTACGAAAAGAACTCGGGTGAAACTCAAAAGATTATGACGATTGTTGTTGCCACCAACATAAATACTCATGCATGACAAAGTCCAGTCTTTTTTATTGTTGACAATTTTAATCCCAAAATAAGTTGTGTTTACATTTAAATCTTCCTTTAGCTCTTCAAGTCTATTAAACACTTTCACATACCGCCGTTAAATCTGTAACAATAAATTGAAATACATTTTCTTAAAGAATTAGTGTGTCTCCGCGTGGTCTGCATCGCGTGATATCAAAGCATTCCGCCAATTAGTTGAGTCATTCGATTTGTAGAGTTTATTGATCTGTTTGTTTCGTTTGCATGTATTTATATTAACTAATTATCGATGACGAAAACTATAAACTTTTTTTTTATTGCAATATTATCTTTCTCTATTTTTTCTTTGCCTTTTCTTTTCAATATTTTGTTAAACTCTTATGTCCTGTGTACTTTATATGCAAATTCAACTTTAGAAATTAGAATCTTATTAGGTTTGCATATCGTTTTAATAGGCACTACCCATTGAATTAAATATTGAATACCTATGTTAATGATTTTATCTTATATCCAAAGAGGAAACTAAGATTAATTGCATGGAAAATCATCCGTTTAAAGTTACTATTGATGTATTGAAGATTTACAATGAAAGAAAGCCATATCTAAATTCCAGAACTTGCCTGTTAAACTTTCCCTACACCTATTTTTATCGGGATATACTCGAGGCGCAACAACGGAGTTATAGTTGTAATTATCTGAGCTGGCATTCCTATCCATCGTTATCGACGGATGTTTTTGTTTCGAACGCAAATATTCTACACAAGCATCTACTGTGAGGTCTGGAAGCCATGTCCTAAGGATTCCTACGGTGTAGATACTGACAACCATTCTCTGATACGCGCATTTATTAATAATCCAAAATTAACAAAAAAAACTAGTTTTTGTCATTTAATCAATAAGTGAAATAATTAAGCATATAGAAGAGGTACAACTCTCACAGACGTATGAAAAAGCGTAAGAAAGATTTACTATGTCTCATTTTGACTGCCGCGACGAGCCGAAGATGTTCATAAAATGACTACTGTCAGTCTTGCCCCAGAAGGGACAAGAAAATAGTTCGTTTTATTATTTATACAGGTCAGAGCTTACACTACTACGAATTTGGTTTTAAAATGTACTTTTTAAAGTTATTACATTTTGGTTTTAGAATATTTAGTAATTTCAAGCTTTTTTAAACATAAAACGCACTAAGAACTAAATAAATGAATTCTAATTCTAATTCTAAGTATGAATATGTCACTATCACTGACTTGAAAATTATTCATAAAAGGACTTAAGTCAGTAGTTTTAGATAGAAAATACACGTTTATAATCAATAAACTATTTTATTCGCACTTTTTTAACTTTTTATTTATGACATTCCGTTGGAGCCAAAATTAAAACGTCAAAGAGAGAAAAATAGGGACGGGAAAACCCTTGGCGGTTAGTAGTGCTGTCCACACACGGCGCATAGTCGGTTTTCTTCTTATTAGTTCGGCCATCCTGAGCTCCTTCGCCCTCGAAGGAGAACTAGCAGACAGTAGCTTAGTCCGGGTAGGCAGTACCATAGCCCCGTAGGCAGTATCATAGGCCCGTAGGCAGTATCATAGCCCCGTAGGCAGTATCATAGCCCCGTAGGCAATACCTCAGCTCAGTAGACTTTAGCTTACCCCGCAGGCAGTACCATAGCCCCGTAGGCAGTACCTTAGCTCAGTAGACATTAGCTTAGCCCCGTAGGCAGTACCATAGCCCCGTAGGCAGTACCTTAGCTCAGTAGACATTAGCTTAGCCCCGTAGGCAGTACCATAGCCCCGTAGGCAGTACCTTAGCTCAGTAGACATTAGCTTAGCCCCGTAGGCAGTACCATAGCCCCGTAGGCAGTACCTTAGCTCAGTAGACATTAGCTTAGCCCCGTAGGCAGTACCATAGCCCCGTAGGCAGTACCTTAGCTCAGTAGACATTAGCTTAGCCCCGTAGGCAGTACTATAGCCCCGTAGGCAGTAATAATTTAACCCGTTGTAGGGTACAAAATATCGCCCAGTAGGCGGTGATAATTAAACAGTGAAAAATCAGCATTATTCATGTTCTAATTCGTCTTCTGACGAGCTCTCTAATCTAGCACGCCAAGTTTTTATTTTGTCACGAGCAACAACACTCTTATATGCTCTCTTGCCCATAGCGGCCGAGGCAACTTCATACCGGTCGTTTGGTAACACTGCAATAACCTTATAAGGCCCTGCATATTTCGGTACAAGCTTGCCACTTGTAAGTCCGGGTCTTAAGATCTTGCGCTCCACCATGACAAGTTTCCCAAGCTCTATGGGTTTTGCTTCACGCCGACCTTTATCGAAACGTACCTTCATAGCAGCTGAGTTTTGCTCTATCTTTTTAGCTGCGGCCACTCTAAGATTTTCCAGACTAGATGTATGTTGTGCGCATTGCAAGTCACCCGCCAGTCGAGGCCTCAAACCACATAGTAATTCAAGAGGGGATTTGCCAGTCCCCTGACTCACAGTGGAGTTTATGCCCAACTGTACGTTCGGGAGATAAGCTTCCCACCCTTTTCGTTCTTCACCCATATGAGCCGTCAAGGAACTTAAGATCGTTCGGTTAAGCCTCTCCACTTGACCATTGGCTCTTGGCGTCGCCACCGCATTTAATACATGTTTTATAGCGTGCCCATTGCAATAGTTTTTGAACTCTCGACACGTAAATGCCGTGCCTCTGTCACTCACTATCCTCAATGGATATCCGAAGACCTGACTAAATTTGTTAAGTGCTGTAATAGCACCTCTTGCGTTTGCACTTGAGACAGCTTCTAGCCATACAAATTTTGTAAAGCCATCGATAATGGCGAAAATATAGGTTTTACCATTACTCTTGCAAAACGGCCCTAAATGATCCACATGTAGCGTATGGAGTGGAGTAGGTTCCCTAGGTATTGGGTGAAGTAATCCCGGTTGTTTTCCTGTGGGCTTCTTAGTAAACTGGCATCCGATGCAGCCAGCAACGTATTTGTCCACACTTCTTCGCATCTTCGGATACCAGTATTTTGCCTGGATCGCTTCTAAGCATTTAGCCGCTCCCATATGACCGTTGTTGTCATGGTACGTCTTCAATATGTGCCATCTTGCACCCTTGGGTAAGACGGGTCTAGTTCCACCATCTATTATGCGACAGAGCAAACCGTTTACGATTTTAAAATCCTTGTCAAGACCTTTCTTTTTATTCTTGTTAGCCTTAATCTCGAGGTGAAGATTTTTTATCAGTGACTGGATTTCTTTGTCACCGTCCTGAAGCGCGTTAATGAGATCTTTATCTTCAATGTGATTAATCGCGACGGGGTTTCGGCTAAGTGCGTCGACGTGTGACATCGAAGTTCCAGGTCTGTGCTCCACATCAAAGTCATATTCTTGAAGATCCAGCCACCACCGTGCGATCCGAGGTGACAAATCTCTCTTCGACCATGCCAGCCGCAACGCAGAGCAGTCCGTCACAACCTGGAACTTAAGACCCGAGACATAGACTCTGAATTTTTGAATGCTAAACACTACTGCCAGTGCCTCAAGCTCAAAGCTGTGGTATCTTGTTTCAGTTTCCGTGGTTTGTCTACTTGCGTAAGCAATAGCCTTCCATTCGCCGGTTTCCTGACGCTGCAATAAAACGCCACCAAGCCCAACCTTGGAAGCGTCAGTGTGTATTTGTGTTTCACGAGTATGGTCATAGATTGCAAGGACTGGATCAGACGTTAGTAACCTTTTGAGACTTTCCATAGCATCCGCTTGCTCGATTCCCCAGCACCATTCGGCATTCTTTTTCGTCAGGGAGGTGAGTGGTCTGGCTATCGTAGCAAACCCTTTTATGAACTTACGAAAATAGGAGGCGAGTCCCAGAAACTGCCTTACTTCGTGCACATTCTTTGGTTGTTTGAAATCAGCTACCGCATTCAGCTTGTGAGTGGATGGCCTTATCTCTCCGCCAGAAATTTCATGACCTAGATATTCCACGGTAGATGTTAAGAAGGAGCATTTATTTCGCTTTAACTTCACACCAGCCTTGTCAATCAACTCCAGGACCTTTCGAAGATTGTTTAAGCAGTCATTAACATCATCACCCCATACGACAACGTCATCAATGTATACTTCTGCGCACTTGTGTATCACCGGGGCTAAAATCTCGTTCATAGCCCTCTGAAAAACGGCAGGTGCGTTGCACAGTCCAAAACTCATCATGCGGTACTGGTAGTGACCATCAGGGGTGACGAATCCTGTGAGTGGTCTTGATTGAGGCGATATTTTAATTTGGTGATACCCATTAGCGAGGTCTAGACTACAGAACACTGATTTATTACCCAATCTGTCTAAAAGGTCTTGTATTACAGGAAGGGGGTATCTTTCCTTTTCAGTTATCTTATTCAGTGCCCTGTAGTCAACACACAATCGGTGGCCGCCATCTTTCTTTTTGACTAGCAGGATCGGACTGGCATAGGGTGATGTTGACTTTTCAATAATACCAGCCTCCAGTAATTCGATCACAATTTGTCTCACCAATTCCCTCTCAGGAAACGACATTCTATATGGTTTATAATTAATAACTTTATCTTCAGTAAGTTTAATACTCATCTCAATGTCACAGTTGCCTAATTCCATACCCTTTCCTGAGAAGCAGCAGTCAAATTCATTGAGAAGAGAGTGAAGCGAGTCTTCCTCGACCTTAGTTAAGTTTTCACCTATTTTAAATGTACATGAAGTAGATTCGATATCTAGCAGTTCTGCTCTAGCAACACAGACAGAACTCTTTAATTGCACAGGTTCTTTTGTTTTGTTAATAAGTTTGATTAGTGTTGTGCCTTCCTGGCTCTCTACTTCTTCACTTAAGACCTCTTTTTCATACCTGGGCTGCCTTTGTTCACTATGTTTTACCATCATAACTCCATTTGCAAAAGGCTCTGTCCTTACAGCAACTTTGTTTATTCCTGGGTCTAATATTATGTTTTCATGTGGGTACAGGCTTACTTTTCCTAATTTTTCACACAACTCTGATAGATCAAATGCTATTTCCTTGCTGAAAACATTGAGCTGCGTAGATGTCTTCACAACAATTATATCAGGTGACTCTGTGAATGGTTGACCTACTAATATATCAAAATTCTGAACATTATCTGGCACTATATAAAACTTAGACATTAGTTTCACTCCATCGACAATCAGTGCAGCAGTAGTAACACCAAGCGGCAGTGTCAAGGCATTTCCATATCCTTTAATGATAATATTTTCACTATTCATATATTTCAGTTTTAGTCTGTTAGCAAAGCTCTGACTCATTGTGTTGCATGAGCTTCCAAAATCTATATAAGCTTCAGCTGGAGTACCATTTACATAGACGGTTTTGAAATATTTTTTATCAGAATCTTCACAGCTAGATATTTGGACTTTTCTCACATTTTTATTATCTCTGGTACTCTTTTTCTTACATTCCTCCAAAGAATGGCCCTTAATATTACAGAAAGAGCAGTGCTTGCCTTGGTTTTTCTTTTTAAAGCAGTCTTCTTCAAGGTGACCAAGGCGGTCACAGAAGTTGCATTGTTTTTCAGCTTTATTTTTTTTTTGTTTAATTTTCTCACAAAACTTTGCCTTATGGCCAACCTTACCACAGTTAAAGCACTTAACTAGTCTGCCTGAACGATCTTGAGAAATAGATTTCCCCGAGTGATGTATGTCAGCACTATCAGATGTTTTCATGCTGGCCAAATATTTAAGCAATGAATTTGTATCCTGGCAGCCAGCAGATAAAGCACCAACCTCCAGTAATTTATTTCCAAGGGTTCCTATAATTGCTTGAGTTATTACTTCGTCACTCATACCACATGTCATGCCGATTCCCAGTTTGTCGTAATAGAATTTTATTGGGTCTTCATCCCTGGTCTTTATGCGATTAACAAGTTCCCTGATAAGTGATAATTTATTTGTGGTGAATGGGAATGCTCTGATTAAATTTTGCTTCCACTCTTCCCAGCTGATCTCATACGAAGCTTGGCGTTCATACCATCCCTTAGCATAGCCCCGTAGTTTTGATGTACAGTTGCAAATGAGTGTGCGTTCATCCCAGCCGTGCATACTGGCAACACCTTCTAAGTTCCTGATCCAGTGCTCAACTGAGATTGAAGATGATTGTGGGTCATACTCAGGTATAAAGTCGTTACGTCCCATATAACGTATTACTGACTGTGGCACAGATGTTGATGACTCAGATATAGTTCCTCCGTGGTAGTCTGTTTTCTTTCTTAGCTCTCGGATCAAGCCCTCCAAAGCTTCAATCCTACTATCTTGTCTTTTAATCTCCTTCCTATACTTTTTACTTTTAGAGTGTCTTTTATTACTAGAACCTGAGGATGATGAACTGTTAGAACGTTGTCTCTTGTGGCGACCCATCTTTTTAATTAAAAACAATATTTAAATAAAGAAAAACAAATAAAATGTCCAAAATTTCTTTCCTTAGCACAAGTCACAACACAATATTTTAATCACCTTGTTTTTGTAATTTTAGAAACACTAATAAAACTGTCTTTATTACTTAATTTTTTTTTTATCTAGTAGGAAAGCTCACGGATTGAATTCACTATTCAGTCTCAATAAGTATATTACCATGTCTAGTTTCACACTAAGTATTGTTTTATTTTTATACATTAATTTATAAAGTCTAATACCGTCAGCAATATATTATGTATTGAAAAATATGGAAAGATCTCACCAAGCAGCCCAGCAGAATAAAGTTGAGAAAGACACCAAAGCATGCCCTGAATGCTGACCATATAAAGTAGGTACCACTTAAGCACACAATTTCAAGGTTCGCATTCACATTCAACTTCCTCTTTCAAGTTACAATTATATGAACAAAAACAAAAGCGTGCACAGTTTACAAGAGTTCGTAAAAACAACAAATCGGAGAGTTTATACTTAATTGAATAAAGTTCAGCACCAAGAAATAGCAAAGACCCCGAAATTAAAGCGTCCTTCTCGCAACACGTAGAAACACAAATCTAAACTTGTCCAACCGAAATCTCGGTTTACACAATAATTCACTTTTTGAAACACTTTGTGGGAGTGTAATATGTCGCACTTCTGAATCTTTTAGATAGAAAATACACGTTTATAATCAATAAACTATTTTATTCGCACTTTTTTAACTTTTTATTTATGACATTCCGTTGGAGCCAAAATTAAAACGTCAAAGAGAGAAAAATAGGGACGGGAAAACCCTTGGCGGTTAGTAGTGCTGTCCACACACGGCGCATAGTCGGTTTTCTTCTTATTAGTAGTATAAAATAAAAAATCCTTTAATATTTACTCTACTATAAGTAGCATTTTTTTAATATCCATTTAAATTACGATGTTACGTACAGTATACTTAACTTTCTTCTGTGTCGCATTTTGTGGCATCTTCTCAACTTTAAATGTGATTTCCCAACATTCATGAATTTTGAAATATTTCGGTTTATTATTAAAGACGCTTGGTTTTATCAATACTGGTAAAGGACTTGTATCCTGCCGACTAAAAGGACTGATACATGTCAGATTCTATTCTGTGGGCTTAGCAGCTAAGGATATTTACGGTCCTCATTTAAATAACTGCCTATTTTATTGTTTAACGTAAGATAAACATGCCAGGATAATTTGTTGAATTATTCCTATAAAGTAATACTCGCATAAACACATACACAAACGCACTCACCCTCATACACATGACACACACACACACACACACACACACACACACACACACACACACACACACACACACACACCACACGATCACACGCGCGCGCGCGCACACACACACACACACACACACACACTTATAAACACTAACACATAGAAACGCACATTGTTTAGTATTTTAAGTTTAATATAGAAAAGTAATAAGTTTAATTAATATTTTATAGACTGTAAATTGTACACATAAAACATCATACTTTTTGGAAAAGCGGAGTCTCCTGGTACAGGTGTTAAGCTTAAAAGGAGATTCCAGCCACTAGCTGTTGTAACACAAAACTTTTAACGAAATAAACTTTATTCTTATTCTTATTCCTCTTAATGACAATCAATGTGTGAAAGGTAAAAACATCAGCTTGCTACTCTTCTGTATGTCAAACAAATCCGATCACCATCAATATTTTGTTTAGCTTAGTATTTTCCTAATACAAGGCACTAATTAATTTCACCATGCTCCACTTTCCTCGAAATAACTCCAAAATCTTACAATCGTGACGTAACGGCGAACATAATATGGTCACGTCACGCGTGACGTAGCAACCACAGCATTTCCATTCCCGAAATAGTAGCAACGTTGAATCATTTGGGCATACTTTTTTTAGTAGCCGGAAATCAGGTGCAGACGCTCTGGACTTGTTTACAGATTTAGAATATCTAATTATAATAATGATGTTACGCAGTATTATAAAAGGTGATAATAGATTACTAGATCCTTAGATACTTAGATCACAAAGAACGAAAACCGGTGACCGCTATGCTAATGAAATTCATTAAAATAAAATTCCATACGCTTAGCTTCGTAACGGCAAAACTTATGGTTTTGCAGAAAAGACGATGTCCATGGAGATCGCCCTTGTTATGTCTAATGGTAACCAAATTTTTCCGCACAACTTCCATGGCTTCATAAACGTCTAGACGTCCTAACGAGGAGGCCGTAGCGTCTATTTTCGCACAGCTCCATGTGTGGGCCCGGTAGGCAGGTCAGGCTTGTTCGTCGATAGTGGATGTTTCAGTGTGACGTCACGGGTGCGCGCGCATGCTCATGGCCGTATGACCTTTGCGTTATGATAAGATAAATGCTCTAACAGCTGGCTAGATATGACTATGAGGGGAATTTATTGTTAGCTACCTTCTTTCTTACGTAAATGATAGAACCTTTCTTTCTTCTATTCAGTTGATATTCCAGCTGACCTGAACCACTGAAATTGTTATAAAACGCCGATTGTATGTATTTAAACTTTGAGATTATTTTACTCTGCTTCCTCCAATAATATCGATTCTTGAGTGCATTCCAATACGTCATAGGAAGGCCATTGTTAATGGTTAGAGTTATTTCAACATAGAACGATTTAAAATAATCGGTATCATCACTGCTATTTTATATGCTAGTTACAGTATGAAGTTTATTAAAAAAAATATAATACTGAATACGAGTCGATATGTAACTAGACAGCTTCCATTGTGATATTTAATCGCCTCTGCGGTCTAGTGGTAACCCACCGTTAGTTATTAGACCCACTGGGAATCGCACCCCGGGACTTCTGCCCGGGGTGCGATTCCCAGTGGGGGTACTAATATTAAATTCGGTTTGGTTGGTGATTTGTAAGTCCGCCTGGTTAGCTACCACCATCTCATCAAGTCTAACGCCATAACAACAATGTTTTCTGCATTGTTGTTTTCCGGCAGTTAGAAATAGGTCCTGAGTGGTTTTAAGATTCCGGGAGGAGTACTTCCACCTTCAGCCTTATTATTACTTAACATCAGGTATGATTGTGCAACCGTCACCTTGTTTTTCACTAAAAAAAATACCAAAAAAGACCCCGTTGTTCATAAAAAAAGAAAAAAAGACTAACGAAAGTGCCGATTGTTCCAGAGACTCGCACCAAATAGACTTGCCGGCATTCGGCCGCTACGCCACCGGCATCTTCTTCCTGGACAAGCTCCACCACCAGGGCATCGAAAACAAATTCCAGGAGCTGGCCGAGAGCCTCGGACTCAAAGTCCTCTGTTGGAGAACCGTCCCCACCAACAATTCCACCATCGGTAAGTAGTAGAGTTTGTCAAGAATGTTCCTGCTTCATTATGATTTACATGAAAGAGATTTATTGACTGCGGTATTGCGGTTTTTATAGCTGAGAGGAAATTAATAGTGTCATAATTTATATTTTAATTACATTCTATATTGCGGTTAAGCATTTCTTTTCCATCGATTTAATTTTAATTAGTCTGTTTTATGATTTAAACAATATCTAATTTAATGAAATTATTGAATTACTAAAACATGTGAATGATACCATTACTTACATATTCAAATTCAGTTCATTTTGTGTTTCGTTTTGCTTTAGAAATATTCAACTAAAATTTCGATATTTTTGCTTTCGTAAATCATTGTTTCTAACCAATCACAACTACTGTGCTAATAAATTATTGAGATTAAATTATGATTAAAACTGACAGTTCTAAAGACTATAAATTCATCAAACACGATCTGGACGTCGGTGTCCAGAGAACAATATAAAATCTATGGTGTCTCATAATCGGGGGCCTGGAAGGTTAAATTGTTAGAAACGGTGATTCCGAAACTTAGGTCATAATTGTGTTGCCTATATCCAACATCTCCATAGGTTGCGTAATGCCTAGTGGCTTGCTTCCACCGGTCAGTGCTGCGACTTTGTCGTGCGACTCTCGTTACAGGTCGCTCTGGTAGACTGAACCAAACCGAATGGGTCGCTAACGCGGCCGCGGGGCCATGCGATGCTTGACCATCTGGTTTGTTCTATTTCACAACTACGGTCCTATTTGCGGCAAACTCACTCGATGTTACACTTATTTTGGTAGTCTTAGTAACTTGGATGTCGAGTCCGATTGTCGCTCTTAGTACCTATTTTAGAGGATATCTGTGGCGTTCGCATCCATTAGTTGTTTATTTATTTTGTTAATTTTGTCATTGAATGCGAACGCTATGATAATTCCGTAAAATTAATCGGTATGATTTTGGTATCGTAATAAGAAGCTATGATTAATTGTTTATTTATGATAGATATAGGTAAATGTTAACAGTTTCATAAATGTCCGTTTTGGTATACTTAGTAAATTATGATTAGAGAAGTAAATCATACCGAAATTGTATCATTGACAAAGTATTTGGCACTTTAAATATGAATATTTAAGAACAGAAACTTAAAACCTATTACCACTTCATGAAATACTCTGAACAGTTATTATTACACTATCCTTGAAAGCTAATAGATTTTAAGTGTTCTTAAAATTAGAATTTTCCTTAAGTCACCATATGTCAACGCTTAACTGATACAGAAATGACTAAAAAGTATATTCAAGGTTGTTTAATTATTATCATATGCTCAGCTGCAGCTTTGCAATCGTTAATCTCATTCTTCCATATAATTTTTCATTTGCACACTTACGACTGCAGCAAATAATGAATAAGTCACCATGACTGCCATCAAAGTGTTTCAGTAGAAAATTAGTTTTAAGAGTAGCATTTACCTTCAAACGTATTCGCCCCGGTGAAGTTAGTAACGGCCTGTTTTGACTGGCTTTCAGGTCAGGTGGCTCGTAACTCGGAGCCATTTATGCGACAAGTGTTTGTAACCGGAGATATAGAAGACGAGAATCAGCTCTCCCGTCAGGTAAGATGACAGGCGCCAGTCGCGAGGGTACGGAGTATGATCTCGCAACAACCAGTTGCGAATTCAAACTCTTTGGGGAGTAGGAAAAATTTTGAAGTGTTTTTTTCAGATCGTTGGTGCGGGGTGCAGCTGTCACCGGAGGGAACGTAAATGGCATAGTTAGTGTTGTTTGACGCGATTAGTGCGTTGGCAGTTTGTGGAGATTGCTCTTGTGTGCAGGTGTTCGTGCTGCGCAAGCGCGCGTCGCATGAGCTGGTGGTGCCTGGGGCCAGGTTCTACATCTGCAGCCTTTCGCTCAAGACTGTCGTCTACAAAGGACTGCTCACCTCCAATCAACTATGGGTGAATATTACAAACTAAATACAAATGTTAAGTCTTCGTTGTTATGCCTTTTCACCTTATGTCTTTTGGAACTAAAAGAAATCCGAAAGCATTAAAACTTGAAAAGCCATACAATCAACATGTAAGAAAAGGAATAAATAATCTTGGACTTTTTAGAAACTTTTGCTCGAATCACCAACTGTTGATTAGATAATTGAAAAATCGTTCTGTCCCTTTACATTTCAAACAAACGAACGAAATGCAATGGCAACTAACAATAGACGTTTATCATTAATCGGTCGGTTAATAGTTGGTGAACTCAAGCCTCAGACGCACCATTAGTTCTCCGTATAAGAACAACAGTCTAGTAAAAGGTCCTTGTTGGATAAACAACATAAAAGTAGAACGACCTATTTCCTATCGTTGTTTCTACACAAGTATTTGTATACTAATACTGGTTCCGTTCCACAGGAGTACTTCAAGGACCTGACGAACCCGGCGTTTACGACGTACCTGGCGCTGGTCCACACGCGCTTCTCCACCAACACCTTCCCCAGTTGGGAAAGAGCACACCCTTTGAGGTCAGTGAAGTTAGAGAGTTGGGAGTGAATAAGGTTATGACGGGTGACGGCGTTCAGTATTCCACAGGAGAACTTCTAGAACCTGAGGAATCCCGCGCTCACGACGTACCTGGCGCTGGTCCAGTCGCGCTTCTCCACTAACATCTTCCCCAGCTGGGAAAGAGCACACCCTTTGAGTCTGTATCCCTAGAATGAGCGACTTTTATCAACACGTGTTGCTCGATAACGTTTCACTGTCTCGCTCACATCTTTGAAGGGTAAGCTAAGCATCATACGCCATATCATATCGCGTGATATACTTGTGATATAAAAGAGACCTATCTCTTTTATATCACCGTCATTATACCCGTTATATACCCGTCATTTCCCCATCCACTCCTAAGTGGATGGGGAAATGACGGGTGGCAGAGTGGAGTGTAGGAGAAGAATGTACCACGTCAACCCCACATACAATTGGGGATAAGGTCTAGAATTAGATGATGATGAATCCCGCCTCTCTCCTGCAGTCAGCTTGAAAAATAAATATGTGGACTGATGTTTGTACTCGGATCTACCAGAATATTTAAACACTTGAAAATATTTTTCTAACTAGGAACAAGGCTAAGATATAATAAAACGTCAGGAATTTGTAGACGTGTTTCTCAAATGTCCATTAAATATTTAACAAGTAGGTTCATTGACTGCCATTAAGCACAAGTTCAAATACAAAAAAATACAGTTTTATTTACCTTAAACAGTCAAGAGCAAAACCAGATGGGCTTAACAAAATTGATGGATTTCTCCAATTGACTTTTAACTGTAAGATGTTAGAGATGATTGGGTTCAGAATCGATTAAAGAAATTTAGTTTTTGGCTTTTGACTGTACAGTCGGTGAACTTCCCGGTTGACCAGTAGACTTTTTTTTAGGGGGCTTTGTTTAAAAAGTTAAAGATATATAGAAAACGTTTATATCACAAATAATAGAATATTAACAGGTATTTCATTTTCAAAAATATATATATTTATCGGACAACAGAATCCATAGGTGTTAGTTAACATAAAAACTTAATAACTTATGTTAGTATTTAATAACTACTAGGGATTTTGTTATATTTATCATATGCTGGAGCAGCGGACAGTCTCCACTGCCAGCGATGACCTGCAGAACATTGTTGCGGCTGTCATGAATTCGCCGTAAAACTAAGCCAGCTTTTTTACGCATTATGGCCTGGAAACTGTCGACCCCTTCATACGCGAACATGCTAGAGGCGCTGCAGTATCGTGGCAGCCCCAACAATGCCCTGAAGGCAATATCAATGCAATGCAATGAAGGTAATATTGTATCCGCATAATAAATTAATTAATGCAGACTCACTTAGAGGTTTTTCACGAAAATAACTGGATGCGGGTGGGCGTTCACGTCCGGCGCAGGACTCTTGAGGCGGACATCTTTTACATCTTTTATGTTTCATTGTGAATCGTGTTTTTTGTTCCATTCTCGTTTGTTTGATGTTTTTGTTTTGTTTGCGTTTGTAGCACTATACTTTTTTTTTCCTTCTCTGCTGTTTATATCCTTTTGTTTTTTTTTTTATATCATGTCATGGCACCGCATTGAAGTTAGCACAGACAAACTAAAACCAGACTCCAATAACTTTTAATGTAATTTTGGCAAGGCAAAGGGACCTGGGACTGTGCAGCCTTTCCAATATGCATTTGCTTTTTGTTTTAAATATTTTTGTTTTTATAATTTCTCTTTTGTTGTATTGCAGTGTTTAATTTTTGTTTGTTTGTTATTTTGTTTTGTTATTTTGTTGTCACCAAATAGGCTCCTCCAGAATACCAGCGTCTCAGTGGCATGCTACGTATGTCACTGTGACATTGCTGAGGATGGAGCCTAGTTGACCGCGCACTTTTTTTTTTTTACTGTTATTCTTTTTTATTTATGTTATTATTATTTTGTGTGTGTGCCAATAAATAGTTTTTCTTTCTTCTTTCTTACTTTAATCTTAGTACTTTCCGAGAAAACATTTCCCATGAAAACGCTACTGATCAACCAGGAAGTTCCCCGATTGTACCTAGAAATGCGAAGGTTTTAATGATTTTCTGCTACATTGTTCCAGAGTGCTTGCCCACAATGGCGAAATAAATACATTACGAGGTAATGTCAACCTGATGAAAGCTCGCGAAGGTGTGATGAAGAGCGAGCTCTTTGGCGAAGGTAGTTAAGATTATTATTGCTTGTACTTCCGTTCTATCAGGCATGCTTTAATTAATGAAGATAAATTATTTGACTTAAATTGACAAACCTTATCTAGATGGATGGGAAATGTGTGCATGGTGATGAGATTAAATTCTTTATTATATTTTATCTCATAATTGGTATTTCAATGACGATACGAGATATATTAACCTGACTTGCTGAATTATAATGTGTTTTGTCAATGATGATGACTCACATAATGTATCTCTGCAGCGAATATTTTAATATTGATTTAGTGTTATTATTTAATTATGCTTTAGTACTCTAGTGGAATTGAAGCCAAAAGATAAAAAATATATTTGTCTTGTGTAAAGACTACCTCATATTGTGTGGTAATAAATAAATAATGCATAAGTCTTACAAAACATGTACTCTATAAATCATCCAAATGATGCAATAACTGTTTTCAGATACCTAAAGAATAAAATAGAATAGAAAATATTTTATTAGTCTCTTAAACACAATAGAAATTAACAAAAGGTAACAAACAAAACATACAAACATAATAAGTAATAAAACAGAAAAAAAACACAAGTAATAAAACAGAAAGAGACTAATGATGACCTAAAGCTAACAGATTATTCTTTACCCTTAGATCTAAAAAAGCTGTACCCAGTGGTAGAGCCGAATCTATCGGACTCCGGGTCAGCAGACTGCGTTCTGGAGTTCCTAGTGCAGTGTGGGCAGCGGTCATTGCCCGAAGCCGTCATGACGATGGTGCCCGAAGCCTGGCAGAATGACGTCACTATGCCCGCTGAGAAGAGGGATTACTACCAGTGGGCGTCATCCGCTATGGAGCCCTGGGATGGCCCAGCGCTGGTTTCGTTCACTGATGGACGCTATATAGGTCAGTTTTCTATACTAGTTATCGACGACCTGTTTGGCGCAGGGGTAATAAACCCTCCTTTTGCGCCAGAGGTACCGGGTTCGATCCCCGGACAAGACAAATATTTGTGTGTGTATGTCTATTTGTCTCGTACTGGTTTTTTAATATGTATATTATGTATGTATTTACAATTTGGTGAGAAAAAAGTTATAATCCTAGCTGAGCAGGAGCGGCTTTTATCGTCATTCGTAGCTCGATAACGTGTCATAGTCCCGCTCAAATCTTAGCTGGGTAAGCAAGAAAGACAGCATCATGCGGCATAGCACTGATATAGCGGAGGTAACCAGAGATTCTCCTACCAAACGTGTCTCTGTTGTTTTAGGAGCCATATTGGACAGAAATGGACTACGTCCTTCCCGCTTCTACGTGACGAGCGAGAACATTCTAGTGATGGCTTCCGAAGTAGGCGTGTACGACGTCGACCCGGAGAAAGTCATTCACAAGGTACAACCGCCGTATTTATCTCTTTTATACCTATGATACATTTTAAATAGAATAAGCATAAATCTTTATACCTACTTATTTTAATTACTAATAATCGGTAAAAAGGCTATTTGACAGGTTTTGAAAATCCATTTTATATTATGTAGTGGAGTTTAAGGAACCCAGTAAAAGTTGTTTTTTTTTAATTCTGGTACACATTTGCTGAAAAATATCAAATTAAAAATTCAATATTTAAATAGCGCGCCAAAACGCTACTTTGACAATATGGCGCTGCAATGGGTTCGGTGACGTCACTTGCCTGTATTCTGCATAGCATCCACATACGTAGGCAAACGAGGTTTACAAGCAGGTGACGTCATTATAAACTCGACGAATCAGGAGCGTTTTATGTCACGTGACAAAACGTTTAAAAAATGCATTTTTATTTACGGATTTTTAAGTAAATTTATAATTATTTTCAACTTACGTTAATAAAAAACCATTTTTAACTCATAATTTATACTAATAACAGTAATTGACACTTTATTTTTCGCATTGTCAAATAGCCTATTGGGTGAACTCTAATTCTCAAACCAAAGCTATGGAAACTCAGCACGCCGCAATGGACAGGCAGCAATATCCAAACCTCTTCTTAAAAAAATTAGGGGCGAGACGTTCTCAACATTTTCAATTCAGAAACCGAGTAATAATTCAAAGGTGTAAAATGACATTAAGTTATTTCAACTTTAGATCATCCTTACTTAAATTAACTATGTGACTAACCCAATTGCCGTTTAATATTATTCCAGTCGCAATCCAGCACTGGATTCGATCGCTAACTGAAATTCTATTGGCATAATGTGAACCGGGCATAACGTCGTTGTTACCTACTCTAGAATCTGAATAACCTACATTGTGATTTTGTTTGACATTGATTCAGAGTCGTCTAAAGCCCGGACGCATGTTGCTGGTGGACACGCAAGACAAAAAGATCATCCAGGATGTCGAACTCAAGATGAAAATCGCTCGCAGCCGCCCGCACTCGCAGTGGCTCAAAGAACAGGTAAACGACGCACATAAACTATGTCAAGGAGCCTACCATCAACTGTGATACGATTCATTTTAGGTTATTTTCAGGTAGTAAGAGTGAGATGCTGCTATACGCGCCGTATGGCAGAATCCCATTCTCACAACCTAAAAAGAATCGCAAAGATTTGATGGTAAGGCCCTGGGGTACTTTTCTTTCTAGGGCTATTTTCGAAATAACAAGGAAGAGCAAGTTAGTCATACGTTTTACTTTGTCCGATTGGAAGTAATGCAAAATGGCATGTATATCATTGATGGTATTTTTCTTTGATTTTTTAATGCACACCCATATTATTACCTTAATCAAAACATATTATTATTATGTAGGTTCAAAGAAAACTGGTGTTTCTTTTATATCTCAACTGGATATGTAATGTTCCATTAAATGCATTTATTTATTGCTTTTCCCAATGAATCCTCACCACACCTTGTCTTTTTTCACACCTACATTATTTTCATAAATATTTTCATTATTATTGCATTACAGTTTATTGTTGTTAATGGTTTATAAACTAACTGAACACTGTCCGACTTCAAGCAAATTTTAAAGCTAAAAACCGACCTACCTAATTAGTTAAAGCCCTTTTCAGAAAGTCCTAACGTAATTTGGAGGAAATACTTGTTTAAAAGTAGAAACACTTTTTATTTGACAGACAAAAGTTAATCATTCACACTGATTAACTATTCTTAAGTTGTCTCATCATGACACAGACTTGTATCGAGATGGACGGTAAAATTATACCTTGCGTGTACAAGTTTGATCAACGGTCAAAGTTTTCCGACCTAAGTCAGTCCGCTTGAGACCATTGCCATGAAAATACTCGTCACTCAGAAACAAAAATGGTCAATTGTGCAGTGCTTTCTTGCAATAATAACATGTCCACATCACGGTGGACGCTCGTGACGTCATGGTACATAACAAAAAGTTGGGCACGCTAGGTTTTCATACGAATCACTCTTTTCGTCTATCTCGATATACGCCTGTGCATCATAATCATTTTAGCACTACTAATATGAAACTTACATTGCATTGAATAAAAAAAAACTGTATTTATAATGGCGACTGTCTTTATTTCTCTGTGCTGCGTTCTGTCTACGTTGGGATAACTTGAATGTTGTATCAGATGGTGAGTGCAAATGGTGTCGCATGAAAATGTGTTGTGTTCAGAATACTTTGCGCTTTAATTTTAACGGTTTGGTTTTGTTCCAGCAATTTGACAAAGATTTACAAGCTTCTTTTTATTGTTCAGTACCGCAACTTAATATGATTTTCTTATGAATTTATTGCAACTTGTAGGAATTGTAACTTAAGAGATTCTTCTATGATAGATAACATTAAACGTGTGATTTACGTGTGGCATAACATCATAGGTATTTTTTAAGAAATCAGTCAGTAAGTCTTACTAAACTAATTACATATTCGAAGAAATTATTTCGATCAGCTTTATCTGTGAAGGCGAAACCATTCATTTTTCCAGAAATAATATGGCATCTTATATTATATAATATGGAAGTAAATTTATGTGATTTAGATATTTCTCAAAGATGGTAACCCTGTATTTTTGATGATACTGGGGTGCGGGAAAAAATATATTGCGTTAACCGAATTATTAGCCTTGTTTACCCCGTTAAGATATGAGCGCCAGTGACATGTTATCGAGCTGCGAATGTCGAATAAAAATACTCATTCTAGGGCTCATACAGATCATTATGGAAAATACCAATTCTAACCAAGGCATACATTCCAGATCACCATGGAAGATATCCACAAATCTGTCCCACCAGTGACGAATGGCACCATCGCACCTAAAGGCGACCATGGCTGCATCACGGGGCTGGGCGACAAGCGGCTCGGACTCTTTGGATACACCATCGAATCCATCAATATGCTGCTACTGCCCATGATACAGAACAAGTGAGTGTTATTCCAGATAACTGTGGAAGATATCCACAAATCTGTCCCCCCAATGACGAACGACAGAATCGCACCTAAAGGCGACCACGGCTGTATCACGGGGCGGGGCGACAAGCGGCTTGGCCTCTTCGACTACACTATCGAGTCCATCAATATGTTGCTGCTGCTCATGATACAACAAGTGTTATTCCTGATATCTATTAGACATATGCACAAGTGAAGCGCTCGTGGCGGCGTTCGACACACTAATCGTATTCGATCACCTTTTTTTTAGGCAACGCTCGGTTCCTCAGACCTATATCGAGGTAGGCGGTAAAAGTGTGCCTACCTTGCGTGCCAAAAGTTTGATCCACGGTCTAAGTTTTACGACTTAAGTCATTCCGCTCAAGACCGGTGCCATGAAAACACCCGTCACTCTGAAACGAAAATGGTTACCTAATCGTGCACCGCTTTCTCGCAAGAGCTGGTCAATAACATTTACACATCACAAAATCTCGCTCGTGACGTCATCGTAGGTACCAAAAATTCGACACGCTAGGTTTTCATATAGTTTGAAGCGCTCCTTTCGTCTATCTCTATCTAGGTCTGTGCTCGGTTCGGCCTGGTTTCGGATGGGTGACCGTAAAGTGGCATACAACTAGCACTTCCGTGCTTCGTAGGGCACGTTAAACCGTCTCGGTCCCGGCTGTTGTCACTTGATAGAAATCGTTAATATAAGTAAAAAGCCATATAGGCGGGTTGATCGACTCTGGCACCAGAAATGGCCACTAATCTTCATACGACAAAAGAGAGAACATTAAAGATATCCACAAGTCGGTCCCTCCGGTGACCAACGGCAGAATCGCACTTATAATTTACCTACACCAAATACAGAATTTCGCTCGTGACCTCAAATTGATATGTTAGTAAAGCTGTCAGTATACCAACATTTTGTATATTATAGGAAAGAAGCGCTGGGCAGTATGGGCAACGACGCTCCGCTAGCGTGCCTGTCGCAGTTCCAGCCGTTGCCCTACGAGTACTTCAAGCAGCTGTTCGCGCAGGTCACCAACCCGCCCATCGACCCCTTCAGGTAGGTCTTTAGAAATCTAAGTATCTATATATTTCTTCTTCTTCTTTAGCCGTCGTCAATCAATGATTTGTTATAGGCCTCCTTTAAATACTTCCATCTTTCTCTGTTTTGGGAAGTTAGAGTCCAGTTGCTACCCGCCACCTTTTAAAACATGACAGACTTGTCATTTTGACAAGTAATTGACCAATAAACAGAATTTGGCATAAGCAGAGGTGTCGTCATTAGCTTTAAGTGTGTTTCCCCATTGTCTCTATTTTATGCTTGATAAAGAAATTAATTTGGTATTGCATATTTGCTATCTTAATTATTTTATTTGCACTATATTTTACTCTTATTTTATTTATAGTATCCTTATTTAATTTGTGTTCAGAGAGAAGATAGTGATGTCTCTCCTATGCCCCATCGGTCCGGCGCCAAACATTCTCCAACCGAGCGCCAACTTCATGCACCGGCTGTTCCTGCCGCAGCCCGTGCTGTCGCTGCGGGACCTGGACGCGCTGCTGCGCTCCCAGCACCGCGGGTGGAAGGTGTGTGATACTGATGACCACTATAATGCGCTTTTCAGACTACGCTACAATATAATAGCATATAGCTTATGGCTCATAGCACAACGATATCGCTCACCATACATTTACGATAGCGTATAGTGAGCCAATAATATATTATAGCTAAGTGTGAACGTGTTCTAAGTAAATGTATGGTGAGCGATATCGTTGTGCTATGAGCCATATGCTATATGCTAATATATTATAGCGTAGTCTGAAAAGCGATTAATGATCCAAATCCTATACCGGAGTGATTGCTGTCGACTTCATTGGCAGCCGATAAATATGGCCACTTTTCCTGCTGCAACACCCTGGACGCGCTGCTGCGCTCCCAGCACCGCAGCTGGAAGGTAATGTATCGACACTATACCGTGTTATTTGTAAAACATCACCTACCTCGAAAGGCTAGATAATACTTATACGTTTCGCTGCCATTTCAGGTTCGGTTTTTGGTGTGGGTAAAACAAACATTTATGATGTTAGCTATCTAGTCCTGGGAGGTTGTTGGTGTTTTACAAATAACCCTGTATACAGGGGCGTGCATTGGTTTTCCCAGCGCGGTAGGCACTGTACATCTAACTGGTAGTTTTGCACTTATCCTATCCTATCTATAATCCACATCACACCAAAAGAGTATTTCACAAAACAACTCTCATGACATGAGACAAGTTGTTTTATTTTCTTGTTTAATATTTATCACATACAAATAGCATTGTAAATAGCTAAATTAAAAAGTTATAGAATCTAACAATGTTTCTCAAAAAAATCCGCTACAGTATTACATTCTTCTTATTAAATTATTTATGTCTTCCTTTCAGACAAAAGTACTAGACTGCACGTACGACTACAAGGAAGGCCCACGTGGCCTTGAACCAGCTCTCACCCACATTGCCAACCAAGCCCACGCCGCAGCCATGGACGGCTACCAGCTCATCATTTTGTCCGATCGCTGCGCTGGACCAGCGCGAGTGCCCGTCAGCATGCTGTTAGCTCTAGGTAGCTATACAATGTTACTATAATACTGTAATAATACTACTAACCAAGCCTAAGCCACTATAGAGGACTACCAGCTCATAGTACTGTCTGACCGTTGTGCTGGACCCGCGCGAGTGCCCGTCAGCATGCTGTTAGCTCTAGGTAGCTATACAATGTTACTATAATACTGTAATAATACTACTAACCAAGCCCGAGCCACTATAGAAGACTACCGGCTCATAGTACTGTCTGACCGTTGTGCTGGACCCGCGCGAGTGCCCGTCAGCATGCTGTTAGCTCTGGGTAACTGTACAATCTAAACTAATCTAGAAACACACGAACACAAATTCCGGTCACCCCGACCTTTCCGGTTCTCCCCGGTTCTACCGGTTTTCCTACGGATTTGCGTCCGTATGTAGCACTCTGCTACCAGCCGAGATCACGGTCTCGACAACCGTCCGTATGAGTCAAATTCAATAACAATTATTGGAACCTTAATAATAAAATGATCACTTACAGTTTATACTGGGACACGCTCCACGCGTGTGCAATTAGGGAAGCACGCCGCCACGCGGATCCTTCCCGTGGTCATGTTGTCGTGACAAGTTGCACTCGAACCAGGGCCTAAGCTCAACCTACCCCGGTGGCCACCACAACCCCATAAAACAAATGAATACCGCACGACCGGTCACTATCTTGGACCTCCAAGATTGCCCGAACACCTTCACTCCAAGGTCATCCAATTTGGTATGAGAATTGGTCCGCGAATTCTCTTTAGCACCAAAATGTTCAATGTTCCCAAACACTTAGCGGATAATCACTCGCGAAATATAATATTTGTTATAAAACGGGTGGGAATAACAATCGCCTGTTATCTCACCGTTGCAAACAAATCAACTCATGTACACCGTACAATTCAAACAAAACCTAAACCACGGACCGCCGAATTAAAATATTTTCCCTTTCACGCGAAAATTCCAGACACTTTCACCGAAATTAAAGCAAACAATTAACAATTCGTTGTTGCACACACATCGCCATGACAGAAAGTGCCCATCCGAAAAAAAAAGATTAGACAGAATGAAGTTATTCACGACAACTTCACATCGAACGTTGCCAAGCGGCGGCGCGCGGCGCCCACCGGCTCAACTTGCACACACGGCCGTTTTATCGTAAACAGTAACTATCATCATCACAGCCACATGACACCCACTGCTAGGTATAGGCCTCCCCCAAGGCTCTCCACGACGATTGGTCCTTCGTTGCCCGGATCCAGCAGCTTCCCGCGTTCTCACCGGATCGTCGGTCCACCTACGGATTAGTTTTAGTTTTCCTACGGATCTCTTCTCTTCTCTCCATTGCACACTTAGGGTGGATTGCGCCATCTACCTGTTACTTTAATGGTGGAAAAAATTGTTTGATAGCTTTGACAACCATAAATCGGTTAGTTAGCGGGTGTAACGCAGCCTTAGAAACCCATAGTTAGTGTGATACGCGTCGCTATTGTGTTCCTTATTCCCTTAGCTTACGAGTCTCTGAACTGCGTGTTACTTTTGCATTGTGACGGAAACACCTAAAGTATTTTATCGTCGTTGTTATTTAAGTAAAAAAAAGTAAACACATTTTACTGAAATATCCAGACGCCAGTCATACCCACAAACTAATGGTGATACGGTTAATTTTCACCAGGTGCTGTACACCATCATTTGATCGAGACTCGACAGAGGATGAAGGTCGGCATCATAGTGGAGACAGCGGAAGCCAGGGAGGTTCATCACATGTGTGTCTTGATGGGTAAGTGCTCGGAAAATACTTAAGTTTTCATAAATTACTTTGTGCGCCCACATTTACTAAGACTGTAGGGCAGAGTACACCATGCCTGTAAATGGCATACCAGGTGGTTTCCCGAGGCCATAAAAATAGCCGTTCTCGGGTTTTTTTTGCCGGTTCTTCTCGTTACAAGGTCTCTCGCCGTAGACCTTCTTCGACATTCATAGTGCTTGTAAAAACACTGAATAAATGATATTGAATTTTGGTAAACCACCATGCTAGTTAGTATTGCTTGAAACCGTCAAACACATGCTTGTGGGTGGCACACCAGTTTGTAGTATCATTGTAGTACACTCCCTACCCACTACCCCGCGTGGGAAAAAAACGGTGCGATCTACTGGTTTGTATAACATGCGAGACTATACATGTGCCAGTAGCTCGCTGTTGCCAGTAGCGTGTATCTAGTTCTTCTAGTTCTGAACGATACAAATTATTATTTCACGTACAATAAATACAAACTAAATTCCTCAACGTCGCATAAAGCGCCACTCAACATCCTTTATATTGCGCACAGCAAAGAATTGGAACTCCCTCCCTGCTTCTATATTTCCGAGTATGTATGTACTTATAACCCGTCCATCTTCAAAGCAAGGGTGAATAGGCACCTTCTGGATTAGCTCGCTCCATCAGGGATCCTTGGGCTTGTTTGCCAACTCCGTTTAAGTCCTGTATTAGCATTCCAGGGTACATTCTTATCATAATTTGCACCCTTTAAGGTTACGGAGCGGACGCGATCTGCCCATACCTAGCGTTCGAGCTGGCATTCGCTCTTCGCAACGACAACATCCTGGACCCGTCACTCAGCGACGACGATATCTACCAGGCCTACCAGAAGGCCATCGAAACTGGACTTGCTAAGGTAGGTTTTTATATAATACTAGAGGCCGGGCGCGGTTTCACCCGCGTGGTTCCCGTTCCCGTGGGAATTTTGGGATCAAAGCTATCCTATCTCTTAAGTTGGACCAGACTGCTCACGGTGTGCCAATTTAATTTAAAATCGGTTAAGCAGTTTAGGAGTCCATCGCGGACAAACATCGTGACAGGAGATTTATATATATTAAAATGACCAAAAACCAAATAATTTAAGATGCCATCCTACATTTCACTCTTAAACAGTTAGTTTCGATGCAAAATTTGACGTTGATGAAGATGATTTTACGAGTATATTCATCAGATTCGTAACATAAGTCCCTTATCTCGTAATCGGTTCAAATGTGATACTGAATTTTATCAATACTCACTTTACACTTCAGCCAACTTACGGAAAGAATGTTAGCATGCAAATCCCTCTTTGCCCACCCTCTCTCTGAATCTGAATATCATATTTTACCTCAAAGGTACTATATTATATGTTTTGTAAATATGTACTCGGCGCTAAATAGCTTACTTTGTTGCCTAACCCCCCCGTTTCCACTGACAAAACATTTACAAGAAAACATGTTTTAAAATATAATGCGACCGCTCAGAGGATGACCTATGGCTCTCGATAGGAGCTGTCAAATAATGCATTCTCTCAGTGGTCAACATCATAGATTTACAACATGTTTTCTTGAAAATGTTTCGCCAGTGGAAAGGTGGTGTAAGTTTGATATATGGCATTAATTTATTTGTAGAACGATTGAAAACTCAGTTTTGTTGAACACATTCTAACCGTAAGTTGATTGTATTAGAGTATAGATCAGGGACCGTACCGAGCAAGTGGCGTCGGCATCGAAATCGGCTTCATTTGACAGATGGATGTGACACATTACTGCTTCTTTTTGACACAAATGAAAACTTACCAAAGACCTTTGCTCTTAGCAATATGTCACATCCATCTGTCAAATGAAGTCGATGTCGATGCCGACGACACTTGCGCGGTACGGCCCCAGTGGACCTACCGCGTAAGTGTCGTTGATGCGGAATATGGGCGCAACTCTTCAAAGCGAACGTGACGCTATAGCGCTGTCTTGGTTTCACACAGAGTTGAGTATTAACTGATTATCAGTGGCGACGAGTCCATACATACCGATTCCCATCCGCATCCCTTTAAGTAATCCTACCCCATTGATCTATGATTAGCTGTGTAGTGTCGGCTTAGAATAGCACTACCCCCTCATCCCGTGGGTGACGTAAAAGGCGACTAAGGGACTCGGCCTTCAGGAGACGGGCAGCAGCGTCTCCTACAAACTTGGCCATACTGCGATCGCCAACCCGCATGCCAAGCGTGGCGATTATGGCAAACACCCCCTTTTGGGGGAGGCTTATACCCAACAGTGGGTGTTATGTGGCTGAGACGACGACTCCATTGATCCACTATGCAAATCATAATAATTTTTTCATTAATCAATGTTATCAATTAATTTGAATTACGTGGCTACCAGGCAATAGCAAATTGAAAAAAATTTAGTTTCCATGTTAACTATTGTCTGATTTGTGTATTTTTCTTGGTCCGGTTTACCTTCGCCATATTTTGACCCCTGGCCACTGCTGACTATTGAAAAGGAATCTTATTGTCAGAACGATAACGTTGAAGTTGCGCTGTACAAAAACGGTGTCGGTTGTCAAAATGAAGTCGACAGCGATGCCGACGGCACTTACGCGGTAGGACCACTGTTTGAAAAAGACGTAACTAGTCAATGTTTGTTTTGGATCCGCCAGGTGATGGCCAAGATGGGCATCAGTACGCTACAGTCGTACAAGAGCGCGCAGATCTTCGAGGCCGTGGGGCTCAGCGAAGAAGTTGTCGACAAGTGCTTCCGCGGCACGCAGTCCAGGATCGGTCAGTATTATGTAAAGTAAAAGTAAAAATTGAAAACGTTCAAAAACTTGTCAAACATCTTTCTGGAAATTAGAAGAAGTCTTTGAAATTATATAATGCTGATTTAAATAGTCATTACTATGTCACTGTCACACACACAACAGTCGCAGTCCTTAACTCTTAACCAACTATAACTTGTTATCAAACTTTGTACAGTAAACAGCACATCATGCTTTGCACTTTGACCTTTAGACCTTATGTCGCTTATAATAACGGCAGTTTTTTAAGTACAAGTGTAAGCCTGACGTGACGTGCAGATACTAGAGTATTGTGGGTGGTACTTGTCGGGTGCTGTCGTAAGGTGTGCCTGCGTACAGGTGTCAGGAATGAATCAGAAATGTATTGTTATGAACTTTACAACTTTATCTGATAAATGATGACGCAAAAACTAGTTATTGACTAATTTATTGTTTCCCAGGTGGCGTGAACTTCGAGCTCTTGTCCAAGGAGATATTCGACAGGCACGCGCTTACGTATACCAACATTACCGACTGTCTCGTTTTACGGTGAGTTAATTACTTACAACCCATCATGCGAAATCAAGGTAACTATTGGCTTTCAGATACATAAATTAAATGAGACAGGGGCGTGCATCCCATATATGTAGGCATGCTATAAGTAGGCAGTGCCTACCTCATTCAAAACCTAAATAAATATACAATAAGTGTTAAACATATTTTATTTTACTTTAAACTTCTATTCAACACCACCCACTAAGATTTTCCTTACGCTAAATACTGAATACCTACCGGTAGGCAGTCTAGAAATTGCCTACTCGAAACAAGCAGCGTTTCATACAAGAATACAACTTATTTAGAAAAAGTATTGCTCAAGTATACACCGCCCACGGCAAGAAGGGCGCTATTTGTACGTGTAACGTTCTAGCATAAACTTCCGGAATATATCGGTATAAGGTAAGCAAGCTTACCTGACGAATGAATTTGGTCGCGAATTATTTTGTTGAGGAGTTATTTTAAAACTATCATATTTCCTAAGATATTCATTAAAATTAAATGATGTAAAGGACAAATTTGTTCAAAATTAAATACTTGTGATGAAAAACGTATTTGTTTAGATAAGGATTAATATCATCTTTATGAAAACAGCTTTTCAAATAATACATTAGTTTAGAACAAGTTTTATTATCTTAAAAATGGTTTTAGTGAGTTAACCATAAAACATAGACATATGCTGTCGCGGACTTTTTTTAGACCTTTTGATGGGGAACAATTTCGTCATACATAACTTTTACGTAACTTTAACCGTTTACACACCGTCCGCAACGGAAACTCCCAAAGTAATATTTTTTCCCCGTTTTGCAACGTTTTACATTAATGCTCTGCTCTTATTAATCGTAGCATGATATTAAATATCTTATTACCTTCCGAGATAAATGGACTATCCAGAACAAAAATAATTTTTCAATTCGAACTAGTAGTTCCGGAGATTAGCGTGCACAAACAATCAAACTCGTCAGCATTTTAATATTCCTACTAAATATTACGAACCGGATCATTTATGACTAGCGGCCGCTCTCGGTTTCACTCGCCGCGTGGTTGCCGTTACCGTGGGAATATCAGGATAATTATAAATATTTGCATACAATGTGGTTTTCTGATGTATAAGCTATTTTTTAGCATTGCTGTAAAGTTTCATCTTAATCAGTTCAGTAGTTTTTGAGTGAAAGAGTAACAAACATTCATCCATCCAATCCAAATATCCTCACAAACTTTCAAACTTATAATATTCGTTAGCAGGATAGGATAAGTGCAAAGTTACTAGTTAGATCTACAGTGCCTACTACGCTGGGAAACCAATGCACGCCCCTGGAGTTATATCAAACTAGCGGCCACCCGCTGTTAAAAATTGATATAGGGTTTCTTTCACAGACCTATATCGAGATAGACGGTAAAAGTGTACCTACCTTGCGTGTCAAAATTTTGATCCACTGTCAAAGTTTTCCGACCCAAGTCAGTCCACTTGAGACCATTGCCAAGAAAGCACGTGCCACTCAGAAACGAAAATGGTAAATTGTGCTGTGCTTTCTTGCAAGAGCTCGTCAATAACATTTCCACATCACTAAATATCGCTCGTGACGTCATCGTAGGTACGAAAAATTCGACACGCTAGGCTAGGGCATGTAGAGTTAAAAGCTTGGCTCTAAATGAGGTCTGAAAACTTGTTGACAATTGAGAACTATATGGTCGCGTATTGGCAACACTTTACATGAACATCTTTTTGGTGGTATAATAATGAACCAACTCCGATAAAACTTGTTATAAGGAGGTATTGATTTATACCACTAAATTCTAGATATAGTCCTCTAAATATTAGAAACTCGTCTGAGGGTATAATATAAAGCGACCCCGCCTTATTTGTTCCCCCCTTTTTTTTTAGAGAGGGGACGCCATAAAGGCCGGACGGGTGGGTGATCAGTCTCCCTAGTTGGAACCATTTCACCCTATATTTGTTCCCTTGTCATTGTCCAGGAATCCCGGCAACTACCACTGGCGTGCGGGCGGCGAGAAGCACATCAACGACCCGCTGTCCATCGCTAACTTGCAGGAAGCCGCCCTCGGCAATAGCAAAAGCGCGTACGATAAGTTCAGGTGAGTTACGACTGAAAGAGATAACAGGACTAATAGCCATTTTCAATTATCTATCCCTAAGATAAATTTCTAAGAAAAAGTCAACTCGGCCTCAAGTGAATTCTCAGATGGGACTTGAACCCACGACCTTTGGAAATCGGTCCAATGCTCTAACCACTGAGCTATCGAGACTTGTGGACCACCGTCGAAATTCTCCAATACTTTTATATTTTAATACGCTGTAGGCTAGCTATCTATCCCTAGTTGGTTACGTGACAAAAAAAACTTGGCATCTAATATCTAAGCCAGGAGACGTATTTATGAATCATTCGAAATTCTCATGCGAATTCAACTCACATTCGAATTAAATTCACCGACTTACATTTTGGCCCATTTTTTTATCACTCGGATACGGTGTTGTCGTTTTCTAAAAGTCCCTTGACATTATTTTATTTTAAAAACGCAAAGCAGAATATAAAAAGCGTATACTAACTCCATAGATTTTTAAAAACCGACACGGATTCGTACTCTAATCACGTGAAACGAAACGTTTTATCAAACTATCCGTCATGTCAATGTCAATTTGAAAATGACAGTAAGTGCTAAACTTCAAACTTTTTATCGCTCTAATCTAATCAAAAAAGAGTGGTCGAGATCACTCGTTGCAGATTCTAATGCGAATTGGTTTTTAGCATTTGCATGCGTATCTTGCGATTCCGTATGCGAATAATAATTAGAATGATTCTAAAATACTGGTCTTCAACCTTTTTTAAGTCAAATACCAAATTATACTGTGATTTTGCTTGGACGGGCCTCAACCCAACTAAAATATTTCATTTTAAGTGATTAAAAAACAATTATCATTGAATTTATTTATTATAAGCGCTTGGTGGCACAGCGGTCAGTCACAAGCACCAATACTATACTCGCTAGAGTGTTTATAGTATTTGGTCACAAGATTGATAACAAAAACAATTCTTAGAAAAAAACGAAAATGTAGCTTAATTCCGGAAGAAAACTTACATGCAAGTAAGTAAGCCGTCCGCAAATAAATGCAGATGCAACATAGTGACACACCTTGCACCTTCACCGACTACTCTACACGTGTTTCGCCCAAGGAGCATCCTCAGGAGTTGTTAGACCATGCAATACCAGCACCGAGTAAGTAAAATTTCCCTAAACCATTATAGAACATTATTCTGCCTATAGGAATGCCCGACCGCGAAATGAAATCGTTCTGATTTCATTTCGCAGAACACTTATTAGATACCGTTCACCAATTATCCTACGAGGTTTTGAATACTTGTAATAAAAGTTTAAGATTGAACGTGTTGGAAAAATTAGAAATTATCAAACATAATGTTGATGGAGCCATACTTAACGATCAGATAAATGTTTCTTCCTCCCCACTTCTGCGTATTTATAGACAAACAAAATAAGGGATTCATAAATAAAAAACACACAATTTTATTTTCTCATTGCAGACAATTTACACATATACATTATACATCACCAACACTTAGGTTTTTACACTCGATACATGTGCATCTTGCATCACCTCAATACTCGATGTATCTTGCATTTAAGTTTTCTTGCGGAATTAAGCTACGTATTTTTCGTTTTCTATTAAGACATGGATTTTCGCCAAGTGATTCTATCAAATAAAAAAAATACTTTTCTCAAACATGCTTGGACATATGAGCATTATTTTGACAACCTTCTTCGAGATAAATCGATATTGCCACATACATGCGAGCAGCGGCCGGCAAAAGTTGTATGAAAATCCATATCTGTCATGTTTAGCGGCCAAATAAATTACATAGTAAACTCTCATCTGTCGTGTAATTTAAAAATGGAACGATCTTTTACTCCGAAAGATGGCAGCCTAGGAGGTAACCTTAACAAAGGTTTTATTTAAATTTCGAACTGGCTCATTAAAGTAACCTCATACGTTAAGTCCATCAATGCCTAGTTGTGGCCAAGGCTTGTTTAATTTTTAATATTTAAGATGCAACGCAAAAGTTTAAAAGTGTACCTTAAAAAATATTAGTCATTGTAATCTATTATTTAGCATTAAGGTGGAACGATTAAGTTACAAAAAGCTGAACGGTCGTTAGATGGCGCTACTTTCGCTATTTAGTAGTTTTTATTTATTTGTTAATTGTTCTTTGTATCTTTTTAACTCAAAATACTATTAGCGCATTCTATAAATAAATATTGAATTTTCGAAACCAACATTTATCTTTTTGTAGTACATAAATCATCCAAATATCTCGAGAGAGTGTTTCTGTCTCCCAATTTTACTAATCACTCACACATGCATACCTTATTTCTGAGTTTCATGTAGTAGAATATTTCGACCCAGCTGAAAATGATAAAGTAGCCCAGCGGTCTACATACTCGGCTTAGATATCAAAGAGTTAGTGTTCGAGACTTCTGATGGTAGATTTTTTTTAATTATTTATTTTATATTATTGTTTATTTAAATAACATCACAATATTAATTTTGATGTATAAATTGCAACAAATGCAATTGCAACTTTTTTAAATTGCACAAGTGACACGAATGTAATTGATACTCTAAATTTTAAGATTTCTTAGTGTGTTTGCCCATTATAATATCTTTTTTTTAAACCACTGCTGAACAGATTTTGATTAAAATTGCAGTGTTTCCTCAATCAAAAAAAAAGTGGTGGTGGATCATCATGTTACCGTTTTCTATACTTCTATACATTATTCGTGGACTACACGACTTATGCTATTGTGGGTTATCCATAAGAGATAAACATAAACCACCGCGGAGTTTTCTGTAGACATTTTCAAGGTGTACAAATACTTATTACCTTATATTGATAAATCTCGTAGGGTTCAGCCTGCGTTTGCAATGTAAGCGGAAAAAATGTAATCATTTACGACATCACATTAGAAACCTTAAAAATTACAGTATTTCTCTACTATATATTGAAGGTTATTTTACCTTCCTCTTGAATCACTCTATCTATTTAAAAAACCGCATCAAAATCCGTTGCGTAGTTTTAAAGATCTAAGCATACATAGGGACAGACAGCGGGAAGCGACTTTGCTTTATACTATGTAGTGATAAAGAGGAAAGATGTGTATGTATGTATGTAATGAATAAACTCAAAAACTACTGGACTGATTTCAAAAATTCTTTTAGGATGCTACACTATCCCTGATTAACATAGGCTATATTTTATCCCGATATTCCCACGGGAACAGGTACCACGCGTGTAAAACCGCGAGGATCCGCTAGTACAATACTACAATACTATTATATTAGTTTTATTTAAAATCAATACATTTAGCTCCTTTCGGTATATTGGCGCGTATATAAATTTGCGCAAATGATCATATTTTGTCTACTTGTTTGTTAGTTACAATCTCCATTTTATATTATAATAGTTTTGGAATCAAGCTCGAGACGCCATTTTTATACTTACTCTTTTTGTTTACTTATGTGGTGAAATTTTACATCTTGTAAATCTTGTTAAATTCTACCTTTAAAGCTTTAATTTACTGCGATAATTTATTATGGTGATGTAAAAACTTAGAAGCTTGATTTTTACAGTTCGGGGGAACCATAGACTTTAATCTTTATTAATATCAATTTGATACTTCACGTGTTTCTGAGGATTGAGTCTTTAAAGGCACTTATGTGCATATAACTAATTTCGTGTTTTAATTTATAAAGATACTGATATTATAAAATATTAATACATAAAACATGTAAGTAAGCAAAAATGCCCCAAAAAAAATAACTAATAAGTACTTACCTCACAATGAAATTGTATTATTCAACAAATACTTAATTCGTAAAGCAGCGCAGCGAACACCGGGGTTGGAAACAATTAAATATCTATTGTGTTTCGTTTTCCGATGCCTGAGAGGTTATAAAATAAAAAGTGCTAACCTCTTGTGTATCTTAAATATGTATTATGTAATGTTAAGTACAATCTAGAAAAAAAAGTGCTGAGATAGCGCTAACATTCATTCATGCGATGTACGGTGAAAATGTTTTTGAAGGCTAACTGACCAATAATTGAGGCAAATTTAATTACATTTGTGCACTATTCGCGCAAATGTTTATTCGAGCAAACGGCTTTTCGTGTAAGAGTCTTTCGCGTTATTAGCTTTTCGCGCAGATGTCCTGATTCATAGTCGAAACATCAATAGTCAAGTGATATGTGACGTCAAATTCATGTTTTGTATTTGGCTTAGTCTATGTTTATCTCTATGCTATCATCATTCTTATGATGTTTTGAATAGCTAAGTGAACTTTTAATACGTTAAAATTGTAAAATTAAAAATAAAATAAATCATTAAGATCGTTAAATCATTAAGATTTACGTAAAATAAATCATTTCTAGTCAGAAAATAAATTTCACTCAAAACTGAAATATTTCCACCCGTTTTGAAAGATTTCATAAATTTCGTTTATATTTAATTTTCATTTCAGTGAAATTTTTACTGGACCCATTCCCTAGTCACAATGAAAAAACACTACAAACAAATGACAAATACGGAACGGTGTTGTCAGTACGTAGATGTGATTGCGGACAATTTAATATTTGAAAAGGGACCACATGACATTTGTCTAAATAAAAAAAATAAAAAAATATTAAGTAAGTACGTTACATAATACAAGTAAATTTTATTTGCACGAAGCAGATACAGTTTTCGTTTCTTTTTTTTCCTTTATAAAATCTTATTTTCTATTTTTTTACAGTGATGGGAGAAAAAAAGATTTACGCATAAAAAACAAAATATAAGTCGTGTTTAGCATTTCTTTAAATCGGAGTCAAGATAAATCCTACAAATCACAACTTTATATCATAATCCCAAAGTAAATTATTACTGACGAAACTCATCTCTTTTGGGACGCAACGGCAACACAGCTGAAAAATCTAGTAAAGAGAAATTTAAACAATTATTAAATCGAGACAAACGTAAGAGCGGCAACTTCGCGCGTTGCGCGTCTTAGCCGCATGGAATGGCAACGTCGCGATTTTTGTATACGTACACGACATTTGTCACATACACAGTCGTAATATTTGCAAAAATTTAGTGTTCATTTATAGGTGATTTCTGAATGAAACAATGTTTGTTTATTAATTAAGCGCAAATGAATACCCGAGAATAAATAGTTGCACATATATTTAAGTATTAATTCTGTAAATCTACCAAGATTATCTCGACTGTTTTTTGTATGAAAATCGTTCCACCTTAAATGATTTTGTTAACCTTAAACATGATTTTATCAATAGTTGAGTGTTTTAAAATAACATTCGTTTGAACAGGGAGAGCTCGCTAGAATCGATCCGATCGTGCACGCTGCGAGGTCAACTGGAACTAGTAAAGTTGGACGAGCCCATACCCATCGATGAAGTGGAGCCCGCCGCCGAGATCGTCAAGAGATTTGCCACTGGTGAGTAATGATGGACTACCATAGATAATAAACTTCATATCCCATCGGGATATTGCTACCGACCAATGTCGACAGTTGCACTTAGCTTTGTCGACAGCTGCTGCCGACTAATGTCGATAGCTGCAGCTGCAGTTAGCTCTGTCGACAGCAAAGGGCTGCTCGTGTGGTGTGACGCTATACCAATATTTTCATTCCAAGTGTCCTTCCAGGTGCCATGTCATTCGGGTCCATCTCCCTTGAAGCGCACACAACATTAGCCATCGCTATGAACCGCATAGGTGGCAAGTCCAACACCGGCGAGGGAGGAGAGGACGCCGACAGATACTTGAACCAGGTATAGTAATATTAAAAATATTAATTCATTATTGCACATATTAAGCAAAATGTTGACTTCGTTATAAGGTTCATCTTGAAATTTACGATTTAGAGTTAACAGCCATACAGTTTCATTAACTTCAGATCTGAATTTATCTACACATAAATATTAAGGTGGTATGACTTCCATACAAACAAACATTGCACATTAATTGGTTCATCATACATTAATAATTCATAAATACATGTGCAACTAACTCGTTTCAGTTATTTGTTTGCGCGAAATTATAAAAAAAATGTACTTTCATTCATGAGCTATTAAATGCGATGAGTCACACACACATACGTATATTTATTGAAATTATAAAATATTAGTATATTCGTGTTTTATGTATGAATGTACAATTCTTTAATTATTTTACGCAATTAAATAACTGAAACGAGTTAGTTGCGCATGTATTTATGAATTATTAAGGTATGATGAACCAATAATTCTGTAATGTTTGTTTGTATAGAAGTCGTACCACCTTGATATTGATGTTCTTATAGATAAATTTGTCGAAAGATACTATACTCGACGCAAAGACTCGCGGCAGACGGTGCAATAAAACGTGGAAGTGAGACAGCGCACTTATGATCGTCACTCGCACTTACACTGCTGTGCAGCGATGACGCAGGCACATTGCATTTTATCGACAGTGCACTTGCGCATCTCTATTACAAAAATGATTTATGGCATCCTCTGCCGAGTCTTGGCATCTAGTATAGCTTGTTATATGTCATGTTAGTGAAATCTTACTTCGTTGGGCCACTACCAATTAATAAAAATTGAGGTGTAATTCGAGTAAAGAAATCCGATTGAAGTGGATATATATTTCAACGGAATAAAATGTGTCATTTGTAATGTTTTGTTTTCATTTCGTCTACAACGTCGCGTCGTTATAGCGTCGAATGCTTTTGTGTGTGCCTTATTCATCATATTATTATCACGTGTAGGACCCAGAGTTCAACAAGCGGTCGGCCATCAAGCAAGTGGCGTCGGGCCGATTCGGTGTGACGGCTTCGTACTTGGCCCACGCTGACCACTTGCAGATCAAAATGGCGCAAGGAGCTAAGCCCGGCGAAGGCGGAGAGTTGCCTGGTAAATACAATACTTACTTAAAATTATCACTGACTTTTTGTTAGCTTCCATCCCTAAAACTTTTGGTATAAATGTGTTTTAAGTTAAAATTATTTACTACTTACTATAAATGTCAAGCACTACAAATACCATATATCGAAATTCGGCAGCTTATGTGGAATGACTCCAAACAAATCTCAAACTATATACCTAGTTGTGTCTTTTGTGTGTGGTTTATATTGGGTTGCGTCGACTTAGTTACTTGCTAATTACGAAAGAAAAAGTCCCTTAACTTCGAAATTCAACTGCGATCATCTAAAAAATATTATACATGTGTTATACATGTTCGTCATTTTTCAGGATACAAAGTGACAGAAGACATCGCAGCAACCCGTTGTTCAGTGCCAGGCGTAGGGCTGATCTCCCCGCCTCCCCACCACGATATCTACTCCATCGAAGATTTGGCTGAGCTCATCTACGATCTCAAATGCGCCAACCCTAGCGCTGTCGTGTCCGTCAAACTGGTGTCTGAAGTTGGTGTAGGCGTTGTAGCTTCTGGAGTTGCTAAGGTGAGTTGCTACGGGTAATAGAATTTCTACAGAGTTTGTAGTTCAGACCCCCTAGTATGAATACCGCTATATCATGCGATATTTTATTTCAACCGCCTCTGTGGTCTAGTGGTACAACCACTGGTATCAGACCAGGGGTCCCGGGTTCGATTCCCAGCGGGGGGTACGTATTGTATTCGGTTTGGTTAGTGGTAGGACTTGTTGTAAGTCCGCCTGGCTAGCCAGCCACCATCTTATCTAAGTCTGACACCGTAACCACAATGTTTTCAGCATTGTTGTGTTCCGGCAGTTAGAGATAAGATAGCCAGTTCCTCATTCAGCCTTTTCAATACTTAACATCAGGTATGATGAAGGCTAAGGGTCTCCCCGTCGTTCATAAAAAAATTATATGATATAGCCCATTATGCTGTCTTGCTTACTCCGTTAGAGTGTAATCAGGACAGTGACACGTTATTGAGACGATAAAAGCCGCTCGCTAGGCCTACAGGACCCTTAGCAAGAACACCGCTATATCACGCGATATGATATTTGATCAACTGTATTATTCAAAGTCTGTGTTTGTCAATAAAGATTATTGTTTATTAATACAGTGATACTTTTACGAGCTGCGAGTATCGATAAAAGCCGTTTATACTAGGGGTTACAGCTTAGATTTTTATATACATTTTTCTTTTTCTAAATTTCCCGTAACGAAACTACATTATGCCCACCCTTAATTACCTTTAAGTTAACGCACATCCGAGTTGCCGACTCTATTCCAATTACCACCTCAACTCGCAGATGTGTGGCATTGAAATACGAGCTTTGCGTCGCGTTACTTAGTGTGCATATTTCATCATTAAATTGAAAAAAAATCAACGTCAACGACGCGTGGTTCACGTCTAGCTTACCTTTGACAGTCACATGTAATAAGAAATTAAATATGCACTCTAAGAAGCACGATACACAATTCACATTTCAACGCCACAGCTACGTTAAGTTGGAATGAAGTCGGTGTATGAAGACCGTTAATAAAACAAGTACAGTTTCAATAAAGTGTAACCAATAATAATAACCTCGATCAAAGAAACAATGTAGAAGATTATCATGGTCTTTTAATTTTAATCAAAATATTATTTCCCCAGGGCAAAGCAGAGCACATAGTCATCTCAGGTCACGACGGCGGCACCGGCGCTAGTTCTTGGACGGGAATCAAATCCGCCGGCCTTCCTTGGGAGCTGGGCATAGCTGAAACGCACCAAGTCCTTGTGCTCAACGACTTAAGGTCGAGAGTCATAGTGCAAGCCGATGGACAGATTAGAACCGGCTTTGACGTAATGGTGGCCGCGTTGTTAGGAGCTGATGAGTTCGGGTTCAGTACTGCGCCGCTTATTGCTCTTGGTGAGTCAATTGTTGTCCACTACTTATAGTCCCTACCACCTACCAAATTTCATCCAAATCGGTTCAGTATTTTTTAAGTGAAAGAGTAACAAACAAATAAACTAACATACTTTCGTATTTATTATATTACTAGGAAGTAGGATGTAATGTAATTTTCGTACCACTTGCTCAAAAAAGTGACATTCTATGCCACAAAAAGCGAACATAACAATAGTCATTTTTAATCTGTTAAAAACAGGGAAAGAAAATTGTACTGAATTTCATTCATCCTCTAGGGAGAGAATGTGATTTAAATTTGGAATACTTACCGAAATTTATACTGAACTACATCTGCGTTTACACCATTGAGTTTGGATATAAAGCTTTACACATCTTTTTGAAAAAGGAATACGCATTTATTATGCAGTTATGATTATTAAATAAAATTACGGAAACCGACGAGGCCGATTGAGCTTGATGCCTTTGCTTTTCCGACAAAAAAATATTAGTCTAGGAATTTGCCGCGTTTTTGTTTTCTTTAAATACATCTCATATTATTATTGTGTTAATTTTTTCGCAAATGGTACGAAAAGTAGAGTATTTTCCTAGGTGATAAAGCTGTCTTAGTCTTGGGTGAACTTAAATCCCTCGCTACACTCAGGACTTTTTAACACCCTCGCTGCGCTCGGGATTAAACCTCGAGTCCTTCGTTACGCTCGCGATTTAAATCGTCACCTGCGACAGAAGACACTGCTTTATCCCCTTGGTTAATAATCTACTATTATTGTATTAATTGCGCAGGCTGTACAATGATGCGCAAGTGTCACCTGAACACTTGCCCCGTGGGCATCGCCACGCAGGACCCGGTGCTGCGCAAGAAGTTCACCGGCAAGCCCGAACATGTCATCAACTATCTCTTCATGCTTGCGGAAGAGGTAAGAAATCATAGAGATCAATGAGGGATTTTCTGTTTTTTTTTTTTTACTTATTTGTTATAGCTTCATATAGATGGCGTTGTACAATGGAAGCTAATGCAGGGAAACGGAACGTATCTTAACTTCGAATTGGGAACTATTGAGATATTAAAATAAAATATACGCATAAAAATAACTCTTAAGCATAAGTATCTATATATTAAAAAAAACAGATATTTCGTGTAATGGAACGTAAGTAAGCCATGATGACAGATGCGTGTAAGCGAGACAGTTTTATTTGTAAGAAAGCGACGAAAAATAAATGTCAAAATGGTCGAATTGTTTCTTTACATTTCGAAACTTTACAAGTGTAATAATCTTATTTGAACAATGGCTTATTAGAGTTCAGCTCTTTAAATATAAATTAAGATTATTGGCGCGTTAGAATATGTCGTCTGTGGAGAAATTAATGAAGACGAGACAGCTTGGTCATAAATATTTAGTTTTATTTTTTCGAAATTGTAGTGTCATTCAATTAATGTTTAGTAAAGTATTAGATTCAACTTTTAACACAGGTTGCTTGGGTATGTCATGCTCTCTGTAAACATTTCTGCGGTGGTGTCGTGTGAGGCGGGTCGCTACGTTCCCTAAAATATGGTTGAGCGAGCGATGGCTGGTTCATGCGTCATGCTCGGGAACGGGTGCCGCCAGCGGAAATGGGTCTACCTCAGTCTGCTTATCTTAATGCTGTGCTTAAAGCCTAAATATTTTTATCTAAAATAAATTGATACTGACCTGTATGTACCTCACAACTTGCAGTGTAGTAGTCTTGTGGTGCGGGAAATGTTGTAATGTATGACATTGCCACTTAAAAATTGTTTACGGTTACAATAACCATAAAATGTAATATTTTAATTAGTATTTTCCTTTTGCGATGGAAATTGACCTTACTGATATGTTAAGGTCACTTTTTAATTTGACGACTCTGTATGAAATAAAACAGGCAGAAAAAAACAGCCCTTGACGAGTTTCTTGCCGGTTCTTCTCGTTACAAGGTCTCCCGCCGTAGGGTTTGTGAACCGATGGCGTAGCTTCTTTGACGTTCATAAGTGTTTGTAACAGCCTAGACTGAATAAATGATATTGACTTTGACTTTGACTAAGAGAATTTGCTTCCACCGTACAGCGACATCTATATAATTATTTATAACTATTCTTTTTTTTAAAGATAGATTTATATTAATAAAGCAGTGACTTTATTTGTGTTGTTGATATCTTTTAATTCTATTTCTATTAGTGTTTGAACAACATATGAGAGCGGTCGGTATGAGCGCGGATGCAATGGCATTTTATATATTTTTGTTAAATATGTTTAATATTTAACAAAAATATGTAAATATAATACATTTAACCACCTGTACTACTAAATAATGTTTAATAAAATTTGTGTGTTTTTTTTTTATTTTATGTTAGAAATAAGTTGCTGCCGTCTCGTTGTGATATTATAAAAGTGGTTTTGCGAACTTCCTAATTTTCGTGACTGCACACTGCACAGGCATTACTTAAAATATATATAGAAAGGCTATGCATATGTTTTGCCAGAATTCGTTTAATACGGATTATATATCAAAAGTACAAACTGCCAATGGGGACTAACAACAGGTTCATTAAATCGCTTGAAACTTTGTTAAAGTATAGCTTAAACGTGTGAAAACTGAACTCTTTGTTTTATTCAAATACGATAAGTAATTTCGGATTTACAAGTGTTCAATCTTAAAAATTTGCGTGCTCTTTGCGTGACGTCATTCTATACCGTTTTATACAAAGAAGGCGACTCTGACCAAATCAGTCAAGTGTGAAGCAAGCCGCAAGCTGCATACAAGTTTTAAAAAGTGACGTCACAAAATAAAACGCCGATAAAAAAAAAACTAGAAATATTATCACATATGTGTGCTGCCAGTGGGATGGGTCTGCTCATGTTTGATTGTCCTAATATGTGTTGAGATATTTATATTTTTGTTTAAATTTTATGTTATTTATGATGTTTTGAGTTGAGAGCGTGGCACTGCTTGATCAGAATAAATAAAAATAAGTATTGTTCTCCAATTATTCTGATTATATGAAAGTAATTATTATTATTTTTAATTTACTTTAAATACGCTTTATGATTATGACCCAGCTGATGCGTCTTCCAGTAATTTTGTAAGTTGCGTCTTACATTCATGCACTTTTCTTTCTTTTTGTTGTTGTTGCCATTATATATTTTTTTATATTTATACAGTTTAACATAAGTACCTGAAGTACGTCACGCTCACTAAAATGTTCCTTAGGCTGTGTCGTGTGAGGCGGGTCCTTACGTTCCCTAAAATATGGTTGAGCGAATAGATGGCTTGTTCATGCGTCATGCTCGTGAACTGATGCCGCCGGCCGAAATGGGTCTACTTCAGTCTGCTTGTCTTAAAGTTGTGCTAATAGCTTAAATATTTTCATCTAAAATAAATTGCTATTGACCTGTATGTACGTCACAACTTGCAATACAGTAATATTGTAATGCGAGAAATGTTATAATGTACGGTCCTTCCTAGCGAGTTGCAAATTGTTTACGGTTAGGATAACCATAAAATGTACTTTTATTATAGTTTTTTTTTGTAATGAAAATTGATCTTACCCATGTGTTTAAGGTTACTTTTCAATTTGACGACTCTATGAAATAAAACAGAGAGAAAAAAATAGCCCTTGACGAGTTTCTTGCCGGTTCTTCTCGTTACAAGGTCTCCCGCTGTAGGGTTTGTGAATCGATGGCGTAGTTTCTTTAACGGTCATAAGTGCTTGTAACAGCCTAGACTGAATATATGATATTGAATTGAATAGAATTATGGAAAAAATAAAAATACAGTATTTTTTTTATTTTTCATGTACTACATGATGGCATATAAATCTAAAAGTACTGTTTATCACCAATCTGCCACCAGGTCCGCCAACACATGGCTGAAGTGGGCGTCCGTCGGTTCCAAGAGCTGATCGGTCGCACTGATTTGCTCAAAGTCCGGGAAAACAACGACAACCCTAAAGCGCGTCTGCTCAACCTGTCGCTCATCCTGAAGCACGCGCTGCACATGCGGCCCGGCGTTAATATACACGGCGGGTCTAAAGCACAGGTACGTAGATATAATGTAGATGTTGCAAGATGCTAGAACAAAATCTGATTGGACCAATCGGATTTTGTTCTAGCATCTTCTTTAATCGGTAATAAACCGGTTTCGCATCTATATGCGATGCCGGTTTATTAACGATTTTAACCAAGCGGTGCATTTTTCGTTATTAACGGTTATTTAACTGCATTTTATGCTTATTACGATTAAATAAAAAATCTTGTATTATCCGATGAAAACCCAGTTGTTTCGGTTTCGGTGAAACTGATGTGCATTCCCTATCCGCTACCCAAACCACGACGTTGTCACTTCGTTCAAACGAAGCGGCAACGTCTCGTTTGTTCAAATTATGTACATAAGTAGGTATGTTTAATAAGTACCTACTTTGTATATTTTAATTACGTAATTTTTTTTACGTAATTAAAATATACAAACTTTACGTTTACGTTAAATTACTCATATTTACAGCTGGATTATGTATATTTTGTTGTCGCTTAAATATGATTTGTAAAATCTAAAATGGAAATATTTATCCTTCAGGTATTGATTTTTAACTTCACCTAGAAGTTGACTACACAATAAAAAGACAGATTATTTACCCTTTTTCTATTCTTTCTATGTCGCAGTCGTATAATTAACCGTTAATAACCGCATTTTATCGGTAGCTAACCAAAAATGTAGTTGAGTAACTGTAGCTAACGGGTTTCTGCCTCTAGGTTAGCTAGTTTCGCTTGTTGCACGAATTCTGCCGAAGGTATACGTATTTACTCGCTAGAGTTTCTATCTGTTGTATTCGGCATAATGTAGGAGTGATATTTTTTCTCACACAACGGAGAAACGCTTAACTCGATTATACCTGATTTTAAATGATAACAAGGCTGATGGTGGAATCATGCTTCTGCCAGAATCTTCAACAAGTCATCAATTAACTTCATTGAAAAACTGGTTATTTTATCTCTTTACTGCCAGAACACGACGCTGAAAATACTGTTGCTATGGTGACAGACGTAGATAGAATGGTGATAAATGGTAGGTCGCACTGACTTGCTCAAAGTGCGTGAGAACTACGGCAACCCAAAGCGCGTCTGTGACCTGTCGCTCATCCTGAAGCACGCCGTAGTTGCCCACACGGCGGCAACTCTTCACACACGAGCGCTGATGCTATAGCGCTGTCTCGGTCACACACAGAGTCGAGTAATAACTGACTATTGAAAAGGAATCTTATTGTTAGGACGATAACGATGAAGTAGCGCTGTACGAAAATGCCGTCGGCTGTCAAGTCGACAGCGATGCCTACTGCACTTACACGGTAGGGCAACTGATATTAAATAATGACATGGCTGAAGGTGGATTAACGCTTTTCCCGGAATACTCACTGTTGAAAACTTGCTCGTTACTATAGTAACAATGTTTTCAGCCTTGTTGTGTTGTAGCACTCAAGAGATAAGTTAACCAGTTTCTCGGTGGTTGAAGATTCATACGGTTTAACCGTATGAATGAATTTGCATTTTTACAAAATTTTCTGCATTTTTTGTTAGTAATTCCACTTACAAATCTTACTCTAACCCCACGTTTCCCCAGGACTTCCAACTGGAGAAGCGGTTGGATAACCAGCTGATCGAGCAGTTTGCGGGCGTGCTGAGCGGTCGGGACACGCATGCAGAAGCAAAGATGCGCATCACCAATGAAGACAGGGCTTTCACTTCTACGCTCTCTTACCATATCGCTTTGTGAGTATGAAGACAATACTTTGTGATGTGTCTTTTCAAGTGAGCCAAACCATACCCGGTTTTTGCATTAGAACTCTCTGTTTCTCTAAGTAAAAGAGCGTGTCAATCGTGAAATGAGTTGTAGGTTTTCGAAATTGAAGTATTAAAATTCTGTTAGATTTGTTATGTTTAAATTGTAGTATAGATAACCTTTTCTCTACTATTCTCCAAAAATGCTTGGACTCTAATAAAAGAGCGTGGACGGGGAGCTTTCGTAGAACAACGAAAACTGTACCTCTGTACTGACCAAAATAATAAAGAAAATGTCAAACACAAACATAGTAATCCAAAATATACCAACTAGAAAATACCTCTGGTGTAGATGTAGCGTTTATTCCGGTATTCCGAACCCCATTTGAACTGCAGGAGCCTTGAATCGCTCTCAAAGTCTTGTAATGGTGTCTTTTCGGTCGCTGTTCTAACTATGCGTTCTAGCTGTGGCGTCCTATTTCGTTTTTTCATATCTCCACAGGAAATACGGTGACAAAGGCTTGCCAGATGGCACCACAATCGACATATCCCTGACGGGCTCCGCCGGGCAGAGCTTTTGCGCGTTCCTGTCCAAAGGCATCACCGTCACGTTGGAGGGAGATGCCAACGATTACGTCGGTCAGTGGAGTTGTTACCGTATTTATTGGGTGCTAGAGTCCATATTGTTTTGTGTTTATTTAGATTGGAGAACTATTGCATGTTTCGTTTTCTTACACAATATTAGGCTTACAAGTTACATAATTCCATAGATGTGTAGTTTCATAATATACTAGCGGCCGCTCGCGGTTTCACCCGCGTGGTTCCCGTTCCCGTTGGAATATCGGGATAAAAAGTATCCTATGTTCATAACCAGGCTATGTGCTATCTGTGTACCAAATTACATCCAAATCTATTAAGTAGTTTCGGAGCCTATTCAATAGAAACAAACAAACAATCAAATCTTTCCTCTTTATAATATTAGTATACATGAAATTCAAATCATTTTAAAGTTACTGCTACGTTACCACTATTTGATTTTTTATTAAAACCTTTTTTGTATTACTTTTTTTTTAAAACCGAATGGAACATTGATCAGCTTACTGTTTTTTTTAAATCTTGTGCACATCAGTTGCACTACGATTACCGCTCTATCTTAGAAATCGGGTCGGTTTTGTAGAGCGTTAGTATGCGATGCGATAACAAATATTTATGTGAGAATAATAAGGTTACTTTAATGAACACTGCCTAAACTATCAACTAAACTGATCGGCAAGGATCAAATCATATTATTTAAATAATCATCAACCTCTTTTCCTCTCAGGCAAGGGTCTGTCAGGCGGCAGGGTCATCATCTACCCTCCCAAGAGCTCTCCATTCGAATCCCACTTGAATGTGATCGTCGGGAACGTGTGTCTGTACGGAGCTACGTCTGGACGAGCTTACTTCAGGTATTTACACTTTTTATGTTTTGGTTTGGACACTTTCTGCCAAAGCACTACAAAATATTGTCTGCTATTTCTTTTTGTTGCTTATTCTAACTAAGATAAGTGCCCGATCTTCTTGTGAGTTAAAAGATATCTGGGTGATATGATAATCGTAGAAAAAGATATGGATGATTCGAAAGTATTTATTTATATGTTTTGTTTGAATATTATGTTTTTATTCGACGTTTTTGTCATTTTTCCAAAGGCAAAGACCAAATATCCCATATTAAACGAAGTGTACTTACAACGTATGTGTAGGGCCGATTTCTCAATGCTATGATGTATACACTTCTGAATAGAATAGTATCAAGACGGATAAAATTAAAAAAGAATTGTCATTCGTAATTCTTTTACTTTGTGATTGTCATTCATTTTACTTGAATCTGTCTGTGAATAAGCGCGCGGCGTCACGTTGCACTGCATGGTCGTCTGTGCTCTCTCGCGCGCGGTCAAACTTACGAGTATGAAGGAGACAGTTATTATTTTGCTTTTGCTACTATAGAGTGAACTTTTTGTTTTTGTCTGTTCGTTTTTTGATATTGCATTAATGTGAGTGCTGATACCGCGGCAGCTTTCTTTAATCTATACTAATATTATAAAGCTGAAGAGTTTGTTTGTTTGAACGCGCTAATCTCAGGAACTACTGGACCGATTTAGAAAATTCTTAGACCATTAGAAAGCTACATTTCTCCCGTGTGACATAGGCATATTTTATCCCGATATTCCCACGGGAACGGGCACCACGCGGATAAAACCGCGAGGATCCGCTAGTTAACCTATATTATGAATTTAATGCACTGATCATTTATCAACATTTTATTGCCACAGGGGTATAGCATCAGAGCGTTTCTGCGTGCGCAACTCCGGCTGTACCGCAGTAGTGGAAGGCGTGGGTGACCACGGCTGCGAGTACATGACGGCCGGCCGCGTGCTCGTGCTCGGGTTGACTGGGAGAAACTTCGCTGCTGGGATGAGCGGTCAGTGATGATGTTGATTAGATAATGTTACTAACATCTAGCTTTGAGTGGAGTGCAGGAAAAACAGAATGTTCCAATGCTGATTTGATGCAGATGGCAAAAGCCTATCAATGATAATATAATAATATAATATTTTATTGTCACATAAAATAATTTTACATTATATGATGAAGTCCCTGACCCCTGTAATAGGTTTATCACCTGTGTGACAGGGTACAGGGTTATGGACAGGGTACATTCGAAAACTAAAATAAGCGATGGGCTAGGAATCTCTTTCAAAATTGTTTCTGTTACCTGTCACTATTGCGGAAATGGCGCCATTAGCTTAGAGTATTTGGATGCACATGTTGTAAATTATAATGCGGCCTCCGAGAGGATGTTAAAAGATACTCGATAGGATAGGCCCTGTCAAATAATGCATTTTTTTAGCGGCCACATAATAATTTTCTTGTAAATGTTTTGCAGTTCGAACGCACGGTTATCTCGGAGCCAGATCAATCTTATCTATACTAATAAAACAATACCGTGACTGACTGACAGTCGAAGCACAGCCTAAATGGCTGAACCGATTAAACTGAAATTTTGCATACAGGATCCTTTAACGATGTAGGCGAGCACTAAGAAAGGATTTTTTGATATTCCCGCGGAATAGAGAATAAACCGGGATTTGTATTTTTACCTAATGTATGATTTTTTATTTAATATTTGGTTATTTGTGTCCAACAGGCGGAATAGCATACGTATACGACATCGACGGCTCGTTCAAAGACAAGTGCAACCAGGAGATGGTGGAGCTTCTCCCTTTAGAGATAGGGGAAGACCTGAACGATGTGAAGGAGCTGCTGCAGGAGTTCCTGCAGTTCACTGGGTCAGTTGTTTTAATTAGATGTTAAAAATAATGTGTACTATCCCATAGATATGTATACTGAGTGAATGTAAAACCTAAAATGCACCAACTACGTGATTTCTAGTGCATGTAGTACTCTATTAAATACATTGATGATTTTCTTAACCCATCTAAAGGCTGATTGATCAATGCTCAAACAAAAATTATTCCTCTGAAATCGTATTATACGGCCAAATTAAAAATAATTGTCATTCATATCTCTTCGCAGTTTGTGATTGTCATTTATTTTAGTTAGTTATAAATTAAACTGACTGATAACTTGTATTCGAGAATTGAAAATCAGTGAACTTGAACTGAAAAACGACTGTTTTTAACTAAAGTCTAAAATTGTGATCAAACAGATCGGTAATCGCCGAAGAGCTCCTCTCCACGTGGCCAGAGCCAGCCAAGAAGTTCGTGAAGGTATTCCCGTACGAATACCAGCGGGCCTTAAAGAAGATGGCCTTGAAGCAGTCCCCGCCCAAAGTGGAGGCCAACGGTCAAGACGTGGCCGACATCGAGGAAGCCGTTAGGGACGTCGAGATGGACAAGAAGAACTTGGAGAAAATACTTGATAAGACTAGGTTTGTAAATAATTATTATCACAGCAGCCTATAAATAGTAAAATAATATTTTGGTATTGACATTAGGTTTTATAAAAAAAATACATAAATGGGGTGGAGAAACTGAAAACTAAAATGGCGCTGACCAATGAATGTACCCAAAATTTTGTCAAAATGACATGATAGCTTGAAACCCAACAACACATTTTTGTTATCATTGTTGGTGATGATCCTCCTCATTGCAAAAACGTTACATTATCACTCGTCAAATATTTATTAAAAATAGACTGTAACTCTCATAAGCAGTATTCGGATAATCGGATGCATATTTACCTAAAGTTGAAGTGTTGGCTGTTATGGAATGCAATTTTGTATTGAAAATAATCCCGGATTTTGATCGGTTTTGTTTGTATGGCCAGCGTTTTAGCCGAATTTACGAGTGAAATTACTATGGATAAGTGACTTGAAAAAATACTTAGCACCTTTTTTTGGGGTTTTGGTCTTTTTATTATGTCAATTGATTCTGAGACGGGGGGTTTATGCGTAACGTAGGGAGACGAAATTCTCTTATTTTTGTGCTACGATGCACCGTTTCCGAGATATATCGAAATTTTATGGAATCCCGGGATTTATATTAAAAAAATATGTTTTAAGAAGCCGCTTCCATTATTTCCTATCCAAAAACTAAGTTTAGGTAAATATGCATCCGATTAGCAGTGATCGGATATCACTGCTAATAAGTTCTAATTTGTGAATTTTTAATTTTTTACTTACGATAAATTTAAAAATAGAAAAATATTGGAAAAAATCGACTTGAAAAAAAAATGGACTGGAACCCATGAACTTTGGAAATCGGGTCCAATGCTCTCCAATTTCCAAAGATCGCGGGTTCGAGTCCCATCTGAGAATTCACTTGTGGCCGAGTTGATTTTTTCCAATATTTTTCTATTAAAATTTTAGACTCGTATCATAAGTATAAAAATAGCATTAAAATAATCGGCCAAGTGCAAGTCGAACACGCACATGAAGGGTTTCGTCTCTCACCCAAGGTTGCCTGGAAGAGATTGCTACGTTGCAATAAGGCCGCCTATTGTGTGTTCCTCTTTTTTGTCATTTTCTCTGTATGCATTTGTTTTTGTATCGTGTGCAATAAAGTTTATATTATTGCATTTCAATGTAATTTTTAAAGATCTATCTAATGATATCCCACACAAATAGGTTTGATGAAATAAAAAATGTTCAGTAACAGTTCCATGTATGGGGAGCCCCCCCTTAATTCATATATTTTTTATTTTTGTGTAATAACCGTAAAGCGGTTTACAGAATACATCTACCGACCACGTTTCAACTGTGTAATCCTCATAGTTTTGGAATAAAGATGCTGTGAAATACATCGGATTGGCCGAATCTATAAGGGTTTCGTTTTTTGCGTTTAGGCTACGAAACCCTAAAAATGCATAAATTCTAAAATCATAAAAAAAACTAATTTTTTGTCTTCAATATTTCTTAACAGGGGCTTCATCAAATACCCTCGCGAGACCTCCGTATACCGTCCCGCCGAGAAGCGACTCCGCGACTGGGACGAGATCTACAACCCTTCCCACGTCCGCCGCGGGCTTCGAGTCCAAGCGGCGAGATGTATGGAGTGCGGAGTTCCCTTCTGCCAGAGTCAGCACGGCTGTCCGCTGGGGAACATCATCCCCAAGTGGAACGACCTCATCTACCGCGGCGACTGGCGGCAGGCACTCTACCAATTGCTGCAGACCAACAACTTCCCAGGTAAATACCCGCCGCTTTAGCAAATTAATTTTTTGTGCCGTCGAAAAGCGGTTTTCGCGACTGGGACAAGATCTTCAACCCTTCCCACGTTCGCCGCGGGCTTCATGTCCAAGCGGTGAGATGTATGAAGACACTTTCAGGAGCAATTTAGGCCCTATAAACTTTTTTCGTAACCTACATATTTAATGCGGTAATTGCAAATGAATAAGAAAATCAAAAAAGCTAATTGTATTTCTTCTTCTGTGTCGTTTCGCTTTTGGTCACGTTGAGGCGTCCACGTGGGTGGTAGAGGCGGATACAGCTTGCCGCACGATCTCCCGCCATCTCTCCCGGATTGTAGACTGTCTGGCGCAGTCTGACACGCGGTTTCCCACAGCGGATTTCACTTGGTCAGTCCAGCGCATCGGTGACCTGCCACGTGATCTGGTACCCTCTACTTTGCCGTGATACCCAATTGCTCTATTTAGTCGGTATCTCGCCTAGAGACATGGCTAAAGTATTGCAGTATGCGCAAGACTGTACTACGGCCGATAAACGCTGCCTGATGCCGAGCTCCTGGAGTATGACATGTTGATGCGGAACTCCATCCACGATATCCCTAGCATCCTCCTCCAATACCACATCTCTAGAGCATCAATCTTCCCATTTTCCAAATCGCGCATTGTCCACGTCTCTGCCGCGTAAAGAAAAATGGGGTATACAAGTGTTCGCACGAGCCTGACTTTGGTGACTTTGGTAATGTTACGATTCCTCCATATTTTCCTTAACTTTTCCATCGCAGTTCTGGTTATGGCCATACGTCGTTCACTTCATGTACACAGCCACCATTGTTTGAGATTAAAGGTCCAAGATGTATGTTTGGACCACGTCGCAGTTCGCAATCTGTGTGACTTCGGGCGAGTTGTCGTTGACGCGATCTACGATCATAATCTTGGTTTTAGATCGGTTTATCTTCAACCCAAACGTCAGGCTCACGCGCTTCATTTTGAAAAGTAATTCCTCCATAAGGTCACTATTACTCGCAAATAGGATAGTGTCATCTGCATACCGCAAGTTCGCGATTTTGTGTCCACCAATCGCAACACCATCAGTCCAGATTTCGAGAGTCATTCGCAATTATCTGATCATAAATATCCATATTTCCCGACATATTCTCCTCGTGGAAGGACTTACTGGCGGCAGCCCTCTACTACCTGCTGCAGACCAACAATTTCCCAGGTGATCCTGGACAAGTTGGACCAACGATCTGGTGAAGGTCGTAGAGAACCTTGGGAGGGCCTATATCCAGCAGTGGGTTTCATGTAGTTGAGATGATGATGATGAAATCTACTGCTACAATAAATGAACATTTGCAAAAAGGGGACAATCTTAAGTTATTTATGTTTATCGGTTTTTCAAATCTTCAATCTGCCCCCTTACTCTTGACGCGATCGCATTGAGATCGACATTGAATTAATGTCGAAAGTCAGTAATTATGACTTTTTAATACTTGAAATTGGTAAATAATAGTAGATTGTTTACCAAGGGCTGTATGACACCCATAACAGTCGAGTGTTTTGGCGCCCGAACGAAGTGAGGGCGCCGATAGTTCGAGACTGTTATGGGTCCATACACCCGAAGTAAACACTCTACTTTTCATTTTGAATACGAAGAAAGTAAAAACAAACAGAATATTCTAAAAAATTTTTTGTAAGGTTTCTCCGATTTTAATTATTTTATAATGTAGCAAAATAAGCTGTATAGGCTTCTGTGCCTTTGCCTACATACCTTTGGTAAATAAAAGTCCAAAGAGATTACAGGTATCGATTTGACATTACACCCCCGATTCTTTTTTCAAATTTATTACAGCCCTAGGGCCGCCACATATCACTTTCAACCCGCATTTTAGGCAAGTTATGAGTTACTTTCAGAATATGAGACATGAAAAGTAATTTTGTACTCTACAAATTTTAGCGCCAATCAAAATCGAATCGACGTCGAAAATCAGTAATTATTTACTGACATTTAATTTTGATCTCAACGCGATCCCGACAAGAGTAAGCTCGTTTTCATCTTCGGCCTTATCAATACTTAACATCAGGTATGATGAAGGCTAAGAGTCTCACTGTTGTCCATACGTTTGAAATAGTCCTCTTTTCTGATTTGACCGATGTTTCTATTTCCTGATATTAACTTACACCGTACATTCGCAGAGTTCACTGGGCGCGTATGCCCAGCGCCGTGCGAAGGCGCGTGTGTGTTGGGCATCAGCGAGCCCGCCGTTACTATTAAAAACATTGAGTGCGCCATCATCGACCACGCCTTCGAATCCGGCTGGATCCAGCCCGAAGTGAGTCTATTCAATAGAACATTATTATAATAACACATATAAGTATGTATGTATATACAATCGGGGAACTTCCCGGTTGACCAGTAGTTTTTTTGGTAAGGTTAGAGAAATAATTTCTTATTCAAACGAAATACCTATTAATGTTCTTTTATTTGTGATATAGAAGTTTTCTATATGTCTGTTACTTTTTGAAGTAAAGCTCCCTTAATAAAACTCTGCTGATCAACCGGGTAATTCCCCGACTGTACAATTACTTAGTAGAAAGTTTGAAAATTGGTAATTTTATACATTTCGATGTTCTCTTTCCTAATTTGAACTTCGCCATCTCGTATCTATGCCGCTCGCGCGTCAATTAGTAAATTTTGTCTAAAAGTTTTACACATTGTCCTTTTGTTAATCCGTATTGTGTTATTAGAGTTCTGTCATCATAACTCTTAAGCCTCATATAAGCCTTAAAATTTATTTCTTGCTGAATTCTAATTTCTATGAATGAATAACTGTTCTTTATTATGATAACGTTTTCAAACTTTGCTTTCGAATTTTTATATACCAGGCAATAATAAATCGTAATACGTAGAAAAAATACATTTTGTTTTATCAATAACTATAACGTACATTTTTTATTTGATAGATCCCTCCAAACCGTAATGGCAAGACAGTGGCAGTGGTCGGATCTGGACCAGCGGGCCTTGCTTGCGCACATCAACTGAATAAGGTATTTATGGGGCGAAGCTCGCCACAGCTAAAAGCACCGCTCTGGTACACAAAATCTGTTGGTTGTACTTGAAATCAAGTCAAAACTTGGCTCATTTATGTAATTTTTTAAGTAATTGCCGCTAGTGGTAACAGCCACCGGTATGATACCCAGAGGTCCCGGGTTTGATTGTATTCGGTTTGGTTGGTGGTAGGACTTGTTGTAAGTCCGCCTGGCTAGCTCCCACCATGTTATCTAAATCTGACGCCATTACAACGATGTTTCCAGCATTGCTGCATTGTTGTGTTCCGGCAGTTAGAGATAGATCCTCCTTAGTTCCTCAGTGGAATTCAGTTCCTTGTGGATTCCGAGAAAGGCGCGCTTCCACCTTCAGTCTTATCAATACTTAACATCAGGTATGATGCAGGCTAAGGCTATCCCTGTTAATCATAAAAACCAATGGCCAAATAACAGAATTTGGTTATCAGCGATGGTGACGCCACTTGTTTGAAGTTTTCCTTCTGATTCTATGTGTCCTCTTTCCAGGCTGGATACTCCGTAACAGTATTCGAACGTAACGACCGTCCCGGTGGTCTGCTGCAATACGGCATTCCCTCCATGAAGCTCAGCAAGGAAGTGGTGGCGCGTCGCATCAAGTTGATGACTGCTGAGGGCATCGCTTTCAAGTGCTGCGTGGATGTTGGCAAGGATATCTCGGCACATGAGCTGGCCAATGAGTGAGTGACACCATACTAATATATACTAACTTGTTCAATACTACGGCATTCCCTTCATGAAGCTCAGCAAGGAAGTGGTGGTGCGACGCATCAAGTTGATGACTGCTGAGGACATCGACTTCAAGTGCTGCTTGGATGTCGGCAATGATATATCCACACATGAACTGGCCAATGAATGAATTGTATTAACAAACAATGGTACTAAATTCTAGGTCCAGAACTGACAGGTCTCGTCAGTTCTGTAGCAAATAAAACTTACTTTCAAATAACTTATTGTTTCGGTCAATCAAAAGTATACATCCATCTTTTTATTAACATTATATCCTAATCCTAGTCCTTATCTTAAGTATCGTAACTAATATTATAAATGACTGACGACCTGTTTGGCGCAGGGGTACTAACCCCACCTTCTGCGCCAGAGGTCCCGGGTTCGATCCCCGGACAAGACAAATATTTGTGTGCATGAACATGTCTATTTGTCTTGGTCTGGATGTTTAATATGTATATTATGTATGTATTTACAAAAAAAAAGTATATAAGTATGTTTATCCGTTATCTAGTATCCATAACACAAGTTCTTCATGATACTTAACGTGGGCTAAATAATTGGTGTGATTGTATGGAAATATTTATTTATTTTTAATATTTAAATAAATAATATTTAGCGAAAGTGTCCATTCTTGACGCCCTAATTAGGCAACCAATCGACTTGATTTTTGCCATAGAGTTAGGTGAACGGTAACATAAGCTACTTTTATCTCTATATTCCCATGGGATCGGGAACCACGGGTGAAACCGCGGGCGGAAGCTAGTACTTAAATATCGTTTTGTCATAAAACATCACTAATATACCAAAACCCTTCCAGATTCGACGCCCTGGTCCTATGTATGGGCGCGACCTGGCCTCGTGACCTTCCACTAAAAGGTCGTCAACTGAACGGCATCCACTACGCCATGGAGTTCCTGGAAGGCTGGCAGAAGAAACAAGCGGGCCCAGCACCGGTTCACAAGGCACCGATCAAGGATAATCCAGAACTCAGCGCGAAGGATAAGGATGTGCTTATCATCGGAGGTGGAGACACTGGGTGAGTCTTATTAAGGCTGTATTTATCTGTCTAGATACCCACCTTATCATCATGCACTACGTCATGGAGTTCCTGGAAGTCTGCGCAAAGGAAAAGGATGTGCTCATCATCGGAATAGGAGACATTGAGTGAGTGATAAATAAGACTGTATTTAACACTTTAAACTTTCATTGTCACTGTCACTAACATTATTAGGGAAAAACGGCATTTATAACAAACATATAATAGTTGTTAGTATTTGTTTCCGTGCCCCGATAATTCGGCCCAGTTGCATGCGTCATTATCACGGAGTAATGGCCTGCGCAGACGTCGGACATTGAAGGACTTTTTGTCCGCGACACGACCTTATTACTAAGAACATAAAGTTGAATAAATAACGAGGACTATTCATGGATATACGCGATCTAAGTTGAATCTTATTGGGTTAACAATAAAGACGTGTCGCGGACAAAAAGTCCTCCGTTATCCGTCGTCTGCGCTAGCTCTTACTGTTATATCGGGGTCTCGGAAACAAATACAAACATGGTGAAAATCACGTTTTTCGTAATAGTAATAAGACTGTACTGACCTGTGTAATAATTGGCTGATGAGGATCAGGTATTAACCTACCTTTTTTTTGAGTGAGGGGAATGCTTTTACTCATACCAATCTGTTATGCCGGGCTCACCTAGAATACCGGACTCGTGAGTCCAGCACCCTATCACTCGTCGCCCCCCCGACACCCCGCCGAGCCTGGCGGGAGGACGGGAGAAGGGAGGGACCACCGGCCCCCGATAGGGGGGGGGGGGTACTAACAGCTAAACCCCTCACTATTTGCCCTCTCGCCGCCATACGTCCTACCTTAACCTACTAATACCTATAGGTATTAACCTACCTGCACCCCGACCGCCTAACTTTTATACTAAAAATGCAACAGCGAATCCAATAGATGAATAGAAATATGTAGGAATTAGACAAAAACCCGATTGTTGAAGGGTTTTATGAGAGATTAAAGTTTGATAGCTATAGCGGTAGCACAAGCTATACCGTTAGGCGGTTGGGGTGCGGATCACTATCCACTACGTCATGGAGTTCCTGGAAGGCTGGCAGTGGAAACAAGCTGGCCCGGGACCGGCTACACCGGCTGTGTTTACGTTTGTGCATGAACACCTCCCAAGACTCGTTAATATTTTGGCATTGTTTTGAATCCTTAATTGGGCGCACTTAAACCACTCATTTTTATGACACATATCTGGCACCTTTCACACCCTACATAGTCCTGATTTACATGTTGCCTTTTAGGAGTTTTTCAAACAATGCAGGTAGCGCGTGAAAACTTGCCAAACACGCTCTCCAAGCCTATCAGTTAATGACTGGGCTCAGTTTCATAATTTTTAATTTTTTGCATTTTTCAATGCTATTTTGATATCTATACTAATATTATAAAGCTGAAGAGTTTGTTTGTTTGAACGCGCTAATCTCGGGAACTACTGGACCGATTAAGAAAATTCTTAGATCGTTAGAAAGCTACATTTCTCCCGAGTGACATAGGCTATATTTTATCCCAATATTCCCACGGGAACGGGCACCACGCGGGTAAAACCGCGAGGATCCGCTAGTTTAAGATAAATTTTAAGTAGAAAAATATTTGAAAAAATCAACTCGGCTACAAGTGAATTCTCTGATGGAACTCGAACCCACGTCCTTTGGAAATCCGGTCCAATGCTCTAAATTTAAAATTTATGGGCTCAGTTTGTCACTGAATTGTAAACGTCCCATGTGTTTACGAAGCTACCCGCAAAAATCATCTTTTAAATGTTATAAGCCTGAAAATATTCATAGGGGTGTGCGACACCCTACGCGCCCAAGTAGGGTTAATTACACAGAACAAAATATAAATGTGAGGATTGTAAGGTGTTTACATGACCAAATATTATTTGTATTTATGGCTGTTTCTTTTATGTATACAGATGCGATTGCATAGCTACGTCGCTACGCCAGGGCGCTAAATCCATCACGACATTCGAGATCCTTCCGGAACCAAAGAATACCAGAGGAGCAGACAACCCGTGGCCGCAATGGCCCAGAGTATTTAGGTATGTTATACACTTGGCAGCAAATAAATCGAGCCACTGTGTTATTTTCATACAAACATACTCACTTTACAGTCTCATTATTCAAAACGTATAAACAGTTATGTAAACATTTGTATGAGTCGAATACTCGACTTGCGAATAAAAGTCACAAAAATTCAAGAAAACTTTCAGTTTTGTGTAAAGCAAGAAAAACAAATTCACTCAATCCGGTTTCCTACAACCTTATATGGTTTTTTTTTTTTTATGAAGTACGGTGAGCCTCTTAGCGTTCATCATACCTGATGTTAAGTATTGATAAGGCTGAACATGGAAGCGAGCCTCTCCCGGAATCCCCAATCACTGAGGAACTGGCTATCTTATCTTTAACTGCCGGAACACAACAATGCTGAAAACATTGTTGTTATGGCGTAAGACTTAGATAAGGTGGTGGTAGCTAGCCAGGCGGACTTACAACAAGTCCTACCACCAACCAAACCGAATACAATATGTACCCCCGCTGGGAATCGAACCCGGGACCCCTGGGTCTCATACCGGTGGTTGTACCACTAGACCACGTAGGCGGTTGTATTAACCTATCCAAATCCGGACGACAGCCCGGGCTGCCATCGCGTGCTCCGAAGACGTCCGAACGACAGCCCGGGCTGTCGTCGGATCGCACTCGATTATATTCGCTATTATTTTAAAAATAAGACTACCTTCGGCCTGAAACAAAAACAATCCCGCAAGGCAGATCTCAGCGATAAAAAATCACGAGCGGTGTCAAGTGGCCGGCGCTTACGTAATTCGACGCGGGTGGTCCGGTTTCGGAAGGGTACAAGTCACAAGTGTAGGTAATCAACGCATGATGTGAAATATGTGTTAAACACTCAAAATGTTTAATTCGCATTACGTATATCAAAGTTGTATCAAATGAATACATACACATATAAAAGAAAACTATTAATTCACTTGCTATACTATTTTATTCGCTATTATTATTATTTTATATTTATCATTACTTGCCAATTCCATCTGACATACGCCCGAAATTAATAACCTATCTGTAGATAATGGATAGGGCTTTCTGAGGTAGTTGCGTAGGATATTTTTGTTACTATGACCAAAATAACGACGTTTGCTAGGCAACGAGAAGTGTATCCTAGGCAACTATCTCGGATAGCCCTATCCATATCTACAGATGGATTATTAATTTCGGGCGATAGTGAACACAATATTCTTAATCGATATGTTTTAATTCAGGGTTGACTATGGTCACGAGGAGGTGAAAGTCAAGTTTGGTAATGACCCGAGGAAGTTCTCTACGCTTACCAAAGAGTTCTTGGATGATGGTATGTGTATAACTTTGGTTCTTTTTATTGAATTGATAAATAAAATGAGTTCAATTACAACTCTTGCCGTGTTGACTTACAGGTTCGCAGCACAAAGCATTACTCTAAGAGCAAATAATGTAATTTAGCAAAATAAAGTGCCTCAATAAATTATAGTTACGACGGGGCGCCATGTTATCTGTACAAAAGCTCCTAAAACAATAAAGATAAAAAAAATATGGTCCCTGCCCCGTGGGTTATTTTGTCCTGATACCTTATCGCGTATTTAATAAAGCATTGAAAAAAAATATATATTGAAAAGTTTACTTTTGATCATAAGAATACAGCGCCCTTAGCCAAAGTTACAATTCAAAAACGATAATGAAATTCGAAAAGAATTAAATGTATGGGATTGGCGGATTGGCATAGGCCGCGCTAAATCACGTGCTCTTACCGCAAGTTCATTGGAGAATATAGACAATAACGAATCGAATTATCGTTTCGCTACATAGCGATGTTACTTTGTCTACGGGCCCAGGGTTTTGGAAATCCATATGTTTCGAAAAATAACCCCGTGCCCCGCTAGTATTTTGTGATCGATCGTATACTATCGCTCTGTCTTCTTCATATCCATCGACTGTTACCGACATGAGCAGTGCATCCCATAGTTTTTGATAACGTTGATAGTTAATTCCATGCACATTACATGCTCGTGGAAGAAAACATGCTAATGTAATACATTGCTCGTCCCCCAGGCGAAGGCAACGTATGCGGCGTTTCCGCAGTCGAAGTGGAGTGGAAACGTGGCGCGGGCGGTCGCTGGGAAATGACGGAGCTTCCTGGTACCGCGCGTGTTTACAAAGCAGACCTCGTGCTGCTCGCCATGGGCTTCCTCGGGCCCGAGCGCTACGTCGCCAACCAGCTCGGTACGTTCAAGTGCTTTATTGTGTTCTATGTTACAGTTGTTAAAATATGACCAAAAACGACACAAACATGACATAGTAAAGGACTGCAAGGGCATAGCAAAAGGTATTTGGTTACTCGAGTAAACCATTTTTATGTTGATGTTCTTTTTCCCTTTTAATACTACTATAAAATAATAATAAATAAATAAATTCTTTATTTACTTTTCCACAATCTTTATACATTATAATGGCGGTTTCTTAACATAAAAATATAAATCATTAACAAAGATTGTGAGAGACTGGTATCTGAACTAAGCGTTAAGCCTGTATCTCAGGACACCAGTACTCTCCCCCCTGAAGGGGGAATAAGTTGAACATAATATTTAAAGTTATTAAGTGGAACATAATATTAAAGTACATTTCATAAACCAGAAGAGGTCTTAAAACACAAAGAATTTAATTACTTTAAATAAACAAAACTTAGAGGACTAAAGCTCAGGTGCCTAACAAAAACTATGAAATTAACAACAGCAAAGAATCGTCTGGAAAAGCATTTGGGTAGACAATAAGCAACTGTAACGTATTTAGTGCGTCTATAAGAAAATATAATAAAGAGATTGAGAGTTGTATCTGAAGAACAGTAAGCAAAGAGTATATAGGTAATATCTAAGCATGAAGAAACAAATCATGTAACGGTGCGTATGAGATCTTCTGATTCCTGATATGTTTGTTTTTGTAAAAATTGGGTAACAAGTGTTTTACATATGTTTTTTGTCAAATGGCTGATATTTAACTTGAGGTGCAATTTCTTATAACAATAAGGACCAAGAAAGTGGAAAATAATTAACTTATAACTGAACTATAATTATACTTATACGTAACTTATTATCACACATATTGATAGGGGGTCAATAAGGAGTCAGTTATAGCAAACGACAGCTCACTTAACTTACGGTCCCACGACCCAAACCTCACAGAGTCACAGCTCACGTAAGTTATAATAAATAAATAAATAAATAATAATAATAAATAATTGCATACAAACACACCAATTAGCTAGCCCACGTTAAGTTTCATTAAGAACTTGTGTTATGGTTACTAGATAACGGATAAACATACTTATATACTTTTTTTTTAAATACATACATAATATACATATTAAACACCCAGACCAAGACAAATAGACATACTTCAGCCAACTTACGGAAACATTCTTAGTGAACAAACCGACCTCTTGCTGCTCGCCATGGGCTTCTTTACTCACAATTTTTATACCTACTACAACAATAAACACTTTTAGTTGAAAATGTCATTGCATTTCACTCATTTGTGCGTGTTTAGTGGCAGTTAGTGAAAGTATTGTTATTTATAAATTCTATTTGTTGCAGACTTGCCGCTGGACGCGCGAAGCAACATAGAAACTGAAAAGACCAATATCTACCAGACACCAGTCACTAATGTTTTTGCCGCAGGAGGTATGTTAATAAGTTGTTAAACAATTGTTTTTTATGATCTTATTATTTGCGAGTCATTTAATCATCCTAAAAAAATGTAAGTGAATGAATTTTTGAGGCGCAAGAAACGTCTTTTTAGAGCAGTTGTGACTTTAAATTTTTGATTAACTGTGTCTTTGTCCAATTTAAGAGAAGTTCTATTTTGAAATTGACAAACAGAGAGTAATTTTTTTAATTATTTTTAGTTTATTATTATTATATTAGAAGGCCGACAAAACCAATGACTTGGCTTTGTCGGCCTTCTTCAAATATTTCCATTTTTCAGTGATAGTTATAGAATACAATAAATAGATAGATAGAGATAACATTAAATGTTATTACATAAATAACATGTTCATTTATTTATTTATTTTAGCTGTCTCTGTGGTCTAGTGATACATCCACCGGTATCAGACCAGGAATCCCGGGTTCGATCCCCAGCGGGGGTACATATTGTATTCAGTTTGATTGGTGGTAGGACTTGTTGTCAGTATACTTGAGAACAGTTAGAAAGGGATGTGCTTATTCAACGCATGTATAGACGTCACTTTCTAACTGTGCTCAAGTACAGAGTACACTGCTTGATTCACGTTCTGTAATACCGGCCTAAGTCTGACATCAAAACAACATTGTTGTCAGCATTATTGTGTTCCGACAGTTAGAGATAAACTAGCCAGTTGATTAGATGTTGAGGATTCCGGGAGAGGCGCGCTTCCATCTTCAGCCTAATCAATACTTAACTTCAAGTTTGATGAAGGCTGAGCGTCTCAGCGTTGTTCATTAAAAAAAAAATATTTCAGATTGTCGTCGCGGTCAATCCCTGGTGGTATGGGCGATCTCCGAAGGGCGACAGGCGGCGCGCGCCGTCGACGTGTTCCTCTTCGGCAGGTCCTCGCTGCCCGTCGAGGGCGGGGTCATCCTCGACCACTGAACCGCGAGCTCCCATACTACAACGGGCTACACAATAGCTTAGATTCAGCTCGGCTTCGGCGGACTCACTTTGAACTACATTTACATCATTTAAGAGCCATCGACTTCTAATTATTCAACTCGAACCCAGCGGGGTTCGTGCTTCTATACCAAGGTCTACGTACACAATAGCTTAGAATCGGCTCGGCTTCGGTGGACTCACTTTGAACTAAATTTACATCATCTTAGCGCCGTGGAGTTATATTCAGGCGTTCTTCTCAACTCGACCTGCTTTGATCTGTGGGGTTCTACTACCACGGTCTACATTGAGAATAACTTGCTATTGCATTGCTTGCAAGTTTAAAATTTCACTTTCAATTTAGCGCCGTCAACGTTTATTCCATTCGTTCTCCTTCACCAGAACCGAGCGGACATATTCTACATTTCGCAATGAGCTTACAAGACGGTCTACGTTCACCATCTGTGTTTACTTCAACTTTGCAGCAACTTAGCGCCGACAAAGTTAACACCTCCAGCTGAACTTAAACTCGACTTTGACTTGTAATCGTAACGCTTTACAACCATCGTCAAAAATAGACAGCAACTTCGAATCTGCTCGACTTCGTTAATTTGTACTTGGACCCAATTTGAGCTCTTGAGTCTCTCCAGACGGACCTCTGTCCCCGAGCCGGCGGAATTATAGTGATACTTTTGTTCTCCGAAACAAATATTGTCCAACAATTATATAATTAAACAATAAATAATGTCATTACTGATTTAAAATGACAACCAACAATAGTATTGAACTAATTCCAGAATTAACTTAATGTAACAGCCCAAAGCAAAGACTCGGCTTCTAATCTATGATATATTGATACAGTAAAAAGTTATAAAATATAGACTAGTCCTTAGAACTCAGAAACAAATAAAAGCTATTGAAGTTAAGTAGTTTGCTTTCGTAAAGTAGAGCAACCCTTATGGTAAGACAATGATTCAATCCTATTTGTTTATTATTAAATAATTATTATCGGTCGATCATAGACTGATCTATCACTAAAGCGACGTAAAATCAAACCTTTACGTATCTCTTGTGTCCAAACGTTTTTATCATTTTGAAAGCTTATGTTTAAGATGTGTTTACTATTTGATAATCATATTATATTTTGTAATCACATTCCGATTTTAGACAACTGTCGCTTATATTTTAGAGTTCTATTTAACGAAAACATATCGATGCCAGCAACGGCTGGTCGTAAGTCTAGTGATCATCCAGTGTCATACGTTGAAATGTCGATAAGTTTGTTGTTTACATTTTAATGTTTTTAATTTTATTGATATTTATTTATAATACCATGTAATTATACAGATACTAACAGTATTGAGTGAAGTGTTTCGCGTATATATAGTAAATTTGTTGCTATCAATAAGGTTAAATGCTTACTAACTGCGAAAAAAAAAACATAAATCTTTGAACAACATCATAATATGAAAATATCAAAGGCGTTAAATATTAATAACTTGTTCGGTTCCAACTCGCATTTCTATTTTAAGCAACACACGTCAGTTAGTTTTCATCGCTGTAATCATATCGTAGGAGAAAAATGGCCGGCGAAGGTCTCGTAATTTTGTAAAGTCAAAAATACATATATATGCCTGTGTCATTAATTCATAACATAAATATCAACACTAGAGTATCCAATATGTAACCAAATACTGTATATAGCTGGTTTTAGGCATTTGCCTATTTTACATACAGTGCAGCCCAACAAGTTTACTGGTTCCACTAAGCTTGAGCAGGCGAGAACGTGCTGACAGATGTTGTCCAATCCTTATGCTGTGTTTTTTTTCTACTCCGGTCGATCGTGAGCGCGTTAGGTCTTTTGTATGGCGTTGGTGTAGTCTGTGGCGTAATCCGCTAGATGGCGGGCCGCTAATTTTATACAAAAATCTACACGTTAACCATCGACCGTGAGCAGAAAAGCTCACGCTAAGCACTCTGTAATCGTAACGTTTTTGGCGGGTCCGATGGATGGCGCAGTGTTACTGATCAAGCCTACTGAGCCAGGGGTCGTGGGGTCGATCCCCAACAACAAACGTTTATGTGATGAACAGATTTCGAAATTAGACTGCGCTCAAAGTCAGCGTTGTAAACTTGGTGTGCTGTACTCTACTGTACTTTAATTGTAGATTATGCAATGCTTTTTACTTCTGTTGTGAAAATTTAAACGTTTTAGATAATTAATTTAGGAATCATCGAAACAAGTTAATTCTGCGATATTTAACATGAGGGCAAGTAGTGTCCAAATATGTCTCATTATTTTGAAGTGATATGGTTATTTGGCACAATTGTTATTGCAAATGTTTTAGTTTCACTTATTTTTGTTTCTTTCAAATTCAACCTGTGATTTAAGATTACAGTAAATGAGATTTATTTATGGAAATTACTTATGTGAAAATTATTGTGAAGTTATAATTTTATAGAAGTTCCTACGTATGAATACTATGTAACATAGACTTTTATATTATTTATAGCGTCTCTTCAGATACTAGTCTACCACACAATTAAATGATTAAAATACATGGCTTTGTGAACTATTTAAATTATTTCAGAAATACTAATGTATCGATAAAGGAAGTTTGTGAAATATATGAAAAATAGTAAAATACAATTTCTTCTGTCGTGTTTCAACTCAAATATTTGCTTTATGAATATATTTTTTTTCAAACTAGCAGTAAATGAGCGGTCGGACTCTGAAGAGACTTAATATTATTTTGTATTATTGTTTTAGATTTGAATTAAGTATTGATCTTATATAGTTTTAAGTTATAACATTGCAGTCATGCAGTACATTTGGTATCCGTTAGCATACGTATAACTTCGTAATGAAATACCTATGATTTTCGTTGATTTGACATTTTAAGTACGGTGAACTTAAAGCGCCAAATGTTACAGCCAAAGTTAGTTACGACGCTCATGTGATACGGATGACTTTAATCAAGTTGTTGATTTTTTATTTGTTTACATTTTTCGAATAAACATTTACTTATTTATTAATTTATTTTTTATCAACATTTATTAATGTTGATGTTGTTCTAAATTACGCACGCTCTGGTAACGTAACGGCAACATAACGTGCCGTAGCTCTGGTAACGTAAAAACCTTTACAAATGCAGTGTCAATTATTGTTAAAGCTTTTCAAAAACTCATCACTTTTAGACAATTATGTAATTTTAATTGCTGTTTAGATCAAATGTTGAAAATTTAGATTAGATGTTATAAATTGATCCTTCTATATTATTATATCATTGACAATAATTAAATGTTTATTCGTAGCTAAATCCTGTATCGAATAATAACAAATTGAAGAAATAAATATTTCAGCACATTTTTGCGGTTTTGTTTTTTATATATTCGTATTTTTAGAAATCTTTGCATCTAACTTACAACTCTTCTTAAAGATTACGATTGGTGACAGGTGACAATTGACATGATTTAATTTTTAACAAACCATTTCAAGATTTTTCAATTTCTAACACCGTACGTATTTTTTCGGATTGTTTATTCAGTTATTTACGGAATATTTGGAATAAACCCCGATTTGTCGTGGTCAAGGAATAATAATGACATGTCCTTTACTTATAAAAGTTCTCTTTTTTAATCAATAAAAAAAATCGCTGTCAAATAGTCAAAGAGTATGTAACAGTGCATTTCAATGAAATGAAAATAAAAAATAACCGATAAAATGTTTCAAAACGGATTGAAATATTTAAATTTTGAGCGAGAAATTTTATCCAAATCAATTCCAGGGGGTCGACACTTCATACAAAAATGTAAAATATATGGATTTATGAACGTAGTTTGTGGCAACATTAAATTACGAAAAAACCCGACTAATGAAAAAGGAAGTTTAATCGCTTTGTCATATCGTATTATAACGACAAGGTAATTTAGCCGCATTATACATCACGTCAAGTTGGCCAGCATGTGACGCGCCGCCAAATTTAATTTTATCTGTCAGTGATAATTTTGCTCAGAAGTTTTTCATTTATTTTTACATAATTTTTATAATGTTATTAATTACAAAGAGACATAATGGGTGGCAAATCTTTGGGAATCTCCGAAATTTGTTGTCCGTAGAGGGAGAAGGTTGAACAAGGTAATATTTTTGGCTAAATTCCCGCTTGCGCTGAACAGGTAAAATTATCAATTGTTTTAATAAAAACATTGTATAAAGTCCATTTGAGTAAAACCAGTGTTAATAATAATAGTATTATTAGTAAATATTATGGATTTAAGTAATAATTTTATGATAATTTCAATATCGTAGTGTATGTACTATATTGTCATAGTGCTGTGTCATTGTCATGTTAATAGTTATCGATATTGTTATATTTTAGATGTCCGTCATGGGACGAAGACTTCCATCCATCGGTTGGATCCCGGATCCCGGGCGAATAACATCTAGTCCGGAAGAAGATCTCACCGCTATTGTTTTTTCTATCAGCGGCTGCATCATCCTCCTGATACTGCCTTCCAACATTCCTACAGATTTATCAGAATTACATAAATCATATGAAACCTTGTTTTATTTGTGCAACACTATACTAATAGGTAACTAATAACTTCCGAGTGGAATGTGAAAAATTATAACGGTGTAAGTATTAGTACTTTTTTATCGATATCGATACAAATATGTTTAGGGGTGCATCCCTTATCCCTTGTCATTTTGACAACTGACACTATTATGTTGGTACCTCTTAGAAAAACTCAGGTTGGTAGAAACTACGTTAATAAATCAGTTTAGATGCTTGCGTATGGAAGTGCCGTCTCTTAAAAACGTAGTGATTACTTGCTCAGTGATCAATGCATTAAGCCGTTTTTGCGTGATTTTGTAACAAAGATCTAAGTACTTAAACTAAACATCCAAACACTCACAAATTGTAGGATAGAGATAGAATAGAATCGGGATAGTTATGACTATTCGCAATTTTGCTGCGAAAATAAACCTTGGGTTCAATGCCAAGTAAAACTGCAAAAATAAACACTCCAAACTAATATATTTCCAAAATGAAAAATCTAAATATTTCACTGAATAATTTTTTTTTTGAAATTTACCTATCCTTATTAAACACTCTAAAGAGTAAGTAAGATTCTACCACCATAATAAATAAAATCATACTACCAACATAAACGGAAAAATCAAAAGAATAGTGAAGTATCCTAACAACTTGAACATGATATCGATAAAAATATTAAATAACTCATTAATCTTAAATATTTTATATTTTATACTTTGAAACTAAAACCAGGCGATATATCCCAACACACATTCTAGTAAAAACAAATTTATTCGAAACAATTGTCAATTGTAATTTGCCAAGGTATGTCCGCCAGAAATCCTTACTACTGGACTTAAGCTCTTTTAGAATGAGTAATTTTACAAATTAATTTTATAATGAGTTAAAGTAAAAAAATTGCAAAAGAAAAAAGTACGTGTCTCTTATTTTTATATGTAATTTCTTAATAAAAAATAAAAACGTAGGACAAATTTTATGAAATGTCAATTTGACGATTGTACGTTTCATAAAACATTGGTGCTATATGAAAAGCCGACATAATTGTCAAACTATTGCGCCAAATCCACAATTTAACGATTCATAAAACTTTTGGTCTGACTTATCTGTAATCGGAAAATCTGACATATTTGTCAAATTGTCGCACATTTTTGATAGGCATTAGGCATTCTTGGTCTATGTCAGGATGAGGAGTGGCAGTTATTTTTCTTTTATAAATTCTCACATGATCGAAAGAGTTCGTAACAGGATTTTAAAAAAGAGAACTTTATAATGTATGATTGCTTTATAGAAAACCTACCTTCTGCAATTATGACAAAGGTCAAAATTGCGTAGATCAGTGACAAAAAACTGGCTGTGACAAGGGTATCGTAGCATAGAGGCAAAAAACGAAACCCTTATATATATATATAGATTCGGCCAAACCGATGTATGTCACACCCTTTTTATTCCAAAACTATGAGGATTACACAGTTGAAACTTGGTAGATAGATGTATTCTGTAAACCGCTTTACGGTTTTTACACAAAAATTAAAAAATATATGAATTTAGGGGGGGACTCCCCATACATGGAACTGACACTGATTTTTTTTTCATCAAACCTATACGTGTGGGATATCATTAGATAGACTTTTAAAAATTACATTGAGGCTTCTAATACAGTTTTTTCTCAAAGTCAACCGTTTGAAAGTTATACACTTCCAAAGTGGAAAAATGTGTGAACTAACATAAATGTACACTCACTGGGTATTGAACCCGGGATCTCTGTATCTGATACCCGTTGGGTGTGACCAGTAGACCACATAGATTGATTCGATTAAATTAGAATAATATTGCTGTAGTTAAATGTAGGCATTCAGTCAACTTTGTATGGTGCTATTAAAAAGTGCTTTAGCTCTCGTCTTTATTAGTCGTAACTGAGTCAATGTCATTGCATAACTGCGGTTAATTTGATCATTGATATGGTTCCATCGTTCATATGGCTTTGTCGACAGCTTGGTGCAGCGGTAACGACCCTATTCCTCTCCAAAAAATCTGGAAAAATAAAATGCCAGAAATCTAAAAGGGTATATGTTTGTATGCTGAGCATAAACATTTGTTCTATTTGCACTGCGGGTGAAGAGAATTATAGTAACAACAGTACTGTAATGAGATTTATGCTATTATAATGTTTGTCACTAAGTGAGAGGCAAAAAACGAAACCCTTATATATATATATAGATTCGGCCAAACCGATGTATGTCACACCCTTTTTATTCCAAAACTATGAGGATTACACAGTTGAAACTTGGTAGATAGATGTATTCTGTAAACCGCTTTACGGTTTTTACACAAAAATTAAAAAATATATGAATTTAGGGGGGGACTCCCCATACATGGAACTGACACTGATTTTTTTTTCATCAAACCTATACGTGTGGGATATCATTAGATAGACTTTTAAAAATTACATTGAGGCTTCTAATACAGTTTTTTCTCAAAGTCAACCGTTTGAAAGTTATACACTTCCAAAGTGGAAAAATGTGTGAACTAACATAAATGTACACTCACTGGGTATTGAACCCGGGATCTCTGTATCTGATACCCGTTGGGTGTGACCAGTAGACCACATAGATTGATTCGATTAAATTAGAATAATATTGCTGTAGTTAAATGTAGGCATTCAGTCAACTTTGTATGGTGCTATTAAAAAGTGCTTTAGCTCTCGTCTTTATTAGTCGTAACTGAGTCAATGTCATTGCATAACTGCGGTTAATTTGATCATTGATATGGTTCCATCGTTCATATGGCTTTGTCGACAGCTTGGTGCAGCGGTAACGACCCTATTCCTCTCCAAAAAATCTGGAAAAATAAAATGCCAGAAATCTAAAAGGGTATATGTTTGTATGCTGAGCATAAACATTTGTTCTATTTGCACTGCGGGTGAAGAGAATTATAGTAACAACAGTACTGTAATGAGATTTATGCTATTATAATGTTTGTCACTAAGTGAATAATGGGTGCATCGAACTTAGTTGCACTAGCGAAAACGTCTATTACCTACACAGACAATACGAGCAAATAGGCCACGTTTCCAGAGGGCCTAGTGTGAGTTTGCAGCCTTAATGCAACGGGGAATAAGGTTGAAAATTAAACTCGATTCGCAAACTGCAGCTTAAGCGAGTAAGGTGAGAAAACTCACACTAAGTAGTCTGAACTATGAAAACAAAATCGCTATTGTCAAATTTATCAATCACTAGCTTTCCCCCTGCTAGTTCGACCGCATGGAATTTTAAAAGCTTTTCCGTATCTCTTTTAATAAATTTTTCTTTATAGAACTTAGTCAGAGGCCTAGCGTGAGTTTGCCAATGTCCAAACGTTATCTTCATCTTAAGACACCTCACGCGGACGATGAACGAAGTGGAGGATAACTCCTCTGGGTATTGTCCGCGCAGGTGGCCTCTGTGGTATATTTCGTAATTTATTGTGTCTGAATCTACTAACCCTTATTTTTAAGTATCTTTTATTTACTAACCCATGGATCTTTGTTGTCTATCAACGCTTATGAGTGAAATTCTGACAGAAAGACCTTAATGCTATGGGAACAACTCTATTCACAAACTTCGGCGTACGGGCGTAACGAATAGTTAGGTGCAATAAAAAGGAATTATCCAATTTGATGCTGTTGTCTAAAAATTTACAGTCACGCGCAATGACATACAAACACTAAGCAACTTTCTTACATTTTATGATTTTGTAATTTTTGCATTTTTCAATGCTATTTTTTTCTATTTAAAATTTACCATAAACTTTCTTACATTTCAATATTGAATGAAATTTGTGGACAGAAAGAGCTTTGTTTCCGTGTGCGTCAATGCGATAAGGTTGTAAAGTATCATTGCTTGTGACTGTACATAACGTAGGTATACATTTGAAATATGAAGGTTATGCAGATTTACTGTTTTTGTCGAATGGGCGGACTTTGGATGGCTCTCCCAAGGCTGGGTGTCCATCGTTCCAGCAGCGCCACGGTCTCCGATTTGCTTGAAAAAAAAATCACCATTTAGGCCAATTTTTTACCAGACGGGAAAAAATACGTTTGATTTTTTCCCCCCACTGGATCCGAAGATATACGATAACGAGTATAACACAGCTATTTTCCGAGAAATGAGCCTTTGATTCAATATGCCATACAACTGGTACATTCGAGTGGAAAAGTTTTTACTTTAAAATTTAATCACAGCTTATTACTGCAATGTCGCTCGCCGCAGCAATTCACAGGCTGCAACAGGGTCCATTTGTGCCTTGTTTTATTATTTTTATAGAAGGTAAGATAAAGTACCTACTTAGGTAGGTACCTATATAATTATAATACAAGTAAGTAATTAGATTGATGAATGCAATCTAACCACGTACCTAATATGCGCGAATGTTTATTTAATACATCAATTAAAGACCAAAAACATTGTTTTTTGAGGTTATAATTTTTCGATGCCTATAACATCCTTAATCCATGATGAAATGTAGAAATTCAATATTTGCCGTGCCTTATAATGCGGGCACTAAATATACAGGCACACTGATCCCAGTAAAAAAATCGAATTCCTGAGATTCAGCCGTGGCGCTGCTGAAACGACGTCGTTCCAGCAGCGCCACAAGTGACCCACGATTACTCCTGAATCTGTCGACATTCACGGGTGGATGTTAGCTTGTGTGAAATGGAAAAAAAGGCAAAAATCTGTGTCTAATCAGATTTATTATAGCTTTTGTAATTAATGAGATAAAGCGTGGCGCTGCCAGAACGACGTCGTTCCAGCAGCGCCACAAAAAAACCTGTTCATCTTCGGATCCAGTGGAGGGAAAAAATCAAACTTATTTTCTCCCGTCTGGTAAAAAATTGGCTTAAATGGTGTTATTTTTTCAAGCAAATCGGAGATCGTGGCGCTGCTGGAACGATGGACACCAAGGCTGGAGGTTAACATGTAACTATTGTCGTCTTTACATTGTCCTTATCTTCACGACATGTTGCAAAGTTGTAAATATTAAACAAGAATATATACTATAAAAAAGCAACTTGTCTCATGTCGCCCTGACGGACGGGATCCGCCGGATAACATGAGACAAGTTGCTTATTTCTAGTATATCTTCTTGTTTAATATTTAGTACATAAAAATAGCATTGTAAAATGCAAAATTTAAAAGTTATAATGTTGAAAGTTAATTCACAAACTGAAGTCGTATCGGCTGTTCTTAATAAGAAAATCAAAATTCTCTCAAATGGAACATATTACCTATTGAACACGTTCCAATGACATGAACTCTTCCATAATTAATTTGACAGCATGTTCCTTCACGCATTGCTGCACGCATCTTAATAATTAGAACTTAACCTGTTTTCAAAATTCAGTTATTTCAGCTCAGTTCAGCACCAGACATTCCTGGGAACACGACTTTGCCTCAGGTAGGATGAGACAGATATTCTAAAAATGTATTTACTTCAATTATAGTTCTATTAAAATATATCCTAGAGCACTCAATTCTCTAGCCTTTGCAAGTCAACAGCAGGAAGGATTTTAGATTTTTAGTAGTAGTGGCATGTTTCATAGTGAAAATGTAAAGGAAAAATGTAAATAGTTGCAAAGTATGTAGCTTTGTCATTTAAAAAACCAAACATATTTTCAAAATAATGGAAAGCAATTGTTAATTAATCAATGTTTTTCTTCTATATAAATACGCGCATATTTCTATCCTTGATATTTAGGAAGTGATCATCGTGTTACCGAAAAACACAAAAATGAAGGAGAAACTATCAACACTTCGGAAAAAGATGGAAATACAAATTCGTCAACAGTTTGGTTTGCAAATACAAGATGTTACGGTTGGTAAAATCGTGGCTTATTTGTTTGAGCCAAAGGACGCTTCGAGCCTCGCTGTCACCAGAATATTATTCGGTAAGTCATATTTAATTTATTAATTTAGGTATTAGGGGTATTATAACGTAGACATACCCAGGAACGAAATTGTGCAAACTATAATGATTTTATTACAACAGATATTAACTAGATAGAAGCCAAACTTAAATCTATAACTTTTGAAACAACACTCCCTAAATCTCTGCTGGTCTATCGGAAACATCATCGAATCTACATACTCGTAGTTAACACCCAGAACAAGACAAATAGACATGTTCATACACACAATCATATGTGTTTGTTTTGTGCGGAAATCGCACCCGGAAAAGACCTCTTCGCCACAGGCAGGTACCTACCCCTACCCCTAAAATGATCATGATGTAATGTCCAGGGTTGGCGATGCTGTTCGACATCCCGGATGAGCGCGGAGGCGCCTCCTTAGACCGACGCTGGGGTCCTTCTCTGTGCCACTTCCCGCTGCTGTGGTTCCTGCGGCCTCTCCCGTTGCCATACATGGCGATCGTCTACGTGGCCATGTGGTTTGGTAGTGTCTTACAATACCTACGCCCCAATACTTCATCTGATGCCTGCTTGATTATAGAAACATGATGTTGCATTAATTAAAATAATGTTGGTAATAATTTGGTAATGTATTCGTAGATTTTATGACAGTGGATATAGTTTGCCAAGACCTCGATCAGCAACACCTACTCCAATTTTACTCACTAGCGACTGCCGCCGACTTCGCATGTCATGTGATCATTTTTCCATAAGCCATCACAAACTTTCACCCACTTTAAGGACCAGGCCACATCATTGCGTTGTGTGTGGCGTCGCACTGCAGAATTATCCGATGCATGCGCTGCCGCGTCGCGATGAAATTTTATACGATGCGACGTCGCAACGCAGTGTTGTGGCCGAGCACTTAATCTTAAATTGTCAGTTGTCACCATAATAAACAATGTGTCCTTCACTATTGTAATGCATTGCAATTAAAATGACATGTAGAGGACGACTCAATACAACATTGTCTTTTGGACAGTCAACATATACTCAATAGCCACTTGACCTTATACAAAATATCAAATTCCCTCAACTGATTCCGAAAGTCGTTATACCTAATGTTAAGCCAGATATATACTATTGACTGCCAACGAGTACCTATGTTGGTAAAATAATTCGTTGCTGTTATAGGAGCGGTAGGCATAATGCTCGGGTACAAGTACAAGACTTCGTCTGCGACCTTCGTCGTCTGCTACTGGTACCTGCTGCTGATAGAGAAGAGCTACTGGAACAACCACAGCTACCTGTTCGGACTGGTGGCGCTACTGCTGGCCTGCACCGACGCTAAGTGCTATTGGTATATCTGATAGGTTTCGTGTCTTCGTTAAGCCTACTAAATAAAGTTCATTATCGATTATCATCCGGAAATTTGAAATAAGCCGAATCGATCCGACCGCGCTTATTGCTTGACAGTGACATCTCGTGGAAGCGTCATTGAACCTGATATCATAAATGTCTGGATTTCGATGGGTTTGATCAGGGGCCTTACCGCGCAAGTGGCGTCGGGCATCGTAATCGGCTTCATTTGACAGATGGTTGTGACACATTGCTGCTTCTTTTTGACACAAATGAAAACTTACCAAAGACTAAGAGCAATATGTCACATCCATCTGTCAAATGCAGTCGATGCGGATGCCGACGACACTTGCGCGGTAGGGCCACAGGTTGGATCTAGTAATAATTCTGAGTTATGCCCCAAGTAACACATCAAAGCAGTATATCGGCCGACTTACAGCATTTCTGTATCCTTTAAACATTTTTGAGTAGCATTACAGTAGCATTATAAACGTATATATGGCTACTGTAATGCTGATTTGGGCACAAATTAAACGGCTTTAAATCTTACAGTAATCAGTTAATAGCATTACAGACGCATTATATTAGCATTATTGTGGTCAAATAATGTGTCAATCGCATTAAAGAAGCATTATTATGGTCAATGAAGTGGTCAATCGCATTAAAAAAGCATTATTATGGTGAATGAAATAGCCAATCGCATTATAGAAGCATTAAACTGGCAATATTATTGAAAATGAAAATGTTGATTGCACTACAAACGCATTAGACTAGCATTAGAATGTGCTAAAAGAATTATAGTACCTAATTAAATGTTTCTTACATCATTGCAAAAACATCTCTATTACTAGGACCAAATTGTATAAAATATAATCTACGTTGTAATATAACTACTTTATCTTGCAATACAACATGGACGAAGACGGTTAAAACTGAGCAAGTGACACCATATTTGTTTTCATCATACAGCTATCTCAATTTAAATAACTGGTGAGTTTTTGACACTTTTATTATTGAAATATTACTGCGCAATAAAGTTTATTGTAAATGTCAATATAAGTTTCATTGAAAATTTTCACGCGCCTCCGATATTTTGTGGTTTTGATATAAAATGTTGTATAGCGATATGTGTGAAATAACCAAAAAAAATGTGTATTCCTAGTAAAGCATGAATTTTGCATAATTATCATAATAATATGGTTTGGGCAGTATTCAATTAAGTAATATCGTTAGTATAGTGGTCTATTGCTTTTATAAATAGGTCCAAATTAAAATATTTCTAGGTTATAAAATATTAACAAAATGGTGCCGATCTATAGCATAATGTTGAGCCTTTAAAAGGGTTAATTAATGCCACCAGCAGTATAAATACTCACATGTGAACGATTGTTAAGCCAGAGGCCAGAGAAAAGACTTTTGATGGATCACTGTAGTGCCATTGTCTATAAAGTAGTTATATATGGGTTCACCAGTATGTCAGTAGGCTTGATGTTGACTGAAACAGTGCCATTACTTGAAAGCAATTTTGGGGTTCCTCAACATAACAGTAAAACCAATTTCAGAATTTAAACCGACTTCCTAAAAAGAGGTTATCAGTTTGACTGGTATGTGTTGTAATCGGATGATATTTGAGTAGCTATGACGATCTATTCAGGCTTCGTAAATGTATGTATGTTTGTACGTTGCTCCACGAATTTTTCTGCGACAGTCGACGAGATGATATTTTAAAAAAAATTAAATTAAAGGTATATATTCCAACTTAGAACAGACCAAGTTTTAACAAAATCGGTTAAGTAGTTTTTACACGACTGCCTAAAATAGTAGTGTATTGTGTATAGGGTTATTGTATGTATGTGAGTGACCATAACTTTTGAATGGCTTAACGGATTTGAATGTATGAGGTAGCATTAGAATTGATGTTATGTATCCCTGAGTAACACTGGCTATAATATTTTTTTAAATAGGTATTTAATAAGTCGGAAGTGTGGCACCATTAAAAATTACAGAGTACCTATAGTCATAATAACATTAGGAAACCTTTTAGTGATTGATAATGTATCAATCAATAAAAGGAATAAAATAAAAAAAATGTAATTATTTCTCTCAGTTAGCAAGAAAGACCATTCTGATATTCATTGTGATTCTATAGATCTTATGCCGGCTCCACATTCTTGGCCGAACATTGGCGAATGCATCGTACCATAGCCGTCTTTATTTAAGACGGCTATGATCGTACATACCGTACATTGACGCGTGCCGAACTATTTAGTAATCTGTGGCTCGGCTCTCAGGCCAGTGTGATCTGTTTCCCTAGTGCGAGCGAGACAGAGCGCTATGAATGTGATGTGATGACATTTCGTGCCATGCGCTCGCACTGCGTACCTCTCTACGTACCTACCACAGCGGAACGGAAACCGATTTTGTGAGATTATGACTGTGAGCGAGTAGAGTAGAGCGAGTTCAGACTTCAGTTGTGAGCACCACTGAGCAAGTAATCACTACGTTTTTAGTGAGCACGTTGTGAGTGTGAGAGAGATTCACGTGACAGTTGTGCTCGTGCGTGTCGTTATTCAATAAGAACAATATTCGTATGATATTTAGATATATTTTCGGTGCAGTGTAGTCAGATACAGTAGCCATCAAATATTGATATTTACAAAAACTTCATAAAACTCAGTATATGTGTTTTATGGGTTATGCTTTTTTATTATTAATATTGTTTTTTAAATTTCAGTAACCTTTGTACTTACCTACAAAAACAAAATGCCGTTCAAAATTGTGCAAACGCAAGAGAAAAACAGAACACAACTGGTTATCATACCTTCTTTGTGGGAGGAGGGTAATAGGCTGTGGTGGCCGCCTAAGAAGATTCAGTCCCGACTTATAAAAGATGAGCAGTCCAGGCCCGACAATAAGGAGTGGCGGGTAATGGACTGTCTTCTTAAAAGGACCAACATCCGGTCGTACCAACTTGCCGAGGCGGAATTGTCCATTATGGAGGCCAATTCCGATACCGACCTGAATGAAACGGTTGCCGCGTCGCGGGCAACCGCCGTTAATCGTAACCATGAATTCGAAGTCCTGGCCAACAAGTTGGTAAGTTTTTTTTTTTATAACAATCATACCAATCCTACTAATATTATAAATGCGAAAGTTTGTGAGTATGGATGTATGGATATTTGTTGCTCTTTCACGCAAAAACTACTGAACGAATTTAGATTAAATTTACAACAGAGATAGATTATAGACTGGAATAACACATAGGTACTTTTTATCCCGATATTCCCACGGGAACGGGAAACACGCGGGTGAAACTGCTCGCGGCCGCTAGTTAGGTATATAGCTAATAAAAAAGAAACCCTCACACTTGAAAGAAATACCTTTCCAGATATTTGACAATTGGTTTGAGTCCCATCGGAGCTAAATGTAAGCGAAGTCTTAAATCCTAAAGGGATCCCGACTTCAGACCCCCCTGGGTCTGAAGTCGGGATCCCTATCCCGGGTTCGATTCCCAGTGGGGGTACATATTGTATTCGGTTTGGTTGGTGGTAGGACTTGTTCTTTCCGCCTGGCTAGCTACCACCATCTTATCTAAGTCTGACGCCATAACAATGATGTTTTCAGCATTATTGTGTTCCGGCAGTTAGAGATAAGATAGCCAGTTCCTCAGTGATTGAGGATTCCGGGAGTAGTGCGCTTCCACATTCAGCCTTGTCACCACTTAACATCAGGTGTGATGAAGGCTAAGTGCTATCCCGTTGTGGATAAAAAAATAAGTCAATTATTTCTAATACCTACTTCATTTTCAATAAAAATTGCAATGTGAATGCAAAAAAGTGAAAATAATTTGAAATAGCAATTATTTCATCATTATCGATTGGCAAACATTTGGAAAGGTAACCTATTTCTTTCGATTGTGAGGGTAGCAATATCTTTACATTGATGAAATAAACGCTGGCTAACAGCGCGTAAGAGGTATTAGATAATTTAGACGTTTCTCCTAACGACTCCGTCGGTCGCTCAGTGGTTAGAGCATTCGCCCAGACAGTGAAAGGTCGTGGGTTCGAGTTCAATCGGAGCTAGTTGTGAGACAGGTCGATTTTTCTAATACTTCATTTTTAAAAATAAAAATGCATTGTCAAAGCACAATGTAAAAATAATTTACTTATATACGCACGCGTGTTTAAGGCGTTATTAAAAAAGTGAGAATAATTAGGTATATTGTTTTCAGAGATGCGATCAAGAAAATCTTGGAAACCTGAGTACAGACTACAGTAACGTCACTGAAAACACTACAAATAATGAAAACATAGTTCAAATAATTGCCTCAGAAAATTTCAATTTCGACCAAATTTTAGCAAATCAAAAAATATTATCCGACAAAATAGACAATATTCTCCAAATTCAAGCTATTACTGCTGAGAACCAACAGAAAATGATTCAAAAACTGGCCACGCAATCTGTGCAATTAGCGGAAATGTCTTTACAGCTTGAAGAGATAAAACAGGGTCCAAGTGTTACTTTGTTGAAAGATGCAAGCCCTATAGATAATGAAAGTTTTACATTAAAACCCATTGAAAGTCAAAGAGATATTATATCTCTGGACCAATTACTGGCAGATAGAGCAGAAAAAAATAAACTACAAAAACAATTGTCGTTCTTATGCTCTGCTTCGCTAGGCGATGGGAAGACATGTGCGTACAAATTGCAAGACATTCTTTTTACAAGAGATTTCCTCTGTAACTGTTCCTGGGCAGGTGGTAGCAGAGGGGATCGATCGAAAATTGCCCTCAAAGACTATAAAAATGTACTAAAGTTTTTTCATGCAATGATCCAAACATGGGATCCGTCATACACTGTCCAAGATAATGAGACTTTTTTTAAAATGATAACAAGGAATTCCAAGCAAAGAAAATCTATGAAAAACCTTAGAACGTCTTCAAAAAGAACCCGCAAGCATAAAGATAAAAATCAAAAAAAGAGTGGAGTTGATGGACCAATAAATAATGATGAAAAAGACGATGAAGGGATGCAAGACATGCAAGAAGATCATACTGCACCAAAGGATGAGTGTAAAGAAACAACCTTAAAAGAAAGCGTGCCAATTCAAGAATCACTTAATGACTCATCGTTTGATGTGTCTTCCAAAGAAATAACTGAGCAAGAAGACATGCAACAAGAAAAGGAGAAAGAAAATATTCCTCTAAATTATATGAGTGATGATGATATTGAAGGCGGTTTGTGTTAATATGTAGACAGTTAAATATATTTTAACTTTATTAATAGGTACAGTCACGAGCAATAATATATATACTATGTCACGTGAGTTTTTGTAACGCTTAAAGCTATATTACTATATTACATATTATTGCTCGTGATTGTACATCTAAGTGAAGATCTAGGTGATATAAAAAAAAACTTTTAATATTATCCTTGATAGACTGAAAAATGATAAAAATAATGAATATTATTTGTATTTGATAATATTTTTGTAATTGTAAACGTGTAATTATTTATTAAAGTCAAAGTTTACACATAGACAAAATTAATTTGACTTGGGTTTGTATAAAATATAAGTATAATTGACAAAATGTTTGTCAATTATACTTATATAATAATAATTAATATTTTTTTTAAATTTTGATTTGTTATAGTTATTCTCATTGAACATTTATAATATGCACAATCAATTGTCACATCCAGCCAGGGCGACATGAGACTAATTGCTTTTTTCTAGTATATTTTGTTGTATAATATTTATCGCAATTGTCAATTACCAAAATTAGCTACTTCTTGGATTTACACGCGTATTAACAACACCTTTTACAGATACATTCGCGCCGATTATTACGCAAAGTGTTTTTTTTATAGTTTTAGTGCTTATTTTGAATTATTTGTTTTTTTTTTTAATTTACGGGCTCACGTTGGGAAAAACTTCTAAAAGGTGTTTTATTTCACATTGTAAATAAATAACCATTAAATCTACATAAATAAAAAAATTAAGTACATTTTTTTAACGTTTTTTATTGGTACGTATGCAATAGTGGTATAAAATATAAGTATTCATGATGACGCAAACAAACTAATTTACATTTTAGGTCTCTAGGATTAAGGGCAATATCACAATTTTTACTATCATCATGTTTTACTTTGTAAATATTTAAATATGAAGATTTTATGGGATACGTAAATAAATCTTCTTTATTATTTATTTTTGAACCAATAATACGAATTGCATTGTGTTCTTCAACTATATTATAAATTTCAACTATGTCGTTGACACTTGTCATTACATACCTGTCTTTTATTTTTGAGGAAATTTTGAATTTTTGGAAATGAAGTACTCTACAATTATTCCTACTTGCCGTTAGAAACGGATAATCGTGCTGTCCACTTAACTCAGTATTATTAACTGAGGTCATAGCTTCAACTATTCTGTTTGCTATTTGCGATAGCGGATTCTTACCATCTCTTAGTAATCGTTTGATACAATATAGTTCATTCTCAAAAGGGTAAGCACTGAAAGATTGTAAAGGTCCAAATTGTTCAACCTCTGCAGTTACGTGGATTAAATTGTGCACGTTACTAGTAACGTAGTCCACACCATAAAAGTCTTTGTAGTGCTTGACAAAATCTTCTAGCAGTTCTTTAGCTAATGGCAGCAAATACAGATGACATTCAGTTGAACAAATTGTAATACCACAGTACAACTTCAAAAAGTGTGAAAACACGGCGCTTTTGAGCACATCTGGCAGTATAATAATACTAAGATAGAACAAAAAAGTTCTATATTCAGATCCTTTCCAAAATGCCAGATACTCCAGACCACGCACTGCTCGGTGAATTTCAGATGGTAACTTGCACTTGCTCAAAAAATTTGTAACTACTTCAATATCTTTAGCACGCCATTTTGTTACAAATTTTCCAAAATTACCATCACGCCATCCAACTAGTAGCCGCTTCATAATTCCTAGGTCAATTAAATGTAATGAATCACCAACTGGAAAATCCTTAACCATATCTATTGGAAGATTAAGCAAAGGAGAATCATTCTTATGGTGCGCCCCATAAAGTTTATTTCGGAATCCATAATTTGTTCTCTCGGAACAATTTGTATCAGGAAAAATAACAGTGTGTGAATTATGGGAATATTCACCTACAACAACACACTTCAAGCAGCCATGTTTTCCGTTGAAGTTACAAACACCTGAAAAAAATAAAAATGTTATTGTAAAAAAAATGTAATGGGCCTAATATGGTTTTTAAATGTCAAATGAAGCCCATGACGCGGCGCAGCGTGGCTGCGCAGTATGGCTATGGAGATCGGCGCTCCGCGGCGCGGTGCACAGCCGCGTCGCAAGTGTGCGAACCGCCTACAAGTCCCTTTTGATTTGGACTCGCACAAATGAATTTAAACACTCACGGACAATTGAGGACATGATTACCTTTTATAAAAGCTCTGGCAGGTGAGTCACAAATAAAGCATCTGATTTTAACTGAAACTTTCTTCTCAGAATTATGGAGAGTAATTCCTACTTCCAATAATTGTTTAATATCGGAGACAAAGTCTTCTAAATAAGCAGTTAAATTTTTAGGTTTTCCAACTCCGTAATAAATTCCGATGACTAAAGGTTTGATGTTAGAATTTTCGGAAATGTTACATAGTATGGGCCAAAATTCTTTTTTTGAGCTTTTAAAAATTGGCAAACCGTCAAAATTGAAATTTAAAGATATCTTCTCTGGAATATCTTTCCAGTTTTCTAACAGCGAAGCTAAATTATTAATTCCGTTATGCCAATATTCGCCCCCGTCAATTTTTTTTATATTGACACATCTCGGTGTTCTTAAAATGGTCCTTGGATCCATTGGTAATATTTCCGGAATCAATCCATTCATGATTTTCGCGAGATCTTTTAACGCTATTTGATTAATATTCCTTTCAATAGCCCATCTCCTAATATTTTCACGAAAAGAATAACATTTTAGATATTTATTTATATTACTGTCATCTTCACTTTCGTCGGAGCTCTCAGGTCTTACATTTTCAGCATCAAGCAGACAGGAATAAACACCATCTCGTTGAATATTCTCATTATTCGCGATAAAAACATTTTCAAAATACATGGATTCTGTATCGGTTGTATTTTCAATCTTGTCAGGTCCAACTTGATTTTGATGAACTACGGAACCTTCTTTAATATCGCTACCATTCACTTCGCACGAATAGTTTTGTTGTGCATTGATCGAATTCGAAGTCATCATAATTTTGGCATGCTCTTTTGATATTTTTCGCCTGATTCCTCCAGTTCTTACTCTTATTCTAAACGATTTTTTTAACATTGTGTAAAACAAAAACCTGCACTTTTTTAACTATTTCAATTAGGAACGTAAAATGAAATCACCACTTAATTTTGACATAACAATATCATAATCGTTATACACACACAATTAGGCAACACACCAGATAAATTGCTTGTTTTGTTGCTAAGTATCATAATAACATTGTGCTTTTTACCAATATGGCCGAAAATGGTATTACGAAGACAGAAAAATTTATGTTAATACAGCTTTAAGCATTACAAAAACTCACTTGTATTTGATTAAAGGGCTGTAAGCTCTACAACAGAAGTCAGGTGATCATTAAAAATGCAGGCATTAAATTGGTTCACCTTTAGGCTTTTCAGCAGTATTAAGCTTTTACGTAGCACTCAAAAGTGCAGTTATACATCAAAAGGCACTAAAAATGGCTCAAAGCTGTACAATGTATTTAAGGTGCATTATAATAGTACAAGTTCATGCTATTAAGCAGCATTAGACATTATCCTACTACTTAAAAATGCTTTTGTAGAATCTAAGACAATTAAAACGGCTGAAAGCTGTATATCAGATTTACGTGGCATTATAATGATTTGTGTTTATGCTATTAAACAATATTAAGCATTTATAAACTTCTTAATAATGCTTTTGTAGTTCCAAATGCACTATAACTAGCTGAAAGCCGTACAGCAGCTCTATGGTTTGCTGCACTAAAACTTAAGGCTTTACAAAAGGATTATTATATGTTACTATCCTACCATTATACAGTGTAAAGCATCACAATGGTTTTGAAATGCCAATATAAAGCGTCGAGATGATAGGTAAACTTATGTACGACTTTATACGGACCTTAAGCTATACAAGGGTTTGCTATTCGTTTTTTAAAATGCTTCCTGTGTTACTTGGGGCGTGTGTTTTGTTAAATTCTTAAAATAGGCGTTTGAACGAGTATTGGATTACTTTAAACCCTTATATCTCATAAATATTAAACTTGCTTATGCTCAAACTTGTCGGAACACAGTTTGTCACAGTTAATGTAAATTTAAACAACAGCTCTTCCAGAAGCTAGAAAATGCTAAGTTGTATGTTGTCATCAACCCAGAACCTCTAATCCGATAGTCCACTTCCAGATCTATAGATTCTATATCTTCAAACTTTATAGAATCGTATTTGTTAAAAAAAATAACTCTGGATATCAACTGAAGCTATTTCTTTCAGGTCATTAGACGCTTACCTGGATCCTGGGAATAGAAATGAAACAGTACCATACTGGAACTATTTTATTCTGAAGTATCAATTCTTCATCCTGTACTTCATGGCTGGGGTCAAGAAGAGTACTGCCGAATGGCTAACTGGATACTCCGTGCAAAAACTTAGTGAACACTGGGTCTTCGCTCCTTTTAAGTAAGTACATACATTACTTATATAATGGCATGCCCTTATCCCGGAGGAGGGGTAAGCAGAGATTACGTACATTCACATGTCACGTTCCTTACATTCCTAAAATTCATCAATCTTTCCATACAAGCTTGATCTTGGTACGTCTTACCTAGCCCTTTTTAGAATATTCTCGATCAGAGGGCTTAGTGTGAATTTGCAAATACCAAACGTTACCATCGCGTGAGAGTAAAATTTTAACAGATAGCCTTAATTCAATGAGAATAAGGTTGAGAATCAAACTCAATTCGCAAACTGCGGCGTAAGCGAGTAAGGTGAGAAAACTCACACTATAAGCACTCTGATTGTGGTTTGATCGCCTTGTCCGACCTTTCCTAATCCTTCCGTTCGCATTCGCTCTATATATTTGGCCCTCGATCTCCTTTCATCTATTCTCTGTATATGTAAGTAAGTCTTTGAAATTACCTCAAGTGAACGGTGGTGTGAGGACAAGTAATATGAGTTAAGGAAAAGGGTATGCTTCCTGTCCCGGTCCTCCATCCATTTTATCCTACTAAAATTACCAGCCAGCGTAGCATGCGCACCGCGATTCGCTGTCGACGCTTATCTCGCGATGTCTGTCTATTATTGTCTGTCCCGCTCATATCGTACTGATATGAGCGGGACATACAATACACTCGCGCGAGAAAAGTGTCGAGAAAGCTTTGTCGAGGTGCTCATGCTACGCATGCAGGAGTTGTAGATTGAGGGTTGTCAAATTTGTTTACCCGTGTTTGTGAAAGGGGATTTCAATGTGCGCCTACCTCTAGTCCCTGATTGTGAAAGAGTAGGTACCAGCTAAGTATAAGCAAAGAATACTAACTATCGGTATAAGTATGTTTTGCTAATTCGTTCTCTCCTCCATCAATGGCCAGGATTACCTACCTACCCTGCAGGGTCCATTATGTATCATCACCGACTCACCGCTGTAAATGTTCATTTACTTATATTAATTAATATTACTTAATTTGATTTGTAATTAAGAAAATGGCTTTTTTAAGTACTTTATTTTATTTGGTGAAATGGCTCGTCCGTTATTGGCGTAAATATGAAAACATTATGTAATTTGCTTAATGTCCTAAACTCGTTTGACGGTGTTGATCAACAAAGGTGACGTCAATAAATTGGTTTAAAACTTCCACTGTCGCTAATTGGTCCTTAATCTTCTGTGTCATAAAGTCTGCAATCAAGTAATGATCCGAAACACTGTGACGTAAGCATTCGTCGAATGCCCGATTGCGGATGCGAAGAAAAAAATTCTTGAGCCATCCTGAACTACTGACGCGCTCGCATAACTATTAGTCATAAATTTTGTTTTCACAATAAAAACCTTTCAAAGGAATAAAAATAAACAAAAGTACCCAAAGCAAAATATCGTGAACATCATTTTTTATAGCATAGGTATAGTTTGGTTATAGATAGGGATCTAGTAAAGATCGTACTACATCGATCTAGTTATAAATATCTAAGATCTGTATTGTATTTTACCATGTTTCTAGTAAATAAATAAATTTATTGATTGATTGATTGATAGTTTTTAAGATCACCCATCTCTACAGTTGTTACGGAATCAGAATGCAGTTTCTCCATGATCGTCTTATTAATCTTTAGAACATTTCCTCTTCGGGCAGGTTGCATTACTTAGAGACTGCAAAATCTTTTCTCAAAACTAAAAACTGTTTGGCAGGTTATTCCTGACTGTGGAACAGACCGACTACCTGGTGGTCCATTGGTTCATCTTCGCTTTCGACCTGACCGTGGCCGTCTGGATGATGTGGGGTCGTACCAGACACGTCGCAATGATTTTCTGCGCACTGTTCCACCTCATGAACAGCCGGCTCTTCAGGATCGGTGCGATGCCATTAAATGACTGAATATTATTATATACTAATATTTTTTTTTTATTATTTTTATTTATTATTATTTATTTGTTTTATATAAAAAAAAACACTTATGTCTAAAATAAACTAAAAAAGTGAAGAGTTCACTAACATCAAAATATATTACATTGATACTTAGCAATTACAATGACTTATAGGTATTAAATATTAAGTACAATATTAATATTTATATTTTATTACAAATTAATACTTATTCAATATTGTCCAGATAATGTTTTTTAATACATTTTTAAGTTTTTTATTATCTTCCATGCTTATAATGTCGCGTGGAAGTGCATTTACCAAGTACGGCAGACGTTTGTCAAGTGTACGGTCACCAAAATAATTGTCAACCCTTGGTACCATGTACCTGCCCCATGTTCAATAAACGCCGAAAATTTATTTTATGATTACAGCTTTTTAATTTCATGCGTGTCGATATTTTATACGCTTTTAACTACTTCACTAGCTAGTTCCAAATGTGTGTCACTTAGTTTTACAGTTTTACTTTTACAGGTATGTTCCCTTGGGTATGTCTAGCAACTATGCCATTATTTTACCCATTTGACTGGCCGAAATTAACACTCAAGTTCATGAGTATCCATTTGATGAAACTACGCAATATACTGTTGTGTAATATTTCACAATACACAACGGAATTCAAATGCAAATTGTACAGTAACACAGATGCATTGGATGCTCATGGGGAATCTGTATGTTCCGATGAAATAATAACTAATCAAAAAGAAAGTGGCAAAGAATCTTCAGATTTCTATAACACTAATAAAAAAGCTGTGGAAGATGATCATATTAACGAAGCACCAAAAAACAACAAAGAACTTGTTGAAGCATTTTTAGATGGTAATGCTAAAGAACATAAACATCAGGAACCCAACGAAGCAACAATTAATGATAAAAAATCATCAAAATCTGACAGCGTTAAAATGTTCACTGTTTATTTGATTGTCTTTCACATAGTAACCCAAGCTTTCCTACCATTTTCACACTTCATCACCAAGGCAAGATCACTGTTAACTTTGTTAATTCTAGAAAGTAAGATACATATAACCAAACAATTCTTCTTTGAAATAAGTACTTACCTAGTTTAGAATTTTGAAGTATTTTGGAAATACCAAAACTAATTATTGCAAATTTTTAGGGTTTTAACAATTGGACCAACGGTCTTTATGGTTACTCTTGGGACATGATGGTTCATACTTGGGAGGCGCATTCTGTCATCATCAAAGTCGTCGACAACGAGAAAAATTCAGAGTTTTACATCGACCCTCACTTATTCGCTCCCAACGATCGTTGGAGCAGGCATGGAGATATGGTCTATCAATACGCGCACTGTCTTAAAAATAACATCATGGAATCGAGAAAAAGAAATAACAATGGTATCTCCAGCAATATCTCGATTTACGTGGATATTTGGTGCTCAATGAACGGCAGGTTCGCACAACGCATGTTCGATCCTACAGTAGACATGCTAAAAGCTAAGTGGTCTCCTTTCGAAGATGTCTCATATTTGATGCCTATTCTGGACGAAGCTGAGGGTTGGAGAGAAATACTGTTTGAGATTAGGGAAGAGGTTCATGCATGGAATAATTATAGTGATGTTACGTTCTTTGCTGATTTTCCTGGTGAGGAGTACATTTCCAAACAAAGTTTCGTTGTCTTTCACTGTGATCAGTCTGCAATATAATATAATAAATTTAAACTTATTTTTCTCAGGTTACACGCAGGAAAAATTTATTCCCAACGAATTGCAAAATGTAACAGTCGCTGTGCTGCAAGGTCGCGTGGCCTATGAACCGGAGCTGTCCACAACCTTCAACGGGCAGTCCAGTAGACTTGAAACTGGAGATAGTCTCAAAGTCAACTCAGGAAGTTTCCATAGAGTTCTGAACATCGGCGAATCCTACGCTTATTATATGTATACTTTCTTCAACTCCACTGAAGAGGCTGCGGGAATCCAGAATGACCTGCCGAAGCCAAAGCTGCCTATAGGGAGTGAACTGGCAAGGCGATACAGCAACATCATTAAGTTTGGCAACTTAGTGCTCCAGAGTCTTTTCCAAATTTTCTATCGGATGACATCTTCTTGTAATTAATTTGTGTTGTTATTGAATTATTGTTATGTTAACGAGAATGGTATTTTTTCTCCATTTATTGATATTTTACATTATTTTGTGCTAAGAGTTGAGTCTGAAAGCTATATTATATTTTTCCTAAAACATGCATGGAAATATTGTCATTGTTTTCGAAAAAAGAACACGCGAAGTATCGTATTTACGGACAAAGAGAATCAAATCCATTGCAGGAGCGTTTTTTGAATTTGGAACATTACAAAGAGTATTTGATAACCCCAGCACGCCGTTTCATACAAAATTGCTGGAGCGTTGCAATGTTCCAAATTCAAAAAACGCTCCTGCAATGGATTTGATTTTCTTTAAGTAATTGCCCCAATATACTAATGTGTCTTTTAATATTAATTAAATTAAATGTATAGTATAAAAAGTATGTTTAATTTCCCTGCATTCTTTTGAGAAAAGCACTATATATGCCTCGGCGTAAATGGCAATTGCCTGTCTCGTATTAGTGAAGTCCTCGCCTACGGCTCGGCCTTCAAACTCATACTCGACCTGCAATTGCCTATTTCACGGCCTTTGCAATAATGTACTATTTCTCAAACATGCATGGAAATGTTGTCATTATTTTCGAAAAAAGAACACGCGAAGTATCGAATTTACGGACAAAGAAAGTCAAATCCATTGCAGGAGCGTTTTTTTTATTTGGAACATTACAAAGAGTATTTAACAACTCCAGCACGCCGTTTCATACAACATTGCTGGAGCGCTAATGTTCCAAATTTAAAAAAGACGCTCCTGCAATGAATTTGATTTTCTTTTAGTAACTATTAAATGTATAATATAAAAAAGTATGTTTTATTTCCCTGCATTCTTTTGAGAAAAGCACTATATATGCCTCGGCGGAAATGGCAATTGCCTGTCTCGTATTAGTGAAGTACAGCTCGGCCTTCAAACTCATACTCGACCTGCAATTGCCTATTTCACGGCCTTTGCAATAATGTACTATTGCCAAGAAGTGCTATTTCATGAACAAGATATATTTATCGACGACCTGTTGTCTGACGACCTGTTTGGCGCAGGGGTACTAACCCCACCTTCTGCGCCAGAGGTCCCGGGTTCGATCCCCGGACAAGACAAATATTTGTGTGCATGAACATGTCTATTTGTCTTGGTCTGGATGTTGAATATGTATATTATGTATGTATTTAGAAAAAAGTATATAGGTAAGTATGTTTATCCGTTATCTAGTACCCATAACACAAGTTCTTCATGATACTTAACGTGGGCTAGATAATTGGTGTGATTGTATGGAAATATTTATTTATTTATTATTTATTATTATAGCATTAATTGTAATCTCTTTTATGTAATAAATAAATAAATACCTATCACTGGACTGGAATTCATACAAATACGCAGTGCTGACCAAATTTTGGCTGTAATTGAAGTGAATAGTAAATAAGGTATCGCAAATACTTCGCAGTTCGCAAGTAGGTATACCACGTTTTGCTCGAAATACACTCTCCGGCACATCTAACCGCCTACCCCTTCATTTTCATACAAACATGCTCACTTTGCGATACTATACATAAAAATTACAATATATTTCTGCAAAGATTGCTAGTGTATAGGTTGAGCGTTTGTCTGACCAATTAGCATTTTGAATGAGCACCGAAAACATACCTACCCGTATTTCCTTAAACGTATTAAATTATAACCAGTGGGCTTACCATTCGTTTTTCTTTTGACATTTTGTATGCGAATCTGTAGTTCTGCTACAGCCCACCAGAGGCGCTGTACAAATTCGCATACAAAATATCTCCCGTAGAAAGAAAAACTCATAGTATGGCCCACTGTAGCTCTATTATGAGTTGTTCCTGTAAACGTATGTGACGTGACAGCTGCTGTTAACGTAAATACGGTGCTCGAATCGCCGACTATCGGATCGGTATTATGAGTTTTCGGAAACGCTACGTTAGCTGGTACGTAAATACGTGAGAAGGCAGCGTCGAGGCATAAATTTGAATACGTAACGTCAAATTGTCACTATCTCTATCTGTCTATATGATGAGGATAAGGACAGAAAGACACCTTTACCATAGAGCCAAAAATAGAGAAATTAAACGAGTACATTTATCATGGCGGCGTATAGTCCTACTAAATTAAGAAATGTGAAGTAAAGCTTCACTGCCTGACTATGTATGACCTTTTACATTTTATCATAGTATCAGAGTCAGTCAAGTGTCAAGTGTCATCACAGGCACAGAATAAAATAATAGTAAAAGAACACAGTGTATTAATATACACTAAAATGTTTGTTTATAAATAAATAACCGATCTTTATGTAGTTGCTCATTATCGGCTGAAAATATGAAATCACTATGCCGACGATAAATTGATATATTTTGCATTAAAACAATAGACCGCTTACCTAAAAGTAATCTATAAAATTATGGACAATCTAAAATATTGAAAAAATATTGTCATTGCTAAAATAGAAAACTTTCTATAGAGAAAAGAGACATCCTAAGACCCGAAAAGGGCCTTAGTTATCCACGGTTCAATTAATAAGCCCATAGGCGCCGTTTACTAAATAAGTTCCATGATAATTTATTACGTGGAATCATTGCAAAATAAATACAGCTATATTTTCTTATTTTTTACTTTTTACGACGTCGTTTAATTCTTTACGTCGATTTTAAAGTTGTGTGTTGTAATAGTAGGCATAATTTAGCTAAATGCGCTTTTGGAAGGACAAATCAATGTTAGGAATGTTTTCCGTTTTCGAAATTTTGCCTCAATACAAATTAGTTAATTCATTGTGTTCTTTGTTTCGTTCAGCCGCGTAAATTATTTTCTAATCTATAAAAGGCCTTGTCATCAATTTGTTTCAAAATATGTCGTGTATTTATTAATTTTAATTGAATAATATACCTTCTCACTAAAAGAAATGCCGTGAGTGCCGTAACAGCTCCTGTGAACGTAAATTACAGGAGCATCTGCCAAATTAGTAACTCATAATACCAAATTGTATGAAAAACGTGACCGCGAATCGTGAAGCTTACGTAACAGGAGCTGTTAAGTCACCTAATGTCAACGTTGTCAACTCATAATACCATTTTTAGTTCAGCTACTCAGCGCTTGGGGCTCTGAACAGTTTTTCATACAAATGCCTATACGTTAGACGCTAGCGAGTATCGTTGACAAAACTCGTAATAGAGCTACTGGTCACAAGGAGGGGTATAATTCAATACGGTTAAGAAAATACGCGCACGGGTCAGAAAGTAGTGAGTAATCATTTTACGGGTGTTTCTATCTGTATAGGTACGGTCAACAGCAACTACGGCTAAGGTATACAAAATGACAAATTTTGACAGACATATCTGTAGCTCTATTATGAGTTGTTCCTGTAAACGTAAGTGACGTGACAGCTACTGTTAACGTAAATACGGTGCTCGAATCGCCGACTATCGTATCGGTATTATGAGTTTTTATAAACGCTACGTTAGCTGGTACGTAAATACGTGAGAAGGCAGCGTTGAGGCATAAATTTGAATACGTAACGTAAAATTGTCACTATCTCTTTCTGTCTATATGATAAGGATAAGGACAGAAAGACACCTTTACCATCGAGGCAAAAATAGAGAAATTAAAAGAGTACATTTTTCACGGCGACGTATAGCCCTATTAAATTAAGAAATGTGAAGTAAAGCTTCACAGCCTGACTATGTATGACCTTTTACATTTTATCATAGTATCCGAGTCATTCAAGTGTGAAGTGTCATCATAGACACAGAATAAAATAATAGTACCTACAAGGACACAGTGTATTAATATACACTAAAATGTTTGTTTATAAATTAATAATCGATCTTTATGTAGTTGCTCATTATCGGCTAAGAATATGAAATTACTATGCCGACGATAAATTGATATATTTTGCATTAAAACAATAGACCGCTTACCTAAAAGTAATCTATGAAATTATGGACAATCTAAAATATTGAAAAAATATTTTAATTGCTAAAATAGAAAACTTTCTATAGAGAAAAGAGACATCCCAAGACCCAAAAAGGGCCTTGGTTATCCACAGTTCAATTATAAGCCCATAGGCGCCGTTTACTAAATAAGTTCCATAATAATTTATTACGTGGAATCGTTGCAAAATAAATACAGCTATATTATCTTATTTTTTACTTTTTACGACGTCGTTTAATTCTTTACGTCGATTTTAAAGTTGTGTGTTGTAATAGTAGGCATAATTTAGCTAAATGCGCTTTTGGAAGGACAATTAGGATTTCTTTCCGTTTTCAAAATTTTGCCTCTATACAAATTAGATAATTCATTGTGTTCTTTGTTTCGTTCAGCCGCGTAAACTATTTTCTAACCTATAAAAGGCCTTGCCATCAATTTGTTTCAAAATATGTCGTGTAATTATTAATTTTAATTGAATAATATACCATCTCACTAAAAGAAATGCCGTGAGTGCCGTAACAGCTCCTGTGAACGTAAATTACAGGAGCATCTGCCAAATTAGTAACTCATAATACCAAATTGTATGAAAAACGTGACCGCGAATCGTGAAGCTTACGTAACAGGAGCTGTTAAGTCACCTAATGTCAACGTTGTCAACTCATTATACCATTTTTAGTTCAGCTACTCAGCGCTTGGGGCTCTGAACAGTTTTTCATACAAATGTCTATACGTTAGACGCTAGCGAGGAGCGTTGACAAAACTCGTAATAGAGCTACGAACTCAACGCCGTATGTTTTAAAGTTCAAAGCCGTAGCTGTTGTTGACCGTACCTACTTCTGTAAACCTTATACCATACTATAATATTTTTCCCACCTAATAATTTTACCTAAAAACAAACTAACAAACATAATAATTCTTAGTATGCAGTAGTATGTAGTCGTTAGTATGCAGGCATGAATGAATTATGTATTAAACAATTGTAATATTTTATGATTTTGTAATTTTTGCATTTTTCAATGCTATTTTTATACTTATGGTAAATTTAAAGAAGATGTGTCTGTAATAGGCCGGATTTCCAAAGGTCGCGGGTTCGATTCCCGTCTGAGAATTCACTTGTGGCCGAGTTAATTTTTTCCATTATGTTTCTATTTAAAATTTACCATAAATTGTAATATTATAATTTTTCATTTACTAAGGTACCTAGGTAACTGTAAATAATTTGTTGTCTATAAATTAATAATATACATACGTGAATAACGTATGATAAATATTAAATAGAAAAATATAGGAAAAAAACAACTCAGCCACAATTTTTATTGATTTAATATTTCTAATCGAATAATGTCTTAATTAAAATACATTAGGTCATAGCGTCATTAAATATTTACAAATTAATAGAAAAACAAGAAACCGTTAAATATAAAATCTTATACTATAACAAAAATACGCCGTCCAACTCACAACCGCGTGGCATAGTACCGAGAACACTGGCGCTGTTGCCTCGGTGAATGCAAAGACTCAGCCGCTGGGCAAGATAGGCACCAGCTCTGAGGTCTCCTGAGGCGTGGACCAGTTTTATGGAAAGATCTTTAATAAACTTTTTGGTGTCAGACGACCAAGGGCCCATTGTCTCTACGGCAAGCGCCGCAAATTCGTGGCTTACTGAGAACGACGAATATTTGCGGCGCTTGAGGAACTGTGCTTGCTCCGCAGCGGCTCCAGCTCTTGAGGATGTACCACGTATATGGGAAGGACCTAAGGTGTCTACACAGGTTGCATCCCACATAAGAAATGATTAATGTTTCTATTTAAAAATTATCATTAGTATAAAAATAGCAATTTAAAATGCAAAAATTCAAAAATCATAAAATAAGTAAATAATTCTTAGTTTTTCTTACTTTAACTAAACATTAGGCTTTCTTTCGATATTGTTTTCTTGTTGTTTCGTTTCGTGAACGGGTTCGATGATTTAAACAAAATACATAATACAACTTAAGAACAAAGGAAAAAAAGGAGTCTTCTTCTTTTTGTATCAAAGGTAAATGTTTAATAGTTTTTTTGTTATGCAAGGCTGGAAAGTTGGTTATTGGTTGGTTGGGAATTACCTTTATTGAAACCTGAGCAAGCTACTCGCTACGCTGGTGGTTCAAATATTGAATCGAGGGAAGCGAGGTTTTCAAAGGTACAAGACGCTAAAAACTTTTCTGCCGAGCTCAACACTAAATTTTTCACCTCACAACAGCGAGGAAGATTTAATGGTTGTTTCCGCGGTCAACTTCCGGTAAAAAATTCTTTAAACATAAAGTTTAATCTAAACCACTCGCGAATCCTTCACTTGCTTGCTTTCCATAGAGGTAACTCTCCGCTAATAACCAACTTTCTAAATTGTGTGTTGCGCTCGGCAGAAAAGTTTTAGCGTCTTGTACCTTTGAAATCCTCGCTTCGCTCAGGATTCAATCCTAGAATCCTTCGCTTGCTCAGATTTCAATAGAGGTAACTCGCCGCTAAATAACCATCTTTCCAGCCTTGCATAACAAATAACTATTGTTAACATGGATGTAATTTTAAGAATTATAAGATCTGCGTTACTTTGAGTGGCGCCAAAACCGAATCATATCAAAATCATCTACTTACAGTTATTGTTTATTTCGCAGAAAATACTCATAATGTATATATTCGCATATCTATCGCCGTTATATAAATTTTTTCGCATAAATTCACATCTATTTCGTAAATACGAAAATTCGTAAAAACGAAAATACCTCTTAGTCATGATTTAAGACGATAGCGGCTTTTAATATCCAAGCAAGAAAATATGTTTATAAACTCGACGTCCACCACACAATAGATGGCGTTAGTAGTATTTATATTCGTATTTTGGATTCAGCGGTAACTGATTTTTTTTATATACTAGGTAGGGGGTGGCCACAGAACAGAAAAAAACGGTTTTTTCTGTGTTGTGGGTATGGCAGCCTTCTCATTCTCATAGTTTTTATGGTGTTGTGACACAGACATAGATTTAGATAGATCTATGTCTGTGTGTTGTAATATTCGTCGTCTCAGCCACATGACACCCACTGCTACGTATAGGTTGTGTTGTGATGTCGTAGGATAATTTGATTAATCGATTTTTCGCGAAAGTTCTAAGGATATTAAAAAAAACACGGTTATTTTACTTACTGGTTACACGGTTATTTACTGGTTCTCTGAGATACTGGCCACGGCTTAGTTCAGATACTTATACCAGTCTCTCCACAATCTTGTGCTATGTGAGTTAATTCTCATGTTATTTTTGTAAACTTATTTTGTAAACGATAAGATTGTGTAGAGAAGAAATAAACAGATATATATTAATTGTATTTATTATTTAGACATTGGTGACGATATTTCTCAATGTTTAAAAGATATGGGATATTTTTTCGAAAATACGAATCATAATTTATGTTTTATTTTCGATCAAATTCTCTCTTACCAAATCATCATACGACGTACGAGTACTTATAATAAAATATTGACTTTTATATATATTTTATTACACATTATATTCTAAGTATATTCCTTATTTACTTATTATAATGTCTAAAATGAAACAGTCTACCTTCATATAACATAATGAGAAACTTTTAGTGGGACTGGGCTTAAACGTCTTGGACTTAAACTGATTGGGCTGGGAGTGAAAGAATACCTAACATAAAAAAACTGCGTTAAAAAAAACCGACTTCAAAAACTAAAAAGCAAAAAATAAGTCTTTTGGAGTCGGTGGCAGCCAAGACATTCTACTTTAAGCTCCTATTCTTTTATTTTTCTTGCCTTGGCTGGCACCGACTCCAAAAGGCTTATTTTTTGCTTTTTAGTTTTTCAAGTCGGTTTTTTTTAACGCAGTTTTTTTTTTACTTTTTAGTGTCTGTAATAGGCTGTTTTGTAAACTACAGCAGGGTTTTTCTAGATTAGATAAGGTTTCATGTACATTATAAACAAAACTATCGTAAATACTACATCGTCCAAGTCAACAATTAAAAGAAATATATAAAAATGCTCATAACAGAAAAAGTACTGGGTCAAACGAAACCAAATTTTTATGGGAACAATTGGCAACTATTTTGCATCGAACAAAAAAGAATCATGGAAATCGGTTAAGATACACAAAAAAAAAAAAAAAAATATTACACCAACCGAATTGAGAACATCCTCCTTTTTTGAAGTCGGTTAAAAAAAATTATACCAACCGAATTGAGAACCTCCTCCTTTTTTGAAGTCGGTTAAAAAAGATTGCTGGTTTCAAGCGCAGATAGTAAAAGCCATGTAAAAGTCTATCAATGGACAGGGTAGAATCTCGCCCTATAGGCACAGAATACTTAATAGTACAAGTCCTAGGGTAGGGCGCTAGGACAAGTAGGTACTTAGTAAGTAGGTGGCACGAAGTAGACAGACAACTTGTAGCACAGTCTATAAAAGTTATCTTCCTTAGTAAAACCATAGTATAACCGGCCTACTGACTAACACTAAACGGCGCTCAGAGGGTATTAGTGCGAGTTTGGAAAATGTCCAAACGTTACCGTCGCGTGAGAGTAAAATTTTGACAGATAGCCTTAATGAAATGGGAATAAGGTTGATAAATTCTACTCTATTCGCAAACTGCGGCGTCAAGCGAGTTAGGTGAGAAAACTCACACGCGCCGGTAAGCGCTATAAATTCAAGTTAGTACGAGTTTATCAAATACGAAAACTGTCACTCGTACATATCAAGGGTATTGGTAAAAAATTTAAGAGAGAAGGGAAGATAAAATCTATGTGGTTTGTCAGATACATGAGATGATAAGAAAATTTAATAGAGTAGAGAGAGAGAGAGACAGCCAAAGGGATAAGATTGTTTGGAACTTTTGGAAGTATTATATTGTAGTAGTTGAAAAGAAGTGACGGGAGTGAGCGTCATTTTCTGTTTCCATAAATTTAAAAATGAATATCGCCACAAACAGGGATTCTATGGTGGTATGAAAAAAATATATAATACGTCATCATATTCAGATATCACTTCCTAAGATGTATAAAAGTTATTTCTTTGCCTGAAGCTTAAAGAGTTTCCTTTACGTCACTCCTGACCAATGAATGCGTAGTTGACGAACAAGTTAGACCAATCACCGAATTCCGGTTCCGACGCGCGGCACGGGTGGGGTAGCCAACTGTCATCATATGTCATGTGCAATGCACTCTGTCTGTCCTGTCATAAAATATGAAGTTGGTTGGGTTCAGGCGGCGTGGCGTGCTCATTATTTAGCTTGTTTTCTGTCTTACTGTAGTGTTGAGCCGATAAGGTTCGGCCTCCGGCCAACGTCTCGTAGCCACGAATATATATAGTCAATCATTACGTGTCCTGCGGCCATTAAACACATTGCTATCTCATGGGTAGTACGCCTCACTTCCCTACGAAATATTGACGTTTTGTCATCTGTGATATAACGATACTTGGTATCGCGGTATTTTTTAGGTTAAATCCATCTACCTGTGATCAGCGAAACTTTCTAAGAAAAAGTAACTTCGCACAGTGCCTGCTCGTTTCAGTGAAAGACTTGGACTAATTTACACACAATCATGGAGTCTAAGATAACTTCGAATTTGGACATTATGCCGAATTATTCGTACGTTTTCGAATTTGAAAATGAGTTTCAAGCTAATAAGTATAGGCAGTGGATGTCTGAAAACTGGACTGTGGCATTCTACTATGTTGGAATTTACATGGCTTTCATTTTTGGGGGTCAATACATCATGCAGAACCGGCCCAGGTAAGTCCTCCATTCATACTGCTTATCCTTAGCCTAGAATTCTTTAGAATAAGTATTCTATGGAAATAATAATAGTACCACCATACTTCCACCCTTAGTTAAGTGTTCTGTCAATGGTTCAAACCCAGTTGAAAATGCTGACAAATTCTTGCAACTTAAACAATGAAATTATGCCTCAACTATGTGTCAGACAAACCTTTAAATCCCCAGTAGAACACATTTGTTTATACAGTAATATTTATAAAATTTTGTGATTTTACTTTTAACAGTACATCATGTTTCTCATGGTGTAATGTGAGCCCAAAGCTAATCATTTAAATTTAATAAAAGTTATGTATGCCCATATTATCAAATAAGGAAAATTTTTGAGGATAATATTTATACATTAAAATTGTTGTCACTTAATAATAACAATAATAATAATAATAATTGCATACAAACACACCAATTATCTAGCCCACGTTAAGTTTCATAAAGAACTTGTGTTATGGTTACTAGATAACGGATACACATACTTATATAACTTTTTTTTTGTAAATACATGCATAATTTAAATATTAAACACCCAGACCAAGACAAATAGACATGTTCATGCACACAAATATTGGTAAAATATACTTGGTAACACAACTTCGATATTTCATTCCATACTATTGAAATGGCCAATCTAAATCAATTATATCCACTTTCACTAACTTGTTTTCATTTTTAAATAAATCATCTAACTCTTACCTTCTCTGTTGTGTCCTAGCACACCACATTGTTGTGTAGCGAATGTTTAAACCTCTTAGGCCCCGGATTATAAGACAGATATTCCATTGTTTTCTGGACACCGGTGTCCTGTTAGCAAATAATGAATTAATTCGCTGAAAATTTGACAGATGTAATTTTAAACGGAAATACAATTACTATGTGAAAAGAAATAGTAAACATTTAAAGACACTTGCAAACATCATCATCATTTCTAGAATATACAATTAGAAAACACTCAATAAATTTAAACAAGATGTCTTACATACTATTCAACTGTAGACAAAATATTAAGTTGTAAATTTTTTAAGACAACAGAAAAGCCAGCTGTGAAAATCAATGTTAATAATATATTCATAGAAATGTCAACTATGATTCAAGAAACTTCACAATCAGCCATTGTTAGATTTCGATGCTAGAATAATAATAAATAATTGCATACAAACACACCAAGAATATACCTAAAATGTTTATAATTATTTTTTTAATTCAAAACATTAAAATAAAATTCATGATTATTAAGTTTTTGCATTTTAAATTTTTGTTTTTTCTGTCACAAGCGTCCTGTCTGAGAATAAATTGTGGCCGTGTCGCCTTTTTCTACTATTTTTATATAAAAAAATTATCATAAGTATTAAAATAAAAATTTTGTTTAGCCGTATCAAATAAAAATAATTGTTGTCCTCAAGAAGCTTTCAAGATGTTGTGCTTTATATCTGCAAAACAAATTCATAAAGCGATCTTTATTGTTAGATATTACACTTTGCAGAAACTGTCTTAGAAAATATTTTTTACAGCACAGCGTTATGAAAAATATAAAAAAAAAATATATGAACAACATTTTAAGTATTTGAAAGAAATTCAGTTTTGATGCGCATTTTTGCTTGTTCACTAGAATGTTTCATGCAGTTAGGTCATAGCCCACTCTAACTCATTGGAATTGTAGCGCGTGGGTGTTTATGATCGCCATCTATGAAGAACAGCGCTTCACTCCATTTAAGACACGTGTATCTAATTTAATATTCAAGACAATACATGATTGACAGTATGAAGTCAATGATAGCTATAAAAATCGTCAGTCAATACGAATATTACTAACGAAAGTCAAATTCTTGGCTACTACTTTAAAAAAAATTGATAAGTAAGTTTAAAACCACATATATGAATAATAAAAAAGTTACGATCTAAACCATGACTGCAAAGCGAATGAATAAACATCAAAATAAGTTGTTGAATTTATTGCCTTTTTGTCTGTTTTTTTTTTCACGCATCACTACGTAGATATTAACGATATTTAATTGTTGTCAAAGATTCCCATGGGAATATACATTCATAGATCTACGCAAACGCGGACAATCACTAATCAGTCATAAATATATAATTTATAATTTTTCGTCATTTAGTATTTGTTTGCAAAAGTTAAACAAACTTAAATATTGACGCGGTAGTCGGTAGTTCCGTACCCATTTAATAGGTTGCTGGCTGTTGTCAAAGTTAATTAAATACAATGGCAATAGTAAAGGTCCTCAATTTACTACCGAATTAACCGTTTATTGTGCAAGAGAATTCTCCATATTCACCAATATACCTACCTATTAAGGTATATGTTTGATTGAAGTGGAAATTCATCACTGCATCAGGCATTCATGCAGGCATTAAGTTATGCTGCCAGTTTTGTCGCTTCGCTACCCAGTCGTTCACCAAGTAACTTGCAGGTAACTTTTGGCAATGAGGCATTCGCCAGACCAGACACCTTATGCAGGTGACACGGCGCGTCTAGCTAGACGCGGCGCGACTCGGCGCGGCGCGGCTTTAAACTACGATTTCTCGAGAAACTTGTATGGAGACTAAGATGCATAAGGTATCTGGTCTGGCGAACGCCTCATGGTCACGGGGCGCGTCCACCCGTGGCCAATGGGTTCCGTGGCACGCAAAACCGAGTTTTTAAATGCCTGGCGATCACCTGGCTACTACTAAATAGATATTGATTGAGCCCTCAACAAACAAATCAAATCCCAAAAAGAAAACAAAGGTACCCGATAGACTTGCCATATTTGCAGTAATGGAATGGAGCGTAAATACTCGTTCCTGTTAAAGTCTAGTGTAAGTAAATAATAGGCGCTATATTGATGCATTGGTTTCTAATATTGAAACTACGAAATCCAAACACTGTTCTGATCTTAAGCCGGAAGATGTTTTAGGGTGGAAAGGAAATAGCGAGTTTTAGAATAGGAATACAGACGTGGAATAAGACACAAACATAAAGGATTCTAATTAAAAAAAATATTAATATTGATTTATAAAAAAAAATACTATATTGAAAAGTTATAATTGTAAGATGAACGAAAGTGGGAGGTTGTTGGTATGTAAGGCGAGATGCAATGGGTCGGTGGGGAGGGCCGGTCTTGAATGAACCTCCGCATCTGATCTGCAACGTTACGTAAGCACGTTTGGCACGCTCTTTAAAACCAAATGCTCGGAAGCTGTGATGTAATGTGCCGTGCTATCCGCTTTGTCCGTTGTGTCCGTTAAAATTCGCTAAACTATAAAAAAAAACTTTGAGTTTTTATCTATCTAGGGCAGGGATGGGGAAATAGTGGCCCGTGGGTCAAAACGGCCTGCGACTAGATTTGATCCGGCCCCCGACTATAAGCCTGCTATCTTCATTAAATCGGACGGCTAAAACAATATTTAAATATTTGCGCTAAAAATAAGCGCAGGGCACAAACAAAGGCACGCATCATTCACCGTGCATTTTACACACTTTAATTAATGATTTCATCAATCACATGGAACTAGTATGTACATACGTCACAACTTTAAAAAGGACTAACTTGATATTTTTTGTTATCTACTTAGAATAAAATAAATATGTTCCTTGGCCCGCGTAAATGTGTGATTAGTTGATATGGCCCATCTCTAAACTCATTTTCCCACCCCTGATAGGGGAAACACTTCGCCTTCATCGTACGTGATGTCAACACTTCTGCCGAATTCCTCAATCACGGAGGAACAGCCTGTCTATCTATTTCTATGTCTATCAATTTGCCGGAACACAACAATGCTGAAATATTGTTGTTTTGGCGACAAACTTAGTTTCCGTAGATCTTAGATTAGATTAGATTAGTTACTTAGATTCCGAATTATAATAAAAAATACATAAGAGTTCTTTTAGTAATAAAAATATATTATCAATAGAATCCTCTCTGCAAAGCAAATCTTAGTTTCATAACTATTTCAGCAAGCAAGTGTAGTTGACTGAGAGCCTGATTTTCTTTTTTGATACTTGGATATTTTGCAAAATATGAATGCTTAAATGTATTTAAAAACGCACTTATAAAAATAAATTGTTACTTACTTGATTATTATTACATAAAAATAACAACATATAACCTCTTCGTGTTATAGTGTTACTTACTTGACTATTATTACATAGTAATAAGTAGTTGTTTCTGGGAAAACATATAAAAAAATATGAATACTACCAAGTAAAAACCATAAACAGTGGCATGTCATTGTTAAGAATGAGATAATTAGTTTACTTATTAATAGACCTAGGATAGATAGACGTTCAATGGTTATCGTGATACGATAAACGATACGTATCGCCATATCGGTGTCATGCGTGTTGACGACGATTGTCGTCTCTTGACTCCAGACTGTCAATATTTATCAAGGCAACAAGCTGTATTGTGGTTTTCTTTGTGCAATAAGGATGCTGCCGTAGAAATTTTAAGAAAAATTAAAGCTTGTGTCTTTTTGTATTGTATTTAGCTATTATATGGTAAAATTGGGTGTGTATTGTGTTCCTAAAAAAAATGGTGAATGCAAAAAAATAAACCAGCAATTAATTTGCTTTCATCTTAATCGATTGCAAAAACATTATAAAAATGTTTCCTCTCATGCATTTATGAAACAACGCTGGTCTATAGCGTCAATGGTGAAGTCGGATAGCGCGAATATCGCTATAATTGCAGGCGATGTATAATATGTTACAGTTAAAACCCAATTTTAGTTAGAATTAGAATGCCTATTAAAATGGAAAAAGTATTAGAAAATTTCGACGGTTGTTCGCAAGGCTCGGTAGCTCAGTGGTTGGAGCAGTGGGCCGGATACCCAAAGGTCACGAGCTCGAATCCCGTCTGAGAATAACTTGTGACTCGAGTCGATTTTATTATAAACTTGTCATAAGTATAATAAAATTATTTCATCATAAAAAGAAAAATACTTATTAGGTACCTAAATCATCATTCTATAAATTTGTTTCGCATCTTGCCTATCGGCTCGGCAACTAATCCCATAAAAGTAACAAAGGCTTATGAAGTTCATTGCCATAAAACCGTTAAGTTAGATAATAAATATTCTATCGTAGTAAATTATGACTCTGATTATTTATCTACTTGTTATCTCACCTTATGACACGCAAAGGCCTTCGATAATAATAATAATCTTAAAACTTGCGATTCCAGTTTTTGGCATAAGTAATAGTAGGAGATCGACCCAAGTTAAAAGCGTTGCGTAGACGCAGTTGTTTAAAGTTAAATCGTTTAAATAACTTGGCCACTGGGCATCGATGCCAGGCGGCGGTCAGCCTTCGTTGAGTTCATGATAAACAAGTTATCGCATTAATGAGGAACCGGAGAATTTTTGAGAAGCGGTGAAAAGCGCGTGCTACCTTATTTCAAATAGGTATTATTGGTTTCAGTGCATAAATTGCATTGGACTAATTTTCTGATTGATATTGATGAATACATCAACATTTCAGATCAGATGGAAAAGAAAATGTATTTTTAGATTTTAGTACCTAATACCCATTAAGTTTATTAAGAAGTTTAGAATCTAAGAAAATTAAAGTTCGAAGAACTTCGAGAGCACTAAAGAAAACTTGGTCTAGTCTAGTCACAGACCTTGCGTGTCAAAAGTTTGATCCACGTCAAAGTTTTCCGACCTAAATCAGTCGGCTTGAGACCATTGCCGTGAAAACACATGTTACTCAGAAACGGAGATGATTAATTGTGCAGTGCTTTCTTGAATTAACTCGTCAATAACATTTCCCATCACTTAAATCTCGCTCGTGACGTCTTCGTAGGGCGAAAAATTCGACACGCTAGCACAGATTAATAAATGGTTACTTACACTAGTATCTCATACAGTTTGAAGCGCTCTTTTCGTTTATCTCGATATAGGTATTTGAGTCTAGTGCTACAGCTACTACAGTCGACGAAATAGCCCAGAAGCACAGAATACTTAATAGTACAACCAAAAGTATATTTTAATTATATTTCTATCTGTGGTCTTTAGTTTAGATATACGTTGCTAATTAGTCATATAGAATAGAGAATTAGCCATTTTGCGAATTAGTCCTTTTGAGACTCGTGTGCCATTTTAAGAATTAGGTATTATGCGACTAAATGGTAAACTCTGAAAACTACTCTACAATCATGATAATAAATTTAATACTAAATTATTTGTTAGCGTTTTTGTATCAAGACAAGTTTCTAGACTTTTTCTTCGAATACGATAGAATTCCTGCTGCTTTTAAAAAAAGTCAAAATAAAACAAGTATTATAATTTTTCGTAAAGAGTGGTTTCGTCATCATAACTTACCAACCTTCAATCTTGATTACAAAATATACTGGACAAATTGGTTTTCCTTGTAACCATATCACTTTTAGAGATTACCAAATTTTGGACTAAAGTAAACAGCTTAAAGTGGTATTATTTTAATAATATGTCAGTACCAAAAATATTACCAAAATGAATTTTATCTTCTATACTAATAAAATTATACCGTGACTGACTGACTGACAAGTCAGACTACGCACAGCCCAAACGGCTGAACCGATTAAGCTGAAGCTTTGCATACAGGGAAGGGCTAACGATGTAGGCTAGCAGTCTAGCACTAAGAAAGGGTTTTTTCATATTCCCATGGGAACGGGATCCACGCGAGTGAAACCGTCGACGGCCGCTAAATTCTAATGTTGATTGAAGAATGAAAAAAACGAAGAATTATATGTTCTTTTTCATTCTTTGCCTCTTTCAATAACATAAATAAGCGTTCGTTTTGAAACTATATGACTTTCGATTCAACTCTCGCATCACATGTCTGGTTTTTAAATACCGGATAATTTGCCTACGTCATTAAAGAATTTGTTGTGTATGCATGATGCAAATAAAACACTTTCGCCCGGAGACCGGGCTTGACGTGACAACTAGTACTAGCGAACTAAAAATGTTTTGGACGTGACGCGGGCATTTTAACCTCAAACCTGTTTGGTATTTAGCAACAAATATTGAAATATATTAAACGCATGGCTAAGTGAGGTAAATTATTTGGAAGATACGAGAACGCTTTCCACGCTAAGGATTTTTTGAAACCCTCAGTTTGTGTAATTCGGGTAACTGCATTCGTTGCACTCGACCAGACCCGTTACAGTCATTAGGCTATGGTCTGGAAGATTCTGATTTGTCAATGTATAATTGGTCCATTAGATGAAAGTAGACGATGTGGTAATTAATAAACGTTAGTAATGAATGACTAATGCTTGCTGAGTATATATGTAGGTATGGAATGTTGCGTTGTGATCATGTGAGCAAATAAAATGAAAAAAAATTAACAATAAATAAAATGCGAGAAAATTTACGAAAAGTTTATGTTCAACTAGCGGCCGGCCGTGGTTTCGCCCACGTGGTTCCCGTGCCCGTGGGAATATCGGAATAAAAAGTATCCTATCTGTTAATCCAGACTATCTACTATCTGTGAGCCAAATTACATCCAAATCCGTTCAGTAGTTTTGAGTTTATTTTAACTTTAATATTTACATTAACATAAAAAATATACTTGTAACCTTCGATCATGATCGAAGCTTGTAACGCTGCCTTATTTCTACCCTGTAACGCCCCTTTTTTCCACGGGAACGGAGACTACGCGGGTGAATTGTAGATACAATAAAACAGATAAAGTTTCAATAATTCAACGGCTGAACGGATTTGGATAAAATTTGGTAGGTAGATAGATAGATAGATTAGGATCTGGACTAACATTATAGATTAATTTTCATCTCGAAATAATGCGATCGTAGTACCTACTTAGCAGGCAAAAGCTTGTGTTTGATAAAAGTCTTTTTGAAATAAAACAACTTTTACGGATATCAAACGCGCTATATTTCCACGAACAAAGTTGTAATTGTCCGTATTTTTTAAGTTTTTTAGGGGTTTTTTGATTTTCCCGACGTTTCGGCACCTTTACAGCTGCCGTGGTCTTTTTGTCTTTTTGTGGAAAATGTTCACTTTTTCGGTATTTGTAATTCGAATATGGGTAGAAATTCGAAAAAAGTTTATAAGATAAAAAGTTGTAGAAAATTTTATGACCTTTCATTACATGGAAGATAATTTTGCTCTACGACGCACCGTTTTGAATTATTAGCGAAATACTGAAAAGTGGGACCTTCCCCCCCTCGTCCCCCCGTCCCCGTCCCCGTCCTCCCACTTCTTCGCGCGCATCTCCTATCTTATCCAAGTCTGTCCGGGAGAGGCTCGCATCTATCTTCAGCCTTATCAATACTTAACATCAGGTATGATGAAGGATAAGAGCCTCGCCGTCGTTCATAATAAAATAATAAAAAAAGTTTACTCCCTAAGCACCCTGAACAACTTTTTGAAGAAAATCGCTTAGGTTCCAACTCACGCACTCTACAAGTACATTATTGGGTGGGCTTTTACGCTATTAGTTGGTTAGGTATCACTATAACGAAAAATGACTTTTATTATCATTAGCTGGGATTTGATAACCGCTTGTGTAAGATAAGAAAAATCACCTGATGATGTTTTTATCAAACAAATACATTCAGTTTTCGTGTACAGTCAGAATCATATTATGAGTTATACATAGATATATGCGTTTAATCAGTCTCTTATCAGACCATACACTGTACTGCCATTCCTATTCCATTATGTACTACCTAGCTGCCAAGTGTTACGTCACTCACTAACCATGATAAAAAATGCTAGCAGTTAAAATAAAACAAACAAAAAGGATTTATATGCAATATTTGCATTGTTCTGGTGCATTGCGTTTTTGCAATAGAATTAAATTTATCGTATACGTAATAAAACTTTTCTAAAGATATAAACAGGTACATAATACATAAAAAGGTACCATCAGCCTTACCAATACTTAACATCAGGTATGATAAATAAATAAATAATAAATATTTCCATACAATCACACCAATTATCTAGCCCACGTTAAGTATCATGAAGAACTTGTGTTATGGATACTAGATAACGGATAAACATACTTATATACATTTTTTTTTGTAAATAGACGTGTTCATGCACACAAATATTTGTCTTGTCCGGGGATCGAACCCGGGACCTCTGGCGCAGAAGGTGGGGTTAGTACCCCTGCGCCAAACAGGTCGTCATGATGAAGACTAAGAGTATCCCCGTCGTTCATAAAACAAAACCTATACTTACCTACCTATGTGTTTCTTGTTTCTACATCGAGCGAGTATGTAAAACTGAATTTAAATAATAACTAGTAAATGGTTACCACAATCCAAGGAACGTACGATGCTACCTAATATATTTAAAATGCCCTATAATTAAAATTGTAATTTATAAGGCCTGCGCAGACGAGGGACTTTAGTCCGCCGACATATCCTAAATGTGGTAACTTTCGCCGCGAATACCACGTATATCGACGGTGATTCCACTCTTGAAGGTCTCGCGAGGAATCAGGAATCGCTAGATAGCTTCATGGGCAGAATAACCTTAGTTTTTGTTGAATTCGCAGCGACTTTTAGGTTATGTCGGCGGACAAAAGTCCCTCGTCTGCGCAGGCCTATAGACAAATGAAGATTAAAAACATACGTATGACTTGAATTGATTTGTAATGATAGGAAACAACATCTTATAACTGCGCGTTCTTCCAATGTTTTATGTACTCGTGTATTTCCTCGGAAATAATACTCAATATTGTTAAACCTTGAACAAGGAGATCAGGAACTGTGTACCACCTGTGGCGGTCGATTATTACGGGTCATTATCGTGCAAACCTGGCTATTATGTCATTATAAATAAGCACCATTATGGCATGTGACAGCCACAACCTACTTCTATCACTGCGTTTAAAGAAGATAAACGTTTATTGACATAAGATTCTGTTATGTCACCTTGTGGGATGTTTGCAGGGGCGTCTGGGTGCAACCATGGCTTACTATTTGTACTAAATGTTTGATATTGATTTTTCTGGTTATTACTTTTATTAAAATATTAACGACAATTGCAGATAATAGCACAATTTAATATTGTATTGTAATTGTATGGGGAACCTGTAGTTGCTATCGATCTTTTTTTTTAACTAGCAGGCAAAAGTAATGCAAGTTATAAGTTGTACCTACTTACTGATGAAATTGAGATATTCTATGTGAGATAAAAAAGAATATTCAAAATTATTTATCAATTTGCACTCAAACTTATTGTCATGAAATTGTTAATACATAAACATAATATTAGTTTATTCCACTGTTGTTTATTTATCTTTATAAATTTTGTAGTAAGATCTATAAAATCGGTCAAACTGATCAATACGCGTATGATCAGTAAACTAATATAATATAATGGCGTCCGATAACTGGAACCTACCTAACTGGTCCGACTGGTTATGGTAATTAACTAACCACACTTTAACTATTTACAACAGTGATTTCAAAGTGTGGATTGCGACCCCTTGGGGGTCGCAAAGCTTCTGTCGGGGGGTCGGTCGCGAGATGTCGTGAGAAAAAAAAAGTTTATAAAGAAAGATCTATTTAAAAAATGTTTGCAAAAGAATATTCTAATACGTAAACGTTTATATTTTAATACAAACAATATTTATATTCGAATCATCACCCACTCATGCATACGCATACAAAATATTGTATGGAATAATTAAGTATATATATAACATAATAACATACATGAAAAAAGCTAAATATTTTTGCATACTTACTAAGGGGGTCGCGTCATGAAAGAGAATGAAAACACTGATTTAAAATATTTGCTTATTAATCAAACTTACCTTTTTACATCAATAATATAAGAAATAACTCTTACGTCATTTTAATCCTAAAATATGAGCGAAATGTAAAAAAAAAAACAAATTATTGTAGATGAGTATCGTAATATATTTCAAAATCAAAATCAAAATCAATATCATTTATTCAGTCTAGGCTGTTACAAGCACTTATGAACGTCAAAGAAGCTACGCCATCGGTTCACAAACCCTACGGCGGGAGACCTTGTAACGAGAAGAACCAGCAAGAAACTCGTCAAGGGCTGTTTTTTTCTCCCTGTTTTATTTCATACAGAGTCGTCAAATTGAAAAGTGACCTTAACATATCAGTAAGGTCAATTTCCATCACAAAAGGAAAATACTAATGAAAATATTACATTTTATGGTTATTGTAAACGTAAACAATTTTTAACTGGCAAAGAAAGACTTGTCTATCATACATTACAACATTTCCCGCACCACAAGACTACTACACTGCAAGTTGTGAGGTACATACAGGTCAGTATCAATTTATTTTAGATAAAAATATTTAGGCTTTAAGCACAGCATTAAGATAAGCAGACTGAGGTAGACCCATTTCCGCTGGCGGCACCCGTTCACGAGCATGACGCATGAACCAGCCATCGCTTCGCTCAACCATATTTTAGGGAACGTAACGACCCGCCTCACACGACACCGCCGAAGAAACGTTTGAGTGAGCATGGCGTACTTCAGGTACTTATGTTAAGCTGCATAAATATAAAAAAAACACAATGGCAACATCAAAAAAAGAAAGATAAAAGTGCCTTAATGTAAGACACAACACAACCTACAATGTCACTAGAAGACGCATCAGCTGGGTCACAATCTCAATCGTAATTAAAGTTAAAAAAAATAAATAAAAAAAGCTTTTATATATTTGGAATAATTGAAAACATAATTTAGCTTTGTTTACTCTGATCAAGCAGTGCCACGCATCTCAACTCAAAACATCATAAATAACATAAAATCAAAACAACATATATCTCTACACATTTTAACACAAACAAACATGAGCAGACCCATCCCGCATTTAACAAGCGTCATCGTTAAATACCACAATATTTACAATTATCTATACGCTAAGTATATGGATAACGATAACTTGATACATTTGTAGCGTTAACAAATTATCTAACTTACAAAAGTTCGATAATTTGTTAACGCTACAAATGTATCAAGACAAATCTAATATATAAAATTCTCGTGTCACAGTTTTCGTTCCCATACTCCTCCGAAACGGCTTGACCGATTCTCATGAAATTTTGTGAGCGTATTGAGTAGGTCTGAGAATCGGCTACTATCTATTTTTTATCCCGAAATTCCGCGGGAGCGAAGCCCCGGGGCACAGCTAGTAATCTATATAAAATTGCTTCTTACTACTTATATATTAAGTGGTATGTATTTACTGAATTAGTAAACGTCAGTTACAGATTAAGTGATAATATTAATCTGTAATTAACACATAATTATTATGTTTTGATAAATACGTTGTACTAGTCGATCTATCAAAGTATCAGATACCGCGTGCTAATATAAACGTCGATACGCTTCACGGTCTTTGCTAATGTCAAGTGCAAGTTACGTAGTGCGCCGCTGGTTTTCTTTTAGGTATGCAGGTAGTCTGTCAGTATCAAAAATATATTTATACTTTGTACCTATACAGGATATGAATATGATGGTAATTACTTCAGAGTATTTTGCCCAGAAGTTTTCAATTTTCAGTTCTTGATTAGGTTGGTAGAAAAAAATATTAGACGATTCAAAAGTACTTACTAAAATAATAACTATGACTCTCCGTAACATTGCATTCCGCTTCATACACTAATCGACTAATGTATAGACTCATTCATTAGCTACTGTAGTATTTCTTTTTCTACTATTTTCTATATTTATCATTGTCATTTGCTCGTTTGAGGAAAGCCTCAATTCAATTAATAATAGTACCTAATTATTTGTTTATAATCTAAGTCATGAATTGCTGGTGAAAATGAAAATATTCTTTATTCAATTGAGCATATTACACGTATTTTTGAATTGTCAGTTTTGCCCTACCACTAGTTTCAGACTCTTTTAGCTGACAATAAAAAACGGGCGCAAAAACTTACCAGCTTTATCAAATGTAAATAATGGAATGGTATTTACAAATAATATACCAAATACAAATCAATCAAAGTATTATTTGATTTGACAAATAAATAACATAGACCTTAGTCAGTTCCATCAGTTCTATCCTTGACAGTCATTTATAGAGATAGATTTATAGAGATATATAATCTTGTACTTTGTAATAACCCTTGCTCATGAGCGTCTTTTTAACATGTTTTTTGAATTTATGCAAAGGTAGTTCAATCACATCTTGTAGAACTTTATCAAAAATTGCTATGCCATTCCCCAAAAACGAGCCTCTAATTTTTTCAAGTCTAAACTCAAAATTTTGTAACGGCAAGCTTGTTTCCTTATATATACGATGTTCTCATAGATTGTATTGTCCTGCCAATGTTAATATATTAATTTCTTTAAACAGGTCTCTTAAAGAATCTCTGCACCTAAGATTGTTAATGGCGTGCACTGCACGTTTTTGATGTATAAATACATTATCAATATTGGCTGCTGATCCCCATCATAACAGGCCATAGGACATTAGACTATGAAAGTAACTAAAGTAAACTAGTCTTGCCGTTTCAATATCAGTTAAAAGCCTTATCTTTTTTTACAGCAAAGACCGCAGAACTGAGTCTACTCGACAAGGTTTCAATATGTGGATCCCATTGTAGTCGTGAATCTAAAGTAATACCAAGAAATTTCGTGGTAAATATTAAACAAGAAAATAGCATTGTAAAATGTTATAAATTAAAAATTAAAAAGTTATAAATTTCGTGGTCTCAACTAACTCGACTACATCTGCATTCAAATTAATATGCATATCAACCAGCCTTACATTAGAAAGTAAGAATTTACTGACAAATTATTAGCATTGAACCAATGTGCAAATTTAGAGATAGTACTATTTACATCGTCAGACAGAACAATTATTCCCTCTATCCATTTTGAAAATTAAAGAGGTAACATCTGCAAAAAGTACCGTCTCACATAAATGATTCGCGTAGTAAGGTAGGTCATTAAATAAATTAGAAATAGTGGAGGACCCAATATTGGGCCTTTGGGCACGTTCAATCACTTTCTGATTTTTGTTACATAGGTATGATTGCAAAAGACTAACTGATTTATTAGATACACCATAATGTTCTAACTTCATCAAAAGTGTTCGGTGATCAACGCAGTCGATAGCTTTAGACAGATCACAGAATACACCAATTACGTCCTGCTTGCCCTCCCAGGCATAAAAAAAAATTTGTTTGTGAAGTGCAATACCAGCATCGGTATTGCACTTCAACTGTATGCACCTTTACAAAATCCGAACTGAGTTTTATGAAGAATTTGATTAGATGTAAAATAATTAACTAATTGCAAATTTGCAAATTTACTGTTTCAAAACGTCTACTGAGTGCCGGTAGGGTGATATCGGTCTAAAGTTGGTGGGACCACTTTTGTTCCCAGATTTAAAAAGCGGAATTAATTTACTATATTTGATGAGATCGGGAAAAATATCGTCATCTACGCATTGATTAAAAATAAAAGTTGGAAAAGGAGCTATTTTAACAATTATTGATTGAATCACACTGGTTGAAATAAATAACACATAAATCTTCAGTTTTTCTAATATTTATTGTCTTATATGCTTTAAAGATGTCATCACTATTAATATGTTTAAAATTGAAAGCTGTGTTACACCTATCAACAGATGACTCCAAGAGGGCAGCAGCAATGTTTCGACAGGAATGTTAATTACTCGTAGTTTCAGAGGGTACCCGAGAAAAGAAATCTTCAAAAACACCGGTAGTCTGATTGTCAGATTTAACAGTTTTATTAGGTATTGACTTTAATAGAGAAGGATTTCATATGATTTTTGTTTTCCCAGTTTCTAGGTTAATAATATTGCAAGTAGCCTTGATTTTGTTATCAGCTAATTTGATTTTATTTGCAATGTAAGTAGACTTAGCAATAGCACACACTCTTTTAAATGTTTTAGAATAATTCCTGACATATTCAATAAAGTGAGAATCACAGGAAGTGTTCTTTAATGCATAGAGCTCGTATAATTTCCTTCTACTTGTATAAATTCCTGCTGTGGCCCAATCACTAGACTTAATTTTATCAGTATTACAGACGATCACTTTTTGTTTGAATGTGTTACAAAATTCACTACGAACCACCCCGAATAAATGATTATAAAGATACTTCCAAAGAAAGAGCTGGTAAAGTGAAGGCTAAGTCCCCGTCCTAAATAAAAAATAAAAATAAAGTTTCAATTTTATCATTACCATTTTTTCTAAATTTATCAATGCCCATTTTGTTATTGGCCTACATATTATTTTTCTTTTAGGACAGACATTATGGTGCTCTATAGAGGCTAGTTGTCCCCTATAGTCAGATTTAATCAAATTTATTATTGAATTTTCAACAACATAACAATTTGAAAAAAAATTGTCTAAAAAAGATGTAGGTGTAATACGTGTAGGTTCATTAACCGTATGCAACAGATTAAATGATTTAAATTTTAAAAATGTTCTCGATAATTGGGACAATTTTAGGTCTAAAATGTCTACATTATAGTCCACTAATATACATTCTACAACATATATATTTTATTAGTCTGACCGCGGAGATTTACAAGTCATTCTTAATACTTCCTCCATAGTGGACTCAAACTCTTTGGGGGTATTTAAACACATATTACAATTATTTGGTCTAGCTCCACACAAGATTTGTGGCCAACGCATCGCATACGTTTTCAGAAACATTTGGCGCAGGGGTACTAAACCCGCCTTCTGCGCCAGAGGTCCCGGGTTCGATCCCCGGACAAGACAAATATGTGTGTTCATGAACATGTCTATTTGTCTTGGTCTGGGTGATTAATATGTATATTATGTATGTATTTACAAAAAAAGTATATAAGTAAGTTTATCCGTTATCTAGTTTCCATAACACAAGTTCTTCATGAAACTCAACGTGGGCTAGTTAATTGGTGTGATTGTATGCAACTATTTATTGTTGTTGTCTTTCATCAACATTATTCATCAGTTTCATTTCATCGCTCACTCGACAAATTATAATTTTTTTATAAAGAAAAAGAAGTTCGAGTCCTGTCTGAGAACAACTTTTGACCGAGTCGATGTTTTCAAATACTTTCTGTAAAAAAAATATCATTAGAATAATATAGCATTGAAAATGCAAAAAACTTAAAAACCATAAATAACTCGACAAATGTTTAACATAACAAGAATACACAGTCTTTAAAAATTAAATTGTTAGTCGCGAAAAACTTTCGGAATAACATTTTCTTTAGCACGTGAAAAAAGAAGAGGCCATTATTTTGCTGATCTTCAAAATTGAAAACTTATTTTTTGTGTTTGGTTTGGATTCAAAAGTTGACAAAACATTTTATTTACAACTAATATTGGTGGGAGTGTATCCTAATTCAAATGACATGATAACGCGACTAATTACTTCGTTTTACATAATTTATCAGATGACGTAATACGAAGGTCGTTGTAACCTTATATCATTAACATTGTTGATTGTTTATTTTAATTGAATGTTAAACTTTGACACTGATTTGTTTTTGCTTGTATCCGTTCTATGATCGTTAGAAATTATCAATTAATTACCCCAATTGAGGAACCCGTGTCGCAGTTTTTTGCGTGTTCCGCCTGCGATTGTTGAGGTTAAGCAACTTTCGCAACGGTCGGTTACGGGATGGGTGACCAAAATTGACTATCTCGAGCTCCGCCGTGCTTCTCAAGGCACGTTAAGCCGTTGGTCCCGGCTGCATTTTCAGTCGTTAAAATAAAACCCACCAATCCGCATTGGGCCCGCGTGATGGGTCATAGTGACCCATTCTCCTTATCCATCTTTAAGGAAGGCCAGTGCCGCAACAGTGGGGACATTAAAAATGGCTGATGACAACTCCAATTGAATTGGTGACTTCTTTATAACGAATAACAAGTTTATAATAATAATTGTCAATCTAATACCTAGTTTCAAAATAAACGTTTTAAATTATGGTTAAAGTAGCTTTACAGCAATATCAGGATCAATCGTATCAAAAATAATCAGTGAAAATACATAAAAAAATATACCCTGCTTCTCTTTTTGAAGTGGGTTTAAAATAAATACTTCGACAAAATCAATAAATTTACCAGTTTTTTTCACCAATTGGTAGAAAACTCGTAATTCAAGAATTCATCTTCTTACAATGCCAGTAAGTTATCCTCGAGGCCAGGAACCAGCTGGTTGACTAGTGTACGGATTAAAACCGGTCAATCAATAATTGTGACGTATGTGGGTACACACGTTGACCTGATGGGTATACCTGTTCAGTATTTTACGGAACCAAGGCTCGCTGCGCAGGCCACTTTTTTATATAGTACCTACACGCAAATCTGACGAATCGATCGCGTAGCTTGTGTTTAATATTTAGGTGCTTGTTTGTTGGTATGATGTAAGGTTGTAACATTTGCAATCGAAAATACTTATCTCAGACTCAGACCCAGGTTTGGAAAGATTATTTGGACTAGGAATTAATTAAACACTTGCCATTTTTGTTGCCTGAAAAACATAAGTATCTACATCTTATGTTTTGGCGCGCACTGTTCATTGAAATAAAACAACTTTTACGGTTATCAAACGCGCTATATTTCCACGAACTAAGTTGTAATTGTCCGTATTACAATAACTAGATACTTATTTCAATAAGTATCTAGTTATTTACCTTCACCTACTTATATGTTTAGCACACGATCTACCTTTTCTAGGATCTTTGACTCTTTTGGAGACTTATTCTATATTTTTTAAAACAAGTTTACGATATTGCATTTTTATGATAATTTTTTATCGACAAAAAATTTAGTACGTACACACATCGTGAATTCGTGACGTAGGTAGTCGTAACCAATACAAACAAAGTAATAAAAAACGTCAACACTAATAAATAACTCGAGTTTTGCAAATGACATTTACTGTCTCGAGACTGTCAATCAAAAATATTAGCTATGATTTTGAATTTTTGCATTTTTCAATGCTATTTTTATACTTATGGTAAATTTTAAATAGAAAAATATTGGAAAAAATTAACTCGGCCACAAGTGAATTCTCAGACGGGAATCGAACCCGCGATCTTTGGAAATCCGGTCCAATGCTCTAACCGCTGAGCTACCGAGACTTGCGAACCACCGTCGAAATTTTATGTAACAACGCTGGCCTACAGCGTATTAAAAATATAAAAGTATTGGAGAATTTCGACGGTGGTTAAGCTATAAGAAAGCTATAAGAAAAACTTGAAATCTTGCCTTCTAAAATTATTCATAATAATGAATAACAATGATTTGCAGTTGTTTTTTTCACATTTTTAGATAAAAATTGAATCAGGCAATACACACGCACATTCTGAAATTCGTGCCATAAGCATTATAATTATATTTTACGGATATCAAAGACCAACAGCTGAGGTATTACAAAATGGTATACATTACCTATATACCCAGACAAACAGACATTTTCATTCACACACAACCCTTAATTATTTGTCGCGGTTCCGAGTGGGAATCGAACCCACCACTCCTAGCGCAGAAGCGACAGAAAATAGGATTAGGAGAACTGCACCGTTGTTGATCTCTCGAGTGTAGCTTTGTCAAGAAAAGTTTACCTTATTTTTGTTATTGTTTCAACTCGTTTTCTAACGACATTGTCAATATTCGCTATTTATTACATTCATAAGGTTATTCAACTTCAAATTGAGTCGTTTTTATAATATTATATCAAACCTAGTAGATACTGTGTTAAAATTGAATACTAGAGAACCTCTCGCAACTTCGTTCATGTCAACGAAGAATTGTAGTGATATATTAACGAAGTATCTTTTTCAAGAATTGAGCCTTCAAAAGCAAGAGAAAAATTTAACGATATCGCCTCGTAGTTCCGTGGATTAGCAAATCATAACGAACTTATCTTGTCTAGCATTGTATAACAAATATAAAAAAATAATGACGCATTCTCAATGCGCAAAAAAGGTTTTGAATCTTCAACGCTAATCACTACTAAGTATTTATGAACTTGCTGATTATTCTTGAATTCGACCTTTAAAAATAGTTTTCCAAACAATCGAATTTTTGGTTATATTTAACGTGGATACGAGTGTCTACACTAGCGTGACATCACAAGTAAAACATCAAGCAAACACGGAAACCATACATTTCCACCTATTTAACAAGATTTTGCGAAACACCCAAATGAAACGTCCCGGAGGCTACCAACCTTAACCAGCTTATTTTGACCCAGGGAATGACTGTGCCAAGTTTCATACTAATCGTTTCGGATAGAACCCAGAATGCGCTCTTCGTTGTTAGCAGTAAAATAAAAATTGAAGGTACGCGGATGCGATGTTCACAAATATTTTATCGCTACTTATTGTGTGAAGGTTTTTGAAAGCTATATTTTTTGAAATCTCCATCATATAGGCTTTACTAGTATATTTTTTGTTTGCAAATAAAAGACTATTTTATTAATTATAAATATAATTATACTTAAAGTATGACTTTAAGTAGTGTAAGTTTCAATTTCAAGAAACTACTCTTAATCGGCTTATATTGACCCAAGTACAACTGTGCCAAGTTTCAAACTTGTGTCAAAAAATGGAAGGGTTATGCACTAAACTCCTCTACTACTAGAAATAATGATGATTATGAAATCAATAGGTGTACAAACGTCATGTCTCTTAAAAACAAGAGGCCATGCTTGATGTCATCATCCGCATGTCTAGCAACTAGCAAAATATTAAATAAAATTGCCTCTTATTCAAACGTCAGTCAAGCATCACCAGCATGCATGAAATGCAAAATGCAGAATTTTTCACATCTAACCAAACAAACCAAAATAATACATTCTTGGGCATTATTAGATAAAAATTAGTATAGTAAGTATATAAGGCAGTATCTATTTTCCATTATTCCATGCAATACCGTAATTATTTGCAGTGTTGGAATTGCTAGAATAATGAAGTCTTACCAGGATATAAACCAGTATTCAACTGTTAAACACATAGATCTCATCGCATCTTATTCCCAATAATTTTCAATAAGCAGAGTAAAAAAGTTGTTACACGAACGATCTCTTAAATCTAAGTACTTAATAACGTAACCAGATGTGTTTTTATGTAAACACTCAGTTTTAGGATGTCTGTCAATGGAATTTTCCTTATGAATTCATATTTATCGCAAAGCACACATCTCGGCGATTACTTTGAACAAAAGTGCTTTTTGCAACGCGGTTGCTAATAGAATATGTAAAAAATTGGCTGACGTCTCTGTAATAGAATAGCATGTTTATTTATTTATAGAACTCACTTTTGTGAGAAACTAATAGTTATATTGTATGTGATGGGTATGGTATTGGTAATGTACGAATTTAGCCCAATATTTCTAAGGCTTGCTAATTACTTGTTGGAATTATTTTTCCTATCAAATAAGCGACCATATATTTGGATGGCCCGATGACGCAATGAAGTACGTCTACAAAACATGCAGACAGGTTCGGTCTCACCTGAAACATATCTTTATTATCTCTACTAATGTTAGAGGCAACTAAGCTATAATATGCTTTTGTTGCATTTTACTAAACGGTGGTGTTCAATCAGGGGTGCGATTGCATAAGGTGATCGTATTCATTTGACAGTTCATATCGTATTCGATCGACTGCAATTTGAATGAATGAAAGAAAGAAAGAAAAACATTTATTAGCCAAATACACACAGGAGATAAGATACACACACACACAATAATACAAGAAGCTACAATTTAGAAGTTACAATATCATTACTTACAGGAAAATCAAATTAATATGAGCGGGGCCAATAAATACCCCGTCTCAGCATAATGCTACTGAGCCACTAATAGATGTGCAAAGTGACCCAGTAGCGCTGTTATTCTGACGGGGTTACAACAAAGGACACAGACAGTCAAACACAAGTAAAATAATAATAGATAAAGAACAAAATGTAAAATTATAATAAGCAATAAAAATGTATAAATATAAAATTTCATACAAGTAAATAAATAAAATGACATATAATATGATACAATATGAACTGTCAAATAAATACGATTGACTTTACACAATCGCCTAGCAGTTTGCTCAGTGACATTGGTTCTGGTATCCGTAACACAAGTATTATTACTACTTTTTAAATTATTATTACATATCTTATCTCGAAAATCAGATTATTAATAACGTATGTTTGATATTTATTTTCTTGTCTGTTCCTCAGGTTTGAGCTCCGGCGCACCCTGATGGTGTGGAACTCCGGTCTAGCCGCTTTTAGCATCATGGGTGCTTGCCGGACGCTGCCCGAATTCGTGCACGTCCTCAGGAACCACGGCTTATACTACTCCATTTGTGTGCCAAGGTAAGATTTATTTTGCTATCATTTGACTACGAACTTACTTCTTTCTTTTTCTTTGGGAGAATGCATTTCTGCATGCCTCGCCGGCTTGCTAGAGGCATTTTTAAATGTGGGACGTGCAAAAGTACCCATAAAAAAATTGGTCCAATAAAGAACCATGTGGAAAGCAAGCTTTGGTACCTAAGATTTAGCATGCTTGCACAGAAAGTGTCTCCCAGTCTCGCTTTGAAGAAACCCAAGTTGTAACATTCTGGGAGTACTTTCTTCAGGCTCCAGTCATTAGGCAGGCCGCACATCGCTCCGTCACACGTAAGTGTTCACAAAAGGAAAAAAATATTTTTGTTAAGAACTTGTTATTGCAAAATATTTACAAACGTCCATTCGCAACCAACGAAGTAAAACTTATCAAAAAAATATGTGCTTTAATAGGAGCCAGGACAGGTTTAATTACGTCAAAAAATTTAAAAGATATTTAAAAATTAACCTTTTAATAGTTTATTTATGCCGTATTTTGTGCGAGGCCTCGATAGCTATTAATTTTGTCGAATGATACGATAATTATTATTCGCCGCCGCGCCTATCAACCATCCAACCTCCTAGTTTTTACGTTATACTTAGTTTTAGAGTTTGTTTGAACGCGCTAATCTAATGTACTGTAGACTAATGGTAATGAAGTTCTTCAAATAGTACAGTTATAAAACGCTTTTATTGCCCTTTTTCTATGCTTTCATTAGAAAATTAATTATTGGGGAATCTCCAATTTTCCTTCCTTTAAATCGAGATAATCGAGACGAGGGCATTTTCCTCCATGTTTTTGTAGTAATACTAAACGCTTATTTGATTTTGATCCCTCAACGAGCTGAACACCTAAGGTACTTCACGTCGAATTAAAAGACGAAAAATGCTCGTTTTAATGCTGACATTTATATTTACTCACCTATTCAATTTCTTTCTGGATTGACAGAATAATCTTTCACTATAGTCTGAAACTATTGTAATCATAACTTTAAATTTGTCATAAACTTCATCAAATTACATAATTATACTACATCTAACCCAGTGTTTCATAAGATCTGCAAAATTAAAGCAACAGAAATAGCTTTCAATCAATAACATCAGCTTGACGCTGCCCGTAGACACATGCTGCAACAATGGAGGCACCTCCAGCACCAGCTGGCACAGAGCCAATAGCTTTTATAAGCTTAGGTTAGGGATATTGTTAGGCAATATCTAGTAGATCATCCACAAATAACGACAAACAAAATTATTAACTCAGGAGAAAATTTATGTAGGCTTCTGTAAATGTCTTTTTTAATGATTCTTGTATATTAAAGTCGAAGATCTTATATAATCTAGCTGTACGATAAAGCAATTCACTTATACTTGCCACTCTTTGTCTCAAAAAACAAGATCAAGGATCTAATGAAGAGCCTCCTTTCACGGTTTTTATTTAAGACCGAAATCCTTTTACGCAAAATTTGCTGAAACTAAAGTGAGTGTTCGAATTAAGATTGTTGTGCACAATATAAAAGCGGCGTAACTTTCCTTTGGACAAAAATTATTGCGCCTTCAATTAAGGAATCTCTGTCGTAAGAAATAATTAAAACCTTTCTTATTCCTGTTAGAACTGATCTATTATGATTATGAAACATTAAACTGTTTTATGCATAAGTTCATGACAATAGAATTGCATGATTGATGACATCAAAATGTTTTCGCGTGTTATGTTGTGCATTTTATCCTGATTTATCGTCACTAGCCGCTCCTACCCTACATACAGCTCTTCTCTCTGATCTTTTAACAATTGTCTTGATAAGTTAACGCAACATTTGCATCTGATACTCTGGTCCGGAGCATGTTTTAGAGATAATCCTGATATTATTCTTAAAATGTATTATTTTGTCTTGTCCCATTCCGTATTCGATCAAGGCTTTCTTGATTTAATTTCGTATTAATATTTAAAAAAAAAATCTTTCTACTTAATTCAGACATAGACTTGTTCATATTTATACTGACAAGTAAATGATATGTCTCGTCAATATGATCTTCCGTCAATTCTCACGTATGCCGTGGTTCTATTTTACGTGGCTCACGTAGGTATTCGGCGGCCGTTTCACACGTGCTTTCGACGCGATATTCTGCTCGCGTCACCGGGCGAAAGCAAACATTGCGCTGTTGTCCAATTTGATTGCTGGGATTAAAGTGACGTAGGTTGCTACTTCCTATGGCTCCTCTGTAATCGATACTGAAGTTGGAATGATACAATAAGACCCATTTTAATCAACTGATTAACCGACCGATTACGCCTAACATTATTTACGTTAATGATTTTTTTATTTTTTTGCATTTGCAATGCTATTTTTATACTTACTTATGATAAATTTTAAATAGAAAAAGTTGGAAAAAATAAAGAAGTGAAAAAATCTCAAATGGGACCATCTGAGATTTCACTTGTGGCCGAGTTGATTTTTTTCCAATATTTTTCTATATATAAATTATCATAAGTATCATTGAAACGTCATTGCATTTCAGCCGTTTATGAAATAGGGTGAATCAGAACGATGATTTAAACCACGATTCTCTAATCGACAAGTAGTGAAATTAGCTCTAACTTATGCTGATTTTAGGTGTAGGTATTTAGGCTGACTTCAGGAAAAATATCATACTGTCAACTATTCAGTTAAACGGCCGGCATTAAATAAAAGGGGAAGTTGAAGTAAAACGGGATAATGACGTGAAAACCAGTTGATTTGGTAGACATTTGTTTAATGTATACAATTTAAACGTGCACAGAATTGTTCATTAAAATTCTACGCATGCTTGATCTAAATATTTAGGCTTATACTTATAACTTAACAGCGCAGAACAAAATGTAGATCCTGTGGCAAATTTTACGAGTAAATAACAAACCTTATGCCCGTGTTCAAATCTACATAATTTAGTACTTCGATGGTAGTTTACCAGCTTTATTTGGCAGGGAATTGAGATAAATAGATTTATTTACATATTGCCATGTTTCTCAGTCCGCTTACGTCAAACCATCATCCAATCCTATACGTTGTTTTGTCAACAGAATAAACTAACCTGTCAAGTGAATGCTAAAAGTTGTCAGAAACGTCTGTGTAATATTAAAATATACTTAATCTTTTATTTCTTTAGTTCAAAGTTAAAGATGTTAATTTAATTTTCGAGGTCGTCTTTTAACCATTGTTCTGTCCGAGATATTTATTTGTAGTATTTTTTACATTTAGCACAAAGGAATTATATAGCTAGAAAAAGTAACATACCTAACTACTATTACCTATACTATAATAAAAAATATGCTTTGTGTGTGGTTGTTCGCGAAAAACTAGCACTTAAATTGTTTTTGCTAGCTTAGCTACCCATACATAGATGTGATGCTGACGTCAATTTCTCAACAAGTTGCTTCAACTTTTTTCAGCATGTCTATAGACATACATACTGATACATACTGACTATGGATCATAATTATTAATGTTTAAAATCAACCCTAAACCAGGATATTTGCTGATAAAATTGTTATGGTAATGATAATAGAAAATTGACGTAGTTACGTGTGGCTATTTCCTATGCATGTGGTATCTCCTTGAAAAGCAAGACCTGCCATACTTACGCTAATTGATAAGTGTACCTAAATATTTGTTTAATTCTGTGCTGATAATTATTATTGTTTATCTCCTTTTTACCTTTGGTCGCTATTCAATTAAATGTTTCTTTCAGTTCATAATCTAACTGTTTTTATCGATAACCCCTCTTTGTTTATAATGTTGGCGTAATCGCCTTAGATAATATTATCATGTGTGGCGATGTCAAATATTGCAGTGTGTTCGATTTTATCTGTATCATTGGTAGGTACGCTCGTGGCCTATGGCTTCTCTTTCATTAGAGTCAGTGACACTGCACGGCCAAATCGATCAGTATTGAACTTTTGTACCCGAGACTCGTGCACTATTAGATACCTAAGTGGTAGCGCGTGCGTATGAACTATCTCAACCAGCCGGTATCTACGAGAGTTTTTGGCGGCGTCTGCATTCCCATTTTCTTCATAGCAAATCGATATTTTGTTGACTGGAGTTAAAATCTCTTTTTGCACACTCGAATCTATGTAGTTCCATTTTCTGCCCCGTGTCTGTCTACTTATATTCGTATCGCGGTGTAGGTCTTGACGGGTAACTCGTTCTGTTAAAAGATGTTCTATTTCTGTATAGATTTACGTTGCACATCCGCAAACCAAACTCATTTCCTAAAATAATTTAAATTTGTAGTGTTACATCACATCATATTATTACACCCATAAAATTAAAAATACTTAACCACTTTCTAAGATGTATGAGCATGAATAAGGTTTTACGACTTCATTAAATAGAAAAGGCGGGTGCTTCGCGATTTATCCGTTTATTAGCCAGTAACTACCATACCTAATTGTGATATAATTGTACACTTAAAGATGTCTCAGAATAAACAAGCTCCTTGTTTCAACTTCCGTTTTGTGTTGCATAAATTGAGATTATTTTTTTTGTAAATCATCCAGTTATTTCACGAAAGTAGGACAGAAAAACTAGTCTCTAATTAGTAATTAATCAATGAATGGCGAAGCGAGAACGAGTACAAATAAACACTAATTGGTATGATTTGATGAAACAAATGAAGCAAATGAAAACGTTACCTTAGTTACTTAGTAGTTGAAGATAATGATATAATAATTGAGATTAGTCATGGATTTCATTGAAAACCAAGTCGCAAGCTAGGGAGATACGCCAATTTAAAAGACATCAGTTGAAAGTTCAGTCGTGTCAGCATTTAGTGCCTACTAAAGTTCCCTGGCGCGCTTCCAACGATGTTGTGTTGGTTGTATTTATGTTGCTACTGGCCAACCGTCTTTCATTGAGCGAAGTCATTCATAGTGGCTGAAAGTACTACCCATTCTCCGAAAACGAAACACTTTCATTCCTCGACTGGGTTTTACTGTTTTAAAAGCCTTGTTTGTAAACAGCTTGTTAGACTGGTTGGTGGGTTAATTACGTCAGTACGGGTATTGCCTTTCTTTTTTAAATGTTAAGCGCCTTTTTCATAACTATTTATTTTTTCCTTGATGACTTTTCTGTTTCTTGTTCTTGGTGTAAAAATAATCTTTTTTATATGAACGACGGGGAGACTCTTAGCCTTCATCATACCTGATGTTAAGTATTGATAAGGCTGAAGATGAAGCGAGCCTCTCCCGGAATCCTCAATCAATGAAGAACGCATTTGGTTTCGGGATTCGTCTCGCGTAGAGATATTGAGCGAACTTTTAAATTCATGAGCTAAATGTCCGGGTGAACGTTCAACCAATGGTGGGATGGAAGCCATTTTAATCTAGATTTATTATTCAAGATCTGGTTACAGTCTCCGATCGTTAAATGTTAGAAAGTAATTTTCATTGTTTTATTATAAGTAAGAGTATAGTTATCAGATTTCATGCGAAATATGTATCAATCATGATAGAGGCAATATAAAGAATCGATAGCAGGATTTTCCTTATCATCAGTTTAATCATTTCCGATATTATATTGTAAGCTATTCATTTGATATATTCAACATTGTCACGTTGCTAGCTTGTGTACAATTCGGTACTCTATTAACCGTACAAAATACAGTGTTCGTGGTATGTATCGATGAATCTGATGCTAGTCTGACAAATATTAAACAAGAAAATATACTAGAAAAAAAAGCAACTTGTCTCATGTCGCCCTGACGGGATTTGCATGCATGGTGCATGATTTTGCATGATTGACATGAGACAAGTTGCTTATTTCTAGTATATTTTCTTGTGTAACATTTATCACATAAAAATAGCATTGTAAAATACAAAATTAAAAAGCTATAACTAGTCTGATAATTTATATATTATTCGTATAAGTAGTACCTATTACAATTGTATCTCTAAGTACGTTTCTATATAAAACCCTGCCTGGATACCATGACCACTGGAATTGAACACGTAATGATATACTTAGCTTAGACATGTATCGAATTCGTAATAATGTTCTATGGAGCTTCAAAGCGATCCAAGGTTTGTTTTGGTTTTAAATCTATAGATAATTTATTAAAAGTTTTAGGGTAAGTCATATCTATTAATAGGTTTTAAGTTGGCACCTCAATGTTTCCACAGTCGATGGCACTTACCAGTTTAACTATTATTTGCGAATAATTCTCTACGAAATGACGCGATTTCTTAGAGAATAGGAATATATTATTTTACTAGTAGATTCTGTGTCAATATTTGTAGAGACGAGTACTACGAATACAAGACACCAATTTCCAATATCTTATTTCACCAAGGTTATTGCAAATCGATATCTATGTTCGTTATGGTAAGATGTAATATTCTTTGAATCTTATGAAACTGTATTCTACAGTTGCTATTTTAGCTTTTTACTTATTTTTTTCTATTAATAACTTTACCTTAGCAAGCAGATTATTTTCTCTGTAACTTTTAAATTACTACCTACTGTATAAACTGAAAGGTAAAGGACTGACAGCGAAATCAAGAAAACTTTCATTTTCTCTTTGAGGAAAACAATTCCTGTGGCCGCATTCGGTTGTTTTTGGTACAAATAAATCTATATTGCCTACCTCAAGTTTGTTTGAGTGCAGACGTTGCTTATAAAAAAGTTCCATGTTCCATCTCAGTGCTAGAAGTCTATTCTATTTCTCCGAAAAGCGGAGTTTACAATTCGAAAATACAAAATAGGTAGAACTTCGAAAGGGTGTCAAAACTTTCAATGTAAATTTTGAAAGGAACGGATGGATAGAATAGGAACACTTTACGGAAGAGTATTTACTTTTTGTAGATAACCTCCCAAAGAAAAGAAAGAGAATTAGGTCCGGTTGCTCGTAGCTCGGTTACGCTAACTTTAGGGTTAAATTATGGTTAAAGTAAAATTAACCGGCGGACCAATTTAAAAGCGTTGTTGAAGCAGCGGTTACTTTAGCGAGCAGTCAAATGACAGATGAAACGGCAGTCACAATAATTTAAAATTTTGACATTAGTAGAATTTGTAGTTATCGCTTACCTACCGTTTTTAGCACAGACATGGTAAAGTGTTTAGACTGCCGATCATCATGTCGTCGTGGATTCGATAATGATAATATAAATATTTGTGTATGTATTTACAAAAAAGATTAATTTATTATTATCCATTGTCCTGTCAGTACCAATAGTAAGTACCTGCAAGCTCAGTTTAGTTTGGAGCTAGATGGTGTTTTGTTAGCTCATATATTTATTTATTTAATTGTATGGAACTTCGTTCGAAAATAGGTCGGTTAGTATAGTAAGTAGTCTACCAGGTTCCGAAATCGTGGGATGTTTGTTATTTTATTAGGCCGAGTATTGATTTAGCGTTTTGCAGACGCGGCGGCCACGGCCAAAGCCGGCCGTTTTTAGCCGTTTTAGCTGAGAACACAGATTCTTGTTACACACAAATCTAGTTCTTATGGCATTCAAAATAAGGATTATAACGGGAGGAATTATTGGAGATGATGAATCAGATCTTATTTATCTATTCTAATAGATCAGATGATCTATTAGATATATTGAAAATTACCTACTTTTTGGCATAGGCCGCTTGTACGTAATGCTAAGAAAGTCGCCGGGCCTACGCAAGAATAGGTGGTACCAACGTGTCGTTTCTACACACGAACCGTGTACATTGAGTGTGTGTTGTGTTATGTAAAGTCTCTTGCATTTTTATTTATTTTTTCATTCTTTTTTTCCAGATATAATCAATTATATTTTTTTTTGGTTCGTATTTAACATGATTCTTTTCTTCGCAAACAAACTTGCCTAGTGCACCACTGTGCCCTACGCACGACTGAATGAAACTATTTTCAGAAACACGATTTTATGATTTTGCCTCGACACTTTTTTTTTCGAAATGATCCATTAAAAATACGTATTTTCAAGATTATTCTCAAATGGGGTTACTTACATAAACTATAGAAAATTGTTTTAATTAGTGGACACCAATAATATTTAGGATCGTATAGTTTCATTTTACCCATTTTCGCTATTTTTAACCGACTTCAAAAAAAGGAGGAGGTTCTCAAGTCGACTGATCACAGGAGGTGATCTGTGAGCGCTACACACGTGAATCTGTCCTTACCTCAGACCATAGAAAAAAGAATTTTTCATGTAGTTTAAACGCACACATTTTTAAAAGTGGCGTCAGCGGTATCGAAAAATATTCATATAGTAAGGCCATGTCTCCTTTTTTCTATGGTCTGAGTTCTTTACCTAAAGATTCACGTGTTATTTATTTTTCAACCGTGATTTTTAAACAAATATTATTGTTAACCTTCGATGTAAGATAGCCTTTATTTACTGCTCCCAAAACGGATTAGCAAAGTTTAAAGATCAGCCATGATATCTATACTATATAATAATATTATAAAGAGGAAAGATTTGTATTTTTGTATGTAACGAATAAGCTCAAAAACTACTGGACCGATTTTGACGAAATTTGGTATAGAGAATCCTTAGACCCCAAGTAGTAACATAGGCTATAAATGATCCCAAAGTTCCCACGGGAACGGGAACCACGCGGGTGAAACCGCGCCCGGCCTCTAGTTTTGTATACTTACAAAACGTGTACAAATAAATAGTTATATTTTCATTGTTTATCGAGTTAACTAATTACTCTATCTATAAGTAAGTATTATAGCCGAGTGGTTGAAGTCCTTTAAGTTTGTCATGTGCCCGCTTCTAAGCTCTGAACTTCGTCAAATAGGTAACGGAAGTAAAGTCGCAAGTATTACTTTAACATTTTGACTTGAAACCTTATTGCGATCGTAATTAGAGCTGGTTTCGTAGTACTACTGTAAAGATTGCGTGGTGTCGCCTGTACTTCACCCTTGATGAATTAATTCCATCCAATTAATTTTCCACTCGGTAACTTCATCTAGGTCAGGGGTTCCCAAACTTTTTTTTCTCATAGACCAGTTTCGAAATTTTGCTGGTTCCGATGGACCCCTGCAGCTACATTTCTACCATATTCTCAAAACTCAGCAAAAATTTGAAAATTAGAACTAACTATGGAAATTTGCGTTGCGGCTGAGTTCCAATCACGCATTAGAATTTTCCAATTAAATATTTCCAAGTTCCAATCACGTAGTTTTCGAAAAAAAAGTGAGAATTGATTGGTTAATTAATTAATTGATTGTGCTGTGAGTGGATGTCAAAAAAGTAAAGTTGGCCAATCAATGGTGATTCCATCCAACTGTACTTCTTTGACATCTACTCACAGCACAAGAAACCAATAAATTATCACTTATTTTATTTTGTAAACTCCCCGTTCGGAGACCTACATTGTGAGAATGTGTAGTTCGGATTTGTAAAAATGAAAAGAAAAATAGTATAATTTTTTGTGTTGTATTGTAGTTATTCAAATTAGAATTAAACATTATTAACGTAACGTAACTTCTACAATGACAATCACAAAATAGTCATAATTTTTAATGGGAGGGGGATGGAGGGATGTGATCGATGGATTGACAGCAAATTATCAATATTTTGCTTCAGTTTTGTTAGGAATAACCGCCAATATCCCCGTTATGTGATATTCAATCTTTTTTATTAAACGGGTTTGTAACGATACTCAAACTTTTTCGACAAGATATGACTAGGGAAAAACTATCAAAAGCTTTCTCGCAATTCCCCAGTCCAGGATTATTCTCGATATATTCTCTAATATTTATTATTACTGCCTGCAGTCAAAATCTTTGATACCCTCCTTCGATTGATCGAAGGTACTCTCTTTTAAATTTCACCTTAAGGTCCTCGAGTCTCAGACTCTAAGCTCGAGTAGCTCAGTCCTCTTGCAATATCACATTCTCCACTTCCGTTTCATCAAATGGATTTACGATCCACGGTGGTATTTCCAGCGTCAGAATATCTTCAAATCTGATTTTGATGTCATCATGCAGGGCAATTCAATGGTAAACGTTTGTCTAAATATCAAAAACAAGCTCGAAAACTGGGAAAATTCGCGCCGACTAATATTTTGCTTCATAAATTTCAATTTTCTAAGAAAATTTGAAATTACACCATTTGTTTTTATTAAAAAATTGATGATGTCTTGTAATTGTAAGTTAGGTTGGATTATGCAAGTTTTTACACGTAACAGTCGCTGAGCTTAAAATATTATCTGCCCACTGATTACTTAAACTATTGATAGATGAAGTCAAGCTAATATTTTAGTTTTCCAAAAAAAAAACATAAAATTTCTTAAGTAGTTTCTTGAAAATTACACTATAGTCAGTACTTTTGAAAAAATGTTTTCGACTTTAAGGTCCGGTTGCTCGTAGCTCGGTTACGCTAACTTTAGGGTTATATTATGGTAAAAGTAAAATTAACCGGCGGACAAATTTAAAAGCGTTGTCGAAGCAGCGGTTACTTTAACGAGCAGTCAAATTACAGATTTAACGGCAGTCAAAATAACCGACACTGTGGGGGTGGTTTAAAATTTTGACATTAGTAGAATTTGTAGTTATCGCTTACCTACCATTTTTTGGTTGTTTATTTAAAATACACTTTTAACTCTTGTTCAATTTCACAATATTTTTGGGAAACTGAATGCGAAGATAACCGCCGTATATTTTTTTTGATCGAAGTCAAAATTGACAACAGTTAAACTTTAACTTTACTATAGAGCAACCGGACCTTAGTCACTATAATAAATAAACTAGTGCTTGTCTTTTCAAATGTGATATTAAAATTTTTTTTTTTCGCTACTTATTGTTGGTTAAGGTACTTGAAAGTTATATTTGTTTAAATCTCTATTAAAGAGGCTTTACTAGAATATTTTATGTTAGCAAATAAAAACACGAGGTTATTTCTCTATGGAAAAATAATCAAATATTGGAACGCTGTATAATAAAATTAAAGTTATTAAATATCGGCCCCTATTTTTTCAAAATTTGTTGAATATTGGTGAAAACTTCATTGATGTATAACTTTTTAATTTTGCATTTTACAATGCTATTTTTATGTGATAATTTTTAATCAAGTAAATATACTAGAAAAAAGCAACTCGTCTCATGTCGCCCTGACGGGACCCGTCAAAAATTATCACATAAAAATAGCATTGTAAAATGCAAAATTAAAAAGTTATAAGTAGATGGCAGTTTCATCTTAATCGATAGTCAAACATCTGTAAAGATGCTTCTTTCGAATGCGAGGATATATTTCTCTCATTGATGAAACGACGGTGGCCAACACCGTAGAAAAAGGTGAATATACTAGAGAATTTCAACGTGTTCTCGTAGGTCTCTGTAGCATAATTGGTCAGTGCATTGGGCCGGATTTCCAAGGATGCGGGTTCGTGTCCCGTCAGGGCGACATGAGACGAGTTGCTTTTTTCTAGTATATTTACTTGATTAAAAATTATCTTCATTGATGTAGGTAATAATTGTTTTGTGTTTCTCAAATGTAACAACAAATATGCATTTCATCTTGCATATTTAAAATGTAAAACATTGTTATAAGTCACTAGATTCAAGTAGATTCTAGAAATCTGTGTCAGGGAGTCCGTGAGATTCTTCCGTTTGCTTGGGAGAAATACTCGGTCGTAACCACGTCGTAACGTATTACGCATAAATCCTCCGCATAACACGACTGAATTGTGTTTGATGGTAACATACAAGTAACAACAAAGTCATTCTAGAAAATAATAAAATCATTTACATCCATCACCTATAGTAGGTAATTTTCAGACGGGGATCGATTCCCGTCTGAGAATTCACTTGTGGCAGAGTTAATTTTTTCCAATATTTTTCTATTTAAAATTTACCATAAATACTTAATGTTTTTCAATTAAGTAGTCGCCACACCATGCGGTTAGCTAGCTAGCTAGTCTGACATTGACATTAACCTACTATATAAAAATAGCATTGAAAAATGCAAAAATTAAAAAATCATAAATTATTGGCAGTTGCATCTTAATCGATCGTTAAACAACTGAAAATATGTTTCTTTCGAATGCAAGGATATTCCTAGCATTGATGTGACAACGCTGGCCTACAGCGTATTAAAAATATAAAAGTATTGGAGAATTTCGACGGTGGTTCGCAAGTCTCGGTAGCTCAGCGGTTAGAGCATTGAACCGGATTTCCAAAGGTCGCGGGTTCGATTCCCGTCTGAGAATTCACTTGTGGCCGAGTTAATTTTTTCCAATATTTTTCTATTTAAAATTTACCATAAGTATAAAAATAGCATTGAAAAATGCAAAAATTAAAAAATCATAAAAAAAAAAACATTAAGTATTTAAAGTTACAAAACTATAATGGACGTGTTGTTGAATTAAGTTTTTGTTTGGAGAAGCCCGTCTTTTCAAGCTTTAAGCTCTATATAATGATAGTAAATCCGTAGCTATGATAAGAAACTATACTTAGACGTATTTATGAATTTATTCTTAACTTTTCTCATCTCAAGTAATGCTTGCAGCTCTTGCAAGAAGTAACAAAATAAGTTAACCGGTCAATCACCCATTCATCACTGTACGAAACTTTATTAGAAACTGCGTTCATTATACAAAAGATTGGATGAAGTAACATTTATTTAAGTCTGTCAGTTTGTAAATACTGTTATATATGTTCGAGAGTTTACTTAGCACTTAAGTTTTATTATGGAAATTACATTCTGAAGCAAACTACCTACTATTTAATCTGTGCCTGAAGTATGTTCTTAAGATATGCTATTTAGATAATTATCGCGGTATGGGCTGTTTTGTCTATGAAGTATAATTCTATTAAATAATTGTCATACAAAACGTTATTATTATAAAGTAATGATAAAGGAAAAATACATTAAAAAACGCTTTGTCATAAATATAATAATCTACATTAATAAACAACTAAGTATACATAATACTTTAATAAACAATTTGATAACATAATCTTAAATGTAGACGTCCATCCGTATCAGAATGCAAATAATTAATTATATTACTTTGAGTCAAAGACCGTAAGGTCAAACAGCCTTAGAGAGTTATAAAAAAAAATTAAAAGCAAACTTTTGTTCAGAGCGATCCCTAAACTATGGCGTCCCGCGCTTGGACGAATTAACCACTGGACACGAAACCCGAGAAGAATGTATGAAAACACGATCAACCAATTCTTGCGGGGGTGAGGGGCGATTACTAATGTCAAATAATGACAGTAGTGCTTGAAGTTATCGATATTTTTTTTATCGATAAGTAAGGAGTGAATGAATGAACCTATTGAGTTTAATAAATCATGTGTTTTAAAAAAATAGTAAGTTAATTGTTTATTTCGTGGAAAAATAAAAAGCACCTATATGAAAATATGGTTTCCAAAGCGTTTGTGATTGAGTAATTTTTTGTGAAAAATGGGTAGATACATGCAACCTGATACAAAGTACTGATAAGGCTTAAGATGGAAGCGCGCCTCTCTCGGAATCCTCAAACACTGAGGAACTGGCTATCTTACCTCTAACTGCCGGAACGGACTTGAATAAGATGGTAGTCGCTAGCCAGGCGGACTTACAAATTACTTACTAACACTTTTTAAATGAATCAGAAACATTAATATTTGGTTTATATAATAATATAATTCATTATTTACATTCACTTCTTCTTCAATCACTCGAGCTTTTTTATATAAAACAAAATATGGGTTATTAGTTCATTACAGAACCTTTGTATAGGACATACACAATAGCAACCCCTCCATACGTGTTTAATTTTATAATCGATTGCAATCCCTTTCAAAAGTCAAATAGTTGTGGCGCGATGCTCGTATAATATGTACCTTTTAAATGAAAAATTTAAAGGGATTGTAATAGATTTAAAATTAGACAATTAGCTCCCTGCGTGCTTCTCGAGCTGTGATATCTCGTATTCGACATTTTTTTTGGAGTCAAAAATCTAAGTATTCTAAAACTTACTGAAAATAATCATCGACATTATAGGATTGTCAAAGATCGTTGAGACTAAAGCATTTTAATTTCAACTCTAGTATCCATTTACATTTAAGAAATATGCATATTTGTAAGAAAAAATATAAACTTGTTTTCACTTTATTAAAGATCTCAAGATTTACTCCACCGTACAAAATTAGCACAACGTAAACCCAAATTAGAAATAGTAGACTAGCGTTTGGATAGCGAATGGTCCAGTATACGCTATGACAGTTTTAAACAACAAACTCCCAGAAGCTATTAACAAAACATCGCATATAAATTACCTATATTTAAGAAAAAGCCAAGGCAGTATCTTTCTAGCAACTACTAGCTGAAATACTAATTGCAAGAATATGTCAACCAATAGTTTATTGTAGTTTTAAGATTGTTTAACTTGAATATAATAATCCGATCTTGAAATAAAAATAATTCAAGATTAAAAAATAGTATAATATAGCTTACGTAGTACATACATAAATATAATTAATTTTATTATTGCTGTGACCTAACAAGGTATATGTTAGAAACAAATAATAAATGTCACCATTTATCACCATTTATGATAAATTTTAACAAGAAAAATATTATTTTATTTTTATTTTATTTTATTTTTACAATTTTTGGAAAACTAACACCTATGAATGTAATACATTTTTAAATATAATATGTACTGACGGCTAATTACAAGTTTCCACAGGTAAACAGTTAAAATTAGTCTTTTTCTCACACAGTTTGAAGAAGACGACGAGACAATTTACTTATAAAATCAACATTGTGCAATGATAAGCATATTTAAGTTTGTGCTAGATTTTAGAATTTAGGTATTTATCTAAGTCATTGGAAAATTATACATATTACAACAAAAACAAATGAACTCGGCCACAAGTGAATTTTCAGATGGGACTTGAACCCACGACCTTTGGGAATCCGGCCCACTGCTATAACCAATGAGCTACCGAGACTTGCGGACCACTACTGTCGAAATTCTCCGATACTTTTATATTTTTAATACGCTGTAAGAATATCCTTCCTTGCATTCGAAAGAGAAAAAAAACAAATGTTTAACGATCAATTATGATGCAGCAGCTAATCATTTATGATTTTTGAATTTTTGCGTTGTCAATGCTATTTTTATACTTATGATAAATTTTAAATGTTAATGTACAACACACCATGATAATGTACAACATAAGTCTAATACTAAAAAACAATACCATGACTGCCTGACAGGCTACGCACAGCCCAAACGGCTAAACCAATTAAACTGAAATATTGCATACAGGTTCTTTTAACGATGTTGGCGAGCACTAAGAAAGGGAACGGGAACCATGCGGGTGAAATAAGCAACATTTTTTTAAAGTTTGAAGCTATATTTCAAATATAACGATCTCAAAGTTCGTAGGGTTGCGTCGTTTAATTACAGAGTTCCTATAGCCATCTTCTGGCTTCATCATCAGACCCTCCATGTTATCTCCCTGCGTACCGCTTCCACCCAATTTCTTCTTGTTAGGGGTTCAACTGTAAATCTGAAATTAATTTGAATAGTTCCTACATTAAAATTGGATTCGTTCGTTCATTTACATACATCGATATGTTTATCGATATGTTCAAGCCCTATACGACATAAAAATGACAATTGATTGAATGAGTGATACATATAACCCAACCAAATTACTTATGCAATATCTTTGAAGAATTTACATGTACAATGATTACTTTTTGAAATGACGTATTACATTTTGTTTACATACCAAATTTTATTTATTTTACGAAAAATTGCTGTTCTAATAGATTGAAATTGTACTTACGCGTGGAAAGAAAAATGTTTTGATTGTCCGGTATGATTTTCACAAATTAACACAGCGCATTTACCCATTTTTGAGATAATGTTCCACTTCGAGATCTCGCGTCATACTGACAACGCCATATTGCTTACTGTGTCTAAAAGGCTCAGTAAGTGGCTAGAGGGTAAAGGCGAACGCGGTCCTCGTTACGCGTCCAGTGGTTAATTCGTCCAAGGTCCCGCGGGGTTATTAGCTATCTTTGCAATAGCAACGCCACAGCGATAATTGATTACGCGTCACGCATCACCATAGCAAGATAGGTAGTAATACCACCGTCTTCCGTGTCACCGAAGCTGATTCACGTAATCTTCTTTAAGACAACTTGAACCCAAAGATAAACAAGTATTTTAGACTTCCAAAAGGTTAATGTACTCATACTTTCAAAATAGATTTGTGGTTTTTGTTTAAGTTGCTAATTGCAACCACAACCTTCTTCGTCATATCGACGCAAAAAAATCCCCAATCCGGTGCGCGCTGCTGACGTCAAGGAACGATCTCGATGGAACAGGTGGAATTTACACAACTTTAACGACATTTTAAATTTAAAAGCATTAAAATAGTGACCGCAAAACATAAATATTGATTTCGATTTATGCTCTAAAATGTTAATTAACAACGTAATTCACGATCAAGAAAAACCAGCAATGTTTTCGAGAGTGATTTCGATTTATGCTCTAAAATGTTAATTAACAACGTAATTCAAGATCAAGAAAAACCAGCAATGCTTTCGAGAGTATTATAACTTTTGATGAAATATGGATAAGCGTACCTTAATTTAATAGTACGGTGGCATGGCAGTGAAATGAATTGAAAAAATATTTAGGAACGGTTTCACCACGGACAGATAAGTTCTGGATAGCTTTTCTGCCTGATAATTTGACGGTTTTGTAAAGAAAACATATTACTATAAGTCTTTTATCTGAAAGGAACGCTTAATTATGGTTGTCAACTAAGTATGTTGAAAACAAAATATGTATGTACCTAGTAGTTTACCTCTTCAATCGTCCAAAAAATATATTAAGTATTTAAAAATATCATTTTCTAGCGCCACCATATATAACTTCCACCACGCCACAAGTAGTCGCAAAAAGTTTTACACAAATGAACATTAAGTTTTTTTAATGAGTGATTGCTTTTCCAACCTCAAACTTTTTTAATTTGTGAAAAGAGGCCTGCGATTGCGATGGAAATCTGTTTAATACTACAAATTAAAAGTTGTGGTTTAGCAAGTGTAGCACTGATTAAACGCTTTTTTTTTGTTAGGAGGACTGAAAATAAAGTTGTATAATGTCGTAGTAAACGGATCAAAACTACCTATTACATGCAGACATCAAGAAAAAGTAAGTTTGTACAAAAAGAATATAACAGTCTTTAAATATATATGTAGTCAAAGTCACGTATGATAGTAGAGGAGTTAAGTGCATTTCCCTTCCATTTTTTGACACAACATAAGCCGATTAAGATCCCCCCCCCCCCTCTCCCCTCCTTCTGGCGCCGGAGGGGGGGAGACCAAATTACCGCTCCGCCCGGCTTAATTCCAAAAATTATAATCGTCCATGTTTAGCTAATAAGTCAAGTTTTGTATTATTTTCGTATAAATCGATGACGAGAAATTCATTTCTGGTGTAAAAGAATGGAATTTCTTAATTAGTTTCTTAAAAATTACTCTATACTCTTCGACTAACTTCCGAAAAAATGTTTTTGACTTTAAGTCACTATAATATCTTATTTATTTATAACACTTAATTTGCACACACACAGACAGAAAATACATGTATAAAAGAAAAAACAATAAACAAGATTTGTTGTACAAAGGGCGGCCTTATCGCTTAGCAGCGATTTCTTCCAGGCAACCCATATGACACATAAACTGGTAGAAGGGATGAGGGTAGTTGGTGCGCAACAAACAAATTAAAAGAAAATAACATATATCTAATATATAAATAGATATACAATAAAATACATATACTACATATACAATAAAAACAAAGTTAATGCAGTTAAGAGACTGAAAATGCACAAATAAAACGGGAGTTCTGTAGGGAAAAGAAGGACTAGTGGGATAGGAAGAACTCCTTGACCTGGGACTTGAAGGAGTTGAGGGATTAAATATAGATAAATAGATCCTCACGGCTGCGGCTGATCGAAATCGATCGGTGATATAATTTTTCGCATTCTCATTCGTTAATCGTCATAAAATAAGATAGGAGCGGTCCTGTCGTGACGATTGCCGATTTTTGTCGTGATAGACTGGCAGCCCAGCACTTGGTTTTCAACCAATGTTTTGATAGTATTTAGATTTAGCTACTAGCTACTTGTTGCTTATCGATTTCTTGTAGCCACCACTGATCTTATCGCAGGTATTGATTAGATATCTCACGTGCTATGCTATCGGATGTAATTTGTTTAAATCTCCATTAAACAGGCTTTACTAGAATATTTTTTGTTAGCAAATAAAAACACGGGGTTACTTCTCTATGGAAAAATAATTAAATATTGGAACACTGCTGTATAATAAAATTAAAGTTATTAAATAACGGCCCCTATTTTTTCAAAATTTTTAGAAAATTGGTGAAAACTTCATTGATGTAGAAAATGATGGTTTGGTGTTTCTCAAATATAACAACACATATGCATTTCTTCTTTCATATTTAAAATGTAAAACATTGTTATAAGTCACTAGATTCAAGTAGATTTTAGAAATCTGTGTCAGGGAGTCCGTGAGATTCTTCCGTTTGCTTGGGAGAAATACTCGGTCGTAACCACGTCGTAACGCATAAATCCTCCGCATAACACGACTGAATTGTGTTTGATGGTAACATACGAGTAACAACAAAGTCTTTCTAGAAAATAATAAAATCATTTACATCCATCACCTATAGTAGGTTAATTGTCAATGTCAGACTAGCTAGCTAGCTAACCGCATGATGTGGCGACTACTTAATTGTAAAACATTAAGTATTTAAAGTTACAAAATTATAATGGACGTGTTGTAGAATTAAGTTTTTGTTTGGAGAAGCCCGTCTTTTCAAGCTTTAAGCTCTATTTAATGATAGTAAATCCGTAGCTATGATAAGAAACTGTACTTAGACGTATTTATGAATTTATTCTTAACTTTTCTCATCTCAAGTAATGCTTGCAGCTCTTGCAAGAAGTAACAAAATAAGTTAACCGGTCAATCACCCATTCATCACCACGAAACTTTATTAGAAACTGCGTTCATTATACAAAAGATTGGATGAAGTAACATTTATTTAAGTCTGTCAGTTTGTAAATACTGTTATATATGTTCGAGAGTTTACTTAGCACTTAAGTTTTATTATGGAAATTACATTCTGAAGCAAACTACCTACTATTTAATCTGTGCCTGAAGTATGTTCTTAAGATATGCTATTTAGATAATTATCGCGGTATGGGCTGTTTTGTCTATGAAGTATAATTCTATTAAATAATTGTCACACAAAACGTTATTATTATAAAGTAATGATAAAGGAAAAATACATTAAAAAACGCTTTGTCATAAATATAATAATCTACATTAATAAACAACTAAGTATACATAATACTTTAATAAACAATTTGATAACATAATCTTAAATGTAGACGTCCATCCGTATCAGAATGCAAATAATTAATTATATTACTTTGACTCAAAGACCGTAAGGTCAAACAGCCTTAGAGAGTTATAAAAAAAAATTAAAAGCAAACTTTTGTTCAGAGCGATCCCTAAACTATGGCGTCCCGCGGGGTTATTAGCTATCTTTGCAATAGCAACGCCACAGCGATAATTGATTACGCGTCACGCATCACCATAGCAAGATAGGTAGTAATACCACCGTCTTCCGTGTCACCGAAGCTGATTCACGTAATCTTCTTTAAGACAACTTGAACCCAAAGATAAACAAGTATTTTAGACTTCCAAAAGGTTAATGTACTCATACTTTCAAAATAGATTTGTGGTTTTTGTTTAAGTTGCTAATTGCAACCACAACCTTCTTCGTCATATCGACGCAAAAAAATCCCCAATCCGGTGCGCGCTGCTGACGTCAAGGAACGATCTCGATGGAACAGGTGGAATTTACACAACTTTAACGACATTTTAAATTTAAAAGCATTAAAGTAGTGACCGCAAAACATAAATATTGATTTCGATTTATGCTCTAAAATGTTAATTAACAACGTAATTCACGATCAAGAAAAACCAGCAATGTTTTCGAGAGTGATTTCGATTTATGCTCTAAAATGTTAATTAACAACGTAATTCAAGATCAAGAAAAACCAGCAATGCTTTCGAGAGTATTATAACTTTTGATGAAATATGGATAAGCGTACCTTAATTTAATAGTACGGTGGCATGGCAGTGAAATGAATTGAAAAAATATTTAGGAACGGTTTCACCACGGACAGATAAGTTCTGGATAGCTTTTCTGCCTGATAATTTGACGGTTTTGTAAAGAAAACATATTACTATAAGTCTTTTATCTGAAAGGAACGCTTAATTATGGTTGTCAACTAAGTATGTTGAAAACAAAATATGTATGTACCTAGTAGTTTACCTCTTCAATCGTCCAAAAAATATATTAAGTATTTGAAAATATCATTTTCTAGCGCCACCATATATAACTTCCACCACGCCACAAGTAGTCGCAAAAAGTTTTACACAAATGAACATTAAGTTTTTTTAATGAGTGATTGCTTTTCCAACCTCAAACTTTTTTAATTTGTGAAAAGAGGCCTGCGATTGCGATGGAAATCTGTTTAATACTACAAATTAAAAGTTGTGGTTTAGCAAGTGTAGCACTGATTAAACGCTTTTTTTTTGTTACGAGGACTGAAAATAAAGTTGTATAATGTCGTAGTAAACGGATCAAAACTACCTATTACATGCAGACATCAAGAAAATGTAAGTTTGTACAAAAAGAATATGACAGTCTTTAAATGTATATGTAGTCAAAGTCACGTATGATAGTAGAGGAGTTAAGTGCATTTCCCTTCCATTTTTTGACACAACATAAGCCGATTAAGATCCCCCCCCCCTCTCCCCTCCTTCTGGCGCCGGAGGGGGGGAGACCAAATTACCGCTCCGCCCGGCTTAATTCCAAAAATTATAATCGTCCATGTTTAGCTAATAAGTCAAGTTTTGTATTATTTTCGTATAAATCGATGACGAGAAATTCATTTCTGGTGTAAAAGAATGGAATTTCTTAATTAGTTTCTTAAAAATTACTCTATACTCTTCGACTAACTTCCGAAAAAATGTTTTTGACTTTAAGTCACTATAATATCTTATTTATTTATAACACTTTATTTGCACACACACATACAGAAAATACATGTATAAAAGAAAAAACAATAAACAAGATTTGTTGTACAAAGGGCGGCCTTATCGCTTAGCAGCGATTTCTTCCAGGCAACCCATATGACACATAAACTGGTAGAAGGGATGAGGGTAGTTGGTGCGCAACAAACAAATTAAAAGAAAATAACATATCATCTAATATATAAATAGATATACAATAAAATACATATACTACATATAAAATAAAAACAAAGTTAATGCAGTTAAGAGACTGAAAATACACAAATAAAACGGGAGTTCTGTAGGGAAAAGAAGGACTAGTGGGATAGGAAGAACTCCTTGACCTGGGACTTGAAGGAGTTGAGGGATTAAATATAGATAAATAGATCCTCACGGCTGCGGCTGATTGAAATCGATCGGTGATATAATTAGATAGATAGATAGATAAAACACTTTATTGCACACACAAAAATACAGACAGAAACACAAGAAAGAGTTGACATACATGTGGGCAAAGGCGGCCTTATCGCTAAGAGCGATCTCTTCCAGACAACCTCTGAGGCATAGGAAAAATGGAGAGAGAGCGAGAGGTAGTGCACAGGCAACAAGCAATAATGACAAAATTTTTCGCATTCTCATTCGTTAATCGTGATAAAATAAGATAGGAGCGGTCCTGTCGTGACGATTGCCGATTTTTGTCGTGATAGACTGGCAGCCCAGCACTTGGTTTTCAACCAATGTTTTGATAGTATTTAGATTTAGCTACTAGCTACTTGTTGCTTATCGATTTCTTGTAGCCACCACTGATCTTATCGCAGGTATTGATTAGATATCTCACGTGCTATGCTATCGGATGTAACGCGTCACGCTGGGCGCATTGCTTGCCTGTTTGAATGTGCCATACTGGTGACTGCGCGCACAAGGTCGCTTGATGTTTCTTGCACAAAACTTGAGGATAATAAGTTGACAAGACAATTCACTTCATGCAGATAGCTAATATACCTAATTCGTAGGCAACGGCACAGAAAGTGTAAAGTAAAACGAAATTTTGCAAAGTCCAGTGGAGAAAACTACGCTTTTAAAAGAAACCCCGTGCTTAATCTTTGCTATATCGAAGCTAAGTCACGAACTACGATGTAATTGATTGACATTCATGACATTATTTAATGGATAAATGAAAAAATAACAACACTAAATACTAAAATTACACATAATATGTATGTCTTTTATCAACCGCCTTTGTGGTCTAGTGGTAACAATCACCTGTATCAGACCCAGGGGTCCCAGGTTCGATTCCCAGAGGTAGAGACATATTGTATTCGGTTTGGTTGGTGGCAGGACTTGTTGTGAGTCCGCCTGGCTAGTTACCACCATCTTATCTAAGTCTGACGCCATAACAACAATGTTTTCAGCATTGTTGTGCTCCGGCAGTTAGAGATAAGATAGCCAGTACCTCAGTGGTTGAGGATTCCAGGAGAGGCTCGCTTCCATCTTAAGCCAAGCCTTATCAATACTTAACATCAGGTATGATGAAGGCTAATAGTCTCCCCGTCGTGAATAAAAAAATATGCTTTATAGAACATGAAACTAAAAAAAAATTAAAAGGACACTAATTTTGAAAAATAAGTTATTTGTCTTAATTTTTTTTTTCACCTGACCTCCAGCGAAATGGGCCTGGTTTAACTAGTAGTTAAATAAACCTGGGAACTATTAAATGAGAACAATGACAATCATTAAAAAAGCTAAAATTAATTCTGGTTTTTTAATGATTGTCATTGTTCGCACCTAACAATCTTTACCTCCGAATGTCTTGGGAACGTATCTTTTAGATACTTATTTCATGAAGTTTTTAACATGAGTATTAATAATTCATACAAAAATTTATTCAAGTTTCTGATAAATTTTAAATAGAAAAATATTGAAAAAAAACAACTCGGCTACAAGTGAATTCTTAGGTGGGAATCGAACCCACGACCTCGGGAATCCGGCCCACTGCTCTAATGGCTATCGGAAATATTTTAACAAAACATGCGAAGAATTGCATTTTTTCCGTTATTTTTGATCTATAATGAAATTGACAAGCGCTGAATAAAAAATATTCCAGAATGTTCATTATAATATGATGAATTTATGTAGAGGTATAGTTTGTTTATTTAATTTTAATGCATATGATGGAAATATTTTAACAAAACATGCGAAAAATTGCATATTTTCCAAGTGTATATTTTTGATCTCTAATGAAATCGACAAGTTGGCGCAGAAAAAAATATGCCATAACGTTCATTATAATGAGTAGAAGCTATGTATATAGTTTGTTTATTAATTTTCAATGGCTATCATCAAAATATTTAAAAATTAAACCATACATAAAAAAAACATTTTTTCGAAGTGTATATTTAAGTGTGTATTCTGTAATGAAATCGACAAGCTCTGGCGCAGAAAAAAAATATGCCATCTATGTATATAGTTTGTTTATTTAATTTCAATGGCTATCATGGAAACGTTTGAACAAAATCATGCGAAAAAAAGATTTTTTTGATTAAATGTATATTAATTGATCTGTAATAAAATTGCCAAGCTCTGGCGCAGTAAAAAGTATACCATATTTTTCATTACAATGTGGAGAATAATAGTTATTTGTTATGCAAGGCTGGAAAGTTGGTTATTTAGCGGCGAGTTACCTCTATTTCAAAGGTACAAGACGCTAAAAACTTTTCTGCCCAGCGCAACACACAATTTTTCACCTCACAACAGCGAGGAACATTTTATGGCTGTTTCCGCGGTCAACTTCCGGTAAAAAATTCTTTAAACATAAAGTTTAATCTAAATATACCTTATTCTCGTTGTTTTAATGATATAAAAACTAAAATAATAAAAAAGAGAGTATTAAAGTTAATTCAAAGTAATTTAAAGTAGGAATATATTGTTACTTATAAATAACAATAAAAACAATTCCGTAAATGTTGACACTGACATGACGTACAAGAGAAAGACAATTTAAAAATTAAGATTAATGTCAAATTCCGAAATCCAATCATAGGTTGTGAAATCTCACCCAGCCTAATATATTTTTTTATAACAAATAGTTAAATCTTATTTTTATTGTTTTTATGATTCAATGAACTAAAATAATATAATAAAACCAAAACGGAGTATTATAATTAATGTAAAGCTATTTAAAATAAGAATAAAATGTAACAAAAAAGTTAATAGTGCGATTCGGAACGCATTATGAAATATTTTTAGGTATTAAATTAAAAAAGTACTTTGCCGCCCTAGGCCGCAAAAAGCGATTTTCTACGCCTTAACTGATTAAAACCTCCTTTTCAGAGCGTGCGAAGTAAAAAATACGAAAAGGGCGCTTTTGATGCGTCAAAACTTTGAACTTTTTTTAAAGTCTTGACGCGCGAGTTTTGACTCAAAACTCGCGCGTCAAGACTTTAAAAATTAACATGTGCAAAAAGGATAGATAGATAGCTTTATGTCGTTGGACATGAATTATAAAGCATAAAAAATAAAATACACGGATACCAAATGGTCGAAATAAAGAGTATGGACGAAAAGAGGTCGCATGCATGATATAAATATAAAATAAGAAAAAAGAATGAAGTCTAGTAACAAATTAGATAAATACGATTGTTTTTTTATTAATGACGTAATATTATTAAATGTTGCCTTCAATGTTTTTTTTCTCACCTGTAACACTTTTCTTGCTGGTAGAGGTGAAAAGTTGTATGTTTAACACGAAAGCAAATTTTTCTAATGTCTCGTGCCTTTAAAACACTCACTGTGCTCAGTAGTCTATATTTGACTTCTTCGCTAGTTCAATTTTAGACTGCTTCGCTAGTTTGTGCTTTAAAGTCAGTACTCGAAGCAAAAAATTACTTTGCTCTCTTGTATAACAAATAACTATTTTGTGGTGGACAGAATTATTTTAGGCCGTAACAGTAATTAAAATATCGTTTTGTTAAAGTTAGATATTGTTTTATGTCTAATATATTTTACGTCCTGAAAATGAAAATATACGTAAATCTCTGCTTTAACTTCCCTAAAATTCGTATCTTTGAAAGGTAATCTTAATATATGATTTTTGAATTTTTGCATTTATCAATGCTATTTTTATCCTTATGATACCTTTTTAATAGAAAATATTGGAAAAAATTAACTCGGCCACAAGTGAATTCTCAGATGGGAATCGAACCCACGACCTGTACCGTTTGCGCCAGAGCATGGTATTTTTTTATGGGCCATGACGAATCTCCTTTTGAAAATTTCTTGCAAATTTGATTTTTTATAAACAGAAATTACTGTTCGTACCTATTTCTATGAAGTTGGCATAGGTTAGGTATCCATTCGCGCCATATTGACTATTTTCTCAAGTATCACGCACGTTCAATGTGTTATTAATGTTATTATACTTATTATAGATAAGAACTTGAATAAATGTATAATTTTTTAATTTTTGCATTTTCAATGGTATTTTTTACTTATTATAGATAAATTTTAAATAGAAAAATATTGAAAAAATCAATTCGGCCACAAGTGAATCCTCAGTCATTGAAGTCACGGTAGCTCAGTGGTTAGAATTGAAGAAACAAACTTTATACATAAATTCTACACGTTATAAGGAACATTTTGGCGTTTTTTTATCTGCGCCGGAGCTTGTCGATTTTTAGGTAAGATTTGTTGAGTCTTCTTTCCTCACAAATGGTACTTATTACATTTACCAGTAGGCTAGCACGAAACACTTCCGAAATTGTATAAAGATCGTATCGAGCACGTAATGACAAAAAATGTAGTCCCGTTTGCGTCCGGTAGGAACGCTGCTCAATATGTGTGGCATACATTTTTTTTCTATACTTCCTCGATACTTACTCGCAAATTTTTCGTGCTAGGCCTACTGTACCCTTACTACTTTTCGAGTTTGCCAAAACATATTAGATTTCAAAACAGGCTTTCAATTTCATCAAAGATTTTGGAGGAAAACAAACATACACCTTTGGAAAACCTTTTAGTCATAACGAGTTTTGGTATTTTTAACTTTTTGTGTTGATATATATCAACACAAAAGGTTTAACTGCAAGCATTAATTGCATAATGTGCCACGACTCAAACACAACTCATTTTTTACTTTTATTACGATGTCTCTTCATTACTCTTTATACCGATATTGAAATACTGGATTCTCACTGGCATACGGATAGCATTCTAGAATATTATAAACACTGAATGTGTACCAGTGGGTTAATTAAACCCATTACCCGTCTGTCGTCACTGCATGACGTGAGGTCGCATATTTTTACAAATTATGTAACCTGCCGACACTTTCTATTTCTTACTATGGATAGACTTGACGCGCACTCTCTGAGACCCAGTAGAGCGATTAACTCAGTAACTGAGGTGGCTCGAAATCTGCTTGTCGAATGGATTTAATTTTTATTTTGTTTGGGAAAAATTAAAGTGTAATATGAATTGATGTATATATTTGCTACGCAAATGAAACGAAATCAGTAACAGTTAATTGCAGATCTAATGCCATATAAATAATAGTTCAATTTAAATGCTGTAATAAAGGAAGAATAACGCAGTTAATTATTTGAGTTTCTGCTCGTTATCTCTACTTTACTATATCGAAAAGTAGGTTGAGAGTGTTGAGAGTTTGAGACCGATGCACATAAGTGACGTCACGTAACATACACAAAACTGTCGTTTACCTGGGGTGTGATTGCGTAAGGTAATCGTATTTATTTGACAGTTCATATCGTATTCAATCGGCTGCGATTTGTATGGATTGACATTTCATATGATACAATATGAACTGTCAAATAAATACGATTGACTTTACGCAATCGCCTAGCTGATTTATCGTCGTGGAGATCCTTGGGAGACCTATACCCAGCAGTGGGTGTCATGTGGTTGAGACGATGACGACGAACTGATTTTGATCCAACAATATTATGTCTTTGGGATAAGATATTCTTGTTTTGTTTACCGGGACTCGTAAACTAAGTCCAAATACATAATACAAATAAAAAGAGGTTGGTGGCGCAATGGTAAGCGCTTTTGGCTTCGATTGGGGCTGGTAGTGGTAACTTTCGGCATGGCCTTTCACGGGATGGGTGATCAAAATTTTATTACCCTGTGCCTCGGAAAACACGTGAAAAAGTTGGTTCCAGCTTCCAGCTGCATTTGTAGCCGATAACACCCAATTATCCGTATCGGGCCTACAGGTGATGACTGCATGAGGTCATAAATGATGGACGTAGATGTATGATGTTACATGTCTACCCATAGTAGGTACCTACGTTAGTTACAGTTTGTATTCTTTCCCATAGTGCGCACACATCTAGAGTGTTTTGTTTTTTAATAATTAAAATTCTCTAAATCTATGACGCGGGGGTGTAGGTATATAGTATTTTGAACTCATGTTCATCAGTTTCATGTTATATTAACGCAACTCTGTTAACAGAGTCATGTCACTTTTGTTTTACGTTTTACTGTTACAATGTCATGCTTGTACTTACTACATTGTCAACCTAGACCACAGACATAGATTTAAATTCAGATCTATCTAAATTTAGATCTATGTCTGTGACCTAGACCTCTAATCTTGCGTATTTTCAATAACTCATTTCCGTAACATGTTTGTCAGTTGATTTTCTATTCTGTTGATTTTGTTACATTAGGATCTTATTTGAAGTTAGACAAATATCGGTGAACTATAAAATAATGAACGAAAATGAGATGAGGCTTACTTCTGTTTAATTTTATTTAAACGACTCATTGTTATCAGTCGTGCTCATTATAAATAATGTTGTTGAAGGGATTTCTTAGCCATGTCTTTCCCGTAGATGCATTGCGCTTGCGTGCTAACAACGTGTCGTTCAGTAATACGATAAATGAATAGAATCGTCGCAAGATTGCTCACTTACATTACCATTATGACAATTTCATGGTAATGATTGCCCACTTGAGGCCGTAACACCGTCGTTTGAAGTACTTACAGTTTTTTTTTTACTTTCCATCACTCGGAATAATTGAATGCTGTCATAGTTACCACAACACGCCATTAGAGTAAAACATATTATTGAAATGTTCATTACTTCTCTCAAATAGAATATTTAAGACTCGTCGTTTTTTTTGTAAGTACTTCTAAACGACCATCCAAATAATGAAGTTAGTTGTTTATTTTGTGCGTGTATTAGAATAAAATTATCATCATTAAGTCTAATAACTATTTGAATTGAAGATAAATGTTAATCTCAAGCGTCTCAGCAACGCTAACTTCTTCACTTTTTTTATCTTGATTGGAGAAATTGAAATAATTTACTCTGCATTGTTTTGAATAAAGTATGTTAGGGTTAGGTAAGTGAGCGTAAAACATTATAGCTTCAGTTAAATTTTCTTTGCAGTTTTGTTTCTTTAAAAAATAAAGTCAAAGTCAAAGATTTTTATTCAAATAGACTTATAGATAAGTACTTTCGAAATTAAAGGAATGTTATATATTAAAACAACGGGACTAAAACGCGACATTTATTATCTAGTAGAACTATGTAGGTACTTACAGCTTGACGTTTCGGCTATGTTGCAATAGCCGTGGTCACAAGCAGACTCACACATGTCTTAAAATCTTATAAAGGAATGTTTCCTTTCAGTAAAAAAAGCTAACTAAAGGATTTAAGGTGGTAGCCTCCAGGGCATATAGATTTTTTCCACCCTGTTTAATACTTAAGACGAGGTTAGACCACAAAAAACACACATTTTCTAAAATAAGAGATTTTATTTTTAGACTTTTAACCTTAATATCTTGGTCCGGACTGAGTTTAGACACTAACAAATATCATAATAAGATTTTTTTATTCTAAATCGAAATAACAAGGTTCGGTTGAAGGCCGCGCGAAAAAAAAGACGCCAATTTTAGGCACTGCTTTTTTCGTCTGATCTTGAATGTTGCACAATTCTGTTCGTTTGACTTCGAATCGTTATGCGTAGAACTTATTTTCGAAAAAATTTCGATCAAATGCAAATAAAACAACCAAATTAAAAAGAATAAAATTTATCCTTTTAAAATTTTTATGTATTTAATAACTGGGCGGGCACTTGACCACCATCTTGCTTACTTAACATATTGTGTTGTGGTCCTTGTAGGTGTTTTGCTTGTGCAGGAAATGCCCAAGTATTCACTCAACTTGTTATTGCGGAGTCGCGAGAATATTTAAATAATTACTTAACTAATATGCTTGCTTACCTAGTTTATGAATGACGTTCTTAATGTGGGTATCGTTTCTTGTGGTGCGAGGGATGCGCAGCTCTTTGCATCGTGAAGTTTGATTAACTATTGTATGTTGTTCCCTTACCAACCAATCATCATCATCATTATCAATCAATCATCTTGAATCAACTATTGTATGTTAGTTCACTTACCAACCAATCCAACACCTGTTGACTTGTGCCCTGCAATAAATAAATAAACTTACCTTTAAACTCGTTCCACATGTTGGTCCCTTCCATTTTGATCTTAGTGAACCGCGTTTCTGGGTTTCTAGATGTAGGTACATTTTCGTGCTATCCAAGTTACCTGAGTTAGACTTACTTTTACCTTCTTAATAAGTATTTTTTATGACTTTATTTTTAAACTTTATCTTGCCTTATGGTAAATTTTAAATAGAAAAATATTGGAAAAAATTTACTCGGCTACAAGTGAATTCTCAGACGGGAAACGAACCCGCGACCTTTGGAAATCCGGTCCAATGCTCTAACCGCTGAGCTACCGAGACTTGCGAACCACCGTCGAAATTCTCCAATACTTTTATATTTTTAATACGCTGTAGGACAGCGTTGTTACATCAATGCTAGGAATCTCCTTGCATTCGAAAGAAACATCTTTTCAGGTGTTTAACGATCGATTAAGATGCAACTGCCAATAATTTATGATTTTGTAATTTTTGCATTTTTCAATGCTATTTTTATACTTATGGTAAATTTTAAATAGAAAAATATTGGACAAAATTAACTCGGCCACAAGTGAATTCTCAGACGGTCTGAGAATTCAGCATTGAAAAATGCAAAAATTACAAAATCATAAATTATCTTGCCTTGTGAGGCAGATGTTACTCTATGCATTGTGAAGACTTCATCTTGAATCATCGACAGTACCTATAGCCATTCCTTTCGTTCCCATATCAACTTTAAATTAAACCACAGAATACTTAATATTACAAGTAATTAAACGCCTGTTCTACATAATTCGCTTGTTTCTTTCCAGTTTCATCGAAGTGGACCGTGTGTCCGGCTTCTGGACGTACATGTTCGTCCTCTCCAAGCTACCTGAGTTGGGCGACACGGTGTTCATAGTGCTCCGCAAGAAGCCCCTCATCTTCCTCCACTGGTACCATCACATAACGGTGCTGCTGTACACCTGGTACTCCTTCACTGAGTACACCTCGTCGGCGCGTTGGTTCGTCGTCATGAACTACTGTGTGCACAGGTAATTTGATTTTATTATCTTCAGTTTTGATAAGATGTTTTAGGCTGGATTACACCATCTCATTTTTAGCGGTAACTTTACCATCGACAGCTTTGACAACCATGAAGTTAAAGCTAATTAAGTTACTTGGTGCAAACAGCCCCACAAATATCCTTTTATGATTGGCGTAAGTTGACTTGACCGTTGCTCAGTCAAGAATTTATAGGAATCGGAGTCCAATCGCCTTAATTTTGCCTTAAAAAGCCTTAAAAACTGAAACGTGGTCAATTTGGTTATGTTCATTATTTTGTTGAAATATGCTTTGCACATGCACATATTGGTTTTCTGTGCTGTTACTATTATATATTCTGTGGTGCTGTGTTTAATGTGCTTAAGTTTCAATGATATTTTAGATGTAAAAGCTTATCTTTTTTCTGTCTATAAACAGTTTTGGTTTTACCATTCCAAAATACCTCCATTGTGCTCCACATGATATTTGATACGCCAGAGGAAATGTTAGATAATATCATATTCAATAAATACAACGTCGAAGCGCAAATTGCAATAATAACACTTAGTTGTGGTTACTTTGTATAATAACATGATCATGATAATGTCAAAGATCGATGATAATAAAACACGGTCAATTTTCATTGACCAACAAGCTCACATGCCATCGTAATTAAAAGGATATAAAATAACATGGTTTTGCTATTCTAATGTTCAATGCTCATCTAATGAGCATAATAATTGTGTTTTTCATGAGCACTAGCTTATGATGTTTAATACGAAGCGGGTTGATGAAAAACAAGCCTCGGACCAGGGTTCCCAACCGTCCGGTTTTCGATCGGACTGATGGGTTTTAGAAGGAATTGTTGAGGTCAGTATCGCTAACTTCCGACCGGATGCAATTTGTCCGGTCAGATAAAATTGTGAACGCGACGTTGCTAATTCGCCGGCGACGGCGGCGAATTAGTAGTTAGTTGTTTTCTTAATAAAACTCTTTCATTATACTTATCGTGTTTTTTTTCGATTTTGACCAAGTATGACCAGATAAAAATTTTTGTCCGGTTATGGCGGCTGGAAAAGTTGGCAACCCTGCCTCGGACGGCCAATGGTCCTAATAATAACGCATATAGGCACCGGATACTTAGATACACCCAGCGTTAAGTTTTTATCTTTTCCATTAGGTATGGCTAGCCTATCTATCAAATGAAATTCGCTAGGGGTCTTTGTTCCGATTCACTGAATTTTGAACTCTATCAACGGCAAAATAAAAAACAGCAATAGTCGTTATTGACTGACTGAAGTATCTATAGGAGAATAATTAGTCGTCAGCAGCCACGAGCCACTTTCAAAAGAGATTGGCGGATTCATTACGCAATTCTTTGTGAAAAAATTTAGCCAAATTTTTGTTTCATTTGCTTTTATTTATGACTTAAAATTGCGTGGCATTACACCTCCCAGGTGACTTAGATTTGACTTTCGCTTTTGTAGTGTAGCACGTAGACGTTTTTCGCGAAATAACCACAGAGGCGGTTAAAATCTGACAATAAAAATTGCATCTATTTCATATAAGCTTTGTATTAATATATAATATAATAATTGCATCTATTTCCCGGGTTCGATTCCCAGCGGGGGTACATATTGTATTCGGTTTGGTTGGTGGTAGGACTTGTAAGTCCGTCTGTCTAGCTACCACCATCTTACCTAAGTCTGACGCCACAATAACAATGTTTTCAGCATTGTTGTGTTCCGGCAGTTAGAGATAAGATAGCCAGTTCCTCAGTGATGACTGATAAGGATTCCGGGAGAGGCTCGCTTCCATCTTTTAGCCTTATCAATACATAACATCAGGTATGATGAAGGCTAAGAGCCTCCCCGTCGTTCATAAAAAAAAGGTAACATTCTGTTTTAATCATGCTAAGATGACGCAATCAGTTAAAAAATAGCCATGCATTTGTTGAGCTGGGTGATTCAGCCCGTTCATTGTTCCAATCACTCACTGAATATTTACAGATTTCTATACACTTAGGTATTATTTATTCCGATTTGATCATACCACAGTATAAAACTGCCATATTTTGACAGGAATTAAGTTTATACACATATGCATTGGGAATGATACTGAATAAATAAAAGTGTTATATCAATAAACAATTAAATATTAATATCATTAGGTACTCATAATCATGACTTATCTTAGATGATTATAATTACGGAAATGCGTCACACATGGCATATTTTATATTAGCTATGCATAAAACCTACGAATAAACCAATGTGATTGATAAGTTATTTGACCTTACTTTAATTTACGTCTAGGAACTTGAAAATAAAATCCATAAACGCTGCTTCTATGTATAAAATAGGTAAGCGTTTATATGGAATAATTTATTAATTAATTTTACTTCAAGGTTAATGTAATAATATTATGCTGATCCAATGAAATTATCACCTAACCCTGAACTTTTATCTTCCTACAAAAAACGAATAAATAATGAGATTAAACATATTTGGTAAATATGGATAATTTTGTTATCGTATATGACTACACTGACGACCCACACGACACACCACCGCTTTTTCGAACAATCTGTTAAATGTTAAAGAATGTACGAGTATATTCAAAGTTATATCAAAGTCAATAATAGTAGCATTATGCATTGTGATAGCTAGGGCAATATTTGTGACAGTGCGACTAGCGATGACTAGTCTGATATGAGACTGATAGCGACAGATACTAATATCAACTAGGGCGGTTACAACCCGATACTCGGGTTCGTCGATCGACGAAAAATTCCAAATTATGCGAAAATCTTTCATTGCAGTTTGTGATCATCACGTTTAACATTTTGTATATTTTATAGTTTTCGGAACAAATAGACTCGAGTACCTTTAATTTGATAGCTTACTCGGCCGCGTACTACGCGCCAAAGTCCCTATCGAGTCGTCACTAATTTTGCGAACCTGAATTAATTATATAGATTTGTGAAAATAAATACTGCTCTTAAAATGTTCCTAGTAATGATGTCCTCGTATCCACTTCCAGTTCAGTAAGTAGAGATCTTACTCTCACTCACTTACACAAATTCAATTTTATTATTACCTACTAGGTAGCGTTATTTAAAAAAAGTTACATTTGCACCTGTCAGATTACCCCAGTGAATTAAAAGCAGACTTGACGACTAGATGACTAATAATAAATGAGCTACAAAATTACAACAATATTAAGAGAGTTTATCAGTAGGTTATCAATAATAGACCCGCACGTGTATGACACATGGGGTGATGGGGGTCTAATTGATAACCTCCCTTTTTCGAAGTTAGTTCAAAGATAAGTACATCTTTAATAGATAAAATAGATATTATTATTTTTTTGTGCCCGGGGTTTTTAAAATTTTATTTTTATTTCATCCTTTTTAAATTACACACAAAATTAAAAAAAAAAACGCAATGAAATTGCTTGATCTGTTTAGGCGGCACTACGAATATTTATGTACAGAATTCAAATTTTTTTGCCGCCATTTTGTTATTTTTTGTGCTGCACCTAAATTTGCTTAGGGTGTACATTATTTTAGTCAAAGCACCACCTTTGTATCTTTTACCGTTTTGGCAGGCAGTTGACCATCTCCATAAATGGCTGGATGGATTTTCATCAAACGTGGCTAAGAACCATCTCGATTAATTTAGCTTTCAATTAAAAAAACCGCATTGAAATCGCTTGATCCGTTTAGGCTCTACGAATATACGTACAGACAGACAGACAGACAGGATTCAAACTTATAACAACTTTGCGCTGCGTCGGGGGTTAAAAATCAACTCATTTCGATGATCACCATCTATTCTAGAGCTTAATCGCCAGGAAATCATAGAAGAATATTTTTCATAGTACAATCGGAGAACTTCCCGGTTGACCAGTAGAGATTTTTTGGGAAACGTTTTCTCGGAAAGTACTAAGGTACATGTGAATAATAAGTTATTTCTTTAATAACTTATTATTCACATGAAATACCTCTTAATGGTCTATAATTTTTTAGTTTCATTTCTTAAAAAACACGAAAAACTGATGTTGTTATGAGAGAGCGATTTTCTCCTGGTACAGGTGTTTTTACACATAAAAGGGGGAATCAACCATACCCTGTATTACCCACTTGTTTTTTATGAAATAAATATTTTTTCATTTCATTTTTCATTTTCATTTGTGAAATAAACGTTTTCTATGTATCTTGCTTTTTTTAAATAAAGCTCCGTGAAAATACTCTACTGGTCAACCGGGAAGTTCCTCGACTGTACTTACTAGAAAAAACAGAATAGCTACTTATGTAATTAAAATGCAAAAAGTGCTCTGGGTCTAATTATCTATAGCTGTGTATATGTTATTGTGGCCGTTATTCACATAAATATACTTACTTTTAATTACCAGAGAATAACAGTGAATAAAGCAAAATCAACCTATGTCTTAGTCCTAGTAAAAATGGTGAGGATAATCTCAGCCTCTGCACTCGACGAAAACTTGGGAACAGCTTATTGTTTGTGTTCTTATGAATGTTCCTCAGTAAAAGTGGTTTATACAGGGTTACAGGGAAAGTCGTACTGAATATTAAAGGACGTTATTATTTAGGTCATTTCTGATGAATTTGATCCTATAATATAGTGTCCGAAACTTAACCGTTATGGAGATATTGATATCTTTAAGTTTTTTTTTAAATATCCCAATTTTTTTGCTTTTTTGCCAATCTTTTTATTATTAAGACTTCTAGGGTTCGTTTTTTTATGTATTTAGTTAGAAGACATGCCAATGAATAAAAATGATCAACAAAAACTCAACCCTCCATTAACAGCTTAAAATAACTGCATGACAACGGTATAAATTAAGTAATTTTTGCTATGTATTCCTAACTTTGAAGCGCTATGGTAAAAAAAAATTGTATGGAACTTATTCTGCAGATGATTTTAAAAACTTCTACGTCTTCTTAGCTATTCAAAAAGGTATAACACTACCTATTAAATAGGCAAAACATTGAGCAAATAACAGTTCAGTTAGCAAAAGCTACATTTTCAGTTTGATGTAAAAATAGCTTCAATACGTAAATAAAAAAATTAAAACTGTGATATTTTTATAATTCATGTTCAACATCTACTAGTAATGTACAATACATCGTACAGTAGGAATTTACAAACCCATTACCCATTTGAAAATTACCCAAACCGGTGGATTGGAAGAGGTGGACCCATACCGTGGCCGGCAAGAAGTCCCGATTTAACGCCGATGGATTTTTATGTGTGGGGTCATATGAAAACCCTAGTGTACGACGAAATGACACCAATCGCAAATATCGAGGTTTTACGACAAAAAATTATTGATGCGGCTGAGGAAATGAGGCGGAGCCTGCAAACATCTGTTGTAAAAAGTAATTTAAGAAAACGAATGAGAATTTGTATAAGAAATAGTGGCGGCCATGTTGAACATGAATTATAAAAATATTACTAATTTTTTTGTTTTATTTTCGTGATTTAGCTATTTATACCTCAAACCAAAAATGTAGCCTTTGCTAACTGAACTGTTATTTGGTCAATGTTTTGCCTATTTAATAGCTAGTGTTATATCTTTTTGAATAGCTAAGAAGACGTAGAAGTTTTTAAAATCATCTGCAGAATAAGTTCCATACAATTTTTTTTTATCATATCGCTTCAAAGTTAGGAATACTTAGCAAAAATTATTTAATTTATACCGTTGTCGTGCAGTTATTTTAAGCTGTTAATGGAGGGTTGAGTTTTTGTTGATCATTTTTATTCATTGGCATGTCTTCTAACTAAATACATAAAAAAACGAACCCTAGAAGTCTTAATCATAAAAAGATTGGCAAAAAAGCAAAAAAATTGGGATATTTAAAAAAAAACTTAAAGATATCAATATCTCCATAACGGTTAAGTTTCGGAAACTATATTATAGGATCAAATTCATCAGAAATGACCTAAATAATAACGTCCTTTAATATTCAGTACGACTTTCCCTGTAACCCTGTATAGACAACAGTATAGAAAAGCCTACTTTATTACTTAAATGATTTTTTTCTTCGAATTATCAAAAATTCGCGGTGCATAATTTTTTTTATTTTACCTGTAGGCTATACCTAATGTATTGTTTTTTCTTTCAGCGTGATGTACTCCTACTACGCCCTAGTGAGCATGGGCAAGTACCCGCCGCGCTCGCTGGCGATGCTGATCACGGCCCTACAGCTCACACAGATGGTGGTCGGCTGTGCCATCAACATCTGGGCGGCCAACTACATCGCCACCGCGCCCCCGCACTCCTGCCACATCAGCAGCATTAACTTAAAACTCTCCATGGCCATGTACTTCTCGTACTTCGTCCTGTTCGCGCAGTTCTTCTACAAGGCCTACCTCTCTCCTAAACCTGGCAAAAAGGCCAAGGTCGAGCCGCCTATTGCAGAAGTCCCCCGCCCCAAGGTTCAGTACGAAGCCTTCCCGCGGCAACGGAACGGCGTGGTGGCCCACTAGTCGCGTTGTGATACTAGCGTAGTTGGGCCGCGGTCGCTCGGTTCGCCATAGTTTTAACTCCCCGACGGGCGCTATGAGTTTTTACTTGTTATTCTATCTTAATGCTAGTAGGTAGATTAGGTTTCGGCCCGGTTGGGGGTTCAATTGTTTTATTCTACGTTTCGGGTGGCGGTCGATGTCGAGGTCGATCTTCGTAAGCGCTGTCGATAATTAGCGTTAATGGCTTTTGTTGCCAGGTTCACAGTGATATGATAATGAACAAGTAATCGAGCATTTATACAATTAAGAGGTTAATTGCCTGAGAGTGAGAATGGTAATTGAATCGTTCGACTGTCGATCAACTAATTGCGCTTTAGATTTGTTGCATTCTAGTAAGTATCATTTAGAAATTAAGTGTTAAAGACGTTATAGAGTTCATCGTGCGATTCAATTTCTATATTGTGACGGATTGATCAAATCGAGAAATTATTCAGAAACGAGGAAGGAACGTTTGCGTTAGGCGACATAACAATATTATTTATCACCATTTTTGAAGTAACTTTTATACACTTACTATCAAGTACTTAGATAAGATTATCGTGTTCGACGTCTAGCAGGATACCTAATACGAGTTGCCCCCTGTAGCAACTGTTTCAGCGGCCTCGACTTTCGACCTTCTCCCGCGGCGTTAAGGTTGGTTTTGGGCCGGCGGCGCCACGCCCACGCCACGCTTACATTCCAGGTGCCGACGCGCCCACAGCGCTAGTTTGGTTCGAAACTAACACTAAGAAGTTCAAAATTAACTATTATTTATTCACAGAAAATAAAGTAAAATGGTATGGTCAGCGGTAGCCACGGCTATTCATATCTGTCAAATTTCTCCAATCGACTTTGGGTCTGGACTTTATGACGTATGCCGTTGAGTTCAGATTTGTCTGTAGAAATTTGACAGAGCCGTAGCTGCTGTTGACTGTACTTTATACATGCGCTTGCGCATGGGCCATCGGCAGATTTCGTTAAATCTTGTATAGTAAAGTAACCAGACTTGCGTTGCGGTCGCGGCGAGCTTCGAGCGGGGACCACCGAGTGGAAGTTACCGAAATGATGCTTGTCAGATACTATTCGTCCGAGCTGGTAAAACGGTGGACTTAGTTGTACAGTCACGCTACTATGACGTTGTAAACATGGTTTTAAACTCTTTCGCAATATATTAGTCTTTTCACTGCGATGATTCCATCGGTCTCAAACTTTCGGAAACTTCTAAACTCGGTCCGAGCACGTCGACCCGCTCGACAGCGAGCACCTTCTTTGTTGTTGTTTAATGTATTTATTACAGAAAAGCGAGTGATTTTTTTAATAAATAATTTATTTGTGGAAGCATAGTGTTTATCGATCTGTACAGATTGTAAAGTTTATGTTTTTCGCTTGTTCGGTCGCACGGCCGTAGGGTAGCGTTAAATACTTTGAAACGCTTGTCAAACAAGCGCACAAAGTGTAAGAAAATAATTGATTCCTAGTGGAATAAGCAATACTGATATTTGAATAAATTGACAGTCGGTAAGCTCTCGATGGGAGTTAGTGCGTAGGGGCGGTCTAAGGGAACTGAAGACTCTCGTCTCTGACCTGGACCTGCAGGTCTCGCGGTGGTAGAGGCGTAATATAAAGTTCAAATTCATAAACGCTTCCACGCGATTCGTTGCGGTTCGCGTGAAGCTCCTAAGGAACGTCGCGACAGATTTTACCCGCGTAAAATCGCGTCGACATAAGCCGTCTTTAATGCCGCACTGACGGATCCGGCTCAGCTGTTGGGATGCGCAATATTAGCGCTCTTAAGGAAGCAGCGCTGTGCGCAACCGAGTCGGTTCGTTAGTGTATCTCTAAATACGGCCATAGACTTAATATTAGTTATAGAATTATCTAAGATGCTGACTTTGGACGCACACAAATTAAGATTTAAGCGTCTTTACATGTCCAAGTTGGTCGACCATGTGTCAAAGCATCGATTTGCAGTTTGTGATTATATAGTTAGAGCAGTTTAAGGGGCTTTGTGCTAGATTAGCGCAATGTTTCTTGCGTATGTTAAATTTGACGAAACTAATGGAATACCTCCAAAGCTGTATTAGTTAGGGTAACCTCCCGTCTGTCCGCTGAACAGAGTTATCGAGCCTCGTGATCACTTTAGTCTAGTTAGAGTCCGGGTCAATTCGATGTAGCGTCGGTATTCGCCATAATCGTTCGATGTTAAGGACCTATGTAACGCGAGTTGTACAAAATAGTCGTTTCTATAACTATCGTATACCATCGTGCTGTGAAATAAAAGTTATTTTTTATCTGGAATAAGTGCTCTGGCGGGTCCTGTAATCATAATCATGTAATCATAATTCATTTATTTGCAAGGACATGGTAAATACATGGTTTTATAATATTGATTGTTGCGCAACATAACCTATTGAGTTTGTCGACGTGCAAATACTTAAGAGGTACGTAAGAGGTTGTAGAAATTATTGATTTAAACATTCAGGTCTGGACATTCTTAAATCTGCGTAGAACAGCTGAATTGTGCAATTTAAAAATAGCTGTTTGAACCTCTGAATTGTGTCGTGCATCGGTAATTCGAATGACTAAGGATACAAAAAACTCCATAGTATTATAGAACTCACAATGTTAAAAGTAGAAATTTGAGATAGGTGGTTTTTTATTGTCCAGCCCTTTGCTTTGTACTAAATTAATGATTACGAACGCGAGTCGAATCCAACGTTGATTAACGTAGTTCTAATGTATAAAATGTTTCATTCGTACATTTGGAAGCAAAGAAACCGTGGGTTTACCAGAATAAGGTGAAATATTATTAAGGTGATTTTGGGTGCCTTTTCATCCCAAAATCGAATAAAACACACACAGATAATTCCTTGAGAATCTTGCCTCAGACTTTGTATTGCTAAACCCAATAGGTAGTTCGCACATACCTATATTGAGATATACAGTAAAAGTTTACCTAGTTTGATCCACAGTCAAAAGTTTTCCGACCTAAGTCAGTCCGCTTGAGACCATTGCCATGAAAGCACGCGTCACTCAGAAACGAAAATGGTTAATTGTGCAGTGCTTTCTTGCAAGAGCTCGTCAATAACATTTCCACATCACTAAATCTCGCTCGTGACGTCATCGTAGGTACGAAAAATTCGACACGCTAGGTTCTCATAAAGTTTGAAGCGGTCTTTTCGTCTATCTCGATCTAGGTCTGTGGTAGTTTGTCTATTTGTAAACAATACGCAAAATGCAGTCACGATTTCTTTGCTGCCAAATATATTTGTTACTTTGTAATATAGGTGGGTATTAATATAATGAATAATATGATTGGGATGGGATATCATGTACTCGTAACGATAGAGTGAAATGCAAACTTACTATTACAACCAAAAGTACACAATCTTAAATTAAGCCAATTAGTAACAGCACATTGAGTTCTACATGTTGACTTTAAGTATGGCTTACTGCCTAAGTAATAAGAGCCGTTTTCTTATAGCAATAGGAAACTCAATGTGCTACCGTCTCGTTTACGTTTCATTGCTTATCGTTTCGTTGTATTAAATTTTGTAGCTACGCAATGTAACCATGAAAGGGCCAAGATGTCTCCCTATTTAATTAGGAAATTTAATTTAATGCCAATAATCTACTTATTATTTATAAATCTGGTTTTAAAACCTCTCTTTTACTTACCATTACATAGTATTGAAACTTGTGAGAGTACAATTTTGTAAACATTTTTTCTATTTTATTAGGAATATTATTGTTTGTAGTACATATCTACCAAGTTCATTTTAAAACATATTTGTTGATAAATGAAAGTCACATTGTTTTTGTTTGCCCTATGCAACTATGTTACATATATTTTTTTATCTGTTTTGTAATATTATTTTGTGCACATATTTTATGTTTGGATTATGAAGGGTTATTATTACCAAGAACATTATTATACTTTTGGGCATTTATATTTTTCATGCATTTACCTACGAAAAAAACTGTTGTTGATATTCTACCTAGTGCGATTAGAGGGTTAACAGTTCCATATTCAATACATATTTTTAAATACATGATTATATATTTTTGTGAATGAGATTTTGTGGTTACAATTTCAGAACAAATATAATTATAGTACAGACAATGCATTGTAATTTACGACGTAAAAAGTGGAATTATTCTTGCAATCATTAATTTGTATTTTCTGGGCAAATAAAGAGTTACTGTGTATATGAAAATTTGTTTTATTTTCTCACTTCTTGTTATAATATAAGTACCTATTAGGTACTTCGTATTATAAAAATTATGCATCATTAGGTTTTAATAAAGACTGTCTCCCCGTTTGCTCCGTACATTGTTCGCTTGTTTTAAAAAAAAACAAGTGAACAATATTTTACGGATATCAAACGCGCTATATTTCCACGAACTAAGTTGTAATTGTCCGTAATTTTTAGGTTTTTAGGGGTTTTTTGATTTTCCCGACGTTTCGGCACCTTTACAGCTGCCGTGGTCACGGGATGACTGGCTACTTATAAGTCTACCCTCGAAAAGTTAATTTATTTTCGTTCGGATACGGTTAGACATTTACTATGGCACAAATTATTATTGATTTGATATTTTGATTTAATTGTTATTTTAATTCTTTATTATTAAGAAAAGAGAAAACTAAAGACTCTACTGGCAGTTCACAAATTGGGAGGACCTTCGAAGAAAGAAAACTGCCAAGAAAACTTCGAAAGCGGGCCGACCTCCATCTTTATAAAAAATATTAAAAATTAGGATATGTTGTCTCCACCTTTACTTTTTTATATTTATTTATCTACAAAAAGAGCTAACCGTATCTTTGGGTCTTGCAGTGCGTGATTTGGGTTGAGACTTTAATTTATGGATAATAGGGTCCCAAGCTGGTGGAATCTTCCACCCATCATCTCTATTGAAGTTTGGGTATTTGGTAATTTCAATAGCCTCACGCAGCATTCTGGGGACAAATTTTTGTTCCCTGGCGAGGATCTGTGGCTTATCAAACCTGATGTAGTGGGTGGGTCCCTCAAAAGCATGTTCACACACTGCAGACTTGTTATCGCGCCTATTTTTAACAACAAGTCTGCAGTGTGTGAACATGCTTTTGAGGGACCCACCCACTACATCAGGTTTGATAAGCCACAGATCCTCGCCAGGGAACAAAAATTTGTCCCCAGAATGCTGCGTGAGGCTATTGAAATTACCAAATACCCAAACTTCAATAGAGATGATGGGTGGAAGATTCCACCAGCTTGGGACCCTATTATCCATAAATTAAAGTCTCAACCCAAATCACGCACTGCAAGACCCAAAGATACGGTTAGCTCTTTTTGTAGATAAATAAATATAAAAAAGTAAAGGTGGAGACAACATATCCTAATTTTTAATATTTTTTATAAAGATGGAGGTCGGCCCGCTTTCGAAGTTTTCTTGGCAGTTTTCTTTCTTCGAAGGTCCTCCCAATTTGTGAACTGCCAGTAGAGTCTTTAGTTTTCTCTTTTCTTAATAATAAAGAATTAAAATAACAATTAAATCAAAATATCAAATCAATAATAATTTGTGCCATAGTAAATGTCTAACCGTATCCGAACGAAAATAAATTAACTTTTCGAGGGTAGACTTATAAGTAGCCAGTCATCCCGTGACCACGGCAGCTGTAAAGGTGCCGAAACGTCGGGAAAATCAAAAAACCCCTAAAAACCTAAAAATTACGGACAATTACAACTTAGTTCGTGGAAATATAGCGCGTTTGATATCCGTAAAAGTTGTTTTATTTCAATGAACAGTGCGCGCCAAAACATAAGATGTACGTAAGTGAACAATATACATACGTACAGTCAAAGGAAACTACGACTTATAGAAAGGGGTTTGCCCTTTTATGTATGGAGGCTGGCCTCGTCCAAAACCGTAGTACCAGACGCCATTTTGTTTTTTTTTTTCAAAATGACGTCGCACGATGATACCTATATACGAAATGAACTGGGGGACACACAGAGGAACAAAAATGCTATGATATATACAGGGGCGTGCATTGGTTTTCCAGCGTAGTAGGCACTGTAGATCTAACTAGTAACTTTGCACTTATCCTATCCTGCTACCGAATATTATAAGTTTGAAAGTTTGTGAGGATATTTGGATGGAGGAATGTTTGTTACTATTTCATTTAAAAACTACTGAACTGATTAAGAATAAATTTTACAGCAATGTAGCTATCAGAATATATTTATCAGAAAACCACATTGTATGCAAATATTTATAATTATCCTGATATTGCCCGATATCCACGCGGCGAGTGAAACCGAGAGCGGCCGCTAGTCATAAATGATAAGTTTCGTAATATTTAGTAGGAATATTAAAATGCTGACGAATTTGATTGTTTGAGCACGCTAATCTCCGGAACTACTAATTCGAATTGAAAAATTATTTTTGTGATGGATAGTCCATTTATCTCGGAAGGTAATAAGATATTTAATATCACGGTACGATTAATAAGAGCAGAGCATTAATGTAAAACGTTACAGAAACGGGAAAAAAAATATAAGTTTTGGGAGCTTCCGTTGCGGACGGTGTGTAAACGGTTAAAGTTATGTAAAAATTATGTATGACGAAATTATTCCCCATCAAAAGTTCTAAAAAAAAGTCCGCGACAGCATATGTCTATGTTTTATGGTTAACTCACTATAACCATTTTTCAGATAATAAAATTTGTTCTAAACTAATGTATTATTTGAGAAGCTGTTTTCATAAACATGATATTAATCCTTATCTAAATAAATACGTTAATCATCACAAGTATTTAATTTTGAACAAAATTGTCCTTTACATCATTAAATTTTAATGAATATCTTAGGAAATATGATAGTTTTAAAATAACTCCTCAACAAAATAATTCGCGACCAAATTCATTCGTCAGGTAGGCATGCTTACTTTATACTGATATATTCCGGAAGTTTAAGCTAGAACGTTACACGTACAAACAGCGCCCTTCTTGCCATGGGCGGTTTATACTTGAGCAATACTTTTTCTAAATATGTTGTATTCTTGTATGAAACGCTGCTTGTTTCGAGTAGGCAATTTCGAGACTGCCTATCGGTAGGTATTCAGTATTTAGCGTAAGGAATATCTTAGTGGGTGAGTGTTGAATAGAAGTTTAAACTAAAATAAAATAACTTTAACACTTATTGTATATTTATTTAGGTTTTGCATGAGGTAGGCACTGCCTAATTGCCTATATGGAATGCACGCCCCTGGATATATAATACCCTAAAGTGTCACGTTAGCCAGATAATGACGGCCCAAAGTATCACCTTTGTATCTTTTACTCCAATTATCTCACTAACCTGACACTTTAGGATATTGGTGTTCATTTTTACGTCCTTAACTATATATGTATTATAGTGCGGCGCGATTTAGAAAATTTTCAAAATGGCGGTCCGGTGGCGAGGCCAAAATGTTCAAAGCCCATTCCAATTAAAGATCAAAGTCGATTTAAAAAAAATACAGTTTTGTAAAGTCTGACCGTACCAAAAAAACCAAATAGTAATACCTACATGTCATTGTGTACTTGTTGGTATATCTTTCTAGGTACTTACCTATTTAATATTTTAAATGTAAAAGTAAGGTGAAAGAAAGTGTAAATACCCAATGTTTACATGTTTGTTACTCAATAATGCAAAAAACGGCTGAGTGAAGGAATTTGGATTTTTGGGACACAGGTAGGTACTATATAGCCAGACGACAAAAGTTATATACTTTTGATCATTACATAATTTTGCATAAATTTGCAAGTTTGGATGTTGGTTCCTCAACCACGCGAAAACGGCTGAGCGGATTTAGATGAAATTCCAGACACGGATACTTTATAGCCTGGAGACGAACATTTTGTTGCGTGAAAAATGTGAAAATCACCACTTTCCTACGGAAACATACTACAATCGATGCGACTTAAAATAGATGACGCTACATAATTTAAGAAATACTTCTACCCGACAATAGATGGCGGAAGTAGTCTTTAACAAAAAAATAATTTATGAAATCGATGTAGGGAAAGGATAGTTATTTATCTCTCTGTTTTTTATAACAATGATTATAATCTCTGGAACTTCTAGGTGGACCGCCCGGGATCCATGAGGCAAGGAAAAGAGTTATTAATTTAAACTAAGAGGTAGTCTAGAAGACCCACGGCAAAGAATATATACCTACAGTTACGCGAAAAGAAGTAAGTACCCTTATTACGAGTTTATCAATTACGAAATCGACCGTAGCTATGTGTGCGTCTGCAGGGGAAAGTGCTTCCACGAAGTTTATTTGGAGGTATTATCAGCCACACTGAGAAGCCCATAAGGCGTTTTTGTTAGATATTATATTCTTTATATAATATGTAAACAAAGATTGAAAGCTTCTTGTTGCATCATACCTATTAAAATAATCAATTATTTTCGCGACCCCATTTGTCTGCACTTTCTTAATAAATAACCTCTAAGATGAAGTTAAATTGTAAGTGTCGTTACTTCTAGCAGCTGGCAAGTTTTCTTGGGCCCCGCTCTTCTTGTCAGTTAAAAAAGTCTAAACAGGCGGCGTAAGGAAAATTTAGACGCCTACATGGTTCGGCTACTCGCCACTGAAGCCATTGGCGCTGGTGGCGCTCGAACTCACACGTTTAGGGGGATGTCATGGCTCGGGCGGGGGCAAGCCACGCCGAGTGCGTTACCCCCGCAAAATGTTGTGTTTTAGAGAGATAAGACTATAACAGATAATTTGTGTCATAAGGAGAAATTTGTGTACTAATAGCAAAATTTGTGTGAATTATAGTTTTTAAGATATTAGAGAAAAACGGCTTTTGCTGGAGTAACGTTTGAAACGTTACCCTGGCAAAAAAGTCGTTTCAGCCCGGAATCAAATGCATGAATAGATAGCTTCTATTGCGTAGTAAATGTTAGCAAATATCAAAGTTTGTGTATTAACGTTTTGGGTTTTCAAAAACGGTTCAAAGCAGAATTTAAAAAAAATAACGTACATTATCCCGTTTATTTAAGGTGGTAACGCTTATGTATGGTGCGGTCGCTTTTTTGAGACCCTTACAATTTGGTCAGCTTTTTAGCGAATTGCTGAACTATTCTTGTTTTAGTTTAAACTTTCATGATAGCCGTAATTGAAAGCTGAAATTAACAGGAGCGAATGTTCGTGAATCACTTTAATTTGTTTAATGTAAGCCATATTTCTTAATGTTAAGGGAACTGCGTATTCGATTGCTTAAGTACTCCCGGTCTTAAATTTATCAAATTTGTTTTTAAATTCATACAGTGTAAAGCTACAATATCTAAAACTCTTGACGTAATAAGTGTCTACCACAAGTATTTTTTGCAGCTATTTATTTGGTTAAAAGTGTAATAGTTTACTACGTTTTTTCTGATTTTCGGAACCATTTAATAACATTTGTTTACGTCAACCAAATCAAAAACTAATGTTTAAACAAATTAATTATTGGTATTTTTTTTCAAACTTCTGCTTTGAACCGTTTTCGAGATCTGGGAAATCCCAAAACGTTACCGCAACAAAATCTTAAATTACTCAAGTACTATAACACACACAAATTTTCCTATATGCTAAAATTTACTACGCAATAAAAGCTATCTATTCATGTATTTGGTTCCGGGCTGAAACGACTTTTTTGCCAGGGTAACGTTTCAATCGTTACTCCAGCAGGCCTGTCTCACTTCCATACAAGCGGCGCAAAATCCCCGAGATATTTACCTACTATTCTTGAAAACAACCTAATTTCAACCTTTTGCATTGCGTATAGCGTTCATAGTACAATAACTGTCTGCCGTCTCGCTGCGTGTGCGACTAGTAGAGCGAGTGCCAGCCTATTGAGACTAGTCCGGTGACCGGACGCTTGCGTTTATCATACCTAAACTCGGGAGTGAAATTTCTGTACCGTAAGGTACTAATATATACTAGGGCGGTTACAACCCGATACTCGGGTTTGTCGATCGACGAAAAATTCCAAATTATGCGAAAATCTTTAATTGCAGTTTGTGATCATCACGTTTAACATTTTGTATATTTTATAGTTTTCGGAACAAATAGACTCGAGTACCCTTAATTTGATACCTTACTCGGCCGCGTACTACGCGCCAAAGTCCCTATCGAGTCGTCACAAATTTTGCGAACCTGAATTAAGTATATAGATTCTGTGACTCCAGCAAAATCTGTTTTTCTCAAATATCTTAAAAACTATAATTGACACAAATTTTGCTATTAGTAAACAAACTCCTCATGACCCTATTTATCTGATATAGTCTCTCATCTCTCTAAAGCACAACATTTTGCGGGAGTAACGCACTCGCCAAGGCTAGCTTTTTATTCTGACTGACTGGGTACTTTTGATTTGAAACATAATACGAAGCCGGAATAAAACACTACTAGCGTATACCGAGGACTAAAGATGAAATAGTTTTGAAGGACATGTTCAATGACTTCATTAATTTTCCATTAATTAAAGTAGGTCAGATGAATCATAGCATAGCAACAGCATAGTTGGTGTCAAGTAAGATAATATTTTTCATTTTGGCAACATACAATAAAATAATATCTCTGAAGCTTTGGTGGTATGATAGAAATTCCTTTGCCTACCACTTAATTTGTAAAAACAGTTATCTATAACCAAACGTCATGTCAAATATGTCAATTTTACTTTGACATTTTCGCCTTTGCGATTTGCATTTGCTTTTTGTAAATATTCTAAATACTCTTTAAAATTAAAGTTGTGAACAAAATGGAGTTTATTGACACTGATATAAAGCCATGGGATGCCAATGAAGTAAAAGAACATTTTGGGGATAGTCTTACTCTTCTACCATCAAATGACAATATCAAAGAACTCCAAACCATTCTGAGGGACAAGTGAGTTTAGGTTACAAAAAAAATAACTAAAGCAAATCACAATATTCCGCTGAAATCTAAGAACTTTCGGTCAGAGTGTCGTCTTCTTTCGCAGAATTAGTTGTCTTTATTCGATGATATTCAAAATTCCTAAATATTACAAGACACTTGTTTAATCACAAATAATGTATTTTATTCATTTATAACATTTTAGTTTTGCATTTTACTATGCTATTTCTATGTGATTAATATTAAACAACAAAATATACTAGAAAAAATCAACTTGTCTCATGTAGCCCTAACGGGATTCTAACCCGCATCCTTGGGAATCCGGCTCAATGCACTAACCAGTTATACTACAGAGACCTATGAGGACACGTCGAATTTTTCTAGTATATTGACCTTTCTACGGTGTTGGCCACCATTGTTTCATCAATGAGAGAAATATCTTCCCATTCAAAAGAAACATTTTTACAAATGTTTAACTATCAATAAAGATGAAACAGCCATCTAATTATAACATTTTACAATGCTATTTTTATGTGATAAATATTAATCAAGAAAATATACTAGAAAAAAGCAAGTTCTCATCATTTCGCCCTGAAGGGATTGGAACCGGCATCCTTGATAATCCGGCCCAATGCACTAACCAATTATGAGGACATGTCGATTGTTTTTCTGCGTAAAATTGGTAGTTCTGATGGGGGGACACCCCCTCACACCCATTTCCCTAAATTTATACTCAACTAAAGTAAATATTAGCCCTCATTTTCCTTGCACTTTCAGGAATACAACAAGGAGTGACTTCAAATTCTATGCCGATCGTTTGATTCGACTTGTAATTGAAGAGAGTCTTAATAAACTACCATTTACGGATTGCGAAGTAATAACTCCCACAGGAGCTCTCTATAAAGGCCTAAAATATGGTGCAGGCAACTGTGGAGTCTCCATTGTTCGGTCAGGAGAAGCAATGGAACAGGTAGGTCCTTTTTTTGAGAAAATAAGTAAAATAGGTACCCTCTGTCAGGTGCCAACCTAATCACATGTATTCACTTTTGCTTTACTCTTGATATCCATCATATGTAGCATGTTTGAGATAATAAAATAACACCTAATAAAATCCTGTCAATAGCGTGAAAGGTTAGTTTTAAAACTAGCCTAGATATGTCACCAATTACTTTTAAAAATGAAATGTCAATGGTGGCAAGAATTCGGCTCATTTTTTCAACTGTGGTGTCATTTTCGTATAAATTGACGACTAGGAATTCATTTCTTCAATTAAAAAATGAAGCAAGCAAGCATGCAGCGCAGGCAGCATGCAAACAAGCATGCAACATGCATAGTTTCTGTCACGGCTCCGGCGCTGCGGGCCACCTCACCCCTCCGCGCCTGCGCGGGCCTGAATTACACTCTGGGGTAGGGCATACAAGACTATGTGGTGTCGGTTTTGCAGCGATTCGTTTCTGTCACTATTATAGCACAAAACTAAGAGTCTACCCTTTATCGCGAACCTTTTTATGCCATTAGAAATAGAATGCCTAATGAAATTATTCCCAATGAAATTCTGCCATCAACGTAGTATGCCAAGTGAAATTCTGCCATCTTAAAAGTATGCCTTTGGAAATTCGGACATATAAACATTCAACCAAATAATAATTATACTAAACAATTTTTATGCCTTGAGCATATTCGTTTAAAGAAAATTATGCCAAGTTTGTTCTGCCAAATGAAATTCGGAGCAACGAAATTCTGCCAAACAGAGGGAAAAACCGATCTTTGACTGTCTACAGTCCTTTCTTTTCATCCATCTTTGGTTAGTTTCTTTAATTATTCTAATCTAAATGATGTTCTTTGAGATTCTATGTGATATTGGCAGTCTTGGTTCAGGGCCAATGAAGGGTTCATCAGCCCCCCTCCTAGCCAATTAGTCAGCTTCCTCATTGCCACTGTTACCTTCGTGTCCGGGTACCCAGGCAATTTCTACCTCAGCCAAGTTGGCGAGTTCCTGAATGCTTTGTTTGCAGTCAAGCTGCCATCAAAGCCCTTGACAAAGTGGAGGCTGAGGTAGTCTCCACTTTGTCAAGGGCTTTGATGGCAGCTTGACTGTCGCTGTATATTATTATTTTTCCTACATTGTAGTTACCTATATCACTTTTAATCAGGTGCGCACACTGCATTATCGCAAATACTTCCGCTTGGAATACGCTGGTGTATTTGCCCAGATTGAAAGTTTGGCTATGTAAACACCAGCTCCCGATAGCTGAGTTGATTCTTTTCTTGACCCATCAGTGTAGCATACTGCAGTGCTATCCAGATTGCCTTGCTCTATTTCCCAGTCTTCTCTAGATCTGATGCTGATCCTGTATTTTTTGTCGAACATCCTTTCCTTATTGATTAGGTCATTGTTGACCAGTATCATTGAAAAGTTTTCTTCATACTTGTTACCTATGATAGCGTGACCTTTGTCATTGTGTTTACCTTTCCATAGATTAGTACTTTTTAGCTTGAACTATTGCTCTGTAGCTCTCTTTTTTATTTCATGATCTATTGGATTGAAGCCCAGTATCATTTCTAAGGCGGCGGCCGTGGGATTTGTTCTCATGGCTCCTGATATCATGATGCTGACTAATCTTTGTACCTTTGTGAGTTCTTTTCTGTTGTATTCTAATTGTGCCTTATGCCACCATATTAGGGCTCCGTGGCGAAATCTCGGTAATAAGATTGCCCTGTATATCCATTTGACCACTTCGGGTTTCATGCCTCAGTTTCTGCCAACGGGTCTTCTGCATTGCATGAGGGCTTTCATCGCCTTTTTGCTGGTTTCTATTATGTGTTTTCTATAGCTAAGGGTGCTGTCTAAGGTCACCCCAAGGTATTTAAACACTTTTACTATTTCAAGTTCTTCATTCTCAATGTTTATTGGGATCATTCTGTCAAGCTTTCTTTTGTTGGTGAACAACATCAGTTTGGTTTTGAAGGGTGTAGGTTGAGTCCTTTGTCCCTGCACCATCTTAATGTTGTCATAATTCCTCTTTTTATTATGTCTCTTACCTGACCACGCTTAATAGTTTGCCTCTTACAAGTAGGAGACCATCATCCGAATACGCTTGGATGTATATATTCATAGCAGTGATCTTAGTTACTAATTCATCTATTAAAATGCACCATAGCAGTGGAGACAGACACCCCCCTTGGGGTGTTTATTGTCTGCTAGTTCTGCTTGCATTGATCTATGTTGTAGCATGTTGGTGATCCAACCTGATATTTGCTCTGTTACACCCTCTCTGTTTAGGGCCTCTACAATGGCTTGTGCGGATGCTTTGTCAAAAGCACCTTCAACATCGAAGAAGCACGCTAGGGCATATTCCTTGTTCGTGGTTGATCTTTCTACTCTGACTGCCATGTTGTGGAGAGCTGTCTCAATGGATTTCCCTTCCATATAAGCATGCTGATTGTCATGTAGTGGTCTTTTACTTTTTCTTATGGTTTCTCTTATGTGTCTGTCTAATATCTTTTCCAGTGTCTTCAGTAGCAACGAGGAGAGGCTGATGCATCTAAAGGACTTCGCCTCTTAATAGTAGATTTTAGCCTTTCCTGGTTTCGGTATAAAGACAGCCCTGAATTTTCTCCAGCCACTGGGTATATAATTGGTTGCTAGGCTACTTCGGTATAGGGCTAGGAGATCCTCCTTTATGAACCTAAAAGCAGCTTTCTAGCATTTTTGGGAAAATGCGGTCTGGTCCCGCTGCCTTATAGGGTTGAAAGGAGGTATTACTCCACGCTAGTCTATCTTCTGTGATAACTTTGTTGGCCTCTGCCTCACTGACTGGAAGGTATTCTGCCGACAGAGTTTTCATCTATCTATTTATTTTGACCTAGGGAACAACTGTAGGCCTACCATGAGTATTCGCATTTTACTGTACAGTAAACGGGAGTCATTTTGTATGCGAATCTGTACAGCGTCTCTAGTGGACAGTAGCAGAACTACAGATTCTCATACAAGATGTCTCCCGTTTACTGTACAGTAAAAGGAAAGAAAAACTCATGGTAGGCCTACTGTGCCAAGTTTCACACTTGTGTCAAAAAATGTAAGGGGTCGGGCGTTTTTTTGTCGCTAAGCTACTATAACTCGGAATGAATTTTCAGGGATTCGGATCTCACACAGTGTGAAATGCTCCGGTCTTCAAATCGGAGCAGAATGGTGACGGACCTAAGTAGTCTAAGTACCCGAAATACTGTTCCATATGAACGCATGTATACTCCGATTTCGGGTCGATATTTTACGCTCTAGGTCGTTCGTTAACAAAAAACCAATACACTAAGCACTGTGGCTAACTGTGGTTAGGTATTTACTTGTTGTTACAAGAGGGCACACAGTTACCGATTAGTATCATGAAGAACTGCATCAAGTAAACCCGTATTGTATTTTGTATTAGTATGTGGAACAGTGTTAAATATCGACCGTTTCATTTTATCTGATACGAATAAATAATAAGAAAATACTAAGATTGTTTTTATAATGCACAGTAAGATGCGCATATTCAACTTTGAATAGCTAGAGATCCCCGGGCTAGATTTCGATGCGCATTAGCACAGAGGATCATGGATGGATGGAGGTTTTTAGTTTGCTGCCCATACATTTCTGCCCACCATCCTTTTACATCAAAATTTTAGTACTTAGTGCGTTAAATGCTTTGGTGGGGAAGTAAATTAGAACCAAGAATAGTATAATTTGATGCTCTAAATCTTAATCAGTTATTAGTCCTTTACACTGTCTACTTTACCATAATTTACCAGAGATCTAAACTTACTAATGATTAATAATAACCTCACACAAAATTTTTTGAAAACTATGTATTTTAGGGTCTCCGCGACTGTTGCCGTTCCATCCGTATTGGCAAGATCCTGGTAGAGAGTGATACGGATACACATGAGGCTCATGTTGTGTATGCAAAGTTCCCGGAAGATATAGCACGCAGGCAGGTTCTACTCATGTACCCCATCATGTCCACAGGAAATACAGTCAAACAGGTACCTACACTATTTTGCATTACATTATGTTAGGATATGAGAAGTTATGATGATTTATATGAGAATCTCAATTGTCAAAATAACCTTTGTTAATTTATAAAATACGATATTTTAATGCCTATATATACCAGTTGTGCTATTATCTGCATTCATATTTAGTTTTCATTTTGTACAATCGCGGCAGTTCTCGGTAGTCCACTAGCCGCGCAAAATCTCTTGAATAGTTATCAGTTGGTGACATTGTAGGGCTTCACAACTGTCCAACTCTAGTGCACGCAAGTGGGTGTCATTGTATTGTGGCTGAGAGGACGATGACACCTTTTATTCAAACTATTCAAAAACCCTACATAAATATAATAACCGCTTCTGTGGTCTAGTGGTAACCACCACCGGTATCAGACTCAGGGGTCCCAGGTTCGATTCCCAGCGGGGGTACAATTTGTATTTGGTTGGTGGTAGGACTTGTTGTAAGTCCGCCTGGCTAGCTACCACCATCTTATCTAAGCTTGACGCCATAACAACAATGTTTTCAGCATTGTTGTGTTCCGACAGTTAGAGAAAAGATAGTTCCTCAGTTATGACTGATGAGGATTCCGGGAGAGTGTAACACTCCGTGTTAGGCCTAGCGTACACCACCATTTTTACCCACGACGAGGTTGAGCGGAGACTCTCCGTTGTTAAAAAAAAAATGGTACACATCATTGTATGTATGCAAATTATTACAAAAACTTGAACTATAAGATCTATCATAAAGTTGGTCAGCTTCACCTAACTAAAATGTATATCTCGATTCCAGGCAGTGAATGTCCTGACCCAGCACGGGGTGAAAGAAGAGAGGATAATCCTCTCGAACCTATTCTGTACACCAGCTGCAGTACAAGCCGTTGTTGATTATGTTCCCAAGATGAAGATTCTCACCTCAGAACTGCACCCGGTCGCACCAAACCACTTCGGACAGAAGTATTTTGGAACTGATTGATCTGAAGATGACGAAGGTTGAGGTTTATTTAACCTTCAAATTGAAATTTAATGAATGCGAAAGAAACGAATAAAACTCTTTCCAAGACTGTAATTGGTGTATGGAATTAAACTTACCATACTTGTTTGTGAGAAATATAAAGTAAAAAAAAAATATTATTTAATCTTATATGATCTTAAATCTATAACATTTAAGTTGATGTGCTTCATAGGCAAAGCAAACCCATCAACAGACAGATTAAAAGTAATTTACTAACGGCCATTCCCAATAACCTCTCCTCAGTAAGAGATAGGCCTACTGTGGTTTAGTTGCTAAGCAATCTTTGTTATTTCTCGTCATTTAACAGAAATAACTAAGTAACAACAAAGCTATTGTAGCTCTTTAAGTTATTATGGATAGGTTATTGGGAACGGCTGTAAGTCTATACCTAAGGTGTTCTTTTTGTTTCTTGTTTTTGTAGACAGTCTTGTAATGTATTAGTGACATTAGGGTGGAAACTGTGGGCATACCATAAATTTTTCTTTCCGAGACAGTTTGTATGCGAATCTGTACAGCGCCTCTAGTGGCCAGTCGCAGAACTACAGATTCTCAAACTCTCAACAAAATGTCTCCCGTTTAGTGTACAGTCAACGGGAAGAAATAGTCATGGTAGGCCGACTGGTCAAGAATAGTTATTTGGCACTCTGAGTAACTGATAAAATTTAGCAAATTATTTACTTAGAAGTATTCTCATTCAGTTTACTGGCATGTATGTGTTGAGTTGTTAAGGGTCAGCCAGTTAACCAATAGTTATTGATGCCAAATACACTATTACACAATACACACTAATACTTATTGATGGCAAAAGCTAAAGCTAAATTGGCTACAGAGGCTACATTTAAAATTATGTATTTTGTCTCATCAATTTAAATATGACTGAATGAATTTACCTACCATTTAAATTGAGTATTTATGTGTACAAATGTATAAAACTATATATAGGTAGGATAAGTGAATCGCTTTTAAATGAAATCATGCTTTTATGTGTCTTGCAATATAGTTATTGAAATGATTTTATAATTGATGTAGATAATATTGTATTATGTGTAATAAATATAGACGAATTCTATATCAAAATTTATTTATCTTTTAGTTATTTTTTCCAGTCTCAAATAGTAAATACTTACTTAATAAATAAAAGTAAAGGAATAGAGCAAAGTCCATATTTAAATCTGGTGTTTTTATAGGGGAACAGACAAAAGGAATAACAGAAAAATAATAACCAACAATAATGTTACTTTTATTCATTTATTTCATTTTCATAGTTTATACAATCTATGGGTAGATAGATACAAAGATTTATTAAGATCAGATCACACAGCTAAGCATTTTAAATGTACATTATTATAAATTAATAATCAACATTCGAATAATTTAACCCTTAACAAGTTACCCTTATAAAAGTGATCCCCAGTCATGTCGTGGTCGTCTCGCTCATGCGATTTCAAAACACAGATGTTACTCAACTATACGAGTCTAAAGCTAATAATATTATTATAATCTTGTAAAAATATCGTAAACATTCAATTACATAAATGTAACACGAGTGATGCCTATTCGAGAACAAAAATATTTTATATTATTTTAATTTATTAGTAAAATCTAGATGACTTCGCGTCACTTAAAATATGTTAGAGTGACTGCCGGCCGCGGCTTGTCCGACCGCGCAGCCGCCGGACTTTAATAAGTGCGTATTCCCGTTATAATAATAAATACTTAAACGTACAATACATTACTCTGTCAATAATTGTCTTAAAACTATGTTACGCATTTTTAACAATGACAAGCACTTAATTATTACATTCCTTTTGGAAATGTCTAGTAATAAAAACATGAAGTCTGGCAACACAGACTGTAATATAAATGACGTAGTTTATGTAACCATATACATACAATTTATTTATATATATACCCTTGAAATTGACTTAGATATGTTATTAAGGCATCGTGTGAATCGCACTAGGTAAATTGACAATATTATCTAAAGGACTAATACAACAGCCAAAGCGAAATTATATGGCAATCAGCATGTAATAAGAATATAATTATAATAATTTAATAAATAATAATTGGCGGTTGTAATCACCAGTGTAAGTATTAGTGTTAGCTTTCTCTATTCTCGACAGTCAAAATATGAACACCTTATAGAATTTTCAATAGAAAGGCAAAATAATAGGTACTTAATATATATTTGTGCATTCACATTTTTTTTGTAATTTTTCTTGATTTTTTGTATAAAAATATCGTCAACAATGCTTCATAACAAGTAACTATAATTCGATCTGACGGATGTGAACTCGGTCCGCGAGATCATAGCTCATCGGTCTAGGGGTCCTGCTTACCGAACGTCCAGTCTCTGGCGTTTGCGACTATCGGTAGGATTGTCTTTTCGCTGCACAAGCACAAAAAACTCGGTCAGTCACATTTTGATGTGGGATGAAAGCATGAAGAAGTTATCGAAAATAGGTGTCATCAGGCATGAAAAACAGCTGACATTTGACGAGACTCGACATTGGAAGCGCGATCGTAGCTCGTTTTTCTGATGTTCGTTAGTTTTTTTCCCTTGTAGACGAGCTGAGATGGAAGAGTTAGAGCAAGGCGGTGGGTATTTAGTTATTTACATGAGCTTCTGTTTGGCGCACTCCGGGCAGATGATGTCCTGGCCGTCGGTGATGAAGCCCTTGCCTACGAGCGATGTCTTGCATTGCGCGCAAATGAAGCAGTCGTTGTGCCAGTGGCGGTCTTCGAACGAGATGAAGCGGGTGCCGCCGATTCCTGGAATTTTAAGAATTCAAACAGTCAGTTAAAGTTTTTAGAATTTTAATGATCGTCATGGATACAGACAGTCTAGTTCGTGATATAGTCCGCGCGAGACTCTAGTCACCCGCCTGAGATATGTTCCTTCCGTTCCTTTCATTTCTCATGTCTGTTTGGATTGCGATCGCTGAAATTAAAGACTGGGGTAGACAAACACAAATGTTTATCAGATAAATATGTGCCGCGGGTAGAGATCAAACCCATGACCCCTGACTGTAGGCATTATAAGTACCACTGCCCCATTAATACAATACCTACATTGTATTATCGTATCGTATCGGCAGAAGACCGAGAAAGCTCACCAGCCATGGGCTTGGTGCAGGAGGTGCACCTCTTAGGGAACAGCTCCCCGAAGCAGTCAGTAGGGCTTCTCGTCGCGCGAAAGAAAAAATACGAGGCAGTCGACCGACTAAAGCCAGCAGTTCCACTCACTAGTGGGGCAGGCCATATCACTCGCAAAAGCTAAAACCGTTGGGGAAGAAAAGTTCTCGAGTGCCCACCACGAACTGGACGACGTAGCTTAGGAATACCCCCCACTAGGTGGATCGATGACCTGGTGAAGGTTTCGAGGAGCTGATGGTTGCAAGTCGATCACACCCCTACCGCCGAACGGTATTGCTATCGCTATCGCTAAGGCTATCGATTTTTCAAACTCGCTACAAAGGATATCGCTAAAGCTATCACTTTCATACTAAAAATGTAATAGTCAATACAAAAGATGAATATAAATATGTAGGAAATAAACAAAAATCTTTTCGATGGAGGGTTAAAAGTTTGATAGCGATAATGTTAGCAATATCGTTAGGCGGTAGAGGTGCGGCTCTTTGTGGCGCTCTAAAAGCAAGGTCTATATCCAGCAGTGGAGTTTTAACGGCTGATGATGATGATGATGATGAAGATGATGACTCACCAGTGATGGGCTTGGTGCAGGAGGTGCACCTCTTAGCGAACAGCTCTCCGAAGCAGTCGGCGCAGTAGGGCTTCTCGTCGCGTGAGGTGAACCGCTGGCCGGCCAGCGACGTGTTGCAGTTGGTGCACGTGAAGCACTCGCGGTGCCACGGCTCGTTCTTGTACGTCACGCCGCCTTGCGTGATGATCTGGAATGTAAAGAGGTTTATTAATGTCTTTATCGACCTGTTTGGCGCAGGGGTACTAAACCCGCCTTCTGCGCCAGAGGTCCCGGGTTTGATCCTCGGGCAAGACAAATATTTGTGTGCATGAATATGTCTATTTGTCTTGGTCTGGGTGTTTAATACGTATATTATGTATGTATTTACAAAAAAAGTATATAAGTATGTTTATCCTTAAAGTGGGCTAGATAATTGACGTGATTGTATGCAATTATTTATTTATTTATCATTTTCAGGGGCCTTACTCGTATATGGGGTCTCTTTAATTCCACTCAGTTTTCTGAATTGCTGTAATGCCACCCCTTTCTCTTTGTATGATGACAAAGAAAAGAAAGAGATGCCAATTGGATAGGGAAAAGCATGATTCATGCTCCTTTGATCTGACTCTTATTGGTCAATACACAAAGAAAAAGGGTTGGTATTTTAGCAATCCAGTAAACTTTTTAGAAATAAGAGGTCATTATAAGGACCTCCCTTAGTAGCAGCTGGCGCAGCACATACCTATCTCTTGCTCGCGCGGGATGAAGCTCTTGGTGTCGATGCGGTTCACGCACACCACGCAGCAGAATCCTTTCACAAATCATCCTATTGGTCGAGCAAACACCCCTCAGAATGGCCGATTATCAAGCTTACTGTTTGATTTGGTGAGATCACGAAGTACAGGGAGGACATATCGCTCGCAGAACCGATAAACGCTGGGGAAGAATAGTTCTAGAGTGGCGACCACGAACTTGACGACGCAGTGTAGGCAGGCCCCCCACAAAGTGTATAGACCTGGTAAAGGTTGCGGGGAGCCGATGGCTGCAAGTCGTACACAACCGCTCTTTGTGACGCTCTAAGGAGGAAGCATGTCCAGCAGATGACTTCTACAGACTGATAATGATGAAAAATTACAAACCTTGTTGCACTTAACGCAGCGGGTAGCGAACTTGTCTTCGTAGCAGCCGGCGCAGTAGATCTCCTGCTCGCGCGGGATGAAGCTCTTGGTGCCGATGGGGTTCTTGCACACCACGCAGCAGAAGCACTTCTCGTGCCACTGCCTCGTCTTGTACTCCATCTTCTTAGTGCCTGTAGAAAAACGTTAGGTTGAGCGACTTTGAAAAACTCATCCATATATTATACTAAAAATAAAACTAACTCCGGCAGTATTTTGATGAAGACTTTTGACTTCCTTCATATAAAACACGAAAGCTAAGTGCTATATAACTTTGAATGTTTTGATCAGATAAAGACATCTGTGTGGACTGGGTACCTCCTACTTTTTAATTGCTTAGTGTGTTTTCTCACCTTACTCGCACAGTTTGCGAATAGAGTTTAGAAACCTTATTCCAATTGTTTTAAGGCTATCTGTCAAAATATTACTCCCACGCGATGGTAACATTTGGACCTTTGCAAACTCACATTAGGCCCTCTGTAATGTTAGCGGCAATAAAATAAACTCCAAACGGTTATTTTAAGTTCGCTACGCTTGACATAGGTTTTGCCTCAATACTTTTACAATCTAGCTAAATGTATGCAGTCCTTCATGCTGGTATATTTTCGGTTACAATTCAGACTAGAACCGAGATACTACGGTGGAAGTTTATGGGTCATAAATCAGATCGAGCCATCGTTGGCGTGTTCCCGACGAATCGCTATTGATGTCCTTGATGGTTTGTTGCATGTGACATTGGCAGGTAGGATATTTGACTGATGCACGCGAATGCATCGTTCAAGGTTAGAGGATCGATTAGTGTGCGATTGTCAATCACTATTTTTATTTGCATTAAAACACGTAATGTTTTGATAAGCCCAGAATTGCTATAGACTTCAGTTCAGCCTGTTACAGATTTATAAAGAAAAGTCTTCGAATTTTTATATTGCTGCGCCAATGGATGGAAGTTGGTATGACTAAAATTTAAGCTATCACGATAGGTGCTAGTAGCACCATAAGAATTTGCGATTTGTTCGATTTTCTACTAAAACCTACGGTATTTTAGTATAAGTACCTGAAAATCCATCAAGCTTTCTCAAGAGATAAAGCGTTACAACGCGAATCGTTTCATCACCCATAACAAAGCACTAATATAACATTTATTTTAACTGTTTTGTTCAGAAGACAAATCCAATATTATTTTATATTTCCCTTTATAAAACAACTGAACTTTGACCTGAGATCGATATCTGTTTGAAAGAATACTAGATCGTCTACCTGATGTTATCCGTTTATTATAAAGTTTCGAAGCTCAGAGAAGCAAGTATCAGCAAAACGGATCACCGATACGAGACCGGCTTTGTGTTTCTGGTCACGCGATACGTCCTAAAAGAAATTTTATCTACAACCAAAAAGCTAAGTTTTCCCATTTAAGTTGGCCGTCGCAACGACTTGTTTATGGACGCTGTATCTTATTTTAATGGCGATAAAGATGAAAATTGGTGTGGATATTTTACATGCCGTACAAACAATTCTCACGCCGAGAAGGTTTGGAACGTTTAGTAAGGAACTTGATAAATAACATGCTTCACGTTTTGCCGTTGGGGTTGGCTTTTTGTAAACAAATTTTCTTTGTTTAATTGAATGGATTTTGAAAATTAATAGTACTTAAACATCTAAATTGTATATCCATATATTGGAAATTGTGCCGTATCGCATCGCACTTGCGACGAAATTTGTCTAAGCTATGGTATCAATGATAACATTTTATTTTTATGTCTGTAATGTACCTACTACCCATTTTTTTCTGTAAGGTTAAAAAAGACAACACTTTTTATCCATCTATGTGAAAAAGTAACACGATACGTAGGTACTGCTCTTGATAATGACGACGTTGACATCACTCAAGTTCGTCGAGTTCTTGGCATTGACAAAACATGGAGTTAACAAGCTGTTTCAATGATGAGAATAACGAGAATTAATTAAGTTCTGTATTGAGCTTTCAAAGTAAAATATAGAGCCGTAATTCGTCTATTATAACGTGTTTTTTCTACAGCTACAGTGTTTTTAATTTAATTTAAGGAACACAATAGCTGTCTTTCTAGAGTTTTGGTTATCATTTATATGTAAAATGTGAGTTGATTGTAGCATTGAACATTTTTAAGGGGAAAAACTATATTATCTTAAAAAAAAAACTTGTTTGTACCGCTTTTTTATGACACTACGATAAGTGGAAGCAATTATTAAAAACATAGACTAGACAGACGCAAACTTAGCTATGTTCGATAAACAGCAAACATTAAATAACTATTCGCTTTGTATCGAAACCACTGATTTGTTTCACCAGGGCGGTGAAAGGTCCTTAATTAAAAAATACGTCCCACAATATTTCTTTTAATTTCAAATTTGACGCTTATTCCGTCGGCATACGGTACTATAAATAAGTTACGGTACATTGTTGTATACCGCCTACACTCTGTAGCAGGTTCTGTTAGGTCGTGTCCTCAAGTTTTTTCACGGCCCATATGGTCGCATTATTACAGTTCAAACTGTACAAAAATATAGAAACTGCTTTTTTGCTTTAAAACACTGTTTTTTTGCCATAGCTCATCCGATGATACTACCTACCTCTACTACCCATTTATGGCATCAAGTTTGAACTAACAAAATAAAAAAAACTGATTCGATCCTTCCTAAAAAGTATAGTTTTTTTTTGTCTTAGCTCATCCGATGATTCAGACACTTCATTGAATATCTAGCTAACGATTTATCAACTTTTAATTTGTAAGTAAGTAATAGGATAGAAAGCACGATGTTCTGTAATGACGTAATTTGTATTGAGTGAGTAAAAAATCAAGTGTTCATTTTATTCAGTTGTTTAGTGGCTGCTTCTGATTTCATGTACCTATAGCAACATTTTTTTATTTTTTATGAACGACGGGGAGACTCTTAGCCTTCATCATACCTGATGTTAAGTATTGATAAGGCTGAAGATGGAAGCGAGCCTCTCCCGGAATCCTCAATCGCTGAGGAACTGGCTTTTTTATCTCTCTGCCGGAACACAACAATGCTGAATACATTGTTGTTATGGCGTCAGACTTAGCTAAGATGGTGGTAGCTAGCCAGGCGGACTTACAACGAGTCCTACCACCAACGCAACCGGATACAATATGTACCGCCGCTGGGAATCGAACCCGGGACCCCTGGGTCTGATACCGGTGGTTGTACCACTAGACCACAGAGGCGGTTGTATATGTATTCCAAAATGTCTGATGTCTTCCAGAACTTCAGGATATGGAATTCCTTAAACCATTTTGCAAACCATCTTCAGAAAACATTGAAGATGTCAATAGATCAATGCGGTCAAATTAATCATACCATTCTGTCCCAGTCTAATTCAACAAGATCTAGAAATGATAATTATTGCTAATACTATGCCGGCATGACCGAGTTTCGAGTCCCACTGGATGTGACTAAGTAACTGCCAATCAGCTTTCGCGTGTAGGAGTTGATGTGCATGCTAATTAATTATCGGTAGACCAGATATAACTGTCATTGCTCGCATAAGTCACTGAGAAAGTAGTTCAAAAGTCTAGGCTGTACAGGCTCAATCTGGTCAGGAAATACATCCTATTGGCGAGAATTAGAATATTTGCGGTGATAACACTAATGGAACTATCCATGATCCAGTTAGTTTTACATTCTAGAAAGTTGACCGATCGGAGTATGTTTTACGTCAAAATAAAGTTTTGGTCCTTCGAGCAGGATTTCAAAAGTTTTTCATACCTTTGAATTTTGTAACTATTTTTTATTATTACAAAACTTTTAAATAGCAACGTTTGCTGTTTTGTTTCTTAAGTATATAATTTAAAATACTTTAAACAATATGTACTCACTTATAACTTTTTTCCAACAATTTACTGACGTGTCTTTTTTTTATTTGCTTTTTTGTAGCGGTGTACAATTTACTATTAAATATGGTTTTTTGTAATACAAACATTTTTTTTTCAAACAAATTGGTCAATAAATGATAAAAAAAGAATACCGCATTTTTGTCATTCGTTGCAATGTGGTGTTATTGTATGAGAGATGTAAAGACAAAGTTTTACAAAGCTAATTGTAGCCTCTAAAATAGTATAAGCTTATTAAATGTTTGATTGCAAAGAGTAGGCAGCAATAGGTACCATACAAGTGATCATCTTCCAAAGGTCATCGCGTGATACTTAGCATGTAGGTGGATTACTATGTCATGTCAGACCACTGATGGGATTTACTTTGTCACATTCAATTTAGTTAGAATTATGAGCGGAAAGTTTACGACGACAAAGTTTTAACTGCAAATAGGTTGTAATAATATTTAAGCTCTTGGTAATTAAACACAGCATTTATTAGCACGTGGAACGCGTTGACTTGTGTGTGATAAACAGCGTTTAAGTTTAGATGTGAAGAGGTGTTTAAACAACTTAAAAGTGATGGCATTTGAAACTGGCTTTGTAACCGCCTCTGTGGTCTAGTGGTACAACCACAGGTATCAGACCCAGGGTCCCGGGTTCGATTCCCAGCGGGGGTACATTTTGTATTCTGTTTGGTTGGTGGAAGGACTCGTTGTAAGTCCGCCTGGCTAGCTACCACCATCTTATCTAAGTCTGACGCCATAACAACAATGTTTTCAGCATTGTTGTGTTCCGGCAGTAAGAGATAAGATAGCCAGTTCCTCAGTGATTGAGAATTCCGGGAGAGGCTCGCTTCCATCTTCAGCCTTATCAATACTTAACATCAGGTATGATGAAGGCCAAGAGTCTCACGGCGTAAAAAAAACTAATTTAAAATATTTGTTTATGAATTAGTAGTTCGACACCAGATAATTAAATATTAAGTTATGGTACTGTAGAACCTGTTCTTAAAGATTTAATGGGATTTATGAGTCCGTATCGTACAGTACAAGATGTGCTACGGAAATTGTAAATAGGAATAAATATTTTGATCAGCTAAATATCAATTTGGTCAGCAACTCTCTTTGGCTTACCTAGTACTTGCTGACCAAATAGGTTTTCTTGCTGAACAATCAATTATTGGTTAGGTTAGGTTAGAGTTTTTTTGCTGATCGATTAAATAATACCCATTGTAAATTAGATATTTGTGAAATAGCTATACAGTTTATTTTCAAATGTGAAGTAAAACAAAAATTCTTTACTCATGCCACTTTTAGTATACCACAGTCTATATGTGTAGACATCTCAGATCATGGTATTCTATCATCTGAACACAGGCCTATATCGAGATAGACGATAAAAGTTTACCTACCTTGCGTGTAAAAAGTTTGATCCACGGTCAAAGATTTCCGACCTAAGTCAGTCTTGAGACCATTTTGCCATGAAAACACGCGTCACTCAGAAACGAAAATGATTAATTGTGCTGTGCTTTCTAGCAAGACTTCGTCAATAACATTTCCACATCATAATGGTACATTTTTAAATAGAAAAATATTGGCCACAAGTGAATTCTCAGACGGGAATAAAACCCGCGACCTTTGGAAATCCGGTCCAATGCTCTAACCGCTGAGCTACCGAGTTAATTTTATTTCCAATATTTTTCTATTTAGAAATGCAATGCAAAAATTACAAAATCATAAATTTCCACATCACTAAATCTCGCTCGTGAAGTCATCGTAGGTAAGAAAAATTTGACACGCTAGATTCTCATACAGTTTGAAGCGGTCTTTTCGACTATCCCGATATAGGTCTGTGGATCTGAGGTATAGAAAATTACACATAGCTAGTGCGTCGAGTCCTTGGACGAATGTCGAGTTACAGTTACAGATGTAATTTTTTTGCTAAACCCCTCGTGGTCGTCGTGCTACTGGGGTTGATATTATTTTACTAAAAGTTAAAGAGTAAGTATCCCTTATACTTCTACTAGTAGAAGCATTATGTCTCTGGAAAATGTACTGTAACTCAACCTTGTATGTTGTATGTACCATTGACATATTTCTGTTTGAGGTGGGTACTTGTTTTTGATAAAGCAAATTGCGTTATTAGTAGCACGTTTTGACACCTGCCAATTTGGTTCGTGTTTGAACTAATGGCGACATGAGGCCGAGTGACTAATGCTGTGTAAATACATTGTTTAATATTTGTACTTGGACCGATTCTGCGAGCTAAATGTTTGCACAATAACTTCTAGTTAAAGATTTCTTAGAGTTTCTTGAGATAATTTTTAACGAGTTTTAAATAATAATAATAATCTTTATTGCACACGATTAAAACAAAAAACGAACATACAAAAGAACATACAATAGGCGGCATTATTGCTACATAGCAATCTCTTCCAGGCAACCTTGGGTGAAAGAAAACAGATAAATAAGGTAATAGGGGCATTGGTGCACGAAGAAGAAGCAAATGTATATATTAACAAATAGTAAATACTGAAAGAGAGAAAATATATGATAATTTATAAGTTAGGTTTTAATTGTGAAAGTATTGAAACAAATATTTAATATCTTATTAATTTGTATTTTAAGAGCTTATTTAAAATTCCATTAACCAATTTCAAAATCGTGTTGTTTATTTTGATATTTAGTTCCTTTAATGTTGTCGCAGTTATTAAGGCGTTAATATCGTTTGCCTTAATATCCGATTGTTTTGTTTTAAAAGTCTACATATTAAGTCATCAAAAAGTAGGTATTATAAATAAAACGAGTCCCAATATTAAGACTTGTGGAACGCCACTTTTTATTACCTATATAAAATGTTTTCTACAGATTAAATTCATTTCGAAAAATGAACGAGTAATAAATGCTTTTGATTTGCTTGGAATTTTATCGAAATGTAATGGTACGTTATAATTTGTTATCGTACTTTGTATTAAAGTAACAAAGCGAATGGAAATAATGAATCTGCACGCGAATAACCAATTTTAGTACTACATAAAGTTTTCTAGACACAGATTCGAAACAGAGGAATTGGTGAAAGTTGATTGAAATTTCGTTTCATCTTTCTGATTACATTGATTAATAAGTTTTATTGCAGTGAACCTTACTTGGTGGTCTATTAAAGACATTATTATTATTTTATTCTGTGACATTACGTAAGTGGGGATCGATTTTCGTTACAGGTAATTGATTTTTGGCGCCAAATTCAACGTGGAAGTCTGAAGAGCAGTTTGAATTTAAATAAAGCTTCAGCTATTGTTTTTAATTAAATAGGTCTTGACTCGTGCATGTGGACTTTCTCAAATTAAAAATTATTTTATACATAAGAGAAGACAACCTAGGCGAGGATGCTACGTCTTTAATTCTATCTGTGTCTGATTACAGAAAAAAAATAACTTGCTTTGATTTGTTGCTATAAAATTTCCGAAAAGATAAACGATCGGTAATATTTCTTAAATCGTTTTGCATCATTTGTCCATGCATAGCTTTTGCATATTCATGAGAATTTAAAACAATTTACAACTACATTATTTTTGACAAATTCTATTGGAATGAAACCAAACCAACCAATTTTTAGTAACTTTTAGTCGTTCGTCTTTTATATTCCCTTTATTTTATGTATTTTTTTTCAGTTTTTTTTTATTTCGTCCGTACTGTTGCTTGTGTTAAGTGCATAAGCACTGTATGTGGGCACGTTTTCTAGCCAAACGCTTCGTTCTTTGTGGTTCTGCAGCGTTATCTGTCACGTGTGCGACGCCGCGTGTGGTTGCACATGCGTTTGCATCTCCCGATTTTAAATGCATCGTTTGAACACGTTCGAAAACTTGTCAAACTTTTTGGTCACAGCTGTCGGGTTGGATTGCACCAGTTCATTTAAGAGTGTTACTATTAATTTAAACATCAGAAGGGAAAGAGAACGGAGTGTGAAGAGATGACGGATGACAGAGTGGAGTGGAGGATAAGGAAGTGCTGTGCCGACCCCAAAAAGAATTAAGGTCAGAAAATGATGATGATCTGGAAATGCATACGATTTTAAATGCATCGCTTGAACACGTTCGACAGTTAATGTCAAACTCTTTGGAATGACACAAAAAAGATGGAAAGGAAAAAAAGGAAGACCACAAAAATATGGAAAGTTTGTGTGATGATGATTGAAAATGATGGTGATGATAAAAATGTATATAATTTTACAACCAAACAAAAATCTCTTAAAAATCTGTTAGTTTACAGTGCAACACAGCATGGATTTTTTATTGAACACGTTACCTACCACACGCTACTGCAATTTGTTGAAATGACATCATGAACTACAATAATTTGTCTCCGCGAACTCCGCATCCGCTATTGTAATTTGTGAAGGTTTCATATTTTTGTTTCCATACATTGTGAAATACTCACCAGTACCATATATGATGGCCCACCCCGTTATTTTTATACGAACATGTTCAATTTGTATAGCTCTACTCTATCCCTCTCGTGATGTAGGGTCAAGACGGATGGTGAATAAGTCCCTTTATTTTTACCACCCACGAGATCTGAAGGGGTAGGAAGCTATTCTAGATTAGCAATGACAGGGAAATATGAACATAGATCTCTGAACTCACGTAGCAATATGTAGTGTAGACTGTTATGAATGCTTGTTATTGATTATATTACCTACAGTATCAATTTACATTAGCATAGATTTATCATCGCTAGACATAGATAATAATCGGTATTCCCGACGACGGGAGGTTAAAGGATCAATAAGTTATCTCGAGATAAGGCTACAGAAGGCCAAGGCGAACAGCTGGCCATATGTTCCGAGTTCCTACCACAACACTGAAATGCCGACACGTGCCGTTTGTATAACCAAACTCAATGGATTCTCTTCTTTATTCCCATGCCTTAAGAGCTTGAAAGGTGTTGCAAAGCTACCTCTAAAATTTGTTAATTTGAGAGCTTTTCGGGCATTCAGAGCAAGTCCCTTTCATCAACTTTCAACCTTATTGATGCAGATGTAGGAAGTTATAAAATAAGCAATTTGGTAGGGTTTCTTTGCTTTTAAGTGTCATAAGAGCAATTTTGTGTGTGATTCTTTCTCCTTCAAGTTAACATTTTATTTTGCTGAGTAATAAATGGAATAAGGTAGTGCCGTTAATAAATGGTTTTATGATTGTTTTGGCTGCAACGGTCAAACTCAACTGTCCGTGGACAGTTTTAAGACTTCTATAACCTCACGATTTAAAGTAAATTCCTTGTTTACGACTTATAATTGAACCATAAATTGATATTGCTCGAATTTAATGTGTTATGTTTCATAAACAACAAAGTTATCGAGAACCTACATTTTCTTGTTTGAGTAATAGCGTATATTTTGTTAATAAGTACCTACCTAATTTATATTTTTAGTATAGTGCCAGTGAGTGTAACCAGTAACCATTACTTAAAGAAATTGAAAGATGCGAAACCTTTTTGAATTGATAAAATTTCATCCATTTCATAGCCTTCAAAATTAAGGAAACCAAAATATTTAAAATCAAATTGAATCGAATTTTTAACCTTTTTAGTTTTGTGATAAAATAATCAATAAACAAAACGTCGGCTTTTTCGGAATAAATCTCCATAAAAAGTTCGTAGTCTACAATTTCATAATTCAATAAAGCAACCCTTGGAAATGTCTATGTCTGAATTGGAAAGCAAATTGTATTACTTTATCCTGGGTATGCTCGGAGCGGCATATTGGATTTAATCCGTTTCAGTATTCAGAAAAAAAACATCGTTGAGCTTGTTCTAAAATTAAAATCTGAAAGCTACGTGTTTTAGAAAATAGATACTTACAAGTCTACAGTAAGTATAACAAACAACAAAAAAAACTTAAAACTAAGACACAGATGATTAAGTCTAAAAGTTTTAGGACGAGTATCTCTAAGTATTTGGTCATTTTGTGGTTCTTGGGGAATCATTTTGTAAGAAATAGCTCTTAAATCTGGATGCTACGTGATTAAGGACGATAATTTCGTAATTTAGTATGTTTTGGAATGTTTATTTTGTGGTTTTTGGGGAATAATTTTGTATGATCATATTAGATATGGCTGTTACTTATTATTTTGTAAGGAACCGTCGCCCTCGAGATCGATGACGAATGTTCGAAGTGGATCAACGGCAGATCGAGGGCCGCCTACGTTTCGAGCACTGGTTTGCGACATGACTAAGTTTGAGCAAACTATATTTTTGTAATCACTTACCGTTACAGAAAGTATGTTTTTGATGAACTTTATGACTAATTACAGTGTGTACTGACAGGCAATTTGAACGGACATCATTAGGTTTAGTTTAGCAGTTAAGGCCCACTTGCGCCAAGCTGGGTTAGCATTTAACCCAGAGGTAGTGAGTACAAAAGTAGCACTAGCTCTTGGTTAAATGTGTTAACCTATAACATGTTGAGCGCCCCTTAATCGTGTTTTCATGTAGGTAAGGACGTTTCATAGAAGCTCTAACCCCGATATTATAAGTCGTTCCTCCAAAACTTTTTACACTCCACTCAACCTCGTCGTGGGTAAAAATGGTTGTGTGCGCTAGGCCTAACACGAAGTGGCTCAGGTCCTTACGGAGTTATGACTTAGAATACCGATTTCGAGGAGTATTTCGAAGAGGTTTTCAATGAGGTTTCGTTAAGTCGAGGACGAGTAAATTTTGGAGGAACGACTTAGAATATGGGTGTAAGTGTACAAGCGACTTTATCTCGGAAGGAAGACTATTATTAAAATCTATCTTATTATTTGTTTCTCTTCCCTCTACGTAAGGAATTTTAAAATAAACTTACATTATTTTCAATAAATAATTGAACAAGTGGGTTTCACGAACAGTTGACGCATTTCAACTTTAATAAATTGATGTTTCTCAATTACCGATGTTCAAGGTCATTAAAATTGAACTATTTGCACTTTTGATTTTTCTACACTTTCCCCGTCTTTTGGTCAATTTTGTTATCACAAAAAAAAAGGATTAGGTTCGTATTTAAGGTATCTTTCTGCTAAGCTAAAGATCTACCTTTGCTATTTTTTCTTTTAAGTCTCCATTTAAAGAAATTTGATAGTTAGAAAAATAAATAAATAAACTGGTGTTTATTGTTCAAATTATGGATTAGACTGCATGGGGTAATGTAGCGGCATTAATGCGAAGCCAGACGGTCGCCGTCTTTCTTTAAACGGATATTACAGAATTATACGCAAAACGATGGCGTTCCGAGTTGTTTACTCCGCATTTTGAGCGCGTTCTTTATGGACGCTAATACCATAAACAAATTTAATTTTTCTGCGACAGACAGTTGTGAAATGTGCTTAGTATTGAAAAGAAAAAGGTTTCTTATTTGCATCTACTCGTCCGCGTCCTCAAACGCGTGGACTTACTTTTCAATCTGAAATGTAGATTTTTCTAAGTTTTCGATTGATCTTTCACTAACTTACTTATTTGAATGCTCGTCTACATTTTTAAAGGAATTTTGTTTATAACCCAGTCTCTAGGTAGTGTGGTGTAAAATAACAATTACTTAATACGTTATACGGAAAAACGTACTTTTTGTTGTAAATTTATAGGACGGTTAGAGATGTTACACATCTGGTAATAAGATATATATTTCTTCCTACTTTTATAAAGAAGCTACTCTTTATTACTCTATCTTTATATGGATTTGTAAAGTTTCAGAACCACGATTTTATGATTTTTCCTCGACATTTTCTTTTCGAAATGACGACCTTAAAACTACGAAAATTCAAGATTATTCTCAAATACATATAAGTACTATTAACATACCATATTGTTAACATATACTATTGGTTTAATTAGTGGACACTAATAATATTTAACATCGTGTGGTTTAATTTCTCTTTAATCGCTATAGTTATTTACTACGACGAAGTGATTTCGTGTTTTTTTTCGCATAGTCTGAAAAAATCAGTCTCGTTTTCTCATTGCTATCTCGCTTCAGTCGTATACCACCTTAAATTAATATTTTTTGTAGATAACCTCCACAAAGCTTAGATTAGTTTAGTAGTTAACTTAAGAATTTTACGTGACTTTAACAAAAAGAAAATCATACAATCGTGTCTATGGTATGTATGACATAACATTTAAATTTCGAATTCAGGTGAAGGCTAGAAATTGTGCGCATAGATTAGCATTTATAAACTGAGTAAATAGTTTTCATGAATAGAAATACATTTCGAAATAAGATGAGCGGTACAATGAACCTTACTCTCTCAGATTTAATGTTCAATTTTGATTTGAAATGTTTCACACCTGTATGTGAATTTTGACGCTGTACGCTTAAATAAAGTGTGAACGAATCTGTAAATAGAAGGATTTGTTACAGATGTAGTAAATATTTCTGTAGAAGCAAACAATAGCAGACTGAAAATGTATAGCAATGTGAGGAAAAGGTAAAACACTAACTTTAACGATAACTAACTTTTACGGCAAAGAAATGTATACGATTTGACAGCTTTGACGACCAAAAATCTGTTAAAGTTACTGCTGCAAGTCAGCCTAAGAAGTTTCTTTAAGCAAGGGTGCTACAAGCCATACTGCCAATTTGTGGGTATTCATAAAATAGAGTTTAAAATGCGCATGACGTTATTAGTCATCGCCAACATTGATCAAACAGTACATGAACTTATATTTGCGTACGTGCTCGCCTGAGAGGAATATTAATGAGTTAATTAATGCCCGAATGACCCGTGAATGAACGACAGCCTTAATTGAATGAACGTATTCGAGACATCAAACTGTTAATTAAAGGCGGGCCTTTGAACAATTTATTTAAATGTGTAGCTAAGTAAAGAGATTCTGCTCACTTAAAATTTTATTTAATTGCTATCGAATCTGATTTATTGAAAGTTCAAGCGGAAGGTTCTATTCTTATATGGTAATTTGGATTTTAATTTTAACAAAATTCAATAAAATTTTGGGTATGTAATTTTAGATTAAAGAGGATTCGACTGAGGATAAGCCAAATTGTTTGCAATAAATAATATGGATAGCGAATAACCCAAATTAATTTTCTTGCAAACAGACAACAGTAGATTTGGTGAATTTTGGGTTACAGATGTGTGCTACATAAATAGTTCAATTTGTCACAGTCGATTGGTTGTTGCAACCATTTCGTAATACATATTTATAATTCTGATTAATCAACATTCGTCGCCATGTTTCGAGTGGGTTAGTGTAACCAGGGCATTAAGAATTCGGTGTATAATAATTATATATACACATTGCGGATCGGATTAATGTCACTTACTCAGTGTTATTTACGTGGGAGAGATTTAACACTATCAATAAAGTTTCATCGAAATCTCGTGTAAGTACAACTGAATCCAAATAACAGCTATGATGTAGGAAAAAAATACCTAAATAATATTCTTGACAAAATACCTGCAATTGTTTTCCTTGGGTCACCGAGTAGACACTCATCCCGTAACGCACAACAGAATTTCTTATTTTCCCTTTCAGCGGTTGCATTCGGCAGGAACATGGACAATATAGCAACATCCTCATTATTCTCCCGCGCTCTCCTTATCCGTTCCTGTCCCACTGTTTTTGTTTTCAAATGTAATCGAGACTTGAGGTCGTCACTTAAAACGTCCGCGGACATTTCGGAATTAAAAAAGAAACTGTCAAAATTAAAAAAGCGAAAAGCGCGGCAAGTTTGACGCGTGTTTTGGCGCGCTCGCGGTTATGTGTAGGCTTCGCGGCTTGCCGTGCGGTACTGAGTGATGGCACAACTTCATTCGTCGGAGGGAGGTGTGTAGGCACTCCGTAGGTTGTAGATTGAACTTAATTGATCGTCTTAGATAAAGAATACCTTAGTTCAAATTAAAAATACAGATCTCGTGGACTTGTTAAAGTCTATTAATGTCTAATGGGCGTACCATTGATTGGTGTTAGTCTCATACTTCACGGAAACTGTTTGCGAATATCTCTTCTGTCCTTTTTTTCTTTTAATCTCCCGTTGCCTTATTTTAATGTTTCATTCTCACTTTAAACAGAAATATACTCAACAAACAACGCAAGTAATTCTCAAGGCACATGATAAACATTTAACAAACGGGTTAACTAAAAATTGTTTTATTCCAAGGCACAGGTGGGGTCCATAAATTTTCCTGCCTCTGTGACATATTCGGGACAAGAGACGAAGACACGTGAAGCAAACGTTAGGGAGCGATCAATTTACTTGAGTAAATTGATGTCGTTTTGCATGTACGGTGAGAACAAACAACCCTCGGGTTTCCACAGACAGTAGGGAATTTCGGATATTTCAAACTCTTTGGAAGTTTTGTAACGTCGTAGTTAAGAGAAAGTTTATACTTATAATGGAATATTAGGTAAATATGATATGGAAAACTTTTCATCTCACATTTTATTTAGAAGTCTTGATCTAAATTAAAGAAATGCCTTTGATATGTAAATATGTACTTGTACCAATAACAGAAATAAGGGAAACTTATTTATATTGTAGCGGTCGTTTCTTTCGATTACCAGTTGATTTCATATTCCATTATATGTGAGTTATTAATAATGGAGTTTTCTCAATACCAGTTTCATTACGTCATTTATTTAAAATATGCCAGAGAATAATAGCCTTATAGCCTTTTTAAATATAAATATTATGTTTGTTTCTTCGTTTATTTTTCTTCTACTAGCTCGTAAACAATAAGTACTTTGTGAACCGCACAAGGGCAGCTCATTGATTCAATAATTTTCTATACATGTAATATCATAATTATTCTCCATTATTTTTTTCTTTAACATAAGTGATCGTTTTTTTGTGTATTAGGAAAAACTTTGATGATTAACTACAAACTAGATAAAGTTGCTACTTACAAAATAATAAAAAAAACGAAATGTTTATGATACATTTTAAATAGAAAAATATTGGAACAAATTAACTCGGCCACAAGTGAATTCTCAGATGGGAATCGAACCCACGACCTTTGGAAATCCGGTCCAATGCTCTAACGGCTGAGCTACCGAGACTTGCGAACCACCGTCGAAATTCTCCAATATATATATATATATTTTATTTTATTTTTCAATTTTTTTTATTTAAAATTTATCATAAGTATAAAAATAGCATTGAAAAATGCAAAAATTCTGAAATCATAAAACATTATGTTCTTTCACAAGCTCGAGAACTTCACTAAATTTGTGACAGAAAATAAAAGGACTTTGCTCTCAATCATTTGAGATTCCCTTGCTTGCCTTAGCTACTACCGTTTGTCTTCAATTAAACTTTTTCTCATGAAAAGTTTTGCCACTTTCAATTCAAATTATAAATGTTCATTAGCATATTTCAGAGGGAACGAAAAGTGTCCAATATCACTGCGATAAAGGATGTAAATAATTTTGAGATTCGTAGCTTTTTACTTGACCTTTGTATAGCTACATTTTTTACATTGGTTGACACCCTTTATTAGATAGCTAACTAATTAAGGTATCTTGAGAAAATCATGTGTTCGATGTTCTTGAGATACGAACAAACTGTCGTTTTATTAAGGTACGGGAGTAATGGCGACATTGCTACCTACGACATAATTTACCGTTCAATTGATATTTATGTGCAAAGGTTAAGGTGTATCTACATACATATCAATCTATATGCGTAGGTATTTGATCAAATACATGAATATTATTGCACCTTTGAATTGTGCAATTTTATTCTATCATTCATTATTACTTAGAAAGTTTTCGTCATATCAGAAGCTAATTTCAGTTGCATCATCGTCATCATCAGCTATTAAATCTGCTGCTGGATATTTTCCTACTTTACCGATATATATTGATCCATTAAATTTGACGACCTGTTTGGCGCAGATGTACTAAGCCCGCCTTGTACGCCAGAGGTCCCGGGCTCGATCCCCGGACAAGACAAACATTTGTGTGCATGAACATGTCTATTTGTCTTGGTGTGGGTGTTTAATAAGTATATTATGTATGAATTTACAAAAAAGTATATAAGTATGTAAATCCGTTATCTAGTATCCATAACACAAGCTTTTCGTGAGACTTAACGTGGGCTAGAACTGGTGTGTTTGTATGCAATTTTATAATTTATTTATTATAATCGCTGGTAACTAATCGTAACATAGAAGTTAGAAGGCTTTATATGTACCTAATTAAAAATATACTGAACTCTAGAAGTTGAAGAAACTCTCTATACAATGTTCTTAGGCATACTTACTTCACTAATAATAGGTATCGCGTGAGAAACGTTGCATTTCTGCACTAACTACCAACAAAACTTAATTTAGTGTTAGAACTTTCAGTTCGTTGACTCCCCATATAGAAACTAAAAAGTTCTGCGTCGTTAAGTATATCACCGAAAACAAAAATTCTTGTTTTCCTTACTTACGTTTTTGTACTAAAAGTGTAGACGTAAAATGTCATGGTTTTTTAATTTTGCATTGTCAATGCTTTACAATATAGGTAGGTATCTATGCATTCATGTCATCAAGATTTCGTGGCCAATAAATAAATAAATATTTGCATACAATCACACCAATTATCTAGCCCACGTTAAGTTTCATTAAGAACTTGTGTTATGGATACTAGATAACGGATAAACATACTAATATACTTTTTTTTTGTAAATACATGCTTAATATACATATTAAACACCCAGACCAAGACAAATAGACATGTTCATGCACACAAATATTTGTCTTGACCGGGGATCGAACCCGGGACCTCCGACCTGCGTTAGTACCCCTGCGCCAAACAGGTCGTCAATGATGCCATGATGATGATGACTTTACTGGAAAACCACTTATGAGATGAGTTGAGCTTTACTATTATTTTTCGGTGGATTGCACCATATAACTTTTAAGATAACTATAACTTTAACGGTGGAAAAATGTATACGATTTGACAGTTGTGATATTAACAAATCTGTTTAAATTAGCTGGTGCAATTCAGCCTTAAACTCATATATGTCGTGATTTTAACTGTAGAGTATTTCTAGTGTTTGTTCATCACAGGCAGATCAGTCATTTCAGTTTGTAACTTTTCTTAAAAAAAAAAACAACAAACAATATTTTTTTATGTTGCCTTAAACATGTATAGAACCAAACGTAATGAATATTAATTCGTTGCCGTATATCACATGAATGGGACGATTAAATCTCCGTACGAACATTTATAATGAATATTAAACAAGGATTCGCTTACCGGTTGCCCAAATGCTTTAAAAGAATCTCAACCTTACTATGTTGGTTTAGATCCCAATGTTTGTTTGTCAATTCAGGAATTGTGTCGTATGTACTTTGTCACTTAAACTCGTTGCTATTGTTTAAGCTTAAATGAGAGAACTTAGTATGTGCATATTTATAGTAGAGTCGAGTGATGCGACAAAGATGCTTTGGCGAAGATTTCTGAACTTACTAAAGTTCCACAAAGGCAAGAAAGAAAGTACCTACGAGTAAGTTTAGATTTTATATTTTTCCGTTCATTTAATTTGCTATGTTAGAGATATTTTATCCTTTGTAATTATGTACTTCCTTATATTGATGCCATCAATTGCCATCAAAGTGTAGGTTTTCGGATTTCTTGGGTGTAGAGCGATATTCAAAAATATTCGAATGCAATTTTGCTTCTTTTTAGGGTTCCGTACCTCAAAAGGAAAAAACAGAACCCTTATAGAATCACTTCGTTGTCCATCCGTCCGTCTGTCAAGACCGTTTTTCTCAGGAACGCGTGGAGGTATCAAACTGAAATTTATATCTAATACTCAGGTCTACTGTCCGTTGGAGCTGTGAAAAAATCAAACTTCTGAGCCAAAGCAATCAAAAGATACAGCCGATTATGCCGCAAATTTTCGAAACTCGCACGGGAATCAAAACCTACAGGGTACTTCCCGTGAACTTAGAATCTTGAAATTTGGTACGAAGTAACGTCTTATAGTACAGATAAAGGAAAAATTGCGAAAACCGTAAACTTTTAGTAACATTTATAACTTTTTAATTTTGCATTTTACAATGCTATTTTCATGTGATATTTTTAAATATTTTAGTAACATCATAATATAAAATATTTTTGAAAATTAATTTATGCTTCCATATTTTAATGTTATAAATTTCATTTTGCAATAAAAATACCATAACTATGACTCGATTGTCGTGATGGGTGAACTTTTACTTATATACCTACAGGTTTGTACGGAACCCTCGGTGCGCGACTCCGACTCGCACTTGGCCGGTTTTTTAAATGATATGTATGTTTCCGTTGAGTAAAATAAGAAACCCCTAGTATTTAGATTACCTTTCCTCCGTGAAGACCAAAGTTCTAACCCTATGTTCCTTAGACGTATCTTGGTCATCATAATGGGTATTTATTTCAATTTCATATTTTTCAGAGTGCTTAGTGGGGATTTTCTCACCTTACTCTAAATTGAGTTTAATTCTCAACCTTATTCCATTGCATTAAGGCTACCTGTAAATTTTACTCTCACGCGATGGTAACGTTTAGATATTTGCAAACTCACACTAGGCTTGTCAATTGTTCGTATTTTTAACGTAAATGGAACTAATATAGTTTACGTCACCTCAACTTATTATAATATTAACATGACAAGGCCAATGTGACTGCTTGCAGTATATTAAATACTTATACAAAAGATTAGTATAATTATTGATGGCGACATAATATACTATAGTACCTATCAAACAATGTAGTTCCTGCCCACGTGGTGAATCATAGAAAACTTCGGTCACGGCGAAAAATAGACATTTGTTAAGTAGAAAAATAGTCAATTTGTACTGTACGTTTTAGACTGAACTGCGCAATCAATGTAGTAATACCAAGTTCCGTTTCCTATTAATCTCTTTCGAACCTAATGACTGGTTTTTATAGTAGTCGTACCTATAAAGAAAGCATACATTAATAAACAATTAATAAATATTCGTATTCCAATTTTAATTTGCAACAAACAAATATACGTATATAACTGACTTCAAAAAAAGGTGGAAGTTATCAATTCATCGCGTGACAATATTTTCATTTTATAAATAAAACGGGATACGAATGAAGTTTTGACAGGCTAAATTTTCAGTATTGGACTTGTAGTATTTAGTATTTGTGGTATTGGGTCCATGAACTGTTAAGTACCTACCTACCTAGTAGAAATTCGATATGTCGTAAGATGATTTTGATTAATAGAATTTTCTCGAAAATCTTAGGGAAATTGCGAAAACACGGATAATTAGACAATGGTGACGACATTTCTCAATTTTACCGAAAAAAAGATAGGTTTTTGTGAAAACGGAAGTAACATTGAATTTTGCTTGCTGGTCAGATTGGTTCTTGTTTTACTCTGAATCATTGAGGTATTATATCATAGACATATAAACCAATCAGAAAGTGAAGAGTAAAGCATATCAAATGTTACCAACGCAATTCGTGTTTCTTGAAAAAACCCTTGAAATTTAATAACATCAGGTGTTTGTGTGTAATTTAATTATAAAAATGTGCACGTGGGCAGGAGAATAAATAATTTAAGTTGCATTGACAGGTTAACGGTAGATAATCGTACAATCAATATTGATTCCTATTATAAGTAACGGAGCTGTTTAGTTGAGAATTACGTTTTAGCAAAGTTTATAGAATATAAATTAATGTTTATTCAATATACTATGTGCCGTTGCTTGTAATTACAGACAATTTGTTTTACAGCTAATTTTATTGGACATTCTCGCTTGAGTTACTGGTTAGATAATAATTATAATTTTCTCGTCTCTTAATTATCAAAACTTTCTGTCACTTAAGCTAGCTTGTGCTTTCTGTTGCCTTTAAATCTCCTGTCTTGTCTGTAATACACAGGATAGGCGAACTTTTAGCTATTTAAGTATTATTTTCTTTGGATTGCGACAGTCTAATTATTTTTTTAATTACTAAATTAATACATACCTAATTAATATAAATTATTTATAAATGCGAAAGTGTGTTTGTTTATATTGGTTATATAGCAGCATGAGGTCAATAAAATGCTAGTATATTAAGCTGTTGTTTTATTAGATCAAATGAAATACAAACTCGGTGAGTCCACCATATTTTCACACAAGAGCTTCCATAGAGTATACGTAAGTACGTCATGCTCACTCAAACGTTTCTTCGGCGGTGTCGTGTGAGGCGGGTCGTTACGTTCCCTAAAATATGGTTGAGCGAAGCGATGGCTGGTTCATGCGTCATGCTCGTGAACGGGTGCCGCCAGCGGAAATGGGTCTACTTCAGTCTGCTTGTCTTAACGTTGTGCTTAGAGATTAAATATTTTTATCTAAAATAAATTGCTATCGACCTGTATGTACGTCACAACTTGCAGTTCAGTAACCTTGTAATGCGAGAAATGTTAAATGTACGAGTTGAAAATTGTTTACGGTTAGGATAACCATAAAATGTAATATTATAATTAGTATTTTCTTTTGTGATGGAAATTGACCTTACTGATATGTTAAGCTCACTTTTCAATTTGACGACTCTGTATGAAATAAAACAGGGAGAAAAAAATAGCCCTTGACGAGTTTCTTGCCGGTTCTTCTCGTTACAAGGTCTCCGTAGGGTCGCCGTAGGGTTTGTGAACCGAAGGCGTAGCTTCTTTGACGTTCATAAGTGCTTGTAACAGCCTAGACTGAATAAATGATATTGATTTGATTTGATTTGATTTATACCGCATAGCATATAGCAGTTTATCCTTCCTTGACGCTCTAACTAAGCAACCAATCAACTTAATTTTCGGCATATAGTTGCAATGACGGACAGAAATAAAGGATACTTTTTATCCCGATATTCACACGGGAACGGGAACCACGCAGGTGAAAACGCGGGCGGAAGTTAGTAATAAACATTTGCTACAAGATATTGCTGACTACGGGCTACGATTAAAATCGTTCAAGAAGGGTAGCGGTTATTGGTTCTGTGGTAGCAGCACAGATTGAGAAATAGCGGGTAGCGATAGTAGGTATAGTTATTATTGAGGTTCGAGTCGAGATCTAGGTCTTCGAATTAGTCTGTAACTGTTACGTCTATAATACGTATCCCGTAACTGTTATTGAACATACTTTACAGATTTATACTTTTATACTTAATTTCATTAAAAACACGGTTATTTTGTAATCATTCTAAGAGTTGAGTTCACCAACTGTTGATTAGATTATCGTGGTTAAAACATCGTTCTGCCCGTTTAACTTCAAACAAACGACTTAAATGCAATGACTTTTACAATTTAACGACCTTAATCTTGATTTATCTGCTTATTTTAAGTCATAATTACTGACGTTTGACATTAATTCAATCTCGATCTCAATGCGATCGCGTCAAGAGTAAGAGGGTTGTTTGGCGTAGGGGTGCTAAACCCGCATTCTGCGCCAGAGGTCCCGGGTTCGAACCCCGGACAAGACAAATATTTGTGTGCATGAACATGTCTATTTGCCTTGGTCTGGGTGTTTAATATATATATTATGTATGTATGTATTATGTGTACAAAAAAAGTATACAAGCATGTTTATCGTTATTTAGTATCCATCCATACTCATGAAACTTACGTGGGTTTGATAATTGGTATGATTGTATGAAAATATTTATTTATTTATTTAAGTATATTTAGCGTTAATCGGTCGGTAAATTAGTTTGTGAACTCGGGCCTAGATGTTTACTTTTAAATCTATGATAAGATAAACTTGGATATTTAAAGTCCTTTGTGATTAATTGACTATTTAAATAAATGAGTCATGCTGTTTGATAACTTCCGTGAGCACCAAGCAGGTGCCATCATCAGGAGTGCGTGGGAGTCATTGAACATCGAATCTCGAATTCGACCAAAATTTAATCTACGGTCACCTTTTTTTGCGCGCAAAAAATCTACCAAAACCACGCGAGAACAAGGTTGTAGGAGCTTTTACGTCACTACATTAAAATAACAATAATGATTTCGTTTTTTGTTGAACACTTATTTTGGTACATAGTATGTGAGTGCTATGTAATAGTGTTTGATTTTTAAGATTTTGTTATCAATACGATTTTTCTACGTCTTCGTAAAAATGTTTTGCACCTTATGATTAGTACGAGCGGAAATTCACGTGAATTTAATCATGTACAGATACTTCAATCAACTTAAAACTTTGAAATAAGATGTTTTGACTTAATTTAAAATAATGACTTCACTTTAAGCTTTTCTTCGAATAAATACAGGCAGTAAATTATAGGCTGACTAATTGCATGTCATTACCAAGTCGGGTTCCGAAAATTATTAATGCAAAGATCACAGGTCGTACGGTAAAATAGAAATTTTAAGCGTGAGTAATTCGCTAAACCATAGTTGTATGAATCTGAGTTTTGATGGACATTTATCTACCTAATATATTTGTCTTTTTCTTTGTCCTTTTTTAAATCATAGCTTGCGTTTAAGTTCATTGCACTACAAAATATGGAGTCATTTTTACTTCATTTTTTCGGCAGTTGACTTGGACATAGAGAAGTGATCGAAAAATGAAGTGTCATATCACATTTTCAATTAGAAAGAAAGACACAGTTGTTTGACATTATACAACATTAAATTAACAATATAAATTAAGGGTACAAACAAAAACAATTAAAGAAAAGCTGTTGTGTTTGATTGTAAAGTTTATCGTAAAGATAACAATTTGAAGATTATAAATTGCCGGATTTAAAATAAAGCTAAAAGCACTGGCTGCTTGTAACATTTTGTTTTTTACTGACTTTCCATCAGACATAGACAGATTGGAAGGAGTTAATAATCCTTTATTCGAAGCTCCATTCCATTACTCCATTAGTGTCCAATCCATTTCCAATCAGAAGCCGTGTACGTGTAACGTATGGTGTAATTGTCCGGTCCCGCCAAATTGAGCTTCACGATTTATTTATTACTTTTAGTTTATTTTTTGTTGTCTATGCAATCTGAGCAATTACAATGGATGGATTGACATTGAAGAAAATACTTACTACATATTAGAAATACAATCTAAATTATAAATTTTATAAGTCTGTAGATACTAGAGAAATTAACTCGTCTCCATATCGCTCAGACGGTACCGGATGTAAGGACGAGTAGATTCTTTTTTTCTAGTAAAAAAATCATGTTAATACTAAAAATAATGGAATCAAAATCATATTTATTATCATCTACATTTGCTTTTTTATTTGTTTTGTGCTACTTTACATCTAACATATTTTTTTAAGAAACTGTGCATTTTATTTAATTGAAAGAGTTAAAACGCTTAACTTATGTAAAAAAATATATATATTTGAAAATGAAGATATTTGTAACTTTTCTTCAGAAGGTACGCAGTGCTTGCGGTGTAAACGTTGTACCTTCTGTTTTTGCAGTTTTTAATGATTGTTGTTATGAAGCGTTTGTTGCGGATGACATGATTTACGGTCGGTTTCAATAACCTATCCTCAGTAAGAGATAGGCTTGCTAGAGCTTTGTTGCCAAGATATTTTTGTTAATCAGCTTAAAATAACAGCGGTTGCTAAGTAACGTAACCAAGATAGGCCTACCTCTTGTTAGGGATAGATTATTGAAACCGGCCTTTAGTGGAGTTTCTAATCTTGTAATGAGTTTATTTATTTGGAGATTTTTGTTTGTTCGGTTTATGTTTTGTTGAAATTTTTCAGAGAATTGATTATGTGTGACTTAACTTATGTAAGGTAAGGTCAAACGTAATACCTACACCAACACTCCTTTTTTGGGTAGATAGTCGCGAAAAATTAACAATAACAAATAAGGTAAGAAGATAGGATTCTTCTTTTTATTAATAGCTTTCTTAGTAAATTACATCAGAACCGATTTTAAAGTCTCCCAAAAAGACTGTTAAAATAGGTAAAGGTCATCTTGTTTTTCTAGAAATCGTTTCCATATAATAAGACGATTTAAAAGTCAAAAATATCAGGTGGAGACCAACGACGGAGGTTATGGCACTGACTGGAATAATCAAGGTGATGTGGCAACACGGTATAAATGTCTTTACAAACTATACTAAAGAAAAAAAATGTGCGGTCTCTAATAAATATTGAATTCTAAGGAGTAGTAAGTAGAATAGAACAAGTTGTTTGTTTATATGTTCTATGAATTTTATTTTACTTTTATAAATAGCAATATTTATTAAGTTTATCCGTGCAATCAAACATGAATACCTACCCTAACATATTTCCAATTTCAAGCCGGTAAGTTAAGAACTTATCCAATTACTGTTAGCTAAAACCACCTAAAACTACTTATTTCATAGAATCAGGCGTTACTTGGAGGAAATCCATATCTTAGTAGAAAACGAAAAAATGTAGCATAATTCCGCAAGAAAAACTTACATGCAAGATGCACCGCCCGCCCGCCCGCTAATAAATGCAGATGCAACACAGTGACACACCTTGCATCTTCACCGACTACTCTACACGTGTTTCGTCCACACACGGAGCATCCTCAGGAGTCCTGAGACGATGCAACACAGTGACACACCTTGCACCTTCACCGACTACTCTACACGTGTTTCGTCCACACACGGAGCATCCTCAGGAGTCCTGAGACGATGCAACACAGTGACACATCTTGCTCCTTCACCGACTACTCTACATGTGTTTAGTCCACACACGGAGCATCCTCAGGAGTCCTGAGACGATGCAACACAGTGACACATCTTGCACCTTCACCGACTACTCTACACGTGTTTAGTCCACACACGGAGCATACTCAGGACTCCTGAGGATGCTTCGTGTGTGGACGACAGTAAGTATAAGTTTTTCTTGCGCAATTATGCTACATATTTTTCGTTTTCTACTAAAATTACTTAGTTGCAAACTTATGCATTACAAGATCATAAATGTAGGTTTCTAGATTGAGAATTTCCAGTTGAGAACTTCTCAAACTCAACTCAAAGCAAAATGTTCATACAACATCAAGCATGAGTAAGGTCTCTGGCGTTCTCAAATTTATTTATTTATTTTTAGCACATACACAATGATTACAGGTAGGACCTAATGCGTTAGTGTAGTCAATTCAGAAACCACCCTTAATGGATTATAGACTTGAATATATTTTCAGGATATTTAGCACACTACGTATTTTATGATAAAATTGTGTGAAATGAAATGTTCCTGGACTTATTTCCCTCTTTGATTATTAATTGCATCTCAAGTTTCCGGTCACAAGGTTCATAACAACAGCAGGCCTTTCTGTGGTTTCTGACCGAGTCACCTTACCGCTCGGATCATGTCCATACTCGTGGGCAACACTAGGCCAAATATGGCATCGAGAAGTTCCGGTAATAACTGCTTCTACTTATACGGGAAATGAGGAAACGTTCATATTTTGGCTTTCTTTGGTCAATTTATAGACCTTCCACCGTAGTAAAGTTGTCATTTTGAATGTGTTGTATTTAAGTTATCACCAAACTAAACCTAATTTAACCTAAGTAGGAACACCAATTAAGTACATCAACCTTATCTCAATACAATAATTAGTTTGCTTATTTTGTAGCCGTGTTACTAAATTTTACCTCCACATACACCGATAAATATTTTGGGTGCCTATTCGGTCGCATAATGTTTTTAGTTATAATGTCTTTTGGCATATAGTCTTTTCGCATAAATTATGATAAGCATAATTTTATGAACGCAGAATGGTTTCATCAGCATAATTCTTACTTAATCTTATTTCTTTTAACATAACTTTAACATAAATTAAAGACATATTGTTATATGTCTAAGGGCAATTTATCATGAAATACGAAATGGATAATGGAATTATCCATAACTATATTGTCTGTAACCTTCAACAATTAAGAGTTAAAGTTCATATTTAAGTTAACGTGTTTGGTAGGGAATTAGGTCCCGATCCCGACCTGCCGTGGTCACCTTGCCGTGGTACTTGTATGCCCAATACTAAAGTGCAATTTAGAGCCCGAAGGCACGGAGGGAGAGCAGCCTCCGTTTGTTTGTTTGCATGCTTGCTTTGCATGCTTGCATGCTTGCTTACTTACTTGCTTGCTTGCTTTCATGCTTGCTTTGCATTTGCATGTATTGCATGTATGCATTGTATGTATGCTTTTAACATTAAAGTATTTGAAATACCTATATTTTGTGATAAAGATTGATATGCCAATAAATGTTATGATTAGTAATCTAATGATTACCTACTTGAAAACTTTTATGAAAAAAATAATTAAATACCAAAAGAGGTTATGGGGAAAAAAGTATGCGTTATGATTTATTCTGTATGAACGTTATGCAAAATGATGAGTATGCCAAAAAACGTTATGCAGCTCTAAAAATGCCTTTCTGTTTTATGCAACCGAATATGGACCCACATATTTTAAGGTAGGTAAAATCATATTGTGATTTAAAAAATAAAATTAATTATCTACGTTTTTCATCGTTTTTTATAAAGATCATTTCAGGACCATCGTTATCTTTTAATGTTTTGTAACACGCGAAACCGCGGTAAAACGTGATTCAAATATTAGCGCGAATTGTAATAATCTAAAGAACCTGAAAAACTGCATAGCATAATTCAGTCATCATTATTTTTCACTCAAAAAGTTTATTCTCGTATTCTATCACTAATTTGACACCGTAAATTTACTTCACTATCTATATGTCAGTGAAATCAATCACCACAACTTCATATTATATTTGTAAATACGGTAATGGTTTTCAAAATGTTGGAGAATCATATTTTAAGTAGGTAGGTACGTACCTACAGTTCTTTAATTTCACGAAAGCATATGAATTTACCGAGTTTCATCTTTTTTGAGTTTCCTCTAGTCTCTTACATTTCATATCCAATTGTCTTTTATCCTACTGCTTTTATTCCTTTATCCGAGTTGGTGTGACGGTACGTTATTTTTTTTTATTTTATTAAGAGACTACTATTTTTTTTTGATCATATCTTAAAATCTTAATTTCTTGAATAAAGAAATGTATAATAAAAATGTAGTGACTTTAAGAAATCCTTCGTAAAAGTAAAGAACAATATAAAGTATCAGCTAAACTCACCAGCACGGAACACTTCCCCGCAGCCATCGCAGCGGCTGGCGAACTGGGCGTCGTAGCAGTTGCCGCAGTAGATCTTGTCGAGCTTGGAGCCGAACTGCTTGTCCACCAGCGAGACCCGGCACTTGGCGCACAGGAAGCAAGCCTCGTGCCAGTGCTTGTCTTTGTACGACAGATCCTGCGCAAAAGAAATAGAGTTTACAATTTTGGTCGAATCAAACTAATAGCTAATGAGAGGATTTTGGCAGAGAAGTTTACTCTAGGCCAGCGATTCCCAAACTTTTTTCGGGAAGAGACCCCTTTTCGAAGCTGAACTCATACGCTGAACTCCGAACCTATATCGAATCGACCACTTTGGGAATCCCTCCTCTAGGCTATTTCAAGCACTTGTGAACGTCAAAATCTTTTGGCAAGATAGATTGGACCTTGGCGATAGAGATGGCAGGATAAAAAGTTCCGAAAGAAATAAAATGCACGGTCACAAGCGAAAGGTTAGTAAACCTAGTAGTGGTCATTAATGTTTACACTGATGATAATGTTATCTTGGGGAGGTCAGGAGTAAAATTCAGACAGACATAGACCACAACTTTCCTGTTCTACGTTTCATTCTAAAGACCCAAAACAAATTTTCCTAAGCATATTTTCCAATTCACTAACTACATATAGCTTGTTTACAAGAGTAGCCAGAAACGAACCTACGTAGGTAGGTATATATTTTTTGGTACAACAAGTAATTAGCTCTGTAATAAAAACATCATGTATCCGTTTAAGGTAGAAGAAGTCAATTCAAACGAAATAACCAGGATTCACAACGAAACAAAAAGCTTAGATTTCCCATTAGCGAGATAAATGTCGCGTGGGTCGTAATCATTGTTGGACTATTTCGATGCGCCCGCACAATCAGATCTTCTGTTTAACTTATTTGGTACATTCACTATATTCTTCAAGGCTAGAAAAACTTGTTGTCTTAGGTTTATGGTTCAATAGAAAATGTCAAGAAGGACGATATCGACCGTAAACGGAGATTTAAGGCATCTCAGTGCCCTTAGTACGAGTTTGGCAAACTATGATCGTTTTAGAAAACTATCGCTTTGTCTCTTTCAGATCCATAGACTGCTCTACCGATATGAGTAGAGCATCCGGTAGCTGTCGAAAACGTTGACAGTAAATGTCAACTCGTACTATGGGTACTGGATACTTTAATTCGATTCTGAAGTTGTGCAGTTGAAGCGCATCAAGCTTATATGTTATTGTTGACTTTGAGCGCCAACATCGAATCACGCACTCGTATCGTGTATGTAATAAGAGCTATTTTCGTAATTGATGTGCTGTTGACAGGTACTTATAATAACCATCGGAGTATAAGCAAAATTTCGGGACCGCTAGTTTTTGTACTGATTCGTTTGTTTATTTGTTCTTCTGAGTCCGTAACGAGATCTTTTTGTTATACTGACTATTCTCCACGTCATCCTTATTATAACATTATTTTTCGATTAGATACTATCGTCGTAAACATGTGGGATCGCTATCATTAATCTTAGTGTCATTATAATAAACCATTTTCGCTGATTTTGAATAACTTGTACATGAATTATGTCATCATCTATATTGAACCATGATTCACACAATTTACTTAAAAAACAACTAGACTTGACATATTTTGTTCAGGTTCAAAACATTTTACACGGCACCTATGTTAATTTTCAACTTACTGGCGTCCACCTTACTTCTGATTTAGCAGGATCAATCATGCATGTAATCATGTCGCACTTTTTAATGATCTAAACAAAGCGTTCACATTTCACGGCAGGCACTATTTAAACTCTCCCCTCATATTATAATCTATTCCTGTCTGGAGTAAACCGCTGGAGCAGGCATTTGAACCAGAGTGTCGTAACGTAATGTCAATAAAATATGAACGGTTATTTTGGCCGATTACGAAATACTTAGTTGATGTTGTTTCGCGCATAAATCTCTAAAGAATCATATGACGGATCCACCGAGGCTTCTCAAGGTCGGTTAGACTTTAAAATAGTGTTGTTTCTGAGCCCGAAATAGAGTCGTATGGAAGCTGTCGGCTTGTTTTTGAAAAATTCAGCCAATTTGTTATTGTACAGGAAAATAATTTTCTTTCTATTTGGTGAATGCTTGCCAAATACATCAAAGTTTAATAGCATGTAAAGAAAATTAAGCATTAAAAGCGAAATAAACTGAGAGTTGAAATAGTTTTCCTGTGACTTTCCAGTTGCATTATCTCCTCAATGATTATTTAATTGTAAAATCGCAGCGCTGACCTACGCATCATCATTACGTTGTTCAAACGTGTTTCATGACGAGATCGGTTGCTGGTAATTTAGGAACAATCGTGAGGTGTAAACATAAGATGAAATGCAGCTGTTCCGACCGACAGGAAAAGTCATTCGTTGGTAGTCGAGATAAATGTATAGTTTGGCATCGGCGGGAATTCGCGTCCGTTGGCAGTCGCGGTGGGGCCGTGTGCAGATCTTCACCCCAAGAAACTGGGCCGCCTGGAGCGACACTACTAAATTTGAAATGAACAAAGCTTCATACCGCAGATTCTATCGCCTCTAGCATTTGATGGACCTATTTTTACATATAAAGCTATTTTGAAACGTGATCTAAATACCTCATAGTTCAAGTGAACTGAAATATCATAATCGTTTTGTTTTAACAACAATTCATTAACAGGTTGAACTCATGCCAACATCAAAATATCTTGTTATTCAGTCCTTACAATGGCGAAAACACTTCTGAAGTGAAATATTAACGTTTATCGCATTAAATAAATGATTGTTAAATTGGTTTAAAGTTTCAGAATTAAAAATTATTGAACTTTTACTGGCATAGCGTCACTGTAAGTGGTGGTCCATTGATTTGCAAAATAAGTATAGCTGTAAATGATTTGTTGTTTAGAACTTTTATATCAACTATCATTAATGTACCGGCTAAAGACAGTATTTTCTTTAAGCTATAAAGTTTACAAATTTTTAACGACACAATCATAAAGTAGACGCTAGTACTCTAAAACCTGATTTAAGACCAGAGGAATTTTAACTCAACGATGTTTACCTTAGAATCGATGCCGATGATCTTGTTGCACTCCTCGCAGCCGTTGGCGAAGACGCTCTCGTAGCACTTGATGCAGTAGGGGTGCTCATCGCGCAGCACGTACCGCTGACCCGTCAGGGACTCGTCGCACTGCCAGCAGCAGAAGTGGCCGCTGTGCCAGTCCTTGTTCATCGCCTTGGTGTATTCGCCACTGAAAATGAGCTGTGGACAATAACACACCCTGTTAACACAACATTCAGGCTTGCAAGTCTACTTTAACAACCAAATGCTATGAAAATATTTAAATTTTTAACTTGGTAGTCATTTGGTTTGTATATTTTTATTAGACTAGTATTTATTCCAAGGCTCTCTTCTCATTGACCTAAATAAGCATTCTCAATTTCAGGCCAGGTTAGCATCTAGAGTAAATACTATGATTCAAACATTGTTAATATTTGACACACAAATAGCCTATAAATACCTTAAATTAGGTCGGGTATGTGAGGGTGGCCAAAATACTACGCCTACGGTAGAACATGATCGGATATACGTTGTACATGTCACTAAAGAGGTCGAACGCGATCGGTAATCGACACTGTTGTCACAGACACACTGGCGTCACGCACTGCGCGGGGTCAAGGGAGTTTGGCCACCACTGCACATACCCATCGTCGTTGGTGGTGGTGGTGTTGGTCTGCTCCACCTCGGTGACGGTGACCTCGCCATCCTTGGACTCCCGGCGCTTGCTGGACTTTTTGACCTTCCTGGTCTTGCGCTCGGTCGTGGTGTATTGGACTTGGACGTCGACGTCGGCCATGGCTTATTGTATCAGTTCAGATTAGCTATATCACCAGACGCGGTCGCGACCCGAATTCGAATGGCGAGCTACGGATGCCGAATCACAGGAATTATTCCAGAATGCTTAGCGACGCACGGTCGGGACGGTGGGGGGAGTTCGGGGTTTAAATTTGGAAGAGTGACGGAGGGGCAGGTGCGCGGGCGTCTCGCTTTCCGCGCGTGGCGAACCGAGAAACCCGTGTTTCCCGCAGGATCGGCTAACCCGCCTCGACGCCGGCGCGGCGCGGCGCTTGCATCTAGGGCGGCCGCTACTGGCTCGCTATGAAAACTGCAACTTGAATTCATCTTATCGTTTGGCCTAGTTTCAATTTGGTATTAGTGAACGATCACCGATTTACGACTGATGTTCGACAATGGATGCGCAATTAAAACGGAGCGCATGACATTTGATGATACGAGTACATGCCAAATTGAAGGTGACTTTTTGTGTGTCAAACGTTGGTTGGCTAATTGAGTCCGTATATTACAATAATCTAAGTAGTCGATAAACAAACTAGATTAATTACTAGGCTAGCTAGGTCCTAGCCTAGGTATAACAGCTGTACAATCATAAAATGTTTTAAAATATGATTTAATTTCAAGAAGACCTTTCCAAACCTGGCTTAAAATAGGAAAGATTCTTTGTACTTAGAGTTAAGCATTCCTGGTTAGTTAATCAAGCTAAAAATAAAATAATATATTTAAACCGTGAACAAAAACTGATGCATTAAATCAATGGTTTTACGTTTCTAAATAAACAGCGGCGTTTAATCTAGTTAAAGTAGTCTTTATCTATTATTTTGATTCAGGTTCTTCATCATACCTCCCTTTTTTTTTAAGTAGGTAAGGTGGATATCACTTTTCCTGGAATTCTCCACTCAACTCAAAAATGCTGAAAACAATGTTGTTATGCCGACAGACTTACTTAAATATGGTGGTTGGCTAGGTAAGAAGATTTACACACATAAGATTTTTTTGTCTGGTAGGCAGATGTGTGGGTGCAGGTTATTCTTTTTTGTTCTATTATCAGTCAAAGTGCACGTGATGTTTTGTTTAAAAAAAAAACACAAGCACTCTTTAAGCAGTAAGGTCATTAGGCGTGTTGACGAACTGCATGTTCCTAATGCCGTGTGCACACAGAAATAATGGATATTGCCATTCTAACATGTATTATATTATTAATATTATAAATGCAAAAGTGTGATTGTTTGTCAGTTCTTCACGCCTTAACTATTATTTATATAGTAGTATGTTTGTTCGTCATGATCTTGTTAATTAATAATATTGTATTTGTAGTTTAATTTAAGTATAATGTAAGTCCTTTTTGCCTGAAACACAGGGTATTCCTAGTTCAGGATAATTATATAATTATAGTTTTTGGTAAAAATTCTAGGCTATAAGTTTTTAACACTGTAATGTTTTGATTATTGAATAAATTATTTATTAATTTATTATTATTTATAACTAAGCAACATCGACTTAATTTTTGCCACAGAGTTAGTTGAAACTGTGGAGAGTAACATATGCTACTTTTTACCCCGATATTCCAACAGGAATCACGCGGGTGAAACCGATGGCGGCCGCTAGTAATTCATAAGTCGCAGAAGTTGCTGATAGTCCACTGGCCGCGTGAAACCCCTTGAGCGGCTACCAGTGGATGACATTTTAAGCATATAATATCTAGACTAGAGTAAATTAAGCTCCAATACCTTTGATTGGAACCTTTGATACACAGCTGTGTAGTGTCGGCTTAGCTCACCCCGTGGGTGTCGTAAAAGGCGACTAAGGGACTTAGCCTTCAGGAAACGGGCAGCAGCGTCTCCAAACTTGGCCATACTGCGATCGCCAACCCGCCTACAAAGCGTGGCGATTATGGCAACCCCCCCCCCCCCCCCCCTTTTGGGGAAGGCCTATACTCAGCAGTGGGTGTTATGTGGCTGAGACGACGACGACGACGACCTTTAATTACCTTATCAAATCATACTAATTTCACTGAATAAGTTTTCAAATAAGTAACATTGAGGATTATGTTGGGATATCGGAGTACAATTAAATTATCAAGTTTTTTGGTCAATTTCATTTTACTAAAGCACGTGGACTCTTTCTGTGGTCTATGGTGAATTCGCCTGTCCTCCCTTATCATTATTTTACCCAACATTGTCAAAAAGCTCGGATAATAAAAGTGATTGCTTGCTGTACAGCAATATGAAGTTAAGAGGCCTGTTGTACTTTTATTTTACCATCACCTTTATTAAATGTGTATTCAGAAAAGTTTATTAAAAAGTACAAACAATGTAAAGAGACTTTATAAGAAAAAAAAATACAACTAGGATCCATTTGATCAGACGGGACGGGCTTTTATTTCTAGTATATTTTTAAAATTTGGTAATGTTTTGTTTAATTTAAATCTTGGTGCTCATGGATGGGGAAACGCTTTGCCTTCATCATACGTGAGGGGCAATTCTCGCGCTGAGACATGTCTAATTCAACATTTTTTAAAGGCAAATCTATAAGTATTTAAAAAAATACATGAAGGTTCCGTCTCTCACCCAAGGTTGCCTGGAAGAGATTGCTGTGTAGCAATAAGGCCGCCTATTGTGTGTTCCTTATTTTGACATTTTCTCTGTATGTGTTGGTTTTTGTATCGTGTGTAATAAAGTTTCTATTATTATTATTATTATATTAAATTAGGTATTCACTTGATTACTGATTACCTACACCTACTCAAAATGCCGCTATAATTTTTCGTCTGCAAAATAACTTTGATTTTTTTATTTTGCACATTTCAATGCTATTTTTTTATACTTGTGAGTTTAAATAGAAAAATATTGGAAAAAAGGATGTGTGATGAAAATCGAGTCCCATCTGAGAATTCACTTGTGGCCGAGTTGATTTTTTCCAATATTTTTCTATTTGAAATTTATCACAAAAAAAATTGGAAATGTCGATTTTGACATCTCAGTGCGAGAATTGCCCCTGTAGAGGCACGCTTCTCCCGGAATCTTTAATTACCGAAGAACTGGCTACCTCATCTCATATGCCGAAACACAACAACATTGTTGCTATGGTTCCGACTGTACATAAAGGGGTACCTTCATTCTACCGCAGTGTGTACACAACACAACATTTCCGACGTTACGAACGCAACAGCGGCGCAGCCTTCCGCCTGCTCGTCTAGACAGAACAAACAGATACAGACGGGCCGGTCTTAGAGACCTTGTGGGGACAAGGTCTCGGACAATACCCATTCATCGATTTATTTTTACGCCGTTACGATGCTTCGACACCTGTAGGAATATCCCTTCGATTAATAAGAAAATCTATCGCAGATCTTTGAATTATAATTTAAACGTGGGTTTTATTTAATGGCAGTAAATTCTTAACGTTAGGTTTAACATGGGCATTTAATTCGCGCCTACGATTCTTATAAATGTGTTAAAGAACAATATTGGTTCTGTAGGGCAAGCACGAACAACTATCGAAATAGTATCGAGTAAGTGTCGAGCACGTAATGTCAAAATTGTATAGGAAAATGTAGTTCCGTTTACGTCCGGTAGGAACTCTGCTCAATATGTCATACATTTTTTTACTTAATTTTAAGTTACAGTATTGAATAAATTGTCCCACGGCTGCACTAAAAGGGACCTAGTTCAGCATTGTGTCAGTATTACACTGACGCTGGTTTTCAACTAGACCGCTTTATATAAAGTTTTTTTTTTTTAGAAAATGTTTGGATAACCATACCTATATCTCATATTGGACTAAAATATGTGAGTAAAATTTTCAACATTTACATCCAAATTGCTTCTTAACAAAACTACAATAGGTACAGTTCGCGCCCAAATTTTCAAAGAATGCCCTTTTCATTTACCTACATTTGCTATAACTTTGTATTATTACTGATGTGGTAATTTACATGGCGAACATTATTTAAATGAAAGGAAACAATAATTTCTTAGGTAATACTAGTATTGAGAGTTGCTGGCATCATTTCCAGCGCTCCAATTTTAACCACTTGACGAATGTAACACCGGCTAGGAATAGATTAGAAAGGGGAACAGTTATTTCGTCTAGATGTGTGTAATTACTATCGAAATTAACTTGTGTGACTTTCTGACTGTTTGTATTGATGCAGTTAGTTTTTTAATGATACTGGTAAGAATTGGTTGGAAAAGTGGCATTTGGGGAAGATGTTGTTGTACCTATGTTTAATAGCGAATTTAATTACACTCTCTTTTTGTTTTCGTAGTCCATCAATCTCTAAAATAATGTGAGTTTGTTGTGTTGTTGTGTCGAAATTATGAGTTTCATTTACAGAAAAATATTATAAGTTATGGTTTAACCTTGAAAAAGTACCCACGGATTTACAACATCCAGAGATATATATATTTTTAATTTGGTTTGAATATAATGTAAATGGTTTACCTCTTTATTCATCCCGTAGGACAAATTCATAAAATATGTATAACATAACCTTAAAAACAAAATTTCATAAAATTCCGGTTACCTTATTAATTTTTAAATATTACTCATAGCCGGTTGTTAAAAATGATTATTTTGCTTTCATCCAGACAAAATAGCATCATTCGTTGTATCTCCCATATGATTTGGCAGCATTACAATATTTTCAATAGGTACTATATCGTCTGATAGGATAAGATTTGCATTCGAGATGAAATTGAAAGTGACCGCCACCCTTGAGGTGCATTTACTTATTGCAGTTCCAGATGTAGTTACTGAGATGTTCCAATATGTTTGATAAGGAAAAGTAAATTGATGGGTTACATAATTATATGAAAAGAAAAAGACAAAAAATTTTGTAAGTAATCTAGCAGATTTGTATAGTATCACAGTCTATATATCTCTATCCGTCTATGAAACCAATTAAAAGGTAAGCAAAATATTTTGGTTTCGTCCCAGAAAACATAAAACTTTACAGTTATCTTGTTGCAGGTCAAAGTTTTCCAAGCTTTAAGTCAGTCAAAACAAAGGCATAGAAAATATGCAACTTTTTAAATATTTGATATTTTTATTGAATTTTGTTTTGTGTATTGTCGTCCTGATAGCTAAACAAAATAATGCCGAGTTCTTTTTAATTTATTACCCATCGCACATAAAACTGTAGTTGACACCCAAACAAATATAGATGACCTTTCAAGACCTCAAGATTTTATAGATAAACCTGTTCTAATATTTTTCCTAGAATAATCACTAAATCAAAGGAGCATCAGAAGCGAGCCAACAATTTATTTTAGCCTGTGAATACAATACTCTTGCGGTTACGGGAGGAAATCCCATTGTATGCGGTTAGTAATAATATTATCTGGCTAGTGCGACTTCATTACTATTGAGGTTTAAATCTGTATAAATCACCTCCTACTTCAACCAAAGATAAAATAAACAAATGAATTCTAGTTTAGAATTTATGTTACGACCAGAGACCCGTGCTGATATTCTAACAGTGCCTACTTACTAATTTTCTTATTGATATTAATTATTTTTTGTCTTCAAGTCACTTTTGCGATTATATGTATCCGTGGCTACCTCTCGGGACGTCTAACATTTTTACTTGTGATGAAATTATCTCACAATCAAATGTAGCATAATGTAAGTCAGGAATGGTGTACCTTTCTACTGGTGAAAGATTTGAAAGAAAAGGTGAAAGATTTGAAGAGACTGGAAAAGACATTTTTCTGGAAAACTTCCTCCCATCACAAACTTACTAACTTTGTCTCTTTTATCTCAGTCTGTCTGTCACAGCTGGATATATCAAGAACTGCTAATGCTATCAACTTGAAAACTATTTTGTAAATGAGAGAGAAATAAAAAAAGATTTTTTTCGCAACAAGGACTAAAAGGGGGTCTTAAAAATTCAAAGCGGGACTACTAGGGCATGTGGGATATCATAATTATGAAAGAGCGGTGTTAGCACATTCTTAAAATTTTTTTTTTTTTAGAAAAATCTGAAAATTTTCTATCTGATAGAAGTATATGTTAAGTTTACAGGAAAAATAAAACGATGTCTCTAAATAGCATACTTTTTCAGAAATGTAAAAAAATGGAATTGTAATTATTTGCTTTTGATTTGGTATGTCAATGTATGGGGACAATATATCATGGTACGGAACCCTCGGTGCGAGCCCGACTCGCTCTTGACCAGTTTTATAATATTAGTTAGATGAAGAACAACTTTCATATTTAACTGTCTTTCTGTCGTTATTCAGTCGTTATTAAGTCGTTAGGTTCTGGTAGAAAAAGTTCAGAAAAAGTCCTACCTCAGTGTGTCCTAAAACAGATCTACTTTCGTGGACCAAAATCACTATAACTCTACCGATTAATAATTTCAAACAACAAGTCTAAGATATTAAGTAGTTAGTAAAATTACTACTATACTATTTTCTAAAACAATAGATGCCTAATAGTTTAAAGGGATAGCAACGTAGTACAAACTACCATCTCTCATCATTTGGGATGGGCCTTGGGTTTCTAATGTTGATGATAAATGGACGTCGAGAAAGCCATATATTAAGCTGTTTATTAAAATATAGTGACAATTAATTTTGTTGGTCTGTCTTTGAGCCTATTTATGAAGCAAAAATAAATTGGGTGGTAAATAATTTTGATGGCGGCCGATAATGTATTCTAGTCGTGCTTTATACTAGTTACCACGTATAGAGTATTGACAATAAAGTCCCTATAGTTATTTGTTATGCAAGGCTGGAAAGTTGGATTTAGCGGCGAGTTACTTCTATTGAAACTTTGAAACTGAGCAAGCGAGGGTTTCAAAGGTACGAGACGCTAACAACTTTTCTGCTGAGCGCAACACACAATTTTTCACCTCACAACAGCGATGAGATTTTTAAGGTTGTTTCCGCGGTCAACTTTCGGAAAAAAATATTTTAACATCAAGTTTAATCAAAATATACCTTATTCTTGTTGTATTAATTATATAAAAAGCTAAAATAATAAATAAGGGAGTATTATAAGTAGTTAATTCAATTGTTATAATAAGTAACAAATCAAAAATATTGTTACTTATTATAACAATAAAAACGATTCGGTAAATGTTGCCATTAACATGAGGAACAAGACAAAGACAATTAAAAAATAAAAGTTTATGTCACGTTCCGAAATCCAATGATAGGTTGTGAAATCTCACCCAGCCTATATATAAAATTCTTATAACAAATAGTTTAATCTTATTATTGTTTTTATGATTCAAGGAACTCAAATTATACAATAAAACCAAAACGGAGTATTATAATTAATTCAAAGTTAATTAAAATGTAACATAAAAAGTCAATAGTGCGATTCGAAACGCATTAGGACATATTTTTAGGTTTTAAATTAAAAAAGAGCTTTACCACGCTAGACCGCATAATGCGATGTTTCATTTTCGTTCACGCAGAAATTAAATGACAAAAGGTACTTTTTTTAACGCTACTTTTCCGAGCGTGTGAGGTGAAAACAAAATTACCACTACGACAGTGTCAGTGCAGTGGCGATTTTAATGGTTTGATGACGCGCATTTCATAACGTGCCATAGTTTAAATTTTGATATAGGTAGTTAAGTAGTTGAGTTTCGTAGATTTTTGCAAAATTGAGATTCTGTAAGTAATTAAGGGTGTATTTTACAATTTAAAAGTAAGTTCTGAGAGCTCACTCTTGACCGATGATTTGTCAGATTGTGATATGAAAAATATGGAAAATTATCAGTCAAGTAAGCTACTCAGAACTTACTTATAGATTTGACATATTTTTCATATCACAACAGTTACAAATTATTTGTCAAATAAGCTACTCAGAACTTACTTAGAATAGATTAGATTGTGAAACAGGCCCTAGTATAACAACGTCTTTGCATTAGCGTTTATCAAATGCGATGTGGTTCAATCAAACCTAATAGAGATATGAATGACAAGTATTTTCATATAATCTGTAAAATACGATGTCCTGAGGCATAATTTTAATCAGAGCATTAAAAATCGGCCTTTATGGGTATTCCGATTTGGCTCGGTAATAGCAAAATTGTAGAGAATTGGTACCTAAAACTTATTTTACCTTTATAAGTAATTTAAAAAGTATTAAGCAATGCACTTGCCTTTCAAAAGTAATGGCGTAATATGTCCAAGTTTCATACGGCACTTGTTTCATATAATATTTTGAATAATTTTATCGTTTAAGTCTACATTTTATTAAGAAGATATCGATTTAATAACAGAATTTACGGCTGTAATAAGTTTAAACAATAAAGTGCACTATAAAAGTCTCGCTTATATTATAATTTTTATGTTTATCTTTACAAATGCTAAGGACATTCATACCTGTACAGACCAACCTATAGATTAAAAAATGTAGTTATAGATTCCAAACTACTCAAAGAAAGCTGTTTTGACTGCTATAGGAGCTTTAAAGGTACCTATGTAAAATTACATAGTTTAGCAATAGCCCTATAAGTCCTTCCGCGATATCTATTTTTGTATCAGGCAAAGGGCCAAATAGCGAGAGTTTTTTTAGTTAATGTAATCGCGGTCGCTGGGTTCGCAGCCGTCTTCAGAGGTCGTGAGGCGTCATCGCGACAGAAGTGGGTCGAGGTCTGTACACCATGTTCGTGTATTTTGGGACGCATTGTGCAACTGTTATGATGCTGAAAGCTCGGATTAAACCTGTGTGTAGTATGACAGATTATTAGCATTATTGATATCTGTTTTGCTATTCTTTTTAAAGATTTATGATAGAATTGTATAGATTTTGGTGTCTGAATTTTCTGGTAAAAACAAATCTTGAAGATCATCAATCCTAATGACAGTCTATAATCAAGGACAGATCATATTCTATAAGCCAAACAAATTAGAGCTCGAGTGACCACCATCAGTTTTCAAGGAGGTAGAAGTTAATAATTCACTACTGGAGTTCGGCAATGAAAACAAACACAAACAGGGAGTCAGAATAGTTTAATGTTTTCAAATTCAGTCATGCTCATTTCGAAGCTTCATAAACACTGCGGCGTGCTACGTTAGTGTCCAAGCGGCACTAATCTCCGGAGCTACCCCAGAAATCATCTACTTCTTCTTCTTCTTCCTCTTCCTCCGTTACCTTCTCTCTTGTGTCGTCCTTTTCCTCCTCGAAGGAGTCGAGTTTCGGTAAGTCTTTCAGTAGTGGCTTCTTCTCTGTACCATCTTCATCTGCAACGCTGTCGACCGACGCTTCAACGCTCCAGGACTCATTTCTTCGCTCCTTGGAATTTTCCCGGGAATGACTTCTGGAATAAGAACGCGCCGCTAGATTAGGAGTGCTTCCGAAATCGCTGTTATCATCGTCCTTATTCATACGCTCAAACTCAGCTTCCTCGAGTGACGTGAACATCTTAAGCTCTTCCTCGCGGGACGCTCGCGATTCTCTAGAAGAGTTCGACGACGAAGAATGTCGCTTTTTGAAACTTCTGCGCCGGCCACTCGGGTCGCTTCGTTGCAACGGTCGGAACTTAATTCCATCAAGTGATCTTAAACAAATTTACAATATATGAGTCGTTTATAGTACAGGTGAAGCAATGAATCCGGCATTGGAATTAGCTTTCTACTCGTGCATTGGTGACAATGAATGAACAAACCAACACGTGATAGATGGGTGCTAAGTCACTACTGATCGGAGCCTATGTGTCTCCCCTACCGATGAATGATTCATTCCGAAACCAGAGAATATTAACCTTAGGAAATCTTCGCTGTATACTCCTTTTTCGTTTTCATCGAATGACTGGAAATGTATTTCGGGCAGTGTCTGTGTTTGTGGGGTGGGGCTCAGAGGGCGGTAATGCCAAGTCAATTTCTCTTTGGCTTCAGAACTTTCAGTGTCACCTTCGTCACGCTCGAAAGAATTTTCCGAAAAACGATTGGGATCTGAAATGGTTTCAATATTCGTAGGTGATCTGTTTCTCATTCCAACATTGAAGGATTCGGACGTGGTTGCTATGAGTGTTTTCGTCTTTGTCGGTATGTACCTTTCGGATTTGTAGTCACCGTTAGCTTGGGGGCTACTACTGTCTTCGACGGAGTCCTGTCCGAAGCTGGAGATTTTTGTTGAGAATAAAATAGCTGTGGAGTCCGGCTGCCCGTCGTAGTATTTAATAGCTGCTGCTTTTAGATTTTTATCTTCATCTTCCGTGAGGCAGAGGTAGCCTTGACCGCATTGCCTGGTCCAGTCAGCTGCCGAGGAGGGGTTTGCAGTTTTACGAAGTAGGGTAGAATAGTACTCGACGAGGTCTTGGAAGTCTGGTTCGGTGTCCGGTACCATTCCACTCAGTATGTGGTTGACAGTCTCTATCGCTTCAAGGACTCCAGCGTAGGAAATTACAACGGATAACAACAGTCCCATTGTCACTATTATCACAGGTCGTTTACTTTAAATGGAATGGATGGGACAGGTTATAAATTAAAGGGTTGCAGGGAGCAGGGTATTGCAGCGATGTAACGCTGGGACAAGATTTGAACAACTGAAATAAAAGACTAATAGTTGCCAAAGATTTGTGTCCCCATTTAGAATTGAGCTTGGCTGTGTGGCCAGACATTATTATGTTTATGTCTCATTTGATCGCGCCCAAGGTTGTGGCTGTAGTGCTTTATGGGGAGACAATAAACGTGATTTATCCGCTGATTGAGTTTCGTTGATAATGGTCAAACATCGCTGTTGAGATTGAACTACGGCTACTATAATTTATGACGTATGCTAAACAAGTGTGGGCTAGTAGCTCAATGAGTCTGCATTGAGTACTAATAGTAACTTCCTACATAAACAATTTCGTAGTTGAAACAGTTTAAAGCCAAATAATTTTATATGTACTCGAATGTACAGTAAGAATAAGTTTTACTTTTAATATCTTTAATCGTTGTAATGCAGGTTGTAATATAGGTAAAATTACTGTTAGAATTTGTTTGCATCTTTAACGTTTTCAAAATCATGACAATCGAGGACAGTGACGTCAAGAATTTTGTTTGACGACTAATCGGTTTCGTTTTGAGTGTATTTTTTATTTATGGCACATTTAGAATACCACGATATATGTCGATGCCTCATCGTTTATCGCGTAGTATAAAAGATCATCAGATTTGGCATACGAGGCATAAGTCTGTGTATAAGAAATAGATGACCCTACATCAGCTACCAGCCTGTTCTGATTTAACGCAGTTTAAATTAAATAGGTTTTAGTCAATATTACATTTATTTTTCAACAATAATAGTAATTTACAGCTTATGACATTACATGAAATTAGGAACAACTAAGCATTACTAACTTCTTAAGCCTCCAACCCAAACTTGGTATGGAGAACCCGTGAATGGACAAATTATAGACCAACACCAAACTGTATAGCTTGTGCTATCGCTATAGCTATCGATTTTTCAAACTCCCTACAAGGGCTCTCGCTCACGCTATCACTTCATACAAAAAATGCAATAGTGAATACAATAGATGAATAGACATATGTAGGAATTAGACAAAATCACTTTCGTTGAAGGGTTTTATGAGAGTTTGAAGTTTGATAGCTATAGCGATACCACAAGCTATACCGTTAGGCGGTCGGGGTGCTGGGCAGACTTAACGCATTCAGTTCTACCAGATATTCTCGATATCACCTATCAAGTCAACTCGAAATGGTTGTAGACGTTTAAATTGAAAGCAAATGCTATAGATAATGAAGTGGATCGGATTCTGAAACTACTCTAGACACAGTTGACCACTATTTTTCTATTCTCTGATTATAAGTAATCTAATTTTGGCATGCCAACTCATCCAAATCTCTTGACATCCCAACATAATCCGCTCTCTAAAATGAAAAAGTGTCGTGAATTATTGTGCTGTCAGATTTAGATTTAAGCTGGCAACTGTAATAAAGGGTTCTTATAGTGAAGTGTCATTTATATTTCATAAAACTATTTATACAATATGGTAGTGTACATACAAACAAGATGTCAATCAAGACGTTTTGATCCGAATGCGTAATTAATTTATTTAATAAAATACATGCAGGTTTATAGATATTATCCAAAGCATCAGTAATACAATAATGATTATCAATTTAATATAAGCTTAATCGTTGAGCTTTTTTAAACACGCCCACTATTATTATAAAAAGTCTTAAATAAAGTTATTTTAACTTTTTCTGAGTTATTTTTTTATTTTTATTTACAATGGCAAGTTTAAAAGTATTTTTTTAAACCAGAGTGATGACAAACGTCTCGAAAGCTACATCTAAAAACATCCGTCATACATTCTCATGAGACAACATAAACTTATCTACTGACGTAGAAGGAAAAGTAAAAGAAAAACTAACGATAATTGCAGTTGTCTTACTCAATAATTATATTTAATAATTAGTCCGGCTTTGCCGGCGTCCCTCCTTCCAAATAATAATACTCTATAATTAATGTGTAAAAAGTATGTTAATACCTACATTACACAATATTTTGCATTCGGTCCGTGACATTGAATCCGTGTGCAAAGCTCGAAATAGTACTTCGATCAAGCTGACATAACACGTGAGTCATCGACCTCTTTCTTCACGAAAAAAGCTGCGCACCGTGCGGACGCGACTTTTTCTCCTATCAAAGGAGTGTTTTCTCGAAATTAATTTAATTATGGACGTAGAAAATTTTAAACGACTAATTGTTTGATCGATTACAGTAGAGTTAACGGCGCCGGTCATTTAAAGTTGAATATAAGTTTGTTTTCCGAATGTCAAAAATGAATACTTATGTTTTAAACTACTATTTCCAAAAACACAACAATGAATGACGCTATTAATGTTTCATATAAAAAAAACTATAGCAGATACATTTAAATTTTTTAAATGTAAGTATCTGTGTTTAATAAATTTAAATGTAACTGTAAAAGGAAATTCTGATATTTATCAGTTTTCAAGTGGTTTTTTTTTTATTTTATTTATATCCTTCGCTCAGAGAGATTATGTTTTACCTAAACGAAGTAGCTTTTTGGTAGAAAGTGAATTTGCCTAAACATTGTGTTTTGTATGACAAGGGAATAAGATGTTTCACTTCCTACTCACTTTATTTAATTAGAGCATATAAACCATAGTATCATCAATAAACATAATTATAGTACCCACTATTATTATTTTGAACGACTGATATGAACGACGGGGAGACTCTTAGCCTTCATCATACCAGATGTTAAGTATTGATAATGCTGAAAATGGAAGCGAGCCTCTCCCGGAATCCTCAATCATTGAGGAACTGGCTATGTAATCTCTAACTGCCGGAACACAACAATGCTGAAAACATTGTTGTTATAGCGTCAGGCTTAGATAAGATGGTGGTAGCTAGCCAGACGGATTTAGAACAAGTCCCACCACCAACCAAACCGAATACAATATGTACCCCCGCTGGGAATCGAACCCAGGAACCCGGGTCTGATACCGGTGGTTGTGCCACTAGACCACAAAGGCGGTTAACTATTGTTACGGTAGTTATTGTCCATATCAAATGCGTGAAAAGTAGAAGTTTCTTTATTCCGTCCCGATTAAAAATACGAAAGTAAACGTGTGAAAATGGTCCTATTCCAAGAAAAATGAGACAGCAGACTTTATGACTAGCGTGGTTCAGATCAAGGAACCTTGTTTAGGGGATTACGGATTAAACTCGACTGTAATTTGGTAGGAAACAGCGGACTTCAGTTTTGTCAACATGCCAGCTATATTTTATTATATACACGGCCGGGCGCAAAATGGTTAGTCGGTACATTTGAATCATGGCCTAACTGTAAGATTAAATGATAAAATTTTTGAGTACTAATAAAACAATACCGTGACTGACCGACAGACAATGCACAGCCCAAACGGCTGAACCGATTAAGCTGAAATTTTGCATACAGGATCATTTAACGATGCATGCGAGCACTAAGAAAGGATTTTTTGATATGACACAGATAGTTTATAGCCTGGACTGAAAAAGAGCATACATTTTATCCCGATATTCCCCCGGGACAGAAACCACGCGGGTAAACAGTGGGCGACCGCTATAGCGGCCTTATTATTGAATATCTCGAGTTGCCCAAAGATGACAGAATGTCATCATCCATTTTCTTGAAGTTGAACATGTATGTCTTTGTAAATATTGAGAGGGAAAAAACTTAACCAAAATTTATTTGGGTTTTTCTGATGGCTACTAGACTAATTCTTAATTTTGATATTTCATATTGCTTAGAGAATTATAGTTCGTAATTCTTTAAGCAATATAGATATTCCCAGTCGATTTCTGTCAAAAGATTAGGTTAATTTAGGTTAAGAATTTGATGCAATTTTTTTTGATGATATTTCTTTTACGGCTTCGCGGCTTCTTGACATACGGACGTACCAACCTAACGGAAAAGAGAATATACGATGAAACTGACTGTAATAAATAATTATAAATCATTTATTCACAAACCCAACAATTACAGAATACAATTAGTACAGTTTAACCAATAAATAACTAGGGTATAACATATAAATGATTAATAAAAGGTAGACCCAGGGGTCATTTTCGGGGTCAGGACTACGAAACTAGTAAAACTGCATTATGAGAGTCAGTAATTCCTCGATGGTTTATTACAAAGAAAAGGAGATCCAATGGACATGTAATTAAAAGGAATAATGCAAAGAGGTTTTGATGAGTGTTGTTAGATGAAAAAAAATTTCTTTCAAATATTCCGCGCCTTGAAGAGACAACGCCAGCCTACAGTGTAGAAAAATTAAAACTGTACAAAAGAGTTCCGATTATGCATATACACTGACATTTGTTGGTATTTCGAACCGCGTTATATTTTTAAGATTTTCTTCATTATTTAAATTTTCATTATTTCAGACTGTTTTCAGTGAAAATCGTATCGCTTTACTATTCGTTTTAGTTTTTCTACTTTCCTGAAGTTAGCATTAGCTGTATTCAGTCAAGAATGATGTTTACTGTTCTAATTAGGGATAGCGTGACGTCACCGTGACGCGTGCGCGCGGTCCGTGTGAAATGCTACTGCTTGTTCCAGCTACGTCATTACCTACTCTGTGGGATGTATTGGTAATACACTGGAATGATAGCTCTTGCTATATAGGTTTTGTTCTCTTTCAAGAGGGATTTAAAATATAGGTAATCGGTTGCAATTGTGGTGGTTAAGCAACTTCCGCAATGGTTGGTCACGGGATGGGTGACCATAAATGTATTATATCTTGGTCCTTAGTACTGCAGAAGGCACGTTAAGTGGTTGATCTTGGCTGTATTTATGTTCGTTAAACCCTCAATTGAGTTTCGTGGTGGGTCATGCATGGCAACTACCATTCTTCTCATCACTCCATAAGAAAGGGCAGTGGCCCAGCTGTGGGGGACATTAAAAAGGCTGATAGTGATGATGAATAATTGGTTCGAAGTTTCGAATAAAGAGGAAAACTAGAAATCATATTTTTGAAGCACTAACTCTTACTCAGTCAATTATCTTCCCTTCATTATAGTTCTATTGTTAATTTTACTTAAAAAAAAACAAAACTGCCATTTCCACTTTTTGTAGTAAACATTCTAAAATTACAACGGAAATGAAGGAATTGTCTAAGTATTTATTTTGAGTTTAAAATTCTAATTTCTGGTTCATTTTGAAAAGAAAAGTGTCGAGCGAAATCATTATATCGTGTTTCTGAAACTATACAAATCTAGATAAAGGTATGAAGAAATATAAAGCATATTACCAGATTTGTAACATCTCTAACAGTCCTATAGTTTTGAACCAAAAAGGACGTACTTTTTCGATATAGCGTCTTAAATACGCTACATAATATGTAGCGTACTAGCGAACGTTTGAATACATATTATGTATTCAATGAAATAATTACAAACAAAAATGTGACAATGAAATAATTACAAACACATTGGAAAAATCGTAGCAAAGCATAATTCTGGCTCGTAGTCGTAGCACGTAGCTCCTATGACTACTATATCACCGTAGACGGCATTTTGGCGCGCACATTGAAACTTACTTAGGGAATCTTTCACTAAAGATAATGGAAATAATTTAATAGGTTTCAGACTGATTTTAATCACAAAGTGAAACAAGAAAGGCGAAAACAAAGGTTTGGGTGATCGACTGAAAACGGCCAACTTAGTATATAAATCTCTATAAACAATACTTAACAAGAGGTATAAAGTAAATTTCAACAAAAATATTATAAGATAATAAAAAACAATAACAAACAAAATAAGACGAAATCAAAAGAACAAAATGTAAATGACATTGGATTAACCTTATTTTGTCAAATATAACAAGATCGCTAAAGAAACATTGGACTTTCAAAACGTTCACTCATCAGTCATCACCATCAGCAACCGGTAAACATCGTAAGCAAAAACAAAAGCGCATCTCTGTAAATAGATTGCCTAAAGAGTACTGCCTATTTATGCATCTAAAGCTCAACATAACCCTGCTTGCGCTGGAGCGGATTCAAAGGCAAGGCCAAGTGAAAGTAATGTGCCGAGTACGGCGCTGGGCGGCGCGCAACCCGACACCGCGTGACGTCACGCGCGGGCCGTGCGCACGAGTGGACGGCGGTAGCCGAGATGGGACCGAACCCTGAATATCAGAGTGCTTAGTGCGAGTTTTTTCTACTCGCGGTCGATCGTGAACTAAATCAGCGACTACGCCATACAGAAACTTAACTCGCTCACTATCGACCGTGAGTAGAAAAATCTCGTACTAAGCATACAGGACTTGTTTACTATTCACTCTATGTATTCCTACACCTAGTTCAATGGAATAAAATAGCTTACATGTACGCTGTAAAAGACAAACACAAACTCAATTCAATAAATGAAGAAGAAGCGAGAAGACTCTTTGCTTCTTATCAAGTACATACATAAATTGACGCAAGCGCAGTTCTTTTTACTATTGACTAAATATCTTTAACTTGTCAGATGGAATAAAATAGCTTGTCCTAAAATTGTTCTTTCAAGATGGCGGTGCTAAGCTAAAGGTGGAAAGGTCAATCAAAAATTCAATCCAAGAAAAGAAGACGAATCATGAAAATGATAGATTATACAGTTTGAATAAAAAAAAAAATGTATCGGTAATCAGTATCGGTATGTTCATATTTGTTGCTCGCACTTTTTTTTTACTAGTGACTAACATTGGAAACACAAATAATGATTTAAGCTGGATTGTTCCTTTCCTTCCGTCTTTATTTAGAGCCATTGTGTAAATGCTTTTGCAGATCAAGCTTTATAGACAGTGTATTGATAGTTACGTAAATAAATAAGTGATAAAAATAACAGTAAATTTTTATCTAAACGGCATATGTTGATAAAAACGTAACATAAAATAGCTATGAAATAAATTTAAGTTCAACGAACTCTCCAAGTAAACAAAACCATACGGCGTTACGCAAAGCACGTGCGTAAGCGACGAAACTTATGAATGAAAACTTAGATACGCAAGTGTGAAATTGTGAATCAACGCGTTATTTTCGCATGAACCCGTCGTCGCTTTTTTCATTGCGTCGGCGTAGAACAAAATATATTATTACAGCATTATCATCTGTAGTTGTATGCCACCGCTGTGCTCGTAATTTACAGTAATTTACGATAGTTAGATCCCCGATGTTTAGTGATCGTCGGTTCTTTTGAATTTGAAAATGGAATTTTGTCTCTGAAAGATCACTTTTGTTATTATCTTCGGGTCTTATTTTTTTCACATGCTATGTTTTTGCGTTAATCAACCTATTTTAATGATTATGCTCTATGTTGTTAGGGTCCACCTAGATAGTTTTATCTAGATTTACAGCATTCTAAAATGTAGGCGCGCTGAGTTATTTCTAAAAACCGCAACATTTTTTCTCTTTTTCTGTTTTGTGCAACAAAAACGACATAGGAAGGCTCTGACGAGGAAGGTCGTCACTTATTACTTTATTAACTATCTATAATTAATCCAATTTTCTAGGTTTAATGGCATTCTATAATCTAAAACCACCTAGAACTCTAAACTGCTTTACGATAAGATAATTATTAAAGTACTAACTCGGACAACCACGTCAAGAAACGAAACATGTAGCCAGTCAACCCGTGAAGTGCAGCTGAAAACGTGCCGAAACCAAAAAACCCTAAAATACGCCCAAAAATATACTAATAAATATAGTTATACGGTATAGAATATAGTGCACTTTGAAATCCGTAAAAGTTGGTTCGTTTCAGATGTCAATAATTTGTAAAAAAAAATACTAGAACCAAACAAATGTTGAATGTTTCAAAATGTATTTTTAAATATCAATGTATCACAATCTGTAATAAATAAGTAACCGAATATATCACGCTTGAAGAATTCACAAGATTCTTAAAAATATATTGGCTGCGGGCCAAATTCCATGCAAACTTGAACTCTAAATATTCAGAATAAGGTGAACATTAGATAGTAAAAATTTTGACTTTATATATTTTCGATTTTAATTATTTATCAAATGAAATCATTAAAAAAGTATTTTTATGGTACCAGTTTAGAAGAGAAAAAACCGGCCAAGTGCGAATCGGACTCGCGCACCGAGGGTTACGTACAAACCTGTAGGTAAAAATAAAAAATTTACGGTTTTCGCAATATTTCCTTTATCTGTACTTTAAGACGTTACTTCGTACCAAATTTCAAGATTCTAAGTTCCCGGGAAAGTACCCTGTAGGTTTTGATTTCCATGCTAGTTTCGAAAATTTTCGGCATAAACGGCTGTATCTTTTGATCGCTTTGGCTTAGAAGTTTGATTTTTTCACAGCTCCAAGGGACAGTAGACCTGAGTATTAGATATAAATTTCAGTTTCATAACTCCACGCGTTCCTGAGAAAAACGGTCTTGACAGACGGACGGACGGACGGACAACGAAGTGATCCTATAAGTAAGGGTTCCGTTTTTTCCTTTTGAGGTACGGAACCCTAAAAAAGGTTGATTTTGTCCACTTTTCATAATTTTTTTAAATTTTCTCGCCCTTGGTGTGTTCTCTTAAGGCTTTGATTAAAGTTTCTCAGAAACATTCGTAGTTAAGAAACTTAAAAAAAAGAGGTAATTTTTTTATTTTACGTGCGAATGACCAAATCTGGCAGGCTTTTAGGCTTTCTTGGCACGATAACCATGTACACACATAAACGAAATCGTAACTTTAAAATTCTAGCTTTATTACTCAAAACTAGCTTCCGCCCGCTGTTTCACCCGCGTGTTCAGCAGGGTTACCGCGCAAGTGTCGTCGGCATCGACATCGTAATCATTTGACAGATGGATTTGACATATTGCCCTTAGTCTTTGGTTAGTTTTCATTGGTGTCAAAAAGAAACAGCAATGTGTCACATCCATCTGTCAAATGAAGCCGATTGCGATGCCAACGCCACTTGCGCGGTACGGCCCCAGGTTCCCGTGGGAATATTGAGATAAAAAGTGTTACCTTCCGTCCTTTCAACTAACTCTATGCCAAAAATCCAAGTCGATTGGTTCCTTAGTTAGAGCGCGAAGAAAGGACAAACAAACACACTTTCGAATTTATAATATTATTAGTTAGGATAAGCTAGAATAAATTCCCATTTCGCAAATCTATAAATATTGCTGGCTTTAAACTGTCATTTCTTAAACCTTATTAGAAAACTCACTACTTATTTCACCGAGTCATCTCTCTATAACGTTATATTTTTATCAGCATGGAACTAATAATATATGAGTCCAGGCCCTGAACTCATTAAACCAGAGACGAGCGCAATCGATCAAGCAAATCGTTCTTTGAAGTTACGATATTGTATTGAAATAGAAACGAACAAATAGATGGATTTTACTGTCTTTTTTATAGCTACTCTTATGGGTACTCAATTATTATTAACTAAATTATTCCTATAAATATTATAGGTCTATTTTAAGCTTTATTACTCTTTAAAATAATACCGTAGCGTGGTTATGCTGGTTTGGTTAGGTCAAGATTGAAAGCATTCTCTTGCTTGAAACTAAAGACTCTACTGGCAGTTCACAAATTGGGAGGATCCTCCTCCCTCCTCCTCCTCCTCCCAATTTGTGAACTGCCAGTAGAGTCTTTAGTTTTCTCTCTTCTTAATAATAAAGAATTAAAATAACAATTAAATCAAAATATCAAATCAATAATAATTTGTGCCATAGTAAATGTCTAACCGTATCCGAACGAAAATAAATTAACTTTTCGAGGGTAGACTTATAAGTAGCCAGTCATCCCGTGACCACGGCAGCTGTAAAGGTGCCGAAACGTCGGGAAAATCAAAAAACCCCTAAAAAACCTAAAAATACGGACAATTACAACTTAGTTCGTGGAAATATAGCGCGTTTGATATCCGTAAAAGTTGTTTTATTTCAATGAACAGTGCGCGCCAAAACATAAGATGTACGTATTCTCTTGCTTTCTTATACGAAAAAGGAACCCTTATGCGTTTTTTATAAACAACGGAGTGCTTTCATCATACCTGATCTTAAATAAAGATAAGGCTGTCAATAGAAGCGAGCCTCTACCGGAATCCTCAACCACTGAGGAACAGACTATCTTATATCTAAGTATCTACTGGAACACAATAATGCTGAAAACATTATTGTAATCACATCAGAGGGATTACTCTTGACAGGATCGCGTTGAGATCAAGATTGAATGTCAATAATTATTACTGATTTTCGACGTTGATTAGTTTTTAATTGCCGCTAAAATCGATAACTAGAGTACAAAATTACTTTATTTACTAATTTCATGTATTAATTTTTAGTTTAATTACTTATTGTAAGTCATAATTACTAACGTTTGACATTAACTCAATCTCGATATCAAAGCGATCGCGTCAAGAGTAAGGGGGCAGACTTAGATAAAATGGTGGTAGCGTAGATAGGTGGTGGTGGTAGCTAGCCAGTCGGACTTGCAACAAGACCTACCACCAGTCAAACCGAATACAATACGTTCCCCCTCTAGGAATCGAACCCGGGATCTATGGGTCCGATACAGGTGGTGTTACTAGACCAGAGAGGCGGTTACGGATTAATAACTTTATTTTCTAAGGGTTTAAAAAGGGCGCAAACGCAATATTGCTTAGTGAATTCACTAACAATTCATTTTATTGTTTATTTTCTATGGAGTTTTGAACTATGTCAATGTCAGTGTAGCAGAATTTGCTTTGAATTTTTGGAAGGCAAGTAAACTTACTAAAAGCTAATTCCGAAGGAAATAAACAAATAAATGAATGGTCAGGGAATTCACTTAGCAATATTGCTTTAGCGCCCTTTTTACACCCTCAGATCTTACCGAGAATAAAACAATGTTTTATAATTTAAAAGTAATCGAAGCAAGTTAACCGCCTGTCTACTAATCAATTCACTTCTAAATAAATATAAGAAAATATAGCCAATTCCTTATTGAGGATTCCGGCCCGGGGAGAGCCTTATCAAGAGTCTCCCCGTAGTTATAAAAAAAAACAAAAAATAAACGAAGTTAAGGCTCGATACGAGCACGTATAAGAATGTCTAAAATTAAAACGCCTAAAATTGTACAAGTTACGGAAAAAGTTAATATCCTAAGATTTTTTTTCAGGCAACAGCTAACAAGCGACAGTGCTGCCTCTATCGAGAAACAGACACTATTTTTTTTAAATATCTTGTGAGATTTTCCTTGGCGTAATGTAAGGTGATTGACATGAATGTTAAGAAATTTAAGTTAAAGATAAATATCACGACCCAACCAACCATTAGTGAAAAGTGTTTATTTCGTAAGAAATAAATACTTCACTATTCTATTGGTACCTATAGCTACCGCCATCTAGTGGTGAGTAGTGCAAGTAAGTACTTCATTACCAAGAATGAATTTAAACTTGCGCACAAAATATACTTAAGTCTGTACGAGGTACTCACCTATTTGATCATTTTGCACATTAATGCAAACAAAAAAATAGTTTCTCTGTAATGTAAGTACTAAGCAAATGGTTCCAACTAGGGAGACTGATCACCCGTCCGGCCTTGCTGGCGTCCCCTCTCCAAAAAAAAAATATAAAAGTACTAAGCAATCTTATGTTACTGTGTTTTTGTAGTTTCACACAGGTAGACCACAACATTAACACACATTTAATTATAGCGAGAGAGCGCTTATGGATATTTTATAGATTCCTTAGGTATTTGAATGAACACTCTAGATAGAAATATACGTAATTTTAAGTCATACAATGGATCAATTTGTAAACAGTCAAATAGGCACTTAACAAATTTGACAAAAATTTCTTACAGAGTCATAATCCTAAACCTTTAAAAAAGAGTAAAAAAACTAATTTGGAACTTGAAACGTTCCAAGTTTTGTTATTTTATTAACTATAAAGTTTTTTATTATATTTATAACTGACAAGAAAAAAAAGTAATTGTATAAGTTAGTCACAAGACAGTCTCGCAAATGAAAGGCATGCTTTAAAATAAATTCTTCTTTTCACAAAGCACTCACAGATAATATATTTCCTCAACGCTCGTTTCCGAACGCACACAAATCACATAAACGCGGGAAAAATTTAGCGCGCAAATTCAAATTCTGATTGTCACCGGCAACTTTTAAAAATATTTTTTAATAAGCTGGAGGCAAAGGCTGGAGGAGACACGTCCTCGGTAGCTGTCGCAAGAGTATTGAGTTCACAGTTGGCGAACGCTATCCGGTTAAGATATGTGTTCCTTGTCGCGTGCGTGTGCGTCAATTATATTTATTACATCGAACTAGTGACTATAAACAAGCCCAGCGACAGAGACTTCAAAGAGATCGATAGCTATTTGCAAGATCGATGGTTGTGAGAACAGCGAATGGCTATTGATTGGCAATTTTTTGAGCAAAAACTGCAAATATGCGCGAGTAAAAATAAAAATTTCATCAAATATGGAGTATCAATATAATTATACTATATATCATTAATATTTTAAAAGGAAATCAAGAAAAGAGTAATAAATCAATACGAAAGTGTGGGAAATTAGCACAAACTCATAATCGTAACATTTGATTGGATACAGCACCCCACTAATGCGGTGGAGTAACATTTGCAATAATTCGTACGCATTCAGAATATAGGCCAACACTTCAAACTCCAGTGCCACAGGATAATAACAAACTGCATTACATTGAAATACATTATCATTGACACACAAAAAGAAAATGATCGCACACACACTTTACACCTTTTATTGCAGAAAAATGTTCTCGTTTTTTTTCATTGTTCCTATTAATTTGCAAAGAGGTGTCTGAAATGTATGTAACCTCTTTGCACTTATCATAATTTAAAAGAGTATTAACACACTCACCTTAAATAAAATGTTTAAAATAAGAACACTGGTCTCCTCCTTTGCCACTTTTTTTCTTTTTTTTACTTTTAAAAAGTTTTCATTTCAGTCAAAAAAGGCGGGTAAATATCTCGATGTGCCTCTAACAACTGGCCAAGTGGCCAATATGGTAAGGTGTGAACATTCTGCACGGTTACATGTTAACAGTTTATTTTTGCTTCCTAACCGCATACCGAACACTCTGTTTCGATAACCAATTCTGGTAGCTGTACTAATTTTAACGCGTGTTTTCGTAACTCTTGTTATAAAAGCGTTGTAAGTATATGAATGAAATTAAATTGATTGTAACAATGAAGGGCTTCGATTTTATAAAAAGTTGCTATGGGGTCAATGATGTAAAAAAGGAAGAATGTTAAGCAGGACTTACGATAACTTATCTACTTATTTTATTTTGTATTTCTTTTCTTATTAAATATGGACATGAGCTGCGTCATAATAATATTCTAAACTCAAAAAAAATAAAAAATTAAAGAGCGAGGTGAGAGCGAGGTGTTGTTAAAAGTTTCTTTTTTTTTATGAGATATATATATATATATATATATATTTTGTAATTTGTCTCGGTAAGTATCGCAAAACATTTCCATGCAAGCGGTACATTCGTTTATTACACATGATTGGAAAAAAAATAATGGATAAACTTCATACATTAGATTGAAACCTAGAATTACTACATTCTGACCGGTCACATAATTAAGAACGCTGAATAGTTTTTTTTTTATTTAAATGTTAATAAAAAATACTCTGTTGCTCTTTGGTTCTAGGTCACTATTTGTTAAATTTAGTGCTGTAAAAGTCTTAAAGGTGATTGCTTTATAATGAAAACAATGGGAAAAAATAAAGTTGTGATAAATCTACAAGGGCAGTAATAATAAAACTTCGCGAGAAGAATTGGTCGTATAAAAGATAGCCGTCCATTTGCAATGTTCATAAACGATAGTTTTCCATGCCGTGAAGCATTTGGTCACGTATCAAAATACTTCAAATGTTCCGCATGTACCTTAACAGAGAAAGTCATCTCATCGAGATCATCGGAATATTTATTTATTTATTTATTTTTTTACTAGGAAAGCTTACATAGGATTAAAATCTAAATGGTATATATTTATACCTATTTCTATTATAGAAAATTAATTACAAGCTCTCACAAATAGTACCTAAATAAAAAGTAAAATAGTAGTATCGTTCGTTTGTCAAAACAATATTCCTTTAAAGGGTCTAATGGGCTGAGAAAAAAATATATTGGCGAAAACTACCCTTCCACAATCTCTACACGCACTATTCGAAGGCGTTTGGTAAAAGAAAAGTTGGACGGAAGGGTAGCAAGAAAGATGCTCATGTTGAAATGGTCCCATCCCATAGGTAAGTATTTGTAAGAGGCATGAAAACTGAACCGTTAGACAGTGTCCAAAATCTTTCATTGGCGAGACAAAAATAAAACAGGGTATGTTCTAATGGAAAACGATATATACAACGCCCTCCGTATTGTGCATACGACTCCAAGTACACAAAAGTGACATTAAAGCATGGCGGGGAAATGTGAAAATTTGGGGGTGCTCTTCTGGATATGGTTTTGGACCTTCCATTAAGCTGATAGAAGTAACATGGATCAATTCCAATACAAAAATATACTGGAAGAAAAATGTTACTTATGCTGAAGACGTGCTTAGGGTTATTTTATTATTCGGAATTCCAGCACGACAATGATCTAAAACATACTGCACGCACTCCTAAGGAATTTCTCATATTGCAATCAGTTTCTGTACTAGATTGGCAGCTAACAGCTCGGATTTTGACCTAATTGGAGCATCTTTGGTGCGAAGTCAAGAAAAAGGTTTCAAATCGACAGTGTGGCCATTTAAAAGAGCCATATGATTTTTTTAGGCTAATCTTTTGAGAAAATCCAAAATTTGGTAGAGTCAATGCCTCACCGCTTTAAGACAGTAAGAAAAAACCCTGGACATGCTAACTACATATTCATTTTAGTTTGAAATGCATAAAATTGCTTTCTTTTTCTTTGCGCACTTCACATTTATATGATTTATTTCATCTCAGTTTCCGATTGAACAGCTCTCGAACAGTTTAAAAGATCGTTCTTAATTATTTGTCCAACTTCATTACTATTTGAATTTGTTACTTTATATTTTTACTAATTAAAATAGCCAGAGAGTTTATTATACATTCCTATTCCCGTTTACTCTATTCATATGGCTATATCATAACATAACTATAGTTACATCTAAGGATAAACATCTGACTGCACATGACATGATTTAGATAACAATATTCTGAAGTTCAAATTGTTCTGAATTATATGACCACCACTGTATATATATATTTTTTTATTTTTATTTATGTTTTACGGATTAAAACGCGCTTTTTATAAGGTAACACGTAACACAATTAGTGTTATATTGCACGTTTTTTTACCAAAAAAATACTTTTATACTGTCTATCTCTATAATTATTATATATTTCCAATATTTGCATTTGCCGCATAAGTCAAGTCATCCATGACCTGCCCCGGTTCTGTCATAACTAGACGGCTACAAACCCTTAACTGCTAAACTAAATGGTCCCAATCACAAAGTGGTCCCATTTCACGTCACCAACGCCCGAGCGATGAATGAATGGTAACAGATGCAGCATAAGGGTAGTATCTATGAAACGGTAGATTAATATACATTCATTATTAAAAGGAAAAAATACTAATGAAATAACAAGTTCATTGGCTAAAGCTATAAACTCTTAGGTAGGTGTTATAAATTAAGAAAAAGTAAATAAATAAATAAATAAATATTTCCATACAATCACACCAAGTATCTAGCCCACGTTAAGTATCATGAAGAACTTGTGTTATGGATACTAGATAACGGATAAACATACTTATATATTTTTTTTTTGATAATACATACACAATATACATATTAAACATCCAGACCAAGACAAATATACATGTTCATGCACACAAATATTTGTCTAGTCCGGGGATCGAACCCGGGACCTCTGGCGCAGAAGGTGGGGTTAGTACCCCTGCGTCAAACAGGTCGTCAAAGTGTTCGAAATATAAACTTTAAGGGAAGAGAACAAAAAAAACATATAAAATTAAACTAGCTGAACCTTAAAAAACATAGTTCGTAGAGCTTGAGCTTTTAAGATACCTATATTGCGAATATATATTTATGGTATCAGCATTCAGAAAAATTCACTTTTGAAAAAAATAACGATAAGTTATCGCACGCGAAGTAAGCATCAAGAAACGAAGGAACTGCATACCCTCCTTAGGCCTCTTATGTTACTAAGCTTAGTGATTAAAGCTCCAAGCTCCAAGTTTGTATACCTAGGACATGATATTTTCATAAGACTGAATGACATAAGAATGATGTAAGTATTGGAAACGTTTGTGTAAAATATGCATCATATCGAACGATGCACTTATGCATCACTTGCATTATATTATCGCATGATGCGTCAGATTCGCAGAGATTAGTGGCACAGTTTTATTATTATGCGAGGTTTAAATTTAGTGTGTGATAAATCGACGGAGCAATGTTATGCTTTATAACAACGACAATTGTTTTTTCGCAAGCGTTGTTATTTTGGACTGAATAACGCTGTCAGGTGACAGCAGGTGATATTGTTTTCAGCATTGTTGTGTTTCAGCAGTTAGAGATTCCGGGAGAGCCTCGTTTCCATCTTCAGCGTTATCAATGCTTAACAACTATGATGAAGGCTAATAGTTTTCCCATTGTTCATAAAAAAACCTACCGGTATCAGAACAAGAGGTCCTGGGTTCAGTTCCCAGTGGGAGTACATATTGTATTCGGTTTGTTTGTAAGACTAGTTCTAAGTCCGTTTGTCTAGCTACACCATCTTTTTTTAAGTATGTTGCCATTGCAAAAATGATTTTCGAGAGTATGTATATATAACAGAACAGGGATTATGAATGATTCGACTTACTATTAAATTATATACCTCCGAATGCATGTTATTATGTTGAACAAAATATTTTTATATTTGCCTTTTATAATTGATCATGTTTCCATCTTTTCAGTTGGCTTGCTTTTTGAAGCAGGCGGGTTTTACAGATTTTTAATTTATTTATCTAATTATCTAATAAGAAACTTTTATGTAAACTTAATATCACATTCGGTTTAGTATTGGCCCTAGAAAAACCGCCGGTTTAGTCATAAAAATGTCATAAGGACGCTCTCAAGGTCAGAGTGTAAAGTCTGAGGTGCTGTTGTGAGTACATTAATCAATTGACGAATTTCGCAGGTAGTTGGCAGTGGCAAATTTTTATGTTTATGGTTATTGTTATTGGCCGATTAATTTGATTTACTGACCTATTAGTCTGCTTTGTAAAAAGTATAGTGCGCATCAATTCTTTGATAATTAGACAATATCAAGGAGTTGAATTAATATTAATTCATCAACCGCCTCTGTGGTCTAGTGGTAACAACCACAGGTATCAGACCCAGGGGTCCCGGGTTCGATTCCCAGTGGGGGTACATATTGTATTCGGTTTGGTTGGTGGTAGGTCTGGCTAGCTACCACCATCTTATCTAAACCTGACGCCATAACAACGTTTTCAGCATTGTTGTGTTCCGGCAGTTAGAGATAAGATAGCCAGTTCCTCAGTGATGAGGATTCCGAGAGAGGCTCGCTTCCATCTTCAGCCTTATCAATAGGTATGATGAAGGCTAAGAGTCTCACCGTTGTTCATAAAAAAAAACTCGTATTTTTCCTGCAAGTTCATCACTTGTTAACCCTCTACAATATATCAAAAATATACAGTACACTTTTTAGGTAAGTTTAATTGGTTTCCACATTTTGTATGAGATTTTTGTTTGACCGTTTTGACTGCAAGTAATTTTCAGTTGCGCATACGCAACGCAAGCAAGTGGATTGTTTGACATAAAGCTTTTATAATATATCCTGTCTTTCAGGCGAGCACTTACAAATAAGTTATATACAATATAATCAGCGTGTAAATAACCTTATTCATAGTTTTATGTTTTTATACTTATTCCAAAACTTACAATGCACTATCATTTCAATGAAAAAAAGTGAAAAAATTACGTTATATTATATAGTTATAATGATAACATAGGTGGCGCCACATAGCTCAGCTGTCAGACAGGTATAAGCCTGGATACATAACTCTGTTTAAATTCGTGTGCTGGTAAATGTCAGGCCATCAGATCGGCGCTCCACAGACTAAAATAAACTGGCTATCGTTCTAGTCGTTTTGTTTGGACTGTTAGACCAACGAGACGCCTACAAGGTATGCTATACTAGGTTCTTACAATGTAAGGCTATTTTTGATTAAGTAAAGAAACACTTCGTAATGTCAAAAATATGAAGATCGTAATAGGGAGAATTTAGTCCAATCTACCATATTAGAAAAGCTAAGTAAGTATTTTCAAAAAGTAACGACATTACAGAGTTTAAGAGTGGCAAAAACTGACTAAAGATATTCACATGAGGAAACTCAGACGGATATAGCAGACCTACATTCGTAAAATATCCTTACTACCTTATCTAATATTACAAATGTGAAAGTTTGGATGTTTGTTCCTCAATCACGCAAAATGGCAGAACGGATTAGAATGAAAGTTTGACATATACAACGTTATTTTATGTTTACCCAAAACCTCAAAACCATTTGTAGTACTCATCATTACGAACAACTTTTACATACATTTTCTAAAAATCTGCTGTTACATACATTTTCGCAGAGTTCCAATAAAATTTTCTTTATAACAGCTGTTTTTTCGCGACTTCAGGGTTGCTTCCATATAAAATTGTTCGTAATGATGAGTACTACAAATGGTTTTGAGGTTTTGGGTAAATATAAAATACCGTTGTAATTAAAACTAGGCATTTTCCGATAGTGTACGCGGACGAAGTCGCCGACTGCGGACGCTATAATTTTACTAAAGATCTAAAAAGTTTCTTGCCAAGATAATAAATGAACGTTTAATATCGTTAGATATTAGATAAATAGACATTTAAAGTCCTAGTTTATACTACAACACATAATAAAGTCAGCCAACGTTGTACAGTCAACAGCACGTCATGCTTTACAGTTAGACCTTGAGAGCGCCCTTATGTCGCTCGTAAAGCGATTCACCCACTGGCACCGCGCCCCGCCGCGGAGCGCGGAGCAGCGGATCACGCGCGCGGGGATGGAGAAGCAGGAGTTGTGTTTATGAATGAATCGCATTACTTACTCTTCGCATACGGAATCGCAAGACTTACAAGCATTTGCATTTATTCGATTGTTTAAAAATACGACTCTGTCTGACAAATTGCTCCGCGCCTAGTGGCGGAATCCGCTAGCTAACCGCGCTCTCACGCCGCGGCGCGGTTTTCATGTGAGGGACAACGTTGTTTTCTATAGTAATTGATGACACTTGCATACAATATTAAAATGCCGATTATTCTTTTTAATGCAGGTTGTTATTATTTTCACAATAAAATAAATACTGATTTCTTTGAAAAGTAAGTTGCAATGTTATACATATCGAAAATCGAATCTTAAGTTTTAGTATGAATATTTTTGATGCTATATGTGAAAACTGATAAAGGCAGGTTTGGACTACATCAATTATGTTCTATTTGTTTGTAATGTGTGCTGTTTGTTTTCCATGAAAATAAAATAAAATCAAATCCGCGCATCCGCGCCTCCGCGCTCCGCGACGGAGGGCGGAGCAGTGGACTTACCGCCCAATAGTGGCAATTTTTGCAGTGCAAGATTAAAGCCTGACGTGCTGTTGACTGTTCAAGTGGTATTCAATGCAATCACAAATTAATTGCTATTTCAAAACAAATGGTGATTTGGTGATCTTTCAAATGCATAGATTGCATGCATAGTTTGTACTTGAAGAGGTTATAAAAATGACGGGTATTGGATAAATTATAACCGTCATCGATGATAATGATTATGTTAAGTAATTTATTATTAATGATATAAACACAATACCCATTATTAGATCGGTAGGTATCTGTATCTCTCTAGTCTCCACGCACAAGCACAAGCACTAAGCTTTAAAAAACAAGTCTACATTGTTAGGAATGAAGTAGCCATAAGTTGCCATAAGTATTTTCTTTCTCTATAAAACTGTTTCATTTTTCTGGACGATATGCAACTGATCACTTTATAAGGTAAGGTAGGCCTACTATCAGGTACATCCTGGACTTATTCACCACCTCATCGCAGGCGTGGCAGTGCGGCTTCAGCCGCTCGTCGTAGTGGCGCACCCAGAACAGCCGCCCGTCCGGTGCGTAGTAGCCAGCTCCAATGTCGACGAAGTGTATAGTTACCTCATCGCAGGCGTGGCAGCGCGGCTTGAGTCGCTCGTCGTAGTGGCGCACGCAGAACAGCCGCCCGTCCAGCGCGCAGTACGCCAGCTCCACCAGCAGCTCGCCGCACTCCGCGCACGAGAAGCATGACGGGTGGAATGGGGCCTGGGGACAAAACAGTAAGATTTATAGGCGAGGACAAAACCAGGGTTAGAAGGTCGAGGGTCTGTCCATCTACTTTTTTAAACAATTGTATGTGAATCCGTAGTTCTGCTACTGCCCAATAGAGGCGCCCGTACAGATTCTCATACTTGTTCTCCGTCTGCCTGTAGAGGTCCAGAGGGCCTAGTGTGAGTTTGCAATTTCCATACGTTACCATCGCGTGAGAATAAAATTTTGACAGATAGCCTTAATGCAATGGAAATAAGGTTGACAATTTTACTCTATTCGCAAACTTCGGTGTAAGCGGGTAAGGTGAGAGGCAGAGGTAAAAGAAAAAAACTTCTTGAAGAGTATAAGGGGCCTGATGACAAAAGATACGAATTATTATTTAAACCTTAATGTTTCAACCTTAATGTATTAGATTATCCTTTAATTACATTTAATTTATTAACATAAATATTGTAAAGTGCAAAGGTGAGAGTAAGACACATCCCTAAGTATTTTCAAATTACGAGGGGCGTTCAAAGTATTCTCGGTATCGGAACTTTTTTGTTAGTAATGAAAGTAGTTTTAGTGTATGGTTCTTATAATGACATTATCTAAGGTGACAATTTGAAAATTTCGTCGGTTTGCCATCATTAGTTTTTTCACAGTCGTGCTTGGAGTGCAATAAAATGTCTGACGAGAAAATGTTGACAAAAATCGAGCACCGCGCTGTTAAAACAAGGAAAAACTCACAAAACATTTACGAAGAGATGGTGGCCATTGACAAGGATTCCGCTCCTTCTTTTTCTATCATTCAAAAGTGGTCTAGTGAATTTAAAAAGGGCAGAGAAAGCATTGAAGAAGTCCCTCGATCAGGTGGTCCTGTTTCTGCCACCACGAATGAAAATGTGGAAATGGTCGAGAAACTTGTACTCGAAGATGCTCGAATTAAAATTAATTCGTTAGCAGAAATGACCAAGCTATCCGTGGGTACCATACATTCAATACTGCATTATTTTTTGAACCTCTCAAAAGTCAGTACAAGATGGGTGCCACGAATGCTCAACCAACGCAGAAACAAGCACGAATTGAATGTTGTAAAGAGATTTTGGAGCTTTGTGGTGAAAATCCTGCCAGTGTTTTCGATCGCATTGTTACCGGAGATGAAACCTGGGTTCGTCACTAAGACCCTGAGAGTAAACAAGAGTCAATGCAGTGGGTCAAAAAGGGTGCAGCACCACCAAAGAAGTTTAAAGTCAAGCAATCGGTTGGAAAGCTCATGGCCAGAGTATTTGGGACGCAAAACTACAAAAAGGCCAAAGTATAACCGCAGCAGCTTACGCAACCACTATGCGTAATTTAAAAGATGCAGTTAAAGAAAAAAGTAGAGGAAAACTGGCCGCGGGTGTCTTGTTCCTCCATGACAACGCGCCGGTTCACTCGGCGCGCGTTGCTAAGGCTTCTATTCAGGAGTGTGGTTTCCAAGAGATCAATCATCCGCCTTACAGCCCATACCTGGCACCTAGTGACTTTTTTTTTATGAAGTACGGGGAGACTCTTAGCCTTCATCATACCTGATGTTAAGTATTGATAAGGCTGAAGATGGAAGCGAGCCTCTCCCGTAATCCCCAATCACTGAGGAACTGGCTATCTTATCTTTAACTGCCGGAACACAACAATGGTGAAAACATTGATGTTATGGCGTCAGACTTAGATAAGATGGTGGTAGCTAGTCAGGCGGACTTACAACAAGTCCTACCACCAACCAAACCGAATACAATATGTACCCCCACTGGGAATCGAACCCGGGACCCCTGGGTCTGATACCGGTGGTTGTACCACTAGACCACGGAGGCGGTTAAGTTTTTATTTCGGAAAGCGATTTTCCGACGATGAAGAGCTCAAAGCTGCGGTAAACGATCATTTTTCAAAGAAGTATAAAAGTTAGTTTTTTGGAGGGTATTGAAAAGATGGTTTCGCGTTGTAAGAAGTGTATTGAGATTGCAGCGGACTATATAGAAAAATAACATTATTTCAGATGCCTTTTCTTTCATATCCATACCCAGAATACTTGAACTCCCCTCGTACTTACTAGGGCTGTTTCATAACTCAAAAACATTTTTTTATTTTTTATTATTAAAATATAGAATACCTTTTACTCCGATATTCCCACGGGAACGGAACCCCACTCGAGTAAAAACGTGGTCAGCCGCTAGTTATTATTAATAATGTGCGGTCAAAGTAACAAATTAATCACTTTTACCTTTATTCGTGGTATTATTAATAATTGAAAATTATTACCATTTACAGTAACAGATATATTCTTAGAATTCTTATGTTTCGGTGGCGAACTTTTGGTCTCACAAATGTAATATAATCGTTTATTTAAATTATTAAAAAAAAATAAGTTCTATTTTTAACTCACTTTTTAAGTTTCGTGTGAAGAACTTACGAACAAAGAATTTAGAAGAATGTGCTAAATATTAAACAAGAAAAAATACTAGGAACAGGCAACTTGTCTCATGTCGCTCTAACGGGATTCAAACCCATTCGAACCCGGTTACCCATTCGGTTAGTGCATTGGGCCGGATTCCCAAGGATGCGGGTTATGCAAAATTAAAAAGTTACAAATACATGTGCTGCTATCTATTGTCGAGTAGCCAAACCAGATACTAATAACTACTCCAGAAACTGTTAATAGATGTCGTTACACAATAAATGATTACTATTTACCTCTTCACTAAGTCGTGGAGCTTCTATTGCAATACTTCCACTGCGGATTGGTTTATTACATCCCATACAATCCACCGATGAACCATGATGCTGTCTGGCAATACCTGCAAAATAAATAAAAAAAATATGTATATTATTTCAAAGCCTGAAACGTATTATATAGCAAATATTTATATGTAGAAGAAATATATTTTTTTTATCCGAACACAAAACTTTTCATACTACATACAATAATTTCTAAATAAAAGATAACTATTTTTAGCTTACGCCATTAGTTTTGCCACTTGCCAATAGATGGCGCTACTACGTACCAATGTCAAGGGCGATTTCATTACGAGCAGCGACGAAATCTTCAAATTGCTTGCGGTGTACATCGTCTATATGTCGGCAGTGGGCTAGTGAGAGATCCTGCTTCGGTAGTTGCGAAGCTAAGGCCCTAGTCCGCCACGCTCGCCACGCAGCCGCTCCAGTGGCGCCACCCACGCTTGGTGCTCGTTCCGCTAGCGATTGCCAGTAGAGTTCCGTCTGAAAAAAATATAAGAATTTGTTTAGTACATAATGAAAAATAAAGCTTGATTGATTGTTATACGCTTTTCGTTTCTATTCCATTAAGATCTTTGTTTTCGTTTCAACACATTTCAAACAAGTTGAGCCAAAAATTCCCATATGTCCTAGGCAGGATACTATCATAATGAGAATATTATTTATAGATATTGGTATTGATAGGTTCTACCTGCTTGGCGGTGAGTCCGGGCGGGCTGTCGTAGGAGTGGTGGTTGAGCTTGGTCTCGCGCAGCCCGAGCCGCTCGCGCACCGACCCCAGCTCCTCGTGGTACACGGAGTGGGAGAGACGGTCGCACCCGCATGATTTGCAAGTCTTTCTGGAAGGAAGAGAGGTTCTCTATAAGTTACAAATCGTAAAAAAATAGTATAGATTTTTGTGATCTTCGATGATCAAAACGATGTCTCGCTGATGATATTTTTTGGATAGAAAAACAAGTCGCAGATGACAAAAAAACTTTAATAAACTTAAATCTTTTAAATGAGTTCTTAAGGCTATGGTGGGAGACTGGTGAGAAAATTTCATTGTAAAACTAAAAAATATATGATAAATATTAAACAAGAAAATACTAGAAAAAAGTAACTAGTCTCATCCCCGTCAGGGCGACATGAGACTAGTTGCTTTTTTCTAGTATATTTTCTTGTTTAATTTATGACATAAAAATAGCATTGTAAAATGCAAAATTATAAAGTTATAAAAAATATATGCTTATAAAATTAGAGGTAGATTTATGTTTTAGGTCTAATAACTAAGTACTTACTTAAAAATTAAGTACTCTAGCTTGCTTACGCTTTGCTTCAGTTGTTGTATGATCTACTTGCTTGTACAAAGACACGGTAATTATCATAAACAAGATTATGTCAACAACCATTCATTTTACGAGAACAATTAGCACAAGACATCAATATTGATGTGTTGCTATGCTAACATTAGCTTTAGATACAGTGTTTGAGATAAACTACTTAACTATTATGGCAGCTAAAAATGTGGCGGAACGTGGGGAACCAAAAAACTTTAAAAAAACCCTTATAATTTAAGTACCACTAAATACCGGGTAAAAAACAGTCGCACTGAAATACGTAAAAGTTGATTTATTTCAATGATAAGTGCACGAAGAAACTTAAGATGTTCTTATTGAACAATACCTGATGGTATATGAGAAGATGCAAGATGCTTCTCATAGGAACCATAGAAATGAACTATAGAAAATGAAAGCTTAAAATGACCTACCTTGTAAACAAAACAAAAGCATAGTGCGATACAGAAAAGCTTATCGCCATCTATGAACATATTAAGTAACTAAATTAGTAACTTTGTACTGGTGCGTAAACACATACTACTGAACTGCGATTGTTGATATTTGTGTAATAATAAAATAGTATAAAGGGTTAGGTACCTATCCTGAAATTTGGCGACATAGTTTGTGTAACTTGTGGTTATAAATACTGGAAATTAGAATAGAAACTATTATTAGTATAGCCGTTCTTCGGACGCAGTGACGCTTCATGACAGAAAGACAGCTGGCGTACCTACAGTCAACCTTTGACGCGTATAAAGCGCTTTTTGTAGTACGATTTCGAGTCTTCCTTCACCCAATCTATCCTATCTACTTACCAGTCATGAGTTGACCTACGGACCTAAAACGTGGAAGATAACGGTGAAACTGGCAAAATGAGTCAGTCAGCAAGCAATGGAAAAGTCGATGCTGGGGATCTGGTTAATGATGAGGTAATCCAGCAGAAGACTATAGGAGGACTGAAGGAGTTCGTCAAGCTGATGTAGCAGTGGGTTGGGCACAACAGTCACAGAACAGAACCGACAAGCTTTGAAGCAGACAAATTCTCGAATGGAGATCACGTCTCGGTAAACGTATTGCAGAGTGTAAGCATATGGGACACCCCCTGCTAGGTGGACCGATAACCTAAGAAATGTAGCAGGTGGTGGCTGGATCAAAAAGACGAGAGATCGTGTGCCTCGAGACGCACCTTTTACCACAGAATACTAACTTTTACGCACAGCCAGCAGTCGACTGCAACTATGACCTATGAGTCCTATGACCACAGAATATATAATAGCTATGACTATAATTAAAAATTCTTACCTATTAAGAATACAGTTTCAACTCATTCTGTAAAAGCGTGTCCAACGTTAAGCAGAATGGGCAGACCAGTTTCATTTTAATGTATTATTAAATATGATAAGAAAGAACTAAGCATAGCGAAAGTGCCCCCTTTACATAACGAAATTCTTACATGTTGGCACAATCAAGTTGGCGGACCGTACGTTTTAAGACAGAGCAAATGTAAATCTTTATAAGCCGTTTACTGTAGTTATATTTAAGTATTTTCAACGTTTGAAAGTACAACCTTCAAGACAAGTTAGGTTAACCAAGTGATCGAGTCCATTCGGCGACAGGCAATATTGTGCCTATGTTGCAGTCAAAAATCTTAATCTAGCCGAAACCGAGATAAATATATCATATAGGTAGTTATATATGCAATAAATGTTATGAATTTATGATTTTGTAATTTTTGCATTTTTCAATGCTATTTTTATACTTATGGTAAATTTTAAATAGAAAAATATTGGAAAAAATTAACTCGGCCACAAGTGAATTCTTAGACGGGAATCGAACCCGCGACCTTTGGAAATCCGGTCCAATCCGGTCCAAAGAGCATTGGACCGGATTTCCAAAGGTCGCGGGTGAAGTTTAAACAGTAGTCAAAACATAGCGCGAGCCGAGCGAGCGTAGCGAGCGCTGCCGGGGCTTAGCATCTGACTGTCGTCTGGCAAACTTATTGCTATAGCTAAGTATCTGCCTTTGGGTTTTGCCTATTTTTTTTATTTAGTTAGTGTATTAACCGATACATATACTTACACATTTGACTGGCTAAAGAGTTTTGATTTGACTGCAACATTTGCAACATGTCACGTTAACACAAAGCATGCATAAACTGCTTCTAAAAATACCGCCAAGAGTTGAACACGCCACAACAAAGGGTAACAAGATAATTACGTACTTAACTACCCAGTTAAAGTATAACATACTTATTTATATTTAAAGCTTTTGTTTTCTCAATCGCCTGCAGAAAAAAGGCATGCATTTCAGAACTTAAACTTTGTCATTTTTATCAAGATTATACTTTCAACTCCTATACACACTTCAATACTCAAGCTACTTATCATTGCGTTGCAATCGCTTATATCCATTGCAAAATCAAAGTCTGACAAAGGACAAACAAAAGCTTATCACAACACGATGCGAACCCTTACTAATCCATTTATGCCCGAAATTATTAAACTATCTGTAGATATGGATAGGGCTATCTGAGATAATTGTTGCCTAGGATACTGGCTTCGTTGCTTAGCAACCGTCGTTATTTTGGTCATATTAATAAAAATATCCTAGGCATCAATCAAGTTGCGGGCGGTCGCTTATTATAAGATACAATTTTATCATTGTTTGTAAAGTTTTGTAAAGGCGAAACACTGATACATACATATTATATCTACTGAGTCATCAGCAGTCAGTTTAGTCTTCTGGGGGGCTAAAAAGGACACTAACGCAAAATATAGCTATTCACTGACAATTCATTCAATTGTGTATTTTCTATGGAGTTTATAACTGTGTCAGTGTAAGTGTAACAGAATTTGCTTCAAATTTTATTTCAAATAAAGAAATAAATTAATTTTCAGGGAATAAATACCTCTGATCATATCTGGTGACTGAACATGCATTGTGTATGAGCTAGCATTTCCATTTATACGGGTTTAGACGATCGAGCGATTGGATCTGTTGAGTTCCTAGGCAATCTAACTAAGGCTACAGATACCTAAGCTTTAGAAACTCTACTGAGTTCATTTCTCACCACATTCAACATTAATCAATGATATTTTTACGAAAGGAGGGTTTTTCCAATCAACCGACAGTTGTTCCAATCAACCGACAAAGGAATCTGCAGAAGACTGCAGATTCATTTGTCAACAATAAAATTAAATATATCTCTTTTTATAATTATTAAAGTTCAAATGCAAGAGGTTTGTCCCATGGACACTAAACAACTTGCTTCATACACAAATTTTATTGTGATTGTGACAGGGAAATTCCATCATTAATAGGTGTTCACTACCTGAAGATTTTGAACCGCAAATATTTTAAAGTTTATTTAAACATAATGCTCAGCTTAAATGACTTGCGGGCCTACCATAATCTATTAGAATAAAAAACCATCATAAGAACGTTTTATTTGCGTTTTGTTTTTATTGAAGTTGTCCAATTTTGACCCACTTCGGAGATGATTAAGCGGAAGACGTCACAAAATTTTCCGTCTAAATACAAGCTGACTTTAAGATTCGTAGTAAGAAATAGCACGGTAAGATTGAAACAATACTGCGTTATGACATGGCGGTAGGCCCATTGGTTGTCTAAGGATATTTCAATCAGTATCAGTGTAAGATCGTCGGCATTGTGTGCCAGTTAGCATTTCAATATGCACCGACGACGAACACACAATGATGCGCGCGCGGCGCTGCCTGACATTGCCGTCTTTCGTCTCGCGCCGTTAGCCGACTTAACTTGGACTTCGACGAATCACAAGCTGCTTAAGTCAGTGGTTCCCAAAGTTGTTTGGAATACGACCCATCTAATACAAGTTTCCAAACTCGGGGCCCACCTCTAGGCTATCTTAGGGAAAAGGTGGCACAAAATTGGTAATTCTCAAATACCCTAGTATACGGCTTAGTGACGAGTTCCGAGGTTATTTATATTCAGATAGTTGATTAAAATTCATCGAAAGTCGTTTTACAGGACCCACTGAAGATTCGCCCGCGACCCACCAGTGGGTCGCGATCCATAGTTTGGGAAACCCAGGCTTAGGTATTCATAAATGTCTTATTATTTTGTCGCAGATTTACCGACGGGTCCGAAAAGTGCAGGCCAGGCCAATAGCTTTAGCACGGCTAAGCAAAGGAAGGTTCGCGTAGATGGACAGCACAATTATGGAAATTATTTGTTTACGATGTGAACCGCCCCTGCGGTAACTGTCTAGTGGTAACAACATCAGCCATTAGATCAGAAGTCTAGAAGAGGATTTGGTTGGTAGGCTACTTGTTCGAAGTCTCCCTGCCTGGCTTAGTTGGTAGCTACCACCATCCTATCTATATCGCCATAACACAATTTTTTTTTTAACATTGTTGAATTCCGGTAGTTACTATTTCCTCAATCCAAGAGTTACTGATTCCTCAATCCAAGTAGAGGTTTGAGACGCGCGACTTCCATCTTCACCATTATCGTGACATTTAACATCAGTCCCTTACTCTTGACGCGATCGCAATAAGATCGAGATTGAATTAATGTCAAACGTCAGTAATAATAGCTTAAAATGAGTAATTAAACTAAAAATTTATACTTGAAATTAGTAAATGAAGTGTTTTGTACGCTAGTAATCGATTTTAGCGGCAAAGTCGAATCAACGTCGTAAATCAGTAATAATTGACATTCAACCTCGATCTCAACGCGATTCCGTCGGGAGTAACCCCCCAGGTATGATGAAGACTAGAGTTTTCCAGTAATAAAAGCCCTAGTACTTATGATACGATTATGGGGCTTAATTTTTGGCGATTAAGCCCCATAGTCGTATCATAAGTACTAGTTTTTGGCGTTAACATGGGCAAATGTATGAAAACGAGCACAATAATAATAATAAATGAAAAACGAAAATTCGATAGGCGAAGGTCTTAATCAACCGTGAATTACTCACTGCACCTACCATCGAATTCGATTCCATTTGGCGTATTTACCTCACACAAGTAGATACTTGAAAAATCAAATAACAATTTGCTGGAACTCATGACATGAGTCAAACGTCTTTAATGTGAATCAGGCATTAGTTTTACGATTAGTCTATTTTCGTTATGTGAATGGAACAAAAAAATAGATCATGAATATAAAATTGTGAGAGTTAAAAGGGTCGGATATGGGAGCAGTAAAAATGAGTGAGATGGTCTTCAAAATATGGTAAAGCGTGAAAGAATATCATAAGGCCTCTGCCTCAAATCTAGCGGGCAGCGGGGCGGCGGCGGCGCGACTATCGAAAACGGCGGTGCGCGGGTGGTGCGGGGCGAGCGTTTAAAGGGTTCAGCTCTATAACGGTTTTGGTGGTCCGTCCCTGTTATACAAAATAAGAACTAGTCTGAAGCAGGGTTGCCAACTGTTCCAGCTGCCATAACCGGACAACAAATTTAATCATAGTCATAGTCAAAAAACACGTTAAGTATTAATGTAAGAGTTTCATTAAGAAAACAACTAACTACCTGCGCCGCCGTTCGCCGACGAATTAGCAACGTCGCGTTCACAATTTTATCTGACCGGACAAATTGCATCCGTTCGGAAGTTAGCAACCTATCACCAACAATTCCTTCTAAAACCCAACAGTCCGGTCGAAAACCGGACGGTTGGGAACCCTGGTCTCAAGTAGTAAAAAAACGAGACCCTCTTTCTTCTCTGGTAAAAATTCAGATCGTCAGAGATGAGTTGCATAGACCTAGCTAGAGCTTTTCTTTGTTCGAACTTAGCTTACATCTTGGAATAGCGTTTTCATACAAAAGAAGATTGTTGGTACGCATACGCATCGCATGCCTTTGTCGCAAAATTTATATTAAAATGAAGCGAAATTTTGTAAATATGAGAAATAGTAAAATATATTTATGCCATAAAAAGCTTAGCTTTACAAAAGCTACCGATTGCTGAACACAGTATAAATCACACTTTGTAACACAATGATGATTTTTAGTTAGTACCTATGAGAATTTGGAAAGTATTTGTTCTATAAAAGTTAACCCAACCTAAACAACTGCATTGCTGAATCACACTTTGTAATACTATGATGTAATTGTGCTAGCGTGCTTAAAGGGTTGCTGATATCATCCAATCAGAAAGATTGAGGCGCGGTAAGACCTTTGCCGTGACCGCCACGCCAGGTGCTATCAGCCATATTTTATATCCACTCAGGTGAGATAACATGGCACAGCTTTATATTGATACGTTTATAAGAAAGAGTAGCTTCAGTTTTATATTTTTAGGGAAACGAGAAAAGGTTTTTTTAAATAAATAAATAAATAAAATAATCTTTAGTGTCCTAATTGTGGTAATATAAAGGTCTCCTTATCAAACTTAACTTATTTTAGTATTTTTTTTCACTATTACACAATTTAGGTACAATGTGTCATCAATTTATCATAAATAGAAGCTAAAACTTATTTATTACTATTTATTTTGATCATGCTTTTGGTCTCATCGTCTTTCATCGAGCGTATAGTTTCTCGGTTTTATAAGGCTTATCTTCGGTTTTATAAGGCTAATTTTTACTATTTGATGATCCGCCCGAATAACGCAAAATATTAATGTGGTTACTGCATTTCAGTCGTTTGTTTGAAGCTTAAAGGCGTTTCTAGGTTCTCTTAGGTAGTCTCCAATACACAAAGATAAATACCATAGTTTTGATTTTCTACTTCTTTATTATTATCATTTTTATGCTATTAACTACGACGGTTACAATCCGATACTCGGGTTCGTCGATCGACGAAAAATTCCAAATTATGCGAAAATAATGACACTTTTTAATTGCAGTTTGTCATCATCACGTTTAACATTTTGTATATTTTATAGTTTTCGGAACAAATAGACTCGAGTACCTTTATTTGATACCTAACTCGGCCGCGTACTACGCGCCAAAGCCCCTATCGAGTCGTCACAAATTTTGCGAACCTGAATTAAGTATATAGATAATAGACCAAATTGTCCCACTGCTGGACAAACGCCTCCTTCCTTAAATTTCACGAAGTCTTGGGCTTTTGTGCATCATTCACTGAAAATACTTATTTGACTTTCCTTTTTAAACTAACTACTAACTTTAAATTTGAACTCACCGTTTCTGTTCTAAATCTATAAATATTAATGGGACTATCATGATATATTTTTTTAAATCCTAGTGACATTTATCTATATTGTAAGTTTCAAAGTAATAAATGTAATGCCAAAATAGTTACGACCGTTTAAAGTCGCGCGGCGGGTGTGACGCCAACTATTACGATTCGTACACCCTTCACCGAAATAACGTAGTTTCAGCGAAAATAATAAGCTAGTATAAAATGAATCACAATCATGCCATTCATTATTAGTCAATTGATGTATTACGAAGTAGACAGTTGATTTATCTATATATATTTAATTTTTTATAAGCCATGATACACCGTGACGGGTGTGACGAGTTGAGTTAGAGGATACATAAGATACAGAATAGTCTGTGTAATCAACTTATATTGATGTTTCATATTATGATAACAAGTATTAAAGTATCTCAACTTATTTAAAAAAAAAAACATCTACTTTTATATGAAATTTGTAGTAAATACAGTACCTACTTAAACCAACTTTTGGTGACGGCTATTTCTCAACAATTCGGTCAAATGTGTCGTTTTCCATTATTTTAAGTAATTGGACGCTGTTATTCGTCAATTTTAGGTAATTTCGCTTTCTTCATAATTTTATTTTTCTGACCCCTCTTCGTTCATGCAGTTGCATCCATGGCAAGAAAAACCGGCTATTGTAGTCTAGCAAGCTCCTATTACCGTTTGCATAATAAAACATGCTAAACATCTGTATTTGTTATTATTTTTCCTCTATATTGGATTATCGTATTCACATGTTTATGACAAAATATTTCGAAAAAATCCAGATTTTCTTACTTGTTTTGATACTTCATATCGTTAACTATATATATTTATTTTATAGTTTTGCGTAACATTTGTAAAATAAATTTTGAACCTTCTGATATCGAATACTGCGGACTGGCCCAATGGCAACTCTATCTTTATAATCGTATATTTCTGCCTCAGCTGTTCGTGACCAGTTGATTTGTGACCGACCAGAAGGCCGAACTTTGGCCTCTATTACTTACTCTATTCTATTTATATCTACTCAGCTGATCTAAAGCTTATGTAGAAAATAGAACGATTTTTTTAGAATTGTGCCTGTCCTTTTATTATAGAAAAAAAATATTTAGCGTTTCAGACTACTGATAGTTTATCTATAAGAGCAACAAAGCTATCCAGAATTGTTTTTAATGATTCAAAATTCTTTTCAAATTATTTTATTAAACTAGATTTAAGTATTTTATTGTTTTGTATTTGAAAGCATCGATTATGAGGTCGTCAAACATTATTATTGATGTAAGCGAATTCATTAGTGCTTTAATTGGCGATAGATAGGGCTTCCACATCCCGAAAACGGTATTTTAATTTAGATACCGAACAATCTTATTATTTTTGTATTCTGTAAGTACAAGCACAGCTACAAGTCTGCTAAATTACCCCAATTCTTATTTCAATTCGTTTAGTACGCTCAGGGAACGAAGATTAATAAGATAATAATAATAATAAACTTTAATAATGCACATAGTTACAAAGAAATACAATACAAAGGAGACACAAAACAAGACAGTAAACACACAATTGGCGGCCTTATTGCTACATGGCAATCTCTTCCAGGCAACCTTGGGTGACAGAGAGTATAGATAAAGGATAATAGTGGAATGGGTGCAAAAAGAAAGTGAAATAAGATAAAAAGCAAGTATATATTCATATATATTTATAGGGGAGAAAATAAGACCAAATAAGTTAGGAGAGAATGATGGCGATAAAAAATACTATACGTTAGGAGGGAGTGATAGGAAATGACTTCTAACTTGATCACCAAAGGATCTTAGAGTTTGAACCTTTCTGATGCCCTCGGGCAGTCCGTTCCATAGCCGAACTGCATGCACAGAGAAGGAATAGGTAACAAAGTCGGAACAGTGGTGAGGACATTCTAGGGAAAGATTGGATAAAAAAGCAGAGTGCAATGTGTGGATGAAGAAAGAAAGGAAAGACACTTTTTGAGATAAGGTGGTAAAGAATAGTGTAGATGAGCTCAAGAGTGTGTAAGTCCCTGCGCCGGCGAATATGGAGTCAATTAAGTTTGCTACGAAACGATGACACGTGGTCATATTTACGGAGATTGAAAATGAACCTTATGCAAATAAAGTTGGAACAGACAATAAGGAAGGCGATAAAATAATATTCACGGTCAATGTATTATTTAAAATTATCTTAAATATTATCAAGATTGTGACTGTTTGGTGGCAATCATCGTTTTCATGACAAACATGATAATTATATAATGACGTACCTAAAATCTGACGAGACGTGAGACTGTGAACATTGAACATAAAGATGAGGATAATGTCTACAATACATAATACACGTAAAATTATGATGCTGATGATTTTACGTCAATTCAGACTTTGGTTATTTAGGATAACATATCCGCATATCGAAGTAATTGAAGTCATCAAGGTAAAATTTTTGCAGTTTGGATAAAAAAAAACTTGGTGAGTATTTAAACAAAGAATACTGACCATAGGAAGATCTAAGATATTCTTAAATAAACTTTTCTCAAAGCAACATTACTACTAGAGGTACTGTATTTTATACTCAAACATGTAGTATATGCTCTGCAGCCAGCCCTAGCTACTTAGATGACAAGAGATTATGCGCTTAGACATTTCCCATGACAGACGGAATACGCTTAATTGGTATGCGCAATGACAATGCACTCGGTGCAGGGAGGTCGACGACACTTGTTAACAATCCTTTGGACTAGAGGACGAAGTAACTATTTATTAAGGCGGTACCCCCACCCATAGGAATACCCCCCCACTGGAATAGCCCATTGTCTAGTATTTTTAGACGGTATCATTACATTCCCTCGTAGTCACTGCTAGAAGTAGATAGCAAAACTACTAAAAGTGACCGTTTTTGACACATTTGCTATCTACTTCTACGAATGACTATGACGAGATGTAGCGATACCTTCTAAAAATACAAGACAATGAGCTCTAAAAATTCCACGTTCAGTTTTATTAAAATTGTGAATTAGAATTACGATATTAAATAAAATTCAACGCGGCGCCACTTTCGGGGGGGGTACCGCCTTAATTGTGCTAGGGCAATAATCAAATGCGAGATCGTTAATTGTAAGTAAATAGTAGATCTCCTAATCATTAGAATCTCACATTAGCATCTATTTTAGCTATTTTAATGTCCCTACTGCCGAGGATTCGTTATGGTTGGATAAAGAGAATAAATATTCACGAAATGTACGTCTTAACTTGGTGTGCTATGATGATAAAAATAGTGCGATTTACTTTTGTCTCTTCCGATATGCTTTCTTTTTTCGTAGATGTCCGGTGCAAACTTTTCATTAGCTTTAAGACTAATTATGACACGATTACATAGTGTTAGTATAGTGGGTACAAAATAATCATTTATTCGGATAGACATAATCTGAATTTGGACAGATACGAAATCCGCATATGATCCTCGTTACTGTCACGTCACGACCTTCATATCTTCAAGTCCGTCTCTCCATTTCCGAAAATGATTGTGTTGTACGTACGATGCGCGTTGCTGTCGTCTCATCATACCTTCATCTCTCTGGGTCAATGTCTCGTTTTCTTTCGTTTTTGGTCTGTTGTTCATAAGGATCATCTCCCCTCTGCAGTGGACGTTTGGTGACAAGACAAAGACAACGGACCCTGACACTAAACGACGCTCATTATCCAGTTGAATTGTATCCGTCACACGTTTGTCTTGGTTGCCCGATGTCTTATTTTACGTTGTGTATCTAAAGAGTTGGAATATTTTTCGAAAAACTTTCTTCTTACTTCAAATTGGTTCTTCATTCAGAAGTATCTGAAGACTTACTCTTCCGTTGTAGTTGGAATAATATAATAGGATGCAGCGTCAAATATTACAATAGAATTTGAGAAAAGTGATAGAACGCTTTATACGGATGTCAAGTCAAGATAACTATTTGATCTCTATTTTCATGTATGATCAATAGAGATGACAGCAGGAATACTCCCACTCCCCCATCCTTAGACCTAAGCAGTTAACCAGATCTAGCTAGCCATGTAATTTGTTTACACAAAAAGTGTGACCCACATTTCTAATTGGTGCCTACAAACATATTTATCTTCGTAGACATTGGAATGTGTCCAAAGATCCCTAGCGAAAATTAGATATATTTTTGGCGAAATAAATAGATTTATTCCTCTAATGCTAACATTTGCCGGTGGACATTTACTGCAGCGGTAAATGACGAGTGTTAAATTAAGAATAGATTTATGTGTGTTTTCTTTGGAACTGCGCGTGTGCCGATTATCCCGCGCCGGTTTGATCCGCAGCGGAGATTGTTTTTTAATTACCGTCCTATCACTGTACTGCCCACGTAACTTAAATATCGGAAGCACAAATACTTACTTTTTTATTTAGTTTCTTTTGGCTGATATATCGGTTCAAAGACCTCCGCGTGATTGTATATATATCGTGGTTTTAATGTAAGAAACAAAAAGACTGGGTTGATACGCAATCTGATGAATCGCTTATAATATTAATAATACTAACATTTTGTATGTCTCACATTTACCTATCTGAATCTTGTATATAAAGTTCTGTTTATTATAGTAATAGTAGATATTGTTGCTTTGCCAAACTAACAGATAATGTAAATATTTCTGTCTGTCGGCCTTTCCGTGTAGATGGAGATAAAATTTATTTATGGTTAGAATGATTAATTGTTTACGATAGGTATTTAATTTGCTACCCATGTACAGTTACAGAACGACAATTATGGAATAACACCTGTTCAATAATCTACATAGGTATTACTTATTCATAATATCTTTCCGTCTGTTTCCAAATTGACCAAATTCCAACCATATGCATTTACCATTTCCAATATATGACATAGTCCTGTTTGACTTGATCTCGTTAATCTTACTGCCAATATTTGGTAAACAGCTTTAGCTAATATTAAACATTGCAAATAACAAGCAATACCACTCTGTCACTCTAAAAGTATGTAGAAGTTTGTTTGTCAATTATATTGCCGTCACATCATAGGTTTTCATTTTCCAAAATTTCCACAATCACGTACTTATTATAAATAAGATACAGTAGGTACATTACTTTTACTTTTTATCGTCCGATCAAATTGACTATCATCGTTATAATTTTTTAATACTCGTGAAGAAGATTTTACGAATTTTACTTTTGGTATTGATAAATCATCAATATAGTCATCATTTACCCCCCTTTTTTAATGCCAAACATTTATAGTTTGTGAGGGGAGTAATTTAATAATATTCAACTTCAACGAAATGTTTGAAAGTAAAAAAGAGGTTTATCCCTTTTTTGAATGAGGTCAAGCATACGCAGGTAAAGACAGATCAGTTTAATGTTAGATTAAGCAACAATCTGCGGTTATTGGACCGCAATGATTTCTCAATAACACACTTTATCATATGTAACATTAGCCATAAAGGGTCTGGTTTTAGCCTTAAAGAGATAAAACCAGAGAGTCCGGTTAACACATTTCATCATTCCTCGTCTTGGCAAATTCATTTCTAGTTCACATTCATTCAAGTCCTGAATTCTGATGTTTCATTTTGAAATCTAGGAGGTTTTCTATTGGATCTTTTATCCTGTTCATAAGGACGATGTCCCTTTCTATGGATCTCAAGGCATTTGTTTTTATACGCAGATTTATATTATAAAATCCTTGCATACCATAGACTTTCAAAATATATACCTAAATTAAAACCTTTTGGCGGAAGAGGAAGTAAAAATTTACCTACATTGCCAAGTAATTTATCAATTTCCAAGGTCTCTGAAATTCCAGACTCGATTATAATGTCGCTGGGCGGTATTCTTGGCATGGGATTAAAGACGATTTGACAGATGAGGTCGTTTCACCAGAGACTGTCAATCCACTTTGTTCCGAAGTAACCGATTTCGTTCATTGCCTAGATCAAAGCGATCCTCGACATAGACTTGAAGATGAAATAGCTAGAAGACCTAGATATAATATAATAAAGACATTTAATTTTAATAGGCATCCATCCAGTTTCCAGACCTTTTGTTAATTTTTCACCAATTTTAGCAATAGGTATTCATTTATACGGACGGATAGATATAGATAGGATAGATATAGGATAATAAGGTGGCATTCCACTTTCCAATATATATCTTGGACGTGCATTTGATCAAACTTCATCAAATGTGTTGAATGTGACTATCATCCTAATCCTAACTAATATTAAAATGCGAAAATGTGTTTGCTTGTCATTCCTTTCCTTCACACCCTAACTAAGCAATCAATCGACTTGATTTTTATCATAGAGTTAGTTGAAAGGACGAAGAGCAACATAGGCTACTTTTTATCCCGATATTCCCACCGGAACGGGAAATACGCGGGTAAAACCGCGGGCGGAAGCTAGTTATAATATTGGACAAAGAAATTGGACCCTGATATCGGTTAAATGGAATACCCTTCATAGATAAGGCTTAGTAGACTCTATTTAGACGAAGAAATAAATTTTGAAAATAGCGTCAAAAGTGACAAAATTGTATATGGTCGAAGTTTGTTAAATGCAATTGATATTTAAATATTTCCTAAGAAATAAAAAGTCACCCACATAGATGAAGTAATTGACGATCGTAAAACAAACAATAATAAAGAAACATGAAAGTAATCATCGATACTTAGTCATTTTTACTTGTAAATTGAATCATCGGGTGACGATAAATGTATCAGAATGTCGGATTAAAAATATGATTGATAGACTGAAGAACTTTTCGATGAGTTATTATGACGGTCGACCAACCTACACAATTCTTTTCAGTGGGACAAATGTGTCTCAACTCAACCAAATTACATAACACTGTTCTGATTCGTCAAAAAGTGAACAACGAAAACTTACTTTATTTTTCGTTGTTCACTTTTTGACGAATCGAACTGTTTGCGCAGGGGACCTAAGCCTGCCTTCTGCGCCAGAGGTACCGGGTTCGATCCCCGGACAAGATAATTATTAGTGTGCATGAACATGTATATTTATCTTTGCCTGGGTGTATAATATGTATATATTTTGTATGTATTTACAAAAAAAAAGTATGTAAGTATCCTTAACTGTTATCTAGTAACCATAACACAAGTTCTTTATGAAACTTAACGTGGGCTAGATAATTGGTGTGTTTGTATACTGTAACAATTTATTTATTTATTATTATTTATTAAATAAATAATAATTACCAATAAATAAATAAATTGTTATTCAAATATTTAAATAAATTTCAAATAACATTTATCCACTTACAGAGTATGGACGCAATCAAGTAAACATTTTTAAAGTAGGTAGGAGTTGTCATTATCTCCGAACTTTACGCTCATTATTATGACTAATTGTTATGTTATCTGTGAGTAATTGTTCTTGTCTGTTTGTAAAAGCACGGCCGATTGTATACAAAATGCCGAAGGAAAATATACGAGCATCAAAATGATGATGTGAAATAAAATAACTAATTTCAATTATGAGTGCGCGAAGAAACTTAAGGCTCTATAGAAATGACAAAACGACGCGCGTGGAGCGAGACCGATTTTGCAGAACAGGCGACAAAACTATGAAATCGCTTCGTTGTTAATAACTATAGACGACCTGTTTGGCGCAGAGGTACCAACGCCGCCTTCTGCGCCAGGGGTCCCGGGTTCGATCCCCGGACAAGACAAATATTTGTGTGCATGAACATGTCTATTTGTCTTGGTCTGGGTGTTTAATATGTATATTATGTATGTATTTCCAAAAAAAAAAAAAAAGTATACAAGTATGTTTTCCGTTATCTAGTATCCATAACACAAGTTCTTCACGATACTTAATGTGGGCTAGATAATTGGTGTGATTGTATAAAAAAAAAAAAAAAAAAAAAAAAAATTGTACCAGTATCTTGTTCTTATTAATTTTTTTTATTATTATTATTAGCGATTAAAGAGAAATTTAACTACACGATGCAAAATATGATTGGTGTTCACTCATTAAACCAATTTCCAATAGTATATGTCCCGCCATTCGAGAATAATCTTGAGTTTTCGTATTTTTAATGGGTCATTTCGAAAAGAAAAAGTGTCTGGGCAAAATCATAAAATCGTGTTTCTGAAATACTAATCTAGGTAAAGATATGAAGAAATGTAAGTATATATCTTATTACCCGATTTGTAACGTGTATAACCATCCTATAGTTTTTAACCGACTTCAAAAAAGGAGGAGGTTTTCAATTCGGTTGGTTTTTTTTTTATAACAAACAGTACGTACTTTTTCCGTATAGCGATGTGATTATTATGATGATGTGAATTATGATGATCATCATCATTTCAATTTTGGGTTAGTTAAAGATGTCATATTTTTTTTAGAAACATAATTATGTTAAACATAGCTTTGTAGTGGTTCAATGGACTTCTGATCATGAACTCGTCGTGGACTCTATTCGCACCCAAACTCCTTTTAGTTTGAAAAAAAAAATAGGTACACAAATAGTGTGTATCTATTTTTTTTACAAAATTTTTTAACTTCTGTTAATGTGACGGTATTTGCAATAGTTGACTCCATTAAATATATATTTTATTTACAATACAAGTGAATTATAAATAAAATATATCAGCTTAACGCTTATCGAATTCAACCAGAAATCTGATATGAATGAAACACAATATCCTACTGTTGGCGACTGGCGAACTGATAAAATAGAAAACTATTTAAACTTATATCGGCTAGATTATTCACTTTTCTTTGTTCAAGAGGAAATATTAATTATGAAAAACTTTATGGTAATTAACAGCAATGCCTACTTAACTGCTAAAGATGATAATAATTGAAAGCTTGCATACTGCGTTTGCTTATAATTATAATTAACAAGACTTTTATAAGATTATTTTTATATGTTAAGTATTGATAAGGCTGAAAATGGAAGCGAGCCTCTCCCGGAATCCTCAACCGCTGAGGAACTGGCTATCTTATCTCGAACTGCCGGAACACAACAATGCTGAAAACATTGTTGTTATGGCGTCAGGCTTAGATAAGATGGTGGTAGCTAGCCAGGCGGGCTACAACAAGTCTTACCACCAACCAAACCGAATACAATATGTACCCTCGCTGGGAATCGAACCCGGGACCCCTGGGTCTGATACCTGTGGTTGTACCACTAGACCACAGAGACGGTTAGCCTTTTACCCCATTCTCCTTATCTTAAAGAATATTATCAACAGGTAGCATAAAGTAGGTATTAACTGTTGCTGAACTTCAGCAGCTGAAGAATACAATCCTTTACAATATAACCACAGCAATGTTTTCTCATAACACGCTTTTATAATAATGTCCTGATATGGTAACATTTGCCCCGCGAAGATTCGTATCGTAGAGTTCTTTCGCGATAAACTAGTGTGCGCAGTGGTGTGCCTGCAAACACTTCAAATGTTAATACATGCCTCGTCGTTTCTTAACTTAACGAGCTCAAGTTCAGCTATTACTTCATCGAGAAACTTTATTCTAAGTTATTGAATGCTGGTAAGATAAAAATAAGATTTGATAGGTACAGTCGAATTAACAAGCCGGGCTTTCAACTTTAGTGCCTTTTTTCTCACGTTCCTCACGCTCACGGCGACCAGAGTCCAAGTTCCACAACATGTCCAAAGTTCCAAACCTTTCACTACCAACCCGGCAACCGGAATGAACCAGAATGTATGAGAAGGGCACTTTGTACCGCCACTGACTGTTCAATCTATCCCGTAGATAGATTTACTCTGTAAATCGACTTCGCGAAAGGCTTTCGTGTTCGCCGGAACGCAAATCTTCAAATAATCGCACTAATGTACCCCAGCGTTACAAAATGGTTTACTTTGCAACCGATGCAAAGTAAATGAAGTCAGGGCTTGGCGCGCTCCATTAGACGTCGCTCAAGCCAAAGGTCGTCTAGAACCGTCACTGGATACCCCTTTGTAAATAGAGGCGACTAAACTACAATTCCGTCCCTTATTCCCGATATCTTATGGAAATTTAGTCTATTGTCTGATTGTTTTGGTTATGTTTAAGTAAAGCGTAGCTGGATTTAAAATGAAACGCTTGCTAACCATGGGGGCGGCCAATTCTTGTTAGGTTTGGTTACATACATTAAACAAACCTACTTTCTCTCTAGAATATGTAATCAGTTTTGTTATAGTAGAATTATTTATCAATAACAAACAACAAATAGACTATTGTATTGTATAGAGTCATTCGTCTTGAACTTGATGTAGGTATTTCTATCAATCAGATGATGCAAATTGGGGGTTCTATAGTCTATTATACTTTGCCAATTTGATTGCAAAATCACGGAATTTGGGGGATTAAAATTGACTTTGCCAAACCCTATTCTAACCCTACCCTAACTATCAAAAGCATATTACAATATCCCTATTAAGAATGCCCTGTACAAATCCGAAGCCAGCCGCTTTCATTTATGAGCTCGATTTGGCTTATTCCACAACTCGTCCCATGCATGACCCTAGGGCTCATTTAGGCATCGTGATACTTATAGCTGGATTGGATACGGTACTGAAAGAAACTGCCTATTAAGAAGTTTCGGTAGTCGTTCTTCTTTTTGCATGATCTCACAATTATCTCTGCAATAAGATAACGATACTAGCAAGATGCCACACCGTCGGGAAACAGCACTTTCGTAAAAAATTACGAGATTGTGTTGTGTCCCAGTGGGCGATGTATTATTATTGCTTGCTAGCGTCTAACAAGCTTCACAGTCCAGTGTAGTGGTTGGGAAAATTATTGTCGTCTTTTTTTTTTCGAAACCTAAATACGGTACCTTTATAAATAACTTCGAACTTATCGTGTTAACAAGAAGGATAATATTAGTTTAGCAGATTACATTACAATGACACCAACCGTCATTTTACATGTTGGTGCAAACGTGACATCGCTGTCTATACATGCTTGTGTTATGCAATAATGAAGTCATCGAGGTAAATAATCTATCTATTTATTATGGCAATTTTTCTTCATTAATATTATCTAGACTAGATTTACATGTTGGCAGTTTTATTTTAGTCTTAAGTTTAATCGTTCATTGATTTTATTAATCAAAACCTATTGCCTGATGACGGAGCATCATTTGATAACAGAATAAGGTTGATAATGTTAGGAGCATTTTTTGGAAAATCCTTAAGAAACATCTGTAGTCTGTAGTTGGGAATGGGATATGGAAAAAGGATTTTAGTACCTATGAAAATCTCAATAAATGTGAAGTTCAGAGTGGCGGTTCTGCTGCCAACCAACATGTGTTTACTAAAGCACACTCATTTATTTCATCAGATAAATTGTACCCGTGCAAAGTACTGCAATTCAAAGCTGGGGTAAATAATAGTACTGTACCTAACCCTGCAGCTTATAAAATCATAAAGAAATATATCCTGGTCACGGCTACAAAATGTACCGAACCCCGCTTACTAAAATTATAAAGTATGAAACCTATACTCTATAATCTACTCTTGTTCAAATTTTTGCTTATCCTATCCTAACTTTAATATAAACCCTACTTTCTTAATATGCTCTTGTATAGTTTGAAAGGGCTCGTGATTTCTAGTGGTTTTCCCTGATTGTATTCCGTAGCATACCCAAATCTTTTCAGCATTGTAACTAGCATACTATACCTAATGTCCTAATAATGAATACTAACTTTTCCTATTGTTTCTTAAATATCTCTGCTATTATAACCGATACTTTACTAACCTAACAATAAAGAATAAAAGTTACTCTAATAGTTTGTCCATGAAAATTGATATTAAGTTATTACCTTTTCTTATGAACCTACCTATAAGCTTATACATTTTCCTAAATGTTGTTATAGCCCTAAAGAAATTACCTGTGACAATTAAAGGGCTTAGATTCTAGAATAACCTAAGAAAGTATACTAAAATCCCCGATCCTCACAGCTGTTTTAATAAATATATATTATATTAGGTAAAGAATCATTATTTAAGTTTTAGGAGTATACTACAGTGGTAAGAGGTAAGTTGTAAACATGAAGTTATAGTCACTGTGGAGTTAAGTATGGAGAGTCAATTACTACTACCAAGAATTTATTTGTTATCTATATCTTAGGGCATTTAAGTTATTACCGGCTAGGTACGAGCACCTCCCCGCTCAATACAATGGATCTCGACTCCAGACGGGTCAATCCTCTTCCGGCCTCAGCTGGATATTTTTATTAGATATTTTAAGTACTTTTCTAAGGTCTACAGTCATTGTCAGTCTGACCTAGTACAATCAATTAAAAGAGGACAAAGCAAAGTGCTTTCAAGCGATTTACCAGTCTACACAATGAAGAATTTCTCTTTCCACTGTGGCAGCTGAGTTATAAAATTGAATTTAAATTATAATATGTTTATTTCTAATTCTTTGCTGATTAACATTATATCAGAATGGATTCAACAATACAATCCATACAAAGTAAGGGATACTGGCAAATCTGGGTTCTGAAGGAAGACTCAATAGTATGCCATAAGGCAAATGGCTTTCCACATCTCACTTTTAGCTAAACTTAAAAATGGGTCACTACAAGTTGGTAGCAATATTAGTTTGACTCTCAAAGAACACTAACCTGTACACTAATTGTGCTGAATAGACTTATCTTTTGTTGAATTCAATTACAAGTAGGATTCTATTTGTAGTTTCTTCCAATTGAGTTTGTTAGTGAAACCAAGTTAATATATTTAAGTTAAGTAGTACTTTAATTCCATTATTTGTGAATGTTTCTATTCACTAAATAAATAGATACCTTTTATGGTAAGTACATACTTAAAGAATTGTTCCCTTATTTATCACCATTCCAACAATTGTAAAAGTACACTCTAGCTCTGATCTTGCGTTCCCAAGCCGTGTCCTTAGCATAAGCTTATATAGAAACGCAGGCTACTTCATTCACCTAGATCTTACTGCAGTACACCTTCAAGATTACTAGAACAGTTTATTTCAATTATAAACAGTAGTCTATTCCAAAGTTTCTCATATAACCAACTCAATATAAAGATTTGTTTTCTTAATAGTTTAACCATTACTACAAGGTAAGTACTGTCCACCATCATGACAGGAATTAGAGAATGAATTTGTCTAACTCTGAGACAATTGTAATTAGTATTGAAACTAAGTAAAGTCAACACAATTATGCACATGATGTTAACTAACATAATCATTGATTAAATATCCTTCCTAGATTTCACTTAGCACTATTGGTTTTGTCAAACACAACTGATTGGAATCAGATACAGAATATTAGCCCATTCACAATAGATCCTATGGACCCTTTTGATCACCATTTTATCCTTTCACATCACCACAATGTTTCCGACCCGTTCTTATTTGTTTTCAATCCCATAAATGCTTCCTACTTGTGAAGCTTATTGCAAACTTTCACTCATACTACTTTTGTTTCAATTAGGAGAATCTATTTTTAACCGACTCCAAAAAGGAAGATGTTCCTAAAGTCGACTGTATAGTAGTTTCAGCATACCATTGTCAGTCGTCAACCCAGATCTTAAAACCATTTTAATATTTCCACAACTCTTTAGCTGCATATGGCGGCCATTTTGTTGATGCTAATAACGACCTACAAAACCCGACATTTTCCTATCATTCCTACGAATTTTTCGCTAACAATTCGGCCATCTTGAGGAAGCCTAATGGCTCCCAAGTTACCCAACCCATTCTTATACCAGAGGGCCTATCAACTATCCTTTCTCGTCATCTTTTATGACGCTTACCGCGATGTTTGGCGCGAAAGCCCTAATCGTGATTTTACCTGCCTAACCAACGACTAAAATCGATTCCTATGCTTGTAATTTGGCTCTTACCACAGCCAACGTCGCCCCACGCTGTACAGTTCGGGCAGGGACCCTCCTAATACCTCCTATAGCCTGTACGTGGTCAGCCCTGCTTGGGAAGGGAACAGAGCCGACGCCCTAACAAAAGAGGCATGGAAAAAACGTGATCATAGACATCGAATCGTGACGGGTTACCCCACGCCGTTCGGATCGTTAGCTTTCACGTCCCGATCTCACACACGCTTTTCCCATATGGCTTTCTAGGCTATCTATTAGCAGATGCCCGCTTGACACACCATAATGCCAAACTCTGACCTAATCCCCCCAGGTTTTGACAAATCTCCCCTCGAGACACAAAGCTAACATTATATGCTTAGGCTGCAACTAAATTATCATAATCCTCAACAAATCGCATAACATCACAGCCGCTCCTCCCCTGACATCTTATAGAGATAAGTATGAAAGAGAGAAGAAAACTATGATCCCATACAACCGATGAAGACCCTGACAATACGATAGCAGTCCTATTCAAAACCTATGCCCTTCCTATTGACACTAACATCAATTCCGGGGCAGACCTAACTATATCAATTATGAATTTACTGGGGAATAAACTACATTACTTTGTGGTTTTTCGCAAACAAAATTTATATACTTTAATCATGAACTTAATTATACCAGTTAAGCTCAGATTAACGCATTTCTAGCAAAAGATCGCGAGGAAATTTGCGGCCTAGCGTCAAAACCTCGAATTTCACTATCTTGCTGACTTCTTGATGTTTTCTGGATTTAAAGATATACTATTTCAATGATGCTTTCTTACAGAGAAAAGTTGGCGTCTTTTCTCGCTTCGGGGGTCCGTCTTCACCCGTCAGTTGCGATGATGCTAAGAGACCCTATCTAAGAAAAGTGCCCCTTATATAGAGCCATTCCCACGCATCCCCTCTAACACCGCGTCACCTAAAACATTTTCGTTCTATTTTCAAATTCCCTAACAAAACGCGTCTTCTTAAGCCTCGCACCTACATTTCATGGATGCCACACCTAAACTTTTCCCCTCTTCCCAAATATTAGGGTAAATTTTATATCCGTGAATAATAAAACTTTATCATATATTACTATATGGTTACGTATTTACTTTTATGATCAGTAACATAGTCCTATCTTGTCAAATTATTCAATGCTTTCAGCATTGTTCTCACTATGCCCTTTTATAATTTTCTAATTATTACAGAACAATCCCCTTTTTCACACGACAATCTTAATGTTTGTTATAAATAAAGTATTAATCTCTGAATTTCTAAGTTTACAGGGTTTGTGAACCGATGGCGCGGCCTCTTCATTCTCACAAGTGCCTGTATAAGCCCAGATCGAATAAATGATATTGAATTTGAATATTGAATTTACATGTAATAACTATACTAATAAGTTATTATTGTAAACTAGTCAATAATGTGATTTATATATTTTTTCCTCAAAATCAATAATTCGTATGACTACTTTGTCTAGATCCCATCTAATTAATAAATTTCAATTTGCTTTTCCCAGAATGACATAAATCTACTTTTCATATGTGCCTGTAAAAGCCCAGGCTAAATAAATTATACTTGTTGAATTTGAATATTGAATTTACATGTAATAACTATACTAATAAGTTATTATTGTAACCTAGTCAATAAAGTGATTTATATATTTTTTCCTCAAAATCAATAATTCGTATGACTACTTTTGTCTAGATCCCATATTAATAATTTCAATTTGCTTTTCCCAGAAAGACATAAATCTACTTTTCATATGTACCTGTAAAAGCCCAGACTGAATAAATGATACTTATTGAATTTGAATTTACATGTAATAACTATACTAATAAGTTATTATTGTAAACTATCAATAACGCGATTTATATATTGATTTTCCTCAAGATCAATAATTCGTGTGACTACTTTGTCTAGATCCCATCTAATTAATCATTTCAATTTGCTTTTCCAAGAATGACATAAATCTACTTAATTTAGTTCATCAAAATGCCTATTATTGAATTCTGATTAAAGTAACTATCCTATCCTTCAACTATTTTGTATACATTAAAACTATTATTTCCAAACAGACAGACAAATCATATGGGTATTTTTGGCATAGCAATTAGAATTTGGCAACACTTAGTCACTATCCATGTTCCCTCCAAGATGCGTCTCTTTTTTCTTATCTTAAAAACTTTTACCGTCTCGCTATTGGCTAACTCTGATTGGTTAGTCGAATAATGTAATGTCAAATTCAAATTCTAATTTTGACATATTAAAAGCCGGGCTATTCCAGCCAACCTTAAGCGAACTTAACTCGAACCGAATCCTATACGTTTTCCTCGTTAAAGTCGAAGTTATCGTTAAAGTTAGATAGCACAATCTATCCTAAAAAGTCATCATTATAATAAAGATTTTTGTTGTTTATACAATGACATCCTACGTCACCATGGCGATCGATCGATGACGCTACTTATTAGGTTCTGATTTAATTTAACTTGATTAATTTATAGTGATAGTTTATTCTATAATTCAATATCAGTTTGTAACGATAATTTAGTAAATTACCTTAATATTACAGAAGGATTGTTATTAAAGGAACTGTGTCTTGTTATTAGTTTCTACTTTCGTCACCCCGGCGCCACTATCTAATATGACTGATCTGACGTTGTCAAACCTATGTTATTGTTTTTTATAACCTATAAAGCCAATATTATTGTTTTCGTTGAATATCAAGTTTTGCTAAATAAATCGTGTTGTGCAATAACCTATAGAATATAGACATTATCTTAAATTTCCTGAAGATGATAAACAAAGTTTGTCTCAATCTTTTTTTTTTCATTACAAGAAATATTTGGAACATAAATATCATGTTTACTTTTTGGACTTTCACAAAGATTTACCATATAAATGGTGCTGTGCTGTGAATCTACAGAATATAGACATTATAGAAATTTTCTGATGACGATAAATAAGGTTAGTCTCAAACTTTTTTATGTAAATATAGAGAAACATTTGGAATACAATAACAGTGCAGTTTTGGACTGTTACAGCTCGACCCCAAAATTCTTCATAGGTGACAATACTACGTATTGGATCCGGAGTAGAATTTTCTTACTCAATTCTCAAATATTTATCTCTACTCTTCTACTCTTATCTCATGATATATTTATATATATATAAACTCCCCCCTTTTCTCCCTCTTATAACCCTATCTTTTATTATTTTCCCAAAATCAAAGAACTGTTGGGTGAGCCCTAGTGTAAATGAAATTAAGATTGTAGAGTGTATTTAAACCAAGACAATATCAAAAATTATTAAGCGAATTTTAAGTATTTTTATTGCTTTTGCCAATTCCGACTTATGCATATCCAACACCAGAGTCGTACAAGATCATGGAAAGTATGGGTTGTGAGGCCACAGTCCCTAATAGACATACCCGGACACATACGCTCTTTTCTAACCTTATGAAAAGATGGCGTTGGACGCAACGTATCCGCCCGAAGCACCCTTCCACATTTCCGTACTCCTCCTTCTACACGACAGGGCCTACTCTGCCGGATAGGGGTGAGCATATACAATGTCCCTATATTTCCAAAAGCTTACTTAAGATTCTAGAACAACCCTAATATCACCTTGGAGAGTGTGCAGTTGCCGGGTTTAAAAATAGCTCTTAGCTTCTTGTGGAGTATGAATTTTGGACAGTTGTTCACACCGGGACATTACAAACATCAACAGAGTTCGTACCTTTTTTTTTTTTTAATTTAACCTAGCACCAAAGTCCCACTGTACAAAATTCAAGTTTGTTAAACAAAAGTTCGTGTGCGGGTCTTATCTCTTGGGTCAATAATAATGGTTGTAATCAGGCTTCACGTATGTTATAAACCAAGGCCCTCCATATTGAATCTTTTTTTTTTTTTGTCTAGTAATCTAGATTAGATTCTCATTCTATTCATCTTTTCTTTAACGCAACGATCACTATCATCATTCTCTAGCCTTCTTTCACGCCACCTAAGATTATATCATAGCTACAACCTGAATACAAAGTTATTTAACTAAAGTCGAATAGATTTTGAATTATATTATAAAGGTTTGATATAAATACGCTGATTGTCACCATATGAAATTCTACGCAAAATTGCAACCCATCGAAATGCATTTCACTTACATGACGCAAGAGTATGAATTTACGCAACGCACCCTATCAGTACGCCTTTCTACGCATCGCATCTTCAACGCATCTCTACGCAACGCATCTTATTAGTACGCATCTCTACGACACGCATTTTGATTAGTACACAATAAGTGTGTATATATTCCTTTATATTTTTAGATTTCCTTCTGTAATACTTCTCTTTTAAGCTTAATAATTATTTAATTAAAAGTATCATTGACAATTGCACGTCAGATTTAACTTGAGTCATTTAATTATTCACATTATCCGCTTTACAAACTGAATTTCGAATTATTGAAATTCATTTTTTTTTTTTTTTTTTTTTTTTTTAATTTAAATTTTTTGAATTTTGAATCGTGAAAGTTGAATACCTTTTTTTAATGAATAATTTTTTAGAAAATCGTAAAGATTTCCTTTTAGTAGTTGTACCTACCTCTTAATAATAAACCCCCCCGAAAGAAAAGCCGCCAACACTCCCCTCTATCTGACCTTACAATTTCAAGCAACTCAAACAAGAAAATATCCATTTCGTTAATGGTTAGCTTAACTTTTATCGTATGATAAAACAATTTAGAAGGGTAATATCTCTTTTGAGATTTTGTGGTTCTTAATAAGCTGATTTTGTGGGATTTTTTATTCCTTCAGCCTAATTATTGAGTTGTTAATTTTGTAAGTTCAGATAGGCTTTTCCCGTGCCCAACAAACTCTATACAAAATTACCCCATTACTATTTATTATTCAAATTAAAGTTACAATTGCACTTAATTATAATAACATAACATAGTTTCTTTTTTTTTTTTTTTTTTAAATAATCAAGACTTCAAATTATTTATAATATCTAGACAGATGTATGGCGTTAAACCTTCCTCGTTCATTTCCAGTTTTGGGATCTACTAGCAAATACACATTTTTAAACGGATTAGCTCCAACCACAAAGGGACCCTCGTACAATGGCTCAAACTTTTTTGTTATTTTTAACTTAGCGTCAGACTTATTTAATTTTCTTATTTTAACTAGATCTCCTATTTGAAATTGAATAATTCGATATTTTTCATTAAATTTGTTTTGACGTAATCGTCCTGCTTTCCTTAAATTTTCACGGGCCTTTTCTCTAATTTCGTCTACAGTTGGAGATACTAAATCAATTGGTATGTTGCTGTCAAAAGTTAAACTTGTAGGTTCACTATATAAAATTTCACAAGGAGTAAAACCAGTACTTTCATGATAAGTATTATTATATAAAATTTCTAATTTCGGCAATAATTCAACCCAACCTTTATGATTTTTCCTACAGTAAGTTCGAAATAAACGACCTAGTTCCTTGTTTACTCTTTCAGTTGTATTAGGTCTAGGGTTCCTAACGGTGGTATAAATAACCCTTACTCCTTCTTTTTTCATAGTTTCTTTCCACATTTTACTAGCAAATTGTGATCCATTATCAGACATTATAGCTTTCGGTTTTATTATGCGAAAGAATTTTCTTACTTTTGTTAATACCGAAATTGCAGTTGCTTTTCTAAGATCATAAAATTTTACAAATTTACTAAAAGAATCTTGAATAACTAAAATATAGCTCATACCGAACTTCCCTGATGGTAATGGCCCATATAAATCTACCATAACAATATCTCCTACGTTTTCAGTTATAATTGAACGACAAGGACCTACATACTTAGCTGTATCACTCTTTGTGACCTGACAATCATGACACCCCCTTAATAAACGTTTGACCTGTTTAGTTAATCCTTTCCAAAAAAATCTATCCCTAACGTATTTAATTATTTTGTACGCCCCTTGATGTCCCATTTCAAAATGAACCTGCCAAATAACTTCTTCTCTAAGTGAATCTGGTAAAAATAACACCCTTTTATTTCCTTCCCCAGGTGAATAATATAATAACCCATCTACTAAAGAACATCTTCTAAAAATTTGGCTTGACCTGCTATTAACCACAACCCCACTATCTAGTTTCTTAATTATTTCACCTATTTCTGTATCGTCCTGTTGTAACTTAGCCAAATTCGTTAATTTGCCATGTAAATCTCTATTAGTTCTATTTTCAGTATAAAATATCCTAGGTGAGTTAGTCTTATCCTCTTGTAAGAAATCTCCTTCTGGTTGATATCTAGATAGCACGTCTGCTACTATATTTTCTCTACCCTTGACATGTTGGACTTCATATTGAAACTGTTCTAAATAATTTATCCACCTAGTTACTCGTGCATTATATAATTTACTATTCTTTACAAATATTAAAGCTTTATGATCTGTACGTATTATTACTTTAGCCCCCCGTAAATAAGTTTCAAACTTCTCTAAACAACAAATAATTGAATAAAATTCTTGTTCTGTAACTGTCCAATTTAATTGAGCCCCTCTTAATAATTTACTGTGAAATCCTAAAATTTTTATTTCCCATATTGGTTATCCAATTGGTACAAAAATCCAGCTAATCCTATTCCTGAGCTGTCAGTCTGTAAGTAGTATGGTTTAGTAAAATCCGGATGGTTCAACTCTACAGTTCTAATAAAAAGTGACTTTATTTTCTCAAATGCATCCTGTTCCTTTTGTCCCCATTTCCATTTTATGTCCTTTTTTAATAATTCACATAAAGCTTTAATATGAAAACTATAATTAGGTATAAATTTGCGATAAAAGTTACAAAGTCCTAAAAACGCCCTGACTTGTTTTAATTTCTTTGGTACTGGAAATAATTGTATTGATTTAACCTTTTCTGGATCTGTGCGAATTCCTTTAGTAGAAATGATATAACCTAACATTTTTACTTCGGTACTCAAAAATTCGCATTTCTCTAGGTTACAAGTTAAGCCTGCCTTTGATAATTTTCCTAATACTATATCTAAGTGTTCTAAATGTTGCGATAACGATCCAGTCGTTATAATGGCTAAATCATCTAAATAATTAACGCAAAAATCCCTAACTTCGTGTCCTAAAATGAAATCCATTGCCCTACTAAAACTTCCTACAGACGTTTTCAATCCTTGTGGTAACACATTATAGACGTAAGATTTTCCATTAAATGAAAATCCCGTATACTTTTTACTAGAATCTGATATGGGGATTTGAAAGTAGGCATTATTTAAATCTACTATACTAATGAATTTTGCCCCTTGAAAAGAATTTAGAACATCTAGTTGCAACGGTGGTTTTTCAGTTATCCGATTATTTGCAAAGGCAAAAAATTCTTATACTTCAAAGCTTCCTACTAGATATTCCTGAATACAACTTTATTCAAGCTTATGGAAATTTAAAAAACTATTATATCCTTCCTAATTCTATACTAAAGTTGCAAGTTATTAATTAATTGCATTTAAGGCAAGTTGCATATTAATAAACAATCATTCATCCGACTTTGATCGTTAAAAAGTTAATTTTATTTCATTCTATCTCATCACAAGTTTCAATCTCAAGTAAAATATCTTATCCTATTATATAGATAAATAACCATTTATTCAAATCTGATTATGAACCAAGATTTTCCTATCAAACTACTGGACCATTTATGATAACCTTTGCAATTGAATTTGCAATGATGATTTCAATTCCATAAATCATTCAATTAACTAATCTCTAAAGTTTTGAAACTATCTATGAAGTTTGATGTAGGCATTGCATTGACCTTAAGTTATAAAAATATTCTCTAACTTGAAAAGTAAGAGGTTAACCTAATCATTTGGATCTAGTTATACATTCACAAAAGTTCAAACACTCACCACTCTCATTGGAAAACTTTTTCCAGAAGATAATTGAAAAGTCCACAAAAGAAAAGTTTAAAGTCTTGGTAGCAGTAGGTATACAAAATAATCGCTTTAGAGTTAATCATCCACACACGTAGTGATTACTTACTCTATGATCCACACATCCTCGATCACTGTCAGTCAGACACGATAAAAATTCTTTAATTGTTCTTTATAATTTAAACTGATTTACCGGTATAAACAAAAACATAAACAGCGAAAAAAAACTAATGTCATTCATTATCAGTCATTCCAGGTCACAGCCACAGATTAGGTATTCGTTACTACCAGCGTCACAGAACAAAAGACCGTCAACTTGACGTTATGGTTATTCGTTCGAAAACTTATAAAATTAAAATCTAAATAACTGACTGCTTCACTATCTAAACTATGATATTACGATTAACTTATTATGTAATAAAAATATTAACGTGACTTATCGAGACTGTGTTCCTCCACTATCCTACTAGAAGATTTAATTAGCCCAATAATCAGACATTTGTTCTTGTTAAAAAGATTCCCTATAAATTACACACAATTTCTAAGTGAATTTCTTGGTTTAGAAAATGCCTTTTACTATTCTAATCTTACTAGTACCTATTAATCCTCAATCAAATCTAACACAAATTCACAATCCCGTTTTTTATTTGTCAGGGCTTAGAAACCGGTTTAAAACATAGTAGTTAATAAAGGTTTTTGATAATGGTTTTTACATAAACCTTTCCCAACATATTTGGAATAAAAGCGCTTCGAAAACCTAAATAAACCGATTTGATCCTAAGTCGAGAAAATAACCTTATCTACTTATTTTGCATCGTCCTATCATACCTCTGTACAGGTTTCAATAAGTATTGTAGTTGAAAGTTATGAAAATCTTTTATAAAACAGTTAATTAATTCAAAGCCCTTTTAATTTCGCACCTTCGTAAAACTGATATTTTTAAAGTTAAGGTAGAACCAAACCTTATAATAACGCGCTTCCTATGTACTTTCTGCTGATTAAGTATGAAAATTAACCGGTTAAACAAGGCCTGATTTGAGTTAACTATCCAGAATGGTACAACACAAATTACTAGTAGCGACATCTATTACGTAATAGTGTAGTCATTGCTTTTAGCCCCAAGTTATTAACTCCCATTAGACATGACTATTAATTATTTTATTGAATAAAGGACCTAAAAATTATGATTGGATCAATTTATGGTACCGAAATGCTTGAACTACTTACCTAACTTCAAAGTTTCACTAAAATAAACCATAAATAATTTAAATTTACTTCAACCTATCATACTGATTCTATGGCTGTATGGTTTAATGTCATTGCCTATCCGAGTTGACATCTTGAAAGTAAAACTTCAACTTAGCATAAATTGAAATGTCAAACCTAGTTTCTACTATCGTGTTTCTATCTACCTACACCTATCTATATCTAGTTCTCTGTGCTTTGCTATTATCTTATCTGAACGCCGGCGCCGCCGTACTAAAATCGCTTTGAATCGCAACCGTGTTAAAGCTACCTACATGACATTTGCGGGACTGTGCATTAAACTATGTTTTATGGTACTGTGTGTTAAACCAAAGCAACCATTCATAATGAAAAAGAAGATAGTACTCCTAACCTTTTGTGTGAAAATACAAAATTTCTCTCATTTCAGGACATAACCAAACCAAATACATGGACTAAACGACCCCCAGTTTGTTGAACCCTTACAGATCACTCTCAAAGAACCTTACATGTGAAACAAAACACTGGAACTATTTAAAAGAGGAAATTGCTTCAACTATGTAAACAAATGCTACCTATTGCAAGCTAGTTACAAGCCTATCCGCTTCACTGCAACAAAATGTGACTGTAACATACTTAAATGCAGACAGCCACTCACTTCCAGAACTAAACAAGAGCTTCGATAAGCTATACTAACCGCTACTAACTTAATAAAAAGATTTGATGTATGTATTCTTTTTGTTTTTTACTAATAATCCTGGTCACGGCTATACCATAATGTACCTAACCCTGCAGCTTATAAAATCATAAAGAAATATATCCTGGTCACGGCTACAAAATGTACCGAACCCCGCTTACTAAAATTATAAAGTATGAAACCTATACTCTATAATCTACTCTTGTTCAAATTTTTGCTTATCCTATCCTAACTTTAATATAAACCCTACTTTCTTAATATGCTCTTGTATAGTTTGAAAGGGCTCGTGATTTCTAGTGGTTTTCCCTGATTGTATTCCGTAGCATACCCAAATCTTTTCAGCATTGTAACTAGCATACTATACCTAATGTCCTAATAATGAATACTAACTTTTCCTATTGTTTCTTAAATATCTCTGCTATTATAACCGATACTTTACTAACCTAACAATAAAGAATAAAAGTTACTCTAATAGTTTGTCCATGAAAATTGATATTAAGTTATTACCTTTTCTTATGAACCTACCTATAAGCTTATACATTTTCCTAAATGTTGTTATAGCCCTAAAGAAATTACCTGTGACAATTAAAGGGCTTAGATTCTAGAATAACCTAAGAAAGTATACTAAAATCCCCGATCCTCACAGCTGTTTTAATAAATATATATTATATTAGGTAAAGAATCATTATTTAAGTTTTAGGAGTATACTACAGTGGTAAGAGGTAAGTTGTAAACATGAAGTTATAGTCACTGTGGAGTTAAGTATGGAGAGTCAATTACTACTACCAAGAATTTATTTGTTATCTATATCTTAGGGCATTTAAGTTATTACCGGCTAGGTACGAGCACCTCCCCGCTCAATACAATGGATCTCGACTCCAGACGGGTCAATCCTCTTCCGGCCTCAGCTGGATATTTTTATTAGATATTTTAAGTACTTTTCTAAGGTCTACAGTCATTGTCAGTCTGACCTAGTACAATCAATTAAAAGAGGACAAAGCAAAGTGCTTTCAAGCGATTTACCAGTCTACACAATGAAGAATTTCTCTTTCCACTGTGGCAGCTGAGTTATAAAATTGAATTTAAATTATAATATGTTTATTTCTAATTCTTTGCTGATTAACATTATATCAGAATGGATTCAACAATACAATCCATACAAAGTAAGGGATACTGGCAAATCTGGGTTCTGAAGGAAGACTCAATAGTATGCCATAAGGCAAATGGCTTTCCACATCTCACTTTTAGCTAAACTTAAAAATGGGTCACTACAAGTTGGTAGCAATATTAGTTTGACTCTCAAAGAACACTAACCTGTACACTAATTGTGCTGAATAGACTTATCTTTTGTTGAATTCAATTACAAGTAGGATTCTATTTGTAGTTTCTTCCAATTGAGTTTGTTAGTGAAACCAAGTTAATATATTTAAGTTAAGTAGTACTTTAATTCCATTATTTGTGAATGTTTCTATTCACTAAATAAATAGATACCTTTTATGGTAAGTACATACTTAAAGAATTGTTCCCTTATTTATCACCATTCCAACAATTGTAAAAGTACACTCTAGCTCTGATCTTGCGTTCCCAAGCCGTGTCCTTAGCATAAGCTTATATAGAAACGCAGGCTACTTCATTCACCTAGATCTTACTGCAGTACACCTTCAAGATTACTAGAACAGTTTATTTCAATTATAAACAGTAGTCTATTCCAAAGTTTCTCATATAACCAACTCAATATAAAGATTTGTTTTCTTAATAGTTTAACCATTACTACAAGGTAAGTACTGTCCACCATCATGACAGGAATTAGAGAATGAATTTGTCTAACTCTGAGACAATTGTAATTAGTATTGAAACTAAGTAAAGTCAACACAATTATGCACATGATGTTAACTAACATAAGTAATCATTGATTAAATATCCTTCCTAGATTTCACTTAGCACTATTGGTTTTGTCAAACACAACTGATTGGAATCAGATACAGAATATTAGCCCATTCACAATAGATCCTATGGACCCTTTTGATCACCATTTTATCCTTTCACATCACCACAATGTTTCCGACCCGTTCTTATTTGTTTTCAATCCCATAAATGCTTCCTACTTGTGAAGCTTATTGCAAACTTTCACTCATACTACTTTTGTTTCAATTAGGAGAATCTATTTTTAACCGACTCCAAAAAGGAAGATGTTCCTAAAGTCGACTGTATAGTAGTTTCAGCATACCATTGTCAGTCGTCAACCCAGATCTTAAAACCATTTTAATATTTCCACAACTCTTTAGCTGCATATGGCGGCCATTTTGTTGATGCTAATAACGACCTACAAAACCCGACATTTTCCTATCATTCCTACGAATTTTTCGCTAACAATTCGGCCATCTTGAGGAAGCCTAATGGCTCCCAAGTTACCCAACCCATTCTTATACCAGAGGGCCTATCAACTATCCTTTCTCGTCATCTTTTATGACGCTTACCGCGATGTTTGGCGCGAAAGCCCTAATCGTGATTTTACCTGCCTAACCAACGACTAAAATCGATTCCTATGCTTGTAATTTGGCTCTTACCACAGCCAACGTCGCCCCACGCTGTACAGTTCGGGCAGGGACCCTCCTAATACCTCCTATAGCCTGTACGTGGTCAGCCCTGCTTGGGAAGGGAACAGAGCCGACGCCCTAACAAAAGAGGCATGGAAAAAACGTGATCATAGACATCGAATCGTGACGGGTTACCCCACGCCGTTCGGATCGTTAGCTTTCACGTCCCGATCTCACACACGCTTTTCCCATATGGCTTTCTAGGCTATCTATTAGCAGATGCCCGCTTGACACACCATAATGCCAAACTCTGACCTAATCCCCCCAGGTTTTGACAAATCTCCCCTCGAGACACAAAGCTAACATTATATGCTTAGGCTGCAACTAAATTATCATAATCCTCAACAAATCGCATAACATCACAGCCGCTCCTCCCCTGACATCTTATAGAGATAAGTATGAAAGAGAGAAGAAAACTATGATCCCATACAACCGATGAAGACCCTGACAATACGATAGCAGTCCTATTCAAAACCTATGCCCTTCCTATTGACACTAACATCAATTCCGGGGCAGACCTAACTATATCAATTATGAATTTACTGGGGAATAAACTACATTACTTTGTGGTTTTTCGCAAACAAAATTTATATACATTAATCATGAACTTAATTATACCAGTTAAGCTCAGATTAACGCATTTCTAGCAAAAGATCGCGAGGAAATTTGCGGCCTAGCGTCAAAACCTCGAATTTCACTATCTTGCTGACTTCTTGATGTTTTCTGGATTTAAAGATATACTATTTCAATGATGCTTTCTTACAGAGAAAAGTTGGCGTCTTTTCTCGCTTCGGGGGTCCGTCTTCACCCGTCAGTTGCGATGATGCTAAGAGACCCTATCTAAGAAAAGTGCCCCTTATATAGAGCCATTCCCACGCATCCCCTCTAACACCGCGTCACCTAAAACATTTTCGTTCTATTTTCAAATTCCCTAACAAAACGCGTCTTCTTAAGCCTCGCACCTACATTTCATGGATGCCACACCTAAACTTTTCCCCTCTTCCCAAATATTAGGGTAAATTTTATATCCGTGAATAATAAAACTTTATCATATATTACTATATGGTTACGTATTTACTTTTATGATCAGTAACATAGTCCTATCTTGTCAAATTATTCAATGCTTTCAGCATTGTTCTCACTATGCCCTTTTATAATTTTCTAATTATTACAGAACAATCCCCTTTTTCACACGACAATCTTAATGTTTGTTATAAATAAAGTATTAATCTCTGAATTTCTAAGTTTACAGGGTTTGTGAACCGATGGCGCGGCCTCTTCATTCTCACAAGTGCCTGTATAAGCCCAGATCGAATAAATGATATTGAATTTGAATATTGAATTTACATGTAATAACTATACTAATAAGTTATTATTGTAAACTAGTCAATAATGTGATTTATATATTTTTTCCTCAAAATCAATAATTCGTATGACTACTTTGTCTAGATCCCATCTAATTAATAAATTTCAATTTGCTTTTCCCAGAATGACATAAATCTACTTTTCATATGTGCCTGTAAAAGCCCAGGCTAAATAAATTATACTTGTTGAATTTGAATATTGAATTTACATGTAATAACTATACTAATAAGTTATTATTGTAACCTAGTCAATAAAGTGATTTATATATTTTTTCCTCAAAATCAATAATTCGTATGACTACTTTTGTCTAGATCCCATATTAATAATTTCAATTTGCTTTTCCCAGAAAGACATAAATCTACTTTTCATATGTACCTGTAAAAGCCCAGACTGAATAAATGATACTTATTGAATTTGAATTTACATGTAATAACTATACTAATAAGTTATTATTGTAAACTATCAATAACGCGATTTATATATTGATTTTCCTCAAGATCAATAATTCGTGTGACTACTTTGTCTAGATCCCATCTAATTAATCATTTCAATTTGCTTTTCCAAGAATGACATAAATCTACTTAATTTAGTTCATCAAAATGCCTATTATTGAATTCTGATTAAAGTAACTATCCTATCCTTCAACTATTTTGTATACATTAAAACTATTATTTCCAAACAGACAGACAAATCATATGGGTATTTTTGGCATAGCAATTAGAATTTGGCAACACTTAGTCACTATCCATGTTCCCTCCAAGATGCGTCTCTTTTTTCTTATCTTAAAAACTTTTACCGTCTCGCTATTGGCTAACTCTGATTGGTTAGTCGAATAATGTAATGTCAAATTCAAATTCTAATTTTGACATATTAAAAGCCGGGCTATTCCAGCCAACCTTAAGCGAACTTAACTCGAACCGAATCCTATACGTTTTCCTCGTTAAAGTCGAAGTTATCGTTAAAGTTAGATAGCACAATCTATCCTAAAAAGTCATCATTATAATAAAGATTTTTGTTGTTTATACAATGACATCCTACGTCACCATGGCGATCGATCGATGACGCTACTTATTAGGTTCTGATTTAATTTAACTTGATTAATTTATAGTGATAGTTTATTCTATAATTCAATATCAGTTTGTAACGATAATTTAGTAAATTACCTTAATATTACAGAAGGATTGTTATTAAAGGAACTGTGTCTTGTTATTAGTTTCTACTTTCGTCACCCCGGCGCCACTATCTAATATGACTGATCTGACGTTGTCAAACCTATGTTATTGTTTTTTATAACCTATAAAGCCAATATTATTGTTTTCGTTGAATATCAAGTTTTGCTAAATAAATCGTGTTGTGCAATAACCTATAGAATATAGACATTATCTTAAATTTCCTGAAGATGATAAACAAAGTTTGTCTCAATCTTTTTTTTTTCATTACAAGAAATATTTGGAACATAAATATCATGTTTACTTTTTGGACTTTCACAAAGATTTACCATATAAATGGTGCTGTGCTGTGAATCTACAGAATATAGACATTATAGAAATTTTCTGATGACGATAAATAAGGTTAGTCTCAAACTTTTTTATGTAAATATAGAGAAACATTTGGAATACAATAACAGTGCAGTTTTGGACTGTTACAGTACGCGCCAATAGAATAAAATAAAATTATCGTTTGTGATTTGGCCACGAATCAATAGAACGCAATCAAACTGAAATTAATAGATAGTGAAATGATAATTGACAGAGACGCTCCCAACCCGTACTGCTGTCCATCGAAGTCATTTCCAACGTTTTCGACGCCATTAAAATTTAGATTGTGGCCATCAGTTGCTCGTAACCCGACTTAATGGCCGAGCTAATGCGCAAACATTTGCTGGTTCCAGGAGAGTGAGCAGACGAAATGCGAGATCGAAATGAGTGCGGGAATCATCACTTTTATTTTCGATTTTAGGGTAACGTCCGTCGATGACAGAGACAGAGTCGACTGCGAAACACAGGTGCTTTTTTATTGAAATAATGTATCACTAAGGTCTACTTGCAGGAAAATTGGCTATATCACGATTTTGTTAAATCTAGATTTAGCCCTACAAAAATGTAAAATATTTAAATCTATATTTAATATTTTGACACTTTCGTATGGGTAAAATCTAGATTTCATTAAATCGAGATTTAGCTAATTTTGCTGCAAGTGGGCCTAAGTCCTACGCCTAAAATTAATCTGTGCTTCGATCCATTTTTCATCTGATTTTCAGGTCTATTTCTATTCGTTTTTTATTGTCATTATTGGTTGAAAGGAAATGATTTAAAGTAACTGAAATGTTTTTTCATTATATGAACGACGAGAAATCTCTTAGCCTTCATCATACCTTATATTAACTATTGATAAGGCTTTAGATGGAAGCTCTCCCGGAATTCTCAACTACTGACTACTTCTTATCTCTAACTGTCGGAACACAACAATGCTGAAAACATTGTTGTTAGACTTATGATAAGATTATGGTAACTAGCCAGTCGCACACAACAAGTCCTATACCACTAACCAAACCAAATCAAACCCGGGACCCTTGGGTCTGATACCGGTGGTTGTTACCACTAGACCACAGAGGCGGTTAAATGTCTCATTTGAAGAACATTATTTACAAGTTTAATGCTCTGTACCCAAAGGGACTATTAGTTCTCAGTGGCTATACTGTGAAACAACTTTATAGTTAAAAGCTTTCTAGAAACTCATAACATACTCGTATCTTTACCTCACAGTCTTCAAATAGACCATTGTAATGGGGAACTAAGGCAACAGTATTTTGTTTTATTATCCTGCTCCGTTTGACAATTAGTTCCATCCAAACAACATTATTGGCACCAAAGTTTATGACGAGTCACTGGATGCGCATGTCCTTGCTTCAGAATTAGAATCCAGAGACAAATGTTTTAACGACACTGCTAAGGGATTGTAAATTTTAAGTCTCAGAATATGCGCTGTAGATGTTTGGAATAGCATTTGAGTAACCAGTCATTTAAAGGCAATCAAAGTTCGAAAAATCCTTATTTGCCAATTTGCCATACCTTTGTCGTGGCGTAGCGTAGCCATACCTTTGCCGTGGGACATTTTAATTTCAAAGAGAATAAAAAAAAGTCCTTCGTGGTCGGTGTCTTTTTAATTATACCTATGCTTGGAATTGGAATGGTTATGTAGTGTTTTGTTCGCGGTATCAAAACGACAAGTTACATTATTAGGTGCAAATTTTGAGCCCATTTTAAGGTTTTTACTATAGAGCGTTTTGAAGGTTTTTACTAAGAACCCTTAAGTTTTCTCCCACTTACCTTATGACTAGATCCAAAACATCTTCTCTGTCGAACACTTTGCAGTACAAGTGCAAAATCTTCAGGCAGGAGTACTGCAGACCAGACCAGCTGAGCTGGGCAGATTTCAAGGCTTCATCCCAAAGGCAGTTTTCGTGTCTCGACAGGCACAGCATGCCGTCGCGACCAGTCTCCGTGGGCGGCATTTAATGGTAGGCCTTCGACTAGGTCTTCAATAGATGGGCTGGTTCCAGCATTGGTGGAAGGAACTTCTTTAGACACTTGACAATCTTCTTTAAAACTATTTTTGCTATCAGATATTTTCTATTGTATAGTTATGTTTCTGAATTACTAGAATCGCTTCTAAACACTGTTTATATTACAATCTACAAGTCACTTTAAAGATTGTTTACATTACTAATATTGAGGCTATTTTCAATGTAATTTCAATGTGTTATTGTTGTGTTCGTGAAGGAAAATGGATTCAACTTGTCATGTTACATGAAATAATACCATTAGCAATTGATTTAGACTGTACTTTGCTTTGTACTGTTACGATGATTTGACCAATAAACACTTTAATACAAGACGATAACTATAAAGCTCGAAATGCCAATAATGGTTAAAATTACTAAATAATTCAAAACAAAGACCTTAAGCACGTATAACGAAATGGTGTGAAAAACAATTCATGAGAATTAACATACTAATTGAATAAAATGCTAACAGGAAATTTTGTCATTGTTGGAACAAGGAAAGCCACTCTGTGATATAGTTGTGAGTACTTCTGTGGCCTGGATAGGAAGTCCTAATTTAAACAATTCGTAGCGGCTATTGTCTCTGCTATGTTCGCTTTGGTTGGAGGTATAAATCCAACAACCAAGTTGTCTTTGGTCATTAAGAAATTAAACTACAGAGACCCAAAGTGCGTCTTGGCCTGCGATACTATTATAAATTCTGTGCCTGCGAGGACTTCAGGAAAAAGCTAAAAATCTATTAAGTTTTAAAGTTTTCTAAATTAATTAAATATATAATAGTTATTTGTTATGCAAGGCTGGAAAGTTGGTTATTCAGCGGCGTTACCTCTATTAAAAGCTAAGCAAGTGAAGGATCCTAGGATTGAAGCGAGGATTTCAAAGGTACAAGACGCTAAAAACTTTTCTGCCGAGCGCAACACACAATTTTTCACCTCACAATAGCGAGGAACATTTAATGGTTGTTTCCGCGGTCAACTTCCGGTAAAAAATTCTTTAAACATAAAGTTAATCTAAATATATCTTATTCTCGTTGTTTTAATTATATAAAACAATTAAATTATATAAAAGGGAGTATTATAGTTAATTCAAAGTTATTTAAAGTAGGAATATATTGTTACTGATAATTATCAATAAAAACGATTCCGTAAATGTTGACATACATGAGGTACAAGACAAAGACAATTTAAAAATAAAGATTTATGTCACGTTCCGAAATCCAATCATAGGTTGTAAAATCTCACCCAGCCTAATATATTGTTTTTTATAACAAATAGTTTAATCGCATTGTTATTGATGATTCAATAAACTAAAATAATATAATAAAACTAAAACGGAGTATACCAATTAATTTAAAGCTATTTAAAATAAGAATAAAATGTAACAAAAAAGTCAATAGTGCGATTCGGAACGCATTATGACATATTTTTAGGTATTAAATTAAAAAAGTACTTTGCCGCGCTAGGTTGCAAAAATTGACAAAACCTCCTTTTCAGAGCGTGTGAAGGTGAAAAGTAAATTGTATCATTGTCGCATACAAAAAATTATTTTCAATTCACGAAAACTCGGTTTCAATGCCCTCAACTCAGCCTACTCGTGTCAAAAGACGGCGGCGGAAGACTTGGAATTTAACATATTTTTAAGATTAATGCAGTATCATTGTTGATTCAACTTTGTCAGTTCATGCTTTCAACCTCTCTTCACTTGCAGTGGCCTAAGTAATAAAGTTGACAAGTTCAATAGTGGCAAGCGGAACTATCATGTTTAATCTAAATGCATTGTTTTAACTTTATCTCTCTACTGAGACTTAAAAGGTTCTCATCCAGATGTTAGATAACATTCATGGATTTTAAGTGACTGAAAAGCTTTTTATGATTAACCACATTTACTTGGAAACAATGTGTTTACTTGGTTGAGGTGGTCAAGGACTTTAAATATGAAGAAAAATCTTTTCGACCAAATCTTTTTCGGAATATTATAATTGCATATAATAATTGCATACAATCACACCAATTAAATATGTATTTACAAAAAATATATATGTATGTATTTACAAAAAAGTATATAGGTAAGTATGTTTATCCGTTATCTAGTATCCATAACACATGTTCTTGATGAAACTTAGCCCACGTTAAGTTTCATCAAGAACATCTGTTATAGATACTAGATAACGGATAAACATACTTAACTTACCTATATACTTTTTTGTAAATACATACATAATAGGTATACATATTAAACACCCAGACCAAGACAAATAGACATGTACATGCTCACAAATATTTGTCTTGTCCGGGGATCGAAACCGGGACCTCTGGCGCAGAAGGCGGGTTTAGTACCCCTGCGCTAACAGGGGGCTAATTGTCTAATTTAAAATCTATCGCAATCCCTTTCAATTCGTAATTTGAAATATATATTTAGGTCGTCACTATTTGACATTTGAAAGGGATTGTGATCGGGACGCGTTTTAAAAGGCATGGAATAAGCGAAATTGAACTGCCTAAGCAATATGACAGGCGAAAATATCACAATCACAATACCTCTGAAAGGGATTGTGATAGATTTTTAAATTAGACAATTAGGGGGCAGGTTGTCATATTAGCCATAGATAATAAAAACAAAAATCTTTTGTAACGTGATATCTACCAAGTGCAAGTAAATATTTGTAATTTTCGAGATAAAACCCAACGTTGGTAAAGCAAGGTGAAGTTTAGATTACTACGAATATTCCGGTAGCGAGAAAGCGATTTATTTTAAAATTTTAAGACTGGTCGTAAAAAAGTACTAACTTTCATGAAGGTAGTTACTAGCTAACCCATCATTTTATAGCATGCTCTACATTTATTGCGATTCTGACACGATAGTGATTGAAGAGCACTTCTATGGTACTCGGTTGTTTGTTGAGTAAACATATTTTTTATACTTATGGTAAATTTTAAATAGAAAAATATTGGAATAAATTAACTCGGCCTCAAGTGAATTCTCAGACGGGAATCGAACCCGCGACCTTTGGAAATCCGGTCCAATGCTCTCCGGTCCGGATTTCCAAAGGTCGCTGGTTCGATTCCCGTCTAAGAATTCACTTGTGGCCGAGTTAATTTTTTTTTTCAATATTTTTCTATTTAAAATTTACCATAAGTATAAAAATAGCATTGAAAAATGCAAAAATTACAAAATCATCAAATATTTTTTCCAGATTCTACCCTACCTAACTATTTAACTATAATAGCTACAAATCATTAAAACCTCTTTTCCTTGTTCTGGGATTATAGCCCTTCTATCGTCTAATTTTGACTTAGGACTGTTCAGAATTGTATTAAACCTACATAATACGACCTCATTGTGCCGTGTGGTGACGGCCTAAGAATACAAGTGTCCCCACTCCCTTACACGCCTGGGATGTCGTAAGAGTCGACTAAGAGGCTCGACGCATTGAACACCTGTGCGAGAGAAGGAAAACTTGAAACAAACCCTCTACCAAACCGTCTGGCCAGCGTGGTAGCAGTAGGCTAATAGCCTCCTATGAACGCCACAATAGGCGTGAGCTAGGAGAGGCCTATGTCCAGCAGTGGACGTCCACAGGCTGATGATGATGATGATACGACCTCAATTGCGATGGTTAATGAATGAAATAGCTAATCTATTGGTTGGGATGGAAGTGCAGGGACGGTTGACAGGAAAAGATCTAAGTACTTGAGTTTTGGCATAGAGTTATTTGAAAGGGCGGTGATTAAAATAGACTACTTTTTATCCCGATATTCCCACGGGAACGGGAGCCACGCGGGTGAAACCGCAGGCGGAAGCTAGTCATAATATAATGGAATAACTGTCTTACTGCGACCTTTTCTATATATATTATATATATATATACAGTAGAATCGAAGAACTTACCGGTTGACCAGTAGAATCTTTTTAGATAGAGCGTTGTTTTAAAAAGGAATTAACCGCCTCTGTGGTCTAGTGGTACAACCACCAGTATCAGACTCGGGGGTCCCGGGTTCGATTCCCAGCGGGGGTACATATTGTATTCGGTTTGGTTGGTGGTAGGACTTGTTGTAAGTCCCTTGCTACCACCATCTTATCTAAGTCTGACGCCATAACAACAATGTTTTCAGCATTGATGTGTCGACAGTTAGAGATAAGATAGCCAGTTCCTCAGTGATTTAGGATTCCGGGAGAGCTCGCTTCCATCTTCAGCCTTATCAATTCCTTACATCTGGTATGATGAAGGCTAAGAGTCTTCCCGTCTAGAATTCGGATTTATAGAAAAAAAATATTACTAATAAAAGAACATTTATACATAGGTCTTTCACTTGAATTATACATTATTGCTTTAACCATAGTAGGTACCTTAGTACTTTACAAAAAATCTCTACTGTTCGACTGATCTAGTTCCTATCCTAGATTGTAAAGGCAGATTGCGAAGTTAATCTATTTTTTGAGCAGGAGAGAGCTACGAGTACCTGGGCCCCTAGCCAAAGTAACAATTCAAAAACGATAACGAAGTTCGAAAATAATTAAATGTATGGGATTGGCGGATTGGCATAAGCCGCGCTAAATCACGTGGTCTTACCGCAAGTTAATTGGCGCATGTAGACAATAACGAATCGAATTATCGTTTCGCTACATTACGATGTTACTTTGTCTACGGGCCCTGTACTGTAGAGATCTGTAATTTAATATCTAATATTTATGTAATTTTACTAAAAATAAAGCTAGGTAGGTAAAATGGGCACGATTGATGCAAACTTCTAGTCTCAGATTAAGATTTCCTTATATGTGGTGCAGTGCAACGCCAATATGGAAAGCAGTTTTAATGATGTAAACTGCTATATAAGCCGGTAATTGGCTTATAAATAAATAAGTAGGTGGTTTTATTTACCATTTTCTTTAACTCACTAACTTACTATGTAATGTACCTACTTAATATAGGTATCTCCATCGGAATATAAGTACATAAATATTGACACAGTATTTAGGTACCTCTATTTTTCTCTCTACTTGTATGTAAGTGGGTTAGTAATAAGTAAAACTAAGTGCGAAGATATTGGTTTGCAATTTCCCGATCTTGTCGATTCATTTTCTCAACAAATGATACTTACTAAGCCGTTCTTACATGATTGGTTCCGTTTTATACATGTATATTTACGCGTTTTTTAAATAAATTGTTTCTTCTTCAAAGTTTCATTGATTGACTCGGTCGTCGAACCACAGAGCAATTTCTCCGCGACACAGAGCAATAAAAATGTCGACGAGCCACTAACTCCGAAATTCGTCTCGTAATTTCACATACCACCTTTTTCATTCAAGAAATAAATGTCTCGGCTCGCTTGTCATGTTAAAAGACGAAGTACTTTTTTTAAAATAAACACGTGATTTTTTATTACGGGCATTAGAAAAGAATTATACATTTAATGTATTTGGAGATAGAAATTATTTGCGAATTACATTTTGAGACTGATAATTGAAATTGTGATGATTTACCCTACTTACCCTAACACAATTATTATTTTAAGAGGCTAGTTAAGGCCAGGAAATTGCGATGACTCTGATATTTGCGTTTAGGTATAGAATTTGTTATTTGTACTTCCATTCTATGACTTCTATCAGCTGTAAGGACCAATTTAAAAAGAAACTGTCGCAAAATAGCAGCTGTGCTCATTTCCTAATCATATTTAGCGATAAGATACCATGACACCATGTATTGGATATGGCTAGGTCTACCATATTTTCCGGAATTTTCAGGACAAATCAGGGGGCTAATTGTATAATTTTAAAATCTATCGCAATTCCTTTTAATTCGTTATTTGAAAGATATGAACATACTTCACATTTGATAGGGATTCTCATCGGGACGGGTTTGAAAGGTAGGTATTGAATAAACGAAATTAACTGTCTTAGCAAAGTGACACACGAAAATATCTTTCAAATGTATGGACCAGTGTTAAATGAAGTGTCATTTAAAACATAATTCGTTCCGAAAGGGATTGCGACTATAAGTTAAGGAATTCCATACATCACTATTATAATTACAATACCTTTAAAACGGACAATTAGGGGGCAGGACATTCTTATACCGATTTTGAATTTATCCTAAACATAAAAATAGTAGATTCCCATAAATATAATTTCTCAACAAAATGTATAAACTCAAAAATTTCAAGTTTCGTATCGTTTAATACATTGTTGTCAGTAGGACAAATGGATTTTTCAGCCATATCTTCCATATTTTGTTGGCAGTTTACTTGTTAAATTTAAGAAAAATAAATGTCTATCGTCGTCATAATTCTTTGTAAACATAACAAACGAGACCCACCGAGACCTACGAGAAATCACCTGACTTATTTTGGTCACCTGCGCTTGTACGGTCATCATAAGTCACCATCGAGAACACTGCAACAAAGCAGGTCAAGATGAGCGTAAGACGTTTGCAAAATGATGTAAGGTTTCCAACAATACTATTAGTAGGTCGTAACTACTGCGACTCACTGGTGGTTGACTTAGATTTAAAATAACCGACTATTTAGTAAAAGCGACTATTTCTGCGATGTAAAAGCTAAGATCGCCAATATCAAAAAGCAAATATGAAAATGAAACAGACTATGCAGCAAGACTTAAAATTCTCATTGAAAATAAATTGATACCCCTTTAGAGTTCGAATATATTTTTGTAACAGCTGAAAATATTTTCTTTTATTATTATACATAGTTAAACAAAATATAAAATACTTGATCAAATTCTCTGAAAAGGATCACGTAATAAACAATATTACTAACCAATTCAGGTTAATCTGCATACGGACACTTTATTTCAATGCCGATTTCAATCACCGTGTCAGCGTTTGACAATATAACGCCTACCAAAGGAACTCTCAGCTAATCTCTCGCCTAACTGCCTTACCTACAAGGCCGGGCCAGTAATGAACTAACCAATTTGCAGTTAGGAGTCGCTAAGGCTATCTGTACAATGAGACTGATTTACAACGACATAATGACCATTAACCCCTGCTGAGTCGGTTGTCTGACATAAAACTTAGTATGTTACCCTTGTTTAAAAGGACCGTAACGACATTATTACTTTATACTAACATTTAAAGCTAAGCTTTTAATATTCTGGTATGTGGGGCTATTGTCAAAGAATATATACACTTATGCAATAAAACTAAACTAATGAAAGACCTTTCAATTCCCATAAAAAAATCACTGTTACCTGTTACCTGAAGGTTGACTGGCAGAGAATACTTTTAGTATTAAGTTCGCCTTTTGTACTTTACTTTGTGTATTTTGTACGATAAAGTTCAATAAATAAAATAAATAAATAAAAACCAGTGTTTGTACACTCATTCTATTTCAGCATAGTATCATAATCGTGTAAATTCTAAAACCGTGGTGGCAGTTATTTATAATGCTCTCGCTATTGTACTTGTTTACACATTAATGCTGTAATAACAGTCATAATGTTTACGATCAATTATATCATGGTAATGAACAAGGTATTAAGCTATGATAAAAATCATTTAACGCCCTAGGGTTGGGTTGGGCCACCTTGACCTGTGAATTCGACACAAATCACATGTTACGTTAAAAAGCTTTTATGTTATTATAAATCGGATTAGGTATGTGAAATTTTAATACTAATAAAGTGGCAATTTATCTTCAGTGCCGGAACTGCCGGATGACATTCGTGAATTTTATCCTCAAACCCTAAATTATTATCTATAGGTATTTCCCTTTGATGGCCAAACGCACTTCAATAACTGTTCTATTACAAGATTAGTTAAGATTTATAAATTTTTCAAAAACAGATTTTTTTGAAAAAAATCAACTTGTCTCAATATTACAAGTTTCCGTTTGGGCAAATAATTGATCGACATTTTCTAATAAAATTTTATACTAATTCTTAGACAAGCGAAAGCGTTAAAATTAATAAGGTTAAATTGTAAATGAAAACCTCTTATTAATATAACCAGATTTCCGCCCGCAACTACGTCCGCTAGGAATTAGGTTACAATACAATCCCGTTTTATTCCCTATCCCGTTGGAATATCAAAAATCCTTTCTTGGTTAACTCAGCACTAAAAAAGGATTTTTTGTACAACCACGTAGGCCGACGCCTAAGTCGTTAAAGGATCCTGCATGCTTCGTTTCAGCTTCAGCCGTTTGGGCTGTGCGTTGTCTATCAGTCAGTCGCACGCGCATACGCACGCCCGGTATTGTTTTATCAGTATAAGAAGATAAAAGATAATATTCCATACTGTTTTCGGACCCTCATAACTTTTAGTATCACAAACCGGATACATACTAAACTATGTACAAAAATCTGCAGCACATTTATGAGTGAACACATATCTAACGGTAATGAATATTTTTAAACTTCTAAATAGCATTCATAGACAAAATAGTCGACTCATTCAGCTCTACTGAAGTTGACAGAACAATAGGTGCTAGTGATGTTACAGTTATATGATTAACAAGAAAGTTGTTTCTTCTAAGTAATGCTTACACAAAGAAGTTGAGCCTTTTCGAATTTCAGACAGGTCTTTGTGTTCATAAGATTTCTTTGATTATAATAAAATAGAGCAGAAATCTTTACAACTAATAATGTGAATACGATAATACGTATGAAAAGGAAAATTCCTTATCATATTATAACTTTCTTAACTTTGCATTTTACATTGCTATTTTTATGTGATAAATATTAAACATGAAAATAACAACCTGTCTCATGTCTCCCTGACGGGATTGGAACCCGCATCTTTGGGAATCCGGCCCAATGCACTAACCAATTATACTACAAAGACCTATGAAGACACGTCGAATTTTTTTAGTATATTCACCTTTCTACGGTGTCGGCCACCGTCGTTTCATCAATGAGAGTAATATCCTCGCATTCGAAAGAAACATTTTTACAAATGTTTGACTAGCGGGCTTTTTAATTAAACAGCGGGTTTGAATCCCGTCAGGGCGACATGAGACAGGTTGCTTTTTTTCTAGTAATTTTCTTGATTACATATAAATAGCATTGTTAAATGCAAATTCAAAATGTTATAATTAGTTGGCTGTTTATCTTAATCGATAGTCTCTGTAGCATAATTGGTTAGTGCATTGGGCCGGATTATCAAAGATGCGGGTTCGAATACCGTCGGGGCGACATGAGACAGGTTGTTTTTTCTAGAATATTTTCTTGTTTGATATTTATTCTCTATCTTGTTCCCAAAACACAACCAAAATTATGACGGGGCTTCACCTGGAAAATGCTGGTAGATAGATACGACGATGTTCTTTGTATTTGAAATAATAAATCTAGTAGCATTCTTTAACCTGGCAAATAACGATGATGAGAGACGAATGTTTATTTTATGTACAATTTGGTAACCAAACATTTTTCGCTGCCTCTTAAACACGTAAACATTTTGTCATAATGGGTAGAACCTAGGCAGACGCAACATAAACATTCGGGCTAATACAACAATAATCAAAAACACATTTATAAATGATCCTTTATATTTCATGGTTTATAAATAGAAAGTTTTTCAGACACCCAAAGAAATGTTTTTAAGTACCTTTACGAAAAAAATCTCTATAATAAGACAAATCTTTTAAATTCACACCAATGTATATGCTAAAATATATTAACAGAATTACAAAATTCTCATCATATGAAGAAGACAACTCACAGTTTCATTCATATTTAAAACCTAATTGTTTTCAAGTAACGAGGTAGTACAGTTGGTGGCATAAAATGCATTGTATTTGTTTAACAAATGAATAACATCGAGAATGATATGAGCCAATTAGCGAGAGAAAACAAACAGTAGCGTTACGTCGATGTTTAGTATCGCCGCCTGAGTGGTCACGTATGCGAAGACCATCTCTAACGAACGTTTTATGAACTTGCTAATGCAATAGGAATTGATTTTAAAGACATTGCACCTTGTTATAGACAATTTAATATCAACTGTTATCAAAGTTTAAGTTTTACAAGAAATCATCGACTTTATTAGGATACTAGAAGCTTGAGGTTTGACGAAGATCAAATTTGGAGATCGAAGATCACTGTAATAATCGCTTCAATACGTTAACTATGCTATGCTTTATCACTTTCAGGGAATTGTACTATAACAACTAACCTTATAGTTTTTGAAATGCAATGTTTTTATATTGCTTTTACTGCAATATTATTACGTAGGCTATTGAAATAAAAATACCTTCTCTTCGACCGAACCGAAGCATGCAAAATGTACGAAAATATTAGTGTTAGTATCAGGTGTAGTGTAGAGTACCAATGACACATTTAAACGCACTTTAATAACTTGTTTAAGGAACAGACTCAATGTTTGCAGATTCCGACACGTTGTTTTTCTTTTGTGATATGTAAACGTAAATGACATCACGTGATATGATCCAGGAAAGGTAAGCACAGACGGACTTTAAAATATGGGAAAATGAAAACCTATGGGCTAATCGCGATAAAAAAAACAGTTAGATAAGAATTGGACTACAAGATTTACGGTATTTTCTTGGTTATTGAAGTTGGAGTACAACATAATTGTCAAATTAATAAGTTCAAGCGACGCAACTTTTTGGATTGATGTTTAGCTTTAAACGGAATTAAATGTTTTTATGAAAAATGTAGGATGAGATGAGAATTGAGATATAGGTAATTAAATTACCTAACAAAATGTTGAGTTTGATAAATTTCTTTTACTGGTGAACCCGTTACATACTACATGATCTAATCACTGGGAAAACTGCACTTTTTAGCTAAAAATGCGACTCTATCTTTTGAAGGGGTTGTTTTATTATCTCAATACTTTGGTCATTTAGATGGCACTTAAAGGTTTCTATTTTCAACTACTGCATGTTGTCTTGACTGACAAACCGCCTTAAGTTACTTTTGATGCACTTTTTGTGCAAATCTAACTTCGATCACATTCTCCGTTCTCTGAACTCCTTTGGTTGTTATGACTATTGGTACCGTCAACCAGGCGAAATAAAGTTCACTTTTCCATGTTTTACAGGAACGAACGCTTGAGCCTTGTTTGATATTTGAAGTTCTGCATTGCAATTGAAACGATACGGTAATCCTGCAGTCGAGTTATGTGAACAATTCCAGAAGCTAAGTCGAAAACTCCATAACATCGGCTGAGTCAGTGGCGAAAGTCTGACTCACATGAATAAAGTCCTTTGCCATGTGCCGATGCTGTGTGTCATTTTGTGTTTGAAAATACTGGTTAACTAAGCAGGTACAGTCAACAGCACGTGAAGCTTAATTCTTGCACAACGAAAACTACTGCTAATTAAGAACGACCGACGGCATAAGGACTAAGGACAGACGCTCTCAATGTCGTCTGCAAAACCTAATCCTCTATTGCTGTAATGTATCTAGTTTAGAAGATTTCTAGTTTATTTGTCATTTGGTTTTTTACAACAAAATTATGCTATTTTTTATTTTCTCGGGTTTTTAATAGTTATGATACTTAAATTATTATAAGATTTTAGTTTTAAGTGTAGGTGCTAGTAATAATAGGAAAAAAAAACTTAAAGTAGAATGCCTTGCCTGGCACCGACTCCAAAAGGCTTAAGTATTTTTGGCTTTTTAGCTTTTGAAGTCGGTTTTTTACCGCAGATTTTTATTTTATACTTTTTAGTGTCTGTAATAGGTTGTTTTTGTAAATTACATAAATTTATTTTTAGATAAGATCAGGGTTTCATGTACATTATACAAAACATCGTCAAAATTACATCGTTTAACTTAAATAACAAAATGACATCGTCCAAGTTAGCAAAAATTCTCAAAATATAAAAAACTGCTGTGCCAAACTGATCCAAATTTTTATGGGACCAAATGGCAACTATTCCGCATCGAACAAAAAATAATCCCGTAAATCAGTTCAGAAATCTCCGCCTAATCGATGTACACACATAAAAAATATATATATATAACGACCGAATTGAGAACCTCCTCCTTATTGGAAGTCGGTTAAAAATATCATTAAACAAGCGCGTTAGGTAATACATAATGTAAAATTTGGTAGGGTTCTTGCTTTAAAATTTTGGTTTGGGTTGGTTAGGCATTGGCTTCTGATGACCTAGGTAATAGTATTTTAAAAATAAAGATGCCAAATACCTACTATTTTATGTAAAATAGATAATATACCTACATAACTTTCAATTTAAATACTACATTTAACTTTGTAAATTTACCCTAACAGAGTCATGTTTATGGGACTTTATATTGTAAATTGTAAAATATCTATAATACCAACATGTTGCATTAATAAATGAATAAATAAATTAAATGTTTTAAAAAGACTGGACACAAGCCTGAAACTACGAACATTTCTGAGCAAATGCGAATGTATGGTCACCCTATTCCTGAAGTTAGGTTAGTTAGTTAGTAGGTAGGTATGTACTTTTGTCGTTAGTAGGCCTAGGCTAAATTTTTAAATTTAGATACGTATGAAAATAATTATGCTGGTAGGCATGAGCCTACCTACTACCTAAACTACATAATCGCAGAATAAAAATATTTGGTGAACTGTGAAAACGTTTCTTTAAGAGGTAGGTATTTAGAGCGGTGTTTAGATTAGATCTTCCTTGTATCGTTTTTAACAGCACAGCTGCACAGTACAAATTAGGTAACTATTTCGGATTGATTAGGTACTTGCCTATTTACTTATTCATTTCAAATAAATTGCAACTTACCTTTTGAGTATTACTTATTAGGTATGTTAATGTTTCCATAAATGTGATATTATTAGTCATTTCGAATAATTATTATCAACTTTTATCGGTCAATTCACCGTCATTTCCTTCACGAACACAAAACAAATGACAAATAAATGCTACAATGAAAAAAAACACAATCACTCGTTTTACCCGATAATTCTTGCTGAATACACAACACTACTATTTTAATTCATTAATACCTTGTATGTCACTTAAAAACTTTTTGATTATAGATTTGTTTTGTTTTTATTTTTTCGCGAGTTCGTATCAGCGAGCGCTCAAAGCAGTGCGGCTGCGTTCCGAATCGAATGACAAATGCGCGTCACGCGTCGGTCGCGTCCGTCAACTCAACGGGTTGCTTGCTTTGCTTGCTTTTGCTTCTTGAACGTTTTGTTTACAAAATTACAATCGAGCGCGCGGCGCGCGTTTTGCTCACTCAAGTTCAAGGGACGAAATACGCGCGAAAAAACCATAACAAACATTCTCAAGATTAATTTAGTTAGGTTACTTTTGTTTTGATTTATTTATTTTTATTTTATGTGTACAGTGTAGTAGGTTTGTTGCTAATGACTAATGAGGGAAATGGTATGGTGGTGATGTCATAGTTCATTACCCACCGCACCGCCCCGTGATAACACCTAATACTTTAACTCGGTACCTACAGTGTATTTCAATGAGGTACTTATGTAAATTTAATTATTCTATTTTAATTTGCGATGCTATTTTATGTTTTAAAGATTTTATATTCAATGACGAAAAATTTTGTTTATATACCTAATGTCTTGCACGTTTCTTTGCTCTCTAAAGGCATCTGCAGAAAACCAGTGGCGTGGTGACGGTAACGTTATCATGGCTTATACTGAGCAGAGGCCTATTTGGTACATAGGTTAATATTCTATTTTTTTATTTTTTATAAAAATGTTTTTGTGTATGTTTTACCTGTACCAAATAAACGCTTTCTTTTCTATTCTATTCTATTTTAAATAGCAAATAAAATTAATAAAACAAGGTGGTTGCAATTTGCAATAGCTAGCTAGTCCTAGCCTAGACCTGTGCGTAACTCTCCTGTAGGTATCTACGAATGTATCAGTTTTTATCTTGGACGAAATTCATCCAAGGTTTATATCTTTCTATCCTCAACAACCCGACGAGGCACATATTACTAAAACTTTATGATTTTCGCCAAAACGTCATCTTTTTGACAGCACGTAAGAAGCTTCTTGCTGTGTCGTAAAAGGGGACTAGGGGACAGCCTTCAGGAGACGGGCAGCAGAGCGTCTCCTACAAACTTGGCCATACTGCGATCGCCAACCCGCTGCCAAGCGTGGCGATTATGCCCCCCCTTTTTGAGGGAGGCCTATACCCTTGTTGGGTCTTATGTGGTTGAGACGACGGACGTAAGGTAGTTACAGTACATACAACAGCACGTCGGGATCGGGAGTTAAATGTTTTTTTCAGTACCTACACGCAAGTGTGCACTTGTATGCTGTTGACTGTACCTACAATTAAGAATCTTATTAGTCTAGCTAGACCACTGTTTAGGCTTCAAATATGTACCTAAATTGATAGGTAATAAACGAAGTCAAAACTTTGTAAATGCTAAAATACAAAATATTTGCTTGCTTCTACTTCGCATAGATAGGTACAGTCAACGGCAGCTACGGTTTCCTTTTGAACATTTGCACTACGAAAGTCGCCGCTATTGCGACCGAAACGCAAGGGCGCTAAGCCGTAGCTTCTGTCGACTGTACTTCACTTTTCACTATTAGATAAAAAATTAGGTCGCAATTAGGTGTTATCTTATCTCTCATACACCTGCTCATCTAATACTTACTACGTATTCAGCTTATATGACTATTCGATTTTAGTAGGAATAATGGAAAAAGTTTTCAAGTTATATTCCTATTTAAAGCGCGAAATTAGGTACCTATCTAATGTGTTTATTAAAAGTACTTATAATGTCGCGGTAATACATAAATCATCATCGTTAGTATTTATAATAAGTATTAAAGTTATTTGGTTCATTAACTATTTATTCTGTGCTACAATTTATAATTAATAAAATACATAAAATACTGAAATTTTTTCAAGCGACTGCTATCTATCGTAATTACTATAAACTTCAATCTATCATTTACAGAAGCATTGTGTGTGCTTTATCTTGTTGCAAGGTCTAGCTACTACGCAACAGATGGCGCTAGCATAAAAGTACCTAAACAAAATTTTAATTACACGAGAGCATAAGAAGAATCAATCTATAATATTTAAATTTAAAGATAAAATTAGTCATAAAGAGAAAAAATAAATATATAGTAAATCACAGCTTAACAAATTAAAAGATGCTTTAACTTCGAGATGAGTTATTAGAGATGAAAGAAGATATTTTAAATTGGCAAAGAAATTAAATGTAATATTGGCAAAATTGGCTCATGACAATTAATTGTGAAGTGAGTAACGCACGAAATTAATAACCTATCTGTAGATATGGATTGGGCTATCTGAGATAGTTGCCTAGGATATTTTTGTTAATATGACCAAAATAACAACGGTTGCTAGGCAACGAAGCCAGCATCCTAGGCAACCAGACATATATCTATAAATATCTAAAGACAGGTTATTAATTTCGGCCGTGAGTCTGTCGTGAAGGAAATTTCTGCTGTAACCAAGTTTCAAGAAGATAAGTTGCTAAAATTTTCCAAAGTAAAAAAATGTTTACTTACAAAGCAAGAGGCTTAAAATTTTATTTGAGCGACTGATAAAATATAACTTGGATGTGATAGTAAAATACAGTAAGTATAAAAAACATTAAGTCAGTAATTCTACTTAACAAACATGCAATAACATTACTTTCAACCTACTAATATTATAAATGTGAAAGTAAGCATGTCAGTTTGTTTATTTGTTTGTTCCTCTTTCACGCAAAAACTACTGAACGGATTTGGATGAAATTTGGTATGTAGAGACTTAAGTAGTAGACACATAGGTTACTTTTATCCAGATATTCCCACGGTAACGGTAAACACGCGGTAAATTATTATAAATGCGAAAGTTTGTAAGGATGTTTGAATGGATGTTCGTTATCTTCCACGCAAAAGCTACAGAACCGATTTGGATGAAATTTGGCATACAAATAGAAAATAGCCTGGATTACAATATAGACTTCGTTTTATCCCGATATTCCCACGGTAACAGGAACCACACTGGCGACCGCAAGTTGATAATAATTATGGACCTCATCATTTACGATAGGCACTGTGCAATTAAGAATTTCGATATGTTATTTCTAGAATCTAAATTAGAATTTTTGTTCTCCAATTTGTATTATTAATTTAGTCTAAATTGTTTTATATGCTGCGATAGATACACAGACATTATTTGGCTTAATCCCATAAATATGTATGTTCTTACCTATGTAATAATTAACTATGGAAGTACCTAAGGAATTACATAACGCAAATGTCTTATTTTCGAGAAAGATAAAATTGAACCATATATGATCGGCTCTTTATCACTTAGTATCTATGTCGGCAAAAAACTGTCATGTTAAATTTATCACGATGAATTGACACTTACGACACAAAAGAACTGATGATAAACTTTTCAACGAATAATCTCTTACGAAGGTTTTATCAATATCAAAATAATACCAACTAAACGAAATGGTGTAAGTAAGCGCAGTGAATTAAAAAGAAAATACTTTGCTTGCTTCGTTCGCTTTGTCCACTCTTTGTCGTAGTTACAAACATCTTTTCCTTAGCTGACCGAATTTTAATTAAGCGTCAGTTTCCAGTACTTGACCAAGGTCCATATTATAAAAAAAAAACAACACATTATTTATTAATCATTACATTTACCTACATTATACTTACGGTAAAGTTTATTTGCCCTTGTGTCTTAATCAAATATGGATCTACTCTCTTTTATTACCCAATTAAATATAAAATGAGTAATTTTAGCTATAATCTTTTAAATTACCATAGATATCTTTTTTTTTTATTAAACAATACATTTACTTTTCTATTACTTATGCTATGTAGTGTAAGAGAAACCAGAAAGGTTTATTCGTACACTATCATCTAAATAGATAGGGGGTATCCTATCAGAAACGTACGGTATGTTTTTAAAAATTAAATATTATTATTTTTAAATATCCCCACCAATGTCTAGTTCTCTACACACTTGTGTTCTTTTTGATCAATGTCTAATGACATTTACCTACAAAGAGATGCGGCTAAATCTGATCAATTATAATTTGGGTCTTGGCCCGTTATAAGTGTATTTTAATATTTTTAACGCGTTTGTTTCGTGGCATATCGCTCCATAATTAACAACCGCAATAACAACAGAGGGCTTAGTGTGAATTTGCAAATGTCCAAACGTTACTATCGCGTGAGAGTAAAATTTTGACAGAGAGCCTTGATGCAATGGGAATAAGGTTGAGAATTAAACTCTATTCGCAAACTGCGGCGTAAACGAGTAAGGTGAGAAAACTCACACTAAGCTTTTCTCACGGCAAATAGAAGTGTGCGATCCCGATGGGATCTTCATTAAAATTTAATGTAGATTTGTTTTGGTAATTATTCTTGGTTTTAAACGAAATCGAAGGTGGTGCTTATTGTAGACAGCTGTGAACTTTTCGTCATTTAATTGGCTCCTACTGCTCGTCTTTTGGATGTAAGAAACAAAATAAATAGGTTAGAAAAAGTTAAAAATCCTTCAGTAAAAAGTATTTCTAATGTGAGGAGATTATAGCTAACTTTCGTTTGATGATAGATAGACTGTTATATATATATATATAATACTAGCGGCCGCTCACGGTTTCACCCGCGTGGTTCAAGTTCCAGTGGTAATATCGGGATAAAAGTATCCTATGTTCATAACCAGGCTATCTACTATCTGTGTACCAAATTTCATCCAAATCCGTTCAGTAGCTTCGGAGCCTATTTAATGCAAACAAACAAACAAATCTTTCCTCTTCATAATATTAGTATAGATTACAATGTACAACATATTAACTTGGTTCTGCAAGTAAGCCAGTGGTTAATCTTGAAACTAAAGTCCATTACAAAAAGATAACAGGGTTGCTGTACAACAATTAGTATAGTATTTTTTTAATGACGCCCTGTTTGACTAAGCCCACCTTCAGCGCCAGAGGTCCCGGGTTCGATCCCCGGACAAGACAAATATTTGTGTGCATGAACATGTCTATTTGTCTTGGTCTGGGTGTTTGATATGTATATTATGTATGTATTTACAAAATATAAGTATATAAGTATGTTTAACCGTTATCTAGTATCCATAACACAAGTTCTTCGTGAAACTTAACGTGGGCTAGATAATTTGTGTGGTTGTATGCAATTATTTATTTATTTATTTAATGAACACTTCTTGGAACACAACAATTTGTTTGTACGTTTACTGATTTGATTATTAATAACAATAGGTAGGTATATGTGTGATGATCCTACTTAAGCAATTCTGTTTATTATTCATGATAGAAACTCAAATGACGAATGCGGAAAAATATATTACTTAAACATTTTCATAGATGGGTTGTCTATGCCTAGTTTAAAAGATGAAAAGACTATCAAATTAGTTATTAAGTTTATTTCTTATACAATCAGACAGTCTAGTCGCATTAAATAGTTATTTACACATTTATAAACATTTGGCAAAAATAAATGGCTTCATGGTAATGTAGTAATTAAGAATAAATTGTTTACAAAACCTTATTAACTTAGAAAGTTAACAATAATGAGGCACTAAAAAGACCTTTTAATGACAGTCATTACATTATTAACATAAATCTTCAGTCCTAACAAAACAAGCACATTATCCAATTCAACATCTTTGTAACAAAGGCTCAGTCATAAATTGGAATGAATCATTTCTGAGGATGATTTTAAAGCTTCCATTTCGCATAACATAAGTATGGAACTATAGTTTGAGCTAAACATGTATCGCAAAAATAACTATCGCTATGTACTATAAGATAATTGGCTACGACTATATTTGTCTTTCTTAATGTTATAGATAGATGTTTGAAATTATTGTAATGTGTATTTATTATCTTTGCGTGATAGAATGCTATACAACATTTTGATTTCTTATCTTCAGTTTCTTGTACATAGGTCTTGCCACTTTTTCCTAAGGTTTTTATGTTGTTAATTCGTTACTCAGTTATGTTACTTTATCATCGGGATGAAACCCTAACGTTTATTCTTAATCTTGCAGTCAGCAGACCAAATACAAGTAGGTAGTGCGAATAGATCAAACCTCACTATATCCAAAATGCAAGAACTCACATTACAAACATTATACAATGTAAACAAATGTTAAATGGACATCGGATCCCACTTAAAATGTAACCCTACTTATGTTTTCTGACATAATTTCGAAGTCAGCGCATCCGGGACTGACGTCACGAAACACATAAATGTTTATCAAAACAAATGTCTTATCTTCGAACATATATCTTATATTGCTAAATATCGTTTATTAACGACACATTATATCGGCAATGAACGGATTTGGCAATTATCACAGCATTATACACTTTCACTATCACCTATTGCTTTCTTCCTGAGCTATCCTGGCACAGCTCGGGCAGTTTGCGTGAGAACGCATATTGTTGTTGTTATTGTTCTTCCTCCTCCTGACAGCATAGTTCCTCTCTCTCGAAGGGAACTTCTGAATTTTCTTCTGTACTACTTCGGGTGTTTTATCGTTCCCAATAACTCGCCTGCACATATCCGCCCACTCCAGTTGTTTCAACGAGAGACACATATCGAGGTCGCGTACGATTGTGGCCGACGCGACTTTACTCACGGAGCGATCGAATGACAATGGAGAATCGCGAATAATGTTATGCTTGACAGGCGCCTGCGTCGATGACCTTACGGCAAGAGTGCAAGGCTGTTCGATTATCGAAGCATTAATCCACGTACGAACTTTACAATGTTTAAGAATTGAATGAAAGTAAACACCGATAACTTATCAGCGCTGTGACCCGGTCCGGACAACAGACATTAGTTTCAACGAGGCAGTTAGATAAGAGACTCATTCTGGTATTTCATATTAACGTTTAATGTTTGTTTTGAATATTGAACATAATGGTTTCAATATTGTAGGTAATAGCTAGGTACGTACAGTACAGCCGTAGGTATAATAGAGTTCATGACGATGTTTAAATGGTCTTAGGTAAGAAGTATTGTAAATTAAAAACATCAAACATCACTAGAGGGTATATCATGTTACATTGATCTACAATAAACGTTTTGTGGCTTTATTAGTTGTATTTGTATAGTCTAGCTAGCCGACATTTAAGTTGAGAAGAATTTCTCTACATCCTGTTTCGATGTTGCACTATTATGTTTGCATAAACGTAGATCAATTTCAAGGTTAAAAACATGATTACTTCCTGTACGTGTCGCAAATGCAACATATTTATAGTGCATTTCTTACCTCCAAGCGTGTGGAATGAAGCCCGGGCACAACTCAGGACAGTTATCACATGGTCTTCCATCGGAAACCTCTTTGATGCGCACCCCCTGGAAAAAATAAATCATCGCTTTAATAAAACTGTTTCAACCAATTGTTTCGAAGACAAATAAAATAACAGAACAGACCTCTAACAACAAAATATCGTTCAAATTAGAATACACGGTCAAGTAATCGAAATTTCCTGTGACGTCGTCAACGTTTTGGTCCCGATCATTACGTTCAATATCCTCATCATCAGTTGTGACTTTACCTTCCTCGTCAGATTCGTATTCACTGTAGCTATCTGAAGTGGAATATTCACTATCCCTCCTAGCAAAAAGTTTGAATATCCCACTCTTTTCACACCAAGAATCACCTTCTCTTGCATTGTCTTTCCTAGTTCTCTTTTTATGAATTTTAAAAGGCACTTGTTTCAGTTTCGGTTGGGAAAAGTATTCTTTTGATTTAGTATTTACGTGTTTATAATTCTTATCGTATTCTTCTTCAGAAATACCGCAATGGTTAATGAAGAAGTCTTTTCTGATTTGTTCCTTGCCTTCAGGGTCTCTCCAATAAATTTCTTTTGTTCGTACCCCTAAATAATAGTCAAGGTCTCTTTCACCTATGTCATCGTCTTCTTCAACTGTTTGATCTTTAGATCTCGCTTGTTTTTCATCCGATTCGTGTTCATATTCTTCCATAACTCTAGCCAATAAACGGTATTTCCTTGTGTTAGGCATCTTCTTCAATAAATTAGCGGTATTGGATGACAGAAACTTTGTTGTTCTTTTGTAAACTGTCGCCACTGACTCACGTCGTTTCTTCATGTTGTTCATGTTTCTAGCTTTTTTCGCTTCGAATCTGACAAAGGCAAGTCTTTTAACTACATTTAATAGCTTCCAACACCTCCAGATCATATTTTTGATTGTCAAATATTTTTGCCTCCATCTTACAATGTCGCTGAGTGAATTAGGTGTGAAACGAGGGTAGTTCCTAGCCAGGGGACGGAGCAATACTAGCCTCGGTTTACGGTTACGATTCAATTGTGAAGGTGACGTGATCGTGGTCAACTGTCGATGGGTAGACAACGTTTTTCTAGACCAGTTAACTTAGACCCGTGAGTAAGCATTGAAGACGATAGTCGTCGTTGTTGTAACTTATGGGAAGGAAGGTGGTGGGAGTCTACTTATATTGGTGCGTAGGTGGGTGGTTATGGGCAGCCCTTGGGGTGTGGACTCTTTAGTGTCATGCAAACAGAGCAAATTGTATTCATGGCAATTGTGTCTACAAATTGCAGTACCCTCTTCAAAGAATTGCCCGTTAAATCTTTGCCCTTATAGAGGTGTAGTCATTGTAGTGTCAATGACTTGTGTTCAAGACAATCGATGCTAATTATAGAATTAGTATAACAACAATGTGTAGTACTATTTTGGGAATAAAGACAGTAATAAGCAAATGTAAAATTAAACATAATACTACATACCTATATCAAAGACTATAATACACTTACGCGAATACTAAAAATAGATGTAAAAAATATTAATTCTACAAATCTTAAAAAAGAACGTCATAAGTAGCGACATCTATAGCAGATTAATGTACTGACTTCGTACTTCACGCGATTTATGGTATGAGGGCGCCATCTATTGTGGAGTAGCGGAACATAACGTCACATTGTCGCTTGCTTGCAACGGGCAGAGTACCGAGCAGCAATAAAATTTTCTCAATGTTTTGTAAACAAATCCTGATAAATATGTTAGTATTAAAGCGAATTGGTTCTTTAATATTTATAAATGATAAAAATATTGATGATGGAAAATTTCATGATTATTATTATTGAGAAACGCCTAATTAAATCACCAATGCAAAGCTTCTTTCTTCGTCCATTCCAAACTAAAGTCATTATTAGTAGTACGCTATAAGCGATGTTCCTACATAATATCGCAAATACCTAAAACGAAATAATATTTTACACTTTCATTTACTATTTCCTGTATATTATGTGCTTTCATGGTCATAATCATCATCACTATTAAGAATATATAAATTTAAAAAGCTTCAAACCCGCCTGCGTCAAAAAAAGGCAACTGAAAATATGGAAAAAATACGGAGTGCTTAGTTTGATTTTTCTCACCTTACTCGCTTACGCCGCAGTTTGCGAGTAGAGTTAAATTCTCAACCTTATTCCCATTGCATTAAGGCTATCTGTCAAAACTTTACTATCACGCGATGGTAACGTATGGACATCTGCAAACTCACACTAGGCCCTCCGAAAAAGTCAATTTTACAAGAGAGATTGAAGGTAAATAATTCAATATTTTCTTTGTTTTTCGGTGAATTTTAATGTATCTGAGGTATCAATGTATGTAAGGTAAAGTGGCTTAAAATATTACTTGTTAGTATCCGAATGGCAAAAAGTAGTCAAAACTTTATTATGTTAAGAGTTATTGTAGATAACTTTGTCTACTTTGTTTCAAATCAAACGTAAAGTGACTCATCTGCCACGTAACTTATTTTTCATCAAAACTAACTTAAGATATTTTTATTTTTTCAGCAGTGAATGTCCATATAATTCATTAAAAAACCAATATAAACTGCAACAATTTTAAAATATTAGCCAATAAAGTAAAAATTTTACCAAATATGTAGATCTCTTTTTACGGCGCTCATATTTACACGTAAAAATCTATTGTAACTCGGTTTCTATTACCTCATTATAACAACCGATTTCTGTTCAACATAATAACGATTGATTGATGAATGATTCGACTTATTATTAAATTCTATGCTCACGACTGCATGTTATTATGTTGAACAAAATATTTTTATATTCGACCTTGTTTCCATCTTTTGAGTTGACTTGTCTTTTGATGCAGGATGCGGGATAAAAAGTAGCCTATTGTGTTAGTACAGTCCACATACAAATCCGTTCAACCCTTTAGGCGTGAAAGAGGAACAAACAAACTGACATACTTTCCCATTCATCATATTAAGTAGGATTTTGTAGCTGTTACTTTGCTTTTGCATTTATAATTTTGTTTTTGTCTAGCGACGAAAAGATCATTGTCAAAATATTACTCAGGAAAAACGATCTCCGTCGAAGCGACTGCCGGCGAAACCTCATTTAATGTTCTGTGGGCGAAACGAAACGTTCTTTGGCAAAATGTAATGCAGAGTAAAAATTCATAGGTAAACGATGTTTTAGAGAAACATTCGCCGATAAAAAGTTGTGTTGGCTAACAGTTTGACGGACAAATGGCTGTGGGAGAACGGTCCTAAACTCCATAGACACGACAGAGTTACTTTCTCATTTTTAACCGACTTAAAAAAAAGAGGAGGTTCTCAATTCGGTTGGTATTTTTTTTTAATGTAAGTACATCGATTACGCCGAGATTTCTGAACCGATTTCCGTGATTCTTTTTTTTGTTCGATGCAGAATAGTTGCCAATTGGTCCCATAAAATTTGGTTTAGTTTGACCCAGTACTTTTTGTGTTATAAGCATTTTTATATATTTCATTTCATTGTTAACTTGGACGATGTAATTTTTACGATAATTTTGTTTATAATGTACATGAAACCTTATCTAATCTAGAAAAACCCTGCTGTAGTAAAAAAAACTGCGTTAAAAAACCGACTTCAAAAACTAAAAAGCAAAAAATAAGCCTTTTGGAGTCGGTGCCAGCCAAGGCAAGAAAATAAAAAAGTAGGAGCTCAAAGTATTGGCTAAATTGTAATTAAGTCTTGGCTGCCACCGACTCCATTATTATTTTTTGCTTTTTAGTTTTTGAACTCGGTTTTTTTTTAATATTGGAGACTGGACTTTTAATAAGTATAATACCTGCACTGATGTGTCTGTAAATAGTTTGATGCATTTTTTTTAATAAGAAATACGGCAATGAGCTTTCCCATAAAATATTAAGTCATGATACAACTTCTAATATTTCTGCGGTAGCCTAAATTTTAATTTGACGTGTGATTTTCATCACGGGTACTATTAACAAGCGTTATAATTTAAGATTTATACCTTTATAATGATGATTTACCAGTCTCAAATTATTATAATGATGTGTTATTAATGTTTGACAGTTACATCGTCAGCTCGGTTTAGTTCAGATGCCATCATCAATAAGCATCAGATCACTCCTCGAAATAAAAACGTTGCGCAATGCGGCCTTGAGATCCAAATAGGGCATAGACATGAGTCGCGAAACACTACAAGACACAAGAGAGGAGCGGATACAAAAACTTTAGAATTTGGCCCGAACTCTTCCAGATGATTATTTCGAAAACAGTAATGTTGTACACATATTTATTTCTCTATACTTATAAAAAGCTACTAACCCAGTAGGCCTAGCATGAGCGGCTTTTATCGACTAGATAACTCGATAACGTGTCACTGTCCTACTCACATCGTAGCGGAGTAAACAAGACTGCATGATGCGCTATATCATATCGCGTGATATAGCGGTGTTCATACTAGGGCAGCTGTAATCATAGCCCCTGAAAAGGTGCCGAGACGTCGGAAAACCCAAAAAAACGATAAAATACACTTATTTCAAATCGATAGTGTTAATAAATTGCGCGTTAAATAGGTATCCGGAAAAGTTATTAAATGAACCGTATGCTCACATATTTCTCATTGATGAACTTTTCGTTATAGATTCGAAGACCCAGTGTGACGCAGAGGTTGCGGGTTTGATGGCCGCATAAGACAAATTATTTTATTGTGAGTAAGGATCATGTCTATTTGTCTTGGTCTGGGTGTATTCTATGTAATTGTGTATGTATTTACATATAATGACATAATTTAGTATGAGTATCAAGACTAAATAGGTATCTATAACAAGTTTATAATACTTGTATATGTATTTGTTATGTGTGTGAATGAATCTCCCGCTACATCTCTTAACTTGGGCGCTCCATATAAATTTACACACAAAATGAATGAGTAATTTTTCTGTTTACAAAATCGTTCTGTATGAAAACATATGTTTTAAGTTTATTGATGAATATGACGACCTTACAGGTGGAGACAGTGTGTCCACTGCTGAGTCACTCAGATCATGTTTCACTCAGCTGAATAAGTATATGTATTTATCACAAATGATATCTAACATAAATACACTACATAAATATGGCACATTACATTCTTTAATGACTTATGGGCTTACTGACGACTTTATTTCGGAATCAACGAGGTTCTGTGATCTATCATATTATTTCTCGTGACGATGCAGACAGTTGTAAAAGTGGGTATCAGTTTATTTCGGTATTCTGACAATTGTCGACAGAAAATGAACTAAGTATGGTTCTTTACCAAACGAAAAGGAGATATCGATGGTGGTGGTGCCTAAAGCAGCTCCCTCCCTTGTTAAGTTTAGTTGTTCTCAAAAAAGTGTCATTTTACAACAGAATTATGATACTTATATCAAATATATTATTTTCTAATTTTCTGCAAGGGTGTCGGCCATAGAGGCCTTGTAGTTTGAATTAATTTACTATGCGACCAAAATCTAATTAACCTGCAGCAAAGTCGATAATGCTGTAAGTTCAATGGCCAATAACATTATTAAAGTAGATATACCAACTTAAGGGCGCGCTCTAGGCCAAAAGCAAAAGTAATAACTGCAACGGCGAACTGCAAAGTAAATGCTGCCTTATTTCTCATAGAACTTACTATACTACTAGCATTTACTATATAATTCTCCGGCCCCATTCGGCCGGTCCGGAATGAAGAAATGAAGGAAATTCTTTATTTAAAGGATATTTAAAGGTTATTTACAAAAAATATATATCATAAGCCCTGACTTATCTATAGTGTAATTATACTAAACAGTTCCAAGCTTTATTTTAATGTATTACTTGAATACTAGCAGTTTATCGTGTTAATTATAGTGATTTGGAGGCAACTTCGCAATTTTTTTCTATCGAGAAAATTTTATGCAATCGTGTTTTGAGTAACATAGTCACTAGTGTTAGTTCTGTAGTTTGCTGCATCTTAATTTGAAATTCAGTTTTTCAGTAATATTTATATTACAGACGATCATGTAAAGCAATCTGATTTTCGTTGGCCTATAGCGGGCCCTTAATACTTAAGGACGTAATCGTTAAGTCCTATTTTTTCTGGCTCGAATAACTGTCTTAATGGCATATAACATAATTGGTTTATTTGTTACTTTTGAAGGCTTGATAGCACCGTTTAATTTTAAATTAACAAAATTGAAAAAAACCTCAAGGTGTTTTTTTTAATATTTTTTTTAACTACCAAGTCACATAAACCTGGCTATAAATAACCTGATTTTCTGCAGCAGGTAAATGAGTCATCGCTCAGATTAAGGAGCTTTCATACATATTTAGACATTATCAATATATTCTAATGTTTTAAATTGCTATGTTGGAGTGTAAAACACGTAAACATCTATTTAGTTTGGTGTAAAAAGTAACCATAAACTTCCAAAATATCCTAAACTGCTTTTGAATTTACTCCTAGAAGCTGTTTTAAGTAGTGGTATTGTGTAGCCATTTTCCTCCTAAGTTTTACAATTCACTTAATTCTCTCACCGGGGTAGGCAAATGTAACTTCATTTCACTTTGGTACCTACTCCATTCCCTGTCACGTTAATCATACACGCTCGCCTTTTTCATGAAATTTTGACTTTAGTTTTTTGTAAAACGTCTCTAAATGTTTGCTTACAACCTCACAGTCCTGTAGCTTCTTTCACTGCTGATCTTTTTTGCCGAACTCCTTTCATTCATCCTTTCTACATGATTAACATCTGGCTGTGCATCCCTTTTTTAACTCTTGCCACTGTCTGCTTACAAACCATCAAGCTAGCCAATTTTATGATTCAAATACTTGCATGCTTTTCACTATTGCACTTCTCCTGCTGCATTTTTTTACTTCTTTTAACCTTATATCCCTTATATCACTTTCAAAAACTCACGGTCATGAGAAACTTAAAAAAACAAAATAGTAGAATACAGAAGTGAATAGCCTTAAAAACATAAATATAAGGATACAAAAGTGTTATATGCAAAACAGCAAAACAAAGGATAGAAACCCCTCTGTGTCTGTTATAGTGATTTTTTGAGGAATAAAATTTTGTATTTATATTTTTTGTTACTTACTTGTTTTTTATTATTGTCAGTTGTTTATATAATAAATAAACCTATTTTTCTATTAACTACGTCATTTATTTGTGCCTTAAAATCCCAAAATCTATAATTTCCTCATTAGCGTGTAACCCCCCAAATTAGCCTGATACCATTTTCTCATTAACCTGGAGCACTCAATCTGCTGCCGTTAATTTTTCCATATTTTTTTTAAATGTGCTTTCTTCTTGTTTTCCTATTCTCAAAGGGGAGCTCTACTAGTAAAGTAATTAGATTAAGAAAATGGAAAATTAGTTTTTTTTATCAACACTTTTTTTGCGAAAGCACATAGAAAAGCGATTGAAAATAAATCCAGAATAAGTGTGTTATTGACAGAACATTTACATTGTTACAGATTTACATTGTCCATTATTTTTAAAAAATGAATTTAAATGTAATGCCATTGACCTTTGACAGGTTTCACTTTAAAAGTCGAGCCCTTGAGAGAGTTTCCGTGTTGTCGCGTATTAGCCGCGCCTATCTTGTAATTAGTTAAACGAAACGAACTCGTTTATACTGGCAGTAAGTTCATGGGGCTAGCACGAAAATTTTGCGAAAAAGTGTTCGTTAAGTAGATATACGAATCATCACTAAAATAAAAGTTCCGTTTACGCCCGGTATAGGGACGCTGCTCAATACTCCATGTACACGTATTACATTTGTTGACGTGACGATAGGAATTCGTATTCTCAAGTTCTTCCCGCTAGCCCCAGACTGAAAAGCTCATTTCTTTATTAGCTTTTTAGATTATAACTTTTTAATTTTGCATTTTACAATGCAATTTTTATGTGATAAATATTAAACAAGAAAATATACTAGAAAAAAGCAACTAGTCTCATGTCGCCCTGGCGGGATTCGAACCCGCATCCTTGGGGGTCCGGCCCAATGCACTAACCAATTATGCTACAGATTAATGCAAAATTAAAAAGTTATAATTAGATGGCTGTTTCATCTTAATCGATAGTCAAACATCTGTAAAGATGTTTCTTTCGAATGCGAGGATATTTCTCTCATTGATGAAGCGACGGTGGCCAACACCGTAGAACGGTGAATATACTAGAAAAATTCGACGTGTCCTCATAGGTCTCTGTAGCGTAATTGGTTAGTGCATTGGGACGGACTCCCAGGATGCGGGTTCGAATCCCGCCAGGGCGACATAGTTAATTTTCTTGTTTAATATTTATCACAGCTTTTTAGATGTTACAGTATTTTTAGAACATCAGCCTTCCTAAATATTAAGCGGGCACAATGTGGACTGTTGGGTCTTAATGTATTTGGTTTGGTTGGTGGATCACTTGTTCTAATTCCACCTGGCTAGCTAGCTACCGCCATCTTATCTAAGCCTGACGCCATAAGATCAATGTTTTCACATTGTTGTTTTTGGCAGTTATAGATAAGATAGCCAGTTCCTAAGTGGTTGAGGATTCCGGAAGAGGGCGCTTCCACCCTCAGCTTTACATCAGGTAAGAAAAAGAAGATCAGGTATAATGAAGGCCAAGAGTCTCCCCTTTGTTCATCAAATAACTATTTCGAGAGTGGCAGGAGCGGTCCGTCTGGTAACTTTTCTATTTTGTGGTGTTGTGTAGGATCGTCATGTTTGCGTCGACCGTGATTACTGGGCGGCACGGTTGTCATTTATAACCGGGCACGTACTGGTTATCCTAGGCCACATAATGGTCAATGTATGAATGAATGGTTATAATTAATGTTTAATTTTGTGGTTGGTTTATAATATTTAATTTTATAATGTTTAATTTTATTTTAATGTTAAATATTTACTGATTTCCACGCCGAACTAAGGCAGAATATGCCGAATTTATATTATTTATCAGCTTAAATTGTATACCTTATTCTGGGAAATAAAGATTATGATGATGATGATGATAATACCGGTCATCCTATGCCTATGCTTATCGCTTAGGAAAACTCCAAGGAATAAATAAAGTATATTTCGGCAATCCACCATTAAAATATTCTTATTTATTGAACGACAGTTTATTACAAGACAGTATTAGATTTTATTATTATTAGTATTACTCTACCAACCCGTCTGGCCAGCGTGGTAGCAATAGGCTAATAACCTCCTATGAACGCCACAGGCGTGAGCTAGGAGAGGCCTATGTCCAGCAGTGGACGTCCACAGGCTGATGATGGATGATTAGACTACATATAAATTAGAATATAACGAATATTCTAATTTATAAGTAGCTTCATTAAAATATTACAACGAACTGAGAACCCTCTTCCTTTTTAAAGTCGGTCAAAATGAATCGAAAGCAGCGAAGCATTCCCTTCTTTTACACTAGGTTCTCTCCACCTCCTATACATTCTAAAGCAGCACATGCATTCCGGATTAGTTCTTATTCTAGCTATTCATGGAAAAATAACCTTATTACTTTTGCTATGAGGTAAATTTGTTCTTTCTGAAATATTAAAAGTCAATCAGGCGTGTAAATGTGTAAGACTGCTGAGAAATTCGGAAAGACTAAAAACTTTAGGATTTAAGCTGGTTTTAGAGTTGCGCTGACTGCACGCTGACCGTCGGCGCTGACAGCCGGAATTTATACAAAGTTTTCATACCTACTGTTTTTGAACGGAGCGTTGACTTGTTAACTTGTTGTATAATCGTAATAATTTATAAATGTTTATAAATTATAAAATAAAATTAAAAAAGTGCTTGGATGCTTGTTACTCAATCACGCAAAAGGGGTGAATGAATTTGAATGAGGGGAGGGATACATTTTATACCGATATTTCCACGGGAAACGGAACCAGGCGTGTGAAACCGCGGGATGGACACTAGTTTAATTAACTGTTACTTCTAGAGTAGAAACGCGTCGTTAGGTCAATGGTTATAATTGTGACAAGTTTAGTTTAGCAAACTAAAAATCGTTTTCGAAAACTATCGCTTTGTCTCTTTCATAACCATAGACTGCTTTACCTACATAAGTAGAGGATTCGATAGTTATCGACGACGTTGACAGTAAATGTCAACTCGTACTAGGGGCTTTGATATATGAAGCTCTCATTGTAAACTCGACAAACTTTAAACTTTAAGTTTATGCAAAAAACCGACTAAGAACTCAACCTTTTCCTTAAACCGCTTCTGTGGTCTAGTGGTACAACCACCGGTATCAGACCCAGGGGTCCCGGGTTCGATTCCCAGCGGGGGTACATATTGTATTCGGTTTGGTTGGTGGTAGGACTTGTTGTAAGCCCGCCTGGCTAGCTACTACCATCTTATCTAAGCCTGACGCCATAACAACAATGTTTTCAGCATTGTTGTGTTCCGGCAGTTCGAGATAAGATAGCCAGTTCCTCAGTGGTTGAGGATTCCGGGAGAGGCTCGCTTCCATCTTCAGCCTTATCAATACTTAACATCATGTATGATGAAGGCTAAGAGTCTCCCCGTCATTCATAAAAAAGAAATAAAAAAAAAACAGTACACGTACTTCCGAAGTCAATGCTGAACGAACTTATCCTCGCAACAAGACCCCGAACACAAACTTTACAATGTAAAAGCGACTTTCTTGGACACTCAAACTTGGTGAAGTTTTAACAGTCTGAAATAGAGCTGCGAGCTGTACTTTTACGCTAATTGCAGAACATATAATGTTACGTCATTAAAAGTTTCCATTTGCTAATGATTTAGAACGGACGAGTTGAGTTTGGTCATTCAACGTGCGCTTGCCCCTTGCTTTGGTTCACGTTTTCGTGGTAGTTCGCGATTTAAGGGGTTACTCGACTGAAGTAATGAGAAAAGGACGCGCGCGAGAGGGAGACCGATTTTCCAGATTAGGCGAGAAACCCATGAAATCACTTCGTAGTAAATAGGAACTCGTTTATACAGGAAAGTAAGTTCATGAGGCTAGCAAGAAAATTTTGCGAAAAAGAGTTCAAGTGTTCGAATCGTCACTTCAATAAAAGTTCCGTTTACGTCCGGTTCATACATAAATCACGAATATACTAATATCTTATAATTTCAATAATTCTACGTATGTGTGTGTGTGACCCATCGCATTTATATAGCTCATGCATGAAAGTACATTTTTTTTATAATTTCGCGCAAACAAATAACTGAAACGAGTTAGTTGCACATGTATTAATGTATGATGAAACAATTAATGTGCAATGTTTGTTTGCAACCTTAAGATCAAATTGTACGATGCCCAAACTCAGGTCAAAGTCACTAATTGTATGGCTATCCCCTAATCAAGACCGTTTCAACAAGCCTAAACACGATATGTGTGCTGTAAGTCATCGAGGAGTTGGGTACTCTGTAGACCGTGCCGGTCGCTTCATCAGGTCAAGCCTACCATATTTTAATTACGGCAACGGATTTGCTAACAGTTTTCAAATTTCAAATCGATCAGTCAAGTGGAAGTATAGTAGTCCATGTCCTGTGAAAGTTGATAAATCTGTGACTATTTGAGGAAGATGAGAAGATCTGCTAAGCCGTTTGAATGCCATCATTTCATATTTGGTAATTAAAATTAAAGTAGGAAATGAGCTGATGATCTTCAAACGGCTGAACGGATCTTCATAAACTATCTCGATCACGCCAGCTTTCAAATAAAAAGAAAACCGCATCAAAATCGGTCCAGTCTTTTAGTAGCTATGTTGCTCCAGACAGATAGACACACGTCAAACTTATAACACTCCACTTTTTGCGTCTTAGGTTAATAAGACAGATATCTAAAAATAATAAAAAAAATACAATCTTATCAATTTTCTATTCTTACTTCCTACGATCCAATCCTACTAATATTTAACTGCGAAAGTTTAGATATTAACGGATTAGATGAAAGTCACACAGATAGTTTATACTAGCCTTGATTAACATAGGATAGCTTTTATTCTGGTGTTATTTCCCCTAGGATTTTAGGTACACACGGAGTCGCAGACGAAGGCGCAGGCGGAAGCTAGTTCTAATCCTAAAATCCTGACTAATATTATTAATACGAATGTGTGTTTGTTTGTCCTTCGTTGACGCCCTAACTAAGCAACGAATCAACTTGTTTTTTGGCATAGAGTTAGTAGAAAGGACAGAGTAATATAGGCTATAATACCCGATATTCCTACGGGAACGGGTATCAGGCGGGTGAAACCGCGAGCGGAATCTAGTTTTAAATATTGATCTGATCGACTACTGGTATTTACATAACTAACATTTATATAAGTACACGTACACCATCAGCCTGTGGACGTCCACTGCTGGACATAAGCCTCTCCTAGTTCACGCCTATTGTGGCGTTCATAGGAGGCTATTAGCCTACTGCTACCACGCTGGCCAGACGGGTTGGTAGAGGGTTTGTTTCAAGTTTTCCTTCTCTCGCACAGGCGTTCAATACGTCGAGCCTCTTAGTCGACTCTTACGACATCCCAGGCATGTAAGGGAGTGGTGACACTTGTATTCTTAGGCCGTCACCACACGGCCTAAGTACACGTATAAGTAGATATTCTGAGGGTTTAGTCGAAGTTAGGAAATGTCCAAACGTTACCATCGCGTGTAAAATTAATCAAACCGACTTCAAAAAGTAAAAAATAAAACTTTTGGAGTCGGTGCCAGCCTACATTGCACTTCTATTAACTATATTTTTTTGGCCTTAGCTAACTAGCACCGACTCCAAAAGTTTTATTTTTTACTTTTTGAAGTCGGTTTGTTTTTTTTTATAAAATGTTTTTATTTCAGATTTTTTTGTTACATTATGTGCCGTTACTTACACTAAAAATCAGCCCATACACAACAATGATGTCATCTAGGTATACGACTACTTGCCAAAAGGTGATTGATATTTTTCAGGATTATGAAAAAACTACTAGCCAGATCTTCGTAAAAATTATATGGGACCACACATAAACCATTTTCTTCCAGATAAAAAAAGAATTTTAAAAATCTGTTAACAACTGGCGGAGTTATGGTGGAATATACATAAAAAAAAAATACAGTACTTGATAACCTCCTCCTTTTTTGAAGTCGGTTTAAAAAGCAACTTGACTCATGTCGCCCTGACGGGATCACACTAAGTACTCTGCATATTGTAACCAGGCGCTCAATTTTTTAATTACACGTCGCGCGTCGAGCGCTTCGTTTCTATTGATTTTCGTTCGACATACAAATTTCCATATTTTTGAATCGCTCGACTGCAACGAGTGCCCTCACCCACTCCCTGCAGTCGAACGAAACAAGCGTGCGACGCGTGACTTAAGTCGCATGCTTGTGACGTAAGTCATACGAGCGATTCAAAATGGAGCTCCCTGTCCTAATAAGTCGCTAACTAGCCGGAACGTGCACAAACCATATTAATATCAAATTAAACTCTGTAATATGCGCGTTCACGTAAAGATACAATACCTACAACAGCGAAGCAATTAGCTTCGCGGCACTAACGTGGATTCCTTTAACGAGGGTTAAATTGGGTTTAACTCGGTCACCAGTTGCTTACCAACGATAACTGTTTGTTTATCTTTTTACTGTTATCCGGGGTTTACGAAAAGTATCATTTTTTTACATGTCTACTAAAGGTATTGGAGATGACGGACATAGACAATCACCTAATTTTATCGGAGTATATATTGGACTTGCGGTTTGCCAGTTTTGTAAACTAATAATTATTTGTTATGCAAGGCTGGAAAGTTGGTTATTTAGCGGCGAGTTGCCTCTATTGAAATCTGAGCAAGTGCCAGTTGTATTCCTGTAAAACATTATTGGAAATTGATGACGACACGAAGAAAAACAGGTAATATTTTTCAGGTAGTAAATGAAAACGCCAAACATCTTCGTTTGGGTGAAAAGTATAATTCTTATGTTAATCATGAAATTAATTTCTATTGTGTATTTAAAGATGCAATACAAATATAAGAAAAAGTAAAAGAAGTTATTGGTGTTTTGTGCTATTTCTTTTAAGTATTTATTGTAATTTCTGATCTCTATTTTTATTTATATTTCGGCCCCGACGTCTGTGAAATAAGTATACGAGTAATTTTTTTTTTACTTTTTAGGAGTATTTTTTGTAGTGTTGGGATTTTTAAAATTTTAAATTTAAGTTTTTTAACATCACTTATTCACTTACCTAGGATTCCTTGGGCTGCAAAGACCAATTAATTATAGAAATCTGTTCAGCCGTTTGAAAGAAATGAGGTAATAAAGAATATTACATACAAACATACAAGATACGCGCGAAAAACATAACCTTCCCTTGCAGTCGGTCGCATAATTAAAAACTGAAAAGAGTTTGAAAGAATTCGACACACAAAGTGTATTTTTCTGTCATATTTTTTTCCAGCTAATAGCTATGCACATTAGTGGGACTTCATTGCAATGCAGCCGCTCGCTGTTATGGCATCGTTTGTGAATCAAATGAGAGCGAAAGGTGAGACGATCATTCTTGACTTTTGCATTGTTGCGCATTTGTCACATGAATAACTTAACTTTCACTGTTTAACTGTTTATATTTAGGTATGCTTTCTATTTTGCAAAGCTGTATAATAAGTAGTTTAATTTAAGAAATGAGGGGTAAAACTTTTTTTTATTCATATTTTAAATCTAAAGAAATTAGTGTAATGGAGGTGTTTTTGTGTGTTCTTCTCGTTTATTTTTATTGTATTCGTTCGCATCATCTGAAAATGGTTTTAGCTTTTCGCTAACTGCGTCGGAAGGGAGATTTAAGGAGGTAGCATACATACCGCCAGACCAAACATCTCCTAAGAAGACCCAAAGGCCAAACGTGATAATATGATTAATATAAAACTTAATACAAAATACATGGTTTTATTGACGATACCTACAAAAGAATATTAGTTTTTGCTTTGGTTAGGATTTTTTTTACTAAAGTAATTTGTGTTTTTTTCTACCTCTACAAACAACACCTAAGAGACTAGCTTTTCTTGTTTGGTCTATCAGGGCCCAGGTGTGCGTTCACCTTTACCTTGCAAAATGTTAAGTGACATAAGAGTGCATGAAATGATAATTGCAGTTGTCATGACCGGCTGACCTCGTCTAGCCTCCAAATATGGCACTCGGAAAGCGCGGGCCAACATTCCGATGGTGCTCAAATCGAACCATTGGCGGACTGTATTATCCGACAAATTGTCAGCTAATTCGATTGATCAAAATACATTTATCAAACAGCATTTTTTCCTTTAGTGCTGTCAGTCATGGAAAAAAAGCCAGAGAAGGATGAAAAAATTATAAATAAAATAATATGGTGTAGTGTAGTGTAATCTGTGTAACACTTTCCACATCTTCTGTTTTTACCTTGATTTTGTATAGTACCTATAACGGGACACGTACAATTGATGAGTTTTAAATAAAAATAACATGCAATTGGTAGTTAATGGGGCATCGATAGCCCGAAACTAGATCGATGCAACCCAAATGAACGATCTACGTAACCGTTACGTTTACAGAAAAATACTTATTTTTTCGTTTAAAATCTTTAAATCTTACCACGGAAGTCTATCCCGTTGGTCATCTCCGTGTCAACGATGATCAAACACACTTTTGCCTTCATAAATCATGGAATCATGAAACATGGTAAGAGTTTTCAGTTCAAGATTTTTGAATTTTTGCATTTTTCAAAGCTATTTTTATACATATGATAAATTATAAATAGAAAAACCTCGAAACCCACGACCTTTGGAAATCCGGTCACACTCTAACCACTCATTAGCTCAGTGGTTAGAGCATTGGACCGGATTTTTAAAGGTCGTGGGTTCGAACCCTATCTGAGAATTTACTTGTGGGCGAGATGCTTTTCCCAATATTTCTTCTATTTAAAATTTATTATTCGTTATCAGTTCGTTATTCAACTCAGTGGTTGAAGATTCTGGAAGAGGTGCGCTTCCATCTTGAGCCTTAACATTACTTAACATGAAGGCTAAGAGTGTCCTCATTTTTTTTTTTTTTTTTTTTTATGATTTTGTAATTTTTGCATTTTTCAATGTTATTTTTATACTTATGGTATTGTTCATAAAAAAAACTATCTTTGGTGTTTTAAACGCGCCTCGCCTTAATAAGCGTTCTAATTGACATGGCGTTGAGATCTCAATGGTATTCAAAGTTGTCCGTTGCTATTGATTACACCCCTATTGTCATGAAGTTGTGGCTGTTCCTACGAAGTTGGCTTTAAATAGCTGCATTGATGTTGTTAAGAGCTTTTAATATATTCTGAACAATATTGTGGAAGCAAGAAGGTTATTTTTGCCTTGAAAGTAATCAGCTTTCGCATCGTATGTTGTAGCGAAATCTCGTTGTGTAGAAGGCTTCGCTAATTAGGTGTATTAGTAGTTGCCTTTGAAAATACTGTTTGTATCTATTATTTTTTGTATTGTAAGTAGTTATATGTAATTTTTAAATTTTTAATATAAGTAATTATTCTTAATAACGCCCTTGAAGTTTAAAAAAGGTAACATATCTAGGGCCCAATTCTGCTAATGCTTTCAATGGTAGCGCTGTTTTACACAGTTCTTGTTATAACAGTGTAAATAAACACTATTATTGAACAACCATTCAGAGACGATTATGACAAAAAATTTGCAGAAATGACCCCCCCATTCTCATCTACGTAAGACAATTATGTTTTATATGTTCGCAGGTTGTATGTACTTAATTTTCTCTTCTTCATCAATATTTTTCGAGGCTAATTTGAAGTAAGATAACTCATGGTAAATTTTAAATAGAAAAATATTGGACAAAATTGACTCGGCTACAAGTGAATTCTCAGACGGGAATCGAACCCGCGACCTTTGGAAATCCGGTCCAATGCTCTATTTTCCAATATTTTTCTATTTAAAATTTACCATAAGTATAAAAATAGCATTGAAAAATGCAAAAATTACAAAATCATAAATTATTGGCAGTTGCATCTTAATCGATCGTTAAACACCTGAAAAGATGTTTCTTTCGAATGCAAGGATATTCCTAGCATTGATGTAACAACGCTGGCCTACAGCGTATTAAAAATATAAAAGTATTGGAGAATTTCGACGGTGATTCGCAAGTCTCGGTAGCTCAGCGGTCAGAGCATTAGACCGGATTTCCAAAGGTCGCGGGTTCGATTCCCGTCTGAGAATTCACTTGTGGCCGAGTCAATTTTTTCCAATATTTTTCTATTTAAAATTTACCATAAGTATAAAAATAGCATTGAAAAATGCAAAAATTACAAAATCATAAAATAAGATAACTCAGTCATTTTGGACCGACTTTCCATAAGTAATAATATAATCGCGGAACTTCCCGGTTGACCAGTAGAGATTTTTGTGACACATTTTCTTGGAAAGTACTAAGGTTAAAGAAATAATTTATTATTCAAATGAAATACCTGTTAATATTCTTTTATTTGTGATATAATCAGTTTTTAAATAAAGCTCCCTGAAAAAAAATTACTGGTCAACCGGAAGCTCCCCGACTGTACCTATGCGTCAAACTAAAGTATAAAGGTACATTGAACTAGCGAAGAATTGCCACTAGTTCATAATTCTGAATTTCCACTAGTTTTATAATTCTAGCTTGAGTGGCGCCGCTAGATAGAAACACATCAAATTATAGTTTGTACTTATTTGTTTTTAAGAAACTCTAAAATGATGTGATAATACGTACATCTTATGTTTTTACGCGCACTGTTCACTGTATCCGAAGGAAAAAATAAATTAACTTTTCGAGGGTAGACTTATAAGTAGCCAGTCATCCCGTGACTACGGTAGCTGAAAAGGTGCCGAAACGTCAGGAAAATCAAAAAACCCCTAAAACCCTAAAAATACGGACAATTACAGCTTAGTTTCTCGTTTTTCTCGTTACGACTTTAGTTCGTGAAAAATAGCGCGTTTGATATCCGTAAAAGTTGTTTTATTTCAGTGATGTGATAAATTTACGTCAGAACTTCAAATAAATGTTAGGTACTATTGTGACTCATAGTTTTTATTAACATCCTACATTTTTACTTTCCATTCAAAAGCCCTAATTAAAATTTTCGTGGCCGGCAATTAATTTATTTTCATAGTTAGTGCAGCAGTAACATTACCACATAAATAATAAAAGTGCATTAATGTAGCATAGTTTAATATTTCAATGGAATGGAATGCCTATGTGCTATTAATATCTTTATGTCAACGTAAATAACGCTCATTCAGTCGGAATCAAAGTTAATAAAACAGAGGGTGAATGCTGAGCACTGATTACAGAGTTATTGTATTGAGTTTTTTATAAGTATAATTAGTTAGTTTAAAAAACACTACATTGAGCTAGTACATACTTCAATGATTCACAATGTTTTTTTTGTCCGATTATGAATGAAATGGTTTTTTTATTATGAACGACGGAGAGCCTCGTTTTCATCATACCTGATGTTAAGTATTGATAAAGCTGAAGATGGAAGCGAGCCTCTCCCGGAATCCTCAAACCCTGGGGAACTGGCTTTCTTATCTCTAACTGCCGGAACACAACAATGCTGAAAACATGGTTGTTAAGGCGTCAGACATTAGATAAAATGGTTTTAGCCTGCGGTTCTAGGCGGACCTACGACATGTCCTACCACCAACCAAACCGAATACAATATGTGCCCCTGCTGGGAATCGAACCAGGTACCCTTGGGTGTGATACCGGTGATTGTTCCACTAGACCACAGAGGCGGTTATTTCTTTTGGATTTGGTGACCCGTGAACACGGCAGCTGCAGCTGTAAAGGTGCCGCAATATTCGTAAAAGTTGGTTAATTTCAAAGAGTTAACTGTGTTAGTATTTCGTAATAAATAAGAGAAAAAAACAGCCCTTGACTGACGGCGTTACTTCTTTGTATTTCAGAAGTTCTTGAGACATTCAAATTCAAATAAAATATAGAATCGTGATCCGTAATAAAGACTTTTCAAATACGTAATACGCCCAAAACGAAAACTTTTCAATGCTTACAGGAAATATGAATTAAAACGCTCCATTCTTGAACACTGCTGATTAAAAAGGCCCATAGGGGCACAGTTTCAAGGAAATCAGAATCTTAAACAATAGTTCGTAGAAAGAAAGCAATCAAAAAAAGTTTTTTAATTTACTGTTCGGAGTGGCCACTGTTGCTAAGCGGCTTTAAAAATAATAAAACAAAAGAAAACATTGTAAAAGCACAGTCTATACAGGAGGGAAAAATCTAGGGGGGGGGGGGGTAATCAATGGGGGATAAATCACTTGCCTGCCCCGGGAATCGAACCAGCTTAAATTAGAAAAAATAACACCATGTACTTATATGGTACCAATCGATAGTCTAATTCATACAAATCAATTTAGTTTCAGTGACTTAGTTTTTTAAATCGAAGGCAAAGTCTAGAAAGATAAAAGATCACTAATAGTTCTACCTTCCCACCCTTTAGTGTGGTACTAAAAGTACCTACCTACTTACTATTTACACCCACTAAATAAAATAAAAATTAATAATATTTATCGAGATTCAAAATAGAAGTGTAGAAGCAGCAGCAGAAGTAAAAGCAAGGCATGAAAATTTTTCCCAACTTGACGTTCGTTGGGAAAAGTTTTCATAGCCTGCTACTAAGATACATCTTTAGTGTCTCTATATGTCCCCTCTTGATCCCACTTTCTGTCAACTTTATAATAGTCATCAGCTATTTTAACGTCCCCACTGCTGGGACACTGGCCTGGCCTTATGGATGGATAAGAAGAATGGGTCATGACCCACCACGCGGGCCCAATGCGGATTGGTGGGTTTGCTATAAAAAATATTATCTCAAGCTCCTCCGTGCTTCGGAAAGCACGGAGGAGCTTGAGATAAAAAATTTTTGGTCACTTAATAATGTACAATGCACGAATGCACGACTTTATCTTTTTATTTATCATTCACCATAGCAAAGTGCGAGAAAGTTTGCTTCATATTGTATGAAAAAGGCACCACTAAATCTAGGTAAGACTAATATAAAAGCTAGGTGGTTTCATATAAGCGCGCTACAAACAACTTAATGAAAAAAGAACTGAGAACAAAGTACTATAGAATGAATAATACACCTCTGGGCAGTGCTCCAACCAAGTTATTGGAGCTTGTGATGTTACTGTATTAAAGACATTTACAAAACGATTATCGATAAAAGTTCGTCTGCCCGTATATGTTTTCAATTTTATAATTTTATCTTCAGCATGGGATTTATCCTCTATTTATTATAAATATATATTTTTAAATTTTTAATTAAAACTTAAAGTTTAATATCTATCTTTGGTAGTCTTCGGTGTAATATGTGTGTGTGTGTGTATACACAACCTTGACAGAATCTGGCTATTAGCCATTGCCTTAATATTATCATTGTTTAAGGTTTCAAGTTTTATATTAATTTATTTATATTATTTGTATCATTACATAGTAAAATTTTGTGCGAATCGACAATATTATAATTTTTTATAGACATCCCTAATGCAATATTCGGAGGTGGGCATACTTTTTGATATTCTTATTTACGTTAGACTTGTGCCTTATTTTATACGATTGTTTGTTCACGTAGACGTTCAGTTTATTATAAAACCTTGCAGCGTTACATGAGGTATAACTGAACTTCTGTTTTCAAACTTTAGACGTTTTTAAAGGATTTTAAAGTTTAAATACAGACAGTGCGATAAGGCTTTTAAAGAAAGTGGTTTTTTTTTTTATAAAAGAATACTAACCGACTTCAAAATCTCTAAGTAAAAAATAAACCTTCTGGATTCGGTTCCAGCCAAGATAAGAAAAAGGAAAGTAATAGAAGTGCAATTTAGAATTCCTTGGCTGGCACCGACTCCAAAAGGTTTATTTTTTATGTTTTATTTATGAAGTCGGTTTGTATTTTTTATAAAAAGTTTTTTAAGTTAGGATAAGTCCCACACTTCGGGTTGACTAGTAGTATAGGCAACAACTAGCTTGAATCAAACTGTTTGGGTCAAACCGCTTGACCGAAAAAAACGACAGTTTTTTCAGGATTTTTTTAAAACTGCTGTTCTGGAAGTATTCAGTGTAATATTTGATTCAACATAAACTTACACGATGACCTCCGTGGTATCTACGTACACCGGTTTTCAAGGTTTCGCCTATTGCGAGTTTCTGGGTTCGAATCCCGGTAGTGCCAAATGTTACATGAATGAATACATGCATTTGTACTTGAGTCATGGCTGTTTATATATGTATATTTTTAGCTTATCTATGTATAAGTACCTAATTATATGTATTACTATCCATTACCATAGTATCCCATAACACAAGCCTCAAGTGTTTACTTCGGAACTAGTCTAAGTGGTGAGAGTGTAGGAAATATTTATCTATTTATTTTTACATACACGACTGTAATAATATGATTCGACTCGTGATACCTATCCTCGTATGTGCACTTATGGATCAAATGCGTTACCATATTTTTACCCTAATTTTTAATTATATAAAAAAAATAGTTTCTACGTGTTTAAATATATGTTAATTGTCTTATTCAGTCGATTTCTTTCGTTAGTACTATTATGTATTCTGTGCTTTCGTTCTAATAAGTACTTATCGAATAGGTATAAAGCCTACCTAAAATATGCCTCATACCGGTTAGAGTAATATTTTAATAACTTTTCAAATGAAAATCTTGTAGGTAGGATGTAAACGTAAGTTCAGTCAGTAATGGGCTTATTAAGTCTTAAGCTAAAACTCTTTGAAGTTTCCAGCGTCGGTAAGAATCATCTTCGCGCTTCTTGACTATATGAGAATTGTGATAATTTCAATTTATTTAAATGGCTAGCTTTCGCCCTCGGATTCACTCGCGTGGTTACCGTTCCCGTGACACATCGGAATAAAAAGTAACTGACATAGAGAACTCTATGTCAATTCGATTGGTTGCTTAAATAGGGCATGAAGACAAGACAAACAAACACACTTTCGCATTTATTATATTAGTTAGGATTAGGATTGTTAGAATAATAGAATTATGTCCATGTGAGGAGCAACGGTCTTCGCAAGGTGGTTGGCGAGAGCTGCCCGCGTAGCGTGCGCACCGCGACTCGCTGTCGACCCTTATCTCGTTATGTCTGTCTCGCTCGTATCAGTACGGTGTGAGCGGGATAGACAATGCGCGACAAAAGTATCGAGAAAGCTTTGTCGAGGTGCGCATGCTACGTATGCTAGACGGTGGCGTGCACATGGAGACGCCTATGTCCAGCAGTGGAGGATAACGGACTGATGAAGTAATGATGATTATTTGTGCATGAGTGCGGTGTTGTATAGTGCTTTTATTAAATGTGGGCTTAAATGGCAATATATAAGTATACGCTTACATTTTATTATACGACGTATTTTTTTTATATTTACTCAAAATCTCAAAAGTTGAAATATAATTTTGTATGAAAAAGCAGATTTCAGGGTTGCTTCCATATAAAAAGTTGTTCGTAATTATGAGTTACTTATACAAATGGTTTCGAGATTTTGCGTAAACACAAAATAAGTTAACCTATACCAGTGATTCTATAGAACATTCAAAGTCTAAGTCTAAGATTTTTTTCATTTAATCGATAACTGATAAGAACTTATCAACTATCATTATCACATTCGTATTAATGATTCATGTATTTTCCACAATACGTAATATAGGTCACTGATTATATTAATTTATTGCCATAGTGCTCGTTAAGTGCTTCAACCTACTTAGATTATTGGAGCATTTGAAGATTTCTGGTTTCTCGTAAAATATCTGCTACATTTATATCAAGCTTTGTCATCTTACTCGTATAAGAACTTGAAATGTGCAGTAATATTTATTAGGCTGCAGTTTTCACTTAGATATTGCAGTAGCTTTGTCTTTTCTACTTGCTAACTTGCTACATAAAGTCATCATGTTTTACTTGTTTTGTGGATTCGCGATCCCCGAACGTGGATACGACTCCTAGTCGTATCCACGAGCAGCATCTACACTCGTCTGCTCCCATCTAGCTCGGCACCTACCTGCTGAGCGCTCACCAGTTGTCTAATTTAAAAATCAATCACAATCCCTTTCGAAGTTATTGTGTTTGTGATAGTGATTTATGGAATTGTGTAACATATAGTCGCAATCACTTTCGGAACGAATAAGGTTTAAAATTAAAGATATTTTCGTCTGTTACTTTGCTTAGACAATTCAATTTCGTTCATCCAATACCTTTCAAAACGCGTCCCGATCACAATCCCTATCAAATGTCAAATAGTGACGGCCTGAAGTATGTTAAAATCATTCAATTGACGAATTGAAAGGGTTTGCGGTAGATTTCAAAATTAGACAATTAGACCCCTGCTCCCTACGCGAACGTAGTCCGTGACGTCTTACTTTCGCTTCTGCCTCCTCTGAACAGTTCTAAAGCTAAGTCCCCTTCTCACTCTCGCGAGAGCTACTAATCGAATGCCTGTTGTACTCACCCCCCTTGAAATATTTTTATTAAACTTGTTAACCACATAGTGAGTTATCATTTATCTTATTTTCTGCACACCGGGTGAGCTAAGCGCGGCCGGAGCGTGCCAGTGGTCATGCCCGTTGTTGGTTGTTAAATAAAATTATAAAATCCATTGTTTGTATTTACGGAGTAGGTAATTCTGTAAATACCAACATAGTAAAAATCCCGTTTTTCGTAATACTTAATTAAACTAAAAATGTAATTGTAATTATTTTGCAAACAAAAGAAATCGAACTTTACGGATTTTGAGCGCACTTTTCACGAGTTAAGATCAAATTATCCATGTTTTTAAGGTTTTTTGGTTTTCCCGACGTTTCGGCACCGTTAAAAAATCATAAAAATCATGGATAATTCGATCTGAAATCGTAAAACATAGTGCGATTAAATTCTGTAAAAGTTTTATTTTATTTCAACGAACAGTGCGGGCCAACACTTGTAGGTACGTAAATTCCGATAAGTATTCGATTCGACGGGCCAATCAGACAAAGTTTCGTAGGTCGAGTTGCCCCCCAAGTCACCAAATGAATGTTGTTGCATCTAAATTCGTCAAATTCTCTCGGCGGATGTATTGCAATATACTTTATTTATAGCTGTCAACAACAAAACGGTTTATTAGAACAGGGTACGTCATTTATAACCGTTCGCAGAATTGCCGGTGGACAGGAAAATAACGAGTTTTCGACAATATCAGAGTCAAGGTAATAAGTGCTAATTTTATTATACATGTTTAATGTTTTATTTATTGCATGGTGTCACTTTCAAAGAATTATTTATATTATTAGCATACATACACTATGTCATGCCTGAAAATGATGATGGATATAATTATCTTAATAATTAGCAAATGCATAAGTTGGCTTACTTTCCGTAGTAGGAGTAAGCTCATAATAATAATGTTTCAGTCAGTTATTTTTCCATACATTTACTAGTAGGGCTGTTTCCGCCTGTTTTGACAAACGTCACTCCGCGTGCGTGTATTTCCTTCCACAATAACAAACGCTAGTTCTAAAACAATACGTTATAATAATAAAAAGTCTCGAAGCGCTCGTGGCCGCGCTTGATAGAGTGAATTGCTAAGCAACGTTCGGTCTGGTCAGAGTGCTTAGTGTGAGTTTTCACACCTTACTCGCTTAAGCCGCAGTTTGCGAATAGAGTTTAACCCCCATATTCTAAGTCGTTCCTCCAAAACTTTTTACACTCCACTCGACTTCGTCGTGGGTAAAAATGGTGGGTAAAAAAAGGCCTAACACGGAGTGGCTACGTACTCTTTGGCTCCTCCAGGTCCTTACGGAGTTATGACTTAGAATACCGATTTCGAGGAGTCTTTCGAAGAGGTTTTCAATGAAGTTTCGTTAAGTCGAGGACGAGTAAGTTTTGGAGGAACGACTTAGAATATGGGTGTAATTCTCAACCTTATTCCCATTGCATCAAGGCTCTCTGTCAAAATTTTACTCTCACGCGATGGTAACGTTTGGACATTTGCAAACTCACACTAAGCCCTCAGGTGTCGGATGGTTGACCGTGAAGTGGCTTTACATCTTCCGTGCTTCGGAGGGCACGTTAAACCGTCGGTCCCGGCTGCTGTCATCTGATAAAAGTCGTTAAGCCATGTCAGGGGCCTTATAGGCGGCTTGATAAACTCTGACACCAGAGGTGGCCACTAATCCTCATACCAGAACAGAGAGAAAGAGATTGTAAAAAACTTATATGCACCAATAGTCAATAGTCTCGGACTCAACAGCCGTGTCCATCCGGTTTCTGAAAAAAAAAGTAACGGATTCTGAAAGAACCAAGTGACAGTTTGTCAGTCGTATATATCATAAAGCAAGGGTAGGTCAGTAAAAGTGACTGATTTTAGCAGAAATTGTTATAGGAATAAATAAATCACATGTAAAAATCAGTTGATTCGCTAATGATACGGTACAGTTGAACACAACAAGATCACTTATGATAAATTTTAAATAGAAAAATATTTGAAAAAATCAACTCGGCCACAAGGGAATTCCCAGATGGGACTCGAACCCACGACCTTTAAAATTTATCAAAAGTATAAAAATAGCATTGAAAAATGGAAAAAATAAAAAATCATAAACAACAAGATGAGTCCAAATAAAAGCCCGAAATAAAAGATTAAATTTTATAAAAGACAAAGTAATCAGTAACTGTAAACCAGATTGTGCTGCTTTGTGTACTGTCTCCCGTTGGCACGTGATTTAACAAATAAACGTGTCACTTCTTCCATTGTGTCTGTTCATTCGTCAGGGCATCGCGCTAAGACGAATTTCGGAATCACCTTTCCGTAATTACCTTAGGCTGGTGATAGATTTTTAAGAGAAAAAATATATTACGTTCTACCATTTTAGTGTTCCTCATAGTTCTCATTGATAATGGTATCTCCTCATTAATTGAAAAAAGTTTGGAAAAGGTATCAAGATTTCCAGTTTCCACCTGTATTATGCGAAAATATAATGCAAGATTTGTTATTTTTGCAGTGTAACACAAAAATAAATACAAAAGTCCTAGCAGGCAAATTTATACTTCATATCGTCAGCCTGTGGACGTCCACTGCTGGACATAGGCCTCTCCTAGGTCACGCCTATTGTAGCGTTCATAGGAGGCTATTAGCCTACTGCTACCACGCTGGCCAGACGGGTTGGTAGAGGGTTTGTTTCAAGTTTGCCTTCTCTCGCACAGGTGTTCAATGCGTCGAGCCTCTTAGTCGACTCTTACGACATCCCAGGCATGTAAGGGAGTGGTGACACTTGTATTCTTAAGCCGTCACCACACGGCATAAAATTTATACTTATTCTTGTATAACACTAAATTGTAAATATTAATTTATAACGTTAGTGATATTAGGCCCGTCATTGTCAACACAAAAAGGCAAACATCGCAAACGCGCCTGTATCTACGATTTTGTATATATTGTTGCCTCTAATCAGAGAAGTTTATACCCAAAATTGCAACCCTTAAAACCTTGTGCTGCTCCCATGGTGCTCAAAAACTGACTCTTGTTACAGTTGTTTAAAAAAAAGCACATTAAGGTAGCGTTTTTCAAGTACCTTTTTGTTTTTCTTTCTTAATTAATGGCGTGCTCGCGATAAAATTCGAGAATTTTGTCAATGTCATGTAAATATATTTCGTATATAAAGAAATTGTACGGTAGATTAAGTTAAAAATGGAGCCTCACAACACGTATTATTACGAAAAGAACTCGGGTGAAACTCCTATATTATAACTCTTTTCGACAGTCTCCAATCCACACGTCCATCTCGAATTCAATAGAGTTGTTCGTATGTCCAGTTTAAGAAATCACATTAAGTTTGAATGGACTTGTGTCCTACATAAAGTGCTCGGAGTGGTGTCCATGGCTGGCTAACTTCACGGGCACGGTAAATAAAATAAAAAGTTACCAGTACGAGTTCGGGGATCTAGTTATATTTGTTGTTGAAAAATATTGCTTTGTGTTCTTCATATCCACCGACTGCTTTACCGACATGAGCAGTGCATCCAATTGTTTTGAAAACGTCGATAGTTAACATCAACTTGTACTAGGGAGTATACTCCCTGGACTATCGATAGTAGGATCATCATCATTATCCTCACACTTCTTTGTACTGGCCTTCCTTATGGATGGATAAGGAGAACGCGCACCGCGTAACCCGGGATTGGTGGGTTTCAACGACTGTAAATGCAGTCGGGACCAATGATATTTAAAAACCCCCGACTTAATGATCCGTCGGGGGCAGCCATTAAATGGACTAGTTTTGAATTTTTATAGTAACGTGAATAATTGTAGATATTTTATTGCAATACTTATTAATATTTATGTTGAAGATAGTGATGGCAGCCCCCGACGGATAATTAAGTCGGGGGTTTTTAAATTATTTTATCCTTTTTTCAATTACGTTTTATTCGTCGTGGGTTTTTTTTTTTTATTTTTTTTATTTTGCTTTTTATTTTAAACTTTTTAGAGAGCATAGATATTATGTTCATTGTACTACATAAAACCCAATACTGAAACCGCATCAAAATCGGACTAGTAGTTTTGGTTTTACACAAATGTTTACTGCAGTGCCCCCTGGTGACTTATCACCACAACACCTATCTATGAACATGCACGAATTGAACCCGAACCTATCACTGAAAACAACATCAAAATCGGACTAGTAGTTTTTGTTTTACATAAAAAAATGTTTACTGCAGCACCCCCTGGTGACTTATCACCACAACACCTATCTAAGAACATGCACGAATCGAACCCGAACCTATCACTGATAACCGCATCAAAAATCGGACTAGTAGTTTTGGAGATAAATGGCAACATTGGTTTGCACACACCAAACGTATATACTGTCTCCGTACCGTCGCAATATATTTTATACATAGATATGATACGTTTATAATAATTTGCATTGAAATCTGTGACAAGACTGCACACATGCACTATTTGACAAGTAGAACAATAGACACTAAAAATCACGGAAATGAAAGAGAGCGAACTGGACATAATATATGGTTTTCCCAATTTACACAATTCGAGCTCGTAAGATAATATATCTGCTTCAAGCACACACAAACGAGCCTTCCGAAGCATTGAGTCAATGAATAACTTGAAGCCCAGTAAAATTTTAATCAGCTGATACAATTTGACCAATCCAGCAGCAAAGGTTGCCAGACCCAAAAAAACGTCACGTATTGCCACGTAGATAAAAGCTTTTTTTACCGCATACGGCGCGGGCGCATTAAGCGTCTTTCACACGTGGCGATGATGTGTCGTCCATATGTGTCCGCATGGGCACAATGGGTAATTTGCAAACAAGTGTAATGGCCATTGAGACGAGCTGGCACTCGGTAACGTCAATTGGTACCTGATGGTCCAAGTTATGGGGGACGATTTACGTCCTTTCTCAAGCGGCAAATCTTTATTCCTTCGAAAATTAACGCTAACTTAAAAGTTTAAAATATTATCCCGTGACAAAGGTGCCGAAACGTCAGGAAAATAAAAAAAACCCCAAGAACCTAAAAATACGGACAATTACAACTTAGTTCGTGAAATATAGCGCGATTGATATCCGTAAAAGATGTTTTATTTCAATGAACAGTGCGCGCCAAACAATAAGATGTACGTAAGTTTAAAATAGGCAATTCACTATAAAATGACATGATGATGTAAAGTGTGATTTACAAAATCTTGTTTTAATAAGTGATTTTACCATTTATTGCTTACGCGTGGTTCCTGTTCCCGTAGAAATATCGGGATAAAAAGTAGCCTATGTTTCAATCCAGGTTATCTTCTATCAGTGTGCCAAATTTCATCCAAATCGGTTCAGTAGTTTTTGCGTGAAAGAGTAACAAACAAACAATCAAACTGACATACTTTCGCATTTATAATTTGGTAGGATAAAAAAAAATGTGCAACTGTTTTTTTGAATAAAATAGCAATAAAGAAACTAAATAATTTTATGAAATCTAAGTAATTTTGTGAAATGTAGTGAAATCTGAAGTTATTTTAGGAACTCCTAAGATGTTTAAATATTATTATAGTGAAAGTATGTATTATATAAGGTTAAAAAGGCAATCGCTGATTTTTATCACTTAGACTGCAATGCATTTGTTTTTGCATTAAATCAATGGATGGGGTTACATGTGACGGCGGGCCTAGTGATAATTTTAAAAGATCAAGGTCGAGGTTAAGTTCACTAGTAGTTCACTTTTTGACGTAAAACTGAACTTGTAACAACATTAAATAGTTTATTTTTTAAGTTTTAAGACAACAGTATTATCATTATTATAAGATTTTATTGTTCTCGGAGTAAAAAAAAATGCTGCCTCATTGTACAATAAACGACTCGCTCCACCGTAGATCCTGTTTTAGCCTCCGAGCTTGATTAGTGTCCAGAGCGAACACATTTGAAAAAAAAAAAATGATTTTGACCCCTCGCCACTGAAGCTAATAAGTCGTTTTGGTGATAACGATAACGTTACCGGATATTTAACGCGCTATATTTCACGAAATAAGATCTAATTGTCCGTATTTTTTGGGTTTTAGGGGTTTTTTTATATTCCCGAAGTTTCGGCACCTTTTCAGCTGCCGTGGTCACGGTGTGAACATGCTTTTGAGGGATCCACCCACTACATCAGGTTTGATAAGCCGCAGATCCTCGCCAGGGAACAAAAATTCGTCCCTAGAATGTTACGTGAGGCTATTGAAATCACCAAAATATATCCAAAAGTCCAAATAACACACTGCAATATCCAAAGATACGGTTAGCTCTTTTTGTAGATAAATATCAAATATCAAGGTGGAGATAACCATATCTTAATTTTCTTTGGAAAGGTGGAGGTCGGCCCGCTTTCGAAGTTTTCTTGGCAGCTTCTTTCTTCGAAAGTCCTTCCAATTTGTGAACTGCCAGTAAAGTCATTAGTTTATGTTTTGTTAATAATAAATATTTAAAATAATAAAAAAATCAAAATATCAAATCAATAATAATTGTGCCAAGTAAAGTAAATGTCTAACCGTATCCGAACGAAAAAATAAATTAACTTTTCGAGGGTAGACTTGGAGTTTCACCCGAGTTCTTTCGTAAGAACACGTGAGGCTCCACATTTTTACCTCAATCTACCGTACAATTTCTATAAATACTAAAAAATATACTTGACATTCGCAAAATTTGCGAATTTTATCGTGAGCAAGCCATTAATTAAGAAGAAGAGGGTAGACTTATAAGTAGCCAGTCATCCCGTGACCACGGCAGCTGAAAAGGTGCCGAAACGTCGGGAAAATAAAAAAACTCCTAAAAATCTAAAAATACTGACAATTAGATCTTATTTCGTGAAATATAGCGCGTTAAATACCCGGAAAAGTTGCTTTATTTCAATGAAAAGTACCCCTATTACGAGTTTGCTTAACATGACATTTACAGGACTCGTGAGCGTAGACATGAGCAGTGTATCCGATATACACTGCTCATGTCGGTAAAACAGTCGCTAAATATGAAAGAGACAGAGCTACATTTTACATTAACGTTTACTGTAACGTCGAGTTTGCCAAACTCGTAATAAGCCTACTGTGCGGGCCAAAACATAAGATGTACCTATACGTAACGTTACCTTCAGTTTGGGCTTCTGTTAGCTTTGAGTGAATCCTATTACAGGTCCTCTTAACGACCCCGAATAACAAAACATATTAATAGTTTTGTTAGCAAAACGGTCACAAACGTTTCAGTCTTTACCACAATATACAAAGCTTTACTCACTACCACAAGAAATTGTGTAATACACATTAAGGCGCTATACGAGTGAAGCGAGATAGCAAAGAGAAAAAGACGCGCACGGGAGTGAGACAGATTTTGTAGATTAGGCGAAAAAAAACACAAAATCACTTCGTAGTAAATAACTATGGCGATTTAAAGAGAAATGAAACTACACGATGCTTAATATTATTGGTGTCCATTAATGAAACCAATTTTCTATAATAATATGTAGCCCCATTTGAGAATAATCAAAAATTTTCATATTTTAAGGGGTCTTTTCGAAAAGAAAAACTGTCGAGGCAAAATTATAAAATCGTGTTTGTGAAACATAGACCAACGCGGCTTTACGAAGAAATATTACTTATTACCAGATTTGTAACATCTCGTATACACCGTCCTACAGTTTAGTAACCGAATTACGTGATTCTTTTTTGTTCGATGCGGAATAATTATTGCCATTTGGTCCCATAGAAATTTGTCTCATATTGGCCCAGTAGTCTTTATTTTATGAGCATTTTTGTTAACTTGGAAGATGTAATTTTCACGATAAGTTCTTTGTTTATAATGTGCATGAAACCTAATCTAGAAATATTCTACTGTAGTTTACAAAACAACTTATTACAGACATTCAAAAATTAAAGAAAACTTTTTATAAAAAAAATTAAACCAACTTCAAAAAGTAAAAAATAAAACTTTTGGAGTCGATGCCAGCCAAGGCATTCTACATTGCACTTCTATTAACTATGTTTTTATTTTTCACAATTTTTTATTACTTAGGTCATGTGCAGTTACACTAAAAATCAGCCCATTTACAACAATGATGTCATCTAGGCAAACGACTACTTAAAATATATTTTTCAGGATTATGAAAAAACTACTAGCCAGATCTTCATAAAAATCATATGGGACCACATTTGAACTATGTTCTTTCAAATAAAAAAAAAATCATAAAATCGGTTGGCAACTAACGACGTTATATTAAAACATACATAAAAAAAATATACAGTCGACTTGAGAACCTCCTTGTTTTAAAGTATGTTAATAAAAAACTAAGTTAAAAAAACCGACTTCAAAAACTAAGAAGCAAAAAATAAGACAAATAAAAAATAAAATAAATAAATATTTGCATACAATCACACCAATTATCTAGCCCACGTTAAGTTTCATGAATAACTTGTGTTATGGATACTAGATAACGGATAAACATGCTTATATACTTTTTTTTAAAATACATACTTAATATACATATTAAACACCCAGACCAAGACAAATAGACATGTTCATGCACACATATATTTGTCTTGTCCGGGGATCGAACCCGGGACCTTTGGCGCAGAAGGCGGGGTTAGTACCCCTGCGCCAAGACAAGAAAAATAAAAGAATAGGAGCTCAAAGTAATTGCCTTTAGTTTTTGAAGTCGGTTTTTTCATTCGTCTCGCGATATGCCTATCCTTCTACCATCCAGCCTGCGCCACCCTCGCAGGTAGGAGACTCAATATGATTGATGATAATGTAGATATATAGGTAAGTATTTAGGTAAATACAAAAATAACTCTATTCAAACTGTCCATACCTTTGATATTTCTCCATTCTACGTCCTCCGTATAACAGACACGTAACAGGATCATGGAAATATTTTTCACGAATCATATCCAGAGATTGACAGAAGTGTATAGTATTTTTCTATTATGTAGGTAAAGATTTGTGAGAAAATTGTTATCTAAGAACATTATCTACTTGCTGTCATAGATGCAATGTTTTGTCTGTTTTTTTTTTACTTGTCTTAAAATGTAAACAATCTTTACATGTCTTTTTACAGGTTTCCTTAGAACATAAAACAAAGAAAGATATTATAAAATTATCTTTGTACTGAATAGTTGTTTTGTCATGAAAGGCATAGATTGACATTAACATGTAATTTTTTTCGTTACAATTTAATAATAAGTCTAGTCAAGATTGTTTACATTTTAAGACAAGTAAGAAAAAACCGACTTTAGGTAGTTTTTTAGAGTTTTATAATGTATTTTACGTTGTTTTTTTACAATGGTTGTGCACATTACTTCTTGTTGTCTCCACATCTATTATAGATATTTGTACCTACTAAAGTTCCGATATTCATAGCACAAGAGCTTGAGCTACTTATTTCGTAATTGGATTAACTTTGATAAATATTATATAAGAAAATATACTATAAAAAAGCAACTTGTTTCATGTCTCCCTGACGGGATTCGAAACCACATCCTCGGGAATCCGGCCCAATGCACTAACCAATTATGCTACAGAGACCTATGAGGACGAATTTTTCTAGTATACCTTTCTACGGTGTTTGCCACCGTAGTTTCATCAATGAGAGAAATATCCTCGCATTCGAAAGAAATATTTTACAAATGTTTGACTATCGATTAAAATTAAACAGCCTTAATTTTTTTTATAACTTTTTAATTTTGCATTTTACAATGCTATTTTATGTGATAAATATTAAATAAGAAAATATACTATAAAAAAACAACTTGTCTCATGTCTTAACTTTGCTATGTTTATATTTATTTGTTTAAATTTAAAAAATATCATTATTTATCGGATAACATTTTGCAGTTCAGATTTAGTTACCAATTGCCATACTTACTACATTAAAATAAAATAATAATTTTGCTTCAGCACTATTCATGATAAAATGTTCGAGATTAGGTAAGTTAGCGTACACTGAACCAATCATAAACATCGTCTGTGTGAGCTTACTTTACAACATTAGACGAAAAGCATTATAATTAGCATCCATAAGGTATAAAAAAATATATAATAAGTTAAAAAACATAAACTTCATGGAGTTTTAGGAAAAATATTATTTTGACGACTCAGGCGCATCCGATTCTAAGAAGAAAATACTTCTTTTTTATGGAATCACGGCGGATTTTTTTTTGTTTCATTTTATTAACACAACATGGCCAACTTCAGACAAATGTTGATAGTATGTCAGAGAAGGTGTGGCTTGTTTGTATAATTGTTACCAGTTGCAAATAACTCACGTTTGGTTTTTTTATGGTTTTTTTTCAAATGTACGGCATTGGAGCGTGGTCGACGATTAGGGATTTTGCTTTAATGAAATTGGAAAGACAAATCAGTAATTTAATATTTTTTCGAAAAAAAAAGCAAGTATTGTGTACTTTAATACGTACAGATCCCAAAACAGCTGTTTTTAGATTTTTTGTCGGTATGTCTGTTTATTCGTTCAAGCATCACTCGAGGACCACTGCACGGATCTCTGGTTAAAATATAGAATACTTTTTATCGCATAAAAAACCCTCATTCTTACGCGAAAATAAAAAAAACAATTTGTGCTATAATAGATAGCGCCACAGAACTTTCGAAATACGTAATACTAAACTATTAAGTCATTGAATAATGGATTATAATACTGAACTGATTTGGATGAAATTTGGCGCATAGCCTGTGCCAAATTTCATCTAAATATTATTTGGAATATAGCCTGGATTAAAAGATTCTTTTTAACCCGATATTCCCACAGGAACGCGAACCACGCGAGTAAAACCGCGGGCGGTTATTAGTTATATTTATATAAAAACTTCTAAGTCTCGAGTAATGAGAACATTTTGGTTTAATATTTTTCTTACTTAATTATTATTGTTGGAGTTGTGTTTTGTAACGACACATGATAATTTGTAAATGCTTGCTATGTTAAAACTCATAAGTTTCTTAATACATTAACATTAAAATCATCTAAATAACAACCATAACTCTTGCCCTCTATGTAACACCTAGCCTAGTAGAACACCCAAATATCTATAATAAGGTGTCGAAATTATTTAGTGCAAGACTGGTACGTCTTATTTAATTAATTCAACAAATAATCTCGATTTTTTTACTCTTTTGTGAGAGCAACTTTAAAAGGAATAAGTGACTCGTTAATATTTATATCTAATAAATAATATAATGTAGCAAGTAGGTATATGAAGGATAAAAAAATCAAATTTCTACCACCTCGCCAGCACGTCTGCAGAAAGCTTATTTAATTTGAGCCACTCAGAGAACAAAGAATTGTAATAAAGTTTATTGTGAGATAAAAGAAAATTACTTTTCGGTTACATTGATATAGCGTATTTTGAAAGAGAAATCATGAAAATGCTTTTCTGCGGTGTATTATTTTTGAGCATTTCTAGATTTCTGAGCTATGTAGGAGTTGTGGTTAGATTAATTCATCTCCGTGGACATTTTGCGATATACCCATAAAAAAAACTTTTACACATTTTTTCAATACCTTTATGATAAAAGTTACCCTAAGTTTGAGCTAATCTATTTCCGTAAAAAAAAATAAAACTCATCATAATGACACGAGTAGTCCTAGTACTGGATTACAGCGTTATTTTATTCAAACTATTTGTTTCTTTCTTTCTTATTGAATACTTAACGGCCATCCGCGATTTTAGAAGCGTGGTTCCCATTCTCGTTAACATAAAGGGATAAAAATTAGCCTATGTTTTAATCGAAGCCATCTACTATCTGTGTGCAAAATTTCATCCAAATCTATCCTTTTTATAATATTAGTATAGAACAAAGTAACTTTCATCTAATTAGTCCTATTAAGAACTCTTAACTTAAAAAATACAATACTCATTCCTTTAATGTCTCTACCTTAAGAGCGCTTTCACATATAGGCGTTTTAGTTGCGCGGCTGCAGCGCTGCACAGCGAATCCCTTCATATTACAGCGGCTGTAGCGCGGCTAAGTCGCGACGCCGGCGTACCTACACAAATAATATACCAAACATACCTACAAAAATACTGAAGTAAAAAAAAATCGATAAAATATACTGAAAAAGTATTAAAATACCGGTAATAAAGTATTAATCTGATCACACTGCGCGGCAATGCGGCGTATCCGCCACCACAAGCTCGGAACGATGCACTCGCGCTTCTGTCGCGCTCCAGCCGCGCAACTGAAATATGTATGGTTACCCAGTTGTGCTAATGCATCGCGACTTAGAAGCGTTGTAGTTGCGCGACTAAAACGCCTATATGTGAAAGCGCTCTAAAACTGACAATTAACATCCTTAAACAGACCGTATTTTTCTTGGCATTATTAAATACTGGCAAGAAAGGTCAAGGTATTATTTTTGTACATTTTATCCGGGTCATTCATATAATATGGTGAATAAATGAAAAAGATGAGAATTCAGAATGTAATCAACTTTATGTTGTGCGTAAATATGGGTATTTTATTCCCGTGCTCGAAGCTTGTAAGAATTAATGTAAAGCAGGCAACTTATCAGGATTTTTATAATGCTAACAAGAAAAAGTGTAAGCATTTAAGGTAGTAAAAATTTTCGATTTTGATTCATAACATATTTTATATAAAAAAAAACCGGACAAGTCAAGTCGGACTTGCCCACCGAGGGTTCCGCACAAATTTGTAGGTACCTAGCAGTGGCGAAGGATCTATACATACCGGTTCCCATCGGCTTCTCTTTTAGAAATCTTGGGTCCGGCTTACCTTCTCCATATTTTGACCCACGCCACTGCTACCTAGTACACAATATAGTAGTACATAATATAATAAAAAGTTCAGGAGTTGAGTCTCGCAGTTTTTCCCGAAATTCAGTTTCCAAAACTTAAGACTAAATTTTTCATGATTTAATTACAAATGTCTAGATTTCAGATTTTTTCCTGTACTTGTAGTAAAAGACTACTTGCCAAATTTCATAGTTCTAGGTCAACGTGAAGTATCCAATGAATTTTGATTCCCTTGAGAGTGTTTAAGTATACGTTTTTGCGGCATAAATGTAAACCTTTATTAACGTTAATTTTAAAGTTTGATTTAATCACAGCTTGAAGAGATTGTTAACGTGATTATATGGTTTTAATTTCAACTCGATACCCAAACGCGTTTCCGAGTTTTTCCCGAAATTCAGTTTCCGAAACGAATGAATATATTTTTATGGTTTCATTACAATTATATAGTCTTTAGATTTTTGGTTTTTAGACGATATTGCTTGCCAAATTTCATAGTTATAGGTCAACGTGAAGTACCCTATGAATTTTGATTCCCTTGAGGGTGTCGAAATCTTCGTTTTTTTGCGACAACGGTCCTATCTTTTTTTTTACGTTAACTTACAAGTTTAATTTTTTTTTCTCCATCAACAGACTGTTGAGTATATGTTTTTCTCCACGCGTTCTTGAGATAAATGACGACAGACAAACGGACGGACAGAAGGACAACAAAGTGATCCTATAAGGTTCCTTTTTTTATTTAGAGGTTCGAAACGTTTAAAAGTAACTTTAATCAACGCAACGATTAACATTTTTGTCAGCTAAAGAAATACGATAGGATTTGTCTTCTTATAAGTGTTATTTTTACACTTAAACGTAGGTAAAAATTCTCTGCAACTAATGTATCAGCGGAATAACAATTTAGGCTAACACGTGCAATCAAAAAACAATAATACAAATTGTGTCGTCCATACAATACATAATAATCTGGACAAAAGACAAATGGCACCAGTAAACCTACAAAAAGCAATTGACAATCTACAAGATAATGAATTTACGCGCACGTAGGTGTAAATACGTGAGTAGTATTACCACAAAGAGCTTGTACCTATATAAATTGATTTTATTCTTGTAAAGGATGAGCATATGTGTTAGTCGATGATTTCACCGGGTCTGACAAAAAGCCACGTGGGTCGTGGCCAAGGTTGCCAACGCTAATATTAGTTTAACATTACCTTATTTACATAGATCCATATGTGTGCGCAAAGAATATATTAGGCAAAGTTAAAAAAAAGCCCAACACCAAACATCGTTTTTTAAAGCTCGCCATATCAAAAGCTTCCAATTAATTTTAATTAACCTCATAATAGAAGCCTTAAAGAGAAATAACATCTATGCCAGAGGACAAGCCAGACGTGAAGGTGAAACCACAAAAATTTCAGTATCAGATAAAAACAAACCTTTAATTAATGAAAAATTAAGGTATAAATGCGGTATCTACCAAAAAGTGTTTTTTTTTAAATATTGATAATATCTAACGTAACGAAATATAGGTACTAATTCTAAAACATACAATAATCAAATATTTAAGTCAAGAGACATGATAGAATTTTGACGTTTTTTTTTATTTTACGAATTTAGTCCAAAGATCCAAACATTAGGGAACGGTCAATACGCTGCATTACTCAATGAGAAAATTACACATCACTTACTTTATTCCTAAAACTCCAAATAGCAACAGGTTACAAAAGTGTATTTAAAGTTTAACTGCAAAACTAACCTTCACCGGTGTCATTCGGCTTAAAATCTCCACGATATTTTGTGAGCAACGCGAATAATTCGTATAGAGTTAGTTTTTAATATTTGCATACACTTGTGCTATTCCTAATGAATCGTTTCATCATCATCATCATCACCTGTCTAGGTATGTATGAATGCTCTATCCAGAGCTACGGAAAAACTAGTAATCTGTGTGCTTCGTGCGAGTTTTTTCTACTCACGTTCGAGCACGTTAGGTTTTTGTTTGGCGTTGGTATAGTCCGTGTCGTAATCCGCTAGATGGCGGGCCGCTAATTTTATACAAAAATCTACGCGTTCACGATCGATCGTGAGTACAAAAAACTCGCACTTAGTTACTTTTACGTTTTCGTTGTAAGCGTTAATTATGTGAAGAATACCATCACCCTTCTATAAGGTTCCGGTTTGAATCCCGTCTGAGTGACTTGACACGCTTTATCTAGCATAAAATTTAAAATCCTACACAAGTTTCCTAGTCGGAACCACCCCATTACATTTCGGTCACGTCTCAGTCATTCCCACGGTGCGTTGCTACATTACGCACACGATTTGTTTCGAATCTGTCTAAACGCAGATTTTCTACCCCCATTTATCAATTATTCGAGTTTTATCTGCCAATCGAGTTTGCCACGAAACCTTATATTGGATGAATGGATCTTAGTCACTTTCCCTTATCTTGACTGAGGTTAAAAATAAGAGCTAAACGTGACCTGCCCACGTGGTGAACTTTACCTAACGTTTTTAGTTAAGGGAAAGTTTCATATGTCCGTTGTTTTATTTATCTGTGGCAATTACTTTTCTCTTTCGAGAACATGTGTGTTTCCCAGGACATTAAAAAACTTCATCACCTGTTCGACGCAAATCTAAAGTTTACTTATTATTTTTAAAGATTGTACAGACTTGTACAGTTGATGATGATAAATGAATGAATGATTTAACCGCCTCTGTGGTCTAGTGATACTACCACCGGTATCAGACCCAGGGGTCCCGGGTTCGATTCCCAGCGGGGGTACATATTGTATTCGGTTTGGTTGGTGGTAGGACTTGTTGTAAGTCCGCCTGGCTAGCTACCACCATCTTCTCTAAGTCTGACGCCATAACAACAATGTTTTCAGCATTATAGTGTTCCGACAGTTAAAGATAAGATATCCAGTTCCTCAGTGATTGAGGATTCCAGGAGAGGCTCGCTTCCATCTTCAGCCTTATCAATACTAACATCAGGTATGATGAAGGCTAAGAGTCTCCCCGTCATTTATAAAAATAAAAAAACTCTTCACTTTCGAGAACTGTGTTTCCCAGGACATCAAAAAACTTCATCACCTGTTCGACGCAAATCTAAAGTTTACTTATTATTTTTAAAGATTGTACAGACTTGTACAGTTGATGATGATAAATGATAAGAGAAAAATGTGTCGAACACTAATTTATTGCTATACGAAATTACACTTGATGAATTACGATAAACTGCTAAGTTAATTGCTAATGATATGAGTGCACTGTATGATGACTGATCGTGAACTAGTTACTTAATATATAAATTAATTTAATAAATATTGACTGATGGCGTAACTGCTGACCGCGCGGAATGTACGGTTGTATTGTACCGTACAAAGATGTTAAGTATTGATAAGGCTGAAGATGGAAGCAAGCCTCACCCGAACTCCTCAATCACTGAGGAACTGGTTATCTTATCTCTAACTGCCGGATCTCAACAATGCTTAAAACATTGTTGTTAGAACGTCAGACTTAGATAAGATGGTGGTAGATGGCCAGGCGGACTTACAAGAAGTCCTACCACCAACCAAACCAAATACAATATGTACCCCCGCTGGGAATCGAACCCGGGACCCCCGGGTCTGATACCGCCACAGAGCCAGTTTGTTCTTTCTTTCTACATTTAAACTACTATTGGAAGCGGCAGCGAATACGTCTTCATATTTTTTACATCTTTCAACAATGCTTAACCCCATTAAAGCTTTTAGTCGATTGGACCCGCTACAGGTGTGACCCGTGGGTCAAAAATATATTTATTATTTTTCTTTAATCGTTTGGACCCAAGTTATTTTTGCATTGTCCATCAAAATTGGTTCAGTAGTTTAGGCGTGAAAAGTGAATCGAATGAATTATTATATTTTTTTTACATTTACTCGTATACTGAATTATTATATTCAGTCTATTATATATTAGAAACAGTCCTGTAACAGTTTCAGATAAGTCTTACCTAAAATTTGACAATAATTTCTTTTTTAACGGTAAAACAAGGGTAAGAATCTAATCGACTTGTTGACGTCGTCGAATGGACAGAAAGCTTTATATAATTTACAGGGAGATAATCTGTCTTCGAAAATAGACGTAAAAATATTATTAGCCGATTCGAAGAAGTCATTCATTTCAAATAACTAAAGAGTGTTTACTACTTTTGTGCGGCCAAAAAGAAATTATAATCGACATTGCATTTTTTGTTTCAAAGTTTGATTGTCCCAATCTTGTATTTTATTTCTAATTCAAGAGACGTGAATCATCATGATCATGATTTCCTCAAATATTAACTTGGCTATTAACTGCAGAACACACAAATATGAGATTTATTAATATTATCAAATCTGAAAAAGTATGCCTTTTTGAAAAGCTTGTAATATCTTGACAATATTATTGAACCATAAGAAGCAAGAATTGAGCAGACAGTGAAGCAGACGAATCTTGTGGACTTGTACAACGATGCAAAAAGTGACGCAGACGAATCTTGTGGACTTGTGCAACGATGCAAAAAGTGACGCAGACGAATCTTGTGGACTTGTGCAACGATGCAAAAAGTGACGCAGACGAATCTTGTGGACTTGTGCAACGATGCAAAAAGTGACGCAGACGAATCTTGTGGACTTGTGCAACGATGCAAAAAGTGACGCAGACGAATCTTGTGGACTTGTGCAACGATGCAAAAAGTGACGCAGACGAATCTTGTGGACTTGTGCAACGATGCAAAAAGTGACGCAGACGAATCGTGTGCTACGGATATCACGTAAAAAGTAATAAATAACTATGTAGCTTTAATAAAAGGAGAATTAAATTGATAAGTCATACTTTTTGTTTATCCACGAAGTAGTGTTTGTTTAGTCTATGCTGCTACTAAATGGTTCACGTTACAAAAATATCGGTAAACATTACTTGCACTTGTGTCGCTGACAGATTTCTCCCAGAAGAGGCGTGGAGGAGGGCGAACCAAACTTTAATACTAGCCAATGTCTACATTGTTTAAAAATGTGTATTGGGTACATTAGGCCGTAAGATTTTAGGAACCGATGGCGTAGCTTCTTTGACAATCATAAGTACTTGTAAAATCGATTTTATTTTCATTTCACAATTTCAGAAAAGAGAGCCTTACGCGACCTCGAGCTCTATGTTTATTTAGAGCAAAGCAAACCATATTTAGTTCCAGTAATATTCCGTAGGACTTCTTTTATGACAGAGAATAAACCGTCACTGATTTATGAAGTGAGCTGTCAAAGTTAATTTTAAAATTTTGAAAAACCGTTTTTTGTTCTTGTTTCTATTTTGATTTCGAGTGTTCCAATTTGTAAAGTTTTAGTTCGTTTGTTTTTTTAATAGACACTGTTTAAAGCGTTTTTATCTTTAGCCAGTCATTGGATTCTTACAAAAAATACTAAGTCAATGACCTCATGGTTAATAGACTGGTTTTATAATTTGCAAGAATGACTGACGCTTTAACATGCTTCAAAGCACAGGTAAAATAAATGTTAAAAACACTTTTTTACACTGCAAAAGTAACTTAGTCTTGTTAAAGGCGTACCGGGAATGCAGTCGTGACTCACAGACAGACAAAAAGACTGCATCCGTTACGAAAGAGTTCCTGTTACTGGAGATATTTGGTGATGACGAAGCAAAATATTGTGTCATCTTCCATCCGCTGTATCGATGATGTGAATAGTATTGATGATTAGTTAGGGAGATCAAACTATGTCACTGAAATAATATTAAATATTGCATTGAACGATCATGCTTTTATCATGTTGTGATGGTTAACTACGAGAGGTTGGCAAAGCTGTGCGAATAAGCAAGCTATAATTAAGGGACAGAAAAATTATCAAGATAAAATAACGCTGTTTAAAATATAAAAAAAAATTGTTAGTCTAAATTATCCCTAAATTAATAAAAAAAAAAAACAGAATATTCTTGTGCTGTGGTGTGAAAAGCGCAATATTTATGTTAAGCTATATAGCAAAACAAAAAAAATGTAGTAAATAAGACGCTGTTAAAAAATTTACTACTTTTTTTTTGGAAGTCTTAATTTGCCCTAAAACACTTTAAAAACAAAAAAATATTGTAAATTTTTTCTTTTCACCATATCGACTCTTCATAATCTTCACAAAATATACAACAAATGTCCATAATTTGATGCCAGTGCAGTTGCTATTGAGTATCTAAATCAAACATTGTTAAAACGATACTTCTCGGAATTTGATCTCATACCGCAAGTTGTGTAAACACTACCGCCTGGGAGCTTCTTCGATTATGTTCACTATGTACTAGATAATATATATATATAAATATTCGTAAGTTCGTTGCCCTGTTAGGTAAGAATGTGTCGATAGTGCAGATTCGACATTAACGACTAAGAGTCAAGTTCACCAACTTATTAGTCGATCGATTAATGCTAAGGGCGACACACCGACGGGGACGTCACTAAACATATATTTATTTATTTTTTCTCTATATTTATTTAGGGGCTTTTACCTATATTCAGGTATGTCAGCCCCATCATAACCTTAGCCTATAATTACTTACACAATAGTTAAGGGACGTCACTAAACATATTTAGAGCTAAAAATATTAAAAAAACTAGCGATCGCTCGCGGCTTCAAACGCGTGGTCCTGTGGGAATATCGAGATAAACAGGAGCCTATGTTCATAACCAGGCGATCTACCATCTGTGTACCAAATTTCATCCAAATCTGTTCGGTAGTTTCAGAGTCTATTCAACAATTTAACAATTCGCGGTAAAAAATATCGGAAGAATCGAACATCACCTATTTGTTCTTTAGATATTCAGTTCCGTAGGCAATGCAATGATAATTTTCTTTATATCTTTGACCGATTTGCCATGTTTTACTGATAAGTAAGACAAAAGACAAGAAAAAGCACGGAAATTAAAGAGCTATTACATTATATTTGAATGAGTGCACAATATCACAAAATTATGGGTAGAACACGTTGTATCAAAATTATTATTCGAAGATGAATCATTTCATTCGCTCTACGCAATTTAACTAAATCGCAAATCGGTTTTTTAATAGTGCATAAAATGTAGAAATGTAAATGGCGGTTTCGCAATGACACTTGCAAGTTGCAACGCAGGTCCAAGCTTTAAATATCAGTGAGTCAGCTGCATTCCTAATTGCCAACCTTCTGGTTACGACCTCGAAATAACCGCTAAATAAAACACATTAAGCTGTGGTTGAAGTACACACGAGAGCAAGGTCAGGTTTTACAGTTATATATATCCATACAATGTGATTAGATCATAATTATTTAGATCGTCTTAAAATCCTTAACGTCATATATTTGGAGCTTTTCTCTTCCTGTGAAGACAACACACCAGGGGCCCAATTCTGCTAATGCTTAATCACAATCGTATTCCAATCGAGTTCCAATTGTCGTGCCGTTTTACACAGTTCTTGTTACAACAGTGTAAATAAACACTACTATTGAAACACGACTGAGAGACGTTTATGTAAATTTTTTTGCAGAATTGACCACCAGGCTTAACAGTTGCGCTATGATGCCTATGATCTATTGCTCTGTAAACAGCTCCTCACGCACAATACGGTGCAATCAAGATCAACATGTTAACTCTGACGTGCGGTAGACAGTACTTGCCCGTACAGTCGGCCCATGAATATGTCTGTGTCAAATTAAATAACAGATAAGGCAAGAGTGACAGGAACGATCCCGTAACCTATAACAGAAGTTTAAATATGACAAGGATCCAATCTAAGAACGTTTCACATTTTCATGAGTAGAGTATACGTTACCTAATCTAAGGCTCCTTTTCTGTAACTTAAGGGTCTTCGCGACCTTTCCCGCGTGACTGAAAGGGTTATTGACTGGTTGAGTTGCCACTTATCGAGATAATCCACTCTGCTTTGTGCCCTTGACAAATGCAAGTTGGCCATATAATGATACCATCGGTTCTAGATTGAGATGCGCCTTAAAAAAAAAACTAACTGGTATTTTTTTTTAGGTCTAAATAACCGTTTCCCAAACTAATCTCACCTTTTTTGTTTATAGTAATGCGTTTATGCAAAACTAATATAACATAACCTACAGAAATGAACAAATTATGTTAAGTTGGATATTCGAACTCATACGTTTAGATTTTTTTGACCCATTTTAGATATTTATTTATTGCAAGTCACAGGTTAAAAAACAAACTCATTTTTTACTGAATAATTACACTTTCCAATTATTTATTTTTTGATTTCGAACTAGGACCTAAATATGACAAATCTGAACAAAAAATAGGCTACTAAACTATGCGGTCCAATGGACCCTAGCCGCTCGAACGGGCGAAAGTCTTTGTAACTGTTTACGGGTTGACGATTATTGCCCAGTGATATTTTTGCGTTATTTTGTTATTGACGCGCACGCGTTTCATGGGGTGACCTTTTGTGATGTATACCTATTTATAGGGAAGAGTTGACATTGTTGATATTTAAGTTATTTATAGTCTAGCATCGCATAGCAGATCCCACCCCCCTATTACTTACTACCGTAATTTACGTTTTTACTTATTTATTAGGTACCGTAAAAATTATATTATAAAACAATTACACCAGGAAAACTACTTGAACTCGAACCCACAACCTTTGATTCTCCGGGTCAATAGCCAGCATTTGAACTATGATATGTTTCAGCGTATTGTTAAACTAATGTAATACTTATTAAGGAAATGGTAAAAAACTACAAAATGACATTCAAACATTATTGAGTATCGTATTTCTTCGTAGTGTAGTTTCTAAAATTATATATTGAGTAACTAATGAGTTTTCGTTTTCAACAACCAGACATAGGATTAATACAAATATTAATCACTGTACGAGTAGTTATATGTAGGTTCTCAATCGAGGCGCTTAATCAGTAGGAATCTATACTTTATATATATTTATATTAATTATATTATAAAGCTGAAGAGTTTGTTTGTTTGAACGCGCTAATGGAACTACTGGACCGATTTAGAAAATTCTTAGACCATTAGAAAGCTACATTTCTCCCGAGTGATATTCCCACGGGAACGGATACCACGCGGGTAAAACCGCGAGGATCCGCTAGTGCCAAATATAATAAAGAGGAAAGATTTGATTGTTTGTTTGAATTGAATTGGCTCCGAAACTACTGAACCGATTTAAAAAAGTCTTTCACCGATGGGAAGCTGCACTATCCCCGAGTAACATAGGCTACGTTTTATCCCGATATTCCACCGGGAACGGGAATCACGAGGGTGAAACCGCCAGCGGCCGCTATCGTAACAAATAACTTAATGAGCAATTTAACAACAATTAACAACAATGCATGCGCCAAAGAAAATAATTATGAAATAGTAACGAATAGTATTTATTCCGTCTCTTTAGTTGCTCGCATCGACTGTTTCACCGATATGAGCAATAACTCCAATACGTTTTGATATCATTAACAGTTCGTGAATAGTCGTAAAGTTAATAAAATCTCTATCGATAGTTAGAAATCAAATACGAAGTGTTTGAACGAAATAGCACACAGATGTTACCATCGGAATATGAGCGAGCATGCATTGATTTCGAAAGCGAATAAGTTAACTCTTTGAGCACAATCTGTAAATGCATTTTGTAAACACGTTAAAGATTGTTTGTGCATTTTATTCAGACTTACTGCACCGAATACGGAGGGGTTTGAATTGAGACTTATTATTATTTTTCTGAACCAAAGGTTATTGATCATATTGTCGATACCAACGAAGTGATTCCTCCTGGGTATCATATCAAGTTATTGTTTCTTCAAAAAACGTGCTGCAGCATTAACAGTAGGTACAACAATATGAAGATTTAATTATTGTCTGCCTGATTTATGGTCTCATCATCTATTAAAAACCATCATGTCATAAGAATTTTTTGTTTGCGTTTTGTTTTTATTGAAGTTGTCACATTTTGACACATTTCACCCATTTCAGGCGATGATTGAGCGATGATGTCTCACTTCTTCCGTCAAAAAACAAGCTTATTATAAGAGATGGCGGTAGGACCCTCTGTTTCTGAATTGAGAATATCAAGTTGAGAACTTCTTTAGCTTCACGCATGCAATGATTTTGTTTGAATATTTTGTTTTAAGTTGAGTTTGAGTTGAGACGAATAATGTCTCTTCCCCTACTGGTCTTTTTCATTGATGTTCCTACATAAGAGCAAGATGCCGTCTGCTGGGAGAGTGTGGACAAATCAAAAGAGGTCGAGACGACAAAGCGTGCCTTCCGAACAGGAACTTTATTGTATGTTCGGTCACCTAACTCATAACCGAGCCTAGCGAAAGTTGCTTCAATCGACTAACTTCCCGGTCGACCAGTAGAGTTTCTTTGAGATTTTTTTTTTAAAGTAGTGATTTATTATTTAAATGAAATTCGTATATTTGCGTTTCGTAAATTTTCTATAAGTTTTTTAAATAAGTATCGCTTCCTAAAATTACTCTACTGGTCTACCGTAAAATTCCTCGATTGTACAAGTAACGAACTGAATTAGGGGACGTCCGACTTTATCGACATCCCCGTACGCAAAATATAAGTCACGTTCACTTCGTCATCAATACACTTACGAATCATTAATTCAATATCGTTATTCCCGAATTTAATGAATCGTATATCCGCCAAAACGCTGGGTTAATTTTCGATATAATTATGAACTGCAAATTCATTAAGGGCAGTGGGTTGAATGATTTTTAACGAAAAATACTCAAATATCTCATATAAGTTTGTGGGCTCCTAATCCACTTAAACTCAATATCAACCTGTAGCCCTAAGATGGAAGCGCAGCTCTTATCGTTTTTCTAGTATATAATTTTACTCATATAATTGTGAATGCAAAAATTAGATTAAATAAAAAATAATGACTTTGAAAATGTTGACCATCCGACCACAAACAAATTGCAAGGGGGTGGATGGGCTCGAAATTATTTTGGAGTTTCATCGGACCATACGTGGGGTCCGTTGGTAAAAATTCAAAATAAAGACTTTGAAAATGTTGACCAATGGACAATTTAATGGGTACGTAAGTAAAGTATGTTTCTACTTAAAAGAAAACGAAATATGCATAACTACTGTTATGAAAACGTGTATTAACTATGATAGTTTCGGTGGTATTTATTTTCTTACAATAGTTTTCCCTCTCGTTAATCAAAACGCTTGTTACTACTATTTTTGGAGAACTTGAGTACAATTTGCTGTTCCTTTTTCTTCGTGTTGAATTTAAAAATACTAATTTGCAGTATAACCTGTCAGTCAGATACTCGTACCATCTTGGGTGGTATTTCTTTTTATCATGTACATTTCGCATTAAAATAATCCTTTTTAAATAATGGGGCAAGTTTGTTTATCCCTTACTTTATCATGCGTTAACGGCTGAACGAAGTTGGATTACATTTCGAATACATAGAATTAATTTTATCCTTATATTATAATGGGGAAGGAAAAAATGTGACCAGGAAAATTTATAAAAATTACCTAAGCTAGTTTAGATTACTATTTTTGCCAATGTCTAGATTCTACTACTTTAGATGACATTCTAAATTTATATTAAATAGTTGGTATTAGAATTCATGGTTGCCAAAATTCTAGTATTGGTCATAAAATATAAGTCTTGCTTCAGTGTGTGGATAATTTCCGCTGAAAATATATGTGAGCCATTACATTCCATGCTGTGAGATTAATGTTCGATGCCTAGGAAGAACATAAATGTAAACATTTTGCCAAGGTCAAGGCTGCTTTTGATGAATTCATACAAGACGTTTCATGGATAAATATGAACTAAAAAAACTTATTCCCAACTGCTGCATTTTGAATCCTAATTTAAGTTGGCACCGACAACCAACTAGATTTTTCGTATTTACGAGTATGACAAAGTACTGTTGAGGACTTTTATAAATTAGAGCATTTTAAAATGAAGAAAGAATAGCTGCTGACGTGCTTCTTGTCGATGCTTTTCGTAACAAAGTATCCTATCGTAGTACTTTGCAAAACGACGACGGCGGAGGTCTTCTTAAATTTGAGAATTCTGACAGGTTTCTTGCCGATTCTTTTCGTAATTAATGCTGTCTCCTATTGTAGAGCTTGGTGAAACGATGCCGGTAATTTTTAAGTTTGAGCATTTTTGCAAGGAGAAAAGAAGCCCTTGACGAGTTTCTTGCCGGTTCTACTCGTTACGCGGTCTCCCGCCGCAGGGTTTGTGAACCGATGGCGTAGCTTCTTTGACGTTCATAAGTGCTTGTAATTAAGTATTGATAAGGCTGAAGATGGAAGCAAGCGTCTCCCGGAATCATAAATCATTGAGTAACTGGCTATCTTATCTTTAACTGCCAGAACACAATAATGCTAAAAACGTTGTTGTTATGACGGCAGACTTAGATAAGATGGTGGTAGCTATATAGCCAGGCGGACTTACAACAAGTCCTACCACCAACCATACAAGAAAACCCAAACACATATTTTTGGGCAGTCGTGTAAAAAGTAATACGTGTATTGGGTTTTCCTATGCCAAATTAATACGCAAGTTTTTATGTAAGAAAGAAAGAAAGACAGAAAAATGTTTATTTGACATCCACACGACGATACACAGATACAGATAAAAAATAAATAAAAATAAAATACAACACATATGAAGCGCACACTGCGCTGCGCATCGTCGCATGTCGCCAAACTTATTAAAAAATATGTGTGGTAAGTGGTGGTAAAAAATGTTTATTGGTCTACGAGACGAAATGTGTCACTGATAACAGTGGGGCCAGCACAAAATACTTTCGACATAGTATCGAGAAAGTATTCGAATCGTTGTCTCAAAAATGTATAGTCCGTAGTTCCGTTTACGTCCGGTAGGAACGCTGCACAATACGTCATACTTTTGTTGACGATACTTTTTCAATACTTAGGTACCTACTCGAATGTTTTTCGTGCTAGGCAATAAACAAAATTCCGAACCCCTGAGCGATATGGAGATCAGTTGACTTTTTCTAGTATGATTTTTAGTAGGTATATAATAATACATCAAAGTATTAGGTCACTTTTGTCCTTTTTCTTGTGATACATTTTATTCTGGAAAAATCGGCTAAGTGCGAGTCAAACTCGCACATGAAGGGTTCCGTCTCTCACCCAAGGTTGCCTGGAAGAGATGAAAATGTTTTAAAAGAGAGAAAAAGCTGTTCTAGGAACCTCAGTGTAATTTTTAAAGACCTATCTTTAGATACCTCACACGTATAAGTTTGATATTTTTTTTTGTTTCGGTTCCCTTTGGCAAATGTGCTATATTTTTAAAACTGCCAACTATATTTCGTTCAAACCAATTTTCGTCGAAAGTTTTTATATATAATTTATTTTTAATTTTTCGCTCGCTTATTTCCAAAGTTAGAGGGGGGGGGGGGGGGGGGACGACGACGACGACGACACACATTTAACCACTTTGGAAGTGTAGGTACATCTTCCAAAATCGTTTTATAAACCTCAATGTAATTTTTAAAGACCTATCTATAGATACTTCAGTTTTTTACAGTTTCAGTTCTAAGTATGGAAAGCGGGGGATTCTAAGTATGGAAAGTATGGAAAGCCCTTAATATATATATATTTTTGTGTAAAAACCGTAAAGTGGTTTACAGAATACATCTACCTACCAAGTTTCAACTGTGTAATCCTCATAGTTTTGGAATAAAGTGGTTGTGACATACGGACGGACAGACAGACAGACATGACGAATCTATAAGGGTTCCGTGTTTTGCCATTAGGCTACGGAACCCTAAAAAAGCAACGAGTCTCCAAATTTCTCAACGAAAGGTACCTAGTTCTTTCTTGCTTTTTCTTGAGTTCTATCAAAGTAGTTAATAGATGGATAGTTAAGTAAAGAGTGACTATTTATTTGATCTTCCACCATTGCTTTAAGTAGGCCAGGGAGTGATAGATTTGTTCCTATCACCGCTATTAAGGTCTTTTTTATTGCTGGAAAGCCGGGCTGATTCGATACAGACCTGGGGGTCTACCATCAACTCTATGCGATTCTTTTAAGGTTATTTTCAGGTTGTGAGAGTGGGATCCCACTCTCACAACCCGACGCTGCCATACGGCGCGTATAGCGTTGTCTCACTCTCACAGCCTGAAATAGCCTTAAAATAATCGCATATGAGTTGATAGTAGGCCCCCTAGAGTTTGAAGCAAACCTCCTCATCAAAGTCGGATCTGTCACCTTCACATTAAGTTGATTAAGCATTCACTTACAGAATTATTCAGTAACAGTATGGACGCTAACTACTACGCTACCTGCTAACTTTAACAGTAGCATTTAACCGATTAACTATTTAGGCATACCCACTGAAAAGGGTACTTTGTTTGGTCAAAATCTGTATCAAAACTACCTGTATCAAAACTACCTGTATCAACAATTTATTTAGTAAAGGAATGAGCAAATATTTTATAGCTTTGTACTAGGATTTATTAGATTTTGTTTAATTTACTTTTATATTATCAACATCATCACCAGCCATTTTCATGGCACCACCACTTGGGCAGGGCTTAGGCTACGCAGGCTCCATGCAGATTTTTGGATAGTTCTTTCGAGTGGAACAGTCCTTCTTAGGGTTGCAAACCCAAAGGGTAAAACGGGACCCTATTACTAAGACTCCGCTGTCCGTCCATCCGTCCTTCTGTAACCAGGCTGTGTCTCATGAACCGTGATAGTTAGACAGTTGAAAATTTAACAGATGATGTATTTCTGTTGCCGCTATAACAAAAAAAATATAGAATAAAATAAATATTTAAGGGGACCCCTATACAAAAAACGTGTTTTTTTGCCGTTTTTATAGATAATGGTACGCAACGACGCACGAGTCAGACTCGCACTTGGCCGATCTTTTTTTAATTTTTAGACAAAACTTCTTGGAGTTGCGATTTTTTATCATTAGTAAATAAAAAATAACCAACATAGACTCACGTGTCTTAATTCAATTCAAACTTTTTGCTGCTCCGCAGTTTTCCATGAAAATTTTCAAAACTGACTTCAAAAAGTAAAAAATAAAAACGAAACCTAAAAATCACCATAAATCAACGCATAAAAATAAAAACTGATAACGTACTCCTCCTTTTTTCGAAGTCGGTTAAAAATAATATATTGTTGCTTCACGGAAAGCAGGTCGGCTCAAAGAAAAGGATGGCGTAAAATATTCCTTCAGTTTTCAGTGTTGAACGATGAATATTATGATAAATTAATGTAACACTAGAGTTCGATTAGAAGGAGCTGAAAGTGTTTCTATTATGGGGCGGGAAGGAGCAGTTTTCAGAGCTACAGGAATTATTCAGTAGCTGAAGGCTGTATGACCGGAATTTTATAAGCACTTGGCATTTATATTTAATGAGGCTACAACTACAATCGTTTGACATTTAGCTTTAGTTCATGAAAAAAAAAACTTTACCTTATTATGAACAACTTGGAGACCTTCGCCTTTATACTTCATCATAACCCTTACTCATGACGCGATCGCTTCTTCTTCTTTCTTAATGGCGTGCTCATGATAAAATACGCGAATTTTGCCAATGTCAAGTAAATATATAATTGAGATCGAAATTAAATTCATGTCAAACAAACGTCAGTAATTATGACTTAAAATATGTAATTAAACTAAAAATTAATACTTGAAATTAGTAAACAAAGTAGTTTTGTACTCTAGTAATCGATTTTAGCGGCAATTTAAATCGAATCAACCGCGAAAATCAGTAATAAATTAATAATAATAATAAAAACACTTTATTGCACACAAAGACAAACAATAAAGAAATAACAATAACAGACAGAAAGCATACAAAAGGCGGCCTTATTGCTAAATAGCAATCTCTTCCAGGCAACCTTGGTTAGAAAACTAATAACGAGGAGCAAAAAGGGGAGTGGGTGCAATTATGTGCATAATATAAATAAAGTATAACATAATGGAATTGAAAAGGAAAATATACAAATAAATAATAAGTAAATATTAGGTAAAAGAAAGGAAATGCTTATTGTCATTAATTATTGTCATTCATTCTCGATATCAACGCGATCCCGTCAAGGGTAACCCCCCAGGAGGCGGTTGCTGCTGTCACGCGTTCGTCGCGCCATCGAAGCCTCCCTTTGTCGTATGCTACCGAAAATACCATCTACACCTGCTTCGGCGAACATCCCCGATGTGCTAATGTTAAGTAAACTTAAATTTGGAAGCGCGCCTCTCCCGGAGTCCTCAACCACTAGAGAACTGGCTATCTTAACTGTAACTGCTGGAACGCATCTAACTGCAGGAACATAACAATGCTGAAAACATTGTTATTATGGCGTCAAACTAGTAAAGAGGTGGTAGCTAGCCAGAGGGACTCACAAGTCCTACCACAACTTCTATACTTTTTCTTTGTAATGTAAAAACTTATTTTTAAAACTTATAATTTTTTTATCCAATTACCAATTTATACGTATTTTTTCTCACAGATTTGTATCACGTCAAGACCAATCTTTTTCTAAATCAAAATATCATTAAGATTTGTTTAGTATGTAAATAAATCATAATAAATCAAATCTAGTTACACGCGTATATTCGTATAAGTAACACAGATAATGTATAATGGCTAGATGAAAACAAATTTTCCGTGAATTACTTACATAATAATATAGTGTCATGACTACTTTCATTTTTTATTTTAAGTAGCCATAGGATTTTATTATAGCTCATTGACATACCTACACAAAACAATTTTAATTTCGAAGAATATCAACTACAAATATAAACACAATAGAAAAAAAGAGGTTCAAAAATAATTGGATTGGAAACCTTTTCACGACTAAAGAAAAAAAAGCACTTTTCTCTTTTCTATTTTTTTCTGTTTTTTATTTGGTAAATACTTAGAAATTAAATAAATAAATATCTAAACAATCCTATCCGTAGATAATTGAATTAAGTGTGGCTCTATTGGAAATCCAATATAATACGAATATTGTCAGTACCCAATTGCTATAAGTTTCACTTAAGTTTCTAATAAATAAACACATATTTCGACTTCCAGTGTATCTTGTATTTAACTAACGGTCGGGACTAACTACGGACGTTCCGTACCTCTCATACGAACAACTTGCGTCTTCGTATCGAGCTCCGTTTACGTCCTATAGAAACGCTGCTCAATACTGAACGGGTGGTAACGGTCTGAAACAGGTGGTAAGTGAAAACTGACAATTCAAAAATGCATGTAATATGCTCAATTGAATAAGGAATATTTTCATTCATTAATTTTCATTCTCTATTCATTTCATACGAGTATGTCATACATTTTCGTCGACACGTGCCAGATATGTCCTCGATAGTTTTCCTTGCTAGGGGTACCGGAAAAGACGAGGGAAATTCGATAGAACGTTTAACACTATTTACAGTACACTTTAGGTGGATTACATAAACAACGTTATTTTAGGTCGTATCCAAAACCTCTAAACCATTTTGTAGAACTCATCAGTACGAACATCTTTTTTGTATAGAAGTAATCTGAAATCGCGAAAACAAATAGCTGTTTAATATGAATTTTGCTAAAATGTATGAAACATCTGTTTTTTGCGACTTGCAGTTACAGCGTTGTACTCGTATATTAATGGTGTTAGAATCTAAATCTGAAATTCCATTTGAATTTGAATCTGAGCATGGTTTCGGATCACCATTCATACAATTATCCTCTCTCGCTGAAACGTTGTTTTGCCACTTTTCCGTGAATTGGCCCGTTTTTTTACCGATTTTCATTCCGATAAATTGAGTGAGTTATCTCTCAAGCCATTGCATCCGAGCTCAACTTAACCTTCCAGATCTTATGGTGCAAGCTGTCAGATACCGATTTATTTAATAAAAATAGAGCATTGTGTATTTTAACCGACTTGAAAGAAGAGTAACCTGTGTCAATTTCCTTAATTTAGCAGTAAAATTTAAATCCAAAATTATTAATAAATATTAGATAAAATCACTCACATTTATCTGATTCCACAAATATGTAACACTCAGACACAGGTCAAAATCCACAAACAAAATAAGATGTCTTTACAAACGTTTGTCACATAATTATTTGTCCCGGGTAGGGATTTAATCAAGGACCCTGGCGTAGGTAAGGAAGAATAAATATCACTGCACCCTCGGAACTATCTAAATTTGGGTCTGAACATGGTCTTCACCATTTACACAGTTTTCACTTTTGCACTGAAACGTTGTTTTGCCGCTTTTCCCATGAAATGTTGTCATTTAACGTTTTTCATTCAGATGAATAAATTTGAGTTATTTCTCAAGCCATTGCGCTCTACGAAAGCTTTAAGATATTATGGTGAAAGCTGACAGATACCGATTTATTTAATAAAAGTAGAACAATGTAGTTTTCCCTCGCAAATAAGGCATTATTAATAGTTTTTTTTACTGATTGCGATAATCTTTGACCACTTAGTTATGCTCGTAAATATATATATACAAAATTCGTAAAAACACAGTAATTAGATGAACAAAACAACAAATTGTAAAAACAAGTTATACCAAACTGGCTTGCAATATTAATGATTCCGCTAAATTCTCGTAGACGAATCTTTCTTGAGTGATTTACACCTTTAAACAAATTAACGTGTGATTGACATTCACAATTAGTATTTCTAAGATTACTGTTAAAGTTAAAGCTAACTTAATAGGTATTATTAAGTAAGAAACGTTATATTATATATTTTTTTATGAATGACGGTGAGTCTCTTATCCTTCATCATACCTGATGTTAAGTATTGATAAGGCTGAAGATACTATCCCGGAATCCTCAATCACTGAGGAACTAGCTATCTTATCTCTAACTGCCGGAACACAACAACGCTGAAAACATTGTTGTTATGGCATCAGCCCTATAAGATGGTGGTAGCTAGCCAGGCGGACTTACCACCAACCAAACCGAATACAATATGTACCCCCGCTGGGAATCGAATCCGGGACCTCTGGGTCTGATACCGGTGGTTGTACCATTAGACCACAGAGGCGTTACTACATATGAAAATAGAGTTGGACACGCGGCTTCGTCTGCGTGGAATTTGTATATTATTATTATATATTAATTCGGTTGTATAGCGTAGTTTAAGCGTAAAAAGGTAAGCAAGGTCGTTTTTTTTGCATCATAAAACTTTTAGGTATATATAAGATACTTTTTTACTAGAAAAATAAAAGAAAAATTATATCAATACGTCAAAAATGTCACTTTTGCATTTGTTCTTAAAAAAAGGGGGGGAATCAGAACGCGTGTTAAAAAAAAGCGTCTCGGTTGGTTAATGATTTATTTACATTTTCAAATTAAGGTAAAATTAAGAGCTTAAAATGTTATGGAAAGTACAAATAAGTTATGTTTTTAAACGTTCCATGCGTGATCGTGTGTCCCACGCTTATAAAATTGTTAGGTAGGTAGTTAATGATTTTTAAATTCTGCAGGTTCAATGATACCTTATAATTATGATTTAGAAGAATACTAGAAGAAAGCGACCAGAAAGGAGTCAATTTTCTTCTAGTATTTTTCTTTAAAAAAATCTTTAGGGTTTTTGATCTATGGTTAATATTTTTCTCTTTTGTCTTTAATTGAAGTAACTATAAAGATAATAATCTAGTATTTTCTTTTAATCTAATACTGTAGTGAATCCAAGTCAAAACTCTATCTGTTATTTTGTGAAAACGATTTTACTCAATGTTTTAAAAATAAATTTATCAAAACCTTTCTTAATTTACGAAAGCAAAATGATAAAAATAATAAGGAAGTTTTAAGGATACATGTTTTTTACATGTTTCCTGACTACGGAAGATTCATTGGCAATCCAGGATTGTGCCTTTAAACCACAACTAATACAATTGTTTAAGACCAAATTTCGAGTATGCTTTTAAAATATGAAACTTTACAAATAGTTATTAGCAATTTTAATATTTATGTTTAGTCGTTAGGTAAAATGTATGGGATACCGTTGCCTGATTATTAAATAAATAAATAAAAAAAAAATTGCTCAGATACCTAGGTTAAAGTAGATAGAGATTACAATATAACCCTTTATTACATAACCTCTTTTAATAGAAAATACATTTTGAATAGAGAATATTAGATTATTTCTAATATTTTTCTATATAAAATTTATCTTAAAATCATTAAAAAGGCAAAAAACAAAAAAATTATTAACCCTTTTATTTACCCGAAATATATTTTGGTTCTGTAATTTTTCGCTTTATTTTTGTTTGTATTTTTTGGTTTAGACGTTTCGGCACCTTTTCAGTTGCCCGGGTACGGGTTGAAACGTCGGGTAACAAAAAAAATAAACCCCAAAATTGCAGTACCAAATATATATTTCGGGTAAATAAAAATTCACTAAATAGTGCAAAAGTTGTTTTATTTTGATAAAAGGTTAATAATTTTTAAGTTTTTGTATTTTTAATGTGATTTTGATACTTATAATAAATTTTAAATAGAAAAAGATTAGAAAAAAAAAATCTAATATTTTTCTATTTAAAATGTTTAATAGTGCATTTAATAGTTCGCAAAACTTGTTTTATTTCAATTAAAAGTGCGCGAAGAAACTTAAGATGTGCTTAACCCTCTATTAGTTTAAAATCTAATCTCTTAATATTGTTTTAAGACTAATTCATATTTGGAATCCGAATGAAAAATAGATTTTCTTATATAAATTTCAAATATCAAAAGAGAGAACTTTATAAAGTTTGGCTTGTCTAACCAATACATAAAAAATATAATTATACCGTCTCTACATTTAGTTTTGCCTCGCAAGTTATATTTAATGTAATTAAATAATCTTTAATGTAATTAATAATTTCTAAAAGTCTCTACATTATTACGTTGACAAAGTAAACAAATTAATTGTCTCTTACATAGTTCGCATCTCAAAGTGACTTGTACTACTAATAAACACTTAGCTGTCATAACTTAGATTTATTAATAGCACGCTTAATATAGAGTCCCGTTAATTTCAAGATATGCTCACTTAGGAGCCACAATTGTTATCGAAATTTCAATAACTTCAAGCTTCACATAGGAAATATAAACAATGAGTAATAACTCATAACATAACAGCGTTGTTTCTAAGTTTTCGTAATGATACTCGTACGACACTATGATTAATAAAATGTATAAACTACATAGCCCACGAATGCACGCAAGCAAAACCATTTGCGCGGTCAAACTACTCTCTATTTAGAAATTCCCGTCCACTCACACTCTTCTAACGATCTCTTCTCCTTGTCGCACTCGACTTAAACTTGATCGAAGCGACAAACTTTTGAAGTTGATAGTATACTCATGGAACTTACCGATTCAGAAAAAGCACTTTTCGGCCTCCTAGCTGGCGTTCCGTTCATCTCGATCGGTAACTTCAACACAAAAACAAAACAAAATCGGCCGCGCCGGCACCAAACTTTTTCACGGACACTTGTGGAGTTTACCAGCTGTCAACTTGAACACACAACTCTATTGCAGCGGATCCTTGTGGGGGGCATTTGTTGGCGGTCAGACGGTTGTTTTGCTGTGGCACTTAATTAAATCGATGACTTCATGCAATAATTCGCTGATAAGTTATCGCGAGAAACTCCGGAGCGGTTGCGAGCGAGGTACGCGGCGCGCGGTAAGTTTGTGACTGGCGTGACTTGGTTCGCCGTCGTCGTCGGCGGACCGGGCGGCATGCCTGCATTTTTTACCGCGCCGGACAATAGGTTTACGATTTTGAGGTTATGTTTTGAACGCCGCCGAAAAAAGGACGAATTGGTCCTGTCTGACCCTTTTTTTTGGATTCGGTTTTTGTACATCAGACCTTAGGGTCGTAACAGCCGTAACAGCTTTTGTTATTCCATATTTTTATTTATGGTCTATAAATTATATATTTTGAACTCACAATGACTCAATATATTAAAATGAAAATGACGTAAGGATAGAAACAGTTTAATTAAATACTACACAGTAATTATAAATACAAGGTGGTCGGTATGTGTAGTAAGTAATAAAACCGATGAAAGAGTATCATTACCATTAACTGTTTACTTAGAACAGCTGAAGCGGCCATGATTCACTTAAACTGTGTTTACTCTCTATATTTAGTTTAATCTTAGGCAGCGCCTGCGCCAGTGACGTCATCCAGCCGACGACATTTTTATCTCCAGATAAGGAATTGCAATTATTACGAATCTCGAGCACTGCCTGACAAGTAATATATATGACTTTGTTATTACATTTATTACTATGTAGAGTTTAAGATACAGTGCCATTGCCTTTTTAGAACTCTATATTTTTGTAATTTAGGTTTTAACTAGTTCTAGTAATAAAACTTGCGTTCTCCACCTTTACAATAGTTATTTTCAATAATAAATATATATTCGTCATTCTAGGGTTACTTACTAATTAGTTATGAGTGACGTTTCGACGTACTGTTTATTTGTACTGTATGTAAGGGAGTATTCGGGATGGTGTTATGCATAACGTTATGTCTTCCTTGTGAGGACAACTAAGGACTGGAAAGCGTTGCCTGCTGAAGTAATATATTTCCAGAACGTTACAATCTGTATGGTGATTCTCGGGCGAGGCGTGAAATATGTTGACATATGTTGAATTCGACATTTTTCAATTAATTTCTTTATTAAAAATCTATGTAAAATTATAGTAGTGTCGAAATCCTTTAGATTTAGTGATCTTTGACAATCCTATAGTATCAAAGACTGTTTTCAGTGTGTAGTATCAAACTGATTTTTGGCTAAACAAATGTCGAACTCGAGATGTCGCACCCTAAGTCTCTTCAAAATTAGAGTGAACAGGAATTAAGTAAACCAGCATGCTTCATCTTAGGCCACAGCTCGCCTCGTCGTCCATCAGGGCAGTTTGTGACCAAACGCTTGTCCCTATTAATGTATAAAAAAGCAATCAGAGGCACAAATTCACCCATCAGTCAGTGGGTAGAATCACATAAAGGTGTTTTCCCTATGACAATTGTGGAAGGTTTGCTCAGCTTAAGTGGCAGTGGGCGGGATACAGTAAGAAGAACTGATGGCCATTGGGGCGGAAAGTTTCTAGAATTACAACCGCGCACCGGACGACGACGCTCCGATAGGCCCCCTGCAAGGGACCGACGATCTGGTGAAGGTCACAGGAAGCCGTTGGCTCAAAATAAATTTGAAACGCTGGTTGCAAGGAGCATAGGATCGGTATATTGTATTTAACAACATCAGCTATTTTATGTCCCTACTAAGGAGTAAAAAGGATAGGCCATAAACATCCACGATGACTAATGATTGACAACTGGCTGACTTTTCAAGTTTTTTTTTATCATTAAAATAAAATAATTCACTCTTATTGTGTACTGATGTTGACTATTTAACTAAAAATAGTAACCAAGCCAGTTTTTATATCAACATTTTTCTACATAGTAATCAAACTAGACGTCATCAAACGTCATACTAGATACGTATAAGAGAACAAAAAAACTGGCTCTACCCCAGTGTGAACATCGCATCGCTATCGATACCTTCGCATATTTACGCAGTCCTTAAATAAACAATCCGTGCATCTGTATTAGTTCGGTTTACATTGCCGATTATTGCTCTACACGGCTCTACATGGCTCTGCATGGCTCTACAATCAGCTGGCTTTTCAAATATGCCGCCTCATTACATTTTAGGAGCGCGACCGTGAATAAGGTAATGCCGACCTTCTAAATATTGATGTAGAGCTTTATTTTGCACGTGCACTGCGTCTTTTAAGATGGTAGAGACAGTTACTATGGAAAAGTTTACATTAAACATTTAGTACAGGATTTGTTTGTTAAGTATTATTAATATTTAAATTTGTTTTCCTTAAATTTTAATTACATTAAGGGTTACTCTCACCAATTTGAGCATTTTGTTAAATCAAGGAATAAAAACAACAAAACTATATTGTTTTTGTAAAAAAAAAGATATTTTAATTCAGTTGGCTTTTTAAATACTGTGAGAACTACTTGTCGCACTTGAGCTAAGTTTTCAGAAATAGATCGTATTATAGTCTTTTTTTTCTCAATGGCTTGTACGGTTTGTACACTTGCCAATGTCAAATAAAAAAAAATGGGAAACGGAATTGATTTTTATAAACGAATAGGAACATAACGGAATTTGGATGGGATCAGGAAGACTTTTTTATTAGGTATATATAGAGATAGGAAATGATTTATAGTTTTATATTATTAGACATAGGAAAGATAAAATACATTTATATATACTGCTATCTATAACAATAACATATTATAACTTCTCTGTTATAAGGAAATGAGATGCCTCTATGGTCGATGTTTTCTTACATACCACCACCCACAAATAATACAACTAGACCACGCTTGGATAAACTACAATACGAAAAGAAAATGTAAAATTAAATGTAGGGTATGTGGAGGGGACGGCTAGTTTGACTGACCTGCTTAAATTTTGAATTGACAAAATTGATAATCATTTAATTAAACCACTTGAATGAGCTTATTATGCAATGTTCCTGCCTAACAGAAGCAACGGACGACCCTCCCAAAGCGTAGTCTACTTAGTTGTATTTGATGTGAAATAATAGTTATTTGTTATGCAAGGCTGGAAAGTAGGTTATTTAGCGGCGAGTTACCTCTATTGAAATCTGAGCATGTGAAGGATTCTAGGATTGAACCACGAGCGTAGCGAGTGTTTCAAAGATCGAATCCTGAACGAAGCGAGGATTTCAAAGGTACGAGACGCTAAAAACTTTTCTGCCGAGCGCAACACACGATTTTTCACCGCACAACAGCGAGGAACATCTATGGTTGTTTCCGCGGTCAACATCCGGTAAAAAATTCTTTAAATATAAAGTTTAATCTAAATATACCTTATTCTCGTTGTTTGAATGCTATGAAAAACGAAAATAATAAAAATGGGAGTATTATAGTAAATTCAAAGTTATTTAAAGTAGGAATATATTGTTACTTATTAATAAGAATAAAAACGACTCCGTAAATGTTGACTCTGACATGAGATACAAGACAAAGACAATTTAATAATAAAGATTTATGTCACAGTCCGAAATCCAATTACAGGTTGTGAAATCTCACCCAGCCTAATATAAAATTCTTATAACAAATAGTTTAATCTTATTGTTATTGTTTTTATGATTCAATGAACTAAACTAATATAATAAAACCAAAACGGAGTATTATAATTAATTTAAAATAAGAATAAAATATTACAAAAAAGTCAATAGTACGATTCGGAACGCATTATGACATATTTTTAGGTATTAAATTAAAAAAGTACTTTGCCGCGCTAGGCCGCAAAAAGCGCCTAAACTGATTACCAAAACCTCCTTTTCAGAGCGTGTGAGGTGAAAAAACACTTTTACGGTATTTAAGAGTGGGCACAAAGCTAGAAAAGAAAAACAGATTTCACCCGCGCCCTTTGGTTGTCCCCCTTGGTTTGTCTAAGGCATCCGCGGAGTTACGCGATTTGTCAGATTGCCTAGTATATTACTCCGTATACTTAAAAGAATCAGATAAAACCGGCTATCTGCTAGTCGGATCACCTACGAGTACTTTGAAATACTAAATGTTCGAGTTCTATACATCAAATTGGAAATTAATTAATTCTAGTCGAAATATAGATGTAACTTTGAGGTTTATTTTTATCGAGAGAATTCAATGATTTTATGTTTTCCTCCAAATTGATATGTATGATTTTTTTTGGGTGCTTTGTGATTTGTTTTCTAGTGTAAATATTGAATCTGCAAATGGCAATCTACATTTGTACTCCTGATCTTTTCCCGACGTTTCTACACCATTTCAGCTGCAGTGGCAGCGGGATGACTGATGTTTTATTTCAATGAACTGTGCGCGCTAAAACTTAAGATGTACGTATGTATTTGCTGTATTCAGTTTTCACCAAAATCCTTAATAAATGGCTACTTTACTCGTACAATGTAAAATAACGATCTTATCCACAATTTCTAACAACGAGGGTCTCTTAGCGTTACCATCGCCTTAATATATATTTCGATACTTTACAGGATTCCAGTATACGATATTCATATAGGCAACAAGGTTGAAGATTTATTATATAAGTTTTCCACTTATAGTCATCGTCCGATCCTTAAAGGTACCGAACGTCATAAATGTTGGTTACATAACATCTTGTCCATTTCGTCCTCTCCTTAAAAGGGAGGGATCAAGTTCACTGTGTATAGTTCTCAGATTTCAGGCACTGTCAACAGCGCATCGTAATCAGCCATTTTTAATGTCCCCACTGCTGGGGCACTGGCCTCCCTTATGGATGGATAAGTAGAATGGGCCATGACCCACCACGCGGGCCCATTGCGGATGTAACCGGGACCAACGACGTAACGTGCCTTCCGAAGCACGGAGGAGATCGATATAGTTTTTGGTCACCCATCCCGTGACCGACCATTGCGAAAGTTGCTTAACCTCAGCAATCGCAAGCCGAGTATGCGATCTAATGCGCCACGGGCTCCTCAACGGCGCATCGTGCTTTAAATATTGATCACGCTCGTCCTTATTTCGGAAAGCTTAAAACACATCAAAGGATGGGCAAGGAAGGATGTAAGGGTTTATTCTGAACTAAGAAGTCGTAATAAGATTTTATAATTTACAGATACTTTGGAAGCTCCGCTGTAAATTCATCTGTTCAAGTAGGTAAGCGAAATTGACACCGAAAAGCTATATCTACTATTCCGTTTCTTGTAGAGTAATTATTACTCCTGTTACTCTCTGTAACTAAGATCGGAAAACCACGTTTCCGTATTCTTCGAAAAAAAACTTTTTAAAAGGTTAGAAAAGCCTTTTATATTTCATTGTCTTCAAGACTACTACTGATGCACTTCACACATGCACACTTAATCTAAATAAACATTTATAACACCACGATAAATTTCGTCCACATTTTATCCCACTTATCATCATTGCTATCAACCCGATAGCAAGTAGATAGCAACTGCCCAATGCCAAAAAGCCGGTCGCCGCCCAGCTCATTATAATATGGAACTGGTTTAATTGTGGCCCGACCAATGGTGCGAGAAACTGGGCTCAATTCTGCTAATGTTTAATCATAATTAATCGTGTTTCGATTACTTATAGTGTTTGATAGAAACTGAAGTGACTTTGCGGAAATCTATATCCAATTACGATACCAAAAATATCTAGCTTAATTCCTCAAGAAAAACATGCAAGATGCACCGACGCGGACGGCCCGCCAGGAAATAAATGCAAGTGATATACCTTGCACCTAAACCGACTAGGCTGCACTACACGTGTTTCGCCTCCTCACGGAGCATCCTCGGCAGTTGTGAGACCGTGATTCGGTGCTTGTACGGTCTAACAATTACAGCGGGCGGTGCATCTTGCATGTTTGTTGTTGCGGAATTACGCTAGATACTTTTGGTATCCTAATCTTAATTATAGTATTTTTAACCGACTTCATAAAAGGAGGAGGTTCTCAAGTCGACTGTATATTTTTTATTTTTTTGAATGTATGTTTTAATATAAAGTCGTCAGTTGTCAACCGAGTTTAATAATTCTTTTTATATCTGAAAGAATATAGGTAATAAGTGTGGTCCCATATAATTTTTACGAAGATCTAGTCGTTTCATAATCTTGAAAAATATAATTTACGTTTTGGCAAGTTGTCGTTTACCCAGATGACATAATTGTTGTGTGGGCTGATTTTAGCGTAAGTAACGGCACATGATGTAACAAAAAATTGTGAAATAAAAAACTTTATATAAAAAAATTAAAACCGACTTCAAAGAGTAAAAAATAAAACTTTTGGAGTCGGTGCCAGCCAAGGCAAGAAAAATAAAAATATAATTAATAGAAGTGCAATGCGACTTGATTTTTTTTGCATTCAAAGAATCTGATTCAAAGAATGCCTTGATTTTTTTTTACTCTGTAGTAACGAGTACAAAACAGCACAACAATTGTAACACGATTGCGACTTATCGTTAGCGGAATTGGGCTCCATTTGCCCAGGCGCCCGGCAACCGGTCGCGACATTCGCCGTGTTTGCATATTATGCGGATAACATGCTGAGTTAGCTAAACCGGGTGCTTAACTGTATGGACAGGCAAGTTCATCTGCACAGCTGAATACCGACGTTAAGGCTGCGTGTATTTTTTTTACGAATTGCGGGAAGACTCTTAGCCTTCATCATACCTGATGTTAAGTATTGATAAGGCTGAAGATGAAAGCGAGCCTCTCCCGGAATCCTCAGCCACTGAGGAACTGGCAATATTATCTCGAACTGCCGGAACACAACAATGCTGAAAACATTGTTGTTATGGCGTCAGGCTTAGATAAGATGGTGGTAGCTAGCCGGGCAGACTTACAACAAGTCCTACCACCAACCAAACCGAATACAATAATGTATGTAATTAATTGAACCCGGGACCCCTGGGTCTAATACCGGTGGTTGTACCACTAGACCATAGAGGCGGTTTCAGCGAAAGACCAGCGTTGGACTGTCTTGCGACATCCAACACATGCTCAGCGGATTACCTTTTAAGTGCCACATTTCTATTATAATTTTGTATGTGTTTGTTTCTCTTCATTCTTTCATTAGTGTATTTGTTCCTCTTGTTACTACTTATTAGATAATAAAAAAAAATCTTTGTCTCTTTCCAAGAAATTATAAACAGACTAGCGGCGGCCCACGGTTTCACTCTCGAGGTTACCGTTACCGTAGGAATATCGGGGATAAAAAATATCCTTTGTTTAGTCCAGGCTATCTACTATCTGTGTGACAAATTTCATCCAAATCGGTTCAGTAGTTTTTGCGTGAAAGAGTAACAAACAAACAAATAAACTGACATACTTTCCCATTTATAGTATTAGTAAGAAGAACAATGGTATTGTATGTATTTTTAAAAACACTTAAAATTAATTTCGAAACCTTTGCGAATAGCTAATGTGAATTTCACATCAGCTATTCTCTAAGATTACTTTACGAATGTTTTAAAACATAATATAGTAACTGGCAGGTGCTAGCATAAATATCGCTCGACTTAATGAGATTAAAAAGTCAAGTGAACTTCGAATTCAGTTTGGAGGTTAGCTAACGGTTCCTCTCGATTGGAATTTCGTATCAGATGTTGAGCATATATTAGCGGTATTAAAAGCATTTGCCTTTTTTTAAGTGCCAGAAAGGTAGGCCATTTTACAAATATTCATTTGTTGATACGTTTTTTAACCGATGTTCGTTAGTTTGGGTTTTTTTTATTTTCCCGACGTTTCGGCACCTTTACAGCTGCTGTGGTCACGGGAAACCCCTAATAAAACCCAAAAATACGGATAATTACAACTTAGTTCGAGAAAATATAGCGATGTTCGTTAGTTTAAAGATTCTTTGCAAATCTAAATCACATATTGTGCTTATGATAAATTTTAAATAGAAAAATATTGGAAAAAATTACCTCGGCCACAAGTGAATTCTCAGATGGGACTCGGACCCAAGACCTTTGGAAATCCGGTCCAATATACACGTCACATATTGTGTTTATTTATTTTTTTCAGGAAAGAGAAATCATTTCTAAAAAATATTAAATTTCAAACATAAGAAGTTACTAGATCCTAAAACAATTTTTAAATGGATAACTTTTATTTGGGGAAATAAAAATCAAGGTGGGTAACGTTCAAAAGTTCAATTAACTAATAAATAAATAAATAAATGATTGCATACAATCACACCAATTATCTAGGCCACGTTAAGTTTCACGAAGAACTTGTGTTATGGATACTAGATAACGGATAACCATACTTATGTACTTTTTTTTGTAAATACATACTAAATATATACACAAATATTGGTCTTGTCCGGGGATCGAACCCGGGACCTCTGGCGCAGAAGGCGGGTTTAGTACCCCTGCGCCAAACAGGTCGTCTAACTAATGGAGAACTAATGGAGAGCTTGTGGGCGTAAAAGGTTCAGGATATTACAATATGGTATTATAAATTTAAAAATATACAATCGTTAAGCAAAAAAATCATTGGGCCCTGTGTCTCTTGACGAGTGCGAACTAGGCGTTTTGCCAGTACGATGTAAACGAACGAACGAACGAACGAACGAATGTATACGATTAGGGTTAATAACAATTTTATTACTATAGAGAAACTTACACATAACACATTAAACGCCACATGAAACATTTTAATGCTATCTTCGAATCCGGTATGCAGTCGGCAGTCAAGTCATGACATCACCGCAATCAAAGTCTGCAGTCAAATCTCATTCAATGACACCCACAAGTAAACTTATCTCGCGAAAAGTCTTCCCACTCGCAATAATTACTATAAATAAGTTATAAAGAGTGTTTTTTTGGCAATGTCTTGATGTTAAATATCATTCAAAAATAAACGCTGAAATAGCAATAATTGCGGTACACTAAGTACGATGTATCTTATACGATTAGGGTTAATTACAATTTTATTACTATAGAGAAACTTACACATAACACATTAAACGCCACATGAAACATTTTAATGCCATCTTCGAATCCGGTATGCAGTCGGCAGTCAAGTCATGACATCACCGCAATCAAAGTCTGCAGTCAAATCTCATTCAATGACACCCACAAGTAAACTTATCTCGCGAAAAGTCTTCCCACTCGCAATAATTACTATAAATAAGTTATAAAGAGTGTTTTTTTGGCAATGTCTTGATGTTAAATATCATTCAAAAATAAACGCTGAAATAGCAATAATTGCGGTACACTAGCTTTTTTGTTTATTTGTTTTATGGCTTACCTAGTGTAACTAAGTCTGTTACAGGGTTAATAAAGAAATTTGAATTTGAGAATTTGTTGTTTGAGTCCAACATACCAAAAATCTGGATAAAATATACGAATTTGTCCAGGTTTGCAGCATTCTAAAATTTAAGCGCGCTGAATATATTTTTTTGGAAAAGAATTTTATATAGGTACTTCATAAAAGTTATTGTGACCTTTCTCGTCAGAGCCTTTCCTATGTCATTTTTTACACAAACCTAAAAAAAAATCAAAACAAAAAAATTGTGGTTTCTCAGCAATAGCTCAGTGTGCTTACATTTTGGGATGCTGCAAATCTGGATAAATACTATTTGGGTGGACCCAAACGACATAACAAAAAAGCAAGTTACCGCAATTATTGTAATTTCGAATGTTGCAGTGTAAATCTTTATTGACACGTAAATAAAGATTTACCCGTACCTATCAAAATTACTTACGATTAAAAATATTTCCCTTCAGTTTTGTCATTCAATCCAATTTTTATCACTTTTAATTCACTTTCTGTAAATATCGCTTCGTATGCATGGTCTATACTTTTTCCTTCTGTTATACACTCGATTTAGCTGTTTACATTCCCTTTCACCTGTATGTTCTTGACTTTTTTGCTATTTTCATTTGAATTTAAATGTCAAAATAACGTAATTTTTGATAACACAACGGAACCCAAACGCGACATTTGATATGCAGTAGATATGTGCTTACATGTGCCGTGTGGTGACGGCCTAAGAATACAAGTGTCACCACTCCCTTACATGCCTGGGATGTCGTAAGAGTCGACTAAGAGGCTCGACGCATTAAAAACCTGTGCGAGAGATGGAAAACTTGAAACAAACCGTCTACCAACCCGTCTGGCCAGCGTGGTAGTAGTTGGCTAATAGCCTCCTATGAGTCAGTATTTCCATTCATCTTCCTTTTACTTCTAAATTTCATTGCCGTTACCTTCCGTAACGCGACAATGTAACATATGACTGGCCTTGAAGGAGAAACAGAATCGTCTTCTTTCCTAGGACTAGAATGCGCTGCGTGCTGAAGTATTCCCAGAGGGCAATTCTCGCGCTGCGACATCTCGAATTCGACATTTTCTGACGCCAGATTTCTATATGAAAATAAATACTGAAAACCATCTTCGATATTATCGGCAATATATTATTAGATTATAGCCTATAATCGTGGTATATTTAAAGCTCGAGTGAATAGTCTTTTTCTAGGCAAGCTCGCTCCACCTTTGGCCTCTTCTTAAATCTAACGATTCAGAATGTGGCCAGGAGCAAGCCTATTTCATGTAAAAAAACCTTATGTATTTTTATAACTTTTTAATGTTACATTTTACAATGCTATTTTTATGTGATAAATATTAAACAAGAAAATATACTAGAAAAAAGCAACTAGTCTCATGTCGCCCTGACGGGATTCGAACCCGCATCCTTGGGAGTCCGGCCTAATGCACTAACCAATTATGCGACAGGTCTCTGTAGCATATTTATAGTATATTTTCTTGTTTAATATTTATCACTCATGTATTTTTTTAACTTTTAAAGTTTTTTTCACAGGTAATCGTATAAGTGAAAAATAATTATTTTCGTGTATAAAAATGTAAGGAATGAATTTAATAGGTAAGTAAAGTACCTGCATTACTCACATTTTATGCCAACTTCTCCTTTATAGGAGCACAAAGAAACCGCAAAGTGTCTCAGATTTCTCGCTGTAGCTCATAAATAGCTACAGGATATGACATTTTGACCACAACTTGTATTTTGAATAATGATATCATAAGCAATCATTTTATCATCACAAAATTATCCCAAAACACCTAATACAAAAATTTTTGGTGGGTACCTTAAGTTTTTGCTTGAAAATCAAGAACTAATTGTTTTTGAAATCAAACAACTTTTTACGGATTTCAGTGCACACTGTTTATTACCCGATATTTTGTGGTATAAGTAGGTATTGTATGAGGTTTTTGAGGTTTTTTTGGTTTTTCTGACGCCACGGTTACGGATGATCCGTGACCACGGCAGCTGAAAAGGTGCCGAACCGAAACTGTGCACTGAATTCCGTAAAAGTTGTTTTATTCCATAAACAAATACATAGTGATGAGTGCGCGAAGAAACATAAGATGTGCTTTTTGTTTTTAGTTTGTATTCTGACCACAAAACATATAAATCCTTGTTTCCACCACAGTATGCATTATATCAATCGAACTTAATCACAGATTATTTTGACTTTATCACGGATTTAAACAAAGCACGATCGTAAAGTGACGGAAAAGTTTTAAACGAAACGGTTTTAACACTATTTTTTATGGTTTTAGATCATGTTGACTTGGAGAAACCACCCTGTATCATTAGTCTTGTTTCTTGAATTAGTAAGTTTATGGTACAATCAAAGACTAGTCTTTATGAAATATTTTATGACTGCCTGCTATTACGTACATAGATCAAATTTTCAACTATCGCCTTTTTAACTATCCCTTAGATGGCGATTCTGATAAAAAAATGATATAAATGTAAGTAGAGAATAACTTGTGGCCTAGTGGATTTTTTCCAATATTTTTCGATAAAAAAATTATCATAAGTGTAAATATAGCATTGGAAACGCAAAAACATAAATATTCGTTTAAGTGTGAAATAAGATAAAAGTTTTAGAACTACAACCCAGCATGTATAGCATTATTGATATCATCTTGTAACCGCGGGCCTTGCAATGTTACCATAAAAAAAGCTTATAATTGAAATCAAAACTGACTTCTTTTAGTAGCTAAAATATTTTTTAATTTACCCGAATGAACTACTAGGTACTGTGTTGACACCAAATAGGCTCCTCCAGAATACCAGCGTCTCAGTGGCATGCTCCGTATGTCACTGTGACATTGCTGAGGATGGGGGCCTAGTTTGCCGCGCACATTTTATTTTTTTTATTTTTTATTTATGTTATTATTACTTTGTGTGTGTCCAATAAATAGTTTTTCTTTCTTTCTTTCTAGGTCTAGGTTCTAGGCGAAAAGCTTAAGATGTGATTGTAACATACCATATTGACATTTCCTCATTTCTATTTGCGTGCACAAATCTGATTTAGTGCGTTTCACAATGCTCGGTAAGCTAGCGGGGAGATGAAAGCTGTCCTAACTTTCACTGTACCACCAGTTTGAGATCCCTAAGCCTAGCTAAGTACGAAACGTGGTATGTTAGAACAATTGGAAACATTTGAAAGGTTTTATACTAAGCAAAGCCTAATTTATTTCAACTTTTCAGCAGGTGCTATTGTTAGCGTGTTCGGCATGCGATTCGATGTGGTGCCACATGTAATGCTGGACCCAGCATATTTTTTTTAAACTCATAAATTAGTTTTTAAAGGTACCTAAACTTCAGCACAGAGCTTCACACACCAATAAGGACTGGGCCTGCGAGGTTGATGACATTCTGCTATTCCAACTAGGCCTATCCTACTGACGACCTGTTTGGCGCAGGGGTACTAAGCCCGCCTTCTGCGCCAGGTCCCGGGTTCGATCCCCGGACAAGACAAATATTTGTGTGCATGAACAGGTCTATTTGTCTTGGTCTGGGTGTTTCATATGTATATTATGTATGTATTTACATAAAAAGTATATAAGTATATTCCGTTATCTAGTATCCAGAACACAAGTTCTTCATGAAACTTAACGTGGGCTAGTTAATTGGTATGTTGTATGCAATTATTTGTGCCGTGTGGTGACGGCCTAAGAATACAAGTGTCACCACTCCCTTACATGCCTGGGATGTCGTAAGAGTCGACTAAGAGGCTCGACGCATTGAACACCTGTGCGAGAGAAGGAAAACTTGAAACAAACCCTCTACCAAACCGTCTGGCCAGCGTGGTAGCAGTAGGCTAATAGCCTCCTATGAACGCCACAATAGGCGTGAGCTAGGAGAGGCCTATATTCAGCAGTGGACGTCCACAGGCTGATGATGGATAAATGATGTACTTACAGCTTGACGTTGTGGCTGTGTTGCTACAGACGTGGTAGCTTACACTTGTTAATCACAAGAGTCCACGCTGATGACAATTTAAACCAGTGCTCTTAATTGAAATTTTTGTACTTCTTAATTTCAATCGCTTCTCGTACCATTCTAGTATGATAATGACGATCGGTGATGAGGATTTTAGGATCATGTAACTCCATCCAATGATTAACTCAAGCTTCTAGAAGATGCTCAGCTACCGCGGATTTGCTCGTCTGTCGATTTTCAACAGCTGCGATATGTTCTTTGATACATTCTGCGATAGTCCGATTTGTTTGTCCAATATATGAACTACGACAGCTACAATTGATTTTATATACACTCGGTGCCGTGTGGTGGCCTCTACCAACCCGTCTGGCCAGCGTGGTAGCAGTAGGCTAATAGCCTCCTATGAACGCCACAATAGGCGTGAGCTAGGAGAGGCTATGTCCAGCAGTGGACGTCCACTGGCTGATGATGGATGCAATTATTTATTTATTATTTTATTTATTCCAATATTATAAATGCGAAAGTCTGTGAAGATGGATGGACTGGATGTTTAGATGTTTGGATGTTTGTTACTCTATCATGCAAAAACTACAGAACTGATTTGGATGAAATTTAGCACACTGATAGTTAGATAGCATGAATTAAAAACATAGATTAATTTTTATCCCGCTATTCACCGCCTCTGTGGTCTAGTGGTACAACCACCGGTATGAGACCCAGGGGTCCCGGGTTCGATTCCCAGCGGGGGTACATATTGTATTCGGTTTGGTTGTTGAAAGGACTCGTTGTAAGTCCGCCTGGCTAGCTACCACTATCTTATCTAAGTCTGATGCCATAATAACCATGTTTTCAGCATTGTTGTGTTCCGACAGTTAGAGATAAGATAGAGGGTTCCTCAGTGATTGAGGATTCCGGGAGAGGCTCACTTTCATCTTCAGCCTTATCAATACTAAACATCAGGGGCCCAATTCTGCTAATGCTTAGTCACAATGGTATTCCAATGGTGTTTCAATGGTAGTCCTGTTTTACACAGTTCATTTTACAACAATGTAAATAAACACTACTATTGAAAAACCATTGAGAGACGATTTTGACAAAAAAAAATTGCAGAATTGACCCCCAGGTATAATGAAGGCTGAGTCTCCCCGTCGTTCATAAAGAAAAAGAAGAAAGATATTCCCACAGGAACGAGAATCACACGGGTGAAACCGCGGGCGGCCGCTAGTAATAAATGTGAAAGAAAAAGTGTTGAGATGTTTGGTACGCAATCAATCAAGCAGAAACGGCTAAACGAGATTGGATTACACATTTATAGGCCTGAATTAACAAAGGATTTAGTTTTTATCCCGCTCAAATGTTTTCTACAGATTTTCCGAAGCTAGTCCATCCATCAGGGAAGCCTAGGTTCCAGCATTGGAGACATTAATGGCTGTTGATGAAGAATCTTCAGCTGAGGAAGTCAAAATACGATGACGTTGCAACAAATGAAGATCGGGCTGCTGCTGAACTAGGTATATTACTGCTGACGATCTCAATAGTTATTAAAATTATTAGCCAAATGATAGTCTGACGTTGAAACAACAAAATTTTACTATGTGTATCATCAGCCCATTCCCATGGATGCAACCGCAGCATAATAAAATAACAACTCATGAATATGCAGTGAGCACCCCTAATCGTCGTATTTTACGTAAAACAAGACTTTTATATGTCAGTGCTTTACTTTATTTAAATCATGCTTGTCAAATCCGAGAACTACACGTAGGTACAAAACCTTTGAATGTATTTTGTGAGTGTAACATCTTCACAAATCTTTGAAAAAATCAAAGCACCGCCTCTGTGGTCTAGTGATATAACCACCGGTATTAGACCTCGGGGTCCCGGGTTCTATAGATAAATAAATAAATATTTGCATACAATCACATCAATTAAGTATCTAGTCCAAGTTAAGTTTCATGAAGATCTTGTGTTATGGATACTAGATAATGGATAAACATACTTATATACTTTTTTTTTGTAAATACATACTTAATTATTATACATACTACATACTTAAACACCCAGACCAAGACAAATTGAACATGTCCATGCACATAAATATTTGTCTGGTCCGGGGTTCGAACCCGGGATCTCTGGCGCAGAAGGCGGGGTTAGTACCCCTGTTACAAACAGGTCGTCAAATAGATAGTGACATTGAGGTTCCTAAAACTATTTTTTCTCAAAGTCAACCGTTTGAAAGATTTAGCTACACTTCTGAAGTAGTAAAATGTGTCCCCTCTAACAAAAAAAGTATATGATCTTAATAAAAACTTTCAAGGAACATTTTCCGTAACCGCAAAAATAATTTTGTCATTTATACCAACACTATGAAAAACAAAGTTATTCTTGCAGACATAAAATGTTAGTGCTATATATGTCGCAGCCAACTGGTTAAATCAGCCGTTCAATTGGAGGGCTAGCCTGTTAATTAAATGCCGCCACTCAATTGAATACCTAGGCCGATCGTTGATTGAACCAATATCACTTAACGTTCAACTAGTTGGCTTATTATATAAGTTAGCTCTTTGAAGATGGCTGACGTAAATTCAGCTAAGTGATTTAAATTTAGTTAATTTTTTTGTCAGTGCAGCGTTGGTAGTCTCGAAAACAAATATAGCGTTAGATAGCTCGCATCAGCTGAAAAATTTAAGTGCTTTTTTTTCGTTTTAATCTAACTGAAAGTGATATATTGTTATCAATATTAATATAATAAAAATGTGTGTTATAAATGTGCCTGATATTACACCGCCAGCTAGAAGGTTTCACGAATAATTTGAATCTAAAATTACATCTCATTTAATGAGACGGCTAAATATGAGTTCAGCCAAGTCGCTAAACGTTTCATTTAACGACTTGGCTAGCTGTCCCTTAGCCATTTTATTGAATGCCTGCGTTTAATTAACGGGTTAGCCCTCCAATTAAACGGCTGCTAGTTTAACCAGTTGGCTGCGACATAATACTGCGCGTGGCCCGATTCGGAACTCACTTGGCTGATTTTTGTCGTTGTGTGTGCTTTTGATGTGTGGTTCGCTGTACATTTTTAATTACATAATAAATACATAATAATTGCATACTATTGTACAGTTGATAACTCTATATTTTAGAAAAAAAACTTACATACATATCTTTAATAGACGAGAGTAACCTAAAACATATTCAATTGTATCTTGAGGACATTAATTTGTACCATACATAAAAAAAAAATGTTTTTATTTATTTCCTATTAATCTTTTATGGTCCTGGAGACACGCGGCATAAGTTAGTTTTGCGGGACTGTTTAGATATGGTTTCCTATAGGTAATAGGGCTGAACTTTAAAGTTTGGGGATCATTGTAAACCTAAACTTTAAGTTCGTCGTTAGCTTAAACTTACGAAAACTTAAGAATCACAGTGTAATCAAGAACTAGAAGTTATATAAACTGTGATAGCATGGCAAATCTCCCAAATTACCGCATGCGTGCTAAGACGCGGTCATCTCGTGCGCGTGCGCCGCGCGCCGGCCCGCAGCGGAGCGCATCAGCGAGGATCCCGTTAACTTGACCGGCGCGGCGCTAGCGGTAAATAACGATCTAGCTACACACACTAAGCCTACTAGCAAACCTCGACACTTACGAAACATTATGTAGATTTAGGTAGGTATATTTGCTTTGACTACCAGACAAAACATTATACCTGGCTTTTCCCATGAGAAGTGCAATTCCATCTAGAGTTAAACTTTTTGCTAGTCTAATAGGTTCATTATTCAGTTTTGTATCAGTCAAATACACTCGGCTGCAAAAAACTCGAACCAATGCGTTATTTTCATACTAACATGCTTACTTCACGGTCTAATAAATAAAAAAGTATGTGTATTTCTGCAATAAATTTGGGTGTTATTAGCGAGTTCAAATGTTCAACTAACCAATTAGCATTAAGAACAACTGAAAACATTTATTGATTTCCTAAAATTTCAGTGAAACAAATGTTTAATTTTTATTCCATACTAGCGGATCCTCGCGGTTTTACCCGCGTGGTGCCCGTTCCCGTGGGAATATCGGGATAAAATATAGCCTATGTCACTCGGGAGAAATGTAGCTTTCTAATGGTCTTAGAATTTTCTAAATCGGTCCAGTAGTTCCTGAGATTAGCGCGTTCAAACAAACAAACTCTTCTGCTTTATAATATGAGTATAGATAAAGTTTTAGGAAACCGGATTGAGTGAATTTGTTTTCCTTACTTTGCACAAAGTAAAGTTTTCTTGAATTTTTGGGACTTTAATTCGCAAGTCGAGTATTTGACTCATATATCGGCGTACAAATAATGTTTACATAACTGTATATGCTTTTTGAATAATGAAATGTAAAGTAAGTATGTTTGTATTGAAAATAACGCAATTTTCTTGTTTAATATTTATCATATAAAAATAGCATTGTAAAATGAAAAATTAAAAAGTTATTATTTAGCCTCTCATTTCTCGCATCTATTATTTAATCTATGATTTGCTGTTCCGAATCCGGCTATGAAGTCATCTCAAGTGTTTTTGTTAGTGCCCGTTTAGGCGGACACGGTACTTACATAGCTAACACCAACTCATTTTTGGTAAGAATCGATTAATCATTTTGGATAGATTAGATTTTAAATAAGCGGCTGCCAGCGTCTCTGCCTGCCTGCAGTAAGAGCACTTACGCACTGCATCCGAATCCGTGAAAACACGGTCCGACATAGCCGTAAAACTATATATGGTAGCTTAGCCGTCATCCATGAATCTCCATGACAGACTGTAGGAACAAACTGTTTAACACTATATGTGAAAGGATAAGTTAGCATCCTGGATTCCACCTATTTCCACCACCACGGAGAACATATTTATGAATAATTTATGTTAATTGCACAACTCATTTAAAAAATAAAAATAATCAAAATCGCGAGTCTAGTAAACAAACAAGGCTGACTAAAACGCAAAAGCTGTTTCGTTTTGGTTTTTAAGAAATTTGTGTTGTGAAATCAATAAAAAATGTGCATTTTGTTCTACGTGGTAGTAGAATTAAGTGGAGGCCAAGATCCTAACTTATGCTTTCACTGCTAATGTTAAAATAGGAAGTTACGTTATGCGTAAGCGACATACGAATTCTGTCCGAGTTTTCTAGATCCGTTTTTTCACGGATTCTGACGCAGTGGATAAGCGCTCTTAGGACTGCATTTTACTGTAGAAAAGTATCTAAAATTATCGTAACGCGGATGAATTATAAGTACTCAAGATTTCATGGTATTTTCAGAACATCACGATTATGATAGTTTGCCCCGGATAGTAATCAAACTTACTACCCCTCGCTCAGTACCACTGCGCTAGCGACCACCTTATTGCTTGGCAGGTCTAGTTTTAAATCCTGCTGGCTGCTACCAACATCTTATCTAAGTTTGTCCCCATAACAACAATGTTTTCAGCGTTGTTGTGTGGCAGTAATAAGATAAGACAGTTCCTCGGTGGTTAAGAATTCGGGAGAAGCGGTATTCAATCTTCAGCCTTATTAATTTAACATCAGGTATGATGGAGGCTAAGCGTTTCCACGCGAAGACATAGACCAGTTTTTCAGGCATTCGGTAAAAAAAATCCCCTAAAAGCGTCAACTAACGTGTTATTATAGCATGCCTGCCCTCCATGGGCGCGGCTTAATTACATTAACAAAGTAGTCAGTAAAATGGAAATTAGTATCATTTCCAAGAAAACGTTACGGAATCAAATCAAAAAGCTTGAATTAATTTTTAAAAAGCGGTTAGCGTATTTCCTACACCAACCATAACACATTCGCACGCATTCTTAAGACGTTTTTTTTGTTGAAAAAATAATTATTTCGCTCATTATTTAAAATCCCACCGATCTTTGGCTAAAGGGCTAAAAATGAGCTCAAAGATGTACTGCTAAACTACTAAATTCAGATGCTGAATTTAGCCAAGCGTGATAAGCCCTTTAGAAATCTCGTTCAATCAAATGTTTTTGTCTCTATTTATTGATTACTAGTGGCCGCCTGCAGTTGCACCCGCGTGGTTCCCGTTTCTGTGGGAATATCGGGATAAAAAGTACCCTATGTTTTAATTCAGGCTATGTACTATATACGTGCCAAATTTAATCCAAATCCGTTCAGTAGTTTTAGCGTGAAAGAGTAACAAACAAACAAACTGATATACTTTCACATTTATAATATAAGTAGGATAATTGCGCCTAATTGCTTATTTCGAAGCGATAATTACAATGTTCTTTAAAAAAAAAGAAGTAAAAATATTCCACTTTTACATTGGCTAGGCTAATTGGCATGAATGTAAGAAGTATTTATTTAGTTCTTTATTTATATTATATTCTGTCATTCATATTCACCATGTTTGTTACAAATTCATCCATTAGAAATGAAATAAGCCACTTCACGCAGAATAAGAGAGATTTCTAAGAAATTCCTTTTTGCACAAGTATGCAGTTAAAATATATTGTAGCCAGACGAATTAGTGTCGACATAATTTGCATGCGTCAAAATTCTATCGTGACTGCTTACCATTAGTAAAATTCTTATATGTGAAACAAAAAAGTGGTTCAAATTAATCTTGTACCTTTTTAAACATAATTCCTAGAAGCAAAGGAGTTCATTGCGGAAGGCTAGGACGAGAGTGGGCGGTGGTCACAGGCTGAATAACAACACTAATGTATCCATGAATATTTACTTCTGAGGGTATGTACTTCCTCTTCCTTGTTTCCACTTCTTACTTTAGAATTTATAGGATCGTTAGGTTGTATGACAATGCTGCATTCCGTTTATTTATTTCAGGATACAATCTACATCTTAATGAGAGACGAAATTGACTATTTCTTATTTCAATAAGTCTCTATGCCAATACATAAGTATTAATCGCATTGCATTCTAACAATTTACAATCAAGACGATAATCGTGATTTTGAATCGAATGGCAAAAATACCCAGAAGAACATAATATTCATCGTTAAGCAAACATTATTTTATATTGAAAAATAATATATTTTTTAATTTTTCTATTTAAAATTAATCATAAACGTAATAAGGCAATATCTGATAAAGTTAAACACAGTCTTCTGAACTTCTCTGTGATTTTGAATTATTTCAATAAGCAGAAATCTATGACTGGATCAAACGAAAAGGGGTTTGAACCTCTTAGTCTCGTCACCGGTCCATGCCATGAAAATTAAAAAAATTCGCCATTTTGAAAATTGTTCAAAATCGAGCCGCACTGTAATATACACCTATATAAATAGATAAAAAACGTTAAATTTTACAAAAAAATAACTATATATATATAAAAAAATCAAAATGACATCTCATACAACGGATTTCGACGAGGCCAGCCTATACACAAAAAGGTTCAAACCCCATCAAGCATCCTGTTGTTGTTATTTTCAAAATAATGTTTATTTTCAAAATAAAAAAATAAATTAAAAAGAAACAAAATCGGCAACAACTTTTCAAATAAGTACTAACCCTTTAAAAATACTTAGGCGCTCTCACTGAATATCAGAAAAATTATGCTGAAATAAAAACGCATCATCGATTTAGGACAACAGCAAAGAGTTTCTACCATAGTAACCTATAAACAATTTTAATAGTTATTTTCACCTCACACGCTCTGAAAAGGAGGTTTTGTCAATCTGTTTAGGCGTAGATAATCGCTTTTTGCGGCCTAGCGCGGCAAAGTACTTTTTTTAATTTAATACTTAAAAATATGTCATAATGCGTTCCGAATCGCACTTTTGATTTTTTTGTAACATTTTATTCTTATTTTAAATTAAATATAATACTCCGTATTGGTTTTATTATATTATTTTAGTTCATTGAATCATAAAAACAATAAAAATAAGATTAAACTATTTCTTAAAGAAATTTATATTATATATATATATATATTTTATAATTGGATTTCGGACTGTGACATAAATCTTTATTTTTAAATTGTCTTTGACTTGTACCTCATGTCAGTGTCACCATTTACGGAATCGGTTTTATTGTTATTTATAAGTAACAATATATTTCTACTTTATCCGGAAGTTGACCGCTCCTTTTCAGAGCGTGTGAGGTGAAAAATAATTTGTTTAAAATTAAGAACAAACAATGGGATACAAAAACACGTCACCTAACATCAATGAGTCATTCACGCGCCAGTGACACACATTTTTACCAACGTGCGACCAAAGGCAGTGTTTGACGTCTGTTGCCTAGCGCGGCCGTGGTAGGGTCATTCGGGGGTAAGGCCGGTCGTTGGCTCGGGTCTGGCTAGGCTTATTATGACATTTTTACGACTAGATTGTGGTTTAGGGTGTGTTTTTTCGCACCTGGTCTAATGCTGAGGTTGTGAGATTCGTAGATGGATGTAATATTGGTGGTTTTGCACAAAATTTTTACTGGAGTCAACTTTTCTACTGTTATAGGGATGTATTTCTAGTCACACAGTTCTAACTTATCCTATTTAATAGTATTTTGTGCTAATAGATCCATATCAGAAGGAACCTGCATTTGCGAGTACAAAAACATTTTATAAAAAAAAACAAACCGATTTCAAAAAGTAAAAAATAAAACTTTTGGAGTCGGTGCCAGCCAAAGCATTCTACATTGCACTTCTATTAACTATATTTTTTTTTTGCCTTAGCTAACTAGCACCGACTCCAAAAGTTTTATTTTTTACTTTTTGAAGTCGGTTTGATTTTTTTTTATAAAATGTCTTATTTCAGATTTTTTTTGTTACATTATGTGCCGTTACTTACACTAAAAATCAGCCCATACACAACAATGATGTCATCTAGGTATTACGACTACTTGCCAAAAGGTGATTGATATTTTTCAGGATTATGAAAAAACTACTAGCCAGATCTTCGTAAAAATTATATGGGACCACACATAAACCATTTTCTTTCAGATAAAAAAAGAATTATAAAAATCTGTTAACAACTGGCGAAGTTATGGTAGAACATACATAAAAAAAAAAATAAAAAAAACAGTCGACTTGAGAACCTCCTCCTTTTTTTGAAGTCGGTTAAAAATATAATGAAAACATTGGGACTAGTTTCTTTGGACGAGTTGCTGACAATTTGGTTTTATAGACAAGTTTATTTTATAAAGCTTGCATCTGTACAATAGTTGTTAAATAATATATTTTTTATTTCAAGGGTACGATTTAATTATGTAAACACTTTTTAACGCGAAATGCATTTGCGTTTAGATTCATCTAACCCGAACCGGACACCAGTGTCCAGAGAACAGTGGAATATCTATTGTGTCTTATAATCCGAGGTCTGAAAGGTACGTCAAATCACAGAATATATATTAGAAATTTCACTCCCTAGTTTAGGTATGATAAACGCAAGCGTCCGGTCACTGGACTAGTCTCAATAGGCTGGCACTCGCTCGACTAGACAGTTATTGTACTATGAACGCTATATGCAATGCAAAAGGTTGAAATTAGGTTGTTTTCCAGAATAGTAGGTAAATATCTCGGGGATTTTGCGCCGCTTGTATGGAAGTGAGACAGGCCTGGTCAAATGTTGTTACCAAAATTGGTTCATGACACTATAGGTACAACATAAATATTTTCCACGACGTATATCGTTTTGACAATCTGTTTGACGCAGGGGTACTAAGCCCTCCTTCTGCGCCAGAGGTCCCGGGTTCGATTCCTGGACAAGACAAATATTTGCGTGCATGAACATGTCTATTTGTCTTGGTCTGGGTGTTTGATATGTATATTATGTATGTATTTACAAAAAAAGTATATAAGTATTTATCCGTTATCTAGTATCCATAACACAAGTTCTTCGGAAACTTTACGTGAGCTAGATAATTAGTGTGATTGTATGCAATTATTTATTTATTCATAATTAACTGATTCAAACCATGACCACAATATATCTATTGTGCACTAAGCACTCACTTTTGCTTATAAAAATATCAGCAATAGCACGTTCTAATTAATTTTTCCTTCATTTACGTGCCGTGTACCACGTTAAAATTTAGCAGCTCTCACAGGAATACCTCTGTCGTCAAAGTGGCCATTTTACGACAAAATTTTAATCAAACTCATAACTGGAGTGAAGTTGCAATATTTTCAGTATCCCTTCCACCAGCTACCAGCCATTGCAAAACGTAGTTTTTTTTTATTAACTTTTGCCTACAACTCAAATTTAACATACTTTGTAATTGCACCTACTGCTGGGACATTGAAAAAATTGCTGAAGCGGGACCTTCCATAAGGATGATAGCTATACTTGTCACGTGGGCGGGCCCAATACGGATAGGAGGGTGTTAACAACAGCAACAGGGTATAGATAAAGTGGTTCAGCAGCCACAATCGGACTGCGCCGTTGACCTTATCTCTCACATCAAACATTTTAACCGCCTCTGTGGACCACCACTAGACCCTAGTGGTAACAACCACCGATATCAGACAACAACCAAATACATATTGTATTTGGTTTTTTGGTGGTAGGACTTTTTGTGAGTCGGCCTGGCTAGCTAACACCATCTTATCTAATTCTGACGCCATAACAACAATGTTTTCAGTATTGTTGTGTTCCGGCAGTTTTCCAAAGGAGGCGGGTTCGAATCCCCTCTGAGTTACATGTAGACTAAGTAGTTGTTTTTTTCTAGTTTATTATTTATCATATCAAATCTATTTATCTTGTATGGTTATAGACACAACGCGTCACCAATCAACAATCATCTACAAGCGAATGATATCAAATATCTGACAAAACGGTATATCGTATCTCTACGTTTATGAATATATACAGAACATTTCAGGAGCTTTACCGGTAGCACTCTGTCAAAGCAACAAAAGCCGGTTTGTTCATAATTTCGAAGTGAAATTGGCATAGAACTGCTGTGCTGTGGATTATTGTGAAATGGTACGTACCAAATTTGCTTTTATACAAAGTGCATGTTGAGTGATTTATGTAGTTATGTGCTTGTTTTTAGTGCTCTGTTAGTAATCATAGTCCAATTCGTTTAAGGTTTCCGACATAATGTTTGATATTTTATAATAGGTTCGCCTCAGGTGAAATAATTATAATTATTTCAACTTACGCCCATGAGACCTATCATTGTCCATTACTTTCGTGTAACGAAACGGCCAAGCCACATTTTTGACAAAGGTATAGAGTTATTGTAGTAGGGCTTGTAGTGTTCGGGCGCGCCACGTGTTCCGGCGTGCCCCATCAGTAGTAGGAAGGGTCACTTCATCGACCCGAAGATGGTAGCCCAAGGGGGCCAAACGCGGGGCGGCGACTCGGAGACTGCTACCCTTATACCGAAGTCTCCGCCCACACGCGTGGTAGGAACACCCAGGGGGTTTTAGTGGGTTCAAGTCCCACATAACCTCCCTGTCACCCCGGACGGGGGGGTATGCGATGGCATTTCCCCCTGGTCAAAAAAAAAAAAACGGCTTGCAGTGTTAGAAACTTGCTCTAAATGAGATGATGACTTTTTGACTGTGCGAGCCACGGTCTCGTCTTGGCAACATTTTACATGAAAATGTTTTTAGTGGGATCTGTTTTTCTGTTTGCTTTTCATGATATATATTTTTTTATTATAATTGCTGTAAGATCTCACGTTCCCAAGGGAAAATGCAAAATGTTCATTCGACACACGCTGAATGCAAATATATGTTTTATTTGTTGTTTTACACGTTGAGACAAACACGCAGGAGTAATTCCACTGGCAAACCAGCATAACAACGCCAAAAACTGTTCCAAGAATTGACTGAATAGTATTTTGCGTAAATGACATATATGCTGTTATTCTTTGACAATATGCTGCTTGAGACGCATGTCAAGTACAACAAACTGTCAAAGTTAATGAACATTATTGTTAACTATCTCTCGATAACTTTCAAATTTGCCCAGGGTTAAATCATATCCTATAGTTTTAATCCAAGCTTTTATATATTTTAATGATAATTTTAAAATTTTAATTTTAATTAGAATAAAATTCAGAAAACCACATCACAGAATACAAGATGTAGATTAGAAGGGCATGTCATACAATTTTTACTGAAAACACATTTCATGACAACGAGAGTGGACTAGCAATGTTTGAATTGCTTCTGTGTTCCGCGCCTAAGGGTCCTTCCTCTTCGTGTGTTCTGTGTTTTTAACATTTCATTATCATTGAAAAGCATCAATGTGCTTAGTGCGAGATTTTTCTATTCACGGTTGATAGTGAGCGCGTTAGGGTTTTGTATGGTGTTGGTGTAGTCCGTGGCGTAATCCGCTAGATGGCGGGCCGCTGATTTCTTAAAAAAATCGACGCGTTCACGATCGACCGGGAGCAGAAAAATCTCGCACTAAGCACTCAGTTATCTGACGCATCCGTATCACCTCTACAATGTGAGCGGAAGTGCACCGCGACCTCGCCCGACGATGCGGAAAATAAGGAGTGTGGTGCATCCACTGAGCTGAATGGGCACCGACTGAACAGGCAGGTAGGTATGAGTAAGCGATCACCGAGTCGAATGCGTTACAAACATTATATTTAAGTATGTATGTACTTACAGTAATAATTCTTTCACTGTATTCTCATGGGAAATAATGCTGGCTGTGATGTTACCTGCTTTGAGCAGGAGTACCCTTGACCTTACATCTCCAACAGTGACTTGGTATCTAATACGAGGTTCCTTCTTTTCACAACATATTGTTTGTCATAAACAATTACTAATCATGTCTTGGAGCAAATGGAGGGTGGTGGCAGGTTAACGTGATCTACACGGACTTCGAAAAAGCATTCGATGGTATGGATGACGTCATCCTGTTGAAAAAATTTGAATCTGTAATAAAATTCATAAGGAAAAAAGAACCTTCCAACCGAGTATTTTTCTTTTGTATTTTTCTTTTGGAAAAAAATTCGCTGGGCCCAAGTAAAGGTAAAAGTTTTAAATTTTAGCATGCAAGATTGTAGAAAATAGTTTAAGCTATGTTTTGACATATAAAAATTTAAATAATAATTATTTCGGTATATACTATATAAACGTGATTAAAAAAAATCAGAATAAAGTCATGATACTATGATGAAAAGACGTATCTGCGCAGAAACGTCTTTTTTCTATGATTAGTCTTTTAGTTTTATCGTAACTTAGATACTCTTCTTACATTTTTGCTATAATAGTCATGCTAGAACACAAAATATGAGAATAAGTGTTTATATTGTTCCGTCGTAACAAAAATAACTAACAAAAACCTTTCTGTAACACTTAAATTCCAAAAATCTCTTTGGATACATTCATTAGTACAATACAAACACAGGGTCAACCTCCACGTAACTATTTTCACCACATCCTCGCCTGGTTAAAATAAAATAATCATTTTTTTGATTGCCGACTTACGCTCTTGTGTAATACCCCTGCATGATCTATTCGGTTTTTGGACAAGGAACCCTAGATTTAAGAGACAGAGTTTTCTAATTATTATTTTAATTAAAATAGTGATTAATATTAATAACTACACAATTTAACTGTAATGCTGTTATTTTTTTTATCAAAAAGTCAAGATAAATTTTATGTTTGATATTAAACATTTCTAAAAGACCAGTGATATACACTTCTTTTAGTTTTGAAAATTGAAACGGGTATTAAACGCGTAGAAACGTGATAGACATCGGCCGTGGTCACGGGCTGACTCAGCCCGTGACCACGGCCGATGTAACTTGGCCGAAACGTCGGGAAAATTAGGTAGGTGAAATATCTATCACGTTTCTACGCGTTTTATACCCGTTTCAATTTTCAATCTTTTAGTTTTTATTGATAATTTTTCTGTGATAGAATCTGTGATGACTCCCACCGTGACACCCCGCACAACTAAGAATACGAAGAAGAAAAGACGCTACTGCCACTTACGCCTGGCAAATTGTCTATAATCATCCATCATCCATCCATCATCAGCTTGTGGACGTCCACTGCTGGACAGGCCTCTCCTAGCTCACGCCTATTGTGGCGTTCATAGGAGGCTATTAGCCTACTGATACCACGCTGGCCAGACGGGTTGGTAGAGGGTTTGTTTCAAGTTTTCCTTCTCTCGCACAGGTGTTCAATGCGTCGAGCCTCTTAGTCGACTCTTACGACATCCCAGGCATGTAATTGTCTATAATACTAGATTGTAAACACGCATCTACGCAGAAGCGTTATTTTTTCTATGACCCGTGCAGATTAAGTGTTTATGATATAAATTCTAATGCCTAATGGGACTAATCTAATGGGACAAATCCTATTTAGAGTCCTAATGCAACGTAAACGAAGTTTAACCTAAAGTGAATGGTTAAAAAAGATGAATGCGTCCACTGTCATTAATGCAAGGACAGTTATACAGTGTTTTGAGGGGTGGCATGATTCACGAGTCGTTAGCGGAGGCTTGCATAATCGAACGTTAGGAACCATGACTCCAGATAATTATGGACAGAAGTAAGGATAAAAATGCAGATAAACTTGCGAAAAGTATTCGTATCATAACAACAAATGTATGGGAGTATTGAGTACCTAGCGTCATTAACCGTGACCGCAATGTCATTAGCATTAAACTGATCTAAGGGTCTAAAAAAGGCGCTAAGCAATTTACTAAGTGAATTCCCTGAAAATTCATTTAATCTCTCTTTGTTTTTTTATTAATAAATGTTTATTTTCTTCTAATAAGTTTACAGATCTTGTTCAGGTTAGTTTCTTAAAATAAACAAGGTATGTTTAAAAAATAAAAAAATGATTATTTCTAATGGAATTTGCTTTACTTAAGGAAATAAGTTATCTTCACAAAATTAAAAGCAAATTTGTAAAGACAAGCAGAATGATTTCTAGAAACACCCTTCGCCGAATCACTTTAGCTCATTTCGTTAGGTTAGGCTAGCCCTATAATAAGCACTGTAAGGCTTGTGTTAGGGATAATAGGGTAACGAATTTAAATGTAAATACACATATATAATAAGTATTTATGTGTAGAAATATATATATAAACGTCCATGAGTCAGGTACAAATACTCGTATTCATCATACAAAAATTTGCCCCTACCGGGATTCGAATCCAAGACCTCAGAGTAGGCGACATCTTGAAACCGGTGTACGTACCACTCTTCCACGGAGGTCGTCAAATCGACAAAATTGGAATGCTCTTGTACTTTAATCAAAACAACGTCCGGAATGACCGTAACGTTTATCCGAAGTTTTTAAAATTGTTTATGGTAACCCTAATTGTGTGTTCCTGCGGCTTTGTTCATGGTTTCATTTTCATAATCAATGTCGTGCAAATGCATTGTATGCGTAATATGCAGACCTATTACGGAATAATGATGGAATGGTTTGTATCGTAGAAGGAGACGATACCCTGCAGCATTGGAACGAAGTATGGAGCTATTCTAAGGAAATGTGACCTTTGGCAGCACTTAAGTACAAGTATCCCAGTATACATTTATACCTATTAATATCCAGCCCATTCATTTCGACTATAAGTATTAGTTATAAGTAGATGAAAGAACTGCGGGCCATCAACGTAGGAAACGAACATTTTGTTTGGGTTTTGTTTTTATTTAAACTGTCACATTTTGACACTTCACACTTTGGAGACGATGATTATTTATTTATCTATTCAGTGTTGCACATACATGTAAACATTCTTAAGTGAAGACTTAAATTTATTTACATGCACCCAATAGGTTTGACAATAATTTAACTTATGACAAGGAATATAATTACGCGAACTTATGCATGATTGAGCGAAGACGTCACAAAACTTTTGTCAAAAACCAAGCTTACTTTGAGTGATTCGTAGTACGAAATAGCATGGTAAGATTAAAAAATACTGCGATAAGAGATGGCGGTAGGCCCCCTGTGCAGACAAACCCGTGCAGGCAGACAAACCCGTGCAGACTTGTTCTATGGAAAGGAATACTCAAACTAGTAGTAGGTAAACTTTGATGTGGTTTGATACACTTTTTTTATGAACGACGGTGAGACCTTAGCCTTCACCATACCTGATGTTAAGTGTTGATAAGGCTGAAGATGGAAGCGAGCCTATCCCGGAATCCTCAGCCACTGAGGAACTAGCTATCTTATCTCAAACTGCCGGAACCCAAAAATGCTGAAAACATTGTTGTTATTGCGTCAGGCTTAGATAAGATGGTGGTAGCTAGCCAGGTGGACTTACAACAAGTCCTACCACTAACCAAACCGAATACAATATGTACCCCCGCTGGGAATCGAACCCGGGACCCCTGTTTCTGATACCGGTGGTTGTACCCACACTGTTCTGTGGTTGTACCACTAGACCACAGTGGCGGTTACTTGATTACCGAGTGTAGATAGCTGTCATTTAAGCATATGTATAACTCCATCAAAAAATTAAGGAAAACATCTCAATTAATTTGTCTGATAATACAGCTATGTACTAGTCTAACTAAGCAGGGTCAGTCACTAGTTTGTTTACAATAATAAACATACTTCTTACAACGATAAAAGTAAGTAAATATTTTGTAAGACAATTATTTATCAATGCTTAAATTAGTAATTTTTAACAGGACCAAACCAGTTTGAAAATGTTAAATATAGCGATGGGTAGCTCGCGAGCGAGTTGTTAAAAAGAGCTAGCTTAGCTCAACACATATTTATCTGTCTCGTTCAATTCATATCAGTATATCATTTAGCTCAGTGTTTCATCCGAATCCAGCGACTCGATAAAAAAAAGGGAGACATTATGCGTTTCGTTTCGTTCGAACGACGTATGAGCGAGATGTATGAAAGATATGTACAGACGCACACACAAACACTGCCTATTGAATACTCTAGCTCAGTTATATTATACGTACGTTCAAATTACGCTTTCAAATTATATATATTTGTGTATGGATACTTTAGGTATTTTATTATAATATTTTATATATTTTTTTACATCGATTGTGCACACTAGCTCTTACATATCTCCACATCACCCTAAGGTTGACTGGTAGAAAATACCTAAGGTATTAAGTCCGCCTAGAGTTGCCTGTGGTGCCGTGTGGTGACGGCCTAAGAATACAAGTGTCACCATTCCCTTACATTCCTAGGATGTCGTAAAAGTCGACAACAAAAACAAACCCTCTACCAACCCGTCTGGCCAGCGTGGTAGCAGTAGGCCTCCTATGAACGCCACAACAGGCGTGAGCTAGGAGAGGCCTATGTCCAGCAGTGGACGTCCACAGCTGATGATGAGAGTCTGTCTGTACACATTTAAACGACTCAAGCCTTCCATCTTCATGAACTACACTGAGCTAAATGAGCTACTGAGCTAGTAGAGCTATATAGCTCATGATTGGGTAAAGCGTTGCATAGCTCTTTCAAAGAGCTAATTTTTTTATAGTCTAGTTAAATATTTGTATGGTAGTAATTTTATTGTTGCTTATATTTAATTTTATACGCCATCTATTGAGATAAAGTTGAAATATAAATTTTATAAGACGCCATCTAGCGTTGAGTAGCATTTAATAGCTTAACAAAACGTACGCTAGATGGCGATAATACGCATTGTTGAAGACCTGACTCCATCATAGCACTCGATAAATAATTAAAAACATACTGCTAACAGAATAAAAAAGGAGTTTGTGTCAAAATATATTTTCACTAGAAGTGAAGTCAACAACTGTTGCTACGCAACCAAACCTCAACATCCTCCGAACCCTCAAAATAATATACAGAGTGCTTAGTGCGAGTTATCTCACCTTACTCGCTTACGTCGATGTTTGCGAATAGAGTTTTATTTTCAACCTTATTCATATTGGATAAAGACTATCTGTTTTAAATTTTACTCTGATATGATGAGAAAGTTTGGAGTTTTGCAAACTCACACTAGGCCTTCAGAAACTAAAATAACTCATATTAACTTGTAACATAATAAAAATAAAAAATAAAAAATAAAAATGTTTATTAATCAGACTACTATGAGGTACATTAATGTTAGTAACAATGAAAACTTACCAGCTATGTTAGTACTTAATAATATTTTTTTAATTTTGATCGAGTAATTTGGCACATGTGCTCGACTAGCGGACAGTCCCCGCTACCGGCGATGGCCTGCAGGACGTTGTTGCTGCTACCGCGAACGCGCCGTAAAAGTGAGCCTGCTTTTTTTGCGTAATATGGTCGGAGAACTGTCAACCTCTGTGTACGCGAACATGCTGGACGCGTTGCAATATCGCGGCAGCCCCAACAACGCCCCGAAGGCATTGTTGTACTGTACACGCAGGGCGTTGTACGATTTTTGGGTATAGTTAACCCACAGATTGCTCGAGTAAAAAGAGGTACAGTAAGCTTTAAAAAGTGTCACCTTAACAGGCGCAGAACATCGAGCAAATCTGCGAGCCAACATGTTGGCCCTAACTGACAGCGCCCTGCGCTCTCTCTCTATATCCAAATCGTCTTTTAGGTCCTCTGTTACTATATGGCCTTAATATTTAAATTGTCTCACTCATTCAAGAGGTGACCCGTATAGTCTAATGGGGGGACAAAATCAGGAAGTTTATTTCCAGCTTTAAAAACCATGTACTCGCTCTTTTTACAGTTGTAAACTAAACCATTAGCAATTGCGTATGTTTCACAGAGACTCAACATCTTTCTAATGGCGCTGACTGAGGGGACCAGCAGCACCATGTCGTCCGCGTAGCTAATATTGTTGACGCATACGTTATTGACATGACACCCGTTCTTCATACTGCTGAGCCCCTCGATCAGCGCGTTTACATAGAGGTTGAAAAGCTTGGGAGAGCTCAACCCCCCCTGCCTCACACCACATTCTAACCTATAGGGATCCGAGTATTCGTTTGCCCATTTCACACAGTTAATCTGATTGTTATACCAAAAACGAAAGAGCGATACAGTTTCGAATGGTAAACCAATATCTTTCAGCTTTTTCCATAGGATGTCATACACGACCAGATCGAACGCCTTGGACAGATACAAGAAACAAGCGTAAATATGTGTTTTTCTGTCTGTATAGTACCTGACAGTGCGTTTCAGGCTCAGGACTGCACTTTCAGTTGATAACTGTGGCTAACTGAGAATTCAGCGCATTGTCAAGCACTTTGGCGACAATTGTTGCCAACGAAATGGGTCTGTAGTTCGACCTGCTCGACACGTCCCCCGTTTTACACTTCGTGATGGGAACTACAATGGTCTTAATTAAATCCTGAGGAAGGTAGGGGTGCACCAAAAATATGTTAAAGAGCATTGCAAGAACCCTAGAAAGGTAGGGCCTCGCGTTTTGAAGTGTTCGATGCTGAGACTATCGTGGCTTGGCTCTGGTCTGGTCATTGACTTTATTATTTTGTCAATTTATTTGGGAGTAATTAGACTCCTTAATAATAAGACTCCTTACTTAATTGAATCTAATTCTAAGGGGTACAAGTAATGTGAATCATGTGCTCCCACCATCCTCCCCACAACGGGCTGGCAGGTACCATCAAATCAACAGTTAATCTTTGGCGATTCGTATGTTATTATTAGCGAGATTTTTAAATATTGCAGCATCATTTAACCTCTGCAAATAACCACAAAGTCTTATATTTTTATCTAAAGCAGAAACTAAAACATTATGAAGCTTAACAAAATGTACATATTTTCCATCTGATTCGCTCGCCCCGTCGTCGTCACCTTTTGAGGTTTTGAGACGATGGACATAATTTTAGTCATTGACAGTGTGATGGCGGTCGCTTACTTCATCTACATTTGTTAGCATCGACATTTGTTAGCAAAATAACCTATTTTCAGGCAAATGAGACATGATTTCTTTCCACGAACTATGTTGTAATTGTCCGTATTTTTAGGTTTTTTAGGGGTTTTTTGATTTTCCCGACGTTTCGGCACCTTTACAGCTGCCGTGGTCACGGGATGACAGACATCCTATCAGTCATCCAATCTTTTTTCTCTTCTAAACTCATAGATTTCGTTTTTACCCACTCGGAACTATTATGTGTCTTATTCTCGCACCATATGCATTCCTTCTCATTCGTGACACGTTTCAATGGCTGTCGAGATTTTGTAGCACATGCTGCTGTGGGTTTACGTGTCTGCCTCGTAAAAGCTGGCACATACCATGGTAGCTATTTTTCGCCAGTTGAACCTTCTCCTCACAATCCATTTCCAGCTTCAGAAATTCTATCAATTGGCTTAAACTGTATTTATTTGGTAGGTTAGAAAAGCGCTCCCATATTCTTAACAGATTCTCAGGTAACGCAGATTCTACAAATGGGTACAAAATTGCAGCATTAGACTCCGTAGTAACTCCCATAGACTAGCGCGTCTAGTATTCAATTTGTCATAAAGTGCACACAAATCTGAGCCCTCCATATTATTATGCCTTTGTTGGAATACCAAATCTAGCAACTTCCTAACGTATGTTTATATGATAAGCTCGTCCTTTGCGAACCGTGCTTTTAGTTGTTTAATAGCGGAAACTGGACGAGATCACGTGCTGCCGTACCTGATTCTGTGACTCTTATGAGGAACAGAAAGTTATCGTCATCGTCAATGGTTTTCTCATCATGGATTTTCGAAATTGACCGCAGAATCCAAGCCATGCTATGTGTTGGCACTCCAACTGTCGTTCCATACAGTTTTGTAGGTCTAAACATCGATCATTTGTTGTTCCGATAAATCGGACTTTGACAAAATTTCCTCTCACTGTTCGTCACATTGTTGTAATGCAGTTGTAAGGTTGCTCAGTAGACTTTTTTACCTTCGATTCCACGGCGGGGTCGACATTCTCTAAAAAAGTGTGAACTTTGTTCACAATAATTGTCAATCGCGTCGCCGCGCTGACCGTTGCTTTTTGCAGATTCTTGGTCGCCACTTGTGTAGGATTTGAATTCATCATATTCCTCGATAAATAATTAAATAATTACTGCTAAAAGCAAAGATATTGTGAATAAAAATGCAGTAAAAGTGGTTGTGTCAAAATATATTTTCTCATGAAGTGAAACAACTGTTGCTACGCAACCAAACCTAAACACTTGTACTATTAAGTACCTATTCTGTGGCTCAACACGCATTTTAGAAAAATTACATTGTATCCAAACTAAAGTTTTAAATTGAAGTTAAATTTGAACTGTCATTTATGATGCCCGTCTTTTTTTTAAGTTACAAATGGGTGGCCCATTGTCCACAATATGAACTTTTAAAATTATTTAGGAATTTATCAAAAAAATACTTATAGTAATTCAGTACTTAGACAAAAGACTTTCAGTATAAGAAGAATGATAGAATTAAAAAAAAATTAAAAAAAAAATTACTAATTATTAGAATTAGTAACTAAGTATAGGTATTTATTTTAAAGGTAAAGTAATAAAATGACTCAATGTTGCGGTTTGGTTCACTATCAATAAAGAACTTAAAATTAAAAGTAACGAATATTAATACTTTTTTGTCAAGTGCCAAATCAATGGCCAAAACTGGATATTAACAAAATACGGTAAATTGAAGCAAATATGTATGTTTATGCCGGAACACGTCTATTATAAAATGATTCGTTTCGTGCCTGAACTAGAAAAGAAACCACTCTCGAACAAACATGCTCACTTCATGGTCTAATAAATAAAAAATAATGTGTATTTTTGCAAAGATTTGGGTATTGATGGCGAGGTCAAATGGTCAACTAATCAATTAGCATTTAAAACATCTGAACTCTTTTTTTAATTTCCTAAAATTTCAGTGAAACAAATGTTTAATTTTCATTCCATATATAAAGTTGCAGGAAACCGAATTGTATTTGTTTTTCTTTCTTTGCACAAAACCGAAAGTTTCATCAGTTTTTGGGACTTTTATTCGCAAGTCAAATATTCGACTTATACATCAACGTACGTACGTACATAACTGTTTATACTTATAACTTGTTAATTTTGCGTTTCACAATGCTATTTTAAACAGGAGCAACTTGTCTCATGTGGATGTTTATACTTTTTGAATAATGTGACTATAAAGTGAGTATGTTTGTATGAAAATAAGGCAGTGGTTCGATTTATTTGCTTCCGAGTCTAACATCTAGGTAAGATACGTTTAAAGATAATCATATTTAAAAGTTACTGTTTGAACAATAGGTTCGGACGTGGGAAACTAATATTGTTAATTGTCATATTTTTCTTTATAAATACCTATTTTTGTAAAAAAAATAATTAAAATATTTTTTATAGCAGTGGTTCCCAAAGTTGTCTGGCCTACGACCTTATTTAATACGAGTTTTCAAATTCGGGACCCACCTCTGGGCTGTCTTAGTGAAAAGGTGGCACTAACTAAAATTAGTTGTGACTCTACTTAACGCAGTCAAAGTCCTTAATTCCAAAGGTTATCAGGAAGAGGCCGCCCTTACTCACCATAGTTTTAAGTTCTATGTGATTGTTCTTTCTTTTTGTAATGTGTGTGCAATAAAGTGTGCATCTATCTATCTTGTTTGTTATTGGAATGTAGGACAAACGGAAATTTCTCTCGCTCTGTCGGTTGGTGTTGTTCTACAGGGCCCACACAATATTCGTGACCCACCAGTGGGTTAGGGACCCATAGTTTGGGAAACTCTGCTTTATAGAATTTAATTAAACAATAACCGGAAGATATATGTAAATATTCTGCGAGAAAAACACTGTCACAAAAAACACTTCCTATATGAATGCCTACTTACTTACGGACTATGATAATTTTAACATAGGGAAATTTCGATTTTTTTCTAATCGTGAAGGATAGGACGTTTAAAGAATATCAACGTACCTAATCGTATCACTCAATGATGTTTTACAATAAATGTGTTACCTTCATAGTAAATTGCGTTGAAATCTGTGACGCAGACTGCACAAATTGACAATTGACAAGTAGGATAAAAGACACCAAAAAGCACGAAAATGAGAGAGATAGCAAATTGAATCAGACTCCATATAGGGTCTACCTAAAGTTTCACAGTGCGAGCTCGAACGACGTCTGCTTCAAGCACCCGCGGGAAACCGCAGGCGGCAGTTAGTATTCTCCACATTATTGTAATAAATAATATCGCATCCTTTTTTTTGCGCCGGAGCTTGACGATTTTTAGGTCAGATTTGTCGAGTTTTCTTTCCGGAAGTAAGACGCGCCAAACATAGCTGCAGACGATCAAATAAATATGTCAATTACCTAGCTCTTTTCATGGTCGGCTGAAGAAATTTGACAGCTATCTAAAGATCGATCTGCTGCTGCCTGCTGATCGTACCATCTGCTTACTAAATTAAGCGTTTTCAAATATAAAAACTTTCCAGGCGTTCAAGTATCTGTATCCCAAATTTCCTAATTTCATCAAAATTCATTCAACCATTTTTGCGCGATTGAGTTACAAACATCCAAAGATCCATACTTTCACATTAATAATATTATATAGTCGGATTAATATGTCTATAGGTAGTGTTAATTTTATTTCAATAGCTATCCTGCAAATTTCAAATAATGAACCAAAACATGTGCGTAATATTTTTTTTTAAGTGTGATATACTTAGCTATAAATGTTCCTTGAAATAAAACGGAAATAAGAAGAAGAAGAATTAAATATTTTTCACCTTACACGCTCGGAAGAGGAGGTTTTGTCATTCAGTTTCGTCGTAGAAAATAAATCGCTTTTTGCGGCCTAGAGGGGTAAAGTACTTTTTTAATTTAATATCTAAAAATATGTCATAATGCGTTCCGAATCGCACTATTGACTTTTTGTTACATTTTATTCTTATTTTAAATAGTTTTGAATTAATTATAATACTCCGTTTTGGTTTTATTATATTATTTTAGTTCATTGAGTCATAAAAACAATAACAATAAGATAAAAATATTTGTTATAAGAATTTATATTAGGCTGGGTGAGATTTTACAACCTATGATTGGATTTCGGAACGTGACATACATCTTTATTTTTAAATCGTCTTTGTCTTGTTCCTTATGTCAATGTCAACATTTACGGAATCGTTTTATTGTTGTTTATAAGTAACAATATATTCCTACTTTAAATAACTTTGAATTAACGATAATACTCCCTTTTTTATTATTTTAGTTTTTTATATCATTAAAACAACGAGAATAAGGTAGGTATATTTAGATTATACTTTATGTTTAAAGATTTTTTTACCGGAAGTTGAGCGCGGAAACAACGATAAAATGTTCCTCGCTGTTGTGAGGTGAAAAATTGTGTGTTGCGCTCGGCAGAAAAGTTTTTAGCGTCTTGTACCTTTGAAATCCTCGCTTCGCTCAGGATTCAATTTTTGAACCACTCGCTACGCTCGTGTTTCAATAATAGAATCCTTCACTTGCTCAGCTTTCAATAGAGGTAACTCGCCGTTAAATAACCAACTTTCCAGCCTTGCATAACAAATAACTATTAATAAGTTTTCGAAGTTTTATTTTGTGGACAGCATTCTGATCCGTAATAGTAGGGTTTAATATTGCTTTGCTAAAGATATTGTTTTATGTCCAATATTTTTTATGTTCCGGTTACTTATAATTTTAATTTTCCCTAAAATTTGTTTTTTGGAAGTATGTTAGTCACGATTTTAGAGAATGGCGAATTCACTCTCACTCACTCATCAGCCTGTGGACTTCCACTGCTGGACATAGGCCTCTCTTAGCACACGCCTATTGTGGCGTTCAAAGGAGGTTATTAGCCTACTGCTACCACGCTGGCCAAACGGGGGGTTTGTTTCAAGTTTTCCATCTCTCGCACAGGTGTTCAAAGCGTCGAGCCTCTTAGTCGACTCTTACGATATCCCAGGCATTTAAGGGAGTGGTGACACTTGTATTTAACTTATGACAAGGAATATAATTACGCGAACTTATGCATGATTGAGCGAAGACGTCACAAAACTTCCGTCAAAAACCAAGCTTACTTTGAGTGATTCGTAGTACGAAATAGCATGGTAAGATTAAAAAATACTGCGCTTAGAGATGGCGGTAGGCCCCCTGTGCAGACAAACCCGTGCAGGCAGACAAACCCGTGCAGACTTGCTCTATGGAAAGGAATACTCAAACTAGTAGTAGGTAAACTTTGATGTGGTTTGATACACTTTTTTTATGAACGACGGTGAGACCTTAGCCTTCACCATACCTGATGTTAAGTGTTGATAAGGCTGAAGATGGAAGCGAGCCTCTCCCGGAATCCTCAGCCACTGAGGAACTAGCTATCTTATATCAAACTGCAGGAACCCAAAAATGCTGAAAACATTGTTGTTATTGCGTCAGGCTTAGATAAGACGGTGGTAGCTAGCCAGGTGGACTTACAACAAGTCCTACCACCAACCAACCGAATACAATATGTACCCCCTGCTGGGAATCGAACCCGGGACCCCTGGGTCTGATACCGGTGGTTGTACCACTAGACCACAGAGGCGGTTAAATTTGATTACCTATATCTAATTTTACGTGAATAAATTAATATGAATATGAATTGGAAAGTTTGTGGGTTTGTTTGTTTCTCAATCAGGCGTGAATTTGGATGAAATTTTGCATACGGTAGATCATGATCCGGAGTAATACACAGTATATTTTTAACTCGATATTCCCACAGGAACGAGACCCATGCGGGTAAATCAATGGGCACAACTAGTAAAGCATATTTTGAAATTTTGTTTTTCCTTTACATACAATTTATATACAGGGAAGTATGTTTGGATTTATATTATCATAGCATAGATACTTCAGCCTTGGTTCAATGTGCCTAGATAACGAAACTGATATGAAATGACGTAAACAATAGATAATCATAGAATATATGGGTATTTATTATTTTATAAGTAGCAAACTGGCTAATCTAATCACAATCCGTACAGTACCTATATTATCTATTACTTTCTATCTGTTTTTAACCGACTTCCAAAATGGGGAGGTTCTCAATTCGACTGGTATGTTTTACATAAGCACATCTTAAGTTTCTTCGTGCACTCAGAATTTAAATTTACCTTTTCCACGTCAACCACGGCGACTGAAAAGGTGCGGAAACGTTGGGAAACCAAAAAACCTCAAATAAACAGAAAAATTATAGTACCAAATATATATTTCGGGTAAATAAATCGCACTAAATATTCCGCAAAAGTTGTTTTATTTCGGTATGTTTTATTTTTTATGTATGTACACCAATTATGTCGCGATTTCTGATTTACGTTATTATTTTTTTGTTCGATGCGGAATAATTCCATTTGGTCCTATTAAATTTTTCCAGTAGTTTTTATTTTATGAGCATTTTTGTTAACTTGGACGGTGTAATTGGAAGCATAGTTTTGTTTCCTTTGATGACCTCCATGGTAGAGTGCTAGGTACACCGGTTTCAATGTGTCGGATACTCTGAGATCGATGGCAGTTTTGGATCTGGGATTCTGGTTAAGACAAGTTGCTTTTTTCTTGTATATTTTCTTGTTTAACATTTATCACATGGTTTACGTGAAGTGGCGAAGGTATACCGGTAAACCGTTTCCACCCCTTGCCTCTGCTCTAGCCATCGCGTGACGGTCCTTAAGAGGGCGGACAGTGGTTTATGATCACGAAGAACCAATCAGAATTAAAGGTGAAATAGATAGGTTATGTCAAACGATAAAAGACGTGTGGTTTAGAAAGGACAATGACACAAATGTATGGATTGTTGGCCTTTTTGAAAACCCCTGCACACCATTCAAACCTTGTTCAATCGATAGAGTATATATGTACGAACAATAGTTATTGAGACAGCACATTTCTAAACTGTATCCTTTCTAAGGTAAATGCGCCTATTATTTCATATATTTAGCTGAAAGTAACTATATTCTTTAGATTTTATCAACTTATACCAATGAAATATTATTATTTATAAAATGTATTAAATAGTAATATTATTTAAACTAATATTAACAAAATATTTAATAATCACCTCATTAGGTTCTAGGACGGTAGCGAAATGCCGCCATTCCGCCGATCATTATTATTTTATTTTTACATATTAAATATTATCATGTTAAATATTGTGAAAGTTATCGGCCATTCCTATAAGCCAAATAAAAGCACAAAAAATGAGTTTTTTTTTTACTTTATCTAGAATAATAGTGATAAATATGTGTTTTATCGGAATAGATACGGTTTAGAAATGTGCTGTCTCAACTATTGTTGGTACTTAAATACTCTATCCATTTAATAAGGTCTGAATGGTGTGCAGACATTTTCGAGAAGGGACCAAAACTAGGCATTGCCCTTTGACGAAAGGAAGCAAGAGAGATGTGTAAGGATCCTTACTTATCTCTCTTGCTTCCTTTCGTCACTCCTAACAAGAGAAGGAATTGATTGTACAGTCATAAACCGGGATTGTTAAACTACTAACTTGCCACTATTCGTTTTTCGGACGTGTTTTGTATTAAAGATTACTTTAGGCACATTTACTTACAATCGAGAAAGTTGCCGGTCGACCAATCGACCAGCACCTATACTTTTAGGTAGTGTTAGCCAAAATGTACTTAAGGGCGCGCTCTAGGCCAAAAGCAAAAGTAATAACTGCAACGGTGAACTGCAAAGTAAAGGATGCCTTATTTCTATGACAAATAAGGCAGCATTTACTATATAATTCTCCGGCCCCATTCGGCCGGTCCGGAATGAAGAAATGAAGGAAATTCTTTTTTTAAAGGATATTTAAAGGTTATTATTTACAAAAAATATATAACATAAGCCCTGCCTTATCTATAGTGTAATTATACTAAAAAGTTCTAAGCTTTATTTTAATGTATTACTTGAATACTAGCAGTTTATCGTGTTAATTATAGTGATTTGGAAGCAACTTCGCAATTTTTTTCTATCGAGAAAATTGTATGCAATCGTGTTTTTGAGTAACATAGTCACTAGTGTTAGTCCTGTAGTTTGCTGCATCTTAATTTGAAATTCAGTTTTTCATTAATATTGATATTGCAGACGATCATGTAAAGCAGTCTGATTTTTGTTGGCCTATAGCGGGCCCTTAATAGATTTATAAGTAGGAAACGATTTAAATTATTGCTTTCTCTATCCTTACTAGTTTTCGAAAACACGTTTCCTAAACTCTACAGAGTCTAAAAAGGGTGCCAACACAATATTGCTCAGTGAATTCTCTAAAAATTAATATAATTGTTTATTTTCTACGGAGATTAAAACTGTGTCAGTGTTTTGCTTTCAAAAAATTTTAAGAAAATTTTGATACACTGGCATATATATTTTTTTTTTATTTTGTTTGAAAGCAAAACATACTAAATAGCAAATTATGTAGAAGATAAACAAATAAATGAATAGACATTCACGTAGCAATATTGCTATTTAGAGCCTCTGGTTTACCTGGAAGTAACTCCGTTGTGTGTATCTTCCAAAATTCCAACAAATAAATATTGCCGGACGACCAAGGCTAGCCTAGCTAAACTTGACACACATTATCCTAGCTACCATTTGATTAAACTATAACCATAATAATAATACAATAAACGTTAACAAGTGTTTCATTTCCACGTATTAATTGCTTGATTGCTATCGAACATTGCTGAAGCGAAAAGAGATTTTGTTTCACGGGCTCAGTCGCCCGCCGGCTAGCGAACGCACCGGTTCTATATAGACGGAGCAACTCCGCCCGCGTTTACGCGAAATCGTCGGAAATTTCAAAGAAAACCGTAAAAAAATTGAGCAATTTTTACATCGTGTTACTAACTGGAGTTTCGTGATCCTGTATAAGTGTAATAATACGTGTTTGTGAACGGTGACGGCCACGTGACAAAAGGTAAATAGCCGGCTTAATCCTTATCGGAATTAGGCTAACACTTTTGTGACATCTTCAAGTGTTTTACTAAGTAACAAATAATTTATTATTTGTGTGATTATTCTAAGGTTTTCTGAAAATTATTTTCTTAATAAACGTTTTATTGAAAATTATCTAAAATTGGCTGCTTTGTCGTATTATTGAGCGTTCGTAAACTTCTTTGACTAATTTATTCTTATTTTTGTTAAAATATGTAGTTTTAATACGTAGGTACTACCTGTTGTCGTAAATTCGCATAGTATTCACCCAGAAACGGTTCAGGTATGTATATTAATGTATACATAATTTAATAGTTTAGTTAAACAATGAGTCAGATTATCTGTTGACGTTATGATACACTCAAAAAAACTATTAATGACCTTTAAATTTACAAGTATTAAAAATATATACCAATTCAAACTTTAATAAAAATTAGGCTTTTATATTCTTCTTTTTCTTTAGCGTTAAGACACCCACGACAAAAAAAATCGTAATACATTACGTAATTCGAAATTTTCAGCTAAATATGTTTTTTTTGCAAAATCCTGTAAAAATATTTTCCTAATGAATTGTTATAATTAATTTTGTCATGTATTATGTAAAATGCTGTTATTGTAAAGAAAAACTTCCAAAACGTTACTTGATGCTTGTTTGCTGTGCAACAGGTGGCTGAAAGGGATACGCAGTTTAACTTTGCCACCAGTTGATATCAATTTGTTCCGAAAAAACATCAATAATTTTAATAAGAAAATAAAAATAAAAAAACCGTCGAATTGAGAACCTCCTCCTTTTTTGAAGTCGGTTAAAATAAGTAAACTACTATAAGAAAAATTACTTAAAAATTTAATCATTATAAAATAAAGCTCGCACAAAAATAAACTTGTGATATTTTTGTTTTACAAAAGTTACATAAAATATTAAAATAACAAACAGAACTATTTGTGTTTATCGTATAAAGCATTTTTAGTACCAGTGGTTTTTTTTAAGAATGCAAATAATATCGCACAGATATTAAATATACTATGTATACAAATTTTGTATTCATCAATTAAACTATTTTTAGGATAAGTGGAAAAAAGCCAGTATGGTCCCGATACCATTTAAATTATAAAAAAACGGTTCAAAATACGAATTAAACTTAAAAATACTCTAAATATGTTTTTTTTATTTTTGCACTTTTCAATGCTATATTTATGCTTATTTAAAAATATCGCCAAAAAATTTGCTCGGCCACAAGTGAGTCTCGGTAGCTCGGTAGTTAGAGCATTGGACCGGATTTCCAAAGGTCGTGGGTTCAGGTCCCATCTGAGAATTCACTTGTGGCCGAGATGATTATTTCCAATATTTTTCTATTTTAAATTTATCATAAATAGGTAATCTAAATATTTTCTTAGTTCATTACTCGGTGATTTTAGCTTATTGACTCTGAATAGGAAACAGTGTTTCCTATTACCGAGTAATGAACTAAGAAAATACTGTTTCCGAAACAGACGCGCCGGCCGCCAAACGAAGCCAGCGGTGCGTTGCTAATCATGTTACAGTAAAGATCTCACTAATAAAACTACACTTACTCCTATTTTTCACTAAGCAGGCAGGGTTATTCTGACAGGGGAGAGTACCAAAAATGGACCCCCATGGCGAGAGGGCAAGTAGTGAGGGGTTTAGTTGGTAGTACCTCCTCCCGCGGCCCTTCATTGAGCCTATTTAGGCCGAGAGGCGTCAGGTGAGACCAAAACCGTTTGGTATGCGTAAACGCATTATCCCCCTCACTCGAAAAAAACGGTTATCATCACCCCAAAAAGTTGGATAATGATCTTATCAGATAGCGATTCATCGGACTAAGGAGTTTGTATATCTCAACATAATCGAAGAAAATGCCCAAATAAAAAAAAAAATCTCTTATTTCTCACTCCTTCGTTGTAAAAACCGTAAAGAATTGAATCCGTATCGAATTTATCGGCGATTTTTAAACATTATTTGGAATTGTAATCCTACTAATATGTATTATAAGTTGTTGAAAGTATGTCAGTTTGTTTGTTAATCTTTCACGCTAAATCTACTGAACGGTCTTGGTGAAATTTGGCACAGAGATAGTAGATAGCCTTGATTAAAACATAGGCTTAAAACTATTTTTTTTTATTTTTATCTCGATATTCCCACGGGTTCGCAGATGAAATGACGGCCTCTAGTATTAACATAAACAGAGCTGATTCGTAGAGAACCATCATTTAATCGTACAAACAGCTCCTTTATCCATTTGTAAGGGAGGTTAGCTGTGTAGTGTCGGCTTAGAATAGCACTACCCCCTCTCATCCCGCGGGTGTCGTAAAAGGCGACTAAGGGACTCGGCCTTCAGGAGATGGGCAGCAGCGTTTCCTACAAACTTGGCCATACTGCGATCGCCAACCCGCCTGCCAAGCGTGGCGATTATGGCAAACCCAGCAGTGGCCTATACCCAGCAGTGGGTGTTATATGGCTGAGAGGACGACGACGACGACGACGACGAAGGAAGGTAATTAAAAATAGCTAAGCTAATGATGATACCCAACAGTGGGTAATCTCACAGCTGAAAATAATGGTAGATGATGAGAATTCAATACTTTTTATGTTTCATTCATAGAATATATTAAAAATATATATACCAGAAAACTATATACATACTTTGGAAAACAATCAAAACGAAACGTTTTCCAAATTACAATGAAAACGTTTTGTCTAAACCCTCTTAACTAATAAAATGAACATCGGTAGCCCTGTGCGTGGAGCTTGACATTCATTCCGAGAAATCTTTTAATTTTTACGAGCGTAAATCTCAAACCGCGACTTTTATTTGCATTCTCGACATAGCAAGAATGACAACGTGGCGAAAAGTAACAGTCGACAGCAATACTTCGTATATGATTACCATATCTTTGATCAGATAACTGAATGGTTATGATTGTTATTTAAGAATTGTATTATGTATTGTTACAAAATATGATAATGTCGTATGGCGAAGGCTCTCGCCATCTTAATTTAGTTCAAATCGATAAGGTATCTGAATACATTTAGGAAGTACTAGCGACCGCCCTTGGTTTCACCCGCGTAGTACCCGTTCCCGTGGGAACATCGGGATAAAAAGTAGCCTTTGTTTTAGTCCACTACTTGAAGTCACTAGATACTAAATTTCATCCAAATCCGTTCAGTAGTTTTTGCGTGAAAGAGGGACAAACAAACAAACTGACATACTTTCGCATTTATAATATTAGTAAAAGGTAGTTTTGAAGTGTAGGTACAATGAATTATCTGAACTTGGACTAAACGGCGGACGACAGCCAATATATTATACTCTAGCGCCCGCTCGCGGTTTCGCCCACGTGGTTTCCGTTCCCGTGGAAATATTGGGGTAAAAATTATCTTATGTTCTAAACCATTCTATCTACTATCAATGTGCCAAATTGAAAAAAAAAAAAAAAAAAAAAACATTTATTTGCACAAAACATGGTATAAAATGATCACAAAAAACAATAAAAGTACTCATGTTTCGCTAATACAATAGCATGCAAATCATTTACAAATGTCATCATCATCATCATCATTGGTCTAATTTAATTACATTGTTTTGAATCCAAACCCGTTTGAGTTTATTCGTTACAAACATACAAAAATACAAACCTTTCTCTTTATGATACTTACTAGTGTAATTTATTATAGATTTGTATGTTACATAAAAATAAAGTTGGAAAACATGTTTCCATCCAACAACATATTCGTCCATTTCTTCTGATCGCCACATTACAGGCGATCGGTTTCCAATTTCCACAATATGAAGCGTTTTCCGATAAATTGGCTCATCGAACATTATCATCGATCATACAATGATGGTTCCAATTTTACGCTAGTGATATTTATAATATTATTATCTGTGAATATACAGTCGGGGAACTTCCCGCATGACCAGTAGAGTTATTTTAGGGAACTTTATTTAAAAAACGTAATAGATATCCGAGAAAATGTTTTCCAAAAAAAAACTATACTGGGGAACCGGATGTTCCCCTATTGTACCTATTTACGTCTCTTTGAATTTAATATTATCTATAGAATTCTTGTCACTAATGAAACTGAAATTTTATCAATTGCAGAATCGGCTAAAACCATTTAAAAAACGGAAATCGGTATTTAAACTATATTTGCAATTTTGCATAATTATGCTATCAAGTCCTTGATATTTCAGCGCAGTTGCATGCGCCATGCATGATGATCATAGAGTAACTGAAGTTAATGCGGGTGGATGGATGTAAGAAGTATCGGTCTACCTTCGGTCTACCTTTTTTATTGTTCGTTCACTGCTTTTCAACTCGAAGTTGCGGGTACTTGACCGGAAAAAAATCATGGTAAAAATGCCGTTTTACGTATTATTATTATACTTGTGATTATGATCATGAAAGTTTAAAGTTTTAATTTCATGTGATAATTTTATTAGATATTAAAAATACAGCATTGTAAAATGCAAAAATAAAACATGCTTGTTGATATTTTCTCATGACAGGAAATCTCATAAATCGTGCATTTTGAAAATTGATAATCGTATTAGTGAGTTACCGTAAAAGTAAAAGCATGGAAGATTAAGTTAGATATAGAATTACCCCCAGGTAACGCCTGATTACATCTAAAATTTATGAAAGATCAGGAAATTCAATCTCTTCGAATGTTCAGTAACACGTGAGTTGCAAGAGAATTACATTTTCTTTTGTAACAGGTAGGTATAAAGTCTATTTTGTATGAGATATACGACACAGGAGTTACGAGGCACTGAGGATTAGATGGGATTTGTAAAGCTTTCTTTAAATTTATAAATAAATGAGGAAAATTTCTTATTCGAGAATCTAAACCTTTTTATTCCATTTCATTGACTTAGAATTGAACACAAGGACTTAAATGTAATATATTTGGTATAGGTATTACATTGATGTCAACTATACTGTTGATTCACACTATTTTAGTATCGAGAAACATTACTTCAACGAGCATTTGACCCAGTACATCATCATCACTGAATGACAAACGTCTTCCAGATGAATTGTATATAAGTACTGGGTTAAGAAATTTATTATTAAAGCGAGAGAGAAGACTTTCGTGTTTAATGAATGTTGCTTCATGAGTTTCATGACCAATAAACATCTATGAATTTTCCCATATATTTTCCCTATAGAAAGTTTTTCGTGCTGGCCTCACAGTAATTTGCAATTAAGTATAAATGTAGGGTACGAATTTCGACGAAAACTACTATCAGTCGCTGGCAGTGGCACAAGAATTTATTGCACAATTGCATCAGACAAGTCGTAATGGGTGCACCAAATTATTTAAATCATAATTTATAAGCGTTTGTCCGAGATGCTCCGTGCACTAGTTTCTCACTTGTGGGAGTAGATATTGTTTTCAGTTGACAGTCAAAACAAAATACTTATCTACACGAAAATTATTTTTAAATTTTCCGTCAAATGTTATTTTTTCGCCTTTTATTTCTTGCCTAGTCAGGCAGGAAAGAACAGGCAACACGATCAATCGATGGAGCAGAGTAAGGCATTGCATTTGATGGCACTTACGTAAACTTAGGGAGTAGGCCCTCTACAGTTTTGATCTGCGTGTTTTCTATGTTTTTACAAGAAAAACGTATTTCGGTACATTTAACTGTTAGTGATTTAAGTTTTTGCGTTCTCGATGCCATTCAATGTTATGAGATTATTAGGACAACAAATTTGAAGACTGCTTATCAGGTATAATCTACATACCTTTATTAAAAGTTCAATTATGGAGTTAATTATATACCTCTAAATAAATTGATGTCTTAAAAACCGTTTCACCGGCTGACCAACAGTCCTGCATTTTACAGAATGTTCCGTTTTTCCACCTAACATTTTGACCGTGTCCTGTATTTTAATACGAAAAATACAGGACCAAAGATGGTAAAAAAACAAATCCATCATCAGCCTGTGGACGTCCACTGCTGGACATAGGCCTCTCCTAGCTCACTCCTATTATGGCGTTCATAGGAGGCTACTAAAAAAAAATATAATAAGAATATTAACACGTCGTCCCATATTTTATCCTTAAATCCTGTAATTTTACATCACATGTACTGTAAAATTAGCACACAGGGTTGGGCACCCTTACATACCAACAGTCCAGTGGGCCTACCAACATCTATTACAAACCTGTCCACGCCATGTCATAAGAATGTTTTGTTTGTCAAGTTTTGACACACTCCACACATTGGAGATGATTGCGTGAAGTTGTCACAAAACTTTCGTCAAAAAACAAGCTTACTTTATGAGCATCGTAGTACGTAATAGCATAGTAACATTGAAACAATACTGCGCTAAGAGATAGTGGTAGGCCCTTAAGAGATTTTTTAACAAGTCGTATTGTTTACATTTTAACACGCGCCATTTCTCTTGACAAGTATAATTTATCAACCTTTTTACGAGACACGAACGTACAATCATCTCATATTTCATTCACTATCGTAAATTGTGAAAAGTAAGTATAATGTACAGTTAAACGTTTTCGTTAAGAATGCATACACGACCTTTTTGCTGTTCAGCAAAACACGAAAATACAATAAAATAATAATGTGTATGGTTTATGTCGGTAATAAAATTAGTACTGATTTTAATTATCAATAAGTGAGTTGAACGCAACAAATCGATGTATATATTTTTCCAGAAAATAATGTAAAACTACTACGACTAATTGCATATTTTTTTTAACCAGTTTCGATTCAAATTTGCGGAAATTATTTAAAGTAGGGGTCGTTACCCAGCAAGCAGTAGTGTCAAACTAATTGATTAACGACCAAAGCATTTGGGACATAAACTATGATTTATCACGACTCCAACTATGCTTAAATCATGCGGAAATGATTTGACATTTTTAGTACTGTGCATCTTTTATTGGTTGAATTGTGATTTAATATAAATTTACTTACAAAAAGTAAGTGCGTTTAAGCGATAAATTATATATGTGACAACTTCCCATTTGCAATAATTTCACCAAGCGAGAAAATGTTTGGTTATGTTTAAAACAATCTTAACTTCTCGGATAATTATTTATTATATAATTATTTGTTTAATTAAGTAATAAGAAACTGAATCCGAGCATTATCGTCTTAACTAAAATCACTTTGTTATTACAGTCATAATCAAACTTACTTCTAGTCATTTGGTTGTAAATATCAAAATTTTAGCCTAAAATGCTCTTACGAGTACTCTCGCCATGAAAGCACAATCTATATCCTCTTTCTACGCTGTGAATAACATTTATTTTTATATTCGCCTGTTTTTAAACTATGAAATAAGAGACAAATCTGATAGTTGATAGACACTTTTTCCATGCGCCTGCACATAATGTTGCCACATTCAGTAAATCCGATTACTGTCAACACGGACCTTTGTGCTTTTGTCACTATAAGTAAACTGTGAATGCACTAAACGCATTTGCACAGGGTTAGCGCTGACAGTTTCGTAAAAAGTCCTAATTCAATTAAAACTTTGTTTAATGGTAGTAGGAGAAATTAAACGTATTTCTATATATATTTCTACGACTATGCTTGTGAAATACCTAAACAATTTTATCATCATCATCATCAGCCTGTGGACGTCCACTGCTGGACATAGGCCTCTCCTAGCTCACGCCTATTGTGGCGTTCATAGGAGGATATTAGCCTACTGCTACTACGCTGGCCAGACGGGTTGGTAGAGGATTTGTTTCAAGTTTTCCTTCTCTCGCACAGGTGTTCAATGCGTCGAGCCTCTTAGTCGACTCTTACGACATCCCAGGCATGTAAGGGAGTGGTGACACTTGTATTGTTAGGCCGTTACCACACGGCTAACAATTTTAGGGATATATCTAATTTCGTGAAATCTAGTCGATATATTTTGTTTTTATTGAAATAAAACTTTTACGGCGCTCAGTTTATTTACACGAGTTTAGATATAATGTTTGTTAAATCTAATTTTAGGATTGTGGTTAAATATTTGTTTTACACAACTAGGTACCTCCTGTTTAATCATGTAAACTTCTTGGTTAACAGTTTCCTATCAAAAGTTAATTAGTATTTTTTACGTAAAACCTAGCTTTTCTTTCCAACATTATCATAAAGAAGATATATACCTATATATAATATTGAGAAAATATTAAAAAATAAAAAAAACCTACTTTACTTTCCAACATCATCGTAAAGAAAATATTTAACTAGTATTACAAAAAGCGCCACCACTCAAAACTATAAAGTTAAGCACATCTTTAGTTTCTTAACTATAAAGTTACCTACTATTGTGTGGTAAGGTAACCCTACCAAATTCGCCATAAATGGCGAAGGTGTCCTAAATTTACGAGTGCGCAGACGCATATCTGTCGCCGCCCGCGGGGTGTCGGGTACTACGCTTCGACGCCACTGCTTCACCGTGAAATATACCATCTACGTTATGTTAATAGATACTAGCATTAGGGTATAGATATACCCTAGTCAACTTACCGAAAGAGTTTGTAAATAAAACAGTACGCATATTACGAGTTTTTCACACATGACATTTACAGGACACGTTACGGTAGGTAGACTATCGGATACACTGCTTAAGTCGGTAAATATGAAAGAGACTAGAGCTACATTAAACGTTAATGATGACTGTAACGTAAATTTTGCCAAGCTCGTAATAAGGCTACTGAGCATTTCTCTTATTCCACTGATACGTTTAGTTAATGCCATACATCAAATACATGTTTAATAAAACCTAGCTCTTCTTTCCAACATTGTCGTAGAGTATAATTTAGATAGTACCTACCACAAAAAGCGCCATCACTCAAAACTACATATGTACACTTGTGTGGCAACCCTACCATATTCGCCATGAATGGCGAAGGTGTCATAGATTTACGAGTGCGCAGACGCACATCTGTCGCCGCGGGCCGTCCGTTGGGTGACTGCGCGCGCTTCGACATAGCTCCTACACCGCGAAATCATCTGCTTTGTACTTTATGCTAATAACTGTACACAAACCACTTACAAAAAAATAATAATTGTATACATAACATTGTGATGCGCAGTTTACCCACTAATTAATACGTTAAGTTTAAGTTTACGTCATATGTCAGAACTTGATGAAATGCATTTAAAAAAAAACTCTTAATGAAAAATTTGCACAAATATAGGCGCCAATGCATAAAATATTTCAGTAAGTTGGCTGAATCCGTTGGTCTAGGTTGTATTCAGCCTGCGTGGTAGGCGCCGGTGCTCTAGTAGTGCGGACATTTAAATAAAATAAAAAACTATAGTTTAGGGTACAGTAGTTATTTATTATATTAAAATTAGTAAAGTTCAAGGGCAAAAGGTCTTAGCTTTCATAAATTTTACAAAAATTAGGAACTGTTCTACTTCGTTCAAGAATTATTTTTATAGAATATTGTTGTCTCTGAACTTAAAAAGGTTCTTTTTTTTTAATGTATTTTATTTTATTATACATATTTTTTTGTGCATTTATTTCCTTGTAATAAGATCGAAAGTCTTAAGTTAAAAGTTGCCTGGAGTGTCATTAAAGTTTGTTTGGAAATAATAAAATTTTAACTCGCTTCATTGGTCAATATTGACTCGAAAGTTATGGCCATCATTCTGACTGTTGATCTTTCTTAGCGTAAACTTAAATTACATTTGATCGTTGACATTATTGTCTTTTAATGACACGACTTTTTCTTTAGTAAAATATTGGTTCTGAGTTATTGGCTTAGTCGTTTAGCAAGTACACGTGATAATTTACATTAATCCGGTTTTTTAATAGCCACAAATATCTAAATAACTACTTACAATAAAAAATAGAATAATTTTTGGAACTTGCATTTGTGAATTCGCAGTTAAAATGGAATCATTGTCATTGAAATCTAAAAAAATTTGGGAAGGGTTCGATCACCAGCCGGGACAAATAATCTATGTTGAAATTACCTGAAAGTGCAAATTTTATAGTTGAGGAACTTAAATTTTTGCTCAAGGTTCCTTAAACCCCAAAAAAGATTTTAAGGTTTAGAGTAGGAATTAGTTTAAAAAAAAAAAACGTTTTGCAAATGCTGGTAGTTTACAAAAGCGATGACATCATCTTACCGGCTTATGGGAAAAGGTTCCTCTGAGTGGACGTAACCATGCAAAGATGGTGTCAAATTCGACTTGAAACAATAACAAGAGCAGCGTTGCGACAAAGTTATAAATTTTATAATTTCGTGTTCGAACTTTGGTTGTTCTTTGAAAACATTGTTCTGTATTTCTCTATAATCAAATACTTTGCCTCGTGACCGAGTTGAAGTGCAGTTAAGCACTCTGTAGCTGTCTACAGAATGAGTTAAAAGTAAGAACACCCACATTTTACTACTGATTCAGGAAACAATATTTCTAAAACAATACTTTATTTATATTCGACCGATGAACATCAGCCATAAATCCATGTTTCAACCGCGTTTTAAAGTTAACACTAAAATAGCAGTGACATAAACCGATGACAGTAACCCTAGCATCGTCCGCGACCACGACGGGTGACGGCGGCCATTGTTTTCGCCGGTAATAAAACATCAAACAGATAGAGTTTCGAGTAGTGGGCGCCACTTGGGACCGTTAGATTGCCCCTTGATCGCGTGAATTTAGCCCTCCAGGTGCCATTATGTTATTTGATATTTTGCAAACCCGGATACGGTTGTGTTCGCTGTAAGTAATCAAACTCAATGCAATGCTATTATTCTATGTAAGTACAAAGTTAATCGAATGCTCTAACTAAAATGATATGTTTATTTAATTTTTATTTAAAAAGAAAACATTAATAATTAGAATTCCGTTTAAGATACCGGTATTAGTTTTGATACTGTTTGACAAATCAAATTAATCTGATAAAATACTAATCCCTGTCCCTGTTTGCTGAAATATTTTGATAAAAGGAAACGTTATTTTTGCGATTCTAAGATCGTCTCTATATTGTTCCTAAAGTATAATATTATATCTTCTAACTTCACTTTTCATACTCTTAAATAAGAAAATTTTACCCACTGTTTATTTTCTCTGTCTATTCTGCTTTATAACTATCTTTTTCTCAGAAATCTATATAAATTTTTAAGAGTAGGTACTTCTTTAATGGAACAGCTTGATCGACTGAAACAAATTACGATTCCGTAGTTAATCCCTTTCAAGTAATTAATAGCTCTCGGAAACTCTTTGATTTTAACGTATAAAAATAGGGTGTAACTACAGGTTCCGGACAGAACGGCGGTATGCTTGGAATGCGCAGTCAATGATAAGCATTCTCAAAGATCGACAGATTGGTTGGTGGTAGGACTTATTGTAAACAGCCTGGCTAGCTACCACCATCTTATCTAAGTCGCGTCAGACATAACAACAATGTTTTCAGCATTGTTGTGTTCCGGCAGTTAAAGATTAGATAGCCAGTTCCTCAGTGGTTGAGGATTACGGGAGAGGCTCGCTTCCATCTTCAGCCTTATCAATACTTAACATCAGGTATGATGAAGGCTAAGAGTTCCCCATCGCTCTTTAAAAAAAGGTGGTTGTTGTGATTTTTAGGGTTCCGTACCTCAAAAGGAAAAAACTGAACCCTTATAGGATCACTTCGTTGTCCGTCCGTCCGACTGTCAAGACCGTTTTTCTCAGGAACGCGTGGAGGTATCAAACTGAATTATTTATATCTAATACTCATATATCAATAGGTCTACTGTCCCTTAGAGCTGTGAAAAAATCAAACTTCTAAGCTAAAGCAATCAAAAGATACAGCCGTTTATGCCGCAAATTTTCGAAACTAGCACGGGAATCAAAACCTACAGGTTACTTCCCGTGAACTTAGAATCTTGAAATTTGGTACGAAGTAACGTCTTATAGTACAGATAAAGAAAAAAATGCGAAAACCGTAAATTTATCATACATATAATAAACATCAATTTGATACATCATATAATAAAATATATTTTTGAAAATTTTAAACGGAACCCTCGATGCGCGAGTCCGACTCGCACTTGGCCGGTTTTTTCTATAATTAAGTTGTATAGTTACACGGTGCAAGCCTATCATTGCTCGTGACTCCTCGATCACTTGGTACATTGCTCAGGTAGAGCCTTCGTTCAATCGCTTCCGTGAAACTCGAAGATAACAACACAACCGTAAAAGTCTTTTAGATAACGATATCTCAGTAAACTCAGAAGGTTGAGGATATAAATATAGAGAATGAATGTAAAGTTAAGAACTTAACTCAATGCAAATCGCTGTGGTACACAAAGTACTAGAAACTTTTCTTTACTTATATTTTTTTTTTCTTTCCGAAACCATAGTGTAAGTGTCTTTCTGTAAATTGAAATCTCCAAAAATATTTACTTGCCTTGTACAAATAAGCAAATTGTTGTTTATATGTGAAAACAAGTAACTGTGTATATTGTGTTATGTTTGTTGTGCTTCTTAGTCATTTAAATACTGTATGTTTTCCGAATAAAATAAAATAAAATAAATAAAAGAAACACGTACCTACGAAATATATTTGTTCAATTGTACTGTACCATTAAATATATAAGGTATGTACCTGGGGTTAAACAAATATTGTGGGTCTTTACATTTTATTACATTTAAACCCGTTCCATTTACAACTTTTACGATAGCCTAAAATATTATATATATGTAGTCGAAGTTTAGAAAAAAAGATTTGATTAAACCTAACCAGTATACTTTAGATATTTCCCTTTCGTTTGCTAGCTGTTTTTAGTAGCAACTAGTTATAATATAATTGGTATTGGTACAGTCAACAGCGGCTACTATACAATTGTTATGTTTGAATTACATAAAGCAGGTTAATCAGTCAGTGAAAATGGGTCTTAAAAGTAATTTCATAATTTTGGTATACTTAGGTACTGAAGATACAGCTGACAGCTTATCAGTCAAGGTTTTCATGTTTACCTAGATCACACTGTTATCCTTCTAGGTATGAAATTTGACGGTACTCTTATGATAAATTTTAATAAAAAAAAATCGACTGACAATAACAAGTTCTTTCAACCGAACTTTTTAGTCGAGTCGAATTTTTCTAGTACTTTTCAAAAGCATAAAAATAATAAAGGGTTACACTTCTAGTGCTATGGACAGTACCTACTAGCATATTCATATGTTGGTCAAACACGTTTCGTCACAGCGCGCGGTAAGACTCTCCTGACTCTGACTGACAGTTTGAGGAAGTCCGCTTCAAGATAATCCTGGAAATTTAGAAGCGTTCCCGGATTAATGCTGGCTCAACCTCATAATGCAATGTAAACACCCACTGACAGATTGTATTGATTGTTTAACATAATCCGAACGGAATGAAAACATTTGTTATGTCTGACGAATTTATTTATCTTTTCGGTGTTCGGGTTCTTCACGATTCACTTGGCTTGGGTGTAATTTAATAATGTAAAAATATAGTAAGTACTTGTCTAGTTTAGTTATCCATTTACTAGTCTAGTACCCATAGTACAAAGACGGACTTTTTGGGGCTTTAGGCGTGTAATATGTTCCTAATCTTTTTTCATCGCCACCTGTAACGCTAATTGCCACTTTTAAATAAGAAGCGTTGCCAAATATGTATTTATCTGCGAGTCAAATGAAATTTTGGAGGTAAATATAAAGATTAATCATAATAAATTATTAATCTTAATATTTATGATAAATTTTAAATAGAAAAATATTGAAAAATATTAACTCGGCCACAAGTGAATTCTCAGTTGGGACTCGAACCCACGACCTTTGGAAATCGGGTCCAATGCTCTAACCACTGAGCTACCGAGACTTCTCAATACTATTATTCTATAATTTTTTCAATACCATCATATCTATTTTTATATAAGTATAAAAATAGCATTGAAAAACGCAAAAATTCAAAAATCATAAAAAAAACCTAATATTTCTCTCCAAAAATTCCATTTGACTTATTTACGTAATATTAATTGCCTTTATTAAGTTATAAACTATTTAAGTATTTATTTATTTATTTGAACACAAACTGCATATAAATAATAGAAACATTAACAAAATTAATCATACAAAGGTCCGGCCTTATCGCTTAACATAGATTTTTTCCAGACAACCCATACCTACGTGACAAAAAACGTAGAATGCATCGAGCAGTTTGTGCACGACAAAGAATTAAAAATATAATTATAGAAGCTAATTACAAAAACTATGTAGCTATGTTAAATTTGGGCTATTACTGGGTTACCCAAAGCTGACCAAGAGTGGGACGCCCAAACTTTGGGCTATTTTTACGACCGCTTTCATTGGCAGCGCTGCGCATGATCAAAGGAACTGAAAGTAATTATATTTCCAACCCGGGAAGAGTTGTAAAGAGTTACAGACAAATCGAGATATTTGTCGTCTGAACATAACGCCGAACACGATAATTAATAACAACGCTTTGTATTTTATTCACGAATTATTTGTCTATACTAATATTATGAAGAAGAAAGATTTGATTGTTTCTTTGTTTTGCATTGAATAGGTAACGGATTTGGACACAGATAGTAGATAGCCTGGTTATGAACATAGGATACTTTTTATCCCCATATTTCCACGGGAACGGGAGCTACGCGGGTGAAACCACGAGCGGCCGCTAGTGTTTGTATAAAGGGCTCTTTGCTCAAGCTTTGAAATTCAAAGTTTCTATTATTAATTAATAGTAATAGCTTATTTATCGTTCTAGTGCACATAGTGAAATACCTGTCGAATATTCGAGAACTATATTGTTTTAATAACTATTAAAATAGTACGATTAACAGGATTTTTACCACGTTTATATTTGTTGTCGAGTATTTCGATTTTGAGTTCGAGTAATTTGTGTATGCCGCATGCAACTGCGCCGAAATATCGGGAACTCGACAAAAAATACAGAAATGGTAAAAATCCCGTTCTATTAAACATGCTAGGAAATATGAGCATTATTTTGACAACCTTCTTTGAGATAAATCGATATTGCTGTACTGCCCAATACATGCGAGCAGCGGCTGGCAAAAGTTATATGAAAATCGATATCTGTCGTGTTTAGCGGCCAAATAAATTAACATAGTAAACTCATAACTGTCGTGTAATTTAAAAATGGAACAATCTTTTACTCCGAAATATGACAATCAAGGAGGTAACTTATCAAAGGTTTTATTTAAATTTCGAACTGGCTTACAAATAGAAAGCTGTTTAAGAAAAAAAATACAAATGATGACTTTAACGCAGGAAAAAATAATGTTGTTCGTTGTTCGTCTGATTTCGTTTTTTTTTTTTATTTCCGCGCATTATTTGAGAAAAGTACTAATACAAGCCTTGGCCACAACTAGACATAATAGTACTAAATAGTTATAGTGATAATGATCATGAAAGTTTAAAATATTGTACCATCTAGTTGATGGGCTGTAACCTGTAACTATTGTATCCGGACAACATCCTAAAGTCAAAGATGATGTCCGGAAACGGTTGTGGTTGGGTATAAGACTTGGACCCAACCAATGCCAAACGTGGCGTGGTTGAGGTTTGGCTAATGATCCCATGAGAGTGATGTTTAGTATTATCAAGAAAAATATTGAAAAAAATCAACTCGGCCACATGTGAATTCTCAGATGGGAAGACTAGAAAGCTAGCAAGACTTGCGGACCACACCGTCGAAATTCTCCAATACTTTTATATTTTTCATACGCTGCCTGTAGGCTAGCGTTGTCATATCAATGCTAAGAATATCCTTGCATTCTCGTCTTAACTTACGGGCCCAATATCAAGCGCCTAAGGCTTGAGCTATGCCTAATTGCCTTAGGCGATTCTTAAATTTAGTGCACATGGGTGTTAGTATTATACTTAAGTTAAAGGTTAAAGATTCAGTAAAGAATGAAAACAACCGGTTCTATAGCGTTTCAATAATTTAAAGAATTAGTTGGCAGCTTTATGGGTATCAAGATATTTTTTTTACAATGTTGGGGTCAATTGCATTAAGTGATCATAAAATAAAGATTCTATTAAGCCAGTTTGTTATTTGAGAACCGAGATTTATGGCGTATTCAATCTACTGATTTTTAATTATTAGCACTCAATCAGCATAAAACCACAGAATAAAATAATAAATACGCAAATATGAATACTATCTAAGACAAGAACTATAATATATACGAAACAAGGGAAAGTTTAATTGAAGACAGGAAGTTAATAACTTTATTGTTACATTTGAAACAAAAACAATGTTAATAAATATTTTATCAGTAAAAATATTAGAATATAGGCTAAGGTTCCTTACGCTTTTTTCAAACGACTCTCGAAAATAAAATAAAACAAACTTAATAAAATATAGATATGATTTGAAGTCAAGAAGTCGTCGATGACTCGAAGGGAAACGACATCGCATCGCTAGTTGGGGTCTATATAAGTATTTTCACAATTAGAAATCTACGACCCTGCTGTGTCGTAATCGTAATACAGTGTTTTTATTCTTCAGTAATGTTGATCTTGTTGCAAAACTTTGTGCCCAAATCGCCAAGGAGAAGGCCTCTAGTTATAGTGCGTTATGCATCCCCACGACTTATGAGATCATTGCTCGAAAATGATTCGCGTACGTGATGCGTTGTGCATGAGGAAAGCGAACAATTTATAATAAACTTACTTCACCACTTAGTCACCAATAAGAAGCTTCTCCACAATGAAGCCAATGTGTTGCCGTTGAAGGAATAGGTATGTCGAGGAAGATATCATCAGCACTTTAGTGACTATCGATAAAAGACTTGCACCAAATAACATTCAGAGATGAGCAGATTATTATCTGAGCTGTCAAATCTTGTACTTTTTCCGAACTTTAAAGAGTCCACTGACATGGTGGTGGTACAATCGATCTAACTAGGTCAGCAGCGCCGATTCGTCATTTGTGTATTTGTGCTCTCATGTTCTATCAGCTCCTAGAGTACCTTTGGAATGAAAGGATTTTTATTTTTCCTATAATTATCATCCTTTCTTTATCCCGATTAATAACGGTCGACGTTTTGTTTATTCTTTCTTGTCACCCGATATCCCGTTAGAGCGCCTACTCACTGCGTTCGAAACCGTGAAAAAACAGATCCAGAAAACTCGGACAGGATTCGAATGTCGCTTACATACTGCGATCCGAATCCAATACGGCATTTCCTATTTTAACAATATCAGTGAAAGAATAAAATTAGAATCTTGGCCTCCACTGACCACCACGTAAAACAAATGTATGCACAATTTAATTGATTTCACAACACAAATTTCTTAAAAACAAAAACTACATAGATAAATATGTTCTTCGTGGTGGTGGAAGAAGGTGAAATCAAGGATGCTAACTTATCTTTTCACATATAGTGTTAAAATAGGGAAACAGTTTGTTCATAGGGTCCGTCATGGAGATTCACGGACGACGGAGAGAAAAAAGCAGATGTAGTGCGTAAGCTACCATACAAATATAAGATTTTAGACTTTCGCGTTCCATTATAATTATAAATTAAAACAACGGGACTAAAACGCGACATTTGTTATGTAGTACAACTATGTACTTACAGTTATGATAAATTTTATACCTATAGAAAAATATTGGAAAAATCAACTCGGCCACAAGTGAATTCTCAGATGGGACTCATAGTCTGCAACAAGCAAACAGACGACGCCACGCGCCGCCAGTCTGCTTGTGACCACAGCTATTGCAACAAAGCCTAAACGTCAAGCTGCGAGTACATAGTTGTACTACATAATAAATCGCGTTTTAGTCCCTTTGTTTTAATTTATGACCATACAAATAGTTATACGGCTATGATGGACCATATTTTCACGGATCCGGAAGCAGTGCGTAAGCGTTCTTATTCACCTTTTTATCATTCAAATCGGCACAGTATATCTATCTTTTCTGCGATCTTCTTCACTTTCTTCATCGTCAACTAGACTTGTCAACACACCTTTGTCTCTTTTCAAGTTCAGTTGGTGAAACGCATAAAATATATTTTTTTATCGCTTAAAATAATGCGACCATCCATTTCTTGGCACTGCAAATATCATGACCACTAATCTATTTCCGATTTTACGTCTTGTCGGACGTAAATTGGGTCCAAAACTAATTGCTTTGACATTGAGAGCAAATTGACTCATAATTTATATAATTTTATTGCGTGTTGTTCCTGAATGACTTCATTAGCGAATTTAGCAAAAGTATTTTGCTAATATAGTTATATTTTACTTGAGTCTCAAATTTATAAAAAAAAATCTAATAACAATATTTAATAAACCTTTTTCTTTTTTTCAGGTACGCTTCAAAGAAGACTCTTTCATCGTATATTAAAGCAGTTAATTGGGTTATTATAAAAGCAGCTATTTTCCTAATTAGAAAGTTACAAGGCAGGTAATAAGTAAGATACTTTCCTAATTGGGAAAGAATTTTTTATAATTTACTCTTAGGAGTATTTTTCCTTTACTCAAATCAAAGTTACAACAATTTACAAAAATTTTATAACGGTGTGAATAAAAAATTTTCGTGAAGATAAATCGAAATGTAAATAATTAATCATAAAAAGACAATGCTGTCATACTGTTAAGTTTACGAAATACATACATTGAGTCATCTGTGTCGAATGTCAATGATAAAATTAGTTTGTTTTTGCAAAAATGACACTATTCTTTGAACGGGAAATTCAAAATTATAGTATACTAGCTGTTACCCGCGACTTCGTCCGCGTGGAATCCTTTTATATATGTATTAGTTTTCCGCCCGCGACTTCGTCCGCGTAGATACTACTTTCCCTTTAAGGGAAAATCCTTTCTTAACTATCTACATGCCAAATTTCAATTCAATCCGTCAAGTACTTTGAGCTCTGCGAAATTGAATAGAATTTCGAAAAATCCTCTCTTAGTGCACCCCTAGACCTCACAAGGAACCTATGTGCCAAATTTGAAGTCTCTAGACCTAGCGGTTTGGGCTGTGCGTTGATATGTCAGTCAGTCAGTCAGTCAGTCAGTCACTTTCTTCTTTTATATTTTTAGATTATATTTTAAGATGAAGAAGAAAGATAGATTGAATGAATTGATAATATGGGAAATATGTTTCTAGAAACTAAATCATCAGTCAATAATGGTTTCGGTCAAAAGTTGAGTGGGATTACAAAACATTTGAAAAAGAAAAAAATGACCACTGAAAATCGGAATTTAAAACCTTTGTCAATCGTGTTTTCGGTATAAAGAAAATTATGGATAATAAAAAGTGGCTAAACGTTTTCGGGAAAGTGAAATTCGTAATCTAAAAATTCGAATTCAAGATAGGTGACCCTTTTTACCATTCTAGGAGTTGATTTTTGTAAAATCACAAAATATAGGTTTGTTTATTTGTTTTTAAGTTTCAACCATGAGCCTTATAATAATAAAATAAGTCACTTTTACTTTGAAATTAAAGGATTTTTCTTACAAAACTCCATCCCCCTTTTCTCCCCTTCGGGATGGAATTTTCAAAAACGCTGAGACAGGTAAATGTTTATTTTTAATCCTTTACCTAAATATAAAATTTGAAGATCCTAACTCCGAAACTGACGGACTTTCATACAAACTTTCATTCCCCATTTCACCCCCTTAGGGGTAGAATTTCGAAAAATCCTCTCTTAGTGCACCCCTAGACCTCACAAGGAACCTATGTGCCCAATTTGAAGTCTCTAGACCTAGCGGTTTGGGCTGTGCGTTGATATGTCAGTCAGTCAGTCAGTCACTTTCTTCTTTTATATATTAAGATTAGTTCACAAATTATGCACGGCGGCGATTGAACAAATAATTACTTACACCAGTAAATGAAAGTGTTCATTGAAACAGTCTAGACTAAGCCCGCTTAGTTACAGTTAAATTCTATTTAAACAGAATTTTCATGGTGACTGCTTCTGCTATACTTTCATGCGATAATTATCTAGTTCAAAATAAATGACTATCGCCAATACGGTGGAGAAAACTCTTTCGAATGTATTACCTTTCAATAGTTTTAATGAACGTTCAGTTTAAACAACGGTTTTTCAAGAACCGTTCCGTACATCTCATAAATTCCTAACATAAAACGTCTTTACAAGAAAATCTCTATGAATATTGAAACGACTATTGTCTAAGTATTACTGCCGTAACATTTTTATTTAACTTGTCCCGATGACAAACCGATTCGGTGCATCTGTGTCAACATGCCACCATGCACAATCACGTATGTAGGGCTGACAGTCGTCGTAACAGTAATTTTAATGATCGTTTGAAGATCGTTATCTTAATGGCATTACTATAGGATACCATATTTTTATTGTTATTGACATTATGTTGTGCAACGTTGACAGGACCACCTATCAGACTATATGAGAAACTAAGCAATATTGAGTAAGTACTTAGTCATAATCATTACTTAATTAGAACTTAAATATGTTTTTTTAGTTATGCTTATTTAAACACCTTCATCTTAATTATTTTCATTGCAGTCTGTTGTGGTTCCTATCACAATCAAACGCTTTTCTGTATTATAAAAATATTTGTGTAAAACGCGGATATTTTTCTAGGTAAAAACGACACGTTTTGATATTTTTCCTGAACTTGTAAAAGTAAGCATCCCTATTAATAATAGGTAAGCGAAATAAGAAGATTACTATTCGATATAAACAAGATTAAAAATGTAGCAACCCTATTTGAAAAGGTATGTTTGGAATATTTTTCAGTCCATTAGTCACTGAGGAGACAACTCCAGACCAGTGAAATCGGTCTGTGACAGCCGAAAGATGGTTGCGCTTTTGAAGGTTTTCTACTTAATTGTTCCATTATACGGTGTTGACGTGTCTTCGCAGACGTAACGTTACTGGCAGTAAGTTTAGTGTAAACATGAGGTAAGTTTAGGTATAAATACTGTCTACAGGGGACAAAATGGTATCCATACTATGATAAAATGCAAAGTATGTTGATCAATTTTGTCATAAGTTAAGATCGGACTTTAAAGACGGAAACATGCTATTGATTAGCACGATATAATATTCAGCTTTTATAGCTTTGAAATGACCCAACGGATCCAAAATTCAAATCAAAACAAATAACATATCAATGACCCAAAAACACTGCTAATTAATTTTTTACACAAGAAGTTCCTCCTATATTTCCTTTGGGGACCCATAGGAAGTATAGATAAGTATAGTGGTCATACTAAAGACCAAAAATATATACATATAATTACAGTGGTGTCTTCACGAGACATGTTGGTTACTAGCGGCAGGTCGCGGATTCATCCGCGTAGTTCCCGTTCCCGTGGGAATATCGGGATAAAATGTAGCCTATTTACTCGGGGATAGAGCAGCTACCCAACGGTGAAAGATTCTTTAAATCGGTCCAGTAGTTTCGGATCCTATTCAATTCAAGCAAACAAACATACAAACAAAACAATCTTTCCTCTCTATAATATTAGTATAGATATAGATGTAAAAGGATATGTACCACTGTTATTAATGAAACTAAAGCAGTAGACTATAATAACAGAACATATTTTTATTTGTTCTCTTTTGATACTGATGTACGTTAACCTATAAATTTGCCATTTGTTTGTTTAGGTTCCCGTCGCTAAAATATTTATTATTAGAAATATATAAGAAAATATTAAACGTAAAATAAGGTTCCATCCACACACTGGCAAGCAGTATCGTCGGCTCACGTTACGGCCAGAGTGTTTGCTTAAGCCTTACGTTACCAGTGTTTTAAGTGCTTTTGCACTCTCTGTACTGTTCATTGTGGTAAGGATGTAAGCTACAAATTTAACGCGATATGATTTATGACCAATTTGACAGAAATTGGGTTGCGTTACTAGCTCATATCTGTATTTTACCTAAGTACTTGAAAAGGGTAGAAGTACCTACATAGTTACTTTTGAATTATTTGAGAAATGTTCGATTCAAACTGAGAGACATGTTATTTTTTATTTACTACATTTTCATACCTGCCGGAATCTTCAATCACTTGTAACTGGTTACCTGCCGGTTCACTACAATGCTGAAAAATTGACTGTCATTATGGTGGACTTAGATCTCTACTAATATCATAAAGAGGAAAGATTTCATTGGTTGTTTGTTTGCATTGAATAGGCTACGAAACTACTGAACGGATATAGACGAAATTTGATACACAGATAGTAGATAGCCTGGGCACCTACCGCGCAAGTGTCGTCGGCATAGACATCGACTACATTTGACGGATGGATGTGACATATTGCTCTTAGTCTTTGGTAAGTTTTTATTTGTGTCAAAAAGAAGCAGCAATGTGTCTCTTCCATCTGTCAAATGAAGTCGATTTCGATGACAACGCCACTGTTGTTCATAACAGTGATGTTGATAACCAGGCTACCTATTATCTGTGTACCAAATTTCATACATTTTATCTCCTTATTATTGTATACTGTATACTTTATATTGTCTTTATACTTTATTTGTATGTTTATATTATATACTTTTAATCCCGATAACGCGGGTGAAACTGCGAGCGTCCGCTAGTCTAAGATAAAGTAAAACTTCGAAAAATAAAATTTTTAGTCCACATATCAAATATATTCAATGTCAAATAATTTGTCATCACATTATCATAATCCGTCCACGCATTTGTCTATTTTTGTATACATAACCAACGTCACCTACATGGTAACTGTTTACGGTATTTACTAGAATACAGAATATCTTTTTGCACCTGTCAAGGCAAAATGGTGAGGTATTTTGAAGGTCATCTATATAATTGACGATGTTCACGCGGCAGTTTAAGGTTTCAAAGAATATTTTTATTTTTTATTTTCATGCTAAGGATATACAAAGTTTCACATAAAGGTAACTTATGAGTAGTAGGTATAATATTTAGATAAAGGGGTATGACTAAAATGGGTAAGTAACAGTTTTGGTGAACAAGGGTGATTTTTAAATTGTTCGAAGCCGACCCTAATAGGTTATTAGAAATAACCTGTGCTTAGGGATTCAGCTCCGAACCCCAAAACTTATAATAGTGCAGGTAGGTTTAACATTACAGCGAGTAGACTAATGTTTAATATGGCTACTACATAATCATAAGTGATAATACAATTCCACACAATTTTGAAAACTTATTATAACTAACTTGAGTGTGTGTGTGTGTGTGTGTGCTTGTGTGTGTGCGTGTGTGAGAAAGTGTGCTTGTGTGACAGTGCGTGAGTATGGGAGAGCGTACGTGAGATGATTAATTTGAGGTTATTTAAAATTATGATAATACTTCTAATAATAAATGTTTGGTCTTTAATATTTATATCACACGGAAAATTATTATATAACCAGCAGCCGCCCGCGGTTTCGCCCGCGTGGTTCCCCATCCCGTGGGCACATCGCGATGAAAAGAATCCTATGTTATTAATTCTGGCTATCTACTATCTCTGTGCCAAATTTCATCCAAATACGTTCAGTAGTTTTAGCGTGAAAGGGTAGTAACAAACAAACAAACTGACTTACATTCGCATTTATAATATTCGTAGGATAGTACTTTTTTAAATTGATACAAAATGAGGGGTAATTAACACGGGTGTGTGTTTAAAACTGTAACAAGAATACTGAGGCATTATTGCAATCTAAATTATGAAGAAGAACATGATTTTTTTAAATTAAAAAGTAAGCAACGTAGTTTCAAAAAGTAAAAATAAAGTTCGAGCAAATGCAGAAAAAAGGCTGCGATAATATTACAAAAATAATATCAAGTAATAAACGTACATCTTATGTTTTATAAAACAACTTTACGGATATCAAACAGCGCGTTATTTCGCGGGATGACATCCCGTGACCAGGGCAGCTGAAAAGGTGCCGAAACGTCGGGAAAATCTAAAAATGCGGACAATTAGAACTTAGTTCGTGAAATATAGCGCGTTTGATATCCGTAAAAGTTGTTTTATTTCAAGTAATAAAATTAAAATTTTAAATTAATACCGCAAATGCCAGCTATTCAATTGAATGCACATATTTGAATGAAGGCCAAATAATTGAAATGACTATTCTATTGTATTTTGATCGTTGATCGTCAATATTTATTAGAAATTAATTATTATTTATATAGTTACGGTATTACACAAACAAATGAATAAACTAGGAAACCGTAAAATTTATATTCAAGTAAATGTTGTCTTGATTGTAACATCAACTTGTCATAAGAACTTAGATCATCGCAATCTAAAAATTCCACACTGTTTGTGTGCTCAGCAAAGCAAATTGTTTGCACAGTTTACTAAATAAAGGGTCGTGAATACAATGTATTAAGAATAAGGCTGTATATACACGAGAGACTGTTTAGACAACAGAGTTGTTTCCTGATCAGTAAGTACTGGTATACCCGTTGACGTTTTTTATTTTTATATATAACTTATCGCCTATTTTTAGTTATGTTATTAGTGTGATCCACTCCTAATTCAACCACGTTCCAATTAGTCAGGTGTCAGTTTTGGATCGTTGATGCAACCTGCGATGGTGTCATAGCATAGGGTTTATGATCCTTTAATGAATTCGCACGCTACTGTCAGTTTATGTGAATGTCGCTTTATTAATAAGCATGATGTCAATTTTACACTTGTTTGCTACGCATGATAATTGTTTTATTTTTTCAACCTAGACGAAGTACGTAGGTATGTCCTTTGCACCATCTTAAAGCTCTATTTTTTATTCACACGGCGCGTCGAATGCTTCGTTTCAACTGATTTTTTTTTTATATTTTTGTAAATCGCTCGACCTCAACGAGTGCCCTCACCCACTCGTTGCAGTCGAGTGAACTGTGTGTGTGACGTAAGAAAGTCATACGAGCTATTCAAAAATAGAGCTCCTAGTCTTTGTATGTCTCTTAGATGAGAACTATATATATAAGTATATTAATATAGGATTGTTGTTATGTAAATTAAAGCAGGATAATTTTCAAGGACATACGATCAGAGGATCCAGAGGGCTTAGTGCGTTTTTTTTTCTATTCACGGTCAATCTTATTCGCGTCGATTTTTTTTATAAAGTCAGCGGCCCGCCATCTAGCGGTTTACGCCACGGACTACACCAATGCCATACAAAAAATAACTTGCACGAAGAACACAGGCCTTAGCTAATGTCATCTATCATTTCATATTTTCCTTCATTCTTTCATCCCTCTTTAATGAGATTCCATTCAAAACCTACTCAGTCCTACATAGTCTATTCAGACACCAAATTATTAGTTCTAGACACCAAAAACAAGAAAAGGAAAAGTGAAATTCACTTATCAAACAGATAAACATGTGTTCTGTATACTTCCGATTTCACTAAGTTCCAATTAAAGTTCATCACCCTAATTAATACACATTCCGTCGTTTTTTCTGCTGACAGGCTGTCAAACATATCTGTCAGGTTGACAAATATGTCAGCGCCCGTGTCATCTGTCAACAGTTAACTAATGACGGTTTCCGCAGGGTTCGACAAATATTTTAATCAGGTCTGCTGACATAACATTGGGCGCCGTTTCTTTTATCTGTAAAGTGAAAAATATTTTTTGGAAAATGTGGTGTTAACCTTGCTTTTAGCTTATTTAATTATGATATTTCAGGATTTCAATAATAACTTTAAATGGGCTACAATTTTGCTGACCCAAATAAAAACTGAAAAGAAAACCGGTCTTAACTTCTCTATAATGCACAAAAGTACACTAATTTATTTTATTTTAATTCCTGTAATATCTTATATCGTCTGTATAAATGTAAGCTTTATGATGTAATATCATTGTGATATAATAAATTACTATCCATCCATTGGCTGCTGACACATCACAGATCACAATCAAGCTCCAAAAATAAAAAAAAGAATTTCCCACCTTGCCACTAAGACAGTACATCCAGTAGTTAACTTATTGTATAGTTAACTTTGCGATAACTTTATATCCTGTAATAGTATTTCAGCAACAAAAAGATTTATGAGATGCGGAAATTGAACAAAGGTTCTTAATTATTTTGGCGAAGTTTATTAATAAACTTTTAAAGTAGATAGATCCATCATAGCTTAATTGAAGTTTTTGGGTTAAAAGTTACAAGTCTTTTTTCTCAAATAAGCTCACTACATTTTTAAAAAAACTACATCTTTAATAATATGTAAGAATGTACCTACCTATTGCACAAAAGTAGGAACGATACGTCGTTTCCTATTTCAGGAAATGAATAATTTACTGATTGCACAAAAGTACATAAAATTAGATACATGTTTACCGAATCAAAAACTGCATAAGCAGATTATTTATCGTAAATTGTACAGACGACCTGTCTCTTAGGATACCAGATATTATCTATTCATTTTTTTTATGTTTAATGGCCGATAACAGCATGTTAAATCCTAGTTATTAATGTTTTGATTTAAAGCAAGCTTTGACTGGACTCGAACGGGCGGCCCACGGCGGACCGTGACCTACCGGCGGTGACGTCATGACGTAAGGAACGTGCGTTAAATGTATTCGCGCTTTACGCGCCGTTTATGAATATGCAACGTTTCTCAACTGTGAATTAATACAAAAAATACTTGTTAGTTGGTATCAGAGATCTTTTGGACGAGTCCAATGCTACAGTCCTGCTTAAATAAAGCAAGTGCAACTTATTAATGTATAAGATAGTGTTGTAATGTATAAATACTGGAGAAATACACATTTTGTTTCTGTTAAATTTAAAGCCTACGTATATAGTAAATTTCTGATAGAAAAATATTATTAAAAGATATAATTGAAAGAGCAAAAACTCAAATAATCACAAATTTATAGTTCTTGTCTCGTAAAACGTGACTTATACTCTTATTTAAGGTTATGCTAAGGGCGATGAAAATATATAGAAAAAGTTTATAGTTTTATATAAATGACCCATTACTAGTCTGCGGTATGTTAACCACCAGCAATTTTTTTAATAACAAAAACTTAATTCTTTTAACGTAACCGACTACGAAAAAATAAACTCTCATAATTTACTAGCACGTGTTATAATTGTGGCTATACCTACTTTAAATCAGTTATGAGAAAACTTTTAATCGATAAAAAATATTGAGATTTAATAATACAGGCAAACACAGAAGGTGTATGACTACTTTTAATTGTATAATGCTTCGATGAATTATTTATTTAACTAATCTATTATCTGACACATAATGAGAAGATACAAAAGCCATTTATATGGGTGCGCTGCTAATGCAGGCGAGATCACCGGCGAAACTCATATTCGGTCATCCAGTGATCGACTATTGCAAAAGTTGTTTAACCACAAAAATCGCTAGCAGATCGAACGACACCGAACTTCTTCTCCCTACTTTTTATGCTATTTTGATTGGTAACCAGTTTTTTTAAGTGAATTAGAACAACATTTACATTTATTGATTGACTGTACCTACGGTAGGCTGTTCAGGTAAAAAATTTAAGTTACATTGAATTTTAATAATATCTTGTAAAGCTACCTAACAAGCACTACGCGTATTGTACTACAAATCTTTAGCATAAAAACTAAACATCAATAGACATTTTTTATTAACTTCGATATCAAGTCAGTGGCCTCAAAACTATTAAAGACTTTTTTATCGAACTATTTTATTTTATGAGTCATATTACGCGATGACTGTCAGCAGGTTGTTGACAAGATGCCATTGGGTTTTATGACATAATTGGCATAAAATTATGACATAAGTGCCATCAAATTATGACAATGTGGTCATCAACTGTTTATATTAAGACGTCGGCGTGGTTTTGTAACAAATTTGTTATCTTTGTTTAAGTTTATCAAAGTTGTAGCTGTTTGGTTTGTTAGAAAAAAGTTATTTGCGCGAGATATTTACAAAAACTTGCTAGAAAATATTTCAGGATAACGAAAAACTAAATAGGTATATGTTTTAAATTAAATTGTCGCTTAACTCGTATTTTTTGATATCGGTATTCACAATATTATAAAATAGCTTTAGGTCAAAACTTTCTGAACATATAAATGAAACTTTTCCAAACATCCATTTGTATGCGACCTTTCATTTATTGTAACCCTTTTTTTTATAAAGTTGCTTAATTATGTAATAACCGAACAATTTTTACAGGATTTCAATCATTGAGTGTGATGCGAACAAGAAGCTAATAGTGAGGTGAATAAAAAATCAGTTGCATTACCACAAAACAGACGTGATTTTGTCATTTAGTACGAACATACTTGCAATTATACTAAAAATAAAATATGTAGAGGTGATGTCTGAATGAGCCTACGACTGTTTTTTCTTCTGTGGCCTACAACACTAAAATATCTACATTACATTCTAGTACCTAGTGACCTACCCAGCCGAAACGTGGAACGTGACGGTGAAACTAGCCCACAGATTACACGTCGCTCAGCGAGCTATGGAAAAGTCGATGCTGGGCTGTCGTTAAGGGATAAAATCCGAAATAAGGTCATCCGGCAGAAGACCAAAGTGACGGATATTGTCCGTCAATGTAGCAAGCTGAAGTGGCAATGGGCTGGGCACATCAGTTTTAGAACCGACGAGCGTTGGAGCAGACGAGGTCTTGAATGGAGACCACGTCTCGGCAAACGTAGTGTAGGACGCCGCTAGATGAATCGACGAGCTGAGAAAGGTTGCGGGTAGAGGCTGGATGAAAAAGATCGTGTCTTGTAGCGCACCTTGGGGAAGGCTTACGTCTAGCAGTGGACTGCAATATACTGGATGTTTATGATGATGATGACATTCTGTATCTGCACGGTTTAGGTAAGAATTTTACTTTTCAGGCAAAAAGACATTTGAGGAGAATGCAAATCATTTATCTAAACTTTTATATGAAAAATACTTACTGATGCAATAAATGATAGAATTACATATGAGAAATGGACGAACTTATTTTGAAGCAATAAAAGCGCAATTAAGTCTTATAAATTCTTTTTAATTACTTATTTCCATTAGGATTCTGTGTAATTAAATTAAGTGTCAATGAAATAAATTGTGAAAAAATGTTCACACTTTGATTCAGAATTAGATCAGCTGTGTTTTTTCAGCTCATTACGTTTTCATGGCCACTTTCCGCTGTGAAAAATAGTCGTTATATTTCTTTCACAACATTTGAGTTTTTATATTAAAAATAAATACACTAAAAATCATTTCACATTTTCAACAGCTTTTTGGAAAGTTATCGAATAAACCTTTTCGTCGATTCATGTAATAAACTGCGTAATGCAAATTATTAAAAAAAAACTGCACCTGATTTATGTATCAACTAAAGACCATTTGCCATAGTAATTGATTTAAAACGACGTTTCGTAATTGGTACAAAAACGGCATAAAACGCAGCTGCCGCACCTAGATAGGCATGTGCCTGGTACAACAACGACACATTTGCACTTGGTCCAGTAATCGCGGAACTTTGATTTTGATTGAACTATCTCTTCTACAGTAGATTAAAAATATAATTAATCAAATTTCGTAAGACTTTAATTCAGAGCAATTTTGGGTAATACACCAGGGGGACTACTGTCATTTTTTTTACAATCCATCATGCCATAAAAACGTTTTGTTTGCATTTTGAATCATTGGAAGATCAAACTTCCCAGATATATGAATGTACTAACCCGTTCTAAAATTGTCCCATTAAATTTAATTATCCATTTCCTGTTATATTCCCCTTAGAGACTAATGTTTTAGTTTTGCTGCATTAATTTTCAGTCCAAGTTGAATAAAAGCACGATCCATTTCCTCTAACGAATGTCGCAACTGGGTATCATTTTCTGCCAGTGCTGCTGCTGAGGTGCTGACACCTCCCTTTCCAGACTCTATTAACTTCTTAATAGCACATTCGACAAATATATTGAAAATTAACGGTGAGAGTGGACTGAACCCCTTTGTCTTATATTTGAATTTACTCTTTCCTCTACTATCTCAATTACAGTTTCTTGTTGGGATATGAAATACCTACAAAAAACGTGCTTATCTACACTCGATGATACTTCGTATAAAAAATATCGATATCAAAATACTTACAATATATTTGTATATTGTAAATTTCTAAAGACAACCATTTCTGTTCCATGTACATTCAACAACACGCACGACTTTACACTTTGCCATTGAGAGCGCCCTTACGTGCTCGTGCTGTTGACCGTACTTCTATTTATAATCATTGCTCAAAACAAATTGAAGTTGTAAAATTTTGATACACTTCACACTTTGAAGGCACAAAACTTCTGTCGGAAAATAAGCTTATTTAGAATGTGGTGGTACAAAATAGCATTGGTATGATGAATACTACGCTAACAGATGGCTGTAAGTCACCAAATCAAGAATTCTTTGGCCTCTATGTATTTTTATGATTTTCAACAGCACGTTATATCCTTGCACTACGAAAACCGCTATCACAAGCGACATAACTCGATCTCAAAGTTAAACTGTGAAGCTGACGACGACGTGCTGTTGACTGTATATAACATATATGGGAAATGTATGTTATATACCACATCATTAAAGAAATTATTTCATGTTGTTTTGTTGATACAAAAGAGTTTTTATGAAAAATTTAAGACTAGTCACATAATATTATATCACAATTTGAGGACTCGTCGAGTTAGCCAGCCAGTCGCGTAGGTACCCCATTATGCATATGGGGTAAAACGACATTTGTAAGGATCTGACGCAGACACGAAACAAAAAAATTACGTCGTATTAGAATTTATATATGGTCATTTGAATGTCTAATGTATCTTTTGAAGAGATAACAAAAAAAGCACGTTTAAATTAGTAAGTTTAAAAAACGACAGAAATATAGAGAACTTATATCAATTATTGAGTTTGGTAAGTTAATAGCAATGAAACGACAATAATAAAAAAGCAAGCATTGAAAACACTTTTCATTTAGCGGCTAGACCATATTATTATTATTACTTTTGGAGACACCAGCAAGGCCGGACGGGTAAAAGGCTAGACCATATCATTTCGCGTAGAACTTATTATGCACAACCTATATCAAAATTAATTCAGCAGCTTAGGCGTGAAAAACTAACAAACAGACAAATAAGAGGTACTTTCCCTTTCATAATATAGGTAGGTACCCGCAATAACGAACACAGAAACATAAATATTATCATCCATTCTGATGTCGCATAAAGATCAAAACGACTACCAAATTTGGTAGCAACTAAGCACATTGTCAAACCATAAGCAAGAGTAACGCAATACAAACTTTTACATCAAAACTGCTGAGACAAACCGTTTCAATATACATACAAAACAGTTAATAATCCAATCGTACTATAAACGCAAATTAGCATAACAAGTTCAAATTCAAAGTATAGGTACTTACGCCAAGATCAAGGGCGATTGTTGACCACATTTAATCGAATAACTATGAAGTAGATAATTGCACACGTATTGATCTAAATAAGGACACTTTACGACACCAATTCACTTAATAAAGCATGACAAGAAAAAAAAATTTTTTTTTCATGTGACACTGACTCAAACGCTTCATTGAAATCTTTGAATACTACACGAATAAGCAATTATTGTTTTGTAACTGCAAGTTATTAAGTTAAGTTATTATTCACTTTGTTGAAATTGTCGATTAATTCATTATTTATAGATGAAAGAAGCATGTCTTCCTGCTCCAACTACGCTGTTCTACATACTGGAGTAGGAGTACTCTTCAGTAGGAGAACAAAAATCCTTTATTATAGGAACTTGAATCAGCACTTTACAATAATTACAATAGTTGTGAAATTCATTTTATTCAATCCTTTGTTTGGATGCAATTTCAAAATGTTGTTTTCGTTAAAATTATAATGCGAAGAGGCACTTGCATTAACAAAATAATAGTTATTTGTTATGCAAGGCTGAAAAGTTGGTTATTAGCGGCGAGTTACCTTTATTGAATCCTGAGCGAAGCGAGGATCTCAAAGGTCGCTATCAAAAAGAAGACGCTAAAAACTCTGCCGAGCGCAACACACAATTTTTCAGTTCATACCAGCGAGGAACATTTTATAGTTGTTTCCACGGTCAACTTCCGGAAAAAAATCTTTAAACAAAAAGTTTAATCTAAATATACCTTATTCTTGTTGTTATAAAATAATAAAAAGGGAGTATTATAATTCATTCAAAGTTATTTAAAATAGGGATATATTGTTATTTATAAATATCAATAAAAACGATTCGATAAATGTTGACATTGACATGAGGTACAAGACAAAGACAATTTAAAAAATAAAGATTTATGTCACGTTCCGAAATCCAATCTTAAGTTGTGAAATCTCACCCAGCCTAATATAAAATTCTCATAACAAATAGTTTAACCTAATTGTTATTATTTTTATGATTCAATAAACTAAAATAATATAATAAAACCAAAACGGAGTATTATAATTAATTCAAAGCTATTTAAAATTCAAAATAAGTTTAAAATGTAACAAAAAAATCAATAGTGCGATTCGGAACGCATTATGACATATTTTTAGGTATTAAATTAAAAAAGTACTTTACCGCACTAGGCCGCAAAACGCGATTTTCCACGCAGAAACTGAATGACAAAACCTCCTTTTCCGAGCGTGTGAGGTGAAAAGATATATTAACGTAACGATAAAGTTAGGGTATTCAATGTGTCAATTCTCTTAACAATTCATTTACCACTTATCTACACGTTTTGGTTAAAATCTTCAGCATCACGTTACTTGTTTTCCATTCTATTATCTGATTTTGTTTAAGTAGTTAAAATTTCATTACCCAAGCCCATAAGATGTTTCAGAACTGCCTCTTGCTCTTATCACATTGGCCTAATTTATGTAACATTGTCATCTAATGACTAAGCCTTTAAAGCGAAGCATATCACTCACGTTTTGCTGATTTATTCATGTCTTACCTGTTTTAGCGGTAATTCCTTGCATTGTAAATACTCGAGCTGTGTGCAGTATGAATGAGCTATAAACACATAAAATCCTTCCCAGGAACTGTTTATTTTAGAGGATATAGAAAAAGCAACGTTAATTAAGAACTATATTCGTACTAGTACAATTGTGTTATTGAATGTGTGATAAACATATGGTACATACAAACATAATAATGTACAATAAAGTATAAATAAATAAATAAATAAAATAAATAATTTGATGACCTCCGTGGTAGAGTGGTACGTACACCGGTTTCAAGGTGTCGCCTACTCTAAGGTCCCGGGTTCGAATCCCGGTGTTTGTATGATGAATACGAGTATTTGCACCTGAGTCATGGACGTTTATATGTATTTCTTCACATAAATACTTATTTGTATAATTATAAATATTTATATCCGTTACCCTAGTAGCCCATAACACAAGCCTTACAGTGCTTACTTTGGGGCTAGGTTAATTGGTGTGAGTGTAAAAAATATATATATTTTTTTTATAATAGGACTAGCTGATCCTCGCGGTTTTACCCGCGTGGTGCCCGTTCCCGTGGGAATATCCGGATAAAATATAGCCTCTGTCACTCGGGGGAAATGTAGCTTTCTTATGGTCTAAGATTTCTAAATCGGTCCAGTAGTTCCTGAGATTAGCGCGTTCAAACAAACAAACTCTTCAGCTTTATAATATTAGTATAGATTTGACATCTCATTAAAATAAATGCATACCAAATTCATTCAGAAGATACAGAATCAAATTGCGTATTAATAGACGATGACAGTAAAGGATTTCTTATAAAAAGCAATCTACTAAATTCTAAAAATGATTGTGAATTAAATTCAAATTCATACAACATACATATCAGCACGATAGAATACCAACATGCAACTCGAAATCACAATGAGCCTGAGATTTCATGAGTTCCACCATGATTCACTTCTGAGAAACAGTTACGCCACTATTTCGGTGACGAGACAGTCTAACCTGCGCATGATCAGAATGACAATTGAAGGATCAGAATCAAAATTTAGAAAGCAGTGAATGATGTTTGCAAATAATAGTATATGGAACTATTAGGGAGGGTCTTGCGACAGGATAAGTGATTTCAAATGACTTTAATGATAGTTTGAACTCACCGGTGGGTGGTTTTTGAATATATTTTCTTGTAATCTTACCATAATACCATATTTTTTTTGCAAAAACTAATAAGGCCGCTTATCGTATGTTTTTCCTTTTTTTCTTCTTACGCAATAAAATTCAAAATGAATATTATAATTAAAGTTGTTATGTACAGCAAAACTGTTTGTTTGAAAAATGTTAAGCTCTGGAACTATCGGTTGGATTTGAAAAACAACACAAAATCCGAGCAAAAAAACCAAAAATTTCATATTAGGAACTTGTGACCTTCCAAGTAAGGTTTAAGACATTTATTCTCATGGTAAATTTTAAATAGAAAAATATTGGAAAAATTTAACTCGGCCACAAGTGAATTCTCAGACGGGAATCGAACCCGCGACCTTTGACCCGTTCCAAAGGACGCGGGTTCGATTCCCGTATGAGTATTTACTTGTGGCCGAGTTAATTTTTTTCCAACATTTTTCTATTTAAAATTTACCATAAGTATAAAAATAGCATTGAAAAATGCAAAAATTACAAAATCATACATTTATTCTCATTAAGAATTACACAATTCACTTACATGAGAACAACACAATTAACAAACAAACAATACATATTCTAGAGATACGTACTTATGGACTGTAGTTTTAAAAACATTGTCACAACAATTACACGAGCACCGCGAGCCTCAGGCATCGGGCGCAAATTATATTAAAGCTATATTAAAAATAATTTTAAGCTAGTTTTATTTATATATTTACACCTAATCCAAGTGCAATTCATTCCTGTAGGAGTTGAGGGTCATTCACACTGCTCACAAGCACCGCCGCACATTATTAATAAGCCATCAGAACCATTTCCTGCGTTATGAAGTGTTTTATAAATAATTACTAGCGGCCTACTTTTGGCATCAATGCTGCATTAAGAGTTTGTTGTACATACCATTGGAGATCATTCCTCTTTATAGGCCCTAGCGGCCGCCCGCGATTTAAATCCAGGCTATCTACTATTTTGTACTAAATTTCAATCAAATCCGTTCAGTGTTTTAGTGTGAAAGAGTAATAAACAAACAAATAAATAAACAAACAGCGTACATTCGAAATTAAAGGTTAGTAGGATTATATTTATATCCAGGCTCTTAAATTCGTTGATGTTTTTAACATAAGTAATATTTTTTTCGGACGTTTACATTAGATTCAGGTGTATTGTATCTTGCGTTTACAGCCATTCAATATGACTTATTTTTCACCATTTTGAATGATATACTGTTTAATTCATAAAGTATCACAACCGCCGGATGGTCTCACAACAATCGTATCTCAATTTTCATATTTTTTAACCGCCTCTGTGGTCTAGTGGTACTGGTATCAGACCCAGGGGTCCCGGGTTCGATTCCCAGGGGGGTATATATTGTATTCGGTTTGGTTGGTGGTAGGACTTGTTCAAAGTCCTTCTGGCTAGCTACCACCATCTTATCTAAGTCTGACGCCATAACAACAATGTTTTCAGCATTGTTGTGTTCCGGCCGTTAGAGATTACATAGCCAGTTCCTCAGTGATTGAGGATGCCGGAAGAGGCTCGCTACCATCTTCAGTCTTATCAATACTTAACATCAGGTACGATGAAGGCTAAAAGTCTCCACGTAGTTAATAAAAAAAAATACCTGACGAGTTAATTTAGTAAAAAACTTATCAAAAAAGTGCTGAAGTATCGTTAGTAGAACTGTAAAACCATGAGGCCATAGAAAGGATTTTAAACTTGCAAGTATAATTATTAACTACTAGTTTTCCGCCCGTGACTTCGTTCCCGTGAAATTTTAAAAACTTTTCCATATGATTTTTTTTACAACTTTCTATTTACAAACCTTGTCCTGACAATAACAAACGCAAAAAAAAGAATTATCCAATTTAATGCAGTCGATCGGAAGTTATCCGCTTACATACATTTCGGTGATTAGCTTTTATTTATATAGATAATCTTAATCTTCATAGATAGTCTACTTTTGACTATTCCTGAAAATATAAAATTAAAAGTCGATAAACAATTCATATAAAATACAACAAAAAGTAAAATTAAAGTACCTAGGTGACGTGCCTTCCTTGAATTTTCATTTACAACAAATGAATGCTGGTTTAATTATTAAAAGAAAGAGATAACAGATTGATAATATTAGAGATAAATATTTATAAATTTAATAATTATCTAACAATACAAACACGTGTTAACCAAATGTACACACTGATGGTACAATAGCGATAACTATCAAGCGTATCACTATCGCTTTTGATACTAGCCAAGTCTCTATAAAAAATAAGATCAGCCGTAGATGTTCATTCACATAGGAAGACGGAGGTTTTTCACTGAGACTGGTCGCGGCGGCACGATCTGAATGCGGCACATGCTGAATTTTGCAGATAAAAATAAAATAGTCATAACCGTTATTCATAAAGTACACTATCAGGAATCATATAACATTATGGCAGTCGAAACGTACCTATCAGCTTTTTAATGACGTTCGTAAAAACAAAGCGGCAACTTCTGAAAATTACAAAACAAACCTGTAGGGCTAGGACGAATAACTATCGTAATAATATCGAGTAAGTTTCGAGCACGTAATTTCAAAAAATGTATGGGAAAAAGTAGATCCGTTTACGTCCGGTAGGAACGCTGAATATGTCATACATTTTTTTACTTCACTCCCTCGATACTTACTCGAAAGTTAATCGTGCTAGGCCTACTGAAGTTAGTTTTCTTTAAAATCTCGGGCACTAAGTTATGAGGCTCAATATTTCATTGTTCTCTGAACTCCGACCAAATGACGGATTAAAGTAACCACGAATCCCGACCTATGTTGAGATAGACGGTATAAGTGTACCTGTATCCACGGTTAAAGTTTTACGACTTAATTCAGTCCGCTTTAGACCATTGCCATGAAAACACGCGTCACTCAGAAACGAAAATGGTTAATTGTGCTGTGCTATCTTGCAAGAGCTCGTCAATAACATTTATACATCACTAAATCTCGCTCGCGAAGTCATCGTAAGTACGAAAACTTCCACACGCTAGGTTCTCATACAGTTTGAAGCGCTCTTTTCGTCGATCTCCATATAGGTCTGTGGTATAATCCTTTAATCTTTCACATTAAGCCGACATTGGGACAGCTATCAAGAGTTAAGCATAGCTTTCACAAACGACGTGAAATTTAATAAAAGCTCTTCATTTCAATCCCTTATAATCATTACTTTATATTTAGTAGTAGTCTGCTCGTAGTTGGTCTATGTGAACCGTCACTAAGGCGGTGGCGTAACGCTCCAGCGAAGCGATGACGACGCGCGGAAAGTGATCAATCACCTCGTCCTAGAAGACTTAATGATACCGCGACTCGCCGGACGTGTGAAAACAGGTTAATTCTGCAAACACACGAATATTTTTAACGAAGCTGACACTAATATAGATATTGATAATAATTCAAATTTTTGTAGACTTATATACTAAATATATAGGTATTAGCTACAAAAATATTTCTACAATCATAATTTGAGATCGCTAGCGATTGAAGTCACCAGACATCTATGTAATTTGATATAATGTTTCCAATTATAATCCCTCCCTTCTCACGTTAACAACGCAAACAACCTTTTCGCTAAATGTCTAAGTAGAAAATTAAGTTTCAAATATTCTGTAAAGCTCACGGGAACGAAGTTACTGACATAACACTAAAAGATTATTTTGACGGTACAGCAAAAACATTTGATTACTTCGGACCATCTATGGAACTGAAGTGAATTAAAAACTCTAAAAATCTTTCTGACCAGCTTCCGCCGGCGATTTCATTCGGGTGGAAATACGAGAAAATCCTTAGGAAACCTTTAATCAGGTAGTAATTGATAAAAAAACTTAGGAAATGGTTTATTTTTACTTAACCGCCTCTTTGGTCTAGTACGCATGGCTTGCTACGGCCTACTATCTAAGTCTATTACCGCGCCATAGCAACAATGCTTTCAGCGTTGTTGTGTTCCGGCAGTTAAGAGTGAAGATAGCCAGTTATCCTTTAGGTCCTAAAGGGTTGAAACAGGGGTTATCTCTAAAGTTTAGGGGCTAAGTCATGTTCACCGCGTTGGCTTTAAAAATCAGTGCCATTTTTGGAATCAACATCTCACAAAATCTCAATAACGACATACACATCGATTTTTAGATAATTTTCTCATTTTGACCCCTTAAGGATTTTCGAAAAATTACGAATCATGTTTGTTTGAATTTAATTTCCAAACATCAGCCTAATAAAAAAGTGACTTTCACTTTGAAAATAAAGTACATTTCTTACACAACTTTATCCCCCCTTTTCACCCCTTTGGGGGTAGAATTTTCAAAAACGCTGACACGGGTAAATTTTTACCTAAATACAAAATTTGAAGATCCTAACATAAAAATTGACGGACTTTCATACAAACGTTCATCCCTTGTTTTACCCCTTAGGGATGGAATTTCCAAAAATCCTTCCTTAGTTTCGAGCAAAATTTCGAGTTTCTAAGTTCAGCCGTTTGGGCTGTACGTTGATAGGTCAGTCAGTTTGAGTTTTATATGTATAGAAGATTATAAATTCAAACAAATAATTGCCCATAAAGTCATAAGCGTAAAGTGATAATGCATGAATTGTTTTCAAGGAAGGTTGTTTTAGTACATACATTTATTACTTTTATAAAATATTTTAAAGTTACTAAAATGTTAATGTTTTGTAAGCATAATAATACGAGACGAGTGGAAATTAGATTCCTGTTTGTTGTTTTATAATTGCAAAAGGAAATTGGTTTTTTTTTTCTTAGATCAGCAAAGAAGGGTTACGTTTTATGTGTTTAATTCAATACAAATATTTATTACGAATGTTGGCTCTTTTACATTGGTCTTACACAACATTTTTAATGCACTACTTACTAGCTTTGAAAAAATAATATAAATATAAATATAGATATAAACATAATGACAAATGTAATGTACTAACATTAACTATATCTTAACCACACATTATCGAGCGATCCTAATGACACCTCCCAATTCCATAATTTGCTTGAATGTCGCGTGATCATCTAGACCATTAAGATTTTCATTCATCTCCGGCGCACACGTGTCACAACATTACACACCATTAGCTTCATATAATTTTGTAATTATATTTAACCAACTCATTTGGTGGCCGTTTAAAACGCGATTTAAATGAAAACGTTTTATTGAAAAACCGGTCATGTACTTAGGACACCTATTAGCGCACTGAGGGTTCCGTATTTTCGTATAAAATTTAGTTTTTATAGTGCCAGAAATATGTCTGTTGGTAGTATTGAATGTACTTTAGCAGAGGAGTCGTAGAATTTGGGACGTTCCTAAGGAAGGCTTTGTTTGACAGTTCGACAAAGATACGAATGTCTATTTTCTTATTTTAAAATATTCTTTGACTAAACCAAGCTTATTTCAGAGTATTCTTTCCCGCTTTTAATTCGAGTCAATTGAAAAATATGATTTGCATTTTTAATAAAATTTCAGTTAAATAAAATCAATATCTTATGCGTTAATAGACAGTTATATTTAAATAAAATAAATTGAACTTATCCACAGTTCACTTCAATGCAACATGCAAATAAAAGAACAAAAAGATGAATGCAATTTGTTTTTATTCGACTTTAACAGGAGGAGGTTCTCAATTCGCTTGGTCCGTTTTTTTATTTTTCTAGTTTATAATCATCATATTTTTTATCTGGTTCAAGAACACTTACCTCATTTCACATGAGATTTCAGCGACTTTCGAATTAAAGGTTATCGGTAAATCTGCAGTTATGACATAAACCACGGTGTCACCATTTTTATAATGGAGTGTACCTACACGATGGTTAGTCATTACGAAGAAATTGCAATATTTAATGGTTATTGGCAGTACAGAGGTTAAAGTTTCTTCTTCATCTATTATATGATGGCAGTGCTCTTATGAATTTCGCTAAAGTTCTAATGTCTAGTTTTAGACTTATTGGAAGTGGATGATTAGGTAAGCTAGTTCCGTGACCACGTTGTTTTATTTCAATGAACAGTAGGTAGTAGTGGCGAGGGATCAAAATATAGAGAAGGTATGTAAGCCGGACCAAGAAAATGCTCAAATCAGACAATAAAAAGCATGGAAAATAAAACATTTTGTTCGCTTTGCAACTTCCTAGTATTCATGTATATTTAATTAATTGGTGATAAAAGTTAATGATATTATAATAATGATTTCGAAGGGATTTCGAAGGGAATCGGTATATGTTACGGTAAATGTTAATAATTGAGAAGTATTCATAATTACCATGATTAAAGGTAAAAGTGACTAACTTATTTATTTAACCTCACATTGTTAATAATTGCAACTGACTTTTGGTCAATGTCATTCATGTTCAAGAAGTCGGTCAAAAATATTGAGCTCGAAATAATTAATTAAAAGAAATATTCCGGGGACAGGGAAGGGAGGACAGGGATCCCCCAAAGCCTATACAAAAGCATTTTGTTCGCAAAAGAATTTTACTAAACCTAACCTCAAAAATTCAAAATGCATAAAAATAAATATCTCATATTTAGTACTTTTTAGAGATATTATATGTCATTGCACATGACTGTACATGTACAATCGGGGAACTCCCCGGTTGACCAGTAGAGTGTTTTTAGAGAGCTTTATTTAAAAAAGTAACAGATATATAAAAAACGTTTGTATCATAAATAATATAACATTAATAGGTATTTCAATTGAATAATTCATAATTTCTTTAACCTTAGTACTTTCCTGATGATTTTCCAAGATTTCGGCTTGAAAAATGAAGTCGCTCGTTTTTGGGGAAAGGCATAGCCTTTTTTAATAAAGTTCCACAACAAGTGATTCAGCTGTCTTTGCATAAATTTAAAATGTGTTAAAAAAACGCTCTTAAACAATCTTAAAAAACATTATTACAAGGTAGATGATTATTTGAAAGACCAAAATGCATGGAAGTGATACTAACATAAAACATGACTATTGTAATTATATAAAAGGAAAATATTCTAATAACTGAGTATAAGAAATTTTTCCTCTTATATTAAATATGTTTCAAGATTGTAGATTTGTGTTTGGCAACGACATGTTCATTTGTAAATATTGTTGCTTCTGTTAAAGCTGATAAGTTTCTTGCGGCCGTTCTTCTTATCAGTTAAAAGATGCCCTGCATGGCTGGTAGGAAAAAAAATGGACGATTCGAAAGCACTTATCTATAAGTCTATTTGAATAAAAATCTTTGACTTTGACTTTGACTTTGACCTGGAAAACGTTTCCCAAAAAAACTCTAATTGTCAACCGAAAAATTCCCCAACTGTACATATGCGCAAAAAAAAAATATCCCTTAGGCGCCCCCTACACGCTTAGTAAATACTGTGATTCATCATTATAGCGCATAATTCGCATATTTCAAATACATTATTAACAAATACTTTAATTATTATCATAAAGTAAAAGAAGCGAAGCTTCCACCTTGCCTTTGTTAGGTATTTTTCGTTCCAGATAATAGATATTTTCACATCTGATTTAATTCCTCACTGAGAGGTACCGACGTATTTGAATGTCTAAAACTAAATCGCCTAGTTTGGCTGGTCACGTGATATGTAAAAAAATAAATGTTACTTATAATACTTACATTTCGTGATAAATTTTTTTCAGGCAACAGTAGTAGTAAGTACTTCTTATTTATTTGCCTAATATATTTATACTATTTAATAATTTTATGCTTATTACATTTATCCCCAAAATTATGCATTATAAAGTTTTTCTTATTTTAATTAGGAGTACAACTTTATACGAATTAATATAGACCCGTCAGTATTTACAAACACTATAGAGACACTCTATATTTATCACAATCTGCCTTTGCCTGACATTTGTCAATACACAAAACTACACGATCATCAGTATATATCACAAAATAAAATATATAATGATGGATCACATTACATTATTTACTGAGCGTCTATGGCGCCTTATCTGTATATCCGAACTTCAGGTTAATAAACCCTATTCCCATCAGTGGTAATCGTAAATTGCTACCTTATGTTCTCGGTCACGATTCCATAGAATGGCAAGCCAGGTGGTCCGGTGACAGAGAACAGAAATAAGCATTAACTTTTTGTTTGACCCCCACTTTGTATGCATACTTATGTAAATTTAAAACGTAGAAAATTTATTACTATATCTTATTGTATTTTTTCAGGTATATACTGTATTGATAACATACATCTGTAAATAGTAATCTGAACACTTTCCTGAATCAAGTAGGTAAGTTTAGTACTTAACTAACGGCTGCCCGCGGTTTCACCCGAGTGATTTCTGTTCCCATGGGAATATCGTGTTTTAAAGTATGCTATGTTTTAATCCAGGCTATCTACTATCTCTGTGCAAAATTTCATCCAAATCTGTACAGTAGTTTTAGCGTGAAAGACTAACAAACAAATAAACAAACAAACCGGCATACTTTCGCATTTACAATCTTAGTAGGATAAAATTAGTACTAAAGAACTACAATACTACTACATGCGTGTGTTTTCTGGTAGCTAAATATCTTGTATGATCTCGAAAAATATATTTATATAAAAGAAAAAACCCAAAATACGAATATGAGGTTTTAAGAATCTTGTGTTTTGCGAATGTGGTGTTACGAGATTATGATTTTTTGAGAAGAATATGATATTTAGAGACTGAGGGATAACTAAATCTTTATTGCTTGTTAAAATAGAATTTTAATTAAAGTTTACGACTTTCAGTATGGTCTCAATTGATTATCATCTCATTGGCAGTAATGAACACTTCCAATTTTTATAGCCCTGACTTTCCCCGTCAAAGTCATTGCTTCACATTTGCCCTTTAAAACTGGTATAATCCTTTACGAAAGGTTTTGACCTAAATAAATTTATTTTCACCGTGCTAAATAATTAACTATTAATAAAGGGTGTAGGGTTGTCAAAAACAAAATAATTATTAAACACACTTTTTGCATCAAAGATCACAAAACTTTTTCAGAAAAAAATAATCGGTTGTATTCTATAAACGCTGATGAGTTTTAACAAGCATTAAGATATCTTTCCTAAATTTTAGTGGCATAACATTTGCAGAATTGACACCCCTATTCCACTGGCAAATCTTTCCGAGGATCTCATTACGGAACACAAGGTGAAATCTGTTAAAGGAACAGTTGCTTTCGCAGTAAGGATGCGAACACATCATTGCAATGTTTTAAAATTGCCAGACTAGCTTTGAGAAAAAAAGGGACTAAGGGTGAGTCCCCTTTCAAACGATTGAGAAATATTTGCTCCATACTTATCGTACATGCTGATCAATTAGCCTTCGTAAAGTCACAAATAAATGCGTGATACAATGTACCATTGACGCGAAGTGTTTATCGTTTTTTTTTTCATTTGAAACAAAAGGAAGTAGCCGCATTTACATATTTTTCACACATTGTTCATTTACCTCTGAATACCTACTTACCTACCTAAAATAGTTACCTAAGTTTATGAATTTTTGACACGTGTAACCGAATAAGTTTAAAAATAAACTTAACTATACACGGTAAGCTTATTGATTTTATTACCATAGATTCATAGATTTTAAGATGTCCCATCACCAAAGCCCAGCAAAGATGTCGGAATTCCGGGAAATGAAAAACTTAACTCAAATAAGAAACGAAAGCGTTGCTAAAATTGGAAAATATTTCTGTGAAATTTTCATTAATAAGTCATAATTTTCGAAAACTAACCATCTTGGACGACCTCCATGGTAGAGTGGTACACACCGGTTTCAAGGTGTTGTCTACTCTGAGGTTCTGGGTTGGAATCCCGGTAGGGGCAAATGTTTGTATGCTGAATACGAGCATTTGTACTTGAGTAAATATTTCTACACATAAATACTTATATAATTATGTATAATATAATTATATGTATTTATTTCCGTTACCCTAGTATCCCATAACACTTTTGTTATGGGATACGTTAAGGCTTTCCTTACAGTGCTTACTTTGGGGCTAGGTCAATTGGTGTGAGTGTAATAAATATTTATTTATTTATTTATTGTTCTTCTTCAGCTGAACCAGGGAAGGAGCACATGTTTATTCGCAAAATTTGAGGACTTTAAAATATCTTGCTTTCTTCGTTTTCCTTCTTCTTTCTCGCCAGATATTTTCCCTTATCAAACTTTCTGCACTACGCTTTACAATTCAGCTCCCAGATAACTTTTAAGACTTACAACCTTTAAGTATATTAACATTTAAATTGATGATTGATGATATATTTAATTTACAGTTATAAGTGCCATAAAAATATGGATTAGTCAGTAAATAACAATTTAGCGTTACTAAATCACAATTTGTAAGCTTATGTCAGTAACGTAAAAGACTGCTGACTCACCGACGACGGCGACGACGGTGACATTTTCAATCATTTGCTTTAGAAAGCGACGCGGTTCAATGTTTGAATAGAATGAATATGACATTCAAATGTTATTATGGATATTGTAGATACAGACAACACTACGTCAGACTTTACATTTGCACTTGCACCATGTAAACGGTTGCTCACAGACCTATATCGAGATTGACGAAAAGAGCACTTCAAACTACTAGCGTTTCAAATTTTTCACACCTACGACACGAGCGAGATTTAAGTGATGGGAAGTGTTATTGACGAGCTCTTGTAAGAAAACACTGGTATTAATGAAACTGTGTTAATCATGATGTCCTATGACATTATTGTACAATACTTTGAATGTTGACATTGGGCGCGGCCTTGTGTACGAAATAAAAGCGATTTACATTTTTTTTTCACCTCACACATTCAGTTTCTGCGTAGAAAATAGCTTTTTGTAAAGTACTTTTTTAATTTAATACTAAAAAATATGTCAAAATGCGTTCCGAATCGCACCATTGACTTTTTTGTTACATTTTATTCTTTAATGCTTTGAATTGATTTAAAGGTGTGTCACGAGCGATGCGATATAAATAAATTATTTTAACTGACTTATTTTCACTGGGTGACGGCCCTGCAGTGACTGAATTATTTCATGTTAATCGAACGGTAACGGTCAAGCGACACGACTGAAGACAAAGGCTTGCTGGGTATTTCTTGATTTAAACCAATTCGGAACACGCCTGTGTTCTTGGAATTATATTAATCTTATGAGAGTATTTCGTAACTTAAATAAACCTCAAGGTGTATAGATATCGTATAACATAATTAAATACAGATTACCTACTTTTAAAATCCACATGTAATTGAGTGATTGAAATTGGGTTTATTTTTCTGCATTGCGCTATTTAAATTAGACCAAACTCCTCCGCGCGTGCGGCGTTAGTAGATAACAATATGGTTACTTACTCAACAAAGATTGTAGGAAATATCGTTATTTTGTATTAGTTCGAGTTAGATTCGATGATGAATAGAACTAAGAACTCTAAACATCAAACAACTTAACCTTAATCCTTTACATAAACACCTATGCTAGTATCTAGCTAGCAGCACTGTAAGGTTAATCATGAATTATATTAGTACAAGCGCATTAATCGGAGACTAACGGTGCACTCGAGATAGGCTCGCTGGACCGCACTGGTCCTGAGCTATGGCTGTAATTACAACTATTATGTGCATACGCCCAGCTTAGGCTCCATACACACGAGCAGACTTTAGTTGTCAGTAAGCCAACAGCAGCTGTCAGTAAGCCAACAGCAGCTGTCAGTAAGCCAACAGCAGCTGTCAGTAAGCCAACAGCAGCTGTCAATAAGCCAAGAGCAGCTGTCAGTAAGCCAACAGCAGCTGTCAGTAAGCCAACAGCAGCTGTCAGTAAGCCAACGGCAGCTGTCAGAAAGCCAACAGCAGCTGTCAGTACGCCAACAGCGCTGTCAGTAAGCTAACAGCAGCTGTCAGTAAGCCAACAGCAGCTGTCAGTAAGCCAACAGCAGCTGTCAGTAAGCCAACAGCAGTTGTCGACAAAGGCAACAGCAGCTGTTGCCTGTGGTCGATGCGTCGGCAGTAAAAATAGACCAATGACAGCTGCAGTTATGTGTGCCGCGCCGTCAACGTATCGATATTGCTGCGACCAACGTCCGACCAGCGACCAATGACCAGCTGTTGTTAGCTCTGTCGACATCTGCTGCTGCCTCTGTCGACAACTGCAGTTGGCGACGTTGACAGCTGCAGTTTGCTTAATCGACAGCACTACTGGTCGTGTGCGTGGCCCCTTAGGCCTAATCGAAGCTTAGATCCTCCGCAAACAAATTGAGACGAGTTAAAATTACTGTTTGGTTAGTAAATATTAAACAGACGTTCCGGTTCTATTATATATACATTTAGATCAAAGAACTTATCTGCCGACCCCCCTTTTCGGTCAGTGACATCGGTCAATAGCGGAATAAATTACCAATCGTTCAATGTTATTTTGACAAATATTAGAAAACATCGCACACATTGCTATGACTCCAGGTGAGGCAAGCAAAACACTTGTGCTACGGACATCAAAAGAAACTTTTAGAATAATAAAAATGCAGTAAACCTCACTTTAATACTTGATTATGCCCAAACCTCGGTCTTTTCGGACTTTCGCCTATGGGCATTTCACGTTTTTTAATATTATCTTACCTAAGACAGAAGTTATGTCTGTGTGTATTATGGATATTAGATATCGATATGTTCATTCACACAAATATTTGTGCAGAAGGCAGGTATTTGCCCCTGCGCCAAACAGGTTGTCCCAAAAATAATCCGTTTCTTTACGCTATCGCTTCTTTTATTGTTCTCTCAAGAGTGCTTTCAACTTATACAACATCTGGCAAACTGTGCATCAGTTTGTTGGCAGTAGCTCTCGTGGATAGGCGCACATTCTTTCTTCTTTCTTATCGTATGAGGATTAGTGGCCACCTCTAGTGTCAGAGTTTATCAGGCCGCCTTTAAGGCCTCTGACTTGGCTTAACGACTAACAACAGCAGGAACCGACGGTTAAACGTGCCCTCCGAAGCACGGAAGCGCTCAGTTATAATACCCCTGTACGGTCACCCATCCGACACATGACCGGGCCGTACGTTACTTAACAAACGTGATCGAATACGATCCGACTTACAACAGCAGGGACCGACGGTTAAACGTGCCCTCCGAAGCACGGAAGCGCTCAGTTATAATGCCCATTTACGGTCACCCATCCGACACCTGACCGGGCCGAACGTGATCGAATACGATCAGTCTGTCAAGCGCGGCCATGAGCGCTTCATTATTATAATAGAACCCATTGTAGTTCTGTTGAACTATAAAAAAAACTTATTTTAAATTCATTTACGAAGGATCCATACATACCAATTCCCATCGACTTCCCTTTTAAAAATCCTACCCCAGCTAGGCTAGCTATTTTTATGATCTGCATGATGAGCCACCATGCAGATCATAAAAATAATGTCATTAATTATTGTCACAAATTAGTTAAATACACGTGGATGCTAATGCTAGGCAAAGTGTTTCATATTTATTATTCTCCGATTTGTCGTTTTTTGTTGGTCCGGCTTACCTTCGCAAATTATAATCAATGTAACTATATACTAATTTGTAAAAAAATTGTAGAAAAAAAAATAGTAGTAACTAAAGCTTACAAGAGTGAGTGATAGATTATCATTACCATGTTTCTCTGCATCGTCATATTCGCGGAAGATTGCTCGACGCAGCTAAAATAGGGAACGCCCCTGGCACTCGAGATTGGATGCAGATGCATAATGCGATCCCTCGTCAAGACGAATGCATTTACTTGCATGCCTACACTTACACATGCTCAGATTGCAGGCATTAATGCGCGGTGCGGATTATCTTGCATAGAAAAACAAAGTTTGCTGAAGAGGCTTTTAGTTCCTTCTGAAATTGAGCAAAGATATTAGTTAAATACGAAATTTAAAATCAGTGTCTTTCTTCCTACTTTATAGCTCATCATCAATACATTATGCTCCTACAAAAGTCAACAAAGAATACGTTAGTTAGCAATTGTTGATCTGTGATTTTAAAGTAGAACAATGTAACTATTTATTATTTAGCAATGAGAAAATTCCTTTTATCTGTTTGGTATACTGAAATAAATTAAATCTTTGTATTTTGCAATTTAAACAATCTTCCTCAATTTCTAAGGATTCCCAAAGATGCGGGTTCGAGTCCCGTCGGGGCGACATCAAACAAGTGGTTTTCTTCTAGCATATTTACTTGTTTAAGAATTAAACAATCTTCTATCTATCTACGAGTATTTTATACGAGCAACCCGTGTGCGCATAATGCGCAAAAAACACATAATAACATTCAAAAAAGTTTTTTTTTTTTGTTTTTTTTTATTTTTTATTTGAGTTTTTGCTAAATTTCTCGACTTATCCGACCACTTCAGACAAATACCTTTCTAACGGTGTATTGCACTTGATTGTGCGACTTTTAGTTTAGGAGGAGAAGCGGCTTCACTGCCGTATTATATATATAGATACCTACTAATATAAAACAACACCGTGACTGACAGACAACGCACAGCCCAAACGGCTAAACCGATAAGGCAGGCATTTTGCATACAGGATCTTTTAAGTAACTATGCGGGTGAAACCACTGGCGGCCGCTAGTTTTGTATAAACTACAAGTAAGAGAATACTACATATACACTTTATGAATCCTCACATACCATCATTACATTATTATTATGACATAATAACACGTCGTCTACATCAGCGAAAACTATTTATATTAAAGTACCTACATCCCGAGCTACTGTTCCCATCGAAACCGGATCCTGCGCAAACGCACGCATTATCGTCTGGCTGATACGGGGTCGAAAACATCGCGTATGCAAAAACTTGATTTGAGTTCCGAAACGAATCAGCAGTCGCACCGAAAGTCCGAGCCGGCGATCCCGGCGTCACGGTGTAGGGCTGATGCCTGTGAAGATTTTTATTTATTACACAGAGTGATAAATATCTTAACAAAATAGAAGGTATTTACAGTACTTGCAGTGCTAACCGTGTAAGGTAGACCGTTCTAGGAGAGAGGACTCTTTAGACTGCAATTACAATTGACTCATTCTAGTTTAATTATTTATATTATTTTATTTTATTTATATTATTATATTTTTATCTTTATGTGTATGTAAACCGTAAATGTACGTACAGTCCTAGCAACACCTATCGACTTCTGCTGTTGGGCCAACCTGCCAAGAGTACTAGTCCGCAGGGTCACGGCCACCATTACCCGATGCTAATTACCTAAGCGACGACGCTTTTTTGTTTTTATTAAATTATGTATATCTAGAAGTTTATTCGTACAGTATCCTGAAACATTTAAACGTTGTGTCGTGATGCCAAGCCTTGGCAGTGACGTCATCTGCGGCCGGGGTGCACCGCCGAACGGCGAACTAGTCTACAGGGTCACGGCCGCCATGACCTGATGCTAATTAGCCGATCCACGACGCTTTTGTTTTGTTTTGTTTTTAATAAATAGTGTTAATCCAGTAGTATGATCGTACAATCTCCTGAAACTTTTGAATTACATGTCCAGAATGCCAGCACTAGCAGAGCCGTCATCTGCGGGCCACACCACTGAACTAGTCCGCAGTGTCACGGCCGCCATTACTCGATGCTAATTAGCCAAGTGACGACGCTTTTGTTTTGTTTTTACTAAATTATGTAAGGACTCGACATAACCACTCAAGAAAATGTAACGATTATCTTCTAAGTAGGATGGTGGAACGACTGTATTGTCTATTCATTCCATTCGTGTAGGTATCCAATGAAAAAATCACCATAATACTTTGTTTTTTGTACTTTATCAAAGGCACATGGTCCATTCCTGAATTGAGAAAGTTAAGAACGTCTCAATCACATTCAACTTAAACAAAATGTACATATAAAAAAATATCGGCCGAATTGAGAATCTCCTCCTTTTTGGAAGTCAGTTAAAAATCATGGATGATGAGATGAGCATGGTTTGAGACGTTCTGAAGTTGAAATTCTCGATTTAGAAACCGACCGCTAATCTTGCTACCAGTATTCGGAGTAATTTATATATAGAACACATTAATAAACTATGTAAAACCTTCTATATCACCTACATATAATGTATCCATAGATTATTTTGAAAAAAAAAATAAGGAACATTTTATCCACCTAAACACAATTTTGTGTTTTAAAACATAGACCTACGGGTAGACCTAACTCAATATTTACAGAGGAGATAATCCGCTTGACTTCACATTCTCGTTATTTAGCTCGCGTGACCGGTAATGGAGTCTATGGGGGATTACAATTATACTTAAATTAACTATGTTCATGTTAAATTGATTAATCTTGTGGTAATTGGCCGAATTATGGCTGAACATATGCTCAGTGGTCACCTGCAACTGCACCTGTTCCGACTTGTCTCTGAGGTAATTTCGAGAGCGACCGTTATGAACGAGAATTGAAACTTTAAAAAAGTTTCATTTTAATTTTATCAATAATTGGACTTGAGAAACAACATTTTTTTTTTTATGATCATGCACATAAATGCGATACTCTAACTAGGAGATCATGTGACATTAGATTTTGGTAGAGTACACGCTTTGACAGTGAAAAGTAATAACGCTTTGCCGTACATCTAACGGCATACCTACAAACATTTCTACCTTGTTTTGTAGATTCTTTAGTACTTTTAAGAATTAAATAATACGTCAAAACCATAGCATTGACTTCAAAGAAGAAAGAACTAACTAAACTTACTATAAGAAAAGTAAGAGAAGGCAAACAAATTGTTTTAATTCACCCTAAAAATTGCATTAAAAATAGAAAGAAATAGTTTCACCAGTAACCTCTTGAGCCAAGCTAGGTTAACATATGAACTCAGAGTTAGTACATACAAAAAAGCGTTAACTCTTGCTTGGCGCAAATGGGCCTAATAATTAAATAGTTATTTCATGCCTTTATTTTTTTGCATTCCTCTTATTATGAAAACACTTTCTTGTTATCTTTTGTTCATTAGTTAAGACAAATATAATTCTGATGATAGTAATTCAGGTGAGACGCCATTGCATCATATAAAACGCAAGCGAATGCAGCGTTTATCTGCACTAACTGGGTCGCCCGACGTTCCCTGCACTCTGCACACTGCAATACGTGACTGTTAACTTTGTTAATTATCTACTAACAAACTTGAACTATTTGCTCAGTGAAATACTTAGCCTACTAAATGGCGTTTCAAAAGGAATGTCTTCTATGCTATACCGTAGTCTTCATTTGATTAATATTTTTTAAGACTTTCTCATATATTTGGCTTTTATAAGTCCATAAAATTAGGCCGTCTGCAATTGAAACTCCAAGCGAATGATTTTAAGATAGGTGACATAAAAACATTACCTATGCAATCGATCGTACAATAATTACTTTACTGTAAGAATTCATAATACACGTTTTCAATATCACTATTTCCTATAAAATTTTACTGCTATCATGATACAACACCAATCATTTTATCTCTCTTCAAAAATCATGCCAATCGGGCTATCGTCGTTGTTGCACTATATTTGGCACATGTCGTGAATTTGATAAAATTATCGGTCGTTACTCTTACCTGATAATAATGATAACATATTTGCCTACGTTTCAATTTGCTACTTTTATTTGCATTTACCAAAATTTAAAAAAAGATTAAAGGAAAGATGACACCAAAAACAAACTCCATAACACATACCTGAAAATAGAAATGTGCGATGATAATAATTCAAATTCAATATCATTAATCAGTATAGGCTGTTACAAGCACTTATGAACGTCAAAGAAGCTACGCCATCGGTTCACAAACCTTACGGCGAGAAACCTTGTAACGAGAAGAACCGGCAAGAAACTCGTCAAGGGATGTTGTTATCTCCCTGTTTTATTTCATACAGAGTCATCAAATTATTAAGAGACCTTAACATACAGTGCCGTCAATTTCCATCACAAAAAGAAAATACTAATTATAATATTACATTTTATGGTTATTGTAACGGTAAACAATTTTCAACTGGCAAAGAAAGACTTATCTATCATACATTACAACATTTCTCGCATTACAAGATTATTGTACTGCAAGTTGTGAGGTACATACAGGTCAGTATCAATTTATTTCAGATAAAAATATTAAGGCTTTAAGTACAACATTAAGATAAGCAGACTGAGGTAGACCCATTTCCGCTGGTGGCACCCGTTCACGAGCATGACGCATGAACCAGCCATCGCTTCGCTTAACCATATTTCAGGGCTTATGCTCAACCATATATGCGGCCCACTGCTCTAACACGTTTCGTTAATAATAAACAAAACGTGTTAGAGCAGTGAGCCTCATACCCAAAGGTCGCAGGTTCGTGTCCTGTCTGAGAATAACATGTGGCCGAGTCGATTTTTTTAAATATTTAATTTTTAAATATTTATCATAACAGTATAAAAACAAAATTGAAAATGCAAAAACCTAAAAATCATAAATTAAAACGTGATCAATTAGTAAAAATGATTTTTTTTTAATATAAAATACAGATGAAACGTTCTTTTTTATTGTTAAATTAATAGTTTATCTTTCATATTAGCTATTTGTTCGTTGTGTTAGCTATTTCATATTAGTTATTTACAAGTTTAGACGTCATCGTTAGTAAATTCCTGGACCATTCCATTTCACTTTTTTGTGATATCTCGTTGTAAAGTTCTCATAGTAACAATCTAACGCCTAATGACCTAATTATAACACGAAGGACCTACGACACGCATACCTTTTCCTTATAACCGCAAACAATTTAAGCTGATAAGCGTTATCAGGTACTACGGTTGATATCCTATTTTCTCGACACCTAGAGAAGTCTAGGAGTATTAAATTATGCAAAAACATACAGCTCAATATTACACTCATTAACGAAAAATATTAAGTTTGTTTTTTGTTTGTTTATATTATTTAATGTATTAGTATTAAAACATTGTTTGTTTCCCAAATAAATAAAAATAAATAAATAAATAAATAAATAGGCTAACACAGTTTCCACTAAAGTAAATACACAAAAGTTGAGTATACACTTTCTACAACAAAACCATAGTCCAACAACTTAGATACAATTACTTAGTAATTAATAAATGTTTTAGTTAAACAATATCATAACAATTAAATAACAATGACGATATGCATTCAACGGTTACAAATACACTTTTTAAACTTATAAAAACTAAGGGAAAAGATATCCAATTCTTGACAGTTTTCTCACAGAGAAATGGTTTTTATCTTAATCAGTGCGACAAAAAGGCGGAGCAAAAGTTTTCGCGGATCTCGAGTGTGACTTTTTGCATTTATAAAATATCTTACTGATGAGGTACTCGTAAGTCGACTCAACCATATTATTAATAATTTTGAAAAGGAAGAATTGATCACGTTGCTCCCTTCGATGTTTTAGAGGTGCGACTAGAATTCTTGCTGCTTAGTAATGCTAATAGCTTTCCGAATCTCCTTTACTTCAATTATTATAATCAAAAGACACATATTTAACTGTATAACTATGATAATAGCTACGGATATCTGAAACCAACAAAGATATCTCACAACAAAAATATTATAATATCATGTTATAATTACATTATGTTTTGTATAGAGTTTAATAAACAATAAGACATAAGAAATTTTGATTTTGATTAATGCATTGCTCTGTACTTGTATGCTGTTTTTTAATTTTATTTTATATAGGAAATATTTTTTCTCTTCTCTACTCATGAGATTGCTATGCCTATGTCCAATTTTTTGTTAAAGTTTCCGATTTCTGACTTAAATCAACTTCTTATGACTCAGTTAGCAATTCTGAATTTCTTTATATAGCAATTGAGTCTCTCAAAGCCGATTTGTCGAAGGCTTTATAACGTTCACCATAATATTGTTTCCGCCTACATGCCCCGTATACGGACAACAAAGCGCCGGTTACACTATTTTAGCCCCAATTAACGAACTAATTTGGTGAATCATATGAAATTTCTTCATTCGTAACCTTTTTATATGTTCGCCTACGTATTTTAGAAATGATCGTAAAAATAATTATATACGTTGGTCGTCGCTTTTCTTTAAGCGTATTTTCTTGTTTGTTTTTATTTTTTGTGGCAGTCATTAAAACGTTGGTTATCTTATTCAAATAAGACAAAATTATTTTTTGTTTTGTTTGTTTCGAAGTTCATATTGCAATTATCATACCTAGGTTGTTCCGAAAATTAATAGCCACAGATTAAATACAACCTCTTCTTTCATGAAACTATTTTGAATTGACGGTTAATGTCAACACAAACCTTCTTTATGAAAATCACTGGCCACCTTTATGTACCTAGTTTTTTTTAATATTTATGTTTAAAGATTATCTGTCACTCTTCTTTTGTTTGCAACAATGGAAGTCTCGCGGGAAGCTTTTCGTGCTATGATTGTCTATGATTATAAACGAGGGTTAACCTTCAAGGAATCTCAAGAAAATTTACAAGTTGCTTTTGGGGAGTCTGTGACTGCGTTAGCGTTAACTATAACTTATTCGTTTCGTGAATTTTAACGTGGTCGAGAGAACTTAAACGATGGCCCCAGGCCCGGCCAACCAACCACCAACTGATGAAAACGTCATCATGGTAGAGTGGCTATTGCGAGAGAATAGGCATATTACACATCGAGAGATACAGCCTGAACTAAACATTGGGTCACAAGCAGTTTTCACCATCCTGCATGAACACCTTAAAGTTAGGAGGCTTGCTTCGCCATGGATACCTCATTCTCTTACCGATAAGCAAAATTGCCGTCGTGTTGATTGGTGCAAATTTATGTTAGTCGAAGGAGGAACTTCGCAAAACGTATCCTACTTACAACTGACGAATCATAGATATTTAGCTACGATCCTCTCACAGCAAGAAGCAGCAATCAACGCAATGGGTCTTTGAAGAGGACGATTTGCCCCACAAAAGTTGATCGCGGTCGGAGCGTTAATAAAAAAATGATAGCGGTTTTTTGTCGACGCAGTGGACCAGTAGCAGTAATTCCACTAGAAGGCCGTAGAACAGTTACTAGTGAATGGTATGGCGAAGTTGGTTTGCCTCAAACTTGCGATAGCGAGCGCCCAAGGAGCGGCGACCGTCATATCCTTTTTCACCAAGATAACGCGTCCGCTCACACAGCTGCTACAACCATGTAATTGGCAATTTCGGGGTATAAATGTTACCCCATCCTCCGTTCAGCCCAGATTTAGCTCCATGCGATTTGTTTTTATTTCCCACGGTAAAAAAAATGCTTCGTGGGCGAAAACTTTGCACTGCAGACGAGGCTGTCGAAGAATTTCGGTGGTTATTTTTCGACCTCCCGCAAGACACGTTTTTTAAACGTTTTGAAAGCTGGTTCACCCGAATGCATAAGTGCATTGGGATTGGAGGGGGATATTTAATAAACTTTTTTTATATTCTATTTTTCATTTCACTAACTATTTTTTGAACAGCCCACGCAAGTATAATTGATGGTTAATAATCGATATCCCGAAAACGCTTACCAACCTATAACAACAAACTGTGTGAAGAATTGCTTCTGATGCGACATCAAAATCAAAGCTATTAATTTGAACAAAGTATTAAGAACGATCCGAAAGTAATCCGAATCTTCGTAAACGGACAAAAAGAGTAGGCCCTCTATGTTGGGATGTTTGTATAAATAAAAATGTATTGTAACTGTTTTTGTATGCACTGTATACAGTAAGTTAAAGTAATGCAACTCTTTTCTCTGGTCTCATATGTCGAATGCACGTGATCCAACTATAACATTCGGATAAGGTTTCCAACTCTCAAAACAAAAGGCCAGCAAAATTCCTCTCGGATTTCGAGCATTGTTCGAACGTGAACGTATCTGAATGAGCCCTTATTTATATTGTAATAAAACACATGATTTGTGACCTTTCAAATACGTAGGACGATTTCAAAGGAAAATTCTGAGAATGTCAACATCATTATGACAAGATAACCATAGATTAAAATACCATAATTTTTAGATTGATTTTATTTGTATTATGTTTAAGTTATTTTTCCTTGAAATTCTTACCTATATTATTTTACATAAGGGATCATTATTTTGAAATAAGGCATGACAATGTTCGAGCAAATTTTCCAATAACTCCTACTTGGTTAATTTTATTACAAAACTGAAGAAATATTTAGTTCGAGGAATTAACAAGTTAAAATGTGGCGATGCATTAAATATACTGTTTCTTATAAATATGGAGACCATTTCCTGGTGTCTACTCAAACTATTATAAAAGTATGCTATAAAATAAACCTGATACGATTGTAATGTAAGCAGAAAAAGTAAATGTCAACAAAAGAAAGAGAAACCAAAACATCTAACTAAAAATACTTAAATTCTGCTATTATTCAAAATATATTTCATCCATGTACTTACATAATGTTTCACATTATGTAAGTACGTAATTGACTATGTTTTTATTTATTATTTTACGTTTAAACGGCTGAACAAACTTCGATGAATATTGACATAGAGATAGATTAGATCATAGCATGAAGAAGAACATGTGATGAAACTTTTCAAGATTTTTTTCCTTTTTTTTTGTGATTCGTGCTTACAAACTGACTGGCTGAATAGAATAGAATAGAATAGTATAGAATCATTTATTTTGCTAGAATGTAGGTACAGGCAATGGTCTTAAATAAAAGGGTTTGAACAACACACATTCATCCAAATAACTCTAAAGTCTAGTTATATTGAATTTAATTAATTACATTGGAATAACACATACAATAGTCAATTTTCAAAGTGGAAATAGTGAATGTTTGAATATTAATTTAAGCATAGATAGGTCAAATTAATTTATTCTATAAGTTTATTTCAGTGTCAATGTATAAAGTTACCATATTCATTCTCAATTTTAATGTCATACATTTAATAAAATGTCAACGCTAATAATAAAATCAATAAATGTCAATGTTTTTTTTGTCTAAATATTCATTAGGTAACTGTATAAAAACACCTCTGTATAAGCCATTTCTTTAGATAACATTTAAAATTTCTGAGTTGTGAATTTTTTATGTCACTTGGTTATTGAATATTTTTACAGTCATCGATCGACAGTTATTGGAACACATGGCCGTTCGCATTTTTGGCAGTAATAACTAGTTTGATGGTCTACAACTATATGGGCGGGGAGTATCATATAAATAATTAAATAGCTCTGGATGTGTTTTAACAAACATGCATATTCCATATATGTATAGACACGGGACCGTCAGAACTCCTAGCTCTTTAAACAGGGGTTTACATGAAACCATATTATCGACATCGTAAATAGCTCTAATGCATACCTTTTAGGCAATGAATAATTTATTGATATGACAGAAATTCCCAATACTACGCCAAATCTTAATGTTGAGCAAATATGACCGTAGTATGCTTGTAGTGCAGTATGTTCGCCTGCGGTTTTTCCTAGCTCCCACAAAGCATATGCATACGAGTTTGTTTTGTGGGATAATTTACTTGTATGTTGTTCCCAAGTGCATTTATCATCTAGTACGATGCCTATGAAGGTAATGTTACTTGTTTCTTGTAATTTTGTGCCGTCGTAATTCCAATAATTGCGCTGATAGACTAAGTTCAAAATTATACTAAAGAAGTATAGATGGTACGGATAAATAAGCCTTATACTTCATCGAAGCGATGGAATGCACGTAAAACTCTGCAAATTAAGCTATCGCCGAAATAACGAAAATGCGATAAATATGTAAAAAAAACTTACAAACAGACCCTGTCTCTGAGGAAGTACAATCAGTAGCACGTAAAGTTATCAAAAAAGTGAAGTTTCTTCTATCTAAGTGATAAATTATTAATAGAAAAATATTGGAAAAAATTAACTCGGCCACAAGTGATTTCTTCTATCTATTTTGATCTTTGTACTCTAGTATATAAGGTTGGGAATTGATTGGGGAAGTCAGACAGCTTTAACTACATGTGCTGCCGTGTGTTCCCGATAAGATAGTATCGGTGACAACTGCGATTTTGTGTCGCTATCTTTTAAGGCCATGCATTAAAAGAATCAGTTCATTTCGTGATTGAGAATAAATTCCTTTTTGGTCAATGATTTATCTGTCTGAAAACTGATAAAAAGATTGAAGTCAATAAAGAATATCGGAATTGAAAGATACGCACAATGGGGTCAATGTTTCTTATTTGCAGTTTTCCTACAGCTGCGAAAAGAGGCTCATATTGGTCTGATCAATCTTTATGAGATTGGTTTTCTTGATTCGGATACCTATTTATAAAAAAGCCGCGATTTCATTTGTGCCATTCATTCATTCAAATTCATTTATTCCGTCTAGGCTGTTAAACAAGCACTTATAAACGTCAAAGCTACGCCGGTCGCTCACAAACCCTACGGCGAGAGACCTTGTAACGAAAAGAACCGGCAAGAAACTCGTCAAGGGCTATTTTTTGTTTGTTTTTGCCATATTTCATAATGTTATCTATGACATGACTTGTAAATGATGAGTTTCATAAACAATGTGAAGTTCCTTCAAAAACATCTTAAGTTTCTTCGTGCACTCATCATTGAAATAAAACAACTTTTACGGATTTCAGTGCACACTGTTTATTATTACCCGATATTTAGTGGTATATTTTATGGGTTTTTTAAGGTTTTTTGGTTTCACCTTTAGCACGTTCAGCAAATGTGACCAGGGAAAAGTTGTTTCTTGGATTTTGATAACGTATAAGTAAAATTTTTCATTTCTATGCTGTTTTAACTTTTCATATGAAATGTATCGATCGCTTCTGTAGTTGGCGCATAAGTATTGCAACGCGTGACTGCCAACTTTAATAAGTTTTGTGTTTTTATCACTCAATTCAGTGTCTTCACAAGCTCAGCTTATTCAAAAGCTTTAAATTATAAGCTACAAATAGTATATTTTTATGAAGTTAACCGTTCAGTGTCTCTGAAAAGGTAGTTAAACCATTATTGGAAGCGATCCAAAACTTGCTCCGGTATGGAAACACACAGTTGTGTTTTCGTTTCCCGCACCCTACTTTAGGTGTCTAAATCTTTTTAACACGATTTTTTTGTATTGAAATATAAGGTTGCAGTTTTATTACATGTACGAACAAAACAACTGAACATTTTGAAAATTATCCGAAATAAACAGTTTTTTTTCTTAAAGTGTCATTCATCATCAACTTTACTTTTTCAAAAGAGAAATGAAACTATGCAGTGTATCTCGCAGGTGGAAACTATTCTATCATAATAATTCAACCATTTTTTTTAATGTGGCAATTTTGGAATGTTTCTGTATTTGCCATTATAAGACCAATCAAAGGATCGTAATAAATAAAAAAACCCTTTTTTAAGATTTAAAAAAATCGACTCGGTTTACAAGTTATTCTCAGTCGGGACGTCAACGAGAAGCCATTTATGCCTACCTCAGCGAGAAAGAGGGGTGCATATATAATACGTATGCAAAAATACATGAATATCAGTTGAAATGTTTTATAGGTACTGACCACACCTGTCGTTTAATTTCATAACTTCTTATTAATATATAAAAAATACCAATAAACTTCACCGTGACCAGCAATTATCGAATATTATTTCAGTACCTCAGGCATATCAGTGTTTGCATCTTTCGTACGATTTATTAATGTCGATTCGCAAATCGATTGCACATTCGATGTCTATTTAAATATTGGCTTTTGATAAAACCAATATCAATTACTAGACTATTTTGCATAAAACCGTATCAAAACTCTTGCGAATGATTTATTATGAATATGTCTAATAAATTACACTACTACAGATCGTAGTATGCAAAGCAATGCTTACGTGTCTTAAAACTAGTTTTCATTAATAATTTATAAAAAGCTGTGTATTAGGGAAAACAATTAAAAAAATCATTAATAAATAAAATAATAACCTCTCAAGTGTCAGAAAGTGCCAAGTGCCGGCAGTCTTGCGCTGCTTCGAATTATACAAAACTTCAATTTAATTACTTTATAAAAGATTATTGTAATTATAATAATATGTATTGTATTGCCTGTATTGTTTCTTTACTACTACTATTTCGCTCCGGAGAAGTAATGTTTTTAAAGGGAAGGTAGCATATAAAAAGTGACCGCTTGTTTGTTACTTATTATGGCGTAAATTTGTATTGTGCTTGATAATGTTATCGTTAAATTCATTTTTGCAACGTGGCTGCGCTGCGCATTATAATTACATATTGTGTTCGTAGTATACGTAGTTATAGGTCTAATTTTTTAAGTGAACTTATGTTCTTATGAGAAATAAATTCTTTAAACCTATAATAATTAAATAGTTTACCTTTGTTAAGGTTTCGGAAGCTTTCTGATATAGAACAGCTTTGAAAGATCGCAGTTTCTGAAGGTTGTCTGATGTCCGTAACACAAGAGCTTTATCTCAGATTGAGAACAGTGTAGTTATGTGAAATTTTCAGATATTTATTATCTACTTCATAATGTAAGCAGGAACCGCCAGGGTGGTCATTATTACAACTGTAACCGTAAACGGTCCGTAACACAAAACGCTCACTAAATTGCTGATCTAATCTGATAGAAAACTGTGCCGTATGTTCCGTGGAACAAAGACCCTTGTGCTATCGGCCTATATCAGACAGCAGCAGACCACCGTTTTAGTACTGGATTCTAGGGCCCTTTCACCACAATCGTACTGACTAACTTCGTAGAAATGTGTTTCCTATTTCAGATAGAACTTTGATTAGTTTGTGGAGAAACTAGCGGTGAACGGTAACAAATAAAATGTAACGCTAACGATCCATTCAGTGTTATGTTACTAAAATAGTCAATCACAAGAAGGAAACAAATGTTTTTCGGTAATTGTACAACGCAAAATTTCCATTATTCTAATTTACTTTACATGAAAGTGATCGTATTTTCAAACCGATACTTTATTATGCACAGAGACATCGTCGTCGTCGTCTCAGCCATATAACTCCCACTGCTGGGTATAGGCCTCCCCCAAAAGGGGGGTTTGCCATAATCGCCACGCTTGGCAGGCGGGTTGGCGATCGCAGTATGGGCAAGTTTGTAGGAGACGCTGCTGCCCGTCTCCTGAAGGCTGAGTCCCTTAGTCACCTGTTACGACACCCACGGGATGAGAGGGGTTAGTGCTATTCTAAGCCGACACTACACATGGAAGATTTTCACATACTTTTCTTTTACGTACATTCGGGGAGCTTCAAGGTCGACCAGTAGACTTTTTTAGGGAGCTTTATTTAAAAAAGTAACACATACATAGAAAACGTCTATATTACAAATAATAAAAGCACATTAATAAGTATTTCATTTAAATAATAAATTATTTCTTTACCTTAGTAGTTTCCGAGAAAACGTTTCCCTAAAAACTACTGGTCAACCAGGAAGTTCCCCCATTGTACCTATCAAATGTGGACCAAAGTTCAATATTTGCTCTTTCCTATGCGCTAGCACTTCTGTTGATGACTTCACAACCGCTAACGAAGTCAAAATAAAATAATCATGAAGAGAATATTAAGAACTAAAATGTTATAGAGAAGAAGCCAATAAAGTCACGTTGAAACAAGCGCCTTCATGATTGTGAAGTTTCCGCCCCACGGGTCGTAACCACGTGAAATATTATTCATTGTATGGGTATCCATTCATACTTGTTTTGTAACATAATGTTCATTGGTGATCTATGCTGTATTACTCAGTAGGTTTGCCTAGGAATCCATAATATAATACAGGCATCAAAAGTGTCACGTACGTTCTAGTACATCATCACATTCATCACTATAGAGAATTATTATAAGTATAACTTTTTTAATCGGTAGGGATTTTTTTTTTGGTAATTTTACTATTTGAATAAAGAAAGCATTAAACTAAAAAGTCAGCCTAGAAGACTACATTTAATAATATAGATTGGATATTTTTTAAATTAAAAAAGTATTTGACCTACGCAGACTAGCCGATCCTTCCACCACGACCAAATTGCAATGGCATCAAAAGCCATTCTTATAATTATTTTGTTAATTTATCACATCTTAACTAGTGAAACGATATTGATTAATTTTGGCATAGAGCTAGATCAGACTTTAGAGAACTACATTTTGACGCAAAAATTTGAAATGATCCCTAAGGACTGAGATTTGTAATGTAATATACAAAGTGTACTTTACCATACAAATCCATATAGTTTAGTTTAGTGTTCTGATACTTTACTCCTACATAATAAAACTAACGAAAACATTGTAAGAGCTGTCCAATATTTTAGTATTGCCAAGAACAAAAAAAAAGCGATGAAATTCTTTGAATGCAAAACATCTAAAAAGAAGGCCACGGCCGCAAACTCTAGTGCGTACGTAGCTTCATGCCAAGAATACATTGCAGTTTTCTAATGCAAGCTATTTTTGTTCCGTGATTGAAAATACTCACTAAAAATAAATGAACCGAATGAACAAGTAGGAAAAACAAGTGACAGATGATTCAGAAGACAAAAATGTAAAGAGACTCTGGATAACAACTGGATTTAGCTAATTACACATCTAGGTATCTTCTATCTATATCTTCTATATACATATAACTAGCGGCCGCTCGCGGTTTTACCCGCATGGTTCCCGTTTCCGTGGACATATCGGGATAAAAAGTATCCTAAGTTAATAACCAGGCTATCTACTATTTGTATATCAAATTTCATACATATCCGTTCAGTAATTTCGGAGCCTATTCAATGCAAACAAACAAAAAATAAACAATAAAATTTTTCCTCTTTATAATATTAGTGTAGATAAAACCGTAAAATAAAAATTTCTATGCATTGAATATATTTACCAAAAACTAATTGGAGGCGATGTAAAAACAGTAATAGAATACGTTGAGACCATTTTTTTTAATTTTTGTCCGTCTGTTTGTCTGTATGTCTATACACGCTTATCTCGGAAACTATTGAAAGGATTTGTCTAAAACTTTTTGTAACATGTAGCCACTAGGTCTGGCCCGCTGGCCGTAATATAGGCTATATAATATAATTTATTTTGAAATCTGGAAAACCTGATACAGGAACCTAAGAGACTAGATAAAATATAAGAGATTTGGAAATGGCGTGAGCGTGATGATGGGCATTTTCTGTTGACATATAAGAAATCAGGGATATTTTCATTACATGATACAAAATTAGCACTTCTGGCAGTACGTCCACGCGATAGCAAGCGGTAGCAGTGTACTTTTGATGTCGACGGATGCAAAAGTTGATACATTAAGTCCTCACGAACGAAGTCGCTGGCATCAACTAGTTTGTAATAAAACTGAAGAATGTGAAAATCGTCGTTACTTAAATTGGATTGCGAGTTTATGAAAAAGTTGCAAGTTAATGAAAATATTTTTATAAATTTAAGAGATGAAATATTTTATGGGGACCAAGATGTTAATATTTGTTTATTTCTTGTTACAGGTAAACTGTCTATTCCTAACTACATATCAGAGATGAAGATAAACTGAAGTTGTGAGCTTACAGAGCGCGCGGTATGTAAAATGTAAAAAAAAACTTTCAAAACATCTGCCGCCGGTTGCACCAAGTTTTTTTTACGTTATACTTCTACTTCTACAGGGTTAATGGTTTAAAAATGTATGCGATTTGACAGATTTGACAAGCAAATTACAGTTACTTTATACGAATTCGTAAAAAAATTTTTTGGTGCAACCGACAGCTAATGTTTTAATTACTGATACTTAGAGAAGTTTTGGGCCGATTCAGATTCATAGCCATAGATTTACGGCCGAAATTAATAACCTATCTGTAGATATGGATAGAGCTATCTGAAATAGTTACCTAGGATACTGGCTTCGTTGCCTAGCAACCGTCGTTATTTTGGTCATATTAACAAAAATATCCTAGGTAACTATCTCAGATAGCCCAATCCATATCTACAGATAGGTTATTAATTTCGGGCGTTAACTAAGTCGTACAAAGCTAAAGCTGCCCACACGCACCATTCGAACCCAGTGACCGATCACTTCCTGCCCTATATAGGTTAAACCAATGCAAATATTCAACAGGCGTCGTATGCCACGCTGTTTTGACTAGACTTACGAAATTCCACGTTTTTGGCGTTTGTAAACCTATTTTCTAAACAAAGACTGAAGTGACCGTGACTGACTAAACATTGAATAGCATTTTTTACTGATTACTGATACTGATACTGATTTTTTAATTGAGAGATATAATCGACCTTGTTTATTGTTACAATTACGTTTATGTATACGGAAAAATATTTTCTTTCAATTTGTATATTCTAGGATGCGAGAAGGTAAGCTTAATGAACGAACTTTTTTAACTCAATGACGACATATCGACTAGGTCTTGACTCAAACATCAGCTTTAGTATGACAAAGTTTTGCAATGTTGATAACATTAAGTGTTATAGAACTTGTACTAATATACACACTAAATATTTCGCACATATACAATTTGTGAAACTTTTTGTGTAATAGATTCTGCCTATGCCAGAAGTAATTAGACGTAGTATTTATTTTACAGACATATTTGTAAATCGCAGTTTTTTTTTTTAAATTGCGACACGCTCAATGACGTTTGTAATAATTTATTGATTCACTGGACAAATATTATCATAAAACACAAATGCGTAACTTTACATAATCTTCACCGAATTCCAAGAAAACGTATTACAAATAGAAAAACATTGTCGTGGCCACTTTTCACTTTCACTTACACCATTTGTATGTCACGTTGGCATCTCACCTCGGTCCTTCAAATAAAAAGAGGGAACTCTATAAAACGTTTAAAAATCAGCGAAATACGTGGGTAGTAACGAATCTTTATTATCCAAATGTTTTGAAAGAAACTAGCGGAAATTACATATGTATAATACAGCTGAAACTATAAGGAAGTTTGCTTTTCGTTAGTGAAGATGCACTAATAAGTTCTGTTGGCAAAAATAATCAGAAATAGCTCGCGTCTGAAATTCAGTATGATTGATTGTGAGCGAGCGGCGCGGGAACATTTTCGGCTCAAAATAAAAAGTTAACAGAAGGACCGCTCCCGCCATTCTCAAAAAGTACTGTAATGTCAGAATTAAAACCTACAGTTGAATCTGGGGGCTAATTGTCTAATTTTAAATCTATCGCAATCGCTTTCAATTCGTAATTTGAAAGTTATTTAGGCCGTCACTATTTGACATTTGAAAGGGATTTTGATCGGGACGCGTTTTAAAAGTTATGGAATAAACGAAATTGAACTGTCTAAGCAATATGACAGACGAAAATATCACAACCACAATACCTCTGAAAGGGGTTGTGATAGATTTTAAATTAGACAATTAGGGGGCTGGTCAGGAGGAGCACGCAGAGATGGAATTAACTTGATACGCTGGTTGAAAGTTTAAAACTCTTGGCTAGTTGTTAAGCGCTATACGAAAAAGAACGTACTTTTTGTTATAAAACTATAGGACTGTTAGGTATGTTACAAATCTGGTAATATGATATATATTTCTTTATACCTTTATCTTGATTTGTAAAGTTTCAGAAACACGATTTCATGATTTTGCCACGACAATTTTTCTTTTCGAAAAAACCTTAAAAATACGAAAATTCAAGATTATTCTTTATTGGAGTTACATATACTGTTGAATATTGGTTTAATTAGTGGACACCAATAATATTCTGATTAATCGCTTTAGTTTTTTACAACGAAGTGATTACGTATTTTTTCGCCTATTCTGCAAAATCGGGTTTGCTCCCGCGCACGTCCTTTTCTCATTGCTATCTCGCTTCAGTCCCATATATAGCGCCTTAATAACAAAATACCTATTCTTGATTGCCATGTCTATAAAAGCGCCTTATTTATTTTGAGAATCGCAACTGAATACTACTGATAGTGCCTAAGAATGCCTGTTACGTAACCTCCTTCCTTTATTGCGTGCGTGCGCGTCCGAGCACTGATCCTAGCGCCAACTCATAGCGCAGTATTGTTCAAATCAAATCAAATCAAATCAAATCAATATCATTTATTCAGTCTAGGCTTATGCTTACAAGCACTTATGAACGTCAAAGAAGCTACGCCATCGGTTCACAAACCCTACGGCGGGAGACCTTGTAACGAGAAGAAGAATTCAATTTACCATGCTATTTCGTACTACGATCCTTATAAAGTAAGCTTGTTTTTTGACGGAAGTTTGTGATGTCTTCACTCAATTATCTCCTTTGAAGTGTGGAGTGTGTCAACATGATGTTTTCTAAAAGATGAAGCTAAGCCCGCTGGAACGTTAGTAACTTTGTTCTGAGTATTCCTTCTGCCGCATAACGTAATCTGTGTTTTGGGAGGAGCAATGGTAGCATAGCAACACTATTGTATATTTGGTGTGCCCTTGGGGTTGCTCACGGGTCGTCGATGCAGTTGTGTTGTGACCGTTACAGCTTTCCAAGGTGAGGTGAGGAAGTTGTCAAACACAACATTATGCGAAAAAAACTAAAAACTTAAGAGGAAACGATAGAAAGATAGATATTTTGTTTTTTCAAACAGATGAAGGTTAAGAAAATTCGAGTTGTTTTGAGTGGATATTAAAGTTCAGACATATTTCAATTTCATATTTTTATATTTGTTAGATCTTTCTACTGCACCATAAGTATGAGACATTTTTTATTGTTCTCTATACTTAAATGTCTTTTTTTTTAATGTAGGTATTAATTTATGTTAATATTGGTAAATCTAACTCTAGTTCATTTGCTACTTTTTTTTTCAGATTCTTCTCTGAGGTTATTAATTTTGTTTTATACGACAACATAAAATTAGACTTTTATATTACTTTAATGCTGCATCTAGAATAGAACAAATTATTAAAAGAATCAATAAATAAAAGGTTTCACTTCAAACATAACACCAAAGGAAAATCAATACGTTTAATATTAAATACAAATGTGAATATATATATTCGGTTTACTTTCCGCGATAATGTATTTGTAGTATCGAGTTGCGCAGACGCCGCTTTCAAAGAACTGCTACGGCCCAATTTTAATTAAAACATATCTGTTACTTTATTACAAATTTCCGACAAGTCTATTGAAGCTGGTATTCTGTTTCTGAGAAGACAATAACTGCAAATACGGTAAAGATAAACAAAACATTTATTAAACGAAATTGTGCTTCGAGCGCTCAACCTGCTTTAAAAGCGTGTCGGATTCCGAAATTACATTTCGTAAAAAATAGAGATGTTAAACTTAATACAATATATGATATAGGTATATGAATAAATTTTTTTTTCAACTTTTGAACCCACGTTGACACAACTTCCCTTAACTAACATAACTATAGAAAAACCCGCTTGCATCAAAAGACAAGCCAACTGAAAAGATGTAAACAAGGTCAATATAAAAGGCTAACATATTGAATTCTGTTTAATTTTAACCGCCTCTGTGATACAACCACCGGTATTAGACCCAGGGGTCTCGGGTTCGATTCCCAGCAGGGGTACACATTGTATTCGGTTTGGTTGGTGGTAGGACTTGTTGTAAGTCCGCCTGCCTAGCTACCACCATCTTATCTAAGTCTGACGCCATAACAACAGTTTTCAGCATTGTTGTGTTCCGGCAGTTAAAGATAAGATAGCCAGTTCCTCAGTGATTGAGGATTCCGGGCGAGATTCGCTTCCATCTTCAGCCTTATTATTACTTAACAGCATGTATGATGAAGGCTAGGAGAATCCCCGTCGTTCATAAAAAAAAGCATATTTGCTTATTTCGGTTAGCTCTTGAGTTTTAATTAAACCCTTGCGTATACAAGAAATTACAAGATATAAAAGTAGTTCCTATTATCACTGCAAATAAAGGTAGATTCTTTTAACGAACAAAAAAACAAAAGTTTTCCATATGTCATCCATACGTTTTTAACAATCGTTTAAAAGTCTATATCTAGAACCTGACTTAGTAATATTAGATCATCATTCCTTATATCTTAATTATGTAAACACTAATTCGTTTAAATCCGCCTCTAATTAAGAATAAACTGATTTAGCGAAAGCCATTATGCGAACGGCCATTAGCGTAAAATATTTCTGGTAGACCACCCGTGACGACCTTGGCACGCAAATCATGAAAAATATCTCTTCTGTCTTTAGTTTTTTGGGCACATTTTTCTTTGAATATTGTTCCTCAGGCAAACTAATATTTTGTGTTTGTCCAAACAAATAACAAAAGAGGAATGAAATTGTATCTCAAAGACTTGCTATCTTGATATTTCAAGTTGTAATAGCATTAGCGATACGATAACCTCTGTGAGAGCTTTTAATGCAGCTAACTATCTTTATTGCTCCAGTCTATGGGAGATATTGGCATCGACAAGAGAACATTAAAAGCAAATATTGAATGGGCATTGTTCAAATTAATTTATTGTTTTACGGAAGAGGTGATGTAAGCTAGACCTATTTTGGGCTTTAACGGTATTACTTAGGTATTTTTCTGCATTACATTGAAATATCTTCATGACAGAAAAATCCAATCACTTATACGTATATTATGATCATAAGTGTCATATTTTTAAATATCGCGATAATAACCAAACACTATTCAAAGCTATTTAGCATCATCAGAAAAACAAAACTTTTTTGCCTTCCAATTAGCTTCGTTGATTTCTTGTAATTTGCATAGAATAGTTTTAATGAATTGACTTATTGATACTAATGCGAATCTACAAGCTCCAATAAAGCGATCCATTATCACCAATGATGTCTAATAAAGTGATATTAATGAGTTGTTACAACCACCCGTGAAACACGCGAGAGATATACCATTGGTCTTAATATTGAGCATCATGACTAATGATACCGACAAAATATCGAAATATTATTATGTTTTTTTATAATTGGCCTTTGCATTTAAATAAGTTAACCTTTGTCGCAGGCTTTTGTAGCTGTATGTCAAATACGACAAGTTCGCTCTTCGCTATATATTCGCTATATTAGTGAAAAGGGGTCCCCCTTTTCACTTACCTACGCTATCAGCGGGGCTTCTTGAGGGCGGTGACGACGGGCGGGTCGGACGCCCTCCAGATAGACAAAAATATAATAAAACGGAATGAAATAACAAACAATAAGAGAAAAAAGTTTGCATTATGTTTCTACATCTCAACCGAAATAAGTACCTATAAAAACTACGCGATCATGTTTAACCTAAGTTTAGTATTGAGTCGATCGACCGTCAGTCAGTTGCATCACTTGTCCCCGTAAGGCGACCTTTGAGTAATATAATTTATGTCTGTAGCCAACGCTGACCGTCTGCCGTAGTGTCTGAAAACAAGCTAGTAAACTTATACCGACTTAGACACACCTTACTTGCTAGTTTTTTTTTATTTTATGAACGACGACGGGGAGACTCTTAGCCTTCATGTTAATGTTAAGTATTGGTAACGCAGAAGATGGAAGCGAGTCTCTATCTATACCTTCCCACATGTTTAATTACATTTTTTTCTATTTACGACGGTGAGGCTCTTAGCCTTCATCATACCTGATGTTAACCCGTAACTGTAGTCGTGGGTCCATTGGACCCAACTTGATATTTCAAACTCATAATTAAAGCGCTGTGAGTGCGCAGCTCTCCTAACTTCACAGTACCTTCCTAAAGTTGGCTGGTGAGCATGCTGTAAGACAGCCGACTTTCGCTCGATTCTCCAAAGCTGTGGTATTAATTTCGCTTGGGTCCAGTGGACCTACGACTATACAAACATATTAGTTTTTTTTATTTTAATTTCAATGAAACCCGTCTCTAATGGTAACCTAAAACTCGATAGGAACGAAAAGAAAATATTTGTTTTCGGCCTTCTTGTTAAAAGAGCCAAGACCCTTCAGTTATGCACCAAATTTTTTGTAACTAGTCTTTGAACTGAGCTAGTGTCAGAATTTTCGTTTTGGTAGCTATTTCTTGTTTTCTGAGTTTTATAAATCAAAACATGAAAAAAAAATTGAGATTTTTTATTTTATGCATTTTTCAATGCTATTTTTATACTTATGATAAATTTTAAATAGAAAAATATTGGAAAAATAAGTATAAAAAAATTGTTTATTTTTGGCACTAGATTAATATTTTTAATATATTTTTTTAATATCCTAATTTCTTATATGTTTTTTATCTAGTGCATGTTTGAAATATAAATAATGTGTCTATGGCCAATTTTGTTAAACAATATAATTGTTAAAACAGTAATAAGTGATTTGATAAATTTTGATAAACTTAATGTAATTTCAGTTTGGTTACCATTCTAAGTCCACTGGACCAACAACTGTATACGTTATTATTTTTCACAACTACAGTTAAGGGTTAAGTATTATTGGAAGCGAGCCTCTCCCGGAATCCTCAACCACTGAGAAACTGGCTATCTTATCTCTAATATGAGGAATATAAAATATAAGTATTGAAATGTGTTTATCCACAACGACTTGTCGGTCACGATATAGTGACTAATGATGGCTAGCTATAATAGTTAGGACCTATTTTCATTTCTTCTAAGGTTGATGTATATGATAACATTCAACGGCAGTTGTTTATAGCAACGGATAATTACATATATAACCTTTTTGAAGTTAAGTAAGTATATCCTATCTTATAATTAGCTAATGAACGACAACACCACGTACGGACTTACATTTGCACTACGAAAACCGCCGCTATTACGAGCGACGTTAGGCCGCTCTTAAGGTCAAAATGTAAAGCCGTGCGTGCTGTTGACTGTACTTTGCGAAAACTAATTGCAAATTAAACTTATCGATCTATATACTTAATTCAGGTTCGCTAAATTTGTGACGACTCGATAGGGACTTTGGCGCGTAGTACCCGGCCGAGTAAGGTATCAAATTAAAGGTACTCGAGTCTATTTGTTCCGAAAACTATAAAATATACAAAATGTTAAACGTAATGATCACAAACTGTAATTAAAGATTTTCGCATAATTTGGAATTTTTCGTCGATCGACGAACCCGAGTATCGGGTTGTAACCGCCCTAGTGTTACTTTAATACTGCTCACAATCCCCTGCCCGTAGACTATTTACGACGCGCCGATAGAGATACAAGTGATGGCTTGTTTGTGAAACGGTGGCCAAGTCTCTTGGAAGTCGTGGGGATAACAATAAATATAATTACCTAGCGGCTTCGTTTTCACCCGCCTGGTTCCCGTTCCCGTGGGAATATAGGGATAAAAAATATCCTATGAGTTAATCCAGGCTATCTACTATCTATAGGCCAAATTTAATCCAAATCCGTGAGTACTTTTAGCGTGAAAGAGTAATAAATAAACAAACAAACAAAATGACATACTTTCGCATTTATAATATTAAGTAGAAAGTGTCTCGATGTAATATGAAAAATATCAAAAAAGTTTAGAAGTAGGTAATCAGAAAAATATATTTTTATGACACAGCAAAATAATAGTACCTACCTATTTCCTTCCTCCAACACACAAGCTCATTAAAAAATATCCCTGAAAAAGTATCATCATTACAGCACCACTAAATATCTATTAAAATACGTAACAATATGTGAATATCTATCTAAACATAGATTGAGTTTTTATAACTTTTTAATTTTGCATTTTACAATGCTATTTTTATGTAATAAATATTAAACAAGAAAATATACTATAAAAAAGCAACTAGTCTCATGTCGCCCTGACGGGATTCGATGTCTCTGTAGCATAATTGGTTAGTGCAAGGATGCAGGTTCGAATCCCGTCAGGGCGACATGAGACTAGTTGCTTTTTTCTAGTATATTTTCTTGTTTAATATTTATTACATAAAAATAGCATTGTAAAATGCAAAATTAAAAAGTTATAATTAGATGGCTGTTTCATCTTTATCGATAGTCAAACATCTGTAAAGATGTTTCTTTCGAATGCGAGGATATTTCTCTCATTGATGAAGCGACGGTGGCCAACACCGTAGAACGGTGAATATACTAGAAAAATTCGACGTGTCCTCATAGGTCTCTGTAGCATAATTGGTTAGTGCATTGGGCCGGACTCCCAAGGATGCGGGTTCGAATCCCGTCAGGGCGACATGAGACTAGTTGCTTTTTTCTAGTATATTTTCTTGTTTAATATTTATTATAGATTGAGTTTCTTGTGTAATTTTTTTAACTCCGAAAAACTGCACGAATTTAGTATGAACCTTTCAAGAAGAAGCGAAAGTAACTTTTTAGGTAAAACAATGACGAATTTAAGAAAATTTTATCATCGAGCCCATCATTATCCAACTCTTTGATTGTATTGTTATACAGTCGCACGGTCACACGCAATCTTACAAAAACGGCTACGTTGACAAATGCATCCATCCGCATGCATCCGCGTCTAATCTTAAAACTGTCCGCTGTGTGAGAACTGCGTGGTCACATCACTACTAATAAAAATGGCGCCATCATTTTGGCGGTAGTCTAATGTATTATTGTTAAATAATGACCCACATATTGGTCTGAATTAAAACGCGTCTTGTTCCCGCTATCAACGACTTTATTTGCCTGTGGGTGGTATTTGACAGATAAAACTGGCATTACATAACACATACCCACTACTTTTTAACCTTAGCCAGTGACGAAACAATTTCTCAACTGGCTGTCATCTTCGAATTTATGAATGAAAGCTACGATAATATTTGCGGTAAAGCTGAATGTTTATTGCCGGCTATAAACATAAAATCGTTTTATTCTTTCCTTAAATGAGTTTGCTAAGCTTTTGGAAGTTCTCAATTTATTTTATTTGGAGGTCTATTAAACTGTTTTCATACAATTAATAGGAATTACTGGACTACAAACTTTAAAGTATTTCAACTTAATTTAAACTTGCTTTCAAACTTCTTTTCAAAGTAAATCGTCAGATACTAGCTTTTAACTAGCTTTCCGCCACGACTTCATTTGCGTGGATTTCGATTATACCGCGCTCCTTAGATATCTGTTAATTATTTCACGACATAAAGTAGAATATAGTGACTAATATACCTTTATACCACAATTCAATAAATTGGTTCAAAGGATTAAAATTCAAAGTCAAAGTCAATATCATTTATTCAGTCTAGGCTGTTACAAGCACTTATGAACGTCAAAGAAGCTACGCCATCGGTTCACAAACCCTACGGCGGGAGACCTTGTAACGAGAAGAACCGGCAAGAAACTCGTCAAGGTCTGTTTTTTTCTCCCTGTTTTATTTCATACAGAGTCGTCAAATTGAAAAGTGACCTTAACATATCAGTAAGGTCAATTTCCATCACAAAAGGAAAATACTAATTAAAATATTACATTTTATGGTTATTGTAACCGTAAACAATTTTTAACTGGCATAGAAAGACTTGTCTATCATACATTACAACATTTCTCGCATTACAATATTACTATACTGCAAGTTGTGAGGTACATACAGGTCAGTATCAATTTATTTTAGATAAAAATATTTAGGCTTTAAGCACAGCATTAAGATAAGCAGACTGAGGTAGACCCATTTCCGCTGGCGGCACCCGTTCACGAGCATGGCGCATGAACCAACCATCGCTTCGCTCAACCATATTTTAGGGAACGTAACGACCCGCCTCACACGACACCGCCGAAGAAACGTTTGAGTGAGCATGACATACCCAAGCTACCTGTGTTAAAAGTTGAATCTAATACTTAACTAAATATTAATTGAATGACACTACAATTTCGAAAAAATAAAACTATATATTTATGACCAAGCTGTCTCGTCATTCAAGTAATCTTTTATAGTATAATATCCTTTTTTAAGAAGACAATCTTTTACATTCATCTTAAACTTTTCGAAAGGCAAATTAAGCGTGACAATGTAACGGAGACAGACGGACTTATTTTCGCATTCATAATAATAGTATGGATTCCCATTTTGATGCTGAGTCACGTTTAAAAACGTAACAAAATATGATTTACGAGCTTTTGAATAAGACAGACCTATGTGACCCGTGAAATAGCCAAACTGAAACAATTGACTGTCAACAATTTGACGCCATCGTATGACGAAAGAAATAACTCAATGAGCGCACCCAGCCATACATCCAACCGTAAATCGTAATTCTGATTACCGTTTTGACAATCCTAATTCGGCAATTGCGAGTATTTACGTCTATTTTGAAGTCGAGGGAACAAGTGGATTGGTTACGCAATTCTTTTGATGAACATGTGAGTCGTATATGTGTGAAATATATCTTGGTTTTTACACAACCATGTGCTAAAACCCAATTCCAGTGTTTAATAATGATGGCGCAGTGCTACTAATCATACTTACAGTGCTAGGTCGTGGGTTTGATTCCCGCCGGAAAGATATATATATGAAACCAATTCTGCTTATCCTGTATTTGGATACTCATTAGTATATTTTGCAAAAATAATAATAATCATTCCGTTTGGTTCTGATATCCATCACACAAGTACTGTCCAATAGATTTAATAACTATGCATGTTTTTATATGTATAAAAAAATAAATAATCTAAAGCTACTTATTTCAGGATCAAATATTACACAGAATCTTTTCTTTAAATGATTATTGTTTTACAACTTGTAACGAGAAACCAGTTATTGATTTCACAAAGCAAGAAGGAAATGAGAAATAAAGATTCTCGTAGCTTTCACGAAACAAAACACTCTCTCCAAATAAATTTAAAAAAATATTTTACTTTACAAAGAATTCGAAACGAGATTCCAAGATTTTTTGGCGCCATAGCGAGTAATTCAGACATCTTTCTTTCTTGTTTTTTCGCAAATTGATTGACAATATATATTTTTGATTAAAACTGGTGTTTTGACTGGTATGATTGTCAATGCAAATGGACCGACACTATGTTAAATAATTGAAAGAAGGACAGCAATCTAAAAGCAGAGCTATGCTGGTCCCAAATAATACCTACATCAAATACTGTACTGTAGTGGTACCTTAATGAAAACTGAAGCAAATACTTATATGACAGAAAGACTTGTTTGTTTGTACATCGAAACCGAAAATGCATAAGCGAAAAATTCTCCCATCCTTATGGAATGAATTTCCAATTGGTAAGTTGAAAAAATATTTATAACCAAATATTAGGAATCTTGTCTTTTTTTATTGAAACAAAGCGTATCGTTTCCATGTCTTCGAGGACTGGTGGTGGTATAATCACCATTTCCTCAGACGAGTCTGATTGACACACTGACATATAAAAAGTAGTCGCATCAAGATGTCCATGTAATCGTTTCTGGGAATGCAGCGAGATATTCCGCTAAATCGAGTTACCTCTCCGTCATACCAGAATCGGGCTTATCATCTTAACGAGCTTAAAAAGATACTCAACAATTTTTTTTTATAAATAATAAATGATTGTTAACATACTTTGAGTACATTTAAATGTGACGTACTGTTACAACTTACTTGTATTTACGGTAAATAATGTCTTAATTAATTTAAGGAATTGCGATTATGTTTCCGGACAATATCTTAGATCCAACCAAAGCCAGCCCACAAATACACCAGTAAACCCACCAATACACAAAAGGCCCGAGTGTTGGGCTAACATGGCCCGTTCTTCTTATCCATCCACTCATATAGAAGGCCAGTGTCCAAGTAGTGAGAATATAATAAAGGTTGATGATGATGATGATGAAATTTATAGAAAAATGTAGAGCAAAAACAGTTATTTCTATCAAAGACTTTCAAAGTCAACATGAAAAATGAAATATTATTTACCTACGTAAAACAAAATAAAATGAGAATTACCAACGGTTAAGGGGCTGTTTATTTGTTATCGGCATATAAATTGCACCAAGCAACTCACATAAACAATGCATACGTATTTAATTTTAACCGTGATGTTACCGATCGGCTCCCAGTAAACCAATACCATCAGCAAATCGAGGCATGTGTGTGGAGTCATTTTACTGCTGTCACAAAAATAAAACCGCGTAATGTAGGTACGAGTACGTACGCAGCCCTTGAAGGTCGACAAATATCCGGACTGGTTAATGATAATGCTAGAATTAACTTGTTTATAGCATATTTTGTAATAAATCACGTTTATTACCGAGGATGATAATACCGGTAACTGGAAAAACGTAAAATGAATTTTCTACTGAAAAAAAATATCTTCGGCTATTTCTGTTACCTATACCTACGATGAAATAACATTTATTAATTTTAAAATAATTACATAGGTTAATTAAAGAGCGACTCTCACCAACATCACTAAACACATCTAGAGCTAAACATAATTTTAAGTGAAGTCAAAAGTGACATATTATGAAATGAGAGAGACTTATGATGAAAGTTGCCCTAAGTTTCTAAAAAAATATTAAAATCATCAATGTTTTGAAACAATGATGTTAAGATACAATGATGTTATAAGCCATAGTTATAATTTAGCCTGAATTTGATTTGAAAATATTAGTCTCATCGTAATTAAACCCTGTTATAGTCAGAAACAATTTAAGACTTTTTCGAATGTTTAACGTAGTCTATGCTTCACTTAGTCAGTTGCCATAGATAATATTAATCTAAACACGGGATTGTTTAGCCATAACCGCAGATAGAACTATAGCTGCTCTAATGAGAAACTGTTCCATCTCGGAACGATCTCTTTGTAAGAACTCTTGGCTCTCGAGACTCTCGAACTTGTAATCTCGAGTGTGCTCAATGCAGTTTCGAGTGCATAACCAACCGTTTTTTTCTTAGCTACAAAGTTAATCAAAAGTAAACCGAATGCTGTTAGGGCTCAGAATTATTTTACGTTGAACTATTTTGATGCACAAATTCTTGAAACAGATTTCGTAACAAATGCTTTTGGGAGTAAATAATTAAGTTAAACTAAAATTGTTTGCTACCTAATGTAACTTGGTCGAGTGCTTTTGGCGCATTACACATATGAACATACGCGGTACATAATATAAAATGACATCAGTATAAAATATGCCCATGTAAGTGGAATTTAGTTGGGCACATGACAGTTAATACACAGTACACACATCAAAAGAGTCTGCATTCACTCAATGCTTTTCTTACAAAATAACTGTTTTCGTAGAGGGATTATTATTATTATTATTATTATTATAGCAAATTTTTACCGATATTTTAAATATATAGGAACCTTTCAAAAGCTAGAATGTTCAACATACCGTCTGCGTTTTTCATTTATTCACCGACTTCGAAAAGAGGAGGAGGCTCTCAGGTCGACGGTATTTCCTGTGAATTGTTTTATTTTAACTATGCTGGTTTTAAAACTACATATTTTAAAGTTTCATACAATAATGAGCAGAATTTGCAATTTTTTTGTTCAAGACTGTAAAAAGTAAAAACAATACATTTCACAAAAAATAAAAACACAGTCGAAATACTTCTTTTGATGTGTGTAGTCCTGAACCAACGAAATTTTAGTTGTTACAACATTTTTTTATGTGGCATTCGACTTTTTTTTATTGGTTTTCACGGCACTGGGTACTAGGCCCTTTTGTGCCAGTGGCATTCGATGTTACATCAGTGTTACCAGTGCAGTGTGACATATTGTACAATGAATCATTCTCACTTTCCTCAATGACTTTAGCTGGGTGCAGCCAAAAGAATTACCATTGTCAATTGTGCACAAGCAATCGTGTGCATTAGCTTACACGGCCTTATACGATATTATATTATATTCGATACTATCAGCTGCGATAAGCCGATGTTTCATATTACTAACCGCCACTTTATAGGCCAGGTTTTAATGTTACTTAAGCAAGTAATGCTGATGACATCATCGTTGAAAGTGAAGTCCTTGTTCTGTTATTTATGCTTAATCAATGAATACCAACTTTAGTTATTTTAGAATACATTATTAGTTACAAGTATTTTTATTATGTGAACTGTCAACCCAACTGACTAAAATTGCATTGCATGCTGCCCAATGTATCTTTGTCAGAGATTGTAACGCATTACAAAAATGAATTCAGACGCGTATGAGCATACAATATGTTGCATTTGACTGACTGAATTTTTTTATTTAGCTTCAGCCTTTTGGTTGAGTTTACCGTCCAAAGTTAGCGCGATAAAACGTCCTTTTTACCGACTTCAACAAAAAAGGAGGGAGGTACTCAATTCTTTTTTTTTTTTTTTTTGTCTGATGTATGTATACCGATTACTCCGGTGTTGGTGATCCGATTTTAGTTTTTTTATTCGATCGGGTACACTGTCAATTTGGTCCCATATAATTTTAACGAAGATCTGGCTAGTAGTTTTTTCATAATCTTGAAAAATATCAATCACCTTTTGGCAAGTAGTCGTTTACCTAGATGACATTGTTGTGTATGGGCTGATTTTTAGTGTAAGTAACGGCACATGATGTAACTAAAAAATCTGAAATAAAAACATTTTATAAAAAAAAATCAAACCGACTTCAAAAAGTAAAAAAATAAAACTTTTGGAGTCGGTGCTAGCTAGCTAAGGCCAAAAAAATATATAGTTAATAGAAGTGCAATGTAGAATGCCCTGGCTGGCACCGACTCCAAAAGTTTTATTTTTTACTTTTTGAAGTCGGTTTGATTTTTTTTTATAAAATGTGTTTTGTTTTATGAGATATGAAACCTAAATAAGATTCTAATTGAAAAAATAGTTATATTTTCAGTAATATGTGGGTTTAAATAAATGAAAGTGAGTACTGGTCGACCACACAATACTTAGTGCGTCCACCTTGCTAGGCACACGAGCGACTGCGCATGCGGTCGCCTCGCGTTACACGCAGACTTTAGAGGCATTACTTTTATAAAACATCGATAGTATAAGTAAATAAATTTAAGATATACTTTTTTTAATATAGTTGTATAAATCGTTAAGTCTGATTAGGTTTTTGTATTTTCATTTCTGTCTATCAGCCCTTTGTTTCATGCTTATGACAGGCGTGATGAAATACTTATATGTGTCAATTTAGTTTTCTTGTGAAGCACAAAAGAACAGACGCTTAAAGTTAATCAATTAGTTTAATTGCCATTTTGGTATACACCAAACAATTAATGGTTAACAACAACATCAGCATTAGCAATATCGAAGCCTTCATTCACGTCAAAAATGCTAATATAAAATGAGCTCGCCTACTCATCGGTAGCTTATCAAACTCGCCAATCTATCGATCGATTCGTTAAAGTAAACGCAAATATTATGCGCGTGTTAAAGCGTTTTCTCATTACTCGATTCGATATCGGTAACGAACCCGACACAGATATCATGGGCAAGTAAAATCTATGAGATATATACCTGCGTTTCACTTTGTCCGACCCAATATCGGATATCGGAACCGACACTGTCATACATTTTGCTACATCACCCGATATCAGCTTGCTGATACCGATATCGGATCGAATGATGTTAAAACGCTCTTAGGTTGTTGTTAGGCGTGAATTCAGGCTTCTATCAGGATATTATGCATTCAGATAGTGAAATATGTTTTTAATAATAATTAGGCTGGTTTTAAATGTCACTGACTTTATGCGTATTCAGTGATGGATGATAAATAATAAGTTCAAAAGGTGTCATCGTTCTTCTTCTCTTTGGGCTTATCTTGCTCATAATTTAAAACACATAATTAACAAAATTAAGAGATTTCTACTTATTATCAGGAAATTCCTTATAATGCTCTAACTACAATGTCCGCGGTTTTAGCAGTCGATTTGTATGGTAACATAAACAATTGTATAGGAAGTTTAAACTATTATTCAGAATGTATAAACAACTGCAAACTGTTTGTATACGATAGAAATACTTTTCGCACGTAACTAGGCGCTCTTTGGAATACGTTTATTTTAGACTAACATTAATTACCGACTAAAATAATATACATTATTATATAGATATAAGGCTATTATAAATTACATTCATGATAAATTCCACAGACTTATATCGAGATAGACAAAAAAAGCGCTTTAAATGGTATGAGAAACCAGCGTGTTGCATTTTTGTTACCTACGATGACTTCACGAGCGAGATTTAATGATGTGGAAATGTTATTGACGAGCTCTTGCAAGAAAGCACTGCACAGCTAACCATTTTCGTTTCTGAGGTCCGGTTGCTCGTAGCTCGGTTACGCTAACCTTAGGGTTAAAATATGGTTAAAGTAAAATGAATTAAATGCGTTGTTGAAGCAGCGGTTACTTTAACGAGCAGTCAAATTACAGATTTAACGGCAGTCAAAATAACCAACAAGGTGGAGGTGGTATGAAATTTTGACATTTGTAGAATTTGTAGTTATCGCTTACCTACCGTTTTTAGGTTATTTATTTTAAAATACACTTTAAGCCTTGTTTAATTTCACCGCCACGTAAAATATTTTTGGGCAACTGAATGCGAAGATAACCGACGTATTCTTTTTTTACCGAAGTCAAAATTGACAACAGTTAAATTTTAACTTTAACTTTACTATAATATACGAGCAACCGGACCTGAGTGACGCGTGTTGTCATGGCAAAGGACTCAAGCGAACTGACTTAGATCAGAAAACTTCAACCGTGGATCAAACTTTTGATACGCAAGGTAGTACACTTATACCGTCTATCTGGATATAGGTCTGTGAGTTTTGCTTTTCTGAACTGAAATTTTGTAGGTGTAAAGCGCCCCGTAAACGATCTATTTTTTTGTCATATTTTCGTGTTTGTCAAATTTATTTGAACGTCTGCGGCACTGAGGTACCCATAATGTACACGAGTATATATACCTACGAGTATTATCTATGTTTGATGCGTTTTACTTCCGACAATTTTATTGACAAACGTGTCCGTAAAACAATTGACAAATAAATTTTATCGTTTACCGGGCCTTTTTAGCTAGCCTTCAACTATTAAGTTGTCAAAATAAATATTAAGCTAAAACTCAACGCAATATCGATATCACAATGTGCCCATCCCTAAATCGATTTAAACACAATAGAAATAGTATCAAATCTCTCGCCACGGTGTAAGGTGGTCCCGTCTATTCCGGTACGAACATAAACTTTTTGTATGCAATCAAATGTTGGCGGGATGCGGTCAGTGCCATGTTTGGTCATTTTATAGAGAATTAAAAGCGGTCGGTTATTTATCTTACTGAACGAATACACTCGCGATTAACCCTAGACGCTGAGTTAAGATAACTATGAAACGAAGTTTTTCTTCAATCGCAAATAAGTAATTATTATTAACTCTTAAAAATACCTGCAACGCGATTTAAATTTTAACACCTCATTAGAACATCCCCGTTCAACATATACATATAATTAAATTGGTATATAATATGTATTGTTATGCGTATAATTTTGAACTTACAAACCTTTTCATTATCGCTATCGTAAATAGCACCAGTTAAATATAACTAATGAAAACCTTCTACAAGGTTAAATTGTAATTCAATCGTGATGCCAGCTAAGTAATGTTGCCATAAAATCAATTTATAGCAACCATACAAATACAAATTACCGCAATATTTTCCCATAAATATTGTTAACGGAGCCTTTTATAAGCTTGTACGACTAGGAAACACCATCTAGTCCGCGGAAGACAAACATGAATAATTCAGACATCGCTCGAAACTCACAAAGATAGACTATCTATCGTTATATGACAATTTCCAACCACCAACTGAAGAAATAATATGAGATCCTAAGTACGGGGAAACGTTTTTGGGCAAGAAATGAAAGAATCTAGATATGTATTAAGTTAGTTCAGACGTTTCAGAAGACATTTTGGTGGTCCAGCTAACGCTCCTTCTGTTTAGGACCCAAGACCGTTTAAATTCCATAGCTTACTTCCCACTTTATTTCATCAATGCGAGCTTTTCGCCGACCTTGTTCAGGTAAATACTATTTTATACTTGACAAAAATAACCATTTCTGAGAGTCCGAAAAATATATATTTTCTAGTATAAAATTTTACTTTAAAAAGTAGCATTCTTTAAACGGTTATAAATGCACTATTTCTAATACTTTAAACGACAAGTATTAGAAATAGTGCATTTATAACCAATGTAGTAATATTAATAATGATGCAAAAGATGAAATTCCACTCGATTTCTCCATTGCACCAGTAGAGAGAAATGCTCAAACACAGACTTATGATTTATGGTGGCGGTGGACAGCAAAATAGAGCCATAAGTTGTGAACTCATTTTCCCATCGGCCTGACATCAGGCATAAAGGTCTCATTACACGGGTAAGAAACAACTGCACTTTAATTCAGTTTTTGAAAGAAAGAAAGAAAGAAAGTTTGAGTGATCTTGTACTGCAATTCGAGGCAGATGGATCATTATTTGACCCTCACTGTGCATATAGTGCTATCTAGCCTCTTAATTCAGGATACCTTTTTAAAAATGTGCAACGAATATATGTGCTTGATATACTTAGAGGATTTAATATTAATATTTTCTCTACCATTGCGCATTTATAGTAAAATTCCAAATCTAAATTACTAATTTGTTAACTTAGTTGTTACATGAAATTCCGGATGAGATATCCTCGATTTACGAGTTTGTAAAGATATTACCTACATTTAACATTCAAAATAGGTATAATCCGTCTTGGCATCTTAATGGAGCTGCCAAAATTAAGGTCAAGTCAATAAAAAAATTAAACCAAGAATAAATAAAACTTTTATAATGTTAAAATATTTTATAATTCCTTTTATTTTTTTTTTTTTTTTTTTTTTTATTAATTTATTCATGACCTGGATACAAAGTCCTTCAGTCGCATACATATTATTATAGTAGGTACAAGAGGTAATCAATTTCAACTTAAATCTTGAGAACAATATAAATAACAAAGAGAAAAATTGATTGAAAAAACCTGACAAAACACTTTTGACATGTAAAACAAAAAAAAAAAAACGACAACTACATACATAAAATACTAACTTAACAATTAAAGTATTGTTTCATAAACTTAAATTTTCTCTACACTATTTACAATATATTTATACAAAGGAATAAAAAAGTCAGTATTGCTAAGAATGTCTTGAACGCGGCGGGGTACACTGATTCGGTTTTGAACTGAAACGAAACTGTCAATGTCACTGAGCATTATTGACCGTTGGTTGGTAAACTTTGAACAATTGAAAACAATGTGTTGTAAATCAGCATCATCTTCAGTACAGCAGTGTGGACATTGTGCATTATTGTAAACCTTGATTCTGTATAGATGCGTTGGAACCAAACAGTGGCCGAGTCTCATTCTTGTGAGAACTGTAATAAATCTTCGGTTTTTTTTAGGATCACCTTTAACATACCAAGGATTAACTGGTAAGTCTTTCTGTATTTCAGCATACCACCTGCCTTTAGTTTCTAACGTAGTGTTCCAATAGTCATTCCACAACTTCCTAATATTTTCCTTGAAGTAAACATAGTAATCAGTAAACGGAAGTTGAAGAGTATGAGTGTGGTCTTGATCATGTTCCATGTGTGTCAAACTGTCGGCAATCTCATTTCCTTCTATGCCACTGTGGGAGGGAACCCAAACAAATTCTACATTTATACCTAGGTTAATAAAATTTTCTATCATACTAAGAATTTTACACAGAATAAAGCTAGATTTGTAAGATGAGGGTCCATCAAATAAAGAAGTTAGTACACTTTTAGAATCAGTTATTACTAAAATATTTACACTATTTACATTATTCTTTATATACATTAAAGATTGCAGAATAGCATAACTTTCAGCTGTGAATATGCTAGAATTGTTATTTAATTTGATACACTCACAGTAATTAGCTTGAGGGTCATAAAATGCTGATCTAACATTATGTTTGTCTTTAGAACCATCTGTGTATATAAAGTAACTATCATCCCTATTATTTTTAAATTCTATAAAATCATATTGATTAGATATTATATCTAAGTGGATCTTATTTCTATCATAATTAACAAGACTATTGTAAGAGCATTCATAAATAGGCCATTTATTACATTTGTATGTATTTTGTGATTTAGTTTTAACATTGCTATAAATTTGTATGATTTCAGTACCAGAAAGAAGTGACTGTGGAGTTAGACTAGAACCTGCCATGGAGTGTAACAGTTCTGTCATTTTACTGAGTTTCAAATTTAAACAATTGTCAGAGGATAAAGTTTTTAACAAGAATCTCTCAGCTAACTGGAGACGCCTAATAAATAAAGGAGGTATGCAAGTTTCTACTTCTAATGAGTTAATAGGGGTGGAGCGCATTGCTCCGCAAATTAGTCTAAGACCTATATTTTGTATAACATCTAATTTCCTGAGATGGGTGGTACTAGCATTCAAGTAGGCTAAACTACTATAATCAAAATGGCTTCTGACTATACTTTTATACAGCATGGTCATAGTCTTAGGGTCTGAACCCCAATAAGTACCTGCCAAATGCCGTAAGAGATTAATAGCTTTCATGGCCTTTTTACTGATATAGTCAATGTGTTTATCAAATTTTAATTGTGTGTCGATAATAACTCCCAAAAATTTATATTGAGTGACAGTAGGTATTTCAGTGTTATTGTATTTAATTTTTATATCGGAATAATTTTTACTAAAAGTTAAAACTGAACTTTTCTCTGGACTTACATCTAATTTAAGTTTATCATGGTAATATGTATACAGTTGTTTTAGAGCATTATTAATATTGCTTTTTGCTATATCTATATTTTGGTTAGAACTGTATAAAAGCAAGTCATCTGCAAACTGCAAAATATTAACATTATCTGTATTTACATGTTTTAATATTTCTGATGTGTATAAGTTGTATAATAAAGGAGAAAGTGTAGCACCTTGCATAGTTCCTTTATTAGCTACACTAGGACCATGCAGCTTGTTATTGTACTTTACATAAATGGTTCTGTCCCTTAGAAATTTAAACAGCCATTGTAGTACAGGTCCTGTTACTCCTATATCATGTAGTACTTGGATAAGCTCTTCTATATTGACATTGTCAAAAGCACCCTTAATGTCTAAGAAGACACAAACCATGTTAGAATTACTTAATTTAACTTCTTTAATATCATGTATTAATGATACAAAGCTTTCAGAGCAACTTTTACCCTTTCTAAACCCATGTTGCACCTCAGGAATTAGATTATTACTTTCTGAAAAGTAGTCTAAACGTAACTTTATCATGTTTTCAAATAATTTTCCCAAACAAGATGATAATGATATTGGTCTGTATGAAGATGAAATATTTTCTGGCTTATTCGGCTTTAATATGGGAACAACACATTGAGTTTTCCAAGCTTCAGGTATGATGAGATCTTGCCATAATTTATTAAAAATGCAGAGTAATATGTTTTGCGCATTTGGATGTAACTTTTTTATTAATATATATGGAATATTATCCAAACCTGGTGTTGTGTTCTTTCTAGTTTGTAATGACTTAGTTAGCTCATTAAAAGTAAATGGTTCGTTCAGAAATGAATTTATTGTATTTTCATCAGCACTATTGAATAATGAAAAAAGTCTATCTTCATTGAAATTGTTACTGCTGGATAAATTGTCTAAAAAGCCAGGAACCCATTCATCATCAAAGTTTTTATTATGGTTGTTACTCCCAATTTTTTTGAATTTTTTAATGTAATTCCATATTCTTGAAACAGGTGTCATTCTATTAAAACTACTACATAAATTTTTCCAAGATTCTGAGCTCTCATTTTTTATAATGAATTTCTTTTGAGCATCTAATTTTTTATATTGTATATAATTGTCAATGGAGGGATTAAGTTTGTATTCATGTAATGCCTCTTTTGAAGACTTAATAGCATCTTCACATTTTGGATTCCACCAAGGAGAAGGCTTTCTATGGATGTTTTGATTTATATTTTGTCTTTTAGGGATGGTTAGGTCCCTTAAATCATTTAAAATATTTACAAAACTATTATACACTTCTAGACTATCTTCATTTTTAATGTCTAATTCAGAAAACAGAGTTTCAGATAGGGTATAAAATTCTGGCCAGTTAGCTTTATTATAGATATATTTTTCTTCCACAGGACCCACTTCATATTGGGATGGTTGGACATTCAAATGAAGAGATACTAAGAGATACTGGGTAATGGTAGCTGCCTAAGGGATCATCCTGAACATACCAGTCACACAAATGAGCAATGGAGGGACTAACAAGAGTAATATCTATTGCTGAAGCTTGTCTATTAGGATGTGGACAAGTTGTTGGTGTGCCATCATTTACAATGCATAGATCTAATTCATCTATTAAATTATACAAATTGTTTCCCCTATTATTATTACTGTTGCAACCAAAACTAATATGATGTGCATTAAAGTCACCCATAATTATGCAAGGTTTGGGAATATTATTTAAAATGTTTCTTAACTTATTAGTGTCAAATCTGCCACTATGAGGTGGACAATAAACACAAAGAACTGTAATATCTCCGGACTGTGTCTTAATACTTACTGCTATATTTTGAATGGTTTCATGGAAGTTTGTATTCAACAAATTATATTTCAAACCATGTTTAATGAGAATACCTACACCATTGTGTTTACTAATTGAGTTTTTGTAAATAAAATTGTAGTTAGGAAAATTTGGAATTACTGATTTATCGGTGAACCAAGTTTCATTTAGCAAGCAAATGTCAACTTGTTTACCTATAAGTAACTTCTGTAAAAGTGTTTTTTTGCTCTTTAAACTTTGTATATTAAACTGGACTAAATGTAAATAATTATCCATTAAATTAAATTTGATATTAATATCTCTTTAATTTTCTTAGTAGTTAAGGGAACTTTGCTATCATTTTTATTACCTAGAGCTATTAAAGATTTTACAATGGCATTCAAAATAATTTCGTTATTAGCTATTTTATTAACATCTAATTGTACATCATTATTTATATTACTTACTCTGTTTAAAGGAGGGTAGGATTTCGTGTCACTAGGGGCTGGTGGAGAACTCACCACAGCGGCATAGTTTTGTGTAGAGTACTTCCTCTTATTTTCTTCAAATTTCTGCTTTTTAATGGGACAGTCTCTAGATATAGCCAAGTGGTTGCCTCCACAGTTGATGCATACAATTTCCTCCACGTCACACTCCTTATACGAATGCTGTCCAGCACATGATGAGCACATCTGTGAACCTCTACAAACTTTGGCTGAATGATTGAATTTAAGGCATTTAAAACATTGCAGGACAGGTGGTATGTATTGGTGAATCGGATAACGGAATAATTGGATATAAGCATACTGGGGTAAGGTTGTTGATGCAAAGGTGACAGCGACAGTGGTTAAGGGTATCAGAGTATTATCTGTTTTTTTCATAAATCTTTTGATGGAAATTACTTCAGCATCACAAACAATATTTTTATAAATCTCTTCATTTGACATATCTTTGGGTACGTACCTCAGTATACCAATCTTTTCCGTTAGATAAGATGGGACGAATGCCCTCATTTTGTTCTTTGACAAGAAATCATCCATTTTTAAAAAGTAGTTTGCAGACGTGGCTTTCCTGAATGTTACTCCGATCTTATGTGCATTAATTCTATGCACACCAGTGATATCTTTAACATTTTCGCTGAAGAGTCTGGTTAAAATAATTGGGTTTTTATTCCCTAATCTCTCTTGATCGGTAGATTCTACATAAACCGTGAAGTCTCCCGAGCTGTTTTCTATGAATAGTCTCTTATAGTTCGGTTTAGTATAAATTTTATACTTATCGGTTTGTTGCGATGCCGATGGAGCGCTGGAAACATGCTCGCGTTTCCTCTTTCTTTTTTCCGCAGGGTCCTCCCCATCGCTAGGGGGACCCATTTTAAGTTTGTTTTACGTCTTCTGGTGTGGATTTGTGTAATTACGCCGTGAAAATTAACTTTAATTGACAAAGAAAATTTAAAGCTGCCGCTCTGTTTGACTTCCCGCCAAAAAGTCCTTATAATTCCTGTCGAGCTGGTGTGGTAAGGTGTTAAGAAAATTGTTCGAGAAACTAGATTGCTCCTTTTACTGTCAGTGAAAGGCATAACAATGGGATGTGTGTCAAAATGTCGCTTAATAGAAAAGATGTTTACTTATATGAAATAAACATAAAATACGTATAGGTAACAGTCAAAGAATGTGTACAATTTCATTTTGTTTATGCATCTTTTTGACAGTAGTATTGTTTGCTAAGTTGTATTATAGGTATATTATTTGTTATGTTATGCAAGTATAATATAGGTAGTAACCGTAATTTTAAGAGTTATTCTAAAGATTCCTTTCAAAGATTCACTTTAACCTATTCTTTAATAAGCACCTCGACCTCACTAGAAACTGGAAATAAACACCGATGGATTAATGCGTTTACATGTTGTGAATAATTTGTACACACTCGTGCTGATATGATGATTAAAAATATGTAGAGCCTTCTCGAAATTATATACGATTTAAAAAAAAACTCTTTTTTACTGTGTTATGTAGGCAATTTCAGCATAGGCATGCTTGATCATTGAAATCTATTATACCGTGTATTTATGTTTAGGGTTGGATTGTCGGTGATTTTTGTGTTTTTAACCGACTTCAAAAAAAGAAGGAGGTTCTCAAGTCGATATTATATTTTTTTTTATGTAAGTATGTTTAATGTAACATCGTCAGTTAAATAATTAATTTTTTTTATCAGAAAGAACATAGTTCAAGTGTGATCCCATATAAATTTTACGAAGATCTGGCTAGTACTTTTTTCATAATACTGAAAAGTAAAGAGTAGTCGTTTACCTATTTATAGATGACATCATTGTTGTGTGTGGGCTGATTTTACGTGTAAGTAACGGCAAATGATGTAACAAAAAATGTTAAATAAAAAACTTTTTATAAAAAGAAATAATTAAGAATAATTTTTGAAGTCGGTTTTATATTTTTTATAAAAGTTATTGGTCGTATCTATCACATTCGTTTTTATACTCCACAACTCTCTTTTCGTTTCACTTATTCAAAAAGTGATTAGGTAAAATAAGTTTGAATTAACGACTAGGACTAACTTTATAAAAGCAGTCGGCGGTGGGACGAGTTTCTCTAGTCTATAAAACAGAAAATTGAATTTAATATGTTCGCAACCGATACTTAAGTGCAATACACCTAGTTGCGAGCGAGATTGACTTCGCTCTCAATGAATATGTAACAGATGTCATCTGTTGCAACGCCCATGTACGCGAAAATAGATACTTAAGTGACAAATAAGAAAAATTGCTGCAAAATTTCATTGCTGCATTCATCATACATGTTGAGTTATTCTGACGGTGGAATCGCGTTTCTCCCGGAATCCTCAACCACAGAGAAGCTGGCAATATTATCTATCTAAATTGCCGGAACACAAATGCTGAAAACATTGTTATTTATTTAGAATTTGAATGATGACTGTTCCTAATATTGCCTGGGTATGGGTACTTTCAAATCTACACAAATATTGAGGTTTTGTAAGTTTGTTTGTGTTAAGTTATTTCTGAAACTACTGAACTGATATTGAGCATTCTTTCAGCAGTAGAAAGCTACATGCTTCCTGAGTAATAAAGTATAGTAAGTAGTAGTACAAAGTAAGTAAGTACTCGTTCTTGTTTCATTGTGAGATAATTTCACAACAGGTAAAAATGTTTGTCACCCAGCAAACACTGGTCAACTAATTCAGTTATTACTAGTAATAATCTGTGGTATAAGTTAATAGATAAAAACTATGAGCTAACATAAATCCAAGGTTCAAAAAGGCTAACAATAACCGTTCAAACAACCGTGAAAATCCGACTAGACAAGACAACGCGTATTATTAAACGAGCGGCGACTTCAAACGTGGACGGAAATTGAAAATGCAGCGTAGCAAACGCGCTAACCACTTATGCAGTCACGTTGTTATTTTTAATGTAATTGGTTACAAGTGTGCACTGCAATCTTTATGAAATCACTGCTTAGATTTTTGCACATAAGTACTATTCATTTACACTTGCGTTTTCACTACGACCGTTACAAACCCGATCCATATCTCTGAAAACACGGATCTAAAAACCTCGGATATTTGGGATCTCTGATCTATAATTCAGGGGCCACCTTTTTGACATAAGTACGTCATTTTACGCTGAACTATATCACAACGTTCACCTCTTTAATAATGAGTCTTTATTTGACTAAATATGAGTGTCTATACAAATAATACTATGGCTACCTTGGTCCGCCAATAAACATCTCCGGAATGAGATTTATGGATGACGGGGAGAAAATTAGCGCGTAAACTAACATACAAATAGTTCTTAATATGCTGCCATGCCCGTGACATAAGACACTGCTTTATCCCCTTGGTGCTTAATCTACTATTGATCCATCTTATCCATATCGTATTAATTTTTAAACTGGCGATATTTCATCTCTTTGTTTATTACCAAGTTCAAAAGTAAACCTAGTTAAATCATAAACGGAATGCGGTGCATCGCATTATTCATGAGAGCACACGATTCTATCAATTGCAATTGCAACAGATGCACTCTGCACGCGACCAGTCATTCATCTCAAAAGCATTTCTCATTGAATCAGTAATTTCACAGCTGGATCATAATGTAGTAGCCGTTTTTTACAGTCAGATTTTTGTTTTGTGCTGCGTTCACATGATGATATCCAATTCAATCATTGCCAGAGCCAGAAGAATAAATACATAATTATTTGCCAATAATTTCTAATCGTTTCTAGCTACGCAGGCAGATACAAGAGTTTAACAGAACAGCTAGTATAAAGTTTTATAAAAGAAATAGACGTCACAAAACTATAATGATTTAAAAACATCAACATCAATATTTGCAACTAATTTTATTCCTCGGCCTAATGACGGTTTCGCCACAGTCAAGGATGTGGATTTCATCAAGAAACTTATTGCTTGTTCCTCGTTCACGTTATACAACAACAACTTTAGATCTGGATCAATTAATAATTTTAGAAACCTTATTGATTTTGTTAAATTGATTTTGGAAACCATATCTTTCGTAAAATTAAAAAGAATTTCCGCTTTGAATTTCCCGAAAGTAAACAATATTTATTACTTTTCGCTAACCGAGTTTCGTAAGGAAAGTAAATTAGAATCCTACACAATTCTTGAGCGTAAACTGCCCCACATTTTATTAATAAGACTTCCAGTGTGCACACAGCGGCGTATATCCAGGTTAGAAAGTAGGTAGTGAAATCTAGATTTAGGCAGTAAAAGTCTTAACGGGACATAAAGTGTAGAACAAACCTATTTATGGATGGGGTTTATTGTTCCTCGAATATGACGGTGGGACATTCAGTTGCTATGTGGCCGCCGCCGCCGCCACCGAGAGGAATGTTTCGTGACAGCAAAATAGGACCTTAGCTTTCACGGTACATTGTGCTTAGAATTTATTGTGAGTATTGGGGGCTTGATACTACGATATCAATACATTCATTTAAAAAACTAAGATAATTTTTAAATGTAAATTAATCGTTGATCAGCCCAGTGCTGAAAAAAATACTGACATAATAAATTACCGAGTTTTTTCTTCGTACCAAGGGTTGTGGGGTGATTTCTGAACATCAGCTCTTGCAAATAATCAAAATTGAATATTTATAAAGCGATAAAACTTTGAAATAAAACAACTTTTACGGATATCAAACGCGCTATATTTCCACGAACTAAGTTGTAATTGTCCGTATTTTTAGGTTTTTAGGGGTTTTTTTATTTTCCCGACGTTTCGGCACCTTTACAGCTGCCGTGGTCACGGGATGATAAGTTCGTGGAAATATAGCGCGTTTGATATCCGTAAAAGTTGTTTTATTTCAATGAACAGTGCGCGATAAAACTATCTTAAACATTAACTAAAGTGAAGTATCTCGAAACAAAGTTTTTGGTAAAATCCGCATAGTAGTTTTTGGTAGAAAAGCGACCACACCAGCAGATAAAAATTTCAAAAGCGCCGTTGTGTACAAAACCCGTGGCAAGGCATAGTTAAAAAAAATAACAGCTTCTGTTTAATTACTTTCTTTACTATTTTTATAGTGTATAGTATTTATTGAAATTAACTGAACTTTTTTTGTTTGTTACAGGTTTAGATTGGCGTTTAAATTTAGTGACCCTCACTCCAAAATGATAACATCTCAGTCAGTTCAAGTTTGTTTGTTTAAAGTGACATAATCGAGCAGTGATAGCACAGTGATAGTGTTTGTGAAATCTTTAAAGAGAACAGTAATAGTGGACTTTAATAAATCAATAAAAATGGAAGCTCTAGAACGAAGGTTGGTGGTAGCAGCTGCTGCTGTTTTCATAGTGTTTTCTTCACAATGTAAGTACAAAAAACTTTTTATTGTTTTTCTTTTTTAGTGAAAACAATTTAAAAGTAAGAGCAAAACGTCATTCAGAATAAGACTGATAAATTTATTTAGCTAAAGAGTGTAGTAAGTTTCGAATTCGAGAGAAACTTTAACGAAATTCGAACAAAAACGTAAAATCTTTCATTAGTAAGTATCTATGTTTTGTAGTGCTGAAATAACTGTAAGCATACATGTAAGTACATTTGAAATACCAATAGAAACCGATACATAAATATTTAAAACATCCAGTTTTTCATTAAATTGGCAAAACTTAAAATGTCATCAAGTGTTTGTTCGAATCCCAAGGTCTTATAACAGGTTTACGCATAGCCATGCTATTCGATGTTTGGCGGTCACCATCACTTATTTGGGCAGCTACTGAATCACTTCATCTGATGAACGACAACGATTATAATAGACTGTAATTTTCGACGAGACAGCCATAAATCACTGCGCAGGAGAAATAAATATAGTATGGGAGAAAATTATTTTGATAAAAAAAAACCATGTGTCGTTTGATGTCCTTACTCAATGATTTATGAATTTATTAATATCTTTATAATTGGTTTAAATTTGGCATTCACAAAGTTAATTATTTAACAATTTTTGCTTTTTCAATGCTATTTTTATACTTATGATAAATAAAAAAATATTGCAAAAAAAAAAATTAAGTTAAATGCTAAAAAAACTAGACAGTTGTTGTTGCCAAGTTGTTGTTTCTAGTCATTGATTATGTTTTAATTACAATGTTATTATAAACCGCCAATGACCCTATGTGAGTTTTGACGAGAGTATCAGCCCCTAGTTTACAAGTGACTGTAAGTGGACCAACGGCTCTTTTGGTGAACTTTTGGACAAACATCTCGTCACCATCCACAAAGTCACGAATCGAACTTCGCCAAGTCACTGTGCCATTGACTTCCTCATTCATGTTACGGGGCAAAACCGCTAGAGAGTGGAATTCCCTGCCTGCATCTGAATCCCCGCAGCCAACAGCCCAGCGGGGTTATTGCCTATCCTTGCAATAGCAATGCGACAGCGATAAATCACGTATCACATTGATACGTGCGGTTGCAATGATAACCCCGCTGGTATATTTAAAGCTCGAGTGAATAGGCATTTTCTAGGCAAGCTCGCTCCATCTTCGGCCTCCTCTTAATCTTTGATCCAGAATGAGGTCAAAAGTAAGCTTATTTAATATTTAAAAAAAACTCTCTTAAGCCTCATCAAAGTGCTCAGACAAGTCATAGGACTATCGCCAAACTCTCCGCTATCCTCTACAACTTTAAATTTCCCATGCGCAGGCGGCGTCACGTGGGCGCACCGCAACTCCACTCGGATGTCGTACGTGTGCCCGCCCAGCTTCATCCGCCTCGGCCACAGCTGCTACTACTTCAGCGACAACAAGGCCACGTGGCAGAACGCACTGTTCTCTTGCAAGGTAAGATATTTTAAGCATACTTTTCCATTTTCTACAAAAATCCGAGTCCCTATTTTGATTTGTCCAGTCAATTGTCTGAATTGTCTCTTTTCTACTCATTATACAAAGGAAAAGGGATGGCATCATAGCCTGAAAGCCTATGAAAAGCCTGAAAATATGAGATCTTAATAGGGCGGAAATAGTAGATATACAATTGGGGAAAACGTCTAAGAACCAATTTAAATTTTTACGCCAACAGGTAGACTACTCGTAAACTATTATCTCTCTCTCTTGGTCGGTTTTTGAATTGAATATTTCAAGTTGAGAACGTTAATAACTACACAATAATGTAGGTCACCACAGGTATATGCTGCATCATAGTACGAATGAATGAGCACTGCAAATAGTAAAACCGCGAAGCTGACTCAATGAAATACAAACAAGGACGAAATATGAATAAAGTTGACGTGCCTTCAAGATAACCTGACTCATTTGAGTGCACCTATGCACACAGAGTAAGCTGTGGTTGCCGATGCGCGATATTAAGTTTTTAAAGTAATATTTGAAGGTTAGTTAGGAACTATTTATTTAATTTTTTTATTCACTACGGTGAGACTCTTAGCCTTCATCATACCTGATGTTAAGTATTGATAAGGCTGAAGATGGATGCGAGCCTCTCCCGGAATCCTTAGAACCACTGAAGAACTGGCTTTCTTATCTCTAACTGCCGGAACACAACAATGCTGAAAACATAATTGTTATGGCGTCAGACTTAGATAAGATGGTAGTAGCTAGCCAGAGGGACTCACAACAAGTCCTACCACCAACCAAATGTATGTTGAAAATCAACCAACCGAAAAAAACAACTCTTGAAAAGATTTATTCACTATCGCAAAAGTAAAACAAATGTAAAAATTTAGTATATCTACAAATTAATATATGAATGCATAGCATATGTGCATAGAATGAAAAAAATGTAATGGTTTACAATTCTCTTTTACAAAAACAAAATTTTATCTGAGTTAAGTTTGGCTTTTTGTTTTCTAAACTTTTCAAAATTCAAAAAGATTTTTATTTCAATTTCTAGTAAGCACGATTATTGTTTTAAAAAGGGCCCGGTTAACGATTAAAATTAACTGACAAACGTGTTTGATAAACAAACACTTTTGTCAAATTTCGGATCAAATAAATTTGACAAACACGAAAATCTGACGGAAATTTGACAGAAAATTTTATTACATAAGCATAATGTATACTGAGATGAGCACATTGTTGACATCACACGACGTTACGCAACTTTTATTCATTTTTGTGCTCTTAATTTTTTTTTTATCAGATAGACATATCGGGTCTAATAACTAGATAATTGATAGTTATTAACCGAAGACGCGAGAAACTCGATTTGGAGGCAGACGCCAGCTCAATTAGCAATGTCGATGATAACATTTTATTTAATATCAATATTTACACCCACATTCTAAGTCGTTCCTCCAAAACTTACTCGACCTCGACTTAACGAAACCTCATTGAAAACCTCTTCGAAATTCTCCTCGAAGTCGGTATTCTAAGTCATAACTCCGTAAGAACCTGGAGGAGCCAAAGAGTACGTAGCCACTCCGTGTTAGGCCTAGCGCACCCTACCATTTTTACCCACGACGATGTTGAGTGGAGTGTAAAAAGGTTTTAGAGGAACGACTTAGAATATGGGGGTTAGATTCGTACCAATTTGATAAAAAATATGTGACAAACTATGCATAGGTATCGGCCACTGACCTTTATTATGACTTCCTTTTGTGGGCTTGAATTTACCACCCTGTCATTGACAAATAATAGTAGAAAACGAAAAATATGTCGCGTAATTCCGCAAGAAAAAAATGCAGATGCAGCCCAGTGACACACCTTGCACCTTCAGCACACTCAGCACCGAGTGCAATCTCGGTGCTGAGGTTGGCACGGTCTAACAACTCCTGAGGATGCTCCGTGTGTGGGCGAAACACGTGTAGAGTAGTCGGTGAAGGTGCAAGGTGTGTCACTGGGCTGCATCTGCATTTTTTTCTTGCGGAATTACGCGACATATTTTTCGTTTTCTACTAAGATATGGATTTCCGCCAAGTAACGCCTGATTCTATCAAATATTGACAAATAATCCTATTTCCTACTAATATTAAAAATGCGAAAGTATGTTAGTTTGTTTGCTTGTTTCTTTGTTCCTCTTTCACGAAAAAATACCGGAACGGATTTGGATGAAATTTGGTATGTAGGGACTTCAAGTTGTGGATTAACACATAGGCTACTTTTTATCCCGATATTCCCACGGGAACGGGAACCATACAGGTAAAACCAAGGGCGGCCGCTATTATACGTAAAAAGATTCGATTAAAATAAATTTCCTCCTGAAGGTAATTTAGTATCATTATGCGAACATTATTACCGTGTTTACGTTTATTATTACGTTCGTACTTATTATTACTATTTTTTTTTTAATGATTTACTCTAACGCCACAGTCGTTTGCACATTTACAAACACACAAACACTTTAGCTCTCTCTCTTGAATATATAGAAGAGTGTGTAACATTAATTTGCAACCGTGTATATTTTTAGCTGTGTAGTGTCGGCTTAGAAAAGCACTACCCCCTCTCACCCTGTGGGTGTCGTAAAAGGCGAATAAGGGACTCAGCCTTCAGGAGACGGGCAGCAGCGTCTCCTACAAACTTGGCCACACTGCGATCGCCAACCCGCCTGCCAAGCGTGGCGATTAAGGCAAACCCCTCTTTTGGGTTCCCCAACACCCCAACACCCACTGCTTGGTATAGGCCTCCGCCTATACCCAGCATGTTATGTGGCTGAGACGACGACGACGACGATATTTTTATAAAATACTTTATCAAAGGCAAATTAAGTAATAGTTTCATCGTTGTCACACAATGGGTTTTAACTTTGGATGACTGGAATAATATTAAATGATTTTAGCAAATATGTTTTTAATGGTAATAATCGGTTCTCACATGATGTATAAACGCTTTGAAGGCGCGCTAACATATTCATGTCATAAATTGATTTCCATATAGGGTCATCACAATTTAATTTATCAATATCGCATGATAATACATGCATTGTATGTAAATGGCCACACTTGTTCTGTCTCGCCGCCACAGACAGCCAGTCAGAGGAGATCGATGAGGTATGCATACACTCTAATTAAACTTGACATGACATGGAATATGACAGCTCAGCTTATCAGTGTAGGACCAGCCTTAATATCATTTAGAACTATATCAAATTAATATTGTATCTGAGTAAATGGCATATGCAATTCCGTTATATTATTCCATCCTTAAGTTTGATGAAAAAATGTTAGCTATCCAAAGAAACCTTGCAAACTGAAAATTAATTTATTTGAAATTAAGTTTTTGTGAATTGGGAGCTATTGGACTTTTAGTGACTCATTTGTTTATCGCATTTTTTTTTCAAAAATAACTTAAATGTCTCAATAATGTGTCAAAGTTAAGATGACGATGATGATGATGATGAATGTGCTAATAAATTCAGTTCGATTTTCTAACTGAAAACAATTTTTAATCCAGTTAGGATAATTTAAATAAATGTCAAAACTGTCATTGAGCGCTAATCAAACTATTTGAATAGTTGAACGTTGACAATTAAAAGTTCAACAGTGGCTCTAATTCACTTGTCTAGCACCTGTCAACCGGCTGATTCGAATTTATGGCGGCATTAAAATTAAATGTAACAACCTACTTGCATTATGTCATAAAACAGAATAGTTACCAGATGGACCGCTCCCCGTCATCATCGAAAATAGTTATGTTAGCCGCTTAAATTTGAGATCATGTGCCGCTGGTTGCGAACTGAATCCTGCTTGAAAATGCTTGTGGTTAATTCTTTTAACATTTAGTCATAATCGTATTTCAATAGTAGTGCTTTCAGCGCATCTTAAATACCGTGACCACGGCATTTGAAAAGGTATCGAAACGTCGGGAAATAAAAAAAAACAAAATAACACAAATTATTTAAAATCAGTGTGTTAAAATTAACACGCGATCTAATCTGTAAAATATTTTTTTAGTAATCTATGTAAGTATAGCTTTTTTAAATAAATTTAGTTTCTCAATGTGCAAAAGCAATACATTTGGAATTAAAAATAATAAATATTTCTTACGCTCACACTAATTAACCTAGCCCCAAAGTAAGCACTGCAAGGCTTGTGTTATGGGATACTAAGGTATCGGATATAAATACATATACATACATAAGTATTTATGTGTAGAAATATATATAAACGTCCATGACTCAGGTGCAAATGGTCATATTTATCATACAAACATTTGCACCTACCGAGATTCGAACCCAGAACCTCAGAGTTGGCGACACCTTGCAACCGGTGTACGTACCAATCTACCACGGAGGTCGTCATTGAAACATCAAATTGAAACGTTAATATACTTAATTAGGCTCCTATTAGCGTAACATCAACGTGTACGTGCGAAAAATGGTAATTTGTTCTGAATGGTGTTTCTGCTTGGGCGGTGCTGCCGCTGGCTTACTTGCTTTGTGACTACGAGGCCCAAATGCCCAATATAGCGGCTGTCTCGTTTTGGGTCATACGTCACTGGGGACTCAAGGTCAAGAGTAATTCTGTATTTGTCTAGTAGCAATAGAAACATGTTCAGTAAAACGAGAAGTTGACAAATGTGATGCCTTACATGGAATCTGCAATGTAGGTGTAAGGTTGATTAGTCTTATATTTCATTGCTAGAAGGAGGAATTTATTACGTCATAACAAAGAGGGCCAAAATTGGAGGGTTTGAAATTCCTTTGATCTAATATCATATAAATTAATAAATAAACGAATTTAGTATTTATAGCATATTTTTTGTTTTATGTTCAAGGATTTCTCATTTTCATATGTTGGATAACTAGTTGATCTGAGAGAACAGTAGACCTCGCTTTCGCTTGCAAAGTTAGGGCGGAAATGCTTTAAGCACATAAAGTAATTTGCGCATCAAATGTAACGAAGAAAGTCCACTTTTAAATCGAATTTCCCGTGCTTGACTTTTGAGCAAATTAGGGGTAAAAGTTTTAGTAATTACTCCCGTGACCTTGGTCCTAGTCCTAGGAGGTCGAGACTGGTGTCTACGGGTTGGTCACGCGACGGCGGAAAGAATTGCGTAATGAATTTTCCGTAAAGGTCCAAAGATTGAAATCCGGCCATATATAACGCTACAGCAAACTTTCCCCTCATTAGCTGGCGATAGAATGTTTTCTTATTGTCACAGAATTGTCACAGAACACAGAAAATTATGTTTTCATTCAAAAAATTTAATTCTAGGCTAATACTGTACTAACTAGTTGGCTTAATTTCGTCTCATTTCAACATTATAGCTAAAGTAATACGTAAAATAGTGACATATTTTAACATCAAAAAAAACCACAACAAAAATCTTCTGTCTGTTTACAAATCTGTTACAATAGAAAATCATAAGGTTTATTTTTCATATCCATCTCAACGTAATCTGTCTTCTATCCTTGGCAGTAATCTACTTAAACATACTAAGTAATGAATCTAGCATATTTATCAGCAACACGTCACCATGGTTCTGGTTACCGGTCATTCGGTATTCGAGCAATTTGCATGCGAATGCCGTGGAAATAGATCGTCTACGAACGCATAATGTTATGCAAATACAGATTTCACGGAACATAGACTAGGCTAGATCCTCTAAACAACGTCTGTACAGGTAATTTGGACGTTTTCCTCACCTGCCAGCTGTGATAACAAGTGAATGACGTAATGTACGTAAATGACTTGTAAAACGAAGTCCCTTAAAATATTGTAGCCAAATGCTTGTTAAGGCTAACATTCATTGGAATAATAACTGTTAAGGTGGTACGATTTCCATACAAACAAACATTGCACATTAATTGGTTCATCATACATTAATAATTCATAAATACATGTGCAACTAACTCGTTTTAGTTATTTGTTTGCGCGAAATTATTAAAAAAATGTTCTATCATACATGAGGTATATAAATCCTATAAGTCACACACACATACGTAGAATTATTGAAATTATAAGATATTAGTTTATTCGTGATTTATGTATGAAAGTATTTTTTTTTATTATTTCGCGCAAACAAATAACTGAAACCAGTTAGTTGCGCATGTATTTATGAATTATTAAGGTATGATGAACCAATAATTGTGCAATTTTTGTTTGTATGAAAGACGTACCACCTTAAGTGGCTAGTCATCCCGTGATCGTGATCACAGGGTAGTTTTTTATATGTTATTCAATAGTGGTCGCTTAAGTCGTAAATATAGTCATCCCTAAATTTACACTAGCGGCCGCCAGCGGTTTCACCCGCGTGGTTTCCGTTCCCGTGGGGAAATAGGGATAAAAATTAGCATATGTTTAAATCCAGGCTATCTTCTATGTGTGTGCCGAATTTCATTCAAATTTGTGTAAGTAGTTTTTGCGTGAAAGAGTAACAAACATACAAACATCCTAACAAACTTTCGCATTTATAATATTAGTATAATGGGATAAGTAGGATTCCGTTTAATCTTTTAGTTTTGTTGTGTTGCGTAGCTAAATGACGAATTCCAAATACCCAAGTAATTACAAAAAAAAAAATAGAAACAATACTCTATTGAAGTATGTAGGTACTGCTGTATTTTATTTTTATATTTAATGTTGATAACTTCTATATGACCAAAACAATTAGGCGCAAGATAGCTGAGAAAAAATTAAAAAACATAACTTAAAACCTTTTTTTATCATCACTGTAGCGCTTATCAAAGGTTAATCAGATAATACAAGAAGGGCGGTGATAGAAATGTGCTGCAGGTGTCAAAAGTGCAAAACCACATTCCTGTCATGTGCCTAATTGTCTTGGTCGTGTTTGCCATGGTGTCTATCCGCTTAATATTTTTTACCACATTTATGTAATATATAATTGCTTTTGCTTTACCACCTACAATAAAATAGTAGTTTATTACTGAGATTAGAAAGCTAAATCAATCGTAATAGATTGCATAATTTGCTTAAAGGTTAATAATAATCATAACTTCAACGATCGCAATACAACTTGACAATTTTAAAGATCACTCGATTTTGAGCTTTATAAAAAATAGCTAAGATACTGACATCGACAATGATAACAGCTATCACCATTATCACGAAGAATTCTAAAGTGTTACGATATTTAAATTCCGGGTTATTCCCGGCCTTTATTGTCTACATAAAAATACCTGAAGCCTAGCTAAATCTAAGAATTTTGCTTTACGAAAAGCGCCGCTATTGTGAGCATCATATGGCGGTCTCAGGGTTAACCTGTAAAGTCTGATATGCTGTTGACTGTACAAACAGATGAATACATCAGGCATAGCTTGTTCAAATAAATAGACCACCGGCGTCGTGCGTGGGAGAGCTGACGGTGTAACTGTTACACCTCGTTATGCTGTGACGTCGTTATTTCAGTTGCCCTACCATTTGTTTTCGATTTTTCTTCTTAGCGTGTTGACTCGGGCATTTACACAAATGATTTGGGTTTCGAAGGGAGGATGCCGTCCGCAGCCCATTACCCAGGGTGCGCTATAGATAACACTTTTTTTACGGTACATTATATATTTAAAACCGACAGTCATATAAAATCAACGAAATTATTTTTTCAACTATAAAAGCTAGTTACTGTAGACGAAAAAGCCGAGTGAGCAACGTAACTTGAATAAGAACTCGATCTTATAACGCCCTTATTCGGCTTCTGAATTGAGAATTTAAAGTTGAGAACGTCTCATACCTGACAAATGCATAAAAAAAAAACTTTGATTTTAGGTTGAGTCGTTCCTCAACTTGAAACTCTCGATTCAGAAACCAAGTATTAGTATCTAGCTCACTTGTAACGAGTTCGCAGTTAACCATAGTAGGGGCATGTATGATATGCACGTGCGTTAGAAGTATTAATCTGTAACATTGATGCATGTTTACTTAAGTCGAAACCATTTGTTACACCAACAGCTTTGTTGTTTCGTTTCATTTCATTCGAATAGTATCGAGAAGTTGGAAGAATCGAACTCAAATTCAAACTGAATATCATTTATTCAGTTAAGGCTGTTACTTTATCTGTCATATGGATTAGACCGAGCGAATATTACTATTTTATTCCTGAGTTACTTTAGAATTTACCAATCTTCTAGTAAATTCATATGTTTTCCACAATATGCAAAATTAAAACAATTTGAATACATCGCGTTATTGGCTGCTATACGAGCAGCCATTAATACATTAATCCATAGATTTTTAGAATGTATAGTGAATTTTATCGCAATTACACTAGTATTTCGGAAGATTGGTGGCATTGCTTGATGCGTACAAATTCACACATTTTCTTACGTAAATCAGTAGATCTGCAGTACCTACCCATAGATTTAAGAAACATGATAACATGATAGTGATACGCAAGCAATGTTGTTCCACTGGCATAAACTATTAATCAATAAACCATAAATGTATTACCCAAGTATTGTAATACGGCCTTGTTGTACTTATGTGATTAAGTATTGCAAAGATAAACTGATTTATTTGCGACCTTTAAAGTCGCTGTGATTAAATTAACTTCAATAGTGATGTGACTGCTGTAAATATTAAACTTGGTTACATGACAGCGATGAAATCAGCCCCCTTACTCAGGGCCCGTATTCACTATGACCACTTACCGATTCCTTGCTCAAACCACGCGAATGTCGTATTTGGTTTCGACATTTTTAAAATTCGGTTTCTCTATGACACTTACAAATTTTAAAGTTATTTTCCTTGTTTAATAATTATACAACTTGTGACCTTCAAGTACTTGTACAATAACTCTATAATTCGGGAGTATCGTGGAGAAAACGACTTTTGAAAGTGTCATAACCAAGTTCGACATTGGCGTGGTTTGAGCAAGGAATCGCTAAATGGTCATAGTGAATAAGGGCCCTGAACGGAATCGAGTTGACATTAGGATCGAATCAACGTCAAAAATCTGTTATTTTGGTACGTTGAAAACGGTTGCTATGGTTTCCATAGTACTGTATTGACATCAAATCAATCCAGGGTCCTTATTCACTATCGGCCCGTTTCAATATTCTATTCCTAACAAGAGGTAGGCCTATCTTGGTTACGTTACTAAGCAACCGCTATTAATTTGGATCATTTTGGGCTAATTAACATAAATATCTAGGCAACTAAGCTCTAGTAAGCCTAACTCTTACTGTAGATAGGTTATTGAAACCGACGCTATGACAACTTAGCGATTCCTTGCTCAAACCACACCAATCTCGTACTTGGTTTCGACATTTTCAAAATACATTTTCTCTATAACACTAAAAAAAAAACAAGTTATTTTACTTATTCAATATCTATACAATTTGTGACTGTCATGCACTTGTACCATAACTCTATAATTTGTGAGTATCATGGAAAAAACTAATTTTGAAAATGTTGAAACCACGTACGACATTGGCGTGGTTTGAGCAAGGAATCGCTAAGTGGTCATAGTAAGTAAGGGCCCTGATGTGAACTCGATTCCGTTCTAGGTGATTTTTAGTTAGAAAATTAGTCAGCCGGAAACTAGTGCCAGATTCACAGCCGATCGCCTATATTCTCTAGTTTTTTATTATTATATATCCTATCCACTGATAGGCTTTAATCATATGCTATGGTAAGCAAACAGCTGGCACATTCTATGATTTTCTTCCACTCTCAGTCCCACATGGGAGAAATAAAAACAAAATACGTAGGTAAGTCTGTAAGCCTACACCAACCAACGTCAACCATATTCTAATTAATCTACGTAAACCGGCGTGTGATCTGGTTCGGTCACAAACAGGAAGCCCCATAAAATTTTATCGGCAGGCCAGTTCATGGGTCGACGGCGTGCCAAAAGCGTCGCCATTCGATGCGCGGGCGCCGCCGTTACGCGAGCCCCAAAATATACAATTACCTATAGTTGACATGAAATAGAATTTTGATCGTTACGCTCATTACGTTAATTTTACATTAATAAAGAAATTGTTGAAAATTTTGATAAAGAAACACGTAAGTACTACTCCATATACCTAAGATACAAATATCTCTGATAATGTCTGCATCTATCAGCAGAGGTAAACCTTCCTCAAAACGTATAAACTCAAACGTACCTATAGGATTCATTATTTTACTCCTAAAAGTATTTTAAAGGTTGAACCGGGTAGTAAGTTATCACTGCCCAAAATAAAAAAAAACAAAATAAAACAATACAATTAATAAACAAACTAAACAGATACAAAACTCAAGAAAGAAAAACAGTTAAATAAATAAACAAACTAAACAAATACAAAAGTCAAGAAAGAGGTTAAATGAGTTAGTACTGAAAGTGTTGTGTCGAAAAGAGGCTATTGCCATGAAAGAAATAAAAAATTGTACTTTGGGTATCTATTGACTGCGTAGAAACAACCAGACAAAAATCCAACGAATATTTTCGGTGTGAAACAGTGAGTCATAAACTCACTGTTTCCTAAAAAAAAAAAAAAATTTTTCATTGTTACAATTTTATTATTTATGCACTACAGATGTTCGTTAATATTCGTAACACCTGGTTGGCTGTTGTAGGTTAAAATGAATATTTAAAATGAGACTCAGGAACTGAATTTAATCTTGTGAAAACATTTACTGAAATGTTGAAGTTTTCGTCTATAAGTACCTACTTCCAGTTACTAGCACTACTGCAGCATCCTTTGGAGTTATCCCAAATAATATTTTCCAAACTTGATCGCTTAGGCTATTTGACAATGCGAAAAATAAAGTGACAATTACTGTTATCAGTATAAATTATGAGTTTAAAAATGGTTTTTTATTAACGTAAGTTTGAAAATAATTATACATTTATTTAAAAATCCGTAAATAAAAATGCATTTTTTAAAAGCTTTGTCACGTGACACAAAACGCTCCTGATTCGTCGAGTTTATAATGACGTCACCTGCTTGTAAACCTCGTTTACAAGCAGGTGACCTCGTTACGTAGGCACGTATGTGGATGATATGCAGAATACAGGCAAGTGACGTCACCAAACCCATTGCAGCGCCATATTGTCAAAGTAGCGTTATTGCGCCCTATTTAAATATTGAATTTTTATTTGATATTTTTCAGCAAATATGTACCAGAATTTAAAAAACAACTTTTACTGGGTTTCTTAAACTCCACTTCATAATATAAAATGGATTTTCAAAACCTGTCAAATAGCCTATTATTATAAGAACAAAATATACTTAGTAAAAATAATCTGCATTTTTATGTCACCTTTTTTTATTCAAAACTAGCGGCCGCCCGCGGTTTCACCAGCGTCCCCGTTCCCGTGGGAATATCGGGATAAAAAGTAGCACTACTTGAAGTTTCTAGATACCAAATTTCAAACAAACAGACATACATTCGCATTTAAAAATATTAGTAGGATAGCGTTTCCTCTGAATTCTCTTGACTCTTTATCATAGTTTAACAGTCATGCATGTGTTCTATAAGAAGTTCATTCAGTTCCATGACTAATACCATGATTTCATGGGAATCCACAAACAAATGTGCCATGGTGACCCCATTCGAGGTTATAGTTTCGGCACTGGCCAAATCTGGGTCGGTCCCATAACACTGCCTATGGCAACTGTGTTTAGACTATGAGAAATAGGTTATATATAAATACTCCAAATATTGAAGACCTCCAGGGTAGTGTCTTGATCGTAAGATTTTATGATCCTCGGCTTTGTTAAAAATTTCTTAAATTTCGTATGTCGTAGGTGTTTATTGTACCTTTTTTGTTTCGGATTTGCATAGAACTATTGGTACTTTATTAACTTGGTACTTTAGGATTACCAAAGATTTGGTAACGTATAAGTACTATAAAAAAAATTTCAGACTATGTCCATACAGCTGATCATAATATTCGTGATAATTAATAGTAATAAAACTAAATGAGATAATTAAAATGTCAAAATATCAATCAGATTCATACCAATTCAATTCAAATTAATTAACTAATTACATTAAAAGAAAATAATATAATAAAATAAGATAAAAATAAAAATATAAATAAAAAATTTAGAATTTAACATATTTACGTAAGATATCGACCCCCCACAGATACACCGGGGATCAAAACATGTGCTCGCACCCAATGCCTCCACAATGGGGAATCAGGTTTGTCACTGAGTACCCTCAGGATGGTGTTGGAGCTCCCGCGCACCCTGCGTTGGAGAGAGGCGATACGGCGCCGTAGTATCGCATGGAATCCGTCCATGTGAGCGTGCGCAAACATCGCTGACTTTAAAAAGAGTGATTTTTATTTTTATTTTTGTGTTTTTTTTCTATGGTTCTGTCCTATATGTATTTTATAAATCCATATCCTATGGCCAATTCCTATGTTACTCTAATTTAAAAATTTCTCGCTCTTATTTCCTCCTAACAACTACGCGTCCCTATGAAGTGTGACAAAAATTATACCAAAATATGTAATATTATAAACCTAAGTGCGTACAAGAGTACTTCACCTTATCACTTCTTTTTGCTTTGATGCACCGCAGATGTAAGTTTTCATAACTCTTATCAAAATCCTATCGAATCGAGGTAATACTGATAACTCAAATATCATCAGTTCGCAAATTACATTCAGATGGAGCCCCATTTCCTTAAGGTAATAAGATTATCCAAGATAGTGTAATAATAAAATTGTAAGATAGGAAATGGGTGATTCTATTGAGAGTTCATCAGGTTTACCACTACTCGCTGTGAGTGCATTTATCTCCTAACTTTATGGCGTATTTTATCACTCATAAACCGCCTCCACCGCTTATTGCACCGGCTACTTGATTCATCTAATGAGAAACCGATGTTAACCATCTTACAAACATTCCCGTCTAAGTACAGAATTCATGAGATATTTTATCACTTCTTGGTACTATTAGTAGTGTTGAGTAATAATCTTTTTGATGAAATTGGTTGACTATTTTATGCTCTTGGTAAATAATTTCTAAATTATCTTAATCCTAACTAATATTATAAATGCGAAATGTGTTTTTTGTCCTTTCTTCACACCCTAACTAAGCAACCAATGGACTTGATTTTTGACATAGAGTTAGTCGAAAGGACGATAGGATTTTTTAACCCGATATTCCCAAGGAAACGGGAACCAAGCAGGCGAAACCGGCGGCGGAAGTTAGTTTTCAATACAATAAAGTCTTATTTGGAATTACGTTCTTTCAGCTGGTTATTATATGCCCACGCGCACTGTTAGTAATTGTATATAATTATCTATACGTATAACTTTTAAAGTAGTTTTAGTAACAATCTGGGGAGGCTAATAAGCCTTTAGTATTGGTAATGATAAGTTAGATTATGAGTATATTCGAGCCTCAGTCCCGGAATTCGCCATCGTTTTATGTGTCAATGATTTACGATCCGGCTGAACACATCACGTTTCTGGTTATAGGATCGAATGGCTATTGACATCACCAGTTTAACCAACATCCAATAATAGCTTTACTTCGTTTTCTTCGAATGTGATATCATCGCCTAGGAATATCGGATAAATCCCTTAACCTTGAAAACTGACAAAAGCGGTGAGCAAGGCACATAGGGTTGCTGATCGACCTCGAAATAGATTATGGTAAGTACTCTATTTTTTTTCTTTTTTTTGTGCCGTGTGTTGACGGCCTTAGAATACAAGTGTCACCACTCCCTTACATGCTTGGGTTGTCGTAAGAGTCGACTAAGAGGCTCGACGCATTAAACACCTGTGCGAGAGAAGGAAAACTTGAAAGAAACCCTTCTACCAACCCGTCTGACCAGCGTGGTAGCAGTAGGCTAATAGTCTTATGAACGCCACAATAGGCGTGAGCTAGGAGAGGCCTATGTCCAGCAGTGGACGTCCACAGGCTGATGATGTGAAGTACTCTATTATTTTACTTTATTTATGCGTACTTTTTATTCTAAGATTTATTTTGTAAAATAATTTGAAAACAATGTTAAGTTGTTATGTCTCGCAAAATGTACCTTATTAAAATGTAACATTTTTGATAACAATCAAATATGTTTTTTTTTTATTTACATTCCCCGAAGACGCACATATTTTTACTCTACCTAAAGTTGACAACCTTTGAAGCACAGAAGTAAAAGCTTACTATAGGTGAGTCGGGAAAGCAGAGTAAAGTTATTGCTGTACAGCAGTATTGTAATTTTACTTTCTCTGCAGTGGTGTTTCATTTTGTATGGCATTGTATGAGCCACGGTCTCCAACAGGCGATTAGATACTGTAGTTTAAAACATCACTATGCCCCTTTAAACTTCAATTAAACGACTGAAATGCAATGTTATTTAAATCATGATTGGCGTCAATCGGTCGGTATTCAGTTTGTAAACTTGGGGCCAAGAGCAGCATCCTACGTGTATGTTAAATTTTAATAGAAAAATACAAGATAAGATCGACTTGGCTCGCAAATTAGTCTCAAACCAGCATCCTGCGTGTTATATAAATAGACCATTTTTTATTAGCATTGTAAATTAAGTGATTAAATCCAACTAAATCAAGTCATCAACGCTATTTCTAGATTCTAAAGTAATTGGCACAACTTCATCTGATGAACTATTTTAATTAATCAGTGTTCGAAATTACAAGTTGATTACAGCATTAGCGTCGTAATTGTTCTATAAATGTACTTCAAAATACTCCAAAAATACTTCATCCATCTTATCTAAGTCTGACGCCATAATAACAATGTTTTCAGCATTGTTGTGCTCTGACAGTTAGAGGTAAGATAGCCAGTTCCTCAGTGATTGAGGATTCCGGGAGAGGCTCGCTTCTATCTTCAGCCTTATCAATACTTAACATCAGGTATGATAAAGGCTAAGAGTCTACCCGTCGTTCATAAAAAAAGAACTTGGCAAATTACAAACTAATTTTCGTACTTTGAAGAAAAAACTTAGATCAGGTAGAGTCAGTTAAAAGATGTCCTGAATGGCTGGTAGGGAAAAAAATTTTTGGACTTTTCGAAAGTACTTATCTATAAGTATATTTGAATAAAAATCTTTGACTTTGACTTTGACTTTGACTTTGACTACAGATTTTTAAAAGTTTAAACTAGATACTAGATTTTATTTTAAGAGTAGTTACTCTTAAAATAAAATCTAGTATCTATTGATTTTTCTTTCATTTTCTATTCATTCTGTGATTTAGCTTTTAGAGTTATAAAAAACTGGAGTAAATCCGTGGTAGATCCATTAAACAAGACCATACATTTTACTTAAGAAGTCTAATCCGAGAAAAAATGTTCACTTTTTTCCTCTCAACAGAAGTTTTAACACTTTTTAAATCAACATCTTTTTTATTTCTTTCCAAATTTCGCCTTTGAAGTGCCAATCATTTCGAATTGATCCCAAACAAATGTGTCCCAAATTCATGCACTCACCACCAATTACTGGAAGTGTGAAAAGAGTTCAAGAACACTCGATGATTGTCACATCTCCACTGACTAATCATCTAAAATATTTTTCGTTAAAAGATAAATTCAACATACTTTAGGGCCTCTAAATTAGAGGCCGTTTCGACATATTTACTATTACTGTTAGTAACCTAGCAGAATCGTGCAAAGTTATCCATTACTATTTTCCAGAAATTCAGTTAAGTAAAATCTTATTTTATAGAATTTTATTTTTTTCCAAAACTACATAAAATGACCAATCAGCCGCACTACTACTGCTAATTTTTATTATTTTCCTACATAAAATGTTTGTTGTGGCCTAATAATAAAACGAGACCTGTTACAACATTACTAGCTCATTTATTGATTAGCTATGTATTGACAGATTATTTTATTATTTCGTGTTTGTTTTGTCAAAACAACTAATACGTAACGTAAAGCTACCTAAATGCGATGACGTCACTGCTTAAGGTCAATTACACACTGCTTGCACAGATGCGCCGATGCGACCCACTTGCGTGACATTGGGCCTATCGCTAGCCGCAGCCTTACGAATTGTAAGTAAATTACTAATTTACTGTAAAGGTCACTCAATTTTATAGCTCTCAACAATTTAACACAATACTATAGGTATCTAGATATGACTTAAATATATAATTAATTTGGTTGACAACAAAACTATCGTCCACGAAAATAATAAAAGACAGCTACCAAAAATAGAAGGTATAGTAAAATTGACTAACACTACGATCTGTATTGATGAGTCTAATGACCTAAAAACTATGCTACCAAGCCAATAACATCAATAAAAGATACATAACAAAACACTTCTAAATTATATCACTAAACACTACTATCTGTTTCTCTCCCACCAGTGGCTGTGGCTACTTTCGTCTCATTTTCTCTCGATATGTCTTCTAGGTGAGCACAAATGTTGCCAAGCCAATAAAATTAATTGACGATTATTTTGGTGGCACACGAGGTTAATAGTGGTCTTTCTAACGAGATGATTGGCTGTTATTGGTGCTATTCCATCACTTCTGCGTCAGAATTCTTCAATCGAACGGACATTGATACGGCTATTGTCACATACAAATTGATGATTAGGAGTGTATTGACACTAGGTGATAGAATTAGTAGTCGCCGTGCAGTGGACTATTCCGTTTACTAAATAGTGAAGAATCGGTAATAAGGAAGCGTAACCAAATTAAAAAGGCATAAAAGGCTTATACCATATTATTTGACAGACTTATTACTTTGCAATACTTTGGTTCTTAATTTATCGCAATCCCTAAATGAATTCGGCTATAATATAACTTAAATTTCAATATGTCGGATCTGCAATGCAATTCTACGATCAAGTGCTTGCTTATTATATGAGGTATGTTGTATAGGCACCTACAATGATTCTTAGAAGTTATTATTTATTCAAATATCAATCTCACAATAGTAGTAAAATATTTGGTATTGTAGATATAAACAGCTTCAGTACTGGTGTACATATGAAATGAGTTCTGCTTAATTGCAATTCAATTCAATTATTATCCTTTCAGACGCGAGACCAACCAGTGTGGCCTCGCAAATGTCACTTACAATTTTCCAGTGAGCGCAATATGTGGGACAAAATATATTTAAGTCAATTGAGTCACTCAATGAATTTTATTTTTATCAACGATTCACAGAAGCGATATTTGCCAAGGTCGCTGTTTCACATTGCGTAATACCCCACAGAGAAAATAAAGTTGAGTAACTTTATAACGATATTTTGTTACATTTAGGCGCGAGATCCTACAGTTTTGCTATGAAAATCAGTGAGATCCTAGAGTCTAGGACTTTGGATTATTATTATTATTATTAGGATTTTTATAGCAATATAGTCTGTGGCTTTCATAGATAAAGAGGCCTTAATTACCGGAGTATTTTCTAAGGGATTTCTCACAATATGATGTGGAATAAATGAAGAACAAATTTTTACTACAAATATGAACATAATTATATTCCAATGGGGCTTTAGGGGCGTGGGGAAAGTTCCATTCATTTAAAATCTACTATAGCTGGCAGATCATTTGGCAAAATTTGCAACAATAGGCTGAAGCTTAGGTTCACGACAATGGAGTAATGGACCAGACAAGCTGCCCAATAAGGAAGCTTAACCCAAATGTCGAGTGTGTAGCGAAACAAGGCGAGACCAACTGCGCAGAGCCGTCTCCGCGACCAGTAAATCAATCTGTCATGCTAAACCACGGAATTGAAACAACTCGCTAATACTATCGGACGTTAGGCTGCCTGCAACGCCACGACTGCAAATTATTATTATGATAACAGCGAATCATGGTCTGAGGAAAGTGCATTACTGCTTAGCAATCAGCATTGTAGACTTGATGATTGACATGATGGTTCTGAAGGTTCTGATGATAGCTTATAAAGTTGTAAAACCATTGAATTAATGTTTGATGATTTGAAAAGGAATTAAAATTGTATTTATAAATATTTACTTTTTGATGTGATGATACAAAGAGAGGTCAGGACTTACAGTTTGACGTTGAGAACCACCCTTATGTCACTCGTTATATCTGCGCTGCGGTGGTTTCAACTGTAAAGCCTAACTTACTGTTGACTGTACATTAGCTCACGACAAAGGTATGCGTGTAATCAGAATGTGGTAAACATCATGATGCATTACTACCCGCGAGTGATTCAAGATTAGTATTCATGTCAGTTATCGCCGTCTTTAGTTTGTCAACGACAAGAGCGTCCGAGCACGCTCTTACGATACATCTTAATTGTCATCCTTCTTAGCCCGGGTCCAACAATAGCATGCACTCGATACTATCTTGTCTGATGCGCGTCTAGAATGCTATCTTTGCGAACTGCACCGGTATGCTATTCGACCTCTTCCCAAAATACGCAAGCCCGAGTGAATCATGTGACGTATTTGTGACCAACCAATTTCGATTGAGATTGCTCAAACGAATCAGCTATGTGCAATCTATTACAAATAATGCGAACTAGAGACGATTGACGACTTATTGTTTGGCCCAATTAAAAGTGCAACGTATAGTCAACCCTAAATAAAAATCATAGACATTAAGCATTTCGAAACATAACATAGGTATAGTGCATTATATTATTATTATTAACACAGTAACGTTGTATTCGTTTATTTGAAATACCTATACAAATCTAAACGACACAGGTACTGTTGTACTGCCACGTAACTAAACTTTTTTGGTGATAAATGGTAATCGTCAATTACCACTTATCACAAAAAAACTTTTAATGAGTTTGCCAAAATGTCTTGGACACATAAAGGGTAAAATTGCCTAGATAGAAAAAACTATAATTTATTCTGTGTCAAAATCACGTATCGGTAATTAATTTAATCTTGAAATATTGGTTCTTCTGCCTTGTCCCACAACCATTTCTTAGAAATGATCTGCGCAGTGCCAGCGTGGTCGGGATGAGCGATGTCATTGGCACGAGGCGCTTGAGGTGTTCGAATCGCAGCGCTCTGTTCTAGTATTTCGATACAAATTAAGGTGTATTTTAGGCAAATACTTGACAGCTCAGCTTAATTAATCTGTGAGTCCAATGACCTTTGACAGTCTTCGGCTATTAGTGTTACGTTTTTGATTAGTAAGAGAGCTCTTTGATTTAAGGTTTTCGGGATAACAACATGTTGTATTTTTCAGTGGTTTTGGGTCTATAGTAAAAAATTGGCCAAGTGCGTGTCGGGCCACGCGCGGTATAGGGTTCCGTAGCCAAAATAACACTATAATTTTTCGCCTGCAGAAATAACCTTGTTTTAAAAATGTGCTATATTTCTAAAACTGCCTACTATATCTCGTTCAAACCATTTTTTGTTGAAATTGTTTATGAAGATCTACAGCATATATTTTTTTTAGATTTTCCATTCTCTTAATTTCAAAATTAGAAGGGGGACACACATTTTACCTCTTTGGTGTACATTTTTGAAACGGTTGACTTAGAGAAAAAATAGTTCTAAGAACCTCAATGTAATTTTTATGGACCTATCTATAAACACCCCGCACTAATAGGCTTGATGATTTTTTTGTTTAGTTTCCGTTCCATATGTATGTATTCCCTTAATATATGTATATTTTTTATTTTTGTGTAAAAACCGTAAAGCGGTTTACAGAATACATCTACCTACCAAGTTTCAACTGTGTTTGGAATAAAGTGGCTGTGACATAAGGACGACGGACAGACAGACATGACGAATCTATAAGGGTTCCGTTTTTTGCCATTAGGCCACGGAACCCTAAAAAGTAACAATTTCTCCATGAAATTCATTATCTTAGACAAAGTATCGAAGAAGACTAATGCACATTATCTTGTATAACTGGTGCTTACAGGCTCTTAAATACCTACTTACTTACTTCAATTATAACTGACATAATACACACACACTATACCTTACCTACCCACATCTGAAAACTTGTTATCTGGCTAATGACTAATTATATTTTATACAAACATTGTAATCTGATGCTGTAAGTTTTCCAAGCAATATAATACATAATCATTAAATAAAAGAAACAAAATTCATGGAAGGTATCAAGGTTAACTTTCAAAAAAATTGTGAAGATGTCATCGTGGTGAAAGTTAATTGATTTATTTATTTAAGTTTAAAATTAAATGTCTGACAATTATTATTCAATATCGTAAATCATACTACTCTTCCCAGAACAGAAGCCCCATTACTTAAATACCATTATGATTAATTGGTAGTTCAGAATTTTAACGGTCGATGATTTATTTCTGTTTTACTACGAACGGACGTTCACCTCTATATTTGTTATTATTTATATCTCTAAAGTTAAGATATCGTACAGGATTTATACCAAACAATTGAATGGCGTAAAAACCAAAAAACCAGTTTTAATTCTTGTGGCAATCAGCAGTTAAACAATTTATCGCGAGTCTTGATCTCACTTTAATGTTTCTCAAATATTTTATACTAAATTGCTTGAATAATAGTTACTGAGTTGTTTTTTAAATAATTATTACGGTGACCAATCAACATCATATAAAAGACTAGTCAAAACAACTTGTTACGACGACAAATTAGTTTTAAATTAAGTCGTAACTTTTATCAGATCAAAAGAAATCTGACGATTTCGGTGCCGCTATATTAATTATCATCTTTCACAGATGGAGAGATTTTAATTATTCATCAAGTCTCGCTTCATCAGTTAAGAATATGACACTTGAGTGATGAAGTGAAGAGTTTTGGAATGACAAGTGGGTGCAGCATCATTGTCATTAAAATTATATTAGTTGAATGTGTTACTCATCTCGTCTCCTTGTTAGTTGTAACATCCACATAATGACATGCGCCCATCGGACTTTATTGAGAGATTTATGTGGTTAACCCAGTAATTTGTAAGTTGAATAAAATCATTTAGGTAAGCGTGTTTAAAATTTAAATTATTTCGTGTAATAAACTTAACCCTTGGCTTAATGGCCCGCTATAGGCCAACGAAAATCAGATTGCTTTACATGATCGTCTGTAATATCAATATGAATGAAAAACTGAATTTCAAATTAAGATGCAGCAAACTACAGGTCTAACACTAGTGACTATGTTACTCAAAAACACGATTGCATAAAATTTTCTCGATAGAAAAAAATTGCGAAGTTGCCTCCAAATCACTATAATTAACACGATAAACTGCTAGTATTCAAGTAATACATTAAAATAAAGCTTGGAACTTTTTAGTATAATTACACTATATATATGTATATATATTTTATATATATTATCTTATATATAAAATTCTCGTGTCACAGTTTTCGTTCCCATACTCGTCCGAAACGGCTTGACCGATTCTCATGAAATTTTGTGAGCGTATTGAGTAAGTCTGAGAATCGGCTACTATCTATTTTTTATCCCGAAATTCCACGGGATAGAGCCCCGAGGCACAGCTAGTGTTATATATTTTTTGTAAATATCCTTTAAAAATAGAATTTCCTTCATTTCTTCATTCCGGACCGGCCGAATGGGGCCTGAGAGTTATATAGTAAATCGTCTCATAGAATAAGGCGTCGTCATAGAAATAAGGCAGCACTTACTTTGCAGTTCGCCGTTGCAGTTATTACTTTTGCTTTTGGCCTAGAGCGCGTCCTTAACGAGGTTTCATAACTTCTAGTTCTATGTTCTTATTGTATATCTATAATTTGTGTTATCTATTTTAATCATGTGCCAAGTTTCATGATCGGAGGAATTATTCGGAAGTCCCCTTACAACGAATCTCCTCGTTGATCGGACTTACTCGTCGACAGATCAAACTTCTCAATTGCAATGCAATACGTAAAAGGAAATGTTTTCTTGATTGAACTAACGCGTTTTTATTTCACACTTTTGGTTTTACATTGTATGTTGTTTTATGGTTTATCTCTAGTATAATTTTAATTACATGTACATCATAATGTTACTGTCAGTCGACTGTATATTATAATTTAAATTTTATTGGAATTCCACCATAAACCAAAAGCAGCTTAGTACTTTCATCAATATCCTTCTACAGATTTGAATAAGAATTAACATATAGTTCGGTCTGGCATGTTACGCAACCACTAACGGATTCGGCCGTGATCTTGATCATCGACGCAGACGACTCAGATCGACGTCGATCTCGTCAATTGGTGGCGCCTGCGCACACGTTTTTTGCGTTCATATAATCTTTCTATTGTAATTACCTCTAGAGCTATCCCATCTGTAGTTTGTAATGGTATTTTTAGTTTCAATCGATACCGCTTTCTATTTTGTTTTTGTCGATATTAATAACTTGTGCTATTACTTTTTGTATAGTATTTCGAAACAAATAAATTAAAGGAAGGTAAGAGAGTCCGAGAGGCCTATACCCAGCAGTGGGTGTCATGTGGCTGAGACGACAAGAGAGTCCTTTGAGCCACAGTGGGTCGATGTTTCGAAAATGTTATCATCAAACAAAACTATTACCTACTGAAAGATAAGTAAATTTCAATTAACATAAAAGAAAATATGATTACAGACCTCACTTTCCATGATAAGGTCTCATGTATACTAGCTTCCGCTCTTGGTTTCACCCGCGTGTTCCCGTTCCGGGATAAAAGTTGCATATGTTACTCTCCGTCCTTTTAACTTAACCGCCTCTGTGGTCTAGTGGTACAACCACCGGTATCAGACCCAGGGGTCCCGGGTTCGTTTCCCAGCGGGGGTACATATTGTATTCGGTTTGGTTGGTGGTAGGACTTGTTGTAAGTCCGCCTGGCTAGCTACCACCATCTTATCAAAGTCTGACGCCTTAACAACAATGTTTTCATCATTGTTGTGTTCCGGCAGTTAAAGATTAGATAGCCAGTTCCTCAGTGATTGAGGATTCCAGGAGAGGCTCGCTTCCATCTTCAGCCTTATGAATACTTAACATCAGGTATGATGAAGGCTAAGAGTTCCCTGTCACTCATAAAATAAAAACTTGATCTATGTCAAAAAACAAGTCGATTAGTTGCTTAGTTATTGCGTGAAGAAAGGACAAACAAACACACTTTCGCATTTATAACATTATAGTTAGGGTTATGAAATGCCAACATTTACTCAGATAGGTCAACCTTACGGTTTAGAAATTATAGTAAAACACTCATGGCAACTACCTCAGAAGCGTAATTGGTTATTTATTGGTAATACACAAGGCATATCTTTTTCGATACGTTGGAAGTCATTACATATTAACTATCGATCACGATTGTTATCTAGTGATGTCATCGGGTTCCATCGATAGAAATCAATTCGCGAACTGATGGACCGATTACTTTGATCATTATCATTTTGAATTACTATGGAAACTAGCAAAAATCTGAGACAGTCAAGATAGATTGCTCGTACGCGTCTTGACTGGTAATCACATAAAAGAAGCCGATTCTTTTTTTACTAAACCTTTATTATGTAAATCACACGTCGCTCTTTGCTAACTTTCCCACACCACCAGTCTTCCAAATGACTAGATTTCCTGATCCTATTCAAAATTTATTTAAAATATTGAATGTGAATTGAATCTTCTAATTAGATGGTTGTGGCTCATCCAGGAAGATGCAATATGCCTGAAACAGGCAAGTCATTTGCTACATTTGCCATGGCTGGCAGCAAATTTTGTAATAGTTAGGTGGTTAATTCGTCCAATGTACACGGAACGAATGCATGCAATTTTTTGTTTACTGGATTTGTTTAAGTATGATGCAGCGGCGGACATACCGATTCCCATCGGCTACCTTTTCAGAAATCCCACCTCAACGATCCACCAAGCAGCCACCAACAATTATTAAATAATTGTCACCAATTAGTTGTAGTTACAAAGTTAACAAAATGATGGAGTTTCCATGTTTTGTGGATTTTTCTTTGTTCGGCTTACTTTCCCCATATTTCCACCCCTCGCCACTGGAATGATGGATAAGGATTTCAGGTGTAAGATGACTGAGGAGTTACATGGTGCGTTAAATAATTGGGAAAACATCAGGCCATTAAGTGTTTGTAAATGACACAGGGGAGAATACTACAAATGGCCCTCCATGACCTACGGCGGTGAGAGGGCCAGTAGTGAGGGGTTTAGCTGGTAGTGCCCCCCCTCCCGGCCCCCCATTCAGCCTTTTGATGCTGAGTGGGTGTGGGAGGTGGTAATCCCTCCCTTCTCTCTCGAACCCCCGCCGCCGCGGCGGGGGATAGGGTGCCGGACTCGCGAGTCCGGTATTCTAGGCGAGCCCAGCCTAACCGTTTGGTATGCGTAAACGCATTCCCCTCAATCAAAACAAAAAAAAAAGTGTTTGTAAATGAGACAATTTAAAATTCCTCACCAACTCACATTCAAAGCTTAGTTTTCTGACCATTGATAGATGTTAAGAAACTGTTCAATTAAAAGAGGTCGTAGAGCCTTCAGGTTGCATGTAACACAAGGAGATAAAGCTATTAGCCAGACAGGCGTCTCATAAATATGCAAACGCGGCACAAAAACTAAAGCTGTACTAGTGACAGAGGCGTGACAGTAATGTCGCCCATTATCGGCCATCACAATGGGCCGTACATCACGGACCGATGTTCGGATTACGGGTTACTAAACTATAATAATATCTATACTGTATTTCAAAACTTTCAAAACAAAGCGTTTATATTGTTAAAGTTTTCATTGAGGTGTGACCGCTTTCTACTTGTAGTCCGGTCAAATTAGACCAAAAAAAATATAGTGAAGATACAAAAATTCCCAAAAGTTGAAAGTTGGTTTAATTGTTCAAAACATAATTATAAATTAAATTTAAAAAGTCCTCGTCGATCCGGAGCCTGGAAAAATAAACGGTTAAAAAAATGCGTTTTTCGCGATTTTCAGCAAAACGGGAAGTATTATCATAAAATTTGCTGAGACAAAATTGTAGATCATGTAATTATCTATAAAAATGTATCAATACTTTTTCCAATACGTTCAGTATGTTCGTAGACATTTTCGTCTCAGAGTCACGGTCGTATTTGATGGCTATAATGATTACACGAGAATATTAAAGCAACAGAACAACGTCATCGAACTTCAGCGACATCTTCATCTTCTGATATTTTATTTGATGAATTTATGACAGTTTCTTCTAGCAAACATAAATTTCTTGCAAATATCGGACACACTCACAACAAGTATCGTTCATTCAATGTTGAAAGATACTGCCGAGAATAAAATAGCTAATAATGATGCTGATGTTCTGATTATTGAAACGGAACTCCAACTAAGATAACTTTTTTTTAAACCAGGTAAAGCTAATATATTCATCGAAAAGTTTATCTACTTTTGCAAAGTGTCAAGATGATGTACTATTTATACACGCAATAACTGGCTGTGAAACGATATCTGCATTTTACAGGTGGGGTAAAACAACAGTTTTTTTAATGTTTGAAAAACAAGATTTAGTTCAATGTGCTACAGTTTTTAAAAAGAGTAATTCAACCCCACAAGAAGTTATCTCCAACAGAACTCGCTTTCTTCTTTCTATATAAAGAGCTCCTAAAAAAAAGTACCTGCTTAGATAAGTTTCGATATGAATTAATCGTTAAAAATACTCTAAATAAAAAAGGAGTGCAGTTAACTTGTCTTCCGCCAACCTCAGTTGCTGCTCATCAACATCTTTTTCGGGGACATTACTAAGTTTAAGTGTGGCTTAGTTATCAGCTAGACCCAAAAGACTGGGGTTGGAAATTGGTCGACAATACATTAGAACCAATTCAGGCATGCACAAATTGTCAATGCCGGTCGTGCCCTAATATTGAGTCACCAACAGTAGAAGATTCGTTTGATATCATCGACGATACATGCAATACATTGCTATTGAGGCAATTTACTTGCAACCAGAATGAAGAAGAAGAAGAAGAAGAAAAAGGAGACGAAAGAAGAAGTGGAAGCAGAAGTATTTGAAAGTTATGAATGGAAACATGTGCATATGATGACGATTACAACTTTTCAATCGCTTAATCTTCTGAGATTAAACGATTGAAAAACGGTGGCTCTTAGGAAAAAATATATTGATACATTTTATATGAATAATTATATGATCTACAATTTTATTTAAGCTAATTTTATGATTAAACTTACCGTTTTGCTGAAATCGCGCAAAACCCGTTACCGGATCGAAGAGGACTTTTTTGTTTTTATTGTACCTTTGGATGTCTAGATTAACCGGGCCATTGCTCATGTAAGTAGGTACACAGTTCACAAACAGTTTTCAAATATATTTTCGATAAATTTAATTCAAAAAAATAATGTAATAGATCTCTTCTGTATTTTACGAGTGAATACAAAAGAAATCAAATCTAGTAGTTAAGTCACATGGTGCCATCCCGCTACATCATCATGATGATGCATAAGTAAATAGGTCGAAATCATTGTCGTGGGTCAAAATAGAGCTAGCGAATCAATCACAATGGTTCCTGTCACAATAATTAAAGAGTCATTTACAACTGTCTCAATTCAACTACTCAGAGAAATAGTTTTTCAGGCACTTCCCTAGCTTCTTCAATAAGAAGCTGGAACTATTTTGAATGAGACGAAATATTACATTGCATGGAAAGGATAACACAACCTGAAAATGTCTAGGATATAACTTTTTGATGTTGCATTTTACAATGTTATTTATAACGTCTAGGATAACCGTCAATCAACCAAATTGTTATAAAAACACTTACTAACGTTATCAAATAGCTATTTAAGTACTCCATCATAATATTAATGTCACTTAAGCGGTGACCTAATAGAGAAGTACAAAGTAAATGGAACAACAAAGTATCAGCGAGAACAACAAGACAGATTAACTTTTTTCGTAATGTAATACTGTGCTAATCTACATTTAGCCTACATGTCTATAAACACAAATATTAATCGTAAGAAACTTTTAGGTATAACTTTTTAATTTTGCATTTTACAATGCTATTTTTATGTGATAATTTTTAATCAAATAAATATACTAGTAAAAAGCAACTTGTCTCATGTCGCCCTGACGGGACTCGAACCCGCATCCTTGGGAATCCGGCCCAATGCACTGACCAATTATGCTATAGAGACCTACGAGAACACGTTGAAATTCTCTAGTATATTCACCTTTTTTCTACGGTCTTGGACACCGTCGTTTCATCAATGAGAGAAATATCCTCGCATTCGAAAGAAACATCTTTACAGATGTTTGACTATCGATTAAGATGAAACTGCCATCTACTTATAATTTTTAATTTTGCATTTTACAATGCTATTTTTATGTGATAATTTTTAATCAAGTAAATATACTAGTAAAAAGCAACTTGTCTCATGTCGCCCTGACGGGACTCGAACCCGCATCCTTGGGAATCCGGCCCAATGCATTGCATTGGGCCGGCCGTTCATCTTAAATTATCACATAAAAACTTTTAGGTATCATCATCAGGCATTATAGTGACCCCGCTACTGGGGCCTCGCCTTCCATATGGATGGATTTGAGAATGGGCCATCATGACTCACCACGCGAGCTCAAAGCGGATTGGTGAGTTTTAACGAAAATACAGCCGAGACCAACAGCTTAACGAGCATTCCGAAGCACTGAGGAGCTCGAGATATAACATTTTTGGGCACCCATCCTGTGACTGATCATTGCTAAATTTGCTTAACTGCTACAATCGCAGGCCGAGCGTGCGAAACGTCACGCTACTAAGCTCCTCGCAGTGATGTGCTCATCACATAAATGAAGCAAAAGTCATAATATTTGAGAATTGTTTCAAATGAATACCTCTCTCTATCTATATCTCTGCTTATACACATGATATTGTACTCGTATGTTACTCTATCTACGAATTTAGGACCAACTTCGTTATGGTTATGTGATGATTTTGAGTTCTTTACTAAAGACAAATAACGTTGTTTATTTGGTTATGATAATAGTAATTTCTACTTCTTACGTATTTGTTAAGGAATTCGAATGGAATTCACTCTATCGAAAGGTACTGTTATTGTGACATTTCAAGACCCATTCCTGTCTCGTAAATAGCACAGAATGAATAATAGTATCAACGTACCACATCGTGTATATGTTAGCGAATACAAAAGATAACAGAGGGAAATCGTGCAACCATACTGCTGATTCGTATCACTGCTAAGAGCTAAATTTTTTAAACTTATTCCACTAAAATGAGTTGTTTTATCATACTCGTATTTAGCTAACTTAAGACATGACATAAACATAAGTGATCAAAAATCTTAGCCTTGAAGGTAATGCTCATCATCAGGATTTCTCTCCCATTTTGTGCGATCCGGAACTACCGCCAACCAACCATACACCAACCCCATTTAAAGTGCTACTATTTCGTAAGTTTAATATTATCTCCCTAGGCTGTCTATATTAAGACACGCAGATTTTAACGTGCTTTACTGAGCGGAAAGTACAATAGAAAAGTATGTCGATCGTGACAACCCTAGATGGTAATCGTTACCAGCAATAGAACGGGATTACGTTCGCAGGATGAAGTCACCGCTGGCAGCTTGCCGTACAAACAATAGTAGGTTCTCTCTCTAGAGCGCTCATTGAGCTCAGCCTAAACCAATGTCAAGAATTACCTACTATACGCGACTGGCGTAAGACATAACCTCGCAACGTTTTGTGGCATCTACTCAAATCGGTAAAGTATCATTGCCTACAAGCAATTGTAGGTTCTCCGACCAATCTCAAGAGCGCTCATTGTGCTTGGCCTGGACCAATGTCAGGAATTACCTACTATAAGCGACTGGCGTGAGACATAAGCTCGTAGCATTTTTTGGCCCAAATTCTTATCGATGAACCTGTGGCCCGGAACGCGAACAAAGATATTATGAACCAATCAGATTCAAATACTGACAAAAGTTTTTAATCTAGGTACCTCTACTAGAGCTATCATTAGGTACTTACTTCGATACATACATTGCACCTTTCGTCATGAGAATATCTGTTTTTTTTTCATATTAATTGGCCTTCAATGACTTAACAAGTCTGAAAAAGGATACTATAAAATACACAAAAATAAATTCTTTAAAGTTCTACAACTTATTATTTGCCCATCTGTACCTAAAATTGTTGGAAGATTTAACCATATAAACTTAATTATAGCAATTCTAAATACTCTACCTTTCTAATGAAAAACATGGAAAATCTTACTAAACGTAGAGTTAATATACCGATAAAACGTTTGACCAATCATCACTTGTACCACAACCTAACCTATATAGTAAACGCCGTCGGGCGCCGGTTGACGCCATCGCTGCTAAACAAGAATAATATGTGACAGTTCTGACAGTTCCCTTTAAATGGGTCACGTCACAGGCGCCCAACAATTGGCTTAGTTTTGGAGACCTAGAACCGAAGACCTCTTCCTTGAAGATTCCTAATCACTGATGTCATAGTCACATCACTAATGTACTAGTTTTAGGCCAAATCAGTTATAAGTATTGTCGTTGTCCTGAGTTCATTTAGTTTTAATCAAAACATCTTCATCATTAAAAGTGCAAATAAGGTATCTTCAAAAAACCAGTGTTAGCTCCACACTGGTGTTAACTCCACATCACACATCAAATTTTTTTAATTTTTTTGTGAGTTGTATCTATAGGTTGTTATACTATATGAAAACATAGTGTGGGAGTGCATCTCTTTAATAGAAAACGTAAAATAGTAGCCACAAAAACACATGACAATCTAAAGAGTTTCTCTAGTTGCTACAAATATTAAATTGCTTGTAAACCTCATAGACGATTGTTAAAAAACATCAGAAAATCACTAAAAGCAATTGCGCGTTCATCTTTTTGACGTAAATGATAGCGGGAATGTATTGGATTTTACATTAATATACACTGTGAAGTTGCTTAGAATGTTTATTTATTTACAAGAAGTTACTGTGAAGTTGCTGAGAATGTTTATTTATTTTGAAGAAAGATAATGTTATATGATGAAAATAACAACAAAAAAGTGCAAGAGTGAGGTTATCTGTCTTACTCTTTACATATAAAGAAAAGACAGAGACAAATGTTTTAGTGTAACCGGTCCTTGAGACATAAAACTTACTTTTGGGCCTGACTGTTCAGCACAGATTAGTTAAAATTTTCATGAGATTTAACTCTGATACAAATTCAAAATACGATTCAAAGCTCAAATTCTAACAATATATTTAACTCAAAATCTCGATACTACTCCGTACCGTTAGATTACATTACATCATTACAATGTCACAGCGCAGACAGAAATTTTAAAAAGTAAAACTCTGTCTGGCCTGAATTATGCATCAGAGCCAGTCCTTGACCATATGCGTTCGGTTACGCTCCCGACAGCGATTGCATGTTCGATGCACACGTGTCGGACGCATACAAATATTCTATTCATTCCTGTTCTGAACTATGGAAAACGCTATTACTACGTACTCGATTAATGAAGTGAAAATGCAGAGTGAGAACAATCAGCGTTTTAATTTTTTGGGATGGGTAAAAAAAATTAAAGTCGCGTCAGGACACGTGACCATGATCGAAAATTCGTAAGATGGAGGGAGAGTAGACCGCCGGCGCGGTGTAGGAGAGGAAGTAATCCCCATTTCTTTCTTCCGCGCGGCTAAAATGTATGCCTGCTCCTGCTGTTTCGTTTAAGCGGTTTTCACTTCTGCCAGCACTCCCGGAGTGCAACACGTTGTTTTTTTAGAGGTTCAGTCACATTATACTGGTGAAGTTCATAATAGTTAGTTTACACATAGTTTTGTTGGAAGACAATACTTATGCTAAAGCCTAGACTGTGTTGCAAGCACGTTTTCTTATAGATTCGGTACTTGGCATTCAACGGTCTAACAACTCCTGAGGATGTTCTGTGTAAACATATGTAGAGTAGTCAATAAATGTGCAAGGTGTGTCAGTGTGTATTTGCAATATTTACGGGCAAAAAGGTCTCAAAATATTAAAGTATCCTGCAGTGCATAAAACACAGGATTACGTTGATTCTGATTCTTCAGATACGGTTAGATAACACAGTCCAGGATCCAGAAATTGACAATTCTACCTATCGTCGTATTGTTATATTTATCAGTAAACATACGTGAAATAATAAAATGGTAAGAATTGTTGGCAAAGCCTGCACTAGCCGAAAGATCGTCAATAGTAACAAATGGCGCGCGTACAATGCAAAGAAGCCTAGCGTTCAAGGAAATATTAGGCTAATAGCTAAGCTATTTAAAACTAAAATTTCATTTTCGATAAAGAAACCATTAAATTTTACTAAATAAATTATGGCAACTCTGAATGTCAGAGGGCGAGATGACACCCACTTTGGCTAGCGCATGCGACCATTATATGTAGCAAAATAAAGTGATACGTACGGAGAGTTACAAAACCAAGCCTTACTGAAACTTCGTTTGTTAATTAAATAAAATAGTTAATGTGCAGTAAATAAAACGTACAAGCCAAAGACATCATTAGACGAAAAGACAGCAGAATCAATTTCATTATATTGAATGTTGTTTATTATTACTACCGAAAAAAACATACATCAGAGAGCATACGTGGTTCGCGTAACCCAGTTGGCATGGATTATAGAACACAATTCACGGCTAATAATTTCTTAGTAACCGTGTTGAGAGTGTACATTTTATTACAAATCATTGCTTTATTTAAACATGCCTTGTTTTTTCTATTTTTAGCTGGAATAAATTGTGTTCTAACTTTCCAGTCTGAAAACTTATTTTACTGTTAAAAACAATTTAGTATTCGTAAAATAATAAAGAAATAAATATCATTTTCAAGAAATAAAAATTAAAATAAGATAGATAGAGAAAAAGTCTATTTATTTTTCTGCTGCAAGATTAGCCAATAATAAAGCCCTATTTTTAGGGCATATCGAACATCTCGACAGGCCAGATGGTTCAACAACTCAATGTTCGCACGAATTACGCGCGAATCAATTTGAAGCTCAGCAGAACCACAGTATAGAAAATAATACTAAATGCCGAGCAGTGAAAGATGAAAGTGTGGTGTGGTTGGAAAAGCGCCAGCTGTCAATACCGGTATGCTCCTAACCACCACCGGCTATTATAATGAGTGGCCGTGAAAATTTATTTATTTTGCTAAAAACTATTTTAGAGCTAAAGCGTAAGAATGTTAGGCATCGAATGTGTCTATAACAACGTAAAATAACGTGTGGTATCTATCAAAATTGGTTATTTTACAGAAATAATACCTAGCTGGTTATTAATCTGTGTTATACGTGTATAAATGTTTCAAAACGATGAAAGCGTTACATTACACGATGATGTAAAGTTTATACCAAGTAAAGTTGTTGCCATTACAATTCATCACAATTTTTGATACATATTTTATCAAAAATTGCATAAAGATGCAAGTTTTTATTTCAATAGAAAAACTTAATAACTTTCCTAATTTGCTATTAGAAAAGAAAATAAAAACCTAGTATGACTTCTATAGTTAGGGGTATGACTAAGCGGTAGAATCTAAATTTGGAATAAAAACCGTCCTATCAATCATTGCCCATCAAGTGCGAAAAATTATTCTAATTTTTATCACTTGACCAATCGACCTAGGACGCTTGGTAACAAACTGTGATGAACGACTTGTGCGAGGTTCGACGCTGGCAATCAGACAATCATCCTGTCTTCTTCTGTGAAATAGAAATGACCGAGGGTACCTAATGGAGTTTTCTTTTTATGACATTTATTAACACTTCTAAACAAGAAAATATACTAGAAAAAAGCAACTAGTCTCATGTCGCCCTGACGGGATTCGAACCCGCATCCTTGGGAGTCCGGCACAATGCACTAACCAATTATGCTACAGAGACCTATGAGGACACGTCGAATTTTTCTAGTATATTCACAGTTCTACGGTGTTGGCCACCGTCGCTTCATCAATGAGAGAAATATACTCGCATTCGAAAGAAACATCTTTACAGATGTTTGACTATCGATTAAGATGAAACTGCCATCTAATTTTATTTTCTTGTTTAATATTTATCACATAAAAATAGCATTGTAAAATGCAAAATTAAAAAGTTATAACACTTCTAACTTTCATGGACATTATCACTATCATATTAGGAAAATAACGGGAAACGCAGTAGCATGCGCCATGATACGCATAAGCCGAAATATCGGGTAAAATATAAAAGAAACGGTTTTTCCTAATAATTATTTATTTATCTACTGTGGTCATATGACATACTCGTACGAAGAACGTCTCCGTAGACGTAGCCACTATGGCGGTCGCTATTTTGATAATTGATATCTACACATTCTATGAAAGTCTCATTATTTTATTACAGCAGTTAATGTTTTCTTTTGTTTAATTTAAAGCATTCTTAACAATTATTTTGATAAATTTACATGAAATCTCTCAAACTAATCCCTCTATAGTAACTATATAAATCGATTACTCACACGGAAACATTAATGCTCGCAGCTACAAATAATGGCGTTTTTGGTGGTTGGCTTTGAAGAAAAATCCTGAAAAATGAAATCTTTCTATTAACGTCATTCGCCGCTATGTAGAAAGTATTGATACCATAATGCTAGCCTATTGAAAGCTACCAGTTCGTGTCTATATAAATCCCTTTCTTACTTGTCATCATACGCTGATTTAACAAGCTACGTACAGTCGGGGGAACTTTCCGGTAGACCAGTAGAGTAGCTTTATTAAATTATAAAAAAAATTAAAACCGACTTCAAAAATTTAAAAAGCAAAAAATAAACCATTTGGAGTCGGTGGCAGCCAAGGCATTCTACATTGCAGTCCCACTCTTTTGTTTTTCTTGCCTCGAAGTCGGTTTTTTTTTATAAAAAGCTTTTTAATTCACAATTTTTAATGGTAGAAGAAGTTCGGAACTTACACTAATAATTTTATTTTAACTGCTCAACACCTTTTACAAAATGCTGCTTTTCCCGGTGCAGGGACGTAAATTATTGAGGAGTTCTCCTTGTACTTCATCATCAGCTCCACTTCATTGCTTCACATGCATTGACACGAGCATAAATTGCTTATGAACCACAATAAACTCATCGTATCGTTAGTATTTAATAGTTCCGATTACCATTTGTCGTCTTCATCATCAGTTCCACTCCACCAAATGGTGCTTAACGGAAGCAAATGCACGAGTTACTTAAGAAAACATCAAAATCTTTATAGGTGTGCCTATTATATTTGAAGAGTTCCGTCGATTTCACCAAGATCCCACCATCAGATCCTGTCTTGATGTTAATGGGACCAGCTTGAAAGTACACCCTTTCAAATGAATGACCGAATACCGAGGTAACAAACATAAAAAACATACACACGAATTGATAACCTCCTCCTTTTTTGAAGTCGGTTTAAAAAGTAACAGATATACAGAAAACGTTTATATCACATTTCGTTTGAATAATTAATTATTTTTTTAACCTTAGCACTTTTCGAGGAAACGTTTCCCAAAAAAATTCTACTGGTCTACCGGGAAGTTCCCCGATTATACATGATTTATTTCGATTGAATTTAATACTTCTTGTTATACCTTCACTTGAAATTCAGAAACGTCTTTCCATTACATATTCCATTTTATTGTCATTGTAATGACATGAATTTGTTAAGCCGTTCCTTTGTAGGAAATTAAATTATTTTCAATTGGCAAAAATGTAGGTACACACACATACACTACGTATACTCAGGTTCTGTAGCTAATCCTGTCTTTACGTCTAGACTTCTAGACTATTATCGTATTTATGTTTCTCATTCTTTAGCCGATTATTGCCACAGCCTTGACTTTGAAGACGGATTTTACACAAAGCCACAGGCAGAAAGATCTCACTTCATTCGTTGTTAAGCCAAATATTTTAGCAATTAATCACTACAACGTTATATATATTTTCACAGCTCTGCTGGAATGCAGACTTCGTATTTTTACACAAGTATGCGAATCTGTCGGCATCAAAATATATAGTTAGACAATCACAATCACAACACAAAACCTAAGTTATAATAAATTGAGTTCAATTTTGGCACCTTAATAAAAACCCAAAATAAAATCATAGAACGAGGAGAAAAGATAATAGAAAACCTCATTGGTTGACACCAGTCCTGATTAAGTTTATAAATAAATTATCCAATAATGTTTAAATCATATCTGGCTGCATAATGGAGCTCGTAAAATATTAAGTAGCAGATCGATGTTAAAAACCTCGTTGACCCTACACCTCTTAAACCGCGCCCTGGGTTTCACAATTTCCCTCAGTGTCACCCACACAAGTTTGTGAAAACTGCGCGAGAGTATTTACATAGGGTTGTCGAAAATAGTTCGACGACTCTTTGTAATAAATTTTGAGTCTAAGTCAAATATTTTTATTTTGTACTTATAAATAAGTACTTTGGGCTCGTCCAAATTCAGGACATCTTATAACTACTCTGACACTTTTTGAGAAATCTGACATTCCTGAAATAGTATAAACCTTATGGCTGATTATCTAACAAAAATCACCTATCAACCCGTTTCGTCGCTATCATGGCTGTCATATTATTTATGTATGACAGCCATGAAAGCGACGAAACTGGAAACTGAAACGATTATTAGTTAGATAATCAGCCCTGGACCGTCTTATTCTCTTTGCATCTGTGTTAAGTTTCGTGTCTATGATGAATTTTTTTCAGGAAAACTAACGTCTATTATTTTTTATATTTTAAGGATAGGGATTCCAATTTGTAGTGTGATTCCATTTTTTATTAAATTGAAATTGAATTGAAAAAGTAACAGGGATTTTTTACCGAATTTCAAGAAAGAGTCTACTTAATAAAAATACCATTAATGGGTAATTTCAATCCATCATTCGAAAATTTGCCATTTTGACAGACTAGTTGATTTCGCAGTTGGTTCAAATTGCATACCTAAATGCCATTAGCATTTTACAAACAAGAAACTGACATAAGTATTATTTTTGTTTTAGCTTCATACACTGTTGAAACGACTCAACCTTTAACATGTTTTTCGTTTACCCAAGCGGTTTATCTGTAGACATTTGGTTTCGCAATTTCCCTTATACAGACAACTCCCACGCATGGTTGTGGAAACTATGGACGATCTGTAGTGAGCTGGGGCCTACTTTGTTTAATTTGGTCTATTGATCTTATGTAAAATTTTATTTTATTATTGAAATAAAACAAACTTTTATGTATTAAATCGCCTACACATTACCTACGTTTTAAATTACGTTTTAGTACATGCATTTTTTCTTTTTCCGAAAGTTTCGACACCTTTCCAGGAGACGTAGTCACGGGTCATACCAAAATATAAAATTATATCCATAAAAGTGTGTTTCATTACGACTTTCTGTTTGTTATTGAATATTCAGTTCTCCAAACACATTACTTTTCTCTTTTTTTAAGTTGATCTGTTTTTACCGTAACTTATGTATCCCGTCCACACGTATGTAAGAATTTGTTTTTTATACCTTACATTTCATCAAACATTTCGTACAATTATGGTTTGTATTAAAATCATCTGTGTGTTAACCCTAACTTTCCGAAGATTTATTGCACTTATGACACGGCGGTAGTATAATATATATTAGCCGTGAAATCAGCTACTAATAGAACTGTCAGATTGACAGCCCAGTCCAGCCCGCTGCTCTTGAGTTTCCCACGTCAATATACACACATACACTCGTGGACTAACGAGCCAATGCGTTATTTCCATACAAACATACTCACCTATTGGAAAAATAATATTAAATGTAAAAACTTATACGTTTGAGCCGAATACTTGTGAAAAATATTGAAGAAAACCCAAATTTTTGGGCAAAATTTGGAATACTAAATTACTCAATCTGGTTTCCTACAACTATAGAATTAAAACGAAACATTTGTTTGTGCAAAAGTTTAGGAAATTAAAATGTTTTTCAGTTTTTTAGATGCTTATTCGTTATTAGAACATTATTTTCATACTTTCGATATCGACACACAAATCTTTGCAGAAATACACATTTTAATTTATAAGACTGTGTAGTAACTAACGTAGTATGAAAATAACGCAGTGGCTCACTTTATTTTTCGCGACTGTACATATAACTTTGTTATCGTTACGTTGTACAAGGAATCGCCATTTGAAATGTTTTTCAGTACTTCAGATGTTTTACTGTTATGTAACAGATGAAACGTGCCTCTGGTATGCGAGTGTGTAGTTTATCTGTAACATGGCTAAACACGTGGGTTGAAAATAATATCTCTTACACTAGTTTCCACCCGCGTTTTTACCCGCGTGGTTCCCGATCCCGTGGGAATATCGGAATAAAAAGTACCCTTTGTTTTTATCCAGGCTCTCTACCATCTGTGTACCAAATTTTATGCATATCCGTTCAGTAGTTTTTGCGTGAAAGAGTAACAAACAAACAAACTGACATACTTTCGCATTTATTATATTAGTAGGAAGTAGGATGTTTGATGACTTATGCTGTTTGTATATGTAATTGGCTTTCTGTTGCTAGGTAAATTATGTTTTATGTTAAACATAGCTGTTGGCCATCTAAAAATAAATAAATATTACTTTTCTCTAAAATTGGTAACCGTGGACCGAGGGAATAACAAAATTCAAAATTCAAAATTCAATATCAAAATTTAATAATTTATTCAGTCAAGCACTTATGAACGTCAAAGAAGCTACGCCATCGGTTCACAAATCCTACGGCGGGAGACCTTGTAACGAGAAGAACCGGCAAGAAACTCGTCAAGGGCTATTTTTTTCTCCCTGTTTTATTTCATACAGAGTCGTCAAATTCAAAAAGTGAGCTTAACATATCAGTAAGGTCAATTTCCATCACAAAAAGAATATCGGGATAAAAAATAGCCCTCCATCATTCAACTAACTCTATGAAAAAAAGCAAGTCTATTGGTTTTTTAGTTAAGGCGTGAAGGAAGGACAAACAAACGCACTTTCGGATTTATAATATTATATATATAATACAGTTAGGATTCGGATTAAATATAATATAGATCTATATTTTTTGTTATACCATTCATAATTTCGTAAAACTTAATTCATAAGTCTCAGGCATGTAACTAATGATTATTTTCTTAATCTTACAATAGCACTTTTATAATAATTCATGACTTGAGATTCATTTGGTTTGTTTAGGAGTTATTCTTTCACTTAAAAAATGGTCCGATAAGGTATGATAACAATTACTTGTAACAAACATTTTCATTAGAATCTAAGAAAGCCAGTTAAACTTCAAAACAGGTCAAACCTAGAATCCAAAGTTAATTTCATGGATTAATAGGTACCCCTACTAAGCTACGCGTAATTTACAGTTAATAAGTCATCATCGTAAACTTTATCTCTGTCTCTTTGACTCGTTTCGATATTACACCGATATCCTACTAATATTTTATATTAAACTCGGCTTAACAGGTTTGGGTAAAATGTACACCGATAGTTTCTGGTCTGGATTAAATCGATACATTTTATCTCGATATTCCATTGGAACATTCACAAGTTAGTTAACAAATTAGCAAAAAAACATTATACTAAGAATAGGTTTAGTATTAGTTAATAATTTTCTCAAACAAGCCGCACGTTTACATGTTAGCATAAATCGTTATGGCTAAAGCTATAAAATTAAACAATTTTATTATAAGAAATAATTTTAAGTAGTATTAGAAAATACCACACATGTTACCATAAGCTACAATCGCTTAAGGAAATTTAATAATAATAGATTTTATATTCAAAGCTATATGAAGAAGAAAATAAATAACTACACTTTCATGTAACTTGGATAAAAAATAATTTCACATAAGTGAAGCTGAATCTAATTTAACAGATGCAACTTGACTAGATCCGAGGTCAAGAGATAAATTTGACACTACGTGCGAAAACTTAGAAGTGTGTATTTAAGTAAGGAAATTTATAGACGACCTAGGTCTACTCGTTAAGAGATGTACTTTATACGCCATTATGTGTATTTATCGAAAAAATCTAAATCTATGATTTATATACTCATTGCCATGCCATGAAAATGTGTTTGACATTCCCTTGATAAGTAAATTAGCTCTAGCCATTCTCAGAACACTAATAGCGTATGTCGCTAACTGGTCAAAGAAGCGGTTCTTTAGATACGTCAAATATTAACACTTGGCCAAAATGGGACAATTGCCAATAAACTAGGGGTCTTCCTGATGACTTCACTCCCATTGATCGAATCAGCATTCATGACGAATTACTCTGACATAATGCCCTGAATGTAAATCAAACGTTGGAATGCATTTCGCTGTTTCCCATTTACTTTGATAGATGATAATTAGGTAATTTATTAAGTTTTTATTACTTTCGTGGTAAACTAAAAAGAAACTAGGGCAAAAACGAGACTGTTCTTCTGTTGACTGTTGGTTTTTTCTTTTTATAAGAAAAAAACATAAAACAATTATTTTACTCTCACAAAATTAGATTAGATACTTACTTGAAAAACAAACTGTCTGCTACAAGAAAAGTAGAGATCTCCATCCGCAAATAAAAACAAAGCCTTTTGTTGTGTGATTTCGCAGATTGATAATTACAAACAGCATTGCATACTTTACAAAAAAATTCAATACATGTCAACTGAAAAATGTGGAGCGTCATATTACGAGAATGTAGGCTAAAATACTCATCAGTCACTCTGATCAAACAGAGATGAGGCATCTCAAGGTTTTACAGACTTTTCTCTGAGAGTTCGTTATTTATGATCCTTTCTAAAAAGTAAACGTCAGTTTACCACTAATTGTGTCAAGGGGATTGACTCATCAACTTCAACATTAACAACTACGTAAAGAGGTTTATTTTATAGTGCGGGAAGTAATTAAATCCACAGAAATAGCTACTGCGAACGATTTTATTGCTGCGTTCTCCCGAAATGATGGTTAGATTTGCGGTGCGCGAACAATACATGAACTGAATTTAGAAAAGTACATTTTATTATTATAATAAACCATATAAGGAGATTAAATCTGTGAAACAAGGATATCAAAATAAGGTGTATTATCACCATAAAAAAATGTGGAAATATTTTAAATGTTGAATTATTATACTTACTTACTTCGCTGGCTCAGCGACCCAAAATGGATCTTGGCCTCCGACATCAAAATGCGCCATTCGTTCCTGTTTTGTACCAAGTCTGACCAGTCGGGTACTTCCAGTTCCTTTAGGTCTTTGGCAACTCCGTCTTTCCAGCAGTATCTTGGGCGACCAACCGGACGTCGTCCGGCTGGTAGTCCAAGATACGCTCTTTTGGCGGCTCGATCCTCTCCCATTCTCTCCACGTGCCCTAGCCAGCGAAGTCGGGCAGATTTTATTTCCCTGATGATATTCGGCTCTGACACCAGTTGAATTATTATACGTATCTACTAATATGTAGGAATAGTGGCCGCCCACGGCTTCCCCCGCGTGGTTTCCGTTCCCGTGGGAATATCAAAAAATCCTTACTTAGTGCTCGCCTACATCGTTAAAGGATTCTGTATGCATAATTCCAGCTTAATCGGTTCAGCCGTTTGGGCTGTGCGTTGTCTGTCAGTCATGGTAGTCCTGGAGTCCCATTTGAGAATTCACTTGTGGCCGAGTTAATTTTTTCCAATATTTTTCTATTTAAAATTTATTATAAGTATAAAAATAGCAATGAAAAATGCGAAAAATCTTAAATCGTAAATTACTGGCTGTCTGTTGTGCATCTTAATCGATCGTTAAACACCTGAAAAGATGTTTTTCGAATGCAAGGATATTCCTAGCATTGATGTGACATCGCTGGCCTACAGCGTATTAAAAATATAAAAGTATTGGAGAATTTCGATGGTGGTCCGAAGTCTCGGTAGCTCAGTGGTTAGAGCATTGGGCCGGATTTCCAAAGGCTCGTTTGGGCTGTGCGTTGTCTGTCAGTCGTGGTAGTCCTCGAGTCCCATTTGAGAATTCACTTGTGGCCGAGTTAAATTTTTCCAATATTTTTCTATTTAAAATTTATTTTAATTACATACATTTTTTATTGTTACAGGATCGTGACAGCAATTTATCTGTTCCTGCTCGATGGGAAGACAGAAATTTAAGAAACTACCTCAACAAAGATGGCGTTGGTCAGTATTTACTTATTTTATTTTATTTATAAATTAATGGTTGCGCTGATGATGTATTTGACGGGCCCGAATGGCGCAATGAACTAACAGCGTTAGCGACCGTGGGTCCGATACCAATCCAGGGCCCTTATTCATTATGACCTCATAGCGATTCGTTGCTCAAACCACGCGAATGTCGCACTTGGTTTCGTTATTTTCAAAATTCGTTTTCTCAATGACACTTCAAGTCCATCCCCCATATTCTAAGTCGTTCCTCCAAAACTTTTTACACTCCACAAGTTTCAGCAAGGAATCGCGAAGTGGTCATAGAACTGTGCATGAAGAAATCATCTCAAAATTTACAAGTTTGCTGTTACAGAAACAACAAATACCTAATAATAAATTAATAATATAGTCATACACAGTTTGTAAGTGTCGATTGAAACTCGCTTGAGATATGATTGACCACAGAGAGACATGACCACATGTAAATAAAATTAGGGTCCCCAAAGTCCCAATAACAAATCTAAAACATATTTTATAATTTTAGAGAGGAGTAATATCTATTAATTTTTGGATGACCAACAGCTATGTTTAACTGAAAACATAGCAACAGAAAGCCAGAATACAAATAGCCATCAAAAATATGAACTAATTTATTCTGTAATATAGGGGTTTGGACAACTTTATATGGAGAAGTGGTATAATTTATTTTCAGTGGGCACTCAAGAAAGACAAGAAATATATCTGAGTGATAAACTTTGGCTTAAGTAATAGCTAAGATATGTTTTTTTTTGTGATAAATATTAAACAAGAAAATATACTAGAAAAAAGCAACTAGTCTCATGTCGCCCTGACGGGATGAGACTAGTTGCTTTTTTCTAGTATATTTTCTTGTTTAATATTTATCACATAAAAATTGCATTGTAAAATGCAAAATTAAAAAGTTATTATGTTTTTTTTTTGTTTACTTTTTTACCTCAATAAAACTATGTAAATTCTATAAACGTCTGAAATCTTGGTCCTGATATAGTTAAGGTGTTCCATAATGAGATTTGCGTCTTTTAATATGTTCTTTTATAATTTACTAGCGGCCGTGCGCGGTTTCACCCGCGTGGTTCCCGTTCCCTTGGGAATTTTGGGATCATTTATAGCCTATGTTACTACTTGGTGTCTAAGGATTCTCTATACCAAATTTCGTCAAAATCGGTCCAGTAGTTTTTGAGTATATTCGTTACATACAAAAATACAAATCTTTCCTCTTTATAATATTAGTATAGATTATTTCTGTAAATGGCTGTTATTTAAATTTTTACTAGAAATTTGAAAATGATGCAACTTTACCCATCCCCTTTCAGGCAAAGCCAGCCGGTGGATAGGCGGCATATACGACTACAACTCTCGGGCGTGGAAGTGGGGCGGAGAGCTGCGCAGCATGCACTACCAGTCCTTCTCCAAGATGAGGAAACTGTCTCCCGAGGAGCTGCAGTGGCACTGCATCGCCATGATGCCGGACCTCAAATACAGGTCAGCATCATCTCCAATAAGTTACTTCCTTAAAACAACATACAAGATGCACAATCTTAAAATAAATACCATAATGTTTTTAATATAAGGCGGGTTGACGCCTTTTTGAAAATGCCAGCATATCATTTGTTTTATCCACACCAATTATCTAGCCCAAGGTAAGTTTCATTAGAACTTATGTAATGGATACTAGATAACGGATAAACATATGTACTTTTTTGAAAATATAATGTCATTGTCCTTTTGCAAGCAACGATTGTTTGTAAATAATCGAGTGTATTTATAAACTGCCGAATTATTGTAAACAGGCCGTAAGATTTGCAATAAAACAGAGAATTTTTCGTTTATTTATAAATAATTGTCCAGCGGTCAGTATAAAATGCACCAATCGCGGCACGGTGTACAATTCCGAAGCATGATTATCGTCATTCGCAAATGAACAATATATATAGCGAAGAGATACTGGTTATTTATAAATCATCGAAGAATCATCCTATTTATTGCAAATCCAATTGTCTGTTTACATAAATTCGACGGTTTATAAATACCCTCGATTATTTACAACAATCGGGTCTTGCAGAAAGACTTTGACCTATACATACATACTTAATATACATATTGAATACCCAGAACAAGACAAATAGACACGTTCATGCACACAAATTGTCTTGTCCAGGGATCGAACCCGGGAAACTCCTGGGGGAAACCCTCTGCGTAGAAGGCAGACAACGTACGCCTACGCCAGACAGGTCGTAGTGCGGCACTTTTAGCAATGCTTGAGTATAGGTTTTCCTTTTGGACGGTTAAGGATAGACGCTCACGCTAGATTTGCATGATGCGATTTCCTATTATTATATTTTGATTTTATCAATATTTATTACTTAGTAACAAATCTGGGGCCGTACCGCGCAAGTGGCGTCGGCATCGAAATCGGCTTCATTTGACAGATGGATGTGACACATTGCTGCTTCTTTTTGACACAAATGAAAACTTACCAAAAACGAAGATTGCCCCTTGTAATAAGATATAAATTATACCTTTTATAAAGTTTCAGAAACACGATTTTATGATTTATCCCCGACATTTTTTCTTTTCGAAAAGACCCTTAAAAATACGAAATTCATGATTATTCTCAAATGGGGTTACATATACTATTGGAAATTGGTTTAACTAGTGGACGTCAATAATATTGAGAATCGTGTAGTTTCACTTTATTTAATCGCTATAGTTATTAACTACGAAGTGATTTCGTGTTTTTTAATAAGGCAAGATTTATTTAATACCTCACTTAGTACCATTAAAGTACCACTTAAAGAACATTTCTGCTCTAATTAAATTGTTGTAACTGCTATAAGGTATAATATAGTTTATTGTATTGTTGTTAGTTAGTTCATTTTCTTTGTTGTATTTATGTATTCATGTTAGGAAAAAGTAATAGTAACAACTGTTGTCCAGGAACACGTTGTTTAATAATTACATTTGGGCACTGTCGGTCTACTTTAAATAACATTTTTGTATGGTTACTTTCTATAATATGACTGTTTGATGCCAAAATAAATTTAGAAAAAATATCTATCGCAACTGCTGTTGACTATACAAGCAAACCCGGCGTTGTTACTTCCCGAATAAACAATTGTTCAAAACATAACTTATCAAAAGCAAGTTCGACTTCTGCCATTCAATTCTTCTTAGATACACTCAAATCAAGCTCGATTGTTGAAGGTTCACTTTTTTCTTTTTTTTTACAATTAACTGGGCAGGCATTTGACCACCATCGTGCTTAGTAAACAGGATGTGGTCTAAAGTGTAACATGCTTGCCCAGGAAATACCTATTCACTTTCTCCTTGAAGAGACCAAGGTTGTAGGAATCGGGGAACACATGAGCAGGCAGCGCATTCCATTCTTTAGCGGTTCGCATTACAAAAGTGTCAGCAAAGCGCTTGGTACGGATCGCTGGAATGTAAACGACGTACGGGTGATAAGCTATCCTGCGTCTGGTACCCCGATGGTGGAAAGGGGCTGAAGGAACAAGGTTGTGCAGTTCTCTCTAAATATGCAACTTTGCGGCGGTGACTGAGGCTCTGTAGTTCCGCCGTGGCTAATGCTGAGTTTTATAGGCTGAAGTGTCAACTCAAGCTAGTGCCTTATCAAACTCAAACATATTGCCGTCTCTGACTATCGACAATAGGTTTTTCAACAGTACAAATGGTTTTATAACTTTATAATTTTGCATTTTACAATGCTATTATAATGTGATAAATATTAAACATGAAAATATACTACAAAAAAGCAACTTGTCTCATGTCGCCCTGACGGGATTCCATAGATTTAGAATTTTTTCGCTCCGCAAAAAGATCCACGAAGCGTGGGAGCGAGAAGTCCTAATCAAGTACTAAGCGCCCGAGAGAGAAAGTGACAGCGCATAAAGTACAGCTGTGTCAATATTTTCACGAGTAAGAGGCCCTAGCGTCCAGTCTGTTCAAGGTCGCGGTGGAATTTATGCATTTTTGTAGTAATCCTTCGATTACAATTGAGAATATTGAAAGTGAAATTATGGTGACATATTCTGTACGTGTATGTGAAGTTACAAGGTGCAATAATCCGTATCAATACACTTTTCACAGGTAAATACGATTTTGTAATTGGAAGTTTTCAAACCATATTTTGCCAAATTTCTGCCAGTTATCGGCTCAGAAAAAGATGTTTACGATAGAATATTAATATGCATTGTTCTGTGTAGATCTATATCGTGATTATAAACAATATTTGCGAAGAAATTATATAAAATAGTAAATTGATACGTTACGCTAGTGCTTGACAAAACGGTGACGTCACGAGTATCGATAAAAACGTAATCGTTTTTTAGTGACATCGTGACATGAATACAGTTATTTAGCCAAGATATGTATCGTAGATAAGTAGTAAAAATAGAGTTTGCTGATGCCACACATTATTGTTAATCTATTCTTGAATTAGAGTTAAAATTGAATTACTATACAAATTAAGAGCTCATTTTTACGAAAAAGATTTCAAAACTTAGTAATACAGTAACCGATATATTTTGTAGATTTCCAAGCAATTCAACATTGCGTGAAAAATGGATGCGGACTATAAATAGACCAGGAGGCTAATTGTGTAATTTTAAAATCTATCGCAATTCCTTTCCATTCGTAATTTCAAAGATATTGACATACTTCACACCGTTTCTTTATGACATGTGATAGGGATTGTGATCTAGACGCGTATTGAAAGATAATTGAATGAACTAAATAGTTAATTTTGACGTTTATTTCTAATTTTCTAGCAAAATTCCACACACAATACCTTCCAAATGTATGGAGAAGTGTAAATGAAGTGTCATATTAAAATTATTCACGAAAAAGGAATTGCGACTTTACACAATTCCAGAAATACCTATCACAATCACTAAACTTTTAAAAGGGATTTTGATAGTGATAGTGAGTGTGAGGTTTCGAAATTAGACAATTAGGGGGCAGATTAGACTCGGAAGTAAGAATTCCACTATCTGTAGAAAACATTTTGAGGGCAAATGTTTCACACAAAGGAAACATCGCCGTGTCCTAATGAAAGACTCGATACCAACATTATTTATACCTGTAAGTACGATTCTTGGGACTCCAGTTAGCTAATATTAAATGCAATATGTGTAGCTGTAGAACATGGTGTACAATTTACACTATTTGTTCACAGATTCAATTACCACGTCGGAATCCGGTGTCTTCTTATGTCTATCGAGATATTACGGAGGTAGTGACATCGTCCCCGCTTACGGAACCAATTCCTGGGCCCTCAAGTCTAACACTGCCTCCAAGGAAAAATTAATTGATATACTGCATTACACGTCTCAAGCGAAAAATAGTAAAAAACAGGGTTTTAAGAAAATTACTAATCGCCTTTTTTATTTGCAAGAGGTTGTCAAAGAATTAAATAATAATAATATCGCAATTATGTTGAGGTCGCGTGCCGCAACAATTTACTGCAAAAATTTGTAAATATAGTGAATGGAAGAGCCACTAGTGAAATAAGTCGCACAGCTGAGTACGATGAAGAGATAAAGAAATTGGCTTTGACTATACATTCCAAATTCATGCACAAATTCCACCGCGACCTTGAACAGACCGGACCCCATGGCCTCTAACTCGTGAAAATAATGACATATCGGTACTTTATTTGCTGTCACTCTCTCTCTCGGGCGGTTAGAACTTGATTAGGATTTCTCCCTCCCACGCTCCGTGGATGTTTTTGCGAAGCGAAAAAAATTAAGGCGCCAAAACTAGGCATTGCCCTAGGGAAACGCAAAATAAAATTTTGTGTATAAAAAAAAAAAAGTCTTCGTCTTAAATTTAAGAGCTGCACTCTTGTCGGTGGAGTATTTTCCATTCCTCTCTTTTTGTGCCAATGACTTCACTTCCTGGTACGACACAACATTAACTTTCTCCTTTATCTGTGAAATATAGCTCATTCTAGCTCTACCTCTCCCTCTCCTTCCCTCCATTTTCTCTTCCAGTATGTTTATAATGAACAGGTGGCCCAGCATATTTCCCATTCTATTCCCAATCTCCCCAAGTTTTCTTCTCTCCCCAACCATGGTAATTAAAAGTAAAGTGTTTTAATTTAGTAGGTACATTGAAAGAGCATACAATGTGACAGTCAAATTAGTGAATTCTTATTTTTAGCTTTCTCTTCGATTTTAAGCGTTGAGGTGGATCGTCACTTACACTAGCGCCGCTAATAGAAATAAATCATTTATATCAATCATTGAGCATTTTCCGCAAAACAGGTTTTAAAACATTTTTTTTATTAATCGTTAATTTACAAATTGTTTTCTGACCACGTACATAAACGTAACTACGTGCCTATAATTTTCTGCTATAATATTTAAAAAGTATATTTGACTATATCCTTTGATATTTGCGCAAATAGTCAATAATTTCGATCTAAGTCCTTGAGAAAAAGTACTTAATTTATTTCTATTGGCGGCTCTAGTAACGTGACGTACTACCAAGGTTTCCTCGCAAACGTTTTGATTGCCTGTATAAAAAGCCTACCAACTGAAACAATCGACAATGTAAAAGTATATCGTGGACAACACTATTTTTAACTCGCACATAGACATTCATCAACACATGTACATATTTTTTCTTGTCTCATCTTCGAGCCGTCATTGTGTATCTTGTACATTCTAAATCTATGCGGGATTCGGACCCGCATGGTTGTCATTGTAAGTCTTGTCAAATGCCGAGCTTCAAAACTGCTTAGCTTTGCTACACGTGCAACGGGGCCGATAGTTTCATATAAGTCGCATTTTTTTGTATCATATTAAGCACATTTCATCTATCTGTGAACAGTCCTATCTTATAAGATGTGACAATCATTACGTGTCACTCTCATTCTCGTCAGATTTCTTCATACACCTATTACGAGAAATACCACAGAATTTGAACATGTTGCTTGTGGTTCTACTATAATTGATGAAAGTTAACGTAAAACCTAAATTTTACAGCAAATAAAACGGAATCAGTCTGCATTAAATGCCGAACTTAAACGAAATCGTGACGAATTGAATATTGGGTGGATAAATTCAAAGAATGGGTGATTCTATTCGGACCCCAAAAGTGCAGCAATCACTATTAAACTTGATATCGTGGCCACATTATTTATTTTGGTGCAAGTTGTAATGGAGTTTCACATCACTAACGATAGTATTTAATGGTAAGCCAAGATGTAGGAAAAAGATCCATGGATGCAGAATAAACTGTTTTATAATTTTTATTTATTATATTTTTTATTAATTATTACTTTGTTTAAAAAATTTATATCTCTTTTGGCAAGCAGATTAGATATATACACGCACAGCCTTGCTGGTGTCTTTTAAAATTGGCAATTTTTTAAAACCTTTACCTCCTGAACTTAATTATTCTGTTGGTTTTTGTTACGAATACTTTCATTCGTAAAGCACTGACGACGGCAATTCATTAGGCCACTCATATCGTACAAAAATAAACGCTGAAATTGCAATAATTGCGATAGACCTGCATTTTTGGTATGTTGCTTGGGTCCACCTAGAGAGTATTTATCTAGATTTGCAGCATTTTAAAATGTGAGCGCGCGGAGTTATGGCAAATGGCACATTTTCGACCAAAATATCAGGTAAGTATAATGGTACTTGTCTACGGGGAAGTAATGGTAAAAATGAAATGAAATATTTGTTTATTTTCCCATCACAAAAATGTGAAATTGTAACAGAAAATTACCTACATTTGAGAATAGATGTGCGTCCGTAGATTTGATAGTTTGTTCAATAACCACGATTAACCAAACAAACCTTAAAAACGAGTGTTAAGAGAAGTTATAATGAAACTACTAAAATTCTTCTCTACTATGTTTTCATTATCTAGTTACATTATCTATTACAACTATTGTGCTTATCTAAATTTAATTCAAGTGAGAAAAATTATAAAAATACAAAAATATTCATAAAAAAACCATCATTTAAAAACCACATTATCTCGGGAACTTATTAGACCTAGAAAATTGGAATAGGGCTCAAACTGACAGAAATTTCGTTGACTTTAAAAAAGTAATAGTGAGGTTTCTCGTCTGAGCCTTCCTATGTCGTTTTTGTTGCACAAAACTAAAAAAAATGCGTTTTTTCATTACTAACTCATCGCGCCTACATGTTAGAAAGCTGCAAATCTGAATAAAATCAAAACATACCAAAAATTTAGATCTACCCGAATTATTGCAATTATAAATGTAACATATGACTGCTCTAATAAGTAGCTGTAAGATGCACAACAAAAGAAACAACGCTTCAGCCTTTCCCTTGAACCAAACAATAACAGTCACTCATTGGCTGGAACGACCATTGCTAAACAGTGATCGATACCACGAAAACCAATATAAAAGTTTACGATTCTAGATGTGTATTGTGTCGCCGACGTGAACAATTGCCTTCCACACCGCCCTCGGCAAATAAAATGCACTGACACATGTTCTTGTTGTGTTTCCCTTGACTGAATGTTGCCCTTGACACAACTGGCAGAGGGAAGCGGTCGTGGTAGAAACTGGGATTCACTGAAACCACTGTTGATAGATTGAAAAAATAAAAACACGGTAGCATTACGTCTACTTGCCTTGGTCTGGGTGTTTAATATTGTGTTAATAAGTATGTATTTACAAAAAAAGTAAATAAGTATGTTTATCCTTTTTTTAGTATCTATAACACAAGATCTTATGAAGCTTACCTTGGGTTAGATAATTGAAGTGGTTGTATGAAATTTATTTATTAATTTATTATTCATAAAACGCGGATATTTTAACATGAAAGAAGTTCTTGGTACATGTATTCTACATTGATTTCACATTATAATTGTACGCACTTCCTGATGCTTTTAAGTCTTATTTATACAAGGATAAAGAACTTGAAAATTAGTACTGAAACATTCGCAAATCATTTCGTAAATACTACAATTTCATAACTTTTTAGTTTTGGCTTATACAATGCTATTTTTAAGTGATAAATATTAAACGCCTCATGTCAACGCCTTTAAGGGCATCTATCCGGATATAAAACGAGGCAAACTATCCGTTTCGTAGCGGATAGATACCTTTATAATACATAACGAAATAATAAAATTAAAACATGTTTTAAACAACAATTAGATACCTTAGCGAACGACCAACAAGAAACAAAAACAATCCATTGCCATTACAAAAGTTTAGGGCCTTCAAAATAGCACTAGCCCTTTTTAACGCACGCAGCTGGGTCTGATACCGGTGGTTGAACCACTAGACCACAGAGGCGGTTAATTGGATTTTAGTAAGTTTTCTTGCCTTCAAAAAATTCAAAGCAAGCACTGCTACACTGCCACTGACACATATCGAAACTACATAGAAATTAAACAATTAAATGAATTGTTAGGGAATTCACTTAGCAATATTGCGTTAGCGGCCTTTTTAGACCCTAAGAACTGCCCACTAATAGTCTAATTTCAAAATCTATCATAATCCCTTTCAAAGGTATTGTGATTGTGATAGTGATTTATGGAATTGTGTAACTTATAGTCGCAATTCCTTTCGGAACGAATGATGTTTTAAATGACACTTCTCCATACATTTGTAAGATATTTTCGAGGGTTACTGATCTTAGACAGTTCAATGTCGTTCATTCAATACCTTTCAAACGCGTCCCGATCACAATCCCCATCAAATGTCAAATAGTGACGGTTTGAAGTATGTAAATATCTGTCAAATGACGAATTGAAAGGAATTGCGATAGATTTTAAAATTAGACTGATTACTCTCGTAGTAAACATGGCCAGCGGGCAAATATCTACATTATGTTTATTAACTAGTTTAATAGTAACTTAAACATATTAAAAGCAATCAATGAGTTGGGGACTTTTAAACTTCAAAAGTCAAAAGGTAGGTCAGTGGTTAGAGCATTGGAATGGATTTCCCATCTGAGAATTGACTTGTGGCCGAGTTGATCTTTCCAATATTTTTCTATTTAAAATTTATCATTAGTACAAAAATAACGATAAAAATGCAAATAAAAACAAAATCATTGATTATTGGCTGTTGCATCTTAATCGATCGTTAAACATCTAAAAAGATGTTTCTTTCGAATGCAAGGATATTCCTAGCATTGATGTGACAACGCTGGCCTACAGCGTATAAAAATATCTCAGTACCAAAAGTCGTAGGTTCGAGTTCCATCTGAGAATTCACTTGTGGCCGAGTTGACTTTTCCAATATTTTTCAATTTAAAATTTATCATAAATACAAAAATAGCATTAAAAATACAAAAAATCTAAAATCATTAATTCATTATCACAATCCAACTCTCAGTAGGTCCAGAGTATAGCGCTCAAAAGTTCAAACATATGACAAACTTTTATCAGACAAAAAAATATATTCAGAATACCAACAGCAATAATGTATTTTTTTATTTAATTAGCTAATATAAATAGTGTAACTCAACGCTAAGACTAGTCTGACCACTGGGAAAAACTCCTGAATATTACTTTTACTGTAGAAACTCACGCGCCTGGCTGTCAATCTGACAGTTCTATTAGTGCCTGATTCCACGGCCTATCTCGAGCTCGTCCTTGCTTCGGCAGGCACGTTAAGCCGTTGGTCCTGGCTGCATTTGCAGTCGTTAAAACCCACCAATCAGTGACGTGGCATAAATGCAATAAATCTTGGGAAAGGTAGGGTTAGCATGTGTGCGATGACTTTAATACAAACAAACCATAATTGTACGAAATGTTTTATTAAGGTATTAAAAACACATTCCTATATACGTAGTGATACAAAAGTTACGGTTAAACATAATTAACCACTAAATAATTTTTCAGATGGTCTCCAGCCAGCTGCTACGAACCTCGCCAATTCATATGTCAAACAAAACTGCGCAAATTGCCCAAATCCAAAGTGAAGGATTTGAAAAAGAGGTGGCAACGCATGGGAATTCCCAACGAGATCACTGTACCTAGCGTCAGTGCGGAACTTAATCCAAAGTTGAATGACGTCACAATTAATCCACTCCACCACCCGAAGTCTTACGACGTGCGCCCGAGTGCGATGCGCCTTCATCCGAACGTGCGAAATCCGCGCCCGCGCAAGCTGAAGCCCAACGAACTGAGGAAGAGATCTCGCCCTACTCACCGGAGGCTGACGAAACCATTCCCAGGGTACGTATACAATTATTACCATCATCATCATAGATATAATGTCACCTCTTCTAAACCGAAGTACTTCTACGTAAGAAGGTGAAATTTATCAAAGTAATAATTGTTGTTGCCCAATAACAGTTTGCAGTATATTATTTGTCCAGAATCAAAACTTTTCCCATTATCGTTAGCACAGCAGTCTCGTTCCAATTCTTGGTACGAATCTACTTACGAACAAAACACATTAACCGACTTTTATTGCCCAATAGCATTAAAATAATTGTCCATAAATTTTTAGACCGATTCTAACGAACAGTTTACACACCTATGGACATAAAACGTAATCGCACACTACAGCTAAAATTCAGGAGTTTATGTTTAGTAGCTCACAAGCATTTCGATCTTCTTCTGTTTTCACAACATTGATGACATAAAAAAAGGAATAGGTAAACATTTTGATCAGCAAAATCTCTATTTGGTCAGCAACTCTCTTTGGCTCACCTAGTACTAGTAACCTATTAGGGTTGTTTGCTGATCAGTCTATTATTAGTTAGGATATGTTAGGGATTTTGATAAGCGACTAAATAATACCCCATAAAATTTAATCTTAAAGTGCCGACATTTTTTATTTAATTTTATAGTATACTAATGGCTAATTAAAAATTCCAGATACCAATGGAACCGGCGCGACCCCGAAGCTTCATTCCGATACAACGCGAACCTCCTCAAGTCTGGCAAGACCGGTCTAACGCCGCAGCAGGTCAAAAGCAACCTGGCCCGCCTGCACCATCTGCGCGACAAGCAACTTGAGAGAAGGAAGAAACTGAAGGAGAGGGGAGAGTGGCTCGTCAATGATGAGCCTCCGCGATTGGCGCGTACTCACGCACGGACTTACACAGTCGACAACAACATCAGCGCCCTGCACCCCAAGACTATTGTGGAAGAGTTCGACATGCTTATGCCCCCTCCCCCGCCAGCCCCGATGACGAGGCAGACGCGCGGCACCTTCTTAGGCTACCACTAGATCAGAGCTCCCCCTATCAAACCTCTTTCGTATCTCTTTAGCTTTTTCCTCGTCCTCGACCGAAGCTTTCTTCGAGAGGATTGGTAGCTGAAGGTGAGTGGCGTATGGCACCTCAATGATGAGCCGTCATGCCTGGCGCGCACTACGTGGACTTACACTACAACATCAACGCTTTGCATCCCAAGACTGTTGTGGAAGAGTTCGGCATGCTCATGCCCCATCTCCCACCCACCCCAAAGGCGAGGCAAACGCGCGGCAGCTTCTTAGGTTACCACTAGATGCTCATTCATCAATCACGAAACGAATGTGAACATCAATTCGGATACTTGGTTGAATCGTGAAAAAACACGATTCCGTTTACGATGTCCATTCGTTATGACGTATCATGTTTTTTTAATGGCGGATCCCGAGTAAATGAGCCCTAAATCAAAACTCTCCCCCATCAAATCTCTTTGGTGTCACTTTAGCTTTTCCTCTCATCCTCAACCGAAGCTTTCTTAGTTTTGCACTGAGGAACGACCTGTCGTCCCAGATCTGACCACTCGTTGGTGCGAAGCGAATCTTCTTCTTCTCTTTTCTTCTTAGAGTAGCGAGAATGAAACGGATGTACTTTATTCAGCGCCCCCTTAAGTTACCAACGTCAAGTTTATTTTGACTCTTTGTCATGCTTTCCTTTCGTTAGTTTAGTTTTCTCTATGTAAGATTGTGTTCGTATATTTTTTATGATTCTGTTGATGTGATACTTTCCACCCGACGATTTCTCGGTCATGAAGTACGTAGTTCGCCCTACATTAGAATAACTCTTATTAAGTAGTCTGCTACTTGACTTCTCAGATTTAATAGAAAAAAATTGTTATTAATTATTAATTTAAACAGTCGACACTATTTATAAAGTTACAGAATTAATTAACATATTTATAAAACTAGTCAGTAAGTTTATTTCTGAATAGTATTTTGTATTATAGAATTACCTACCTAATTAATTACAATAATTTTATTTTTGTTTGCAGAATATTTCTGGCGCTTATTAATAAATAAATGTTATTATATTCATCGACTAATTGAAATCATAACCAAAAAATCATATCTAGATGATAAAATTGTTTCTTCGTGTCGTACGATGTAATTGGCATTTCATATTCGTATAAGAATTAGGTGTTATTTAAGGTCGCGTTCCATTGGTTAATTATTAGATTTACGTACCATCCTAATAAACTGCCAATATTAGTCCTCGCATTTACACGACGAGTTCATTTAGTATTTAAGTCAACTGACAGTTATATCGTCTGTTTCTGTGTGCTTAGTGCGAGTTATTTCTACTCACGGTCGAATAGTGAGCGCGTATGATATTGGTGTAGTCCGTGGCGTAATCCGCTAGATGGCGGGCCCCTGATTGCATACAAAAATCGACGCGTTCACGATCACCGTGAGTAGAAAAAACTCGCACTAAACACTCAGAATTGACAATTTAAAGTTGAGAACATCTGAAACCTTACTCATGGTCATGCATAATATTGTATGAACATTTTGCTTTAAGTGGAGTTTGAGTCGCTCGGTTCTCAACGTGAAATTCTCAATTCAGAAACCCCATATACTTCATGTAATTAATAAATAAAATCTTTACAATAGTATTAAATTGTATCAATTTCGCTAGTTTTGTACTACAACGATAGTGACATTATTGTAATGGCTGTTCTAATATAAAATTAAGTACATGTATTTTGTTGTAATTTTAACTTAACTTCCTGTTTTACACTTCTTTTTATGCAAAAATATATTTTCTTTCCTTTTTTAGGTATTTACGATGACATAGGGGCTCATGGCATTTGCTTTCCAATGTTATGCTTCCGTTTCTTTTATCTTGATTTATAAAATTATGCAATTAGGTTGTTTTTATCAATGAATACAAAAGTTTTGTAACATTTCAATGAAACAAAACATATATATGCAACATTCATGTAGCATGTTTTGTGTGTTTGGAATTTATTTATTAAATTATTATCAAATATTTGCAGTCTCCCATACCATGAATACCTATATGTTTAGTTATTATAAGGTATCTACTGTAACGATGATGAATTTTGTTCATTTTATATTGAATAAATTATTTTGTCATAACTATACTAAGTATGAGCCTTAATGAAACAAGATTTACTTAAAATACAAGAAACCTTAAAAAGTTTTATTGATAACTTCCAGTTTTAAAAACGAAATAATTTCTACTCTATAATTATAATTTCATCATAAGTTTTATTTTTATTATTTGAGCTCTTAATATTTATATCATTAACTAGTCTGCAAGTTGATGGAGTAGTATTATTTCTTACCTCAAAATTAAATAATTTTCCCAGTTTAAAATAAATAACATATATGTTAATTAAAGAAAGTATTATTTGCAAACTTGATCGAATTAACTTGTACATACTGTCATGGTGAAATCCTAGTGACGTCATCTATTTTATCCAGTTGCACTTAATTGTAAGAAATAAAATTATTTTCTATGACTTCTTTTAAGTATTAACAATATATTACTGCATTTAGTAAATAAAACATCATTCAAATGTGTCTTTGTGGTTTCATTAAAGTAAATTGAAATTAAAAAACCTGTAATCAGTTGTTTCACCTTACTCGCTTGCGGATACAGTTTAATTCTCAACCTTATTCCTATTGCATTAAGGCTATCTGTCAAAAATTTACTCTGACGCGATGGTAACGTTTGGACATTTGCCAACTCACACTAGGCCTGCATTATTAGAAGTAGGTAAGTAAGTAGATTTTTCAATTTATAAGAAAGCATATCACTATGACTGAGAGAGTGGGAGGGACCAGTAAATAAATACCCCTAGAGTGGTCAGTTAATGAAATAATTATATACAAATGAATAGTCCTAATAAAATTATAAACGGTGAAAATTTTGTGACTAGTTGGTTTTTATTCAGACATATTTTATTTACTTACTTCTTTTTCTGGTTGTGTACCTGAGTACAATTTTTTCTATGGAATATAATGTAGTTTTTACGACTGACTGAAAACAGAAAAAGAAGTTCAAAAGCAAAAATAAAAATGGCTAATATAATACTTCATGACTGTTACTGCTGTTACATACAACTAGCGCCATCTAGTGGCGAGTAGCATTTACAGGAAGTTTACAGTGTTAGTAGTTTATTGTATTCAAGACATTCAAGTACAGTTTACAGCATGTCAGGCCTTACCAGTTTTTTGACCTTGAGAACGCCATTTTAGTCGCTTGTTATAGCGTCTGTTTTCGTTGTGCAAGTGCAAAGCCTTACGTAATGTTGATTGTATCGTAAAAAAAAAAAACACGAAATCCTTATCCTAACTAATATTATAAATGCGAATGTGTGTTCGTTTGCCCTTCTTTCCCGCCCTAAACTTAATTTTTGGTATTTAGTTATATATACTTTTCAAAAAATATACATATTATATATAGTTATATAGATATTTGAAGGGACTGAGAGTAACATAGGCTTTTTATCCCGATATTCCCACGGTAACGGGAACCACGTGAGTGAAACCGCGGGCGGAAGCTAATTGGAAATAAATATCTGTTCAGACATAGGTCGTCGTCGTCGTCGTCGTCTCAGCCACATAACACCCACTGCTGGGTATAGGCCTCCCCCAAAAAGGGGGGTTTGCCATAATCGCCACGCTTGGCAGGCGGGTTGGCGATCGCAGTATGACCAAGTTTGTAGGAGACGCTGCTGCCCGTCTCCTGAAGGCTGAGTCCCTTAGTCGCCTTTTACGACACCCACGGGATGAGAGGGGGTAGCGCTATTCTAAGCCGCCACCACACAGCTATAGGTACCTAGATACAAATGTTCACTGTTTTAAGATGTTTACATAATTTGATACGCTGCGTTTTATCTTCTCGGCCACTTTTTTATCCTTCCTTACATCTTTCATCGTTGAATTTTTAAACATTTCCATAAAAAGATAGCTTTATTAACTTAACCACAGCATTACTAGTCCAGTCTATATAAATTAAAATTCACATTCAATCCTACAGTGTCAATTTTTTTCTAAACATCATTATTAGCGTTTATTGGAACCACCTTGCACTTTTCTGAACATCATTATTAGCGGTTATTGGAACCTTTACATTAAAAAGAAAATAGACTAGAATGTGCCTGCTCCAAACACAATAAAATAGTTAAAAAATAACTATTGAAGACGCCATGGTGAAAATGTCTTTGTCACATTATACGTTTTTTTTTCAAATCCTTTGACTTTACTGTGATGACTCGTGTAGAAATAAATTTTAAGATCAATATATTATAAATTTTAAACAGCCTTTTAAAAATAAGCTCTAATTAATTTTTGGGGAAGACTTCAAAATATTATTACACACTTACTAAAGTATAATCAATAATTAAAATCAATATGAGTGTAGGAATTAATGTTATTTTCTCGAACAAAATAATTTTGCTTTACTAGAGTATACTATCTCAGTCAAATATCAATAATATTCATAATAAACAAATACATTGACCTCTTGACCGATCCGATGCCGAAACTGCGATTTCCATGCGCGTAGAGATGCGCCGATACTGTTGCCATGCCAACGCGCACAAAACAACCACTCTTCGTCATGCCACCCGCAGCACGTCCGCCATCCGCGCATTTATAAAACAAAACTTTATTGAAATAAAACAACAAATCAAACGCTATATTTACCCACCCGAAACATATATTTGGTAATAAATAATTAAAACTTACGTAATTTTTTGAAAAAATAAATTGTTCTGTTTGTTTTTTTCCTATCCTAGAATGAGCCTTTTTAAATTATGTAGACCATAATTATTTGCACTGTTTGGTTTTGCCCTATCCCAGAATCCCTTTTGTTCAGTAGGTCATCGATCAGACTTCACGGTCAATTCCACCTAAAAAACCTTGATTGCGACAGTTCGGCGTGTTGCCGATGCAATTACGAACACATTAGCTGGCTTTACGTAGCATAGAGTAGGCAGGAAAATTATCGACCCTGAAGCAATTACCCATTTTCTCTGGAACTGTTAGTAAAAGAACTCAAGAGGATACACCAGGAGTGAAATAATTTAAAAATTCCTCTGAAATGTAGACAAAATAATCGTTTCGTAATTTTCTCTTATTGTTTACTCTTCCTGTTATACTTAGATTAAAAAAACCTAATTAGGCCTTTTAAAATTAATAAGTATGTTGTAATTTCAATAGTATTATGACGCTATTTCTTTAACTATTATAATCGCAGGGCAAATAAAATACTTAATCTACGTGCATCAACCATTTAACATTAGCTCGCGTGCCAACACTAGCCGCAGTTGTTTTGCGTTTGTTGTGGTTTCTTCATAACTACAAAGTGCGTGTGGAACCCGCATTATTACATTCTTTGTCCAAAAACCAATGATTAGTCTAGTGTCAAAGAATATATACACTTACGCGAACTAGTGTTGAACCTTCTCAGAAAATAATTTTAAGAAAACTAGAATCGTATATGGATGTTATAAGTGAAATAAACAAGATCGGCGCCCTTCACTATCGTAGCGAAGGCATCAGACCACTTCTAAACTCCGTATTTAGAGGTTTGACATAGCTATGTATCACCTCAGAAAATTTCAGCTTTCTAGCTATAGTAGTTCTCGAGATTGAATTATGCGCACACACGGACAGGGTCAGCACATAAGACTTCTACTATCGTATGCATAGCATAGTTTAGAAGTCTAAAAAGGTGGTTCGTAGTCAGATATTAAAAAAACACACTTTGAGATATTACATACTTCATTGAATTACTTCATTTTCGTGTCGATTATTCACACTTGTTTTGGCGTAATGGGCAGCAACTTGAAATTGATAATTTGCCACATTGTAAGAGAAGGCATTACCGACAACTACAAAAATGTAGATAAGTACTACCTACCTATACCTACCTACCCCTGTAGACAATTGGGCTGATTGTAATTATTTTATTCACTCTGGAATAGATTTTGCTGCTGTTACTCCAAATATGTTAAAAAGTATATTTAGCTAGCAATTTCGCGTGGCTGTGGCTAGTTTAGCAGTCTGCTACCGATACGAATCGATCATGTAGGTGTAGCTGATGCTTTGTTAGTCAGCGCTTCTCCGAGAACTGAAGGACAATTGAAAGGCAAAAATGTCACCTTACTGACTCAGTTGTAACCCTGACAGTGCTGTGAGGAAGCTTTGGTTCCAGGGTCATGCAATGCCATTAATGTCACCCTACCAAATACTATAGAAACTTTGACTCAGTTGTGACCCTGACACTGTGAGGAACCTTTGGTTCCAGTTTGCGCCCACGCGGGTGAAAATTCGACCTTTTTGTCGCCCCATTGTTTGATTACACAGAGTGACAATATTTCTTTAGTCCGTTTTCTCTTATATGTGGACGCTGCTTGATGGTTCTGTTTTTTTTTTATTGTAGCATTACATTAATTATCCCGGATTACGTAGTTATACTCGTATTATGATATTGAAATCTTACATAAAGTAGAACTATTTAAGTAAACTATGAGCCCCAAACAACCGAACATCTACTAAGTTCTTTTACAATTATACAATGTAGTCTTAATATTGAGGATGATTACTTCATACCTACCTACTACTAAATACAATATAAGAGAGAAAAATACAAGATAACCTTAAAGCTAAGTGCTGTCTTTAATTAAGGACAGTCACGACACATGCAAATGTCTTAAGTTTATTATTTCAAAGGTTAATCTTTTACAAAACTATTTTTTAATTTAGAACCTACTACAAAAATATACCCAGTACTTTTATGGATGTTCAGATAGGTACTACTTAGCTGTTTCTCTAACTCATTATACCTCATTTTCATAGTGATTATTAAACATTTTTTATCATTTGATTACTATATTAAAAACGTATACAACGTTATTTTATGTTTAGGTACTCAACACCTCAAAACTATTTAAGGTATATGGTAGTTATTTTATACAAAATTTTAGCCAAACTGTGCTAAAATTTATAAAACAGCTGTTTTTGTTACAATTTTCAGCTCGCTTCCATAGAAAAAGTTTTGTGTTTGTGTGCGTGTTCATTCGCTCGTGACGATGAGTTCTACAAATAGTTTTGTTGATTAAAAATAAATGACGTTTTATAAGTAGGAGCCATACTTATATTATTATTACCAGAAAGGAAAAACCATTAAGTGGCGCACTAGTATAGTGGAAAACAACAGCTAGCCTGTAGATTTATTATAAACCGAGATTAGCCAGAAATAGACCATCATCCGTCATAGAACCTCCGCCCACTCGCTACAAATAGCACGCAACCACCGTCAGTTGAAAATGTCATCAAATGGAAATTTATTCAGAACTCCCATAATGTCATGATTTAAATTTGGCATTGGCAAGATTCTGATACTAGAGAAAACCAACTTGTCTCCACTTTCCTCAAATGGGAGTCAAAGCAACGAATGGGAGATCAATCTGAATTCTGAAAATAAATTGTCGATGATTGGTGTGAGTGTAAGAAATTTTAAAACTTGTTTTGTCTTACCTACTTTCACATAAATAAACTTCTAACATAAAGATTTGTAGAAAAACAGAAGCAGTGCCGAGAGCACGCTTCACTAAATCATTAATCGCACCATGCCGATATGCACGACCGGCGCTCTTTACGCAAGTCAGCCCGTGGCGTCCGAACTGGTCCACATCTTTGCCACATGGACAGTGATGAGGTTCGCACAACTTAGCACCCAAGCGTAAACAAATCGAAATGCGAAGGGTAGCGGGATCAAGGATGGTACCTAGGTTGTGGGAGGGAAGAGCGTGAAGCCAATGTCCGGATTCTTTTTCCGAGACTGCTAAGAGTCGGGCTCGGTCTGTGTCATTTTTGGGATGGGTAAAAAATGTTAAAGTCGCGTCAGGACACGTGACCTGATCGAAAATTCGTAAGACGGAGGGAGAGTAGACCGCCGGCGGCGTAGAAGAGGAACTAATATCGCTCTCTCTTTCTACCGCGCGGCAAAAATGTATGCCTCCTCCTGCTGTTTCGTTTAAGCGGTTTTCACATCTGCCGGCACTCCCGGTTTTTTTTTCTAATTTTTCAGAGCTCAGGGTGTATAAATGACCACCACCTATCAAAATGAGTCCAATAATGACTTCACTTCTCGAAAAGAGTTCCCCTCTCTTAAAATCGAATCAATAGACCACAATGGATAACTTCAAATTTCTCTGCCTCACTGATTCTGATTTGAATATCACATTTCTTTTCAAAAACAGCTCCTTACAGTTCATTGGCATTCACTCGCAAGTTCTCCACGCGAACTCCTAATTAAATATGCATGGGGGTTGTTCTTCGCTATCGGTGCCAAGACGATGCCAACCACATGCCAACACGATAAATCGAGTCGTTTACCTCTCGGTAATGAACCTCGGAAATTAGAGGTTTGTGAACTTGCCCTTATCGTTGGACCTACCTGCGTCATCGTTGGTACCTAATTATTATCAAAGTTTTAAGAAAACTCTGTGTAAGCCCTTTATGAATATTAGTAAGCTCGGTTTTAGAGTTAGGTACGCAGTTAGCTTCGCATCATCCTACTAATGTTATAAACGAGCGGCTGCACGCGGTTTCACTCGCGTGGTTAACCTTTTATTTAACCTTGCATTTATAATATTCGTAGGATACGAAAGTATGTCAGATTGATTGTTTATTTGTTTGTTACTCTTTGACGCTAAAACTACTGAATGGATTTAAATGAAATTTGGCACAGAAACTGTAGATAGCTTGGATTAAAACATAGGATACTTATTGTCCCGATATTTCCACGGGAACCGTAACCACGCGAATGAAACCGTGGGCGGTCGCTTGTACCATATAAACTTTTAGTTAGACCTAGATTTTTTATAGGCTCGCCGAACAAAGACATTAATAATTTCGCTGACAGTGAACGAGACACAATAGATGTTTTATTGAAATAAAACAAATTTTACGGATATCAAACGCGCTATATTTCACGAACTAAGTTGTAATTGTCCGTTTTTTAGGGGTTTTTATCCGTTAATGTTGTTTTATTTCAATGAACAGTGCGCGCCAAAACTTAAGATGTACATAGATGTTTTATTGTTATAACTTCTATATATTATTAACGTATACGTTGCTCTCGTATGTGCTCTTAGGGTTCGTTTCTACTGAGGCGTAAAGGGACGGAGTGAAAGTTTGATTTGAGAGTGGGAGTCAGCTCTATTCTGCTTGAAACGCCAAATATACGAAAACACAGTTCCGCTTCAGAAACTCACTTACAAAAACCACTAACATGTAAGTTCTGTGAAAAACGGAAGAAGCCATATAAAAAAAAAAGTTTTCGCAGGAAAGCTAGAGTTTCTTACAAAATCCATGTCAAACTCTTAAATGTTTTTTTTTTAGCTCTTTGAAGCTGTAACCCACAGGTTTTAGCAGATATACGATATTGGTACCAACCTACATACTGAGCCTTTGCATGTTTATTTCTCTAGCAATGCTTCTAGTTGTCTGATCGATTACAGTTCATGGACAATCTGGCATCACCTCGACATCAGCGAGTCGGGCGCAACAGGCTTTTTTTACATAAATCGTTATTTCTCGACCTAAAGAAGTACTCTCATTTTGATACAATTTCTGATTTACTCATTTTAGCTATGGATATTTTATGGTTGAAAAACTATTAATGTATTATTATAAAAAAAATATGAATAGTTATTTATGTAATTTTTAATTAATGCTTTTTCTTCTAAACTTGCAATTTTTTTACATTATTTATATAAATATATTGTATATTATTAAATAAAATAAAATTGTAATAGTCACATTACATAAACAGTAAGAGTAGTTTTACTGTGGTGTCCCCAATTCGGGCCAATGGGATCATTAGTGGTCGATTATACCTATTTTTGGTTACTGATTTTTTTAAGAAAGCCATGGCTAAACGAAAATTTCAAAGTAATAATGACTATATAGAGTTTCAAGAAGCACTTGGTGATATACTGCTCGAAGAAGACGATGCTTCAGAGATAGATTTGGTAGCACTTTCCCCAGAACCAAGTGTATTTACCGATAAAGTTGAAGGTGATGAAGATAATTTTTGGCTCAGATGGACATTGTTATATACCTTTAATTTGTACTGCGGCAAATTTCCATGAGCCAATTCTACAGATCCTTTCGGTACAAGAGTTGTAAACCTTTAACTCGACAAACCAGTTACAAGTCCTAAAGACCATACTCGTATTTTCATGATTTCTTTACCCGTTTCCAATTGCTTCGACATTTACGAAAAGCTGGCTCTCTCGCAACAAGCACGGTTTGAACCAAGAAGATGTCCCCTAGTTGCAGTGAAGGATATGGAGAAGAAAATCGTGGTGATTTTCACTATAGTTTTGATCATGTCAACCAAATTTTATAATTAGTTAATAACAACCATTATATAAAGATCGTTATATTCGTTTAAGCGGTTTTCACTTCTGCCGGCACTCCCAGAGTGCTAACCGTTGTTTTTTTTGTGGCTTAAAGTAACATTACATACTACTTTCCCAGCAGTGCGTTTGCAGAGGCCGGAGCAGTGGAATATAGAATTAAGTTTTTTTTTACTCCTACTAAAGACTAGTAATAAAAGCACGAGAAATAATATGTTCTCGTGTTGCTACTAGTAAGAGAGCGTAGTAGGAGTAAGAGGAAACGCTCGACTCTAGGCGATATCACACTACATCGCACAACGGTGCGTAGAGCGTTTGTTACATACAAACGAGGAACGCTCTAAAAGTAACACCCGAGCGTGATGCGTTTGAGACCCATTTACACCGACTAGTTACCCAACATAATAACCCAAAACGTCATTTATAATATGTCATTGCATTTTAGTATTTTACCAGCCGTTTATGAAGTTTCAGTACATGCTAATACTTCGCGCAATTATACCGGCATTAAGGAGCGGAGCTGCACACGATGACGTCACATGCAGCTCTGTATAATTAATCATAGCAATGGACACAATAAAGTACAAGGCCACCATTAAAAGCTACCACCCTCGTTAGAAGGCAGCACTTCTTGGTTTCATATTAAGTCCAACTCCAATGTGACAGTCATCGCGTTTTACTGATATTAAATCGTAACCTTGGAATCGTGTGTTTGGCAATTGTTTATTTATAGAAATATGATGTTGTACTCGAATAATATGATACATTGGATAGGATTCAGGCCTCCTAGGTTTATTAGGTAACACTGGCGTAATGTGCAGTAATTTCCACCAATGATTAGTGATGAACTGATGACCATCAGCTATTGAATCTCACCGATATTGTTAGGTATAGGTAGCTATGTCATTATTCTGAAAAGAATTTGTATTTTGCTCATTTAAAGAATGTAATGTAATTGATTGAATTTCTATTATTTTCCTTTTTCATCTAGTAATAAATTAAATCACGGTTGTCAAAAAACAATTGAACTAAAGAGCAGATTTAAAATTCTAAATTAAAATAGATTTTTTTTTATATAAAAATACTACGACAACTCATACAAAAATTTTAAAACAAACACAGATACTTAAATAGATCAAATAGGATTACCTACTCAATATGATCCAAGTGCAAAAGGAGGCAAAAGATAAAGCTCCCACGACCGACCTGGAAATAAAAGTAAATCTTCTTTATTACCATATTTTACTGGCAAAGGCAATCGAAGCGTAGTAGCACGATTGTGGCTACACGACAATAACAATGAACACAGAGTCCCATTATGTCTAGAAGTTCCATCTAGATAGCTATTGAACGTTATATAAAGCAAACGGTGATACTTACTAATAATACTTATTACTAGATTAGGAATTTCTACAAACTATTCTTAGAATCGTTTTTCTGCAATAAGTAATTTATAAATACGGATGTACACACACAGCTTAGTCGCGAGCACTTACAATCTTGTCACATTACAATATTTAAATTTGGTTTTGTGGACACAGAGTGCTTTGTTTCAATGTGATAAGGTTGTATAGTGTTGACATATTATTGCTCGTAACTGTATATCTTAAAAGTGTATTAATCATTTTACATATGTAGCGATTATAAATGTTATGGCCATTTTACTCTCACAGAATTTCAGCATATCAGATAGAGCTCTTCTACTACATGTATTATTTAACTTAACAAGGACCCCAAAGAAACTGTAATCATAAAATTAATAAAACAACGTGTTTTCATGTTGACTGTGAAAAAGCATCAAGCTCTTTTCGAGCTTTTACTTCCCAGTCATTTCCAGCGTCGGTAGGCATGTGTTGTCCGCGAGGGTGGCACGTGCGGCGCGGGCAGTGGTCAGTCGTCGCCCCGCGCCGGTCCGTCCACGCCGCGCCATGCCACAGTAGCCGCAGCCATGGCCGATGACATACCAGGTGAATTATACCTTGTGTCTTATCTTGTAATGCTCTACCACACTTGTTATTGTCTAGTGGACAGTTGAACACAGTTCTTGTGACGTTGTGCCTCTTGGAAAGCATATGTACATAGAATTTATTTATATGTCCCCTATTGCATGCCATATCTGCTAGCATCAAAGGATCCAATTCCAAGCCATATCTGGCATGTTTTTTTTTTGTGTTTTTACTTTGATTTAATATTATTTTTACTAATTTAGTAGGTACCTTGTAACTACTCTACTACACTTGTTACTGTCTTATTAGTATAGTCTTTTTCAACTAGGATTGTTCCTGTGACGTTTCAAGTTTGACAGTTCTAGAGATGTTCCATATTGAAATCCTATCGACTTATCTATCTTATTTTGTTGAAGAGTCAATGTACCTACTTTTGGAGAAATTGCAATATATTTTACTACTTTTCCGGCCAAGTGGAACAGTTATATAGCGTTGGTTATATCATCCCACGTAAACATAATATAGGATAAAAAATATTGTACGTGCTTATTTATGTGGTAAAATAAAACATTAAGCTGTCCATGTTAAAGTCGGCAGAAACATTTAATTTGTAACATCAAAAAACCCGCAGAGTTTTGTTTGTTTAAAATTTAAAGTACCTTCTTTTTCACTGCTATCGACTAATGAACAACGGCAGTTGTCGATTCGATTTTAACTCATCTCTACCCTGTTCCCAATCGCACATTGCACTACAAAAAAAAAACTATCGTATTCAATTAAAATGTAATTAGTAGACACAAATGTTACTTTGAATTTCCAAAAGTATTGTTTTAAATTTTTTTTTACTAAATTGCTACAGTAAATAAATGTTCTTTTTAAAAAATTTTGCTGACATATTAGTATTTGCGATTCGGAAAATTTTGAAGAGTCACAGGAATCATTCTAGCTGAAAAGACATTGGTCATCCTTGACCAGGTAGCTTTGGACAGTCTGTTAAGAATGCTGATAACACAGTCTATTTAACTTCTCTTCCCTATGAGCCATCTTTCATGCCATTTGGTGTCAAAGATTTTCGATAAGTTCATTTACATTTGTTTTTTTTTCATTTTTTTTTTAACTAATTTGGAAATACTATTCCATGTAGAAAACAAATGTTCAGATTACAATTGATTACTTTTTTAAAGCTATATAATAGTTACGGATTTTTTCGTAGTTTTTTTTGGATTTAATGATCATGAAAGTTATTGGTAAACGAAGAATACGAATAGTATTTTATGTGAAATATTTGCATAATATTAAGTGTGTTCCTGTTGACTCTTCTATATGTGAAGATACTCCAGAACTACCAGGTGAATAAATAAGGATTTTTTCTTTACATATGTGCTACAATAATCCATATAGCCATTATAGTTGAGAGAAGTCCAATTTCATTGTTTATTTTGTTTATACACAAGCTCAGTCTATGACGGGTGCTTAGTTTCTCAATGTCGCATGACATTTAATCAACATATCACTTTCCGTATCTAAGTAAATGGCACTCAACTAAAATAGTTTATTATTAGATTACAGTCAACGGCAAACGGCTTATACAATTTGTCACTTCAGTTTAGATAATTTCGAAATTGGGTTTAATGTCTACATGTTCAAAGTGAACTGGTGTTATTTGGTAGGTTCTGTAAAGTATGACATGCTGTTGACTGTACAATCAACTACAGCAGGAGTGAAACACTTTTAGCAACAAGTCACGCTAATGATTTCTTTGCTATAAAGGTGGAATGTAAAAAAAAATCAATCGCATGTTACTGCGACAAAGAAATAAAGGAGAAACTAATTGTTTAGACTATAACATCTAACTTATACCATCGTATGTTCAAGTTTCAGCGTAAGAAATCAAAGAGTTACTAAGTGCTAGTACACGGATTTTATTTGAACTACGATCACTCAAGTAGTATCTCAGAAGTCTTTAAATTCAAAGATGATACTAAGATTACCAACATTGACAAAAGTTATTATAGTAAGTTGATAATTATTACATTGAAAATACATAACTTACAAGATATCTAAATATTTTCAAAATCTAATTAGATTTCGTTTAATAAACGACGTTAGCTGTTATTTAATAATTGCTTTACATAAAACGATAAAGATAATCAGCAGATTTATAATAGGCCAGAGACATAATGTCCATTGACATATTCTCGAGCTGCCCAGTCGCTTTGCGTATCGATTTCTGGCTCGCATCGGGTCACTAATTGAGGTCGACTTTACTCGGAATCCACTGTAATCGAGATAAACGGTGGTGAAAATACTCTTAATTAATCATGATAATGTCTACGTTTTAATTAATCATCTTAATTAATCATGTGTCCTTATAAACTATACCCTTAATAAAGTGATATTTCGCTAGTAAATAAAATAAAATCAGATTACAAGTTACCTACCAACTCAATTTGTGGCTCCATCTAAATATAAAAAAAATCTAAATGTTAAAGTTTTAATTGCACAGTTAAAAAAATAAATCTACGTCGTAGCTACGACGTAGCTATGTAAGGATTAGTACTACGTGTGTGTAGCTACACAGCATTGTATAATTTGTTATTGTTTTAACAAAACATTATAAATGTATTCATTCATATTCATTTATTCCACATAAATTTGTAATAAAGTAGTGCACATTTTATGTTTTAATAGGTAATTAACCTAGGTGTCAAGAGTTACAAATTTACCTTTTCAAGGTATTGTGGTTTTAACCATCATTATTTTAAGTTTTAAATATAAAAAGAAAAACATTAAACTATAATTTACTTTCAAGTCTTAACAAATCTAAGGAATATAAACAATCAAATAGACCCATGATTTTGTATTTTTTGCATTTTTCAATGCTATTTTTATACTTATGGTAAATTTTAAATAGAAAAATATTGGAAAAAATTGACTCGGCCACAAGTGAATTCTCAGACGGGAATCGAACCCGCGACCTTTGGAAGAGCATTGGACCGGATTTCCAAAGGTCGCGGGTTCGATTCCCGTCTGAGAATTCACTTGTGTCAATTTTTTCCAATATTTTTCTATTTAAAATTTACCATAAGTATAAAAATAGCATTGAAAAATGCAAAAAATACAAAATCATGAATTATTGGCAGTTGCATCTTAATCGATCGTTAAACACCTGAAAAGATGTTTCTTTCGAATGCAAGGATATTCCTAGCATTGATGTAACAACGCTGGCCTACAGCGTATTAAAAATATAAAAGTATTGGAGAATTTCGACAGTGGTTCGCAAGTCTCGGTAGCTCAGCGGTAGAGCATTGGGCCGGATTTCCAAAGGTCGCGGGTTCGATTCCCGTCTGAGAATTCACTTGTGGCCGAGTCAATTTTTTCCAATATTTTTCTATTTAAAATTTACCATAACAATCAAATATATATAATAATAATAACAACAACAAAAGCGAAACATACTAAGTATTAGAGCAAATTTAAAATAATAAAATGTAAAATTAATCAAATCGTATTTTTTCTTCAAAATATTCTTTCAAATTATAAAATGTTTTGGAAAGTGTTATAGATATAGATTTTTGACTTCTTTTTCAAATGAACCATCTTGGAGGGCTTTTATCATCATACTTAATTACCATTACTATTTAGCTATTCAGCCATTTATTAATCCAATGCTGAACATACGAGTAGACGATAAAATGTTAATGTATATACCTACAAAGTTATTTTATTTTTACCCAAAACCTCAAAACCATTTGAAATGTACTCGTCATAACAAATAACTTTTTCAACCATGAAATAACGAAAAAAAATCAGCTGTTTCATACATTTTAGCAGAGTTCAAATTTTCTATGAAACAGCTGATTAGTTTTGGGTAAACATAAAATAACGTTGTATATGTAGATACGACGTAGCTATTTAGATTCAAAGTCAAAGTCAATATCATTTATTCAGTCTAGGCTGTTACAAGCACTTATGAACGTCAAAGAATCTACGCCATCGGTTCACAAACCCTATGGCGGGAGACCTTGTAACGGAAAGAACCGGCAAGAAACTCGTCAAGGGCTGTTTTTTTCTCCCTGTTTTATTTCATACAGAGTCGTCAAATTGAAAAGTGACCTATCAGATATATAACATATCAGTGAGGTCAATTTCCATCACAAAAGGATATGTATTGATAAGATTAAGATTGATAAGATTGTATTCCGTAGTACCAGTTTGCTACTATTTCTGGATTACTACGACAAGACAACAATCTGTGTCGTAACGTAAGGTATTACGAGTAGTATAGGTACATTATGTAATCCATACTTCGCTTTGCAGAAATAAGCGAGAATAGACGCGTTACAAACAAAAACAAACAAATTTCAAATTTGCATCGAGCCAATTGTGTTATGTTACAATACGATGATAACAACAATGTTTTCAGCATTGTTGTGTTCCGGCAGTTAGAGATAAGATAGCCAGTTCCTCAGTGATTGTGGATTCCGGGAGAGGCTCGCTTCCATCGTCAGCCTTATCAATACTTTATATCAGGTATGATGACGGCTAAGAGTCTCCCCGTCGTTCATAAAAAAGATATAATGAACTACATGTCAAACACAGTAAATAAACCTTGTAAAGACAATATAACAGTGATGTATAGCTGAAACCATTAAAACTCTAATTTCATAAGCAATAAGTGGAAGTACAATGTCTGTTGAATTGAAATTTCAAAATAACAACGTCTCAAACTCAACAACTCTAATTCTTGCAACTTGCAACTAACAATGCTATTTTCATGTTAAAATATAAATAAGAAATTATAGCAGAAAACAATCTTATTTATATTTATTACTTAAAAATAGCATTGTAAAGAGCAAAATTAAAAAGTTCGAATTAGATGGTTGTTTCTCCTTAATCGATAGTATATTATTTCTGTCATTGAAGAAATGACGTTACTAGAGAATTTCGGCGGGTCTTCATAAGCCTCGGTAGCATATTTGGTAGTGCATTGGGCCGGATTCCAAAGGGTTTGGGTTTGAGTCCCGTCTGAGCGACATGATACCTGTGGTTTTTTTTGCTTTTTATCTTATTTATATTTATAACTAAAATCAAAATGTTCTTACAGTAGGTATATTTAGTTCTCAACCTAAAATTCTCAATTCAGAGACCAATCATGTGTGTCAAGCTTTATGTACTGCTTGCTTGCAGCTTTATTTATAGCAATATATTTAACCACTAGCGGTCGCTTGCGGTTTCACCCGCGTGGTTCCCGTTCCCGTGGGAATATTGGGATGAAAAGTATTCTATGTTTTAATCCAGGCTATCTACTATCTCTGTGCCAAATTTCATCCAAATCCATTCGGCAGTTTATCCTGAAAGAGTAAAAAACAACCAAACAAATAAAGAAACAAACAAACTGACATAGTGGCATACTTTCGCATTTATAATATTAGTAGGATTTTACCATTTACCATTAATTCTTCTGTCATTTTTGTTCATGAGAATAATAAATAATTTATTTGTTAGAACATGAACTATTTAAACGCCCTTAGATAGAGTTTTTACAATTATCAGTGCACGTAACATGACGTCCTGCACAGTATACTCAGAGTGCAATTAGCATATAATAATAAAATTGCCATAGTATACTTATACACGCCAACCCCACGTTTGCACGCCAGCCGACCGCAATGACTCGCAGAATATATTTCCAACACTACATTTGTTTTAGATTCAGTAAATTGTTATTAACTGCCGACCTGCTAGGTTCTATTTGCGTAGGAATAAATTTGCTACCTAAATTATATAAGTAGTTAATGATCATACATTTATGATTGGCCGTCGCTTCGATGATAATGATGGTAAATCGTAACTAATACAAATACAGAATACGACCAATATTTTAACGTGCCTTCAGCACAAAGGATCTCTAGTTAATCCATTCTTGGTAACCCATCGCAAAACTTGGTTTACCTTACAACCGCAAACAAGCCTTAACGCTTTCGACCTCCTTAAAAAGATGAATCTTATTTCAATAATTAATCCATTTGTCGTTTAGTTTTGTATTCTTATGTGCGTTTGTGAGGGACTTTTTAAAGTATTTTAACTTTTTCAAAATTTGCTTACAACAGAATTTAAATCTATCAGAAGCAATAACAAATTACAGCGTTAATTTCAATTCAAACCCTTAGTTGTATTCAAAAATACACATAATTATTCTTTATTTTACCAGACACATTAATTTGGTACTTAATTACAGCTTAGTTGATGTTTAAACTATATTCAGAGCTGAATTTCACGCGAAAAAAGTGCTATTAATTCTTAGACATGATAAGGATCTTTCCAGATTAGGCGGCCCGCGTGGCCGAGCTTCCAGCCAAGGCCAGCGGATGTTACGTGCCTTAACAAAAGGCTATTTTACATTTTACCTTTCAGTACACCCCAAATTATGGCCAGAATTAGGACTCATAATTTGAATAAGCTGTATAATGTACGTCATTGCCTGAATTAGTTTGCTATTCTTATGAATAATTTCTTTCAAGAGGTTGTACTCGTAAGGATCTTTATTTTAAACCCAGTAGATGGCTGGAGTTCTTTTAAAATTTCAATAAACTTTTACTGCTTTGCCTTCGTTACTTTAGCCAACAAAACAATTATTTATATCTTATTACTTCGTAATTGAATTTGGACACTGAAGACGAAATATATTCAATACTATTCATTGAGCGTAAATATGCAATTTCATGTTGAACTTGTGAAATTCCAGTCTGTTTATACCAAAATTCAGCTAATTCGATAACGAGGTTAAAACATTATAACAAGTTAATGAGTTACCTTGACATCGAATCATTTAAAATATTTATCAGTGAGGTAAAAAGGGCCAGTTATATGATAAGTATTAAACAAAAAAGCAACTTGTCGACGACGAGTTGCTTTTTTCTAGTATATTTTCCATTGTAAAATGCAAAATTAATAAGTTATAAGGACCATTTATATTTCTTTTGGGGCGATATAAATCATTCCTGCATAAGTTAGCCAAACCTGAGAAAGTACTTTAAATTTAGACCTGTAATTTTCCCAAACATAGATTTGCGGCTTGTCATAGAACCAATAAAAATCTAGGTTTATGTTTCCGTTTAGTTTCGGAATCAGAGCGAGCGTGCCACACGACTTATTATGGCGATCTTATGGCCGGTATGAACTCAATCTTCCTCATGTTGCCCACGAGGCTACGAGCAATTATTGTTTTATTACCTTCAGTAAGCCCATAAACTTTGCATTCCCGGACATTTTGTAAACTATAGATTATGTAATACGAGTTTAATCCAATAGGAAAGATTTGTTATAGCGAAGTGCGAGATTTTGTTCGTATTACAAGTTTGTGTGTGAACCTATATATTTTAAGTGGACTAATTTAGAAATCGTTTTGATAAATACAACATTAGTTGTAGTTATCCTAACTGCCGAACATTTTAGGTATACCTTATGCGATGCAAACAAACTACAAAATAGTGCTGAGTGTAAAGTTGTTCTCTTTAAAAATAATATTTTTTTTGAGTCCAAAAGTGATTGTCGAATTGTAAAATCAATCAATCAGTAAATTTTATGCTAACGAAATTATACGTTAACCAATATCTCTTACGAAGTCTAGCCCAATGGCGTAGTTGATAAGAAATGAGGTTGAATAGGCCTCAAACGCAATGAATGGAAAAATCACGTACAGTGCGTAGTGAGGTCTAATCTGCCTCAAAATGTGTAGGCCTTATAGCCGCACTGAGTAAGGTGCGGCTATATTCGCATCTTAGCTTAGTGATGTCACAGTTTCGATGCGGAAGCACGGTGCCGACCAAGTGCGATTTTACGAGTTATAAGTGTTCCTAAAGTTGTATTATTGATCGTTCCAACCGTTAGCGATGCAGAAAGAGACTCATATTATATGATTCAGTTTCGTCAAGTGGAAAAGTTTAAACAGTAGAAATATGAGGTGACTTTAATTTTTCAGACAAAACTTTATAGTCTAAGATTATAGGGCAACTGACCTTACTTATTTTCTCAATAACCAAATGGGATGGTATATGGGATTAAGTTGTATATGTTTGTACTTTGAGTACTATATGCGTACTAGCTAACTTGGGGCCGACGGCCAATTGACAGGTACCCGGGAAAATGGTAAGTGAAAATAGTAGTAACTTTTCTTAATATTCTACGCTGGGTGGAATCTTACATCCGAAATCGAAGTCAAGCAGTTGCACTAAAGGGTCTATATGTCTAGATTTCTTGACGTTCCCTCAAGAATTCGTCAGGGTCCCATTTGGAGTCCCTTTTATTCAATTTATATATCAATGACATGCCTAAATGTTTCAGTAAGTCCAGTCATCTTTCTCATGCAGATGATACCAAAATTTATAGGATCATTAGATCACATGAAGACTGTCTCCAGCTTCAAGCCGATTTGTTTCAGAGATATTGCAATAGGTATCAATTGATACTAAACACCGAAAAACGTTGCACAATAACTTTTTCACGCAAACAAAATGTAATAAGGCAGCCTTATTTAACAACAAAATACTTAACCGATTATCTTCTTTGCGTGAATTTAAAACAAGAGGGTGTTTTAATGATTACGATTAAGTTTTAATAAATAATAAACTTACGACCCTGGAAAATACACGTATGTATACAATCACTCCATGTTTTATTTAAAATATTACATTCATATATTGACTCGAACCTTCTTCTAGAAAAAGTTAATATTATGTTCCTCGAAACTCGTCACGATCCTTAAAAACTTTTCAAGTTCCTTTCAGTCGTACTAATTGTACGAAAAACACTTTTATCAGGCGTTCATGTGAAAACTATAACAAATTGTTCAACAATATTCATATATTTTCCTCCTTTCTTGGCAAATATAAAAATGATTTAAAAAACGTACCTCTCCCTAGTGATAATTAACGTTCTCCGTTAGCATAGTGTTAAAATAACATATAATAATAAAAAGATAGAATCTTTTTATTATTATATGGAACTCTAGGTCTAATGATGATTTAAAACTTATATATAGGCGTTTATTGGACACAAATTTTGTGAGGCCGAAAAGGTATCATTCATACTGTATAGAAGTTCAACCTTGCCTCGAAAAGACCTCATTGACGAAGACGCACTGGCTGAAAGTCCATAAAAAATGGCTCCACAGCGAACGTGTTAATATTAAAAAGAAATCCGTTGACTTATATTATTACTATTCCCATGTATTTCCGATATTTTTAAACAGCATTTTGTCCACTATTGCAGAGAGCGGCGCCGTGTTCACTTTCGGCAAGTCGCACTTCGCCGACAACGAGCCGAGCCACTTCTTCATCAAGAACGATCCCATTGTCGCCATCTCCTGCGGTGATGAGCACAGTGCTGTCATATGCCGTAAGTTGTTTTTTCATATATATGTCATTAAATATATATTAATATGTCATTTGAATCAACCTAAATTGTAGAATACCTATCGACATAAAAATGATAAAGAGTTCCTCTTCGTCGTTTCGTATTTAATTAGGTCTTGGAATATAAATGATATTCCATTCGTTCAAAGATGCAGTCTGACCATCTATATGAGATGCAATTGGAGTTATAAAATCTAACATTGAAACGAATACTTTGTGCTAATTTATTGGTTTGTTAGCCACTAGAATCCTGAATCGCCCCACCCCCACCCATGGATTTCGTAGAAGGCGACTAAGGGAAAACTAGCAATCAGGGGACGGGCAGCAGCGTCTCCGAAACATCTAAATGCTATACTACGATCTCCTACCCACCCACAAAGCATTGCAAAACCCCTTTTTCTGGGAGAAATATACCCCTTAGTGGACGTTAAACAGTTGAATAGAAAACCAGCAGAATAGATACCAAAAGTGGACTCCTTCGATACTTACGATTAGGTTAGGTATACACTATTTACTTCCCTTTCCCATTACAGAGAATGGCCGTGTGTTCGTGTTCGGTGGCAACACATGGGGGCAACTGGGTCTGGGACACAAGGACGAGGTAACGCGCCCCAGCTGCGTCAAGTGGCTGAAGCCCCACCGCATCATGTTCGTGGCCTGCGGACGCGCACACACCGTATTCGTCACAGGTACTTTCAAACAAAGCAATGACCGTGCGTTCGTGTTCAGAGGCAACACGTGGGGGCAGCTAGGTCTCGGGCACAAGACGAGGTGACACGCCCCAGCTGCGTTAAGTGGCTCAAGCCCCACCGCATCATGTTCGTGGCCTGCGGACACGCACACACCGTGTTCGTCACAAGTACTCACAAAAATGGGAATGACCGTGCGTTCGTGTTCAGAGGCAAGCAAGCTAGGTCTCGGGCACAAGACGAGGTGACGCGCCCCAGCTGCGTCAAGTGGCTGAAGCCTCACCATGTCATGTTCGTGGCCTGCTGACGCACCCACATAGTTTTTGTCACAGGTAGACCCCTACAAAAATAGGAAATGCTCTGAACTTCCGAGGATATTCCAAATCGCAAATAATAATAATATAAATGCGAAAGTATGTCAGTTTGTTTGTTTGTTACTCTTTCACGCTAAAACTACTTAACGAATTTGGATGAAATTTGGCAAAGAGCTAGTAACTAGTAGAAAGCCTGATTAAAACATAGGATACTTATTATTCCGATATTCCCACGGGAACGGGAACCGCGGGAGTGAAACCGCGGGCATAATTTGTCCCCGAATGTGCAGACGGATTCCCATGCAGAGTTGAAAGGTGAGTTACCCTTTGTAACTGGCCTGCTATCTCTGCCAAGTGCCTCTCAGGATAAGGACTTGGAGAAGGTATTACTCTCAGGCGCCTTCCACACAGCACCTGCAGGCTCGATGAAGGACCAAGAGCACACATTCCCCAAATCTACCTTAGTAGGGAAGGAAGTTTCAGTTAACAACAATTTTATAGTGATGATTGAGTTACAGGCTTAAACCTTGTTGCTAATCCCCATTTTCAATTGTATTTTTTATTAAACGTCTTGGGATTATGATTCATGTTAATAATGTACACGAATGATTGCACGAATGTTTAACTTTCTACAAGAATCGTCACAACCTCCAAATAATGGCTAGTTACAAAATAAAATTTCTTCCAGACAACAACGCAATATACACGGTCGGGTGTAACGATGAGGGCCAGCTCGGGACAGGCGACATGGAGCACCACACGGTGCCGCAGTGCGTGGAGCTAGACGATTCACCGGCTGTGCGGCAAGTGTCTGCTGGCAGCAACCATACCGCTATACTCACTGGTTTGTTGACCATTTGCTAACGACGAGATCAGCTCGGCAGCAGCCTCACCGCTTTATTCTTTACCCCTATTGCCACTGGTACCGCTATAGTTACTATTCGCGACTTGACAAAAATTTTTAGATGTATCGCAAGGCCAAAGCCACACCGGCCAAAAGGGACGAAGACGCGACTGATTGCTCTACCATTGTCGAATGAAGCCGCAGGCACTTAGGCTAGTAATACCTAATGTAACATCTGGTTGTATTGTTTATCAGGGTGAAAGGACAGTACACCTCATTCAGTTGTTGTCTAAGTGCCAGTTGCACCAAAACATTGAGTTAAATAAATAACCCGAGAGCTATTTTCACATCCGGCCAAATATGGTAAAACTAATGCTGAATAATATAACTGTATATAGGTAAGCTCATCTCGCTCCACAGTACTTTAAATAAATCTATTCCTTACAGCCAAATTTGACTTTGACTTTTCCTGTTGTCATAGTGATTCTCTGTGACCCTAGGTTAGGTCAAAAAATATCAAAATTGTTTATTAGTTTTTAGGTTTTCTATTACATTTTTATATTTCCCTATACTGTCACATAGCAGCAGATTGTCAAAATTTGTCAAATTTGGCCTCGCGACCGAGGTTTTTTCACCGTTTTGAACGTAAAATATTTTTTACAAAGTTATTTTTAAAATAACGCCCGCCTGGCTAGCTGGCTATGGCTAGCTATAACAACAATGCTTTCAGCATTGTTGTGTTCCAGCAGTTAGAGATAAGATAACCAGTTCCTCAGTGATTGAGGATTCCGGGAGAGGCTCGCTTCCATCTTCAGCCCTATCAAACTTTATGATGAAAACTAAACAGGTATGATGAAGGCTAAGAGTCTCCCAGTCAGTCGTTCATAAAAAAAGTATATATTTTTGTCCGGATACAAAAATAACTCTCGGGTTATTTATTAACTCGATGTTTTTGCCCGGGTGGGCGTAAGATTTTTTTTAAGGCGGTCAATCTGCATTCCACTTCATGTATTTATTGCACACAGTTGACTTTAATTTTGTCTTTGGTCCAGACGAGGGCCGCGTATTCGTGTGCGGCTCCAACACGGAAGGGCAGCTGGGGCTGGGCGAGGACACGCGCTCTAGCGTGCAGTTCACCGAGCTCAAGTTTATGGAAAAGATCGCCTTTGTCGAGTGCGGCTATTACCACACCGTCTTTATCACCAGTTAGTGGCTCTCATCTCGCTCTGCGCCGTCTCAAAATAGTAGTTTACTAAAATTACGATTTTGAGGTGGCGCATATTTCTTTGTTAGAAATGTTAGTGAAATCTCTACTATTGTAAAAAAATATTGGTCTCAATGATCTTCTATAATCCGGTTAGTAATGTCAATAACTTTTTTGTGTATTTTTAATACAGTATGCTACAGAAAATATCGAATTTAAGATGCACGAGGATTGCCCCTCAATACCGACATTAGGTTGAAGCCCCAGTTGTGGCCACTTTTTCTGTAAATAAGGCCACAACCGAGGCTTTGATAGGCCACGACCGTGTCGTGTACCTAGAGCTAGGAAATCCAACCTACTAAAGCTAGGAAGATTACAGACTTCTTGGAAGCTTTCAAAAAGCCTAAGGCCTATACAAATTTTAATTGAACAACTATTTTGCTGTGAATCATATCTTTAATAGGAATAGATAAAAGCGCGCGTACTGTAAACTCGATAGTTGTTCGACAAAAAAGTCGACATCGACTTTTTCATTAACTAGACTGTTTACTTGTGTAGAAATCGCGAGAAGAACACAACTCGTCAAAACAGTTCAGTCGACGGAAAAGTTGTATGTATGCGCTAGCCCTAACTTTTAAAGATGCCAAAGGGAAATGAATAGGTCACAATATAAATAACAGAATGCGTTCAATTTGCGATAATTTTTAGTAAAGTGATAAATGACTACTAAAATACAAAATGTTATATTATAACTTTTTAATTTTGCATTTTACAATGCTATTTTTATGTAATAAATATTAAACAAGCAAATATACTAGAAAAAAGCAACTTGTCTCATGTCGCTCTGACGGAATGCCGTCCCGTTGTTGCTATTTTAATATTTATTACAAAATGTTATGTTTAATTTTGTTCCTATTAAAATACGAATACAAAGCAGTCATGTTTTTTGCCAGAACTTAATAGTTACACCAAAAAGTAATACGCTAACATTTTTCACTACCTAGAAATGTTCGCGGTGCTTAGTGTGAGTTTTCTCACCTTACACGCATACGCCGAAATTTGCGAATATAGTTTAATTTTCAACCTTATTCCTATTGCATTAAGGCTATCTGTTAAAATTTTACTCTCACGCGAAGGTAACGTTTGAACACTTGCAAAATCGTACTAGGCCCTCTGACATCACGCCATTTTCTACGACCATTAACACCTAACTTTTGCAGGTAACGGTGCGGTGTTTGTCACTGGAGATAACGAAAATTCGAAGCTCGGCATTTCGAATCTAGCTACCACGATATACGTTCCTGAAGTGCTACCTACAGAAGTACCTATAAAGAGTGCATGTTGTGGTGCTTCACACACTTTTTTATTATCTATGGATGAAAGCAAAATTTTGGCGTTCGGATCAAATGAAAAAGGCCAGTTGGGAATGGTCAAAGAGGTTGAACATGTGGCAGTGCCGACGGAGATCGATATGGAGAAGATGTTCGATGGATACCAGCTGAAGTTGGTGGCGTGCGGCGCTATGCACACGGCTTTTGTTACAGGTGATATTCTATTTCAATAACCCAATATAGCGTAGTTTTCCAGGTGGTTTAGTTTTAAATACTTAAAGTCACGCCTTTCGTCTGTAAAGGAACACAGAGATCACTAAATTTCTTGTCTTACTTGCATCATATCTTATATTGTTTGTTGCTACACTAATGTCCTTGTATCCTGACTTTCCTTTAAAGCATCGTATTTAAACGCATGTCAGAAGCATAAATAAAAGGAAACTCCGATTTTCTGATATCGAAGCTATCACCTTCCCTCCCATCAGTCATACCTAAATAGACTAAAGTATAGACTGTGGTATGTACAGTCAAGGTCAAAGATATGTATACACCACAAGTTGCCACAAAATGGAACCATCTAAATTACTATAGATATGGAAACAGCCAAAACTACAAAAATAAGTATACAACAATTTAAACATTACTTGGTAAACAGACAAGTGCAATAATAATGTATCCACAGGTACCTCATTAACCTCAGTTAACGAGGTACCTGTGGATACATTATTATTGCACTAACAGACAACAAGGAAAACATCATAGAAAATAGAAAACATCATAAATATATACCCACACGATAATAAGTATAGATTTTTTCAATTTAAATACCAAGTACTAAGGCTAAGCGCGCACTACGAATTTTAATTGTTGCGAATAATAATTGTTCGCCTGTGAAAGTGTGAACTATACTTACCTATACCTACTACTAGACTCTAAGCATGGAACATTTCATAAATAGCATGTAAAAAATCATATGATATGATTTTCATTATTCCCACCTGCTCCTTCCCTTCACATTATCGACTCCTACAATTTCACACTGTGAAAATCGCAGTTTGCTCCTTCCCTTCACAAGTTCACATCGACTGTTAAAATCGCAGATATATTTTTTTATGTGATGTGTCGGGTGGTGAAATCCTTGAGCGCAAGCGACCGAGTATGATTGTGTGCTTAGAGCACTTACTACGTCCGATCCGTATACGATTTTGGTAAATAAAAATAATGTAGGGAAAGCAAGTGAAGGAAGGAAAACATTGTCTAGTGATCTATATTTAATAAAAACAGATGCAGCAATTTTAGACCTTAGTGACGTATTTGAAATTTGGTGGCTTTTTTCATATTCTCTTTCACTAACTGGCTGTTTTATTAAAAAAAATATTGGTAAATCTCAATAATGTCGAAAATCTCATGCACCAGTTTTTTTTTTATTGTCTAGTGATCTATAGTTTGTGTCTGCCTAATAATACAAGTGTCACCACTCCCTTACATGCCTGGGATGTCGTAAGAGTCGACTAAGAGGCTCGACATATTGAAAACCTGTGCGAGAGAAGGAAAACTTGAAACAAACCCACTACCAACCCGTAATAATAACCCGTAACCCGACTAATAGCTTTCTGGGCCTTTTCTGAAAGTGCCGGCCAACAATAAACTTGCTACGTGTGGTTAGAACTAGTCGTTTGGAGCAATAGTTGATAGGACATAGAAGTTGTAGAATTACACTAAGTCAAGGTATACAAGTGCAGAGATTCGTCATTTGTTGTAAAAAAAAACTTAGATCGCGCTTAGCCTTACTGAAAAAACAATGAAAAACAGTAACTAATTAAAGATTTTTATACAACACCTGCATCTGTAGCACGTATTAAATATCAAATATTCTCAACTTGAAAGTAAGCTATTAATGGCCGGAGGGAGCTAATGTTGTATGGAACTTCCCTTGTGTAATTATGATAACATTTAAATTTGGAACGCCAAAATGTCAACAAAAACTTTATCAAAAATTGTTTCGAAAAAAAAACAAGTCTGTTCAAGGCATAACTTGCTGGTCAAGGAGTTTTTAACTATAAAATTGCCACCATAAAGAGATTTTAATCCTATGAAAAATATAAACATGGCTGTATGTATCGGGGTCCCTAGCACCAAGAAAACATTTGAAATTGGAATGATGTGATATTGTGCACACATTCAAATATAATGTAATAGGTATCTCTTTCATTTTCGTGCTTTTTCGAGTCTTTTGTCTTACATAACAGTAAAACATGGCCAATTATCAAATTATGAATGTGTGTGTAGTCTAAACTCTTGGTCACGCACAAATTAATAAAAATTATCATTGCATTGCCTATGGAACTAAATATCTAAAGGAAAAATTGGTGATTTTTGAACCTTCGATCGATATTTTTTCCGCGAATTGTTGTCACTTACTGGTTTTATAATTTCTTTTTTATTTAAAGTCACAGTATGCACAGTAGGTGTATAAAGTAGAGTTTGCTCCTCGGGGATAAAAGTGTCTTAGCCTTGGGCAGACTTGAATCCTTCGCTTCATTCAGGATTCTTACCATAATTCCCTCGCTTCGCTCAGGAATTATAGTCTTAATTCCCTCGCTACGTTCAGGAATTAACTACAGAATCCTTAATTTCGCTCAGGATTCAATATGCTGCCCGTGACACAAGGGAATGCTTTATCCCTTAGTGCATAATCTACTATTTTTGCTTGTCTCATGACGTCAAAACAACATAGACAGGTAGGCACTCTTTTCGGTGATTGTCAAAATTCAAAAGCGATTGCAATATATTTTAAAATTAGACAATTAGCCGCCTGTTTCGATTGTAGTCGAGTTAATACTGTATACACATAAATATGTTGATTGTATAAATATTAATGTACCATTAAGTGAATACATAAATTGCTTACATATAAATGCCCAAGGTCTACATATTTATGTTTCCAATATTGTATACATATTTATTTGAAATTAGAAGAATACAATTGTATGGGACTTTAGATGAGTACATAAATACTGTCAAGATACTTGTATCATCTCCCAAGATAAAATCTTTTGCTTTCGGATAGGATTTCTTCGAATTATTTCCCTTATTGCTTTCACCACCTTTTTCTTACGAACCCTATGTGGACGGTCAGATCTTTTCTGTCACAAACAGAGGAGGTCTCATTGTACCTATTAATAGCCCGGTACACAAACATTTTACTAATACCAAGCGTATAAAGAGTTTAAAAAAAATATGCATTTGCTCCATACCTACTTTGTGTAATGCAATCACAGAAATTCGGTTCTCTTTATCACCCCACTCCATTTTAATATCGCAAAATATGGTACAATGTATTGGCGGCAAAATGAGAAAACACAATGAACAATCATATAAAAATGACAGATTCCAAATTCAAATGTAATATTTTGTTTATTTTTAATTTTGACAGTACTTATGGCCAGACAGAAAAAAAATTCATTTTTGTTTTTGAAGCTTTTCAACTTATTATATTGAAAGACAAAATACCGTACGCCAATGCGCCTTTATAGTATGTCTGAGTTAATTCAAGCCCTAAAGTCCCAGAAATAAGTACGTAATATACAGCTATTTATATTAAATTACTACACTAACTTCAATTGTTTAATATGGGTATGTACTTCATTTATTAATATACACCTCCGCACCGATATTTCTATACGTATTCCATTTCTAATTGACATCTAACAACTTCTGATATAGAATAGAACAACGCACGCCCCCGCCGCCCGTTTCCATTCGTAAATTACATAATGACTCACCGGCCGATTCCCCGATAAACTAGCCCATGTCCACCAACAAACGCTATTTTTTGTCGACCTTGCACGCAATCGATCCTGTAATAGTTTATATGTATTGAGTATCCGTATTATTTCCAATGCCTTCGATATGCGTAGGTACTGTAAATTAGTGTAACGAGGGCAGCGCGAACAGTCCTGGCTCGCCACTTGCTGCCGGTGGTCGTACCCCGATGTGACTGGCAAATTTGTTGCAGACAACGGCCTGCTTTACACCTGCGGGGAGGCGCGACACGATAAACTTTGTTTGGACGATATCGACAACCCCGACGACGCAAATGAGCCTCCTGCCAATCAATACTCCCCGAAGCGGGTCACTGCTATGAATGGATTCATCGTGGACAATGTAGCATGCGGCGGTTGCCACACTCTACTATCGGCCACTAAAGGATCAAACGCGGATTTTACTAACAACGATTTTAATATAGTAACTGAAGACACGAGATTGCCGGCGATGACTGAACTTCCGCCTTTACAAAAGATTCCAGTAAGCAAACTCGAAGAGACGTTAACCACCGAGGACATCCGAAACTCGAATATTGATGAGCACTTGAATGCAGACAATGTGAATGGAAACGCGAACGAGGAGACCGGGTCGATAGATTCACTTGAAGCGAACGTGAGCGGCTCCCACATAGTAAATATAAACGACCTTGAAAATGAAAACGTGAGCACGCATGAGATCTCTGACATTATTCCAGACACAATCAATCCATTTCCGGCCCTGAAAACAGTTGTAAATAACGCCGTTGATAATGTAAATACTGCAATGGAAACAACGGGTGAACAAATGCAAAAGGCCATTGATACGACAAAAGATAAAGTTGCTGAGAAAGTTGAAGTAGTTGAAAGCTTTATAAAGAAAAACGCAACATTAGAACCTATTATGCATCACGACGAATCTAAAGCTCTCGGTATACCAGATAAAACTGCAGAAATAGCAAACTCCCCTCCTCCTAAAAGCCCTTTGCTTCACGATCTACTACACGTACCTGATATTACACAATTGAGCCCTGTGTTAAGTAAAAACAGTGACGATGGTCAGAAGAGTGAAGCCGGACAATCAGAAAACGAGACAATTCCTTGTGGTTCAGATAAATCTAGTCCACACGCAGGTAAAACAAAAACTCAAGCTGTTCTACCTATAGTCAGAAGTGAAGACGGAGTAGATGGCCATGACGAAACCGGACACGATGAGGAAAATGACGTCGTTGTCAATAAAACGCCACAGAAGGGTAGATTTTCAAAATTATTCCAATCTATTAAAGACAAGGAAAATTCGTGTATGGGTAAAGGAAAAGTGATAGAAGAGAAAGTAACAGGTGAGTCAGAAATAATTTAAAATAGTTACAGTTAGGTCTAATAAGGAGATGAATGTAGTAGCTTACACATGTTTTATTTTTATTTTTAGAGAATGTACACAAAGGGATTGATGGTGCGGAAGAAACAATACATAAAATAGAAGAAACTATAGAAACGGAAGTAAGAAATCAAACAAACTCGAGAACTTGCACAATACTATAAGATAATTTAATCGTCTTCTTGAACGTTTAGTCTGTTTAATAATAAAGTTTATATTATTGATAGTCGTGCAGATTATTCCTTCTAAACTATTAACATTTTAATCTTAAAATAAATAATACGAGTTACAAACTTATGAAAACTATGCGTGATACAAAGAGACGGTTGTGTTGTGTGCATAGAAATTTATTAAAGATAAAGATAAAGATAAAGATAAAGATAGATTTATTTGTTAAAACACGGGTCTGCAGTACATGTACAAGCACAGTACAAGTAAAGTGTGGTGACAAAAAATATAAATGTCCCTTACATGTTTTGCCGAAAAAACGGCGTACAAATTTCAAGTTATTTATTTAATACAAAAATTCTTTGATATCATAAAAACATTTGGTTACGAGAAAATTTTTCAAATGTATTTTAAATAAGATTAAGGGTAATTGTTTTATGGATTTGGGTAGTTTGTTGTATATAACAGGGGCTAAACAGAAAACACTTTTGTGCATTAGTGTTGTATTACATGGTACAATGCACAGTTTATCATTATCCCTTCGACTACGACTACATACATCATCAAGACGACTAAATAGTTTTGTGTTGGTTTTAACGAAAACAGCGACTTCATATATAAACAGAGAAGGCAAGGTAAGGATCTTATATTTAATAAAATAATCTTTACAACTATCAATACTTTGAAGACCAAACATTGCCCTAATGCACTTTTTTTGGGACTTAAAAACAATTTCTTTATTCGTCGAGTTTCCCCAGAAAATTACACCAAATCTTAGGATCGAATGAACAGTACCATGATAAGCTGTGATGAGTGCATCAACGTCTATAACAGCGGATAATTTATAAAGAGCATATGCAGAGGAACTAATTCTATTGATTAATGCCTCCGTATGTGGTTTCCAATTTAAATTCTTATCAATAACAATACCGAGAAATTTAGTTGTGTCAGCTGTACTTAGTAAAGTGCCTTGATAATTAATGCTAAAATTTGGAGTAGCTATGCGTTGAGTAAAATACATTAGTTTTGTTTTGGTTAAATTTATCTTAAGATTGTTGTCATTCATCCACTGTATTAGTGATTCGATAGTTTTATTGATGTCGTCCTCATAAGAAGTGTTTTTTTTAGAGTCTATGGTAACTGTGCTATCATCGGCAAAAAGCGTTATTGGATATTTTGTGACTAACGGTAGATCATTAATGTATATGATAAAAAGCAATGGTCCTAATACACTGCCCTGAGGAACACCAAACATTACAGTACGATTGTTAGATTTATAGATTTCCTCACGTTTTTTATTTATATTTATTTTAGCGATCTCTGTGTATTGAATTCTATTTTTTAGATACGATTCCATTAATTGAAGTATATTGCCCCTAATACCATAAGCCTCCAATTTATTTAGCAGTATGTCATGACTCACATAGTCAAAGGCTTGAGTCATATCACAATATATTGCACATATAGGTATTTTCATATCAACTTTTTTAATAATATTGTTTAAGAAGTCAAAAAGGGCCATGTTTATAGTTTGTTTTTTCCGGAAACCTTTCTGCTCACTGACAAGTATCTCATGTTTTTCTAGATAGTTATAAATTTGTTCATATAAATATTTCTCAAATATCTTAGAAAATATAGAAAGTAGAGAAACCTGTCTATAGCAGCCCATTGATTCTTTGTCATCTTTTTTAAATAAAGGTTTAATAACGGAAATTTTTAATTTATCCGGATAGGTACCTGTTGAAATACATGTGTTTATTATATAACTCAAATGACCACAGATGGTGGCTGCAACATATTTAACAATTTTTGTTGAAACTTCATCTTGACCAACAGTGTTAGTATTTTTTAATGATTTTATAATATTGAAAATATCTTGCGGAGTGCTAGGGGCCATAAACATTGAGTTATTACGTTTATTAATTTTTAAGTTTGTTTTATTTATAGAGCATTGTATAGGTTTGATTTTATCGACGAAAAAGTTGTTGAATGAATTAGCTATTTCTTGAGGATTAGTTATATATTTATTTTCCATTTTCACTGAATCAATAATGTCCTTCGGCACATTTGTTTTGGTTTTGTTAATTATCCCCCATGTTGCTTTAGATTGATTTGTTGACGTTTTAATTTTGTAATTGTTTTGTGCTCGTTGTGTAAGCTTTATAATTTTTTTATAAGTTTTACTATATTTTTTGAAATTATATTTATTTGTATCATTACGGTTTAGTCTATATTTCCACAAAAGTTTTCTTTTTATTTTACTGCATTTTTTTATACCACGAGACAACCATTGTGGTTTTTTGAAAACCTGAATGGTTATTTTTTTATAGGGAAAACATAGATTATAGAGCAACATGAAATATTCGCCAAGGTAATCCAAGTGCTTGTTTCAGTTTCTTTCCTATAAAAGTATTTTCGGCTTCTTTATTCTTATCAGCTAACCAGATTCCTGTAAAAGTAAAAATAAAACTAGTTTAGTTCATCACAAAAACATAGCACCCTTAAAACGATAACGATAACGAGTGTCTTAAAAAGTAATTTAAAATTATGGTAATCGCAGCAAAATTAACTAAAAAAGAGCCTGATATTGTGACCCACATTTAAATATTTATTTGAATACTCTACGTAATATTATAATGTACAAACAAAATCTAATAAAAGGCTACGAGAGAATTTCTATTTTGACCGTTTCTATCGGTAAATTGGGTGAATGAAATTTCATATTTCGGTCATTGAAATAATTTTATACGTCCATTGACAGAATTCCAAATGTGTAACACGTAACACGCAATGATCGATAGCTTATACGGAAATTAAAAGTGCGTTGCACCATATGGATCCATTTCCAATTGTTCATATTACCCATTAAGAAATAATAGATAAGAGGTAATAGTAGATCTAGAAGGTAAAATAATTGGGTAAAGCTAATGTTCTTACCAATTTTTGTTTTGTTATTTTTCGGTCGAAAGTTGACAACCACCCCACGAATCAAATAGTTTGAATCATTAAAGTTTTCCCCTATCACCATTAATGTCTGAAAAGCAGTAATATTTTTATGATATACTATTTGTATATATTATGATTTTTTAATAGAAATTGAAAAAAATCTACTTGGCCACAAGTGAATTCTCAGATAAGTCTCGGTAGCTCAGTGGTTAGAACAGTGGGCCGGATTCCCCATGGCCGTGGGTTCGATTCCCATCTGAGAATTCACTTGTGGCCGAGTTGATTTTTCTAATTAAAATTCATCATAAGTATAAAAATAGCAATGAAAAGCGCAAAAATTAAAAAAAAACGCAAAAAATGCTATACATTTTAAGCAGCCGATAGTAGTGACCTGCGCCAAGTTTATTAAACTTGTATTACTGAAGTGGTAATAGAATGGAGCGACCTTGTTGGTAAGTAGCTACTATAATATTTTTATAAGTATTTGGTCTTATTATCTAAAACTTTGGGAAAATGAAAATCGGCTCAATCATTTGAAACTTCTTGTAATAGAGTTGGAATTGCAAGGACATATTAATTGAGATCAATTGCTAATAAAGGTTAATTAAAATTTTAATAAAAATGCAAGTCATTATTTTTGTTTACTGATGGGTGACAAACATGAGCATCTATTATATAGGTCTAAATTTCTATGGATAGCATCCGTGTATGAATACCGGTTGTATAATGAACCTTTGTTGAGATCATTAGGTGCGATTATCCAATATATTTTATTTTTAAACGATGTACATAAATATTTTTTTTCTACAACGGTAAAACGCAAGCATAGAGACAACGAAAACTTAACCTTCATTGCCCAGACTGTATGTAGAATCTATGAATCTACGAATGTTCTTTTGTTATATTAGTGTACCGTATCAAGATATATTCTGTCGACTTCTTCGAAGTTCTTCCTGTCTACGGTGATGAGCAGACGGGCGCCCTTCCTGTTCGCGGCGTCTTCCCACATCGGTCGGATACCCTTCTGGAATACGGCGTAGTCCTGCCCGTGGTCCAGCTCGGAGGGCAACTTCATGTGGTGGAACAAACTGTATGGAGAAAGATACAACATATTTCACGTGGTACAATCGGGGAACTTCCCGGTTGATCAATAGAGTTTATTGGGAAACGTTTTCTCGGAAAGTACTTAGGTTAAAAAAATAATGTATTATTCTGTTTTAAATAAAGCTTCCTAAAAATTCTACTGGTCAACCGGGAAGTTCTCCGACTGTCCGGGTATTAAAGAGATCGACATCAACATATCGCACCTGGAAAATGAAAGCAATCCAGTTTTAGGAATAGGAATAGGAAAGAAAATAGGATTTTTGAAAACTCTCAGTCTCATTCTCAGGGTGCGATAATGCCGCACGACACCCAATATGTAGGTATCTCCCGCAATAAGATAAGATTTAATAAAAAAAGAACATACTATACATAGAAAAGATTGTGACACAACGCAAGTCAATAAATACTTAATTACTCAAACCCTGACCGGACACCGCCGGTGTCCTCACAATAAAGTTATAACGAGCTATCTCAACGTGTTTTCCCGATTCATATTTCCTCAGAAGATCTTCCTATAGTGCAATACTTTTTTGACGAATAAAACGTGATAAAAAAATCCGACGAATTGAGAACCTCCTCCTTTTTTTAAAGTCGTTTAAATAAATTTTTGGGACGAAACAAAAGGCAAAAAAGCAATAAAAAAGCAATCAGTCGCACCAAAAAATAATACCAGAGTTGATGAAAGTATTATTAATTCCATAATATAAAGAAAGAAAATAGTAACATACTCGAGTGTAAGAAATGTAAAATAAAATATCAACGGCATTACCTCAAAAACTAGAAAATTAGACTGTTACTAAGCTACGTTGCTGTGTCTGTCTGATTTATTACCTTATCGCATAGGAGTGCTTGATCTTTTTTTATTGGTGTAAATCAGACACATCCAGCAATGTTGCTTCAGCCTTGCTCTGCTCACAGCAAATTTTGTTTAATCAATAAATAAATATTTCCATACAATCACACCAATTATCTAGCCCAAGGTAAGTTACATGACGAACTTGTGTTATGGATACATAGATAATATACATATTTACATAATACACATATTAAATATCCAGACCAAGACAAATACACATGTTCATGCACAGATATATTTGTCTTGTCCAGCCCCACATAACCCTATCGACCACCAGCAACAGGGTATGCATAAGGCGCATTACCCCCTTCGACAAAAAATAAAAAAAAGGATCGAATCTGGAACCTCTGACGCAGAAGTCGGTCGACAAATTTCGTTTAATAATAAGAGTGTAGCTGACTCAACCGTCCTTACCACCAAAAATCTTCAACGGTGTCGAATGTCGTGATCTCCACTAGATTTTCTTCCCATTTCTGGCTAATATTGGAATACAACCAGATGGTCCATGCTCTCTCTAGAGGGTGCTTGATCTGTTCAGTATCACACTGTGTCTGTTCCTTCGTGGTAGCTGCTGAAGACATACTAACATAAAAGCATAGCTATTGTAAATGTATAAAAGGAAAATATTCTAATAACTGAGTATGAGAAAATTTTCCTCTTATATTTAAATTTCAAGACTGTAGATTTGTGTCTGGCAACAACATGTTTCTTTGCGAATGTTGTTGTTTCTGTTAAAGCTGATAAGTTTCTTGCGGCCGTTCTTCTTGTCAGTTCAAAGATGTCCTGAATGGTTGGTAGGGAAAAACAAATTGGACTATTCGAAAGCACTTACTTATCTATAAGTCTATTTGAATAAAAATATTTTGACTGACTTTGACTTTGACTTTTGAGACGGCTCGACCATGGCTGCGTAGGAAGCTCACAGTTATAAAAGGCAATTTTGATCTAAGGCTGATATTGTTATTTAAGTTAATACGTACAACTTTTTAAATATTCCTTAATAGACTATAAGTCAATACGGTTCTATAGTGCTATTTCGAAGGGTAAAATCAAATCTAACTACTTTTTAAGACTAAAATACTATTATCGATTACTAAGAGATAAACAGTATAATACTTACATAATTTTATTTATATAGCGCTATGTTATTTAATGAATCGTTACGTTTACTACACCTTCGTTACTATACGTAGGTACTACGGAAACCAGTTGTTTACAGTACACATTCGCTAATCGGGCTTGTTAATTTGATAAAAATCGTTAGTTATTTTATTTTCACTTTGTACTTTGATTGCAGTATTTTTTTCTATTGGTAATTTAGTATGTGTAAACAGATAAATGGCGACGGAATTCCTTTTCTTCCACAGAACACAGGGTATTCCTTCATTTTATACCTATATTACGGAACAAAATATATTATACATACATAAAAATTACCATGAATAAGTGGAAACTTAAAACTTTAAAAGGGATCTCTTTCAGCCTACCTTAGGACGACTTATAAGGTAGTTAAGTGTATATTCTTTGTTATAAGTAAGTTACCTCGGTGCGGTAGTAAGTAAGTATATTACAGCGAAGTGTCGGTGAAGTAGCATGACAAAAAGTGCAAACGCTGTTATGTAAAAGTAGTTACTATCTAAATAAATTTTGCCCCCATGCCTAATTGATACAATAATAGAGTTCGAGCACAGAATAGGTAAACCTAACTAAATAATTGTTAGTCGGAGTTTGAGTAGCTCAATGAAGGTGACTTATTTATCAGTTATCATATCATCCATCACAAATAACATTGCACAACATTTCCATTCCATGTCAACAGTCAATTAAAATTATATCAATATGATGAAGTCGAGGGTGACGGCTAACAATTTATAATGAATAAAAAAAGGTTGTATTGAATGCGTCCTACCACATAATATAAATCTGAGGCATTTGGTCCTAGCACAGAATACTTAATAGTACAGTCCTAGCTATACCTAGGTACCTAAAACTGTCGAACTTGTGTGAGTGACAACAATTTTTATACATATAAGCGCACACAATAGGTAACTAATTCATTGGGTTTCACCCGTGTTCTTTTTGTAATAACACGTGTTGTGAGGCTCCATTTTTAACTCAATCTACCGTACAATTTCTATATTTTACTAAATATATTTACTTGACATTGGCAAAATTCGCGTATTTAACGCGAGCACGCCATTAATTAAGAAACAAGAAGAAGAAAAACTAATTCATTTCGTCTGCTAGCTAGTGTGATAGAAACTAAATGCAACAGGCAACCAATAGTCAATGATATTGGTAGATGGTAGTCATTGCTGGGAAGTAACTAGTAATTAAGTTACTTACTAATTTAATTAAGAACTTACAATTTTTTTATTAGATTGTAATGAATTCTGGCTAAAAGTTAAAGTTATGTTTTTGTTTAAATACTTGCTTAATTGTGATTTAAGTTTTTCAATACTATTTATTTTATCTTTAATTTTATAAATTTCTGTCGGCTATACCCTTCTTACATGATCATGTTCATGGGACTTTCTACCTGAAATTTTTATCATCTGTAATACCAACGTGTTGCATTCAATAAATGAATGAATGAATAGTATTTAGAGCGAAAATAACAAAATTAACCACTGCAACTACAAGTATCAACCATTAGTGATGTAGGTTAGGTACTACTGCGAACATAGGTACTTATACATACCTAATTTATCCACCTATTAATAAATTACAAACGCAAGAAAAATACGTAGGGTGCTGCCAGTACCAGAAATGAACTTATATTTTGCAGTTTAAAGTTTTAATTGAAATAGAACAGAGCATTAATTGGCATAAGCACCCGACGGAATTAAGTTTGTAATTTATGAATAGGTGGATAAATTATGTATAGTACCTACATCACTTTTAGTCAGGTGATTTTCGTAAAATTATTTATCTCTTTTTATTTATGACGTTTTTACATAAGGCGTTGGTTTTAGCATTTTTTTTTTATTTTGTCTTATTTTTATGTGTGTACGTTTGTTTACGTTTATGGTGCCAGTTTCATTGATTACTTCCGTTTTATTAAAATAAAATGAAGCAGTAAAAAAATTCACTAACTATTGTTTTACGATTCTAATAACACACAATGTTTTTTGGAAACAGAATTATATGTAAGTATATGTCGCAGGATAATTAGATAAATCAAATTTTTGCGAGAATCCTAGGGATTTTGCGATTTAGACAATGGTGTTGTCATTTCTCAATCCTACTGAAAAAAGATAGGCTCGCTTCCATCTTCAGCCCTATCAATACTTAACATCAGGTATGATGAAGGCTAAGAGTCTCCCTGTACCCCGTACTTCATAAAAAAAAAGAACCGCTGGCTATCATGAAATAAGAACACTGATTGTCTGGTGAGACCGTTCAAAACAACATTTTCTCTGATTGATGATGATGATTGATGACGACTTGACGTTTCAAATGTCTTTCTATGAACCAATCAGAAAAAGAGTTAGCAAGCAAGCAAAAATTAAGCCAATCAAAGTAAAGAATATCCAATGTTACTACTAAAGCAACCCGTATTTTTGCAAAAACCCTATATTTTTTCAGTAAGACTGAGAAATGTCAACACCATTGTTTAATTATCCGTGTTTTTGCAATATCTCTTTTTGCGAAAATTCTATTTATCAAATCCTCCTTCGAGTTATACACTCTTGTCCTGATGTCCTTTCCCGAAGCTTCGGCACCTTTTCAGGGGGCGTGGCAACGGGATGAATGTCTTTAGGCAATTACTTAATCCGGAGAAGTTATATTATTCTATGTAAGGTAGTAAACTTTTACAGTTTATATTAGAGACATATTTTGTTTCTCGTTTAATTTGAAAAAAAAAACAACCAAAAACTCACCTTTTGCGTCAGGACAATCGGTATTGGATTTCATAATTTTATTTAAAATATTTTAACAAATCCTTTACAGCACAAAATGTTTTTTTTTTGTTTTCTCCTTCCTTTATATTGCACTGATAACGAATGTACGTACACTACACACTACGGTCAAACATGAACGATACAGTTTACCTAGGTACCTACGTATATGTATAAGTTGCACCATAACCAAGTTTATTCATTGTAACTTTATATGGGGAATTCCCCAATGAAGTCCATAACATATAGTAAAGTAACGTTAATCTATATCGTATAGTATATCTAAACGGCTAAAATCTCATCTAACTTTAAAAAATCTACTTTAAACTAATTAAAACCATTGAATCAATTAAGTAAGGTAAATGCGGGATAACTTTTCTTCTTAACCCTTTCGGGGACACTCAACGGCTATAGCAGTCATAACAATAAAAATTCTATTGTGCCTCGTTCGCTGTCCGCGAAAGTGTTAAGTATTACTTCTTACATTAATGCACTTTTATCTTTCTTTTTTTGCTGTTGCCATTGTTTTTTTTATATTTATACAGCTTAACATAAGTACCTGAAGTAGTACGTCATGCTCACTCAAACGTTTCTTCGGCGGTGTCGTGTGAGGCGGGTCGTTACGTTCCCTAAAATATGGTTGAGCGAAGCGATGGCTGGTTCATGCGTCATGCTCGTGAACGGGTGGCGCCAGCGGAAATGGGTCTACCTCAGTCTGCTTATCTTAATGCTGTGCTTAAAGCCTAAATATTTTTATCTAAAATAAATTGATACTGACCTGTATGTACCTCACAACTTGCAGTATAGTAATCTTGTAATGCGAGAAATGTTGTAATGTATGATTACCTCACTGATATCTTAAGGTCACCTTTAAATTTGACGACTCTATATGAAATAAAACAGGGAGAAAAAAACAGCCCTTGACGAGTTTCTTGCCGGTTCTTCTCGTTATAAGGTCTCCCGCCGTAGGGTTTGTGAACCGATGGCGTAGCTTCTTTGACGTTCATAAGTGCTTGTAAGAGCCTAGACTGAATAAATGATATTGACTTTGACTTTTCATTAGTGTAAGTACCTTACAAAAGATGTCAAACTTTTTCCTCACTAGAATTAAAAAAAAATTATGCCGAGCGAGTGTCATTAAGTAGGTTCTATCTACACCTTATTTACTCCTACTGCAACATAGTATTTTTACAGAACATTTATTTTAGAAGAATATAGCGTGTCTATTCTTTGATGAAATTTGTTTCTTCTTGTTCATATTTTATTTAATACTTACCTATAAGACAAATTATATACTTAAGTAAATGATAACAAATACTAATAAAACGGGGGACAACAATGGGGAAACTTATTAGCCATCATACGATGTTAAATATTGATAAGGCTGAATATAGAAGCGAACCTCTCCCGGAATCCTCAATCACTGAAGAATTTTCGGAAACGCCTGCATCTAACTCTGACTGATAGCTTCTGTGGACAACAGAGTTTGGCATAAGGTGTTAGTAGGAGTACATTGGCTGCTATAAGTACCTGAACATCAAAGTACGATTCACATACCAAAAATGTACGCACATTCACCATAATAACGCCAAACTCGTTTGTCTACTGAAGTTTTCAGTCACAGAATATAGGCCCACCGATTCCGGACCGGACTCCATGTAGTACTTACGCTAGTTCTCATTTTCACATACACAAATATTTGTCTTGTGTGGGAATCTCGAATACATATGTCCCAATGAATTTCGACAGAACTATGCGCAGAAGGCAGATATACTGTACCCCTGTTACGAGTTTGCTTAACATGACATTTACAGGACTCGTGAGCGTAGACTATCGGATACACTGCTCATGTCGGTAAAACAGTCGCTAAATATAAAAGAGACAGAGCTACATTTTACATTAACGTTTACTGTAACGTCGAGTTTGTCAAACTCGTAATAAGCCTACTGGTTCCATTATACCGATATATCGTGCCACTGTGCCAATCCAATAGCTCATTAATTAGAAATTTCGAAGATTATACCCCCAGGGCCTCAGGCTCGCGAATTAAAATCGGGGAATTCCGGAGAATAGACGAAGACGACGATACAAAAGAGTAAGCTGATACGTATATCAGTAAAGTATCTTAACCTACGTCATACAGTGAGTCACAATCACAAGCTCGTATGCAATTTGCGATTAATCGTGTCCGGTCGCACGTCGTTCATCACCATACCATACCATGTCACCCTTTCCGTGCCTTTAATTTGGCGGTAATAAGCGGTATGGTATGCATAGTTCAGAGGGTCAAAAAGGGCGCTAACGCAATATTGCTAAGTGAATTCCCTAACAATTGTATATTTTCTATGAAGTTTAGAACAGTGTCAGTGTGACAGAATTTGCTATAAATTTTTTGAAGGCAAGAAAACTATACACATTATAAGTGTCTAGGGGTCAAGTAAGTAAGTACTTTTTTACTATAAAAAATATCCAATGAATATTTATGAAATGTAGTCTTTCGCCGTAATGTAGTTTGTGCCGTGTGGTGACGACCTAATAATACAAGTGTCACCACCTTAGGTACATGCCTGAGATGTCGTAAGAGTCGACTAGCGGTCGGTTTTAATAACCTATTCTCAGTAAGAGATAGGCTTACTACAGCTTTGTTGCCTAGATAATTTTGTTAATCAGCCCAAAATAACAGCGGTTGCTAAGTAGCGTAACAAAGTTAGGGATATCTGTTGTTAGCGATAGAATATTGAAACCGGCCATATGAGGCTCGATGCATTGAACACCTGTGCGAAGAAGGAAAACTTGAAACAAACCCTCTACCAACCCGTCTGGCTAGCGTGGTAGCAGTAGACTAATAGCCTCCTATGAACGCCACAATAGGCGTGAGCTACGAGAGACATATGTCCAGCATAGACGTCCACAGGCTGATGATGTGTAGTCACAGATCTATGTCTGTGTGTGTAGTCTTTCAGACTGGCTTCTTACTTTAATTATTTCCTTATTGAAGAAGTTTGCAAAACAGAATCATTATCGAACCAAAAAAGTTAAAATTTTAATCCTTTATAGCGGCGATAAGGAGCCTGTGGCGCAGTGGTTCGCTCGCTCGGCCTGGATTATTGGGGTTAAGCAACTTTCGCAATGGTCGGTCACGGGATGGGTGACCAAAAACTATCTCGAGGTCCTCCGTGCTTCGGAATCGTACAAGACACTAACAACTTTGAACAATCCTAGAATCCTTTGCTTGATCAGGTTTGAATATAGGTAACTCGCCGCAAAACACAACTTTCCAACCTTGCATAGCATTACAAATAACTATTGTGTGACTGTGAACACACAGACGATAGACGGTAAAAGTGCACCTACCTTGCGTGTCCAAAGTTCGATCCACTGTCAGTTTTCCGACCTAAATCAGTCCGCTGGAGACCATTGCCATGAAAACACACGTTACTCAGAAACGGAATAGGTCAATAACATTTCCCATCACTGTGTCGCTCGTGCGTGACGTCTTCGTAGGTGCGAAAAATTCGACACGCTAGTATCCCAGTTTAAAGCACTCTTTTCGTCTATCTCGATAAAGTCTGTGTGTGAACCTATCTATTTGTCTTGTCTGTGTGTTTACTATGGATAAAATGTTTGCATTTAATTTTTTTCGAGTTTCATGACCTTGGGTTAGATAATTGGGGTAATTGTATGAATTGTGTTCGGAGTAACAAAACCTTCAAATGAAACACTCAATATTTTAGTACCTTTTATATAAAATACCAAAATATAATATGCATGTAGTCTACTATCTGACACAAATACAAACAATACTTTAATGTGAGTTTTAGAGAAAGTTGACAAAATGATACTTTTAACATAACCAAAGGGTAAAGCGTGAACATAATATAAGATACCGCAATGTTATTAAAAGTTGAAAATGCTCTTTCAGTTATTAATGTGTGATTAAAAGACACTTAGATTTTTATTTAATAAAAATATGGTTTTGATGACTGTCCATAGCTCCATTGAAACATGGAATTCTGACAATCACCAAAACTTAGCCAAAATTGGCTTAACAAACTTACACCTATGTGACCATATCGACAAACATACTCAAGCACAGCTTTAGTATAAAAATCAGACTTAAATTTTAATGTTCGTAACAACAAGTCCATTACGACAGTGAATATCAGTAAGAAATATTATTACGACACTAACTATCGAAAAGTCAACCTAAACAACCTACTTCTGTTAAATAAAAATCTTCAATTACTTTAAAGTAACAATTGTTAATGAGATAACTTCACAAAGAAGACAGACTTTCTTTACAAGATCCTTACTCAATATTCAAGTATGTCTCATAGCCTGCTCTCCTAAATTTGCACTAATCTTGTTATCGCACCACTTTGTTACACAACAGTAATAATGTCAAGTGACTAAACGGTATATAGATTCTTGGTAGCTGAACTATGCTTGACCATGGTGTCTCTATGTACTTGGAATCCAATTTTTCCATGAATGCCCAACTGCTCCTTCAATTTCCTTCCAATTTCTATGTTAGCATGCTGCTTTGTTGTGTCTGCTGTCCAGATACCTGTGGAAATCATATTACTAATTTATTATTTACTTTGCACCACCTACAGTTTTGCCTGCATAATTCTAAAGCCAGTGGAAATATCAGGATAAAAAGTATCTAACATCCTAATCTGGATCTTTTATTTATTTAATAAGGAATAACAGACAGCCTACTTAAATATAATACATAAATGAGTTACACTAAAACAATTTTGGCCAAAAGAGTTATTCACAACTTGTACAATTTTGACATAACCAACAGTTAAATATAATTAAATTACAAAAATAAAATAGAAATAGATAAACACAGTACATATGAGCTGAATATTAACTTAGAACTAATACAATAACCAACAATCATTTCATAAACATACTAATTTGAAAGATAAGAAAATACATTGCAACAATCATCACATTATTTTATAATATTGTAGTCAAATTTTTATAAAAAAATATATATATTAACAATTAACAAATGAAGCCTTGTACCAAGATAACAAAATTAGTAGGATTACAAAAGATGCAAAACAGACCTAAATTCACATTATCTATACAAAATATAGTCAACTGAATTAGACAAATCTTAATATTGGTATGCTCATTTTCATCCAAAGCTGTTCAGCTGCTTACATGTGACAAAGTAACAAAATATTGCACCATATATAATTAAAATTACTTGAAGCATTGCATTATAACATGCTCCTCTTACCATGGCAAGAAAAAGCAAATACAAAATCAGAGGATAGGGAATATTGTGCTCTCCATTTTGTATTTAAAATTAGCATACCATTTGTACAGCTGTTTGATTATATAATATAAACTTATTCTATGAAGGTAGATGAAGAATTATGTATATTTATACTCACCAATTTTATCAATCTTTGCTCTAACATTTACAACTGCCCCACATATCTCATCAGAGTGTTCAAAGTTTTCACCAATAAGTAGTAAAACCTGAAAATATATTAACATTTAAAAATTTATATCCTTATGTAATGAGGAATAAGGAGTTTCTAATTACTAACCAGCTAAGCGATTGCATAAGTAATTGTATTGTTTTGACAGTTCATATTGTAAGTCTTACATGTAAAATTCCATACAAATTGCAGCCGATCATATACAATATGTACTTTCTTAAGCATTTGATTACTTTAAACAATTGCACCCCATGTCTTTCATATAAATGAATAAATAAGTGTAATAACTAAAATATAATTGAATGCTCTTTAGTAGTCTGTCACATCATTTGTCTATACAAACAAATCTTTAATAACCTAAAATACATAAGAGATTACAAAAGCAAGCAACACTTTTGAATTGTATTAAAATGTATCCGCAGTCGGAACTTACCACATCTAGCCAGAATCTATCAAGATCAGAGTTGCGCTGTTTCTTCTCAAGACTAATCAGCCATCTTCCACCCATTTTGTTAGCATCATCTTCCCACATAGGGCGGATCCCTTGCTTGAAAACAGCATAATCGTGGCCCTGGCGGAGTTCTGAGGGTAGCTTAATATGGTGGTATAATCTGAAACATAGTATGTTATTTTATGCTTATATTTTATATGAACTAATCATAAATTACATTCGATTTGAATTCTTGGTTATTATGGAAACATTTAAATGAGCTTACCTCCAGAAATCTTCCACAGTATCAAATGTAGTCAACTCAATAAGATTTTCTTCCCAAGTCTTATTTCTGTCGTTGTCATAAAACCAAAGACTCCAAGTATTTTGAAGAGGGTGCTTTATGAGGAACTCTGGTGGAACTTCAGCATTGCTATTGGTCTTGGTCTCAGTTACGGCAGACCCCTTGAAAACACAAGTCATTTTTTTATATTAAACCTAACCTTTAATTTGGTTTTTGAAGTAAACAACTGATGATATAAAGTGAAAAACTAAAAAAAATATGCGTTTATAAGCAATAGTAGATTAAAAGGAAGTGATTTTTAGTATTAAACCGGAGAACACGAAACAAATGCTACAGTGAAAGTTAGTCAAGCCACATCACCAAATCAACTTTAAGCATGAGAAATACCGGCTCTCAAAACAAAACAAAGGTAGTTCAATAATTTCACATAGAAATTGAGATAACTCTACCCACTTCGACTTCCTCAGTATTATTTCCAGCCATAGCACACGATTTCCCTGAGCTGATTTTTTTACAAAAAGGCAGACGATAGACAGGAGCTCGAAATGTTGCCAGAATTTTTATACAGATGAGAGTAATTTCAAGCCGTACAAATATTAACACAAATAAAAAATAAACAAAAGTACCAACATAGCGATACAGGAACTATTCTTTGAAACGCACGTTACTTACCGCGGCCGGTGCGCGCGGCGGCGACAGCGTGCCAATCTGTACATTGAGTTTACGCCCTTTTTATTTTACACCACACGTGCACCGCCCCGCGGCTAGCCATGAAGCGCCAGCGATAGCGAATCTGCTCTCGTTGTTCTCTTTCATAAAACTAAAGTTAGAGCGAGTTAGCGGAAGAGCAGATCCACCGCTGGCGATTCACTTGCCGCCGCGGCGGCGCGCGTTGAATGAAGAAAAGGGCTTAAAAATAAAATGTATATAAAATATGTACGTACATACATGCTCTGTTCTGTAGAATACCTCTTAAAAATGACAAAATTCCGGCTGAAGGCTCTAGATGCCAGGGCCGGTAAAACATTTTACAAAAACAAAATGTCAAGATTGACAGCTAATTTTCCTTCTTCCAAAATCCAACCTTCTCTTTCCGCAAATTTTCGTGTTTACCGGTCCCGTCCAGACTGAAACTAAAAATAGAAACAAAAGTACAATTACATTAAAATTAAGATGTCGGTTCAGACTCTTCTTTTAGACTTTTCTATTGATCCTGCACGTGTCGGGGATGAAAGCGGCCAAAAAGCAGTATTCGGTCAGTTAGAAACTGTGCTAAAGGACTATATACCAAATCTTCTGCTGGCTGCAGATATCAAAGTAGATGGAGGATCTTTGAAGCTCATGACAGGAAAAAAAGGTTCTACGGTTTCAGTGAGGTTGTTCGACCGCGGTCTTGTAACGGTAAACATTGAATACTACAAGGAAGACAATGAGGAACCACTTATAAGTTTCAAGGTAAATGTAATAAAGTACCATATTCGTCGTTTGTTATGACATAAAGTCAATTGACATAATTTCTACACTCTGACAATAACCTATTTTTATTTATTGGTCTGAACATTCTACTCAAAAAATATAGACAAATAAAAGATTTTAAGGTTTACTCTGTATGTTTATCAACTTATGTTTTCAAGATTGGAGTGGAATTGTCTTAAATTCAATATGAGAGATGTGTTTGTTAATAAGGTTGAGCGTAACATCTTCTTTTATAGAGTTCTAAACTTCTGGAAAGCTCAGTCAGAATGTCACTGGAATGTGATAGAATAAAATTGTTGCCAACAATCAAACGAGGCTATAAATATGATGTGTATCTGACTAGCTCAGGTTTGCTCAAACATCTTATATATCTGTCCCATTTTATCAACCTCAGTTTGAATAATCATAATTCACTGATTATATTTGGTTTATATTTTATTTATACAATTGCTTATATTTATTTATTTTATTATAATGAGAAGATGCTTATATATGCACTAAGCTCATTGGAGTTCTGTACCATTTTGCAAGTCTAATTGATATGAAATCAATAAAAGTTTTTAGTAGGTATTTTGATTAACTTATCTGGTCCATTAGGTACAGAATTCTGAAGTGTTTTTGAGATTTTACATAATAATAATAATATCTATAAATATGTAAGAACAATGAATATGGCTGGTATAAATTTATATATTAATTTTCAAATAAGCAATGTAAAAAATCTATAAAAGAAATAAAATATATTATAAATCTTGCTCTGAACATTTTCTATTTATTCCTTAGTTGGCACATATTGATAGATTGATTTACCTATAGCTTAAAATAAAACTTGATGACCAACATCAACAAAAAACTGCATATCTCATATTTAGTATTATTTTATTTAGATAAAAATCTATCCAACACTTACATTTTATTGAGTAAGAAGCATGCTTATGGTGTTTGAATTTATTGAATTTTTAGTATTTACTTTGATTTGAACCCATAATTTTTATCAATCTTCCAATATCAGAGAAGACGCTCAACCTTAAGCTATTTAATCTAAGTCTTATTCACACCAAATACAAGAAATAGAACCACAATAAATTCAAAGGTTACTTCAATGATATTCTAAATTTGGTGAGAGTAAGCCTTTTTAACGCATGACAAGTTTGACCTTCATTAAATCAGTTTGTGTTTGTTTTCCTATGTTTAATTATTTTGTTAATAGTCGGCGAGAGTATTGGAAAGTCAGCTGAAAAAATACATCACTGTTATAAAATCGCAAGCTTATGCGCCCATAAAAAGATGCCTGTTTAGCAGGTACTATCCCACATCAGGTAAGTGAAATCAGTTCAGAAACTTGGCATATGAGTTAACAAATAAATTCATAAATTTGATTGCTCTTACCAACAATTGTTAAATTGAAAAAACTACAATTAAATTGCTTGGTGTTTGTGAAGGTATAGCAGTTTCAAGAGTCTGAATTGTTTCTGCAGCTTTATCTTTCCACCGTAAAACAATAGATCACTTTTTAGATCCTAGATAATGTAGGAGTAGTTTGCTTCATTATTGTTAAGATTTCTTATAGTTATAATATAATAAATAAGACACCACAACTTTACACAATAACATTGTGAGATACTGTTTTATTGATGATTTTTTTATTTTAGAGCCAAGAATCTGAGAGAAAAAAGAAAAGTATAAAAAATTTACGAAATGTATTTTCAAAAGGCAGTACTTAACAGTGTAGTTTAAAATAAACAATAAAAACATTACCTATTAAATTCTAATTCTTGTTGGAATTACCTTGCATGTTAATATTCAAAGGTTTCAATGTGAATTCAGTTATCTGTGGGTGAAATGATAATTTTCTGTGGTTACTTTTCCAGATGAAAGACTGCTTGAATATGATATTGATGGTGTACTGTTTGATGAACAGTCGCCATTCCAGCGAGTACAAATTGTCCACTCTAAGACCCTGGGCAACATGTTAGTGCTTGACGACCTACAAAGTAAGTAATCTGTTTTATGGATCAGATTTTTGTTAATAATTCTTTAACAGACTTTATTTAAATGCCATTTTTGTTGCAGATATTTCAGAAGCAGATTTAATCTACACTGAAACCTTAATGAAAAGAGGCAAAGAAAATTATGAAGGCAAAGAAATTGTTATATTAGGTAAGATTAGAACATATTGTTTCATTGTTAAACACTCGCAACGCAAAAACGCTGAACAGATTTGGATGCAATTTGGCACAAAGATAGTTTGTAGCCTGGATTGAATAGCATTTCATTACGATATTCCAATGGGAACGAGAACCACTCAGAATCAGAAACCGCAAGTGGTCTTTAGTTCTTTATAATACCTACCTACACACAGCAAATTAGTGGAACTACATATAGGCTCTAAGTTTTAAAAGCTAGGATGAATGGACCTTCTGCTTTAGCTCGCTCCTTCATAGATTCACCTTGGCCCTCAGGCTAGATTGGGATCTAGAGCAAACAATTCAAGGTAAAAGAAACTAGGTTTTAAATCTATTAACTAAGCTTTCTTGCCCGGTCACAAAGGTGGCGGTGACGGCGCGCTGCTCTACGAGCTGCTGAAGGAGAAACCCAAGTTCGTGTGGATGCTGGAGATCGACGAGCTGGTGATGGGCGCCTGCGGCAAGCACCTGCGCTCCATCTGCGGCGACGTGCTCGACACCAGGAAGGGGGCCAACTATGAGGTGACTTACATTTCAAACTTTTTATTAGTGTAGATAATAGCTCTTATTACGTGCACTTAAGGTAAACATTTACGTAATTATTTTTGGTACTATAATTACGTAAATATAACAAATGATAATAACTTTTGAATTTTTGTCAAAAAAGAATTGTCTCGAAATTGCTGACACGGGATTCAAACCTTTTGATTTCCGGTCCTATACTTACTCTTGACTTATAGAGATACATCGAAATTTTCTAGTACTTTACTTTCACTTTTTAAAATTATTTACATATCTTTTTCTCCCTCTCCCTACGTTTACAGAGACTCGCTTAAAGAAAAAATATAACTTTAACCCAATCATATTAAAAATTCCAGATAATAGTAGAAGACTGCATGCTGACGGTGAACAAGTTCATAAAGGAAGGCAAGAAGGTCGACTACATATTCGGCGACCTCACCGACATTCCCATCTCGGAGTCGGCCTGCGGCGAGCTCTGGGAGTTCATGATTACCATCCTGCAGTCTGCATTCAAGATACTCAATACGGACGGCAAGTTTATGACACATGTAAGACATAATATTTTAAAATGTTCATGGCAATGATATTATGTGTGTACTTGAAGCAGACATGTCATTCATAACAGCTCGCATTGTGAAAATTGAGAAGACCCTATATGGGGTCCGATTGAATTTGCTATCTCTTATATTCCTGAGCTTTTTCGTATCTTGTCCTACTTGTCAATAGGCTATTTGACAGGTTTTGAAAATCCATTTTATATTATTTATATGTAGTGGAGTTTAAGGAATCCAGTAAAAGTTGTTTTTTTTAATTCTGGTACATATTTGCTGAAAAATATCAAATTAAAAATTCAATATTTAAATAGCGCGCCAAAACGCTACTTTGACAATATGGCGCTGCAATGGGTTCGGTGACGTCACTTGCCTGTATTCTGCGTATCATCCACATACGTAGTCAATCGATGTTTACAAGCAGGTGACGTCATTATAAACCCAGGAGCGTTTTGTCATGTGACAAAACGTTTAAAAAATGCATTTTTATTTACGGATTTTTAAATAAATTTTTAAACTCATAATTTATACTGATAACAGTAATTGACACTTTATTTATCGCATTGTCAAATAGCCTATTGTCAATGTAAGCAGTTTAAAGGCCTGTTTTACAATCTAAAAGTAAGTTCTGAGTCTTGCCAGATTTTTTGTCAGATATGATATGAAAAATATGTCAAATCATCTGCCAACTAAGCTACTCAGAACTTACTTTTAGATTGTGAAACAGGCCCTTAGTGAGAGATTTCAACGTAAATTATTATGAAGGTAACATATCTATTATTAAACATCATTGTTCATGGTCTATCACTTTAACTAATCTCGTTTATACACAATACAACAATAGTTAACATGTCAGTCATTCTTCTTTCCTTTTCCTTTTTTTTTATTTGTTACAACTTATGATATAAGTTAGATTTTGTCCTGCCTAGATAATCTTTACTATTACTTTGTAATTAATAGCATTGTAAAATGCAAAATTAAAAAGTTATAAACATAATATAGTGCTTAGCGACATTTGCATGCAGAGTTGCAACTTACATTCCCTCCCGCATGCTAACATATATTACCTTGGACGAATTAACCACTGGACACGAAACCCGAGAAGAATGTATGAAATCACGATCAACCAATTCTTGCGGGGGTGAGGGGCGATTACTAATGTCAAATAATGACAGTAGTGAGTGAAGTAATCGATATTTTTTTTATCGATGAGTAAGGAATGAATGAATGAACCTATTGAGTTTAATAAATCATGTGTGTTTTAAAGAAATTAGTAAGTTAATTGTTTATTTCGTGGAAAAATAAAAAGCACGATAAGTAAGGAGTGAATGAATGAACCTATTGAGTGATAAATATTAAACATGAAAATATACTAAAAAAAGCAACTAGTCTCATGTCGCCATGACGCGACATGAGACTAGTTGCTTTTTTCTAGTTTAATATTTATGACACAAAAGTAGCATTGTAAAATGCAAAACTAAAAATTTATGAACCTATTGAGTTCAATAGATCATGTGTGTTTTAAAGAAATTAGTAAGTTAATTGTTTATTTCGTGGAAAAATAAAAAGCACCTAGTAATATGAAAACTTTATTAAAAAAATCCCTCAAATTCATAAAAAATATAAAATATGGTTTCCAAAGCGTTTGTGTTTGGATTTTTTTTTCTGAAAAATGGGTAGATACATGCAACCTGATACTAAATGGAAGCGCGCCTCTCCCGGAATCCTCAATCACTGAGGAACTGGCTATCTTACCTCTATCTAACTGCCGGAACGGACTTAGATAAGATGGTAGTCCTAACCAGGCAGACTTACAAATTACTTACTAACACTCTTTAAGTGCGTAAAAAACATTAATATTTGGTTTATATAATAATATAATTCATTATTTACATTAACTTCTTCAATCACTCGAGCTTTTTTATATAAAACAAAAATGGGTAATTCATTCATTACAGAACCTTTGTATAGGACATACACAATAGCAACCCCTCCATAAGTGTTTAATTTTATAATCGATTGCAATCTCATCTCTTTCAAAGGTCAAATAGTTGTGGCGTGATGGTCGTATAATATGTACCTTTTAAATGAAAAATTATAAGGGATTGTGATAGATTTAAAATTAGACAATTAGCCCCCTGTGTGCTTCTCGAGCTGTGACATCTCGTATTTGACATATTTTTTGGAGCCAAAAATCTAAGTATACTAAAACTTACTGAAAATAATCATCGACATTATAGGATTGTCAAAGATCGTTGAGACTAAAACAATTTAATTTCAGCTCTAGTAACCATTTACATTGAAAAAATATGCATATTTGTAAGAAAAAATATAAACTTGTTTTCAATTTATTAAAGATCTCAAAATTTACGCCACCGTACAAAATTAGCACAACCTAAACCCAAATTAGAAATAGTGGACTAGCGTTTGGATAGCGTATGTCCCAGCATACGCTATGACAGTTTTAAACAACAAACTCCCAGAAGTTATCAACAAAACATCGCATATAAATTACCTATATTTAAGAAAAAACCAAGGCAGTATCTTTCTAGCAACTACTAGCTGAAATACTAATTGCAAGAATATTTCAACCAATAGTTTATTGTAGTTTTAAGATTGTTTTACTTGAATATAATAAAACGATCTTAAAATTAAAATAATTAAAGATTAATTATTAGTATAATATAGCTTACGTACATACATAAATATAATTAATTTTATTCTTGCTGTGACCTAACAAGGTCCTTGTTAAAAACAAATAATAAATGTAACCACCATTTATGATAAGTTTTAACAAGAAAAATATTGGAACAAATGAACTCGACAAGTGAATTTTCAGATGGGACTTGGACCCACGACCTTTGGGAATCCAGCCCACTGAGCTACTCTCCCACTCTTACCAATGAGCTACCGAGACTTGCGGACCACTGTCTAAATATCACTCCGATGCTTTTATATTTTTAATACGGTGTAAGAATATCCTTCCTTGCATTCGAAAGAGAAAAAAAAACAAATGTTTAACGATCAATTATGATGAATTTATGATGCAACAGCTAATAAGTTATGATTTTTTTTAAATTTTGCGTTGTCAATGCTATTTTTATACTTATGATAAATTTCAAATGTTAATGTACAACACACCATGATAATGTACAACATAAGTCTAATACTAAAAAACAATACCGTGACTGACTGACAGGCAACGCACAGTCCAAACGGCTAAACCAATTAAACTGAAATTTTGCATACAGGTTCTTTTAGCGATGTTGGCGAGCAATAAGAAAGGATTTTTTATATTACCACGGGAACGGGAACCATGCGGGTGAAATAAGCAACATTTTTTTTAAAGTTTGAAGCTATATTTAAAATATAAAAAGTTCGTAGGGTTGCGTCGTTTAATTACAGAGTTCCTATAGCCATCTTCTGGCTCCATCAGACCTTAGATGTTATCTAAGACGTGAGTACTCGTCCATGTTATATCCCTGCGTACCGCTTCCACCGAATTTCTTCTTGTTAGGGTTTCAACTGAAAATTTGAAATTAATTTGAATACTTCCTACATTAAAATTGGATTCGTTCGTTCATTTACATACATCAATATGTTTATCGATATGTTCAAGCCCTATACGACATAAAAATGACAATTGATTGAATGAGTGATACATATAACCCAACTAAATTACTTATGCAATATCTTTGAAGAATTTACATGTACAATGATTACTTTTTGAAATGATGTATTACATTTTGTTTACATACCAAATTTTATTTATTTTACGAAACATTGCTACTTTAATACATTGAAATTGTACTTACGCGTGAAAAGAAAAATGTTTTGATTGTCCGGTATGATTTTTACTAATCAACACAGCGTATTTACCCATTTTTGAGATAATGTTCCACTTCGAGATCTCGCGTCATACTGACAACGCCATATTGCTTACTGTGTCTAAAAGGCTCAGTAGGTGACAGAGGGGTAAAGGCGAACGCGGTCCTCGTTACGCGTCCAGTGGTTAATTCGTCCAAGTATATTACCCTAGCAGAATGCCCTTTTTTATATTTAGGAAATTATTTATGTAATCCTATTACTTATTACAGGGCAATGGTGCTACTTCCCCCGAATCCCTAGAGCTTTACGAACAAGAGCTGGCCAAGCTTAAGCCAGCAGTGAAATACACGAAGAGCAAAGCGTTTGTGCCTTCCTTCTTGGAAGACTGGATCTTCTACCAAATAGCATTTGACAATGCTGACAATGGAGATGCTTAACACACACATACACACCTATACCAAAGAAAACACACTATTGTTCCTCTACAAATCACAATTCTACTAAGTCATATTTGAATTAATGCCATATTCCTAAGTTATAGTATTAGTAGATTACTTTGAGGAAAGGTCCTTTTATGAGGACGAATACTGTATAGTAAGATATTTTTTACAAAAATACCTCTCCACACGGTACTTTGTACGCAAGCTATTTGTAATGGAATCATCAGTATTTTTTATGTAAGTAAAACAGCATTATTTTGATTATCAGTTTCTGGAATGTTTGTTGCATTATTTTTTATATTTTTAGTGTTAGTGTATAGAAGATATTATGCGAATAACAAGACAAAGAACGAATCTCGTACTCGGTTCGTAATAACTCATTGAGTTGCAATCAAACTACAATGTCAAAGAGGCGTCTATGATAATGGCGATTAACCGGTCGTATTAAATCGTAAAATATTGTTACTTTCTGGCCATACTTACTCGGTGATTCCAAAATTTATGGAATAATTCGCTCTGTTCTTATTTTAGTGGTATATAAGTGTAACAGCATTATTTTGATTATGTTCCTTGAATGTTTATGTTGTTTTATTTTTTAAATGTTTTAATATTATTTGTATAACTTGTATATTGCTATTTTGTTATACTTTAAGACAGCTGGTTTCTGTTACAGCAACTATTTTAGGGGTTGAATACCATATTAATTTACATATTAGACGACCTAGAAATTGTGATTCGAATTGATTTGATAATATTCCTACTAGTTAGTGTAGTTCTAGAAGCTTGTTCCCTTGCTTGATGGTTAGTGGTTTACAAAAGATTTTTTTGACAAGAGGCTTTAGTGAAAGGTATCTTATTAATGAAACGAATGTTGAGTTCGTTATTCATAAATATATTACAATATTGTACAAAAATTGCAGGCATATCATTATGATTACAGTATTGGACTAATTATTTTATTTTTATTTTCAATAAACACAGCATCATTCACAGTCTCTATTTACTTTCGAGAAGGTTTTTTGATGGATTGGTTGGACAATAAGTAGGTAAAAATTACATTACATTTATAATTAAGCATACAAAAATAAATTTCTTAGTTTTACGCGTGTATCGGTTAAATTAAAACAATAGATTGAAAACTTATTCAAAGAGCGTTATCACAACTAGAAAATATATTGAAAACTTAACAAACATCTATAGTTTGCCAGATGAGAGTTATTTGAGAATATTTTCTCCAAATAAAGCTTTTTGCAACTATTAAAAGTTCGTTTTTCCAAATGACACACAGAATTTAATTTCAAACGAAAACACTTGTGAACCTTATCTTCCTTATTTATTTAAAATTAGATAGGGCGAATGAACAACAGGAACAATAATAGTGTCGACATAATCCATGACTCATCTGGCATGAACTATAGAAGTATTATTAATACTAAATACCCCCGCGGACAGAGTAGCGGTATTGCATAAACCAATATTGCTGCTACCACGTCTACGATTTGTAAAAGCACTATATTATACCTACTCCAAGTCTATCGCGATGACACTAATTCGCTGCGGGACAATCCAAAGAACCATGATGTATATTCAAGTATTTTGTCAATAAATGAATCTTGCAATATCATCGAAATAAACTTGAATGTGGAATTGAAACTGTTCCACAAACCAAATGCAACTTGCAAAAATATTACTTAAAAAAAAAAAGTACGTGCATAAAGCCTTTACCAATCTTTTAATTAATAAATACAGTTGTTTGTTAAGTGCAGCTGTCCCTCAATACTAGCACAGGTCTTCACCATCTCCCAATAATTGAACCATGGATGTTAACTCTTCAAGGAGAAAATCTTTCAATGGCTTTGTTGTGCCTTTGGCATTGGTTTAATAATCAATTAAAATTATATTGAACCAAACAAAACATCAGTACTTTGATCTAAAAAACATTTCAAGACCTTGGTAGTGCTTTTTTATACCATGGACACAATAACTGTGTTTATGTAACAGAACTACAATAGAAAAATACATTAAATGTTTGCAGAATTAGGCAGGGCCCTACCAACAGCGGCTTTTATCAACACAAGCTCGATAACATGTCACTGTCCCGCTCACATCTTAGCAGGGTAAGCAAGTCGGCATCATGTGGCAAATCATATCATATGATATAGCAGTATTCGTGGTATGTGGTATGTGGAACAGACTTTTTAAATATAACATTGGGCGATTCACGAAAGCTGGCACATTCAACACATTTACATGGAGTGTCTGTACATAAGCGCGCGGCTTTTCTTTTGATACTATAGAGTAGATTTTTTGTATTTTTCTAGAGTAGACTTTCGTTTTTTGTAATTGCATTAGTGTGAGTACTGATAAGGCGCCAGCTTTAGTAAATCGACCTTAGTATAAGGGGGGCGGGTTACTCTGCCTGACGCAGGCGCGCGAGCCGCTGCGAGAGGTCGTCCTGCTCCTGCGACATGACGGTAGCGGTGCCGATCGACGTGCTCGGCACTCCAGAGGGCAGCTCCATGTTTAATTCCAAACTGAAAAGAATTAAATATTTTGCTGTAACTACCGTTTTGTTAGGAATATGTTTTAATCTATACTAATATTATAAAGCTGAAAATTCTTAGATCATTAGAAAGCTACATTTCTCCCGAGTGATATATTTATATTTTATCCCGCTATTCCCACAAGAACAGGCACCACGCGGGTAAAACCGCGAGGATCCGCTAGTATGAATATAAGATTCAATTTTTATTAAGTCGATAGTTCTAAAACCTTTTGACCCATATGTTTTACACTACAAACAAAGTTACTGGTCTGTTTATTTTATCCCCTTGGATGAACATATTTCAGGAATTGAAAATTCTTTTATTGCGTTAATTTTATGCTACAGAAGTTTTTTTATTAATAAAATATCACTACTACATAACCTAGATCAGGGGTGTCCAACATAATTTTGTGGAGGGCCAGGTCTAGTATTTTATAACTGTAGCGGGCCAAAAGAAATGTCCAATAGCGAAGGTTTAAGTAAGCCCTCTTCTACCTATTGATGTTGTCGCGGGCCGGATAAAGAACTTATGCGCCCGGGGCCCGTATGTTGGACGAACCTGACCTAGATGATTTGATAGAAGTATGAGTACAAGCAATTTGATTTGCTCTATTTGAGACAATTTACAAATTTGTAGAAGTATAATTCAATGTGAACAAACCCAGCCTCATCTGCCACCTGCTGCAATAACTGGTCGACGTCTCCCTGCGGCACTGTTATTGTGGTTGTTTGTGACATAGCATTCTCCATGTATGACGACTGAACATCTAAGTCTTCAAACTGACTTTCAAACTTGTCCATGAGTGTGGAGATCTTCTCAAGGTTCATAGACTTCATAGCTGCATCCATGGCTTTTACTACTCCGGCCATGGAATTTGTGACCTGAAGCAAATCTCATTTTAAATTATGAAAAATTATCATAAACAATAAAAAAGCTGATAATAAGGTAAAAACTGTTTAGTAATTTCTACAGGCAATTCTTCATTACGAGTAATAGTTTACGAATCAACCACAGGAGAAATTATTCAAATGATTTTTTATCCTATTGCCCTACTGAATTGTTATATGAATCACTCACTTTTCTAGTTGTTAGGGCAGTCTGTACTCTGCTCGACACTGCATCTACTCTTGCTGACATTCGTAAGTAATTTAAAGCCTGATTTTTCTGTCTGATTGCATTCTCTGCGTGTATTCGTGCCCCTTCCATGTTGCCCTTTTGAATCGCTTTCTTTGCCTTTTCTTTTTCCAATTTCTCTTCCTTTTCACATTTCTTTGAATTCCTTTCTAATTCTTTTACAGCAAATTTTAAATTAAATAGGTGTTCTGATGATTAAATGTTAAGGAATAAATATTATAGAGAAGATGAATTACTTAGAAAATAGGAACAAAAAAATTGCATCATTGAAACTTACCTTGACCATGTTGCGTTAATTTATTCAAGAATTTAAATTAAAATTAGCAAGTATAGTTGGATTTCATTGATGTTAAGTTCAAATAATAAAATAATATAATATTGATTGAGAAAAATATTTCTTTGAAAAGGATACTTTCCATAGCTGATGATGACATTTCGTTCCCCAGTTTGACGGCTTTTACAAAACTTTATGGGACACTAAAGACGGCTTGAAGCTTAAATATTATTTACGACTATTATCTATTTGTAAGAAAAAACAAAACAAGTTGTTTTATTCAATACAATTTCGGAAATTTATTCATGCGAGCGAATGACTCATGCGAAAGAAAACAATTTTGTTTAAATGTTTTTTTCTCACTCAACCAACTTGCTAGCTCGCTCGGTCTCAACCACAGTCTCAACTCTTCTGTCAATGTCAAAAAACAAAGCCCGCTATGGGGCCCAATTCTCGCGCCTTCGACATCTTCTCGAATTCGACATTTGTTGGAGTCAAAAATCTGTATAAAAACCTCACTGAAAGCAACCTTCGACATTATAGGATTATCAAAGATTATTGAAACTAAAGGTTTTTGACAGTAGTAGAGATTTTACTTACCTTTTTAATAAAGAAATTAAGGATATTAAAATATCGAACTCGAATTCTAGATGTTAAAGGCGCAAGAATCGGACCCGTGGTGCAGACAGACACTACATCATTTTTATTTTTTTGCACACAGAGCAGATAAAGCCTGCTCTCCAGCCAGCTAATGGTTTTTAAAACCAGGGCTTGTTATCCGGTTAATTTTCAAACCGGTACAGCAACGAGGTCATAGAAACCGTTTCATTAAGGTTTGACTCTACCGAAACCTTAAAAAAACGGTTTCATGAAAAGGCAATATTAAAAGGGTTTTGAATGAATTAAGCGGTTTATATTTTTTTCTGCTCTTTATAAGTACCTAAGCACAACGAGACAACGCGAGCGCGTGAGGGGCATAGCGAAAAGCGACCTTCGACACGTAGACATAAGCTCGCTACTTGCCTGAAATACTGCTCTCCCAACGCGATCGCGCGAGTTGTAAATCGACTAGCCAGCTTATGTCTACATACGTAAGGTCGCTATTAGCCTGATCGCCCCGCCAATAGTAGGTCCATTTCGCAGAGTTTGGATTGAACCGGTTTATTTAGGTATTGGAAGCGCTCTCATTCCGAATACGTCGGAAGCGGTTTTTGTAAAAACCTTAGCAATGAACCGCTCTTTTTCAAACCGGTTACAAACGCTGTTTAAAACATTGAAAAATAGTTACACAAAACTTTGTTCTCTACACATTTTTGTGTCTTATTTATTACAATGTTTCTGCTTTCCATGTCACGACACCCAAGAACCGGCTAAGCTGGGTCTACAGTACAGCCAGCAAGAGTTTTTGAAAACATTCAACATAAAACACATACATATACAAAACAACGGCACGCGACTGCATGTGTGCTTGCGTGGCATGGAAATCAAAAACATTGTTTAAGACAACAATTTGAGTTGTGATTTGTCCAATGTTTTCAAAAAAATTATATCTACAAGCAACAATATTGGATTATAAAATCGCAGCATGAACAGCAGCTTTATAAAAATAATCATGTACTGTCTATGGTTTTGTTTGCTTCTTTGCTTTTTTGTCAATGTTGGTGTACCTGCTTATAACAACGATCATCAAAATGTCAAAAAATAAATTGAATGGAGTGAAAAGTGAAGCTGCCGGATTTTGGAATTGATAGTGAGCGAGCTGCAAAACGTAAAATAATCTTTAAAATTCTTAAAAATCCACGGCATAAACAGTTTATATTTATTATTTTTAGACTAAAATCATTAGTTATTAATACAAATTAGTATTATTTTTGTTAATTTATAAGCTTGTGACAGAAGTCGAAAATACAAACATTGCATCTATCGTGAGCAGTTGAAGACATTCGTTGGGCGTAAAAAGAAAATGGCGTGTGCTACTCTAAAAAGAAATTTGGACTGGGAGTCGATGGCACAATTACCTGCAAAAAGGCGAAGATGTGCCCCGTTTGCAGCGAGTTCAAGCACAAGCCCAGGAATTAAAATGACTGAAAATAGACCTTCCACTTTTGGAGAATCGGTCACTGCACCTGTAAAATTGACCCCAGGTTTGTTTATTTTTACCTTTGATTTCTATCTATCATTTAATCTAGTTTTTCTAAGTGATTATTGTGTAACACTTATTTCAGGACTTTCTTAAATTTCAAAGTCATAATCAGCTGTAATTTGTCACTGTTGTTTCTGCGCTATCATGAATATTTTTATCGCGATAGAGCGAGATAGAGGATGCGTGAAAACCGTTGGGTGGATTTTTTGCTTGTCCTTTTGTTATTTTCTTTTGTGAACCAACTAGGCAAGCTTAGAACGCCCTGAACTTCATTTAAGATATTTGGAAATCTTTCGTAGGAAGCTATTTACAGTTGCAACTCACAGGTTTTTTGCTTATTTGGCGATAACAATGGTGTCAGATAATTGCATACCGTTCGAAATCTCGAAATACATACTTGCAAAACCATCACAAATGTAAATTATAAAGTATCGATTTATTATTGGTGAATTGCTTATTCATAAAGATGACATAACCACTCAATCTGCATATTCAACATATTTTGACTTTATTTAGTCCAAACTATTTTGATGATATTTCAGAGAACAAAAACTAATTACATTGAATCAGACAACACTCATTACCTGTTTCCTTTGTTTAGTAATGATTGTTAATAAAGGTTACCTTACCATACAAAAATGAACATAAAACCTTATTTCTAGAATCTCTAAAAATAATTTTAGATACAGTTTTCATACAACAATCATATTGATGTTTTGGGTTTTGAGATACTAGATTATTATGGGACACCACACAATAGATAATCATCATTCTCAGGACACTGGGGGTCTGGCTGGGTTTTAATGAGAAAAGAAGTCATTAAGACTTCTTTTTTTTTATAATGTTTTTATTATTTATAATGCAATATTGAAAATAAATATAAAATTAAGCAACCATAAGTATGTGTTCCAGGATAATTGTATTAGTAATTTTTTTTTTGTGAAAATCCTAGGAATATTGCAATAACACAAAAAATTAGACAATGGTTTTGTCTTTCTCAATCCTACTGAAAAAAAATAGGGCTTTTATGAAAAAAACGGGTTGTCTTGACAGGACCATTATTCAAAAGTAGACCCAGATGTTACGGACTTAAAATATTGCATTTGAATTTAATGATTTTTGTATGCGGCTTTATAAATATTAAATGACGTGGGAAAAAAAATATTAACCTTTAGACGTCTGCTCGACTGCCCGGGCTGTCAGGGCTGTCAATTGCTGTACCTGTATATTCCCGTAGACGGGTACAGCGATTGACAGCCCTGACAGCCCAGGCTGTTGGTGGATGTCCAAAGGTTAAATAATATTTTCCTAGTGGAAATTCAAAAAATTTGTGTTATTTATAAGCAACTGTAGTAAAATTTAAAATACCCATATTTTCTTAAATATGTTCATAAATTATGTGTTGTTCTTATGCATTGTTTTAAAACGACGGTAGCAACAAGTGGGTTAATAAATATTAAGCTTGAACACTTATTTTCTTGTATAATTTGAGTTTTGGGTATGAACAAATTGTTTTCTTTTTTAGCACTAAATGTTCCACCACCATGGAAAACATATTTATGTATGCATCATTTTTATTGATAGATCAACACGTATTTTTTTAATAGAATCAAAGTAGCTAGTCTAGTAAACATGGCTGATAAACTCACTGTCTCGACTTGCGATTTTCTTTGTTTTGTGAAATCAATAAAAGTTGTGCATAAATTTGTTCTATGTGGTGGTAGGTCAAGATAAGTTATCCTTTCACTGACAGTATTAAAATAGGAAGTTACGTATCGGATTCAGATTGAAGTGTGTAAGCAACATCCGAATTCTGTCTGGATCCCGTTTTTTACGGATCGGACGCAGTTCGAAAGCTCTCATAGTCTAGCTCAAAACCATTTAATGTGTTTAATCTATTGATTATGTTTTGATTGATGTCTGTTGCATTACCTAATAAAATAAATAAATAATAAAAACACAGGATAAAGGGTAAAGATCATTCAGGCTCAATACATTTTTGGGCGTTTTCTAAAAGTGCCCACCAACAAAAAAAATGGTTCGTATGGTTAGAACTGATTGTTTGGAGCAATAGTTAATATGGCACAAAAGTTGTAGGATTACTCAATAATAAGGTATACAAGTTCGAATACCCTCAAGAGCACCAGATAGATCGGACCAAAAGGAAAAAGAAAAGTCGAAAGACCTAAAAAACAATGGTCCGATAACATTGTGTCCATAGCAGGCAGAGGCTGGATGAAAGCAAGGAAAGATCAAGATAAGTGGAGGAGGCTTTTATCCAAATGGGATCCATATACAATGTACCTACATAGAAAACTAACATTACTATAGTATGGCCATAACCGCTGCACACTCCCTGAAGTATGCGCGCGGCGAGACGGGGGGGACGCGCTCTGTCAGTCCGCCGTCAACGCTCGTGGCGGCAGGTAGTGTCGTCGCAGACGCACATAAGATAAAAATTCAAAGATGGGTCATGCGTTATCTCGTGATGTAAATTATTATTAAATCGCGATATTAGGTTCGATAATATTATCGATTCATTCAAAGAGTGGAATAAGCTTCTGGAAGATGTAGTCCTCGCCTCTAACGTCAATCAATTCAAAATCGACTAGACAGATATTTAGAATTTAAATATTGAACAAAACGCATAGATAGCAGGATACAGGCGCTATCAGTTGTTACAACTGTTAATAATAATAATAATAAATTTGCAAGACTGATTCAAGTTCTACAAGTGGCTATACGGACGATGAAGATGATGACGAAATGGAAGATGAAGTTGAAACAGAATCTATGTCGGAATAACTTTACTAATATCTATTTGTTTGTAATTATAATAAATTTTAAATAAAAACAAATCCTGATTTGAATTATAAGTTTAGTTCTTATTCATCAACTGCCTAGGTATTTTAATACAATATCGAGTATAATGTAGATTACATTTTTACATTTTTATCAACTAATAAGATAATACAACTAATACATTTTTATCCACTAAAGAGCCTCCGACCACCGTTCCGCCACAAGTCTTGCCTTAGAAATGTAAACTGATATCGTAAGATTTGTCCGACGTGTATTGATCTCATGTGAACTCATGCTCTTTTTTCCCCGGCTCCCACCTCGCCGCGCATAACTCAGTGCGCAGCGGTTATGGTCATACTATAATACTAAAATAAGGTAAATACAATTTTACTAACAAACTTAACCACTATGAAATGTAAAGAACAAATTATGTTATTAAGTTATGCTATGTAACTGGATTTCCCCAAAAGTAGGTACAATAGGATTTCAATGGAACATCTCTAGAACTGTCAAACTTGAAACGTCACAGGAATCACCCTAGTTGAAAAGACTGTAGTAAGATTGCAAAAAGAATTGCTGGCAATTATGAAATAAGAACACTGATTGGCTGGTCGGACCGTCCAAAACAACATCTCTGATTGGTTGACGACTTGACTTTTCAAATGTGAATCCATTCTCTCACATGTATTAAACTTTCTGTAAACCAATCAGAGTTAAGAATGTCCAAAGTTACTAAAGAAACCCGTCTTGTTGGAAAAAACCCTATCTTTTTTCAGTAAGATTGAGAAATGACAACACCAATCACCATTGTCTCATTATCCATGTTTTCGCATGCGAAAATTCTATTAAATCATTCTACGACATATGCATTGCCTCCCTCCCACATATCGCTTGTTCAGAGTTCGCCAGCTAAGATTTAGCTAAAACTAATACCTTTTAGAGTTAAGATAACCATAAAATTTCTGGAGTAAATGGCAAAAAATTTGTAGCAACAGTTAACCTATTTTTGCAGTGGGGTAGCATTTCTTTTTTATAGTTTCTAGTCCTTTTGTGTTTGTGTCTGACTTTTAGATGTACTGAAGGAGTAAACTTTTCAATGGAATCATTAATGGATAACGACCTCCGTGGTAGAGTGGTACGTACACCGGTTTCAAGGTGTCGCCTACTCTGAGGTCCTGGGTTCGAATCCCGGTAGGGGCAAATGTTTGTATGATGAATACGAGCATTTGTACCTGAGTCAAGGACGTTTATATATATTTCTACAATTAGATACTCATATATGTATAATTATATGTATTGAGGACAGATTCAGGTCAAGTATGTAAGTAACTTACTCAAGTTTCTATAGTATCCCATGCTTGACTGGAAGTGGAAGAAAAACACAACCTGCTAACCTTCCAGTGCCTAGGATATTTTTGTTAATATAACCAAAATAACGCCGGTTGCTAGGCAACTATTTCAGATATCCATATCTACAGATAGGTTGTTAATTTCGGCCGTTAGTTAGACCTAAACCCGACCTGCCAAATGTGGCGTCGTCGTTGAGAGTGATGTTTATCTATTTTTCATTTACGGAAGGGATGCATGGCGGAAGTATATAGTTTTCTAGTATTTGCTACAACTGCATGGTTTTGTATCCAGAGCGCATGGCACAAGAGATATGCGACGAGATCAAGCGGCTGCAGCGGCGCCGACAGTTGCGCCTGGCCACCGGCGCGGCGGCCTCGTGCTCGTCCTCCAGCGGCAGCGAGGGCGACTGCTCGCCGCCCCACCGCTCCTCGCACAACTCGCAGAAGGTCCACAACCGAGCGCTCTTCACATTCAAGCAGGTGAGGCTTTGTACAATAATTGTTACATTGATAACTGCACATGCGAAGACCTTAGCACCACGGATAATGCCGTCCGAGTCGCCTAATACTGCTGTAACACAATAGGCTATTTGACAGGTTTTGAAAATCCATTTTATATTATGTAGTGGAGTTTAAGGAACCCAGTAAAAGTTGTTTTTTTAAATTCTGGTACATATTTGCTATAAAAATATCAAATGAAAAAATTCAATATTTAAATAGCGCGCCAAAACGCAACTTTGACAATATGGCGCTGCAATGGGTTCGGTGACGTCACTTGCCTGTATTCTGCATATCATCCACATACGTAGTCAAACGAGGTTTACAAGCAGGTGACGTCATTATAAACTCGACGAATCAGGAGCGTTTTGTGTCACGTGACAAAACGTTTAAAAAATGCATTTTTATTTACGGATTTTTAAATAAAGTTATAATTATTTTCAACTTACGTTAATAAAAACCATTTTTAAACTCATAATTTATACTCATAACAGTAATTGACACTTTATTTTTCGCATTGTCAAATAGCCTATTTAAACCCGAAAATGATCAACAAAATAATAGTATGATATTGAAAAAAAATTCCATGAAAGCTTTTATTTATTTTTTAATGTCCCTTCTGCTGTGGCACTGGCCTTCTTTATGGATGGATACCCAGCACCATGATGGGCTATGAGCTATGATGACCAACCACAGAGGCCCAATGCTGATAGGTGGGGTTTCCTGTCTTCAAATACAACCAGGACCAAACGACTTGACGTGCCTTCCGAAGCATGGAGAAGCTTGAGTTGTTAGTCTCAAATCCCGTGACCGATTATTGCGAAAGTTGCTTAACGGCCACAATTACAGTCCGAGTGCGCAACCCACTGCGCCACCGAACTCCTCACAAAAAAATGTGTTGTAATAGTTTTATACATTATCAGCTGATGTTAACATTACCATGACACATTATCAGCTGAGGTTAACATTAAACTTTTTAATTTTGCATTTTACAATGCTATTTTTGTGTGGTATATTAAACAAGAAAATATACTAGAAAAAAGCAACTTGTCTCATGTCGCCCTGACGTGATGTAACATTACCATGACACATTATCAGCCGATGTTAACCATGACGCGTCATAGTTACAGGATTTGAAACGATTGCTACACTGGGCCTTGCCTGTATTGTGGCCTGTATATGGTAGTTGAGTCCTACATCCTACATTACTTACTTACTTATCAGCCTGTGGACGTCCACTGCTGGACATAGGCCTCTCCTAGTTCACGCCTATTGTGGCGTTCATAGGAGGCTATTAGCCTACTGCTACCACGCTGGCCAGACGGGTTGGTAAAGGGTTTGTTTCAAGTTTTCCTTCTCTCGCACAGGTGTTCAATGCGTCGAGCCTCTTAGTAGAGTCTTACGACATCTCAGGCATTAAGGGAGTGGTGACACTTGTATTCTTAGGCCGTCACCACACGGCCGTCCTACATTACATTCAGTGATATATCTGTATTGTGTTATAATCAGGTCCGCATGATCTGCGAGCGGATGCTGCGCGAGCAGGAGGCGGCGCTCCGGGCCGAGTACGAGAGCGCGCTGAGCACCAAGCTCGCTGAACAGTACGAGGCTTTTGTGCGCTTCAACTTAGATCAGGTAAGTATTTTAGAAATAAAATAAAATTGCCTTTATTTATCTTCTAGAAATCTGACCAAAACCTTGACAAAAACCTCCACTGTCTCTATACATCACAAAAGTGTGCATCACAAAAGAGTAGAAAATAATTGGGGCGCCACTAGTCAATAGCTAGCAACCATCTAGCAAATATTTCACTATTCCCACTTCTTAATACGAAAATACCTATTTATTATGAAACGCTAAAGATTTGGCAGCAGAACTACCATCTTGAGAGTCGTCAAGTTCGTTATTAGTTCCTAAAAAATCCGTTTTCTAGGTACTTTTTTGTGTCGTACTGTACTAGGCTCTGTCCCAAGCTACCCTTGTCCAGAAAGGTCCCAGGGTTTAACGAATCTCGTCGCCCTCGCTCTCTATTTCTGTGTCTAGGATACCAGAATGTCATATCAGTATTTTAAGGATATTAGTAAACTGACCGAATAAAAACAACTAAGTGCCTAAAGTATTTGTTAAATGTAGAGTGTAGAAATGCTTAATGGTAGCTTCAGATATCAGTATTATCTAAACGAACTTCATGAAACTTGTTGCTGATGTTGGAACAACAAAGATATCTAGTATGTTTTAGGGGCACAAACATTTATTATTAGATTTGCAGGCATAGTCTTATCAATATGTTCTCATACTAACACCCGTATTTGACGAACGACATAAAAAAAAATTACGACACAAATTGTGAATCTCTATCTAAACCTTGTATCGGTTTCTGAACTAACTAAGTGACAGTTTGCCAGTCGTGCATATTTTTTTCCTTATGGCGCCAGAGGCAGATCATTGATGTAGGTACTGGGGGATAGAGATAAGAAGTTATGTTTTTAAACGAGAATGAATTTTGGCTCCATCTGTCCTACAGTCGTTGTTTGACAAGTAGATGGTTTGCGAAGTAGGTAGTTCTGTAGTAGACAGAATGCGAAATAAGCTGTTTGCCCAAGTGGGCCGATAGCGAAGTAGTCACATAGAGAAGTATTCAAAACTAGCGGCCGCTCGCGGTTTCACCCGCGTGGTTCCCGTTCCCGTGGGAATTTTGGGATCATTTATAGCCTATGTTACTATGTTACAACTGAGTTTATTCGTTACATACAAAAATACAAATCTTTCCTCTTTATAATATTATTATAGATTAGTATAGATGAGAAATTGGTTATTTGAGAAGTAGACCTCTGGCGCCTGATGGCTTTTTTTTTATATTTGATGAACAAAGAAGGCTAGAGGAATAAATAAATCACCTGTTGACAGTCAAATCATTTCTTGCGAATAACATAAAATTGAGTTTTGTACAGCTTGTTATTTTATTATGACTTAAAGACTTAAAGAAATTGTATTGTGTTAGAATAACGCCACGGCCGCCAGCAGCGCAAGTTAGCGCTCTAAAGAATGTGGCCGCACCTGCGTGTCATAACACAAACCTTCGGGGCGATACACGCAGGTCCAGCCGTGTTGGATTGTTTCCCAACACTAAGTTTGTCTGACATCACTAATTTGGTTTGTTATCTCTCTCTCTCTACTTCCGGGCACCATTTGAATCGGTCGTGCTCCCGCCTCAATAATTCTAAATAATATAAAACAATATAATTTTAACTTTAAACTAGCATCAAGTGTAATTCCTAAAGTGTCTACGTCAATTTAACAATAAACTACGAGTTCATATTCAAGCGCAACCACTAATTTTATTAATATACAGTCCACTACCAAACCATTTCCTTCCACAAGCCGCAGCATAAGAAAATGTAACTTAAATATTAAACAAGAAAATATACTAGAAAAAAGCAACTAGTCTCATGTCGCCCTGACGGTCCAATGCACTAACCAATTATGCTACAGAGACCTATGAGGACACGTCGAATTTTTCTAGTATATTCACCGTTCTACGGTATTGGCCACCGTCGCTTCATTCAAAAAATGAGACTAGTTGCTTTTTTCTAGTAAATTTTCTTGTTTAATATTTATCACATAAAAATAGCATTATAAAATGCAAAATTTAAAAGTTATAAAATGTAACTTATTGAAAATGCTCACGCTGCATGTAACGGTTTCGCCGCAGGTGCAGCGCCGCCCGCCGCCCGCCACCTGCATGCCGCACGGCATGGACGCCGAGCACCACATGCACCAGGACCTCGTCCCCAGCTGTGAGTATATCCTAAGACTGTGTTCCTCAACTGTATTGGTCGGTTTCAGAATTGAGAATTTCAAGATTAAAATATCTCAAACCTAGTTGCATGAGTATGCAAGATATTGTTATTGCTATGAAGCACTTATCAGACTACGCTATAATATAATAGTATATAGCTTATAGCAGCACAACGATATCACTCACCATACATTTACTAAGTGTATAGTAATCCAATAATATATATTATTTAGCGTAGTCTGAAAAGCGCTTGATAAGTCGAGTTTAGGTTGTTTTCATCTTTAATTTCTTAATACATAAACTGATTATGCACCATAAATAAAGCTTATTTTTTAATCTAACCTAAATATTGTTTATCTTGTTATAATACGACAAGTATTTTTTGTTAAATTAACTTAGTGGATATTGTCGTCATGATTATTGGGCTTTACTGTTAGTACACTCAGAGAGACCTGCCATTACCCTTATCCTCAATAAGCATGTTAACACAAACTGTGTTGTGTTCCGGCAGTTAGAGATAAGATAGCCAGTCCCTTAGTCGTTGAGGGTTCCAAGAGAGGTTTGCTCCCATTTTCAGCCTTATCAATACATAACATCAGGTATGATGAAGGCTAAGAGTCTCCCCGTCGTTCATAAAAGCATCCAGCTAATCAAAAATGAACTTTAAATCTGGTCGAAATACGAACGCAATTTCATATACCACCTAGTAGCTCAAGCTAATATTAGTATAATAGTCAACTTACCAGATTTTGGCAAACTTAGCCTAGCCTCTGCCTATCGCATATATCAGGAAATCCATTGAATAGAGATTACCTGTGAAATGGCTTCCTAAAGTGTTACTTATCACTGACTCAGTGAGTCACTAACAATATTTTAACAAATTTTTTAACAACATTATTCACCAAGAATATTTAGATTACGGTAACCTTAAATAATATTCAGTTTTAATATTTTCAGATCTGTCCTAATAATAACGAAGAAGTCGGTGGTGCGGTGTAACGCCGAAAATATATCAAGACAAACATATTTTGGTATATGTGAATATTATATGCGGGAATATAGAGGATCCTATAAATTGAGAATTTGTGATTGCTTGTGGAATTCATCTATCACTCATATTGTGGACACACTGACCTAAAACACATAATTATTTGGCAGTATTATGACATGTTCATCTATTCTGACTTTGCCCTATTTGATTATGAATGCAATAATAAATAATTAACGATGATAAATTCGTAATATTGTCGTAGATGAATTCCACGGTGTGTTCATGCCACATCCACATAATTTAGCTTTTAATGCTTTAGATAAGGTTCGCTGGATAATTGTGTTCATAGAGTGAGGGTCGCAGAGCTGGTGTGCAGCAGACAGCTGGAACTTGCCACAGTTTGATTTCACGTTCAACGGTTTGCATATGAAATGGTTACACAAGAAACAAAAAGTCGGGCGTCTGAAGTGTTTTATATATTTTCTAAAAGAACATGTGAAACCTGTAGTTACTTAGATCTAACACAAATCACACAGAGTGCCTGTTAAGAAATCAATGTCCTCATACATTTTTGCTATTAGCCATAATTTTGATTGATAGTTTATATTTAATTTTTTTGGATTATAGTTCTAGTTCTTAAATTATTATATTTTTTCCGACATTCATGTCACGAGTTGTGTAGAGTATGTGTAGTTTCATATTATCGAGACGGCCTCGTGCATCAGACAGTTTGGAAGTATCTAGTTCTAATTATAATTACATTGTATTCGTATTTAAGGTAACAACTTATAATTGAAATAAAGACCGAAATTGTTTCTTCAAAATTAACTCGCTGATACATACAATAAGCTCATTAGGAAATTATTAATTAGCTTTATTTAAATTTTAAGTTATTCATCTCAATAATGTATTGATTTGTGTCTTCTCAGTTTGTTGACGCGCACTTAACGTGCGTTATTGAGAGTTGTTTTCTATTCTTGTTTAGTTTTAACTTTTTATTGAATACGAAAGGATATAATTTGTTACCAAGCATTATTCAATAAAAAATAGGATAGGTTTTTTAAATTGTATTATCAGCTCATTATTGTAGGTTATTGGCGTTTAAGAACTGAAAATAAATTAGCTAAACACCTAAAGTATTTTATTATTTGTCGACGCATTATTATTTATTACTGAAAGTGCTTTCAATTTTAAATAAGTTAAATTGAAAATCATTCCCCTTACCGTATAAACGTAGTGTATGATTGGAATAGCTATTCCGCGTTTTGTCTCTGTTATAAACTCGAGCAAATAAGAATAATTTAAGGTTACACCCAGATTTTTAAGTAAGGGGGATTAGACTACAAACTAGATAACCTTTAGAATGACAACCTAAATAAACCGGTTTAATCCAAAGCTGCGAAATGTCTGTCATTCCCAGTCGCCTCCACTGGGGGCAACTGGGAATTTTTGTTTAAAAAAAATCCCATTTGACACCAGTGGTGGCAAAGTGGCGACCTGAACATTGGTTCATTTCATACATGCTAAAGGAAGTCCCAAATATTTTCATAATTATTTTATGGGTACTTACACAAATATTACATAATATTTATTCAATTGGTAGTACCGTGGCGCTGCTGGAACGATGGACACGTAAGTACCTACTAAAGAGTTATTTATGACCTAGCATGTACATATTGTAAGTATGTAACAAACAATGTTTTGATAATTATTTACTTATAAAACCTATACTTGAGCATATTTTTTCGACTTAATATTTATTAATTCAAGCTTAATAGTCAAAAGTATCTCATAAATAATTTATACTTACACAAAATCGTTGAGACCATGGATTCAGCAGCATAGAAAATAGACAGAATCAAATTGGACAAAAACAATAAATACCTAAAAAACAATCTCGCGGTGCGGTGGCAACGTATTGTTTACAACATTTTGGTGACGACGTCACGCCGTAAGCTCTGTAAATGCGAGAGATAAAGAGCAACTTAATGACAACTTATGCTTTTATGAAAATATATTATATTAAATATAATGTATTCAGCATAATGTAAATATGGATATGGGCTTCATTTGACAGTTGAAGCTCATAAAATTACCTTATATGGTCATTTAACTGTCAAATGAAGCCCATGTCCATATCCATATTTTTTACGCGGTAGGCCCCCTGGGGGGCTATCGCGTAGCGCGCACTCACATTAGCATAAATATATTGTGCACAAACAGATTTGAGTTACATTTACGCTAGGGCTTAAAGTATCGATAAATAAATAAGTTTTCGATAGGTTTTGATATTGACAACAGTTAACATATGAACAATAATTTAATGTATTAAATTGACCAAAAATGTGCATGTTCATTTATTAAATTAAAGACGTGAAAAATATAATAATTAAATTTAATAAGTAATTGACTTGTTATTGAATTTTTTTGTCATGTCATTCAAATTTAATCGGTATGCAAAATTATGAATGTCTGCTAAAGCGTCAACTTGCGCCCCGCCCGGCTTACGACAAAAACAAAAAAAAATGTAGAGGCATTTTTTTTATATTTTTTTTCCAAATTGCTATATTTTTTGTTGTTATGTCAATATATCATACAAAAAATATCTATTTTATAGGAAGTCGAGTAAATGCTAGTATTATATAATTTGTGCTGCGAGTAATAAATCAAAAGCAACGGGGCTCTACGCGACATTTAATAAAATAATACATGCATACATGTAACAATACATGTACTAACAGCTTGACGTTTCGACGAGTCCCGTTGCTCTTGATTTATAATTATAATGGAACGCGAAAGTTTAAAATGTTATAACAGCTAGTACCTGATAAAATATATTTTTTATATCTATTTACTTATTAGGTAACAATATTTGAAACGCACATGACCGCGCTTGACACACTGATCGTATCCGAAGCAACGTGAGACCCCGGTCATGGTATCAGACTGGTGACCGTAAAGTAAAATTATAACCGAGGTCAAAGCGCTTCCATGCTTCGGAGGGTACTGTGGAGATCGTATATATCTCCGCACTACAAGCAGGCCGCTAAATCGCTGATGCTGGCTGGTTTTGTTTATGATATAAAATTTAGAAAATAGAGGCCCATCGAGCGCAGATATGGACAGTCGGCTTGTCAAATAAATATAAATTATAAATTGTAAAAATAACATTAACTTAATGTAACGATAATAACAGTCCAAGCGAGTGCTTATTTACATCTAGAAATATGTCTCCGTCACAGTACGTTAAACAGTCAGTCCAGGCTTTTGTCATCTGATAACAGTCTTATGCCAATTCAGAGGCCTTACAGATGTCCTGGATAAACTCTGATATAGGTCAGTTACCGAAAGCTGGCGCGTTTTCAGTACTCACACTAATGCAATTTCAAAAAACGAATAGACAAATATAAACTAGTTCACTCTTTAGTAGCAAAAGCAAAACAATAACTGTCTCTTTCATTATTGTAAGTTTGACCACGCGCGAGAGAGACAGACAGACGACCATGCAGTGCAACGTCACGTCACGCCGCGCGCTTATTCACAGACACTACGTGTAAATGTGTTGAACGTGCCAGCTTTTGTTAACCGAGCTGTACCAGAGGAGGTTACTAATACTCATGCGTTAAGAAAGAGAGAGATAAGAGATTAAGTAAAACAATTATTGTATATAACACACACAGCCATTTATTTTGCCTATATACCATTTAAATACCTATATTTAAATTATATAGTAAGTAATGGAATGTTCTCATCGAGGTCTTCAATTTGATAACAATAAAACAATAATGTCATACCTTACTGAAAAGAAACTGTTGTGTCACTTTATATGGATTATATGGTGCTACTTTTAGTGGGAAACCAGTCTTCTCTTCCTTTAGCATCGATCCACTTTTCCTTTATATCGGGGTCTTTAGGAAAACTAAAATTAATTGAAAACAAATTAATTTTGTAAGTAATAAATATTAAACAAGTTTCATTAAAAACACTTAACTTGTCTCTCTTGAAAACAAATTAATATTTTTTAAGCAATAATACACCTACAATAATCATAGTATAACGTACTAATTTGACTTTTGACATCTAATCATAACATTAAATCTGTAGATAAAACTATATTCTTATATCCGACTACGCAAGAAGAAATATTCAAAATTATAAGATCCCTAAACAAAACAACATCAACGGGTTTCGATGAATTGCCTACAAAAGTGTTAAAATATTGTGCATTAATTCTCTCCGATGTATTATCTTATCAACCTTTCATTCACTGAAGGCAAATTTCCAGAAACATTGAAGGTGTCTGTCATAAAACCTATCCACAAAAAAGATTACTCAGAGGCACTGGATAATTATAGACCAATAGCACTGACTCCGGTACTTGCTAAAGTGTACGAAAAAGCAATGCATGGAAGAATTTACGAATTCCTAGAGAAACACAACATTCCCAACCATGAACAAAATGTCTTCCGCAAAGGAAAATCCACGACAATTGCAGCATTTAACTTAGTCAAAACTGTAACAGAAAATATAGACCAGAACATAGACACAATAGCGATTTTCTTTGATATGAGCAAAGCATTCGACTTTGTCTCGCATGACATTCTCCTGTACAAATGCGAAAGATATGGTTTGAGAGGGGTAGCATTAGACTGGTTAAAATCGTATCTGAACAATCGGCGTCAATATGTAGAAATTAAAAATATAAATAAAAATAATGAAGAAGTATCTTTTCGCTCGACACTTGCGGTAAATAATGTAGGTCTGAAGACACGATCCTGGGACCACTGCTATTCATTATTTAGATCAATGATCTACCTAATATTACACATCACCAATGTAACTTATTCGCTGATGATATTTCATTGGTTATAACAAAACAACATCAATTGAACCTGAATGATGAAATAAATAATACTATTAATAATATTTCATATTGGCTTAACAATAATAATTTACATTTGAACATAAATAAAACTAAATATATTAACTTTTATAACAGTAAAGCAAAATCTTATGATTTAACTGTGCACGTAAATGGTGATCCCATTATGGAATCTAAATCACACACATTTTTGGGAATAGAATAGAGACAATCAGTGCTCATGGAAATATCATGTACAAAAAATCTGCATAAAGATAAATAGATTTGCATATATGGCGTCTAACGAAACAAGTTAATAAAAAAGCAGCTTTATCACGCACACGTCGCATCCAATCTCAGATTCGGGGTAATCTTATGGGGAAACTCAATTGACGCATACAAAGCCTTCATATCGCAGAAACAATGTATCCGAGCTATATGTGACGTTCCTCCAATGACAATTATTTCCAGAACTAAATTTGCTTACCCTCCCCTCTATATACATATTAGAGTGTTGCATTTTTGTTAGGAAACATCCCCATATCTTTAATTTTAAAAATACAGATACCTGTATATTAGCGAGACAACATGGTAAGTTGATGTTACCCAAAATGCATACAAGGTATTATAAAAGGAATTGTTATCCTAATTGCATAAAGATTTTTAATAAATTACCAAAATCAATAACGGAGCTTAGTTTACCTATATTTAGGAAAAAAACTGCAAATATGGTTAACAAGGAAATGCTTTTATTCAATTGAGTATTTAAATTTTAATTTTATGAGCTTCAACTGTCAAATGAAGCCCATATCCATATCCATATTTTTTATGCGATACGGGGGCAGTCATCATCATTGTAAACGACCATCTGTAACTTACTCTGTTTTATGTGAATAAAGATGATTTGATTTGACTTTTAAACACTTTTAATCTCTTTTATTGATAAAAATAATGCATACCACAGCACTAGGGTCATGCAATGAGTGCTCGGAGATGTACAGCACGAATATGCTTCTTCGCTTTAACGTTTGCAGTGTACTACATTACGCGCTCAAAAGGATGTAGTAAAAATCACGAGTGTCCTTGGCCGGCAATGTATATTTTTCGGAAAAATGCTATGTTGTTTATCGTTTTGATCATGGTTTACGAAGTTTGAATGAAATATCGTTATTATGAGAAGTTCTACTATTACCGATGAAAAGAAATCCCTCCATTGGCTACATTACACTTGGCGTCTCGCTTTGCAAGTAATAACATTTTTCAATATTTTTGAAGCAGTTTATAACACACACTCAGTCGGGGTTCGCGAGTGACTAAGCGACGCGATCGCATCGAGTCAATCGGTTTCGGTAGACTTTTGAGCATTTGCTCAAATCTGCGGCGCGCCTGGCCCGCATACAAGCCCTTTCTAACCTCTTTTCCTTGTTCTGTGATGTGATTAGCACAGTTGAAAATGGACGCTCGTACGAGATGGACGACTTAAATATTAGAGTAACCTCTCAGGCCCCAGGTTATTAGACATAATAGATAATCCATTGTTCTCGGGACACGTCCCTTGATATGGGCCTTGATATTCTGATAAGTACTTTTGCAAAGTCAATTCCACTGAGCAAGTAATCACTACGTTTTTAGTCACTTCCGAATTCACACATGAAAGAGTTTCGTCATGGCCGTGACAGTTTTATTTGGAAGGAAGAGAAGAAAAATAAATATCAAAATGGCGGAATCGTTTCTTTACTTTAAAAATTTTAAAAGTGTCAAAACCTTATTTGATCAATAACTTATTAGAGTTCAGCTCTTTATATAAAAAAATAAGATTATTGGCGCATTAGAAAATGTCTTAAGTGAAGGAATTAAAATACTTGTAATAAAAAATATTATTTGCTTCCACCGTACAGCGTCATCTATCGAGTTCTTAAGAAATACTTTTTTTTTAAGAAAATCCCTCATTGTTTAAACGATATTCCTTTTCATGTTCCGTTCAGCTTAATTATTTGGTCGGTCGGTGGGTGGGTGGTGGCACTGTAATCGATAGATAAAAGGGTAGCACAGCACATAACTATTAAAAAGTTTTTGGTTAGAAATAATTTAGTCTATGATGATAGAAATCAATCTGGCAACATTTTTAAAATTTCAATTTTGACAATGACAGGACATTGTCTAAATTGAAATATTAATTTGTAATTGAAATGTAAGGTGAATGAATGCGAGAAATCGACAATTTGTATTGATATTGTTTTTAATTTCCTCTGAATTTTTGTCATAGATTTAGTTTCTATTGAACTATTAAAATGAGCCTAAGCAATTCGCACAATCCTAACGATGTATACGAAAAGGAAGACAGAAGAATATCCAGAACTGACATGAACATGCTCATTATGAACTATCTTGTTACAGGTAATATTTGCAGCTTATTTAACTATTCTTAACCTTTCCCGTTTATTGTCAATTAAAACTAAACAAAAGAAATATTTCAATATGACACATTCATGCTAAACAAAGTTACAAAAGTGGCGAATTTTCTTTGTTGTCATAAGTCAGTCTTATAGATTTTGTATTCTGATACATTTACCAAGATGTTGCTTTACAGAAGGGTTTAAAGAGGCAGCTTTAAAGTTTCAACAAGAGGCAGGATTACAGGAGCCAGCTTTATGTAGTTCTCTAGATGAGCGCATAATGATCCGTGAAGCAGTGCAGAGTGGAAGGATTCCAGAGGCTATAGCTATGGTTAATGCACTGCATCCTGAGCTTCTGGACAATGACAGATATCTTTATTTTCATTTACAGGTAAATCTGCCTTTATTTCAACTACTAAAGTGTGTTGTGAAGTGAAAAAACAAACCTTGGAAATATTTTCAGAGTAAAATCATTCTTTTTATGAATAAATAATCTCAATTATTTAGACAAAATGCACAAAAACTTTACATTACTTAATGAAAACTACATACCTATTAATAAAACATCAGAATATCAAACTTTCCCCTTTATTTGTCAACAGCAACTGCAACTTCTGGAGTTGATTCGTGCCGGTAGAGCAGAAGAGGCACTAGCATTTGCTAGTGCTACATTAGCAGAGGCTGGTGCTAATGATGCTGTAGCTTTGACTGAACTTGAGCGATCACTAGCTTTACTCGCCTTCCCAGATCCACATGCATCTCCATTCGCTGACCTACTTTTACCTTCTCATAGTCAGAAGGTTTGTTAATCAAATGGGGTTCCTGAACATATTCCATAAGGACCTCCAGTCACCCTAATAATCTAACTGTTCTGTTACTTCACAGATTGCCAGTGAACTAAATGCAGCTATACTGAAAATGGAAAACCAAGAATATACTAACCCTAAACTCTGTAGTCTACTTCGAATGATCCTTTGGTCGCAGAGTGAGCTTGACAAGCATAACATAAAGTACCCAAAGATGACAGATCTTGCTAATGCTACAATAGAACAGCCAAAGTGAAGTAATAAAAGTATCTATTTATAATGTTGTAGATGTGTCTTTATTTAAATCTTATACCGTAAGGTTATAATGGTTTTATAAAATGATGGTACTTATCTATGTGGTTCTGTCTTTCATTCACATTTCATACACACTTAATTAGCTATCTGTGAATTTATGAACTTGTTAAAACTTTTTATCATAAGTATCATAACAGTTAAAATCAAAGTTAATGTACTATGTATGTAAAGTGTTAATTAGGTACATAACTTTTACCTACCATACTATCCATCGCAAGTGGATATGAAGTCAAAAGATCTTTGAATCCATATTTTTTTTGGTTTAATAACATTATTATGTACTATATTTTGTGTTATCTTTAAAATTACATAATTAATATAGAAAGTAATCTGAATACTGTTAAGGATTTTGTATAATGTAATTTAGAAATAAAAAATTAAGTTAGCATTCAATTTTTTATTGCAATATTTTCTTGTTTTTTCACCATTTTATCTTATTTACTGAATATCATGCTAACATTATACTTCTCAAAATTGCATTTAACAGTCTCATTTTTAATTCCATGATTCTTTATTTTATGAAAACATTTGATATTTGTCACCATCCTAGCACATAATCTAGGGCCTTGGAGATCAGCCCACTGGACCGTTGTGGAACTGGAGCAGAGGGAATTGGAGTTGGGCACAATGAACGGGCTCCCATTGTCTGTCTGTAAAATAACAATGCAGATATTATTTGTGCCCTGGAATATTTTTGTTTAGCTTCCCAGAGTACAATCATAATGAAGAAAACTATTATTGCCTTTGTCCACCCTCAGCCACTCCCCACGGGTGGACAGGCAGTGGCAAAAATTTTAAGAAAATGTGCCAATGAACATTGAGAAACAATTCTGAACAAAGTCAATCCCTGGGGGAGAGGCAGGAGATGGACAGCAGGAATAATCAAGATAGTTAACTTTCTGTTTTTTTCTTTCTATATATAGTGGTGGTCACATAATTAACGACACTAGTAGATTTCATACAAATGAGGTAAATTTGGAGCCTTGTTCTCTGCCGAGGATTGACTGAGCTGTGATCTGTTGTTTGGTCTTTTTGCCAAATAATAAATTAGCAAATAATCCATGGTAATCTACTCGACACAACTGTACACGCTCGAGATCAAAATTATACTAGCAGCGCTAAATGAGACGGGCGCTCGCGACGGATACCCGCTCGCGGATTCGTGTCCCGCGGCGGACTTCCGACGCGTGCACCCGCGTCCGCATCCGCCCGTGTTTTAGCGTTCGCCCTAAGGGTTTCATTTTTTGCCATTAGGCTACGAAACCCTAAAAGCACCTAACATTTCAAAACATTCTACACATACCTTTCAGGAGAAGTTATACCAGGGCTGGCCACATTAATCCTGGGCACTTCTCTGCATTCCACAACTCCTACCATAATGCCTGGCAATACTTGTCTACCATTCAGTGCCATGGCTCTCTCTTTTTCGGCTCTTGTTGCATATCTAACATGAGCCCAGTTACCTTGAGTTGGGTAATGTTTATCTAGAAAATGTAAATAGACATAGAAGAGTATATTTTTGAAAAATGATTTGTGAATTATTGCTTAGTTTCACTTACCAAGTATTGCACCACAGTTACTAAATCTAGCTAGAACAGTGTTAGCAGCGTTCGGTGGAAATCCGAAAATAGTAATCCAGTACTCATCCTGCTCTTGACATCCGTCTTGCCACTGCGATGCTAAGGATTGATTATTTATTGATGCATTCAAATTGTAAGAGTTCTGCAGCATTGAATTATTGTTTCCATACCCAAGGAAACTATGATCTTGATAAGCCGATTTATTAGGTTCATTGCTTTTAATTGTGTCAAACAAGTCTTCTATGGGTGGTCCATTGGGTTTACTAGAGTAAGAAATGTTGGGTGATGTGGGAATGTTGCTGTAGGCATTCTGTTGATTATACAAGGCTTGTTGATGCATTGTCATACTTTGTCTGAATAGTTTCTGTTCTGGAGTTGATGACTGTGAAGGACTGGTGGGGGAACCTGCAGAGAAAAGTACAAATTTAGAGAATATAAATAGAAGATTCCTTCGCTGGGCTTCAAGTGAAAGAAAAACATGGAATGTATTGAAAGACTAGGAGGGCTCTGGCAAATTGACTTATTGTCAATAAGGAGAACTCACAAAATATAATATAACTCTATAAAAACACAATTTACATCTTATCGGTATGATATGATTGCTTGTCAACTGGCATATGTGCATTTGATTGCAGAACACTGGTGCTATATGGACAGTATTCCATAAAGAACCTCCATTCAACAAATGTGCCAGCTGCTAGCTTTTTTTGTGTGGATGATAAACTGTCACACTTGTTTCTGGCCAACATCTTAGACGCAGCCAATGCCAAATGTGTCGAGGTGAGGTGTGGCTATGAGGTGATGTTTATACACTTCACTCTCAAGCTGTACCACACATCATCATCATCAGCCTTTAGAAATCCATGGCTTAATGTCTCGTCTATCACAAGCCCGCCGGCGACGGCGGCGGTGTAACAAAAATACTCTTTGGAGACTCACCGAAAGCCAAATTGCGACCCTTTGTAGGTGATAAACTATTAGTCCTTGGGGTCGTCGGTGGATTTATTTCCCCTAGAAGGAAAGGCGGCAAGTAACCAACGTTAGGACTTCCAGAAGGAGAGTGAGGTGGGCTGCCTAAAGTCATTGGTTCCATTTTGATTGTTATATTATTTTTATTTCTATCTTGGAAACTCGTCCCAACCACAAATTATATCCCAACTTTCAACAGTCGTTGAATTTTAACATAATTGAATTTTAGACCGATTGACAAGCATTCACCAATTCATTCACTGACATTTAATTTTTTTTTTGTAACAGTGACAGCTGCACAGATTAATAAACTTCTTTTTGTAGAATCTAGAATTATTGTGGTAGTAGACGAGCGGCTGAATTTGTGTCTTGATGTCCCTTATTGTCCCGTCTCGTCTTCTTTCTCTCCGTTCATGGCAATAATTATTTGTCTCGTTTATGGCAATTTGACTCTCTCTTACTACCTATATAATTTGTGCACTAGACTCGATAATAATAACATCACTATGATTATTTTCTTTCTGTTGTTACTACTCAATATTTGTCAAAATAAAATACAGTCAAACAAACGAACATGAACATGGATTCTACAGATGAGCTTGAAAATTCCATGAATTTAAATGAATGTGATAAACCAATTACAATGGCTCCTAGAAATGTTTCGAGTCAGAATTCTAATATCGTGCACAAATTATTTAATAGAGAGGTAAGGTTACAGTACTTTCAAAAAGTCATCTTGTCTCCCAAGATTTTTGTTTAGCTCAAATTCATAAATAAATATGATTTTTAATGATATTCATAATTAAATTCGTCCAGTGAAAATAAGTCATGTAAATAGATGTATCAAGCTATTTGAATATGAGCTATGTATTTAGAATTAAAATATTTTAAATAATTTGCAATAAGAAAAGAACAGGAATGGTTATCTCTCTCATTAAAATTATTACATTAATACTTGATGTATTTGTATACTATTAAATATTACTTTGAATTTTTTATCTATTTTCATAAAATACCTATGTTTAAAGGCCACTAGAATTTTAAATTTGTTAATTATACAAAGTTGTAATAGGGTAGATAATTGGTCAGAAAAATTATAATTAAAAAGCATTAGTTTGTGATTACTAATTATTTAAAACAACAATGAAAATGTAACTCATGGCTATAAAAAAACTTTATGATAATTATTTGCCTAGTTACCAACTAGGTAATAATTAGTAGTTGATAGTAATTGATCATAAAAATGTCTTTAAGTTTGATTTTCTTTCTTATTTTAGGTTTTTGGGTGCACCTCTAAGAAGCACTATGAGAAAAGCCGTAAAGTATTTGACCGGATCCCGCCTAGACTGCGCTTTTGCCTCATGGATATTGTGCCTATGTCCTACTTGAGGGAGCATGTGTTTATGGGTTTTTCTCAATGTGGCCAGTTCCTCTTGAGTTTCACATACAGCTGCAATACACAGGTCTATTTCAGAGAGAGCTCTAAATTTACGTAAGTATTTTTGACAGTTATAATCATGTCTGCCTCCCTTCATGACTACCACACCACAATATTATACCTAAGTGTTTTGACAAAACTAAAAAGCATTGTCTCATACAGTCAAAGGTTGCAGCTTGTGAGTTATGTCAAAGCAAATTGAAAAAAAAACAAATGTTATTTTGAATAGATACAAATTCATTGGCAGTTAAGTATTGAAATTATTGTCATATTATATTATCTACATGTTTCTTATATCAAACCAGTCTAAAACAAGACAAAGAATTGAGCCAAGCATAATGGCCGCAGGTCATTCTTAGCGTTTTTTTTTATGAACAACGGTGAGACTTTCAGCCTTCATCATTTTATTTTTTTATTTATTAAGCCTTTATTTACTTGAAGGTACTACATAAAATTTTTATTATTTATATAAAGTTACAGCTAATTTGGGTTTTGATCTTTTGATTTTGCAGCAGCATCCTTTGCAAGTCTGCCCCTTCCGGACACAAAGGCCTCCTCCAATCTGTCCCAATTCACCCTATCTCTAGCCAGTGTTGGCCAGAGTGGGTCTATCATGTTACGATATTCATCTGACCATCTTCGTATTGGCCTTCCTCTTTTCCTATTTGTTTTTTCTCGAGGGGTCCATTCAACAAGCTTCTTAGTCCATTTGTTTCTTGGATCTCTCATTATTTTTCCAGTCCATCTCCATTTTTGTGATCGGACTTTGGTTTCCACGTCTTTCCATTTTGTAATTTTCCTTAGATCACTCGCCCTCTTCCTGTCCTCCCTTGTATAGCCCAATATGCTCCTCTCCATACTTCTTTGACATGTTGCCAACTTTTGAATATGGCTTTTTGTTGTAGCCCAAGTTTCGCATCCATATGTGAGTATTGGAAGGATACAGGTGTCATATAACTTCTTTTTTGTTGCAAGGGAGTAATGCTGGTTCTTCATTATGGTTTTAAGTGACCAGAATCTTTTCCAGGAGTTTGTGACTCTTCTTTCTATTTCTTGGTGCATTTGATCTTTCATAGATATTAGTTGTCCCAGGTATATATATTCCGTTACATATTCAACTTGTTCCTCGTTTACTGTGATTGGGTCACACGATCTGTTTGTCATGGCTTTGGTTTTTGTTTGATTCATTGTCAGGCCGACTTTTTTACTCTGGAGCGCTAATTCCTTGTTTGTTATAATCCTTATATATTTATTTTTGATGCCTTGTTTCTTTAGTGCTTGCCATATATATCCATGATCGAGGCAATTGAATGCTTTGTTGTAATCTACAAAGGCCAAGTACAAGGGGTAACCATATTCTTGGCATTTCTCTATTATTTGTTTCAGTGTGAGCATGTGGTGCATTCGAGGGTTGAGAAACCCGATCTGAATCCAGCTTGTTCTTTAGGTTGTTGTTCGTCTAGCCTTGATGATATGCGATGGAGAATAATTTTAGCAAATATTTTGTACACATTGGACATGAGACTAATAGGTCGGTAGTTGGCTATATCGCCTTTGTCTCCTTTTTTATGGATCAGTACTATGTTGCTGTTTGTTCATTGTGTTGGAATGTATTCTGATTCTAGGATCTTATTAAATAGCCTTGTTAGTTCTGTTAAGGTCGCAGGTAGTAAAAGTTTTAGTGTCTCATTTGTTATGTGGTCAGGGCCTGGTGCCTTGTCGTTTTTCTGAGTTTTGATGGCCATTGTTACTTCACTCTTGAGGATAGGCGGAATTGGGTCTTCATCTTCCCCATCTAAGTTAGTTGTTATGTTTGTGTCCCTGCTTGAGTATAGTTCGTTGTAGAAGTCTGTTGCGACTTCGATAATTGCTTTTCTTTGCGTAGATATCTTGTTATGTTTATTCTTCATAACGGTATCCATGGCTTAGACTCCTGAAGTTCCTTTAAGGCTTTTTGTATTCCTCCTGTCTTTGCAATATGGCGGTTGATGCAGTCGAATTCTCTCTTAGTTTTGTCTTTTTTTTATACTGGCGTTTATTTCCTGGCTTATTTTTGCTATTCTTTTTAGGATGTGTTTATCTTTTTTACTCTTAAATAGTGATTTTCTCGTGTCTAGTAATTGCCTTGTTTTTAGGCTTAGGTTCTACTTACCTATGTTCTATTAACTCTAGATACTACAAGACCAAGCCAATTAGGCGCATGACAGGAATGCGGTTTTGCTCTTTTGGCACCTGCAGCCCACTTCTATCACCGTATTTCACTTGTTATCTGATTTATTAGTGCTACATATTGATTACCGTTTTTTGAAGTGTAGGTTTTTAGTTAGATTTTTTACAGTTTTTCTTAACTGTCATGCGCCTAATTGTCTTGGTCAAATAGTATATTAAATGTAAATTAATCAGATTGACGAGAATTTCTTAATATTTTCTTATTTCACTCTGAAATATTAATAAACATTTTTAGCCTACACTTCTTGCTATGGGTTCCCGGCCGCGTGGTGAAGCCTGTTCACAGCATACCTCTGTTTGGAGACGACTGCGTCGACAGTAAGGTGACCATATCAATGGCGCAGTGGAAACACAATCCTGGTGTTATTGTCGTCTATGGTATAGCGTAAGTACCACAATCCTTTCTAGTAGTTCTTTTTAATTCATCAAACATGAACTGGACATCGGTGTCCAGAGAACAATAGAATATCCATTGTGTCTCATAATCCAGGGCCTGAGAGATTATATATAACAAATTAAGTTAGTTATAAGTATTGTTAACAGTCAAGTAGATGTTGCAACTGTTCTGCATTTTTATTTATTCTATGTCCTCTATCAATTTATCATTGAATTTATCTTATAATTTTTAGAGATTCCTGTTCTGAAAGGTCATACCTTAGTGTAATTGGAGTACCTCGTCTAGGCTGCAAAAAATGCGCTGCATATTCAAGAGATGAAGGTAATAAACATTTTTTATAATCATGCCCCATTAAATTGTATTGAAAATTAGATGACCAATATTTTTCCATTCTTTCCAGATGATCTCAACTGGGGTAAAAGATGTTTAGAACATAACTTCGCAATCCATACAAAGTTCTTCTGTACCTCTGACTCTAGCATGTATGAACCGGTCGTGCAACTAGCCTACAATAACCAAATCATAATATACACAGACTTCATACACATATTAGAGATAGACTTTGTTAAGCCGGACCAAGAAAGGACCGAAGCGATAGAAGATAACTCATTAGATAGAGAAGAAACTAATTCTTTAGACACCAATCCGGGTACTCCCTGCTCGGACGTGTCAGCTCCTTTCCAATCGCCCAAATATCAAAATAATCTCGTCCAGAATATTCTAGCAGATTTTTCAGACTTGGAAGTGGAACCGTATCAGATGTCGCGGCCGGTGCTCATGCCCGACATGACCGGGCAGCAGGAGCTGTGCATCCAGGCGTCCTCGATATCGCACAACCTGGTCGAGGAGTGGGAGGGCCCGTCGCCTTCCATACGGACTCTGATCAGCCCCCCGCTCCGGTCGCCGCGGCGGAGGCCGGCCGAGAGCATGTCGCGCTTCAACGAGACGCACAGAATCAACGCCGAGAAAGCGTACGAGTTCGTAGAGGAAGCAGAGACGAAATGTGAAAAGCTTAGCATGTTTCGGAAACGACGATTAGCCGATAAGAAATACGAATTTTCTGAGGACAACAACGAGAATATAGTCCCGTACAGGGTATTAAGGAGCAACAGAAAATATTTTATAGGTTCTACTAGTAAGAATCAGCCGCGACGTCCGAAGTCGCCCCCGGTGGAGTGCGTGGTCCTGCGGGCGCACAACCAGATCAGCCGGCCGACGTCTCCGACCACTAGTTGTTATTTGAAGTCTTCCAGTCTCTCGTTGGACTCGGATCGAAACAGCGAGTCGGAGTACCGGGTGATGGAGATGCTGGACGACGGCTCCTTGAAGACTATAGCCGTCCACGACAACACGTCTAAAACCCTCTCCGATTGCCCAGTCAGCCCTCAAGACCCATATTTAGTGCATTCTGAAAACTCGAAATGTAGTAAATTTTTCTCAAGATACTTTGTGGAAAGTGATGACGAAATAACATCGATAATAACAGATTCTGAAGGTACGTCCGACCTCTTGTTTATTTTACACACTTTCTTGATTTTTGTTTATCTGCAACCACGTAATAGCGTAAACATCATACATTGATATGATAATATCAATTACATAGATAATATTGTATTACTCACTCACTGTTGCTGTGCTGTGATCGCTAAACTTGGCGTTAGCGAGCTCCTTAAAAGCGTCTTTATTTTTAAATATGTCTTCACTACTGCTTATCTCCTGATGTCTAAGCTCTTATAATTTATTTCTCGCCATTTGACAATTGCAATACAATTCTTTTACCTCGAGAAGGTCGGGCACGGTCGCTTACATTATTTAGTGCTAATAAATTCATACGAAGCAGTGGATCGACCCAACTTTTTCGACAAAGCTCCTAAGCCTATGCAATAAAGTTTGTTAAATCACCTGCCTTCTTGAAAAGGTCGCGAATCAACATCCAAATCATACCATAAAAGAATGTACGATTCAAGTCGACCGGGTGCATTTTACAACGTACCTAAATCAATCGTCCATACAGTACCCTAGTTCTATATATTTGAATGCATTTTTTTACGTAGCTTAGCTGTAACTTCGCGGCAGTTGCCCGGATTGGCTAGGCGACGGACATTTTGAAAAGAGAACGGTAAGGCCGAGGCCGGTGGGATGTTGGACACCACCGAGCGAGGGCAAGCGCCCATAACATGCGATGTGTTGGTTCACTAGGAATACATTAAGCGATCATCTTGCCGCTAAGACTGACTGGCGTCTGCGGTGCGGCCTCGGCCTAACAGACTGCTGCTGTCCGTTTCATAACAGGGGCCATACTCTGAACGGGAACGCGTTCAGATATTGAATTAACGTCAAAAGTAAATTAGAATAAATGTATGAAGTAATGTAACTAAAAATAAATTCTTGATATGAGTAAATAAAGTATTTTTGTACACTAGAAATCAATTGTAGCACAAATCAAAGTCGAATCAACTTGAGAATATAATTATTGACTTTGACGTTGATCCGATCCCGATCTCGATCGTGATCCCGTCAAGAGTAACCCAACAGAAGTCCTGCTAGTGCGTATTATTACTGGTACGAAAATGTGTTTTTCTATAGAAAGAGATAGAATATCTGTATAGAAAGAGAACTGTATTCGAATGTGACCATACCGCTACTTCTTCGGATACTATGTCGTGAAACGGACTCTAGTAATGTCACATGTGTCTATTACAGACGACTGCATGTCAGGCTATCACGTAGCCCTTCATTTAACTGCCCACGGCGCGGGCTACGCCCCCTTGCAAGCCGTCAGCGCGGGCGCCTGGGAGCGCCTCAGGGGCGGCAGTGGGGGAGCGGGAGGGGGCGTGCCCGCCGTTACCGTGCGAGCGAGACAGCGCTCCCTCGACACTGAGCTGCTGTGTAATGAAGTCTGCGGCCGTTTATGCAATATTAATGGGAAGAAGTTCATATACTGCTTCGATTGGGGATGCCATGTTATAGATGTGTGCCAGTCCAGTGGCTGTCTGTCTGGGGTAAGTACTTTTCGCTTAACTTTGCTTACCATTATTTGATAAGACTGTATCTCGCCGCATTCTTATGTGCTGGTAATTTTCATTTTGTTTGTAATATCAACGCCAAATATAACTAACATCAAATACTACTACAAATTAAGTTTAGTTGCCCAAAATCTACCGAAGCTGTACGTATTAACTTGCTTGTTTTTATCATCATCATCGTATGAGCCGCAAGACACCCACTGCTGGGTATAGACCTCCGTCTCCAAGATCGTCGGTCCACCTTGTGAGGGGCCTACCCACGAAGCGTCGCTTCATCGTTCCAGAACCGCCCCGCCTCAGCGGCTATCGGTTCTTATTGTGTTTGAAGTTTTTGGTTATAGTTATAGACACTTAAAGTCTTAGGCTCTAGACAGACGGACTGCAATTCAACTGCAATCCGGCTGCCAAATTGCAGTTCCGATGCAGTTTGAATGCAGTTAGCAAGACTGCAATGAAACTGCAAGCCAACTGCCGGTCGACCAGCAGTTTTTGTGCAGTCGTCGTGCAGTTACACCGACTGCACGTGCACGTTGACGGGCAGTTAGCTTGCAGTTTCATTTCAGTCGTGCCAACTGCATTCAAACTGCAATTGGCAGTCGGGATTGCAGTTTAATTGCAGTCCGTCTGTCTAGAGCCTTAAGATACATAAAGCTAGCAGTCGCCCGCGGTTTCACCCGCGAGGTTACCGTTCCTGTGGGATCATTGGGATAAAAAGTATCCTATGTTTTAATCCAGGTTATCTACTATATGTGTGCCAAATTTCAACCAAATCCATTCAGTAGTTATTGCGTGAAAGAGTATCAAACCATCCATCCAACCAAACAAACATCAACATTAGTACTAGGATACAAGGATTAGTAGTATGGGAGTCATGCGCGAACATCGAACACAACGTGCCCGCGCAGCGGCGCACGGCATACTGTACTGGCGTTGAGCGCCGTCGGGGGTCGAGTACTTCACCTTCAGCCTTTCCCGGGCTTTTTCTCAACGGGGCTGCCGCCGCTGCGTGCCCACGCCTCGTACCAACGGCATCGAACTTAACACTGGAGAAAAGATCGGGGTTCTTCCGCTCTAGGCGGGTACGGGTTCGAGCATCTGCTCCTTCCCCGGGCTTCATCTCGTAGGGCCACTGCCCCACGGTGGTTAGATGCACCCGCCGGAGTTTGCTGCGCGGCCCTCTGCGCGGTCTGCCGCACCGGGTGAGACCCCATAATGGAGGAGGCCCAGCGAGCGCCTGCGAACGGGCCACGGCTTGCGCAAACGGGTACGGGCTATAATTAGGTGGTGGTAGGGGGGGGGGGGGGGACAGGATTGGGTAGGGTGGACCCACCCTGGAGAAAAGAGGCGAAAGTAAAGTTTATGTAGGTGTTGGAACAAGATAGATGTTGCGTCGTCTGTTGTCTTTGTCTAGCATCTAAGCAAATTGCATAAATACGGACGGGTTACCGAGTAAAAATTATTATTGCATTTGTAGACCTGCCCCTAATTGTCTAATTTCGAAATCTATCACAATCCCTTTCAAAAGTATTGCGATTGTGATAGTGATTTATGGAATTGTGTATCTCATAGTCGCAATCCCTTTCGGAACGAATGATGTTTTAAATGACACATCATTTGACACTTCACCATACATTTGAAAGATATTTTCGTGTGTCACTTTGCTTTGAATGAAATTGAACTGTCTACAATTTCATTCATTCAATATGTTACAAAACGCGTCCCGATCACAATCACAATCAAATGTCAAATAGTGACAACCTGAAGTATGTTAATATCTTTCAAATGACGAATTGAAAGGGATTGCGATAGATTTTAAAATTAGACAATTAGCCCCCCTGTTTTACTTTACAACTAGTCCTCTCCTCTGGTTGGGGGCCCGCTATAGGCCAACGAAAATCAGATTGCTTTACATGATCGTCTGTGATATCAATATTAATGAAAATCTGAATTTCAAATTAAGATGCAGCAAACTACAGGACTAACACTAGTGGCTGTGTTACTCAAAAACATGAGTTTTTATGCAAAAATTTCTCGATAGAAAAAAAATGCGAAGTTGCCTCCAAATCACTATATTAATTAAAACGATAAACTGCTGGTATTCAAGTAATACATTAAAATAAAGCTTGGAACTTTTTCGTTTAATTACACTATAGATAAGGCAGGGCTTATGTTATATATTTTTTTGTAAATAACCTTTAAATATCCTTTAAAAAAAGAATTTCCTTCATTCCGGACCGGCCGAATGGGGCCGGAGAATTATATAGTAAATGCTGCCTTATTTCTCATAGAAATAAGGTAGCATTTACTATATAATTCTGTTATTACTTTGCAGTTATTAATTTTGCTTTTGGCCTAGAGCGCGCCCTTAAGGTGGTACGACTTCTATACAAACAAACATTACACAATTATTGGTACATAAAGACATGCGCAACTAACTCGTTTCAGTTATTTGTTTGCGCGAAATAATAAAAAAATTGTACATTCATACATAAAACACGAATATACTAATATCTTTTAATTTCAATAATTCTACGTATGTGTGTGTGACCCATCGCATTTATATAGCTCATGTATGAAAGTACATTTTTTTAATAATTTCGCGCAAACAAATAACTGAAACGAGTTAGTTGCACATGTATTTATGAATTATTAATGTATGATGAACCAATTAATGTGCAATGTTTGTTTGTATGGAAGTCGTACCATCTTAAGTTGTGTTATGGTGTATAATATGTTTCGATTTATTTGTATTATATTGTTGTTAATTTATACTTGTGAAATATTTTATTTAAGTAGCTAATTTATCTCTTATTATTTATGTTTGTAATAATATGATGTAGCCGGTAGTGCTCTCATCGACATAGGTAGGTAGCCACGGAAGACCAGCGTTGGACTGTCTGCGACATCCAACACATGCTGAGTGTTATTTTATTATTTTATTATTATTTTATGTGTCAATTATTATTATTATTATTATTATTATTATTATTAACAGGCTAGCAGTTGTAACAACTGATAGCGCCTGTATCCTGCTATCTATGCGTTTTGTTCAATATTTAAATTCTAAATATCTGTCTAGTCGATTTATGTCATTATTGTATACATGTGATTTCTTGTGACACTTAATAAATTTTTCTTTCTTTCTTTTCTTTCTTTCTTTAAGCCCCCACAGTAGGATAAATAGCGTGTGATCGTTACAGCTATGCGCGATGTGGCTGTGGGCGAGCGCGGAGAGGGAGGGCGAGGAGCCGAGCGCGGCGGAGTGCGACGCGTGCCGCGACGCCGGCGCCGGCTGTCTGGCGCACCGCCACCAGTACGCCGCCGAGGTCAGCGCTGCCCACAGCTGGGCCACACGCCACAGCTGGGCCCTTATTCTAAATTTCTCTATTGCTATTTCAAAATTTCTCAAATAGTTTCCTAAGAACGTTTTTTCATGTAGCGACAATGGTTAAGGTTTCATGCCCCATATTACTTTCTACCCTGTAATCTGTATAGTACTCTTCAATTGGTCTCAAAGTTTATTATTCAGGAAATTAGCAAAATTATATTTTTTTAATATTTAATTGAAAGCAGTAATATTTTTTTATTATTGTTTTATTTCAGTGTCTTTTCGTATGGGACCTCGTGAGCGGAGTGTACAGAACTGAAAGAGCTACCATGACAGAGGATACTAGTCAAGAAGGATCGAGAGGTAAGACGTTAAAAAAATGACATACCAATTAAGAAGAGGCCTTCAAGTGTTGAATAGATACGTATTTTCTAGGCAAGATTGGTAAATTTATATCATTTCACATAGTAAAATAAAAACTTGAAAACGAAATACCAGAAAATATATTAAAAATGTATATTTTCCGGTATTTAAAAAATTAAGAAAAACTGGAATTAATGAACGGAGCTTGAATGAAAATCGTAATAAAAGACTAGCTACATATCAAACTTCATAAACTAGCACCTTCTCATCTTACAACATACCTACTAAACTTTAGAACAATAGTTTAGAATCTGAAGCCTTGTTCGGATTAGGCTAGTCGTCGTCGTCTCAGCCACATGACACCAACTGCTGGGTAAAAGCCTTCCCTAAGGACCTCCACGACGATTAGGCTAGTATTTAAGTTAAATACCCAGTCCATCACCACGCTCGTTTAATCATTTTAAAATACCTTTGGTATTTTTTAAATTGAGGAATGAATCTTTACTACTCGACTAGAGTAGAGCTAAGGTGTAACAGGTCACGATAAGGACCGTGGTCTTTTTCATCACTCGTCACTACATCAGCCATTTTTAACGTCCTCAATGCTGGGGCACGTGCCTTCCTGATGGATAAGGAGAATAGGAGATAGAGAGAATGAGCGCGTGGTGGGTTATGCACCACGCGGGTCCACTGGTGAGTTTTAACGACTGTAAATACAGCCGGTGCCAACGACTTAACGTGCCTTCCGAAGCACCAAGGAGCTCGAGATAATACATTTTTGGTCACCCATTCTGTGACTGATCGTTGCGAAAGTTGCTTAACGGCTACAATCGCAGGCCGAGCGCGCAAACCAGTGCGCTGGTCTCTCCTCTCCTCTCCTCGTGGTCTTTTGCATCATCAAAATAATAAGGTAACTTTGTGAACAGTTTCAGGCGCGGACCGAGCGCGGGAGCTGGCCAAGAGGCTGGGCCCCATCAACATGCCGCCCGGCAACGAGAACAGGCTGCTCACCACTCTCACAGGTATGTTTGTTTGATATAGTTGCAAACATTTACTGTGAAACCGTGATGGACAGTGACCTCAATGTTGGACCTCACTTGAGGTCGTTTTCAATTGACGACTCTGATAGGACAGGGAGAAAAAACAGCCCTTGACGAGTTTCTTGCCGGTTCTTCTCGTTACAAGGTCTCCGGCGTAGGGTTTGTGAATCGATGGCGTAGCTTCTTTGACATTCACAAGTATGTATAATAGTCTAGACTGAATAAAATGTATTGAATTGATTTTGAATTTGAAAAAATCATTCACTTGCTTAATAAATAAAGAAATTATAGATTTAAAGCACCTTCGCTTGTAAGTCTACCCTTTCTGGAAATAAAGGCCTTCTCCAGTCTGTCCTAGATTTCCCTATTTTCCCTTCATTTGACAACAATGTATGAAAATTTTATCAAACGAAGTTGTAATGACAACCTTGGTAAAAACTTACTTACCTTATTTCAGGGCGATCGCTAAAAAGGCTGACTGATGTAGACAACTGCATAGAGATCACCAAGAACCACCCTGACAGCTCCGAATCAGAGTCCTCATCGGAGGAGGATAGTGATTTTGACTGATTTTACGCTAGAATCTAATCTTCTCATACCGTAATAGTCATTATGAGGCAAATAGCATCTAGACAATTGTCTAATTTTTGCAGGACAATTCTTGACAATTGTCTTATTTTTGCAGTTATAATCTTTCTGATTTATTAAATAAGTAATTGCAATTATCCTTTTTCCAAGAAAAGCTGCGGAATACGTTCTTCTTGCGTTTAAGAAAAGACTCAATGGTTGAATAAGTATTTATATATGAAATAGTTACTCATCCTCACTCACTTGTATATAGGGTACTACTGTTCAAATATGTACTTTCCTTTAAGGTTGTACTGGTTTGACTATTTAAGGTGGTACGACTTCCATACAAACAAACATTGCACATTCATTGGTTCATCATACATTAATAATTCATAAATACATGTGCAACTAACTCGTTTCAGTTATTTGTTTGCGCGAAATTATAAAAATATGTACTTTCATACATGAGCTATATAAATGCGATTGGTCACACACACACATACGTAGAATTATTGAAATTATAAGATATTAGTATAGTCGTGTTATATGTATGAACGTACAATTTTTTTATTATTTCGCGCAAACTAACTGAAACGAGTTAGTTGCGCATGTATTTACGAATTATTAAGGTATGTTGAACCAATAATTGTGTAATGTTTGTTTGTATAGAAGTCCTACCACCTTAAGAAGAATCATCAATGTGTCTTTTATATATTCTTTACGTAATTTAAAATACAATTAGAAATAATTGACATAAAAATCTTCAAAAAATTGTAATCAAATATTTGCAGATTTTATTAGTCGTCCAGTATTTTTCTTTTGCTCGTAGTTGGAGTATTTTAAAGAAAACCAGTTATTTGCGTAATATTGTGCGTGTTAGTGCAACGAAATCAGGACTGCTATATTCTGGTGGGGTTCTCCGGATCTCTTCGTATCTCTAGTAAATTCTGAATTAGGAAATCCTAGTCACAGATCCTTTTACATTATCCTTACAGATTTAGAATAGGAAAAGTCTGTTAGGTACTTATGTATGTTATATACGTATTTCTGTCCCCCATATGTGCGATCAGGTTGTATGGCCCTGTGTAAATAGTAAGTAATCTTATTAGTATTTTGAAGAAGGTGCTTTATATAAGATATTTTTTTTGGGTTTGGAATAAAAAAAATCTCTCTTTTATATACCTACCCAATTAACAAAAATGTTTAGTCAGACAAAAATCAAGCACTTAATTAATTAACTGTTTTGGCCAATTAAGGATATAAAATACTTTTCGTCATAGAAATACTAGGTTTAAAAATTAGTAGTAAATTGTATAATAAAACATGTTGTGACAAATTGTAACTTAAAAGTTACTTACTAATGTGACTATAAATAATAATGGGCGGTTTATTACATGCAAAGTCTGATATTTTATCATCATACAAAATTATGAAACTTAATCATTTAAGTTTTAGACTTCACATTGATATTATATTGTGTTAAAAATTATTTCTACTGATTAAGCTTTCAGGAAACTAAATATGTATTAAGTACCTAACTATATCAAGTGTATTTTTTAAATATGTGATTTCAGTTGAAAATGTGACAGCCCAAATAAATATGGTATTTCAAAGGTAGGCTCATGTATGGTTGTGATTGTTGGGAAGTAGGTTTGTTAAGTGAAGTGCCTATGAGCATCGAGGACTTTGAATTAATGGTTTTGTACCTAGATATCTCGAGTTATTCTGCGATAGGACCAGTGAAGAGGGTTTGTGCATGTATTTACTTCTTTCTTAATTAATGGCCTGCTCGCGATAGAATTCGCGAATTTTGCCAATGTCAAGTAAATATATTTTGTAGTATATAGAAATTGTACAGTAAAATCTGAAAAACGCCATGACCTGCGGCCATTTTTTCCTAGGTATGTCATGTACTACTATACTTAGTCGGGTCTTAAATTTTGTTACGAGTTCTTACTGAAGTAAAAACCAATTTTCAATTATATATTTATTTTTTGTATATGAAGAGAAAGCTATACTAATATATAATACTAATTGATAAAAATAAATCGAAATGCATGGCACAATTTTCGATGCAAGCCCTTGACCTTGGTTATCTAACCAACCCTGAAGCCTGCTGAAAGACCCATTGCTGATTTTTTTATGTGGTTCGATAAACTGGTCTACGACGTGTCAGGCCCGTATTTTGGTGTACATTCTTGTTTTACATACCCTTTTTCGAAGAAAACCACCTGTTTTAGGCCAAAATACGATACTCCGAGTCAAACTATCACTGGCGAAGGACAATTGGCCTCGCTGGACTCGAGAAACACATTCGCTAGCTTAGCTAACAAATAAGAAAAAATAATTTATTTAATTATAACTTTTTAATTTTGCATTTTACAATGCAAATAAGAACAAGATATATACTACAAAAAAGCAACTTGTCTCATGTCGCTCTTACGGGATTCGAACCCGCATCTTTGGGAATCGGGATCATTGGGCATGAGCCAAGTTGCTTTTTTCTAGTATATTTTCGTTTGATGTTTATCATATAATTTATATGTTCGATAAAAAATAGATTTTCAATATCCATTAAAAAAAATTCGACAGGTGTGACAGAACTTATGAACCCAACTATGATATGAGGTATAATTTTAAAATTAATGTTGGCAAATCGCATTTGAATCTCCTGCACCACCTACTTTTTTATTTTTACTTAAAATGTATAATCCGAAGATATGATTTATTTTACGTTTTTGGTTTACATGCATTTACCCTATTCAAACATCTGCTTGGGTAGAAATACACTGTTTCAATTCTATGTATAATCAGGTTTGTTGACAAATAAAAAAAAATTGTCTACACTAAACTAAGTTCAAACATTTATCAATTTTAAGACTTCACAAGAACAAACAAGATATTGTAAAAAGTTTTCCTAGTTAATTTTTTAATAATGCATTTATTTTGACAATAAATGTGGTACAAAAGCACCAACAATTGCTTGTGGTTCCATCACATATCATTGTTATGATGGCACTTCATGCAACAGGCGAGTTTATTGTCTTTGATATTATTTTAAGGTAACTTCAAATAATGTATTATTAACTTGCCATTTAATATGTATTTTAAAATTTAAGGTACCTATGAAAATAAAGTTAAAATGATGAAACAAAAGTTGTTTTATTAAAATTCATTAGTCTGAAATGTATAACAACAGTTTATCTCATTAAATAGCAGCATAAATTGTCTATCTCTGTTCTAACATCAATATTAATGATTTAAAACAAAAGACACAAATTACATTAAAATATCTTATTCATTCATAGAAATGCCCGTTACCCAGTCCCATAAAAAAATAGCCAATGATTGTATCAGATAGGCAAAGCCATATTAATGATTATTATCAGTTAAAGTGACAATCATGTTTTAAAATTATATATTATCATAATCACCAATATACAATTTATTATGCTTAGGAACATGGATTAAAATCGAAAGTATATATTTATAGATACAAATATTGGTGAAAATAACAAAGGGCTCCTTTTCTAGATTTAAAATTATGGTTTACCTATTTAACAAATTCTATTAAAATGGAAATACACTACAAATGTACTATTATCTCACTATGATTCTCTATTTGAATAGACTCCTACTTAGACTATGGACATGCACTGTATGAATAGTTACAATGTATTGTAGCATAAATTGAAACGGACTCATTTTATTTAATAATTATTTTACCATTAACCCAGCAAACTCCTTTTGTTTTTTTCTTAGCATAAATAAATTCGACTAAGCAATAAATCAAATTGGAATATGAATTTGAATTTCCACAATAGAGTTTGAAATCATGTAAAGTGGAGCGCGGTCACTGGGGACCGCTTCATGGTAATTGGGTGGAGAGAATGGAGTGGAAGCATAAAGTAAGTGCAGTTAGTGTTAGTGCAACAATTTTGTAGAAACTACTTCTAAAGTATCAACACATTTATTGCTGTATAATAAGATGACTTTTGATGGTGCAACTGAAGGATAATAGTTCTGTTGATCTACATTATCTACACATATTCCAAAGTCCAAAGAAGCCTACATTTCATTTCAGAGATAGATGAAAAAATAACAAGCTCTAAAATTGTTTATTTAGTTATGGGAATAACTCATAAAATATTCCGTTACTCATTTCTGAATAAGAAATTGTAATTCAAATTACGTCTCCAGGGTCACAAACTAAACATGTCTTCATTTTCTGTCTCTTGTTCTGCACTTTGCCGGCTCTGGCCATTCTCATCCAATAGACAATCTAAGCATAATCGGTCAATATCATCCCATGATAATTTTTTGAACTTCTCTTGGACTATTTTCATCAAACGATTAGCAGTATTTACGGCTTCTGTGTCTGTCATACCAGATTTCTTGAAATATTTTACTGAAGCTTCAAGAAGCCCATCTGGTTTCTTAACAATTAAATTTAGCTTTGTGCCATCTTTTATAGAAGAATAAGACTGAACAGTGTGTTCATCCGTTAAAGTCCTGCCAAGGAGTAGTAACTTTTGTTCTTCCACAGGAATGTTCCATTGTTCTGATATCTGTCTTTTTATATCAGATATGCATGTGGTGGGTAGGACCTGTAACAAAGTGAGTATAATGACTACATAAATATAGAGAGCCTAACCACATCTTAATTTCTTAAATTTCAATTAAGGGAAACTGTGACCAAACTTATATTTGAAACATACCTCTAAAGAACATTCACCACCTTGTAATTTTTTCACAATTATTTTCATTGTAATGTAACGGTTGGTAACAGCATTGAATTGAAAGATTACGAAAAAAACATGTAAAGAATATCACGCAACGAACGTGATTGAGAGAATCGAAAGACCAACACTTCACTTGGCAAATTGGAGAAAGAAAGCAAATAATCAAAATATATAGAATTTTCTTTTGTTGGTTTAATTGGTTTCACAGATCAATGTAAATAGGTTGGGTTGGTTTATCAATGACGGGACGGGGACAGTGATGACAGTTGACTGACGTTGACAAGTTAGTTTTTGACAACCTAGTGGTGTGACCAGATTTAAATTGAAAATTCTGCTAGCAGCTCGCCTAAGGCCCACGTACGCCAAGCAAAGGTTAACATTTAACTCAGAGATAAAGGACAATGCTAGAAACCCGTGTGTTTTCAGAACCATATAAAGACTGAGCGTATCTAAGTAGCAATATTAGCATTTTAGTACTCTTTAAGTAAATATGTAATGGTGTGATATTTTTTTAAGCTGGGAATAATAAGTTGATTTTGACATGTAACCTCAAAATAGCCCAACGAACGTAAGCATGGTGAATCGGTGATAACAGGTACAAGATAAAAATAATAAGATTAACCATTCTGAATGTTTTTTAATTAATATAATATTAATTATAATTATATTTTTAACTCTATAAGGTAACTTCAGTTAGTTTTTTATTGTACCTAAACTTGACACATGGATAGACACTGACTCAGGTTCTAGGTTCCTGTGAAGAGCTCGGAATCAGTCTTATTTATTTCGGTTGATCGAAAGTAATAACATTATTGTAGTTATTACTGTTGAATACCGGATTCATGAAAGAGCATAATTAACAGGGGTTTGAATCAATTAACCGCTTAAAAAGCTCGTTATTTGTCTTAAATATCGCTCTCCCAACGCGAGCGTGCAAGTGGTAAATCAAATAGCGAGCTTATGTCTACAAACGGAAGGTCGCTATTAGCCTGGGGGGCTATCGCGTAAAAAATATGGGTATGAATATGGACTTCATTTGACAGTTAAATGACCATATGGTAATTTTATGAGCTTCAACTGTCAAATGAAGCCCATATCCATACCCAGATTTTTTACGCGATAGCCCCCCTGATCGCCTCGCCAGTAGTATGTACATTTCGCAGCTTTGATTTAAACCGGTCTAATTAGGTTTTTGAAGAGTTTAATGAAAGCGGTTTTCAAATCGGTACAGCAGCGAGTACATAGGAACCGTGTTATTAAGGTTTGGCTTTACCCAAACAAAAAAATCGGTTTTATGAAATAGCAAAATTAAAAGGTTTTTGAATCAATTAGGCGGTTTATTGAGGTTTTTCTGCTCTTTGTAACTACCTTAACTCAACGGGACAACGCGAGCGCGTGAGTGTCAAAGCCAATAGCGACCTTCCAAACGTAGACATAAGGTCGCTATTTGCCTAAAATACCGCTCTCACAACGCGAGAGCGCAAGTGGCACATCGACTAGCGAGCCTATGTCTACTTAAGGAAGATCGCTATTAGCCTGATCGCCTTGTATCGTAGGTACATTTCGCAGCTTTGGATTATACTGGTTTACTTATGTTTTTAAAGCGCTCTCATTCCGAATACAGCAGTAGCGGTTTTTTGTAAAAACCTTAATTAACCGCTCATTTACAAACCGATTTCAAGCCCTGCATATCGCGTAAAAAATATGGATAAGGACATGGGCTTCATTTGACAGTTAAATGACCATATATGGTAATTTTATGAGCTTCAACTGTCAAATGAAGCCCATATCCATACCCAGAATTTTTACGCGATAGCCCTGCAGGTCATGGCCCATGACCTGACGCATGGGTGGTTTGGATGGAGGGATTTACGTATTTTTATTTAAAATAATCGATTTGTAATAAATTGTAATATATCGATTATACTATGTATGGCAACACGTACTGAAAGACATTCGATTCATTATTTTTACTCTGTGATTATGTGCATCAGCTGCCAAATAAAAAAGCGTTTTGTTTCGACAAGTATAGCGTTTTGTTTCACGTTAAGACGAATAAATCAAATCACTTTTAAATAATATTGCCTGCTTTCCAAACAACATTGAATATTGAGAAATAAGTACCTTATTATGACCTTCAAATCACATATAATCAGATTTAGATACGTTCAGTATTTATGAATATGAAATGATGGTTTCCAGAGCGGCATTCTCCTTTAGATGCATGCAAAAGTAGCATTAGTTCTGAGTTATTTCGTCACTTGCTACCGTAACTTGTAACACTTGTAACCGGTTAAATTTCTAACATAATCAGCAGCGAGTACATAAGGAACGTTTTATTAAGGTTTGTCTCTACCTTAATAAGACGGTACCTTTGTACTCACGGTTTCTTGAAGAACAAAATGGGTTTTGACTCAATTAAGAGGTTTATAAATATTTTTTCTGCTCTTTATAAGTTCATACCTTAACACAACGGACAACGCGAGCGCGCAAGTGGCAAAGTGAATAGCAAACTTCCAAGCGTAGACATAAACTCGCTATTTGCCTGAAATACTAGCTAGCTTATGTCTACACACGGAAGCGTTTTATTATGGTTTGGTTCTGCCTTAATTTTAAAACACCGGTTTCATGTAGGAGCAAAATTAATAGGATTTTGAATCAATTAACCGGTTTATAGAGGTTTTTCTGCTCTTAATAAGTACCAAAACTAACTGGACAATGCGAGCGCGCGAGTGGCAAAGCGAATAGTGACCTTCCATACGTAGACATAAGCTCGCTATTAGCTTAAAATACTGCTCTTCCAACGCAAGCGCGCGAGTGATAAATTGACTAGCGAACTTGATGTCTATACACGGAATGTTGCTATTAGCCGGATTGCCTCGTGCCACTTTGGATTAAACCGGTTTATTTAGGTCTTAGAAGCGCTTTCATTCCAAATACGTTGGGTGCGGTTTTTGTCAAACCTCTATTTAACCAGTATTTATTAAACAGGTTTGAAGCCTAGATTGTTGGCGTAATGAAAGTTCGGAAAAATACTTCAGAAAGACACTGACTATAAAATAAGAAAAGATAAATGTTTATTTCCATCATACACAGCACACACATTCATGCTTAAACAAGAATAAAATACAAAAATTAAGAAACATAATGTATATTATCTAATCTCAATATGTGTGCCGCATCCATAGAAAGAGCCAGAAACTCAGTGATACCTTTGCACTGATTTTCAGTATGTCGTTTTGTAAAATATGCAATAAAACAAATCGATAATAGTATTGAAATTAAATTAAATAATAGTCAAAGTCAGCTTTCACTAGCCAGACTCTAAGGCCCACAGTCCCACTTGCGCTAACATTTAAACCAGTGTTATTGCATACAAAAACCGCACTAACTCTACGTTAAATGTGTTAACCTAGCTTGGCGCAAATAGACCTAAGAAATTTATATAAAGGTATTTCTATGGAGTTTCAATGTTATTCCATAGGACAGTGTCAGTGTAGCAGAATTTGCTCTTTTAATTATATTGAGGGCAAGAAAACAAATTAAAAGCAATTCCACATATAGGTAAATGAATTGTCAGGATTCCTTAGTAGAGGGTCTAATAAGGTCACATAAGAACTGTAGCTTATGTGGCCTTAATAGCCTCTGCTATTCTTTTGTCTTGCCTTGCCCAAACCGATTGCGGCCATGATTTATACCTTTTTTTTAATTCCTACTTAATATACAAAACCTATTTTTAGGATTCCGTAACCTAATGGTAAAAAACGGAACCCTTATAGAATCGTCATGTCTGTCTGTCTGTCCGTCCGTATGTCACAGCCACTTTATTCCAAAACTATGAGGAGTACACAGTTGAAACTTGGTAGGTAGATGTATTCTGTAAACCGCTTTACACAAATATAAATTATATTAAAGGGGGGCTCCCCATACATCGAACTGAAACTAGTTATTTTTCATCAAACCTATACGTCTGGGGTATCAATAGATAGGTCTTTAAAAATTACATTGCGGTTTCTAAAACGATTTTTTCTCAAAGTCAACCGTTTGAAAGACTTCCAAAGTGTTCAAAAATTTGTGTCCCCCCCACCCCTCTACTTTTAAAATAAGAAAGTGAAAAATCTATAAAAAAACTCTGTAGATCTTTATAAAAACTTTCAACGAAAATTGGTTTGAACAAAATATATTTAGCAGTTTAAAATTTTTTATTTTTCATTCAAGCCATTTTCCAAAACCGCAAATATAACTTTGTCATTCATACAAACACTATGAAAAGCTAATTTATTTCTGCAGACAAAAAATTATAGTGGGTAGGTATAGGTAATCGGTAGTCAAGTGAATACCTAATTTAATATTTTTTTAATATTTGTATGAAATAAAACAGGGAGAAAAAAATAGCCCTTGACGAGTTTCTTGCCGGTTCTTCTCGTTACAAGGTCTCCCGCCGTAGGGTTTGTGAACCGATGGCGTAGCTTCTTTGACGTTCATAAGTGCTTGTAACAGCCTAGACTGAATAAATGATATTGATTTGATTTGAATAAAATAACAATAGAAACTTATTGAACACGATTCAAAAACAAACACATACAGAGAAAATGACAAAAAAGAGGAGCACATAATAATATAGCCTTATTGCTACACAGCAATCTCCTCCAGGCAACCTTGGGTGAGAGACGGAACCCTTCATGTGCGAGTTCAATTCGCACTTGGCCGATTTTTTATGTATACCTATTCACCGCGAAGTCGACTGAACCGATTAAAATGATTCAAACGTTAATACGGTTTATTGGATTTCTTTTAGAAATCGTTCTAGAAGGTAGTTTAAGGAAATCTTGAAAATACTGTCGTTCGGATACATTTCGTGCCGTTTTGGGTACCAACCAAGACCTATATACAGGTATGAACCGATCTTTAATATAAGTAAGTACGGGACATAACCACTTGCGCAAAACTAGGCATTCAATTCAGTCAGGCCCACTTGCGCCAAGCTAAAGTCGATTTTTTAATTCAGTAGAATAATTTGGCAGATGCCAATGACACTTTGTAAAAAATGATCCTGGTTTAAACTATTTTCCGTAATGATTTGCGCATTTCCAGTTCCAGCCCCCCGTATCAATAATATGGATATGGACATGGGCTTCATTTGACAGTTAAATGACCATATAAGGTAATTTTATGAGCCCATATCCGTATCCATATTTTTTACGCGGTTTTTTACCCAGTTCAGTAAGTATTGATTCTGTGATTGATTCCATTCAGGCAATCAAATTCAATATTAACATTAATAAAGCTACATTTTAATTCAGCATTATTTTCAGTGACTTTGACAACCTGTCAAATCACTCTACTGAATAAAAAATCCGACTTTAAGTTAACATTTAACGTGCATTTAACCCAGAGTTAGTGCAAACAAAAGTACCATTAACTCAGTTTCTCGTAAATGTACATTTAAAGGCCTTATAAAAATTGCGACATAATAAACTTTTAATTAAAAATAAAACCGACTGTAAAAAGTTGTAAATAAAGCTAGGTTCACATTATTGTGTCGGGGTGTGACGTGGCGCGCCAGAAGGCAATCGCTTACGTACATTTACTATGACTAGATTCACATTAGTAGGTTGTGTTGTGTTGTGGCGCGTTGTGTCGCAGTCAAATCGCTCGACGCTCGGTTGCGCCAGAGAGGTGGTGGGGGATCTGTCGCGCCACACTAGTGTGAACGTGATCAATTCTGTCATTACGACGCCTTTTGCGAGCGAGGCAACTTCAAGCAAAGAATAATATTTTTGTTTATTATTTAAAATGTCAGATGAACTTATTGAATTAGTACGGCAATACAAAGTTCTTTATGATACGAAATGTAAAGAATATAAGGATCAAAATATCAGGAATAGTGCTTGGAAGGAAATATCAAAAACATTAAATAAACCGTATGTAAGTTGTTTATTTATGAATTTATTGTATTTTAGTAAATCTGAAATATCGCTGGAATCTTTCATCATCACTTTTTAATTCTTGAACAAGACAATGAAGTGCACCTCTAGTCTCCCTGGTTCTAATTAAAGATTGAACCCAATATCTCCTTTTCTTTTTCTTTAGAAGATTCATCATTAGAAGAAACTGAATATCTTCATCGAAATCGCTGTCAGAGTCAGACGAATCCATTTTATTTATACACGTGTTCAATCCACAACTCTTGAAATACGAATGATCTAAAAATGCGTCATATTGCAACACAACACACCACATTAGTATGAATACTCTGCGACACAACAGACGGCACCACAACACACCCCGACACAATAATGTGAACCTAGCTTAAGCCTTTTGAAGTCAGTGTCAACCAAGGCAAGAAAAATAAAAGAATAGGAGTGCAAAGTAGAAAGCCTTAGCTAGCAACGACTTTATCATTTTATCGGTTGTATAAAAAAAGGTTTTTTACACGATTAATCTTTTAACCTTGTTTGTATTGAATATCAATATTGTATTGAGTGCAAGAGTCCCACCGAATTTCATGAAACCGGACACCGCTGTCCAGAGAACGATGGAATATCTATTGTGTCTTGTAATTTGACCCATTAAAAAATCACCATTCTGTTTTTTTTTTCAAAAACGCGTAGCACGATAGTACCACAGTCTATATATTTCCCTTCCCTACTAATACGCTGTTATAGTACCATATAAAATGGGTATGAACGTAAACACGAACAAAAAATAATTCTAACATAATGCCCTAAAGTTTCAGGTTAGTGAGATAATTGGAGTTAAAGATGTAAAGATGATACTTTGGGTCGGCATTATTCATTTTTAACCCTAGTTATCTGGCTAACATAACACTTTAGGGAATTATATATCATAATATTTTTTGTTCCTCTGTGTGTCCCCTGTTCATTTATATAGGTATTATCCATAGAGATACATTTACAAGTCAATGGTATTATCGTGCGACGTCATTTTGTTTTTTTTTTCAAAATGGCGTCTCATAGTACGGGTTTGGACAAGGACAGCCTCCATCATCCATACAAAAAAGTTCAAACCCCGTTAATCAAAACACGCTAGAATCGTAGCCAGTATGTTAGAGGTTTTATTATTAGTGTTCTCAAATACAATATCAAGCTGGCTGATATAATGTAAAAATGTTTAAAAATATAAAACAATGGCTAAATGACGTTGAATTTGACTTTTTCACGTGCGTTGGCTTCAATAATTTCCAATAAACAAATTATTACCTAGGTGATCGGAATATTTGAATTTTAAACTTTTCGTCAATTACCTGCTGTTCTCTTAGAACTTTCTTCGGTGAACTTAGGAATGGAGACCAAAGTAGAACATTTGGAACTGGAAGAAGATAATACTATAACATCTGTTTATGTTTTTGATATTGATGGTAAGGTTTTAACTTCAACGGTCGTTTATTGATAAAAATAAAATTATTAAAGGAATCGTATGGTGCGACATGATTAAATTTAACAGTACCTCTGGTTTTTTACATAGGTATACCTATTTAACGTGCTTCGTTGATATTTATTTATATCAATAATGCTCACAAATTATATAGTAGATAATCCTTCGTCTTCGCTTGTTGAGTTGTTTGTTATTATTAAAAAGAAATCAAGTAGATAGATCTAATCTGTACGTACCTATGTACCTGCTAATGACTAAAACAAGCAATAACAACCCACCCACAAAGTAATTAGTATAAAAGTAAAAAACTATATCCGACTACAAAAAGTTAAAAAGTTTTTTGGAGTTGATGCCAGCGCCAGCACAAGACATCGTTGGTTGATGCGTTCTACATTGCACTTTGTACTTTTAAATTTCTTGCCTTTTCTAGCACCCAAAGGCTCTTAGTTACTTACTTTTTCCAGTAGCTAGTCCAAACTCCAGTATTTACTTACAAAACTACTGCACTTATCACTGTAACGCCTGTGTGTAACCTTTTCGCATCTCCGCTGCGGAATGCGATTCGCAGCCGTAGGCGGAACTGGGTCTCGCTCGCTCTAACTTTTGCGTTTAGAGCGAGAGTGTTCCGCTACCGCTTGCGATTCGCAGGCGATTCGCACGTGGTGTGAAAAGGGCGTAAAATATCTATATTCGTTTATTAAAAGGAATTGGTGTGTCTAATGGAAGATATCGACGCAAAAAGTTGAAACCATCAATATTAGTAGACTGAGTATTTTCTGGATTCTGAAAATAAACTACGGAATCATGTAAAAATAAGAAAACAGAATGTATTATTTGTAGTTACTAACGTTTTGGACTCAGACTTGGAGTAATCGCGGGGATAGTACATAAAAAAATTCCGGTGAATTGAGAAACCCCGGATTTTTTAAGTCGGTTAAAAATACAATATCCCTATTTTACAAACGAACGAACTGCGTTATGTGAAATGTGATACAAGACGTTCTATTCTAACGATTTTGAAGTTTTGAATTTAATTCTGTGTTCGAATCATGCCATTGCCCAATACAAAAATGAAACAAAACTATATACTATAAATAAAACATGAATTTCTATAATGTTAAAAGTGCGTTTCAACAGAATAGTTCCTTTGTCGCTAGATTGGTGCCCCTGTTTCCAAGAAGAAAGCGCGAACGCGATCGGAATATCCATAATTTAATAGGATAATAAAGGAACAATTCTTTGAAACGCATTTTAACGCAACGAAAAAATAAAGCCTGGAATACACATGCTGCTAATAAGCATGATCGCTTGCTACTATAATGGTACTACTTTAGATAGCTTGCTGCTAACTAGCATTCTCCGAGTGTCTACACTACAATATGACCAATCCAATATGCTCTTTTCGTTTATACGTGCTAGTTGCTTGCTACTAAGTAGTACATACTCGAAGCTAGCATGTTTTTGTGCTACTACGTAGCATGTGTATTCCCGCGCATAATTTTGCTTCTGCTTACCAACTTCCACTTGCCTTCCCCCATCACCAAGCTACCTAATTTGTGCACCACCATATGCATGCACCACCCTGTCTGTCCATCTTCTCTTCCCGCCCCATCGCCAATTCGATCGCGATTTGTACATTACTAAAATTTGTGTTCGCGATTGCCGCGCCACCTAGTGAATGACTGCATGATTTAATTTTCTGTCTATAGTTTTGCTCGGTTTGGCCGGGGACCGGGGAGATTTCGTAGCCTAGGAAACGGGTGTAGCTACAAGACAACAACACTGATAAGTCAATTTTTCCTATCGCGTTACATAAATCAACCAAAAAAGGTGACTAAATAGCGTGTGTTATCCATTGGAATATTCTTGACAAATATTGTGCGACTGAAAAATCATCTGGCTATGAGGATTTTGACAGTTCAAAGTATGGCTGGCAGGTGGGTTATTTTTTACGAATGTATGAAAAAAGCTTGTTTTTATGAACTGAATATAATTTTATTTATTTTCTATGATAGAATATCGTAATAACGCGTGACGCGTCGATATCGGAGGGCGCGAACTATCCCGAGTGATATCCCCAGTCCCGGTGGATCGACCGATTGCGTATCAACTTATCATAGTTATCGAGACGGGAGGGAGCAGGGCAGCGCCTGGTACGGCACGAGGCTCTCCTTTAATTCCCCTGTGAAAGTTTAACAACCAAAACCAATCATATAAAGCTAAGCATATAACTAGTGAATTAATTCTGGGACTTACCTTGAAGGTGTCATTGTTCTTGTTACATTTCAATTATTTATCCTAAATTATTATTTTGATACCTTTAGAGAACATAAGTTGCAGAAGATATTAAATAATTGAATCTCTATTAAGATAGTTTTCCAAAAAATAGAATAAAACAGTCTTAAAATACCAATAATTTAATGCTTTATGTGTAACCCATAATTTTAAACTATAAAGTGATCAACAGTAACTAATAATGCAATTGTGAGACAATATTGTTCACCCGTGCATGTCACAACAGTAGATGGCAGGTGGTGTCACTCAAGCGTGACTACGCAGCACCTGCTTGCACCCCTACCACAAAACATGAACACCAAATTACACACCCTACTTACCCAAGCTCACAGTACAAACAAAAAGAGTCAGAATTATCTCACCTTAGCAGCAGCTACCTAGTAACAGTTGTTTGATCAATACAAGATACAGTATTTATCTGTAGTGGCTCACAAATTATGTGTTGCTGTTGTGTCATAGTGTTGTTTTAACATTAAATCTATTACACAATTCAAAATGTCTGAAATGGGGTTTGAGAATGTGTTTTACCTGGAAAGTGAGTGTTGTTATATAGATATTGCGTTGAGAGTGAAGGTGCGGAGGGACAGATGAGGTGTTGCCTGGATACGCTCCACGGATACTCTCTGCCACCCGAGCTCCCGGCAGATCAATAACATCTCTATTGCCTGGGATAGCGTTATGCAATTACATGAATTTGCGAATCTGTTTCATTGAAACTTTCTATGACTTTCTATTTGTCTGTTTGAATAAAATTATTTCACTTTGACTTTGACTTTATAGCATAAAGTGCTGCTGAATTAAGTACCTAGTGTGTTGAAGAGTTTCATGCTGATAAAATTTGTTATGTAAAAATCATATTTTTTTATCTATTAGCTTTGTTTCTGAACTATTTATCTATATCTATATCTATCTATATTTCTATACTAATTTATAAAGAGGAAAGATTTGATTGTTTGTTTGGTTGCATTGAATAGGCTCCGAAACTACTGAACTGATTTGGATAAAATTTGGTACATAGATAGTAGATAGCCTGATTATGAACATAGGATACTTTTTATCCCCATAATCCCACGAGAATGGGAACCATGTGGGTGAAACACCAAGCGGCCTTAGTCCTACATTAAAAAGTTAAGATTTTCATTATGGGTTTCTTTTTTAGATTTTATGGCTTCATTATTTAAATGCTACATCTTATTTAATCTCTTTAAAATTACTTGAACCTTCCAGGCCCCCGGATTATGATACAAGATATTTCATTGTTCTGTGGACACCGGTGTCCGGTTTAGGTTTGATGAATTGAAATTGTTTGCTCCTCTAATTGACTAATTGATATAGCAAAGTTTCCCTATTTGTTATTTTTTATTGGTTCTTAAAATTTACTTCAATGTGGTGTTAATCCTTGCCCTCTTTTCCAAGGTTAGAATAGTTCAAAATAATGTGAAATACTCATTTTATGAAATTCTAAACCAAAAAAATTATAATCAAACAATGTTTTTATTTATGCGTTATTATTCTCTTCAAAGTTTCATAATGAATACTTTAACAGTTCATGGACAACAAATATATTTACCATATGTTTTTACATCAACTCCCAAATTAGAGATTTTGAATAGAAAGACATAAAGAAAGAACATCGAACATTTTTGTATGGGGCCTGGCATACGAAAAGTTGAAAATGTACCTAAAATTACATATTTTGGTGTACACCTACAAAAAATATGCCTATCGACCAAGAAAATAATTGCATAGGTGTACACCAAAATACGATATTTTTAGGTACTTGCAACATTGCAATGTTTCTTTATCTTCAACACAGTATTTTTGTTTCATTAGTTGTGCATGTCCTAGTAACAATATAATTACTTGTGGCTTCATACTCTTTTATGTTTTATTTTAACTTGTTTCAAAGTTAATCTCAACTCAAGCATTTATCTGGCTATTAGTGGCCGCTTGGGATTTACCCGCGTGGTTCCTGTTCCCTGAGGAGTATCTGAATTAATATTATCCTATGTTTTAATCCAGGTTATCTATGTGCCAAATTTCATTTCAATCCGTGTAGCCGTTTTCGCGTGAACATCCAAACTCTCATTTAAAATATTAGTAGGATTTCACCACAGTATCACCATGGCAACAAAATGCTGAAACCAGTGTTCATTGATTTGCAGACTTTGAGTGTGGTGACGAGGTACTTGTGGAGTCATCACCACCTGCGTCTCCCGTCATGGCCGCTCGACTGGCCGCCCCTACGCAGGTAAGAAGATCATTGTAAAATTTCTTTGAAGGTGAATGTCGAAGTATATATTACCATGAAGCTATTTTTTCGACTTCCTTCCATGGGCGTAGTGAGGTAGGGGCAGGGAGGGGCAGTTCCTCCCCCCCCCCATTAGAAAAGCGTAATTCTGACGAGATTCATAGCTTGCGACGCTTCTTATAAGACCTAAGAAACTAACAGGCTTGATTCCACTGCTCGTGTGAATCTCATATATTTTCCTTCCTTCCCATACTAAATCTTATCTTTTGGCATATTTCGATCCATATAATATGTTACCAGGAGAAAGTTGTTAACTTGAGTCGCTTCATTTAGTTATGACGGGATTTCTTAACACTCTGTATTGTGGGTTTAGTCCAATCTTTGGAACTATTTCTGGTATAATGTTCTGTTTTATTATTGATGACATTCAAACTATGTGATGGTTTGGTACGTTTGCCATATACAGGGCTCAACAACGGGCACTGGGGGCGGGGGATCCCCCAGCACAGTGCGGGAGCTGATCGTCATACCAGATCTTCCCAACTCCATACATCTGCAACACGCCATTCAACAGGTACTTACCTATCACTTGTTTATACACTGTCCCTAGTAGGAGTTGATATAACTATCAAAGTTATCGGAAACTATCGGATCACAGTAAATTTCAGTAAAATAGTTGATGGATATGAAGAAGACAAGTAACTAACTTATATGGTCTTATTTTCTCCCCATCACTATTTATGTATGAATATATACTTACTTTTTATCTTATTTCACTTTCTTTTTGCACCCATTCCCCTACTATCCTTTATCTATACTCTCTGTCTCCCAAGGTTGCCTGGAAGAGATTGCTATGTAGCAATAAGGCCGCCTATTGTGTGTTTACCGTCTTGTTTTACTATGTGCAATAAAGTTTATTATTATTATTATTAAGACAAGCGATTGTTTTGCGATAACGAATATAGTTTGCCAAATTCGTGCTAGTACAGATTTGTCTGCTAGGTTGCAAATTTTCCGCAGTTGCAATCTTTATTCCTATTCATTTTGGTTTATGTTCCTGATGTTAAATTGTACTTTTAAGAGACTCGAGCATCTGTAACTAAATCCCTGTTTACCTAGTTATTGTTTTTTCTTCTATGAAGAAGTGGGAAATTGCGTTTGATTGTGCACTGAAGCACGTTATCTAAGCTCCTATTCGGCTTTGCTCGATAAAATTAATTACTTATTTCCTTAGGAACTATCAATGTGTTTAATAGATAATAAATATCATAATTGGATGGATTAATTACTATTAAGTGTTTGAAGTTTTTTTTATCTTCACTTTTTAACACTATTTTATGAGGTCTGAGGTTTAAGTCTGGAAAAAATTTGGAGCTGTCCATTAATTAACGCCCGAAGTTAATATTCTATCTTCAGTAGGGGATAGGCCTATCTAAGATTAGTTGCCTATTAGGTGCTAGGTTACGAAATCAAAATGAGCCTTTTTCGGGATAGGTTTTTGTAGTGGTCGCTAAAGTGCGGCTGTTGAGAGAAAGCGTTTCTGACAGGTTCCTGTCAGTTTTTTAACCCACTTGTTCCTAGCGTTTGATATACGGATCATCATAAAAATTAGAATATTGTAAACAATATATGTATTTTTTGATTAAAGGATTTTATTAAACATTTGCTGAATGGGCACTTTGTCTGCAAGAAGTGTCTCGAGACCAAAAATTTTTTATTTAATTTTCCTGTTGCATAGATGCATTTATTAGCCTATTTATAAGAAATCGCAAGGTATTGTACAAAAACTGTAAATTCGTAACAACTGGGTTAAGAGTCTGTTTCACATTGTTCGATTACGTTCAAATTATGTAATTTACTTAACAAGTAATATTATACGATTATTGATTGTTTTTTTTTTAATAAATCAGGAGTTGTGGATTATAGGTTGAGAATAATTAAAAAAGTTTTCCGGCAAAGAAAGATATACGAAAATAAGCTTTATTTAGGTACAGTCGGGGAACTTCCCGGTTAACCAGTAGAGTTTTTTAGGGAGCTTTATTTAAAAAAAAGTAATTGACGTATAGATAACGTTTCATGTGAATAATACATGATTTCTTTAACATAAGAACTTTTTGAGAAAACGTTTCCCAAAATAACTCTGTTGGTCAACCGGGAAGTTCCCTGATTGTACCTACTCGATATAGAGAACTGACTGACACCACCTGTCAGGAACATATTCTCTCAGCGTCCGGGCTTTAATGTTGAATGTTTTGGATTTGAACTGAAGATGACATGATTTTGAGCTTATATTATTTCGAACAAGGTTACGAGTACCGTTGTGGAGGTGAACGGGGACAGCTCGGGACACTCCAGCCCCTCTACAGAGGCTCAGCACACCTATATCACCGTCGCTAGTAAGTGTTTTATCATGTAAAGCCACGCGTCCATTAGACACGCCGAGCCGAGCCGAATCGAATTTCAAAAAGTAGCTTACATTTACATGAAACAGCGTCCGTTAGCGACGCGCCGAATCGACTGCGCTCGATGCCCGCAGGCAAATTTCAAACTATACTAAACACAGGAAGAAATGCGATTCGATCCGACTATCGACTATTTACTATCCAGTTACTTCACCTGTGTAAATTGAAGAATCCATCTTGAACAATTGCATTTGTACAGATTCTATTGTCTAGGTAACTTAAGTTTTTTAAGACATTTGTAATGGTTTCTTCAATTTACGCAGGAATTAATGTTACACTTTTGAGATTAGCATGCCTGTAGAATGTCAAATGTGACCGTAATTTGAATGTGAGTGGTCGAAAGTTCTGCTTAAAGCTTTTTTTATAAACAAACTAAAGTTATTATATTTATACATTTTAATTTTGAAAGACACAGTTTAATTTATAATTTTAGCCTTTTTTCATATTATATCCATTTATTATTTAAAAGTAAGAGACTTCGTTTCAAAGTAGGTGAGCATGCATAAGTATCAGTGGCGACAGGTCAAAATATGGCGAAGATATGCCGGACAAAAAATGTATCCAAAAATTATCTTAACTGTATGGTGGATCTGTGGGGTAGGATATCTGAAAGGGAAGCCGATGGAAATCGGTTTGTATGGACTCTTCGCCACTGATAAGTATTACGTAGTTAATGTGTGTTCGCACTTAGTTACGTTGTTTGTTGTGGCGCGCACGCGCACAGTGCAGGGCGCATGGCGGGCCGGCTCGCTGCACATCAAGGAGGAGCCCAGCGACCAGGAAAGCAAGTGTCTTTTACTTTATTAAGGCTTGTGCACGTTTGCTTTTGTTAACACTTTTGGATGGATGGACCATTGCACTGTTTAGGTAAATCGAAGACGTTGATGATCGGTAATTATGCTGTCAATACTCCTCATAGCGTAAATAATATATACCGGAGGAGGGTTTTGGTTAAAATTGTTTGATGTTACATCTTTATTTGAATCAGTATTTGTCAAAAAACTCATGTAATTCACTTGGAAGTTCATTAAAGTAGAATAAATACGTTTGCATTATCTATGACTCACATTCGTTAAGTGGGTAGTAGAGTTTCTGATAGAATAATTATTACTGATCTTCACCGACTTTGGTAGTCATGAATCTGGATTTTTTTTGCGCAGTTGCTTCACATAGGTAATTCAACATTGTTGTTTCTGATGTGGTTTTTACAATAATTTATCATAAAGCTATTTGTAAGTGGTTGGGTAAATGCTCGAGGAGCTCCTAACGTAAACTTGCCAATGATCATAAGCTACTCCTCATTTCCTAGAACACTATGTAGCACTTTGTGTACTAATAAAAAGACTTACCTATTACTTCCCTAAGTCATATACTCAATTTATATTTACGCGGGACGGAATGGTAGCGTTTGTAAACAAAAAGTTCATAGTAAAATAAACCTTTAACTTATATCGAGATAGACGATAAGAGCGCTTCAAACTGTAGGAGAACTTAACGTGTCGAATACTTACCTACGATGACGTCATGAGCGAGATTTTTCTCGCCCAACTGTTGACAAGCTCTGGCAATAAAGCACTGCACAATTAACCATTTTCGTTTCTGAGTGACACGTGTTTTCACGGCAATGGTTTTAAGCGGACTGACTTAGGTCGGACAAAACTTTTACCGTGGATCAAACTTTTTGCACGCAAGGTAGGTACTTTTACCGTCTATCTCGATATATGTCTATGTTATTCCGAATAGTAGCCAGTGGATGCGCTAGAGTTTCGATGAAGAAGCGCGTCTTGTCTTTAAGTGTGTCGTACGTATCGTAGCTGGTTTGTAAGTCGCACTATCTTATAAATATTCGTTTCAATTGTATTTCGCGATAATATAAATTGATGAATAACGGCTTCATAATCATCATCATTGCTAATTACAAAAAAGTGTCGTTTTAATTCATTTGCATAAACTTCTAACCATTTCAACTAACATTGTTTGCTATAGAAAACTTTAGAATCATTCTTAGGTCGTGTTCCTTATGAACTAAATAAAAAAATTAAAATGCTAAATGGTGACTTTATAAAATTGAAATCCGATATATTTTCAAGTAAAATCCTGATTTGGTTGATTGGCTAGTTAATTAGAAGTATAATTGTTTTAGTATAATAATAGATTTCTGTAATGTCGGTCTGCTTTATTGCCGGCTCTCTCTCACTCTATCTCCTACCGTCTTTTACTAGTTGACTTATAGAGATATTTTAAGGACTTATAATAAGTTCTGTATCTACTTTTAAAATAGATGTACTTCAATATATAAATAATTGTCGATTTAGGTCGTCAAAAATAATAATGGTATCGTTGCAGTATATTTTGTACTGTATTGACGAAAGAAAATAGTATTATACTATTTATACTCACAGTTATTCCATATGGCTTTTAAGTATTATTTTCCCAGAACTTATTTCTATATTACACCAACAAAGCACAACAAACATCCTCGAAACCTTTGATGATCTGCCAACAGAACACAATAAGTTACACCCTTCGGAGTTGCATCTCAATCTGATTATCTCCTACCTGTCAGATGATGCCATATTAAGTTTCCTATTAGACTATTAAAAATGGTGACGTCAGACAAAAATGGTCTTTACTCGTTTGTTGGTCGGTGTGATTTCGCCAGTAGTTTGTAGTGTAAGGGGTGTATTATAAGAATAATAATGGGGAATAATTGCGAGCCCCCGTTGGATTATCTACCTGAGCGATCGGGATGAATGCTCGTCTTCATTGTGCCCGCACGCACCTGCTGGCTGGTTACCTTTGATTTGACGCGTGCCTGTCGCGCGCCATCCCGCCCTATGTGTCTGGGACTGTCGGGCGGCTCCTTTTTTACCAAATATTTATCAATGTTTTATATACTCGCTTTACTAAAAGATGATGTTTTTGATGGAATACAGTTTTCCGTTAATATTTGGAAGTAAAATTTAAGCGTTTTTAAATAGAAATGATTATTGACGAGTTGTCGACATACGTGTAAATTAATTTATTAGGTTGCCTGATCAGCTGCAAATTTAAGCTCAAGGTTAAAAATTTTTATGATTTGTTTATTTGAATGTAATAGACACTTTATTCTTGGATATTAAAAATTTAAAAATCTACAGAAGAAGCTACCACTGTTTGGTCGATGTAAAAATTTATTGTTAATTCCATCATAGGTTCATCATAAAAAAACACACCTACAAAAATTAACTACACATATCTCATAAAATAAGCTACCTAATAAAATGAAATTATTGAGAATCTAAAATTCATTTAAATTGTTAAAATTACAAAATAGACAAACAAAAAGCTACCTCCTGTGTTATTAAACCTTAGTACATGGCCAATAAATGTTATACAAAGGGGAAAGTTTGCAATTATATCGCTTACATCTCTCTTACAATGGTCAGAATAACAGGTGGGGTGAGGTGGCGGTGAGCGAGAGGCTCGGGGCAGAGGGGGACAGGTGTCTGTCAGGTCGGTGCGTGTTTCTGGGAAATGTGGTCCAGAGCCAAGTTGCCTGGGAGATCTCCGGCGGTATGGAGGTGCCTCGCTATCGCTCGTATTACCCCTGTGAGTGCCACCCTTTGCCCTGAGGTTTCTCATAATTACACCATCCTCTCAGTCTCACTTGGTCTCGCGCGAGCTTTGTTTCTGACCGCCCGTACATGTCCTTGATACTTTATTATTTTTCATTAATTTTACATTACTAACCTTTTGCTAATTGGGACTGTGGCATTGTTTTAATAATGAATCGATATGTTTAGTAAAATAAAACGTTATCTGCAGGCGAGGGCGGCAATGGTGTTAATTATCATGTGCAGTACGTGGAGCCGCAGGAAATCTACACGCAAGGTCACCAGCAACAAATGTGAGTACTCTTATTATTTTCATACATACAATAAGTCTAGAAACTTCGAGAAACTATTTATGATTTAGATTGTCGCGTTGAATATGGAAGTTAAAAACAATTTTATTAAACTTTACCTCTACCGGTTATAGGTTACCCCCCAAACCTTTTTGTTTTGTGCACTGTTATGTGGTTTAATGACTAATCTTTTAAAAGATAGGTACCTAATATATTTGCATTTCAAGTAACACCAACGAGCACAGTCTAAATAGCAACAAAAAAAAATTTATCGCATAAATCAAACTGAAGTCCTAAAAATGTATAGAATTTTATGTGAAAAATTTTAAGACTTGTACTACGGTTTCTGTTGTTGGATTTGTTTAAGATGGAAATAAAGGGTCTAATGCCTAGTCTGCCGGTCTGCTTTGATTGAATGTACCTACGATGCTAGATAGCCTGCAGCGGGAGGACGTTTGTAGGCTACTTGCTAATCCCGCACACGTAATCTCGCTCCTTGCGGGACTTGAAAATTTGCGGGATCTCGGTATACCGAGATTGGATGCCCTAGGCGCAACTCTTCACACGCGAGCGCTGATGCGCTGTCTCATACAGTCACACACAGAGTCGAGTGTTAACTGACTATTGGAAATAAATATTATTGTTAATAAATATTATATCCAGCGCAACTTTAACGAAATCATCCTATGATATCGTTAAAGTTGCGCTGGACGATAACGCCGTCGGCTGTCAAATGAAGTCGACAGCGATGCCGACGGCACTTACGCTTTACAGGTGTTTGAAGTGATACAATTTAGGTCTGCCACCACCTCGAATAGAAGAGCATCATCAGTCGTGTTATTTTGTGTACAGGGAGACCCTCCGCACGTACCCGGTGTACGGCGTGACGACGGTGAGCACGGGCACGGACACCGCGCCCGACGCGGCCTGGCCCGGCGGCGCCACCGCCGAGTACACCGCCTACGGGGTCGTGGTCAGTACCTTTGCTTATTCTAACAGGAAAGAACATGAGGATTTTGTTCCAATGTTTACAGAGAGACCCTCCGCGCTTCCCCGGCGCAAAGACGCGGCTTGGCCCGGCCAGCGCACAGTGGGTCCAAACAGCAATTTGTGTGACTTAGGGTCCAAAGTTAATGCAGTGTATAGAGCTCATTGACCTTAACAATTGTTGATATGGACGCTTTTTTCTAATCCTTATAGTTAGGACGAAAAATAATAGTTTGTTATTTTTTGTATGGAGCGGAACAAATAAAATTACATTCTTGCCTAGCCATAGCAGGTGTTCCTTTGAAACTTTTTCTCCATATAGCTTGTGTAGTCTACTATCGAGTAATGCTATGAACTTACGCAATTAACTGCAGTTCTGCCAGAATTAGCCAATGTAGTGTAGGTCGAAAATGCAATTTGGGTGAGTTAGAGACCATTTCTCTTTTTACATTTTTGCTAATGCAAACAGATAGAGCTCATTAATCTAGATAATAGTTGCCCAATACTCTTTTTTCTATTTTTTATAGTTTGGACGAAAAAAATAGTTTGTAATTTTTTGTGAAATGAAATTATATTCCTCTAAAGCCCTTACTTTCCCCGCTTTGAAACGTTATTTTACTTATACCTAGTATAGTAAGCTACCGAATGATGCTATAAACATTTGCGACTTTTTGAGAAAAATGGATCGGAAGTATGAAAAATAATCCTTAGTAATATTTTTACTTCAGTAAGATATTTTATGTCAAATTTAGAAAACTACTAAATATATTTAAAATATGTTTAAAATGTTGGCGCGCACTGTTCATTGAAATAAAACAACTTTCCCGGATGTAAAACGCGCTATATTTCACGAACGAAGATCTGATTGTCCGTATTTTTAACCGACTTCAAAAAAGGAGGAGGTTATCAAGTCGACTGTATTTTTTTTTATTTTTTTTTTATGTATGTTCCAGCATAACTTCGCCAGTTGTTAACAGATTTTTAAAATTCTTTTTTTATCTGGAAAAAAATGTGTGTATGTGTGGTCCCATATAATTTTTACGAAGATCTGGCTAGTAGTTTCTTCATAATCCTGAAAAATATCAATCACCTTTTGGCAAGTAGTCGTATACCTAGATGACATCATTGTTGTGTATGGGCTGATTTTTAGTGTAAGTAACGGCACATAATGTAACAAAAAAATCTGAAATAAAAACATTTTATAAAAAAAATCAAACCGACTTCAAAAAGTAAAAAATAAAACTTTGGAGTCGGTGCTAGTTAGCTAAGGCCAAAAAAATATAGTTAATAGAAGTGCAATGTAGAATGCTTTGGCTGGCACCGACTCCAAAAGTTTTATTTTTTACTTTTTGAAGTCGGTTTGATTTTTTTTATAAAATGTTTTTATTTCTTTTTTATATTTTCCCGATGTTTCGGCAATTTTTCAGCTGCCGTGGTCATGGGATGACAAAACCTAAAAATACGGACAATTAGATCTTCGATCGTGAAATATAGCGCGTTTAATAACAGGAAAAGTTTTTTTATTTCAACTACTAAATATGTGTTTGTTTATTTGTTCAAAAATGGTGTCTCTACTTTCAGCCGTTTGGGCTACACTAACATGACAAGAATCAATCAATGAATCAATTTAGGGATTTTTTATACACAACTTCAACCCCTTTTCCCCCTTCAGGGGTGTAAAAATCAAGTACTCTCGAGACACATAAATATTTAAACCTACACCCTAAACACAACATTTGAAGATCCTAACTTCGAAACAGCTGATTTTCAGACAAACTTTCATCCCATATTTTACCACCAAGGGATTGAATTTTGAAAAATCCTTTCTTTTTTATGTTTTTTGAATTTTTCAATGCTACGAGTATTTTTGCAAAAATTAAAAAATCATAAATTATTGGCTGTTGCATCTTAATCGATCGTTAAACACCTGAAAAGATGTTTCTTTCGAATGCAAAGATATTCCTAGCAATGATGTGACAACGCTGGCCTACAGCGTATTGAAAGTATAAAAGTATTGAAGAATTTCGACGGTGGTTCGCAAGTCTCGGTCGCTCAGCGGTTAGAGCATTGGACCGAATTTCCAAAGGTCGTGGGTTCGATTCCCATCTGAGAATTCACTTGTGGCTGAGTTAATTTTTTCCAATATTTTTCTATTTAAAATTTATCATAAATCCTTTCTTATTGCTCACTTAAATCATCTACCCTCCAAAAATGGTGTCTCTACTTTCAGCCGTTTGGGCTCTACTCCATGCAAACAATCAATCAATTTAGAATTTTATATATATAGATTGTAGTTTACTTTAGTAAAAAGTAAAAAATCTCGTATGGTCGACTGGGAGTGAGAGAAAAACATAGTATGTACTAGAAGCTAGATTTCCAGTGCTGATAGTAAAAACCCTATCAAATGGCAGGGTATAATCCAAAACGTATGTAGGCGATGGGCAACCTGTCTGTCACTATTGTGTCCGGACATATTATACCGACGAATGCCAAATGCGTCGTTGGAGTGAGTCTATAATAGTGATGATTATAAATTTCACTCTCAAGCTGCACCGTTGATGCTGTGCTAAGCCGGCAATGTTATGTAAGCGAGGATTTCAAAGGTACAAGACGCTAAAAACTTTTCTGCCGAGCGCAACACACAATTTTTCACCTCACAACAGCGAGGAACATTTTATGGTTGTTTCCGCGGTCAACATCCGGTAAAAAATTCTTTAAAAATAAAGTTTAATCTAAATATACCTTATTCTCGTTGTTTTAATGATATAAAAAACTAAAGTAATAAAAAAGGGAGTATTATAGTTCAAAGTTATTTAAAGGAGGAATATATTGTTACTTATAAATTACAATAAAAACGATTCCGTAAATGTTGACACTGACACGAGGTACAAGACAAAGACAATTTAAAAATAAAGATTTATGTCACGTTCCGAAATCCAATCATAGGTTGTGAAATCTCACCCAGCCTAATATATTTTTTTATAACAAATAGTTTAATCTTATTGTTATTGTTTTTATGTTTCAATGAACTAAAATAATATAATAAAAACAAAACGGAGTATTATAATAAATGTAAAGTTATTTAAAATAAAATAAAATGTAACAAAAAAAGTCAATAGTACGATTCAGAACGCATTATGACATATTTCTAGGTATTAAATTAAAAAAATACTTTGCCACGCTAGGCCGCAAAAAGCGATTTTCTACGCCTAAACTGATTGACAAAACCTACTTTTCAGAGCGTGTGAGGTGAAAATAACTATTTTACTTACGCCCGAAATCTGATTTGGATAGGGCTATGTGAGTTAGTTACCTAGAACAATGGTTTCGTTGCCTAGCAACCGGCGTTATTTTGGTCATATTAACAAAAATATCCTAGGCAACTATCTCCGATAGCCTAATCTATATCTGAAGATAGGTTATTAATTTCGTGCGTTACTCTGTCTTATCTTCTACGTGTTTGATAATTTTCTACTCCGTGTTTTAGACGAACAATATTAATTTGAATGAGGCGAGTTCCGCGGCGTAAAATAACAAACGTGGGCGTTGATTATTCTTGAGAGATTTTTGCTTAATACGAAACTTAGCATTAATAACTTATGGTTTATGGTTTAAGACATTTATTCTCATAAGAATTAATACATTCACTTACAATGAGAAATACATTTAAGAAACAAAAAACAAATAAGAACACAACACGGTCACCGAACGTGCCAGGCAATGAATATGACAACGTTAAAAAATACTTATTTACTAACAATAATGTGGGTAAGTTGATAATTACAAATAACAGGCAGGACCATTCACGATGCAAGAAACAACAACAATAACTTTATATTAGAAATACGTCGTAGATTTAAGCCAGGTTAGAAGTCGATGGTTTGGTTTATGATATTATGATACAGGTAATTTTAAAGTAGTGTCATATCGGATTCTGTATCGAGCCAAATTTAACCGCTGACGGTAAATAATGAGACCGATGCGTATGATAGTCAAACGGGGTCTAACTTCAATCTCTTCGCTACGTTATTATTATACCATATCGTTAGATATTATCTGCTTTCTAGAAGATGTAGATTTCCCTTTTAATAATCCCATAGAAACAGATATTAATCAAATTATATCCCGTAATACCTACTACGTATACGTACGCTCATCCGCATCGTGATTAAGTATAATTTTATCGTTAACAGAAGGATATAGAAGATCATACTATAATATTCTTCCAAACTCCAACGAAATTAAGCGGCTTAATCGTCAAAAAAGTTTCCAGGTAGACAGACTAAACACAATATCCAACGTTGATCTGTTATACGTACTTGTACGTAGTTGTATTGTATACGTAGGCGTGGCGTCGGGACGCGTCGCGTCGATTTGGGATTTCATTACAAGCGACGCCATGTTTGCGTCTGCTTTCATTGTTGTTTCTAGAAAAAACACAATGTTTTGTTTTTTATTAAAATTATTTATTTTATTTAAATATAAATTGGTGAAATTTAATTCTAAGTTAATTTCATCGGATATTTTATAGAGTACTATAACTCATTTTAACTTATTTTAATATTTATACACAATCAAGGATTTTTAGTCCTTTTCGGCTCCCTTTTAAAGAGGAGAAGTTACTTCGTAACTCACATTTTGGCGATACCGTATCACATACTGTAACTATTATGCCTCGAACTAGTAGCTATTAGTTATACTCCTAAATAGACTATTGACATTTTAATTACGTTATGGTTACGAATCCCCCAAGGATCTCCACGACGATCGGTCTTGCGCTGCCCGGAGCGTCGTCCAGTGCGCGGTTGCCATTCTAAAAACTTACGGCCCCAACGGCCATCGATCCTTCTCGCTATGGGTCCCGCCCACTGCCACTTCAGCTAAGTAATCCATCGAGCGATAGTTCTCCTACGGATCTCCTCATTTTTTATTCGACCACGTTGGGAAACCCCAAGCATAGCTCTCCATTGCGCGCTGTGTGACCTTGAGCCTTCTTATCAGACCCATAGTAGATCGTAATACAATAAGAATAAGATAGAGAATTAAACTCTTAACACATACGCGATAGTAATGTTTGGACCAGTGGTTCGCAAAGTTGTCTGGACTATGACCCTACTAATACAAGTTTCCAAACTCGGAACCCACTTCTAGGGCCGAAAGTTCCGAGACTACTTAATGCAGTCTTTTTGTTTGAAATTCGTCGAAAGTCGTTCTACAGGGCCCACTCAATATTCGCTCGTGCGAGTTTGGGAAGCCCTGGTTTGGACATTTGCAAACTCACACTAGGCCTTCTGTGGAAAGGGGTTTGAACCTTTTGGCCTCGTCCAGAGTCCGCCATTTGGATTTTTTTTCAAAACTGTGCTGTACGACTTAACTTGTATAAATGGAAAGGAAATGCAAAGATGAACAAAAAATGTCACATAACATAGTGCTATTAAATGTCAGGTTAGTGTACAATACATCTCTTAGAATGTTGATCAGATAAGTTGGGTGTGTATAGCAATTTGGATCTCCTCCATTCACTCCCTGGATGGCCATTATCAGGTCACAGCTCGGTCAAATCTTGGCAGAGAACCAAGGCTCCAAGGTTACCTCGATTGTATGAAAATCGTTTTGTGTCGTTAATTATGTGAAACACAAGCAAGTACATTTTTTTCTGTCTATTCATCACACCTTTGTTACCCCCATAGAATAGCTTTTTTACCCTCCGCGGGGGTTACCCCCAGGTTCGGAACCAATGATGTAAGGTATATATTGGATGGGCCTATATTAAATAAATAAATAAATATATTATAATTCGTTGTTGAGGTGGCTGGTGACGAGGCGGAGGCGCCGGCGTCGCCCGCCACGCCGGCCGCCGGGCCGCAGGTGCGCATGCCGCCCGCCACCGTGCAGTGGCTGCTCGACCACTACGAGACCGCCGAGGGTAAGTTAAAAAGCTTTAATATTATTGGCTGGTGCAGTTTTTTTTTGTTTTTTATATATTTTTTTTAATTTGGTTTACTAAACTGGGTACAATCCACAATAATCTAGGCAAATAATAACTTATGAAAAACTAACTTACTAGGATTTACCCTACTCGGAGTAAGCACAGCATGCTTAGGAAAACAAACAAAATGATGACTACCTAAGTCTACTTATAAAAACTACAATTTACTTTTAATTTTAAACTTAACTAAAATGTAACTAACAAACATATATAACAACTAAATAGCCATTTTTATACAACGCTTGGCTGAGGCGAGGGAACCATTAAATATATCAAGTTTAAAACGTATGGAATTATAAAACACACACATACGATACAACGCAGAGTGATGACCGAGACGCGTCCTACAGTTGGCCGCTCTCACTGGTTTTCGCGCGTGTAGCGACGCGTACCTCTGTGAGTCCATCGTTTCGGCCGTTTGTAGGCAGAGCAAAGACTGTTTGGACTGTGACGAGGCGGAGGGACGAGGATGAGTCATCTAAAGTAAGCCGATCAAACCAAGGTGGTCAGCTAACTTCGTGCCGCTAAGCGTGACACTTTTGGTGTAGGCTTGTCCTAAAGACTTGTCAGCATTATCAACTAACGCCCGAAATTAATAACCTATCTGTAGATATGGATAGGGATGTCTGAGATAGTTGCCTAGGATATTTTTGTGAATATGACCAAAATAACGACGGTTGCTAGGCAACGAACCCAGTATCCTAGTCATTAATCTCAGATAGCCCGATCCATATCTACAGACAGGTTATTAATTTCTGGCTTAAGATGAAACTAAATATTAAACAAGAAAATATACTAGAAAAAAGCAACTTGTCTTATGTCGGAACCCGCATCCTTGGGAGTCCGGCCCAATGCACTAACCAATTATGCTACAGAGACCTATGAGGACACGTCGAATTTTTTCTAGTATATTCACCGTTCTACGGTGTTGGCCACCGTCGCTTCATCAATGAGAGAAATATCCTCGCATTCGAAAGAAACATCTTTACTATCGATTAAGATGAAGCAGCCATCTAATTATAACTTTTTAATTTTGCATTTTACAATGCTATTTTTATGTAATAAATATTAAACAAGAAAATATACTAGAAAAAAGCAACTTGTCTCATGTCGCCCTGACGGGACTCTAACCCGCATCCTTGGGAGTCCGGCCCAATGCACTAACCAATTATGCTACAGAGACCTATGAGGACACGTCGAATTTTTTCTAGTATATTCACCACACACTGAGGACACGTCGAATTTTTTCTAGTATATTCATGCGGGTTCGAGTCGTCAGGGCGACATGAGACAAGTTGCTTTTTTCTAGTATATTTTCTTGTTTAATATTTATTACATAAAAATAGCATTGTAAAATGCAAAATTAAAAAGTTATAATTAAGATGAAACTGCTTCGATCTGAACTTTACCCAAACTGGCTAAATAAATACAACACGATTTTTATGCGATGACATTAAAGTGTGCTTGATAATTTGATGGTGTAATCATCTCAGCATTTTTTTTGTATAATAGAAGGACGCATCATCACCAACTAACTTAATTGTACCCACAGGTGTGTCCCTCCCCCGTTCGACGCTGTACTCCCACTACCTTCGCCACTGCTCCGCCCACCGGCTGGACCCGGTGAACGCGGCCTCGTTCGGCAAACTCATCCGCTCGGTCTTCGTGGGGCTGCGGACACGACGGCTCGGCACTAGAGGCAACTCCAAGTACCACTACTACGGGATACGGGCTAAGGCAGCTGCGGGGGAAGCCTCGCCACCACTAGATACCAGCGATGACAAGACGGACCTTGGGGAACTGCAGGTGAGTCACCATGTTTAGTGATGATCATGGATGGACCCGGTAAATGCGGCGTTGTTCGGCAAATTCCGTTTTCGTGAGGTTGAGAACTCGATAACTCGGCACAAGAGGCAACTCCAAATATCACTACTACGAGATTCGGGCTAAGGCAGCTGCGGGAGGAAGCTTCTCCACCGCTAGATAGAAGCGATGCTATGACGGATCTTGGGGAACTGCAGGTGAGTCACCATGTTTAGTGAATCTTCCCATTGATTGTAACGACAGACACCCCTACCACACTACGTCAAGTATTACAACTACGGGATACGGGCTAAGGCTGCTGCGGGGGTAACCTCACCACTATTAGATACTAGCGATGACAAGACCGACCTTGACCAGTTGCAGGTTAGTCGCGATGTTTAGTGAATCTTCTCATTGATTGTAACAACAGTAAACCCCTCCCACACTACTCCAAGTACCACTTGCCTTTACTAAGGCTATCTGTCAAAATTTTACTCTCACGCGATGGTAACGTTTGAAAATTCACACTAAGCCCTCAGTAGATGGTGAAACCGGGCCCAAGTCTCGCCGCCGCTCGATACACGCGATAATAAGACCGACCTCGGCGAGCTGCAAAGCTTTTAAGAGTACCTTCAAATTAGTCGCATGAAGTCGGCTGCTTGTTGGGGCATTGCAGATATTGTATGGAATCTAGCAGTGGCGCAGTTAGCGCGCCTCAGTCGTGCCACTGTAGCGCATCCTCACGTTTCTTATTTAAATGAGCTCTAACTCCGATCGTAATTAGCAACCACAGATCACCTCCAATAGATACCGCATTAGGAGAATCTACGCGCTCCCATGCATCTATGGTTTTGCACTGATATGTAGTTCCACATATACGCGCAACGGCAGTGACGACCAAGAGTCAGACCTGTGCGCGAGCCTTTCCCGAGACACTTTTATTAACATTTTAATAGTTATTTATACATAAATAAACGTCAACATGTCGTATTGTTGCGTGAAATGGTGTGGAAAGAATTCCAGGACATCAAACTTTAAAAAAGATGGCATAACTTTTCATCGGTAAGTAAAAATAATACTACTTTATTCGTGACGGAGCTCAAGTTACGGTGGACATTAAGATGGAAGACATCAGCACGCGTTGATGTCTTTTGTCATTATCCCTTTCTCTCATTACCCATTTCACTATATTTATCCCGTTCTGGCATAGACACGTGTAACAATAGTGTTGCACCTGTATACGTTTCAGTGTGTCGATAATGCAAAACGTATGAAAAAAATAATTATTGTTATTGCTGTAGATTTCCAAAGTGTCCTGATAGAAAATCAAAATGGATCAATGCCACATATCGCGGTGATGGATGGTTCCCGAGCAATAACAGTGTTATTTGTTCAAGACATTTCGAGGAGGATAGTTTTCACTATATGAAGGATAGAAGACGAGTAATGGAAACAGCTGTGCCTACTTTACATTTGCCAATTTTGGTATGTACTACCCGCGCAGATAAAGAATGGGATTGAAAATGGCATCACGTTTAATTACATCCCGCTTCCACATACCGTTAATGAAAAAAATATTGTCTGTTAGTTGTTTAAGATTTATACTTAACTTATACTAAGTTACCTACCTACTTATCAAACCTACTGTTTGTTATTTTGTTGAAGGGGTTTTCGCGACTCCTAGAGGAACCTCCCTTCTTTATTGCCTCCTTCGGGAATCGAACCCGTAAAAGTGAGATTTTAAATAGATGGACTTTAATAACCTAGGAGCGTCGAGATCGCAGCTTGTATAAACCTCCACTATTAGGTATGTGGTGAGTGCCACGCGACCAGAATCCGGTCGCTCGTAAAAATTATGAGTGAGTCGGAGGCCGGAATACGGTCTCGAGGTTTGCGCTCTTTTTCTCATTCGGCGTGCGCTCCAAACGTGGCGCGCGGCAGAACGCTCGAACAATGGGCACAAGCGGTAGCCTTTGCGGTAGCGATTTCAGTCGCTACACCATTATTAACTGTTTCGTTATTATTGTTACTTACCTACTTAAAGATGACGTGCGCACGCGGCAATAATAATTTATTTGTAGGTAGTTGTTTGAAGATTAAGCTGAAATTTTGCATACAGGATCCTTTTAACGATGTAGGCGAGCACTAAGCAAGGATTTTTTGATACTCCCACGGGAACGGGACTGCGTGGACGACAAATACCATTTGGCAAAATGACGTCATTCACGTCATTTTATCGAAGAGTATTTGTTGTTTGTAAATATCTTCTCATAAATAATAATAATAACTTTAGGTATGCCAACAAGTTTCTATGTTCTTTTTAAACTTAGTGAGCCGCCATTTTTAGTCCCATTCTTTATTTACGTGTGATGTATTTGTAAACTATATAAAGACTGTAACCTGTAAAGAAATGATACATCTGGCCATACAAAACTGTTTTTAACACGTTTTTATCAAGTTGATTTCTCGTTTCTTTGTTTATCCACGAATTTATACTACGATTTATAGATTATATAGATTTTTTTATAGCGTTGGGGTAAAATTAATAATTTGTTTCCAATGTATTTTCATGTAGAGCATTGATTAAACATTCATTTTCAGGCTTCCTCTACGAATAACAGGGCTAATATTTCAATGGAAAAAAGACAACAAATCCCGAATCTGAGAGACTATTATCCCAATTGGTATGGTTTTTAACTCTTTGGTTTGGTTTTTAATCACTTTTCAACTCGAGATAGAGACTCACATAATAAAAAATTTTCAGATTCCTATTTCGTCATCATCACAACACGAAAAGGCTTCTTCTTCCAAGAGAATCTTTCTTTGTCCCCTGCAACTATAGAAACTCCAACAAAAAAAAGAAAAATACATCCCCTTCCAGATACACCATCAGCTTACGATACTCCAACCAAAAAACGCCTTTGCAGAAGAATTATTGAATTAAAAAACACAGTACAAAGAAAAAATAGAACTCTAAAAAATGTACGAGACTGTAATAAAAGATTGAAAAAACAAATAACATCACTTAACCTATCCAAATCCGGACGACAGCCCGGGCTGCCATCGCGTGCTCCGAAGACGTCCGAACGACAGCCCGGGCTGTCGTCGCACCGCACTCGATTATATTCGCTATTATTTTAAAAATAAGACTACCTTCGGCCTGAAACAAAAACAATCCCGCAAGGCAGATCTCAGCGATAAAAAATCACGAGCGGTGTCAAGTGGCCGGCGCTTACGTAATTCGACGCGGGTGGTCCGGTTTCGGAAGGGTTAAATCATTGCTAGCAGACTTAGAAAGAAAAAATTTAATATCGGAGGAAAATATAAATATTCTTAACTCGGTAGGAGTAAAATGCAGTGAAATTATCAAGCGTCAAATGATAAAAGGAAAATCTGGCACTGTAGTGAGAAAAAAATATTCTCCGGAACTTAGAGCGTTTGCTTTAACTTTAAATTTTTATTCTACCAAGGCGTACCAATATGTGCGAAAAACCTTTAACACGTGCTTGCCGTGTGTTAAAACTTTAGGAAAATGGTACAGTTCTATAGATGGAAGTCCAGGATTTACAAAAGAAGCTTTTACGGCTTTAAAAATCAAAGCAGAGCAGTCCAAGACGCCACTTTATTGTTGTATAATGTTCGATGAAATGAAAATAAAAGGTAAGGTGGAGAAAACATACGGGTATGTAGATTTTGGAGGAAGTATTGATTCCGATTGTAAAGAAGAATGTACAGATGCATTAGTTTATATACTTGTTCCTCTACATGGAAAATGGAAGATACCTATTGGTTATTTCTTAATTAAAAAGGTTTCGGGTGAGACTAAAGCATTCTTGCTTACTAGAGCAATTGAACTCTGCAATGAAGCTAATATTAACATCAAAGCTGTGACCTTTGATGGATGTACAGCCAATATAGCAATGGCAAAAATACTTGGATGCAATTTACACCCGGATAATATAAAACCTGTTTTTAAAGTAAACAACAACGAAATAGCGATATTTTTGGATCCAGCTCACATGATAAAGTTAGTTCGAAATAGCTTTGAACATTATGAAAATGTTAAGGACGCTCAAGGTCGTAATATTTCCTGGAACTACATTAAAGCACTGCATGAGTTGCAAGAAAAAGAAATGTTTCACGCAGCTAATAAACTCCGAGCTGAACATTTGATGTTTAAGAAAAACATAATGAAAGTTAAACTTGCAACACAATTGTTTAGTAGGAGTGTGGCCCTAGCCCTTAAATTTTGTAAAAATACATTAAAACTGCCACAGTTTCAGGATGTAGAAGGAACAGTTGACTTTTTGCTTATTATAAATGATTTATTTCATATATTAGACTCAAAAGTGCACGGATATGAATTGAAAAGGGCTATTAACAAAGAAAATGCTGACCTTATAATAAATAAACTCAACAGTTGCAAAGACGTGTTAATGACTCTGACCGTTAATTTAAATAACAAACAGATAAGATTAATTGATTCCCCACGATATACAGCATATTTAGGTCTATGTGTTTGTATAGAAAGTACATATTTTTATATCGTAACTTGATAGAAAATGATCAATGTCCATACATATCATTACATCGAATAAGTCAAGATCATATTGAACTGTTTTTTTGTAATATAAGATCTCGAGGAGGAGCAAATGACAATCCAACAGCAAAACAGTTTCATGGAATTTATAGGAAAATTTTGGTACATGTAGAACTACAAGACATTAACACTGGAAATTGTGTAGCCCTTGAAAAAATGTCTATACTGCATTGCACATCGGCAGTTAAACGTATCAATTTAACCACGGAAAGAGCTGATACGATGGATACTGAAGAACCTACTCCAGATTATTTTATTGAAGCTTTACAACACATCACACTTTCGCAGTTTTCAGAAAGCATTATAGAATATATTTCTGGAGCCGTTGTAAACTATTTAATAAAATCTATAAAATGCAATATCTGCGTTAAAGCTTTAGTGTCACTGGATCAAAAACAAACAAGTTTAATTTATGCAAGGGATACAGGTGGACTTATATACCCTTCTAATACAGTAAGTAAAATTTGTAGAAGGTGCGAACAAGTAATCCGAAGTTCAATGAAAAAAGATTCGCTTTCAAAAATCTATTATAAGGATAAGTTACGACTTGTAACCCAAACATTGATAACTTTTGTTAATGAAGAAATGTTTCCTGAAATATCTTCACATCAATATGATCACGAGAGCTGCAACCATTTGATCGATCTAGCTAAAAGTATAATGGAAAAATACATAGACATTAGATTACTTTATCTCACCAGGAAAACTGATCCTTAAGCTGCGGTGAGGAGAGTATATACCAAGCTTGTGCATTTTAAAAATCAATAAAAATATAGTTAGATGACGGTTTTTTTATTCTTATGTGTTTTCCTGTTGTGGGCTATAGGCATTGCGTGAGTCTTGAGACAAAATTTACCCTATTAAAAAGTATCCTTTGTTTAAATCTAGGCTATCTACTGTCTGTGTACTGTGTGCCAAATTTCAACCAAATCCGTTCAGTAGTTTTTGCGTGAATAAGTAAGAAACATTCATATGCTTCCATCCAAACATCCTCACAAACTAACTATCGCATTTAATGAGATAAGATTTCCAAACAGCTTGCTTCCAAATAATAAGTATGTAAATACATGATTTCCATTATAATATTTGTAATAGAAACATTTATAAACATGCATACTAATAATACTTATAATTTGAATTAAATTAAATTAGTTATAATTGTCCGTAACATAATTATTAATTTATCGATAAACTATCGACATTGCTTAATACATTGTACATCACTAGATGAATGAATGACATTGAAATAGCCAATAGCGTCGCTGCCGTTAAGTCCCCCGCAACCCGTTCCTACCTCCTAAAATTGTGACTTTAAACTAGAACAAAATGGTCAACATGCGGTATCTATTGGAGGTGATCTGTGTTAGCAACTAATCATAAAACGATTATTATTATTATTATTAACCATTTATTTCAGGCATCTGATGGCCCATACAATAAATACCTTATAGACTAGCATACATACATTATATTAAAATCAAAATATTATTATAGGTCAATTTGACATTTTCTTTGTCGAATCGGTGGCACACGGCGCCTTTAAACCACGCCCTGCGGCCAGAAGTCTTCCTTCATAAAGAGTTCCAGCCTTGATGTCGGGATGCGCACCACAAACGCCTTAAAATGCGCGACTCCAGTGGTAGAACTCTTCTGCTTGATGTACTCTATCACGTCCTGCGCAGTGGTGGTGTATTGCAGGCGGGACAGGTACACGGCCGTGGTCGATGATTATTGTACCAATACTCGTTTCCCAGGAGGGGCGCGACCGCGACCGCGAGCGTGAAGCGGCTTCTTCGCCAGCGGGGCTCGCGGGGATCGCTCACCGGCAGTACCTGGGCCCGGCCGGGCCGCCCGACCCGCCGCCGCTGGAGCTGCGCGACCACACGCCCGACATCCCCGCCGCCGCGCTCGACACGCTGCGCGAGATACACAGGTGCTTATCGCCTGTCTTCTTCTTCTTTTTATTGTATGAGAATTAGTGGTCACCTCTAGTGTCAGAGATAATAAGGCCGCCTTTAAGGCCTCTGACTTGGCTAAACGACTGTTATCAGAGGACAACAGCCGGGACCGACGGTTTAAGGTGTCCTCCGAAGAATGGAAGCGCTCAGTTGTAATGCCACTTTAGAGTCACCAATCCGATTTAACTTCTCGTAAGCCGGGATTCTAGACACAACAGAAAATTTATTGTGTCTCGCGTGAATCTACGTTCGTGCATACAGGGTTAATACTCTTGTGAATTTTCAGATGTGTCCAATCTACATACAGTGGTGGTCATATAATTAACGACAGTAGCCGATTTTCATACAATCGACGTAACTTTGGAGCTTCGGTTCTCTGCCAAGGAGGTCCTCTGTTCTCGGTTGTAGTAACTCGGTCGTGTTCGGGTCAGGTCCCACGGCGCGGAGTTCCTGGAGGCGGTGTCGGCGCTGGACACCGGCGCCGTGGAGCGCGCGCGCCGCGCCTTCTGGCGGCGGGTCGGCGCCGCCGGGGCCGCGCGCCGCGCCCTCGCCCGCCGCGACGGCGCCGCCTGGCTGCGCGCCGCCGACCTGCGCCTGCACCAGCAGTGCGTCGACCTGCTGCTGCCCGACGTGCTGCGCCCCATCCCGCCGCAGCTCACGCAGGTACCACGCGCCGCCTGGCTGCGCGCCGCCGACCTGCGCCTGCACCAGCATTGCGTCGACCTGCTGCTGCCCGACGTGCTGCGCCCCATCCCGCCGCAGCTCACGCAGGTACCACGCGCCGCCTGGCTGCGCGCCGCCGACCTGCGCCTGCACCAGCATTGCGTCGACCTGCTGCTGCCCGACGTGCTGCGCCCCATCCCGCCGCAGCTCACGCAGGTACCACGCGCCGCCTGGCTGCGCGCCGCCGACCTGCGCCTGCACCAGCAGTGCGTCGACCTGCTGCTGCCCGACGTGCTGCGCCCCATCCCGCCGCAGCTCACGCAGGTACCACGCGCCGCCTGGCTGCGCGCCGCCGACCTGCGCCTGCACCAGCATTGCGTCGACCTGCTGCTGCCCGACGTGCTGCGCCCCATCCCGCCGCAGCTCACGCAGGTACCACGCGCCGCCTGGCTGCGCGCCGCCGACCTGCGCCTGCACCAGCAGTGCGTCGACCTGCTGCTGCCCGACGTGCTGCGCCCCATCCCGCCGCAGCTCACGCAGGTACCACGCGCCGCCTGGCTGCGCGCCGCCGACCTGCGCCTGCACCAGCAGTGCGTCGACCTGCTGCTGCCCGACGTGCTGCGCCCCATCCCGCCGCAGCTCACGCAGGTACCACGCGCCGCCTGGCTGCGCGCCGCCGACCTGCGCCTGCACCAGCAGTGCGTCGACCTGCTGCTGCCCGACGTGCTGCGCCCCATCCCGCCGCAGCTCACGCAGGTACCACGCGCCGCCTGGCTGCGCGCCGCCGACCTGCGCCTGCACCAGCAGTGCGTCGACCTGCTGCTGCCCGACGTGCTGCGCCCCATCCCGCCGCAGCTCACGCAGGTACCACGCGCCGCCTGGCTGCGCGCCGCCGACCTGCGCCTGCACCAGCAGTGCGTCGACCTGCTGCTGCCCGACGTGCTGCGCCCCATCCCGCCGCAGCTCACGCAGGTACCACGCGCCGCCTGGCTGCGCGCCGCCGACCTGCGCCTGCACCAGCAGTGCGTCGACCTGCTGCTGCCCGACGTGCTGCGCCCCATCCCGCCGCAGCTCACGCAGGTACCACGCGCCGCCTGGCTGCGCGCCGCCGACCTGCGCCTGCACCAGCAGTGCGTCGACCTGCTGCTGCCCGACGTGCTGCGCCCCATCCCGCCGCAGCTCACGCAGGTACCACGCGCCGCCTGGCTGCGCGCCGCCGACCTGCGCCTGCACCAGCAGTGCGTCGACCTGCTGCTGCCCGACGTGCTGCGCCCCATCCCGCCGCAGCTCACGCAGGTACCACGCGCCGCCTGGCTGCGCGCCGCCGACCTGCGCCTGCACCAGCAGTGCGTCGACCTGCTGCTGCCCGACGTGCTGCGCCCCATCCCGCCGCAGCTCACGCAGGTCGAATAGGACTGCCCGTAATAAAATATTCAACAGACAATATCCCTACTACGAGATGAATAAATAAATGGAACTAAGCAAATGCAAACTTGTTATCGGGAGATAATTTTGCGGCGACAAAATAGTCAATGAATTCCGCTTTTTGTTATACAGGATAAATAGGCCCCGTATCGCTCCTTCGCAAAAAAACCCTCAATATTTAAATAAAAATAATATTTCCAACGAATCTTCTCTTATCATTTCCTTTTCATTTTAATAAATATAAATAAAATATCATCAAATACTAACTTTTACTTACTTTGCCAGGCCATCCGCAACTTCGCCAAAAGCCTGGAGTCAGCCCTAGCCGCGGGTGCCACCGAAGCCCCCGCAGCAGCTGCGCGGGCGCAAGCTGCTGCAGCCGCTGCGTTGGCAGCTGCTTTGAGGCGATACACTTCATTGAACCACCTCGCGCAAGCTGCTCGGGCTGTGCTCGCTAACCACCATCAGATACAGCAGGTAATAGTCACTCCCTATAGTCATCTGCAATTTCAGAGCCTCTGTGGGGCACCTACCGCAACACAGTGTCGTCGTGTGTTGTGGTAGATGCCGCCACAGAGAAAGAAATGAAATTATCCACCGTGAATTAACAGGTGGCGCTGTAAACAACTAATTACGAGACAACATCTAGTACAGAATATAGTATGAAAACTATTTATACATCTTCTGACCATCATAAGTCGGACGGCAGTACCCAGGTTTACAACATCCAGTCCGGAAAAAGAGTTCCACCTTTGACCTTTCCCCTTGTGGCCTCCACATACTACCTTCCATCCTTCCTACATCTCGAGTCAGCCGCGGGTGCCACCGAAGCCCCTGCAGCAGCTGCTTTGAGGCGATACACCACACTAAACCAACTTGCACAGCTGCTCGCGTGGTGCTCGCTAACCATCACCAGACGCAGCAGGTACTACTCAAAAGTTACTTCTTACCTCCATGCCAGGCCATCTAGCTTGGAAATCTTCCGACTATCATCAGCCGCGGTACCCGGGTTTACAACACCCTCGGAGGAAGATCACAACCTTTGACCTTCCTAACCGTGGCGTCCTCAAAGTACCTTCTACCCTTCCTCGAGTCGACCCCTGCAGCGGCTGCAAGCTGCTGCAGCCGCTGCGTTGGCAGCTGCTTTGAGGCGATACACCTCACTTAACCACCTCTCACAAGCTGCCCACGCCATGCTCGCTAACCACCATCAGATACAGCAGGTTTGTAAACACCAGGCCATATTCTGCTCCAGGCAAGATCAGGGTAGCCCACGAGGGCACATCGTTACGGTTTCAGCTGGTAGTGCCCCCCGCTCCGGGGACCCCTTAGTTTCTTAGCCCCTTAAAGTTTGTGAAGGGGGGCGGGAAATAGCGTCCCTCCACGTTCCAAACTTGTTTGAGAGCACACGAGTGTCGCTCTTAATAAAAATCCTGCAATATCATCCTGGCGTAATCGTTGCCGCTTAAACTTACCTCTGTGAAACGTTACTTACAACTAATTCTAAATTGTTTGTGTTTGTGTTGATCCCGTACTGGGAACTACGTCGGGGTTATCCAAATAACCCGCACCATACAACCTTATACTGACGTCCACTGCCTGGTGATCGATTAGAAGTTCGACCGTTGCCGGGTATAAGAAGCATAGTCCCAGGGGAGTGCCGTTACTGGCACTCGCTATTTTCTCCGACCTCAACCTACCCACGCCTTGTAAATATTAGTCGGTAGCATAATAGTTTTTTTTTATATTTTATTAAACCTTGTTAGTTATATATTTTGTCGTTATTATTTATCTCTAAATAAATATAACGTGACAAATGGTATAAAACTAAAGCATAAAACTAAAGCTCCCCGTTCTCGCATAAAACTAAAGCTATATGGGAGGACGGAAGTTGGTTTTTTCCACCGTGATCGGAGGAAGACCTCAACCTTTGAATCGTGGAGAGAACGAGGAGCATGCCGCCGTCTCGAACGAGACAAGAAGCATTCCTAAAGCGTCGCGCTGCGTTCGTTTTCGTTATGTTCGTACACGTATGCAAGCTTTTGAGAATCATCTAGAAACGTTTCTCCACAGATCTATATCGAGATAGACGGTAAAAGTGTACCTACCTTGCGTGCCAAGAGTTTGATCCACGATCAATGTTTTACAACTAGTCAGTTAGCTTGAGACTAATGCCATGAAAACACGCGTCACTCAGAAAACGAAAATGGTTAATTGTGCAGTGCTTTCTTGCAAGAGCTCGTCAATAACATTTACACATCACTGAAACTCGCTCGTGACGTCATCGTAGGTACGAAAAACGAAAAACCGTCATAAAAGAGAAGATTATCAATTCGAGTTAACCTAGAGCAAGAAAACTAAAAGGCACCGACATCACAGGATTTATATCTACACTTTGATGGTGGGTTTTCTTTTTATAAGATTTTTTCTGTGTTCGCGGTGATAAGAGCTACTTTGGGTTGTACTTGCACTTTTAAAGAAAACGAACGTGTGATCTACTTGATGGTTTATTTGTGACTAAATTAAGACATAACAACTTCAGTGTATTATAAGAGAATCGAACGTACATACCGCCCACCAAAGGGCTGCAAAGACCTTTATAATAAACAATTCTTATTTAAATTGAAACTATCAAAACATACATACAGTATATAAAGAATTTGCACTCAATACAAAATTGTATATAGTCAGAACTACAACAAATTGTAAACAATATCAACCACTTAATCAAAAGAAAATTATAGCCATGCCACATTCAGAATTATGTAAATTAAACTGACAACAATATATCTTTTACATGCAAAAATTTTACAACTCTTACGCTAACCCGCAACAACTAAAGAATCAACGTATTATGATTCAGTATCTATAGGCATTAGACACAATTTTGTCGTAGGTCTTTTGACAATATGTTCACCACTCTTGACGCTATAGACTCTGGTGATCCCGTCTATTCCAGGGTGTTTCTCGGTAACACGTCCAAGGAGCCATTTGCCCGGGGGCAAACCGTCTGTTTTAATTAAAACAATTTGGCCAACATCATATTCTTTTACTCGCTTCAACCATTTTGGTCTTTGCTGGAGGCGAGATAGATATTCTTCCTGCCACCTTCGCCAGAAATCGTTCAAGATCTTTTGTGTGTATTGCCAGCGGGATAAATGACTCATTGAGACAAATTGGTTTGTCGGTGATGGAACTGTGGTAGGAGCCTCACCGATCAAGAAGTGTCCAGGCGTAAGAACTTCAAAACTTTCCGGATTCGTATCGTCCACTGGACATAGGGGTCGAGAATTAAGACAGGCCTCGATCTGACAAAGAACAGTGCACATTTCTTCGTATGTCAGGTGGGTATTTAAGGTCCTTTTGAGGTGAAATTTTAACGATTTCACGCCCGCCTCCCAAAGCCCTCCAAAGTTCGGGCTATAAGCCGGAATGAAATGCCACTGGGTGCCATCTAAGGCAAGTTTTTCAGCAATGTCGCCTTCAAATTCTAACTTTGCTTCTTTCCATTCACGTGACAGTTCTTTGTTGGCCCCTATAAAATTCCGTCCTTGATCACTCCAAAGGTGATTACATCTTCCTCTTCGCGCCACAAACCTTCGAAAGGCTCCAATAAATGCTTCAGATGTCAAATCTCCTACAAGTTCTAAATGGATAGCCTTTGTGGCCATGCATATGAAGATGCAAATATAGCTTTTACTCGTTTTCGCGCCTCGTCCCTTCGATCTTAGCACTTGGTATGGGCCAGCAAAATCTACTCCACTATTCATGAATGGTCTGGCTGGAGTTACCCGCTGTTTGGGCAAGTCTCCCATTAATTGCGATCTCGTAGCGGCGCTGTGCTTGGCGCAGATTAAACATTTATGCACACAGGTCTTGACCACTCTCTTTGCATTAATGATCCAGTACTTAGCTCTCAGGTAAGTTAACATCAATTGAATGCCACCGTGTAACGTTTGTATATGAGCGTCTGCTACTATCAATCGTGTCAGTGCATTGTTTGCATTCAATATTATAGGATGTTTCTGGGCTTCATCTATATTGGCGTGCCGAATTCTGCCGCCCACCCTGAGTATATTGCTCAAGTCTACGTACGGATATAACGATTTTAAATTACTTTGTCTTTTTACTATTTCTTTGTTCTTTAAATCTTCAATTTCTGCTTCAAAATATTTGCTTTGAACTATCTTAATGCATGTTTGTAATGAATTATCTAATTCTTCTGTGGTAAGTGGGTAATCTAAAGTATCATTCATATTCTTTTTGTATTTCAGGAATCTTTTGCAGTAAGTAATTGTCTTCAACAGTTCTGTCAACGTCTCAAAATCTTCAAACTTGGTAAGTAAATCCCTTTTTTCTTTATTCTCATCTTTTATTATTGTGTTAACTAAGATATTCTTTTTCATTTCTAAATCTGTTGTTAGATTGCTATTTTTTTCTAAATGTATTTCCTCATCTTTCAGCCAATCTGGTCCCTGCCACCACAAAGCATTATCCTTCAATTCTGGAAGCAACATACCTCTAGAGGCAATATCTGCTGGATTTTCGTTTGATCGTACATGAAACCACTTGTTGCCAATGTTGTCCAAAATTGTTATCACTCGGTTTCTTACGAACGTCTGCCATCTTGCTGGATCACCTGCTAACCATGACAGAACGATAGTTGAATCTGTCCATGCAAAAATTTGACCTTGCGGTATGCGAGTGGCTTCACTAATTTGTCTTAATAGCTGTGACAATAGAACGGCGCCACATAGTTCTAAGCGTGGCAGAGACAGTGCCTTAACAGGTGCCACTCTCGTTTTAGCAGCAATTAGACTTATTTTATAGCCTCCATCTTCAGTGCGGACTCTAAGGTAAGCAACTGCACCGTATGCTGTGGTGGATGCATCACAGTATCCATGTATTGTAACCTCTTTCATTTTATCTTTAGTAATATGCATCCATCTTTCTAGCTTAATGTCTTTTAAACTTTCATAACTTTTCTTTATGTGTAACCATTTTTCTTTTGTTTCAGGATCAAGACTATCATCCCAGCCGGTTCCCTTCAACCATAACTTCTGTATCATTATTTTTGCAGGTAGCAGAGCAGGAGCAAGCCATCCGAGCGGATCAAAGAGGCGTTGGATCTCAGCTAATATTGTTCTTTTAGTTATGACATCACCAGACGACGGCAGCTGATTATGGTATTGAAATTCATCTTTTCCTATCTTCCAGGACAGTCCAAGAGCCTTTATCGTCCCATCTACCTTGATGTCAACGCTCACCTGTGAACATCGCTCCGACGGATCGAACTGTTTCAGAAATTCTGGGCTGTTCGATGCCCACTTGTGAATAGTCCACCCTGCTCTTTGAAGTATAGCAGAGATATTCTTCGCCGCATCAACAGCTTCAGGTATAGTATCTTGGCCAGATATCAAATCGTCCATAAAAAAATCTTCTTTTATAGTTTTAGCAGCTACTGGATGATGTTTCCCTTCATCTTCTCCAATTTGTTGAAGTGTTTTTACAGCAAGGTAAGGTGCGCAAGCTGTACCAAACGTTACTCGTAGAAGACGATAATCTTTGATTGTTCCAGTGCTGTCTGGCCAGAGAATGCGTTGGTAGTCTGTGTCTTCTTTCGTGACCAATATTTGTCTATACATCATAGTAACATCAGCGGTGAAGCAATATCTCTTCATTCTCCATCTCATAATGATCGATCTCATATCTTCCTGTAACTGCGGACCCACCATCAGTTCGTCATTTAAAGATACATCATTTGAACCCTTCGAAGATGCATCAAACACTACGCGTACCTTAGTAGTTACTTTGTCTTCCCGGATCACTGCATGGTGAGGTAGGTACACAGCTGGATTTGCCTTTTCATTTTCAGGAACTTCTTCCATGTGATTTAGTGTTTTGTATTCTTTTAATACTTTTGTGTATTCTTCCTTTAAAACAACATCTTTGCTAAAGCGTCTTTCCAGTTGTCTAAGTCTTCGTATCGCTATTTCTCTAGTGTTACCTTCCGTTGATTTAATTTTCTCAGTCTTAAATGGTAATTTTACCACATATCTACCTTCTTCATTTCTGGTGTATGTTTTTTCGTAGAACCTTTCACATGCTTCTTCCTCCTTTGTATATTTCTTTTTTAAATCAGGCTCTATTTCCCAAAATTTCTTTAGCATTGTATCTAGATCAATGTGATGATGCATGGCAATAATTTCATTAACCGGAGGTGTTTCCTGTACTGTCCCAAATAGGATCCAACCCAGACTTGTTTTTTGAGCACTTGGTAAGCCGGGTGGACCCTTGATCAAATCACTCTTCAAAATTTGGGAGTAAACTTCAACACCTAGGAGAAGGTCAACTCTTCCTTCTTGATAGAAGTTTGGATCAGCCAACGTAAGTCCTCTTAAGTGTGTCCAAATGTTCATAGGGGTTTGAATTGTCTTCGTTGGTAGGTGTGTGGTTAATCGCGTGGCCATGACATACGCCTTAACATTGAGTTTGAATTCATCGTCGTGTCTTGAAAGTAACTCGAATTGGACCACGTGATTGACTGACGTTTGCGTTGAACCAACACCAGTGATGTTTCCTTTAGCTGATGTCCTCTTTAACTTTAACATTTGTGCTGCTCTTTCCGTAATAAAGTTAGCTTGAGATCCTTGATCTATTAACGCGCGCAATATTGTGATACGTCCTTTTTCATCTTTTATCGGAACTAACGCTGTGGCTAGCAAGGCTGTGGACTTCTTCGCTGCAAAATGGATAGGTATTGCGTCGTTTGAATCTTCGTTTTCTTTGTGTTCGTTTTCAGTATCGTTTTCGAAGTGGCCGTGGTGAGCTTGTACATTGCTTGTATGTTTCAAATCTCTTCTTTCATGAAGTAAGGAGTGATGTCTTTTCTTACAAATCCGACATGAAGTTGGCACTCGACATTTCCATGCAGAATGACCCTCGACTAGGCAATTGTAACATAAATTTTTGCTTCGTACAAATTCACTCCTTTCTTTAGGTAGCAATTTGCTAAACTCCTTGCAGTGACTCAAGGTATGGTTTTCTTCGCATTTTGTACATGCATGAACAGACGATGATGATGAAATATGGAATGATTTTCCCTTGTATGTATTACTCTTCTCCCTTACCGATGATGAATTGTTTGTATTTATAACCAACTCTAATGTGCGAAATTTTCCTTCCAAAAATTGTTTCAAATCACGCCAGGTAGGTAACTCATTTGTTTTCAAGTTGTAGGCATACTCCTCCCAATTTTTATGAGTGTCGAGATCTAATTTCTGTACTACATGGTATACTATAACTGGGTCCCATGAAGTTATAGATATTCCTTCATTTAATAAACTATTTAAACATTCTTCAGTAGTATCTAAGAGCATCTTAATTTGACTGGCTGTTTGACTAATACACTTTTTTTGATTAAATAATCGTTTGAGTAGGGAGTTCACAATCAATCGTTTGTTGCCATAACGGTTCTTGAGTATGTCTCGTGCTTGATCATAATTGCTTTCAGTTACCTGAATATGTTTTAACAATGCTTCAGCTTCACCTGTGACACTAGATTTCAAATAGTGTAGTTTCTGCACGTTACTTAATGATTTGTCATTATGCACGAGCGAAGTAAATAAATCGTCAAAAGTAGTCCAATCTTCGTAGCTGCCTGCAAACGTCGGGAGTTCGATTCTTGGTAATTTAGCATAAATCGAGGATTGTTGAGGAGAGTGTTGTGATAATTCGCTAGCTGACTGCACTGGGTTCGGTTGTACTAAGTGTTCTAACAAGTCTTTTAAATCCGCCTTAGTACATAAATAAATATCTTCAATCGTATCGTATTCTTCGTTGGCTAAATATGACACTTCACTTTGTTTTTCCTTTGGTATACCTTTAATTAATGACGTGTGCGCCGTAACAAAACTATCCCAGTATCCATTTATACACTCTATTTTACTTTCTATATATCCCTTCGTTAGTCTTTGTTTTGAACACTTTTTTAGATTAACTTGAGTTTTTCTCATTTTATTTGCTATATCTTCTAATATCCGTAGTTGTTCCATACTAAATAACTTCCTTTACTACTACTAAACAGCCTTTTATTCACTTCTCAAACTTCACTTCTTCGATAATTTGCAGTATAAATCTTCGATAATTTGGTTAAAATACGACAAATCACTTGTTTACTTCGATTCAATAGCTCAGGAATGCGGTTCTATTGTTCACGTGCGGGCCGACGACGACGATCCTCTTATCGCTGATAAGCTTCTATCCGGCCGAATGCGACCATATGTTCGCGGTGATAAGAGCTACTTTGGGTTGTACTTGCACTTTTAAAGAAAACGAACGTGTGATCTACTTGATGGTTTATTTGTGACTAAATTAAGACATAACAACTTCAGTGTATTATAAGAGAATCGAACGTACATTCTGTGTTAGTTTATTTCTCATGCTATTGCCAAGTACACATGTTGTTGTGCAGATGCTGTCGGACCTGAACCGCGTGGACTTCCGCGTGGTGCGCGAGCAGGCCGCCTGGGCGTGCTCCTGCGGCAGCGCCGCCACCGCGCACCGCCTCGAGGCCGACTTCAAGGTCAGCCATTTTGCCCTCGTCACCGGTCCGCCATTTTGATTATTTTTCAAAATCGCGCCCTACTATTTACTTATTTATTTACTGGAAAACCAACTGCTTAACCTAATACATTAAAAAACTTAAATATAAACATAAAGCCATTTACAGGTCTTCACAAATAAGATACATAAAAAAAATTAAACTAGCCTAGCCTAACTATTAAATATACACGTACACATAACTTAAAAATATGACTCATTTCCTAAGTGACACATTGAATTTAGCAGCTATCACCGAAAAATAAGCGGCTTACAATAAGGCTAATCGACGCCTAGCTACTGTTAAACAGATCAAGATTTACCCGTTTCCAACGGATATTAATTCACCTATAATTTATATAAATGAATAGGGAACGTAAAAATTAACAAAAAAATATAAATAACATAATGCCCTAAAGCAGGGGTTCCCAACCTTTTACTCTATGTGCCTCACCCAGCGTTTTGCATAAAAACTACACCCTCTAGGGCCTTGTTCCCAAATTTTTACTTATGCGGCTCACCTGACGTTTTGCTAAAATACTTCGCCCCTGTGGGTCGAAATGGGGAGTCTAGCGCGAGAATACGATATTTATTTATAAAAAGTTACAGTTTGTACAAGCCATTTAAATATTTACTCATTTTATTAATTTTACATTACCGCGTCAATGTTGCACAATTGACCTACTTTGCATTATACGACATATTCGTATATTTTTACAACAGTGCATTAAAGGCATTCAACTCGCATTGACGTCTTTTATTATTTCCGCGTGTCGACTTCATCCTGTGACGTCAGTCATCTCATATTGACATTAGTGTAGAGCTTAAAGTAAGGGCTCGCACAGTTTGGTCCTTCGAGGAAACTTTCCTGTACCATTCCAGTTCGCGTTTTCGTGCACGTGGTTTAGGGAAGTGTTACCAGTGACAGGATTGCAGTGCATTTGCTGACATATTTTAGTGACATATTTCATTTTGTGACATCCGTGACAATATTTTTTATTTAGAAGTAGTGACAATTATCTGCATTAAAATTAAAAGTGACAATAATTACAAAGAGTTTGAGTGACATTTCACAGTGGTTTGTGAAATATCGGTCCTGTATTTAGTGCAAGCATAGTTATTATAATCACGCGACCTTTGCGTGGTTATCTGACATCGGAATTCGGAGGTGGCGCTGACGTGCTCCCTCATCACCGAGACCGTTCCTGACAGGGCAGCGCTGGGCTGACATTATTCCTTGCATCCCAGGGTGACAGCAGTATCCAAGTAAGACTGTTCCATTATATTTCTAGACACTAAAAATTGACAGAAATGGAGGCTATTTTAAATAACCAGCAGACTATCATCAAGGGCTTTGAACGCGAAAATAGCAATTTTAAGAAAGATCCTTCCAGCAGGAAGACTCCCGATTATATTGCAAGGAAGATAGAGAGATTAGACAAGTTATGGGAAGATTTTCAATTTAACCATGATCAACTATTGACATTTGATGACGAATCGCATGAATATTTTACTAATAAGTTGTATGAGCAAACGCAAAAATATTATCAAATTACTCGAGAATTGATTGCAACTTACAAAATGCCGAAATTGACAGAGATGAAAGAGGTTGGAGAATCATCAAAATTGAACAGCTTAATTAATCAACAGCGAACTAATTTTAAAGCATTCGTAAGGCAAATACATTTTTGTGATGTGGACGGAATAGAGGAAAAATGGGAGATTGAAGATGAACTTCGAAGTATCCAAGCACGTTGGGAGTGTATTGACAAATTGCATTGGCAAATAGATAACATGTTAGAGGAGTCCGACATGGGGTACGAAGGGGAGTACAATGAGCATGAATTGAGATACAGGGAGATAAAGAGAATCTTAAATAGAAAGTTGTCATCAACGGTTCATCTTAAAGAATCTACACCAAAGATGGACATACCGGTTTTTACAGGAAATTATACTGAGTGGCCAACATTTATTGATCTTTACAAGGAAACCATTCATCAGAACCCTACACTTTCTAAGTCTCAAAAAATGCAGCATTTAAAAAGCAAGTTGAAAGGAGAAGCGGAGAGGCTCATACAGCATCTCCACATCTCGGCGGACAACTATGACACCGCGTGGGATATTTTATGCCAACGCTATAATAATAAGCAGTTGCTTTTCACCAAGCAGATAGAAGTGTTTCTTAACCAGCCCAATGTTCAGAAACAGACATCTTATGAAATAAGAAAATTACATGACACAAGTAAGGAGTGTTTGCATGCCATACAGAATTTAGGGGTGGACACGATGACATGGGGTCCACTATTGGTACATCTTTTATCTAAAAAGCTGGATACCGAAACTTTTCGAGATTATCAAGAGCAAAGAAAAAATCCGCGTGAATTGGCAAAAATAGATGATTTTTTGTCATTTTTAGAGCTCAAGTTTACAGCATTAGAGCCTATCCGTAAAAGAGAAGATTTGACAATACCAAAGCTCCCGAAAAATCTGACAAAATATGACAAAAATGACAAAAAATTTCAAAATGGAGCACAAAAATATAATTTTTCTCGAGCATATTATACTAATTTTAAACGTGACAAATGTGTATTGTGCAATTTCGATCACGCATTGCATCAATGCAATCGATTTGCAAGTATGTCGCCGGAAATGAAATTAAATTGTATTTCGAAATATGATATTTGCCAGAATTGTCTTTACCGACACGAAAAAGGTATTTGCAATTCCAACAAACGCTGCAAAATATGTAATAAGGCGCATAATTCGTTGCTACATGAGGCGTTTGGCGAGCAACCGATGTCATCGACCTCATCACGTCCGGTAAATAAAAATGCAAATCATGTTGACAGCGAAAATGATGAAATGTTATTGACAACAGTACAGATCAAAGTAAGAGCAGCAGACGGTACTTATATAACATTCCGTGCTTTACTAGATCAAGGGTCACAAATCACCCTCATCACAGAAAATGCAGCACAACTTTTAGGCCTTCGTCGTCAACACATCAATGCATCGGTATGTGGAGTGGGCATCGCACCTAAAAAGGGCAAGGGCAAGATGTCACTGAACTGTAAATCAATTTACGATAATTATGAGTTCGAAACTGAAGCGCTTATTATGACAAAGGTTATTAATAATCTGCCAAATTCGTCATTTGAAAAGAAACCTTATTCTCATTTACAAAACATTCAATTGGCAGATCCTGAATATCATATATCTAAACCTATTGACATATTACTTGACGTAAAGGTGTACTCAGAGATAATTATGAACGGGTTATTGCGTGGCTCAGCACAACAACCTATCGCCCAACAGACTAAGTTAGGTTGGATTTTATCTGGAAACATAAATTCGGCAACTTTTAACTGTCACGTGGTTGTAAACAATGTTGAAGATATGTCGAGATTCTGGGAGATGGAAGAAGTGTCTGAAAATAATGCATTGACAGAAAGAGAGCAATGGTGTGAGGACTTTTACGTATCTACAACAAAAAGATTGCCAAATGGAAGGTATGAAGTACGTATTCCAATGATAGAAGATTTTGAACAACATCTTGGTGCATCCAAACCAAAAGCTGTAGCCCAGTTGAAATATTTGGAAACTAGGTTAGCAAAGAATGACAAATTACATGACAGCTACCAAAAATTCATGGAGGAATATATAGCTCTTAATCACATGAAAAAGTGCGAGACAAGCAAAAATCCTCATTGTTTCTTACCTCACCATGACATTCTTAAAGAAGACTCCACAACGACTAAGTTACGTGTGGTGTTTAATGCATCGTCGAAAACGAAGTCGGGATATAGTCTCAATGATCTGATGGAGTGTGGACCAAAATTGCATAACGACATACAAGGGTTGTTAATTAATTGGCGTACTTTTCGACATGTATACGTTGCAGATTGTGAGAAAATGTATCGCATGATCATGGTCCACGAAGATGACCAGCATCTTCAGAAGATAGTATGGAGAAGCGGGTCAACTATAGAAGAGTATCAGCTATGTACTTTGACATATGGCACTAAATCAGCGCCATTTTTGGCCTTACGCACCTTACAAAAAATAGCTGAAGATGAAGCAGAAAGATATCCTTTAGCAGCGAAAGTCGTTTTGAAAAATATTTATGTCGACGATTTATTAGCAGGAAATAACAATGCTGACATAGCCAAACAGACGCAAATACAATTAATTGACATGTTAAAAAGCGCGGGCATTAATTTACGCAAATGGTCCAGCAATACGCCGGAGCTATAACTTCATTTATCTCCTGAACAATTAAATATGACAAGTATTGACTTCAAATGTGCAAAATCGACAAAAACGCTCGGACTTAAGTGGGAACCAACTTCTGACTCATTTAAGTTTAAAAATAAAATAGAATATAATATTAACGTCAAATACACAAAGCGCATGATGTTATCGGATATGTCTAAGTTATTCGATCCCTTAGGATGGCTATCACCTATTACAATAAATACTAAACTTTTGTTTCAAAAGGCATGGAATACCGGGATAGGTTGGGATGATCCGATTCCCGAGGACATCAAACAAGAGTGGACTAAACTACGTGAAGACTTTAAGAATATTGACAAGTATAGCATACCTAGGTGGATCGGAACTACTGAGAAATCTATACAGCTTCACGGGTTTTCAGATGCTTCGGAAAAGGCAATGGCCTGTTCTGTATACGTGAAGACTACCGATGATAGCGGAAAAATTACATTGACATTATTAGCCGCCAAAACTAAGCTCGCTCCAACAAAAAAGCCTGTAACTTTGCCGCGCTTAGAGCTTTGTGCGGCAGCGCTATTGACAAAATTAATTAATAAAATCAAGATTTCTATGCCTGACGATGTGACAATGGAAGTTTTTGGATGGACTGATTCAATGGTGGTGCTAGGGTGGCTTCAAGGTGACCTGTCGCGCTGGAAGGCCTTTGTGGCTAACCGGGTTCGCGAAATTATTGACATATTGCCAGTAGCACAGTGGAGACATGTAAAGTCAGATGACAATGCTGCTGACTGCGCCACTAGGGGTCTCAAACCCTCTCAGCTGATAGATTATAAGTTGTGGTGGAATGGACCCTCATGGCTTAAGGATGACATTCAGAAAGAAACTCCAAAAATAGATCCTCCAAAATTAGAAATAAAGAGCATAAAATCTTCATGTGCAATACAATTAATTTTACCTTCTATTGTAATTGAATTATTAAATCATAATAGCAAGATAACGCGAGTCGAAAGAATCATATGTTGGATATCACGTTTCATACAGCGCACGCGACGAAACAATAACACATTTAGCAAACACCTGGCTGCAAATGAAATACGAGCGGCTCGACAAATTATAATTAAATGTGTACAAGCGCAACATTTTAGTGAAACTATAAGCTGTTTGATGCAAAATAAAACTATTTCCTCAAAGAATTCACTTCTGACATTAAATCCGTTTTTGGACAATAACGGAATTTTGAGAGTTGGCGGGAGATTGCAACATTCTAACCTGACATATGACAGAAAACATCCCATAATATTGCCACACGACTCCCACTTAACCCGTCTTATAATTGATGAAGCTCATTTAGGCACTCTTCATGGAGGGGCCACACTGACATTGGCATATACTCGCTATCATTACTGGATAATATCTGGTAACAGAGCAGTGAAGAAACAGGTTCGACAATGTGTTCGATGCAGGCGACTGAATCCACAGAATCCGCAACAAATAATGGCTAGCCTACCGGAGCCAAGAGTGACACCTTCCCGCCCGTTTACTCACACTGGCGTGGATTTTACTGGATATGTGGATATCAAAGCGAATAAGGGCAGGGGCATAAAGACCTTGAAGGGTTACATAGCCGTGTTCGTCTGTTTTGCCACGAAAGCTATACACTTAGAGCTTGTGTCAGACTTGAGTAGCTTATCATTCTTAGCGGCCTTTAAACGCATGTGTGCACGTCGCGGAGTACCCAAACACGTTTATTCTGACAATGGTACAAACTTTATTGGTGCAGCGAAGACTCTGAATCAACAATATAAGGAAGCCTTGAGCGTGATCAACACCGAGTTCCTAGATGACATCAGCATTATGGGCGTTTCGTGGCACTTCAATGCTCCAGCATGGCTAAGCGCAGGTGGCCTGTGGGAAGCTGCGGTAAAAAGCGTTAAACACCATCTCAAACGCATTATAGGAGAGCAGAAATTGACATTTGACGAGTTCTACACGCTATTAACGCAAATCGAAGCGTGCGTTAACTCAAGGCCACTTTACGCTTTGACAGAGAATGCAGAAGAGGAGGTTCTGACACCTGGACATTTCTTGGTGGGAGGTCCATTATTATCAGCACCATTAGAAACCCCACTGGAACCGACTAATCCACATACTCGTTGGCAACTAGTTGAGAAAATGCAAAAGTCATTTTGGAAAAAATGGTCTATGGAGTATCTCCACCGCTTACAAACACGTAGTAAGTGGCATCATGGCAAGCCTAATTTGAAAATTAATGACATTGTTTTGGTTAATGAAGATAACATGCCGCCGTCGAAATGGGCACTGGGTAGAATAACAGAATTACATGAAGGAAAAGACGGATGCGTTCGAGTAGTGACATTAAAGACTAAGAATGGATTATCAAAAAGACCAATCATAAAATTGACACCATTACCTGTGTACCCTGACAACGACTCGGCCGTTCCAAAGATCCATACTGACAAAGATGAAAGCGATATTGATACTAAATCTCCCCAGAATCAAACCCGTCATATCAGAAATCGGAAGAAACCTAACTATTATGTTGCTGTATTAATGCTTCTTATGACATTTATAGCGCCTTCTTTGCAACAAAGGTGTAATATCACTAGTTTTAATACAAGCAACACACTTTATTTTGATAAAATCGCTGACATGAGAATTGTGCAAGATCAATGGAAAATGGTCGTTTACTACAATATGACAAAGTACTGGCAAAGCATGGTTGACATACAAAATTATATTAATCATATGAAAATAATAAGCAGCAGTGACATGACGTTTAAACCTATAATTACACAGTTTGAACATGAATTAAATGAAATAAATTTTTACAATGAATTATTGCAAGCTAAAAGTCAGATGCGGGTGAAAAGAGGCTTAATAAATGGCATAGGAAACATTGCAAACACTCTATTTGGCGTTCTCGATGACAAGTTTGCGGAAAAGTATGAAAAGGACATTTTAACAATCCAAAATAATGAAGGTCACTTGTTAAAAATGATACGAAACCAAACGTCTATTCTTGAGGCCGAAAATAACATCCTAAAACGAAATGAAGCTATCATGAATAGTCACTTCCAGTATATAAATCAACATTTAAAAAATATGTCTTTGGCAATTCACGAAGTTCAAACAGCTACGACTCATCAAATGCAACAACTTTATATTATGACAACAGCTCTCTCCGTCGACGTGATCTTGTCTAATTTACGAAGAATTCAAGAAACACTAATTGACACGATTGCAAATATCCATCATGGACAAATTGACATACATTTAATATCGCCTAATGAATTGCAAAATCAGCTTAATCTGATATCCGGGCGACTGCAAGGAGAGTTGGTTATCCCTGCTAACAATCGACGAGACTTATATCAACTGTTACAAGTTCACGCTAAAGTTACTAAAGCGTACCTAATTATGGAAATTAAAATTCCGTTATTAAGTCAAAATCAGTTTGAACTCAGCAAAATAATGTCTTTGCCATGGAAAAAGAAGGAAAAAAATATGTATAATATTCCCATTACTCCCTACATCGCAGTTAACGTGAAAAAAGATATGGTTATGCCAATGAATGAAAATGACATAGAATCGTGCAGAAGATATCAAACTGACAAATTAATTTGCTTCGAAAGTTCTCCCATTCTTAATGTTCACTTTGATAAATCCATATGTGAAATGAATTTATACAATAATGATAACGACACCTTTTGTCGGACGGAGCTCAGACAATGTTCCGATAACTGGATCAAGTTACACACGCCCGGCGCGTGGTTATATTCATGCTGCCGAGAATGCAGAGTTCGCATTTTGTGCCCAGCTGGGCTAAGTACTAAACAATTACAAGGCAATGGCCTGATTAATATAGGTCAAGGCTGTCTTATAAAAGGAGACACATTTACAATACAAGCTCATCACGATTATAACAACAAAATATATTTGCAGCGTGATATTGACATACCTACCATACAAAATCCGATTTCCTCTCTAAATGACATGATCAATTCCTCGTATAACTTCAATGCATTAAATGATAATGAAAATCATGATAAGTTATACGAGTCAATAAAACAGCAGATAGATATACTGAAAGCGCAAAATTTGCAAGCAGTGGGAACCGGAGGTACACATCATTACACTATTATTTATTCAATTTTGGGACCGCTGGCCATGCTTCTCTTTGCATACGCCTTATTCAAGGTCTGGAGAAGATGGTTGACAACTGTCCAATGCATCAACGGAGCACAGCAGCAAGGAGCCGCCCGGGAGCAGAGACCAGCTGACCTAGAATTAGGTCGAAGCCGTGAAAGTGTTGTGAGTGTGGTGAATGACGAAAGTGTTAGTGCGCGACGTAACGCTGTGTCTATGTGCCGCGAAGTGAGTGGCTCAATCATGAGTGTGGATAGGGCTACGTCCCCAACTATGAACAGGACCATTAAGTTTGACAATTTACCCAAACCCTAGCGACTTTATTATGTTGTACTTTTGTTCTGTTTTCTTGTATTTCTTTGTTGTTGTTGGCAATATGTACAAGCCATTTAAATATTTACTCATTTTATTAATTTTACATTACCGCGTCAATGTTGCACAATTGACCTACTTTGCATTATACGACATATTCGTATATTTTTACAACAGTGCATTAAAGGCATTCAACTCGCATTGACGTCTTTTATTATTTCCGCGTGTCGACTTCATCCTGTGACGTCAGTCATCTCATATTGACATTAGTGTAGAGCTTAAAGTAAGGGCTCGCACACAGTTATTTTAATAAAAAGTAACATACAGGTGAAACTGCCGCACCCCCCTTTAATCATTCTACTCCCCCGAAGTGGGGCGCGTCCCACTGTTTGGGAATCCCTGCTCTAGGGGCAGAATCTGAACAATTTAAATAAAAAGTAACTGTAATTTGAATGAAAAGTAACATAAAGCGAAGCCGCCGCGCCCCCCTTAAATCGTTATACGCCCCCCCAAGTGGGGCGCTTGGCGATGTTTGGGACTCCCTGCCCTAAAGTGTAGGTTAGTAAGACAATTTAAAAAATAAACAAATTAAAAAAAATTAAGTCAATAACTCAATGAGAACAAAAAACAACGACACAAAAATATCAGCCTAGCTAGTAAACATGTGTGGGCGTGTGGGCGGGTGTGTTTGTGTGTGTGTTTCGTAAGAGTTAAATATTTATCGTAACATATGTTAATAGCATTATATTCGTAATAAAGTAAACATGATATCAAACAAATTATATGCAAACTTATATCAAAATCTAATAAGTATGAAGGCAAATGTTGGTTTAAAGTTAAACGATGGTAGCGTAAATAATACAATATTTATATCCTATTTCCAATAAATTTATTATAGTCAACTAACTAATCATTAAAAATATTTATTTGTTACTATAATAATGTCAATAAAATCTATTCATTTGAAATGCAATAATAAAAAATATATATTTTGGTTGGCAGGCGACTTTGGGTCGAGGTGCGACTCTAGAGCAATGGGCGGCGTGGCTGGAAGGCTGCGTTCGGTCCGCGCTCGCCGCACACGAACGTCGTCCCGATTACACCGCTCGCGCGCGCCGACTGCTGCTCGACTGGTCCTTCTACTCGTCGCTCGTCATCCGCGAGCTCACGCTCAGGTCGGTGTCACTGTGGCCGCCATTACACGCCGCCTGCTGCTCGACTGGTCCTTCTACTCGTCGCTCGTCATCCGCGAGCTCACGCTCAGGTCGGTGTCACTGTGGCCGCCATTACACGCCGCCTGCTGCTCGACTGGTCCTTCTACTCGTCGCTCGTCATCCGCGAGCTCACGCTCAGGTCGGTGTCACTGTGGCCGCCATTACACGCCGCCTGCTGCTCGACTGGTCCTTCTACTCGTCGCTCGTCATCCGCGAGCTCACGCTCAGGTCGGTGTCACTGTGGCCGCCATTACACGCCGCCTGCTGCTCGACTGGTCCTTCTACTCGTCGCTCGTCATCCGCGAGCTCACGCTCAGGTCGGTGTCACTGTGGCCGCCATTACACGCCGCCTGCTGCTCGACTGGTCCTTCTACTCGTCGCTCGTCATCCGTGAGCTCACGCTCAGGTCGGTGTCACTGTGGCCGCCATTACACGCCGCCTGCTGCTCGACTGGTCCTTCTACTCGTCGCTCGTCATCCGCGAGCTCACGCTCAGGTCGGTGTCACTGTGGCCGCCATTACACGCCGCCTGCTGCTCGACTGGTCCTTCTACTCGTCGCTCGTCATCCGCGAGCTCACGCTCAGGTCGGTGTCACTGTGGCCGCCATTACACGCCGCCTGCTGCTCGACTGGTCCTTCTACTCGTCGCTCGTCATCCGCGAGCTCACGCTCAGGTCGGTGTCACTGTGGCCGCCATTACACGCCGCCTGCTGCTCGACTGGTCCTTCTACTCGTCGCTCGTCATCCGCGAGCTCACGCTCAGGTCGGTGTCACTGTGGCCGCCATTACACGCCGCCTGCTGCTCGACTGGTCCTTCTACTCGTCGCTCGTCATCCGCGAGCTCACGCTCAGGTCGGTGTCACTGTGGCCGCCATTACACGCCGCCTGCTGCTCGACTGGTCCTTCTACTCGTCGCTCGTCATCCGCGAGCTCACGCTCAGGTCGGTGTCACTGTGGCCGCCATTACACGCCGCCTGCTGCTCGACTGGTCCTTCTACTCGTCGCTCGTCATCCGCGAGCTCACGCTCAGGTCGGTGTCACTGTGGCCGCCATTACACGCCGCTTGCTGCTCGACTGGTCCTTCTACTCGTCGCTCGTCATCCGCGAGCTCACGCTCAGGTCGGTGTCACTGTGGCCGCCATTACACGCCGCCTGCTGCTCGACTGGTCCTTCTACTCGTCGCTCGTCATCCGCGAGCTCACGCTCAGGTCGGTGTCGCTATGGCCGCCATTACACGCCGCCTGCTGCTCGACTGGTCCTTCTACTCGTCGCTCGTCATCCGCGAGCTCACGCTCAGGTCGGTGTCACTGTGGCCGCCATTACACGCCGCCTGCTGCTCGACTGGTCCTTCTACTCGTCGCTCGTCATCCGCGAGCTCACGCTCAGGTCGGTGTCACTGTGGCCGCCATTACACGCCGCCTGCTGCTCGACTGGTCCTTCTACTCGTCGCTCGTCATCCGCGAGCTCACGCTCAGGTCGGTGTCACTGTGGCCGCCATTACACGCCGCCTGCTGCTCGACTGGTCCTTCTACTCGTCGCTCGTCATCCGCGAGCTCACGCTCAGGTCGGTGTCACTGTGGCCGCCATTACACGCCGCCTGCTGCTCGACTGGTCCTTCTACTCGTCGCTCGTCATCCGCGAGCTCACGCTCAGGTCGGTGTCGCTATGGCCGCCATTACACGCCGCCTGCTGCTCGACTGGTCCTTCTACTCGTCGCTCGTCATCCGCGAGCTCACGCTCAGGTCGGTGTCGCTATGGCCGCCATTACACGCCGCCTGCTGCTCGACTGGTCCTTCTACTCGTCGACCGTCCGAACTGAATGACAGGAATGGAGGACCAAAAACTTTATAGTTTTTGGTCCTCCATTCCTGTCATTCAGTTTTATAGTATAGTTTTCAGGACGTTTGAACTATACTCATGTATACCAGAGCGCGGATGATTATAAAAATCATCATCATCGTTATCATCTCAGCCACATGACACAGCTGGGTATAGACCTCGCCCAAGGATCTCCACGACGATTGGTCCTGCGCTCTCCGTATCTAGCGGTTTCCCGCGACCTTTACCAGATCGTCGCTCCACCTTGTCGGGGGCCTACCCACGGAGCCAGACGGAAGCCTTCGACGGTCGCCAGTCCAGAACCGCCCCGCCCCAACGGCCATCAAATCTTCTCGCTGTGTGTCCCGCCCACTCCCACTTCGGCTGAGCAATCCCTCAAGCTATGTCGGTTACTTTAGTTGTTTCGCTTAACTTCAAACGCGGATAAAAACAATTCTGAGACTTTTTTGAGATTTTGGTGTCAAAAGAAAAGGAAAAAAATGGTTTTAAACAATTTTATCAGTTGTGTTGTGTCCGCATGTTTCTTGAGAAATAAGCCGTCAAAATCATAATATTTTTCCTAAGTCACATAGATGACAGTTTTTTTTCAAATGTAGTTAAGTCCATGAGAGCCAATCAGGTGATTGCGTTTGTTCAACATGGCCGTCAGTCGAAGTAAAGTACTCCAGATAAATCCGTATCTATTAAATCAAAATTCTATAAATCCAGGGCGCTAATTGTCTAATTTTTAATCTATCGCAATCCCTTTCAATTCGTAATTTGAAAGTAATTCAGGCCGTCACTATTTGACATTTGAAAGGGATTGTGATCGGAACGCGTTTTAAAAGGTATGGAATAAACGAAATTGAACTGTCTAAGCAATATGACAGACGAAAATATGACAATCACAATACCTCTGAAAGGGATTGTGATAGATTTTAAATTAGACAATTAGGGGCAGATCGGATTTTTTCAAAGATAGATAATTGCATGCCATTATCAGCCGTTCCCAATAACCTATCATTAGTAACAGATAGGGTTACTATAGTTTGGTTGCTTAGTTATTTCTGTTAAATTACAGGAAATAACAAAGATTGCCTAGCAACTGAACCACAGTTGGCATATCTCTTACTGAGGGTAGATTATTGGGAATGGCCGTTAATCAAATGAAGGTGAATCCAATCTTAATATTACATTTTTGAAAGAATAAGTGGTTAAAAAACTGAAATGGATCGTTTCTGGTGCCATTATAAAAAATACTACCTTTTAATTCATGAAATTAAGACTTAACACTTTTTTTACATACAGGGTAGAGTGGATTTATCCGAATTTGAAGTTAAGCGACTCAGTGATCCTACGGGGTGACCAGTTCCTTAATTGTCTAATTTTAAAATCTATCATAATCCCTTTGAAAGGTATTGTGATTGTGATAATCATTTATAGAATTGTGTAACTTATAGTCGCAATCCCTTTCGGAACGAATTATGTTCTAAATAACACTTCTCCATACATTTGAAAGATATTTTCGTCTGTCACTTTCCTAGACAGTTCAGTTTCGTTCATTCAATACCTTTCAAAACGCGTTCTGATCACAATCCCTATTAAATATCAAATAGTGACGGCCTGAAGTATGTGAATATCTTTCAAATGACGAATTGAAAGGGATTGCGTTAGATTTTAAAATTAGACAATTAGACAAAAACCAGGGGTGGTTGGTGGACCTTGAGCCTTCTTAAGAGATCGATAGTTAGCAACCACATTTCACAGCCGTAAGTCATCAGTCACACACACTGGTCATAGACTTGAAAAGTATAGAATTCTTTAAAAACAACGAATTAATTTATTTTTCCGTCAAAATTAACCTTAAAAATTATGTTATCGCAGGTCGGCGGCATCGTTCGGGTCGTTCCACCTGATTCGATTGTTGTACGATGAATACGTGTCGTACCTGATCGAGCGCCGAGTGGCCGCGCACCATCGCGCGCCGCCCATCTCCGTCATGACCCGCCCCAAGGTACGTGTAATGTAATGTCTAGCGATTCGATGGTATCACCGTCGCCATGTTATGTAAGGTTGTCGCCTCGTAGGGCGGCGGTGACGGGACGTTAAATGATACTCGTAGTCATGGTAGAAGTCTAATCCTAGTTTAAGTATTTATACTAAACACAAGTCACGTGCCTATAGGCAGAGATGCCTAGACCTTTAGGGGAAGATTTTTTATCGAATATCATTTCGTCGTATTCGTATGAGACATATGTACTGAGAAACTTCGAAAGCGCGATTCATGTTTCCATACAAATTCTCGTTTCTGTCTTGACGTAGGTAGGTGTGACGTCATGCTTGCGCGTCGTGTGTTTTAAACTAATCTCTTTTGGAAAGAAAAATCGCAAAAAAGGAAAGTATAGAAACATGGCTAAAGCTTATCTTTAATTTTCAGTCAATGCACAATGAATCGGTTTAAAATGGCTGCTTATTTCTATAATATAGGATGACGAAGAGGAATCCGGCGGGGAAGGGGCCGGCGAGGCGGACGACGAGGACCCGGACTGGGAGTGGGAGGATGACGAAGATGAAGATGACGACCCGCCCGCCGACAAGAAGCCCAAGAACGATTAGACGCCTCAGGTAACCCTCACACCGTGCAGAACATCATACTGTACACAAATAATAATTGAGTGACAGAAGTTGCACTTTGCAAAATAATTTACGGCCTGTTCGCCACAAACTGCTAAGTTCTGGATAGCTTTCACTTGTAAGATAATTTGTCATATTCTTTCATTTTACAAAGTGTGAAAAGATCTACCTTAAAGCTATTCAGAACTTATCTGTTGGTCGTGAAACCGGCTCTTAAGATAAATAGCGACAGAAGTGTAATTCAGGTCGCGAAGCGCTCCCAAACGTTATTTTTTTATGGTACAGCAACAGAATACAAATCGTAGCTTACGTCTAACAACTCATGAAACAATAAATCTTGTTAAATTTGCATTCCGATAATAGCTGAACACGACATTTGCTTCAATAAGTTGCCGCTGTTTCTAATCTCGTAGCTCTTACCCTTCTTGAGGACTTTTCAGTCAGCCCGAATGATTTCGTCTATGTACAAAAATGTCTATCGACTACTCAATGTTATTACACAGTTTGTATATGCCTTACAATCTCCATTTGTTCATATCAATGTCTATAGCAATACTAATTTGAAAACAATTATATTACGCAGGTATTTCGCGACAGCAACGTCACCTTTGCTCGTACAGACGTCGATCATCAACAAAAATAATAAATACATTCAATATCTTAGTTAATCGCTCAATATTACTCTAAGAACTTGAAAACTTATATTAACCATTACATTCGCTGCATCGTCTTTTAAGTTTGTGTACGGTCAATTCTAATTATTCACTTGAAACTATTAAAACGAAGTGCATAGGGTTACTGAATTCTCATTGACTTGACCGTGCACAATATAAAAAAAATACATTTCCATACTCATGCAGATATTTAAGTATATTTTAAACTTAATCTACCAAAGCATTTTATAGTTCCACATATCATACTCTAAGTACTTTCGGTAGTCAGAAGTTTGAATCGGAATTGAATTGATGATAGAAAAAAAAAACACGAGTGATAGTAAATAAGGTAAAGTAAATATAAATGTTATGAGTGTAGCACCTACGTGTTAATATTACCACGAATTTATTGAGATGGAAAAGACTTGGCCTAAAAATATACGGATACTGATAATTTTTGCTTATGGAAGACCCATGGATGTAGATACCCGATATTTGTAGAAAGTAGTAATAATGACCAAGATATTTTATACGGTAGCCTCGTTTATTAGGTCATTAGAAGCAGAATCATTGATGTACTTAGGATTTTTTATGGTAATCGTTTATCTAGACATGACTGTTATTTAAAATGTCTAACGTCTCTAAATGATAAGGTTGCTGGTGTAAGCCATTGTAGTAACTTCATCATTGCAGTATGTAACATTTAATGTGTCGTTTAGATTTCCAGACATGCTTATACATTACCCAGCATGTACTTTTCTGATTGACTTGCAGTTGGTGTCAAAATATGTTGTAAATAATCTCCGCACCAGGCATCTAATTAACAAGTTATTAAAAACATTGGAGATACATATCATTCCATTGTATAAATTACTGCACTTTGTATTTATGTTAGTAAACGCACGATATAATTGCCTGGAAATGTTGTAACGAAAGTATACCAAAGACATTACTGTTTCTACTATAATAGTAAACAGCCTGTATATAGATTTCCTTTCATATTACCCCCAACATTTACCTCATCTAAGGAGTGAGTGGCAGTATTTGGAATGTCATAATAACTTTGTCACTTTGTCATCCTTTGCAATTTCTTACATATTTGCATGGGACTAGCTACTAAGTAAAATTTAGCTCAAGATTATATAATATACTTGCTTGTGTAGGTTTGGTTAGCGGTTAGTGTTAGCCCGTTATCATTGTGTAGTACTTTAATTTGAAGAATAGGGCAATTATTTATCTAAATTATTGATTTTCGTCGTAAATTGTAGTGTTTAACAGTAATAATTATTGTCATAACTAAATCTGCACTTGTTTTAGTGATAAGGGTCAAACCATAATCCATTTAGTGGTTATTTGCATAACACTCCTTTATTTTAACAATGTTTCCATTATTTTAATGTAATTATTGTAGTCGTTTTATTTTCACACAAATATCTGTACATCGTTTTGAAACGCTAAGTCGTTTAGTAGCTGTTTACGTTGATTAATGTTTCACGTGCATTATTTATAGATTATAAAAGTCGTAACTGTTATCTATGGCCTAAGTCGGTGTTTCTCAAATGTTAATCTAATTAGTAAATATGATATAAGATTTTCGTGAATTAACGAAAGATTGTGTTAATGTGGTAACTAAAATACCAAAGTATGTTGCAATTTATCAAACACAAAGTTATTTTGACTACGACACTAACTAATCACGTCATTGTCCGTGATCATGTAGTGTTGCGCAAGTGTCATATTATAGTAATCATAATAGATAAGTATATTGTGAAAAAGTGGACATGGAATGCATATTATTTTCTTCCCCCACTTTGACATAATTTACTTAATTTCTTTTATCAACTTATTTTTTGAAGATTTATTTATATTGTTTGTTTTGTTTGCATAACCACACTTGAATCTATATTTTTATATTTCTGGTATAAAATAGCAGATAAAAACTGCCTTATCGTTGCCTTAAAACAGTACATATACCTCTTATTGCCACGTTATGTATTTGGTGAATACTAATAGGTTGTGTTTCAGAGCAAATAAGTGCTAACAGAAGTTGTGATTAATTTGGATTTGGGATAAATTGAGTATATTCGATCCATTTTCGTATGAACATATAAATTATGTAGTTTGGCTAAACATGCGTAATCTATCAATTTTGACAATAGTCTCGTGCTCATTGGATTTCAGAAGGAGGAGCCTTAAATTTGTTACTAAAGTTAGTAATTAAAGGCGACAGGAAATTATATTTCTTTATTGTGAAAAATAATCAGGTATGCAATGTTGGCCTGTCAGTGCCTACAAATTATAGGGAAGTAAATAGTTTATTTTTAAAGTAATAAGGAACATAGTTATTTCATTCGTCAAAATGCCTTCATTGAGTAGGGTATGTATTATTATTAGACTCTTAAATTATTTTTGTCAGTTATATTGGAAAGGTTTATTTATATTTTTGCATTATGTATATCGCGGAATTGCACTAGGTATATAAGATATAAATGTTGTGTAAACTGTGGATGTTACTCAGTTTTCTTGCGGTTAAGAATTTGGAAAAGTTATTTAAGAAAATTTCGTCCTCATATAGTCGGTATGTATATCTAAGGTAAAATCATCGAGTAACATTCACACTGAATGTGTCAAGACCATATAACCCCTAGAAGTAAGGTATTCATATTGAGTGTCTTTACAATTTATGAGCGAACTGTAGCTGGACTTGTTATACGTAAAGGGTTACTTTAAAATATTTGTATTTTTTGTTATGTTAAGTTCTGACCAACTATATTAAGTTAGATTTGCGCGGAATAGTTCGATTCTCCGCTCCTAGAGATGGAGGGACAAAGTATGTCACCAGCTTCGTCAAATACTCAAAACCGGTTATTACGATATTCTGCTATAAAATATATCCTACATCGGGTTTGTTAACGTTGTTGTGCAATTATTGTGGATACAAGCGAATACCATTACATTGTACTTATTGCAAAAGTAAATCGATAAAAAGGTAAAAAAATAAATTTTGTTACATAGCTTTTTTGTTATTAACTGTGTACGATCAACAGTATGTCTTAGCATAATATTATTTATCCAATAGATTTGATAATTAAAACTAATAAAATACCAATCGATTTGATGAATGACAGTTCTATAAAGGCTAATGTGCTGCTGAAGGAACATTGTATAGGTATTTTGTTCATGCTTATAGAGCCTCACTCACTCTCGACAGTCGATTCTAGTTCTATTTTAAGGTAACCCTATCTACAAGCATATCTGATAAGAACATTGTAAACCTATCGATTATTTTTCTTTCCTAGCCTTGCAGCAAGACTTAGAAAGACTTGAAATTCGATCTTCTACAAAATCCGTTCACTACGGTAGTTTGGAATCTGACACGTCATGAGCTTATATATCTACTTTTGTACCAATTTAGATAAGCGTCTAAGATTTGTTCCATTATCAGATGTTTAAATTGAGCAACGAATTCTATGGACTTCATTCCTGCTGTAATTTCATGTCTAATGGATCCATGCGGCCCTATTCCACTCGTCCTAAGGTTCTAGTCAACGCGGAAGCAGGAGTGTAGTCCATAAACATGGGAGTGACTATGTTAGCGCGTAAGTGACGTATAACTGTTGTATAATTAAGGACCGACCAAGCGTCGCTATATTATGTATGCAGGGATGGGGGATGATTTAAATGTCTGAAAGTAAACCTAGTCATGTGTTTATATGGATGTTTTATTTATCGATACCATTTAGTGATACGTCAACAATTTGGTGATAGGATTCTATTAAAACCAGGAAAATATTAGGAAATAAAACAATTTAGTTTCTCATCATAAATATTATTTCAACATTCCGTATAGCCTAAATTAACGTACAATATGAGGCGGCCGCAACGACGAATACCAATTAAAATAATATTTACAGAGGAGTTTAACTCTAAAGTAATACCTATACGAATTGCACACTGCCACGGCGGCCGCCGCCGTGAGCCTTCTTAGGATGTGCATCTGGATATTCAGTAAATAATTATTTTTAATTTATGGTTTGATCCAAAAATTAAAATCATGGCCAATTTATAAAATGTTACTCGTGTCTAACTTTAGCGAGATGTTTGAAATAAGTAAATCACATTTTTAAATTCTGTCAAGCAAAGTCGCTAAATGTACACAAAACTTGACTAAAAAAACATTCAATCCAGATACACATCGACACAAGAATGCAAGTCATACAAATAATTATATCAACCATTAAAAATAAATGTCCCTTACTCCACAACTTGATTATTTTACATAATAATAACAAACATAAGACAATACAAACGTGTCAAAGTAGTGGTGAGGATGGGCTATAATAAAAATATATTCAATCAGTAATATGAAACCCTAACAATATTAATTTGATATAAAAATATCAATAATATAACAAAGTAAAATTACATTAGTATAATTCACTAAACATTGCATTAGGACAATAAATGGCAGTAATTGAAAAAACAACTTACGTTACGACTCGGCATGAGCGAGCCCTAATCACCAAGATATGGAGTAAGCTAAAACATACTTTATACAAAACGATACCAAAACATTAATCTGACGAGATATTTTATAAATACATTAGATTCGAAAGGAACGATACATTCGGTCATTTTATTTCCTCCTTACGAATGACAAAGATAATGCAGTGTGTGTTGTGAACTTTGCAGTATATTACAACTAAAATATAAACCAGACCTTATAAAAATCGGTTCCAACATTTTTACTTCTTTTTCTCAATAACTTCTTTGGTTCGACATCTAGCCTAAGCTAACAGTAAAAGACGTAATCTAACAATGCTAGCATTAAACTAAACCGAGGTTTAACACTAAATAACGGCCAAATTTTTTTGTAGTCGGAACCGGCTGTCGGATCGAAAACCCAAAGAGAAATGGAAATCTCGCTTCGAAAAGCAACAATATGTAAAAAGGACCTTATTACCGTTAATCATTTTGGAATAGGCTTTTAAGTCATTCAATAATGGAATGAGATATAGTTCTTGTAAACATATTATTGCTGTCGATAGTAAATGAGTTAGAAGTTTACAGTGGGGGTAAACGATGAGATTTTCGATTTATCATGGGGTTTGCGTGCAGTGTTCGGGTGAAGAAGGCGTTCATATGGCGAGTGCGGCGGAGCGCTTGTCGCGGCTCTTGTTGCGCGCTACCGTACGCGCCTTCGACGCCGCGCTGTTCTGGAGATGCTGTAAATACATTTTAGGGATAAGCTAATTGTTCTGCTAACTTATAATGGCCTCTTGGGCTAAGCGTATGCTGGCGCGCCATGTTCCAGTGAGTGAGCTGAGCTGCTATACGACTGTATAGCGGCTCATTCGCAGAAACATGGCTATTCTCTTTGTCTCTTATCTATAAGGATTAGTGTAGTGGCCAACCCTGGAGTTCATGAGGCCTCTGACTAGGCAGATCTACGGGTAATACCACTTGCCCGTGGTCCTACTAGTAGCATTACGCAGTAGTAGATAGTGCAATCTTGCAGCTAAATCTTCAGTCTCAGTATTTGCAAGATTTAAAAGATCTAATCTTGCAAGATCTCGGTATTTTGCGAGATCTTGCAAATATATGAATTGTTTTTAATTAATATAAGTATTATGTTGAAACTTCGTAAAGTTATTATTCTATTTCTAAATATTGATACGTTCATTTTAAAAAATATATATGGATTATTTTGAAAAAAAAAAAAAATCTAAGAAAACAACATAATAATGTTGAGGCTTTCGGGGCGTGCGGGGCCAGCGCGGGCAGGCCGCCGCCCAGCGCCGCATGATGATGATGAAGCACTCGGTCAGTAGCATAGACTCACCCGCTGCAGCTTGTTGAGGCGTTGCGCGGGCGCGAGCACCGCGGGCGCCTGCGCCAGCCGCAGCGCGCGGCGCAGCGCGGGCGCGTGCGGGGCCAGCGCGGGCAGGCCGCCGCCCAGCGCCGCATGATGATGATGAAGCACTCGGTCAGTAGCATAGACTCACCCGCTGCAGCTTGTTGAGGCGTTGCGCGGGCGCGAGCACCGCGGGCGCCTGCGCCAGCCGCAGCGCGCGGCGCAGCGCGGGCGCGTGCGGGGCCAGCGCGGGCAGGCCGCCGCCCAGCGCCGCATGATGATGATGAAGCACTCGGTCAGTAGCATAGACTCACCCGCTGCAGCTTGTTGAGGCGTTGCGCGGGCGCGAGCACCGCGGGCGCCTGCGCCAGCCGCAGCGCGCGGCGCAGCGCGGGCGCGTGCGGGGCCAGCGCGGGCAGGCCGCCGCCCAGCGCCGCATGATGATGATGAAGCACTCGGTCAGTAGCATAGACTCACCCGCTGCAGCTTGTTGAGGCGTTGCGCGGGCGCGAGCACCGCGGGCGCCTGCGCCAGCCGCAGCGCGCGGCGCAGCGCGGGCGCGTGCGGGGCCAGCGCGGGCAGGCCGCCGCCCAGCGCCGCATGATGATGATGAAGCACTCGGTCAGTAGCATAGACTCACCCGCTGCAGCTTGTTGAGGCGTTGCGCGGGCGCGAGCACCGCGGGCGCCTGCGCCAGCCGCAGCGCGCGGCGCAGCGCGGGCGCGTGCGGGGCCAGCGCGGGCAGGCCGCCGCCCAGCGCCGCATGATGATGATGAAGCACTCGGTCAGTAGCATAGACTCACCCGCTGCAGCTTGTTGAGGCGTTGCGCGGGCGCGAGCACCGCGGGCGCCTGCGCCAGCCGCAGCGCGCGGCGCAGCGCGGGCGCGTGCGGGGCCAGCGCGGGCAGGCCGCCGCCCAGCGCCGCATGATGATGATGAAGCACTCGGTCAGTAGCATAGACTCACCCGCTGCAGCTTGTTGAGGCGTTGCGCGGGCGCGAGCACCGCGGGCGCCTGCGCCAGCCGCAGCGCGCGGCGCAGCGCGGGCGCGTGCGGGGCCAGCGCGGGCAGGCCGCCGCCCAGCGCCGCAGCCAGCGCGCCGTACGCGCCGCGCGTGGCCCACGTGTCGCACACCACGCTCTCCGTGCCCACGCGCACGCTCAGCTCCGGGACCTCGTCCTCCTGAGGGTACCACGTACACACTCGGTCATTTCACTCGACACCACCAGGGGGTGTCGTTTGTTTTTTTAATGCTCGACGGAAAGACTCTTAGCCTTCATCATTTATTTGCAAGCAAACACGGTACAAAAGCTGTTACAGAGTTTATTTTATAATATGATCACGCGTTGGACCAGGTACTGGCACGCAAATATAAGTATTACACCAATTAGCGGAATTGAAAATATTATTATAGAATAATGAAGAAAATATTAGACTAATACAATAATTAAAATGATGTCAATTAATGTCACCTAGTTATTAAATGTCATAGGTATTACATTAGGTATGTCAGTTTAAGATTTCAACAATAGGCTCCAATGCTCCAATGCTCTAACCGCTGGATTGGACCGGATTTCCAAAGGTCGCGGGTTCGATTCCCGTCTGAGAATTCACTTGTGGCCGAGTTAATTTTTTCCAATATTTTTCTATTTAAAATTTACCACCAGTAAAAGATGTTTTTTTTAAATTCTGGTACATATTTGCTGAAAAATATCAAATTAAAAATTCAATATTTAAATAGCGCGCCAAAACGCTACTCTGACAATATGGCGCTGCAATGGGTTCGGTGACGTCACTTCTTTAATGTCCTTAGGTAGTTTTTTAAAGATTTTTATTGCCATTGGAAAGGCGTTCTGACTATTTATTTATTTATTTAGGAAACAAACAGTCATACAGAGATATTGACAAAAACAAAATATCATGTTCTTATAGACCTAATAGTCCCATAAAGCATAATAATACGGTACATACAGTTTTAAAGTAATTGGAAAAGTAAACAACAAAAAGGTATTTAAATTAACAATAATTTAAGGTTGGAAAGTTAAAGTACTAGTATAGTATTATATTATATTCTGTGGTTGTAATAATTTGGCAAGAAACAAAAAAATAGAAACAATTATAGCAAAGTTGTTGACATTCTAGTGTGAAGCAGCCTTCTATAAACAGTTAGGCTATTGCAAAAAATATCAATATGATCAAACATTTTGCAGTATACGTCGACACTACGACGAAAGAAGTTATTACTGGTATACACGGATTTGTACGCAGGATTGACAAATAATTTTTGTGAGCGAGAGCTGGATCGGGGTACTCTTATACAAATTTTTTCTAAAATGTGAGGGGAGTCGATGAAGTTATTCAAGATTTTAAATAGAAAAATTTGATCAAACATTATTCGTCGGTTCTCAAGAGTAGTCACTGAGTGACGCCTAAGTGAGTCTTCATATGTTACGTGGTCATGATTTTCACGGAAGTCCAAATTTTTTATGAATTTTTTCTGCACTCTTTCTATGCGGCCAATATGACAGGCATAAAAAGGGCTCCATATAATACAAGCAAAATCAAGGATTGAACGAACAAAACTAAAATATAGTAGCTTAAGGGTATGCGATTGCTTAAAAGGCTTTGAAACTCTAAGAATAAAACCCAGTTGTCGGAAAGCTTTGTTGACTATATTATCAATGTGTAAGTTAAAGGATAGACCAGAGTCCATTAGGATACCTAAATCACGAATTGACGTGACTCGAGCTAGCGACGAGTTATTAATTGTATAATCAAAGTTGATGGGGTTGGTTTTGCGTGTGTAGGAAATGACAGAGCATTTATCCAGATTTAGAAATAATTGATTGGACGAGCAGTATTCCGTTAAGCGCTCTATATCAGATTGCAAACGTAAACAATAATCGTACCCTTCCACTATTCTAAAAAATTTTGCGTCATCAGCATATAATAGAAAATTTGAGTTTTGGACAATTTTTTCGATATCGTTTATGTATATAATAAATAATAATGGCCCAATATGGGATCCCTGAGGAATTCCTGATGGAATATCAAGGAATCTTGATACAAAGCCCTTAACAGCAACCGCCTGAGAACGATTCTTGACATACGAATCTAACCATCGGAGCAGATCGCCGTGGATTCCGATAGTCCAAAGCTTTTCAATAAGCAGATCATGATTAATTTTGTCGAATGCTTTTGAAAAATCGGAATACACGACATCTACTTGTTTTTTCCTGTCCAAAGCATCCACCAAAAAACTTGTAAAAGTAAGCATATTCGTTTCTACCGAGCGTCCCTTACAAAAACCATGTTGATTGACATTAATGTGATTCTTTAGTACACAGGTGAGCTTACTTGTGATAATTTTTTCAAAAACCTTGCCGAATATGTTTGTTTTAGATATAGGTCGATATTGAGAAACATCATTTATATTATCATTTTTAGGTATAGGAGTGATAAGAGCAAGTTTCCATGCAGATGGAAAGATACCCAATTCCAAAGATTTTTGGTAAATAAAACACAAAGGTGTCGATAATTGTTTAGCGCAGTTTCTTATAAATAAGGGGTGTATGCCATCGTGCCCAGCTCCTTTGTTAGTGTCAATACTTTTAAGCTCTTTGTAAATAGCCTCAGCAGTAATGGTCAAGTTCGAAAGACTGACTGGGGAGTTAAGCGGGGGACAATTGAGATCATAGGAAGCTGGTCGTGGTACACTTCGAACAAAAACAGAGTTAAAATATTCATTAAATATGTTGCATGTATCCTCTCCATTACTAGAAACCCGCTGATTAAAAGTCACCGTTTGAGGAACATGATTGGATGGTAATTTTGATTTAACATATCGCCAGAACAGTTTAGGACATTTTTTTATATTGTCCTCACTCATCTGAATAAAATTATGGTACACGATATTCTGAAGCCTAGACTCTCTCTTACGAAGTGTAGAAAATACTTGGTAATCTAAGGGATTACCATAACGTTTCCACTTAGCATGATATTTCTTTTTTTCTCTTGACAATTTTATAAGGGGTATAGTATACCATGACGGATAACGAGCATAGTTAATTACTTTACGAGTAGGAATATGTTTTTTAATTAGGGTATTTATTATATCATAAAAAGTCTTGACTAAAGAATCTATGTTGTTACAAGTGGATAATTCAGAACACCAATCTATGGCCGACATTTCAACTCGAATCGCATCGTAATCGGCTTTGTAAAAAAGTTTTGTATATGTTATGTTACCTGATAATGGGGAATATGCTTCGAGGTTTAAATTAATTACCAAGGATTTATGGTGCGCATCCTCAGCCGTCAGAGGGCTACCACAGGTGAGAACGTTACACGTTGAATTACAAAATACCAAATCTAGTAATCTCTTATTTAAGTTGAATGAAGAGTTAAATTGTTTGAGACTCGTAAAACTCATGAAATCTGCTGTCAGCTGAACAAGGGAATTAGTATTCGAATGCATTACCATTGAATTCGAAATCAGATCAAAGTACCAATCGGCGTATGTTACATTAAAGTCACCTGTAATTAGAAAGATATCGTTTGGAAATTGTTGTATTAAATTACTAATAGATTCAAAAACCATACACAATTCAGTTTCGTGTCGATTACTATGTGGTTGCTGCGTATGCAAATGTGTAAACATTTAGAGCTATGCATGTGGGTAGGTGTAACAGTACCATGGCGTATAGGAATACTCACCCATAAGTAATCCAGAGATGGGTGTGCACTCCACTCAGGTCGTGGTATGGGGTTTAAACTCTGACGAATGGCAATAGCTACACCTCCGCCCCTGTCCGCACTAACCGCTGAGGAATTCCTATCACTACGAAACACTTGGTATCTATCGTCAAAATACTCTGGGCTGTGAAATCTATCGTTAAGCCAGGTTTCACTTATGCAATAAACATCAACTATACAGGTTAAAGACACTGTTGGATATATAAGTCTATTTGGATATCTTATTTATATATTATTATACTTAAAGATCATGTCACTCTTCTTATAAAAAATGCTTGGGTGTGATTTAACAAAGTTACATATTTCAAATATACTAGGGTACTCAAAGGTACTGATAACAACTTCAGTTGTATAAAATAAGGCTTGCAGCTCATCATACGAGACAGGTTACAGATAGAGCGAATGTATTGTTTTTGGGCGATAAAAACGCGATCTATGTCAACCGAGTTGCCCCAGACTACCATTCCATATCTTATGATGGAGGCCACATATCCATGATATGCTAATAAGGTTGTTTTTAAGTCAGTAACGTTTATGAGTCGCCATAGCACATATGAAGAGCTATTAACCTTACTACTCATGTTGTACATGCGACTTCCAGGTAAGGTTTTTACCAATGATAATTCCTAAAAACTTAACCTCCTTACTTTCACCAATCATTTGAGCATCGTTTTCTACTGAGAGTTGACTGAACTTATTATTTCGTTGATTGTGAAATTGTAAGTATATTGTTTTAGATACGTTAATTCTTAAATTATTTTGGGTAAGTCAGTTTATAATATTAGACACAGTCTCATTAATTTCTTTATAATATTCATTCAGACTTCGCTGTATTGACAACTACAGGCCGATCTCTATTTTGCCTGCTGTCTCTAAGATATTGGAACGTCTTATTTATAATCGTTTGGTCAATTTTATGGACAAGTATAACTTGATCTCAGACTCTCAATTTGGTTTTCGATCCGGGAAGTCAACCAGTGATGCTATAATAGAAGTTACCGACTTCATTGCTTCGAATTTGGATCAAGGAAACAAGTGCATAGGGATTTTCTTAGATCTACCAAGAGCCTTTGATACGGTGTCTATTCCTCTTCTTTTGGAAAAGCTTGAGTGTATGGGTATACGAGGTTTGGAATTGAGTCTCTTTCGTGATTACCTGTCAAACCGAGTGCAATGTGTCAGTATTGAGGGACAGAACAGCAGTTTTTTAAATGTTGAATATGGTGTGCCGCAGGGGAGTGTTCTTGGGCCCATTTTGTTCCTAATATATGAGTCTACGTCTTCCGCATGGCAAATTAATCTGTTTCGCTGATGACACTGCGCTCCTGTTTTCTGCGAAAACGTGGACTGGTGTTTATGATGCCGCACAAAATGGATTCAATGACGTATCCCTGTGGCTTCGCCAAAATATTTTAACATTGAATGCTCAGAAAACTAAATTTATCACGTTCACTATAAGAGATTCAGGTCTTTCTCCGACAGAATTAACTTTGAAGGCGCATTGTGATCTCACTTCTGACATATGCTTGTGTGCAAGATTGGAGAAAGCTGATACTGTTATGTAGGTACCTTGGCATAATTATAGATTACAATCTGTCATTTAAATATCACATCACACTTTTAGTTAATAGGCTCCATAAACTAAAATACGTTTTTAAAAAATTACATGTAGCAAACTTTAGCCTTCTTAGGAATATCTACTTGTCGCTATGTCAGTCTGTATTAACCTATGGTACTATAGCTTGGGGTGGTGCTGCCAAATTAACTCTACTAATGGTAGAAATAGCACAGAGGTTCATCTTAAAAGTCATGACCTCTCGTCCTATTTACTATCCCACAGCTCTCGTCTTTAATGATTGTGATGTGTTATCCGTTAGACAACTCTTTGTATTGCAGGTGATGCTCAAACAACACTCCCTTTTACAATATAACAAAAGTATAACAGCCAAACGTCTAAGTTACAAAGTATGCCCATCCATAGCTACCAAACACGAATTCGCGCAAAGATTCTTTCACTTTCTCGGCCCATTTCTTTACAATAAAGTCAATAAATTAAATTAAATATATCACCTAATGAAGTTAAAACGCTGTAATTGTATGGATAAAATCATTGTGTTATGATGAAATTGAAATATTTTTTAAAATATGTAGCTAATTTAACCTATAATTCCATAATATATTTTATGTAATAATACACACCCTCTCCACACACATCACACACACTCAGTTAACACACCATGAGAGAACATACTCCACACATACCTTTTTGGCAGATTTAAACATATATTATTGTTACTTTTTATTTTTTGAAGGTTGAAACATCTATAATTATTTTTGTATCCAAAAAAGAGCGCTGCACCTGAGATACAGTGTAAACTAGTTCAGGTGCAGATGTCAATTTCTAGATCTAAGATGTACTTAAGATAAGAAAATTTATCTATATTTTTGTAAGAAAAATGTGTCAATAAATAGATTATTATTATTATTATTAAAGACTGGTAAGAATTGGGTATCACAACCGATACGTCGTCTGCGAACAATGTACAGAAATGATTTGAAGCTTGAGGAAGGTGATTAATATATAACAGGAAGAGCAATGAACCAAGGATACTGCCCTGAGGAACACCGGAATAGTTATTTTTTTCTCAGATGTGTATGACTTTTCATTAAGCTGATTATCAAAATTTAAAATTTCGACGCATTGTTGTCGTTCAGATAGATAGGATCTGAGCCAGTTTTGGGCATTGCCTCTGATACCATATTTTTCACATTTTGACATGAGTATTTTGGGAGAGCAGAAATCAAATGCACATCAAAAAATACCGCTGTAACCTCTATGGATTTATTATCATAAAAGAAAGGCAAGAATTGTATTTGTGAGTTTAAAAGCTGCTAATGTTGTGAACTTGCCTTTATGTAATCCATGCTGGATTTTATCCAATATGCCTATCTTGTTTATAAAACTAGTAATTCTGTGAAACATGGCCTTTTCAAAGATCTTTGAAAATATGGTTATTTTTTAAATAGGTCTATAGTTTTCGAGTGTATGTTTATTACCCGTTTTAAGGATTGGGCTTACTACGGTTAATTTAAGTCTATCAGGAAAAAAGTCCCTGCTCAAAGGATAGATTAATTATGTGGCTTAGAACAGACGCGATTTTTTTAAGCTTTCAATTATTTTAATTATTTCTCTATCGTCCGTTGGGAATAAGAAAACACTGTCATTTACATGCTGTATATTGTCAATATTAGTAGTAGTATCTGCCTTATTAGTAGTCAAATTTATGAAATAATTATTAAATTCATTTTCAATGTCTTCAGGTTTGTCAATGTTATTATTGTTGTTTATAATTTGTTACACATATTTGTTTTTTTTTTAATTATTTTTACCCCTTATCAAGTCCCAAGATGCGCGGCATATAATATTAGATGTCAGGATATTTTGTATGTTGCTAATGTTTCTAATGTCACACATACTTCAAGACAGCAGCCAAGATATAGGTAATAGGAATCGCGCTATAGACGTTCCTTAGCTCGCCTCGCTGCGAAATACAAAGTACCAACATCGAACAGTTGGTCCCGTTCCCCAAGCACAGACGCCTAGCTCGAAGGTTTTCTCTGAATATGGTAGAAAAAGCCAGCCATCAAAAGGGAACTAACCTCGAAGTACTTGAGTATGTCGCGGAAGGTGGCCCGCTGCAGCTTGCGGTCTCGCTTGGCGCGGTACTTGTGCGAGTCGCGGGCGAGTTGCTCCAGGCGCGGGAGAACTGGCTCTATGTGGGAGTCTATCGACTGGTCCGCTTCTGATATGTGCTCATGGGCAATGGCTAGGGCTCCGCCCGCTGCCATGCGCACCTGTGAAGGATAATTACATTATAAGCATAACAATTTCTAAATTAAGAGTTTTTGAGGTCTATTTCATGTACCGTGATTTTTTTATTACCAGAGACATTTTAGAGGGTGGTCCATCCACCAATTCGAACAACTTTCATTAAGGAGCTAACAATGAAATCGCGAAAATAAACACCTGTAGTGTGTTACAATATAAGATGAGTGCGAGAAGATTTGTAAAGGAAGGCTAAAGTACGAAACAAACCCAATGATAGTCGTTCTAACACTGATTTAATTCCAAAGTAATTGTAAAAATGTAACAGCAGAATTGCGGAAACACTGTAAATATTAATACATAATTTTATTGTCTATGTGACCTACATTAGTACGTCACACGATCACACTATTTGTAGCCGTAGTCGTCCGCCGTCTGTACGTTCCTCGTACAACAGCTACTTGATCAAAATTCATTCAGAAGATCAAAATGTATAGAACAGGAAAAAATATTTTTTAATGCATGTATTTTTAGGGGCCGGTTTCAACACCGGCTGATACGTTCAGGATAGCGTCAGCATCCCCTCGCTCACCTCCAGCCCGTGCGCCTCCAGCAGCGAGGCGAGGCGCGCGACGGAGGGCGGCGCGGCCTGCAGCAGCGCCTGCGCGTGCGCCGGCGCCACCAGCGTCAGCAGCAGCGCCCACCCGTCCAGCGCGCCCGCGTGCAGCACGCCCTCTTCTATCACTGCGCCCGATACTTTCACGCTGCCGTCGCCCTGAGAAGTAGCACCGGTGGTATTAGTGGGAAATTTCGTGCTGTACAGTACCACCACAGCGTCATGAGAAGTTATATGGAGTGTGGTACCACCATCCATCCTGAATAAAGGATTAAGTGGACATTGATTGGACTAAACAGTGCAAAAAGATCCACCGATGGATCTTAACTGAAAGTTAAGTTTCAAGGACCACGGGTAACAATGACTTGCCCGTAATCCTACTGGCAGAACTACGGACAAAAAACTAATGATTTTTCTATTCACGACTACCGACCCTACGATCGAGTGTTATCGCAATATTGAAGCTTATAAGACGAATCTAGCTATACTCTACCGACATATAACGTTATCTTGATGACAATATTGGTTTAAAATGCTCTCATGCTCAAGTCTCTGGATACAAATTTTTCAATCATGAAGTTTGGGAAATGCAATATAAAATAAACAATGGATAAACAAAAAAAAAAACATACGACACGACACAGGTCTTTCCAAAGTGTTTAGTAAAATATAACAAAAATAAATATTAGTATTCAAAATTGCCATGTTTTCTTACCTTTAGATAGCTACCACTGAAGATGGTTTCGTACATTTTCATAATATCCAGAATCTCGCTGATGTCTTCCTCCAACAGGTAACAAAGCACAGCCAGAGATGAACAGCACTGAAAATAATATTTATGTTTATAACCATAGTTACGGTAAACATTTAGAAATATTCTTGGAATAACAAATGTCAAGAACAGATCTTTAGTATGATATTAAAGAAAACCAGATTAATTTGTTTTTATTATATATTTTTAAGTCTTCAAAAAAAAATACCTCCAAATGGATCACCCAATACAAAGATACACACGAAGTCAGGCTTCCTTTTTACTGCATGACTTTCAAAGCGCCCTTATGTTGCACGTAAAGCTCAATTTACATTGCGGTGGAATGGAATGGGTCCAAAAAGTCATTGGAAGACGCGCGCTTTTCAGCGACTTTAGAGCATTCCGAAAAATTTGAAGGTTAGCACAGTTGACATAAAACTCATATTTACAATTTCATTTCAAAAATTATCTACCTTCCTATTCCTTCGCAATGGAAATTGAGTCTAATAGCGGCGGTTTTCGTAGCGCAAGTGTTCTGACGTGCGCTTCACTGTACAAGTTTCCTTATCAAGATTTAAATAGTCTGTCTACTTACTTTTACTAAACTAATAATAACAGAAATCTACGACTGATGAAATATAAAAAGTATAAATGACACTCACCTCAGTGCGCGTCTCGACGGATGCGGAACGATCTACGGCGGCCGCGGCCAGCGCGGGGCGCACCTCTGACATGAATTCCTCCGAACCCTCCTCTCCAATCTGTTCATAATAAAAATAAATACCTATTCTTTACATTCGTTAATTTAAAAATATACAACCCCTAAATTACATGTATCGTTGGCTGTAAGAAAGTATGGCTAAAAGAAACAATGTATGTCCAAATCAAATAATTTCATTCAATTCACTTGTGGCCGCGTTGATTTTTTCCAATATTTTTCTATTTAAAATTTATCATAAGTAATTTCATTCAATTTCAAGACCGAGATAGACATTCAGATCCCCAGTCCCGGCCGCGGCGTACAGCGCGCCCACGTGATACTCTAGTAATGTACCTGGAGTGCGAGCAAAGGCGAGAGCGCCGCAGCGGCCTTACGCTCGGCGTCCCGGCCGCGGCGTATAGCGCGAGCGACGATGTCTGCGAGCGTGGCGCGCTGGTTGGCGAGTAGCGCGCCCACATGGCGGCGTTGCAGCGCGCTGCGAAGCGCCACTAGCGCTGCAGCGCGGGCCTGCGCCGCACGGGCCGTCAGGCTGTCTATGATCTCCATAACCTTCTCATCGAACTTCTCGATCTCGCTTTCGATGGCTGTCAAATTAACGTGTCGTTAAAAATAATTTTGTGAAAAGGCTTATTTTCAAAACATAGTCTTTGAACTGAATTCGAGTTCTGAAGCTTAATTACTTGTGTTATGGATCTTAAAACCAATACAAGTTTCTATTGTGTGAGTAAAAAGGCAATTAAATATTAATTTCCATAACACTGATATCCCATAGCGATGGAGAGGTATCTTTTAGCAAGCACTTATTTATTTGGCAAACTAAACACCAAATAGGCAAATTGTATGATGTGTCAAATACGAGTACCTATTTAGAGTTCTTTTTTCGATTAGCTAATTTTGATACAAAAGATTCAAATAAAGTGTTTTATTTACATCTATAAAACACCTGTAAAAGTTGAGTAAAATAACAATTGTTATTAAGCAACATGTTGTTTTTGTGGCCTTTGAATGGCGTTCGTACACACTATGTTATAATTATTCTTATCTTCAAACTGTGGAAACAAGTTATATAATATACTTTGAAGACGCGACGAGACGCTGACGACGCCGACGTTTCTTACGTCACTCACGTAACAAGCAAAAAACGTCAGTTAGCGTCAATTTGGTTGCGACCAAATTGCATGTTATTAATAGCTATAACACATGACATCACTACAGCCTTAAAATTATGGCCTTTTATGATTGATTGCGGTCGGTGTGCTGAGTCATCTGAGTAGATCACTGTTCCACACTTCTTCATGGAAAATATTTCAAATATTTTCCTTTTGTTGACTTCCTTTACCATAAGCATATAGGGCAGAGTAGAAAATGGTCAGGTTATGGCCGCTTGGACCCTAAACACTATGCAAATAAGGATTTAATCGAAGTGGCCACAACTGAGACTTAGAGTGCTCACAACAAGGTAGTTAACAAAGATACCCTACTTAACAAAGATATCAGAAAACATGAAATGAAATGTGACCTCAAACTATTAAATAGGTTCTTAGTTACTTCATAATATTATTGACAATAAATGCTCAAATTAATTAAAGAATTATGATATGCATGTCAAAGTCAAAGTCAAAGTCAAAGATTTTTATTCAAATAGACTTATAAATAAGTTTTTCGAATAGTCCAACATTTTTTTCCCTACCAGCCATTCAGGAGATGCATACAGAAGATGACTAATTACAGTAATGATTATGTATTATATTAGATAGAAATGAGGTAAATGTTAGCATGACAAACTTTAATTACATTTTTAGTAACACGGGCCCTAAGCATCCGACCGAGCATAACACTATCATGCTTACAATATTACTTTGATATTTTACTAGATTACACTGAGGAAACAGTAAAAAAATAATATAATTTATTTAACCTTTCAGGGTCCAATAGATATTCTATTGTTCTCTGGACACCGGTGTCCGGTTCGGGTTTGATGAATTATAATCAGTATTTTAATTTAGAGAAAAATAGTTTCAGTAACAAAATAATATTATATAGCCAATTGACAAACAAATGCGGCATGCACATGTTGGCCTTCATTATAGTGTAAAGGTTGTCGACTTTCAACCATTCAACATGTCACTTGTAATATAACTCATATCATAACAGCTACAATACAATAAGATAGTAAAAACACTGTGCAGGCAGTGCAAAACTCCACCTTTAGTACCATTATTCTGGGCTGGGAGCCAGTTCATTTAGTGTCAGATAACATCATAGTTTTATTTTCTGATTAAATCTTAAGTTAGTGCTTGAATATAGGCTGTTGATCTCACAAAAGTATCAATTTATTAGTTTAATATAATTATTTACCTTCATCATGGTTGCTCTTGGAGTCGGACTGCACTGAGATCTCCGAGCAGTTGTCATTGGTCATGTCAATGCCCGCATCCTCATCAGACGATGCAGGTTGTTCTGTTCTGTAATTTTCTGTAAATAACATAGTAGAAAAAATAATTAATGTTGGAAACCGCTATTGGTATAAACCTTTCGCTGGCAATGAACGAGATACAATAGAATTTTTATTGTTATAAGTAATAATATCTCTGCTTGCCAATACAGGGGATAAGGAATCTCTGGAAAGGTTAAAACGCAGAAGTAGGTAGGGTAGTACAAATTACACACATCAAAAGTGTCAAGGGAATCAAGTTAGTTTTAGAGAATCACCGCTATAGATGATTATTATATTAACTTTTTTGAATCAGTAATAATTCTTTTTTGTAAATTTCATTACTACAATAAGGAAATAAAGTAAGAAGCCAGACTACATTTGATAAATATTTATTGGATATTCTTTATAGTCAAAAAAGCACTTTTGTATATGACACGTATATTTCTATACATTGCTATGTATTAGTAACAGATACCGCCATATCCTCTGTCAATGTTTATAAGCTTACTTGACCTAGTAAAGTTATAAAGGTAGATTAAAGAACAGCATTCAGTAAGAAAACTCTTTCTAGTTAATTTGTAGTTGTTCCAAAATTATTTCATCTAACTAAATTGCTTAATGTTAGTAAGTAGTATTCCCAGTAAAGGTTTACCTTGATGTCTTTGTCTATATTATTATTATAAAGAGGAAAGATTTGATTGTTTGTTTGTTTGCATTGAATAAGCTCCGAAACTACGGAACGGCTTTGGACGAAATTTGGTACACAGATAGTAGATGCCTTGGTTATGAACATAGGATACTTTTTATCCCGATATTCCCGTGGGAACGGGAACCACGCGAGTGAAACCGTGAGCGGCCAGTAGTTATCAATAAAAATCATGAAGTGGAGTCATAAGTTTTATAATTTATATACTTACTAAAAGTAAGAATAATAACATAACATTGTTTTTGTCTTGCTTGTGGTGTCAGCTGTTGATGTGATTCATAATAATCCTTTGAAAAAATTATGCAATATGATAGCAGATGCAAATGCTAATGTAGGTATTTTAATCTAACCTAGTCAATATTTTTTACTGTTTAATGTAATTTTTAGTTTGAGCAAATAAAATTCTGTATAACACAGCACAGTTGGTTAGTCATCAATGTCATCAAATATAGCAAGCAAGCTGTGGCTCGCTTGTGGTGTCAGCTGTTGTTGTGATTCATACTTATCCTTTGAAACATTTTACCCAATATGATAGCAATGAAATTCATTATCAATCAAAGTTAAGGTTGAGAAATTTTGATAGGTAGTACCTAAAGACGGATGAAGTCCACAATAACAACCAACCAAAATTATTATGAAATTTCAGTAACTAATAAAAAATTGTGAAATATCCATTTTTAAAGAAATGCAGTGGTGCAAGACTGATTTTTTTGATAAGATAATAAAAACATATCTAATGGCAATCTTCCATGCTTTTGTCATTCATTGTTTACAAACAAAATCTATGCAAATACTTTTACACTTAACCATGAATCATCATTGTTTGTGATTGAACAACAAAAAACCCCCACTAATTTGTATGGTGTAAGATTTTTTAATTATAAACATGCTTGACAAAACAGTACATTGCACATTGACATGAAATAGTTGTAAAAATAACACTGTTGCCATATTACTCAATATTGCCACTGAATTAGAGAAACCCAAGGCCAAACAAACAAGACACAATCTTGTTAAGGAATCATTATTGATCACAATCCTGTGTAGACTCGGAAACAAAGAACTGAATGCCATGTGGGAATACCATATTATGAAATCGCGAAAGTGGTGGCTGGCTGCATTTAGAACGACGATTGCAACTTGCGAAATCAAAACATATGGATTAGACGCAAGTTCGGAAATCAACGAATGCAGATAATGGATACAGATTTTGTTGAAATTATCTCTATGAAAATGTAAGAAAACTTTTCTGTGGGTTTAAATACGTGGACATGTCATTACGGCGCGGAAAGTCAGCTACCACAAGGTCGCCGCGTGATCTCATTCTTGGCAAAATTCAGGTGTGCACGCGTAACAAATAAGTTTTGAGAAAGTTAGAGGTACTTACCGTATTTAGAGTATTTTTTCCTTCCTTTAGGCATGGTGATTTTGTGATATATCCGACTTAACAATAAGTAAGGTTAAATCTAAAATACGTTTCTATTATTCACTATTTAATTTAAACTAAGTTTGTCACTTAATCAAGACGGAGAAAAGTTCAGTATATCAGTTCCTATAGAATGATTTGGGCACCGAATGTAACATAAAACTAAAATTTCAGAAAAACTTTTTAACATGTTTAACCGTGTAACATGCACACTCAACTCCGCTCTATGCGCAATGCGCTGTCAAGATATTTTATGTCAGTTTGCGGGTTGCGGGGGGTAACGGGGTGGTGCGTCACGTCGCCATTTTGAAATTGTAGAGTTGCCAGACTCATGAACTATTTTGATTTTTGGGGAAGGCTGCTATTACATTATCATATTTTTCATCATTTATATAGGATTATAGTTATCTCTCTCTCACCTTACCGAGATAAGTATGAAAGAGAAAGAACAAAACTATGATCCTATATAATATAATAATATAATAGCATAGGAAGAGACATTGGAATAATGTCTCATAAAAAATATCTATTACCTACTATTACTAATTAATTTATTCCGGCGTAGTAGGTAAAAAGCCCAATGTCATAAATTACATAGATGTTACTTTAATTTGTACTTACTTAGTAAAACGCTTTCTTTCTTTCTTTGTAAAGCGGTATTACATTCTATAAGATAGAAAGTTAGTTACTTATTGTAATTAGATATTGCAAAGTGCTAATGTTGGTAAGTATTTTAATCAAACCTACTCGATATTTTTCACCTGTTTATTGTAATTTTTGTCGGGGAAAATTAAATTCAATATAACGCAGCACAGTAGGTTAGTTAGTCATGAATGTCATCATACACGGCAAGCGGCAAGGCGGCAAGTAAGCGGTGGTGGCTTGCTTGTGGTGTCAGCTGTTGTTGTGATTCATACAAAACATTGAAATTTTTTATGCAATAATAACGTGATAGCAACGAATTCATTATCAAAGTTAAGGTTGTGAAATTATGACAGGAAGTTCTTAAAGATAGATGAAGTTCGCAATAACAAAAAGTTAGTTACGCAATCTCCTGCAAAGCTGTACTGTACATTAATAAATAAATAATAATAAACCTTACATAAATAAATAAATAATTGCATACTTAATCACACCAATTATCTAGCCCACACGTTAAGTTTAATGAAAAACTTGTTTTATGGATACCTACTATATAGAGAACGAATAAACATACTTATATGTATATAATACTTTTTTTGGAAATATATACCTACATAATATACATATGAAACACCCAGACCAAGACAAATCGACCATGTTCATGCACACAAATATTTGTCTTGTCCGGGGATTCAACCCGGGACCTCCGACGCAGAAGGCGGTTTAGTGCCCCTGCGCCAAACAGGTCGTCGAAGGAATATTTAGATTTTTTTAGGGCTCCGTAGTCAAGTCAACAAGGAACTCTTTAGTTTACCTTACTTATTATGTACGTCTGTCCGTCCGCGGCTTAGCTCAGAGGCCCTTAGGTACCCATTATACAGGGACTTTTTGGATCTTTCCGGTTTTTTAGGGAGCGTTATTTCAAAAAGTAAAAGGTTTATAGAAAATGTTTAAATCACAAATAATAGAACATTAATACATATTTAATTTTAATAACAAATATTTTTTTATTCTACTTTAAGAATACATAAACGTTTAGGTACTTAACAAAAAAAAAAAAAAAAAAACTATTGGTCACACGGGAAGTTCTCCGATTGTACCTGTAGATTTCGGTAATATTTGTCATGAATATAATGGTCATGAATGTATGTCAAATAAATCTTGAAAAGAAGCATTTTTTTATGTAAGAACTTCGGTCGACCAGTCGAGTTTAGGGAGCGTTATTTAAAAAGTTGGTACGTTCGGGGAACCTCCCCGGTTGACCAGTAGAGTTTTTTGGAAAACGTTTTCTCGGAAAGTAGGTACTAAAGTTAAATAAATAATTATAACTTTTTAATTTTGCATTTTACAATGCTATTTTTATGTGATAAATATTAAACAAGAAAATATACTAGAAAAAAGCAACTAATCTCATGTCGCCCTGACGGGTGGACCTGGTGGTCGGCACGTGGTCACGGGATGATCGTCAGTCATCCCGCATCCATAATTCATATTCTACCGAAATAAACATTTAAGTTACAATCACATAATATTACTCAAAACAACATTTATTAAATATTTTGTGTCTCCTGTAAAATTAGAATGTAGTGACTTGTTCCCTTTCATAAAAAAGCGATTCAAATTATTTATTTAACCTTATTACCTTTCGAATAAACGTTACCCAGAAACTCTACTGTACCTACTGGTCTACCGGGAGTTCCCCAAAAAATGTAAGTACTTAATAAATAAGTGGTGATGAATTATTTTTTCTCGTATTTTTGGTGGAGTGTAACTAGTTATTTTATTAAGTATTGAATGCACTTAATGTGGATGGATATTACTTTTCGATTCAGAGAATGGTTTGCGAAAATATATTAGGTTTAGGTTGCAAGATTGTGTTGATTGAGTTGACTCATATAAGATACAAATTAAGTTTTCTTATGTTAAAGTTTTCAAGTTCAAGTTTTTATCAAAGTTTTCAAATCACAACAATGCTTTAAGCAATATCCAAACTTTTGTTTCTATTTCAATTTTCTTAAAAAGTAGATACCTACCTACATTTTCGTTAGTTCTAGATATTTAGTCCTTAACTCTTTGGAGGATAGCAAACTATATTATTTATAGCCGTTACAATAATAAAAAATATTATATTGTGTCTCGTTTAATGTTCGCCAAAGTGTTAAAGAAAAGCGCTTAAAAGAGACTTAAACATGAAAGTGGTCAACATCTACTTCAAATTTTTCTTCTCTGCTTCCAATTCTTATTTCCCAAATAAAATAAGTGTTTAATTACAATAAAAGGGAAATCTATGAAAGCACAATTTAATATTGAGGAATATTTATTTACAGTTACTCAACAAAAATTGTCAGAAGATTAGAAAGTATTTTTTTTTTTAATAAGCAATCAGTCGTTACTTGTAAACATACATCGTAACTGACGCGTTAACACACTTTAAACATAGGTGTTGGTTACTTAAATATTTCTTGAGTACCAAGGGCGAGACTCGAGAGAGAGAATTGAAAAATGGCAATAAAAATGAGACAAAATCATCGTTTCGTAGTTGTTTTCGCTCATTCAATTGGAAAACTGAATACATAGATTTATCATTAGTCTTCGCGTGGTTTGTAGCAACGCGGATTTATATTTGTAACGCGGAGACCAAAGATAAATCTACGTTTGAAATTTTTCATTGATGATGATGATGATTCACTGAAGCTTTTTCATAAAAAATAAAAAAGGCTTTGGCTATGTCCTAATGTTTTAATTTAATGCAAAATTAATTTAAAAAGTGACATGAACCTTCCAAAACCTATTAAATTAGCCAGATTTTCGCCAAATTAAAATCATAGGATACATAAAAAGAAAAACATGGAACAACAGCCAAAGCTTTTCTTAATTTTTAATGAAAAAAGTAATTATTAGGTATACTTTTCCAGTTTTGGTGGAGAGAACAAGGGGAAAACAACTATAAATTGTTATATTTTGTCTACTTTTCGTTGAAACTTTTCAACTTTCTTGCCCTTGGTGTTTCCTCCTTGACGTCAATCTCTTAAATAGTTTAACTGAGCAACCCCTGTATTTTTTTTGTATAGTTTATAAGGAACTCAATAATTTAACAAACTAGGCGAAACACTTAATTAAAAATAAAAGTCGTAACGAGAAGTACACTCAAAAAGATCCAATAATTTCGGATAGAGTTGGTTTTGTTTTCGGAAGCACAGGATTCGACGTTTGTGTTCACCACTTTGCTGATTTTATTCCATTTAGCTTGAGCTTCGTTAGACCCAATTAATTTGCCATCGATATACTCGGCACACTGCACTGCTATCGTGGGCTGCGAAAGACCTTTGAAGTGCACGGGCTTGCTGGTCATCTTGAAGGTCCGGCTGCCCCTCAGATCCGCTACCTCGTTACCGTTCACGTACCAACGGATTTCAGCGTCGTTTTCAGCGCGACAGTACGCCTTCATTTCTTCGTCTTCACCAAATTCTGAAGCTAATCCTTCCACTATCGGTTTCCTCCTTTGGGGCCTGTATACTTTCATATAACCCGTTCTCGTCTCGAATCTGTATGGCGGCTTGTCGAGCTCCAAGTCACATCTGTAGAGTCCAGATGCTTCTTCTGTGAGATGGCCGAGTCTCAAACGGCACTCCGTTGGGCCGCAAGCGATGAGGTCTATCGTGCCGACTCCAAGGACTGGAAACGATCTGGTGCTAGGTGCAAACCCTGGTCTGTAGCGGAAGAACTCTGTGGGGCCTTTGAACCAGTTGAGGATGGTGAAATTGGCGTCGTAGCTGCACTCAATATCTGCGGTGGGTTGGTCGGGAGCTACGACAGAGGGCACGTGGAATACCGTGATCTTGAAAGCAGTCGCAGACGCAAGGTGCGCGAGGAATAGCAGCGCGGCGGCAGGGAGCATCGTGCCGACTGCCGGCGCGCGTGCACGCTTCACACTGCACCCTAACTCTGGGACACTAACACGCTCTTAATTAAACAGTTTATTAAACTCCCAACACTCAACTGATCGCTGGATCCCTTATATTGTCATGTAGTCGGTTTTAATAATTGATAGACAAATTACTATTGCTAGGGGTTGTCAAGTTTTAACTTATGAATTTTGGGCCTTTGGGGTGGCTTTAATTTGTAAGGGTTTTTTGTTTGTACTGACTAACAATTTTTTTATTAACTTGGTGTTAGAGTGATGGAATTTGTAGTGTAAGTACTATATTTTTAAGTACAGTTTTACAAACAGAAAAAGATTTGATTGTCCATTGCCAATTTAATAAAAAGAGAATCATTAATCCGCATTTTAAAGAAGATTGGAGGCGTAGGTATTCTTTACATTTTTAATAATCCTATAAAAATAATAATGATTAATTAATTGCCATATTGTTATATCCTTATGAAATCTATATACCTATGTAAGTTGTCACCAACTGGAAACTGTTATTATACTGTTAACCGGTTACAATAATTTGATATCGGTAATTGATAGGCTGATAAGTTTAGAGCTTGACAGCCTAAAGTCTACCTATATAGAATAAAAAAGCAACAGACCATTTATAAGAATGGAGATTTACCTAAATGTATAGATCAAAAACCCAAAATTGAAACGTTATCGATACGATCAAGCTGTGTGCCCAAGGATTCCATAGAACTGCCTAACGAAACGTATTCAAGTTGCAACATCCTAATCCGTGGGGTATCGGAATTATGGGCTGTCAAAGTATCCAGAAAATGCAATTTTCTACTTGAGTTTTTTCACAGTTAAGTCTAAGGAATCCTTGGGCACACAGTTTGAACGTATCGATTGCATTTAGATTTTTAAGTGAATTTTTAATCGTCTACTTTTTCGAGTTCTTCGATGTTACTCCTACCGTATTGAGTGGTATTTTCTCCTACCATGAAAAAAGTATTGCGCAAGATTTTTTGCTTGCCAGAAAAAATCGACTTATTTTTGCTCAGACTGGTCTTAGTATTGTAATTAATAAATTAATAATCAATAGTAAATGCAAAAAAAACAAAATAATAAAAAAGTCGTTTAACCAATAGGTGATAGTGACCCACGCCAGCAGCCGAGGGTTAGATAAAGGTACCGTCCGGCGCGCTGCGTATTACGCACGATTTATGTGTCATCCTTAGAATAATGTCATCCCAATTCGCGGTCAAGATACGCGACCAATTACTGATATCCGTCCACTACACACTGTGACACTGATTTCTCTAAGAAGTTCATTAGGTATTTATTCTGCGGACTTGTATATTTTGCTCATGTATAGCGTTCTTGATCAGATCAAGAACTCTTATTTTCATTAACTAAGTATAGCTATTTTTTTTAGAACAACGAGGAGACGTTTAACTTTCATCATACCTGATTGATGTTAAGAGTCGCGCCTAGCCCAGCATCACCAACCACTGAAGAACGCCAGTTCCTCAAGGTATATAGCTATAGCTTGGACGAATTAACACGTCCAAGAGCTATAGCCATACGGAACACCTGATAATATTGTTGTTATGGCGTCAGACTGAGAGAAGATGGTGGTAGCTATAACTAGCCAGGCGTACTTGTGACCAGTCCTACCAGCAAACAAGTACAATATATATTTACCCATAGCTCAGATAATCGAACCCGGGACCTCTGTGTCTGATACTGGTAGTGTTACAAGAACACAGAAGCGGGTAATTATTTATTCTGTGCCCTTGTACTGTTTGCTTGTATAGCATTAATGATCAAGAAAAACACCAAATCTAATTCTTCAAAAACTTTTTTGGGCTGTGTAAATCATAATAATAACCGGTGTAATCTTGGGTCGGTGCGCCCTCGTCGTGCCCACGCGCTCGTCTCGGAAGCAAGACATTACATTTTTATTAGCAGTAACAGTCTTAAGTGTTATCAGCCTAATTGAATAATGCACTATAGTAACGACCCCTGCTGCTCCTCATATTCAAAGTAAGTATAACTTCCTTTAAAGTAATAAATAGGTGAAACGGACTCTTTCGGGTAACTTGATTGTAATGTAAAAAAACAATCAGAAACTACTTAATACTTGACTTTTAATAGTAGTTTGTTACACAAGGGAAGTAAGGGAGCTATTACAGAACAAGATCCAATTTAGGGCGCTAAAGGATCGAGTGCACCCGAGATACTTAGTTCGATATATTTAGAATATAGTTCGAGGTTGTAATAGCTACTTACAACCGAGGTAAGCATTCTACTTTACATCATTCATGCGAGGTAAATAAAACATTCGTACGATATCTTCGGCTTCAAGATGACAGAAATCAGGCGTCCCGACCAGTTCTTCATCGGATGAAGTACTTGACATGATGAACTAACACTTTTAAATTTCAATACAGTCGTCGCAAGTGAACAAGCATTTAATTCAAATGAATTGCCGCCATTTTCATTGTTTGGTTACAGTAAAAAGTTTTCTTATCATTTTATTAAAAAAAAAATTGACCTAAGAGTTTTGCATAGCTTGAACTGAAATGAAATGCCACCATTTTCATTGATTTTTTTTTCAGTAAAAAGTTTCGTCATTTTATAAGAAAAGAGATTGGTTCACCAAGGAGTTTTACATGCTTAAATAAATGGTAAAGTGTACTTTACAATTCAAGCATTCACCCTATGCTTGATTTGTAAAGTGATTTGAAAATGGAACGTTCTATCTAAACAATACACTGTGTTGCACATGCCAACTTACACAGCCTCTTACCATATCTAGTAAATCCTAGTTACCGAGCAGTATGATGTAAAAATATATTTTTATTGAGATAAGATGACCGCGTATTATTGCATTCACTACCCGTAGTGCATGCAGTACTTAGTACTTGTGGTTAAATAAATAATTTATTATTCAAATGAAATACATGATACTGTTCTATTATTTGTAATATAAATATTTTCTATATATTTATAACTTTTTTAAATAAAGCTCTCTAAAAAAACTCTACTTGTCAACCGGGAAGTTCCCCGATTGCACGTACTACTAGTCTACTACGTGTATGCTAATTAAGCCCTAATAAAAAAAAAAATGCTAGAAAGAGAAAACAAATTACTTACCTACTTATTCCAAATTGCCTAGATGCGACTTTTGTCTCAAAACTTGTTGTTTTTCTAGAATAGGATTAAATTTTTGCCGAAATAATATGACCTTTATTTCCACCACTAGGTTTAATATCAGCGACAGTTTAACATACTTTTCTCAAACATGCATGGAAATGTTGTCATTATTTTCGAAAAAAGAACACGCGAAGTATCGAATTTACGGACAAAGAAAATCAAATTCATTGCAGGAGCGTTTTTTGAATGTGGAACATTACAAAGAGTATTTAACAACTCCAGCACGCCGTTTCATACAACATTGCTGGAGCGCTGTAATGTTCCAAATTCAAAAAGACGCTCCTGCAATGAATTTGATTTTCTTTTAGTAATTATTAAATGTATAATATAAAATGTATGTTTTATTTCCCTGCATTCTTTTGAGAAAAGCACTATATATGCCTCGGCGGAAATGGCAATTGCCTGTCTCGTATTAATGAAGTCCTCGCCTACGGCTCGGCTTTCAAACTCATACTCGACCTGCAATTGCCTATTTCACGGCCTTTGCAATAATGTACTATTACCTTTGGTATAAAGTTGATAATTCATAAATGTATAGCATTCAACAACGTAAATGACCATTAATTAAATAGATAATGTCCTTATCTTTATTATACGGGAGGATCCAAATGTGGGGAACATTAAGTAAGGGCAACATTCTCGCGTCAGATTTGTCACGCCTGCCACTTTCACTGTACAAATTATGTTCCCTAAAAATTGGGTAATTCAATTACGTACTTATGTATTATTATCATTTTGTGCGAGGTTAAACGGAAGACCACTTAGGATCGATCATTTTTTAGTATGTATAAAATTTTATTGTTTAAATTCTGGATCTGTTAATTCTGTTCCCTTTTTCCCATAAGTTAAGCCTGCTGCCATTAACTTATATATTACTTTCATTGCCTCTATCACAGTCAGTATTTATTTGTAAGTGTGACTCTGAGACATTATCTTACTATCTTAATTCAAAATAGCTATGTTTGGCCGATAAACAACATATTCAATATATCTATCAAGAAACCCACACAATATTTAATACACAAAAGCAGTAAAATAATACACATAATTATGTGCAATGGAAACAGTGCAAATGGAGTGTTGTAATAAATACATAAAAAATAAATTACGCACTCTCACAGAATCGGCAGAAACTACTTATTTAATGAAAGGCATGACGGCATCGCCCCGTGCTTTGTGGCTTAGTTACAACGCTCCGACTCTTTGCAGTTCGCTTACAAACTTATAGATGTCGCTTACAAAAGCAGTAAACAAACTGCAGTGATTTCGTCCGTGGAGTTAATTTCAATATCTACAAATAAACAAATATTTCTGTTTTTTATTTATGATTTTTATGTTTTTTCATTTTTAATGCAATTTTTATTCTTATGATAATTTTAAGCTTATATTATTATATTACATTAATAAGTAAGTGTTAGGTTTAATTAATTTGTAAAGTTTAAACTTATAATTGCTAAATTGCTTGTTTAAATTTAACGGCCTGTAAAATAGTGAAATAAGCTCTGGCAGCACTAGGCATCGGGCAACACTGTGGGGAGCGGGGACTTTCCTGCTGCCTCAGCTATTAAGATAAGTGCGCATTTGTTACTTTATCTAAAATATTCTAAAGTACTTGTGCAGTGTGTTTAATTGTAACATATTGTAATAAACAATTGATTGGTTACTGGTATATTGTGGTTTTCTTACATAAGTTTAACTTCAAATGAAAATTAATGATAAGAATAGCATAAACGCATTTATATATTAGTTAAGTTAAGCAGAGCGTTGTCTCCTGGCACAGGCGATAACAAGCCTAAAAGGAGGCTCCGTTGAGTTTTTTTTTTTTTTTTTTTTAATAATAAATTTTGTAATAGAAATATACTTATTGGAAAAAATCAAATCGGCCACAAGCTGGCCACAAGTTATTCTCAGACAGGGCCTTATGCACTATGATCACTTAGCGATTCCTTGCTCAAATCACACAAATGTCTTACTTGGTTACGTCATTTTCAAATTTGTTTTCTTCATGACTCTTGCAAATTGTATAGTTATTGTACAAGTACATGGCACTCACAAATTATGTAGTTATTATACAAGTAAAATACCTTTAAAATGTGTGTGTCATAGAGAAAACGAAATTTGAAAATGTCGAAACCAAGTACGAGATTCGTGTGGTTTGAGCAAGGAATCGCTAAGTGGTCATAGTGAATACGGGCCCTGGAGACAGAACTGATATCAAAAAAAATCATTAAGTTGGATTTTCGATAAGTTGATTTTTTTAAAAGTTGGAATCCCACTACGTTGAATTCCCATTATTCTGTATTTTTTATGTATCAATTATTAGTTATCGTCAAATGGGTGTTAGTTTCAATAACTGCAAATATAGCGTGCCTTCTAAAGAACTGAGGAGCTTGAGATAATAAGGTCACCCATCCCTTGACTGAACATTGCGAAAGTTTTTTAACACCGCAACGATCGCACGCTGAATTTCTTACCTCTACTCATGAATTTTAGAAAACAGATCTCTTGATTAAGACTCCTTAGGACTGAAGCGAGATAGCAATGAGAAAAAACTTTTTATAAAAAAAACCGACTTCAAAATATAACAAGTAAGGCATCTACATTATCGTATTTTTAATATAATCTTGAATTTTCGTATTTTTAACCGACTTCAAAAAAAAATAGAAGGTTATCATTAGGTCATCAAAGTGTCGAGGCAAAATCATAAACTCGTGTTTCTGGTACATTACAAATCTCGTAGATAAAGGTGTGAAGAAATATTACCAGATTTGTAACTCTTACCATCCTAGTTTTAAATTAAAAAGTACATACTTTTTCCGTGTAGCGTCTTAATTGGGTATTTGACAAATTTCAGAAAAGTATTGGAAAACATTCTAAATATTATTTTATACCTCTTACAAATATTTATTTTTCGAAAAAATCGTTATTATAAGGAAAAAAACATAATTTTCTGTTATTATTTTGAAAGGCGCGCGAAAACAGACGGTCACGTGACAATTCGAGCTTGTGACGTCACGATTTGTAAACAAACAAATGCGCAAGCTACACAAAGTAAACGCTATAGTATAAAATTGGTTTAATTACTTGATATTGCGATAAAAACTCTGAAAATGTCAACCTACAGGAAGTGTGCCGTGCCTATGTGTCGAATTTTACTGGATACAGTGGCAGAATCACTGATGTACAGTTAGTAGAAGACTCGAATTTTGTAGATTGTTTAGAACCATGTGTGTCAATACTCGCAGACAGAGGATTTAAACATATAGAAGAACTTCTACTGCAAAAGGGAATTAATTTAATAAGGCCACCAAGTGTTTCATCTAACACAAAATTATCACAACAGGATGTTATCAAAACAAAACAGATTGCAAGTTTAAGAATACATATTGAGAGAGTAATAAGACGTTTGCGAGAATTTGCCATGTTAAAACCTCATTCTGTTGTTAATAGTGTTAATAAGAAGTTGTTGAAACATTTAGATGACTGTGTTATAATTGTATGTGCATTGATCAACCTACAAGGTGGAATAATTAAAAATACATATTTTTTTAAGAACAAATTGTTTTATTTGGTAAGTACTAGTTCAGGATTATAACTGATGGGAACTATATTGACCTGATTATTTTTTTCAAACTCCCATGATGCCACACAGAACAAACACTTTTTTTTTTTTTTGTTGAACAAACAATTTAGTCACATGCATCTGCAATGGACAACATTTCATTTTCTATAAAGCACTAAAATAAAAAAACCATTTCGAGATTTTAGTGTCATAAGCTCACAGTTTTTATTTTAGAATTTTATGATCGGTAATTTGTGAGATATTTAATAAAAACTAAAATGTAGTCCAAATCGAGAAAGTCAGGCATTTGATCCCATCATTCCTTTTCATTTCTGTCTAATATAAAAAAAATGGTTGTCTCTGGCTGAGTTGACAATGACAGTCAATTCAAGTAGTGAAAGAGCGATCAAAATCTAAGATATCGATATTCGATATTTTCTAATTTACATAATGCCAATAAAACCTCATGAAAAAACAGTTTGTGATTGTTTTGAGTTTTTTGGAATACATTGTTTTTATGATTATTGCTGAATAGATTTACTTTTTATGTTTGCTAGGTAAACCACCACGCGACACCAGGCAGGTGGACCACGGGTCAGAAATTTGTGTGTGTTTAACGAAGTGGTTATTTTTTGTTCCACTAATGAAATACCAGACCTTAAATTTCAATATGGTTTGATATACATTTCAATTCTAAATACCCAAAATGTTTATATTGTTCATGAACGCGAATTTGTGCGTATAAATTTAAATTTATATTTTTTTTATTAAGTTTTTTTATCTTAACCAAAGTGTTAATCTTTGAAACATGTTTTGGTTAAATAACGAAAATTACAACTTTTATGTAGTAATCGATATTTAAGTTCTACCACTGTCACATCACTACTAGAAACCATTACGTCAGTTTTTTTTAAAATCCGAAATAAGCAACAGCCTTACCAATTTAACTTCCTGAGAACGCACTTACGCTCTTTTAGAATGAGAAAGTTTTGAAAAACGGATTTAATACACAAATATAATGCTAATAATAAAAATAAAAAATACGTGTCTCGTATTTTAACATCTAGTTTTATTATGCATAGGAAAATTTGCATTATATATTTTTGAAATGTTGTCCATTGCACTTGTGCGTAATACTTGGCAGCGATTTGATTGTCTGAAAAATATTTTTTTGATGTTTTTTATTTGTATTTGACACTTTATTTCTATAATAATCGCCGTTTAAAATCCCATCAGGTGATGCAGCTAACATTGAATGCTCTTGACATATAAATAAGCCACAGTGAGAGATATCACCAAGTTGTTTTTTTAATTGCATTTTTACAAGATCTAGCCTTCGACCCCTTTTCATGGCAATGGTGTCAGGCACTTTGGCGCCCATTATAATTGCAATTAAAGAACCATCTGCTGTTTTACAGCGAGTCACTTCATAGGCTTTGGATGCTGTGATTCTTGCATATCGAAGCTCATACCATGCTGAACTTTTATTCTGCTCACGAGTTAGGTTCTCGACATCACTGATATTTGTTTCTGTGAAAACAATAATGTCATCCATCATTGTAATGGATTTTATTTAGCAGGAAATAAACCAAATTATTTATAAATCAATTTAGATGTTCTGTTCAATATAAATTTAATATTAAACAAGAAAATCTGTAGTTTACAACAGGTAAGATCAAATTTTATAATTTATAAATTTGGAAAGTAGAAATAAGAATTTTTTTTATAGATTAATTTCTTATTTTCTTTTTAGGTTCTTCTATTTTATCCTTCGATAAACTATACTAAACTGAAACCGCATATCATTGCGACAACTGCAAAATATTTTCATAAAACTAGCACTTTCAGGTCTGATTATATTAAGAATCAGTAATATTGACTTTTGTAAATAAAATATACTTACACCGAAGTTTTTGAGTTTCGAAACTCGGCAGAGCAAAAGTTAGGATTACACGCAAAGAAATTTGCGATCATAAATGAATCGACTCTGGGTATCTGGGATTGGCACTGTCGGCTGTTATGTATCCTTGGTACATATTGTCCAATTTCTCACAAGAGCAAATCGAAAAACTTTTATTACAGTTTATTTTTACAGAAAGCAAGCAAAGATAGAGACGAAGACGAACGACACTTTCTTCTTCTTTATGAATGGCTTGGATTGGGCTTGCTCTATCTCCTATACATAATTCAGCCAATCTCACTTAATTAGCTTTTACACGGTGAAGTGGTTTGCACAATTTTGATATTATTTTAGCATGATTTCAGCTTATTAATCGTAAATAAAAGTCAGCACAATTAACACCGTTGTTTCATGTCTGTTTGTTTACAAATCGTGACGTCACACGATATGTCAAACATGGCCGCCCGTTTCGGCTCATGTATTTATTCCACAGATAAAAAAACGCAATTTTGTTTTACAAAAATAAAATATTTATAATTACTATTTCGATCAAATAACAATTGTGCAATTATTATTTACCCAACAGCTTTAATATCCAACACATCCCATATTTTTTTGTGATATCTGTCAAATACCCAATTACTACACATTGTCGATCATCGATTCGGTATTTAAACGTTCCAATTCCAGAGTGAACTGTTAAATATTTGTATTTTCCACTTGAACAGGGATTCCATTTTGCACACAAGGTAGTTCGCCCGCAAACTTAGAGATTTGGCGGAAAGTTGGCAGCGATCGGCATTACTCTCGCGTTCGTATTGCCGTCAATTTGCGCTGATTTACGCTCAACTGTGGCAAGAATACACGCTAAGAATACTTTGGGGATTAAAAAAAGAAACACTCTTTGGTTTTAGGAGAGCAGTTTTCCTGGAAAATACTCTAAGTTAGTTTTTAAATAGAAAAATATTGGAAAAAATTAACTCGGCCATAAGTGCATTCTCAGATGGGACTCACAAAAAAAATCACAATAAAATACTCTAAGTTAAAAGGATGAATACTAAGCTATGTAAATTTCTTTCAAACTTGATGTTTTTAAGTTAAGTATCCTTTATCAACTTTTATTGTATGGAATGTAAGATTACATTTAAAATGCTAAGAAAGAATCAAAATAGCATAGGTAAAAAAATTGGTAAAATTTGCTTGTTCTCGTTTGTTTCCTTCGTAAGTTCAGCATATTTATTTTGCGAGTAATAATAAAACTTATTATAACTACCTATTGTGTATGTTTAAGTCGTTACAACTGGTTAAATTTTAATATTTTCAACATTTTTTTTAGTACTCGTATCAAATTAGAAATACGAAACAGTACGAGTATTGTTGGTGATTTCTTATGTAGAGTAAAGTTATATGATACTACTCTATACTGTAAGTGTATCAGTGTACACATTGTTGATTTTTTTGAAGTGAAAACTTCCTTACCGGCGTTGCGCACATCAGTTTAAATTTTTTGGGATGGGTAAAAACCCACCTCTATGGTCTAATGGTACAACCACCGGTATCAGACCCAGGGGTCCCGGGTTGGATTCCCAGGGAGGGTACATATTGTATTCGGTTTGGTTGGTGGTAGGACTCGTTGTAAGTCCGCCTGGCTAGCTACCACCATTTATCTAAGTCTGACGCCATAACAATAATGTTTTCAGCATTGTTGTGTTCCGGCAGTTAGAGATAAGATAGCCAGAGGATTCCGGGAGAGGCTCGCTTCCATCTTCAGTCTTATAAATACTTGATATCAAGTATGATGAAGGCTAAGAGACTCCCTGTCGTTCATAAAAAAAAAGTTAAAGTCGCGTCAGGTCACCCTGATCGAAAATTCGTAAGACCATTATACGTTGACCTATTTCAAATTACATAAAGTCTCACACTTGAAAGATCTACGTATATTAGTTAATAACAACCATTACCTACATATATAAAGATCTCTCATTACTACCAACTTTCATATTGATGTCAGGTCAGTTTTAATGGATTTACCTGCCAAATCAAACCAACCAAATCAAGTTGAACTCCGTTTTCATCAAGTTGTGGTCTTTTTATGAAGTTGTGGTCAAGATATAGTGTATTTGAACGTTATTTTCGTTTAAGCGGTTTTCACTTCTGCCGGCACTCAGAGTAAAACCGAGTGAAACCCGTTGTTTTTTTTAATGATTGACGGTGAGACTCTTATCCTTCATCATACCTGATGTTAAGTATTGATAAGGCTGAAGATGGAAGCAAGCCTCTCCCGGAATCCTCATTCACTTAGGAACTGGCTATCTTATCTCCAACTGCCGGAACACAACATTGTTGTTATGGCGTCAGACTTAGATAAGGTGGTAGCTAGCCAGACGGACTTACATACAACAAGTCCTACCACCAACCAAACCGAATACAATATGTACCCCTGCTGGGAATAGAACCCTAGGTCTGATACCGGTGGTTGTACCACTAAACCACAGAGGCGATTAAAAATAAAAGTAACATGTATACCTTACTACTGTATACTTACTGCCTAAAATTTATGAACCGATGAAACAATATAGCAAAATCTTTGTTAAGCAAATCGAAGTCTTAAATAAAAAAAACCGTAGTACCGAATGACAGCTACGAAACTAGTTCTGCTACGGCGAGCAGAACTAGTTTCGTAGCTGTCATTCAAAGTCTACGAGTGCCTAATAAAGATTTGGCTATTATTATCGTTTCACTGTAACTATCTTTACATATCATTATGTAAGTAAACTGATGTAGGAATTTCCTGAATAACATTGCCGTAAAGTATTTGATAACAACTTTGATGAGTACCTACCTAATAACCTTACCTAAGCTATAGGTACTCTGTTGCAGAGAAGAAAAAAGAAGAGAAAAAAGATTACATTTTCACGATTGACATGCTCTTTTTTCTTTTATAAATTTCTAAAGTTATAAAGGAAACGGAGTAGGTATAGTTTGCATTAGTAAACATTTATTAAAATATAGTATTATTATTATAAAATATTTTACTAACCCATGGATCTCTGTTGTCCGTAATAAATAAATTACAAAACAAGAAAAAAAACCACGTGGAGTGGAACTCCTTGCCAGAGTCTGTGTTTCCTGACACTTACAATTTGGGGGTCTTCAAGTCACGAGTGAATAGGTATCTTCTAGGCAAGCGCGTTACATCCTAGATCGCATCTTTGCTTTCCATCAGGCAAGGTACCGGTCAAGCGCATTACCTATCCAACAATAAAAAAACCAAGTGTTATTTTTGGAAAAAAAATTACTTCACATCTTCGTATAAATTAATAGATTAACGTACCTATATAGTTCGACGATAATTATGTTTTATAATAGATATACTTAAAAGAACCCCATCATAGTTATTTGCGTTAAAATCTGTGACGCAGATTGCACACATTAGTTAAGACAAAAGCATGGAAGTAATATGTACTACGTCGTAGTAATTATCACTTCCATGGTCAAAAGACACGAAAACGAAAAGAGATCCGACAAATTGAATCGGACCCCATTTAAGGTCTAGCTCGTATGACATTATCTGCTTAAAGTACGCACTTAAAATAATTGTCTTCGACTATTTCTCTACACATTGGCATATCCCAAATCTACAATAAGCAGTCCGACTCCAAAGTGGAAACTAAAATATGTTGGTTTGCAAGCTTTAGCTTCGTATTAAGTGGAATGTCGGAGTTAAAGCTAAATTATTTAGCGCGAACGAAACTTCGTGCTTTGTGCTAAAGGCTGTAGGGCTGTAGTTGCGAATTCTCCGGTGGCATTGTGCCGAATAGTTGAAACTCGGCTTAACGTATTATGAACGTAAGTTAACGTTATACATTAACGGTGAGCAGATACTGTTGTGTAAGTACATAAGTAAACACGGCGAAACTACGAGCTATCGCCGACTTTGTCGCAACGGTTTAGGTACCGTATCCTGTATTTGAATATCATGGATATTGGTAAACGGATTACGTAACTGTTTAGCTTGTAGAGCTTATGGGAAGGTGGTGTGTAGTCTATATCCTAAATTTCAGAGGACATTTATCGGTGAACATGAATGAACTATAGAATCTTTAGCCAAATTACAGCGGCATGACAAAAAATATTTTCAATACTTACGCACTGTCACAGATTAATAAATAGTTACTGTCCCGTCAGGGCGACATGAGACTAGTTGCTTTTTTCTAGTATATTTTCTTGTTTAATATTTATTAAATAGTTACTGTTTTAATAGTAGGTTTTCATCATGAAATCCATGAAGATTAAATAAAATTTTATAAAACTCGGCAGTAGTAATAAGTTATAGTAGGTGTGGTAGTTATCAGGTGTTTTATCTTTTACTCTCATAAGTCTAAACTTAAAATCCAGAGCATAACCATTCAAGTGAGGGCGTAAATGTAGATCAATGAAACGTCGTACGTGGACTATTAATATGCGTCGGCCAACAAGTGCATATATGCAACACAAACACTTAGCGGGCGGTAGCTCACCGAGGATCCGGGCGGTGACAGGGTTGCAGGATTCATAGCAGCATATAGATAAGCCGCGAGTGGCACATGCATGGCGATTACTATATTTTGTAGTTAGTTATTGTTACGAGTGCAATCTTACTGATCACATTTGAACTTCAAAAAATAATATTTAGGCATTAGCGTAGCGAATGGTGAAAATTCAAAGTTTTGGCCGATTGGATATTAAGGGCCGGTTTCATCACCGACTGAGAGTATAGTAATAAGTTCTGAATAGATTTGACATTTTTTTCATATTACAAGTCTGATAAGCTATCAGAACTAATCTGTTGATGGTGAAAGCGACCCCTAATTTTTTTAATAATTGTAAGTTGTAGTTGTAAATTGAGGGAGGCCTATACCTAGCAGTGGGTGTCATGTGGCTGAGACGCCGACGAAGTTGTATGAGTAAAAAAAAGTAAATTAAATTAAAATGTTTACTTTTGGTGTTGCACCAACTATAATTTCGACCTGAATTTTTAACATAAAATTAGTTATATAGATAGTTTTAGCAAATTAACTTACTTTTCGTGAGTGACTCATTTAAAAATAACCAAATAGCTCAACCAACTCATGGAAATATACCGCTTCGGTGACCCATTTCCACACAATAGACATCCTGCGAATATTATCATATCGCAGTGCAGCTGCCACCATACATATGACAGCGGAAATTCCTACGAGGCGTTTCGTTCCCAGTTGTCACCTTGTAACGGAAGGTGGCATCTTGTCCCGGGCTGTGGCATCTTTGTCCCGGGCCGTGGTGTCTTTGTCCGGGGCTGTGACGTCTTTGTCACAGCCCATAGCATTCTTGTGACGGGACGTGGCGTGCCACACGCTACCTCGCATGCGATGTCTGAGCCACACGAGGATCTTCTTTAGTAACCTAGTATTTATGAGAGAACAAGTTTTGAGATTTGTGCTAGTATTTGATCACTTAATACCTATACTTACCTACGGGTGAATTGGGGGTAATTTAAAAATTCATAAGTTTAAAACTTTTTAATTTTGCATTTTACAATGCTATTTTTATGTGATAAATATTAAACAAGAAAATATACTAGAAAAAAAAAACAACTAGTCTCATGTCGCCTTTCAACACATAAAAATAGCATTGTAAAATGCAAAATTAAAAAGTTTTAATTAGATGGCTGTTTCATCTTAATCGATAGTCAAACATCTGGGGCCCAATTCTGCTAATGCTTAGTCACAATCGTATTCCAGTGGTGTTTCAATGGTAGTGCTGTTTTACACAGTTCTTGTTACAATAGTGTAAATAAACACTACTATTGAAATACCACTGAGAGACGATTATGACAAAAATTTAGCAGAATTGACCCCCTGTAAAGATGTTTCTTTCGAATGCGAGGATATTTCTCTCATTGATGAAGCGACGGTGGCCAACACCGTAGAAACGGTGAATATACTAGAAAAATTCGACGTGTCCTCATAGGTCTCTGTAGCATAATTGGTTAGTGCATTGGGCCGTACTCCCAAGGATGCGGGTTCGTATCCCGTCAGGGCGACATGAGACTAGTTGTTTTTTTCTAGTATATTTTCTTGTTTAATATTTATCACAATTCATAAGTTGTTTTGCGGATCATGATTTTAGGTTCAGCCCTCTAATTTTCAAATTTCAAAATCTATCACAATCCCTTTCAAAGGTATTGTGATTGTAATAGTGATTTATGGGATTTTGTAACATATAGTCACAAATTCCTTTCGGAACGAATGAGGTTTTAAATGACATTTCATTTGATATTTCTCCATATATTTGAAAGATATTTTCGTATGTCACTTTGCATAGACAGTTCAATTTCGCGTCCCGATCACTATCCCTATCAAATGTCAAATAGTGATGGCCTGAAGTATGTGAGTTCTTTCAAATGACGTTTTAAAATTAGACTATTAGCCCCAGGTGCTTTTATCTGCTGTGGCGTATTGCGATATTCTCTAAAATTTGCAGGGAACCCTAGCTATTGTTACCTCTTCTGCCACATTTTTAGATGAATCACAGACAGATCGGCGAGTCAATACCTATAGATTTCACTACACGTTTCCAAAAAGCTTTTTACTGAAACCTTTACGTAATTCAATAATAATATCCAAAGATGGTCCATATTGTCGAAATATGATTATCATTAGTAATATAAAGCTATTCTTCTTCACGTGTTCTTATGCCCGTGAAGATGCCCGCGTGGTTCAGAAGTGCACGCGAGGTCGCGTGACGCACGCGACTCCGCGTTATAAAGACGGCACGATCCGTTCCGGGTGATAACACTTAATGAAACACCTTCCAGGTATTTTCGCGATAGTTGTCATAACTTTCGTAACACATTGTGCTTTTAAAGTGGGTGGGGAGCGGTTCAAACAGAAGGTAACAAGAACAACAATGGAATGATTTAATTTATTGGTCTCAGTTTTTTTTATTATGCAAGGTAATCCAATAATCAAATGAAATAAGGTTCACCCCAATGAACTTGAAAGAAACATTTTAAGTCGTAAACTTTTTTTGCCTTACCACTCCAGTCAGACGTGAGTGATTGTAGAAGGTAAGACAATAATGTTGTGAAAAAACACTTCCAAAGTGAACGTTAAAACAGGTAATGTTTGTTTTCAACACAAGAACCTAAGCAGTGAGCTGGAAAGCTCCGATAATGGGAACAAAAACGAAGCACGGAATATTTACCGTATTATTTTCAAAGAAAAGCAACGTCTTTGCAAGTCGCCCAACATAAAATCCACTAAAACTTGGGACAAAATCCAAGCTAGTTACGTTTCCTGAGACACTTTTCCACCAAGAACTTTAAGGAAAAATCCTTAACGTGTCCACGTACGAAAACTATGCAAACAAATTGCATGCTTGTGAGTTGAGAACTTTTTAATAAACATAATCTTCCATAACAACATTTCGTTTCAAACATTTTCAGCAAGTTTCACGTCGCATTTTGTTTCTAATAGTGTCGGAAAACAAGCCGCGAGGAAAGTTGGATTACGCTAATAAAGTTCAGATGGCAGCTTTACTAGCCGACCTTGAGCGTAGGTACTTAAGTTTATGTGACTGAACCACCGCTAGTCTAGTACAGACGAGCAATGACATGTATTATGTCGCAGTCAACTGGTTAAATCAGCCGTTCAGTTGAGGGCAAGCCCGTTAATATATATATGTTTAAAAAATCATTATAAAAATATATTGGCACTTAAGTATATTCTTATGACACGATTTAACCAAAAGCAATTTTAGGTTGAAGGCAATAACTAAAAATATTGAATTTGTTGAAGTTAGTACTACTTATGTATTTTAGATGAGAAGCTTAACTGCCTTATTCATAATTTAGCATCGGCAAACTGCTGAGTGAGTTGCGACGGTCCGCTATAAAGTTTTGTACTGTCGTTATTTAAACAAGAAAACTTCCAGCAACTACAATAAAAGTATGGTATAAATTGAAAAACACGGTGTAAAAACGAGATTCCTCGCTCGTCGTCATTTCCATTTATATAGGGCAACTTGTGCCAACTTCATGCGCGGCTAATACATAGATTAGAGTGCTGAAGTTATTTGCACAAAATAAAAAGGTAGCAGAGGGCAAGCTCTCGATATATTGGAAACTAGCGATTGCCCGCGGTTTCACCCGCGTAGTTCCCGTGGCAATATTGGGATAAACTTCTCTGTGCCAAGTTCTTTTAAACCTATTGAGTATTTCATCAAACAAACAAACTGACATACTTTTGCATTTATAATATTAGTAGGATACTTACCTGATTCACGGGAAGCTTCTATATATAGTGACTGAGTGACTTTGTGTTACTTGTGTGTTCGCAAAGAGACAAGACGCTCACAAGTTGCTTTGATTCAAAAGAAGACTCATTTGAATCAAAAATAAAATAATTATTTGTACTAGCTATACAAATAATTATTTTATTTTTGATTTCTTTTTAGGGTTCCGAACCTCTAAAGAAAAAAAAGGAACCCTTATAGGATCACTTTGTTGTCCGACTATCCATCCGTCCGTCTGTCCTCATTTATCTCGAGAACGCGTGGACGTATCGACTAGAAATTAAAACCATATTTTCAGTTCAACAGTCTGTTGAAGGTGTAACAAAATCAAACTTGTAAATTAACGTTTAACTTAACTTGTAAATTAATTACTTCACCTTTGCCTACTCTGTGCAGCCGTGTTAGTGAGTCTAGTCTCCCTTTACAAATCAGAGGTTAAACACTGTCTTGAATTTTATTTAACATAAATAAATGCAGTAGAATGTAAGTCGTCGCTACTTGCCATGTAATTATTCTCCCTATATAGCTGTGTCTTTCTAATCCACTGAACTTGCTCAGCTGCATACTATAAAATGCAGTAACAGCAGCTATAATCTCTGGAAGTAGTGCTGGAAGCATCCAAAGCTTAAAAAAATATTTGTTTTTTGTCAGGCAATATCGCAATTATTGTCATCTTGAGTTCACAATTAGTATTCATATTACCTTTTGTTATATATCTAGCAATTTTGTAAATATGTGTGTGTTCCTATATTATTTTAGTTGCTGGCATCACAAAAACAATAACAATAAGATAAACTTTATTCTATTCATCTATACAAAAAAAAAACATATAAACATACTACACTATCTTATACTAACTATAACAAGAAACGAAAAAAAAATCTTGTTTTTCTTGAAAATAAAAACGAATTCAAAAAGTTTAAAAAAAAGTCTCTTGGAGTCGGTACCAGCCAAGGCATAAAAATAACTTTGTAAAATGCATTTATTTTTAATGTGAGTTAAAATAATAAAAAAAAACGGGTTGGACTCCGGGAGTGCCGGCAGAAGTGAAAACCGCTTAAACGAAACAGCAGCGACAGGCATACATTTTCGCCGCGCGGTAGAAAGAGAGGGGGATATTACTTCCTCTCCCACGCCGCGCCAGGGGCCGTACCGCTCAAGTATCGTCGGCATCGACATCGACTTCATTTGACAGAAGGATATGACATATTGCTCGTAGTCTTTGGTAAGTTTTCATTTGTGTCATAAAGAAGCAGCAATGTGTCACATCCGTCTGTCAAATGAAGCCGATTTTGATGCCGACGCCACTTGCGCGCGGCCCCTGGTCGATGACAGATCAGCTAGTTGATTATCTAACTCTGTTGCTAACAGATTTTGATTGGAATTTATTGAAAGTGCAGTTACATTGCTGCTTTAGTAAGATAGTTGTCTGTCACATTGCTATTTACTAAAGCAGAAATGTGACAGCACTTTCAATCAAACGTTGATAGAAATAAGTTACGTAATCAGGGGGCAGGTCATGTGTCCCGACGCGACTTTAATATTTTTTACCCTTCCCAAAAATTTAAAACTCTGATGTGCACAACGCCGCTAAAGAAGTTTTCAGTTCAAAAATTGTTAATTTTTTTATCATATAATAAATTTTTAGGTATTTTATATTTTTGGAATAGTAAAGCAAACTTCAAAGTCATGTGAAAGTCATTGTTTAACTATCCGTCTAATCTATATCAGCTCTTTTAACATTATATATATATATATATATATATATATTAAATTACTTAACTAAATTAACTCGGGCTAAAATTCACGAATTTTGTGTAACTACTATCATACTTACCTGTACTTTGTATCAGTATTAAATGTTTTATTTTCGACTGCACTTCTATAAAAGTACTTCGATCTTTCTTTCCTCAGCTGGCACCGACTCTAAAAGGCTTATTTTTTCTATTTGTTCGCAAATCGGATGACGGAATTTGGATCTAGTGTTCATTCCACGGATTCTAAGCGAACGCAGTGCGCAAACGCTTTTAGGCTAATAATGCCCGTTCGTAGACTAATTTTTCAGGAGACTACGAATTCTCTAATAAATTATTAGGTAATTAAATCACTTTCTCTGTCTTCTCGTATGAGGATAAGTGGCCACCTCTGATGTCAGAGCTAATCAAACCGCCTATAGGTCTCTGACTTGGCTTCACGACGACGGCCTAACGTGCCCTCCAAAGCACGGAAGCGGTCAGTTGTAATGCCACTTTACGGTCACCTATCCGACGCCTGGCCGGACCGAGCGTTGCTTAACAAACGTGATCGAATACGATCACACTGTCAAGGCCGCCACGAGTGATTCAAATTATATTATGATTGTTGTTCCCAGGGCCCGTAGACAAAGTAACATCGTTATGTAGCGAAACGATAATTCGATTCGTTATTGTCTATATTCGCCAATTAACTTGCGGTAAGACCACGTGATTTAGCGCGGCCTATGCCAATCCGCCAATCCCATACATTTATTTTTTTTCGAACTTCGTTATCGTTTTCGAATTGTTACTTTGGCTAAGGGCCCTGGGGGGCTATCGCGTAAAAAATCTGGGTATGGATATGGGCTTCATTTGACAGTTGAAGCTCATAAAATTACCATATATGGTCATTTAACTGTCAAATGAAGCCCATGTCCATATCCATATTTTTTACGCGATAGCCCCGCTGGTCGATTGTCTCTTCCAGTTTTCAACGTCGGCGTGCAAGTAGCGGGATGAGTGTTCCGAAACTTGCCCGACTGTTTGTAATTTTAAAGTAGAGAGTTGCACGTACTGGCTTTTATGAGTTTTGTTTGAGCAGTACATCGGTGTTTGAATGGGAGATGATTATGAGCAGACGTGCGCCGCGTTATTTTGATAGAAACTTAAGAAGCTCAGTTTGCAGTTTGTGGATGGTGTAATGTCGTTTCTTGTATAAGGCAGTATGTCTGCAGACTTCGGTCATTTTAAAATTTCCTTTCATTAATTCAATTCAATTCAATATTCAATTCAATTCAATTCAATATCATTTATTCAGTCTAGGCTGTTACAAGCACTTATGAACGTCAAAGAAGCTTCTCCATCGGTTCACAAACCCTACGGCGGGAGACCTTGTAACGAGAAGAACCGGCAAGAAACTCGTCAAGGGCTATTTTTTTCTCCCTGTTTTATTTCATACAGAGTCGTCAAATTGAAAAGTGAGCTTAACATATCAGTAAGGTCAATTTCCATCACAAAAGAAAATACTAATTATAATATTACATTTTATGGTTATCCTAACCGTAAACAATTTTCAACTCGTAATTAAGAGATATATATATATATATATATATATAGTGAGGTGGATAGGTAGGTACGATAGGTGGGAGCTAGTAGAAAAATGTAAAGGAAAAAAGATGCTTAATTCGGTGAATGACTGTATTTAAATGTTTTGTTGTGGTGGCCGAAACGGCTATACAAGAAACGACATTACAATGGTGATGAGTTTGTTTTCAGGCGACATTAGTTTTTTTGTAGGTACTAATCGTTGATAGTATCATTATTGGTGTAGCATTGATAAAAGTACACTCAAGACTGTCTTCATCTGGTCTTCTAATAACATTGTGAGTTGCGTTTTACAGTAATGCACATTTATCGTTCTTTTTTTTGCTGTTGCCTGACTGGTAATAATCCGCGCAGAGGACGATACCTTGTGAAAGGGAATCGAAAATTTCAGTTCCATGAAACATTTAATTGTGTATTTTCAAAACCCAATTTAGTTAGTAATAGCGTTATCAATACTTCTGAGAGATAGTACTTAGAAATAAATTATTTTGCTAAATGTAAAACTTTGAAACGCTATTTTCGATTTAGACACAGGTTTCCATCCCATAACAGCTGAAGTAAATATAGATAGAGAAGAATATGCAGGAGACCTTTGTCAAAAATGTGAGTGGAAGAATACAAATATAAGCTTCTACCAACTTCTACTACGGATAGATAGGCTGATGAGCATCTTAATTATATCTTATCTACAAAGATGTCCGAGGCATTATTTCGACTATTCCTCCCAGTAGCAGCGGCGCGCTCGCCGGACGTCCGGCTGCGTCCCCCTTCCGGCGCCCGCAACTTCCGGCAGTGACGTCACAATTAATCTTGGACCATCTTCCGCCATGTCCTCCCGTGTCCTGGATAATATATCAGGAAGAAAAGAAAGAAATAAACGCTTAAGCGAATGTAAAATGACGGAGGTTAGCTTCCTTTTTAACCTATATAAAAAAAAAGAAGTAGGCTATCAATTCGTCGCGTTGTAACATCGGGCTTGTTCCCAAGTCGGTCCCATTTTTTTAAATTTGGAAATCGGTTCGGTAGTTTTGAGGAAAACTGTCGTTTTTTCGGTCTAACGGTTTGACACAAACGGTTTGACTCAAACTAGTAGTTGCCTACACTTCTAGTTTCAGTCAAACCGAAGTGCGGGACTTATCCTAACTTTAAAAATTGTGAAATAAAAAACCGGTGCCGGACAAGCAATTTTACATTTCACTTCTATTACTTTTATTTTTCTTACCTTGGCTGGCACCGACTCCAAAAGGCTTATTTTTTACTTTTTGATTTTTAAGTCGATTTTTTTTATAAGTAAAAAGTTTTTTCGAGTTTCTTTTTCCAGCTCTTCTAATAAAAATAATCCGAAACCAAAAACCAAAAACTGTGCATAAAATGCAAAGGAAATCAAATACTGTGTAGTGTCTACACCCATGTTAGTAATTGTCACAGCACGGTGATGACAATTTACAAATTGGCTCGGTGGTATTGGCATTGGTCAATACCACCGTCGTTGATTGACAGTTGGTGTCGTAGAAGCCTATTCGACAGTCCAAATCAATCCGAACTTTCGGACCTATTCGTCAACTGGCGAGTGTAAAACTGGTTGGAATCTTCAGTTTTTTTTTGTCGCCAACTCGCTTATTTTGGTACGTTTTTATTTGATTGTACATCAAAGAAATGTGCGAGTTGACGACAAAAAAAATATTTAAAATCGGTAACCAACTCGCCCGCTCGAGCGAGTTTCAAACTCGCCAGTTGACGAATAAGTCAACTTTCGCGACCTGCAAACGCATTTGATATCAATATCCGCGTCTTCCCTTCCTTTATCTTCCCGATTTCCCATCATTATTTTTTTCTTCCCTCTCCCCGATTGATTGCCTGCAATCACGGGGATGACGGCCATTCTTCTAGCTGGCAGGAGGTATCAATTAATATTGTTTTTGTCCGTTATCAGTGTCAAGCAATAATGTAGAAAAACAAAAATCTGAAGCGAAAAAGGACCTATGTTTATGGTGAAATTGTGAGATTAGTTCTTTAGCAACTGCGATTTACAAACTGTCATAATAACTTACAAAACTAAAAAACTTCGTTGCTGAACTAGATAGCGGAATAAAACTTTTTTCACGGATGAAAACACGTTTGTTTTGTCCCACATTCCAAATTAAGTCGATTTTGTGTTGTTTTTCTAATTTTTGGATTCGAGGACGTTTCGGCACTTTTGCAGCACACGGCCTTGTTCACCCGATGACAAAATCTTAAAATTTAAATCTGAAAACTAAAAATGATAGTTTAAAAAAATAGTACGTAGGTATGCGAAAAATCTAAAAATTATTCACAGAACACAAGAAACGAAGTTTAAAAAATAATACTCACAACAATGTAACAATATTTTCATTATTATTAACGACTTCAATTTAGAACAAAAGCGCACAGTTCCTGTGTTATGAGTGGACTCACTACTAATTAAGTAGGTAATTTACCGAGGGTGTCAAGTTAAATGTTTATAGTCTTTGAATTCCCACGGCAGCCGGGACTTTAAGCACTATTAGCTGTTGTAGGAGATGTTGCAACTTTACACTTCCATCTCAAGTTGAATAAGAAAATTTTTAATAGCAGGTGCTAAGTGAGTTATCTCCTTAAACAAAATAAAGGATGAGAGACGTTTGAAAGAACTGAAAGTTGAAAGATCCATTTAAACAGACGTCTTTTATTTCTAGCTTGTAGTTTGAAGCGCTTGTATCGGGCGGTGCGCTTGACAAACTGATCGTATTCGATCACGATTTTTAAGCAACGCTCGGCTCGGTCAGGTTAGGTTAGGTTAGGTTAGGTTGGTCGGGAGGCGGGTGTCCCCCGGCCCCCCCCACTTTCTCATCATTAGGATGGGAAGGTGGGGATACAAGGGGATATATATCCCTTCCGAACCTCCACCGAGCTCAAACGCTGGGTGGGGGTACGGGAGGGGCGTGGGATGGAGTGCGTGGCCTATATGTTCGTATAGGCCGTGTACTCCAGGTGAGTCCAACATTTCGAATCGCCTCTGCAGGGTACGTTAAACCGTCGGTCCCGGCTGTTGTCACCCTGTTAACAGTCGTTAAGCCAAAAAATCAGAGGCCTTATAATCAGTGATCGGATAATCGGATGCATATTTACCCAAAGTTCAGGTGTTGGCTGTTATGGAATGCACTTAAGACTTTTGTATGGAAAAAATAGATCAATTTGTATGGGCCAGCGACTTAGCCGAATATTACAGTGAAATGACTATGTAAACTGGACTGAACTTGAAAAAAATTTGAGCTTATTTTTTTAACTTTTATAATGTGAATTAATTCTGAAAGGGGGCTTTATGGGTACCGTAGAGGGACGAAAAATACCTTATTTTGTGATACGATGCATGTACCGTTTCTGAGAAATATAGAAAAATATGTAATAGTCAATAATCTGAGAGCTAGGTTACCAACAAATTTTGCATTACCGAATTTTGTGGAAACCCAGGATTAATACTACAAAAATACATGCTATAAGAAGCCGCTTCCATATTTTCCTAGCCAAGTATGCAGTTTTCCTATGCACTGCTTATAATTATAGGCAGCTTGATAAGCTCTAACACCAGAGGTGGCCACTCATCCTCAACGATAAAAGAGAAGAGAGAGATTGTAGTCAACAAGTGTTGGCTCTACGTTAAAAAAAATATCGTTAACTTGTTTATCAGCAATTTTTTTCTTGTACGTACTCATGTGCCTACTGTTTAACTACTGAAATAAGTGAAACCACATATGGTTTCGGAATTAAGAATGTCTGAAACTCAGCTCAAATAAAATTGTATACCTACAATACGCATGACTGAGCGATCAGAGAGGTTTTAGTCGTCCTCATTACTTTTTGAAATTCAAAATACAGAAACGGACCACTGTATTTATTGCACAGTATTGCACCATCAAGTTGCCAATTTTTCAGGTAAAACTATAAAAATGCATTATGTATCAGGAAACAAAGTATTTTATTTTTATAAACGAGCGACGGGGAGACTCTTAGCCTTCAGTATTGATAAGGCTGAAGATGGAAGCGAGCCTCTACCGGAACCCTCAACCACTGAGGGACTGGCTTAGATACACCAACCAAACCGAATACAATAGGATTTACCTCCACTGGGAATCGAACCCGGGACCCCTGGGCCTAATACAGGTGGTTGCTACCACTAGACCACAGAGGCGGTAAAAGTAACCAAGTGTATGAAATAATGGGAAAGGAACATAAAGGGTTTTCTGGAAGAGATTGCTAAGCGATAAGGCCGCCCCTTTGTACAACTTATCGTATTATTGTTTCCATATATATTTCCGTTTCTGTCTGTGTGTGCAAATATATATAGTGTTATCTAATCTAATCTAATATAAAAGGCAATTAGTTAACATAACATACAAAACTTAGCCCCTTTTTGTACTACTTTAACGACTATATAATAACGGTACATCGTACAGCTGCGAAGCGAGGTTTTCAAAGAAAACGGTCTTCTGATGGACTCGCCAAGTTTTTCGCAAACAACAAGTTGCGCCGGGAAATTTTATTTTGTCCAATAACTTGGGAAAAGTTGCAGGGATAGAAATAAAATTTCTCCAGTGTTCGGCGACGTTCATAAACATGGTGCAGGTTAGGTCTGCAGACCTATAAATTAAGTGGAAACTACTGGTTTTAGAACGTGTTCTTGGTGTCGTTTCTTTGACTAATGGAATTGGGAAGAAATGTGAGGTGTTGGTTGAAAAAGGAAACAGGGTGGAAAATTATATTAGACTTTATTCTTTTAAACACCTACTATTACTGAATAGGTAACCTTTGTTTGTTTTTCTGTAAAATAATTGGAAAAAAATCAGTAAGTAATACGAACTAGGATCGAACTAATTCGGACGCCTGCTGCAAGGAATAAAAGAATTGTAAAATAAGATAGAAAACGGAAACGAAAGAAAATAAGATATTTTCCAATTACGTTATTTAAATACTAAAACATTCAAATGCCTTTCCATTACAAACTAAAATAAAATTGTAAGTAGAATATTTCCCATGCCTTTCTACATAGCGTGTCCTATAATTTATGTAAATAAAGTCTTACAACAATATGCAAATACTTACAATCAGAAAGTACTACCTGTAACAAATCCGCCGGGGCAAACAAGTAGTAAAATAAGCAGCTACTCCAGGGTTGCTCAATCTTAATGCCGCCGTACCCTGTAGAAGTTCCCACTGTTCCCCGACGACAGCGCTGCGCAACCCAAAAAAAAGAAGAGACGAGATGCAAAAAATCTACCTGTAGAGAAAATACGGGTGACCTTAAATATTAAACAAGAAAATAAGTTTCCTGTAAGCAATAAAAAACTTCGTTTAAAAAAAAAAAAATCGTTTCAATCCAGTCTTTACAATAACGGGTCACCCTGTCGACATGAGACTAGTTGCTTTTTTCTAGTATATTTTCTTGTTTAATATTTATCACATAAAAATAGCATTGTAAAATGCAAAATTAAAAAGTTATAAATATGGGTTACCTTGTTTCTTGCCGCACATTGAGGATATATTGATTTTAGGAGTAATTTTACACAATTTTAACCTTAGCCGCTACTTCCGTAGATCTTGCCGCGAAACCCCAAAATGGCGAACCTCTAGGTGTTCGCGTACACCACTTTTTTATGTCTTTTGCATTTCTCAATGCAATCACATAAAGACATGATAAGAGTATTTCGGACTGTGATAATGTATAGTTTTTGTGTATTTGACTTTGTTTTATGTAGATAGTTGGACGGCGTATTTTTGTTATAGTATAAGATTTTATTATTTAACGGTTTCTTGTTTTTCTACTAATTTGTAAATAATTATATACATTTTTGGTTATTTTTTATTGACATACATTATGTTATATTTCTCAATGCTATTTTTATACTTAAGTATAATAAATATTAAGTGAAAGATTATTGGAAAAAATCTACTCGGCCACAAATGAATTCTCAGACGGGACTCGAACCCACGACCTTTGGTAAATTCGGCCCACTGTTCTAACCGTTGAAGTCTCGGTAGCTCAGTGGTTAGAGCAGTCGGCCGAACTTGTGGGCAAGTCGATTTTTCTATTTAAAATTTATCAAAACCACTTTTTAGCCGCTGCGCCAGAAGGAGGGTTTGTTTTTCGAGAGTATGTATGTATAATTGTTTGGGGCGCACTGCGGCCTGAACGGCTCGATGGATTTTAGCTTGAGAGGTGTCCTTAGATTCGTATTTACTGTGAGAGTGTCACTGGGTATATCAAAATAAAAAAAATCCAACATGGCGGGTGTGAGATGCTTTTATTTGAATTGAAAAATAAAATTAATAACAAATTCAAGGGCTGATCTTTAGGACTTCAAAAAGGTATATCATGACCATGACCAATGAATACCAATGAATAGAATAAAATATTTGCCTTTAATAATTGATCCTGTTTCCATATTTTCAGTTGGCTTGTTTTTTGAAGCAAGCGGGTTTTCTAGTGTTATACATTTTTTTAAACCTTTTTGAGAAACCCTGCTTTTCTATACCGGCAGCCACGTCGCATAGTGGGAGCTACGTTCTATAGAGAGCTACGTGACGCGAATAACTGCTGCTGGTCTTAATTAACCGTCCAGGTGAGCGAATTTATAGCCGAGCCGATCCAGCAGGAGATTAACCTGGATTTTTCACTGCATCCCGTACGTTGAATTGGGAGTCCTAGTTTATTTCCAGCTGATCTCTTGAAAAAATTTATCATTAATTATTCTTGAGAGTTTACAGGTAAGTATGAATCATATCAGTCTTCAGAGTGATTTGATTTCCCCTAATGGGCTTCAACGTTTTTTATGTTAAACGTCACACAGCCTACAATAACCTGGGTGATTTTTTCATGATTCCGTATGATAGAGGTATTCCGTATGATAGTTCAGAAAAGAATCGGGTAGGTACAGACGAAAACGTGAAATACATGCTGTGCCTGCTGTAATCACATTGACAAATATCCATTTGGCTTCGCCTTTGCGGGCTAAAATGGCTAGTGGACGAAAACTGTTTTCCTGTTAACCATTTTTTTAAATATCTGTATCTCATAATATTATTCATATATCTCATTGTAGTTTGTATATATAGAATACCTAAATCTGACATTGAATTATTTATGAATAAATTGGACTTACTATTGAATAAATTGTGCAATAATAATAATAATAAATTAATTATATGTGGTGACTTTAATATAGACATTTTAGTGAAAAATAAAATATCCACTGATTTTGAGAATCTAATTTTGACATATAACTTGAAGTTACAAATCCGAGAACCTACTAGACTCAGTAGTGGAACTTGCCTGGACAACTTTGCACACAACATTCGAGGTAGTAAAGGCGAAGTAACCGAACTCGCATTGTCTGATCACACATGTCAAACTTTATATTGCCCTATCAATAAAACTTGTCGCATTAAATCCTGGCGCATAACTAAAAGGGACTATTGTGAAGAAAATATGAATAAATTTGAGATGGCTCTTAAGGCACTTAGTTTCAGTGAAGTATATGAAATCAACGACGTTAACAAAGCTTACTGTACTTTTATGGATACAATTAATCTATTCCACGAACTTTGTTTCCCTCAGAGAATAATAACAATTAAAAGCCATAGAAAACCAAAATGGGTATCGCGAGGTATACGTATTTGTAGCAAAAGGAAGCGAAATCTGCTGTGGAAGTATAGATCTTGCTCGACAAAGGAAAATAAACAATTGTTAAAAAGTTATTCTCTTAGATATAAAAAGGTTATAAAACTTACCCAACTAGCCCAAAATAACCACTTCATCAGCACAGCAGAAAATAAATCTAAGGCAGCATGGCATGTTATTAATAAAAATAAATATCAGTACCCAACCGAAACTGCACCATTACTTTACAATAACAACCATGTGAAAGTAAGAAATCCTACAGAAATAGCCAACCTATTTAACGATCACTTCGTAGATGCGGCACGGCCTCTTGAAAATGGTTACCCTCTTTTTTCACATTCAAGTCTACCTAACTCTATATTCATTTCACAATGTACAGTTGATACAGTATTGAAGATAATTCGATCATTAAAAAATACACAAAGTGTCGGAGTAGATGGTATTCCTACTAAGGTTATTAAGGAATTTTCTTTTTACCTAGCTCATCCATTAACTTACATTATAAATCTGATGTTGACTACCGGCGTGTTTCCTGATGCCCTTAAAATTGCCATTATAAAGCCCATATTTAAAAAAGGAGAACGAACAAATATAAAAAATTACAGACAAATTGCTCAATTAAATGTAATCTCAAAGATATTTGAAAGAATAATTTGTAATAATCTTAACATTTTTTTTGAGAAATATAATATATTCTGTAAAGAACAATTTGGTTTTCGACGAAATAAAAATACAAATAAGGCAATTCATCAGTTTCTTCAACCTGTCATAGAATCAGTAGATCGCAAACAACATATATGTGCAATATACATGGATATGACAAGCGCATTTGATCATGTTGATCATAAGTTACTACTGGATAAACTTTACTCATACGGTATAAGAGGTTTAGCTTACGATTTGATAAAATCATATCTTTCTAATAGGAAACAGTATACTGTTATAAACAAATTATGCGACGAAACACAAATAAGGAAAACCTACACATCAAATTGCAGAAATGTGGAGGTAGGCGTACCACAAGGCAGTATACTAGGTCCCTTGTTCTTCATTATATATATAAATGATCTCCCAACTGCCATTGAACACCCCATGATAATGTTTGCTGATGATAGCACGGCTATAATCAGATGTGCTAATACTATTAATTACGAAGAAGAAATAAATAAGGCTATGACGAATCTCAATGATTGGCTAAGAAGAAATAACTTGATAATCAATACTAATAAAACAAAAATTATGCATTTCAGACAGAATACTTCTATACCAAATGTAACTCTAAAAGCTAATGGCGATGTAATAGAAACGGTATCTAGTACGAAATTTCTGGGTGTCCAAATTGATTATCGAATGAGTTGGATATCCCATACTGAAATGCTCTGTAAGAGACTTAGTTCGTCTGCCTATGTTCTATACAAGCTGTCAAAAATAGCCAACACTAAAACTGTTGTAATGGCCTATCATGGATACATAGAATCCATATTACGATACGGGATAATATTTTGGGGTAACTCGTCTAATAAAACTATGGTTTTTAAATCCCAAAAAAGATGTATAAGGGCTATGAAAGGTTTGAAGCCTACTGACAGCTGCTATCCAGTCTTTAAACAACTACATATTCTGACGCTCCCATCCCTATATATATATGAAGTTGCATTATTTGTCAAGCAAAATCAAAATGCTTTTTCCACATTTGCAGAGCAAAACACATCTAAGACCCATAGAAAGGGCCTAGGAAACAAATTATGCGCACTTAAACATAAAACTGCACTCTTTAGCAATAGTTTCTATGGCATGGCTACAAAAATATATAACAAAATTCCGAATGACATTAAAATCTTACCAGTAAATCGCTTCAAAAAAAGCCTTATGAAGCTGCTTATTGACAAAGCATACTACACAATAGTAGACTTCCTCACTGACATTTCTTTAAAATAAATGGATATATAATTATAATAATTGATTCTATTATTCAATTCCTTACCAACATTATTATGGCACAATAAAAATAAATAAAAAACTATAATTAGGTATTCATAATTTAATCATAACTTTTGACATTTAATATTTTGACATTGATAACCAAAATTCTATTAGATCTGAAATTTTATTGTTGATTATCTATTGCATGATGTGCTTAAACATGACATTATGATTGGTCAATTGTGATATTTAGGTTTTGACATTGTATGCTTATTTGACTTTTTATAAATTGAAAGATGTTCAACATACTGCAATATTGCATACCTTGTAAAAGGTGGAAATGTAGTGAGACACTGATAAACTAACCTAACAACTACATTTGTATACCTGCATTTCACAATAAAGATATTTGTATTTGTATGATCTGCTAATTAATGTAACGACCATAGTGCTTGTTTCACAATCTATGATTAGGCACTTATTTATGGTATAGAAATGGAACCGACTATGCATGAAATTACTTGTTAATTGTAAATTAATTCGAACTAAATCCGAATTTGTGAAACGTCCATCATGTTGTTAAGTTCTTAAAGTATCTTTAATCTATTTCGGAGTTGAGTGAAAATGCTTATACTGACTGTGCTAACGTTTTGTGATGATAAAGTGTGCCGTTCAGAGCGTGCGGGCGAGTGCGGGCGGCTAACCAGCGTTTGTTGTGAAAAACTCGCTTGTCAAACTGTCCGCCGGCGGCGGCGGAAGCGCGCGGACACACGGCCGGACGGCGCGCGGACCGAGAGTCATTTGTTTATTGGTTCGAAAGAGTTTCTTAATATGCTTTATATTAAATTGTTTCTAGTTATTAACGGTCGGTCAATAACCTATCCGCAATAAGAGACAAACTTACTAGAGCTTTGTTACCTACCTGGATATTTTTGATCAGGCCAAAACAACAGCTGTCGCTAAGTAACGTGACCAACATAGGCCTTTCACTTGCTATGGATAGATTATTGAAACTGGCCGTAAAACGACAACGTATGAACTTTCTTAAATTGCAGATTTTATAATTAGGTAACATTTACAGGGCCCGTATTCACTATGACCACTTACCGATTCCTTGCTCAAACCACGCGAATGTCGTATTTGGTTTCGACATTTTCAAAATTATTTTTCTCTATGACACTTAAATTTTTTTAAAGTTATTTTACTTGTTTATTTATTATACAACTTGTGACTGTCGTGTACTTGTACAATAACTCTATAATTTTGAAGTATCATGGAGAAAACGACTTTTGAAAATGTCAAAACCAAGTACGACATTGCCGTGGTTTGAGCAAGGAATCGCTAAGTGGTCATAGTGAATAAGGGCCCTGGTGTTGTGAAAAACTCGTTAGTCACACTGTCCGCCGGCCGGCGCGGCGGCGGAAATGCGCGGACCCACGGGCGGACTGGTGATGGTCAGTTGTTTACAAATACAAATAATAATATCTTTATTGTTTCATGAGTAGGTATATTACATGGTGGTATAGTAAATTATTATAGTAAATTGTTGATTGGTTCGAAGGAGTTTGGACAGGAACAGGATGTGATGAGGTACTTTACATTTATTTTTTCGTTTCAAGTAAAATTTATTACTGTTTAACTTTCTATGTATGAAAAGTGCTGTGGAAGTACTATAAACTGTTATCTAGTTACTTCCAAGGCTGAGTGAAAATGCTAACGTTATGAAATGATGAAGTATTCCGCTCTGAGCGAGCGGGCTGCTAACGGGCGTTTGTTGTGAAAAACTTGCTTGTCAAACTGTCCGCCGGCGGCGGAAATGCGCGGACACACGGCTGGACTGGCGATAGCCTGTTTGATAATTTAATTTGAGAAATGCTGCCATAGGGATGGGTCGGGTCAAGTCTGATTGTGATAAAATGTTGAAATAAAACAACTTTTACGGATATATAATCAAAATATCAAATCAATAATAATTTGCGTATCCGAACGAAAATAAATTAAGTTTTCGAGGGTAGACTTATAAGTAGCCAGTCATCCCGTGACCACGGCAGCTGTAAAGGTGCCGAAACGTCGGGAAATCAAAAAACCCCTAAAAAACCTAAAATACGGACAATTACAACTTAGTTCGTGGAAATATAGCGCGTTTGATATCCGTAAAAGTTGTTTTATTTCAATGAACAGTGCGCGCCAAAACATAAGATGTACGTATGTGTTAAAATGTGTTGAGAATTTTATATTTTTGTTTTAATTTTGTGTTATTTATGATATTTTGAATTGAGAGCGTTGCACTGCTTGATCAGAATAAATAAAAATAAGTAATGTAATAATCTCCAAATTATTCTAATTATATGAAAGTATTGTTAATATTTTTAATTTACTTTAAATACGCTTTATGATTATGACCCAGCTGATGCGTCTTATGCCTTATAGTAATATTGTAAGTTGCGACTTACATTAATTGCACTTTTATCTTTCTTTTTGTTGTTGCCATTGTATTTTTTATATTTATACACTTCAACATAGGTAACTGAAGTACGTCTGCTACATGCCGGGAGTGCCGGCAGAAGTGAAAACCGCTTAAACGAAACAGCAGGAGCAGGCATCATTTTCGCCGCGCGGTAGAAATAGAGGGGGATATTACTTCCTCTCCTACGTCGCGCCGGCCGGCGGTCTACTCTCTCTCTCCGTCTTACGAATTTTCGATCAGGTCACGTGTCCTGACGCGACTTTAACATTTTTTACCCAACCCAAAAATTTAAAACTCTGATGAGCACATCGCCGCTTAAGAAGTTTTCACTTCATAAATACTATTTTAGTTTACACTTAATCTTATTTCTTGTAATAGCATTTCGCGTGAATGTAGGCACAGAAAGAATTGATTAGCCGTGGAATTTTAAATGCGCTCGTCCGATCGCCATAGTAGTTGTGTGCCGAAACAGTAACAAGTTTCTCCTGTGCAACTCGACGTGTGCTTATGGGATTATATTACACTTATACCGCCTTCAACCGCCTCTGTGGTCTAGTGGTACAACCATCGGTATCAGACCCAGGGGTCCCGGGTTCGATTCCCAGCGGGGGTACGTATTGTATTCGGTTTGGTTGGTGGTAGGACTTGTTGTAAGTCCGCCTGGCTAGCTACCACCATCTTATCGAAGTCTGACGCCATAACAACAATGTTTTCAGCATTGTTGTGTTCCGGCAGATAAAGATAAGATAGCCAGTTCCTCAGTGATTGGGGATTCCGGGAGAGACTCGCTTCCATCTTCTGCCTTATCAATACTTAACATCAGGGGGTCAATTCTGCAATTTTTTTGACAAATTCGTCTCTCAGTGGTGTTTTAATAGTAGTTTTTTTTACACTGTTGTAACAAGAACTGTGTAAAACAGGACTACCATTGAAACACCACTGGAATACCATTGTGACTAAGCATTAGCAGAATTGGGCCCCAGGTATGATGAAGGCTAAAAGTCTCACCGTACTTCATAAAAAAAACAAAAAACTATCTTATGCCGGCCTGCCAAACTGCTTAAATGAATAAATATCTTCGAATCTTTTTTGTATAATCACTCCTGTGGTTTTCCCAGCGTGTCGTGTGTCCCGTGTCCCGCGCGTGACAGCCGCAGTGGCTGCGCCGATATTTTCCTAAGCCGGCCTGCCAAACTGACGCGGGGCTCTGCTCCCGATTTTGACGTGCACCGTTTCGGGATAAGTTAAAAAGTCGCGATCAAATGTTACGGTATTGCGGCGTTGTTGCTAGTTGTGAGTTGTGCAGTTTGGAAGTTTTATTTAAGGCGCTACTCGGAAAAAGATTGGACTTTTTGATATAAAACTATAGCACGGTTACAGTTATTACAAATCTGTTAATAACATATATATTTCTTCATACCTTTATCTAGATTCGTATAGTTTCAAAAACACGATTTTATGATTTTGCCTCGACCCTTTTTCTTTTCGAAAAGACCTCTAAAAAATACGAAAATTCAAGATTATTCTTGAACTATTACTATTACTTACACTATTGGAAATTGGTTTAATAAGTGGACACCAATAATATTTAGGATCGTATAGAAGCATTTTTTTTTAAATCGCTGTAGTTTTTTAATACGAAGTCATTTTGTGTTTTATTTGCCTAATCTGCAAAATCGGTCTCGCTCCCGTGCGCGTCGTTTTCTCATTGCTATCTCGCTTCATTCGAGTATCGCCTTAACAGTCAGAGTCAGGTATTTGGAAGCTGGAAGCAGTCATTTTGCCTTTAGGTACAGTTCTTACAGTTAGAATGATTTACATATTTCGAAAGTAAATACTTAACTGCTTAAAACGCAGAAAAATTACCACAAAAAAATCAAGTCATTATGTTTAAAAGCTAATGTCTTGTTATCTACAATCTACTATATATTATAAAGAGGAAAGATTTGATTGTTTGTTTGTTTTCTACATTGAATAGGCTCAGCAACTACTGAACGGATTTGGATGTTATTTGGTACACAGATAGTAGAGATTTTTTATCCCGATATTCCCATGGGATCGGGTAGGTACCACGCGGGTGAAACCACAAGCGACCGCTAGTTATTAATAAACTTGTATCTTGCTATAGTATTTTTTTATGACTAACAGAGAGGGAGGTGCTTAGCCTTCATCATATATATATATATATAAAAAACATTGAGGTGAGAGAGATGATGAGAGGTGGTCAGATCAAGTGTTTGCAATCTAAGAAAACTACATAAAATATTTCCTTTCAACAATACCTATATCATTGAAGATGAAGCCTTTATTTTTCAATTAGTTCAGTATTTGTGAAAATATATGAGGTAATAAAGTCTGTAAATTTCGCCACTTTAATTATAAACTAAACGCTGATATATTAAAATCAAGTGACTTGTTTGTACAATCGGGGAACTTCCCGTTTGACCAGTAGAGTTTTTCGGGAAACGTTTTCAAGGAAAGTACTATTAAGGTTAGAGAGATAATTTATTATTCAAATGAAAAACCTGTTAATGTTCTATTATTTGTGATATAAACATTTCTTATATATCATTTACTTTTTTAAATAAAGCTCCCTAAAAAACTGTACTGGTCAACCGGGAAGACCCCTGTACCTCGAAACTTTGTTGTTAGACATTTATCATTATAACTCATCTGCATAACAAGCATTCAGCCAAGAACGGGTTCGAATCAAGCTTCCAAGTCCGTGGCCTCCTGATTTTCCAGCCACCAAGATTTCTACTTCAAAGGATCTGGAAAGACCTGCAGTGCTTCCTTATTTTGCAATATTCACTTCTACGACTCTGAAAATAAAGTTCTATTCTGTTATTATTTAACGTTATGCGACAGGAGCCTTGGCTTACATCGACATTAGGTTTTAAGTCGTGGGTTTAAGGTTGGTTTTCGTTTGCATTTGTATGCAGCTTTGAGTAATGTAACCTCGAAACACGTAGTACTGACTGTTTCACGGTTATGCGGTTACGTTGCTTCATATCACACTGAATTTATTTCCACTATACAACTGAAATGGTTCAACTGATTCTTTCAGCTGTCGTTTAATATAAAACAAATAATTTACTGCTGAATATTCAATTCACCTATATTTCACAATGAAAATAAATGGCTTGCAGCTTGCAGTAAATAATAAGTAGTTGTACGATTACTTATATCTTGCTTGTATTTTCATAAGACGAATGGAATAAGTATTTTGTTAGTACTGAAGCAATATTGCAATTATGTAAATAGGTAACACCTATTTAATGTCGTGTTTGATATACATTTGCACATTCAAGTTGTATTGAAGTGAAAACTTCTTTAGCGGCGTTGTGCACATCAGAATTTTAAATTTTAGGGATAGGTAAAAAAATTAAAATTGCGTCAGGACACGTGACTATGATCGAACATTCGTAAGACCATTTACTATTGACCTATTTCAAATTTCACAAAGTCTCACACTTCTCTACGTATATTAGTTAATAACAACCATTATACAAAGATCTCTCATTACTACCAACTTTCATATTGATGCCAGGTCAGTTTTAATGTATTTACCTGCCAAATCAAGCTGGTCTCCGTTTTCATCAAGTTTTTACGAAGTTGTGGTCAAGATCAAAATCCACTATGATTTTGATCGTTTAAGCGGTTGTCACTTCTGCCGGCACTCCCAGAGTGCAACCCGTTGTTTTTTTATTCAGTTTTTGGTAGAATCTGGATTTGTAGTTTTATCTACCTGCCTACCAAGTGACTTACGTCTTATCTGTATATATTCTTTGCTTAGGTCGAAGTATGACGCTTACAAATCTTTCCTAGGAAATTGTATCACTGTCATTATAAGTACCATAATATAAAATCCATTGATCAATACAATTAATATTTTACAACTCTGAAAAAAGAAGTGACCATACCCGTCATATTGATAAAACATCCCTCTGCTAAAATAATTGGTTAAACACGTAAAATATGTGCAACGAAGCTTTCCTCCAGAGGGATTATTGTATAATATCAAGGATGTTTGATTAGAGATTAGAGAATAACCTATCTGTACATAGCATACTGTGTTGTGTCCATATTGTGGGGCAAGCCTCCCAAACAAATAACTCAGAAACAGGGCTTGCGCGCGACTCGCCGTAGCTACTTGTTGTTGATTTGTGGATGGTATTGCAAGAGTTATACCTCATAACAAGGGTACAATTGACAGCATAGTCTGGTGTTTCAGCAACTCCTCGTTGTTATTCCTGAACAAATAACTCAGAACGGCTTGCGTGCGACTCGCCGTAGCCACTTGTTGAAGGCTAGTCTTGTTGTTGATTTGTGGATGGTATCGCAAGATTTATACTTTATAACATAGGTACAGTCGATAGCACAAGCTGGTCTATCAGTTGTGCTCTGAAAACAGCGAAAATCGCGAAAATCAGGTACAATTGCGAAAATTCCCGGTGGTCTACTTTCCGCGCAAAATCTCTTGATCAGTGAGTAACTTTTGTAAGTCTATACGATTGGCCAAATCGAGAAAAAGTGGTCGACTGGGGACTTCCACGACGCTTAGGCGCGTGAGTTAAGTCTATCTAGAATAGATTGAAATAAATAATAATAAGTGATCAGTATTTATTGGCATAAGAAAGGTTAGAACATGACAACCGTTTCGGTAATGGATACGATAATGGAAAGTTCCGTGTTCGAATCCTGGTTGCGGCGAATGTTAATTTTTAACCCCCGACGCAGCGCAAAGAGGGGTGTTATAAGTTTGAAGCCTATGTCTGTCTGTCTGTCTGTACGTATATTCGTAGAGCCTAAACGAATCAAGCGCTTTCAATGCGGTTTTTTTTTATTGAAAACTAAATTAATCGAGATGGTTCAAATTTTTTTTTTCATTCTGTACTTACATAAATATTCGTAGTGCCTAAACGAATTAAGCGATTGCAATGCGTTTTTATTATTTTGTGTGTAATTTAAAAAGAATGAAATAAAAAACAATTTTTTTACATTTTAAAAACCCCCAACACAAAAAAAATCTTCAAAAAAATAAAATTTCTCTCTCGGTCGGGGGACACCCCCAACGTATAATATACCCTTTTAGTACTTCTCGTTTTGTGGTCCCCCCTCTTTTTGTTAAAATTTATTTTTTTATTAAACTATTGACAGCCTTTTCCAATATTCACGTTACTTTCTGAGTGCAGACAAAAAGATTGAAAGACCTAAAGATAAGCCATGAAAATATTAGCCTTTACTCTTTGTTCTCCACTTCAGGAAGATCTTACATCCCCTATTCTTGAAATACAGCTTGCAGTATATCTATCAAGTTGCTCCCGTAAAGCCCGGTTTGCATGCGTCGTCGGGCGCCTTCCAGTCAGTTGTGGAAACCACAATGAAGGTCCAGTTGCGAAACTATGGAATACGGACATTATACGGTTAGACGCCTCTCATGGCGGACGATGCGTTATGAGTATGAGGCAAGTTAGGCCAATGAGTGAGCGCTTACGCATTGCGTCCGAATCCGTAAAAAAACAGACCCAGAAAACTCGGATGTCGCTTACCGCTGCGATCCGGATCCGTGAAAAAGCGGTCTTAGGAATGGATAAAAATTTTCGTAAAAATTGTGATTTGTTGTGCAATGTTTATCGGTATTTTTTTGTGTTTCAATATAATAGTAGGTAACGAAAAAGTTAAGAATAAAACCATTTATAAGAAAAAAAAGACGGGTTGCACTCCGGGAGTGCCGGCAGAAGTGAAAACTTGATTATTAACGTTGAGCATGTTTGATATTTTGGAATGGTTAGGGAATAATTTTGCACCAATTGCTTTATCAGTATAAAAGTACTATCATTTATGTGGTAGAATACAATATTCATTTATTGCGCTATCGTACACAAACATGACAAACCATATTAAAGTGAACGTTAAGTTAGGTAATAAGATATAAGAAAACATTAGTTATTATAGAGAATCGAAAAATATATATTGACAATAAAACAAGAGACAAGTAAAAGACATTATCAACAGTCTGTCGCTAAGCAACCGAGACCATAGTCAACCTGTCACCTCAACATTCTCCATCCGTCCTACGCTTTTTCGATCAGGTCACGTGTCCTGACGCGAGTTTAAGATTTTATACCCATTACAGAAAAAGTGCTCAACGCCGCTAAAGAAGTTTTCACTTCAATAATAAAAACCGACTTGAAAACATAAAAATGAGCCATTTGGAGTCGGTGCCAGCTAAGGCATCGATGGTGCTTTCAAATTGCACTTTTATGTACTTTGTTTTTCCTTGCCTAGGCTGGCACCAACAACGACTTATTTTAACTTTTCGAAGTCAAAACAAAAATAGCAGTGTTTTCAACATTTACTAAAAATACTAAGCCGATTATAAAAAAAATAGAATTATCTTGGGAACTATCCTGTAGGTAGGTATTCTATTCAAATTCAAATTCAAAGATTTTTATTCAAATAGACTTATAGATAAGTACTTTCGAATAGTCCAAATTTTTTTGAAGTGAAAACTTCTTTAGCGGCGTTGAGCACTTTTTCTGTAATGGGTATAAAATCTTAAACTCGCGTCAGGACACGTGACCTGATCGAAAAAGCGTAGGACGGATTGGACCATTTACCGTTGACCTATTTCAAATTACATAAAGCTCACATTTGAAAGTTCTTCGTATATTAGTTAATAACAACCATTATATAAAGATCTCTCATTACTACCAACTTTCATATTGACGCCAGGTCAGTTTTAATGGATTTAGTGGATTTTGATCGTTATTTTCGTTCAAGCTGTTTTCACTTCTGCCGGCACTCCCAGAGTGCAACTCGTTGTTTTTTTCCCTACCAGCCATTCAGGACATCTTTTAACTGATAAGAAGAACGGCCGCAAGAAACTTATCAGCTTTAACAGAAACAACAACATTTACAATGGAACATGTTGTTGCCAAGCACAAATTTACAATTTTGAAATATATTTAATATAAGAGGAAAATTTTCCAATATTTAATTATTAGAATATTTTCCTTTTATCTAATTTATAATAGTTATGTTTTATGTTAGTATCACATCCATGCATTTTGGTCTTTTAAATAATCATCTACCTTGTAATAACCTTTGCTTAAGAGTGTCTTTTTAACATATATTTTAAATTTATGCAAAGGCAGCTCTATCAATTGTTGTGGAACTTTATTAAAAAAAGCTATACCTTTCCCCAAAAACGAGCGTCTACATTTTTCAAGTCGAAATTTTGGAACGGCAAGCTTATTCTTATTTCTAGTATTAAAATTATGGACATCGCTATGCTTAATAAATAAATCAAGATGTTTCCTTACATATACTATATTATCATAGATGTATTGTCCCGCCAAAGTTAGTATATTAATCTCTTTAAACAAATCCTTAAGAGAATCTCTCCGTCGAAGGTTGTAAATGGCGCGCACAGCTCTTTTTTGAAGTATAAAAACACTTTCTATATTAGCTGCTGAGCCCCACAACAACAGGCCATAGGACATTACACTATGAAAATAGCTAAAGTAAACTAGTCTTGCCGTTTCAATATCAGTTAATAGCCTTATTTTCTTTATTGCGAAAGCCGCAGAACTAAGTCTACTCGATAAGGCTTCAATATGTGGATCCCATTGCAGCTTTGAATCCAATGTAATGCCAAGAAATTTTGTACTCTCAACTAACTCTACTACATTCCCATTCAAATTGATATGCATATCGACCTGCACTACGTTAGGTAATGAGAATCTAACAAACTTGGTTTTAGAAGGGTTAAGAGACGTATTATTACTGTTGAACCAGTGTGCGACTTGAGAGAGAGCACTATTTACTTCGTCAGAACAATTGTTTCCTCTATCAATTTTAAAAATTAAAGATGTATCATCTGCAAATAGTACTGTCTCACATAAATTACTCGTGTAATGAGGGAGATCGTTAATATAAATTAAAAACAGCAAAGGGCCCAATATTGAACCTTGTGGCACGCCCATAATAATGGGGGCTCCAGTAGAAGCAGTATTATTGACAATTACTTTTTGATTTCTATTGTGCAAGTATGACTGCAAAAGGCTAACAGATTTCTTAGAGACACCATAATGTTCAAGTTTCTTTAAAAGTGTAACGTGATCAACGCAATCGAAGGCTTTAGACAGGTCACAGAATATACCAATTACGTCTTGCTTGCCCTCCCAAGCCTCAAAAATATGTTTGAGGAGTGCAATGCCAGCATCAGTAGTATTTTTACCTTTAGAAAAGCCGAACTGATTGTTATGAAGGATTCGATTTATTGTTAAATAGTCTAATAATTGAGAGTATATAACTTTTTCAAAAATTTTACTAAGTGCCGGTAGTACTGAAATCGGTCTAAAATTTGTAGGGTCACTTTTGTCACCCGATTTAAAAAGAGGAATAAGCTTACTACATTTCATTAAATCGGGAAAAGTACCTTCATCTATGCATTGATTAAAAATGAAAGCTAAATATGGAGCTATTGTATCAATAATTGATTTAATAATGTTGGTTGACATGCCCCATAAATCTTCAGTCTTTTTAATATTTATAGACTTGAAAGCTTTTAAAATGTCTTCACTATTAATATGTTTAAAATTGAATACTTTATTACACTTATCAACACAAGACTCTAAGAGGGCAGCAGCAACGTTTGGACAGGAATTCAACTTACTGGTAGTTTCTAAGGGTACCCGAGAGAAGAAATCTTCAAAAACACGGGCAACCTCAACGTCAGATTCAATTAATTTATCACCAACTTTAAGACAGAAGGATTTTACATTATTTTTAGTTTTCCCAGTTGATTGGTTAATAATATTCCAAGTAGCCTTTATTTTATTATCCGCTAATTTGATTTTATTTGAAAAGAACATCGCCTTAGCAGCTACACATACATTTTTAAACATTTGAGAATACTTCCTGACATATCCAATAAAATTTGGGTCACAGGAAGTATGCTTTGACGCATAGAGGTCATATAGTTTCCTTCTGCTTGTGTAAATTCCCGGCGTGGCCCAATCACTAAACTTTACTTTATCCGAATTACAATTGATCACTTTTTGCTTAAATGTTTTACTAAATTCGTCTTCAACCACATGAAATAAATCATTATAAAGATAATTAGATTCCATATTAGGAACTGGTAAAGACTCAATTTTATTAATTACATTGTTTCTAAATTCATCTATGCCCTTTTTAGTTATTGGCCTGCACACAATTTTCCGCTTAGGACAGACATGATGTTGCTCTATAGAGGCTTGTTGTCCACTATGGTCCGATTTAATAACATTTATTATAGATTTCTCAGTGACTACACAGTTTGAAAAAATGTTGTCTAAACAGGTGGCAGATGTGGGTGTTATTCGGGTAGGCTCATTAAAGGTATGTGATAGATTAAACGATTTAAATAAATTTAAAAATCTACTTGCTAGCTTCGACAACTTTGAGTCTAAAATGTCAATATTAAAATCCCCACATATGACAACCTTTTTATTACTTTTACTAGTTATTCTTAAAACTTCCTCCATAGTGGACTCAAACTCTGGGTAATTACTCTGAGGGGGTCTATAAACACATATTACAATTATTTGGTCTAGTTCCACACAAGACAATTCAATTATTCGTTCAATTGAGAGGGATATTATATCTTTGCGCTCTTTGTACTGAAAATTATTATGTAAAATTATAAGAGACCCTCCTCTAATAGCAGATTGCCTACTAAATTAACTCACAATTCTATAATTATCCAAATTTAAAATTACTTCATGACATTTTAACCAATGCTCAGTGATACACAACACATCAACATTTTCACAGTTTAAAAACAAACATACTTCTAGGTCTTTGTCAGAAAAGCCTTGTATATTTTGATGAACAATTTTTAAACATTTTGGCTTTACTCTTGTCAACACTGGGCTAGAGGACACCTCTGTTGTCTCTAATGGTAATTTAAATTAACCAAGTCAGTGTTGGGATTCAATAGAATCAAATTACTTGGAACAGATTCCAAAGTTATATTACAAATGTCAGAATTTAACTGCTCAATAAAAGCAGAGGTTTTTATAGCCAGATTATTGGCTAAATGTTTAAAATAAAAAGATAGCGTAAGCGCTATTTGTCTCTTATAATAGTGAGGCAGATAGTAATTATCTTTTGTCAAGTTAAAATTATTTAACAAAGGATTTATGTCAATTATATGTAGCTTTTCAGTGTTATGAAAGGCTACTGTGTTTAATGTTAAGTTTAAGTTGTATCTTAACTTATTTTCTATCTCTGTGAAACTTTGACTGTAGGGAAATGTAAACATTACAACTTTCCTAACATTTAAAGAGCATAGAGTGTTAACATAAGATATCAACTGTTGTTTCTTGACATTAGACCTATGTTCTGAAGTTGAACCCATGTTCGTAAGTCTACTGAATTGACTATGAAATATTTTGAATCCCAAATATCCCAATAAACAGTTTCATAGATCTTACACGACATTAATTATTAAAGATATAAGATAATGACAAATTACCAGACAAAATAACTAAATGCGTACATGACATTGACAATTGGCTTAATGATAATAATTTAATTATAAATATACAAAATACTAAAATGATACAATTTCAGACACAAACAAAAAGAAATGAAATTAGACATAACTTACAATAACGAACATATTTATGCAGTACCGAATACTGACTTTTAAGGCATCACGATTGACCAATGCTGTAACTGGAAGGCACATATTGAGAAAGTGTGCTCAAAATTAAATAGATTTGTATTTGCTTTAAGACGCCTAAGGCAAACAGTATCCATAGAAGCAGCTACTAGTGCGTACTATGGATACGTCTCATCAGTACTGAGCTATGGTTTGCTGTTATGAGGGAACTCGGTTGACATTATACTAGCTTTTCGACTACAACAGAAATGTGTAAGGGCTATATGTAACGCATGGAGTACTGAAAGCTGTAAACCATTGTTAAAAATACTTCCACTCGCCTGTATGTACATTAAAGCGATCTGCATATTTGTAAGACAAAACGCGCACTACTGTCCGAAACATTCTGATGCGATAACACGTTACACAAGGCATAAGGATTGTTATTGCCGAATTGTAGACTTGATCTTTTTAAACGCCTCTGTGGTCTAGTGGTACAACCACCGGTATCAGACCCAGGGGTCCCGGGTTCGATTCCCAGCGGGGGTACATATTGTATTCGGTATGGTTGGTGGTAGGACTTGTTGTAAGTCCGCCTGGCTAGCTACCACCATCTTATCTAAGCCTGACGCCATAACAACAATGTTTTCAGCATTGCTGTGTTCCGGCATGAGGCTGAGGAGCTGACGCTGAGGATTCCGGAGAGGCTCGCTTCCATCTTCAGCCATATCAATAATTAACATCAGGTATGATGAAGGCTAAGAGTCTCCCCGTCATTCATAAAAAAAAACGTAATGTTTATGGTCAAGCTGTATTAATATTTAATAAACTGCCTTATGATATTAGCAATTGCCATTTAAATATTTAAGCGAAAGCTATCGGTGTGGCTGATAGAAAATTGCTTCTATAGCGTTAAAGAAAATTTGGAATGTAAAACTTAGGAAAATTTTATGGTAAATTTTAAATAGAAAAATATTGGAAAAAATTAACTCGGCCACAAGTGAATTCTCAGACGGGAATCGAACCCGCGACCTTTGGAAATCCGGTCCAATGCTGAATGAAGAGCAAATTTAGCCGAGTTAATTTTTTCCAATATTTTTCTATTTAAAATTTACCATAAGTATAAAAATAGCATTGAAAAATGCAGAAATTACAAAATCATAAATTAGGAAAAGTTGTTTTAAATATGACATGAATCCTTATGACATTTAATAGAATGTTTTCGAATTTTGAATTTTATGTGTTTTTATTGATTATTAATTCATATTTACATTTTAGAATTTGAACTTGAGATTACTGTAATTACTATTTTTGACATAAATACTATTTTGACATTAATATTAGCTGTTTTGTTTTGATTATTATTAATTTGTTCAAAACCAAAATACAATTACCTACATATTTAAATAAGTATAGCCATCACATGCATAGTTAGAGATTTAATATTTTATTAGAAATTAGCAAGTAGTTTAATGTGATAAATATTAAACAGGAAAATATACTAGAAAAAAGCAACTAGTCTCATGTCGCCCTGACGGGACGGGACTAGTTGCTTTTTTCTTCATGTTTAATATTTATCACATAAACACAGCATTGTAAAATGCAAAATTAAAAAGTTATAAGTAGTATAATTTTTTTTCCTTGTGTTGTTCTGAAGTTGTAAGCAATATTTGCATGTATGTGTTATGGGTCAAATATTATGTGAGACTAATAAATTATGACATCAATTGTACCATGTTTGTGGCAAATAAATGATTTCTATTTCTATTTCTTAAATCAAATAATATCTTGTAGGTATTACATAGCGAATAGATTGTCTAGTACAAAAATAGGCTTGCTTGTTTGTAAGATCGCGTGCGAGCGGCTCCTTGTTAGCTACTTGTTGAGATCTACGATATTTATGGGGGATATGGGGCCTGAGGCGGGCTTAAGGCTAGGGCTGCGGTGCTTTTGGAATATGGCAATACGACCTGGATGTGAAATCTGAAAATGAAGTGGATTTGAATATTACTAAAAGATCATCATTGTGAATTTTGAATTTTTACATTTTTCAATGCTATTTCTATACTTATGATAAATTTTAAATAGAAAAATATTGGTAAAAATTTAGTCCCATCTGAGACTTCACTTGTGGCCGAGTTGATTTTTTGAATCTTATTCGATCGTTAAACATATGAAATGATGTTTCTTTGGAATGCAAGGATATTCCTAGCATTGATGTGACAATGCTGGCCTACAGCGCATTAAAAATATAGTATTGGAGAATTTCGACGGTGGTCCGCAAGTCTCGGTAGCTCAGTGGTTAGAGCATTGGACCGGATTTCCAAAGGTCGTGGTTTAGAGTCCCATCTGAGAATTCACTTGTAGCCGAGTTGATTTTTTCCAATATTTTTCTAATTAAAATTTATCATAAGATCATATTTGCTTTGAAGCTTTACTATTTTAGTAATTTTAAAGCTATGTTCCTTTATATTGCGTTTATTCAAAAATTGAACCTCTACTACTTATATAGTTTTATTGTTGAAGAGTGGCGTGATTAGGCCAATATTCATTACCCTTACGCACACACACAATTTCCTGACAATCCTTGGGTATGAACCCAAACTTACAACAAACCTATCCAAACTTTTCAACCCTACCAACTTCTAGCTTCAACCAGCCCTACGCAGTATGATTTATCGAGTCTGTGTAAGCTGCCCTGTAATTTTGAGCGCAGTTCCTTTATCACTCGGCTTCGTTCCTGACAAGTTGATACATGCAAACAACTCAAACAAGTGTCCTTCAAATGTCAAGTGATTTTGTTGTCGCCACATAGTTTCTACACGGACCTAGTATTTGATTTGATACTTGTAAATCAAATAGTTAACATGTGATGAGTTGTGCAAATTATGCAGTTCGATGGTTATTTGTTTTGTTTTATATACAGAAAATGACCGAAAAATTAAATACATATACGCATTTATCAGATTAAAGAGAAAAAAACAATTGCTTAACCAGTAAATGTCCAAAAATCGCAAAAACTATGTCTTTTCCTTTTCGCCACTCAGAAAGTAAAAAAGATAAAAGATTACTTACATTCGTTCAATAGTGTAATCAAGGAAAATATATATACTACACACATGCGCCGGCTATTTCTTAATAAATTGTTGAATGAAGAAAAACACAGGAGCACAAGATCCAAAAACAATTAAATAGATTTGTAAACCAAAACAAAAAAATTTAAAATTCCTTATTCAACTTATGATTCAAAAAAGATTTTCAAGAATGGTAAAGTTTTCTGAAACATACTGTCGATGTCGCAGTCACCAAGCATTTGGTGAAAAGACAAATGTTAATTATGGCTTGATGACTTGGCTCGTAGCTTTGAGTCAGTAACGCGAGCATGGATACTTCGTCGACAGTACCACAATCTTGGTACAAATCTGTGGATACATCGGTTGTCGACAGTACGCAAACTTGGTACAAATCTGGAGTGGGTTGCGAGCGTGGATACGTCGTCGATAGTATTAAAAATGGTGTTACTTAGTTTTATCTATAAATACTGTTTTAGAGCTAGCGCAGACGACGGATAACGGAGGACTTTTTGTCCGCTTTTATTATTAACCAAATAAGATTCAACTTAGATCGCGTATATCTATGAAAAGTACGCGATAGTCCTCGTTATTTATTCAACTTTATGTTTTTAGTAATAAGGTCGTGTCGCGGACAAAAAGTCCTTCAATGTCCGTCGTCTGCGCAGGCCATTAGGGTGTGTGACTGCTTATTGTTGTTTTGCCGTTGTGTCTATTTAATAACCTCAACTTATCTCAGTTTTGATTGTTTCGGCTGGCCTTTATTGGTATTTAATTAATAAGCGATTGTTTGAAATTAATACAACCTATCAATTATAACTTATATTTTTTAAATAACATATATTTTTTGAGTCTTATTTTCATAAATGTTTTACAGTTTGTTATTAGTATGTGTGCCGAGTATCCGATGTTTACATATAGCCACTAAGAAAATAATCATAAGTTATACTTGTTTTTTCATTTTAAGTAAACTTTGTGTTTTTATGAGAATAGATTCATAAACCTATAGTACGAAAGCTTGGTACAAAAGTGCAGTGGGTTGCGAGCGTGGATAAGTCGTCGACAGTACGACAAACTTGGTACAAATCTGCGGTGGGTTGCGGCCATTACGGCAGTGCATAAACACATTATCAAACTACGCGGCCGAAGTTTTGAAGCTTCGCTAAGTTTGGGAGCCGCTGCTTTAGCCGCCCTACGATAGGATGTGTTTGCCGTGCGCGGTGAAGGATGTTTGGAAAACAACATTATGTTATTGCAGCTTTTAAAATTTTCCAGATTTTCCTTTTGATTAAGCCTTTTCTTCGAGATATTTTGCCGGAGTATTTTTTCGAGTTTTATAATATTATTACACTTTCGCTGACAGTGAACGAGACGCAATAGATGTTTTATTGTTATAACGTCTATAGACGTTCCATTCCATTGTTGGTTATCGTTATAAGAATTATTTTTATTTTGTTCTTTATTGGCACTTGTAACGGCTACATAATCCTTACCTACATTCCTCACCTTACATGCACATAAATATGGATGCGTATACGCACCCGATGACGTCTCGTCGCTCTCTGTCTCGATCGCGAATTGATTGTCAACGCGCGTGTGCAACCGCTCCTATATTTTTATTGGGATTTTTTTATTGTTTTACAATTTTACACGAACTTTCTACTTATACATGAAAACCATTGTGTCTGCAAATTTTATGAACTGATAAGTGTAATAACGGCTTAGCTACGTCGAATGAACACTTGAAAGCTACCGCCACGTGGTGTGAACTTCTGCACAATTTCATCCAGGACTGAAGCTATTCTACGAGTACGTAAGTGCATGTATTTTCCTTATTTTTCAGCTGTTTCCTCTCATTGCCATAATTACCTAAAACAGCTGAATTCCGTCTAAATAGTTGTTACAAGTGCCTAGCGTTACGATATAGTTTTTCGTCCATATTAGCTGAAATTAATACACTTATTTAACTCTCAACTCAAAAAAAATACAGTCCACTAAAATTATTACTTTACCAGCGCACAAATTCAATTTTAAATAGTATAAGTACTTTAACCGCACCATTTCTTTGGTACCTTCGAGCCGGACGACCAAATATCTTTGGTCTATCGGACGATCAATTATTTCTTTTGCAATAAATACTCTGCAGACATAATAATCTAACTTCTTAATAAATCATACATATTTACTGTTTGGGTTTAAATATAAATCGTATTTTATACTGGGTTGGGAAGTGGATGTCAAGTTTTTTGTTTTTGTTTTCTCCCGCATTCGCATTGATATCCATTTCATTTTTACTTTTATTCGCATAACCCATATAAACTCGCAATCATTGTATTTGCCTATTTAGTGAATATTAACTTTGATTTCTAGAACCTTGTTCCATTTTTTTCTCGCTCGTTTATTTTTTCTTCCACCCGCATTAAAATATCTCCTCGAGTGCGACGCGAACTCGTCGCTCGCTCACGCTTACATACAAGTAAGGTTGCACGCATATTTCTCGTTTCACTTTCCCGCATAATATTAATCATATGAAATTAATTTCATTCGCAGAATTGTTTATTTATTTATGTATGTTTCGTAAAAACAGACTACAATCATCTGTCACCTTTTTAACGTTTTTATTAATTTTATTGTTTTCCTTTGGACATTGCTTGCCTAAGTAACAATTTAATTGATTCAATTTAATTTCTATTAAAAATGGCTAAAGTTAAAGAAACAAAAAAGATGGAAGAGGATGATTTACATGAGTCAAAATTTCGCATAATTCAAGCGAAACGCGATGCTTATTTTTCAAGAATGCAAAATATTTATGATATGTCAAAAAATGTTCATGTAGATGACATCAGCAAAGAAGCTTTTTTGAATAATGTCATTAATGTTGACATGTTACGATCCGACTTTGAGCGTATAATAGACGAGTTTAATGATGTGAATTTAAAAATAAATCCTCAAGTCCCAGTTAATTATCAGACTTGGATATCTTTCGATCAAATGTATTGTTTTGTTAAACGCGTAGAAAATTCTATTATTCATCCTACCGCATCTCAGCAGCAATGTTCCAAAGGAATTAAACCGCAAGTACATAATCACCTTCCTAAATTGCCACCGATTGAATTAATGTCATTTAATGGCGACATGCGAAACTGGCCTATGTTTTATCAGCAATTCAAAAATATTATTCACGAAAATCCTACTTTATCCGATAGTGAAAAGGTTTACTATTTAATTGGTAAATTAACGGAGAAGGCGTCATCTGTGTGTATGGGATTGTTACCCACCGCTGAAAATTACCCTATTATTTGGAATGCACTTATACAGAAATATGATGACCCTCGCTCACAGGCTGTTACTTATCTAAAACAAATTTTAGAGTTCAAGCCCTTGTATAATAACAGCGCAGCTGGCCTTGACCTATTTGTTAACGTATTCAATTCGTCGGTTGAGGCCCTTAAACAATTAAAGTTATCTGATTTGTCTGATTTTATATTCTTACATATTGCACTACAAAAAATAGATCCAGAAACAGTCAAATTGTTCGAAATTATGAACGGTAGAACCGATATTCCCACTTATACTTGTTTAGTCGATTTCATTAAAGAACAGTCCAAAGTACTAACTCGATCAAATAAAGTTACCGATACAAATAAAATAAAATTACATAATCAAAAACCTAATTTTCCATCACAAAAAAATATTACTAAAAATTTTATGAATACTGATCGACAAAATTCCGTTCATAATAATAAAAATACATGTTCGTTGTGTCAATCTAATCACGAGCATTTGTATCAATGTTCTCATTTCTTAAATCGCATGTCTCCGCACGATAGATATAACTTTGTTAAAAATAATCGCTTTTGTAATAATTGTCTAAGTTCTAAACACAGGACATTATCATGTACGTCACAACGCAACTGTTCCATTTGTTCAGAAAGGCATCATTCACTGTTGCATTTCAACCCGCAAAGTTCAAAATCTAAATTGTTTTAAACCGCACCGCATCGGAATCGAACCTCGGTTCCACTTCTAGTACTAATACCACGCCGCCAGCGCGTGACTCACCTCGCTTGTCGGACCGTTCTCAGTCCGACAGCAACAACGCTCCTTGCGTTGCCGCAATAAACGACCGTACGCCACCTGCGCGTAAGGTCGATACTTATTCCTCTCCGCAAATGAATTCTAATATTTCGCTAAATACTTTTGTTTGCAACAACGCTAGTTCACAAGCGACTACTACCCTTCTAGGTACCGCAAAAATAAAGATCATTGACAAATACAATAATACGCATTTTGTTCGTTGTTTAACCCTTAATTCGACGGATTTTTTTTTTATTAAAATTTGTAAAATTGTTATAGATTTTGATTCTTAGCTTGTAGAGAGCCCGCGAAAAAATAGCTGAAAAAATCTACCCATTTCAGGTTCCTGAAAAACATACGTCCACTATACTGGACATTATCAAGTTCATAAGAAACTAATGCACTCCAACCGCGTGCAGTATACTTCCCATTGTCAAAGAGAAAGAATAAAAGAAACAAGTGATTCCGCAGAAAAATAGTAATTATATTAAAGCAAATCAGTCTCATAGTTCCATTTCTTATGCTTAAACTCCAAAAACTTATAAGTACGAACAACTCACTTATGTTTTGAACATAATAATTAAGTACTTATAAAATCTTCATAATAATCACCATTTTTCTTTATTCAAAAATAATAAGCCTTCCCGTTTTTTTTTAAATATCAATATAGCTTAATCTATATAAGCACAGAATACTTAATAGTACAAGTAATATAAGTACCAACTGTCACTTATTTTTTTATTGCCCTACCCTACTTACTTATTGTGGAAATAAGAAAAGCAATTCCTGAAAACGCTCTTTCGGATATAGATAGTGGTTCTGAACCTGAAAATTAAGGGGAAATTGCTGATAAAACTGAGGAGTTGTCGTCCTCACCTTGCCCTTCCATCGATTCATACATACAGAACATTAACATTTTAGACAGGTCTGAAAATTATACACAAGACAATATTTCTATTGACACTGATCAAGATAACGTTGGTACTGATACTTTCATCGAGACAGTAAACGAAAATCTTCAAACAGAGGACTCTTCCAGCATCAGTGGGAGCGAGAAACCTCTGTGGCTTAGTGTTAACAGGCACTGGTATCAGACCCAGAGGTCCCAGCTTCGATTCGAAGCGGGGGTACATATTATTGTATTCGATTTAGTTGGTGATCGGTCTTATATTTGTAAGTCCGTCTGGCTAGCTATCTAGCTAACACCATCTTATCTAAGTCTACCGCTATAAGTAACAACAATGTTTTCAGCATTGTTGTGTTCCAGCAGTTAGAGACAAGATAGCCAGTTCCTCAGAGGTTAAGGATTCCGGGAGAGGTCTCAGATCTTCGGTTCTTCAGCCTTATCAATACTTTACATCAGATATGATGAAGGCTAAGAGTGTTCCCGTTGTTCATAAAAAAAGACAGCAACCATGCTTAAGAAGCTGAAGACATCTTGATCCATAAACCGTTGACTTCTATTATTGTTACCACACCGACTGGTGAAGTACATTATAATGCTTTACCAAGTTTGGCTTCGGAATAATAAGGCAAAACAGACTGAAAGATTGCAAGGAACTATTAACTAACAAATATCTGAAGAAATGAGCCAGAGATTCAACTAGCCAAGTCGTCGACATGTGACATTATTACGTATAATATACGAATATACGACATTATTGATTATGCAAATTCTGCAAGAAAAATAAAACGAACGTACGTACATTGTTCCAAATGCAAGCAGAGGTAGTGCTTAGTGGCCAAACTAAATCGAATACAATAATATGTACCCCCGCTTCGAATCGAAGCTGGGACCTCTGGGTCTGATACCAGTGCCTGTTAACACTAAGCCACAGAGGTTTCTCGCTCCCACTGATGCTGGAACAGTCCTCTGTTTGAAGATTTTCGTTCACTGTCTCGATGAAAGTATCAGTACCAACGTTATCTTGATCAGTGTCAATAGAAATATTGTCTTGTGTATAATTTTCAGACCTGTCTAAAATGTTAATGTTCTGTATGTATGAATCGATGGAAGGGCAAGGTGAGGACGACAACTCCTCAGTTTTATCAGCAATTTCCTCTTAATTTTCAGGTTCAGAACCACTATCTATATCCGAAAGAGCGTTTTCAGGCGGCACCAACTCTACCAAATGGTGCCCTCTCGATTTCTAGCTCTGAAAAAAGAAAAACAAAAAGATATAAACAATTTATCTACGGATCCCTAAAAATATTAATACGCGAAACAACGAAAGTTAATATACTAGTAATACGGCAACGGGAAGAATACTGGACATAGTATTTAACAGTTACTTTACTAGTGATTCGACGACGTGTAGTATACTGGACATGCAAGTTGTGGGCGTCGTAAAAACTAAATAAAACTCAGTAAGACAATCAAAACAATACGAGAAGCTCTTCGGGAATGTTATCTTTAGTTTTTAATTACATTGTTAGGAAATAAGCCATAACACAATTAATAAAATGCAATTTACCGAAAGCCCACGCAGCGTGTTATTCCTTTCCGCCATCTCGCTGGTGACTGCTCGCGTCCCGTCGATGCACACGCTTTGCTAATTTTTGACAACGTAGTTAAATAGGTTCAGATGCAATTATAGCATCTAAAACTAAGAAATAATGGTCTATTATTTATGTATATTTTTTTTAATTCAATGGGAAGTATACTGTACGGCGTCGAATTAAGGGTTAATTGACCCAGGTTCGCAAAGTAATTATATCTCGGCCGCCTGCTGCAAGCGTTTATCGCTGCCAATACTTACGCAGAATCGTTTTTCTAAAGTCCATGGTATCGGCGGAGTTTCACAGCGCGTCCTTGGAATGACTAATGTGACTTTTACGTCTCGTTTTGATAGCGGGAAGAACTATTGCATTCAACCTTTGGTAATAGATCAAATCACAACACAGTTACCGGACTCGCATGTTGATTTAAAATATTTTGATTACATTAAAAATATTCCGCTTGCTGATGATAGTTTTAATAATCCTGGGCCAATTGACATACTTTTAGGAGTAAAACTTTACTGCGAAATTTTATTGTTTGACCGTAAAGTTGTTAATAATAGGTTACCTTCCGCTTTCGAAACTAGTTTAGGTTATTTAATAATGGGCGATGCCCCTATTATTGCGTCACCGCATAAAACACGTAGTTTTTGTTCATACTCGCGTGAACCCCTAGAAGAAAATCTAGAAAAGTTCTGGCAACTAGAAGAAGTGCCTTCTAGTAAGTTTTTAAGTCCAGACGAACAACGTTGCGAAAACATTTATTGTTCAACAACAGTGCGTAACTCTAACGGTAGTTACACTGTTGATTTACCATTAAAGGAATCCCCTATTTTTTAGGAAATTCGTACATTCCCGCTAAAAGACGATATTTATCGCTCGAAAAAAGATTTCTAAAATTTCCTCATTTACGTGAACGATATAATGATGTCATTAAGGACCATATTGAAAAAGGTATTCTTACCAAAGTTTCACAGGAGGATTCTCTCCAACCTGGATTTTATTTGCCGCATCATCCAGTACTTCGCGATGATAAAAGCACCACGAAAGTACGAGTTGTCGTAGACGGTAGTGCACAGTCCGATACTGGTACTTCTTTAAATGATATTTTGTATACAGGTCCTAACTTACAGACTGATATTTTCAACATTCTTTTGAACGCTCGTATCTTTTCAATCGCATTTTTTGCCGACGTCCGCCAGATGTATTTGTGTATTTTTGTTAATCCTGAACATCGTAAATACCAACGCATTTTATATCGATTTAGTCCCGAAGATCCCATTGACATTTTTGAATATACTAGGGTCTGTTTTGGTCTCCGCTCATCACCGTTTTTAGCGCTGCGTACCTTACGCCGTTTAGCTGAAGACGAAAGACATCAGTATCCACTAGCTTCTCAAGTTTTGGATAGAGATGTGTACATGGATGACATGGCATCCTCGGCTTCTTCACTGGGAGAAGCCGTAGAGACTGCCCATCAGTTGCTTCAGCTTTTTAAGTCCGGAGGTTTCGAGTTAGTCAAGTGGACTAGCAACTCTCCGGAACTGCTCGCGCACATTCCTGAAAGTCATCTTTTAATTGATTCAACTTCTTTTCAACTTAATGATGAAAGTGAGTTCAAAATTCTTGGTTTACGTTGGCTTGCGGCGTCGGACAGTTTTTTCTTTACTGTTTCACCCCCAGACCTCACATGCACTAAGCGTGCTATTCTCTCCGCCACCGCTCGTCTATATGACGTTTTGGGTCTAGTGGGGCCAATCATATTATATTGTAAATTATTAATTAAAGAGCTTTGGGCTCTTAAGATGGATTGGGACGACGAACCACCATCTCATATAATAAATTTATGGCAAAATCTTGTTAAACAATTACCATTGATTTCCGAGCTTCGCTTTCCTCGTCATTTAGGTATTCAAAACCAATCAAAGGTAACTCTTTTAGCTTTTTCTGATGCCAGCGAAAAGGCATACGGTTGTGTGATTTATGCGCACGTTGTTAGTGACAATAACCAACCCATTATAAGATTAATTTGTTCAAAATCTAAAGTTTCTCCGCTTAAAACGATTACCTTAGCTAGACTTGAGCTATGTGCAATCTTATTAATGTCTAAATTTCTTCGTGTTGTTTACGACAATATTTCTAAACGACACCCCATAGATAAAGTAATGGCCTTTTCGGACTCAAAGGTCGCTCTGTGTTGGGTACATTCAAGCCCACACAGGTTTAATACCTTTGTATCGAACAGAATCGCGCAATGTCAGAGTTATTTTGACCCTGATTGTTTTTATTTTATTCCTGGAGTGCAAAACCCAGCAGACTGCCTGTCACGTGGAATGTTACCACATGAATTAAGTAAACATGACTTGTGGTTTCATGGACCTGATTGGATGTCATTACCTTTCAATGAATGGCCAATTTGTAAGTTTGTGCCGAATTCTAATGTTAAGATTGCTGAAGAAAAAACCGCTACTTTTACCGCGTGTCAATCTGATGACCATCCTCTCTTAACGTTGAGTTTAAAGTTTTCTTCTTGGAACAAGTATTTAAGAGCTTGTGTTTATTTCTTACGTTTTATTAAAAAACTCCCACGCAGTCATGTTATTACCGCCAATGACTTAGATGTTGCTGAAAATAACGTCATTGAAGCTGTTCAAAATTATTCATTTTCTGAAGATTTAGTAATATACGCCAAGAAAAATTATGCTCCCCTAAATTAAGAAAATTAGCTCCTTTTTTGTGTAATAATATATTACGAGTAGGCGGACGCCTTAATTACGCCGATTTAAATTATTTTCATAAGCACCCCGCAGTTTTACCTCGATCTGGTCATATTGTTAATATTTTAATTGATTTTTATCACAAGGAAAACCTTCATGCAGGTCCACAAGTTTTACTTGGTATACTTAGACAAAAATTTTGGATTTTATCTGCAAGACGTTTAGTTAATCAACGCGTACATAAATGTAACAAATGTTTTAAGCTTAAACCAAAACCAACTTTTCCGCCAATGTCTGATTTGCCACAGTGTCGGTTAGATATCGAACAAAATAAGTCTTTTACCCATACTGGGATAGATATGGCTGGTCCATTTCATATTGTCATGACCAGAAAACGTGGTGCTCGTACTCAAAAAGCATATTTATGCATTTTTATATGCCTCGTGACGAAGGCAGTTCATTTAGAACTGACGTCAGATTTGTCTTCTGCTTCATTTTTGGAAGCCTTTAAAAGGTTTTTATCTCGTCGAGGTCCATGCAAGGTGTTGTATAGTGACAACGGCGGAAATTTTGTTTCCTCTAAATCTTATCTCAAAGAATTATATGAATTTTTAAAGTCTGATGATTACTACAAATCATTCAGTACCGAACTTGCTAAACACCGTATTATTTGGCGTTTAAATCCTCCTAACGCCCCCCATTTCGGAGGAATATGGGAGGCGAATATAAAAAGTGTAAAATCCCTACTTTTCCGTGTTGTAGGCAAACAAATTTTGTCATACGAAGAATTACTTACTATTCTCCACCAGATAGAGGCTGTCCTTAACAGTCGCCCTCTGTATACACTGAGCACGGATCCGTCCGAGCCCACCGCGCTAACTCCCGCACATTTTTTAGGCACTACGACTCTACAGTTCCTCCCCGCAGCTGACGTGAGCGACGAGCGCGTTAGCTTACTCTCTAGATTTTCATTGATGGATTTACTGGTGCAATCGTTTTGGAAACGATTCAAATTAGAATATTTCCATAATTTACAAGCGAGGGCAAAATGGAACACTCCTTCAAATCCAGTTACTGTCGGAACTGTTGTTTTGATTAAAGTTGATAACGCGCCGCCCTTACAATGGCCATTGGGCGTAGTAACTAAAGTTTTTCCTGGTAAGGACGGCGTTATAAGAGTCACGGAAATAAAAACTATCAGCGGAACATACATCCGCCCTGTTGTGCGGTTATGTCCGCTTCCTAACCAGTAGTATTTTTTTTATATTTTTATGTTTAGTTTAATTTAAGTACCTAGCTTTCGTATTCATAATTAAGTTGAACTGCAGAGTATTTCTCTTTCTTTTTTTTGTTGAAGGGAATCCTTCAAGGGCGGGGGGATGTTGGTTATCGTTATAAGAATTATTTTTATTTTGTTCTTTATTGGCACTTGTAACGGCTACATAATCCTTACCTACATTCCTCACCTTACATGCACATAAATATGGATGCGTATACGCACCCGATGACGTCTCGTCGCTCTCTGTCTCGATCGCGAATTGATTGTCAACGCGCGTGTGCAACCGCTCCTATATTTTTATTGGGATTTTTTTATTGTTTTACAATTTTACACGAACTTTCTACTTATACATGAAAACCATTGTGTCTGCAAATTTTATGAACTGATAAGTGTAATAACGGCTTAGCTACGTCGAATGAACACTTGAAAGCTACCGCCACGTGGTGTGAACTTCTGCACAATTTCATCCAGGACTGAAGCTATTCTACGAGTACGTAAGTGCATGTATTTTCCTTATTTTTCAGCTGTTTCCTCTCATTGCCATAATTACCTAAAACAGCTGAATTCCGTCTAAATAGTTGTTACAAGTGCCTAGCGTTACGATATAGTTTTTCGTCCATATTAGCTGAAATTAATACACTTATTTAACTCTCAACTCAAAAAAAATACAGTCCACTATTATTACTTTACCAGCGCACAAATTCAATTTTAAATAGTATAAGTACTTTAACCGCACCATCCATCATCAGCCTGGGGACGTCCACTGCTGGACATAAGCCTCTCCTAGCTCACGCCTATTATGGCGTTCATAGGAGGCTATTAGCCTACTGCTACCACCCTGGCCAGACGGGTTGGTAGAGGGTTTGTTACAAGTTTTCCTTCTTCCGCACAGGTGTCCAATGCGTCGAGCCTCTTAGTCGACTCTTACGACATCCCAGGCATGTAAGGGAGTGGTGACACGTGTATTCTTAGGCCGTCACCACACGGCAAATATACGGCACGGCTATAGAAGTTCACTGTCAGCGAATGTGTTAAGTTACAGATTTTAATCAGCCAGTTTTCGACCACAGAACACAACCTCTTTGTGTAACGTGTTTCCAACCATTGGCATTTGAAAAAAAAACATTGTACTTACATACAAAATAATATAACTTACCTATTTTAAGTGAAATAGTACATTAAATTAAATAACTTATACGTGCTTTACCTAAGAGAAATCTAATCCCCACTGTAGTTTACTCTGTGAAGATATAGCACACCCTTACCAAACAAGTAGGAGTCGGGTGACATCCGAATAATCCCAAAAACTGGGAAAGTTTTCGGCAAACGGGTGCGAATCACTCCTGCTCCGAAGGTAATCACTCAATCCGGGAGGACTCGGCACGTTTGCTTTACTTGTGCGTTCCTACAGGAATGGAGTTGGGAAACTTTTATGTGTTTACTTTTTCTGATTCAGAAAGACGGGACTTGTAATCACAGTTGACAGCTCATCAAATATTTTTTTGCTTTAGCTCTATAATGGTGTGTTCAAGGACATTGATTTTCTGGTTAAGGCAAATGGCCTTGAACGCTCATATATGTCAATACATGTTTAAAGCCTAATGTACAGTTACGATAGGAGCAATAAATAAATAAATAAATATTTCCATACATTCACACCAATTATCTAGCCCACGTTAAGTATCATGAAGAACTTGTGTTATGGATACTAGATAACGAATAAACATACTTCTATACTTTTTTTGTAAATACATACATAATATACATATTGAGCACCCAGACCAAGACAAATAGACCAAGTTCATGCACACAAATATTTGTCTTGTCCGGGGATCGAACCCGGGACCTCTGGCGCAGAAGGTGGGGTTAGTACCCATGCGCCAAACAGGTAGTCAAATGCAATGGAATGTTTATTTCGCGGCCGTATCGTATAACACGCCGTATTACAAAATGGCGTGACGGATTGAAAAACGTAGGTAGCTGTAATGTAATGCGGCTAGTGGGACTACAATTCGGCTGAAATAAAGTACGCCGCTTTGAATGAGCACTTCGCGTTCGTCAAAGCGGCTAATACGTGAAGCCCTTATATAGAACGGCGCATCGTCGATACGCAACGCTTTGAAAATTTTACTTTGAAATGGCTAGTGACCAAAAACTAGTATTCGTCGGACATCCGAGCAATATTATTGGGTAAAAGCGAGTTTGCCTTATTCCTGTAGGTCACGTGATTGGTCAGAAATTTAAGGCGATAGCTTGACTGCGCTTCGCGGTCGCCTGCAATTTCGTGGTACTTTTTTCAGATCACAACAAAAATACGTTGCCACTTGTGAAATTACAAAACACTAGTTACATCTGAAAATTCACTTGTGGCCAAGTTAATTTTTTCCAATTATTTGCAATTTGAAATTTATCATAAACACTAGTTAGATTAATAAACTTACCGTGAAAATATAAAATCACTAGTGAAATTGAAACGGCTTTGATAATAATCACTAGAACTTATCCAAAAAAAGTATGTAAAGTCCAGCTTTTTCTGGAACTTTGCTTCATAATTTATAGTCACCCTACATTGCTTCTTCCTTACAATAGAGCTAAACGTTGGACGTCGCTTTGTAGAACGCATCCCGACTACACAATCCGGCTGAACGTAAAGTAGTAAGCAACCTTGTCCCATTACATTATTGAATGACATTTGAGGACAAAGAGAACTTTGTTTCCGCGTGTGTCAATGATAGAAGATAGATAGATAAAATCATTTATTTGCATCACAAACATACATGCACATAAACAGAAGAAAAGAAAAGAAAAATAAACAAACTCTTACGGGCTCATAAAAATAAGCGGGCACATAGGTCAAACTATCAAATCAAACTATTGTTACCTATATCTGGGCATGTGTGTCATAGCGATGCAAAGAGGCAAAAGCTCAGCGTATATTTTTGCCCCGAAGGAACAAAACACTGGTTTTCAGCTTTCACCCGTAGAAAAACGCGAGAGACGCATTAACAAAATCGAACGCCCTGCTATTAATTTTAAAAATATTCTAACATTTTAATTTTGCATTTCAAATAAAATAGATGCAACAAATAATCATAAATATTTTTTAAAAGAAATTATGATGAGCCAGTATAATATAAATAAAATATATTATCATGCCTTGAATAAATTAATTGAAAGTGAGTCTAAAGTCTAATAAATCATAAAATTTATATCAGTTCAAAATTAATAAATTCTATTAAATTAATCATATGCAAAAAAATCCATCTAATTAAAATTAAACTAAAATTTCATCATCACCAGAGCCCGCAACCAGACGACTATTTTTGCGTACTGAAATGTTGTAGTTCCAATAGTGTTATTTTAATATTGTTTTTGAATGTATAAGGTTGTATAATGTATACTTATCTCTCATGACTCGTGCGAATCCAAGAATAATTTACTTGTTGCACCTAAACATCCAAGAATATTTTGTATTTATATACGAATCTGTAACAATACCTACCTATTTACCTTCATACGTCTTTGTGTTTTCACAGAACACAAGAAATAGGTGAAAGGCATGTAAGTAACGCATTTAATACTGAATTGTTGCCTCGTAAATAGACACCCACCCACGTTACCCCGCCTGGTCTTAGGGGTGATTGCGAACCCTACCCCCCGTGACCAATGGCGGCCTGGAGGGCAAGTACTAGGAGTTTTAGTTGGTAGTACCCAAGAGTTCAACACATGTATCGCCCCTTTTTTTTTTTTTTAACGAGTGGAAAATGCGTTACGCATACCTATGTCGCCTGGGAGAGCAAATAAAAGGTTATGTGAGACTCTCCCGCCGATGGGTCTACCCACTAAAAACCACTCGCCGTGTCCTTCTTCCCATAGTGTCTCGGCAATGGCTATCGCTGTGGCATTATCCATTAGCCTCAACTGGGTTGCTCGCCGAAGCAAGCCCACCTCGGGATGCAGAAACTACTTCTGCCATCCCATGGGATTTCTCCCAAACGCCAGAAAGCGCACTGCACGGATGCGCACTAACCAGCTTGGGGTCCATAAACTTAAAAGCAAGGTCTCCCAACCGAGCTCAGGACCCACTACAGAGTACTACCCATAATTTTCCGCCTCCATATGGACGCGTAGTCCTTACAGGTCTCCGCATTCGAATGAGAGAGACATAGGCTTTCGGATTCACCGCACACTTTGCGTCACCTTAGTCCATTGTCTCACTCAGAGCGTCCGCCACTAAGAGACTCGTGTGTACTTACTTCCGGTTTCCGCCTCTATGTAAGACATAGAGGCGTAGTCCCTCTCAGGTTTCCACATTGTCGCTCGAATAGTGAGTTTCCAAGGGAAACTAGGCGCGCCTCTCGCGCTTATCCCTCAGTCCTCACTGTTTTCGAGCGTCCGCCTCTAAGCGACTTTCGCTACCCTCGTGTGTACTTTCTTCCGGTTTCCGCCTCTATGTAAGTCATAGAGCGTATTCCCTCTCAGATTTCCACAATCAAACTCGTACTATCCGAAAGGTTTCCGTTTCCGTGTAAACACAGAGACACGTAGTCCCTCTCAAACCTCCGCAACCGTTCGAGAGCGGTTGCTCACCGCTCTGGTTTTGGTTCGCGCCGGCAAGCCGGTAGCCCCTATATCTAGAGGCCATTCCCCTATCCACCACCTAGGGACGCGTCCGATAGCAGACCAGAAACTGCCACGGGACACGTATCGCCCCTGCTCCTGGGGGCGAAGGATGCGTAAAAGCATTTCTCCTAGTAAAAAAAAAACCCACGTGTTGTTATGGTTGTACCATGACAACATGACTTAGTTCAAAAATATTGTATGGACCCGGTGGAGCACGAAGCGAAGCAAGTAAGCTCCGTTTCGAGCGATGGTATTGTAAAGTGTCGATTATTTTTATTTTGTACAAAACCTTTACTAATTATCTTCAGTTCCAACCTTTTTCAAAATGACGTGTTGTTTGACTGATTTTCCACGGAAGAAGGTGAAATAATAATAAAGCGACGGCGTGTTCTTACCTGACAAAACTTCCGCAACACAAACACTCAACAGATTCCTGTTTCGGAATTCTTCAAAACTTTTGAAATTATCACGAGACCCTTAGTAGGTATGTCTTTTATGACTCTCAAGGACCGACCTAATTCACGATTACGGCTGAAGTTATTATGGTTTCGTCGGCTAGCTTAGTTTTTACGAGAATCAGGTCACTGGAAGTCCGATGAAAAAGTTTGGCTGTTTGTTAATTACATCTTAATTGCTTTACGGCTTGTTTGAGGTTTGGTACTAGGATTAGCGAGTAAAATACCCTCGTTAACCGTAGAATTAATAAGAAAAGAGGTTATATTACTAGCGGATCCGCGCGTGGTGCCTGTTCCCGTGGGAATATCGGGATAATATAGCCTATGTCACTCGGGAGAAATGTAGCTTTCTAATGGTCTAAGAATATTTCTTAATCGGTCCAGTAGTTCCTGAGATTAGCGCGTTCAAACAAACAAACTCTTCAGCTTTATAATATTAAAAAGTATAGATTAAATTATTCGCCTAAAGGTGGTCGACCGGAGGGCTAATTATATGACTCGTTTCAGTTTCCAGTTTCGTCGCTGTTATGGGTGTCATACATGAAAATATGTAATGACAGCGACGAAATTGGATGCTAGCTCACTTTAAGTTAGATAATCAGCAAGGGAGCTTCACGACTGTACTTACGTCCACAGTTTAATGAGACGAATAAGGTAAGGTACTGAACCTACGTCGACGGTAAACAAATTTTCAAAAGTATAAAAGGACGCAGACGGGACAAAAACCCCAGTTTGCTCAGCTAATTGAATTCATTGTAGCTGCTTAAGCGATGTTTGAAGTGCCGCGCACGCATTCATTACGGCGCGCTTTAATCGTTTTTAAGCCGAGATCGGTTGGGCAATGTGGCCATTGATATTGAATATGAATTATTATTAATTCGGTGGCTTTATTGTGTAACGTCATGAAATTGTTCTTTTTTTGCAAAAAAATAATGTAGCTGTTTGACTTGTTAGCACTTTACGTTATTGCACTGATTTTAAATTTTGCAGTATTTTTCAAACGTGTTTATGGGCCAGCATCAATTTTAAATTACTAGTAATTACATCAATTGCTTTTCAGTTCTATTTGTGGAATTGAAAAACATATCAATTTAGGTCTAAATGAAATTAAGTGATTATTTTCCTGTTTTCTTCAAATTAAAGTAACGAATGGATATGATGACATAGGTACAAGAAAAGTAGCAAAATCAAAGCACGAATGACTTGCAATCTTAATTACTAAGTTTCCATCCATCCATATTGATAAATAACAATACCTACATATATCAAAAGTCGTAAGTCGAAGTATCGGGCCGCCCCGCCGCCGCCCCGGACCGATAATTGCTACAGTTTGGGGCCCGTATGTGACACACTTGTTTGAGTTTCTCACTTCTATTTATTCTCAACAAAAGAGGATTTATTCGACTTTCTTTCGCTGTAGGCCAGTTTTCTCGTTAATTTGAAAATGTTGAGAAAAGGAACGAGAAGAAAAGAAGTAAAGGATGAAGTAGATGTTTTCTGTTGGTTTAGTATTTTGCAAATGTTAAACTTTTTATTCTGCTGTTTGTTTGCTGCAATTTTGTTCAGACGGTAGTTGGGGTTATGCGTATTTAATTACTGATGAATGAATGCGTGAAAAAAACATACCTATCTCATTTCGTTTTTCAAGTTATATAGACCACAAAGATTTTTTAAAATCAATACTAGTAAAAGTCACATTAAAATTCCTTAATAACACTTTCCTTCTTAGAACATCGGTAACATCTTCCTGTATCAACAAAAATGTTTCCTCTCCTCTCCGACTTTCAAATCATACAGATGAAAAATCGTCGAAATTACCTACCTTCTAAACATAATCGTTGAAAATTAATAAAATATATTCCGAAAGCTTTTTGAACTGGAATATCAAAGATTCAGGCGCGCTGATTATTTCCGCGTCGTCGACTTCTAACAAAAGTCTCGGAAGTGTCATCTACGGAAAATGATTTTCCATTGAAGGAAACGAGTGTAAACAAAGCCGGGTTGTATTTGATTATCGCGGTGAAGACGTCCCGGGTTCATTTGCATCATTAATGCCCGCGATATTAAGGAAAACGACGTCTTCCTGCGTTCCCGATTTGGGACATGTTTGGAAATCTGGATGTGGCAACAGTGACCGGAAGAAATATTCCTTGTTTCATAAAATTTTCATGATGGGTCCAAACTTTGAAAGTGTTTCGGTTTATGAAACAAAAAAAAATCTCGATGATTTAGGACTAAATTTTATAGACCATCAATGTGTCTTATTACTGTGTTTGATCACAAGATCTAACCTTGAACAATGAGACGAGAGTCGGAGGCCGTAAAATTCTATCGAGATTTGTTAAAAAGCCTTCAATACCTACCTACCTAGTCCTATATTTTAGTAAGAAACCTATTCTACCGCCCCCTAGTTTCTGTTTTACAGTTATTACTAAATCGAAAGTGGTCCTTCGCACCGGATAAACTGTGTCATTGTTTCAAAGAGAACAAAAGTAATTTCATTTTACCCTTCTATTTCCTTGATGCTCTTTCATACATATTCAAGGGCAAGACATGTATTCTGTGTAACGTTGTGCGTTACCACGGCAGCCGACTTAATATCCCAAGATGTATATTTGATGATGTCCTCAAGTGCAGGGGTCCATGTAAAAGGATTCTAAGGAGTTGTTTAAGGCGGTTTATATTCGTAGTGGGTCTCAGCCGCTGGTCGCTCGCAAATTGGTTGGGTTCTCTGTTTATGGGTTTATTTAGATTAGGACCCTCATGTGTTGTTCTTGTATATTTCATTTATACTTATATTATGCAAATGTACGATGACGTAAAGAACAAGTTGTTTGTAGCAAATTCTATGTTAAGATGAAGTCTGTAAAGTTATGGGAATATAGATTTTTTCATTGTTTTGCTGCTTTAGTAATTAATAAGTAGGTAAGTCTTAGAATGCGCGCGAAATGCGTTTATACAAAAGCAAGAATTACTTTTAACTTATTTAAAAACTTAAGAAGAACTGTACTTAGTTAATAGCCCAGTAGTTGTTCCTAACAGGTTTATTGATATAACGATGAAGACTAACGAAATAGGCTGAAAAAAACAATGGAAGCTATTCATGGACTCCTTAAGCGTGGAACTTATTCTAGCATTGAGCCGTCATTGCCATCGGCGCAGGCGCCTGAAGCCGTCAGTCACATTGATGCAGACTTCGATCGACTCACGCGCACGATCTTACGAGCCGCCTGCGTGACGGAACGTAAATAATGGTCGTGGTATTGTTTAAGATTGACTATTAATCCTTTATAGGCATGACGTATAGTTTTAAATTACCCGGATATAGTTATCGTGACTCAAGTCACTAAAATATTCGCGTTTTCATGAAAATCTGTAGACCAGCTGTGTCAGCAGTAAAGTTAAAGTTTTTGATTATGTTGCTCGGCAGCTATTAGTTAAGCTGTTAGTGCTATTTACTGTATTTCACTATTTTCATCATCTGAGGCTCGCCTTGGTATGTCTAATAAACAGAGATCTTGCTTTTCTTTATTAGATTAAAACATTGAAATACTTCACAGGCATATTTAAATTAAGCCTAAATTATGTTAGGTAAAGTTGCAATATAATACGCGAGGTCTCACATAATAATAATAATTTGGATTCAAGGCGTGTGCTGCGACATGTGGCCCCGCCTCGGAAGTTTGGGTACAGTGCATATGCAATCCAGTACTTCAACTGCAATATATACAACCGTGCGGAACGTGGCCTTACACAGAAACGCGTTTCTACAACATATTTTATTCTCTACAATCTACAACGTATTATGGTATCGCATATATATATATATATATATATTATACTACGTCGAGATAAACTAAACGGTTTCGAATGCGAGTATATTTCTCTCATTGATGAAGCGACGGTGGCCAACACCGTAGAACGGTGAATATACTAGAAAAAATCGACATGTCCTCATAGGTCTCTGTAGCATAATTGGTAATTGCGGATTCGAATCCCGTCAGGGCGACATGAGACTAGTTGCTTTTTTCTAGTATATTTTCTTGTTTAATATTTATCACATAAACGGTCCCTATCAAACCAAGCATCGGTCCCCAACCCCCGGCAGTCCTACTATTAGTAGGTACGCTATGGTAAGGACAAGAGGTGCTAAGAATCCCCGGGTAAATTAAAACAATCACCAACGACGAAAACTGCACCTGGACACACACGCGCATACTAAATAGGTACTTACTTACTGACGTATAAGCTATTACCAGGTTATACTGGGACATGAATGGGTTGTCTGAATAATAATGTAGCAGAACAAAATTGGTTTAATTTCGTTCAGTTCTCAATTTGCTGAAACGCTTTTACTAACTGAGTGCCAACGTTATCAAACTTGATCTACTGACTGATTATACACAGCGGCTTATGACACGTCATCGAGCCTGAACTGAACACTGAACATTCTTCAAAGATGTGTTGACACGATTACGGGTTCAGGAAGTTACGTGTATCTTTCCACGCAATCTTCGGAAGGAGGTGAAATATTTTGCTTCTTTGATGAAGTTTTAGCGTGTTTATGGAGGCTAAAGTTGAAGAAATAAATGCCAATTTCTTTTTCAAGGCGTATTAGTGGAAAACGGAAACAAAGTTTTAGAAGTAAACATAACTAAAATTCTTATAGAACGGTGACAAATTATAATAATAAATAAATCATATCATCATAATCAGCCTGTGGACGTACCACTGCTTTACATAGGCCTCTCCTAGCTTACGCCTATTGTGGCGTTCATAGGAGGCTATTAGCGTACTGCTACCACGCTGGCCAGACGAGTTGGTAGAGGGTTTGATTCAACTTTTCCTTCTCTCGCACAGGTTTTCAATGCGTCGAGCCTCTTAGTCGACTCTTACGACATTCCAGGCATGTAAGGGAGTGGTGACACTTGTATTCTTAGGCCGTCACCATATATATTTTCATTTCATGGACAAAGCAAATTTAATTTAGTCACTCAATCAATCTCTACGTAAGACAACGTAGAGAGAGATCAAAATAATAAAATGATTTTTAGAGGTCCTTTGTGAATTTTTAAGTTGAGGAATAATGATCGTCGTTTATTTGTTTGGGCCGTGCCCTGTCACTTACTTAACCCTCAGATTAGGGTATTTTCTGGTATAAACGTTTTCTTTTGTAATATTTGAGCGAATTTTCCTGACAGTTACATAGAATGTGTAACTGGCAGGAAAATAGCTAGCTACCTTTTTAAAAGGAGGCATTATGTTTATAGTATATTACTGCAGCGGCCAGCAAAAGAAGAATTGATGGACGAACGATACGTAAGTCCATCAATGCCTAGTTGTGGCCAAGGCTGGTACGCGGTCGGGTCATAAGTACCTACTGTCACCTGTCGATTTTTTTATTTTTAAGCGATATTTAAAATCTATTTTTATCGATTATAGACATACGAGAAATATAAAAACAAATAAATTAAAGTATTCTCTTAATTTATTACAATGTAGTAGACGCTAAAAGGCTCAAATTTTGAGTCTCGTTAAAAATGTTAATATCACTCTGAGCTTTGCCTTTAGCTTCTATTAAATGGATGGGGAAAGATACAAGAAACGGAGAGAGAGGAGAGAGAGAGAAAAATGGTCATCCTGGTACGGTTCGGACGATAGCGGCGGTAAATGTAGTGAAGGTGCGTATTCGAAGAAATACGGTCTAAAAAAGACAACAGTTAGCATTACAGACGGGACTTAACAGAATGACAGCAGAAAGTGTAATAAAAGAAGACCTGAGATTATAGGCTAATCGTAGAAAAAAAACTCCTTGATACGAGCCTGAAAAAAAAAATGGGCCGATCTCGTGTGTTAGAACGGCACGCAGGAAATAAGCAAGGTCCGATAAGAGTACTGCAGCAGTCAAAACAATTAAGTGTTATGCCCACAGCAGCAAAGAATCTAGCAAATGTGTTCCTCGAATCCAGCGAGGCCAATTACCCTTCGCCAGTGATAGTTTGGCTAAGAGTGTGGTATTTTGGCCTAAAAAAGGCGTTTTTCTTCGAAAAGGGTATGTAAAACTAAAGCAATTAATACCCAAATCAGGTCCTGACAAACGTCGTAGACCACTTCTTCAGACCACAAAATCAGCGATGGGTTTTCCAGCAGGCTTCAGAGCCTGGTCACATAGCCAAAAGGATCTAAAATTATCTGTACGCCCATGAAAATTGACTTCATCCGGCATGACGATTGGCCATTCTCTGGCCCAGATTTCCATCCGTTGGATTATGAGATTAGGCCCTATTTAGAGGAAAAGAGCGCTAAAGCACACACAAATTAGGAGTCTCATAATGCATCCTTCATTAAAGCAGCCGCCAAAATCGACATATACGTGGCGCGTACTTTTATAGATGCGTGAGCACAAAGATCAAAGGCTCATATCGAAAATCGCGCCATAGATTTCGAAATATTTTTAACATTTAGTAATAAATAAGCGATAAGCTTTTGTTTCATATACAATAAAATAAATATTTAATTGATATTTGGTTTTTACTTAACTTAACTTATCTTACGTAAAAAATATTTATAATAACTTACCAACGCAAATTCAAAATGAAAATAATTTCGTGAAATTTAAAACACTCTTAAAAAACCTATTGCTAAATAAGACCTATTACACAGTAAAAGAATATTTAAATGACAAAGAGTTAAAGAAATATAAAATATAATGATAATTTTGTTAATATAAATATGAAGGTTATTAATAAGACCACAAAATGCGTCATCCTCTCTTCTAAATTTGCTATGCCCAACAGGGTCCAAAATTTTGTCTTTTACTTATATACCATCTTTGTAACATTTTGGAACGCAAATAAATGAAATTGAAAATACTTCATTAAGAAGTCGTGTCAGAACTTATGTCCCGAGCTATTATCAAATACAAACAACGAACAACAATATTTATTTTCTCAAACATGCTTGTTGTATGAAAATCCATATCTGTCGTGTTTAGCGGCCAAATAAATTACATAGTAAACCCATATCTGTCGTGTAATTTAAAAATGGAACGATCTTTTACTCCGGAATATTTCAACCAAAAGGAGGTAACTTTTCAAAGGTTTTATTTAAATTTCGAAGTAGCTTGCAAATTGAATGCTGTTTTAGCAAAAAAAAAACAACAAATGAACACTTTAATGACGAGGTGTGCCAAAATTCAGCCTAAAAATCAGCGTCAAGAAGACGGAAGTAATGTCTTTGGTCACTCACGGCCAACAGACGCTGAATATCAAAGTCGGTGTGGACATGCTGAAGCAGGTAGACAAATTTCACTATCTGGGGAGCACCATAACATAACATCTAAGTGCGACCTTGAATCTGAAATTAACAGCCGAATTAGGGCAGCTGCCGTGGCTTTCGGTAAATTGTTCGTGAAGGTTTTTAGTTCACATGACCTAAAACTTGCTACGAATATATCTATTACCATGGCGATTGCATTATCAAACATCCCTTACTCCGCCTAAACATGGACTGTATACCGCAGACATATAGTTACGCTGGACCGATTCCACCTGAAATGTCTTCGGAAAATAATTAAGATCAGATGGTCCGATCGTGTGCGAAACACTGAAGTGCTGCGAAGGCCTAACGTCGGTGGCATTGAAGCCATTTGAAGCCTACCTCATGCGGCGGCAGCTTCAGTGGTGCGACCACGTGTCCCGAATGGCGGAGATGCGGGTGGCGACGCGCTTCTTTTATTCCGAGCTTGAGGAGGGCAAGCGTAAGCATGGCGAGTAACTTCTCCGATATAAAGACGTAATAAAACGTCACATGAAAAAATGTGACATAGATCCCGCGCGTTGGGAAGACCTGGCATCCAAACGCCCAGAGTGGAGCTTACCCTCATTAAAAACAAACTATTTGATTTTGAGGCGCGTCGGAGATCTACTCTTGATGCTAAGCGCGATGAGTTGAAGACCCGACCACTTGCGGCCATCAATTATAACTAGCAGAACGGAGTCCTGATGTACACGCAATTCGCTGGTACTCCACGAAAAAGACAATTAGGCGCATGACAGGAATGCGGTTTTGCACTTTTGGCACCTGCAGCCCACTTCTATCACCGTACTTCTCTTAATATCTTATTTATTAGCGCTACAGTGATTAATTGATTGATTACCGCTTCTTGAAATTTTGGTTTTTAGTTAGCTTTTAAGTTTTTCTCAGCTGTCATGCACCTAATTATCTTGGTCGTCTAGTACGTTCTTAAAGAAAATTGACTGTATAAGCCATATAAGGGGGCGCATTCGTGATAAAAACGCGTTTTTAACGGTGGAATTGATGCCAGTCACCGTAGCCGGAATCGGCTAGGAACGCAACAAAAGACAACACAGGTTATGAGGTTGTGAGCAGGCCGTAGAATTGGTATTTACAATTTGTTTAAAAAAGTTGTACAACGTAGGTTGCTTAATACAAGATCATGTGATTTGAGTTAATTCCTATGAGTTTAATTATATTTATATAGCCTTGTTTATTATTCAAAATATTCGTGTGGACTGTAACGTCAAAATAATCATGGATATCCTTAAGCAAAATAGATTGCCCTTGTTAATTTTTTCCCGCCATGAGTCAGCACCATTTTCTCTCTGACTGACTTTTTAAATTCTTCACAAATCTAATAAGGCGGCATAACGTCTTGCCCGCACAATGCTCTCATTAATGAAATTAACCGATCTAATTATTCTTTTCGAAGGAAAAAATGTTAAAACGCTAGTTAATTGTCGTCAGAAAATCTGCTTCATAATTTTCTATGGATTCATTTGAGTTTTTTCATCTTTTTTAGGGAAAAGATATTTTTGAAATAACCTTCGAAATGTTTTATGAAGTTAAATATAACCTGTAACATATGTTTTCGAATATAACAAATAGAGCAAAAAATGGCATAGCAACATTAAAAATACAACTAAATTGTTGATTTTAGTCCATTTCAGTATTTTTTGATACCAACTTAGTATTTTTGTAAGTTGAGTAAGTTAGGTGATCACTAATTTAATAAAAAAACTTTTAAAGTTTAAAGATATGAAAAACAAGGCAAACACAAAAATAGGTTCCTCAAAAATTCAAAAAAGTTTTTATTACACCATCCCATTATTTCCGCAAAGCAAGGTATGCAGCAAATGATTGCCGAGTAATGTACCGCGCCCAGGGGACCGCGCAAATAAAATTATAAATTAATAGTTGTGCCTGCAAATGGATGGAATATTAATGCCGAGGGATAATTGAAAAGAGTGACGGATATACAGACTGCCGTCAGTTTTAATTGATATTGTTTGGAAAGTAAATTCACCCCTCGTAGCCAAACAATATCGTTTTGGAGCAGGTAAATTGATAATGTTAATAATGTCATGTGGATTGGATACTAGAGCCGACTTTTGCTGTTGATGGACGTTATGAATACACTCATGAAGCCAAATAGGGTTGGAGTTGTTAGTGTTTTTACTGTTTTATATATTCATCTAGGATTCTATTTGATCATCATAATTTCGATGCTTTGGTTTTTAAAGTTAAGCTTTTAATAGAACTAGACTGAACATTGTAGACTTTTATTTTGCTTACGCCGTTACTGACATTTAAATTTTGACATTTCTTCTGTGGAAATAAATTCAAAATACAATGTTCCGTAGCCAAAAGAATCTGTTAGTAAGTTATAGAAACCAGGCCGGGTTAGTAGACGTTCTAGTGACGTCATTTACCATAATAATTGGTATAGCTGTTACGTGACGGCACGGTAATCCTACGTAGACAAAGTAACATCGTTATGTAGCGAAACGATAATTCGATTTGTTATTGTCTATATGCGCCAATTAACTTGCGGTAAGACCACGAGATTTAGCGCGGCCAATGCCAACCCGCCAATTCCATACATTTAATTCTTTTCGAACTTCGATATTACTTTGGCTAAGGACCCTGTGCTATAGTGGCCCAGAAACCTATTTATTTAGGTTTTGCGTTAAAATAATGTTACACAGTATCTGTTATCGGCATTGAATTTTGAAACCAGCTACAAATTGCGTAGATATGTTAAATAAATTGTCAGCCTTCCACGGTGCAACTCCTTTAACAACTCAATAGGGGTAATAATCGCCTGTCAATATGTCACCGTCGTCTATACAAAGTGAGTGAGTTAGTTGCGCACGGTGTCGCGCTATTTTCGTTCTAAAGTGCTGAACATTAGACTAATGCTTGCGCTCGATCCACGTCCACTGCGAATTGTGGAGTTGACTGCACTAACTGAACCAGGGAAGAAGAACCTTTTAACGTGTTACAAGTTTGGGTCAAAGTCGGAATACGACTATTTGGTTTACTTCGGTGATAAGTATCTCTGTTTTGTTAAATGTACTTATCTTAGTACTGACTAAGTATAAGCAAGTAAGTAAAGTTGCAAAAATATTTTTACTAATTATTCAAATGCTATTGCCAAGTTGGGAGTATAAGAAATGAAAATTCTTTTAAATATTTTGTTACCTACTACATCAGTGGCACAGTGGTTCGCGCGCTCGGCTTATGATTTTAAGGTTAAGTAAAAACAAGAGGACCAAAAATTTACTATCTCGAGCTCCTCCGTGCTTCGAAAGGGTCTTTGTGGTTCCGGTTGCATTTGCAGCCGTTAAAACCCACCAAATCGCATTGGGCCTGCGTGTTCGGTCAATGATGGCCCATTCTCCTTATCCATCAACCATAAGTATAAAAGGACAGTGCCCTAGCAGTGTGGAAGTGGAGACATCAAAAATGGCTGATGACGATGAGACGACATTTACATGCACTAAGTATTTAAAATTAGGGGACGTCTAGCAATACCAATATCCAGCAGTGGCTGTCGTACGGAAGGAAGGAGAAGATATAATGATGTTCATAAATTAAAATACGGTGAAAATTCATTGCACAAAGACTCAAAAAAATATATATACATATGTTACAGTAAATGCTAATTATTTTCAAATATTAATAATTACCATGATAAAAGGTAAAAGTGATTAATCAATTACTTTTGCCGCACATCCTACTGTATATATATATATATATATATATATATATACATACATACATAAAAGTACAGGCTGTTATTTTTCTCTTTTAAGCCGGTTCGATTCCCGATGTAAGTAAGTGATTTATCAAAAATCTTTAAATGCAAATTAACTTATTTTTTTAAATAAAAGAATATTCCCTGTATATATTCTATTAGTAAAATTTCTGGCTAGCTACCACCATCTTATCTAAGTCTTACGCCGTAACAACAATGTTTTCAGCATTGTTGTGTTCCGGCAGTTAAAGATAAGATAGCCAGTTCCTCTGTGATTCAGGACTCCGGGAGAGGCTCGCTTCCATCTTCAGTCTTATTAACACTTAACATCAGTTATGATGAAGGATAAGAGTTTCCCCGTCGTTCAATAAAAAAAAAATACTTTTACCAAAGGCAGTAGATAATTATTAATAATGGCCAAAAATAGTGATAAATTTCATAGTTTTAAACATATATTGACAAAATTACGAGGTCAGTATTAATAATGACCGGTAATTATTAATAAGTTTCACACTATTAACATTTACTGTAACATATATTCAATTTGGAGTCGAATGGAAATGTTGCTGACCCCTGGCTTGCTAGTTTTGTATGCAGAACTGTAATTCCCGGCATCACAGCGGAGCGTGGACCGCGAGATGTATATTGCAATCACTATACAAATGCACTCAACTATTTTAAACATTCTATTGCCACGCCGCCGCAGCGCCATTTGCGGGATAAAAACTTATGGAGTGATTGGTTTAAATTTTTAATCGTCGCTACATTCCAAATACGCTAGATTTTCTATTTTCACTATACTTTGTTACAAAACTAAACGAATTTGAACCAGTGCCATCGTTTTATGGTGGGAAGAATTGTTATTGCAGTTGTAAAATTATTTCAAGGAGAATTGTGTCAACTCGTGTGATAGATAGGTGAGCATAAGCAAGTAACCACAGACGCGGCGGGCGCCGGGCGGCGGGTATTTATGTTATTTAAAACAGGATGTATAGATGAACGCTCAGAACTCGAGCCTTTGTTACTACAGTCTAAAAAAACAATTAAATTGAAGATACCATAACACGAGTAGTATGGAGTATTGCGCGTCTGGCAATTCAATTATTGAAAACATCTTTTGGTATCGAAAATGACTAGAAATTCCTGATTATGCCTATTTTTAACCGACTTCAAAAAAGGAGGTTCTCAATTCGACGGAATCTTTTTTTTAATGTTTTCGCATCGCACGAGTTTTTGTGTGTAGGTACACGTATTTGGATGTCAGTTTTGTTCGAAACTTGCGTTGTTTGATTGTTTGCTTTGAATAGGCTCCGAAATTACTAAACGGATTTGGATGAAATTTGGAACACAGATAGTAGATAGCCTGGTTATGGACATGGCATACTTTTTATTCTGATATTCCCACGGGAACGGAAACCACGCGCGTAAAACTGTGAGGTGCCGCGAGCAGCCGCTAAGTATTAAATAAATAGAAAAAAAACATTTTATAAAAAAAAACAAACCGACTTCAAAAAGTAAAAAATAAAACTTTTGGAGTCGGTGCCAGCCAAAGCATTCTACATTGCACTTCTATTAACTATATTTTTTTTTGCCTTAGCTAACTAGCACCGACTCCAAAAGTTTTATTTTTTACTTTTTGAAGTCGGTTTTTTTTTTATAAAATGTTTTTATTTCAGATTTTTTTGTTACATTATGTGCCGTTACTTACACAAAAAATCAGCCCATACACAACAATGATGTCATCTAGGTATACGACTACTTGCCAAAAGGTGATTGATATTTTTCAGGATTATGAAAAACTACTAGCCAGATCTTCGTAAAAATTATATGGGACCACACATAAACCATTTTCTTCCAGATAAAAAAAGAATTTTAAAAATCTGTTAACAACTGGCGAAGTTATAGTGGAACATACATAAAAAAAAAAAAAAAAAAAATACAGTCGACTTGATGACCTTTGACCTCCTCCTTTTTTGAAGTCGGTTAAAAATATACGGAGAAAAATCTGTTAGGAAAGTGTTCAAATACGGGGTGTTTTATACAACCTATTTCAAGCGCCAGTCTTCACAAATAATATTTGTTAAATCTTACTTAAATTAACTGTAAGTAAATTATACTGCATGTTTGTATCAAAAGAAAGAAAGCTATAGTGTCGTTACTTTTTATTTATACTTTTTTTTTGTTAATGTTTGTAAAGGAATAAATAAAGATTATTATTATTATTATTATATTATTCCTTTCAAGATTAGGTACCACGCTCATGACATGAAATTTTTATTGCAATAAAACCAGATTTTATTTCAATATTTTTTAATTAATTTATAGAAGAAAATTTAGGGGAATAAAGCGAATGGAACTTAAAATATCTAGTATGGAAATATAATTATGGAGAGTCGGCCTGTACAGTCGTGACTGAAAAGTGGCGGAATCGACCCCCTGATTTGTAGACATTCGTAGTTTTTTTTGGAACTGGAACAAATCCCGCGAAGGTGTCGACGCGGCATGCATCAGTTTATTATCAAAAATGCCACATCCACAAATAAAGTCCTTATCAGGATGCAGGTTAACTTGGCGGGAAATATTAAACCCTTAAGCAACAGTGTTCCAAGTGTCCCGATTAGGGTTACCATGTCTCAGGATTTGCCCTGAGATCTCAGGATTTTTAGGCTTTTCTCAGGATTCCGGCCGGATTTTTGAAATCTCAGGAAATCTCAGGATTTTTAGAAGTTTCAATAAAATAGAGTACCTAACTATTTATATATTTTTACAGGAAATATTTTTTCCTAAGTATATAAACGTTATGTATACTATACCTATCACAGTTTTATAATTCATAAAACTGCCTTTTCATGGGTAATCTGGTGAACCAATTTATTATTGAAATTTTGATTAATAATTTGAGAGCAGGCCTTGGAGGTAGGAGCCCTGTTGCGCCTAGCGCCTAGTGACTTGGTTGCTGGGATACACGGTGTTTGTTTACTTGGATACACCCTAGGCGCCTAGCTAGAGCTACTCGCTAGGTGAGTCATTAGGCCCTACCCTCTTATGCGTTGGCAGCCTAAATCCTAAATAATTTTAATTGCACAACGCGACATTAATTAAGTATTATAAAATCAATAATATTATTATTATGTTATTGTTTTTCAACTTCAAGAAGTAAAAAAAAATGCTTTTTAAAGTCGGTGCTATGGTGCATTCTAAATTGCACTTCTATAGTTTTATTTTTCTTGCTTTGGCGGTCGCCGATTCCAAAAGGCTTATTTTTTACATTTTAAACTCGGTTTTTATAAATAAAGAATATATATTTCAGATTTTTTAAAGTTAGAATTTTATTAGTCTCATACGTATTTACACAAAAAATCGGTCTTTAAATAAGAAGACATCGACGAAACCGTTACGTAAACGACGGTATTTTCAAGATTTCATGAAAACCACAACAGTTCTTTTTAAATTTAAAAAAATGGGATCAAATTGTACCTCGGTATTACCTGTTGTAATAACGCTTGAATCATTCAATCGCTTGTGGCGTCTTCGAATAATCGGTGAAAATACATAATTAAGCGATGCATTGCTAACCGCTTTTTTTTAATCGGTTAAATTTTGGAAATGCAAAATCTCAGGTTTTTTTTATGAAATCAGGTCTTTTCTCAGGACTTTTAAAATTCCCGTCTGGTAACCTTAGTCCCGATAGATAGAACATCAGACTTATCAGGCCACCCAGTGTCCCACTCCGAAGATGATCCGAGATAAGCCGCCATCGGGCCTTAATTGGACGTAGCTATTGTGCCTTTGTTTTTGAGATCAACCGAGATTTAGTGCTTAGCTCCCGACTCGCATCTGGTTAGCTCTTAAAGATGGACTTCCGTCAGATACGCTTAAAAACTCTACCTTTTATTATACTTAAAATTTTAAAATGCTAACACAAGAAAGAGGTTAGGATAATTTTACGGTTTAACTGGAAGATGCGTAGTATTGAAAACAGGCATACGTTGCTATGGAAATGAAGAAAATACCGTACAAAGGGAAAATGAGTACATGCGGACTAGTCCATACAATCATTTTTTTTAATACATCTTAAAGTAAAGATCTGTGCATTACCAAAAGAATCAATTCCGACTCTTTCCTATAAGAACAAAACCAACTTCAAATTTGCTATTTTCAAACACAAACGGACTTGTCCAGTAGAAATTTGAATAGCTTGTTTCAAATTTTTACCCCTCCTGTAAAAAACTGTTCATCGGACAAGTCCACCGGCGCCGTTGTTCGCCAGCTCCTCAAATATGGACTGCTTTTGTAGCCTTCTTCCTACTATTTTCCAATGCCTTTATTCAAGGTACAGTACCTACTTATTTTGATTCATGTAGTCTGGTTTTTTTCTAAGGCCACTCTACGTCCGTATCTAAATTATTCGTAATACCTATCGTACAAAGATTAACAATTATCTTACAAAATACACCTGCATTTTTGGTATGTTGTCTGGGTCTACCTCGAAAGCATTTATCCAGATTTGCAACATTCTAAAATGTAAGCGCGCTGAGTTATGGCAAATAGAAAATTTTCGACCAAAATATCAGGTATAATGGAGTATCTTCGGGGAAATTAATGGGAAATAAAGTTGTAGCAAATTTAAGTGATACTATAACCGATAACTGATTATAAACGTTATAGTGACCTTTCTTGTCAGAGCCTTTGTATGTCGTTTTTTTGCACAAAAAAAAAGTTTTCAGCAATAAATCAGCGCGCAAATGTAAATTTTAGGAAGCTGCATATCTGGATAAATACTATCTAGGTGGACCCAAACAACATACCAAAAAGGATTTTGAATGTAACTTAAGACTCTATTTAGTTCCCGAAGTTCAGACGAAAAAAATATGTAGCAAAATTTTAGTAAGTAAGGATATCGTAATGAAGCCATACTCCAGTCGTTGGTTATATCTTTCTTCATTAGGTACTTATAGTCTCTCCTCCAAACTTCCCATGGGTATACTTAAATTTTCCGGGTTGGAAGTTAAAAGGCGACGATTTTTTTATGTTTCGTACTCAGGTACACCTACCTACTTCGTCATCAGCCATTTTTAATGTCCCTACTGCTGGGGCACTGGCCTTCCCTATGGATGGATAAGGAGAATGACCCACCACGCGAGTCCAATGCGGATTGGTGGGTTTTAAAGACTTCAAATGTAGCCAGGACCAACGGCTTAACGTGTCTTCCGAAGCACGGAGGAGCTCGAGATAGTTAATTTTTGGTTACCCATCCCGTGACCGACCATTGCGAAAATTGCTTAACCTCAACAACCGTATCTATAATAGATTTAGGATCTTCAACATGGATTGTGTACTTATATCATTCCTTGATCTTTTAACGAAAATTAAACTTAATATAAAAGGTTTGATGTGATGGTTTTTTTTTTTTTTTTAATATGAAGTACGGGGAGATTGATGACGCTGTGGCAAGAGCGTTCCGTCTGCAAATGTGGCGGTTAAGCAACCTTTGCAATGGCCGGTCACGGGATAGGTGACCAAAATAGAAATCTCGAGCTCCCCGATATGCTTCGGAAGACACATTAAGTTGTTGATCTTTTGCACTTTGCAACTGTTAGGTACCTGTTATTGGACACCAATTGGCATTAATTCCGTGTTAGTTGGCCTGTGCCTGTGCTGTGCGCTAGTAGTGGAGACAATATATTGCAATATACAATCAGCTTAATAAAAAATCTAATAAAATGTGAGTCCATAAATCAGCCTTCAAAATAACCCGAGACGTCTCATAAGAACACATTATGTGAGCGATAAATAGAGATAGAGGGTTCAGGGAGGGTCGCTGAAAACTCCCCAGGTCGCGGCTGAGCGATGGCCCGCGAGCGAGGAGGCGGCACTGACGGACGACGCGTGTCGCGCCGTGACGCATGACGGATGACCCGTGACGTATGACGTATGAAAGTGACACCCGACTCTGGCTTGACCAGGGCGGTTTTATGTACTTTGAGAAAGTTTTTACTTTACGTGGCAATAAATTGGGAAGCGTTTTTTGGTTCAATTTCATTGATTGACAGAAAGCTGCGGGGAAGGTTTTTCCACGATTGCAATCAAATATTAGTTCCATACTAGTGCCCAACCGCGGATTCACCCCTTAGCTGTAAAAAATATCGGAATTTTTTTATCCTATATTTCAATCCATGCTATAAACTATCTGTGTGCTAAATATCATCGAAATATCCACAAAGTTTCGATCAGTCATGAAGTAGAATATAAAAATTTTGAGTAGGTACATAGTTTTGTTGGTAATCGCCCCAGTAGCATTTTTGGCTCTATAGCAGTTGACTAATGGTACACATTCATTCTATAAGCTGCCTAAGTAAGCGGTACAAGAGCGGTATAGCACGTTGTACAGCCCTACTACCACACCGGTTTGGGCACAAATTATTCAGCCTTGAGTTCAAAAAAGTTATAGAGTAGCAGAATAGTAGCACTTTAATTTAAGAGAGGATGGTGGTCTTAAAGCTGATCAACGGCACTATATAAGATTCCGTGTGGTACATCATACCGATAAGATAGTTAAAATAAGTAACGAGTGTACAACATTATACAATACAGCCTCTGTAGTGATTCTGGGTTTGTTTTTTTTATAATTCTTTATGTACAAATGTTATTTTTTGATATACATAGATTAGTAATTACTTACCTAATGCTATTGTTATAGATTAGTACATTATTAGGGTACGATGAGACTGCGTATCCTGTGGTAAAAGTCCTAAATAATAAAAGAATTAAAAAATATATTAATGTTGTGACCTCTTTATAGTTTCACATGTGTACCATTATAATGTCTTGAACTCTATCTAATATATATGTATCATCAAAATGAATTTATGTACAACATTATCTGGGTTGCTCATATTCAGCCCTGCCCCTCTAGCATGAACACTGCTATATCATGCGATATGATATACCGCGTCATGCTTTCTTGCTTACTCCGCTACGATGTGAGCGGGACAGTGACACGTTATCGAGTTATCGAGTCGATAAAAGCCTCTCATGCTAGGCCTACTGGGCTGGTATGCAGTTCTTCAATAGTTCACGTGAATAACCTTACAGATTTATAGCATAATATATTTCGGAGATCGGCATTGAAAATTTTACAAGTTAGTTTGAGTGTAGGTATAGATTCAATAGTAAATGCAGTACCTAGGTATTATTAGAATTCAAACTAAAAAAAGCTAACAAAAACATACATAAATTATGAAGTACATTAAAACACTCCAAGCAGTGCAGTACCTTCAAATACATATTAAAAAACCACGTTCACATAACTATTCGGCTCAGAGGATAACAATGTGGTACTCGTGAACGAATAAACAGCTGCCAGTGGTACTAGATATCAAGAGTGGTGCGTGTAATTACATGTTTATGTGAAGTCATTAAACGCTCTATTACAGAATAACATAAATGCTGATTAATAAATCACAAACTAGACTAACCTATAGCAATAACCTGAATAATGCTCCACAAAGGTTTTATTTAGCATCCTTAGTTGCATTAATGTTCACATGTGTTGTATAAAAATGCCAGAATTATAACACTGTACATGCGGATCTTTATATAGCCAATGCCGTATTGGGGCCAAAGGAAAGATGACTAGAAGAGTAATGTTGTCCTATTATAACACCAATCAATAGGTAAATAATAGGCCACTTTTACACTCCTGTACATGTATATGTGGATTAATAAACAGCTATAAATGTACTATTAAAGATAAAAAAAGCTACTTGGGCGGCAATTTTAAAGTAAATGACAAATCTCATATTTATGCTATTTTACGGAAACCAACCTCAGCGAATTTTTAATAATGTTTCCTTATACAATAAAATGGTATCAAAACAATGAAATCTCGAGGGTAACACAAAGCTACCAACTACTCAGACTCAGACCACGTACCAACCGCGGTACGGTATCGTTCCCAAGCGGAACAAAAACAAGAGCTATCGATAGCCCAACTTTAATTTGCAGAAGCGAAATTGATTGCGGGGAACATCTGTTATGGGGCGTCTAATTGCGGAAGTTTAACAACATAACCGAGGAGCGACCGACAATCCGACAAATGTTTCGGTTAGGACCCGGCCGCGGGCGGGAAAGGCGATGCTGAAATACGAGATGTTTGCCAATCATTATTGTTTTAAATGCTTCAGTATCTGATAAAATGAGTGAGACTAATTTTGTTTTGTTAACTTTTATGGTACCCAAAATATCGAAGAAACACATTACATTAAAGTACAAGAACTAAAACACAGTTGGCTTTAGTCAACGAGAAGCTCATTGGATTAAAGTGGATAATGACGATATAAATTGTATGTCCTTCAGCCCTCTCCATGAACACCGTTATATCACGCGATATGATATAGCGCATCATGCTGTCTTGCTTACTCCGGTTATCGAGTTGATAAAAGCCGCCAATGGCCTGCAGGACCATTACGTTAAAATTCCGTTTTGTTGAATTTTCTGAAAGTTGGATTCATAATAAGTTGAATCTCAATATGGTAATGGCGTGATTTTAACAAGTTTTTTTAAATATCTACTCATTTCAAACAATTGCAAAGTACTGGCGTTGCTACGCCTTGCGCCTTGGTAACAGGGGCGTGCATTGGTTTTCCAGCGTAGTAGGCACTGTAGATCTAACTAGTAACTTTGCACTTATCCTATCCTGCTACCGAATATTATAAGTTTGAAAGTTTGTTAGGATATTTGGATGGAGGAATGTTTGTTACTCTTTCACTCAAAAACTACTGAACTGATTAAGATGAAACTTTACAGCAATGTAGCTTATATATCAGAAAACCACATTGCAAATATTTATAATTATCCTGATATTCCCACGGTAACGGCAACCACGCGGCGAGTGAAACCGAGAGCGGCCGCTAGTCATAAATGATAAGGTTCGTAATATTTAGTAGGAATATTAAAATGCTGACGAGTTTGACTGTTTGAGCACGCTAATCTCCGGAACTACTAGTTCGAATTGAAAAAATATTTTTGTGCTGGATAGTCCATTTATCTCGGTAGGTAATAAGATATTTAATATCACGTTACGATTAATAAGAGCAGAGAGAAACGGGAAAAAAATATTAGTTTTGGGAGCTTCCGTTGCGAACGGTGTGTAAACGGTTAAAGTTATGTAAAAATCATGTATGACGAAATTATTCCCCATCAAAAGTTCTAAAAAAAAGTCCGCGACAGCATATGTCTATGTTTTATGGTTAACTCACTATAACTATTTTTCAGATAATAAAATTTGTTCTAAACTAATGTATTATTTGAGAAGCTGTTTTCATAAACATGATATTAATCCTTATCTAAATAAATAAGTTAATCATCACAAGTATTTAATTTTGAATAAAATTGCCTTTTACATCATAAAATTTTAATGAATATCTTAAATATGATAGTTTTAAAATAACTCCTCAACAAAATAATTCGCGACCAAATTCATTCGTCAGGTAGGCATGCTTACTTTATACTGATATATTCCGGAAGTTTAAGCTAGAACGTTACACGTACAAATAGCGCCCTTCTTGCCATGGGCGGTTTATACTTGAGCAATACTTTTTCTAAATTTGTTGTATTCTTGTATGAAACGCTGCTTGTTCCGAGTAGGCAATTTCGAGACTGCCTATCGGTAGGTATTCAGTATTTAGCGTAAGGAATATCTTAGTGGGTGAGTGTTGAATAGAAGTTTAAACTAAAATAAAATAACTTTAACACTTATTGTATATTTATTTAGGTTTTGAATGAGGTAGGCACTGCCTAATTGCCTATATGGAATGCACGCCCCTGCTTGGTAAACACAAATGACATCAATCAATAAAAGACTGAAACCTTTGTGTTACCGAAAAAAAGCTTGGACGATTCGTCCAAGAAAAAAAGGTATCCTAAAGAGGATCATACATTATTTATGTCTCGAATGAATACAAACCACGAATTAATATCGAAACAACTAGCGAGCAGTGTCCATCCGAGCATGGTACAAAAAGCCCCAGTGATCCAGACTTAATCAAAAGTTGGCGCATGAATGAGGTTACATCTATTACTAATAGATAGCGAAAACTACCAAGTTGGATTAGGGGCGGTTGATAGCCCAACTTTTCGTTTAACACAAAACATGATAGCGATCTCCAGTAATAAAATAGCCGGTGAACCGCCCGGCCACGACTTTACCGCTGGTAGCGGAAGCTTAGCGCGGTTAAGCGAGGCGGTAGGAATTAAAATACAAACAATAAGAATTAGGTACTTATACTTAATTAAGATTGCTTAAGATTTGATAAGGAATGTTGTCAGTGCAAGTTAATTATAATTTAGTTAATTTTCACCAAGAGAACTCACTTGCCTCCCCCGTTTAAAATGTTGAGGGACTCCACTGAGGTTTCAGCAAAATACCTACCTACTCCTCAAGGGCTCAAGGTCCGATCTTGCCTCGATAAGCTTGATGCACGGCGGCATGTGAGACTACTATTTCTCACGAAACCGCAGAGTAGGTATCAACCTACAGATTCTCTTGGCATGCCTAATAAGCTTCAGTCAACATTCTTTATGACCTTTAATTTGTATATATAACGTCTTTCTGAATCCATTCTGAATACAGAGTCTAACACAGATTCAAAATCAATTGGAGTTTCTTTGATTTGTAAAGAAAACCTGTGCCGAAAACATATTAAGTATACGAAGCCTCACTCGGTTCATTCGAAAATGTGTCACTAGCAGAGTCCGCTTAAGCTTTGGCTGTGAGCGATAAAGTCGTGGCCAAATATTATGGAATGGGCTTCAGGAGTTATAACACGCACCTGTTATTATACAGTGCTTACGGTGTTATGACGTAGTTATAACCTTTTAACGGCCTTGTTTTTGCAGTCTGGAATAACAGCTTCCTCCGAGACGAGTATTTCTAGCAACTAGTAAAGATAACAGATTTAATTAAAACACAGTTACACTTAGCATAATCACTAATTATTTCTAAAAACACTGGAATTCATTGGACTTTAAAAAAATAGATTTGGATGAAAGGCATTCTATAGGAAAGTAGGTACCTACCTATATTTCGGTGGTGGTATTTTTGGTTGGTGGTAGGACTTGTTGTAAGCCCGCCTGGCTAGCTACCACCATCTTATCTAAGCCTGACGCCATAACAACAATGTTTTCAGCATTGTTGTGTTCCGGCAGTTCGAGGTAAGATAGCCAGTTCCTCAGTGGTTGAGGATTCCGGGAGAGGCTCGCTTCCATCTTCAGCCTTATCACAACTTAACATCATGTATGATGAAGGCTAAGAGTCTCCCCGTCATTCTTAAAAAAAAATTGATTTGAGGTAGAATTGAGGACGTTGTATAAGATGACACATTTTAATAAAATAAACAAACAAACTGTGAACTAAATCACCATTATTCAACATTTAAGTAACTATAAATCAAATAATTCATTCTTACCTTTCCTTATGAAGACTCGGCCACGATAAAAGAGCTTTATTACATTCGTTTTCCCTATTTTTCCCTATCATGGCGGAACCATAGTCCGTATTAACGCAATTTGTATGATTTCGATATATTTCCCGTAGACTGTGATTGATTGGATCGTCGATAAACATGAAGGGTATTGCGGACCAAATAAATAAATGATTATCGGAACAATATGCCTTCGATCTTCACCGTCCGATAGTTACGTTAGGTTTCGGGACAATTTGAAGCCAATAAATGAAATATTGACGAGTAAAATAGCGACAATTGTCATTACCTATTTATAGGTCTTTTCAAATTTCTATTGTTATCAGTGTTATTTCTTTATAGCTTTCATGTGCATTTAATAATGTTCTATTGTTATCTTTCAAGAGCGTTTATCATTGTGGTAATTGTATGTAATCTTTTTTGTGTATAAATAAGTAAAATACTTACTTATATCATATCTAACATCCTTACCTACCTAATTATTCTTAGGGCCGGTTTCATCACGCTCTGGATAACTAGATAAGAGAAGCTATCCAGAACTTATCTGTAGGTGGTGAAACCGGACCTTATATATCTAACCCCCCGTTCCACTGGCGAACATTTACAAAAAAACATGTTGTAAATGGTTGTCAACGTATAATGCGGCCACTGAGAGAATGCATCATTCGACAGCACCTATCGAGTGCCATAGGTCATCCTCTCGGCAGCCGCACTATATCTATTTTACAACATGATTTCTTGTAGGTAAATGTTTTGCCAGTGGTAACGAGGGTTTACCCTCACACCAATTAACCTAGCCTCAAAGTAAACTTTGTATGGCTTGTGTTATGGGATACTAGAGTAACGGATAACGGACCTATAATAAGAATCAAAGTTCAGCGTGTCCTGTACATTGCTTGGATTTGCAAAATAATTTGATAGGGGGACTCAGAATAAGCAGCAGAACCAATTTCTATAATTTATGTCTGTCCGTCTGTATGTCTGTCCGTCGGTGTTTAAATGAGCATCACACCAAAACCACTGATCTGAGTCCACAGAGTTGTATATAGGTATGTTTAAAGTCCGTATCTCAACTTACCGTATAGGTAGGCTTTCATCAAAATCGGTCTACTCTATCAAAAGTAATTACATTGAGAGGACGAACGGATAAATACGCGCGTATGCAGAAGGCAGAGTTGGAGTTTACGCGTCGTTCATACTTTTTGTCGTACGTTTTGGTTGCTTAGCAACAGTTGTTGATTTTAGTTCTTGAAAAATATATTTTGACGTTAACTAATTCTATATCCTTTTTGCGTATATTTAGACGAATTAACCACAAAGAGTGCATGAAAGATGGCGTTATCTGTAGGTAGATATTTTGTCGTTATTTCTAAGTTTTGGTTTTTTTATAATTTTTTAAGCCACTTCAAAAAAAGGAGGCGTTTATCAATGTGCCGCGAATACAAGTGGTATTTGCGATTTTTGTAATACTTACTAACGTTATTACACAAGTTTTATGTTTCAGTACCTATGAACAGATTGAACAATCGACATTAACCATTTTTCCCACTGCCGGTGCACTGGCCTTTCTTATGGAAAGATAAGTCATAAGATAAGGAGAATGGGCCATGATCCGCCACGCGGGCCCAATGCGGATTGTTGGGTTTTCATGACCGCAAATACAGCCGGGACCAACGTTTAACGTGCCTTCCGAGGCACGGAAGAGATAGTAAATTATTGGTCACCTATCCCGTGACCTACCATTGCGAAACTAAATCGTAGGCCGAGCGCGCGAGCCACTGCGCCCTTCTCATAATGTACCTACAGTGAACTTAATAATGATTGACCTTAACTTTAACTACTTAGGTACGTTAGTAGCACGCTGGTACCAACTCTGGCGTATTTTTTAAAATGGATTTTTCACATGGCCGTCATGACCTTTTTGTTCTTACTAAGACAGTCCTCAGCACTTTGAATGGCTAATAACGAATCGAAATGTAGGCACATTCCATTACGGGTAGGTACCTACGTTACATTACGGGTCGGTTTCACCAATTACTGATAAGTTATGGATAGCTTATGTGGTAAGTACATATATAATTTGTCATTATTTATATAACAAACTGTCAAAAGATCTGTCAATTAAACTATCCAGAACTTATTAGTTAGGTGGTAAAACCGGCCCGTAAAGTTGTTTTCTTCTGTGGATAGAGCATTTGGTATGGGGGTAAGAATGGGTTCATGTTGTCTAATCATGATTGCTGTGACTCAAAGATGCTCTTCAGTAAAGACATGCGCAGTTATTATTACTTAGATACAGTCGAGGACCTTTCCAGTCGACTTTCTTATGGAGTGTTACCATGGTGTTACCTATGTCTCTATACGTGTAGGTACCTATACTATTTTATCAGCCGTAGGTATACAACCTACAGCCGTGTAGTGTCGGCTTAGAATAGCACCCCTCTCATCCCGTGGGTGTCGTAAAAGGCGACTTAGGGACTCAGCCTTCAGGAGACGGGCAGCAGCGTCTCCTACAAACTTGGCCATACTGCGATTGCCAACCCGCTTGCCAAGCGTGGCGATTATGGCAAACTCCCCCATTTTGGGGGAGGCCTATGCCTCCCCCAAAATGGTGGGGTTTGCCGGGTATAGTTTGCTGGGTTGGTTTGGGGGTTTGCTGGGTATAGACCCAGCAGTGGGTGTCATGTGGCTGAGACGACGATACAACCTACGTAAGGGAAATTATGTGGATTATAGTGGTTAAGTAACTTTTTCTAAGGTCGGTCGCGGGGTGGGTGACCAAAAATAACAATCTTGAGCTACTCTGTTAATTTCGAAGGCGTGTTACAAAGCCAGATTGAAACATGACTGATGAAACTAAATCACAGGCATCGACTATCTAATTATTATCATCACTACAAAAAAATGTTTTCAAAAAGATGCTACTTTGCATTTTAATATGTACTCTATTATAAAATATACGTAAGTAGGTACGTAGGTAGGTATTGACGAATTGATAAGCTTCTCTGTCAAAGGCGATAAGATGATAAGAATGTTATTAAATAGTATCATTTGTTAAGTATTCTTTTCAAAAAGTAAAGAATATAGGCGACTTAATAGCCTCTTCCTTTTTGAAGTTGGATAAAGCGAACGCCTTACCAACAATTTTGTCTGGAAGGATTGCAAACAATGTTCCGGTTCTCACGCGAACGAAGTTGCGGGCACAGCTAGGCTAGTACACCGTAAATCATAACATTCATAACACAACTCTGAGACAGCTAAGAAAAACTTAAAAATCTAACTAAAAACCAACATTTTAAGAAACGGTAATCAATCAGTTAATCACTGTAGCGCTAATAAAGGGTATTATTCAATCGATCAGCAAAAAAACTCTAACCTAACCAATAATTGATTGCTCAGCAAGAAAACCTATTTGGTCAGCAAGTACTAGGTAAGCCAAAGAGAGTTGCTGACCAAATTGATATTTAGCTGATCAAAATATTTATTCCGGCTAATAAATCAGTTAATAAGAGAAGTACGGTGATAGAAGTGGGCTGCAGGTGCCAAAAGTGCAAAACCGCATTCCTGTAATGCGCCCAAGTAATTGTCTTGGTCGTGTAGTAGGTATTTATTTTTATTTGAATCCGTTTTCAGCATTGTTGTGTTCCAATTGTTAGAGATAAGATAGCCAGCTCCTCAGTAATTGAGGATTCCGGGAAAGGCTCGCTTTCATCTTCAGCCTTATCAGGTATGATGAAGGTTAAGAGTCACCCCGTTGTTCATTAAAAAAAACCTGCTTATAGAGGAAGTTTGGACCACGAAGAAGCTACTGCAGCTACGTGTACGTAATCACTGTTACTTAATCAAAAGTCTCTTTAATTTTTTTATTCTGCTTAAATCCTTAGAGAAATCTGAATCAAATTCGTAGGTAGGTATTACTTTTTAGTAAAATTTACAAGAAACACAGCGTGCACTTCATGTTTGCGCGGCGCGTAGTAAGCGGGTATTTATGCTAAATCTCAAGCCCCGGGGTACAATTGCGTCAATTTATGACAGGCACTCCACTTTGAGATTTGAGCCCCAAAAAAAAGGAAACATAAAGGCTGGCGCATATAAGGGGGCCCCTTATTGCCTATCTTAGCAAGAGCAATGCGATAGCAATAATTGACAAAATTTCATAAAATTTGTCCTAAGTTTTTATTTTTTATTTAGAAATTACATATAAAAATGAGACACGTATTTTTTCCTTTTGCAGTTTTTTTACTTTAACTCATTATAAAATTAATTTACTCATTCTAAGAGCTAAGTCCAGTAGTAAGGATTTATGGCGGACATACCTTGGCAAATTAATTTAAAAAACACACTGTGACATTGTCAAGTCAACATGACACTTAAAGTGCCAAATTGTATAAGTATTTACCTATTTAATCGCAAATATGAATTTGCGGTTTTAGAGCAACTATTGCACAATTATCGTATCGTATTACTCTTGTAAAGATTGGTTATAAAGAGGCGGGTCGCATCGCACCGTATCGCATATAAAATCCTGCTACATCAGCATCACTTTCGTACATTTTATGTAAACTGTCGCACACGACAGGGGCCGCATCGCGACGCCCGCACTGGCGGCGGCGGCGGATCGCTTCTTATATAGGCGTATTAAAATTTGTGTTGCGATCCGATGCGGCTGTAGTATGCGCGGGCCTTTACCTGACGCTTCCAGGAACTACGAAAAGGTGCAACGCCATGAAACAGATGCTTAGTTGTTATCTATTTTAACCAGTTATTACATACGGCAAATGCAATTCATCAGCCCACACACCTCTATAATGTGGCCACATCAACTTGACACCAACACCCAAAAGATATTACTTTTCTCCATATTCAAACCAACTGATGTCATTTTACTGTAAGAGGCGAGACAACAATGACTAAAATAATAATAGACAATCAATATGCACAAAATCATTGAATAAAATGAAACCATTTGTTTATAACAAAATATACTTTATAGACTATGTTATTACTGTACAATAACATACTAAGTACTCACATAATTATGTATAAGGCACTTCCAAAATTTATAATCGAATAATTTTTCAAATCACATTAATTTCTTGTTCAGTTGAGTACAAAGATATGAATACATTTGAAAGTTATAAAACATGTAGCCATTAATTATGTTGTCATTGTTTCTTATAAATTCTTGTAGACACGATGTATGACAGATTTACGTTTCTATCAAATGTGCCAAATTAATTACACAGCTAAAATCACACTCTGTAATGTGTACAGTCTAATACAGATTTATGTGTACGACTTTTGTTACAATTGTATGTATACAGGCCAGGTGGTTAATACTGCATTTTTTTTTGTCAAAATCGTCTCTCGAATGGTTTTTCAACAGTAGTATTTACACTGTTGTAACAAGAACTGTGTAAAACAGGACTACCATTGAAACATCATTGGAATACGATTGTTGCTAAGCATTAGCAGAATGGGGCCCCTGATATTGTTTTCAAATTTTAGAATAGTGTGAGTACTTGTTTTCTCTTTCATCTCGTGCATGACATAATTGGCATGTCATTTGTTTAGCAATATTGACTAGGAAATTATTTTCGATTCGCATTTTCACATTAGGTAAGATTCAGACCAAACGGCGCACATACAAAGCTTAAAGAAAATTGTGTTAAAGTTCATATTTGACGTTCCGTTTGACGCAGTGGTCGTGGGTTCGATTTTCACACAAGACAAATGTTTGTGTGCATGAACATAATTGTCTTTTAGGTCTTGATCTGGGTGATTAATAATGTATATTATTATTATAAAAACAAATAAAAAAAATCTAAGGCTAATAATTGTAATAAATTTGGCGCACCGTCCGGGTGTATAAGTAGAATGTGAATATGAACTTTACGTTCTGTTAAAATAATTAAATTTTCATTACGACTATTTAAATCCGATTCGTACCATGTCGTTCGGTCTGAATCCTACCATATCAAAACTGTAGAATCATAAAACTAATAAAAATAATATTAAACACTCCAAAGAGTTTCCATATGTTTTGAATATTAAAATTTTGAATATAGAATGTCAGCTTGTATAGTTGTATAAATATTTTTGTAATTAATGGCGAATACTACGCCATTAATACATACTTTATTTTGTCTTGTAGAGTACACATTACAATGTCTTCCTTGCTGTATATATTAATTTAGCTGTATATTGGACACATAATATCCGTCATACTTCATGTGTACAATAATTTGTAGAGAAGTATATAGTATATTATAAACTTCTTAAAATGGGTACATGTTTTTGTAACAATAGGAGGTACACATATCTTTGTAGTTGACTGTTCAATAATCACATCTTCATCATCAGCATCATCTTTATGTCGTTCCTTTAGTCTTTTTTTTCACTTCTTTGGTCAACAGGGTTATTTCCAATTCCAACTTTTTTACTTTTAGTTTAGCTATTTCAATATTGTACCGATGTTCTCTTTCTAATAGTTCCAAATGTTTCCTCTTGAATTCCTCATTGCTGTTCACAACATTTTGTAAGAAATTGTTCATGCTGAAAATTTATTATTATAATAAAATTTTTTAAAACCATATTTTTTTTAATATTCGATTTAATTTCTATGTACTCACATGTTATTGTACAAAATTCTGCTTTGATCTATCAGTTGATCGTCTGGTTCATCAATAAATTCTTCTTTGGTGTCTAGAAATAGAATAAAACATTTAAAATATAGTACCTATGCAGAGACCTATGGCTATGATATGAAACTATGAAATCAGGTTATCCCCCGTACTGGCAAGCAAACATAATTCTATTGTGTCTCGTTCATTGCCAGCGAAAGGTTTATAAGTAAATTGTTAGTGGAGGCATACAACTAATTTTAAAAATAAAATGTAGTATCATAGGTAGGCCTTTATAATAAAAAAATAGTAAAATAAATTTTCTTACTGGTACTTGGTGAACCGTTCTGGTCTGACAGATGCATCTCGGATGGAGACATTTTTATTTCTTGATATGGTGATGTGTTTCCATCCATCTGTATAAAATAAAATCAAAATACACATTTGCAATGGATTATTTACAAGTGTCCTTTATTCATTTAACAATACCATTGGTACGCAAGTGCAATATTTGAATTGAGTCCACTGACTGACACTATACCTAACCAGTTAATAATAAGTTTATCTGTAACTATCATCTCCTTTTTATATCCATGTTTATAATTTCATTGGCTATATCTATATTCTTTTAATTCATTAACCCGAACCGGACTCCGGTGTCAAAGTCAAAGATTTTTATTCAAATGGTCTTATAGATAAGTACTTTCGAATAGTCCAACAAATTTTTTTCCCTACCAGCCATTCAGGACATCTTTTAACTGAAAAGAAGAACGCCCGCAAGAAATTTATCAGCCTTAACAGAAACAACATTTACAATGGAACATGTTGTTGCCAAACACAAATCTACAATTTTGAAATATATTTAATAATGGAAAATCAATTGTGTCTCATAAACCGGGGTCTGAAAAGTTAATTGTTTATAGAATAAAAAATTATTGCATGATGGTACATAGTAATGAATACTTCACCTTAAAGTATCAATAGCTGTTTATTTTTTCTAATATCAAAAACATTATTTAGAGGTCAGGATTGATGCGATACCGTCTATGTGTTTCAATAAAATCCAGACCGGAAATCCGGGAATCCAGACCGGGAATCCAGACGTACCGCATGCTATCATCCCTACCTGGTTGATATACCTCGTCTGCGTACAAAGCGCTTTTCCTCATCTTTTATTATGCGCACAGCCAGAGAGTGGAATTCCCTGCCTGCGTCTGTATTCCCGGGTGTCTACAACCCTGGTATATTTAAAGCTCGAGTGAATAGGCTTTTTCTAGGCAAGCTCGCTCCATCTTAGGCCTCTTCTTAATCTAACGATTCAGAATTAAGCCAAGAGTAAGCCTATTAAATGTAAAAAAAAATAAAAAAAAAATAAAATAAACTTACCTCTGTAGGCTCTTCATCGCTGTCATCATAATTAACATTAACTGTGAACTCAAATGGTGCTTCAGAACTTGGAAAAGGTTGGTCACCATCACCATTTTTGGTCTGAGTTTGTCGCGTGTAGCCTGTTTCATTTTCTTTAGATGTGTTTTTAATCCTCCTCCATGCTAATTTTAATTCAGTCACAGTTCTTTCATCAGTTTTAGTTTTACTTAAAAGTCGGTTGAATCTGAATAAAAATAATATAACATGTGAAAAGATGTCTTGATCGACATGACTGGGTTCTGCATACCTAATTTGAAAATTAATTCCTATTCCCTTGGTCACACCATACGTTTAGAAACTGAATCAATAACCAATTTTGATTATCCTAATCATAGCTAATATTATAAATGCGAAAGTGTGTTTGTTTGTCCTTTCTTGGCGCCCTAACTAAGCAACCAAGCGACTTGATTTTTGGTATAGAGTTAGTTGAAAAGGCAGAGAGTAACTTGTGCTACTTTATATCCCGGGTGAAACCGTGGGCGGAAGCTAGTTTCCTAAATATTCATTGAAAAATTCAAAAAAAAAAAAGAAGAAAAATTGGAATTCCCATGAGAACGGCAACCACGCGGGTGAAGCCGTGAGCGGCCACAGTTAGGTATCACATTGGAAATTATACTTACTCTTTCGTGATAGTTTTCCATTCATTTATTTTAGCACGGTTTATTATTGATTTCGTAGACTTATTTTCTATAATAGAGAACGATTTTGATATCAATTTTTGGAGTAATTCCTGGAATAGTTGTTTCTGTTTTAGTAATTGATGATTTTGCAAAACGAAAAGTGCAAACTTTCAAATATAGCTAACCTTTTCTTCCGCGGTCCATTTTTTATTTCTGGTTCGTTTACGATTAAAGGATTCCATTCCTTTATTATAAATTACCTTCAACTATTTTTCATTATAGAACTCCTTTTATAAAACAAACAAATCAACAGAAAACAATGTTACCGGGTTCCGGCGACCGCGAATCGGCGAAATCCATTGACTTGTTCTGTTGTATCTCTAGGGCGAAATCGGTTTGTTTTTGCAAATTGAATTGACATGACAGATTGACAGTAGAAATGACGTTCTTTTTTTTTAGTATTGCTTGACGTTTCGTTTCGTTTGACATTTTGATAAGACATTTTGCGTTCCTTTACTCGCAATGAAAACATTGTGAAAAACTTGACTTTTACTAAATTGAAAAAATAAAATAATATAGACTTCAATGAAAAATATCGTTAAAAAATATGTAAAACACATGACGGTTAAAACGTAATTGAAAAAGAATGAAATAATTTAAAAACTAGGTACCGACTTAATTATCCGTCCGGGGCTGCCATCAAATGAACTAGTTTTGCAGTTTTATGGTAACGAGACGTCACGTAACGTGGATAATTAATTGATGACTGCGAACATATTTTAAGTTCGCAGATTGGGGATATTTTATTGATATACTAGAAAAGGGCCCGTTACTGCACTAAGTGCAGTAACATCTAGCAGCATTTATACTATCAATTAAACTAAAATAATTGCGTTTCGGCCTAGGTGTGTGTAGGGTGTGTAATAATGTGTAATAGCATTGTGATGTGAAATGCAGAGAATAAAAAAATTAGTCCTACACAGACCCAGCTAGGTTCTTCGCTTATGTTCTTTGACTCATCATATCCATAGATTAATCTATGGCCATACCTTCTTATTTATATTTATGTTGAAATTTTGCTCCTTTCAGCTGCTCCTCCCTGCCCTGGTTATGCTACTGGTTATGGGTACTAAGTCCCTTCTCTCTTCATGTTTATTATGTAGGTACCTAGTATGGTGTGTAATCATCTAAAAATCAATCCTGATGGTAAGTATTAAGTATTAATAAGGTTGAAGATGGAAGCGCGCCTCTCCCGCATTCCTCAACTACTGAGGAACTGTCTATCTTATCTCTAACTGCCGAAACACAATTTATATGCTGAAACATTGTTGAAACGGCGTCATAATTTGATACGATGGTGGTAGCTAGCCAGGCGAAACAGTTAACCAAACCGAATACAATATGTACCTATCCCCACTGGGACTCCTACCAACATAAAGCTACGCGGATTCCCTTAAAGCAACGCGGCTGAAGTCGCGTTGCCCTATGCCTACCAACATAGAGCAACGCGGCTTCCTAGTCGGAAGAAGTAGCCATTTAAACGAAACATTCGCCCCGTCTCCGTACATGTTGTAAAAACAAGTTGCGCTCGGATTTCTTCGGCAGACCGAGTCCAGTCGCACAAGCGAGTACCTACGGAAGTCGCGTTGCTCAATGCCTACTTACAACCAAACCGAATACAATACTGGGAATCGAAACCGGGACCTTCGCGTATGTTATGGGATTGCGTATGCTAATCGTATTCATTTGACAGTATTGTATTGTCATTAGTGCCAATTTCTACACAAATTGCAGCCGATTTAATACGATATGAACTTTCAAATGAAGTCCAATAACTTTACGCAATCGCACCCGGTTGTTAGTTGTTACCACTAGACCACAAAGGCGGTTATTCGAAAATATTTGAAAACTTTACCCTGATAGGCTTTTAGCTTAAAAAGAAACAAGAAGTAAATATTGTGTTGAAAAATTGACAATAGACCGTTACCTGTCCAAAAAACGCGCACACCTAGGGGGACCACAAAAGGTCCTTAACGCATCAAGCAGATTGCGGCAAAATTCTTAACACGCGGGGTGCCGAAGTATGGGTGCCGATAAATCCAGTCGAGAAAGATCTACTGCCCATTGAGGAATCCGCAGAAAGACAGGTCTCCGTAAAATGGATGCTAAATGCTCCCGAAGGTATAACAGGCTCTTCAACTTCATTATTCTAATTGCTTTTTCATACGGAACTCAAAACGGTTTACTCTTTCGAGTGTCATCCACTTTGAAAACGTGGAAATTAAATTATTTTCTCGTCCTCAGCGGATGTTTTTGACGAGATTAATTCGAGATAATGGTCCATTTCTCCGTCTCGTTTCTGAAATTTTGAGTCCTCAAGTGCTCTTACCTTTTTAATTTTTCTAAGGCGGGCCTGCGGGACAAAGCTATGAATTAATTTTATTTTCGAGTTTGACCTAATTCCGGCTTTAGGTCCATTTCGTCTGGAGCTGAATTTAAATTATGTCTCTTTACGATGAATTAATAAGCCTTTGTGCTCTTTAATTATGACGATGTAATTGCTGATGGAATTAAGGGGTCAAAATAGGATTAACCCTGTGGCTTGGGTGAGTTCGTAGGTATTATAATTAGTTTATACTTTAGATATTAGAACAATAAAGCTTTTTGTTTTATTAGTTTCTTTTGTTTCAATTCATAATGTGTAGTGAATATTAAAGTTCAAATAACAGCTAAAATATAATTTTATTTTTGTAAACGCAAGGAATGCTTTGTAAGGAGAAGATGAAAAGGGGAAGATGTCATGTTTGAAAAATCTTAAGCTGAAAGATCGTTTGTTTTAACGATCTCATAAAGTTTGCAACTACCGACATCGTTCGGATTTTTAAAAATATTTTTTGTAATTGACAGCCTGGGTAAATCTTTTTTTACATCCTTAGTTGACGTAGATGAAGTCACGGCGGAGTTATTAGTCTCATAATACAGCTCACATCACACATGTAGTATTCACAGACTATGTTGGCCTCCTATAGCGCCGGCAGTGTCCCCGCCAAGTCGAGTATTAAATTATAGGCCCCATGTGGAGAACAATCTGGATTATCTGCAGCGAGTCCTAGACGAGGTCAAGGGAAGGTAATGGGAGGAACAGATTTGAGAAGATATGTAACATAAGCTATGATCAGCACGTCAATGCTAAAAATGCCAATGTAGTGAAAATCGTAGTAGAAGAAAGTACAGGTTTATCTTGACGTGTCGTCGGCTTTGATATTTCTGAGGACCAACATTCGATTCGGATCGATACGGCACTATAAGTGGCCTTGTAAAGATCCTTGCGTGTACAGGCGAAGGGAAATGCAAGGCGAGACAGAAGACGTGCCATTGTTTGGAGGAAATACCACAAAGATAAGGTGCAAATTCTCCTTACATTGCCCTACTTTGCTTCGTAGTCTATCGAAGGACTTTCAAGTTACTCGAGGAAGATTTTGAAGAGCGCCTTCATTGAAACAAACTCTTGCGAATTATTGTAGTGTAGATCCCTCTTTTAGTTTAGTTCTCAACAATATCTTAGCGATGTTGTCCGAGTGCTAGTCCACTATTAAATTACGGCGCCCCGCGCGGCAAACGTCTGCATGCAGGGATGATTCATCAGGACTCCACTGGCTTTGTTTAAGGATGAGTGTACAACATGAGATAGCTATATTATAGTTTACCTACAGTTCAACTTGTGAGAATATTTTAATACAAAAAAATGGAAAAGGCCAAGGCCCTGTTTAATAATACATACAAGTCGACAATTTTGTAAATAAGTTACATATTTGTCAAATTATATGACAGGTGCTGTCTAATGGACCTTACAATTATTTAAAAAAAAATACCATTAAAAATTTACAAATTGTAGCAACTTAAATGCTTATGATAAATTTTAAATAGAAAAATATTGGAAAAAAAACTCGCCTACAAGTGAATTCTCAGATGGGAATACACTTGTGGCCGAGTTGATTTTTTTAAATTTTTTTAACTTATTAATTTATTTAAATTCTTTACGTTTTACGTTGTTTGAAAAAATTTAAATTTCTGACTCAGAGTGACTCTACCTGTTTCTACAATTGACAAATATGTAAACTTATAATTGCAATTTTACGTTCAATACAGCAATTTTTCTTACAAATATGTAAATTTTCACGTGTAAAGAGAAAATGTTTAATAAACAGAAAAATTTAGAATTGTAGCTACAATTCTACAATTTGTAGATTTTCTACCACGTTAAAGTTACAAATTGCAAATTGTAGTCTACAATGACAATTTACGTTTATTAAATAGGGCCCAGATCATCCAATAGCGCTGAAAAGTATAAGAGGATGGCGCCGACGATGGCTTGCAGGTCGCGGAATGTCGAAGTACCATTATAATATATTGTTTTCTGCAATTCAAATAATGTGCATATCTTCATCGTCGTCAAACTCTTGGTTCAGTGGTTGTGGTCGTCAATTCAAGTCAGGGGTGTTGGCTTGCTTCACATAATCCATCGCCATTCTTCCCCTACTGTCACTCTTCTAGTGCATTCATGGATTGGACCATTGAGCGCAGTTTTGAATTGGTCGGTCTAGCGCAATGGTAACCTGCCGCGTGCTCTCGTGTCTTCGACCTTTCCCTGCACTACGAGTCGCTTCACAGGTGTGTCATTTAGACGCGTGAAGAGTCAAACGAAAGTGAAAATACGATACTGGACGATGGAAGAACTACGCTGCTTAATGCCGAGTTCTTGGAGGATTGAGACGTTTGGTTCGGCATTCTCGTGTCCAAGTAATGCCAAGCATTCTTCTCCAGCACCACATCTATAAAGCATCCTTCTTCTTTTTTTCAAATAAGTAGTGCCTTCCAAAGCACGGAAGAGCTCAAGACAAAACATTTTTGGTCACCGATCCTTGGGAAAGTTGTTGCCTCTACAAACGTTGGTAAATGCGCGCACCACTAGATACGCCCAAGCAAATCAAAACGCGCTAAAACTTCAAGCTGCGAATGTCATTCATTTGCTTCACCAACTTTAATGCAATTATAATGTAATTTTATTTGTGTCATCCGAAAAAGTATTACGATATCGTATTCATGAAAACGTTGGGATCGAATTATGTCGGCGCCACGCTGGGATGCATTAGCATTTGGGGTGGCTCTCGTCGCCATGCGCCAGTTAAACAATGGTTTTGTATTTATTAAGTTAAATGTGAGAGTTAAAGAAAAAAACAAATAAGATTTAGGTAAATTGTAACCAAGTAGAACGAGGAAACGCTTAGCCTCCATCATATCATGTTGATTTTGTTGAAAGTGGAATCGCACTTTTACCGAAATTCTCAACTACTGAAGAACTGGACGTCTTATCTCTAAATTGCCGGAACACAACAACGCTGAATACCTACATTGTTGATGGCGAAGACTTAGATAAGATGGTACCAACATCTTAGCTAACCAGGCGGACTTTAAATAAGTCCTACCACCAACCAAACCAAACACTGTGTAAGTGGATATCGGTAGAGTAGAACCAGTGTAAACCAGTGTGCGGTTAAAAACTTCAGGACTTTCGGCAACCGGAGTTTCTTCTCAATGCTTTTCTGGCTTTGAAGCTTTAGAAGGTCCTCTAAAGTTGATACAATTTGTGCATTACCTTGTCTTTATTAATCTCGAGTTCATTTACTAACTGAAATAAGCTCATAAGGTACGTCATCATGAGATACTAAAGTTGGTATGTAAAGTTTTTATCCCTTAAGCCTCGGCGACTTAAGAAAGTCATCAAAACAAAGTTATATCAAATGCTTTACACCGCCTGTCGTCGCTCCTCGAGAGCACAAAACAATTTATCTCAATGCAAAAGTTTCAACCATTGTGTGCATCCCCTAAGTAACAACTTGATGATTTGTTATGATCACCGCGACGCGCGCAGCGGGCGACCAAAAACTGCATTAACTTGCCCCGTGTTGCAAACTCGACTTTAATTACAACCACCAAGTTGCAAATTCAAATAAAACTAACAACTTCCCGAAAACGCAAAACAAACGAAACTAAACGATATTGCTGTAACAATTAAGGAGAGGATAATGAAATACATGAGTCATGTGAAACTCCGTCTTATGATCATGACATTGAGTTGATATTTGAGCGGGATTAATATTCAGAATTAAGCGGCGTTTAGTTATGTCTCTTTCCTGTATAATAATTTCAATGGTATGACAAGTGTTAATAATTTATTCTATTTTAACTTGGACGGTGCATCTTTGTGAGTCTGTTTAAAATTTAAGTGACTTGAGATCGTAGATAAAACTTTAAATTAGATATTTAAGTATTAGGGTTTCCGGGTTTCGTTTCCGACTTCCTTTCGGAACATTTCCAAGTTCACACAGGTACTTAACTTATTTGTTTTTTATCACTAAATTTCAAGTCAAAGTCAAATATTTTTATTTAAAATAGACTTATAGATAAGTGCTATCGAATCGTCAATTTTTTTCCATGCCAGCCGTTCAAGACATTTTAGCTGACAAGAAGAACGGCTGCAAGAAACTTATCAGCTTTTATTCAAACATAACCTAAGAACCTCAGAACCTAAACGATAAGATTAATTTCTTACATTGATAAATTACTATACTTATTGGTTCACCTAATTACCTACTCGTATATTCTTTGTGAAACTATTACCTATGTCACCCATTAACATTGTAACTTTACTTCAAATGATTGATGGTAGATATTTATAATATTATATTACTTTACGCTTTGGTAGATATTCACCAAGAGCGTTTTTAACGTTTCAATTCTTATTTGAGGTGTTTGCAATCTTAATTATTAGAATGCCATATCTATCAACCAATTTCCAAATAGGTACAACACTCATCTTCCATTCCATTTCATGCAACAGTTTATCACAGATAAAATTAAATCTAAACTGCAGATGGTATTTTGAGCGTAACGGAACGCAGCACGGAATGTTGTGTTGCTCGCTCGTGAGAAGGAAGATTAATGTGGTCTGATTGTCTAATATTTTGTGTGCAAAACACAATTTATTACAGTGTAACGTCAATTTTATTGGGATGACATGCATCGTATTTATTTATGGAATATTTCTAAGTCTATTTACAGTCGATTGCTTGCTCCAGGCGTCCAGGGAACCATTTTAAATGTAAATGTTTGCGGAAAATCAAGTTTACCGCGTCTCCTACAGTGTACATTCTTAGAGAACTTGTCAAACTAGATAATTTTACTTTAAGGCATTTATATATTGGAGATACCTGTAATGATGAATGTTTTTGAAGGCCTTAAAGATGAATAGTTGAGTAGGTAAGTCCGTAGGTAAAGATTATTAACCTGTGTAGAAGCCTGAACTTCAAATGAGCAAAGGCCATGGGCCCTAATATTTTAACGAACATCCACATATACGAATACAATTTATAACATAGGTAACCATGTTCTGCAAATTATTATGTTTAACGTTAATAAAATTACGTTTACTACGAAAACCTGACAAGAAGACCAGCGGAAATTCTTCGCAGAACTGCTACTACCAACGCAACTAATTTCAGTTGTAAAAATGTGAGAAGAAAATATACCTAAGCATTTCAGTCAGAAAAAACTTTAATCTGGCAAACAGGTATAATCTACAGACATTTGAGGCTTGTACCTCCTCGTTTATTTATTTATTTTAAAAATTCTAGCTTTTTTTATCGCATTGCGTACTTCGGACAAACCCATGTCCGTTTTAAAAACAATTCAGGATAGGCGAACCCTTGCAAATGAGCCCATGTTTATGTTTGACCGCTCCGAGTGTATAAGTAAACATTTGTTTGTTATGTGCTTAATGCTTAGTGAGGTGTGAGTTCTGAGTTTATTTAGGTCCTCGGGCGAGGCTAAGACTGAAAACGTGGAAAAAATGTGCGTAGGTCAAGCTTTTATAGCTAAACTAGCGGCTGCCCGCGGTGTCACTCGCGTGGTTCCCGTTTCGTGAGAATATCGGAATAAAAAGTAGTCTATGTGTGAGTTCACTACCTAAAGTACCTGCATACCAAATTGCTTGAGATTGATAAATATTAAACAAGAAAATATACTAGAAAAAAGCAACTAGTGTCATGTCGCCCTGACGGGATTCGAACCCGCATAACGGAGCCCGTAGAACGGTGAATATACTAGAAAAATTCGACGTGTCCTCATAGGTCTCTGTAGCATAATTGGTTAGTGCATTGGACCGGACTCCCAAGGATGCAGGTTCGAATCCCGTCAGGGCGACATGAGACTAGTTCCTTTTTTCTAGTATATTTTCTTGTTTAATATTTATCGCATAAAAATAGCATTGTAAAATGCAAAATTAAAAAGTTTTAATTAGATGGCTGTTTCATCTTAATCGATAGTCAAACATCTGTAAAGATGTTTCTTTCGAATGCGAGGATATTTCTCTCATTGATGAAGCGACGGTGGCCAACACCGTAGAACGGTGAATATACTAGAAGAATTAGACGTGTCGTCATAGGTCTCGGTAGCATAATTGGTTAGTGCATTGGGCCGGACTCCCAAGGATGCGGGTTCGAATCCCGTCAGGGCGACATGAGACTAGTTGCTTTTTTCTAGTATATTTTCAAGTTTAATATTTATCACATAAAAATAGCATTGTAAAATGCAAAATTAAAAAGTTTTAATTGCTTGAGATTGCCCTTTACCTATGTCGTTAATTTAAGATGCGGTTTTCGTAATACAACTTCTAACTAAGTTCGGTCGTGGGGTGGGTGACCAAAAGTAACAATCTTGAGCTACTCTGTTAATTTCGAAGGCGTGAACTAAATCACAGGCATCGGCTATCTAATTATTATCATCACAACAAAAAACGACTTCAAAAAGATGCTACTTTGCATTTTAATAGGTACTTTTATTTCAATTATTAAATATAGATAAGTATTGTACGTAGGTATTGACGAATTGATAAGCTCCAATAACAACAATAAGATGATATAAATGTAATTAAATGGTATCATGTATTAAGTATTCTCTTCAAAAAGTAAAGAATATAGGTGACTTAATAGCCTCTTCCTTTTTTGAAGTTGGTTAAGATGTCCGCCTTACTAACAATTTAGTCGGGAAGGAATGCAAACGATGTTCCGGTTATCACGCGAACGAAGTTGCGGGCACACCTAGTAACAGAAAGTTTAACCTAGTTGTTACGGATATACATTTTTTCATTCTATGGATCACATTCTAAAGGACATCGGCCAAGTTGTATGGATCTTAGTACTTAACTATTTATTAATCTGTCTTAGGCCTGAAGGTAGACAATTAAATTTTCAAACTATAATATCTGTTTTGTGAAGCAGATAATACTCGCATCACATTTTTAAACGACTGTAAGTATCTAATTGGTTCAATAATAAATCTACAAATATTTACATACGTGACGTCATTCAACACGTCATTCGAAATCCCAGGGTCCCAGGTGGAACAGATACCAGGCCAGAGAGCAAGCTCCTGTGGGGAACCATCGGTATTTATTTTCACCAGCACAGCCACAGAACATCAAAACCTCTTTCCTTGTTCTGTGAGCACAGCTCAATAAAAGAAAACAACAATAAAATAAACTCATTAACAAAATTCACAATACGCAGCGAGAAGCGAATGACATTTCAAAGGCATGATGAGACCGATCAAAACGAACTGAAATCAGTTTGTAGTTACATATCTATAATATCGATACTAAGTTTTTACTTAATAACTGTACTAACTAACTACCTACTACCTTAATAACTGTACTAACTAACTACCTACTACCTTAATAACTGTACTAACTAACTACCTACTACCTTAATAACTGTACTAACTAACTACCTACTACCTTAATAACTGTACTAACTAACTACCTACTACCTTAATAACTGTACTAACTAACTACCTACTACCTTAATAACTGTACTAACTAACTACCTACTACCTTAATAACTGTACTAACTAACTACCTACTACCTTAATAACTGTACTAACTAACTACCTACTACCTTAATAACTGTACTAACTAACTACCTACTACCTTAATAACTGTACTAACTAACTACCTACTACCTTAATAACTGTACTAACTAACTACCTACTACCTTAATAACTGTACTAACCAGACAAATCCTCAAAAGGCACAACTATCGAAAAGTGCAAACGAAATAACCAAACGCAAACGGATGCAACTATCGTAGGTGTACGTAACTGAACGAACGATGTCAGTCTTTGTTGTTGTATTGTTATTAGTTTATTCTCTTTTTCAGTCGGCATACATCGGAGTGAGGTTATTTGGATATATCCACGCAATGGAAAGGCGATATCCGGTCCAATATGTACTGTTATAGATAAGAGTCAATTTAGGTTGTATTGACGGTGTTTTGAATGTTTGGAGGCATTTTTACTATTTACCGCGACGCAATGCATTAATATTATTATTTCAAAGTGATAAGGAATGACTCTTAAAAACACGTTATTTGTCTGAAGAACTGACTGACACAACTGTAGCCACTGATCCAATTGTTGCCATTGATCCAATTATGGCCACCGTCTCAATTGTTGTCACTGACTCAAATATTGCCACTGACCCAAATTAGGATCATTGGTCACTAACCCAAATGTGGTCACTGATCCATTTATTGTCACAGACCCAATTGTTGCAACTGACATAATTGTGGCCACTAACTAACCCAATTGTGCGTCTGGTCTGATCCGTGTATTTTTTTCCCGATTCAGATTATATTATAATTAAAACCATGCGCCGTTTGAATTAGTTGTTCGTTTGCCGTAAAGGAGCTTCCTTGCTACGAGCATTCGCGTGTAATGAGCATTCGACGTCGAATATTATTCGAGTGGTGTGGTTCGAGCCGAGCGTTACGAGTCGCGTGATGAGTCGAAAAGGAGATATATATATAGTTTTTATATTTATAGGTGATGAGACGAGGAGGAGATATAAAGATTTTGATGTTATGTGGGAGATAGAGGTATAATATATAATGTTTAGAAGTGTCGAGGTGGAGTATGATGATGATGATGTCGAATGAGTATGAAAATTATAATTATTGATGATAGTGTATTATGTTAATGAAGTATTATGTTCATTGATGATGAGGTGTTACTGTAAGGGGTTAGACGAGTATGTTTATAGGTGACATTTATTTGAGTAGGTAGTAGGTAGTTGTTGGTTTGACGTTGTGAACGATATTTGAAATTTAGTCTTAAGTGGTTATTTTTCTAAGTTGCTGTTTCATAATTTTGTCGTGGTTTAAGAGTGATTATTTTGTGTCAGTTTTTTTTGTGTGTCAGCATTTGCATTTCATTGAGAGGGTGTGTTGAAAGGAAGGTTCTTTATCAAATGCCAGTGGTCAAAGTGTGTTAACAAACAATGGCGTGTTCTTAAGTTTCGAGCTTTATACCGATAAGTAAATCTATTATCGAATTTTGATTTTTTTTGTAATTGCATGTTTTATCTAATGTTTTTGTATTGAATTTAATAATGAACTTACAATAATAAATCATTTATTTTTAGTTATCGCATACGTCTGTGTCGTAGACGTGGATTCGCGCTTATTCTAGGCATAAACTGAAAATCAGTGCTTTGCTGTGAAGTAAAGGTATCACTGAGTTTTTGCCTCTTTCTATCGATGCGGCGCACAGATTGAGATGATATAATCTTATTTGTTTCTTAGTTTTTGTGTTTTATTCTTGTGTATTGAATGTGTGTGCTGTATATGATAGAAATAAACAATTATCTTATCTTATCTTGTCTTAAATTTTGTATTTATAGAGTTTTATATTTTGCGAGTTCTCAATTTTCTCAATAAATCAATTTTCCAGAGCAACACCACTTTCAATATGAATGAGTATGTATGTAGGATTACAAATGGCCACTTGTAAACTATCGCAAATATTTGTGACTTGGTCCATCGTATTTTCTTCGAGATTGTCAATGTCAATTTATTAAAACTAAAAAATGCTCAAAGCTCGCAAAGGAAAGCTCGACTCGAATGTTCATAGTTTTGCTCGAAAGTGAATAATTAGTGCGGGCAGCATTTGGTGCTCGCGGGCGATTGCTCGCTAAAGAATGCTCTCAGTGAGGAAGCTTCTTTACTGAATAACCGTATAACTGTTCTTAGTTAGCAAACCGTACAACTTTTAAATTAATGTCAATATCTGAAAACTGTCATCAATATAATTATCAAAACTCAATATTACAAAATATCGGAATCGCCATGTCTATTTCAAAAAGATTATGTGATCAAGGAACTTTTTTACGTTTTATATATTTTTTGTTTTAACACATAAAAATGTTTATGTTAAATTTTTTAGATTTCCAAAGGTCGCGGGTTCGATTCCCGTGTGAGAATTCACTTGTGGCCGAGTTAATTTTTTAAATTAATCTATTTAAAATTTACCATAAGTATAAAAATAGCATTGAAAAATGCAAAAATTACAAAATCATAAAAAAAAAACAAAAATGTTGTTAGCACATTAAACTAAATTAGTCTCAATTATTTTCATATCAACGACAATAAATCAAAATATACATATACGTTATTCAACTCAAATTATCTGAATAGGTTCGAAGAAAAGAAAAAACGCTTGGCTTTATATCAGTTTAAATCAGTATACTTATAAATTATCATAAATTTTCTCTCTTTCAGTATCCGTCTATTTGTTAATATATACATTTTCTTCTCCTTCTTTTTGCACCCATTCCCCTATTACCTTATTTGTTTTCTTTCACCCAAGGTTGTCTGGCAGAGATTGCTATGTAGCAATAAGGCCGCCTATTGTATGTTCTTTTTGTATATTTGTTTTTTGTACTTGTTTAGTATTTATCGTGTGCAATATAGATTATTATTATTATTATTTATTTGGCCACTTGGTAGTATCGATTTCGTAACATTATGCTTTAGCAGGCCACATTATTCAAGGAAGCGCCTGTTAACTACGTAATTTATTTGAAAAACTTAAACTATTATGTTTTTTTATGTAAGTATTTTGAGACAAACTTAAATAAACCATAATAATGTAATATTATTTACATAATTTTCCATACCTATTTGACAATAAAGATTTTTTTTAAATGCTGTCCACAGTTAAGCATTTGTACTATTTAGTATTCTGTGGTAATGCCCAAAGTGGCCGATCTCCTATATTGTCTTCTCAACCACATAACACCCACTGCTGGGTATAGGTTTTCCCCAAAAGGGGGGTTTGCCATAATCGCCACGCTTGGCAGGCGGGTTGGCAATCGCAGTATGGCCAAGTTTTTAGGAGACGCTGCTGCCCCCCGTGGCAGGTTCTGGTCCCGTGGCAGTTTCTGGTCTGCTATCGGGCGCGTCCCCAGGTGGTGGATAGGGGAACGGCCCCCAGATATGGGGGCTACCGGCTTGCCGGCGCGAACCAAAACCAGAACGGGGGGACTCCTTCGGCGTCTTGAATGTTTTTCGAGTTGCGGCGTTGTAGGTCGTGGATGGTAGGGCCTTTTTTAGCCCAGTGGTCCGTGATTTGGACGTAGGTGGAGCACACCGTAACCCTGTACGTGGTGCGGGGCCGGGGGCCGCCACATCTAGTGGGGGCTGCGTGGAGGGACACCACTATAAAAAAAAAAGCCAAAGGGGATCTTTTAACCTTACCCCTAAAAAGAGGTTCATATCAATGAAAATGGCCAGTTGCAAACAGAATTTACCCCAGGAGGGTACCGACTGCTCTGCGGTCGGAGAATCCCTCCCCGTAGCTTCGGCTGCGGGCTGCCCCTCGTATTCTGGGGGGGGGCAACAACTGCCTAGTGGACAGCGCACAGGGTCCGTTCCAAAACAGTGCCAAAAACATCGAGGACGCGGGGAGCGCTGGAAGTGTTTCTGGCTTCAGCGCCCCGACCAAGCGCCCTAATAGGGACATGACGAGTACTTCGGGTTCAGACTCGGAAGAGGACGTCAGGGAGCTCAGAGTCACGTGTCGAAAGTTGATTCTGCCTGACAGGGCCGTTAACTCGCAGGGTTTTGTTGGTCCCAATGTTGGCCTATCGAGGGCAAAAGATTTTTTGCGGAGAGACCTAGAGAAGGTTGACCTAGAGGTTGCGATGGCGGATGAGGCGCGAGAAAGGGCTAAAAAAACTTCTCCTACTAGGCCGCAACCGAAAAAGAAGAAGAGGAGCTCCCAGAATTTGGTGGAGCAGGCAATTTTAGCAGTTTACTTCTCCCCCAATAGGAGCGAACGGGACCTCGAGCGCTGGACCGGCGTTCTAAGCGGTGCGGTCCGACGCCCAGGCAGATGCTAATTTTAGGGGACTTCAATGCGAAACATCAGGCTTGGGGTTCCCGTGTGACCAATAGGAAGGGCGAAATTGTGCTTGGTTGGGCAACCGCCATGGGACTGGTGCTTCACAATAGCGGTACCACTTTCACATGCGTACGGGGGTCGGGGGGGTCCATAGTTGACCTAACCTTTTCTACCCCGGCCTTAGCGCCAAGAGTGGGGGACTGGAGAGTACTGGTCGATCCGGAGAGCCTATCGGACCATCGGTACATCCGATTTCAGTTCTCCCACTCTGGAGCTCATCGAGGTCCGCATCTGCCCCAAAGAACTTCCTTAGACGTTTTCCCGCGGTGGTCGGTAGCACGGCTTGACAAGGAGTGCGCCGAGGAGGCGGCCATAGTCCGGGCCTGGTGTATGGACGGAGATAGACCGGCCGGCACAATCGACGTGGAGGTCAGGCGGTTGACGGCGTCTCTCACTGCCGTTTGCAACGCCTCTATGCCGCGTGTCAGGGGTCCTCCTCGTAGAGACCAAGTCTACTGGTGGTCGGAGGAAATCTCCTCCCTCCGAGAAGACTGTCAGAGACACAAACGTGCTCTGCAAAGGTGTCACCGTCGCAGGGTCCAGCAACCAGGAGAGGAGCAAGGCCTCCAAGAGGAATACCGGGCAGCAAAAACGGCCCTCGTAGTGGCGATCTGTTGATCCAAGGAGAGTTCCTGGGCAGAATTCCTGGAGGACCTTAATAGGGACCCGTGGGGACGCCCTTATAAGATGATACGCAGTAAAATGCAGAATCAGGCGCCGTCCACGGAAATGATGGATCCGGCGCTCCTAGCCCGGGTTGTGGATGGGTTGTTCCCTGCAGATGTTCCAGACGTACCTCCTCTGGTGGCCCCGGAGCTGGATGTCACAAGTGACGCACAAACAGGTTTTGTCCCTGTGTTGGAGGCCGAAATGAACCTAGTAACGGATCGTCTTAGGTCGAGGAGGAAGGCTCCAGGACCTGACGGCATCCCGGGAAAAGTGCTGCCTATTGCCCTTAAACATCTGGGTGGGCAACTCCGGACAATATTTGACCGGTGCCTGGAGACAGGCGAGTTTCCAAGGGACTGGAAAAAGGGGCGTCTTTGTCTTCTAAGAAAGGAAGGGAGACCCGTGGACTCCCCAGAGGCCTACAGACCAGTGGTCTTGATGGACGAGCCCGCTAAGATGCTGGAGCGCATAATAGCGGAGCGGGTTGTCCAGCATCTAGAGGGAGAGGGTCCCAACCTTTCAGAAAACCAATTTGGTTTCCGGCGACAAAGGTCCACCATGGACGCTATTATAGCCCTGAAGGAGCTATCGGAGAGAGCGACTAGGAGAGGGGAGCAGGTAATGGCAGTGTCACTGGACATACGCAATGCCTTTAACACCCTCCCCTACTCCGTAATTAAGGATGCCCTCAGGTACCATCGAGTCCCAGTGTATCTGAGACGCATTATCGAGTCCTTCTTAGAGGATCGGGAGGTCCTGTATCTAGACTCGGAAGGGCGGCTTCTGTCACGAAGTATGGCGTGCGGGGTTCCACAGGGTTCGGTGCTGGGCCCGCTCTTGTGGAACCTTGGGTATAACTGGGTCCTCTGCGGAGCCCTATTGCCCAAAATGAGTGTCATATGCTATGCAGATGACACTCTCATCACCGCCTCGGGCGAAGACTATTGGGCGGCAAGGGCTCTGGCGGGGATTGGGGCCCAATTGGTGATGGAGCGCATTGCTCTCATCGGGTTAGAGGTGGCAGTGCGAAAGACCGAGGTCGTCTTATTTCATGGCCCTAGCCGCCGGCCACCGGCGGGAGCAAATGTGAGGGTTGATGGTGTCACCATTCCCATCAAACCTCACATTAAATATTTAGGGCTCATACTGGATAGCCGCTGGCAGTTCTCGGAACATTTTCGCCAGCTGGGCCCTAGACTGGAGAAGGCGGCCGCGGCCTTGGGACGACTCATCCCAAACATTGGCGGCCCCGACTCCAGCTGTCGACGGCTGTTCGGGGGGGTCATACGAAGTATGGCCCTCTATGGGGCTCCGGTCTGGGCGGCCTCCCTTAATGGGGAGAATTGCCGCCTACTCAGGAGGCCACAGCGCGTGATTGCGACGCGCATGATCCGTGCATACAGGACCGTGTCATGGACAGCGGCATGCGTGTTGGCGGGTACACCCCCTTGGGAACTTGAGGCTCAGGTTCTCAGGAGAGTGTACATTGCCAGGAGGGAGGCCAGGCAAACGGGAGACCGGTTGGCCCCTGAGGAGCTTGCTGACGTAAGAAGGAGGGCGGCGGAGGACATTATGGCTGACTGGGAAAATCAGCTGTTGACTCCTGTGGCGGGGGCCAGGACAGTGGAGGCTATACGCCCGCTGCTCCATGAATGGCGGGATAGGAAGCACGGGGTACTCACCTTCCGTCTAGTGCAGGTACTTACCGACCATGGATGCTTCGGTAAGTTCCTGCACCGTATCCGCCGGGCGGAGCTGCCAAAATGCCACGGGTGCGACGCGGCGCTGGACACTGCTCAGCACACACTAGAAGTGTGTCCTGCGTGGTCAGCGCAGCGTCGGGATCTCGTGGCAGTGATGGGAGGGTATCTCTCCCTACCCAGCATCGTCAGTAAGATGCTGGGTAGTGACAGATCATGGGAAGCGGCAGTTTCCTTTTGCGAGGATATATCCTCCAGAAGGAGACAGCAGAAAGGGCTCGCGAAGAGGATGCTCGGGCGGCCCTTCTCCGCCGCAGACGGCTGAGAGGAAGGAGGCGACAGTTTGATCGCCTAATTCCTCTCTAGGTAAACCAAGCTAGCGATGGTGGGTGTGCCATCGCCGGCCTTGCACGGTTTCCACCGTTTGGGAAGATGGCCAAACTTGCTCGGCCATCTTCCAGCCGTGAGGGGGCCCGGGTAACCGGGCCACGGCCGCCTGGTCTGTAGGGGTGATTGCGAACCCTACCCCCCGTGACCAATGGCGGCCTGGAGGGCAAGTACTATTTTTGGTACTTTAGTTGGTAGTACCCGCCTGCCTCCCGTCCCCCCATCGAGTCCTAAGGCTCGATGGGGGGACGGGAGGCAGGTGTCCCCCGGCCCCCCCCACTTTCCCATCATTAGGATGGGAAGGTGGGGATACAAGGGGATATATACCCCTTCCGAACCTCCACCGAGCTCACACGCTGGGTGGGGGTACGGGAGGGGCGTGGGATGAAGTGCGTGGCCTATATGTTTGTATAGGCCGTGTACTCCAGGTGAGTCCAACATTTCGAATCGCCCCTGCACCTGGGGGCGAGGGATGCGTAAAAGCATTTCTCCTAGTATAAAAAAAAAAGGAGACGCTGCTGCCCGTCTCCTGAAGGCTGAGTCCCTTAGTCGCCTTTTACGACACCCACATGGTGAGAGGGAGTAGTGCTATTCTAAGCTGACACTACACAGCTAGCCTACACATCTTCTATATATTTATTCTTATTGTTTTTGTTATAAAAGGAACTAAAATAATGTAATAAAACCAAAACGGAGTATTATAATTGGTTCAAAGTAATTTCATCTATACTAATATTATAAAGAGGAAAGATTTGTATTTTTGTATGTAACGAATAAACTCAAAAACTACTGGACCGATTTTGACGAAATTTGGTATAGAGAATCCTTAGACCCCAAGTAGTAACATAGGCTATAAATGATCCCAAAATTCCCACGGGAACGGGAACCACGCGGGTGAAACCGCGCCCGGCCTCTAGTTAATAATAAATTGTAACGCATAAGAAGTCAATAGTGACGATTCGGAACGTATTATATGTGCTGGTTTCGTTTGAATAGAAAGGTTTTTATTTTAAAACTATTTTCCACGCTGTAGGCTGTAAAATGCGCATTTTCCACGCAGAAATCGAATGACAAAACTAGCTTGCGAAGAACCTGAGGTACCGTACTTATTTCGTGAACCTATAGGTGGAATACTTACCTAACTGGTCTTAAAAACTTTTTTCACCTTACACGTTTAGACGTGCTTAGAAGTACGGTACCTCAGGTTCTTCGCAACCTCTGTGGAAAGGAAAGTTTATTAAAAATTTCAAATGCAATTTTATACAATTTAAAGGATAATTTAAGGTATTTCTTGCAAGTTTTGTTTTTATAATTCTCGTTTAATAAATTATATGTACAGGTGGCGAAGTAGGTAGAGCGAGACGACCTGACCTTACCGCATGATAAATTGATTCCTTTGTCGCGTTCGCTCACTGGGACTGATACGACCCTGTGTAGTCGGATTGGTTTGGATTGAACAGAAAACTTGCAAATACTTATAACTAGAGTCATGTAAAAAAAACTGAGAAATAGAAACAGAGGATAGAAAACGTCCTATTAATTTCATTTTTAACTCAATTCTCTGTATTTTAGGTTTCCAGGGGTCATAGTTCTGGAATACTTCGCTCAAATCTTACGCGAAGCTATGAAAATCAGCAAATATCAAAATTCCAGTAGGATGATTGGAAGATACCGTAGATAGATAAATTTGAATGGAACTAATTTGGGTATAAGAACGTAAATCGTTCTCGTATTCGTTTGTTTTAATCCATCATAACTAGTGCGAGTGTGTACCAGGTGTAGAGTTTACGAGAGGACATTGTGCCTTGATTGAAACATTAATACAAACAATATCAATAAGTCTCAAATTTCTGAACTAGGCATAAAATATATAACTCAAATCATCATGCCTTCTTTTGAAACTATAATACCTAAATTAGTTTTCCCCTTAAGTTTTAAAACGCACCAATGCCAAGCGCCAGCAGTATATATCGATTCGCTGAAGACATTGCGTTAGGGGGCGTTTAGAAGAATGATTATTTTATAAAGTAGGGAACAATGGGCTTGTGGCCGACCCTCGGATCCATACAACCGTCCATACACCAGCTAAGGCTTGTATGGTACCTTGTACTATTGAAAGAAAGAAAGGTATTGAAACGTGATAGTTTGGAGGTAATTTATGGCTCGTATTTGGAGTAGTCAAGCTGGCTAAATTAATGGTGATTTACTTTACTATATCTTTCAGGCCTATAAGAGCTCCTATTATCATTGGAAGAATGTGTTAATTAATTAATTGCAGGATATAGGGGCTATGCAGCTCCAGTTGGAACTGTAGTCACTGCAACCTATAAGATCTATTGTAACTCGCCACCTTGTTATAGTATCTCTTTTAGCCTGGCGGTCTCCAGGAAGTCTCCGAGCTCTGAGAGATTTTAGTTCCTCTGGCTGAATTATATGCCGGCCCAGGTGGAACTGCGTTTGTGAATTAGGGGTCCGCAGTCACATAGTAGATGTTTGGGTGTTTCTCTCTCTAATCCGCAGTAACGGCAAATGGCAAGAATGTGTTGCGTTACCTTAGATTGAGTTTGATTTAATCTAAGGTTGCGCTACATTTTGTGCTTCTTGCTACTAATATGATAGATAAATCAATCTCGTAGTAGCAAAACTAGCAAAGACCCTTCTAATTTAATAAATGGTAAAACTAGCCATATAATTTGTTTGCTTTTTTATAGCATTGTTAAAATGGGATTAAAAAAATGTATTTGAAAACCTAACTAGACTAAAGTAATTTAACCGCCTCTGTGGTCTAGTGGTACAACCACCGGTATCAGACCCAGGGGTCCCGGGTTCGATTCCCAGCGGGGGTACATATATGGTGTGGTTGATGGTAGGACTTGTTGTAAGTCCGTCTAGCTACCACCATTCATCTAAGCTTGACGCCATGACAACAATGTTTTCAGCATTGTTGTGTTCCGGCAGTTAGAGATAAGATAGCCAGTTCCTCAGTGATGAGGATTCCGGGAGAGGCTCGCTTCCATCTTAAGCCTTATCAATACTTAACATCAGGTATGATGAAGGCTAATAGTCTCCCCGTTGTACATTAAAAAAATGCATTTCTACTTTAAATTACATGAAAAAAAATATTTCGGCATTTTTTTTTCAAAATGTAGTACTTACCTACCTACCCATTCTTACATCACAATAAGGAACTAAATTACTTCATTGCCCAACTTCTCGACCGGATTATAATTTTCACTGATTTTATATCTAACTATAAAATTAATAGGCGCGTTAAAAGCTTCCTATTGTGGCGAGGTGTGAAGTGTCGTTATCAAAATTTACGATAAGTCTATCGGAAGAGACTAATTGGCGATTAGAGGGAATCGGTTTATTGCCATTTCTGTTTATAGTTTTCGATCAATGCATCTGATATTTGTGGGCGTTTTATGATTAAATAGCATTCCTCCCGCGACTTAGTCCGCGTGGAATCCATACCATATTATGAAAAAATTATGTGTCAGAGTGCGCTCTCGACAATGTGGACCGATTTTTTATTTTTTATGAACAACGGGGATGCTCTTAGCCTTCATCATCCTGATGTTGAGTATTGATAAGGCTGAAGATGGAAGCGAGCCTCTCCCGGAATCCTCAATCACTTAGGAACTGGCTACATTATCTCTAACTGCCGGAACACAACAATGCTGAAATTATTGGTGTTATGCCGTCAGACTTAGAAAAGACTAGCTGGACCGATCGTCGTAGAGATCTTCGGGGGAAGCCAAGCTGTCGTCCAACTGATATAATGAAGATGATGGTGATGCGAAAGAAACTGTCTGTCTGTCTGTAACCTTCTTATACCTACACCACTGAATCAATATTGATGAATATTAGCTTAAAGATAGATTAGACACTGTGGAAGGACTTGGAGGAGGCAAAATTAAAATCGCGAAAGCGCTATAAACTCGTACTTAATCGTTTTCCACCCGAATGAAATCGCGGGCGGTACTAAAGTAGCCTAGATATTTCGGCCTAACGTATTCTATGTGTTTTTAACTTTTTAATTTTGCATTTTACAATGCTATTTTTATGTGATACATATGCGGGTTCGAACCCCGTCAGGGCGACATGAGACTAGTTGCTTTTTTCTAGTATATTTTCTTGTTTAATATGTATTGCATAAAAATATCATCGTAAAATGCAAAATTTAAGTTATAATTGGATGGCTGTTTCATCTTAATCGATAGTCAAACATTTGTAAAAATGTTTTTTTCGAATGCGAGGATTTTTCTGAAATGAAAATGAAATGAAAAATGATTTATTATCAGACATAAAGCTTTAACAATAAATTGAGGTAGTTCCTCCTTTTGAGTGTGAAAACACTTGCGCCAGGAGAGATCGCTCTCGCGTATCAATATCAGTTATTTTTATTCTTAAGACATATTTTCAAATATCTTATTATCTAGGTATATATAATTAATTACATTAAGTTTCTTCTACAGGTTCTCGCATGGGTGTGTGTGTGTGTGTGTGAGTGTATTTGTGTATGTGTTTTATACTATTACTTTGTTTTATATATTATTCTAGGTAATTATCTAATTTTCTACTTCTCAATATGTACAATAAATTTTTCTATTTACTGGTAGTCCATTTTTTTAACCATTCAATCAACAAACGTTTACATGTAAAACAAGTTTTACATGTAAAATCAGTGAGATGATTGGTGTATATATTGATGCTTAGCAAAATACGTTTTACATTTATTTCTTTTGGCAACAGTGGTTTTACGTCTCTTTGTCAGAATAGTGGGATCAATATTGAGTGATTTGTGTTTCTTTAGAATTATGAGCAAGACATACAGTTGTCGCACAGTTAATAAGTTGGTTATAGAGGAAAGACTATGAGTTGAGAATCTAAGTTTCTTGAAACATATGACTTTTAAGAGAAGTCATTGAGCGCGTTCAACATCTAAAAATTTTACTTTGGACGCACTACCCCAAACCGGGATACAGTAAATTATAAGGGACTATTCTCTCATTGATGAAACGACGGTGGCCAACACCGAAAATTTACTGGCTGTGCTGTGAGTATTATAATCATTTCGTAATTTTACTACTGAAATATACAGCGTCACTAGTGTATTATTATTATTTTTATTATTTAAGAGGCTAGCAAGTTAATGCAACTAATACTGCCTGTATACCCGATAATGGCACAAACTATTCATTTCATTTCGAATCAAATTAATGCGATACCATATTAGATATCTATCGTGCTTAGCTATGTACTCACTGAAATAATTGGATATAAATTGGAAAGCTTTTTTTTTTTGTCGTAATGGCCTTTGAATTTAATGGCTTTTTTATAATCCTGAAAAATATAATTTACGTTTTGGCAAGTAGTCGTTTACCTAGAGGACATCATTGTTGTGTATGTGCTGATTTTTAGTGGAACGGCACATGATGTAACTAAAAACTGTGAAATAAAAAAATTAAAAAATGTTTTATAAAAAAAATTAAAACCGACTTCAAAAAGTAAAAAATATTTTTTTTATGATTTTTGTAATTTTTGCATTTTTTCAATGCTATTTTTATAGTTATGGTAAATTTTAAATAGAAAAATTGGACGCGACCTTTGGAAATCTTTGGAAATCCTTTGGAAATCCAATTTCCAAAGGTCGCGGGCTCGATTCCCGTCTGAGAATTCACTTGTGGCCGAGTTAATTTTTTCCAATATTTTTCTATTTAAAATTTACCATAAAAAATAAAACTTTACGTTTTATTTTTCACTTCTTGAAGTTTTGTTATATGACTCTAAAATGTCTGGGTTCTATTTAGTGTCTAGACTAGACACTCTGACGAGTAATAATACAAGTGAGAAAAAGAAATCCCTTAATTTTAACCATGAAAAACAATGTAGGAATGGGAATAAAGAGTCCCACCAGTTCTACTATTTTCTTCTTCTTCTTCTTATCGTATGAGGATAAGTGGCCACCTCTAGTGTCAGAGTTTATCAAGCCGCCTATAAGGCCTCTGACTTGGCTTAACGACTGTTCTCAGATGACAACAGCCGGGATCGACGGTGTAACGTGACGTGACGTTATTTTCTAACAAATTGAAAAGTAGCACTAATGAGATAAATAAGTTTCATTACTTCTACCGTAAACTGCTTATTAGAAGAAATGGGAATAAAGAGGCCCACTAGTTCTACTGTACTCCAACACGTAAAATCATAGTACTAATGAGAAAAAAAAGTTTCAGTAGTTCTACCGTAGAAGAACAAATGGGAGTAAAGGTAAAACCACTAATATTCGGAGTCCTAAAATTTATTTTAGGACTCCGAATATTAGTGGTTTTGATTATTAGGGATTTTAGTGTTTGGGCCAAACTATAACAATGCGAAATAATCTACTATGCTTAACTATAATTGTGCTTAAGAGTTTTAGGTCACAGAAATACGGCGAGATGAATTTAGGACTAATGACTTTCGAAGGCGTTTCGAAGGGCACCCGAAATAATTACTTTTATCTTAGAGCTAGCGCAGACGACGGATAACGGAGGACTTTTTGTCCGCGACACGTCTTTACTGTTAACCAAATAAGATTGAACTTAGATCGCGTATATCCATGAAAAGTAAGCGATAGTCCTCGTTATGTATTCAACTTTATTAATTTATTGCAATTTAATCATATTGTCAATTCAAATAATCATATTCTAGATCTTGTTCTATCTACTTTATCTACTATTAATGTCTCTGAACCACTAGATGTATTGTCAAAAATTGATAATCATCACCCACGTTTACTTATCACAATCCCTAATCAGTTAGAGAAAAGGCTTCAATATGGCCCGAAACTGGGTTACAATTTCTATAAAGCTCAATTCCAAAAAATCAAGGAAGAATTAGCATCTACTGATTGGCTTACTATGTTTAATAATCTTAATGTTAATGAAGCTATTTTTCTTTTTTATGAAAGAATTAATGAAATCATAAAATTACATGTACCAACACGTAAACCAAAAAATTCAAAAACAAAAAATCACCCACAATGGTTCAGTCGGAATCTAATTAATTTAATGAAAGAAAAAGATAAAATCAGAACTAGGTATCGTAAATACAAGAATCCCAGAGACGAAATTGAATTCTCTATTCTTAGGGAACGATGTCACAAGTTATATGATAAATGCTACAATTCATACATGGAAAATATTGAGAATAACATAGTTTCGGATAGTAGTAAATTTTATAATTATATTAAATCAAAAGATAATAACAAAAGTAGATTTCCTGATTTTATGACGTTGGACGATATATCTGGCAATAGTGGTCAAGAAATATCGAATTTATTTGCTAGACATTTTTCGACAGTTTTCAGCAATTCCAAAGTACAAGCTAACGCGAATATGGAAAATCACCTGGATAGTGCTTCAACACTTTTTCCACTAAGTAATGTGAACTTCGAGGAGGAGAAGGTACTGGATGCCTTAAAACGCCTTGATTCTTCAAAAGGCCCTGGGCCTGATGGAATACCTACTGCCTTCGTCAAGACTTGTGCCAGTGAACTATCTGCACCACTTACTATCCTCTTTAATTTATCTTTAAGTAATGGTACTTTTCCTGATGAATGGAAAAAGGCGAAGATAGTCCCTATATATAAAAAAGGCGACAAGTCCAATATCAGGAATTATAGGCCAATTTCCATATTATCTTGTTTCGCAAAGGTCTTTGAATCTTTAATTAGCTCTGTTTTATCTAGTCACATTGACCATCACATTGTAGTACAACAACATGGTTTTATGAAGGGACGGTCTGTTTCTACTAATCTAGCCTCTTTTTTGGATCATGTTTGTGACCGGGTTGATAAGGGATCACAGGTAGATGTTATATATACCGATTTCTCGAGTGCCTTCGATAAAGTCGATCATTGTATTCTGCTACAGAAATTGTTATCTTATGGTATAGAGGGTTCACTGCATAAATGGTTTGAATCATATATTACAGGAAGATCTCAGAACGTGGTAGTAAACGGATTCACGTCTGATACTTATAATTCTCTCTCAGGTGTGCCTCAGGGATCGCTTTTAGGCCCTAAGCTCTTTCTTGTGTTTGTCAACGATATAGTTAATTATGTACGTTACAGCAAATGTTCCCTTTATGCCGATGATTTAAAATTATTTAGAGAGGTTAACGGTCTCGTAGAAAACAAACGGCTACAAGAAGATCTCAATACTATATCGCTATGGTGTCGAAACAACAACATGTACCTCAACCCTTCCAAATGCTTCCATATAAAATTTACCCGTAAAAAACAGTTCTTTGATTCTCCTTACGCTATCGATGACAAGCAATTGGAGGAGGTATTAACTATTCGTGATTTGGGCGTAGTACTGGATAGGAATTTAAACTTTGTTTCTCATATTGATAATATAACTACCAAAGCCGCAAAGATGGTAGGATTCATTAAAAGAAATACGAAAAAATTTAAAAAAGTTACAACCAGTCTTCTCTTGTATAAAACTTTTGTACGAAGTATTTTAGAATTTTCTAGTGTCATTTGGAATCCTCTCTACTGTAATCACTCACAACGTATAGAATCCATTCAGCGATCTTTTACACGACACTTGTCCTGGAAGTATGGGTTTGGAAAAAGAGCTCCTTATAAAGATCGCTTAAAGCAATATAAATTAGAGACACTTACAAAGCGACGTAAAATAGCCGATTTAAAATTTCTACACCGATTAATAAATGGACAAATTAGTGATTCCCTTTTGTTGGAAAAAATTAAAATTCAAGTCCCTTCTCGACCTCCACCACTGCGGCGACCTATTACGAATATATTCGTTTTGCCCCGATGTCGTACAAATCTTGGCAGGAATTCACCATTAATAAGAATATGTAATACATTTAACTATCTAAACAAAAATAATTTTAATAACTTAGACATATTCTGTAATAAACCAGTGAAATTTAAGTCTATTGTGAAAAATGTAAATTAGAGTAATGATGTTGTTACATAAGTATTCTGTTTTGTAATAGCTGTGTATTAATAATACGAATGAGAAGCATACGACCAGGTTTATACGTGAAGGTGTTATGTTAAAGATTAAATTTATATATTGTTATTTCTTTTAGGTAGGTAGTTAGCATGATGAAATCATAGATTGGTAGATGTTGTGGACACATGTTATTTGTGTATGTACTAGATCTAAACTATAAGCATGTTACTTTCTAAGATATGTTATGTACAATACACTGTTTGTGTTCCTTAAATAAATAAATAAATAAATAAATAAACTTTATGTTCTTAGTAATAAGGTCGTGTCGCGGACAAAAAGTCCTCCAATGTCCGTCGTCGTCAGGCCCTTAGTGATAGAAGTAAAAAATAAACTCATTGATGAAACGACGGTGGCCGACACCGTAGAAAAGGTGAATATGCTAGAGAATTTCAACGTGTTCTCGTAGGTCTCTGTAGCATAATTGGTCAGTGCATTGGGCCTGATTCCCAAGGATGCGGGTTCGAGTCCCGTCAGGGCGACATGAGACAAGTTGCATTTTTCTAGCATATTTACTTGTTTAAAAATTAAAATAGCATTGTAAAATGCAAAATTAAAAAGTTATAAGAAAAAATGAAGTTGTCATATTAGTCTACTTACCGCAACCATATACCTACTTTCCTGTGCATTATATATGTATAAAAAGCTGTTACTTGAACATTACGTAGGTACAGGCACTTAACATTTTTTTTACAGATTATATTAGGTAACTGTATTCGTTATGGAGTCTTTAAATTGTTTCATCAATTTTATTGTATTCTCTATCAATCTCCCGTCCTAAAAAACGGCTATAGAACTCAAAACTATCTGAAACTGTGTTTTCCGAGTACCTATTTCAAATTGAAATGTGTCTGGCTTCAGAACAACTTTCAGCAGAACTTCTGACGGCCGACGTTGGTTCCAGTCAAACTTGGTCGAGTTCGGAAACTCGCCTTCATTTGAACTAACAATATGCGAATTGGGACGATAAATTTATAAAGGTATTCATTTATTTAGAAAATACTTGTAACGAAAAAAACACATAAGTATGGAACTGTATAGTTTACTATATGTTTTGCAAACATCAAATCGTTTTATGCATTTTATGGTAGTCTCCATTGATCTCCCTTAGTCCCGTCCTACAAAACGACTATAAGAATTCAAAACTATCTGAAACTGTGTTTTCCGAATACATATTTTATTTTGAAATGTGTTTGGCTTTAGAACAACTTTCAGCAGAACTTCTGACGGCCAACGTTGTTTCAAGTCAAACTTGGTCGAGTTTGGAAACTCGCCTTTATTAGGACTAACAATATGCGATTTGGGACGTTCGTTTTATAAAGCTATTCTTTTATTTAGATAATATAATGCAAAAATCATTGCACACAGAGATCTCATTCCGAACTAAGTAGGTAGTTTAATAAACGCATTGGTATATTACGGCGCCGTATATGGATTTTTGTCAGTCTAGTTTGATTGTTAACAAAATCTTTAATTTACCTTAAATATAATTATCCTTTTTGACACGTCGATATCTTGGTTTTCATAAACAACCTAAAGATATGATTTTTGAATTTTTGCATTTTTCAATGCTATTGTTATACTTATGATAAATACAACGGTGGTTCGCAAGTTTCGGTAGCTTAGCGGTTAGAGCATTGGACCGGATTTCCAAAGGTCATGGGTTCGATTCCCATCTGAGAATTCACTTGTGGCCGAGTTAATTTTTTCCAATATTTTTCTATTTAAAGTTTATCGTAAACCTAAACATATTTTATATTTCAAATACTACCACATTTTTCTGTGCAAAATTAGCACGACACGTGCGTACAAAATGACATTACGATTTTGGAATAGGTACATTATTTTATACTATGTAAGTCCATAATTTTACATAGCTCGTCGTTGTTCTGAAAATGTAAAAGCACCCAGCACCCTATTAATAATATTCTCCCTAATAAACTTATAGAAAACACAATGGATAACAAACCCGACAGCGCCAATGTCCATATTAGACGCGTATTTACAAATAACACGATACAAATAGAGCGTTCAGCCGACCGCATGCCCACACTTAATTTTCCATTTTCTCAAAGGCTTAAGCAAATACCTCGCGCCCATTATTCAAACTGAAATGTTCCCGCTTTGCGGACGTCCCTGGACAAGCCGTGTTTTGTAAGAATAATCAGTTTTACTTGCAAATGCTTTACTTCAAAGTTAAGCAAACTTGGACTTTAACAACTAGAGAATAGAGATATTTAGAAGTGTTAGTGGACGCAGCACTAAATTCGTCTTCGTAGACAAGCGTTTATTTAAACAGGGTAATGTGACGGAATGAAGATAGGTTGGTTGACTGTACACGATTTGGTATGCTTCCAGTGGATATTTATTTAAGTTGTTGTATAATACTTACATGACACACAAAGGTTTTGGTATTGATACTTAGATCATAACAGTAAATAGCTTTGATTATGGGTTTCACATATTTTTAATAATTGTATGTCTGATCATTAGTAGGTCAATCTTCAGAGACAGAAACTGAAACAGAAGTATTTACAGTCTGAAAGTAAAATAACGAACAGCTTATAGGTGATTTGAATTTTGAAGTAAGGTGTCGTCTGACATAATGCTGTGGTGGCTCTACATTAATTAACGTTTTCAATTATCTGCTTCTGAATGAAAGCACCTCGTTAATAGTTGATTCACATCTTCTATCCCAGTAGCTGCGTTGAAGTTTGATTGAAAGAAAAAATTAAATCCTTATTTGACCAGACGAGCAGCAAAAATATTAAGCATCACTCGCACTGTGCGGCGACACGCGAACAAACCATTGCGGTACCCTTTCTTCAGTAACCGTAACTACACAATAGCAATAAGGTTTTGCGGAGGGTTCCGCGGAGGTTTTATATCGCGTAAAACCCGCACACTTACCGCCCGCCGTTATCTACCCATCTGCCATATTGTGCGTTTCGTCGAGCTTGTTACGGGCGCAAACCTCCAGACTTGGGACGAGATACACGGCACGATATTGCGCACGTCACCGTTCGTTGATACAATCGGAGAGGATCGAGTAGGAGTAGGAGGACAATAAATAATAAGAAACTTTTGTAATAAAAATATTGTACTAACGTTGATTCTCCATGGAAAGCATTAATGCGTTATTGTTCACATTTCTGGGATGAGGTACTGTTTATCATTTTAGGAAGTGTGAATTATTTCGCCCAAAATGATGACAGTCTTATGAAACCATGAGCACGAAAAGCATCAGAGCCATACAAGATAAAAGTGTCTTAATAATAAGTTGAATTTGTGATTTTGGAACAATTAACTTAAACTGCTTGAGCGAAAAAAGTACTGGCACGTTCCAAATATGCTAACGTGTCTTCCATTCTGAGGCTTTCCCAGCAATAAAATTTGCATAACTACGCTCCTTGGCACGGGCACAGCGTCTTATTAAATTTCCACCCCTCCAAAACTCATTAATGGTTTGTACTTAACCACCTAGCGATGTTATTCTGCGATAAATCATAAGGTATCACGTAATAGGTCCGTGCGTGGCTGAGGATGACTTTTATTGCCATTTCAAGATGGAAGTAATCCCGGGATCAAGGGTGGAACGGAACGCCTCAAGGATTTGGGGATAATCTTTTGTTTATACGCGCTTTTTTGGGAAATTGTAAGATATTACGGCATTATGTCCGCTAATAATTCTTATTTTCGAATATCGTTATGTTGCCTTATTGCGTTAACTTGTAAAATCTCTTTTACTAAAGTTCCTTTGATTAAAAGACTACGAAATTATAAAAACGATAGTCATTTGTTAGTCATCGCTACGTGCGCTCCAATTCATTTATTATCGCTTTTGAATTGACCAGACATTTTTGTGATCATGTTTCAACGATTATTGTAAAATATAAGTCATTTCATAACGAGGTGTCGGTGATAATGGTTCATTGGGAAGTAATAGTGGTTACCAGTTTGTTGTTTATTTCCGATTCAAAATCAGCTCTAGTGACATGGGCCCCAAACAAAAGTATTAATTTAGCCGTAAATTTCGAAAAGGGCAGTCTACCATGCTCAAAATCCAGAGTAATTTTCCCGGAGTCTGTTCAAGAGTCAATTCTTATCGACTCTTCAATAGCAGTGAGTGAGTTGATATTACCAAGAGATGGTACGATTCTCTTAGCGGAAGGAGCTTCCATTGTTTTGGGGGTTGACTCAAGTGATGTCAACTGTACTGAAGAAAACGTTTTATACAAGGACGATTCTTCTTCAGCGTGGGATAATCCAGGAGTATGGAACTCATCAAGATTTAATAAAGCAACTCCCGATGCTGAAAGGATTCCATGCTACGATGACGTTGTAATATTTCCCAAGAATGCACAGTTTACACTAAGACTTCCAGATGTTGTACAGTTCGTAGGTGGGATTATAATCAATAACAGAAGTCTATCACAGCTTGAATCTGTGGACCTACTCAATTACGAAACCGATAGGACTCAACAGTTCGTGCTGGGGAGTTTACCACTTCCAGTAATGATTACAACTCAAAAGTGTAAGGCAACATCTGGATGCCCTTGTCAAAGATTCGGCATTGATATTAAATGTTATTTGAAATACTGCGTTCTACCAAAATGCTCCAACCCGATCAAGCCGATTGGACATTGTTGCGAAATTTGTGGTGGGTCGCTTTTGTTTGAAATTGATAATTTTAGTATAACAGCTCTTAGAAAACTGGTTAAATCAATAATTAATGATTATGGAGCAGATAACTTTGTCTACCACATAGGAGTGCTTCCTAAATTTGACGTTAAGACTTTGCATAATGTGCCCCAGCGAGTACAAGTGGTAGTGATGGACAAAGGAGAATATACTGGAGCTAGCTCCGAAGTAATCAATGAAATTGGATACCAAATGTCGAAAGAATGGTCAAAAAATGAAAAACTGATTCAATTAAGCGGTAGCCCCAATTCAGAATCTGGCTTGGGTGGAAAGATTGCTCTGTCGATGTTCTTTGCTGTTGTGGCAACAATAGGAGCTTTATTTGCGTATTACTACAGAAATACAAAGTTCAATATTGCCGATTTAAGGAATAATTTTAACATGCGTGGTGGGGGCCTACTGAACAGGTTCCAGGAAAGGTCAGACAGTGTAGTCTCTTTAACGAGGAGGGATTCTACTATATCAGGTTTACGGGAAAGTGGTGCGACTGCTTTTAGAAATCCATTATATGACTCTAAAAGAGGTCGAGTTACAGTTACGCAAACTACGCCGGAAGAACAAGAAGTGTCCACATAAGAAGTCAAATATATATATATATATATATATATATATAAAAAATTCAAACCTCATGTTGGCACTAAATTATTAATTCCCTTGTATTGGTATAAGATATGTTTTCCTTAGAGTATTGAGTTATTCACATAATTAACGTGTAAGATTAATATATTTTTGGTTAATATTGTGTGTGTTTTTAATAACGTCACTCAATCAAATCAAGCCCTTATGCCAGCGGCAGAAACTGAAGACTTCTTCTTTACAGAGTGGAGGTTTGAAACCCGACACTCTGGCAACCAACATTCAAATCGTCCCCTTTGTACGTTTCCTTAGCTTTGAATGTAAACTCAGTCAATAGTATTCGGTTTCACCAAAACTGTTCAAAAGACGCGCCTGTCATGAAGAATCGTTAATCATCTTTAAAGTTCGAGCGGCGCCTGAGAGTGCGGCCTTATGCGAAAATTGATGGGACAAAGTTACCTTTCAATAATTTTTGAGGCACTGCTAGAGCTTGTGTTTGATTACTACGAATTATATTGCAATCCGTTTGTCTGTACTTACATATTTCATGTTTAGGTATCTTTTACAATAATTCTTAAATCTTTTAAATTCAAGGGTGCACAAATTTGCCTACGGGTACGGGAGTTTCAAAGCTGATGTGACTTTGTCTAAAAGATCCTTCCGAGTCAGAAATTTGGAAGTCTTATCTTTTGATGGTTAGTGTACGATTGTAATTTTGATGATCATACACAGGACCGGCTGTAATGTTATAGCGATATGGGTTTTGCATCACGTTTCTGTTTATTTTGTTAACATTCTTATGTCTCGTTTTCAACCCACTGATCCATTTTCCGAAATCTCGCACCCTCTTCGGCCGAACGTTGCAACCCAACCGATGAGAAACAAAACGGCTCACGGTCGTTCTCATTGTCGTCCGCGACCATTGTTTTTGTCCGAACTTTGATTTATGTTCGTTTAACTGTGTTACGCCCCCGTCGCAGCCGCAGACGCTCGCTGTGACTGATAAGCGTGTGTTTGACGCTATTGTCGTGCAATATGAATAGAAAATGAAAATCGACACTGTTCGTTTCCATTTGACAGTTCGGCTGTAAGCAAATAAGGTTGTGTGACGCCACCATTAGTGACTGAGACAATTAATTAAACGAATTTGGTCGTTTATTGTATCTTTACCACTATATTTACTCTATATATCATAATATTAACAATTATTATTAGCGAATAATATGCAAATTGTAATAATATAAATCACTATATTTACTGTGGTTTGGGTGACACTTTCGAAATCTAATTTAGATTCATGTAATGATGAAAATACTTATCTTTTTGCTTGCATGAAAATTTACACAAGTATAAAAATGCATCAGCTTGTGTAGCGCTGAAAACTTAGATCACTACAAAACTTTGTTCAGAGAACACTACAGAACTGGAAATCCATGCTTATATAATTTGGCGATTTGCCAATTTGTTAAGAAACGCTTGCCTTTGTTCAATATTAGTGAAATTACGCTCACATCTAGAGAATAGGTGATAAATTACGTATTCTATACCCAAGGCAACATTTACGTACATTCGAAAATGTTCTATTATATGTAGCAATGCCGAGATATTCAAGTACCCAGTAATAAATTATTTGTTCAGTACATTAAAATCGAAATAGATTTACGCCACAACAACAAAATTAAAATAACATCAATCCGAATTCGCATAAACGTCATGAAAACTATAAAACAAATAAGGCGTGCTCTTAAACTATTTCCGAGTAACAAGCCCTAGCATACAATTCATAAAAGTAAGGGTTGGCTACTTTGAAAACAAAAAACATTGGACAAATATTGCTATTCATAAGGAAGGTCAGTGTCTTAGCAGTGGGGACATTAAAAATGGCCGATGAGGATTAGAAGTGAGGGCATTATATACAAAACACCTACGCTAAATGTAAATTTCACCTGGTTTAATGGACAGCCGCATTGTAAAATAATTGTGGTATCTCAAATAGAGGGAGCATAACAGAGGCATATTAACAATTACGTACATCCGTTGTAGATCCCTTTCTACAACGGTTTCCTGATCAGATCGTTGTATCAATGTACCTACTACAACGTAAAACAGGGATCTAATTCTGCAAAAATTAAGTCGTATTTCAAATTGTAGAGCTCTTTTACACAGTATTGTTTCAACAGTGTACAAAAACACTACAATTGAAAAACAATTGAGATAAGATTATGACTTAACGGTAACAGAGTTCTGCCCATAGGTATTTGGTTACAAGGACTGTTCACACAATTCGATCAGAGACAGGGAGAAAGAACAACCATTGACGATTTTTTTTTATGAACGACGGTGTGACTCTTAGCCTTCATCATACCTGATTATAAGTATAATAAGTATGATAAGGGTGAAGATCCCGTCCCGAGTTTCTTGCCGGTTCTTCTCGTTACAAGATGACGTAGCTTCTTTGACGTTCATAAGTTCTTGTAACAGCCTAATCTGAATAAATGATATTGACTTAGTGTTAATAAAACAGATTCTTGCAACTTAATATACTTGTGATTAGAACCTGACTAGCTTGCTAACTTGCCTAAGTTTTCCAAAGTTATGACTCAGCCCTAGTGTCCAAGCTGAGGTGGTGCGAGCTCCATAAATCCAGGGCTGGCACATTTGTCACCCGGGCAGCGCGCCTGAAACGTGTCGACTTCCAATTTTACGACGCCGTAAAATGATATAGTGCGCCCTGTGATGTGGAGTTTTTTATGTTTGCTTTCTCCTTTTAATCCTGACGGGTTATGGAAATATGGAATCTGAATATGGCGGCAAAGGATGCGGCGACGGTTCGCGGTCGATTGGTAGTGACATCAAAAGAAATATGTTCTCTCTATAAAGATATAAAGAACTTGGCATTATATATGATACTTAGTGACACCAGCTGAAAACCAGCGTTGTGGCAAGAAGCTGCAACCTTTGGATCGAAGGCTGCAACACAAGCTGAGCGGGAGCGGGTTAGTTACTTTATAATTTTTTATTGTAACTCATTACGGTTGTGCTTAAACTTCTAATAAATTATTACTTACTTACCTAACCAAAAATTAAGGCAATAAAAAGAATATAGGTACTTACACTGCATCAGTATTAGCTAGGGAGAGGTTTTGTCTATTTATTAAATAGTATCTACAAATCCTTTCTTATGTTACTTAGAAAGGAAGATTTTTCATAGATCCAACGTATTACGTCTGTCTCTACCAACCAATTACAAGCGTAATTTGAACTATTTAAACATTATTTTTGTTTATTGATTATTTCCACTGAAGTTTGATGCAGTTAACATTCTAGATCAGTTGGGCAAATTCAATATCTTTATTTCAATCTAGCACGAGCACTTATGAAAGTCCAAGAAGCTACGCCATCGGTTCACAAACCCTACGGCGGGATACCTTGTAACGAGAAGAACCGGCAAGAAACTCGTCAAGGGCTATTTTTTTTCTCCCTGTTTTATTTCATACAGATTCGTCAAATTGAAAAGTGACCTTAAACACACGGGTAAGATAAATTTATATCACAAAAAAATACTAATAGGCATAAATTATAATCATGTTTTAAAAGCCGATCAACTTCTCTGTTAATAATAACAAAAAGGAAACGGTAAATTTTATTTAACCTAGCTTTAGCCTAAGAAATGCCATTGGACTAAATCTAGGTTTGACAAAATTTAAATTTTACTAATTTTGCTGCAAGTGAATGTTGAATAATTTCAAAAATATCTCACTTTAGTACAGCTATACAACCTAACATAAGATATAAAAATAGTTAACAGATTCTACGAATCTGCTTGCTATAATGTATGAAAAGAAACGGATGAGGACTTGCCCCCCTAAAAAAGTGTTTTATCTTTTATTGCGAGAACTTTAGCATCTTCGTGCCTTGACAACTACTAAAGACAATCCCGTTTAGTGTTACTGCCACACCCCAAACTATTTGAGACTCAAGGAGGGTTGTAACTGGATTACATCTCGAGTCATTTCTCTCGACTAGAATCATTTTAGTGCGGGCTAGGATTCGGCTTCGAATGGGGCGGTAACTGATTTAAGATGGATGGAGGAGGGGTGCAGACTGGAAAGTCTACATCATGACGCTTCAAAACCTTAGTGGTTCTGAATGGAGATCGATGGGGTTAGGGCATCTATTAAGGTTAGTGCTAACGCGGATATGTAGCTTATTTGACGTAGACGAGAGTAGATGAGGTGAGGTAGTCTTTTGAACTCATAAGATTCAAATAAAAAGTGGAGGATTTGGTTCATAAGTATAATCGCCATGTAGGCTAGTATCCGCAAAAGGACTTTTTACTTTTGCGTATACAGCTTCCAAAGACTTCAGTCAGGCCAAGACACAAAAAATTCTGTACTGCTCATTCGTACGATGTCATTTGGAGTTCGCTTCTAAAAACGATATGACTCGAGCCGTTATGATGAACTGTGCAAAAAACATCATATACTTCCAGATATAGCTGATTTGGTCTTCCTTAGCAAAATTGCCACTGGCGTTATTGACTGTCCAGAGCTTTTATCCAAACTCACGCTTAAAGCCACCCCCAAGCCAGTTAGGTTTAACACTCTGTTGTACCCCTCCCCCCTGCTTCTTCAAACTTTAGACAGAACTCTTTTCTTTGGCGAGCGAGTAATAATTTTAACATACCTTCAAATCAGGTAAATCTTGATCTCTTTAACAGTAGCGATGCGTCGATTAGGCGTATTGTAAGCCGCTTATTTTTCGGTGATAGCTGCTAAATACAATGTGTCACTTGGATATTAGCCATATTTTTAAGTTATGTGTGTATATTCAATAGTTAGGCTAGGCTAGTTTTTCATTTTTTACTGTGTCTTATTTGTGAAGCCCTGTAAATGGCTTTATGTTTATAAATAAGCTTTTTGTATTAGGTTAAGCAGTTGGTCTTCCAATAAATAAATAAATACTACTTGTTCCGATTTTAATATTTGTTTGTCAACTCGCATAATTTACTTTATTTACATACAGAAAACTACGTTTTTAGTTCGAGCGCGCGAGTTGACGACAAAATAAAATTGTTAAAATCGGAGAGCTGATTATGTAACGTAAACTCGGTTCTGTTTCAGTTTCCTCGCTGTTGTAGCTGTAGACAGTATGCAAATGTGACAGTAATGACAACGACGAAACTGGTTGCTAGGTGTTTTTTTTTGTTAGATAATCAGCTGCCAGAGGTGGTTCACACTCGCCAGTTGACGAATAAGTCCGCAAAAGCATACATATCCAGACACACACAGAGCTTTATGCGTGTCACCAATGAAAATGAAGGTAACTTGGTTTTAGAGTGAGTACTTAGTTCCAGCGATAAAACTACTACAACTATTTAATCTGTGGCAGAATTATGTAGTCCTGATTGATTGATTCGATAGGATATGAACGGCAATCATGTCACTCTTGTATAACATAATCAAAACTACTCAGAATTTGTTCAAAACTTTACTTATGGTAGGTGTTTAGCCCTAGAAGGGCACGGATTCTGTGCATAAAATCACGATTATCTGATGGAATAATTCTCGTTTTTAACCGACTTCAAATAAGAAGAAGGTTATCAATGCGTCACGCTTATTTTTTATTATTCTAAAATTTGATTATGACAACGTATGAAGAAGATAATAGAACAGTATCGACGGCAGCAGTCATTGTTGCTCAAAAGTTTGAACGGAATCAACCAAAGATTTCTTTTCATAACGTAGATATCCCAGTTGAGTAGATAGTGCTGTAAAATATTTACGTGCGACTGACGATCTTATGTACAGAAATTTATTGAACAATAAGCAAAACCAGTGCAACGCTATAAAACTTAGTGTATCCTTTACGAGCACAGCAGTTTCATCAATAGGATCTCGGAATCTTGTCTTGATCGCACCATTACTTGAGTAATGGTACGAAAGCCGTAAATATACCAGCGGGAACCGTCCTGATGTTTCGGTTTCCACTTAGCTTGATGACAGTGCTGGGATTTATAACCGGGTGGTAGACAGGACTATATAGAAGCAACATAGACTGATCTTGGACAATTTTAATTACTAGACTGGAATATTACTAGAAAAATGTCTCTGACTAACAGAGTCTGTGTTGCAGAGATCAAATTAAATAAGAAGTGAGATCTCAAGTTTTTCCTTACAACTGTCATGTCTTTACTTGATAAAAGTATGTATAATGTCATTAATATTAGCACTTATGAAGATTAGGATTATAGTAATCATCAAAGTGCTTATTATTACTATTTACAAACTATTCTCAGTATAGTTCTATTCACTGAAAGCTCAGCTATAAAGGACACGAAAGCTTTAAACATTTTACCTCATTGTTAAGTTCCTTTCTTAACTTCTTGTGCTATTACTTATTATTTCTTAACCGCCTCTGTGATCTAGAATACAACTACCGGTATCAGACCCAGGGGTCTTCCCGTCGTTCATAATTAAAAAAAAACAAAGTCTATAGCGTGTTATTATAATAGATTGTATAGATGGCGTAAAAGTCTTCGGAGAGCATTAGTCAGCCATTGTTCCTGGAACGGCCCTAATAAGGCTTCTCTGCCGAATACGGCGCCGCTGGCCGACGTACAGTACAGTAGGCAGACTTAAGTACAGTTAACCCAAGAAGTAAAACACGAGTGTGTACTCGAAGTAACTACCTACTTTACCTACCTGTACCTTTCTACTACTTTGAAGTATTAACTTTTCTTGAACTCTCAGAGCCTGCTGAAGGAACCTCAGTACATGAAGCCGAGCAGCAGAGTATTCTGAAATCATGACAACTCAAACCTAGACAAAGCTAGATATCTTTTTCTGGCTTTGAGGCGGGTTTTATAAAAGGTACTTCTTCATCAAGGTTTTATTGATAGAGAAGCTTTTGGGCAGACAAATTGTATTACCGTCCGCGTATCCTTTAACAACGTGTACTAAGGTACTAATAAAAAATATTGCACTCGTACACGATGTTGAGGCAAAGTAATGAATTTGTTCTGCTGACATACTAACTGGGCCCCCAACACGCGACTACGAAAAGCCTTCTTCGGCAGTGCCCGGCATCTTACGGCTAAAAAATTATATTTTAGTTCATACTGTTTTTAATAAATTTTCATATAAATGTTTAAATTAATAAAAATAAGCTAAATTAAGCTTTGGGTTCATACCCCCAAATATAAAGGTTATGCTTTTTTTAAATAAAGTGCCTAAAATAATCTATACTAATATTATAAAGAGGAAAGATTTGTATTTTTGTATGTAACGAATAAACTCAAAAACTACTGGACCGATTTTGACGAAATTTGGTATAGAGAATCCTTAGACCCCAAGTAGTAACACAGGCTATAAATGATCCCAAAATTCCCACGGGAACGGAAACCACGCGGGTGAAACCGCGCCCGGCCTCTAGTAAATGATAAAGGTCGTACTAAACTTACTTCTAGTGCTGACTGTACTTGTTTTCAGACTAACATCATGCTTTGTTTTATGTTATCGCCGCTTCTGGGTCCGTTTGTCTTTCTGCTGCGTCGCTTCAGAGCTAAACACTCGTTACGCCTATATCTCTGTTTCAATCAGTTAGCGCAAAACTTCATAGCTTTTAAAGTATTTTCTATAGAGTCAAGGGCTTAGCTCTTTTTAGGGTTCCGTACCTCAAAAGGAACAACGGAACCCTTATAGGATCACTTCGTTGTCCGTCCGTCCGTCTGTCAAGACCGTTTTTCTCAGGAACGCGTGGAGGTATCAAACTGAAATTTATATCTAATACTCAGGTCTACTGTCCCTTGGAGCTGTGAAAAATCAAACTTCTAAGGCAAAGCAATCAAAAGATACAGCCTTTTATGCCGCAAATTTCCGCAAATTTTCGAAACTCGCACGGGAATCAAAACCTACAGGGTACTTCCCGTGAAATTAGAAAATTGGTACGAAGTAACGTCTTATAGTACAAATAAAGGAAAAATTGCGAAAACCGTAAATTTTTAGTTCCATCATATGATAAAAAATATTTTACGGAACCCTCGGTGCGCGAGTCCGACTCGCACTTGGCCGGTTTATTTTAGATATCAGATGCTGGTTAACCATTGGAAGTAATGAATCAAATTCTAATAATCTTTTTACGATCTGCTTGTGACCACGGCTATTGAAACAGCCGAAACGTCAAGCTGTAACAAAGAGTTTTTTTGGCAAACTTTTCTCGGAAAGTACCATAGTTAAAGAAATAATGTATTATAATGGAAAGTTGAAGATCTTCAATCATTTTACGGTAGCTCAAGTTATTGTTTGTCGTGCTAAGTTAACCAAACTTGTTCTAGTAAACTCTTGTCTATTATAAAGTTACGATAGAAGCACTTCATGATTGCTACGCAAATAACGGATTTTACATATGTTATATGTAAAATCCGTTATTTGCTGTATGTGTAGTATTTAAGTTTTGTTAAGTTTTAATTTAGAGCTGTGGATTTTAAAATAAATAAATAAATAAAACAGACAGCTTAACATAATTATCATACAATTGATGTACCTACCAATACCAATTTGACGACTCTGTATGAAATAAAACAGGGAGAAAAAAACAGCCCTTGACGAGTTTCTTGCCGGTTCTTCTCGTTACAAGGTCTCCCGCCGTAGGGTTTGTGAACCGTTGGCGTAGCTTCTTTGACGTTCATAAGTGCTTGTAACAGCCTAGACTGAATAAATGATATTGACTTTGACTTTCACTTTGAATAGCTGTTCAGATGCCCAGCAAGAACTTGTGTCAAAGATAAACAATTCAGAAGCAGCTTTAGATTTAAATAAAATAAAAACAATTTTTTAAGACTTCTAAAACTTTCGCGTGTATTATTTATCCTACTTAAAACGGACACGAAACTCTCGATCCTATGACTCCTGCTGGTGAAAATCTTCAGTAGGGATTTCATTTGTTTGAACATCCTATACCTTAGACCCAAATATCACTTATTTATTTTGGGAGTTTTCGGAAATAAGATTGTATTAAAGTTTTTATTTATGCAGAAAATGCTTAAATGAAGATAGGATTTTTATATTTGAAAATATAATAAATTAAGACAACCTATATTTATTTTTTTGCTAATCCTTTGCAATTACTGGGGTGACTTTTTCGATATCGTATTTAAAGGTTATAAAAATAAAATTCACTCATATAGATTTAAATGATTTTAGAATAGAAATATTATAAATTTTAAACAGCCTTGAAAAATAAGCTCCAATCAAAATTTTGGGAAATACTTAAAAAATATTATTGCATACTCAAGTATAATCAATAATTACAAACAGATAAATAAAAAATATACAGAATACCTATCATAATATTTAAAGGTTTATGTCTGTTGCATACGTGTGGGATTGGCTTGGATTGAACGACTCACAATCGATTTACCTAAGCTAATCTAACTAATCGTTGTTTATAGTTTAAATTTGATATAAACATTGCAATGTAAGCAGATGATTCAGTGGTGCACGGAAAAAAAAGTTTTATTTGTTTTTTTTTAATAAAAAAGGTATTTTATGGAAAACCTGTACGGCTTTACTAGTTTACGATATAGACCTATTTAAATTCAAATAAATAAAAAAAAAAAAACAATTTGAGTGTAGGTATTAATGTCATTTTCTCTAACAAAATAATTTTCCTTTACCAGACTATTAGCCATGTTTGATTACTTGAATCGCGATTTCGATTCTGTTTCTTTAAATTAATATGTTGTGCAATCAATAAAAAATAGGCATAAATATGTTCTCCAAAGTGATGGAAGTAAGTGGAATTCAGGATGCTAAACTTATCCTTTCACGGATAGTGTTAAAATAGGAACAGTTTGTTAATACGGTCCGTTATGGAGATTCACGGATGACGGAGGGAAGAAAAGTGTGAGCTACCGTACAAATAGTTCTACGGCTTTAACGTACCTACCGTATTTTCACGGATACGTTGTTTCACGGGTTCGAACGCAGTGTGTAAGCGCTCAAGTGTTTACTTCGAAAGCAAACACGATAATCGGACGAATGTTTCTTTAGTTTCGACCCTTTATTGACGAAAATCGTCCGACAAACACGATCTGTCTTTCATAGTACACCCTCAGGTCAGGTTGCAGGGTGGTCATTACCAGGCCAGCAACGGCCGGGTCCGACGGGAGAGCGTTAATTACACTATCATTTGACGCCTACGATTCCATTCAATTACTCCTACGCATCGTTAGGGCGAAATTAGGGAGTGAAACCACCAAATTGGGTAGTCGATAACTTTACGAAATTATTTTGGCATCATTTTTCAGACGGTTAAAAGATGGTACGTGGGATGATTTTTTATTTACTCATTTCCCAACTTCAGTTAGAAACTAGTACTATAATAGAACGGATAAACATACTTGCATCCTTTTTGTTTATTTATTTATTAATTTATGGGTACAGTTTAGAGTGAGTGATAGAGACACAGAGATTATAAACAAATAAACATGCACACAAATATTTGTTCTGTCCGGGAATTGAACCCGGGACCTTTGCGCAGACGGCAGTATCTGTACTCCCTACGCCATACAAGGTCGTCATTGCTACCCACCGAGGAACTTATAAAAGAGCTATATTCAACGACCCTAGCACCACTCAAACTCACGCGCAGTTTGAGCGTCGACAATCAGCGCTTTGAGAAGCATGAACACCTTTAAATGAATGGTAGGGCTGAGGTTGTGTCAGGATAGAGCGAAGTGGCGACGAGCAAAGTCCTGGGGGTCAAAAAAAGATTCCGTCGAATTGAGAACCTCCTCCTTTTTGAAGTCGGTTAAAGAAGGCGCTAAAGCAATATTGATAAGTGAATTCCCTGATCAATTAATTTATTTCTTTATTTCCTACAAGCACAAACCTTCAAGTCTTTGCCTATCGTCGAGAAGGTATGCAAAAAACAACTATTTGAGCGATAGCAACGCGGTTTTCGTATTTGGTTTATTAATCATAGCAGCTGCCCGCGTGGTACCCGTTCTCGTGGGAATATCGGATTAAAAAGTATTCTATGTATATATCCAAGCTCTCTACTATCTGTGTACTAAATTTCATCCAAATCCGATCAGTAGTTTCGGAACCTATTCAATGCAAACAAACAAACAAACGATCAAATATTTCCTCTTTATAATATTAGTATAGATGGAATTTAGTAAGTTTGCTTGCCTTCAATAAAATTAAAGCAAATTCTGGTACAATGACACTGACCTGACACAATTTAATAAACTGTTAGGGGAATCGCAATATTCGCATGCGAAATCCTTTGTTAAACACCGCATTCGCATGCGAATCTTGCAAGATTAGCATGCGAATGTAATTCGAATTTCGATTCGAAAAAATACGACTCCTGATCTAACAAGAACTACATAGCATACGAGAGCAACATTTTTATTATATTCTTTAAAATACCCATTTCTACCCGCTGAGGAACTTTAAAAGTACCGTTTTCATCGACCCCAACCACTCAAACTCACGCGCAGTTTTAGCGTCGATAATCAGCGCTTTGAGAGGCATGTAGTGTCGCGGAGGGCCCTACACGCGAGGGTCCTTGAACATCTGCCGCGTTTAAATATTGCATGAAAGCATGTTTCACACATTGAGGTTTTAAATTGTTTTGTAGGTATGTAAGTCTTTGTCCCTCGTTTGTAATGTCTGAAATTATGCACTTTCTTCAAGCTAAGCTTATACTGATATGGAAAGCGAGGACGGTTTTTATGGAACTTATAAATGACCAGCCCCCATGACAACCGCTACACGATCTATATCGCGTGATATGGCGTTTTATCGACACTCAACTGTCAAAAGCCATTGTCTTATAACAGGTATACGCGATAAATCGCTTTATCATATCGTTCGAATACTAGAAGATAAAGTTTGTTGTTGTTCATTGTAAAAATACTAGACAAAGTCTACAAATAGTCTCTAAATTGCTTAGACCGGTAAACATTTTTTTTAGGAAGAATACTACATATTATTCTAATTTTAAATAAATTTTAATTCATTATAATACTCTGTTATGGTTTTATTATATTATTTTAGTTCCTTGAATCATAAAAACAATCACAATAAGATTAAACTATTTGTTATAAAAAAATTTGATTGGATTTCGGAACGCGCTAAAAAGCTTTATTTTTAAACTGTCTTTGTCTTGTACCTCATGTTAATGTCAACATTTATCGAATCGTTTATATTATAATATTATAAGTAACACCATATTTTAAATAACTTTGAATTTACTATAACAGTCCCTTGTTAATTATTTTAGTTTTTTATATCATTAAACAACAAGAATAAGATATTAATATTTAGATTCAACTTTTTGTTAAACGATTTTTTTTACCGGAAGTTTACCGTGGAAACAACCAAAAAAAATTCCTTGCTGCTGTGAGGTGAAAAATTGTGTGTTGCGCTCGGCAGCAAAATTTTTTAACGTCTCGTACCTTTGAAACTCTCGCTACGCTCAGGATTCAATGTTTGAACCTTTTTTTTGAACTCGCCGCTAAATCCAACTTTCCAGCCTTGCATAACAAATTACTATTCTTCTTTATGGTGATTAGTAATAGTATAGATGCTTGCACACAAATGGAAAGCGCCGCCAAAGAGTCAATAAACTACTAGTAAATTCGGTTTTAATATGCACTGTTATTATATTTTATTGACCATTTGATATTCATGTACCGGGAGCGAATGAGCTGGTTATGGTGTATGGCTATCAGCAGTTTAGTACATCATAAACCTGTTTCATGGGATGTAAAATAATATTGAATTAACGCAAATGCGTGTTTTGCTGTTTTAAGAGTTATGTTTATATTTAGCTTGGTTTTAAGGAGTAATTAATATTATATAGTTATATTTATTCACTCGAAGACGCTGTGAAAAGTGCCACTGTTTATAGAATAGAAGCTAAGGAACGTGGGTTCGACCTCCAGGCGGAACCTCATGTGATCATACATAGTTATCAACGACTTCAATTGCAACCAGTATTACCAAACGGCTCAAAACGTGCCTTCCCAACCGGAGGAGTTTGAGCTTATACATTTTTGGTCATCTATGCCGTCCGTGACCACTAACCACTGCCGGCGCCACCGAGTTCACAGGTCTCTATTAATATCAGTTCCTAAACTAAGTATTTATCTTTAAATTTTTAAGCCTAATCAGATCAGCGTAAAATTTGATTGCTCAGTATTTATTTCTTTCCTTTTACGAAAAAGTAGTAGGATTTTAGGAGAAAATTCGTAATTATGTATTTTATTGGTTTTAGTAAAGCCTTTATTTATGGCATTGCCCTAATATTGTTAACCCCACGTAGCCTCGTTTACTTCAGACAATATGGTGATGGAATTGTTAAGGATACAATGAAACTTTTACGGGGAACAGTTTTATTTGATTGTTTATTTTATGAGGTCGTAATGGACTCCTTAAGGGACCTTTCTCTGGTTGGCGAAACGAACAATGTTGCCGTTATTAAATACGTTGAAATGAGTGCTTCATTTCAGTTGTGGTAATGAATCGTGATTAATTACAAATTATGGGTCACTCGAACATATTTATAACGAAGTCTAGTTGGTAGTAGGAATGTGTTCTAAGTCCCCCTGGTTACAACCATCTTATCTATACTAATATTATAAAGAGGAAAGATTTGTTTGTTTGTTAGCAATGAATAGGCTCCGAAACTACTGAACGGATTTTGATGAAATTTGGTACACAGATAGTAGATAGCCTTGTTATGAACATAGGATACTTTTTATTCCGATATTCCCATGGGAACGGGAACCAGGCGGGTGAAACCGCGAGCGGCTAATTATTAGTTTAATTAATTGTCTAATTAATTCAACAAACCAGAACCGGACACCGGTGTCCAGAATAGAATATATATTGTGTCACAATATCATAATCCAGGGCCTGAAAGGTTAATATAAGTGTGTTGCAATAAAAACAACGTTTTCAGCAGTTATTCAGCATTGTTGTGTTCCAGCAGTTAGAATAAAGATGGACAGTTCCTCAGTGGGTGAGGATTTCGGAAAAAGCGCAATTCTACAATTAGCATTATCATATTTAGATCTTTTAAAAGTTTGCATTTTACAATGCTATTTTTTTAATATAATGAAATAAAAATATAATTAAAAAATATACTAGAAAAATTACGATGGGTCCACACATAGTCTCGGTAGCATAATTGGTAGTGCATTGGGCCGGATTCCTAAGGAAGCGGGTTCGAGTCCCGCCTGAGCGACATGAGACCAGTGGTTTTTTTTAGTATATTTTCTTATTTATACTTATTACATAAACATAGCACTGTAAGTTTTAATAACTCGTAGATGGCTGTTTTTTCTTAATCGATAGTCAAACATTTTTTTTTCATATAAAGTATACACAAAGTTTTTGGTAAACATTAGTACTTTTCGAAGATTTTTTTATCGTTTAAGGAACGAATATAATTATCTTATGATTACTGATTCTTGACCGTTTTGATTTTAATTTAACATAAAATCATGCAATTGATGAACCTTTTTATCACAGAAGTAGTGAGGATCTCTAGAAGTGTAAGAAAAACATCCGGCAATTTCAAAGGTAAAGACCATTATTATTTCTCATATTGAAGAAACGACGCTGCCAACAGCGTGGAAAGGGAATATACTAGAAAATTTCGACGGGCTCTCATAAGTCTCGATAGCATAATTGGTGGTGCATTGGGCCTAATTCCTAAGGCTGCGGGTTTGAGTCCCGTCTGAGCGGCATGAGACCAGTGGTTTTTTTAGTATATTTTCTTATTTATATTTCCCTATTAGCATTATCATAACAAACATCCGTGCGTTTCCTTGTTGTAGATTAAAGAAGTCAAAGAATATGCATGTTTTTGCGATAACCTCTACGACTACCAGTCGGGTTTAATTTAACTGGTATTTAGAAAAAATAAGACAAAGACGAAGAGCATACCTTTTGTTGGTAGAATAGATATTGAATAGATTAAAGAAACGCTATTATTGAGCTTGCCAAGTCAAGGAAAATTTGGGGATTTTGACTCACCCTTATCTTAGGTATATGCCTTTGGCAAACCTAGATAGGTATACTACCATTGCTTGTCTATGTGAGCTTAAAGTATGGAATAAGTAACAGTAGGTATTTGCGATCGGTTGAGTACTAACTTACCCGTCAAATCAATATATTTTTTTACGTCTAATTATATTATAATCAAATCAAAGAGTGGGTGGCTTCTTGGCCTGGACTACGATACAGCAGAGCGGCTGCTCTAACCAAAAAGAAAGTAAATAACCTCAGAGTAATTTTACGGGAAAAATAAATTGCCAAAATCACCAGTTTTATAAATATGTAACAATAATTCAAGTATATTTTTAATATATTCTATGAGAGCAGTGTTTAAAGAAATAAATTAAGCATTTTGTAATATTAGGACATTTTCAGTTCTTTTTTTAAATATCAGAAAAGTACCAGTAATTACAACTAATTAAAAAATAACAAACGAAACACAAAACAATAACAAAGTAAAGTAAAAATGCTTGGATTTTTTTTACATAGTCATCATACATATTTTGTAAAGATACCTAGATTTGTCATGGGTTGACATTGACAATGACAGTGACATTTGACTGACATTGGCATTTGCATTTCGTTTAAGTTAATCAAAATTTACGTTATTTTGATAATGATTTTAGACGAAATTTGTTTATTAGACCACCACACATAAAAAAAGTAACTGCCGTAACCACAAAAGAATGTTTCATATGTCAGAATTAAACAATCAAATAAGAATGTATTGTACTTTGTTAATGTATTTTAGACAAAGACAACGCAAAAAAAATGTCAAACTGCGGCAACCACGCATAAACAAAGTAAACCATAATCTTATACTTTCTTTTTGAATTGTGTCAGCTAGTTACTGTAATTTTGCTTTGTGAAGTTAGAAAATTAGTGGAGTTACTGTTTTCATTACCTTTCATATCTTGCAAACCAAATGAGTAAAAAAAAGTTAAAAATAACGTTAGATACGTTACATTATTACTGATTCAACCGTCTATAAACCTTAATTTTACAGTTAACGTCCTTTACTTTATTAGTTAAATAATCTTTGCATGTTAGCACAAACAAACACGCACACATACACACACACATACCAAATTATGTTTTTGTTTTGATATTGCTAATTTAGCTTTAGGCACAGAATACTAAACCTTAAAGTCAAAGTCAAAGTCAAAGATTTTTATTCAAATAGACTTATAGATAAGTGCTTTCGAATCGTCCAATTTTTTTTTCCTACCAGCCATTCAGGACATCTTTTAACTGATAAGAAGAACGGCCGCAAGTTAAATCATGTCTGTAACGCCTGTCTAATTTGAGGTAGACGCTAATATAACTGTAACTCAGTCTTATGACTACAACGGTTATTAACGCATAACTGTTTTTTGTATACCAAAGGTTTTTTTTTTTTTATTCAGACGGTTTATAATATAATCAATGCTCGAATCATTTATAGTTAACCAGCTTATTTTTTTTTTCATTTCCTAATCTCATTTAAGATAATAGTCAGTCGGTGTTTCAGTCTTATCAATTATGCCTTATGACGAATGCCATCGATACATTTGGCGGTGATTACGGGCCGATCCTCTTACTCTTCCCATTATGGCCCGAATTATGCCGAGAAAGCCGAGACTCCGTAAAAGGAGGGGACTTTCTCTAGCTGTGCTGCTGCACAAGTTCGGAATAGGGCAAATAGGAAAGTTACAGGATAATATATTTTTTTTTATCAAAGAAGTTATGACGTAACTAATCGGCGTTTTCTTAGTGGATGATTACGACGATTCAATATTTTATTAGAATATGCTAAAAATGATTTTACACTAAATTATTTTTACACTTAATCAAATAAACGAATACGATTAAGTATTCGTTTATTTGTGCGTGTGTTTGTGTAAGTGTGTGTGTGTGTGTGTGTGTGTGTGGCGAAAATATAACTTTTTATTTGTATTCCTTTCGTAGCTGAAATGCTTTTGTTACGACTGACAGTTAAAAAACTAGAGTCAGTAGTTTCCGTAACCGCGCGGACATTCAAAGTCAAAGTCAAAGTCAAAGTCAATATCATTTATTCAGTCTAGGCTGTTACAAGCACTTATGAACGTCAAAGAAGCTACGCCATCGGTTCACAAACCCGCGGGAGACCTTGTAACGAGAAGAACAGGCAAGAAACTCGTCAAGGGCTGTTTTTTTCTCCCTGTTTTATTTCATACAGAGTCGTCAAATTGAAAAGTGACCTTAACATATCAGTTAATAACATACCATATTCGGACAATTCCTGGAGAGCATTGACCGGCATAAAACACATACTATGATTTAATCCAGGCTATGAGTAAACTATGTGCGTGGCAAATTTAATCCCCATCCGTTCAGCCATTTTTGCGTACTTGAGTACCTAACAAACATTCAAGTTTTCCCATTTACAATATTAGTAAGATTTAATTTACAATTGTTTAGATTTTTTTTTTAAGCATGTATAAGTGTCTTCTCTGTTGGAGATCCTTAAATAAACAAATAAATAAATTACATGTTAAACATAACTTTTTAATTTGCATTTTACAATGCTATTTTTATGTGATAAATATTAAAAAAGAAAATATCCCCTGACGCCTGTCGCCCTGACGGGATGACATGAGATAAGTTGCTTTTTTCTAGCATATTTTCTTGTTTAATATTTATCACATGCAAAACAATATTGTAACGAGACGATGAAAAATATTACGCGTTGTACAATTCAGTACATTCTAAACCAATAGGTGTCCATGTCCGATTTAACCGTCTGACCGCGACACAGGGAAGCGCGCGGTGGTAATCCTAATTTGGTGTCCGATCCAGCCATTGATCCGCGACGCTAATGCGTGTTATTCAATACAAGTAACGAGCGTGTGCGCCTATCATTATCACAATGAACCAAATGTCTTCCTAATGATACTTTCTCTTTATCTCCTTTGATGTTTTGATGCGATTGATATTATTATTACGATTATTTTTTTGAGTGCTTGTTCCAAGATATAAGGTAAACCTGTATATCTATCCTACAAGCCATTGGAACTTTGAAAGCTTCTAAATGAAATATTGAAAATGCTGCAGTATAAATGTACATATTGCATTACTTAGTTATAGAAATACGAGTACTACAATGGAATAATAAAAAGTTGATTCAGTAACAGCATCATTTAAGCACTATGTCACCCAAATTACACTGGTCGATATATTAATACGCGAGGAAATCCTCTCGGAAAATTCCGTCGTAAAAAGTTAACGATTTAAGTACTTAAAATCAATTAATTTGAGTTAATGCTCTTAATAATTTTTAATTTTGCATTTTACAATGCTATTTTTATGTGATAAATATTAAACAACAAAATATACTATAAAAAAAAGCAACTTGTCTCATGTCGCTCTGAGGGGACATGAGACAAGTTGCTTTTTTCTAGTATATTTTATTTAATTAATTTACCTTAAAAAAATGTAAATAAAATAAACTGGTAATTCACCTGGTTGCATAATTCAGCTACCCGATTCCCTTCCGGCTTTTAAAGAATTGACCACTCTAGTTAAAGTAACGGTCGAACTAATTTATTTTTATTGCACTTGCAGCGTGTTTATTACCGGTAAACCTGAGGAGGATCCGAATTTATTTAGACCGGCACAACCTTTGCTCTGTCGGCTATAAACAACGACCTGAAAGAATGTATTGATTTCGGTGTACGAAGAGATGTAATATTTAGCAATAAGTATAACTGAGAGTTAATGGACACGTTTGTTACAGGTTTCCAGCAGGCCTTGAGAAAAGATGTTGAATAAATTTTAACCGCCTCTGTGGTCTAGTGGTACAACCACCGGTATCAGACCCAGGGGTCCCGGGTTCGATTCCCAGCGGGGGTACATATTATATTCGGTTTGGTTGGTGGTAGGACTTGTTGTAAGCTACCGCCATCTTATCTAAGTCTGACGCCATAACAACAATGTTTTCAGCATTGTTGTGTTACGGCAGTTAAAGATAAGATAGCCAGCTCCTCCATGATTGAGGATTCCGGGAAAGGCTCGCTTCCATCTTCAGCCTTATCAATACTTAACAGCAGGTATGATGAAGGCTAAGAGTCTCACAGACGTTCATAAAAAAAAAATAAAAAAAAATGAGCAGCACACGCGAAAATCATTTTTAAGAGAAGCAAACTATTCTATCGTGCTTATAATATTGTTACTGACCAAAACATAAACATTACACTCGATATAAAAAAAAAACATCAACAATTAGAGTAAATTATTCAAATATTTATACAAATGTTCTACTAACATCAACCACTTAAAAAATCGAATAACGTAGAGCACCTGCCATTAAATTACTTACAAAATTGAACTCCCAAACCGACTTTTAACTACTTACCCGAACAACAAAAGGGGCGATCGGGGCTCTAATAAAATAACTTTATTACTACATCGATTCCGTCGGGAATCATCGAACTTTTTCCGACTTAATCTATACAAGCAACAAGCTGTTCCCGCTCAGAAATTCAATTTATAAACAAGTTAGCATCTTGTTAAAATTCTTCCGATGTAATAAGGCAACTCCTGCTTTGGCAGGCATTTGTTGAATTTAGATCTTTCGCGGCGAGCGAACTCGCTTGAACATTCTTGTTCAGGCTTGCTATTCTGAAAATGGTAAATCACTTCGAAAGTCACTTCGCAAATCATATCAGCTGTCATTGTTTTGGTTTAAAAAGGATGAAAGATAATAATATGGAATGAGTGAGAAAAGGATAGATAAGAATATTATTATAAAATATTTTCAAAATTTACGCCACCGTAGGTATTAAATTAGCACAACCTAAATACAAATTACAAATATTACACTCAGGACCATACTCTATGGCAGTTAACAAAAAACTCGCAAAAGTTATCAAAAGCGAGACCTACATTAGTGATAAAAACATTTTATAAAAAAAATTCAAACCGACTTCAAAAAGTAAAAAATAAAACTTTTGGAGTCGGTGCCAGCCAGGGCATTCTACATTGCACTTCTATTAACTATATATTTTTTTGGCCTTCGCTAGCTAGCACCGACTCCAAAAGTTTTATTTTTTACTTTTTGAAGTCGGTTTGAATTTTTTTTATAAAATGTTTTTATTTCAGATTTTTTAGTTACATCATGTGCCGTTACTTACACTAAAAATCAGCCCATACACAACAATGTCATCTGCGTAAACGACTACTTGCCAAAAGGTGATTGATATTTTTCAAGATTATGAAAAAATTACTAGCCAGATCTTCGTAAAAATTATATGGGACCACACATAAACCATTTTCTTTCAGATAAAAAAAGAATTATAAAAATCTGTTAACAACAGGCGAAGTTATGGTAGAATATACATAAAAAAAAATACAGTCGAATTGAGAACCTCCTCCTTTTTTGAAGTCGGTTAAAAAAGCTAAGGCAGTTTCTAATATTAAAATGTAGGCCGGTTTGTTTCTTAGTTCCTCTTTTACGCAAAAACCATTGAACGGATTTGGATGAAATTTGGTATGTATTGACTTCAAGTAGTGGACTAACATATAGGCTACTTTTTATCCCGATATTCCCACGGGAACGAGAACCACGTGGGTGAAACCGCGGGCGGCGGCTAGTGTTATTATATTTTGCAAAAGTATTTCAGCGAGGAGTTATTTGTAGTTTTTAAGTTTGTGCTTGTTTTCACTGCAATATTGATTAAAAATATAATAATTATGGCTTATAGATATAATAATTCAAACATGTTATCCTCATTACTTAATTTATTAATTATTTCTAATTAATATTGTTATTCGAACAATGTTATTTTTGCTGTGTGCTAACAGGGTCTATGTTTCAACCATAAGATAAATATTACTAACACTGTGCTGTACTTACAACATAGTATGCAATAAATGCTTTGAAGTTTGAAGTTAAACGAGGTCGAACATGATTTAAAAAGTTTAAAAAATATTAAAGTATTCTGTCTATGCTTTTCTCACTTATACCAAATTATCTTTCATCCTTTTTACATCAAAACAATGACAGGTGAGATGATTTGCGAAGTGACTTTCGAAGTGATTTACAATTTTCAGAATAGCAAGGCTGTTGCAGTGGATAATAACGGAATATCGTTACCGTATTTCGGATTTTTCAGCTCCGGAACATAGTTGGTTGTTTGCTTGCGAATGTTGTACTTTAGGTTTACTTGGTTTTCGCGTATTCGTGGCTTGGTAATGTTGTAAAATTTTATTGTAAATAAGTTGCAAGTATGCTATGTTGGGAGTGTTGGCACTGTTATGATGTTATGAGTGTTTTCTTGCTTATGATACGCCATATGCACGAGTTGGCGAAGGACATTGTTGAGATTTTTTGAGCTTCGTAAACTTAGCAATTTGTGTAGAATAAATCTTATCGACAGTTTCTGTTAGAGAAACTAAAGTAAGACATAAAATATTGAATATATTGAAGGCATACATAACACATTATTAACAAAGGATGAAGTTAATGCTACAAAAGTTTCCAGTTATATAGAAAAATATTGGAAAAAATCAACTCGGCTACAAGTGAATTCTCAGATGGGACTAGAACCCACGACCTTTGGAAATCCGGTCCAATCCTCTTCAAAGGCCAAAATTTGGATTTCCAAAGGTCGTGGGTTCGAGTCCCATCTGAGAATTCACTTGTGGCTGAGTTGATTTTTTTTCAATATTTTTCTAATTAAAATTTATCATAAGTATAAAAATAGCATTGAAATATGCAAAAAATAAAAAATCATAAACTTGACAGTTGTCTATTCCCCAATTACATTTTTAATCTCGTCTTATTTTCACTTTATACTTCGCTACAGTATTCATAGGTTTTTAGAGGGCCAAAACGCGGTCCATAAAATACTGAAAGATAAAAACTTTGCAAAGTTAACTCATCAGCAAAGTGAATAGTGACGTATCTATTTTTCGCTCTATTAGGGGAAAGCCCTTAGAGGCTGAGAGCGGAAACAAATTGATTGATAGACAAACCCTCCAGCGAGCGGTGAAGTGAGTTGCGGCGGTAACTAGCCTTCGGAAGATACAGCACCAGTAAAATGGAAAAGTGGATAAAATGGTTTTGTAAATTGATTGGAACGATGGTACTGCATACTGAAAAGGATCTTGCAGATTAGAATGTGATTTTTTTGAAGAAAGTATTGCTCAATGCTCTTCAATGTTTATTTGTGAGTACACCACAGTTATAGAACCCGAATAACAGTAACTACGTCAAGTTCCAAATGGTTTACCTATAGATGACCATCCATAAGTAAATATTTTTAGGTAAGTCCCATTGTCCTCAATATTAACATTGCATCTGATAAAATGATAAATAATGGCTGTCCACTCGACTATAGGAATTAACAACTCCCAAGGGTTAATAAAACCTAGGCCCCAAAAAAGCACCATTCCACCGCGAAAGAGTGCGGTTCTAACGACCAACCCTCGTAAGAAGTCTTAATCAGACTGCACTCGCAAGATTGATGACGTTTTGATAAATTGCCACCGCAGCGACGGGTTAATGGGGTGAATCCGCCAGATAAAGATGCACCGCGGTTGTTTGCTACTAATGAACTCGTAGAATGAGTTGCATTGTGTAGCTATGCGATCGATCATGTGTTGCCATCATCAATAAATAAAAATAGCATAGTATAAACCTATACTCTAGTCAACTTCCTCTGAGACAAAAGGTAAACAAATAAACTAATTATAACTTTTTAATTTTACATTTTACAATACAATTTTTATGTGATAAATATTAAACAAGAAAATATACTAGAAAAAAGTAACTTGTCTCATCCCGTTAGAGCGACATGAGACAAGTTGCTTTTTTCTAGTATATTTTCTTGTTTAATATTTATCAAATAAAAATAAACCAATCTTTTTTATTAATATTGGTATGTATATAAATTGTCAAGTCAAAATGTCTATTTATTTTTAAAATAAAGAATGAGTTTACAGTTTGAGAATAGCTACGGTTTTAGGTGTTTTTAATGTCCCTTTTTAGGGTTTCGTAGCCTAAAGGGAAAAAACGAAACCCTCATAGATTCGGCCAAACCGATGTATGTCACACCCTTTTTATTCCAAAACTATAAGGATTACACAGTTGAAACTTGGTAGGTAGATGTATTCTGTAAACCGCTTTACGGTGTTTACACAAAAATAAAAACATATATGAATTAAGGGGGGGCTCCCCATACATGGAACTGACACTGAAATTTTTTTTTCATCAAACCTATACGTGTGGGGTATCTATAGATAGGTCTTTAAAAATTGCATTGAGGTTTCTAAAACGATTTTTTCCCAAAGTCAACTGTTTAAAAGATGTACACTTCCAAAGTGGTAAAATGTGTGCCCCCCCCCCCCTCTAACTTTTGAAATAAGAGAGTGAAAAATTAAAAAAGAAATATATGATGTAGATCTTAATAAAAACTTTTAACGAAAATTGGTTTGAACGAAATATGGTTGTCAGTTTTAGAAATATAGCATTTTTCCCGAAAGAGATTTGAAAAAAAATTTTTTTCATCAAACCTTTACTTGAGGCGTATCTATAGATAGGTCTTTAAAAATTACATTGAAGTTTCTATTACAGTTTTTTCTCAAAATCAACCGTTTGAAAGATATACACTTCCAAAGTGGTAAGATGTCACAGCCACTTTATTCCAAAACTATAAGGATCAGACAGTTGAAACTTGGTCGGTAGATGTATTCTGTAAACCGCTTTACGGTTTTTATACAAAAATAAAAAAATATGAATTAAAGGGGGGCTCCCTATACATGGAACTGTTACTGAATTTTTTTTTTCATCAAACCTATACGTGTGGGTTATCATTAGATAGATGTTTAAAAATTACATTGAGGCTTCTAAAACAGTTTTTTCTCAAAGTAAACCGTTTGAAAGTTATACACTTCCAAAGTGGAAAAATGTGTGTCCTCTCTAACTTTTAAAATAATAAAATGAAAAATCAAAATAAAAAAATAATATGTAGATCTTTATAAAAACTTTAAACGAAAATTGGTTTGCACGAAATTTATTTAGTAGTTTCAGAGCTATAGCACATTTTCCATAACTTTGTCATTCATACAAACACTATGAAAAACAAACTTATTTTTGCAGACGAACAATTATAATGGCATTTTGGCAATAATAATAGTAGAAAAAATATTGCACACGATACAAAAACATACAGAGAAAATGTCAAAAAAGAGAAACACACAATAGTCGGCCTTATAGCTACGTAGCAGTCTCTTCCAGGCAACCTTGGGCGAGAGGCGAAACCCTTCATGTGCGAGTTCGACTCGCACTTGGCAGATTTTTTTTAATAGATTTTAGATTCGTATAAAATTCAATCTATAGAAAAACCTTTTTAACCGACTTCAAAAAAAGGAGGAGGATCTCAATTCGACGGTATCTTTTCTTATGTATGTTACTCGATTACTCGAAGACGGCTGGACCGATTTATATGTTTTTTTTTAATTTTATTAATTGAACTGAAAACATTGTTGTTATGGCGTCAGACTTAGATAAGATGGTTGTAGCTAGCCAGGCGGACTCACAACAAATCCTACCACCAACCAAACCGAATACAATATGTTCCCCCCGCTGGGAATCGAACCGGGACCCCCGGGTCTGATACCTGTGGTTGTTACCACTAGACCACAGAGGCGGTTTGTTTACCTTCTGTCTCAGAGGTAGTTGAATAAAGTTAAAGCATACCGACTGTATTAACCTAATACCGAACAGATTTGTGGGTGCCAAAGCTGTCCAATCTAGTCAATGATATTAATGTGTGTACTTGAAGCAGATGTGTCTTACGAGGTCGCATAGTGAAAATTGAGAAGACCCTATATGGGGTCAGCATCAAATTGCTCTTCATTTCCGTGCTTTTTCATGTCTTTCGTCCTACTTGTTAGTAAAACGTGACAGTCGTCTTGGTCACAGATTTCAACGCAAATTACTATGAATCATATCTAGTATAAAATATCATTGAATCTAGTAGGTACATTGTCTCACCTTTAAAGTCAAAGTTACCGTTAAAATTAGATGATGAAAGGCAACCTTGGTCAATCACTTCGAGTTTTCGCGAGAAAAAACGGCTCCTGCAAAAATACTATAAAGTAAAATATAGATAATAAATCTATGATAAATATTAAACAAGAAAATATACCAGAAAAAAGCAACTAGTCTCATGTCGCCCTGACGGGATAGCATTGTAAAATGCAAAAAGAAAAAGTTATAAATCTATGATAATAAAATAAAACCCACTGTAATCCTTTCATTGTTTTATTTGAAAGAACACACGAAAATTTAAGAGCTTTCTATGTAATTACATATGTATGTACCTATATTGGAATTTCCTATGATTTGACAAGTGATAAGTTATTTGTTTAGAGCTTAGGCGCTTCGCGGACAACTCTTTGTTTCGGACTCTTTGTTTTTCAATTGTCATAAAAAACTGTAAAAAATACAGAAAAAATGAAGTCCTTAAACAGCTATTCGGTCATTAACCCTCGCATTGCTGTATTCTGGCCGAAATTAAAAACCATAATTTATTTTTTATTACAGATTTTCCTCGTTGGAGAAAAATAAAACTGAAAGGGACCTCTGTTGATCCCGTTTTAATTGTCTGGAGGGCCTGGTTTCGGGTTTAATTTGACTCTGTGATCGTTCATGGTTCTTATTTAATCGTTGAAGGATTGTTGTCTGAAATAAGGATGGATAATTAAGAACACTTGGTTTTTTTTTCTGTACTCTACATAAGAAATACGAAATTATGAAAATAATATTAAAAGTATTGAGATTGTTTTAAATGATTTAATATTATACTGTTTTAAGTTTTTATACCTTATCTATAGCAATTATGATTGTCCGCTGCTTGGTATGGACCTTTTCACGAGAACACTACTTATCCAGCTCTTGCCAGCCACCTTGCGCGAAGATTTTGGCTCTACTTAGTCTGAGGGCGCCTACATTACATTTCCGATACGCGAGATCTCCATTCGAGTAGTTTACCGTTTACTATTCCGTGCTAATTTTGTATTAGGAATTGTAATAAACAACAGTTTATCATTTACCCAATGAACTACTTTTTTATTTTCTTTTTATCCGGAATTACCTCAATCAATATTCAAATTAGTATTTTACCGACATCCTTACAGGTTGTGTCGGTCGTTAATTTATATAACGCATAATCAAGGGCCTTTGATGACGTAATTACAAAGTATAATCAGCCGCGACAGTGACTCACGATTTATCCTTAATGAATTTCCTAAAAGCGGTTAAAATAAAATAATAATGAGATTGTATATTTTCTTGGAGCCGACCCTTTTACTGCGACCAAGTTGTTAGTTCGGATGCGAGTGGCGCTAGTGTAGCATTGGAAACTTTTTAAGTTTGAGAAAGAAAATATGTTCAGATAGAACTGAGAATAATACCATTATTCTGAGGCTCAGAATAATATAATGTTTCGTTCGAAAAGGACTTTAACATCCTAAACATGTTAAGATTGTCGATTGGCAAAAAAAAAAATACAGGAAAACCGTTGAGCAATAATAAAACCTAGCCTGAAAAGTAAGATTATAAGAAAAATGTAGGTACCTAAGTATTATATTCATGTGAAAAATTATGATTCAGGCTACGTAATTACGGGCTGATATGGGTAGATAGGTACTTGTTGACAATCAAATGTGCTAGTAAAAGAATTTAGTTAGAAAATCATTGGAAAATAAAAATACAGAAAGCCCTTCCATATCCAATTTTCGGCCACACGCAAAGAAGAAAGTATTAGCACCCTTTATTGGGGTAATTTGCACGGTTTGCGGTACACACACTTGCACTTTTAATTGTCTAAAGAATCATGTTACAAGTTCAGGTGCCGAAAGTACCATTGACAAACATTTGGAATTTCATTAATTAGGCTACGTGCCCCCACCACGCATTTGGGGGTTAAGTGTGATTAAATTATGTTACAAGTTACAAGTACACTCGATAAGTTAAAAATAAGCATAACATTTTGCATTACAAAACTTGTCATGCTTTCTTTTGTAGTAGTACAAGTTGTTCAAACTCTGCAAATTCTAACTTGATTTAATCTCTTTATGTTAGAATTATGTTCTTAAGTAAATTCGAAGCAAATAACTTATTACATATGGTAAATTTTAAATAGAAAAATATTGGAAAAAATAACTCGGCCACAAGTGAATTCTCAGACGTTAATCAAGTTAATCTTTTCCAATATTTTTCTATTTAAAATTTTCCATAAGTATAAAAATAGCATTGAAAAATGCAAAAAAATACAAAATCATAAACTTATTACATGTTTGTTACATAATCATAACAATTTATTTGCAGTTGTTTGAGGTACACCGCAGATGACATTAAAATATAAATCTGCCCAATCAGCCATTTACAATAGCATGCAAATCATATAGGTAAGTTCATATATTCATATGTTCATATATTCATATTGATTCATAACATAGACACAACACCAACATGTCAGTATCGAGTGAAATTAAGAAAAACATAATGTCAGAGAAACAATAAAAATCACATATTACAAATATAAATTCCAAAGTTTACAAGTCAACAAATAATAGCAATTGCATTCAAGGATTAATTCTAATGTCAGTAATTATAATGACCATCATCAACACAATACGAAAATGTCAAAAACTATATTTAAAATTAATGTCAAACTATTATACAATTAAATACATAAAATAAAATGTCCCAAAGTTGTCTAGTTTATTACCTACATGTCAACTGTTACTTATCTAGGCTGTGTGACCAACTAGCTTTGTTTAATGAAATGACGTTTTAAATTAACTACGTACAATAAGAACCGCACGATCATTTAATATGGTCGATGATGTGGTGATTTCATCTCTTGCAAATGAAAGAATGTTATCATCTCACAAAGACATCGAAAAGGTATGTTCATTGTTTTTATTCATATCTATAGTCAATTCGTTATGGATAACTGAAATAAAATAGCAAATTTCTAGACACTAATTAATCGTTTTTATGCTTCAAAACTTTGGATTTAACAAATAAATATTATGTGATACATATTATACAATATTACAAGAAAATATACTAGAAAAAAGCAACTAGTCTCATGTCGCCCTGACGGGATATATATATAATAATAAAATAAATATTATTTATCACTTTCTAAATAATAATGATATTCCTTTCTACACTACTAATATCAGAAATAATTTTGGTATGAAGCTTTGATATAAAAAGGTACCTACATCAGACTATTTAATTTCAATGATCACGAAATCTAAATTTATGTAACACCAACTTTTTATTTCCAGAGAGTGAAATCATAAGGGCAGACATTTTACTGCAGATAAAATGTTTTACATCTGTATTTAATTTTAAACGAGGGTTATGACGTCATAACTGACAACGACGCGTCTCGTCGTTTATTTATTTTAGAAATGAATGACGTATGTTGGATTTTATTGAAATTAATTTTTGAGCTCAGTCTATTTTATAGACATTACCTATTTCTTTTACCTCAATGTTTTGTTCACTTTATAAAGTGGATAATTATTTATTTACTATTGCTCAGATTCACTATTTGACTACGTAAGTAGGTAGGATATTTTTTTAACAAAACCCTATACCTACTTAACCAAATTATTGTTTTTTAGCGATACAGAGAAAAAACTTACAGAAGTAAATCAAATACCTTTGATGAATTGTTATTTACTGTGAATTACCAAGCAAAAGGAGAAAAACGATTAGATAAGATAATGTTTAATGTTTATTGACCAAAAAAGTTATATATTGTTACAAATAATAACCAACTTAGAGCTACGACATGTGTACAAATTGTTAGGTTTTTAATAAGTTATGATAAACAGTATAAATCATTGTTCTGGCAACACTAAAATTATGGATTTTACTCTGGCAACATTATTGATCTGGCAACACTGATGGGGAGGGGAGTCCGAGTTTCGGGCGGTTGTGTGAGGTGATGTGGCGGGGCATTATTGTTCGAGCCTTCGTCATGAGCGGTTGTCTCTAAGCTCCGTGTGTAGAGTGGTAGCAATATTGTATTAAGGTGTGGAAGCAATAAAAGGGTATTGCAAGTACAGCGTTTCATTTACACATCAGAAGTGGTAAGTACCTGCAATTTCTTTCTTAATTCTGAAAGTTTGGTAGAAATCTTATGAATATCAATTTTAAATCAGAATTTAATGGTTTCACTGGTTTCTTTTGTATCATATGTCATAAACTTGACTTTCAAATTCAAATAAAGAAAAGAACCGTTATGAAAAAAATATTGCTTGAGAATTTATTCGAATTTTGAAAGTCAAGGTCGACTCAAAGTCGTAAACGCGTAGGTAATTAGTAATGTGGATAAAGAAATAATGTGTGAACTGTATGGCTTTAATTTTACCCTCATTCTGATTCTACAAACTAACGGCATAGCGTAGTTTTACTGTTTTCCTCGATAAATTCGTTTTTTTCAAGGTCAAGGTCAACTCAAGGTTATGATCGAGTAGGTGAGTGATAGTGTGGGGTTATTAAAAGGGTAGTGAAAATTCAGTTAGTTTTTCAATAGAACCCATAGTTTTTGAGATATTTCACAATATTGATGTTGTAATCAGTTCTTTTTATAAATACTCTTTCAATGTAAAAGACCCATAGTTTTATGTAATATCAGTTTATTTAATGAATAGTTTTTTTTAATAAGATACATAGTTTTTGCAATATTTCACAACGTGTAAAGTCAGTTCTTTCAAAGAATAGTTACATAGTTGCTTCTTATGTGCGAGTTCCAGATGCGACGAGGCGAGGAAAAACGGTCACGTCTGCTAGAAACTCCAGTGCCCACGGTGTCACAAGAACGACAATCGTGTGATAAAGCCAGGGCCAGTCGAAGTCGACAGCGACGTGACTATGCTTCAGAACATCTTCAAAGACGCCCTCGCGAGCCGAGCCAGGGACCATCGCGTGGGCGCAGCCAGCAATGTGAAGACATTCGCCATCAGGAGCGCGGACAGCGGCGTGAGCGCAGTCAACAACGTAGAAGCCACCTCGCGCGCGTCTTCAGCGTCTCCTGCGAGCGCAGCAGTCCTCGGGGTCGTGATAGGCTGCGTGAGCTGGAACGAGAGGTGGACAGAGAGCGCGAACGACTGCGAGACCTGCAGGACGACCTGTATCGAGAGCGCAGCCGGATGAAAAGACAAGTAAGTGGACAACCTATTAATGAACAACGGAACCGTCGTCTTTCTAAAATACAAACTCATGCTGAGGATGAGGTTCATCCTCAGAAGCGAGCTCGAAGTCCAAGCCACAATTATGATGAGCCAGAAAGACGAAGGAACCGAATTGTTGGACCTCGCTGTAGCTCAAAAAGGTCAACCAGCCCCTCATTCTCATCCAAAGATATTGCTAACATTATAAAATCATTAAAATGTGTTCCGTCACAACCGTCGACTGTAGCCGCACCAACGCCAGTTCATCCTAACCACAAAAATATACTTCCTGATTTTGACCCTTCGTCGAAAAATCAACGAATCGATATCTGGTTGAAAAAGGTGAACGAGTGCGCTACCGTCTACGGTTGGGACGATAAGACGACAGTTCACTTTGCCCTACAAAAACTCCAAGGTTTGGCCAAGACCTGGTACGAAAGTTTACCTACCATTCTTTTTGATTGGCCTGAATGGCAAAACAAACTTACCAATGCATTTCCATGTGAACAAAATTACGGCCAAACTTTGGAAGATATGCTTAAAAGGAGAAATAGGTTAAACGAGCCAATAGAAGTATATTTTTATGAAAAGCTTGCTTTATTGAACCAATGCAACATTGAGGGAAGGCGGGCTGTTGACTGCATTATCCATGTGTTGTCGGATAAAACCATGAAAACTAGTGCCACTGCTTTGCGTTGTTCGAGTCCAGAGCAGTTGTTACAATTTTTAATGAGCAATAAGGATTGTTCTCAATTTTTTGAGCGACCGCAGTCTAAATTTAGGCAAGATAATTTAACTAGCACTAACAACGTCAATAGATTGGGTAACATACCTACTTTCACTCAGAATAGCAATATATTTTGTTTCAATTGCAAGGAAAGAGGACATCCGTTTATGAAATGTCCTAAGCCTATCTACAAGTGCGGCAAGTGTAATAAAATGGGTCATTTAACGGAGAATTGTTTTTTAAAAGATAATGCTAAACATAATGATGGAACAGATGAGAGTTTAAATGAGGATTTAAATGAAATAGTGTAGAAAATTTAGAATGGTATCAAAAGTCCAGGTTTAAGTTGTTTGTTTTTATTAAAGTGCCGCCGACCGGATGTTGCCTTGGGTCAATGTAGCCGCATTAGATATCAATGACTCTGATTAGACTGATCGTGACGAGTGTAGGACTGATGATGGAAGAAATGATAACGACTCTTGATTATTATACTATCTTTTGTTATGATTTTGTTAAATAGCAAATCAAAATTAATAAATATAATTTTATTGCAACATATAAACTTATTAAACTTAATCTTATTCTACAAAAGGCTTCAGTGTTATATTGTATTGTATGTATTGTGGATTTAAAAATTGTTAGTTATTGGATATATGTATTACTACTAGTTAGTTTTGTAACATACAAGTAATGTGACTAAATAGTAGTGATTTAAAATATTTTGGTGATAGCTACTCCTTTGGATATTTTATTATTTATTTCATAATATGGCGAAATCTATGCTTTATTATATTTTAATTTATTAATTTTTGGCATAATATGGTTAATGGTTATGGAAAACAAACAATGGTCCTGTATAACCGTGAGAATGGATGGGTTCACGGTTAGTTACTTTGCTTACTTCAATAGCGAGAATGGATGGGTTCGCTGTGAAGTCGGCAAGGTGTTCTAATTTTGGAATGTTTCTTATGAGTAAGAAAGGATGGGTTTGCACATGGGAATCATTTTAATGGCGATGTAAGAATAGATGGGTTTACATATGTCAATTGATGTTTGAATAATTCCCTAAGATTTATTTGTCGACAAAATGAAATAATAAATGAGCTGTGCGTAAGAAATGAAAGAAAGAAATATTTATATTTACAAATTGAGATACCTATTTAATGATCTATCTGTGATTATAATAAGTTATTATAATTATAATGTATATAATCTATTATCTATATAGTAATACAAAATTCCGTTATTATATAAAAAAAAAAAAAAAAAAAAACTCCCACAACCGGCCGAATGTTAGGTTTTTAATAATGTCGTGCATGAGGACATGCACGATGTCAGGATGGACGAATGTTAGGTTTTTAATAAGTTATGATAAACAGTATAAATCATTGTTCTGGCAACACTAAAATTATGGATTTTACTCTGGCAACATTATTGATCTGGCAACACTGATGGGGAGGGGAGTCCGAGTTTCGGGCGGTTGTGTGAGGTGATGTGGCGGGGCATTATTGTTCGAGCCTTCGTCATGAGCGGTTGTCTCTAAGCTCCGTGTGTAGAGTGGTAGCAATATTGTATTAAGGTGTGGAAGCAATATTAATATTTATAAGCCTCTGCTGCCGAACTAGGCTAAACCTGTATTTCAGATAAAAATTATGATTTAAATATTTTTGACAGTTTTAAGGAATTGTAGATCTACGTTTATTTTATTTTAGTTTGAACTTGATCCCAATTTCTCGAGAAAATGAGGTTATACTTGTACTATTAAGTATTCTGTGGTTATACTTACTACAGAAACACTTCAGAACATTTTGTCCTTTTAGGGGAACAACGAATCCCTAAAAATGTGTCTCGCCAACGTTACTTAGACGAATTAAGTTATTAGACACATTACTTTGCTCAACATTTGCATACGACGCTTCGCAGGATAATACTTTTTACGACAAAATTTCTTCCCTCAGGATATTTATATTCCTTAATACGATCCCGGCAATGTTGGCCGAAGATGCGCAGTCGTAAACTGAGCCGCATAAAAACGGCGTGAATATCATCACACTTCGTAAATTTTATGACTTTTTATGGCACACATTTATAAGTATCGCCTTTATATCCTACGTAGGATGTTGTAGTAAATAACAGGGCAAAAACTTGTTTTTGTATGTGTCGTAGGATGATTTGTTAATAGAATTTTCTCAAAAATCCTAGGGATATTACGGAAACACGGATAATTAAGACAATGGTTTTTTTTTAAACAACAAAGTTGTTTTATTTCAGTTTACTATACGTTAGAGAAAGTCGTCAACCTATCAGAGAAGATGTTGTTTTAGACGGTCCGACCAGCCAATCAGTGTTCTTATTTCATTCTTATCGCAATCTCACTAAGGCAACCCGATTTTTCGCAAAAAGCCTTCTTATTTTCAGTAGGATTGAGAAATGACAACACCATTGACTAATTATCTGTGTTTTCGCAAAAAATATATCAAGTTATCCTGCGACATATGTAATCAGTGGATAGACATCTATCCATCTGGACATCCAGACGCACTGCGGGCTACCACTCTTTCTTGGTTGCTATTCCTACTGTGGCACCAAGCGCTATGCGGAGGAGTGGAACTCCCTTCCGGCGTATCCCTCAACCGCCTCTGTGGTCAGTGGTAACAGCCGGTATCAGACCCCGAGGTCCCGGGTTCGATCTCAGCGGGGGTACATATTGTATTCGGTTTGGTTGGTAGTAGGAGTTGTTGTAAGTCCGCCTGGCTAGCTATCTTATCTAAGTCTGACGCCATAACAACAATGTTATCAGCATTGTTGTGTCCCGCCAGTTAGAGATTAGATTGCCAGTTCCTCAGTGATTGAGGATTCCGGGAGTGGCTCGCTTCCATCTTCAGCCTTATCAATACTTAACATCAAATATGATGATGGCTAAGATTCTCCTCGTTGTTCATTTAAAAAAAAATGTATTTTCGAGTAGGTAGTTATAACCCGTCCTTCTTTAAGTAAAGAGGTACCTTCTGCGTTTGCTCGCTGTACCGTGGAACATGTATCGGTCCTCTCTTTCACCTGGTTCAATATTTATGTTCTGACCTAGGGTAGCGTAAGATCTTTTGCAAGGTCGTCTTCATATCTGTACTAAATATTCATCAAATCCTTTAGTAATTTGGACGTAATAGTAACAAGCGTTATTTCACATTTCTAATTATAGCATATCTGCCAAATTTCTCTAATCGACTTTGGACTTTAAGGCGCGCTTGAGTTCAGATTTGTTAGTAGAAAATTAATATTTTGTTTAAACCGTAGGTAGTTACTGTTTACCGTACAATTAAAAGTACAGTTCCTTTTCACCTTTTCTCAAACGATAAAAAACTTGAGGTACCGTATTCGATATTTGGTCGTACATTGTAAAATTCGCGTCAAGACGGTGTGCGGGTGCGGCGACGTGTTTTATTGCGCGCTGACGTTTACGCGCGATGTGACGGGTGACGCACTGGACTGACTATAACACGCGTTAATGTAACCACTGATGGACATTGTTGTCCATTAGACCGTTTAGTTAAGTGTTGAATTCGATATTTTTTCTCTCTTTGATTTCTTCGTTAACAATTTAAGTGAAACAAAGTCCTTCGGTTTCAATGATTTTTGACATTACTATAATGTCGAAGATTGTTTTCAGTTAGCCCCCAACGGATAATTATCCGTTGTTCGATTTCGATGTCAAGATCCCCGGGTTCGATTCCCAGCGGGAGTACATATTCTATTCGGTTTGGTTGGTAGGACTTGTTGTAAGTCCGCCTGGCTAGCTACCACCATCTTATCTAAGTCTGACGCTATAACAACAATGTTTTCAGCATTGTTATGTTGGTATAAAAGAAAACCATAATAATATGCCAAACACGGTTGCCCACTGAACTCAGCGTTACTAATTTGGCCTCCAGGGCAAGGCTTCAATATTACTTACTTACTACTTGTCTTCGTTTATTTACTTTATATTTCAGTTTTATTTTATACTAGCGGCCACTCGCGGTTCCCGTTCCCGTAGGAATATCGGGATAAAAAGTATAGGATACTTTTTATCTCCAGTATCCTCCAAGTATAGGAAACTGTTTATTTCCAGGCTAATAACTATCTGTGTACCAAATTTCATCCAAATTCGGAGCCTATTCAATGCAAACAAACAATTAAATCTTTCTTCTTTATTATATTAATGTAGACAAATGCTAACTACTTATTCTCATCAAAGGACGAATTTTATTTATTACGAGATTAATCGTTGCAAATAAAAAAACAAAAAGGAAAATATAAACCTTTTCACCTCACACGCTCGGAAGAGGAGGTTTTGTCATTAAGTTTCACTGTAGAAAATCGTTTTTTGCGGCCTAGCGCGGTAAAGTACTTTTTTAATTTAATACAAAAAATATATCATAATGCGTTCCGAATCGCACTATTGACTGTTTGTTACATTTTATTCTTATTTTAAATAGCTTTGAATTAATTATAATACTCCGTTTTGGTTTTATTAAATTATTTTAGTTCATTGAATCGTAAAAACAATAACAATAAGCTTAAACTATTTTTTATAAGAATTTTACATTAGGCTGGGTGAGATTTCACAACCTACACAATTTCGGAACGTGATATAAATCTTTTAATTGTCTTTGTCTTGTACCTCATGTCATTGTCAACATTTACGGAATCGTTTTTATTGTTATTTATTACTTAAAAATAATATATATAATATATTCCTACTTTATATAACTTTGAATTAACTATAATACTCCCTTTTTTTATTATTTTAGTTTTTTATATCATTAAAACAACGAGAATAAGGTATATTTAGATTAAACTTTATGTTTAAAATTTTTTTTACCGGAAGTTGACCGCGGAAACAACCATAAAATGTTCCTCGCTGTTGTGAGGTGAAAAATTGTGTGTTGCGCTCGGCAGAAAAGTTTTTAGCGTCTTGTACCTTTGAAATCCTCGCTTCGCCCAGGATTCAATCTTTAAAACATAGAATCCTTCACTTGCTCAACTTTCAATAGAGGTAACTCGCCGGTAAATAACCAACTTTCCAGCCTTGCATAACAAATAACTATTTCTTGTAGTCGTTGCCACCACATTGAACTTACGAAGTAACTATTTGTTAATCTGTGATTGAACTTCTATAACTTTTATTTTTCTTACCTTGGCTGGACCGACTCCAACGAAAGGTTTATTTTTACTTTTTGATTTTTGAAGTTTTATTTTTATTTCATAATTTTCAAAGTTAGGATATGTCCCGCACATCGGGTTGACTCAAACTAGTAATTTAGGAAACTACTAGTTTGAGTCTAAACCGTTTGGGTCTTACCGCTTGATCGAAAAAACGATTTCAAAATAAACTCGTGGGTTTTATTTTTTGTATAAAATGTTTTTATTTCACGATTTTAAAAGACAAAGTCATAAGCAGCGCCATCTAGTGAATTTTATTGCCACAATATTGAATTAATTTTAAAATTTTAGAAAATGGGTCCCACTTGGGAACACATCTGATCTAATAACTTTTGAATCATTACAATCGGTCGAGCCGTCTTCGAGTAATAGACATAAAAAAAAAATACGCGACGAATAGATAACCTCCTTCTGTTTTTGAAGTCGGTTAAAAATACTAAATCATGATTCTTTAAAACGTTTAATAATGTAAAACATCACCAATTTCCTCTCCATTAGCATACAAAAGCCATCGTTACCAATGTTTTATCATACAATTTTTTCAACAATTAATTAATGGTATCTGAATGGCATTGTTGAAACAAAACAATGGGTGTTAAATCTTTATTAACACTTTACACGAATCGGTTGGATTGTTTTTGGCCGGATTTATAGGAGCTCGAACAACCGGAATGAGGATATAGGACAGGAGCCGGCACGTTATCCTGTTCAATAAAACACAGTGCGCTAAGCGACAAGCGGGTGGAAATAAAAATGGCCGCTTTTCACCGAATAAGCGTTACCATAAAAAAGGTTTTCAGTGAGCGAGTGAATCATAATTTATGAATTCCGGTGTCCGACCGGTGCGGGGCGGCGAGGGACCGGAGATTTACGCGGGGTCATTGTGTCGACTCCTGGCCTATGTGGGCTTGCGAATGTTGGTGACTGGACACGGTTAGGGTACAGTCGTCATTTATCGTAGCAGACAAGGTGGCCAAATACATCTGAACATTTAAAATGCCAATAAGTTCCTTACACTCTAAACATCATGAATATCATGAAACAACATTCAATACGTCATTAATATCTGAATAACAACTTGTCAATAATTTCTATACAGACTTATAACCACAAATATCAAATATAACGTAACTGCGACAATACGTTGTCGTTGTCGGTTTCACTGCGATACTACGGTATTGCGACACGACTTCACTTTGACACTGCTGTAACGTTAATATAGCATAAAAATATAGAATACGTAGAGTAGCTTATTTATGTAGACTTGACTGCGACGCTACAGTACGCTACTGCGACAACACGTACGCCGACACCACTTCACTGCGTCATGACTTTACTACGACACTACGCTACTGCGACACTGCTTCACTACGACACTACGCTACTGCGACACGACTTCTCTGTGACATGACTTCACTGCGACACGACTTTATTTATTTATTTATTTAATGTTTGGAAGACCAACACCGAGTAGACAGAGTTGATTTTTGACATAAAAACAGTAAGGCAATAATAGGTCTTCACGTATATAAAACATATTTTAAATGGTAAAGTGTAGACAATAAGATTCTCTTGGAAAACTTAATCTAAAACTATTACAAACTAAGACAGTGCCTATAATGTGATTAGTTAAAGTTACTTAAATTGACATTTACTTAAAGAATTCCTCACATAATAAGCGCCTCGCAATTGCTAAACTAGAGTGATATATATCAAGATTTTTAGATTTACACAAGTTATTAAGACTTTTGCTTGCTCGCAGCAGGAAGGAGTTTTGGCGGTAGTTTGACGAGACCAGTGGTACACAAATTGGAGTAAAGTGTCTAGCAGACCTACTAGGAATATTGAAACTTATCTTTGACAGAAGTTCGGGAGAGTCGACCGAGTTAGATATAATTTTTAGTAAGTAGGTAACATCTGACACTTCGCGTCTCTTTACTAAAGGAAGAAGGTGAAATTTCGCACATAGACTTAAATATTGGTTTGATTCATAAGGAATCCTGAGACGGTAACATAGAAATTTTATAAATTTCATTTGGAGTCGCTCAATCCGATTGATGTATTTGTCATATCGCGGGTTCCAGATCTCCGACCCATATTCCACTATACTCCTGACGAACGTGCAGTATAAAATTTTCAAAGTTTTTATCTCATTGAAGCTGTTGGAGGTACGCATTACAAATCCTAAGGCCCTATTGGCTTTCTTGACAATATTCTCGACATGTTCATCAAAGAGAATCTTAGAATCATGCAGAATCCCTAGGTCCCGAGTTACGCAATTTCTTTGCAGGATCTGATTTCTCAAATAGTAATGTGAAGGAATAATACTGTTATACTACGCTATTGCGACACGACTTCAACTGCGACACGACTTCACTGCGACACGACTTTACTGTGATACTATGCTATTGCGACACGACTTCAACTGCGACACGACTTCACTGCGACCCGATTTCACTGCGACACGACTTCGCTGCGAAACGAGTTCACTGCAACACGACTTCACTTCTTCACGACTCCATTACGACATGACTTTACTGGAACATTACACTACGCTACTGCAACAACACATTATGCCAACACGACTTCACTGCGAGCGTAGTGAAGTCGTGTCGCAATAGCGTAGTGTCGCAGTTATGCTTGTCGCAGTTCAGTTTCATAGCACATCTTACTCGCTCCGCTACATAGCTTTGCATCAATAGAAAAGATTAGATATAACATCTCTGATATAAACAAATGTTAGCTGCATTGCACATTTCTGATGGAAAGACAGCATTAGGCATAGATACAGTCAGCGTCAGATAGATCGAAGCATCCAAAGTAGCCACACAGTGTTGGCGCATAAGCTGTCCGTACCAAGTGTGTACCAGTTGGCGGATTGGTATAAACCGCGCTAAATCACATGGTATAACCGCACGTTAATTTGGCGCATATACACAATAACGAATCGAATTATAGTTCGCTAAATAACGATGTTACTTTGTCTATAGGCTCAGGTCAGACCAGAGCCCTGTTTCATAAAGATTACAATTGTCAGTGACATGTGACAGGTGACAATTTGACAATTGTACGTTTCATATAACATTGGTGCTTTATGAAAAGCCGACATAATTGTCAAATTGTGGCGACAATTCTACAATTTAACCTTTCAAGAAACATTTGGTTTGTCTATTATTTGTATTCGGAAAATCTGACATATTTATCAAATTGTAGCACTTTTTTGATAGGCATCCTTGGTCTGTGTCAGGATGAGGAGTGACAGATATTTTTCTTTTATAAATTCTCACATGATCGAAAAGAGTTCGTAATAGGATTTTGATAAACAGAACTTTATAATGTATGATTTCTTTTTATAGAAAACCTACCTTCTGCAATGGCGACAAAGGTCAAAATTGCGTAGATCAGTGACAAAAAAAGTATGTTCGAGCATAGTTGACAAATTGTCGACTTGTCAAGCTTTATGAAACAGGGCCCACGAGACGATGATTCCGGCGTGGAGCTATCGCACCCGCTTTATCCTGCGGCATTTGTCTAGGCACTCTAAGTCCAACCCTATGTAATACTGATGGACTGTCCAGCTTTTTATGAACTATTAGTACATTATTGCAAAGGCCGTCAAATAGGCAATTGCAGGTCGAGTATGAGTTTGAAGGCCGAGCCGTAGGCGAGGACTTCACTAATACGAGACAGGCAATTGCCATTTCCGCCGAAGCATATATAGTGCTTTAATAGGATATTATTATTATATATTGCATAGGGAAATAAAACATACTTTTTATATTGTACATTTAATAATTACTAAAAGAAAATAAAATTCATTGCAGGAGCGTCTTTTTGAATTTGGAACATTACAGCGCTCCAGCAATGTTGTATGAAACGTCGTGCTGGAGTTGTTAAATACTCTTTGTAATGTTCCAAATTCAAAAAACGCTCCTGCAATGGATTTGATTTTCTTTGTCCGTAAATTCGATACTTCGCGTGTTCTTTTTTCGAAAATAATGACAACATTTCCATGCATGTTTGAGAAAAAATAATTAATGCTTAATAGCTACCATTATCCGCTTGAATTTGTAAATCTACCATACCCAAAACAAACATGGGAAGATAAAAGTAAGGATAATAGCCATATTTTCTCTTGTAAAGACATCTAGTGAATTTACGTTGGGCCCTCTCTATGAGTAAAATATACTTTTCTTCTTATGGATGCCAAGCAGCAGCATATTCCAGTCTACTACGTACGTATGCGTTAAATAATGTTTTTCCGTCAGAAATTTATGTTTAAAGCCGGATTATTCCTCAGGAGCCAATCTAGAGCACATATCTAAACTTGGTTATTCCAATTCAGCCGCGTCAAAACTAGATTATACCATTTCAAATTTTGGTTTTACTCAAAATATATGAAAGCATTTTTTTTTATTTCTATACAAAGCAATGACTATTGTTGTCGTCTACAATAATGCATCAAAATTTCTGGTTAAAAACATAGATGCATATCCAAAAAAACTATTTTCTCAAATTGTGCAAAAACACAAAAAGTGGAATAGTCAAATTTTTAAAAGTATCTGCTCATTTATAATATTAGTTGGATTATGACATTACATTAAAACTTTAGCTGCCTTTTCTGGTCGTCGTTAAGTCTACATCTAACCGTCGTTAATGAAACATAAGGGGTGTGCAGTCCCTCCACACATCCCCCTATATCTCGGATCATCCTCGGAAAGCAGATCCAGACATAACCTCACTAATCGCTACAAAATACACAAATAAAATTGACACTTCAGACTAAGCCGCTAAGACCTATTTTAGGTTACACGAATTAATAGCAGAAGTTGTCATAAAATTGTTATTATTACGTTCTATTAAAGTGGATGATAATATGATTGTATGATTTTTTTATTTTTATTTTTATTTCTCATAACAAAAAGAAAAAGCTATGATTAATTTTAAACAGAAAAATATTCGAAAAAATCAACTCGGCCACAAGTGAAATCTCAGATGGGACTCAAACCCACGACCTTTGGAAATCCGGTCCAATGCTCTGGATGCTCTTCAATGGATTTCTAAAGGTCGTGGGTTCTAGTCCCATCTGAGAATTCAGTTGTGGCCGAGCTGATATTTTCCAATATTTTTCCATTTAAAAATAATTATAAGTATAAAAAATAGCATTGAAAAATGCAAAAATTCAAAAAATCATAAAAGAAAAAGAGATCCTATCATCTACAAAGTCGTCATGTAAATGAATTAACTTTTTTATGTAAAATGTTAAGCGTTTTGTAAATATTTAATACGACACTAGAATGTACCTAAGTAAAGATGTTCATATTTATAGTTTTATATTTAAAGGTTAACTTTACGTTATGTTTAATCGAATCGCGCTATAAACTGCAAAAGCTATTAATTTCAATGGGTAGTTCTAAAACAGCGATTTATCAATACAAAGTTGAGGTCAATAACAAATTGAGCATTACATGCGCTAAAGTTTTTTTAAATAATCTGTGCAATAAAATTTATGAAAAAAGACGTGTCCATTTCACTTTATCCAAGATTCCAAGTCCTTAACACGATCGATAGGGATTTTTCAAACTCCATTCTTCAATGTCCCGAAAGTTGCAAAGTCATCGTTTCAACAATATATATTACATGAAAGTTGGTAGCGAAGCGTTAGAGTTTGATCACAGAATACAATAATGAGACAAGAATCCTAATCCTAATTAATATTATAAATGCGAAAGTGTGTTTTTTTGTCCTTCCTTGACGCCCTAACCAAACAACTAATCGACTTGATTTTTGGCGTAGTTATAGTATATAGTTATATAGGCCGGAGTGTAACATAGGCTATTTTTTATCCCGATATTCCCACGGGAACGGGGACCACGGGGGTGAAACCGCGGACGGATGCTAGTGTGACAATATTTTTTCTCATTGATGGAACGAAGTTGGCCAACAGCGTAGAAAAGTGATTATATTAGTATGTGTCCTGATAAGTCTTAGCATAATGGGTAGTGCATTGGACCGGACTTAAGGCGTGTTCAAATCCTGTCTGAACGGCGACGACGATGTGAGAGACGTTGATTTTTTCTAGTATTTTTTCTTAATTTTATTTATTTATTTGGTTCACCAACAAGATTATACTAAATCAAAAGAAAACACACACATTATAACATTCATAAAATAAAGTGTAACCTTAATTATAGGTGACAACGACATCATCATCAGCATGTTGACGTCCACTGCTGGACATTAGCCTCTCCTAGCCCTCGCCTATTGTGGCGATCATAGGAGGCTATTAGCCTACTGCTACCACGCTGGCCAGACGAGTTGGTAGAGGGTTTGTTTCAAGTTTTCCTTCTCTCGCACAGGTTTTCAATGCGTCGAGCATCTTAGTCGACTCTTACGACATCCCAGGCATGTAAGGGAGTGGTGACACTTGTATTCTTAGGCCGTCACCACACGGCTAACAACATGCATTTATGATAACAAATCAATTCAACAAACAATAAAATATTTAGAAAATTATGTTATAGTAATAATTAAGCTAAAATAAAGCACCGTTCCACGGTGTTGGCCACCGTCGCTTCATCAATGAGAGAAATATCCTCGCATTCGAAAGAAACATCTTAACAGATGTTTGACTATCGATTAAGATGAAACAGCCATCTAATTATAACTTTTTAATTTTGCATTTCACAATGCTATTTTTATGTGATAAATATTAAACAAGAAAATATATAACGGTGAATATACTAGAAAAATTCGACGTGTCCTCATAGGTCTCTGTAGCATAATTGGTTAGTGCATTGGGCCGGACTCCTAAGGATGCGGGTTCGAATCCCGCCAGGGCGACATGAGACTAGTTGCTTTTTCTAGTATATTTTCTTGTTTAATATTTATCACATAAAAATAGCATTGTGAAATGCAAAATTAAAAAGTTATAATAACTATGTAACTTTTCTTTTATGGTGCTGTTATAAAATGATAAGTAAGTAGTACGTACCTTTCTTGTTACAGGAAAACAATAATAGGGTATTAAAACAATGGTGTGCTAATGATTTGTATGAAATTTGGCGCTCAGGTAGAAGATAGCCTGGTTTAAAACATAGGCCACTTTTTAACCCGATAGTCCCACTGCTGGCCGCTAGTGGCTTCATAAAATAATGCTTTTTTAATAAGTACACATACTTATCAGTGTCTCATAAAAGAAGCAATATCTGAAGAAAACCCTCTTTAGATGAAACCTCTTAAGAGGTGTCACAATGGTGGCTCAAAGGCTTCCGATGAAGGTTGCACGTGTGACGCCACAGATACGGGCGCCGGATGTGCCGCCATGACAGCGGAGCCTCTTTTAATTCCGAACGAAGTATGTGTAACCGTTTTTCTTTGTCACGTCCGTAGTGATGAAAAATAAAATTTGTTTTTTTTTCTTTCATCTAGATATATATTTTTCTGATACCGCTCATTAATTGTATTACATATTAATTATATCTTACTGTTTAATTATTAATGATCGGTTTCTGAATTAAGAATTTGAAGTTCAAGTAGTCTGAAACTTAATTTAAAGCAAAATGTTCATAGGGTAAAAAAGACGGTTAATAGCACCTATGACGCCGTTTGGTTCATAATTTTATAGACAGCATGACTATTTGAAATCACAGCTATGAAAATCCCAAGTCAAAAAGTGAATTTTTTCGTACTTTGACAACACGTGCGTCATGCTCGTGAACGGGTGCCGCCAGCGGAAATGGGTCTACTTCAGTCTGCTTATCTTAATCTTGTGCTTAAAGGTTAAATATTTTTTTTTTTCTAAAATAAATTGATACTGACCTGTATGTTCCTCACAACCTGCAGTACAGTAATATTGTAATGCGAGAAATGTTGTAATGTATGATAGATAAGTCTTTCTTTGCCAGTTGAAAATTGTTTACGGTTACAATAACCATAAAATTTAATATTATAATTAGTATTTATTTTTGTGATGGAAATTGACCTTACTGATATGTTAAGGTCATTTTTCAATTTGACGACTCTGTATGAAATAAAACAGGGAGAAAAAAACAGCCCTTGACGAGTTTCTTGCCGGTTCTTCTCGTTACAAGGTCTCCCGCCGTAGGGTTTGCGAACCGATGGCATAGCTTCTTTGACGTTCATAAGTGCTTGTAACAGCCTAGACTGAATAAATGATATTGACTTTGACTTTGACTTTGACGTAACTCCGATATCCCACGGTTTAGGAATTAGGAGGTTAACAACTTGGGTACCTTTATATAGGTAATTCTAGAGAACCTTTGTGCACACAGTTTGACCTTATCTATTGGACTTAGATTTTGGGGTGAATTATGAACCATCTCCAAGTACTCATTATACCCTTTAGAATATAACACTGTAACATAATGGCGATTAAAATATTTAATCATATTTCGCAAAATTTTAGAGAATTGCCTTTAAGGTAATTCAAAGTCAAACTTCTACATGGCTCACGTCAAAATGTCATTATAGTTTAAAATATTTTTTTAGTAGATAATCATTTGTTTTTACTTTGATGATCGAATTGTTATTTTATTAATTTATGCATTACATATATTGATTTTATTACATTTTATGGATAATTGACATTATTATACAAACATTTGACATTAATGCATAATGATTAGTACTGTAAAGGAATGGAATGGTTTTAATATTTTATTTTTATTTATGTGAACTGTTTAAAAATTTGCATGTCGGTCATCCGGCGAAAAATGTGTACCTTCTCAAATATCTTGTCATCTTAAAATAACTATGTTTCACGCAATAAATATCTTTATCTTTATCTTTAATCTTTACCAAAGTGCTAAGTTGGCATATGAATAGACTGAAACAGAATCAACGATTTGGTGTGCTCTTAGGTTTTTAAGGTGCTATCTTAGTTTTCTTTTTGCTACTCAATTTATTATATTCTACAAAACTCAGCAAATGCCGTGCAAAATAAAATATAATATTAAACTGCAATGTACTTCTCAAGTAGTAAAACGGATTTAAGTATTTATTCAAAATTCTTTTGCACTGAAATATTTGTATTTAAGTATGAAATTTGTAAGCACCGCGCGACGTTTCCTCGCAAAAATACAGAGTTAATAAGGAGGAATGCACTCTGACTTCCTAGAAAATTCTCGAAGGAAACTTTTTACTATAACGATGATTAAAGTCGCTCTCCGCATTCGTATTCGGGCGAGTCCATATTTTAACAGATGCTGACTCCGTGCGGAGTCTATTGGAAATAAAAAACGGACGTGACGTCACACAGACCGTTTCACTTTGCCTGCCGAATATTTTGGGGAGCTCTTGGTGGTCTTGGATTTTGGAGGGAAATTGAAAAGCTGTTGTGTGTGCCGAGTTTTTTTTTATTTTTTATGTTAAGTATTGATAAGGGTGAAGATGGAAGCGAGCCTCTCCCGGAAACCTCAATCACTGAGAAACTGGGTATCTTATCTCTAACTGCCGGAAAACATGCTGAAAACATTGTAAACTATTTACTTAATTTCATAAGTATATCTGTGCACGTTTGTCATAGCGATGCAAAGAGGCAAAGCTCGGCGTATATTTTTGTCCCGAAGGAAAAAACACTGGTTTTCAGATTTCACCCGTAGAAAAACGTTTTTTTTATGAACGACGGGGACACTCTTAGCCTTCATCATACCTGATGTAAGTATTGATAAGGCTGAAGATGGAAGCGAGCCTCTCCCGGAATCCTCAATGACTGAGGAACTGGCTATCTTATCTCGAACTGCCGGAACACAACAATGCTGAAAACATTCTTATTATGGCGGCAGACTTAGATAAGATGGTGGTAGCTAGCCAGGCGGACTTCCTACAAGTCCTACCACCAACCAAACCGAATACAATATGTACCCCCGCTGAAAATCGAACCCGGGACCCCTGGGTCTGATACCGGTGGTTGTACCACTAGACTACAGAGGAGGTAATGCTTTATTGCTGTTCTTTGCAGTGGGACGAAAAAGGAGATGTCTGTTGCAGTTTTGGTTTCTTTGCTGCAGCAGCGTCACTTGTCTATTCCGTTTGCATCAGTAGGTAGATAAATAAAATCATTTATTTGCATCACAAACACACATGTCCATAAACATAGCCTCATAAATGAATAATAGTTCATTCATTCATTCATTCAATAGTCATCAAATACGGGCTGAAGTTTGTCATCAAAAGTAAACATAAAACCGTACCAAAACCAATCAAATCGCTTTAAAGACAAGTTTTTGTAAATATTGTTAAATAAAAAAATACAGTAAGCTCTCGGAACTGCTATAACTACTCTTTATTATTCGAGCTAAAAGCTGAACTAATGCTCTTTCGTCGTAGTGGCATTACTTCATTATCTCGTCTCCCGCTTTCGTTATCCCAAGTTTAAAGTTACCGAGGTGAGTTAACTAAGTACATTTGTCGTAGCGACACCTGGCAGGGACTAATGACGACTGCTCTGGACCAGGGGGTCTACCAGCAAAGCCAAAAAAAATTGGACGAACGTTCGTTTATCCATTGCGGTTGCTCGAGGTTTCACCCGCATGGTTCCCGTTTCCGTGGGAATATCGGGATAAAAGTATCCTATATTTTAAACCAGGCTATCTATTATCTCTGTGCCAATTTATCCAAATCCGTTCAGTAGTGTTAGCGTGAAAGAGTAATAAACAAACATACAAATTGACATACTTTCATATTAATAATAATAACGAAAATCGTCCGGCTATCGTGGTCTGTCTTTTCTATCGACAGTAGGGAAACCCTTTGCTTTCATCATACCTGATGTTAAGTAATGAAAATGCTGAAGATGGTAGCGCACCTCCATCGGAAACCTCAACCACTATAGAACTGGCTATTCTGTTGCCGGAAAACACAAAATTGTTATTAAGCGTCAGACTTACATAATATGGTAGTAGCTTGCCAGATGGACTTTAAACTAATCCTACGACCAACCAAACCGAATACAATATGTGCCCACTGGGAATCGAACCCGGGCGGGACTTCTAACACCCATATTCGAAGTCGTTCCTCCAAAACTTACTCGTCCTCGCCTTAACGAAACCTCATAGAAAACCTCTTCAAAATACTCCTCGAAATCGGTATTCTAAGTCATAACGCCGTAAGGACCTGGAGGAGCTAAAGAGTACGTAGCCACTCCGTGTTATGTCTAGCGCACACTGCCATTTTTACCCACGACGAGGTTGAGTGGAGTGTAAAAAGTTTTGGAGGAACGACTTAGAATATGGGGGTAAGTCTAATGTCAACGGCATCACCACCACCACTTAGTTACCATTAGACCACAGAAGCAGTTTCTTTCGTAGTACACCCCCGTAGATGTGACCATCGGCTGTCATCGCAAACTAAAAGTAATGCTGATCTCGCTTACAGTATTACTTTAACATTGCACAACAGCTAGTAGTAACTCTCCTTTACCAGCTAATACTTGCTTTCAGCGATATGCACATGGAAAGCGATGGTCTTGGTACCAGGGAATTAAAGCAGATTTAAATGGTGGATTAGGAGTGTTTAAATGCATGTGTAGTTTCACACCGATCGCTGGCACTTTGTTATACAAGATAGGTTTGAAATTAAAAAGAGCTGACACTTAAGGAAACTCAAGAAGAGGAATGTTTAAACATTTACTGCCGAACACGCGGATCCGAGTGGTAATTTTATCGAAAAATTATCGAAATAAAAGTGTGGAACCTGACCAGATTTTTATATTAAGACCTTAGCAGTTCTAATGTTGAAGTTACAAACTTCATCATTTTGCTTACAACAGAAGATTTTCCACTGTCCAATGAAATAGAGTAACGTAACTACATTATTTGTCAATGAAAAGAAAAAAAACCTCAAGTGGCTAAACCTTTCTCCTTACCCACAAGTACCCTGATATTTCTTAAATTCCGATTTGACCGGGCAGTTTTTCACAATAATAGTGTCTAAAAGAAAAGTGGCAAATTCCATCCCTGACCCCAAGTGCCGTGAATATCTGGAAATACTTAAGGTGGAAACATACGATGTGCTGTTTGGAACCGTAGACGCTGCTCTTATTTGTTTGATTTTGAATATTGTGATATCATCTCTTAGGCGATGAAAAAAACAAATAACAAAAAGGTTAATCCGAATGCACATATTATTAAGAATTTTAGAAAAAAGTCAATGGATACGCTACTGTTTGTAGAATTTTAACTTTTAAGCTGAAACAAAATCATAATAAAAATTAGTCTCAAATGTTACTTAAAATGGCTTTGTTATGTTGACTTAAAAAAACCCGGCCAAGTGCGAGTCGGACTCGAGCACCGAGATGTAACTAAAAATGTACGGTTTTCACAAATTTTCCTTTATTTGTACTATAAGACGTTACTTTGTACCAAATTTCAAGATTCTAATTCTAATTTCACGCGTTCCTGAGAATAACGGTCTTGACATGGACGGACGGGCAACGAAGTGATCCTATAACCAAACCACCAACCAAAATAAGGGTTCCATAAGTTTCCATTTGAGGTACGGAACCCTAAAAAATATTTGTGAATCGATCGAGAAAAAAAGGCATTAGCATGTTGATTGTAATAAAATGAGCTCACCGTTCCCGTCTGCAAAACCATCCCGTATGAACCTCCCGTTAAGGACCGCGCCCGAGGCAAGAATCCGTTTGTCACCGGCCTTTGACGAAACGTATTTAGGACAAACCCTTCCGAGGAATGGACTGCTATCTCCATCTCCTTGTTTACCCCGCGACTCGGTAAATAGAGGTTGGCCTATTCAGCCTTTGTGCTCCACTACCTATCAGCGGGGTGGTTCTAGTAAATAAATCGAAGAGGTAAGAACTGTGGAATGTAATTTTTTTAAGGAGAGAGAGAACAAGAAACCTTTAAATGGTAAGGTGGAGGTTTGTGGTGAGTTTGAATTTAGACCCTCCTGTGGGTTGTCAAAGCTTTGTATTTTACATTAATGTAGCTTTAATATAACGATCGAAGCGGTCTAAATCTAAGTTTTTTTATATCTACACAAGAAAGCGCTTGACTTTCATCACACCTGATGTTAAGTAATGATAAAGCTGAAGGTGGAATCATGCTTCTTTCAGAAACCTTCAGACGGTTGTATTTATGATAAATTTTAAAAAGAAAAATATGTATATGTAATAAGTGAATTCTGTGATGGGACTCGAACCCACGACCTTTGGAAATCCGGTCCAATGCTCTAACCACTGAGCTACCGAGAGTTGTCTCTGTTTCGTGTTTCTTGTCGTGCGACGTGTTTTTTGTTGAGTTGATTACTTAACAGTGTGTTGATTTGAAAACGGGTTTCTTTCCATCGCAAATTGACGCCATTTGGCGTCAATTGCCGTAAAACTTATCTTAAACGCAGTTGCAACTTTAATTCTTAGTTCTTCAAAATTCTGTTCGACATCAGGAGGCAGCGACAGTAGCACGTAGCCAAGTTGCGGTTCAGACGAAGGCAGTCGGATCTCTTTGTGAAGTTAGTTCCTAACTAGCAGTTAGTTCAGTTGTTCTGCGGTCACACTATAAAGGAACTGTTCCTTGTGTATATGTAATTTATATGGAGTTACAGTTGCCTATAATAGTTATTTGTTATGCAAGGCTGGAAAGTTGGTTATTTAGCGGCGAGTTACCTCTATTGAAATCTGAGCAATTGAAGGAATCTAGGATTGAACCACGAGCGTAGCGAGTGGTTCAAAGATTGAATCCTGAGCGATGCGAGGATTTCAAAGGTACAGACGCTAAAACTTTTCTGCCGAGCGCAACACACAATTTTTCACCTCACAACAGCGAGGAACATTTTATGGTTGTTTCCGCGGTCAACTTCCGGTAAAAAAATCTTTATTCTCGTTGTTTTAATGATACAAAAAACTAAAATAATAAAAAGGGAGTATTATAGTTCATTCAAAGTTATTTAAAGTAGGAATATATTGTTACTTATTAATAAGATTAGAAACGATTCCGTAAATGTTGACACTGACATGAGGTACAAGACAAAGACAATTTAAAAATAAAGATTTATGTCACAGTCCGAAATCCAATTATAAGTTGTGAAATCTCACACAGCCTAATATAAAATTCTTATAACAAATAGTTTAATTTATGATTTTGTAATTTTTGTATTTTTCAATGCTCTTTTTTATACTTATGGTCGATATAATCGATTCCCGTCTGAGAATTCACTTGTGGCCGAGTAAATTTTTTCCAATATTTTTCTATTTAAAATTTATTATAAACAGTTTAATCTTATTGTTATTGTTTATATGGTTGAATGAACTCAAATAATATAATTAAACCAAAACGGAGTATTATAATTAATTTAAAGCTATTTAAAATAAGAATCTAATATAACAAAAAAGTCAATAGTGCGATTCGGAACGCATTAAGACATATTTTTAGGTATTAAATGAAAAAAGTACTTTGCCGCGCTAGGCCGCAAAAAGCGATTTGCTACGCCTAAACTGATTGAAAAAACCTCCTTTTCAGAGCGTGTGAGGTGAAAAAGTAATTGTAATGAAATGGTATTCAAATGAACGTAAAAGTTTTGGTTATGTAACTCAGTTTGTTTCTTTGGTACAACAAAATAAAAGTTAAGTATTGCGGTTTAATTTTAATAGGACTAAATTAGGAAACAATTAGATAAGATAATAATTTATTTGTAATAAATGTGGTACATTACAAGCATGGAAAGTAAAATTGAGAAACACACATTTTTCGGACATGTCAGCATACAAACACTTAAGTAATTATTACTAAAAATTATACAAAAATTACAAATATTTCCATTTATTTTATATCTTATCATCAATAGTATAAAAAGTATTTTGTATTAACCATTAACGTAAAGTCAACTTAAATCTAGAAAATGGAAGTTCCTTTATATGTATTGGTATTTTGTTATAAATCTTAATGCACATTGCGTTACAATTGTTTAAGTAGCGTGAGGTTCTAGGAGTAGACTCGAATATGAGTCTATGTGGGTTATAGATTTTATGATATTAATTAGTTACCTGTATAGACTTATAATTATAACATTGTGGCATTCACCAATTTATCTTTGGCGATATAAATAGTTTTTTTTCCTCAAATTAGCGTAAGTATTAACAATTTAACAATTGCACTTTTGCACCGTTGCATCACTTCTGTTTAAAAATAAATTTTTACTTATGGATATTTTTAAAGAAATTATGATATTTTTTATTATCACACTAGAATTTAGGACTTACATTACGCTTAAAAAACTGCGTTAAAAAAACCGACTTCAAAAACTAAAAAGCAAAAAATAAGCCTTTGGAGTCGGTGGCAGCCAAGACATTCTACTTTAAGCTCCTATACTTTTATTTTTCTTGCCTTGGCTGGCACCGACTCCAAAGGCTTATTTTTTGCTTTTTAGTTTTTGAAGTCGGTTTTTTTTAACGCAGTTTTTTTTTTTACTTTTTAGTGTCTGTAATAGGCTGTTTTGTAAGCTACAGCAGGGTTTTTCTAGATTAGATAAGGTTTCATGTACATTATAAACAAAATTATCGTAAATACTACATCGTCCAAGTCAACAATGAAATGAAATATATAAAAATGCTCATAACATAAAAAGTACTGGGTCAAACAAAACCAAATTTTTATGGGACCAATTGGCAACTATTCTGCGTCGAACAAAAAAAGAATCATGGAAATCGGTTGAGAAATCTCGGCGTAATCGGTGTACATACATAAAAAAAAATAAAAAAAATATACCAACCGAATTGAGAACCTCCTCCTTTTTTGAAGTCGGTTAAAAAGAGCAAGTTTGAGTACCTACTGCAGAATCGTCATCGTTTACTAGGTAACTTTAATTTTTATCAGATTTTAACTTTTAATTCACCCTTAACATTATGCTGTAAGCTAAGCGGTTCCTGTGTTCTTAAAAAAACATTTTAGTTGCATTTTCAAATAAAATAAGACAATATCAAGTTACTGGCTATAATTTACTGTATCTACTTACTATATTGTTTAATAATACAACTTAAAATCAACAGACCGGGATATTCTCTAGCCCAATCAAAAATTAAATTATCTATATTCTGTACCTAGAAAATGCCGCAGCATCATTTTCCATTTATTGCGCAGAGGACTTTAAAATATTTGATATAACCCATTGAACTGAGAAAGTTCTTTCACGAGAATCGCTCGAAAGAGGATGGCCACTAAAAACACGACTTAATCCCGATAAGTTCCCGAATAGAATCGGGAGCGGCTAACAATTTAAGATTGGAATAGTGCACTAGATGTCTTAAATGTCTAGACTAGTTCCGTGATCAGCGAAGGTCGTACTGTCTAGGTATAGCATAGCTTTGTACCGTTGTGTTCTTTGTCTTTCATTCTACGTAAGCTGTGACCCGGAAGATTAGTGGGTAGGTATTACGACTAAAATCACTAATCAGACTGGATTTTATGAAATTAATAACAATACTTTGCGGTACTCTTGCAAGTGTAGAAGTGAGTAACTGCATACTCAAGTGACGCTGAGATTATGTCAATAAAAATACATAATTTCACTCATGAATAAGTGCTAATTATTATAAGAATTTAACAGGCTAGTCGTCGTAATGCTGTGTGACTGCGAGTATATGTTACAGTCAATACTTAAAACCGGTCAAAACCACTTTTGACTATAAACAGCTAAAGGCGTTATTGACGAGTACATTGTTTCAATAATGTAAATAATGGCACGCTCGTTTCGCTCGCTCGGATCTCGCTAAGTTTTGGTCAAATTCTAACCTACCTAACCTACGTTAGTCTTCTCATCATCCAGCGTTTTGTTATAGCCATTGGCATAGCTTAAAACTTTATTTCGCCAAATTTTTGGAGTATAAAATTTATAGTCGACAATTTTTGTCAAAATTTTTGCAGTAGGTAAGTGTAGATAGATAGACAGATACAGATTTTGACTGTAACAAGTAGGTACACCGCTTTATCTCAATCTCGACGCATCCGTGCCCCGCTTTTGCCCCAATTCCTTCAGATCCAACTTCCACACGAGTAATTGCTACCAAAGTACTTCTTAATTAACGCCAACAAAATCATTAGCGCCGAACTCGCTAATTTGCGATTTTAATGTTAAGATATCGGGATGGTCTTAATACATTTTGAATAAAGGCTTTAATTTATTACAGCGTAGGATTTAATCTATAATTTAAAATGGTTCATAATGATCTTAAAATTAATAATTATGGGAAAAGTGAAAGCATGATATTTAAAGTAGGCGCCTGGATACGCGGTGTTTCGATATATAGGGTGTCTGGTGGCAGATTTCGAATTTCTTTTGCTTATATTTTTAAAAGTAAAAAACTTAACAGCACGAATTTTTACGTTATTTGATTTGTCCTATGTGCGGATTTGTTTACTAAACGTCTGAGTGGACAGGTGCGCTATTAATCTAGGCTAATGATTAGTGTGTCGAATATTAACGTGTCATTTACGAAATACTTCAAGTGAAAATTTAATTCGATTATGTATGTGAAGGTTCGGAGACCATGTCATATTAAGTAGCAAACAATGGCCGAGGCCCAGCCGGATGTCGAGAACGAAAGGAAACAAAGAACTCATTGCGAACATTTCGAAAAAATATTCGAAAAAAAGGCAGAATTTAAAAATCCCCGACTTGGCTATACGTCAGCTAGGGTGCCATTAAATAAACTATAGTTTTGCAGTTTTACAGTAACGTGAATAATTGAATTTATTTATATTCATGCTGAAATGTATAATAGTGATGGCAGCCCCCGACCGATAATGAAGTCAGGGGTTTTTAAATTATTTTATCTTTTTTTATCTATTTTGGTTTAAAAAATAATTTTGCTATTTATTTCAAACTTTTTACAGAGCATAGATATTATGTACCTACATAATTGTAATTGTGAATTGTGTAAACCGCATCAAAATCGGACTAGTAGTTTTGGTTTTGCTCAAACAAATGTTTCCTGTAGCGTCCCTGGTGAGTTGTCACCGTAGCACTTATCTAAGAACATTCACTAATCAAACCCAAACCCATTACTGCAAACCGCATCAATATCGGACGAGTAGTTTTGGATATAAATGGTAAGATTGGTTTGCACAAACAAACAACCTCTCACCCCAAACGCACCTACCGTCTCCGTACCGTCGTTGGTAAAAACAGCAGTACACGAATCAACACCTACGCCTAGATTGCAAACGCACTTTGCGCACCCGTCCACTGAAATGGTAAACAAATCCCCACAAAGGACAAGTCAAATTTTGTCAAAATCCCCGCTTTAAGTTTTTTACTTTTAATAATATTTGCAAAGGAAATTCGAAATCTGCCACTGGACCCCCTATATATTACAATCAAGATTCACAGTTCTGTTGTAATTACGAAACCTCTTATTACATATTATGCGATAAGGGAGGAATCGTAATGATCGCATTAAGGATAAATTAAGAGATCTCATAGTGTATTTTTTAAAATAAATGGTTATAGCTTTTTTTCAGTTTACATGAATACTTCAATGACACTTATAAATAAAAAAGGTATTTAAAATCTCTCATCAAAAATAACTTTATGTCATAATTGTTTTGACATCCATCCTTTAAATCCTTGCTATCATTATAGCGCCTCCTCTCTTCTAAACCCTATTGCGTGCCCGTCAGGGTCCATGATGATCTTTTATTGACGTTCACCATATTTTGTGAACATTATGGAATGCAAAAAATAATTAGGTATTGAGTATAGATTTGACTAGTTTTTTAATTTCCTACGAAAGCGTCACAAAAAATGTTTCATTAAAATTTGCAAAATATTAGGATAAAATGTTTCCTAAGTTTTAAAAGAATAGCTAATATCTACATCAGCTGAATTTTACTTATCGGATTTAACAAATAACATTAGTATTTCTTACTTTAGAATGGTTCGTCAATATTCAACGAGAAAATATACTAGAAAAAAAACAACTTGACGCATGTCGCCCTGACGGGATTCGAACCCGCATCCTTGGGAATCCGGCCAAATGCACTAACCAATTATGCTACAGAGACCTATGAGGACACGTCGAACTTTTCTATTATTCTATTCACCTTCCTACGGTGTTGGCCACCGTCGTTTCATCAATTTAATATTTACTACATAAAAATAGCATTGTAAAATGCAAAATTAAAAAGTTATAATAAGGTTCGTCAAGTTTGAGCAGATGTAAACGAATTGTTTTTTAAGTATAAACTAAAAACCTAGAAAAATAACATTGTGAATGAAAAATGATATCGCAATCAAAATAAACTTCGCTATAATTTCACGAAACGTGTGCTCCCCGCATCGAGGTCCCGGGTTCCCGGCGTCTTTCCGGGCCGTCGCAGCGATTTATGACGTCACGCGCCGTTAGCGCAGCGCTCCCGGTGACGTCATACTCACTAAGTCTCGACGATAGCTGCAGAGCTCGGTGCGAATTTTCATTTGATTCGAGTTTGCGGAACAAATCTTCAATCTTTGTTCTATCTTCCATTCACATGGAAACTTCGATAGATTGGAAATTTTATACCAGGTATAAAGTTTCTGCTTTGATCTATGGAAGATTATGGGGAAAGTTGTAGGTACCTAAATTTAAAGATGGATGTGATCAGCATATTCTTCACAGATTAACTATGCATTTGTTTTGAGTATCTTCATATTTCAGCCATCAGAGATAATCTCGTAATTTTCACTTGCATTTTCAGAAAAACTTTACCTTTTAATTGTTTCTCGAAATTTTAAAGCAAAGCGTTCTATTAATAATATCAAAAAAGTAACGATTTAGTTTAATCATTCAAAACTCACGCGATTGACCTGATGACGATACTCGAAACGAGTTTTGGCTCTGAAATTAGAGGACCTTGACAATTGATAAAGTATTTTGTTTTATCTAGTGAACATATTTAGGGGTTTAAGTCGAATTCTAAATTACATTTATGTTATTATTAGTAGATATTCTGAAATAAATGCTTTGATCTATGGACGATTATGAGGAAAGTGGGTAGGTACCTACATTTAAACAAGGATGTGCAGCATATTAATATCGAGTTAAGCCTCAAATGTGAATATTCACTAGGTAGTTAAATAACAGATATTATTTCAAACATTTTTCCGGAGCCCTTTGCGATGTGGGGGCGTAGGGCTCTCACCCTTGTTTATAAAAATCTTTGTGACGTCACACTCGAGCGCTGGTAATTTATGACGTCACGGGCTATTAGTGAAATGAGCCACCCTGCGCTAATAGGCTAACTATAACTGAGGGCTCCGATTGTGAATGTCATTGTGTTGGCCTTAAACACCGCAGGTTTCAACCCCTGCAAAGATTTTGCCTATATACTCGTCCTTAAGTGTTTCTGCTTACGGCAATAACATAATCAATAACTTAAACTTTAATGAAACTATTGTATGAAATGGTGATTGTAATTATTGTGTTTTTACTGTCCATCATTTTAACAGCCAAATCCTCAACAATCCTGAGGTCATTTTGGAAGAATTCGTCCTCTACCATAGCCGTCTTATTTTACTATTGTTTTAATTTTAATAAAAAAAAAACTACGAAATGTGGTCTGCAATTTCATTATTGTGTTAATGACAATGAAAACTGTCCATTCGTCATTTTATCAGCCAAAGACTTCAACATTAGAGAGATTTTTATTTAAGAGAATTATTCGTGTAGTTTACAACTGTTTATAATTTAAATTCTACTTTACCAATTAAGTCCATGGGTACACTTATAATATTGTGCTACTAATGTCGACATGTAGATCCAAAGTATTCCCTTGCATATATTGTAACTTAAATGTAAATCATTGTGCATGGAATAGACACATTCGACAGTCAAAGCTAATAGCATAAATAATCATCGCGTCATTAATCTGGCAACTGCAGAGTTAATTATGCATATGCGTGCAAGTCAAAGGTCGCGTCAAGTAAAGGTTTCCACTTAGTTACTGTCGGGAGGGGCGATGCGTTTTTAGACGTCGTCTTTCGACATTGGCGCGTTTCTAGCGATTTGAGTAAGTTGAGTTTCACTTGTTTGGTGTTTTGATTTTGACGATAAGTAGTCTCTTTTTTGGTATACGTGTAGAGAAATATCAGGCCCAGTAGTGTCCCTTGGGGAAGTTTTTCGAGACATTTGACAGTAAAAAATAATGGTATGAGTAATCATCATAGTACCATTAATGTGGTAACTGCAGAGTAAATAATGCATATACTTGCAAGTCAAAGGTCGCGTCAAGAAAAGGTTTGCTCTTCGTCACTGTCGGGAGGGGCGATGCCTTTTTAGAGGTCGTCCTTCGACATTTGGCGCTTGTTTTTTGCGCTAGTGGTTTGAGTAAGTCGAGTGTCAGTTTTGTTTTGATTAGCAGTATCTTACTTGGTATACGTGCAGAGAAATATCGGGCCAGTGGCGCCAACAACAGCAGCAACTGCAGTTTGGCAGCAACTGATGATAAGAATGAGGAAATTTAGGTAGATGTCCCCGGTACTGTGGTCAAATTCTACTTGATTGTCTATGAAATAAAAGAACTTTTATCTGAAGCGATTCAGTGTTTAAAAAAACTGGCGAAATAGAAATAATTTGCTTGAACTACTGCAATTATTAATTTGCTATCTCTTGATTTTCCTAAAGGATATAAAGTGAAAATCGAAAACAAATAACTAATCCACTTTTCAATTTAGATTTCAAGGTTTCCACTGCTAAGAACTACCAGTAACTCGCTTAATTTCCAAATCAGATCAATATATTGAAAACATTCAATCGGCAGTTAGTCAAGTTTGCCAGTAACAGGCCGTAGAACCCCGATGACTTTCCCTCTAAAGGAATGCAGAGCTCTCGAGAGTGGATATTAAACTCAAATCATGCAAGGGCGAGGGTGCTTAGCGAGGGTGCTCACAATGCACGCGTACTGCAGGAGACTGAGTGTATTGTAGCTATAGCAATGAGCAAGAGCGATAGGCATTTGTTTCAGGAAAGTTGTCGGTGATCTTTTCGCATAAAGAGTGCATTTTGTTCTTTTAAGTTTTGTGCAATAATACCTAACCTAAGTGGAGTTCTGATTGATCCTTAAAAAACAAAATTATCTCTGTTTAAATATACTTCGTCATAATTAAGCACTTTTAAATTGAATGTTTTATAGTTTTTTTTATTAAGACTAGTAATTATAATTAATTGTTTTTTTAGTTAATTATATTTTTCTTACCAACACGGGTTCTGCCTTGAATAGGCGGTACAACATTTTTGACGATTTAAAAGTTTTGCTTGATATTATCGTTCTCAAACTTTCTTGACAATAACAAGATCAATGACTAAATAAAGAAGACAATAGTTGTATAACTATATAAAATAATGTTATATATATATATATATACATCCTACAACCTTTTGCTTTACGTAAATGATAGTGTTAAGAATTTAATGATATAAAATATCATAACTAAAAAAATACTTTGGCTCCTGGACTATAGTAAGTGCAACAAACTTACAAAGCACGGTAGCCAGTGGCCGATGAGTGCAGCTAATGACGAAGCACCCTCGTGTCATCGGCATTTAGTTATAGCCTCTGTGGATGGCAAATAGTGTAAAGTAATAGGGTGGAATGGACACGGTACAGAGCTTTCTAAGTGCATGCAAGGGGCGAGCGAAGAAAAATATGCATGGAGATTGTCCCCAAGACTACCTTCAATAACATAAGAGATGTCAGTCTGTCTTCAGAGATTCATACATATCAGTAATATTACAGATTTATTTAATAGGTATTACTTGTTTATAAATAAGAGAATTAAAAATAAAATATTGATAGTAGCCCGTATGAACTGCGTTTCAGGCTTGGACGAATCCAAGGTTTCAGGCTAAATTTTATGATTTTTCATAGAAAAGTTTTCCCTCCTTTTCAATCACTAAGGATTGGATTTTCAATACGCCTTTTTCGTGTTTCTCTCAGTTAAATGCGCCAACATTTTAGAAGGAAGTGCAAATTTCAAATTCCTCAGTCTCAAATAGGTATTATATTCGTCTGTTCCGTTTTTACATATTTAGATAAAATGAGGCAAAAACGTAATTATTTGCTATGAATCATGTTCATGGTTTTAAGATATCATTATTATTTATATTTCGGAACATTTCCCCTTCATTTATTATATTATTTACTAGCGGCCGCCCGCGCATTCACCCGCGTGGTTCCGTTCCCGTGGAAATATCAGGATAAAGTAACCTATATTTTAATTCAGGCTACCTTCTTTCTGTGGGCTACATCACATCAAATCAGTTAAGTAGTTTTTGCGTGGAAGAGTAACAAACAAACTGACATACTTTCGCATTTATAATATTATTAGGATTCCTGATGTCTGAACTTTGGGCCAATAAAAATTTCTTTTTCGTCTTCTTTTTTTATTCCAAAAGTTATTATGTATGATGTCTGTCCCCGATACTACAATCAAAGTGCAAGCACCGACAACGAGGAGGGCGGCGAAGCTGTCATCGGCATTTGGGGATGCGTTTCGAGGTGTAATGGAACGGAACGGATCTGACACGGAACCCGAACTGTTGCTGTGTATTGCTGAGTTTTATTGGCATGTATGTAACGATGTAATAAATAGCCTGAGATAGTAGCCTTGTCTAAACTATAGAAGGTAGAAATCCAAATACTTTCATGCTGGAATCATTTTCGACCTAAAATAATATCTAGAGAAGATTATGAAAAAAAACCTTTCTTTTAACATAGGTACTAACTTGTAGACGTACTGAAACAAATCAGTGAACACAGAAGACATTTTTCATCGTAAAGACTTCTTTTTGGCGTGTCGAGTCTAGCTATATTTCTGGAGGACCAAACATCAGCCACCACCATAAAGACTACAATAAAGCTTTATTGAAGTGAAAACTTCTTTAGCGGCGCTGTGCACATCAGAGTTTAAAATTTTTGGGAATGGCAAAACAAATTTAAAGTCACGTCAGGACACATGACCCTGATCGAAAATTCGTAAGACCATTTACCGTTGACCTATTTCAAATTACATAAAGTTTCACACTTGAAAGATCTACGTATATTAGTTAATAAGAACCATTATATAAAGATCTCTCATTACTACCAACTTTCATATTGATGTCAGGTCAGTTTTAATGGAATTACCTGCCAAATCAAGTTGGTCTCCGTTTTCATCAACTTTTTATGAAGTTGTGGTCAAGATACAGTGGATTTTGATCGTTATTTTCGTTAAATCGGTTTTCACTTCTGCCGGCACTCCCAGAGTGTAACCCGTTGTTTTTTTTTATGAACGACGGGAAGACTCTTAGCATTCATCATACCTGATGTTAAATATTGATAAAGCTAAAGACGAAAGCGTGCCTCTCCCGTAATCCTCAATCACTGAACAACTGGCTATCTTATCTTAACTGCCGGAACACAACAATGCTGAAAACATTGTTGTTATGGCGTCAGACTTAGGTAAGATGGTGGTAGCTAGCCAGGCGGACTTACAAGTCCTACCACCAACCAAACCGAATACAAAATGTACCCCCGCTGGGTATCGATCCCGGGACCCCTGGGTCTGATACCGGTGGTTCTACCACTACACCACGGAGGCGGTTAAAGATTCTCACGGCGTCTCTTATTTAAATCAAATTAAAGATTTACAGGTATGTAAATCCAAAGTGGCTTTACCTTTCTAGTGTACGACGTTTGCATTACAGCATTTAACCAGCAGCCAAGACTAACAAAGGCAAGTCGTGACGACGGGCGGGCGGGAATTACGTTTAATTAAGGGGTCGCCAGGTGGCGCTTTCGGCGGGAAATAAGGGAAATCACAAATTTTAAAGTGGTGACTTTGTTGTTGAAGGATATTGTGGGTATTCATGGGTAATTCTTGAATTTGGGCTACTCCCCAACTCCATTGTTTGTTTGAGTGAGAGGAGGAATAAAGTAGGTGAAGTAGATCCTAATTGAAAACAGGAATGTATGTGAAAAATGTATTAGCTATTTTAAAAATTTGTAGCTTGAAATTTTAGATACTTACATAATTTAATGACAATGGTAGGACTAGTACCTATTCATTGTATTATTAAATCGATTTTGTTCACATTCAATGCCAGTGACCCGTCTCGCGAGTTCTAAAAATGTTTGTTAGATGGCTGTGCTGTGACCAGCCTAGCGAGTCCAAATGTTTTTGCATTATCTTCTTATATAAATAATACTTTGTTTTGCAACTGCTACAGGGGTAGTACAGCACCACAAAGAATCAATGTGTGTGGTGGTTACAGAAATTAACGAGATTACACAATTTGTTACAAAAAAAAGGCTCTTATACAACGGCCAAGAACTCGCGGGTTCATCAAATATATTTAGGCGTCATCAAGAGTTTGCTCAACAGCAACATTTACGGATTTTTTGAAAAAATCGTAGCAATGTATGACGAGTTAGTTAAAACATTGTTTGTTATACTAGGCTGGAAAATGTGATTTTGCGGCGAGTTACCTCTATTGAAACCCGAGGAATTCTAGGATTAAAGGTAGGAGACGCTAAATACTTTGCTGCCGACCGAAGCACACATTTTTCACCTCACTCACAATAGCGAGAAAAACTTTTAGGTTGTTTTAGCAGTCAACTTCCGGTAAAAATCTCTTTTAACTAATAAATTAGTATAAATATACCTTATTTTAGTTGTTTCACCAATTTTTGTTACCTACATTATGTCCCGTAGTTACAATAAAAATCAGCCCATACACAACAATGATTGTTGTGTACAATGGGTTCTCCGTTATCACCTCTGATGGCGGAGATCTTCATGGACAATTTTGAGAATAGGTATTTCACAGGTAATAATAACATTCTTTATTATTATCGTTATGTTGATGATATACTCATATGCTGGACCGGTACTAGACAAGAATTAGAGTCTTTCTATTCATTTGTAAATAATTTACATCCAAAGATTAAATTTAAACTAGAAGTTGAAGTCGATAATTCTATAAATTTCTTAGATTTAACCATTACACGGGAACATTGTCGTCATAATTTCCAAATATATAGAAAGCCTACACATACTGATGTAGTAATACCCGCGGCTTCCTGTCACCCTTGGCAACACAAACTAGCTGCTTTTCATTCTTATATCAATCGTCTATTGACGGTGCCTTTGTCAAATGAATCTTATATAAAAGAATTAAATACCATTTATAATATTGCCGTTGCAAATGGTTATGATCGACGGATGATAGATAAAATGGTTAAGACTAAAATTAACAAACAGATGGCTAAACTTTTATATGCGGTGCCGCGTGAACGTGTTGTTCATACTTATCGGTCAAGTATGATTTATGTAGGAAAAATTTCAGAGAAAATATCTAAAATCTTAAGAAACAACGACGTTCACGTGGCATTTCGAACCACTAACACCGTTCGACGGGCCATTTGCAATGGTAAGGAAAAAACAGAGGTTGGCAGGAAGTCAGGTGTATATAGGTTAACATGTGACGAGTGTAATTCCGTATACGTGGGACAAACTGGGCGCTGTTTTGAAACACGTTATAAAGAACATATTTCTGCCTATAGGAATGCCCGACCAGAACGATCTCATTTCGCGGAACATTTATTAGATACCGGTCACCAATTATCTGATGGGCATTCCTACGAGGTTTTACATACTTGTAATAAAAGTTTACGACTGAACGTGTTGGAACAATTAGAAATTATCAAACATAATGTTGATGGAGCCATACTTAACGATCAGATAAATGTTTCTTCCTCCCCACTTCTGCGTATTTGTAGACAAACAAACAGTGATAGGGATTCATAAATAATAAAAAAAAAAAAAAAAAAATAAATAAAAAAAAAAAAAAAAAAAAAAAACTTACATCGATATCACATATTTATATCTTTTACATTTAATTTACATTTATTATAACAATTTCCATTAATTATAACTCTGTCTCACTCTTATAGTCGCGATGCGTCACACTGGGGGCGGGGAGGGGGGGAGTGGGAAGCATTAAATACGGCTGTTTGGGGCCATTTTACTCACTCGGTGCTGAGATTGGCACGGTCTAACAACTCCTGAGGATGCTCCGTGTGTGGGCGAAACACGTGTAGAGTAGTCGGTGAAGGTGCAAGGTGTGTCACTGGGCTGCATCTGCATTTTTTCTTGCGGAATTACGCGACATATTTTTCGTTTTCTACTAAGATATGGATTTCCGCCAAGTAACGCCTGATTCTATCAAATACTTACAATCAGCAAGCGTAGCTGTACAGGCACGTTTTTACATCAAATTAACTAAACTCCATCGGGTGGCGTCTCAAAATGTATGGTTCAATCAACAATGCAAGCGATTCAATGTCATTCCAAATTATATTAATATCCATTCCAACACGACCAGTCCTGCGGCCGGTTTGGCCATACGTAAAGCTCAAAAAGTCTGGTTAGATGCGGAATCATATAAGACAGCTCTATGTTCTTCAAGTCATCTTGCGCAAGCATATGCAGACTGTATATGACGACTCTCTTATTTTAAATAGACGTAGACACTATGCAGTTTGTAAAACTCCTCGTTTTAGGCTGAAATTAGCTAGACGTCATTTTCATTTTATTTCCTCTCCTATGTACAATGAAGTAAATAAAATCATAGATATTTTTCCTTTAACTTTAAGAAACTGTAAACATTGACATGACATTCCTTCTATCCCCGCGTAGAAAACTTAACAAATGTGCAATTTTCCCAAAGCGAGGTGTCGCTTTTGGAAAAAGGTCTCAAATATAACATGTACGGTGAACCGCACATTGAACCTAATTATTGCAACATTTGTAATTTGCAAACTTGCACTTTATTTTCACGCGCCTTTAACATGCATTTAATTTATATCACAATAAATCAGTTCTATTACGGTTTGCACTCGACACGGTTGTATCATTTTGAACTCCTTTATATCATTTCCTATCAGCATCCTTATATCATATCAATATCAGAGCATATCATACATATCATCTAAAGTGTGTAGGATAACCCCTACATATTTTTGGTCCTTCGAACCTTTTTATCAGCATCCTAACTATTAAAATTTATAGTCCTTATACAAAAAAAAAAATATTATACAATCATTATAAATACGTATATTGGTTTTGTCAAAGCATTGTTATATTGTATCATCATTTTAAATATCATTCTTTTATTATTTATATTTACCTATCACCCGTCCTTTTCGACACTAAGCACGCGCGCGGATTTGTGTCGAATAGGGAATTTCATTTGTCGAGTGTATTGCGCAATTATAAAATCTAAGTTTTCAATATCAGTGAAAGTTATCAATATTTAAAAACAAGTTTAATATCAGTGAAATCGGTTATTATTACCAGTGACTTTTTCTTATAAAACAAAAACTGTGATCTAGTTAATCAGTGACTAAGTGGAAACAGTGTTTTTTCTTGGATTTGCCTTTTGCCTGTGCGCCCCAAGGCTGCACGGCAGAGACAACATCACTACCCATCAGTATCAGCAATCATCGTGAGCAGAAAAATCGTAACTGTATTACGATATCCAGTACCAGAACATCAGCAGCTATCAGTAAGCTTGTTCCATTTTTTATTAACTCATTAAGATGAAAGCTGTAATGAACCGCCAAGCAGAACTTTTGGACGGCATCAAGCAAGTTAAGTCGAACTTTAGCAAGGACTCTGACAGCAGAAAGACACCTGACTACAAATCATTCATGCAGGAATACAAAGAATTAGGTCACATGCGTCCAGCATCCATCACAAATGAGATAACGTACTATCTTCCACATCACGGCGTTGAAAAACCAGACTCCACCACAACGAAGCTTCGCGTTGTGTTTAATGCATCATCTAAGACAAGCTCTGGAAAAAGCCTAAATGATCTGATGCATGGCGGCCCCAATCTGCAACAAGACCTACAGACACTGATATTGAAGTGGCGACAGTATAATTACGTATTTACAGCTGATATCGAAAAAGCATTCCGCACCTTATTTATCAACGAATCACATCAAAATCTACAACGGATTCTGTGGCGAGAATCGCCAAATTCACAAATACAAGAGTACTGTCTCACTACCGTAACATACGGAACCAAGGCCGCTCCGTATCTGACCATGCGAACCCTAAAACAATTGGCTATAGACGATGGTGAAAAATACCCATTAGCCGCTGCCGAACTGCAAACATCATTTTATATGGATGACTTGTTATCAGGGCATAATTGCGAATCATCAGCAAAACAATTAATAACACAGCTTATTGATATTCTCAAAGGAGCAGGTATGAATCTGAGAAAATGGTCCAGTAATCAATCTTCAATCTTATCATGCTTATCAGACGATCAATTAAATTCTACATTTGAGTTTAAATGCAAGGAATCGAGAAAAACTCTTGGCCTACAATGGAACCCTGTTGATGACGTTTTTTCCTTTCATAATAAATTATGTACCGAAATAACAACAAAGCAAACTAAACGTCAAGTTTTGGCCGAAATATCACAGGTTTTTGACCCGTTAGGCTGGTTATCGCCAATTACTATCAAAGCAAAACTGTTTTTCCAAAATCTATGGAAGGAAGAAATATCATGGGACGATGAATTATCAGAAAACTATAAAAAAGAATGGTATCAGATAAGACAAGACTTATGTAATATTAATCAATTTAAAATACCACGACAAGTAGGTAATACAGAAAATTCATTTATCATTCACGGTTTCGCTGACGCTTCCGAAAGAGCATACGCCTGTACGGTTTACGTTGTATCAAAACATAAGGGCGAGCACACATCTTGTTTATTCACCGCAAAGACTAAAGTAGCGCCCTTAAATAAGAAAATATCACTACCACGGCTGGAATTGTGTGCAGCGGTTCTATTGTCACAATTAATAAAGAAGATCAGGGAAACTGTTATAACAGATGACGTCACTATTTATGCATGGACCGACTCGATGGTAGTACTTGGTTGGCTGAAAGGTGACATATCAAAATGGAAGCAGTTTGTAGCTAACCGAGTCCAAGCAATCAACGACGTCATCCCAGCATCAAATTGGTATCACGTATCATCAAAAGAGAACGCAGCAGACTGCGCGTCGCGCGGAATATCAGCTTCGCAGCTGCTGGAACACGAGTTATGGTGGTCTGGACCAAAATGGTTACTAAATTTCAAACCTGAAAACATGGGTAAAATTGATTATGAGACCCCAAACATAGAAGTGAAATCAGCACATGTAAACGTAGCCTTACTACCAAATGAATCCGAATTATTTATTAGTACATTTTTAAATAAGTATAGCTCTCTCACTCACGCTACAAGAGTGCTAGCATGGGTGTTACGTTACGTTGGTCGCGTGCGGAACGATAGTAACGTGACTCCCGCAAAAACACTGACCGTCTCAGAAATAAATAATGCATTCAATTTTATTATAAAGATAGTACAAAAACAAGACTTTGAGAAGGAATTGAATGATATCAGAAAATTAGGTCATGTTGGAAAAAATAGTAGTATATTGAATCTGAATCCTTACATTGATATCAATGGAATTTTAAGGGTTGGTGGCCGACTTAGTAACTCAAATATCAGTAGCAGTGCAAAACATCCTGTAATTTTATCAAGTAAAAATCAGCTGATCCGATTAATCATCAGTAAAGCACATCAAGCAACATTACACGGAGGTCCTAAACTCACATTATCAGTAATCAGAGAACAGTTTTGGATTATCAGCGGCTTGAGAACAGTAAAAAATCAGTTAAGAAACTGTGTTACATGCCGCAGATTTAGTAAAGAAAGCAAACATCAAATTATGGCAGACCTCCCGGAGCCAAGAGTAAACCCGTCCCGTCCGTTCACACACACAGGCGTGGACTTCACCGGTCACGTCGAACTGAAGGCTAACAAAGGACGAGGTATTAAAACTCTGAAAGGATACATAGCAGTTTTTATTTGTTTAACCACCAAAGCTATCCATCTAGAGCTTGTATCCGACCTGAGCACGCAGGGATTCCTAGCAGCGTTTAGAAGATTTATCAGCCGTCGAGGAACACCGCGGCATGTCTATAGTGATAACGGAACTAACTTCGTTGGAGCTAATAAGGTTCTAAAAGCAGAATATAAACAAATCATCAGCAGTATGGACACACAGTTTTTTGATAAAATCCAGGACATGGATATCGATTGGCATTACAACGCTCCCGCTTGGCCAAACGCTGGGGGACTGTGGGAAGCAGCAGTAAAGAGCACAAAACATCATTTAGTACGCGTGATTGGTCAACAAAAACTTACCTTCGAGGAATTCAGCACTCTTCTTCACCAAGTTGAGGCGTGTCTGAACTCGAGACCTCTCTGCGCCATCACTGAAAACGCGGAAGATGAAATTCTGACACCGGGTCACTTCTTGATTGGTTCACCTCTACTATCACGCCCACAAACTGAATCTGAAAATATTAGCATCTCACAGCGCTGGAGCCTTGTTCAAAATATGAATAAGCAATTTTGGAAAGCATGGTCTCGAGAGTATCTTCAGCAGCTACAAACACGAACAAAGTGGACGACTCCGACTCCAAACCTGAAAAAAGATGACATCGTATTAATCAAGGAGGAGAACTTACCACCTGGGAAATGGGCGCTGGCCAGGGTGTCCGAGCTGCACCCCGGTAAAGATGGTTACGTAAGAGTAGTATCTCTGAAAACTAAAAACAATAATATAAAAAGACCAATAAACAAATTAGTGTTGCTGCCAGTACAAAATGATAATACATTACTAAACAAAGAAGCACAGTCATCGGATCGAGTTCGCCGCAATCAAAACAAAGGACATTTTAAAACAAACTTTTTACATAAAATATTTTATACATTATTGTTATTTACATGCATCATGCCTAGTTATCAATCAGTTGCATCAAGTTCGTATAATATAACATCCCTTCCAGAAAATCAAACGTTATTTTTCGACAAAACATCAGATTTAAAGTATATAAGAGATGACTGGAAATTAATCATTTATTATAACATGACGACCTATTGGAAAGGAATAGCAGATATACGAAGCTATGTCGCACACATCAAAGAAATTTGTGAGGACACAAGATATCAGCATACTCAATACAGAACCTTATCATTACAGTTAGTACAACAACTTAGCGACATAGATCATTATAATAGCATACTACTGAAGAATAATAACAACAGAAGACAACGAAGAGGGCTTTTCAACGGAATAGGTGTGGCATCAAATTACTTATTCGGTGTTTTAGATGAAAGGTTCGCGCAGCAATATGAACGGGACATAGAAAAGATATCACTAAATGAAAATCACTTACAAACTTTAATAAAAAATCAAACAAGTATCATAGAAGCAGAGTATAATATTATTCAGCGAAACGAAATCACAATGAGACAGCAATTTGAAATTATTAGACAGCATATCACTAACATTACATTAGAAGTCGGCAAGGTACAAATAAGCAGCAACAACAACTTATATATAGTTTCTTCGTCCTTGGCAGCAAACGTCATCTTAGGGAACCTCCAGCGCATCCAGAGCACGCTCCTGAACACCGTGACTGATATCTACCACGGCAGATTAGATACACATTTGCTATCCCCGGGACAGTTACAGTATCAACTCGATGTCATAGCAGGACAATTAAGCAGCGATCTCGCCTTACCGATTAAACAGAACATAATGGATATTTACAAATTATTAAGAGTATATTCGAGGGTCACTACTAACTACCTAATAATAGAGATCAAAATACCTATAGTAAGTAACGAAGTTTTTGAGTTAAATAGACTTATCAGCATTCCACAAATACGAAATCATGAAATGTATCAGATTATCCCAGCAGTACCATATATTGCATATAACCTAAGAAAGGATACTGCAATCTTTTTGACAGATAACGATCTTTACACATGTTTTGAATTACCATCATCTCTTCTATGCCATTTAACACAGCCATTTTATGTCATGAAGCTTGAACAATCTTTATGTAATATTAAATACGTCAATTCTGCGGCTAACACAAGTCCTTCATTATGTAAGTCGCAAGTAAGTACTTGTAAACAAATGTGGGTCAAATTGCAAGCCGATAACACATGGATATTCACGTGCTGCGAAGAATGCAACGTCCGCATTTTATGTCCGTCAGGTGTGACAATGAAAAGGTTGACTGACCGAGGCATTATCAAGATAGGTCAAGGTTGCACACTTAAAAGCGACGAACTTACTATATTCGCACATAATCACTTTTTCAATCAGATTAATATAAATCAGCCTGTCTCCGTACCAGAAATGTCTATGCTTAATAATATCATGAAGGATACCAGCATGAATTTTACGAAATTTGAAAACCACGAAGCTTATTATCATCAATTACATAAGCAGATAAATGAGTTAAAGGAACAAGCTGAAAGTCAGTTGTCCGTCCACGAGAATCATCATTACGCAATCTACGGCAGTTACATCATAATCGTTATCATCGTTGTTGGTCTCGGTTGTATCATACTGGTACGCAAGATCAGACTCCGGTTTCTGTTCGGTGCGAGCAGCAGCCAGCAGCAGCAGCAGCCACAGCAACAGCCTCGGGCCGTGCCCGGGGCTGAGGCGCCCTTGGGGGGCGTCGTCGCCAGCAGCAGCCACGACAGTGTCAGTGAAGTGAGAGTGTCGAAAGGTCCGCGAGTGAGTGCGCGTCGAAATGTATCTAGCGCGAGTGATTCGAAAGTTGTTCCCAAAATAAGTGATTCGAATTATTCGAGGGTGTTTCCCAAACTTACTAAATTCAGACTAGACAGTGACAGTCAGTAACGAACAAGCAACTAACTTTAGTGCGTGTGGTGTGTTGCAATTAAAACAGACAATTTTAATTTAATTTTACTATTTTGATTGTTTCTAAAATCATATGTATTATTATCACCTTTTATATCATTTAATATTAATCACATTAACATTGTTTAGAATACTCTTTCTCATCTTGAATCTTCTCGGTGCGGCAATATGTACGGTGAACCGCACATTGAACCTAATTATTGCAACATTTGTAATTTGCAAACTTGCACTTTATTTTCACGCGCCTTTAACATGCATTTAATTTATATCACAATAAATCAGTTCTATTACGGTTTGCACTCGACACGGTTGTATCATTTTGAACTCCTTTATATCATTTCCTATCAGCATCCTTATATCATATCAATATCAGAGCATATCATACATATCATCTAAAGTGTGTAGGATAACCCCTACATAACATAACCCCAAAATTGACTTCATCTTTGGTGGAGGGATTAGCTGTAGATTCAGAGGTGGCTATTGTTATTAATAAAAAGGATAATATGGTGAAGGGTGTGGTTACCAACGAATTAAATAAAATTCAACCTACTAACTGTGGGGGGCCCGAGTTGCGAACAGTGAGGTCGTTGCAACAAAAAATAGATAATAATGATTTAATAGTGACAAAGGCTGATAAGGGCAATAGTATTGTTATATTAAATAAAGATGAATACATAAATAAAGTTCAGGACATAATTCATAGCGACGACTTCATTCCTTTGCGCTCGGACCCGACGACACGGTACAACACGGAGGTCAAAAATAATATTAATCATTGTAAATTTCTTTTTCCAAACGATTATTCATCTCGGCTAATCACCCCGATGAATCCACAGGCCCCTGTGTTGTACGGTTTACCTAAAATACACAAAGACAATGTTCCCGTGCGCCCTGTGGTTTCATATATAGGATGTCCAGCATATGAGCTAGCAAAAAAGTTAAATGATATTATTAAAGAAAAGTCATCATTTTATCCTAAATATAGTATTCAAAATACAGCAGATTTAATTGCCAAAATAAGGGATGTTATTTTACCTCCTAATTCTATTTTTCTTTCTCTGGATGTTGACAGTTTGTTTACTAACGTTCCCTATCAAGAAACTCTCAAAATACTCTCAAATATTCTAGAGAGAAGGCGTATTCATCCAGGGGAGGCAAACGAAATTGTGCATTTAACTAATATTTGCATGCAACAAAACTATTTCAAATTCAATGGTGGGTATTACAAACAGAAGGAGGGGTTGGCCATGGGTTCTCCGTTATCACCTCTGATGGCGGAGATCTTCATGGACAATTTTGAGAATAGGTATTTCACAGGTAATAATAACATTCTTTATTATTATCGTTATGTTGATGATATACTCATATGCTGGACCGGTACTAGACAAGAATTAGAGTCTTTCTATTCATTTGTAAATAATTTACATCCAAAGATTAAATTTAAACTAGAAGTTGAAGTCGATAATTCTATAAATTTCTTAGATTTAACCATTACACGGGAACATTGTCGTCATAATTTCCAAATATATAGAAAGCCTACACATACTGATGTAGTAATACCCGCGGCTTCCTGTCACCCTTGGCAACACAAACTAGCTGCTTTTCATTCTTATATGTATCGTCTATTGACGGTGCCTTTGTCAAATGAATCTTATATAAAAGAATTAAATACCATTTATAATATTGCCGTTGCAAATGGTTATGATCGACGGATGATAGATAAAATGGTTAAGACTAAAATTAACAAACAGATGGCTAAACTTTGAACGTGAACGTGTTGTTCATACTTATCGGTCAAGTATGATTTATGTAGGGAAAATTTCAGAGAAAATATCTAAAATCTTAAGAAACAACGACGTTCACGTGGCATTTCGAACCACTAACACCGTTCGACGGGCCATTTGCAATGGTAAGGAAAAAACAGAGGTTGGCAGGAAGTCAGGTGTATATAGGTTAACATGTGACGAGTGTAATTCCGTATACGTGGGACAAACTGGGCGCTGTTTTGAAACACGTTATAAAGAACATATTTCTGCCTATAGGAATGCCCGACCAGAACGATCTCATTTCGCGGAACATTTATTAGATACCGGTCACCAATTATCTGATGGGCATTCCTACGAGGTTTTACATACTTGTAATAAAAGTTTACGACTGAACGTGTTGGAACAATTAGAAATTATCAAACATAATGTTGATGGAGCCATACTTAACGATCAGATAAATGTTTCTTCCTCCCCACTTCTGCGTATTTGTAGACAAACAAACAGTGATAGGGATTCATAAATAATAAAAAAAAAAAAAAAAAAAAAAAAAAAAAAAAAAAAAACTTACATCGATATCACATATTTATATCTTTTACATTTAATTTACATTTATTATAACAATTTCCATTAATTATAACTCTGTCTCACTCTTATAGTCGCGATGCGTCACACTGGGGGCGGGGAGGGGGGGAGTGGGAAGCATTAAATACGGCTGTTTGGGGCCATTTTACTCACTCGGTGCTGAGATTGGCACGGTCTAACAACTCCTGAGGATGCTCCGTGTGTGGGCGAAACACGTGTAGAGTAGTCGGTGAAGGTGCAAGGTGTGTCACTGGGCTGCATCTGCATTTTTTCTTGCGGAATTACGCGACATATTTTTCGTTTTCTACTAACAATGATTTCATCTAGATAACGACTATTTGACAAAACATTATTCATATTTTTCAGGATTATGAAAAAAATACCAGCCAGATCTTCGTAAAAACTTGACACTGGACCACACTTGAACTATGTTCTTTCAGATAAAAGAAGAATTATTGAAATCGGTTGACAGCTGACGACGTTATGTTAAAACATACATAAAAAATATACAGTCAATTTGACAACCTCCTCCTTTTTTTGAACTCGTTTAAACATTCTTATAACAAATAGTTTTTATGATTCAAGGCACATATATAATAAAACCAAAATGGAGTATTATAATTCATTCAAAGTTATTTAAAATAAGAATAAAATGTAACATAAAAAGTCAATAGTGCAACAGCGGAACGCATTACGTAAATAACGTACTAGCGGCCGCCTTCGGTTTCACCCGGGTGGTTCCCGGTCCCGTGGGAATATCGGGATAAAAAGTATTCTATGTTTTAATCGAGGCTGTCTTCTAACTGAGTGCCAAATTTCATCCAAATCGGTTTAGTGGTTTTTCGTGAAAGAGGAACTAACGAACAAATTGACATACTTATGTTGGGCAAGTTCAGACGGTTAGTCCATTTGGGTAGGCTCGAAAAAGTGAAAAAAAATGACATTTCACATTCAAAATATTCTTTTGTATTTTGCGACACCAATAGTTTTCACAAATTGACAATACGGAAACAATTTTTGAAACTTTCCAAGAAAAATCCATTTTAACGTCTTGCAGTCGAAGTTGTTCCGCCATTATAATATATGCGAAACTTTCCCCCCACGTCCATTGTATGCCGAATAAAACTACAACAGTAAGATCGTTATATCTCAGTTCAGTGAATCCGATTGGAATTTAATATCAGCTCATTGTAAATCTCGGGAACCCATAACTTATTTATAAGATGAAACCCCGCCGTTCGAAAGCCATATATCATTCCTGGAGCCGCTAGAAATCCTTTCATACCGTTTACAATGGCCTTATATTCTTTCTATGGAGGCCCAGGTTTAATTATTACTGAAATATAACGGAAGGAGGCTTTAAAGTTTGCAATTGTTGTAGAATATATGATGGTGGGCTTGGATTAGGGACTGCTTTGTTGAGATGTGGATTTTAGGTGTATTTTCGGTCTAGTTCCTATATGTGTTGCACTAACAATAACATTTATGAATTTTAAATATAAAAATATGGGAAAAAATCAACTCGTCCACAAGTGAATTCTCAGAGGGGACTCGAACCCGCGACCTTTGGAAATCCGGTCCAATGCTCTTACCACTGAGCTACCGAGACTTGCGGACCATCGTCTAAATTCTCCAATACTTTTATATTTTTAATATGCTCTAGGCTAGCGTTGTCACATCAATGCCACAGAATACTTAATAGTACAAGTCAATGCTAGGAATATCCTTGCATTCGAAAGAAACATATTTAAGATGCAACAGCCAATAATTTATGATTTTTGATTTTTTTATAAAAGAAATATATTAATATATAATAATTCACGCCCTATCTGAGGCGGTTTCCTACGTGAGCGATTTGATGCTAACGCGAAAAGGCGCGGTGCGGTGGATAAACTATAAACATTCGATACCTATTGAAGTGTCCTATGTGACCAAACGCAGGTTTCTATAGTCCCGGAAAAAATTACATAATTCACTTGTGGCCGAATTGTTTTTTTCCAATATTTTTCTATATAAAATTTATCATAAGTATAAAAATAGCATTGAAAAATGCAAAATTCAAAAATCATAAATTAGGTAGGTACTTAGGTAACAGTTCTTTATTTGTTTCTAGCAAATGAATTTAATTCGATATTCTTTAAGCATGCGATGTAGAGTGAATTTTAATTAAAAGTGCTCTAATTCTTCGACACGTTGGAAAATTAAGGGAGCGTGGACCAGCATACAAAGTGTTACAAATACTGCAAGCTCATGTTAATGAGACATATAACATGTTTTTTTGAGACACATTAATAAATACTACCAACCTACTTAAGGTGGTACGACTTCTATACAAACAAACATTACACAATTATTGGTTCATCATACCCTAATAAATTAATAATACATAAATACATGCGCAACTAACTTGTTTTAGTTATTTGTTTGCGCGAAATAATAAAAAAAATGTACATTCATACATAAAACACGAATATACTAATATCTTTTAATTTCAATATTTCTACGTATGTGTGTGTGACCCATCGCATTTATATAGCTCATGTATGAAAGTATATTTTTTTTAATAAATTCGCGCAAACAAATAACTGAAACGAGTTAGTTGCACATGTATTTATGAATTATTAATGTATGATGAACCAATTAATGTGCAATGTTTGTTTGTATGGAAGTCGTACCACCTTAAGGAAGCACCGTTGGCGCGAGCACTGCGCACTCTCAACCTTATAGCCAATAATACTGACGTGTTCTTTTGTTCGCTGAGTGAATTCATGCGAGCGGCTATGTTCATCATTTGTTATAAATTGAATTATTAAATTGTATTTTTGAAAATTATTTCCTTAATTATATTAAATTGTTATTATTTGTTAAATTAGTTATTTGTTATATTATAATTTATAATATTTTGTTGAGGAATGATAATTTTTTTTTTGAATAAATTGAATATAGATTAATAATTTATAATGGCAAACACAATTATGTAATTGTAATTAAATTATTGATTAAATTAATAGTTACTCTATTGTATTGGGTTAATCCTGTAATAATAGATGTAAGTGTGGAAATAAATAAATAAATAAAAAAAATTGCTCTGTAATTCCGAATAGAGGTAGGGTACTTTGAACATAATATGAATTGCTGAAGTTAGCGCTGAAATATTATTACATTATCGAAAAAGTAACAATTAGCGTTTGAATAAAAATCAAAGAGTTCTTAAGCGTCGGTAAGCGGGTTCCCTGTACGTAGACAATATCACATACTTACATTGATCTAATTCCGACGTAACTCGAAGCTTAGGCACTTCTCTTTTCAATACCTTTCAAAACGCGTCCCGATCACAATCCCAATCAAATGTCAAATAGTGACGGCCTGAAGTATGTAAATATCTTTCAAATGACGAATTGAAAGGGATTGCGATAGATTTTATAATTAGACAATTAGCCTCCTGTTCATGTTCTATTATTTGTGATATAAACATTTTCTATATCTACTACTTTTTTTTAATAAAGCACCCTAAAATAATTCTACTGGGCAACCGGGGAGTTCCCCGACTGTACCTAGTACCTAGATAGGTAGAATTAGATTACGCTAGTGTCGGCAGCCGTGAGGCAGCATCACATTGCAGCCTCCCTCAGCGTACATTTTATATTAACACGAGAAAGCTCGAGCACTGGAAGTGACTATACTTATATTTCTATTAATTACCCGTTGAAATATAATTTTAGAGGTAGACAACCGATTGTTTTATTACACCGGTGAGACATTTCGTTCAACATACCTGATGTTTAGTAATGATAAAGCAGATTTTTTTAGTTTTTTTTTTTAGTAAATACTGGGCAGGCATTTGACCACCATCGTGCTTAACAAACAGGATGTGGTCTAAGGTGTTGCATGCTTGCCCAGGAGATGCCTATTCACTCTCGCCTTGAAGAGGCCAAGGTTGTAGGAATCGGGGAACACATGAGCAGGCAGCGCAATATGGAAACGAGCCTCTCCCGGAATCCTCAACTCATGAGAATGGATTTCTGAGAAAGAATTAAGTACTCTGAAACTCAGACAAATTTTACGGATTTTTAAACGCGCGTGTATTTCTCTGTTAAGATGCACGTCAGATTCTTAACGTTACGTTTTTATAAAGCACTAGCGGCTGTGCGCGGTTTCACCCGCGTGGTTCCCGTTCCCGTGGGATTTTGGGATCATTTATAGCCTATGTTACTACTTGGGGTCTAAGGATTCTCTATACCAAGTCAAAATCGGTCCAGTAGTTTTTGAGTTTATTCGTTACATACAAAAATACAAATCTTTCCTCTTTATAATATTAATATATAGTTTAGATTTGATACGCTATGCAAATTATTTTAATATTGAGATGGGATGCGTTCAATAAAAAAAATTAAAGTTGAATAAACTACTTGTCTTATTAGTTAAACATGGGCAGTTATAATTTTTGGAATGAAGCCGGGTGGTACTTTAACTCCCCCCTCCATGGCCAGAGTGGGGGTACCTCAGGGCTACCTATTTATTTATATCACTAAGGGATAAGTTATGGAGACATGTTGATTTTATTTCAAGTATATTTTATAGTTTAAAATGTATCACTTAAAAAAGATCCAAGGTCTGATTATTTTGGGACATATCCAGTAGTTTAGTACGTTAAACTATACAACCCTTGTATGCCGCTGGCTTCGTACCCGACCTAGATTTTTTTATTTCACTAAAGAGAGAATGAAATTGCTCGCAGTAGGCTTGTGTATTTTTTATTTTTGCAGAGAAACACTTTTTGCTTTCGTATTACTCGCTTGTTACTGAGTCCGGAATCACGGAATGTTTTTCAGCTATCATCCTGATGAAAGTGAGTGATATAGCTTGTTTGGAGATACCTACCACTTTATTAGCTTTTTTTTTCTTTTATTTTGATAAAAGCGAGAGAGATTTTCGTTACTTACAAAAGAAGAGAATTTTGTCGCCAAGAATTCTTTTCCTCTATTATCGTCTGTTACTTTAAATGTCACGTAAACTTGATTCATATATTTTTTTTTATAAAAGAAAGAGTTTGTCTCAGTCAACATTATTGTATTATGGTCATTAGGTCTATGGTTTTTCAGAAAACTTATCTCACTTAGAACTTCCAAACCCATGCTGGACTGCGAGCGAAAAAAAACATAGAATGCCCTAGCTGCTCGCTTCCCAGTGTAGATAGTAATAACCTGTCAAACATATCCGCACATTACCTACCTTTGCAACAGCAACACGACAGCAAAAATCGCGCGATAATTGCTTTATCAACAGTGCGGCCTCTACCGAACAAACGATGAACTACAGTGTGCATTTATTTAGTTCCTGTTATTGCTACGAAATTGTTTTTGGCGCTAGCGTCGCAGCAACACGCGGCGTCTCACTCTCGCACCTAGGTAGGAGCGCGAGAGAGTGAGACGCCGCTATACGAACCATCAGCTAGCGATTGGCCAGCAATCACATACGTAATACCATTTTTATTTTTACGTTTAGTTGATATTCAAATGCTTTGCCAACGCCGCAACGTGTAGGTTTTTATGAATGTTTGTAACTTTCTAATTATTTCAAGATGCATTATTTTCTACATATCGATACAATATATTCCTAGGTATATTTACCCTACTAGATAGTCGCAGACGTCAAGGATGCAGGCTGCCAGCTGGGGCAGAGCATGGGACCCCCTGCGGATATCCTGCCTGGCTGTACGCACCACGAACCCGACGAGCTTTCTTTGAACTTTATTCCTTGGTAATAGGGAAAGGGTTGCCTTTTCCTTTCAGTGAAAAGTGAATGTCTGATTTAATATTTTAAAAGTTTCGGTAGTAACTGTTTGATCTAAAAGCAAAAGTCTGACAATAGTTCCATCAGTTACAGAATAGGTTTGCGAAACACTATTAAAGTTGTGAACCGATAATAGTAAATTGTTTTGTTGTAAATAAAAAAGGACATTATTTTATCAAAATAAATTTTAACGATACCTTATTATTTACAACTGGATAAGTGTTTCTCTTCACATGAATTTCCATGTGCTTTTCTAATTTTACTTTCAAACTGATATAATAAATAAATATTCGCATACAATCACACCAATTATCTAGTCCCACGTTAAGTTTCATGAAGAACTTGTGTTATGGATACTAGATAACGGATAAACATACTTATATACTTTTTTTTGTAAATACATACCTACATATTAAACACCCAGACCAAGACAAATAGACATGTTCATGCACACAAATATTTGTCTTGTCCGGGGATCGAACCCGGGACCTCAGGCGCAGAAGGCGGGGTTAGTACCCCTGCGCCAAACAGGTCGTAAAAGTTTAATATGTTTGTGATAAAAACTGCGCCGACAAACAAAAAGACTATTTTTTGTAATATTGTAATGGATTATTAAGAGTTGAAACTTGAAAGTCCCAGGCTGTAATAAGTCGCAATAGGTGTATTGGCTTAGCTGTCATCTAGTCAACACAGTAACACTAAGTATTTTTTGTAATATTATAAAAATATATAAATATTATTAATGGATATTAAGGGCATGCACACAGAACAAGGAAAAAAGTTGCTTTTTCTGAGGGCCTGTATCACAAGCTGAAAGTAAGTTCATCCTTGCTATTCTGAAAAAAGTAAATCACTTCGAAAGTCACTAACTCACAAATCATCTCACCTGTCATTGTTTTGGTGTAAAAACTTGGACGAATTAACCAATGGACACGAAACCCGAGAAGAATGTATGAAAACACGATCAACCAATTCTTGCGGGGGTGAGGGGCGATTACTAATGTCAAATAATGACAGTAGTGCTTGAAGTAATCGATAATTTTTTTATCGATAAGTAAGGAGTGAATGAATGAACCTATTGAGTTTAATAAATCATGTGTGTTTTAAAAAAAATAGTAAGTTAATTGTTTATTTCGTGGAAAAATAAATAGCACGATAAGTAAGGAGTGAATGAATGAACCTATTGAGTTTAATAAATCATGTGTGTTTTAAAGAAATTAGTAACTTAATTGTTTATTTCGTGAAAAAATAAAAATAACCTAATAATATGAAAATCTCATTTAAAAAATCCCTCAAATTCATAAAAACTATACAATATGGTTTCCAAACGTTTGTGTTTGGGTTTTTTTTGTGAAAAATGGGTAGATACATGCAACCTGATACTAGTACTGTACTGATAAGGCTTAAGATGGAAGCGCGCCTCTCCCGGTATCCTCAATCACTGAGGAACTAGCTATCTTACCTCTAACTGCCGGAACGGACTTGGATAAGATGGTAGTCGCTAGCCAGGCGGACTTACAATTTACTTACTAACACTTTTTAAGTGAGTAAAAAACATAAATATTTGGTTTATATAATAATATGATTCATTATTTACATTAACTTCTTCAATCACTCGAGCTTTTTTATATAAAATAAAATATGGGTAATTAGTTCATTACATAACCATTGTATAGGACATACACAATAGCAACCCCTCCATAAGTGTTTAATTTTATAATCGATTGCAATCCCTTTCAAAGGTCAAATAGTTGTGGCGCGATGCTATGTGATGCGATGTGAATAATATGTACCTTTTAAATGAAAAATTTGAAGGGATTGTGATAGACTTAAAATTAGACAATAAGCCCCCTGTGTGCTTCTCGAGCTGTGATATCTCGTATGCGACATTTTTTTTGGAGCCAAAAATCTAAGTACACTAAAACTTACTGAAAATAACCATCGACATTATAGGATTGTCAAAGATCGTTGAGATTAAAACATTTTAATTTCAACTCTAGTATCCATTTACATTTAAGAAATATGCATATTTGTAAGAAAAAATATAAACTTGTTTTCACTTTATTAAAGACCTCAAATTTACGCCATCGTACAAAATTAGCACAACCTAAACCTAAATTAGAAATAGTAGACTAGCGTTTGGATAGAGTATGGTCTAGCATACGCTATGACAGTTTTAAACAACAAACTCCCAGAAGTTATCAACAAAACATCGCATATAAATTACCTATATTTAAGAAAAAGCTAAGGCAGTATCTTTCTAGCAACTACCAGCTGAAATACTAATTGCAAGAATATTTCAACCAATAGTTTATTGTAGTTTTAAGATTGTTTTACTTGAATATAATAAAACGATTTTAAAATTAAAATATTATAAGATTAAAAATTTGTATAATATAGCTTACGTACATACATAAATATAATTAATTTTATTCTTGCTGTGACCTAACAAGATCTATGTTAGAAACAAATAATAAATGTAACCACCATTTATGATAAATTTTAACAAGAAAAATATTGGAACAAATGAACTCGGCCACAAGTGAATTTTCAGATGGGACTTTGGGAATCCGGCCCACTGCTCTAACCAATGAGCTACCGAGTTTTGCGGACCACTGTCAAAATTCTCCGATACTTTTATATTTTTAATACGCTGTAAGAATATCCTTCCTTGCATTCGAAAGAGAAAAAAAACAAATGTTTAACGATCAATATTATGATGCGACAGCTAATAAGTTATGATTTTTTAATTTTTGCGTTGTCAATGCTATTTTTATACTTATGATACATTTTAAATGTAAATGTACAACACACCATGATAATGTACAACATAAGTCTAATACTAAAAAACAATACCGTGACTGACTTACAGGCAAGGCAACGCACAGCCCAAACGGCTAAACCAATTAAACTGAAATTTTGCATACAGGTTCTTTTAACGATGTTGGCGAACACTAAGAAAGGATTTTTGATATTACCACGGGAACGGGAACCATGCGGGTGAAATAAGCAAAATTTTTTTTAAGTTTAAAGCTATATTTCAAATATAACGAGCTCAAAGTTCGTAGGGTTGCGTCGTTTAATTACAGAGTTCCTATAGCCATCTTCTGGCCTTAGATGTTATCTAAGACCTGAGTACTCGTCCATGTTATCTCCCTGCGTACCGCTTCCACCCAATTCTTCTTGTTAGGGGTTCAACTGTAAATCTGAAATTAATTTAAATAGTTCCTACATTAAAATTGGATTCGTTCGTTCATTTGCATATATCGATATGTTTATCGATATGTTCAAGCCCTATATGACATAAAAATGACAATTGAATGAATGAGTGATACATATAACCCAACCAAATTACTTATGCAATATCTTTGAAGAATTTACATGTACAATGATTACTTTTTGAAATGACGTATTACATTTTGTTTACATACCAAATTTTATTAATTTTTCGAAAAATTGCTGCTCTAATAGATTAAAATTGTACTTACGCGTGAAAAGAATAATTTTTTGATTGTCCGGTATGATTTTTACAAATTAACACAGCGCATTTACCCATTTTTGAGATAATGTTCCACTTCGAGATCTCGCGTCATACTGACAACGCCATATTGCTTACTGTGTCTAAAAGGCTCAGTAAGTGACAGAGGGGTAAAGGCGAACGCGGTCCTCGTTACGCGTCCAGTGGTTAATTCGTCCAAGTGTAAAAAGGATGAAAGATAATATGGAATGAGTGCGAAAAGGATAGATAAAATAATTTAATATTTATTTAAACATTTTAAATCATGTTCGACCTCCTTTAAAAATATTTAGTATTCTATCTATCCTTTTCTCACTCATTCCATATTATCTTCCAAAACAATAAATAAAATAAATTAATAAATACACAGGTGAGATGATTTATAAGGTGAATTTTGAAGTAATTAAGTAAGTAAGTATTGTGAATAAGTCGCAGAAGATGTATTTTGTTCGCCGTCGTCCAGTGACAGTCATATCAGTGCACAGTACAGTGGACTCCCCACGGATGTCCGGCCCGCTGTCTCCGCATCATAATGCTGTTTCAGACTTTACAGGAAGGCGGGATACTGTACGTCATTTAGGGTTATTGGCTATTAAGTTACATAGATTTAGTTTGAAATTGCTGGTAGATATGGAGTTAGTTTTAGTGGGATAATGAATATAAGGTATATAAACGTAATGACACATTAATATAAGTTGGAGGTATTTATTTGCATGGTAATAAATATAAAATAAATTATAATATCATTGATGAAACTAATTCAACCAGAAATTAGATACCTAATATTTAGATTTAAGAATTATTATAAGTGGGTGTGGATGTGATGATATGGAATGCAAAATAAGGAACTTATATTAGTTTGCGAAGTGATCCTAATAATTAATACATAAAGAAAGAACATGTTTTCATTTATGTTTGTTGCTAATTGGAATATCAGACATGCTGTACAAAATAAAACTTAAATAAATCTTATCACTGAAAAAAGTAAAAAATCCCAAAAATGTAAACGACATTCGAACAAGAAAACTTATAACTTGTGTTTAAACCAGACAATTGATGCACACAGTTTAATTGATGCAAAGATAAATAGCGAAATAGAATTTAAAATGAAAAGGCGTTTTCGTCAATTAATTAAACAAGGAAAGGGCTCGACCTAAATAATATAGAAGTCGTTAGGGACGAGTGCAGTCGAACCGTCATTATCTTCAGCCGGGCGCGGTCGCACTGATAGCGGGGTTAATAAATGTCAGTACGAAACAATGTAATAACATGAGTCGACATTGCGAGGCTACCTCGCGAGGTATTATCAAATCTCTGCAGAATACTTAGCTCTTCTTAGCGTCCCATGACGCTTGCAAGCGGCAACGTTCATCGCAATCGCGAAGCAGCCTTGCAAAGTTGCAATGATACGATGCACGCCATTTTTTTCTTTATAGTTATTTGCCGCATTTTTTCTCCTAGTTACGTGTTTACCATACCAGTCATGGCTTTTAGGAGGTCTACTCTAAAAAACCAAAATAATCCGACGAATGTTTAGTCTCGAGACTATTTTGGTTTTCCGATTATCAGTGTCAAAAAGGTCTAATACTTAAATCAATAGACCAAAATCACAATCTGTTTTGAGGGTTCCAAATGACGATTAACCAAAATTTTGTTTTTTTTTTCAGTTCGTATATTAAGGATACATTATCAAGTTTTAGTCCGTAATTTTCTAACAACCTTCAATGTAAATACATTGAAGACTTACATTTAAACTTTTAAAAGTAATATACCCGCTGATACTCAGTCCACACCCTTAATACAAACGGATATCCTTTTTATTTTTTAGACGAAGCAATTAGAACAGAAGGGCCCTTCAAAGGGTGGGTAAATGAACCTAAAAGAAAATAAAAATCGTATTGAGACAGAGAAAATAATTTATCAATGCGTAAGAGACCTCCCACTCTTGATTTACGGAAAATTGCACTAAGGTTAAAATAAATGATAGGTAAGAGATTCTGACGAATATCTTCCGTGCTGAACTGGCAATCAAGGAAAAACTTAGAGAGAAAAAATATAGTATAAGCTTATTGATGGTAAGGAAGCAAGCATATCATTGAGGTATGAAATAGTGTCGTACGAATATTCTAAAATTAATACCTACTATAAATTCCAATGGCTTGATTGGAGAGCAAACTCATTATATGTAAAAAAAAAACATATGTTTCCGTACAACATTTAGACCCAGCCAATGGTAAATAGGGCACTTGTGAGGCTCTGCCAACACTAGAAGGGATTTATGGCGTGAAACTATGTATTTAAATCTTTTAATAAAGCTTTATATAAAAGTACTAATTGGTAACTTGGAGTATGACTTATTAAGGGAATCCTGCACGAAATTCCGAAAATTATGTACTTTTTTAGTGAGTAGTAACTATGCCTTGAATTACTTTAATACATTATAATAAACAGTACATAAAGGCAATGTCGTCCAAAAACCTTTTTTTTAGTAAATCTTTGTAAATGTTACGCCTAAACCAATAATTCTCACATGAAAATGTTTGAATTGATATTACGCAGATCACTCCCATCTAAAAATTCAATGAAAAAAAAAATAGAAAGATATTAAGACATTTCTACTTATTCGCAGGCAAAAATCATCGCTCTCATTAAATAAATATGCGACTTACGAAGAAAATGTGTTATACTAGAAAAAAAGCAACTAGTCTTATGTCGCCCTGACGGGATTCGAACCCGCATCCTTGGGAATAAAACTTTTTCTAAGCTTTTATCCATGCGGTACACACTTAATGATTTGAAACTATTATCAGGTGCGTGCAATGCAATTTGAAAATTCTATTAAAGCACAAAATATTTTATCACAGTTAATATTCGATTCCACCTTACCTTCAAATCCTACATTTATTTACATAAGTCTAAATAAATCTTCTGCAAGTCCGCTGTCGATATAAGCTCGTCGAACACGCCGCTTAATTGTCATATAAGCCGATGAACTGTAGTCAGATCGGTTTGGACTGGTTTCGATTGTATCCGCACTGTAATATACTAATCGTTTTGCAGGAACGATGCAGTTAGTGCAGGTTATGGGATCGGCTATTGAGAAAACTTAAAGTAAGTGTTAGTTTTCACTGCGTAATTACTATCTAGTTATTTACCAGTGACGAGTGGTGAATATTTGCAGATGGGAAGCCAGAATATACTCGTAACAAGATTTCCTGAAATATACTTAACTGATTTCAAAACTCCAAAAGATGAGACCAATTCGAGAACAAACCTTTTTTTATTTTTTTATTTTTTGTTTGTCATCAGGCTACAAATGGCCCATAGATATATATATATATATACCTTAAAACTAGACATACATACTATATAAAATAACAACATTATGTAACTTGACGACCTGTTTGGCGCAGGGGTACTAAACCCGCCTTCTGCGCCAGAGGTCCCGGGTTCGATCCCCGGACAAGACAAATATTTGTGTGCATGAACATGTCTATTTGTTTTGGTCTGGGTGTTTAATATGTATATTATGTATGTATATACAAAAAAAGTATATAAGTATGTTTATCCGTTAACTAGTATCCATAACACAAGTTCTTCGTGAAACTTAACGTGGCCTAGATAATTGGTGTGATTGTATACAATTATTTATTTATTTATTATTATTTTTATTTATGTAACTTAATTATTTTACACGTAAAGACGGCGGCGACGTGTTGCGCATTGCGGTGTCCGATAGCCGACCCCGAAACCGCCGGAACAGGACACCCTTCGGCCAAAAATCTTCCTAACGTTTATTTTTCAATTCTTTATAACGTTTGTATCATTTCAATCAGTTAAGCCGTCTTCGAGTAATCGGTGAATGTACCTACCTAAAAAAAAATAGCGCGATGATTTGATAACCTCCTTCGATTTTGAAGTCGGTTAAAAAAATATAATGAAATACTTTATCGCACACTTAGAAAACAAAACAAAAAATGTAAAGAAAAAGAAATAGGAAATATACAAATAGGCGGCCTTATTGCTAAGTAGGAATTGCCTTCAGGCAAAAAGTGAAGTAAAACAAAGTTTCGATGTAGCAAACTTAAATGATCTATATAAAAATATAAAATATCTTTATCTATATAAAAACAATTTAATCATCATCAGCTTTTTGACATCCTAAAGCTCGTTAAAGCTCGACATTGTTTCAGTACCAAACTTTTCTTATGTAGAAATACATTGAAAGGATAAAACCAACTTATGGATCAATTTTTTTTGTGAACAGTTAATTTTTTTGGGTTCCGTACCAAAATGGTAAAAAGGAACCCTTATGGTGCGACTCAGTCAAGTCTGTCTGTATGTCTGTCACAGCTCGGTATATCAAGAACTACTAATGCTTTTTTTTATGGACGACTTATCTCCGAAGTTTACATAGAGAAATCTGAAATTATTTTATGTGTTAGAAGTCTATGTCAAGATTACATGAAAAATAAAACGATGTCTCTAAATAGCATACTTTTTCAGAAATCCTTAAAAAGTGATTTTATACTTATTTGGTTTTGGTAACTAACCATGGCCTATGTAATCCACGGCCTATGTATTGGGACAATATAATAATATGATAGTACGGAACCCTTGCTTCGTGAGCCCGACTCACTCTTGACTGGTTTTTTAATATTCCATCAGTATACGTTCGCTTTGCAGCGAAACAATGAAAATGTAAATTCAGTTAATTCTACGCTTTTCCATCAGTACGTTTGGAGCGGAATCGGAAGAAAATCTTAATACAGTTTACACTATGCGCACAAGTAATTATCTCTACATAGTTACCATTAATAATCAGTAGCTTTATATACCAATAGTTTTTAATTCGTAAAGGAGGTAGGTTTTAGTAGCAATTTATATGAAAATCAGTACAGCACCCCAAGCGGTTACTATACCATTGTAAAAATAAAACTATTTTTGCACTTAGCTGCACAGTTCAACAATAGATGCAACTGTGCTTAGTTGCTAGCTAGCCTTGTCCTCATCATATAGCAAAAATAAAGATAATTTTACCTAGTATTATAATGTATTCAGGATACCAACATGACGTATAACGAAAACTATAAATACATTTTCTCGTATTCACGATACTTCCTATCTACAGTATTTTCAAAAAAACTCTTTAAAAGCTATAATATGCAACTGTAGATCTATAATTACTTTTTCGTAAAATAAAAAATAAACATTTCAAAATAAATATCGCAGTACACTTGCAAAGAAAATATCGCTGTTTAGTCACAGACGCGGCGTGCACGTTGTACAAACAAAAGACGAGCGCGTGCCGGTGACGTGCCGTCATCCGCGATCCTCTTTTATTTCGCGTAACGCACGCTGACGTCGCCTGACGTCTCACGGAGGGAAGGCACATAATACTGCAGCGGACAGGCGAGCGGTGTTGAGCAAAACAGTTGCTTTTCCTTTTAGTTTCATATTCTTTTGACAATATAACAATGTAAATAAACTGTATTATAGTCAGTCGACCAATAAAATAAAAAAAACCTTATTTATTTGCTTTAATAATGTAAATAAATAAACAAAATAACAACGTAAAGTTAAACCCTGTCCAATATTTAAAAAAAATTGCCATATTGCAGAAAGCTTATGAACTAATCCCTTAAGTAACAATAGATCCGCGATCCTCTTTTATTTCGCGTAACACACGCTGGTCGTCGTCTGACGTCTTACGGAGGGAAGGGACATTATACTGCAGCGGACAAGACAAAACGGTTGGTTTTTCTTTTAGTTTTTAGGGTTCCGTACCAAAATGGTAAAAAGTAACCCATATAGTGCGACTCTGTCTGACAGCTGGATAGGTATATCAAGAACTACTAATGCTATCAACATATCATTTACAATAGTTTTAGATAACGTTTTTTAGAGAGAAATAACTATATTACTTTTTTTGCAAGAGGGACTGAAACATTTAAAGTGTTGTGTTGTTACTAGAGCATGTGGGGTATCATATGAAAGAGCGCTGATTGCACATTCTCAAAATTTTTTTAGGCCGTATAGTTTTCGACTTTTGATGAAAATTTTAAAAAACATCTTATTTCCGAAGTTTATATAGAGAATAATCTGAATTTATTCTATGTGATAGAAGTTTATGAAAAGATAACGGGCAAAATAAAACGATGTTTCTAAATAGATAACTTTTTCAGAAATTAAAAAAAAAGTGATTTTATACTTATTTGCTTTTGGTAATCTGACCTCTCATTTGGTAGCTGTGTAGTGTCGGCTTAGAATAGCACTACCCCCTCTCATCTCGTGGGTGTCGTAAAAGGCGACTAAGGGACTCAGCCTTCAGGAGACGGGCAGCAGCGTCTCCTACGAACTTGGCCATACTGCGATCGCCAACCCGCCTGCCAAGCGTGGCGATTATGGCAAACCCATTTTGGGGGAGGCCTATACCCAGCAGTGGGTGTTATGTGGCTGAGACGACGACGACGAATCTGACAATAATATGATGGTACGGAACCCTCGGTGAGCGAGCCCGAAACTTCGCTCTTGACCGGTATTTATCTTCTTTAACAATGTAGTTGAGGAGCCCGTGGCGCAGTGGTACGCGCGCTCGGCCTGCGATTGTTGAGGTTAAGCAACTTTCGCAATGGGCGGTCACGGGATGGGTGATCGAAAATTTACTATCTCGAGCTCCTCCGTGCTTCGGAAGGCACGTTAAGCCTTTGGTTTGCGTTTGCAGTCGTTAAAACCCACCAATCCGCATTGGGCCCGCGTGGTGGGTCATGGCCCGTTCTCCTTATCCATCCATGAGGAAGGCCAGTACCCCAGCAGTGGGGACATTAAAAATGGCTGATGGCGAACAATGTAGTAAATAGATATGACTACGCAAACTATGAGGCATTTACCACGAAATGGTTTTCAAAATTCCCTCGGAGTAATATTTCGATCATAATATTTTTATAACTAAATAACTTAACATAGGTCTCTGTAGCATAATTGATCTGTGCATTGGCCCGGATTCCCAAGGATGCGGGTTTGAGTCCCGTCTAGAAAAAAGCAACCAGTCTCATGTCGCCCTGACGGGACATGAGACTAGTTGCTTTTTTCTAGTATATTTACTTGTTTAAAAATTATCACATAAAAATAGCATTGTAAAATTAAACATTAAAAAGTTATAATTAACTTACCTTTGGATTTGACCTTAAAGGCGGCTTGATAACGGCGGCTCTGACGCCTGTCCACTTAGCATGAACATCGCTTGACAGTTTTGCATAGCCTGACCTACCGATAGACCATCATAAAATATTTTTTCTCAAACTTGCTTGGAAATTTGAGCATTATTTTGACAACCTTCTTCGAGATAAATCGAAATTGCTAAACTGGTCAAATACATGCGAGTAGCGGCCGGCAAAAGTTGTATGAAAATCCATATCTGTCGTGGTTTAGCGGCCAAATAAATTACATAGTAAACTCATATTTGTCGTGTAAATTAAAAATGGTAAGTACGATCTTTTACTCCGAAACATGGCAATCGAGGAGGTAACTTATCAAAGGATTTATTTAAATTTCGAACCGGCTTGCAAAAAGAAATCTGTTTAATGAAAAAAGAAACCATAAAAACTTTGACATAATAATAATAATAATAAATAATAATAAATATTTCCATACAATCACACCAATTATCTAGCCCACGTTAAGTATCATGAAGAACTTGTGTTATGGATACTAGATAACGGATAACTTATATACTTTTTTTTTGTAAATACATACATAATATACATATTAAACATCCAGACCAAGACAAATAGACATGTTCATGCACACAAATATTTGTCTTATCCGGGGATCGAACCCGGGACCTCTGGCGCAGAAGGTGGGGTTAGTACCCCTGCGCCAAACAGGTCGATCGACATGGAAATGTACTATTAAAATAAAAAGTTCTGCCTAGGTACTACTTAGTTTTAATTACCGCGCCTTATTTGTCAATAGTCCTATACAAGCCTTAGCCACAACTGGGCATTGATGGACTTACGTATCGTCTTTGTCTCGGCCTACTTTTACACGTTCGTCCATCAATGCCTCTTTTGCTCTCCGCTGCAGTTATGTACTAATAATAACACAATTTTCTAACTGTAGGTACTTACTTAGCACTTTCTAATCCTGGTTAAGAGAGGAAACTCCCCATTAAATGTATAAAACCATTAAGATTATTGATGAACTTTCCGGTGAGTGGCTGCTTACGAACAAAAAGTTTCAGCAATAACTAATTGATTGTTGCCATTAATTTGCGCAGATCCAAGTAACAGGAGATAGCGGTTTACAATGCAAAAAAGAAATATTATTATATTATTTATAATTTATTTTTGAAAAATTTATGAGACAAGTCAAGTTATTGTTGTATTTTTCCAGTAAAAATGTATCAGACAAATTAAGTTTTTATAATCTATACTTATAATAAGAATCAAAGTTCAGCGTGTCTGTACATTGCTTGGTTTTGCAAAAAAAATTATAGGGGGGACTCATAATTAAACAGCAGAACCAATTCCTATATTTTTTTTATTTTTTGTCTATCTGTATGTATGTCTGTGTGTTTGAATAAGCGTTACAACAAAACCACTTATCTGAGTCCACATAATTGTATTTAGATATGTTTAAAGTCCGTATCTCAACTTACCGTATGGGCTTTATTACATCAAAATCGGTCAACTCTATCATAAGTAATTACATTTTAAAGAGAGGACGGACGGACGAATTTATGTCGTCCGTATGCAGAAGGCAGAGTTGGAGTTTACGCGTCGTTCAGGTTTTGGTTGCTTTGCAAAAGTTGTTGATTTTAATTATTGAAAAATATATTCTGACGTAACTACTTACTACATCCTTTTTGCTGCTTTTTATTAGTTTAGCGGTATAGCGTGCATGAAAGATTGCGTTTTATTTATATTTTTTCTTTATTTCTAAAAGTTTTATTTCTTTTCATGTCTCATATTCTGAAAGTAACTCATAACTTGCCTTAAATGCGGGTTGAAAGTGATATGTGGCGGCCCTAGGGCTGTATTACATTTGAAAAAAGAATAGGGGGTGTCATGTCAAATCGATATCTGTAATCTCTTTGGACTTTTATTTACCAAAGGTATGTAGGCAAAGGCACAGAAGCCTATACAGCTTATTTTGCTACATTATAAAATAATTAAAATCGTAGAAACCTTACAAATTTTTTTTTAGAATATTCTGTTTGTTTTTACTTTCCTCATATTCCAAATGAAAAGTAGAGTGTTTACTTCGGGTGTATGAACCCATAACAGTCTCGAACTATCTTCGCCCTCACTTCGTTCGGGCGCCAAAACACTCGACTGTTATGGGTGTCATACAGCCCTTGGTAAACAATCTACTATTTATAAATTTTTAAGCGACGTCAAAAAAAGGAGGAGTTTAGTTCTATTATAAAATGTAGCTAAGTACGTAGGTACTGACGAATTGATAAGCTTCTCTATTAAAGGCATAAGATGCTAAGAATGTTATTAAATAGTATCATATGTTAAGTATTCTCTTTCAAAAGTAAAGAATATAGGCGACTCAACAGCTTCTTCCTTTTTTGAAGCTGGTCAAAATTACCGCCTTACCAACAATTTAGTCGGGAAGGATTGCAAACGAAGTTACGGTTTTCACGCAAACGAAGTTGCGGGCACAGCTAGTATAAAATATAAATAATAGATAAATGTATAAATATAATAAAAGTAATATAAAATATCATAAACATGTTTCCAAAATACAAGGCTGAAATTATTATTTTGTCATTATTAAATTATTCATTTGTCATTATCAAAAGATATGAGAGATTATAGGTATATATTTCCTAAAAGTAAAATAAATAGCTATGAGCCTATGACATTGTATTTGACAATCATGTTGGAATGTACATTTCTATTACTAATAAAAAGGAAAATGCACAGTAACAAAGTCTAAGCTAAGCATTAACTATTACCGATTAAGTTTTCTTACTGAACCATAACAGTAATGTATTCAAACAATCAAGCATAGCACTCTCAACGCTTACAGCCTATCACTTAATTAAACAAATTGAATATTTCGCCATAAGAACAATATTTCTTCTGTTATATTTAAAACACAAGAAAGCACTCAGTATTTGCCATTAACATATTAATGGATGAATTTATTAACGCGACTGATGACTGATGAAGATAATGTTCCTTTAGTCATTTAATTTAAGCGGAAAACTTTTTGAAAGCCTCGTCTTGCAATTATGACTTTAAAGGTGCTCTTGATTCGTGTTTACTAAAGGTGATACAAACGATAATAAATAGACAATTACTCAGTAATTTGCTATTTATTTTTTTATATAGAAAAACTCTAGAAAAAAATCGTCACAGCTCATAAGTAATTCTCAGAACCCACAACCTTCGGGTGGTTTATATTCCTAAACTTTACTATTTGGTGTATGTGTATGCAAATTATAGCTTTTCATTAAAAATATAAATTGAGTGAAAAAGTTATGGACTTACGAGCACAGATTAGATGACAGTTAATACGGAACTACGAATTAATTCTGCATTTTGAAAGCAACGGCGATAAACCTACCAAGTTCAAAAGTGAAACGAAGTTTGCTCGGCGGCTTTTCGTATTATTTTAGTTTCACAGAAAAAAAACAAGAGTTTTTTCGTCGTATTGGCAGAACGAAATGAACCTTTTTTCGAAACTTCGCTTCCAATGGGCTAGTACTTTAATTTTGTTTAGTATTAATATTGACGGCCCCGATAGCGCAGTGATACTGATCCTATCTAGTGCACTTGGGTCGGGGATTCGATAATAAAACAAATATTTATGTAATGAACAAATATATTTTTGACCTTTGTCTGGGTTATCCTAAACCTAATTTATTTATTTTAAAGGCTGGAAAAAAAGACGGTAGCTGAAGGGAAAGTACTCTAAATATTGATGTAAGCAAATTTTACTCAAAGGAAACATTTCTTTATTTACAAAAATAAATTAAACTGCATTCAAAGTTTTTTAATAAATCACTTCAATCACTACATTTTGTCATTTTGGACTAATCTCACCATACGCGAGTTCAATGTATAAGTGTGTGTCAATAAAATTTTTTGAAGAAGCTATTCAGGATTAGTCTTTAAGTTAAGACACTAGTGTCTTAAGCTAAATTGTTCTTTATACTTAGACTATCGATTGGTACCATAAGAGTACAGGATGTATTTATTCTCAACAAGCCGGTTCGATTACCGGTACGGATAAGTGACTTATCAAAAATATTTGAATGCAGTTTAACTTATTATTGAAAAAAAGGAATGTTTCCTATGAGTAAAATTTGCTTACATCAATATTTATGGTACTTTCCCTCCAGCTACCGTCCTCTTTTTCCACCCATTATATTATTATATATCTATGTTAATATTATAAAGAGTAAATTTTTGATTGTTTGTTTGTTTGTTTGATTCTTCGTTTGTAACAAATAAACTCAAAAACTACGGAACGGATTTGGATGAAATTTAGTACAGAGCTAGTAGATAACCTGGTTATGAACATAGGATATCTTGAACTAATAAATGATTGATTAAAAAAAAAAAAAACTTTTATCCCGATATTAGCACGGGAACGAGAACCACGTGGGTGAAACCACGGGCGGCCGGTAGTATTGTTATAAATGCGAAAGTGCGTCTGTTTGTCCTTCCTTCGCGTCCTAACTAAGCAACTAAGCGACTTGATTTTTGACATAAAGTTAGTTTAAAGGACGGAGAGTAAATTTGACTTCTTTATATTCCGATATTCCCACGGGAACGAAAACCACGCGGTTGAAACCGCGGGCGGAAGCTAGCAACTCGTATTCGAAAAGCATCATAGCTTTCATTCAACGACTCAATGGGAGGCTACTTTGAACCTCCCTGTTCGTCCCATTTCAATTTTATTTAACTCCGATAACGAAACTGCAATAAATTAAATTAATTTATAATGTCATTGTCTTGTTCACAATACGTATGGGTTTAATTTTATTTGATATCAGTTAATTAACGTATTGAGGAGCCCGTGGCGTATTGGTTCGCGCGCTCGGCCTGCGATTGTTGAGGTTAAGCAACTTTCGCAATGGTCGGTCACGGGATGGGTGTCCAATAATTTACTATCTCAAGCACGTTAAGGCGTTGGTCCCGGCTGCATTTGCAGTCATTAAAACCCACCAATTCGCATTGGGTCCGCGTAGTGGGTCATGTCCCGTTCTCCTTATGCATCCATAAGAAAGTCCAGTGCCCCAGCAGTGGGGACATTAAAAATGGCTGAAGACGAATTAACGTATTCGGTACAATGGATGTTTGGAGCAAAGAGTCGATTTTTCGAGAATGCTAGTCAAATGTGTTGTTAATCATTCATTAAACTACTAGTTTCCGCCTGCGGTTTCACCCGCGTGGTTCCCGTTCCCATGGGAATATCGGGATAAAAGTAGGTTATGTTACTTGCCCTTTAAATTAACTTTATGCCAAAACAAGTCTACTGGTTACTTAGTAAGGGCCTGAAGGATGCGCTTGTGAATGAAAAAAAACTGCGTTAAAAAAACCGACTTCAAAAACTAAAAAGCTAAAAATAAGCCTTTTGGAGTTGGTGGCAGCCAAGACATTCTACTTTAAGCTCCTATTATTTTCTTTTTCTTGCCTTGGCTGGCACCAACTCCAAAAGGCTTATTTTTTGCTTTTTAGTTTTTGAAGTCGGTTTTTTTAACGCAGTTTTTTTTTTTTACTTTTTAGTGACCGTAATAGGCTGTTTTGTAAACTACAGCAGGGTTTTCTAGATAAGATAAGGTTTTATGTACATTATAAACAAAATTATCGTAAATACTACATCGTCCAAGTCAACAATGAAAAGCAATATATAAAAATGCTCATAACATAAAAAGTACTGGGTCAAACGAAACCAAATTTTTATGGAACCAATTGGCAACTATTCTGCATCGAACAAAAAAAGAATCATGGAAATCGGTTCAGAAATCTCGGCGTAACGGTGTACATACATAAAAAAAAAAAAAAAAAAAAATATACCAACCGAATTGAGAACCTCCTCCTTTTTTGAAGTCGGTTTGCGAATGCGAATGTTTGTTTGATTGTCAAACAAACAAACATTCGCATTTATAATATAAAAAATATATTAAAACAGTGTAATAAAGGTCTGGAGCTCTATTTTTGTTTCACTCGTCTCGAGGATTCTACTGATTTTCGTGCGACGTTCGAGTTTCCTTATTCCGTAAAAGCGACCTTGCCCGTATACACGTAGTTTCACTTTTCGCCTGTAGTACCGCCTCCCAACGCGAGCGCGCGAGGGGCAAAGCGAAAAGCGTGCTATGTTCACGCATGCAAGGTCGCTAATCGCCTGATCGTCTCCTCACTCGCGCGACGAGTGAATCAAAAATAGAGGTCCTGAACACAAATGTTACAAAATATACCGATTATGTTGTATGACCTGCCCCCTAATTGTCTAATTGCAGAATCTATCACAATCACTTTGAAAGGTATTGTGATTGTGATAGTGATTTATGGAATTGTGTAGCTTAAAGTCGCAATCCCTTTCAGAACGAATGATGTTTGAAATGAAACTTCATTTGACATTTCTCCATACATTTGAAAGATCTTTTCGTCTGTCACTTTGCTTAGACAGGTCACTTTCGATCATTCAATACCTTTCAAACGCGTCCCGATCACAGTCCCTTTCAAATGTTAAATAGTGACGGCTTGAAGTATGTAAATATCTTTCAAATGACGAATTGAAAAGGATTGCGATAGATTTTAAAATTAGACAATTAGCCCCCTGTTTTCTTTTTAGAATGTTTCCAGTGATGATCATCTGATAAAGTTAATGATATCCGTCAATTCGCCACTAATTAACAGGATCACTTTACCAAAATTCTGCTGCTATTGAATGTACAGTCTACAGCAGTTACAACTTTACATATATTTGTCTTCATCAATCGACTTTGAACTTTAAGACGTAAGCCGTTGAGTACGAAGTTGTCTGTAGAAATTTGAAATATTGTATAAACCGTACTCGTTGACAGTACCTAGCAGTGGCAAAGGGGGACGAAATATGGCAAAGGTAAGTAGGACGAAAAATCTGAAGAAAAAAAAACCACAAAATAATCAACCTATTGGTGTATTCCTAAAAGGGAAGCCGATGGGAATCGTGTTGTATGGACCTTTCGCCACTGGTACAATCGGGGAACTTCCCGGTTGACTAGTAGAGTTTTTTTGCGAAGGTTTTCCGGAAAGTACTAAGGTTAAGAAAATCATTTATTATTCAAATGAAATACATATTACTGTTCTATTATTTGTGATATAAATGTTTTCTATATACCTGTTACTTTTAATATAAAGCTCCCTAAAACCTATACTGGTCAACCGGGAAGTTCCCCGACTGTACCTGGCTTTTAGTGATAAGGCCGCCAATTGTATGTTTCTCTTTGTTTGTTTTTTTATCATTCTATGTTCTGTGTGTACAATAAAGTATAAATAAATAATTAAATAAATACGCAACAAAATTCTACCGTTGAAAGAGAGTTTATAACTATAGTAGATTTTTTTATTTCAATAGTAATTTTACAGGTGCCGAATGTTATTTTGTCGAAAAAATGCTGCTCTGCTTAAATTACTTCACTGATTATATAATCCGACTTTATCTAGAATGATACTGGCTGTAAAAAGTTCAAAACTGACTTTCAATTGTTTAAAATTGTATTGAGTTGCCTTGTCTCTATCGGTCTTTTCTTTTTTTTTGAAGTACGGGGAGACTCTTAGCCTTCAACATACCTGATGTTAAGTATTGATAAGGCTGAAGATGGAAGCGAGCCTCTCCCGGAATCCCCAATCACTGAGGAACTGGCTATCTTATCTTTAACTGCCGGAATACAACAATGCTGAAAACATTGTTGTTTTGGCGTCAGACTTAGATAAGATGGTTGTAGCTAGCCAGGCGGAATTAGAACAAGTCCTACCACCAACCAAACCGAATACAATATGTACCCCCGCTGGGAATCGAACCCGGGACCCCTCCGGTGGTTGTACCACTAGACCACAGAGGCGAATCGCTATCACTTAGGCAAGTGATAGCAAACTTCCGTCTATTCGCCGTCCCTCGGTATGCGCCCGCTGAAACCGTTATAAAATTAAATTCCCTATTTAATTTCGTAATTCGAATGCTGAGGAGGTTGGCATTTTAGGAGTCGCATTGCGATGCTTAAATTTTAATATATTTCATTTTTGTGCAACGTAGAATAAGATTGTGAAAATGTATAATTGGCATATTTTTCATTTTACAACTGTCAAATTACCTGCTAGAAAAGCTATCCAGAACTTTATGATTTTTAAGCTTTTGCATTTTCAGTGCTATTTATATCTGTGATAAACGTTTATAAAAAAAAAAAATTGCAAATAACGACTAATTTGCGTTTTCTGAATTAAGAATTTCAAGTTGAGCACGTCTTAAACCTCACTCATGCATGATTTCGTATGAAAATTTAGCTTTGAGTCTAGTTTGAGACGCTCTTAACTTGAAATTCTCAAATCAGAAACCGACCATAAGCCACAAGTTATTCTCAGACAGGAGCAGGACTCGACAGGATTACTTGCAGCCGAGTCAATTATTATTATTTCCAATATTTTTCTATTAAACTATTTTATCCAGAACTCATTAGTAGGTGCTGAAACCGGTCCTTAGTGTTTAAGCGACTGTAAGTAAGTATATTATATTTTGTGCTTTATACCTATGTATTAGTTAAGAGTATTGATATTGGAGCGGCTCAATAAATTCCCCGCGGAAATCTCCGACAATGAAGTAGAAAATTAAATACACATTGCACTCGTCGCTGGCAAATACATTCACGTTCTGCCAGGCGTAATCACTGCCCGCTGCTGCGTTTAACACTCAAAAAATGAAAAACAATTCCAATTTGTTACATCAACCGTTCGAATCGGTGCGAGACGCGTCTAGTTGCAAATATTCGTAAATACCCGCCGCGTTAGATTTTTTAAAAGGGCTTTAAAAAACCTTGGTCTCATTCGATTTAGGACGTTCTCAGGAGCAATTTAGGTCCTACTAGTGTAGACTTTTTTGTTAAGTAGGTACTTATTTGAAGAGATAAATAAAAGTAATTAACGTTTTTGTAGTTCTTTTGAATTGCAATTAGGTATCGCATTAAAATAATTTTGTAAAGTTTATAGGACTTTTAGAGACCAACAAATGTGGGGGTCGTCAGTAGGCGTTTCCTAACGCGGAGGGTATCTACGAATATGACCCTCACCCCGCGCTACTCGCCTCGTGGAATTCCAAAATTGAATTTCACTGGCTGTTTTTCATTTATTAAAGTTTTCTTTTTTATTTAAAAACATTTTTATTTTTTTTTTGATTTTTTTTAAAATATGGAAGCTATTTAGTCTGCAATCTTATTTGACTTAACACTCAATCACTGAGGAACTGGCGATCTTATCTCTAACTGCCGGAACACAACAATGCTGAAAACATTCTTGTTATGGCGTCAGACTTAAACAAGATGGTGGTAGCTAGCCAGGTGGACTTACAGCAAGTCCTACCACCAACCAAACCGAAAACAATATGTACCCCCGCTGGGAGTGGAACCCGGGACCCCTGTGTCTGATACCGGTGGTCGTACCACTAGACCATAGAGGCGGTTTAAGTAGGTAAGTAAGACGTTCTGGTTCCTTCTGAAGTTACACAATGATTCTGGTTAAAATTCAAAGTAAGAATGTTAATGCAGTAAGGAGAAATTAGCTCAGTTGTTCAATTCCGAATGTATATCTAATTATCCTTTCCACTTAGTCACTTCTGTAAGTAATGTACAATTAATTAAACAACCTGTAGAAGGGTGACGTGGGCGTTCATCACTTGACAGCTCGTCGTCCATTATTATTGCGAAATAAGACTGCAAATATAGTCTACAGGTTTTATTTACTAGCTTTAATAATCATACACTTCAAAATAATCAACGATTGAAAAGATTCAAATGGATTTGTATCGGAACGCGGTGAGGTCGGACGCCACTAACAACACGACCGCTCGACACCGTCTCAATTCTAAAAGTCCCATATGTCAACTGACATCCACAGAGCAGACCTTTGTTACACAGTGTAGGTAACCGCAATAACCCATTCTCACTCGCCTCGCCTCGTAGTTCGGCTCGCCTCGCGACATACACGCGAGCGAGAATGAGCCATAAGGCTGGCCGCACACGATACGAACGGTGCAGTGAAAGGTTACTCTGTGGAGACGCACGTGAATCAGTCGCGTTGCCCTGTGGCTCGCTTGACAGCTCGCTTGGAGGTGCCAACTACAAATATCCGAACACACCCAAGCCGGTTCGGACTTGACGTTCCGTTCATCCACGACACGGCCATCTTGACACATCACACGTCCCAGTGTGATGTACCTGAAAAGACAGAAATTCAAAAACAGCATGAGAGCTCCTCATTTCGTATCGGCCCATCCTGATTAACTTCAGGTATGATAGGGCTTTCATTTAAACAACAGTATTCAAGACTATACTAGTTTATTTACGAACAACTCCATTTAATCGTAATTAAAGAACATAGTTTAAAGTAACACATTACAAAAATAATAATGAAACCATTGACCAGTATTCACACTACAGGTAATCATCAATTGCATCAATCAACACTTACATCGAATTTAAACTGTCGTCATTATCACCTAAATCGAGTGATAACAACTCATGCCACCTCTATCGAGTGACGATAACCTTGCCACCTCTACCAAGTGACGATAACCATGCCACCTTCATCGAGTGACGATAACCTTGCCACCTCTATCGAGTGACGATAACCATAATTTGCCTCTATCGAGCAACACAGTCAACATATCGCCTAAATCGAGCGATATGATAGCACACAGATCTTAGCTTAACATGAAACTGAAATAACACAGTCAAGATCAATATTGAACTTGTCGTAATTGTGAACAATAGTCAGTGGATTCTATATCTTCTACCTCACTTGTCTCTACAGGAACGTCATTGCTAGGCATCTTTCTCAAGCGATCATGAGCGTACTTATATGTGCGCTTAGAGTTTAAAGCCTTAAGCGTGTAGCGGTCATTCTCGAGAACTTCGATGACCTTAAACGGTTTCTTATATTTGGGGTCGAGTTTAGTTTGATTTCGTTCCTCATTCTGTAACAGGACAAAATCACCCACAGAAAAAGGAACGATCCTAGCCTTTGTTTTGTCAAACCGCATTTTGTCATAGTCAGCATTTTTCTCCATATTAGTCACTGCTTCAGCCCTAACATGTTCTAAGTCCACATCTGGCTCTATATCGTCAGCTAACATTACCTCTAGCGGTCGACCCACTCTACCTATAAGCAACTCTAACGGGTTTGACTTAGTCACGCGATTCATCGTACATTTAAGTGCGAGCTGTACATCAGGAAGAGCATCCTGCCAAGACTTATTGGAAGTTTCCGTTGCAGTAAGCATGTTTTTAAGAGTAGACATTACCCGCTCTACCTGTCCATTGGCTCGCGAGCTTCCAGTAGCGATCAAATGCAACTTGATATTTACTGAGTCGCAAAAGTCACGAAATTCCTGACTGGCAAAACAACGACCCTGGTCTGCGATAAGGCGCATCGGTGCGCCAAACAACGCTACACTTTGTTTTACAGCCCGAATACTGCTAGCGGTGTCGATATGGTGAGAGTGGTGCAAGAGAACATATTTTGTGAAGGCATCTATTAACACGAAAACGTACTCCTTTGGGCTGGGCTGAGACGGTAGGGTCGTCGGTACACAGTTTTGTTCGGATCCTTTAAACGAATAATCATTGGGTCGGTGTCAGCACGAGTAGTGGGCACACTAGTTGTAAAAGAATTCTCAAAAGTTTTTAAAAGCTGTACTAAATCGTTCTTAAATTCTGATGGTACATCGGTATCGATAAGATCGAAATCTATGCTAGATTTGGTCATGTCACAAAAGTTTACTATTCTAGTTCGAGAAAATGATAATTCGGTTGCAGTCATGTTAACAGTCAAACCTAAAGATAACACCTCGTGTCCTACCATTATGTCATACTGTAGACAAGTATCGCGTAAAACATGAAAAACAATCTCAATTGGGATATCATCAATTTCAACTAGTGCTTTAATCTGAACCGTACTACGAATAGCAGTTTGTCCTATACCGGTTAAAACAATGGAGTTATTACAACGCTTTCCTCTGAATTTGCATGCAACTGACTCTCTAATAAGAGAACACTCAGCTCCCGAATCGAATGTAAAATGAAACTGCTCACCGGCATGGCGCAATGTCCCCGAAGGCGTGCTGATGGTGCAAACGTTGACTCGCTTCTCTTGAGCTGGCCCCGCTACGCTGGTAGTGCTGCGCTCCTGGCCGCTCCTCCGTGGACAGTTCTTCGCAAAGTGGCCCAATGCACCGCAGTTGAAGCAGGTGATAGACGGCGCTGAAGAAGTATTCCTAGGTGCATTGATGTTCACAGGAGTCTTCGGTCTTGCATCTTGATTATGAGGTCCCTTCCTCAAGCGACATTGTATTGCTTTGTGGCCTATTTTGCCACAAATAAAGCACTTCATAATCGGGGTTTCAGTGTTCAAGCGAGGTCTTTTCGTGTCATGGGTGTGATCGCCCGGATAAGACGATTTCCGTTTCATAAAAGAGACAGCAGTGAGCTCTTGTTGCAGGCGATTCCTTGTGGTAATATCTTGCGTGAAAGACAGCTTCTGAACTCGTTGGTCAAATTGGGAAATATGTGACAAGATCGTCGATACAGCAATCTGTTCAACCGTAAGATTTTTCCACTTGGACATAAGGGATGCCATCAACGTGGCGGCATAAGAAGCCAAGCATTCATTTTCTTTAGGTCTTCCGTTGTGTAAATTAATGAGAAAAGCAGCTGAGGTTTCAGCACACTCGTACCTGGCAGTAAAAAGGTCCTTAAAGTTGGTCCATGTCATTCCTTGAAATGCTACTTGTGACAGCCACGCAGAAGCTTGACCTTTAAGCGCACGGCTCAAAGTCATCATCAGAGACGCACCTTGTAAGTCTGGATCAGTGATGCACATATCCGCGGTCGTTACCCATGCGCGCGCGTCGGTATTTTCTTTTTCCGGGTTGAATTCAGGTAGTTGAATTTCTTTGTTAACTGACGGCTTTTTCATTGCTTCGATTAGCGCCAAAAAGTTTCTTTTTTTGTTGCTCCATGATTAGCAGCCATTTTGCGTCATCGTTGTAAGTTGATTCACGCTGATTTTCATTTCGGTCACATCCCACTTCTGATGTAGAAGGGTGACGTGGGCGTTCATCACTTGACAGCTCGTCGTCCATTATTATTGCGAAATAAGACTGCAAATATAGTCTACAGGTTTTATTTACTAGCTTTAATAATCATACACTTCAAAATAATCAACGATTGAAAAGATTCAAATGGATTTGTATCGGAACGCGGTGAGGTCGGACGCCACTAACAACACGACCGCTCGACACCGTCTCAATTCTAAAAGTCCCATATGTCAACTGACATCCACAGAGCAGACCTTTGTTACACAGTGTAGGTAACCGCAATAACCCATTCTCACTCGCCTCGCCTCGTAGTTCGGCTCGCCTCGCGACATACACGCGAGCGAGAATGAGCCATAAGGCTGGCCGCACACGATACGAACGGTGCAGTGAAAGGTTACTCTGTGGAGACGCACGTGAATCAGTCGCGTTGCCCTGTGGCTCGCTTGACAGCTCGCTTGGAGGTGCCAACTACAAATATCCGAACACACCCAAGCCGGTTCGGACTTGACGTTCCGTTCATCCACGACACAACCTATAAAATTTACCCTTAACCATGCACCCTAATGCATTCACCCTGCCGATTACCTGGAAAAGGTAATTTCTAACCGCAAGTACGCCATACGTAGGTAGAATTAACCACAACATAAAGACCATGAAACACACGTGAATGTGTAATTTGGTGTTACTCTACTCAAGCAAGGACTTTTTAATAAAAATACAATTTTAAACTCTAAGTCTAAAAGCATAAGGTTGAAATCCTCTTGGCGTTGACGCTAGCTCGATTGTTCTGCGGACTGTACTAAGTAGAGGCAGCAACAAATGTCCGAGTGTTACATTCCTAACAATCGGGGCGGCTCATTAGGTTTTATTGGCGCCAGAATACTGCGCTTTGGATTGACGCTATGGGAGTGCAGTTCCATTGACACACGGTATTTTTGTCGTGACGATGGCCTAAGTATTTTTTTTATAGAGTTTGGAAGTAGTAAATTGTCTGTCACACGTCGCCACCTTTTTACGCGAAACATTATTTATTTTCACACTTACAATGGATAATAATTATAATAGATTATTACAGACAAGTAGTCATTACTTTCTCATTGTATTATGAATGTCTTCACGTAATCATGGCACTGTGACTGTTTTTGAGGATACACGTTCTTGCAATATTAATGTGTGACGTGCTTCTTCTAAACATTTTCTTGCAACAGTAAGATAAAAATATGATAACATATCTCATTAAAGGTATTACAAGGCTCGTTGCTATACATACCTACAGCATCCTACAGACAGGGTAGCCGGGCAGTTGACGTTCAATCAGAGCTAAAATTTTCATGCAAAAGATGCAAAAAGGAATTAGAAGGCTCTGTTCGGCGATTTTGTTACACAATAAATTTTATGATTTAATCTTTCATAATGTTCAAAAGGTTATTATTACTTTTTTCATTTATTATCAAATTACTTAACAATTAAAAAATTACTTAAATAGGTTACTTAAATACCTACTTAAATGCAAGACAAAGAAACTGTACACAGTCACCAATTACAAAACTTTATCTAAAAATTAAAGTCAAAGTCAAAGTCAATATCATTTATTCAGTCTAGGCTGTTACAAGCACTTATGAAAGTTACTTCATTTGACAGATGGATGCGACACATTGCTGCTTCTTTTTGACACAAATGAAAACTTACCAGAGTAAGAGCAATATGTCAATCTGTCAAATGAAGTTGATGTCGATGGCGATGACATTGTGCGGTAGGGGCCCAGAGTTAGTTGGTTGCGTATCGTGAGTAACAGTGGAAACGATCCATTAACACGCACTATATCGAATTACGCGTCATGTTACGGCCAGCGCATAACATTTTACTGCCTCTCCGATAGTCGAATCAAATTCCAGGATCCTTTTGTTACTCCCTTTGAAGTTATAGATTATAACTAATACTTTGAATGACTCAGCGCAGCTTTGGACTATCGAAAGTGACTACTAATAATTTTGAACCTTGCGATAACGTAAAGTATACAGTCTGGCAACTTCCCGGTAGACCAGTAGGGTTTTTTAGAGAGCGTTACTTAAAAAAATAACAGATTTATAGACAAAAAATCATAAAAATCAAATATGATTGGGTTTTCTATTCAATAATAAATAGTTTACTTAGCCTTATTACTTTTGAAAAAAAGTTGCACATAAAAACTCGACTGGCCTACCAAGCAGCATGCGTAGCATGAGGACCTCGACAAAGCTTTCTCGACACTTTTCTCGCGCGAGCGTATTGTCTGTCCCGCTCACACCGTACTGATACGAGCGGGACAGACATCGCGAGATAAGCGTCGACAGCGAGTCACGGTGCGCATGCTACGCTAGCTGGTCGGGTCTTAGATAAATGTCTATAGAGAATGCTACCTATATGTCAAATTTCAAACGGTATTGTTTTCTTTTTACATATTTTTGAATTAAAACTTTTTGGAACTCGAACTTATAATAATATCTTTATAAGTGCACTCTCTGCTACAAGTTGATACGCACAAATTTTTAGCATTCAAAAAACAAACTCATTTGTTTTGTTAGCCAGAATATATATAATTGCAACTAGAAGAGGCATAGCGTACCAGTAATTGAATTACATAATGAGAAAAAAAACCAAATCACTAAATCCATTATTTTCGCCAAGTATCGAGTCCTTCAAAATTGAAGATATGTTACCTTCAAAGTTTTTTTTGTTGTTGGCAATTTCAAAGCAAAAATTTGCCTTGAAATCTGTGACACAGACTGCTCACATTGACAATGACAGTGTTTGGGCAAGACATTTTTTTTTTTTATTCAATAAAAAAAAAAAGGAAGAGAACTTGCGTCTACCGGAACGTCACGACATCGGCGAGCGCGCATTGGCCGCGCGCAGCCTTCAGCAACCAATGAGAATTGGAGAAGGCTTCACATTGTAAAACCGCGGCAACAATTTTCACAATTTAGAATTTTTATCACTTTTCAAACTATTGCCATACATTACGCATCTTTTTTGTACAGCTTCATAATTTCGCTAAATATTCTTGTTATTCGCCATTTTTCTACATTATACTTATATTTTACGCTAAAACTGAGTTTCTATTGTAGAAGTTACGCATCATACCCAACAGACAGTATGACAAAAGACACAAAAAAGCCGGGAAATGAAAGAGAAAATTGAATCGGACCCCATATAGGGTCTTCCCAATGTTTCACAATGCGGCTCGTATGTTATATCTGCTTTAAGAGCCCACTTTTAATATCATTGTAGAGGACCAATATCCGAACCGTTACACCGCGTGATCTAGTTTACAAATCGCAAGGGCAATGACGTTAATAATGCAGAACAGAGCACTATTGAATACATGCCTCCGTCAATAATTGAAGAGGGAAGGACCAGTTATGAGCGGATATTGATCTACAACGTAATTTCGTTTGTTGGAGTGGAGTGCCGCCATTGATTTGCGGTGTTACGTGGGAATTTAATAGATTAGCAGGAAAAAGCATTGAAATAAAGTTTTCTGGTCAACATTGTATAGGTATCAGATAATACTACCGGGAAACCTGAAGCACAGAATACTTAATAGTACAAGTACCTGAAGGTGAAAACGCGCTTCTCCGGGAATCCTCAACCGCTGAGGAATTGGCTATCTTATTCTCTTAACTGCCGGGAGACAACAATGCTGATAGCATTGTGGTAAAAGATCAGTCATATGTCATAGATTCGAAATCGGAATAATTCTGATACACCTGCATTATTTGGGTCGACCTAGATAGTATTTATCCAGATTTGTAGCTTTCTAAAATGTAAGCGCGCTGAATTTATGCTAAAAATCGCTGTTTTTTTAGTTTTGTGCAAAAAAAGTCATAGGAAGGCTCGGACGAGAAAGTTCACTATCATGTTTTTAAAATCAACAAAATTCCTGACAATTTGAGTCCTAATCCGATTTTCTAGGTCTAATAGCTCCCAAGATAAAATAATAAGGTTTTTTAAATGACAGTTTTAAGGAATATTTTTGCTTTTTTATCGTTTTTCTCACTATAATTAAATTTCGAATAGCATAATATAGTGTAACTAGATAATAAAGACATAGTTAATTTTAGTCTCACTACTCTTTAACACCCGATTTTTTGGTTTGTTTGGTTTATGGTCGTTACTGAACAAACTATTACGCCTACCTCTAGTCTCAAAATGTAGGTAATTAAATTTGCTACAACTTCATTTCTCATTAACTTCCCCGGATCCCTCATTATACCTGATATTTTGTTCGTAAATTTTCTATCAAAACTCAGTACACTCATATTAACTGAACTATCGAACTGCCTCTGTGGTCTAGTGGTAACAACCACCGGAATCAGACACAGGGGTCCCGGGTTCGATTAAATCAAGTATGATAAAGGCTAAAATTCTCTCCGTCGTGAATAAAAAAAAATAGTATGCTGCAAATCTGGATAAATATTATCTAGGTGGACCAAAACAACATAAGTACCTAAAATGAAGGTGTATCGGAATTATTACGATTTCAGCGTTAATTTTTGTAGGATATGACTTGGCGACATACTTAAATAAGATAGTGGTACTAATAATAAGTTCACCACCACACCGAAATCGTACCAGGAATCGGATCCTCAATCTGATAGCGGTTATAGTAGTATCTGACCCTAATCTGATGGGTTAATTTTTTTAAATGAAAAACGCACGCACTTCGAGAAAACCATAATCGAAGCAGTCTTATTAGAAATTCAAATTAACCTTTAAGTACGATTTATTCTTTAAAGTTTCTAATTTTAGAATACTAGTTGTTCTCTTTTTTGTAAAAATGTGTTTTAAAATACCAATGTCAAAAGAAATGTTTGAATCGTAATCAATCTTTTAGTTAACACTGGCTTAACAATGTTTACAATACATTTTTACACCGTTCCGGTACTAAAGTCAAGGAGTTATGTCAACAGCAGAGCAATATCCGCAACAAAGTATCTCCAACTACTCCACGAACTAGTTTTATTACGATTCCTTTATCGAGCAATAAAGTCACATTCAGGTCGAGAATCATTACCAATAAAAACTTCTTTAGTAGGAGAAAGAAGATATACGGATATTCCAAAGATAAACAAAGATAAATTTTCGATTTGATGAAAAACATTGTGTTTTAAACTATCAATAGCAGTTCCACTTGGCATGTCTTCTCTTTGGTGTAATTAAACATCAACAACAGCACTACTTATATTCCAGACTTGGTTGGGTTGGTAGCAGTAGGGAGGTGCTAGAAGACAGTGTTCTAACCAATTAGTAACACATTCATCAAGTCTGCTGCGTTTAGGGGTAGTTTCCATTACGCCGCATCTAAGATTGGAACAACATTCCTCCTCCCTTCAAGAATATCGGTGCTATTGGCACGTTCAAGCTTCATTTGCGTAGATATCTCTTGAATGCACAGCGGGAGGTAGGAAACATAAATTTGGACAAATCTCACATTTAATAGTGGGTCTGGGGTATGCCAGTCTGTTGATGAATACTGTAGTATATGTAGTTTATTTATCCGTTGTTAATTTGTATACTTTTTAAATTTATTAGTTTACTCATTTACGTTTTTGAATCCTCTTTTTAACTATTTATTGATTATCTTTTTTATTTAATTATCGCATTGACGTGTCAATAAAACATTTTTTTAGGGATCCAGTTGAAAATCAGCGTCCGCCTTATCGCTGACTCAATGCTGAACTGGTCACCCTTTTGGTACTGACGTGGGACACTAAATTCCTTGTACTTTTATACCTTTAAATGTTTTATGTTTTTGTACCGCATGTCTTTGTTATACCTAAGAGTAAAATATAATGATAAATTGTAATATGTCCGGTGCTTGGTACCAAATAAAAAAGTTTGTATTTGTATCTTTTTTTGTAATCTATTTTTTTCTGACAGGACTGAAACATCAAGTTCGGGGTCTTTCCAATGTAACTTTTCCGGTCGGTTTACCGGTCACATTTCAAGCGTTACCTGTCGACCTATTTATTAAGTTTTGTGTTATCAATACGATTTTATCAGCGATTAGAAATATATAGTAAAACTGTGCGAATATTGTCAGTGGGATGACTTGCAACCTTGACATTATAGACATTTTATTTTACGGTTATATTGCATATGTACTTCATAACTCGTTTAAATTAATACAACAAGTTAAAATCGCAAGAAGACAAAAAGCCCTTCTAAATCAGTGCATACCCCTGGAGTTGGAATTTATAATATGAAATTGGTTATCCATAGATACTATTGTAATACAAAAGAGTTTGCTCAAACTTATTTCTGGAGCAACAGTCATCAATCTTCTGTGAAAGGAATTGCATTTGATAGCTGTTCAATCTTTGAGGAAGTCATAAACGGGTTTACTAATTACATATGAAAAACAGAAAAGTAGGTTAAACACAGACCCCCTTACTTATAAACCAGGAATAACCCGAGAATAGTTATTCCGCGTTTTGTCTCTGTAATTAAAATGTCATTATGAACCCGAGCAAATAAGACAAAACACTGTAGGTATAACTATTCCACGCTTACTCCACGTTTATAAGAAAGGGGGTTTATGTTTACTGATACATACAACATACATTACAATCACGTCTTCCTTTTGACGTGCATATTTCTCTTACTTTTTTACCGACTTCAACAAAAAAGGAGGGAAGTACTCAATTCAACCCGTATTTTTTTTTTGTCCGATGTATGTATACCGATTACTCCGGTGTTGGTGATCCGATTTTAATAGTTGTTTTTTTGTTCGATCGGGTATACTGTCAATTTGGTCCCATATAAGTCTCATTGAGATCCGATGATAATCTTCGGAGATATGGGGCCTAATGTCATGGAAGTCATGAAACAATTATATCATCCAGGTAATTGTTAGATTCTTGTTCGAGCTGAAGTTTCACGCAATAACTACTGAGCGGATTTTGATGAAACTTTTTTGTTAAATAGCTATTGATCCTCGCCAACATACATATAGGCTATAAACCCTCAATAAGTAACGTCCCTGCACCGGGAAAAGCTTTGTAAAAGGTAATGAGGAGTTGACATAAGGTTATTAGCGTAGGTACGAGACCTGCCCCCTAATTGTCTAATTTAAAATCTATCACAATCCCCTTCAGAGGTATTGTGATTGTGATATTTTCGTCTGTCATATTGCTTAAACAGTTCAATTTCGTTTATTCCATACCTTTTTAAAACGCGTCCCGATCACAATCTCTTTCAAAAGTCAAATAGTGACGGCCTGAATAACTTTCAAATTACGAATTGAAAGGGATTGCGATAGATTTAAAATTAGACAATTAGCCCCCAGTTCTACCTTTAAAAATTGTGAAATAAAAAACTTTTTATAAAAAAATTAAAACCGACTTCAAAAAACTAAAAAGCAAAAATATACCTTTTGGAGTCGGTGCCAGCCAAGGCAAGAAAAATAAAATAGTTGGACCGCAAAGTAGAATGCCAGCCAAGGCATTCTACTTTGCGGTTCTAGTTTTTTATTCTCTCTTAATTTGATAAGAGGAGAGATCTTATCTAATTCCTCGAGCATGCCTTTTGTTTATATGTCTTTTTTCATTTTCTATCAAAACACTATAACGCAGGTAGTCCATTTCCTCTTGCAAGAAAGTTAATGTTTCGCACAATAAATTTCCTAGCATCCAATGCAATCACAATTCATTGCAAAACCAATTATGACTGCAGAAAATACGATTACTAACATTTTTATTCAGATCTAAGAACAATGACGTGATATAAGAAGATGTTGATTAGAAAGTTATATTTGTTTATTTATTATGTTATGTTATGTGTTACGACGACAAAGAGCGAGGGAAAGAGCGAGAAAAAGGCTGACAAAGACAACACTCTCATCTTGACGATGAGTCCCGAGGAAGTGATAAATACAGTGAGGAACTTAGTATCGTCACCTTATATTCGTAAGTTGGCCAATGAATTTGCTGTAAGAGCAGCCGAGCATATTATGTCTGAAATAAAAAATAAACAGCAGACTAAAAGACTTGAAGTTACAACAGTTAGAGAAGTTAGAGAATATACAACACGTAAACCGAAAACATTAGCTGCAGCATCAAAACAATTCAAACTTGATCAGCGACATAGGTAAGAAGGAACTATGTTAATATTTATTTTGGATTGAAAATTACTTCTCAAGTGTCTGTAGACAATCATTTTAATCAGTAAAACTGCTCTTTTAGGGATAGGATAATTACAGCGCTTGTTTTAAATAAGTTTTAATATAATAGAAACATTATTTTACTTTTCAAGGCGAAGCCAGTTTCCCTACCGGATCTAACCGTAAACTTACAGTTGATGTTAAATTGTTCAATTTTCAAATAAAAAATACTGTTTAGTACACTAGTAAAAAGCAACTAGTCTCATGTCGCCCTGACGGGATAATTATAATAAACTAGTAATTTAAATGTAATTATTAGATTTTAATATACTCGAAAAGTATACAATAGTAAAGGCAAAAATACGTTTTTCCTTAACAGACCAGAAGATGTAATTGAACGTCATAATGAAATGCTGAACGATGAAGAAGCCTCATGGCTGCTTCAAGCGCCTTTACCAGATGGGGACAATTTGGACTTGATCTCCAACCTCAGCGAAGAAGTGAAGCCTAAAATGAAAATCCCAGTCATTGGGGTTATGAAAATTAATGGAGCCTACTTCAGAAGGTTGTTGGAGCTTTTAAATGATCGAAGACATTCTCGATTGTTAGATGTAATTGACACTTAGCTTTTTATAAAATAATACTTGTATAAATATTTTTTTGTATGCAGCTTAATATAAATCAATGTCACTGGTATTCGTTCAACATCGGAAATTCCATTGCCCAGCAATAAGTACTTCCTACTCATCCATAAACGCGTTAAATTAAATTGTTAAAACAAACGTTAGAATGTCAACAAGCGAGAACTTTGTTTTTAAATAATTTCGAAAGCACCGAAGTCGAATGATCTTAAATGTTTCTATTGATAAACTTTCAAAGAACGGTGTATCATGATGATAGAAATTCGCATTTAAATAATTCGTAATAGCGCACTACGGCCATCATTTATTAGAAACCATCATGTCATTAGAATGTTTTGTTTGCGTTTTGATTTTATTGAAGTTTATGATTTTTGAATTTTTGCATTTTTCAATGTTATTGTTATTGTTAATATTTAATTTTTATGCTTATGATAAATTTTAAATAGAAAAATATTGGAAAAATCAACTCTCAAAATTGAATTCTCAGACGGTCCCATCTGAGAATTCACTTGTGGCCGAGTTGATTTTTTCCAATATTTTTCTATTTAATATTTATTGAAGTTGTCACATTTTGACACACTTCATACTTTGGAGGCGATGATTGAGCGAAGACATCACAAAACTTCCGTCAAAAACAAGCTTACTTTAAGAGATTAGTAGTACGAAATAGCTTGGTAAGATTGAAACAATACTGCGCTAGGCCCCCAGGAATTCCTTACGTATTGATCTTCATGTTCAGTATGACAGCAAAGAATACTAACTAAATTACAGTGATTTATACTTTGATGACATAATGTTATTGGGAGCATTGATTGTCATCTCACTGTTTCTTTTTTTTTATTACTTAAAATAGGCTTACTCTTGGTTGCATTATTGATCAAAGATTAAGAATAGGCCGAAGATGGAGCATGCTTGCCTATTCACTCGAGCTTTAAATATACCAGGGCTGTAGGCTGCCGGGAATACAGACGCGGACAAGGAATTCCACATTCCATAAAATATGAATAAAAGTGCTTTGTACGCAGACGGGGAATATTTACCAGGTACGGGTGATATCCCGCAGTACACCTGGACTCCCTGTGGTAAAAAGGAGCTGGCGGGGTGAGCTCATGTAGCTCTCGCCCAAATCTCAAACGCTTCTTACTTTTTAGTAAGCAGTCACCTAAACAGTACGCGTGATGTCATGTGATTCTTATATTTTGTAATTTGTGACAGATATTTTGATTTAATTTGTCATGGCCTCATGCAGCTCTTAAAGCTAAGCAGCGCTTGCGTAGTATATATTCGAGTAGCATGTAGGTAATAATTCCTCATGAAAACCCAGCATTAACACTTTTGTTTGCATAAATACGAAGTAACGCCTCTATCTGCCCTTGAAAGCGAGAGGGGAGCAGAGGCGTCGCGGCCATAACTCAAGCAGCATGAATTATTGATGGACCAGACACTAGTGTGGCCTGAAAAATACGTGTCTGGCTGCATGCAGACGTTACCAGGAATTTAAAGAGGCTGCGCGACGGAATGTTGTACGAAAGGAAAGGCTTTGAATTTTATTAATTTTGGTTGGGGTATAAAGAGGTGGTAACATAATGCTATGCCAAATTGCCAATGAAGTTACTTTGACTAAATTTAAGAATTTTAATCAATACATTAGTATTGTAGTTGCGTGCTTACCTGTACAATCAAGACACTTATGTTATTAGACGTGTAGGTTTTACAGATTGGTGAGCAGGAGGTCAAGTTTTACCAAACTGTCAAATTGAATGTTTTTTTTTTATGCCGGGACAGTAATATAATACATTATAATCTGCAGTAAGTAATTAAGTAAAACATAATATAGCAGATATAGTGTGAATGAACCTAACAGCGTATATTTAACAAGCTACATATCCTATTAATCAAGCCAATAAAAGCGTCAAAGGTTCTAACCCACATTCAATTTCGCCTAGTAAATGTTTTCCAAAACATGTTAACAAACACCAAGCAATCCCATTCAGGTAGCACAAAGTGAAGATTAATGTGAATTCGGTAAATACACAAAGAAGGTTCGGTATACGGGTCCACTTTGCTTCAAAAGTTGCTGAAATATGAAGAACCATGTCGCACTAATAAATGTGACCAAGTAAGGTTAAAATTGAAGTACAAACAGAAAAGTTGGTGCAACAAAGTACTAAAGTACTTAACTACTTCTATTTCTGATTGTAAAATGGCACAAATATATCACGTTTGTATTGTCAAGCGTTACCAAGAGCCCTACCACATGTTATTAGACTATTATCAAAGTAATATCGTAAAGCGAGATGGCGCTATACACAGTGTATAGCGCCGTCCTTTATCCAATATTACTTCAATACTGCGATAACATCTGATGGTAGGGGTACGTGTTACACGGTTTTTTAGATAAGCAGCTTATGTAGAGAGCTGTGGACGTTCGGAATGGGCAATTGAATTGAGTGATAGGTGCGTAAGCCCTTAAAACATTGCCATGATATTTTGTTAACAAATTGTAGCCAGGTGGGCAAAATGAATGGGAAGGATCCAGATTAACATTTAATTTATTGACCTATGGCGGTTCTTCATTGACCCATATTCATTTTACAATATCTCTCGAAACGAGATATCTGATGCATTTAAGCATGAGTTAGAAAATAAATTAGTAGGTAACTTTTTGGAACACTTTAAATATTCATGAATTCATTAAACAACAGATTTTATGTACATGCGATGATATTGCCGTTAGTTCTCCGTTTCAGATGTTATAATACAGCGGCATGTAGTCGAAATCATCATTTCATTTCCCATTAATTCAATGACTCTAACGCCCAAAATCTCGTAACCACCAATTGTCTCGTCGGATCCATAATGTATCATCTGTTCCTAACAGGCATTGATAATGTCATGACGCCCGCAGCGCTTAACGCAAATCCATTTGCTAATTATTGGCCTGCTGTATCGCAGTGCGACTCATATGCACTTGTTCCATAATTCAGGACGTGTTAGGCTGCAGTTAGAGCGATGCAGGCAAAATTAATTTTGGACTTTGGCATAATGCTAATTAGGTTGAATACGTTTTGTTAAAGCAGTATTTGAAATTGATGAAATTGATGAAGTTGATTATTTTTGTTTCTTATAAAATTCAAAATCAATATCATTTATTCAGTTTAGGCTGTTACAAGCACTTATGAACGTCAAAGACGCTACGCCATCGGTTCACAAACCCTACGGCGGGAGACCTAATAACGAAAAGAACCGGCAAGAAACTCGTTTTAGAAGAGCAATTTTTTCACCCTGTTTTATTTCATACAGAGTCCGTCAAATTGAAAAGTGACCTTCATGGGTAAGATCAATTTTCATCACAAAAAAAAATACTAAAATAAAAGTACATTATTATGGTTATCCTAATCGTAAACAATTTTCAACTCGCAAGGAAGGACTTATCATACATTATAACATTTCTCGCGTTACAAGATTACTGTACTGCAAGTTGTGACGTACATACAGGTCAAAAGTAATTTATTTCAGATAAGATAGTTGTAAGCCAGTTGTAATTAAATTTCCAGAATTTTTTGAGTACAGGGGCTATGATGACCTTTTATTGTCAATTGTTATAATGCCTTCCCTGTCTATGTATAAAGACTAATAAAAGAGATGCACTAATAGACATTCAGAAAACTGCCTGTAAATGTTATAGTAGGGTAATAAATTGTTGATTATCACTTTATGTCAATAGATAATCTTCCTCAAAAACCGCGGCACAACCATCCGCTGTCACCGCAATTTAAGTAATGTTGATTTAATGATGTATCCATACTCTGCATAAAGCGTCCTATAGGGTTACAATATTACTTTCACATCGCTTAACCTCTATTAGTTTGGTCCTTGGGCGTTCAAATTCAATAAAATACTTTTCAAATCCAACTGGTACTAAAGTAACTCATCGGATTTTAGTGTATTACTTCTTATTTAGAGACGTCTATTATTTAGTATAGTACATTGGTAAGAATGTAATACTACCAGACTACCAGCCATTTTAATTTCAAACCGAAAGTTTCCAATTTGACAAAGGCATTTCAGTACATCTACCAAAGAGAATAGAATAAGTGTCACTACTTCCTTATATCCTACTTCATAGAAGTCATTTTGGCTTAACAACGTCATCTTTAGATGTTCGTCTTCAGTAGGATGTAATCCCCGTCACTCATACTTACTCCAAGACGCACTAAGTGGATTATAGAGCATTAGCGTCGGATCAATAGGGACTCCGGTTCGATTCCCGTGCGATGGCAGGTTTATTTTCTTCTGCGTTACGTGCATCGGATTTGGCTATCGATTTTGATTTGTTTGATAGAAGTTATATTGTAATTTACATAAGATGCAACTTAACTAATTTGAAATAGTTTCGTATCCAACAGATGTCAGATTTTTTTGTGAGTATTTTAAATGAAGGTATGATATATTAAAGATATGAAATAATTTGACCCATATTTTAAAATTGATCACGGCTCCCCCTACCACGCAAGTGGCGTAGCCATGGAAATCAACTTCATTTGACAGATGGATGTGACACATTGCTGCTTCTTTTTGACACAAATGAAAACTTACCAAAGACTAAGAGCAATATGTCACATCCATCTGTCAAATGAAGTCGATGTCGATGCCGACGACACTTACGCGGTAGGGGCCCAGTTTCTATTGTGTAAGTGAATTGGTAATTAGATTTCTAATTGGACGTATTAAAGGTTTTCAGTCTTAATTAATTTGTTCATATTAGGTTTTTCTTTCTAGAAGGTTTCATAAAAAAGTTACGAGAATCATCATCAACAGTAATTTAAACGTACCCCACTGCTGGGGCACTGGGTGGATAAGGAGATTGGTGGGTTTTGACAACTGCGTATACAGCCGGGACTAATACAGCTTAACGTGCCTCCCGAAGCACGGAAAAGCTCTAGCTTTTCCGTATCTATAGATAGTAAATTTTTGGTCACCCATCTCGTGTCTAACCATTGCAAAAATTGCTTACCCGGCACAATCGAGGTCGAACGAGGTCGTGCGAACCTTTCGTGACTTCTCACGCTATCCCGAGAAATAGTTGTAAGTAAAAAAATATCTTAATCGCCTTTTAATACTTGTCTAAATTTATGAAAGCAAAGTCAACAAAAAGCACAGTTCTTTAAAAAGTAAGTCAACAAAGTTCATTGAATTCTCGACTATTATGATAACAAATAAGCTCCTGGGACCAACTAAACAAAAATAAAGTGAAATAACGAAACGTGGACGGATATTTGAGGAGAGCGATGGAAATGTGAGAAACTCAATGATGTGGTAAGAAAATCTCTGGAGGAGGTATATTTAGGTTTAAACAGGGATTGGATGAATTTATTACACAGAAGAAGAGAAGGAATTATATATCGCTTTGATTAATTTAACTAAATCGGTTTTATTAATGTTTAAGCGCAGGTATCACTGTTATTCTAATAATCGACTAGTAATACCTAGCATTTACAGAACACACTTTCCAGATGAGCCTGAAACGCTTAAGACCTGAAAGAAGTGAAAGCTCAAAAACATTGACAACGTGGAAAAGTTCAAAATCGTGCAAACGGAAATGTATTGACTGATTTTGCCTTCCGCTTTAAAAAGCGATAGATACTGTCAACTTACATAAAGTTTGTGTTATCTTTCTTTTGTGTTGTGTTAAGAGGCCAGCGACAGATCTTATTAACGTAATACCAAAATGATTTAAAATTAGAGCATTATTTTCTGTACTTGTGATGTTAGTCTGATTAAGACAGTATTTATCTAGGTTACCTAGATCTAAATAACATCACAAGTACAGTCTTATTATTTTGATATTACGTTTGTTTGTACTGGTATGTCGCGAGCGTCTTAATAATATTTGGCGCTAAAGACAACGCTAAATTTCCGCTATTTCATGAAATGGCATATATATTATGTTTTGCGTTGTAGAGAGTTGATAGATTCTCTAGAGAGTGAGATAACGTTTCATAGAATTTTGATTCAAGTAGATACTTATTTGGAGTGATAGATCCTATAGTGATAGAACCTATACCTATGACTTCATTGAGTTTAAAGCCTGACGTGCTATTGATAGTACAATGCAATAATTAAGTAATTGTCAGGTCTTAATAATATTTAGCGGTAAAGACAACGCTAAACTTCAGGTTTGTCATGTAATGGCATTTAAATTGTGTTTTGCGTTGTAGAGAGAGAATTCTCTAGAGAGTGTGATAACGTTACATAGAATTTTGATTCAAGTAGTTACTTATTTGGTGATAGCTCCACCTATACCTATGACTTGACGTGCTATTGATAGTACAATGCAATAATCGAGTTATTGTCAGGTCACGCTGAATCAACCATATATACAATATGCTACATATACGTATTGTACTATGTAGGTATTAATACGTACAGGTGATTGATCGTACATATCTACTGGCATAATGACATTCCCCTTTGTATGACAGTGTAAGACGATAATTGGAAGCTTATGCCTATACTAGGCATGTCAATGATTAGTGAACATTCCTTTATGCCATTCAATAAATTTAAAACTAAATTGTATAATATATTACTGGATAAAACATATTAACCTGTTACTGAATTCCTTAATGATAGTTTGGTAAATTATGTACTTTGATTGAATTATGTATAGTGGATATTAATTTTTTGACATTCACTCAATTAAATATATTATTATTGTTGACATCGTAAAATTTCACACAATTTGACATTAATATTAATTGCTATTTGGATTTAAGATTAGAACTTGACATTAATGAGTGGGCACTGGCTGCATAATTTGACATTTGTAATACACCTAACTACTATAATATTTACTTTGACATTTTTAAAAATCATTGTTTGTATTTTTGTAAGCATTTTGACATTGTAATAACACAGAATGAAGATTATAGTATTTGCGCTTCGACAAACTCGACAGGTCCTATCCGTATTATTGATCAATGATGATTAATTAAAGAGCGCATAGTCTTTAAATATTTTATTTTGTAGGGACACAATACTATTAGTCGTAACGGTAAACTAGGCGTAGTTGTAGTGACCGTAGGACTGTCCTAGGTATGAAAACCCTAAATATTTAATTTGTCGAAAAGATATACATAATGATCGTTACATCGAAATAATCTTTGGACAAACTTATGATGTACACTTATGATAAATTTTAAATAGAAAAATATTGGAAAAAGTTAACTCGGCCACAAGTGAATTCTCAGATAGATGGCTACGCTTGCCCAGCCATCTCTAGTCGCGAAGAGGCCCGGACAGCGGACAGACTGTTGGTCTAACAAAGGGGTAGTGTACCACCCTGATCCCCCATGGCCTACGGTAATCCGGTCCAATGCTCTAACCACTGAGCTACCGAGGCTTATGATGTACAGTCAACAGCAGCTAAGGCTTTACATTTGCACTACGAAAACCGCCGTTATTACAAGCGACGTAAGGGCGCTCTCAATGTCAAAGTGTAAAGGCGTAGCTGCTTGATTGATTGTACCTAGCTGCTTGATCGAATGTGATTTTATTTTTTCCCACATAAGAAAGCTAGATATCTTGTTTTATTACAGTCTTTCATTAAAGATTCAAAGGCTCCGAAACTCTAAATCAATATGGCCTTTCTGAAACAGTTCCCCAGTATCGATTACACGAATCCAGGTCACTTTCCTACTCACTTATGATTTCATCTGGCACTTCACACGCAAATGTCCTTCGTAATGTTTCCAAGAAATTTTCCACGAACAAGTACCAACAGTCATATAAAAGATAAAAGCAGTATCGCTTTTTACAGAATTCTCACGTTCTTTTTCTTCTTCTTGGAGTGTTGACTCCGGCATATATTTGTGTGGACCAAATTACAGCCATCGAGATGGCACCGTCAGTGTCAGTGGCCTTGGAATGTCAACGCGTTAAAGAAAAAAAAACCGCCTCTGTGGTCTAGTGGTAACAACCAGCGGTATCAGACCGAGGGGTCCCGGGTTCGATATCCAGCGGGGGTACATATTGTATTCGGTTTGGTTGGTGGTAGGAGTTGTTGTAGTGTATGTCCATCTGGCTAGCTACCACCATCTTATCTAAGCTTGACGTCATAAAACATTGTTGTATTTCGTCAACTAGGAATAAGATAACCAGTTGCTCAGTGGTTGAGGATTCCGGGAGAGGCTCGCTTCCATCTTAAGCCTTATCAATACTTAACATAAGGTATGATGATGGCTAAGAGTCTTCCCGATGTTCATAAAAAAATAATCGAAAGAGTTTTGAAACTCTGGGTAGCCCTGGAACCTGTAATTATGACAGTTTCAGTGGACAACCGAGGCGATTTTAGTTACAAAAAACAATCTTCTATAGTTAAGAAAAAATAACAATTTTGAAAGTGTGGAAACATACTAAGTTTGAAGGCCTGTATATAAATATTACCCACACACGACTAGAGTTGCGAATAAACCGTTTTAAACTAAAATCAGTGGTTTTAAACGCATTTTAAATAAATTTAAAACCGTGACCACGTGATTACTAGTTTCAATTCTATTCAGCCTGTTGCCTAGTTTATTAACAAATTATTATTTTGAAAGTAATAATAAAAGATATTATTTTTTTATTTTTATTATTGTTAGTTTAAATGACGTTTTACAATATGATATTTAGAAATATTAAAAAACTTAATATGCGTATTTATTTCTTTCTTTTTCCTAAGCTGTAAGTAGGTACCTATGCTTAATCTTATTTCATAGTGTATTTTAGTTGTACAATATAATACTTTACGGAGTGGCAACGTCGCTTCGTGTATTTCCTTTCTTATTTTTACACATTACTCGCGCCGAGTCGCGTCACGTTCGATAGGATTGGAGGATCACCTTAAACAATAATGTTCCATGGTATAGTTTGATTTTGATCAATATATTAAAATATGTAAGATAATTATAGTTTTTTATTATTAATTGTTCACAATGTTTCGTAAATGGTAAATAAATGTTGATTATAAAAAAGCTTTTTTTTTTTTCATTTAAATTACCCAGTTATAAACAATGCAATAAGTTTATTCTGAATTGTTTTTTTATGAAAGGTTAGTAAATTCTAATAGAAAATCGATTTAAACCTATATTAAACCTCAAAAATTGGTTTAAAACATTTTAAACAAAAAAAACGGTTTAAAACCAAATTGTTTTAAACGTTTAAAATACTTTTTGCATCTATACACACGACGCAAAACACTGGTCACCGTTAAGATACTGCTGCGGCTTACATACATTTACTGCACAAGTACAGTAACAAAATATTTCAGTGACTTGAATATTTCACATATTTGAGTGGATCCGTGGAATATACGAAGCGAGCCGCCAGAGGGAGAACTCGAACGACCCATTTTAAATTTGCCCAAGATATAAAAACTATAACGGGTACAATACAGCAATACTGCGATTTTCAATATCGGATCGTTAGTTTGTTTACTTCGACGTATGAAAGTTTCTGAGCAAATGAGACAAGTTATTTGCTTTTAAATTTTAAATGCGTTGGTGGGAGGACTTGTTGTTTGTTTTCAGCATTGTTGTGTTCCGGCAGTTAAATATAAGATAGCCAGTTCCTCAATGATTGAGGATTCCGGGAGAGGCTCGCTTCCATCTTCAGCCTTATCAATACTTAACAACAGGTATGATGAAGGCTAAGAGTATCCCCGTCGTTCATAAAAAATAAAACATTTTGAGCAAAGGAAGTATACCACTCAAATATCAACAATTGTCAATTAATTGTCAAGTTTTCGTTAAGTATGGAAACAGTAGTAGCAGTCACACTTAATTAGTCAGCACTTGCTAATGTCATCTGATTGATGAAAATTTTACTAGAAAATACAACAAGCCTCCAAAAAATATAGCTTTACAAAAATACAATCATAGTTTATTTTCGCCATCATGAAGAAGTGAGAGTAAGACTTACTCTAACTTAATTAGAGTAAGAACACTTAGTGTTAAAATTTTTAGCTTACGTAATGTAGACAAAATACTTAAAAAAAATCGATAATATTATTGAAATAATGTTAAAATAAAATGAAAGAATAACAATTAAAAATATATGATTAGATTATAAATAAGTTAAGAATAAACTAGATACTTTTCAAATAAATTAAGCCATTCCTGCAGGAACCGCCACCAAGCGCTCACTGGTGCTGGTACCGATTCCTAATTTCTCCATTTCAAATAGTGCAAGTTTAATGCGTTTTTTTTAAACCGTTTCGGGTCGTTATAAGTCTTATAGGTGGTGGGGTATTGTAGCACTTGGTCGCCCGATAGCGGAAGCTGCCAGTGAACGCAGCCGTTTTATGTCTTTGCGTTGCTAGAGGAGGGTGCGTCAATCTTGGCTCTCTGCCATCAAAACGATGTAGATTCGGGAATTGCAGTTCTCATACAAATACCCCGGGTTCCTAGACCTGAACAAATCGAACATTAACACGGCAAGGTGTAAGATTATTAAGTAAGCATTATACCTTGTTATTAAAAGGTGACACATGCGTACGTGGCGAAATGTTGAAACTGCACCCGTTCTAAAGCCGCTGTATCAGCCTCATAGTTCTGCACAATAGGCGAGGCCTATATACAAGAATGCCATAGTTGCCTTGACAATATCAGCGACTCAGAAAGAGCGTTCGGACAGATAGTTGCGAATTCTGTATAAAACTTTTAGTCGATAAAAGCAGCTCTTGACAAGACCCAATACATGTGTTTCGAATCGCAAAAGACTGTCAAATACTATACCCAGATTCCTAACGTCACTGACCCGTTCCAAAGTATCGCCACACATACTGATACGCATATTACTGTCAGAGGATAATGAAACCTTTTTTTTTTTTGCATTTTTCAATGCTATTTTTATACTTATGAGTCTCGGTAGCTCAGTGGTCAGAGCATTGGACCGAATTTCCAAAGATCGTGGGTTCGAATGCCATCTAAGAATTCACTTGTGGTCGAGTTGTTTTTTTCCAATATTTTTCTATTTAAAATTTATCATAAGCTTTTGAGACCTGTTTACTCGAGTCAAGGATTTACTGCAAAACCTGCTATAATATCATGTTCCAAGTTGAAGACCAGCTAACCCACTGGAGATTAATTACTGGCCTCAGACGTTGTTAAGTCCCTTTGAGAGGAACTTAACAACTTCTGAGGCCAGATATTACATTACTTATTTTGTTGCTATGTTCCGAAAAAACAATCGAGGATACCGTTTTCGAAGTAACATTGATTGGAAATAAAACTGCTTTTCGATACTTTTTTTTAAATTAAAGCGCGCTTTTCAATTACACATTTCGTTTGCATGTTTTTCATATGGTTTTGTATTTTCCGACGTTTCTACACCTTTTCGTGGTAATCATGATATCATCATGCGTCGCCAAGGTTGTTTTTTCAGGGATTATGGTATCTGTATGTCTATTAGCATTTCCTAAGTGAATCAGCCACTTTATTCTCTTGTGTTCCCTTTTATTGCACATCGGTCGAAGATTTTTTATATTTCATTATTGTCGCGTGAAGTTACATAAAGTTACTATGTGTACATGTGTAGTCCACACTTTCGCTTGCCCCATTCTTTATCTGCCTCCCTATAACCAAGAATTAATTTATTCGGAATTTTCGTCAATACAAATATACCGATACCGTTTAATTCAATACCGTTTCAGTTTGAAAATTTCAAATGTATCCTCAACATTTATTCTAAAATAACAATCAAACCAACTGCAGATCTAAAAGTATTCCTTTTAAAAAATGCTTTGATATCTTGAACACAAAGATACTTATAAAGCCTCAAAGTGCTTCTGAAGCAACTCGCTTGGTTTTTCAAGCACTGTGAAAACCGCAGAAGCTAAAATCGCTCTAGCCGAAACCGCAGACCGAAATATCCGCCGTATTTAAGTATTTTAGGTCGAGTTTGCTTTTACTTTAACAACTTTTAGAAAATTAAAGATTCTTCTTACGTTTGTAAAACGTAGTATTTCATTGAAATAAAAAAATATAGAAGACCAGCTTCCGCCCGCGGTTTCACCCGCGTATTTCTCGTTACAATATTATTAAGATTAGTAGTTGAAATTCGGTTCTAGCACTGACCTAATAGCGAAGGATATTTTACAGTCTGTAGCGATAGGTTTTCTATTTTCGTATTTATTTATAGAGTCAATCGTGAGGAGTTCCTTGGCGGCAGTGGTGTGTGACCCGCGAGCAACGACTCGACCAGCGATTTTGGCACTCATCTTTCGCAACGATCGGTTGGGTGCTGATTAAATATAATTTTATTAACTCGAGTTCAGCTATCACCTCTTATCATAACAACAATGCTTTCGGTAGGTAAAGATAAGATTGCCAGTCCGTCAGTGGTAGAGGATTCCGGAAGAAGGGCGATTAGGTTTAGGTATCTATACTAACTAATATTATAAAGAAGAAGCTTTGATTGTTTGTTTGCATTGAAACTACGGAACGGATTTGTATGAAATATGGTACGTAGATAGTACATAGCCGGGTTATGAACATAGGATACATTTTATCCCGATATTCCCACGGGAACAGGAACCACGCGAGTGAAACCGCGAGCGACTAAACGTTTCTCAGTTGTACTTGTAGATTCAAAAAACACCAGTTAATCACGTGTGTTAACAAAGCGTCCTTTTAAAAACTCAACTTTACCTTTCAACTGGAAATTAGCGGTCGCAAATCCGGCGGTAACCAGTTTTATCCGGCGCCGGTAACACAATAAAGGCCAATCGCGCGGCGATTCGCGTCACGTCCTCAGGACAGGACCACGCCAGACGCCGAATAGAAATTAGGCCATTCCGATTCCCCGGGACATAGCAGAGGACGTTTACAATCGAAAATGGTTTTCGCTACGCCCCGCTTGTCCGAAAGTAATTGCTATTTGATGCCAGTGGTGGTTGTTCTGGTTATGCTAATCTGGTGATACGACTGAAGTTTTACTATCTTATTGTCTTGTTACTCCAAAGTTTTTTTTTTACCGAATGTTTGTTTTGCTAACTTTCTTTTTTCGATTTTGTTATTTAGCACTTTTCTTACAAAGTAACTATATCTAAAGTCCAAACAGATTAGTATCTTTTACCGCCGTTTAAACTCATGAACTCGTAGATTTATATATCTGAATACCAAGTCTTAACTAATATTATAAATGCGATGGTGTGTTTGTTTGTCCTTTCCTGACGCCCTAACTAAGCTACCAATCGACTTGATTTTTGGTATAGAGTTAGTTGAAAGTATGGAGAGTAACATAGGCTACTTTTTATCTTGATATTCCCACGGGAACGGGAATCACGCGGGTGGAACCACGAGCGGAAGCTAGTTACATTTTTTTTAAACTTTGCAATAAATATATTTCTATTTGGAAATAGAAATAGAAATATATTTATTTGCTATAAATAGGGTATTCATTACGGGGTGTTCATATTCATATTTATATCATTTATTGCTTGTCACATAGTTTAAAGGTAGTACATAAATTTACAGTTCCTGTGACGCCCTGCAAGGGCGTTGCAACATAAAAGAGAGCTTAATTAAAAAATATTTAACAAAAAACATTCATTCAATAATTTAGTTTTCATAAAATAAATTAAATACATAAAATCTAACTACTACTACTTAATAAAAAAAAATATGTTCATCTCATCCAATATATAAGTTGCTTAACTTTAGCCATTAAAATTTATTAACATTGTTTCGTTCTTATTTTTATGTTGAATTTAACAAAACGATTTTCTTAAACTGCTATACTAAAGCTACTGCTGCTTTCTTGTACAAAAGTCCACATCATTAATCTTCAGTACTCACATCCTTACGATATAATAATTATTCAAAGACAGACTGTGTTAACAGAGAACCGAAGAGAAAAGTTAAATAGCTTTACATTCTCTAAGAAGAATGAAAGCAGAGACTGAACCTTCATGAATAACTGTTAATATTCCGTTGTTCCATCCCCATCGCTGAAAAGCCATAAAAAAATGTTAATCGAACTCCCCTTCCCTTCAGAATCTCAGTTAGTACATCCACTACGGTCTATGGTGCAGTCGGCAGCAAATACAGCTTAAATTTCACCTACTTTCGATCAGACAATCTTGGTTCAAAACATCGTTCTGTCCTTATAAAATTCAAAGGAACGACTGAAATCCAATGATTTTCAATAAATTAGGTATGTTTAGCGTTAGCCATCAGTGATCATCAGCAATTTTAATGTCCCCACTGCTGGGGCACTGGCCTTTCTTACATGCAAAAGGAGAATGGGCCATGACCCAGACCTGGGCTCAATGCGGATTGTTGGATATTATCGTCTGTACTCTAATTTGATCGAGATAACAACTTTTTGTCTCCCTTCTCGTGTTTGACCGATTACGAAACAACCACAGACCGAGCGCGCGAACCACTGCGCCACTCAACTCCTCGTAGATCAGTTGGTTGGTCTTTCGTATATCATAGACGAGCTGGGCCTCGCTATTATATGCCCCGATCAGGCCCCAATGCAACTTTCGTCGTGCCCGTTCGAATGGGAATGGGGATTTCCCTGTGGGATTTCCCCTTTGAAGGATACCAAGTAAAATCTCATTCAGACTTCACAGTTTGTTCTTTAAAGAGCCCTTCTTCTTCTTATCGTATGAGGATTAGTGGCCACCTCGTGTCGTTTATCAAGCCTAAAAGGCCTCTGACTCGGCCTCGGGCCGACGGCTTAACGTGCCATCCGAAGAACGGAAGCTCTCACTTGTAATGCCACTTTAGGGTCACCCATCCTACACCTGACCGGACCGAACATTGCTTAACAAACGTTATCGAATACAATCAGTCTCTCAAGCGTGGCCATGAGCGCTTCTTAAAGCGTCCTTACGACCTTCGTTAAAGTGGCTGTTTCGTGCCTGACGTGCTTCTGACTGTACTTCTGATTTAATACAAAGTTCAGTACGAGGGCAAAGTTTTAATCTGCGCCTTGTAGTAAGGGACATAAATCCATCGTGATTCGCGGTACCTATAGTTATGTATATATATGTATGTTAATGCATATATTGCTGTCACATAAGATCTATTTGTTGGGAGGGTTCTGATACTTCTGGTATATTTGCGAGGAATGAGTTTTTTATGGGAACATAAATTAACTGCACTCAAGTGTAGAAGAAATATTGTTAGTGTGAGTTTGCTATATACATACAGCTTTCCACATATTTAAATTAAACAGATGTTACGTAAAATTGCTGTTTTAGTCTCAACGGAAAATGTTTAGAATTTATCATACCTGCCTCCTGCCCCTACTCTTCATCAGCCATTTTTAATGTCCCCACTGCTGGGGCACTGGCCTTTCTTATAGATGGATAAGGAGAACGGGCCATGATCCACTACGCGGGCCCAATGCGGTTTGGTGGGTTTTAACGACTGCAAATGCAGCCGGGACCGAGACGGCTTATCGTGCCTTCCGAAGCACGGAGGAGCTCGAGATAGTAATTTTTTGTCACCCATCCCGTGACTGACCATTGCGAAAGTTGCTTAACCTCAGCAATCGAAGGCCGAGCGCGCGAACCACAGCCCCACGGGCTCCTCATTTGCTATATTTTATTTGAACGCTAAGTCAAGCTTATAATTTAAAATTAAACAATCAATTATAAAATTACATGATGTTTGATAACAACTTTGAATAAATGATCAGACCTGTAAAAAATCCAAAATGTAGGATTAAACTACTAAAGTTCTTTTAAGTGATTTATTAAACATTTAATAAAAAATTGCTTTAGCTATCGTCAATAGAAAATTCGCTACTTTATATAACCCCTTATAACTTTTCGAAGATAATCTGCAACCAAGTAAAATTTACCATTACATACATAAAACGCTATAAATAAAAACTTTACGTAACAAAGTGGCTCGCACCCTTACTTGTTCCTTATTCGCTGAACTTAATCCCTTTGTTAGGACAGCTGTTTCTTAATAAGACTTGTTGCTAAGAAAAATGTCACTGGCATAGCTGTGAAAGCTTAAAAGATTGCATTTCTTTTTGTTACTTAGATGCGCTGTTTTGCGTTAAATGGATTAAGCTAAGTAGAACAAAGTAGAGTTAGACTTGAGAAGTAATGCATCCGTGGGGTTGATAGAGATTTCATTGTATTTTATAAGTAGGGTGAAAATTATATGCAACAATTTAAATAATATGCCTATGGAGTCGCTTAGAGCTATCGCATATACAACTTTTGGTTCAACAACTATTTTGTTGTGAAAGCGCGCATACTATCGACTCGATATTTGTTCGACGAAAAAATCGACATACAAATACAAACTTTTTTATTTGGTACCAAGCACAGGACATTTTACAAATTAACATTATATTTTACTCCTAGGTATGACAAAGACATGCGGTATAAAAACATGAAACATTTAATGGTATAAAAGTACAAGGAATTTAGTGTCATTTCAACATCGATTTTTCCACCAACTTAACAGTTTAGCTGTGTGGAAATCGCGTGAAGTACACAACTTAACAAAACAGTTTAGTCGAAGGAAAGTTGTAGCGCGAGCATGTCAAAACATTTTGGTCATACAGATTAAATTTTTGGTTTTTTGAATGATACCGCAACCGATCTCCGAAAGACGTTCGACAGGATATTTCGTTTTTAAAACTCGATTCATTATGTATCGAGTTACTGTTTCTAATATTTGGTAGACCTAGGTTTCGTTAGTCCAACAATAATATTTGACGAGAAACTTCATTAGTCTCTACAGGTTTTTGCAAATATGGAAATAAAAATTTGGAGTGAAGAGTGAGGGTTGATTTAGACCTTTTCATAGTCGACATGATAATGGTTTTGCCTTCGTTCACAGTGCTCTAGACTGTACCAATGATAAACAATTCCATAAATCTCTAAGGCCTCAAGATATCAAAGTGATGGCAACAGCTTCATCTACGGACACAAGTCGAAGACTGCAAATAATCCACCCACTTAGTTTTATGAGCACAGGGACGGACTTCTTAAGTAGTTGATATGTTAAATTCCACACTACTTACCTCTGTATCTAATATTCTTAGGGTTAAATCGTTAGCAAAATGGAAGAAGAAGAGTAAAGTAGGTTAACGATGGTAATTTAAGATATCAGAATAGTTGAGCGAGCGTTTGACTAACCAAAATGCATAAAATTCACGATAAGTTTTTTATATCCTTTGGAAATGGATATTTGTTGTCATAAAATTATAGGTAATTGTAAAATTATAAACTTATCTTTATTTTCCATTTTCTATCAATATAGTTCAAACCCATTGACTATATATTACTCAAATCATTTAAGTTGATGACATAATCATTCATATATAGATACACAGATCATCACAGTCGTTATGTCCTTATCGAGCTGTCACTTACATAAAAAAAACAAAATTAAAAGCAGTACCTATCGGTACTTCTCTTAATTTTGGTATTCTTGTCGTGGAGGCCAAGTTTCATTTGGGTTGATATGGCAAAGTAGTAAGATAAATAAGTAAATCTTTTAAAAGGATATTATTATTATACTCAATAGGCCTGATTGCGTCCCTGTTCGTGAATAAAGAGGCGTGGTAGCATTATCATGTTAATGTGCAATAGGCGTGGAAAAATGGTGATATCTTCATGACAATGCGCCGGCGCACCGCCCACGCTGATTCTGGGCGATAACCCTTGAACGCCGTGGGTGTTGGAAACTGTCTCATTTACAACAATTAGAACAATGCGATTAATTACTGTTTTACATAGCTATTTAATTACCTCTATTGTTCCACTTCCCATTCACTTAGGTCATCTGAAAATCTGGGTCTCCTCATCAGACCTCCTTTTATGGCAGTTCCATTACTGTTCCGGCCATCCGACTATGGAATTCACTGCCTGTTCAGATAAGACGGGCTCAGTCTCTGAGCGTCTTTAAAAATGAAGTGAAGAAATATTACCTTTCCCTATAAAATATACATACCAATTGTTCATTGATTTATAATATTTAATGTTTATTTAAGTTTATAACTTTATGTAGGTATATATGTATGTTTATTTATAACAAATATTTATAATTGTTTCCGTCCATTATTATACACCCTGCTTGCTTTTTTTTTCTGTCAATCTCTCCATACTGTGGGTTGTCTGGAAGAGATCGCTTTAAGCGATAAGACCGCCCTTATAACGCTTCAATTCATTAAAACTTTATTGTAAATGTAATATGTTCATGGTGTTATAATTAAGAGTTATTGTAGGTATTGTAAGGTTTTATCCAAGCTATATCTGTGTACCAAAGTTCATCCAAATCGGTTCAGTGGAATTTGCGTGGAAGAGATACAAACAAACAAACTGACATACTTTCTCATTTATGATATTAGGAGGATAACATCACATACTATACATTATTCTACAAATCTGTATATATTATAAGTCTACATTGTTAATAATTTTATATGAATCACTAACTTCTTAACTTAGTAAGACATGATAACTTACAGATGATGATACTAGTATTTTTTTTATTTTTATTTTATTTGTTAATAAATCCATATTGAATTTTATGAATTGATTGTGACATTACGTATTAATTACTATTTTATGACATCATTAAGTATTAAATATTTTAAAAGCTTTAAATTATTTAAATTTTGCATGCCCAAGCTACCGAATGTGCCCGTCACTTTTAACGAATTTATGATCATGTTGCCACATTCCTGCGAATAAAAATATTCTATTCTACCTACATTAATCTAACTCTCCAAAATAAGCCGCTTAATTGATGGTCAACATTTCTCTTATTTGTTAAAAGTATTTGTTTTACGGATATCAGAACAAACGAAGACATTGGTTAGTACTATTTTCCGTTCAGCTTACTTTCACTTTTTCAGTAAGAAGTGGTATATATTTTTCTTATTTCTTTATTTCGCAGACATAATTATAAGTTACAACAATAAAAATTCTATTGTGTCTCGTTTGTCACAGATTTTCAGTCAACTAAAATATTGATAAGAGAGAGATGTAACGACTAGTCGGAGAAGCCGACTACACATTTATTTTCGGCGACTATTCGACAAAAAGCACTGACTTAGTCGGTCTTAGGAATAGGACCTCTCACAATGTTTTTGTAATTAGGGGCAAGTTACGGTGTAAAGAGAATAAGGTATTTGCCCTGTATGGCAGTAGTCGGCTAAGCCGGACTATTCGGGTTATAACCCTATGAAACTAAACGTTCGTCAAAATTACGAGTATCCGTTTTGTATTGTTTTTTGCCTTTGTTGTTTTATCTTGTAGTGTTGTTTCCCTCTTTCAATAATAATATGAACTTACTTAATAGACTTACCTTTTTCGGCTAGGACAACAACGGGTAAATGAGACAAAACACTATCCAGTGACAAGTAAATTGATTTTTATTATTATACTGGCTCTATTCAAATCAAAAACTAAAAAAAGGTGTCCTGAAAACAACACATAAAACATACAAAATAGTTACACTGTTAAAATAATTACAAGTTACTGTTTTAGTGATCTTAAATAAATTTGAAGGTTCATGAATGCCTGACCAAGGATATCAGAAATGGAACTTAATTGAATGTGCTTAGAAATTGACCATGATGCTACACTGTGGGTGAACTCCTAAACTTGCTGATGTGAATGAATGTTGGTTGTTGATGTGGATATTTAATTATAAAACTAAATGTTAGTTTTTTGGGTTAATTTAATAGAGGAATGGGGTCACCGCTCTATGTGTGATCCTCTGATTACATTTTTTTTCTACTAGCTCCCACCCATCGTACCTACCTATCCACCTCACCTACTATATATTTATATATATATATATCTTAATGAAAGGAAATTTTAAAATGACCGAAGTCTGCAGACATACTGCCTTATACAAGAAACGACATTACAATCTACACACCCGCGGTTTCGCGCCAACCTAGAACCTAGCTGAATGCATAGCGTGGTGGTCTTATCTCAAAAAAACAGAAGTTGAATGGAAAACTCACGACCATAAAGTTTCATACAGAAGCTTCATTTGAGGACCTGCCCCCTAATTGTCTAATTTAAAATCTATCACAATCCCTTTTAGAGGTATTGTGATTGTGATTTTTTCGTCTGTCATATTGCTTAGACAGTTCAATTTCGTTTATTCCATACATTTTAAAACGCGTCCCGATCACAATCCCTTTCAAATGTCGAATAGTGACGGCCTGAATATCTTTCAAATTACGAATTGAAAGGTATTGCGATAGATTTAAACTGGTTTTAGGACGTAAACTAAAAAGATGCTAAAAACGTAAACAAACATCAAAATATCCCGAACATAGATGAATTGGGAAGTTACAATGGAAACCGTTTGTTAGTAAATCTATTTCGAGAGCTTCAGTGATTGTCTTTGTTTCATAACCAGGAAGATGGTCGACAGCTTGTGTACAGAGCGTTTTTCTAACTAAAGGGAAGCTCGTTTGTGCTGTTAACAGTTGTGAAACGTTCTCATTTCAGAAAAATCGTTGGAAGATTGTTGATATTCTCATTTTATATATTCTGCTTGATATAATAAAGAGTCATGTCGAAATAAAACAACTTTTACGGATATCAAACGCGCTATATTTCACGAACTAATTTGTAATTATCCGTATTTTTAGGGTTTTAGCGGTTTTTTTATTTTTTATTTTCGGTTTCGGCACCTTTTTAGCTGCGTGGTCACGGGATGATCGGACAGTCATCCAGTGACCACGGCAGCTAAAAAGGTGCCGAAACGTCGGGAAAATGTGGTGGAAAAAGGTATTCGTGAAATATAGCGCGTTTGATATCCGTAAAAGTTGTTTTATTTCAATGAACAGTGCGCGCCAAAACTTAAGATGTAGTTATATCGAATTATAATTAATCTTGTACCTACTAAGGCCCACTTGCGCCATGTCACCAAATCAGACTTAAATGTTAACCCGGCTTGGGGCAAGTAGGCATTAGTGATGAAAATTTTTCGTGTAGTCACAATCAACACAGGAAGAAAGATACTGAACTTTTGTCGATCGTCTTCTTAGTGACCTTCTTAGAATGTCGCCTTTTTTATGAGCGACGGGGAGGGGTTCTTAGCCTTCATACCCGATGATAAGTATTGTTTCGGCTGAAGATGGAATCTATTCTCAAGCCTCCGTAGTACCATCTTTGTAACTGATTTACCTAACACTCAGTTTGTGCTTTGGAATCTGATGAATTCTAAAAAAAGAGAATGTATGCAAATTGTTGTTTATGCATAATATAAATAACGCTTAATTGAACTTAATTCATTTAACTATTGCTACTAAAAAAAGACAATTACACCAACTTTTCTTGTATATGTCGTAATTTGATAAATAGAATTTTCGCAAAAATCCTAGAGATATTGCAAAAACACGGATAATTAGACAATCGTGTTGACATTTCTCAATCTTACTGAAAAAAGATAGGGTTTTTGCAAAAATACTGGTTGCTTTACTCTTAATTTTTGGTTGCTTGCTAATTCTTATTCTGATTTGTTCATAGAAAGTTTACTACACGTGAGAGAATATTTTGACATTTGAAACGTCAAGTCGTCAACCAATCAGAGAAGATGTTTTGGACGATCCGACTAGCCAATCATAGTGTTCTTATTTCATAATAGCCAGGGACTATTTTCGTAATCTTACTAAGGCAACCAGTTTGTTCGCAAAAATCCTATCTTTTTTCAGTAGTATTGAAAAATGACAACACCATTGTCTAATTATCCGTATTTTCGCAGTATCCCTAGGATTTTCGCAAAAAATAGATTTATCTTATTATCCTGCGACGTATACACACAAGGGTAATATGATGATTCTATCAAATAAGTTAATACTTATTTGATAGAATCGGGCGTTACTTGGTGGAAATCCATATCTTAGTAGAAAACGAAAAATATGTAGGTAGCATAATTGCGCAAGCTTTGCGGACGGGGGGGCGGTGCACATCTTGCATGTAAGTTTTTCTTGCGGAATAATGCTACATATTTTTCGTTTTTACTTAGATATGGATTTTCCGTCAAGTAACGCCAGATTCTATCAAAAAAGTATTAACTTAACCTGGCAATGTTAAAACTGTCAATTTAGAAATTTACCAGCTAGCGAGGTCGCAACAAAAAGATTGGGTAGAAATAACGAGGTCTCGTTCCAATCCCATTCGATCAACAGGAACCGATAGCTGCGATATTTTATTTTCTGTTTGATTCACAACTTTAAATTACAATTGCAAACTGGCGGCTCGTTCTATGCAAGTTTAATAGCTTCCAACGCACAGCATCTATGGGATAACATCGACGCTCTTACCGAACCTGCGCTAACCTACATTACTGATCCCACCACTTCGATGCTTATGCCGCGCTAACGCCGCGTCAGTTGAGATCTCACTTTGATGTATGGATACTAACTCATCGATGTATAAGGTCGTATGCGTTACAACCGATTTTTACATAAGTCTCGTGGTAAAGGGATCGTATTTGTTTTTCGTAGTTCATTCAATCAACCGCCCCGGTGGATGCTGATTGGTAAATAAGGTCCGTGTTTCGGATATATTTTTTGGCGGGCGTAGGCCGTGTTACGCAGCTTAACAATATGTCAACACCAGTCGGCCGGGATTTTGTTTTTAAAGATAAATTATGAGGATTTTGTGCATATTTTAATACGCTGCCCGCTGATAAATTGATACGTCGCATGTGTATGTTATTCGATGTCAAGACTAATAAGTCTGCAATATCAATTATATTGAAAACAGATGAAAAAGTAAATAAATAGAGCTTCAATTAAAAACTTATTTTTGTAAGTTTATCTCTATATTTTTTTCTTTATAGTCATTTTTAGTATTGTTGTTCGTTTGAACGCCCTATCTTCTGAGACTAGCAGCTTGTTTAAATTTTGTAGGAAAGTTCCCACAGCACAACGGCTAGTTCATGAATTCTCTAGAGTTTCATGAAGCGCTCATGGCCGCTCTTGACAGACTGATCGTATTCGATTACGTTTGTAAGCAAAGTTCGGCCCGGTCAGGTGTGGGATGGGTAACCGTTAAGTGGCATGTTGGCCGACTGTTGTCATTTGATTACAGTCGTTAAGCCAAGTCAGAGGCCTAATAGGCGGCTTGATAAACTCTGACACCAGGGGTGGCCTCTAATCCTCACTCGATAAGAAGAAGTAGAACGCCTAGTTTACACTGAGTCCACAGACGTGTTTATACCTCTGTTCCAAGCCTTTTTATATTCTTATAGTTCATGAAATAACATAGTCCCTAAAATGTAGGACAGTCATTTTCCGCGTTCACCACAAGCATTTTTGTACATCCACCTAGCTGCCACAAAAAAGGACGTTTAAAAACCTCTCTATTGTTTTCCATAGCTCGAGGCACCGTAGCGTAGCAAAATAATGATATCGCCATATAAATCCGGTATTAAAGCGAGCATTAAGATCCGCAGCGATGATATGAAGGGCGTATCAACGGGTATTACCGGCGTAACTATACGCTGAAATGTACAATCGTAGTTTGGGGGACTCGCAACAAGTTTTTTGGCAGATATTTCAATGTAGAGGTTTTAATTATCGGTGGTGATTCTGCATTTGAAACTAAATTTTCAGCTTCATCCATCAGCTAGTTCCTTAGTGGTTGAGGATACCGGGAGACGCGCGCTACCATAATAACAACTGATGCAGCCTAGAATCAATCTCCCATCCTTATTTCGTTCCCCATACATTTCCGAACTGTCACACTACACATCTTTAACTGTGTAGTGTCAAAGTCAAAGTTAAAGTCAAATTCAATATCATTTATACAGTCTAGGCTATTACAAGCACTTATGAACGTCAGAAGAACCGGCAAGAAACTCGTCAAGGACTGTTTTTACCTCCCTGTTTTATTTCATACAGAGTCGTCAAATTGAAAAGTGACCTTACTTATCAGTAGGATCAATTTCCATCACAAAAAGAAAATACTAATTATAATATTACATTTTATGGTTATTATAACCGTAAACAATTTTCAACTGGCAAAGTCAGATCAGTGATACTAATCATACAGAAAGAGCACACTATACAACCAGGCGGCTTTTTTAAATTCGTCATTAGAAAGATATTAACATTGTTCAGGCCGTCCCTACTTGATATTTGATAGGGATTGTGATCGGGACGCGTTTTGAAAGGTATTGAATGAACGAAATTGAACTGTCTAAGCAAAATGACAGACGAAATTATCTTTCAAATGCATGGAGAAGTGTTAAATGAAGTGTCATTTAAAACATCATTCGCTCCGAAAGGGATTGGGACGAATGTTACACAATTCCATAAATCACTATCACAATCACAATACCTTTGAAAGGGATTGTGAGAGATTTTTAAATTAGACAATTAGGGGGCTGATCACATTGAAACACACGGAAACTAAGCTTTCCGTGTAAACAAAAGATGTAATATATCGTAATGTGACAAGTGTGCCGTGTGGTGACGGCCTAAGAATACAAGTGTCACCACTCCCTTACATGCCTGGGATATCGTAAGAATCGACTAAGAGGCTCGACGCATTGAAAACCTGTGCGAGAGAAGGAAAACTTGAAACAAACCCTCTACCAACCCGTCTGGCCAGCGTGGTAGCAGTAGGCTAATAACCTCCTATGAACACAACAATAGGCGTGAGCTAGGAGAGGCCTATGTCCAGCAGTGGACGTCCACAGGCTGATGGATGAATGTGACAAGGTTGTATAGTGTTACACACTATTATTGTTCGTGACTGTACCTGAATGCCAATGATCGTTTGCGTCTATTCTGTATGGGTAGAGCATTTTTGTATTACCTTCGTTGTTCTAATAATTGTAACACAAAAAAAAATATATCGAAGTCAGATCAATAAATAAATAAATAATAAATAATTGCATACAAACACACCTAGACACCTAGTTATGGATTCTAGATAACGGATAAACATACTTATTTTTTTTTGTATATACATACATAATATACATATTAAACACCCAGACCAAGACAAATAGACATGTTCATGCACACAATTATTTGTCTTATCCGGGGATCGAACCCGGGACCTCTGGCGCAGAAGGCGGGCTTAGTACCCCTGCGCCAAACAGGTCGTCATTAATCAATGTTTTTGATGTTGTCGAATATACGCATAAATCAAATAAAAGAAAAGCATTTTCTATGGAGCAAAATCAGTTATCATGTGCCACTTAACAGACTATTAGGAGTTATAGACACAAAAATAAGTCTTCCATAAGATTTCCATGTTTATCATTAAACAATATTTATTTTACAACATTTCGGAAAACAAAAATACTGTCTCCTGTCCTAAAAATATATCTACAAAGAGCCAGGAACCGTTTGATCTTATAAAGAGAGATTTTCAATTTGCATCGTCTTTCTTGAAAGGTCGGTTTCTTCAGTATTGGGTATGTTCCGAGACTTACCGGCAGTAGAAAATATCTACAACTCTCTGATATTGGATATGAGGAAAAATTCTGTTATGAAATAAATAAGGGACATGGAAGACTAATACCGTAGTCTCCAAGGCTGAACGAGTACATGATAGATAAGTAGGGATTCAATAAATAAGGAATTGGCAGAATAATACTAAATGCAATAATAATATAAAGTAGTACAATTTCAAATTATCGAGTGGCATTTTTTATGCAATGTAAATACAAAGAACGCTGAATGAATCTTCGTTAAATATTTGTAACAATATGTCAAGAAAAACATAATTTTCTTTAATTTAAATTTTCCCGCGCAGCAAACGTCATCGCGCCGGACCGTTGAATGACCGTTGAATATTATCTATGGAGATGACAGAACCTAAAAAGCGTCTCGTCATTGTTGTGAGAAAAAACAATAATTTATTTCATTACATACCTAAAAGGATAATATTTTAATTGTGATTTAGGAACTGACATTGTGATTGATAACATTAAATGTCGTTTCTTTTCTTACAGGTATGTAAGGTTTTGTTACTAAACTGTTATTTCATGTGAATCATAGAACTTGTAAAATTAAAACAAAATAAATCTTTTCTTACAGAGAAACTCAATTGTGTTTGAGACAACAACAAACAAAGATATTTGAGTTGATAAACTCAACTCAAACTTAGAAAACGACATTTATTGTCAGAAAATGGAAAAGTTGAAATTTACGTTTCAAGTAAAACCAACAATAGACGGAAAGTCAAACTTTACCGCCATAACTGCAATTGCCACACAAGATGACAAAGTTTTCCTTATTCCTGAAGAGCATCAAGCAGTATCACTTCACAAACAGATCCAAACCTCGAAAACCTTCGTTACAGTCAAAAATACATTAAATACTAAATCACAGTATTTTGGAAAATCTTAATATATATAAATCTCCTGTCACGATGTTTGTCCGCGATGGACTCCTAAACTACTTAACCGATTTTAAATTAAATTAACACACCGTGAGCAGTCTGGTCCAACTTAAGAGATAGGATAGCTTTGATCCCAAAATTCCCACGGGAACGGGAACCACGCGGGTGAAACCGCGCCCGACCTCTAGTATCTTATATAATACTCATGTACGTGTACAGTCACATACACTTTACAACCTTACCGCGTTGACGCACACGGAAACAAAACTCCCTCTGTCCACAAATGTTTTTGTTATTTTTTTTTATTGCATACAACACACCAATTATCTAGCCCACTTTCAGTTTCATGAAGACCTTGTGTTATGGATACTAGATAACGGATAAACATACTTATATACTTCTTTTTTTGTAAATACATACATAATATACATATTAAACACCCAAACCAAGTCAAAAAGACATGTTCATGCACACAAATATTTGTCTTGTCCGGGGATCGAACCCGGGACCTCTGGCGCAGGAGGCGGGTTTAGTACCCCTGCGCCAAACAGGTCGTCAAAATGTCATTCATTATTGTAAATGTGACAAGGGTGCTTAGTGTTTTATATTATTGTACACAGCATGTAGTATTTGGTAGTTTGCCGCCTCTCAAACTGCAGTGTAGGGTTTTAAATAAATAAATAAATATTTTTGGAATCCGGTACAGGAATACCTAAGTCAGACCCCCTTTTTTTTCCGAGAGCTGGGGGCTAATTGTCTAATTTTAAAATTGTAATGTAGGTACCTGTATAAATAATGGTAAGATGTTGTCAAGCGCCGATCGCGACGCCAGTCCGCAATATACGTCTAAACTGAGTGCCCGTGTTTTATTAAGTACCTACTTGCGACTACCTAGTAGTAACATAACAGTGGCGACGAGGATTAATTTCGGTGATTACGCGTGTGTAATAGAACAATAATAAATATGTCTATTGGGAAGTTGAGCGAATTCGATGTGAAAACGGGACAGTGGTCATCGTACGTAGATAGATTAGACATGTACTTTGTTGTAAATAAAGTGGCAGAGGAGTTTAAGTTGCCGACTTTAATTGCTACAATCGGAGATGAAGCGTACGAGTTACTCGTCAACCTGTCGAGTCCAAAGAAACCCTCGGAGTTACGGTACAATGAAGCTGTCAGTTTGATGCGTCAGCACCTTCAACCGACGCCATCTTCACTAGCGGAACGATATCGTTTTCGTAAGAAAAGACAAGGAACAGACGAGGCCATAGCGACTTATGTTACGGAGCTAAAAAGATTAGCTCGTCACTGTAAATTTGCAGCAAATTTGAACGAAAACTTGCGTGACCAATTTATATGCGGACTCAAGAGTGACGTCATCAGGCAACGGCTGTTTGCGGAGGATGACGCAATAACATTTTCACAAGCAGTGAAATTAGCAAGCGCTTTGGAGGCGGCAGAAAGGGACGCAGCGGTAGTGGATGGTGCATCCTCATCTTATTCTAAGGCGGAGGCTTTGCATACGGTCATGCCGAATATGGGGGACAGCTGTGCGAGTCACAGCAGGACCGGTGGCAGCATGTGGCCGCGCGGGCGCCGCCGCGTGCCTAGCGGTGGCAGCTCGGGCGCGGGCGGCGGCGGGACAGCCGTGAGCCGCGCGGCGCGCGCGACCTGCGCGGCTTCCACATCGGGTCGCGGCCACAACTGCACAGCTTGCGGGGCCACTAACCACAGTGTGGCAAGCTGTCGCTACAAGGAGTTCGTGTGCAGCAAATGCCAGCATATGGGGCATTTACGTCGGGTGTGTCCGACGAATAATGAAAAGTGGTCGCGAGGAATATCGACTTATCGTCGTAGTCAGCGGAAAGAGAATATGTATTCCGTGGAGGCCGATAGCGAGTCGGACGTGGAAGACATCGAGGAAAGTTTGAACCTAATTGGACTCAATAATTATAAGCCAGTAAGTTTACCAATTATTGTAGTTGATACCGTATTAAATATGGAGATAGATACAGGAACTGCGATTTCATGTATAAATAATTGCACGTACAAACGCCATTTTTCACATTTGTATTTACAGAGGGACGACACAATTTTAAAATTTTATGACGGTACCAAAATAAAACCTTTAGGTATAATTCGGCCACGGGTTCGATTCCGGGGGCAGGAAAAGCAGCTAGAATTATTTGTAATAAAAAACGGTACTACGTCTTTGATAGGTAGACAATGGCTAGCCGAGCTACATATAAAAATACCTGTATTTCCATGTAGTAATAGTGTCAGTAACATGAATTGTGTACAAATTAATGAAGGAATTGTAAATATTCTCGACAGACATAAGGAGTTATTCAGCGGCGAACGTGACAACTGTGGGGATTACCAGCGAACTCCTCGTCCTACGCCTAAGCTGATCGATGTGTCTATGCACCGGTTTACCGTTATTGTCTAATATCTTATAGTTGCTTGGCCCTGCCGAGTCGACTACAGTACCGGGCAACCATTTCTCTCCCTTTAGATACTGTCGGTACCAAACGTCCTCTCCTATTCTCACCCTGCGTTCCGACTCACGTTCACATATTCACAGCTCCATATCATCCGGCATCTAATGGAGCCGCAGAAAATGCTGTTAAGACTTTAAAAAGGGTTATTAAAAAAGCTTATGTAGAAAATAAAAATGTAGAACTGGCGTTGAATACCTTTTTGCTATACTATAGAAACACGGAACATTGCACTACAGGAGTATGCCCGTCAGTCGCACTTATAGGGAGACGGTTGAGGACCAAGTTAGATGTACTGAAACCGGATATGGAGGTTAGGGTACTGAAAGCGCAACAAGGGCAAGTTCAAAGTGCGAGAGGGACGGAACGCAGGGTCTAAGCAAACTGACACTCGAAAATATCTTTCAAATGTATGGAGAAGTGTCATTTAAAACGTCATTCGTTGAGAAAGTGATTGCGACTATAAGTTACACAATTCCATAAATCACAATCACAATACCTTTCAAAGGGATTGTGATAGATTTTAAAATTAGACAACTAGGGGCAGACCAGAAAGTTTTTTCTGGACAACTTCTTATCGTCAACATTAATTAAGAAATGCAATATTTTACCCGGACGAACAACAAAGTACACCTACACAACACATAGGTAAAATGAAAATGCCTGATTTAAATAAATAAATAAATAAAAAAAATAGAATCGCCAGCAATCACTAACTAGCACAAATCATTTGTCCAAATACTTCAATTCTGAAGAGCATAAATCCAAAATGCAGTTTTATTTATTCTTCAAGTTTATAAGCAGTCAAATAGCCAATAAAACATCCCTTGTCTCTGGCCCACAGACTTCGTTTCATGATGATATTAAAAGTTTATGAGGAAAATGATAAGTCGTTTCAAAAACTCCATAAAACTGGAATCCTGTCGTAAAAGTGTTTTGTGTTCACATTTTTATGATCATTTGATCACCGATGATGCATTTGGCCTGTCTTGTTTTTTTTTAAAGTTTGAACATTTTTCATTTCTACAGAAGATGCGCCTAATTGTTTTACATCTTTCCGTCATCGTAAAAAAATAACTATTTTAATTTGCAGGTTAGTAATGCTACCTATTAATTTTATTTTGTATTACATAACTTTACATTACATAAGTTTATCTGTATCATAGTCTAAGTATCTACTTTGAATATTTTATTTCATTGTTCTATGATATTGTCCTCTAAAATATATCTATATAATGGTAGATTGTTTGTGTTGTAATTAAAAAAAATAGTACATTATTTCAAAGGCCGTGAAATAGGCAATTGCAGGTCGAGTATGAGTTTGAAGGCCGAGCCGTAGGCGAGGACTTCACTAATACGAGACAGGCAATTGCCATTTCCGCCGAGGCATATATAGTGCTTTTCTCAAAAGAATGCAGGGAAATAAAACATACTTTTCATACATTTAATAATTAGGTACTAAAAGAAATTCAAATTCATTGCAGGAGCGTCTTTTTGAATTTGGAACATTACAGCGCTCCAGCAATGTTGTATGAAACGGCGTGCTGGAGTTGTTAAATACTCTTTGTAATGTTCCAAATTCTAAAAACGCTCCTGCAATGGATTTGATTTTCTTTGTCCGTAAATTCGATACTTCGCATGTTCTTTTTTCGAATATAATGTATTTATTTAATTAATTAGTATGTTATAGTTTAAGTTTTCATTTGAGCTTAATGTTCATTGTTTGGCTGTGCCTCTATCTACTTTCTGGCTCCGCCTGAAAACCAGCGTCACATTAATATGTGACAGAAGCTGAGGTCGAAGACCATTTCGGCTACTATGATAAATAATTGTTACTATTGTTTCTATGTGTAAAACTGTTTGTAAGCCGAATAAAAGTTTTTTTTCTTTCTTTCTTTTAATTGTGTTTTATAGATATGCAGATTTGAGTAGCTATTCATTTTTTTGTGTGCGTTGTGAGCATTGCGGTTATTGTCATTTTTTATACCTACTCCTTAGAAAAGTATAAATAAATTAATGATAGGCTTGAAAACTAAACAGAACAAATATTTAGTTTATCTTATATTATTTTAAGCTTCAGAAATTTTTTGCTAGTGCTAATTATGTGAAAAATATCCTCGCAGATGCTACTATACCTACCCTTAATACGAGTTAATATTAATTTAAATACAACTTAAGTTTCTTCGCGCACTCTTATTTGAAATAAAACATCTCTTACAGATTTTAATGCACGCTGTTTATTACTTACCCGATATTTAGGGGTACTTATATTTTATGGGTTTTAAAGGTTTTATGATTTCCCGAATTTTAGGCACCTTTTCAGCTGCCGTGACCACGTGGGCCGTGAAACCAAGAAAACCTTCAAAAATCCATAAAATATAAGTACAACTACATGTTAGGTAATAAACAATGTGCACTGAAATCCGAAAGAGTTGTTTTATTTTAATATTAATTGATTACGTTATCGAACCGCCTCTGTGGTCTAGTGGTACAACCACCGGTATCAGACCCAGGGGTCCCGGGTTCGATTCCCAGCGGGGGTACATATTGTATTCGGTTTGGTTGGTAGGACTTGTTGTAAGTCCGCCTGGCTAGCTTCCACCATCTTATCTAAGTCTGGCGCCATAAAAATAATGTTTTCGGCATTTTTGTGTTCCGGCAATCCGGCAGATTCCGGGAGAGGCTCGCTTCCATCTTCAGCCTTATCAATACTCAACATCAGGTATGGTGAAGGCTAAGAGTCTCCCCATCTTGAATAATAAAAAAATCGAATCGGATACACTGCTCATGACAGTAAAGCAGTCGATGGACATGAAAGAAACAGAGTGACTGTTTTCGATAAGGAAAGGATATTTGGCCAAACTTCTAACTAGGGGCTACATTGAAACGTATCTAAGGTAAGATCAAATTTTACATAACGAGAATTTGATACACGTCGACTCCGAATCCAACGAACGTGTCAGGGAAAAGAGAGAAAATTTAGTTGAAAATATATCCCAATCGATTGGATGATCTCACGTGAACGAGTTTGAATCGTAAGGACTTTAGAGTAGACTGTATGGATTAAAGCAGAGGGTATATTACGAAAAAGGACGCCTAAATTTTTACCGATAAAAAACTATGTACCTAATTTTTTTTTTTTTTTTGTTATAAAATTGCCCTGTAGAAATGGTTTTCGTCACAATAACAACTTGCATTGTTTTAAGGTTTGATCCTTCAATGTCCATTGATTGAGAGAATTGAAATGGGATGTCCTCCGATTACCATCGTACGTTTTTCAGAATTGGACCTATTCTCCGCAGAAAGGATATAAATTTTACAAATACCTCTAGGATTTCTATATCTATCACACACTGGCACGTGGGATCATTTCAGCAATATTTTTAATATCGCCCAATGCTACTACAACGCTTAGGAGGCTATACAAAAATCAATAGGACCACTATTCAGGCGTTTGTCGAGTTTTCAAAGATTTGTCATAAGCTCCGGACAATGGAGTATTGACGACGTGGAATGCCAATATCTGCGCTATCAGATAAATCAACCATAAACTGGTTGCACCTCAGCTCAGTCTTCATCATACCATGCTAACTAATGATAATGTCTGAAGGTCGAATTGTGTTTCTTCCGGAATCTTCAACCATACCGAATATTTGTAGTAATTTTTACTTCTGTGCTTTTCTTCGAACAATAGGCATTGTTGTTGTCATAAAAATAATGCAAAACAGATCTTTAAAGTTTCATCGATTCCTCTTATTGCTTCTAAGAATCGGAAGGAATATCGTCCGTGTTCCACCGTTCGTTTTTCAGAATAGAACTTATTCTCCACAGGAAGGATATAAATTTTACAAAGACCAAAAGCGAGGATTCCTACACCTATCACATACTAGCACGTGGGATCCTTTCAGGAATATTTTTAATATCGCCCAATACCTAACGCGACAATGCTTAGGAGGCTATACAAATCAATAGGACCACTATTCAGGCGTTTGCCGAGATTTCAGTGATTTGTCATTAGCTCCCGCACAATGGTGTATTGACGACGTGGAATGCCAATATCTGCACTATTGTATGGGACCCTCCGGATACGGGGTTAGTACAATAACCATTTAATGTCTGTGTTTGTATGTAGGTAGGAAGAAGGGTGGGAGTCGTAAGACGGCTCGCTTGAGTGCACGCTAATGGTATAGATATAGATTTGGATTTAGATACAGACATTTAGAACGTTGGATATATCGATTCAGAAATAGGGTGATACTTAACCGCTGAAAACAAGAAAGAGTTTAAAAGTGTAAAGTACCCTTTGGAGAAACCACAGAAGCATTATAACTTTTTAATTTTGCATTATACAATGCTATTTTTATGTGATAAATATTAAACAAGAAAATATACTAGAAAAAAGCAACTAGTCTCATGTCGCCCTGACGGGATTCGAACCAGGGGCGTGCATTGGTTTTCCAGCGTAGTAGGCACTGTAGATCTAACTAGTAACTTTGCACTTATCCTATCCTGCTACCGAATATTATAAGTTTGAGAGTTTGTGAGGATATTTGGATGGAGGAATGTTTGTTACTATTTCACTCAAAAACTACTGAACTGATTAAGATGAAACTTTACAGCAATATGTAGCTTATATATCAGAAAACCACATTGTATGCAAATATTTATAATTATCCTGATATTCCCACGGTATCGGCAACCACGCGGCGAGTGAAACCGAGAGCGGCCGCTAGTCATAAATGATAAGGTTCGTGATATTTAGTAGGAATATTAAAATGCTGACGAGTTTGATTGTTTGAGCACGCTAATCTCCGGAACTACTAGTTCGAATTGAAAAATTATTTTTGTGCTGGATAGTCCATTTATCTCGGAAGGTAATAAGATATTTAATATCACGGTACGATTAATAAGAGCAGAGCATTAATGTAAAACGTTCCAGAAACGGGAAAAAAATATTAGTTTTGGGAGCTTCCGTTGCGGAAGGTGTGTAAACGGTTAAAGTTACCTAATAATCATATATGACAAAATTGTTCCCCATCAAAAGTTCTAAAAAAAAGTCCGCGACAGCATATGTCTATGTTTTATGGTTAACTCACTATAACCATTTTTCAGATAATAAAATTTGTTCTAAACTAATGTATTATTTGAGAAGCTGTTTTCATAAACATGATATTAATCCTTATCTAAATAAATACGTTAATCATCACAAGTATTTAATTTTGAACAAAATTGTCCTTTACATCATTAAATTTTAATGAATATCTTAGGAAATATGATAGTTTTAAAATAACTCCTCAACAAAATAATTCGCGACCAAATTCATTCGTCAGGTAGGCATGCTTACTTTATACTGATATATTCCGGAAGTTTAAGCTAGAACGTTACACGTACAAACAGCGCCCTTCTTGCCATGGGCGGTTAATACTTGAGCAATACTTTTTCTAAATATGTTGTATTCTTGTATGAAACGCTGCTTGTTTCGAGTAGGCAATTCCGAGACTGCCTATCGGTAGGTATTCAGTATTTAGCGTAAGGAATATCTTAGTGGGTGAGTGTTGAATAGAAGTTTAAACTAAAATAAAATAACTTTAACACTTATTGTATATTTATTTAGGTTTTGAATGAGGTAGGCACTGCCTAATTGCCTATATGGAATGCACGCCCCTGATTCGAACCCAACACCGTAGAACGGTGAATATAACTAGAAAGATTCGACGTGTCCTCATAGGTCTCTGTACCATAATTGGTTAGTGCATTGGGCCGGACTCCCAAGGATGCGGGTTCGAATCCCGTCAGGGCGACATGAGACTAGTTGCTTTTTTCTAGTATATTTTCTTGTTTAATATTTATTAACACAGAAGCAATCAATACATTTTCCTTTGTTCGATTTTGGATTTCTTCAGGTGCCGGTTTTCGAGGTAAATACAAACAGAATAGGTGTTTAACCTATTTGAGTGGGTACAAAATACGCAACATACTTCCTCTAACCACTTTCTGAGTTCTGTGCACTTAACTACCTGTGATTAACCTTTCAGGCCCCAAGTTATAAGACAGAATAGATATTTCATTGTTCTGTGGATACCGGTGTCCTGCTAGCAGGTGATAAATTAAACATTTTCTTTGAAACAACCAGACACAAGCTCATAATGCACTTAAATTCCCGGTAGACCAGTAGTTGTTTTAAGGGGCGCTGTTTCTAAAGTAGTAGATTTATAGAAAAACTTTAAATAATAATAAATAAATAATAAATCATCATCCATCATCAGCCTGTGGACGTCCACTGCTGGACATATGCCTCTCTTAGCTCACGCCTATTGTGGCGTTCATAGGAGGCTAATAATAAATATTTGCATACAATCACACCAATTATCTAGCCCACGTTAAGTTTCATGAAGAACTTGTGTTATGGATACTGGATAACGGTTAAATATACTTATATACTTTTTCTTTGTATACATACTTAATATACATATTACTTTGTATCACAAATAATAGAACATTAATAGGTATACGAATAATTAATTAATACTTTTCGAAAACACGTTTTCCAAAAAAACTGACTTACTGGTCGACCGGGAATTTCCTTGATTAAATATATGTAACTAGCGGCCGCCCGCGCTCATGGTGGCTGTTCCCTCTGGAATATCGGGATAAAAACTAGCCTATGTTTAACCCAGGCTACCTTCTAGTGTGCCAAATTTCATCCAAATCAGTTCAGAAGTTTTCGCGTGAGAGATTAAGTAACATCCTCACAAGCTTTGGCATTTATAATATTAGAAGAAAGGATAGGATTACTTACATCAGTTTTTTTTTTATTATTAACGACGGGGAGACTCTTAGCCTTCATCATAACTGATGTTAAGTATTGATAAGGCTGAAGATGGCAGCGAACCTCTCCCGGAAACCTCAATCACTGAGAAACTGGCTATCTTTTCTCTCTGCCGGAACACAACAATGCTGAAAACATTGTTGTTATGGCGTCAGACTTAGATAAGATGGTGGTAGCTAGTCAGGCGGACTTAAAACAAGTCCTACCACCAACCAAACCGAATACAATATGTACCCCCGCTGGGAATCGAACCCGGGACCCCTGGGTCTGATACGGGTGGTTGTACCACTAGACCACAGAGACGGTTAAACAGTAACGGTTATTGTAACAGATTTTTGTCAAAGATGTTAAATACTTTCTTTATGTTCATTGTCGGGTTTTAAAAGTTATAGTTATTACTTTAAACAGATGGTGGGATCTAAATCCACTTTATTTCACTCAACCTATTAATATAATGCTTGTTTAACATATTGTGCTCATTTGTCATATTAAGAATAATGTGTGATGGTAAAAGATGGTCACTTTTTACCAATTCAATAGAAACAAATATGGCGTATCAGATCAACAACGATTAATGATATTTTCATTAGATTAGTTTGGTCTGCAGTCTGTTAAATACTGCTTGCTTGTAGTTTATTTAATTCTTTTGTTGTTTGGTTGATTGAAGTCAATTTATTATAATTTTTATGATAAATAATGAAACTGTTCGAGTATAAGATTGGGGTGAATACCTAATATGTGTGGGAATTAAATTTAGCACATAAAAATAGTATCATAAAATGCAAAATTTAAAAGACATGATTATTATTAAATTATCATTGTTTTTAGCTCATTCGCGGAACAAAATAAAAAAACCTGATTGATTTAATTACCAAATTCAAGGGCGGATATTCAACGGGCGATTTTTAGGCGTCACAGGGTCTTAAAAAAATAGCTCATTATCAAAATGCGTTGAATGTATTTTTTGTATAAATAATTAATCCTTGTAAGGTACAGCCAATGAAAAGAAATGCAATTCTTACATATTGTTACGAGAAAAATTAATAAAAGTTGTGAAAAATACCCTATTCGATCTAAACTTTATTTAAAGCTTTATTTAAAAGAGTAAAAGATATTTAGAAAACTTTTATATCACAGATAATAGAACATTAGAGGTATTTCATTTGATTAAGAAATAATTTCTTTCACCAGAGTACTTTCCGAGAAATCGTTTCCCAAAAAACCGGGAAGTTCCCCGATTGTACAAACTGTATTACAAGTATATTGCTCTGGTATTTATACAAAAATGGCATCATGTAGGTCCGACTACAAATCCAGAACACAAATTGGAAATGTATTTCTCCGAAACTGTTCACAGGTTCGTTGGACGATGTCTTTAACCTCTTGGGCTGGAAAATTGACTCTATTCCATAAGTTTTTATGGCTGAAACCTTGAAAGACCTCAACACAATGCTCGAAGTTCTACGTAGTGCTTCCTAAAGAGTGGGTCTCAATATGATTAAGAAAAAGACAATAAACATATTGCATTCTCATGTTGTGTTCCATGGGTAGGCTCCCGATAAGGTGAACCAGCGATCTAGCAAAGGCACGCGATGCCGCTGGATGTGGGCAGCGCAAGACCGATCGTCTCGTGCCGATTTTTGATGGAGTCCTATACTCAGCAGTGCATATGATGATGATGATTTTTGGCGGTCGGTATTGATATCTGAGGATTCTATTTTACTAGGTTATATTGGCTTAGTCTTGATACATTTGTTCCTGGATTTACTAGCTTTCCTCTAGGTTAGAAGATCTTGCAAATGATCTTGATTCTAAGGTGTGGTAAAAAAAATTAACATAAACATAGTTTAGGATTTAATATCTGGAGCTACTTGTCGGATTACGTTTAATTTGGGTAGGAAAGAGATTAAACTTTCGGTTCTAAGTTACCACATCAAAATAACTTAATTAACTTCCTAATAGAAGCTTAAATAATGAAGTTTTATACCAAAAACACATTATATTTGAGTTAAAAAGTTATAAAGTAATTTTGGAGTCGACGAAATTAGTTTTTTTTATTATTCTTTAAATATTATGATAGGCGCAAAAAGCGTTCAAATTATAACAGGTAAACCTGTGGTAAGATAACAAAAACACCTTAAATAAAAAATGCCACCGAAATTACAAAAATTGTCTGTCTTCAAAAATCGACACTCAAATTGTGGCCGGAATAAAATGTCCATGAAAATGAAAACAATTTGGAATGTTTGAGAGTTCAAAATTAAAATACTTAACACCAAAAAATAATCGCAATTTTTGTTATTATTTTTGATCACTTTTTACCCAACTGCAAAGGAATGGTTATGTTGTATGTTTACATGTAATATTCTTCTCAAATGGCTAACCGCATTTTTATAATTTAGATATCCTTAGATTTGTTTTGACAGCCCAGGTGTTCTTAGGTAAGTGATGTTAAAAAAAAACAACATAGCTAGTGCTATTATTTGAAGTAAAAAAATAATAAAAATACTAGAATACTTCAATATGGGTATCAAATTAAAGGGCTGATTCCAAGGATTTCAAAAATATATATCATGAGCATCATGGCCGATAAATAACTAATAGTTCATTTATATATTATAAATGATAAATATGTAAATTTAAAAACTAAAACACCCGCCTGCCTCAAAAGACATGCCAACTGAAAAGATGGAAGAAGAAATGGAAGAGTCGGAGGCATAAATTTTTACAATAAATCGTTCATGTCTTGCCTCCGACTCCATAATATGTTGAACAAAAGTTTATATTTGATCTTGTTTCCAATTTTCAGTTGGCTTGTCTTTTGATGCCGGCGTTTTTTTGTTTAATTTACATATTTTTATTTTTCGTGTTACAATCTGTTTACAATCTATATAAATCAAATAGAAAAAAACTTCTCAAAGGTAAATTACGTGGACTGCACCACTCCAAACTTTCGTTGTGTCAACATTTCCAAGTTCATTTGTGTATTTCCTCTAACCCCAAAAACAATCTCGCATACAAAATACCTCCTTACACCTGTATCGACAACTCAATACCTACTGAAAATCCTCACATTATTAAAACGGAAGCAGTTGCCAAGTTCGTTCTTCTTTATTCGCGAAATAAAAGGCCCGGGGTGCATAAAATAACAATAAGTAGAATCATCACAAAGGAATCTTGGAACACGTATACGGATAAGAACGTAATGACGATGCGGCTTTTGTAGAAGTGTTTAAAAAAGCTAACCTTAGATATTTTAGAGAATAATAAATATAACCAAGAAACGAATGCGGATCGTGGGCCATATGTTTTTATTGAGTATTAAAATGGTTGTGTATAAGTTCCCAGCAGCAGTGTCAGGACATTAAATGTTATATTTTGCAGTACGCAGTGTTAAACGCGTCCGGCCAGTGATTTTCCAATGGTCGGGAACGGGATAGACAACCAAAAAAAATTATTTCGGCAATAGTCATGGTGGCACCGTTACCCATACAACTTTTCTTCCCCCATTTAAAAAAAAAATCTATTAAAAAATCATCTATCCAATCAGGTCTCTTTCTCTCAATATTTTGTACGATTCTCATGTTTGATCGTCTGCGGCTATGTTTGGTACGTTTTACTTTCGGAAATTTATTTGACACACGTGTTTGGGAAACAAATTTGTCAAATAAATTTGATCTCATCGCTTTGCATCCTAATACCAAAGCGTTATATCGCTGTGCTAATACTATTATAGTATCGATATTCTTCAATCTGAATCTGATCCTGCCATATATATAAAAGATAACCATAAAGGTCTTCAACCACGTTAAAGTGTATGTAATCCCCAGATTTAGCAAAATGAAACCGTCGAATTCCCCCACCAATTTCGCCATACCTGCAGGGTGTGTTCGAGGCATAACGGTATCCGATATAATCCGCGCTTTGTGGACTTACCTTTAGTAGTAGCTCCTTGGGATTGCGAAGTTTACATGAAAGTGAAATTTTCAATGAAAACAGAACTATGGAAATAGTGTGGTAAGTGCTTTTGCGAAGTCGCTATTGAATTTGGATTTCTTGTTTAAAAGTTTTGATATTATGATAAAACCGGAGCTCGGAGGAAAAATAATTTTATTATTCGTAGTATTTTCGTCATAAACTTTCTGATTTGTGAGACGATTTGATATTTATTTTTGTCTCAATAGAGCTACCTCTTAGTGGTCACTCACGACTTTGTTCGTAAAGCAGAGCCTGCCCCAGCAGCAGTAGATACATGAAATTAAAGTACACTGTACACTTATTTATAAAGTAGACCTGAACTAGGAAGACTTCTGCATCTCAGGTTATCAACCGACCAAGGGGATAAAATCCAATATAAGGGGTAACAATGATGTTTTATAGTAGAATGTTACCTTCATAGCAATTTTCGTTGAAATCTTTGACGCAGACTGCACACATTGACAATTGACAAGTGGGACAAAGGACATGAAATAGCACGGAAATGAAATCGATAGCAAATTGAATCGGACGTCATTTAGGATCTTCCCAATGTTTCACAATGCGAGCTCGTATGACATATTTGCTTTAAGTACACACTTATAATACCGTAGTACACTTATAATTAGTATTGTAAGCCGTTGAAATCTGTGACGCAGACTGCACTCATTGACCAGTGACGTAGACTGCACACATTGACAATTGACAAGTGGGACAAAGGACACGAAACAGCACGGAAATGAATGTGATAGCAAATTGAACCGGACCCCACATAGGGTTTTCCCAATGTTTCACAATGCGAGCTCGTATGACATATCTGCTTTAAGTGCACACTTTTAGTACCGTAGTACACTTATAATTAGTTTTGTAAGCCGTTGAAATCTGTGACGCAGACTGCACTCATTGACCAGTGACGTAGACTGCACACATTGACAAGTGACGTAGACTGCACACATTGACAATTGACAAGTGGGACCAAGGACACTATATAGCATGGAAATGAAAGCGATAGCCAATTGAACCGGACCCCACATAGGGTATTCCCAATGTTTCACAATGCGAGCTCGTATGACATATCTGCTTTAAGTACACACTTTTAATACCGTAGTACACTTATAATTAGTAAGTAAGCCGTTGAAATCTGTGACGCAGACTGCACTCATTGATCAGTGACGTAGACTGCACACATTGACAATTGACAGTGGGACAAAGGACACAAAACAGCATGGAAATGAAAGTGATAGCAAATTGAATCGGAACCCCATATAGGGTCTTCCCAATGTTTCACAATGCGAGCTCGTATGACATATCTGCTTTAAGTACACACTTATAATACCGTAGTATACTTATAATTAGTATTGTAAGCCTCAAAAATATGTTTACTTCGATAAATAGTATGCTCCAAAATTGACGTACATTTTCAATCAACGTTATAATAATATCTTATTTTGCCCAGCAGCAATGAAGCAATCAATTTTCATCAGATATATTCGGCAGACGCGATGTGCCAATAAAATGCCCAAAGATTAGCAAGGCATATACAGTTAACTACAATCCATTTAGCTAATGGATGCACCAAAACATGCACTAATGCAACCAGAGTGAACTACAAATTTATTAAAGTAACTATACTTCAATAATTTTGTATCTGTGGCTTATGACTAAGGGGTTAAAGATCAAAGTATAAAGTAAAGTAAAGTACATCTTAAGATTTGGCGCGCACTGTTCGTGGTCACGGGATGACATCAGCTGAAAAGGTACTGAAACGTCGGGAAAATCAAAAAACCCTTAAAAACCAAAAAATACGGACAATCTATATACTTAATTTAGGTTCGCAAAATTTGTGACGACTCGATAGGGACTTTGGCGCGCAGTACGCGGCCGATTAAGGTATCAAATTAAAGGTACTCGAGTCTATTTGTTCCGAAAACTATAAAATATACAAAATCTTAAACGTGATGATCACAAACTGCAATTAAAGATTTTCGCATAATTTGGAATTTTTCGTCGATCGACGAACCCGAGTATCGGGTTGTAACCGCCCTAGTTACAACTTAGTTCGTGAAATATAGCGCGTTTGATATCCGTAAAAGTTGTTTTATTTCAATAAGTAAAGTAATCATTTATTTGGAGTTTATCTAACTCACCTTTATGATTTCATAAGCGTCTGGACTTTATTATTTTATCTAGTTATGTAATGAAGCCTTAGGGCCTGCGCAGACGACGGACATTGGAGGACTTTTTGTCCGCGACACGCCCTTATTACTAATAACATAAAGTTGAATATATAACGAGGACTATCGCGTACTTTTCATGGATATACGCGATCTAAATTCAATCTTATTAGGTTAAAAATAAAGACTTGTCGCGGACAAAAAGTCCTCCGTTATCCGTCGTCTGCGCTAGCTCTTAGTCTTGTTTTAATTTTAATTTTAAGTCTAATGTTCATTGTTTGGCTGGTGCCACTAACTACTCTTTGGCTCCGCCTGAAAATCAGCATTACATTAATGTGACAGAAGCTGAGGTCGGAGTCCATTTCGATCAGATTTCGGCTATTATGTTGTTTTTCTTGTTAACTTGTTTTTTATTTATGTTATGTGCAATGTTAGTCGAATAAATGTTTTTCTTTCTTTCTTTACTCATTCTTATCGATCTAAGCTAATTGGACAGCGCTATCTCATTTACCTTCATATGAAGAGGATATAGATAGAATGTAATATTACTGGAATAGCTTAGTAATAGGTACGTTAAATTTGATCAGGACTAAAGGTGAACCGAAATTCAATTACAACATCGAATAGTTAAGCTTCACAGGTAAGTAATACCGCGTTATTGGAATCAATTTATCCAACAGATAAAAAAAAACAGAATTTCTAATCTCCCAAAGCCTTCAGGAGTATTGATGAGACGCCATATGCACACTAGATGCAATTCCTCTTTGAAGACGCGTTATCGAAAATTTAATATAGCCGGGCATCAGTGGAGCCAGATTCGATTCCCGGCGAGTAATCTTGTTTCACGGTGTGCGGGCTGGAGGATTTGCTTTGGCGATTCGTGCGATTTGCTATGTAATTTCGTGGACCAGATTAAGCCGGGCGGCATTTGATGGCCATCTGAAACGTAGATTGATATAAATAAATGCTACGATATCCTTCAAGTCTCATTTGCTTGTAAAATATGATGATTCTTGAGAGGTTTCAGTTGAAAGACACGTGGATTCAACGGTCAGTGTTTGTTGAGTAAATTCACACAAGTAGTTATTTTTACATTATAACTCCAAAATACTACCAACCACGAATTTGCGGACAGTAAATCAGCTTTTTCATACATTTCGTTTTTTTGCCAGATCGCGATAACAGTGTTGCTTTGATACCAAAAGTGATTCGTAACTATGATTAAACCTAATCATAATCCTAATCTTAAGGCGGTACCCCCACCGAAAGTGGCGCCGCGTTGAATTTTATTTAATATCGTAATTCTAATTCACAATTTTAATAAAACTAAACGTGGAATTTTTAGAGCCCATTGTCTTGTATTTTTACAAGGTACCGCTACATCTCGTCATAGACATTCGTAGAAGTAGATAGCAAATGTGTCAAAAACGGCCACTTTTAGCAGTTTTGCTATCTACTTCTAGCAGTGACTACGAGGGAATGTAATGATACCGTCTAAAAATACTAGACTATGGGCTCTAAAAATTCCACGTTTAGTTTTATTAAAATTACGATATTAAATAAAATTCAACGCGGCGCCACTTTCGGTGGGGGTACCGAATTAACTATTCAAACTAAGATTATAAATGCGAAAGTGTGTTTGTTTGTCCTTCCTTCACGCCCTAACTAAGCAACCAATCGATTTGATTTTTTGCATAAAGTTAGTTGAAAGGACGGAGAGTAATTTTTTATCCCGATATTCCCACGGGAATAGGAACCACGTTGGTGAAACCACGGGCGAAAGCTACTAATACTATAAATGCAAAAATGTATTCGCTTGTCCTTTTTTCACGCTCTAAGAACTAAACGACTAGATTTTTTTTAATATAGTTAGTTGAAAGAACTTACTATATTTTATTATATTTAGTATATTTACTTTTTATTTATATTTTTGGCTTGTTCCACAAATAGTTTTGAGGTTTTATAACAGTAAAACGCTGGCGTTTAGCGTGAACTTCTTCTAGCATCACCTGGCGTATCACTGGATAAAAGTTGTTAAGGCGGTACCCCCACCGAAAGTGGCGCCGCGTTGAATTTTATTTAATATCGTAATTCTAATTCACAATTTTAATAAAACTAAACGTGGAATTTTTAGAGCCCATTGTCTTGTATTTTTAGAAGGTATCGCTACATCTCGTCATAGTCATTCGTAGAAGTAGATAGCAAATGTGTCAAAAACGGCCACTTTCAGCAGTTTTACTATCTACTTCTAGCAGTGACTACGAGGGATTGTAATGATACCGTCTAAAAATACTAGACTATGGGCTCTAAAAATTCCACGTTTAGTTTTATTAAAATTGTGTATTAGTATTACGATATTAAATAAAATTCAACGCGTCGCCACTTTCGGTGGGGGTACCGCCTTAAAAGCCAGCCAACCATATCAATATTTTTTTTCAAAACAAGCCAACATTCATATGAGCTATCGTATCTAGACGAGGGACATGCTGCCACCCACGGGGCAGCCAGACAATCCATTAGCGAAATAGGCTACATGAACTACCTTCGACCGGCCAAAGGCGGAGGTTCACCTTTTTTTATCGGGAATACGAGATATGGCTTTTTGAAATTAGATTTTTAATGGATATCGGAAATTTGGAAATGTTAACGCGATTGGGTTAATTCGAGCAAGGGCAAGGATTTTAAAGTTCCGTTGCAAGTTCTTCATTTATATATGAATATGCAAGTTCTGTTTCGGGGTTTCGAGATTCGGAAATAGGTAATTTGACGTTATCTAGGATCGGATGTGGATATTGTATAAAATAAGGGAGTCCTAGTTACACGTTATATTGACAACCTTTTAGTGCATTTTGCACTATCCAAGACGTCGAAACTGTTAGATTCAAATCCTATAACTAAATGCTTAAAATTGTTTATATAACTTTTTTGTTTTTATAACTTTTGATTTTCATGAACTGTTTCATATACTGCTTTTTGTGAACCTAACATGCTGTGGCAGTTTGTAACTAAGGCCACACTACGTGTCTTTTGTACTCGATCATGTTTTTCATTTATGTATACGTGTGTGTCTTGTAACCTGTCCTTTTCTTAAAAAATAATAATAAAATGCGTTGGATTACTGTTAAATTGCGTGCTACAAATTAGGAATGACAATTTTCACAGACAGACTTATTGACAGACTTACGAAGTTATAGGTTCTCGAGTTGACAAATGACTTTTGTTGCGATAGCCCTTGTCTCTAACGACTTCGGAAGTGCTATAAAAGTTAAGACTAAAGTTTCGCTAATGAAATACGTTCATCAACAAGTTGATTCCGAACTCCAATTACCAAACTGAATTCGAACTGTAATTCTGCCGTACACACAGGTATAATTACGCAAACACGCACAAACCAATACAAATCAGAGTTTCGCTAACAAGTAGGGAATGTCTTAGCCACTAATAAGCAGCCATTACACAAATTAAAGCATCCATCTTGGGCATCCACACACGCAGCGGAAGATGGCGCCTGTTTGGAGATCTGTCTGTAGAGCAGGCGTTTACAGTAGAGCTAGAGCGAAAATCTTTCGAAATAGAATCGAGGACGAATTGTCAATAAAAGGAATAGGAAAATGTAGTCCCGTTTAGGTCCGGTCGGAATGCTGCTCAATATGTCATACATTTTTGGCGATACGTCTTCGATGCTTACTCGAATTTTTTTCGAGCTAGGCTTACAGTAGTATACGTTGCTCTAGTTATAGGTAAACTATGACGTTGACTTTTTTAAACCGTTATAAATAAAAGGTATTTAGATTAGAGGTAGTTAGATATTTGAATACTTGTGTGCTTCACGATCAGCAATTACAAATTTTGGCGCGCGAAAAATACTAAAATTATATTAGTGCTACTTTGAAAGCCCTAAACTTTTGTAATGGTGAATGGATTGTTTTTGATCGTTAAGTAACGTATCTAATTGTTGTGTAAAACATGTTTTTATTTAATTATTTATTATATTTATAACTCTTTCTTTTATATTTTTGAGTAATTTTGGTACTGAAACGAAAGAAAGATATTCGCATTATTAGGATGCGTTAGTAAGGGATAGACGCCTCTAAGGGCATCTATCCCAAACAAAAACGAGGCAACTATCCCTTACTAACACATATAATAATGAGAATATCTTTCTTTCGTTTCAGTACCAAAATTACTCAAAAATATAAAAGAACGTCTATAGTCCAATCACGGAATATAAGTTGGTGGAATAACGAGTTTGAAGTGGCGTTTGTGCGGAAAGTTTTATATACTCTGAACGAAAATTCTCTGATTCTCTGAAGAAAGAGGCATCTATCCTTACGATATTCGTAAATACAACAAAAATTTGAAGGATAGACGATTCATAGAACTATTTTTGATCCTGGGATGTTTTGATAATCATGATGATTTTTATGACGCAGCCAAAGTTAAAGTATGATTAGGTTTTAAAACTGTTCGATTTTTTTAAAAATTGTGCAAAATGACATGAATATCAGTAAAAACTTAGATTTTCGTAATGCGGCGTCTATCCTCTATGGAGATAACATTCATGAGAATGATGATTAGCGACTAATTATAATTAAAAAAAAAAAACTTTTATGTAGTGGTAAATTCGAGTTTTAAGGTATTTCTCTGAGAGGCAACTATCCCTCTGCCCAATTTGACTGGGGAGGCGACAATCCGGGGTGCGGCAAATATCCCCCAAATATTAGAGGTCTGCGAAAATCATTGTAGCTCATACGTTAACTAAAATAATAAAATATGTGTAACATGAACTTAAAGATGAAGGATAACACTTGATGTATCCATTAACAGTTTATTGATTTTACACATGTCATGATTTGTAAGCTGTGAGGCAATTTAAAAAAGTGCGGCATCTATCCGTGAGTTATCGTAAAGTAGTCCATTCAGAGAGAACCTGAAATGTCTAGTTTGCGATAACAATCCTAGAATACGTAAGTCTACCTAACACAGCTTCAGAAAGGTATAAAGGGCTGATCAGTTCTTAAAACAGACTTTCCTTCCACTAATCCGCTATCAAACAAAGGTTGTTCTTATCGTCATAAGAGATGCCTAATTATATCTTAAGCAAATGATATGCATAACAAGTTCAATACTGTACAAATTTTATGAAATAAAAACAATTCTTGGCTAATTGATGTTCTACTGCATCTTTTGCTTTCTGTGTTCCAGGTGAAACTTGGTGTTTCCCTCAACATAAATTACGGGTTCTGGCAATAAAGGCATTGTTGCGTTGCAGGGAGGCTCCCTGGCAACCCTGCTTTTGTTCCCGGCCCGAAAATTGATTTAGTAATGTAATAATAATCAGCGATTATCGCAAAATAGCCAATAACCGGTGCTCATTGCCTTTTCAGGGAGAAACAACTTAATGAAACGTCTTCTGGGACCGTTTTTGTCGCACAGAAAATTTATTTGATTTCTTTATCTTCATATTAAAATAAATAAAGATTTTATTTCTGGGAGACGGTCTTCTTAGCCAAGGATATAAGGTTCAGTACTTACCGGGATTAAGTTCATCTGTGTACCCTATCATTTAACCCTATCATTTAACAATAAAAAGCCTTATATAATACTTAACCTGCCATTTTGTCCCGAGAAAATCAATCAAGTCGTTTAAGATAGTGTGTTTAGAAAGCATGTCCAATATTTACTTTTCTATGACCCCACCTCACTTCTCAGTATACGATTTGGATAACGTAAATTACAGTTGGAGAAAACCCATCTTTAGTGTATTAATATGTACAGTCGGGGAATTTAGAGTAGAGTTTTTTCAGGAAGCTTTATTTAAAAATGTAAAAGTTATATAGAAATCGTTTATATCACAAATAATAGAACATTAACAGGTTTTTCATTTGAATAATAAATTACTAATAATTATTATTATTTAATAATAAGTACTTGCCGAGAAACGTTTCCCAAAAGAAAAACCAACCGGAAAGTTCCCTGATTGTACCTATAATATGTGTTCTCTCGAAAACAATTCGTAGCCCACATCCAGATGAAATGTTTATCATTCCCGACTCTATTGTATTGTGAATTCAATATTAAAAAAGGCATATCTCTGTGAGTGACGTTATCGTCTCATTGTTTTTGGCTTGGCAACCTCACCCCAAAAATGTAGCGATCTGTTTGTAAATTAGAACGAACATCAGTTTTGTATTAGAACATATTCACGTGTCAGTATTAATGATAAAATTCTATCGTTATGAATAAAATATTATTTATTTGTTAAAAATATCCACGCCACGTACACGCGTGGGTGTATTTTTGCTACTGCACATTTTTGTTTTGCTTTTTATAAGATCGCGAGTGGTCTGTGGGACCACTCGTTTGTACTTATGTAACTTTTTTTGGATATTACTTTTTCATATTATTGCAATGTGCGGCGCCGGGAGACGAAATAACACAAGAAAAGTGGAGTTATAACTGATTATTTATTGAGAGAAAAACAGGGTTTTTATAGTATTTTAAAGTAGGTCAATACGTTAATGTCTTACAATGACATTTAGCTTGTTTAAAAAATCCGATTACATGTTGCATGTTTACCTTAAAGAAAATAGAATATTAATTTATAATAAAAACAATAGTCTTTTCTATACGTCATCGACATGACGTGTGCACCACACTACATTATATTGTTACTTACTTTCGTCTATTTTCAGTCATTTATAAAAATGGCTAAGCTAGGTAGTTCGGGCATGAAACAAATGCAATAGTGTTCCTGTCAGTAAGAAAAAATATCAAACAAGTTGTCAAAATAATCACTTATTTTAGTTGCATGGCTAAATGGGAGCTCAGCGTCCGGATCTGACGACATCGTCCCGGATTGTTTTGCCTTGGAAAGACTAAAGTGCAAGACTGCTTATACATACTCTTGTATAAAAAATATGTGTGCTTACAATGCAGCAAGCTTATAAGCAAAGAGTTTTGGAAACTTGACAACTCCTACAACTTGGTGCCTTGTGTTTTTCAAAAAATATCGTTGACTTGTTGTATTTTTTTCCTTTTTACTTAGTTATTAATCTTTAAGAAAAATATATTGCCAAGAAAAAATAATTACTTAATTGGTAAATAATAATTATTAAGAAAAAGGTAGGTTTATTCTCTTAAAGAATTTGAGGCTGCAGTGTAAATGTTTATAATTAGTTATAAATGTGGAAGCTTCTATATTTTGTTTTATTTTTATGATAACTAGATATGTTACCAATACATAGACATGTTTGTTTCTAAAAGGATATCAAGAAACGTTAAAGTTTTCGTGAGTTAAGCTGTGATAATCTACCAGATATCACGTTGGTACTAATGTAACCAAAATCGCATGCCGGTACTTGAAGGTTAAACTGAAAACACAACGTATAAAAAAAGCGAAAAATACTGGAACAGCTCTCGCAGATTCACCCATCAACGGCTGACTCGTAAAATTTTAACTAGTGGCTGTAGTTTTGTTTGCTCTGATGTGTAAGCTCCGCCTGCTCTGTACACTCGCCGGGAGCGAACAATTGTTTTCGGTTAAATTACACTCCGTTGCAAAATAATTGGCGCGCGTTTTGGGGATTCATTTGAAATTTATTGGGAAACGAATGACAAATGAATGATAGATAGTGGATACTATTGTGAATAAAATATTAGTAAGGGTAGGTACAATTTGACACTTGATATCTGTTACTTTATTAACATGTGAAACATATCTGACATGGGGGGCGATTCTCGCACTGAAATATGTCGAATTCGACATTTTTATATCCTTAATTTCTTTAGTAAAAATGTTAGTAAAATCTCTACTACTGACAAAATCCTTTCCCTATAATATCGAATATTGCTTTCGACATTATAAGAATCGGGCCCCTGTCGGGATGATGACGTGATTTTTAATTTTTAAAAAAAATTGCTGCCTCTGATTAAAGTTTAATTACTTAGTTAATTCACTATATTCGATAGTGGTTCGTGGAGAAAACAAATTCGAGTGATTTAAAACTAGCTTCCGCCCACGGCTTCACCCGCGTGGTTCCTGTTCCCGTGGGAATGTCGGGATAAAAAGTAGGCTATGTTACTCTCCATTCTTTCAACTAACTCTAAGCCACAAATTAAGTCGATAGATTGCTTAGTTAGGGCGTGAAGGAAGGACATACAGACACACTTTCACATTTATATTATTACTAGAAGCCGGGCGCGGTTTCACCCGCGTGGTTCCCGTTCCCGTGGGAATTTTGGGATCATTTATAGCCTTTGTTACTACTTGGGGTCTAAGGATTCTCTATACCAAATTTCGTCAAAATCGGTCCAGTAGTTTTTGAGTTTATTCGTTACATACAAAAATACAAATCTTTCCTCTTTATAATATTATATAGTACTAGAGGCCGGGCGCGGTTTCACCCGCGTGGTTCCCGTTTCCGTGGGAATTTTAGGATCATTTATAGCCTATGTTACTACTTGGGGTCTAAGGATTCTCTATACCAAATTTCGTCAAAATCGATCCAGTAGTTTTTGAGTTTATTCGTTACATACAAAAATACAAATCTTTCCTCTTTATAATCTAATATATAAAATTCTCGTGATACAGTTTTCGTTCCCATACTCCTCCGAAACGGCTTGACCGATTCTCATGAAATTTTGTGAGCGTATTGAGTAGGTCTGAGAATCGGCTACTATCTATTTTTTATCCCGAAATTCCACGGGAGCGAAGCCCCGGAGCACAGCTAGTATTAGTATAGATTAGTAAAGTTAGTTGAGCTATGACTAACCACGCTGGTGCAATACGAATTTGTGGGTGTTAACTGCAAAACGCTGCGCAATAAGCATGTAAGGACTACAGGCATTAATTTTTTAGTGACAACACCATGACAGATTATAACGAAAGTTGCTTAATCGTTAAGATTTACCTTAAACAAAAACAATGCATATTACTCAATATAAACCATTATAAATATCGGTACTTAGTTTTGAGCTAGTAAGTTTTGTGCACCCGTTCTTCTGTCTGTTGAACGAGTCTTGAATTGATTGACGATTCATAAAAGTTTATTATCACTATCAATAATTCAATAATATTGGCAATCACATTTCCGATAATTCGTCCAACGGTGTCGGATTGCCGCCGGTCGGCATTGTTCCGGCCCGGATTAACCCGCACAATGCGATCCGGACAAAAAATGTCGGTTTATCGATTTTGTCTCATCTTCATGTCGTGTAGGATTGTTTTGTACTCATGTCCAATTGTTTGTTTCAATAAATTCGTACTATCGGATTTTTCGATTATTTAATAATTATAGATAATTCTTTTACGATTGTTTGGAGCTTATTTTTATAAAAATGAGAATCTAATATTAATCTAGAATAAATATTAGATTGCATCGGTCATGGTGAGCCAATAAAGAATGCATTAGATCGCCATGGCAACCCATGATGTCTTCAGTTGGGTTAATGGTATTCGACATCTTAGCCACATAACACCCATTGCTGGTTATAGGCCTCCCCCAAAAGAGGGGGGTTTGCCATAATCGCCACGCTTGGCAGGCGGGTTGGCGATCGCAGTATGGCCAAGTTTGTAGGAGCCGCTGCTGCCCGCCTCTTGAAGGCTGAGTCCCGTAGTCGCCTTTTACGACCTCCACGGAATGAGAGGGGGTAGTGCTATTCTAAGCTACACAGCTAATGGTATTAATATTTATTTATTTTTAACAATTGATACCGGTCATGCCTATCAAGCTAGGGTTCGTGAAATCCAATGTATTCAATGGACAGGACATATTTGAAAACTTTGTGCCGTGTGGTGACGGCCTAAGAATACACGTGTCACCACTCCCTTACATGACTGGGATGTCGTAAGAGTCGACTAAGAGACTCGAGGCATTGAACACCTGTGCGAGAGAAGGAAAACTTGAAACAAACCCTCTACTAACCCGTCTGGCCAGCGTGGTAGCAGTAGGCTAATAACCTCCTATGAACGCCACAATAAACGTGAGCTAGGAGAGACTTATGTACAGCAGCAGTAGACGTCCACAGGCTGATGATGATGATGATTCCAAAACTATCGTAGGCGATGTCTTTATTGTTGCACATGTATTTATGAGTAGGTATAGGTTGGTTACCGAAAGCTGGCTGGCGCGTTATCAGTACTCACACTAATGCAGTTTCAAAAAACGAATAGACAATTAAAAAAAAGTTCACTCTGCTCTACTAGCAAAAGCAAAACAATGCTGTCTCCATCATATTCGTAAGTTTGACCACGCGCGAGAGAGACAGACAGACGACCATGCAGTGCAATGTAACGCCGCGCGCTTATTCACAGACACTACGTGTAAATGTGTTGAACGTGCCAGGTTAAGTTAACCGAACTGTAGGTATCCCTAATTTCCTGAAGCTTGCAGGAATAAAGTCAACGCGATAGAAGTCATCGGCATCCGCTAGTTAAAAATAAAAATCCAATACCAAATTAGTTCTGTCGCTACTGATTTTAACGCAACAATTGTGAAGCGCCAGGAAGCGCATATTGAATAACAAATAGCCTCGAATATTCGAGTGGAATATGTAAAAGCCGATATTTTCCGCTAATAACCGAATGTCCATAAACATTCTGATATATTTGGCCAGCATCGATATTAGTGGCTCTATTGAAATTGCGTGGCGATTCTGAATATTTTGCACATGTCTATAGTGGACTCTTACTATCAGTAATAATGACAGTATGTTAAATCAATACTTAAAAAATTTGAGTAATAGTTTCGGTGCGCTTGAAAATGGGTACGCTTCGAGGAATACCTCCAACCGCCGTTATTACAAGCAAGGCGCTCTCATGGTTATACTGCAAAGTCTGACCTACTTTCGTGTCTACCTACTTGCTATCTTTAGAAAAGCCTAAAAGTACTATTGCAGTTAGATTCTGTACAGATTCCAATATTGAGTAGGTACAATCGGAAACTTCCCGGTTGACCAGTATAGTTTTTTTGGGATACGTTTTCCCGGAAAGTACTATGGTCAAAGAAATCATTTATAATTCAAATTAAAAACCTCATAATGGTCTATTGTTATCAATGTTTTCTATACCTATATCTTTTACTTTTTTAAATAAACCTCAACTCTACTGGTCAACCGGGAAGTACCCCGACTGTACCAGAAAGAACAACAAAGGAGATCGTTTTAAATAAAACAAGTATTTTATTTTTCAACCAAGCAACGAACGTTCGGAAAAAGCATAACAAATGTACGCGTGCTTCTGATAAATATTTCATAGCATACAATGGTATTTTAATAAAAACTCCTGGAAAATTTTCGCTAAATGTTTGCAACTAGAACAAAACGCCTGGAAGCTCTGGATCAATCGGGAACACACGTACGGTGAGCGCGACACGTATTGCAGACAATATTCTTGTGATCAAAAGGTTTTATGAAAAATATTGAGCGAATATTGAGCAGAATTTCTCTTTGATTTTCCTTCACGATTGTATTATTGGTAACGTAATTGAATACTCTTGTTTGTATGTTTCTTTTGTGTTTGTCTCTACAGTTTGTTTAGTTTAGTTTTATCGTAGTACTGTTTTTATATATTTGCATGATTATACAGAGGTTGTAGTCCCGTGGATTTCAATTATCCTCTTGATTGAGGAAGTACGCTGAAAGTTGAATCCCTTGATACTCGTATCATAAGTGCTTAGGTATGTTTTTTCTAATACCTGAAATGATACCACTATTGTACTGACATAAGTAACTGGTTTTTTATGGCAAAATAGTGACAAAAGGAATCATGAAGTTTCAAAGGAAAATCTATTATGAACCAAAGTTAAACACACACTTATTAAGTCTTATAACTTTTTAATTTTGCATTTTACAATGCTATTTTTATGTGATAAATATTAAACAAGAAAATATACTAGAAAAAAGCAACTAGTCTCATGTCCCTCATACCGCCAGGGCGACATGAGACTAATTGCTTTTTTCTAGTATATTTTCTTATTATTAAGTCTTCTTCTTATCGAGTGAGGATTAGTGGCCACCTCTGGTGTCAGAGTTTATCAAGCCCCTTATAAGGCCTCTGACTTGGCTTAACGACTGTAATCAAATGACAACAGCCGGGACCGACGGTTTCACGTGCCCTCCGAAGCACGAAAGCGCTCAGTTATAATGCCACTTTACGGTCACCCATCCGACACCTGACCAGGCCGAACTTTGCTTAACTTATCAGTCTGTCAAGCGCGGCCATGAGCACTTTTTGAGTTATTCTCGATTTTATATTTACTTAGTATTGATATATGAAATACTTTTTTTAGTTTATTTCATATTTTATTCCTCGTTATTCTTTGCTCCTGTTAATAAAAGTAAAAGAATAACTGCATAATTATTCATTCGACAACATTAATCTGAGTTCACGATGAGTATATTTTCATGTAATTTCAAATATTTTAATACCCTATAAAATATTAAAATTTATAATGGCAATAATATCAGTTTCGTATCAGTCGGGTATCAGATAATGCAGGATAGCATTTCAACATAAAACCGAATGGTTTAGTGATTTACGGTCAAAAAGGGTTTAAAGTTACCGAGAAAAATATTAAAGGGTTAAAATTAAGATGTCAGTGTTGTCACAAGGAAAGTTACAGTTCCATATAATTACTCGTATTATGGTTTGTTGAGGTCTTATTGTAAGTAATTACGTTTGTATGGAAGTGACTTTAGCGGTATAAGCCACGAGTAGTAGCGTTTATTAAATTTTCGTCATTGAAATTAAATAATATCGACGACAATCCCATCATATAACTTTTGAGTATTATTGGGAGGCCTATGCATATTAGTGGAGTTTTATGGTGGCAAAAAGACAGATAAGTTGAAGTGTAAGAGCACTTACGCACTACGTCCGATCCGAATCAGATCCGTACCCGTAAAAAAATTGTTCTAGAAAATTCGGACGTAATTCGGACATCGCTTATACACTCCGGTCCGAATCCGATCCGTAACTTACTATTTTAACACTATCAGTGAAAGGATAAGTTAGGATCTCGGCCTCTACTTAAATCCACCACCACGTAGAACAAATTATTGATCTCACTACACAAATTTCACAAACAAAATCGAGAGTTTATGTCAGCCATGTATACTCGTCTCGCAATTGCGATTCTGTTTAAAAATAATGTGTTGTGCAATCAATAAAAATAATGCGTAAATATGTTCTCTACTCCATGTTCTCCGTGGTGGTGGAAGTACACCACCCCGGAGAATATTGGGTGGAGAAGTGGAATCCAGGATGTTAACTTATCCTTATAAATAGTTGAAATAGGGAAATAGTTTGTTCATACAATTATTACTGAAGCTAGTTTGGCCCGTCAACAGTCCGTCCAATAATCGTCATCCGCGAATCTCCATGCCGGAGAGAAATCAGATGATGGAAAACGGATGAAGTGCGTAAGCTACCATACAAATAGTTCTACGGCTATGACGGATCGTATCTTCACAAATGCGAATCGGATGTAGTGCGTAAGCGCTATTAGAGGCTAGGAACAAAAATTGCAGCAAACATAGTACATATTATTGTCACTTTGTATGACTTCACTGTCTTTTGACACGTCACATGTGTTAAAGGACGTCTTCGTCGTCAGTATCATTTTTCCGATAAAACTTCTATCTATTAATTATTTTTTTTTCAATCGTAATCCGCTTCCGCTCAACCATTGGGCCAGCCATAAATTGTCGTTTAATTTAACACGAGAGCATTCAAGTGTGCGCTGATAAATTACACATCTCCTAGCTACCTGATAATATTGCCGGGTTTTTGCCGAAATTAATTTAAAATATACGGGGACGATAATTAAGCCCTGATATTCAGGTTGTGTTAATGAACATGTCAAGAGAACTTTTGTCATGAGTTAATCGATCCAATTATTCATTTTCGGACAGAGATAATGTAAGGGCTTCTGTTTAGCTTGTTAACAATATTGTTGAAAGGTTAATATTATTTTGACGACCAGTTTGGCGCAGGGGTACTAAGCCCGCCTTCTATGCCAGAGGTCCCGGGTTCGATCCCCGGACAAGATAAATATTTGTGTGCATGAACATGTCATTTGTCTTAGTCTGGGTGTTAAATATCTCATCGAAACGCTCTTTGTATTTTGCATACTTTCTTAGCATAAATAAATTCGAATCTAAGCAATAACAATAGAGTCTAAAATCGCGTAGCGCGTAATTCGAGCGCGGTCCCCGGGGACCGCTTAGTGCTAAACGGGATATGTATATTATGTATGTATTTACAAAAAAACGTATATAAGTACGTAAGTAATAAGTACGTTTATCCGTTATCTAGTATCCATAACACAAGTTTTTCATGAAACTTTTGGTGTAAAAAAAAACTTTGCTCGCGGAGCTCTCGGTGGCTAAAAAGGACGCAAACGTAACATTGCTTGTGAATTCATTGACAATTATTTTTTTAATTGGTTGTAAGGGACAACAAGTTCCAATAATCATACTAATATTATAAATGTGAAAGTATGTCAGTTTGTTTGTTTGTTTACTCTTTCACACAAGAACTACTGAATGGATTTGGGTCTAAATTGGTACGTAGGAACTTAAAGTAGTGGGCTAAAACATAGGCTACTTTTCTCCCGATATTCCTACGGGAACGGGAACGACGCAGGTGAAACCGCGGGCGGCCGCTAGTAAATAATAAAACTTGTGAATCTCCTTATCTTTTCGCTGCATTTGTCTTATATGAGACAGAATATATGATAAGACGTAGGTATACTGAAGTTATTACTTGGAGCTCAATTAACTCAGGACGATAGAACTAGTAGCTACCTACATACCAAGTAAATCAGTGTATCGTTTTTATTTAGAGAAAAGATATTTGCTTTGACTGTAAATAAAAATAATAATAATCAATATTTATACTAAATTGCTACAAAATATGACCTGAAAGATAAAGTTTACTTATAGCAAAGAATACTAACTATAATTAACTTATAGTTCAAAATAACGTCGAGGGTGGACTGCGAGCCTCACATCATCCTTAGAAACCATCATGTCACAAGATTATATAAATTATCCTACAATACAGTAGTTAAAATAAATCCCTATCAAACTTTAACACTAATATGTAAACTATTACTATGATTTTAACATACTGCATTCAAATATGTAAGTAATGTAAACAAGTATTTCCCATATTATTTTTACAAGATTAACACGAATGTTGCACTGTGAGTAGGTATTTTTTTTCTTTTGCGTTTCTCAGTTGAACCTAGTAAATAATATATTATAACAAATGTATGATTATAAATGGTTTTTTCTGTTATTTAATTCTATTGTATCGTGTATATTTAACTATTTATAAAAGTGTATTACGTAAATATTCATTCAATATTATAATAGTTTGTATTTATTATTATTATCAATTATAACGCTAAATTAAGTGTAATTTTAAAATAATGTAAAATTAATGTAATGAAATTTTATATACTATGAATTTAATTAATATAAGTAAAACGGCAATAGCTGTCCCTCATGGTTGCTGTACCCTTGCAGGGCGTCACTTGTACATATTTATATTTTGTAACACCTTGTAATACCTGTGACTTGCAATAAATATTTGAATCTGAATCTGAATCTATGTATACTTGAATAATGTTCAACAATAAGCTATAAATTTGTGTTGAGACGATAATTTAGCGGTGTACAGGAAAACCTAATAAGATTTGTGAAACTCCGTTTTGTTAATTTTAAAATTATTAGTTAATAAAAATAACGTTATCTTTGCGTTTTGTTTTTATTGAAGCTGTCACATTTTGACACACTTCAATGATTCGATGCGTCACAACACTTCCGTCAAAAACAAGCTTACATTAATGTACCGGCCACATGTGCAAGTAAGGACGCACAGTCCGAGTCCAGCAGCAGCGAGCAGTCCTTATTGTTTAGTGAGAGAGCTCTATGAAATGAGTTAAAACCTCCTTCGAATAACCTCTTACATCGCTCATTTTTATAATATTATTCATTTCATTTACTACGTATGTCATCGGAAACAATTTTGACGGACTGAGGCGCGGACTGAACGCATGGCCACACGTGCAGGCAAAACTGTGCAGGCCATATTGCGCAGTCCAAATCTTTAGCATTTCAATGATTTCTCAGGCCGCATTTTTAGGACTGCACGGGATACCGTTTTCCCGGCCAAACGCTCCGTCTTACTTGTGCAAACCGATTTGTGCAGGCATGCTTTCAGATAAAACGTTTCGTGTAGCCGGTACAGAAGAGATTCGTAGTTCGAAATATCATGGTAAGATTGAAACACTACTGCGCTGAGAAAGGCCCCCTGCTTTAGAAGAGAGGCTGACTTGCAATAGCCATTAAAAGTGTCATCACCAGTTTTAAACTAGTCTAACTTTAGTTCAATAAAACAACAGGCCTACAATTCAAAGCAGGTTGGTATCCAACTTTAAATCTGTATCCCCTATTTCTCCTTTACAGTCCAAAGTTCGCCAAACAAAGCAGATCTTATACAAAAGCTCGCCAACTTGCGATCTACACAGCCGCAGAACAAATCCAGGCTAGCTTAAATTTAGCCTAGACTTTCAGGCGTTGTCTGAAAGCTGCCTGGCTGAAAACAAGCGCAGCACCTGTGCCCTTGAGATAATGAAACTAATATAGTACGTTTTGGTCCTTTTTCGGAGCTAAGAAGAAAGGAGAAGGTATTTCGAATACCAACAATAAAATTCTACAATGTGTTATCTCTATCTCGTTGCTATATGTAGTTAATTAATTAACTAACTTACCTAAGTAATAATTAACTTAAATTCTTTTGAATCGTCCTTCATAAAAAGGAGGAGGTTCTCAAGTTTTTATGTATGGTTTAATATAACGTCGTCAGTCGTCAAACCGATTTAAATATTTCTTTTTATATCTGAAATTACTTAGTTCAAGTGTGGTCCCATATAATTTGTACGAAGATCTGGCTAGAAGTTTTTGCATAATCCTGTAAAATATAATTTACGTTTTGGCAAGTTGTGGTTTACCTAGATGACATCATTGTTGTGTATGGGCTGATTTCAAGTGTAAGTAACGGCACATGATGTGACAAAAAATTGTGAAATATTACATTTTTTTTATAATTAAAACCGACTTCAAAAAGCATACAAATAAAACTTTCAATCAAGTTTTTTATTGCTTTCAAGTGCAATGTAGAATGTCTTGGCTGGCACCGACTCCAAAAGTTTTATTTTTTAATTTTTGAAGTCAGTTTAAATTTTGTTCTTACCATCCATTTAGGATATTATTTTGGCTGACAAGAAGAACGGGCGCAAGAACATAACTTCTAAGCTTGAAATAAAAAAATACGTGATATAAATTACGAAAACTGTAACTTTTAGACTGAGTTAGAAAACGGCGTAAGCTATCGCTACTTTAATCTATCAGTTCTATTGCAAATAATTCAAAATGTATATAAAGATAGCTTATTCTAAGTTAAATAGCTACCTTGTTTTCTCAGCTGAATGTTCTTCCAGACGCTGAAGGATTAAATTTTCCTACTGGGTGAGTAGCGAGGAGCTCTGTTCACCTATTTGAAACTACTCTCATTTAAGTTTCTTACTATCAATTAATGAAATCTTATTCAGGATACGATTATATGCCCTTTTTTAAACTTTCAAGGATTTCATTTACTTCTTTAAAAATTAAAATCAGTTAGTACCGCATTCGGGAAAAACATCATTTGAGAAAACGCTTAAGAAAACATTTTTGTGATCGAGTCCCGTCTGAGAATTCACTTGTGACCGAGTCGATTGTTTATTCATCTTAAAAGTATTATCATAAATATTGTTTTCTTATATTCATCATAAATATTTTTCTTTGTGACGATAGTGTATTTAGAAGAAAGTTATTTTTGAAATATCCGAAGAAATTGCGACTCGTTATTATTTAGTGACAACCTTCGCAAATAAAACTCAATATCATTAACGGTCGGTTTCAATAACCTACCCTCAATAAGAGATAAGCTTACTAGAGCTTTGTTGCCTAGATATTTTTGTTAATCAGGCCAAAATAACAGCGGTTGCTAAGTAACATAACCAAGATAGGGATATCTCTTACTATGGTTAGATTATTGAAACTGGGTCTTAATCAATCTATTGTTACAAGCACTTATGAACGTCAAAAAAGCTACGCCAGTTTACAAACCCTACGGCTGGAGACCTTGTAAAGAGAAGAACCGGTAAGAAACTCGTCAAGGACTGTTTTTTCTCCCTATTTTATTACTACTATTCATACAGAGTCGTCAAATTGAAAAGTGACCTTAACTAATCAAAATAAATTTTCATTCATAACTGTCGAATCCAATGGTTGTATATTATCCACAAAGACTGACTTCAGAGCAAATAGTGAGAGATCGAAAATGTCTCAACTTTTTATTAATATTTTCGTACAACATATTTCGCCTATAATATTTGAAAATAACTAAAATATTTTAAGTATTTTGTGGACTTAGTACTTAACTACAAAAACAAGGGTGGTGTTTCACAATTAATATTCAAGATAGTCTAACCACGGCGGGCGCAGATGTAACAAACTTTACCCCAGTCATTCCCCCTTCACGCCTCGACGCCTCGTGTAGTCGTGGCGACATGTGGCTTCATGTCGCACGTCGCTGACGACAGTTCATGTCGGGAGCGCGACATGTGAAACCGATGTCAGTTAGTTAATTGTTAGTGTCTTGCCACCTGATCAAGTGTGTTTGCGTTTATAAATTATCATAAATTAAGTTTGATTAAATTCAACAAGACAGATTCTTGTACAGTTAGATCATTTTGTAAAAGATTTTTTTTTGAGATATGAGTTATACGTACATCATTGATATGGAAAACCGGCAAGAAAACCGTAGATTTTTTTGCTTTTCTTTTGTTTAGTTACATACATTATGAATTTATTGTAGATCTTTTGCGTGCTATGTTAGTTATTATGTAAACTGATCATTGCAATAATGATGTTAAGTCATTCAGCTTCGTTTTTTTTCATACTTCATTAAGTAAAATCGTAACTGAGAGAAATGGTATATTAAATCAACATAACTGATAATGATAAATGATAAAAAATGATAAAATTTATTTATTGCACAAAAAAGAGGATTACATTTAAAACACATAAAAGAAAGCTACTAAAGAAACTAATAAAGATACCTTTACTTATTACACAAATTGACGTGTATTTCCCTGATTTTCCAAATAATCCGAATAGAAAGGTTTGGGCCAACAAAAATAATATTGGGATTTCACGCATCGGAGCACCTGCCGATCCTTTATCAGCTGAATAAGGAATCGTATAGATATCCGCTGCTTTGATCAGGTCTCCTTTGTAAGGATCCTAATCCAAATTACGGAAAGGGCAGCTTTCTATTCCGGTGTGAGTGGCGGAACTCATTTGCCTAAAGTTGTCGTCAATTCATTTTGGCTGTAGCTCGGTGAAGGTTTTATTGTTTTTAAGTGAGATGACTATTAAGTGTAACAATTATTTTTTCACCTCACACGCTCTGAAAAGGAGTTTTGTCAATCAGATTAGGCGTAGAAAATCGCTTTTTGCGGCCTAGCGCGGCAAAGTACTTTTTTAATTTAATACATAAAAATATGTCATAATGCGTTCCGAATCGCACTATCGATTTTATTGTTACATTTTATTCTTATTTTAAATAGCTTTAAATAAATTATAATACTCCGTTTTGGTTTTATTATATTATTTTAGTTCATTGAATCTTAAAAACAATAATAATAATATTAAACTATTTGTTATAAGAATTTTATATTAGGCTGGGTGAGATTTCACAACCTATAATTGGATTTCGGACTGTGACATAAATCTTTATTTTTAAATTGTCTTTGTCTTGTACCTCATGTCAGTGTCAAAATTTACGGAATCGTTTTTATTCTTATTAATAAGAAACAATATATTCTTACTTTAAATAACTTTGAATTAACTATAATACTCCCTTTTTTATTATTTTAGTTTTTTATATCATTAAAACAACGAGAATAAGGTATATTTAGATTAAACTTTATGTTTAAAGTTTTTTTTACCGGAAGTTGACTGCGGGAACAACCTAAAATGTTCCTCGCTGTTGTTATGAGGTAAAAAATTGTGTGTTGCGCTCGGCAGAAAAGTTTTTAGCGTCTTGTACCTTTGAAATCCTCGCTTCGCTCAGGATTCAATCTTTGAAACACTCGCTACGCTCGTGGTTCAATCCTAGAATCCTTCACTTGCTCAGATTTCAATAGAGGTAACTCGCCGCTAAATAACCAACTTTCCAGCCTTGCAAAACAAATAACTATTACTAATGCATTAATAATGCCTATAATATTTTATAGGTTTACTCTTGGCCTAAAGAATCGTTAGACTTAAGAGTAGGCCGACGATGGAGCGAGATTGCCTAGAAAAACGCAATTCACTCGAGCTTCAATTATACCAGGTTTATAAGCTCCTGGAAATATAGGTGCAGGAAGGAAAGTCCACTTCTTGGCGGTGCGCATAATGAAAGATGAGGAGAAGCGATTTGTACGTAGACGTGGAATATCAACCAGGCCCGGGTAATAGCCTGCAATACGTCTGGACTCCCGGTGATAAAACGGAGCTGGCGGGATGAGCTCAAGTAGCTCAATAGCACACTCTCCGAAGTAGATACAATCTAACGGACCACGTTTTCAACGTACGTTTTTAGCCGCCTCTGTGGTCTAGTGGTAACAACCACCGGGATCGACCGATACCGAGTTCGATTACCAGTGTGGGGTACATATTGTATTCGGTTTGGTTAATAGTAGAAATTGTTGTGAGTCCGCCTGGCTAGCTACCACCATTTATCTAAGTCTAACGCCATTACAACAATGTTTTCAGCATTGTTGTGTCCGACAGTTAGAGATAAGATAGCCAGTTCCTCAGTGTTTGAGGATTCCGGGAAAGGATTGCTTCCATCTTCAGCCTTATCAATACTTAACATCAGGTATGATGAAGGATAAGAGTCTCCCCGTCAAGAATAAAAAAAATACGGAAAATGAAGCAACTCATCGACGATGATGATGATGATGATGATATCCAATGGCGTGACTTCCATATAAGCCGCACGTAATGCCTAGCTTGACAAAATAGACTTGACTAATCAAAATTATTGGTAAACTTGATCTCACCAAGCCAAGAAATGTAGAAAAAAATGAGACGTTTCAGTATTTAAATTTTCGGGCATGCTATTGTCTTGAGTCCCCAGGTCATTCATATACGCTACTATATGTGCCCTCTTCGTCGTCCCAGCCACATTACATTACTGCACTCATTCCCCTATTGTTCTTCTTATTTTTCTTTCACCCAAGGTTGCCTGGAAGAGATTGCTATGTAGCAATAAGGCCACCTGTTGTTTGTTCTCTATTTGTAAATTGTCCTGTGTTACTTGTTTTTTAAGTGTGCAGTAAAGTATTAATTATTATTATTACCCACTGCTGGGTATGGCCTATACCCAATCCCTAATCCTCCAAGGATCTCCACGACTATCGGTCCTGCGCTGCCCGCATCTAGCGGCTTCCCGCGACCTTCACTAGATCGTTAATCCACCTTGTCGGGGACTTAACCACGGAGCGTCGTAATGTGCGCGATCGGCATTCCAGAACCTTTCTGCCTCAACAGCCATCGGTTCATCTCGACATATGTATCCCGTATACTGCTACTTCAGCTGAGCAATCTTTCGGGTGATATCGGTTACTTTAGTTCTCCTATCGATCTCCTTATTTCTGATTAGATCACGTAGGGAAACGCCGAGCATAGCCCTCTCCATTGCACGCTAAAGGTGGAATTGCAAGACTGAAGGTGGAATAGCACTTTTTCAGGAATCTTCAACTACTGAGACACTTACTGAACTAACTACCTATAACTTAACTGCTGAAAGTCAACAAAATGCTGAAAAAATTTTAGTCATTGCGACAGACTTAGTAGGATAGTGGTAGTTAGCAACGCAGACTTGAACAAGTCCTATACCAACGAAACGAAAAAAACGAAGAAACTTATGGATCTGGTCGGTACCGTTGTTATTATATTTACGGACTTTTGACGTCAATTATCTTATAGTTAATGTGATTCTCATAGACGACAAAGTTCTATTCTCAGTTTGCGTCAGTACCTAACATTATTGCTAACTATGTCAGTATATAGTTTCCAAGTTGGCTAAGTAAAGCTTTTGCTCCAGTGCGCTTAGTATTAATTCAAGTATACAGGGTGGAAAAAATATATGGCTAGGAGGGAACTATCTTTAATCCTTCAGTTAGCTCATTTTACTGAAAGGAAACATTCCTTTATTTTTTTAAACAAACACAACTTCATTGAAACATTTTGAAAAATACGCTTCCCACACCCACGAATTGAACCAGCTAAAATCTGTAAAAAATAACATTCTGTACTTTTATACCATCAATCGATGGGGTCAATCAAAAGGATCAACTCTCTCTAACAAACATAGTACATTAAATTCAAGGAAACACATGAAAACTCAACTTATAAACTCAATGGGACGGATAAAAGCACTTTTATTCAAGGCTCTTCTGATTCAAAAACCGTTGAATGCAGTTTTGTTTCTTTAAAAAAATAAAGGAATGTTTCCTTTCAGTAAAATGGGCCATATTAATGATTTAAGCTAGTTCCCCTCCAGGGCCCACAGATTTTTTCCGTCCTGTATATGAACTTGGGCTTTGAACATGGATTATATTAAAGTTATACTAAAATCCATCCAAAGACTAAGGCCCCTTTGAGACCGAACTAAAATAAAAGAGGTTCAAGTATAAGTTTTATTTTTAACCAGCGGATGCCCACGGTTCCACCCGCGTGGTTCCCGTTTCCGTGGGAATAATCTTTTACTTCTAATAGAAAGCTTGTCCAGACAATATCAAAAATCAATTATAACTTTTTAAGTTTGCATTTTACAATGCTATTTTTAGAGAAAAATATACTAGAAAAAAGCAACTTGTCTCATGTCGCTCTGACGGGATGGGGACATGAGACAAGTTGCTTTTTTCTAGTATATTTCGTTATTGATTATATATCATATAAATAGTTATACGTTATGCAAGGCTGAAAAGTTGGTTATTTAGCGGCGAGTTACCTCTATTGAAAGCTGAGCAAGTGAAGGATTCTAAGATTCGAATTTTTCTACTAAAAGTAATCATCGTTCTACGGTGTTGGAACGGTGCGGGTTCGAATCCTGTCAGGGCGACATGAGACTAGTTGCTATTATATTTTCTTGTTTAATATATATTACATAAAAATAGCATTGTAAAATGCAAAATTAAAAAGATAATTGTCATAGAGTTTCGTTACGTTATGGTCACAGAATTTTTTTTTGAACAATTGTATAATAAACAAATACTCTGTGGCCATAATATTTTCTAGTTCCTTTGACAATGACGTACAAGTGTTTGCACTGTCGTTATGTCAAGATTAAGTTCATTTCATAGTAAAATTTTAATATTTTAAACATTGATATAAAAATGGCTAGCTTTAGAATTTTAATAATTTCGTGAGGACATTCGGTTATTTAAGCTTCACCAATTTCACTATGCCAGCTGCTTTTCAGGAAAATTTTATTTTGCCTCCTCTAATAAAAATTGGTTCTGTGGTTTACGTGTGAAAAGATAACAGACAGTCTACTACACTAATCTATCGCATTTACGTTTAATATAGTCTTAACTTGTAAAACACATTATTTATTGAATTTTTTAAACTAATAAAAAAAAAATTATTCATCCGCCTCTTAATACAAAATTTTCACAAAGTATACCTCCTTGTTAACTATACAACCAACCAACGACGCCGCCTGTTTGGCTCATAAAATAAAGTCGTAACAAGTCATAACTTTTTACATTTCTTCGACATCTCCATACATTTTAATCAAAGAAACCAGCTATTTTGTAAGCTCGATAAAGTTTTTAATTGGGGCTTCAAGCGAAATAATGATTATACTATAAAATATGTACTGCAGTTAACAAGATATGGTAACCACTTCATTTCACTTTGTTTTATGTATTTATGATGACCAGCTGTTTCTTGACGGGTTCTTGATTAACTAACTAGTTGATTTTAGGTTATGTTACACAGTAAAATAACACTCAGCACTTTTATACATACTAGCGACAGGTGTCGATTTCGTATGCATATTACTTTTTCTCATAGAACTAGTTGATTGATAGATAAATCTTGTTATTAAGCACTATTTGAAAAAATGTTTAGAACCCGTTTAGTTGAATGAAAAATCAACTAACAAAAAAATAACAAAATTTTGGTTTTTACTGTTATCTAAACTTATAATATCTGATAGCCAAAGATAAATACAGATTCTCATCGTTATTATTTATATTTACTTAAAAGCACATTCCTCCGTTCTAAAAATAATCCCAACAAATTAACAAAGCGTTACATGATAGCTGCCAGCAGGTGTCGCAATAAACGTAACCGCGAGCGGAGCCGCGGGCGAGGGTTAGCGAGTAATAAAACCTTTTTATTTGCGCGTTAATGAGTTCCCGGCTACACCGCTCCCTGGCTAGGGATTACAAGACCACTACTAGTTGTTCTCGATTAGACTTCACATCACTAAAATTTTACGTTAATAATTTATTTCGTGTAATCGTTCATTGAGCGTTCGTTTTTCGGAACTAAGTTGCAGACCCGAAATGTTCATTTGGCGTTTTCGTATTTCAATAGTATATAATTAAATATTACATTCCATTATACATTGTGTATCCGTTTTCGAGGAAAATGTGAAATAGTTCACGGGGACACTCTTAGCCTTCATCATACCTGATGTTAAGTATTTATAAGGCCGAAGATGGAAGCGAGCCTCTCCCGGAATCCTCATCACTGAGGACCTCACTATCTATTTTATTATTTTTCCTGCTCCTGCTCCATGCTTTATTTTTCCTATTCACAAAACATAAACTGTTGTTGGTGTAAGCAAACACAACAATTTATCATGTGTTGAAATTTGTAAATAACATTATTCATTAATTGCATTTATAATTATAAATATAGAATTTTGTTTGAGTACTGAAAGAACGACCGGACGACGCTCCGTGGGTAGCCTCCCCCACAAGGTGGACCAACGATCTGGTGAAGGTCGCGGGAAGCCGCTGGATGCCGGCAGCGCAGGACCGATCTCAGCGTTTCTTCAGGAGATCCTTGGGAGAGGCCTAAACCCAGCAGTGGCTATCATGTGGCTGAGACGACGACGACTGAAAGAATACTAATCTTTATAAATACCAAAAAAATAATTATAATATGCATTTGATATTTCAGCCATATAATCAAGAAATATTTTATTGTAACCGTAAATCGAGAACTCGAAGTAAAATTTGGCAAAAACTGCAACGTTGCTTGATGGGTTAAATCTTTTTGCTCTTGCTGTAAAGGTGATTTAGCCGAGGAATTAATAAGAAACAGCCTTTGAGATTGATTAGATGTGAAAATTATAAGTATTTACAGTTCGCGATGAAGCGGAAATTTGCTGTTTTGCAAGCTTAACGAGCTAGCTGGCAGGGTAGCGAGCGGTTATTTTAAAAGAGCTTTAATTTTATATTCTTATAGGTTTCGACTCGAAAAATGTTGAATCGTCTGTAAGTAAATCAGCCTTGAAAGTTTTGACAAGTTATTCAGATATGAATTTATTGTCGAAATATTGCTGTTAGAATTTCTTAAATTAACTATAGTTAACATTTTTAAGAGCTGCTGGGGCACTGGCCTTCCTTATGGAAGGATAAGGAGAATGGACCATAACTCACCACGCGGGCCCAATGCGGACTGGTGGGATTTAATGACTGTAAATGCAGCTGGGACCACCCGGCTTAACGTACCTTCCGAAGCACGGAGGAGCTCGAGATAGTAAATTTTTGGTCACCCATCCCGTGACCGACCACTGCGAAAGTTGCTTAACCTCAACAATCGCAGGCCGAGCGCGCGAACCGCTGCGCTACGGGCTCCTTAGATATAATTTCTAAGATATTACACTGTACAAAGTTACTATTATCTTTCTAAATCAAGTTGAGTAAACAAACGCTGTGGATATGGAAGACGGCCCGTAGTACACCCCCACATTTAGGAGACAGAGCTAAATATTTTTAATAATAAAACAACTGTATTGAACGAAAAATAACTTATTCAACCTACATCGAGGAGTTCTTGACGAGTTCACCTCGATCGAATCGTAAAAGCGCTCCCTAGCGTATTTTTTAGGTTTTGTGCAGAGATTGACTGACCAATTAAGGCAGTGCTTGATGAGGCATGGGCAAAGATGTATATTACTTTTTTTTTGTAAATACATTTCCATAATACGCCGCCACTGCTCACTACAGAAGTTGACACTTTATCTTGGCAAAACTGGCACCTTTACACTTTCTTAGTACCTACTCTGTGCCAAGTCTACATAATATATCATTTGAATGTACCGTGCACTGGGGGCCGAAACAGCGCAGTTCCCGTAATAGCTCCACTAGTCTGTGTAATGGCACCCCCTGGACGTAAGTGCTCGCTTAGATTTCGTGTAAAACGTACGTGTAAAATGCACGACGAAAGTGACTTTATTATACATTTTAAGCAAAGAGGAGCTACGGTTCGTGATTTTATGCTATGTTAGATGGTCAAATATTTTTTGTATTTAAAATAATAATAATAAATAATAAATATTTCCATACAATCACACCAATTATCTAGCCCACGTTAAGTATCATGAAGAACTTGTGTTATGGATACTAGATAACGGATAAACACTTATATACTTTTACTTATATACTTTTTTTTGTAAATACATACATAATATACATATTAAACATCCAGACCAAGACAAATAGACATGTTCATGCACACAAATATTTGTCTTGTCCGGGGATCGAACCCGGGACCTCTGGCGCAGAAGGTGGGGTTAGTACCCTGACACTTATTTATTTGTAAATATATAAATTTCTTTAATTCATGATTTATGTTGTGCTCAGTTCAGAAGTTATCACCGGTTTTGTTACTACAACGGAACAAAACTGGCAGGATTTGAATTTCTTACTCTATGCCAAATCTACATATATCATTTGAATGTGGCCTGCATTGGGGGCCGAAACAGCGCAGTTCCCGTAATGGCTCCACTAGCCTGTGTAATGCTGCGAACATATAAAACAGTGTAATGGCACACCCTGGCGTAAGTGCTCGCTTAGATTTCGAGTAAAATTAACAACGAAAGTAGCTTTATTATAAATCGTAAGCAAAGTGTTTGAACAGCAAGTTTCGCTTAGTTCTATGGTATGGTTGGATAACCATTTTTTTTTAATCTACAACAAGGAAACGCTTAGCGTTCTTCAGATTTGAAAGCACCCTTATGTCTCTCGTAATAGGGGCGGTTTTCTTAGTAAGCCTATCGTGCTGTAGAGAGTACAAAAATATCTTAATTTATGTTTATCAATAAAAATAATTTGTCTTTACTATTATTCTAGTAACTTACCTAAATATCAATTAAAGGCACAATCCTGTATTTACAATTGCTTAGAAGCAAGCAGTAATATTGATTCAACGTACAAGAGTTTGGAACATTCACTCCTAACATTATTGGCACATTTATAGACATAATTTAAGCATAAAAAGACAACAAAACAAGAAAATGGGCAAATTATTAATTTGGTCTACCTACTCAACACTAACGCCATGTATAATGCCAATAAAAAGATTACTATTAACGTAGTGTAGTATCAAAATAACGCTTGTTAGTAAATGCTCAAGAAAATATACAAGGTACACACAGTAAAACATAAATTCCTTTTTTTGACTGCATGTCTGACTACCTCCTGTTCCGGTTAGCGTTTCGTATTTCAATTATAATAAAAGTATTTCAATAAAAAAACACCAGTCTTATAGTAGTGTTAGATAATAATAAATCTTGTTACGTAACAATTTTCTTGTACACGTATTGACCTGTGAATATTTACGCTGCTGCACATAAGAAAATACTGGCAAAGTTCAGAGCGTCACTGTAATTTCTTACATGCGACTTACTTACATAACGAGGTGCCATAGCCCATAGGAAAGCCCTTTATTGCGCTAGAATGCATTAAGCTTAAATAAACAAACCGTTTCAACGCACTCGCAAACACACGAAGATTAAAATCCTACAATAAATCGTCACAGAGCAGAAAAGACTAACCAAAATTTCCCAAACAAACTCCAGACTTCAAAATGTTCAACTACATTTTCTTAGGCTGTGACGCGGAGTGTCGCGTTTCGATTTTCTTAAGAAAACAGACGAAAATTCTTAGCGCAAGCTTATTTTATGCATGGTACGGCTCGAGCGAGTAACACACTTTTGCTTTTAGTTAATAATCTTGTACGGAACTTTGCGTCGACGGGGTGTGTCGAGAAAATGGTGTTTTTACACCATGGTTGAATATATTTTGTTTTTTTTTTGATGACAAAGTTTTGACACAATATACGAGGGGTGTTCATTAAGTAGTGAGAATGATTAAGACGCAGTTATCTGTTATTAAATGTTAATTTATTTTTCAATAAAGTCACCTTTTAGAAGTAAACAGTCCAACACATACTTAGCATATCTTTTTCTAAACTTAAAATTCCTTTTTGAAAAAAAAAACCTTGTACAGCAGCGATCACTGCGTCATCAACATCAAATTTCTGACCTGTGAGGTCTTTTAATCGGGGAAAGGGATAAAAATCACTAGGAGCGGCGTCCGGTCAATACGGCAGGTTCTCCATCACCTTAGCATCTACCCAGCATCTTTAATGGCAGCCATCGCAACCAACTTTGGACTTGTGCGCGGGGGCGTTATCCTGGTGAAACAAAACAACTTTTGCGAGTTTACAACGAATTTAAGAAAACAAATGACATCCAAAAAAAACAAAAGAGAATCGAAAACTTTTTTCTTTTTTAAAATTGTTATTAAATGAGCTAAAAATAAATAAATATTTGCATACAATCACACCAATAATCTAGCCCACGTTAAGTTTCATTAACAGTTTGTGTTATGGATACTAGATAACGGATAAACATACTTATATACATATTTTTTTGTAAATACATACTTAATATACATATTAAACACCCAGACCAAGAAAAATAGACATGTTCATGCACACAAATATTTGTCTTGTCCGGGGATCGAACCCAGGACCTCTGGTGCAGAAGGCGGGGTTAGTACCCCTACGCCAAACAGGTCGTCAAGCTATGCCTGCTAGTATTATTTTTTTTACCAAAGAGTTTATATGTCATTCTCATTACTTATTGAACACCCCTCGGTGATTTACGCATTTAAGTAAGGTATTACAAGGTAATATCACGAAGTAAAAACATTTATTTTACCAATTAAAAAAGAAAACTTGAGAGCAAAAGTCAATTAATCCTTATGAAAGTCTATGCACTTTTATTTTATCTAAAACAATTTTTCTATACGTGGAAAATCACCTACAAACACAAGACTCCTTGCACCAAGATTTATTATATTTATTTAAACTCATTAAACTGCCCCTAAAGCCTTCTCCGTACATTAAATCGCTAAAGTTTTATATGAAAACCAACGCACCAAGTTGACTCAACTATTCAACGGCCTTTGTTCAAAGTGATTTAAACTCGAAAATAATTAATTTCGACGTCCAAAGCACCTTTTTATTATCAGGTCAGAGTTTTGAACTCGCTTAGCCCATCAATCATCTTGCTTTGTAGAACTTCGAAGCCTTTTCGAAACGGGCCCACTGCGATATTGTAACTTTGTTCACAGAACTTCGGTTTTGTCTTCACCAAAGTTGAGAGTTGAGAGATGCTAATTGAAGACTTTTTGGGCTAAGAATTCGAAATTATTTGGTACAAAATTCGCAATTAAATACTTTTGAATAATAAATTGAAATGTACCAACTAATTCTGGAGAAATACTTTTGTTGGATTCTGTAACCTGAAGATTATGTAACTTATCATGTCTTATATTTTTGCGCGTTCTACTTTTTTTTATAATATGATTAAAACATTAATCATATTATAATTTTTTTTTTTTTTTATAGTTGTCAGCATGAGCAGCTTTTGTCGACTCGATAAAACGATAACGTGTCATTGTCATTGACATTTTAACGGGGTAAGCAAGACGGCATCATTCGCCATCATCATATCGCATGATATAACAGTGTTCATGCTAGGGGCTGAAATCCAGTACAGATTCAGTATTTAGTAAGTCATCTCTTGAACGTTCACGGTAGTGCAATGCAGCTTCCTTAGCCAAAGGAATTAATGGCGTGTTAATAATGAATTAACATCCAGTTTATCTTAATGCGTTGGCTTTCGAGAGAATGGGCGATTTGATAAATTTTGGAGACTTTGCAACTCTGAGGTTTGAGGGTGTTTTCAATTTGGTAGTAATAATTTATAATAATTATCTATTAGCCCTCGTTCACACGGGAGATTTAGCGTTCGGAGTTGGTAGGTTTTTGTATGCGAACTTAGCTGGCGTGATAGGTTGCCAGCCCACTTTCTGCGAGGATGTGATTCTCTAGAAGGAGACAGCGGAGAGGGCTCGCGAGCAGGACGCTCATGCGGCCTGTATCCGCTGCAGGCGGCTAAGGGGAAGGGGCGTCGGTATGATCGCCTCATTCCCTAGTGAAATCACGCTGGCGATGGTGGGTGTGCCATCGTTGGCCTTGCACGGCTTCCACCGTCTGGGAGGATGGCCAAACTTGCTCAGCTATCTTCCAGCCGCGAGGGGGCCCGGGTAACCGGGCCATGGTCGCTTGGTCTTAGGGGGTATTTGATATTTAATGTCTATATGTGTATATTTGTGTACATGTGTATATTTAATGTCCCCCATGACCAGGACTAGGACCTAGGACTCAGTGGGGGGTGGGATGCGGGTGTCCCCCCACCCCACCCCGCCCCGCTTTCTCATCACTAGGATGGGAAGGTTGGGGACACAAGGCCTCCCTTCCGAGCCTCCACCGAGCTTGTACGCTGGGTACTGGTACAGGCTGCGTACTTCAGGTGAGTCCAACATTTCGAATCGTCCCTGCATCTGGGGGCGAGGGATGCGTAAAAACATTTCTCCATCATTATAACAAGTCCTAACAATTGCTACATACATACTTAAATTCACAACCAACAAAATATCTCGAACTCGTTATAAACAAAATTGTTCACATTGATTGCGTGCGTGTATCGAGGAACTTAATCTTTAGCTCCTTCCCAAAGTTATAGGAGTTGTTCAAGTGTTTTCCTTCAATTCGGTCCAACTTATTGGAGTGTTTCGCCTTAAAATTACGGTGCCGTACGTGGTCTAAAAGGGGTCCGAAATTACGAGGAAACTTGCCAAGACCGTTCAAAATATAGCTAAGTTAGTGTTGCGCTTGACGTTACTTGCCGTAATAACTGAGGACCTTTTAGTTGATATTTCGGTTAACAGGCACTGGAGGAATCTCTCTTGACGGTTATTAGATGCCCGGCTCAAAGACTTAGGTAATAAACTCCGAACTAGTCTAAGAGCCAGCAAGTTTATGAATTATTATTTGCCATTTTTATGTTCAGGTAATAATAAATAAAAATAATAATAAATATTTCCATACAATCACAACAATTATCTAGCCCACGTTAAGTATCATGAAGAACTTGTGTTATGGATACTAGATAACGGATAAACATACTTATATACTTTTTTTTGTAAATACATACATAATATACATATTAAACATCCGGACCAAGACAAATAGACATGTTCATGCACACAAATATTTGTCTTGTCCGGGGATCGAACCAGGGACCTCTGGCGCAGAAGGTGGGGTTAGTACCCCTGCGCCAAACAGGACGTCAGGTGTTACGACGGCGTAAGTTTGAGTATTAAACTAAATTGCTTTTTATGCTTTTGCAATGCTCATATACAGCTAAATTAAGTATAGTCGAAGCCTCATTGCCTCTTATTCAGTTTACTTAAAAAAAAATAACAGACATAAAATTTATGATAAACTTTAAATAGAAAAATATTGGAAAAAATCAACTCGGCCTTAAGTGAAGTCTCGCTAGCTCAGTGGTTAGAGCATTAGACCGGAATTTCAAAGGTCGTGGGTTCGAGTCCCATCTGAGAATTCACTTGTGGCCGAGTCGACTTTTTCCAATATTTTTATAATATAAAAATTTAACATAACAATAAAAATAGCATTCAAAATGCAAAAATAAAAAAATCATAAGACATCAAATTGTTATGTCAACAAAGAATTTTACTCGGCTTTATTTATAACAGAATACGCAAGTGAAGTCAGAGTCTGGAGTCTGTCCGAACCAAATTGTAGAAAAGTCAAACATAAGGGTCCGTTAATATGTACAAGTAAGAAGAGAGTAAGCAAAAAGTTTACCGCCTCTGTGGTCTAGTGGTACAACCACCGGTATCAGACCCAGGGGTCCCGGGTTCAATTCCCAGCGGGGGTACATATTGTATTTGGTTTGGTTGATGGTAGGACTTGTTGTAAGTTCGCCTGGCTAGCTACCACCATCTTATCTAAGTCTGACGCCATAACAACAATGTTTTCAGCTTTGTTGTGTTCCGGCAGTTAGAGCTAAGATAGCCAGATCCTCAGTGATTGAGGATACCGGGAGAGGCCCGCTTCCATCTTCAGCCTTATCAATACTTAACAACAGGTATGATGAAGGCTAAGAGTCTCACTGTCATACATAAAAAAAATAAGCGTCTACACGCGGGCCTACCATCATCTATTAGAAACCATCATGTCTTTGAACGTTTGTTTCCGTTTAGTTTTTACTGAAGTTATTACATTTTGACACACTTCACACTTTGGAGGCGATGATGCAGCGAAGACGTCCCTAAACTTTCGTCACAAAACAAGCTTTTATACTTTAAAAGATTCGTAGTACAAAAATAGCATGATAAGATTGTAACAATATACTGTGCTAGGATATGGCGGTAGGCCCCAGGAGCACTTTCGACCAGCTCCAGAGAGCTTTGTTAACACCGAAGCAAAAAAATTACAGCAGACAACATTTTTGCTCAAAAAACAAGTCGGCTAAAAATTACAGTATGGTTGCACCGGTATACAATTCAAATGTGCCGCGTTAATTATTTCTTAGTTGGCTGCACCGATTTCAAATTTGGGCGACACTCACTTCACTATAATCCATTTCCCATTCGCGCATACCTTCTCTTGCATAAGGGAGAGCGATACATTGCTGCGCCCTCTAGCGGTGGTAGCTGTCAACACAACACTGTTGACAACACTGTTGGCAACACTGCCGGCAGAAGATGAGAAGGGCTTTGTTTTTCTAATGTCAGCTCGCGCGTGTGCACCGATTTATCAAAATTTTGTGGCCTAATCGCTCAGAACCCTTTATAAACAATTATATTGGTGATGTGAAGTGTCATCCCGCCGAATTCCTCAAGAAACTGCAACAGAGAACTCCAGGGACGTCCCAGGCTACCTCCAGCTCTAAGCAGCGCCACGAGGCGGACAAAGTATATCTTGCCTTCCTTGTTTATCTGTTGACCTCGCGTTTTTAAGCACAGTTTTGTTCGTCCGTAAACAGTCGACAAAATTTGGGCTATGCAAATGGCACGGCTATTTTTTGCCCTTTATAGTCTACAGTTGTAAAATGACATATGTAATTTGTAATTTTTTTGGTTAAGTAAACCATTAGTGAATGACCATGGACTTCAAAATAGATATTCGTTTTAGTATGTTTTAATTACATAAGTGGACAGTTTTAAAACAAAACAAAACCTTAAATCTCCATTCCTACCTTCTTACAAGTTAAGCAGAAACGAACTGTTTCATCGAGAACACCCACCGACCTGAATTCCAGTATCAAAGGCTTGCGGCCGGCCACAATAAAAGGCGGAATGATTTCAAATTTACGAGCCATTTTGTTTTCGGCTATCGAGCCTTTGAACACAGGGTGTGTTAACAAGCTTTTGTGTTGTTTAAAATACTTATTATTATAATAATGTTGTTGTTCACGAAAATATTTCTCGTAAAATTGTGATGGTATGCTTTTATTGAGGTTTTGTTAATGTTTATTTTTAATTAATGTAGAAATTGTCAAATAGCAGTTTCATTTTCTTTTCTCTTTTACAGTTTGCATTTTCAGTGCTCACCTATATGATTAATAATAGAAAAATATTATAAAATATCCACTCGGCTCACAATTTATTTTCAGGCGGGATAGCTAAGGAAAGTAATTTTATTGTCACGCCCTCTTAATAATAAAACTAACTTCTAACTTCTAAGTCTCGGTAGCTCAGCGGTTAGAGCACTGGACCGGATTTCCAAAGGTCGTGGGTTCGATTCCCATCTGAGAATTCAGTTGTGGCCGAGTAAATTTTTTCCAATATTTTTCTATTTAAAAATTTATCATAACTAACTTCTAGTTTCAATAGCCCCGGAACTTGAAAGCCGCTGGTTAAATACTTAGATACGTTTTTTAAACTAAATAAGTTATGATCATCATGATCTTTTTTATGAACCATCCGACTGTCACATTTAAATTCCAAGTCAGTTTTCTCTATAATAACTAAAATTACTTCCATCATAAATAAAAGAAAACCCTGTATAAATTATCAACTTTATGTATTAACTACTTCGTGACCGCATGACGTTTTGTTCTTGCTTGTTAAACCGAGTTATTAAATACGTTACTGAACTCAAAAAACGCGGTAGGCTTATCGTGTCATGAATGTTAAACCGAGTTTACTTATGTATATATACTGTTGTAACAAGGCAGTTGATTGAAAGCCATGAAAAGCTGTAACAATGTGGCGTTTTTACTCATGAAATAGTGAAAATAGGACATAGATAACGTGAAATAAATCGTTTTATACGTTTTTATAGTCTACTAGGAACGAGTCTTAATTATTATTACATATAGGTGACCTTAGACGATCAATCTGGCGTCAGTTCAATCAGTAACTTTGGTTTAGATATATTGTTGTCAGATTATAAAATAAATCATATCAAATAAATAAATCTCTCTTTGCAGAATACTTTTCCTCTGTCTACGTGAGAAATGAATCTTTGTCATATACTCCTGATTTTACCTGCCATAATCTAGCTATAGGACACCTTGAAATTCAAAGTGACTCCGTGTTGAGTAAACTGAAGAGTATTGATGTGTCCAAGGGTGCTGGTCCTGATGGTATCCCGCCTATATTCATAAGAATGTGTGCCTCAGCTCTGGTTTTGCCGTTGACTTTAATTTACAACAAATCACTTAGTGAGGGTACTTTTCCTGCTCTTTGGAAATTAGCTAAAATTACACCCATCTATAAATCTGGTGATAGACACGATGTTACTAACTATCGCCCAATTAGTGTTATGAACTGGTTTCCTAAAATATTTGAGACACTCGTGTATCAACATATATACAACCATGTCAGTTCGATTATTAGCCCAAAACAGCATGGTTTTGTGACAGGGAGGTCGACCAACTCTAATTTATTAATTTATACTAGCCACTTGTGTAACTCCTTTGATGAAAAGGGACAGGTGGACGCCATTTATACGGATTTTGCAAAGGCTTTTGACCGCGTGAGTCATTCAATTCTATTGGCTAAGGCAGAATATATCGGAATCAATGGAGACTTACTGCGCTGGCTCACTTCTTACCTGAACCACCGCTCTCAACTAGTAACACTAAGTGGCTATGACTCTTTTCCATTCGATTCACCCTCAGGTGTTCCACAGGGATCAAACTTGGGTCCACTATTATTTCTTATATTCATTAATGATCTGCTGGACAAAGTAAAATGTGAATGTCTTGCATTTGCGGATGACATCAAAATTTTCAGCCGTGTTGTTGATATTCAGGATTGTTATGAATTGCAGAGATCGTTGGATTTAATTGAATGCTGGTGTAATGTCAACCACATGTCTTTAAATAGAGACAAGTGTCAGGTAATCTCTTTTACCAAAAATAGAACTCCATTAAATTACAACTATGAAATAGGGGGGCACACGCTTGCTCGTGTTTCGGTCGTGCGTGATTTGGGAGTCTACTACGATTCAATACTTTCATTTAGGCCCCATTATGACTATATCTGCAACAAAGCCAATCAAATGCTATTTTTTGTTTTGCGTCATGCCAAGCCATTCAATAGCACTAATTCATGGATAATTTTATATGGAGCCCTGGTCAGAAGTATCCTCGAGTACTGCTCTTCGGTCTGGTCGCCTGTTTACCAGAACCACACCGATAGGATAGAGGCTATTCAACGTAAGTTTTTGCGAGTTTTATGCACAAGATGTGGTCTCCGCCGTAAGATTTGTGATTATTCTGATCGTCTTAGGCACTTTAACATGACCAGCTTGGAGAAGCGGAGGTGGTCCAACGATTTGCGTACCCTTCATAAAATTGCGAATGGGTTATTGGGTAGTGACTTATTGGAGATGCTTTTATTCAAGGTGCCAACTCGGTCTGTACGTATACAAAGATTATTTTATGTACCTCCATCTAGAAACAACGTATCGCAGAATAATCCTATAAATAGAATGTGTGGTTATTTTAATGCAATTTGCCAGGATTACGATCTTTTTAACTGTAGTGTCCCTGTTTTCAAAAAAATTTTATCTAATCTCTAATTTTTTTGTATTTTTTCTTCTTTTTTACTGTTATTATTTTTAGTTCATAATTTTGTTCTAGTGTTTAGTTTATTACCAATTATGTAGTCACTAACTGTTTGCAAGTTCATAGTCAATGCTGTGCATTCTTGTAATTGGGCATAGATATAAGCTGTATCAACCTTGGATAATTTTCTTTAATGTTTTTCTATCTGTTGCCTGTAAGTGTGCCATAAATAAATAAATAAATAATAAATAATTATATACAATCACACCAATTATCTAGCCCACGTTCAGTTTCATGAAGAACTTGTGTTATGGATACTAGATAACGGATAAACGGATGCTTATATACTTTTATTTTTGTAAATACATACATAATATACATATTAAATACAGATTGATCGTATAAAGTGTTGATTGAGGCCAAATTTTAATGGATCGCTTAGTATCCAGATAATTTGAACTTATTCATCATTCCAAGATCGCAGATTGAACTGATGATGACACCAGGGGGCCTACCGCCATCTCTTAACGCAATATTGTTTAATGTCAGTTTGTATCGGCGCAATGTTGTTATATGTCATATCGTACCGCGAACCTCTTAAAACAAGCTTGTCTTTTGACGGAAGTTTTGTGGCGTCATCGCTGAATCATTCACTCAAACAAGATTTTTATCAATCAAACCTACTACGATGTCTTTTGTCAAATAAAGTCAAGCTTGTAATTTAAACAGTATTGAAACAAAGGGAAAACAAAACGTTCTCACGACATGACGGTTTCTAAAAGATGGCGGTAGGCCTGCTGATTGATCGTCTAATGCTTGGTTTACGCTTTCTTTCATAGTTTGGTTTATTTTATTTTACAATTAGCGGTCACTCGCAGTTTCACCCGCGTCATTCCCATACCCGTGGAAATATAGGGATATGAGGTATCCTATGTTTGAATCCAAGCTATCTACGAGTACTATATCTGTGTCAAATTTCATTCAAATCCGTTAAGTGGTTTTAGCGTGAAAAAGTTACAGACAAACAGACATACTAGCGGCCGCCTGCGGGTTCACCCGCGTGGTACCCGTTCCAGTGGAAATATCGGGATTAAGTCTTCTAAAAAAGGGATAGAGTCTAAGAATTTTCCAAATTTGTGTGTTTATTAATGTAGTTTTAGCATGAAGGAGTAACAAACAAACTGACATATTTTCTCATTTATTATATTAGTAGGATTACCGATGTTACTCTGTTGCTATTTAACTCCATACCCAGAACTTACGATAATGTAAGGAAAAATAACCGTCTGAACAGAAATACAAAATCTTATTCAATATTGGCATCTGTGCCACAGCCTAGTGCAGTATAGAACGAGCGAAACTAGGTTTTGTTTATTATTATTATTGCACATTTTGCGATAAAATGCGCATTGCCCTACTTGGATGCAGGCCAGGGGCTCTTACCACGAGCTCTTGAGCAATATCAAAGTAATATTGTATGGCGTTATACATCCAATCCTATCCTATTCTACTATATTAGGACAGTTTGTTTCATTGTTTGTTTGTTACTCTTTAACTCTAAAACTACTTAACGGATTTAGATGAAATTTAGCACAGAGATAGTGAGAGTCGAGCGAGTGTGACGCGGCAACGGCCGGCGAAGCCCATTAAACGATGTCTTTCTATAAAAACTAGTATAATATACATATGACAATATTATAATATGCCAAAAATATCGTTTTTTAATTTATATTTATAACCAATATTACGATAGATATAGAATATTATGTAAAAAAATGAAATCTTGTGGTGAAGGGGTCCACCATGTAGATTTTCATATATTTTGAGGTTAAATACGAAGTAAATATTTATTTATCTGTGGTTAATTTTTCTTTTGTAATATCTTCAAAGCCTTGTAATAGGAGTAGTGTGGGGGTGGGCATCGGCTCTCCCGCTCCCCCCTTACCCGGTTTGGTTAGTGGTAGAACTTGTTCTGAGTCTGCCTGGCTAGTTCTTTTTCTTCGTGACGATGATTCGCACGTCTTGTTTGGCCCAGTGGACAGTAACTTGGATGGAGTTCTCTGCTGTCTCCATTGGGTTCTTCATGCTGTAGGTGCTGGGTCACAGGGGACATTCCAGGAGGTGCGCCATTGATTGTGAGGGCACACATTCGCACCGTGCACTCTCCAGATATGGCTGGCTAGATACCACCATCTATTTTGAATACCTATGTCGCAGTAGCAATTACTTCAATATTGCAATGAGAACTGGTTGTAGGGCCTTTGGAGACGAAGCGAGTCTTTTCTGGTAACGATATTTAGAATGCGCAACGTTATAAGGTTTACTATTTATTTAAAAAAACTATGCTTTCGAAAAGTGTAATTGAAAATTTTAAACAAATACTGGTGTTGTGGATTTCTTGTCTTTGGATTAATTTATCGCGTTTATTTGGGTTGGTTTTTACTTTTTAGTTCAACATGGATCTTGGTCGTCCAAGACATGGATATATTTTTAGGGTTCCGTAGCCTAATGGCGAAAAACGGAACCCTTATAGATTCGTCATGTCTGTCTTTCCGATGCATGTCACAGCCACTTTTTTTTATTTTTTCCTTCAATATTTATGCTCGTCATGGAAAAGGACATGTGAAAGACAATATGACGGTTGGCGATCGCAGAATGGCCAAGTATGTAGGAGACGCTCTGCCCATCTCGTGAAGGCTGAGTCCCTTAGTCGCCTTTTACGACACCAACGGGATGAGAGGGGGTAGTGCTATTCTAAGCCGACACTACACAGCTATGTGGCTATGCGAACAAATCCGGGATTATTTTCAATAGGTAGTTCCTATTAAGACATAAAAAAACATATGGACTTAACCCTGCCACCGCATGAACTGAGTAGCTACTTCAAGTTGAAAAATCTTGTCAAAAAAAAGTGAGCGGCCAGACCCAAGATTATTTCGAATAAGTAGGTAGTTCATACTAAGGCCTATAAAAAATTAATGGGCTTAACTCTGTCACCGCATGAACTGAGTAGCTATTTAAAGTAAAAAAATCTGGACAAAAAAATGTGAGCGGTCAGACCCAAGATTATTTTCAATAGGTAGTTCATACTAAGGTCTAAAAAAATATATGGACTTAACCCTGACACCGCATGAACTGAGTAGCAATTTCAAGTCAAAAATCTGGACAAAAAAAAGTGAGTTGTCAGACCCAAGAATATTTTCAATAGGTTGTTCATAAAGGCCTAAGAAAAATAATATGGACTTATAACCCTGTCACCGCATGAACTGAGTAGCTATTTCGAGTTACACTACGGGACGTTGGCGGAATTTCTGTGGAAAACGGAAGATGCCAAAACTATAAAAAAAAATATATATATTTCGAGTTACAAAATCTGGACAAAAAAACAGTGAGCGGTCAGACCCAAGATTATTTCCAATAGGTAGTTCATATATGATTATTTACTTAAGATCAACTTTAAAAATAGGAAAGCCATCAATATTAAATTATAACTATTTGTCAAATTTAACTAATTAGTATAATTATTCATTTCCTATTTTTTTTTTTAATTTATTACTTAGAAAATGGTTACAATGGTGGTGGTTACAATAAATGATATGAAGATACTATTAGTTACTTATAATCCTTGGCACACGTAAAAATTGCTGAAATTATTTGACAGCTATCTTTATTTATGATTTTTGAAGTTTGCATTTTTCAATGCTATTTTCATACTTATGATATTTTTTTGTATTTTTTTTTAAATAGAAAAATATTGGAAAAAAATAACTCGGCCACAAGTGAATTCTCAGATGGGAATCGAACCCATGACCTTTGGAAATCCAAAGAAAATAGCATTGGACCGGATTTCCAAAGGTCAGAGCTATCTTTATTCCCGATTCCTATGTTATATTCATGATATAGTTACACATTCACATCGTTCTAAAGTCGTTCACCTCAATAAGAAACTCACAGGTGAAGTTTCATGTTCAATTAAAAATTAATTAAGTGCACTTGTTGGGAGCTGCCGATAGTTCGGCCTGCTCAATATTCCTGGCACCTTCCCGAGGGATTTCACTGTTACGTACTGAGCTTTATAGTTTCATCGTGGAAGTTAAGCGACGCTTGGAAAGTTGGTCATTGGATCGGTGACCGATAATTAATGAGATTCTTTGATGTTTAACAGAAATCTCACATCGTATCTGTTACCTCTTTTGCGCTTAAATTGTGTCTGTTACCGTTTTTACGCTTAAAATGTGATTCTCCGTCAGCCTACAGACCAGTGGTGTTGCTGGACGAACAAGGGAAGATGCTGGAGCGCATCATTGCGGATAGAGTTGTCCAGCACTTGGAAACAGTGGGTCTCAAACTGGCAGAGAACCAGTATGGTTTTAGGAGGCGACGGTCGACCATCGATGCCATAATGGCTTTAAGAGAGATGACGGAAAAGGCGGCAGACCGATTGGAAGTGGTGATTGCGGTGTCTTTGGATATCCGCAATGCTTTTAACACCCTTCCTTTCGAAGTGATAAAAGAGGGCCTGAGGTTCCATAGGATGCCCCCGTACCCCATAAGGGTAATCGAAAGCTATTTGGAGGGGCGTGAGGTGCTCTATCCATCCGGCGAGGGTCTGGTGGCGATAGAGATGGTGTGTGGGGTCCCACAGGGGTCGGTGCTTGGGCCGCTCTTGTGGAACATAAGCTATGATTGGGTGTTACGCGGGGTTCCTCTGCCGAAGATGCAGGTCATTTGTTATGCCGACGACACGTTGGTCGCCGCTCGGGGTGAAACATTCGTCGAGGCCAGAAGGCGGGCTGGTGTTGGAGCATCCCTTGTCATAGACCTGATTAGGGAACTTGGCAATTACAAGTTGGCAACAATTCTCTTTCATGGTCCCCGAAGAGGCCCTCCTGCTGGGGCTGCAGTGGTGGTGGATGGGGCGAGGATCCCATTAAAGCCCAGTATCAATTACTTGGGACTGGTGCCTCGTCCCCAATTTGGGTGGCCCCAACGCAAGTTGCCGTAGACTCTTTGCGGGTGTTCTGCGCAGTATGTCTCTGTGCGGGGCTCCGGTGTGCGCGGACCGCTTAAACGCGGAAAATAGGCGGCATCTCAGACGGCCTCAAAGAGCCATAGCAGTACGGTGTGCAAGGGGCTACAGGGCAATATCGCATACGGCGGCATGCGACCTTGCTGCAATGCCTCCCTGGGAGCTAGACGCTCAGGTTATTAGGGAATTGTATCTAGAGCGAAAAGATGCCATCCAAAGAGGGGGCCGTCTGGCCCCTGAGGAATTTGCAGAGATAAGGAGGAGGGCGGAAACGTCGTTGATGGAGGAGTGGCGGAGGACACTCCAGACGGACCCGGCTGGATTCGGTCCGTCCAGTCCTGCAAGAGTGGTGTAGTAGGAGGTTTGGGACGCTGACATTCAGGCTGACCCAGGTGCTTTCCGAACATGGATGCTTCGGAAAGTACCTGTTTAAGATTCAAAGGGAGGCGTTCCCGCAGTGCTATGAGTGCGGCGCTGTGGAGGATAGTGCGGAGCACACCCTTGCGGTGTGCCCTGCCTGGGCTCCTCAGCTCGGTAGGTTGGAGAGATGGCCACACTTGCTCGGCCATCTCTCAGTCAAAGGGGCGATTGACAACACGGTCCCCCAGGACCCTACGGCGGCGGTGAGAGAGCAAGTAGTGAGGGGTTTAGCTGGTAGTACCTCCTCCCGGCCTTCCATCGAGCCTTCTTGGGCCGGATATTGGGCCGCGAGGCATTAGGTGAGCCCAGCATAACCTGTTTGGTATGCGTAAAAGCATTCCCCTCACTTAAAAAAAATAGAAAATAAGAAAAGGGTCTGAAAGTGCTTAAGAATGGAATGCGCTGCCTGCTCATGTGTTCTCCGATTCATACAACCTTGGCCTCTTCAAGGCGAGAGTGAATAGGCATTTCCTGGACAAGCATGCAACACCTTAGACCACATCCTGTTTATTAAGCACGATGGTCAAATGCCTGCCCAGTTCTTATATAAAAAATACGTAAATATAAGTACCGCATTTTTTCCAGTTTACCAGATTTTAAAAAGAAATTATATTTTCACACAAATTTTCATACAGTTTTTTTTTCATCATTGACAATTTTTTTTGTCAGACAGATTTTTTTTTAAATTTTTGTAGGCTAGAAAACATACCAAAAGCAAATTCCATAGGAATTAAACAAATAAATGGATCGTCATATTGCTTTAACGCCCTTTTAAGACCCTCTGAACCAATTTTAATGAAATTTTGTATTTGTTGCGAAATTTTTAAGTCATTCTTAGTTCTTTTTCCCTAACTGAGAACACACGCCGGGATGAGGGGCGAAAGCTAGTAATATAAATAAACAATAGCAATATAAATAAGGTAGCAATATAAGCTAAAGCGAGATAGCAATGAGAAAACTACACGCGCGGGAGCGAGACCCATTTTACAGATTAGGTGAAAAAACCATAAAATCACTTTGTAGTAAATAACAACAGCGATGAAAGAGAAATGATACTTAATGTTATTTTTTTTTTTTTTTGCATTTTTCAATGCTATTTTTATACTTATAATAAATTTTAAATAGAAAAATATTGGAAAAAATTAACGCGGCCATAGATGAATTCTCAGATGGGACTCGAACCCACGACCTTTAGAAATCCTGTCCAATGCTCTAACCACTAAGTTACCGAGACTTGCGAACCACCGTCGAAGTTGTCCAATATTTTTATAACGCTATAGGCCAGCGTTGTCACATCAATGCTAGGATTATCCTTTCATTCGAAAGAAGCTTCTTGTTAGGTGTTTAACGATCGATTAAGATGCAACGGTCAATAATTTGTTTTTTGCAATTTCAATGCTATTTATATAGGTACTTATGATAAATTAAAAATTAAACCAATTTTCAATTGTATATGTCAACCCATTTGAGAATAATATTTCGTATTTTTTAGAAAAAACGAAAAATGGCAACGCAAAATCATAAAATCGTGTTTCTGAAACTTTACAAATCTAGAGAAGATATGAAAAAATATATATCTTATCACCAGATTTATTTTTTATTTATTGAAAAATTACAAAGAAACTTAGCATTATGATTCGTTTACAGCAGTGTGACAAAAACCAGTATTGGTTTGTCTGCACCGACACTCATCTACCGACGATCACATTATTATATCTCTAACCGTTCTATAGTTTTATAACAAAGTACGTACTTTTTCCGTAGGTATAGCGTATTTATAATCCCTGTTAGAACCTACATCCTTGTATAGTTACACCCTAGGGAACATGTAATAAATTAGTTTAGTTAGCGACCACAGGGATGCTCTAATTAAAAACTTGATCAGATTGAACAATCTTTGAGGTAACGACTACTAACAGGTAGGTATAACAAGAGTGTTCTTGTTCGAATAATCAAAGTTTTTTACCATTATTATGTTTGATGATTACCCGAGAACCGGTAATTATGACAGCTCTTGAAAGAAAGTTAAACTAACCACTGAACTACCGAGACTTAGCTACAAGTCCAAAGTTCCAAAGGTCGTGGGTCCGAGTCCCATCTCAGAATTCACTTGTAGCCGAGTTGACTTTTTCCAATATTTTTCTATTCAAAAAAATATCTTAAGTAATAGCATTGAAAAATGCAAAAAATCATAAAAAGTAAAGCAGAGAAACACGTTGAGTAATAAAACAAAATACGCAACTACTTCTTTTTGTCGATCCAAAAATGTTGCGTTTCAGCAGCAAATCAGCATCATGTGAGTTCAAAATAAAAGGGGTCAACTTTTTTATGGACGATGGGAAAACTCTTACCCTTCATTATACTTAATATTAAGTATTGATAAGGCTGAAGATGGAAGCAAGTCCCTCCCGTAATCCTCAATCACTGAGGAACTGGCTATTTTATCTCTATCTGCCGGAACACAACAATGCTGAAAACATTGTTGTTAGGGCGTCAGACTTAGATAAGATGGTGGTAGCTAGCAAGGCGGACTTACAACAAGTCCTATCACCAACCAAGCCGAATACAATATGTACACCTGCTGGGAATCGAAGCCGGGACAACTGGGTCTGATGCCGGTGGTTGTATCACTAGACCACAGAGGCGGTTTAATTTCCCCACCCCAATTAAATTATCCCACGTGGTTTTAAACGTTATTTGTAAAAGTTACGCAGTTCCAGGTTTGATCCTGTCGACTAGCATTCCTTTGCGTTTGGTCCAAACTACTAGCGTCCTACTAGAAAGAGAGTTTTCAAAAGTAAAGGTTCCGAAGCCTAATGGTAAAAAACGGAACGCCTATAGATTCGATGATAGATTGCTACATAGCAATCTCTTCCAGGCAACCTTGGGTGGGAGACGGAACCCTTCATGTGCGAGTTCGACTCGCACTTGGCTGATTTTTTACAATAATTATTATTATCAAAAAAAGGAGGAGGTTCTCAAGTCGACTGTATTTTTTTTTTTATTTTTTTTATGTATGTTCCACCATAACTTCGCCAGTTGTTAACAGATTTTTATAATTCTTTTTTTATCTGGAAGAAAATGGTTTATGTGTGGTCCCATATAATTTTTACGAAGATCTGGCTAGTAGTTTTTTCATAATCCTGAAAAATATCAATCACCTTTTGGCAAGTAGTCGTATACCTAGATGACATCATTGTTGTGTATGGGCTGATTTTTAGTGTAAGTAACGGCACATAATGTAACAAAAAAATCTGAAATAAAAAGTTTTTATAAAAAAAAAACAAACCGACTTCAAAAAGTAAAAAATAAAACTTTTGGTTAGCTAAGGCCAAAAAATATATAGTTTATAGAATTGCAATGTAGAATGCTTTGGCTGGCACCGACTCCAAAAGTTTTATTTTTTACTTTTTGAAGTCGGTTTGTTTTTTTTATAAAATGTTTTTTAATCTAAAATATTTATATGGACGTACCTTTTTTTCTAAACAATTCGGTTTCGCCGACAGACAAAATAGTTGCACATATACATAGTGAAGCGATTTTAATCAATTTCGATATAAATTCCTTTTTCTTCAATTCTCAAAACATACCGCTACCTATGTTATAAATAACCCTAGATTTCTACGATTTTTTTACACGTTTTACGTTTACGTTAAAGGCTCTCGCATGACTTGTACCTGAATTTAAATTAGAACTTTTCTAATAAAGGTTCCGTATGTACCGTCGGCGTCTCATGGCCCGCGCTCTGCGGAACCCATTGATTTAAACGCGGTCTAAATGGTTCTGACCTGTCCTTATCTGTTAAGGCAGTGCTGCACTGGATGCTATAGATACCTATAATGAAAACAAACTACTGCGATAAACACGAGACGAAAGAGCTTACGATTTCATTCAAGTAATCTAAGAGTGCATTTACGGAAGGTTTTTTTTCATTTTGATTAAGTTATTGCAGTTTTAGATAGTACAAATTAAAAACATGTATTATTTACGTATTGGATTAGATATGATTTTATTTGTTTTTACAAAAAATAGTTTACGGAAATAAGCTGTATACCTAATCTATTATTAAGCTTTACTATGGTACTAACACGAAATTTAAAAAAAAAAATCTCAACCGTCACGTTACCAAATGCATGAGGTATTGAGCAGCTTTCATAACGGACGTTTTTGAAGTGAAAACTTCTTTAGCGGCGTTATGTAAATCAGAGTTTTAAATTTTTGGGATGGGTAAAAAATGTTAAAGTCGCGTCAGGACACGTGACCCTGATCGAAAACTCTTAAGACCATTTACCGTTGACCTATTTCAAATTACATAAAGTCTCACACTTGAAAGATAAACGTATATTAGTTATTAATAACCATTATATAAAGATCTCTCATTACTACCAACTTTCATATTGATGCCAGGTCAGTTTTAATGGATTTATCTGCCAAATCAAGTCGGTCTCCGTTTTCATCAACTTTTTATGATATTGTGGTAAAGATATAGTGGATTTTGATTTAGATTTAGAAGCGGTTTTCACTTCTGCCGGCACTCCCAGAGTGCAACCGGTTGTTTTTTTTATGTGACGAATCGAATATCATCTCAATAGTTTTTCGAGCTAGGGGCTAGCAAGGTACTCACTTGAAATGGTGAATTTCACTACTAGCTTTTAAAGTCGTTGGAAAGAGCTATTTTAATTATCGCTTACTATATCAAGAAGCCCTTAAAAGGTCGAACAGTTTTAATCTTTTAACCCTCAGTGCTTTTGTTAGGAGCGGTTTTGGCGTGGGTCAAGTCTGCGGTCGGCTAACTTTACTGTGCGATTGGAAAAGTAAGGTTTTGTATGGTAATTGCTTTTGTGGTGACCTTTCATGGTGTTTGGAGAACAATGTTACGTGGTACGAAGGGAGAGATAGGAATGGTCATAGATTAAAAGTTAGTAGAAGGATCGCTTCAGCCATACTCGAAAAACTTGTCTGACTCATTATAGTTGCTATAGTAATGACTCTGAAGGTTTTATTTGTTAATTAAGGAATTTTATCGGCAACTGTTTAATCTAAAGGCTGTGCTAATGGTCACAACAACATTTTTCTGTTTATGATGAAATTATGTTTTTTTTTTATGAACGACGGGGAGCCTCTTAGCCTTCATCATACTTGCTGTTATATTAATAAGGTTGAAAATGGAAGCGAGCCTCTCCCGGAATCCTCAATCACTGAGGAACTGGCTATTAGAGATGTGCAAAATAATAATAATAATAATAAAATCATTTATTCAATAACTTCATATACATAGTTTGTTATTATGGGCATACAAACTTACAAAATATGTTAGTACCTAAACATAAACAAACAAGTTTTTTATAATTCTACAAATATAAAATTCTTCTTTCCTATGATCATTTAAAAGTACATTAAGAAAAAAAAGGCGTCTAATGGTAATTATATTTAATATTATGCCTGAACTAGGTGATCCTGTGTTTCAGGCTTTTAGACCTTAACTAAAAGATACATCTTATAATATTCTGTGTTAACAATAATAATACTAAAAATATTTAAAAGCAAAGAATAAAACAATTTAGAATAATAATTTAAAATAATAAACTACCTTCGCAAAGTATCACACACAAACAATCAATTTAAAATCTCTCAAAAATACCTGTAAGTATTTTAATCTTAAATCACTTTGTCACAGAAAGTAATTCTTCTGTATCATCATACGTCATCTTCTGCAGAGTGTCTTTAACAATTTTTTTGTAATTAATGCGGCTTAATGGATAAATATTTGCTATGGCATTAAATCGATTATAAAGTAACGGCCCTAGATATTTATAAAATTTGGTCGTAAAAGTATATTTAAGTCCACCTTTTAACGTACAAACTTTATCTTTCCGCCTCTTATTAATTATTTCGGTGTTGTATGGAAGGGCTTTGTGCTGTTTTAATATAGTGCTCATTATGAATAATTGTCTGACTGTTAAAACTTCACAATTTTTATAAAGAAGTGTCGTGGAATACAGGAATGGCCTAAATGTAGACACTTTAAGTATAGCTCTTTGAGCTCTCTCGGTGGTTAATAGTAAAGTTTTACCAGCCCCACCCCACGTGGTAATACAGTAAGTCAGCAAGGATTCGCAAAGTGCCAAGTATATTTGTCGGATTAGTAGCGCGTGAAAATACTTGACTGAAGTGTAAAGAACGATATAGTCCAATTGGACTCATAGTTCATTTTGTTCATCTAGTTCACTTGGCTCAGTACTTCAGTAGTTCATTTGAGTCACCTTGTCATTAAGTTCAATCACGTCATTTTATTCTAGTTCGATATGTTTCGTTTTAAATATTCGTAATTAATATTCACGTGAAACTAAGCATTATGTTTGCGCAATAGGTTGGTTTTTTTTTCATGAACACTTTCAAATCATGAGACAACAAATTGAGTGCGAGCCGTGCAATTATCTCGCTTCCGCATGCGGTGTTCGTAATCTATCCGTCCGCTTTACTCTCCTTCAGTGAAGTGTGAACTAAATGAAGTGCTGAAGTAATTGGGACCCGAATAAACTAATGAAGGCGATATACTTGCTAAGTGGACTAGTTCAATTGAAGGATTCATTCAGGAACGACTCAACTCTACTGGCTATCTTATCTTTAACTGCCGGAACACTACAATGCTGAAAACGTTATTGTTATGGCGTCAGACTTAGATAAGATAGTGGTAGCTAGCCAGGCGGACTTACAACAAGTCCTACCACCAACCACACCGAATACAATATATTCCCCCGCTGGGAATCGAACCCGGGACCCCTGGGTCTGATACCGGTGGTTGCATCACTAGACCACAAAGGCGGTAAAAAAATTTCGATAATCTCTGGCGCTTATTCGTTTGTTATTTACTACTGAATACTACTGAAAGTCCTTGAGAATGGTTGTATGTAAACTACCGTCCATGTGTCCGCACAAAATACATTTTTTCCGAGTGTTGTAGTGTAAATAAAGAAAATGAATATCCGTTTTTAATTTTAAACACGTAATGAAAGACTTGAAGACAATAAAAGAAGTCATCACTTCGAAAATAACGATCCCAAAATAAATCGAAATATAGGTATTTTTCAAGTTAAAAGTCTAATATAAATAAAAAGTAAATCAGATTTGAAAGTAAACCATAAAATTGCATTTGTCTGTTCCGGTCTATGGGTTCGAATAGAATTTGTCATTTTAACACTATAAAAAAGAAACAGTGAATCGAATCCAATGGCAAAACTCATCAACAACCTGACACCGTGTCAAACTGTTCATATAGAAAAAGTAATAAGTAGCTGGTGCAAGGAAAGGAATTTGGCGATTCATATAATGCAGTGTTTTTATAGATACTCGTTATTGATGCAAACCATTCGAAAGTAAATGCCGAGAGGACTGAACTAATTTTGATAAATTTTAGAAAAAAGACAGATTGAACTTTGGAGTAGGAACTTTTATTTCAAATGTAAGTTTCTACAGGGATCTAGAACATAGCTAGTCTACTTGAATGAAATCGTAGCGACCGTTAGTATATATAAATAAATATCAGTATACGCGAAAGTCTATCTGTCTATCTGTCTGATAGATACTTCTCGTGCCTAAACCATTAAATCAACTTTCATCATATTTATAAATGACAATGAAATAAAAAAGAAATTGAGGATAGACAAGTGCGCAGGTACATTAATTTCGTAGTCCCATTAATAACATTTAAGCCTTCTTAATTGAGGGTATTTTTTTATAGACCAAAAATAAAAGATTTAATAAAAATAAAAAAAGTAGTTTTATGTGACGGTAGATTAATTGATTCCAGCCTTTACAGCGGGATGTGTATTGAAGCCTTGCTATGTGAAATCGCTTTTCACTTGTACCGATCGCCGATATATATTACAAAACCCATTTTTTACACTGGTCACGCGACACCATCATCGGATGTCGAATATTATTTTCTTCGTCAGCCTATCGACATTCGATACTAATAAACCAGCTATTGATTACACAAACCATACGACGACAAAAATGTGATAAAAATGTATCATGTCTTTCGTTAATTTAAAATATATGTTAAAAAGTCACTATTAAGCAAAGGTTATTACAAGGTAGATGATTATTTAAAAGACCAAAATGCATGGATGTGATACTAACATAAAACATAGCTATTATAAATTGGATAAAAGGAAAATATTCGAATAATTGAATATGGGAAAAATTTCCTCTTATATTAAATATATTTCAAAATTGTAAATTTGTGCTTGGCAACAACATGTTCCATTGTAAATGTTGTTGTTTCTGTTAAAGCTGATAAGTTTCTTGCGGCCGTTCTTCTTATCAGTTAAAAGATGTCCTGAATGGCTGGTAGGGAAAAAAAACTTTGGACTATTCGAAAGTACTTATCTATAAGTCTATTTGAATAAAAATCTTTGACTTTGACTTTTGACTTTAATGTTTGTAAATTATTGGGGGACGTAACATCCTGAAAAATACTGATTATGTAGTTATATAATTAGTCAATGTAGAAATGCGGAATTTGTCTTAGCAAAGTAAAGAACAACAAAGAACACTTACTAGTGACTACCCGCGGTTTCACCTGCTGGTACCAGTTCCCTTGGGAATATCCGGATAAAATGCTTCCTATGTTTCAATCGAAGTTATAAACTGTGTGGCTTAATTATTTCAATTACCTAGAAGAAGGCAAATATATATGTTCATGCATACAAATATTTGTCTTGTCCGGAGATCGAACCCGGGCGAAGGCGGGCTTAGTACCCCTGCGCCAAACAGGTCGTCAAAACAATATACAATACTAAGAAATAACATTAAATAAGTAGATCGAAGTAATAAAGGGACTTGAACCTAAGAATCGTTCGAAGTCAGTTATAATGGTAATGCTAGTCGTATTTGTATTGTGCTTACTACAAGTAAACTGGTTGTTACCGTTGAAGTGTATTACAATTAGAACACGATTGAGAGACGATTGCAACTAAACGTTAGCGGCATTGACAAATTGACGGTTATTACGCACCGCAATACGAAACAAATGAACTCTAACTTCAAATACGCTGCCAGCGTACATTCCTACTTCTAAATTTGGCACAATAGGCTTCCAGGTCGTCAAAAACAATATACAATACGAAGAAATAACATTTAACTAGTAAGATCGAAGTAATAAAATCAGTTGAACCTCAGAACGGGAACGTTCGGTGTTAGTTATAATGGTCATACAAATTTGTACAAGCTGGCTGTTATTATTGAAATACAATTCAAACACAATAATATTGTCACTAGACGTCAGCGACATTTACCCTCAGGTCGTCAAAAAATATATATCTACAATACTTAGAAATAACATAACAAAAGTAGATCGCAGTCATAAAAACACTCGAACGAGACCTTTCGGAATTAGTTATAATGGAAATGCTAGTCGTATTTGTATTGCTCTGACCGCAAGCAACCGCAAGTAAGCTGGTTGTTACCGTTGACTGTTCCTAGAACAATCAGGGAAGTGGTTAAGTTTCTATACGAATGTAAATAGCGTCCACGTAAAGTACAGACTTAAGGTGGACTTTTACCAAATGACTTTAAAAATACGTTTAGCGCTGAACAAGTTTAAAAACACCCTTCTGTCATTTTTTACTTCAAACGAATGACTGAAGCGCTCATCCCCGCGCTAGACAGACTGATCGTATTCGATCACGTTTGTTAAACAAAGTTCGGCCCGGTTAGGTGTTGGATGGGTGACCGTAAAGTGGCATTATAACTGAGTGCTTCCGTGCTTCGGAGGGCACGTTAAACCGTCGGTCCCGGCTGTTGTCATTTGATAACAGTCGTTAAGCCAAGTGAGAGGCCTTATAGGCGGCTTGATAAACTCTGACACCAGAGGTGGCCACTAAACCTCACTCGATAAGAAGAAGAAGAAGAAGTATGCAATATCATTATAAATATGTTAAGCGCTAAAGGTGTTTATTGACAGTAGGTGATAGTCGCCCTAAGACTAGTTTAATAAGTGTCAGCACATATTAAATTTCGGCGCGTCTAAGTTTAAAAATGGTGCCGTGTGGTGACGGCCTAAGAATACACGTGTCACCACTCCCTTATATGCCTGGGATGTCGTAAGAGTCGACTAAGAGGCTCGACATATTGCAACTGTGCGAGAGAATGTAACTTAAAACAAACCCTCTACCAACCCGTCTGGCCAGCGTGGTAGCAGTAGGCTAATAACCTCTTATGAACGCCACAAAAGGCGTGAGCTAGGCGAGGCCTATGTCCAGCAGTGGACTTCCACAGGCTGATGATGAAGTTTAAAAATAATATAATCACGAAATGTAGTAAAATATTAGATGGGAAGAATGTCAGCTGTTGTATCGTGTTGTATGACAGTCTTAAAATTCATTTTCGAGGTAAGAAGTTCTAACACACAGTAGTCGCACCATTCGTAGTATTCATACGAGCGCTATCTGTGACGAATCTCACTTTTCTATTTCACGTAGCGCAGAACAAATCGTTTATTTTGTATGTTCAATATGTTTTGTATGAGGCCCATCCCATACAATGAATTTGTTTGTTCCATCGCGCTTTTATGTCACGAACTTTAAGAACATCTTGATTTCACTTTTGACAGTAAGTGCATATATTTGAGTTGACGTGGAGTATGAACATATATTTTTTATTAGAAAGTAAATATTATTGCAACGCGTTTTTTTTCGAACACACGCATCTCCATTTCTCAGCAGATTTTCTAGCTTAATTTCGCCTTGAAAAAGGTTAAGGTCCAGTCACACGCTTCGAACCTTAGGTTTTTAATGATGGGGAACTATTGTTGAGAATACTAATGATAAATTTTAAATAGGAAAATATTGGAAAAAATTTACTCGGCCACAAATAAATTCTCAGACGGAAATCGAACCCGCGACCTTTGGAAATCCGGTCCAATGCTCTAACCGCTGAGCTACCGAGACTTGCGAACCACCGTCGGAATTCTCCAATACTTTAATATTTTTAATACGCTGTAGGCCAGCGTTGTCACATCAATGCCAGGAATATCCTTGCATTCGAAAGAAACATCTTTTCAGGTGTTTAACGATCGATTAAGATGCAACAGCCAATAATTTATAATTTTTGAATTTTTGCATATTTCAATGCTATTTTTATATTTATGATAAATTTTAAATAGAAAAATATTGGAAAAAATTAACTCGGCCACAAGTGAATTCTCAAGGATATTCCTGGCATTGATGTGCCAACGCTTGCCTACAGCGTATTAAAAATATTAAAGTATTGGAGAATTTCGACGGTGGTTCGCAAGTCTCGGTAGCTCAGCGGTTAGAGCATTGAACCGGATTTCCAAAGGTCGCGGGTTCGATTCCCGTCTGAGAATTCACTTGTGGCCGAGTGAATTTTTTCCAATATTTTTCTATTTAAAATTTATCATAAGTATAAAAATAGCATTGAAAAATGCAAAAATTCAAAAATTATATATTGTTGAGAAGCTGTTGAGAGAATATTTTTTTGCAATGAAATAATTCATTTATGCATCGAAATGGAAGTAATTTAAGTATCATCATTGGAATAAACAAGTTTTACGGATTAAAACGCAATTTTACATTAGCTTTAGCAGTTACTGAGCTAAGTAGCATGTAGAACATCACCCCGTCACTTGGTGTTTATTTATTTATTGAAAACTTCAACTTAAAAGTATAAATGAATGGCTCAACACACATTTTCCTTAAAGGTACACTCGTCTATTTACTTCTTGTCCCGTGTTTATCCCATATCCCTCGGGACTCCCAGCGAGTCCTTACAACTTATTACGGGAACAAATTGATCGAATAATTTCTCGTATTCCGGCTTATTGGCTTAAGGACAAACGCTACGGTTATTACGGTGTCTAATACGCCCCGTATATGTAATAATATTGAATTTGTATGGGTGCTGTTGTGCGATTTGATAAAGTTATTTTATTTACTTTTGATAAGAGGATAAAATTGGTGTTATTCATTGAAGCTAATACTATAATATCGAAGTTTGAATTTCACTGGTTAGCGTGCTCGGACTGTACCCAATTGTGGCGTTTAAAAATTTTTTACAGTGATCTGCCACGGGATGGGTTACAAAAATACTTACATTATTTTGAACTCCTCTGTACTTTGGAAGACACGTTGAGATTAATGATTTTGTAATTTTTGCATTTTCAATGCTATTTTTATACTTATGATAAATTTTAAATAGAAAAATATTGGAAAAAATTAACTCGGCCACAAGTGAATCTCAGGTGGGAATCGAACCCACGACCTTTGGAAATCTTGTCCTAGCCGCTGAGCTATCGAGACTTGCGAACCACCGTCGAAATTCTCCAATACTTTTATATTAGAGCATTGGACCGGATTTCCAAAGGTCGTGGGTTCGATTCCCATCTGAGATTCACTTGTGGCCGAGTTAATTTTTTCCAATATTTTTCTATTTCAAATTTATCACACGTTGAGATGTTGGCCTCTTTTGTTTGCAGTTGGCTATACCTACCAATACGAATTGAGCCGCCGAGGTTTTGTCGATGGTGGTCATGGCCCGTTCTCCTCGTAAAGAAAAAAAGGCCCGTGGCCCAGCAGTGGGGATATCAAAATGGCTGATTGAAATAAAACAACTTTTACGGATATCAAACGCGCTATATTTCCACGAACTAAGTTGTAATTGTCCGTATTTTTAAGTTTTTTAGGGGTTTTTAGATTTTCCCGACGTTTCGGCACCTTTACAGCTGCCGTGGTCACGGGATGACATCACATAGGAAATATAGCGCGTTTGATATCCGTAAAAGTTGTTTAATTTCAATGAACATTGCGCGCCAAAACGTAAGATGTACATTATGGTTTTGCAATAAACTATTGAGTATTGAGTATTGAAAATGGCTGATGTTGGGAAACCAATATTTAACGATTTGCATGGTTTCGATAAAAATAGCGTGATTGGATAAGTAGTATCGCTGCCGTATCGTCATATCACATTTGATGAAAATCGACTTCTAAAACTAAATGCCAGCCAAGGCAAGAATAACAAAAGCAGAATAGTTTAAAGTAGAATGCCTTGGCTGGCACCGACTAAAAAGGCTTTTTTGCTTTTTTTTTATAGCCCGTTTTTTAAACGCAGTGGTTTTTTACTTTTTAGTGTCTGTAATATGTTGTTTTTAAATTAACAGTAGGATTTATTTAGATTAGGTCAAGGGGCTAATTGTCTAATTTTAAAATCAATTCGACTTTTGAAAGATATTCACATACTGGCCGTCACTATTTGACATTTGGGATTGTGATCGGGACGCGTTTTGATAGGTATTGAATGAATGAAATTGAACTGTCTAAGCAAAGTGACAGACGAAAATATCTGTCAAATGTATGGAGATGTGTCAAATGAAGTGTCATTTAAGACATCATTCGTTCCAAAAGGGATTGCGACTATATGTTACGCTTTGAAAGGGATTGTGATCGATTTTGAAATAAGACAATTAGGGGGCAAATTTAATCTACATTATAAACAAAGTATAGTGAAAATTACATCGTCCAGGTAACAAATATGTTCATATCTGATTCTGATTCATAAAATAAAACTACTGGACCAAATTTAATCAAAATTTTATGGCTACTATTTCGTGTTGCATGTACATAACGCAACTGTGTTATTTTCACTTTCTTGACTGGAGTAAGAGTGTGTCTGGTGGTCTCTTCGCAGGACTGGGCGCAGGCCCTGTGTTGAATTCATATTCAACGACGCCAAGAAAAGACCACGGGATGACCATCGCCCCAGGCACAGTAGTGTTTCGTTTGGCATTCTTTTGTGGCACTGATTTATGACTGATTAATTACTGATTTTAACCGCCTCAGTGGTCTAGTGGTACACCACCGGTAACAGACCCAGGGGTCCCGGGTTTGATTTCCAGCGGGGGTACATATTGTATTGCATGGTCCGTCTAAGTCCGTCTGGCTAGCTACCACCATCTTATCTAAGTCTGACGCCATAACAACAATATTTTCTGCATTGTTGTGTTCCGGCAGTTAGAGATAAGATAGCCAGTTCCTCAGTGATTGAGGATTCCGGGAGAGGCTCGCTAACATCTTCAGCCTTATCAAAACTTAACATCAGGATGAAGGCTAAGAGTCTCCCCTTTTTTTTAAATAATAAAAAAATTGTGTTACTAACTGTTAATCCCTTGCGCGCCGAGCTATTTATTTATTTATTTGTTATAGGTACAGTTACAGATTAAAGTCATTACAAAACTTATAATCTATGCTTAATATATGAGCCAAGACTTTAATCCAATAATAGCGTACACAGCATGCACAATTATTTGAAACTTATGCGAACCAAAACAATAATAATTGGATTACAAAACTAACTTCTTCTAACTTCTTTGGAGAATCATCATTTACAGATATTTACCATAATTTCAGCGTTCATTCAATTGTATTTTGTTACATCTTTACAATGTTTTTACAATAATATAGCCTTGTAATTGTTTTTTTTTGTGACCTTGATATTGACAGCGAATGACATCTGACGTTCAGCGTTCCATTACAGTCAATATCATTTTGTTATAAATCACCGAAAAGTCTTTGTGAAAGTTACTCATTACATATTTCTTACAAAGTTTTAATGTTTTTCAAAATTGTTATTGTTTAATTTACTTTCGTAATATTTTCTGTGTTAGCTCGACAATAATATTTCAACCCCTTTTTTTTATAAAATTCTAGAACGACACATCATTGTCTTTGTTATTTTTCTGTTCGGCTCGTTTATGGTACGACGACCGTGACTTTTCTTTTTTCTCTCGAGATCGGCGTCAGGCGCAACGAATTGCATCGCATTCGATAAATAAAATAGAATCTACAATCCCAAATAACTAATAATAACCAATAATAAGGGTCAATAATATTTTAGAAGAATATTGATATGGAGCGGCAAGTGAGTTTTTCAAACCTTTTCGTCTTGACTAGTCTCCCGCCTCATGGTGGATCTTCACGAGATTTATCGTGTGCTGTTTTTATATTATTATTACATATTACATATTTTGTTGCAGAGAGCTGCTGCTATACTTTAATCATCAAGAAAATATATGGTTTTTGTTACGCTTCTGACAAACTTGCCTGGGATGATACACTTGTCACCCTGGTGATGTGTCTCGTACCTGGCCACGGAATTTGGAAGTGTTCTCCTCTGATGTATGGGAGTGTGAGTGCACCAACACCTTGGAGGATGGCTGCGTAAGCTAAGCAACGAACCCCGTATGTTTTATACTTTTTGTTTGTTAATTTCACTGACATGTCCAATATTTGAATTAATGTGATTTTAACATAGAAGGTAAAGGTTTTACATTCTGCTTTAGAATAGATTCGTGAAAGGTCGCTTTATTTGACTCTCGTTTCACAGGTCATGACCAAACAATTTACCATGTGTTATGAGGTGCCCACATGTAACTTTTGTAATATAACTTTTAATAATTAACAGTGCCTGTGTTTTCTGGTAATAATATGTTGAAAGAATTGATTGTAATTTTAAATTATGACAGTGGTTTAGCATCAATATACTTTAAATTGGAAATGTACCATTTTGTTTGATTTATTCCAACACTTTTGTGTTGGTGGCGCCCTCTTTAGAAGTAAGAATTAGAACATTTTAGTGAACTAATCTCAATATTTCCTTTACGATTGTAACAGCCATCAAGGTAAAATTCACACACTCCCATGAGTCTCGAGCACACCAGAGCAAGCTAAGCAGACCGCACCTTGGAGGCAGTGGGAGTTGAATAGACACAGCTGTCCCCAAGTGCGTAACACCCGCATCGAACAAAAAAAGAATCACGAAACTTAAAAAATGAGGTTGGTAAATAGTCATTTGGAAATAGGACATAACGTGGGCGTTTAAGTAAATCTAAAGTATTCTGTCTTTTTACAAATCACTTCACGTAGGCTTGATACTTAAATTTAAACATACTCGGGTCAGTCATCCCGTGACCACGGCAGCTGTAAAGGTGCCGAAACGTCGGGAAAATCAAAAAACCCCTAAAAAACCTAAAAATTACGGACAGTTACAACTTAGTTCGTGGAAATATAGCGCGTTTGATATCCGTAAAAGTTGTTTTATTTCAATACTCGGGTAATTAGTGTCCTAAAAACCAATTAGTGGAATATAGTTTGGGAAAACATGATCAAACATAATTTAAAACACTACAATAATAATAGTAAAGAAAATGTTTAATAGTAAGGAGTGGCGGTACTCTCGATATAAGCGAAAACGTTCATCTGATAAAGAGGAGGTCGAAAGAGTTCAAGACCCAGAAGAAAAAGTTTGAAGTACCAACTCCACTATTGAAGTACTAACTCTACTAACTCCCTTGAAGTCTAAGACCCAAACAATGCCAAATTAATGTGGTGTCGTCGAAGAGGTATTGCTATTTGAATGATATTTAAAAATGATATGACGACCTGTCACACAAATATTTGTCTTGTGTGGGAATCGAAACCACGACAGACGACGACCCCTGCACCAATCAGGTCGCTAAAAACAATATGAAATACTAATAAATAACATTAAATAAAAATATCGAAGCAATAAAGACATACAAACGTGAACCTAAGAAGGACTGTTCGAAGTTAGTTATACTTAATGGTAATATTAGTCGTATTTATAATGCCACAAGCTTGCTAGCTGTTGACGTTGATTTACAATTTAAACACGATTCAGATACGATTGTAACTAATGCATCGAAAGAGTTCAAGACCCAGAAGAAAAAGTTTGAAGTACTAACTCCACTATTGAAGTACTACTAACTCTACTAACTTCCTTGAAGTCTAAGACCCAAAAATGTGTAGCGTGCGGCCTGTCGTTACAAAATCTTAGTTTTTAAATTAATTTTAGTTTGTATGGAAAATCTGTTTTTTGGCCGTAATTTTCAAAATTGTTTGAAAATAAGGGCTCACTTGGTAGGAATTGAATCGTCGCTTCACGGCGATTCTTATTATATATGTAGCTTCATTTATCATCCATACATTTTAGTTTACTTAGTGCGAAATTTATATTTTCTTTTTAAAAAGTGAGTTTATAATTTCTATTGATACCGAGTGAGTAGGTACCCAAATTCTTATTCCAAAACCTCGATATTATTTTTCTTCTTAAAAGAATATCGAGCTTATAAAATTCCCTGCGTGTATATAAGGCTTGGCTTCCAAACCTCTTGATCATTCCTTCAAGTATAATTCTATACTCCGTACGTCGGTCTTCTAAACCTACTGCAAGCAAGGAAGTGCTGAAGTTCAAACCACTGCAAGTCTACCACTCCTGCGGCTGCTGTATGCCCTCCAGAGTGCAACTCTGATCTTCATCATCTCCATGGGCTGCTGCGAACAGGACCTGATCATGTCTACGCCGCCTCAACCTACTGCTAGCGAGGAAGTCGATCCCCGGACAAGACAAATGACAAAACTCTTGTTTTGGGTGTTTCATATGCATATTATGTATGTATTTAGAAAAAAGTATATATAAGTATGTTTATCCGTTATCTAGTACCCATAACACAAGATCTTATGAAACTTACCTTGGTCTAGGATAATCGATGTAGTTGTAGAAATTTATTAATTTATTATTAACTAGCGGCCTCTCGTGGTTTAACCCGCGTGGTTCCCGTTCCCGTGGGAATATCGGGATAAAAAGTATCCTATGTCCATAACCAGGCTATCTACTAACTGTGTACCAAATTTCATCCAAATCCGATCAGTAGTTTCGGAGCCTATTCAATACAAACAAACAAACAATCAAATCTTTCCTCTTAATAATATTAGTTTATATTTATTTATCTGTCAACTTGCACCTTCGATGCTAACCCCACAAAGGATATATGACGTGATGGTAATTGTCTAAATAAATAAACAATTGCATACAATCATACCAATCTAGCCCACATTAAGTTTCATGAAGAACTTGTATTATGGATAGGTACTAGATAATGAATAAACATACTAATATAGGTTTTTTTTGTAGATACATTTAAGATATACATATTAAACACCCAGACTAAGACAAATAGACATGTTCATGCACACAAATATTTGTCTTGTCCGGAGATCAAACCCAGGACCTCTGGCGCAGAAGGCGGGTCGTCGTCAAACAGGTCAAACAGGGGCCCAATTCTGCTAATGCTTAGTCACAGTCGTATTCCAGTGGTGTTTCAATGGTAGTGCTGTTTTACACAGTTTTTGTTACAACAGTGTAAATAAACATAACTATTGAAACACCACTGAGAGACGATTATGACAAAAATTTAGCAGAATTGCCCCCCAGGTATGTATGTAGTTATTTTATTTAATGAGTTTACGACTAGTGTCACTCTATTATCGTGATGTTCTACAATGTGGCACTTGAAATATTCAGCGTTCTATCAGTACCGTCTATGTCCGATTTATCTCGCTTATTTCCGACCACTGTCCGGAAACTGTCCGGTAGTGCAGTGGCGTCCGGAATTACAGCTATTTCAATTTGATCTTGGATGTTGCAGCTTGTTTCGAAATATTTGCTCCTAAGTTATTTCGTGATCGTATCGTAAGGTATATATAAGGTGGAAAGTGGATATATAAGGTGGAAAGTGGATATATAAGGTGGAAAGTATTATATTTTTCAATTTTATCATGGAGCAGTATGTATAAATTACAAATATTTTTCACATTGGGCTGTCTTGAAACAAAACTAGCAATCAGATTAAAAAGAGGTCTATCAATAATGTAACAAATAGCAACACTGATTTAAGACAAAAAATTAACCGCCTCTGTGGTCTAGTGGTTCAACTACCGGTATCAGACCCAGGGGTCCCGGGTTCGATTCCCAGCGGGGGTACAAATTGTAGTCGGTTTGGTTGGTGGTAGGACTTGTTGTGAGTCCGCCTGGCTAGCTTCCACCATCTTATCTCAGTCTGACGCCATAACAACAATGTTTTCAGCATTGTTGTGTTCCGGCAGTTAAAGATAAGATAGCCTGTTCCTCAGTGATTGGGGATTCCGGGAGAGGCTCGCTTCCATCTTCACCCTTATCAATACTTAACATCAGGTATGATGAAGGTTAAGAGTCTCCCCGTAGTTCATAAAAAAATATGAAAATTTAATAAGTTGAGGGACTTTACCTAAAATAAAATATCCTAGATGTATGCGAATATCTTCCTCTTATGTATTTGTTAATCAACAAGATGTCATCTTCTTTGTAAATGTTGTTGTTTCTGTTAAAGCTGATAAGTTGTTGCGGTCGTTCTTCTTGTCTGTTAAAAGATGGTTATAATTGGCTAGTAGGGGAAAAAATTGACTATTCAAAAGGACTTATCTATAAATCTATTTGAATAAAAAAACAACGGGTTGCAACCCGTTGTTTCCCTCCGTTAGTGCCGGCAGAAGAGAAAACCGCTTAAACAAAACAGCAGGAGCAGGCATACATTTTCGCCGCGCGGTAAAAAGACCCTCTCTTTTTACCGCGGATATTACTTCCTCCCCTACGCCGCGCCGGCGGTCTACTCTCCCTCCGTCTTACGAATTTTCGATCAGGTCACATGTCACGACGCGACTTCAACATATTTTACCCATCCCAAAAATTTAAAACTCTGATGTGCACAACGCCGCTAAAGAAGTTTTCACATCAAAATATTTAGACTTTGACTTTGTACTATAACATCAAGGATATTTCTAAAGAAAAAATATCCTTTTGTATGTCATAATTCAATATATCAACTCGTTTGTCCCTACACGTTTTGTCCATTTACAAAAACATTTGCTTAATGGACGCGTAATGCCAGCAAATGTTCGGGATAACGTTATTTTCGATGATATTTTTTCGATATTCGGCCCGTCAAATCGGTTCTGGCGAAGTCATCTTTAGTGTTAACCGTTAGCGTGATACAGGAAACGTAACCTTTTAAATGTAAATGTCAGAATCGCGCCTACAAAAAGTATATTTCTTTGAAATTGCAAGAGGAACTTGGATACTCTTGGTACAACATCAACATCAAGTAGGATTTACAGAAGGTATGAGAGCGACCAAAAATACGTAAATTACAGGTTTCACTCGTAGGTAATCTACGATATTCGCGTCATTTTTTAGGAAATTTCGGAAGTGAACGATTAAAATCAAATCTAATAGGTATTGGTAAAGTCAATTCAAATTTAAGATGTGTCATACTTAAAGCTGACTGATTTAATCATGTAATTCTTGTTTCTAAGTCTCTGACACTTTGTACACAGTATCAAATCTAATTGTTATAAATGACTTTTCATTGTCTCATAACGTTGCCAACCCTACATGGACGCGTAGTTTCAAAACGTAGTGATGCGGCAGTGACGGAACCAGTGACCCGTGACGCATCGATAGCCGCTTCTGATAAAACTAATAGAGTTTGAACTATCGCAGCCTCATATATAGTACCGGCGCGCCGATTTATGGGTTACTACAAAAAAAATACTAAAATGTTTTGAAATTGGATACTGAAATGGATCGATGAAATTCTGTTCCGTACCTGACTAGTACTTTGCTATTAAAAAAATATATGTGATTCAGATCGTAAAGTATAATTTATTTCCTATCCGTCCTAACGTGTTGTCAAAGTACGGAAACTGGAGATAGTAGTAAATATAGATTGGTCACCCATCCCGTGGCACACCATAGGGATAATTGCTTAATCGACACATTCGCAAGCAGTCTGAACTAGCTAACCAATGCAGAAGCGTGCCAAAGAATAGTCACATAGCAAACTGTAGTCATGCGTTTTTTAAGGTACTACATGACTGAAGCGAGTTTGTAATTAGAAAAAGACGCGCGCGGGAACGAGACCAATTTTGCAGATCTGGTGAAAAAACCACGAAATCATTTCGTAGTAAAAAACTATAGCGACTAAAGAGAAAATGAAACTACATGATGCTTAATATTATTGGTGTCCACTAATTAAACCAATTTCCAATAGTATTATATGTAACCCCATTTCAGTTTCAGTGCAACCGCCTCCGTGGTCTAGTGGTACAACCACCGGTATAAGACCCAGGGGTCCCGGGTTCGATTCCCAGCGGGGGTACATATTGTATTGTAAGTCCGCCTGGCTAGCTATCACCATCTTATCTAAGTCTGACGCCATAACAACAATGTTTTCAGCATTGTTGTGTACCGGCAGTTAAAGATAAAATAGCCAGTCCCTCAGTGATTAGGGATTCCGGGAGAGGCTCGCTTCCATCTTCAGCCTTATTAATACTTAACATCAGGTATGATGAAGGCTAAGAGTCTCCCCGCACTCCATACAAAAAAAAAATCGTTTTATCTTTAATAAAACGAAAATTAAAAATAAAAACTCTTTTTGAAAAGAAAAAGTGTCGAGGCAAAATCATAAAGTCATGTTTCTAGTACATTACAAATATCTCGATAAAAGTATGAAGATAGATAGTTTAGTACAGGGTGGAAATTTAAGACGGGGCAGTAAGGGCAGGTAAAGTAGGGGACTTTCCCGGTTGATCAGTAGAGTTTTTTCAAGGAGCTTTATTTAAAAAAGTAAAAGATATATAGAAAACGTTTATATCACAAATAATAGACAATAAAGAAGTATTTCATTTGAATAATAAATTATTTCTTTAACCTTAGTACTTTTCGAGAAAATGTTTCTCAAAAAAACTCTACTGATCAACCGGGAATGTCCACGACTGTACCTTACCCGTTGTTGCTACATGAAAACGTTCTTAATAAACCATCCTTAATTTTTTGAGAAATATTAAAATGCATTCACATCAAAGGATTTAAAAAAATATATTACAGTCAGCAGGAAAATGGTCAGCTTCCAAAAAAAACACTCTAAGACACCAACTGAGGAATGAGAACTAGAAAAGTACACGAAAAAGCAAAGAAAACACACTTCCCGCTCTCGCGCCACACGCCGCCGCATCCGCTTCACCGACGAGTTTAAAGGTTGTACAATGAAGGTCGTTGACGGAACTTATTTTGTTAGCGAATTTGTGGAAGTACTTTTTCACGATTTCTGACTTTTCTAGTACTTATACCTCAGATGTCTTGACCGTTCTGATCCTCATAAGGAACAGGATCGATTAGCAACAAAAAGTTTTTTTTTTATATTTCAAAATTTTCTGCTGACTGTATTTTTTTCGGAGTCCGTGAAAGTTCAATATTTCTCAAAAAATTAAGATGGTTTCCTAAGGTTTTCATGAAGCTACAACGGTTGTGTATGCTTCACACCAAACGGATGGAGTCGGCGCGCAGCCAACCTTTCCTTTAGCAATTGTAAAATTGTGAAGCATACATTTAGGTACCTGCCCGTCGTGCCCCGTTTCAAATTTTCATCCTGAATGAAAAAAAAAACATACTTTTCCGTATGGCGTCTTAAGAAACAACACAATTTTAAATTGTAATTTTAATAAGATACGACAGTCTACCAACAGAGAAAACATGAAAATCCTGAATATTGCAAATGTCAAACAATAAAACGTTCCATCTGCAAGACAATGAAATATGGACGCTCTCAGTCATGAATCCGATAAAAATGAAATGCGTGACTTTTCGCGTTTTCCCAGTGATGTTTTCGAAACAGGAGACGTATTTTTGAATCATTCGAAATTCTTATGAGAATTCAATCCGCATGCGAATTGACGTTCACCGACTTTAATTTTTTCACGTTTTTGAAGCCGTTTTCTTAAACTACCTTGACATAATTTCATTCTACGCTAAATTAAAAAAGAAGAAAATAATTCTCCATATTTAAAAAAAAAAGATACTGAATCGGACTTGAATCACGTGATGCGACACGTTTTTAAGTTGTCAAACTATCCGTCATATGAATGTAAATTTGAAAATGATATTAAGTGCTAAACGGAGTTTCACTCGAGTTCTTTTCGTAATAACACGTGTTGTGAGGCTCCATTTTTAACTCAATCTACCGTACAATTTCTATATATTAAAAAATATATTTACTTGACATTGGCAAAATTCGCGTATTTAACGCGAGCACGCCATTAATTAAGAAAGAAGAAGAAGAAGTGCTAAACGTCAAAGCTTCTATCGCTCGAATCAAAAAAGATTCGTTGCAGATTTGAATGCGAATTGGAACTTCAAAAATACGGTTTTTAGCTTTCGCATGCGTATCTTGCGATTCCGTATGCGAATAGTAGGTAATTCGAATGATTCAAAAATACGTCTGCAGTTCGTGATTGGAATAAACATGGAACAATTGTTCCGCAGCCATCGACGTTCGATGAGGGGTTTTCCTCAATGCTCTGTGTAATCATGATAATTGTGTTTGGGCACGATTGCTAAATCAAGAAGTGATTCAACCAGAGGGCACAAGTTTTCTGTTTACTGTAGTTACGTAACTATTAGGATTGGAAATCCAACTCGGATGGGCAGCATTCGGGAAGCTCCGTAAAATCTTCGCGTCCAACTTACCGCAGTGTCTAAAGATAAGAATGCTCAAGGTCACTCAGCGTGCAATGGAGAGGGCTATGCTCGGCGTTTCCCTACGTGATCGAATCAGAAATGAAGAGATCTGTAGGAGAACTAAAGTAACTGACATCGCTCGAAGGATTGCTCTGCTGAAGTGGCAGTAGGTGAGACACATAGCGAGAAAAACTGATGGCCGTTGGGGCGAAAAGGTTCTGGAATGGCGACCGCGCATAGGACGACGCTCCGTGGATAGGCCCCCGACAAGGTGGACCGACGATCTGGTGAAGATAGAGGAAGCCGCTTGATGCGGACAGCGCAGGACCGATCGTTGTGGAGATCCTTGGGGGATCCCTATACCAAGCAGTGGGTGTTATGTGGCTGAGACGACGATGTTTGTCGCAGGTGGAGATCGAAATCAGGATCCCTTAGGAGCAACGCTTTAATTACCACTGCCATCAATACTTGTTGATGACGTTATTATGTGATGTGTATTTTTGTATGTTTGTGATTATGTATGTTTTTTTTTATCAAAACACATTTTAATTAACACATTTCTTTTTAATCAAGAGGGTGAATGAATCAGTGAGGCTGCACGAAAAATTTTCGAAAAAGTATTCGAATCGTCACGTCAAACATGTACATGGAAAAGTTCCGTTTACGTCCGGTAGGAACGCTGCTCAATATCTCATACAATTTTATTGTTGACGTGACGATTTCGAAAGTTATTCGAGCTCTCTCTCTCTCTCTCCTCAGTCGTTCACACTTGGCAGAGTGGTCGTGGTTGATGACGTTGCTTCATTGGCTAAAGCAGCCCCCGCGATGCGCCTCCACTTGTTGCGGTTTTCAGCGTCTCGGGAACTCTGGACTATAGAGGTTTGTGTCGCAGCTTTAATGAGGTCTGTCCAACACGTAGGTGATCGATCGCGTGACCGCTTGCCCTCCACTATTCGAGCTACCCTAATGGATGTGCTGCGGGACCGTCTTTTTCTCGTTTAGATTGGAGACATTTTACAAAGATGCTAGGTCAAAGGTCTCGGAAATCTATTTGGAATCAGATAGAAATAGAAACAAAAGGGAATATGTTAGGATCTCTGCAGAAAATAATTATTATATGTGCGTATGTAAGGAAATAAACAATCTCGTCAGGCTACGCTAAATTACTCTTGTGAGTCAGGGCTACCGGGTATCAGTAACTGTCGCGGCATATCGCGGATACCGTCGGCAGTAAATACCAGCCGAGCGTAAGCTTGGCTTGCTATCGCCGCCGATAATGGTGTAGCCACATATCAAAATTGTGAAGTTGGTGCAATTTAGAAGGTACAAGCGTTAGTTTTTTTTATAATAACTGGGCATGCATTTGCCGAACACCGTGCTTAATAAACAGGATGTGGTCTAAGGTGTTACATGCTTGCCCAGGAAATGCCTATTCACTCTCGCCTTGAAGAGACCACATGAGCAGCGCATTCCATTCCTTGGCGGTTCGCATAAGAAATGTCAAAGACAAAGATTTTTATTCAAATAGACTTATAGATAAGTGCTTTCGAATCGTCCAATTTTTTTTCCTACCAGCCATTCAGGACATCTTTTAACCTTGGACGAATTAACCACTGGACACGAAACCCGAGAAGAATGTATGAAAACACGATCAACCAATTCTTGCGGGGGTGAGGGGCGATTACTAATGTCAAATAATGACAGTAGTGCTTGAAGTAATCGATAATTTTTTTATCGATAAGTAAGGAGTGAATGAATGAACCTATTGAGTTTAATAAATCATGTGTGTTTAAAAAAAATAGTAAGTTAATTGTTTATTTCGTGGAAAAATAAATAGCATGATAGGTAAGGAGTGAATTAATGAACCTATTGAGATTAATAAATCATGTGTGTTTTAAAGAAATTAGTAAGTTAATTGTTTATTCCGTGGAAAAATAAAAAGCACCTAATAATATGAAAATCTCATTAAAAAAATACCTCAAATTCATAAAAACTTATACAATATGGTTTCCAAAGCGTTAGTGTTTGGGTTTTTTTTTGTGAAAAATGGGTAGATACATGCAACCTGATACTAGTACTGTACTGATAAGGCTTAAGATGGAAGCGCGCCTCTCCCGGTATCCTCAATCTCTGAGGAACTAGCTATCTTACCTCTAACTGCCGGAACGGACTTAGATAAGATGGTAGTCGCTAGCCAGGCGGACTTACAATTTACTTACTAACACTTTTTAAGTGAGTAAAAAACATTAATATTTGGTTTATGTAGTAATATAATTCATTATTTACATTAACTTCTTCAAACACTCGAGCTTTTTTATATAAAACAAAATATGGGTAATTAGTTCATTACAGAACCATTGTATAGGACATACACAATAGCAACCCCTCCATAAGTGTTTAATTTTATAATCGATTGCAATCCCTTTCAAAGGTCAAATAGTTGTGGCGCGATGCTATGTGATGCGATGTGAATAATATGTACCTTTTAAATGAAAAATTTAAAGGGATTGTGATAGATTTAAAATTAGACAATAAACCCCCTGTGTGCTTCTCGAGCTGTGATATCTCGTATTCTACATTTTTTTTGGAGCCAATAATCTAAGTATACTAAAATTTATTGAAAATAATCATCGACATTAGAAGATCGTTGAGACTAAAACATTTTAATTTCAACTCTAGTATCCATTTACATTTAAGAAATATGCATATTTGTAAGAAAAAATATAAACTTGTTTTCAATTTATTAAAGTTCTCAAAATTTACGCCACCGTACGAAATTAGCACAACCTAAACCCAAATTAGAAATAGTAGACTAGCGTTTGGATAGCGTATGGTCCAGCATACGCTATGACAGTTTTAAACAACAAACAGAAGTTATCAACAAAACATCGCATATAAATTACCTATATTTAAGAAAAAGCCAAGGCAGTATCTTTCTAGCAACTACTAGCTGAAATACTAATTGCAAGAATATTTCAACCAAAAGTTTATTGTAGTTTTAAGATTGTTTTACTTGAATATAATAAAACGATCTTAAAATTAAAATATTATAAGATTAAAAAATAGTATAATATAGCTTACGTACATACATAAATATAATTAATTTTATTCTTGTTGTGACCTAACAAGGTCTATGTTAGAAACAAATAATAAATGTAATCACCATTTATGATAAATTTTAACAAGAAAAATATTGGAACAAATGAACTCGGCCACAAGTGAATTTTCAGATGTGACTTGAACCCACGACCTTTGGGAATCCGGCCCACTGCTCTAACCAATGAGCTACCGAGACTTGCGGACCACTGTCAAAATTCTCCGATACTTTTATACTTTTAATATGCTGTAAGAATATCCTTCCTTGCATTCGAAAGAGAAAAAAAAACAAATGTTTAACGATCAATTATGATGCAACAGCTAATAATTTATGATTTTTGAATTTTTGCGTTGTCAATGCTATTTTTATACTTATGATAAATGTTAAATGTTAATGTACAACACACTATGATAATGTACAACATAAGTCTAATACTAAAAAACAATACCGTGACTGATTGATAGGCAACGCACAGCCCAAACGGCTAAACCAATTAAACTGAAATTTTGCATACAGGTTCCTTTAACGATATAGGCGAGCACTAAGGAAGGATGTTTTGATATTACCACGGGAACGGGAACCATGCGGGTGAAAAAAGCACCTTTTTTTAAGTTTGAAGCTATATTTAAAATATAACGAGCTCAAAGTTCGTAGAGTTGCGTCCTAAAATTACAGAGTTCCTATAGTTATCTTCTGGCTCCATCATCAGACCTTAGATGTTATCTAAGACCTGAGTCCTCGTCCATATTATCTCCCTGCGTACCGGTTCCACCCAATTTCTCCGTGTTAGGGGTTCAACTGTAAATCTGAAATTAATTTGAATAGTTCCTTCATTAAAATTGGATTCGTTCGTTCATTTACATACATCGATATGTTTATCGATATGTTCAAGCCCTATACGACATAAAAATGACAATTGATTGAATGAGTGATACATATAACCCAACCAAATTACTTATGCAATATCTTTGAAGAATTTACACGTACAATGATTACTTTTTGAAATGACGTATTACATTTTGTTTACATACCAAATTTTATTTATTTTACGAAAAATTGCTACTCTAATAGATTGAAATTATACTTACGCGTGAAAAGAAAAATGTTTTGATTGTCCGGTATGTTTTTTACAAATTAACTCAGCGTATTTACCCATTTTTGAGATAATGTTCCACTTCGAGATCTCGCGTCATACTGACAACGCCATATTGCTTACTGTGTCTAAAAGGCAGGGTAAGTGACAGAGGGGTAAAGGCGAACGCGGTCCTCGTTACGCGTCCAGTGGTTAATTCGTCCAAGCTTTTAACTGATAAGAAGAACGGCCGCAAGAAACTTATCAGCTTTAACAGAAGCAACAACATTTACAAAGGAACATGTCGTTGCCAAACACAAATCTACAATCTTGAAACATATTTAATATAAGAGGAAAATTTTCTTATACTCAGTTATTAGAATATTTTCCTTTTATACAATTACAAATGTGTCAGCAAAGCGCTTGGTACGGATCGTTGGAATGTCCACGACGTACGGGTGATAGGCTAACCTGCGTCTGGTTCCCCGAAGGTGGAAAGGGGCTGGAGGAACATGGTCAAGCAGTTCTCTCGCACACTCCAAAGTGACTCTACAAAGCAAACATAAGGACCAGCAGCAAATAAAATTTTAAACGTTATTATTTGGAAGCTTTAACGAGTATAGAGTAAGATTTGTTAAATATCTCGACCAATAATGTCCAATTCAATAAGAAAGAAACGTTTTTTAGCAACAAGAGAATAATAAGATCAAGACTACACGTAAACTAGTCAAAGTCAAAGTGGACGGAACGTATAAAAACAACACAAATTATTATCAATAATTTAAAAATACTAAAAACCCACTTGCATCAAAAGACAAGTCAACTGAAAAGATTTTTTTAATTTATAATTTTTTTATTTAAATCGTTTTAGTTATTTACCGGTCATGAAATACCTTTTTAAAATCCTTAATATCAGCCCTTTTTATTTGATACCCTTATTGAAGTATGCTAAAAACATATTTTTTTCTCTTTAAATAATAGCACATCACAACAGCAACATAGCGATGTTGGATTTTTTTAACATCACTTAGCAATGAACACTTGGGCTGTCAAAAGAAATCTAACGATATCCTATTTACATAAATCAGGGGTTCCCAACCTTTTTAGGGAGCCTGGTGATCTGTAACACAGGTCCTTACTATGTGAGGCACCTAGTATGGACTCCAGCCTCTCACAAAGGTTTTTGTGGCTTCTTTTATTTTTTGTAATTTAGCTATACATTTATGCTATAAGGACATAAGAAACATAAATTGTTTTTGTAACTACCTCTGTAACCTTTGTGAAGAGTGAAATAAAGATATTTATTTATTTATTATTTATTTTTCCCTATGCGCCTCACTCAAGCTTTTGCAAAAAATACTAGAGCCCCCCTAGGGTCAGAATGCATAACTACACAATTTTAATTAAAACTACAGATACCTAAATTATGAAAAAGTTGAAGTCGCCGCGCCCCCCCTTGAATCATTCTACGCCCCCCAAGTGGGGCGCGCCCCACTGGTTGGGAATCCCTGACATAAATCCATTCAGCCGTTTGAAAGTTAAGAGGTAATAAAGAATATTACATATAAACAAACAATCATACTTACATACTTACAAAATATGTTAAAAACGGCAATATCATCAGTCTAGCGATCCGAATAAAACTCAAGAGTAATTAAATTCCCAGCTCATTATTTTGAAATTTATTCAGGTTACGCCAAACATAACAAAACACAATTATGGCTGGTTTTGTGATAGAAAAACCTACACAATTTTATCATTCATTGCGCAAAAAAAAATCATAATTCAAAACATGATATCAATAGGAGTTTTTCCGTTTTTTAAAACCAGATTATGCCAAAAGCATTTATACATTCCTGGACAATTTCAAACTGCGTCAATGCGTGATTGAGACGAAACCAAAAAAAAAAAGTTCTGTCTAGCAACATTCTAAATAACAAACCGCTTGTCGCTTTATTAAACAACATCTGAAGTAGATACAGAATCAAAGAACTAAATAAACATTCCTACTTTATCCCAAAGTCTATCCTTTAGACAACGGATGTCACCTCTCAGAATAAATTTAAATGTAAAGAAAATATCAACATGCCATCTATTCGCATTAAACAGATTAAAATTGCAATTCAAATAAGATCACCTGAGGCGATATTCCCACAGTTAAAATTCAGAGACCGGAGGCAAAGTTCATTAATAAACTTAATTAAGTTCGCATTAAGTCAGTCAGGGTGGATTAAGTAAATGTCACTTAAAACGAAATAATTGGGATTTGGTGAGATTAGAGTGAACACCTCGGAATATACGAGCAGATATTGCGGTCGGGAACATATCAGCAGTCTTGACATTTGTGGAAATCATATATCATACGATTTCGACAAATGTCAAGACTGCAAAACGACAGAACATCACATAGCTATCATAGTAGTGTTGATGTTCTGTCATTCTGGTTGTCACTGTTGTGTCAAGCAGAATATCAATGCAACAGGCCCAGCTTGCTGTTTTTACTGAGCTTGGCACAGTTTTTGCGTCATGCGACGATGCGCAGTGTGCGTTTTTATTTTTATTTTTAGGGTTCCGTACCTTAAAAGGAACAAACGGAACCCTTATAGGAAACAAAATAGAGGATCACTTCGTAGCCCGTCCGTCCGTCTGACCAAGTCTGACCGTCAAGACCGTTTTTCTCAGGAATGCGTGGAGGTATCAAACTGAAATTTATATCTAACTAGGGCGGTTACAACCCGATACTCGGGTTCGTTTAACTGCAATTAAAAATCTTTAATTGCAGTTTGTGATCATCACGTTTAACATTTTGTATATTTTATAGTTTTCGGAACAAATAGACTCGAGTACCTTTAATTTGATACCTTACTCGGCCGCGTACTACGCGCCAAAGTCCCTATCGAGTCGTCACAAATTTTGCGAACCTGAATTAAGTAAGAACTCAGGTCTACTGTTCCTTAGAGCTGTAAAAAATCAAACGTCTAAGCCAAAGCAATCAAAAGATACAGCCGTTTATGCCGCAAATTTTCGAAACTCGCACGGGAATCAAAACCTACAGGGTACTTCCCGTGAACTTAGAATCTTGAAATTTGGTACGAAGTAACGTCTTATAGTACAGATAAAGGAAAAATTGCGAAAACCGTAAATTTTTAGTTACATCATATAATAAAAAATATTTTTGAACATTTTAAACGGAACCCTCGGTGCGCGAGTCCGACTTGCACTTTTTTTATATATCTGTATCTGTTGTATCGTTGTGTGGATGCCAAATAAACATTTTTCTTTCTTTCTTTCAAATGAAACCAAAAAGTTTCGCTTTGCCTTCTCAGTCAGTATGCATGGATAGAACGTGCGACTACTTACATACATTTTTGTATCGAGACTGCCAAAAAGAACGTTTCAAACTGTATAACCTAGCATATATTATAGATGTAGTGTGTGTATTACCTATGCACACACTCATCTCTATACTAATTGGGGTATATAAGCTCCATATTAGTATATAGCATATAGCTTATAGCTACTCATAGCTAGTGCTATGAGTAGCACAACGATATCGCTCACCATACATTTACTTAGAACACGTTCACACTTAATTCTCAAATTATTGTCAAGATGGCAAGGTAATATACCAAGGTAATATACACCTTAACACATAGTTAAGGTGTATATTACCTTGCCATCTTGACAATAATTTGAGAATTTATTATAACAAAATTTAGCAAAAACAAAAGTGCAGATAATCGGTTTTACCACTAAGGGGACGATATATTATTGTCTTACTATACGCTACGTAAATAAACGGGCACCACGCGTGTGAAACTGCGGGCGGCCGCCAGTACGAGTATACGTGTAAGTATTATAATTATACGTATGCTATTTAACCGATGAAATCATTAATGTAACTAATCTAGGTACTACAATTAGGTATCTCATGCATATTTTCACGAGTGATTACACTTTATTTTACACGGACAATTTAAACTTCAGTATCACCATTACGTGAAACTAACTGAAGTTCAAAAAGAATAGACGAATATCCTCATCATAATCAAAATCGTTATGGATATCTTCATCATTTACAACGCTGTTGATTATCTGACATTTATTTGTATTTAAAAAAAAGCAATATTTCCTGAAGAACACAATAAATCAATTACTTTTCTACCGACCGGTTTCTATACATAGAAAATAATTTAAAAAAACTCTAAATAAACTTTCAAGCAAAATAAATAAGCAATTTCCCGTGTCACATCAAACAGAACAAAGTAAAAATACATTTTTAAACAAACATGTCACAATTCAGAATACTGACGACTACTTAAAAAACTCGAAAGTCAAAGCAAAATGAATCTTATATCTAAACAGAAAACCATCTTCGAAGTCGTATAATTACGTTGGTTAAAAGAGATTTGATGTGTAAACCACTGGCTTTAAATTTAGACTTTAATACATTAGGTTAAAGAGGATTTTCCTGTAAAGACGTAAACAGTTGCCGTGACATGTTTGGATATAAGACGACGTGTTCAAATCACAGAGATGCGCGTAGGCAATGCCGGCTTAAAACTTGCGACAAATACGAAATGACACTAAAGAAAGTTTCTTTATATCGATCTATTTGCAGTGTTCCCAAACCGACCGATTTTTCTGCACTAATTTTCAACCGAAATTTCATAATATAAATTGTAAATACTCGACTCTCATGACAATATAACTTTCAATTACAAGTCAGTAGCGGAAATATTCTCGTCTCTTATTAACGAATGCTTTTGTGTACGAATCAGAAAGTGATGGAATGAAAATAATCTTAATAATATTGTGCTGTATGCGTGGATTTAATAGGTACTAAATTACAACTAGTTAGTACCTACTTAATAATTCCATGGCTGTAATTAATGACCAAAGAAATAGGTGTCGTGTCGTAATAGATAAAAATATTTTATCCGTTATGGGTAGATTGGGCAGGCTGAGAACGTTTGGTAGATTAGGCCGACATAACAATAATAGTTGTATAATTTTGATTATAAAACACACGTTAATTAGAAGAGATTTTTTCTTTTTTATACATCTACCGAAATCTACCGCATTTCTATTTTTTGGTTTGGTAACACTGTCTATTTGTGAAAGTAAAAATAAAAGACTCGAAAATAATGCATTGTTGGATAATATAAATATGATGAGACTTTCGTAAAGATTTTGTTGAGTTTCTTACATCGATCTAGTTATGAAAGTAGAATTAAAACACTTCAGATAAACATATCGTTGAATACTATAAAGATGTCATTTTCTTTAAATTGTGTTTGAATTTTCAGTATTTTTTACAGGAATATATGTTTTACATATCAATGCGCAACTCAATACAGTTAATTTGAGGCAAGTTGGTAACAAAATATTTTCCTAGTAGAAAACGAAAAATAGGTAGCTTAATTCCGCAAGAAAACTTACAAGCATGGTGCACCGTAGCAAATAAATGCAGATGCAACTCGGTGACACACCTTGCACCTTCACTGACTACTCTACACTTGTTTCGCACACACACGGAGCATCACGGAGCAAGGTGCAAAGTGTGTCACTGTGTTGCATCTGCATTTAATAGCGGGCGGGCGGTCGGTGCATCGTGCATGTAAGTTTTCTTGCGGAATTAAGCTACATATTTTTCGTTTTCTACTAAGATATGGATTTACGCCAAGTAACGCCTGATTCTATCAAAAAAAGACTTTCCTTTCGTAATAAATAAAATATTAAGTACCTAATACTTATTTATAAACAAATATATAATGACAATCCAGTGTCTACACTCAGATCCGATCGCGCGAATAAAATGAACGCTAATAGTCCAAGTTTCTTCAAATTAAACCACTCACAGTTGTAAAGAACTTATATGGTTAGTTACTAAACCTATTAAAAGGCAGTAAAACTTTTAATAAACTTACTGCGTTTTATTACTTTACCGAAACCAGGTCAAATCATTCCGTGAGTAGAATCTTAAGTTTAAACTAGACCACGATTTATTTACGATTGCAATTTATGATGTGGTAGCAGTTTACAACTATTGATTAATTTTAAACGGGCAACACCGGTTTTGCAACGTTACCTTTGCCCTGCGGTGTTGCTAACATTTCCTTGTCGCTGATTGGTTGTTATTACGAAACCGATTGTAAATTGTTTTCCGCTTTTGTCCTTATTAGGTTCAAACGATAGTTAACGACGTTGTGGTTTTAGACGCGATTATTTCTCTTACTTTTTTTTGGGCCAGAATATTCAGAATTTCCAGAACAAAAAACATAAATTAGAATATAAAATACTGAAAAGCAAATTCAATAGAGGTCCCGGGTTCGATCCCCGGACAAGACAAATATTTGTGTGCATGAACATGTCTATTTATCTTGGTCTGGGTGTTTAATATGTAGGTATGTATTTACAAAAAAAAGTATTTAAGTATGTTTATCCGTTATCTAGTATCCATTACACAATGTATCCAAACAACACTATCGGGAGCTGGAGTATACATAGCTAAACCCGACACAAGAAGAGCCACCTTCAATCTGGGAAAATACACAAGTGTATTTCAAGCGGAAGTATTTGCGATAACGCAATGTGCGCTAATGATTAGAAGTGTGATAAGCGACCACAACGTAGAAAGAATAGTAATATACAGCGACAGTCAGGCCGCTATCAAAGCCCTTGACAAAACGGAGACTACCTCAGCCCTGGTAAAAGAGTGCAAACAAACCATTCAGGAACTCGCAAACCTGGTTGAGGTAGAAATTGCCTGGGTACCCGGACACGAAGGTAACATTGGCAATGAGGAAGCCGATGCACTGGCTAGGAAGGGGGCCGACGAACCGTTCATCGGGCCGGAACCAAGACTGCCAATCTCACACAAAATTACCAAAAATATCATTGAGATCAGGACAATCAAAGAAACCAACCAAAGATGGATGAGCAGAAAGGACTGTAGACAGTCTAAGATCTTCATCAAATCAGTGGACAAAAAGAAAACCAAAGAGCTACTAAAACTGGGTAGGAGAGACATAAGAAACATCGTAGGAGTACTGACAGGACACTGCCCCCTAAACAGACACCTGTCAGTGATTAAAAGAACAGAGGACCCTATTTGTCCACAATGTAGAGAAAAAGAAGAAACAAGCTATCACTTCATGGCGGAATGCCCGATGTACGCATCGCTGCGCTGGGAACTCTTTGAAGTAGACAGGCTGAAAGAAGAGGATTTAAAGCAGCTTACGATAAGCCAGCTCAATAGGTATTGCAAGCGCACAGGTAGGTTCGAGGTCCCGACGCCGGTGGGGTAAATGATAAAGTCCCCTGATCTTGTCAGGGGACTTTGGGGAACTGGGCGAAATGGTTCCGACTATGGCGACTGATCGCCCGTCCGGCTTTGCCGGCGTCCCTCCTTCTAAATAATAATAATAATAATAATCCATTACACAAGTTCTTCATAAAAATTAACGTGGGCTAGATAATTGGTGTGTTTGTATAAAAAAAAAAAAAAAAACAACCTTGAAGTATTCGTAGGTTTGAACTTAATGTTTTAAAATATTTTTTTTCGTATTTTCTTATCTAATGCTCAATTTATCGTATTCCAAAATTTGCCTCCAATTCCAAATTCCAGAAGACTTGGCCTCTATAAGTTTTCTCTATCAAAAATGTCTTCATCTACGAGGTGTGAATTTCCATAAACTGAAGTGGAAAAAGACAAATAATTAAGCTGTAATTTTTTTGTACATATTCTGAGTGATGATTCCACATTCGTGTTTTAAACAATATATAAATACCTTACCTTAAATTTTTTCCAAAAATACCTCCAACGTCATACATTTTATTTATCCCAACTAACGAAATTATGAATTATTTATATAACAAGTTCTAACAAGAGCGGTTTCCTTATTAATGTAACCTATTTATGTTATCCTAACATGATCTTGGGCATACATCACGCGTTGGATTAGGTTGGTCATAACATATTTATACGGAAGCTATGCGACCAGACTTTAACGTTATTTAAGGCATTTTATCAGATGAATTTCCCTACCTTATATTAAAAACTACCTAATTCTATGTTTCTTTACATTATAAACTTTATGTCATAAATATTAAACCTGAAAATGTACCAGAAAAAAGCAACTTGTCTCATGTCGCACTGACGGGATTCGAACGCGCGTCCTTGGGAATCTAGCCCAATTATGCTACAGAGACCTATGAGGACAAGTTGAATTTTCTAGTATATTCACCTTTCTACGGTGTTGGCCACCGTCGTTTCATCAATGAGAGAAATATCCTCGCATTCGAAAGAAACATTTTTACCAATGTTTGACTATCGATTAAAGATGAAACAGACATCTAATTATATCTTTTTAATTTTGAATTTTACAATGCTATTTTTAAGTGATAAATATTAAACAAGAAATATATATTAGAAAAAAGCAACTTGTCGCATGTCGCCCTGACGGGATTCGAACCCGCATGCTTGAGGATCCGACCCAATGCACTAACCAATTATCATTATTATTGTTTTATCTTAATCGATAGTCAAACATTTGTAAAAATGTTTCTTTCGAAAAATTCCTGTCGTGTCCTCATAGGTCTCTGTAGCATAATTGGTTAGTGCATTGGGCCGGATTCCCAAGGATGCGGGTTCGAATCCCGTCAGGGCGACATGAGACAAGCTGCTTTTTTCTGGTATATTTTCTTGTTTAATATTTATCACATAAAAATAGCATTGTAAAATGCAAAATTAAAAAGTTATAATTATAAACTTTCTTTCTTATTTTGCCATATTCAGGCTAAAATATTCACGAGTTTTTTTTCTTAATTGCGTTCTTCTTCAAGGTCTAGTCTTTCTGTATACCTATTCTAACATGTATTAACATTTTCTATTCATTTTCTCTATTGATTGCTAGGAAATTCTAACCCAGTAGAAAAAAAACTGTAGACCAGCTGAAAAAAAATTGTTTCGAGTCAGAGGCCTTAAGTGCCTGTGTCTCAAAACAATATTTTTTGTAATTGCTCTTTTATTCCATAACTATGGTCAGATGTAATGATGGCAGAGTTTTCCTGTTGTTCATAAATAAACTTCATGCATATAATTTAACGGAAGTAATTCACCTCATCTTGGTCCAAAAAACATAATAAATAATTTGAATATCGGATGCCATAACAGCTCAATCATTGCAACACCGCATATGGCAGCCGCGACTTCTAAGCTAGCCTTTATTCCTTAGATCTTAGCGTACAATATAGCACTATAGAATTTTAAAAAAATACATGTGCAGAATGCAGTAACAGATGTTGTGTCCGACCCCAAATATTTGAAGGGCACTTCACAAATGATTACGGTTTGAGGCTGCGCCTGTAAGCGGATTTCTTTTTAATAGTTTTCTTACAAAGTGAGGGTGAGGGACGAAGGTACGGAGGGATGGCCAGTATTGCGATAAGATTGCTGACGAAATTGGTTTCGCTATCGTGGATGTTAATACGCCGATCATGGGGAGACATTCATATGAGATTTGGAAACAATAATTTGTCGCTCTATTTTTGATTCACTCGTCTCTAGTCGAGCGCTTAGTTTCTACTGATATTCGTTCGATATATGAATTTTCATATTTTTGAATCGCTTGACCGCAACGTGTGCCACCGCCCCATCCATTGGTTGCGGTCGCGCGAAAAGTTAGTGACAAAAGTCGCATGCGTCAACGCTATGTCATACGAGCGATTCAAAAGTAGAGCTTCTGTTCGTTAAGATAAAACTGAGGACTGTTGTATTAACTGGTGGAATTACCGTTTCCCATGTTTTATTGTGGTATTGAAAAAATTGAGCCTATGTGAAAAGATAGTAGGTTAGTTAATAGTAGGTATTAATTATCTGTGATCTGTGATAATTATTTTCTTACGATCACACCAATTATCTAGTTAAGAACTGGCGTTATTGCTTGGTATATAACGGATAATAAACATAAGATTTAAAACTTTCGCGTTCCATTATAATTATATATTTTATTTATTTATTTATTATTAAGCATAATTAAACGGGTATAAACCCAATTACATAATTATCCTAAAATAAGTACATAATTACATTACAAAAACCAAAAAGACACAATAAGATAGCTAAATTCTATTACTAATACTTTTAGAATTATCAAAAAATATATCAATTTCTGGAAAAGTTACCTGGAGCGTGTTTAGTGCTTCATGCATACGACACAATGGTGATTGCGCGCGCGCCACCGTACGACACGGCGGAGGATATAAAAACAACGGGACTTAAACGCGACATTTATTATGTAGTACATAATAAATGTCGCGTTGCTGCGACTGCTGCTTGTGACCACGGCTACTGCAACATAGCCGAAACGTCAAGCTGTAAGTACATAGTTGTTCTACATAATAAATGTCGCGTTGCTGCGACTGCTGCTTGTGACCACGGCTACTGCAACATAGCCGAAACGTCAAGCTGTAAGTACATAGTTGTTCTACATAATAAATGTCGCGTTGCTGCGACTGCTGCTTGTGACCACGGCTACTGCAACATAGCCGAAACGTCAAGCTGTAAGTACATAGTTGTTCTACATAATAAATGTCGCGTTGCTGCGACTGCTGCTTGTGACCACGGCTACTGCAACATAGCCGAAACGTCAAGCTGTAAGTACATAGTTGTTCTACATAATAAATGTCGCGTTGCTGCGACTGCTGCTTGTGACCACGGCTACTGCAACATAGCCGAAACGTCAAGCTGTAAGTACATAGTTGTTCTACATAATAAATGTCGCGTTGCTGCGACTGCTGCTTGTGACCACGGCTACTGCAACATAGCCGAAACGTCAAGCTGTAAGTACATAGTTGTTCTACATAATAAATGTCGCGTTGCTGCGACTGCTGCTTGTGACCACGGCTACTGCAACATAGCCGAAACGTCAAGCTGTAAGTACATAGTTGTTCTACATAATAAATGTCGCGTTGCTGCGACTGCTGCTTGTGACCACGGCTACTGCAACATAGCCGAAACGTCAAGCTGTAAGTACATAGTTGTTCTACATAATAAATGTCGCGTTGCTGCGACTGCTGCTTGTGACCACGGCTACTGCAACATAGCCGAAACGTCAAGCTGTAAGTACATAGTTGTTCTACATAATAAATGTCGCGTTTTAGTCCCGTTGTTTTAATATATAAAGATAATAAACATACTTTTGTATTTTTTTGCTAATACAAATGGACAAGGCAGGTATACTTTGGTATATTCCACAGGGATAGATTTTTAGAAGAACATGTAAATAAAATTATCTTCATTTAAATAATTAGATAGACGTAGGTACTTAGTAATACCAAAGAATAGGTAACATAGTAATATTTTAAACTTTCATGGTCATTACCACTATAACTATTGCGTAAAAATCCCGTTTATCGTAAAAGTCAATAACGTAGTAATACGACAAGAAAACTACGGCAAATGGTTTTTTATCAGCTCCCTTTGTCGTTACTATCAAATCATATTAAAGGGATGAAAATATGTATGGAGATCTGAGAATATTAATGAAGTTGTGTTTGAAAGCTACCTACTAAGAATTAAACACAAAACACACATAATCAGAAAAAACATCAAAGTTTGGTCTAATTCAAAGATTATTTTCGAAGAATCGGTTATAACTCCTTATTTTTGAACTCGGTTAATAAACTAACGAAGGTCCTATAAAAATCTAACTGTCATTCATTTGAGTTGGTAACTTAGTAGGTACCTAAGTACATACTCTATTATATAAGTTACTTTACTTCCAGCATCTCTCAAGTAAGTACCAGCTTCCTAGAGGAAGGAAACAGTTTAGAGAAAAATAGCCTTATGACGTGCTTTGGAGAGCGTACATATATGGCTTCTTTTTAATAGTTTAATATTTTCACATTTCTATGCATTGTTCAAGTTTATTATTAAAATATATTATAAGTTACTAATCCGATATAAAAAAAACCTTTATCAATATTTAAAACTGTGTGATTTACATTGCATTGTATTTTTTTTTATCATAAGATGCTACAAATTTCGACATCTGCGGCTTCACAAAACTGTAAAAAGGTTTGAACTTTTTTGGAGATGGAGGCTGGCCTCGTCCAAAGCGGTAGCATGAGACGTAATTTTGATAATTTTTGGAAATGACGTCGCACTATAATACCTATATAAATGAACAGGGGACACACAGGCGAACAAAAAATGTTAAATATATAATGCCCTAAAGTGTCACGTTAGCCAGATAATTAGAGTTAATAATGAGTTATGCCGACCCAAAGTATCACCTTTGTATCGTTAACTCCAATTATTACACTAACCTGACAATTTAGGGCATTATGTTGTGTAATATTTTTTGCTCATCTTTACGTTCCCTATAATTTTATATAGGTAATATCGAGCGGCGCGATCTTGAAAAAAAGACAAAATGGCGGAGCGGTGACGAGGCCAAAAGGTTCAAACCCCAAATCTAATCGACTTCGAACTTTAAAATATCAGAGGAGAATTTATTGATTGAAGAAATCTTCATTGTATAATTTGGAAAGAAACTCTCATTTTTAACCGACTTCAAAAAGGAAGGAGGTTATCAATTCGTCGCGTTTTTTTTTTTAAGTATGTTCACCGAATACTCGAGAACGCTTGAACTGATTGAAATGATTCAAACGTTATAATATCGGGTTTGTTCCAAAGTCAGTCCCGTTTTTTGAAATATTAAAATCGGTTCAGAAGTTTTCAGGAAATATTATAAAATACTGACGTTCTTTCAGTCAAGCGGTTTGACACAAGACACAAACCCATTCATTTCGGTTTGACTCAAGTATGGGACTTATTCTAACTTTAAAAATTGTGAAATAAAAACCTTTTTATAAATAAATAAAACCCACTTCAAAGTGTAAAAAATAAGCCTTTTGGAGTCGGTGCCAGCCAAGGCGTTGATGGTGCACTATGTAAATTCTAAATTACACTTCTATACTTTTTGACATGGCTGGCACTGGCACCGACTACAAAAGACTATTTTTTTACGTTTTAATTTTTGAAGTGATTTTTTTATAAAAAGTTTTTTTTATTATAATAATAACGGTAGCTTTTCTTTTATATTTTTTTACGATTATACTTTTTGCTACGTGGTGAAAATTAGCACGTAAAACCTAAAAGCCGACCCATGAATGGAATTGCTAAAATTCCTTCTAAATGGTAATGTAATTCCCATCTTCGTTATCCAGCCATGTTTAGTCAGGCCGCCATAATGTTGCCATAATGTGGACTTTCACCGAGGGTGCACATGGTTGCAATTAATTTTGTCACAAAAGGCATAGCCTGGTACTTTTGTTCCAGAAAATGTATGGGGTGCACTTCCAATCTTTGTTGAAAGGTATGGTGTGTGGAAGAAAAATCTTTTGGAGCAGCGACAGCCGGAGAAGTGGCCTTTTGATGACTGTTTATTAATTTACAACAACATATTTTTTTTTTTACTTTTGAGTTCAATTATAATTATAACTCAAAAACAACGTGGTTGGTTGGTGGTAGGACTTGTTGTTTGCCTGGCTAGCTACCACCATCTTATCTAAGCCTGACGCCATAACAACAATGTTTTCAGCATTGTTGTGTTCCGTCAGTTCGAGATAAGATAGCCAGTTCCTAAGTGGCTGAGGATTCCGGGAGAAGCTCGCTATCATCTTTTAGCCTTATCAATACTTAACATCAGGTATGAAAAAGCGGATTCAAACGGGAAATTTATTATTTGGTACATAAGTACTTACAGCTTGACGTTACGGCTGCTACAGCTGTGGTAGCAATCACAAGCAGACAGCAGATTGAGCTGTTAGTACTGTGACGGGGCTCCTAGTCCGGCAGCACTACAGTCGCCGGGACGTCGGAACCGCCGCACTCATTTAATAATTAGGGAAACGAAAATAAAAGTATCGTTCACAGGCGACTTGTTTATTTTGTAGTAATAGATAATGGAAATAAGGAACCCGTGTATCGGGTTCCTGATGCATATGAAAAATATATTATTTACACAACTTTAGATAAAAAATGTTAGTAGTTTGTAATGTAGCGTTTAGCTTGCTGGTTTCTGTAAGATTACGTCAAAATGAGCTGAACAGGAATCGTGGAACGGAGAAAATTTTAATTTAGACAGAACAGATAAAATATAATTTGATTACCATAGAGTGAAACTACTGAGTTTCCAGCCATTATAGAGGTTTCATCCATCCATAAGGCTAGAACGAAATGGCATCGTTACAGTACTTATATAAATACATAAATCCTAACTAATATAAAAAATGCGAAGGTGTGTTGGTTTGTCCTTCTTTCACGCCCTAACTGAGCTACCAATCGACTTGATTTTTCACATAGAGTTACTTGTAAGTACGGAGAGTAACACAGGCTACTTTTTATCCCAATATTCCCACGGGACAGGAACCAAACCGCGGGTGGAAGCTAGTCAACATAATAAATGTCGCGTTTGTGTCCCGTTGCTTTAAGTTATAACAATAAAAGTGGACACGAAAGTTAAAAACCTTATGTATTTAGTAAATTAGTATAAAGTCTTTTAGCAGTCATTCATACACCATAATTGTTTATAGTTAACTATAAAATCTTATACAAGTTCACAAAATATTAATCGTTTTTCAATACCATTGGAAGAGGTTTCGATGTAATAAAATTACCAATTCTAAGTGGAGACAAAGGTCGGTGATCACGGGTCGTTCTCTTAAACGGCCGGATAAAGGTTCTATAATGGTCAAATAATTGTAAAAGGAGTTTGGCGAACGCCCGCCTTTGTGGATAAGTAAATTATTGCTACGAGTAATGAAATGGCATTTAGGTTGCGTTTCATTCGATATTAGTCTCCTTTGTTACCGTTTAAGTAGAACTTCAATTTCTTTTTAAACTTTTTTTAATTTTGCATTTTACGATGATATTTTTAATCAAGTAAATATATTAGAAAAAAACAACTTGTCTCATGTTGCCCTGACGGGACTCGAACCCGCATTCTTGGCAATCTAGCCCAATGCACTGACCAATTATGCTACAGAGACCTATGAGAACACGTTGAAATTCCCTAGCAAATTCACCTTTTCTACGGTTTCTACGGTTCTCATCAATGAGAGAAATATCCTCGCATTCGAAAGAAACATCATTACATATGTTTTACTAAGATGAAACAATCTTATTATAACTTTTTAATTTTGCATTTAACAATGCTATTTTTATGTGATAATTTTTAAACAAGTAAATATATTAGAAAAGAACAACTTGTCTCATGTCTCTCATTGATGAAACGACGGTGGCCAACACCGTAGAAAAGTAGAATATACTAGAGAATTTCAACTTGTTCTCATAGGTCTCTGTAGAATTTGTTAAGTCCATTAGGCCGCATTCTCAAGGATAAGTGCATTGGGCCGGGTTCGAGTCCCGTCACTGCTACATGAGACAAGTTGTTTTTTTTTAATATATTTACTTCGTCAAAAATTATCACTTCAATTTCTGTTTTGTTTTTTACTTCTGTACCCTGCATGAATAATTCGCTTTTGCGAGTAGTTAGCGTATTCGAGCTGTCATCGAAAATATATTTGATAAATATATGTACTTGACTGTAACGAGAACTGAGATAATATTATTATGTAGACTTAATAAATTCTTTAAAGTACAGTAATAACTCTTTGTTTTATTTTTGTCTCTTATTTTTCCTAAAGTCAGTTTTTGACAGTGTCGATTTCCGCAGGAACTTTGTTTGCATTAAACTAGGAATTTGCAGAAGTCCATTGCTTCATTGATGTTTTGTTGTTGTTCCTAGCCGATCCCGACTACGGCGACTGGCTTCAATTTCGCCGTTGTTGACTCACATGCGCCATAGTGTGGCTTATATAGCCAATTTTCTTTAAGAACGTACATGCGCATTGCGTGCACGTCAGGACTACGTTCTGATAGTTATAATTGATGCCCGCAGGTGGATGGGTCCTCAATTCATTGCGCTTAGCATCAAAAGTAGATCCAGCCAGATCTTCCCAACGCGCAGGATCAATTTTACATTTTTTCATGTGACGTTTTATTATAGTCGTTCCTTTTCTTGGTTAGTAAAAATGACTTGTAACAGCATGTTTTCAAATATATCTTTTTCCTCTTTCAATATTTAAAAAAAAACTTAAGTAAAGTTCTTGACATCACTAAACCAAGACAAGAAATGAAGAAGAAACCAAATCTGTGTTATATTTACTTACTTTCATTAATAAATTTCCAGTTAAGAAATTGCTTGTAAACGATCCACAGTATATTTTGTAGTATTAATATTTCAATACTAGCGATATAAAATGCACTTTACATTTTCAAGTTGACAGAATTTATACGCTTTGGAGGGAATTTTATACCGAGACCAAATTGAATTCACGGTGGGTAAACTAACCGGAGATGTACACATGACACTTTGACGTTCCTCTAACGATTTAAAACTGTTTAAACACGGTTATATGACTTTAAGATCTGGTATGAGTCAATATACAACCTTTAATAGGCACTCGAATGTCTAAACTCATCAAAAGTGTCTTGGATTTTGAGATATATTTTTATTATTTTGAGATATGTCTTATTTATACAACAGACACTATGCTTAATGTAACCAGTTTCATAAAAGCAAATGGTTCCAGCTGATTCTAAATGCCAATATTGTCTGAAGGTAGAACTGGATCGTGGCAGCAACCTCAGAGGTCACGAGAAATTTAATAAGAGAGCTTCGAAGAGATGACTTTATGCAAATGCAAGTGGAAGTCTTTTAAAGCTCACGACACGATTTCATGGGTTAAGATAAAGTTGGTTCTGGAAATGACATAAGACGTCAAAGCTGGAGTGTCAACGTAAATGAGCGGGATCATTAATACGTTGAGATGAAACGGGATGACACAGCGAGGTCACTTCCCGCCAATTTTCGCGTTTTTATGTGTTTGTACTATTTTACGACAGACACTTAAATTATCTTCTCTTAAAATATTTATCAAATGCTTACTTTTCGACACGCTGCAAATAATATTAATAAATGAATGTAAGTATTCTGTAGTTGTGTAGTTATAAGCTAAAAACTTGGACGAATTCTTCCAAGGTTAAAAATAATATCAGGGTGTCAAAATGTTGATACTCGTAGCGAAGTAGATGTTACACAAAATTATCGTATTATCTTTTTACGTTTACATAAATATTATATAAAATATTTGCTCTTCTACCGAATACATATAATTGAAAACTAAAGTGAATTATTTTACGGTTTTTTAAGTTTACTATCTTATTCTAGTAGTAAATTATCTTTTCTTTTTGTTTTTAACCTGATATAACATACTTACTTATATAGGTATGTGAATCGTAAGGTGTAAAAGGTGACAGAACAGTAAGTAACGTTACAGAAATATGGTAAGGGAAAGTTTGCTAGATTTACCACCTCAATATTTGGGGGATTACTTCAAGGGTTTGGATCTCAGCTCTTTATTGGAAGTTTTCTTTATATCCTGCTATAACTTTGAAATTGTTGTAAAGATAGTATTATGTTCTAACGGTTACAGTACGTTTGCCCAGTAGGCCTAGCACGAAAACCTTTCGAGTATCTAAAAGTATCGTCAACAAATTATGTATGACGTATCGAGCAGCGTTCCTACCGGACATAAAGTATCTACATTCTCCTATAGAACTTTTGACGTGACGATTCAAAAGCTTTCTCGATACGATTTCGAAAGTTTTTCATGCTAGTCTGGAGGGCTTAGAAAACAACGTGTCTTTCCAAGTTTTGGATGTTTTAACCGACTTAAAAAAAGGAGGTTCTCAATTCGACGGAATCTTTTTTTTTTGTCATTGCTATAATTGAGCGAAGACGTCACAAAACTTCTAGCGGAAAAATAAGTGTAGTACGAAATACCAAAGTAAAATTGAAACAATACTGCGCTACTAGCTGACAACAGACCCAGACACATAACATAAAATATATATTTATTTGTATAACAACATTGCTAAAAGTCAATAATATTAGTTATTTTGCACGAAGCTGTTATTAAGTTGTCCTTTCGACTCAATACTGTGATGTCGTCAATGAATATATTAATTGCGATTCCGGACAAAAGGCGTATCACTATTGTTTCGAAAAGCTCACCATAACCAAAGATAAGGACGGGCAAAGTTGGGTTGCTAATTAGCATTTAAACGCAACACGACTTTTAGATTCAATTACCATTGGTTCTCGCCTCGAATGCTTTGGTTCTCACTTAGAACAAAAAAATACACAGTACTTATAACAACGTTTGAAGAGAAAATCATAAATTATTTGTTCAACACAAGTTTTAGTTTCAAAATAGCAGAAACTTTTTTCAAATAACAACTTTTTTCTTTGTTAGTTGACAATTCACATGAACATACTTTTACTTGAGACAGAATCATAATTATGCTTCGTCATTAAATTGATGTATAACTATTTGATAGAATCAGGCGTTACTTGGCGGCAATCCATATCTTAGTAGAAAACGAAAAATATGTAACATAATTCCGCAAGAAAAACTTACATGCAAGATGCCCGCCCGCCCGCAAATAAATGCAGATGCAACACAGTGACACACCTTGCACCTTCACCGACTACTCTACACGTGTTTCGCCCACACACGGAGCATTCTCAGGGTTGTTAGACCGTGCAATGCCAGCACCGAGTGACTATGTATAACTTCAGATGTTAAGAAAAAATACCGGTCACTTTTTTACCATTCTTCTAGAGGAAAAAGTTACTTCTTTATCGCACTTTCACCTGCCACCTTTTCGATTCGAAGCGAATTTAAATCGAGTTCCAATAGTATCGTGACAGTTTATTCAAACGATTATGCGTGCGAAGGTTTTAATTTACAGAATAACATAGTCGAGGGTTCGATATCTAAGGACAAGTATACACTGTTACTTAATAATTAGTCGTAACGCAATTTCTGTGTAACTTGTCAAATGTCAAAAGAGTATTTTTAGTAAATGTTTATCGAAATAAATCCTATCTAATAATATTATATATGCGAAAGTGTGTTTGTTTGTAGATTCTTCACGCCCGGCCCCTAAGCAACCAATCGACTTGATTGTTGGCATAGAGTAAAAAAATAGGCTACTTTTAATCCTGATATTCCCACGGGAACGGGAACGACACGGGTGAAAACGCGGGTGGAAGCTAGTAAAGGATAAATATCGAAAACTTACGTTTCTCTAATGGCCTGCGCAGACGACGGACATTGAAGGACTTTTTGTCCGCGACACGACCTTATTACTTAGAACATAAAGTTGAATAAATAACGAGGACTATCGCGTACTTTTCGCGGATATACGCGGTCTAAGTTGAATCTTATTTGGTTAACAATAAGGACGTGTCGCGGACAAAAAGTCCTCCGTTATCCGTCGTCTGCGCTAGCTCTAAACCAATAATAATTTATAAAAAAATATTACGAACAAGTTTTAATCAAGGAAACATAAGCATGCACTGGAAAAAATGTCGCTGTTGTATCACTATTATATTTTTTTTAACAATAGGATTAGTCATAAAAATTTGTATTTATTAGTCTAATCGACTTTGTGCCATTTGTGCTAAATAAATAAATGCTATTGTGTGCTATATAAATAAAATTCTTAAAATTTAAGCAAAAAAAATCACTTCACATTTTCACAAAACGTATACCTATATACATACCTACTTAATTTTTAGGTCATATTTTTGATCACAATAACTCGTACTACGTTTACACCGAAACATTATAGGCACGCACTCCGAATCTTCAAACATTGTAAACACCTCTTTACACCGAACTCGAACTCGGGACGCGTTTGATCGAGTTATGCATTATTAATGAGAGCCGACAAGTAATTACAGGGTACACACAGATTTATCGCCGCAACACCGCCAACATAGGTACTATGTTCAACATAATACTATGTTCAAAATTGTGCACTGTCTTCTTGAAACGGGAGAGTTGAATTCGGTGATAAAAAGGAGTCTTAAGCGGGGCTTCACCACCGGCTGGCAAAAAAATTACAGTTGAAATATAAAAAATATGTCAAATTAATTAACATATAAGCTATTCAGAACTTATCAGTCGATGGTAAAACCGGGTAAATATGAAAAAGGTGGAGTTGCAATTGCGTTCAGAGGGTTCTGCATATTTCTAAGATAACCTACATTAACTACATACAAAAACCTGTTTTTGTAATGTAGGTTTTTATCCGTCAAGTAATATACATACAATTTATTTTGACGTCCTCCGTGGTAGAGTTGTACGTACGCCCGCCGGTCAGGTGTCGCCTACTCTGAGGTCCTGGGTCGAATACCGGTGGGGGCAAATGTTTGTATGATGAATACGAGCATTTGTACCTGAGTCATGAAAGTTTATATATATTTCTATACATAAATACTTATATATGTTAATCATATGTATTTATATCCGTTACCGTAGTGTCTCATAATACAAGCCTTACAGTGCTTACTTTGGGGCTAGGTTAATTGGTGTGAGTGTAAGAAATATTTATTATTTATTGTTATTATTGTAAAATTTAACTGAACAGTAGGGATACTTTTTTGTATTGTACTTTAAAAAACCGTTACAAGACTCGATACAATCTATAAAAGCACAATGCATTTTTTTTTTTTACATAACTTATACTAATTGATCCTACTAGATGCATAAGATAAATAACACATTACACTGTAGGTAAACTACTATCTAAGTGTAGCTATACAATATAAAATTGACTACATTTCACTATTCAATAAATTTAAATTAGAAATTACTAAACTGAAACTAAAATTACAATCTATCACTTTAAGTGCGAGTATGAATGAGTGAGTATCATGTTCTACGGACAACACACCAAAGTTGTTGAAATTAGTGTATTTGTACGTATGATTAACTGCAAGCATGTCGCGTAAAATCTATTGAAGAAATAAAAAAATAAAAAATCTATTATGTACTTGTAACTTTGAAGTTGGTGTGGTCGCACCTTTACATTAAGATGTTTAATTTTGATTACTCGTTAAATTGTTTAAGATCCCACTTTATTTCTACATTTTATTCTTAAGTGGGCGTTGACTTAGTTATGTTATTAAACAATACTATGGCTGTTATTAAGATTATCGGAAGATTGGATAATGAAACACTGTTTTAATTTATTTTTATTCGAAGACAAGTATTAGTGGTAATGTTATTGTTACACATACTACACAGTAGAAAAAGAAAAATATGTCGCGTAATTCCGCAAGAAAAAATGCAGATGCAGCCCAGTGACACACCTTGCACCTTCACCGACTACTCTACACGTGTTTCGCCCACACACGGAGCATCCTCAGGAGTTGTTAGACCGTGCCAATCTCAGCACCGAGTGAGTAAAATGGCCCCAAACAGCCGTATTTAATGCTTCCCACTCCCCCCCTCCCCGCCCCCAGTGTGACGCATCGCGACTATAAAAGTGAGACAGAGTAATAATTATTGAAAACGTTATAATAAATGTAAATTAAATGTAAAAGTAGTCCGTGGTAGAGTGGTACGTACACCGTTTTCAAGGTGTCGCTTACTCTGAGGTCCCGCGGTTTGAATCTCGGTAGGGGCAAATGTTTGTATGATGAATACGAGCATTTGTACCTGAGTCATGGACGTTTATATATATTTCTACACATAAATACTTATATATGTATAATTATATGTATTTATACCCGTTACCCTAGTATCCCATAACACAAGCTTTACAGTGCTTACTTTGGGGCTAGGTTAATTGGTGTGAAAAAAATATATGTCTCAAATGACCGATATTAAACGAAATCGATTTCGTGCGCACAGTGACGTTGACAGCTTGCCGAAAAGTAGTTTAGCGGGTAGCTAGAATAGTATACTTTGCTTGTAACATAGAGGGCGTATAAGTAGTAAAATAGTGAAGTAATCAACATTGTCCCATACTATACGCTGTCCGATAGTATACTACCTTCCCCTACTATTGGAAATTGATTTTAGTGGACACCAATACGTATTTAGCATCGTGTAGTTTCATTTTCTCTTTATCGCTATAGTGAATTACTACGAAGTGATATCGTGGTTTTTTCGTCGGTCTCGCTCCCGCGGCGCGTCCTTTTCTTATTACTATCTCACGTCAGTCATATAGGACGGAATATCGAGGAAGGACAAGTCTTTCTATCTTGGAATATTTCTATCTCCTTTCAATCTTAGAATAAGATTATAACTTTTTAATTTTGCATTTTACAATGCTATTTTTATGTGATAAATATTAAACAAGAAAATATACTAGAAAAAAACAACCAGTCTTATGTCGCCCTAACGGGATCCCGTCATGAGACTGGATGTTTTTTTCTCGTATATTTTCTTGTTTAATATTTATTAGAACAAGATCTTTAGAAGTGGCTCTGTCTGATATTTATTAACTTACTACAACACCACCGTTACACGATGAATTAACAACATCATCGTTTTACCCGGCAATATTAAATATGGCTCAATTGAAATTCAATAAAAGGACTCTGGGACACGGCTCATCGAAAACGCTTATTCCACGCTATAGTGAATTTGCATATTAATTACATAGTTAACGAACTTTCCGATATCGTCTGATGTCAAGTATCTACTGGATATAATTTATCCGACGAATATGAAAAATTAAATTAAATAAAAAATTACCAAATGCGAAATATAATATGTAGATATGCCCAGCGGGTATACCCACGTGGTTCCTGTTAATGTCATACTTTGATAAGTATAGAAGGTGATGAAAAGTAGGGTGTATCGCGCGAGAGCAAAACTATTTTTCTCTTGGGCGTTGTAATTTGAATTCCGCACTGGACACAGGATTCTACTCTATAATCTGTACTTTAGAATCCTTCGCTTTGTTCTGGATTCAAAATAGTGCCCTCGCCGTAAAAATATTATTTTGCTCCTTGTAATACAATCTAAATCTATCACAATGTGCTGTGTGGTGACGGCCTAAGAATACAAGTGTCACCACTCCCTTAAATGCCTGGGATGTCGTAAGAGTCGACTAAGAGGCTCGACGCATTGAACACCTGTGCGAGAGAAGGAAAACTTGAAACAAACCCTCTACCAACCCGACTGGCCAGCGTGGTAGCAGTAGGCTAATAGCGTCCTATGAACGCCTCAATAGGCGTGAGCTAGGAGAGGCCTATGTCCAGCAGTGGACGTCCACAGGCTGATGATGTGAATACAATCTAATATTACCATTATTTAAAAATACTTCAATAGTGTGTAGTATGTATTTGATAGAATCAGGCGTTACTTGGCGGAAATCCATATCTTAGTAGAAAAAGAAAAATATGTCGCGTAATTCCGCAAGAAAAAATGCAGATGCAGCCCAGTGACACACCTTGCACCTTCACCGACTACTCTACACGTGTTTCGCCCACACACGGAGCATCCTCAGGAGTTGTTAGACCGTGCCAATCTCAGCACCGAGTGAGTAAAATGGCCCCAAACAGCCGTATTTAATGCTTCCCACTCCCCCCCTCCCCGCCCCCAGTGTGACGCATCGCGACTATAAAAGTGAGACAGAGTAATAATTATTGAAAACGTTATAATAAATGTAAATTAAATGTAAAAGTATGATATAAATATGTGATATCGATGGAAGTTGTTTTTTTTTATTTTTTTTTATTTATTTTTTTTTTTAATTTATTAATTATGAATCCCTATCTCTGTTTGTTTGTCTACAAATACGCAGAAGTGGGGAGGAAGAAACATTTATCTGATCGTTAAGTATGGCTCCATCAACATTATGTTTGATAATTTCTAATTGTTCCAACACGTTCAGTCGTAAACTTTTATTACAAGTATGTAAAACCTCGTAGGAATGCCCATCAGATAATTGGTGACCGGTATCTAATAAATGTTCCGCGAAATGAGATCGTTCTGGTCGGGCATTCCTATAGGCAGAAATATGTTCTTTATAACGTGTTTCAAAACAGCGCCCAGTTTGTCCCACGTATACGGAATTACACCCGTTACTTCCTGCCAACCTCTGTTTTTTCCCTACCATTGCAAATGGCCCGTCGAACGGTGTTAGTGGTTCGACGGGCCATTTGCAATGGTAGGGAAAAAACAGAGGTTGGCAGGAAGTCAGGTGTATATAGGTTAACATGTGACGAGTGTAATTCCGTATACGTGGGACAAACTGGGCGCTGTTTTGAAACACGTTATAAAGAACATATTTCTGCCTATAGGAATGCCCGACCAGAACGATCTCATTTCGCGGAACATTTATTAGATACCGGTCACCAATTATCTGATGGGCATTCCTACGAGGTTTTACATACTTGTAATAAAAGTTTACGACTGAACGTGTTGGAACAATTAGAAATTATCAAACATAATGTTGATGGAGCCATACTTAACGATCAGATAAATGTTTCTTCCTCCCCACTTCTGCGTATTTGTAGACAAACAAACAGTGACAGGGATTCATAATTAATAAATTAAAAAAAAAAAAAAAAAAAAAAAAAAAAAAAAAAAAAAAACTTCCATCGATATCACATATTTATATCATACTTTTACATTTAATTTACATTTATTATAACGTTTTCAATAATTATTACTCTGTCTCACTTTTATAGTCGCGATGCGTCACACTGGGGGCGGGGAGGGGGGGAGTGGGAAGCATTAAATACGGCTGTTTGGGGCCATTTTACTCACTCGGTGCTGAGATTGGCACGGTCTAACAACTCCTGAGGATGCTCCGTGTGTGGGCGAAACACGTGTAGAGTAGTCGGTGAAGGTGCAAGGTGTGTCACTGGGCTGCATCTGCATTTTTTCTTGCGGAATTACGCGACATATTTTTCTTTTTCTACTAAGATATGGATTTCCGCCAAGTAACGCCTGATTCTATCAAATACATACTACACACTATTGAAGTATTTTTAAATAATGGTAATATTAGATTGTATTCACATCATCAGCCTGTGGACGTCCACTGCTGGACATAGGCCTCTCCTAGCTCACGCCTATTGAGGCGTTCATAGGACGCTATTAGCCTACTGCTACCACGCTGGCCAGTCGGGTTGGTAGAGGGTTTGTTTCAAGTTTTCCTTCTCTCGCACAGGTGTTCAATGCGTCGAGCCTCTTAGTCGACTCTTACGACATCCCAGGCATGTAAGGGAGTGGTGACACTTGTATTCTTAGGCCGTCACCACACAGCACATTGTGATAGATTTAGATTGTATTACAAGGAGCAAAATAATATTTTTACGGCGAGGGCACTATTTTGAATCCAGAACAAAGCGAAGGATTCTAAAGTACAGATTATAGAGTAGAATCCTGTGTCCAGTGCGGAATTCAAATTACAACGCCCAAGAGAAAAATAGTTTTGCTCTCGCGCGATACACCCTACTTTTCATCACCTTCTATACTTATCAAAGTATGACATTAACAGGAACCACGTGGGTATACCCGCTGGGCATATCTACATATTATATTTCGCATTTGGTAATTTTTTATTTAATTTAATTTTTCATATTCGTCGGATAAATTATATCCAGTAGATACTTGACATCAGACGATATCGGAAAGTTCGTTAATTAAGTAATTAATATGCAAATTCACTATAGCGTGGAATAAGCGTTTTCGATGAGCCGTGTCCCAGAGTCCTTTTATTGAATTTCAATTGAGCCATATTTAATATTGCCGGGTAAAACGATGATGTTGTTAATTCATCGTGTAACGGTGGTGTTGTAGTAAGTTAATAAATATCAGACAGAGCCACTTCTAAAGATCTTATTCTAATAAATATTAAACAAGAAAATATACGAGAAAAAAACATCCAGTCTCATGACGGGATCCCGTCAGGGCGACATAAGACTGGTTGTTTTTTTCTAGTATATTTTCTTGTTTAATATTTATCACATAAAAATAGCATTGTATAATGCAAAATTAAAAAGTTATAATCTTATTCTAAGATTGAAAGGAGATAGAAATATTCCAAGATAGAAAGACTTGTCCTTCCTTGATATTCCGTCCTATATGACTGACGAGAGATAGTACTGAGAAAAGGACGCGCGCGGGAGCGAGACCGACGAAAAAACCACGATATCACTTCGTAGTAATTACTACGAAGTAGTTTCATTTTCTCTTTTATCGCTATAGTGAATTCACTATAGCGCTATAGTGAATTCACTATAGCGATAAAAGAGAAAATGAAACTACACGATGCTAAATACGTATTGGTGTCCACTAAAATCAATTTCCAATAGTAGGGGAAGGTAGTATACTATCGGACAGCGTATAGTATGGGACAATGTTGATTACTTCACTATTTCACTACTTATACGCCCTCTATGTTACAGGCAAAGTATACTATTCTATGTGATAAATATTAAACAAGATAAAATAGCATTGTAAAATGCAAAATTAAAAAGTTCTATACTATTCTAGCTACACGGTGAACCACTTTTCGGCAAGCTGTCAACGTCACTGTGCGCACGAAATCGATTTCGTTTAATATCGGTCAATTGAGACATATATTTTTTTCACACCAATTAACCTAGCCCCAAAGTAAGCACTGTAAAGCTTGTGTTATGGGATACTAGGGTAACGGGTATAAATACATATAATTATACATATATAAGTATTTATGTGTAGAAATATATATAAACGTCCATGACTCAGGTACAAATGCTCGTATTCATCATACAAACATTTGCCCCTACCGAGATTCAAACGCGGGACCTCAGAGTAAGCGACACCTTGAAAACGGTGTACGTACCACTCTACCACGGAGGTCGTCAAATTTAAAATTGTTTATTACATTAATAATTTAGCTGTTTTCAACAACACACGTTATGGGGTATATCAAACGATTATTACATATTATATAAATGATATTATAAGAAATAAAAAATGACACGTTCTGTTTTATTTATTTTTTATAATGTCAGTCAAGTCGTATAGTAACGGACAACGAAGTTTCGTATATTATGGGACATGTCCACACGTCCCTTACTTAACGAAAGCATAATAGAAATAATAAATAAATAATAGCAAAATAGTATTATGTTTCATTATTATTATTAGCTTTTATTTAACTTAAAGTGTATTTAAATGGCAACTTATAGTGTATATTTTTTTTTTTTAAATAATTATAGTCATAGCTGTGGCGAAAGGTTCAAACATACCGATTCCTATCTGCTTCCCTTTTAGAAATCCCACCCCACCGATGCACCATACAGAAGAGAATTTTCGGAAAAATTTTTGGTCCAGCTTATCTTGTCCATATTTTGATCCCTCGCCACTGAGTCATAGTCATATAGTTTAATATCGTTTGGCAGTATTGTTCGTTAATTATTGTTAACTTAATTGTTTTGTTGCAAGTACATTACGTTGTTTGATAATAAAGTCGTACAAGAGACATTGTATGACATTGTACACATTGTATTTACATATTTTAAGTAAAATAATAATACCTATACCTAAGCTATGGCCATAAGGCCTCGACATTAACATTTTATTTTACTTTTTATTACCAAAATACCCAATTAACTAACCTACTTTATATAAGTTTGTTTTTTACTTATCACTAACTAATAAAAAAAATATACGTGACAAATTGATTACCTCTTTTTTAAGTCAGCTCATTAAATTAATAATGTGTCCAATACTAAACGAAACTGTCCGATACTAACGAAACAGGCACTGTATTGTATATATATCGCTCTTTTAAATATTAATTAGCTTACCTAATTAACACGTTTGCAAGGTACTCAGAGCAGTTATTGAATTATGCTTATTATTATATTATAAGCTTTCAAGTATGCTGGCCGATACTACCATAGGCTGTCCGATAATATACGAACTTTTCAAAAAATAATAATTGATATACCTAACTAAGTTATTGATAAAGTTTTTTAACTTTTAACCTTAAGGACATTAGAAATGAAGTTGAAACTTCATACTTATGAAATTAAATGATATTCATGACCTCAAATAAGAGACTTATTTGATAAAAATTAAATGTGTATTAATGACATTTTATGAATGAATTATTACATCGTAACTCTTTAAATAAATCCAAATACTCGTAAGTAAACCAATTCACTTTGTTATTTTCTTTTAAATGTTTTCTTTCTAATGGTAAATAGTCCTTGAGATTGCAGTGTGATTGGATTATATGTAACCCCATTTGAGAATAATCTTGAATTTTCGTATTTTTAAAGGGTCATTTTGTAGAGAAAATGTGTCGAAGCAATATCATAAAATCGTATTTCTGGTACATTAGAAATCTAGATAAAGGTATGAAAAAAATTATATCTTACTACAAGATTTGTGACATCTCTAACCGTCCTTCACAGATTAGTAAATTTACCTTTTAGTTACCCTTTATTTTTATATCAAAAGTACTTACATAATTTTTCCGTCTTAACGCTTTTTTTTAACGCAGTATTTTTTTTTACTTTTTAGTGTCTGTAATAGGCTGTTTTGTAAACTACAGCCGGGTTTTTTCTAGATTAGATAAGGTTTCATGTACATTATAAACTAAATTATCGTAAATACTACATCGTCCAAGTCAACAATGAAATGAAATACATAAAAATGCTCATAACATAAAAAGTACTGGGTCAAACGAAACCAAATTTTTTGGCAACTATTCTGCATCGAACAAAAAAAGAATCATGGAAATCGGTTCAGAAATCTCGGCGTAATCGGTGTACATACATAAAAAAAAATAAAAATAAAAAAAATTATACCAACCGAATTGAGAACCTCCTCCTTTTTTGAAGTCGGTTAAAAAGTAGAATGATCCAACCTTCAAAACCCTATGCAGACCAAATGATGCGACTCTCTGCTGGTCTTTAGAAGCGCGGAAAATCAATTTTTTTGGTCGCCCATTCTATGAATAGCCTTAAAGAAATTGGACCAATTTTAGACTGACGCTCTAACCTATCGAAATCATCAATCTTCTTCTTCTTCTTATCGAGTGAGGATTAGTGGCCACCTCTGGTATCAGAGTTTATTAAGCCGCCTATAAGGCGTCTGATTTGGCTTAACGACTGTAATCAAATGACAACAGCCGGGACCGACAGCTTTACTTGCCCTCTGAAGCACGGAAGCGCTCAGCTGTAATGCCGCTTTACGGTCACCCATCCGACACCTGACCGGGCCGAACTTTGCTTGACGAACGTGATCGAATACGATCAGTCTATCAAGTGCGGCCATGAGCGCTTCAAATCAATCTTTTTCCACTTCTCTATTAAAACTGAGGCATAATCATATCATCCAACTTTTAGAATGCTCTGAGCCTTTTGCTTATAAAATCGGCTCAGAATATACAAATACTTTAGAATAAACAGTTTCAAAAAACTCGAGCGTTCCATTTGAAACTATTCCAGATAGCAGATACTTTATGCGCATATTTCTGAGTTGCGATCTGCCTGCGCTTTACATAGTTATGACTAACTTTTTAACTTTTATCAACAATTTATAGCAGCTCGTGTTAAAAATGAAATGAAAAACTGTGCGGTGAAACAGTTTAGTAAAAACACTTATGTTTTGTGTAAACTGAATATTTTTGCGGAACAAAGTTTTGGTTGTTTGCAATTTTCGTGCGTCATAGGTAAACGCACGACTATAGGTAAACGCTGTAACATTGGATAGTGTTCACATTTTTGAGATTTAAAATTGCTTTTATATTCTATTTTAGCAAAAAATATATGATTTATAAACTTAATTAGATCATATCTCGTTTACAACGATTTGGTTGGAGGATTGAAGCATCTCACATTCTGACAAAACAAGTCGATAATATACAAGAGAAAATACTAATAACCTATAAATAAAAAACCTCTTGTGATAACATAATCAAAACTGCAATTTTCATTTTAAAAATACTTGGTAATCGAAAATATTTTTCTCTTTAGCACGAGCCTTACTTAATACACTCGCGGACAAAAAAACGAGCCACTGCGTTAAAATCATACAAACATGCTCACTTTACAGTCTCAATATTGAAAAAGTATCAACAACAGTATTTAGGTAAATATGTACCGCCTCTGTGATCTAGTGGTACAACCGCCGGCATCAGACCCAGGGGTCCCGGGTTCGATTCCCAGCGGGGGTACATACTCGTATTGTATTCGGTTTGTTTGGTGGTAGGACTTGTAGTAAGTCTGGCTAGCTACCACCATCTTATCTAAGTCTGACGCCATAACAACAATGTTTTCGGCAGTTAGAGATAAGATAGCCAGTTCCTCAGTGATTGAGGATTCCGGGAGAGGCTCGCTTCCATCTTCAGCTTTATCAATACTTAACATCAGGTATGATGAAAGCTATGAGACTCCCAGGCGTTTATAAAAAAAAAATGTAAATATATGTCGATGTATGAGTCAAATACTCGACTTACGAAAAAAGACCAGAAAATTCAAGAAAACCTTCAGAGTTGTGCAGAGTAAGGAAAACACATTCACTCAATCTGGTTTCCTACAACTTTATATGAAATCAAAATTTAACATTTGTTTTACTGAAAATTTAGGAAATCAAGAAAATTTTCAATGCCTTTAAATGCTAATTGCTTAATTGAACATTTGACCTCGCCATCGGCACACAAATATTTGCAGAAATATTTTTATATACATATATTAAACCGTAAAGTGAGCATATTTGTACTAAAATAACGTAGTGGCACGCTTTATTTGTCCGCGAGAGTGTATGTATTCCTTTATCTTAAAGTCCGGCGCCGTCGTCGTTTCAAAACGTGCGATCAACAAAATATCAGATTATTACAGCTAAAAGTACCATTTGTACGCTGTTAAAACTTTTAACATACATTTGATTGCATTTAACTGACCAATAAATACAGTTTATTAAAGCGGTCCTTCCTTAATGTTCCCACCTACGTACAATTAAATATTCAAATAAAGGATGTCGGTATTTTAAATGCAGATACGAGCACAGTGTAACAGCAATAAGAATGAAATGTTTGTACGAAATTTTAGTTGCATTTTTGGTGCTAGTTAAAAAAGCACGTTTGGTCCAAGCAACAATAATTGAAATAAAAAATGTTTTACAAAGACTGGATGAATTTAATTTATGTTTTTAGAGAAACGTTTACGTAAATAAATCACTTCGTCATCAGCCATTTTTAATGTCCCCGCTGCTGGGGCACTGGCCTTCCTTATGGATGGATAAGGAGAACGGGCCATGACGAACCACGCGGGCCCAATGCGGATTGGTGTGTTTTAACGATTGCGAATGCAGCCGGAACCAACGGCTTAACGTGCCTTCCGAAGCACGGAGGAGCTCGAGATAGTAAAATTTTGGACACCCATCCCGTGACCGACCATTGCGAAAGTTGCTTAACCTTAACAATCGCAGGCCAAGCGCGCGAACCACTGCGCCACGGGCTCCTCGATAAATCACTTAAATAAGCTTATAATGAGGCTAAGTACGCGATACGACGATCGAAAAGTAGTTCTTAAATCACTGTAGTCATCTAGTTACAAAATAAACATAATTGTTGCGACAGTGCTTTGTTTTGACTGTGGCTTAATTATTTCTTAACGAATGTTGTGAGATTATTAAGATGCAATCTTCGATGGATCGAAATCAATGATGAGAGTCTCATGTCATTGTGTTCAAATTGAAAACAAAATTTTGTTATGTTTGTATCTAAAAACATAATTGCCGTGTGGTGACGGTCTAAGAATACAACTTCCTTACATGCCTGGGATGTCGTAAGAGTCGACTAAGAGGCTCGACGCATTGAACACATGTGCGAGAGAAGGAAAGCTTGAAACAAACCCTCTACCAACCCGTCTGGCCAGCGTGGTAGCAGTAGGCTAATATCCTCCTATGAACGCCACAATAGGCGTGAACTAGGAGAGGCGTATATCCAGCAGTGGACGTTCACAGGCTGATGATGAAAAAAACAGAAATATTTTCATCCAAATTAAGCTTGTAAAGAGGAAAGATTTGTAGTTTTGTATGTTACAAACATACGAAAAACTCAAAAAGTACTGAACGGATTTGGATGAAATTTAGCACACAAATAGTAGATAGACTGGATTAAAGCAAAGGATACTTATAACTTTTTAATTTTGCATTTTACAATGCTATTTTTATGTGATATATATCGACATGTCCTCATAGGTCTCTGTAGCATAATTGGTAAGTGCATTGGGCCGGACTCCCAAGGATGCGGGTTCGAATCCCGTCAGAGCGACATGAGACTAGTTGCTTTTTTCTAGTATATTTTCTTGTTTAATATATATCACATAAAAATAGCATTGTAAAATGCAAAATTAAAAAATTATTATTAGATGGCTGTTTCATCTTAATCGATAGTCAAACATCTGTAAAGATGTTTCTTTCGAATGCGAGGATATTTCTCTCATTGATGAAGCGACGGTGGCCAACACCGTAGAACGGTGAATGTACTAGAAGAATTCGACATGTCCTCATAGGTCTCTGTAGCATAATCATTGGGCCGGACTCCCAAGGATGCGGGTTCGAATCCCGTCAGAGCGACATGAGACTAGTTGCTTTTTTCTAGTATATTTTCTTGTTTAATATATATCACAAAGGATACTTTTTATCTCAATATTCTTACGAGAACGGGAACCACGCGGGTGACTAGTGTATTAATAAAAGCAACTACACACACAATATAATAGGTACACAGAATTTCTACCTTCTCTCCCACATCCTTGAAATATGATCGATACTAATAAACCGAATCGAACAAATCATCGAATGGAACGTATAATTAAAGCTCAATTTATGGAAATCGAAGACATTATTACTACCATAAATAAAGCAGGCGAGCTCTTAAATAACACGATAGAGAATAAAATGGACGCCTTAGGATGATATATTAAATTTTATTGTTTTAAAACTTTAATTGAGTCGTGAAAGCTAAACCGACATTATGGCGACTCTGAACGTTTTAAATGCTCGTAAAGGTATTCGTATTTTATAAGTATTATGTTATTTTTGTATGCTTGGATTATGGAACTGTAAATATCGGAATTATAGTGTAAGGACTGTTTGAGATGAAAGTGTTGACAGCAGAAAATAGTATCGAGTAAGTATCAAATACTTATATCAAAAAAATTATAGAAAAATGTAGTTCCGTTTACGTACGGTAGGAACGCTGCTCAATATCTCGTAATAAAATTTACTTACGTACTTTACTTTCTCGATACTTACACAAAAGTTTTTCGTGCTAATGTTAATAAAACCTTTTCCTGTTGACAGTATTGTCATTAGTTGTGAGACATCAATATCATAATTTCAACATCATGAAAGCGATAACGCTAATATGATAAGTATTGGCAAAATCTAAAAGGGCACTGGTGTTATACTCGTATAAATATATGAAAAACTAGCGACCGCTCGCGGTTTAACCCGCGTGGTTCCCGTTCCCGTGGGAATATCGAGAAAAAAGGATCCTATGTTTATAACCAGGCTATCTACTATTTGTGTACCAAATTTAATTTAAATCCGTTCAGTAGTTGCAGAGCCTATTCAATGCAATGCAAACAAACAAACAAACAAATCTTACCTCTTTATACTATCATATTGTGATTATGAAAAATAATGTATAACGAGCGGCTTCGTGTCCGAATCTATGTAACTTAAACTAAGTAAACAGTATCATTGTATCAACAAATGACAGATCAGACAGCGATTGCCTAAAATACTTATTATGAATCTGGCGTCCTGATTATGTAAGGTCTGTTGCTAGCAATACTCGATTTAATGGAAGTTTTATTTTCGATCATGGATATACCACTTGACAATTTAAATATTTAACAGATTGTTATAATGTACCTAGCAATGGTTCTGAAGCAGAATGTGCATTTCGCAAAATGAGGACTCGACTCAAAATGTACATTTCGCAAAAGGTGCATTTCTCATAACTCAGTTTTTTGAAGTGAAAACTTCTTTAGCGGCGTTGAGCACTTTTTCTGTAATGGGTATAAAATCTTAAACTCGCGTCAGGACACGTGACCTGATCGAAAAAGCGTAGGACGGATGGAGAGTAGACAGGGTACATGTACACGTTAATAATCAAGTTTTCACTTCTGCCGGCACTCCCGGAGTGCAACCCGTCTTTTTGTTTTTTTTACATGACTTTGTTTACGTTTTATTTATATTGGTCTAGAATATAATCATCTTGATTTTAAAAGTATAAAAATCATAGGTTATCGCTGATTTTAATTTTACTCACTTTTAGGGTTTTTTCTCTCAGCCTTAAATGCTGATTAACAAAAAAAATATTATACAGTCGAAACCCACTTATATAAGTTACAAGTGCCATTCGTACGCTTTACAAAAAACAAAACGTTATCACCATACATGGCCACAAAGAGAGAAACCGTCAAAAGAGTTTGACGGTTTCTAAGTGTGCGCGCCGAAATTTTTAGGTGTGCCGTTACTGCGGATTAGAGAGAGAAACACCCAAACATCTCCTATGTGACTGCGGACCCCTAATTCACAAGCGCAGTATCCACCTGGGCCGGCATATAATTCGGCCAAAGGAACTAAAATCTCTCAGAGCTAGGATGACTTTAGACTTCCTGGAGGCCGCCCCAGACTAAAAGAGATACTATAACAAGGCGGCAAGTTACAATAGATCTTACAGGTCACAGTGACTACAGTTCCAACTGGAGCTGCATAGCCCCTATATCCTAAAATAATAATAAGATAGATGTCACATTGATTTTTCCTAACGCAGCAATATGACATCAGTTTTAATCAATCGTTGATAGAAACAAGTTACAAAATCAGGGAGCAGGGGACTGACCACTGAATTCTATCTGCAAAGACTAGTTTAGACTCAGGAATGCTAAAAGTAAGTGATTTACAAATGTTGCGATAATAAGGCGAATATAAGCAGTTACATGAGCAATGAGTACAGACATCGGCGCCACTGTTCTGCCACTTAATCGATGTAACTTGATAGCCTTGCAGTCAAATGACCCAATATACATCATGCGAGCTTGCGGCTTCAGTCACTGGCTTTTTTGTATCGCTTTGTAGTGTTGTAAGACCGTCTTTGTTAGTCGATTTATCAATACAGTTCACCAATCATTAAATCTTTGTTGAAGAAATTAGGACGACAAACATGAAAAAAAAAATAGTTCCAAACTAAGAAAACTTGTGTTAATTATTTTAACTAACATACGCTAGCCACGTCCGTCGCAAGAGTTTGTTTTTTAAGTACGATTTGATTTTGGTAATCAAAATTGATCAGTGTATTGTTAAAGTGATTTCTACTTAAAAATTCCCTACTCAATCTCCCATCAAAAATTTCAGAAAAGACAGCATATTTATTAAGGCTCTTTAACGTCACGATCCGACGCATAGTTGGAAGTTTACCATTCCTAAGGGACAGGAACTATCCGAAGCATCCGACCTCGTTGGTGGCCCTTATCAGATGGGCACTGATTAATCACGCCACTTGATTGTACCGCGTGTGGTAAAAGTCTTTGTTTTATCTACAAACCAGATTGAAAGATGGCTAACAACGTTGTATCTGTTTTGATTCACGGCGATTTTAGATAAAGGGACAGTGTTGACATGGCTTTACATGCGCTTTAGTGGTCGTTGATTTGAGCAATGATAATATAAGCTTTGATTTTTATTCTTTTAGATATGTTTATGATCTGTGTTGCAGCCATTTTCAATCATTTAGATATCTCTAACTAATTTTTTTTACGTGTCTTAAACTGCTGGCGAAACCTTTCTAGAGGCCAAACTGATTTGTCCTTATATTTACAGGGCCATACTTATTTGACGTTTTGACTTCCTTGCTAAGTCGTTTATCCTATGTGTATTAGGATATACTTACTAATTGCCTTTTAATATCAACCTCTAATTTCACTACATTATTTCGTAGCCCTATTAAACCTAGTGTTCAAGCATAACGAGACTGCTCTGGGCTAAACAAGCATATTTTGAAAAAGGGATTTGACCTAATCTTATTGATGATTTGAGTTTGTTGACCTGACGGTCATAGATATTTACTGTCTATAAAACCAGCGCTTGTTATTTGTACAAAACTTTAAATTTAACTGACAATTATTTCATCAAATTCCAAAGACATTGCGTCCTAATGAAATACGCGGTGTATTTAGAGAATGCCTCGAAATATTTCGATTCGGAGGTTCCCATTGCGATCCATATCTGTTGACTCATTAAGTTCGGCGGGGAAGCCGTAGGTACTTAAATTAAACAATCGTAAGAGCATTCGCATCGTTCCAGCATCGCCCACTTCTTTGTCCGAGCGAATTGTCGTGTGGTGCAAAGAATGATAAATGTCGGATACTGTTTGAAATGTTTCTCTTCTTCAGAAAATTGTGTGATTTTCAAGGTTTAACAACATCATTTTTAGTTCTTGAGATTGTATAGGTACTTTTCATCCGAAGATTAGATGAAAACATTAAATGTTAACAGTTTCTGAAATCTTTCTTTCTTTCTTTCTTATCGTATGAGGATTAGTGGCCACCTCTATTGTCAGGTTTATCAGGCCACCTTTATGGGCTCTGGACTTGGCTTAACGACTAACAACAGCCGGGAGCGACGGTTTAACGTGCCCTCAGCCCGAAGCACTCAGTTAAAATGCCACTTTACTGTCACCCATCCGACACCTGACCGGGCTGAACGTTGCTTAACGATCGTGATCGAATACGATCAGTCTATCAAGTGCGGTCATGAGCGCTACCAAAGCTCAAATAATGGTATAAGTACTTACCTGCGGAGTTGCAAACTGGATTCAATAATTGTCACGTTCAAACATTTCTTGATTTTGCACTAGCCAATACACACTTATCAAATTCCGCCATTATTTTAATGTCGTCACTGCTGGGCATAACTAACTGGTAGTACAGTTTGGAAATCCGGTCCAAAGCAACCACTGAGTTACCGAGACTTGGTTAGAGCATTGGACCAGATTTCCAAAGGTCGTGGGCTCAAGTCATATCTGAGAATCAACTTGTGGCCGAGTTGGTTTTTTCCAATATTTTTCTATTTAAAACTTATCATAAGTATAAAAATTGCATTGAAAAATGCAAAAATTTAAACTTTATTTTTAAGAGATTTTATTTTCGTTTCCGCTACCTCCCGATAATTGAACCTTCACCAACGAGTAAGGTAAGTCACGACCGGCCACTGAGCCAAAAGCGACATTTTGATAACATCGTTCCCTTTACCGGCTGACCCTACTGGACCTTTGCTCTATCGGTACACTCCGTCCAGTGAATTGATCACGTCCATTCAAAATGGCTAATTCTTCGTAATAAATGATACATAGTGCAAGGAGACAGATGAAACAGCAGAGCTGCTCAGGAACTGCTAGTGGCTGGAGTGATCCGAACTGTTCACCCTTTGGACGCTAAAAAAGACGCAATTGCCGAAATTGTGTAGAGGATCTTGGGGATAGTTATTGACTGTGTACCGCACGCCCCGCTTCGAATGAGTGGAGTATGCGTTCGTAGGTACGTAGCGGAGTGCGAGACGTACGGTACTCGGTGATTCTCGTCGTAGGACGGGATGCTGGGGTTGAGAATGAAACGCAGAGCTACCTTGCAATCAGGAGCTAGTGAGCTTCAGCGGCGGAGGAGAGCTTGTTTGCTGTTTTCTTCTATTTGTAGAGCTGAGAGTGAGACAAGTGATGATCTTTAGCCATAGAAATGCACTCTTTACGTTCAACGCAGTATCGTAAAGACGACTGCGCGTGAGCTTACTATTAGTTTTCAACTTTATTTTATCTCATTTATACTAAGTACTTTTGACATTTGTTATCACAAGCATTATCTTATCAGTCGGAACATTACTTACTGCATACCAAAAATAATCTACAAATTAATTCCTAATTAAGCTACATTGACTATCGGATGTCGATTTATAGGTAGGTAGGAAATAGTATAACTTTTACACTTATACTTTTTAAATTGTTATCTGGAATTAATGTACGCTCAGTAAAAATGATTTTATTTTTCAATCTATACCAATATTATAAAGAGGAAAGATTTGATTGTTTGTTTGTTTGCATTGAATAGGCTCCGAAACTACTGAACGGATTTGGTTGAAATTTGCTACACAGATAGTCTGGTTATGAACATAGGATACTTTTTATCCCGATATTCCCACGGGAACGGGAATCACGCAGGTGAAACCGCGAGCGGCCGCTAGTTACTTATAAACTGCTTATAAAATACTTATGTTATCACCATACAATGTATCATATCATAATATATAGCATTTTAAAAGTCTCGGTATGCACGAGTTGGGCAACAAAAATTTATTAACATTCAAGAGACCACTTGTAGGTATTTACGACAGAAGTACCTATTACATAAAACTCCAGTACAAACTAGTACAACATAAACAACAACGTCACAAACAGTAAACGCGAATATTATGGAAACTATATAACGAAACACAACAAAACATACAACTAACTTATAAAATCACAATACATATCAAATTCAATAGTCTTTACGTTTATAACTAACATTCACAAGTTCACAATATCACTACCTATACAATTCACGATACGAAAGTACTTTCATAAACACAATAAGTCACTGTCTTTATTCAATTTATCTATTAACAATACTTACTATTTACAATACTTACTATTTACAACACTTACTATTTACAATACTTACTATTTACAATACTTACTATTTACAATACTTACTATTTACAATACTTTTGTCGGCCGTCCCGAACAGACTGTATCTAGCTGTGAGCGCGAGCCGCGCGCGCTCCTAATTTATAAGGACTAAGTCAAAACATAGAAGAGCCTCAAATTAGATTAAAATAGTTTCCAATCATAGCGAAGACTTTTGTTAATTAAAGACTATTAACCTTAATGAAACAGATAAAAAGAAATAAAAATAAAATTGTTTATTCTTATTCAGCCATTTAACCCTAAAACCGTACCAAAGTTTGTGATTGATCGTAACATGAAGCCATTTGTGAACGTATGACTGCGCTGTGCTGTATTGTATAGGTTGTGTATACAGAAACTAAAATTAGTTTCTTGATAAAATGACGCCTTAGTAATGTAAGGAAATAGTTTGGTGTCGACCCCGACTACACTTTACGAGGAGCACTATGTCGATATTTTAAGATTCCATTTATTTTCTGCCTAATTATTTTTATGTGTAAGATGAGTGTTCTTTGATTGCGAGAATTTTAGGATTAGTGTGAACTGTTTGCTAGAAATGTTTGACATAAAAAAAAGGTAACTTTGTGATAGTATTACATTTACTGTACTATAGTAACTAGAGTAGTTAGAGCATTTCCTTAAGGATTTGTGACTATACAACGCAATCTGTATACAAACAAGCAAACAACATAATTTGAATGGGAACAGAACCTGCTTTTTTGCTCAAATAAAAACTATTTTGTCCATTTATTTTCAGATATACTTAAATAAATTATTAAGAATGTATACCTTCATTTTTAACTTGAACTGTTACTATTACACACCCTCATTGTGGTTTAATGTAAACTGAGAAGTCTTCCCTCATTTCAAACTCAGAATAAACTTCTTTATTAGAATTTTGCCTCAATATTCTAACGTGTATAAAGTCGGATTTTTAATTCAGTGAAGTAATTTGACAGGTCGTTAATGTCACTTTGTAAAAATAATGCTGAATAAATATGTAGCTGTTATGTTAATATTGAATTTGTATATCTGAATGAAATAAATACTTACTGAACTTGAACTGGATCTGAGAATATTATTACGAAAAACGGTTTAAAGCAAATTGTTTATACAAAGTGACATTGACAACATGTCAAATTACTTCACTGAATAAAAATCCGACTTTAGTTTAGTTGTGACCATCGATATCGCCTCGATATCGATGGTCACAACTAAACTGCACGTCACTACACCCGTTGACGTATTGACACCCTTCTCTTTGTCGCATTTATAACTAGGGTCTGCCCTTTGCGATTGATTAGCCGGCATTTCAGACCCTTTCAGTGGCACGTCTTACCGAAGCCGCACAAAGGCAGGTTAGGGTTGAGGTGCGAGGGACGACGAAAGGTCGCGCGCTTCCTGGGGGTTAATTTCGCTGACGGTTAGTCATAATCGTATCACAATCGCGTTTCGATTGTAATGTTTTTTTACAACGTAGAAACATGAACTACAATTGAAATACGCGATCGTGACAACGAAACGTTACCAAGGCCCTTGGTGAAAAATTTACACTAGATCGATTGCTTATTTTTTTTTATTGATTTCTTACAAAATTATGTTTACAGTCCTTTACATAAGTCTCGCAAAACCTGAGAGTACAAGTAACAATCGGTTGTTAACATTATATTACTATAACATAAATGTTAACTTCAGACGATGTTGATGGGATTATGTTCAGTGATTTTTTAATTACGAGAGGAAACGCAGCCTTCTTCATACCTGATGTTAAGTAATGATACAGATTCTTTCGGAATCCGTACCATCTATGTAGCCGGCTATTTCACTCTTAACTGCCAAATGCTATTAACATACAACAACAATGACGACAGACAGAAAAGATAGTCAGTTTGATTAAGAACAAGTCAACAACCAAACCGAATACTATTTTGTTCTGTTACCCACTAGGTACCAACAGGGAATCAAAGATAGACGAAATCCAAAATTACTGTGTTACTTATTATTTACAGTAATTTTGGACTTCGTATAACTTATACAATTCAATTAAATCCTACTGAAAAGTTCAGAATTTTTAATTTTCTGAAAAAACTGATTGTGACAGGAATCCTTTGAATTTGAGAATTATACCTTTGGGTTTTCCCTTGTCAAATTAAGGCTTTGTAAAACAAAAGACTGTCTGAGACCGAACATTATTTCGCCTACGCGCAATCAGAGTTTCCGTCAGTTCACGATATTCATATAACTTTCGGTCTATCGAATTTACCTCAGATACGTACCTTTTAAGATCACTAAGAATATCAAATATCTCAAAACGATCTTCTCAATGGACTTAAGATATCAAAGTCGTCTTAAATAATAATTGTAAAAAATATGGCAGCTATCATTTATGAAACCAATTTATGTAAATCCTAAAAATATATATCTGTTTCAAACTGTTCCATTGTAAATGTTGTTGTTTCTGTTAAAGCTGATAAGTTTCTTGCGGCCGTTCTTCTTATCAGTTAAAAGATGTCCTGAATGGCAGGTAGGGAAAAAAAAGTTGGACTATTCGAAAGTAATTATCTATAAGTCTATTTGAATAAAACTCTTTGACTTTGACTGAAGAGAATCTATAAAATCATATTTATTTATAGTCTGAATACACGTATAAAAGTGACAATAAGTATTTACTTAAATCATTATAATATGTAAAATGTTGATTAGCCAATAGTAATCATGGAGTGTCAGCTAATGTATTAGTAATATGCGTTTCCAATTTATGATTACCACTAGAGCGTCATGATGTGATTATAAGATCATGTTAGCGGAAATCCAATCAATGATGGAAGCGGCGATGTGAATACCTGATACGATGATGATGGTGGCAGTGGCTTTCTCTTCATCGTGTTACTTAAACATAAAATTTAAGTAATTAAAGTTCTTTCCAAAGGATACAAGAAATAGGTTTACGTCATACTGGAATCAGAGTTGCCCCTCATCTTTACCATTAGTTCATTTTGCCATAACTTAAGGCGATACTCGTAAAAAATATGCCGAAGCGAGATAGCAATGAGAAAACGACGCGCACGGGACCGAGACCGATTTTGCAGATTAGGCAAAAAAAACACAAAATCACTTCGTATTAAAAAAACTACAGCGATTTAAAAAAAATGTTTCTATACGATTCTAAATATTATTGGTGTCTACTTATTAAACTAATTTCCAAAAGTGTAAGTAACCCAATTTAAGAATAATCTTGAATTTTCGTATTTTTAGAGGTCTTTTCGAAAAGAAAAAGTATCGAGGCATAATCACAAATTCGTGGTTTTGAAACTATACAAATCTAGATAAAGGTATGAAGAAATATATATGTTATTACTAGATTTGTAACAAGTGTAACCGTGCTATAGTTTTATATAAAAAAGTCCATACTTTTTCCGAGTAGCGCCTTAAAGCCCCGCTCAGTGATTTGTCAATTCATCCGTGAGAAACCCAAAAATCCGCGCAATCGCGAATTGCTGAAGAGTACCATGAGATGTCAAATCGCGCAACGGACTGCAGAAGCGCTCTTCTACTGACTACTTTTGGCTTCAACTTTGGGTTCTGTGGTAGAAAACGAGTATGGCAGAAATGCCTAAACGTTGTATGATTTAGGTATGGCAATGCGCCTCTTAGATCGGGGTGATCGACAATAAGCAGTTTGGCTTGTCGTTGCAGTCACACGAAATATGGAAACTGGTACTTTTTAGATATTCTTTTTTACGAGTTTAAAACGAAAAATATGCAGCATAATTCCGCAAGAAAAACTTACATGGAAGATGCACCGCCCGCCCGCAAATAAATGCAACACACTGACACACCTTGCACCTTCACCGACTACCATCTTGCATGTAAGTTTTTCTTGCGGAATTATGCTATATATTTTTCGTTTTCTACTGAGATATGGATTTCCGCCAACCGAGTTGGTGAAAGTGTTCCGAGTAACGCCTGAATCTATCAAGTATCTTTTTTACGAAACATGATATTAGCGAGGACCTGTAATTGGCTACATGTTTCGTATTGTACTAAATATTGTTATTTTAGCACGCTGTTGGTTTTCCATTAATAAAAAAAAATTGGTAAATGAATGACAAATGTCCCAAAGTCAGCAGATTTACTTTACAACTTTTACGGATATCAAACGCGCTATATTTGGTGGTTACGGGATGACCCGTGACCACGGCAGCTGTAAAGGTGCCGAAACGTCGGGAAAATCAAAAAACCCCTAAAAAAACCTAAAAATACGGACAATTACAACTTAGTTCGTGGAAATATAGCGCGTTTGATATCCGTAAAAGTTGTTTTATTTCAATGAACAGTGCGCGCCAAAACATAAGATGTACGTAGATTTACTTAAGTTCAACGTTTTCAAAGAAGTTACCTGATCCAATCACTAACTTCTAAAAAATGTTTCTGACCTTATCAACTTACGAATTTTGACTCCATGCGACGGTATTCATGTTCCAGTTGTCTCATACCTTCAACAAAATCAGATAAAACGAATCCAATATTGTTGTTATTCCACACCGCACCGTATATCATAACTAATCAAATAGTACCCAACCCGAATCTCGATCCAGCACCAAATGACTTAAGAAATCATCGGAGCGTCGACAACTTGATTACCGAGTGCGTGCCACTTCAATCCAATTACCAGCCCCAGAGATATCTGAACATCTCGCCATGACGGTTGACGGTTGACAGATTCGAATTTGTTCCACAGTTAATTGTTACATGTGTTCTATGTTGAGCTTTTTTTGTTTCGAACTCCTTTCTCCTTCGCCGCATTTTGATTGGTGTAAAAACTTTTTGGAGCCTAGAATTATCAGACCGTGGTATCGAAATTAGATGACGTTTGACAGGCGGTTCGATGAAGGCGTTTTTTGTTTAAAATCGGTTGGCATTTTGTGACCAACATGTCTGATGATAAGTGTGATATTAAGTTTTTTCTCTCGAAGTATGTGCGGAACTTTTGGCCAGCTGAACAGAGCATTGTTAATTTTGATTAAGTTACAGGAAAAAGTCTGTAAGGAGGTCAATTAGTTTCTTTCAACATGATTCTAAAGTATTCTTTCTTTTTCGCCGTCTTGTTCAAACTAATATGAGCCTAAAATTATCCTAAGTTTTGACAAGGAGGCTTGTTTCTTTGTATATGAGTTTAAATATATTCTGCTAAAATTCTAAGAAGATGTGTCGAAATAAATCATAATTACTTGGCTGACAGCCAATTAAGAGTAGTCGTTTGTTTACTTGAGACCGCTATCTGGTAGCTATCGGTTGTGACGTTACCGTCGGCAAATTGACCGAGTTTCGATGACTCAGATACGAATTTACTATGTTGCAGAAAATAGTAATCAAAGTACATTATAGGAAGTAATCACAGAATTTGTAAGTCATCTGAAATTCTGAAAGAAGTAATAGTTATTTGTTATGCAATGCTGGAAAGTTGGACTTCGCGGCGAGTTACCTCGTTAAACCACGAGCGCAGCGAGTGGTTCAAAGATTCAATCCTGAGCGTAGCATGAGTTTCAATAGTGCGGTTCGGAACGCATTTGACATATTTTTCTTTCTAAACAAAAAAAATAATACTTTACCACGCTAGGCCGCAAAATGCAATTTTTCACACAGAAATTGAAAGAAAACCTTTTCCGAGAGTGTGAGGTGAAAATAAATATTTTTAATACATTTAACAACTTCCAATGCTTAAATAGATAAGTGATTTAAACAGCAAATATTGTCTAAAGGTAGATTATGTATATTCTTACGGTAGTGTTTATCAGATGATTTCATTCAACGCTATTAATTTTTATTAAAAAGGTTTTATTAAAAACATTTCAATAAAATGCAAATTTGAAACATTTTATACCAAACGAATGCTTTGAAAGAATTTTAAAAGGCCACAACGAATTCAAATCGAGTTATCAATGTGCAACCGAATTTTTCGGTAAAAAAATCTATTGTTCCCAAATGAGTGGCGATGGAGCCGATAAAGAGTGACAGTAGCCAGTAATTTTTATTTTATATCGCACCTGCCCGTTTACGACCCTTAGGTCACAAATGGTGTAGTAATATATTTAAATGCAGTCCCAAAAAATTACGGTACGGGTGTGGTGCCAGTGATAGCGGGTGCTGGCAAGCTTCAGATATCATCTGTACTGCACTGCACTGCAAAGAGCGCTATACCTGAGATACAGTGTAAACTAGTTCAGGTGCAGATGTCAATTTCCAATTCTAAGATATACTTAAGATTAAAAAAAATATCTATATTTTTGTAAGAAAAATGTGTCCATAAGAATAAACAATTATTATTATTATCATCTTACTCCTGTAACGATTTAATAAGCTATCCTTAGTAACAGATTTGCTCAACTTGGTTACGCTACTAAACAACCAGTCTTATTGAAATAGTTAAAAGGTTTTCTATTAATTAAAACGCGCATACATTTAGTATATAGCATGTTATCATTGGATTTACTGATTTTTCTACACCTTTTCAAAGTCCGTTTTATTTAATCTACGCGTGACTAGGCGGACTTTTACTAACTGACTTTAAATTCGTTTAGCACTAAACAAATTTCTTTCACTTTCACTTCAAATTAATGACTGTAATGCAATGTCATTTTAAATATGTTTAGCGTTAAATGTGTTTATTGGCAGTTCGTGATAGTCGCCCCAAGTGTTTGTCTATTTCTTGATTAGAATATTATGCTATCTCCTGAACTACCAGTTTTATGAAAAAATATTTTTTGCAATTTGATATTCCCATTCTAGAGACGTGGCAGCGTTTGTCTTTTTCTTTGATAGAAGATTAAAACTTCCAATGGGATGCGAAAAAACCTATTTGCATTGAATAGCCCAATTCTAGAGGTAGGTTAAAGTGTAAACGAAGTCGCTTGCCAAAACTAGTGAAAGATAAACCGCTACCATCAGCTCCCCACCCTAATTTAACGACCGTACCGCGTGACGTGTGAAGTGTGTGAAGCGGTAACCAATCGTAAAAAGCCAACACCTGCCACAGACGGATGGACAAAACACGTTATTTACATGTATTGCCGAACGTCGAGCCAGCCATTGTTATGGTAGAAGTTATTTATTTGAAATCTTTTCGAAGGTCTTCGAATGCCTTCGACATAAAATGGTACCCAGTAACTCGACGTATAAAACTAATTAGGTAGGTACTTACTTTTAACGTTATGTAGTCGTTAAGTATGATCCTTTAAGATTTTTTGATTTAGTAATCCAACATAATACAATTCCATTTTTTTGTCTATGAAAGTCTTATTTTATAAAAAGCTTACGTCTTTCTGAATTTAAGCGAAGTTAAAAAACAATAACAATTTCATCACTTTTTTTTATATGACGACATCTAAATAGTATGACAGTATTTTTTTTATATAATTTCAAAATTATCAAATAACTTATTACAATTGTACTGAAGTGTTGCAAGCCCTAGCTAGGTGAAATTTAAAAATAGTAATAAAAAAAAATAAGTTTACTAGAATGCACCGTCTTCCATTATTTCGGAAAAAAAACTTTATCTAATAATCAAAATTTTAGTAGAAAACGAAAAATATGTCGCGTAATTCCGCAAGAAAAAAAAAAATGCAGATGCAGCCCAGTGACACACCTTGCACCTTCACCGACTACTCTACACGTGTTTCGCCCACACACGGAGCATCCTCAGGAGTTGTTAGACCGTGCCAATCTCAGCACTCGACTCGGTGCTGAGATTGGCACGGTCTAACAACTCCTGAGGATGCTCCGTGTGTGGGCGAAACACGTGTAGAGTAGTCGGTGAAGGTGCAAGGTGTGTCACTGGGCTGCATCTGCATTTTTTTTTTTTTTTCTTGCGGAATTACGCGACATATTTTTCGTTTTCTACTAAGATATGGATTTCCGCCAAGTAACGCCTGATTCTATAAAATACTTACAATCAAAATTTGTTTTGCCTATATAAAGTAACAATGCAACTTACTGGTTTTACCGTAGTATACTTAACTGAAGGTCCTCCTTAGCTGGCATTCTCTTCGTTTGTTGCGTCTATTTACTTCAACTACGATTCTAGGTTAATGCTGATGTCGTCTGTATCTATGGAGGCATCTTTATTGAGGCTTGATTTGATAGCTTTCTTTATAGAAATTTCTAAGAATATGGTCGTCGTCTCAGCCACATGACACCCACTGCTGGGTATAGGCCTCCCCCAAAGAATATGGTACTTAAATCTTATGCTTACGAGATTTTTTTTAAATTCTTTCTTATTAAAAAACAAAATTATAGATAGGAGCTAGGAAGATTAAATATGTACTTCTAGTATTGTGGCACAACATTATAAGTACCAGGAATTTTCTTAACAAAAGTCTAATTTAAAAAAAGTATTCAAAATTAATTGGTGGTGTTATGTTTAAGTGATTTCTGGAAGTACTTCATGAGGTACATACCCATTTCAATATATTAGTACATTAAAGTTACTTTATTAAATGAAATAAAAACACAAACTCACAGTTAAACATAATTTATTTCATATTATTTTAAGTATCACAGATTCAATTATTTTAATAGTCATCACGTTAACAAAAATATATATAGTCTACGGTGGCGTTGTATATACCCATTTACAAACCATGGTTACAATCAACTATTCGCTGCGATACACGTATTTACAATCTGTTACACTATATACATAGTATGAAGTGAAAGATTAAACTTCATAGAAGATAAAGTCCGTAATGATAAGTGACATAAATGCAATCAGCTTAAGTCTTCAAAGTGCAGCCCCATCGCGATTCGTCATGGATTTCATTCCAAGCTAAGTGAAACTTTATTCCAATGTACCATACATCTAATTTCCAACGTGATAAAGCATCCATGTCGACGCGTTTCTAATGGACCCTTTATAAAAATGACAAATTATAAAAGTCTACTCTAATCCAGTAACAATAAGCTCGGGTTTGCGTATAACATTTTAAAATTATTGCCAAACACCACTCTAGCATACAAGATTTGGCACAGGGTTGCAATATCTAAAAAAGCACGAAATAATCATCAAGCAAACAAACGTGAAACTAAGCGATAAATTTTTCGATTTAGTAATGAACACTCAAAGACTTATAAAAATAACAAAATAATCAACCGACACCAACATCAGGTTGGCAGTTTCTTTAAAAGACTTTGTAGGCACTATTATTGCTACTATAATATAATTTATGTTCCGATCGCTTATCTACAGCATAGATAATGTATTCTATACAAAATATACTACGACGATTTTACAAACTTAGGCCGTCGGCCGATCAAACTATATTTTCTCTAACGTAACATTTAGACTACAAATTAGTTTACCGACGTTATAGTCCTTATTGGTAAGCTACACAGACCTCGGTTGTTAATTGAAATCGAGGTCAGACTCCTTGATGATTCATAACCACGAAGGTCTCCCTTGTAGGAGGTCGGCGGCGTCGTGGCGGTCCATTTGCCGGAGCGCGGTGGCTAGCGCTGCCGTCGCCCCGGGGCCCCGCTCCCTGCACTCCCACAGCTCTAAGATAGCCTCTGTCGGAGAGCTCTTTGTAGCGAACCAAGTCGTGTAACGATCCACTCCCAGCCTCGACGCTAGCGCTCGCCAGTCGTTTCCCCGAGCGTTCGGCGGATCCAATATAGCACAAAGTTGCCGTTTCACTCGAGCACTTAATTTAAATGGGCCTTCGCCTGCACACTCGTTGACTCCCGCCTCGCTCACCGTTACGTTCCTTTTACCGTCGCCCCCGTCCTCGCTCCTGCACATACGGGCCTCCAAAAGATTCTCAGTTATGTTGAAACTACGCTGAGATTCGGCGCGAGGCGACCTCCCCCGCGGCGATCGACTCCGCACGTCCTCGAGGGATATTCGAAACGTCTGTTTGTAGGATGGATTGGTCCTTTGACATGCGGAAACGCTAAAGTCAATATTGTCGCAGTCGTGCGTCCTCTCTAGAATGAAACTGCAATGCAGCGCGTTGTAATTCGAACTCCAGACGTGATTGAACGGTATCTCCTGATAGCCGATGCCGGGTTTAGCCTTCCATCCCGGGCTGACGTGTTCCAAATTCAAACACAAATTGGATCCGCCGTCTTGGAACAACAGTGTTTTCGGGCGCTCGAGTAAAACCCCTCCTAATTTTTTCTCTTGCTCCTGGCAGTAGTACGCGGCGCACGGCGTATCCTCGAATACGTAGAGCCTAATACTGTACTCGGAACAAGTTTCATTTAGCGCTGCAGGAGCGTATATTGCGAGCTGCAGTGCTTTGACAGCCTTTCCATTGAAACTTTCGCCGACTAAAACGAATGTCGATAACATGTCTGTCACTAGATAAATTTTGTCGTTATCGAGTTGTGTGAATACTGGCGTGTTGATTGTCTCTTGGCCGAGACTGACGACTTTCTTCCATTGCGGCTGGGTGTTATCTGTTTTTGCGTTGTTGTGATCTATTGCGTAGAGGCTTAGGTTCCAAAAGCCGTGTTTTAGACTTGCGCAGTGAGGTATTTGTAGGATCACCGACTTATTTAATTGGAGACGAGGTGGTCCGCATTTAACTACTGGGCTCAGTTGCGTGATACCTGTAGGGCAAAATTTACTCTTAATAAAGTATCTAAGGAGTGAATACGATATGTGTTGCGACTCGGCTCGCCTAAGGCGGAACTTGGGTTTTTTTTCCGCGACATAATTATGGTTCTCTGATTTCACGGCGTAATAACCCGTTATTTATATTACCTTTAAAATAGATGACGGTTATCGCAAAACACGCTTAAGATACAATTTACGTGTTTCAACGTTGAAAGGATAATTGCAAGTCGTCGCCAAAATCATTTAGACTGCTCACAAATGCTTTTAATATAATTTTTTAGAAGATACTATAATTAAACCATGACTATAATTAATATTTTTGTCAATTTCACATACTTTTCTCTTATACAAAAAACGACGACACCAAGACAAGACAAGCTACAATTATTATAACTAAATTGACACAGCCGGAGATCGAATCCGTCTTCGGAGCTGATGACTTCATAAAATGGATGTACGGTCAACATTACAGTACTTACAATACAGTTGAAAATAAAACTAGTTCAAAAACAAAAAGGTTCCTATTCTTACCCTTTCCAAGTCTCGGCCTGTATCTGTCATCTTTGACAACGGCGACGTACATCTGCTCTCTCCTGCCCCTACTAAGTGCTGCTTCTGGTATGGACAGTGCCACCCCAGCTGCTGGCAGAGCCAACCTGGCTCCAACACTGGCGACCGACAGTGATTGTGATGTTGGGGAGTTGGAGACCAGCTCAGCCAATTGGAGGGTCACTGATTCATTCGCTGCGTCGTACATTGAACCAGCTGGAAATAAGTTTTTGGTTAAAACTGACCAGTGAGCGGCTCTTAAAGCTTTTCTCATACATGATGATAATCTCTAAATGGAACTTGTTGAGTTCGGAATCGATTGAGGAATTTTGAAGTATTATTAAAAGGTCTGGTTTAAAATATTATGTGGTTGTGTGTACATTGTAGTGCAATAGGGAATTTAAACAGTTGTACAAAAAATTAAATATTAAAGAAGAAAAACATATAAGTACTCTTAATTTTCAAAATCGTCAGTTGACTAGGCATATGAGACCATTTTAGTACCTTAACTTTTATTGGATCAATTTTCACTATTTAGATTGTTATAATAAAGAACCAAATGACTTCTCATAGTTAGTATTAAAATGGATATTACCAACCTTAAGTTTGTCATCTGAAGTTTTAAGTTAATGTGATTAAATTAACTAATGAAATAAAAATACAAATATCAAAATTGCTGTAACATTACAAACAAATACTCATTCTTACAACCGGAACAGGCAGTCTTGCCATTGGATTAGCTAATAGCAAAACGAAAGTGCAATTTGGAGAGATTGGATCTAAATTATGAACAAGTAATTGTCTTGCAATAAAACCGTTTGACTTTCACGGACTGTTATTAGTAGGGACATGGCCAACCACTTTGGAGTAAGTATAATTGGAAATTTGATCATTGTTGGAGATAATGAACGAATTTATTAATATAATGTTACGGTCCATTTTGCATTAACAAGATACAAATCAATCATACATTTAGGACTACTTATGTGCCATTATTGTTCATCTTTGGAATGTTTAGGTCACGATTATTACTAACTTCAATTATATAGGTATTTTTATAAAATTAAAGTTTCTAATATTACATAAAAAGTGCAGGAAATAATTTTGTGGATTTTAAAGCACTATTTACACAATTTATTTATTAAATCAATGATAGAGACACTCATAATAATTTGACGTCTGACGCCATAACAACAATATTTCAGCATTGTTGTGTTCCGGCAGTTATAGATAAGATAGCCAGTTTCTTAGTGATTGAGAATTCCGGAAGAGTCTCGCTTCCATCTTTAGCCTTATCAATACTTAACATCAGTTAGGATGAATGATAAGTAAGAGTCTCACCGTTGTTTATAAAAAAAATAATGCTGACTCTTCTCATTCTTTGTCAAACTGTAATGTCGTTTACACAACAGTTTCTAATGTTATACATAACGCTTAAGTTTTGATTCAACTTACAGCTAGTGAAGCAGCTAGACGCCGAATGTTCTGATTCACTATAAGGCTTGCTCTCATAGTCGTCACTCTGTCCCTTGGTAGAAGCACACGGTGTTACTTGGTGGTCCACCGGTGATGCGTAACTGTTAGTAAAAGGAAAAAGAATAAAATCTGACAACCTAGCATACTCAACCGCCTCTGTGGTCTAGTGGTACAACCACCGGTATCAGACCCAGGGGTCCCGGGTTCGATTCCCAGCGGGGGTACATAGTGTATTCGGTTTGGTTGGTGGTAGGACTTGTTGTAAGTCCGCCTGGCTAGCTACCACCATCTTATCTAAGCCTGACGCCATAACAACAATGTTTTCAGCATTATTGTGTTCCGGCAGTTTGAGATAAGATAGCCAGTTCCTCAGAGGCTCGCTTCCATCTTCAGCCTTATCAATAAACATCAGGTATGATGAAGGCTAAGAGTCTCACCGTCGTTGATAAAAAAAAACATACATTAATTTTAATCAGATATAAGATAATTAGTTTGCGCTTTGGTATCAGTACTACCAACGATACACAAATATGTGTGCATCGATTCGACCTCGAATACTCAATATCTAGATGAATCAGCAGGGTGACTCTACCATTTGAATTCATAAAAATACATGTATTTCAAGATATGTATGGCATAGCACACTGACAAAAATCCACCCTAAAGTATACAAATTAAGAATACGAAACAATATACGAAATCGTCACAAAACTTTCGTATAAAACAAGCTTACTTTAAGATATTTATAGCACGAAATAGCTAGAACGATTGAAACAATACTGCGCTAAGAGATGGCGGAAGACCCCCTGATACTAAGTGTGTCCAAAAACACGGTAATTTCGAATTAGTTGATGATCAACTTGTGAAAGCTCTATGCACCAGTGTGGTGCCCTTGGAGATCAGCAACAACATCAAATTATTTGCTGCTAATGCTACAATTATGTTGGACATCAAACCTGTTCGTCAGATGCGGTACATCGTAGTGGTGCTCAGCCCTGGCGTCGGGCTGCGGGTGCTCGTACCTCGGAGGCCGGTGCTGCATCAGGTCAGGTGCCAACGAGAGTGACTGTTTCTCCACAGTAGGGTACATCTCCGGTTGGAAGTCTGCTTGGGAATTACCATAAAGTTATAGAAGATAACTCATACATTGTTCTGATACCAAAATAAAAGACTGAAGTATAACAAAATCAAAACCACAATTACGTAGGCCCGGGCCAGTTGTACTTTTTTAAAGATTTTGCTAGGAATCTATCGAAACCGGAACTCCAGAGATGTACGACACAATGAAAGCTAGTGACCAAACCAATTGCCTGTGGAGGTCGTCATGGCATTAAAGCGGAAGAATAGATCTAAAACACTGGTTGTACACTTGGTAAACACCTTGTTAACACGCACAATAGCGTCAAATATGGTATTATTATTTATAGTCATAATTATGCTTATTTTTTCTGAAGTAAACAGAGTGAGTCGTGAAAATAAATTAAATAAAAAGTTTAACAACATAGACAGACATATTCATAAATTTAATGTCAAAGTGTAGTTTAGTATCATAGTATAGTTGAGTACGGTTATTATAATATTCTCTTTAAAGCGATCTACGATGGAAAATTTTAGAGTGGCTGCTACGTCCAAGCTTTTACCGAGACATTAGTTTCACTATTAAGGCTCTGACGCAACACAAAAGTATTGGGGAGTTTATGCCTTTCACAGGACTAAAGCAACTTTGAAACTGATATATTATCTATAAAGTTTTGCTTTTGAAATAAAGCTTTACATTAGTTTGTCCGTTTAAAGTGAAGTATTGTTCAATTACATTAAAACCAGCAAACATGCTGGCTTCTTATTTTAGAATCGTATGCGATGCTGTCTTATTAACTTAGGAAAAAAATTTGACTATTCACAAATATTTACCAATAAGCATAGATGTAAAGTACCTCCTGCTAATATTACTTGAATGGCAATAATTTCAGAAAATTCTGCGTGCGACTGGTTCCGCGTGGACAAAATTTCTACGAAACATTGACTGTGATTAAAACTATCCTTTGCAATAGATTGTCTGTGAGCCAATTTTTTTTGAACACCAATTAACCTAAAAAATTATTTAACTCCATTCAGCCGTTTTTGCGTGATTGAGTTACCGATATTAAGATGGGATAAGAATTATTATTCAAGTAGTTATTCTATTTCCTCGAGTTCGTGCTGATATTTAGCCTTACCAGTCCTAGTCATGGTGTATAGCGAATGGTCCCTGGCCTTCCTCTGAAGCAACTTGTAGACCACGGCGGCTCCAGCCAGGAATACCACGACGGCCACAGCGATGCCAATGTATAGAGGGATGTCGCTATGCGCCGCCACTGCTGACAAAATTTGCTATTAGTGTTAAGAAATGAACACTGTTGGATGAAATGGCACGCATACGTTCTTATATCTGTTAAAGTATGATTCGAATATTGGATGTCTTCATATAAATTCCTACAAACCCACTACTTTGTATGAATCGCGAATTTGTCGATACGGTCGCGCGACACACCCAACATACGAATCATACCTTTATTTTGTAAGATAACTGGGTAATATTGTAAATATAGTATATCAATTTAGAAAAGAACCACAGAATTAAGATATAGTAAATAATTTAATGTTAGTAAAAAAATCTATAGAACAAACTGAATCACATTAAATGCTCCTTAGCAGTACCTTTAAAATGCAAGTAGATAAACTAGCAAACTAGTTACTATTAGAATAACAGTTTACTTTGCAACAACTCAGCCTATTTACTGTTGATGGATCCACGAACTATCGATCTCAAACTTTACGATTCTCGTCAGATGAGTTGAACACAGCGGAGCAACATTATTCCGGCGAAAACTACAAAATAAACTAAATTTTATGAACTACACCTGTACCTGATAAGCTTCTGTAAAAAGTTTTTAATAAAACTTAACACGAAAAACATCAACGAGCTTTTATAGCCTCTATTACTGAAGCATAAAGTTGGAAGTGGCTGTCGATTGTTTTTCTTTAAGGGCAACATTTTTTCGTATAAGTTTCTGCATAGCATAAAACATGCAGTATTATGTCTTAGGCTTTTCTTGATAAAAGTTAATTATTATTATTGTAGCCGTGTGGTATGTACGCAATACGCGATAGGGCTGCCCGCCAACATACAACACGCTTACTACGTACAAAACTTTCACAGCGTGCGTTCGTCATCGCGGCGCATTCGAGACTGACACACTTGCTTAGCTCTCACCGATCACCGAGTCCAGGCGTGTCGGGTATTATTCGCGAACGGAAGTTTGTAGTCAGTAGGAAGATAAAATACTGCATGTATCTCTATACTGTGGTTTCTGGCATGTTGCCTGTATATTATTTATGTCATCGCGTCTCAACTTTACGATTGTGTTTGTGGCGCGTTTATAACGAACCTTTTTTTTGTTTCTTTGTGATTTTGGTGCCAGTTTTTGGTGATGCTGGGTCTTTTATATGTCAACATGTGTTTAAAATAATAAGTATGACATTTGGTTTTAATATACTCAATATGAGGGGACTTTTTTGTGAATTTTTATCGACTCCAAGCTATCGTATGCGGCAAGGCAACAAGTATGGAGCGTTAAAAATGCATTTAATGTTAATATAAGACATTGGTTGGAAACAATGTATAATAATAGGGGTATGAAATTGCCGATTTTTTTCTTACACTTCTAGAGAACCTCACTACTTCTATGATTAAAAGGTACATCTATTGCTTGATTTTATTTTAAATTAATATCATAATGATCAAGAATAATTAATTTCATGGTTATTATTTTCGTTTCTTATACGATAAAAATACCTCGAAAGGCTCTCTCTTTTTTTGTTTGCAAAATTTACTACTTTATTTAATATAATTTATAAAGTATTCATAATTAAAAATTTTAAAATTAAAATAAAGCATTTGATTGCTTAGTCTTCAAACAATTATTGTACATTAAAAAATTGTGGCATTAGCACTTGCGGTTGTAACTATAACAAAAATTGTTAGTATGGAAAACGAACTTTCTTGGAAAATCTTCATACAAATCGGCAATTTCATAGACCTAATATTTCAACGACATGTAAAAAATATCTTCTCCTTAATTTATTAAGTTAATAACAACAAGTTTTGCAAATAATTATAAAACATGATTTTACGTACCATACTTATTAAAAAGACTTTAATTAACTAGCGATTTAATTAATGCTTTTGCACCAGATTGCGAGGTTATAAAGTCATCGCTTTCATTGAGTATATCGATTAGGATCTCCGTTCTTGAATCTTACACGCACAATTAAAGGCAAAACGAGTTTAAGACTTTTAAAGCCATGTAATTTAATTAAAAGACTGAAATAAAACTTAATTATGAGTCAAAGATAAAATAAACAAATAATTAATCATCTCGGTCACAAGTGAATTCTCTGATGGGACTCGAACCCAGAACCCACGACCTTTGGAAATCCGGTCCAATGCTCTAACCATTGAGCTACCGAGATCAAAATTAATGCTTGAAATGAGGACTTTGAAAGAAAATGATAAATTTGAGAACTGATCTAGCATACGACTTTTGCAGTTTTATCATTTTCTGGTTATGTTTTTGTCATAAAATTTGAATGTTTACAGACACACTTTTTCTTTTTGGCGAGTGCTTGAGCGTAAATTGAATCTAAATACAATGTATGTTGAATAACTAATAATAGCAAAGTTTCATAAATAAGACTAACTTTAAAAAAACCCTCTTCAGTCAAAACAAAACTAAGTAAATATATTACCATTCACTTTAATCTTGCCAAAGACCAGATACATTATTAATCCATTAATAACCGCTTAATTCTTTTTATGCTTGTGTATTACCAGTTACCACAAATTCATACAAAATGGAAATTGAATTGCAATTCATATAGATCCAATTAAATGGCCTTCAAATTTAGATTTTAGGTAGTATTTGATAGCCAAATGGGAAATTTTATATATTGCTATGGAAATTCTGTTTTGTTTTCATTATGATAGGTTTATGTGGTATGTAGTTTAAAATAATGGTATAATTTTAACTTTTGTCCTAATCAGGAATTGAAAAGTAAAAAGAGATGTGTGAAAGTAATTTTGAGACTTCGCAAAACTTATAAGTTAGTAGTAGTGTTAGAAGATTTATGCAAGCATGGTAAAAAGCAGAACCAAAGTTCAACAAGCTTTTTACGCAATGGCGTAACACTGCAGCAGAGCTGTGCCAATAAATCTCCCGCACATACGACTCCACCTAACACTTACCACCGACCGATGTTTGTGTTACCATAAATCAAGCATCCGTTACTTCCAGCCGTCTATAATCTCCTATTAATTTATGTGTAATTTATGTACCACGCGTTTATCGGATTAATTTTGAAATTTGTATCGTGTGTAAACATTTGTCAGTGCCAGTCGTATTTCGTGTCCGCCGCAGAGATTGCAGATACGAAAACCAATCCGAATTTACAAACCCTTGTCGTTCTGCCCATAACATGGTAGGAGGCCTTGCGGAATTAAATTCTCAAACAACGTCATCTTCAACGAATTTAGACCTTAGCAAAGCTTTTGATAAAGGTGAAATTGGAGGAGGAAGTTCAAAGGGATATGTGAATGCAGTTTGCGATCACCCGCTGCGCTCACTCGACGAAATCACAACAAATCATTTGCTGGACCCACCTCCAATAATGATAGCTGCATCGCATATAAATTGAATTTTACGTTTGTTTGCTTTGCGTCAATCAGAATAAAAGACCTTTCAAAATATTCTGATATCAGTTATCAATCTGTTTATTTATTGTAAGTGCCAAAAGATCATTAATATCATGAATGCAACTAGACATTAGACAAACATAAATTAGGTACAAATTTCACCATTCATGAACTTTAGTAAGTGATTATGATAATGCTTTGAATTAAAATATTGACAACTCTCAGTGGTATTTAAGCTATAAGCATCGGATTAGAAAGTTTAGTCAAATGCCGGACGTTGCATATATAGGTCAATAGATACTTTAATAAACCTGCTGCAGCTAACGTGGTAGAAGCAGCACATAAAGTAAACGACACACATTAAGAAATTCAAGAACGCCTGCTAATGTGTTATAATTTAGACATCTTTATCACTTTTATAACATTTATAATGTATAATGAAGTTTACATCTACGTTTAATCAACGAGTTCAGTCTATTTCGATGTTTAGGCAACAAAGATGAAAAGGAGCTATAAAATTTCGCTATTTCCCCTTTGTACGGGGCAATTAGGCTAATGAAGTGGCACGAACAAGTCCGGCGCGAATGAATGGCCCTACCCAACGTTCTTCGCATTCACTCACCTTTCATGTGGGCAATTTACTGATGGTGCCTTCCATGGGTTTACTTGAATTACTTGAAAGCAATGGTCTGTCTGTAGATATGGATGTTACAGCTTTTTCCTATTTGGTTAATGGAAAATATGTGCCAGTAGAGTTATGAGATCAAATAATAAAATGCACGGGGTTTTTTAGGTTAAAGAAATATTACAAAGTAATTTATACGAAATCTTAATTTTTATCTCATTATAAAAACTTTATGGAAATTATATCAATTTAGACCTACTCAGAAGTATAAGGCAATATAATAGCAAATGATTACCCGAACATTCCGACATGATGTATTTGATAAATGAATGCTCGACAATATCGTAACATCCACATGGAAAAATAATGCCTCTGAAACAAGTCCTTGAATGATGATCTCCGACAAATAACAATCAATCTCAACTCGAAGATAAACAAAACCAATTTATAGGCAAATATGTCAGAGGTTGCTGATTTATCTAGCGTGAACCGAAACGTTTCTGGGGAAGAAGAAATTGTTGAGCAAACCAAAACAACTCGAGGTGGCCTGGGGGATATTTATCAAATGTTCGATAAACAGAATGGGAAATTGAAACCGAGTCAACGGGGACTAAGAAATGATTTATTGCTATTATAAACAAAATACGGACTGATCATTTTCAATTTGGAGATTGAATTGCGGCCGCCTAGGGAGCGTCGGCCGCGGAAGTATGACGGGATGATATTGATAGGAATAAATTTTTGAGTATTCGAAAACGATTTTTACCTGATTATTACAGTAACTTAACTATTGTTGCACTGAAACCCAGATACAGTTTTACAACAAATTGGACACGAACAATCACAGCTATATATTCAGTTACAAAACGAGCTTCTTAATATGGAAAGCTAAGTGTTTCGACTGAACATTTTTGTAAGGAGACCATAAAACATAAGGCCGTCATCTAAATTTAGAAGATATGATACGACTCAGATGGTCATGCTGCCCGATTTTAGTATCTCTCGAATCTTTAACGACCACCTTTTTAGACCCGTGATATGCTCCATGTTCGAATACAAATGTAACCAATATATTTAAGTTGTGGGAGGGTTGGTGGTTCCAGCTACTTTGGTTAAGTGCAGTTATACCGATAGCCTGTTATGAACCGCCCAGTCCGTGCAGCATTTCATAGTTATGAGCGGGCGCGGAAAAGGAAGTGTATTTTTAGAAGCATGGCATCTGGTCCTACGAAACCGTATGCCTTTCAGAGAATTGGCTCAATTAACATGTCCCTTGAGGAATCGATTCATAGCTCTAGGGTCCCATATGAGACGCCTTATGATTTTATTAGAACCACTTTTTTGAAGTTGTCGTTATCTGGGACATGTTTTTATTAGAGAGATGATATATAGCGTCAATTAGTATTTAAAATACGTTGCAGGCGGAAATGTATGCGGGATAAAAATGACATTTATTCGAGAAAGAATCTTGGTGCTGCAGCTAATCATTATAAAGAATGTTGTGATGGTAAAACTTATTATGACGTTTGGGATATTAAACATGATGTATGTGATGATTACATATTACTTTTGATTAATGGAAAAAATATTTAGTAATGACTTGATGTTATTGTTTTTATAATTGGGTTAGCTTACCTCCATGTACTCCGCAGTAGTCTCCGACGCAGTCAGCATACTGCACGTGTTGTCCAGAGCACTGGGTGTCTCCTGTGCAAGTTCTTCGTCTGCTTTGGCGGCAGTCGGCTTCACAGACAGTCCACTCAGACCAAGAACCCCATCTCCCAGGAAGAGCTGTTAGAAATAAACATAATTCTGTATAGGAATCAATTTCTTACAAGATAGTAGTAAAATGTGACACGATCGCATTCACTTTCATTGTAGACACAATTTTTTTGTTGGTCGCACTAGTTTAGGGTTAATCAAAATGATAAAAAATCTATTACTCAAAGTTCACGATTAGAGAAGAAGTAATGTAAGTATAATATGTTGTTGTTAAAATATCCCGATTTCACTATTGACTCAAAAGAAGAAGAACTTAAAATATCATCACAGTGCATTGCGTGTGGGTCTGGTGTAAAGTCTAAAAACAAGACCAGCGTTTTACCTTAGTAAACAAAAAAATTGTCATGAGAAAAAAACAGTTTTACATTCCACTTAAACATTTATCAAAGCAATTACTAAAAGCTTTGTATTTAAATAGTACTAAAATAAGAATGCTAACAAACTTATAAAGAATTGCCCTATAAATTATAGGGCAATTCTTTATAAGTTTGTTAGCATTCTATTACTCAAAGTTCATGATTAGAGAAGAAGTAATGTAAGTATAATATGTTGTTGTTAAAATATCCCGATTTCACAATTGACTCAAAAAAAGAAGAACTTAAAATATCATCACAGTGCATTGCGTGTGGGTCTGGTGTAAAGTCTAAAAACAAGACCAGCGTTTTACCTTAGTAAACAAAAAAATTGTCATAAGAAAAAAACAGTTTTACATTCCACTTAAACATTTATCAAAGCAATTACTAAAAGCTTTGTATTTAAATAGTACTAAAATAAGAATGCTAACAAACTTATAAAGAATTGCCCTATAATTTATAGGGCAATTCTTTATAAGTTTGTTAGCATTCTATTACTCAAAGTTCATGATTAGAGAAGAAGTAATGTAAGTATAATATGTTGTTGTTAAAATATCCCGATTTCACAATTGACTCAAAAAAAGAAGAACTTAAAATATCATCACAGTGCATTGCGTGTGGGTCTGGTGTAAAGTCTAAAAACAAGACCAGCGTTTTACCTTAGTAAACAAAAAAATTGTCATAAGAAAAAAACAGTTTTACATTCCACTTAAACATTTATCAAAGCAATTACTAAAAGCTTTGTATTTAAATAGTACTAAAATAAGAATGCTAACAAACTTATAAAGAATTGCCCTATAAATTGAAATTAAAATACGTCGGTGAGATGACTGTAGCTGCCCTTACATGCGAGTCGGGCATAAATCACATGTTTTTTTACAAAAGAAATAATAGAGAGCCGGTGTTCATACTGATTTATTTGATGGTACAAGCTAAAAGAAACTAGAGTTTTAAAATTGATGTTGATTAAATTTTATAGAATTAGTTTTGTAATGTAGGTGTTAAAATAATTTAAAAGTTTACCCTTTCCGGTTTTGAAACTTCTCAAAATATGCACAAACTATTGTCTTTTACTTGCCAGAAACAGCTTTGATCTTTTCAAATTATATATTTTATCTTCAGTTTGACAAAGTTAGATTTAGAATTAAGATTAAATTACATTTGACCATAAACTAGACTTTAACAACTTTTTACCTGTAGTAACAACCTACGAATATAGTTTGCTACAGCTAGTAACCATCACTAGCAACACGAATTTCAGACTTAGAAAAGAGTTCTTAAACGCTCTGCTTATGACTTGGGCCATATATATGTAACCCTCTCCCCACTTCGTGGGCGTACTATGCATATTAAACTACAACAGTGTGTAACATTTCTTATTAATTAATGCGCACACATATAAATCAGTCGAGGCTCGTTAGGAGACGACCGACAGACATAAAGGACTTTCACATTTTTTAACACTTTACTGTGTCGTGAGCACAACAAATAAATTGTTCGTAATTGCGACTTGTCACATCCTTAAAGGGAGTACCGAATTTTGTAAACGAAGCGATGAGACGGAAGTCGTTTCGACGAGATAAAGTGGCTAAATTATATTACGATAACGCTGCTGACGGTACTCGGCGGTTTATTCGGGAATTTAAAACAATATATTGTGTTGAAGGCGAAGGCGAGAATGTGTGGATGTGGAAATGCTGTGTTTCAAGAATACGTAACAGTCAATTTATTCGCTTTTTTCTCGAGAGAAAATGCTGTCGTCGAAATGCGCGAGGAAAGGTGTGAAACTTCGATGGTATTTCGCATCTGTGCACATTTAAAAATGGAAATTTTCTTACTTTCGTTCTGTATTTCCGAATACGTCTCCATTTAATATACGTGAGACATTTGAGAGAATAGTCAATTCGTATTTTTTCCATTTTCAGTAAAATATATATATGGATAACGTGGTTAAAAATAATTTCATAGGTATACAAGTGGAAATTTTTATTATAGATCCTAATTTTACAAGATTTTTACAAAAAAATGTTTTGGTGAAGAAAGTGGGATTGATTGAAATCTGTTTCATGTCTGAAGCACTAAACCATTTTTTTGAGGATTTCAAATAAACATGAAAAGAAATGAAGACTTGTTACCTTTTATCGCGAAACTAAATCCTAAGTACATAAAGTATGGAAGCTTGCACGCAAACGTGAATGATTTTTTAGTCAAACTTATTTATTGAAACACCGCCCATAGAAATTAAAAATATCGTTGGGTAACACACTCCTTTTTGGGTAAACACATAGCTCCAATTGCGTCATTCTCACAATCCTATCGAAAAGGAAAGACCGCCATAGTCGCCGACATGTGTTACCAATTAGTGGTAACAATAATCCTCTGCTGCGGCTTGAAACAAGTCTCTTGATTGGTCTTTATTGTCCGGCTGTTCTAGTTTGTTTATTCCACACACGGTTTTGTAGTTCAATGAACTTCATTAGGAGATTTGAAATTTTTTTATGGGTTCATTACTAATTATTACCTTGAACGGGCGGGAAGAGGTGTTAACTTTTTTTTATCTGTGAAAGGTTCTGGCGTCGCTGTCGTCAATGAATAAAATGAGATATAATAGACACATAGTCGGTTTTTTGATTTCAGAATTTCAAGAACATAACCAGCACATAACCAAAATATTCATACAATGTCATTTGAGTGCAATTAAACGATTTGATTTGATTACATGCACTAGGTTAAATTACGACTTTGGTGAGGTTTGAGACGTTCTCAACTAGAAAAACTCATTTTTTTATTTAAGAAAGTAGTTAATTATTATTTATTTATTATCTGACAATTAATAGTTAAGGTACAAATATTCGTTTAATTTGCCCTAACAGTACACTTTCCAAAAACACTTTGAAAAATCTCTTTTATTAAGAAGTAAAAGAAAATTTAAAATAACACGATACACATTCAGAGTTAAGTCAGATTTTTTCACTTGATAGAATCTCTTCCACTAAAAGTTCAGCAAGTACAAATATTCGAACTAATATTAAAAAGTACTTCAAGAATAAGCAGAAATAGTACTTACAAAAGACGTAAAACTTTTCAGTTGTGTCGTATATATAATTTGTGCCGTATGTATAATTTCATAAGTGTCGACTTTTGTCGTCTCTTACGTTTATTGTCGCAATGAAATGTTTAACTCGCTTTGATGTGAGGCTCGGTACAGTTTATGCGCTCTCAGAATTAAACGGTGGAGATTTTTATAGTTCTGATGTAAACGGAAGATATGGTTTAAAGGTTGGTTTACAATACGAGACTGGTGGAGCAGGAGAAATTGATATTTATGAAATTAGAACTTTCGCCAACGAGTTTGTTTGTGCTGCACACAACTAATACTAAAAACTAAAAAAAGAAAAGGATTCTTGATGAAAACGTCTGCCTTCTACTTTATAAATATTGTATTGAAATTTAAATTTATTAATATTCAGTTAGAAGTGTCAAAGATATAAAATTTAAAGCGCTTATGATTCAGCAAAAGAGCCTCAAATTTCACAGTTTTGACTTATTTAAAGACAGTTTTGTGCAATTTGTGGGCATTCAATCAAAATCCACATGCTATAAAAATCATCATTTTTCTTCAATTATTTTTTGTTTTCGAATTGCTAATGTTTCCTAAAGCAAAGTTATAACTACCGTTCCTCCTGTGTGTACCGAGCCCAACATCTGTCTCAATTGTATGGATTTCGGCACGTGTGGTTTATGTTGGTTATTAATTTCATCTTTACTGCCTTCAGTGGGTATTGACACACAAGGAGATCAAAGATACGATTGTGGCTTCTTTATGCTTAGTACAGTCATCAGCACGTCGATTTTAACATATTGACAAAGCCAAACTTTACCACATACGATATTAGAGCTGTTTTTATAAAGCATGTGTTTAGTTTGATGAACTGCTGTATGTACATCCTTTGCGACAGCTGTGTTAAGATCTGTAATAAATTATTTATGGGGCTATTGTAAAACTGTTGTGATTGATCTTTGGTCATGTTCTAGTTGTAAAAGATTTGCAGTATGACTAGGCTGTAGATTTTTTAATAGTCGAAGTAGAATTTAAGTGTATTAGCAGCAGATTTTTATTCATACCAAGAGTCTAGTAGGTGACCATAGTACAAACTCTGTTTAGACTAGTGCTTAGTAATGTTACAATTCTACTTTGATTATTTTATTATTTTCACGACTAAATCGCTGAGGGCCCAATATTATTATTATCATGAAACGAGCAAGCATGCAACACCATAGACCACATCCTGTTTATTAAGCACGATGGTGGTCAAATGCCTGCCCAGTTATTATAAAAATAAGCTAATATAATGAAGGGTTATAAAATTAAAAATATTTGTAAATCGTCTCATGTCGTATAGCTAGTAAAATAGCTAAAGTAGAAACCCTGTGTAGTGTAGTTCGTATAAACTATTAAACTTACCAACTAAAAGTTGTTGCGTGTTGTCCAAGTATGTTTCTTCAAAGGCAGCAGAAATAGAAATAGCTTTATGTTAGTAAGGTTTTAGCTTGTTAGGTTTGTTTGACATATTTGCGCATTCACACACTCTCACACAAAGATAACTACAGTAAAGCTCACAGAGTCATCAAGTGCCATGGCGAGTCTTGTTGGTACTACTAGTGTAGTCTACGTTGCATGCTTCCCGCTGTTGTAAGTGCCAAGACTGTCCATTTTCTTGGTTATATTAAAGAAGCTTTAATACAAAGCTGAGCTAGCAGTGGAACTGGAAGCCCCAACAAAAATTTTAATAGTGAGACTTAAAATGGGCGAGATTGACCCTATACTTAATGCATTAGCAACATCAGACAGAAACTGACAAACTTGGCTTGTTATGTTGGTGTTCTAGGTAATTTATTTTACAATTATGAAACCCTCTACCTTGGGTATCTACAATCCAGGAATTTTGAAACTATAACTTTTGAAACAAACGCTCCCTAAATAACTCTACAGTTTAGCTAGCACGAAACACATTCGAAAAGTACCTATTCAGTATTTATCCAGGAATATCGAGAGTAGCGTCCCTACTGGACGTAGATTGAACTAAATTTCGCTATAGGTACTTTCTTATCGTATGAGGATTAGTGGCCACCTCTGGTGTCAGAGTTCATAAAACGGCCATTAGGCTACTGACTTGGCTTAACGGCTGTTCTCATATGACCACAACCGGGACCGACGGTTTAACGTGCCCTCCGAAGCACGGAAGCGCTCAGTTATACATACTTTTCGCAAGGTTTTGTTCTAGCGCCACTGGGCTACCGGGAAGGTTCTCGATTGTACTTATACTATACATCTATTACAGGGTTCTTAATTAAATAGTAGCCTCACCACTCTGACACGGCACGCAGTCCGCCGTCCGCTGCACCGCCGGCCCTTGGCAGTGCGCTCCACCGTTCAACGGGTACGGCTCGGTGCACGTGCGCGTGCGCTTCTGACCGCCCGTCGCGCGCCCGTTGCAGCGGCAGGGTGACCAGGAGGACCATGAACTCCAGCCGCCGTTAACTGTTTGAAAGATGGGATGTATTAGATATTAAGACGTGGTCGAACATTTACAGGAAGGCAGAGACAGAGAGATATGTATGATTTCGTTTGAAGTGACACCAACTACAACAGAAACTAGCGCAGGGTTTCCCAAACTATGGGTCGCGACTCACTGGTGGTGGTTGGTCGCGAGTGAATATTGAGTGGCCACACCAACCGATCGAGCCGAAAATACCTAGTCTTGGAACTCGTAACTAGGCCCTATAGTCTTTTTCAATTAGGATTATTCCTATGACATTTCAAGTTTGAAAATTTTAGAGATCTCCCTTATTGAAATCCTTCCGACTTATCTATCGATATTTCTGAGAGTACATACTTTTGGAGGAAGTGCAATATATTTTACCTACTACTTTTCCGTCTTCCGTGGAATCCGGTTAAATTGGGTAACTTATATCATCCCACGTAAACATAATATAGGATAAAAAAATCTATGTGAATCATTAATAATCATATTATGTAATAAATAATCTATGTGAATTGCACATTGCACTACAAAAAATTAAATATTTTTCTATCGTATTCAATTAAAATGTTAATATACACAGATTTTACTTTATATTTCCTAATGTGTAGTTTCACATTTCTTTGACTTAATTGTTACAGTAAATACATTATTTTTTAATTAACATTTTTGATATAGTATACGCAATTCAGAAAATTGTAAGGTGTCACAGGTGTCATCCTAGCTGAAAAAGACTATAGTGACGAGACCCTAGACTAGGCCTTAGACTAGGGTATCTGAGAATTACCAATTTTATGCCACTTTTTCCCAAAGACAGCCTAAAGGTGGGTCCCAAGTTTGGAAACTTGTATTAGATGGGTCGTAGCCCTGACAAATTTGGGAACCACTGCTCTAGCGCGTTAATGAACACAGTTTCGCAAGAATTCTGGCAACTAAGCGATTAACGAGGCTAGCAGCATGAAGTAAACTGATTTCGCTTCATAAATAAAGCTATATGACCAACTAGCTAAATAGTCACGTCATGCTGCTGCTGGGCGCTTAGATGACGCTGTTTAAGGTTGCCAAAATGCATGAGAAACATCATGAGCTGCGCTATTATCTAATTTCTTTAGTTTTTGGTGACATACAAATCATAGACCATCGCATATTACCAGAGCACCTTGTGTTACGGATGCCATAAAACAGGTAAGATTTTACAAATACATGACATAAATGAATAATAAAACCCAGACACAGAACAAATACAATTTTTCATCACAAGAATGTTCATGTTCACATTTGTGATTGCCTCCATTAGACTACAGATGGGTTTTTGTACAGTATAAGTACTAGCGATAATGACATATAGGTTTACAATAGTTACATTAGGTATTTATTTACACAAAAACATGCCCTGTCTTTTGAACTGTAATCAATAACTCCTGGAATTTCCTCCTCCAACTTAAAACAAAAAGACCAAAGAGTTGGAATTTGGCCACAAAAGAGGCCACAATGAAGTTATAAATCACATGAAACTTATTTTAAAATCGACTCATTCACGCGAACCTTAGAGTCCTCAGAATGCACCCGTTCCGTAGCAAAAACGTTAATTTCACACCCGTCACGAACAGAGCCGGCTTCATTTTGATGTCTGTCCGTGTGTGGATTGAGTTGCCACTGCGCTCTGGCTTCGGTGGATACAGTATTATTAATTTAGGAAGTAATCAATAAACAGCAATTTCGAGCATTAGTTCCTGCACGCGATTTCTTCCCCATGATTTTCGTATCGATGACTATGAAGTATTTAAAACAACACTTTGATACTCTATTTTACATTATTAAAGTTACGTATGATAAAGTTTCGTATTTCTAGTGTTAAACTTGGATTAAATATACAACTTGTGTTAATTCTATAGGTACCTATTCTTTCTAAGTTCTAATTCTCATGTTATAGAAGTAATTGTATACTATTTTGTTTAATCTATATCTATATCAATACCATAATCCATCAAATAACCCACTTACTGTATCGCACGCAATAGAATAAAACAAATCAAAGTACCAAACATCTAGTATCCCGGATGGTATCCACTGCAGTACAAACTACTCCACGTACGCGTACCAAAATTGAACCCCAGACCTTTAATCGGCGCCTTAAGCACGATTCAATAGAATTCACATTCACCAATTCCCATTACTTTCCAACTACGCAGTACTTAAATGTCATGATCTTCCCGAGAAATCTTTCCAAACAACCTATACGCATTAGTGAGTATGTCAATATCTCTCGAAAAGATCGCAAGTTAAGGTTACACGCGAAGTAGCGTGCTTTACCTAGCTCACAATTCTCACAAACTACTTACCTAGAATTTAATTTTCTATAATTGCCGCATTTGAAACATTGCCGTTGACCCGATATTGAATTCTAGATTTTTGTTGTAGGAAAATATTCATTACGTATTGCTAATGGGTGTAATTGAGAACGGGGACACGAATCCGAGTCCATAAATCACTTAAATTGACAGGCAATGCAACGCTGAGTTCCGGGAAAACGAGTCGCTAATGTTCTTGGAGTAAAAATATTTGAATATGCCATGAGGAGAAAAATTGTTCAATGCGATTCTTTACATTGTGAAATGAACAAGAAGCACATTGATTGTAGACTGAGAAATGTACTAGTCAAGGCTAAATAAACCTACAGATAAGAGGTATCGATATCTTAGAACGAGAAAAGATTAGGCAATTACTGTCTATTATAAGAGATTTACCTCTTGTCAAAGAATAACGTAATTGCTATGTTAATTTAAAAACAAAAGTAACCGTTACTATCCCATAGGAAAATTATTTAAGTAATTTAACAACATCAAATAGATGTATAAAATTAACACTTGTAATGTCGAAAAAGCCTTGAAACAAACGTCTATCATTATCCGTTTATATCACCTAGTCAAATGATTCCCTAATGGCAGATCATTACACATCCTCGGAGCTACGAAGAATTCCGGGACGCCACATGTTGTCCAAATTACTGGGACCAAAAGTCCTTGACGCAAACATGATCGTTTCGGGGTATCTCAATCTAACGTACAAAATAATTATAACTTTCTGGGACAAAATTTTAAAACACGTGCCATTGGGTAAAGAAGAATAAGCAGAGTTTTCTATACTAACGGCGATGTTGAAATTTTACGTTAAGGTAATTGTTATTTTAATGATGCGGTGAAGACGAATCCACTTAAAATGTATAATGAAGTCATGAGAGAGAACAACATTTTTAGAGATAAAGATAATAAAACTCTATACGTCGTTAATGATGAGTTTTTAAATCTGGTAGGTTTTCTTATAATTCACAACAATCAATAATATTTTTAAAAACCGTTTAGATAAAGGTTATTCGTCGCGTGAAACAGAAAGCTTAGTGGCACCATATGTTGCTCGTTTTATAAGAATTCGATCATTGAAGTATTAACCGTAACAGGCAGCGGTTGACGCAAAAACTTGACACGAGTTAATTGTAGAGTTTTTGTTGATGTGACTGCAGTGTGAGAGACTGGAATTTGTTCTTGGTAAAGTATCTAAACGAAAAAATCTTGATACTATTCGAGGAATTTTAAATGATGTTATGCTTCTGTTTAATTGCAATGAAATACTATAAGAGATGGGATTAGTAATCGTATTCAGTATATGTATTCAAAATGTATAACATCATAATAAAAAATATAACAGCAGTTATGTTTATATTGAAAGAGCTTCAAAATATAACCAAATTAATATAATGGGAGCCAAATTAGCATTCTTTCAATGACTTTATTGACTTTGAAATAATAGCAATATAAAGAGAATATTTACGCCAATTATCTAATAAAAGAATCAAACTGGAAAATCAACGTATCAATTTCTTACCAAAATGGATAAAATAACACCATCAATTTGTAACGGACTGCTTTCAATTTACACAAACGATAAAAATTCAATTTTAATGAATGCAAAAGATTGGTCCGCCGGGACCACCCGTGGTAGCAATTTCGGCTGTGCTTTCTCAATAAAAATTGATTGCCCTATTACATCCCGCTTATGTTATTAACCTATTATAGAACTGTTAATATTAATAAAGTGCCTCCTATGGTGAATGTATAGAAAATTACTCATTAGGCCTAGCTAATTTTATAGCGGTATAAAGATATACATTTTATGACGAGAAATGAGCATTGAGACAATAGTAAAAAAAATCGATTGAGCATGAAAGAGATTTCACAGAACCGTGACGACAAATAAATGACATTTAATAACTATACGACAATAGTGGAAGTAAAGGCATGGAACTTTGTTGTACGTAATAAAACGGCTAGAAAGCTTTAACAAAGGATGGTGTTGCATTTGTCGCTGGACCCTTGGATCCACAGATAATAGAAGGCCATTATATAATTGTGCGAAGTAATAAAAAGTATTGTGAAGACGACTTCGCCCACGCCCCCTCGCGACGTGATAACGACGATGTATTGCCCAATTTGCACGTGAGTGCTACAATTTCTATAACACAAAGGGCTTTATATCCTCTAATAAACGTAATTGGCGTTATTTCATACAAAGAATGAATGCATCAATTAGATGTTCATGTAAGTATATTTCTGAATTTATTATACCCTGGAGGCTCTATTTGTAGACATTTGAATTTGATTTTGTAATAATTCATTTGGTACAGCATTAACGTTCAAATATTGTAATTTATTGAAAAATCAATATTGAATTTTATCATATAATTCACGGAAACATTAATCCCCCACTAAGATTCATGGTTGGGTAGTAATCTTAGTCATTAAGTTGTCTTCATAATTACTGGTATCAACTAGGTATCTTAACAAACGAGTTCCAGTAAAAAGACACCCACAGCTCGCTTGAGTTACACGAACCACAATTTAATTCACAATTACAGAAAATGAGACGAAATTCATGGTTTTGGAAGTGTTAAGTCTGAGGTGTTGATTGCAATCAGTTAGGCAGGCGCCATACTTCGGTTGCGTGGGTGCCAGCGTCTCTAATGATTCTCCCATGCGCTTGCGCATAATTGCAAGCCATCGGCGCCTGCCCTTTGATCTTTGCGCAGTAAAGATAGTTATTACTTATAAGTGAGGGTGAAATGAGCATTAAACAGCAAAGGAAATTCTCGGTTGTCTGATAAATTGTATGTGAAATAATGAAACTTAGAATGCGCCTTGAAAGGTACTTAGACGTTATTAAATTGTCTGACGCTTTTTAGACGTAATTGGCAAGATGTTGCACGAAAACATTTGCTATTATTGCACACGCGTTTGATAATTTATCGCCAATTACGGAATAAGTCGTATGCATGTTTAATTCAATAGTAGGTAGTTCAGTTTCTATTAAATCATGATGTACCCAAATATAATGGTAAACATGTATTTATTTATAAATGTTATTGCTTACCATAAACTGTTAGAAGTGCGGGCTCCGATATTCTCTTCCCCGCTATGTTTTCGGCGACACAGCTGTAGTTGCCCATATCCTGTCAACAATATTAGAAATAGATTTAGACAAACAATTTGGTAGAAGTTCATTTAAATAAATTGTTAGACTGCTTGAGAAATCCTTTGATAATTATTAATGCTTTCGTACACGAAAAAAAAAATGTTTAGAAGAGTTTCAGTTTTTAACACGCATTCGGACTCGAAAAAAATAATTGCTTAACTAACAGTACCTTACAATCACAATACCACAAGTAGTCAAAATCCTTTATTAGTTTTTCATCTAAACACATATATTAGAAGGCTTTAAAACAAGAGAAAGAAATCGGTTATGTAAAACATTGTGCTGTACTTATTTGGTACAGTAAGAAGAAAAACCGTTCTTCTAGCAGATTTGTCTAATTTCTACAAACCGAACTATAACTATTTTTTTTTTTCATAATTAGGATAAAGGATAGGATTTCAATATGAGGAACAAATAAATTTTCATGAATCAGACTAAGTAAAAGGATAACTAAAAAAGCGTGGTAACTGAATTACTTGACAAAATAACGACAAACTTATTCATGGCGTGTGCTCCCTTTTACATCGTGTGTTAAAGAGGAAGTTGCCAAAAAAGTGAGGCATTCAATTATGTATGTAAAACGAACAAACCTGGTTCATTAAAGCGTGGAAAGCGACGCTATAAAATATGAGCCTGTCTCTTTTGAAATCACAAAGGACGTTCCCATTAATTTGAATGAGTAAAGCGACACATATTACGATTATATTAATTAAGAAGATGCTCCTGACACCTATGCGTGTAAGGATACCGTTACATATAAGACCACGGTGAACGAGTGAGTGACACTGGTAGCAATTAATCCATGTCTGCTCAGAGGGCCTAATTAGTAGATGCAGAGTAGCGGAAACCGGAGATGGAATGAGTTATTTGCGATTGTGTAGTCATGGGGATGTTTCAACCGGGCAGCGGATATGAGGCGGACATAGACTTTCAACATGGCGATGTGCTATGGCAACTATTTTTATTCTGTTTGTAGATCTGAAATGGAATCGAATAAAGTAGATCAAACCACTTTCGATGCATGATAATAAAGTACCTAAGAACCAAGATAAAATTACCTTTTAAGAATCATTATAAAAATAATGATGTACTTCAAATGGTTAACAGGCTATTAAAACAGCTGCCTCAAGACTAAACAAAATGTGATCCAACTAATACAATTATGTTAAAAGGAATTCTCCTAGTCTTACAAGAAATTGAATTAAATTTAAACCCTTTCAAGCTTTTGTCAACAACGGAGAGCGCGCTTTGAAAGCTTACACCGGAACGATAAAAAGAAGAACCGCAAGACCAACACGGACTTGTGTCGCAATTAATAAACGTCAGTCGCACACGACTAATTAGTCGCAGTCGCACGTCGCGTCGTGATAAATAATTCGCAATCGTGCGATTGTGGCGAGCACTTCGGAGAAATTTTAAGATCTGTGCACACAAGCAGTGCAGAACTAACAGTCAATTATTTACCTAATGGTACATTAGTAGAATTAGATGAATAAACCAAAGATATAGTTGAGAACCGATTTTGTGACATTTTACGTATTGCAGGTGGACGTAATTTTTATTCTTACAATAAAAATTACGTCCACCAATGTCAATGTGTCAATATACATGGTAAGCTAATAATATTATATTGTTCGCATTTAAACCTTGATCAAAGAATAGCTTTAAATTGCCACACAACTACGTACCTTCTAGCAACATTATACGAGTATATCACCTTAATTAATACCGCACTATCACGCATTAACCTACACAATTGTGTGGTATTAATGGAGAATCTTTTATATATTAACAGTCATTTAATAAATGGAGCTTTTAGTCATGCCAATTGATTGAACAAGAAAGCTTATATGTTCGGCTCTTTACAATGAATGTTATCCTTTTTCGATTGACCACATCTATTGTCTGTGTTCAACAGTGCCTATCGATATCTCTTTTATTTACAAGTTTCCTTTGAGCTTTGTCGTTATTCTTATGCGAATTTGTTTCGACTGATGACTCAATTGTCTGGGCTTTAAATTTTACGTCCTGAATGGCGCGTACTTGATTCATGGCATCGTTTAAAGTGACATTTGGCTTAACAGGGAATTTGTTGCAATTTTTCATTGCACTTAAAAATAGCAGGGTGCAAGATGGATGTCGTGTTTCTACCGTTTGATTGCCGAATTTGAATTGCTTCCAGAATGTCTCGAGCGATAAATTTTATCTTTTGAAAGAATACGTTGTAATTGTGACAATTTCCTTATGAATAATGAAAGTTTGTGTGTCTTCTTTCGAAAATCCTTTTACTGGAAATTATCGATGATCGTTAATTTACGAAATGCGTTTGCATAATTTATCATTGGCCACATGTGCCACAATACCCGCTATGTGAGTCATAATTTTACAAGATGAAATAAGTTAGCGAACCCGTTGCGCTATGTTTTAGCCATTTTTTCAACAAACTACTCATTAGCTACAACACTGTTAGACACATGTTTCAAATGGGCACATCTGAAGATTTGCGGTTTATAGTGCGGTCGTAACTAGACCACCAAATCAAAATGGCAATAAAACTAATACCATTGTTGTTTTTATTAAGCATTAGTAATGATTCATATTTCATATCTATAAATAATGTGATGATAATAATATTGTGGTTTGACTACGATTTATTGCTGTTTAAAAACTACTTAAAATATGTTGACTCGTGAATTACTGATAAAAACACAGCTTAATCAAATCGAACCCATTATTAATTATTAGCTTTTATTAGAACCCATATTGGCCCTGCCTTGTGGGTCCTGGCCCATTTTATTTAACCGTCCATAAAAAAGCCAGTTTCCCAGCAGTAGGGACATTTAAAAACGGCTGATGCCGATCAGAATACAATTTAACTTACTTGCAGAGTAGCTCGTGATATGAGGAGATTCCCTTCAGCTGATATCAGTACATTATGGTCTTGCTGTAGTGGAACTCCATGCTTCAGCCAGGATATCCTTGGCAGCGGGGCGGCGGGGGGCGGGGTGCAGCGGAGAGTGGCAGCCATTCCTGCTTCTACTGATGTCGGAGTGGGGGATACTGCGAATTGCTTCTTGAGATCTGTGGAAGAAGAGGTAGATGAAGACGGTCTTTTGAGTGAAATGTGAGGCTGTTTTTATTGAGTCGTATTTAAATCATCATTAAACTGTAGCTGACCTACAGGAACAAAAAGTATAGGCAAAGCAACCATACGACGTGCCGTAACTTTTGAAAGGTTTCTTAGTGGTTATTTGTAGCTCAAATTGATAAATTCCCTTTTTATTAAGGATAACGAAGCATCTAAATTCCATATCCCTATAAGAAGTAATGTAGTTTGATTAAAAATCTTTGTAACTATACATCCCTTGAAATATTATTAGATATAACCTTTTAGATACAATATTTAATTTTATCAAAGCTAATACTTAGCGTAATAATATTAGACACGTCTATGAATAAAAAATTCGAGAGTCTAGTTGAAGCACAAATAATATCATAATAATCTGAGTAGATGTCGAGTGGAAGCGAATTGTACCGAGTACTTTTTAGGGTTCCGTAGGCTAATGGCAAAAAACGGAACCCTAGATTCGTCATGTCAGATGTATGTCACAGTCACATTATTCCAAAACTATGAGGATTACACAGATGAAACTTGGTAGGTAGATGTATTCTGTAAACCGCTTTACGGTTTTTACACAAAAATGTGAAACTGTTTTTTTTTATCAAACCTATACGTGTGGGGTATCTATAGATAAGTCTTTAAAAATTACATTGAGGGTTTCTAAAACTATTTTTTTTCAAAGTCAGCCGTTTGAAAGATGTACACTTCCAAAGTGGCAAAATGTGTCCCACCCCCCCTCTCTATCTTTTAAAGTACGAAAGTGAAAAATCTAAAAAAAAGATATGTAGACCTTTATAAAAACTTTCAACAAAAATTAGTTTGAATGAAATATATTTAGCAGTTTCAGAGCCTTAGCACATTTTCCAAAACCGCAAATATTACTTTGTCATTCATACAGACACTATGAGAAACAAAGTTATTTTTGCAGACGAAAAATTATAGTGGCATTTTGGGTAGGTGTATTTAATAATAATAATAGTAGAAACTTTATTGTACACGATACAAAAACAAACACATACAGAGAAAATTATAAAAAAGAGGAACAAACAATAGGCGGACTTATTGCTACATAGCAATCTCTTCCAATTTTTAAGATTTATAAGGGAGGGAATTATTTAAATCCAGCAATCTCGTCCGCTGTCACATTTTTGTGATTTTCTAATCGAGAGTAGATTGCCCAAATTGTATATTTATTCATACTGCAATCATTTTTTTGTGTCCAGCCCGCATTAAACCTATAATAGGCCACAATCAAGATGTCAATAACAATTTATACAATGACGGGCACAAAAATAATCTGTAGGTCTTGAACTAATTCAATAATTGTCGTGTCAATAATGGGAGTGTTCCTAGTCTGTTGCATAACGTTTGTAGTTGCACTTAAATTATAAGAGCAAGCGATATTGCTGTCATATTCAGATTACAAAATGTTCATAAAGAAAAAAAAATGTAATATCATTCTCATTATTTTATTCTAGTTTACAAAATAAATGGTTTTTCTTTCTTTCTTTATTTAATAGTTAGCCGTCGCTCTTTATAAACGAGCGTATTACTTACTGGAAAGTTACTATTTGGCAATTTAAATTACATTGATTGGTTACAAAATAATTATAGGGCCAAGTAGGTCTTATTAACTTCTCAGGCATCGAGTTATGAGGCACCATAGATAATTGTTCTGTGGAAACCGGTGTCCTGCTAGGAAATGGAAGTAATACCTCAAAGTAGTTTAAAGTGATTGTTTGGTTAATTAGTTATTTCTATGCAAGGCTGGAAAGTTGGATTTCGCGGTGAGTTACTTATATTGTAATTCGAGGATTCGAAGATTACTTACTTAAACAATTATAATACTTTATTTATTACAATACTTTTCTAATAAAATTTAATTTTAACATACCCTAGGCTAAACCTAACACACCGCATAAAATATAAATATTAACCTCAATAACTTTTTGAGGTCAAAGCGATTAGAGGAAAAAATTCTTCTGTCGATCTTATTATATGAAGCGAATTATTTGTATCGGCTGCCATTTTTTTTGTTCCACACGCTAGACGACGTCTTCTCACGTCACTCTTAATAAAAAAGTAACGAGATCGTTGATTACGCAATTTGGGATCGCGACAGTCTCGTCCCACTATAATTGCTTTTCATTAACCAATTAACGATGTTTTGGCAGTTTCGAAGTACATATACACACAACGTCAATAGATTTTGAGCTTAATATCCAATATGCTAAAGATAAACTTCGATTGGAGAAATTTTACAATTTTGAAATGTGTACTTATGCTATATGACGTCTAAAACTTGCTAACGAGTTTTAGTTGAGAACTTTTAGTTTAATCATTCTGTAATTAAAGTGAAAGTCATTGTGACATTCTTTATTCGAGTTTAGATCTATGATGCTAATGATGATGATGGATTAATAAATTACTTAATTACTTTCATAACACTTAAGCTTCAAATTCACCAAATTGTGCTGTCATTATTATCGAATCAACTAAACGATATTGACGTTATTTGTCCGTATATTTCCATTTCCCTAGAAGGGTTCTTACAAAAGTTTCCTTAAAATCTAAGTCAAACTGAAAGCAATCAGGAAAACTCCGAGGAAAAGAATCTCGCTTAAAAATTTAAAGGAAAGGTTTCGTAAAAATAAATCCTTTCGCCCGCCAACTTTATTCGAAGTGCGATGTTTTGAAAACTTTTTGGAAAGCGAAACCTCCTCGTGGAAAACTAATATTCCGTTCGGGTTGGTAAATGAACGTTGCTGGAATGTTGCAGAAGTGTGGTATAAATCGAGTGTGGACACAATTACTCTCCAGTAAAGCTTACGAGAGCTTTTGTATGCTTTATCGATAGGTTGCTATTGAAGCGCTGGACTCTATTAGAACTGTATTGACTATTTCATTGTTGACTTCTATTGGTATTTTCTTTACTCAATTCGATTTTAAAATGAGATTTTATTTGTCTATTATTCTAGCGTCATTGTTAGCTTTAAAAGATATATTTGCAAATTTCAATAAAAGAGTAAAATGAAATATAGCAATCGTGCTTCAAAAGCCGTTGGTCCCGACTTCATTTGCTGTCGCTAACACTCACTAACCTGCCTTGGGGTCATGTGGCCTATACTCCTTATCCCTCCATGCAGAAGGCTCCAGCAGTGGGGACATTAAAATGGCAGATGATGATATAATAATGTTCACACCGTCACCATTTTTTAAATGTACGCAATGGCCACAAATACCACCATCGTCATCCCACCAGGCCGGCCCAATGCGGATTGTGAGTTAAAACGACTGCAAATACAGCGGGGACCAACAGCGTAACGCACCTTAGGAAGCACGGAGGACTTCGGGTAAATTTTTGGTCACCCACCCCATGACCGACAATTGCGAAAGAGCGCAAACCACTGCACCACCGAGCTTTTCCATAATATTCCATTAAGACCTTTACAAATTCACACATTTTAGCAGAGTTTAAATAAAATTTTTAGTCGTTTTTTCTCTCGATTTCTGTTTCAGCTGCTTCCATGCAAAAAGTTGTTTGTAATTACAAATGGTTTAGAGGTTTTGAGTAGGAAAACATAAAATAACGTTGTACATGCGAGTATTAAATAGTACATAATGTTTACTCAAACATCTTTCGTTTCGTAGTTGCGAAACGCAAGTTCCGGTGCAGAGAGAGCGCAATAAATCTGGTGCAGCTCGCTCCATTACCCGCGCCAGTGTTTGGTTTATTGATAGTTTCTGCTGAGGGCGCGCTGACAGCGACAAATCCTATTGTCTGGGCGTTACATACAACTGGTAGTACAACATTGACATTAAGTCAATACTATTTTTTAAGGGAATAGCGTCATCATCATCCGTTTTAGGACGCCCAGTGCTGGGAATAATTCTTGAGTTTAATTTAGTATTGTCATCAAGTGCGAGTCCAACACGCACATGAAGGGTTCCGTCTCTCACTCAAGGTTGCCTGGAAGATATTGCTATGTAGCAATAAGGCCGCCTATTGTGTGTTCTTCTTTTTGTCAATTTCTCTGTATGTGTTTGTTTTTGTATCGTGTGCATTAAAGTTTATATTATTATTATATTGAATTAGGTATTCATTTGACTACCGATTACCTACACCTACCCAAAATGCCACTATAATTTGCTCTGCTGAAATAACTTTGTTTTTCATAGTGTTTGTAAGAATGACAAAGTTATATTTTTGTTTAGGAAAATGTGCTATAGCTCTGAAACTGGTAAATATATTTCGTTCAAACTATTTCTTTTTTCCAATCCATATCCGAGTAAAGTCACGAATGTTATTAATGATAAACCTAAAAGGTATTTACTAAGTCGACTCGTAATTCATGAAGGCACAAAAATATGCTGGTCTGTACCGGCACAAATGATCAGAAGTTTGATCAGAAGAGATGACCTCAACTTAGCAACTGTAAATAGCTGCAATGATATCGTCTAATATCCAGCGTAGGACATCCATTACGTTAAAAGTTCAAACTACCTCCCTACATATTTCTACTATTAGTCCAGCCCTCGTTGTTATTAATAAAATAGCCTCGCGTACAATTAATTACATCCAAAGTAGCTGTTAGCTGTTTCACTTCCTCATTAAGCTCTGATAATATCAGCAACATCATAATCGCTATCACCAACAGGTGTCTATCTATCTGATAGTAGCCATATCACCCCTGTTTCACAAACAAAAGCCCAACACAGCTGCAATGACAACACCGAATGAGAAACGTCATAAAACGTAATTCTTATTATGATAAACGGTAGATTCTCCCACAACAAAAATTGTGTTTTAGAACTTTACTGAGGAACTTTAAAACGGCTGATGGGCGTAAATGATAAGTGTTTGGTGAATCCGGCGGCGGAGTTCGTGTGCCCATAAATTACTGAGCACGTTTCATTTCCTGCAAGATATTCGTACCTAGAACACCCCTTATGTAGAAGTCCCGGAAGCGGTTGGATATAAAGCCTTTAAATTTGGGAGTTTTCTGCCATGGAGCTTGGAAACTTCGCGCTTCGTCTAGATTTGCCTAATTACTGGTCATCACAATTTTATTTAATTCTCATGAAAACCAGTTATCCAACCACCAATTATTATAAATATGGTGCTTTCATGAACTTTTTATTAAGATGTTTTATTTTCATAAAAAAAAAATACGAAATTGTAAATAGCGGTAAACTAATGGGTTTTAGAAAGTAGTAGATACTTCACACCTTAAGTGTTTCACTCTCACTAGCGCAATTTGAATGGTTCAATGAAAGAAAGCATTTACGTGATTGTAAATTCATCGATTTCATGAACTCTGTTTCAAACACCTATACCTACTGAGTTATATGAAGGCAGAATTTCATACAAAGTTACTTGTTACTTAATCCAAAATAGTATCATAAAAACATCTAGAGAAGCACGTTTTATATCCGTGTTTCCAAAATTATAGTCCGGATACACTGTGCGGATTTGTTGGCAGTTAACATTGAATTATTTTATAGTGGCGCGGTGGGCGCTACGTGTTCCCGGCATTTTCATATTATTACGATTTATTCAGCACCGTATTTCTAGAGGGTTAGACCAATTTATTTCTCAATTCGGTATGGATTACATCTTAAACGTTTTCGAAAATAACCATCTTTATTCTTGTTTGGACTGATGAAGTTGATAAATCATTTCCGAGCACGATATGTTGCAGAACTTACATTTATCAAGCCTCGTTAATGTCAGTCAAAAGTGTACTGGGTAAAGATTTATAACGTCCAACATGTAATGGAGAATAAAAGTCACTGCACGTTCATCTAAAACAAGAGCTGGATAAAAATACTGCACTATTAAATACTTATATTTAGCCACCAAATCACTTAGTTGATCCTTAAGCAACTTCTTCATTGGATGTAGACATGAAAACATCTCATTCTAAAGGTGCTTCCGTAAATCTTGTACCAGTAAACTTACTAGTGACACTTTTACGTTCACTTACAATTCCTTATGTAGATGCTTGAGTATCATCATTAATAGGTACATAGACTTTGTGAGTGTATTTCAAGCTCTGGGGGCACAATTAAAACTGTCAGGATGGAAATTTAGAGCGTTTGTATTACACACGGTTGGTTCGCAATTAGGACAAAGTGGGGATGTCTCCGTCGCTTCTGTTTCGTGTATATTTAGACATTTATGAGTTTCAACTGAGTGTGTTTGTTCTGAGACTGGATTTCACTTGGTTTTGAATTCTTGTTTTGTTTGAATGCTCTTAAGGCTGCCAAACTAAGTTACGGCGAGAGATGTAGTTTATTATTCGTAACTTATATATTTTATTGCAGTTTACGAGGATTGATATAAATTTTAACCACGGACTAAAACTTTGGAATCCTCCCTGCCTGCTATAAACACCATTCGAATTGTTTCTACATTAATGAGTCTATTTCACTAAATTGAACTATTAACGGACCGTCCCTGTTCGTCCTAAGTAACACCAACTATTGTGAGGGATAAGTAACTGCCATCCCATGCTCTAACTAAGCTCCCATTGTCCCCGAAGTCCTGTGACGTCACAGCTAATCGTGATTGCGCAACCCAACGTCATAAATCCGAGAAACGGCCAGACCGACGTTTATTTAATATGTACCGAAGATTTACCTCTTGCGACCATTGAATTAAATCGAGCTGCTGTAATGGCACGTAATATAACGAACAATAATATAAACGGTGCTTTACGTCTTCCAGTGACATGATTTATTTGTATTGCCCTTGATTGCAATAAACTGTTATTGTAAAATATAGTCAATGTTGTTTTGTTGGAATAAACATTTTCAACTGATCATTATTTACAAATTATGCGAGTTGATTTTATTATCTTTTTATAGTGTTTCATATTGCTGAACTGTGCCTATGCAAAAAGTGATCCTACGATTACTATTCGTCTGTAGTATACAGCGTAGAAACTCAATCAGTGCTATATCTTTACTGATAGAATCATAACGATATTCTAAAATGAGATTAATGAACCATATCTCAAAGATCACATAGTTAATAAAACTGATATACTGACATAATAAAACTAAATAATCTTGTAGAGGAACTCTATTTCATCGCTGGCACTGTTGCTAGTAAGAAACAAGCTCGATCTGGGTTACTCTAAAACTGTCTACGGAAACTCAAATTATGACTTTTGGAGAAATGCTCCACGCGCCAAGACCGGAAGAGATTTTTTAGCTGCGGCCATTATTAATTGGTTTCATCTTCTCTTTTTAATGATAGCGACGAATGGTTAGCGACAAAATTGATATTATTTAAGATAAAATTATATGATGAACAGAAAATATTGATTCAACAAAATCTATAACTACAATATTATCGTATAATGATTCGCATCCGCTTTATTCAAATTAGTCACTTGAAACTTGCATAAATCAAAACATGCAATATTGTTCCCATTCCGGTTGGTTGTGGATAAAGTTTCAGAGCATAGTGCAATTTATTGACGTCTGTTTTACCTTCTGAAAGTTATTGCGATCTCTAGAGACTTGTTAGTTTGGAACTATCATTTGTGATAGTCTAGGGAACAATCTTCATCAAATCTGTATCGATTTGATGGTTAGAACTTCTCCTGTTTATTCTTTACAATTGTACGCGTTGTCGTTGTGAGCTTTATGATAACGAACGAATGAAATGAAATGGGTAAATTCCATCGCGCAATCGCCATATCCCCGGAATCGTTAAGCGTGAAAAACTAATTTGAAATTCAAAAGCACTCACATGCTAATTCGACGACAGCCGGCTGACTCCTGATGTCACCCCTGCTACTCCAAGCGTTACACGTGCACGTGAACCGATCCTCGGCGAAGTACTCTTCAAGCTGATCCCTAGTCACGTTACATTCCGCTTCGACAATCCTCACACCGTTTTGCGGATCCACAAACTCAAACTGAGTACTAGCAACCGACCGCACACCATTACACTTAAAGTACACTTGTAACGCGTTCGCTGCTCGGCATCTTAACGTGGCAGGTTTATTCCTAACCACAAAAGCATGCTGTGGCTCTAATAAGAACATTGGTAGATCGTCTGTCGAACTTTGTAGATGATCGCCTGATAAAGAAGGAAGTTCATCTACGTCGTCTCTGTTTTCGTGATCTTCTTCTTTATTAGTTTCATGGTCATAGTCTTCTTCTAGATAATCTCTGTGGTGAGGCGGAGGGTGGTTCTTTTCTGAGTTGTATGGGTCTAACGCTTCGACACCAGCGGGGTGAGCGTACTCTGGCCGTAGCGGAATTGGTGGCGTCGGTGCCGCAGTGTTCTGCTCCAGTTCTGTTGTGTTTGACACATCTGTAACAAAGAAAATAATAATATATACCGTGCAATTTTTTTATTGACCCAAGCTTAAGGGGAAGGTCATGTTAAGTGTTAAGAATAAAATGAATAAGGAATTTTATTTTTTAAAAATACTTTTATTTTTTAATAAGTTTTGTTTTTATAACTTATCGTCAATCATTCGGATATAAAACCCAAACAAAGGCAAAAATAAAAAAATAAAAGCAAAAATAAATTAAATAAGTAAAAATACTAAAACAGCTGATCGCCGACGCGGTAGGTGCGCGCGCGGTTATTAGCTCACGGCGCGACCTGTGTTGACCTCGCACAACCACACGCTCTCCTATGCCCTCTGATTACCGATCCATTTCTACAACTGAGACGAGACAAGCAAAATGAAAGAATTTTTCAAACGAGTTAATGAATAAATAAACGTCTGTTGATAAAACCAACTTACGATTACGGTCACATCACAGTACCAACCGTACTACCTACTGTTATTTTCTCGGAAAGTTATTACCAATTTTTTATTTTGTCAAAACAATGTAATCGTTGATTTTTCGGATACTTATTAAAACGTAACCCAAATAGTCAAACAAAACCACTGTTTGCAACTTCTAACTTAACGATCTCACTGCCTACCTACTGTTACTTAAGCGGGAAAGTTGCGTTTTATCTTAAACCAACATCAGCAAAAAAAATTATAATTACAAACGACTTTCAAGATAAAATAGAAATACCAATTTAAAATCTAAACTGTGTAGGTTCAGTTTAAATACTTACATACTTAATGTCGAACGAGTCTCCTTCAACACTTTCATTAATAACACTAGAAAGGTGATAACTTTCCATCACACTTAACAGGCTTTGGAATGACGAACTAATGCAATAATAACTAAATCATGACTTTTTTTCCCTGAATAACGTTATCATTTTAGAATTCTTAGGTTATCTTGAAATAAGTAGTTTAAACACGAAAAAATGAAACAGCTCTCAAAATTGTGCGATGCTCGACTCGTACACCAAACCAAACCTTTCATGATAGAGGTGCACCGCAGCTCTAAGCACTTCATTGCTTTCCCGATAACAAATGACCATCTCCAGGTACTCCTGGTTGGTATACCGACGAGGCATGTTTATGTTTGAAAACGCGCGCGACAAGCAAGAGTAACATGCAAATGCAAACTGAATAAATAAAATCAGAGCGCGATATAATTATTTTTATTCTGTGCTTTAGGCCTAGTTCACACTAAGTACATCTTAAGTTTTGGCCCGCACTGTTCATTCAACTCATATCGAATTGAATAAATATCAAATCAACAAAGTATTTTTTTTTATCAGTAAAAAATTAATTGCTTACTACGAATAGAAATTAACTTTTAGGGCAGAGTTTTAGTTCTTCTACTAGTATCGTATTCTTCTTTAACTATGATTCTCTAGGGCGGATAGCCGGATAGTGATAAGTAAAATAGGTACCTAAGAAAAGTAAAAAAAACAACTATCAAAAATTTACTAAATGCAGATAGCATTGCGATATACTCACATGTTTTTTTAAACGAAAATTATTATTATTAGATATTTCATCCAGTGGCTGTGTCCACGTGGTTCTGTTTCAATGGGGGAAAGTATTCTTTGTCCCTAGTCCGACTTTGGATAATGGTCTGCAAATTGCAAATTGAGCAACAAAAACAAACCCATTACTTTTGCTTAAATCCTACTAATATTATAAATGCAAAAGTATGTCAGTTTGTTGGTTTGTTACTCTTTCACGCTAAGATTTCTTTTAGCGTGAAAGAGTAACAAAAGTTAAATTTGGCACAGAGATAGTAGAACATAGGATATTTATATCCCGATATTTGCACGGGAACGAAAACGACGCAGATGAAACCGCGGGCGGCCGCTTGTGTCTTATAATGTCTATCAATAAATTATTTTATTTTCGAGATTGAACTTTAGTAAGTAAAGTTGAATTACAGAATTTACACAGTTCATCGAAAAGTATGTATGCACCCTTATTAGAACGGTCATTTTTGATCACTGTGGTACTTTGACACAAAGTCATGCCGCCGCCCCGTGCCGCCTTTCGGCAGGCGCACCGGCAAAACGCAAAGAATCAGTACACCTACACTGCATTATGATTAACGATTGAAAGTTTTAATTTCGCTATGACTTTTAGAAGAGAACATGAATGCATCTTACTTATAATTTTTTTATGCGTACCATTATTGAAATAAAACATTATTTAAGTAATTAATCGCGTTTTGTTTAAAAAAAACAGTGTGTTTAAATGCTGTACCTATTTTTGTTGATGAATTCAAATTAAATTAAACTTATTTAAAATATTCCTTGGAAGTATGGTGCCAATTCTGGACCCACCCTTTTTTATTTAATAGGATGAAGCTAGTTTTGGACCCACCCTCAAACAGCTACGTGGGTAATATACGGGCTCTGGGCTTTCATAACAAATAATTTTGTTATGAAAGTTACTTGCTGCTAAGTTTCAAATCTTAGTCCGTTCAAATTTATTATTTATTAAGCATGTCAGTTTATTGGAATTTTGTACACACAAGCGCAAGTTTAATCAGGTATTTGTGGACCGTCAATTTAGACAACAATTCTGGCGGCAGGCATTTATGCGCGGGAGCGCTAGCACCGGGTATGCTAGATTATTCGTTTTGTATGTCTTTGGTTTTATTTAAATCTTACTTTTAAACTACTACTAAAGAATCCAGGTTTTTGTTATTTTATGAAATAACAATACACTCAAAAAGAAGTATCTGACGACGTGTCACATAGCTATTGAAGGGTAGGCTCAGCGTTTATGCAAATCGTTGAATAGTTTTTTATTATTACTTTGATTAAAAACATGTATCCAAACACTAAAACACCAATTTGCTATTTAAATGTATTATAAACTTGTGAGCATTTTAATCCGTAACAGTAATTTTATTTCAGTATCGCAGCTGCCTGCCTAGGTACTATTAGTTTATAGTAAAAAAGGGCGAAATGTATTTATTAAATGTTACAATAGTCTGTAGGTGTACCATTTGAGCGGAAGAATTGCTAAGAAACGGAGCGGCACGATACGATTTATGTACCTACTCGCGTCCGTCGCTGGCGCTTGCTTGTATGCATCCTAGATTCCTGTACGTAACTTCTAAGCACATCAAGAGTAAATAAAAAAAATATAGGATTTTGAGAATAATGCCGAAATTGATGGACAGTTTACATACACTGTTTATTTACCTTAAACACCAGGTTAGCTGCTTGTAAGTACTTACATTCAGGTTTTTTTTATAAAATTTAAACAAACGTTTGAACTTTTACGGGGTTCGTCTCAGTTGTAGAAATGGATCGGTAGTCAGAAAGCACATGCGAGCGTGTGGTTGTGCGGGGTCGACACAGGTCGCGTCGCGGGCTAGTGACCGTGCGAGCACCTACCGCGCCGGCGATCAGCTGTTTTAGTATTTTTACCTATTTAATTTGTTTTTTGCTTTTATTTTTTCATTTTTGGTGTTGTTTGGGTATTATACCCGAATGATTGTCGGTATAATATAAAAATAAAAATTATTAAAAAATTAAAATATTTTTAAAAAATAAAATTCCTTATTCATTTTATTCTAAACACTTAACATGACCTTCCCCTTAAGCTTGGGTCAATAAAAAAATTGCACGGTATATATACCAATATCAAGTTACTATCCGGATCATGCTAGTACATTTACATAGATATAAATAATTATCTAGCGTCAATTAGATATGTAGATTAAAACTAAGCAATCTAGTTTAACATTATGTGTTTATGTAAATTACAGTAATTTTGTTAACTGCAGAGTGTCATATTGATTGAAAAGTTACTAGGAGACATTTATAGTATCACCTTAAAAGCTTGATTAAATCTTAAACTAAAAGGCGCCAGTGATTACTTGTGAATGTTGCATTAACGAGGTTTAGTCACCGAGCGCTTATGAAACGAGATATAAATGTTAATAAGACTAATAGCTCCGCTGTTATTTAAGCTCTTCTAATTGTGGAGCTTTGAAATATAGCGCGTCGTTGGAAATAAACTGCGACTGTCATAATAACATGTACCCCACGGGCCCGCCATCGATTTCTCTAAAGTCCACACCTGGTTTGACGCCTCACTCGCGCCTATTTACACGCAAAACACAGATATTTGGATACCGTACACCCTACTTCCCAAAACTGATTACTGGCAACGTGAATTCATCTATGCGTGTAAGTGATAAAGTCGGAAATGTATCGCGTGCCAAATTTTAAGATCCCTTGTCAGAATTTCGCTCAGAAATTGCTATCAACGCATCAGTGTATGTTACTACTCCAACAGTGTTGACAGTTATACCTCTAGGAGCGTTATTATTCGAAGAGAGGAGCACAAAAATAAACCGCAAGTCGCGTGAAGCGCGGATAACTTAATTAGTTTCACTTCCGTTCAGTTTATTTCTATTTCCGATTTGGTGGGGACCGCTATTCCTTCTGGAATCTATTTTTCCTTAATAGGATTTGTTTCGAGGGGTCCTTTTTCTCAGCTATCGGCCCGTGCTAGCCGGCCGGCATATTAAAATCATTAAAATTCCAATTCCGAGGGAGGATTCTCAGGTGTTACTGACCTATATAGGGAAGCGACGGGAAATATTTAAATGGACAGATATTTATTACGATGACAATTCTTATTTCAATGTTTCTTATACAAATTCGGTACGGGAGGCATTTAATTTTCCTGCTTGTATTTCACGGATGATATTAAAAATGAAGTTATGATATTTTGTGATACAAAAAGCAAATAAAAAGATGTGGGTTATTTTGCTCGAAATATACTTTAAAGACAATTTAATAATAATAGTACATTGTTTCCATTGTGTAATATATGTTAAGATAATTATACCTATTTGCTGTGTTACTACGTTATGGCAAAAGGGAGAGGATAATTATTTTGTCCAAAGACCATGGCAAGCGTTTCATTACACAGTGTTTATTATCATAACCAACTACTATTATCATTTAATTGTGTAATCGTTCTCATGAGCCGTCGATTTTAATTGGTTTCAGCGCCCAAGATTTATTTAATAACAGGTTCCGATGGTGTAGTTTGTCGCTATCGCCTCAACGTACAGAACACTCAACGAAACGCTTTATCTGAATTTAATTAACGTACAGCGATCATTTCGTATTATCTCCAACTGTCTTATTGAGAGTTTCTTTTACGTTTTCGAGTGTTTCGTATCGACGTTCTCGTAATTTGGGTCGTCCCTTATAACGAGTGAAGTGTTCACGCTTTTTAAAGTGTTATCTTAGCACATGACGAAAGTCCATTTAGAGGTACTGTTACAAGAAGCGCGACTAACGCGAGCGCTTGTCACGATGCAATTCTTAAGTAGAAGAAGCGATGTACTTGGTACACGGTAAAACGCCCTGTTAATCAATCACTATAGGTTTTTTACTTTCGAAACGTTATCAAACTGAGCGATGACCTTTATGTCATAACTCAAATACTGACTGTTTATCTCGATTTAAATTGTACTGTCTTTATTGAGACAGACCATTGGACAGATGAGGTGTTTTCTTAGTTTTAAAATACCGAGCTAGCATCACAACAGTCACGCGCCAAGGAAATCACAAAATTAATGTAAATGGAGAAATGCCTTATCGCCACGACTCAGAGTGAAATATGTTTGGCCTGATGAATGTTCGGATTCCTGAGGCGACTACTAACGAGACTAAAAACAAACTGAAAACTCATCGAATTGGCGTCATCCCGTCGTTAGAAGTTTGAAAGGGGCCGCCTTCTGTCATTTTGTCTGGTATTCGAATAATTAGGAGTCGGAACACTTTATTGATGGGCTATCTTTAATCAATGCCCGGAGAGGATTCTTGGGCTAGCGTTTGTAGGCGAACGTCTTTTCATTGAAGGCTCAATTGATAGTGCTATTATCTTATTAACGATAGTAATCTTGTGTCTCTTGGTCCGTACTGAAATTGGTTTCTAGGTCGTTATCATTGCAACTAGCAGAATGACTAAATTTTTTAAATACATTACTTATCCAATTATAGCTTAGCATTTTAACTTCAATAACGCAATTGGAACTGCCAAAAAGCTGATGTATAATTAAGTAATATTATTAAAAAGTCTACAAAACTAAAAACAATATATACAATACTTATAATATAGGTGAACTTTCATCATGATGAAAAACGTAAATCTTAATGAAACATTTAACATTCCAATGAAGAGCGAGATATAGTAATGGATCATGAAATACCAGATAAAGCCCGAATGAAGGGGCTGTAAAAAAATATAAAGCTTGTGGCTCACACATTTTTATCAGTGAAGCATAACACATGCCCAATAACATCCACTAAGTGGTTCTCGTACCACGAATATAACCCTCGGAGAATCTAATGGTTTAGATATCGGGCATTAAACCCGTCTGTTTTTTGAGTGCTCGATAAACCTTCATAAGTTTATAAGAGCATCGTATAAATAAATCAGCGGAACGGAATACGTGAGTTCTGATAAATCTGTTCGTGAGAGTTGTAATAAAACATTCAGGCGATGCTTTCGCATCCGTTGAAACGAAGACGATTCTCGGTCTTGATGCAGTTTACTCGTAAATGCACTTAAGTTCGAGGGATGCATAAAAAGATGCAGTCGATCTAGTTAATGGCGATGTGGGAGGCTCGCTGTAGTTGCTGCGAGTGAATCAAATGTGAGACACGTGGCGTCGACTACACACTTGGTAATGTATTTTGTGACTGTCACAACGACAGGCTGTCTTTCGATGTTTCAGTTGATCAGAATTTTCAACAACTATAACAATGCTTTGGTGCGATTATAAGAAAAATTTTCATTACAAAATACAGAATTCTATTAACTATTAAAGTAAGTAATCTTCTTCATTAACCTGTTACAAACAGTGAAAATACGTAAATCAGAAGGAAGTATACTTACACATATTTATTTCTCTAAAAAATTTAAGTTACCAGTGAGTAATAATTGTCGTACCAGTGAGTAATAATTGTCGTATCTTATTATCACTGAATTTATTATAATATTTATATTATAATAACCACCCAAATTAACAAAAAGTCCCCAATATTTCTAATTATTTCTTAAATTATGAAAAATTCAAGTACAATACAAATCAGTACCTATCTAATAAAAATAATAAATACAATAATAAAAAACACTAATCAAAACACGGCTGACTGATCTTTAGCGAAGACTATATCCCAAAGTAATAAATTACATTTAATATCGTTGTTACTCGAGACCAGTCACAGTAATTCAAAACAAATTTGATTCACTCAAACGTAAAAAGCCCAAGGCTCTCCAGATTGATACAATGCAGTTACAAGGTGCAAAAAGCTTTTCTAAAATTATCACAGGCCGCCTTTGAAATCGCCGGCGCATTCTCACCCCTGTTGCAGAAAAACATAAAGGCCGACCACAGACACAAAAAATAGTCAAGTAAGAATCGCCATCGATACTTAAATTGCTATTCGTTAAAATACTTTTCAATTTTAATCTAACTGTGGTGATTCATAATCAATCAAAGTCAGAAAAATCAGTGAGCGAAAAGGTCGTTTACACAATTTTGTAGATGTTTAAGTAGATATATCGTTTTAGTTGAGTAATTGGTGATCTGACATTGAAAAGCAGATTAATACAAAGATACTTGAAGCTCACGTTAATGAATGAAACTCCATAGTAGCAGCAACCAATTTAGAAGATATTGATTTGCTTCTTTTTGAAGTAATATCTAAATGTTTCAAATTTATAATAATGACCTATTTTATTTTCTAAGAAATAAAAACTCTATGCAACACATTTGTAAAAATATGAATGTAAAAACTAGAGCAACCACAACAATTCGCTTACGGAACCCCACAAAAGCAAACATCGACCACACCTACAAAAACTGCTTGAATAGCCACCTTTACACTGGAAATGTAACACGATACATTCAAAGAGTCGACGAGTGCCAGTCAAGAGGTTCCCAAACAAGATAATCCCTTTGTTAGTCGAGTTATAATGGCGTCTCCTGGGAGTCCTACGCTATTATTTTGTCTTCCATTCACGGCAGCAGCTGTGAGGTGTGCTTGAGAGCCCGTTTCCTATTACAACCTAAATGGAAGTTCAATTTTGCAGTGTAGGAAATCATTACCAAAAGAATGGAACGGGGACTTCCTTCGAAACTAGTATGTATTAAAAACAATTTTTTGGAGCTTCAAATTATATTTCCAAATCCTGGTGGAATTCAAAGTTGGAAAATAAAAAAATAATATTTGTTCTTCTGCACGAATTACCAAAGTAAATTCCGTTTAATGAAGACGATAAAAACGAAATTAAGACCCATTTGATATTCTAGAAGCACTTGTAAGTTTGCAGTAGGTACGCAGTGCAGCGCCCGAAACTGGGTCACGCTCACAAACTTGCTAAATTCCTTTGGAAAAGCTTACTCTAGTAACGTTTGAACTTTGAAAAATGAACTAGAATAATTATGTTAGCTATTTTAGTTTAGTTTTCTGAATTGTTTATGATATAATAAATGAGGTTAGTTATGAAACTTTTACCTAGTTTCGTTTATTTAAAAATTTATCTGACAATTTCTGAGAAACTGGAGTATCTAAACAAGGTGCTATTCAAATGTTTATAACGGAATAAATTCGGATCCACGGAATAATTTATTCAAATGATTCGCTGAGCTCATTACTTTATTTAACAAACCATGCAAAAATCAGCTACTGAGATGCAGTAATTTAAACTTGGGATTTCAACCGTAGATACTTTAATCAGCCTATTAATATGTTGAAGTCAATATTAAAGTTTGTTTCCAATGTTTTCCAAGCTGAGGGCCACGTGTGGCGTCCTAGTTTACATGCTAATTGTATCATTCATGTGTGAGATACTTCCCATAAACAATGAGGCTCTATATTGCTTCGTGAGTGTGTAATAGCTTTTCTATGGGTATTGACGAACATTTTAATGGGATTGTCGTGTTTGGAAGTAGCACTTAGATCGTGACAAGCCAAGTTTTTTGCTTGCGCTCTTGTATCGCCCTTTTTATCTTCACTCAAAGTTTTTTCTTCATCGCTTCGAGTTTCAACCGAGTTGGCGACGACAGTCACCTTTTTTGTCAAGCTCATCCAGTTATCTGATTCGAGATTAGGTGCAAAGTCTCTTAGGCCTTATCTTTCTTGGGGCTTTCATTTTTTGGGCTGATGAAATATTTTAATTTCGCTTTTTATGCTAGGGCGTAAGTAATTATGCGCGCGTAAAAAGCTGTTGGTTTAGGGCGGAATTTATTTTGCTTGAGATTGAAAGGGTCACTGCTAAATTCAGAGTAACGTGTTTGTTTATTTTGTTCTCCTAAAATTCTTTTATTTGTTTATTTAGGTAAAACCTCTGCCAGTTGTACGAATTTTGTACCTTGTTTTTGATAATGTAATTCTGTAGTTATCTTTGTTCCGTTTCATAGAATAACTTAGGTTGGTGATTTCTTTTCATAGGTTTCTGAACATTTTAAATCTGTTTAATCATTTTGAAAATCTTATACCTGCCGAACGTAGACTTTCTAATAAAAAAAAGCGACATCCATCGCAATTGTAATAAAATGTTCCGCGTTGAACATTCCATTCTCTGTGTTTAAACAGCGTCTCGCAAGCGTTACGTTCAATTGTTTTAATCAAACCGGTAAAGAATTTTACTGCCATTTACATTCTCATTGCATTATTGACGGAATACTATGGTTTAATGCCTTTGCCTAATTAAAGAACGTGAACTCACCATGTTTGCTGTCAGCGGCGACTGCGACCACCCATAGCACGAGGAGCACGGTCCCCCCTCGCGCCATACTTCACATGCGTGCGCGCATCACCTAAAACAATGCCTTGTTTGAGTATGTGAAAGCCAATGTTTGTACAGTTTCGAGGGCATAGTTGAAATGGTAGAATTGTGGTATGACAATTCAAAAGCTCAACGTAAAGCTTAAGGATCAGGTACACTAGTCAAATTAGTATAACCTTTTAAATATTGTTAAAAGAAAAATTGATTTGACTCGACTAGATGAAAAGAAATCTAACTTGGAAAAAAGTGATTATAAATATGACAATGATAATTATAGAAAAGAAAATCTCGTTAGTTAAAACACAAAACAAACTAACACGCAAACTAAACAATTAAAAACTACGCTAGTTAAAGAGTCTGTTACAAATTTCAAATAACAGAGAGAAATGCTTAAACCTTTATGAAATTACCATAAGTTTAACTATGATTCGTCAAGTTTAAACCAAAGGCTATTAGTCAATGCCGACGTTCGGTGGAACAGAGCATTCTTGTATGCCACCGCACCGTAACTAATAGGCCCTTTAAAATCGTTTTGGGGGAAAAAAATGGTCATATCATGGGCGTGGTTAAATACAGATTTGTATACAGCAAAAGAAGACGACAGAAAATATGAAATAATATCTGGAACCAATTTGATTTAAAACAGATGGCAATGTTTCCGACCGGGGTGACTGTCAAAAATCAAGAAAGAAATATTGAAAAATGCTTAAAAATGATTATGAGAATATTATTCTTTATTATTTTCCGCAGTAATTATATTCTACTTAGAATGAACGCTAAAAAGTAATTTCTTCTAGTCATCGAATAGTTGAGTGGGATAAAGAAAACCAAGAAATGAGTAATTAATTTAAATAATAAGAAATTAAGCAAGTAACAAATAAGCGTGTCGGTATGTAAAGATTATTGTCGTGTGAACAACCAGATGTCACTGGTGTACAAAATATATTGCCTCGCCTTAATCCCAGCTAAGGCTTTAATCTACCGCTAAGTAAATCATTTGATATACATTTAGATTGTAATACAGTAGCACTTACAGCTTTTATGGCGTTAAATCCTTACGATAAGGCTTGTCAAATAGCCGAGCAGTGATTCATTGATAATATTCCACAAATAAAAGATACTAATTAAATGAGCAAACCGCTGAATTACTCTAACAATTAATCAAACACGAAACCGTAGCTGAATTAACTGTAGATTCAACGAAATTTGTTTAACTCCATTCCGTCATTAGCCGAATGAGTCGAGTACACAAACTGGCATCAGCAAATCACTGGATGAGAGTACTATTACCATGCCTTTTAACAAATCCACAATATAGAAAAGTTACCAGAAAGACTTTCTTTCTCACTATAATAGGATAACCTTGTTGAGTCTGTAGGTTTTATTTGTCTCCTTACAGGATTTTATTGACACTGGTTGAAACTCTTTTTCAACAAAACTTTCCTTGTCATTGTTATGTACATTAATTGTAAATAATGTTATAATCATTTTGACATCCGCGACTGAAGGTCACTTTTCAATTTGACTGCTCTGTATGAAATAAAACAGGGAGAAAAACGAGTTTCTTGCCACTTCTTATCGTTACAAGTTCTCCCGCCGTAGGGTTTGTTTCTTTGAGCTTCTTTGACGTTCATAAGTGCTTGTAACAGCCTAGACTGAATAAATGATTTTGAATTTAAAATCAATTCTGCGTGAAAATGCCTGTTATTCGAGAAATAGAATTTTGTTGAGTGGTGTCTCTCTGCTTTTGGTTTGGTACCCGCCGCCGCCTTACATACTTTGTGACGAAACTAAGGGCGAACGCTGAATTCAGTGTCCTTTGTGTTCTTAATTAGTTCCTATAAATATTCCAGGCAAAATAATTGAATGTAAGCCTGTCCCAAAAGGAGGTTTAATTAAAGAGAAGTCTTGAAAGTGAAATATTTTAGCATTAGCCATTATTATTTTGCAAAATCTTTTGAAAAGGCAAGTCTGCAATATTGTTGATTAAAATATGCCATGTGAGCTGTTCTTTTATTAACTTGCAAATAAAATGAGTATATTTTCTTTAGATTATTCACCTAAGCTAATTCAAACTTTAATGTATAAACGTGCCACCTAATTTCAAAAAGTATAAATGAGTTTACCGTAAATTTTTGTTCTGCTTATTATGTACTTGCATATTCAAATCATTTTACCAATTCTTAGGTACTCTTCGTAGTATGTGGAGAAATAACATTTATTTTATCAGTTTTAAAAGCTTTTTCTTTCACAGCCATCGCAAGATGAGTTTTATAGACATTAAAAACATTTAAAAGATCAACCCATTTAACTAATATCCATTTTTATTAACGAACTAAGAATTTGTGAACAATATTGCCCCACTACTATGAGTATTTTGTATGAGACAGCGCTCTGTTGGACAAAAAAATCCCGTTTACTGTACAGTAACTGAACGAAAAATCTTTCTTTCTTTCTATTCATAAGGCTGAAGATCGAAGCGAGCCTCTCCCGGAATCCTCAGCCACTGAGGAACTGACTATCTTATCTTTAATTGCCTGAACACAACAAAGCTGAAAACATTGTTGTTATGGCGTCAGAATTAGATAAGATGGTGGTAGCTAACCAGGCGGACTTAAAAAAGTCCTACCACAAACCAAACTGAATACAATATATACCCCCGCTGGGAATCGAACCCGCGACCCCTGGCTCTAAAACCGGTGGTTGTACTACTAGACCATAGAGATTTAGTGTATCATTTCATCTTGTGGGACTTTTAAAATGTGATTAAGAGAGCAAAGTAGCCAGAAACAGGCAACAGCGTCTCCACAAATATTGGGGGCCTACTGCCATCTCTTAGCGTAGTTTCATTTAGATCTTACCTTGCTATTTCGTAGGTGGTCCCTTGGGTGTCGTAAAAGGCGACAAAGGGACTCGGCCTTCAGGAGACGGGCAGCAGCGTCTCCTACAAACTTGGCCATACTGCGATCGCCAACCCGCCTGCCAAGCGTGGCGATTATGGCAAACCCCCCTTTTGGGGGAGGCCTATACCCAGCAGTCACTGCTGGGTATAGGCCTCGGGTGTTATGTGGCTGAGACAACGATACTATTTCGAACTACGAATCTCTTAAAGTAAGCTTGTTTTTTGACGGTAGTTTTGTGACGTCTTCGTTCAATCATCGCCTCCATAGTGTGAAGTGTGTCAAAATGTGACAATTTCAATAAAAACAAAACGTTCTTATGACATGATGGTTTCTAACTGATGATGGTTTGAAAAACCTCTTCTTGGGTTACTAGGCCTATGCCTAACAGCAGCTGACATAAGGATGGTAATGAATTACTTCTTACAGAAGTGAAATAGCCACTCTATTGTATCTCACCAACAATTGAACAAGACTCTACTAACCGTACTAACTGGACAACTGTCTAGCGGTACCAAAGTATCCGGAGTTTACTCTCACAACACTAACAATGCCGGCAAGTCACCGTTTGCTATGAGATACTTTCTTTACTCTAATGACAGTTTGTTTTCTTCGGCAGAACTTAGACTGCCTTTCCACGAAAGCTGTGCAATGCTACATTGCTATAGATGCGTTTTTTATTTTTTTTATTTACCAATCATATTCATCGGTCTATATGTACCGACCTTAGCACTTGGGCTATAGCGTAAAAAATACCTATGGATATGGACATGGGCTTCATTTGACAGCTAAATGATCATATATGGGAATTTTATGAGCTTCAACTGTCAAATAAAGCCCATATCCATACCCAGATTTTTTACGCGGTATGGCCCCTGGTGGAAAACGGTTCAACTAAGCTAAGAAATAATGCGTTTCCCTACTGTCGCTTCATCGCATAGCTCGAGATGCGCATCTACCTCGCACAGTTACCTCGCGCCGACGGCGACGCATTTTCATCTTACTTTTTTTTATGATCGACGGGGAGACTCTTAGCCTTCATCATACCTGATGTTAAGTATTGATAAAACTGAAGATGGAAGCGAGCCTCTCCCGGAATCCTCAATCACCGAAGAACTAGCTGTCTTATCTTTGAAGCCATAACATTGTTGTTATGGCGTCAGATTTAGATAAGATGGTGGTAGCTAGCCAGCCGGACTTACAACAAGTTCTACCACCAACCAAACCGAATACAATATGTACCCCCGCTGGGAACCGAACCCGGTACCCCTGGGTCTGATACCGGTGGTTGTACCACTAGACTAAGCTACTACACTACACTACAAAGCTTAGGTGGACTTTCACCAAATGAAAAAACGCTTAGCGCTAAATAAATTTAAAACATTGCTTTGTCACAGTTTACTTCAAACGAATGATTGAAATGGAATGTCATTTTAAATATGTTTAGGGCTAAATTTATGTTTACTGACAGTTGGTGGTAGTCGCCCTAAGCATCAGTGGAAAATGTCACATAGTTTTGTAGCGTAGCGTTCACATCCTCGCAACATAGCTGCAAAGCACATATCAGTGCAATCGGGAAACTTCCCGGTTGACCAGTAGAATTTTTTTGAGAAACGTTTTCTCGGAAAGCACTAGGTTTAAAGCGATCGCAGTATCGCCTGCCAAGTATGCAGGAGACGATGCTGCCCATCTCCTGAAGGCTGAGTCCCTATAGTCGCCTTTTACGACACCCACGGCATGTGAGGGGGTAGTGTTATTCTAAGCCGACACTACACAGCTAATAATTAATTATTTAAATGAAATAACTCATGACGGTATATTATTTGTGATACAAACTTTTTCTATATATCTTTTACTTTTTTTAGATAAAGCTCATTCAAAAAAGTCAACCGGGAAGTTCCTCGACTGTACAAGTGGACATTTATTGTCAACGTTTTCAACTATCGGATGCTCTACTCATGTCAGTACCGGAAAAATCGCTACATGAAAAAAGACGCTACATGAATAATTAAATTCGCGATCATGAAAGAAAACGATGTGTAAATTCGCTAATATGAAAATAGTTATTTGTTATACAACAGAGCAAAGTCATCTTTTGCTGCGAGTGCTGACTGAGCACAGTGAGTGATTTAAATGCACGAGACATCAGAAAAATTTGCTCTCGTGTTAAACATACAACTTTTCACCTCTACCAGCGAGGTATATATTATTTATTTTAAATATAACGTCTTAAATTAAAAAAAAACAATCAAAGTTGTTATTAAATTTCATTTTTTTTTCTGATTTTATATCTATATCATGCATGCGACCTCATTTTATTTTTATGTTTTATAATTCTTGTCCAACGACATAAAGCTATCTATCTATCCTTTTTGCACATATTAATTTTAAAAGCCTCATCCTTGCCACTCTATTTATTTTTTGGTGTAAGAATTAAAAAAGCGCACTAAAAAAGCGAATTTGCTGCGAGTTTTTACGCGCCAAAAACGCCCTTTTCGTGCTGTAGAGGTGAAAAAATTCTTTTTGTGAAACTTGTCGCATAAATCATTCAGTCGTACTTAGAGTACTGGTGGAAAGGCAGCTTTAAACTAACGACAGTTTCTTTTCTTCGACAGGACTAAAGTTGGCTTTAGACGGTCGCACGCGCAGACCTACGACTTATTGTTTTGTCTCCGATAAAGCGTCGGCTTCCGTCGTGCTCTTATCGGGTTTTTATGAAGCTTACATAGTTTGTGGTGATGGAAACTCGTGTTTCATAACTTTTAGTAGGTCGACAGCAACTACTGAAGATTGATTTACAATGTGCTTGCGTTTAGTTTGTTTAATATGTTGGACGGTGTACGGTTTCTGTGTAGAATTTATTCTTAATCAAGTTAACGTGAAAATAGCGAGTTTTCATGTTTGTTTAAGGTTTCGTGCCTATTTATGAAGAATCTAGCTCTTTTATGGAAGTTTAAATAATAGGTATTTTATGAATCTATACTAAGTTTTCTATACAGTTGTAGAGTCTAAAAGTCGTTCTGTACAGTATCTGTAAAAGATTACTTTCAACAGTCTAGGTATTTTCTATTATGGTTTACGTATGATGAAAAGTTGAAACAATTATCCAATTACCGGTTAATCAACCAACATTATCCAGTACAGGTTTTGATTTCCTGATAAAACTTTAATTAAGTTAAGGCGCTATATGACTGAGGCGAGATAGTAATGAGAAAACGAGTCGCGCGGGAGCTATTCTGATTTTGCAGGTAAGGCGAAAATACCACGAAATCACATTGTACTTTGCGTTATTCCTCTAACCTCTAGAATTTCCTCGTCGCTCCCCTAACTTCTATTCCTATTCCTTTTCCGTGCACGCGGTCCGGCTTTGGAACGCGCTACCAGAGGGTATCAGAAAGGCTCAGACTCGAAAATCCTTTGGTGATCAAGTTAGAAGACATTTCCCTGCTCTTTCTTCCTCCTTCCTAACTTAAAAAAAAAAAGATCTTAATATAATAAATAAATAAATATTTCCATACAATCACACCAATTATCTAGCCCATGTTAAGTATCATGAAGAACTTGTGTTATGGATACTAGATAACGGATAAACATACTTATATACTTTTTTAAATACATACATAATATACATATTAAACACCCAGACCAAGATAAATAGACATGTTCATGCACACAAATATTTGTCTTGTCCGGGGATCGAACCCGGGACCTCTGGCGCAGAAGGTGGGGTTAGTACCCCTGCGCCAAACAGGTCGTCAAACTTATAAACTATCATATATTTTCTCTCTCAGTATCCATCTATTTGTTAATATATACATTTTATTATTTCCTTCTTCGTGCTCCCATTCCCTATTACCTGATTGATCTGTTTTCTTTCACCCTAGGATGCCTGGAAGAGATTGCTATGTAGCAATAAGGCCGCCTATTGTATGTTCGTGTTTTGTACTTTTTTTTTTATCGTGTGCAATAAAGATTTTTATTATTATTTTTAAATCACTTCGTAGTAAATAACTATTAGCGATTAAAGAGAAATGAAACTACAGGATGCTAAATATCCTTAGTGTCTAATAAACCAATTTCCAATAATATAATGTAACCCCAATTGAGACTAATCTTGAAATTTCGTATCTTTTCGAAAATAATAAGTGTCGAGGCAAAATCATAAAATCGTGTTTCTCAAACTTCACAAATCTTAGATAAAGGTATGAAGAAATATGTACCTTAATACCAGATTTATAACATCTCTAACCTTCATACAGTTTAATAAGCAAAAAGTTCGAACTTTTTCCGTATAGCATCTTAAATGTACTTAAACAAAAGCTCATTCAAAAGTCGACCTTACCTTCTAATAGTTAAAACTCTAGTACCTACCTAATCAATTTCATATCACTACCTAACAGTATTAACGGCTTAGTTAGCTTAACATTTCCTATAACAGCTCTAATGGGCACCGTCTCATTGTTATTTGGACTCGGTAACCGATAAAACTTCCGGACTTCGAAGCTTTCGCGGCAACTCGACGTCTTTTGCATATTTAACGAACACTTACGACGTTGGAACATTAGGGTATGTGCTCACGATTCGACATCTTGTATAGGTATTATTAGATCAAAGTTGCTTTAAATTGAAGTGAAGCAAATGTGTAGTTTTTTTTTATTAAATACGGGGAGTCTCTTAGCCTTTATCATACCTGATGTTAAGTATTGATAAAGCTGAAGATGGTAGCGAGCCTCTCCCGGAATCCTCAGTCAATGAGGAACTGGCTATCTCTAATTGCCGGAACACAACAATGCTGAAAACATTGTTGTTATGGCGTCAGACCTAAATAAGATGGTGGTAGCTAGCCAGGCGGACTTACAACAAGTCCTACCACCAACCCGGGACTCCTGGGTCTGATATCGGTGGTTGTACCACTAGACCACAGAGGCGGTTGAATTGGCAGTTTTGTCAATTATCTAAAGTTCATAACTAAGCTATCTACTATCTGTGTACCAAATTTCATCCAAATCTATTTAGTAGTTTTTGAGTTTATTCGTTGCAAACAAACAAACAATCAAATGTTTCTTCTGTATACTAATTAGTATATATAAAAAAGTTTTTTTATTATCGTAATAAATATTGAATCATAATTAACGAAGTACCTATTATTTTGGGAAATAATGTGTTTTGTGAAGACACCCTAGCAAGTAAAAATTCCTGTCTATATTTATTTATTTATTTACACCTCAATGTTCATTAGTATAGAATTTAAAATTAATTAGATGAGTTTATTGCTACTGTAGGTACTGAAAACTTACTTTTATGGCTTGCCTATGTACAAGTATATTGAGTTAGAAAGCTTAAGTTATTAAAGCTCCAAAGCCCTGGCATTACTTTTCTATTGTCATTTATACTTATCTGTCAATGTCCAATTGACAGATACCTACGTATCTTTTAACCGCTGTATCATATTGTTTTTCTGAGGGGAGCTTGTATACTCAGCCTAACATTTGAGTAGTTGAGAAAGTGTCTTAAGACTTTCCGGTGTTCAGATAAATGTATCTGATGTACGGAACCTTGAAGTCTTTTGAGAATTCGTTTATGGTAAACGGGACCATAAATCGATGATGGAAAAGCATCAATACATTATTGAGAATAATTGAAGACTATTTGACTGAGGAAGATTGGTGATCATATTACTACGCTTTCATTGATTCAGTAGACTAATAATAGAATTAATATAAATATGTTTTGTTTGTTTAAAAGAGCTTTATTCTGGTAAATTATTTTTAAGTTGTCACTACTCGTAAGTTAACACATCTGTTTTTTTGCGTTTAATGTAATCTTCAATTTAGACGACCTCCTAGGTAGAGTGGTACGTGCACCGGTTTCCAGGTGTCGCCTACTCTGAAGTCCTGGTTCGAATCCTGGTAGAGGCTAATGTTTGTATAAGGAATACGAGCATTTGTACCTGAGTCATGTACGATTGTATATATTTCTACACAAAAATAATTATATATTTATAATTAGATACCTATATATTGTATTAATATTCGTTACCCTAGTACACAACATAAGACTTACACTAGTACAGTGCTTACTTTGGGGCTAGGTTAATTGGTGTGAGTGTAAGAAATTTTTATTTATTTAATAAAGAAGAAATATTTTTTAGTATCAAAATTAGTGGGAGATATTATTTTGTCGAAATTAATTATCGACTACGCAGACAGCCTGCGGCAAACTTTTTAGACAACCATACGGACACGAAAAATGTAATATTCTATCACTCTTCTTTGGACGGGTTAGAAAGCTTGTATGTAATATAATTAGTTTTTTAATAATTTTTAAAAATTCTGGTTGCTAACACCAATGTATAACTTTAAAACTAAAATATCTATTTTGAAGAACTGGAGATAATATGTAATATTAACCTTATATGTGTGCAAGCTGACAATTATTTAATATTATTACATTACGTGGTACTTCTTCTTTCTTAATTAATGGCGTGCTCGCGTTAAATACGCGAATTTTGCCAATGTCGAGTAAATATATTTTGTAACATATAGAAATTGTACGGTAGATTGAGTTAAAAATGGAGCCTCACAACACGTGTTATTACAAAAAGAACTCGGATGAAACTCCAAATATTATAATATAAAATTACTACATTGAAAGTGACAAGTGACAGCAAGTCAAAAACGAAAGTGACATTTGGGTAAGCGAAATAGTTTAACCATACTGCCACTCAAATTAGATTTTTACTATTTATTTATTTCTCCGTATAATAAAATTTTATTTGACTTATTATTTGCATGTATTTATTATTAATTTTATACTTATAGTCGTCCTCACCTTTAAGAGCCCTGGCAGAATAACAGCGCCTCTGTGTCTCACAGACTGTGTCAGACTGATCACACAGACTGGAATACTTTTATAGTATATTGTATCATGTTGGTGCCCCTGTGTGATCTGTCAAAAAGGCTGTTAAGTTGATTTTATTTTTTTAGACTAGTTCAATTTTATATATTTTTTTTTGCTGTGCCGGTTAACATGGCTTTCAGCCCCACCAAAACGGTACCGACAGAAGACCAGCGCTGGCCAAAAAGCCAAGTATTATGCTGAGTCGATACCGTTTTGGGACAAACCTGTGCCTTTTTTGTTTTTTTTTAATGTATCATTATCGTGTTTGTCTCAAATAAATAAAATTTTCCGTCTTTCTTTCTTATCCTGTCCAACTTTAATGGCACTACACGCTCAATATATATAAACTGAAACAAGTACCTACCTATATTGTAATTATGTACTTTTACGTACATCTACATACTATTTTTTTCTGTTATTGTTTGTTATTGTTGTAGTTATGTAGTAAGAATTTAAAATTTCTTCTTGTTCTTTTATGCTTTATTTTTATCCATGTGCTGTGTATGTCAATAAAATATTTTTCTTTCTTTCTTTCTTCTAATAATAAGAAATTTTGTCCTTATTATATCCACGTTCTTTCACTTCACAATCCCATTATTACGAAAACTTTACGTTTTGTTGCACAACTGGTAAAAACAAAACACTCTGATTTTAACTTGACACAATCATGTCATTATCAAACATAAATGCATTTGACCATCGGACTTTGTCATGTCGTCGGCCTTTCAATGATGTTCTATAAATATTACCTTCGTAGTAAATTGCGTTGAAATCTGTGATGTTACTGCCACACTACCTAACCGCCTACCGTTCATCTACCGCAGTAATTGTGGCATTAAATTACCGCATATATTACGAAAAAGCACGGAAATGATATATGACCCTATATAGGGTCTTCCCAATGTTTCACAATGTGTGTGTCTAAGAGAGAGAGAGAGCGAGAGAACAATTTTTGTATGACATAACCTGCTTTAGTACACACTTTATGTTTTATAATTCTATTTAATAGTTGTAAGTTATGTTTTCTACATATTTAGGCATGTGTATTTCTTAATTTTTCACTTAACTACTTAATACTTATATTTTTATTTATTATATTTTTTTTCCAAATGTTAAGATGAGGCGTATGGAAATGTAAATTTGATCAGGGGCCGTACCGCGCAAGTGGCGTCGGCATTAAAATCGGCTTCATTTGACACATCGCTGTGACATATTGGTCTTAGTCTTTGGTAAGTTTTCATTTGTGTCAAAAAGAAGTAGCAATGTATCACATCCATCTGTCAAATGAAGCAGATTGCGATGCCGATGCCACTTGCGCGGTACGGCCCAGATCGGATTAATATTTTGCATATTGGTAATTATGTAGGGAAAAAAATGTTGGACTATTCGAAAGTACTTATCTATAAGTCTATTTGAATAAAAATCTTTGACTTTGACTTTGACTATGAAGTCATTTAAATTTGGAACGCTAAAATGTCAACAAAAACTTCTATCGAAAATAGTTTCGATAAAAAAAAAACAAGGTAGTTCAAGGCATAGCTTCCTTGGGCCAAGGAGGTTTTAAGTATTAAATTGACACATGTATCAAAGAGACTACTCCTATTAAAAAATAATTAACAAATAACTTGGCTGTATGTCTCGGGGTCCTTGCACAAAGAAAACATTTGAAATTGGAAATGTGCAATTGTGCAATGCACTCATTCAAATTATCTATCTTTTTATTTTCTGGGTTTTTGTCCTATTATCATCATCATTCAATAAAACATGGTAAATTGTGAAATTGTGAATGTGTGTAGTCTTAGTCAGAGATTTCAACGCAAATTACTATAAACGTTACATATCTATTGTTAGTTTATCATTGCCTACAGAACTAATTCTGAACAAAATAGGAAGAATAAAATAAATAAATAAAAAAACATTTTTTTCTCCGCGGATTTTTTAATTTTTGTCATTTATTAGTTTCATAATTTATTTTTTAATTCAACGTCACAGTGGGCACTGTAGGCATTAAATAAAAACAAATTATAAACACACAGTAGGTGTATAAAGTACAGTATGCTCCTAGGGAATAAAAGTGTCTTGTCCTTGGGCAGACTTGCCTCCATTCAGGATTCTTACTACAATTCAACATCTTCTACATCTTGATCATCAACTACAGAATCCATGATTTATTAACCTATCTGTAGATTTGGATTGGGCTCTTTGAGAGAGTTGTCTAGGATATTTTTGTTAATATGACCAAAATAACGACGGCTGCTAGGCGGCGAAGCCAGTATCCTAGGCAACTATCTCAGGTAGCCCTATCCATATCTACAGATAGGTTATTAATTTCGCCCGTTAGTGCATAATCTACTATTATTTTCGTAATTATGGTTACGAAAACTTTTAACATTAAAAGTTGCTAATAATAACATTACAATTTACTATACACAGTGTTACCTTAATAACTATAAATAGCAACCAAAACGATATTTAAATATTTAACGATTTAAGCTTTTAATTACCGAAGGGCTATGAAAGACATAAAGCCTTCCATTATACTTCCCAACATAAAACGATATTCGAAGGTTGTTAAATCGCTTAAAAGGTCATATCAGTCATGATTGCGGGCTTATCTTATTATATTGCTAACAAACTGTATAATATAAAACACTATGTTACCAAAGTTTTTTTTTACCGTATCGTTAAAAGCACACCGCTAATTTTAACTTTTGTAATCTCTACGTAACTTCTTGCCAATCATGTTCGTAATTCATTATGCGGTGTTACTAGTGAGAAATAGTATAGCTGACTGTGGTTTTAGAAAAGATTAATTCAGTTGTTCTACAATCGTGATTCGTGATTTGAGAATTTAATTAATAGACTTTAAGAGTTAACTTAGTGTTCGAGTTAACTATTAAATATAGGTTATAGATATCAGACTATCTGTCGAACTTCTTAAATTTGATATTGAAAAGATACAAAACATACGAGTTTGTTGTTAAAAGGGTTTAGGCGTAAATGATTTCTAGTACAAATATCACCCATCCATCCATCATAAGCCTGTGGACGTCCACTGCTGGACATAGGCCTCTCCTAGTTCACGCTTATTTTGACGTTCATAGGAGGATATTAGCCTACTGCTACCACGCTGGCCAGACGGGTTGGTAGAGGGTTTGTTGCAAGTTTTCCTTCTCTCGCACAGGTTTTCAATGACATCCCAGGCATGTAAGGGAGTGGTGACACTTGTATTCTTAGGCCGTCACCACACGGTACAAATATAATGTACCTACTTATAATTTATTGTTAATTATATTTACTGATTTTAAATTTAATAACCAAATAATTATGTTTAAACAATAATACTTTCCACATGTCTCCTATAGCACTACAAAAATGTTTAAAGCAGGATTTTTGAATTTTTATATATTTTCATATGATAAATTTTATACTAGAAAATATACTGTCTGAGCGATATGGAGACTAGTATTATATGATATTTCTAGTATAAAACTTATCAATTTAAGATCTTCACGGACACCCAAGTTGAACAATGTAACATAACTTACGACGGTCTAATTTAAAACAAGGTTGTATTTCGTAAGAAAAACTTCATTGAATAGCAATTATGCAAATACGTGAACGGTAAGAATAAGCTCGTACGATTGTCTTAAGTTCGTAGTTGCACTGTGCGTAATCATTGAGAGAATAAGTTTTTTTTTTACAAGTAACTGGGCAGGCATTGGATCACCATCGTGCTTAGTAAACAGGATGTGATCTAAGGTGTAACACGCTTGCCCAGAAAATGCCTATTCACTCTCGCCTTGAAGAGACCAAGGTTGTAGGAATCGGGGAACACATGAGCAGGCAGCGCATTCCATTCTTTAGCGGTTCGCATTAGCAATGTGTCAGCAAAGCGCTTGGTACGGATCGCTGGAATGTCAACGACGTACGGGTGATAAGCTAACCTGCGTCTGGTACCCCGATGGTGGAAAGGGGCTGGAGAAACAAGGTCGTGCAGTTCTCTCGCACTCTCAAAAGTGTTGTGTAAGTGTAGGAACAATTGCTCTTATAACTCGAGGTTAGTTATCTTTCTAATGTATAACATTAGCAAATCTTTACTTTACTGAAACTGTAGACTTCACTTCTGAGAGAGATTTCTGCCATCTCTTAGCGCAGTATTGCTTCTATCTTACAATGCTATTTCGTACTACGAACCTCTTAAAGTAAGCTTGTTTTTTGACGGAAGTTTTGTGCTGTCTTCGGTCAATCATCGCCTCCAAAGAGTGAAATGTGTCAAAATGTGACAACTTCAATAAAAACAAAATGGAAACAAAACGTTCTTATGACATGATGGTTCCTCATAGATGATGGTAGACCCGCAGTTTTGTAAAGAAAGAAAAGTATTACCTACATTAGAGATTGGGATTCATAGTATTTCTTTGGAGGTTGTTTTGGTTTTATATCGACGTTGGATAATATCGATAATAATTTTCACATTTATAAAATTAGGAGGATCTCTTCAACTCTGTTTTTTTTGTAACTATTAAGCTTATTTTAAATAATAAGATAATTCGGATTACATAGATACTCGGAGCTAATTGTTTTGGATCGAAAATTAGATGTAAGTAATTATCGATTTATTTTCCTTATTACCGGTGTAACGAAATGATCCAGGTATATTTGTAGATGCCGTCAGGCATTTCATTTGTATCTGAAAAGTTTTAATAGCTTAATTTTCTTGTTTAAAATATTAATTAATAACTACATAAACCTTTTAAACTACTAGTTCCCTACAAAATATCATAACATTATGGTTCTAATAGATGAATGACGCTGTAATCTATAGCAGCGTCTACTTCAATTAGTAGTTTGCACGAAAATCAATAAATATAAAATTTATAAAACATTATCCTACAAATATTATTAATGCAATAGTACGTCAGTTTGTTTGTTAATTTGTTTGTTACTCTTTCACGCAAAACCTACTGAACCAATTTGGATAAAATTTGGCACACAGTTAGAATAACCTGGATTAAAACATAGTCAATTTTTTACACCGATGGCTATTTCCTACGGGAACGGGAACCACGCGTGTGAAACCTCGGGTTCGCCGCTAGTAACAAAATAAAACTAATTATTAAGACTGTCAAATCTGACATTTTGAATAATAAGTTAATTAGGTTTAAAAACTATTTGTGTTCATAATCAGCTACCATAAGAACTAGGATTCAATCGTATTCCTCATCTATTTGGTGAAATCTTTATTAGTAAAGCGCCATACATAAACGAACATAGTCATTATATCAAATGTATATGGTGGAATCGTGACTTCACATTTATCGTTAGCATGTGCAATCTGTAAACATTTGCTGGCGAACGATCACATCATGATGGAATCAGAATATTAGAGATGGAACTACTCCATGTAAAGCAAATTACATCATCTTGTATCAATTATTAACAACCGTAAAAGCCTATCTTTACGGTATAAACTTTACACATCCATTTTTAGATGTCGAAGGATAATTTGATAAATAGAATTTTCATAAAAATCCTAGGGATATTGCGAAAACTCGGATAATTAGACAATGGTGTGGACATTTCTGAGGCTTACTGAAAAAAGAAAGGTTTTTGGCAAAAATACTCGTGGTTTTAGTAACATTGGATATTGTTAACTCTGGTTGGCTTAATTTTTGCTTGCTTTTAGTCTGATTGGTTTACAGAAAGTTTACACGCGAGAGAATGGATTGACATTTGAAATGTCAAGCATCAACCAATCAGAGAAGATGTTGTTTTGGACGGTGCGACCAGCCAATCGGTGTTCTTATTTTATAATAGCAAGCGATTATTTTCGCAATCTTACTAAGGCAACCCGTTTTTTCGCAAATACCTTATCTTTTTTCAGTAGGATTGAGAAATGACAACACCTTCGTCTAATTATCCGTGTTTTCGCAATATCCCTAGGATTTTCGCAAAATATCTAATTATCCTGCGATATATATACCTACATTAAAATATATTAAACGACGAGAATCATTACTTTGCCGTTACACAGTTTTTAACTAGCACGGAAAGTAAAGGACCTTTTATGTTTTTGTACCAACTTATTATTTAAATTGAGCAAGTGTGTTGGAAAACTAACAGTGCGTGTACCAACTGGCATATTAAGTAATCTGCATTATGTGAATCATTGTAGACCTAAGACTAGTAATACCAAAATTGTGTAAACATCAATTGTTAATTCAAAAAATTTTTTAAGTGTCGTCACATATAGTTGAGTACTGTATAATAAAAGGTAAAGAAAATGTTTTTCATCCTAATTTTTAGTTTCTTGTATTTTTTTCTTTTGTGTTTACCCGCATTGTTAGATACTAATTTTCCCTCCTAACTTTTGTTAGTGTACAAATTTGTAAATGATGCAAATAAAGTTTATTCTTATTCTTAATTTAAAATGCGTATAAAATGACGTTAGAATGACAAATTATTATTGGACGTACTATCTACTGTTTAAGGAAATAAAGCTTGCAGTTTTGTCTTCAAAATAGTATGGCATGGTACTAATTGACATTAAATAATGAATGATAAGTTCAAAGAATTGTAGGAATATTTAAAAGAAGTAATAGTATGCGACGAAGAATGAATAACAATAAAGCTCGACAACGCAATAGCCAATGGCAATAGTAAAGATAACGTCTAATGAACAATAATATCACCTCCGATAGGTTCAGTAGCTATAACTCATTATCGTGTCGCCCTAACAAACGCCTTTTAAAAAATTATTACACAAACAACAATGGAGCGAGTCCCAAAAAGATAAACTGTTGCAACATAAAGGAGAACGTAAAAAAATCTAATAGGCGCTCTTCCCTAATCTATGGAACTATCTCCAACACGTCACAAAGCATGGTAATGGGGATTGTCATTAGCCTATTTTCTGGAGGCGGCAGACTTTTTATCAGATCTAAAGAGTTCTCCCATCACAATTGCTGCTACCGCTACACCGGCCATAAAAAATAAACGAACTCCATGCCCCGAGTCGAGAGATGCCGAGATAACTTCGTGACCAAATTCTATATCGTCATCGAAAACCGATAGAATCGTAAATCTTTAAACTATCACGGTATATTCACTCCCTAACCCCGGTTGTAAATTAAAACGTGATATCAAAAATGTTATGGTTGTATATAAACACATCGCACCACGTTCGATTTGAATAAATTTAAATTTTATTTCGGGTGTTTAATTTCATGACACGTATCAAAACTCACCAGTTTCCGAAACTGAGCTTGAATGAGCTTTTAAAGTTTATTTTAAACCGATTGAAAATTGTCAATAACATTTACCAATTTTTACAATAACTGATTAAAGTATACACAGACTGATAAAAGCTACTTACAGTATCAAAACAATCCACAACTCAAAAGCTGCACACGAAACAAATTATTCTGTCACAGGCATCTATGCGAAATTTTCACGCGTCCAACCAATTAGAGCTTAGGCCACATCTCACGGGTACGAAATTGAAAACAAAGTTCACTACACGTATGCAAATGACAACAACGAAAACTGTTTTCACAATTCGCGGTTACGAGTCGTCGGACCGATTTGGCTGCAGCCACGGACGTCCGCGGCTGTTCGACGTCGCGGTATGACTGGCTCGGCCGTTCCAAGCCGAGGGGAACAGGGAACGGCGGGGAACCGAGGGGAGGGGGCAAACCTCTCCAACTGAGGAGATAACTTTTGATCTTTTTGGAGGCATAGAAGATTTTAATGATGCAGTCACATCTGGAAATCGAACAGAAAAAGTGCGTTACAGCTCTAAGTGTTAATGCATGTCAAGAGCTTAAGTGGAAACGACGTGTTAGAAAAAGCGGTCCTAAGGTTGCGGGTGACATATCTAAAAATAACTCGAAGGAGACAAACGTTGAAACTGATCGGTAATAAAACTTCTGCCTATTATATCACCCGGCTAGGGGATATTTTAGACTTAGATTAAAATCTCCAGACAGTCATGAGATTGGGAGAAATACGAGATGCCCTCGCGGAGCGGGATATTGCGTTTTATATTCTTCCGTATTATTTTCACATCATCCGACGAGATGTCTTGGCAGACAATATTGCGCAAGGCAGTTTTTGTCGTGGCCCCGCACATGTCAGGGGTTCCACAAAGAGCCGAGCAGCGCAGCAGGTACAAAAGGCCCCAACCCCGCTTCAAGTTACAACGGACTTCTCATAGATTAATGACGGGAACATTGTAGAGTTAAGAACCCAAAAATTTACAACTGCATTGTGTTCCGTTTCCAACAAAAGAGCACAATAGATAGGATCAGCTTCTGTTATTACCTTATCGTTTAACTGAGATCTCCGTGATTTCTCTCACTTTTCGAGTAATGCGTGAGGCATTATCAATGGGGATTTCTTTGAGCGCGAAACCCTGATCCTATACAGATGTTTGGGAGGCGTACCGTTATCCAATACACAAGCAATTATAATTATATACTACAAGTATTCCCATTATAAAATACATCCAAATACACTCCATCACACATTTATTACACCAAAAACTTCTCATAGCAAATACAAAAGTGCAGTTATAAGAAAATAAAACAAAATCGTCATTTGTTTCGACCGCATTGATTTATCGAGTGTTGCCTCTGCGAAAACGGACAAGTGTGATCGATAATAAAAACAGGGAATTCGTCGCTGGCGCGTATAAATCATCAGGAACAGTAGTAGACGTTGAAATAAAAGCTTCAAGTCACGGGTGTAATGAGTAATGGTGCGGGGTCCATTACTCAGGCGGAGTTTAGCCGTCATCTGAGCGACGCTTCTCAGGAATTTTGTAAGCGACGATTGACACAGCTTTATCTTAAAGCAATAAATAACTTAGAAAACTGTTATGATATTTTGTCGCAATGAAAAATTGTGTGTGGACAGTGTTGTTTCGGATAATTAAATAGAACTTTGTGTATTTAAAGTTCAGTTGATAATAGAGTTGCTCTGAGAAAAGCGATCTTATAACGATCGCGATATGATTGATCATAAGCAGTGAACATGTTTACTCTGATGTGCTGTCCACTATACAAACAAGAGTTTTCACAAAATGGGATTTTTTAATTTATGGTGATAAAGGTGATATTAGAATATTAACAAAAAAAAAAATTTTTTTTTCTAATTGTTTAAGTGTGTATTTTTTTTATGAACGACGGTGAGACTCTTAGCCTTCAGCATACCTGATATTAAGTATTGATGAGGCTGAAGATGGAAGCGAGCCTCTCCCAGAATCCTCAGCCACTGAGGAACTGGCTATCTTATCTCAAACTGCCGGAACACAACAATGCTGAAAACATTGTTGTTATGGCGTCAGGCTTAGATAAGATGGTAGTAGCTAGCCAGGCGACTTACAACAAGTCCTACCACCAACCAAACCGTATACAATATGTATCCCGGCTGGGTATCGAACCCGGGACCCCTGGGTCTGATACCGGTGTATCAGACCTTCCGGTGGTTGTACTACTAGACCACAGAGACGGTTGAAAATAAATGAGTGGTGAGAATAGTTGAAGAGGTTTAAGTCACAACTAGCAAAAAGAAAACTGCTAAAATAAATTTTATATCATTTTCAAGCAAAGCAGCAAATTTTTATAACCGTTCCAAACGCAACTGTAAGCCATATGGGTCCACATGTTTTCGATTGCAATCTCCGCTTTTACGGCAGTGCCGAATTTATCGCCTTCATTGAGATTCTTAAACTGAACGTTTCAGATAAGCGAAAATACGTCTTTACAAATTGCCTCATTTTTTAAACCTCCCCGACGCTTACTGTCCGGAATTATTTGGAGATAATTAAAAGTCTTGATTGCTTACACTGCTCCTTCACCGCTCCTACCCTGTTTGCTAATTAAGCCACAGTAAAATGGTTTGTAGGGTCTAACCGCCATCCTGATTGCTTGTGACCGCTCCGAGCGCTAAAGAATCCATTGTTATTCCGAAAGCGTCCATTCTTTGTTCATCCATCCGTCGTATATTCGATGCACTTCTTATTCTTATCGGGAATTTCTCCACGCTCACGTCTCTATGCACTGGCGTATACTAGTTCTTTTATGGCCAATTTACGCCAGACTCCGATAGAAATGAGGTCTGCTACGGAAAAGTCTATTTTGTTTTACGGGCGTTCAGAGTTGCTTTATCGGATCATATGTCGACAGTGGACTTATGTGGAGGTCACGACTCGAGATAGTTTGTTCGATAAACTTCCCCTTTCTTTGAAAGTGGTAACAATTGCGTCAACTGTGATAAGAGTATGGGCGAGCATATTTTAATTAATTAAATTGGTAATGTTGATGTTGAGCGAGTTGAAAAATGTTTCGAAACCACATCAGACATTCGGTGGAATAACATTGCAAGTTTAGAATACCGCGGGCATTTGTTGACTCCGCTGCGCCCCGAGGCGAGTCCATCGTTCATAGCCAACTCAAACACCGAGAAAATTAATCCCAGTTTACTTCGTTAACTACCATCAGTTTGTTTGTTTTTCAATCATCCCGACTCGTTCACTTGAACTTCGAGATCGTATTTCGGATCAAATATAGAAAGCAAAGGGCCTCTAATATTCTACGTGACTTCGTCAACGATAATAGATCCAGTTTTTAACATGCCATTAAGAATCCGACAAGCTTTTTTCATCGACTATAGACTGCTCACCTTCTCGTCTCATTATGAAGGAGAAATCGTTCGTTACGGTTATACTTTTCCGCATTTTCTTCGTTTTTGCACAAAGAGTATTTCCTAACTGTAAACTTTTATTGGTTCTACGCTGTACACTATAAAATGAAAGAGATTATATTATCCCGAGTGAAATATAAAATGGTTTCATTTTTATTTCTGAATCACCGATAAACCGGATTTCGTACTAGTTCTGGTGTCTCAAATAGTCTCGATACATTACCTCTTTACTCACAAACAAATAGACACTGAATCCCGTCTAAATAAGAGGTTTTCCTCCGGGATCGGTGGAAGGGAATAAAAGTAGCACGATACTCGCTGCTGCGGTTTTATTGTACCTAATAAAATCTCCTGAGCTTCGATACAGCGGCTGCTTGAATTATAAACGTGCAATACACGGATGTAGTGATTCCTCGACTCGTTTAGTAAGAGTTCTATTTTGATCGTACCTGCCATTGCTTACTCATCAATTTCAATGTTTTAAGTTATTCATACGACGATGCATATTTTGTCGAGAGTTGTTTGAATTATAAACACGGCCGGGCCTCGGGCGGGATGGCTGTCGTGTGCTACCGGTGCGGTCGGCTCACGACGCTATTTGTCTAGTGCCCCAAGCGCGGTTCGTGCAATTTGCATTCACAAACCACGCCTATCGGCTTCCACACTACATTATACAGAGTTGCAGCATTGTTCCTTCCAGCGGACCTCTATCTTCGAGATCAACTATAGATTTTTAATGCATCTTTTTGCGGGTTCGTGCCGTGTAAGGCGGTACCTCGTCCAATATTCATCTGTGCGCAGCACAATTTTTCTGCATCGTAAACTTGGCAGACCGTATTATCTAAAACAAACTGTGTGAATGAGAGTCGGCTTTCGCAGGTCACATGAGCTTATGCAACTTAAACATTCCTGCCGTGCTTTTAATATTCGCTTTGAGATAAGCTACTCCTGTCTTCAGAGTGTCATACTAGTTTGATTTGCATAAACTTGTTGAAGGATAAGCACATCCTAAAGTTTTGCGCGCACTCTTGCTGTTAAAGCATTCATAATTTATTGGTCATTTTAATAATACTTACCTATTTAAGCAGTTCAGTTTTTCTTTACATTGATACACTACATCAAGAAGCAATTCTCAATTCTTTTTTAAAGCCTTATAATTACAAAAAATATACCTAGCGAAACTGTGTATAAATTTTGAGTCAATTTTCAAGTCAGTATAGTTCCAATGTCATTGGGGTATAAGCACATCTTAAGTTTCTTCGCGCACTCATATTTGAAATAAAATAACTTTTGCGGAATATTTAGTGCGATTTATTTACCCGAAATATATATTTGGTACTATAAACCAATCATTGGGATAATTTGTAGAAGAACTTCCTCGATATTCCATTTGAGAGATTCTATTTATGAGGCACATTTACTTTATGTCGAACAATAATTTCATATCTAACGTTTAACATCAGACCTTTAGAAGTAACAGGATGCACAACACTGTTACAAGCTGCAAACTGCTATTCGCCCGTCGCAACTCGCAACGGAAAATAAACACAAATAGAACGGCATTAAAATTCATAATAACTTTAATAGCTTGCGTCCCGACTGGTCCTCCTCGTTCTTCCACTTAACAATTGATTACGTCTCATTGCACCGCTGACGTTTTAATACTTTTATGAAAAACATGAATGTTCTCCCTCTTTTGACGGCACAACTTTATTTCGCCATAAACTTAGAGGCCAACATTAATGTCTTTGATGTCTATTACTTCTTGCTTTAAAACCAGTTCAAGTTCTGTGGCATTAAATTGTTTTTGGTCGTCACAGTTTGTGTTTTGTAGTTGTAAAATATGGATGAGGTGAGCTCATTAATGTCTTTACATTTTTTTTCTCTCGACCAATTGAGTTGCTGGCAGTAAACCCTTTGTTTTCCAATTTAAATATTTGCGTTATATTAACAACTCCAATTACATTTCTTAAGTAGAAAATGGGAGGTATTAAATTTCTTAGATATAGGTATTAAATTTACAAATATTTCGCTTTTTATGTAAAATAAATGATTCTGAAATATTAACATGGAAATTTTTACTACCAAAGTTACATTGTTCTGATAGAAAGTGGTTGCAGTTTGGTTTCATAGCAGTTTCTGTCAAAAGCTCTGTATGTTTTAGTCGTATTCGACTTGATTTAGCAAATCGCGTTTATGATATATACGATTAAGTTCACAAAGCTTTTCTACTCGTTGTCCAAGCTGTTCCAACTAAAGATTTCTCATATTTCAAAGCTTTAATGTAGCAAAAATATTACTTCTAGGAAAAAGATCTCTTTAATCCATTCATAAGGGAGGCTGCCGGGATACTCCACACCTGTGACAACGTCAGAACCATTTATCCCCATTATGACTAAGACTATTTATTTACTGATAAAATTGAAGCCACAGCCGCGGTGATGGTTTTCCGCAAAACTAATTCTATATCAGATACCTACTATTTATGCCCAATAAAACCTAATAATGTCATATCCTAATCGATGCTGAGTTTTTCGGCCATACGTCGCTGACCTTTCTCCTTCAATACTTTCATAAATTTATTAAAATTTTCTGTGTATTTTAGTTTTGTGTGTTGTTTATAATGGATATAAAGTGTTCATTACAATAATAATCACCGCCTGAATCAGCTTGTGAGAGCATGTTGTAGTTCTATTTTTGGGTTTCACTTTATCTTAAAGATCATTTCAAAACGATAATAGCGCCTATATAATGTCATAAAAGGGAAGTTTATTGGCAATATCAAGATCATTATCTCCGATATTAAAAAGAGGTGGACCAACTTGTAAATGTCGTGTTTAAGTCACTTACTCTTAATCAGTCGCAAAGTAATATTGCCAATCGGAACTTTTGAAATCAAATTATTTAACTCGTAACGAGATTTAATCCTTTCAACTTGAACACTAACGAGAGAAATTAAGTTTATTTTGAAACGATCTGTTTACATAATCTTTAATTTGTTTATTTAATAAAGCTTTCCATGTTTCTGAATCAGTTTTTGTAATTTACTGATGTAAAATTTTATGCGAATCACATGGTATTTCTTATCTTTCAAAATAGACCTGACATCACTGAATGATAGTCTGTGGTGAATCTTCCTAGTTGTATTATCTAGTATAGTCAACTTAATTCCGTAAAAAACGTTAATAAAATTTACCTCTACTACAGCAGTAAACACGAGTGTTTAAGACTGCATATAAAGATCCTGGCTGTAAAAAGCTAAGCCTTATCATCGGTTAACATCGTTTAGATAACTGAGAAACTCGATTAGCTCTCGTAATATTTGCTAGGAAATATTATTTACACACTGTTATTAAAAACATAGGTAACAAACTCCCAAGGTATTATTTTACTTATTGTGATTGCAATAATTCAAATTATAAACTTTTACCTATACAAGATTTTCACTTCTGAGTTACGTTTATTTTATTACGGCTTGTTTATAGCATTTTTTAGTAAAAAGCAAAATAGTAAAACTGATTTTTAAAGAAAACTGCAACCTACGCTTGGGTCGAAAAATGTTGGTGAGATCGGGATTACTTAAATGTAATTAAACGATCTTTGCAATTTGTACGTGTAATGAAGGTAAAAAGAAGTCCAAAAATATTGTCAAAGAGTATAAAAGACATTTCATATTTACAAAAAAAAAAAACGATAAATACGTAAATGTATATATGCATTATGTATAAATTTACATGTTTCATGAACCATAAAAACCTTTAGAAACACGGTAATTCGATCTTACTCGTGAAATATAGTGCGTTAAATACCTGTAAAAGTTGTTTTATTTCAATGACAAGTGGGCGCCAAAACTTAAGATGTACGTACGTTAATGTAATTAGTTTTTTTTGCCAGCCCTAGTGTTGCCAGTTTGCGGCAAACCCGCTTTAATAAATCATAATACTTTCAACTCGAACCCGCGTCCGTTGGGATTAAGACTGATGTTTTATTTGACGTGAACACATTCATTTTTCACGCAAAAAAGGTTAAGATAAAAATGTACCGGGATGGTAAACGTATGACAAGTTCAACTACGCATTTGGGGCTTATGCTTATGAATCGTTATGATCATTTAGCTTTTACATGTCTTCGGATTTAATATTATTGTAAAATATTTAGGAAGCCAACAAAAGGAAATATTTTTCAAAGCACTGATAGTTGCGTATTGTGAGTAGACTATGCACCAAGTAAATATTTTTGGAATTTTGAACTGTGTGTCTGTTCGATTCTGTTCTGGTAATTATCAAGATTTCGCAGCATCCTTGAAAATTGACATTTTGTAGAAAAACCGCTTAAACGAAACAGCAGGAGCAGGCATACATTTTCGCCTCGCGGTAGAAAGAGAAGGGGATATTACTCTCCCTCCGTCTCACGAATTTTCGATCAGGTCACGTGTCCTGACGCGACTTTAACATTTTCTACCCATCCCAAAAATTTTAAACTCTGATGTGCACAACGCCGTTTTAACACAATAAGGCGTACGTCAAAGCGCATTTCTATCATCTTAATACTTTTATCATCTGCCATGATTGTTTTCCCACTGCTTATACCCACAACTTTATTAGGAATGATTTAAGAAGATGCAGACCCAACATCGTACATCCCATTGGAGGGTGATAACCATTACAAATGCAGCCAGGACCAACGGCTTAACGTAATTCCGAAGCACGGACCGCAGCGAAAGTTGCTTACTGTCACAGTCGTTACCATAGCGCCGTCATGCACTAGTTTTTTTTTTCTAAAACAAAACACGGTCTGGAAACAAAGCCCCATTATCTCATCTCTTATTTTAACGTAACGATCGACGAGTTTCTTGCATGTCATCCCATCCAAAGGTTGACAGGTTCCTCAAAAATTCATTCTTATTCATAACATTGGCCTGAATAATTCATCTGACGATAATGAAAACCAGAATGTGGATATTTACTGTCTGGTTTAAACTTTTTTTAGTTTCTGAAACGCGTACGTTGCTGAATTTGTTGTTTGGCAATTATGGCGAGACAGTTTTTGTCAACCTTAAATCAGCTTGTGGTAAAAAAATATTGCTCTTTGAAAGTAAATTCATACTTGTATACATAAATATTCTCTACGGAAAAAGATCCCTTATCAGTTTTGGTATTTAAATTATTTTGTGACTAATAGCTGCACGCGACGTTGTCTTTGTGAGCTTTATGTTCCTTACACTAAGAGCTAGCGCAGACGACGGATAACGGAGGACTTTTTGTCCGCGACACGTCTTTATTGTTTACCAAATAAGATTCAACTTAGACCTCGTATATCCGCGAAAAATACGCGATAGTCCTCGTTATTTATTCAACTTTATGTTCTTGGTAATAAGGTCGTGTCGCGGACAAAAAGTCCTTCAATGTCCGTCGTCTGCGCAGCCCATAAACTTCAACTAACTTTTTGCGGTGTGGCGACGGCCTAAGAATACACGTGTCACCACTCCCTTACATACCTGGGATGTCGTAAGATTCGACTAAGAGGCTCGACGCATTGAACTCCTGTGCGAGAGAAGGAAAACTTGAAACAAACCCTCTACCAACCCGTCTGGCCAGCGTGGTAGCAGTAGGCTAATAGCCTCCTATGAACGCCACATTAGGCGTGAGCTAGGAGAGGCTTATGTCCAGCAGTGGACGTCCACAGGCTGATGATGGATGGAACATTAAACTTCATCCCCTGTTCCCGTTATCATTTAATGTGTACATTGTACAGCCTAGACTATAGCAAGTGGTAATAAAACAAAATCCAATATTTTTTATGTTACTAGTTTCAGCCCGCAGTTTCACCCGCGTAGTGCCCGTTCCCGTAGGAATATCGGGATAAAAAGTATGCCTATGTTGTGACGGGGCTCCTAGTCCGGCATCACTACAGTCGCCGGAACGTCGGAACCGCCGCACTCGTTTAATAAAATTGGGAACCAAATAAAACAATCGTTCCAGGAAACTTGTCTTTTATTAATGGAAATAAGGAACTGTAACAATATAAAAATACAAAGATATAGAAAAGTCCTAGTTATAAATACTTAATCTAAATAATGAGTAAAAAAGTAGGTAGTTATGCTTACCCCGTGTATCGGGTTCCTGATGCTTATGAAAAATATGGTTGGTTTATAAAAGTAAGGTTTAATAGTAGCGTCTAGCCTGCTGGCTTCTGTAAGATTACGTCAAAAAGAGCCGAACAGGAATCTTGGAACGGAGAAAATTTGAATTTAGACAGAACAGATAAAAATACAACTTGATTAACATAGAGTGAAACTACGGAGTTTCCAGCCATTATAGAGGTTTCATCCATCCATAAGGCTAGAAGGAAATGGCATCGTTACAATGTACTCTCCATTCTTTTAACTAACTCTATGCCAAAAGTCATGTCGATTGGTTGTTTGTTAGGGCGTAAAGAAAGGGCAAACACACTTTCTCATTTATAATTTTAGATAAGATTACATACGAACTTTCTATTTAAATAACAAAAGAGGTTTCACCAGTTGGGATGAAAACAGCTTCAGCGTCTGTTCGTCCCGCACCAAAGATTTGTATCTTGACTGAATGCTTATTTCGGAGGACCTCCTTCATGCCCTGAAGGGTCGACCTTCAGTGGCCCGTGGCACGTAGGGTCCTTTATGTTACAATTTTTCACTAAGTTTAGTACAGAGTACATTAGGAAAGGCAGTATCTTAAGTAATAATAGGTCCAATAAAATTTATTATATACTTTGAATCAAATCCAAAATCCAACAGAACTTCTAAAGTAGGTATGAAATCGATTTTTTTTTTATATTTCCATCATTATTCATTGCGTGTTTACTGTTCAGGGTTGTGAGTTCTGAAGCTACTACTATTGCTATTAGCTAATATGGTGAATATGTAACATTGATAGATTGCTTTAATAAGTAGCTTCACAAAATGGTCACTTCATGGTCGGTACATAAGGTTTATATAACAGGTTGCCAATCAAAAATGTATGATAAACCTCAAAAGCCGTGCGTATTATCTTGTTCATAAAGCATTTGTCACTATCCACTGCGAACCTTGCTGAGAGACTTTAATGCGTCTATGTAATGCGTTTGCGTGCGTTAGCTGTGTAGTGTCGGCTTAGAGTAGCACTAGGTACCCCCTCTCATCACGTGGGTGTCGTAAAAGGCGACTAAGGGACTCAGCCTTCAAGAGATGGGCGGCAGCGTCTTCTACATACTTGGCCATACTGCGATCGCCAACCCGCCTGCCAAGCGTGGCGATTATGGCAACCCCCCCCCTCCCCACTTTTGCGGGAGGCATATATATATAGCATACATATATAGTTATATGGCTGAGACGACGAATGTACGAAAATATATGTTAAAAAGTCACTCTTAAGCAAAGGTTATTACAAGGTAGATGATTATTTAAAAGATCAAAATGCATGGATGTGATACTAACATAAATTGGATAAAAGGAAAATATTCTTATAATTGAATATGGGAAATTTTTTAATGTATTTTAAAATTGTAAATTTGTGTTTGGCAACAACATGTTCCATTGTAAATGTTGTTGTTTCTGTTAAAGCTTATAAGTTTCTTGCGGCCGTTCTTCTTATCAGTTAAAAGATGTCCTGAATGGCTGGTAGGGAAAAAGAAATGTTGGACTATTCGAAAGTACTTATCTATAAGTCTATTTGAATAAAAATCTTTGACTTTGACTTTGAATGCGTTTGCATGTAGATGAGGTACTGCTTCAATGTATATACGTCCTGTGGCACCTACATCTTGTTGTTTTTCCTTAAACCCAATGGCGCTTCAAATTGTACATTCAGAGGGACTCTGGCTTTTATTGCGGAAGTTTGTTCTAAAGTCGGCTATTCTGTGAAACAAGCCAAATAAAACAATTCTTGTTTTTTGGAAGGATATAATAAAATTTGACACCACTCGGAGTCATTACTGTAGAAGTAAATTTTAAAATTAAGTATTTGCATTTTTAAAACTTGCGAGACTTCTTCTCTTTAATTTGATATTGGGGTTTGGGCTTTGGGCTTTAAGTTCCAAAATAATCATGCAGCTTGGATTTACCTTAAATTATCTTATCTATGTGTTATGACTTAAATGATAAAACTGAGTACGTTTTATAGACCACTTCTTAACCTTTTAGACCCCAGATTATGGGACACAATAGATATTTCATTGTTCTCTGAACATCGGTGTCCTGCTTGCAAAATTATGATTTAAAGAACATTATAAGTTTTTATCATCACGCGACTCTTACTCCACATAACCGAAGTCACAGGCAGTCAATAATACCTTAATAAGAAAAATTTATTCATCAACAATGGAGCTTCAAAATTGCTTTTATAATTAACTTTTGCACCTTATTTCTCTCACATTCTTAATGCAGGTTCTCATCGTTACTTAGATTACGTTTTCTTGAGAGACCACTCAATTAAAACTATTCTGGTTAAGTTAAGAACATGTTTTCTGCCCTGTGACCAGCATTGGAATTTAAAATCAGATGAATACAATTCGTTATCATTGCAGAAAATCTGTTTTTTGTGAGATCTTTTTACTGCAATTAAGTTAACTGAGATAAAGAACCTAATTTTAATTTAAACTAACTATATTTATAAATGGATTTCGGTTAGACCTAGTTTCTGAAGATTTGTTTTGTGGGATACTTTTTACTTAATGAGGTTATCTGAGTCTGACCACTTTGAGCTTTTGATTAACAGAGGGATTCCAAGCAATTTTCTGATCTCTGGAACTGCTTTCAAGTTATTTTATTGACCAGGTGACCTAACAAAATCTGAAAATTTTCATAATATATGTTAACAGAAATGAAAATATAAAATTTCAATACTCATTTGAAATAAAACAACTTTTGCGGAAATTTAGTGCGATTTATTTCCCGAAATATATTTGGTACTATAATTTTTCGGTTTATTTGAGGATTTTTGGTTTCCCGACGTTTGTTTTATTTCAATTATGAGTGCGCGAAGAAACTTAAGATGTGCTTATTCAATACTCATTATTTTTTTTCATAAAAAAAACCTAGATAAAGCATAATCTATAACTACTCAACAGAAAAATATCTCTTACCACAAGCCAAGCCCTCATTTATAAATAATACAGAAACAGTGTGGAAAGGGGACGAAATTAACTAAATTGAGTTACAATAAATTTGGGACAGCTTACTATTCGGAAAAAAATGGATGCTGTCTCTAAAAAACAATACCCTACTAAGTTTCTCATAGAGATGCCATAAGGTTCAATCAATCAATGTCCCTAAAAATAAAAAGGTGGGCCTAACGCGACCCACGTAAACTCAGGATTGAAAAAACTTTGTTTTTTGTGTAGTTTTTTGTGGATCCACCATATTGTTTTGGACGGTCTATTAGGGGTACCACTGGTTTCAATACGTTGAATCATGTTCGATATAAAATAAAGATTATTTTAATTGAATGCTATTATTTAACTTAAGGATTTTAGGGAAATATGGGCATTGTAGGTAATTCATTAAAGAACGGGTTTTTTTATATTTGGCCACTAATGCTGTAAAACTTGATTCTGGGAATATTTACCCTCTAATTCATAAAAAAATCTAATGCTAAATGGCTCGGTAAACGATCAGTTTTTTTGCCATTTTCGTTCAAACTCAATTTAAAATTTGAATGAAAGCGAAAGAACACACGTGTTTTTAAGACGTTTTTATTTTTATAAATAAGACAGTTAATAGTTTATTTGTAATGAATAGCTCTACTTATCTACTTATATTATGATGATGTTTTTTTTTATGATGTTTTTTTTTATTATTCTAGACGAGGAGACTCTTAGCCTTCACCACACCTGATGTTTTTAAGATCAATCAAAAAAAATCAAAAATCTTTATTTACCTTAGAACTAAAACTATAACAATATTTATCTGGAGTCCCCTTTTAAACATAAAAATGTCTGTAGTAAGGGACTCCGCTCCTCCTTATATTAAACAGGACTAAGGTGTGCACATGATCAATAAAAAATACAACAGTACAAAAAGAAAGGCAAAGAAAAAGCAAAACAATTACATACTAAGGTATTATAACTGATGTTAAGTATTGATATGGCTGAAGATGGAAGCGAGCCTCTCCCGGAATCCTCAACCACTGAGGAACTGGCTATCTTATCTCTAGCTGCCGGAACACAACAATGCTGTTGAGTAAGATGTAGATTTGGTTACATATAATTTCATGAATCTTTTCATTAAATAAACTTTAGTGTTAAAAAAATTGTTGCACCTACACAGCTGTTTTCTTTAAAGGAATTCTCCTCAAGCTTACCACATATTAAATAACCCAAATAAATTTTCGCAAAGGGCGCAAAATACAACGTTGAAAGATGACCCGAGACGTAATTCCACGCGTTATTTATAAGAAACCATTACGTTTTCCATCACATTCGTCTTTCTTGCACAAAAGTAGCATTTCACATACCTAAGTCTCGTATAAAAATTATGATTACCATCCTCTTTGACAAACCCCATATTTCTAGCACTTACCATCCCCCGTCTCGAACAACGAATGAATATTTATAACGGACAGGGTATATTTTTATCGTTTTTCTTCGGACGCTTTGTACCTGTCATGGGCACGGAATTTGATGGTCCCGAAGAACAAAAAAATATACCATACTCGCTTTTCATTAGAGAGATAAATTACAATTCGTGTGTGTGAATTCCGATAACCGAACTTGGCTCGAGAAAGAAGACGGAGTTTATTTTGACACATTATACTTTCAAATTGCTAAATTCCACAGACAGGCTAAGGGCAGTTTTGGAGGTCATTATACCGGTAAAGTTTTTGACGTATCCATTTTTGATTATCATTTTTGAATCGAATGTGTTCCTTGAATTTAGCTTTGGTTGTTCAAACATATTTGCTTAACATGAAATGCCAATTAAAGCTTAATCAAGTCAGCTTTATGTCAATTTACGCCCGAAATTGATAACCTATCTGTGGATATGGAAAGGGCTATCTGAGATAGCTGACTATGATATTTTTGTTAATATGAAAAAAGAACTAGGCAACGAAATCAGCATGCTTGGCAACTATTTCAGACAGCCTATCCATATCTACAGATATTAATTTAATTTTATATTAATTTCGGGCGTTAATGTAGCTAAGTCAAAAAGCTTGTACGTTGTGATTGTATCAATAAATACTAAATATCGGACAACATTGCATGTATTGATCTGACTCTGAGATACTTAAGTAACGAACAATAAATTATAATATAAATTAATAATTAAATACAACCACACCAATTTAAGTTTCATAAGAACTTGTGTAATGGATACTAGATACGGATAAACATACTTAAATACTTTTTTTATAAATACATACAAATAAAACACCCAGACCGAGACAAATAGACATGTTCATTCACAGAAATATTTGTCTTGTCCGGGGATCGAACCCGAGACCCTCTGCGTAGAAGGCAGGTTACGTACCCTTACGCCAAACAGGTCGACAAACTATAGTGGTATAGGTAAACATAGTAATACACAAACAAATAATAACACCCCGAAACGAAATAAACGCAAAATTTCATCATATGTATGTTCACGGGCTCACATCATAAGGTAGATGTTTAATTCACAAATAATAGAACATTAATAAGTATTTTATTTTAATTTTAAATGTTTTTTTTTAAGTTATTACTTTTCGAAAAAAACTTTTCCAGAAAAAGCTCTACTGGACGCCCGTTAAGTTCCCCGATTGTACCACTGTGCCATCAGATACTTCCTATTAATAAAAAAAAAATAAAAAATCGTCTACAAAGGATATTATCGTTATCATCAACAATACCGTCATATAATAATGGTACATGCAACAAATAAGTTATTTTTCCTTCATTTATTTATGGACAACCAATAAGTTGTACGCCACATACATGATCAGAGATACAGTATTGCAACTTAATCTAGGTACAATGTCACCTTAATTAAAGGTTGCCACGGCATGCAATACAGAAAGAACAGTCTGTTTAACTTAAAATTAATACTTATCCAAAATAATAAAGTTACTAAGATTAATTAAAAATGTGCATTAGGTAAACATCTCTTTTTACTAGCTTGTTATAATTTTCAATATTTCAGTTTTGAATTTGTGTAACTTATGATGAAAAATATCTATTTTGAAGCGAAAAGACTCTATCTAATGTCGAAAATTTACCTAAATTGCTCTTACTAAACTTAACACTAAACAGGGAAAATTTACCAGGACGGGATAGTCTACGAGGATAGTTAAGAGTGATTCTAGAAAGTAGCTGAGGACAGTAGTATATACCATTTAAAAGTTTGTGGAGGAATATTTGATCCAGAAGTTGTCGTCTTGATCTAAGGGTTATCATATTATGTTTGTTTAAGCGATCGTTGTATTTTTTTTACATCCATTGGATTGGTACGTTAGGTGGTTTAAGAACCTTTTTTGCACGCGCTCAATTCTAGATTCGTGAACTTGGTAGTGAGGAGCCCAAAAAGCACTACAATACAATACTCTAGTCTAGATCTAACTAACGCGTTAAATAAAGTTATTTTTGTGGTTTCGTCTTTAAAACCTCTGCTACTTCTCACTACAAATCCCAGCATTTTAAAAGCGCTTGAAAACATTGTACCTAAATGCTTATTGAATTGAAGCCTTTTATCAAGCGTTACACCTAGGTCGCGAATAGAATCAACATCGATTAGCCTCTGCCTATGGATGAAGTACTGGTTCTTGTATACATTCATGTTCCTAGTAAAAACTTTATAATGACTTTTCTCAGTGTTAAGGGTTAGACGGTTTTGTCGACACCAAAGAGCAAGGCGATTCAAATATTATTGAAGAAGATACGAGTCATAAGGGCCACGAATACTTTTTAAGATTTTTAAATCATCAGCGTAAAGGTAAATTTTGGAGTGCTTGAAGCATAGCCTGATATCATTAATAAAACGATTAAAGAAGATAGGGCTGATATGGGATCCTTGTGCAACACCAGAGGGGGTAAAGTAGGGTCTGGAACAATAGCCATCCACAACCACTCTTCCCGTACGAGATGAGCACACCATTGCAAAAGATCGCCAGCTACTCCATAACGAGATAACTTATCCAGCAGCAAATTATGGTCCACTCTGTCGAACATCTTGTTAAAATCGGAGTAAATTACATCCGCTGGAATGCGGGAGTCGACAAGCTCAGTGACGTCAGTTGTGAAAGACCAACCACAACCAACTTACTGTTGGTTGTGGTTGATCTGGCTTTCGTCAAACTATCTTGTTATGGTAATAAAAATTGTTTTAAATTCCAAATTAGCAGGGTACAGACCAGTGACTCAAACTTACCAAACACTGATAGAAGAGATATTGTCTATAATGTTTTACACAAGAAGAATCACCACCTTTAAAACGGGTAGAATAAAGGCTTCGTTCCAGCCTACAAGGAAAACTCCGGAGCATAAAGATCTGTTCAATATTATGAACATGGGGATAAGAGAGGACCCCAGCATATTTGCTTGCAAATAATGCCGGTATGCCATCAGCTCCAGCTCTTTTAGAGGTATCGAGCCTTTTCAATGCTCTAAGAATGTCCAGCTGGCTAAAAGTTATTCTTGATAGAGTAAAATAGTCTGTGTTTCGTTGACAATCACTAGAAACCGCAACGCCACCATCAGTTGCAGGAACAGTATTTACGTACACTGAGGAAAGGTATTTAGCCAATAAGTCACAAATTTCTGGCCCATTTGAAGCTTTGAAACTGTCCAATAGAGGGATAATTGCTGCTGTTTTGTCGCTTTTGTTTTATATAAGACCAGAAGAATTTCGGATTAGTTGTTATCAGGGATTCTACGTTCGATACATATTAATTGTAACACTGTTAATTTGATGCCTCTTTTTTTTAGAGTAGTATAAGTTATATGGTCTAATGGGTTATAGTATGTATTGAAATGAAAACGATATTTGTTTTTTTCGCGTAACAAACGCTTCAAATTAGGTGTGTACCAGAGAGGATAAATATTGCTTGTAGGTTTATGTTTTAGTACAAATTTGTCTATGGCAGATCTAATGATTTTATAGATTTTAATTATCCAATAAAGGTAATATAAATTACTTCTTTAAAATTCTATTCAAGTTCTTTTTGCTAATGGATTGAGAATACCATTTCTTACGTAAAGAGAAAACACGTTGAAACTACACCTTATAGGAAATCAAAAGCCTTAAACTCGTTTTGAGCAAAAACTTAACAAGTTAGAGTAGCCAGCTTTACGTATAAGGGAAAATAATTAAACGACAAATATATTTGTATAAATCAATTCCCTTAAACGAACTTGCTTTATTAGCGGGAACGGGGAAACTTTAAACTTATAAGAAGTTGCTCAATATGATATCAAACTAAGTAAGCACATATTTGATTTTCCCTTTTCACATCAGAACCATAAAAAGACAAAAAATCAGTAAAATTATGATTTATTTAAAAACTTAAATATTTTAGAAAATTTTTGAAATAATATTGAAGCAGTTTAGAATTTGTAATGCAAAATAAATTACGAATAATACCCGCATGGTAAAATGGCAATTGCCCGTTATGCAAAATGTTTAAAATATCTGCTTAATTGATTTTGAAACTTAAAACGTTACAAATTGAGTTTATAATCGTTTAAGGGTCATATGATTGCTGCATTACGTGCAACTTTACTCTCTGTGTGTATTCAAAAAATTAAGAATAAAATTGAAAATGCCACTTCGAAAGAGACTAAACTAGGGTCAAGATAACATTTCCATCTTCAACCCTATAACACAGTATCGATAAGCATTCTGTACCAATTACCCACACACGACGTCCCATAAATATCCAAAGATTACACTTTTAGAAATCCCGCTGTAATGAACCTAAAAATTTCTCAAGGGAACATCTTTATCGGATAAACCGCTATCCGGACCCTAATCAAACAAGGATTGTTTATGATCATAACACCTTCATGAGGCAATTACTTCCTGATAAACGTGTGTTATAATTGTTTGAGTATCCCGTATCTGAGTGATGTATCGGGATATCCGTCAGTGTCCGTAGGCAGTGGAGGGTTAAAGTTCGGTACGTATATTGATGGGGGTTTTAGAGTTTCGGCGATGGATATGATGGGTGATTTAAAACGATGTACTGGTGATGATTGAACGAGGGTTTGAAAGGGAAGATTTTAATTAGGTTAGTTGATTTTTTGAATTGAACATTGATTTTTTAAAACAACTTATTTACTTGTCTCACACTCACAGCGGAATAACAAAAAAGGTAGTGTTCCCCACGTCAAGATAATCATCAGTATCAGACCCACGGGTCCCGGGTTTGATTCATAGCGGGGGTACATATTGTATTCGGTTTGGTTGGTGGTAGGACTTGATGTTGTTGACTTGCAGTTAGAGATAAGATAACCAGTTCTAATTGTCTAATTTCAAAATCTATCACAATCCCTTTAAAAGGTATTGTGATTGTGATAGTGATTATGAATTGTGTAATATAAATAGTCGCAATCCCTTCGGAACGAATGATGTTTTAAACGACACTTCTCCATACATTTGAAAGATATTTTCGTGTTTCACTTTGCTTAGTCAGTTCAATTTCGAATCCAATTCCCTATCAATTAGCCCCATGGTTTTTTCCACCCATTTTCACTTTACACGTCGACAGCGACCAAGCGCGTAGAGCCAACCGGCTGTCGTCCTGGGAGCGCATCTCTTGTTGCTATGCAAAAAGGTTTCATATAAAAAAAATCAAGTGCTTTTATTACCTCTGTGGTATTTTTGACCAGGTAGCGACGAATCCCGGGTTAAATACAAAAAATATGCAAATATTATTAAATCCTTTTAAATCATTAAGAAATTATTTATCAATAATAAGTACCATGTAAACACATCTCAAACAAAAGAAATGTCTGTTAACAAAAAGTACCATATCATACCATCAGACGTTGTTAAGTCCCTTTGAGAGGAACTAAAATAAGGCACTAGTGCAGCAGTGTAAAGGAAAATGTACGATATTTCATCACTTATTTCGTTGCTATGTTGCGTAAAAACAAAATCGAGGATACCGTTTTCGAAGTAACATTTGATTGGAAATAAAACTGCTTTTCGATACTTTTTTTTTAATTAAAGCGCGCTTTTCAATTACACATTTCGTTTGCATGTTTTTCATATGGTTTTGTATTTTCCGACGTTTCTACACCTTTTCGTGGTAATCATGATATCATCATGCGTCACCAAGGTTGTTTTTTCAGGGATTATGGTCTCTGGATGTCTATAGCATTTCCTAAGTGAATCAGCCACTTTATTCTCTTGTTTCCCTTGTATTGCTCCTCGGTCGAAGATTTTTTATATTCATAATTGTCGCGTGAAATTACATACATCACCATAATCCAAGTGGAGCAACGTTACAGTCACACATTTTATTTTTAATTTTATTAATTAATTGATATTGCCCATTTTTTTTTTAAACATCATTGATTTCTAAAAATATTATGACAATTATAACTGTAACTTTGTTAGTCATGTCGCGAATGTCATGGATTTAAACCTGCATCCTTGGGATTCCGGCCCAAAGCATTAACCAATTATGCTACAGGGACCTATGAGGACACGTTGAAACTTCGTTTCTTGTTTAATATTTATCACATAAAAATAGCATTGTAAATGCAAAATGAAAAAGTTGTAATTAGATAGCTGTTTCATCTTAATCGATAGTCAAACATTTGTAAAGACGTTTCTTTCGAATGCGAGGATATTTCTCTCATTGATGAAACGACGGTGGCCAACACCGTAGATACTAGAAAAATTCGACGTGTCCTCAAAAGTCTCTGTAGCTTAATTGGTTAGTGCATGGGGCCGGATTCCCAAGGATGCGGGTTAGCTACTTTTCTCTAGTATAATTTTTGTTTAATATTAATTATATGACAAATTATTTTATATACCAACACCACAGATAATAATAAATAGTTACTTCGTCTAGCACGCTCGAAGCTCCCCGGCAATCCCTTATCTCTTCCTATTCTTAACTTCATGAAGCGGTTACGTAATGAATTTTAAAACTTAAAATAATAATAAGTGGGTTCATTAAAGGGGGGTACAGTGGGGGAGTACAGTAGAGTTTCTTTAGGAGCTTTATTTAAAAAAAACCGGCCAAGTGCGAGTAGGACTCGCGCACGAAGGGTTCTCCGGTTTGTTGTATGGGAGCCCCCTTAAATATTTATTTTATTCTGTTTTTATAGTATTTGTTGCTGTAGCGGCAACAGAAATACATCATCTAAGAACATTTCCACTGTCTAACTATCACGGTCCATGAGATACAGCCTGGTGACACACGGACGGACAGCGGAGTCTTACTAGGGTCCCGTTTTACCCTTTTGGTACGGAACCCTTAAAAATAAACAAATGGCTAAATTGGCTTATATTCAATTTTTTTTATATATTCCGTGTTCTTTTTTATATTGACCGCTTGTTCCGTTTATGCAAAGAAATAAATAAATAGAGTTATTAATTTTGAGCAATAATATCTACATCTAATATCTACTTACTGTTTGACAGTATCGAAAATCACTGTCAAACAGTAAGTACGTAGATGCCTTTATAATGCACGCGACTTAATTGAACGCATTTGTGCCGATGGCTGTTGCCAGATAGCGTCAATCCCAACGCTTCCTTTGATAAGGCACGTACCGCTGAAAGGCTAAAAATCCATTGTGCAAATTTAATTAAAAAAACCAACGCTTAATGTTCAATGGAATTTCACATGACCGAAATTTCAACCGCTAAGTAAGGATCAGATACATCGAACTCAATTTTACGCCACGCGTCCTGACGTAACTTTGTTACAATATTTCGCTGTAACCAAACACTCCATGCGGCGGTCCATTTGGACAATAAATTCAATATTTTCGATGCCTCAATGATGATGGCCGAAGTTGATATGTCACTTTTCATATTACGTACAATATTTTTATTGACCCACTTTATTTCATAAACAATTTTATCCCAATAATGGCAGTGTTTGGTAAGTATTTGGATTGTCTGAAATTTGATATTAAACAAGATTACCAAAAAGTAAGTGCTGATAATCAAAACTTACGACTTACTTAAGTTAATGTTGTTTAAAATTTATTTGAGTATCTCATTCCACCTTCAAATCGTATCAAAAGCTTTGGTTACAAAATAAAAGAAACTAAAAATGCACTTAAGCCTGTCATTGACAGCCGCAAATGCGATTTAGATTTATTCATCTCCACCCGTCCTTCTATTTTTTGTTCGTCTGCCTGCATTGTTGTCTTTGAAACAATAGCTGTGGTACTGTCATATCCGGATTTTATCATTCTAACACCATCAACGGAAACGGTAGGCGATATGAGTTTATAATGTGGCGTCATAGCCTTTTTACTCTATAACTGTTTGTATGGGCTATCTGAATGATGTAAGAGCCCTCTTCATGGTTACATTTACAGCATACATAATCGAAACATTGATTGCTTATGTGGGGTCTTTAAAACTTCATGTCTAACCAAAATAATAAATAGGCTTTTAAATTGTTATCGTTAAGGCAGTTTCATAGCAATTGAGAACAACCTTCAAAGGTGAACGATTCCAGCGAGTGTAGAATGCAAGCAAAAAACTATTGATTAAAAAACTTCAAACATCGCAGACAGTTCGAGTCAATATTATGGAACTACCGAAGTCAATTCTGACAAAATAGAACATGCTTATTTAAAAAACAAAGCGAGATCGAGGGGTGCTAAAATTTGATGTTTGTTCGGGACGCAAGTTTATGATCGAGGACGTCCGTCCCTATCCGGAATTTAGGCGCCACTAACATTAGGCAGTCCGATAGCGGAATCGGTGCCCGCGTTAATGGAACATAAAAATGTTTACCGTCATATAAATTATAATCTAAAGAAGCCGATAGGTACGTACCTCGACGCCAATGTTTTATTGCTAATGAATGTTTATAGACTATATAATTTCATTTTAAAATTTATCGGTGGTCCGGTCGATTCTTCGTTTCGGGACTTTAATGCCTTCAAATCACGCTATGAAATTCTTATTAGGATTCAAACTATAATAACCGAGCAGTAATGGGTTGGTAACCCGTAAAATTTGTATTAATGGTGACGTAGTGAATGGGGCGGACGGTAAAAACGTAGCAAAGTGATATAGAGTGTTTTCGGATCACCCTCGTGATAATAATTTGGCCCACGCCTCGGCATCCAGAGATTTGAACACAACAATACTTTTACATCGGGAATGATTCGAAGGACGTCCAGGAATAATGATATAGGTCCCTCGGGAGCGACACAATGCGCCGGGTATAATAATAGTTGTAGATTTGAGAGTGATTTGAATATGAATGGCACCCTCCCGCGCTTTGCTCGTAATAACAAATATGAAGTGTCGCTTTTGTAAGCTCCCCTGATGATTTTGACTTCGGTATAACGAATTGGGTTTTAAATTGTTATACTTTTTAGTAATTATACATGTTATTATGCTTATACCGATGTTGCATTGATTGAGTACCCCTTTTATGCTGTGTATATTTTTAGTGACCATAGTGATTTAATATTATATTTATTATAGCCACGGTTTCATTACATACCTATTTGCCTCTATTTATAGTATTATTATAAGTATTGTCGGTCAGTTTCGTTCTATAACAGACTTTTTAGTTCGGGTATTTCAAGTAGTATTAATCTTAAAATAGACTTTGTCGTTATCGTGGACTTTCGATTGTGTAGTGACACTTATTATAATAACGTCCGGTTATTCAATACTCTATCCATATTTTATTCAGTAAAGTAACGAGATTTGCATAATTCTGCAAGCACTGGGTGCAGTGAGAATGCGAAGTTGGCAAGTCGTATATAATATTTTATTTTGTTAGTAAGTTTTTCTTTTCATTTTAATTATAATATCAAAAAGTCCCTCCGTACACTTGGATCCACCGCCAGGATCCACCGGTGGATCGATGTATCCAATTTTTTCCTCTTCGGTCCACAGGTGGATCCATGGATAATTTTTATTCCTCGCTAATCCACCGGTGGATCCATAGAAAATTGTAAATCCTCTTTAATCTACAGATGGATCCAAAATAGTTTTTTTCTGTAGTATGTATGTGTGATTAATTTTGTCATTTACTTTGATCTATTATAAATTTTGATAGATAACGTATCATGTGCTTAACATCGTGATTCTACTGAAAAAAATCCTGCTTATTTGGTTTTAAGCGAACTTACCTAAAACAATACCAATTATTTAACCTTAGGCTGAAAATAAATATTGACATCTGTTTAATTCCTTTAACTTCGATATTGATCCAAGAGCTGAAGGCCCCTGGTCAGCCATCGATCGGATGAGCTCCTACGCGTCACATGTGCGTCCATTACCATATGCAAATCACTCGTCCCCCGTTTTAAAAGCTGTTTGTTTTGCCAATTGTTGGCTACATCCAGATTTATGGACGCTTCTGGACATCTTTTTAAAGATTAATTTAAATTAGTAAACATTTACTTTAGGAATCGAAAAAATAACATAATTACGAATTCAAATCGTAGTAGTTCTACATTAATTAATTATTTTTCAACCCATCATACCCAATCTTCCAGTTTTAAACAACATAGATTTGTTTTTCGTTCTCAAATAAAACTAACAAGTTCGATTCAAACGAGTAACGCAGTCGGAATAAGGTGTCACGGCTCAAATCTAGCGACAGTTCTACGTGACAGCGCAATTTAGCAGCGCCCGCGGTGACACGTTGTTTCACACGCAGCGTGAAAAAATACGGCGCAAATTAAAACTCGTCTGTATGTGTTGCTTTTTTTGTTTTCTGTGAAGTCATTTGCAAGTATTGTAGAACACGCTTTGGGATAGAGCTGTTTGAATGATTGAAACATTACTTTATGAATCTACGTGATACAATTATTTATTGATCTTCAAGTAAATTATTTTGACATAAATTGACGTTGGCGTAAATTATTTTGACATTTGAGATATCTAAATGAGGAAAAGAAAACATTTTTATTAAATTTGTCTCAATGAATAGACTATCAGGTTTCAGTAAACTGTTTCAACTCAAATAGAGTGTGTGATAGCGTGTCATATCTACGTGACAGGACAATTAAGTGACACGTATTTTTTTTTAAATATTGCCCAAATTTAATCTCGTCAGCTGACGATGTTTGGTTGTTGCTGTTGTAAACCGCTTAAACTCCAGGGGGCCTACTGCCTGGCCAAACTTGCTCAGCCATCTTCCAGCCGAGAGGTGGCCCGGGTAACTGGATAACCGGGCCACGGCCGCCTGGTCTTAGGGGTGATTGCGTACCCTACCCCTCGTGACCAATGGCGGCCAGGAGCAAGTACTAGGAGTTTTAGTTGGTAGTACCCAAGAATCCAACATACAAATCGCCTCTGCACCTGGGCAAGGGATGGGTAAAAGCATTTTTCCTAGTATAAAAAGGGGCCTACTGCCATCTCTTAGCGCATTATTGTTTCAATCTTACCATGCTATTTCGTACTACGAATCTCTTAAAGTAAGCTTGCTTTTTCAAGAAAGTTTTGTGATGTCTTCCCTCAATCATCGCCTCCAAAGTGTTGAGTGTGTCAAAATGTGACAACTTCAATAAATACAAAACGCAAATAAAACGTTCGTATGACATGATGCTTTCTAATAGATGATGGTAGTTCTGCAGATGGCGCGATAAACATAACCTCAAGCTAAAGGTATAACGTGATATATAACGTGAATACTTGACTGGCAGATATACAGAGTGGAAATTTAACGGGGCAGTAAGGGCAGGTACCTTAACCGAACCCCCCGTGACCAATGGCGACCTGAAGGCAAGTACTAGGAGTTTTAGTTGGTAGTACCCGCCCACCTCCCGTCCCCGGGATGGGATGCGGGTGTCCCCCCTCCCCCCCACTTTCTCATCATTAGGATGGGAAGGTGGGGATACAAGGGGATATATACCCCTTCCGAGCTTCCACCGAGCTATCATTTCAGCGATTTCTGACTTTTCTAGTACTCATATCTCAGTTGGTGACTTAGGCCGTTTTGATCCCCATAAGGAACAGGACTGACTAGCATCAAAAAGTTTTTTTTTCTGCTGACTTTTTTTCATAAAATTCGTGAATTTTTCAAAAATTAAGGATGGTTTCCTAAGAACGTTTTCATGTAGCTACAACGGTTAAGGTACCTACCGGCCCTTAGTGCCCTGTTTAAAATTTCTACCCTGTATAAGAACATAATATACTAGTCTGTCAGCTAATATATATAATAAAATTAATAAAGAATTAGATATCTATACTAAATCATACAGTAATTGTAAAAAGATATTATATACTTGGTTAAAGGGTCTTGATTATGATAAAACAGAACTTTTCATACAAGAAATAAAATAACAATAAATAAATGAGAACTTACAAATTTAAATTGATTCATTTATAATATAACGTCATTATCATCAACACATAAATAATCATACTTTAAATAATTTAAGTATGTATAAATAGCACAATTCTTCATACATAAATACTAAATTAAATTAGATTGCTGGTACTCGCATAAACACATGCACAAACGCACACACTCTCATACACATGACACACACACACACACTCTCATACACATGACACACACACACACACACACACACACACACACACACACACACACACACTCATTCACTTATAACACTAACACATATAGAAACGCACATTGTTTAGTTTTTTAAGTTTAATATAGTAATAAGTTTAATTAATATTTTGTATACTGTAAATTGTACACATTGTACATATAATATTGGAAGAGCGGAGTCTCCTGGTACAGGTGTTAAACTTAAAAGGAGATTCCAGCCACTAGCTATTGTAACACCAAACTTTTTAACGCAATAAACTTTATTCTTATTCTTATTCTTATTCTTATAATCATAAGCATTGCGTAAAACACGACTTCAACTGTTTGAATGGCAGAAAAATTATAATTTCTTTTCATACTGCGTGAAAGTGCATGTTTTATTATTTCAAAATAAGTATACCTAATGTATTGCCAACCCTTCGTCTCAGCAGTCGTCAAAAGCACGCAAAATACTCGTCACATGGGAGTTGTCGCCGCGTGACGCTGCGATGCGTGTCACGTGATTACGAAAACGTCGTCCCGCTAACTAGAAGATTCCCAGAAGACATCGAATATTTCTAAACACGACGCAAGAATGAAACTGAATACATGCGTCTTGCTTGGAATTGGATTCTATAAATAAATAGAAATTAATTAAAAAAAATAAATGGAAGTTTTTTAAAACACCATATTACATTCCAAAAAAATTATGCAGATTTATTTTTATTTTTACGATTTAGTAGCCCATCATTTTTACCCACGAAGGTATGGAGACGGTATATGCGTTTGGGGTGAGAGGATGTTTGTTTGTTTGTTTTTATACGTACAGTGACACTGCTTAGAAAAAAAATTAGACGTACATAATTTTTATATTAATTGTTGTTATACATGTTATTAGAACATATAATAGCCCCATTGCATAATAAAATGCTTCAGATCAAGTTTCTTTAGACTTTCAAAAATTCAGAAATGTATGATAATGACGAATCTTTGAACTTGTATACCTTGATTTTGAGTAATGCTACAACTTTTGTGCCATATCAACTATTGATTCAAATGAATAGTTCTAACCACACATAGTATTTTTTTTTGTTGGCCGGCACTTTCAGAAATAGTTAAAAAAAAATATGGAGCCATCATGTATAATCTTCTTTCATAAATTTTATTAATTTAATGAGAAAGTTAAGTAAACAAAAAATAACTAAAACTATACAAAAACAAAAACAATAGAGTAACTTAAAATATTAGATAAAAGTTTAATCTAAAGTCAGATAAAAGATTTAGCTAATATTTATAACCATGTGGTAAAAATGTTGTCGAGCTTCCAAATAAATGAATAAAAAAGTTTTTGGATAAGTATAACAGAAATACACGAATGAATGAAAAGTAGCAGTAGTAGTGTGTACACCTGTACACACTTAGTTTGCAATAAAAATTTGTATTTGTATTTGTAAAATTTGTATTTGTAGCTTTGTACTTTTGGAAATTTAAGCATTATTTTGAAAACCTTCAAGATAAATCGAAATTGCTATACTAGCCAAATACATGCGAGCAGAGGCTCGCAAAAAATGTACGAAAATCCATATTTGTCGTGGTTTTGCGGCCAAATAAATTACATAGTAAACTCATATGTGTCTATTATATTCTTTGTATCTATCGTGTAATTTAAAAATTAAACGATCTTTTACTCCGAAACATGGCAACCAAAGAGGTAACTTATCAAAGGTTTTATTAAAACCAAACTGGCTTACAAATAGAAAGCTGTTTATTAAAAAAAAACAAATGAACATTTTAAATAACGCGACAAAAATTATAGTTGTTCCTCGTTCGTCATTGATTTTGAAAAGTAATTGTATTTAATTTCCGCGCATTATCTGAGAAAAGTACTATACAAGCCTTGGCCACAACTAGGCATTGATAGACTTACGTATGTGTGCACGGCTTTGCCTCTGCCCTAATTTACACGGCTGTCCATCAATGCCTCTTTTGCTGGCCACTGCATTAATGTACTATTGAATTGAGTTTACGAATCTGTTGTCACGTACAGTCTGTTTTAAATAAAAATAAACCACATAAAAAACTAAACGATTTATTTGTCCGTATATTCATATCATTACAATAACACCCATATCGCTTCCTCGAAGTGTATTAAATCAAATATGTTATCGCCAATTCAAAAATCAACTGCAGACAGCACGACTCCGGAGCCGTCAATCTTCTATATCGTACAGGAAAGAGGCATTATCAAACGCAAATAATTGACACCGCCACCCTCGGAGCTGTCAAAAAAATAACGCGTCTCGTCGGAGACTCGTCACGTACCGGCCTCGTCGCGTGTCGCGAGCGTGCGTCTTAACAAGAGGCGCTATTAGCACGTGTGAGGAATTTGCGCTAATTTGAGGATTACGATATGTTGTTTTAGGACACTTTCCTTTTTAATACCCACTTGGACAGTCTTTTGTTTTGTTTTGAGGTTGGCGATGGTCATGTGGATTGATTAATCTGAGCTTTGGTTTTGCATACCTACATACAATACTAAGAAATAGATCACGCGTTTAATGGGCATCTTTGCTCCAAGTTTAAGCAGTAACACACTGCATGAGAGCCCTCGGTAAATTTATTTAAGAGATGGTCAGTTGTCTGAGCTGTCTCTTATGTTCGAAATTCTTTTGGAATACGAATTTCCAGAATATCAAGGATGCATCCTATGATCTGTATTTATTTACTTTTACTTATTTTAGTTCAGTTACTTAGCTATAGCCACAGATATTTAGAATATAATTGAGGAAAAATTATGTTAGGCAGTTACTGCTTATTCTCTTAGTTTACTGCTAAACTGAGCAGTCTTTACTGTTTATTTTTATACCGTCATAATGGCAAAGAAAACATTTCCATATTAACTGGTTGAGCTAACCACCTCTAAATTCTGAAGTAGTAATCACACTCAGGCTTTTTAGCTAATGTCTGAATAAACCATAAAATTTTACAAAAGGTGGAAACTCACCTTTGGCTGAGAATTTGACATGGTGAGTTGCCGCCTAAGCCATCATTTTTATAAGCGTATCTAAAAATTAAGAAACATACGAGTAGGTATAAATAGAATCTAGAGCATAAACGTAGTATTATTAATATTCATGTTCATTTACGTTTAATCATCATATCTAACGATGAAAAAGAAACATTCAACAAGAGCACTTTTTACTCAACTCAATTAAAAAAATTACTAGTAAATAAAAATAAAAAACTCGCACCCTCTCCCATTTCGTAACCGTCGAGTTCACGCATAGCTGCATCATTAGTAGTTTATCATTAATCAGACGGTTATCCGGTGGTAATCTAATCGCACCTGCTGGTACAGTCAACGACAAACATTCGGAGACTACTCCCGTAAGTACAGACACTAACTTGACTTTAAAAAACGCGGAGTGAAAAAATATGCACAGTGCTGACAAGTGTTTTAATAATAACTGCACATATTTTGTCTTTGATGTTGGTTTCATCTAATACTATTGTTGACAACTTTTTCAAGAGACAGAACTTTCTAGAGCCAATAGTAGTAATAGGCTCGGTTGTTCGGGCAATAAATTTTAACTGTTTAGTCGTTTCCAGACTTATTCGTAGTGTCTTGTTCTGAAGATGCACTGTTCCTGTAATACCCTGTTCTTCTACATTATATGTGATGTAGTGGCAAGCTCTGACTACTCGTATCTATAAAAAAAATCCAACCAATTTTTTTTTTTATTCTCTTTCTTTGCTGTTGACGGTACTGTGCGAGTTAATAAGGGGTGTAATAGAGTCTTGTTAACATGACAAATTTGTGAGAACCTCTTGAACTGATAAACATGCAGATATGGGGTTAGGTATATTTTTTATAATTCCTGGTATGGAATAAATAAAAAAATATAATAAATTTTAATTTTGTTGATTCTTTTCCTGCGTTGTTTGCAAACCTATTTGTATTATTAATATCTTAAGCTACGTCAATGGGTAGAAGTGGCGTAATCTATATTACCTGTAGTAAAAAATAAACCAACTTCTCTATATTCGTCATTATTTGAATATCGCTAGCAAAATGTTTTTCTTTTGTTCGAACTTCATTATAACTATGTATTAAAAAACGTTAAATAAATAGGTAGCAAATAGCTCACAATCTGCCTATAAGAAAAGAATGGCAGGAAAATATTTATTAGAACATTGTAACTTATGTAAAATTTAAAAAAAAATGGAAAAAATTAACTAGGCCACAACTGAATTCTCAGATGGAATTCACTTGTGGCTGAGTTAATTTTTTTCCAATATTTTTCTATTTCAAATTTATCATACGTATAAAAATAAGCATTGAAAAATGCAAAATATAAAAAGTCAAATATATTTTTAAAATTATGTACGTATAGTTTTCTATTAATTAAATATGAGTCATCAATGTTGTGTAGGCTTGTGTAAGGCCTGTACATTGTTGTGCATATAAATTATTGTTTTTACCCGTAATGTTTTAAATGTATTTGGCTGTAAGTTAACCTAAATAAATAATAGGTACCACTCTCTCAGATATCTGATCCCCTGAAACAATTCAATGCTTTATTGGGCTTCAATCCCAAAACTTTTGCCAACTCCAATCGAAATTTTCCAATAGTATTATCTTTGGAAAGAATGAAGGAGCCTAATGAACTCATTATAAAGCTACCAAGGCTGTGGTGGGTTGGTCCAAGTTTTGAAAATTAATTGTTATTTTTGAATTTTTGCATTTTTCAATGCTATTTTTATACTTATGATAATTTTAAATAGAAAGATATTGGAAAAAATCAACTCGACCACAAGTCAATTCTCAAATAGGACTTGAACCCGCGACCTTTGGAAATCCGGTCCAATGCTCTAACCACTGAGCTACCGAGACTTGCAGACCAATGTCGAAATCCACCAATACTTTTATATTTTTAATACGTTGTAGGCCGGCGTTGTCACATCAATGCTATGAATATCCTTGCATTCGAAAGAAACATCTTTTCAGATGTTTAACGATCAATTAAGATGTAACAGCCAATATATTTTTTTTATTTTTATTTTTGCATTTTTTATTGCTATTTTTATACTTATGATAAATTTTAAATACGGACCAACGTCGAAATTCTCCAATACTTTTATATTTTTTTTTAAAACGCTGGCCTACATCTTATTAAAAATAAATATACCTATGACGAGTTATTTGAACTCGTCATAGGTATTTGCTCTAACATGATACTATAAAATGATTCTTGTTAAAATATTAGGACTATGCGTAAATCATCATCATCTGCCACTTTAAATGGTAAACTGGTTAGATTTTTTTATTTTATTTTATGAACAACGAGGACACTCTTGGCCTTCATCATTCCTGATGTTAAGTATTGATAAGGCCTAAGATGGAAGCGAGCCTCTCCCGGAATCCTCACCATGAGGAACTGGCTATCTTATCTGTAACTGCCGGAACACAACAATTCTGAATACAATGTTGTTATGGCGTCAGGGTTAGATAAGATGGTAGTAGTTAGCCAGACGGACTTACAACAAGTCCTACCACCAACCAAACCGAATACAATATGTACCCCCGCTGGGAATCGAACCCGGGACCCCTGGGTCTGATACCGGTGGTTGTTACCACTAGACCACAATGGCTGTTGAAAGCACACCCGTGTGGTTTCCGTTCCCGTGGGAATAAATAAATATTTCCATACAATCACACCAATTATCTAGCCCACGTTAAGTATCATGAAGAACTTGTGTTATGGTTACTAGATAATGGATAAACATACTTATATACATTTTTTTTTGTAAATACATACATAATATACATATTAAACACCCAGACCAAGACAAATAGACATGTTCATGCACACAAATATTTGTCTTGTCCGGGGATCGAACCCGGGACTTCTGGGATAAAAACCTTAAAAGTAGCCTCTACGTCCTTTCAACTAACTCTATGCAAAAAATCAAGGCGATTGGCTGCTTAGACATTTCCTATTTGACATTAATATTTGTACATCGTTTAATTTTAACGGTAGACATGTTAAGGCACCACATTAATTAAGACCACAGACCTATATCGAGATAGACAGTAAAAGTGTACCTAACTTGCGTGCCAAAAGTTTGATCCACGGTCAAAGTTTTACGACCTAAGTCAGTCCACTTGAGACCATTGCCATGAAAACACGCGTCATTCAGAAACGAAAACGGTTAATTGTGCAGTGCTTTCTTGCAAGAGCTCGTCAATAACATTTACACGTCACTAAATCCCGCACGTTATCGTAGGTGAAAAATTCAACACGCCAGTTTCTCATACAGTTAGAAGCGCTCTTTTCGTCTATCTCGATATCATCATTGGCCACGACATCTTGACAGATGATTGTTGCAGTGTCATCATTTCCAATGGTCTAAGTAGCTCAACAACGTCTTTGGTGGCTCAGTAGTCCGATTTCAGCACGACATTTTTTGCCACATCTGCTACAGGTGAAACGCAAATCCGGAGAAGAAGCAGCATTGCGTCGAAGCCTTTTCTGCTTTAGGTTGTCAAGCCAGGCTTTGTCATGTTCTGACACTCTTTCGGATATATCACGTCTCCACTCTGGTCTCACTTCGGCGCGTGCTTCCCAGCAGCTCGTGTCCATATGGAATGCCTCCATGTCTCGCTTACAAAAATCCTTGAATCTCAGCATAGGGCGGCCTACGAGTCTTTTGGCGTCAGCAATTTGCCCAAGCATGACTTCACGCGGCAATCTCTCGGAGCCCATACGGTAGACATGGCCCAGCCAGCGGAGTCGTCTTTGTTTAAGGTCGTCTAATCGACGTCGAATCGGTGGTCTATCTCAATATAGGTCTATGATATAGACTACCCAATGTTATACCACATGTTACAAATAAAGATTTTGATTGATTGATAGATTAGTTAGAGCGTGACGGAAAGACAAACAAACACAATTTCGCATTCAAACTATTATAAATATAAATTATCAATATAAATATTATATTTATAGAGGAAGGATTAGGGTGGTCTATGAACAACCTCGCGGGCCCAATGCGTATTGGTCGGATTTAACGACTGCAAATACAGCCAGGACCAACGCCAAACGTGCCTTCCGAAGCACATGATTAGTTAGCTTTTGGTCACCCATCTTGTGACCAACAGAACAGAACTCCTTTGACTAAACTAACAATAAGAACTTACACACATAGTTACAGACCAAATAAAATGTTCATAATCTCCTTTACTAAATTGTCTCGAGTCAACTATCAATTAGAGATCCGCTATTACACCAGCACTTGGACCGTGGTTCTCACGGTCCAACGCCGCAAGGGTTCCGTCCTAATTAATCGAAGGAGACTTTTCATTCGCGATTGGACCATTGGGTAGGATGATTATAGCTTTTAAGGATCTTGTAATTCGAGTCTACTGTACCCAGAGTACCCATTGTACAATTTTCAACTCGTTAAATTCAATAGTTATTATTTCACAGCTACTGTATTGTGCTTCTGTATTGTTTATGTAAGCGAACCGCCTCTGTGGTCTAGTAGTGGTACAACCACCGGTATCAGACCCAGGGGTCCCGGGTTCGATTCCCAGCGGGGGTACATATTGTATTCGGTTTGGTTGGTGGTAGGACTTGTAGTTAGTCTGCCTGGCTAGCTACTACCATCATCTATGTCTAACGCCATAACAACAATGTTTTCAGCATTGTTGTGTTCCGGCAGTTAGAGATAAGATAGTAGTACAGTAGTAGTAATTGAGGATTCCGGGAGAGGCTCGCTTCTTCTTCAGCCTTATCAATACTTAACATCAGGTATGATGAAGACTAAGAGACACCCCGTCGTTCATAAAAAAAGGTTTTAAAAGAATTATCAAAGGGTTTCAAAATATCGGTGTAGAACATGGTCATTGCCATGAATATTTTTTACATTTTATTTTACTAGAGGCTTTCCCCGCGTTAACTTCTGAACCTTAACTTATTCTTACACTAGCTTCAACCTGCCATTCTCCCGCGTGGTTCCCGTTCCCGTGGGATAATTGGGATAAAAAGCCTATCTTATTCTCCGTCCTTTCAACTAACTCTATGCCAAAAATCAAATTGATTGGTTGCTTAGTTAAGGCGTCAAGGAAGGACAAACAAACACACTTTCGCATTTATTAATAAAATTAGGATTAGGATTTTTTTTATATATTTTTTTATGTCCGACGGGGAGCCTCTTAGCCTTCATCATACCTGATGTTAAGTATTGATAAGGCTGAAGATGGAAGCGAGCCTCTACCGGAATCCCCAATCACTGAGGAACTGGCTATCTTATCTCTAGCCGGAACACAACAATGCTGGAAACATAGTTGTTATGGCGTCAGACTTAGATAAGATGGTGGTAGCTAGCCAGGCGGACTTACAACAAGTCCTACCACCAACCAAACCGAATACAATATGTACCCCCGCTGGGAATCGAACCCGGGACCCCTGGGTCTGATACCGGTGGTTGTACCACTAGACCACAGAGGCGGTTAAGAGGCTTATTTCACAAAGTGGTGCCCAAGAAACGGTAAAAGTTGATGAAGGCAGAATTTAAGGTGGCAAGACGAAACTGAAAGACATCAGGAACAAACAAGAGCACATCTAAGATAGACCACAAAGAAAATTGTTTGAGATGGCCTTTACCAAAACCACTGCAAATGTGTAAGTACGTGCAATAATGTAGACGTGAAAAATAATACAGTGGGAACAATGACCTCCGAAATTCTAGGAACTGAGAATTTTATATTCTAAATAGTTGAAATGTAATCGATTTTATTTTAGTTCACTCAACAGACTGACGTGATATGAATAGAGAGTTGATCAGTTATATGTTAATAATACTTGTAACGATACGATCTTATCATTTTCAATTAACCATTTTATCATCACTAGTTCTTTATATCGTTTTGATGACAAAGTGATTGTTTTTGTCCAGACCAAATTCTGGACAAAAACATCTCGATCATCACAATATGAAGAATATTTCTGATGTACCTACCTACTTAATTGTTCATAAGTAACAAAATAGTTGAATTTATCATAATCTACTTAAATCTTCATATTTTCATAATTGGAACAGAATATCGATCTTATAACTTCACTTTTCCCCTAAATAAATGACTTCCTAAATTAGTCGTCTCAAAAAACGTAATCACTTCCAAGGTGATTTTTAACAATACAACCAGAACAATTGAGTACGCAAAAAAGCACCTTTACACAAAACGACGTCGACACCAAGAAATATATCGTCAATTAAGCGGCCTCATTAATAAAAAACAGCTCTGCGGGAGGTTTTAATATGAAACTAGCGCTATTATTTTTATTTCAATGAAACCGAGGCAGGCACGTCATCGGCAGAAAAAATCCACCGATAATAAAATTATCGGGGAACCGCTGAGGCTATTAAATGCAGACCGCCCGTGAAATATACGGACAGGGTCCTAGCTCCAGCGTGTGGGATAAGGGCTGGGACATAGTGTGTGTGTGTGTTGCTGTGCAAAACGTAGGTCTAGATTATAAAGTTTATCGTAAACCAAAACTGCCTAAACTTTACGCTATTGCAGTTTGAACAAACGTAATAAAATATGTAAACAACAATGTTGCATGTAATTTCCTATTTGTTGATTCAGAAAAAAAGTAAGTAATTGGAAAATGTTGCGATTTAATCTTCGTAATTTAGGTCTGTTTTCGTATTAGTATCTCTTACGATATTAAATAAAACATTACATGGCTAGTAGTTCTTATAAAAGTTAAAGCACATTTTTTCAGCGTCAGCGTAAGGTCTGGTACAAATAAGTAGTTTTTTTCTAATAACAGAGAATTATCTTTTGTATAACATAATTGGATATAAGCATAAGTCAGCTCAGCTTATAACCTACGCGATTTTCTGGCCTTCCAACCTGTTTCAACAATCAGTTAGAGATAAGATTGCCAGTTGCTCAGTAGTTGAGCTTTTTCCTTACTTAACATCGAATGCTGAGCGTTATCCCGTTGTTGATAAGAAGCACTCTCTCTCATGGCGTGTGTCCTAACCCTAACCGATAGAGCGCGTGATATTTATGCTTACTTTATGCAGAGAGGCCGTCGGATATTCTCAGCTGCGGATTTACAACCTTAATTCATTTAGCGTTTCAAAAACTGCACTCGCCGCACGCCACTTCACTACTGCCATTGAATGCTATTTTACGAACATATTCTATTTAAATGCATATAAAATATTAACGTTAAGTTAGATTTCGAACTGAAGGTAGATTCGATTGAATGTTTGTGTAATGATTGTAAATACTGTTCAGTTATAATAAAACACATGCTGTGAATCTAGAATAAAATATGCTAGATTTTTAGTTTTGTTGTAGTCGCTGTAGTACCTATAAAAGGTACCTCGAGGGTTTGGTTGGAAGTGTAAAAAAAATATTGTCAAAAAAAATCCTTGTTTAGCTGCCTAATAATCAGATATACTTAACCCATATTCTAAGTCGTTCCTCCAAAACTTACTCGTCCTCGACTTAACGAAACCTCATTGAAAACCTCTTCGAAATAATCCTCGAAATCGGTATTCTAAATTATAACTCCGTAAGGACCTGGAGGAGCCAAAGAGTAAGTAGCCACTCCGTGTTAGGTCTAGCGCACACTACCATTTTTACCCACAACAAGGTTGAGTGGAGTGTAAAAAGTTTTGGAGGAACGACTTAAAATATGGGGGTTATACTGACTTATCAAATATTTTGTGTCTGCTATAGCGAGAGGATTCAGTACAACAAGTATGGACTACTTTTGTGTTTTCGAGGCAAATGGTGGCGACGAATGTCTGCTACTACAGTAGACTAGTCTAGCAGGGTAGCTTTTTTCATGCAAAACCTAAGAATGCTAGTATAGTTTATAATTTATTAATTATTAATTTGGTTGGTGGTAGGACTTGTTGAAAGTCCGCCTGGCTATCTACCACCATCTTATCTAAGCCTGACGCTATAACAACGACGTTTTCAGCATTGTTGTGTTCCGACAGTTAGAGATAAGATAGCCAGTTCCTCAGTGATGAGGATTCCGGGAGAGGCTCGCTACCATCTTCAGCCTTATCAATACTGAACATCAGGTATGATGGAGACTAAGAGTCACCCCGTTGATCATAAAAAAAACTCTTCTCTTCTCTCTTTTTATAAACTGGCAATAACATGCTATTAAGTTTTATGTGGAGGAGCCCGTAGCGCAGTCGTTCGCGCGCTCGGCCTGAGATTGTTGAGGTTAAGCAACTTTCGCAATGGTCGGTCACGGAATGGGTGACCAAAAATTATTTCGAGATCCTCCGTGCTTCAGAAGTCACGTTAAGCCGATGGTCCCAGCTGCATCAGTAGCCATTAAAACCCACCAATCCGCATTGGGCCCGCGTGGTGGGTCATGGCCCATTCTCCTTATCCATCCATAAGAAAGGCCAGTGCCCCAGCAGTGGAGACATTAAACATGGCTGATGACGCAAAGTTTTATGTTAAATATTTTGATAACATATTTAGCCATATTAAAAATATTATTTTCACATGTTAAGTGTGTTGAGTCATAAAATAAATCACACTTTTTTTTACAGGTTTACCTTTCCACGTATGATTAAACATCGCTAACCATTATTCATGGGAACCAAACCCATAATTTTCGTAGTGTGATATATTACAAATCCATAGGGTAAATTAACAAACGTGACATCATCAATACCCTTTACCCCACATTTTATTGAATAACAATATTTAGACATCAATATTTTTGAAACTGTATTGCTTTAGGAATAAAGTTTAGATTGGTAAACTATTAAAATTGGGACCTTCTTGTTCTGAGTTACACTTTTAGTGGCGTTTAGGCAATAAAGAACGTTTTGTCCTTTGGTATTGTACACGGTAAAATGTTATGCATTTTTAAGTAACTAATACAAGAAAGCCGCTTATTCTACTAAAGTTTTTATTGCTGAATAGGTACTGTTTTAATTTTTAGGAGGCAATTGTCAGCCTTCAGGAGACGGGTAGCAGTGTGTCCTACAAACTTGGCCATACTGCGATCGCCAACCCGCCTGCCAAGCGTGGCGATTATGGCAATCCCCCCCTTTTTGGGGGAGGCCTATACCCAGCAGTGGATGTTATGTGGCTGAGACGACGAATTGCATATAATGTATTTTTAAAATTATCAAACGTTTTATAAAGCTTAATATTTTACTTTTTACACACTAATACGACAATAATTGTTAAGGGCGCGGTAAACGGTCAAAGGTATTTGACAAAGTTTGACAAACACGTTTGTCAAACAATTTTCCGGAAGTATAACGCATCACAGCCGCAGACAGTCAAATGAATTAGACAAACACGAAAATGTGACAGAAATTTTACAAAAAATTTGATTGTTTACGAGGCGCTTTATATTCAAACAGTTGTCTTCCTTTTGTTAATACCGTATCCAGTGCTGTAATCACGATGGGTTTTTTTTGGAAAAAAGATATACCTATTCAAGAATAGCAGAGTAGAAATCATTCTGTAAGGTCAATAGACTATCAATTTTGTACAGTAACTTAAAACAAATTCCAAGCGGTAATATAAAAAAATGGAGTAAATACCATACTTTCTTCAACTTTTTAAACAAATGCATATCTACAAATTGTCTTTTCTTTTCCAACTACAATATCAATCTTATTTTAATAGCAATATTCCGTACTGTTAATGCGTTTACTGCGCTGTAAATTTGGCCCCAAATTCGTGGGCGACTACAATAAAATAAAATGGTTGGTCGGTTTGATCCCTACAATGGCGGGGTTCAAATCGATTAGTAACGTGATAACGTACTTAGTATCAGGGTGGGAACAAGGGAGGGAGATGAATTAATTTTAAGCGCATAAGTTGCTAGTAAATTGATGGAATAACATAAAAAAAGGTCACTATCACTATCATTACTTTGGGAAAAACGGTTTTTTTTTTAATTTGTATTTGCAATTGCCTGCCTTGCTGGACTGGGAGTGAAAAATAATGAGCCAACTGGCAGCTCCCAGTGCGGATAGTCAAAGTATGTAATGTAATCAATGAACAGAGTATACTCGTTATAGAACATTACTGCAGCGGCCAGCAAAAGAGGCATTGGTGGACGAACGTGTAAAAACACATACGTAGTAATGCCTAGTTGTGGCCAAGTCTTGTATAGTACTTTTCTCAAATAATGCGCGGAAATCAAAATTAAGTAGTACCTAGGCAGAACTTTTTAAAATCAATGACGAACAACAATATTTTTACCCGCGTTAAGTACTTATTTGTTTTTTTTTCAATAAACAGCTTTATTTCAAGCCAGTTAGAAATTTGATTGAAACCTTTTGATTGAAAAACACTGCGCCACGGGCTCCACCCGCGCGACGTGCTCCTCCGTATTACTCTTCCATATTTCACGTATACAAACATAAATAATCTTCTTCTTCTTAGCGTGTCAACTCTGACTATATTTGTGAGGACCAAAATTTTGCCACTGAAACGGCACCGTCTGGGGCCTTGTAAAGATCTTCGCGTGTACAGGTGTATGGACACGCAGGGCAAGACAAAAGGATTTGCCATGGTCTGGGGAGAAATACCACAAAGACACCAATTTAAGGACTTCCAAGTTGCCCAGGGTAGATCATGACTCCCCAGTCGCTCAGCCTGCTCAGTTAATGAGTCTATGGGATATTTCTCGGTCAAGAGCTTACTCGGACTTCTTTAGGGTATATATTAAATAACAAACATATAATTAATTCGTTGGTATGTCTGGTGTGTTCAGAATAAAAGCGTTTGTCTTGTGTAACTACTATTGACCAATAATAGTTAGATTACAAAAGGTTTGGAAAGGTATAAGTACTGATGATGATATTCGCTTCCTTTAATTAAATAAAATGAACATTTTTCACACACCCGACTATACAATGAAATTTTAAACCACCTGTTTATACCTGAACGTATAACGCTCACCAAAAAATCTTTTAAAAGCTGCACCTAACATACCGATCTCGTAATATTCGATTCCAATTATCATCAATCATCTCGTAAAACATTTTGACATGACATCCTACAATGCCGAGGGCTCAGTCAATAAATGCTCATGAGCATGCTTAAGAAATAAATCATTTGAAACATTCAACACTTTGGAGTGACTCGATTCAAAAAACTACGTTCATTGAATTGTCAACAATGAAATCGGTATAACAAGGCGTTATGGGCCGAGTGGTGTAAGGGATAAGATAGCGCGATTAGCGAGAATTGTTATATTGTAAGAGCGGTTAGCCGTCCTAGGGTATCGACGGTGTGGTGCAAGCGGATCTTCGCGAGCTTTAAGACGGTACCCTGACCGAAAGTGGCGCCGCGTTGAATTTTATTTAATATCGTAATTCTAATTCACAATTTTAATAAAACTTTACGTGGAATTTTTAGAGCCCATAGTCTAGTATTTTTAGACGGTATCATTATATTCCCTCGTAGTCACTGCTAGAAGTAGATAGCAAAACTGCTAAAAGTGGCCGTTTTTGACACATTTGCTATCTACTTCTACGAATGACTATGACGAGATGTAGCGATACCTCCTAAAAATACAAGACAATGGGCACTAAAAATTCCACGTAAAGTTTTATTAAAATTGTGAATTAGAATTACGATATTAAATAAAATTCAACGCGGCGCCACTTTCGGTCAGGGTACTGCCTTAAGCGACTACGATCTAGAAAACACTGTCGTTGTCGTTGAGCCAAAAGAAAAACAATAATGTTTATTTTATGATCATAAAGTTAATATGATTAAATTGAGGTCGGGGATGTCTAGTAAGTATAAAATAATAGGACTCGTGACAGAGAGCTACGCTCCTTCCTTACACTTACATATTACATTAAACAACTTATCCCAAGGTGCTATATTCGTATTTTTTATAGTTTAGCTTGGCTGCTAGGGTTCCACATCAGGTGCACCAGACCTGCGATATTTAGACGTCAATAGAAAATGCTCATTACGCTCAACAATTTTTCCTAAGTAGTTATTTTCATATCTTTCGGTTTGGCTGGACTGCTATGGTTCCACATTAGGTATTTCGATTTTAATTTTTTTCTTAAGAACCTTCTCCTGACACTAATAAACATAAATAGAGAATTAGCGGATTTGTTCAATACGTTCACGCGTGATGCGATGACCAAGGGACATAGTGGTTTTTTTTATAATATAGATTAACATATGTACAACCTATATTATTATATAGCTTTTCCTTGTGAGCAAGTGTATGTGTGTGTGCTTGCGCGTGTGTATATGTGTGAGCCAGCGTAGTAAGTAATCGTAGTAAGTAACATTACTTAGGGTTTACAGACATGTCGGGTGAGTGCTGAAATTTCAACATAACTAAAATATGTAGGTAAGGATAATTTAACAATAATAAAGTTTTTTATCTTAATACTAATAAAAGCTCTACTTTATTAGACTTAAACGCTATCACTTATATCTTACAGCACAAACTACCGATGAGAATAGCCATAACAAAGAGTACGCTTTTGAGAGCTAAAAATAAAAATAAAACATCCATGCAAAAATATTTTATGCATTGTTTTGTGTTCACTGAATGGGTTTGCAAATAAAGAATTAACGGTTTAATTATTACGATTTTATTGAGGCTTCTTTGTTTGTTTGGAGTGTTGGGAAAGAATAATTCATTGATATGTTCCAACATCGGCATTAAGATTATTAATTAGATTAGTAATCAAGAAAATTATGTACCTACTTTTTATATATCGCATACAACTTATCATTAAACATATACTCACACACACACGCACACACACACATACATCATATACATGTACATGTATACATGTACATCATAATATACAGCTCACATTATATACATCACACACAACACATTTATTTTCATTGGTGACTCATTAGTTCTAAGCAATTTATAGTTTGTAATTAAGGTTTATTTTCATCCTTTTATGTTCTGGTTTTTACTTTATTACCCAGTATGTCATCTCACATGCTAAATTAGGAGTACCTAATGTCTGTGGGTGGGCCTGGTGACCTGTAGCTCAGGTATCTATTGCAGATACCTATTTCAGGCACCAGTTCCTCACAAATATAGGAACTGTCAATTACATTAAGCAATTGTCTATATAATGTTATTTGTGATGGAAGAATAAATCTATTTTTTATTTTTATTTTTTATTTTATATATGAGAAAAGTTCTAATATGTCACAATACCTATAACATACAATTTAAAACTATATGACGTGTTATTAAATAGAGCCTTTTAATCCGTAAAAGTTGTTCAATAAAAAAGTACGCGCGAATGTTTAAGTAAAATTAAAGTTTTTTAAGTACTAGCTTCCGCCCCCGGTTTCACCCGCGTGGTTCCCACTCCCGTGGGAATATCGGGATAAAAAAGTAGCATTTATTATTTTCCGTCCTTTCAACTAACTCTATGCCAAAACTCAACTCGATTGGTTGCTTAGTTAGGGCGTCATGGAAGGACAAACATACAAACTTTCGCATTTATTATATTAGTTAGGATTAGGATCAGGTGGTTAAAATTGTTTTTTTTTTTTTAATGAGCAACGGGGAGTCTCTTAGCCTTCATCATACCTGATGTTAAGTATTAATAAGGCTGAAGATGGAAGCGAGCCTCTCCCGGAATCCTCAGCCACTGAGGAACTGGCTATCTTATCTCTAACTGCCGGAACACAACAATGCTGAAAACATTGTTGTTATGGCGTGAGACTTAGATAAGATGGTGGTAGCCAGGCGGACTTACAACGAGTCCTACCACCAACCAAACCGAATACAATATGTACCCCCGCTGGGTATCGAACCTGGGACCCCTGGGTCTGATACCGGTGGTAGTACCACTAGACCACAGACTCGGCGGAGGCGGCGATCGTTGGATCTTGAATCCGTAGAATAAAAAAAAAAGGATTTCACATTACATACAGCTTAACATTACATTATATTGCGCACATGACTCTCTAACAGTTTATGCTAAAAGCTTTCAACATTTGCACACCGTCTGTGGGTCACAAGCAATAAAACTAGGCAAATAATTATTATTCCAAGCACTAGATTTGCATAAGGATGGAACACGCGATGCAGTAACCCGTAGCAACTTCTATAACGGAAGTCCATTAATGTTTTCGCCCATTTACATGCCTCTGTTATCGGGAACGAGCGAGCGATGTATTTTATACAATACTGTTTGATTGTGGAATATTGGTGAAAGGAATTGCGGGTAAGAAATAGGGCTGGGCTTAACATTTGGTATTTAAATATATAAATAATTTATTGAATACTTAACCTTTACATGTAGTTAAAATTTAGTAGTGAATGTTTATAAACAGTAATCAATAATTAACATGGTATTAGCAGCTGTATATAGTTATAAAGCCGCTTTTACTTAATTAAAAACGATTAGTAAAATATTGGATGTCATTACATTTTTCTGTGATGATGTCTAATACCACTGCAAATAAACAAATCATTGTAAAAAAAGCTCAAGTGTTTTCTAATTTCTTAATTACAATGACAAATTTGAATGCTGCAACAAAAAAAGTGATTCCTGAATTTTTGAAACATTTATACATACCATATTTTTTATATATATTCAGGGGTTTCGTGTATAAAAATAGAAGTTTGGGCTTTTAATAGTAGATTAGTAGCCAAGGGCTGTAAGGCATCAATTGCAGCCCGAGATATTTAGGCGCACGAGCGCAGCGAGGGCGCCTATAGTTCGAGGGTGCAATTGATGCTTACACCCGAGCTAACTATTCTGCTTTACATCTCGATTGAGAGGTAAGTAGAAAAAAACCGGCATTACAAGAATAAAACATTTTATTTGTTGAAATATATAGTGAAATGAGAACAATCCCAAAAACAAACAATATTTAAAGTAAAAGTTTTCTATTCCCGCCTTTTTTCATTAAAAAGAATCAAGTAAAGAACTTTTTATTTTTTTTTCAGGATCGAAATTGAGCTTCGCCGTTCGATATTTAAAATTGATGACTGATAGCAAAGCGACCTCTTTGGTCATTGGGCTGAATGCATGATGTCTATTGCCAGTAGGATGGTTAGATGTACGCGAACTTTTTGTAAGAAAGTGTTTTTTTTTATTACTTACCGCCCTAGGGCTTTTCTAGCTACATTATTACCCTAGAGCGCTAATTAGTCACCTACAAGCCTCATTTGGAGGTAATAGGAACCTACTTACCGAACATGAGAGATGTAAAATTTATTTAGTGCAATAACCCTATTGCTAAGGCATTAGTTATATCGAGTGCAATCTACAGCATGCCCTTTCCTACGGCGATCGGTACATAGCAGTTATCAAGTAAGATTCCAATGAAATCGCGATTGAATGTGAGTAAAACTGGAAAATAAATGGTAATCAGCGTAAGCTGGAGATGTACAGTCTATACATCTCCAGCTTACGCTGATTACCATGCGATGTGATTACCGATGCGTCTTCTAGTAACATTGTAAGTTGTGTCTTACATTAATGCACTTTTATACTTAACTTACTGATATGTTAAGGTCACTTTTGAATTTGACGACTCTGAAAGAAATAAAACAGGGAGAAAAAAACAGCCCTTGACGAGTTTCTTGCCAGTTCTTCTCGTTACAAGGTCTCCCGCCGTAGGGTTTGTGAACCGATGGCGTAGCTTCTTTGACGTTCATAAGTGCTTATAACAGCCTAGACTGAATAAATGATATTGAATTTGAATTTGAATTTATACTGATGTAAATTTATTTATATATACAGGAATGTAATATACACAAAAAGTACCTTTTGAACGATGTTTGCTGGTAGTTTGTAAAATATAGCAACATGCACATATTTGCAAATGTTCTTTGTTTTCTCCTTTTCATCTTTTCCCACACATTTTTTTTTCAGCAGTATTTAACTCAAAGCTATATTCCTCGCTATCTAGCTTTATTTCTTCTACATCCCGTAGCTCTGTTCATAAGCTTATATTAATAGCCACCGCTATCTCCACAGCATACGCGCCAGCGGGCACAATCGCTAATCGCCATATCTCTTCGATTTCGATAATAGCATAAGGGTCTTATATGGAGGGAGATTCAGATTAGCAACAATTTGGTGCACCGCCAAATTGCTAGGGTGATATACTTTTTGATGGGGACAATCAATTGATGCATTCAACCGTTACGGAATTTCTAAGCAAATTGGGGTAATTGGAAGTATAAAAAAATGTTTTCAGGTTAGATAACTCTATTTCTTGCGTTTGATATTGTTTAGATTAGAACCTTGATCCCACATAATAAGAATGTTTTCTTCATACATTAACCATTAGCTGATCACACTTTTATGTTTTCTTCCCTGATACAAAATTCCCATAACTAATTCCGTTAATAAATTATGCATGAACATTCACGGATCACGTCTCCTCAAAGATGACATTCTTTGACCAAAACAAACTGAATTGCAAATGACGAAATCTTATCGGATACACAAACGTTTTCAATTATCCCTCGAATCGTACTTCAAAAAGGAATAAGATTTATCCCGCCTATTATGTAGGTGCTTTTTGTTTCCCGTCCGCATTATGCCGAGCATTCTGGATTGATTCGGATGCGAGCAGGTCAGTATGCATAATGTATGCGACCTTTACCATCAGACTCGGGGATGTAGTGGGCAATTGCTGGGTTTTCGACGTTGAACCGAGCAGTGGAGAGGTCGCATAGCCTGTTTATGGGACTTGTACTTGATCATAAACCCGCGAAGTAAGGACTTTCTGTATTTCTCGTGGTGCTTACTTTTTCTTTTACTGCTACATTCCTGTGTGTTTATTTTAGCAGTATTTGTGTGCACGTCATGTAGTCAGTGGAAAAAACAGCATGTACTTTCATTTCTTAAAATTCTTATAGATCATTATTTTTATATTTTCGGGGGACTGTTTAGCCTTTATTTGTTGGTTACCTTTGGAAGAGGCCTAATATGAAGGATTTGGCGACATTTATAATAGCGACTGGTACAGTCCAAGAATAATCTTAAAAAGAGATTGTTGCACGTTCATTTTCATTATTATAGCAAACTGATATCGATCGGAGTTCTAGTTTCAATTAACAGTGGCAATTGACTCTAATTAGTAATAGGTTAATATGGGGTTAATATTAATATTCATGTTATTATGTATTAACATTCAGTGTATCGTTTTGAATTACCTCGCGCATGGGTAGTTTTGTTTGCATAGCTGTTTAACTTTAACAGAATTCTATAAATAAAGATGGCATTGGAATAATGCTGATAGTTTATATATGATTTTACTCTCTGGAATATTTTTATGTTGGTACAAAGTATTTGCTTAAAAAACTCAAATTAAATAGACCGCACAGTAACGAATGAAAACTCTGATATCTTATTGTTATAATTGGGTACATTTATAAAGATTTTAATAGAGATAAAATGCAATACGTATAGCTCATTTACCAATCTCTATTTTTAACACCACATTTTTTAACAAACTAAAATTTATTGAAGTTTTAAGAAAAAGCAGTCAAACAAAGTGTCAGCCATAATCGTAACTATAAGGAGATCGTTGGAACAAAATGGCTCGGAACAAAAACCTTACCGAAGCGAATAGAACTGGTTTAACTAACAGACGTTTATTTAAAGTAGATTTAATGTGGTTGTTCCAATGCAGTGCATATGAAATGGGTAACTACTTTTTTTCGAAACTGGTGTTTCTGGACATCATCTTAGATTCAACCAATGCGAAATGTGGCGTTGTTGATTTTTGGTTGTAAGAAGTATGAAAACGTTAAATACATTGCTTATTCTTAAGCTGCTAGCTGCTGCTTAAAGCTTGCTAGACGTAATGCCTCGCGTTACAGAGCTAACGCTCTAACTGAGCCGATAATCTAGGTAGCCTAAAATGAACAACGTTAAAACATAAAATTAGAGATTAACACTTACAAAAAAAGATAGCAAAATTCGACTATTGCTGAGAAAGTGAATCTTTGTTATTAAAAACCAAAACTTTGGGAGAATTTAAAATTTTGCATAAATTCGAAGAAATATTTTATACTCCATTAAAATTCGCAAAGCACGAACTTCCTACAGAACAAGACGCCAGCGTCGTTATTAAAGTGCGCCGTTTTAAAATCCAATTTCGCATTGTTACTTATGCCACATCTGACTGTCAAAACAGCAACGAGTTCGTTAAAATGTTTACGATTACTGGCGAGTTGCACATTTGTTTGTCGTAAAGGTTCCTTTTCGAAAGACTTAGTTGCATCGCGTTTATCGTTGACTGCATATTTCATGTCAGTATTGCTTTTCTGACGTTTATTTGAGGTTAAATAAGGAATTGACTCATTTGTTGTCTTTTGAGAATTTACAATGTCAGTGCGTTATATTATTCGTTAGTCATTACTTCATAGTTAACTATGAGAAATGGGTTTGCTAATATCTGAGAAATGTAAATACCTAGAACTAAATAAGTATTAATGAAACCCAAAAATGCTTAAATTTATTGTTATTACGGAACAGCTTTGTTGAAATAATACATATCCATTGTCGGTTTACAATGTTCATGGGACGCAGGCGCATCACGATGCAACGGAAAAACGTTTTGGTTATATCGGACTTTTGACAGAAAAATCGAACTTTGAAAACAACTCTTGAGCTCATCATGCACCAGGGATAGCTTAACAACGGAAGATTGTCATGTGAAACATAAAAATTGCTAGGCAATAGTACCAATTTCGCTCGGAGAGTCAGCAACCATGACAAAGCGGACGCATTATCTGATAGTCCCATAGCGACCGAGGTGCCCAATCAACCAATTACAAAACTCGAAAGAGGATTTAGCCCATTAACTCATTGGAGGAAATTACATTCGCTTGAACTCCAAATAAACTCGTCAAGTTAATTCCTTCATGTCAGTTATCATTTGTCTGCGAGGGGTTTGTTGACTTTTCGATCAGTCACGGTGTCCTAAATAGCTCCTGGTTCAATTTTTAACTGTTGCATGAGCACTCATTCGTAAAGGGTAATTGTGTTTGTGACCATTCATCTATGGTCTATTAGGCACATCATTGATAAAATGTTTGTTTGACAAGTTGATATCAGCTGTGCCAAGAGATCTAATTCCGCATATGATGTTGACGCGAGATTTCATCATGACCATCAACCATTTTGATGTTCCTACTACAGGGTACAGGCTTTCCTTAGGGATTAATGAGGTCATAACCCGGGTCCACTGTGGTTCGGTGGGTGTTACCGACTGCAAAATATTATCATCAGACATTTTCCCCAATGATAATATTCCTAATGCTGAGTGTTGGCCTTCCTTATGAATGGATAAGGAGAATAGGCCATGACCCACTACGCGGGCCCCGTGCGGATTGCTAGGACTTTAACGACTGCAAGTACAGCCGGATCCAACAGCTTAACAGAGGAGCTCGAGATAGTAAATTTTGGTCACCCATCCCTTAAAACCATTGCGAAAGTTGCTTAACCTCAACAATCACCACTGCACCACTGCACTGCGGGTTGAAATCGATATCGCAGGCAGAAATCGCTAAGCACTACGCCACTGACTATATCACATCACATCAATAAAAAATATATGTGATCAAAGTAGTAAGCTATTAAAAGTTACTAAATGATATCTATAATGATAATGATGATGATAAAAATCTACTAAATTCGTCGTACAGTCAGCAACGAAACTTGCCGAACAAAATAACGTTACAAAAGACACTAGACACATGAATTGTACATAAGTTACTGAACATAGTTACAAACAAAATTCCATTTACATTTTAAATTTCCAAAAGTAGCTATACAGTATATTTCCAAAAGTGGCCGGACATTATATTTTCAAAAGTGGCTGGACAGTAGACTTCCAAAAGTGGCTGGACAGTATACTTCCACAAGTTGCTGGACAGTATATTTCCAAAAGTGGCTGTATAGTAAACTTCCAAAAGTTGCTGGACGTAGTATCGCCTAAAAGTGATTTGTTAGATCATAACCGGACCAATTTTCGAATTTAGACTGATGACAATCATCGAAAAAAGTACAGCACTGTCATATAATACATTTGTCCCTTTTATTTTGGTCGTGACATCATTGACATGTCATTTGTTTATGCCAGCCTCTCGCTTCTTACACTTTTTTACTATTTTAGATTTTAACCGACTTCAAAAAGAGGAGGTTCTCAATTTAATTGTGTTTTCCGACATTTATGAATAGATTTTACAAAATATTTTCTTTAATGGATAAAAGTTACACTCCAAGTGGTGGTGGCTTTATTCAGAATTGTAGAAGTAAGTTTTATAAATTTTCAATTTAAATTTTCAAATAGTTTGATTTTTCGCGGTTCAAGGATTTTTCGCGGTATTACTTGTAGATCGTTCCTATAGCTCCAATTTATACCCACTGAAATATTTGATATTAACATGACTGAATTCAATTATTAATGTCTACTTACGTCTATAACATAATTTCATTTTTTTATATTTTTATTATTTTATGATTTTGTAATTTTTGCGTTTTTCAATGCTATTTTTATACTTATGGTAAATTTTAAATAGAAAAATATTGGAAAAAATTAACTCGGCCACAAGTGAATTCTCAGACTGGAATCGAACCAGCGACCTTTGGAAATCCGGTCCAATGCTCTAACCGCTGAGCTACCGAGACTTGCGAACCACCGTCGAAATTCTCCAATACTTTTATATTTTTAATACGCTGTAGGCCAGTGTTGTTACATCAATGCTAGGAAATATCCTTGCATTCGAAAGAAACATCTTTTCAGGTGTTTAACGATCGATTAAGATGCAACTGCCAATAATTTATGATTTTGTAATTTTTGCATTTTTCAATGCTATTTTTATACTTATGGTAAATTTTAAATAGAAAAATATTGGAAAAAATTAACTCGGCCACAAGTGAATTCTCAGACTGGAATCGAACCAGCGACCTTTGGAAATCCGGTCCAATGCTCTAACCGCTGAGCTACCGAGACTTGCGAACCACCGTCGAAGTTCTCCAATACTTTTATATTTTTAATACGCTGTAGGCCAGCGTTGTTACATCAATGCTAGGAAATATCCTTGCATTCGAAAGAAACATCTTTTCAGGTGTTTAACGATCGATTAAGATGCAACTGCCAATAATTTATGATTTTGTAATTTTTGCATTTTTCAATGCTATTTTTATACTTATGGTAAATTTTAAATAGAAAAATATTGGAAAAAATTAACTCGGCCACAAGTGAATTCTCAGACTGGAATCGAACCAGCGACCTTTGGAAATCCGGTCCAATGCTCTAACCGCTGAGCTACCGAGACTTGCGAACCACCGTCGAAATTCTCCAATACTTTTATATTTTTAATACGCTGTAGGCCAGCGTTGTTACATCAATGCTAGGAAATATCCTTGCATTCGAAAGAAACATCTTTTCAGGTGTTTAACGATCGATTAAGATGCAACTGCCAATAATTTATGATTTTGTAATTTTTGCATTTTTCAATGCTATTTTTATACTTATGGTAAATTTTAAATAGAAAAATATTGGAAAAAATTAACTCGGCCACAAGTGAATTCTCAGACTGGAATCGAACCAGCGACCTTTGGAAATCCGGTCCAATGCTCTAACCGCTGAGCTACCGAGACTTGCGAACCACCGTCGAAATTCTCCAATACTTTTATATTTTTAATACGCTGTAGGCCAGCGTTGTTACATCAATGCTAGGAAATATCCTTGCATTCGAAAGAAACATCTTTTCAGGTGTTTAACGATCGATTAAGATGCAACTGCCAATAATTTATGATTTTGTAATTTTTGCATTTTTCAATGCTATTTTTATACTTATGGTAAATTTTAAATAGATTTTTTTTTATTATTTCCTAGATATCGCGTTCTCAGAAATGCGTATCGATCGGACTGTAAGATCGAAAATATCGTTCTACCTGTCGACTATTTATGGTGATTGTACACATATTTATGACCTTGACTGTACTAAAATGTTCAGCGACTTTTGAAGATGACTGTATCAAACATGATATTTAAATGATTTACCTTATTGCCTTAGTTAAAATTACTTACTCAGTCGGGCTTATCAAAATCGAGTCCTACGCTTCCTATTTTCTCTTATAAAGAGTTTTTATATTCTAATCTTCCTAGCTTTCTAGTTTATTACAAGAGATTTTTCCGTTGAATTTTTTGTTTTCTTGACAAACCTTTTTTTGACAAGTAGCTATTCTTCTTTTTTAAATTGCATATTCCACACACATTCTTTCTATCTTTTGTTTTTAATTATGTCAATATGTGTTTATATAAGTCAGTGGCTGCAATCGCTACTTAGAGGAGATTATTGTAAAAAATATGTTCAGCAAGTTTTGAGTAGTATACATATCAGTGAATTTATGTAGTCAGACTTGTTCAGCAAATTTTGATATTTAACAGATCAGGCTAATTATGTAATTAAACATGTTCAGCTACTTTTGTAAAAATAATGTACATCGACCTTTGGTATTCCCAAATGTCTACGGACATTTGTACAACAGCCTGTTCAGTTACATATGAACCTTTATATTGTGCAGAGGTTTTGAAAATTTGGATGTGTTCATGGACTTTTGTTGCTGACTGTACAAGCACCCTTTTGATGCTCCCTGCACCTGTAGCGGCCGGTAGTCGGTGTTGACAAACAAACTGTCAAAATGTTTACATTTATTGTAAACTGAGCCACTGAAGCTTACACATCAAACAAACAAACGTCACTCTACGCGCCTAAAAATGATAAAGCGATAAAGTCCTGGTTCTAGATACTTTTCCTTTTATTACCTTTGACGTTTTACGATTAACCTTTTGAGTGTCGCACGCACATACGTATGTTCGGAAAAAAAAATGGTCTAAAACGTCGGACGCACATACGTATGTGCATAAGCGGATTGCTGTCATTGGTAGTTGATTTTTATTTATGAACTTAGTCCGAATCACGGTTCGACTTGACATTTCGTTTCTTTACTTCATATTCAATACACTGGCAACGATTCTAGCTCGATTCGGACCGCCAAGTTAACCAAAAAAAAATTAAAAACAAATTGTCCATCATTCATTGTCGAAACGAAATTTGAAGCTGTTTTTGTGAGTGTTGTGAGTGTTATTGTAATGTTTTCTAGGCGTAAACGGTGAGTACCTATGATATTTATTTACTAAGAAAGGATTATAGTTTATTTGTAAAATGAGAAAAGTTCAAAAAAAGCAAAAAATATGCTTAAAAAAAGGCTTTAACTTTTGAAGTGTGTTTATTTACATCGTTTCGCCGCCCATATTTTGTCATATATTACTGTGAAATATCTTTATATTTCCTTTCAAATGATGATTAGTAGTTAGATTATTTATCTAGGAACATAACGTAACCAATCGTTACTCATTTTAGTCTGTCTTTATACAATAATTTCGTTTCAAACAAATTATTTGTCAAATTCAACCGCCATTTTTGTGTATTACGTAATAAAGTACCGTCAGCATATACATTGTTTTGATGTGTCCTACTATAATATTATAAATGCGAAAGTTTGTGAGTATGGATGTATGTTTGTAACTCTTTCACGAAAAAACTACTGGACGGATTTGGATGAAACTTTACAGTAATATAGGTTATACATCAGAAAACACATAGACTACTATTTATCCCGATTTTCCCACGGGTACGGGCACCACGCGGGCGAAGCCGCGAGCGGCAGCTAGTATTTTTATAAAGTACTCTCTTTATTATCGATTATAATAGATAAGTAAAACAATTACTATATAAAAAGAAGAAAAAATCATATTATTATGAATACTTACAATTTTTTTTAAAACTGAAAGTTGTTTTCGATTTCAAAATAAGTACTAAGGTAGACAATAAAATAAACGCCCTTCTTAGTCACTGATGTTTTATGCGATGGATATTTCACGAAAAATTTTATCTGGTCGTGTAAGGGGTACTGCCAGGAATAAATGATAAATTAATAATTTTATTTTAGTTTGGCTAGACTGCGCTCTACGAGCACAGACTCTGAAAGGTCGCGGTCGTTGACCCCAGGCCCAGAACGGTCACGCCATCGACCCTCCGCCGCACGTCGTGCTCTTTTGGTAGGCCTTGTGGATCAAGCTGAAGCGAGGGACCCAGAAGAAGTCTTCAGACCCCCTCAGCGGTAAGAAATTAATATTACAGTTTTAAAATTATATCTGTGTACTTGAGTTTGATTTTACAGTGATTTATTTTATCTTTATTTTGATCTCAGACCCATAATTCAATCGTCAGTTCAGGCGTCGATGTGACGCCAGGAGGTTCACTACGCGTTACCACCGAAAATGTGGACGTAGTGCAGACCCCTGGTGGCCATGTGCGACGAGCAAATGTCGATGAAGTACCACTGTGGTGAGCCTATATTTTACTCTTTGTGATCCATACGATAGCTACTTTTGTCAGACTAACTCGTATAAACCTTGGTCATGGTAAACAAAGTAACGTACAACTCAAGAATAAGAAGCAAAATTGTCAATGATTTAGATTCAGGGATTGTAGGTCATTATATAAATAATAGTCAATGTGTTCTCTTACAGCTTCGATGTATTGGAGAAGGTGGAGGCGATGGACATGTCGGAGGAAGAAGGCGAGGAACTGCTGAAGACGGCTCCCTGGCATGTCCAGCGGTGGGTTGATGGGGCGGGGGAGGGTCGACGGGAATGTCTTACGCCTAGCGTTTCGACTGGAGCAAACGTTGGTCGTGCTAACATTAGTAACACTAATGTTACTGGTGCTAGCATAACCAAGGTTTGCTCTGGTGCTGATGCTGCTCTCATTTCTGAAGTTGATGCTCGTCCATCAACTTCGGGTGTGACAGCAACATCTAAGCGAGCGTCTAGCCATGGAATATGCGACGGCAGTGACCTCGACAGTGAATTCGACGACGAGTTTGACGTAATTCCTGTCGAGACTACTGCCAGAGTTGAAAGAGACATTCCCAACGACGAAGAGTTAGAGGAGCCAGTTAGGGATATAGTCAATAACATCGAGAGGGGGATGGATGACGAAGCGGATCGTCTGCTTGGCATATCGAGTGATTTCACATGGGTCCAAGGCTTTGATTCGTTCACGGGAATTCCTGAAGTGTTTTCAGGCCCTACCCCTGGACCAATCAAAGATTACGATTCGCCCTATGATGCTTTTACCGATATATGGGATAAAAGCATCATAGAGCTAATCGTCCTTGAGACTAACCGATATGCCAAGCAGACGATCGAAAACTTGGAGGCGAAAGGGAACCTGAAGCCATCCTCTCGTCTGCGTGAGTGGACTGACACTAACGTAGACGAGATTATGTCTCTTTTCGCGGTGTTCATGTATATGGGACTAGATCCGCGTACATCGCAGAATGAGTACTGGACATTGGACGTTCTGGAAATGCCGAAGTTTGATAATGTAATTTTAGTTTTTGTGAAGTTTGTGTTACCTACTGTATACCGTGATCTCTACAAATAAAAATTATTTATAAAATAAAGTATTTCATTTATTTCATACAATGAATTCAACAAGAATTCTATCTTAGTTACTTTAGCAGGCATATGCAAACATAATACCTATAATTGCAGAAATCGAAAAAAAAATCAATATCAACCCTTTTCTTCTTCGTTATCATTATTATTTAGTGAACAAAAACTAAAACACGTACATAATCCTACTATAATATTATAAATGCGAAAGTTTGTAAGGATGTGTGTGTGTGTTTGTTTGTTACTCTTTCACGCAACAACTACTGAATGGATCATGAAACTTTGCAGTAATATAGCTAAAACAACAGAATAACATAATAAGTTATAATTTATAGAGTTTTTTTTTATAATTCGGTCATAATATAACGATAACTGTCAAGTAAGTCGGAAAGAATCAGCATTCTGAGAGCTATCTTGGCATGCGCTGCCCAAACCGTTGAGTTACACAAATATTATTACTGTAGGATTATTAGTCTTAAATAGTTCTAAATAAAAGTCTGCGATAGCATATAATCTACCTTTTATGTGAAAGTCTCTATGACCAAAATAATGAATTCAGTTAATTTGGATATTTTTAACATTTTAGTAGGCTGTAAATTATCCCGAAATTCCTACGGGAACGGGAACCACGCAGGTGAAGCCGCGGGCGGCCACCAGTAATAATATCATTTTGATTAGGATATAATTATTTGTCCTCAATAGTGTCAACAAGTAGTAAATACACTGTAAATATCATCAACAAAATCGAAATTACAACAAAAGTATTACAAAATTTTGTTCATATTTTTTTGCCAACGGTACCATTGCTATATCGCTTGAAACGCAAGTACGTACTGGTCAGCCGGCCGGCGGGCGGACAGCGGCCGGCCGCCATTACGAATTTGCGCGCTAACGTAATGTAAATATTTGTTTTACGGTATCAGTTCATTGTTTAGAAACGAATAACTTATGAAATGAATGCGTGAATATGTGAGTGATAATGTGACAGTGTTTGTGTTAGTGTACGTGTTAGGGAATTCGATATTTCAACACTCGTTGTCGGAGTCAACAAGTCGAAAAATCATTATCGTCATTTGTTTTTCATCTTTACGCATAAATGTGAGTATTTCTAACTAAATAATTAATTTTACATGATTAGAAATTTCATAACGAAGACAATGATGTGCGCATTATGTAATTATTATTTCAATAGAGTGCACTAATAACGGTTTTTGTTAGGCAAAGTAGTCAAGGTAATATTTTTTTTTAAATTCACGACATGTTTGCCATACTCCCGGAAGAGAGAGAGAGACACTCAAAAGGTTAACTAGTTCTAATAAAAATATTTTATTTGGTTTTGATAATAAAAATATATTTAAATGTTTGGCAGATTGTTTGTAACGCAACGACGCGTAAACGGCGGTACGGATTTGAATGCAATTTTGCATTCAGATAAACCAAAGAGAATGGAACTTAATTAATGTTAACCATTAGTTCCACGTGCCGTGTGGTGACGGCCTAAGAATACAAGTGTCATCACTCCCTTACATGCCTGGGATGTCGTAAGAGTCGACTAAGAGGCTCGACGCATTGAACACCTGTGCCAGAGAAGGAAAACATGAAACAAACCCTCTACCAACCCGTCTGGCCAGCGTGGTAGCAGTAGGCTAATAGCCTCCTGTGAACGCTGCAATAGGCGTGAGCTAGGAGAGGCCTATGTCCAGCAGTGGATGTCCAGGATGATGGATTAGTTCTACATGAACGGAACCAAGCGTCTTAAATGTTATTAAAACTAGTTACGCACCTCGATGAAACAGTATTTATTTATTATCAAAGCTGAGATTTTAGTTTAGTACCCAACGCAACAAAGCAATGGCTAAAAATGTGTCGTACCACGGGTTTATTATCTACAAATTAATAATAATCGCGCAGTGATCACGCGATCGACGCGGAACTTCAAAAAATGGTATTACGTGTATGTGATCACTGGCTCATCGCTCGTTGATGGTTCGTATAGCGCCGTCTCACTCTCTCGCGCTCCTACCTAGATTGCGAGAGTGAGAAGCCGCGTTGCTATGACGCTAGCGCCAAAAACAATTTGGTAGCAATAACAGGAACTAAATGAATGCACATTATAGTTCATCGATTGTTCGGTAGAAGCCGCGCTAAAATAATAGTGCGGTGATCTGTGACGTAAAGCTATTATCGCGCAATTTTTGCTATCGCATTATTTTTACAAAGACAGGTAATAAGGCTACCGATCTTTTTTAATACCCACTACAAAGAAATCACGCAACGGAGAAACAATACTCGAATTCACAATGATTAAAAAAGGAATTCCACCGCAGAGCTTGCATAACAATATTTATTTCTTTAACAGCCCCACGTGTAGCAATCGAACTTAAAAAGACAGCGGACGTAAAAAGCCACCAACTGCTTTGATCGTGATCCCAAAGCCAAACAAACTCGGATTTGTTTACACTCCGTACATGATCAAATAACGCAGCGTTGATAACATTGTTATTTCCTATAACGGTTATATTAAACTCCCGCGATTTATGTTAGCGCTGATTGAAATTCGATATGGAATTGTTTCGTGCTTCGTTTAATAGTGGTGCTGGACCTATTCTTGACTCGTCGAGACTTGTTCCAATAACCTTAAAAGCTTTATGGTAAAACTACATTGTATTTGGTTATTGAATATTGGAAAACTTTAGCGTTCAGCATTCGGAAGCTAGCGCAACCTAGTCAAGCAATCTTTTAAATGAAAACCTAGAATGATAAACTTTTTTTATCAAATATTTTGATAAGTGACGTGCTGTAGTGGAGTGTCCAAGGGTTTTCAGTGCCTATTTAGAACAATAATTGATCTTTAGTTACCATTGTTTCATAAAAAATACATTCAAAGAATTTCTTTTTTCATTCATTTTGGTTTTCGTTACTTCGTGATTTTGTTGAACAAGCCACGTAGCACGTGCGGGCTATAGGATATTCAAATCTTTCTCTATCTGTAACAAGAAGTTAACTCCGCCCCGATACAGCTTCTAAGATATCTACAATACAAATCGCTGATTGTCCTTCTGATAAATCACCGGTACCAGTTCTAGATACGGAATGTTTATTCAAATCACGTCACAGCAAGGCGCCTTTTTGAATCGTTCTTTTTTTCTTCGTCAAATATTGATTTTGGTCAAAGAAACGATTATTTGGTCTGCACTCAATCGAAGTGCTCCGCGTTTCTAAGAATGGTACCGGTTTTCGTCGCTTATATATTATTTTGGTTGGTGGTAAGACTTGTCCATCTTCAGCCTTATCAATACGTAACATCAGGTATGATGAAGGCTTAGGGCCTTGCCACACTTTTTTGGCAGATATGATATGAAAAATATGTCAAATCATCTGCAAAACTAAGCTACTCAGAACTTACTTTTATATTGTGAAACAGGCCCTAAAGGTCTACCCGTGGTTCATCAAAAAAAATTTGGAACTAATTCGTAGTAAGTAATCCGAAGTGTGGTATAGCGGTAATACTACCGATATAAAATCCAGATGTCGCGGATTCGATGAAGATGTGATATTTCTAATTACTTAAGTATTTCATATATAACTTTTAACGTATTTCCATTAAATTTATCACAAAACAAATAATGATTTCCAAAAGAGTAAATCAATTTGTTATTTCTTTTAACTGTCGCGCCATCTGCCTAGTCATGGCTACAAGTCGAATCATTTGATTCGTTTTACATTTCGGCCTATTAGATCAAAACTCGTCTGTTACAACCTACAAACAATTGTGTATAGCTGCCGTATATTATACAGTCTGCAAACCAAAGTTCTGCATCACAATTCTTTAGCTTTCTGGAAAGAGTGTATAAACAAGCAAATCTCAAATCTCTTATTTGCCTCGGCATTATATCAATAAGGTATGAGTAATTCTTTAATGTCACTCGCAAGGTCAAGATAAAAGTTGGAAATCTAAACCTTCAGAATGCTTGCTATGAAAATATTATGTTATAATAACTTTTTCGCTAAGCTCGTTTTGATATTAACAAGAAATTTTAATCTTCAGAACTCGCCCTAAACTCTTAGTAAATTTTATCCAACTTCGAAATTAAATGAATTTTCTAAGCTCTTTCAGTTCTTCATTCAATATTAAACGGGTAAAATGGGCCAAATGGTCGAGATCTTTTACCCTGGTAAAAATTAATAAGCAAAAATACTAGAAAAAATCGGCCAAGTGCAAGTCGAACTCGCACATGAAGGGTTTCGTCTCTCACCAAAGGTTGCCTGGAAGAGATTGCTATGTAGCAATAAGACCGCCTTGTTTGTTTTTGTATCGTGTGCAATAAAATTTATATTATTATATTAAATACACCTACCCAAAAAACCACTATAATATTCCGCCTGCAAAAATAACTTTGTTTTTCATAGTGTCTGTATGAATGACAAAGTTATATTTGCAAAGTGCTATAGCTCTGAAACTGCATGATATATTTCGTTCAAACCAATTTTTGTTGAAAGTTTTTATTAAGATCTACAGCATATATATTTTTTTGATTTTTCACTCTCTTATTTCAAAAGTTAGGGGGGGAGGGGTGAGTCCCCACTCACACATTTTCGCCACTTTGGAAGTGTACATCTATCAAACGGTTGACTTTGAAAAAAATAAATAGTTTTAGAAACCTCAATGTAATTTTTAAAGACCTATCTATAGACACGTATAGGTTTGATGAAAAAAAAATTTTCAGCTTCAGTTTCATGTATGGGGAGTTCCCTTAATATATATTTTTTTAAATTTTTGTGTAAAAACCGTAAAGCGGTTTACAGAATACATCTACCTACCAAGTTACAACTGTGTAATCCTCATAGTTTTGGAATAAAGTGGGTGTGACATACATCGGACATGACGAATCTATAAGGGTTTCGTTTTTTGCCATTAGGCTACGAAACCCTAAAAAGCAACTTGTCTCATGTTGCCCTGACGGGATATCCTGAAGGATCCCGTCAGGTCGACATGAGACAAGTTGCTTTTTTCTAGTATATTTGCTTATTAATATTTACCACTTAAAAAAAAAACATTGTAAAATGCAAAATTAAAAAGTTATAATCTTTTAACCTGTTAAAAGCTCCTAGAAAATTAACCAAAACAACGGCATGCAACTGCCTATCTCTGTCATTATAAGCTTAGGTAAAGTAGTCTTAAAAATAGCCATCAGAATGGTTATGTATATTTATGTTTGTTCAGCGTAAATACACTCACCGGCACATCTAACCGCCCACCCCGTTAATTTCATACAAACATGCTCACTTTGCGACTCTATACGTAAAAATGTCAACATATTTCTGCTAAGATCTGTATGCTAATGTTTAGGTTAAGCGTTCGACTGTCCAATGAGCACTTTTGAGAATCTTGAGAAATTAAATCAAATCTTCGTTTAAGCAAAGCACTACTTTATGACCATATCACATTGCTGCATTGTATGGAATCTGATGAAGCATTCATTGAAATAAAAGAACTTTTGCGGATTTAAGTGCACTATACAATTTCAATGATGAGTGCGCGAAGAAACTTAAAATGTGCTTATGAAGCATTCATTGTTCTGCCTGTATGGATAAATGCAATGGTTTTGGTAATAATTCAAAGTGCTAATGGAACAGTCAAACGCTTAACCTATACATTAGCATACCGATCTTTGCAGAAATATTATGTTGACATTTTTGTGCATATAGTCGCAAAGCATGTTTGTATGGAAATAACGGGGTGGACAGTTAGATGTACCGGTGAGTGTATTTCTGTTGCTCCTGAATCGCGAAACACAAAGCTGATCAAGATGTGATACGGTCTTCTTCTTCTTAGTGTGTCGATGGCAGATACTAAAGTATTGAGGCCCAGAAATCAGCCACTTTGACAGCCTTGTCGGATGCTGTCATGAGATATGGTCTGATATGTATTTATTTTAATTACATTATTGTTCATCGTCTCAGGGAATCATTGTCTGATAATATTCAATAGAATAATAAACAATATAGTATCATTATAAAAGACCACAATTTCATCTTATCAAATAATATTAACAAGCGGCACACTGAAAGTTTGAATTCGATCAAATTTCAATTACACCACCCCTAATAAGTTTAGCCTTGATAAACTTTCAAGCTCGTCCATTAACGTTTCATTAGCAGGTTTTAATCAATTTATCATTAGATGAGCAATGTAAAGGTCGTATCAAATATTCACGTAAATCGACAACGTTGCGTGGTTACTACACACGTAGGTAAAGTGTAATCCACATTCAAAGTGACGCACACATTGTCAAATCTTTCACGAAGTTCATTTGTTTTAATGTAGGCACTAGTTGCGCGAGATGAAACGGTTGTGTGCAAATGTGTGCGTGCTTTATAAAGTACGATTCATATAGGGGACATTCAATTTGCGATATGTGTAGTTTGCGAACATTCGGTATGTGAGCGTTAAGGCGTTTCCAAATTATTTTATGAGCAATATGAGCGTGAACCAATCTTTAGATTGCGGAAGGATTTGCTCTAGTTTTCTGTGTGTTAAAATAAGTTTTTTTTCATCATTATCATAATTATTTTATTCATACGCCCATAGACCTTTTTTAAAAGGGGATGGTTGTCATTTTTGATTTCCCCATTTCTCGGGCTGGTTTTTTATTTTTGTGAACGACGGAGAGACTCTTAGCCTTTATCATACCTGATGTTAAGTATTGATAAGGCTGAAGATGGAAGCGAGCCTCTCCCGGAATCCTCAATCACTGAGGAACTGGCTATCTTATCTCTAACTGCCGTAACACAAAAATGCTGAAAACATTGTTATTATGGCGTCAGACTTAGATAAGATGATGGTAGCTAGCCAGGCGGACTTACAACGAGTCCTTCCACCAACCAACTGTAGACAGCTGCCTATAAGCTCTCAGTAATTTTCCAATTACTACTTTATTAACGTGTGATATTTCAATCAAGATTCGTCGATCGATCTTGGATATGTCACATACATTCTAACACTACGAAGCTATTCTAAATCTTGTATTTGACTAATCACTTAACAAATCTCAAAATATATGTTAAAAAGTCACTATTTAGCAAAGGTTATTACAAGGTAGATGATTATTTAAAAGACCAAAATGCATGGATGTGATACTAATATAAAACATAACTATTATAAATTGGATTAAAGGAATATATTCTAATAATTGAATATGGGAAAATTTTCCTCTTATATTAAATATATTTCAAAATTGAAAATTTGTGTTTGGCAACAACATGTTCCGTTGTTGTGTCTGTTAAAGCTGATAAGTTTCTTGCGGCCGTTCTCTTATCAGTTAAAAGATGTTCTGAATGGCTGGTAGGGGAAAAAAAATGTTGGACTATTCGAAAGTCTATTTGAATAAAAATCTTTGACTTTGAATCTTCACCAAACGCTCGCAGTATATACAGACCCTAACCCACAGCGAGGATACCGCATTTATCTCCAGTATCCCTAGATGGTTCTAATTGAAAGTTACTCGGCGGAGTGACAAGGGCGCGTTTATTAGTCCACCAGCTTCAGCTGTATTGTGCTTTGTTACTTGTCAGATTAACCTCCCTTGCCGCCTTAACTATGTAACAAACTAACATTGTCTAAAAGTCGGGATTCCGCTCCATTGTCCGTTTAGTAGGAATAATGAGCAGGGATTTGCTCCTCACTGCTAAATTAGAAAGGAATTAAGGGTACTGATAAATATTTGAGTTTCTTCTGATAACTTCTATTTTGGTTTCTTTTTTTTACAATATTTTGTTTCTTGAATGATTTCTCGAGCCTACTACTTCCTTAGTTCCTTACTGATACTGTAAATGCAAAAATAATTCGTTCTTTGTGAATTATTTTCCTAATCCACCTAAATCACTTAACTGATTTGGAATTATTGGTTTTATATTGGTAGGTTGGTACATTCTAAATTAAATCCTATAAATAGATATAATCGCGAAAATAAATCTTATACGATTTTTAAGAAAAAATTCTTACAAGTACTAAGTTGCAATCTGATGGTCCTCTATATACGAGTATGTTTACAAGTAGCTTTTGATCTGTGTTTAGTTTTTTTTTTAACTAGTAATTGGGCAGGCATTTGACCACCATCGTGCTTAATAAAGAGGATGTGGTATTAGGTATATGTCCAGGAAATGCCTATTCACTCTCGGCCTGAAGAGACCAAGGTTGTAGCAATCGGGGAACACGTGAGCAGAGCGCATTCCATTCTTTAGCGGTTCGCATAAGAAATGTGTCAGCAAAACGCTTGGTACGGATCTTTGGAATTTCAAAAAGGGTGATACGCTAACTTGCGTCTGGTACTCCGATGATGGATATCTCTGATTGAATTTATGATTAATTGGGATGGTGAAGCTTTGTATTGGCGAAATAAATTAATAAAAAAATTCAGAGATCACATCCTATTTTCAAGCTCTCTTTGCCTTTAAGATATTTTACAAATTATTGCCGATCACCCATTTCATACCGGAAATTTGCAAGAGTTGTTTGACATACGCAACATGTCCGAACGTATTCGTTCAAGCTCTGATGTTTGCTTGACAACCGTAACACGTTCGAAGGTACTCGTTCATGTTCGTTCATTGGATGTATATCAGTTACACGATAATTAACAAGTTAGCCACGATCTGTCTGACGTCACAGGATCGGAATCACTAACCCAGACTTTCTATGAACGAACGTACCATGAATATTGATCGACCACCAGCGGTTTAATTCATCACGATTTACGGATCGAACGAATTGAGTTTTGAATGAACGAATTTTTAGCGACATGATGTTATGATGGCCATCAGTGAAAATAACTTGTATTTTAAGTTAGAATAATAATGATCTAGTTTCAGATCATAAAATAAGTGATGATAAGAAAAAAATGCCTATATTTGAACTATATTTCTTTTTGCACTCACAATGTAATTTTTACCCACCTACTATAAAATATACTAAAAGAAATCAACTCCGTGGTCTTCATATCGTTCCTATATAATACCTATGGCTATAGTCGGATTTTAAATTCAGAAGAGTGATTGATAGGTTGTCAATGTCACTTTGTAATAATAATGCTGAATCAAAACGATAACTATGATAAATTTTAAATAGAAATAAATTTGAAAAAATCAACTCGGCCACAATTGAATTCTCAGCTGTGACTCGAACCCACGACCTTTGGAATGCCGGTCTAATGCTCTAACCACTGAGCTACCGAGACTTGCGGACCACCGTCGAAATTCACAAATACTTTTATATTTTTAATACGCTGTAAGCCAGCGTTGTCACATCACTGCTAGGAATATCCTTCCTCCTTGAAAGAAACATCTTTTCAGATATTTAACGATCGATTAGGATGCAACAGCCAATAATGTATGATTTTTGTATTTTGCAATGCTTTTTTATACTTATGATAAATTTTAAATAGAATAATATTGGAAAAATTCAACACGGTCACAAGTGAATTCTCAGATGAGACTCGAACCCACGACCTTTCGAAACCCGGCCCAATGCTCTAACCACTGAGCTACCAAGACTTGCGGACCACCGTCGAAATTCTTCAAAATGATAACATTAAATTTGTATGCTTAAATGGCATCAATACTTACTTAATTGGAACTGGATCTGCGCAAATCATTACAAAAACAGTTTAAAGCTGGATTATTTTTTCAAAGTGTTGTGCGGCTCCATTTTTAACTCGATCTACCGTACAATTTCTATAAATACAAAATATATTTACTTGACATTGGCAAAATTCGCAAATATTATCGCAAGCACGCCATTAATTAAGAAAGAAGAAATCCGACCACAGTTGGTTTTGTTCTAGTAAGTATATTATTTTATAGTACCTATACAATGTATTGTATCTACTTAAAATGCTGTTTATTTCTAATAGTGCATTTGTTAACTTGACTATCAAAGTTACTTCAGTCTTATTACAGTAATTATTCAATATTGATTGCCTAATTAGTGATGACATAACTGGAACAGGAATCAATAACAATAGTAAATCAAAGCTAACGCATTTACTCCAATATTTTACATTTATTGGTTAACGTGTGATAAACAAGTTAATGTTAGATAAGTGTATGTACATTAAAACGATAATTTAAGAAAACGATTTTTTTGTATTAATAAAAAAATATATAACCTATTTAGTACACTAGTAAACGAGTCTTTATTAACGTTATTAATAAGTATTACACACATTAATTTCTCAGGCCCCGGATTATGACACATTAGATATTAAATTGTTCTCTGGACACCGGTGTCCAGTTTTGGAATAGATGAATAAATATTATTAAAACGTGCTGTTTTGAAAAGCGTTTCTTGATAAAAAAGTGATATAGGAAATTTTACTACAAAAAATCTTTGTAAAATAGCACAGTAAATGTAAAGAACAACTTCTACGGATATCAAACGCGTTATATTTTCACGAACTAAGTTGTAATTGTCGGTTTTTAGGTGATTTTTAGGGATTTTTTTGATTTTCCCACATGTACAACTTAGTTCGTGAAAATATAGCGCGTTTCATATCCGTAAAAGTTGTTTTATTTCAATGAACATTGCGCGCCAAAACATAATAAGATGTACGTAAATGTAAAGAAAATAAATTTGTACTCAATATAAACCTTGTTATGTTATTCAAACAAACCATTTTTCGTTTACACTATCAATTAAAACTATTATAAGAAACATACCGATAGGTGCAATGGCCTTTACGACGTGCATTTAATAACTATGCACTACACAAACCAAACAACGATACATTACCCATTGAATGCAACAAACCAGTTTATTCTGATCCTTGAACGAGTTAGGGTCAATCCATACTAGCGCAGAGAATCGAAGCGTCAATCTGAAACGTCACGTAGCACATTCACCCTTATCTCCACTACGTAATGCACATATTACTTTAGAGATAAAATGAAGACGCACGAATACGCGCGCATTCGACAGAATCCGCGCGGCTCAGCGTGTTGAATTTGCGTTTTTATTACAGAAATAAAAACATTTTATAAAAAAAACAAACCGACTTCAAAAAGTAAAAAATAAAACTTTTGGAGTCGGTGCCAGCCAAAGCATTCTACATTGCACTTCTATTAACTATATTTTTTTTGGCCTTAGCTAACTAGCACCGACTCCAAAAGTTTTATTTTTTACTTTTTGAAGTCGGTTTGATTTTTTTTATAAAATGTTTTTATTTCAGATTTTTTTGTTACACTATGTGCCGTTACTTACACTAAAAATCAGCCCATACACAACAATGATGTCATCTAGGTATACGACTACTTGCCAAAAGGTGTTTGATATTTTTCAGGATTATGAAAAAACTACTAGCCAGATCTTCGTAAGAATTATATGGGACCACACATAAACCATTTTCTTCCAGATAAAAAAAGAATTTTAAAAATCTGTTAACAACTGGCGAAGTTATGGTGGAACATACATAAAAAAAAATAAAAAAATACAGTCGACTTGATAACCTCCTCTTTTTTTTGAAGTCGGTTAAAAATACCTATGTGCATGCATTACGTTGTGGAGATAAAGGTGCATTTGCTATGTGATAAGTGTCAGATTGACTCTTCAATGCGCCTTGACTCTGAGCTAGTATGAATTGACCCTTACTTTCCTTCCATTTTACATGTCAAATGCAAACTAACGAAGAGGGGGACAGACCAAAATAAACTGGTCCTCTAAACGCTCGTATTCAAGTACCGATTTATAACATTTCTGAACGACAATTCCCAGAAAGTAGTATTAAAATCTGTTCTATGTGACTTTTTGTCCGTTTGTTTGAACATAAATCAAGTTCTTAGAACAATAAAATAGAAATAATGGTGTTTAAATAGCCATTTCACGCTTATTTAAATATTGGCGGTTTGAAATATTTCCTGTGGTTTTTGCGGTAATAGTTTCAAGAAATGCACCATTCATAGCGAAGTCAAGTTCAAATAAATATAGTAATGTATAAAGTCTATAAACACAATAAACATAATCAATAATTTATTTAAACAATAAATTCCTATCTTTATCATTGTGGATAATTGCACGATAAAAGTAAGGTACAAAATTCATTAGTAGTGCTAATGCACAATATGAGAAATGCAATTGTTAAACCATCGAAGTTTTTACTTTCAAACAGTCAAAAGATGTATAAGAAAGAACAGCCGTGAAAAAATATAATTTTCACCTCACACGCTCGGAAAAGGTGGTTTGGTCATTAAATTTCTGAGTGGAAAATCGCATTTTGCGGCTTAGCGTGGTAAAGTACTTTTTTATTTTTAAACCTGAAATAAGTCCTAATACGTTAAGAATCTCACTATTGACTTTTTATGTAAAATTTTATACTTATTTTAAATAACCTTGAATTAATTATAATGTGTTCTCCGTTTTGGTTTTATTATATTATTTTAGTTCCTTGAATCATAAAAACAATAACAATAAGATAATACTATTTGTTAAAAGAACTTAATATTTAGGCTGGGTGAGATTTCATAACCTATGATTGTATTTCGGAACGTGACATAAACCTTTATTTTTAAATTATCTATGTCTTGTACCACATGTCAATGTCAACATTTCCAACCACTCGCTACGCTTGTGGTTTCATCCTAGAATCCTTCGTTTGCTAAGGTTTCAATAGAGGTAAATCGCCGCGAAATCCAACTTTACAGCTTCATTAACAAATAACTATTAAAATAAAAAAATAATAAATACACAACGTGCAGATCGATTGGTGGGATACTAATTACTGTACACTATTATTTATTAAGAGGTTACAATAAAAAATACACTCGTCGCATGATTACCTTTACTAGTGAAGAGAAGGAAAGGATAAAGGATATTTTATTCACATTGTTATTATTTTATACAATATTAGGAAAACAAGATTTTTAACAAGTTTGTATTTGTTTTCGAGTACCCGATATTTCGGCGCAGTTGCATGCGCCATGATGACGGAGTAAATTGGAATTCTCAAACTCGGGACTCGGAAACATAGAGCAACGCGGCAAATACAAACATGGTAAAAATCTCGTTTTCCCTAATAATTATAGACTTATAAATTTTCACGTTGCATTATAAATATTGAAAATTGAAACGGGCATATTTGCTAATTTTTACGTTCCCTTTCCATTTTTATACAAAGTAATAAATAAAAATTTCAAAATAGACAAAATGGAATTTTTAAGATACCCTGGACGAGGCCAAATTATTGAAACTTTATTTAATTTTAAAAGGGGTTTGAAAACATTATTACCGGACACCGATAGTTTATCAGTGGAGAGCTGGCACCTGACCCGCGTATCACAAAGTGTCATACACGCCGTTACTCTTGCCGCTATCTCCGGAGAAATTGCACTTACTGTCTGTTCACTGTGTGGAGAACTTTTAATGCAATGTTAACATAGTTTTTATTATTAGAAGAATTGTTAGAAAGATCTTCTGTTGAGTTTTTGTTGTGGAAGTAAACTTCGTGAGAGGAGACCTTTTAGTTTTCATGACATGCAAAATTAGAGATAAGATAGTTCCTCAGCGATTGAGGATTACAGGAGAGGCTCGCTTTCAGCTTCAGCCTTATCAATACTTAACATCAGGTATGATGAAGGGTAAGAGACTCCCCGTAATTCATAAAAAATAAAATACGACAGCTTGTAAGAATTAAGTTTACAACATTAATTTTAGCATTAGAAATCACACAGAAGAGTAAAAATTTGTGTGTAGATTATCAAACATAAATACTGAGACAATAATCATGTCAGCTAAAAGTAACCATCTTGTTGATTAGTTTTTAAACTTCGAGAGGACTGTATGGGGCGGTTTCCATCGTGAAACAAAGTATAATTGCATGTACTTGTAAACGAACATGTAGAAGTAACTTAGGGCGGTAATACTGAGCTGCAAGAGGACGAGAAACAAAGGACACAATCACAGCTTGTTCAGGTGATCAGAGATCTCTGGCTGGATCAGCTCAGCCCGACGGTCTTTGGCCAGCGTTGGTGCGGTTAGCACAATTGCTTCATTCTTTGGACGAAATTTAACTCATTCTCTCGCGGGGATAGTAAAATTTAGTGTGCATATCAAGGTAAGGGACGTAATTAAAGGATGGGAAATTACGTACATATTTGCAGGTATATTAAGTCAATACAAATCCCTTTATATCCACCACAACTAAATGGTACTATCACAGTCTATATCTACGCTGTAGTACTATGTTAACTAATGGAAGTCTTCTTAATGGATAATTTAAATAGTAAATTACGAATCTGTGATTGATTTAATGGTGCCTTTCGTCTTCTTAATATACTTCGTCTAGTCTTTGCTTGTCCATGCAGGGTCCAAGAGCAATTTATAAGCAAAGGCTGTTGTAAAAAGATCAAAAGTTATAAATTAGTTTCAGCCGCACAGACTCCTAATAAACCTCATAGAAAGCGGCAAAGCTTTCAATGGCCTATTCATTTTCTCTATGAATCGCATCATTAATTATATTTTCCTTTTCATTATTCTCTATTCCTCCATGTTCGTTTATGAACACGACTTCGAATATATTAATAACATATCAGTCAGCTTCGTAATTAATCTTGTACAGAGCAATTAAACTTCGGTTATAACGTTTGACATCGGGTTGTCGTATATTACCACAGTTTCCTGTTTTAATATTATGTAACTTAGTTTTACTTGCAAACTTACATTACTAATTGTGACAGTAAATATTCATATCAACTGATATGCAATGAGCAGTCTTAGTAGAATAAACATTATCTAAATATATTATAGTATAAACTACTAAGAGTAAAAATAAATTGAATTAATCAGCGTAAATAGCATAGCAATTTTTTTTTTGAAAGTTGTGTTTTAATATAACAATTATTTTCACCTAATTAGGTGAAAATAATTGTTATATTAAAACACAACTTATAGGTGGTAGGTGAAAATAATTGTTATATTAAAACACAACTTATAACAATTATTTTCACATAATTAGGTGAAAATAATTGTTATATTAAAACACAACTTTCAAAAAAAAAATTGCAATGCTATTTACGCTGATTAATTCAATTTATTTAAGAGTGTCAAAGATGCAACTTCAGAGTTAAAATGTATAAATATCACACACTCTCACAAACATACCCTAGGGGCGCCAAATTTAGCATTAATTTGGTTACGTCTGAGGTGTCTGGAAAATTTATGATAAATTTTAAATAGAAAAATATTGGAAAAAGTCAACTCGGCCACAAGTGACTACTCAGATGGGGCTCGAACCACGACCTTTGGAAATCCGGTCTAATACTCTAAACACTGAACTACCGAGACTTGCGGACCATCGTCGAAATTCTCCAATCGTCATCAGCCATTTTTAATGTCCCTACTGTTGGGGCACTGGCTTTCCTTATGCATGGATAAGGAGAACGGGCCATGACCCACGCTGGCCCAATGCGGATTGGTGGGTTTTAACGACTACAAATGCAGCCGGGACCAACGGCTTAACGTGCCTTCCGAAGCATAGGGATAGTAAATTTCTGATCTCCCATCCCGTGACCGACCATTGCGAAATTTGCTTAACCTCAACAATCGCAGTCCGAGCGCGCGAAACACTGCGCTACGGACTCCTCATTCATTTAGTAATTCTCCAAAACTTTTATGTTTTTAAAAATAATAAAAAAAGAAAAGAAAAAAAAGGGGTCTGGAAAAGTTTTCGAATATATCCTGACCGTCGATAGGCTTTTACTATCTGTAGCTCTAGCATAAGCGGCTTGTATCGATACTCGTAGCTTGATAACGTGTCACTGTCCCGCTAATATCTTACCGGGGTAAACGAGACAGCATCGCGGTGTTCATGTGAGGGGCCTGCAATGGAAAGCTGGCAGCTAACACATGGCAGAATAGTACATTACTGCAGCGACCAGCAAAAGACGCATTGATGGACGAACGTGTAAATGTGGGCCGAGGCGAACCCAAGGTACAGATATGTAATTCCATCAATGCCTAGTTGTGGCCAAGGCTTGTATAGTACTTTTCTCAAATAATGCGCGGAAATTTATACTAGTTTTTAAAATCATACGAAAAACTATTTTTTTTTCCGAAAATTCACTACTTCAATAAGGAAAGAATTAAAGTAAGAGGGCAGAATGAAAAACAACATTTGATAAATATCCATTGGAAATTTTTTATAGTTAAAAAAGTAAATGATCCCTAGACATTTTTGATGTGTATATTTACACTTTGGGACCTTGTAAGCACACCATTATTACGTATGTATGAATTATCTATTCTAAAGAATTCAATTAGTATTATGGGTACTCCAGTGTTTTAATTTTACTACACTATAGGCATCTAATCGTCGCCTCAGCCACATGACACCTACTGTTGGGTATAGGCCTTCCCCAAGGATCTCCACAATGATCGGTCCTGCGCAGTCCGCATCCAGCGGCTTCCCGTGACTTTCACCAGATCGTCGGTTCACCTTGACGGGAGCCTACCCACGGAGCGTCGTCCTGTGCGCGATCGCCATACCAGAACCTTTCCGCCCCAACGGCCATCGGTTCTTCTCGCTATGTGTCCCGCCTACTGCCACTTCAGCTGAGCAATCCTTCGAGCGATGTCAGTTACTTTAGTTCTCCTATGGATCTCCTCATTTCTGATTCGATCACGTAGGGAAACGCCGAGCATAGCCCTCTCCATTGCACGGTGGGTGACCTTGAGCTTTCTTATCCGACCCATAGTTAGCGACCACGTTTCACTACCGTAAGTCATCACTGGCAACACACACTGGTCATAGACTTGCGATGTCAGTTACTTCAGTTCTCTAGATAGGCATCTAATAAATCATCATTACTGAGCCAGTCATTCTCCCAAGTTACCATTTAAATTGTGGACTTATTCAATCAAGCACCACGCTGCGCTGCTTCAATTAGTTTAGTAACTCTACTCATTAACATAAGTTAGTACGTTAGACTATTTGTACACAGTCAATAGTTAGACAGAACCTCATAACTATTACCCCCATATTCTAAGTCGTTCCTCCAAAACTTTTTACACTCCACTCAACCTCGTCGTGGGTAAAAATGGTAGTGTGTGCTAGGCCTAACACGGAGTGGCTTCGTACTCTTTGGCTCCTCCAGGTCCTTACGGAGTTATGACTTAGAAAACCGATTTCGAGGAGTATTTTAAAGAGGTTTTCAATGAGGTTTCGTTAAGTCGAGGACGAGTAAGTTTTGGAGGAACGACTTAGAATATGGGTGTTAGTGTAACTAGTATTATTAACAATTCCTTCTTCCTTTATTGTTTGAATTTTGTCAAGAATAACTATGTATATACAAATACAAATAGTTTATTGTTCATAAAAGAATGAAAAATACAAGTTGTATACCATAAAACTATCAACAAAAACAGTAGGTAAGTAACATACAATGTGGAACAGAGGGTAATTTGACAATTTGAGTGAAGAATAATCAGACACTGTTGCAAACTTGTTATAATACAGCACGCGCGGTCACACACACAACAGTGGAGCAGCCAGCGCGGCGTTCGCGTTCGCAGAAAAGAAATGCTAAATATGTCTTAAAACCACGATCTCCCGAATACTTTTGAGTCTAACTAAAAGCATACAAGCTTTTATAAACTTATCAATTTGAATTTTAAAACAAAAATAAGAGGTTAATCAACTTGAAACCCTAAAATCTCTAATTAATGTGACTTTTTATAGGTTAGTCAATACGTTCACAAACACATAGACATTACACTGCCTAAAAAATATTGCTCATTTGACAAAAACCTGGCGGAAGAAGAAGATCTCAACGTGTCGCCTCAGGCATTACCAATAAGTTGTGGTGGAAGGAACCAAAACAAAAACCTGCGGTCAAACATGATTAAGGAATTAAGGCAAATGAAGATTAAAAAAAGAAAACTTCGAGACTTTTATCTTAATCCGCCTCTGTAGTCTAGTGGTACAACCACCGGTATCAGACCCAGGGGTCCCGGGTTCGATTCCCAGCGGGGGTACATATTGTAATTGGTTTAGCTGGTGGTAGGACTAGTTTTAAGTCCGCCTGGCTAGCTACCACCAACTTATCTAAGTCTGAAGCCATAACAACAATGTTTTCAGTATTGATGTGTTCCGGCAGTTAGAGATAAGATAGCCAGTTCCTCAGTGACTGAGGATTTATTTATTTAATGTACAAAAACCGAGAGAGGCTCGCTTCCATCTTCAGCCTTATAAGTACTTAACATCAGGTATGATGAAGGCTGGTGGGACCAGTGGGCGGTGGCGGGTGTGCCATCGTCTGCATTATACGGTTCCACCTGTTGGGGGATGGTCAAACGATCACGGCCGCCTGGTCTTAGGGGTGATTGCGAACCTTACCCCCCGTGACCAATGGCGGCCTGGAGGGCAAGTACTAGGAGTTTTAGTTGGTAGTACTCCAGGTGAGTCCAACATTTCGAATCGCCCCTACACCCAGGGGCGAGGGATGCGTTAAGGCATTTCTACTAGCATACAGAAAAAAAAAACGTATGATGAATGCTAAGAGACTTCCCGTCATTAAAAAAAATATATCATTAATTTGTAGAACTAAGATACTGTTATGGACTCGATTACGTCATTTAGGCCTATGCTTATTGATCGGAGTTCGATGTTCGCCGCTAACAGTCCGACTTGCATGCTAATAACGTCGTCTTTTGTTTTTGAGTCTTTGTTTCTTTTGTCATGTTTAGTATTTTATTGTGTAGACAGATACGATCAGATGTAACTTTGATTTGTTTGTGTTTTGTTTGTGCTTTACTTAAATGAATGTTCCTGGGAGCGAAGCTGTGCCTAAAATGGTCTGTTTCGTGCTTTTTAATTTTTGAAGTGAAACTTCTTTAGCGGTGTTGTGCACATCAAAGTTTGAAATTTTTGGGATGGGTAAAAAATGTTAAAGTCGCGTCAGGACACGTGACCCTGATCGAAAATTCGTAAGACCATTTACCGTTGACCTATTTCAAATTACATAAAGTCTCACAATTGAAAGATCTACGTATAACAACCATTATAATAAAGATCTCTCATTCCTACCAACTTTTACATTGATGCCAGGTCAGTTTTAATGGATTTACCTGCCAAACCAAGTTGGTCTCCGTTTTCATCAACTTTTTTTGTAGTTGTGGTCAAGATATAGTAGATTTTAATCGTTATTTTCGTTTCAGCGGTTTTCACTTCTGCCGGCACTCCCAGAGTGCAACCCGTTGTTTTTTTTATGAACGACGGGGAGATTCTTAGCCTGCATCATACCTGATGTTAAGTTTGATAAGGCCGAAGATGGAAGCGAGCCTCTCCTCAATCACTGAGGAAATGGCTCGGCCACTGAGGATTTGGGTTAACATTGCGCCTATAATAATCACTCTCATAGACTACATCTCAACGACGCCACATTTGACATTGCTTGGGTGTAAGATGTCGTCCGGAAACAATAGTGATTGCCAGACCATCGCTTAATAATAGTTTTCGAATATGACCTGGGGTCAAGGGTACCCTGGAGGGTATTCGTCATCAGCCTTTTTAATGTCCCCACTGCTGGGGCACTGGCCTTCCTTTGGATGGATAAGGAGAATGGGCCATGAACCACCGCGCGGGCCCATTGCGGATTGGTAGGATTTAACGACTGCAAATGCATCCGGGACCTACGGCTTAATGGAGGAGCTCGAGATAGTAATTTTTTTGGTAACCCATCCCGACCATGTCAACATTCGCACTGCGCCAAGGGCTCCTCACGGGGGGCGCGGGAGCATTATGACGTCGTTATTCCATTTCCATTTTATAGTGCCTCTCTTTTACTCATATACAAAGAGAAGCAATAGCATTATAACAATTAAAAAAACTGACTAGTATTGAAACGTCATAATACCCCTCTGTACGTTGATAGACTCTTACTTTCGGCACTGGAAAGATAGCAGCTGACGCATTCTGTTTTTACCCGACTGCAAGGAAAGGGTTTTGTTTTTCGCGTGTATCTTGTATGTATGTATGTTTATATTTTCTTTATTGCTTCATTTCATCTAATTAGGATATCGCTAGATTTGTCTTGACAGCCCAAGTGTTCTTAGGCAAGTGATGTAAAAACAAAAATAAATGGAGACTGGGTGCTATTATTTGAAATGAAAAAAAAAAAACATTTTTGGAATACTTCAATACCTATAGGTATCAAATTAAAAGGTTTATCATAAGGATTTCAAAAATGTAAACCATGACTTCTCTACATATATAAACCTATATATATAGTATAAAGCAAACTCGCTTCCCGCTGTCTGTCCCTATGTCCCTATGTCCCTATGTATGCTTAGATCTTTAAAACTACGCAACGGATTTTGATGCGGTTTTTTTAAATAGATAGAGTGATTCAAGAGGAAGGTTTATATGTATGAGAAAAAACTAAAAAATCACAAGGAAAATAATAAAAACAACACCACATTCCCGTGGGATACAGTCGTGTAGACCACGCGGGCGAAGCCGCGGGCGGAAAGCTAGTTTATAATAAATCATTCATAATTGTCATTCCTCCGACTATACATTATTATGTTGAACAAAAGTTCTATATGTTAAATCTAATTTCCATCATTTCAGTTGACTTTACTATTGATGCAGGGAGGGTTTTAGTCTTTTTAAATTTATTATATTTTTTTCCCAGTCCAGCATGAGAGTATCAAAAACAATAGCGTCAGAGACTTCGATGTAATCAATAGATAATTCCATAGCTTTCACTGCTCCCATTCTGAGGTGTGTCAGCAATTAGCTAAGAACCTTCAACGATCTATTGTTCATGTTCTGATAATGCCTTTGTATGATGACTTTGACTGGTCAGTATTGACAAGAAACATGATTGATAGGGACGTGTATGTAATTTATATAAGGAATGCAATGAAATGAAAATTTATTTACATATGAATAAGGTTATTTGTTTACAATTTCTTACACCCATATTCTAAGTCGTTCCTCCAAAACTTACTCGTCCTCGACTTATCGAAACCTCATTGAAAACCTCTTCAAAATACCTCGAAATCGGTATTCTAAGTCATAACTCCGTAAGGACCTGGAGGAGCCAAAGAGTACGTAGCCACTCCGTGTGAGGCCTAGCGCACACTACCATTTTTACCCACGACGAGGTTGAGTGGAGTGTAAAAAGTTTTGGAGGAACGACTTAGAATATGGGGGTTAGACCTCTTACTAAAAATGTGTTGGTACTTAAAATGATAATTCCAAAAAAACAATAAGTAGTTATTAGTATCAACAAGAACTTAATTTTAATAATAGACATTATTACGATTAATAGGAGGTAGATTATTCAAACAGAGAACGATTGAAAAAAAAATGTGATAAAAAAGCTTTTGTGGTGTTGTTTCAGATAACGCATTCTGAAATTAGATAACTACTAGTAATCTCGTGTCCAAGAAGCAAGTAGTTAATAATTTTTTTTTTCGCATCAACAATAAGCGATTGCTATTCCCTCGTCTCGAACGAAAGCTACTCAGAAAATAAAGACATCAGACGTCACCGCATTTCTTTATCGTCCTTACATCCGTTGAAAGTGCTAAATCATTTCAATAATTCAAACGTATTCCAGACAATCCATTTACCTCTCATATGTTCACAAGCGCATCCACGGGGAAATCTTGCGACTTGTCTGGGGGATTGCGAAGATCTAGAAAATAGATCTAAGTTTTTTAGACTTATCTGTTTAAGATGGATGGTAACAGAGCAAAGAGATATATTGTTTGGATTGGAAATTATATTGGAAATGATTTCGATTCAGGATTTTTACAGGACTGTACTTTATCATAATTATTAGCCATTTTTAGTGTCCCCATTATGGGTCTACTCGTCTTCTTAGAGACTCTCATCCACCACGCGAGCCTAATGACTATTGATAAGATAGATAGATAGATAAAACGCTTCATTGCACATACAAAAGATACAGTACATACAGAGCATAAGAAAAAAAAGGTAATACATATGTGGGCAAAAGCGGTCTTATCGCTAGGAGCGATCTCTTCCAGACAACCTTTGAGGCATAGGTTAAACAAAGAGAGAGCGAGAGGCAGTGGACCAGTAAAAAGGTAAACTTAGGATATGACTTACTTAACTACTGTAAATACAACCGAAACCAACGGCAAACCTTATACACGTTTTTAGAATCCATTTATGAAGTAGTAAACAGTGAAATTATAACCTAATAATATTTATTGACAATGTTGAAGGTATATTATAGTGATTTCTTCCGAAAGAAACAAGATTTAATAAAGTTAACCGCCTCTGTGGTCTACTGGTACAACCACCGGTATCAGACACAGGGGTCCCGGGTTCGATTCCCAGCGGGGGTACATATTATATTCGGTTTGATTGGTGGTAGGACTTGTTGTAAGTCCGCCTGGCTAGCTACCACCATCTTATCTAAGTCTGACGCCATAACAACTATGTTTTCAGCATTGTTGTGTTCCGGCAGTTAGAGATAAGATAGCCAGTTCCTCAGTGATTGAGGATTCCGGGAGAGGCTCGCTTCCATCTGCAGCCTTATCGATACTTAGCATCAGGTATGATGAAGGCTAAGAGTCTCCCCATCGGTAATAAAAAAAAATAAAAAATAAAAAAACAAGTTGTCTCGACAGAAAAAATTCACAAAGGTACCTCTTTTCGTATGATGTTATCTTTTATTTTCCTTTGAATTTCTAGAATAAGTAATTTAATCTTATGATCTATTTACTAAAATAAACTTCATAGGTGGAGAAATTCCAACCGATGCATTTTGATTTAAAGAAGATATGATATACATACGACGAATATTACAAAAGTGAGGTTATTTCCCTTCCATTTTTACACGTAAAGAAAAAGACAGTAACAAATTTATAAGAGCTACCTAGCCATACTTATTACACACTCCGAAGCTAACGCAATAACTATTTGTTATGATAAATTTTAATAATTTAGAATTTTTAATAATTACCTACTACTATTAATAATTACATTATTTATTTTCGCGATTTAGGGTTGCTTCCATACAAATACTTGTTCGTAATGATGACTTTGTTAGATTTATGTGGCAAGTATGAAGACTAGTTTTGGAAATTAGAATGAAACCTACCTAAACATGAGAGACAAGAATTTTTTTTTTTTTTTTTTTATTCTTTTTGAAGAAACCGGGGTTTTTGTCTACAAGAAATTTATAAATCAATTATTGAATACAACACACCAATTATCTAGCCCACGTTAAGTTTCATCAAGAACTTGTGTTATGGATGCTAGATAACGGAGAGACATACTTATATACTTTTTTTAAGTAAATACATACATAATATACATATTAAACAACCAGACCAAGACAAATTGACATGTTCATGCACACAAATATTTGTCTTGTCCGGGGATCGAACCCGGGACCTCTGGCGCAGGAGGCAAACAGGTCGTCTAGAAAGAAATAATTGAAATACATTTACTTCATGCCTTTGCAATAATCATTTTATAAAATAAAAGTATACAGGAACCTTTATAAATAACAACATTATTGACTACTAATTCAATACTTTAAATTTTGTTTCAAGGCTTTTACATTAAATTAAAGTTTAATCTGATATTCAACACAAAAATTATAAATTAAATGGACAGCATTCTTATAATATTACTTTCAAATTAACATACCTAGGTGATGTCTCCTAGCAATCACATATAATCAGTAATTACAATACATTTAGAACAGCAAGAAAACAATATAAAATAGAACAGGTAGATATAATTATATACACAGGTATACAGATATATACAGGTAGATGCGGTTTCGAATCCCGTCAGGGCGACATGAGACAAGTTGCTTTTTTCAAGTATATTTTCTTGTTTCATATTTATCACATAAAAATAGCATTGTAAGATGCAAAATTAAAAAAATATAATAAGATGGCGGTTTCATCTTAATCGATAGTCAAATATTTGTAAAAATGTTTCTTTCGAATGCGAGAATATTTCTCTCATTGATGAAACGACGGTGGCAAACAACGTCGAAAGGTGAATATACTAGAAAAATTCGACGTGTCCTACCTCATAGGTCTCTGTAGCATAATCGGTAGTGCATTGGGCCGGATTCCCAAGGTTGCGGGTTCGAATCCCGTCAGGGCGACATAAGACAAGTTGCTTTTTTCTAGTATATTTTCTTGTTTAATATTTATCACATAAATAGCATTGTAAGATGCAAAATTTATAAGTTTTATGTATATATACTTAACTTATATGTCTCGACACATTATTCTAGTTTTTATATCATTCTCACAAAATGGCATTGTTAGATACTTTTAAATATGAATAACATTCAAATAATTATGATAGTATTATTAAATCTTTTTGAAACATTAAGAAACTACATAATAATAACAATTATTAAGCAAATAAATATCAAAGAACAGAAATATATGTTTACAAAACATCGCCATATTTGCATGGGGAAATGTTACAGTCAGACATTTAATAAACTAAATGCGCGTGGAGAAGCGTTACTGTCGCATATATTTTTTTATTAATTTCTATATATATTGCCAATTGATTTAAGATATAATTAATTTCCAAAAAATATCAAAATATGATGACAAATATTTAATATACTAACAAGATCTACAAGTTATAAAATGTAAATTTTAAATACGGCTATTAAGCCGTATTTAAAGGCCATTTAGGGCTGTTTAGGGCCATTTTACTCACTCGGTGCTGGTATTGCACGGTCTAACAGCTCCTGAGGATGCTCCGTGTGTGGGCAAAACACGTGTAGAGTAGTCGGTGAAGGTGCAAGGTGTGTCACTGTGTTGCATCTGCATTTTTTGCAAGCGGGCGGGCGGTGCATCTTGCATGTAAGTTTTGCTTGCGGAATTATGCTACATATCGTTTTCTAATAAAATATGGATTTCCGCCAAGTCACGCCTGATTCTATCAAATATGTTAATTTTAATTAAGGCTTGTAGGAAAGGTTGAAGGAAAATCAAGCAAAATTCGACATGGTAGGTAACCAATTTCATTTTCAATCATTTGTTTTCGATATGGCGTAGGTAACCTACATATAGGTATTATAAACTATATCTAATTTTATTAGAGCTGATATCATAACTAAGTTAGTAATAGTTAGTTTTTTTTGTCATGAGCTTGTCTTTTAAGTAAATAGATCTCACCGGACACCCTGTGTACAGATTCGATCTATTCCATTACCACTTAGCGAGCAGCGTTGCTTCATAAATTCCTCATCGCTACTTCCGTTTCTCACTTTACTTTCGAACTTGTACTAATTGACACTTATCGTGAAGCAGTAGAGTGCACTCGAATAATTTTCCAAAATGGCGAATTGATTTCTCTGGCGAGTTAGAATCCTAACAAGTTACGGTACAACTTGGAAGTTCTAATGAACGGTTCAGATTTAACTGTTGGTTCTGCAGTGGCATTTAATTTTGAATAATTTAGTGCAGTTTTGGATAGTTTCTAGTTGGAATGTTAGTGCAACGTGCAATGCGTTGGTTATGAGCTTGAGAACGTTCGGTTTCTACATTTATTGGTATTTACGTCGTTTCTATTCAACTATTTCGTTTATATGGTGAGGATGGATTGGATTGGACTGGATGGATGGTGGTGGATGCATTAGGTGGACTGATGTCCTAGTGAAGGTTGCGAGGAGCCGATGGCTGAAAGACACTCACAGTCGCTCTATGTGGCGCTCTAAAGAGAAGGCATATGTCCAGTATCTTGGATAATGGATGTTGATGATGATGATTGCCAAGTATATAACAGCAGGTCAGGCTGAGTAACAGATTCAATCGAATATGTACTTTACACAAACTGTTGAGTTTGGAATTGTCTGAAGAAATTTGACATAGAGTGTAAGCTACGGCTTACACTCTATGTCAAATTTCTTTTAACCAAACCGTCGTTATTTTGGTCATATTAACAAAAATATCCTATACAACTATCTCAGATAGCCCAATCCATATCTTCAGATAGGTTATTAATTTCGGTCGTAAGTGGTCGACTGGGTACTTCTGCGACCGTACGTCATGTTAAATAATTCGTCTTAAGTCGACTCTCTCAGCTTCAAATGCAACGATGAAGTTAGAGCAACGAACCCCAATAATTATTAAAGGAAGTTCTTATTAACTAATTTGTGTAAGCCGGCAACAAGACCTAATAGTTGGAATTGCAAAAAATACGTTTTCATTCAATCGTGTCCAGCGGATAATGTAAAACAAATTGAACAATACAATTGATGACTTGCGTTTTTATTCTAACTAGACTGTAAGGCGTAATTAAGAAAGGTACAGGTCGAAACCTGTTAGTGTAGTTAGAAAAACGTATAGCTTCTAACCCCGGGTTTCTGTAACTTATTAACGGATTGGTTTGGGTACGGACATTTATATTTTGACAAAGGACAATGCCACAAATGTATGGATGGTTGACGCTTTTTGGAAAATCCCTGCACACTATTCAAACCTTGTTCAATCGATAGAGTATATATGTACGAATAATAGTTATTGAGACAGCACATTTCTAAACCGTATCTATTCAGAGAAAAATGCACCAGGGCCCCTACCGCGCAAGTGACTTCATTTGACAGATGGATGTGACATATTGCTCTTAGTCTTTGGTAAGTTTTCATTTGTGTGAAAAAGAAGCAGCAATGTGTCACATCCATCTGTCAAATGAAGCCGATTTCGATGACGACGCCACTTGCGCGGTACGGCCCCTGTTCATCGCTATTTTTTCAAGTATTTAAGCTAAAAATAACATTTCTTTTGAGATTTTATTAACTTAAATAACAATGAAATATTATTATTTATACAATGTATTAAATTATAGTACTATTTTAAATAATAATAACAATATATTTAATAATCACCTCATTAGGTTCTAGGACGGTAGCGAAATGCCGCCGTCCGCGTCCCCCCGCTTTAAATATGATAATTATCATTTTTATTTAATTTTTATACATAACATCAAATGATATTGTAAGAATGATCGGCTATTCTTATAAGCCAGATAAAATTGCAAAAATTGCGTTATTTTTAACCTTGATCTAGTAAATAATAGTGATGAATAGATGCATTTATCTCGGAATGGATACGGTTTAGAAATGTGCTGTCTCAGTAACTATTGTTCGTACTTAAATACTCTATCCACATAATAAGGTCTGAATGGTGTGCAGGCATTTTCGAAGAGGCGCCAAAACTAGGCATTGCCATTTTCCATGGAAGAAATGTCAAAATTTAACTGTCCGTAGCAAGAGCAATCCGTTAGTATGTTATAGAAACCCGGGCTAACTTTTCTGTGGTTCAGTCACCGCTGTCAAATGTTGTCTTTTTTATATTATTAGATAGGCGCTTGATCGCTATCTTCCTGATGAAATGCGAAGATGCGAACTAGGATGTAACGAGCTTGCCTAGAAGATACCTATTCACGCGTGACTTGAAGACCCCAAAAGTGTCAGGAAACACAGACTCAGGCAAGGAGTTCCACTCTTTCAATCAATCAATCAATTTATTTATTTACTAGAAACATGGTAAAATACAACACAGATCTTAGATATTTATAAAACTTCAATTCATGTCTCGCCAAATCGGCATGCAAATGTCAAAAATATAATTAAAAAAACATTTTATAAAAAAAAAACAAACCGACTTCAAAAAGTAAAAAATAAAACTTTTGGAGTCGGTGCCAGCCAAGGTATTCTACATTGCACTTTTATTAACTATATATTTTTATGGCCTTAGCTAGCTAGCACCAACTCCAAAAGTTTTATTTTTTACTTTTTGAAGTCGGTTTGTTTTTTTTTTATAAAATGTTTTTATTTCAGAATTTTTAGTTACATCATGTGCCGTTACTTACACTAAAAATCAGCCCATACACAACAATGATGTCATCTAGGTAAACGACTACTTGCCAAAAGGTGATTGATATTTTTCAGGATTATGAAAAAACTACTAGCCAGATCTTCGTAAAAATTATACGGGACCACACATAAACCATTTTCTTTTAGATAAAAAAGAATTATAAAAATCTGTTAACAATTGGCGAAGTTATGGTAGAACATACATAAAAAAAAAAAAAAAAAAATTGACTTGCGAACCTCCTCCTTTTTTTGAAGTCGGTTAAAAATATAAAATCAAATTAAATACGCATAAACTATACATTATCACAGTCCGAAATACTCTTATCATGTCTTTATGTGTTTGCTGTAATTAAAATAATCATCAATAGAATAAAATCATTTTTCTTGTAGCCATAGCTTCACTGACCTACGGAACTTTGACATTGGGAATGATTTGAACCCATTTGGTAGTGCATTAAAAACCTTAACACACATTGCTGGACAGTTCTTTGGCGGTGCGGATGATAAATGTCGAGTCAAAACGCTTAGTGCGACTCTTGGGTATATTTCTATATCAGTTTATTGCTTTATGTTACTAAGTAATCCTACTATTCTCCCCTTCTAGTATTTTCAATTTCTAGTTAGTCAGTTTCATAGTAAATAGCAATGAGATGATAATTTTTTACCTTATTTTAATTTTATTGATAAAACGTTTCGCAAGACAAAAGTGTAAGCAATGGAAGTAAAAAATCTTACAAATGAAAGGAATTAAACAGAATCTATATCGAAAATAATATTGTAGCACACTAGCTATACTATCTGCCTACCTTATAAAATACAGCACATTTACCCACGTTCGAAAAAAAAAACAATATATTGATATTTCTTCCGTCAATGTCGTAATCATTATACCAACTAAGTTCTTGTAACTATTTTAAAAGTTATCAAGTTTTATAACAAACCAACACACAACTGTTCAACAACAAAAAACTTACATTAAAACCTCCTTGGTAATTGGTTTCAATCCACTACTGGCACAATAGATAACACTAGACAAACTTTTTGCTGTCAGAAAAAAACAAAGTCACGATATATTGGCGCGAAACGCGAAAGGAACGGGTTGGTTCCTCGGGAGTTTTGAAGCGACTGACTGGAGAATCCTAGACGGCTTGGGACTGACTTTGATCAAAAGTTAAAGAAGCTGTTACATAATGGATCCACAGACGTAATGCCTTTACAATGTAGCGTAAGAATGCTTCTGGTTTTTAGTCCTTAAAACAATGGACCACAAAAAACAAAGAAAACAGTCAGGGCGACATGCTTTTTGTAGTACAAGTATAAATTAGTGTAAATTGTAGCATATGAAGAAATACATTATAAAGCAGATTCGAAGGTTTCATATTGAAATATTTATAATTTAACAAAACAAATACTAATAAATGAATAGTTCTATATATTTCTGTTGTCGCTGTATTTTCATACCGCGCACCAAACGGAAGCCAGAATACCAGCGTTGCCGTGACACATCTAGTGTCGTGGCAACACATGATGAAGCGGGGACCCTATGGACCCAAAGTCTATACTTTATCTTTGTGTTATTTGTAATGTGTTTTTGTATTACTTGTTATAATTCTGTATTATTTTCAACTTTTTGTGTATGTACTTTGTATTACGGTGTTAATGAAATAAACATTTCTTTCTTTCCCCGTTCTCTCTCTCATATGAATGTTCGTTTTAAGGCTAGGTCTTAAACATATTTTTAAGGCTAGAAAGAAATATATAACAAATATAGATAGTGAGTTTGAAAAAAAGAGAACTGAAATCGCTACATAAGACATTTTAGGAATCAACTCGCAGACAGATTAGCAAAAATCTGTGGTTTTGTATCTCAAGAAAAGCGCGATTCTATCTTCAGAATCAAATAAGCTGATGGTCAAGCATTTCCGAGTTGTATATAAATAAATGGCCGCCGAGTTAGGTTATTCTGTAAGCCGGCATTGTCCAAATGAAAGAATAAATAAATGAAGCAAATGATTACAGGTAAAATTGGCTTCGTAATTTGATAGGAGAACGTAATATCAATTTATAACGTTTCGGAACAATTTGTGCGACACGAAATACAGTTTCAGAACATATTCTGCATCAAAACAAAACTATTTCAGTTAACTTCAGAGTCCATTGCTATTTCAGTGGAAACCGGACACCTGTCTGAGTGTCCAGGAAGATAAATAGTGAACTGGGAATATGAGACATCTACTAGATTGGCGCGTCATTTTGTTAAGTACACTCAACATCACAACATCTTAAACAGTTGCTAAGCAAAGCCCATACTTATTGCGTGAGAAATAAGGGTTGTGAACTACATAAAAAGTCTGCTGTTTTAAGTGAATAGTTTTATTTGCTATGGACTTGAAGCAGTCTTTTGTGAAGTATTTTGTTATTACAATAAAAATGCATTTTAAGGAGCGAACTCTGGCGATTTCGGTTAGGAATCGTTCGCAGGTTGTTCACGGGATGGGTAACCAAAAAGTCTTGTCTCGAGCTACTTTGACACGCTCCGGCCGTGTTAGCAAGACCAGTGTGCAGAAAAGGAGATAAATGACAACTCACTATGTGGTTGGTTTTGGTATTGGTATTGGTGATGGGCTCTTTTCTCCGCATTTAGACTCCCATTTGGTCCGTTATGCGTGAACATAGCATCGGTATGGCTAGTCAAGCCATCCCAGCTCCTTCCCGAAGCGTAGAAGCCTCCTGGGGCGTTCACAGGCTTCTAGGAGCGACCTCACGTCTTTGAGGATTTCTGCCCGTTGTGCGGCCAAACCCACGCACTCCAGGATCACGTGGGCGGCTGGTTCCTCTGCGTCCAGGCATCCTCTACATAGGGGGATGTCTCACTATGTGGTTAATAACTTTATTAAAAGAGCTTGGGTCGTGAGTAGAGTTGCCACATTTTTTCTTGCAGTTAAAGTACATTGATTATTAAAGGTTTTAAGATTAAAGAAAAAAAAGGACATAGTATCAAAATAAAGTACAATTACGTACATCTTATGTTTTGGCGCGCACTGATTATTGAAATAAAACAACTTTTACGGATAACAGACGGTCACGGGATGACTGTCATCCCGTGACCACGGTAGCTGAAAAGGTGCCGAAACGTCGGAAAAATAAAAAAACCCCTAAAAAACCAAAAAATACGGACAATTACAACTTAGTTCGTGAAATCGCGTTTGATATCCGTAAAAGTTGTTTTATTACTAGATTAAGATTTAGGAGTGTACGGATTTTAGAACCGTTACAACTTCGTGCCTCGGAAGGCACATTAAGCCAATAATATCGGTTACACTTGCAGTTAGTTAATGCCCTGAAATCGGCAACGGCAAAAACTACAAAAATATCTAAGTATATCTCTATATATAAGGCCCGTGTTATCCATTCTAATGTTCCCTCCAGCGCCATGAGTATAACACCTACAGCCGTCACTAATACTCGTAGTTTCAAAAATCACAAAAAAAATGTAGACGCCCGGATTTTTTTTTTTCAATTGACCCTATCAAGGTCAAAGGTCAGAAAAACTCTTTTACATGGTCCGATTTTACTAGCATCATAGGTCAAACATAAGCACTTATCGACGGAATGCACACGTGGAATGCACACAATGAAACATGGAAAGTGTAAGTTTATATAAATTTTGAAATCCACTATAATTTGGTAGCTTTGGGAGATTTTCCTTTCTTTCTCTTCCAATATCAAAAACTCCTAAAATTTCAACCAAATACCACATTTTGTACTAAGTAAACTATTGATTAAGTAACTGTTAAAACTGGCAATAGTTAGTTTTACAGCCATCTAGTACCAGTAAAATCTATAATTCAATTAAGCCGTTGGGAAGAGCGAGACACCTCCCTTGCGAGACTAAACAGTAAAAATTAATAGCGCACTGGAAACTCGAGAAGTCTGTGGAAATAAGAGACTGCTTGAGATGGTAGATTGTGCTTCGTAATATTATACGAACGAACTAGAACACAGAACATAAATTAAATATCTATATACTTAATTCAGGTTCGCAAAATTTGTGACGACTCGATAGGGACTTTGGCGCGTAGTACTCGAGTCTATTTGTTCCGACAACTATAAAATATACAAAATGTTAAACGTGATGATCACAAACTGCAATTAAAAAGTGTCATTATATTCGCATAATTAGGAATTTTTCGTCGATCGACGAACCCGAGTATCGGGTTGTATCTATATACTTAATTCAGGTTCGCAAAATTTGTGACGACTCGATAGGGACTTTGGCGCGTAGTACGCGGCCGAGTAAGGTATCAAATTAAAGGTACTCGAGTCTATTTGTTCCGAAAACTATAAAATATACAAAATGTTAAACGTGATGATCACAAACTGCAATTAAAAAGTGTCATTATTTTCGCATAATATTGGAATTTTTCGTCGATCGACGAACCCGAGTATCGTATACGAAAATTATATTTATGATTTGTTTTTTTTTGCATTTTTCAGTGCTTTTTTTGTGTTTATGATAAATTTCGAATGCAAGGATATTCCTGGCATTGATGTCACAACTCTGGCCTACAGCGTATTAAAAAATATAAAAGTATTGGAGAATTTCGACGGTGGTCCGCAAGTCTCGGTAGCTCAGTGCTTAGAGCATTGGACCGGATTTCCAAAGGTCGTGAGTTCGAGTCCCATCTGAGAATTCACTTATGGCCGAGATAATTTTGTCCAATATTTTTCTATGTAAAGTTTATCATAAACATAAAAATAGCATCGAAAAATGCAAAAAAATTTTATCCTAAAATCATAAATAATTGGCTGTTGCATCTCAATCGATCGTTAAACACCTGAAAAGTTGTTCCTTTCGAATGCAAGGATATTCCTAGCATTGATGTGACAACGCTGGCCTACAGCGTATTTAAAAATATAAATGTGTTGGAGAATTTCGATGGTGGTCCGCAAGTCCCGGTAGCTCAGTGGTTAGAGCATTGGACGGGATTTCCAAAGGTCGAGTCCCATCATCATCCAATATTTTTCTATGTAAAATTATAGCTTTTCCGTTCCATATCACCCTCCATACATAATAAATACATATATTCGAGGTTACATTAAACTTCTGATGAACTCATCTATGGGCCATGCACACACGACGAGTAACAACAAATATCCCATAGATGGGACATCACTGAACCTGTTAAGTTTTTTCACCAAATAATATCCTCGCTCGGCCTAAGAGGCATATAAGTAAGCTTCATAAAATATTAAGTATGTGTTATTTAAATTTTTTTATTTTTGTTATTATACTAACCATGTAATTAATAAAATATTATAAAGAGAAAAGATTTGATTGTTTGTTTGTTTGCATTTGATTTGATTGAATTGACTCCGAAATTACTGAACGGATTAGGATGAAATTTGGTACACAGATAGTAGATAGCCAGGATACTCTTTATCCCGATATTCCTACGGAAACGGGAACCACGCGAGAATACTTCTTTACGTTTAGACTTCTTCATCAGCCACACAGGGATTGATTACTTACTAAGATGTAATCCTCATAGTCTTTTTATATCCTTAAAGAACAGAGGAACCCAGCAATAAGGACATCAAAATGGCGGATGATGATGAAGAAGCTTGAAAACTTTATCATACTGAAGGTATCTCATAGACATTTTTCAGGGCCTTCAAATCACGAATGAATAGGTGTCTTCCAGGGAAGCGAGTTTCATCCTAGATCGCATCATCGCTTGCTATCAGGCATGAAAGCGGTCAAAAGCTGACCTGTTATATCTATACTAATATTAAAAGAGGAAATATTTGATTGTTTGTTTGTTTGTTTGCATTGAATAGGCTCCGAAACTACAGAACGGATATGTATGAAATTTGGTACACATATAGTAGATAGCCTGGTTATGAACATAGGATACTTTATATCCTGATATTCCCACGGGAACGGGAACCACTCGGGTGAAACCGCGATCGGCTGCTAGTACTTAATAAAAAGAAGACACGGTAACATGGCACGTACGACATCTTATTCATGACTTATGATAGTTCCCGTTCCCGCACGAATATCGGGATAAAAAGTATCCTATGTTCATGACCAGGCTACTATGTGTGTATATACACTTTTGAACTTTCGCGCTGCATTATAAATATTGAAAATATTTATAATGCAGCGCGATTAATACCCGTTTCAATTTTCAATACTATGTGTGTACCAAATTTCATCAAAATCCGTTGAGCAGTTTTGGAGCATATTCAATGCAAACAAACAAACAAACTAACAGTCAAATAATACCTCTTTATAATATTAGTATAGATATAGAGTATAGATAGATATATGATCATTTTTATCAATGACGTATTTTCGTAGACAAATTCGCATCAGTTTTAGAAATGCAACGAAACAGATTTTTATCTAAAAACTTAGGTTCGCTTTTAAGTTTCCCCAAAACAGTAAGCACAGTTGAAAAACCGTGAGAAGATTTACTTGCTTTAACTACATAAATGTGAAAGCTCTTAAACTCTCATTGGAGCCGCCAGTATCGGCACGTGAATTGGCTCCTTTAGAAGTAGTCATTTAATGCTTCGGCGCTCGCTAAAGAGGTTCCTGCAGAATGCCATTTATGTTACTAAAAGGGTCTAGGGAGATAATACACCCCTCTCTTTTGTACCACTTGAAGTTGTAGTAGAAGCGAAAGAGACGGTAAACGTTAAATAAAAATTGGAAATGCATTGAGGGTAGCAAGCTAGCAAGGTGCGCGATGAGTAATCTTTTTTGTCATTTCCTTATTTATATGTAATTACTGTTACTATTAATATGAAGCAGTTTTTTTTTCACGTAGTTGTAGATGAAATGGTAGGATTTTGGTTTTCGAGGCAATTAGTAGTCAAGTTCTAATTGAGTCCTGTGAAAAGCAAACAGACGGACTGTAATAGCCGTATTAGCACTTGCACCATAACTTACTGTTACGCTCTGCAACATGACGTATGTCGCTGATGATCTACTAATTAGTTTAGTTAAATAATTTGTAATTTTTTAACAACGCTCTCTTGTGATGTAACATGTGACAATACCTACAACATGTTACTGAAAGGTTAATGGCGAAAAAGAAACAACTTCCTGAGATTTCACGAGATTTACTTTCAGTATAACTTATCACAACGGCGGCCCTAACAGGAGAGAGTGTAAAAAAACAAACCTCAAAACTGACATTAGATTGTTAACTGTCACTTACAATGTGACAGATAGGATTTGACGTTAGCTGTCATTCACAGAATGTCTTTAGTTTATTATTCCTAACAGTTACCACAATCTACTGGTTTAACTTGAAGCATTCCCAAACCCCTACTTCATCATAACTCAGGACAAAGTTTAATCAGAATTACTTTTGCTTTCCAGTGCTGATAGAAAAGCCTATCTGGATAGGGTATTCTTAAAAACGAATGTAGGTGATGTTGTACAGGGTAAGATGTTGTTCGACAATAATAGTGATATGTTCCAGTATCACTATTATTGTCGAACAACATCTTACCCATCCATCCATCATCAGCCTGTAGATGTCCACTGCTGGACATAGGCCTCTCCTAGCTCACGCCTATTGTGGCGTTCATAGGAGGCTATTAGCCTACTGCTACCACGCTGGTCAGACGGGTTGGTAGAGGGTTTGTTTCAAGTTTTCCTTCTCTGGGACAGGTGTTCAATGCGTCGAGCCTCTTAGACGACTCTTACGACATCCCAGACATGTAAGGGAGTGGTAACACTTGTATTCTTAGGCCGTCACCACACAGAAAGCACATCTTATGATAAATCTTAATTAGAAAAAACTGAAATTGATGTGACGACGCTGGCCTACAGCGTATTAAAATATAAAAGTATTGGAGAATTTCGACGGTGGTTCGCAAGTCTCGGTAGCTCAGTGGTTAGAGCATTGGACCGGATTTCCAAAGGTCCTGGGTTCGAGTCCCATCTGAGAATTCACTTGTGGCCAAGTCATAAGTATAAAAATAGCATTCAAAAATCATAAATTATTGGCTGTTGCATCTTAATCGATCGTTAAACACCTGAAAGATGTTTCTTTCGAATGCAAGGATATTCGAATGCTATTTCTAGCATATTGATGTGACGACGACGCTGAGCCCGGACAAGACAAATATTTTTGTTTATGGTAAATTTTAAATAGAAAAATATTGGAAAAAAAACAACTCGCCCACAAGTGAATTTGAAACCACGATCCTTGAAACATCCAGTCCAATGCTCTCCAATTCCAAAGGATTTCTAAAGGTCGTGGGTTCGAATCCCAACTGATTACCTTTGATGCTCTGCCAAGACTGCAATGAATTTATGGCTTGAAAGTATGTATATGAATGTCGAAATGTAAACGATGAAACGCTTTTCTAGCGTAGAATATTTATTAACATTTCAACATTTTTTTTAACATTTCACCTAAAAACTGTTGTCATTACTACGTGCTCAAAAAGCAATAAGCATTAAAAAAAAATACCGTTTCAACACTTTTTACAACATAATAATTTAACTCGGTGAGAATGCTACAATTTTTTAGCAATTTCACTTTTACGACATTTCCTATTTATTAAGCTTGGAAATTTCTATTACCGGCAGCAAAACGTTGTACATTCAACAGCACGTCACAGTTTACATATTGACTTTGAATATCGCCTTTATCGCGTACGTTGTAGGACCTATTTTCGTAGTGAACTATTCAGCGTGATATTCGGTCGGTACAGAGAAAAAAATAGATCAAGCCCTTCAAACGGTGTTACAAGAAAATCTTTTGTGATTCGAGAATAGTTACATGTACAAAAACGGCCCTCTAATACCTATGTAAAAAAACAGGAGACAGGGAAAGTTCGAGCCTCTGAAATTAAGAATGGTTCCGTTTAAATAGTATGAGTTCGTTATTTATGAAATCATTGAATTTAATTTAATAAATAAATGATAATGCTTATTAATGTAGGTTTAGGTGACATTCTCCTGTGACAGTGACGACCTGTTTGGCGCAGGGGTACTAACCCCGCCTTCTGCGCCAGAGGTCCCGGGTTCGATCCCCGGACAAGACAAATATTTGTGTGCATGAACATGTCTATGTATGTATTTACATAAAAAAGTATATAAGTATGTTTATCCGTTATCTAGTATCCATAACACAAGTTCTTCATGATACTTAACGTGGGCTAGATAATTGGTGTGATTGTATGCAAATATTTATTAATTTATTTATTTATTTATTCTTTGACTACACCACATTTTATATCTAAAGTAGCTTCATAGATATAAGCAGCTCTCCGCTTCACTACGGTCGCACATTTCTAACTTACTGGAGAGGTAATCTGTATTACACATTATATTGTAATTCCATAATAAAAACACATATTATTTTAATAATCTATACAGTTTATGATTTTGTAATTTTTGCATTTTTCAATGCTATTTTGCACATCAGAGCAACACCTGAAAAGATGTTTCTTTCGAATGCAAGGATATTTCCTAGCATTGATGTAACAACGCTGGCCTACAGCGTATTAAAAATATAAAAGTATTGGAGAATTTCGACGGTGGTTCGCAAGTCTCGGTAGCTCAGCGGTTAGAGCATTGGACCGGATTTCCAAAGGTCGCTGGTTCGATTCCAGCCTGAGAATTCACTTGTGGCCGAGTTAATTTTTTCCAATATTTTTCTATTTAAAATTTACCATAAGTATAATCTATACAGATTATAATAACTAAGAAAATGTAAATTACTTACATAAATTTATTCTTTCATCTTATAATATAAAACTTCTTATGTTAGCTAAACAAAATGTTTTAGTGGAACCCTAAAAACACTACCAAGATAGTTTTTACTGATTCTACTGACCACAAAGAATAGTTTAATGTAAGCAAATCCGGTAAAAACATATCGATAGACCAATGGAATTACTTATAAAAAAGATTGTTCAATATATTCGAACATATAAAAAATCTAGTTTCATTTATGTATTTGGAATCGATAACGATGTTTTGTACCTATTGTAAGTACCCTTCTATTTTTCTGTTAAATAGTTTTGCGGTTGTATTATTGCTTATAGCTATGCATATATATTGGATAATTCATTTTGTTTGACAAAGGAATAAAAAGTTTTGTTTACAGTACAAAATGCCTCAAATAGTAATAAAAAATCAACGGGGTGCACTCCGGGAGTGCCCGCAAAAGTGAAAGTCGCTTAAACGAAAAAGCAGTGCGTATACATTTTCGCCGCGGTAGAAAGAGAGGGATATATTACTTCCTCTCCTACGCCGCTCCGGCGGTCTACTCTCCCTCCGTCTTACGAATTTTCGATCAGGTCACGTGTCCTGACGCGACTTTAACATTTTTTACCCATCCCAAAAATTTTTAACTCTGATGTGCACAACGCCGCTATGGAAGTTTTCACTTAAAAAAAACCCAATGTAACTAATATCTAAATGGAGTAATGAATTCTATTTAAAAATGTAAGCCCACTGCCAGTTTCCAATGTTTGGTTGTTTGTCACTTAATCATACTAAAAGGGCTTAATGAATGTCTCCCGTTCCCGTGAGAATACCGGGATAAAAAGTATCCTATGTTTTAATCGAGGCTTTCTACTATCTCTGTGCCAAATTTCATTAAAATCCGTTAAGTAACATTAGCGTGAAAGAGTAACAAACAAACAAAGAAACCGATATACTTTCGCATTTATAATATTAGAAGGATGATAGTTTTGAGAGCGCCCTTATAACCCTCGTTATAGTGGCGGTTTTCGTAGTCCAAGTGTAAGCCAAAACGTTCTGTGGATTATTTCATACCTACCCGAGAAGTTTTTAAACGCAGATGATTTAATTTTACCGTTGCCTTGCGAGTCTCGTCTTTGCAGTAGCTGGTTGGAAGGGTGTGAGTGATGAGAAAAACAAAAAACTGCTGTTCAAAATGTGTCCAAAATTTTTTGTTACATTTTTTGGAGTAATTTTAGTGCTGTACCTGATCTTTTAAGCCTTTTCAGTTTTTTTTTGTGATAGTGGTTAGATAATATTGTGATGTTGTTTGCCCAAGAAGTTGTAAATTTTGATACATTTTTAGCTAAATTAATTAAACATTAATTTTTAAGAAAATTTGAATTTTGTTATTTCAAAGAAAATTACGCTTTTTAAAAATAATTTGATATTTCAAAGAAAATTACGCGTTTTCTACTTAATTATGGTTCTATTTACTGATCCTATTGAATGGACACTATTATATTAATATATCTCAAGTAAAAATGCGAATTACACAATCATTTTTGGTTGGTGGTAGGACTTGTTGTAAGTCCGCCTGGCTAGCTACCACCATCTTATCTAAGCCTGACGCCCTAACAACAATGTTTCAGCATTGTTGTGTTCCGGCAGTTCGAGATAAGATAGCCAGTTCCTCAGTGGTTGAGGATTCCGGGAGAGGCTCGCTTCCATCTTCAGCCTTATTAATACTTAACATCATGTATGATGAAGGATAAGAGTCTCCTCGTCATACATAAAAAAAAAGTTAAAAAAAATAAGCTAGAAGTTTCGGGTATCTCCTACCGTCCTCATAGCTAGTGTAACAATTTCTAACCTCATTCATGCCTAGTGAACATAACCGTTACTCTATTTTCTGAATATTAATCTTATCTCCCAAGTCCTGTCTAGCGCAGCGGGAATAATTCATTCAGATAGATGCGCCCGTTTATGTAAAGTCTCAATCAACTTTAATTACTAACACGAGATCGCTTTGCATTTGTACGACATCTGTTTAATCGCTGTCTCATCTCTTCTGGTTTAGCATCAGATAGTTATCTCATATTGCACTGGCGAGCGAAAATAAATAGCCATATAAAAAGGGACACTATTGCTATTATTTACGCATATAGTTTTATACCTGTTACGTGTTTATTTTTTTATATAGAAGTAAAAGTTAATTTACGAGTATAATGGACGTTTCCTGAAGTTTCTTGTATGAAGACTTGAAATTTGTGATTTCTTCTTTCACTGTGAGCATTTTTGGGTATTTGCGGATCTCAGCATTACTCATATACCACGGACATTACTGATTGTTTGGGAAATTACGTTCTGCATTCTTTGTATTTGTGTGATGGATGAGATACAAGCACTACCCCACAGTTGGAGACCGTACATCCATTATAGGTTTAACGATCGACTTGTAAACTAGTAATTTATTATCTACTAACAGTTTGCTGTTTCGCAACTACAAGAAACGTTTGTATTTAATAGTCAGTTAATTGGTTTCTTTTTGATGTGCTAGTTCCAAAGCATACACCTATTTAGATGAAGACCACGGTATCTGACAGAATTCTGGTGAGCAAGGGTGGCATTTCCTAGTTTCACCGAGGGGCAATTACCTTTGCGTAGGCTAAAAGTAACCTGAACTGAATTTGAGGTACCTACTAGTTTTTTTCATCCTCCAACTTCGAAGCCATTTAGTTGTCTCATCTCAGCCTTTCTGTAGGATTTTTGAGGCTATTACTGGTTCCTTGTGACTTGCCAGGATTGCTGTATCATTGGCAAATGTAGCTGTAGTAATGTTATTCGAGCAAGGGAGGGCAACTGTGAAAATAATGTAGAGTACAACACTGAGCCTTGAGGAACCCAGCCTGTATTTCAATCAATTTAGATGTGTTTTCACCTTCTTTGACCTGAAATAGTCTTCCTGAGAGATAAGACTTAAATATTAGGAAGTAGCTGTGTGGAAGGGAACGTTTAATTTGCTTAGCAGGCCCTTGTGCAAGACGCTATCGTAAGCCTGTTGTATATCCAAGAAGACTGCAGAGCAGTATTCTTTTTCTTCCAGTGTCTTTCTTATCTTGTCGCAGACTCTATGAATCTTTTCTACAGTGGAGTGTTGCCAAATTGATGGCTGGATATGATGCCATTTTCTCTAAGAATGGGAAGAATTCGCTGGAGAAGGAGTTTTTCGAAAATTAGTGCAAATGTCAGCTATCATTTCAGTGGTAGGCTTATATAAAATCCTAGCAAAGAAATATTATAATAAAATAGGAAATTAGAAAATGTTGTTCGTATTATTTAATTTCTAATTTCCTATTTTAATATCATATTATTTCTTAATATTTACAAGAATAGGATGTGACGTCATTTGGTGGTTTTTCATCTTTATAAATCGTAGTTACTACTATACTCTCCATATTGCCGGAGAATGTTAGACTCTTAGTATCCCATTATATATTATACTGATGTAAGTTATAGCTTTTCGAGGCAGTTGCCTAATAATTTATTTGGTTATCAGGTCAAAGCCTAGGCGCGTTTCTATCCTTTAGCGCCTTTAATACTCTCTACACTTCCCGTACTGACACAGGTTTTTGGCGGCAAGTTCATTTGGAATTCTAGATTAAGAGTTGTATCCACTTGCTCATCAAACTCTTCATCCAAAGAATCGTTTGGGCGAAACACTTTTGCTAGACTTTCTGCTACGGAGGACATGGTGGACTGTAGGTGTCAAAGGCACATCTATGGTTTTTGAGACTTCAGTAGATGGTGGTTGTGTTGGACAACTTTCAAATGACGCAGATCTAGGTCTTTGTAGAAATAAGCCAGGATAGATTGCTTGTTGTACAAGAACTTTTCGACCAGCAGGATTTTCTAACCCGCGAGCTTGGTTTTCCATTCCAGTGGACTGTTCTTCCGAGGAAGTTAAAGATTTGTTTGGTGCATCATTTGATTGTTTACTCATTTCGAGGAGAAGAGAAGGGTCGATTTATAAGGTCCCAGGTGGGGTTACGCCCATTCTCACCTGAAGGCGATTGAGGACACCTGAAGTTTGCCATGTCCATCGTGGTTGACGATATTGACTGGAATAACCCCCAGCCATTCATCCCTTCGGTACGGTTCACTCCTTAGGATTGGGGTTATTGTTTATGGAGGATTTTTTGCATAAATTTAAAATATATGTAAAAAAAAAAGCTCTAACGCAAAGGTTTTTACAAGGTACATGAATATTTAAAAGGCCAAAATGCATGGAAATTAAAACATAACTATTGTTATTGTAATTGTAAAAAAGGAAAACATTCTAATAACTGAGTGTGAGAAAATTTTCCTCTTATATTAAATATCAGCTGCGTAGTGTCGGCTTAGAATAGCACTACTTCCTCTCATCCCGTGGGTGACGTAAAAGGCGACTAAGGGACTCAGCCTTCAGGAGACGGGCAGTAGCGTCTCCTACAAACTTGGCCATACTGCGATCGCCAAGCGTGGCGATTATGGCAAACCCTATGGGGAGGCCTATACCCAGCAGTGACTGTTATATGGCTGAGACGACGATATAAAATGTTTTTCAAGATTGTAGATTTGTGTTTGGCAACGACATGTTCCTTTGTAAATGTTGTTGCTTCTGTTAAAGCTGATAATTTTCTTGCGGCCGTTCTTCTTATCTGTTAAAAGATGTCCTGAATGGCTGGTAGGAAAACTTTGACGATTCGAAAGCACATAACTATAAGTCGGTTTGAATAAAAATCTTTGACTTTGACTTTGAGGTTGTCTTCCTCTTGTCCCAGGTGATTCAGCCAAGGCCACCGATCTCACGAGACATGACCGCAAGTTTACGGTTTGTAGAAGTCATGTCCTACCTCTACGGGAGCTAGCCGTTAGGCCTGCCTAGTAGGTTAGTTGAACGCCGCCTACGACTCGGCGTTTGTTGTTTTTAGCACTACCCAGGGAACACGTGTAGGGTTGTTGTTAGGTAGCTCCTACGAACGTGAACAACTTTTCCCCCCATAATAAAAAACGTCTTACTAGACTTTATCCAACTCGACCAGATATTTCTCGATCGTGATAAATCTCGTTCAATATCGGGTGACGGGCCAATTACATTGTGCAGGTACCGGTCACAGTTAAGGCGTGTTCACACTCGAACGTCAATATTAACGATATATCGTTAGATTAGTATCGCGCGCGTTTAGAAATCGGTAGCGGTAATGTATGAAATCTTTTATGGCCATGTTTGATCTGTGAATCGTGATGTTTCAATCAAATCATGGGAGGATGGAAACATTATACTTACGTATGGAATGCAACTAGAAATCTTTGTATTTAAGTTTGTAAATCCATTGTTATGGATGTGGTTTTCAACATTGTATTGAGAAAAAATGGAGTCAATATTCAAGTGTAAATCTTTCGAAAATCCAATAACTGTTTAAAAGAGTCAATATGATATGATATAACAACAGAACACACATTATGATACTTACAGGTAGGTACTTCCACCTATAATTTTACAAAAGCTTTATTTTTCTGTCAAAAACATGATTATAAAACTTTTGGATATTGATTAATGATGTTTTCGTTTTATTTATGTAATTAAGGCTTTACCTTTGATTACAATTTAGACCGAGAGTTAGATGAAATCTAAGACGAAGCAAACTCTACCAGAGGATGAATGCTTACTTCTCAAAATAAAAAATATACCTGCATCTTTTCATCATTTTGATTTTATAAAAAAAAACACAAAAATCTTAAGAATTAAAATTATTTTCCTATCACCAATATTTCAGCAAAATCTAAAAGCGCCTTAACAGCACTCGTTTAATTGTAACGCGAACAGATTTACGACGCATTCTGAATCGGTTATCTTGTATCTGTCGTGGCATGATTTGTTTTTGTTCGGATTATAATATATGGTGGCAGCCGATCCGAGAGTGATTCTAGACATAGATAGGAATAGAGATAAGGGATTATAGTGTAATATAAAAATAGTTCAGAAGTTTAAGACCAGTGTCCCTAAATGCAGTTTGGCAAGCTTGACAAGCTTGACATTTACTATAAATTATCCATGGGCTGTTTTAAAAGAGCGAGTGAAATTACGTTAACTTTACTAGTAAACGGTATGTTATAATTGATTATGGACAGGTCCAAAGAACACAAGAAACAGGTTAGAAGAAATAAGTAGTACTGAAAGAATGAATGATGTAAGAAAAAAAAACAACGGGTTGCACTCCTGGAGTGCCGGCAGAAGTGATAAAACCGCTTAAACGAAACAGCAGGAGCAGGCATACATTTTTGCGGCGCGGTAGAATGCGAGGGGGATATTACTTTCCGGTGCGGCGTAGGACACCGGCGGTCTACTCTCCCTCCATTTTACGCATTTTCGATCAGTTCTCGTGTCCTGACGCGACTTTAACATTTTTTACCCATCCCAAAAATTTCAAACTCTGATGTGCACAACGCCGCTAATAAAGTTTTCACTTCAAAAACATTTCAGCAAAAAACATAAGTTTGAAAACCTTTAAATTCTTCTCTAAAGTGTAATTTATCTCCTTGCCAGATTTAAAAAAAAAATGTAACAGTGACAAGGCATTAAAAGGACACAAAAAGGCAGAGTACTTTCGGCCTGGTTGGATTTCTTGTCCTATTATTATTTTACTTGCAAGTTATTTCATTCAAAGTGGATCTCGATCGAACCACTAATAGGATAGGACATGATCGATTTGTGGTTAAATCGATGGCTGAATTGATACTCCTTATTCTGATTCATCTGTGACTGTCGTTCTTATATCGATCAATCATTATCAGTTGTTGTCTTCACAATTGAACTGCAAAAATCAGTCTTAACATCTAAGCTATAAGGACGCGTTCAAAGTCAAAATTTTAAGCGTAATTTTCTGTCGATTGTACACCTCTAGATAAAAAGGGGAACAGCATTATTATGACAATGCGACAGTAATTGAGTGCTTTTTATTGTTAACGATAACCCCTAGGATACGGGGCCAATAATAAACACGTTATTATAGTGTAGGATTTAATCTGCGTAGATGTTAATGTTGCCAGATATTGAGGTGAAAATATAACTAAATTATAATAAATGGTCTAGTTATCAATCAAAACTTTTAAATTATAACTTTTTAATTTTGCATTTTACAATGCTATTTTGATGTGATAAATATTAAACAAGAAAATATACTGGAAAAAAGCAACTTGTCTCATGTCGCCCTGACGGGATTGATCACGTCAGGGCGACTTAAAAACTTTTTAAATTTGAGTTTCTCGGCAACAAGTTATTATTATTATTATCTACTGTTGTTTAGCTAAATGTGAATATTGCTTTAAGCGTGAGATGCTACAACAGGTGTTTGTGGGTGAAAAAATGCATTTGACTTCAAAGTCACATGCTAAAAATAACGAGGCAGTGACAAGTAGAAAACCTAGTTCACACGACGGCGTTGCCCTAAATTATCAAGCAGTAGGCCTAGTAAGAATTACTTTCTAGTAAGTATCGAGGAAGTAAGGTCTAAAATGTTTGACATATTGAGCATTTCACAGCTAACCTACCAGAGATTTCGTTGAAATCCGTTAAGTAGTTTTTGCACGAAAACCGAAATATTTTTCATACTTATGATAAATTTTAAATAGAATAATATTGGAAGAAATCAACTCGGCCACAAGTGAATTCCTAGATGGGACACGAACCCACGACCTTTGAAAATCCGGTCCAATGCTCTAACCACTGAGCTACCGAGAACCACCGTCGAAATTCTCCATTACTTTTATATTTTTACTACGCTTTAAGCCAGCGGTGTCACATCAAATTTAGGAATATCCTTGCATTCGAAAGAAACATCTTTTCAGGTGTTTAACGATCGATTAAGATGCAACAGTCAATAATTTATGATTTTTTCATTTTTGCATTTTTCAATTTTATTTTTATACTTATAGAACAAATAATAGTTTCTTAAAAGTTACCTTGGTATAATAGTTTATACCAGAAAAAAAAGGTTTTTTTTTTGTTCTTTAGTCTTTTTGACCTTTCAGGCCCCGGCTTATGAGACAAATTGAATTGAATAGATATTCCATTGTTCTCTGAAAACCGGTGTCCGGTTCGGGTAAAAAAAATTAAAATATTTCCTTTTTTGGTCTTACTGAACAATTCACGATATTGAGATGTGTGTTAATTATCCACGCAAAAAAGGCTAAACGGATTTAGATAAAATTGGTAAAATTTTCCCTAGGAATTATATTTTTTTTTACGAACAGAGAGATATGAGGAGACTCTTAGCCTTCCTCCGTAATACCCGATGTTAAGTATTGATAAGGATGAAGATGGAACCGAGCCTCTCCCGGAGTCCTCAATCACCGAGGAACTGGCTATCTTATCTCTAACTGCTGGAACACATGTTATTGATAAATAAATATAAAAAAAAAGACAGCAGATAGCAGATAGCCTGGACTTCAACACAAGATTCATCTTATCTTTATATTCCCACAGGACCGGGAACCATGCGTGTAAAACCGCCACCACCGGCGGCCAATATTTACTATTGCCCGCCGCTGCTGGCGGTTTTGCTCGACTAATCCTTCCAAATGAATTTGCTTCTGCTAATAAATGTGAAAGTTTGATCCTCAATCATGCAAAAAACTGAACGTTTTTGCATGCAATTTGGCACACAGAAAATAGCGTCTAATAAAACTTGAATAGTTTTTATCCCTGTCCATTTCCTAAATATATCCCGAACGCGGATGAGGTACGGGCTTATATTTCGATAAATCCTACCAAATGGTACCATTTTCCACACGCTTGCCACCCCAAGAAGCCCGCATGGGCTCATTGCTGTCGTCGCCCATTAGCGGGGGGTATTAATTAAATGATCTTGCGCAAAGGGCGTGATGTTTGGAGCGGTGGGAAAGTATTCAATTACACTTTCCTTGCTGAGGAAGTGGATTTTTATTGGGGGCCGTGACGAGTTAATTTGGGTAATTATGACGTCATATTTTTCAGATTGGTAAAGATAAAAAATTGGACGACTTCGTGGCGCAGTGTTTCGCACGCTCGGCCTGCGATTGTAGCCGTAAAGCTCTTTTCCTAATAGTCGATGACAGGATGGGTGACCAACAATTTATTCAATCCGCATTGGGCCGGCGAGGTGGCTCATGACTCCTTCTCCTTATCCATCCTTATGGAAGACCAGTGCCCCAGCAGTGGGGACATTAAATGAAAGCACTCAATTACGACGACATACCTATCAGAAATGTTCAGTATTCAATTACACTTTCATTGCTGAGGTAGTGGATTTTTATTTGGGGCTTTTTATTTTTATTGATTTGGGTAATTGTGACGTCATTTTTAGATTGATAAAATATAAAAAATTGGTCAAGTAATTTTTTTAAATCTCTCTGCGATGTTTATTAGCATTATTGAGTTTATTATTGTGTTTGTCTTAAAATAAAAAAACAAGGTTCTAGAATTGTTCACACAGGTTACAAAGTCGCGAGCCCGGGCACGGAATGAATGTGTTTAAACCAGGTATAAACCTGGTGTAAGTTGTGTAAATAAAAAGTGTAAATTTAAACTGAAAATTACTTAGATTTTCCATCTCTTAGGCCCCGGATTATGGGACACAATAGATATTCCATTGTTCTCTGGACACCGGTGTCCGGTTCCGGTTTGATGAATTAAAACCATGTGGCTATTTAGTTCGGAACACCTAAAAAACATATAACAAACGAAATAATCATAAAATATTTAAGTCGAAATATGGGATAATAAACCAAACGAAACAGCGAATTTACCGAATTACGCGCGAAAAACAATACGAAATTAGATTAAACCCTAAAAACTTGGCCTAAGGTGAGCTGTTTTATATAGTTTGTATGAATCATTCACGTTTACAAGTTTATGAAGACACAAAAATATCGTGACACGCGCCGCAATAAAATGATATCACATCCATATTAATTACCTTTTTTACGATAAAACGATGCCGATACTCTGTTGAAGTTACCGATTGAATTATAATGGTCATATAAAGTTCGATTCACGATTTTGAATTCCAAATTATCGGAAGAATGTATTTGTCTGAATGTTATTACTTGCGCACGAGCCACGAGCCGAAAACATCAAACGTGCCGAGTGCTGAGAATGTAAGTACGTTACAAAGATGAAAGATAAGACAGAAAATACAAAACACATCTGAGAATGGCCGAGTTGTTTTTTTCCAATATTTTTCTGTTTAAAATTTATCATAAGTTTTTTTAAGTTTTGCAGATTTTTTTGTATGTTTTATTTATTGGAGCAATTACAAAAGTTGACTAAAGTACAGCTCTTTTGTGATTATTTTCTAACTTCTTCTTCTTATCCAGTGAGGATAAGTCAGAATTTATCAAGCCGCCTATAAGGCCTCTGACTTGGCTTAACGACTGTAATCAAATGACAACAGCCGGGATCGACGGTTTAACATGCCCTCCAAAGCACGGAAGCGCTCAGTTTTAATGCCACTTTACGGTCACCCATCCGACACCTGACCGGGCCGAACGTTGCTAAACAAACGTGATCAAATACGATCAGTCTGTCAAGCGCGGCCATGAGCGTTTTTCTGTGTCAGTAATTTATATGTGATTTTCGACCCCCCTCAGACCCCGGACTATTTATTTATTTGTTGGAAGATTTATAAACAAATATCAATAAATTGTATTGTAATCAGTAGCTGGAATCACTGCTATTTACAAATCTCCACAAATAGGAACTATGAGACTAGACTACACTAGGGGACTATGAAATACAATAGATAAATATTAATAACGACGTATTGTGATACTGCCCTGCGCCCACAAAGTAACATCGTTAGGTATGTAGCGAAACGACAAATAAATATTTTTATCGTCTATATTGCGCCAATTAAAATGCGGTAAAACCACGTGATTTATCGAAGCTTATGCCAATTCGCCAATCCCATACATTTATTTATTTCCGAACTTCGTTATCGTTTTAGAATTGTTACTTCTTATTTGTTAAACCATATAGACGCTTCTATGCTTGTTTAATCTTTGCCGTTTGGCCACCGGCATCGTGACAAACGTGACGGAAGCGCTGCCCCACCAGATCGCCGCTTTGTGGAAACACTTCTATGGTTATGACTGGTAAATCAAAATGGCTGTGCGCATATTAACTACTAAGCTATAAACAAAGTAGCCTCCCGCACGAGACTTCATCCGCGTGGAATTATGTTATTTCGCGGAATCAGGATGTAGCGTGGTGGCGCTCTGTGTCGAAATAAAAAGTATCCTATTTCCATACGAAAAAATCGGTGATGCTATTTACACGTGAAGAGGACCGGCCAGCAGTCGAAGTGTAGCTGGCACGACATATTGGTGCCAAATTCAAAAGTCGAGGCGTCGTATTCGAATTTGAAATTCATTTGTTTCGTATTGCGGTGCGTAATAACTAATAACCATCAACAGACTACAACAACTACGCACCGACTTCTATGGAGGTTTGAAGATTTCGAAATTAAAATTAGTTAAATTCCACCCCACCTCCCACCCCACCCCTTTAACACAATAGGCCCGAAGGTAACAGGCAGACAATCATTTTCATATTTATAATACACTAGCGGATCCTCGCGGTTTTACCCGCGTGGTGCCCATTCCCGTGGGAATATCGGGATAAAATATAAGCCTATGTCACTCGGGAGAAATGTAGCTTTCTAATGGTCTAAGAATTTTCTAAATCGGTCCTGTAGTTCCTGAGATTAGCGCGTTCTAACAAACAAACTCTTCAGCTTTATAATATTAAGTATAGATATAAATATTATCATACATTATTGAACTGCTGTAAAAAATCTATATAACGTAGGCGATTTATAAAATTTTACAAAAAGATATCAAAATTTTCTTAGGAAGGTCCTTCCATAGCCTTTTACACTAAATTGTCAGAGAGGAAATGATTCTGTCATTACTTATAATTTGATCATTATTTGTAGCACACACGCTATCTATGTCATTGACACGTGCGTGACGTTGTGTTATTTTAAAACACACAATAAAAAAAGCTATGCCTATAATCAAAAGTGAGAAAGCTTACAAGATTTTACTTTTTTTTTGGAGAACACCAGCGGACACTTACAACTAAATTGATGTTAATGGCATATTAAAATTTGAAGTAGGCACAAGGACTTAGACTATCGTGGACCAATCGTTGAATTAGGCTGATTGAGATCTGCCTGGGCACATTTATTTATTTATTTCAAACAAGCAAGTTTACAGAGGTATTCTCCAAAGCACATGCAAGTCACACAAATAATAAAATATAGATGATACAAAAAATGTGTAAATAATATTAGAACATTAAAATGGAATGTCACAGTCATCATTATAAAGAAAAAATAATAATTGAAAACTGTCAAATAAAATTATTAAAATTAATAAAACTTATTGTCAAAATCATGTCAAAATTACAATGTCAGATTTCAAAAACATAATTAATTATTAATCATTAGAGTAACATGTAAAAAATATTCAATAAAAAAAAATATGCAATTAAAAAAATGGAATGTCATAGTCAACTTATAAAATAAAAAAATAAAAAAATTTAGAAATGTCAAATACAAAAATCTAATTAGAAATGAAACTTATTGTCAAATTATAATGAATTCAAATGTCACATCACGATGTTTATGAAGTAACTATTTATTAATCTATGACGATGTGCCAGCATAATCATGATTAATTTATTTAAAAGTCAATCAATAAATATTTGATAAATATTAAACAAGAAAATATACTAGAAAAAAGCAACTAGTCTCATTTCTCATATAGTTTTTCTAGTATATTTTCTTGTTTAATATTTATCACATAAAAATAGCATTGTAAAATGCAAAATTTAAAAGTTATAAATAAATATTTCCATACAATCACACCAATTATCTAGCCCACGTTAAGTATCATGAAGAAGTTGTGTTATGGATACTAGATAAAACATAATTATATACTTTTTTTGTAAATAAATACATAATATACAAATTAAACACCCATACCAAGACAAATAGTTTTGCTTTATGATTTTTGAAATTTTGCATTTTTCAATGCTATTTTTATACTTATGATAAATTTTAAATAGAAAAATATTGGAAAAAATCAACTCGGCCACAAGTGAATTCTCAGATGGGACTCGAACCCACGACCTTTGGAAATTCGGTCCAATGCTCTAAGCTTCGAGTTTAGTGTTCCCAACATGAACTGGAGTACAACATGGGTATTTGACATGATTTTCGTCTTGTCCATGTTCAACTTGAGACCTACTCTTTTTTGAAACACTACGGAGATTTGTGTTCAGCAGGCCTACCGCCATCTTTTAGAAACCGTCATGTCGTAAGAACGTTTTGTTTTCCTTTTGTTTCAATACTGTTTAAATTACAAGCTTGACTTTATTTGACACAAGACGTCGTAGTAGGTTTGATTGATAAAAATCTTGTTTGAGTGAATGATTGAGCGATGACGCCACAAAACTTCCGTCAAAAGACAAGCTTGTTTTAAGAGGTTCGCGGTACGATATGACATATAATATTGCGCCGATACAAACTGACATTAAACAATACTGCGTTAAGAGATGGCGGTAGGCCCCAGGTCTCAGCCATAAGAACTATATTATCAGGAAACGAAAGGGTAGGTATTAGGTACTAGCCATTAATTTTAATGCCAAGTCCTTTCCAGTCCAAGAGTTTAAAGATGTCCTCCAATGCAGCTGCAACCGCCACTGTGGTATCAGACCCAGGGGTTCCGGGTTCGATTCCCAGCGGGGGTACATTTTGTATTCGGTTTAGTTGGGGGTAAGACTTGTTGTAAATCCGCCTGGCTAGCTACGCATTGTTGTGTTTCGGCAGTTAGAGATAAGATAGCCAGTTCCTCAGTGATTGAGGATTCCGGGATGGGCTCGCTTCCATCTTCAGCCTTATCAATACTTAACATCAGGTATGATGAAGGCTAAGAGTCTGGACCGTCGTTCATAAAAAAAATAACAACTGTGAACAGTTTCGGAGAAATTACTTCTCCCTGTGAGACAGGGAGATGTTGGATGAGATTTGTGCTCTGGTTCTGTAATTGGACGGATAGTGGAAAGTTCGTATGAGTACATTAATACCTCGATATATCGATAGTACAGCATGGAATGGTTTATTTTACTTCATCGTCGTAAATCTATGTCATCATCGGTAGTTGGTAGGTCTAGCGATAAACTTCTGCAACACTACATTTCTACAGTTCTGCCATGACTTTCAATAAGTAAATTATTTTCTGGCGGCAATGGGGAGTGGACAAGCTCTCATTCATGGTTTTTTTATATGAGTCACATCGATCTTCAGGCTCTGTTAAAAAACCAATAATAATATCAATTAATATAATGTTCAACATACAATATACATTACTTAAAAAAAAATGTCACTTTAGTTATGTAAAGTTTAATATTTATAATGTTTTGTAGAACAAAATCGTACATGCCAAATTGATTTGAAATAAAATCGTTTATTACATAAGACATATTTTTTTCGTTATTTAGTCATTAAACAATATCGTTTCTGCACATGCGATACTGATAAATAAATTTTAATGCATTTTCAAAGCTTGTATTTGAGGAAAAAATTAATTACATTCATACAAAGCAAATGTGATCTTACAAAGCAAATGTGATACCTTAGGCAAAAAATTTATAAAATGTATTTTGTCCTAAATTTCCTTAAGATTTTCTGATTAAAAAAAATGATCTTAAATACCTTTTCAAATTGTCATGGAACAAAAACGCTACTGATGTTAAAGCGATGCACGTGACATGCGAACTGTTAAGAACAAGCTTGTATTTGAGGAAAAAATACATTCTTACAAAGCAAATGTGATCTTACAAAGCAAATGTGATACCTTACGCAAAATTTTATTCATTTTTGCTAAATTTCCTTAAGATTTTGTTCTTGGGACCCGTCGAGCTTTATTTTTAAAATGAAAATCTCATAACATCCGCCATGAGCATGACTCCCAAACACAGGGTGTATGTAATTATTATTGCATGCAAAGTTAACGTTTCATAAAACCAAATACCCATACATTTGTGGCATAAAACATGGAAATACCTTCCCGGCTTGCATCAACCGAAGGGCTTTAAGGGAACCGTAGGGCTGTCAAAAACGTCTTTACTTATAATTGGTTGATTATATTGTCTAAGTATTAAGACATTTGTTATTTATTGATAATTCTCTATTTTGTGGGAATTTGAATTCAGGTAAACGGGAATATTTGTTTATGTCCTTAATTTTGCGCCTCAAATGATAAGATACATTGTAAGGGCTATGGAAAGATGTTAAATTTGAGCATATTTTAGCATTTCTTATTTTTATAGATTTATATCATGTTTTTTCATATTAAAAATAACTAGATATATCTACTACTTTATAAGCAGGGTACAAATATGAAAGTTATGAAAAATCTATGCATTTCAGTTGTTACGTACTACGTACACGCTTACGAAAATAATTATTATACGTACAAAATAAATAAAAAATTGTCAATTTCTCAATAAAAACCAATAAACCATCCACACCAAAATACCATAGTGACATAAAATACAGACAATATTTTTATTACTTGCAGCTTCAGTACGCGTGACAACCCTAGAGAGGTACCGTTATTTCTTACATATATTTGGACAGGACAGGGTTGGGCACACACGGCATTGTCCCAACCCCCCAAATCACATCTTGATGTGTGTTTAATGTATTAATTAATGAAATCTTACCGACTTTAATTGCTTCAAGTCACAACTAAGTAAAGGTTTGTAACGCATTATTTGAGTTTGTGGATCTTGATTATTTTACTAATTGTCACTTTAAGTTAACGATATTTACTCAATTACAGACACATTTGTGTTTGGTTTGGTTTAACAGTTGGTTCACACGTGATGGAGCCGTTAAATTTGGCACGTTGTGGATTTGGTTAGATGATCCTTCAAATTTAACCATGCTTAGACTGCCTTAACGTATGTTTATGCATAGTTTTGGTATTTTTGGATTGTGGGTTCATTAGAAAACCAATGACTGTTTTACGCAAAGTTTTAGGGAGTATTTTTTGTTTTTGGGCTCATAAACTACAAATTTTTACTATTGGGTCATTTACCTTTCCTAAAAATAAGTCGCCCTAGATATCGCTGGTAGGACGAAGTTGCCAAAAACCATCAGGAGATTACCAAGACGAACAAAATGGTGGACTTTAACATCGGAGGTCAAGATCTACTTCGTGTCTCTGAGCCAGCGAAGTAAGTAAGTAAAGATAACGTCAGAGAAATTCTAATGCAACCAGTACTAACTACAACAAATACACATTTATATGCTGGCTCCACTCTATGGCAAAATCATTGTACATTTGGAAATCTACAAGTACAACATTCTTTTACAAAACCTATTGCACGATCGTTATTTTTTTAATTATCATTTGTAAAAGATACGTATTCCTTAGTAGTTAACACGCGTCCAGACGAGAGAAAGAACAGCAACTCCTATAGGAATTTATGCTATTAAAATTAAATCCGTCCTCTAACCTAAAGATTGTGTTACAGCATAATTAAACTTTACGATCGCCAGGGTAATAAGAGAAGATTATCGAAGCTTAGATTGGACCCAAAAATTTAAGCTGGAACTTGTAATTGAGAAATACCCTTTATTGGAGGTATTTGTTAATTAATCTGGGTAATATTTCTTCACATCTTTATTTTATTTTTACTTAAACCAATTGTAAAACATTCCACTACTAATGATGTTTTGTATGGGAATAATCCTGAAATTATGACTTTTTAATTTTGTACTTAGGATAAATTTTAAATAGAAAAATATTGGAAAAAAACAACTCGGCCACAAGTGTTTATAATTTTGTATTTTACAGTGCTATTTTTATGTGATAAATATTAAACAAGAAAATATACTAGAAAAAAACAAATTGTCTCATGTCGCCTTGACGGGATTCAATCCCGCATCCTTGGGAGTCCGGCCCAATGCACTAACCAATTAGGTCTCTGTAGCATAATTGGTTAGTGTTCGTGCATTGAGCAGGAATCCCAAGGATGCGGGTTCGAATCCCGTCAGGGCGATATGAGACAAGTTGTTTTTTTTTTCTAGTATATTTTCTTGTTGATGACTGAAACTGAAACTGTTGCTTTATTAGTAATTTCAGGATTAATATTATAATCCTGAAATTACTAATAAAGCAACAGTTTCATGCATTAAAGCAGAATTCAAAGATTGTCCTGAGTTTTTTCGAGAAGATGGTTGCTTCCATAGAAAAAGTTTCCCGTGATAATAGAAGTAACCAAATTTTACAAATTCCATCTGTTTCCACTAATTGTTTCAACAAAAGTAATTTTAATAAGCCAAAACTCAGTATAGTGGTAAGTATTACAAGTTCAAACAAGGCTTATTTCTCTGCGACCTTTTGTTACGACCTGTCAAACATTTCAACAATTTATCTGCTTCCCAAACACAATTGACTTGCAATACTAGTCGTGTGGATTCAGTATATTTGCGCAGACGTGACCAGCATGAAGAAGTAGTAAGCTATTCACATCACCAACTGGTGCAAATATTTGATCATTATACAACACATTAACTTTGTCGTTAAAGTGTTTAAGCTTAAATTCTAGAACTTTGCGATTCCTATGATATTTGGTGTAGTAACAGAGTTGTTAGCCCCACTCTGAGTGATTCCAAATATTAATATAATGAGAACACAGCTGCTCTTATCTATTTGTTTCACTGTAACACGGCTTATATGATCGGTTTCTGAATAAAAAAAAACAAGTTTACTTCAACCTCGAAAAATATTGACGACCTGTTTTGCGCAGGGGTACTAAACCCACTTCTACGCCAGAGATCTTTCGATCCCCGGACAAGACAAATATTTGTGTGCATGAACATGTCTATTTGTCTTGGTCTGGGTGTTTAATATGTATATTATGTATCTATTTACAAAAAAAGTATGTAAGTATGTTTATCCGTTATCTAGTATCCATAATACAAGTCCTTCATGAAACTTAACATGGACTAGATAATTGGTGTGATTGTATGCAATTATTTGTTATTTATTTATAATATGCATTATTAAGGTGTAAGACGTTCTCAATTTGAAATTCTCAATTATTCAGAAACTGAACATCAGAAATGTTCGTAGGTTATTCAGAAATTTTAAAGCTGTTTCATTTTGACAAAACGCTGCTGATTAAAGTCAATTTTTGTGTTTATTAATTATATTTCTATATGAATTCGATTAGTATTTAAAATCTTATTTTCTCTTAAGCTTTAGATTCCAAATCTGGCAGTATATCTCCCAAATCTCTTCCTATTATAGAGTCCTTTGTTCTTTCTAATTTAGAGCCAAAACTGTGCCACCCATTATGAGTGTAGCTAATAACTAGGCGTGCCGACAGAACAGATCAGATAAAAAATACTGCATCGCAAATCACTTTTTGTTCTCCACAAAAGATCGCATCTTTTGATGTGGCGACTTACGAACAGTCACAAAAAATGCAACAATGTGAAATAGATAGCAAGCCTGCGCATAATGGCTGGTAGGCGTGACAGGACGAAAATTATAATGCATGCCGAATAGTATGGCGGGAGTATTGACTGTCTGGGAGTTTAAAATTAGCGTGCCGAGAAGATTGTTTCTGATTTCGCAGGGAATTTATGGGCTGAAAATGTTTTAATTTTTGACTATCGTCGTCATCAATTATTATATTAGGTTCGACTGCTTGGTAATAAGCCTGCCATAGGAATGTATTAGGAGCCATGATCAACCATTCCGACTGCACAGCCGGGAGGAATAGGGTGCCCAAAGCACACAGGAGCTCGGATAATACATTTAATTTGGTAGACGCCAGTTTTTTTTTACTCATTGCATTATACGATGTCGTGTTGTAAAAGGAAGCGCAACTTTAAATGCATGATCCTAATTGTAAATGAAGCAAAAACTTATCAGAGAATTATCTTTTTTTATTTTGATAGAAAGATCTATGGCAATTATTATGTGAAACCAAATATCAACCGATTGCTCGCCACAACTTCGGTATCATACCTATATCCGATGATCCATATTTTTAATTGAAAATATGGACTTATAGAATGAAAATATTTATGAAAAAATATGGATCCTTCTATTAAATAAAATAAAGATAATTCTCTGAAAACTTTTTGTTTTATTTAAAACTAACATCGTGCATTGTAATTGGACTACTGTTTATAATAAATTGCTAAGTAATTTATACTGGATCTAGGTCACGGAAACAATCGTTGCTGATTTTATTTAATGTTTTCCTGACGGGAGTTCTCTTTGCTTTCATTAGGAAAAATTGGATCTGATTTTTACGAAATTTTGTGAACAGATTAATATATTACCTGTTTTATCTTCCTACTTTTAAACTCAGTTAAATCTCTCACAGAAACTGACACACAAAGGTGAAATCTCGGTAAAATTCTTAGTCTATATATCTAAAGTCACAGCAGTCGCTATACCTATATAAAAAAAAACTTCAATAATCCCAATACCAGTTTTTATTACAACATCTATTTTTAATACCGACCATTCGATTGCTTATATTTATAGAAGACAAAGTAGCGATACTTTTTATTTGGGATCAATGAGATTATTATTCTGAACGATTTTTTTAGAGTCATTCTTGCATTTTAAGTTGTTCATTTCGTTGGATGATTTGTTCGGAACTACTATTGAATAATAATATCAGGAATTACGAAGAAAAGGAAACATGAAAATAATTCAAACTTTCGTTATCAAATTTATCGAAAGATATTCGTGTACCGTATGAAGTACAAATGAGATATAAATAATCAAATGAGTATGACACTGGTATCATGAACATTGGTATAAAATTAATACCATTTAAGAAGATCACATTGCAATTAAAAAATATTTTTTTATTAAACTTGCAAAAACGCCTTTACCGCCCCGGATTATGAGACTCGATAGAGAGAGAACAAAGGAAAGTTCTCTAGATACCGGTGTCCTGCTAGCAAATAATGAATTTAGAAGGTGAACTTTTTTAATGGCGATCTTCATAATTTTTGTATAAATAGTTAATTAAAATTTATCATGCGCTCATGGCCGCGCTTGACAGACAGATCGTATTCGATCACGTTTGTTAAGCAAAGTTTGGCCCGGTCAGGTGTTGGATGGGTGACCGTAAAGTGGCATCGTAACTGAGCGCTTCCGTGCTTCCGAGGGCACGTTAAACCGTCGGTCCCGGCTGTTGTCATTTGATTATAGTTGTTAAGCCAAGTCAGAGGCCTTAGAGGCGGCTTGATCAACTCTGACACCAGAGGTGGCCACTAATCCTCACTCGATAAGAAAAAGAAGAACATTGTTTGGAAGAGATCGCTGCTAAGCGATAAGGCCGCCCCTTTGTACAACTTATCGTATTATTGTATCCATGTATGTTTCTGTTTCTGTGTGTGCAAATAAAGTGTTATCTAATCTAATTTAAGCTTAGAATTACATAAACTTGTTGTGTATATGTGTGCTATACAAGATATCAAATAATTATTATATGGCTTTCATTTTACAGATAATAAATTTGGTATCAACAATACATATTATAATGATGACGAAATCTAATAGAAATAGGCAACAAATTCAAAAACAAAATCCTATCGTAGCAACAAAAGAAAATAAATGTCAAAATTTCGTGAGTCACGGTATTACTCCTAAATATGTATGAGAAAATTAAAACATACAAGTGGAAAGTAAGATATGGGTTAGTCGGCATATTTGAATAACACGGTCTGACCTTCCGTCCGTATATCGGAATTAGCATAAACTGGATATACGTTACGGATTATTTGGGTAGCTTTGTTCAAGGATTTGTCAATGTAAGATTTCCGGGATATTGTTTTTTGGGACACGGATTTTTGTGGTGTTTTTGTAGCTTACAACTGTAACTAGTAAGGGTTAAAGTATGTTTTGGCTAATACGAAACTGTAGAGTTCGAGGTTTTATAAATTGAAGTATCGTACCTAGATAATACGCCTACCTACACCAGGGCCCGTAGACAAAGAAACATCGTTATGTAGCGAAACGATAATTCGATTCGTTATTGTCTATATGCGCCAATTAACTTGCGGTAAGACCACGTGATTGAGCGTGGCCTATGCCAATCCACCAATCCCATAGATTTAATTATTTTCGAACTTCGTTATCGTTTTTGAATTGTTACTTTGGCTAAGGGCCCTGGCCTACAGCGTAGGCCAGCGTAAAAATATAAAAGTATTGGAGAATTTCGACGGTGGTTCGCAAGTCTCGGTAGCTTAGCGGTTAGAGCATTGGACCGGATTTCCAAAGGTCGCGGGTTCGATTCCTGTCTGAGAATTCACTTGTGGCCGAGTTAATTTTTTTCCAATATTTTTCTATTTAAAATTTAACATAAGTACCTAGATAATTTTAAGAATAATATTTTTAATCAGAAAGTCTTGTCTATCTGACTATCACTACCTGCTTTATCGAAAGCTAGTAAACTAATTCATACGATATTTCAATACGATAAATAAAATGAAAAAGGCGAATTAAATAAAGAGTGCATATTCTTAATAAAATTAACTAAATAGAACACATAACAAGTATTTAGGTTTTCTTAAATAAAACATAGCTCATCGTGCTGAATAGACAGAAGAGTGGATCCATAAATAAAAATAAACGTCACCTTATTTATTTCATTTAACAACTTTTTTAACAACAAAGTTTTTTTTAAATTAACTTCCTGTCCACATTTCTCAACAAGCGACGATCATTTAAATACCATTCGAGAAGTCATTCCGAATTTAAAATTAAGAAAGGCGTTGATCGATCATTCGGCGCGAACATTAAAAGAACTTAAGCACTTACGATCGGAATCGAATTGTCTAAAGGGGCTTGTTAATTAAAAACGTCAATCAACAGTGCGTCGTTGAAGTCGATTTAGTTTCGTAAACTTCACAGAGTATAGTATTAACAGAGATAATGAAAAAAAAAAGAGAAAGAAAAATAAAATTTTGACAGGGCTTTCAATAGTTTCTTTGGCATGGCTACAAAAATATATAACAAAGTCCCGAATGACATTAAAATCTTACCAGTAAATCTCTATAAGAAAAGCCTGATGAAGCTGCTAATCGACAAAGTATACTACACAATAGTAGACTTCCTTTCTGACATTTCCTTAAAATAAATGGATTAATAATAATAATTCAATTATTTACCAACATATTATTATGGCACAATTTAAAATTTCATCAAAATCGGACATTATAATTTTTGACATTGATAACTAAAATTGTTGGTTATTTATACCTACTGCATTAATGTACTTAAACATGACATTATAATTATATACTTATTTAATTCTATATAATTTGAATAATATTGACTGTACTGCAATATTGTATACCTTGTAAAAGGTGGAAATGTAGTGAGACACTGATAAACTAACATAACAACTACATTTGTATACCTACATTTCACAATAAAGATATTTGTATTTGTAATGGAATGCCACCATAAGCAGAAGAAGAGAGGACATGCCGTATTTTACCATACCTACTGTTTTACAGTACTTAAGGTTTTAGGAGAGGAATACCTAGACTATAGATGACAGAGAAAGTTTGCGATTCTCGCGCTGAAATATATTGAATTCGAAATTTTTCTGTCCTTAATTTCTTTATCTATACTAATATTATAAAGAGGAAAGATTTGATTGTTTGTTTGTTTGCATTGAATAGGCTCTGAAACTACTGTACGAATAGTAAATAGCCTGGTTTTGAACATAGGATACTTTTTATCCTGATATTCAAACGGGAACCACGCGGGTGAAACCGTGAGCGCCCGCTAGTTATAAATATAAATAAAATCTTAAATACTGTCAAAATCCTTTAGTTTCAATGATCTTTGACAATCCTATAATATCAAGGATTGTTTTCGTAAGATTTAAAAAAACTGAGTTTTGTCTCTAAAAATGTAGAAATGAAGTCATTGGTAGAGAGAAAAGTGGAAAACACTCCACCGACAAGAAGCTCTTAAATTTAAAAAGAAAAAGAACAATGACGAGTTACATAAAATATAAGTCTATTTTGTCAGAAATGTTATAAGTTTTTTTTCGGAGCTTTCTAAACAATAAGTAGTACAAAAAGAACTTCACTATTGAACTCACTATACAAAATTCGCTGCAAGATTTGTAGATAAAAAATATTTCCTCGGGCCATATTAATGTTACCATAAGGGTTTGGTTTTAAAATAAAATTAAAGGAGTTTTAAATACCAAACGTATGATTGTAGAAAATATAAAGGAAAGGGCCATAACAACATTGGCACTTCAACAAGAATGCACATTTATATAATAAAGCTACTTAACACGATTGTAGTCTCTGCAACTTTCTCCTACTACCCACATCTGTTTTATTGTTGGATACAAATATATCGTCAAATTAAAACTCCCTTACGTTTACGGCCAATATAGTGAGAGTCGATTTTCTCTACTAAGGAGACAAAAGTTTTACAACATTCCCAAAGTTATCACCTTCAGATCACGTACTTAACAAGATTTATTAAGAACATAACATCTAATGTGAGACATAAACTCAAAAATTTATATAAAATACGGCACAGTATGTGTTAATTAGTGGAAATGACTGCGCTATCTCACCTTTTTATGGACTCGGTGTTTAAGTATAAAATTTTACTGACAGCTATTGACAATGTTGGACTATGTTTGATAAGAACTTTGCTGTTTTTAAACTCTAATTAAAATATTGCAATGTATATTCATTCAATATCTATTCTTCTTTTTCTTCTTAAATTTAATGGCGGTTCCCTTTTGGATTTCGCCAGTATCCAGTTTTTATAAAATATGATAATGTAAAGAAATTGTACGGTAAATTGAGTTAAAATGGAGTCTCACAAAACACGCGTTATTACGAAAAGAATAATCACAATAAGTTGATATTAAAGAACTTACATTATTATTAAAAATATTACTTAAAGTCAAGGGTATACCCTTGACTTTAAGTAATAAGTTTTTTTTTCAGTTTTAAGTAAATAAACAGAGAGAATATTTCAGACATTCGTTTTGTAGTAGATATGCATTTAATTTTTATTACTAGAGTTTTAATAATTTATTCACTAAAGGTTATTTATTAAATATTCTCCAATGTTATCCTTAAAAAAAAACTTACCTAAACAACGAAGAAAAAGGGAACAGCTAATACCGCGAATAAAGATTGATGAAGAATCAATCGCCCCGTGTCCCACAGTAAGCCAACGTCCGGACAATCAATTTTAATCTGGGAACCGTGCACGTGCTCAAACACCTCCCTTTCTAACACAAGCAGAAACAGGTAAGAAAGACAGTGCCGGAGAGATCAATAAGGCTCGTACAGATTTTGATGTAGCTGCCATTACTGCGATGACGCCGCCCTACTTACGGAATTAAAGTCTGCTAAGGAAGATTGAACAGAGGACCTTATCAGCTAAGACAATGATGTAGGCGAAAAAACTGATGTATTAACGGCTATAAAAAATAATGATGATAATGATGGACGATTACACGATACATCGATGAAAGCTGGTGTCTTTAATATTTTAAATTCATCGGTGGTCTTGGATGGTAAGTCTTAAATTTTTCGTAATTTAAAGTATGATGAAGCATCCATACTTACAGTTATCAACATATTTATCATTAAATAAAATAACGTTATACGTGACCAAATGAAACATATTTTTAATTTTGTAATACTAAGATTTGAAAAAAAAAAGTAAAGATTTATCGTGTTGCCCAATTACTTTTAGATGGTCTCCCAATAAACAAGATTGTTAAATTTATTAAAGTTGTAAAAATTTACGGGACAAATTTCTGATGCGATACAACTCTTAGATACTATCCAAAATCTATGTTCAGCATTGTCAACTTGTCTTTATTTTATTGGGTACAAATTAAAAAATAAACTTGTACGAAGAATAACAGTTCGAGAGTCGGGCTGAACCGTAGCAGCTTAAATATAAATTACCTCGCCTATAAATCTATCCGGATAAAATCGATTTGTTGCTTGAAACCAGTTACACGCAGTATTTGCTTTCTGTATTGATGTGCCATGATTTATGACGGATCATACATTACCACAAGGCATTTAAGTTTTCACCGTTAGTTTGAGAGCTATAATCCCGTCTTAAAATATCGCTGTTAGGGTTCAATTTATAGTAGCAAGAAGCCAGCTGGGATTGGCGTGATAGTTGAGGTTTTACCTTATATATCGCCTTTTTCTTTTATGAATTTGATACAGCTTACAAAAGATAACTAATACTAAACGTACTGCTCTTACTTAATCCCTTGAAATATGAACAAAATTGTTTGCAAAAAATGCACCGCAGGTTTATTCTGTACAATGCGAGTGACACGTCATAATATTTTCATTTACGGTCTGACTTGGGGAAATACAAAAGCAGGGAAGGGACTGCCAGTTATTAGAAAGCCAGTTTTTTTCTGTCTAGACATTTCGATGTCTACTGTCAACCATTAAATATTCTTTCGTGATTAAAGAAACTTGATGACTCATATTTTTTTAAGTCTTCCTGATTTACTGAGAGTTTTTATGATTTTATTACAAAACAAAATGATATTTATACAATAAAAGAGTTATTCGTGAATATTGTTCATTTATGGTAGTTGTTGTCTCAGCCACATAACACCCACTGCTGGGTGGCCATGCCTAAAAAGGGGAGATTTGCCGAAATCGCCAAGCTTGGCAGGCGGGTTGGCGATCGCAGTATGGCCAAGTTTGTAGGAGACGCTGCTGCACGTCTCCTGAAGTCTGAGTCCCTTAGTCGCCTTATACGACACCCACTGGATGAGAGGGAGTAGTGCTATTCTGGTAATATGATTAGTAATAAATTAATTCCTTTGTCTATTTAACTGTAAACACTTGTGAAATTTAGCACATGCAATTCGCAACAAAGGAATCGCTTTTACCTCACTTGTCTATCGTTATATTAATTGCTATAACGGCTTTTAAAGTGGTTCAATACAACAACTAATAAATTGACTACCACAAATGTCCCGGTGGGAACTAACCAGTGGTTCAAACGGGAATACCATGCAATTCAGAATTGAATTTTCCCTTGGATTTGATTGCTGATAATATTAAGGGTGGTAAGTGTATATTACGTTGGATTGCTGGATATCTGGACTGGGCAAACAAAGGGCCGGCTCCCATACATAATTAACGCTTCGTATGAATTAAAGGACCGGCTTCGCTTACAGTCCACTAGTGGAATTGCAGCCTGTTTTAACGTAGCGTTTACTCTGCCGACCCCTGAGAACCTGCCAGATGCGCTGTAGTGTTTGGTTCGTTGTGATGCTTGAAGAGGTTTGGATGTGGCAAATTTTTAAGCCATTGTGTTTAAAGTTTGATATTTTTAAAGATAATTAATTATTATGCATGATTGTGTTTTATTGTTAGTCTCAACAACTCATCCCTATCAGTACGCCTACAACAGTATTTACTGTTGTATTATATTTTCTCGATTAATTATGTGATCAAAATTGACTGTTGATCACATTATATTAATTCCTGAAGACAAAACAACTGTCCTTTTTTACTATAAACATCATCACAATTCATTCAGTAAAAACGGTAAAAGTTTTAGTCAATTATTTGATTTAAAAACATCTTCTATATTGAAACTATTCAATTAGTACGACTTATCATTTAGAATTTGCAAAAATGTTCCTTAAAAAAATACTGTTATCACCAAAGAACAAAATATTTTACAAAGAGCAATTGATAACATAAGAATTCCTTAAATTAATCATCTATTCGAATATCCTATGAGTTTTCTACATTAAAGTTTCCCTTCGGACGTTTATTAGCCTTTTCCCTACAAGTAACGCGGTGTTTTTCTAAGGGGCAATAGCACCCCACACCATAAAAAATTCACACTCCACCAGGGTATCCTCCTAGAGCCGCGGTTTTTCTTTCAAAACGTCATGGAACTTCTACCGTGCGGTTTTAAATTTTTAAACTTCAGTTCGATATTCGATGAAGTTTTGGACGAAGTCGATAAACTTGCGTTTGTTGAGGATTTGAAGTTTGACTTATAAAAGGAAAACTCCATGTTAGGACTAAGAAAACGTTGGCTTGTGGTTAATGTAAAATTGGATTTGATGTTTTCAATTCGCTAGCTTCAATTTGTGTTTTAATTCACGTGTCTTTGCTTTGAGATTCCGTTTTTATGTTACAACCTCAATTTCATTTTTCTTTTTCAACGCTTTCGAGTCTGTTTTTTAATGTTTCCGCCGTTGTTTCCTATACTTGATGATGAACTTGAACACTTGATGATAAATGCACATGGGAAGAACACATAATCAAATTATGCAAAAAAATTAATTCATACGTATTTGCGTTAAGGAAACTGGGGAAAACCGCTAGCAAACAAATCGCTCTGCAAGCTTACTATGGACATGTTTGCTCGATTCTGCGATATGGTATAGTTCTATGGGGTAACTCGTGTCACGTCGATAGGGTTCTTATTGCTCAAAAGGCATGCGTTCGTGCCATTATATGACGTAGACAATTTGGTCTCGTGTAGACCTCTATTTAAACAGTTAAATACCCTAACTGTGCCATGTTTATATATTTATGAGATATCTGTTTTTGTCAGAAAACACCCAGAACTGTTTCCACGTTTAAATGACGTTCCCCGACCTTATAGTAATTGTAGACGTCCGAATAAATCCCAGCGATGCGAACAGCCCTGGGTTCTAGGAATAGTCATTCGATGGCTGTAAGAGTGTATAATAAATTGCCAAATGATATTAAAATACTTAATATGAACCAATTTAAAAATACACTTAAAAAGTGGCTAATTCAAAATTGTTTTTATAATCTCAATGAGTTTTTTGACTATAAAATGAAATCTGTATATTAATGTTGTAAATCGACATTGTTAATAATTTTATATGAATCACTATCTATTTAACTTAATATGACATTGCCATGATTACAACTTACAGATGATGATACTAGTATTTTTTTAGATTTTAGATTTTTATTTATGATTTGTTATTAAGTATATCCATATTGAATTTTATTGAATTGATTGTGACATTACGTATTAAGTACTATTCTAAGACAACATTATGGATAATTTTAAAAGCTGTAAATTCAAATTATTTAATTTTTGCATGCCCAAGCTGGGTGAATGTGCCCGTCACTTTTTACGAGTTTATGATCATGTTATGTACCACATTCCTGCGAATAAAAATATTCTATTCTATTCTAATTCCCACATCTGCTTTGACATCCAGACTTTGAATAGAGCGATAATTTTCAAAAGCTGCCCAAAATTTATTTACCAACGTGTTCACATTGATAGATACCTAAGTGAAATTATTATTTTAAGAGTCACACCGAGGTCCATACATCACCGTTGCACTCCGGAATTTCTTCGGAAACCTGCTCAATATTCAGCCTCGTAACGAGGTACAAGTAAGAGGCGGGACCGGTGTATTCAATCCAATCGCGTGGTTTGTATGGTTCCACTTACAGCTGGGAAGGATAGCAGAGCGTATTTAAAAAAAAAACGAATGAAAAAGAACTAAAAAATAAATTCTGCACTTTTATAAATAAATTACCACAAACCAATTTGATAAAGTGTATTATATTTTGTTAATATTTTAACATAAGTCACTTCTCAGTCACTATGCTTAGGTACTATTAATTTAGTATTATTTGTTTTAGGTTTACTCTAATCTAAATATTAGCTTTCCTTTTTACCATGAAAACAACTTTTAATTTCCAGACATGAATTTAAAAAATCCAGATTTTAAAACACGCGACGCTTATGAATTTATTAAGAGACGTGCTGTTTTTGTTACTCCTTTCTTTTGTACAGTCAACAGCAGCTACGGCTTTACATATCTGTCAAATTTCTCTAATCGAATTTGGACTTTAAGACATATGCCGTTGAGTTTGACATTTTGTATAAAAAATAGTTGCTGTTGACAGTAGGAACAAAATGCAGGGTACAGAGTGGAACAAACCAGATTTATATGTCCAAACCGCCTACAAGTATAAAGACAACACGATGAATTGTAATATTAATGAAATGACAGGCCTATTAAAGATTGGTTATGCATTGATCTGTATTAGCGCTCATATGAAGGTACGGAGGAATTTAAATGTGTATGTTACGTAACTTTTTTTGGGTTAGTTGTTATTGTGTAGATAGCTTTATATGTAGATGTTTTTAATTGTAGTTACTTCTTGTTACCAAGCACGGCTCAATAAAACAGTAGAATCAGTACGTTTTAACTACCAAGTTTTTCTAGCTCTAGATTGAACTCTTGTTAAATCTCCCTACAGTCTGCACTACAAGAGGTTGGTTCTTGGTTAGTTACGAAATAATTGTCGTCCTAAGAAAAAAATCAACACAATCTTATATATATATATATAATTCAAAGTCCTGACTGACTGACTGAGATATCAACGCACACCCCAAACCGCTGAACCTAGAGACTTGAAATTTTGCACCTTATACAGTCTAGGCATCCACTAAGAAAGGATTTTTGGAAATTCCACCCCTAAAGGGGTAAAATAGGGGATGAATTTTTGTATGAAAGTCCGTCAGTTTTGAAGTTAGGAACTTCAAATTTTGTATTTAGGTTGTCGATTAAAAATGAACATTAACAAATCTCGACGTTTTCGAAAATTCTACCCCCTAAGGGCTGAAAAGGGGAATGAAATTGTGTAAGAAAAGTCCTTTATTTCCAAAGTAAAAGTGTTAGGGACATCAAATTTTGTATTTAGGTTGACGATTGAAAATAAACTTTTGTCTGTCTCGGCGTCTTCGAAAATTCCACCCCCAAAGGCGTGAAAAGGGGGATGAAATTGAGCAAGAAAAGTAAAAGTCATAATTTTTCTTTATTAGGCTTATGGTTGGAACATAAATACAAAAAAAACCCTCTCTTTAGAAATCAACCCCCAAGGGGAAAAAGGGGTAAATAATGTTAATATCGATAGGGGTGTCGTTATTGAAATATTTCGGGATGTTGATTGCAAAAATGTCATCGATTTTGAAATCCGATGCGGTGGACATGAATCAACCCTTAATAGTTTAAGAAAAGGGTTCAATTATAAATTTTTAATTTTGCATTTTACAATGCTATTTTTGTGTGATAAATATTATACAATAAAATATACTAGATAAAAACAACTAGTCTCATGTCGCCAGGGCGACATGAGACTAGTTGTTTTTTTCTAGTATACTTTCTTGTTTAAAAGGCGTCAATTTTAGTATAGAATGTAAAATAGACAAGCGACTTTGATCGCGATAGCTTTGGAGCATGTCCTACTACTTTCTATTCACACTTATCCATGCAATAATATTATAAATGCTATTAAAGAAAGACTGCACGTCTGTCTGGCTGTTCGTTTTCACGCGTAAACCACTGAATCGATTTTAGTGAAATTTGATATGGACGTAACTTGAACGGTGGAGATGGACATAAAATACTTTTTACTCTGATAAATGGTACACATACGGTAGTGAAACGTGGTCGCTAACTATGGGCCTGATAAGAAGGCTCAAGGTCACCGAGCGTGCAATGGAGATGGCTATGCTTGAAGAGGGAAATAAGGAGATCCGTAGGAGAACTAAAGTAACCGACATCAGTAAGAATTGCTCGGCTGAAGTGGCAGTGGACGGGACTAATAGCGAGAATAATCGATGGCCGTTGGGGCGGAAAGGTTCTGGAATGGCGACTGCGCACCGGACGATGCTCTGTGAGTAAGTTTACCCGACAAGGTAAACTGACAATCTGGTGAAGGTCGCGGAAAGCCGCAGGATGCGGGCAGCGCAGGACCGATCGTCGTGGAGATCCTCGGAGGAGGCCTTTACCCAGGCGGAGACGACGAAATCGCACCACCACGAGACATCTTAAATCCACGCGATAACCTATACCTCGCGAACGAAGTCGCGGGCGGAATGCTAGTATATTATATTACTTAGCACGACATTTGTAGAAATAATTTTATTTCGATGTTCAGTGCCCGCGACGATCTTTAAAATAATTAAAATAATTTAGAGTCCATGTACCGAGCTTGAATTCATGTTTGAACTTGTCTATGAAAGTAGATCTTTCATTTAATACTTACATTGATTACGTTTCATAAAACAAAACTTGCTCTTTGTCGTCGAGATTTCTAAACAATGCATTGTATGAATTTGCATTTGATTTAAATATTGTTTTCAATAGTTTATGCTAATTGTAATGGACTGTAACATAATAACTAAAATGGCCTACTAATCCAACTGGAGTCTCAATTTATTCAAACTGTGCATTAATAAATAATTTAAACGAATATCAATTACTTTACATGGCGCCAGCCGATTTTGTTTTGTCTTTAATTGGATAGTTCATATTAATAACTAGTTATGAATGTAAAACAATTTTGTTTAGCATTATGGCCTACAGAAGTTTTAACTGTTAAACCACAGAAAACAAGAAAGAGGTCAGAAGTAGGAACTTGTCTGTCACGCATCGCCCCTCCTTGGCGCAAAACACAGAAGCGGTCCATTCAGTTCCCTTAGTACATACCATTCTGTTTTTTTTGTTTTTCATGACAACCTCCCTGTTTTCCAGTTAAAACTTATATCAACGTAACCTTAAAATCAAAGTGAATAAATAAACAAAGATATAAGATTAATGTAATTTTGTTTGAGAACTGTTGGCCTACCATCATCTTTTACAAACCATCATGTTATAAGAACGTTTTGTTTGCATTTTGTTTTTACTGAAGTTGTCACATTTTGACACACTTCATACTTTGGAGGCGATGATTGTGTGAAGACGTCACAAAACTCTCACACACACAAAAATCTAAACTCCTGAACCGATTTCAAAATTTCAAAAAATGGGACCAACTTGGGAACAGGCTTTCTCGAGTAATCGGTGAACAAAAAATATATACGCGACGAATTGATAACCTCCTTCTTTTTTTGAAGTCGGTTAAAAACAATCTTACCTATTTTGAGAGATCGTAGTACGAACTAGAGCTAAGAGATGGCGGTCGGCCCCCTGTAATGTGCTTATATCAAACAAACTTCTATGGGCATCAAGGCCTCACCGTTAAATAAAACGAAGTACACCCCTAATCAAAGTTTTGACCAAAAGGTGCGACACCAAACCGCATTAACGGATAGCTCACGTGATTAGCTAACTGCCACGATTACGGCCCTCGCATTACCGACGCAATATTCACGCGATCGTAATTAAGACGATAAAACGTTCGCTGACAATTGGTTAATTAATTAATCTGGCTATTACATCGTTGGCGGCGATTAAATTGATTGGCCTGTTAGAGATAGGGCTGTAAAGTTTGGTGCGACGAATTGGTTTATTATGAGATGTGGAAAAAAATGTGATAGCAGTTAGAACTAGGGTTCGATGGATCAGTGGTTTAACACGTTAACGATTCAGCAACCTTGACAAGTGTACTTAAGACAGAAAAAAAATGAAGCGGAATCGGATTGTCAGTCGGTTTGTCAGTTCACATTGGGCCTGTAGCTAAAACCTTTCTTTTCTAAGAAAGAGTTATTACAACTTTTTAATTAATATACTGAAAAAAGCAATTAGATGGCTGTTTCATCTTAATCGAAAGTCAAACATCTGTAAAGATGTTTCTTTCGAATGCGAGGATATTTCTCTCATTGATGAAACGACGGTGGCCAACACCCTAGAAAAGTTGAATATGCTAGGGAATTTCAACGTGTTCTTATAGGTCTCTGTAGCATAATTGGTCAATGCATTAGGCTTAATTCCCAAGGATGCGAATTCGAGTCCCGTCAGGGCGACATGAGACAAGTTGTTTTTTCGGAGTACATTTACTTGTTTAAAAATTATCACAGAAAGAGTTATGTCAACCGCATTCCACAGTTTAGAAATGGAATGTTCTCTTACAATAATTTAAAAGGGGGAGAAACAACGGCTCAAAGTAAGTAGAAAAAATATTACATTATAGTGAAATAACAAAAGAAATACCGACCAACAGCAATCAGCGAATGACAACAGCTATCTGCGAACAAGACCGACAAGAAGCAAGAGGAAAGAAAAAAGCTTCAAAATTATACTAACCTTGAAATAGTTGATTATGTGACCGGCGCGATGGCTAGTTTGCAAAAATGTTATAAAGGCTCAATCAATTGGATAAATTTGGCAAAGGAGATGATGACCAGTTTTAAAGTGGTCTAGCAGTAGGGTCTTTAAAATGGCTTACAATAATGATGAATACAAAGTGACTATAAGCCTAGAAGTATTAGAGACATAGAATCTACCATCGATTGCATTTTACTTAAAATATAAGTAGCCAATACCATACCAAAGCCCAGTGGTTATTCTGCTATAAATTGGTGCTTATGAATTTTCTACAAATAACTTACAACGCAAACTAGCAATTCTTGCCGGAGTTATTTTAGTATCTGGCTTTAAGCAGTTGATTAAACATTTATCGGAACGGTTACAATCGGTAGCAAGAATGCGGTCAGTAGATATTTTGTTATATTTTATGTGCTTGATAAAATACTTTGCTAGTAATTTCTGTTTGCTTCGGAGTTTTGATATCGGTTATTTGTTTATCGGTTTGTTTGGAGGTGATTGATTCATTTGTTGCTGCTGGTTATAATACAAATTGGTTGAATGGACTGCTTGTATGACGAAGAGAGAAAAACCTATTTAAATAATGATCCGTGCCCATAACGCAAGTTGTTGATGCCGCATACCTTGGATAAAATATTTGGTTTAGGTTTAGGAAAAAATATGTCCTGAATATTTTGTGTGTTTTTTTCAGGCCAATAATTGTGGTGCTGCCAAAGTGGTGAACCAACTTTCATGGGAAACGATTATAAACTCTACCGTGATTTTGTGCAATCCCTATTTAACTTATTTAAGGATTCAATTGTACATCAAAGGGAGGCATATGTTATTTTCCATGGACTAAACAATGTTTTTTAATAAGACAGCTATGATATATATAACTGACAAACAAACTGACAGAATTGCTTTCGCATCCCTTAGTGTAAATATTGATTAAAACTAATCTAAAACAAGCGGTATCAATAGCGAAACTGATAGAGACTATAATGGTCGCAAAAGCAATTAGTACTATCATATTCTAAAGGTAGAAATAATTTGCATTACATAACTGGTTTTTCAAAGCCTCAGACAATTTGATAAAGGCGAACGGTATAGTATATTGCAATATATTATTATATTGCAAGTATCCATTCCTAACTGTGATAATAACCGGGTAACACGATATGGTTAATTGTGATTCAAATTGTACTCGGCAGACTAATCGAGAAGATACTTTACAGACAAATCCATTAGATGTCATAGTTAAGGAGCCATGATTACGTCCAGGGCGTTTTGTTGCATTTTAAAAATGAGATGTTATATTAGGTAGGGAAGAGAGGTTATGTAGACTATGCTCTAAGTGCGAAAGGAACTCATTATGTCTACACACGTAAACATATAATCACGTCTGTTTTTATTTACGACGGGGAGACTCTTAGCCTTCATCATACCTGATACTAAGTAAGTATTGATAAGGCTGAAGATGGAAGCAAGCTTCCCCCGGAATCCGCAACTACAGAGGAACTGGCTATGTAATATCTAACTGCCGGAACACAACAATGCTGAGAACATTGTTGTTATGGCGTCAGACTTACATACGATGGTGGTCGCTAGCCAGGCGGACTCGCAACAAGTTTTCCACCAACCTAACCCAATACAATATGTACCCTCCACTAGGAATCGAACTCAGGACCCCTTAGTATTATACCGGTATTTGTAACCGCTAGACCACAGAGGGTTAAAACAAGACTTTTCCACGTTAGCCGGAGATCACTTCTTTCCACTTGCTGCTATCCTTGAATTATTACCTCTCTTGCTTCCTTTACTTTCATCACGTCTTTCAAACATACTCGTGGATTTTTTACCTTTCTTTCTTTAAAGATGTTTTTTATCTAAAATCTCACTTCCGACTCATTTACAATGTAATTTTTTAAACACTATCCAACTCGACTCGTTGCGACCCGCACGAACCTCTGCGCCCGAGGAGCCCGTGGCGCAGCAGTTCGTGCGCTCAGCCTGCGATTGTTGAGGTTAAGCATCTTTCGTAATGGTCGGTCACAGGATGGGTGACCAAAAATTTACTATCTCGAGCTCCTCCGTGCTTCGGAAGGCACGTTAAGCCGTTGGTACCGGCTGCATTTGAATCGTTATAACCCACCAATCCGCATTGGGCCCGCGTGGAGGCTCATGGCCCGTTCTCCTTATCCATCCATAAGGAAGATATATGCCCCAGCAGTGGGGACATTAAAAATTGCTGATGACGAATGACGAATCCAACTCGAAATATGTCATTTTTTTACTCCTCATACAAATCAGACCGATCACGCGATGACATATTTCAAGTTTCGACCCGTTTCTAGGAGCAGGTTGTTCACTTACCGATTCTGAGTCGAATTTAGAAATTTGGATAGTGTTTTAAAAATTACCCTGTATATTCTTTGTCAACCGTGTTTATTTCTGTCATCTTTGCACGCCTAAGTCCCTGAACCAATTTTAATGAAATACGGAATAGAGACGGCTGCGACCTGACGCCATACTTAAGAATACAAGTGTCACCACTCCCTTACATGCCTGGGATGTCGTAAGAGTCGACTAAGAGGCTCGACGCAATAAAAACCTGTGCGAGAGAAGGAAAACTTGAAACAAACCCTCTGGCCAGCGTGGTAGCAGTAGGCTAACAGCTTCCTATGAACGCCACAATAGGCGTGAGCTAGGAGAGGCCTATGTCCAGCAGCGGACGTCCACAGGCTGATGATGTATGATGGACGGAATAGAGACAGATTGGATTTGGAAAAGGACAAACGATTCTTTTTTCGCAGATCATTAGGTAATCCCTAAGGAGTGCGATATAGTCGGGATCGTAATATTACTGAATTCCAGGTAGACAAAGTCGCTGGCAGAATGCTCTATGGAAACTAAAGATTATTGGCTGGACTGTACGGACTCTAAAATTACCATATTCGGGAAAGCTGCTAAAGTTTTTATTTTTTGAACAACGGGGAGACTTTAAGCCATATCATACCTTTTTTTTACTAGGAGAAATGATTTTACGCATCCCTCGCCCACAGATGAAGCGGCGATTTGAAATGTTGGACTCACCTGAAGTACGCAGCCTGTATAGGCCGCGCACCCCATCCCACTACCCTCCCGTGCCCACCCAGCGTACCTTCATCATACCTGATTTTAAATATTGATAAGGCTGAAGATGGAAGCAAGATTCTCCCGGAATCCTCAATCACTGAGAATCTGGCTATCTTATCTCGAACTGCCGGAACACAACAATTCTAAAAACATTGTTGTTATGGCGTCAGACTTAGTTAAGACGGTGGTAATTAGCCAGGCGGACTTACAACAAGTCCTACCACCAACCAACAGAATACAATATGTACCACCGCTGGGAATCGAACCCGGGACCAATGGGTCTGATGCCGGTGGTTGTTACCACTAGACCACAGAAGCGGAAAAGTATCCGGTATAACAATATGGTGTTTTGAAGTCACTACACTCAGTCTCTTAAACTACATTTCGTGACAAACAAACCAACAAGGAACAGTGATTAATCCCGCAACATAGTTAACAAGAATTTACTCCACCAAGATGGCCTGACTGCATATAAAATGCCTGTTTAAACGAAATGTATGGAGTAATTGAAGATCTTTTTACTTTTAATTGGTATATTTTATTATAACTTTTCAATGTTTCTTGATAGACTTTTGATTGCAAATTAATGCTTCAATAACATTTAATTTGAGAATTTGATGAAACTATTCGACGGGAAATTTACTCATAAAATGACCTCTATGCACTACATCCTCTTATTACTTAATTTGCACCCTCATTGTGACTCCTGGACCACAGTTCTGTACCTACTTATTTTACAAAAAAAAGTGAATTGATTTTTAAACTGAACATAACTAATTATGAAACACTTATGTACATTCCTATTTTGCCGGTTGCCATTTCGAGTGCCTGCGCCGGCAGCGTATCACCTCTGGTTCCTAATGGCGATATTTTTGGGACCCGGTGCCGGCAGCGGAGGCCCTCCCAAATATTTGATAATTGAAAATCATGGATGATAGAAATATTCTACACATTGCATCACTAAAGCGTTGATTATGATCACTAAATAAAACTGCCCGAACTAAAAGAAAAGCTGGAACAAACAGAAATACTATTATAGTTACCGCCCCATACAGTTTACTATAACCACACTATAAATTGCGACTAATACCAGTACAGCCTTCGAACAAAACAAAACCGTAAAGCCTCAATAAAGGACCTTAGGTATCCGGTTACCTTAAAGAAGACATTTCGTTCTTAACTACCTCGCAAAGGGACTTATTTGTGGGCGGGATGTAATGATCCTTTTTGCGTGGTACAAGGCATAAAATCCCTCCGATACACACATAATTAAAAGTAAACATTAAAAGACCACACCGTACATGCTATACTTAAAAAACTTGCCTGACTCATTCAAGTTTCGACTGTATTAACTTTGACTGTAACTTTTAAACTACTTCGCAAAGGAACTTATTTGTGGGCGAGATGTAATGATCCTATTTGCGTGGTGCAAGGCATGAAATACCTGCGTTTAAGCACAAAACTAAAAAAAGACTATACAGGGTAATTCTAAAAACAGTATCCATATTTTTTAGTTGAGCGCAGAATCGGTAAGTGACAATTTTCTCCTAGAAACATGGGCCGAAGTACAAGAACAATATTTGGACTTCCCATACTAAATCAATTGTGTGATCATTGTGATCAGACTGATTTGTATGGAGGGTAAATTATTTTTTGTCATATTTCGACCCGTGTTTCTAGGAGAAACTTGTTCACTTACAGATTCTGAGCCGAACTTAAAAATTTGGATACTTTTAAAATGACCATTTATAAAAGACCGCACAGCCCGTACTCGAAAAATTTGTGTGACTCACTGGGGTTTTGATTGTAGTAACTCTTTTCCTGTTTGGCAAATAATAGATGATCAAACGAACTTCTTAGTGAAGTTCGATCATTATTATATGAGTCATTTCATTCGAAGATATAGTATATTTAACCAGGTAGTCCCTTTAACCTACAGGCAACACTCGCACATTTTTAGAGAAGAGAGAATCGATGCCCTCTTTTTTTTTTTTTTTTTTTTTCTATACGGCACATCCTCCGTCGGCCATATTTGTTCTTTCTCATTTATTTAGAGTTCATGCGAAACAAAACTTTGTGGGGTATAAAACAAGCTTGTTATTATGCTTAGGGTGGGCTTAGGGTAACTAATTATATCTTCGAATGAAATGACTCATATAATAATGATCGAACTTCACTAAGAAGTTCGTTTGATCATCTATTATATTTCGTCATTTCATTCTTCAGATATAGTATATTTAACCAGGTAGATGTTCAGAGAAGAAAGTTTTGTTTTGCATTTTGGTACTGTTTTACTTGAAAAATTAAAAGTATATTTTAATGAACAATCTTTTTATTTTAAATAATTATAACCATAAGTAAATAGGTAACAGTTTTTATGAACATTTATTGTGAAATGCAGCGAAATTATCGTTCTTAATAATATGTCAGCTATAGAACCGCACAAAAGTGTTAAGATAAAGCGGTCCGCTTTAAATTTAAGTATAATTATTGACAATCATAAGTAAATCACAATTTTTAAGGACTTTGATTGAGAAATGCAGCAAAATTATCATCCTTGACAATAGGTCTGTTATAGAACCGCGCAAAAGTGTTAGATGAAGCGGTCCAGCCCGCTGTCTTTCTAATAACGTCTACGCTGACTCCCGCGGAGTGTGCGGCCGACGTCGAAGCGTGTCGCGTGCTGTGCGCGGTGAATACGCGCGTGTCTACGCCACTCTCCGACAATACCGCTTTAATCCAATGACTTATAGTTTGTGCGGTAGCTGCTCTATGTGGTGATCTTGTAATCAATAAAAGATTACCTGAATTCTGGGTTCTAAAACTTTTTGTCTTAGAAATATACTCTTTGAGAGCGGAAGCAGGGCAGATTTTCAAGTTATCCCGGAAGTACGGCAAAATCAGCAGCGGCTGATCACGCCCCGGCGCGGTAGTTTTAATGTTACTAGTGATGAGTATCTTAACGCCACTGTCTGTTATGGTAATATTCTCAAGCCTTATCAGTGAAAAAGTTTGAACCCTGTGTGCAGTGCACAGAGCTAAAAGTATAGTTAATTTCTTAGTGATTTTTTCGAGTGATAATGATGAATTTGGATGCCAATTGGATATGTAATTAAGTACTACTTGTGGGTCCCAGGTATAATTATACTTGGGACAGTTTGGTTTAATTTTGTAAGCTCCTTTGAGAATCCGTTTGATACGATCATCAGAGCCAATCTGATCTCCTAAAAGTAGTGATAAGGCTGAGCGGTGGCTGTTAAGAGACCCATACGAGCACCCTTCGTTAAATCGTTCTGATAAAAAGGACATAATGGGAGAGATTTTGTTATCAAAAAACTCGACATTATTTACCGTACAAAACTGCCACCAGAGTTTCAGTGAGACGTTGTATTGTTTGAGAGTATTGTCGGAGAGCGACGCCAGCATTAGGTCAAGTGCTACCGGCGGGACGTCCCGACGCTCGAACGCCGCCCGCAGAGCTTCGCGGCAGCCAGGGTAAGGTTGTTGTGCAGTGGGTGGTACTCCCTAAAAGAAGATCGAAGCAGAGTTTTACAAGGTCCGAAGTAATGTATATCGGATGCTAATATGTTTTGTAAGATTGGAAACCATGGTTGTGAGGGCCAGTATGGGAACACTATTATACCAGTAGCTTCGTCGTCGATAATTTTTCTCAGACATTTTAAAATTAAACAAAATGGCGGAAAGGCATAAAAGAAATTTGATTTCCAGTTAACGGTAAAAGCATCGACGGCGATAGCATCAGGATCTTGGTTTCGAGAGATGAAAGTATTGCATTTGGCATTGTGGCGAGAGGCAAACAAATCGATATCTGGAATACCAAAGAGTTGAGTTATTTTTTGGAATGCGGAGTCTGATAACTCCCATTCTGTGTCTGGATTAATTTTCCTAGATTCGGCATCTGCATTATTTTCTTTGGTATTAACATAGGATGCAAAAATCCAAATGTTACGACTCTCGCACCATTGCCAAATGTCCCTAGCTAGTTTATTCAGATGAGGGAATTGGATGCCCCCCATTCTATTAACATAGCTCAAGGCTGTTGTATTGTCAATTCTTAACAATATTGCACAGTTGGAATCATTACTTACAAAACTTTTAAGTCCTAAGAAAACAGCCAATAGTTCCAGTTGGTTGATATGGTATTGTTTTTCACTAAGCTTCCACTTTCCATTAACTTTTTTGTCATTGCAGGTAGCACCCCAACCAGTAAGAGAAGCGTCTGTAAATATTTCATATTTATAAGTTATTTGTTTTAAATGAAAGAAGGTTGTAAATATGTTTTCTGTCCACCAATTTAAATCTTCTAAGATGGTGCTTGTAAGATTTATCTTGGTGTCAAAATTATTGTTATGCTCAAGTAAGGAAATATGTTTTTGTCTCTCTAAAATTTTAGTATATAGGAATCCGTATTTGGATGCGGGACATGCTGCAATGAGGACTCCAATCAGCTTAGCAAAGTCACGTATTGTACATCTAGGTAATTTAGAAAAGTGTTTAACCAACTGTGCAATATTATTGCGTTTTTCTGATGTTAAACTCATGGTAAACTTTTGTAAGTCATATACAAAACCCAGGAACTTTTTAGATTGTTCAGGGTACAATGAACTTTTCTCATAATTTATAACAAAACCTAAACAATGTAATAATTTCAAAGTTGTTTGTACATTGTTTTTGCATTCCTCAAAATCATTACCTATGCAGAGTAAGTCATCCAAATAAATTACTGATTTATAGCCCTGTTTTCTAAGGTAAGTTACTACTTCCTTCATAATTTTAGTAAAAACCCGTGGGGCTATTGATAAGCCATAGGGCGTAGCTGTAAATTCGTATAACAACTGTTCGTTAGAATAAGGGTTTCGAAATTGAAATCTTAAATATTTCCGGTCTGAAATTGCAATCGGGACTAAAAGATAGGCTTCTTTGAGATCAATGGTGGCTAAAAATCCATCCTGAGGTACTATTTTGGAGACCGTCCTATGATCTTCCATTTTAAAATGTGTATTTGGGATAAACTTGTTTAATGACTTTAAGTTTAGGATGAATCTTTTTCCACCATTGGGTTTGTCTGCTAAGAAAATTTTAGAGATGTACTGATCACCGCATGGAGAGCAAGGGGTTACGGCTCCTAGTTGTTCAAGATTTTTTATTGCCATGAACATTTCTATACTGTCACAGTTAACTGTGGATTGTGGAATAATAGGTTGAGTTACTCTTTCGCCAAAAGGTATTGTAACTCCATGCTCAATCCATGATAATACAATATGGTTATTGGTTATATCTAGCCAGCATTTGTAAAAGTAAGCAAGTCTCCCTGCGTGTACCTGTTCTAGTGCTGCGTGTTGGCACGATTCTTGGGCTGGTTGAAGCCCTTGGAGGTTGATTGAGTTGGCATCATAGGATATGTTCTGCGAATTGGCTTCAGCACTGGTCTGTGTTGACCTCCCCGCCCCCCCCTGATTGACGGGTGTCGAGGAGGTCCTGTCCAGTTTTCCTGACTCGAGCGGTTAGTTGAAGGTTGTGGAATGGCTTGAATTGGTTTTTGGTTTCCTAATTTTCTGATTTGTTTTCCTTGTTTTTCTATGGCTTTACATGCCTTTATTTTTTCGCCTAAACTGTTTCCAAATAGTGTTTCATCGCGTTCCGATTCGTTTATGACATGTAATACATTCTTTTCCAGACTTGGTATGACGAGTTTTACTCTGTCCTTGGTGAAGGAATGATGTAAATCAGACAGAAGACGGCAGCTGTCACTAAGGTACTTTAAAGCCTTTACCTTATCATCAGTTCTAAGTAAGGTATCCATGGCTCGGTTCGATGCCGAGATACCTTGGCCAAGAGCTTGTTGGAAACCGGCAAGTTTTTTGTCTCTGCCTCTGACTATGTCGGAAACGGCAGCTGCTATCTCCGGGTTCAGCTTTGGAGCTTGCAGTAAAGTACAATTCCTTGGGATGAGGTGTTCTTTCGCCATTCTTTCTTTCTCCTCTTTGGGGAGGCCTTTGCGCAGCAGTGGTGGCCATAGAGTTGCTAAGCTCTCGTGAACAGCTTCTCCGAAATCTGGTGAATCAGAGGTGGAAGCGCCTAAAGCCGACAATAGTTCGGGGTCCAATGTTGTTTCCGTTTCTGGTACGGCCTCAACAGGCGGCGTAGTATCCGTTTGGATATCGTCAGGTGGCATCGCAAAATCAGCATTTAGCGGAGACCCGAGCGGCGGCTCATGTGGGTCGCTTGTTAGCGCACTTATGGCGCCATCTTGTTTGGTAATTAACGAATCTAAAACCAAGTAAATACAGTAAAGTATCTGTTTAAATTTCGCAAGAAATTATGAGCATTGGCTTAGTAGGTATGCATTGAAAATTATTTTGTCTCGCAAACAAAATAACCAGATATATGTGGGGTTTTGATTGTAGTAACTCTTTTCCTGTTTGGCAAATAATAAGCTTAGGTACCATAAGTATTTCGTTCTTAACTACCTCGCGAAGGGACTTAATTGTGGGCGGGTCACACCGAGCAACACACAGCGTCTCACGTCACTACTCGCATCACGACCGCTGTGTGAACTACGCGCGTCTGCATCTTATTGTCGGGCTAAAATCTTGTATTTATCTACTTCCATACATTTTTGTCATACAGTCCACTAATCTTTAATTTAACTCTCGATACGAACATGTACAGACTTCTTATAGAGATTATTTTTAGGTTATTTTCACGCCGCTACACCGTACTAAATAATTGTATACAATCACACCAATTATCTAGCCCACGATAAGTTTCATGAAGAACTTGTGTTATGGATACTAGATAACGGATAAACATACATAAATACTTTTTGTAAATAAATGCATAATATACATATTAAACACACAGGCCAAGAAAAATAGTCATGTTCATGCATACAAATATTTGTCTTGTCCGGGAATCGAACCCAGGACCTCTGGCGCAGAAGGCGATTTAGTACCCCTGCGCCAAACAGGGGGCTAATTGTCTAATTTTAAAATGTATCGCAATCCCTTTCAATTCGTCATTTGAAAGATATTTACATACTTCAGGCCGTTACTATTTGACATTTGAAAGGGATTGTGATCGGGACGCGTTTTGGAACGAAATTGAACTGTCTAAGCAAAGTTACACACGAAAATATCTTTCAAATGTATGGATAAGTGTCAAATGAAATGTCATTTAAAACATCATTCGTTCTGAAGTTACACAATTGTATATATCACTATCACAGTCACAATACCATTGAAAGATGAAGATAGATTTTGAAATTAGACAATTAGGGCCAGGAGCACTATTTTAGATTCGCTCGTCTCGAGGATTCTACTGATTTTCGTGCGACGTTTGAGTTTCCGTATTCCGTAAAGGCGACCTTGCCCGTATATACATAGCTTCGCTTTTCGCCTGTAGTACCGCCTCCCAACACGAGCGCGCGAGGGGCAAAGCGAAAAGCGTGCTATGTCCACGCATGCAAGGTAGCTAATCGCCTGATCGCTCCTCGTTCGTCTCGCCACTCGCGCGACGAGAGATTCAAAAATAGAGGTCCTGGAGCTCTATTTTTGATTCACTCGTTTCTAGGATTCTACTTGTTTTCGTGCGACGTTTGAGTTTCCGTATTCCATAAAAGCGACCTTGCCCGTATTTACATAGCTTCGCTTTTCGCCTATAGTACCGCCTCTTAACGCGAGCGCGCGAGGGGCAAAGCGAAAAGTGTGCTATGTCCACGCATGCAAGGTAGCTAATCGCCTGATCGCCTCCTCGTTCGTCTCGCCACTCGCGCGACGAGTGATTCAAAAATAGAGGTCCTGGTCATCGTATAGTGGCGTGCGTGTCACTACCCCAACCCAAAATGAATCGCTATACTGGATAGACTGCATGCCGTTTATAACTTAAACCGCACTGCTCCCTATGTTGCACGGTAATCAGATTTCGTGCGTAGATTAAGCTATGCGTCTCAAACATTTCCTTTAGCACAATGCACTTGCATCTTATTTATAATCCAGTCTTGATCATAAAGTAAGTATCGAACTAGCATTGATATGTATGCCCGAGTTATAAGTGAATTTATAACATTGAGCAACCGAGCAATAGAAAATAATATTTGTGCGCAATCGAAAATTCTGCTTGAGATTGTATCTGGCGCCTAAAATAGCCACTTTGTCTAGACTTTAGATAAACAGACACATTATGTACAGACTGGTGAGTAAATTACAATTATTTGGAATAAATAACGGAATAGAAGTTGCTCAAAACTTGGCGCCATTATTATTATTTACAACTATAATAATAATGTAAGTAGGTATATAAAATTAAATATTATAAAAAGTACTTAATATTATTTTTTGACACAATTTCAGACAAAATAAAACAACTTGATTTACTAGTTAATTTGTTTTTAAAGTGAAAATTAACCGAGACATTATATAATTATAATTAAACTAGGTCTAAACTATCTCTTTACCGAATTTCACCATAATTTGTTCAGTAACTTACATCTTATGTTTTGGCGGGCACTGTTCATTAAAATAAAACAACTTTTACGGATATCAAACGCGCTATATTTCACGAACAAGTTGTAATTGTCCGTATTTTTTGTTTTCTTAGGGGTTTTTTGATTTTCCCGACGTTTCGGCACCTTTTCAGCTGCCGTGGTCACGGGATGACAATGTCATCAACTTAGTTTGTGAAATATAGCGCGCTTGATATCCGTAAAAGTTGTTTTATTTTAATTTGTTCAGTAATTTAGGCAAAAGACCCTCTTTTGCCTAAATTACAGAGAGTTTCTTTCACACTTAAAATATGGGCACAAAAAAAACAAGTATATAAGTATGTTTATCCGTTATCTAGTATCCATAACATAAGTTCTTCATGGAATTAACGTGGGCTAGATAATTGGTGCGATTGTATGCAATTATTATTTATTAATTGTTTTAATAGTCATACTACTTGTGATCAACCTCGATTTCACCCGCCTGATTCCCGTTCCCTTAGGATTTTACTTTGAAATCCAGGCCAAAAATATGCCTTTCATCCAAATCCATTCAGTCGTTTTATTGCGTGTTTGCAAACTTACACATTTAAGATATTAGTAGGGAGTTGTAAGATACTATTAGCTGTGTAGTGTCGGCTTAGAATAGCACTACCCCTCACACTACCTCTCATCCCGTGGGTGACGTAAGAGGCGACTCAGCAGCATCTCCTACAAACTTGGCCATACAGCGATCGCCAATCCTCCTGCCAAGCGTGGCGATTATGGCAAACGACCCACCTCCTTTGGGTGAGGCCTATACCCAGCAGTGGGTATTATGTGGCTGAGACGACGATTAGTGTAGATTTTCAACGTTTAGGAAACAGACTTGAATAGAATAAGCTTTATTAGCTTCAACTGTCTGCAGGGGGCTGCACCATCCGCTATTGAAACTGTGTTTGGTTATATTCTAATAGGTGACGCTCCTGTCAGCAATTTGAATAAAAATTACACCGCATGCCAAAATCTAAACACCGCTACATTCTTCACGTGTTATAGTGGCGTGGATGCGTGTGACCGCTCCGATGAACTTCATCTTGACAAAACATTGACTAAGTTTTGGGAAATGGAGGAAATGCCTTCCAAGAGGTTGTTTAGGCCAGCTGATAGTCAATGTGAAGACATTTACACCGCTACCGTGTCTCGTGATACGACCGGTCGTTATTGCACCGCTTTACCTTTTTGCCGCGATCCCTCTGAGCTAGGGAACTCGCGCTCCGTTGCTCTTCGCCGACTGCTCTCATTGGAGTATTCAACTAGCAAGGACATTCAATAAATACAAGGTTTCAATAGTTAGTGCAGTTTCTAGAACATTCAGTGCAACATTGTAAGACTTATGATAACTTCATATAATATTATCCCAAGTTCACGACTTTACCAATACAAGGGAGTTACTAGAAGCTGCATTATCAAAGTAATAATGTAAGTGAGATGGCGTTATGCGCAGTGTATAGCTCCTTCTTTTTATGAGTATTACTGTATCATCTTTAATAATGTAATAACAATACATGACATGGTAAGGGTAGACTAGTTGTAAGTATAGCGGATGTTTAGTTATACATTGTTGATATTTAATTGTACTACCATAACAGATAAGACATAACAGAGGAAAGAAATAACGAATGTGTTTCTAGCTCAAGTGCTATTTAAAGGTAAGATCCTTTTTTTCAATTTGTTATATGATTCCTTTATTTTCTCTCCAGGGGGAAATGCGTAGGCATACCTCCCTGTCCGGGGAGACAGGAAGGTTATGTGGGACTCGAACCCACTAAAACCCCCTGGTTGTTCCCTCCACGCGATGGCGGAGACTGTCGGGATTGGAGTGACAGTCAACGGGCCTTCGCCCGCGTTTATCTTTTGGACACACCAAACAGGACGTCAGCACATCTTATGCGCGCGAGGTCCTCCCTGGACGACGGAATTCCCTGTTCCGCCTGCGACCCCCATTTATATGATTCCTAAATTTTTAAGGTAAAGTTTTATATTTTTTTCAAAATAGTATGTGACATATTTTAAAACAATATTCTCATACGAAAAAGGTTTACATAATTATAAAACAATAAAAGTAATATCGTTAAACTAAAATGGTACTTAAATAAAGGTCCACTTAGTAAGAACAACAAAAATTACACCACATTTTGATACACACAGAACACAAGAAATCTTACAACCTTTAATGTAAAATACAAAAGGAAAATCTTTTAATACGAAACACGCATAGGCCATTTATGGCAACATAAAGGTACATTGTGGGACAACAAATTGCGCCACTAAAACGATACTGTTTACGCGACACGGACTGTCCTTAATGAGACAACCCGACTCCTTTGGTTAGACGGGTGACCATGGTTTTCGATGAGACAGGGCACTTTTTAAGTTTTTGTACTAGAGAAGAAGCAAATAGTCTCCAATATAAGATTTTAAACTTTCGCCTTCCATTATAATTATATATTAAAACAACGGGACTAAAACGCGACATTTATTATGTAGTACAACTATGTACTTACAGCTTGACGTTTCGGCTATGTTGCAATAGCCGTGGTCACAAGCAGAATGGCGGTGCGCGGCGTCGTCTGTTCGGGCGGGCTTGGAGATCTTCAGCCACCCTCATATTGTCACTATTTTTATTTTTATTGTCTTTAGAGATGTCCTGACGGCACACACTACTTACAGTATCGGGGTTTGTTTGAAACGGTACAACTCGCGGCTTACACTTGTTTATCACTGGATTCCACGCTCATGACAATTTAAATCCGTCCTCCCGATTGAAATTTTTGTACTTCTTAATTTCAATCGCTTCTCGTATCATCCTAGTATGATAATGACGATCGGTGGAGAGGATTTTAGGATCATGTAACTCCATCCAATGATAAATACCAGCTTCTAAAAGATGTTCAGCTACCGCGGATTTACTCGTCTGTCTTTTTTTTAACAACTGTGATATGTTCTTTGACATGTTCTGCGATGGTCCGCTTTGCTTGTCCAATGTATGAACTACCACAGCTACAATCGATTTTATATACACCCGGAGTCTGAAAAGGTATTACGTCCTTTGGCGATCGCAGTTGCTTACAAATTTGACATAACGGAGTATATACAGTCTTGATGGACAATAAAAATAAAAATAGTGACAATATGAGGGTGGCTGAAGATCTTCAAGCCCGCCCGAACAGACGACGCCGCGCACCGCCAGTCTGCTTGTGACCACGGCTGTTGCAACATAGCCGAAACGTCAAGCTGTAAGTACATAGTTGTACTACATAATAAATGTCGCGTTTTAGTCCCGTTGTTTTAATATATAAATAGTCTCCAAGTTGTTCAGACAGGATGGTTCAGTCAAACGTTCAGCGTTACAATACTAGAACTTTTTTACCAATATCGTAATAAAACTTTCGAAGTATGAACACATCGATCTGGTGATTTGGAGACGATCGGGTAAAGGTCGCGGGAAGCCTCTGGATGCGGGCAGCGCAGTACCGATCGTTTTTGAAATCCTTGGGGAGGATCCTTTAACCTATACCCAAAAGCGGGTGTCATGTGTCTGAAATGATGATTATAACATCGCGCGAGCAACCACCAACCGTTGGGGCAAACGAGTATTAGAGTGGCTGCATTTGGAGGGGTATATGCGAAGCACTAATGAATGGGCTCATTAGTGGCGTGAGCTATAAAAGCCTATGTTTAGGGTTTCTTTAACTTAATAACGGATTGTTTTGGCTACGGACAGTTAAATTTTGACATTTCTTCTATGGACAATATGTCAAAATATAGCTGCCCGTTGCCAAAACAATCCATTTGTAAGTTATAGAAACCCGGAGGTAGTCGTTAAGTAACTTATTATACGGAAACTGCTGCTATTACGAGTGTGAAAACATAAATTATTTGCGTTGGAAAATAAACAAATCAAACTCGTCTAAAGAGTTGTTAAATGAAAACACAAAGTCTTGTTCCACACTAGATGTTTGGTGACACTACGAAGCGCTAACTACAAGCTTTGAATAGCCAACAGAAACAAAAGAAATAAGCGAATAAGTGTTAAATGGTCGCAACCACAGTCTAACTAACTTTCCAGGCGAAAGTTCTCACCAATGAGAAAGTACAGTCAACAGCAAATCTGGCATTAAATGTTGACCGTAATCACGCCCTAATCACTTAAAAAATACGAGTGATTTTAGTAGAACTGTTCAGGTTGCTGCGTTGTATTTAGTACAAAATATACGAACATAAATCTATTTAATGCTAATTTATTTGTTAACAAAAACTTGTAGTCACAAAGCAGAAGAGATTTATTGACTTTTAGTTGGATAATTTATGCAAGAAAGTTGGTACAACATTACATGTGTACATAATTATGTTGTATTGTTTATTTAAAGTTCTTGATTGAAAATACATTTACAAATTGTTTTGTATTTTTTGTGTACCTACCTGGTTGTGTGTTGTTTTTTATTTTATAAAATATTGTGTACCTACTGGACGTAGTATTTCTGAATATTATTTCAATGGAATTATAGTCCAGAGTGATAAATAACAGTATCAAGATTTGCAATGAGCATTTTGACATTTTCTTTTTTTTTATTTATTTCGTTCTTAAGAATAGGCTAAAGTCATAGACCATGCTGCCTCTTCCTAATGCGATCCTTAAAAATTTTTTTTGTAAACCAATTGAAGTGAAAATATTTTAGCTCAATGATTGCAGCTAAATCATGAAAGACCAAGATATTCTGTTCCCTTTTTAGGTTCTTACGATATAGGTACAGTCGGGGAACTTCCCGGTTGACCAGTAGAGTCTTTTAAGGAAGCTATATTTAAAAAAGTAAAAGATATATAAAAAAACGTTTATAACACAAATAATAAAACATTAACAGGTATTTCATTTGAATAATAGGTTATTTCTTCAGCTTACTTACATTCCGAGAAAACGTTTCCCAAAAAATGTCTACTGATAAACCGGGGACTTCCCTGATTGTACATGAGATGACATGGCACTGGCACTGGATCTGATATCAGTAATAGTTATATGGAAGTAATTAAAGTGAAAATCCTTACATGTCGCCAGCATTAATTTAGAAAATAAAAATTCGTATGTATTGAGTATTTCCCTTTTTAACCAACTTAAAAAAATAAGAGGGTTATAAAATAAAATTCCTCGCGTTTATATATTTTTTTGTGTGTGCAAAACGAAAGTCGAACGCTTAATCTAAACATTAGCATACAGATCTTTGCAGAAATATGTTCATATTTTTATGTATAGAGTCACAATGTAAGCAGGTTTGTATAAAAATAACGGGGTGCGCCATTAGATGTGCCGGTGAGTGTATAAATGCAATGTAGAATGCCTTAAGGCTGAAGGTGCAATCGGGCTTCGGTCTCCTCAACCACTGAGGAACTGGCTGTCTTATCTCCAATTGTTGGAACACAGCAATGCTAAACACATTGTTGTTATGACGACATGCTCAGATAAAAGTGGCCCTAATAAAAATATACTAGAAATAAGCAACTTGTCTCATGTCGGGATTCGAACCCGCATCCTTGGGAATCCGGCCCAATGGATTAACCAACTATGCTACAGATACCTAAATTAAGATTATAATTGGTTAGTGCAGTGGGCCGGGTTCCCAAGAATGCGGGTTCGAATCCCGTCAGGGCGACATGAGACAAGTTGCTTTTTTCTAGTATATTTTCTTAATTATGATAAATTTTAAATAGAAAAATATTGGAAAAATCAAATCGGCCACAAGTGAATTCTCAGATGGGACTCGAACCCACGACCTTTGGAAATCCGGTCCAATGCTCTAACCACTGAGCTACCGAGACTTATATTTTCTTGTTTAATATTTATTACATATAAATAGAATTGTAAAATGCAAAATTAAAAAGTTATAAGTGCCCTAAAGCTAGCAATTTCTAAAACCTTACTACAAATAAGCTAATGACCTAGACTAAAACTCGAATTCTCACGTACACGCACACGGCATGAATGGAATAGACAGGTTGTTCTCGGTACGACAACGAATATCGATTACGTTTGCCATCTTATTGAATATTACATAGAATCGATGTCTTTGTCATTATCACTGGCTGTGACACACGGGGTGCTTTTGTGCTCCGGGTTTTTCTTATAAATTTTTTTTTTCGTTGTTTTCTTATTTGTAAAGAATTCAAACTATTAGTGATTGACGGTTTATTACCTACTTACACGTAATATGTAAGTTTTTTTCACAGTTCACTGTTCATCGAAATAAAACAACTTTTCCGGTTATATTAAACGCGCTATATTTCACGAACTAACATCTAATTGTCCGTATTTTTTTGTTTATTAGGGGCTTTTGATTTTTCCGACGTTCCGGCACTTTTTAGCTGCCGTGGTCATTAGTCATCCCGTGAGCCCCTAAAAACCATAAATACGTACCACTAAATCTTAGTTCGTGAAATATCCACCTCTGTGGTCTTTTAACCGCCTCTGTGGTCTTAGTGGTAACAACCACCGGTATCAGACCAGAGGTCCCGGGTTCGATTCACATATTGCATTAGGTTTGGTTGCTGGTAGGACTTGTTGTGAGTCCGCCTGACTAGCTACCACCATCTTGTTTAAGTCTGACGCCATAACAACAATGTTTTCAGCATTGTTGTGTTCCGGCAGTTAGAGATAAGATAGCCAGTTCCTCAGTGTTTGAGGATTCCGGGAGAGGCTCGCTTACATCTTCATTCTTATCAATACTTAACATCAGGTATGGTGAAGGAGTCTCCCCGTCAAGAATAAAAAAAACATATATAGCGCGTTTAATATTCAGAAAAGTTGTTTTATTTCAGTTTCGAAATTCTTTCCCACCCAAAACTTTTGAGACATTTGACAATTTTTGAGAGTTTATTTAAACCCAATTCCAAAAGAGGATTTCGGATAACCTCTTAACTTAGATCCAAATAATGCCAAATGTGGGAACATTGGAGTGTGTCTATAAGAGTGATCTTTAAACATTTTACTCAAAAGTTGCACTTTTCTGCTTAACCAAACCCGTAATAAGGGACTTATCTTCTTCTTAGCGTGTCTGTGGCAGACACTAAAGTATTGAAGCCCAGAATTCAGCCACTTTGACAGCCTTGTCGAATGCCGTCATGAGATCCTCCTGTGTGCTGATGTCAGGGCTAGCAGGGCACTATGTTAGGTGGGCCATCGTTTGGACTGCACCGCAAAGGCATTCCGCGGAACCAGCCGAAAAACCCCTCCAGCCCATGTTCTCTTTACTCCGGCCGGTCTAAGTCCGAAGCCTATTTGACGACTTCCAGATCGGCCATAGTAGATCACTAGACTTAAGCGCGTACTACGCACGTGTACTCACTGGGGTCACTTGAGAATAAAGTTTTCTGACCTTTGACCTTGCAAGGTCAATTTAAAAAAATAATTAGAATTTTCCGGCCGTCTACATTTTTTTTGTGATTTTTGAAGCTATTAGTGAGGGCTCTAGGTGTTATACTCATGGCGCTGGAGGGAACATTAGAATGGATAACACGGGCCTTATATATACAGATGGCCAGGTAGGAGACTTTCAGTAATGGGGACGTAAGGAGTAGGTAGGGTCAGTTTATCACGCCATAGGTTGCACCTCGCGTGTTAGGGTTCGATGGTCAACGGTTCGACGCACCTTACGAAGCTGCGTCGGCTTTTCAGACTTATGACGTGAACATAATAATATGCATGTATGTACGAGTATGCAGAAACAATTTATCAATAAGTTTCTTGTGGGAAAATAAGGATAAAAAGTAGGTAGTCTATGTTTTATTAAGGCTATCTTCTATCTGTGTACCAAATTCATTCAAATCCATTCAGTAGTATTTGCGTGAAAGAGTAATAAACATCCATCCATCCAAACATCTAAACATCCAAACATTCTAACAAACTTTCGTATTTATAGGTAATATTAGTTGAAATAAAATAAAATGAAAAATGAAAATGAAAAATGATTTATTATCAGACTTAGAGGTTTAACAATAAATTGAGGTTCCTCCTTTTAAGTGTGAAAACACTGATGCCAGGAGAGATCGCTCTCGCGTATCAATATCAGTATTTTTTTTATACTTATAACATGTTTTCAAATATCTAATATCTTATTATCTAGATTCTGCAGGTTCTCGCATGTGTGTGTGTGTGAGTGTTTTGTACTATTTCTTTGTTTAATATATTATTCTAGGTAATTATCTAATTCTCTACTTTTCAATATAAAATACATTTTTCTATTTCCTCGTAGTCCATTTTTTTTTACCTTCAATCAACAAACGTTTACACGTATAACTTGTTTTAGTGTAAATAGGTACTTAGAATTTTATTTGCAATATTATATAAGGGAGATGATTGGTGTAGGTATATATGGATGCTTAGCGAAATACGTTTTACATTTATTTCTTTTGGCAACCTTCAATAACTTGCGAATTGTTCTGTGATAAAATGAAAATGGCAAGAATTCTTTTAAAATTTACCGCTCCGTGAGTACCGTGTAACTTTTTATGCTAAACTCCAGACAATGGTAATTCGCACCTTTGAAAAGCGATATATCTGATATTTTTATGGCAATGGGATGTCTGTCTGACGTTATTATTGTAACGAATGATAGGTACTTTGAAATCGTTATACTAGAAACGTATGGCAATGACATTATATGCCAAATACATTGTAGTAACCGTAGAGATATTAAAATTATTTATTCGAGTTTCACCCGAGTTCTTTTCGTAATGACACGTGTTGTGAGGCTCCATTTTTAACTCAATCTACCGTACAATTTCTGTTTAATACAAAATATATTTACTTGACATTGGAAAAATTCGCCTATTTAACGCGAGCACGCCATTAATTAGGATAGAAGAAGTAGAATTATTTATTCGCTGTCATGTTTTTTTTTATTCTTAAACGAAGCTTAGTTTTATGAACATTATTAATTTTGTTATTTATTTGACAGCATTTTCTATGGTCCTCTTGCGTCTGGAATATAATTGTGAGAATTTTAGAACTGTTAATTAAGGCAGTTCGACGCGCATTCTAGCATCGCAAATAGACCTAAATTGTTTAATATAAGGTTTTAAACTTTCGCGTTACATTATACTAATAATTTAGATCAACGGGACTCAAACGCGACATTTATGATGAAGTACATGTGACAACGACTGTCGCAACACAGCTGAAACGTCAAGCTATAAGTACATATGTATTTCATAATAAATGTTGCGTTTGAGTTCCGTTGCTCTAAACCAGTGGTGCCCAAACGGTCGATCGCGATCGACCGGTCGATCGCGAGAGGTTTCACGGTCGATCTTAGAGGTTAAGCAAGTACAAGATTTTATTTTCGAAAATTTATAAATTACCTACTGAGCATTCCGATCGTTTTTGTTTTAATTCATTTATTTATGTGACGGACTGACGGACGACGTCGACAGGCAACGCTATGACTGCGTGCGTAGTGCCTAAAGTTACGATAGAGTGAGAGAGTGCTTTCAAGACTTACAAAAAATTTAGGTGGTTCTCACCTTTTTGGCATACCCCTTTAATTGCTCGGACATACAAGGAGTTTCTTCATGCATAGCCAACACATTCCATATGGAACTATGTACGGTTGAAAATGAAGTACTAAAACTAATTTCAGATATAAGTTTAAAAGCCCGAGCTGCAGACAACACTCACTTGTCTTCTATGCCAGAAAAAAAGTATCCATTATTAAAACAAGTCAGTCTTCAAATAACCGCATTCTTCGCGTCTACGTATTTGTGCGAGTCTGCGTTTTCTCAGATGAAAACAATCAAGTCAAAATACTGTACCCCCCTCACAAACGAGCACTTGGTAGCCTGCTTCCGTATAGCTTTGAGTGAGAACACACCCAAATTTGAAAAGTTTACTGTTGACCAACAATGTCATGCATCTACGTCTCTTTATTTTCCGCCACAAGAAAAATATAACTTGACCTGTATTTTTTTTCTTGTCTAATAATATTTTTTATATACAAATGTGTGTCAAGATTAAGAAACTATGTAACACTGTTTGATTGTAAACATATTATAAATCTAATCATTAATAATTACTTATTATTACAACATAAAAATAAATGATAATATAAATATAAATACTTGTTATTATTAGTAATAGATAATTAAAAAAAATACATAAAAATAAAGCTGTCGATCTTAAACCCTTAACTTTTTCTCAAGTCGATCTTCACAGCAAAAAGTATGGGCATCTCTGCTCTAAACTATTAGTTAATTTTTTCTTTTTTTTTTTCTTTTTTCTTTTTTCTTTTTTCTTTTTGATAATTTTTAAATAGGAAAGTGTTTAAATTAAGTTGTTTTTTGTCTGCTTTCTAATAGTAAAAATTGGCGCATGTTGTGGCAGCCTTTAAGTATGACAACGATTTGAAATGCTTATAGAATGTGCATTATTGTAAATGTGAATATCGTTTGTTATGTTGGTTGTCCTTAAATAAATAAATAAATTGTTTAATTCTTCTTAAAGACTGTAATTGTAGTAATTAAGCATTACACACATACAGAAACAACAACACACAGAAACAAATATCAAGCAATACATTTGGCTCCCCCAAAAGTATAACCTCATAATTGTTTTATAGCCGCAAATATTAGTCATATCTAGACATGTTTGTGATGTTTGGTAGTTTAGTCAAACGTATAGGTAGCCACTTTTAACAAAATCGACAAGCACGTCATTGCTCATTTGTCATCGCAAGACGACCTGTTTGGCGCAGGGGTACTAACCCCACCTTCTGCGCCAGAGGTCCCGGGTTCGATCCCCGGACAAGACAAATATTTGTGTGCATGAACATGTCTATTTGTCTTGGTCTGAGTGTGTACTATGTATATTATGTATGTATTTACAAAAATAAGTATATAAGTATGTTTATCCGTTATCTAGTATCCATAACACAAGTTCTTCATGATACTTAACGTGGGCTAGATAATTGGTGTGATTGTATGGAAATATTTATTTATTTATTTATTGCTCATATTTAACGATACAAAATAATAATGAAAAAATACTTTTTACTCCTAATTTCGGGGTAAAATTATTTATTAATTGAAGAAGAGGTAATAATTTATTTCTATAGGTGGCGGTACTGTGCGTGGCGAACTACCTTAAGATCAGATGTTTTATATGCACGTATTGCAATAAATACCATAACACACTAATCATTTCGTTCGTAGTAAGGTTCCAAGAGGAGCCCATGGCACAATAGTTCACGCGCTCGGCCTGCGATGGTTGAGGTTAAGCTACTTTTGGAATGGTCGGTCACGGGATGGGTGACCAAAAATTTACTATCCTTAGCTCCTCCGTGCTTCGGAAGGCACATTAAGCCGTTGGTCCCGGCTGCAATTGCAGTCGTTAAAACCCACCAATCCGCATTGGGCCCGCGTGGTGGGTCATGGCCCGTTCTCCTTATCCATCCATAAGGAAGGCCAGTGGCCCAGCAGTGGAGACATTAAAAATGACTGATGACGAAGGTTCCATCTTTCTCGAGAACCGACATAGTATGACAGTTTACCGAAATCTTCGATCTGACGAACTTCGAAGCTCCATATCACTTTGTTTACCTACTTTATCATAGTAATTGAATTGTATCACACTTCAATCAAACTAGAGTTCATCCTTCCTCCACATAGTAACGTAGGCAGCTTCCATCTGGTGCAAACACAAACTCGGCAGAGTGTATGAGAGTGTATGGCAAACGTACGATGCGTTTTACTTAATTGAATACTTAATGACGGCTGCTGTATCACAATAGATAAATACGGGTGGAGTAGTCACAGTTGAAGAGATAAACGGTAACTTTTACACGTCTTACACAGCATAGAGAAAAATAAGTCAAAACAGGACTGGGACTGGGACTGGTTGGTGGTAGGACTTGTTGTAATTCCGCCTGGCTAGCTACCACCATCTTATCTAAGTCTGACGCCATAACACAATGTTTTCAGCATTGTTGTGTTTCGGCATTTAAAGATAAGATAGCTAGTTAATCAGTGATTGAGGATTCTGGGAGTGGCTCGCTTCCATCTTCAGCCTTATCAATACTTAATATCAGGTATGATAAAGGCTAAGAGACTCCCCGTCGATCATAAAAAAAGCATTGGTACTAATATATTTTTTGGACAAATTCGATTTAAGCACATTACCTATTAATAAAAATACAAAAAACAGTAGCAGTCTATACATTTCCCTTTGTACGATGTAATGTACGTTGTAATGACGATGGCCTGTTTTCAACGCTTAGTGAGACTTATGGCAGTACTATTTGCGTAACCTGCTTTTTCCCTCCTCTGTTTTTGTTCTCTGAACTGCGCTTTCTTTACATACATTTTTTTTTATAAAACTTGACGTAATGTTGAACTCTAATTTTTTTAACTACCATCAGCTGTCATTACAATATTGAAGTAATGTTCAAGTACAGTTATTTACACTGCGTAAAGAGCCATCTTGCTTACAAACTTTCTTTAACATAATATTGCTCAAAAGCTAGTGGCAAGATCCCATAAACTGTTATTGGATGAGTGTATTTCCTATTAATCCATACATTTTGTTGTAACAAGTTTCGATATACTGCCGTCATGTCCCAACTGTGGTTATATTGAGCTTTGAATGTTCCGTGTATGGGACTGAGTAAATATTGCTGCCGTTTAATTGGATTTTATATTGAGTTAAGTTTGATGAGCTTTCCAGTGGATTAGAAAACGCTTTTTGTATTGTTTGTCAATAATTAGTCGCTTCATTGTTTGTATGGAAAGGGCGTCAAAACGACTTTTGGTGATAAATGGGCCTCTGACGCCTGCAGTAAGTCATACTGCAGGCATCGTTATCAGCCATTTTAAATGTCCCCACTGCTGGGGCACTGGCCTTCCTTATGAATGGATAAGGAGAACGGGCCATGACCCATCACGCGGGTTAAATGCGGATTGGTGGGTTTTTACGACTGCGAATGCAGCCGGGACCAACGGCTTAACGTGCCTTCCGAAGCACGGAGGAGCTCGATATAGTAGAATTTTGGTCACCCATCCCGTGACCGCCGACCATTGCGAAAGTTGCTTAACCTTAACAACCGCAGGCCGAGCGCGCGAACCTTTGCGCCACGAGCTCCTCGTGACTGCAGGCATAGCGAAGGTATAACACCCAGACGCAGAACAAATATTTATTTATATATTAAAACCAAACTTTTAACAATATTTAGGTAACGTATTCTCCAATAGGAGAGGTGTAGTAAAGATTTGCCTGCCTTTGCTATATAATTTTTCATCACATAAATACCTTTGGTAGGCCTCAAACCGTCGACCCCTGGCTCAGGAGCAATGATCAGTACCACTGCTATATTGGGGCCATCGATACAATTTACTCGTATGTAGTAGATATTTTTATATTAATGGTTAAATACGCTCTTCAAAAATTAAATAAGGGTGACTTTCACCAACTGCCAGAATATGAGTAGGTATTCATATTCAAATGAAATGAAATTGTTATTTTTAAATGAAATCGTTCATTTACGTACGCTATTTGTAGTACGCTACAAACATCGTACTGTCCCTTCTGATTAAAAAAAAAACCAATCCAATGACATTTTAAATATGTTTAGCACTTGTCTTTACTGGTAGTCGGTGAAAGTCGCTTCTTAATCATAATTCAAGTTAAATACCAATATAACTCCAAGGTATAGGTCAAATATCAGATTAAAACAAACCATTTGCCACCCGAGTAATTTATTATTTTAATGTACTGCTATAAGTCAAAAAAATCTTTAGAAAGCTAATGGTGGCTGTCTTAATTATCCGTTAAACGAACGACCGATAAATCAGTGTAAAGCGCTGTTCAGACAACGATATAATATGATAGCATATAGCTTATAGCATAACGATATCGCTCACCATACATTTACTTAGAACACGTTCGCACTTAGCTATAATATATATTATACGCTATCTCAGTAAATGTATGGTGAGCGATATCGTTGTGCTATGAGATATAAGCTATATGCTATATATTATAGCGTAGTCTGAAAAGCGCTTAAGAAGTAAGAGAGAGCGCGCACGAGTAACTTTTGTCTCCGCAGCTATTTTGTCTCTGGCGTTAAGGGCCTGCGCAGACGACGGACATTGGAGGACTTTTTGTCCGCGACACGACCTTATAACTAAGAACAAAAAGTTGAATAAATAACGAGGACTATCGCGTACTTTTCATGGATATACGCGATCTAAGTTCAATCTTGATGATCTGATTGTTAGTAAATGAGCAAATTTAATTTAATTAGGTTAAACGTTATTTTATGTTTATTCAATACCTCATATCAGTTATGATACGGTATTTGAAATTTTTGAGTTCAAAAACTAAAAAAATATTTAAAAGCATCTGTCCTATTCCTGAGCTATGTATGCTGCGTACTATATATTATACGATTTACTTAAAAAAAAACCCTTATTTTGCTATAATTTTCTGTTTTTGGACTCATTAATATCAGAAAGAAGTCTGACGCAATAACAACAATGTTTTCAGCATTGTTGTGTTCCGGCATTTAGAGATAAGATAGCCAGTTCCTCAGTGATTGGGGATTCCGGGAGAGGCTCGCTTCCATCTTTAGCCTTATCAATACTTAACATCAGGTATGATGAACTCTAAGAGTCTACCCATCGTTCATAAAAAAAACCGTATCACTGACTGAGTTGATCACTGAAAACTTTTTGATTGTAACCACTTACTTTGTCGATTGACATGTGTTTTATCGCTAGTCGCCGAATCACGTTTTTTGTGAATGATGATATGAAACCTGGCATATCTAGGACATACATAGACCTATACATTCATCAAAATGGCGAAATGTTTAGATGCCAGGTTTCATACAAAAATGTTCGAAACCCTTCTAAAAACTTTGTATGAGAAAGACATTGCCTCAGCAGTGAAGACATCGAAATACACTAAACCTAAAAAATACAAAATGTTGTTACTTACTCAATAGTCTGTAAATTGTTATTTCCTTTGTAATCATGTATCACTGGATTGTTTAAATGTGTTCATAACTACCTGTTGTTTTTACTAGATTCAACTTTATTCAACTTTAGACACCAATGTTTAAAATTTATTTGTGGAAACTGTATTGGCAAATGTGTTATTTATTTGTGAAACCTACATGTGTTGTAAAATTGCTGTTTGTTTTCCTAATAAACTAAATAAAAAAACTAAATAAATAAAAAATAAAATAAATAGCTGATTATGATTTAAACTATTTTATCAACAAACAATAAAAAATGGTATAAACATCCCTATGATCAGAAGCACCTGAGTCTAGAAACATTTTCGCTATTACCTTTTTTCATTTCGCGTAACGAGGGTTCCGCATTATTGAAATTTATTGCGAACGCCAGCCTTTTGTGTGAAAATGTTTTAAAAGCTCTTTGTAAGATCACTTTGAAATGATGAATATTGTGTCGATATGTTTTGAGTTTATGCGTCAATTTTAATTATTATTATTGTTTTAAGAGCTTTTGTACAGAGTTACATGCCAGCCCCATCGTACCTATAATTTATTGGGGCACATTATTATGCTAGATAACATTATTTGCTCTTAGAGTAATGCTTTGTGCTGCGAACCTGTAAGTCAACACTGCTACTTTGGATGTAGGGTTTGATAGCACACTCAGGAACATGCCAATATCAAGCCGGTTGCCTTTCAGCTTCGCAACTAACTCCTCACGTAATGCTCGATTCCTGTCACACTCCACCAAATAATGTTGGACATCTTCAATTTTATCACACTGTGAGCAATTAGGTTAGCTAACTTTTTTATTAGTTGATTTTAAATATTGTAAGTTTCAAAATTCGTCGTTACATTTATATGAGTGACCTAGAGTACATTAAACATATTTGTATTTTTTCGTAGGGTTCATACCGCTTATGAAAGAATAACTGATAGAGCTTAATTTTGTCACACCCAGAGGCAGTTTTTTGCAAACTTATGACAGCCATAAAATGTAGATGCGTATTCGATAACTGTTTTGCCTACATACACATACAGCTACTGTTTCGATTGTTTTGCTATAATTATGAAAGAAGAAACAAAGAAAGAAAGAAAAACTATTTATTAGCACACACACACACAGGAAAAAAAATAAAAAAATGAAATTATAAAAAATAACACTACTAAAAATAAAACTAACTAACTTAGGGCCACTTGCTGGGTTTATTATTAACTTTATCTTCAAGACAGCCCATAATTTCCAGGCCCAATTTCGGATATGGCTACGGATATTGGAAAAAAATTATATCGGTTTCGGGTTCGGATATGAAATTATTTCGGATTATCCGGTAGTTTCGGATAGCTTCGGTTACGGATATTAGATTTGTTAGGAATTTCAAAAGTAGATATGGATCAAGAAATAGATAATAAAATGGTTTTATTTATATATAGGTCATCATTGGGTAGGTTAGTGACAAAAACAACTTGTTGTAACGTGTCTCATTTAGACAGCGCCCCTATCCGAAATTATCCGAAACATTTATTTCGGTTTCGGATTCGGATATCCGATAGTTTCGGTTACGAATATGGATATCCTTAATATCCCTGATAATTTCAAACATAGGTTCCCGATTCCGTGGAAATATTGGGACTGTCTGTATAAGGATTAGATCCTGTGTCTATTCGAGACTGTAACTGGCGTGATCAAGTAAAAATCAATCCTAATTTTCGATTTTATAATATTTATTAGTAAGATTTAACAAGCTCTAATTATTGATAATTGAAAATTTATATTTTCAAAGGTAGAGTTATATTTACCTTATTCACTGCATCTTTGACTATCATTAGAAAAAATACCTCCAGTTCCATTAAAATTTCAAATGTAACCTAATGCTTTATTAATTTAAAAGCTTTTACCATCTCCAAATATCTCGCAATATTTCTGATACTTGGCTAAAAATCGAAAACATATTCCTTGGGCCTTCGTTAGAAGGGGAGAAACAAATTTGAGCAGAAATGGCCGCCCGGACATTTGCGTCTACCCTCGTTCTCAATTGGATAGCTCACCATTTTTAGTAATTGGAATCCGGATACTACGTCGGATTAATATAGATGCGGAGTAATACGAAAGGCAATGGATGGATATTAGGAGTTCCGTATTACATGCTTTTGATGGGAAAAACAGAGCAATTGACTGCTGAATACACCAAAAGTATTATTGAGAATCCAAATGAGCCTAGCCAGATTCTAGTACTGCTTATTTACGAAAAGTCAGTTGTTATAATTAATGACAAACACAAATTCATTATGCAACCATTGAGATATACGAGTAATACAATGATATCTAAATGTACTCGACTAAATTCTGGTAGTGGACCTTATGTAGCCTTATGTAGGCAGTTAGATTATTAATTAGGTTACCGGTATTTAAAATAACTCTTAACATAGAGTAGCTAATCCAATACCGCGTCTTGTTTTAATATTTGTATTATTTTATTTATACAAGTGCTAGGCTACTTTCTTTTCTTTGAAATCATATCAATGTATGGCGTTATTATCAGATACATTTCTATTTATTTGCTATGCCTCATATTCACGTGCCAGTATTTCGGTCACGAGCTGTCCGGTACAGGCCACCGGACAACCGGACAATAGGCCAATTAGTGGCGTGTCAACATCTAGCCTTAGAGAACGTTATGTAACGAATTTGGATTCATATCGATATGGTCTCTGACAATGTTTATTTTTTGTCGAGCCGTGTTTGGCATAGTGACTTATAGCCGATTGCAATAATTCTTGATCAGAACATACGAGGGCTGATTGATAAGTTTCCGAAACGACAAAGAAAATCTTTAATAATCCATTTAAAATAAATTTATTTCTCAACCTAGTATCCTTCTACCTCAATGCACTTAGCCCAGCGCTTCTCCAATGCCGTTACACCAGTTTGATAAAATGTTTTCTCCAACCCTTCAACATACTCATCTACGGCAACAATGACTTCATCATTTGTTGAAAATCTCTGGCCACCTTACCAAAGTCAAAGATTTTTATTCAAGTAGAATAAGTGCTTTCGAATTCAGGACATCTTGTAACTGATAAGAAGAACGGCCGCAAGAATCTTATCGGCTTTTACCTACTATCATACCTTAATATAACTTAATATCACATACTATCTCACTTGCCAATGTCAAAACTTTTTCTACATTTGCGTTAATTTTCGCTATGCAATCGTGGTCAAAAAATCTGGTCAAATTGATGAAAATTATAAATGGGTTCTGATAATATTTTAAATTTAATTCGTGTGCTTACGCAGGTTTACAGTGAACTACTATACAATCTATATACAGATCACATCTGTAAGAGCTGTATCGAACCTCGCTCGAATCAAGTTTAGTGGAGCCTTAACTAGGCCAAATTTAATAAAACAAGCACGGACTTTTCCATTAAAGAACAAAAATCATTTTTCTGAAAAAATTAAACACAATATTTGTGAAGCGGCACCAAGAATACGTAACGACAACTTTCTCCAAGAGGAACTTAATAAATCAAAATTAGTATTCTACCGTCAAATCGGTGCCGAACATCAACATGCAAAGCTTGGACAACAATAACGGCCCGAGTTAGTCCAATTTAGTTCAACAAAACGGAGCCAAAGATGCTCATCTTGCACTCCAAAGATTAATTAGAATTGTAAATGATCCAACGGTAAGACCTCCTGATCCATCCAGTTAACTTCGAAACAAAATGTTTACTCTAAACAATCCTTCCGAAGATTAGATGGGAGAGACGTCGAACGAATATTTATAACAGTATTTATAAAATTTTGATTTAACGCCTTATCGACGAAGAATTTTCTTGCTTTACTGAGACTTTTGACTGTTGCGTTTAACTTTCTCGAGTTTACTGTTCAGCGGGCAGGCAAATTGCTTTTCTTTTGACTCCAATATCGCTGCTAATATTTTGCTATGTTTACGGAATAACCTTAAGGGATGTATCTGGAAATTTGCGTTTGAAATTGATTTGGCAATCAAATGAGTTGGGCCGTATAATATTTATGGAACAAGACAACCATTCTGCGAATTTTATAAGTGAAAGATAAATATTTGCTGCTGCTTTCCATTTTCTTTGAAGTTAGAAATTAAATTATATTTGTAACGAACTTTTAAGGTAGAATAAAAACTGTTAAATAATCAAGCTATAGGTACCTCCTATAGGTTATGTTATGAAGTAATTTTTTTGTCTATATTATTATTAATATGACGAAGACGAATAGTTTTCACGTCTTGACTACCTCATCGTCAAAATCTAAATTTTACAAGATCCTTTTGCATTAATGACGCAATTCTTGATATGGATTTAGGCTAGTCAGCATTACTCTGCTATCATTTGCAGTAAGTTATGGATGTTTGTGCATATATAAGTAGTTAATGGATATGAATTTCGAGTACTGTGTCAGGGTATGCAAACAACTCTCCAATACTGTAATGGCTTACATGCAAAGCAGTGGCGTCTACATCAGTTTACTCAGATCTCGAGACAATCCAATATTTGCAAATAGATGCCTAGTATCCTGCAATCAAGTCTGTCATGACTGCCAATTCGATGTAGTGTTTATTTAAATGTTTTCTAAGAATGATCAATGAATTTAAATTTAACGTAATTGATTATAGGAAATATTTATTAGTTTATTTATATTTTTGTATTATATTGTCTGCAGTGAATTCAGATTAGTTTAGTAACTGGACAACAGCCGTTGCAAATAAGTGAATTGTTATTTTAAAACTATGAAGTAAATAAATTTATGAAAGTAAAAAAAATCTACTCGTATCATACTTCGTATTATTTTAGGAATAATACCAATTTCATTAAATCGCTAACTTGAACATTTAAATTTCAACACTTTTATGTAAAACAAACTTTTAGTGTTTCTGTTGAGCCTTTTTAGAAGTATTAACTTATCGATTAAAATTAAAAATCTCAAACAACAATCATGATTCAAAAACTAAAGAGAGTAGACTATCTTGAACTAAGTCGAGTGGAAGTAGCGATCTCATTCATTGTTGTCAAAACCTGCGGAACTGTTGTTGTAGCTTTTACTACAATAATAAACGTCGGACATAAATTTAGCACGATTCTTGTCTTTTTTTTACAAGTAACTGGGCGTATATTTTGACCACCATCGTGCTTAGGAAACAGGATGTGGTCTAAGGTGTAACATGCTTGCCCAGGAAATGCCTATTCACTCTCGTCTTGAAGAGACCAAGGTTGTAGGAATCGGGGAACACATGTAGCTTGACGAGAAATCCGAGTTTAATTATTCTAGATAAATCCTACAGGATCATCATTCTTCAAGCATTGATTAATTTCATTGTTGGTTTATCATAAGTTTTCTTAAGTAAACATTTTTATAATAAAAACAAGTTATTGCATACTAGAGGCCACCCGCGGTTTCACCGGCGTGGTTCCGTTCCCGTGGGAATATCGGGATAAAATTTATTCTTTGTTTTAATTAAGCCCGTCTACCATCTCTGTGTTAAATTTCGCCCAAATCCGTTCAATAATTTTAGCTTCAAAGAGTTACAAGCAAACAAACTTAAATTCTTTCGCATTTATAATATTATTGGTAGAATGTAAACATTTGAAATTTTGCGAAAAACAAACCACGCAACTCGTTATTCAGTAGCAACCATCATTATTCAATTCTGTAGGAGCATAAATCAGTTTGTCCCACACATTTGTTTTAATTAAACCAAGACTAATTTACGTAGACGTCAGAATTCTTACCCAAATATTTTCGATCGCTGGATGAGAATTATTCGGTGAAATTATCTTCTCATCTCTTCGTCAGTCTCGTGATACCATCTGAGATACATCTGTCAAGTCGGCTTAGCTTTGGGAGTTTGGAATGATGAAGTTAAATGTTTTCTGAGATAGAAACTTTGTGTGGTGAAGAATTGATCTTAATTTTATGTAATCTAGATTAATATCCGAACGGATCATTTGAATAATAACTGACAATAATAAATAGACACTTTGAAACTTTCGCGTTGCATTTTAGGAAGTTTTTTGGGTGTAATGCAATCTTCTATAGTACGATTTTATTAGCAAAAGGAAGCTTTACTAGGCTTAGATGACACAAGCAATATTAACTTAAAGCAACGGGACTGTAACTACGTGACATTTATGAAGTACATAACTTGCAGCTTGACGTAAACTGTGTTGCTAATTCGTACAGCAGTGGTCACAAGCAGACACTACGCAGAGTTAAAATTATAATGGAGCGCGAAAGTTTAAAATCTGGTGATATTTTTCAAGTTGATAACTCTCTTTTACTTACCCTGGTTGTAGAGTCTAGAAATCAAGTATATTACAGTCACATAAAACGGTTTTTAAATGCTTACCTATACATGTGACATATACCTTAAATTCCCTAAGTTTCGGCCAAGTAGCATTGGCCCCGTGGTCACGGGCTGACTGATAAGTATTACCTATTACACGTATACGCATTTAATACCCGTTTTATGTTACAATAATATACTTGATTTCTAGACTCTGCAACCAGGGTCAGTGAAAGAGAGTTATCAACTAGAAAAATAACACCAGATTTTAAAATTCGCGCTCCATTATGATGTTAACTTTGCGTAGTATCTGCTTGTGACCACGGCTGTACGAACTAGCAACACAGTATACGTCAAGCTGCAAGTTATGTACTTCATAGATGTCACGTAGAGTCCCATTGCTATGAGTTATTATTGCTTGTGTCAACTATCACCCATATTCTAAGTCGTTCCTCAAAACTTACTCGTCTCGACTTAACGAAACCTCACTGAAAACCTCTTCGAAATACTCCACGAAATCGGTATTCTAAGTCGTAACTCTGTAATTATTACACTCAAGTGAGGAATAATTTGAGTGGAGGAGATTTTTTGCAACTATGAATACCAAATTTGTCGAATGAGTTTGAGTGGAGTGTAAAAAAATTTGGAGGAACGACTTAGAATTTGGGGGTAAGACTAGTAAAGTTTCCTTTTGCTGAAAAAAATCGTACTTTAGAAGATTGCATCAGACCCAAAAACTTCCTCAAATATTTCTTATGACAAAGTCTATCTAAATATTGGGCAAACAAGACAGAGTGATGTCACACAGGGAAATAATCCTCCTTGCATCACCAGAACTAGGTCACGGCACTGATATGAGTATGCCACCGATACGGGAGAGTTATGGTATGACGTAAAATTTATGCTCCTCAGAGATACCGTGATTCCCTCTTATATTGATGGAGGGTAGATTTACACAAGTATTTGTTATGCTTGTTATTTTTATAGTTTTGTCTGTATTTAGCGAGGTTGAGAAAATTTGGATTCAGAGAACTGACTGACTGAAACTATGATTCATTTTAATGTAAAATGTTTTTTCTGCAGCACGGTATTATACATGGTAATTTGTTAAACACTATACATACAGTCAGGAAATTTAAAACGGGGCAGTAGGAGCAGATACTTAACCGTTGTAGCTACATGAAAACGTTTTTACGATACCAGTCTTTATTTTTGGAGGAATTTTGAAATGCCTTTACAGATTTTGAAAAAAATGACAACTAGCAAGAAAATGGGCAGATCTTATTTTTTTTTATGACAATCGGTCCTGTTTCTCATGAGGATCAAATCACTCTAAAATCCCAAAGGAGGTTTGAGTACCAGAAACGTCAGAAATTGCGAAAAATGCGAAAAACTCGTGCCCTGCACTCGCGCTGCTTGCAGCCGTATCCGCTTCACTTACGGGTTAACCTTTGTTGAATTAACTTATTTTCTTTGCGAATGAGTGGAAATATTTTTTCGCGATTTTTAACTTTTCTAGTACTTATGCCGCAGTAGGTGTTTTAAAGTGTTTTGATGCTCTTACGAAACAGGATCGATCGACATAAAATTTTTTTTTTTGGACACGATATTTTTTTCTGACTGTATTTTTTTTCAAAATCCGAGAATGCAGTTCAAATTTTCACAAAACAAAGGATAGTTTCCTAAGAACGTTTTCATGTAGCTACAACGGTTAACGTACCTGGCCTTCATACTCCGTTTTAAATTTCCAAAAAAACAACTTGCTCCTAAAAACATGGGTCAAAATACGTCTTTTTTTTACTTCCCATACTAAATCGTTTCTGATTGAATTAAGAGAAAAAAAAATACATATTTCGAGCCAAGTTTCTAGGAGAAAATTGTAAAAAAATTGATAGTGTTCACATAATGACCCTGTGTAGGGATAGATATGGAGGATGCAGTGGAACTCGTTAGTTCTGGCTGTTTATCGTGCCTTTCAAAACATGAAAGAGCTCGAGATATCAAATCTTTAGTTACCATCCCGTAAGCATTACTCTTATTTAATTAATCACTGCACAGTCGAGTTATTTATTTATGATTTAAGAAAATTTTGACATGGTAGACTTTTGCGGACTATTTAGTGCGATTTTTTTACTCGAAATATATATTTGGTACTATAATTTTTCGGTTTATTTGCGGTTTTTTGGTTTACCGAAGTTTATAGTTTAAGAATATATTTCGGGTAAATTAATCGCACAATTTTTTTTTTTTTATTAACGACGGGGAGACTCTTAGCCTTCATCATACCTGATGTTAAGTATTGATAAGGCTGAAGATGGAAGCGAGCCTCTCCCGGAATCCTCAACCACTGAGGAACTGGCTATCTTATCTCTAACTGCCGGAACACAACAATGCTGAAAACATTGTTGTTATGAGGTCAGACTTAGATAAGATGGTGGTAGCTAGCCAGGCGGACTCACAACAAGTCCTACCACCTACTACCGAATACAAATTGTACCCACGATGAGAATCGAACCCGGGACCCCTGGGTCTGATACCGGTGGTTGTTACCACTAGACCACATTGGCGGTTAAAAATTCGCAAAGGTTGTTTTATTTCAATTATGAATGCGCGAAGAAACTTAATATGTGCTTAAGGTAGATATTAATTGACTTAAAATCACTGTCGTCTCAGCCACATAATACCCACTGCTGGGTATAGGCCTCCCCCAAAAAGGGGGGTTTGCCATAATCACTACGCTTGGCAGGCGGGTTGGCGATCGCAGTATGGCCAAGTTTGTAGGAGACGCTGCTGCCCGTCTCCTGAAGGCTGAGTCCCTTAGTAGCCTTTTACGACACCTAAGGGACGACAGGGGGTAGTGCTATTCTAAGTCTATATTTCATTTCAAAATAACATTTGCATGCTATTGTAATAGCTAAATAGGCAAAGAATGACTTTTTATCCCGATATTCCCACGGGAACAGGAACCACGCCGGTGTAACTGCTAGCGGCTGCTAGTCAATAGAAACTCAGACATTTGTACTTCGACAAACTTTACAGACGATCAACTGTGGTATGTATAACATAAAATTGACAATTCAAAGTACATGATTAACACATCAAGCTATTAGAAGATACCTACGTATTAGCTTACATGTGTATCAACATAGTCATGTGTACTTAGGAGCAGAGCCTGCGGCGGCCTTGTTCCAAATTAAAGATTAATAAATCAAACCGAATGACAAACAAATCGGTGCATAAATTAAATTTAATCACAGAAATTGTACTTGGATGAAGTGACTGAGAGACATGTATCGTGAAGAAATAGAATCGTTGGTTAGCATTTGACAGTTTTGTAACAATGATAATGTTCAATACGAGATATGAAATAAGAAAAATTTATTATAAGTTTTTAGGGTTTCGTAGCCTAAAGGCAAAAAACTAAACCCTTATAGATTCGACCAAACCGATGTATGTCACACCCTTTTTATTCCAAAACTATGAGGATTACACAGTTGAAACTTGGTAGGTAGATGTATTCTGTAAACCGCTTTACGGTTTTTACACAAAAAAAAAAAAAAATAAATAATGGCATACATGGAATCCCCATTCCCATCCCCATCCCGATCCAACATCCCCATAAGTACATGGAACTGTTACTGAAAAAAAAATTTTTCATCAAACGTATACGTGTTGGATATCATTAGATAGATCTTTAAAAATTACATTGAGGCTTCTAAAACAGTTTTGTCTCAAAGTCAACCGTTTGAAAGTTATACACTTCCAAAGTAGAAAAATGTGTGTCCCATAAGAATGTGAAAAATAAAATAAATATATATGATGTAGATCTTTATAATTTTTTTTAACGAAAATTGGTTTGAACGAAATTTATTTGGTAGTTTCAGAGCTATAGCACGTTTTCCAAAACCGCAAATATAACTTTGTCATTCATACAAACACTATAAAAAACAAACTTATTTTTGCAGACGAAAAATTATAATGGCATTTTGGCAATAATAATAATAGAAACTTTATTGCACACGATACAAAAACAAACACATACAGAGAAAATGTCAAAAAGAGGAACACACAATAGGCGGCCTTATAGCTACGTAGCAGTCTCTTCCAGGCAACCTTGGGTGAGAGACGAAACCCTTCTTTGGCCGATTTTTTTTAATTTTGCATTTTACAGTGCAATTTTTATGTCTTAAATATTAAACAAGACATGACATGAGACAAGTAAAAAAAAAGATTTCTAGTATATTTCTTGTTAATTATTTATCAAGAAAAATGAAGATCTATTACTTATATTTATCTGTCGTTTTAAAGCCATAAACGTAAGTATATTACTTATTAAAACAATAGGCAAATAACACCAGCAGGCCTACCGCCATCTTATAGAAACCGTCATGTCGTAAGAACGTTTTGTTTTCCTTTTGTTTCAATACTGTTTAAATTACTTTATTTGACACAAGCGTCGTAGTATGTTTGATTGAAATCTTGTTTGAGTAAATGATTGAGCGATGACGCCACAAAACTTCCGTCAAAAGAGAAGCTTGTTTTAAGAGGTTCGCGGTACGATATGACATATAACAACATTGCGCCGATACAAACTAACATTAAACAATATTGCGTTAAGATATGGCGGTATGCCCGCTGTAAGTTTTGCTCACGTAAGTAACTTACATGATTAACTCACGATTTTGAAAATGTAAACCCTTTTTGGAAGTAGATTATCAGAATTTGGCAATATTCGACTACGGGACTAAAGCTGTAAGTTACTTTAATAAAATTTACAAGGAAGCAACTTGCGTCCGGCCTCACATTTTCTAAGTCCAAAATATGATATTTGGAAGGCCATATATTGGACTAGAGGCCGGGCGCGGTTTCACCCGCGTGGTTCCCGTTCCCGTGGGAATTTTGGGATCATTTATAGCCTATGTTACTACTTGGGGTCTAAGGATTCTCTATACCAAATTTCGTCAAAATCGGTCCAGTAGTTTTTGAGTTTATTCGTTACATACAAAAATATAAATCTTTCCTCTTTATAATATTAGTATAGATGATATTTTGGAACTATAATTATTATTTATATGTAAGAAGTGGTATTCGCGTCACTTTGCACTAGAACTAAAAGCATTTAGCCAAATTATGTTAAGAATTGAAAATGCTGTGTCAACCTGACACAGCATATATGATTTTTGATTTTTTGCATTTTTCAACGCTATTTTTATACTTATAATAATTTTAAAAACAAAAATATTGGAAAAAAACTTCTCGGCCACAAGTGAATTCTCAGATGGGATTCTAAAATCATAAATGCTGTGTGCAGAGGAGCCTGTGGCGCAGCGGTTCGCGCACTCGGCCTGCGATTGTTAAGGTTAGGTAACTTTCGCAACGGTCGGTCACGGGATGGGTGACCAAAAGTTTACTATATCGAGCTCCTCCGTGCTCCGGAAGGCACTTTAAGCCGTTAGTCCCGGCTACATTTGCAGTCGTTAAAAAACCCACCAATCCGCATTGGGCCCGCGTGGTGGGTCATGGCCCGTTCTCCTTATCCATCCATAAGGAAGACCAGTGCCCCAGCAGGTGTGACATAAAAAAAAATGCCTGTTGACGATATGCTGTGTCAAGTTTTATAAAAAGCAAACAAACGCAATAAATCTATAATCAAATATCATTATAACTTGAAAACTTTATCTTCGTCGTCCCTAAAACTTTCAATACAAATTCCACAATAGAACGCGGAATAATATTTTCATCTAGAATCGAAAGTTAAATCGGGAGGAAAAAAGCGCTGTAATACTTCCCTAACCGCTGACGCGTTTTGCATAATGTGGTCATTTCACTGTTAACTCAATAACATCTCTTGGTTCCGTTTCGAAAATATTTTTCTTGCGGTTTAAGATAAGTTTGCATTTAACCTCCTTTTGTTATGAGTTTGCAAAAGAATTAAGTAACGAAGGAAATTCTATAGCTAATAGTAAGTGTTTGGGTAGTTAAAGTCTATCAATAAATAAATAAATATTTCTTACACTCACACCAATTAACCTAGCCCCAAAGTAAGCATTGTAAGGCTTGTGTTATGGGATACTACGGTAACGGATATAAATACGTATTGATAAAAAAAACAACGGGCACTCCGGGAGTGCCGGCAGAAATGAAAACCTTTACAGACATTTACTATGGCCATAGTAAATGTCTAACCGTATCCGAACGAACGAACGAACATTTACTATGGCCATAGTAAATGTCTAACCGTATCCGAACGAAAATAAATTAACATTTCGAGGGTAGACTTATAAGTAGCCAGTCATCCCGTGACCACGGCAGCTGTAAAGGTGCCGCAACGTCGGGAAAATCAAAAAACCCCTAAAAACCTAAAAATACGGACAATTACAACTTAGTTCGCGGAAATATAGCGCGTTTGATATCCGTAAAAGTTGTTTTATTTCAAGTATCAGAACAGTTTCCGCTTGATCACTTACTATGCCCTTACCACTAACCCAAAGCGTAAGATCGCAACCGAGATGCAGATTTAATTAACTATGTCCAGATAAGGTTTTATTGATGAATTGCCTGTTTCCAGCAACCATATTTGCAACCATTTTGAAGAGGAATATTGCATACACAATTTTAATGAACATGACAAAAATCATGAAACCTGAAAAGTTCTACTTATAATGTATGTCATGTACTAAGTCTGCCTTCTACGCCAAAGGTCCTGGGTTCGATCCCCGGACAAGAAATATTTGTGTGCATGAACATGTCTATTTGTCTTGGTCTGGGTGTTTATTATTTATATTATTAAGTATGTATTTACAAAAATTATTATAAGTATGTTTATCCGTTATCTAGTATCCATAACACAAGTTCTTCATGAAACTTAACGTGGGCTAGATAATTGGTGTGTTGTACGCAACTATTTATTTATTTAATTAAATGACAACAATATAACAATCCGCGGGAAAAATACGGAAAGGATCGCAACTTACCGATTTTTCTTTAGAAATTATTGAATGTTTTTTTTTTATCTGTGACCAAGAGTCAAGACTACACACATTCACAATTTGATGATTTGCCATGTTTTACTAATGAGTAAGACAAAAGACACGAAAAAGCACGGAAATTAAAGATATAGCTATTACATTATATTTGAATGAGTGCACAATATCACATAATTCCAATTTCGAATGTTTTCTTGGTGCTAAGGATACATATAGCCAAATTTATATTTTTTATTGAAGTAAAGTCTATTTGAAGTGTCAATTTTATAGTTAAAACCTCCTTGGACCAGGCAGTTATGCATGTACTGAACAGCCCTTTTTTGAAAGAAGGTTTTGTTGACAATTTGGCGTTACAAATTTAAATGCTATCATAATTACCCAAGGGAAGTTCCATACAACATTAGCACCCTCCGGGCATTAATAGCTTACTTTCAAATTTGGAATACTTGATATTTAATACGTGCTACAGATGCAGGTGGTGTATAAAATATTTAACGCATGTAACTCTGCTCTATATAACTTTTTTCTTAGTACGGTTAGTAAATTAACATATTCCTCAAACGCTATAATTACAGAACTATTACCAGCTTAATGCTTCCGTAGAAAGTAGAAGGCGATTGAATTAAACCACTGAATTTTAATATAAAATTCATTGTAAATCATCCATCATCAAAGTAATATACTTTAATTGCATATCTGTTCTCAAGACCGTGGTTATTGTTTCATAGTTATCTAATAGGTTTTTACCGTGAGAAATTACAACGGCCATCAGTCAAAAATTTTCACAGCTTACATCACTTTTTGACAATTGTTTACAAACGAGGACGAGCCGTCAAGGAGATTTCTCAACGCCTCAAGACAATAGTTGCCTTGTCGACAATTTGGGTTAGTGTGGTTCACTCAACTCACGACCGCACTCCTGTAGGATACACAATACGCACTCCATCCATAAAACGTAGTATGTCAACACTGAGATCGGTTACACCACTCTGTTCGTCATCCATTTCTTTTCATCCTTTACCGTCAACGTTGTAAGTTAAATCAGAAGCTTCATTGGAATTTATACCGCGTTTTTAGTTTTGATGCTGCTTTGATTTTAGTGCAACGAAATTTGATACCTCGGAACCTCATGTGGTTTACTCAACAAACACAATATGAAGTGACTATTGACTATTCCTGTTCCCAGGCAGTTGTTTTTTTGTTTAATTTTGCGTTTTCTATATAGAGGATGAGTTTTAAATTACTTAAGGGCGTTGGATTGTTTTGCGTCCGTTGTTACTAAGTAGGAAATAATAAGTCCTTGGAAGTTCGGCTCGGGTTACTTATCTTTATTAATTTGATTGACGGTTGATCGAGAGTTTCCGTTTTCGCCATTATTGCTCGGCGAGTTGAAAGGTTCTGTTTAATTTAGTTTAAGATAATTTTGTCTGTTTAGAGTTACTGTTAACTTTTGTTTGTCAATCAAATAGATTATACCAATGAAATTAATTGTATGGGGATAAATAAAAATAAACTTAAAGGTTTATGTACTTTTATGACTTAAATTTCTAAATGCTACTGCATTACAATGGTTTCGACCTCGATTTTAATTTAGCGCAAGATTTATGTTGCGGTAATGATGATTATTTTTTTATTTGCTCCAATTTTAGTAAATTCCCATTTATCGTTATTATTCTGAATAACTTATATTTTGTTGTAGTCTGTTACTAATAATTACCAAATACCTGCGATATGTTCACAGCCAAATACACATTCCGGGCACATTTGTCTAAAACAAACGACAAGCTATGAAAATTTATCTTCGAAAATCTCACATAATTGTCATCCAAAAGCATTTTGTCCAATTTACGAGATCCTTATTTATAGCGGTGGTCGCGGCTTTGACGCGGTCGTGTAGTCATGCGCGTAAATTACTTCACTTTAATGAACGTTTGCATATTTTGACGTTAAGTGAACGTGAATGTCCTTATATACCGTGTGGGACCTAGAACCGGGGAAAATAGAGACTCTCTAGAGTATTGTTGAGAGGACTAATCTGTGATCCGGATCCGGTCTTTCTCTCGCCGAGCCCAAGCAGAATGTGAGTGCTATGTTAATGTCCGTGTCTTATATTTTAATAATAAACGAGTCTACATTATAAAGTGGTATTAATTGACACCCTCAAGTACGCTATAAGTATTAGTATTTATTCTGAAAAGATTGCAGTTAATCAAAACCCATGCATTACTCACAATAAGAATTTAAAGTTACGATTCATAATCAGTGTATAATTGCAAAACGATATTATCGCTAGCGTTGCGAACTTATCGTGGTACAGGGTCAATAAAAAAACTTACCGCAAAACATCATGACATCACTATCTATTAGAAAATTTACCTTTAACTCTTTGAATAGCAATAGCCCCCACTACATCCTACAGCATAAAATCTCAGTTTCAAATTAATTAAAATCTGTAGTTTATTATTAAATATCACAATGACAGCTATCTGTTTACAAATTTATCAATCATGCGTGACACGTTATTTCAATAAATACCAAGTATACTCTTTGTACTAAGTAGATTCTGCCATGGAATTATGAAGTACTAGTACGTAGTACCTATTAATTCCATGGATTCTACGATTTTTACATTATGATCTTTTTAAAAAGAAGATTAAAGTGTAAAAAGAGTGTAAAATTAAAATAACAGTTTTGATAAGTAAAGTCAGAATATTATCATAGAATATTCTTTGGTTTCAGTTTAAATAATTTTAATTTAATTGATTTGAATTTATTTACACAATTTGTAATTGGCTTTGAGTGCAAAAAAAACACTCCAGTAAAAAACATGTGAATACAAACCTAGTGGATTCTTGAAGTGCGATAGTAAGACAGTATTATTTTTCTATCAGCCAACACATAAATTGTCAAAAAGTCGTTCCAAGTAGCTCCGAAAGAGTTGAGCGGAACTGTTGTTTGCATAACATTGAATTAAGTTTGTTAGAAAAAAACAAAAAATAAAGTTTTGATTTTTATTAGTTGGGAACATAATGATTCAATTACTAGTGACCTATAGAGCCTCCGTTTCAATATTATCCCCGCTTCTAGGCCTCACACTGTGGTGGGAGGGGATCTCTCCCTACCCAGCGTCGTCAGTAAGATGCTGGGTAGTGACAGATCGTGGCAGGCGGCAGTCTCCTTCTGCGAGGATGTGATCCATCAGAAGGAGACAGCGGAGAGGGCTCGCGAGCAAGACGCTCATGCGGCTCGTATCCGCCGCAGGCGGTTAAGGGGAAGGAGGCGTCGGTATGATCGACTCATTCCCCTATAGTGAAACCACGCTGGCGTTGGTGGGTGTGCCAACGCTGGCCTTGCACGGTTTCCACCGTCTGGGAAGATGGCTAAACTTGCTCGGCCATCTTTCAGCCGCGAGGGGGCCCGGGTAATCAGGCCACGGCCGCCTGGTCTTAGGGGTGATTGCGAACCCTACCCCCCGTGACCAATAGCGGCCTGGAGGGCAAGTACTAGGAGTTTTAGTTTTAGTTGGTAGTACCCTAGGGAGTGCGTGGCCTATATATTTGTATAGGCCGTGTACTCCAGGTGAGTCCAACATTTCGAATCGCCCCTACACCTGGGGGCGAGGGATGCGTAAAAGCATTTCTCCTAGTATAAAAAAAAAAAAAAAAAAAAAAAAAAAAAAAAAGGCCTCACACTGTATGTAAGTGCTGTTCAGATCACTAAATACTATACTTGTAGCTTGAATGAAGGCTTTTATGGTTCTGATGAATGTATTGCAATTAATTTCTATGAAAAATGGGACGCAAGATATGAGAAATGAGAGATTTAAAAATAAATATAAATATTCCCATACAATCACACCAATTATCTAGCCCACGTTAAGTATCATGAAGAACTTGTGTAATGGATACTAGTTAACGGATAAACATACTTATATACTTTTTTTTTGTAAATACATACATAATATACATACTAAACATCCAGACCACAAATATTTGTCTTGTCCGGGGATCGAACCCGGGACCTCTGGCGCAGAAGGTGGGGTTAGTACCCCTGCGCCAAACAGGTCAAATGACAGTTCAATGACAGTTGTCAACCCGGTACTTCTAAACGCGGAATGCGGACTTGAAGTTGAATGAAAAGGAAAGAAAACACTTCACAATTATGTAGGTACAGACGGATTTTTTTATTTAATACAGTAATTCGACATGGTAACAATGTCATTTTGTAAAAAAATGCTGCATTAAAATGTAGCTATAATATTGAATTTGTGTAAGTACGAGAATGAAATCAAATTACTGAACTGTCACTGGATCTCAGCAAATCATTACGAAAAACAGTTAAAATCTTATTTGCCCGCCTGTCATCCATTGGATGTTGATATTTTCGGTAATGGGTTGGTCAAATTTAAGAAAAATTTCAAATTATCGTTTGAATTTGTGTAGGTGACACAAATGTAAACGATAATTTTCGCTTGTTTCACTCAATTATTGTATAAGTAAGTTGATAATTTGATGCACATGTTTAATTTTTTTATTCTTTTTTTTTAATATTTAATGTATTTTTTGTGATTACTTTTTTTACCAAATGAATCTAATTCCAATAATTTTATTATTTTGATTTTGTATTAATTAAATTATTTTGATTTAAATTTTTAGTCACAGAAATCTCTTATTTTGCACATCCTGTGTTCCGTTTTACGTAGGTATTTTATTTTATTTATTTTTTATTTTTTAAGAAAAGGACAGTTTACAAGACTCACACTTATACATAAGTGAAAAACATGATCGGGTACAAGACACGTAGTGTGGCCTTAGTTACAAACTGCCACGGCATGTTAGGTTCACAAAAAGCAGTATATGAAACAGTTCATGAAAATCAAAAAGTTATATAAACAAGTTATACAAACAAAAAAAAGTTATTTATTGCAATACCTACATCGGAATTTTAAAAGATAAAGCAATGACAAATTTTGATCATTTGTAACTAACTTTCCTGCGTTTCGGTGATGCTATTAAAATATATATATATATTATACAAAATGTTATACCACATGTTGTTACAAATAAAGATTTTGATTGAGTGATTGATTGAATATTTTTTTTCATCTTTACGTTCCTTGTCTATTTATATAGTTGTATTATCATGTGGCGTGATTTTGAAAAATGGTTAAAATGGCGGGCCGGTGAAGAGGCCAACAGGTTCAAACCCCTTTCAATTAGTATAGGACTAAATTATTAGCGCCCGGAATTTATTGATTTTGCGCAACGTAAAGCAAGCATTAACTTATATTTAGGTGAGCTCCCTTATCTCACGATAAGCTTTAAGCCTGAGGTAGTCAGATCGCATCAGCTGATGCACTGATAATGTGTCCCGCGGGGAGTTGTGAGATCTGATAACGGTCCCAAATACATATAAATTGTAAGACAGAACCTCCCTTACCGTCAACTGCCACTGTAGTCTAGTGGTTATAAAAACGGAACCAGATCCAGAGGTTCCGAGTCCATTTTCCAGTGGGGTACATTTTGTGTTTCGGTTTGGTTGGTGTAAGGACTTGTTTCTAACACCCATATTCTAAGTCGTTCCTCCAAAACTTACTCGTCCTCGACTTAACGAAACCTCACTGAAAACCTCTTCGAAATACTCCACGAAATCGGTATTCTAAGTCGTAACTCTATAAATTATTACACTCAAGTGAGGAATAATTTGTGTGGGGGAGATTTTTTGCAACTATGAATACCAAATTTGTCGAATGAGTTTGAGTGGAGTGTAAAAAAATTTGGAGGAACGACTTAGAATATGGGGGTAAGTCCATCTGGCTAGTTACGATCATGTCATCTAAGTCTGTCACCATAGCAACAATCTTAGACCTATTAAATGCCAGTTTAGTAGTTTAGGGTTCTGGGAGAAATTAGATTCCACCTTCAGCTTGATCATTTTATTTATTTATTTAGAAACTCAACAGCTTTACAAAATCAATTAATGTATCTTATCATTATTAGACTCTTAAGTTAATTACAGAGTTTAGTGGCATTTTTAGAGGCTATACCGAAAGAAAACTATAGTAAAAATCTAAATTATCTAAACAATGACAAATTGCAAATGAATTTTATTTTTACTTTAATTTGACATGTATGCTTATAGAATTTATGATCATGATAGCATGATAACAAACCTATCTAAAATTAACTTATAAATTAATTGATAACTTCAGTTCCAATTTTGATTTGAAAGATAGGTACAAACTGACCGACTAATCAACACTAACAGTATACAGACTTGATTGTTTTTTTTTAAAAAAAAGGTTATATAGTTAGCAAAAAAAAAAGTTTATAAAGCTACTTAAACTGTTGTATATTTTAAACATTTAGAAAGAAAGAAAGGAATTACATCAAATCGCCATGGATGGCTAGCCATTCATATGTTCAATAGTTTGATGCAACTCCCTTTTTAGTGCTCTTTTACTAAGATGAAACTGCATTTTGAATAGAAGCTGACTTAAGATTCTGCCATATCTTACGTTTACTGTGGCGGTATGGAGGCGTGGACTCAAATTTGCAACGTAATCGAGTGAAATATTCACCCGTTCGTCTTATTGATTACATCTGAGTTGGCTCAGTTAGGCTGTTATGCTAATTTTATGTATGTGATAAAATAAAATGGAGGGTACTCGGCTGTTTAAGTTCCTTGTTCTTGCAACTCAAAAATCTTTAAGACTAACTACTGATATAGTTAAAATCCAAATATATTATTATTTTCCTAATTTTTACATAACCATGATAATTGCACCATGCAATTGTTTTGTGAATAAAATATATTATATAAAGCACTATGTTACCAGCATCCTTTACTGAATTAACTCGGCCACAAGTGAATTCTCAGGCTGGAACCGAACCAGCGACCTTTGGAAATCCGGTCCAATGCTCTAACCGCTGAGCTACCGAGACTTGCGAACCACCGTCGAAATTCTCCAATACTTTTATATTTTTAATACGCTGTAGGCCAGCGTTGTTACATCAATGCTAGGAAATATCCTTGCATTCGAAAGAAACATCTTTTCAGGTGTTTAACGATCGATTAAGATGCAACTGCCAATAATTTATGATTTTGTAATTTTTGCATTTTTCAATGCTATTTTTATAGAAATGCAAAAAAATGCAAAAATTACAAAATGGCCGAGTTAATTTTTAATAATATTTTTCTATTTAAAATTTACCATAAGTATAAAAATAGCATTGAAAAATGCAAAAATTACAAAATCATAAATCCTTTACTGACTTATGCAATTTGAAATAATCTAGACATATTTTAAATATTTGAACTGTATACACAATCTTTTGAATAACCCGAAAAATTATATAAAGAAGGTGAAGGTTTTGTAAAATGCCCAAACTTATTAAGTAGGACTTCCCTTATTTTTCCAAAAAACAAAATAGGTCGAATTGGTTCCCAAAAATAAATAAATACGCATAAGGTTCATTTCCGTGTGTCACTAATTCATGTTGCGGTATTTTTGCTCCGTCCTTTCGTTTATTTAAAAGGGATTAATTTTTGTCACCGTCGGCCTCCGGACGGAGGTCACCGATGGTCTAATAAGGAGTATGACTGATGTTGGGTTTGCAGCTGAAATGGATTTTGGGATATTTTTGTTGTAGAATTGAAAATATTTTTTACCGTGTGCGCGCTTGTCCGGGTTTTGAGAACGAATGTTTTGTTAAATCTAGTAAGAATTATGTGTTAAACTGTTGAGAAAATAGGGTTAGTTTACTAAAATAATTTTTTTTACGATGTAAGAGAATTACATACGATATAGTTTTCATATTTTCCTTCTCTTACAGTAATCAAAATCTGTGTTAGGTATATTTCCTTCAAAAAGTGCATACCTATGTATATGAGTACAGCGATGCTTAAAAATTATAACTTAAAAAACCGTTATTTTTTTTATTTAAAGCCTAAAATAGGAAACGAGGCTTAGGTTGTAGCGGGGCTCCTGGTCCAGCAGCACTACAGTCGCCGGGACGTCGGAACCGCAGCACTCATTTAGTAATTAGGAAAATGAAAATAAAATACCGCTCTACAGGCGACTTGTTTTATTTGTAGTAATTAGAAGTAAGGAACTGTAACAAAATGAAAATACATGGATATAGCAAAAGTCCTAGTTATAAATAATCTAAACAATGAGTAAGAAAGTAGGTATTATGCTTACCACGATACACGGGTTCCTGAAATATTAGTAATAATTATGAAGGGACAGCTTCCTTCATCCACAACTTTAAATACTTAAATATGGTTCTGTTAAATTAGCTCTGTTCAGCTTGACGGTTTTTGTAAGATTAAGTCAAAATGAGCTGAACAGGAATAGTGGAACGGAGAAAATTTGAATTTAGACAGAACAGATAAAAAAAATATAATTTGATTTCCATAGGTGAAACTACGGAGTTTCCAGCCATTATGGAAGTTTTATCCATCCATAAGGCTGGAACGAAATGGCATCGTTACAAGGTTATGGCTTCAGCCACTGTTTCATTCAAAATACTATAATACTTACGAATAGTCACGCACCAAACTGTAAAAATAATATTTAAAATAAAAATGTCGTGAATATAAGTAACTTTACACTAACATACGAATAAGCAATAAATATCTCCTAAAGTGACATTACCTGTAATATTCCACCATTCAAAACATAAATACAAGCAATAAAAGATCAAAGTATCTTTAAGAACAGCAGCCATCCCACTAAATCCTAAAAGAACTATCTTAAATCTCAAATGACAGCAAAAAGGTGGGTATCATAAATCATAATTACTTGCACGCTCACACGTGTACCCGATATATATTAATTAATAATTTCATGGGGTATATTTCTTCCGTAATTAGGGCCATACTGTGCTACCATCTGTCTCCAATTACTCTACGCTTGTAACGACCGTGAGAAGTCGTTTGTGGCATATTTTTGTTTTTTTACTAACTTTCGTATCATCAGTCAAAATGCTGATGAAATGGAAGTATTTTTCATATAAACTTTGCTATTGATTGAAGGTTAGGCACCAAATAACGATTGCTTTTGGTTTTCCAATTCTATACTTTTCTGAGTAAGTTACCATAGTTACAGTTAAAATAAATGTTGATCTCTAACTTAAGTTTAGTTTATACTTAAGTAACGTATATCAAAATGATAATAATATTAGAAATTGTATTTTAAAACCTTTTTTCCGTGTCGACTATTGCTTTTTTTCAAAGCTATTTAATTTTTCATGCAATAAAAAATAATTTCTGTTTTGTTGCGAATTCCAGTTTATGGGCAGAGTAACACGAAAACAAAAAAGAAACGCATACTGAAAGTACAGAAAATATCTCTACAATAACTACTTTTACAGAGTCAATTTAAAAACAATTTTGTAAAATAATAAATGTGTATTGGAGATGTGAGCAGAATATCACACATTTGGACTTTCGGTGGTTTAAAAACGACACTGCAATGTGCGGCAATGGGACGAACCCGCGGGGAATTTAACGCAAAAATACATAAATATATTTGGGCTGGAATTAAATTACTTTTCGTTTTAAATATTATTTCAAATACTTATTATGTTGACATTGGCAAAAGAAAAGTCTTTATTTGTAAATTAAATGTGAATGCGATATAGTATTAACTCTTATTACCAACCTTAATATATATATATGCAAAAATTTTAACACGCTTGAAACTTTCGCACGTTGTTAATAATTATTATATTTATTCTTGTGTTCATTCCTTAAATAAATTGTTGTAAAAAAGATAAAGATAACAAAGTACCATTCAAGTAATAAAAAAAATTAACTCACTTTTCTGTCGACTATACCAATAACAAAAAAAAAAGGCCTTAACCTAACACACAAAAAGCAATAGCGGCCAATGAGACCGTAAAAATCGTTTCCCCCGCCTATTAAAAAGTCACCATTTCATCCCTGTCATTAATAAATAAATACAACGGGAGGTTGCGTTGATTTTTCCCCCAAAACCCTCGTCAATTTTGTCAGGAAACGTGCGGTCGAAAATAAAATTTTGCGACAAAGAAAAAAGAACTTGTTTTTTTGCCAAAAGTAAGTACGTACGTACCGACTTAATTAGGTAAACAGATTCATGAAATTTGTTGCTAAAATTTGTCTAGTAAAATAAAACTAGACAAATTTTAGCAACTATTATATTACTATATATTTTAGCTTTTAGTTGGTGGTAGGACTTGTTCTAAGTCCGTCTGGCTAGCTACCACCATCTTACTAATGTTTTCAGCATTGTTGTGTTCCGGCAGTTAGAGATAAGATAGCCAGTTCCTCAGTGATTGAGGATTTCGGGAGAAGCTCGTTTCCATCTTTAGCCTTATCAATACTTATCATCAGGTATGATGAAGGCTAAGAGTCTCCCCGTCGTTCATAAAAAAAAAAACAATGAAGGCGTTAGAAGTTGAAGCTAATAAGAACCGAGTTCATTAACTGTTAATGTTATTTATGTGAACAAAGGGGAGACTCTTAGCCTTCATCATACCGGATGTTAAGTATTGATAAGGCTGAAGATGGAAGCGAGCCTCTCCCGGAATCCTCAACCGCTGAGGCACTTGCTATCTTATCTCTAACTGCCAGAACACAACAATTCTGAAAACATTATTGTGATGGCGTCAGACTTAGATAATATAGTAGTAGCTAACCATGCGGACTTAATACAAGTCCTACCACCAACCAAACCGAATATAATATGTACCCCCGCTAGGAATCGAACACTGATACCAATGGTTATTACCACTAGACCACAGAGGCGGTCAAAATATCATTTTATTCCTTTGAACTTCAAAAATACGACTGAAATGCAATGACAATTAAAAGACGTTTAGCGTCTGTCGAATATTTTTAGAGGAGATAAAGGAGGTTTGCTTAAAGGTTTACTATAAAAGCGAAGGACTCTGGGATAATCTGAGGTCCTAATGTCAGCTGTCATTACATCATGAAGTTATATTGTCAATCGCGAGTACAACCTGTGCGCTGTGTTTATTTTCAGGTGATTTTCACGCTGCTAATGAATAATTGCATACAATCACACCAATTATCTAGCCCACTTTAAGTTTCATTAAGATCTTGTGTTATGGAGAATAATAGATAAACATACTTACATACTTTTTTTTGTAATTACATACATAATATACATATTACAAGACAAATAATGTCTTTTTGTCTTGTAATATGTATTAATAATGTATATGCAAATGTTTGTCTTGTCCGGGGATCGAACCCGGGACCTCTGGCGCAGAAGGCGGGTATAGTACCCCTGCGCCAAACAGGTCGTCTGGCCAAACTACTCTTGAATCTCTCGCGAAACTATGTCTGGAATGGGTGGAATGAAAATGAATTATAATAATGATAGGATAAGATTTTAATAAAATCAAATTACTTAATTTTACTTAGTTTTAAATTGAGTGATAAGGCCTCTGAATAAATGTCGAAGCGTCGGGAAATCCAAGAAGCAATTGATTTCAAGCTAAGTAGAAGTTGTTTTTTTGAATAAATAGCGCGCACGCGCCACATTTGCGCAAAAAAAATAATGTGCTCATTTCTACTAGATATAGTACTAACCTCGTTGTTGTTATACTATCCCAAGTATCGTATCTCAAGATCCGCAGTACAAAAGTACATAAAAAAACCGGCAGGAACGAGTCCAAGGCGCTGCTCCAATAAATCTGTTGGCCAATAAACGGGGATCCGACTCCGAAGGTGCAGCAATTAAATCCCGGGGGATTAAATGGACTCCATCCATTTGTGGCCGCGACTGCTTGAAGGACCGCAAGTAAGGAGCGGACGGGTTAGTTTCAAACTGTAACCTGTGCTGATTTTAACTTTTTTTGTCCCATTTTTAGGTACAGGCAACAGAACTTCAGGTTGTAAAATCTGACGTGCTGTTGTGCAGGTACCTATATCATAAAAAGCAGTAGCCGCCATTTTGAAGGCTACTAATAAGATTACCATTTTTATGTATGTTTACCTACCGGTTGCTCGAGAACCTCTGAACCTGTTGAAATGATAATTCAAACGATTTAACATCGTGGTCGTTCAAAAGTACGTCCAAATTTTTTTTAAATTTTGAAACTTGTTAAATATTTTTCAGGCAAACTTGAAAAAACTGTCTATTTTTAGGTTTGAAACAAACCCGTTCATTTCGGTTTGACCCAAACAAGTAGTAAGAAAGGACTTTAAAAATTGAGAAATTAAAAACTTTCTAAGAAAAAATTAAAACATAAAAAAAAGCCTTTTTGAGTAGGTGCCAGCCAAAGCAAGAAGTACAGAAGTGCAATGTACTCGTAAAATTTAAAGAATGCACCATCGATGCCTTGGGTGGCACCGACTCCAAAAGGCTTTTTAATTTTTGAAGTCGGTTGCTTCATGTTTAGAATGGCCTAAAAATAAAATCACACTTTTAACAATCATAAACAAAAAGAATAACCTGCCAAGGTGCCAACAGAAAATCATATTGTTCTACTAGCTTCTGCACGCAGTTTCACCCGCGTGGTTCCCGTTCCCGTGGGAATATCGGGATAAAAAGTAATCTATGTTACTCTCCGGCCTTTCAACTAAATGTATACCAAAAATCAAGTTGATTGATTGCTTAGTTAAAGCGTGGATCAAAGTCAAACAAACACACTTTCGCATTTATAATATCAGTTAGGATTAATTTTGATAATAATATTGCTACAAATATAAAAAAAACTAGTTTGGATCACAGATAGCGCGAATAAGTCTATGCAAAACCGCTAGTCGCACATCTCTTCTCGCTAAATTCGTAGGATGCCTTAATAGTGTTAAACAAAAAATAAATGCAGTCAAATTGATAACCCGCACTTTTTTAAATTCGGTAAAGATTCAATGATATTGTTTGACATGCCAATGCTTGTCTAAAATGCGTTCTGAACCAACAATAGCATTTAAATAATAAAAACATTTTATAAAAAAAAATCAAACCGATTTCAAAAAGTAAAAAAATAAAACTTTTGGAGTCGGTGCCAGCCAAGGCATTCTACATTGCACTTCTATAAACTATATTTTTTTTTTGCCTTAGCTAGCTAGCACCGACTCCAAAAGTTTTATTTTTTACTTTTTGATGTCGGTTTGATTTTTTTTTATAAAATGTTTTTATTTCAGATTTTTTAGTTACATCATGTGCCGTTACTTACACTAAAAATCAGCCCATACACAACCATGATATCATCTAGGTAAACGACTACTTGCCAAAACGTGTATGATATTTTTCAGGATTCTGAAAAAACTACTGGCCAAATCTCTGTAAAAATTATATGAGACCACACATAAACCATTTTCTTTCAGATAAAAAAAGAATTATAAAAAGTTTCATCAAAATCCGCTCAGTAGTTATTGCGTGAAACTTCAGCTCGAACAAGAATCTAACAATTACCTGGATGATATAATTGTTCCAAGACATTAGGCCCCATATCTCCGAAGATTATCATCGGATCTCAATGAGACTTATATGGGACCAAATTGACAGTGTACCCGATCGAACAAAAAAACAACTATTAAAATCGGATCACCAACACCGGAGTAATCGGTATACATACAACAGACAAAAAAAAAATACGCGTTGAATTGAGTACCTCCCTCCTTTTTTGTTGAAGTCGGTAAAAAACATCCTCTTCCTCCCATGGCGTGTACCAAACGTCCTCACGATGTCCAATGGTTAAGTAATTGATGCTTTCGTGTGACTTTCTTACGCCCGACGGCTACTGAGCAAAATAAACTACCCCTTTGCTTCTGCACTCATTGGCTGTGATTAGTTACACACAATAAAGAAGCTTTAATCCATTGAAACTGTGATAAGATATGTGATAAATATTAAACAAGAAAATATACTAGAAAAAAAACAACTTGTCTCATGTCGCCCTGACGGGATTCGATCCCGCATCATTGGGAGTCCGGCCCAATGCTCTAACCAATTATGCTGCAGAGACTTTCTTGTATATTCACCTTTCTACGCTGTTGCCTACCGTCGTGTCATCAATGAGAGGAATATCCTCGCATTCGATAGATTTTTACAAATGTTGGACTACTGATTAAGATGAAACAGCCATCTAATTATAACTTTTTAATACATAACATAAAAATAGCATTGTAAATGCTGTAAATTGCAAAATTAAAAAGGTCTCTGTAGCATAATAAAATTGGTTAGTGCACGGACTCCCAAGGATGTGGGTTCGAATCCCGTCAGGGCGACATGAGACAAGTTGCTTTTTTCTAGTATATTTTTTTGTTTAATAATTATCACATAAAAAAAGCATTGTGAAAAGCAAAATTAAAAAGTTATAATGTGATATAGTTGTTGCTTTTCATCATCATGATGATAATTTTTAACGTCCCCGTGCTGGAGCACTGGCTTTTCTTATGAATGGATGGAATATGGATTTTCTTATCATTTCATCATTTTGGTTTTAAGCATGTCACTCACGCATTGAATACACATAAAAAAAAGATTAAAAAATAAAGAAAGATGTATATAATAATTTCATATTTTGCAGATTGTATTTAGGCAAAGATAAATAACTTTAATTAATCTTTTATAACAAAAGACCCAGCGCATGGCTACAAATGGGACCTTATCGTGATTGATACGAGTTGTCAGCCTCTGCGTCGACGCATGCTAATTTATGCAAAACCTTACGCGAAAGATGCAGCCGATTATGAACCTTAAGCCTTTACACTTAGAGTCGAAAATGACAATAGTTATGGCGTTGTGGGCAGTAATCTAAATGCTGTAGTCCCTGTTAATGTTACAGTTAAGTATGCAGAGAGGTTCTTAATTTTCATTGTTCCTATCTTATTTGTTGTTTATTGGAACGGGATCGTTAGTTATTATGACTAACTTGTAATTAAAACACTGGTTTCACACCTAAACACACTAATTAAGGTAAATTGTTGTTAGGACTAACTTATCAACTGATTAACCGAACAACTGATTGCAATAAATATTATTTCATTTCAGTGATTTACTTGAAGATTAAAGGGACATATAGATGTTTTAAAACCAGAATTATCTAAACTTTGGTGCCATAGGCTCTAAAAACCCACGACGGTTAAAACGTAATTGAAAAATGATAAAATAATATAAAAACCTCCGACTTAATTATCAGTCGGGAGCTGCCCTTCCGTTTTCGTACCGTCGTTGGTAAAAATCCATCCACTCTTAAAACTTGAGACAATTTGAGACTCGAGAATTTATACAGTAAAATTATCCTGATATTCAATTTTAAAGATATTTGATTGCATTAAATTAAATCGAGGGCAGAAGATGTCGCGGACACAGACCAGATCAAAACTTTTACACGCTCCAGAATTATCGAATGCTCTAACTCCTCTAAACAAGGAAATACATTATAACTTTTTAATTTTGCATTTAACAATGAAATTTTTATGTGATAAATATTAAACAAGTGCCGCGTGGTGACGGCCTAAGAATACAAGTGTCACCACTCCCTTACATTCCTGGGATGTCGTAAAAGTCGACTAAGAGGCTCGACGTATTGAACACCTGTGCGAGAGAAGGAAAACTTGAAACAAACCCTCTACCAACCCGTCTGGCCAGCGTGGTAGCAGTGGCTAATAGCCTGCTATGAACGCCACAATAGGCGTGAGCTAGGAGAGGCCAATGTCCAGCAGTGGGCGTCCACAGGCTGATGATGATGATGATGATGATGATGATTTATCACAAGGAAATACATGGCGACGCATCACGGGAGCAGCGGCGGTGCAGGAACCATCGACAGAGGCAAGACCACGATCACTCTGTCAAGAGACTAAGAAGAAGAGAGATTAAATTCCATTGGTAATAAATAAAACACAAACGTATGTGCCTACGTAAATAAACGTAACGGATGTGCTTCAAATTGCTTATGACACCATCTTCTACTACTATGATGTCATACACATCATTAATTAAACTATGCACACAAGATTAGGCCATACAAACATTACGGAATAATGTACCTGATACAAATCTGACCTAATTACTAGCTTATCTTAATACCTGTAACCTTATTAACCAATTTTTCATAAATTAAATCTTACTACACTACCTGTGGCTTTCACATTCGAATCTGAATCATATTAAAGATCTCCTTTGCCCTATGCCTTTGTATTTTACTTAAAATTCCTAAAATACGTATCTCCGAATATTACTACCGCGATGTCATAAAGACACATCCACACGAGAATGCTCGCGCACAATAAGGCGGCATTACACGAGAGCACACTCGGGTCATTAGACCGCAGCGTGTTAGACGCGACGGACTCACACCGCGACGGGCACTCAGCAATACACGTAGTGCTGTGCCAGTGGCATGTCGAGATTTCAGAATCAGAAAATTCGGTCGGAATAAAGAACTATGGTTAGAACCAGCAGGACACTAGAAAGAAATTAAAAGGAGCAAGTCATGCATTTCGTATTGAAAAGAATTGTCGCCGCGAAGGATAATCAGTCCTCGAGTCATTAGACTGCAAAGTGTTAGACGCGACGGACTCACACCGCGACAGGCACTCAGCATGTGGGGCGATGCGAGTGAACAATTAGCAATACTCGTAGTGATGTGACACTGAATTCTGACATGTTCTCGAGAGGTAAATGAATTTGGTTTAGACCCAGAATCAGTAAATTCAGTCGGAAGAAAGGTGTAATACCTCAAAACACAAGAAAGAAATGAGTAGAAGGAAATTCCGCATTTAGTACTAAAAGAAATGTCGCCTCGAAAATAAGCCCGTTATATTAAAAACACTATATCGATCATGTTCAGGCTTTTAGGTAGCTCGATGGATGGTTGCAGTGACGTCACTCTTCGTACCTAAATGTAGATTTCTCATTTAGATTTCTTTTATTGGATAACAACATCGATACATTCAAATTGCTTTAATATCGTTCAAGTTTAAGGTGGAAATCCATCGATGCTTGGTTGCGGTGACGGTGACGTCACTCAGCAGGATGTGTGACACGACGCTCTTGAGGTAATTGCCGCATTTCACACTGCATTCGCTTCTTATACCGATTCTGGAGACGGAAAATTATGGTGGGTTTGAGTAGGTCGAAGAATTTTCTGAACTTATTATAAGCTGAAGATTTTTTGAAGTAAACAGTCCTAGTACAGTCAACAGCACGTACGGCTTTACATTACGAAAACCGCCGTTATTACAAGCGACGTAAGGGTAAAACCGTATCTGCTGTTGACTGTACCTATCTGTAGCTTTAAAAATTAGAACAATATTATAACGAAGAGTGAAAATATATTTCAAATCAAACAAAGTCTACGTTACTACTTGCAGAATTTCAGAATTCGTTATTACAATTACAATATGATGAGTTATAAGGGATACATAAATTGATGTAAAATTGTGACTGAATATTAAAATAAGTAGGTACAAACAAATTAATCTTAAAATAACAAAAATATACATCTAATATTTTCTATAGAACACACAAGAAGTCCCAAATTCGAAGATAAAGTTAGCAATTATAACGCCATACACGAGTCACGTATTTACAGAATACGCCCATCCCATAAGTCTGACTCCGAATTTGTCGCGTCGTCGAATCTAATGAATTAGACCTACAAATGCTGGCAATCACAGGTGTTAATTAACTCCACGAAGTAAGTTGCTATGCTTCACCTGGAAATGGTTCTAACATTAATATTTGTAAAAGATACCTACATTTTTAGGGTTCCGTAGCTTAATGGCAAAAAACGGAACCCTTATAGATTCGTCATGTCTGTCTGTCCGACGTATGTCACAGCCACTTTATTCCAAAACTATGAGAATTACACAGTTGAAACTTGGTAGGTAGATGTATTCTGTAAGGGGGGTTCCCCATACATGGAACTGAAACTGAAAATATTTTTTTTCATCAAACCTATACGTGTGGGGTATCTTTAGATAGGGCTTTAAAAATTACATTGAGGTGCCTAAAAAGGTTTTTTCTCAAAGTCAACTGTTAGAATGATATACACTTTCAAAGTGGTAAACTGTGTGTCCCCCTATCTAACTTTTAAAATAAGAAAGTGAAAAATAAAAAAAAAAAATTATGCTGTAGATCTTTACAAAAACTTTCAACGAAAATTGGTTTGAACGAAATATATTTAGTAGTTTCAGAGCTATGGCACATTTTCCAAAACCGCAAATATAACTTTGTCCTTCATACAAACACAATAAAAAACAAAGTTACTTTTGAAGACGAAAAATTATAGTGGCATTTTGGGTAGGTGTATGTAATATAATAATAATAATAATATAAACTTTATTGCACACGATACAAAAACAAACACATACTAGAAAAGTGTAAAAATAATTATTTACTTTTTTCTACGGATAAACATACTTATATACTTTTTTTTGTAAATACATACATAATATACATATTGAACACCCAGCCAAGACAAATAGACACGTTCATGCATACAAATGTTTGTCTTGTCTGGGAATCGAACCCGGGACCTCTGGCGTTGAAGGCGGGCTTAAGTACCCCTGCGCGTGTAAGAAATATTTATTTATTTATTTAAAAAAAAGCTAATGTGTAGAATAGATAATTTCATGCCTTTAGTAATTCTGTATTAGATAGCTCAACTTCTGATAAGTCTTCAGCTACCCTTCTGATACCTTTACCCGTTTTGCAATATACTATAATACTTTAACTCGTGAAGACATAACAATCTCGAATCCAGAAACCTTTTAGCATTCCACTCCAAAGATTGAACTGGAAACGTATCCCGAAATACGAACCAATATGACTCGTATCAGAGAAATATTAAACATCTTAGAATAAACGCTAAAATATGAATCTCCCTTTATTGCCGACTTCAGTTCGGAATAAAAATATTTCAGGCCCTCACAGAGCTTCGGATCAGTGAGCTCGAAGGAATATTAGAATATTTCTATTGAAATCTTCAGGTCAGAATTGGAAAACACGGTTTTCCCTTGTAAGTTATCAATTTCTTGTGCGTAGACGATGTTTATGCAAATTTCGGAGGAGAAAATTGAAAGGGAATGGTTCATCTTAATGTTTTGGATTTTGGATAAACAGGTGGCTAATTATCTAATTTTAAAATCTATCAATTATGAAAGATAATCACATACTGAATGTCGTCAATATTTGACATTTGATAGGGATAGTGATCGGGACCCGTATTGAAAGAACGAAATTGAGTTGTCTAAGCAAAGGGAGACACGAAAATATCTTTCAAATATATGGAGAAGTGTCAAATGAAGTGTCATTTAAATCATTCGTTCCGAAAGGGATTGCGACTATAAATCACACAATTTCGTTAATCATTATGACAATCACAATACCTTTGAAAAGGATTGTGATAGATTTTGAAATTAAACAATTGGGGGGCAGATCGGTTTCAACGCCTACGATGTTTTGTTTGTACTATCAGAAGAAGTCAAAATGTCTTTGTATTTTCAACCATACAAAGTGTTTGACGATTTTATTGTCGTGAGCGCTACCAAGCTTACACTTGAAATTGTATGGTTTTAGCATCTATTTATATGATGTGATTTTGATATTATTCATATGTTAATATGTATATTATGTATGTATTTACATAAAAAAAGTATTTATGTACGTTTATCCGTTATCTAGTATCCATAAGACAAGTTCTTCGTAATACTTAACGTGGGCTAGATAATTGGTGAGTTTGTATGAAATTATTTAATTTTCACAGATACTCCTATAGTTTGTTGTTTTCCCGTCTGATTTGCAGAAATAAGTTTAATATTTTCAATTAAATTAAGGTCGATATTGAACATAATTGAATATTTATAGTTCAATAGTAATAAATATACAAATGTAATTTAATTCACGTACGTGTACATGCTGGTTATGTATTACTAATGAAACAAATATTGTTTCATTTTAAACATAGAAAACGTAAACATTGCATAAATATATGGAAATTCTTGCTTTTACATTTTGCAATAACGTATCTTTAAACACGGTTATGTCTACAATACATATCCTTACGTCTACTCGAGCAAAAAATGATCGGAAAAACAAAGCAGGTTGAAAAAACCGAAACACCTCTTTCGGCAAAAAATATTCCATCTATTACAATATCGCTTTTGCAATCTAATTTCCATCCATCGAACGATGTACGCCATTAAATCGGTATAACCCTCGATTTGAGCACCTAAGTTCTATAGGATAAAGTCGAAATCCGTTTGGAAATAGCCGATGAAGCTAATCCTCGTGGAATCCGATACAAAATAGCTTCATTTTTTTGAGGAAATTTTGTGAGAATCGAAGCCGCTTCTAAATATTGGATTAAGATGAAAACGTGACTCACAGTCGACTGCGCCGCCAATGTTTTGTGAAGAATTATTGTTTCCATTCAAATAAATTATTTCAGCTGTTTATTAAGGAAAAACGCATGTACGTAATGTACCTGAAAGTCGTATATTACATTTGTTTTTCTTTTAAAGTAATAATACTGATAATAACGAAGCGATGGCTGGTTCATGCGTCATGCTCGTGAACGGGTGCTGCCAGTGGGATGGGTCTGCTCTTGTCTGATTGTGTTAAAATGTGTTGAGATATTTATATTTTTGTTTCAATTTTATAAATTCTATGTTATTTATGATGTTTTGAATTGAGAACGTGGCACTGCTTGATCAGAATAAATAAAAATAAGTAATGTTCTCCAATTATTGTAATTAAGTATATGAAAGCCATTATTATTATTATTTTTAATTTACTTTAAATACGCTTTATGATTATGACCCAGCTGATGCGTCTTCCAGTAACATTGTAAGTTGCGTCTTATATTAATGCACTTTTATGTTTCTTTTTTTTTGTTTTTGCCATTGTATTTTTTATATTTATACACTTTAACATAAGTACCTGAAGTACGTCATGCTCACTCAAACGTTTCTTCGGCGGTGTCGTGTGAGGCGGGTCGTTACGTTCCCTAAAATATGGTTGAGCGAAGCGATGGCTGGTTCATGCGTCATGCTCGTGAACGGGTGCCGTCAGCGGAAATGGGTCTACTTCAGTCTGCTTGTCTTAACGTTGTGCTTAGAGATTAAATATTTTCATCTAAAATAAATTACTATCGACCTGTATGATGTACGTCACAACTTGCAGTACAGTAACCTTGTAATGCGAGAAATGTTAAATGTAAGTCCTTCCTTACGAGTTGAAAATTGTTTACGGTTAGGATAACCATAAAATGTAATATTATAATTAGTATTTTCTTTTGTGATGGAAATTGACCTTACTGATATGTTAAGCTCACTTTTCAATTTGACGACCCTGTATGAAATAAAACAGGGAGAAAAAAATAGCCCTTGACGAGTTTCTTGCCGGTTCTTCTCGTTACAAGGTCTCCCGCCGTAGGGTTTGTGAACCGATGGCGTAGCTTCTTTGACGTTCATAAGTGCTTATAACAGCCTAGACTGAATAAATGATATTGAATTTGAATTTGAATTTGAATTTGAATTACATTTGAAGTTAAAATAAATGTGAAGGTGAAGGTAAATATTAATTGTTAAGGCATTAATCGTCATCAGCCATTTTTAATGTCCCCACTGCTGGGGCACTGGCCTTCCTTATGGATGGATAAGGAAAACGGGCCATGACCCACCACGCGGGCCCAGTGCGGATTGGTGGGTATTAACGACTGCGAATGCAACCGGGGCCAACGGCTTAACGTGCCTTCCGAAGCACGGAGGAGCTCGAGATAATAAAATTTTGGTCACCCATCCCGTGACCGACCATTGCGAAAGTTGCTTAACCTCAACAATTGCAGGGCGAGTGCGCGAACCACTGCGCCAAGGGCTCCTCAAGGCATTAAAATGAGTATTTAAATTATATGTAAAACACTTAATAATATCTGAAGGTAAATTCACCACAGATAAGTAAATAAATAAATATAAATATTTCCATACAATCACACCAATTATCTAGCCCACGTTAAGTATCATGAAGTACTTGTGTTATGGATACTAGATAACGGATAAACATACTTATATACTTTTTTTTTGTAAATACATACATAATATACATATTAAACACCCAAACCAAGACAAATAGACATGTTCATGCACACAAATATTTGTCTTGTCCGGGGATCGAACCCGGGACCTCTGGCGCAGAAGGTGGGGTAAGTACCCCTGCGCCAAACAGGTCGTCAAGTGTATATATTCTTTGCCACTGACTTAATTGAGTGAGCAAAAATTATCTATAATACGGTTCACAATTTTATAGAGAAAGCAATATTTTTTTATTGGAATTAATTATAGGTAAGTATCAATATTTACACTATCATTTTATCTGAATGATTTCCTTTATTTTCTGCTTAGTCAAAGTCAAAAATATGTTTGTTAATGGTACCTAATAAAAGAAATACAGTGAAATAATAAGTTGACACTTCATGCTTTTGACGAAAGATTAGTGCGTTGCTGGATTTAAAAATATCCACTAACTCGACGACACATATAATAATATGGTTTCTTTTCTTGAAGAAATTACTTTGCAGAGACACATTATGTGTTTCACATGAAGTGCCAAATATAAAAAAACAGTGTTGAATATAAATATTGGTGTGTACATTTTTGATAAAATTTAAGTTTTTGCCATCAAGAATTTTATGAAACACAAATTGCGTCTATTGAACAACTTTTTCTAGGGATCATAGGCAGTCAAAGTCAAAATATTTTTAATCAAATTGACTTATGGTACATTTTTTAATATAAAAATATTGGAAAAAATCGAAGTAATAATTATAAAAATAGCATTGAAAAATGCTTTCGAATCGTCGAAAGATAAATGCTTTCGAATCGTAAATTTTTTTCTTCACAAGCCATTCAGTGATGCTTCACTGAATGGCTGGTGCTGTCCAGCTGCAGTTCCTGGAAATGTTCCTTATCTCTTGATTTTAACCGAGTTTCTGACATAATTACCAATGTTTAGAAGAACTATTTGTAACTTTATGCCATTTACCATAAAATTTGCTAATTGCCTGCTTAACAGGTGCTTTATTTATTCATCTAGCCGTCCTTACTAAAATCATCGTCACTTTTATCCTCCCATTTGTTTTGTTTTGAAAATTCTTTATTTCATAAATTGTATAACAATGTATAACGATAAAAACGAACATACAAATGCACTGGGTTACAATTACTTTTGCAGGCTGTAGACGCCTTTATAAGCTGTTAAGATGTTGACTTATGCTATTTAAATTATTACATTAAAACATTGAATCGGATATAAACAATCAATCAAGTTTATTGCGAAACAATCGTATACGATTCGCTTTATTCATAAACGGAGGGTAAGATTATTGCTTAACAATAAGCAAAGTTGTAACTACTTATACAGTGAATGAATAGAATACGCTGGCACAACCAGCGTACAGCGAGTGGCGAGAGCTACCACAACCCCCGCGCCTCCCATTAATGTTTTAGAAACGACATGTGACTGAAAAATGAAAATATGATTTGCCCAAACTACGTTTAGATACGATAAACAACTTGATGCGTATTTTTTAAAGTGGCATGCGTTTCAAACACTGGGCGTAAGTCAGATCTAGTTTGGTTTTACTATTTACTTCCAACATGCACAAATAAAACTAATAATAATGTAAGAGAAAATCGTAACAAACAATCGCAAATCGCCAATATCGCTTTACCGAAAGCGACAATTTCTATTGAACGCCAAAACAAATATAAAGGGTTTAGCAAGAGTCGCTAAGCCGAGTACAGTCGGCGTAATCATTTAATTAGCCGCAACAGAGTTAGCGGATCAACCGCTTCGGTAAAACTTTGCTCGTTGGCCGACAGTTTTGCGGCGACAGATTAGACGATCGTCTTTTATTTCGCTTTTGTTGTGTTTTGTTTTGATGGCGATTAATTGAGATGCCTTCTGTTGATAGAGTTTTGATAGGCGTCTATAAAATTAGTATCAACCGCTTCAGCAAAACTTTAGCCTTATCAATACTTAATATCAGTATGATGAAGGCTAAGCGTCTACTTGTTGTTCATAAAAAATACTTTGCTAGTTGGCCCACAGTTTTGCGGCGACAGATTAGGCGATTGTCTTCTAATTCACTTTTGTTGTGTTTTGTTTTGATGGCAATTAATTGAGATGCCATCTGTTGATAGAGTTTTGATGGGCGTCTTAAGTTAGTGTAAACTCGGAATACAATATTTTTGTTGAGTATTTCAATGCAGTTGTTTGGAGTAAGCGTAATTTATCAAAAAAAATATATGGAGAGTTTCTTTTGGTGTTAAGCATAACCTCATTGGGAATGCTATTTCTAGCCATGTTCTCATTCAATCAAAAAGATAAAAGCAAAATGAGATCGTTCTCTTCTCCATTTTAGTCCAACCAATTTCAATTCTATTCTCATACTCAACAGGAAAACCATTTCAAACTTCATCGGCTCGCTTCTTTTCGGAATCCTCAAACACAAGGGAACTGGCTATATTATCTCGATTGCCTGGACCTGATTTCTACTCAAAAATCTTTCGATTTTTAGGGTTCTGTACCTCGAAAGAAAAAACAGGGAACCCTTTTAAGATCACTTTGTTGTCCGTCTGTCCGTCTGTCTTCGATTATCTCTGGAACGCGTGAAGGTTTGAAATTAAGACTATATACTTAGGTCAACAGTCTGTTCAAGGTGTAAAAAATCAAAGTTTTAAATTAACATAAAAACTCTTTTTGGACCTTTGTTTTATTTCAATTAATAAGTGCGAGAAGAAACTTAAGATATGCTTATATGGTCTTTAGTTTTGGAAACTGAATTTCGGGGAAAACTCAAGAACGCGTGAAGGTATCGAGTTGAAATTATAACCAAACTAGAGGCCGGGCGCGGTTTCACCGGCGTGGTTCCCGTTCCCGTGGGAATTTTGGGATCAAAGCTATCCTATCTCTTAAGTTGGACCAGACTGCTCACGGTGTGCTAATTTAATTTAAAATCGTTTAAGTAGTTTAGGAGTCCATCGCGGACAAACATCGTGACAGGAGATTTATATATATTAAGATATTCATGTTAACAATCTCTCAAAGCTGTGAAAAAAACAAACTTGTAAATAGATATAAAAAAGATAGGGCCGTTTATGCTGCAAAAGCGTATATTTTGAAATTCTTAGGGGAATCAAAATTCACAGGATACTTTCTAGTGCTACTTCGTTGATCAGAACTATGAAATTTGGCAAGTAATATACAATATACAATACAGGAAAAAACCGGAAAACATATACATTTGTAATTAAATCATACAAGAATTGTTTTAAGTTTTGGAAACTAAATTTCCGGGAATAATTCGGAAAAAACTGCGAATCCTGAATTATCAATAATATTATGTAGGTACAGTAGAGCGCCAATTATCCGAACAAATTGAGGGTTATGGGTATTCGGAAAACCGGTTTATTCGGATAATCGAACTGTATACTAATATGTAAGAATATACCAATAAAACACATTAATTATAATACGAATCTTTTTTATTTATTACTCTGATCAGTAGCGTATTGTGCGCGCTGAGTCTCCTGAGTGAGTTGATCGAAGTTCGGATAATCGACGTTCTACTGTGCCTACAAATTTGTGCGGAACCCCTTAGTGGGCGAGTCCGACTCGTACTTGTCCGGTTTTTTATTTTATTTAAAAGCTTTCTTCATTGTTTTCCTTTTCCGCAAAGTTTGTTAACACTGTTGTTTTACTTCGAAATTGAAAGGTGTTAAACAATAAGACTAGATCAGACTAATATCACTTTCAGCGAACAAAAGATTACGACTTACTATCGAAGCATCCCCAAAAACCTGTAACCATCTCCCCTACAAGCAACGCCACGTCAATCACCTAGCTAATTGAATGAATGCTTGATCGAATTTCTTCTAGTCCCTTTCCCGAGGGAAATGAATAGTTTCCTGCCACAGAATAAAAAACTACTAGAAGGATCACTCCAGCCATACTCGAAAAAGTTAGATTACTCACTCGGGTTCCCACTGTATCTATTAGTCACTCAATTCAGGTTAGCAAAATTTGTGACGACTCGATAGGGACTTTGGCGCGTAGTACGCGTCCGAGTAAGGTATCAAATTAAAGGTACTCGAGTCTATTTGTTCCGAAAACAATAAAATATACAAAATGTTAAACGTGATGATCACAAACTGCAATTAAAGATTTTCGCATAATTTGGAATTTTTCGTCGATCGACGAACCCGAGTATCGGGTTGTAACCGCCCTAGTTAACTAATCTAAGTGTTAAAAATGAATTATGTATGTTTTGTCCATACGACGAACGAAAAACGCTTAACTTATCTTACCTATCCGAAGGGGTAGCACGAAAAGCTATCGTAATAGTATCGAGGACGTATCGAGGAAATACGCCAATATATAGGAAGAAGTAGTTCCGTTTACATCCGGTAGGAACATCGCTCAATATGTCACACATTTTTTTACTTCACTTCCTTGAAACTCTACTTCACTACGCGAAAGCTTCTCGTGCTAGGCCTTCTGAAGTCAATAACGAGGTACCGTAGTAATAACGCTGCTTAATAGTCATACATTTTTTTACTTCACTTCCTTGAAACTCTACTTCACTACGCGAAAGCTTCTCGTGCTAGGCCTTCTGAAGTCAATAACGAGGTACCGTAGTAATAACGCTGCTTAATAGTCATACATTTTTTTACTTCACTTCCTTGAAACTCTACTTCACTACGCGAAAGCTTCTCGTGCTAGGCCTTCTGAAGTCAATAACGAGGTACCGTAGTAATAATTAACGCTGCTTAATAGTCATACATTTTTTTACTTCACTTCCTTGAAACTCTACTTCACTACGCGAAAGCTTCTCGTGCTAGGCCTTCTGAAGTCAATAACGAGGTACCGTAGTAATAATTAACGCTGCTTAATAGTAATACATTTTTTTACTTCACTTCCTTGAAACTCTACTTCATTACGCGAAAGCTTCTCGTGCTAGGCCTTCTGAAGTCAATAACGAGGTACCGTAGTAATAACGCTGCTTAATAGTCATACATTTTTTTACTTCACTTCCTCGGTACAAACTTACTCAAAAGTTTTTCGTGCTAGGCCTTCTGAAGTCAGTAATGCCGTAGTAATAATTGGCGAATTTGACATTTCATGATTAATAGCTTACATTTCACCACAAAAAAGTTTTGTGTTAAAGAAAATTTATGTTTTTTTTTACATTGTACGATACAAACTCATCTTCAAAATGACCGTGGCCTTATTCATCTTGTCAATGGCAACTGAACACTTCTGGAAGTGCCTAATACCTGTAAACGTACGTCAGTCTGTGTATGCGAGAATGCACTTCGTTCTGACTGGTCACTCTGCTTGCTCACGTACTTTATGTTCCTGTTACCCCCCTTTAGGGGTGGCCGGCCATGGTAACAAAAGATTGCAAATGTCACCCGAAGAAATTGTTAGCGAAAATATAGTATGGCTACTTACCTGTCTGATTACAATTTGGTGTATGGACGTGATTAGGGTCATTATTGTACAATAGTGACGTTGAGTTGTATACAAAGATTTTGTTTTGTCTTATTTATGACAGATAAAAGCTTTGATTTTATTGTTCTCATTTCGTAGAGTAAGATAAAACATAAAGGTCGCCAAATAGGTCGAACCAACATATTCTTTCTTAATAGTTTTTTTTTTTTTTTTTTTTTTACAGTAGGTACCTATTTGATTGAAAATGTTTATGTAAAGAATATACAATAGGTACTGAAGGTTTTAGAAGTTTTAGTTTTAGGCATTTTTTTAAGGTGGAATTGCACCACCAAATTTTAACGGTAACTTTAACGGTGAGAAAATGTATCATCATCATCAGCCTGTGGACGTCCACTGCTGGACATAGGCCTCACCTAGCTCACGCCTATTGTGGCGTTCATAGGAGGCTATTAGTCTACTGCTACCACGCTGGCCAGACGGGTTGGTAGAGGGTTTGTTTCAAGTTTTCCTTCTCTCGCACAGGTGTTCAATGCGTCGAGTCTCTTAGTCAACTTTTGTAAAGGCATGTAAAGGAGTGGTGACACTTGTATTCTTAGGCCGTCACCACACGGCAAAAAAAGAAAGTGTATAGGATTTGACAATCATAAATCTGTAAATGTTATCTGGTGTAACTCAGCCTTAATTATCGGTTCACCTCTTTTAACTGTCTAGCCGACGCGACGACGCTACAATATATTAATTTGAAAAAACAATCTATCATCGTAAAAAATCACATGAAAAAAATTCTAAGTCGAAATAGCGTTCCATTGTCAGACGCGGGTTGGTTCGACCCGGATATCCGATAGCGGTTAATTTATTTACTCACCGGGCCCGTAGCAATTGACCCGGATATTTTTACCCGGACGGAATTATGTACGGGGTCGCTCTAAACATGTCGTGTACGGGACCGAAAGGATTTAGAATGAGAGGTCCTGTTAAAGGTTAGGCCTTTTACCATTAAGCATTTAAATTAGTTATAAATAGGATATACCTTAGTGAAATTTATAAAAGTTTTTTTTTTACTAACTTATATTAAAATATTTTTGTGATACTTACTTTGGGAAAATTGAATAAGCAAATGTATAAGTATTTTCTGACCGTAAAAGGTATGATGATTTCAGAAACCCATAATTTACTCATATCTAAGTAAAAACAAACAAATAAATCAAATATAAATAGGCTAAAGTTGTATGTAATTTGTGGTCTTTCAAAAGTCAAAGTCAACGTCAATATCATTTATTCAGTCTAGGCAGTTACAAGCACTTATGAACGTCAAAGAAGCTACGCCATTTTTCTCCCTGTTTTATTTCATAGAGAGTCGTCAAATTGAAAAGTGACCTTTATATGCAGAATGCGTTTTAGGAGAAATTAAATGGAAAAAATATTAAATTTGTAAACCGTATACTTCATCGACACACACATGACACACGACATATTTTGACATACAAGAAAAACTTAAAAAGAGACTAGACAAGATTAATAAATTGCTTATGAAAAAGTATCAATGTAAGTAGGTACCAACTCTTTGGTTTCAACACTTTCCCTCATTGAAAGCTCTTCATAAGCACCAAGCCAAGATCCTCGGAAGTCCCTTAGTCATATTTTCATTCAGTGAGAATATTTCACTTTTCATTGCTTCAAGCCACTTCTTCATGTCACTACTTAACATGGCCTCTTTGTAGGACAACGGCTCTGGTATAATAGTACTAAGAACAGCCATAGCATAATCGTCGAATTTCGCTGGTGGTTTAAGAGTTGATCTATCACGTAAGCTGTATCTCGGTTCAGGCTCACGGTCCTCATCCGCGTCATAAATTTCCTCAATAGGTTCGATCCTATCATAAAATTCAGTCGTAACTTCTTGATATAGATCAGATAGTTCTTGAACTCCATCATCTCCCTCTAGTTCGATCGATTCATGTTCGCTGGTTCTTCGAATGCATTATAATCTCCCTCTGATTCGTTAGGGTGATCGACAACGATTTGACGCTGCGTATTCTGCTCCAAAGGTGTGACGACAGGTATGCGGTCAAGTGACACGGTAAACTCGTTCACGTTGGAGTTCAGGTCTTGCGCTTCTGTTCTCGTTTCATCCTCAGTAGCAATTGATGCAACAGGTTTCTCGTCAAAAATTACATCACGAGATCGAATAAGGCGATTCTTTTTACCTTCGTTTACCCAGATACGGTATCCGTCAATATCATATCCAATTAGGTAGCCTTTCACAGCTTTCTTGTTTAACTTTCTGCGTTTTTGCTTTGGAACGTGCGCATAGCAAGTACTGCCGATAATGCGTAAATGCTTGATGGTCGCCTTTTTTCCAAACCAAAGTTCATAGGGCGTTTTCCCTTCCACGGGTGTCGGGCCGGTACGATTGAGAATATAAAGAGCGGTGTTGACGAGTTCTCCCCATAATTCTTGCGGTAACTGCTTTTGTGCATGCATCATAGCACGTGCGGCTTCAACAACTGTTCGGTTCTCACGATCGGCGCAACCGTTTTGTTCTGGAGTGTATGGACACACGAGTCTCTGTCTTATTCCCTCCTTTTGTAAAATGTCTCTAACCTGCTTATTATCAAACTCGCCTCCGTTGTCGCTGAGTAGTTCCTTGACTATATGGCCAGTTTTCTTTACTTCAGCCAGAACAAGCTTAAGCTTCTCAGATACCTCTGATTTCTCTTTCAACAGATAGATAAAGCGAAATTTGGTAAAATCATCTTTGATTAATAGAAAATATCGATATTTGGAGTAGGAATACGGAAACGGTCCACATACGTCCGCATGTAGCAACTCACCTGCTATAGAAGCTCTAGTTCTCGTACCAAACTTTGAACAATGAGCTTTGCCGTTTAAACAACCTTCGCATAGGTCGTTATCGTAAGGCAAAACGATTCCTAATCCACGCTTCACTAAAGTTCTAACGTGCTTCTTACTCTGGTGACCAAGTCGCTCGTGATACAGTTGAGTCTCTGTTGCCATGAAAACCTCTAAGCGATTCTTAGGTTTCACGTTCTTTACATCGAGTTTGTAAAGTCCACCATTTTGGCAACGACTTCCTTTTAGTTTTAGTACTCCGTCGATAGACATGCTGCATTGTCTCAGGCTCGAGGAGAACACGCTGTGTGGATTCTTGTCGTGAGCAGCTAGTACAGAAAACAAGTTTCTTTGGATTAATGGAACATACCAAACATCTTGTATGGTGATCGGTACTATTTTTCCGTTAACATAAGCATCAATGATTACAGATCCCTTGCCTTTGGCGTGAATTTTGTCTCCATTGGCTGTGGTTACTGTAGACATCTCGTCGAAATGTTCGAAGGTGTGGAATAAGTCGCTCCGATTCGTGATGTGGCTAGTTGCACCATTGTCAACCCACCAGTTTTCTCTGTCGGATTCTGCCAAAAGAATTTCCACCAAGGCAGCTGTCTGTTCGTTCTCAACAGACATTAATGTCATGTTTGCATTTCTATTCTGATGCGTAGAAGGCTTGGGGTTCTCGTTCTTGGGTGGTTTCCGTCTTTAATCCACTTTTGACAGTATCTAACACGGTGTCCTTTTTCCAAGCAGTAGTTACACCTCAAATTATTATCCTTCTTTTTCGTTTTCCTAGTGCTCGTACTTGTGGTTAAGATGTCTTCATCGGATACGTGTTTACTCGACAAGGCTCTTTCAAAAGCACATAGATGGTTCGTAATATTTTCCACCGTTCTCTCTGACTTAGGTATTAACAACCAACTGCTTCGGAATGAAAAATATTCTTCACTTAGAGTGTCTAAAATCAAAGTGATAAGAAGCAATTCGGGTAACTCCTTCTTGTCGTCGGATTGTGACATTTCTATATTAAGTTCAGACCAGATATTTTTCAATTTCGATAAATGCGTAGCTATATCATCGGATGGATCTCTCTTGAATCCGAAAAAACACATACAAAGGTTGTAGGAGCGGTCCTCACTAATACCATCGTAAAGTCGGTGGAGCTCTAGCCATACTTCACGAGACGTGGTGTAGCTCATGACTTTCTTAAGTGTGTCTTCCTTCATGTTTGACGTAAGGAGTATAAGAGCGCTTGTATCAGCCTTTACATAAGCTGCGAGTTCAGCATTGTACGCGCTTACTGATGCGTCACCTTCACCGGTTCTTACGAGTGTAATCTAATAAATTTTCCTTCGACGACTTCGAGGGCGCGGTCGACTGATCTGAGTAGGATACATACTTTGTATTTCCAGGTACTCCAGTTCGATTTTCCATCGAGTAATCCGATTGACACTTTCGAAGTAAAATTTTCCATTTCAATATTTTTTTATCGGAAAAAAAAAATTAAATCTCTATTAGCCCATAACCTATTAGCAGAATGCGTTTTAGGAGAAATTAAATGGAAAAAATATTAAATTTGTAAACCGTATACTTCATCGACACACACATGACACACGACATATTTTGACATACAATAAAAAATTAAAAAGAGACTAGACAAGATTAATAAATTGCTTATGAAAAAGTATCAATGTAAGTAGGTACCAACTCTTTGGTTTCAACAACCTTAACATATAATGTCAATTTCCATCACAAAAAGAAAATACTAATTATAATATTACATTTCATGGTTATTGTAACCGTCAACAATTTTCAACTGGCAAAGAAAGACTTATCTATCATACATTACAACATTTTGAATTTGGAACTTCGGATTTGGAAACTTTATTTCTCAAGAAACAAGTCTCAGTGACACGTAATACAAATAAACGTAGCTAGGTAGTACATAAAAAACAGAAAAACTATGTTACTATAAGAAAACAAGAATATCGTCATCTTCACGTAACCAAGTCTAATCAAAGTAAACTCCCAGAAGCAATTTGTATCAATTTGAGATATCACAAAAAGCAAAGAAGCCCACAAAGGAGGGTCGTAAGTTCACTCCCCGGAGATGCCACACTAGTGTGATTGAATTAGTTTGTTCAAGTTGGTAACTCTTGGAGGTGCTATTGTTTTGTGTTAGAAATTTTGTACAAGAATCTAATAAGTGGAGAAATAAAAAATCTTAAATGATAATCTTATCAGTTTAGTCGCTTCTTCGGATAAAAACTGTGTAATCAGTTTTAGTAATTTAAAGGAGAGAATTTTAAGGTCATGAATCTTAAAAATGTATGCAATGAAATTTCGTAGGTAGCCAGTTCTACAAAACAATACAATACAATAACTCTTTATTATAAAATACAAAAAAAATATACAAAATAAAAAATGCTTTATTTCGCTAACAAACCAGGTGATTACAAAAATTGAGATGACATTCCTAGTAAGTATAAAAAAACCTGTATCAGGAAGCCATCGCTCTTCCACTTTCATTATCTGTCAGGTAAGATTAATTTAAAAAAAGCAATGGAAAAAGTAAATAAATAAGTTGAGTCATAGCAATATAAAAGAAAAAAATATTGATACTATTTTTGCATGCGTAAGGGTGTGTATGAGCGAGTGTGTGTGTGTGTGTGTGTGTGTGTGCGTGTGTGTGTGTTTATGTGTGTGAGTGTGTGTTGAATGGTTCGTCTCTCAGTTTTATTCATGCGAATCATTATGCTACTTAAACTAATTTACACATTTCTTTGATTTGTTAATATTTTTTCAGTATTTATGTAATCAAGGGATTTAAGCCAAGCGGTTACGGTTTTTGTACATTTAAAATAGTCTAGGGAAAAAATATTAAGTTTCTTCACACCATGTACATAACACCATGTACATATTACATTTACAATAAAGTTTTAATGAATTGAAGCGTTATAAGGGCGGTCTTATCGCTTAAAGCGATCTGTTCCAGACCGGTTCTTTAAAATTTATTTTTCACATTAGGTAAAGTAAATAACAACAGTATGGTATTAATACGAGGTTTTAAAAATCTCCAGCCGGTTGCTCCAAAATTCATACGAAGCTACGAATTCGTATAAAGTAACGTATAAAGTAAACGCATATCGTAAAAACTTAGCTAGCTGTGTAGTGTCGGCTAGCTGTGTAGTGTCAGCTAACTGTGCAGTGTCGGCTAGCTGTGCAGTGTCGGCTTAGAATACCACAACCCCCTCTCATCCCGTGGGTGTCGTAAAAGGCGACTATGGGACTCAGCCTTCAGGAGGTAGGCAGCAGCGTCTCCTACAAACTTGGCCATACTGCGACCGCCAACCCGCCTGCCAAGCGTGGCGATTATGGCAGACGCCCCATTTTGGGGGAGGCCTATACCCAGCAGTGGGTGTTACGTGGCTGAGATGACGACAATGACGATATCGTAAAAACACGTTGTACTTGGTTGTAGTGTCTATAATATTAGGTTGTAACACGCTTGTGGGATACTTTTTTTTTACTTTATACGGTTATTTTATACGGACCTCGAAACCTCTTCATAACGTAAAAGTACGTTGTAATAGTTAACCGTCTCTTTTAAACGCACCTGTGGTCTAGTGTTACAACTACCGGTATCAGACCCGGGTTCGATTCCCAGCGGAGGTACATATTGTATTCGGTGTGGTTGGTGGTAGGACTTGTTGTAAGTACCACCATCTTATCTAAGCCTGACGCCAAAACAACAAAGTTTTCAGCATTGCTGTGTTCCGGCAGTTTGTGATAAGATAGCCAGTTCCTCAGTGGCTGAGGATTTCGGGAGAGGCTCGCTTCCATCTTCAGCCTTATCAATACTTAACATCAGGTATAATGAAGGCCAAGAGTCTCACTGTCTTTCATATCAAAAATGTTAGTTTTGTTTGGTAAAAGTATAAAGTATATTTAGCAGTTCGATCGTTTGCAGTTCGCGTTTAAGCTAAGAAGTGAGTTTCACCCGAGGTCTTCTCGCAATAACACGTGTTGGGAGATTCCATTTTAATTCAATCTACCGTACAATTTCTTAAGTATTAATTTATTAAAAACTGGATACTGGCGAAATCCAAAAGGGCACCGCCATTAAATAAAAAGAAGAAGAAGCTAAGAAGTGTAGGTGGTATGATAATTTCCATTATTTTTTGCAAAAATCCCCACCACAACACAACACAGCATAATCATACAAGCAATCTATGTCAAGTCAAATGTCAAGTCAATTATTGTCATCAATGAATATAGAACTACATAGATAATTGGATATCAGCGCGTTGCTCTATGGAAATTGTTGTCTATAGAAGCATACAATGTGTAGGTTTTCAATGGTCATTACATTAGGTATACATTGCAATGTTAATCAGTTTGATTTGTTGATAATTAAGTTTGGGGTACTTTAATGGAGAAGAAATTAACTTATGGAACTCCACTGGGGTTGTCGTTTTATTTTTTTTAAACCCTGAGAGCAATTATGCATACTTTTTGTAGGTACGTATTTCAAGTCCATATATTCTTTGGACATTGATTGTCACGTAGACTGTACTGACACAACACAGACACAGATAAAAAAGGAAATTACCAACGTATCAAGTAAAAGTATACATAAAACCCGAGGAGCCCGTGGCGCAGTGGTTCGCGCGCTCGGCCTGCGATTGTTGAGGTTAAGCAACTTTCGCAGTGGTCGGTCACGAGATGGGTGACCAAATATTGTACCAGCTGCATTTGCAGTCGTTGACATAAAAAATGCCTGATGACGATGACGACGATACATAAAAAGAAGCTATTTATAATGAACGGTGCAAAAAAAGGAACGTTATTTTTGACAGTTGTGCAGTGCCTCCACGCACTTTGTCGCACGTGCGATATGGTATTTAATTAACGTTGCAAAAAAATTAACTCACACCGCCATCTTATGTTTATGTCAATTTTGACAGTTACAGCGCCCCCGTCCATGGGGTGTGTAATGACGTAATTTTGACGTAAATTTACATGAGCACTTAAAAAAATATTTTACAGAATTATTATGGTGATTTCAATTTAATTCATTAGCTATACATATTGGGCCGCATATTGTTTGTCCTAACACCCAACGCAAGCAATCATGCAAACAATCATGCAATCAAGCAAGCTAGCGCATGCAACCAAGCATGCAGCAGCTGCAGGCAAGTGTGCTGCCGAGACTCCTGCGGCTCCGGCGGCTCCGGCGGTCCCTCGCGTGCTTACATTACACTCTAGGGTAGGGCATACAAGACTCCGCCTGGTCTTAGGGGTGATTGCGAACCCTACCCCCCGTGACCAATGGCGGCCAGGAGGGCAAGTACTTGGAGTTTTAGTTGATAGTACCCAAGAGTCCAACATACGAATCACCCTTGCACCTGGGGGCGAGGGATGCATAAAAGCATTTCTCCTAGTATAAAAAAAGGCATACAACACTAACGTGTAGTCGGTTTTTAGGCGATTCGTTTCTGTCACTGACTAGTATGTACGAGCCCCCCTGGTTTTATGCTCTTGTGCTACCGATATTGACCGACTACATAATTGTATCAATTTTATAACAAGTTTACTACAAGATATCAAATTAGGTTAAATGATATGAGTATGACATGATAGTTATATAAAGAAAACAATATATCACATGACACTTATGGGATAGAAACGTTAGGGCAATTGAAAATATGGAAAAGAATATAAAAAAAATACAATAGGTTAAATACAAATTATGTCATATATTTTAGGTCAATTATAAATATATTATAATTAAAGAAACCAAATAAATTAATAATAAACATATAAACATACTACACTACCTTAAACTAACTATAACAAGAAAACGCCGTCAAACTCGGCATAGTACCGAAAACACTGGCGCTGTTGCCCCGCTGAATACATAGACTCAGCCGCTGGGCAAGATAGGCACCAGCTATAAATATAAATATATAAATTAGATCATTTGTTTAATGCCAACCGAATCGCAGCCCCAGCCTTGTCGCACTGTATATTAATTATTCAAAACTGACATCAAAGGCTTCATTTAACCCACTTGTTATACGTCGTTATAAAACAACGCATTAGAAAAACACTTAATTTATGAACATATTTAAGAAAATATGGGTATTTTAGATTTTACTACAGTTGCTTAAAAATAACACAAATTTATAAAACCACATACAAAAATCATTAAATCCAAATGCAATATTTTAAGTCCGTAACATCTGGGTTAAGTATCAATTACATAATGCCAGAACATAAACGTCCATATTAAATCATTGATTTACAAAAAAACAACTTTATTAAAATACAACGCACATTCTTCAAAAACACAAAAAGGTGCAAATACAACAAAAAAATGGGATTCAAACAGATGTGTAAATAAATAACGACCAATTTTACAAATCGTATGCCTTACTGATATCGCACACCGAACTTTGACCCGAAAACTGGTAAAACGACCCAAACACAAATTTCACGAGAGCCGTGACTCGAATATCACGGCTTCATCAGCTTTCAGAACATCGTCGCCTTATGTTTAAAGATTTTGAGGAAAAGCTGTCTATTTTCCGGAATTCAACTTTAGATGTTTCCTGCTAAGAATATTGGTAGATGGGGCCGAAAAAAATCGTGTAATACAGAAAACTTTTAAGTTGAAATTGGGGTCTTTATAATTTTCAAATTGTAGTATAGTTATAAAATAAATTGATAACGTAAATCGTATTTTTTTATGAGCGACGGTGAAAATTTTAGCTTTCATCATACCTGATCTTAACTATTGATAAGGCTGAAGATGGAAGCGAGCCTCTCCCGGAATCCTCAATCACTGAGGAACTGGCTATCTTATCGTTAACTGCCCCGTTAACATTGTTGTTATGGCGTCAGACTTAGATAAGATGGTGGTAGCTAGCCAGGCGGACTTACAACAAGTCCTACCACCAACCAAACCGAATACAATATGTACCCCCGCTGGGAATCGAACCCGGGACCCTGGGTCTGATACCGGTGGTTTTACCACTAGCGGTTAAAATATATATTGGTCCCTAAATGTCTTTTCTGAACATTTATCTTCAGAAATATTATGTTCACCTCACACGCTCGGAAAAATTAGTTTTATCATCCAACTTCTGCGTGGAGAATCGCATTTTACGGCATAGCGAGGAAAAGTATTTTAAAATTGAAACCTTTTAGTCATAGAAAAACACAACAGTACGTTTCGAATCGTCGCTATTGACGTTTAATGTTACAATTAATTAATATTAACCAACTTCCAAAAAGGAGGAGGTTCTCAATTTGGTTGGTAGGTATGTTTTTTTATGTATGTACGCCGATTACGCCGAGATTTCTGGTTCGATTTCCGTGGTTGTTTTTTTGTTCGAGTCGGAAAAGTTGCCATTGGGTTCAGTTTGGCCCAGTAGCTTTTATTTTATGAGCATTATTGTTAACTTGGACGAAGTAATTTTCACGATACTTTGTTTACACTGTACATGTTCTCTATCCTAATGTATCTATGTATCCTACTGTGGTTTATGAAATAGCCTATCACAGACACTAAAAAGTAAAAATATATAAAAAGAATAAGAGCTTAAAGCAAATGCCTTGGTAGGCAAGCACCGACTCCAAAAAGCTTATTTTTTGCTTTTAGTTTTTGAAGTCGGCATTTTTTAACGTAGTTTTTTATCAAATTTCTTTGAATCGCTTTGGTTTTTATTAAATTATTTATGTTCCTTAAAACATTAAAACAATAAAAATAAATATCAATTTAGATTGAACTTTTTGTTATAAGAATTTTCTATTTAGGGTGGGTGAGATGTGATTGGGTTTCGGAACGTGACAAAAACCTTTTTCGAATCGTTTTATTGTTATTTTGAGTAACATTTTATTCCTATTTTAAACGACTTTAAATTAACTATGATACTCTCTTTTTATTATTTTAGGTCCTTATATCATTAAAACAACAACGTAATGGTATATTTAGATTAAACTATTTGTTAAAAGAATTATTTCCCGGAAGTTGATCGCGGAAACAATCTATTTTCTTCGCTGTTGTAAGGTGAAAAATTGTGTGTTTCGCTCAGCAGCAAAGTTTTAAGCGTCTCGTACCTTTGAAATTCTCGCTACGCTCAGGATTCAACCTTTGAACCACCAGTAACGCGCGTGGTTAAATTCTAGAATGCTTCGCTTGCTCAGGTTTCAATAGAGGTAACTCGCCTCAAAATCACACTTTCCAGCCATACATAACAAAACAATTTCTAAACAGTTATTGCGAACTCTCAAACTGTTAATGTTGAAATATTCAAAATAGTGGAGAAAGTAGCACTTAGTACCTACGTTATACTCAAAGGTTACACTATACACAACCTCATTAATTTCTTAATCGACTAACCTTACTTTGAAAGCTTGCCTAACATCTTCGCAGATTAATATATTGCATTATAGTCTTCAAACACTATTATCGCCCTCATTTCTGATGTAGCGGTTAATATTACATGCACATCTAAATCCGTACAACGATTACCATAAGCTTCAACCTTATTTGGTTGTGATAAAGCTCAAGTTTGATATTCAGGTGTTAGTTTTGATCTGTCGTTGTTACTCCAGACCACGGAAGGGTCCAAAGGTTCATAAAAGCCACTGAATATTTGATGTTTCCGTAAGCGTCGACCGCATCATTAAGCTGGGAGCTGTGATAAGTCAGCTCTATGTGTTTACTTCCTTGAAGACTCTACAATAATAACACTGGTGAATGTGCTTCCCTGATTCAGTGACGAAGTTGCTCTGTTACCATACATTTCTATACATTTTTGTGATGGAAAAATAAAGTTATTTTTATTTTTATTTATTTATTTATTTCCATGTTTTTGTTGACAATTTCAAACGGGAATGTATATTTTGCTTGTGAGTAGAACTTCTGCTTCTAATTGTGAAAGCAATTTGCCGCAGACTGGACTCGGATATCATGTGAGGGTAAAAAAATCAAGGCATAAGTTGCTACAGGTAAGGATAAAAATGGGAATCCGCTAAGCTTTTAAGTGTACATTATTAATGACCATTCCCTAATTGGAGATAGGTTTATTATGCATCTGTTGTAACAGAATTTTAGAATTTTTGGTGCCCCCTGCACCAAGTTCGCCTTACTAAGCTCGCCTTCTGCGCTAGAGGTCCCGGGTTCGATCCCCGGACAAGACAAATATTTGTGTGCATGAACATGTCTATTTGTCTTGGTCTGGGTGTTTAATATGTATATTGTGTATGTATTTACAAAAAAAAAGTATATAAGTATGTTTATCCGTTATCTAGTATCCATAACACAAGTTCTTAATGAAACTTAATGTGGGCTAGATAATTGGTGTGTTTGTATAAAAAAATAAAAAATACTGATGTATTTCTCACCATCCAACATTATTAAACAAGTCGTATATAAAACAACCTCCGCCTCCGTATCACTAAAACAAATGCATTTTGTAAATTCAATATTACGATGATTAGGATTATCTCTGACACGGAAAGTTTGCATAGTGATAGAAAATTGAAAACAATAATAAAAATACTGACACAATGGGTAACTGAGGCGTTATTAATGATTGAATTTAAAATTTTAACGCTTCCAGTTGGCAGGGTAAGGCGAGCTTGAGCCAAAGAGTTCGCTAAAACTTTTCAAAGCTCAGCGATAACTCATTACAAGACGTGAGTCATGAGAGATCAGGGGGAAATAAAGCTGTCTGGGCCCGTATTCACTATGACCACTTACCGATTCCTCGCTCAAACCACGCCAATGTCGCATTTGGTTTCAACATTTTCAAAATTACTTTCCTCAAAGACACTTACAAACTTTAAAGTAATTTTTACTTGTTTAATAACTACACAATCTGTGACTGTCATCTACTGGTACAATAACTTTATAATTTGTAAGTATCATAGAGAAAACGAATTTTGAAAATGTCAAAACCAAGTACGACATTGGCGTGGTTTCAGCAAGGAATCGCTAAGTGGTCATAGTAGAATAAAGGCCCTGTTTAAAGATATTTATTTCTTACATAAGTACATATCGTTATGCTATAATAACATCTTCCTTGCAGGTTTGGCAAAGCATCAAACCTGTAGATTGTGAGTTCCTGTTCCCATTGGCATCATCAGATGAATCAATCTAGTACAATGGATTCATAAGTTTTATTTCGAAAATATTCCATTTATGAGACACCAGACAACCGTCAAAAACACTTTGTTATTTTTTAAATACTTATAAGCTGGAACTAATATTACATTTAAGAAAGTTTAGTATATATTTCGGTTTTCGGAAAAGGTTATTACTGTTTTCGATACTCGAATCGCTGATTAAAATCGCTACATCTTGTTAATTGTTCGCACTGAAGGTTTTAAAGACAATACAAAATTTAATTAAAGTTTAGTCTGGATAGTTTATTGGTTCTTTACCGAGGCTCTGCGTTATTATGAGTCTAGTTTTCTGTCTCGTCTATTATACTCTCTTGATTTTTCATCACTATGCAAATTCTAGACTAACTTTGTTTCATTTATTTTAACTTTTTTAAGTTTGAACTTTCGTTTTCATTTGGTTGTTTATCTGGAGAAGAGCAAAGCTTGAATACCAACGAACCGCTATTTTATTATAAACTATTCCTTTGAATAACTTGTTTACGAAGTAAATTCTAAAGGTTATCGGTAGAATATGTATTAGTTCTAAAATCCAGGAAAATGAAATGTATTTTAGTTTAATTTAGTTTTATAATACCTAGGCACTATGATGCCTTGGTAATTATTAAGGTGTTATCAGCATTTTTTTCATTCATTCTTTTAAAGATGATAGATTTTATAACTTTTAAGCAACCATAAATATCAGAAAGTTATTTGATGCTTGATTTTATTGTAAGGATTCATAAAATATCGATGTTTTGTATATTTTAGGAGTTTCTAGGAGTTGTAGGTTCGTTTAAAAACAAAATGTAACTATGATTATAGAGGAAGAAAAAGAGATAAATTGTGCATTCCTCAGCAAAAACTAATTATACATGCAAGAAACTCATTTTGCATGGCAAAACGAATGTATAATTTTCTGAATAATTTAAAAAAACTCCTACTTAATAAATATAAAGGCAATCTATTCACGTATTGATCGAAAACACATATTATTGTACTAATGACTATTTAAACAATAAAACAATTGACATTTAACAATTGACATTCATTTATTTTTTTGCATATAAATAAATGAATTATGAATTAGGAGTTTAGGTAGGAGCTGGATAATTAAAATTTTATTTTAACTAGCATCAAATTTGTAATTAGTCATCAGGTTCATGCTCAGCACATTGTTCTGTTAGCCTTCAGCGTGTTTCGGTAAAAAAAAAACTCTTATGCCAAGTCCCAAATTAAATCAACGCGTTATCAAAGTTGGCAAACACCAACGACCGATTGTATTTCTTCTTCGAAATACCAATTTGTTCCCTTTATTCCCATCCGGAAAGTTTCCTTGAGCAGTTGCCGTTGACAATATTCCTTGTAATTTACTCCTTCTGGGACAGAATAAATTTCCTTCGAACTCCTAGCTCCGTCCGCAACAGATGTTCAGTTTTACTTTCTTCGTTGGAAAATTTTTGCTTCACGTGCGAGTTTTGAAGTTGTTTATATGTCACACTTCAAACGACTTTGCGTTTTATCGTAAGGCGTTAAAGGATATTTCTATTTGGGTTTCCAGAGTGTTTGGTTCGGTATTTTGTCTCACTTAATATTGGAGGTGTTGTGTATAAATCCATTGTTATTCTAAGAGAGTTTGCGATTTTATGTGGCCTTGAGTTTGTGTTGTGTTTCGTAATAAACGAGGTATGTTTTGGGGAAATTGGTTGTAAGGGTTAATTCATTTCTGTCACTATTGAAAAGCTGGGTAAATTTTTACTACTAAGTGATACAGATAACCGAAGCTGTGATTAGACACGATAGTATGTTATCAAAGTGAGGCTTTTGCCTACTTCACATTCACTGGACCAAAAAATTAAGAAATAGTGAATTTAATTGTTTTAATTAATTGCTCAATTTTCGCCAACTGATAGTATAACTATAAGAGACGCATTCCAACTACTAAAAAAAAAATACCGAATGAGTTTAATCACCAAATATTTAAAAAAAAACACATTAAGCGCAAAACTTTTTTTTTTTTATGAAGTACGGGGAGACTCTTAGCCTTCATCATACCTGATGTTAAGTATTGATAAGGCTGAAGATGGAAGCGAGCCTCTCCCGGAATCCCCAATCACTGAGGTACTGGCTATCTTATATTTAGCTGCCGGAATACAACAATGCCGAAAACATTGTTGTTATGGCGTCAGACTTAGATAAGATGGTGGTAGCTAGCCAGGCGGACTTACAACAAGTCCTACCACCAACCAAACCGAAAACAATATGTACCCCCGCTGGGAATCGAACCCGGGACCCCTTGGTCTGATACCGGTGGTTGTACCACTAGACCACAGAGGCGGTTAAATATATTTAAAACTACCTGCTGCCCACAGTTTCACCCGCGTGGTTCCCGTGGGAGTATCGGGATAAAAGTAACCTATGTTCATCACCAAGATACCAACTATCTGTGTACCAAATTTTATCCAAATCCGTTCAGTTATTGAGTTTATTCGTTGCAAAGAAACAAACAATCAAATATTTCCTCTTTATAATATTTGTATAGATATAAATGAAAAATTCTTTTCAGTCATTCGTTTAAAGTCAAAAGTGAACGAGCGATGTTTTAGATATGTTTAGCGCTAACCGTATTTAATATCAGTTGGTGAGAGTCCGTCTAAATTATGTCGCCTTGCCTGACATAATTTGAATAAATTGATACTGACCTGTATGTACCTCACAATTGCAGTACAGTAATCATTTATTGCGAGAAATGTTGTAATGTATGATAGAGAAGTCTTTCTTTGCCAGTTAAAAATTGTTTACCTTTACAATAACCATAAAATGTAATATTTTAATTAGTATTTTCTTTTTGTGATGAAGATTGACCTTACTGATTTGTTAAGGTCACTTTTCAATTTGACGACTCTGTTTAATATAAAACAGGGAGAAAAAACAGCCCTTGACGAGTTTCTTGCCTTGTCTTCTCGTTACAAGGTCTCCCGCCGTAGGGTTTGTGAACCGATGGCGTAGCTTCTTTGACGTTCTTAAGTGCTTGTAACAGCCTAGACTGAATAAATGATATTGAGTTTGAGTTTGAGTTTTAATAGTAGTGATTTTGGAGATTAGGTACCTTTCCGCTTTTGGCAGTTGCAGTCTTCAAGAAAGGTTTTGAGATCTTTAACATCGCAAATTATATATATTAATTACATGTTATTACAAATTACATACATTCATGTTTCTATAAATAGTGAAAGCCTCAATTGATTTCTTCGTAGAACGACTGTCTCGCCCCATTCTATCGTATTAGCTTCGAAGCCATTCAAAGTACTGAATAAGTCCTATAAAGGAAAACGATACAATATTTATAGTTAGTTATATTTTTCATTTCGCCCGTCTGCGAAACACAATAGACTTTGTGGTATAGTAACAGTTAACGAGTATGCTAGATAAATTTTAAGTGTCAGTATGTCATGTTTGTGTTTGTACTAGTGAATCCTTTCATTTGATAGAATCAGGCGTTACTTGGCGGAAATCCATATCTTAGTAGAAAACGAAAAATATGTAGCATAATTCCGTATGAAAAACTTACATGCAAGATGCACCGCAAGCATGCAAGGTGGTCCCACCACCACTCGACATCCTAAGTTCGCGAGTTAACCTAATTCCTCTCGGACGAAGTCGCGGGCGAAACGCTATTTTTCTTATAAAATGGTCCTCAAATAAAAAAATCACCACAAAAGGTACGAGCATAATATAAATATCACAAACCTTTAGGTAAAGAAATGCATCGTGATGCGATCTCCTTTGGTCTCATACATTGCTTAAGCTCATTATTGTCTTTTAATTTTGTCATGTAAAATTGTTGTATTTCTTATAAAGTTGTCTGGTCGTTTGTCTGGTCGTCTTGGAGTCAGGTCGAAGCCGCAGCTTGGTAAAACACCGTTCTGTCCGGTCGTCGATCGTTTTATGTCCGTCCTGACGTCTGTCATAGGTGTCTGTCATTCGTAATATGTAAGTCTGTTACTCGTCAACGAGTCAGTCAGTCCAATCCGGGTTGGACGCCGCGACAAAAGTCAAGCTGTAAATGTACGTGTAGTAAGTAGTGATTCTGCTTAACTATTTACTGTAGCCGGGCTCTGTCGAATGCCCACACCGGCTTATGCTTTGTGAAACTTTAGAAGCTTTTCAGCAGATGATGAGGCTATGATCAAGGGAAGATAAGACATTGCTAATGTAAGTCATGAACATGTTTCAATAATATGAATTTACGCAGAAACTTTACTTTCCCAAATACTTTCGTATTGAGGAGTTTTAATTATTTAAAATAACACAGATGTATTACATAAACGTTTGGTAATTTTTGGATTAGCTCGTTTTTTCACATTAGATTAAATAAATGATACCCAAAACCCACACGAAATTGTTACAAATAATGTGTTTACTTTTTAGAAATTATTTATATTATTGGTTTATTTTTTACTATTTTTAATAACAGTTTAAAGGAAAATTTTCCACTTTCATTTAATTAGTCAAACTGTTTAATAATTAAATACTAGTTTGCAAGGGATAATTTCAACAAATTACACTCTTGAAGTCTTGACTGAATTATACATGTTTCACTTGTCTATATCTTTCAAAGACGGAGTTTTAACATAGTGTATACATTAGCGGTATACTACATTCCAGCCTTCCACTTAGTGCCACGACCTTTACAAAGTGAAACAAATTGAAGTCTTTACTCTCACTACACATTGTGAAGGCGATAATTAGGCGAAGACGTCACAAAACTAGCGAAAAAACCAGCTTACTATAACTCTTATAGTAAGCTTGTTTTTCCGCTAGAAGTTACGTTAATTAAAATGTATTTAAAAGATAGGTCGTAGTACGACAAAACATGGTAAAATTGAAACAATACTGCGCTTAGAGATGGCAGTAGGCCCCCTAAGTACCGATGCCAGACTTCCGATGTCATAGCACATTGGATAAAAACAAAAGCTTCAATTGTATAATACAGGGTGTTAAAAGACCCATAACGAAAACGAAAATCACATATTCTCCCCATCGTTCCTATCATTTTCTTGTATGGAGCCAAATCTGGGAAACTGATAGTTAAGGAGTTATTGAGGATCAAAGTCAATATATTTTTTTTAAGATTATCGTTTAAAGTTACAGAACCGCAATGAATATCAAAACCCATAAAAGAAACTGTATTTCGGCCGCTTACACAAACCCTCTAGACACACGTACATGTTGATGCACGCGATTTTTCGCGTGTAAAAATAATACCCATTTTTTGAAAACGAAATTAAAAGTCGTTTCCTAGCAATTATTTTTACGTATTCTTATTTAGTTTGATGTACACTACGCATATATTGCGGCTTAGGTATGTGTCTTTTAACACCCTGTATTAAACTCAAGCCTTTTTAGGAATATTTTTTTCGCTGAACTTTGAGTCTGTAATGGACTAATTAAATCCACCGTGGGTGACCACTTTATTCAAAAAGGTGAAACACTGCAAACATGCAAATGCACTGTGAAAACTGCAGTCTTCGAACATAATTACGGGGAAAGAAGCACAGACGGAGCGGCGACACACGCCAAGTACAGTCACAAGCAATCACTTTACAACCTAATCGCATTGACACACACGGAAACAGCTCTCTCTATCCACAAATGTCATTCTATTGTTATGTGACAAGGTTGCTTAGCGTTTAAATGTCACTGCACGTGATTGTACGGTTACCAGCTTAAATGACACTGCTTTGACGGTATATGGGAGTTTTGCTGTCGGTACCAGCTTTCTCGGTAATTTAGTATCCGACAAAGGACCTGCATAATTATTGTAGTTTGCAATTGTAATTGCTTTACCTATCTTGATAGGAGGAATATTGGAAGAATGAAGAAAACAATAAAAGCATAATTACGTGACGACCTGTTTGGCGCTGGGGTACTAAGTCTACCTTCTGCGCCAGAGGTTCGATCCCCGGACAAGACAAATATTTGTGTGCATGAACATGTCTATTTTTCTTGGTCTACAAAAAAAAGGTATCTAAGTATATTTATTCGTTATCTAGTATCCATAACACAAGTTCTTCGTGAAACTTAACGTGGCCTAGATAATTGGTGTGATTGTATGCAATTATTTATTTATTTATAATTACTTACTTTACAGTCGCTGTGGTCGGCCTTTATTTTTAACCGACTTCAAAAAAGGAGGAGGTTCTCAAGTCGACTGTATTTTTATTTTTTTTTATGTATGTTCCACCATAACTTCGCCAGTTGTTAACAGATTTTTAAAATTCTTTTTTATATCTGGAAGAAAATGGTTTATGTGTGGTCCCATATAATTTTTACAAAGATCTGGTAGTAAAGTAGTTTTTTCATAATCCTGAAAAATATCAATCACCTTTTGGCAAGTAGTCGTATACCTAGATGACATCATTGTTGTGTATGGGCTGATTTTTAGTGTAAGTAACGGCACATAATGTAACAAAAAAATCTGAAATAAAAACATTTTATAAAAAAAAATCAAACCGACTTCAAAAAGTAAAAAATAAAACTTTTGGAGTCGGTGCTAGTTAGCTAAGGATATAGTTAATAGAAGTGCAATGTAGAATGCTTTGGCTGGCACCGACTCCAAAAGTTTTATTTTTTACTTTTTGAAGTCGGTTTGATTTTTTTTATAAAATGTTTTATTTCTTATATAATACACTTGATTAGAAAAGTAATATCGACTCGTCTTAAAAATTGCCTTGATGGTCAACTGCTGTGATGTGGGTATTTTATAATATTTTTACATATATATATTTTTTATATATTAAATATTGATAAGGCTGAAGATGGAAACGAGCCACTCCTGGAATCCTCAATGACTGAGGAACTGGCTATCTTATCTTTAACTGCCGGAACACAACAATGCTGAAAACATTGTTGTTATGGCGTCAGACTTAGATAAGATGGTGGTAGCTAGCCAGGACTTACAAGAAGTCCTACCACCAACCAAACCGAATGCAATATACCCCCGCTGGGAATCGAACCCGGGACCTCTGGGTCTGATACCGGTGGTTGTACCACTAGACCACAGAGGCGGTTAAATTTTTTATTCAAAGTAACTGCATAAAAATATTATTATTATTTCTATTATTGTACCCGTTCATTCGACCTGTTTCTCTCCGTCCTATTAAATAACACTATACCAAGTTAAAACGATTGGTTACTTAGTTATAGCGTGAAAGAAGGACAAACAAACACACTTTCGCATATATAACATTTGTTAGGACTTTCTTCCTTTTGCTATATTTAATTTATTAATTATGCCACTAGAATAGAAAATCTATTAAACTTCACTAACCCTGAAAAGTGAACCATTTAACACTTCCAAGACGTCTATTAAAATCCCATAAAATGTTTTACGCCATCATAAAAAGGAATCAACCTTAAATAATTTCAATTAAAAAACTACAAATGAAATTTATAACTTCCAATATTGCTTGGAACATTTTCAGAGAGTACGCAATATCTTTTGAAATCTAAACGAGCATTATCAAAAGAAGGCGCAGTCTTTTGTGAGCTGTACAGAACATCACTTTGTTACAAAAGTGCCCAACAAAGACTGTCTGAACAAACCGACCACTTAACCAGCTAAATCTGAAGGCTCTAAAATCAACCTTATGTCTGTGTACTAAGATGTTCTGAAGCGGCAAAGCATTTGTATTGGCACTAGATTCTATATTGTCAACGAGGTAGTTATTGTTTCTCGTAGTTAAGGTTTTTAATTTAATGAATGATGGATTTTCCTAGTATTCGGAATAGTTGTTGAAACAAATGAAATATTCTTTGGTGTTAGAAATAAATTATAAAAGAAGCCAGTTTTCATTTCGTTTTCTTCGTGGATTTATGTCACAAACAAGCGTTTACCTCTTCAGCTGAAAGTACACAGTTTGAATATTAATTAGATTTATAACAAAAATAAACATTTACTGTGACCTAGAAAAAGCAACTAGTCTCATGTCGCCCTGACGGGACGGGGGACGGGAAGGAACTCGCATCCTTGGGAGTCCGGCCCAATGCACTAACCAATTATGCTACAGAGACCTATGAGGACACGTCGAATTTTTCTAGTATATTCTACGGTGTTGGCCACCGTCGCTTCATTAATGAGAGAAATATCCTCGCATTCGAAAGAAACATCTTTACAGATGTTTGACTATCGATTAATATGAAACAGCCATCTAATTATAATTTTTTAATATTTATCACATAAAAATAGCATTGTAAAATGCAAAATTAAAAAGTTATAAACATTTACTGTTCTCATTAATTCCTGTAATATCACAACACTATAACGAAATTTAAAAACTGTTAAACAACAATAACGTACTGGTAAAATCCTCAGAAAAACTAATCAATTTTCAGTTCACCTCCACTATTGGATAGAGCGTGGAAAAATAAAGGCGTCAGCCCAAAAAAAGAAAAATTTTACGCGCGTTCATTTATCGTCATCCCAAAAAGAGCGGTGGGTGCAGGTGCAAAAAGTGTAGTCAGCAAAAAAGTGCCAAGTAATTACACATTGTACGTAAGAACAAAAACGCTCGTATGACAATGCGCGCTTGGGGTGTACAAACAATAGGCCCTGTTTTATTTTAATATTTCACTGCTGTCATCGTGCAAAAGATTCACTATGATTAAAAAGTACTCTTAATTACACTTTTTTCTTGTTAATAAAACGGGGATGGCTAGTTGCGCTTTTTTAGGGTTAAAAAAATGCTCTACACTGGTTAGCGAGCATTCAGGGTGCTTACCGCCATCTATTGCCGCAGTATTGTTTAAATCATACCAAAGCTATTTCGTACAACCATCGCGCCACCATCCATCCACCATCGCATACGCTAATTTTTCGACAGAAACTTTGTGCCTTTAAAGTGTGAAGTGCGTCGTCAAAACTTCAATTTGATCATTGGCAGGAACAAAACTTGTGAGAACAAAACAAAACAAATGAGTAGAGATATCTATTCTCTTTTTCTTTTCTTGCGAATGTTCCGTACTTGCTAGTGAAGTCCGCCATTACAAAGTATCATCGAGTGTAGATAGGCATTTTTTTGGAGGATTTCATATTCTATAGATATATCTTAATGGACAAGAGTAACAAAATTTTACATTGTTCGAGATCTTGGTACGAATTTAAAGAGTGTTGAAAACAAAACGCAAACAAAACTTTCTAATGACATGATGGATTCTAAAAGATAACAGTAGGCCCCCAGTTATGCTGCTTCATCTCTGAAGATAACGTAAGTCTATAGCGCAAAAAGTTTTACAATATGAGCTTGAAGTCTACATAAAACATACCCTCATGCCATAAAAAACCCTAACGAGGTTGGCAGGGTATCAAAGGTTGATTTGCAGCTTGACAGTGAAATGTAACATCACACTATCACACTCATAGCCACGCCTCAACAAATTTGGCATTTGTGGGTCTAAAATGTTTTTCGAAAACCTTTGTGATTAGTTGCTAGCTCATCGTCTATAAATAGTTTTCGGAAATACCCAATGATGATTTATAACTGATATGTTACCAACGAGAAGCCCGTGGCGCAGTGGTTCACGCGCTCGGCCTGCGGTTGTTAAGGCTAAGCAACTTTCGCAATGGTCGGTCACGGGATGGGTGACCAAAAATTTACTATCTCGAGCTCGGCACGTTAAGTCGTTGGTCCCGGCTGCGTTTTCAGTCGTTAAAATCCCACCAATCCGCATTGGGCCAGCGTGGTGGGTTATTGCCCGTTCTCCTTATTCATACGTAAGGAAGGCCAGTGCCCCAGCAGTGAGACATTAAAAATAGCTGATGGCGACGATGTTACCTTCTTAATAATTTGCGTTGAAATCTGTGATGAAGACTGCACGAAACCATTGACAATTGAAAAGTAGGTGATAAAAATATGTTTTAGAGAAAGCCGAAGCCGATTTCGCCGATAAAAAGTTGTATTGACTTATAGTTCAACAGACAAATAACTGTAGGAGAACGGTCCCAAACTCCTATTACAGAGTCATCTAACCAAGCAATGAAACGATTCGCATGGCTCCCCCATTTGCCAAGTGAGGAGTAAATCCGGGTCGGCTCATAGTTTCATTCCGAGCCATTTAATTAATTTAGCCTCATTACAAAAAGGTTTCGGCTCGCAGATTAAGGTTTTTGCAGCCACGTCAAAAGGTAATGGCCCAGAATGGTTACTGTTTCGACGTGGGGATGATGGGAATTCAGTATGGAGGTAGGATTTGGCTTTGATCGTTGCTAGGTAGATTCTGTAGTTTGTAGTATAGTAAAAAATAATAGAACACTTATCAATGTCATCGTGGTTCATTCGTCGTCTCAGCCACATGACACCCACCTGCTGGGTATAGGCGTGGTTCATTACTTACTAGAATTCATACTATAATCTCTAGGAATAGTACCTACACGTATATAAGTATACAAGTAATTCGGTAGGTAATAGTAAAATTTTAATTTTTGAAGTGAAACTTCTTAAGCGGCGTTGTGCACATCAGGGTTTTAAGTTTTTGGGATGTGTCAAAAATGTTAAAGTCGCATCTGGACACGAGACCCTGATCGAAAATTCGTAAGACCATTTACCGTTGATCTATTTCAAATTACATAAAGTCTCACACTTGAAAGATCTACGTAAATTAGTTAATAAAACCATTATATAAAGAGCTCTCATTATTACAAACTTTCATATTGATGCCAGGTAAGTTTTAATGGTAAATCCATTAAATATTATAATTGCCTGCCAAATAAAGTTGGTTTCCGTTTTCATCAACTTTTTATGAAGTTGTGGTCAAGATATAGTGGATTTTGATCGTTATTTTCGTTTTTAGCGGTTTTCACTTCTGCCGGCACTCCCAGAGTGCAACCCGTTGTTTTATTTTTTTTATTCATCTCGTTGGCCTTGCTTTAGATTACTCCAAATAATAGGATCACTATGAAGTACTTATTTAGGATAACGAAACTATATTAGAAATGTAGCTATCTGAAAGACAACTATGGTGACCGACAGATGATGAGCAGGCTGAAGTGGCATCGGGCTGGTTACATCGCACGAAGAACCGAGCGACAGCCGTTGAAAAAAATGAATTCTAGAGTGGAGACCACGTATAGGCAACGAAGAGTAGGGTGCCCTGCAACCTGCGAAAGATGGTAGGCAGGAACTGGATGCAAAGAACTGAGGATAAAGTGAGCTAGGAGAGTTTGTATGTAGAGCAGTGGTCGTCTATAGACTGATGATTATGAAGGTTGTGGAACTAATGGTTTCAAATAATGACCTAAAAATCTAAACTAAACTATAAGTTTGCATTGTTAAAGAAGTTATCCCAGTAAAGCTACCAAAGAAAAGCCCCGATGAACAAGTAAAAAACTCCATTGTATTAGGTTGTACGTGTAAACGTAGCCTAATCCCTCGTATCACAAAGGGTTAGCCTGAACATAATGATGTTTAAATAATAGCCTAAAAACCTCTATCTAACTTTAACGATAACTATAACTTTAACGGTGAAAAATTTAAAAAGATTTGCTTTCTTTGACAATCATAAATCGGTTATAGTTAACTAGTGCAACTCAGTCTTAAAAAAGTAACTATAAGTTTACATAACTAAAGTGAATATTCTAGTAAAGTTTCCAAGAAAAGGCCCTGATGAAGGAGTAAAAACCTTCATTATATTAGGTTGTGCATGTAAACGCCGCCTAATCCCTCTTGTCACAAAGGGTTGGCCCATTAAAGAGGGTCTTATTAATGGTGTGAGCGAGAAATGACCTGGAACGATTTCCATGCCTACCCTGATAAGCATTGTAAATCACAAATGAAAATTCGTTCATTTGCCTTTATATCATGTAGATTTGTTTTCTAGAAGACATTTTTTTTACAAGATTATAACTATTATTTATAGTAAAAGTATGTAAAACAAAAACACCTAGGTATCACTTGATTGAAAATGGTGATTGTATAACACTCACAATATTGTAATAACGTTAATATTACAAAGAGCCTGTCACTCATAACACAGTGTGACCTAATATTATGAGAGCAGATCTGAAAAATGTAACGAAAGTGTATTCTTGAATAAATGATTTTTTATTTTATTACTTATTATAATTTTTACAATTATACAAATTTTTATCAACTCAACTGCTTATTAATAACAGGAGAAAAGGTAATTTACGATACTAATATTATAAAAGGAAAGAAAAGATTTGATTGTTTGTTTGTTTGCATTGAATAGACTCCGAAACATCTGAATGGATTTGGATGAAATTTGGTACATAGATAGTAGATAGCCTGGTTATGAACATAAGATACTTTTTATCCCGATAATCCCACGGGAACGCTAGTGTTTAATAAATTGATAAATCATCGTTTCAAAAATAATTCAAAAATATTTTTTTTGGAACAAAGAATTCTTCCAAAAATATATAAAGACCCTTTTGATGGCTTTATGTATGTCTTAAAATTCAATATACAAAAGTCGGGAACAATCAAGTTATTTTAATTGCTCAGTAGATTAAATTAAGCTAAGTATAGGTACCCAGATAAGATATTAGTTATTCCCTTGAGCATTAAAAGTTATTCAGTCAATTACGTAAGTACTTAAGAAAATATCGTAAATTCAAAATGACCTAAAATGCAGATAAAAATAATTGTACGAGTGTAAAACCGGGGTACATTCGGGGAACTTCCCGGTTGATCAATAGAGTTTTTTTGTAGAAAGTTATCTCAAAAAGTAATAGACTAATAGAAAACTTTTATATCACAAATAACAGAGCTTTAATAGGCATTTCATTTTATAAATAAATTATTTCTTAAAACTGACCTTTTTTAGCTTGTGACTTGCAATAAATAAATCTGAATCTTCATACTTTCCGACTAACTCAGCGTGCAATGGAGAGAGCTATGCTCGGCGTTTCCCTGCGTGATCGAATCAGAAATGAGGAGATCCGCAGGAGAACTAAAGTTACTGACATCGCTCGAAGGATTGCTCAGCTGAAGTGGCATTGGGCGGGACACATAGCGAGAAGAACCGATGACCGTTGGGGCGGAAAGGTTCTGGAATGGCGACCGCGTACCGGACGAAGCTCTGTGGGTAGGCCCCCAACAAGGTGGACCGACGATCTGGTGAAGGTCGCGGGAAGCCGCTGGATGCGGGCAGCGCAGGACCGATCGTCGTGGAGATCCTTGGGGGAGGCATAAACCCAGTAGTGGGTGTCATGTGGCTGAGACGACGATGACCACGATACTTTCCGAAATATCCTTTCTCAAATAATATCTACTGATAAACCGGGAAGTTCTTTGACGGTACCTATGTCACAATATGAGAAAAGACTTCAAAAAGGCTTTATAAAATATACAAACCAATTATCGTTGGCTGATTGCAAATACAAGTCCATTTATGAAATTGGCGACTGTTAATCAGGTCTTGTTTGAACTTGTTGTTTGTAAAAGCACAGTGCTAATTATTGATTTGATTGACGACTCACAAATATGGTCTGTTTGTAGGAACTTCCCAAGGGTTAATTAATATTTTTCCAGTCTGCTTAGTAACATTGAAATGAATTATCTTTAATAATTAAATATTAAATTTATAATTTGACATTTAAATTATTGACACTTATATTTTTTTTATTTTGTTTTGACGTATTTAATGGACATTGTTTTGTTGGCATTTTTGTTTTTGTTTTTGACATTGTTATTCTATGCAGGACTGGACATTTTGTTTTTTTTATGAATCAGTTATGTGGTTAATATAATTTTGCATTTTACTGTCTATTTCTTGTAATAAGACATTTAGAATTTTTATTTTTATTATTTAATGTCAATTTTAATCTTGTTTTTAATCTTTATTTTATAATAGTTGAATAATAATGCATGACTACACATTCGCACATTGCTAGAGCGGTAAAACATGTATGAACTTTATAATATCTTCAATATCTAGAATTGTACTATGTTTTCTAGTAGACAAATTAATAAATAAAGGCTGAAAGAATGAACGATAGACAAAAATTACACGACGTGTCTCTTTATTCTAATTAATATCATTATGAAATGTATACTACTAAATTGGATCAGGTCCAAACTATGTTTGTAAAATAGCTTATGCATGAGCTCATGAGGCCTCACAACATTGTAATATCTATTGTGTCTCCTTACATGACCTTAAAACCTGACGTTATTGTACTTATCGTACTCCTTGTAAGTTTGTCAGTCCTTATTAAAAGTTTCATTAGTGATACTCTTTAAATACATGTGACTACAAAGTGTAATATAACTAATTACATATTAAACAAGAAAATATACTAGAATAAAGCAATTTGTCTCATGTCGCCCTGACAGGATTCGAACCCGCTTCCTTGGGAATCCGGCCCAATACACTAACCGATTATGCTACAGAGACCTATGACCTATACTCTCTTTCTACGGTGTTGGCCACCGTCGTCATCAATGAAAGAAAAATATCCTCGCATTCGAAACATATTTTTTTACAATTTTTTTATTATCGATTAAGATGAAACAGCCATCTAATTGTAACTATTTAATGTAGGATTTTACAATGCTATTTTTATGTGATAAATATTAAACAAGAAAATAAACTAGAAAAAAGCAGCTTGTCTCATGTCGCGCTGACGGAATTAAAACCCGCATCGCTTTTTTCTAGTATATTTCCTTGTTTAATATTCATCACACAAAGTGTTCAGTTTAAAAGATGGAGCTATATACTGCCTGCTGCCTGTAGAGCCAACGTTATTTTGATATTGTTTCAAACTCCCTGGTAAGTCCTCTGGATTCAGTTGGTGAATATTCATAATCCAGAGTCCATCAGTGGACGCACTCCATCTTGCCATTAGCTGGTGAATGCCAATTTGGGGGACATTCTAATTTACATAGCTTTCCGGAACAAACAGACAAATCAATTGGTTTGTATGGTAAATGTTACGAGGGGAGGTCATAAAGTCCGCGGAATGGGGAAGTCGGTTGCAGTTAAGCACCAAATATTTTTTTCCTTCAAGTATTATATTTCTTTACTACCCCAAATACATTTCTGAAATTGCTCATATAAATTGATTATTATCATGTAAAATATTTGTAATTTGAGTAGAAATTACAGACTTCACCTCTAAGTCGCCGTATATTTTTTCCAAGCACTTTTTTTCACAACGTGACTCTTGTGCACGGTGCATTTTCATGCTAAAAGACCAAACCTTTTCTCCTTATTTTTCTTTTATCACCCCTTCAAATGTGGCTTGAAATGAAGCTTAGTATTGTACGGTGCTATTAACACCGCATTCTTCATAGTCGATGAGTAAAATACACAAAAAAATCAGTCGAAAAACATTTTTCCGCCTCTTTTTCCAACTCGGCCCTCATGGAATGCCACTGTATCTACTACTTCTTCGATTAGGATAACGGTGGTGAACATTTTCGTAGCTTCATTCATTATCTCGCTACAGAGCTCCAAAGGGCGACAAAAAATCTTGGTTTGTTTTTGTCTTCCCTACCGACTGGCTTGCACAATGCACGTTAAATTACTAAAATATTAATGACCCCACTACGTTCAAATTTGGAATATATGCTAGTGATGAGGTGCTCAATCAATACCTAGCTGGACAAATGAACCTACCTCTTCCATCCCTCCCATTCCGCGGACTTTAAGACCTCCTCTCGTATAAGATTTATGCAGTACCATACCTCAACTAATAGAAAAACGTAATCCTTATTGGGGCTCTCTACTCATCAGGGCCTTTATTCACTATGACCACTTAGCGATTCCTTGCTGAAACCACGCCAATATCGTACTTAGTTTAGACATTTTCAAAATTTGTTATCTCCATGATACTCACAAATTATAGAATAATTGTACAAGTGCATGCCAGTCACAGATTGTATAGTTATTATACAAGTAAAATAACTTTAAAATTAGTAAGTGTCTTAAAGAAAACGAATTTTATGAGGGAATCGGTATGTGGTCATAGTGAATACAGGCCCTAACCTACGGGAAAATGAAGCACAATAGATATTTCATTGTTGTCTTCGGGATTCTAGAAAAGTGATTATCCAACAAAATGAAATTTTGTAAATAGTCTAGTTTTAACGGCCTCTGTGGTCTAGTGGTAACAACCACCGGTATCAGACCCAGGGGTCCCGGGTTCGATTCCCAGCGGGGGTACAATTTGTATTCGGTTTGGTTGGCGGTAGGACTTGTTGTGAGTCCGCCTGGCTAGCTACCACCATCTTATCTAAGTCTGACGCCATAATAACAATGTTATTTATTTATTTATTTATGGCACACTTACAGGCAACAGATAGAAAAACATTAAAGAAAATTATACAAGGTTGATACAGCTTATATCTATGCCCAATTACAAGAATGCACAGCATTGACTATGAACTTGCAAACAGTTAGTGACTACATCCGCATTGTTGTGTTCCGGCAGTTAGAGATAAGATAGCCAGTTCCTCAGTGGTTGAGGATTCCGGGAGAGGCTCGCTTCCATCTTCAGCCTTATCAATACTTAACATCAGGTATGATGAAGGCTAAGAGTCTCCCCGTCGTTAATAAAAAATAAAAAAATTAGTTTGATAGGAATAGAATACTTTTATATGATAATCTTATAATCGAGCTGTGTAGTGTCGGCTTAGAATAGCACTACCCCTCTCATCCCGTGGGCGTCTTAAATGCGACTAAGGGATTCAGGCTTCAGGAGACGGGCAGCAGCGTCTCCTACAAATTTGCCCATACTGCGATCTCCAACCCGCCTGCCAAGCGTGGCGATTATGGCAAACCCCGCCCTTTTTGGGGAGGCCTATACCCAGCAGTCAAGTGGATGTTATATGGCTGAGACGACGACGACGATAATCATATTCAGATTTTAATTTTTTTGTATTTTTTTTATTCGAATAATTTCAATTGGGTCGGATGTTGTCCGGACACACTATAAAAGTAAAAAGTAAATTAAAAATGTCCCATAAACTCTTAACTAACTAACAAAAGCTTTTCTTTGATTCTCTAGCTAAGTATTGGTATTACCTAGGAATTCAGTGAATAAAATCAGTAGGTAGGTACCTACAACAATATATTATTTCACGGTTATTGCTACCGTACAATTATTGCCATAATTGATCATTGATTGAGGTAATAAAATATTATATTTCATTTTAATTGCATTTCGTTTCTATTGTTCATTGAGCAATAATCCGTTGATAATAAAAGTTTTATGAAATTCATGCGAGTCCTCGCAATTAATTTATAACTTGACTCCCGTACATTGCTTCTGTACAGTCACGACCAAAAATATTATGTAAACACAACCACAGCCTAACAAAGGAACTAACAGTAGGACAACGCCCTTGAAACCTCGCGCAATGCCGCTTTTGACAAAACTACTTAGTATTTGACATTACATTGTAATTGTCCCCAACGAGCTATATGGCAGTTGGGGCTCGCTAGCATTGCTCTGTCAAAACGTGTCCATTGGACGACTGTAGGGAAGAGAAGATTGCAATTTATAGGTTCGGGGTTCGTAAATGATACAACTGACTGCGATCTAAGAGCCGTTTATTGAGCTCCGCAGGAGCTTATATAGTACCGGTAGCGATGAGTGTGTGCATGTACATATAGGTAGTACAATCGGGGAACTTCCCGGTTGACCAGTATAGTTTTTTGGGAACCGTTTTCTCTGAAAGTACTAAGGTAAAAAAAATAATTCAGTATTCAAATGAAAATTAAAACAAAAATGAAATTTAAAATAGAAAAAATATTGGAAAAAATTTACTCGGCCACAAGTGAATTCTCAGACGGGAATCGAACCCGCGACCTTTGGAAATCCGGTCCAATGCTCTGCTCGATTCCCGTCGATTTTTCTATTTAAAATTTACCATAAGTATAAAAAAAGCATTGAAAAATGCAAAAATTACAAAATCATAAAAAAAACGATTAATGTTTTATAAGTTGTGATATAAACACTTTCTATTTATTTTTAACTGTTTTAACAAAAGTTCCGTAAAAAAACTCTACTGGTCAACCGGGAAGTTCCCCGACTGCATACACTACAAGATAGATAGACTCTGATACAACCTTATCACATTGAGACACGGAAACAAAGCTGTCTGTGTCCACAAAAGTCATTCTTTACATATTGTTGGTCGTGACTGTACAATGTGACCCGACATTGTTTGCCAAAGGCATTAACCGGCAACTAACTCAATTTATGGGCGGAACGAGTTTCCTACGAAGAAAAATAGGGGACTCGTGCTTGACGAGACCTCGACGAGGATTGGCTTTTCGCATTACCAAAAAGGAAATAAACCCATGCAATATATGAACCAATTTGTCAATATTGCACATTTCCTGTTTGACAAATAGATTACGTAGTACCATAGTTCTTCCATGCATTTTGTTAGAATGCGAATGAAAGAGACAGCCAAATCAGAAACATGTTTTATTATGTGAATTAAATATACAATCGACAGCAGCTAAAGCTTTACATATCTGTCGAATTTCTCTAATCGACTTTGGACTTTAAGACATATGACTTTATATTACAATAGTGATGATAACTAAATGATTAGTTAACAGTGAAATATTAGGTCTCATGTCCAAATCAGTAATAATAACAATCAGTAGTACACGATTCGTCTTCCCAAGCTGATAAGTCAATACGAGGTAACTTATGGCAATCGGTTATTTGGTTTCTGAAACAAATCAACGTTGACATTGAAATCCAAGCTCGAAAAAAATATGTATAAAATTTTCCCTTTCTGTATTTTCAAAGATAATGATACATTATCTGCAAATAAATAAATTTGATCCTACCCTGGACCTGGACGCAGGAATGCTGAAGGCTGAATTTTAGTAACTTTATCACCAACATCACATAATAATCTCGACACAGATGCTTTCCTGATCTCTTGCAATTGATCTGTAACCATAATTAAAGTTATTATCATTGTTAATCATTTCATCATTATATTCATTATGGTATGATTTATCATTTACAATTATATTTAGTCATAGACTTACACTCAGTGAAAGCATTCGGTCTGTTTGGTCTCTCATACCAGTGTCTGTCTGATGCTAGAAATCTTTTAAGCTGTTCAACTATGATGCAGTACAGTGTCTCCGGGATATGCCCCCCTTTGACCTTCTTTTCCAACCATATACCAGGCATAAACTCGATCTCTTTTGGGTGTTTGTAATTCTCTTTGAGTTTGTCAAGATACTAAAAATATAGAGGAATTTGTTAAAATGAAATTTTATCAATGAAGCAATAAATAAAGCATTGAGTATCCACCCTCGAAGAGTTAACCAGTATTCATTTTATTATTGCAGCATTTCGGCATGATGAAGCACACACACATAATTTTATCTTTTCAATTACCTCAGGTGCAAACACATCTTCCAAATCATCAAAGGTCTTATAACTTTTGCCAAAGAACCGTTTTCTGTAAGCTACATAGGGTTGAATACCAAAATATCTGCCCTTCGCCCAATCATTCGTAAATACATCTAAAGCTTTTTGTAAATACCCAAATGCTCTGTTGGCCATCTGTCAGGGGAGAATTAAAAATGTATATACAATGGGCAATCGAAAAGATTCCGGTTTTGGGGGGTGGTGGAATTAGGTTCATTTGACCAGTTACTAATTAAGCATCTTATCATTAGTGTTTATTCCAAATTTGAACCTAATTGGGTCGTTAAATTTTGTGTTGTCAACGTTCAAGCAAGTCAATAGAAAAGAAAAAATTGAATCGGGTCATCATTTAATGCCTTCCTAGACAAGGAAAATCCAGTCAGACTTTTTTTAAAGAAATGTACGTGGTTAACGGGAATTTTTCCCTGGTAAAACCATGGATTGTAAGTGGCATTGATTTTTCAAACAAGGCAGATACTCTATTGAAGACTACGCACTTTCTGGATTATTATTGTGGCCACCATACCCGAAATCATCTAGAAAGTTTTATAAAATGTATGGAAAGATGCCAGATGAAAGATGAACCAGCTTGCAGCAATGGTTGAAGCATAAGATAAAACCATTTAGAATATTCTAAATCATCATCTTGAAATGACCAAGGTCATCGCATGGCGGGTTCCAATAACGTTTTTAAATTCATCAACAAAAAATATTATAATGTCTTGTCAGTCTTTGAAGCTCTGTTGTGAGAACAGGATTCAGGGCGACATGAGACTAGTTGCTTTTTTCTAGTATATTTTCTTGTTAAATGTTTATCATATAAAAATAGCATTGTAAAATGCAAAATTAAAAAGTTAGGATTTACGACTTTGAAACCGAGTCAAAGGAGTCGATTCAGTGGCATAAAAAAATCACCACCCCACCCAAGAAGTACCGTTCCTTATAATCATTCAAAAAGATCGAGACGAACTAACTGTCTAAATTTATGCATGTGGCGTAAAAGTGCTGAAATAACAAATGTACTTGCGTTGGCCCGTACACAGGAAGTATTCTACTCATTGACTACAAAAAACGCGGTGTTAATGGAACAGGATAATACTACGCATCAATATTGGGACAATCAAAGGAGGTCATCAAAGATAGAAGAAGAGGAAAATTGACCAAAATCGTGCTGATTTTGCATGATTTTGATTTGTGCGCGACGAGTCATGTTGCGAGCCTGCTATTCACTAATGCAGCTACGAACAACTTCATCGCCCTTCCTATAGTCGAGTCCAGACCTATCCCCCATTGACAATTTTTTTTTAGAAGAACAAGGTGCCTGATAATAAGATTACGTCAAAGAAATGATGCAGTCGGCAATTTTGTCGCGAAGAACACAAAAAAATTACAAATTATTTGACTGATCTGAGGAATGGATTAGCGTAATGGAAGAATATATAAAAATTAAAAATATTTTCTTATTTAATTTCTAACTTCTTCCCCCCTTTACCGGAAACTTTTCGATTTCCCCTCGTACACATGAATTACAAGTGCTTCAAAATCCTATATCTCATCTTCTTTCAAACTTAGTTAAACATTTGATTAAGCGAAACACGTTTACACATTTTTATTTCTTTATCAGTAATAGCATAGTAGTCATAAGTAATAACAGCTAGATCACATGCTATCCCTATGGATAGGTTAGAACTGGATGAAAAGTACCTTCGATCATCCTTAGATTTCAATCAGCATTAGATTAAATTTTCTTGAAATCATCATCTCTGAAGCAAGCCAATCAACTCTACTGTACTTACGTCAGGGTCCACAATGTTGTCACCTTTGGCGCAACCTTGCCTAAAGCTGCCTTGTGTTATATAGTCTATGTTGTTATCGATTGCCAAATACCCAGTTCTAGATGTCAATTCTACAATTGGAATTTCTTTAAGATAATTGCCCTCTTGGTCGTACATGCTGAAAGGTAAAAAAAAACTTTTAAAACTAATAGATCTAAGTTCACAAGGCCGGCTCAAGACCGTTAAATTTTAATATTTTGCGAGTTTATACAGAAACATGGTTACAGTACAGCTCATGGAGAAAAAAGTTTTTTTTTTCTTTCTTATGAAGTACGGGGAAGTTCTTAGCCTTCATCATACCTGATGTTAAGTATTGATAAGGCTGAAGATGGAAGCGAGCCTCTCCCGGAATCCCCAATCACTGGGGAACTGGCTATCTTATCTTTAACTGCCGGAACACAACAATGCTGAAAACATTGTTGTTATGGCGTCAGACTTAGATAAGATGGTGGTAGCCAGCCAGGCGGACTTACAACAAGTCCTACCACCAACCAAACCGATTACAATATGTACCCCCGCTGGGAATCGAACCCGGGACCCCTGGGTCTGATACCGGTGGTTGTACCACTACACCACGGAGGCGGTAAAAAAAATTTAAACTTAAATACTGCTGATTCTTACTGTAATGAGCCTTCTTGCATTCCATGAAACCATCTACATCCATATCGGTACTCCAAAGCGATTTGCGGATAAATTGCCTCATTGTAGAGGTCTCTAAATCCCGGGTCTGCCGAAATTACTCCATCTCTCAACAAATTAGATTTTCCTGAAAATAATTATAATTCAACCATAATTCATTACAATAGTATCTCGAACCATATTAGTGATTATTTTTTCTTAAAAATATGAAGATATTTAGTCACTGGTGGCTGCTCACGACTTAGAATATTTATAGGTTAACGTTTTATATAAAATATAAAAAAATAAATGTTAAAAGTATAAAAAATGAATTATCGAAAGTAATAGTAAATACGCTGCGATGAAACAACTTCACTAAAATTTTATTTCCAGAACGAAATGTTAAAAAAAAATAAAATCACCAGTCCATGTAAAGAAATAGCAGAGGAGCATGATGACTATATCTTGTAAAATAGCTAAACTGGCTAGAAAAAACTTAAGAAAAATACAAACCCATGAGAAGAGGGTACAGTTCATAATAAAGAATTTGAGTCATAGTAGCTGTATTGATATCTCTTGCTGTATCGAATATCATATCGTCGTCCCAACAAGGGTTGAGCTCAGAGAGAGCCAATGCGATGCGGTTGTGGTTTCTCCAGAACCAAATGATGTTCAAGTTTATTCCTATGAGACTATTAGCGAGTCTTACAGCTGTAAAAATACACAAGTTTTAATAATAAGAAACAATAAAACTAATTATTTCCATAAACTTTAATCGTTTAGTCGCTAACTAAGCGGAGCCTGTCCTCTGGTTACTAGATGGACAATATGAGTAAAGAAAAAGTAAATTATATAACATATTATTTAATTGCTTTTCCTAAATTATCGATTTTCAATAAAAATAACTTTTAATTTGGAAATAATTAATTATCGTCAGAAAACATCATATTATATTATATTATAATATATGTATACGTATAAAATAACATGAAAAAAATATTTATGAAATCAAAAGCAGATGAATGAACTTATATTATACGTTGTCTAGTGGCTTTGTCAAGTGGTTCCACTTTATTGGTTTTTATGGCCTTTCTGTTTATAAATACCACACATATTGTACATCGTTGGATTCGTGGATAAGTTATCTACAACGTGGTACTACTTTAATTTATAAATATTGTATTATAACCAAACAGTATGCAAGTGAAAGTGAAAACGGGTTATTTCTAACTTTCATGAAAAATTTATGAAATAATTTATGCGTCATCGCAAAGATTACACAAACTTATTTTTTTATGGTAAATTTTAAATAGAAAAATTGGAAAAAATTAACTCGGCCACAAGTTATTTTTTTTTCTTAAAGAAAGTCTGTTTTTATTGATTCAAATGAAATACTCACACCTTCCAAAATAATATATATATATATACATATATATGTATATATATATATATATATATATATATATATATATATATATATATATATATATATGTGTGTGTGGTCATGATATGACCACCTATCAAGTGACGACTTGCTTGTGCGGTCAAATATAATGACCGTTCATCAGTTCAGGGGTACGATGATTTTCATGTTCTATACTTGAAAAAAAAAAAAGATTATTTTCAGTGAGCACAAAGCGTTTTTTAGATGAAATGAAACTTACTATGTGTGTGACATCTAGTTTCTCGTGGTTTCTTATTGGCTAAACAACAATGTTTCTCAGTGTTCTCCTTTGGTGGCCAAATTTTTCCATTTTCAACCTCATACTTAAGCAAACCGTTTTCGTAATATCTGTTTGTTTTCAGAGATTCTGGTGTATCGTACAGATTGGATAAGTCCAATTCTGATGTTGTTAAAAGCATCTGCAAAATATTTATCAATAATACCTAATAAGTATCAAAGCACCAAAACACGTCAACGAACTCTCGGAATTTCTTGTTCTATCTTATTAAACTTGATTTGCGGTTGATTGTACTTAAACAAAATATGGGGGCGTACCGCCATCTTTCAGCGCAATATTGTTTAAATCATTATAGATGTATCTCAATGGGCAGGAATAACAAAAGTGTACTTTGTATAGAGGTCATGGTACGAATTTGAAGAGTATAGAAAACAAAACGCAAACAAATCGTTCTTATGACATGACTAGCGGCCTCTCGCGGTTTCACCCGGTTCCTGTTCCCGTGGAAATATCGGGACAAAAATTTCGTCTATTCTCGATACCAAATTTCGTCAAAACCGGTCTAGTAGTTTTTGAGTTTATTCGTTACATACAAAAATACAAATCTTTCCTCTTTATAATATTAAGTATAGATAGTATAGATGGATTCTAAAAGGAGGATTCTGAGGAGCCCGTGGCGCAGTGGTTTGCGCGCTCGGCCTGCGATTATTGAGGTTAAGCAACTTTCGCAGTGGTCGGCAACGAGATGGGTGACCGAATATTTACTATCTCAAGCTCCTCCGTGCTTCGGAAGGCACGTTAAGCCGTTGCTCCTGGCTGCGTTTGCAGTCGTGTAAACCCAACAATCCGCATTGGGCCCGCGGGGTGGGTCATGGCCCGTTCTCCTTATTCATCCATAAGGAAGGCCAGTGCCCCAGCAGTGGGGACATTAAAACTGGCTGATGACGGATTAACAATACACGGACGGAATAATAAGGCCATAGAACATACCATTTCTGGTAATGTGTTGCTTTTGAGACACCCTTTTGCTTGGAAAGTCGATGGAATTGTCATGTTGATGCAACGCTGACTTGAGTACCTGCCGAAAATTAATTAAAAAAGCTATAAAAAAATTACTTATGCCAAAGACTTACCTATTCTGTTCTGTCTAACACAAATAAGCAATAAGCAACCGGTCATCATCGCACAACTGCAGGCGTAGTGAGTCAAATTCGCTGGGTTGTAGCCGACTGTGTGTTTCGACCGAACCAGAATTCGATTCTATTGCTTGACTCTTCCACATAGAACAGAATAGAATCGTTAAGTTTTGGACTACTACTAATAATACTACAAAGCGTCACGCAAAAAGGCCTTGCCTCAGCAAAAATAATTCTTCTAATAAAGTATTCTTAATTTTACCTGAAGACCGGGTCATCGTCAGGTATGTAGTTGTTGACGCAAGCTGGGTCTGAATTACCATTAGGACGACAGCACAAAGACCTTCCTAGGACATATTCCTCTGCAAAGAGACCATTGAAATATGGGGTAATAAATAGGGCAAGGGTATAGAAAAAACAATAAACACCATTATCAGTTATGAAAAATTTTGCAAATCGAGGGATAGATGCACAATGTGCAGTGAGGAACTGGGTTTTGTTTGGCGCGTCGCCGTTCTTACGTTTTGTTGTACCTACTAATGTTGCATAATAATATGTGTGTATTTAACCCCCGACGCAAAAAGAGAGGGCTGTTATAAGTTTAACGTGCCTGTTTGTGTATCTGTCTGTGGTATCGTAGCTCTTAAACGGATAAACCGATTTTAGTTTATTTTTTTTGTGTCATAGATAAAATTATCTATGACATAAAAAAAAAACTAAAATCGGGAGTCTAAATCGGGAATCGGGGATCCCGAGTGTTCTTAGTCATGTTTCATGAAAATCTGTTCAGCCGTTTGAAGATCGATCATTTAACCGACTTCAAAAAAGAGAATTCGGTTAGTATATTTTTTTTTATATATTTTTTATTGTTATGTACACCGATTACGCCGAGATTTCTAAACCGATTTCCATGATTCTTATTTTATTTGATGCAAAATAGTTGCCAATTTGTCCCATAAAAAATTGGTTTCGTTTGACCCAGTACTTTTTATGTTATGAGCATTTTTATATATTTCATTTCACTGCCAAGCCAAGACATTCTACTTTAAGCTCCTATTCTTTTATTTTTCTTACCTTGGCTGGCACCGACTCCAAAAGGCTTATTTTTTGCTATTTCGTTTTTGAAGTCGGTTTTATTTAATGCAGTTTTTTTAGTGTTTTGAAGTCGGATTTCATTTTTTTTATAAAAAGTTTTAATCTAGTTGTTAAGGGAATTTGACTAACTTCCTTATGTCCGATCGATTCGAAATTTGGTACAGTGTTACTTCAATGATATTGAAAGTAAATGGTAAGATAACCATGACCTGATCAGCCGTTTGAAGATCATCAGCTCTTTAAAAGTTAATGAGGAGATCTGACTACCTTCCATATATCCTATCATCGGACAATTTAATCTTAATAATAAAAATTTAAAAAGCTTGAAATAAAACTTAAATAAAAAATTTCATAAACCCGTACTTTATTGTTAACGTTTTAGGAGTTTTTTTTGAGATGGTGTTTTTTTTTAAATATTGTTTATACTTACGGCAGTTATTTCAATATCGACTCATCTCGAATTGATCCAGGATTGAAGACATGTTTTTTTTTATGTATGTGTATTTCAATATATAATTAAAGTTAAGTGCCACGTAAAGTCCATCCTAATTTCAGTGACTAAAGTGCCGATCTGGGATTAGTTGCTATGGTAACTAAATTTTAATTGACAAAGATATTTTATATTAAGGTACTTATGATTTATTTTTCAGGATGTAAATAAAATGCGTAGGTTCATTAGGTTATGTAAATCATATATAATGTGCGTGTGTGAGAGTAAATAAAGTAGTGTATATTAAATTGCACATGTTTTTTTATTTATGTATGACCACAAAATTTGTCAATTTTTTTTACGTTTTCATAAATGACATACCTTAACTATGGTTGGTTCTCTATTTATTCGCTTAATATGAATACCTTACTTATCATGGCATACTTTCAGTTATCTTATTAATAGTTACGTAATAATTATTAGTTGTTTATGCATAATATTTCTAGTTTAAATCAAATTCATTTAGAACTTACCAGTATCCTGAACTGAAGTTACATCAGTCATTGAAAATGCCAAGAAATTTGTCACCAACTGAGTGAATATCGGGTCTGATACTTTTCCTTCGGGAAAAAAGCTGGTTCGCAAATTCCTGGTCGGTGGGAAAGGTTTGCCGTCACCCATTTTGCAAATTTGGTAGCCACCGCCGGCTGAAACAACATTAATTATTTAAATGATATGAGGAAGATATTTCTGGACTGGAATCTTCGACATAAATACTCGACTATTCCAGTCAGAAATATCTAACACAACTGGTAGGAAATTATATACTGTTAGAAACTTCGAGAAACAACGGAATGATTCAATTTGTACGAGTTTAAATTTAAATTCAATACCATTTATTCAGTCTAGGCTGTTACCAACACTTTGTGAAATCAAAGAAGCTACGCAACCGGTTCGTAAGGCCCTACAGCGGGAGGCCAAGTAACATAACTGGCAAGAAATTCGTCTAAAGCAGGTCATACTCGCAAGGTTACGCATGATAAGCATGCCTAAATGCCTGCGTGTGTGGCCTGCTTTAGGCTGTTTATTTTTCTCCCTGCCTTATTTCGTACAGAGTCGTCGAATTCAAAATGGCCTCTTTATTAAGAAACAGTATCTCCCTAATTTTATGGTCAATATCAGATCCTGAAGTTACAGGTTTAATTTCAAATGATGTTAGGACCTTGGGGGAACTGTCACTAATAATAACGTAATAATAGCAATGTTTTTAGTATTGTTGTTTTCCGGCAGTCAAGGGATAGCCAGTTCCTCAGTGGTTGACGATTCTGGAAGAAGTGGGATTCCTTCTTCAGTTTTATCCTCACTTAACATCAAATAAGATGACGGATAATCGTTAGCCCGTTGTAGATATGAAGATAGAAAAAGAAACACTTTTAATATAATCTTGGTTGATGGTAAGACTTGTTGTAAGTCCGCCTGGCTAGCTACCACCACCTTATCTAAGTCTGACGCTATAACAACAATGTTTTCAGCATTGTTGTGTTCCGGCAGTTAAAGATAAGATAGCCAATTTCTCAGTGATTGAGAATTCCGGGAGAGGCTCGCCTTCATCTTCAGCCTTAACAATACTTATCATTAGGTATGATGAAGGCTAAGGCGTCCCCGTCGCTCATAAAAACCTTATTCGTATTGATATTATTTGAAATGATCATCATATGAATTCAATATGTGGAATTACAATACCTGTATCATATGCAGCTGGTAATATTCTATAATGAGGTGTTTTCGAAGGGCCTCTACTGGGATATTTCAAGTTGTTGCACGAACCATCTGCGCGTCTTCCTTCGTTTTCGTCACATGGTTCGATTTCAATAACACAATACCTAAAAAACCGTAAAATAACTTTGACAAATATATTTTTGTTATAATATGTCGGACAACATGAAACAATATATAATATATCCACAACTAAAGCGCCTACAGATGGAAAAATTTTGATCTCCATACTATAGCATCTAGCTCTAGCAACTCACAATTTGCTGTCTGTATTTTATTGAACTACGCAGATTGTAAACAAAAATTTGGCAATTTCTATAGTATTGCCAACTTTTAGATTGCGTTTTCACAGGTTCATGTCAGTTCGTTAATCGAAAAAGTAAGATATTCGATTATAAGCTTCATTTACTTGATATAGAGCATACCGGCCTGACTAAGAGTTGCTTCATGTGAGCAATGTTTTATGCTTTCTGCTAATGAGGCCTGCCTGATGTCTACTAATCAGAACAATCAAAATCAATCATAAAAGTTCAGGCTCTGTTACGTTTTCACTCTCAAGCTGCATCTTTAATACTCTGCCAACTCTACAATGTATTGATGAAGTCTTCTTTCTTTCTTATCGTGTAGGGATTAGTGGCCACCTCCGCTGTCAGAATTTATCAAGCCGCCTTTAAGGCCTCTAACTTGGAACTTTTGGTTAACGACTGTTATCAGATGACAATAGCCGGGACCGATGGTGGATAACGTGCCTCCGAAGCACGGAAGCGCTCAGTTGTAACCCATCCGACACCTGACCGGACCGAACGTTGCCTAACAAACATGATCGAATACGATCAGTCAGTCAAGCGCCGCCATGAGCACTTTATGAAGTGGGTGTATGTATGCTAAAAGTACTTACTGAGTGTTGTTTCTCTTCAAATGCTCCAAATACTCCGCTCTGGATATTCGAACACCCGTAAAAGAATCATATGGAATCTTTACTGTGTTAACGCAAGAAAACGTAAAAAGCAATATTAATATTCCATATATCCAAAGTAACGTCATGTTTATAACTAATGTGTATTTGGTGTCTTGACGCAGTTTTTTATAGTAGTGTTTTTAGAGATCCATGGATACATATGCTATTAGAAAAGTTAGACAGTTAACAGATGTTGAAACTGCTAGGATTGTATATTTTAGTTATTTCCATAGCATCATGTCTTATGGTATTCTGTTGTGGGGGTCAGCAGCTGATATAAACACTATATTCATTTTACAAAAACGAGCAATTTATCAGCTTGGGTCTAAAACATCTCTTAGGAATAAGTTCATAGGTACCTATGAACTTATTCCTAAGAGATGTTTTAGACCTATATTAACAGTTGCATCTCATACGTACATCTTATGTTTTGGCGCGCACTGTTCATTGAAATAAAACAACTTTTACGGATATCAAACATCATCCCGTGACCACGGCAGCTGTATAGGTGCCGAAACGTCGGGAAAATCAAAAACCCCTAAAAAACCTAAAAATACGGACAATTACAACTTAGTTCGGGGAAATATAGCGCGTTTGATATCCGTAAAAGTTGTTTTATTTCAGTTGCATCTCAATTTATTTTAAACTGTATAATTTTTGTTCGTAGCAATCTATCAGAATATACCAAACATAGTGATGTGCACAATCTTAATACGAGAAATATAAATAAACTTGTAATGCCTCGATACAGGCTAAAAAGGTTCACGGATCTCTCTTGGGTCTTGGTGTAGAATTTTTCAATAAAATTCCACAATGTATTGTGATATTATATTATAAAGGATTATTTAAATGACAAAACAGCTTGGTCATAAATGTATTGTTTTATTTTTTCGAAGTTGTAGCCCTAAACAAATGTCATACAAATGTATGACATTTGTTTAGTATAGTATTAGATTAAACTTTTAACGCAGGTAGCTTGAGTATGTCATGCTCTCTTTAAACATTTCTACGGTGGTGTCGTGTGAGGCGGGTCGCTACGTTCCCTAAAATAATTATGGTTGAGCGAAGCGATGGCTGGTTCATGCGTCATGCTCGTGAACGGGTTCTGCCAGTGGGATGGGTCTGCTCTTGTCTGATTGTGTTAAAATGTGTTGAGATATTTTTGTTTCAATTTTATAAATTTTATGTTATTTATGATGTTTTGAATTGAGAACGTGGCACTGCTTGATCAGAATAAATAAAAATAAGTAATGTTCTCCAATTATTGTAATTAAGTATATGAAAGCCATTATTTTTATTTTTTATTTACTTTAAATCGTCGGCTTACTGCAAGAAGTCATTAAAAAGCAGGAAAGTGATTTCGAGGAATCATTTAGTGAATTTTAGAGAAAGAAGTAGTCATTATGTCAAAAATTATAAGAGGTATTGTTAAAATAAAAATGCTGCCGTATAGATTCAGTTTTTATTCATGAATATTTAAAATTGAAAGTTAGGAACACCTCAACATACTTTTTTTAAAAATAAGAAAATGCAATTAGTGACTTTTTCCTAAAGTGCAAATGTAAGAAGTCAACAAATAACATTTTTTTTTATTCACTTATAATGGTAAACATTATAATTAAATTCAACTAAATACCTAAGCAATATCAATTTTGAATAGGAAAAATTAAGAAATCAACTCTCGAAACTCCGTCGTAACATACAAATTAATAATAAAATCTAAATGAATCAGTCTTAATCAAATTAAATTCAAATAAAATTGCTAATCATTCTTATTGATCCGAAAACAATAGATGGATAAATATTCTTTCTCTTTTAATTGACGCTAAATTTCATCGGCTGATGAACCACAATTTTCAGGAACGTAATCAATCAGGTCCAGTTTGATCAGGCAAATTTGAGTACCAATGGTGAAGTTCTAATGGTAAATAATCTTTTGATCATACATTTTCATTAAATCTTAGTAATAGGCAGTGGTTGGCGGCTATAGGCATTCTTAAGTTTGTAGTTATCGTAAATAAAAGTATTATCGTTCCGCTTACGCTTCCGAAGATTTTTTGTACCTACAGCAGTTTTCCCTTTCTTTATACTCTTTTGTTCAGCGTCCGATAAGCTGACAAGTTCTTTGTATGGAGACACGTAGTCGTATCTGAAGTATACAACATTCGGTTTTGATTTTTCAAATCTGAAACATTTGGTCTTCAGCCATTGCACTACTTCGCCATCGTTTGCAATGGACCTGTTTTTGACTAGATTATTTTTCAAATCCTTTAAATCGATAATGTCAGAAAAATAGAGTTGGACTGACTTGTAAGGTTTCTTAATCTTTCCACCTTTCTGTAATTTTTTGCTCGACCTTGCCAACTTTATAACATTCGACAAGTCTATCATGGAGTATACTGGGAACTGGGTAAGTTGATGTTCAATTGCACTGTGCATGCTGTCAACTTCCATATGAGAATGGCCGGATTCAAGGTATTTAGGTTCAATAACCTCTAATTTAGTTGTTTGCACTAAATACAAAAGCAAACTCAGTAAATACTGGTGTCTATTTTGCCCGGCACATGTATCGGAAAATATAGAAAATTCTTTAATAGCATCAGGGAGACTCTTAATCCAAAGATGAATAGCAGTACCTATCTCATCACTTCCTTTTTACCATTAGTTTCATTCCATATGAAACAGTAACCATCATTTGGTTCTCGCGCCTCGTAAATAGTGGCATTGTAAACATTTAACTTTCGTAAATGGTAAAGTAGTGATACATTGGAATTTGGTGAATGAAGTACTTTTTGTAAATCTAAAGTAATGGACATAAAACTTTCATCTTCATTTGCTCGTATTTTATCCAAATTCTTAGCTTCCTGACTTTGATTTTTTAACATTATATGCCTATTTATTGTTCTTGTAACTCAGCTAACTCAGGCGTATTTTCCTTCTTCGCGGCGTTGTATTTGTTGCACAAAAGACATAGGTCTTTCTTCGGTTTATGGAAGTCGATATTAAATTCAGTGCTAAATATTTTTCTATAAACATTTTCTGAAACTGGTATTCTCGAGGTTTTTTCACATTCTTCTAAACAAAGTTGGTGCATTTTGGATATTGTGAGTGTATATCCAAAATTCACCAACTTTTATTATCTTCCCGACTTGTTTTATAATGATGCTCTCCTTCTTGTTAGGTTCTCCTTGATGTCTAACATAGTAATTGGACCCTTCTTTGATGTAAAAAAATGGTGAAAATCTCTTTGAGATTTGAGGTTTGGAGGTTGTTGCCTAGGGAGACATTTTTGGGGCTTTCTTGGAAGGATCCTCTATCTGCAACTTTATCAATTTGAGCTGACTTTCTAGTTTGGATAAATAGTCAGATCAGAGGGATGATTGTCCTTTCCAGGCGTGTTCCGCTTCAGCCATTGACTCCCTCAATGTTACCAAAGATCTGGCTGCTAAAGCAAAATCTGCGGCCACATTTGCTTGCTGTTCGATCATCTCTTTATGAAGGTCCTTCTGATAAACCCTGATAGACTGGATCATCCCGGTCAGATAAGCGAATGGTCCCGCACCATGGTATAGATGAGGAACCGGGTTCCTGTATAGGAATAGCTCTACATAAAGACAGATTCTCTCTGCTCCCAACAGACCCTACTCCCAAATAGTCGGCCACGTCTATCTTGGCCTTCGAAATTGCCACTTTTCCCAATTTTTAAAAACGCTTTGTATGTTAGGCCGTTAGATATGAACGCCAGCCAGTGTAGTGTACGCCAGTGTACGAACCAGTTTGTACGTGTTGCTCACCACTCTGGTGCTACTTAATATCACTATTTTGCTTTCATTGATGTTGCAATTTTGCCGAAAGTCATTAACGACACTATGATCAACTTATTATCAATAATTAAATTAAGCAAAAGTCGGTTAAATCACTTAAATAATCTTGTGTCGTAAAATTTTTTGCAAGATATCACTAAGAGGCTCTTAATGATTTTATCTGAAAATTAAAGTCCAGATTTTACACGAAACGGCATAATAACAAAAAATCACTATAAAATTTATCGAGTTCTGCCGGATGATGAATATGAATTGTTGCATGTGTTATAACACAAAACAACCATCAAGGGCCGAAGATGAATTTTGTTAGATATAAATCTCTAAAATTACGTTTATCAACTTTTTGCTACGGGGTAACTTCAAAAATATGGCAGATAGGAAATTTTTGCCGAATATAGTATTAATCGCTGCCGATCTAACTATGTAAATAACAACACTTAATGATTTATTGCAGTTAATGATTTCTTGCAATAAGCCGACGAAATACGCTTTATGATTATGACCCAGCTGATCAGTCTTTCAGTGGGGTTAGCACGAATAACTTTCGAGTAAGTATCGAGGAAGTAAAGTAAAAAAATGTAAGACATATTGAGCAGCGTTCCTACCGGACGTAAATGGAACTACATTTTCCAATACATTTTTTGACATTACGTGCTCGATACTTACTCGATACTATTACGATAGTTATTCGTGCTTGCCCTACAGTAACATTGTAAGTTACCTCTTACATTAATGCACTTTAAAAAAATGTAATATTATAATTAGTATTTTCTTTTGTGATGGAAATTTACCTTACTGATATGTTAAGCTCTCTTTTCAATCTGACGACTCTGTATGAAATAAAACAGGGAGAAAAAAATAGCCCTTGACGAGTTTCTTGCCGGTTCTTCTCGTTCTCCCGCCGTAGGGTTTGTGAACTGATGGCGTAGCTTCTTTGACGTTCATAAGTGCTTGTAACAGCCTAGACTGAATAAATGATATTGAATATTGAATATTGAATATTGAATATTGAATATTGAATATTGAATATTGAATATTGAATATTGAATATTGAATATTGAATATTGAATATTGAATATTGAATATTGAATATTGAATATTGAATATTGAATATTGAATATTGGATATTGAATATTGAATATTGAATATTGAATATTGAATATTGAATATTGAATATTGAATATTGAATATTGAATATTGAATATTGAATATTGAATATTGAATATTGAATATTGAATATTGAATATTGAATATTGAATATTGAATATTGAATATTGAATATTGAATATTGAATATTGAATATTGAATATTGAATATTGAATATTGAATATTGAATATTGAATATTGAATATTGAATATTGAATATTGAATATTGAATATTGAATATTGAATATTGAATATTGAATATTGAATATTGAATATTGAATATTGAATATTGAATATTGAATATTGAATATTGAATACATACAAAAGTTAAATGTATTTGAGCTTAATCTCGAATCGATTGCCATTCTCCCATCTATAAGAAAGGTCAGTGCTGGGGCACTGACCTTTCTTTGAATTGGATCAATAGCAAAAGCATACTTCCAACTTTAGCCCCGTTAAAAATGTTTTTATGATCAATAATAATGATGATGATATATCCCAGGGACATGGGCTCTCAAAAGGGACCTCCACTTGTTCCGGTCTTGTGCTACTACCTCAAGCTCCGTCCAGCCGTGGACAATCGAGGCAGTCTCTTTTTCAACCGATCGCCTCCACGTGATTCACCGCTACTACCTTAAAATAATCTCCTTATCAAACGGTGTCTGGTTGGATAACTCCCACAGTCTTGCATTGGAGATGGTTCGTGGCCACCAGATTCCAAGTATCCGCCTAAAACATTTGTTGACGCACATTTGAAGTCTAGCGACATCGAAGTCCGAAGTGACTTCTTTCTTGACGAGCCAGGTCTCGCATCCGTACAGGAGAACCGACTTGACATTGAAGTTGAATATCTTGATTTTCGTGCTGCATGTTTTTATTGGGGACGTCCATACTGGTTCCAGCTGTGCATAGGCAGATCGGGCTTTGTTTATGCGCGCTTCCACATCTGCTTGAGCGCCTCTCAAGGGGACCATCATGCTTCCCAAGTACGTGAAACGGTCAACTTGTTCGACGGCCTCGCCATTAATATGTATTGGTGTTACGTCTGAGGTGTTTAGGCGCATGGCTTTTGTTTTTCTGCAGTTTATGCGCAAGCTTTTTCTGGCCGCAGTGTGAGCCAGTTCGTCGGTCTTGGACTGTAGTTGATCCCGTGTGGTAGCTAGAAAATACAGGCCATCCGCGAAATTGATATTCTCAAGGGTCTTCCCATCGACCGAAGGTAATCCACGCTCTGCCTTGTTAGTCACTCGGAGCATAACGTTATCCAAAATAATTTGTTACAACAACGGTGATAGTAAACCTTTTGCTTAAGTATGCGCCATATCGACCATGACTTTCGAAAAAGCGTTTGATCGGTCAAACGCTTTTTCGAAGTCAACGAACAAGCGGCTTCTGCATTTCGTTACATTGCTCCAAAATCATAGGCAAGATCGACCCGCTCTAAAACCACTCTGTTCCTTTTTAAGTATGCCACCAACTGCTTTCGTTAACCGGTTTAACAAAATCTAACAAAGAACCTTAGAGCAAACCGGCAGCAGGTTGATCCCTTGCCAATTCGAACACTGAGTCGAGTCTCCTTTATTCGGTAACTTAATGATGATGCCTTCTTTCCAGCTTTCGGGTGCCTTTTCTGTTTCCCAAACGGCAGCAGAATATCAGCTGTGGTATCGACGTCGGCCTTAAGCGCCTTAATTAGAATGCCATCATTGTCTGGTGCTTTGCCGCTCTTTAAGCTTTTTATGGCAGCCAGATTTCAGCCTTGTCTGGAGAATCGACTACATCTAGGACATTGGTGTGATGGCTTCATTGTGCTCATGGTTATCGTCCACAACAGCTAGAAAAAGCTTCGTGAAGTGCTCGTGCCATCTACGAAGTTGATCATTCTGCACACTAAGAAGCTTTCCATCTTTTTCTGCTCTCTTTATCTATCTTATAGCTAGGGGTTTATTAGATAGTTATTAGTAAATTTTTTTTATGATCAATATAACATTAAAACGCTTTTTCATGTGATAAATCTTAAACAAGAAAATATACTAGAAAAAAAGAAGGAAGCAAGAAAGCAGCCAGAAAAAAATAGAATAATGCAAAATTAAAAGTTATAATTAAAACCCTTCCTAAAGTTATTCATTAAGAAAAAATATTAGTTACATAGGAAACTATGTAAGTAATATTTATTCTTAATGAAACTTCCATCATATAGACAGATCAGAATAGTCAGATCAGACAGACTTTTTTCTTATTTTCGTTTTATTTCTAACTAATAACAACTAATTCCAAATATAAATATGAAAGTATGTCAGTTTGTTTGTTTATTTGTTTCTTAATCTTTCACGAACGTGAAAAGTACTGAACGGATTTGGATGAAATTTGGTATGTAAGGACTCCAAGTAGTGGACTAACACATATGCTACTTTTTATTCCGTTATTCCCACGGGATCGGGAATCACGCGAGTGGCTGCTGCTGAGTATTACTATAAAATTATTACTCAGAAAATATAACTATTCAAGAAAAGTACCAGTTATGTTTGAATCTCATTTTATTTTACCGTTACTAATAATAACAACAAATCCTTTTCCAAACAGCCTCTGAAAGGACATAATTTAACAAGATAATTTAAACTGTGCTATAACTATTGCACCTAATATGAAAATTACCACGTAATAGATTGACTATTATTTTATTTTAATGTTTTATACGGAACCAAGTGTGCCGTGTGGTGACGGCCTAAGAATACAAGTGTCACCACTCCCTTACATGCCTGGGATATCGTAAGAGACGACTAAGAGGTTCGACGCATTGAACACCTGTGCGAGAGAAGGAAAACTTGAAATAAACCCTCTACCAACCCGTCTGGCCAGCATGGTAGCAGTAGGCTAATAACCTTCTATGAACGCCACAATAGGCGTGAGCTAGGAGAGGCTTATGTCCAGCAGTGGACGTCCACAAGCTGATGATGTGATACGGAACCAAGTACTAAAAGTCAGAACCAACCAAAATTGGATCAGGTGGTTTAATTGTCTGAAGTAATTTATGTGGAAAATATTTATTTTGTCTTAATTAATTCATGCGGTATTATTTCAGCGTACTTGAACATGGTAGTCTCACTCTCAATAGGCAAATATTGAAATATTTATTACGAAGAAAAATTGTCGACTCGTGCTTAATGAGACCTAGATTGTGTAAAAGCAAAAAAAACGGGCTTTATCATATAATTTCTATTTGGAAACTAACAGCCATAAATAAATATAAATAAATAAATATTTCCATACAATCACACCAATTATCTAGCCCACGTCAAGTATCATGAAGAACTTGTGTTATGGATACTAGATAACGGATAAACATACTTATATACTTATTTTTTTTTTTGTAAATACATACATAATACCAAGACAAATAGACATGTTCAATTGTTCATGCACACAAATATTTGTCTTGTCCGGGGATCGAACCCGGGACCTCTGGCGCAGAAGGTGGGGTTAGTACCCCTGCGCCAAATAGGTCGTCAAAATTTAAAGCCATAATTTAAATTATTTGTGGCAGAAAACAGGAACATATCTTTTTTTTTTTAATAGCTTGTGACTACTGAGGGCGGTCACACACGTCGTGGCGAATAAGATTTAGGACTTACTTTGTGTGGAAGCCGGTGACTCTCCGACCGGCCCAGAACACGTTTTTTTTATTATGAATGGGTTTGCTCTTGATGAGATCATCAATCCCAAGGGCTAAGACAAGGCTAATTGTCTAATTTTAAAATCTATCGCAATTCCTTTCAAGTCATCAATTGAAAGATACATACTTCAGGCCGTCACTATTTGACATGTTTAATATGTATATATATATTTTTTAATTTATTGATCTCTCAAGAATACTGTGCTTACAAATTATACAACGTCTGCCAAACTGTACAACAGTTTGTCGGCAGTAGCTCTCGTGGAAAGAGTACATTATTGTATAAGTATGCATTTTAGTTCTGTTAAACTATTTGACCGGATTTCCAAAGGTCGTGGGTTCGAGTCCCATCTGAGAATTCACTTGTGGCCGAGTTGACTTTTTCCAATATTTTTCTATTTAAAATTTATAATAAGTAGAAAAATAGCATTGAAAAATGCAAAAATTTCAAAATCATAAATTATTGGCTGTTGCATCTTAATCGATCGTTAAACACCTGAAAAGAAGTTTCTTTCGAATGCAAGGATATTCCTAGCATTGATGTGACAACGCTGGCCTACAGCGTATTAAAAATATAAAGGTATTGGAGAATTTCGACGGTGGTTCGCAAGTCTCGGTAGCTCAGTGGTTAGAGCATTGGACCGGATTTCCAAAGGTCGTGGGTTCGAGTCCCATCTGAGAATTCACTTGTGGCCGAGTTGACTTTTTCCAATATTTTTCTATTTAAAATTTATCATAAGTAAAATTTTTTGATCATTTAATTCATTATTTACATAGTCTGCGAACCTTGCAAGAATCGTACGCGTACTCTGTTCGGACGAAATCCATGTTGAACATCGGTAATGATTTAATTTTTTTGTAAATTGATTCATTATTATTTTTTCTACTATTTTATTTATGACATTCAAAATCGCAATAGGTCTGTAATTTGTGAATTCCAAATGAGATCCTCGTTTGTAAATAGGCCTAATGATAGCAAGTTTCAATTCTTTTGGATATAAACCTGTTTTAACGCTTAAGTTTAATATAAGTATGTTTATCCATTATTTAGTATCCATAACACAAGTTCTTCATGATACTAAAGTGGGCTAGATATTATTTATTTATTTATTTGGCTGTTTAACGTAAAGATCAACAAATAAATAAATAACTGGATTAACATGACAAAATGGCTTGTACAGTAAGAACATGTAAATATTTTTTAATAGACTCTTTATTAACAAAACTAGCAATTTTTATATGTTTGCAAGTAAGGATCACGATAAAAACCGAAAAAAGATATTATATTAGTGCTTATTATTATAATATTCCCAATTTAAGATACATCTCGTTTTATAGGAGGTTGGGTTTTTTTTGCATTCTTCTTACATACTACATATTCTGATGCCATAAATCCCTTTCGGGTTGGCACATCAAAATTGCAGTTTGGAAACGAAGTGTATAAACACCACTCTCATAGCAAAATTTTAATGATGCACGTCTGTCAGTGGTTAGGTCTACTCCGAAAACAGAAATACAATTTAAATTTAATTCTGCAAAAGACCCCATACACTCTTTGATAGTCTTACTAGGGTGCTATTAGCTAGGAATTTAGTGAATAAAATCAGTAGGTACATTAATAATTCACAGTTATTGCTACCGCACAATTATTGCCATAATCGATCATTGATTAAGGTTATAAAATATTATATTTCATTTGAATTGCATTTCATTTCTATTGTTCCTTGAGCAATAATCCGTCGATAGTAAAAGTTTTATGAAATTCATGTGAGTCCTCGCAATCAATTTTTAACTTGACTCCCGTAAATTGCTTCTGTACAGTCATGAGCAAAAATATTATGTAAACACAACCACAGCGTAACTAAGGTACTAACAGTAGGACAACGCCCTTGAAACCTCTCGCAATGCCGCTTTTGACAAAACTTCTTAGTATATGATTTTGTAATTTTTGCATTTTTTAATGCTATTTTTATACAAAGTGAAAGTCAAAGTCAAAGTCAAAGATTTTTATTCAAATAGACTTATAGATAAGTGCTTTCGAATCGTCCAATTTTTTTTTCCTACCAGCCATCTTTTAACTGATAAGAAGAACGGCCGCAAGAAACTTATCAGCTTTAACAGAGGCAAAAACAAATACTTATGGTAAATTTTAAATAGAAAAATATTGGAAAAAATTAACTCGGCCACAAGTGAATTCTCAGACGGGCGGTAAGCTACCGAGACTTTCGGTAGCTCAGCGGTTAGAGCATTGGACCGGATTTCCAAAGGTCGCGGGTTCGATTCCCGTCTGAGAATTCACTTGTGGCCGAGTTAATTTTTTCCAATATTTTTCTATTTAAAATTTACCATAAGACTTCTTAGTATTTGCCAGGACATTCTCATTGTCCCCAACGAGCTATATAGTAGTTGGGGCTCGCTAGCATTGCTCTGTGAAAACTTGTAAATCGGAAACTGTATGAAAGAGAAGATAGATAGACTGTGATACAACCTTATCAAATTGAAGCAAGGAAACAAAGCTTTTTGTGTTCACAAAAGTTATTCAATATTGTAATGTGATAAGGTTGTAGTGTCTACATTATTATTCCTCGTGACTGTACAATGTGACCCGACATTGTTTGCCAAAGGCATTAACCGGCAACTAACTCAATTTATGGGCGGAACGAGTTTCCTACGAAGAAAAATAGGGGACTCGTGCTTGACAAGACCTTGACGAGATTAGCTTTTCGCATTACCAAAAAGGAAATAAACCCATGCAATATATGAACCAATTATTATTTGTCAATATTGCACATTTCCTGTTTGACAAATTTCTTCTGAGAATAGAAAGATGTTTATTCTTTGAATACGGTTAGAATGCGAATAAAGGAGATAGTCAAATCAATGTTTTATTACATGAATATAATGCATGGCGCCATGATTATTACAATAGTGATGATAACTAAATATTTAGTTATTATTGAAATATTAGCTCACATGTCCCAATCAGTACTAACAATTTGATATCGACCAGAAACACGCTGTCAAAATAATATAAACATAAAATCGTCGTCGTCTCAGCCACATGACACCCACTGCTGGGTATAGGCCTTCCCCAAGGATTGCCATAATCGCCTCGCTTGGCAGGCGGGTTGGCGACCGCAGTATTGCCAAGATTTTAAAAGACGCTGCTGCCCGTCTTCTGAAGGCTGTATTCCCTTAGTCGCCTTTTACGACACCCACGGGATGAGAGGGGGTAGTGCTATTCTAGGCCGACACTACACGGCCCTGTAAACAAAATAAAATACTTATTCTTTACTTTGATTCTTTATTTTATTAATAATTAATAGCCTGCTTGACATAATGTTGACAGCAACATGATTTTTCTAAGGACTTGATGGTTTATTTAACTTACCTAATTGCTAAAGATGATACATTTATAAGAACAATTTTTAGTTATGATAAATTTTAAATAAATTTATCAAAAGTATAAAAATAGCATTGAAAAATGCAAAAATCCGTAAATCATATAAAAAGCAATTTATAGGTAACGCCAATAATCTTTTTTACTTTTTGTTTGACGGACACGATTCATCTTCCCAAGCTGACAAGTCAATACGAGGTAATTTATTGCAATCGGTTATTTGGTTTCTGAAACAAATCAATGACGAAATTGAAATTGGAACTTAGAAAAAAAATATATAAGAGAAGATTATCCATGCTTTGTAAATAAAGAAATATGATCCTACCCTAGACCTGGTCGTAGGAATGCTGCAGGCTGAATTTTAGTAACTTTATCACCAACATCGCATAAAAATCTCGACACAGATGCTTTCCTGATCTGTTGCAATTGATCTGTAACCATGAAGTTATTATCATTGTAAATCATTTCATTATTATTTAATTGTGGTATCATTCTTCATTTACAAATTATATTTAGTCATAGACTTACACTCAGTGAAAGCTTTCGGTCTGTTTGGTCTCTCGTACCAGTGTCTGTCTGATGCCAGAAATCTTTTAAGCTGTTCAACTATGATGCAGTACAGTGTCTCTGGAATATGCCCCCCTTTGACCTTCTTTTCCAACCATATACCAGGCATAAACTCGATCTCTTTCGGGTGTTTATAATTCTCTTTGAGTTTGTCAAGATTCTAAAAATACAGAGGAATTTGTTAAATAGCAACTTTATCCGCACTCAAAGAGTTAACCAATATTCATTTTATTATTGTAGCATTACGGAAAAAAAATAATCGATAAAGCATTAATCACATACATAATTTTACATTGTTTTGACTTACCTCAGGTGCAAAAACATCTTTCAAATCATCAAAGGTCTTATAATGTTTGCCAAAGCACCGTTTTCTGTAAGCTACATAGGGTTGAATACCAAGATATCTGCCCTTCGCCCAATCATTTGTGAAAACATCTAAGGTTTTTTGTAAATACCCAAATGCTCTGTTGGCCATCTATGAGGAGCGAATAAAAAATGTATATACACATTAGTAGTACAAGTGCTTTAAACTCCTATATCTTATCTTCTTTCAAACTAAGTTAAACATTAAAATATTTTTTTTAAGTCTCCGACGGCTGGATCACATGCTTCTCCTTTGGATGGGTTAGGAGCTGAGGAGGATAAGTAGCTTAGATCATCACCTTTAAGGCAGATTAAATCAGAATGAGGTTAAACCTTCTTGAAATTAAGTTGTACATCTCCGGAGCAAGTCCAAAACTACTGTACTTACGTCAGGGTCCACAATGTTGTCACCTTTGGCGCAACCTTGCCTAAAGCTGCCTTGTGTTATATAGTCTATGTTGTTATCGATTGCCAAATATCCAGTCCTTGCTGTCAATTCTACAGTTGGAATTTCTTTGAGATAATTGCCCTTTTGGTCGTACATGCTGAAAGGTAAAAACAATCTCTTAAAAACTATTAAATCTAAGTTCACAAGGCCGGCTCAAGAATGTTGCATTTAAATATTTAGCGAGTTGATACTGAAGCATATTTACAGCTCAAAGAGAAAAGATATTTTTCGTATTTAGTAAAGAAATATATATTTAAATTAAAACTATAATAATATAATACTTCAGATTCTTACTGTAATGAACCTTCTTGCATTCCATGAAACCACCTGAATCCATATGCGTACTCTAAAGATATTTGCGGATAAATTTCCATATTGTAGAGGTCTCTAAGTCCTGGGTCTGACGAAATCACTCCATCTCTCAACAAATTAGATTTTCCTGAAAATAATTATGATTCAACCGTGTCATTACAGTAGTATTTTGAATCATACGTGTGATTATTTTTTCTATTCAAAATGTGAAGATATTTAAACACTGGTGGCTGCCCGCGACTTTGATAACGTCGAATATACAGGGTGGCCCAAATAGTGACTTTATTTTTTTTTAATTCCTGAATCTATGTGTACCTGGAAATTCCCCTTAATTATTACGCGATTTACTGTAGTTTTTGAGCTGTTTTTTTTTTGTAAAATTTGAGAATTTTCGACTTCACCGACTTATTTTTTTAGGGAAGTTACGCTTCTTTTTTCCCTATTTTTTCTTTTGTACCATAGAACTAATGACTTGTACTTTTACACATAAAATACCTAGCATTCTGCCAATAATGAAAATTACAAAAATATTGACGGAAATTAAAAAAATGTGGTGAAAGCAAGTTTTCTTTAAATTTTCAACTCTAATTATAAATTAAAAATTCTGCTGCTTTCCGAAATTTGAAACAATTTCCTTTAAGGCGTTGTGCATTGAAACGGGAGGAACACATTTCGAAAACTTATTGTGATATAAATTTCATTGTTAAATTTGTAGTAATAGTTTAATTTATTATGAATTATCCTTAAAATAACTTAAATAATAATTAACAATTTATGATATCGATGTTACTGCTCTGTAATAAACGTTCAAAGGTTGTTTTTAAATCTTTATTCAATAAACAGTATCATAGTAATGTTTATTTTGGTAATTATAATTTCGTGGATGACAAAATAGCTTACAAAAAAACATAGAAAATTCACATTTATACATTTGAAGGCAGATTTCAGCTAAAAGAGGGCTATTGAACACCACTTTTTTGTTAAACAAGAAAATCTACTAGAAAAAAAAAGCAACTAGTCTCATCCCGTCGGGGCGACATGAGACTAGTTGCTTTTTTTCTAGTATATTTTCTTGTTGAATATTTATTACATAAAAATAGCATTGTAAAATGCAAAATTAAAAAGTTATAACCACTTTTTTGGATTATTTTTAATGCTTAGGATCTTGCGAAGTTTTAATACTCATTTAGAATTTTTCGAACTTTTATTTTTTTTTATTTAAAGTATAAAATTTAACTATGACTCGCTTTCACCTCAATTTTTTACTTTCGGTAAATATTTTTGTAACTAACATTAATGGCAGGGTATTTTATGTGTGAAAGTACAATACATTAGATCTATGGTACAAAAAAAATATAGAAAAAAAAGAAGCGTAACTTCCGGAACAAAAAAATTGAGTACATCAAGTCGAAAATTCTCAAAATTTACAAAAAATAATCATAGCTCGGAAACTACACAAAATCGCGGAACATACATAAGGTATTCCCGGGTACACCTAGAAAAAATAGTTTCACCGTTTGGGCCACCCTGTATAATATAGGAATTGTTAAATGTTAAAATTGGGACTATCGAAAGTATTGGTAGATACGCTGCGATCAAACAACTTGACTAAAGTTAGATCAGTAGATCGAAATGTAAAAAAAAGAAAATCACCAGTCCATGTAAAGAAACAGAAGAGAAGCATAATGAGTTGTTAGATGGCTAAGCTAGCTAGAAAAAAAAATACTAACCCAAAACAAGTGGGAACAGTTCATAGTAAAGAATTTGAGTCATAGTAGCTGTATTGATATCTCTTGCTGTATCGAATAGCAAATCGTCGTCCCAACATGGGTTGAGCTCAGAGAGAGCCAATGCGATGCGGTTGTGGTTTCTCCAGAACCAGATAATGTTCAAGTTTATTCCTATGAGACTATTAGCGAGTCTTACAGCTGTAAAAATACAAAAGTTTCAAACAATAATTCAATTCATGGGTTCTATAGATATTATTTATTATTTTAATACCCTTGTAACTTTGTATTATTACAATAACACCAATTCGATATTTGATAATCTGTTTTGTAATGAGATCTTAAGGACTTATTTTACGGATATCAAGACAAATAATATTTGTTATACTTTCATATGTATTAATTTCGTGTTATTTTATACGTATCAGCTAATAATAATAGACCATTCAAATGTTGTACAAACTTGATTAAAAAATACTGTTTATTCTGAGTGAGCTTAAAACGTTTTTTTATGAACTACGGGGAGACTCTTACCCCCATATTCAGTCGTTCCTCCAAAACTTTTTACACTCCACTCAACCTCGTCGTGGGTAAAAATGGTAGTGTGTGCTAGGCCCAACACGGAGTGGCTACGTACTCTTTGGCTCCTCCAGGTCCTTACGGAGTTATGACTTAGAATACTGATTTCGAGGAGTATTTCGAAGAGGTTTTCAATGAGTTTTCGTCAAGTCGAGGACGAGTAAGTTTTGGAGGAACGACTTAGAATATGGGTGTTAGCCTTCATCATACCTGATGTTACGTATTGATAAGGCTGAAGATGGAAGCGAGCCTCTCCCGGAAACCTCAATTTTTAGATGAAATGAAACTTACTATGTGTGTGACATCTAGTTTCTCGTGGTTTCTTATTGGCTACACAAGCATTTTTCTCAGTGTTGTCATTTGGTGGCCAAATTTTTCCATTTTCAACTTCATACTTAAGCAAACCTTTTTTGTAATATCTGTTTGTTTTCAGAGATTCTGGTGTATCGTACAGATTGGATAAGTCCAATTCTGATGTTGTTAAAAGAATCTGCAAAATATTTATTAATAATACCTTCAAAGTATCAGAGTATCGAAACACGCAAACGAACTTGTGGTTCTATCTTATTAACCTTGTCACCGCCAAGTTTTTCTATAGAAGACAAAATAAAACATTAGATATAGGTGTCGATTCGGCATACGCCTAACTAAAATTAGTCCTGTCACTTTCTATAATTTTTAATTGAAAAGGGACTGAAGATCATCGGTTTTGTTTTTGTCTTTGACTACACGACTAACGTTCAAATTTAGTGGCTTTTTATTCGTCATGTTGTTTAGGTAGGCACTAAAACAAGACTAAATTTGACAGTTAGTTGTGAAGTCAAAGACAAAAACAAAACCGATGATCTTCGGTCCCTTTTCAATTAAAAATGATAGAAAGTGACAGGAATAATTTGTTTAGTTTAGTTGGGCGTATGCCGAATCGACACCACTGTATTTTAATAAAGTGGCGTTTAGAACACAGAAACGTTTGTCTTCTATAGAAGACCGTGGCGGTCAAAAGGTTAAATTTGATTTGCGGTTAAAAGTACTAAAACAAAATCAGTAGGCGTACCGCCATCTTTCGGCGCAATATTGTTTAAATCATTATAGATATATCTCAACGGGCAGGAACAACAAAATTTTACTTTGTATAGAGGTCATGGTACGAATTTGAAAAGTATTAAAAACAAAACCTTATATAAAAACAAAAGATAACATATTATACAAAAACATAACATATTATGTAGTATGTTTATGTATTATTTGTTAATTAAATACCCTTAATTAATTATTCCCACTTTTGTTACAATATTCTGAATTACGTTTTATAGTACTACTTTATTGCCGATACGGTAGGTCTAACACCTTTTACTGGTTGACTGGTAGAGAATGCCTGATGGCATTAAGTCCGCCATTGGCTGTATTTTTTATATTGCAATAAAGAATAAATAAATAAATAAACCTTCCTATAACATGATGGATTCTAAAAGATGACACACCACAGGGCTAATCAAGCCATAGTAATGTGGCATGTGCCACTTTCTGGTAATGTGTTGTTTTTGATACACCCTTCCGTTTGGAAAGTCGATGGTTTTGTCATGTTGATGCAACGTCGACTTGAGTACCTGACGAAAATTAAGAAAAAAATCTATAAAAAAACTGAATTAGGCCATATACCAGCTTATTCTGTTCTGTCTAGAACAAATATGCAACAAGAAAACGGCCGACATCGCGCAACTGCAGGCGTAGTGAGCCAAATCGCTGGTCTGGGTTGTAGCCCGGCTGTGTGTGATGGTATACCCGAATTCGATACAATGCTTGACTGTTCTACATAGCACAGAACAGAATCGGTAAGTTTACAGTTATTACTACAAAGCGTGAAGGAAAAAACGTAAAAAATAAAAACGAAAACAAAAAAAAAACAAAAAAAACCCGTTTTGTACAACAAAAACCGTTTTTATATATACTTTTTGGAGTCGGTGCCAGCTGCCACCCAATGCAAAGTAATTGTATCGAACCCATGAGATAGTTAGTATTTAATAGTTCCGATGACCATGTGTGGTCTTCATGGAGCGTTCCACGCCACGAAATGATGCTTTTCGGCAGTAAATGCACGAGTTACATAAGATAATACCAACACCGATATAGTTGTGCTTATGATATTTAAAAGTTCCCTTGATTTATCCAGGATCCCATCATCAGAACCTGTCTTGACGATAATGGGATCAACTTAAAAGTATACCCTTTCAAACAAAAAAGATAATAATTCAAATCGGGTCATAAAGGCCGAGTATTGAGGTAATTAGTATTTAATAGTTCTGATCACCGTATGTGGTCTTCACCATCCGATCTACTTCACCAAATGGTACATTACGGAAGCAAAGGAACAAGTTACTTAAGAAAATACGGAAATCTATGTAGGTGTGCCTATAATATTTGAAGAGTTCCCTTGATTTCTCTAAGATCTCATCATCAGATCCTGTCTTGACGACAATGGGACCAACTTAAAAGTCTACTCTTTCAAACAAAAAAGAATAACTCAAATCGGTTTAAAAATAACCGAGTACTAAGGTAACAAATATAAAAAAAACACGAATTGATAACCTCCTCCTTTTTTTGAAGTCGGTTAAAAAGGTCTTGCCTCAGCAAAAATACTTCTTCTAGTAAAGTACTCTTAATTTTACCTGAAGACCGGGTCATCGTCAGGTATGTAGTTTTCGACGCAGGCTGGATCTGACTTACCATTTGGACGACAGCATAAAGACCTTCCTAGGACATATTCCTCTGCGAAAAGACCATTGAAATGAAGGGTAATTTGCAGGGTAGAGACACAATAAACACAATAATCGGTGATGTAATAGGATTTTTGAAACTTTTGGAAATCGAGGGGTACATACACAATGTGCAGTGAGGAGCTGAATTTTGTTTAGCCACAATATTTATAATTTCCAGTTTTAATCAAATTAATTGGAACTTACCAGTATCCTGAACTGAAACTACATCAGTTACTGAAAAGACCAAGAAGTTGGTCACTAAGTGAGTGAAAATCGGGTCTGATACTTTTCCATCAGGAAAAAAGCTCGTTCGCAAATTCCTGGTCGGTGGGAAAGGTTTGCCGTCGCTCATTTTGCGAAGTTGGTAGCCACCACCAGCTGAAACAACATTAAATTAAAATAATATGAGGAAGAAAAAAATCGACTAATATTTATGGACTAACACAGCCGGTAGTAAATCTATACGGTTAGCAATATGATGCTTTGAGAAACTAAGGAATATTTATTATTTGCTTAATTTCGTACAGAGTCGTCGAATTGAAAAATAGACTCAACGAAGCATCATCGAGCTTCTTAATACTAGACTCTTTTGTATGAAACAGTATCTCACTGCCTCTATGGTCTGTATCAGATCCTGGGGTTACAGGTTTGATTTCCAATGATGATAGGACTTGTTCTGTCCGCCAAACTAGCTGTCATTAATGTCTGCTACTGTCATAACAATGATTTCAGCATTGTTGTATTCCAGCAATCAGGGATAGTCAGTTCTTCAATGGTTGAAGATTCTGGGGGTAGTGCGATTCCCCCTTCAGTCTTAGACCTTAGACTTAGTCCTTTAGTTGTAGACAATAAAGAAACATGTTGCAGGTATCATATTATAGTTACCTTATTCGTAATGTTATTATAGTTAATTAATATGTTAAATAATAAATAGGTACCTTTATCATATGCAGCTGGTAATATTCTATAATAAGGTGAATTTGAAGCGCCTCTACTGGGATATTTCAAGTTGTTGCACGAACCATCTGCGCGTCTTCCTTCGTTTTTGTCACATGGCTCGATTTCATTAACACAATATCTAAAAAAGCCGTAATAGACCTTGAGAAATTTATAAGTAGTATCACATCCGTGTGGCTGAGTGCATCGTACAATTAAAGGCATGTAATGGGAACGCCGTGGAAGTAGATTTAAAAATCGAGGTGTTGGAAACATTCAAACATACCTTGAAGAAGAATATACTCCACGCGAGTAATTAAAGACTAAAGCACTTCACCGAGATGGAGCGACATAGATCTCCATACTACAGCGTCTGGCAACTCACAACTTACTGTCTGTATAAATTTATAGAACTACGCAGATTGTGAACAGAAAGTTGTTTTAACTAAAACAATTTCTATAGTACGGCCGCTGAAAGAATGCGTTTTTACAGGTTCATGTCAGTTCGTTATTCCGAAAAGTAATAATTCGTTTATAAGCTTCATTTATTTGATATAGAGAACTGGCACGATTTGTCGCGAACGCATACCCTCACCACCGGCCTGAATAGAGTTGCTTCATGTGAGCAATGACTTATGTCATCTGCTAATAATGAGAAAATGAAAATGAATAAAAAAATTCTTTTTTATTAAATTGAGTATATTACACGCATTTTTGAATTGGCAGTTTTGCCCGACCACCCTTTTCAGACCTTTTTAGCTGACAAGAAAAAAAAACCACGCGGCCAACCCGTTTCACCTACGTGGTTTCTGTTCCCGTGGGAATTGTATACCTCTCCATAAAAGCATTCCCAATAGAAAATATACATTTGTAGTGTACTAGAAACACGATTTAATGATTTTGCCTCGACACTTTTTCTTTTCGAAATGACCTCTTATGGCCGCGACAGACTGGTCGTATTCGATCAGGATCGTTAAGCAAACTTCGGCCCGGTCAAATGTCGGATGGGTGACCGTAAAGTGGCATTATAACTGAGCGCTTCCGTGCTTCGGAGGGCACGTTAAACCGTCGCTCCCGGCTGTTGTCATTTGATTACAGTCGTTAAGCCAAGTCAGAGGCCTTTTTGGCGGCTTGATAAACTCTGACACCAGAAGGTCGCCACTAATCCTCGCTCAATAAGAAGAAGAATATGAAAAAGATGATTTGATCGAAGATTATTCTCAAATTGGGTTACATATTCTATTGAAAATTGGTTTAATTAGTGGTCACGAATAATACTTATTTTAGCATCGTGTAGTTTCATTTCTCTTTAACTCGCTATAGTTATTTACTACGAATAGATTTCGTGTTTTTCGCCTAATCTGCAAAATTGGTCTCGGTCTCGCTCCCGCGCGCGTTTTTCAGTGCTATCTCGCTTCAGTCGTAGAGTGCCTTAACAAACGTGACCGAATACGATCAATCTGTTAAACGCCGCCATGAGCGCTTTATAAAGTGGGTGTATGTATATTAAAAGTACTTACAGAGTTTATGATTTATGAATTTTTGCATTTATCACATTTTCAATGCTAGCTGGTAGTCTCTGAAGTTCAGTGGTTAGAGCATTAGACCGGATTACCAAAGGTTTTTTTATGTACGACGGGGATACTATTAGCCTTCATCATACCTGATGTTAAGTATTGAGAGGACTGAAGATGGAAGCGAGCCTCTCCCGGAATCCTCAATCACTGAGGAGCTGGCTATCTAATCTCTTACTGCCGGAACACAACAATGCTGGAAACATTGTTGTTATGGCGTCAGACTTAGATAAGATGGTGTTAGCTAGCCAGACGGACTTACAACAAGTCCTACCACCAACCAAACAATGTGTACCCCCGCTGTGAATCGAACCCGTGACCCCTGGGTTTGACCACAGAGGCGGTTGTAGGTCATGGGTTCGATCGAGAGATTTTTCCAATATTTTTCAATTAAAAATTTATCATAAGTACTTACAGAGTGTTGTTTCTCTTCAAATACTCCGCTTTGGATATTCGAACACCTGTAAGAGAATCATATGGAACTTTTACTGTGTTAACGCAAGAAAATGTAAAAAGCAATATTAATATTCCATATATCCAAAGTAATGTCATGTTTAAAAGTAATGAGTTTTTGGTAAAATAGGTGTCTTGACGCAGGTTTTTATAGTAGTGTTTTTAGAGATCCATGGACACAAACAAAAGTCTAATGTCTTTAAAAATAGCGGAGATGAATCTCGAAGCCATAGCCATGGATCTCAGTGGTGTAGCGGTTCGCGGTAGGTCATGCGTGACCCATTCTCCCATCCATCCATAAGGAAGGTCAGTGCCCCAGCAGTGGGGGGGAGGGGGGGTGATGAATAACGTTTCGATAACTAATTTAATTGCATGATTGATTAATAAGTACCTATTTAAATTCGTCACTTAACTATCCAGGGTCGTAAATCGGATGAATAGCTAAACCATATTACACAGAACATACAAATTTTCTTCTTATTCTAAAGAACTAGTTATGAATCTCATTTTTACTAACGAAGACGGTTCGGAGACGGTAGCGTTTGGGGTGAGAGGTTGTTTGTTTGTTTGTGCAAACCAATGTTGCCATTTATATCCAAAACTTCTAGCCAAATTTTGATGTGGTTTTCACGATAGGTTTGGGTTTAATTGGTGGATGCTCTGAGATAGATGTTACGGTGACAACTCACCAGAGGGCGCTGCAGTAAACATTTGTTTTGCAAACCAATGTTACAATTTATCTCCAAAACTACTAGGCCGAATTTTGATGGGGTTTTCAGTGATAGGTTTGGGTTTGATTGGTTAATGTTCTTAGATAAGTGTTACGGTGTCAACTCACCAGGGGGCGCTGCAGTAAACATTTGTTTGAGCAAAACTAAAACTACTAGGCCGTTTTTGATGCGGTTTTCAGTAATGGATCTTTAAAAAGTGTGAAATAAAAAGCAAAATTAATAAACTTAATTGAAAAGATAAAATAATTTTAAAACCCCCAACTCTATTATCCATCGGGGGCTGCCATTAAATGAACTATAGTTTTGCAGTTTTATAGTTAAGTGAAAACCCCATCAAAATCTGCCTAGTAGTTTTGGAGATAAAGGTTTGCAAAACAAATGTTTACTGCAGCGCCCCCTGGTGAGTTGTCACCGTAACATCTATCTCAGAGCATGCACCAATCAAACCCAAACCTATCACTGAAAACAACATCAAAATTTGGCTAGAAGTTTTAGATAGGTTTGGATAGGATTTGGATAGATGGTCAGTTGTCACAGTAACATCTATCTAAGAGCGTGCACCAATCAAACCCGAACCCATCACTAAAACCGCATCAAAATTTGGCTAGTAGTTTTGGAGATAATTTGTACATAAAACAAACAAATCTCTCACCCCAAACGCATATACCGTCTCCGTACCGTGTCGTTGGTAAAAACTGAAAAACTTTAGTTCATTTAATGGACGGATAATTAATTCGGGGGTTTTTAAATTATTTTAATAATGTTTTTTTGTTTAGTTTGCGTTTTCTTTTATAATCAAAAATATCACGTAATATAATGACTTCTATTTATTTAATGTTTGATACGGAACCAAGTTTCAAAAGTCCGAACCAACCAAAATTGGGTCAGGTGGTTTAATTTACTGAAGTAATTTATGTGAAAACATATTTAGTTTGTATGCATGCATTATTATTTCAGCTGTTATGTTTATTTTTTAGGTATTAAAAAAAACTTATGCTTACCTGCAGGAGTAAGGACAAACAACCACAACAATAAATGAGCAATATAATATTAATCAGTGTCAAATTTGTTATTTTATTTGGTTTATTTCGATTCTTTACAAATCAAAGCTGAAAGGCACACAAAATAATAATAAAATGCACTGTTAATAATTTATTAAGTTATATTAATACTATAAAAATGGGTGAGAGGGTGCCTGCCCGAAGTATATTAGTAATGTAGTTAATGGAATGTGATGATAGATTTTATGATAAAACAATATGAATAACCGATGTACTCCTAAACTTTAGGTTGGTTAAAAGGTTTAACTTGATACTCAAAGTAAATTATATAAGTATAATAGAAAAATTAAGTAGGGACAAGCTATGTTACTAAGCCATCATTGTGTGAAGTGCACTGATGGCTAACCTGCGGCTTTATTACTGGACTTATGAAGATGAGCTCAGGAATAATCCTTATTTATTCATTTTTCTGTATTTATCAAAAAATCTTAACAGAATGTAGCTAGTATGTATAAATTTAATGCTCTATGATTCCCTTATAATTACTTTAATCTTTGATCTATGAGGTTATGTCTCAGAACGTTTTTAAATACAGTCGAGCCAGCTGTTGACTGACAGGTTGTCACAGGTCTCATTAGGTACCGGGCGTTTACACTGGAATTTAAAACGTAAATCAGTGTAGATAAATGTTACTGGTGTGAGATGGCAGAAAACAGGGGCCGAGCTGATTGCCACCTCTAAATCCTGAAAACCTGTCAGGCTTACAAGATTTAAAGGCTTCCGAAACAACTAATTTCAGTCACTACAACAAAACATTTAAATACACTAATTTACTAAGAAGAATAGAAGAAGAAAATGGGTTTCTCATCTCATCCCGCCCCCAGAGTCCTCAAACCAAGCATAGTCCGTTCCAACGGCGGATGGGACAAGAAGACAGGAGATATGATTAAAAGACTAACTTAATGAAAGAAACTTTAAAAATGACCAATGTCTTATTATGACATATTCTCACTCACTCATCAGCCTGTGGACGTCCACTGCTGGACATAGGCCTCTCCTAGCTCACGCCTATTGTGGCGTTCATAGGAGGCTATTAGCGTACTGCTACCACGCTGGCCAGGTTGGTAGTAGGTTTGTTTCAAGTTTTCCTTCTCTCGCACAGGTGTTCAATGCGTCGAGCCTCTTAGTCGACTCCTACGACATCCCAGGCATGTAAGTGAGTGGTGACACTTGTATTCTTAGGCCGTCACCACACGGCACGTTATTATGACATGCAGCCATCGAAAAAACGACATTACACAGCGTACTTGAACATTAACGTAGTGGTCTCAATAATAGGAAAATATTAAAATATTTATTACAGAGAAAAATTGTCGATTCGTGCTGAACGTGACCTAGACGTGGTTGTAAAATAAAATTTAAATCGTTTGGTAATGGGTTTTTAAACAAGAAAACAAGAAACAATTAATTTATATCTTAATGCTCAGACGGGAGTCACAGGATTTGATGTTTTCTTGTTTATTTATCACATACAAATAACAAATATCTATACTTCTATACTAATATTTTAAAGAGGAAAGTTGTATTTGTTTGTTTGTAACGAATCAAAACTACTTAACGGATTTGGATGAAATTTGGTACACAAATAGTATATAGCCTGGTTATGAACAAAGGACTTTTATCCCGATATTCCCACGGGAACGGGAACCACAGGGGTGAAACCGTGAGCTAGTTGTCTAGTATACGAATAAAGGTATTCAAGACTGTGTAATGTTGTCTGATATTTTTTATTTTTTTTTATTTTACTTTTTTAACGGACAAGAAGAATAGGCGCAATGAACTTGTCAGCTTTAACTGAAGTAGCGACATTTACTAATACACAATTTATATCGTTACCGTTTGTGTTTATTTTATTGTAGAATTGTATTTATATAACATAAACACATGCACAGCGTTATAAAGAAGAAATATGCGATTAGGTGTTACATCAATCTTACAAAATGCACTCTTGCTTAAATTATGCACATAATACGGAACATCATATATTTAAATTAAGAACAGCAAAGGGCCCAATATTGTTCCTTGGGGCACACCGTTTGAAAGAGGCTCTAGTTAACTTAGTTTTTCTCTTATATAATGGCGTTCTTAGTATTTTTAAACAAATATGATTACTTCAGGTTTACTACTACTTACATCGTAATGTTTTAAATTTCTGAAAAGCGTTTGGTGATCAACACAAAGAAATGCTTTGTACAGGTCGTAAAAAAATATTAACCACCTTGCGCTTGCCTACCGCAGCATCAAATATATGTTTTAAAAGTGCAATCACAGCTTTAGTAGTGCCATTACAAAACCAAACGGTGTTGCGTTTAATACTATTACGTAAATAAAAAAAGAAATATTTTTTACTCGATGTTGGTAGTTCTTAACATTCGTCACCAGCCTTATAAGGATAAATAAATCTATATTTATAATTGCCAATTAACTTGTTGTTTTATTTATTGAGTGAATTACATTCCTAAAAAGTTTCATGAATACTTAGTGATAATATCTAAATATGTTGTCCCCAGCAATTTTTTTTTAAATAGAAAAATATTGGAAAAAATTAACTCGGCCACAAGTGAATCCTTAGACGGAAATCGAACCCGCGACCTTTGGAAATCCGGTCCAATGCTCTTGAGAGCAATTTTTTCCAATATTTTTCTATTTAAAATTTACCAGAAGTATAAAAATAGCATTTAAAAATGCAAAAATTACAAAATCATAAAAAAGAAAATATTTTCTTCCGTTAAATCCAGTTTAGTTAGGACACTAAAAAATTAGAGTCCATAAGAAAATCTAAGTTGACGGCAAAATAATCATACTAGGAACTTTAATTAGGAGATACAAAATTGATGATTCCTTTAATTACTAACGATGGTACGGAGACGGTATATTGCTTTTGAGGTGAGAGGATGTTTGTTTAAAATATTTAAAATTACTAGTCCTATTTTGATGCGGTTTCCAGTGAAGGGTTCTGGTTTAGTTGGTATATGTTCTTAGATAAGTGTTACGGTGACAACTCGCCAGGGGGCGCTGCAGTAAATATTTGTTTTGCAAACCAAATGTTACCATTTATCTTCCAAACTACTAGTCTGATTTTGTAAATGTTCTTAGTTAAATGTTACGGTGACAACTTACCAGAGGGCGCTCCAGTAAACATTTTTTTAAGCAAAACCAAAACTACTAGTCCAATTTTGTTGCAGTTTTCAGTAATGAAATGTTTTAATTTTATGTAATTTTAATGATTTTTTTTTATTATAAGTAATTTTATTGCATTCGTTAATAATTTTTTTTTATTTATTTAAGTATGTTTAATTCAATTTACTACTCAATAATTCACGAGTCCCTCGGAAGAGGTCATTATGTTCACTATATTTCTAATTTCCACTGTTGAAGTTTGTAACATTATGTATGTGAATAAATGAATTATGAGTTTGGGTTTAATTGATGAATGTTCTTAGAAGTGTTTCGGTGACACCTCACCAGGGGGCGCTGCAGTAAACATTTGTTAGAGCATAGCCAAAACTACTAGTCCGATTTAATACGGTTTTCAGTAATGGGTTTGGGTTTGATTGGTGAATGTTCTTAGTTAAATGTTACGGTGACAACTCAACAGGGCAGGGGGTGCTCTAGTAAACATTTGTTTGAGCAAAATCAAAAGTACTAACCCGATTTTGATGTGGTTTTTAGTAATGGGTTTGGGTTTGATTGGTGAATGTTCTTAGTTAAATGTTACGGTGACAACTCACCAGGGGGCGCTGCAGTAAACATTTGTATGAGCAAAACCAAAACTACTAGTCCGATTTTGAAGCGGTTTTGACGGTGACGGCAGCAAGAGTTATTTCATCAGTGTTTGAGAATTCGCTTCTACGCGCTTCCATCCTCAGCTATTGCATTACTTAAGATCAGGTATGACTTTTAAAAAAAATCAAAAAATCTAAAATATTTATTTCGTAACAATAGAACTACAGACTATAACAGTGCATGGAGATCCTCTTTTAAGTATAAAGAATACTTGTACTAGAAGATCTCACTCCTCCTCAATTTTAAAAACATACTTTTATGTTACAGAAATACCAATATATAATATATATATATATATATATATATATATATATATATATATATATATATATATATATATATATAGATTTAGCTGTGTAGTGTAGGCTTAGAATAGCACTACCCCCGTGCATCATCCCGTGGGTGTCGTAAAAGGCGACTAAAGGACTCGGCCTTCAGGAGACGGGCAGCAGCGTCTCCTACAAACCCCCTCCCTTTTGGGGGAGGCCTATACCCAGCAGTGGGTGTTATGTGGCTGAGACGACGACGACGATATATAGATTTACATACACATACATTAACTAGGTACTATTTAGGATTTGTTACTAAATTCCTTTAACGCGCGTAGGTCTCTGTAGCATAATTGGTCAGTGCATTGGGCCGGATTCCCAAGGATGCGGGTTCGAGTCCCGTCAGGGCGACATGAGACAAGTTGCTTTTTTCTAGTATATTTACTTGATTAAAAATTATCACATAAAAATAGCATTGTAAAATGCAAAATTAAAAAGTTATAATTAGAAACTTCAGTGAAGCATATTTGAATACTGCATTGAAAGAAAGAAAGAAAGAAACACATTTATTGACACACACACATATGATACAAATAATGAAAATAGAAAGGAGGAGAGAAAATAAGTATAAATACAATAATCACAAACAAAATATAACTAAGAACAATTGTGTGGGGTCAATAAAACCCTATCTCAGCGTTTTTGCCTCTGTGTCATTCACAAGTGGGCCGAATGAACATAGAGGCACTGTTATTCTGACAGGGTTAGTGAGAAGGGAAGATGACCAGAAAAGAATAAATAAAATACATACAGAAGACGAGAATACTAAAAATACACAATAATACATAAACTTATAAAACTAAACACTACAATACATAATGTGTGTACAAGGGATAAATAAATATTTTAAATAGGCAGAACGCTCTCAGCACTTTGCCAAATGATGCAGCAAAAATGAGTTGTTTGACTGACGGTGACAGATGTTGGACACGTCAGTATTGCACTTTTTATTCAGTACCAAGCATCCACGTTCGAATTTATAATAGGTATTAGTAAGATAGGTAGCAACATATTTCGTTGGATAAATGAGGATCAAATGATAGTAAATCACGGCAGTCAATGGCGACATAAACTTGTTTTCTTGTTGTTTTCCATTACGTTTCCATTTCTCCATTAATAAATTACTCGCCCTTGATACCATTTAATTTGCCGTCTACAAGTTTTTATACAATACTCGTTGTAATTGGCGAAGTATCATTAGCATTTAAAGCGATGTAATTAAGGTTCTTAATAGAAGTGCGGCAATTTAAACTTTCGCAAGTTTTTATTTTACCTGCCTTATCAGGATGGTCGGTACTTTGTAGCGTTTTCTTCGGTTGCGCGCACACTGGAATACTTTTAGATTATTATCATATCTTGAAAAGTTCATAATAAAGTCATAAATCTTGAATTGTATGTATTTTTGTTTGTAGCTTTTCAGATAAAAACTGTATTATTTCAGTTTTTTTTTTATTTCTAGGTTGGATAAACTGTTCCTAGCAAAATTTCGTAGACGCTTAAAATTATATGAGACGAGCGCCTGCCTGCGGTTTCCCTCGCGTGGTTCCCGTTCCCGGAATATCGGGATAAAAGTATCTTATGTTTTGATCCAGGCTATTTTCTCTGTGGTAAACTTCATCCAACAAACTCGCGTTTATAATATTAGTTGGAATTCCACACTTAAGATTAATGAAAGATTATCTTATATATAAAATTCTCGTGTCACAGTTTTCGTTCCCATACTCCTCCGAAACGGCTTGACCGATTCTCATGAAATTTTGTGAGCGTATTGAGTAGGTCTGAGAATCGGCCAACATCTATTTTTCATCCCTCTAAATGTTAGGGGTAATCCACCCCTAATTTTTTTTTTTTTTTTATATGGCTAAACAACGTTTGCCGGGTCAGCTAGTTAATTTATAGAATTATATTTATTTGTCAAAACTTTTAACCAGTTCAAGAGCTCTGCTTTTTAGACTGGCAGCGACTTCATCCGCTTGAAATTCGGTTATATCGTGAGCTCTTTAAAGAATACAAAAAAAACCGTTTGAAAAAATTGCTTATAAAATATGCCTGTCCTTCTCATACATCGCATCTATCAATGTTTATATGAAATTGCATCAGAATAGATTTTGTAAGGCTTTGAAAAGGTAACAAGCAGAGTTATTTTTGTAAAATAACATCAGTATGGATCTAATAATTCCGATTTCACCCAGTATCCAAGTGAGGATATAGGTACACTTAATATATTTAATCTCGAAGTCTAAAACGTTTCAAGTCTCAGCGTAGACTGGTAACTTTTTCTTCCTATCTTATAATTCCAAACACGATCTTGACACATCAACGCCGGTAGATGTATCTAAAAAAATCTTTATCGGTTCCGTGATCTGCGTTTGTGGAACAAACTTTTTGCTGACATTACTCGGATCGGATACTCTGGCAATTATCTGGATACGTGGAGAATTACATTACTTTGAATTTATTACCAAGGATCTTGTTCAAAGTCAGCTAGTAGCAGGTTGCATACTTCGGTCTTTTGTAACCAATTTTCTCATGTTTTTTTGGTTATTTTCCCGTATGTATGATAAGCTTTAGAAGACACTATTCCCTGTCTTCATAATGTTGGTATTCTGAAGTCCTCCCCATAAAAGAGAGTCAATGATATTGAAGCTTAGCTGGCACCAACTCACTGTTGAATTGTAAGAGCAAAATGTAAAAGTTAGGAACTTAATACCCATACTTATAGGTCACTTTCTCATAAAATACATTGACTTGGTAATACCAGTCTATTTATCTTATAATAATATTATATAGTGTTATTATTATTTCACCTCACACGCTCGGAAAAGAGGTTTTATCATATAATTTCTGCGCCAAAAATCGCATATTACCGGCCTAGTGATGTAATAGTACATTATTGCAGCTGCCAGCAAAAGAGGCATTGATGGACGAACGTGTAAAGTAAGTCCATCAATGCCTAGTTGTGGCCAAGGCTTGTACTTTTCTCAAAAAATACGCGGAAATTAAAACTACTTTTCGAAATCAGACTTCACTTACATACATACAATATACCTACTAATCCAAAGAAAAAATGGGGAAAAAACAAAATAATATTTTTTCAAAAAGTTTTTTTTCGGAAGTCCAGTGCTTATTTATACAATAGTGTACTATAGTAGTGTTCATTTGTTGTTTTTTTTCTAAAACAGCTTTCTATTTGCACGCCAGTTCAAAATTTGAATAAAACCTTTGATAAGTTACCTCCTTGGTTGCCATATTTCAGAGTAAAAGATCGTTCCATTTTTAAATTACACGACAGATATGAGTTTACTGTGTAATTTATTTGGGCGCTAAACACGACAGATATGGATTTTCATACAATTTTTGCCGGCCGCTGCTCGCATGTATGTGGCCAGTACAGCAATATCGATTTATCTCGAAGAAGGTTGTCAAAATAATGCTCATATTTCCAAGCATGTTTGAGAAAACGATTTTTTAATTAAGAAAGAAAAATTCGTTCCGAATCGCACTATTGACTGTTTATGTTACATTTATTCTTATTTTAAATATCTTTGAATTCATTACAATATTCCGTTTTGGTTTTATAATGTTATTGAAGTTCCTTGAATCATATAAACAATAACAATAAGATCAAAATATTTTTTAAAGGAATTTTACGTTTAGACTTGGTGAGATTTCACGACTTATGATTGGATTTCGTAACGTGACATAAACCTTTATTTTTAATATTGTCTTTGTCTTCATCATCTGTGTTGTTTTTCACATGTCAATGCCAATATTAACCGAATCATTTTATTGTTATCATAGGAAACAATTTATTCCTATTTTAAATATCTTTGAACTAACTATAATACTCCTTTTTTTTTTTTTTTTTTTTTTATATATCATTAAAACAATAATAACAAGTCATATTTCAATTATTTTCTTTTTTTACCGGAAGCTGACCGCGGAAACAACTTAAAAAAATCCTTGCAGTTGTGAGGTGAAAAAAGCTTTTTAGCGTCTCGTACCTTTGAAATCCTCGCTCGGTCAGGATTCAATCTTTGAAATATATTTGCTATAGAAACTACGCTCGTGGTTCAATCGCTTACTCAAGTTTCTATAGAGGTAACTCGCCGCTAAATCCAACTTTTCAGCCTTGCATATCAAATAACTATTTATGAGCTCTCAGCTGCAAACACAAATTACAGTTTAAGATCCACAGATCTAAGTTGATCTGTGCGACCACAATTTGACTAAGTCCCGTAAGGCGAATGTAGTTCGGATTACTAAAACAATGCACTATCAGGATTTTTCTTGCTTGAGTATGAGTACCTATGTAAAAAGTTTTTTTTATTTCTCTATTGTAAATATTTAGTACTGTCAAAAGTCTACGTCACCTTAAATTAGATTCTCTCAATCGATTTCGAAATCATATATACAAAATCTGATTTTTTTAAACACGGCTGTTTACCATGCCTATTCATATTTATCCTGATACGGAGCCAGTGAAAGCCTTAAGATAATCTGTTGTAATTTTATTATTGTCATGATTGACATTATTATGTTACAATTTGGTTTGTTACTCGCTCAACTTAAAAAATTTATTAAAACTAAAAAAAAATGTAAGAAATTTAAATAAAACCAAAAGCAGAATACATTAAAAATGCAACTGAAACGAAAGCGTCGACATATACTTATTCAGAAGGTATTTCGAGCAAAACAAATACCAACAAGGGAAAAGTTGAAATGTGTGAGCACTTTTTTTGCTCGCCACTGTAAACCACAGCGAGCCTGCTTGTGTTGACACTGACAGTTAATCCTGTGGTTACCGCAATATATTTCTTTGGAACAAGTTTAATATTTGGACTCATCCCAGCCGATCCCTGTCTGCGGACTTGGGAGTTTAATATCGGTGTTTGTGGAAGGATTTTGGGAGCGAATCGGCGTTTTATTGACATGTTTTTTTGGTTCATGAAATATTTTGGGGTTACATCCTCGTAGGAGTGTTGCTAAATTGAAAATTAATTTTAAAACCGCCTCTATGGTCTAGTGGTACAACCAATGGTAAGAGACCCAGGGACCCCGGGTTCGATTCCCAGCGGGGGTACATATTGTATTCGGTTTGGTTGGTGGTAGGACTTGTTGTAAATCCGCCTGGCTAGCTACCACGATCATATCTAAGTCTGACGCCATAACAACAATGTTTCAGCATTGTTGTGTTCCGGCAGTTAGAGATAAGAAAGCCAGTTCCTCAGTGATTGAGGATTCCGGGAGGATTAAGGATAAAAAAAACCGTAATGCGATTCATTTTAGGTTATTTTCAGGTAGTAAGAGTGAGACGCCGCCGCTATACGCGCCATATGGCAGCACCCCACTCTCACGTGTTGATGGTAATACCCCTGCTTTTCCTGAGACATGTGAATGTTGCCTGATTCACAGATTCAGCGTGCGTATAAACAATCAAAGCAAACGCAATCGGTAACATTTACAGAGCATTGGCGCGTGAGCTGCAATACAAATCATGTGACCTTTGCGTGTTCCAAAATAGGCTGAATGAAGGGAGATTCTTCACGATATTCTTTTTAATAATTATTCTAACTTTGGAGATAATTGTTCGCTTTCTGAATTTTAAATTTTAAGTTGAGAGTTTTCCAAATCTCACTCATGCATGGTATATATAAAAAATTGCGTTGAGTGTAATTTCAATCGTTTTCTCCCCCTATTCCACTGACGAAATATTTACAAAAAAACATGTTTCAAAATATAGTGCGGCCGCTAAAAGGATTAACAATGACTCTCGTTAAGAGCCGTCAAACAATGCATTTTCTCAGTGACCGCATTATACGTTTACAACCGTTTTCTTGTAAATATAACAGTTTCACAAGTGCAAACGGGGCACATACAATTTTCAGTTCTGGCGGCCTACTGCCATCTCTTAGCGCAGAATTGATTCACTCTTACCATCCTCTTTCGAACTACGACAAGCATGTTGTCTGTCTTGTTTGTTTATAAAATAAGCTTGTTTTTCTGATAGAATTTTGTGACGTCTTCGCTCAATCATCACCGTCACAATATGAAGCGTGTCACAAAACTTCAGCTGATTTCTTGGCACCAATAACAATTTTTATTTTATTTTCTGAAGTACGATTTCGAACAGAAGGTATTGAGGTATTGCAAACAAAACGTTCTCTGGTACACAACGGAGTGGGACTTACTCTCTACGCCGCTGTCTACCGCTTGCACAGCGGTGACCAGGAGACAAACAGGTTCATTGACCATCTAAGTCAGTCGGCTGATCTAGATTTGGCTCGTTTTCCCTCGGCCCAGTTGACCAACTGGGACTTCAATGGCCATCACAAGGAATGGCTGTTCCCGTGCCGGTAGACCGACCATTCTGGGTGAGAAGCGCGAAAACTAGCTTTTTCGCACGACCTCTTTCAGCTTGTTAACTGCGCTACGCGGGTGCCAGATATGGGCACACACACATACCGGCGGGCACACACATACCCCGAGCTGCCTAAACCTTCTGCGGAGAACTGATCCAGACAAGACATCCCAGGTCCCAGTATTGGGGTCATCCGATCACTGTGTATCTGTGTGTAAAGTCTGTATCCGTCTACTCCCCACCCGACCAGGGCCCTAGAAGTATGAGACGGGTGTGACGATACAAGTTGGCAGACTGGGATCAGAAGCGTCACTTCTTTGCATCTTTTGCATGGCAATGCTGCTTCTCTTCAGAGGATCCGTCGAAGTGCGCTGACGCTGTTGCTGAGAACATACTTTGGGGTATGGAATATATTACATTCCTTATTCCGATGTTTCGTCGGGCAGTAAAGCTCGGCCCGGCCCTGGTTCGATACTGAGTGTCACGGCGCCAAAGCGTAGAAAGAGTCAGCTTTTTTAGCCTGGGCATCAGGTCAGGAGAATTATCTCCGGACACTCAAACCCAAACGCCTAGTCTAGCAAGCGCATGCTGCGCAGGGCACGATTCGACCACATAGGCCGCATTGGAGCCAAACTTGTTTCCCACCCATCTGGAAGTAAAGAGTTTTGGTAAGCCAAAGTAGCAGAACAAAATTTCTGTCGTATTACACTTCTGCTACTGCTGAAGACGGATCGCTTGCTCATACTGCGACTGAGACAGCAAACTTGTACAAAGCTAGTGGTCCCGATGGAATCTCAGCGATTGTCCTGCGCAACTGTGCGCCTGAACTGTCTCCTGTGTTAACTCGCCTGGACCACCTCTCACTCAAGACCTCAATCGTGGAAGCTTGCAAATGTGCAACCTGTGCCCAAAAAGGGCAGCCGTGCGGACCCTTCCAACTACAGGCCAATTCCAGTCACGTCCATACTCTGTAAGACTATGGAACGTGTACTTAACACCCGTCTTTTGGCATACCTTGAAGACAACGACCTCCTCAGCGATAACCAGTTTGGTTTTCGCCGAGGTCATTCGACTGGAGATCTTTTCGTGTATGCCATCTATCTTTGGAGTGAAGCGATCAACAAACATGGCGAAGCCCTTGGCGTATCGCTAGACATCTCCAAAGTCTTTGATAAGGTCTGGCATGACGGCCTAATTGCAAAGCTTACCTCAAACGGTATCTCAGGAGTCCTTTGCACTTAGATTGCTGACTTCTTTCGCAATCGCTCCATCCATGTTGTAGTAGATGGTCAACCATCCGACCAATAAGAAATTGATGCAGGTGTCCCCCAAGGATCTGTCCTGTCTGCGCCACTGTTTCTTCTGCACATCAAGGTGCTGCTGTTGTCTGATAACATTGGGTATGCAGACTGATGTTACCACTTTAACTAGCAGATATCTCTAAACTGCAAAGGCTACCAGTGATGAAACTCATTCTTGTCGAGAGTCCCTTGTCGAGCATATGAATCTGGCACTTCAGGTTGTCTCCGATTGGGGCAACGCCAATCTTAACAATGTCAATGCCACTAAAACACAGGCTTGTTTATTCAACGTAAAACGTAGGCCTTTCCACCTGACTCCGACTTTCCAGGGTACATCCTTATCGATAACCGAAAATCTGCAAGTTCTTGGCCTAAACCAGTCTTCCAACCTGAACTTTGGTGAGTACATCGACTCCATATGCTGCAATGAAACTGGGCGTCCTCTCTAAGGCTAGGCTTGTCTCCGAATCAGCTGCTCCTCACAAAGCGCAGATTCAGCCGTGCATGGAGTACTGCTGTCACCTGTAGGATGGTTCTGCTAAGTATCAGCTAGAGCTTCTGGAATCGATTGAAAACCATGCCAGGAAGCTCATTAGAAACTCAGCATTGGCCAAGGCGGAACTTCACAGCGATCCGTACCAAGCGCTTTGCTGACACTTTCTAAAGCAAACCGCTAAAGAATGGAATGCGCTGCCTGCTCATGTGTTCCCCAATTCCTACAACCTTGGTCTCTTCAAGGCGAGAGTCAATAGGCATTCCTGGGCAATGTTACATATTAGACCACATCCTGTTTACTAAGCACGATGGTGGTATTAAATGCCTGCCCAGTTACTTGTAAAAAAGACAAATAACTAGTCACTTTAAGAATACTCGGTCTTAAAAGTTTCTGTTTATGATAAGTAAGTATTGTATTTCTACCTTTTCTGAGCTAGAGAAAATATCTTCTTAGCCAAAACCTTATCAAGGTACTTACTAAGTACAATTTTTACTGTCCTATGAGTCTTATCGTAAGTGTCAACGTACCTATTTCCGCAGCTTAGTAAAACTTAACTAATTTAATTAATGAAATTCTTAACGTCTTATCTGTTCACTGTATTTCTTTGTATAACATGATTAGGAATTTTCGTTTAATTAATTAATTCCGATTTCGTATAAGTATACGAAACATATAATCATTAAGTATATATCGAATTCTATAAGAATAATAATAATAACTTTATTATAGAATCAAAGTAGGAATAATGAACATACAGTTGCTAAAAATATGATCTAGATTTGAATTTAAACTAAAACAGTTTTACCTATTGAAATAAATCAACTTTAACGGATATCAAACGCGCTATATTTCACGAACTAAGTTGTAATTGTCCGTATTTTTAGGTTTTTATGGGTTTTTTTTTATTTTCCCGACCGATTTTTGTTTCGGCACCTTTTCAGCTGCCGTGGTCACGGGATGACTGAGCCTACCTATCGTTGTATCAAATTAATCAATGATTTTACAAAAATATTATTATAATAAGGATGCGATTATGACTTTACAGACGATAAAGTTTCTTGCGCCCAATTAAGTAGGAAAATAATAACCACTTATACTAGCACTTTATTCATTTTTTTTTATATCAATACGCGAATTTATTATTATTACTTAAATAGACTGTAAAATATTAGTTTTATTTCAGGCTGATCCTGACTTAATTCATTTTCTTTCCCAACAATTTTTACGTCTCAAGAAAACAAGAAACGGAAGAAAACATTTCAAAATCTTAATTTTAATCACGATAGGAAAGAAAACGTTAGGCTTATTATGTAAATAAAAATCACTTAGCAACCAGTTAAGATATTATAGCCAGTTATATAACCAGTATTTATTTATTTATTGGTTTAGGTACATAAACAGATTAGAGTCAATACATGATTAAACAAAAATGATTAAATACTTAATCTAGACCATAATCGATAAATATTAAACAAGAAAATATACTAGAAAAAAGCAACTAAGTAGTCTCATGTCGCCCTGACGGGATTCGAACCCGCATCCTTGGGAGTCCGGCCCAATGCACTAACCAATTATGCTACAGACCTATGAGGACACGTCGAATTTTTCTAGTATATTCACCGTTCTACCGTGTTGGCCACCGTCGCTTCATCAATGAGAGAAATATCCTCGCATTCGAAAGAAACATCTTTACAGATGTTTGACTATCGATTAAGATGAAACAGCCATCTAATTATAACTATTTAATTTTGCATTTTACAATGCTATTTTTATGTGATAAATATTAAACAAGAAAATATACTAGAAAAAAGCAACTAAGTAGTCTCATGTCGCCCTGATGGGATTCGAACCCGCATCCTTGGGAGTCCAGCCCAATGCACTAACCAATTATGCTACTGAGACCCGTCGAATGACACGTCGAATTTTTCTAGTATATTTTCTTGTTTAAAATTTATCACATAAAAATAGCATTGTAAAATGCAAAATTAAAAAGTTATAATTAGACCATAACCCTTAAGTAGTGCACAGCATGTTAGAAAAAAAAACAAAACAGTGTTCTATTTTTAACCAAATTACAGAAGAAATTATATAACAAACAAAACAAAAGCTCGACGACCTGTTTGGCGCAGGGGTACTAACCCTACCTTCTGCGCCAGAGGTCCCGGGTTCGATCCCCGGACAAGACAAATATTTGTGTGCATGAACATGTCTATTTGTCTTGGTCTGGATGTTTAATATGTATATTATGTATGTATTTACAAAAAAAAAAATAGGTATATAAGTATGTTTATCCGTTATCTAGTATCCATAACACAAGTTCTTCATGATACTTAACGTGGGCTAGATATTTGGTGTGATTGTATGGAAATATTTTAATCATTATCATACTACAAAAAAAATAAAAACACAATTATAATTTTGGGAAATTAGATAATTTCTTTGTAATGAGACTGAGATTTGTAGATTTAGATTGAGGACCATTTGAATATATTATTATAATAAGTTATATACCAACCGGCGCTGTTGAGTATCGTGAGCCGACAGCCATGACAGCGATTTTATCTGGTTGCTAGGTGATTTTTGATAGATATGTAACCCTATCGTCCTACCATTTTGCTTTTTTTTATTTCCAATTATTTAAAAATTTCGAATCTTGAATTTAAGTTTGACATTGCACTGCCTAGCCTCGACAAAAATAAATTTGTCAACCAATCAATCTCAATAAATTCTTAGTGAGCGGAATAAGCCTCCAAAGGCCAGATCTTCAATCTCCATGGCGCCCAGCGGCGCGCCAGCGGGAAGCTCTATATTTTGTTATCAGCACATCGTACCTTCGCCTGTTTATCAAACGTCAGGGAACATGAAATCTCTAGTTCTATTTGTGACTAAACCATATATAATGTCAACTAGTGGTATTTCAGACGATTGGTAAACGATCAAATACTGACGTTTTGACGTTTTGTTGGGTAATATTTTCTTAGGTGACAAGAAGAATGGAGCAGAATATTAATTTCATTAAAATAACAACGTTTACAAAAATTATGTCGTGAGCGTGACTCAAATTACAACACTACAATATCCAAATGGAAATAAAACCAAACACAATCAAGACTTGTTATTCGTCTAATTTTATTTATGAAGTTATGAGCTGGTGACATATTATTTTGAACTCACTACGTGTAGCCTGTAATTTCTGTAAATATAACAATGTTATTTTTTTGCAGTTATAGTGATTTTAGAAAGTGATACCTTATTTTAAATAGGTACAATGTTGAGCATTAACTAAATATTGCTTTGTTCATAAAATATACATGAAAACAGAGCTTCCAAGTGAACACCATCGCAAATACCTCGTAATGACAAGCTCAAGTGTCGGCTTCGCGCCGCGGTTGTATTAAGCGCATATTCTTTCCTATCAAACTATTTTCAGTCAGAAGAAACGAATAAGTGCCTTCAACTCTTCGTATAAGGTTCATTTTCAATAATTTTTCAGTTCCGCGATAGCATCTCGCTAAATTTTAGCATCACCAAGAAAGTACGTGTCTTCACGAACATATAATTCCTTATCTATTTGTATTAGGGCTTCTTTTTGCTTGTGTTTTTCTTCAGTGGTTTCATCTAGGTTGGTTATGAACTTATGAATAGGCAATAACTTGTCCGGAGGCGCTTGCCTCTGTGCACCACTTAATGACAGTTGTATAGCCGAGTTATGCAGATTAATACCAATTTTGCGGCGGTTATGTGCACCGTAATGGATTACTGTGCGTGGTGGTTACTCGTCAATGTCAAGAGCGAGTTTGGCTTGTTGGAAACCCCTTGCATTATAATCTGCTGTGTAAGATTACAGGCTCTGTGAAGAATATTTTGTTCTTACTTGCCGATTAATAGGATTTTGCGTTGATCTATTTAAAACTTTAAATTTTGCATTTTACAATGCTATTTTATGTGACAAATATAAAACAAGAAAATATACTAGAAAAAGTGCATTGGGCCGGATTCCCAAGGATGCGGGTTCGAATCGCGTCAGGGCGATATGAGACAAGTTCCTTTTTTCTAGTATATTTTCTTGTTTATTATTTGCTCTATGTTTTTAGCAATAAAAAGATATTATAACTATACTAACATCAAATCACAACTTTTTGATACTTATGTTATTATGGTTATTTTGGGTACGATACATAATTATAAATGGTATAATGGGATTGTAAAAGTCGTTAGATTTTCATCGATCCAGAACATTCAGATTTGTTTTTTTTTCACACTCCCACAAGGAAATTCAAATATCTGTCTACAATCCCTGCTATTTTTCGCTCTTAATATTTCTGTTTTATCCCTTGCATCGTTTTGCAACAGAATAAGCTACAAGTGTCCAAGGATCAGGATGCAAATTTGCATGGTCCAGATGGCAAACAGCTCATTTATCGCAAATCGCCCGAAAAACCGCTCAATTCGCTAACATGTTTATTTCGGTAAACTTACTGCTTGTTGTGTTATTAAAACTTTTTTATTTTATTTGATGGACCCTATGGCACAATGGTACTTATTAGTGTTCTGATTTCCTTTACACAAGTTATTAACAATAAGTATATATTACAAAATCAGATTAAAAATTGTGGTGTTGTCCGAGCTATGCCTGCGACTATGTTTGATCTTCGGAATACTTCCCGACAAAGAATAACTGTTTTCCGTATTCATAACGACACATTTTAACAAAAAAAAAAATGATTTTCCTACAACGCATAGCAAAGCTGACAATTTAAAAAAGCTTGTGTTAAGTTTATTTGAATAAAAGACTTAAATAAATAAAATATTTTTGGTAATAAAAAGAATATTCATACTAAAAAGTCATCCGGTCGATTAAAAAAAGGCCATTAATGAAAACTTATGTGCACTGCGTATTACTGCATATTGCTTTCACAATAAATTTCCATAAATTATTCATTCGCAGGAAATTAAAAACCCGTCTTGTTTGTTTTTAATGTTCGGGCTCATAATAGATGGCTTATTAAAAAAAAACTGATACGAGGGCAGGGGATAAATATTTCAGTACCTTATAATATTTCAAACTTTCATTGTCATAATCACTGTAACTATTACGGGGTAGTACGTATGTCATGGGACTCGACAACAAATACACACATGGTAAAAATCACGTTTTATGTGATAGTTATATTTCAGTACCTACCTAAAGTGCCGTGTGGTGACGGCCTAAGAATACAAGTGTCACCACTCCCTTACATGCCTAGGATGTCGTAAGAGTCGACTAAGAGGCTCGACGCATTGAACACCTGTGCGAGAGAAGGAAAACTTGAAACAAACCCTCTACCAACCCGTCTGGCCAGCGTGGTAGCAGTAGGCTAATAGCCTCCTATGAACGCCACAATAGGCGCGAGCTAGGAGAGGCTTATGTCCAGCAGTGGACATCCACAGGCTAATGATGGACCTACCTAAAGTAATTTTATCAAGTTTGTCAACAAAGAGAGCGAAATACTACAAGTCTTTTTGCTTTTACAATTCATACTTATGATGACGATCTCCGTGGTAGAGTGGTACGTACACCGGTTTCAAGGTGTTGCCTACTCTGAGCTCCTGGGTTCGAAAACCGTTAGGGGCAAATGTTTGTATGATGAATACGAGCATTTGTACCTGAGTCATGGACGTTTATATATGTCACCGTCTTTTTGCAAGAACCGACTGTTTGTAAATAATCTTTTAACCGCCTCCGTGGTCTAGTGGTACATCCACCGATATCAGACCCAGGGGTCCCGGGTTCGATTCCCAGCGGAGGTACATATTACCACCATCTTATCTAAGCCTGACGCCATAACAACAATGTTTTCAGCATTGTTGTGTTCCGGCAGTTCGAGATAAGATAGCCAGTTCTCAGTGGTTGAGGATTCCGGGAGCGGCTCGCTTCCATCTTCAGCCTTATCAATACTTAACATCATGTATGATGAAGGCTAAGAGTCTCCCGGTCAATCATAAAAAAAAACAAAAAAAAACTAGGGTATTTATAAACTGCCGAATATTAGACTAATATATATGTCATATTTCTACACATGAAGGACACAGAAAAATCGATTTACCTTTAGAAACTGTGTCTTAAAGTAAAGACAAATCTTGAAAAGCATGTTTAAAAGCTTTATTGACACATAAATACTTATTCATCAATTGAACTCGCGTCTCGTCGCCTTTTATGGTGAATATCAAACATTGTCCAAAATGTTAATTACCTAAACGTCAAATCAGTGTATTGTTCAAGCTCTCATTTCGATCACTTAAGGATAAGATTTTGTTTTTAAGTATGGTACCTACTTACTTTAGTTACAAGTGTGTGATAAAGTGTATTGAACTTTTAAACTTTTATCTTTCTAGGCTTTGTCTTTGATTTAAAACACTAAGTTACTTAAGTTAAATTGATTTTCACACTTTCGATTAGTACCATTATGGTACTAATCGAAAGTCTGAAAATCATGTTCTTCTATGATAGAAGTACAGGATATAATTTTTCTCAAAAAAACCCGGTTCGATTCCCGGTACAGGTAAGTGAATAACCAAAAATCTATGAATGCAGTTTAACTTATTGTTGAAAATAAAGGAATGATTTCTTTGCACATTTTTTTCTTACATCAATATTTAGGGTACTTTCCCTCCAGCGTTTACATAACAAAACTTCAACAGAAGCAGAAGGAGCTCTAAATTTTAGTACTTTTTAAAGAAAGTCGTTTCTGGCGCTTCGCCTTCTCGCTGCTCGCGCGGCTTTTGGTCAGATAAACTTCATGGTTTTAATCACATTGACCAAATCACGTGGTCAGTATTAATTATTAACGATTTTACTAATAATTTTCACATTATTAACATTTACCGTACGATTACGACGACACGATTTCTCAATTTCTCAGCGAATAAGAACTTCTTGTCACGCAACAACTTTAACATTCAAACAAAATTCTAAATTAAACGAAACCAAAGTTAGTTTCTTTACAAATGTTGAATGTTTTAATTAAACCGCAAATGAATTACTAATTAACCACTAAATTTTTTAATTAGTTCGCACAAAATGGGTGTTTAAGAAATTAATGGGTGCCAAATAAATTCAAATTGAGTTGAATTAATGAATGTAATTAACAGACAAAATTTTAAACTAATCACATTTAACTTTGACTGAGAACAAAGTATATGTAACTACTTATATCTAATTAAATCACTATGAATTCAACTTTCGAACCTAAATAAAGAAATTAAAGAATCAAAATTAATTAGCGAACACCATTTTGATTTTTCCATTGACCATTTTTCTCACTTAATATAGTAGATATATCAATATAAGCTAAATTTATTTTATCAATAAGTCTTTTTTTCCAGCCTGTATATGTATAATTATGCCGTGTGGTGACGGCCTAAGAATACACGTGTCACCACTCCCTTACATGCCTGGGATGTCGTAAGAGTCGACTAAGAGGCTCGACGCATTGAACACCTGTGCGAGAGAAGGAAAACTTGAAACAAACCCTCTACCAACCCGTCTGGCCAGCGTGGTAACAGTAGGCTAATAGCCTCCTATAAACGCCACATTAGGCGTGAGCTAGGAGAGGCTTATGTCCAGCAGTGGACGTCCACAGGCTGATGATGATGATATGTATAATTAAGTACATATTTATATCCGTTACCCTTGTAATCCTGTAACTCATAACACAAACCTTACAGTACTAACTTTGGGGCTAGGTTAATTGGTGTGAGTGTAAGAAATATTATTTCATAATTTTATTTATTGAAATGTAAAGCACTTGTGTTCTGTTAAATTATATCACAATAATCAAATAACACATTACATCACCTGTTAGATGGTCAGTTCGCAAAAGTTAGAAAATTAGTCAAGTTACTCAATCTTAAAACTTCACTTTTTAAATAGGTTAAACGCGCAGTCTTCTTCTTCTTCTTATCGTATGAGGATTAGTGGCCATCTCTAGTGTCAGAGTTTATCAGGCCGCCTATAAGGCCTCTGACTTGGCTTAACGACTGTTATCAGAAGACAACACCGGGACCGACGGTTTAACGTGCACTCCGAAGCACGGAAGCGCTCAGCTATATTGCCACTTTACGGTCACCCATCCGACACCTGACCGCGCCGAACGTTGCTTAACGAACGTGATCGAATACGATCGGTCTGTCAAGCGCGGCCATGAGCGCTTCGTAAAACGCGTAGTAAAACACAAAGATTTTTGAATTCTCGTCGTCAAAGCGCTTTCAAGAAATTCCTATTCGTCCCAACATTATATAAATCTTCAGACCACTTTATTTGGAAAGAAATAAAATACTCATCGTAATCGTAAGAATCGCTCACCAGCAACTTCTATCGGATATTAATTCATCTGAAACGCTCCACTTAATCGAAAGTAAGTATGTTATACCTTATTGCTTTACCATAAGGTTCTTTATTATTTTTACTTTTGGATTTGAAGCCAATAAGCCCATTGAAGTGAGATACGATGTGACACGTGCAGCTGATTGCTTCACAAGTGTTTGTACAAACTGGGATATTGGTTATTTGGGCAGAAAATCTTTGGGCACTTGGGGTGACTTGTGACTCAGCTAAAATTGATATATTGGTGACATCTGTATTTCTTTCGGCCTTTATGTCAGCTACTGTATTTTGAAATCTTAGAAATGGATGAAAAAATAAGTAAATTGGGGTTCGTGTTAGTTTGTAAAATACTATTGATTATCATTATGCAGAGATTTGAATGAGTGTTTGCGTTCATTAGTTATTTTCTTTAAAAAAATATCAATTGAAATGTTGGGAAAATAATAATAATTTATTTTTCTCAAACATGCATGGAAATGTTGTCATTATTTTCGAAAAAAGAACACGCGATGTATTGAATTTACTGACAAAGAAAATCAAATCCATTGCAGGAGCGTTTTTTTAATTTGGAACATTACAAAGAGTATTTAACAACTCCAGCACGCCGTTTCATACAACATTGCTGGAGCGCTGTAATGTTCCAAATTCAAAAAGACGCTCCTGCAATGAATTTGATTATTAAATGTATAATATAAAAAGTATGTTTTATTTCCCTGCTTCTTTTGAGAAAAGCACTATATATGCCTCGGCGGAAATGGCAAATGCCTGTCTTGTATTAGTGAAATCCTCGCCTACGGCTCGGCCTTCAAAATCAAAATCAAAATCAAAATCAATATCATTTATTCAGTCTAGGCTGTTACAAGCACTTATGAACGTCAAAGAAGCTACGCCATCGGTTCACAAACCCTACGGCGGGAGACCTTGTAACGAGAAGAACCGGCAAGAAACTCGTCAAGGGCTGTTTTTTTCTCCCTGTTTTATTTCAAACAGAGTCGTCAAATTGAAAAGTGACCTTAACATATCAGTAAGGTCAATTTCCATCACAAAAGGAAAATACTAATGAAAATATTACATTTTATGGTTATTGTAAACGTAAACAATTTTTAACTGGCAAAGAAAGACTTGTCTATCATACATTACAACATTTCCCGCACCACAAGACTACTACACTGCAAGTTGTGAGGTACATACAGGTCAGTATCAATTTATTTTAGATAAAAATATTTAGGCTTTAAGCACAGCATTAAGATAAGCAGACTGAGGTAGACCCATTTCCGCTGGCGGCACCCGTTCACGAGCATGACGCATGAACCAGCCATCGCTTCGCTCAACCATATTTTAGGGAACGTAACGACCCGCCTCACACGACACCGCCGAAGAAACGTTTGAGTGAGCATGACGTACTTCAGGTACTTATGTTAAGCTGCATAAATATAAAAAAACACAATGGCAACAGCAAAAAAAGAAAGATAAAAGTGCCTTAATGTAAGACACAACACAACCTACAATGTCACTAGAAGACGCATCAGCTGGGTCACAATCTCAATCGTAATTAAAGTTAAAAAAATAAATAAAAAAAAGCTTTTATATATTTGGAATAATTGAAAACATTATTTACCTTTGTTTACTCTGATCAAGCAGTGCCACGCATCTCAACTCAAAACATCATAAATAACATAAAATCAAAACAACATATATCTCTACACATTTTAACACAAGCAAACATGAGCAGACCCATCCCGCTGGCAGCACCCGTTCACGAGCATGACGCATGAACCAGCCATCGCTTCGCTCAACCATATTTTAAGGAACGTAGCGACCCGCCTCACACGACACCACCGCAGAAATGTTTACAGAGAGCATGACATACCCAAGCAACCTGTGTTAAAAGTTGAATCTAATACTTTACTAAACATTAATTGAATGACACTACAATTTCGAAAAAACAAAACTAAATATTTATGACCAAGCTGTCTCGTCATTCAAGTAATATTTTATAGTATAATATCCTTTTTTAAGAAGACAATCTTTTACATTCATCTTAAACTTTTCGAAAGGCAAATCCAAAATATTATCTGGAATTTTATTATAGATACGTATACCTAGACCCATAAAAGATCCAAGGACCTTCTTTAATCGGTACCGAGGCATAACAAGTTTATTTCTATTTCTAGTATTGCGATCGTGCAAATCACCATGTTTGATATACAGGTTGATATTACGACGTACAAAAAGAATACAATTTAAAATAAATTGAGAAGCAGCTGTCAGTATACCAATTTCTTTAAATTTTTCCCGAAGAGATGTTCTGGAACCCAGTTGATAAATGGCCCTTATAGCTCGTTTTTGTAGTATAAATATTGTATTAATGTCAGCTGCTACTCCCCACATAAGAATACCATACGACATGATGCTGTGAAAATAACTGAAGTACACAGTCCTAGCAGTTTCTATATCAGTCAGTTGTCTGACTTTTCTCACAGCGTAGGCAGCAGAACTAAGCTTGCCAGCTAGTATTGCAATATGTGGACTCCATTGAAGTTTACAGTCCATAGTTACACCCAGAAAGACTGTTGATTCTACTAAATCTAATTTTTCATTGTTCATAACAATTTCCATGGGTACTTTCTGAACATTTGGTAAAGAAAAAAGAACACATTTAGTTTTCTTTGCATAAGCTGTAGATTATTATAATTAAACCAAGCTAGTACTTGCGAGAGTGTTTTGTTTACATCATCAAAATCAGTTTTATTCCTATCAATGTTAAATATTAAAGAAGTATCATCCGCAAACAAGACAATCTCACATAAGTTTTTGGCAAAGAAAGGCAAGTCATTAATATATACTAGAAACAGGAAAGGGCCCAAGATAGAGCCTTGGGGCACGCCTAGTTTTATATTTGAGCCGGCAGATTTCACTCCATTAATATCAACGGTCTGAGTTCTGGAACTGAGATACGACAGTATTAACTTTTGAGCATCACCTTTTACACCGTAATGATTTAGTTTCAACAGCAGCGTCCGGTGATCCACGCAATCAAAAGCCTTGGACAAATCGCAGAATACGCCAAGAGCATTCTGCGACTTCTCCCATGCTTCAAAAACATGTTTTAAAAGTGCAACCCCTGCATCAGTGGTAGACCGTCCCTTCGTAAAACCGAACTGTTTATTATGTAAGAGATTATTTAAGGTAAAATGTGCCAATAACTGTTCCAACATGATTTTCTCAAAAATTTTGCTTAAGACGGGTAATATAGATATTGGTCTATAATTACTTGGGTCTTCTCTATTTCCCGATTTGAATAAAGGTATTACCTTACTTAATTTCATTAGATCAGGAAAAATTCCCTGTGCAATACATTGATTAAAAATTATAGCAAGAAAGGGGGCAATAGTGTAAATAATACTTTTAAGAACAGTAACAGATATGCCCCATAAGTCAGTGGTTGTTTTCATTTTAAGGGATTTGAAAGCCTTTAATATGTCTCCAGCATTAATAGATCTAAAATTAAACGATGAACTACATTCAGATACATGCTTTTCGAGCAACGAGACTGCAGACGCTGGTGAAGAGTCCAAATCAGCGGTGGTTTCCAACGGTATGTTTATAAAAAAACTGTCAAAAATATTAGCAATTTCTGTTTTCGAATTTATTTGGACGTTATTGATGTTAAGTGTGAAACTATTGTCACGTGGTTTAGATTTGCCAGTTTCACGCTTAATGATGTCCCATGTTGTTTTTATTTTATTATTAGAATTTTTAATTTTTGCTTTATTATAATTTGACTTTGCTATAGAACATGTCTTTTTGAAAATCTTGGAATATTGTTTGACATGTTCTATGAAACTAGGGCTGTGATTGGTTTCTCGTAAGTTGTAAAGTTCATAAAGCCTGCTTCTACTTTTATAAATTCCTGTCGTAGCCCATTCGCAAAACTCTAATTTCTGGGTGCATTTAATAGTTTTGGATTTAAAGTTATTATTAAACTCGTTAGTTACTAACCCAAAAAGGTTTCCAAAAAGTGCATTAGGATTATTATGCACATATGGTACTAAAGCTACTTTATCAGCTACATTATTTTTAAAAATTTCTAAGCGCTTTTTTGTTATAGGCCTGCATTGTACAGTCATAGGTGCATCAATGATATCTAATTGGTACGTCACTTTTAATCCGTAATGGTCGGATGTAATGTTTTTGACAACTAATTTGTCAACTGGATCACAGTCGGTAAACATATTATCTATGCAAGTGGCTGAGTGGGATGTTACCCTTGTAGGTTCAAAAAACTGATTGATTAAGTTAAACGATTTGAACAAGGTTAGCAGCCGAATACTTAATGTACAGTTAACAAGAATATCAATATTGAAATCGCCACACACTGCTACAGGTTTGTTTTTAACATTTAACTTTTTTACCACATCCTCCATTACCGATTCAAATGTTTCAAAATTACCTTTCGGGGGTCGGTATACGCATACTATAAATAAGTTTCTTAATTCTATACACGAGAGCTCAACATGGCATTCTATAGAGAGGTTCTCAATATCCTTTCTTACTTTAAAATGTATATCATTTCTCACGAAAATTAAAGAACCGCCATGAATCGCTGTCTTCCTAGCTAATAAACTTGATAATTGAAAATTGTTTACATTGCAAGACACATCACAGTGCTTCAGCCAGTGTTCGGTTATACAAATGATATGAATATTATTATATTCTGCAAATAATTCTAATTCTAAAACTTTGCCAGACAAGCCCTGAATGTTTTGACATAACATATTGAGACAAGGAGGCTTGGCTGTTGTCTTATGCCTTAGTTTAAAGTTATGCTTGAAAGTTTTCTACTATTATTAGTAGAAGTCAAAGGAATGTCAGTTAGATTCGACTCAGTTACACACTTTGTAACGGAGTCTTGTAAATTATAAGCTAATAAATTAGCTAACTTTAACCTATATTTTTTAGACAGATACATAGTATCTGGAGTCAAGGTAAAATTGTTAATAAATTTATTAACGTCAAAATATAAAATAACGTCACTATGACGACAAATCAAATTATATATATACATATTTAGGTCAAAGATTCGTTTATTCTCATCCCTGTTTAAATTACTAGCATAAGGCAAAGCACTTATTATTATTCTGCATCTTGTGTTTGATTGCAATGTCAGTAATTTATTTATATTTTTAAGTATATCCTTTTTTGTTAATTTGGAACTGTTACCACATAATATTACTAAAGTTGTGGTTTTATTTATCTGAGATTCATCTATTTTTGTAATTATTTGGCTAAAAGTCTGGCCAGGAGTACAAAAATTAATACATTTTTTGTCAAGTTTCTCACTAATAATTGAGGCAAAACCTTGACCTATCCAGTCTGAGTACATAATTGTTTGACATTTATTACTTAATACAGGCTTAAAACTAACAGTATTATACCTTGACTCAATCTTATTTTGAGAGACCAATGTATGACTTGGTTCTGGATTCTGGTTTAAATGAATTAATTCCGGATGTTGAGTTAAAAAGCAACAATTTGATTCTTCATTAGGATAATTTAATTCAGATCTGAGTAATGAGTCATATCTGTCAGCATTATAATTACAGAGTTCTACCAGCTCTGTGGCTGACTGAATATGTTCATTAATTTCTTTTTGCGCACTTGAGTACTGATTTTGCATGAAGTCAAGAGATTCATGCAATCTTTGTATGTCTTTTTGTAAACTCTTGGTATCTTGTTCATACATTTGCCTACTCTCAATAAGTTTCGTATTATAAATATCTAATGAGTCAATTAAATCTATCCTTTCTTTCCTAAGTGCAATATTTTTGTAAAAACAGTTATTTCTTTTAATTAATTTTTCTGTTTTATTGATAAACTTGCTAATGCGGATATACTTTTTTACTTTCTTATGCCCTAAAGTACATTTAAGTTTGTTATTGCAATTAGTATTATTTTCTAGTGGTTGTGGGGAAAGACACGCTCCTGGAGACAGCATCAGTTCCTCAAAAAGACTATGAGTGCGTTCCATCTCTTGGTCTTGCCTCAGTGCCTCGAATTCAGCTATGCGTTTATTTGCAGCAATCAATTCCTTTTCCAGGTCTGAGATACGACTAAGAGCTCTGTCATAAGTGTTAAGCTGCTGGTCATAATCACGGATGTTGTCTCTTAGATGATCTCTTTCTACTAATACCTCCGTATACACAGAATGAAGTTGGGCCAACTCGCTCCTCAAAAGAGAATTCCTGTCAATAATCTTCTTAATCTCTTCTTCACTATCCTCACGTTCTTTTAAGAGTTGACAGCAGGTATCCCTCGAAGATTTGAGTTCTTGCAATGTCTGCCTCAACTTCAATTCGGTGCTTTGAGCGACTGCTTTGCGGGTCATCATTATGAATAATTTGCCTGAAATTATATTGTAACTTTTAATAAGTGATCTTAGAAGCTTAGTATTGTTGCTTTAATGAATATGTTCAATTATTTGTAATATTTGAATAAAAGAAACACTATTTCAGTAGTATAACAAAAAAAAAAAATATTGTAAAAAGTGGGTAGTAGAAATTGTAAGTAAGTACTCAATAGATTTCACAATAAAAATGTTTTAAAGCTAAGCTAATTATAAGAAATTTTAATAAATCGGTACTGCAAATGATAATTCAGGCTAAAAAAAAAATATACTAGAATACTTGGAAAATAATATACCTAAAGTAAATGTTGTTGATATGTTTACTTTTCTATAAAAGTTTGACCTTTTACACAATAAATATTGGTATTCAAATGATGAACTAAAGCACAGTCTAATTGTTTAATGAAGTAATAAGTGAATAAATAGGTATCACTATCATCACATCAACTAAGTTGGTTGAAATGTCAATGCAATAAGTGGTTTGGAGGATTTGATAGATTAAAAATGGTTTGAAAATACAGCGTGAGTAATGCAAATAATGAAAACAATACTCCCCGGGTTTAAACAGTAGCAGTCCACAGTATTTTACAACTTTTCACTTCAAATTTCACTTGCAGACTTCTCCAGTGACAGTTGGAGTCAATTTGCTTTGCCGATAATTTAAAAGTGGGCCACTAAAACTTGCTGATAACGATATTACTTATTATTTATGGCACAATTTAACTATTTATAACAGATAAACTGGGATAGAACGATAATTAATAATAAAATTAAAATATTTTAAATCCTAAAACGAATTTGACAACTGTAGCGGCCAGTGTTGCCAGGCCAAAAAAACTCATACTCGACCTGTAATTGCCTATTTCACGGCCTTTGCAATAATGTACTATTGTCTTGTAGTCGAGAAGTTATTCGATAGCTATGTATGATGATTAATGACATGTTTTTTCAATCTATAATTTCCATAGCACACATACCCTCACGCACACTTACCATACCGTATAGTACCACATCCAAACGCCGCCTTTCACCACGGGTGAGAGGCCTGGAGTCCCGAAATACAGGATTGTCCTAGTTTGGGCTCCAGCCCATCAATTGTTTTACTGTTACCTAGAATTTTGATTTGTATACCTATACTTTGGTAAAAATATTTTTTTTTTCATTTTTTTTCATAATGTACTGTAAAATTTATGAGTAAGTATATCATCATCTGATTTTCGAAATAACATAGGTAATTATTCATCATCTCGGTGAAATCGAAAATTGAGCGCTTTTGACTGAAAAAAAAAGCTTTATTTAAAGCTCTGATAAAAATACCAACCCAATAAAATAAAGCTGTACATCTACAGGAAAATGAAGCTTATCTTTGGCCCTTATAAAAATACCTACTTAAGAAACATTTCCAACAAACGAAAACTGAACATCCAAATGCGTGTGTAATCGTAACAATACAGGAATGCGACATCAAAGTGAGTCAGAGTCACAAAAGTCACGGGTAACAGTCACAGACCATTGGGCTGCTTTGAGCTCACGCCCGGCTTGCTTCGGTAACGAGCTGCGAAATCATTCCAACATGTGAGGATACGGAGACATGGATTCCAAGAAACGGATGCTTGGTGCGTTCAAAAACCATTTGGGATAATACTGAAAGAATCCGGCCTTTTAATTCTTGAAATAATGATGCGTATGATTATTAATGTCTTAATACTGAGTTTTTAGAATGCAGGAAACGTAAGTTGCCTGTTTCAATTTCAAAGGCGTTTATTAGCGTTTTATGTGATTATTTGCGTTTTGTGCATCTATATTCCCAGATTTAATTACTACAGAACACTACGACCTCGTAAGTACCTATATATGGGAGCATGATTCTTCAAGTACATATATAAAATTAAGGTACATGCACTTTTTTTATTTTTTTTATTTATTCATTTGCCAATAAACATGTTACATTCATGGTTTAGTAGTATCTTAAAACCTAAATTAAGTTTATCTAGATACTAGGTTCTCAAAAATAACTTAATAAAGAGCAACCAACAACAGAATTATAAAACATAATTAATTTTCAACAATCGGGTAGGTGCACATAAGTATTTGAATTGTGAATGAAAATTAATGTTATTATTTTTTTAGGGTTCCGAACCTCTAAAGAAAAAAGGGAACTCTTGTAGGATTACTTTGTTGTCCGTCTGTCTGTCCGTACGTCTGTCATGATTTATTTCGAGAACGCGTGGAGTCGAGTTAAAATTAAAACCATATATTTAGGTAAAATAATGAAACTTGTAAATTAAAGTAAAAAAAGATAGGACCGTTTATGTCGCAAAAAACGTAGATTTCGATACCCTCAATGGAATCAAAATTCATAAGGGAACGCGTTTAGGTATCAAGTTGAAATTAAAACCATATATTCACGTTTACAAACTCTTCAAGCTGTAAAAAATCAAACTTCAAAGTTAATGTTAAAAATGGTAAGGCCATTTATGCCGCAAAAACGCATACTTCGACACTTTCAAGGCAATCAAGATTCATAGGATACTTTTCGCTGACCTTGAACTATGACATTTCGCAAGTAGTGTCGTCTTTTACTACGTGTATAGGAAAAAATCTGAAAACTAGACATTTGACAAATCATGAACAATTTAGTCTTAAGTTTTGGAAACTGAATTTCGGGAACCTTTGGGAAAAACTGCGAGCCTCAATTCCTGAATTATTTATAATATTATGTACCTAGGTATCAGTGACGGGGGGGGTCTGAAAGCCTGACCCAAAATTTCTAAAAGGTAAGCCGATGGGAATCGGTATGTAAAGACCCTTCGCCACTGCTAGCCTACAAATTTGTGCGGAACCCCCGGTGGGCGACTCCGACTCGCACTTTTATTTCATTCTAGACTGGGCAAGTATTTGACCACCATCTTGTTTGCCTAGGATGTTGCATACTTGCCCAGGAAATGCCTCTTCACTCTTGCCTTGAAGAGGCCAGGGTTGTAGGAATCGGGAACACATGAGCAGGTAGCGCAGTCCATTCCTTAACGGTTCGCATAAAAATTGTATCAGCAAAGCACTTGGTACGGACCGTTGGAATGTCAACGACGTCCGGGTGATAAGCTAACCTGCGTCTGGTACCCCGACGGTGGAAAGGGGCTTGAGGAACAAGATCGTGCAGTTCTTTCTCATGTTCTCCAAAGTGTATCCTTGAAAAGACCAATAGGCATGCAACTTTGTGACGGTGACTGAGGCTCTAAAGTTCCGCCGTGGCCAATGCTGATTTTCCTGGCACGGTTTTCAAACGATTCCAGAGGCTCTAGCTGATACTTAGCAGAACTATCCCTCAGGTGACAGCAGTACTCCATGCACGGCAGAATCTGAGCTTTGTCTATGAGGAGCAGCTGATTCAGAAAAAAATACCGTCTAGCCTTGGAGAGGACGCCCAGTTTCTTTGCAGGACACTACGCAATGGAATCGATGTAAGTACTCGCCAAAGTTCTAGTTGGAAGACAAGTTCAGGGCGAGAATTTGCAGAATTTCGGTTATCGGTAAGGATACACCCCGGAAAGTGTATCCTTACCGATAACCGAAAGTTGGAAGGGTGTCCGTTCAGCGGTAAATAAACAAGCCTGTGTTAAGTGACATTAAAGCTGACAAGGATGGCGATGCCCCAATCGGAGACTGCCTGAAGTGTCAGATTCATATGCTCAACAAGGGACTCTTGACAAGACTGAATTTCATAACTGGTAGCCTTTGCAGTTGATAGATACCTGCTAGTGATAGTGGTGTCATTTGCATACCCAATGGTATGTCATACCAGCAAGTCATGGCATTGATATGTAGAAGAAACAATGTCGCAGACAACAAAATCCTTGGGGGACACCTGCATCGATTTCATTCAGGTCGTTTGATTTACTGTCTACCACAACTCAGATTAGATGATTCCGGAGAACGTCGGCAATCCAAGTGCAAATGCTATCAGAGATACCATATCAGGGAAGCTTAGCATTAATCTGTCATGCCAGACCCTATCAAAGGGTTGCAAGCAAATATTAACTATTATAAATTATTATTTAGAGATCCATTGGACCTGCTAATGGTTCACCGTGGTTCACTAAACTAGGAGTTTAGACAGAGAGAGCCTACTTGATTATTATTTCTTCATCACAAGAGACCGTTTCGTTTAAAAACACCTCTAGAATTTGCGCAGCAGTCGCGATCAAAATCCAAAATTTGCTTTATTACAGTATACCTACTAAAGCAAACAATATTTTACTCACAGTATTCCGTGAGACTTATTTTTTCGAAGCGAGTTCTAAATTATTATCTTGACGTACATAACTGTTTCAAAGACATCCTGTGACTGGCATCTGTAAATGCCTTAATACATTTACACCGAGAAACGATGAAACCATCCAATCGCATAGAAATGGCGATGGCGGATCGATCTTCAATAAAATCCATATCATCTCATCGAGATTGATGATGCTGCCAATAAGATGACTTGCTAACGGAACTCAAGCGAGAAGTGTCATTTTTCATGTCGAAACAGATATTTGATGACGTTGACCGAAGTTTAGTATTTAATATATATATAAATATATATTTTTTATAAGCTTTCACGTTGTAGTGAAAAAAAAACTTTAGATTTTATAAGCGACTAGCGGCGGTGGCAGCTAATTTCACCTGCGTGGTTCCCGTTCCCATGGGAATCGGGATAAAAAATATCCTTTGTTTTAATCCAGACTTTCTAAGTAACAGCTGCTCATTCTGTACCTACTTTAAAAGGCGCAATTATTTTTTGGAAAAAAAATTTGTCTTAAAAATCATTTGATAGTATAATTACTCACAAACTATTTTATATTAGTTATTAATAGGTATGTATATTGTATACATTTATTTATACGGAATTACTTAAATCGGTTTTAAAAATACTAAGGTTTTTAAATTTGTTTTTAGTATGGAAATTCTAAATAATGAACGCCAAGGTTTAAAATAAAGCGGATGTTGGTTCGTTATAAAAAGCAAATGTATTCTAAATATTCAGACATTCGTGGTAGGTTTGCGTTAAAATTAACTTAAAATGCGATTACTTCTAGACACAGTTTTATTGTTAGTGTTCCATTTGAGTGTTGGTTCGGAGGTCATTCGATTTGATACTTTTACAGGATGTCCTATTAGTGATCCTGAGTATAAAGATAGAATCAAGAGAAATACCACTTTGTAAGTTGCAACAATCATTTTAATTCGATTTCCTTTCCATAATTTTTAAAACATGGCACGTAGCATACAAGTTTTAAACTTAAAAGGACCCACCCTAACTCCTGTAATAGTAGACTTGTTTGTTCAAGAAGACTTTTCTAGTTCTTCACACAAACTTGCATCACCTACTACATTCGGCACATCAACACCCCGACCGCTTAACGGTATACTTGTGCTATCGCTATAGCTATCAAACTTCAAACTCTCATATAGTCCTTCAACGATAGGGTTTTTGTCTAATTGCTATATATTTCTATTCATCTATTTGATTCACAATTGCATTTTTAGTATGAAAGTGACAGCGTTAGCGAGAGTTCTTGTAGAGGGTTTGAAAAATCGATAGCAATAGCGATAGTAAAATCTATACTCTTAGGCGGTCGGGGTGCAGGTTGATCCGTTTCTTTAATCGGATGAAATTAGGGGTGTTTTACGATAAACGTCATCCTTGCTACTCAAGTCACCATGAACATAACACTTTATTACACTACGGCTAGTTTTCCTCGCCATAATTTGATGATTCCTTCAAAACTTCACGCAGACGAAGTTGCGGGAAGAACACACACACACTACACTCTCCAGATGATAGGGGATCATCAGATCAACCTAATAATTATCCCTTTCTAAAAGCGAAAGCCGACTACTGTTTCTGTTACTCTCCTAATGATACAAGATCATCAAATCAGTGTCATCTAACCCGACCTACTTTTAACCTATTATGTCTGATTGAAGCTGGTGCGTCGCTGAAATCAAACCATGTGACCCTGATGAAGGAAGACGCATAGATGGATCTTGCAACAACCTGAAGTATTCTGCCAGGGGCATTTCGCACTCGCCTTTCTACAGAATCCTACCGGCTGTGTACAACACTGGTAAGGGCTTGATTAAATAACTAAACTCATGAAGTATATTTAAGGCTCGACTGAATAGGCTTTTTCTATGCAAGGCTATCTCAGGCCTCTTCTAAATCTAACGATTCAAAATGAGGGCAAGTGTATTTAATGTAAAAAGTAGTAAATAAGTTAGTTGCCCTGACAGCTTATACTCTTTCTCTCTTATCGTATGAGGATCAGCGGCCACCTCTGGTGTCAGAGTTTATCAAGTCGCCTATAAGGCCTCTGATTTGGCTAAGCTTATGCTATGCCCACTAAATTAAATTCTGATTAGAGATGTTACAATTACAACCAGTTTTTAGTTATAACGCGTTTTCTCTAGTTAAAAGTAGTTTTTACTAACTACCTTCGTTAAATTAAATTTAATATTGAACAATTGATTATATTGAACATTTTGATAAAACTGGTTCTAACCATAATCCTTGGTCTGAACCAGTATAGGAGAAACTTCTTGGGAGCAGAAAATATTAATACTGTTTATTAAAATATTTTAACAAAATGCAAACAATTTTAGATTTTTTATTAACATATAAATATCCCAATCATAAGAATATTCCAAAGATTGCACTTTAACTAAGTTAAAGTTGACATAATTGTGTCGTGTGCACGCTATGCGCTATACTAATCCATTACTTAGACAGTGTATGTTCTATTCCAAATTTGTTAAAACAATCTGTGTTGCTTGACTTGTAAAACATGGAGCACTATCTGAAATATATCTCAGTTCTTGGCCAATAATCATCTATTTTCAAGGAACATTGTTTCAGAACACAAAGCAATAATGCCTTAGCGGCAACATTTATTTTGAATAATATAAAATAATGAAATAAAAATCGGCTTACCGGGCCACGCGCAGTCTAGGTTCCGTAGTTAGCCTTTTCAATAGTTTAATTGTTATACTTATATTAATTACTCTATGTTTGACACTACTAACAAAAGTCCATACAACACATATTGGGTAAATACCTATTTAACATTTTATTTTCATAATGATTCAGATTCATACAAAGTATTATAATAAACGTGACCTCCGGTTGCAATTATTGTTACTGTAACATTAAACTTCCTACTTTTTTAGTATGTATCTGTGAATCATTCATTAATATTAATGAGTGCTCACTTCTGTTTTAATAAGACAATGATAAGAATGTCTATTTATATACTTTATTTAAACATTGTTTAATTTATTTACATTTGAAGATCAATTAGTAGCTGTTATTTGTTTAACCTCCTCTTGACCTTTTGGTTCCTAATTATATAAAAATCTTATCCGAAAGTGATCATCTTCTGAATATTATACTTGAGTTAAACTATAAATTCTTCTAGATTGTTACTTTTTCCAAATCAAAGTTTGTGTTCAATTTCTTTGTCATACAGAAAAAATAATGCAGCCCTATATTGTATTACCTAAAGACTCGCGCCTGCTACAGCCGCATTGCAACGCATGAATACGCCTAGAAAACAATCCAACCTGGACCTTTGGAAATCCGGTCCAATGCTCTTTCAAAGGTTTCCAAAGTTCGTGGGTTCGAGTCCCATCTGAGAATTCACTTGTGACGAGTTGACTTTTTCTAATATTTTTTTATTTATTAGATACTGAAACTTAATAATGATAAACAAATTATAAAATAAACTTTATTGCACACGATACAAAAACAGACATATACAGAGACAATTACGAAAAAGAACAACACACAATAGGAGGCCTTATTGCTACATAGCAATCTCTTCCAGGCAACCTTGGGTGAAAGAGATATAAATATATATAAATAATAGGATATAGGGGAATGGGTGCGTAAAGAGGTTAGTGAATAATATAGTTATGTACTAATAAAATAAAAACCGTGTTTGCCGTGTGGTGATGGCCTAAGAATACACGTGTCACCACTCCCTTACATGCCTGGGATGTCGTAAGAGTCGACTACTCTTAGTCACACTTATGTTCATGAACACAAATATTTGTCTTGCCCGGGGATCGAACCCAGGACCTCTGCCGCAGAAGGCGGGTTTAGTACCTCTGTACCAAATAGGCCGTCAAACAAGGTCGTCAGTCATCATATACAAACGAAATGTTTTCTTCAGATGATGGCGGTTTCGAGCCTCGCAAAGATAGCGACGGTGGTGAGCTGCCCCTAGCCAGATACCTGCGCACGAGTTTCCTCGCTGAAGGAAAAGTTCCGGATCAAACATTTACTCAGTTGGTTACCCATTTCGTGTTATACCTCACTGCAGATATAGTAACCGTTCAAGACACTGGTGAGTTTAAATATACTGTTTCTGCAATAAAGAACTTGACATGCAAATTTTAATGTTATTCAAAAGTGTCGGTATGATTTTAAAAGTAATTATTACTATTTAATTTTCATGATTGGTACTGCCAATTTTACTTTAAAGAAGCAATAGGTAAATAACGAACTGTTAAAAAAGTTAATAATTATGGGATAAACCAGCATAGGTTCGATGGTTGGAAAACGGCCGTTTACTTTTTTTTACAATTGGTTTAGATCAAAAAAGGTTTTTAATTTCTTCCATTTGAAAAGCGTCATTTTGTTCTTCGATAAGAGGGAGCAACGTAGCACTTTTCTGTACGAGATTTTAAAGCGGGCAGAAATGAGATTGAATTCGGAACATGAATTGTTCATAGAAATTGGCAGGCTGATTATCTAACTCGCGACCTGTCACAATTACGGAAAATTTCGCTGTCAAACACGATTTCTGTCAAATAATGATAGTACTGTCTCTGACGAACAACTAAGGAACTAAAACGCCATGGCCATAAAATACTTTTTCATCCCATCTATTTGCAAGTGACATATTGTTCTTCGATAAGCAAAGTAGGTTATGTCTGTATGACAGTTTTTAGCGGCCAGAAATTAGATATTTAATTTGGATCATGAATCGTTCATACAAATCGGACGCAAATTGTATAAATTTTTGGCTGTACGGCACGCGGCGAGGCCCGCGAACAATGAGAAAAAATAAACTAGAGAATTTTGTTCGTAATCGGAACGGATTTATTTTATTGTATTTTGCAAAATATAAATAGTTCAATTCTACGTTAAGTTACTTTGACATTATATTAACTCCTGAAACAGTAAAAATAACAGTTAATAACTTCATACAATTACTTTAAAGTTTATCTTATTTATTTTCTGATAGAAGGAGATGAAAAGTCGAGTGTGTCACGCGAGAGCCGTTCTTTTTTTCCCTTGGACGATATAATTTGAATCCCTCAGTGCACTCTCAATTCTCCTTTAGAATCCTTCGCTTTGTTCTGGATTCAAAATAACGCCCTCGCTGTGCTCGGGATTCCACTTTAGAATCCATCGCATCGTTCTGGATTTAAAATAGCGCCCTCGCTGTAAAAAATATTATTTTGCTCCCTTGTAATACAATCTACTATTCTAGCGTCGTTTCTATTTTCCAGTTAACTACATTCTTTGGCGACCTCACTGTTGCCTCCCAAAAGGCAAGACTGATCCCGAATGCACTCCCAACGAAGTCCCTGTCGACGACCCGGTCCACAGATTCTCCGGGATCCGATGCTTGAATATGACCAGACCAATGTCCTTCCAGTCTTCAGGATGTATCGGAAACGACACTGTACCGGAACGGGTAATTTAAAAAAAATAATGAAATACTTATTGATAAATGCATGAAGCGAAAAATGATAGCATTACTTTGCCTTTAAAACGTATTTATTACATTATTTCTGGTAATATTTATTAGAATTTTAGTTTTTTTGTAGTCGCAACTTATTGATGTTATAAGTTCCATTTTGATAAAGAAATTGTTGTCTGGCTATAAAACTAACACTACTGTTAATGTGATTTTGCCATTATAGATTGTATCAACGACACCAGTGATGGATTTATCGCAACTTTATGGCATTTCCTATGAATCTTTAGAAAAAAAGGGAAGAAAGTTCGAAGGGGGATTGCTCAAATACGAAGTTGAAGATGGCAGAATTTGGCCACCAAGTACTAAAAGCAAAGTAGATCTGTGTCTGTTGAATCAAAAACCAGCTGAGATAAGGTGCCATGATACACGTAAGTTTTTGTGTACCTCTATAGTAATAAAATGTAGGAAAATTTGCATAATTTTGTTTCCATTATATTAATTTAGGTCTTCAGTGAAGAAAACAACACCACCAAAAATAATAAACATAGTAAAACTATTTTCTATTACATCTCAGACAAACACACTGTCAACACTGCACGTTTCTAGAAGCAGCAGTAATTAATTAAAAGACAAAGGCATTTTATGGCGGTCCTATTTCCCTATAACCCACCAACCTTCCCTTTAAACTTAGGGAAAGTTTCATCTGAAGACCAGTGCATCTGCAAAAAGCAACTTAGGTGTGGACTAGCGGTTAGAAACGACCACCTATTGTTTTAACCTTGTAGCTCCGATTCTAAAAGGTCAAAGTAATCGTCACAACACCTACTAAGTAAGAATAATACTACACCTTAAGGTTTTTTAATTGAGTTTCCTGTATTACTATTTCAGCTGAGACTGGCACCAACTCTATATTGGGAGGAAACCTCTTTTCTATTTGGTTCTGGAGAAATCATAATAAAATAGCCAATGCTCTTTCTGAGTTGAACCCCTGTTGGGACGATGAAAAGCTGTTCTACACTGCGAGAGACATCAATATTGCTACGATGTTGCAAATCACTTATTATGAGTTACTTCCTCTTCTCATGGGTAAACAATTAGTTTGTTTATTATTAATACTTTATTACTACTTCATACGTATCATCCACAGAACAAGGAATGTATCATCCATCTATGCTTCGTCGATCTATCTGACAGTAACTGCAATGTATAGAAATAAATACTTAGTGGAGCATCAGATCTGATTATTTGCCAGTATTCTTCTTCACTCTATTTATTTCTGATTCTGCTCAATGTATCTTAAGATTGTCGTAAGTGATACTAGTGAAAACAAAATTAGAGAGTTCGTCTTTTTCAGGTAAACATAATTTGTTAAAAGACAGTATAATATCATCTTCGCCTGGATTTAGGAATCTCTATGACGAACGGATACAACCGCAATTATCTTTAGAGTTTCCTTTTGGGACAAGATGGTTCCATACAATGCAAGAAGGTGCCTTAAAGTGAGTACCTATTTATTATTTCAATGTTTAATCTCTCCTTTTGCTAATATTCATTAATATTGGGTCAGTATTTTAGGCGAGAAATCGTAATACCCTTTTGCAGTTAGTACGAATCACAGATCTATTTGAACATAGCTTTGAAATAGATTTAATGGGGATCTGGGATGTTAGATACTAATAGTAATATCATCACGATTATTATATCATTATAATTCATGAACTTTGCCATAAAAAATCTTTCAGATGAATAGAAATAATTACTGTGTAGTTAAATCTTCAATTTATTGTAAAACGAGAAAACCTCTATGAAGCTTATACACTTTTTAGAATGTATGATCAAGATGGGTACTACCTCCGAGAATTTCCGATAGTGAATCTTACATTAAGAACTGGCTTCCTGGCATTGGACAACAACATTGACTACATCACTCAAGGTAGCTTCAGGCAACCTTGCGCTAAAGCTGATTACGTGGTAGACCCTGACGTAAGTATTCAACTTCATCATCTTCAGTCATTTTATTGTCCCCACTACTAGAGTCAGATCTTCTTAACTGATGGATAAGGGCAATGTTATATGACCCAAAGCGCAATGCGAATAACGTTAGTGAGTCAGAATGAAAGTTTTGTGTCTGAAATAATATGATAGATTTCCAACAGACAGCCTTTACTCCGAATGTAACCTTCTCTCAGTGCGTAAACTCTTTATTCTAAATACGTTCTTAAAACTTCACAAAAGCCTTCCGCTAAACATCAATCGTAAAAATAAAAGAAGAAGTCAGTGTCCAGCACCAGTACCCCGCGTCAAAACTACCTACGCCAAAAGACAGTATAGTGCACTATCAGCTAAAATATATAATAAAATAAATAAAATCTTGGCTTTACACACATTTACGACATACAAATGCAAGAATATACTACAGAAATGGATACCAACTAAAAACTACAAGGATATCGAAAACATTATTTACAACACAAGTCAATAATTTCAAGGCAATAAAACAAAATGAATAACTAGAATATCTAAATTAACTCTGCATTAGCGGATATTTATTATATTATTTTAAATAACTACTCATTACCCTTAGTACCTAACTTGGTAATTTATAATAACCTACTCAATTACAAATGTAAAATAAATATAAGTATAGTGTATAACTAATAACTTTAACATTATAATACAAGTCACATACTGATTGTTAAATTCATATTTATTGGCTAATGTTATTATAACACATATTATATTGTAAATATTACATAGTAAATGTTTAATTGGATTCGTATTAAAATTTATTAAAATTTGTTAATATATAAATAATACTAGTTTATAATATAATTCTAGTTTAACTAATGTTAAACTAGAAGTAATAAAACAAAAATTAAATTTAAATTTATATTAATTCTCTCAATCTTTTTCAAAATGAAAATAGACTAAGAAGAAACTGCATGTATTGTTGGTAGGTATCTTATGTAATCCTAAGAAGGAGCGGGGTACTCCTAACACAGGTTTATACCTAAAAGGAGACCCCAGCCACTGTTATAACATTGTTAAAAGATACTGAATAAATATTTTATAATTTTAATTTTTCATTTTCAAATACCTACAGTATTCAGTAAAACCAGAAACTTTTTACTTATCATAAATTTTCTAAAAAGTGCTTGTTTCATTCCGTAATTTGTTTTACAGGTTTCAGAAGTTGGGTTATGGCCTCATCAGCTTGCAAATGATATAACGACCAATGATTTAGCCAAAGGCAGATTCTTTGGCTTCCAAGCATATGTGAATTACAGGAAAAAGTGTTTTGGCAAATCGTACAAGAAGTTTGATGACCTGAAAGATATTATTGATCCTGAGGTACATGTCTATCCCCAATCACCTACTACTTTACCATTTTCTAAGCTGGGTCTCTTAAACCAGTCATCAAACACATTACTCTAATTACCACGGCAAAAATATCATTTGAATAATATAACAATATATTGAATATAAAAATAATAAGAAATATTTTTCTATCGCTATATATTGAAATCAGCGGGCTGATTCACAACCATCAGACACGGAATCGGATTCGAAATCTATGCTTTGTCTATCTCTATTTTGAAGTGAGTGACAGTGCAAATACATATTATATTTCGCTCTCCGATAGTTTCCGAAGATTTGTAAATATGGCGGCTGGAGTCTAAATCTATACCATAGACATGGTTAAGAGAGTTACAGCTTTGGATAAGAAATTGTGTATTTAAACAAACTTTTATTATCTTTATGTTTGATTAGAGACTGGAAATGCTCAGAGATCGGTACAAGAGTGTGGAGGACATTGACTTGATGGCAGGGATGTGGCTGGAGCGCTACATACCAGGCGGATATGTCCCGGAGACGCTCTACTGCATCATGGCCGACCAGCTGCGTCGGTTCGTGGTCGCCGACCGGCATTGGTACGAGAGCCCTGACAGGCCACACGCCTTCACTGCAGGTATGATCATAAAATAAACAGCTCTTGAGGAGTTATTCGCTGAGTCTTCATGCAACAAATTATCTCGTTTAAGATTTTGGAGCTCAGGATGGTTTATCGTAACACCCTTTGCTGAAATCACTCTAGATCATTCCGTTGGGTTATGGAAGTTCTGTTATGGAGTCAGATATTTTTAATGGAACGATCTTATCTATTATATCCCCCGTGATTTGTTTTGATCACGGTAACCTAACTGAATGTGCTATAGTTATTTCATACAATTACTTTGAAGAATGGTTCTATCGGCGAAGAGTGTTACGATAACGCATTTTGTGACCTTCTAGACTAGGGTATATCAGAATACTTTTTTGTTTTACGTACCTCTATTCCTATTCTTTATTTGGACTACTTTCTCTTATTTTTTTTCTCAAGTGGTTTTCCGAAATAATATAATTTGATGTTATTTAAGTTTAATTGTGACTTTGCTTTTTTTATTTTTTATTAAACTTTTTCTGATTTGGTTTCAGAACAACTTGCGGAGATTCGAAAAGCAACCATTTCAAGATTATTGTGTGATGTTGGTGACAAAGTAACAAGGATACAGCCACATGGTTTCCTCAGAGCTGGTCACGGGTACCTACATTTATATATTATACATACTTACTAACCTTTTAAGTGATTTAATTAACATAATATCAGCCACAAAACACAGACTGCTAGGTATAGTCTCCCCAAAGATCTCCACGACGATCGGTCCTGCGCATCCAGTGGCTTCCCGCTATATATACCAAATCATCGGTTCACCTTTTCCTCGCCCTCGCCTACCCACTTATCGTCAGCCGCACTTCTAATTCTAGTTACTGTTATAACTTATAAAAACCTGAATATTTTTCTAGCAAAGAAAAACATTGAGAGTCACATTTTAAAATAAAAAGAGAATGTTGGCCTGAAGTTTATACTCGTAGAAGTTGGTACTAGCAATCCAATAAACAATGTTTTAGCATTATTTTGGAAGATACACTCAGCGTTAATTAAGATTAGATACTTCCTGTGCTGACACCTAAATGTTTTAAATTATATATAAAACTTTTAAATTATGTAACATCATAAAAAGTATGTAGTTTCATTTTTTGTTAACAGGTAGCGCTGACCGTCCTTGTCTATTTTTAACCGACTTCAAAAAAAGGAGGAGGTTCTCCATTCGTCGGAATCTTTTTTTAATTATTAATTTTACGCGAGATAGATCACTACTTCATAAATGTGCAAGCTTCAAATTAAAGATGAGATTTCAAGCACTTATAAAAAAAATGTATATTTAAAATGAATTATTCCAAACTTTTTGTTTGTTTGTTTCAGAAACCAATACTGTTCTTGTGAAGAGATATCAAAAATAGACTACAGTGCATGGGAGGACGAATCCTGTTTAACTGATGATTATAACAGCGAAAGGAAATAAAACTATATTTTTGAGAAAGTTTTATAATCACATAATTACAACAATGTTATAAAGTACATATTAAAAAATAAATATTTTCAAATCAGCTCAGTAATTTTATTAATTGTATCATGATGTGGGTAATGCTGAACTAGGTTGAATAAGTATTAATCTTCAAAAAAACAACGCGTTCTCTCTGGGAGTGCCGGTAAAAGTGAAAACCGCTTAAACGAAAATAACGATCAAAATCCACTATATCTTCTAAAAGTCTCAACCAAAAAAGTTGACGAAAACCGAGACCAATTTGATTTGGCAGTTATTAACTAATATACGGAGATCTTTCAAGTGTGAGACTTTATATAATTTGAAATAGGTCAACGGTAAATGGTCATGGTTACGAATTTTCGATCAGCGTCACGTGTCCTGACGCGACTTTAACATTTTTTACCTATCCCATAAAATTAAAACTGATTGCAATGCACTGCGTGCAATGGAGAGGGCTATGCTCGGCGTTTCCATAAGTGATTGAATCAGAAATGAGGAGATCCGTAGGAGAACTAAAGTAACTGACATTGCTCGAAGGATTGCTCAGCTGAAGTGGCAGTGGGCGGGACACATAGCGTGAAGAACCGATGGCCGTTGGGGCGGAAAGGTTCTGGAATGGCGACCGCGTACCGGACGACGCTCCGTGGGTAGGCCCCCGACAAGGAGGACCGACGATCTGGTGAAGGTCGCGGGAAGCCGCTGGATGCGGACTGCGCAGGACCGATCGTTGTGGAGATCCTTGGGGGAGGCCTATACCCAGCAGTGGGTGTCATGTGGCTGAGACGACGAAATAGAAACCGAGTTTTGATAGATTTTTAGCACCGTGTATGTGAAAACAACTTATCGACAAAATAGAATTTATTACTAGCGGCCGCCCGCAATCTCACCCGCGTGGTTCCCGTTCCCGTAGGAATATTTATTTATTTACACACATAAAACTTATAACTATCATTACAGGCACTATGTAACCCAATGCGATAGTTACAGCATTCTTGTTACAATTATGATTAAGACTACATTTAACTTGTGACGGGGCTCCTGATCCGGCAGCACTAGAGTCGCCGGAACGTCGGAACCGCCGCACTCGTTTAATAAATAAAAGAATCGTTCCAGGAGACTCGTTTTATTTAATGGAAATAAAGAACTGAAACAATATAAAAATACAAAGATATAGAAAAGTCCTAGTTATAAATACTGAATCTAAATAATGAGTAAAAAAGTAGGTGTGCTTACCCCGTGTATCGGGTTCCTGATGTATTAGAGAAATAAATTATTTACACAAATTTTAAAATCGTACCGTTCAGGTAGCTGGTTTCTGTATGATTACGTCAAAATGAGCCGAACAGGAATCGTGGAACGGAGAAAATTTGAATTTAGACAGAACAGATAAAAATATAATTTGATTACCATAAAGTGAGACTACGGAGTTTCTAGCCATTATAGAGGTATCATCCATCCATAAGGCTAGAACGAAATGGCATCGTTACAAACTTACAACCTATTAGTATCCAAGTAGCTAATTTTGTAAATTCACTCAGATGAACAAATCCGTTTCTTTACCGATAAGGTTGACAGTGCGAAAGGCGTGCAACAGTGGGGACTCGCGTAGTAAGTTGGTGCGAGCTCTAGGCACCACTAGTAGATTAGGTCGACGCCTTCGCCCTCTGTATTCATTGTGAACACAAATACGCATCATCCCTAACACCTCCGCATTATTGAGGCGGAGCGTAGCGGAGCCTCTCTTACGTTGACTCTTTTGAAAATCTGTTCGCTCGGTCATAGCGCCAAGACCGTTTAACCGATTCTAATGAAACTTGGCACATACTTAGACATCAACCATACCTAGGAGGTGACAAAAATTCGATGTCCTACTATCACCATAACCTTAGCTTTTGGCGCCAAAGAAGAGCCAAATTCGGTTTTTAGGGTTTTGCTCGAAAAGTATAGACTTTTGTGCATCGCGATACATTACAAATTTGACCAGAATGTAATTCTGCGTTTAATGCAACAAACCGCGTCTAAATCCGTCATGTCCTCACAGAGTTATGCCGACATAAAGTTGTAAAAGCTCGCGGCGCTCCGCCTCTCTTGGGCTCCAAAGCGCCACTGAAGGTGGTGCAGTTTGGAGCCGTTCCTAGTTTATCTTGCCCCTAAGTACTGTAAAGAGATATGTAACCAGGATTGTATTGGGATAAAAAGTCCCATAAGATAAAAAATCCTATGTTCTAATCCAGGCTATTTACTATCTCTGTGCCAAATTTTATCCAAATCCGTTTACCTAGTAGATTTAGCGTGAACGAGTAACAAACAAACTGACATACTTTCGCATTTATTATATTAGTAGGAAGTAGGCTAAGATGCAAGAATATGATATGTCCAGTGAATCCGTATAAATAGAATTAATAAAAAACTTTTTATAAAAAAATTAAAACCGACTTCAAAAAACTAAAAAGCAAAAAATAATCCTTTTGGAGTCAGTGCCAGCCAAGGCATTCTACTTTGCGGTCCAACTATTTTATTTTTCTTGCCTTGGCTGGCACCGACTCCAAAAGGTTTATTTTTTGCTTTTTAGTTTTTTGAAGTCGGTTTTAATTATTAACGGACAATAAAAAAAAATAAAAAAATACGGGTTGAATTGAGTACCTCCCTCCTTTTTTGTTGAAGTCGGTAAAAATAAAATAGCAAATTGTACTGATGAGACTATCCACGCAGACACATTTTTTCCATATTTTCCAAGAACCAAAGATCGCTGGTAAAGGGTAGTTGGTTGGTATCGAGTCATTCAACCCCAACTTCCCCGAAATCTGTGGTTTATTTATTTGGGAAGGCATAATGTTGTTATGGGTCTGAGGCATCGTTCTGGTCACATACCTCTGAATAAGTTCGGCTTTCTAATGAAAAAAAATAATTCACCAAATTGTACAGAATGTGACTTAGTGGAGGACGTTTACGAAGCTACCAGGAAAGATTTTAGAGCCAAATTTACCTTTGGCCTTATAGATATATTAGTTTTGCGGAAACTCATCTCAGTGACTGTTTATTGTGACCTCTTTTCCTTGTTCTGTGATTGTGACTTTTATTTTATCAGTGAATGAATAGTCATAGTCATAATGGGGACGTTAAATGACTGGTTTTTACTTCCCTACTGCTGGGGCACTAGCCTCCCTTAGTCCCTTATGAATGGATAAGGAGAATGGGCCATGACCCACCACGCAGGCCCAAAGCAGATTGGTGGGTTCTAACGACTGCAAATGCAGCGGGGAACAAACGCTTGAAGTGCCTTTCGAATCACGGAAGAGCTCGAGATTACAAAATTTTGGTCACCCATCCTGGGACCAACCATCGCGAAATTTTTGCTTAACATCTACAATCGCAGGATGTGCGCTTTGTACCTATCAATAATGGCCGCTATTCAATCCGCATTAATTGTTTCTCTCTATATTGTGTTATATAAGTACAGGAAAATTTAAGACGGGATAGTAAGGGCAGGTACCATAACCGTTGTTGCTACTTGAAAACGTTTTTAGGAAACCATCCTTAATTGTTTGAGAAATATTGAACTGCATTCTTCTGGAATCGATCGAAAACCGTGCCAGGAAACTCATTGGAAACTCAGCACTGGCCACGGCGGCACTTCAGAGCCTCAGTCACCGTCGCAATGTTGCATGTCTATCGGTCTTTTATAGGATAGACTTTGGAGAGTGTGCGAGAGAACTGCACGCCCTTGTTCCTCCAGCCCCTTTCCACCATCGGGGTACCAGACGCAACTTACGACCCGTACGTCGTTGACATTCCAACGGTCCGTACCAAGCGCTTCGCTGACACATTTCTAATGTGATGCGCTAAAGAATGGAATGCGCTGCCTGCTCATGTGTTCCCCGATTCCTACAACCTTGGCCTCTTCAAGGCGAGAGTGAATAGGCATTTCCTATGCAACACCTTAGACCACATCCTGTTTATTAAGCACGATGGTGGTCAAATGCCTGCCCAGTTATTGTAAAAAAAAAACACAGCAGGAAAGTGGTCAGTTTTCAAAAATATTTTTTATGCCAATCAATCCTGTTTCTCATGAGGATCGGAACACTCTAAAACACCAACTGAGGTATGAGTACTAGAAAAGTCAGAAATAGCTAAACGCAAAAAACACACATACCGCGCTCGCGCCACACGCCGCCGTATCAGCTTCACCGACGAGTACCTTCGTTGACGGAATTTATTTTCTTAGCGAATATGTAGGAACACTTTTTCGCGATTTCTGACTTTACTAGCACTCATACCTCAGTTGGTGTCGTAGACCGTTTTGATCCCCATAAGGAACAGGATCGAATAGCATCAAAAAGTTTTTTTTTAAATTCTGGAAATTTCTGCTGACTGTATTTTTTTTTTCAAAATCCATGACGGCTGTTCAATATTTCTCAAAAAATTAAGGATGGTTTCCTAAGAACGTTTTCATGTAGCTAGAACAGTTAAGGTACCTGCTCTTCGTGCCCCGTTTTAAATTTCCACCCTTGTGCCTTTTAAACAAAGAAACTCTTTAAGCCGCCCTTGCAGTGTTTGCCACTTTGAGCACCCAGTTCTTGTCTCAGTGATCATTTAGGGAGAAACTAATAACATATTTGTGACCTGTGATTCAAAAATTATGATTTTTGAATTTTTGCATTTGCAATGCTATTTTTATACTATTAACCAATGCTCTAACCGCTGAGCTACCGAAACTTACCGAGTCTCGGTAGCTCAGCGGCTAAAGCATTGGACCGGATTTCCAAAGGTCGTGGGTTCGATTCCCATCTGAGAATTCACTTGTGGCCGAGTTAATTTTTCCAATATTTTTCTTTTTAAAATTTATCATACACATATAAATAATTTTAATCGTCTCTAGGTTATTCGTGACCATGTAAAGATAAAACTATAAATAACACAACTTTATTTACAAATTAGTAGAAAAACAAGAAACCGTTATATAATAAAATCTTATACTATAATAAAAATACGCCGTCCAACTCACATCCGCGTGGCATAGTACCGAGAACACTGGCACTGTTGCCCCGCTGAATGCAAAGACTCAGCCGCTGGGCAAGATAAGCACCAGCTCTCAGGTCTCCTGAGGCGTGGACCAGTCTTATGGAAAGATCTTTAATAAACTTTTTGGTGTCAGACGACCAAGGGCCCATTGTCTCTACGGCAAGCGCCGCAAATTCGTGGCTTACTGAGAGCGACGCATACTTGCGGCGATTGAGGAATTGAGCTTGCTCCGCCGCGGCTCCAGCTCTTGAGGACGTACCACGTATATGGGAAGGACCTAAGGTGTCTACACAGGTTACATCCCATACCAAGGTACGCCCCAAGCACCAGGGCACTAACGTCGCACCATCGGGTCTTTTACCATCATCCCTGAATAAACCACAAGGTTCTAGAGATGATGGGATCGAAGCAGTGCCGAGAGCACGCTTCACTAAATCATTAATCGCACCATGCCGATATGCGCGACCGGCGCTCTTTACGCAAGTCAGCCCATGGCGTCCGAACTGGTCCACATCTTTGCCACATGGACAGTGATGAGGTTCGCACAACTTAGCACCCAAGCGTAAACAAATCGAAATGCGAAGGGTAGCGGGATCAAGGATGGTACCTAGGTTGTGGGAGGGAAGAGCGTGAAGCCAATGTCCGGATTCTTTTTCCGAGACTGCTAAGAGTCGGGCTCGGTCTGTGTCATCCGGACATGTAGCCAGAAGCTCTGCGTGAGTTGAAGAGAGAGCTGGTGACTCCCAAGCGCTCTGGTGTACCAGTTCCAAGGGACAATCCTCTTCCGGGAATGTAGCACTCCAGGCAGATCTGGCCTCCGACAAGCATGACACCTCTGCGTCAACGAGTGTAGGGCAATTTAATAACTCGCTGATGAGTGAGAAGGTGCTGTAAGCCGAGGACAGGAAGGCAGGGAGTGCAACACTGGAGGTTGTGCGTAGGCCCAGCCCACCATATCTAATTGGAAGAGTGGCTTGTTCCCAATGACGATCTTCAAGTTGTAAATTTAGGATTTTGCAAATTGTACTTTTTAATACCGCATCAATAGATTTAGTGATCAACGGGAACTTCCAAAGAGGGGAACAGCGTAAAATATACAAGAATTTTGGAGTAAAAAGACAAAGCCGAAGAATGTAAAAAGCTATGTGTGGCTTCAACCCATGGAGCCGAGATGTAAATTTGCTGTAATTGTCTAATTTTGAATAACTATAAATTATATTCAATGACTTAGGTAATTTAACAAAAAGCGTTCAGTCAGACATGTAGGTACGAAGTAATTTTATAAGGAACAATGAATAATTTATTAAATAAATAAGCACTGGTGTGCACTTGTTTCAATAGCAAAATCTTATAACAACGCCATAAATTCCAAAAGTGAATGCATAAGTATAAATACTTACTCATTTTGTAATTATTAATTACTCGAAAAGATTCCAAGTTATAAGTAACTTGGAATCTTTTAGAGTAATTCAAGTCATACAAGTCACATTTATATATCAGTACCTACTTAAGAGTAGGTACTATTCGGCATCCACTATTTTACACATTTTTAGATTTAAACTCCAAACTTTATAAAAAAAAATTGTTGAAAGATAAATTCCGCATGTTTACAAGTCCCTTTTAATTGTGAAAAGAAATATTGGTTTTTCCATAATAATATCATCATTGACAAATTAAAATTACTTAATTATGCCACTAGTCCATACAAAGTTACCCAAACCCTTTGGCACATAACTGTAAACATAGGATACTTTTATCCCTATCAAATGGTCCATAGGGATTTTCGGTTGCCCACACTTCGATGCCATGAGCGGAAACTAATAAGTAAATTTTCTCAATTATAATATTATGTAACGTCTCGAAGCGAATTGGTAAAAAAAGGAAAGTACTTAAGTAAACACAATGCACATGCGTCATACTTAAGTCAAGACAGAAACGTATAGTTATATGAAAATTTATCAATATTAAAATATATCAGCACATTTAGATTGATACTGATATTTGCCGTGACTGTAAACAGGAGACGGAAACACCAAAACACCTGTGTGACTGTGGACCTCTTATGCACAAACGCAGTATCCGACCTTCGGCATATCATCGACCCGGAGGAACTAAAGTCTCTAAAAGCTAGGAAAATTCTTGACTTTCTGGAAGCCACCGGGCTAATTACACTGGACCGCAAAGAAAAAGGGTCGGTTAGAAAATCTTCAAAACTAAGCTTTATGAAATAAAAACTAAATCAAAGAATATTTTGATGTGCCTACATGACAATAAAAAAAATTATTCAAGCGTCTTATTTTTAAAAAATGTAAAAAGAATAAAACTATTTCTTTGAGGTCCAGTGTAAATATCAGGCGAGTTACACTAGATCTCTTAGGTCGCACTGACTATAGCCCTCAACAGAGCAGTAGGTCATCAAATAATAATAATAGTAAGCATTCGAATCATGCATGCAAGGACGAGGCAGATCCTGGATTGTCGCAAAGGAAGGATAAAAATAAGGAAAATGGGGAAAACGGGAAAACACAGCGAGAACACTAGAATGGAAAAATTCAATTCGTACATTTGCAGGCTGTATTTGTAGTGGATGACCTTCAACGTTTGACTTTTTATTAAAATTCGAAATAAGCATTTGCATCATTAATATTTAATTATTTCAATAATGTGTTTGAACAATTGCTAATAGTCAAGCCGAAGTCGAAGACAATTTCGGCGACTATGATATCATTTTGTTACTAATTGTTCCTATGTGTAAAACTGTTTGTTAGCCGAATAAAAGCTTTTCTTTCTTTTTTTCTTTAATTACTTATCAACACAAGGTTAATTTTATAAAATATAACTCAAAAGTTCTAGATATTTTTTAACAAAGGTTATGTTGCAAAAACTTTTGATAAAAATCCAAAACCGACATTAAAAACTAAAAAATAACAAATAAATAAGAGCCTGTAACAATCTTGTCAGTGCCAGTTAGTACAAACAAAAACAATTCCACTATATCAGTCAATACAAAATGAATCTACTATCTACTATCTAGATTGCTCTAAAAAATACCTATGGGACTTATACGATTTTCTTTCAGATAAAAAAGAACTGTTAAAATGCGTACAATGACTGATGAAGTTATGGTAAAACTTCTTTCTTTCAAACATACATCGACGACCTGTTTGGCGTACCCCACCTTCTGCGCCAAAGGTCCCGGGTTCGATCCCCGGACAAGACAAATATTTGTGTGCATGAACATGTCTATTTGTGTTGGTCTGGGTGTTTAATATGTATATTATGTATGTATTAAAAAAAAAGTATATAAGTATGTTTATCCGTTATCTATCCATAAAACAAGTTCTTCATGATACTTAACGTGGGCTAGATAACTGGTGTGATTGTATGGAAATATTTATTTATTTATACGTAGTAAATAATATAAAAACACAATCAACTTGAGAACCTCCTCCATTTTTTTAAGTCGGATCAAAACAACACACAAGTATGATCACGTGGTCCAATTATATATAGAGAACTTGAAGTCAGCGTCAATTGCTAAAAAAACCGACTTCAAAAAGTAAAAAATATACTTTTTTGAGTCGGTAGCCAAGCCAAGGCATTTAACATTGTACTTATTATTTAATTACTTTTTTCTTGCCTTGGCTGGCACTGACTCAAAAAAGTATAGTTTTTACTTTTTGAAAATAGTTTTAATTATTTTTTATTAATAGTTTAATATTTCAGTTAAGTACGGAACTTATTGTAACTTTTAAAATTTTTAAAAGTTACAATAAGTTCCGTACTTAACTACACAAAAAATTTTAACTATGAACTTATCATCTATGATTATGATATCTAGATAACTTGTGACGAAAATAACACTATTTTCAGGATTTCCTGAAAACTACTGAAGCGATTTTAAAATTTCGAAAAATTGAACCTTATTGATGTAATAGCGTTCAAAACATTCCAATCGGTCTAATCGTTTTCGAACAATCGGTATATTAATCACGCACATTTTAAGGTTTGGTAGCCTAATGGCAAAAAACGAAACCCTTTAGATTCGTCATGTCCGATGTATTACAGCCACTTTATTCCAAAACTATGAGGATAACACAGTTGAAACTTGGTAGGTAGATGTATTCTGTAAACCGCTTTACGGTTTTTACACAAAAATAAAAAATATATACATTAAGGCTCCCCATACATGGAACTGAAACTGATTTTTTTTTAATCAAACCTACACGTGTTGGGTATAAATAGATAGGTCTTTAAAAATTACATTGAGGTTTCTAAAACTAATGTTTTTTCAAAGTCAACACATTTCCCAAAGATAAATAAAAAAAAAATATATTTTTCATTAAACCTATACGTGTGGGTTATATATAGATACGTCAACAAGTTTTTTCTTTTTTATATACACTTTCAAAGTGGTATAATGTGCCCCCCCCCCCCCCTCTAACTTTAAAATAAGAAAGTGAAAAACCTAAAAAAAAATATGCTGTAGACCTTTATAAAAACTTTCAACGAAAATTACTTTTAACGAAATATAAATTTACATTGTGGTTTCTAAAATTATTTTTTTCCAAAATTTTTTTTCATCAAACCTATACGTGTGGGTATCTATAGATAGGTCTTTAAAAATTGTATTGACGTTCTTAAATCAGTTTTTCTCAAAGTCAACCGTTTGAAAGATATACACTTCAAAAGTGGTAAATGTCACAGCCACTTTATTCCAAAACTATGAGGATTACACAATTGAAACTTGGTAGGTAGATGTATTCTGTAAACCGCTTTACGGTTTTTACACAAAAATTTAAAAATGTATATATTAAGGGCAACAAGCTCCCCATACATGGAACTTAAACTGTAATTTTTTTTTTTCATCAAACCTATACGTGTGGGGTATCTATAGATAGGTCTTTAAAAATTACAGTGAGGTTTCTAAAACAGTTTTTTTCTCAAAGTCTACTATTTGAATGATATACACTTTCATAGTGGTAAAATGTGTCCCCCCCCCTCTAACTTTTAAAATAAGGAAGTGAAAAATCTAAAAAAAGTATATGCTGTAGACCATTATAAAAACTTTCAAAGAAAATTATTTTGAACGATATATATTTAGCAGTTAAGAGAGAATTTTCCAAAACCGCAAATATAACTTTGTAATTTTTACAGACACTATGAAAAACAAAGTTATTTTTGCAGACAAAAAATTATAGTGGCATTTTGCAATATAGCATCTCTTCCAGGCAACCTTGGGTGAGAGACGGAACCCTTTATGCTATTTATATTATACTTATGATTTTTTTATTGTAAATATTGGAAAAAAACTACTCGAAAATTTTCTATTAGAAATTTTCTCAATCATACTAAAATATTTTATGATTTTGTAATTTTTGCATTTCTCAATGGTATTTTTATACTTATGTTAAATTTGTAGCCGAGTTAATTTTTTCCAATATTTTTCTATTTAAAATTTAACGTACTAAAATATTTTAAAAATCTGTGGTGACATATAGTTTTAGGGTTATCTGGGTTAATTTCGATAATTATTTATTGCATTTCTTATTTAAAGGTGATTTTTGCTTCTTCTCTTGTTGTTAAAGTATTCATCAACGTTAGCTATCTAGAGCTAACGTTGATGAACTACTCTGATAAGCTAACCATTCGACTTTTTGACAATTTTGATTTTTAAATGTTTATTTTTTAATTTCTTTACTTTTAGTATGTTTATAGAAAAAAGGGAATATGAATTAAATGCTATTTTGAAGAATATTATATATTTAGAATATATTTTTAATTTTTGGAACTAATTTTTTTTGTTTTTATACATTTTTTTGAGATGTGACCACCACTCTATGTGGTCAACTGGGTTCTGAGTTGGCACGAAACCGCGGGTGTGTTAATAAAACAATTAAAGAGAAATTAAGCAATGTATATCGGATGCTCGTCATTTTGACGAACGTTAGCTATTTAGGGTTAAGGCGTAAATGGTAAACGTCAAGCATAATAATAATATTCAGTAACTTAGGCAATTGCAAAAGCATTATTTCAATGGATTTAAATTTTATTTGCTACAGGGATCCCCAATAAATATAAGAGCAAATATGTAAACCACTTGCGTAATTAATGAACTACCTATATAAGAAAATGTATTACACTTACTTGCGCATTTGCGATAAGTATTTATTTCAAATTAACGCAAAATGATAATTTTATATAAGTCAATTTTATTGGCCCTTTTAATTTTAAATGTTAGCTGTGTGATGATTCCATACGACACTTTCAGTGGATGTCCGATTTCCATTGCTCAATATAAAGAAACGATAAAAAAAAATACAACTTTGTAAGTTCCTAATTTTTACTTATGATAAATTTTAAATAGAAAAATATTTGAAAAAATCAAAGTGAATTCTCAGACGGGACTCAAACCCACGACTTTTGGAAATCCGGTTCAATGCTCTAACCACCGAGTTTTTCTAATAACGAGTACCAAATTCTCCAATACTTTTATATTTAAATACGCTGTAGGCCATGTTGTCACATCAATGAGAATATCCTTGCATTCGAAAGAAACTTCTTTTCAGATGTTTAACGATCCATTAAGATGCTTATTATCCCACCTAATTAATTTTACCTAACCTAATTTTTTTTGTTCTATAAATTGAGTACTTGAGTTTGAATTTAGGGGAATTGTGTGGGGGCACACCATTCCCCTAAATTCAAACTCAAGTACTTATTACAAATTATTTGTCAACTCTGATCTCATTCCCAACTTTGATACGAATAATATAAATGGTACTAATAAAGCCAAATAGTAAATATTTTTGTTCTTATTTAGCCAAAGAATCTTCCATAAATACCTATTACTTATCAGCAATACAATACAAAATCAGTTTGAAGATTTAGATTTAGATGCTGAATTTTTCCATGTAGTCAATACTCGCAAAATCTTTCATTTCTTAGCTGGTGCGCCGCTGAACTGGAATCGCCATGTGATCCCGATGAGGCCAGACGCATCGATGGATCTTGCAACAACCTGAACGAACCTGCTAGAGGCATCATGCATACGCCTACGTACAGAATCCTTCCGGCTGTTTATAATACTGGTAATGAACCGAAAAAATACTTTTGCACATTTTATTTTATCAACTCCTTATTTGCGATTAATTCAGTAACTATTTACATTCACGCTATATTGTGCTGTTGCATATTGTGCTGCCAGTTGGCTAATGCCCTGATCACACTCGCTGAGTTAAATGTTGAGAGAGTGCTCTAGGCCAACTACAAGGTTGGTTTACCCTATGACGAGCAAAATGACGAGACAGTCACTCGTTTTGTCCTTTTTTTTAGCAAGTCCGAATAAACGCACAAAACACTCGCTTCAGCATTTTTTATGAACAACGGGGAGCTTCTTAGCATCATACATTATGTTAAGTATTGATAAGGCTGAAGATGGAAGCGAGCCTCTCCCGGAATCTTCAATCACTGAGGAACTGGCTATCTTATGTCTAACAAACAAACTGACGGACTCGGCGCGTGTGTTCAAGGCACAACTGTAAGGAGAAATTCTTTTTGCTATGGTCTAGAAGTTATGTTAAAATTAACATAATGAATGGCGAATGTAAAAATTACGTACCTAATACATAACCTACATCAGAATTAGGGATTACCTTGTGGCCAATATGGGTTGAAAGCAAATCTTACATTCCTATGCTCATCAAGTTTTGTCCGAAATCAAGCCACTGCGGGCCTACCGTCATCAATTTTATTAGAAACTGTGTCAAAAACGTTTGTTTGCGTTTTGTTTTATTGTTAAGTTGTTTTATTGATGATTGAGCGAAGACGTCACAAAACATTCGTCAAAAAACAAGCTTACTTTAAGAGATTCGTAGCTTGGTAAGATTGAAAAAAAACTGCGCTAAGAGAGGGCGGTTGGCCCAATGAACAACCTACATATTTACGTTTTACAAATTTTAGGAATATATATTTCCTCATTTACAGAGGATGATAAATTCGAGCCTCGTAAAGCAAGCGATGGCGGGCCCCTTCCACTAGCCCGATATTTACGCACGAGTTTCCTCGCCAATGGAAAAGTCCCTGATCCAAACTTTACACAGCTGGTTACATATTTTGTGTTGTACTTCGTTGGCGATACAACAACCATTCAAGATTCAGGTGAGAGTCTAATCGTGGATAAAATGAGGACAAGAACCTCAACTGAAAGGAACATTTGTTTTTTGCATTTTTCAATGCTATTTTTATACCTATGAAATACTAGCGGCTGCCCACGGTTCACCCCGCGTGGTTCCCGTTCCCGTGGGAATATCAGGATAAAAAGAAGACTCTGTATTAGTCCACTACTTGAAGTCTCTACATACCAAATTTCATCCAAATCCGTTTAGTAGTTTTTGCGTGAAAGAGTAACTAAGAAAGAAACAAACAAACTGGCATACTTTCATATTTATAATATTAAGAGTAGGATTTTTTAAATAGAAAATTATTGTTAAAAAAATCAACACTTATTTTTTTTAAATTTATTTCAGTTAACTATATCCTTTGGACAAAATACTGCTGTCTCCCGAAAGGCAAGACTGATCCCGCATGCACCCCCAACGCGATCCCCGCTGATGACCCGGTTCACAGATTTTCCGGGATCCGCTGCTTTAATTTGACCCTATATCCTTCCAGTCTTCAGGATGTATTAAGAACAATACCATACCTGAACGGGTAATTGATTATATTCAGTCAGTCTTACATTTTATATTAACGTGTAATTATTGAAAAATATTTTAATCATTAGATACGTAGGTATCTAGTTTCAAGATAACATTATAGTATGAATATAGATTTCATATTTTGACTCTTTCGTATGGGCTAAATCTAGTTTTAATAAAATCGAGATTTAGCAAATTTTGCTGCAATTGGACCTTTATATGAGTTAGTAAACTCGTTGCCAAAAACTATCGCCTTGGCTCTTTTATATTCATCTACTGCTTTAACGACATAAGGCCAGGCTTGAAGTTCTAAGTTGCTTTCGTAAATTTTATCTAGGTAAAGTTCCGTAGTCGACCAAATTACAATGCTAAAAAGAGCGTTTAATTACTTACGCGAGTTAATTACTTATGTGAACGAAACTTACAAGTGTAAATTCAGCCTAAGCAGTACTTTCCATAACGTTTATAGTTGATAATATCAACTCGTACTAAGTGTACAGACACTTTATCTATTTGTGTTTTTAATAATGCATTTATTTATTCAAGCATCGAAATACAGTTTCACTTTCACATAAAACAGTTTCTTATTTCAATAACAGATTATATCGACAACGCCACTTTTGGATTTATCTCATTTATACGGAAATCCTTCTGAGTTGGCGAAAAAAGGCAGGAAGTACGAAGGTGGTTTACTTAAATACGAAATTGAAGATGGCAGGATTTGGCCTCCGAGTACCAAGACTAAACCTAATCTGTGTCTGCTAAATCAACCAACTGAGCCGAGGTGTCATGATACACGTAAGAATTTTTTTTTTATAGAAATAAACGTATGTATTTTTATGAGCCCCTTTTAAGAATTTATCAATTAGACAGTAAAATAAGTTGGAGTAGAAACAATTAATGCAATTAATTTATTTATGTATTTATTTGTTGTAGGTACACTTACAGATTAGTCATTACAAAACTTATAAATTCAAACTCTGTTTGTGCTACCACTGTAATCAAATAGGTTTAGTCAAGAATAATAAATGTTCACAATTTAATAAACAAACAAACAAACAAACAAACAAACAAACATACAAACAAACAAACAAACAAACAAACAATCAAACAAACAAATAAATAAATAATCTGATTTCCCGCTCCCAAAACTCTGAGCAGTCTTCTCTCCAACAGTAGGAAAGATTAGTGATTGTTCCTATGTATTTTGTAATTTTAGGTTTGGGTGAGAATTACGGCGTTTCAACTCAGTTTCGAATAAAGTCGAGTCTGTTATATAATTTTTTAGGGTTTTCACTTACATGAAAAACGATCGTTCAAGACTATATTATAAGCTATTAACAGCATGATACAGGATTCTTGATTCATTCCATTTGTCATTACATAACCATGAATCAGTCATAAGGTTTTGATGAATTTTTTTTTTTCAGCTGAATCTGCCATCAATGCTTTATTAGGAACCAACCTCTTCACCGTATGGTTCTGGAGGCACCATAATATGATTGCTAATGCTCTTGCAGACCTCAACCCCTGCTGGGATGACGACCTGATTTTTTATACTGCGAGAGACATCAACATTGCTACACTGAACCAAATCTCTTATTATGAGCTATACCCTCTTCTCATGGGTACTTTTTTTTATTGGTTTTTAATGTGATTATTTTATGTGGTATATTGGCAAATTATAAGACAACTAGTAAAAAAAAATACAGTTTCAGTTCCATGTATGGGGAGCCCCCCTTAATAAATATATTTTTTATTTTTGTGTAAAAACCGTAAAACGGTTTACAGAATACATCTACCTACCAAGTTTCAACTGTGTAATCCTCATAGTTTTGGAATAAAGTGGCTGTGATATGTACATCGGACATGACGAATCTATGAGGGTTTCTTTTTTTGCCATTAGGCTACGAAACCCTAAAAAGTGGTGTAATGGTGAAAAATCTCAAGTTAAAAAGTTTTATTTTTTAGGAAAGAATAATTTACAGAGAGACGGTATAATATCTTCAAAACCAGGGTTTAGAAATGTGTATAACGATAAAATATCGCCTCAATTATCTTTAGAATTTCCTTATGGTGTGAGATGGTTCCATAGCATGCAAGAAGGTGCCGTGAAGTAAGTACAAAATAGTTCGATAGTTAGAAAGCACATTCTATCAAATCAAGCTTTAACTCAAAATAGTTTTGATATTTTAATTCTAGTTTTGTCATTATTATTCTTTCATCCTCAAGATACTCAGAATTTTGAAAATATATGAATATAATGACGACTATATTATAAATTTTAAAAATTACAAGAATATATCTACATACATACAGGCAACAGTGACAATCTTTTTTGAAACCAGAAACCAAAAAGAAAACACTTGAGGTTTGGGCAACTTTGTATGGACTAGTAGCGTCATTAATTTTGCGGCCACTCTAATTTTTATTACTGTTTTAAAGCATCAAAATCAAGACATATATCTGAGTGAGCAACTTTGCCTAAAGTAATATCGGAGCTGAGAAATATATTTTTTGTGTTTATTTTTTATATCAATAATACTATTCAAAGTCAATAAACCGATATAGTTAGCTATATATTATTCCATAATAAAATTTGGGCATCTTTATGTGTTTTTATATTTGACTATTTACGTAAGTTTAGTAGAAATTTGTAAAGGTTTGTTGATTACCCAACTCTTTATGAATCTTACTCTTTTTAGAATGTATGATCATCGCGGATGCTACCTTCGAGAATTCCCGATAGTGAACCTAACATTAAGAACAGGTTACCTGGCAATCGACAACCACATTGACTACATCACCCAAGGCAGCTTCAGGCAACCTTGCGCTAAAGCTGACTATGTGGTGGATCCCGACGTAAGTGCTCGCTAAAATTAAAGCAATAATTTTCTTACGTACATCTTATGTTTTGGCGCGCACTGTTCATTGAAATAAAACAACTTTTACGGATATCAAACGCGCTATATTTCCACGAACTACGTTGTAATTGTCCGTATTGTTAAGTTTTTTAGGGGTTTTTTGATTTTCCTGACGTTTCGGCACCTTTACAGCAGTCATCCCGTGACCATCCCGTGACAATTACAACTTAGTTCGTGGAAATATAGCGCGTTTGATATCCGTAAAAGTTGTTTTATTTCAATAATTTTCATTGCAGATACTAATGGATCTCTGTTGTTTAAAAAAATATATATCAATGATAGTGATACTTTCTGATTTGTGTCTGTATTCATGATAAATCTCTAATATATCTATATTTAAAAATTTCATGGTCTCAATCACTATCACTAAGCACATCTTAAGTTTCACTATCACTATTTCGAAAGGATGTTTACCATGTTGGTATTTTTTGTCGAGTCCCCGATATTACGGCGCAGTTGCATGCGCCATGATTACGGTGTAACTGAACTAAAAGTACAGTACAGTAATAGTGATAGTCTCTATAAGTAATAAATAGTATGGACTCACCCCAGTGTTTATTTGGATGTAGTTTCCTAACCATTTTCGTCGATTTATCAAAAAACTCAAACGAGGTTGGTTAGGTTATACGTTTGCTATACATTTCTTTCACACACCTCCTTCAAAAAGTAATGCTTATTTTGGTTTTGGGCTCAATTAAGTACGTACATGACGTGTTACAGATCTCAGAACTTGGATTTGGTCCGCTTCAGCATGCGAATGATATACCGGCCAGTGACTTGGCCAAAGGAAGATACTTCGGTTTCCAACCTTACGTGAATTACAAAAGTTGGTGCACTGGCAAATCCTATAAAAAGTTTGATGATTTGAAAGACAGTTTTGATCCCGAGGTAGTATCTCCTATCTGTTTACTTATTCACTTATATGAAGCCGCAACGACCCAAATGGATCATCCAATACCATGAACAATCATACATTTTACACAGTTAATTCTTCCATGTCGATCGTTTTGTTGTAAAAGATCAAAACTTATAATTTAAGACATTTATGTTCAGTGACAAAAAAAACCTAATAAGAGCTAGACTCTTGATTTTATGTAAAAAAATACAAATTTATGTTAATTCTCATTGTAAAACTTTGCATGAAAGTTAACTCGTCACCTTTTGAAAAGTTCCTTATATAGAAATGGAACCAACTTCTAAAAATCGGCCAAGTGCGAGTCGAACTCGCACATGAAGGGTTTCGTCTCTCACCCAAGGTTGCCTGTAAGAGACTGCTACGTAGCTATAAGGCCGCCTATTGTGTGTTCCTCTTTTTTGTCATTTTCTCTGTATGTGTTTGTTTTTGTATCGTGTGCAATAAAGTTTCTATTATTATTATTATTGCCAAAATGCCATTATAATGTTTCGTCTGCAAAAATAAGTTTGTTTTACATAGTGTATGTATGAATAACAAAGGTTTATATTTGCGGTTTTGAAAAATGTGCTATAGCTCTGAAACTACTAAATAAATTTCGTTCAAACCAATTTTCGTTAAAAGTTTTTAAAAGGACCTACATCATATATTTTTGTTTGATTTTTACTTTCTTATTTTAAAAGTTAGAGGGGGGGGGGGGGGACACAAATGTTTCCACTTTGCAAGAGTATTACTTTCAAGCGGTTGACTTTGAGAAAAAACTGTTTTAGAAGCCTCAATGTAATTTTTAAAGATCTATCTAATGATATCCCACACGTATAGGTATGATGAAAAAAATTTTTTTAGTAACATTTCCATGTATGGGGCCCACTTTAATTCATTTTTTTTATTGTTGTGTAAAAACCGTAAAGCGGTTTACAGAATACATCTACCGACCAAGTTTCAATTGTGTGATCCTATAGTTTTGGAATAAAGTGGCTGTGACATCTTACCACTTTGGAAGTGTATATCTTTCAGACGGTTGATTTTGAGAAAAAACTGTAATAGAAACTTCAATGTAATTTTTAAAGAACTATCTATAGATATTGCCTCAAGTATAGGTTTGACTAAAAAAAAAATTTTTTTTTCAAATCGCTTTCGGGAAAAATGCTATATTTCTAAAACTGACAACCATATTTCGTTCAAACCAATTTTCGTTGAAAGATTTTATTAAGGTCTACAGCATATATATTTTTTTTATTTTTCACTATCTTATTTCAAAAGTTGGAGGGGGGGGGGGGGGGACACACATTTTAACACTTTGGAAGTGTACATCTTTCAAACGGTTGACTTTGAGAACAAATCGTTTTAGAAACCTCAATGCAATTTTTAAAGACCTATCTATAGATACACGTATAAGTTTGATGAAAAAAAAAATTTCAGTGTCAGTTCCATGTATGGGGAGCCCCTCCTTAATTCATATTTTGTTTTATTTATGTGTAAAAACCGTAAAGTGGTTTACAGAATACATCTACCTACCAAGTTTCAACTGTGAAATCCTCATAGTTTTGGAATAAAAAGGGTGTGTCATACATCGGTTTGGCCGAATGTAAAAGGGTTTCGTTTTTTGCCTTTAGGCTACGAAACCCTAAAAATGACTATGTCTTGTCGCGATTTCGTGCGTCGAATTTACATAATACACTCTTCGCCACTATTATGGAATTTGTGTGAAAATTCGTTACAGGTCACAAAATAATTTATTTTTACAATGATGCTTGTGGCGAGTTTACACATTATTTTTTGTCGTTTTTCTAATGCCGAATTAATTTTGATAGCGAGTTTACAATAACCTAACTGATTAATGTATTATTAAGGTCTATATAACTTTAGTTTTCCGCTGTGGTATCATCATCATCAATCAGCCTTTCTTAGGAGGTCCCAAATCGATGTAGTTAAAATTTTTTAAATTTCATTAGAGACTGGAATTGCTCGAAGATCGGTACAAGGAGCCAGAAGACATCGATCTTATGGCGGGGATGTGGCTGGAGCGCTACGTACCAGGCGGATACATCCCAGAGACGTTGTACGGCATCATGGTGGACACGCTGCGCCGGTTCATGGTCGCCGACCGGCATTGGTACGAGAACTCTGACAGACCCTACGCCTTCACCGCGGGTACGTTATTTCTTAATTTTTTTCTTCTTGTGGCTCTCCACTACAGGAACTTCTCAGCGATTTTGTCTGTCTTGCGCCAAACAGCAAAGCTGTTCAACGCTGGCAATCTTCGTCCACTCCCGGATGTTTCTTAGCCAAGACTTCTTCCTTCTGCCTACACGTCGCTTTCGCCATCATTATGAGCTGGAGTAACTGGTGCACGACGATAATCTACTGGACCTCATATAATACGAAATGTCAAAATTTTTGCATACATTTAGTTTATTTAGATCGACATAGAAAAAAAAACAATGAAAGACAGGTAAAGAATTAAAATAGAAGAAATCACAATTGACGCTTTCAAAAAACTGACCTTCTTCTAAATTATCAATTTATCATAGACATAAAAACGGCCAGCAGATCACTGCATATCCTGCCACTCGAAAAAACTACGACTCAAAAGTTATTGAAAAATTTTTTGGGTAACTTAACTTGTCGCCCTCTACGAGTAACATATGGCAACGGCGGCGCGGCGCTCCTTTTTCCTAGTCCTCCACTTCATCTTCCTTCTTAACTTTCTCCAGAATATTACTCTGCTCCGGCGCGGGCGGCGTACCAAGTAATGGTACGCCTTTTTCGATTCTAAACTAATGATGCAGTTATCTACATAATAGCTTCTTATAATTTATTTGCCGTATCTTGTAGTTCCTGCGGTGCTCTTTCGAGGTGGTATACAATAATAGCGTTTAGCAAGAAAGGACTACACGCAACGCGTACATGCGAAAGAGTGTCAACTTCTTGGGTATCACATCCAACATTAAACCCCTGCATACAAACATTTGTTAAGTGAATTACCTCTGTCATCCTCTGCCGACGCGTTAAAAACAGGTCGCACTCTAGTTGTGGCACTCGCTTCCTTGACAACTACATGGTGGGACAAATAGTGCCTAGTATTGGGATCGTCATCTGGCACTTGCTCTATAATTCCCAACTCTAACCAATTTTGAAAGGCATCGTGATACTCCTCCAGATTCTTTGTCTTAACTAGTCTTGTTGTCGTGGATTCTAGCCTCTTTTCTGCCATTGTTCTATTGGTTAAAGGTTAATCACAATCTTCCTTCGAAAGTAACCGTACCTCATATCTCCCTTCCTCATTCACGGTAATGGTGTCTTTAAAAAGTTACATTATCTTCTCTTCTCGGTCTTTTTGTTTGATAGTTTCTGCTGGGTCTTTTATTCCTAATGTTTTTAAACTCCACATATCGGTTAAATTACATGTCAACGCGTTGTAAACAGAGTTTCTTATGCTTACCGGACCTTCAATGTACCAACCAAATTTGCTTCTGATAGCTGTTACATTGTTTTCTAACTGGACTATTTCTCCTTCTATCAATATCTCGGAGTTATCAGCTCCTATCAATATTTTAATTTCTTTATCTTCGTCGATCACATTCGATACTTCAATATTCTGGTTATAAATCGTTTGTTATAACTTCTTGTTTGATACGAGTAGTATAGGTCTACAAATATCTTCTGTGCCTAAAACTTTCATAGGTAAACATAAACTATCTTCTATATTCTTAAACTTTATACTTTATAAATAATGGCTTTTTCGTATCGTTTTCGATCTGCCAAACACATAATGACCTAACGTCTCCGTTCCGATCGATCTTAATCCCAATTTCCTTGCAAGCTCCTCTTTTATATACGATCTCTGGGCTCCCGTGTCGATCAAGGCTCTGACACGAAGGCTGGTACTTCCATTCTGCACTAAATTTTTTACCGTAGGCATCAATTCATTTTCTTTATTGTCTTTTCCACTACCTTCTTCCTATTTTCAGTACCATCTTTAATATATTTGCACATTATTGTCATATGTCTTTCAGCGTATATCAGACATCGTACGAATACTTTACATTTCTTGGCATTATGGCCCTTCCGTAAGCAGTAAAAATATAAACTCTTCTTTCCTACTATTTTATTTTTGTCTTCTACTTTCATTATACTTGCTACCACTTGCTGGTCACTAATCCTCACTCGATAAGAAGAATCTTACTTGCTGTATAGCATTCTATGCTGGAATGTGATGATCTGTCACACCAGATGCATGTTATTATATCCTTGGCTTATCCTGCTATAATGCACGCGGCTGTTGGTGGTATTTCATAGTGTGGTTCTTGATTGTGTTCGAGTCCCGTTCTTACAAGTTCTAATCTCTCGAAACTTTCTACCTCTCTTTTTAGGAGCTTGAGTAGGCTGTTCAAATGGTTGCTTGCTTTGTCATTCTCGCAGTCAGTCCCTCGGAATCTTATCCAGGTCTGTAATACCTCACTTGGCAGTGCTGACTCAACTAATGGATATAGCATCGCGGCATATTTGTCAGTTGGTTCATTAAGTGTTTCCAAGGACCTTATCTGTGCCGTCAATTTATCATAAAGAATACTTAAATTTTCCTTTTCCTTCTTTAATAACAACTTCAGTAATTCTCTTACATATAGCTCTATTAATAGACTCTCTTTACCAAATATGTTTGTCATCAATTCCAGCGCTCTTTTATATTTTTCCCCGACGGCGGAAAGTTCTCCACTAACCTCCTTGCAGTCGATCCTTCTTCCGTCGCTTGGATTAAATATTGTAGCTTATCGTCCTCATCTATTTTATGAATTTTCCCCAAAAACTTAACCAATTACTTATCTTCCCATCAAATTTTCTAAATTCTATTATTGGTAATTTAATTGTTTTTCAAATCTCCTGCTTCTTGTTAACTCGACCTTATTGTTATTTCAGAGCTCTTGCTTAAGCTGTCACCATCAATTTTGTCTTCATATGACGTTTTTCAATACTCTGTCGAATCTTGGTCTTTTTCAAACATTTCTAGGTCTTCACCATTCATAAACTCGTCATTAATTTGCTCCTCTAAACTAAATATTGTATTGGCCTTTTCTTCCGAAAATTGGTAAAGGCTTTTTACTAAATATACTTCTTTCACCTCGTCTGCAGCCCTGATAAACTGCCTTCTTGTCACTGTACGCAACTTTTCAAGTTTCTCCATATTGAATATGCTGTACTATGGCTGCGACTCTCGTTCTATGGTATTTTATATAATTTACCCTCACACTTCTTCATTTAACAAGTCAGGGTCGCCAGTTGCACGAGGATAATCTACTGGACCTCACTGAATATTAAATGTCACAATTTTTCAATACAATTTTTCAATTTAGTTTCTTTATATCGACATAGAAAAAATACAATAAAAGACAGATACATAATCAAAAGAGAAGAAATCGCAATGGATGCCTTCAAAAACTAACCTTCTAAATTATAAATTTATCATAGACATAAAAACACTACTGGTATCTCTTGTGTCTTAACATACCGAGGTACCCAACTTCCATTTCCTCATGTTGGGTTTTCAATTAAAGCATAAACATTATGGTGGCTTCGTGTTCATGTTCATGGACTTCCACGTTTCTACAGTACATCTAGCATGTTTTAGCGTGTTTGCCGATGAAAGAACTGATGACTTCTATCTACGCCTACGCTTAAATTTGAAGAAGTCACATTTTATCATCAAAAGATTACGTAATAGTTCTAATAGTATATTGAGGATGTTATCAGAGAGGTTGTATTCTTCATGTGTGCCATGTTCGATGACTTTCATTTTAGACGAAATTATTTTTCTCCTACCTTTTTTTTACTAACATAGTTAAGTCAGTAAGTTGTGACTAACGTTACAGTGATTACAGTATGTAATGGACCTTTATTTTTTAACATATTATTATTAAAAGGCGCTGGGGTAATACCAAAATATCCATTAGGATAGGTCATTCAATACAATTTCATTTCTGAAACGTTATTTTATCTATTTATCCTTTACCTAAAGTAGATGAATATGAATCTTGGACGTGTAATCTGCGTGGACTTGGGACTGCATGTCCCCTCAGCAATATAATTTTCACCAAAATAAACATGAGGATATTGACGATGACCCGAAAATATCGAATTATTAAACCTTTAAAAAATAATTTTAAAGATTTGACGTAAAAAGTGAAAACGATGATAAAAAATATTCAATATACAATTTATTTTCTCTTCAAAACATAGTTTTATTATTTGTTTATCTACTGTTTTGGCTTCATGACTATTATATTTATATGTCGGCTGGTCCCCGTGCCGATCATCAGATTCGTGGTAACGTTCCATCGTTATGAATCCATGGTAGTTAAAATAATAATGCAACACAAAATCTTAATTGATTGTCGCGATGCTAGTGGATAAAAATCGCGATGATCCCCTAAATGACGTGACCATAGATTTAGAATTTTTTCGCTCCGCAGCGCCTCTCATCTTCATAATCATCAGTATCATAACCTCTGTCATCTGTCAACCGCCTGTGTTGTCATTTGACAATCTAATCGCACCAAGAAGAGCATAAAGCAGGCCACTAATATTAAAAGAACACGGTATCATTCGCTACGCTATTCAGGATTCCATTCAGGTACTAACCTGACGTTTTCCCACTAACAATTTATTACTATCAAAACATTAACTTTATATATGTGCAGACTATTATATCGCATCCTTATGCAACATAATTATGAAGGTGTTATGTACTCCCAAATTATTTTTTCAGACCAATTGGCGGAGATACGAAAGTCGTCAATTTCAAGATTATTGTGTGATGTAGGTGATACAGTAACACATATACAGCCGCACGGGTTCCTAAAAGTGGGTCCCAGGTACGTTAAAAAAATAAATAAGTAATTGTGTCTAATCATCATCATCATCAGCCATGTCCCTTCTGCTGGGACACTGGCCTTCCTTATGGAAATGAGAGAGCGAATAACCCATACTATGAATACGAAAGGAACTCTGTCTTCAATTCTGTCTTGTCTATGAGAATATCCGTGGCAGAGTGGTACCTGCACCGGTTTTAATGAAATTTGATAAGGAGGCACATCTTAAGTTTCTTCGCGCCCTTATATTTGAAATAAAACAACTTTTGCAGAGTATTTACCCGAAATATATATTTGGTACTTTTAATGTTTGTTGTAATGTTTTAATGAATGTGTAGACTTTCTTGTTCACGCGGGTAATGAAATATGAAATTTATCAGTATTTATCATAATAATGGATCGCAGTATTTACTGAGCGTCTAGAGGGCGCCTAAGAAATACGATGGGTGAACTGCGACTTTTGTTTCCGCAACTAATTTGTCTGTCGCTGTTTTCTTGCTGAGATTTTAAAGTAGCGCACACGAGAACAATAGCATCGCAACCATTTTCTGTATAATTTTCCGCATTCACCGACTTTTTGGTCGCCGCAACAGTTGCCTCGCGGGGTTTCCTCCAAACTCACGGACGTGAAAGTCTCCCGGCGACTGTCGCATGGCTGCATGCGCGTACTCTCATACAAGCCTTTGGACTTGATGCCAGAGACAAATTATAGTTGTGAAGACAAAAGTTGCTCTTACTGATCTTTTATGATAAGTTTATGAATGTTCCAGGAACCGAATGCGTAGTTGTGAAGAAATAGCAAAAATTGACTTCAGTGCTTGGATAGACCTATCTTGTAACGATGACGATAGTTGTAAAAGAAAATGATGGAATCAACGTCGTCATGTGGGATGATTTTTATTTCATACAACACAGTTTAATTATGACTGTAAAATTGTTAATTTAAATCAAATACTAAATGTTTCTTTAACTATGCGGATTATTTTTATAATTGTCCCATGAGCCTTCGGTCCATTTCCGATGAGTTGTGGAAAATCAAAATAAATGTTAGTTCCATTACTCAACTCGTCCCATAAGATTTTAATTTTCTTCGCATAACGACATTAATTAAAGTAATAAGTAAAGTACTACCATGGTTTTATTTTTAATCTTATGGCCAATGATATTATATGTGTGTACTTGAAGCAGATTATATCATACGAGCTCGCATTGTGAAAATTGGGAAGACCCTATCCATATAGGGTCTTCCCAATTTATGGGGTCGGAAACAAATTTTTATCTCTTTATTTCCTTGCTTTTTTATATTTTTTGTCCTACTTGTCAGTAAAACATGACAGTTGTATTGGTCACAGATTTCAACGCAATTTTCTATGAACGCAACATATTATTATGTAGTATAAAAATATCATTGGTGTTTCATCAAATTAGTTGTTTTTTTTTAAATTGCATTAGTGTGAGTGCTGTGTACGTGCCAGATTTAGTTATCCGACCAGTAGGCCTAGCACGAATAACTTTCGAGTAAGTATCGAAGCAGTAAAGTAAAAAAATCGGCAAAGTGCGAGTCGAACTCGTACATGAAGGGTTCCTTCTCTCACCCAAGGTTGCCTGGAAGAGCTTGCTATGTAGCAATAACGCCGCCTATTATGTGTTATAAAGTTATTTTTGCAGACGAAAAATTATAGTGGCATTTTGGGTAGGTGTATTTAAATTAATAATAATAGAAACTTTATTGCACACGATACCCAAAAAACACATACAGAGAAAATAACAAAACGAGAAACACACAATAGGCGGCCTTATTGTTACATAGCAATCTCTTCCAGGCAACCTTGGGTGAGAGACGAAACCCTTCACGAGTTCGACTCGTTCTTGTTTACCATTAGGTACCTACGTCCTTAATACCTATTTTATAATAGAACTAAAAGTAAAAGTACCTATTAAAATGCAAAGTCTTTTTGACGTCGTTTTTTTTTGTTGTGATGATAATAATTAGATTGCCGATGCTTGTGATTTAGTTTCCTCAGTCATGTTTCAATGTGGCTTTGTGACACCTTCAAAATTAACAGACTTGCTCAAGATTGTTATTTTGGTCACCCACCCCGCGACCGACCTTAGCAAAAGTTAATAAACCACTATAATCCGCATAACTTCCTTTACGTAGGTTGTTTACAGCTGGTAAAATAGTATACACGTATAGAGAAATAGGTAACACTCCATAAGAAAGTACTGGTCGACTGGGAAGTCATACCATCATAACAATCATGATTGGACAACATGAACCCATTCTTACCCCCTGTACTTGGACGAATTAGGCCCTGTGCCATTTGCACTATCCACAGAACAAAACAACTTTACGGGCCGGTGTTACCACCTACTAAGAAGTTCTGGATAGTTTAATTGACAGATCTTTTGACTGTTTGTTATATAAAAAAAAATCAAATTATAATACACATAAGCTAATCATAACTTATCAGTGGTAGGTGAAACCGACCTTTAATGTAATACCCACATTTCGATTTGTTTTTAGCCATTTCAAGTGAAAAAGTCATAAAAACCCACCAATCCGCATTGGGCCCGCGTGGCGGATACTGGCCCATTCTCCTTGTCTTATGATTTGTCCTTCCATAAGGAAGGCCAGTGCCCCGGCAGTGGTGACATAAGAAATGGTAAATGACGACTGTTCAATCTGTTCATAGGTACTGAAACATAAAACTTGTGTAATAATGTTAGAACTTGTATTAAGAAAACCGCATCTAAAATGAACGACATAAGTAAAGGGCAGTTTCAATCACAAAGTATAAAGCCTGACTGCTGTTGACTACATAAAAAAACCACTTATATTCGCGACTCATTGATAAACTCCTCCTTTTTTTGAAGACGCTTAAAAAATTATAAAAGAAATAATTTTTTTGAGGTTACGACAAAAACATACAACGCCATTTTTCATGCACGCCATACCGCTAAAGTAATAAAAAGCAGGGAGTTTCACAAGAGTTCTTTTCGTAATAACACGTGTTGTGAGACTCCATATTAACTCAATCTACTTTACAATTACTTTATACTACAAAATATATTTACTTGACATTGGCAAAATTGGTGAATTTTACAGGGAGCAAGCCATTAATTAAGAAAGAAATACACGTTACAATATAAACTTCTCCCTCCGTCCTCTCTTTAAAATGTATTTACTTTTGATAGAGTTGACCGATTATGATGAAATATAGCCTATACGGTAAGTTGAGATACGGACTTAAAACATATAAACAATTCTGTAGTATAGATCAGTATTTTGGTGTAAAGCTCATTCAAACACACAGACAGAGACAGACATTATTTCTAAACATTATATAAATTGGTTCTCTTGCTTATTCTGAATCCCCCTATCTATTTTTTTGCAAATCCAAGCAATGTACGATGAACTTTGATTCTTATTATAAGTATAGATACGTATACCTAGACCCATGAAATATCCATTAATCAGTACCGAGGCATAATAAGTTTATTTCTTTTTCTAGTTTACGATCGTGCAAATCACCATGTTTGGTATATAGGTTGATATTACGCCGTACAAAAATAATATAATAAAAAAAAAATTACAAGCAGCCGTCAGTATATCAATTTCTTTAATTTCTTCCCGAAGAGATGTTCTGGAACCAAGTTAATAAATGGCCCTTATAGCTCGTTTTTGTAGAATGAATATTGTTTTAATGCCAGCTGCTACTCCCCACAAAAGTATACCATATGACATGATGCTGTGAAAATAACTGAAGTACACAGTCCTAGCAGTTTCTTTAACAATCTGACTTTTCTAGCAGCGTAGGCAGCAGAACTAAGCTTGCCAGCTAGTATTCCAATATGCGGACTCTATTGAAGTTTACAGTCCATAGTTACACGCAGAAAGACTGTTGATTCTACTAAATCTAATTTTTCATTGTTCATAACAATTTAGAAAAGTACCCATACTTTCTGAACATTCGGTAAGGAAAATGAACCCATTTAGTTTTCTTTGCTTTAAGCTGTAGATTATTATATTTAAACCAAGCCAGTACTTGCGAGAGTGTTTTGGCCAAAATCATGTTAAATGTTTTGTTCCTATCAATGTTAAATATTAAAGAAGTATCATCCGCAAACAAGACAATCTCACATAAGCTTTTGGCAAAGAAAGGCAAGTCATTAATATATATTAAAAACAGGAAAGGGCCCAAAATAGAGCCTTGAGGCACGCCTAGTTTTATATTTGAGTCGGCAGATTTCACTCTATTAATATCCAATGTCTGAGTTCTGGAACTGAGATACGATAGTATAACTTTTGGGCATCACCTTTTACACTGTAATGATTTGATTCAACAGCAGCGTCTGATGATATGGCGGTTAAGCAATTTTCGCAATGGCCGGTCACAATATGGGTGACCAAATATATGTCTCCAAGCACATGTTGTCGCTCGCGACAGATTTTCATCTCTATCATTCTTCTTTCCTTTCTTCTCTGTCCTGTCTTATTGGGGAATACATAACTCGGGATTAATTTGGAAAAACATAAATGAGACACAATGTGATCATTGACACCAAAGTGGAGAATGTATTTCTTTTTTAAAAGACTTCCATCTTCAGCCTTATCAATACTAAACATCAGGTATGATGAAGGCATGGAGTGCACCCGTCGATCATAAAAAAAAAATCGGTCAAGTGCGAGTCGAACTCGCACATAAAGGGTTCCGTCTCTCACCAAGTTTGCCTGAAAGAGATGCAATGAAGCAATAAGGCCGCCTATTGTGTGTTCCTATTTTTCGTCATTTTCTCTATATATATATATATTTATTCATGTATCACGTGCAATGAAGTTTCTATTATTATTATTATCATATTAAATTAGGTATTCACTTGACTACCGATTACCTACACCTACCCAAAATGTCACTATAATTTTTCGTCCGCAAAAATAACTTTGTTTTACATGTTTGTATGAATGACAAATGGATTTGGAAAATGTGCTAATAGCTCTGAAACTGCTAAATATATTTAAATCAAACCAATTTAAGTTGAAAGTTTTTATAAAGATCTACAGCATATTTTATTTTTTTTGATTTTTCACTTTCTTATTTTAAAAGTAAGAGGGGACACATTTTACCACTTTGGAAGTGTACATCTTTCAAATGGTTGACTTTGAGAAAAAATCGATTTAGAAACCTCAATGTTATTTTTAAAGACCTATCTATAGATACTCCACACGTATAGGTTAATAAAAAAAAATCAGTTTTATTTCCATATATAATATATTAATTGTTATTTATATTTTTAATATGTATATATGTATATTTAATATGTACATTTTTATTGTTGTATAAAACCGTAAAGCGGTTTACAGAATACATATACCTCCAAGTCTCAACTATGTAATCCTCCTAGTTTTGGAATAAAGTATCTGTGACATACGGATGGACAGACTGACAGACATGACGAATCTATAAGGGTTCCTCTTTTTTGCCATTAGGCTACGGACCCTATTAAAAAAATCTTCAAAAGCCCTATTACGAGCGACGTAAGGGCGCTCTAGGTCAAAGTGTAAAACCTTTGCTGCTGTCGACTGTACATATAATAAAATTGTCTTTTACATTACCATGAATATTTTAAATAAATTAAATTAAGTATTGTTATTTTAATTGTATTGGTTCTTAATTATAGTTATTAAAATTGCTGAATGCTAATCATAATTATATTAATAAATGCTTTGCTTTTTCTAATGGGTCCGTAGAAATAAATTTTGTGGAAAAATTGCGTACATAATATAAAAAGAAGCAGAAATTTCTAAATAAAAAAACTTATATTATTCCTCAAAATTTTTATTAAACAAAAAACCTTAGCTCTTTATTCTATTGGTTTGGACAGGTTATCTGTCCCATGAATCACATATGTTGCACGTGACACTTTTTGTACCAATATTGGCAAGTTCACGAATCAAATATGAACAAAATTTGTAGTAATTTTACAGGCTTATTTCTACTAGACGTGGCCGGATAAATGCAATTTTTAGTATGAAGACGTAGGGAAAACCTTGTCTTAGGTCAAACAAAAATAAGTGAATTATCTTTATTTTTTTTTTTAAAATGATGTGATTGATTTTAGATAGTAAATTAGTATGAAAAACAAAGAAATAAAAAAATATATGTTTTGAACTTATTTTTGAAATTCTAAAAATAAAATAGGAAACGTGAGTATGAACTTTAGATTATAGAAATAATTTAGAAAATATACTAATTATTTGCATGTCCATGTTTGGTGTGCAACATAAATGTGATCATTGAACGTAGCACTGGCAATATTGTTACTGTACGTCCAATGAATAAAATATAAGTCAGACCATAGGTATATGATTCATGGGACTTATAAAATTATAATATGTCTAAAATTATCATGTCCATCACGACAAAAATACCTCGCATGTGCTTTCAAAATATATCATTTACCCTCTAAACAACTAGCAGAACCGATTTTGAAGAAAAAACTGCTGGACATTACGCAATGAAAAATCTATGTTGTTTGGGGACAGGCAACCTGTTAAAAATCTTAAATCTTCATTATTAACAAATATAGTTCTAAGTGTCTCACCCCCATATTCTAAGTCGTTCCTCCAAAACTTTTTACACTCCACTCAACCTCGTCGTGGGTAAAAATGTTAGTGTGCGCCAGGCCTAACACGGAGTGGCTACGTACTCTTTGGCTCCTCCAGGACCTCTATTTTTGAATCACTTGTCGCGCGAATGGTGAGGTGAACGAGGAGGTGAACAGGCGATTAGCGACCTTGTATTCGTAGACATAGCACGCTTTTCGCTTTGCCCCTCGCGCGCTCGTTTTGGGAGGCGGTACTACAGGCGAAAAGCAAAGCTATGTATATACGTGCAAGGTCGCTTTTACGAAATATGGAAACTCAACGTCAAAATCAGTAGAATCCTCGAGACTAGTGAATCAAAAATAGAGCTCCAGGTCCTAACGGAGTTATGACTTAGAATACCGATTTCGAGGAGTATTTCGAAGAGGTTTTCAATGACGTTTCGTTAAGTCGAGGACGAGTAAGTTTTGGAGGAACGACTTAGAATATGGGTGTCAGTCTCTTACATCTATTTTGTATAACATCAATCAATAAAAAAGCACCAAAACTTATCTTGATCAACTTGAAAACCAATAAACCGATTTTAAAATTTTAAACCTCCGACCGATCCTGATGTGATGTAGTAACTTTTATATCATTTCTATCGATCCAGCCGTCTTCGAGTATACGGTGGAAATACACAAAAACAAACATACTGACAAACATAAGAATCTCCTCCTTTTTTCGAGTTGGTTAAAAATAGATACAAACGTACTTGAGTTGATTCCTACCTAAGTGTACCTATAAATGATGCTGAGTATCAGGAATACGTCAGTAAAAACATCGCTGCGTAAGTATTAATTCGGATTATAACTTTTTGATTGTTTTTGTTTTACAATGCTATTTTTATGTGATAATTGTTAAACAAGAAAATATACTAGAAAAAAGCAACTTATCTCATGTCGTCGCTCTGACCTCGAACCCGCATCCTTGGGAATCCGCCTACTAATTTCCCTACCAGCCATTCAGGACATCTTTTAACTGATAAGAAGAACGGCCGCAAGAAACTTATCAGCTTTACCAGAAACAACAACATTTACAATGGAACATGTTGTTGCCAAACACAAATTTACAATTATGAAATATATTTAATATAAAAGGAAAATTTTACCATATTCAATTATTAGAATATTTTCCTTTTATCCAATTTATAACAGTTATGTTTTATGTTAGTATCACATCCATGCATTTTGGTCTTTTAAATAATCATCTACCTATCAATAACCTTTGCTTAAGAGTGACTTTTTAACATATATTTTAAATTTATGCAAAGGCAGCTCAATCAATTGTTGTGGAACTTTATTAAAATATGCTATACCTTTCCCCAAAAACGAGCGTCTACATTTTTCAAGTCGAAATCTTGGAACGGCAAGCCTATTCTTATTTCTAATATTAAAATTATGGACATCACTATGCTTAATAAATAACTCAATATTTCTTACACTCACACCAATTAACCTAGCCCCAAAGTAAGCACTGTAAAGATTGTGTTATGGGATACTAGAGTAACGGATATAAATACATTTAATTATACATATATAAGTATTTATGTGTAGAAATATATAAACGTCCATAACTCAGGTACAAATGCTCGTATTCATCATAAAACATTTGCCCCTACCGTGATTCGAACCCAGGACCTCAGAGTAGGCGACACCTTGAAACCGGTGTACGTACCACTCTACCACGGAAGTCGTCAAAGTTGTTCATACAAAAATAACCTCGAACAATTAAAAAATTATGATTTTTTTCGGTCGAATTTCGGTCGGGATTTAAGTACAAACGTTTAGCCTTAATCCTCATGCTAAGTAATGTAGGTAGAATCGCACTTCTTACTACGATTTATTGTATGTAACTACGATTGGAGATGTTTTGTTTCTGATCTGCATACTTCGTGAATGTTTTATAACTAATTATTTTAATACTTATATTTGCAGAAGACTACATATTTGAGAAGCCTTACTGTTGCCTCCCGAAAGGTAAATCGGATCCTGGATGTATACCTATAAAGGTGCCTATCCACGACCCGGTCCACAGGTTTTCAGGAATCAACTGCTTGAACTTAACCAGACCAGTATCGTTCCAGTCTCAGGGCTGTGTCAAAAATGATACTGTGCCGTCGAGAGTGAGTATAAAGTAAAGCAAAGTAAATACTTAGCCTAACCTCAATATATCGCGTGCTGAGAATGAAAGTGACTCAATACAAAATTTACGGAAATCGACTTTCAGTCAAAAATAGACTTAAAAGTCAATGCTCTATTACCTACAAATTCAAAAAATGACTTTTTCTCGCTACGCAACGCTGGAAGCTATATTAATATGACTTATTGGGACACAAAAATTAATAAATAAAAAATCTGACATAAATCCAAAAGTCATAAATTTTGGATTAGGTCACTTTCGTTCTCAGGGTGCGATATATTCAAGATATGGCAATATTTTTCATTAAAACATTCACAAAAATAAATAAATATTTGCATACAATCACGCGAATTATCTAGCCCACCTTAAGTATCATGAAGAACTTGTGTTAAAGATAGATAGATACTAGATAACGGACAAACATACTTTTATACTTACTAAAATGGAGAAAATATCTATATATAAATATATATATCAGGGGCCGTACCATGCAAGTGGCCTCGGCATCGAAATCGGCTTCATTTGACAGATGTATGTGACACACAAGACTAAGAGCAATATGTGCAGATGCACATGTGAATGACTTTCACGCTGTAATGCGCACCAAAATTGCATCTGTTAGAGGTAGAATGCTTGGCGGCCCCAGCGACATAACAAGGTTACTGGCTAACAGACCCGACAGTTCTTTACAGAGGCACTGGGTTTCCGCCCTGATTAATCCTAAGGCAGAATCAGTGTATCACATCAATTAATATTTTACGGGACATAATTAATTTTATAGTAAATTGATAATTGTTAACAGTATGAATTTTAATAATCAAATTGAATGGAACTTTTTGACATTGTGAATTGAATTTGAATTATTTTTTTGACATTATTGTTATTATTACTAATTAAATTGATTCATTATTTATACTAACATAGTATTTAAGTATTCTTTCCATTATTGTTTTACTAACAACTCTGGATCTATGATATCTGATAATAAATGTATTTTTTTTCTTTTTTTAATATGTCACATCCATCTGTCAAATGAAGTCGATGTCGATGCCGACGACACTTGCGCGGTAGCCCTGGAACTGGAAGACTAAATCTGCCACCTTCGCGTTTAACGGTTCTTAACCAAAACCCTCAATATATATAGTATGTATGTAAAAATCCTGCTAATATTATAAATGCGAAAGTATGTTAGTTTGTTTTTTGTTCCACTTTCACATTTGAACGGTTGAACAATACTTTTTATCCCGATATTCCTACGGGAACGGGCATCGCGTGAGTGAAACCGCGGGCGGCCGCTACTATACAAAAAAAATATTTAGAAAATTTAGTATGATCCATTAAAAGAAAAAAATCAATTTATATTTAATAGATTAATGTTTCTAAGTATGAAGGACATACGATTTTTTTTACATCAAAATAATAATATTATAGTATTTAATTTAATTTGATTTAATAACTTACTAATTTTCTATTAAAATAATAATTTCAATATAATTAAGGAGGTACTTAATTATAAATATTTAAGTATGTAGATGATAAGATTATTTTGCAACACCCTTACAGAGTCCATGTAAGGTACTTAAAACTAATTATCATCATCTGTTAACCACATTACTGCAATAAATGATAAATGAAGGAAAAATGGAAATGACAATGAATAAAAGTCTTGGACGAATAAACCACGTGTATTTTTTTTTTTTTTTTTTTAATATGGCAAGTAACAATAAGACAACTGTAAACATAACTTAGTTCTTACATGTAATAAACCATTGATTGAAACAAGCCAATGGTAAACATCTGCACCCGAACTAGGAAACCTGTATCTCAGGTGCAGTGCTCTTACTCTCACTATTTACAATACAAGGTTTAACCAGAGAGGCAAAATGGTATAAACTAAAACTAATAAAAAATGCCAGAATCAAAACTAAACCTTAAAGTTAGATTATATGTAGTGAACCTCTCACGGTGAGTAAAATGAATATGAGTGAGTGTGTGTCGAGAGGGTGTGTATATTGTTGAGTCATAATGAAATGGAATTATTTGAATTTATTAAAGAATCTTATATTCGTTAAAGGTACCTAGCATAATTGCATATTGACTTTTCACACTGGTTTAATGTGAAAAGTAAAATCTAAATAAACTTTCACATACTTTATATTTCTCAAAATGCAGCTTAACACAATATACAATCACGGTTTATGTTTTGACTAGTCGTCGTCTACAATCCAACTGCGCAGTTCGCCATGAGCGAGGACCGTCATACGTTTTCACACCGCTTTACTTTCCCGCCATAACGGTAAGTACTTCCGTTTAGACTCGACTCGTCAACGGGGTCCTTTCTTTTCGCATAATATTGTTTGTCATGAAATCGTTTGGCATACACTCACTTGGCATAATCATCAAAAAGCAATATTTTTTTGGCAAAAACTTCATTAGGCATAGTTCTCTAAAGGCATTACTTTAATAAGTATAAATAATGAAATCCCTAATTTCTTTTGGCATAACTATCGGTAACCCTAACATTCTTTAGCATAACTTTTGAAATCCATATGATCTTTTGTCTTAAAATTCTCTAGTACCTATCTTTAATCTATAACTTTGTACTTAGTACAGTCAACAGCAGTTACGGCTTTACATTTGCACTTCGAAAATCGCCGCTATTACGAGCGATGTAAGGGCGCTCTAAAAGTCAAAGTGTAAAGCCGTAGTTGCTGCTGACTGTACATAATTTATGTGACGAAAACGAATTGATGGCAAAGCTGACACTACGTAATCTTGTATGCTCTACTCCAAGAGTGCTATTTAGGGCCGCGAGGGCGCGGAGTGACGAGGTGGCCCGCGTGCTGATGACCAGGTGTCTTTAAAGGAAGCTGCGATGGTGAACCATAAAATCGTCTGCGTCGATAAGCACGCGTGGGCCAACCGGAGCCGCGCAGCGCCGGAGCCGTGACAGAAGCCATGTATGTCTGCGTGCCTGCTTGCATGCAGTAAAAACATTTTTGATTGTGACTATTGCTTAAAAAATATGCGTAACGTTCTTCTGCGTTTCGAAATTATGGATTTTTAATACTTATGCCAAAAAAAAATATCCCAAACAATATTATGTTTTTAAAATTCTGCTTCATAATATTATGTGTAATGATGATTATTACAATCAACATTATGGATTGTGATATTATGCTTAAAAAATTAAGCCTAAAATTAGAGAGCCCCATTCAGAACTACACTATAATCTATAGGTATGGGTATTGTAAATAATATAAATATAAATATTTCTTACACTCACACAAATTCACCTAGCCCCAAAGTAAGCACTGTAAGGATTGTGTTATGGGATACTAGGGTAACGGATATAAATACATTTAATTATACATATATAAGTATTTATGTGTAGAAATATATAAACGTGTATTCATCATACAAACATTTACCCCTACCGGGATTCGAACCCGGGACCTCAGAGTAAGCGACACCTTGAAACCGGTGTACCTACCACTCTACCACGGAGGTCGTCGATTGTAAATGTGTGTAGTAAGTATAATAAATAGTAGTTATAGCAAGGCGCATGTGACTGCAAAATATTGTTTGAACGGTCAATGTCATGCTCAATTGGACATATTGGATTTGTAATCCTCTCATGTAATATTGACAACATACGTTATATTCGTTTATAAAGGGTTAACATTATAATTAGTTACAATATTTTTATTGATTTCGACTATATCATTATGATCGAATCATTGTACCCACGGTACTCCAGTGCAACAGCTTTGTTAGACCTATCGATCGTTTACGGCAGTCTCTTAGAGAATTTGAATAAAAAGGGGAGACTGGGCGTGAAAGGTTTACTCAAGTACGAAAAAGCAGAGGGCAGGATCTGGCCACCGAGTTTGAAGGTTACAAAATCGACACCTTGTAGACAAAATCACTTACCTACTGAGACGAGATGCAATGATTCACGTGAGTTCTTATGTCTTTAATATTTAATTGAAATTTAATTAGCATACCTACATTTGCAAACTTATGCTCGTCATTTATGGCCCAATATATTTCTATAGCACCATGGGATGGGCCTTTTACACTTTAAGTAATCTATACATATAATAAAACTGTAAATAAAAAATTCTGTACATTGAATATACTTATCTAAAACTAATTGCAGATGACGTAAAACAGTAACAAAATATGTTGAGACCATTTTTATAACTTTTGTCTTTCTGTTTGTCTGTTAGTCTGTATACGATAATATCGGAAACTACTGAACGGATTTGAATAAAACTTTTTGTAATGTAGCTACTAGGTCTGGTCAAAATATAGGCTAAATCTGGAAAACCTGATACAGGAAGCTAAGAGACCAGCTAAACTATGAGAGATATGGAAATTAGCAAAAGTTGTTAAGTGTGATGGGAATTTTCTGTTGACATGTAAAAATAGAGGTATATGACTTTTTTTCCATTACATGATACAAAAATAACACTGGGAGTACCTCCACGCGGTGAAGGCGGTAGCAGTTCAATGTCGGCGGATGCAAAAGCTGATTCATTAAGGTTACGCGAACGAAGTCGCTGGCATTAAGTACTTGATAATAATTTTAACTCCCAAGACAAGAAGTCCGATGGGAGATAATTAGACACATTTGAAAGCCTTAGTTTTTTCTTTAAACGAACTGCCCCCTGATTATGTAACTTGTTTCTATCAATGTTTGATCGAAAGTACAGTCACATTGCTGCTTTAGTAAAAATCAATGTGACAACTATCTTACTAAAGCAACAATGTAACTGCACTTTCAATCAATTTCAATCAAAATCTGTTAGCAACAGAGTTAGATAATCCACTAGCTGATATTTTAATTGCAATAGATTTTTTCTATTCGACCTTAAATAATATTTACTTTCAGCTGATGGTGCCACCAACATCCTATTTGGTACCATGATTTTTTCGATATGGTTCTGGAGAAATCACAATTTCATTGCTAAAGCTCTTTATGAAGTGAATCCTTGCTGGGATGATGACAAATTATTTTACACAGCCAGGGATATCAACATCGCAATGTACCAACAAATTATGTATTACGAAATGCTTCCGCCTCTAATGGGTAAGTATTTTAAAATAAACAAATAGAATTTTGCTGCCATGTTGAACTGGGAGCGAAAAAAAACAAAGAATGCGCCAGCACTGCTAGCTTCACAGTGCAGCTGCTTGATAACTCTGACACCAGAGGTGGCCACTAATCCTCATACGATAAGGAGAGTGCAGGCAGGGGCCGTTTATGACGTGAAGGAATATAGAAATGTAAAACAATATTGGGCTTAATAATAATTAAAGGGTGCATCTTTGTTTTCAAATTTGTTATTATATTAATATTAGCTTTCCCCGCGGTTTCACCCGCGTGGTTCCTGTTCACGTGTGAATACAATATTATTTTGTAAAAAAAATATTTTAGGTTCTCTTTGGTACGCTATAACGACCAACTTTTCCAGCAAGTGGCGTGAAAACTATTTTAATTATTTATAGTCTTGCCTGATGGTATGCGATGACGCAATCTAGGATGAGATGTTCTTGCCTTACCCGTGACTTGAAGACCCCAAATTGTGGGTATCAGGAAACACAAACTCAGGCATTATATATCGCAGTTAGTTTTTATATAATATAAGATACCTACCTACTCATATTTTTGGTCTATTTTTAGGATGTACGACTCTGATGGATATTACCAAAAACAGTTTCCCATTGTGAATTTGACAATGAGGACAGGGTGGCTTGCTGTAGATGACAACATAGACTACATTACACAAGGTGCTTTCAGACAAGCAGGGGCCAGCAATGATTACGTTGTCGATCCTATGGTACATAACAAAGTTTGCACTACTCTTACTCAACATAAAGTTGACGCTAGATCATCATCAGCCAATTCAAAGACCTTCATTTTGAATGGATTAGGAGGATTAGCTATGACCCATTATGCAGTATATCTTCACAATATTCTAAAGATTTATAAAAGATGCTTCAATTTCAATTTTTGTTTGCTCATGTATGGTACATTTTTATTTTTTATTCAAGACGGGGAGTCTCTAAGCTTTCAACATACCTGATGTTAAGTATTGATAAGGCTAAAGATGGAAGCGAGCCTCTCCCGGAATCCCCAATCACTGAGAAACTGGCTATTTTATCTTTAACTGCCGGAACACAAAAAAATCTGAAAACATTGTTATTATGGCGTCAGACTTAGATAAGATGGTGGTAGCTATCCAGGCGGACTACAACAACTCCTACCACCATGATATGTACCCCCGCTGGGAATCGAACCCGGGACCCCTGAGTCTGATAGCGGAGGTTGCACCACTAGACCACAGAGGCGGTTAAAAATGTATAAAATTGACATATTTGCCTTCTTCTTCTTCTTCTTTTTCTTAAATTTAAGAGCTGCGCTCTTTTTGGTGGAGTATTTTCCAATCTTGTCTTTTCTCTGCCAGGTGATTTCACTTCCTGGTACGACACAAACACAACATTAACTTTCTCCTTTATATGTAAAATATAGCTTAGTCTAGTTAGTTAGTCTTGGTCTTATGTGAACTACAGAAAATTGTGCTCCGGAAAACATGTCAAAAAATTCGACGACCTGAAAGATCTTTTCTATCCTGAGGTAATGTTTATTATGATGACGACCTTTATGGCAGAGAGGGATTTCTGACTTCTGCTCAAAGGTGTTAGGTTTAGTGTGGGAGTCTACCGCTATCTCTAGCGCAGTATTGTTTCAATCTTACCATGCTATTTCGTTCGTACTACGACTTTCTCAAGTAAGCTAATTTTGCGGCTAGAAGTTTTCTGTCGTCCTCGCTCAATCATCATCTATTATACACAATTTGAAGCCTGTCAAGGTTTGACAACTTCAATTCGTTCGTTGGCAGGAACAAAGTAGTTTTGCACTACTACGGCGGAGCGAAAAAAATCGAAATCTATGACTACGGCAAATAATATTATATATTATATATATATATATACACACTTTTATTATGACTACGGGACGTTGGCGGAATTTCTGTGAAAAACTGAAAAAGCCATTTCCACTAAAAATAAGTATTTTTGTTATGTGAAGATCATGTTACGAATTTGAACAGTGTTGAAAACAAAACGTTCATATAATATGATGGTTTTTTTTAAAGATGGTAGGCCCCTGTGCCCCTGGTCTATGAAGTAATGGTAATGTTCTCGTATTTATAAATATTATTTCAGAGACTAGAACTACTCAGAGACCATTATTCAAAGGTTGAAGACATCGACCTTCTGGCTGGAATTTGGCTGGAGAAACACGTGGAGGGTGGGTTTGTACCAGAGACTCTGTACTGCACCATGAAAAAGCAATTCTATCGGTATCTGGTCTCAGACCGACACTGGTACGAGAGGGCTAACAGACCCAATGCCTTTACTGCTGGTGAGATTATTTTGTTTTTTTTTATTTGTGAGATTTAATTGTGCAACGTCATCTGGAGAAGCACACGGGAATTAGGTCACAGAGACTCTTTACTGTCTCATGAAGAAGCACTTTTACCGGTATCTTACTAGGACCGGACTTACCTAGGTTGCGTTGTGTAACAAAGGGTGAATAAATAAATGAAACGAAATGAAATGTCTGTTCTACGACCCACACTGGTATGTAAGACTTAACAGATTCATCGCCTTCAGTTCTGGTGTGTTTGTTTGATTGACTGATTGATGTTTGTGTTTTAAAGAGTCTCATAATCAACATCAACTGGAGAAGCAAGTAGAGGAAAATCAGGTCGCCGATATTTTTTACTGCCTCATGAAGAAGCACGTCCCTTTAAGATAATTAAGCCACTTTGTTGAATTGAAATCCGTTTATAAAATGCTTCGGGAGTAACAGATAAGGAAGAATGTAAATTTTGTTTCAGAACAATTATTACAAATAAGAAATGCAACAATTTCAAGGGTGATGTGTGATATTGGTGATTAAGTAACACAAATACAGCCCAAAGGATTTCTCAGGGCTGGCCCTAAGTAAGTTTAATTATGTAACTTTCTCAACAATTATCCTGATTAATTAAATAACTCCGTTGCTTGTTTAGTTGTTTGAAAGCGTTGTCTGTAAATTCAGTTCAATTGCGATAGATTTTGGATATAGACAAAATTGGATTTCGGTAAAGGCTTCCTTTGTTAAATAAATCTCAAAAGGGTGAAATAAGAAAAGAAGGTACCCTGTCCATTTGATTGAACAAAGTCGCGGGTGGCCGCTATTCCTAATAACGTTCTAACTTTGGTAGAAAGGTAAAAAAAAATATTTTCATTTATATTTTCCAGAAATAAAATTTGCAGGTGCGACGAAATACCCAAAATTGATTTCAACGCCTAGAAAGATACATCTTGCGATAAGAAATAAGAAAAAAACATGTTTGACCTCTTAAGAAAGTAGTCATGATAATTATGTATTGATATTATTGATATAACCATCACTTATTTCTATTATTTAGGCTTTTGAACGAATGTGTCTAATTTATATTTGTGTTTTTAATAAACTGTTATAATGACATGCCTGTTTCTTTATTGAAAAAAAATAAAGTTCGGACTTTATTGACTTGTACTCCTATATGTCGTGGGCCAATCGTTGGACTAGGCCGATCGAGATCTGCCTGGGCAATCTGGGCGCATCACGATGTGCTGACTGCCGGCATTTCGTGATTTGACCAATTATTTTATGATGTGCCCAATATAAAGTTGGGCAGATCAATGAGAGCAACCTATTTGTCGATTTGCCCTGCTTGTCACATCGCGATATCGCTGGGCACATCAAGATATGGCTGGGCGCATCCGTAATGTTTGGAACTAAATTATGGCGCTGCTGCACTCTGTCAGCTGATTACGAGAAAAACGCAAAGGCATAGTATGTACATCCTCCTGAATTATTTTGAATTTTATAATTAATATTTCTTCTGTAAAAGCTTATCTTTTTTTTATTCGTCGAATCTACTTCATTGAATAAGAATGGAAGTGGTAGTGCATACTTAATATTTCACAAATCCACAAACAAAATGTTTTGTTTTGTAAATGACATTGCTAAATACGTTTTCATTTAGTAAAGTACAAATAATTGTCATCATTATTTAATCTTAATCTTTATGTGATATTGCCAAAATTTCCATAAAAATACACATTAGTATTCTATATAAGTTTTCGAAAATGTAGGAATGTAAATTCGGACGTTTTCGTATTTAAGTCAATTTACGAAAATGTCCGAATAATAATTGCATAATTGCTACATATGGCCTAATATTTATTATTTTACCTTTACACTGTGGAACACTAAAATTATCAAAAGTTTCCATATGTTGAAGGGGTGGACTCCTCGTTATAAGTGGACCCTTGGAGTTTCCCAAGTTAAAAAGGGTGTAGTGGTATCTCAAACAACATACGGAATATGTGAATTTAATGACATTCCTTAGGGTTTCAAAGCTTTTAGGATGGCTTACGTATGACTATATTTAACTTTGTGCAAATTTTCAAACCGTTTGTTTTGTTTTTATGTAGGCAAAATGTCAAAGTCAAAGTCAAAGATTTTTATTCTTTCGAATAGTCCAACATTTTTTTTCCCTACCAGCCATTCAGGACATCTTTTAACTGATAAGAAGAACGGCCGCAAGAAACTTATCAGCTTTAACAGAAACAACAACATTTACAATGGAACATGTTGTTGCCAAACACAAATTTTCAATTTTGAAATATATTTAATATAAGAGGAAAATTTTCCCATATTCAATTATTAGAATATTTTCCCATATTCCCATATTCAATTATCATATATATAACGATATGTATATGTCGTAGGTAAGTCGTTAAACTGGGCCGATCGAAATCTACCTGGGCATATCACGATTTCTTGATTTGCCTATCTTAAACCAGCCATATCGTTCAAAACATAACGTTTGACGATTCGCCCGGCCACATTTGGGAAGATCGATTCCCGTAGGAAACCAAATTATAAGCAAATAAAATTAAATTAGCATACTTATAAATAAGAATCCTTTAAATATCTTAAAATTTAAAACATTACTTACATGTACGTGTAACTCTAAAAAAAAATAGGTAGCATTAATCCAATTACCACTAAGCGATCTCCGGTGACCGCCCTCTACTCTAAACTAAATTCAAATTTAAATGTAAACTACGAAAAAAAACAAATGGCAAAAGATGTTTTGATTGGTTAATTTTAAGGCGCTGTACGACAAACGAGATAGCAATGAGAAATCTACGCGCGTGCGTGCGAGACCGATTTTGCAGAGAAAAATAACACTAAATCACTTCATCACTTCGTAGTTAATAACTATAGCGACTAAAAATAAATGAAACTACATGATCCTTAATATTATTGGTGTCTACTAATTAAACCAATTTCCAATAGTATAATGTAACTATATTCTATTGGAAATTCTTGAGAATTGTCTTGATTTTTTGTATTTTTAGGGGTCTTTTCGAAACGAAAAAGTGTCGAGGTAAAATCACAAAATCGTGTTTCTTAAATTTAACAAATCTAGAGAAAGGTATGAAGAACTATACATCTTATTACCTGATTTGTAATATCTCTAACAATTCTATAATTTTATAACAAAAAGTACCTACGTACTCGTTCCATATAGCGTCTTAAAATATATTCGGAACCCAAACCAACCACTTTGAGAATCCCTTTCCTGTGACCTAATAAGCTCTGTAAATATTATTTATATTAAAGAAGACCGAAGCTCAAGGATGACCTCTATAAGGACATCAAATATATCCTCTGGATCATTGAAACTTTCCAAATTATTAAATGTTTGAGTCCCTGGTCCCTGTACAAGAGCTTTGACTTTCTTTTTTATTTGTGTTTATAAAGAACGCTTTTTAGCACCAGGGGTCTACCATCAACTGTAATGCGATTCATTTTAGGTTATTTACAGGTAGTAAGAGTGAGACGCCGGTATACGGTATACGGCAGCATCTCACTCTCCCAACCTAAAAATAACCTAAAAAGATTGGTACGGTAAAGGCCAAGTACTGTAATTTAAAACATTTTTGCAAAATCAACACCTTATTTTTTTTAATTTATAGTTTTTATTTGAAACAATTAAAAACAGACTTAAACATAAAAAAAGCTTTTCTGTTGCTTTATAAAAAAAAGAAAAGCTTAAAGAGAAGGTAGGTACAGAAACAAGGGGTGTCCAAAATATTTTCGAAAGTGAATACGTCACAAAAAGTTTTATGCAAAAAAGGTTTCTCTCCCCTGCCACGTGACATCACCATTAGAAACAGATGCCAGGTCTGGCGTGTGCATAATTATTGGGGAGCTAATTGACAGGGCGACGGGTTTTGACAGCCCTAGCTTGACGGTAACCGAGGCCCACCGGTGCGCAATGGATATTGTTTTTGCTTAAAATTAATCTATGCAATGTGGAATTTTAGCAAGTCACAATTTTTTGACTTTAATTTTCAAACATTATATTCAAATCTAAGAAAAATTCTGAAACGGGATATAAATTCCATAACAAATCTTATGATAAGTACCTATTAGTAACAATGAAAATTATTATAGAATAATTTTACGCGATAATTAAGTCATTTTGAAATGTGGACTATCAATAGCCACATTTGTTTGTTTTTTATGCTACAAAAAATGTCTCCAAATTGCTCTGACAGAACATGAACCCTTGGATTTTCTGTCCACTACTCTACCAATTGAAATACCTAGACAATACGACACGTCGAAGTTTTCTAGCACTGTAAACTTTTTACCTTGTAGACCAGCGTTGCTTTATCAATGAGTTCTCTTGCTTCCATTTTTTATTATTTGTAGGATATAGTGGCTAGGAATAGCTCCAGTCGGAATTGTATATAGTCACTGCGACCTAAAATATCTATTGTAACTCACCACCTAGTTATAGTATATTTTTCAGCCTGGCGGCCTCCAAGTATAAAATCTTCCTAGCTCTGAGAGATTTTAGTTCCTCTGACCGAATTATATGCCAGCCTTGGTGAATACGGCGTTTGTGAATTAGGTGGCCGCAGTCACATAAGAGATGTTTTGGTGTTTCTTTCTCCAAGCCGCAGTGACGAAAAACGTCAGTGTCACTCAATTTATGTGAAATTGGTACCTGTTTAGTTAGCAGTGGCCAGATAAGGCTTTGACTATCGCATATATTTGCTCTGCTGAGCTTTAGAAGTTCAGCAGTTTGCTTTTACTTCCACTTCACTTACGATGGAAATTTAATGACACAATTAAAGTGTACTTGATTACAATTGAAAATGTTCTCATCATTCAACACGTCCACACTTTTCACGGTCACATTGCGACCACTGCGTAGGTAATAATTGGGGCAATTTTCCCCCTCATGAGAACCTTTTCACATCCAATGCGGTCCCCGTGTAAACGGCACGGCGCCCGTGCCGTGTTTAATGTTATAGTGTCTATAATAGTCAATACATTACCTACTGCAAAGGCGGTGGCCAGAATCGAAACCCTGTTATTGGATAACTAGGGCGGTTACAACCCGATACTCGGGTTCGTCGATCGACGAAAAATTCCAAATTATGCGAAAATAATGATGCACTTTTTAATTGCAGTTTGTGATCATCACGTTCAACATTTTGTATATTTTATAGTTTTCGGAACAAATAGACTCGAGTACCTTTAATTTGATACCTTACTCGGCCGCGTACTACGCGCCAAAGTCCCTATCGAGTCGTCACAAATTTTGCGAACCTGAATTAAGTATATAGATTACGGGCGACGGTTTTATCCATTACCTAGTATCCATAACACAAGTTCACAAAATTTACCTTGGGCTAGATAATTGGTGTAATTGAATGAAATTTATTAAATTTATTAAAAAAAAATCAATTCAAGTAAGCCAGTCGTCCCGTGTCCGCGGCAGCTGAAAAGGTGCAAAAACGTCGGGAAACTGAAATACCCTAAAAAACACAGCAAATCCAAAAGTAATGTTTTCGACGACCTGTTTGGCGCAGGGGTACTAACCTGCCTTCTGCGCCAGAGGTCCCGGTTTCGATCCCCGGACAAGACAATTAATTGTGTGCATGAACATGTCTATTTGTGTTGGTCTAGGTGTTTGATATGTATAATAGTATGTATTTAAAAAAGGTATATAAGTAAGTTTATCCGTTATCTAGTATCCATAACACAAGTTGTTCATGAAATTTAACGTGGGCTAGATAATTGGTCTGATTGTATGCAATTATTTATTTATTATTATTATTTATTTAATGTGCTAACGGTGAAATACCTACAGTGCACTAAAAACCGTAAAAGTTGTTTTATTTCGAGAAATTTTTTATTTGTAATTAAATACATGTTCGGTAAATACGTGTTAATTCTCTCATTGTTTTTTTTTTCACTTTAAGAAAATTTGAGATTAGCTCTATTAAATTTGTACTAGTATGAAGAAGTTAAGAGGTGTAGGATGCCTTTAGACTAGGCGGAGCGACGATCTTCTCAAGGTAGCTGGCAAGAGCTGGATGAGAGTAGCCGCGGGTCGTGGTCTTGGAGAGGCCTATATTCAGCAGTGGACAATAATGGGCTGATGATAATCATGATGATGAAGGTTTTTAAAATTGTAGATGAGGGATTTAAACGGCGACCGTATTACATGTGAAAAGGCACTAAGGGGGGGTACTTTTAACGATGCACACGTGTCCGTCCAACAGCACTGCAAATAACTTTTAACACGTCAAAAACAGTTCTGCACCCCTTCATTTAGGCACTGTATGGTAAGTGTAATGTTCAATAGCTTTATTGATTGGTACTTATTCATGTATAGAGAACCCTCTGCTTGGTTTAGGGATGATTTTGGTTATGCTTAGATAAAATAAATAAAAAATAAAAAATATTCTGATTTCGTGTATACGGATCAATGGAAATTTGTTGTCATTCTTATCTGTTGTAGTTTCTGACTGTCATTTATTTTTAAATTTTTTAATTTTTAGACGCTATTTTAATACTTGATAAAATATTTTATTAATAGAAAAATATTGGAAATATTGGCAAAGTAGATTTTTTTAAATATTTTTCTGTTTAAAATTTATCATAATGATTGTGGTGGAGCGCGCCATTGGATGTGCTTGTGAGTGTATTATGTACATTATTATCTATTTCTTCCCATAATTGCAACCACTCCCCTCTGTCCTCTTCTTTATATATTTTTTTACTCAATGTTGCCTGAAAGATATTGCTATTTAATAATAAGGCCGCCTTTTTCTGTATGCTTTTTGTCTGTTGTCTTATTATTTTCTTTATGTTTGACTTTGTGTGCAATAAAGTGTTTTATTATTATTATTAATAATATTTTTATTCGAGGATAGAAAAATCAGCTCTATAATAAGAAAATTGTAGTCATAAAATTACGGCTCTGGTATCCGTGGTCTTCAGCCGTACTAAAAAGACTGTAAGTAGGTACTTTTAATTTCCGTAGACCAATAATGGACCATTTTTTTTTTACAAAAACTAGCACCATGATTTTAGATTTTTAATTATAAATGGGACATAGTAGTGGCCACTGTAAGTAAATATAGTGTTAAGAACATTAATGTGCTACAAAGATATGATAATGCGGCGTTCACGCGCTTATAATGCAAGCTCTTCTTCTCGGTAGTATTATTTATAATAAATAAATAAATATTTCCATACAATCACACCAATTATTTAGCCCACGGTAAGTATCATGAAGAACTTGTGTTATGGATACTAGATAACGGATAAACATACTTATATACTTTTTTTTTTGTAAATACATACATAATATACATATTAAACATCCAGACCAAGACAAATAGACATGTTCATGCACACAAACATTTGTTTTGTCCGGGGATCGAACCCGGGACCTCTGGCGCAGAAGGTGGGGTTAGTACCCCTGCGCCAAACAGGTCGTCAATGGAACACTTAAATGTAATATATACACCTACTTGCATTTTTTTCTACATTATAAAAATTACTATTAATTGTATCTAGCATTTACCCTTTCAGAGAGTTCTATTAGCGAATTGTGATTCAAAACATCCTTTAAAATTCAAAGAAACGACTGGAATGCAATGACATTAAAATAACTTAGTTTGATAACTTTACTTAAGATCTGATATCAAACTAACGCAGAACCACTATTACTAAATAGTTACTACGATGAAACAACGAAGTAACACCAAACAGAAACAAAAAGCGATGGCACAGTTTTCGAAGGAGGCCACTAGTATTCTTGTTTTAATTTGTTTAAAGGTACACGAATCAATTCGTACCCGAGCGGTACCATCCCCAGTCTTGCGGCTGTATCCGACGCTTGCCGCCAATTTGCGGCGCAGCGGCACTAATTGGCCGCCGCAATTAGTCGCCGGCCGCTGGAGTGAACTCATGACAGCAGTAGTGCTCTGCGAATGCGTGTACTGTTACTATGGACGCGGACACAGGTTTGGTATTATGTAACGTGTTTGAAGCAATCAAATGAAGGTAATATGTTTGTGTTTTTATCAAACAGACGATAATTTATTGCTTTTCATGGTTTGAAATTGGCTCTCTCGTTATATGCATAAATAATGCATAATGATATCTTATTATTGTGATTGATCGTTTTGTCATGACCTATAATAATCAGCAAGTATGTCATGTGGTCTCATGTGGCCCTGAATATTGTTAGTTATAAGAATTATTATCTCAGGAATCATCTTATATATTGAGCGATGTTATGTTATATGAGGCGATTGAGCGCGTAGTCTTGCGTAATCTTGCGGTTGTATCCGTCGCTTGCCGCCAGTTTGCGGCGCAGCGGCACTATTTGGCTGCACAATTAGTCGCCGGCCGCCTGGAGTGAACTAATGACAGCTGCTCTGCGAATGAGTGTACTGTTGCTATATAGACACCTAATTTGTACTCTGTGACGGGTTCCAAGCAATTTAATGAAACGATTGCTCTTGCCCGTCTCTTTCTCTTATCAGACATGGCTTATCGACTATTATAAGATGACATGAGCCGGGAACGACGGCATAACGTACCATCCGAAGCACGGAACCGCTGAGTTGGAATGCCACTTTTCGGTCACCCATCCGTCACCTGGCCGGATCGAGCGTTGCTTAACAAACGTGATCGAATACGATCAGACAGTTAAGCGCTGCCAAGAGCAGCTCTTGCCCGTGGTAAACCTTCGTTCACCTTGATGTACTAAAGGCACTTTATCCTGCCCGTGGTACACCTTTGTTCACCTGGGTTTATCTTACATTTTTCTGATACTTATACAATCACACCAATTAATCTAGACCATACAAAACTATGGGCTAGATAATTTTGTATGGGCTAGATACCACAGAGGCGGTTTATAACCGCCTCTGTGGTCTAGTGGTAACAACCACCGGCATCAGACCCAGGGGTCCCGGGTTCGATTCCCAGCGCGGGTACAATTTGTATTCGGTTTGGTTGGTGGTAGGACTTGTTGTAAGTCCGCCTGGCTAGCTACCACCATCTTGTCTAAGTCTGACGCCATATTAACAATGTTTTCAGCATTGTTGTGTTCCGGCAGTTAGAGATAAGATAGCCAGTTCCTCAGTGATTGAGGATTCCGAGAGAGGCTCGCTTCCATCTTCAGCCTTATCAATACTTAACATCAGGTATGATGAAGGCTAAAAGTCAACCCGTTGTTCATAAAAAAGTTACTTTAATTATATGAACGTTTGTTCGACATTCTTTTCATGATTTTTTTGTTAATTAATAAAACATATTAATGTGATTTCATAAAAATAGTGCAGTACAGTTTTGCCGTGTGGTGACGGCCTAAGAATACCACTGTCACCACTCCCTTACATGCCTGGGATGTCGTAAGAGTCGACTAAGAGGCTCGACGCATTGAACACCTGTGCGAGAGAAGGAAAACTTGAAACAAACCCTCTACCAACCCGTCTGGCCAGCGTGGTAGCAGTAGGCTAAAAGCCTCCTATGAACGCCACAATAGGCGTAAGCTAGGAGAGGCTTATGTCCACCAGTGGACGTCCACAGGCTGATGATGGATGAGTGCAGTACATGTTGTGCGTCAAGCAAATGTCCCGTCTTTAACGGTTCAACAAAACGTTTGTCTCAGCCATTCAAACAAGTGAAATGTCAACACACATTTTCTCTTTGAATACACAAAGTATTGTATTACTCAATAAACTAGGGTGGAAAACTGTTTATCCACCCATACACTTTATTTTACAATGGTTCATGCCAAGCCAATTTAGTTTGTAAAGTTAAGGGAATAAGGATCATGCCAAATGTAATTTGCGCGTTGGTACATTGTTTTTATTAGATTTTTCCTTAGTAGGGTAGGTCGAGGGAAGCGGTTACCATGGAAACGGCACGACTGCCTCTGATGGACTATGACAATGCTGTACTTGGAAGACAAAGCAATGCGAACATTTAAATACAGAGAAAATTTTGTTTCTTCAATAATTTTATCTTGAATTGAAACTGTAAATATATTTTTGGCAACTTTAGAATAGGTAAAAACAGTACCTAGTTACAGAACATTTCCGAACGATTCGAAATCCATTTACGTTGTTTTCGGAACTTCAAAAAAAAAACTGTACTTTTTTATTTATTTTTTTATGAACAACGAGTAGACGTTCAGCCTTCATCATACCTGAATAATTAATTAAATAAATAATAATAAATAAATAAATAATAGTTACAAATAATTTAATAAGTTTTGTGGATATAATAATTTAAATGTGGATGTAATTGCATTAATTTCAGTAAAAACTGTATATTTGAACTAGCTACACCTAACTGTTGCCACCATTAAAACCTCTCATTCAATTTTCTGATTTACCATTCCTGAATTACGTACCTACTAGTAAAAACAATATAACTACAATGTAGTAGATCGAAATAACTGGTGACTGCTTTTCAGTAACTTTGAATATGAAATTTAATGCCTTGTCGATCATAATTCGAAACAAATGACGCGCGAATAAAATCTCATTTCTCACATATAAGTAGTATATAAAGTTGCTGCATAAAGTTACCTAATTCAGCACGCTGAATGCTCCCTGAATCATCCCCTTTGGCGTGAATCGTTCGTAATTTGACAGGGTTCGCAAACTGTTTGCGGCTGATTCAGCTGATTCAGCTGATTTACTCCTTAATCGCCCACAAACAAGTAAGAACTTTCTCGAATTAACCGCTTTGGTGCTTATTTTGAGAGAGTATGAAGTTGGTTTTCATTTTCAATGTTATTATTATGGTAATAGACGTCGGATACAAAACTGCGTTTCAAATGCCAAATATAAATTTGATGATAAATTTTTAATTTTGCATTTTACAATGCTATTTTTGTGTGATAAATATTAAACATGAAAATATACTAGAAAAAAAACATTTTATAAAAAAATCAAACCGACTTCAAAAAGTAAAAAATAAAACTTTTGGAGTCGGTGCCAGCCAAAGCATTCTACATTGCACTTCTATTAACTATATTTTTTTTGGCCTTAGCTAACTAGCACCGACTCCAAAAGTTTTATTTTTTACTTTTTGAAGTCGGTTTGATTTTTTTTATAAAATGTTTTTATTTCAGATTTTTTTGTTACATTATGTGCCGTTACTTACACTAAAAATCAGCCCATACACAACAATGATGTCATCTAGGTATACGACTACTTGCCAAAAGGTGATTGATATTTTTCAGGATTATGAAAAAACTACTAGCCAGATCTTCGTAAAAATTATATGGGACCACACATAAACCATTTTCTTCCAGATAAAAAAAGAATTTTAAAAATCTGTTAACATAAAAAAAATACAGTCGACTTGATAACCTCCTCCTTTTTTTGAAGTCGGTTAAAAAGACGACATGAGACTAGTTGTTTTTTTCTAGTATATTTTCTTGTTTAATATTTATCACACATAAATTTGATGATCATTTGTGTTTGTCCTGCGTCTAGTTATTCTATCAATCATAATCATAATCATAATCTTTATTTCCCAGATACGGTATACAATTTATTATGATAAATAATATAAGTTCGGCATATTCTGCCTTAGTTCGGCGTGGAAATAAGTAAATATCTGACATAAAAATAATATTAAACATTAATTATAAACCATTCATTCATACATTAACCATTTTATAAATATTTATGTATAAATTAAATTCAATAATTTAATAATACAATGTCAAAACTTAATAATGTCAAATTAATATAATGTCAAATCTTAAATGTCTTAAATATCATTAACGTCTATTTCAGACGATTTACAGCAGTGCCATATTTGCTTGCTTTTTAATGAAATCAAACAAAGAAGGTTTGTTGTTTTCATCTGTAGGCATGTAATATAACAATTTTGTTTTTTTTTTGTGGTGTATGTTCATCGATTACTTGGACACGGCTGAACCGATTAATGATTAAAACGTTAATACACCAGGCTTGTTGTCAAATCATCAGCCGTTTTTAATGTCCCAGCTGGGGTACTGGCCTTTCTTATAGATGGATAAGGAGAATAAGCTACCCACCACGCGGGAACAATACACAATTGTGAGTTCTCAAATTGGTTTCATTATTGTATAATTTTGAAATTGTTTCAGTAGTATTGAAGTGATCCGATGAATATTTTTTCAATTGTTCGGACTCAAAGATCTAGATAGATAGATTTGTTTCACATTAAAACTTAAATGATTATTATACAAAAAAAACAAACTCATACTAACATATTAAAAGCCCTTCAAGCTGCAGAATAGCTTGCAAAGAGCATAACCTTGTCTAATAACAAAGAATTTATTAAACTCTATGAAATGGTAAGACCCTCCCAAAGTCTCTGTTATTCGAAAAGTATCTTCGCGCATTTGCATGATATTGCGGCTACAAGTAATATTTCGTCCTTTTGTGATTCGAGCGATACAGACAGAAACGGCTGCAATATGCATATACCTCGTTTTGAGCACTGTCAGGACACGACTTGTGTTTGTATAATAATGGGAATATTATTCTTGGACAACGCTATTGGAGGAATATTGTCTTTTTGTTTATTTAATAAACATTTTGAATCTGAACTTTCATACTATTGTTGAGACGCTAAGAGAAATTTAATTTGATTATCAAGGGTGAAGAATACTATATTTTTTGTTTTAGTTTTTAATTTTTCGTAGTCCTAGGAGGTCGAATCTGGTATCTACGGATTCGTCTCGCAAAGGCGGAGGCGGCCTTTTCGAAAATCCCTGCATGCCATCAAAACCTTGTTCAATCGATAGAGTATATATGAACTAACAATAATTATTGAGACAGCACATTTGTAAACCGTATCCACTCCGAAATAAATGCACCTATTCATCACTATTATTTTCTAAATTAGGGTTAAAAAGAACTCAATTTTCGAACTTTATCTGGCTTATAAGAATGGCCGACGATTGTGGAGGGGGCTCCACACTCCCTCCTTTTGGATTTTTTTTCAAATCATCTTGTGCAGAATGAAGTCCTAGTGTGGCTCTAAAATTTAATTAATATCCGTCGATAAAAACGCTACAGCAAACTTCCCCCAGTTTCCCTCTTCATTTCCCCCTAATAAAAAATCGCGTTCGATAAAATTCAAGAAAATCGTGTGCCATTTTTTTGCCAAAATCGGTTGAAAAATGCGGCCTGTAGGCGAGAACAGACAGACAGACAGACAAAAACATTTTTGGCCAATCTCGAATCGCTCGCTAAACACGCTCGATCAATATAATTACTTTAAGAGGCGTACCTATTTGGCCTAGAGTTTTACCTAACCGAACCTATTGAAAAAAATATATTAAGGGCATCTAACTATTCTCAATATCCGTGGTGCATTAAAATGTTATTGTTGGAATAACCATTTAGTTTACGCTACTACCTCCCTCTTTCGACGTAGAAAAAAAAAGCTTTTACCATTGTTTTAATCTAAATTTTAAAATCATAGATTAAAATGAAATGTATTGTGGAGACTCATTTGTTAAAATATAAGAGATTTACAGCCTAATGAAATCAGGCACAAATTACCGCAAAAAGGAGGGCATTCTGAAGAGGGTTAAACGATACTTCACGCCTGGACAGGTTCTTACTCTATACAAAGCTCAAGTCCGATCGTGCATGGAGTATTGTAGCCACCTCTGCGATGGCTCAGCTAAATACCAACGCGCTACTCTCGACTCGTTACGCAGTGTCAGGCGACTTATCGGTGACCATGAGCTGGTTAAAAACCGACATAGTTTGAGTCACCGCAGTGAGGTTGCTTGTCTGTCGGTTTTCTACTGACTTTGGGGAGTGTGCATATTCTCCTTTTTTCCATCGAGATCTGCAGACGTACTGCAGACTACCATCCATACTAGGTTGCCATTCCAAACCTACGCACAGAGCGCTTTAAGTTCTTGTTTATCATACGAACAGCCAAGGAGTGGAATGCCCTTTTTTTTTTCTTTTTTTTTTTTTTTTTTTTTTTTTTTTTTCTTTCCCTCTCGCCGCCGTAAGTCATGGGGGAGGAGTGGAATGCCCTGCCGACGTCTGTTTTCCCGAGCACATACAACCCAAACCTCTTCAAGGTACAAGTGAACAGGCTTCTTCTGGGCGAACTCGCTCCATCTTAGACCTCATCTACGCTCCTCGGCCAGATTGAGGTCAAGAGTAAGCCCATTGAATATGAAAAAAAAGGAAAAGGCTGACTATCTAATGGAAACTAGGTTTATTATCAGTTTCGTTCTGTCATTACTGTCAAATTTTCACACTGTATGACAGCCACAACATCGATGAACTGGAAACTGAAACGATTTTTAGTTAAATAATCAGCCCTCCGGTTCAATTTCACACGTGAACAGTCGATAGGATCTCAATCTTGAGGGCAAATGTATTTATCTGACCCTCGTTAGAAGAACCTCTCCGAAAATAATGACAATCTGCAAGGAACCTTACTGCGGATAATAGAACAATGTAATTAATAGTAGACGAAATTAGTTTGGAAAATAACAAGATAATTGTTGCATCTAGTGATTAAAAAATACGTAGATCATTAAATAAAAAGCGGTTATAAACTCAGCAACTTTTGTTTTGTTATGTTTAAACTGTGTAAAAGAGTGTAAAAGTGCTAAGGATAGGCTCGATTGCGCAATGCCATCACTGTCTGTGAATGTGGTTAAAATTATGTTGCTGAATATTACAGATAGTGACAAAACTTTCAACTAAAATGGTAAAATATCATATTTAGCATTATTTATGCTTGGAATTAGAGAGTCTGATTTTTTTAATGAATAGTCAATGAATTCAGTATATTTAGGTGAACGAAGGTGTACCACAGGCAAGATTAAGTACCCGTGAAATACTTAGGGGAACGAATGTGTACCACGGGCAAGAAAACGTGGTATACCTAGATGAACCACGACCTTGGTCCACGACCGAAGCCCGGTTATTATTGTTATTGTTTATTCTTATCTTCCATTTCACCCTGAATAACTAATTAAACTATTCTATAAAATCAAACAACTGATTTAGGTGTAAAAGGAGCTTTTACACCTAAATCAGTTCAAAATGAATAAGTATTAGGCGCAAATATCCAGTGAATGGCACAGGAAATTAAAAGGACGCGTCCACACGTCTGCCTGTTCCGGAGCTAAATGAAATTCGCTATCGTCCGGCGTCCACATTGTGGCTAATATCCGAATGAAGGTAGTTTCAAAATGGATTTGTGTATGAATAGGGGTTTATCAGTGTTACACTGTATTACTTGACATGGAAACGGTAATGGATTTAAACAAGTTTGACAATTGAATGAAGCTGTTGTTTCTATCAAGTGTAATTTCAATTTATTTTATAAAAAAGTATGAGTGCAATTAGGTCCTAAATGTTCTATGATTTTTATGGAACTCGTTGGTACATCAAAGGACCAATTCACGTGGCCAATTTTCTATTTGTTAGAACGCTAACCGCAAGCTTATAGTTAACATACAATGTTTGTGTGAGTGTGTGTGATTACCCTAAAAGTGATTTAATATCACTTGTTATGTACAACATTTCCATCTATGCAATGTACCACATTTTTTACCAATAAATTATTATCTTATCTTATCTTACGTACATCTTATGTTTTGGCGCGCACTGTTCATTGAAATAAAACAACTTTTACGGATATCAAACGCGCTATATTTCCACGAACTAAGTTGTAATTGTCCGTAATTTTTAGGTTTTTTTTTAGGGGTTTTTTGATTTTCCCGACGTTTCGGCACCTTTACAGCTGCCGTGGTCACGGGATGACTGGCTACTTATAAGTCTACCCTCGAAAAGTTAATTTATTTTCGTTCGGATACGGTTAGACATTTACTATGGCACAAATTATTATTGATTTGATATTTTGATTTAATTGTTATTTTAATTCTTTATTATTAAGAAAAGAGAAAACTAAAGACTCTACTGGCAGTTCACAAATTGGGAGGACCTTCGAAGAAAGAAAACTGCCAAGAAAACTTCGAAAGCGGGCCGACCTCCATCTTTATAAAAAAATATTAAAAATTAGGATATGTTGTCTCCACCTTTACTTTTTTATATTTATTTATCTACAAAAAGAGCTAACCGTATCTTTGGGTCTTGCAGTGCGTGATTTGGGTTGAGACTTTAATTTATGGATAATAGGGTCCCAAGCTGGTGGAATCTTCCACCCATCATCTCTATTGAAGTTTGGGTATTTGGTAATTTCAATAGCCTCACGCAGCATTCTGGGGACAAATTTTTGTTCCCTGGCGAGGATCTGTGGTTTATCAAACCTGATGTAGTTGGTGGGTCCCTCAAAAGCATGTTCACACACTGCAGACTTGTTATCGCGCCTATTTTTCACGTCAGCTACATGTTCTCTAACGCGGGTCCCTATGCTTCTCTTTGTCTGCCCGATGTAGGAGAGCCCACAGTCACAATCCAGTTTGTAGACACCTGCGACTTGAAAGGGTATGTTGCACTTGACTGGTGGTAGGAATTGGTTGATCTTCTTGGGCGGCTTGAAGTAAGTATTAATAGAAGCACGCTTTAGAATTCTCCCAATCTTGTCTGTGACACCTTTCACAAATGGTAAAATGGCAGGTTGACGTTCTACTGTGACTGGTTTGGCGCGGTCTCTGTGACGTCTGCGTGGTACTTGCAACTTGTTGTTTCTCAGTACTTGCTCGACATGTCGAAGCTCCGCAGTCAGGTGTTGCTCGTCACAGATGCCGCGTGCTCTCTGAAACAAAGATTTCCCTACGGTAGCTAACTGTGAAGGATGATGGTGTGAATCACCATTTAGATATCTGTCTGTATGTGTTGCTTTCCGATACACTGTGTGGCTCAAAGTTTGATCAGGATTCCTAATAACAAGTACATCTAGGAAGGCTAGTTTATTGTTTGCCTCTAACTCCATAGTGAATTGGATGTTTGGATGAATAGAGTTAAGATGGATAAGGAAAGCAGAAACACTATCTCTAGATAGTACAGTGAAAGTGTCATCTACGTACCGTTTGTAGAACCGGGGATACACTGGTGCTGAAGCCAGCGCCTTCTCCTCGAAATCCTCCATAAATATGTCGGCGACTATGGGGGATACAGGAGAACCCATTGCTACTCCATCAACTTGTACATAGAATTCATCATTCCACATGAGATAGCCTGATGTTAGGCAGTGTTCAAGTAGGTCCGCATATTCCACAGGCATATTGTTGTTTTCAAGTCTCTTCCTAGTAATATTGATGCAGTCCTGTACTGGTAGACATGTGAATAAGGACTGTACATCAAAGCTGACCATGATTTCATCATCGGCGAGATTTAGGTGTTGTATCGCACTGATGAAGTGGTAAGAATCCTTCACAAATGCTGTTGTGGTGCCTCTTAGTGGTGAGAGGGTTGTCGCTACGTGTCGAGCCAATTTGTAAGTTGGTGAGTCAATTTGGCTGACTATAGGACGCAGTGGAGCATCAGGTTTGTGTATCTTATCTTGCTTACAATTTCTGTAGGTTACCTACTACTAACTACGAACACCTTGTTTTTTAAAAAAGAAAGTCATGAAACAAAATCAAAGCTGTAGTTATAGGTACAAACATGTGCAGAATCGTTGTCTGTGACTTTCCACGAATAATTCATAACTCATGAAAATGAAAGATGTGAATATCATACAAACTTGGATCGCTGTAAATATCTAAATAGAATTTATTTCTGTCTCTGCCACAAGTGTTATGCTGATAGCGAGTTTAAAATGTTGTCGAATGGTTTTTAGACTTCTAAACTCTAAAGTTTAGAAAAGTCTTATAATCCCTCTCTGTCCGTCCGTACGTACGTACGTATGTATGTACGCATCGAGATCTCAGAAACCATAAGAGATAGAGACAAACGGTCAACGGGAATGAGTTTAGGACACCTTGGACATGTGTCAAATGTACTTTTTGTCACGTGGTTTAGAAGTCTATTTTGTGCCTGCTAACTAGCAGGCGCTGCTAACTTGTTTTAACTAGCTTTTTAGTGTTCACATTGTAGCTTAAAGCTGGGGTTCCACTTGAGCTAAGTGAAACACGTTGCTGAGAATGTGTCTGATTTACACTAATTGGATTTATCTAAACATATTGCGAGTAAATCAGACACACCCTTAGAAACGCTTAGCTTAGCTCAAGTGCAACCGTGGTCGATTTTTTACCGAACTACTTAATACTATTTAACACGGTACATCCCTTACGTCCACGCCGATGAAGTCGCAAGCATCTGTTGTTTACATATCATTTATGAGCTTATATAAGGTGTTAATTTATCAAGTGCCGATCGAGCAGGGGCTGTTCAGGTCAACGAAATAGAACACAATTTAAAAAAAAAGTTTTTTTTTAAATCATTTTTCTGATTTCGACCGCCAACTCAAATAGCTAAATCACCCATTTCCTTGGTTAGTTACTTAAAATGAAATTTGTTTTACGTTTGATTTTCCTTATGTCGAATATTTAGTAGGTATCTAATGCTTAAAATATGAAACTTAAAATAAATTCTAACATTAAATAAAAAATAAAAAAAAACTTTATTTGGCCAAATTTGTGTTAGTTATTTCGTTGACCCGAGCAGCCTCTGCTCGATCAGCACTTGATAAATTAACACCTTATATAGTCTGCGAGTCAGTGCACACAGGTTAAGCACGCACGTAGAAAAATTAAATTATAGTAAATGATAATTGAAAATTTATCAAATTATAGCTAATACAATATCTTAAAGAGAGAAAGTATAGAATAATAAACATTTGATAAAATAAGCGCATTTTTGTTTTGAACTTCTAACCAAATGTTTTTCTTTCTTTAACCATAATAACTCTGTCCGGACTAAGTTTAGACACAAACATATCATATTAAGATTTTCAGTTAACATTATTCTGAACCAAAATAGCAAGGTTTGCACGAGAAATGACGCCACTTTGGGAGGCCACCGCTGCTTAACCTACCCATCGAACCGCAGCTGACATTCACGGACCTTTAAGATATCTCTCTGAAGCATTCTACAAGTTATCACCTGAGAGGAACTTGGTCTTGAACATCTGATGGTGGCTCGCGTACTATTATCTTTTGATCTCTTACAAATTGGCATGACCCAAAACCCGCTGCCACCTACAAGTTACACCACACTCTAAAACAAAATCATATTTCATTTTAAATTTATAACCACTTCCATTCCAACTCGTACCGTAAAGTTATAAGAGCTATATTCGCTTGCAGATTGCCTCGACTGGGAAACAAATGTAAAGCTTAGTTTTCCAAGGAACATCGCAATCACTCATCCCTTTGGTGTGTGGCGTGTGAAAGATTAATGAAACGTTATTCTAATTGGAGTTTAATCTAACTCCTTGGTTAGTGGACCTTTTGGTAGTAGCCTATTTGCAAAAAGCTGATAAATCACAAATTTAATTAATTTGTGCTTTGTCAGTTTCAATTAACCTCCCCACCTATACATACCTCGTTGGAGAGTATGGAAATGTCATCATCAGACATTTAACCCACATTTAACGGACTTAAAATCATCATCATCATCAGCCTGTGGACGTCCACTGCTGGACATAGGCCTCTCCTAGCTCACGCCTATTGTAGCGTTCATAGGAGGCTATTAGCTTACTGCTACCACGCTGGCCAGACGGGTTGGTAGAGGGTTTGTTTCAAGTTTTCCTTCTCTCGCACAGGTTTTCAATGCGTCGAGCCTCTTAGTCATCTCTTACGATCTTACATCCCAGGCATGTAAGGGAATTTAATGATTTTTTAATGATTAAATGACGTGGGAAAAAAATCTAATAAAATATTTTCCGAGTGGAAATTCGGAAAATTTGTGTTGTTTATAAGCAACGCTTGTAAAATCTAAAATACCCACATTTTTTTCAATCTTAATATATATAAATCTCCTGTCACGATGTTTGTCCGCGATGGACTCCTAAACTACTTAACCGATTTTAAATTAAATTGGCACACCGTGAGCAATAATATATATAAATCTCCTGTCACGATGTTTGTCCGCGATGGACTCCTAAACTACTTAACCGATTTTAAATTAAATTGGCACACCGTGAGCAATAATATATATAAATCTCCTGTCACGATGTTTGTCCGCGATGGACTCCTAAACTACTTAAACGATTTTAAATTAAATTGGCACACCGTGAGCAGTCTGGTCCAACTTAAGAGATAGGATAGCTTTGATCCCAAAGTTCCCACGGGAACGGGAACCACGCGGGTGAAACCGCGCCCGGCCTCTAATGTTTTTATAAATTATGTGTTGTTCTTATGCGTTGTTTTAAAACGACGGTAACACTTGTTAACAATTAACCCACTTGGGTTAATGTTCCCACTGAGAGAATGGCCCATGACCTACCACACTACTTTATTTTTTATTTGTATTAATAATTTTCCGAGTGTTATGATGGAAAGTAACCTTAAACTAGTTTAAAGTCATTTTAAAATTTGACGACCCTTTACGTACCTAATAAGATAGGGAGAAAAAACTGCTCTTGACGAGTTTCTTGCCGGTTCTTCTTTGACATTCACATACCACCTGAAAAAAAACAAAAGTAAAATAATTCCTGCTTAACAAAAAAATCAAAACCTACTTCAAATAAGTAAAAAATCTAACTTTTGGAGTCGGTGCCAGCCATACTATATTGCACTTCTATTATCTATATTTTTATTTTTCTTGCCTTGCGTGGCACCGACTCCAAGTTTTATTTTTTTAATTTTTGAAGTCGGTTTTAATTTTTTGTTTATTCATAAAAGTTTTTTTTTTATTGTGCCGTTACTTACACTAAAAATCAGCCCATACACAACAATGATGTCATCTAGGTAAACAACTACTTGCCAAAACGTAAATTATATTTTTCAGGATTATGAAAAAACTACTCGCCAAATCTTCGTAAAAATTTAACTATGTCCTTTTAGATAAAAAAAAGAATTATTAAAATCGGTTGATAACTGACGACGTTATATTAAAACATACATAAAATAAAGTCGACTACCAGTGTAATGTGTTATTTTTCTTATGCATGCTGTACTTGCATATAGTAGGGTCAATATAGTAGAAGTTATAAAAAAAACATGCATTGTGTTTTTATAGATTGTATCCGGTTTTGTGAGCCAAATATAAAAAAATCTATATATATCGACTTCAGAAACTCCTCCTTTTTTTGAAGTCGGTTAAAAAAGGGCAGAAGCAGATTATTTCAGAATTTTTATTATTGACGCACTTGTTCGCATGGTGTTTTTTAAAGTCCATCGGGTTCATGGAGCTAGATCATGGTTCCTAAGAAAATTTTGTTTCGTAAGCCAGCATTATATAAAAAAAAAAATCGGCCAAGTGCGAGTCGAACTCGCACATGAAGGGTTTCGACTCTCACACAAGGTTGCCTGGAAGAGATTGCTATGTAGCAATAAGGTCGCCTATTGTGTGTTCCTCTTCTTTATTATTTTCTCTGTATGTGTTTGTTTTTGTATCGTGTACTATAAAGTTTCTACTATTATTATTATTATAATATTAAATACACCTACCCAAAATGCCACTATAATTTTTCGTCTGCAAAAATAACTTTGTTTTTCATAGTGTCTAAATATGTATAAACGTGTATAAATGACAAAGTTATACTGCTAAATATATTTCGTTCAAACTAATTTACGTTGAAAGTTTTTAAAAAGGTCTACAGTATATAATTTTTTTAGATTTTTCACTTTCTTGTTTTAAAAGTTAAAGGGGGGGGGAGCACACATTTTACCACTTTGAAAGTGTATATCATTCAAATGGTTGACTTTGAGAAAAAACTGTTTTAGAAACCTCAATGTAATATTTAAAGACCTATCTATAGATACCCGACACGTATAGGTTTGGAAAAAAATATTTACAGTTTAAGTTCCATGTATGGGGAGCCCCCCCTTAATATATATATTTTTTTATTTTTGTCTAAGAATCGTAAAGCGGTTTACAGAATACATCTACCTACCAAGTTTCAACTGTGTAATCCTCATTGTTTTGGAATAAAGTGGCTGTGACATACATCGGACATGACGAATCTATAAGGGTTTCGTTTTTTGCCATTAGGCTACGAAACTCTAAACAGGAATATTTTACTTACACTTGTATAAATAAATCCATATTCTTTTGCAAATAAAACCCCGTTCATACGCCACTTCCTGTTGTCGTTATGGACAGCAGTTTATTCGTTCTGGATATCGTCCAGCCCATAGCGGATGCCGCCCATCCCGTGTAAAGATCGTCGTAAAGAACCACTGACGATTTCTTCATTTCCACGGATGAAGTATTTGACATCAATAATACTGAGATGAAGCTTTTCTAAGAAGTTTCTTAGTTCTTTGAGAAAATTAGGTTAGTTGTCTAGTCACTAACTGTACCTAAATAAGTTTTTAGCATAGATTTATAATTGACCTGATATTAATAGACCAATTATAAATCTATGGTTTTTAGTTAACAAATGACAAATTTCAACTAACAAATGACATCAAAGGTTACATTTTTTTTTATATGTATGTAAGTACTCATATTAAATCATTGATTGTGTCCAATATAATTATAAGTATTTTACATTTTGGGCATTGAATCAAACAACTTTTAACCACTGTCCACCTTAAATATCAATAGCGTTCCACTGCGTACCTATTTTATTTGGGTGTGTTTCATTTAATATGATTACAAATGAACTAATTTCAATGAATATAACTATAACGTTTAATGTTAACTTGATCTAAATACAATTCCTAGAATAACATTACGTATAATATTCATTAGATATAATATTCTAGCGTGTCGAATTTTCGTACTCACGATGACGTCACGAGCGATGATGTCTAAATGTTATTGACGAGTTCACAGCAAGAAAGCACTGCACAATTAACCATTTTCGGTTCTGAGTGACGCGTGTTTTCATGGCAATGGACTCAAACAGACTTAGGTCGTAAAACTTTGACCGTGGATTAAACTTTTGACACGCAAGGTAGGTAGCTCTATCTCGATATGGGTCTGTGAATCGTTGGGCATCTAAGCTAGATACTTTGTTTCCATAGTTATTTCGTACTTCATTGAACCAGGGTTAAATCTAACCACTAAGTCTGAAGACAAAATGTCCAAAATCCTTAGCATACATTACCTATAGAGACTATATACTAACAACTAATTACCATGTCCTCGCATAATCACAGAGTTACCAATATGCAAATATGTAAACGTATGCAAAACAGCCTTAGCCTCAGAATACGTTAGCCAATCCGAATGGCCGTAAACGCAGATGGCTTATCAAAGTTACTGACGATTCTGACTAACTTAGTATTAGCATACATACGGACTATCAAGTTGATGATTCATGCTGATGAGATTCTGTTCAACCTTTAAGTGCTACTTAAAAAATCGACTCGGCCAAAAGTTATTCTCAGACAGGACTCGAACCTTAGGTATCCGGCCCACTGCTCTAACCGCTGAGCTACCGAGCCTTGCGACCAAATTTTCTAATACGTTTTACATTCTTTAATCCTCCTGTAGGCCAGCGTTGTTACATCAATGCGAGGAATATCCTTGTATTTAAAATATACATTTTTACAAATGTTTAACGATCAATTAAGAAGCAACAGCCATTTAATTTATGATTTTTGAGTTTTTTGCATTGCCAGTGCTATTTTTGTACTTATGATATATTATTAATAGAAAAATATTAGAATAAAATCTACTCTATAAAAAAACTATCAAAAGTATAAAAATAGTACCTATTGAAAAATAAAAAAAAACTTAAAAATCATTATACTAGGTTACTTATTTCTGCTTAGACCCTTTCTTTCTAAAACAGATCTTTGATCCAATAACCTTATTTTCATACAACTGTTAACCCATCATTATTACATATCCATCATATATGTTTATGATAAATTTTAAATAAAAAAATATTGAAATAAATCAACTTGGCCACAAGTGAGTTCTCAGATGAGACCCACGACCTTTGGAAATCCGGTCCAATGCTCTAACCACTGATCTACAGAGAGTTGCTCTATCAGAGGTAAAAATAACATTGAAAAATGCAAAAATAAAAAAATCATGAATCATTTATTTTTCTTTTGTTTACCGAAAAATGCTTTCTGGCTGCCCTTATTAAGAAAGCTATTACAATTTTATAATTCAGGATCAGTCCGCCAAACATGATAAATTTCCATAACAGTAAGTGCCTGTTCACATGTACGGCGACCGCGCAGTGTAAGCCCGCATGCCCAGCGACCACAGACCTATATAGACGAAAAGAGCGCTTCAAACTGTATGAACCTAGAGTGTCGAATTTTTCGTACCTATGATGACGTCAAGATTTAGTGATGTGGAAATGTTATTGACGAGCTCTTGCATGAAAGAACTGCACAATTAACCAGTTTCGTTACTGAGTGACGCCTGTTTTCCTGGCAATGGTCTCAAGCGGATTGATTTAGGTCGTAAAACTTTGACCGTGGAACAAATTTTTGACACATGACGTGACCGTCTGTGTGACAATACAAAGTACTTTCAAAATTTCTCGAACATGCCACATTCGTCACTTAGTGCACCATAGGAACCCGAACTCTTTTGTTTACCCAAACAAGATCAAACCTCTGAAAATCAATAACAACTTTTAGGCTCAATAAAAAATACTACACAGAATCGAATGGCGGCATTAAAAATTTATGTTATTTCGTTTGCAACCCCTTGTTTTTCCAAGGAAATTGCTATGATCCCCCCGGAAAATGTACGGTCAACAGCAACCACGGTATATACAAATTGCCAAATTTATACAGATAAATCTGAACTTAACGGCATATGTCTTACAGTACAAAGTAGATCGAAGAAATTTGACAGATATGTAAAGCCGTAGCTGTGTTGTCTGTACCTACTCGGACGCATTAAGCAAACTTTCCTTTACAGATAAATATCGCTTTCGTAATAAAGTGATGCATTATTAAATTTCCAACGTTTGATGTGAAAAAAATACCGTTTCTGATGATTCAATTTGTAAGGGGACTTAGTTCTGTTTATTTTTCTAAGCTTTTTTTATATATTTTAATGTTGTTATTCGTCGGTTAATATTTGAATCTGAAAGAATGAAATACATATTATAAAATAAAATGTTAAATTATTAAATGTTTGTTACTCATTTAGATTTCTTAAAACGGCTAATAAAGGCATACAGATAATGCATGATCTGAATAAAGACATGAGAAAACATATAAGATCAAAAACTTCCAAAAATGTAGTCCTGAGATTTTTTAATATTATTCATCATTTTCATTTCAGCCGCACGATACTTACCTGCTGGGTAATAGCATTATGTTTTTGTTTTTTATTTACCATTTTTATTTTAATATTTGACCCGCAGACTAACTATTTAATAAAAAATCAGTAAGAAACTGAAACGAGTTTTAGTGGGATGATCAGCTATCCTATACTATTTTAACCGCCTCTGTGGTCTAGTGGTACAACCACCGGTATCAGACCCAGGGGTCCCGGGTTCGATTCCCAGCGGGGGTACATATTGTATTCGGTTTGGTTAGTGGTAGGGCTTGTTCTAAATCCGCCTGGCTAGCTACCACCATCTTAACTAAGTCTGACGCCATAACAACAATGTTTTCAGCATTGTTGTGTTCCGGCAGTTAGAGATAAGATAGCCAGTTCCTCAATGATTGAGGATTTCGAGAGAGGCTCGCTTCCATCTTCAGCCTTATCAATATTTAACATCAGGTATGATGAACGATAAGAGTCTCCGCGTCGTTCATTAAAATAAAAACTATATTTGTAGTCCTTAATATATATCTAGGGGTCAACCGCCATCCTTAGCGCAGTATTGTTTCAATCTTACCATACTACGAATCTTTTAAAGTAAGCTTGTTTTTTGACGGAAGTTTTGTGACGTCTTCGATCAATCATCGCCTCCAAAGTGTGAAGTGTGTCAAAATGTGACAACTTCAATAAAAACAAAACGTTCTTATGACATGATGGTTTCTATTGGATGATGGTAGGCCCGATGGTGTAAAAAAAAAAGTAAATATTAATAATAAGTAATAACGGGATACCGTCAGAGCTACATGAGACAAGTTGCTTTTTTCTAGTATAATATTTTCTTATTTAATATTTATCACAAAAATATCATTGTAAAATTCAATGTTAAATAGTTATAAAAACTAGTTATTAGTACTTAAATATTCAATTATTTAAAATGTATGTGAATAAATGTAATAATCGTAATTTCACATTAAGATAAAATAGACCACTAAAAAGTTAGTTTTATACTGACCCTACACCTACACCACTAGGTATAATAAAATCTTATTGCGTTTTATAACACTTTTAAATAAATACCAATATAATCTAACGCTTACAACAATAACAATTTATTAAAATGCTTGACTAAAACGCTCCAAAAGTACAGACGTGCACATTTATCTCATCCTGGGCCATTAGATCCATTAGGGTTCCGTTTGTGAAGAATTCAAACGGCTATTCAAAACAACAGTGGTGCCATGCACAGTTAACAGTAAAACAGATAATAAATATCCTCATACGCATTAAACAAAGTTTTTTCTTACTCTCTTAAAATATGAGGTCCGTGATTTAGAGCTCCTTTGGGGAAGCCAGCATCTTCTCAGTCATAAGCTGAGAAGATGAACAAATTGAGGCACGGAATGTAAAATTTATGTATTATTTAGTTTTATTATGATTATGAATTATTTTCCTAATCCATCAGTAGTACATTAAAATAGCTGGTGGGATGGCGGGAATATAAGTGGACTGCATAGCGAATTGCGGGGCGGTTTGCGATTTGTGGTTCAGAAAAAAAATGATGTGGACCTTAGATATTATGGAGAGGGAAGGGGACTCACCGAGCGCGGTTCGATTCAGCTTCTGGAGTATCTTGCCTTCAGCTGCACTTCGGGGTAGGAAGGAAGTAAGGAACCACATCATGAAGCGCGCAAAAAAAATAGAGAAGCCGGAAATGGCGTAAACAGCTTGTGATGATTATAATATTATGATATTTCCTATTTTTTATATAATTTAATTGTAATTATTTTTGGTACTTATAAGTCAATGAAAAGTATCTTATTCAAAATAGTACAGTAACGTTTTCAATTAAATTTGTATTTTTCGCTTTTGCACTCCCATGAGTAACATTACCCTATTAATATCAAAATACTCTACTGCTTTGTCAATTACTGGGGCTGTGATTTTAGTTTTATGACTCTCATTTGTAAATAAGTGCTCCTTTCAAGAATTTTATTGATGCATTTTAAGTTGCTTCTTATTGATTATTTTTGTTCATGTTTTCTTATAAATTGCTAGTTTTAAATTTTTAATCGATATGATAAAAATGTTCTCGTAATTTAAAAAAGTTTTTAAAACAAGTTGCCCTAATAAAGTCATTAGTAACATGTTTATGTTTGCGTAACGAACATTAGAGAATTAATAAAGTAATAATAATTTATTACTCTCGTATTAAAAAGATAATTAAGGTGATGGGTTATAATGTGGAGCAGCAGATTACACTGTGCAAATCACATCAAACTTTTTTATCATCACTGACAAACTCATTGAAAATAATTTACATTGTATAGAAAAATAGAGTTTTAGATGAAGTTGAGGCATTAGTTAACTATATTTTAGTGAGATAGGGTTACGGTCGGAGCCTATTTTTCAGTCCATATTGGAAATAGTTGGAAGTAACTGAAATATGCCTATCTTTAATATCTACAGATAACTAGGAGTAGTTGATTGAAATATTTTGGTTAAAGTCATTTGTAAAGGTACCTAAAATAGTATTTTTGTACGACGAAAAGATGCTATCTCTTGATCTCTGTAGATGCTATTTTTTTATAAGTGGTTTTTTTATTTATTTTAAGTTGGAACGAACCTACTTCTTACTTTATAACTGAAACGGATACGATATGAAACTGATACGTTATAAAAATTTCCGGCTTCTATCACCTAATTAAATCATAAAAGCTATAAAACAGTCAAGTGAAATTTCATATTAAACGTTAAAATATGCGTCACCTCAAAGCTAAATCTAAGAGCGATAAATCCAAAGAAGCTTACGCTATTAGAATTAACGGTTATTCAAAAATAGACATTCAACTTATTACGCCAAAGAAATGACAACACGGCATACAAACACATGCCGTCACTCATACTTTTACAGACACAGTAACATTTACATTTACAGAGAACCTTATGACAATACCATAAAGGTTATTTTCAATACTTTTCCTAGCGTTAAAAACATTGTCAATGAAAATACAACTTAATGTCACATCGTCATCCGCAGATTATGCAAAGTAGCAAACAATATTTTTTTCCATTATCATAATAAGCATGGAGTTTGATGAAATGAATCGACGTGGGAAAGTCTAACATACACACTGCACAGTTATTTGGTCATTTGCCAAGCAATTTTAGACCTAATAGGGTGACAATAGGGAGTTAGTGGTTTTAGATTTTTGATGCGGGCTTGTTCGTTGACTTACATGTGTCAGGTTACGGAGGTATCGCGTTGCTTCTGTCCTTTCTTTGTTTTGGTACAAAGGGGGATTGTGGGGGATTCGCTGTAACTAAATAAGCTTAAAGACTTTTAGTTCATTATGATGTGAGTCAGTTTTGTATACGTGCGAAGACGGGGTAGCCGATATTGTATATTTGACATCACTGTTTAGCAATACGAAGCAAAGTAATGTTTTATGAAATACTGGCGGATCCTCGCGGTTTTACCCGCTTGGTGCCCGTTCCCGTGGGAATATCGGGATAAAATATAGCATATGTCAGTCGGAAGAAATGTAGCTTTCTAATGGTCTAAGCATTTTCTAAATCGGTCCAGTAGTTCCTGAGATTAGCGCGTTCAAACAAACAAACTCTTCAGCTTTAAAATATTAAAGTATAGTTGAAATACTTATAAAAAAATACTCTGCGTATCATATTTTTTCATAAATTAGTACTTAACTACTAATCAGATTCTCTATATCAGCTTCCAATAATGTGTACCTAGTGATGAAACAAAATGTGTTATATCTTAAGACGCTTTTAGTAAGAATAACTAATTAGTACACGTTGTATGAAGTTAAATTAAAACTAAATGCCGCATCTCGCCGGTCTGTCTGTCCGTCTGGCCGTTTGTCAGCTCAAATGTTGCATGTCTACTTAGAAATACACTCGCCAGAATAACTGTTTGACATTTTGAAAGAAAACACTTTTATTTGTGACTCTATGTTTAGGAGCTTTTGTACGTTCTTAATAAGTTATACTGGATTGCGACAACAATAAAAATATGCTGTTTTTATAAATTATATTTAGATGCTGGCATTTTGTCTGAAACTTAATAATTAGATGTATTAAGTAAATATTTGTATTTCAATTGAATATATACCTATGTTGATAGCAGAAAAATCACATCGTTATGTATTATTGCATTTAATAGTTATGTGTTATGCAAGGCTGGAAAGTTGGTTATTTACCGGCGAGTTACCTCTATTGAAAGCTGAGCAAGTGAAGGATTCTAGGATTGAAAACATAAAGTTTAATCTAAATATACCTCTCGTTGTTTTAATGATATTAAAACTAAAATAATAAAAAAGGGAGTATTATAGTTAATTCAATGTTATTTAAAGTATGAATATATTGTTACTTAATAATAAGAATAAAAAGATTCCGTAAATGTTGACACTGACATATACAAGACAAAGACAATTTAAAAATAAATATTTATGTCACAGTCCGAAATCCAATTATAGGTTGTGAAATCTCACCCAGCCTAATATAAAATTCTTATAACAAATAGTTTAATCTTATTGTTATTGTTTTTATGATTCAATGAACTAAAATAATATAATAAAAACAAAACGGAGTATTATAAATAATTTAAAGCTATTTAAAATAAGAATTAAATATAACAAAAAAGTCAATAGTCCGATTCGGAACGCATTATGACATATTTTTAGGTAAGTATTAAATTAAAAAAGCACTTTGCCACGCTAGGCTGCAAAAAGCGATTTTCTACGCCTAAACTGATTGACAAAACCTCCTTTTCAGAGCGTGTGAGGTGAAAAGTGAATTTTAATACCACAAATACAGATATTTAGCAAATGGATCTTTCTAAACGTACGTGACAAAATCATTTTTGCTAAAATACCTACTATTTTATCCACAACACAATACTCTTTATCCACAGCACAACAAGTAGTTCTGTGCCACATTTTCTTTAAGGCGCTATACGACACCGAAATAACAATGAAAAAACGACGTGCGCGAGAGCGAGACGTAAATAACTATAGCGATTAAAGTGAAATTGAAACTGCACGATCCTAAATATTATTGGTGTACACAATTAAACCAATTTCCAACAATAATATTTAACCTCATTTGAGAATAATCTTGAATTTTCGTATTTTTTAGGAGTCGTTTCGAAAAGAAAAATTGTCGAGACAAAATTATAAAATGGTGTTTCTGAAACTGTACAAATCTAGATAAAGCTATGAAGAAATATATATCTTAATATCAGATTTGTAACATCTCTAACCGCCCTATAGTTTTATAACAAATAGTACCTACTCTTTCCGTAGAGCGTTTTAATTATTTGGTCATTGTTTTTTGTAGCTATTTTCCGTTTAACACAAGTTTAAGTCTGATCTCAGGTGAACCTTTAAAGTTTTCCTATCGACTGTCCCAACTCAAATTCACATTTGGAAAAGCACCAATAATTTATTGTTTTAAAATCTAATTCTGAGTGGCAGTGGCGCGGCGCGTCGCGTTCATTCGTCCGTCATCCCTTATAATTGGCGTTGCAATGTAACGGCGATAGTGATATTGCTTTGAGCGATATGTCCTCATCCTTGAAGTTGTTATCTAAATATCGATTATGTGGATATTGATAGGTTTGGCAACCAAACAGCTGGTATTACGTAAAAAAAACCGGCCAAGTGCGAGTCGGACTCGCGCACCGAGGGTTTCGTACAAACCTGTAGGTATATAAGTAAAAATTCACCCATCACGGCAATCGAGTTATAGTTATAGTATTTTTATTGCAAAATGAAATTAAAAAATTTCAATAATATTTTTTATAATAATAAAAAATATTATTGAATTTTTTTAATTTAAATTAAACTAAAAATTTACTGTTTTCGCAATTTTTCCTTTATCTGTACTATAAGACGTTACTTCGTACCAAATTTCAAGATGCTAAGTTCACGGGAAGTACCCTGTAGGTTTTGATTCCCATGCGAGTTTCAAAAAATTGCGGAAATTTGCGGCATAAACGGCTGTATCTTTTGATTGCTTTGGCTTAGAAGTTTGATTTTTTCACAGCTCCAAGGGACAGTAGACCTGAGTATTAGATATAAATTTCAGTTTGATACCTCCACGCGTTAGGGTTACGTTTTTTCTTTTTGAGGTACGGAACCCTAAAAACAGCTGATTAACTCATTGATGTGTTATTTTGACTTCCTCGACGTTTCGCCACTTTTTCAATGGCGGCGGTCATGATTTGATTCGCAAAAGTTGTTTTATTCAATTAGCAATATTCACGAAACTCAGATATGACTTATTTGGCTCAACACTGAATCTACAGTGCTATTTGTCTCTTGGCACAAGTATCATAATACTTAAAAGGAGATTTCAGTATAATATGTTTTTGTAAAAAAATATAAGTTACTGAATAAATATTTTGGATTTGGAATCAATAGTTTCCAAAAACTTACCTTTTGGAAAACATGTCAAATCTATGATTTTTGTTATTTTTGCATTTTTTAATGCTATTTTTATACTTATGGTAAATTTTAAATAGAAAAATATTGGAAAAAATTAACTCGGCCACAAGTGAATTTTCAGACGTGAATCGAACCCGCGACCTTTGGAAATCCACTCATTCACTTGTGGCCGAGTTAATTTTTCCAATATTTTTCTATTTAAAATTTACCAGTATAAAAATAGCATTGAAAAATGCAAAAATTACAAAAATCATAAATTATTGGCAGTTGCATCTTAATCGATCGTTAAACACCTGAAAAGATGTTTCTTTCGAATGCAAGGATATTCCTAGCATTGATGTGACAACGCTGGCCTACAGCGTATTAAAAATATAAAAGTATTGGAGAATTTCGACGGTGGTTCGCAAGTCTCGGTAGCTCAGCGGTTAGAGCATTGGATCGGATTTCCAAAGGTCGCGGGTTCGATTCCCGTCTGAGAATTCACTTATGGCCGAGTTAATTTTTTCCAATATTTTTCTATTTAAAATTTACCATAAATGTCAAATCTAATCCCGAATGGCAGTGGCGCGACGCGTCACGTGCATTCGTCCTTCGTCCCTTATAAAATTGGCGATGCACTTGACGAAAGCGATATCGCACGAAGTAATAATGTCCTGCATCCTAGCCATCAACTGAAGTTATGTATCAATAGCTCTGGCAACCAAAAACGTAGAAAAAAAACTACTCTTACGGATAAAAACGCACAACTCTTTTAGGTGTTTCTACTATTAAGTATTCTGTGGTGTGGCATGAGTATGTGAAAATTCGTCACAGGTCACAAAGCAAATAAATTTTTAAAATGCAGATGTACCGGAATTATTGCAATTTCAAATGCAACATATGGCTGGTATATGATAACTCATTTACTAGTTGTTGTTTCATGTTTTTCTTTTGGATTTCCTGAAGTTTCGCCACCTTGCCATGGTCAATAATTTATTGTTCCTATAAATCAATTTGGAAATGCGTGCAAAAAAAACGCTTGTTTACTTTTTACGTAAAAAGGAACTGTACAATAGTCACTGAACCTGAACAGATTAATTTAATGTTCTAACACCAATCCGCATTACGCGTGATGGGTCATTCATGGCCCATGCTCTTTATCCATTTAAAGCGGGCCAACCATCATCTAGTAAAAACTATCATGTCATAAGAACATTTTGTTTGCGTTTTGTTTTTATTGAAGTTGTCACATTTTTACACACTTCACACTTTGGAGGCGATGATTGAGTGATGGACATGGGAGTAATAAGTACTGCATATTACTTACTTTCATGGTGAAGACGTACAAAACTTCGACAAGACGTCAGAAACAAAGCCTATAAGACACTCGTAGTTCGATATAGTACGGTAAGATTGAAACCATACTGCTAAGAGATGGCCCCAAGAAGGCCAGTGTCCCAACAGTGGGGAAATCATCCGCATCCTTGCATTGGGCCGGATTCCCAAGGATGCGGATTCGAATCCCGTCAGGGCGACATGAGACTAGTTGCTTTTTTCTGGTATATTTTCTTGTATAATATTTATCACTTAAAAATAGCATTGTAAAATGCAAAATTAAAAAGTTATAATCATAATGGCTGTTGATGATGATTTCTCTTCACCTTTCAAAAGCTTGAACTATTATTGTTCCTAATTGCGTGGCAGATCGGCAGCGTGTGTTCGCATTTGTCTGTCGTCCCCTATAATTGACGTCACTCCTGCGCAATGGTGCGTTTGAAGACCGACTGACGTTTCCGACGTTTGTTTTTAACCAACTTCAAAAATAAGAAGCCGAGGAGTATATTTTAAAGTAGATCTGTTTAAAAGGAATAGGCGAAAAACACATGTATCCGTAGAAGTGATTATTTGAAAAAAAAAAGTAAAAGTGGCATTATTACCCACTTACACGCGTAGCAAGGCGGGAGCTAGTTCAAAATACTGATGGGTGACAGGACAGATTTCCTAATATTTGACCAGAAAACAGAGCAGTAACTGATGCAAACATTGTTTCTTTTTTATCCAACGTCGACAAGTTGGCCGCTTTTCATTTCTAGTATTTTTTCTAGTGTCTATATTTTTTTTTTAATTTCAAATAGGTAAGTACTTTTAAAAATATCATTCTGTTCTTCTACGTCACAAACGAGGTTGGTCTGGTGCGAAATCAACCAATAAAAAGAGATTGGGCGAAAGTTCCCTTATAATTACTTTACTTTTTGGGCGAAAGTGTTCTATGAACCAATAGCGAAATTGTTGTATTTTTTCAGTGGTGATTTTCTAAGTTTTTTAAGTAGGTACAAAATATACGTACATCTTATGTTTTGGCGCGCACTGTTCATTGAAATAAAACAACTTTTACGGATATCAAAAACATCCCGTGACCACGGCAGCTGTAAAGGTGCCGAAACGTCGGGAAAATCAAAAAACCCCTAAAAACCAAAAAATACGGACAATTACAACTTAGTTCGTGGAAATATAGCGCGTTTGATATCCGTAAAAGTTGTTTTATTTCAAGGTACAAAATATTCAAATACTGGTTCTTTAATATAAAGCGATAAATAGTTGATGCCGATTTTGGTACCCCAATAAAACTTGTCAAAAACTCCGTTCAAAAAATAAGTAAAACACAATTGGCCAATTATTCCGTCTCCCCGTCTCTCGCATTTTCTTTATAATTAACTTTAATTAAATCCGTATCGCCAGAGAAAAGTTAGGAGAAAGTTTTTTCTTCCCTGTTAATTAAAAATCTCGACTATTGTTGGATTAAAAATGTAAGCAACAATGTTTGTGACAGTCTTGCTTGCTTAGTTGCTGATGCAAATTACTACTGAAGTTGTTTATGATAAATTTGAAAAAATCAACTCGGCCACAAATGATCTCCCAAATTCAATTCCTTTTGAAAACGTACTCTTTGCAGACGACGTAACCATAGTAATGCCTTGCACTGTTATAGACTAACTCAAATATGATTTAAACACAATATTAGACCATACAATCCAGCTTCTTCATGTTTCTAGGGCCTTCGCTTTATAATAGATTTAATGCCATATTTGGTATTTATTCTATTAATTATCACAGCACAAGGCATTCTGTATGCAGCTCTTCAAAAAATGTCCTACGAAGACACAGAGAAATTATTACTTGTGATTAAATGATAAAAAGTTTTTAGTACGTACATATGATATTTATTTTAATAAGTTAGGTGTATTATTTATATAGTATTATGTTTGTTTGTCATGATCTTGTTAATTAATGATATTGTATTTGGTTGTTTAATTTAAGTATAATGTAAGTCCTTTTTGCCTGAAACACAGGGTATTCCTAGTTCAGGATAATTATATAATTATAGATTTTGGTAAAAATTCTAGGCTATAAGTTTTTAACACTGTAATGTTTTGATTATTGAATAAATTATTTATTTATTAATATATAATGGCTCGATTGAAACAACCTACAGTTGAATTTAAAAAAATTGTTCTACAAAAAAAGTGTATCAGAATACTTACCAACATAGAACAATACCGACTCCTGTAGACCATACTTCAAAAAACTTAATATACTGTGTTTATATATCTTCGAGGCCTGTAAATTCATTAGGAAACACCCGGCATTATACACGCCACATACACTAATAAGACGGAATAACCGATACCATAATAAACTATCTTTCTCAAGTTATTTAAGTTAAGTAATAAATACACAATCATGAAAAAAAATATAGTATGTACGAGTTTTCAAGACAAAAACTTTATTTTATGATTTTGTAATTTTTGCATTTTTCAATGCTATTTTTATACTTATGATAAATTTTAAATAGAAAAATATTGGAAAAAATCAACTCGGCCACAAGTAAATTCTCAGATGTTTTTGAATTGAATTCTCAGCCGGATTTCCAAAGGTCGTGGGTGGAGTCCCATCTGCGAATTCACTTACAATCCTGTTATATTTAAAGTTCGAATAAATAGGCTTTTTCTAGGCAAACTCGCTGCATCTCCGGGCTCTTAATCGAACAATTGAGGACGAGGCCAAGAGTAAGCTTATTTAATTTGCTGACACATTTCTTATGTGAATCGCTAAGGAATGGAACGCGCTGCCTGTTCATGTGTTCCCCGATTCCTACAACCTTGGCCTCTTTAAGGCGAGAGTGAATAGGCATTTCCTGGGCAAGCATGCAACACCAATGTTGTTGTTTCTATTAAAGCTGATAAGTTTCTTGCGGCCGTTCTTCTTATCAGTTAAAAGATGTCCTGAATGGCTGGTAGGGAAAAAAAATTTTGGACTATTCGAAAGTACTTATCTATAAGTCTATTTGAATAAAAATCTTTGACTTTGACTTTAGACCACATCCTGTTTATTAAGCTCGATGGTGGTCAAATGCTTGCCCAGTTATTATAAAAAAAGTCTTTAAAAATAATGTTTTTATACCTCTTCACACGAATTCCAATTAAATCGTTTCAAGAAGTAAAAATCAAGAAAAAAGCTTTGAAAAAATAAGTAGTCATTTAGTTTATTTTTTCAGTGGCTTTCTCAGCAGCAATTTAAACATCGCCTATTGAAACAGAAAATTCAAACCTATAAATTAATAAACATATCAATATAACGCTTTGTTTCCACCTGCCTTTTCATGGTTTTCACATTACACATTGTATTACAGTCCACAAAAACCATTTATCGAACAAGATAAGTAGAAACCGATGTTTACCGCACACAAAGCTGGCAAACATCTTGGTACATTTCAATAGAAAACTGAAAGAACTAAATCATACAGAACGCTTGAATGAGACTCGTAGACATTTCTAATAGCCCTTAAGTCCTTTCGAGTGAGGCAAACAGTTTTACGCCATTGTCCACTTCACTCGACATTGTTATACTCGAAACAACATTCGTTTTACTGTCAAATTAAATAATAATGAATCTTAAATCTACACCAATAAAGCATAAAGCGACTGCGCGAAATATGTCCGTGCCGTCACCATAGCAACGAATATTGACGAAAAAAGTGTGGCCAGTGCAATTTCGCCATTATGATGCTTATCAAAAGGTCTATATGCAATCGACTAGGGGAGCCAGTGAAATAGCATTTTCTATTGAAATCGTGAAATATTTCTGCTGCAATTGAAATCTCATATTTTGTTGGACAACGTATCAGTCCGGAAATGCCAAGGCTTCACGTTGAAAAGCAAATTCTTGAAAATATTTCTGTTAAATGGCTGCGAGTGAGGAGTAATAATGGAGGCTTTCGATAAATATTTAAATTTTGGTTATTCCTGTAATGCATTGCAAATTTAAATGTACTGAGTTACGAGCAGTGATTGTCTTGATTTACTCATAAGATCTATTTATTTAAAAATGAGGATGTTACACTAAACTGGATACAATACTTATAATAAATAATACTTACTTGAAATTATAAATTTAAATTTTATTTTAAAAATTAAATACAGATATTACATCCCATGCTTAGAAAATCGCAGGTATTTTGTATAAGTAACGAATATCCTAAAAAGTCATTTTCTTACACAATACATTTTAAGTTAAATCAGAACATATTTAATTTCCACTAAACTTAATGACTCATTTTTTTTAATAAACCATCGGATAAGTTTTAACAGTCTGTATTTGTATACCCAAATGTATTTAATACTTAGTAAGCTGTGTAGTGTCGGCTTAGAATAGCACTACCCCCTCACATCCCGTGGGTGTCGTAAAAGGCGACTAAGGGACTCAGCCTTCAGGAGACGGGCAGCAGCGTCTCCTACAAACTTGACCATACTGCGATCGCCAACCCGCCTGCCAAGTGTGGCGATTATGGCAAACCCTCCACTTTCGGGGGAGGCCTATATCCAGCAGTGGGTGTTATGTGGCTGAGACGATGACGACGACTGATCTGACAGAGTCTGATTTTATTATTAACGTTTACGTAAGTACCTATTGAAAGTTATTTATACTTAAATTCCTACCTTGTTAAAATTCAAATGACTTTATTTAGACCGGTTTTTATTTTGAATTCTGTTGTCTTTAAAGTTAGTTTATCACTTATGGTAAATTTTAAATAGAAAAATATTGGAAAAATTAACTCGGCCACAAATGAATTCTCAGACGGGAATTGAACCCGCGACCTTTGGAAATCCGGTCCAATGCTCTAACAGCTGAGCTACCGAGACTTAACTTCACTTGTGGCCGAGTTAATTTTTTCCAATATTTTTCTATTTAAAATTTACCATAAGTATAAAAATATCATTGAAAAATGCAAAAATTAAAAAAAATCATAAACTTAGTATATCACGTTAGTACTTCCGTAGTTTTCTTTAATACCATGCCGCAAATAAAGCTAATATACAAGTGGATAGTAAATCTTGAAGTTTTAATACTTTTGTGCGAGTGTGATGCGAATAAATCGCGGCCGCGACAACCAGCTGAATTGTGCGACGGCTAGGCGCGCGCGACCTTACGGAGACCGCACACTACACGGACGATTTTTTAAACAAGAGACGAACAATTACAAGAACAAAAAGTATTAATTAGGTGACGGAAAAGTGACATTAAACACAGGAACAAAAACTATGTGTTAAAACATGAATTTTATTCTGATTTGACCAAAACGGTATCTTAGGTAGGAATTAAAATCATACGTACATCTTATGTTTTGGCGCGCACTGTTCATTGAAATAAAATAACTTTTACGGATATCAAACGCGCTATATTTTCATGAACTAAGATGTAAATTGTCTGTATTTTTAGGTTTTTTAGGGGTTTTTTGATTTTCCCGACGTTTCGGCACCTTTACAGCTGCCGTGGTCACGGGATGACTGCTCTAAAAATCCTAAAAATACGGACAATTTACACCTTAGTTTGTGAAAATATAGCGCGTTTGATATCAATTAAAATCATGTTTCGCAATGCGGGTAAATCCGAAAACCAACAAAGGAAGAAGAAGAAGTATATAAACATCACTCTCATAGACACCCCAACGACGAGCGACGCCACTTCTCTCATGCTGGATTGGGAATGAAAGAAAATCATAGAACGTGCCAGCTGGATTTGGATATACCATTTCAAAAACTAATACATATAGGCGATGATTGGCAGCCTGTCATTATTGTTTCCGGACGACATCTTAGACCCAAACAATACGTCGTTGTGTGTGGTTTCAATGATATAATTATGATTCTGTAAATCTTTGTTCCTAATCGTTTTTACTAAAACTACGATATGAAACAATATAGTAAATAGAAATAAATCATCGTCTCGTGTGAATGCCCCATTACGTTGAAATATCTGTGCCCGATATTTTGTTCGGAGTTTCTCTTCGATAACTCTCGTGCCCCATAAATCCTTCATGTTTCCAGGAACTTTGTATTCTGTTACGTCAGAACAATTATTTTCAACCTAGATTTATTAGTAACGTGCTCATTTTAGTCTAAATATTTGAAACTTGGTCTAGATACATGGGGAAAGTTTTCATTGAAATTTATTAATAACAAGTGGCTGCATCACCGCGTCACGCAAACCCAATGGAATCCTAACTTTTTATTTTAATAACTCGTCATCTCAGCCACATGACACCCCACTGCTGGGTATATGCCTCCCCCAAGGATCTCCACGACGATCGGTCCTGCGCTGCCCGCATCCAGCGGTTTTCGCGACCTTCACCAGATCGTCGGTCCACCTTGTCGGGGGCCTACCCACGGAGCGTCGTCCGGTGCTCGGTCGCCATTCCAGAACCTTTCCGCCCCAACGGCCATCAGTTCTTCTCGCTATGTTTCCCGCCCACTGCCACTTTAGCTGAGCAATCCTTCAAGCGAATGTCAGTAACTTTACTTCTCTTTTAATAACTATTTATTAAGAAAAACATATAATACATCGTTGAGGTGTAGCTGTAAAATTGTTTTGTACATTATAACTTTTAATTATGCATTTGAATTGCTATTTTTTTTTATAAATATTTAACAAGAAAATATACTAGAAAAAGCAACTTGTCTCATGTCGCTGCTCCCAGAATCCTTAAACACTAAGCAACTAATGAATTTTAATTGATTAATGAACGAATGAATTAAGCAACTATTACTTTTTTTTATGAACGACGGCGAGGCTCTTAGCCTTCATCATACCTGATGTTAAGTATTGATAAGGCTAAAGATGGAAGCGAGCCTCTCCCGGAATCCTCAGACACTGAGGAACTGGCTATCTTATCTCTAACTGCCGGAACACAACAATGCTGAAAACATTGTTATTATGGCGTCAGACTTAGATAAGATTGTGGTAGCTAGCCAGGCGGACTAACAACAAGTCCTACCGCCAACCAAACCGAATACAATATGTACCCCCGCTGGGAATCGAACCCGGGACCCCTGGGTCTGATACCGGTGGTTGTACCACTAGACCACAGAGGCGGTTAAAATATTATTATGCATATTATTATTACAATTAAGCAATATGTGCCGATTCATCTTCCCCAAATAGACGAATGCCCTAGGCCCTTAGCCAAAGTAACAATTAAAAAACGATAACGAAGTTCGAAAATAATTAAATGTATGGGATTGGCGGATTGGCATAGGCCGCGCTAAATCACGTGGTCTTACGGCAAGCTAATTGGCGAATATAGACAATAACGAATCGAATTATCGTTTCGCTACATAACGATGTTACTTTGTCTACGGGCCCTAATTTCTTAACTCGTAATAACTTTTACAAAGAATAAGATATTGAAGATAAAGCCTTACGTTTTTCATCTTCGTACCAAAATAACGGTAGAAGTAATGGAATTAACCCAAATAGGATTAAGGTAATCTCGCTCCCTTATAATTTGGTTAACTTTGACCTATCTGAAGAATTGCTAGGTGAACTCTGCGAAAAGGAGGTCGAGCACAACATGATGGCAATCGATGATGTTATAGGAATTCTGAACTTATATAGAACTAGCTCTAACCGTCTCTGTGGTCTAGTGGTACAACCACCTGTATCAGACCCAGGGGTCCCGGGTTCGATTCCCAGTGGGGGTACATATTGTATTCGGTTTGGTTGGTGGTAGAACTTGTTGTAAGTCCGCCTGGCTAAATACCACCATCTTATCTAAGTCTGACGCCATAACAACAATGTTTTCAGCATTGTTGTGTTCCGGCAGTTAGAGATAAGATAGCCAGTTCCTCAGTGATTGAGGATTCCAGGAGAGGCTCGCTTCCATCTTTAGCCTTATCGATACTTAACAACAGGTATGATGAAGGCGAAGAGTCTCCCCGATGTTAATAAAAAAATAATAAAAAAAAACTAAACCCTAGACTAAATTTTCTTTTAGCGTTTTAATTTACGAGTAGCCATGTGTGGGTCATTCCGTACATTTTCTGTTTTGTACATTTTAACTATGCGCATTTAACGCTCTGCCAGCCTCTCGAGAGATATATGGCTTCAAGGAATGTACATAATATGTATGTATAATATCCACATTTTCGAAAAGTCACTATAACACTATCAACTATCACTCGAACGTCACCTCACATTTATTTAAATTGTTCGTAATACAAACAATAAAAGGCCGATGTGAGCCCAACAGATGCTGGCGTTGCATCAATTAACGGATTACCCCCGTTCCCCCCCTTCAGCCGATTACTTGTCCTGAGCCGGTATAAGCGGGGAAAATGGGCAAATGGCTGCTTTTTCCGCATTGCCTCTTTAATGTCTGTTGTCTGATTCCAACAGTCGTGAATCAACACTGTCGTTTGTCAGAAGTTTGACAGTTAGACAAAGTACTTGCCTATTAACGTCTTGTAAAAAAGTTTTTGTAAAGTATCATAAATACAGATTATCACTATTTCTGTAACGAATAGAATCTGGAAATAAAATACTTGTTTGACGAATTCAAATCGGAATCTTGTCAAGAGATTCCTTTATTGACGCACTAAAAACTAGAAAAAAATCTTGATTTCAAGATCTCTTTCATGGAATACGCATTTAATTGTGTCAACATTTTGGTTGCAGTACTTTGTGTAAGTACTTTGTTTGCATAGAGTTAGTCCGATCGATCATGGTATCGATATTAGAACATAGAAGAAAATGTGCGGAAAAACCTACTATTAAATTAGAATACTAAGGCTTAGAATACTTAGTCTAGGACGTAGTTCTATATTAGTTCAGAATTCCTACTCATCGCTTACCATCATGTTGTGCTCGGCCTCCTTTTTTGAATGTTCACCAAGCAATTCTTCAGAAAGGTCAAAGTTAACGAAGTTATAAGGGAGCAAGATTACCTTTATCCAATTTGGGTTAATTCCATTACTTCTACCGTTATTTTGGTACGAAGATGAAAAACCTAAGGCTTTTTCTTTAAGGCGCTACTTGGAAAAAGTATGGACTTTTTGATATAAAACTATAGCACGGTTACAGTTGTTACAAATCTGGTAATAACATATACATTTCTTCATACCTATATCTAGATTTGTATAGTTTCAAAAACACGATTTTATGATTTTGCCTCGACACTTTTTCATTTCGAAAAGACCTCTAAAACATACAAAAAATCAAGATTATTCTTAAATGGCGTTACTTACTCTATTGGAAATTGGTTTAATAAGTGGACACCAATAATATTTAGGATCGTATAGAAGCATTCTTTTTTAATCGTTGTAGTTTTTTTTAATACGATGTGATTTTGTGTCCTTTTTGCCTAATCTGCAAAATCGGTCTCGCTCCCGTGCGCGTCTTTTTCTCATTGCTATCTTGCTTCAGCATATTTTTTTCGAGTATCGCCTTAATATCTTATTATTTGTGTAATTTATTACGAGTTCAGAAATTAGGACATTCATATATTAAAGGGAGATGAAGCGCCATATATTTAACCGCCTCTGTGGTCTTTCAACACCACCAAATTCGATTACCTGTATTTGAATGTACTACGTGACCAAATCAATTAGGCGCGTGACAGAAAAGCTTAAGAAAACTAACGAAAAAACCAAAATTTCAAGTAGCGGTAATCAATCAGTTAATCACTGTAGCACTAATTAATCAGATAGTAGGAGAAGTGCGGTGATAAAAGCGGGCTGCAAGTGCCAAAAGTGCAAAACCACATTCCTATCATGGGCCTAATTGTCTAGGTCGTGTGGTGCAGGGGCGTGCATTCCATATAGGCAATTAGGCAGTGCCAATATCATTCAAAACCAAAATAAATATACAATTAGTGTTAAAAGTTATTTTATTTTAGTTAACACTCACTCACTAAGATTTTCCTTACGCTAAGTACTGAATACCGACCGATAGGCAGTCTCCAAATTGCCTATTCGAAGCAAGCAGCGTTTCATACAAGAATACACACTTATTTAGAAAAAGTATTGATCTAGTATAAACCGCCTACGGCAAGAAGGGCGCTATTTGTACGTGTAACGTTCTAGCTTAAAGGTCCGGAATATATCAGTATAAAGTTAGCAAGCTTACCTGCCAAAAGAATTTGGTCGCAAATTATTTTGTTAAGGATTATATTTAAAACTATGATATTTTCTAAGATATTCATTAAAATTAAATGATGTAAAGGGCAATTTTGTTGAAAATTAAATACTTGTGATGATAATTTATTTATTTAGATAAGGGTTAATATCATGTTTATGAAAACAGCTTCTCAAATAATACATTAGTTTAGAACAAATTTTATTATCCTAAAAATTATTATAGTCAGTTAACCTTAAAACATAGACATATGCTGTCGCGGACTTTTTTTTAGAACTTTGATAGGGAACAATTTCGTCATACATGATTTTTACGTAACTTTAACCGTTTACACACCTTCCGCAACCGAAGCTCCCAAAAGTAATATGTTTTACATTAATGCTCTGCTCCTATTAATCGTGGCGTGACATTAAATACCTTATAACCTTCCTAGATAAATGGACTATCCAACACAAAAATATTTTTTCAATTTGAACTAGTAGTTCCGGAGATTAGCGTGCTCAAACAATCAAACTCTTCAGCAATATTATATTCCTACTTATTATTACGAATTTAATAATTAATGACTAGCGGCTCACGGTTTCATTCACCCGCCGCGTGGTTCCCGTTACCGTGGGAATATCGGGATAATTTGCAGCCTATGTGAGCTCCTATGTGTAAGCTACATTGCTGTAAAGTTTCATCTTAATCAGTTTAGTAATTTTTGCGTGAAAGTGTAACAAACATTCATATATCCAAATATCTTCACAAACTTTGTACTATGTAGCAGGATAGGATAAGTACAAAGTTAGATCTACAGTGCCTACCACGTTGGAAAACCAATGCACGCCCCTGTGTGGTGTTATTGTATTCGATTAGGTTAAAGATAAGACTTGTACTCTTGTTTGCATGGCTATTTTCAGCATGATTCAATGTTCTGGCAGTTAGGGATAAGATAGTAGTATTTAGTTGATCAGTGGTTGAAGTTTCTGGGAGCAGCGTGATTCCACCTATAGCCTTGAATGTTGATGAAGTCTAAGCGCTTCCACGTATTGGACTTAAAACAGGTCAGTAGGTTAAACTTTGCAGTTTGACCTTGAGAGCGCCCTTACGTCCCTTGTGATAGAGGTGATTTTCGTAGTTCAAGTGAAGAGCATGACTTGACTGACTGTATAATTGACATGACACTGGGGTAGGTCCTAAAGATAAGATAGATTCGATACGATATTAGACTTGTTTTATAATTTTCGAATTATCATCATCATCAGCCTGTGGACGTCCACTGCTGGACATAAGCCTCTCCTAGCTCACGCCTATTGTGGCGTTCATAGGAGGCTATTAGCCTACTGCTACCACGCTGGCCAGACGGGTTGGTAGAGGGTTTGTTTCAAGTTTTCCTTCTCTTCAAGTTTTCCTTCTCTAGTATTAATAATTTTCGAATATACGTAAGTAATTGTACATCCTTTTAGCTGAAGCTACTTCATTGACGTAAAAAAAGATATAAAAAAAAACTGAGAAAACAAAGGACCTAACCCTAAAAGGGTAATAACAGTGATCAGTTGAAAAATGGGTTGAGAGCACCATGTTGCTTGTTTATAACAAGCGGGAGATAGTTGTCTTGCCGCGGATCAAATAGCGGTTTGTCGCAGCCTGCGCCGGCCGTGCTGCAGTCAAAGCTACCAATTACTGTGACGTCGGGTGGGGCCAGGAAATACGAAAAATAAATAATAGAAAAAAAGATTAAAAAAAAATGATTATGTATACGGTAAAAAGCGAGCTATTAACAGTAGGTTCATTTCACACGAGGATTAATTTCAATCAAATCCTTAATTATAAAATACGCCATATATAAAGATTTAAAACTGTCTCATTTACATAATAATTGTAAAATATACGCAACCTTTTAACAAGACATACCAAATATCTATGGTATGCTACGCTATTATTTCACTATTTATGATGGAACACCACACCACACGTTTTGCCGATGATATAGTCCTTATGGCTGAGACCCTGGAGGACCTGAACACAATGCTCGAAGATCTCCGTAGTGCTTCCCAAAGAGTGGGTCTTAGGATGAACATGGATAAGACGAAAATCATGTCGAATTCCCATGTCATACCCACTACAGTACACGTTGGGAACACTACACTCGAAGTTGTTGACCACTATGTTTACCTTGGACTGACAATCCAGATAGGTAAGTCCAACTTCGAGAAAGAGATCTCCCGTCGAATCCAACTCGGTTGGGCAGCATTCGGGAAGCTCCGTAAAATCACCGCATCCAACTTACCGCAGTGTCTCAAAACGAAAGTCCTATGACCAGTGTGTGTTGCCAGTGATGACTTACGGTAGTGAAACGTGGTCGCTAACTATGGGAAATCTGATAAGAAAGCTCAAGGTCACCCAGCGTGCAATGGAGAGGGCTATACTCGGCGTTTCCCTACGTGATCGAATCAGAAATGAGGAGATCCGTAGGAGAACTAAAGTAACTGACATCGCTCGAAGAATTGCTCAGCTGAAGTGGCAGTGGGCGGGACACATAGCGAGAAGGACCGATGGCCGTTGGGGTGGAAAGGTTCTGGAATGGCGACCGCGCACAGGACGACGCTCCGTGGGTAGGCCCCCGACAAGGTGGACCGACGATCTGGTGAAGGTCGCGGGAAGCCGCTGGATGCGGACTGCGCAGGACCGATCGTTGTGGAGATCCTTGGGGGAGGCCTATACCCAGCAGTGGGTGTCATGTGGCTGAGACGACCACACAAATACTTGTCTTTTAATATAACACTGTTTTTTTTTAATATTTTATATAGCAGATACTTCTATACCGTAAATTTTATTCCAGACACACAATCTTACAAATATTTTACTTCTTTGCTACACCATAAAAATATATTTTTTAACTAAAGATTATCTTTATTATTTTCCGTAGTAGAAATACAAAAATTCATTGCAAAATTATTGATAGATCCAAACATTCAATCAAATATATGATTTTTGATTTTTTGCATTTTTCAATGCTATTTTGATACTCACGATCAATTTTAAATCGAAAAATATTTAAAAAAATCAATCTCGGCAGCTCAGAGCATTGGACTGGATTTCCAAAGGTCGTGGGGTCGAGTCCCATCTAAGAATTCACTTGTGGCCGAGTTGATTTTTTACCAATATTTCCTATTGCTCAAAAAGAGATAGACTTCAAAGAAAGACGATTTTTTTGAACCGCTCGAAATCGCTTTTTATAGCCACACTGACTAACTGGCAAAGTAAACGTTAATTAACTAGGGTTGGCAATTTGCAGACTCAAATTGGCCGCGGGGCCCCGGGCCCTGACAAGTAGCGGCGAGGTGATATCAGTAATTGTCATTTAAATCATTCTAGCTTTCTTGCATGTTTGTGGAGATTTTACATTTATTTTATATCATTTTTTTTCATATGTTTGGTTGGGGGGAAGGACTTGTTGTAAGCGCATAACAACAATGTTTTCAGCATTGTTGTGTTTCGGCAGTTCGAGATAAGATTCCTCAGAGGTTGAGGATTCTGGGAGAGGCTCGCTTTCATCTTCAGCCTTGTCAATACTAAACATCATGTATGATAAAGGCTAAGAGTCTCCCCGTCATTCATAACAATGAATAAATAAAAAATATTGTTTTTATTTATGTCATCATCAGCAATTTTTATGTCACCACTGCTGGGGTTGAGACCTTCCTTCGTCATTAGCCATTTTTGTAATGTCCCCACTGTTGGGGCACTGGCTTTCCTTATGGAAGGATAAGGAGAACGGGCCATGACAAACCACGCGCCCAATAAGGATTGGTGGATTTTAACGACTGCAAATGCAGCCGGGACCAATGGCTTAACGTGCCTTCCGAAGCACAGAGGAGCACACGATAGTAAATTTTTGGTCACCCATCCCGTGACCGACCATTGCGAAAGTTGCTTAACCTCAACAATCGCAGGCCGAGCGCGCAAACCACTGCGCCCCTTAGTGGTGGATAAAGAGAATAGACTCAGACCCAACAGGCGGGCCCAATGCAGATCAAGGGGCTAAATGTGTAATTTTAAAATATATCGCAATCCCTTTCAATTCATCATTTGAAAGATATACATAATTTCATGCCATATCTATTTCACAGGTGATAGGGATTAGGACGCATTTTGAAAGATGATTGAATGAACTAAATAGTAAAGTGACACACGTAAATATCTTTCAAATGTATGGAGAAGTGTAAAATGTAGTATCATCTTAATATTGTTTAAAATATCATTCGTTCTAAAAAGGATTGCGACTATACGTTACACAATTCCATAAATTACAGTCACTAAACCTTTGAAAGGGATTGTGATAGATTTTGAAATTATACAATAAGGGGTAACAGGAGTTTGAGTTTTGGTCAGACAAACCAGAAATTCAAAACTAATGGTTTGACGACCTGTTCTGCGCAGGGGTACTAAGCCCGCCTTCTGTGCCAGAGGTCTAAGGTTCTATCCCCGGACAAGACAAATATTTGTGTGCATGAACATGTCTATTTGTTTGGTCTGGGTGTTTATTATATTGTATTATATAGTTATGTATGTATTTAGAAAAAAAAGTATGTAAGTATGTTCATCCGTTATCTAGTATCCATAACACAACTTCTTCATGAAACTTATTGTGGGCTAGATAATTTCTAGCCCACAATTAGTTTCATGAAGAAGTTGTGTTATGGATACTAGTTATTGTTGTGTTGTATGCTATTATTTATTTATTTAATATTTAGTAAAAACTTTCATAAGCATTTCGTGAAAAGCTGTTATTTCGACATGACAAAGAGACACTTAGCATATATTGAGCTAGAGTCGTGCGTAATTGCCAATTATTCTTGTATTCATTTAAAAGCAAAATGATGATGAACATCATCAATATCTTCATTTGTATTTTCTAGCCTTTTTTTCTTAAATGTTAAGGTTTATTATTTTGATCATCACCCATTTCAATCTCCCCACTGCTGGGACACCGCCCTTCCTTAAGAATGGGTCAAGATCCACTATGCGGGCCCGATGCGGCATGGTGGATTTTTTCTCGACTGCAATTGCAGTCTGGACACAGGGCTTAACGTGGTTTCTGAATGCACTGTGGCTCTCGAGAACGTAAATTTTTGGCCCAATGGTTGGTCACGGGATGGGTGATCAAAAGTTTACGCCGCGTAAATTTAACCGCCTCTGTGGTCTAGTGGTACACCCACCGGTATAAGACCCAGGGGTCCCGGGTTCGATTCCACATACATATTGTATTCGGTTTGGTTAAAGTAGGACTTGTTATAAGTCCACCCGGCTAGCTACTACCATCTTATCTAAGTCTGACGCCATAACAACAATGTTTTCAGCATTGTTGTGTTCCGGCAGTTAGAGATAGGATAGCCAGTTCCTCAGTGGTTGAGGATTCCGGGAGATTCCTTATCAATACCTACTTAACATCAGGTATGGTGAAGGCTAAGAGTCTCCCATCATGAATAAAACCACTACTCCACCGAGCCTATAGTCGTGTATACTCGTAAACTGAAATACAGATTAACCAAATCACCTTGCCAATCGGCGAATATTATTTTCTAATATTCAACTCAGTTATTCACCAAGAACCAGCAATTTACAAGTTTATAACGGCGCATACGACGCCTAGGGGCATCGCTGTAAGGTGATATAATTGTCGCTTATGAGAACGTAATATGCGCTTATAACCAAACCTCGTTTGCGAATGGTGAGAAAATGTGCCTTGAGGCGCTTTGCACATGGAGCAACTTAAGTTGAGGATTAAAGTTTCTTGTAAAAAGTTTATAGTTGGTTTAACGTTTACGGTTGCCGTAATTTTATGGCAATCTGGGAGCAACTTTCATAGCTGAGTTGCTAAATCTATGCGATCAGCGTTCAGTGTGACGATGGATATCGAAGAAGCAGCACTTGCTCTCATTTTATTACGTCGTCGCCGTTAACGGCGCCAACAAAGACAAATTATTCGCAGCAATCGTCGGTTTTGGATTCATCCTTTTTTTCTAGATCGATCCCAATTTACTAACATAAAAGAGAGAGAGAGAGAGAGAGCACAGGGAGAGGGAGGGAGGGTGTGAAATCGCCCGACGCGTTGAGATTGACGGTTGAGGAAAGCGGCAACTTTAAAAACCGGTATAATATTTAACAGTTGCTAGTTGCGGCAGTTGTGTAGTGTCGGCTTAGAATAGCACTACCCCCTCTCATCCCGTGGGTGTCGTAAAAGGCGACTAAGGGACTCACCCTTCAGGAGACGGGCAGCAGCGTCTCCTGCAAACTTGGCCATAGCGTGGCCATTATGGCACACCCCCCTTTTATGGGAGGCCTATACCCAGCAGTGGGTGTTATGTGGCTGAGATGACGACGACGACGAGTTGCGGCAGTTAGGAACTAACTTAGTCATCGATTATAGCAACTGAAAACTGTTGACGATTACCGGAACTCGAAACTCGAGTTGCTTATGAGTTGCCAGTTGCCAGTTGCTGCAATAGTTGCTCCATGTGCAATGCCTGAGACTTACACTTAGATCATGAGAACAAGATTTAGAAGACGACCGGCAGACTGAATATGTAACGAAAAATCACCTAGCAACCAGGGAGATAATTGTCTAATTTTAAAATCTATCGCAATTCCTTTCAATTCTTCATTTGAAAGATATTTACATACTTCAGGCTGTTACTATTTGACATTTGATAGGGATTGTGAACGGGACGCGTTTTGTAAAGTATTGAATGAACGAAATTGAACTGTCTAAGCAAAGTGACACTATCTTTTTCTTTCAAATTTATGGAGAAGTGTCAAATGAAGTGTCATTTAAAACATCATTCGTTCCGAAAGGGATTGCGACTGTAAGTTACACAATACCATAAAACACTATCACAATTCAATACCTTAGAAAGGGATTGTGATAGATTTTGAAATTAGACAATTAGGGGGCAGTTTCGTCACTGTAATTACTGTCATATTTTCATACTTTATGACTTGTGTATGACAGCCACAACAGCGACGTAACTTATTTACATATAAAGAAAGTCCACAATCGGTCAGTAGCTACCCTACTCTTGAAGATGAAAAGCTAATTGACTGAGTTTATTTCTCGAGAAGATAATATATTGTGTAAACAAGCAACGTTCTATGGTACTGTAGCGCGGACGTAACTCGAGGTGTAAATAAGCACTCGCTTGGATTATAATTAGGTATTTATATTCAATAAATAATTACTATTTCACAATACTTTTTGTTTAGTTTTTTTAGTTAATAGAATTGCTCTTGCGTGCATCACTTATACACGCAAGAGCAATTCTATTAACTATCCATATCATTTTAATAATCAGAAAATTCCTAAAGTCAGCGAGATCCGCGATCTAGGAGTTATCCTAGACAGTAAGTTAGATCTATCCAAGCATATCGACTGCATCGTTGATAGGGCTTACAGAAACCTTGGTTTTGTTTTGCGTACATGCAGGCCGTTTAAAGACATATATGCCATTAAGATTGTCTATTTTGCATACGTGCGGAGTGTCCTAGAATACGCAAGCCCAATTTGGTCTCCATACTATAATGTATATAAAGATCACATAGAACGTATTCAAAGAAAGTTCGTCCATCATTTAAACTACCGACGTCATATCTCGCCTGAATCTTATCGTGATGCTTGTCGTCATCACTCGCTCTTGACTCTTGAGGAGCGGCGCGATTACCTGGACATGTGCTTATTGTTTGACATCATAAATGGGAACCTTGATTGTGCCGAACTAGTGGCGGGTATGGCGCTTCGTACCCCGACTCGACGTACCCGCCACACGTCCTTGCTGCACACTCCCAGGCATTCCACTAGATATGCCGGCAATAATGTCCTCACCCGCATCGCTCATACTTACAACACTAAATTTGATGAGTTGGAACTATTCGGAATTTCCAAAGATACATTCAGAAAGAGGGTAATTCAACATATCAAAGAAAGTACCTGATTTTTCGATAGGCTACAAAAGTAAATATATATACCATTATATTTTAATAGATATATTTTTGTTTATTTAGTCACTAGTAATATTTAAACACAATATCATTTATTTAGTTTGGGCTGTTACAACTACTTGCGTGTGTTAGGGAGGCTACGCTATCAGTTCACAAACCTTACGACAAGAGACCTTTTAACGAGAATAAGACTAAAATGTAAATGTTAGTGCTGGTTCATTGTAACTTACATAAAAACATAAATACAACAGTAACAATTTTCACATTTGTACATGTTGCTCTCGGGCTACCATGTTCAGCTATTTTCATAAATATAAATATATTTTTTGCGCAATTTTGTAAGAATAATTTTGCTTATGGTTTACATCACCAAAAGTCGTTTGTCACAAAATTATTGGTTTATTTAAGGGAAACCTGTAATTGGCTTACTAAATATTTACATAAGTTATTATATAAGCATTGTTAAAGCTGTTGGTTTTCCAAATAAAGATAAAAAAAAAAAAAAAACTTAAAAATGCTTTATCTGACAAGGCGATCGTCCATATCGCATAACGCACGATGGGCCTCTTTCTTCTTAATTTTATATAATAAACAAAACCAGCCAGCAACGGCGATTTACCGGCCTGCTTGCATACGGAAACACTTTTATAGTGTGGAGATCGTATATTAATACGATCTCCACATTAGAAAAGTACCAAAAACTAAATATAGAAGAATCATCTTAAGTTTTGGCGCGCACTGTTCATTGAAATAAAAAAAAAATTTTCGGATATCAAACGCGCGATATTTTACGAATTAAGTTGTAATTGTCCGTATTTTTAGGGTTTTAGGGGTTTTTTATTTTTCCGACGTTGATCGTGGGACGTGGTCACGGGATGACTGTCATCCCGTGACCACGTCCCACGATCAACGACTGATATCCGTAAAAGTTGTTTTATTTTATAAAATAATAGTATCACGATAAAGATCGTTTTAGTTGCAAAAATAACACTCGCGCGTTACAGTACCTATATAATTATCTATTGTTACTGTCAAACTTATTTTTGGCCATGTGACCGTCAAAATGTTTTTCAACGCCAAAAAGTATAAAAGCGTCACAAATACAGTAATTTGATCACCTATTTCGCAAAAGATAGCAAGATAAAAGCACTAAACGAAAGCCATATTGAAAAAAACCGGACAAGTGCGAGTAGGACTCGCCTACCGAGGGTTCCGCACAAATTAGTAGGTACCTATTGAATTTATGTACCTAGGTACATATTTTTATAAATAGTTCAAGAATTGAGTCTTGCAGTTTTTTCCGAAGTTTTCCCGAAATTCATAGACAAGTTTCATAGTTATAGGTCAACGGGAAGTACCCTTAGAATTTTGATTCCCTGGACAGTGTCGAAATCTTCTTTTTTGCGTCTTAAAATCTTATTTCTAAGTTATCCTATATTTTTTACGTTAATTTAAAAGCTTGAGTTTTTTACCCCATCAACAGACAGTTAACTTATGTTTTTAATTTGAACTCGATATAGAGATAAACGAGGACAGACGGACAACAAAGTGATCCTATAAGGGTTCCTTTTTTTTCTTTAGAGGTTCGGAACCCTAAAAATAAACTATGCGCCCTTGTTGCTACTCACTTCACAGTCACAAACATTCTATTGCCTTTTTCGCATTTTTTAAGCACCTTTGTGCTTTTAATAAGGGCCACAGTGACAGTCAGTGGGGTTGGAGCGTGAAATGGGGAGACACGTGACAATGCCGCCGGGTGTACGGGAAGGACACACCAAGTTCTACATAGGTACCTACAGTTTATTTTTTAACCGACTTCAAAAAGAAGGAGGCTGTCAATTCGTCGCGTATATTTTTTATGTATTCGTCATCAGCCATTTTGAATGTCCCTACTGCTGGGGCACTGGCCATCCTTATGGATGGATAAGGAGAACGGGCCATGACCCACCACGCGGGCCCAATGCGGATTAATGGGTTTTAACGACTGCAAATGCAGCCGGGACCAACGGCTTAACGTGACTTCCGAAGCACGGAGGAGCTCGAGATAATAGATTTACGGTCACCCATCTCGTGATCGACCATTGCGAAAGTTGCTTGACTTCAACAATCTCAGTCCGGCGCGCGAACCACTGCGCCAAGGGCAAGGGTTCAGTAGCATTCAGGAAATATTGAAAATAGTATCGTTTGCGTCACTAATTACCTACCTACTAGATGACTTAATCATAAATTACATGTTCATGGTTCGAAATTTTAGTGAGTGTGGAACATATTTTAACTTAATTTTTTTTTTTTTTAATAAAAAAACCGACTTATAACCTTTTTGATTTGGTGCCAGCCAATGCAAGAAAAACATAAGTATTTAAGTGCAACGTTGAATGCCATGGGTGCCATGTTTTTTTGATTCGTGAAAATTTTCTGAGATCATTTTCAAATGATATTTTTAATACTAAAATAGTTATTGTATTTTATGAAACTGTTGTATAATTAGGGGTTTATACACGAGTGTTTTTACATTATTGTCTTAGAAAAAGTATTATAATGCAATACCATTTTTTTAATTTCTGCATTATGTGCATAGAGTATGGTTGAATTCGTTTCAAAGTTTATAATTTGAACCTTACAACATGAGAGTAGACAAATTGTATGTGTGACAAGTGGGACGTATTTCATAAAAAAAGAATTTATAAATAAAAAAAATAAAAAAACACACTATAGAAAGAAAAACAAGTACAGGACAGTTCACAAGTAGAAAACAAACAAAAGGCAGCCTTATTGCTTGATAGCGATTGACATCAATTTTTGGCGGTGATGACGGTGGTTGTACCACTAGACCACAGAGACGGTTAAATATAAAATAAGTATTAAATATAATTCTAGTTTCGTTTTCAAGTCTTCAAAAAAATTCGAATAATAATTTGGATGTGTGAATTTTTTGTAATTTTTTTATTAAGACGTTAGGTTCTAAACATAATACGTTACGTACCCAACATACAATTTACTACGCCCGTTAGATAAATAAACCCAAATGAAATCTGTACCCCCATCACAAACAAACCGACCTAACAGCAAACAACTTAAAATCAAATCTGTCACTTTACTACAGATCCAAAACTTTCACAAATATTCCACATTCGCACCCCATATAACTTTTATCTGTACCGAAGACAAAATGATCCTTACTGCTTTCATCTTACGATCTAAGTCGCCATCAAAAATGTCTTCCAGTGCAATTGTTAAAATTGTCTCAAAACTATATTCTATTTCTTCGACATTAAGTTTCAAAATCGATATTGTGGAAGTCGGTTCCAGAGTCATCTAGTCCAGGGCTTTGTTATTTATTGGGAAATCGGTCTTATAGCTGATGCGTTAAAGTCTATCATTTGTGCATAACCTGTTTGGCACGTCAGGATACCCCAGACGCATTGTTCGCTAAGACGTTTAAGGAGAATGTCGCAGCGATTTCGGATATGTCAGCCGCGGCGCTGTCACGTCACATTTGAAGTACAGGGGTGTGTTGGGCTCTGAAACAAGCGGGAAAAATCAGACGAATTATTCATAACAAACAGAATCATATGGTGCTTCTATATCGCCTTCAAATTAGAAGCGTGAGAAAGCCCTACAGAGTGGCGCCACTTCATGCGTCTAACTATAAGGAATCCTAAACAATAGTTATTTGTTATGCAATGCTGGAAAGTTGGATATTTAGCGGCGAGTTACCTCTATTGAAAGCTGAGCAAGTGAAAGATTCAAAGATTGAATCCTGAGCGAAGCGAGGATTTCAAAGGTAAAAGACGCTAAAACTTTTCTGCCGAGCGCAACACACAATATTTCACCTCACAACAGCGAGGAACATTCTATGGTTGTTTCCGCGGTCAACTTCCGGTAAAAAAATCTTTAAACATAAAATTTAATCTAAATATACTTTATTCTCATTGTTTTAATGGTATTAAAAACTAAAATAATAAAGGGAGTATTATAGTTCATTCAAAGTTATTTAAAGTAGAAATATATTGTTACTTATAAATAACAATAAAAACGATTCCGTAAATGTTGACACTGACATGAGGTACAAGACAAAGACAATTTAAAAATAATAATTTATGTCACGTTCCGAAATATGTTGTGAAATCTTACCCAGCCTAATATAAATTTTTAATAACAAATAGTTTAATCTTATTGTTATTATTTTTATGATTCAATGAAGTAAAATAATATAATAAAACCAAAAAGGAGTATTATAATTAATTTAAATCTATTAAAGTAAGAATAAAATGTAACAATAGTGCGATTCGGAACGCATTATGACATATTTTTAGGTATTAAATTAAAAAAGTACTTTCCTGCGCTAGGCCGCAAAAAGCGATTTTCTAAACTGATTGACAAAACCTACTTTTCAGAGCGTGTGAGGTGAAAACCATATTTTTCTAGCCGGCAATAAATTGACGACCTCCGTAGTAGAGTGGTTCGTACACTGGTTTCAAGGTGTTGCTTACTATGAGGTCCTGGGTTCGAATCCTGGTAGGGGCAAATGTTTTTTATGATGAGTGCGAGCATCTGTACCTGAGTTATGGACGTTTATATATATTTCTACAGAAATATAGTTACATATTATGTATAATTATATGGATTTATATCCGTTACCCTATATCCCATAACACAAGCCTTAGAGTGCTTATGTTGGGGCTAGGTTGATTAGTGTAAAAAAAAATGCTGTCTCACGCTGACTTTTTACGCTACTAGAGCAAGATGCATATAGTGGCCAGACACATATTTTATTAAAAACATGGCCGGTTTAGGAGCACCATTACAAAAAAAAAAGTCCTAGTAGTAGGTGGTTATTGGGCATTCTACCCCACCTCCATGCGTTCGGGCTGTCGCCCTCACTTACTACGGTGTGGTGAAATGCCCAATAACCACCATATTGATGGTATTAATGTTCGTTTGTTGTTTGCTGTTCGGTTGGAAGCCCCATGATAACTTCCTGCAAGCCTGTGGTAAGATCATGCACCGAACAGACTCCTAACCGGTGTCGGCTGAGAGAACCATGGTAAGTATCTCTTTGCGAGCCCGTGGTAAGATCACGCACCGAACACCACCTAGCTGTTCGGTTGGAAGCCCCATGATAAGTAACTTCCTGCAAGCCTGTGGTAAGATCATGCACCGAACAGACTCCTAACCGGTGTCGGTTGAGAGAACCATGGTAAGTATCTCTCTGCGAGCCCGTGGTAAGATCACGCACCGAGCACCACCTAGCTGTTCGGTTGGAAGCCCCATGATAAGTAACTTCCTGCAAGCCCGTGGTAAGATCATGCACCGAACAAACTCCTAACCGGTGTCGGTTGAGAGAACCATGGTAAGTATCTCTTTGCGAGCCCGTGGTAAGATCACACACCGAGCACCACCTAGCTGTTCGGTTGGAAGCCCCATGATAAGTAACTTCCTGCAAGCCCGTGGTAAGATCATGCACCAAACAGACTCCTAACCGGTGTCGGCTGAGAGAACCATGGTAAGTATCTCTCTGCGAGCCCGTGGTAAGATCACGCACCGAACACCACCTAGCTGTTCGGTTGGAAGCCCCATGATAAGTAACTTCCTGCAAGCCCGTGGTAAGATCATGCACCGAACAGACTCCTAACCGGTGTCGGCTGAGAGAACCGTGGTAAGTATCTCTCTGCGAGCCCGTGGTAAGATCACGCACCGAGCACCACCTAGCTGTCCGGTTGGAAGCCCCTGATAAGTAACTTCCTGCAAGCCCGTGGTAAGATCATGCACCGAACAGACTCCTAACCGGTGTCGGCTGAGAGAACCGTGGTAAGTATCTCTCTGCGAGCCCGTGGTAAGATCACGCACCGAGCACCACCTAGCTGTTCGGTTGGAAGCCCCATGAGAAGTAACTTCCTGCAAGCCCGTGGTAAGATCATGCACCGAACAGACTCCTAACCGGTGTCGGCTGAGAGAACCGTGGTAAGTATCTCTCTGCGAGCCCGTGGTAAGATCACGCACCGAGCACCACCTAGCTGTTCGGTTGGAAGTCCCATGATAAGTTACTTCCTGCAAGCCCGTGGTAAGATCATGCACCGAACAGACTCCTAACCGGTGTCGGCTGAGAGAACCATGGTAAGTATCTCTCTGCGAGCCCGTGGTAAGATCACGCACCGAGCACCACCTAGCTGTTCGGTTGGAAGCCCCATGATAAGTAACTTCCTGCAAGCCCGTGGTAAGATCATGCACCGAACAGACTCCTAACCGGTGTCGGCTGAGAGAACCGTGGTAAGTATCTCTCTGCGAGCCCGTGGTAAGATCACGCACCGAGCACCACCTAGCTGTTCGGTTGGAAGCCCCATGATAAGTAACTTCCTGCAAGCCCGTGGTAAGATCATGCACCGAACAGACTCCTAACCGGTGTCGGCTGAGAGAACCATGGTAAGTATCTCTCTGCGAGCCCGTGGTAAGATCACGCACCGAGCACCACCTAGCTGTTCGGTTGGAAGCCCCATGATAAGTAACTTCCTGCAAGCCCGTGGTAAGATCATGCACCGAACAGACTCCTAACCGGTGTCGGTTGAGAGAACCATGGTAAGTATCTCTCTGCGAGCCCGTGGTAAGATCACGCACCGAGCACCACCTAGCTGTTCGGTTGGAAGCCCCATGATAAGTAACTTCCTGCAAGCCCGTGGTAAGATCATGCACCGAACAGACTCCTAACCGGTGTCGGCTGAGAGAACCGTGGTAAGTATCTCTCTGCGAGCCCATGGTAAGATCACGCACCGACCTACCTATTAGTATTATACCTAAACTAAGCCGAGCTAACTATTGAAATAACTACTAAGTGTTACCTTTGCATAACCTTATTTACCTTAGCTATCACAAACTTATAAGTGAATAAATTTGTGGTAGCTGTACCATACCGATAAAAACGGTTACCTCAGCTATCACTTATAGTGATAGCTTACAAAATTACCTCAGCCACCACATACTCATACGTATTTGGTAGCCTACATTTTTTGGGATAGGGTGGATAGGTGGGTGGGTGGTAATGTAGGTATTTATTAATAAATTATACTTTTTGGTACAAAGAAATTAAGTGGTTTCTTCATTATGTTCATTTCGACAGAGCTGACCAGTGGAAAGTTTTTCATGTCCTGAAACAATACATAACAATGTGTGAAAATTCAAGTTATAAAAAATAACACTCTCATAACTCCATTTTACACGAGTTTTATAAATGTATACTTACATACAAAACTTCCATTTTTATCTTCAGACATAGGTAGATGATAAAGATTTTAGATGAACCTGGAAATAAAAATAACTTATTATTTTAAATTACTTTAACTTTTTAGCATTCATAATGCATTTTTTATTATGGAAATTAAGTAAGTATAAGAAAAAAATAATACTCAATAGCTCAGTGGTTAACAGTCGCCCATACAGTGAAAGTTTGTGGGTTCGAGTCCCATCGGAGCTAGTTATGAAACGAGTCGTTTTTTTCTAATACTTCATTTCAATACTTATTATTTTTCAATTATGTATTATATTTTATCAATAACTCAGTACCTACTTTGTAAACCTAAATCAATTAATCGTTTTTAAAAAGTTATTTGTAAGATATTTCTTTTTTTAAGGTACGTATAGGTATTACTGAAAAAATATAACTTTAGATTTTTAAAAGAATGTAAAGTTACAAAAATCTACATTACGTTAATACACTGACCTTCAAAACTTAGTACCTCACATTTTTAACATTGAAACTTAAAAAAATAGGTACATAATATATATTTTGGAAATAAAAAAGGATTAAATAGATAGTTAAATTTTTTTATCTTGTTAAAAGTAAATATAAATTCTAAATTTATAAGTTTGGTACCTACTCATAAGTTTTGAAAGCCAGTATTAGTTTTAGTGTTTCTAGAGCAAAATAATTGCGGGAAGAAAAGAATTAAGAAATATTTCCATTACTTACATCAATTTCTGCTTTTCACTTTTGAAATAGTTAATAATAAATTCACAAATAACACTTTTTTAAGAGTGATATGTATGGAGTGGTGAGTGAGCGCTCGCCGGTCGTGCCTCGTGAGAAATGGCTCCGAACGTGGGAACAGGAATATGATCCCACACCTGTATGACGTGCTTGGATACTCCAAGAGCAATAAAACACTTATTTTACATTATAGTAAAATATCCATTTAAAGAAAAAATTGCACCCAAGTAGGTATATGAAAAAAAAATATTTAGATCGAGTTATTTTCTAATGATAATTGGTGTTTTTATTGATGTATATCTTTTTGTAACGGCTAATAATAAGAGAAAACATTTTGAATACATTACTATCAATGGCATCCGATTTTAAATATAAATACTTACTAGAAATTATTGTTCATGTACAAGAACTTTTAGTCTAAATCAATCTATCATAAATACTTTTCATCCCGATCTAGGACTATACTAGTGATGTTTAAAATGCATCGATTAGTTGGGAATGTCATTTGCTTGTATTGTTATTTAGATTTGTATCCTAATATTAAAATAGAACATAGTGATTTATATTTATATCACTGGATTATTTAAAAATAACATATCACACGTTTCAACTATTTTGCCTAAAAAATACTCTGCGCTAGCGACAAATTCCTCAATATTCGTTCAATGGGCATACATGAACACGCAATTTAAACTTTTCATTAGTTGTTATTAACAACTTATTAAATTAATTCCTCACACATTTATTTAAAACATAAACTTTTCGTGGTTAACAGAACGATTACGATATTGTAGTTTTGTTTTTACTGGAACGTCTCTATAGATACAATAAGCTTAGTCACCAATTTTGCAAGCAGTGGATATGATTTAAAAAATTACAAAGCGGTTGCAACAAACAAATATGTGTACAAATAAAAAATGTCGTATGAAACAATAAACATCAAGCGATTATTTATCATCATCATAATATTTTTTTGTTTCTAAGGTTTAAAAGTCTAAACCATCGAATAATATATATTTTATTTGTAGCATACCGCCGTGCTTACGCGAAAAATATAGCAAATAACCCCGAATATGTCTGGGTTCTTAGTATTAAAATTATACTTTAAAATATCAGAAATAACTTTTATTAAAATTTTCAATTGTTATTTCTGGTTCTTAGAGAGAATCGAACCCAAATTTTAGCAAAAGTTTTTTTGTTAGCAAGCTTAAAAAATCTATCATTATAGGAGGTAAGTACTTATTTCTATTAAAGTACTACCTATTTAAACCAGAACAACTTATTATGTAAGTTTGTGATTTATAGTAATACATATATAATAAAAACTTGCTGTGCCCTGGTGCTTCGATCCTGTGGGATTTCGAGATAAAAAATGAATAATGACAATTCTCAGACCTATCGAATGTACATATAAAATTTCATCAAAATCGGTCAAGCCGTGTCGGAGGAGTATGGCAACTAACCCTGTGACACGATTATTTTATATTATTAGATGTGTTGTGCAATAATGGATTCACGCTTGACCACTTAGGTGTATTTTTGATGACACTAGCCCTTTTTTCACATAAAAACACCAACACTGAAGAAATTTCCATCATTTTCGTGAATTTATTCAGTTTGCATAAGCAGTGCAGTGCCTCAGTGCTCCAGTTTATTGTGATAAAATAAAGTGTGACATCTATTCAATACAAAATGTACGTAAGTAAAAATTTTTTTACAAGTGTACCAGTTCGTCTCCAACGTTCTGTGTGCGTGTTTATAATTATATTTAATTCCACAGGTCTGATTCCGAGTTCGAAGCCCCGTCCATCATCGTTGAAGCGAAGAAAAAAAGGAAAGCTACTGCAGCCACTAGCACCAAGCGCAAGGGCACAGCTGCTGCCGCCAGCCCCGTTGAACAACATCGTCAAAGGCGGGCCACTTCACCAGCGCCATACGATTTTCCACCGCTTCGCAAGTATGTTATACATTTTATTACTGATTATTTCTACATCTCATAATATTATTGCGATCATATAAGTAACTATAGCTCTAGACGAATAACTTAACCCAAACCATATAAAATAAAAGCTGCGCAGATGAAAATTTGTACTAAATATTGCAATTGCATAGGTTTTATTGTCTATGGTTTGGGTCACGTTATTTGCCATGACCTATACTTGTAAGTAGTTAATTATTTTACAAACACTTTACAATACCTAACTCTCTGTAGCTGCTGAGACGCTCATGGTTAGTACGCCAACTAAATAATATGAAATTCATCGTGGTTAGTGTACTAGCCAAATTTTTCTGACTTCTGCCCTTTGGAAAATCATTTAAATCTTCACAAAATTTAAAACAAAACATAGTTTTTATTATAGCCATAGGTTTGTAAGCATCATGATATTATTATCTTGTTGGTTTGACTTTTTTTTTGTTTTTTTACAGGAACAAGAAGAAGCAGGACTTGTTCAACATATTGCAGTCAGAGGAGGCAGCTAGTAGCCGGCCAAAAAGTGGTGGGTCAGTGACGTCCAGTTTCGCAAGCCGTGTCTCGTCCGGGACGAGTCGTCGCACCGCGTCAGCTACAGGGGATTTTTTTGTAGACCTTAAGGTCTACAAAACTCCGGACTACGTTAACAACCCCACCGATGTGCGCTATAAGAAAGCGCTTGTAGCGGTGAAGCTACAGTGCGACGATTCGAGCCCATCGTGGGAGGCGCTACAGGCCTTTCTAGGGCAAGCTTGGACAGTCTTCGAGGAATCGGAGCCTGTCCATTATTCCGATAAGATTAATTTTAAGTAGGTTGTAGGTAGGCACTAATCTTCTTTTAATTTATTATTTTTAGGTCTTTTATTAATCTAAGTACTTAGAGCTTATTAAATAAATATATATGTAAGTAAAAAACTGTATTTTTTGTTCCATTATTATTACAGTAGGTATACAAAGGTAGCCAAAGCTATAGGTACATATTTTTTTACTTATATCAGTTTTAAATAAATATTTCTAATTTATTACTGTAGTTAAAATGCCATTTTGTGCGACGTGTAACACAACTGTTCCTAATAAGTCCTGGGTGGGTCATTTGAGAAGTAATTTGCATAAGAAAAATAACCGTTCAATAAAACATAGCGATGGTGTGGAAATCGTGACATCAGCATTCCGCAATCGCATAGTAACATTTAAACTAGTAGCTATAAATGAGCAGCAATTAGGGTCAGTAAATGGATTTTTTATAGAAATAAGCGAAAAGTTAAAATCCATATTAGATGAATATCTCAATACTCATATATGTTTGAAAGTAAATTTTGAATTGTTTGCTACATTTCTAAAGTTTAAAGACAATTCGCAAGAAATTAAATCTTTTGGCACACGTAATAAAATATTGTACTCTAATTACGATTTTAATAACTTGTTTATTGAAACGATAAATTATTTAAAAAAATGCATTGAGGAATTTGAGGATGGTGATAGTGGGTGGACATTTTTAAACAATTTGCACTTAGAGGTCAATCTCAATAAATATCAACCATTAGGCGGCTCAAGTTTTATACCATTACCAAAATGTATTCAATTAAAAAAGGCATGTTTGAATATTGAAAATAAAGATCAGGGTTGCTTTTTATGGTGCGTGACCGCCGCCCTCTATCCTGTCAGGAAACATCCGGAAAGAGTTTCATCATATCCTAATTATCAAGAACTGTTTGATGTTTCTGGAATGTGTTTTCCTGTTAGTTTCCAAGACATAAAGATCTTTGAGAAAAATAACCCAAAACTCAAATTTATCATATATGGTTTAAAAAATAACAAAACTGTAGTAGGTCCTTTATATAAATCAGACATAGATCAAAAAGGTAACGACAAAGTTATACACTTATTGTTTTTAGAAAATAATGATACCACTCATTATTGTTTGATTAAAGATTGTTCCAGACTTTTTAGAAGCCAGGTAACGTCTCATCACGGGAAGTTGTATTTTTGCGATTTATGTCTTATATTTTTTAATACTTTAGAAGAAGTCGATAGTCATTTATGTAGTGGTGTAGTAACAGTATTACCTGATAAAGGATCAGTGATTGAATTTAAAAACTATGATCATAAACAAAACGTACCATTTTGTATCTATGCAGATTTTGAATCAATGTTACAATCTGATACTGGGTCCGGTTTTTCCACCACTGGTGAAAACACCACCATTTTGCATCATCATGTACCTGTCGCGTTTGCATACTATATTGTTAGTCACGATGATCACAGCTATGATCGCTATGTATCACATCGCGGGCCTGATTGTGTTGATAAATTTGTTGTTGAAATAATTCAAGATGTGCAAAAAATTTATGAAAAACTAAATTCAAATACTCCCATCATATTTACTGAGGGAGATCAAACTGATTTTAATAACGCTAAATTTTGTCACATATGCGAAAATTTCCTATTTTCGGATAGAGTTCGTGATCACTGCCATGTGACGGGTCGATACCGTGGAGCCGCGCACTCATATTGTAATTTGCAATATAAGCGTCCTTCGTTCGTCCCAATATTTTTTCATAATTTGGCTGGATACGATTGCCATTTATTTATAAAAGCGTTGGGTGAGGTACCTGGTGACATAAAAATAATTCCAAAAACCAAAGAAAATTATATTTCTTTTACAAAATTTGTACCAGTGTCAAATAATCAGTTTTTTCAGCTTCGTTTTGTAGACTCGTTCAAGTTCTTAGGAACCAGTTTAAGTAAATTAGCAGATACCTTAAAGCCTGATGAATTTAAACATTTAAAAAGTTTTTTTCCTAATGAACATAAGTTTAAATTACTAACTCGCAAGGGCGTCTATCCCTATGAATATATGGATTCCTGGGAACGTTATCAAGAACGATCCCTTCCGAAAAAGGAATATTTTTACACTTCACTCACTGACCAAGAAATTTCAGCTGAAGATTATCAGCATGCAGAATTGGTTTGGTCAACATTTAATATGTTAGATTTAGGAAGCTACACAGATTTATATCTGAAAACTGACGTGCTTTTATTAGCAGACATTTTTGAAAGTTTTAGACGCACCTGCAAACAACATTATCAATTAGATCCAGCTTTTTACTTGACTGCACCAAGTTTATCTTTCGACGCGATGTTGTTGAAAACCAGGGTTCAACTCGAACTTCTTGATGATTTGTCAATGGTGCGAATGTTACAAAACGGTATTAGAGGCGGTGTGTGTTTGTGCTCTCATAGATATGCCAAAGCAAACAATAAATTTTTACCAGATTATGATCATTCGAAGCCTAGTTCTTACATAACTTATGTTGATTGCAATAATCTTTATGGTTTTAGTATGTGCCAATACTTACCTTTATCGAATTTTAGATTTTTAGAACAGAATGAAATTGAAAATTTCGATGTGAATGCAATTTCGGAAGACGCACAATATGGTTTTATACTTGAAGTGGACTTAGAGTATCCAAAACATTTACATAATTTGCATAACGATTTACCTTTTTGTCCCGAAAAATGTATTCCTCCAGGAGGAAAAACTAGAAAACTCGTTCCGAATTTGTATGATAAGTTTACATATGTCATACATTATATTCATTTAAAAACTTGTTTAAAGCATGGATTAATATTAAGAAAAATTCATCGAGTTATTAGTTTTAGACAAAGCCCGTATTTGAAACAATACATAGACTTAAATACATCTTTGCGACAGAAAAGCTCATCAACTTTTGAACAAGATTTTTTCAAACTTTTAAATAATAGTGTGTTTGGAAAAACATTAGAAAATAATGAAAAACGGGTCAAAGTTGATCTGGTGAATCAGTGGTCTGATAAAAAAAACATCACGAAAAAGAGGAAAAGTGCGCAACAACTCATTGCACGTCCCAATTTTCATAGTGCAACAGTATTCAGTGAAAATTTAGTTGCAGTGCAGTTAAAACCTGAGGAAATCATCCTGAATAAACCAATATACATTGGTTTTACTGTGTTAGAATTATCAAAGAGTCACATGTATGATTTCCACTACGCTGTCATTAAGCCTTTTTATAACAATGATGTACAGATGTGTTACACGGACACCGATAGTTATGTTTATCTCGTAAAGACACCAAATTTTTATAGCGATGTAAAAAAACACTTTTTATCTTACTTTGACACAAGTAATTTTTCTGATGAAAATGTATACAATCTACCAATTCAAAATAAAAAAGTGCCTGGCTTGTTTAAAGACGAAATGGGAGGGAAAGTTATATCCGAGTTTGTAGGGCTTCGATCAAAGTTATATTGTATTAAAACTATAGACAGCACAATAAAAAAAGCTAAAGGCATTCAAAAAAATATTATTTGTAAATTAAATATTATAGATTATGAAAGGACACTTTTCCAAGGTGATGTTGTACGAAAAACAAACATATTATTTAAATCAATTAAACACGAAATTTTCACATGTGCTGTGAATAAAATAGCTTTGTCTGGTGATGATGATAAGCGCTTAATAGCGAAAGATAAAGTTTCGACTAAGGCGTGGGGACACACCAGTATATTAAATTTTTGAGTTATGTTTGTATTTTATCATGGATTTATCAAAGTGTAATATGTTCATAATATTATGTTAGCTACTATAATAATAATTCTTTATTTGCAAAAATTTCGCTTGTATTGTATAGTTATCTAGTGATGTTATAATGTTAGTATAAGTCAAACTTATACGTCTACCTACCTACTAAAATCAAGTTAATTGTAATTCAACATGTGTTAATTATGTGATGTTAAAATAATGTTTTGCAAAATTTTTATAATGGAATAAAAATAAATGTATATAGTCCAATTTATTTTGTTTTCTTTTTGTGTTCATATCATATCATAAATAAATAAATATTTAAATACATAAATATGTCATTATAAAAATGCTTGACGTTGAGTCACATCAAATCAAGTTGGAACATGATATTTCAACACTCACGTGTAGGCGACAGGTGTTAGTGTAATTTGATGATGCTCGCCCGTTCTTGCAATAAGTGTGAGTGAAAAGATAATATTATGAAATAGCAAGTTAAAATTTTGGAGTCATCAAAATATAATTGAATGTATCAATTTGAAGGTTTTTTATTTTATTATTCACTCTTTCTTGAAGTAGCACAGCAGGCAGACCAAACTGTGTCCATAGCTAGAACTGTTTGAAAGTTAAATAAGTTAAAACTTTAAACGCTCTATATCTATTTTAAATATGGTAAGTGTCATAATAATTTATTATAATAATCATAAATTATTTTTTTTTAAGTTATTAGTTCGTTGTCAAGCTAATATTTTTTTTATTACAGAACATGGAACGAGAAATCATCAATTCCGTTTCGGATGAAGAATGCATGAACTTTAATAGTAATCTACAATACTTAGACCCGTTTCAAAGTGCACAAGATCCGCTGGAAGGGTTCACGGAGGAATTTTTAAAAATGCAGAGCCAGCCGAAGTCTAAAAAAACGAGTCAACAGCGTCGTAATAAAATGAAGTGCAAAACAAAGAAGAATATCGCTGCTACAAGTGAAGCAATTAAATCAAATAAATACCGTGATGTGCACTCGTTTGTTATCAATAGCGCTCCTAAAAAAGGACTTCGTTTGATAAAAATTCAAGTTATACAGATGGATGGATCACAACGAGTTAGTGACTGTGTAAACGATGATTGTGTTGTATTAAGTTCACAATATGTGGTTAAAGATGTTGGTGACGAAATAATGGACCAGACTGAAAAAATTATAAGTAATATTTCAAAAAAAATATGTGGTTATAGTTATACTAGTTGTTTTTAATTAAAATTGTAAATACCTAGTTGTTTTTTAATGTAATAAAGTTTTTGAAAGCGTAAACTGTGTTTTTATTCACTTAGTTCTATGAATATATAATTTAAGTATTATTTTTAAGATTAAAATGAAATCAAAGACATTTAGGAGTATTTAATAATTTATTAATAAATACTTTACAAGATTTTTTTCTTATGACTAAATTTAAAAAAAATCATAGCTATAATTATCGACGTACCACATCTTAAGACACACTACATTTTTTAATGCACACATCTTTTTATGATGAACACAATGCCAATCCTTGTTACCTCTGTCATAGTAATCATTATGTAACTTTAAAAGTTTAGGACAACCTTTTTCACCTAATTCTATTATTTCGCATTCTTGACATAACTCTCGAAGCCATAGTATTTTATCCAATCCTTTAACTAATACTTTTTTTCCAATTAAATAAGGAACCACAATTCGTCGAAATTCTCTATAATCAATAAATCCCTCGCTCCAAGTTAAGCCACGGTTTCTTTCCAACCAACGCACTTGCTTTTGTTCTTCATTTGATAAAGTTTTAAAAGAATAGGGTGGTTTTATTAAAAACGTTTGAGTATAATCCTTAGTAGCGATTGCCAACTCTTTAACTATAAATTTATTTTTTAAATCCTTGAACCCTTGTAGATCCACGACTATTGTATCGATATTCATGATATTTTCTTTACAATGTTAGTTAAAGGTTTGTATTCAAATATGCAATCGTTCAGAATCAAACAGTAAGCAGCAGTCTGGTCAGGTATTTCTTGATCAGCTTCGATTTCAACTCGCACGTCAATCGATCCCTTTAACGTTTCGTGTTGGCGAGAGCAGTCAATGACGAATAAGGGAGCAATTTCTTTGAATTCTTTGATATTCATCAACGGTTCAGCTCGGCGTCTGTGATAAGACTGCTGGAACTTAGCATACTGTTCATATATTAATGTATATTTGTTGTCAGCGAAACTAATGTTCAGACTTTCATATGGATAATAAGAAGAATTTAGAAAAACTTTTACATCACGTATATGGCAATGGTCGAACTCCGCCATTGACTTTGTTGCATTATGTTTACGGTTCGTTTGGAAAGCAATAACGACAAATCGTGGTTTCTCTATCTGTGAGGATGTTTTAATAGACCAAGTATGTTTACGTGTTTGGGGAAGTAATGGATACTCATATAAGTCCCAATTACGAAATGCAACTGTTATCGGTCGATCTTTTTCTAAGTGCTTAAGCAAACTAATTCTTTCTCGATCTGAAACTTTAACATGAGGCACTCGCCAAATAATTTTATTTATTGATATGTCATCTACAACTTCACCAGCATTTAATTTTAAGGCATTGAGATTTGTATTACTTCTCAAAAGAACTAATTCATGTTTACAGTTCATTATAATTTTTTCATAGTCTTCAGCAAAACCCAAAACTTTATTTAGTGGTATGCAGATGGAGAATAGTCCACTACCATCAATAGTTGTGCCTGTTGGAGACCAACCCCAAACTCGTCCGCATTTAGATTCGTTATCGTTCAACGACAGATAAGATTTTATTGTCGTTGTCACTCCTGCATTTTTAATTCTATCTATTTCTACTCCATTTATTTCATAACGAATGTCTTGAAATAAAAATAATGCTGGGTTATTTACAAAATGCACACTCGTTACTGGTACTTTTTCTTTATCATTCTTATACACAGTTACTCTGCCCTCAATATACAAACTGCTGAGTGAAGGCAATACGTAGAGGTCTTGCTGATTTATCGGTATCCGTATTTCATCATTCTTGTTGAAACTTGTCACGTACGGCTTATACGTATGATATTCAAAACTTTCGATGCTGTTATCGTACGATGCATGTTGAGTTATATTTAAATAATTCATTTTATCAATCCTAGTGACTTCAAAAATTCCTTATTACTTTTTGTCAATTTTTTAAAAGATCGAGATGGTGCTCTCTTATGAGATGATCTTTTAGAACTGACCTGTGTTCGTGTAGTATATAGGCTTTTATTGAAATTCAACATGTCTTTTTAAAGTGTAAGTATAGCTGCACTTCTTCACCACGTAAGTTAACTATATTATTTTCAGCGTCTAATAATCTTATATTGATAGCACTTATTGAATTTTGATTGACAGGAAAATAAATTAAATTTTTAGGTATTTCAATGATTCTATAACCAGGTGGTACGTTTGGTACGAATTCATAAATTATATGGCTTGCTTTTCCGTCCACAAATGATCCACTGATTACATCGCATTCGATGCGCACGATAGTTGTTGATAAAATGCTAACAGGATATCTAGACTCTGTATTTATATTAGCCTGTATTGTTTCCGTACCAAAACCCAAAACTTTACCCAGTGAGTCATTTTTATTGAAGTGAACATCTTCTGAACAAAAAATACTAGTTTTTAATGTGTTGTTGTTTGCAGTCAATCTCAGTCCAACATTTTTGATATTGCTCTTAAGATAATCACAAATATCTTGAAGTTCATAAGACCCTTCTGGTAATTTTATAACACCATCTTTACCATAATAGAATTTATTATTTCTTTCGTCTATATTAGGGATGGAATTAAAAGTTGAAAAATATAATAAACCACACTCATACTCTCCCTCTAATTGTATCATAGGAGAGTAGTTTGTTATCAAAGACGCTCCTCTGCCAGTTATCGACACAGTGAAAGACATGTTTATACTGATAAAGTTTATTATATAACTCTTATTATAAATGTTGTTTCCAATACTTTCTTAAAAAATTTAAACACAAATGACCACAATTTATAGTACCAAACTTTTGATACCGCACATAATTGTAAGTTATTGACATATTCTTTAAATAGTTTATTAATTCTAATGGAGGTCTTAAATCACCAAAACTATCAAAATATTCACAGTAGTCATTTTGTTTGACATAGGCTACCCAATGTGTTCCTGGATTTTCAGAACTATCTAAATTTAATATAGCACACTCAATTTTTCTTGGTTTTGAGGGGAGTGAATCTCTCATAAATACTCCTCGAAAATAAGGAATGTCAGATGCGTGCTTCAAAATGTCTATATTTGAAAGGGGACGTCTGGGTAGCCCTTTGTTTAGTTTTTTGGAGGTTTCAAGTATAATCCAGCTCCTCTTTTATGAGGCTTAATATACATCCCTTTTCCAAGAGCAACAGCTTCCATTGCCTTGTTATGACGTACAGATTCTTGTAGGTTCTTCTGAGCAACCTTGGAATCATTAACAGCTTTTGCTATACCTGCTGCACCGCCAGCAAGTGAACCGAGGGCTGACAAACCAGCAAAAATTGGAATAAGAGGCAAAAAGCCTCCAGTTTTTGGAATAGGAATACATCGTGGTAAGCGTATTCCTTTTTTGTTTTTAAATAGTTTTTTTGCAGCAGCATATGCGAAATTTATAGCTGTGCGATTATCTTTAGATTTCAACTTCTTTATTTGAGATTGTAATTTTTTCACAATTGACATAAATGGACGTATTCCAGCACCAGCTTTAAGTTTTGCTTTCATTGCATTTTTTACTATCCATGACGCAATTTTTTCGCCTTTTCCAGCATCGTTCGACTTAAGTCTTCTTTTAGCCATATTCAAGAGTTCTAAATCAGCTTTATGTCGAACGCTCAAGTCTTCGTTATTGTAAGCAATGTCGTGGTGCATACAAGCTTCATCTAATTTATTTATACCACGATCGCCTCTTAGTAATCGCTTCTGAAGTTTAGTACCAGGCCCACAAAATTGATAACCAGGGATATGTAGCTCAATTGGTAAGTTATTGATAAAGTTATTTAAAATACCTCTACCCTTCTTCATAGATCTTTTTTAAATGAATAATTTTCACCCAACACACAATTTATATTACAAAAGTAATGCACTTTTATCCACCCAACTGTTTTCTTCCTTACTGAGACCTAACCATTTAACAAAAAGCTTATTGCCTTTTCTTTTTATAACCTTTTCAATGAGATAAAGATCAGGAAATTTTGTTCTTTGCAACTCTTGTTCGTAGAATGAGCCTAAAATTATTTGTTTATGTTTATCTTCTAAAATATACGTAGGGGGGTTCGTATCGTTTACCTTCACTATTTTAAATATTTCCGTTGACCAATTTGGTGTATAGCCTTTGTAAAAATCACCCTTAAATTTGCTTATACGAACACTGTCATGAATAAAAAACTTAGGTTGTCTATTTTTACCGGATATCTGTGTTTGCATAATGTTAGATCTAGCAATCATCTGGTTCACTTTATTCACATCAACAGGCTTGAATTTAGTAATACGATGAGTAGTGTTATTGTATTTTTCTACAACTGAATTCAAGTTTGGTCCTAGCCACCGGTAACAACCATATAAACTAAAGAGTTTATAGAGATGACATTTTATTGTACGAATTACTCGTTCTACTATAGAAGCTTTTTTGACAGAATGGGTGGAATAGTGATTTATATCAAATATTCTTAACAATTTTTTAAAAACGTCATTATAGAATTCTTTACCAAGATCAGTTTGTAAATTATTAGGTTTTCTTGATGAACAAGACAATATCTGATGCATTGCTTTGGTTACACTATTTTTATCTTTAGATGTTATGGGATTTACCCATACGTATTTTGATAACGTATCGATCACAACCAAAACGTATTTGTATCCTTTGTTAAAATGTGAATATTTTTGAAAATCCATAAGGTCAGCTTGCCATAAATCATCCATTCCTTTTATGATAGTCCTTCGACGAGGAAAATTCTTTCTTGCTGCCTTGTGAATTTCATCGACTATGTCTCTTTTACTCATTTTTTATTTAATTTAAGTTTAATCAAATTATCTACATCTGTCTTTGAATAAAATGACTTTGTTAAACGGTCCGATGTTATATTTTCCAAATTTTTCAAGTACAGCTTTATATCACTCTGAGTTTTTTTTATTTCATTTCTTAATTCTTGACCGATTTTATCCACATAAGCTTTGTTCACTGCTTCATCGTCTTCATTAGGTGACGTAAGACCTTTTAATTTAGAAAATTTCAAATCGTAGTGCCCAGCGTCTGATTTTACTAAAGTATCGTTAAAAGTACCAACGAATTCTGATAACCGTAAACGTTTATGAACGTGATGACCAAACTTGTCTATATTCATTGCTGTCTAGATGAGTTGACAACTGAAAACGTACTGCGTGATTTTCCTGATGGAAGCTCTTTAAATTCTACATTAGATATGAGACCAGCTTCATACAATTCTTCAACAATAGCAATGATTTCGTTATTTACCCCAGTGTTGCCGGCTGCCCATGATGCTAATAGTAATTTTAATCGTTCTACTAACTCATTCGGGTCATCCCAGTAAACATAATCAGTATTTGCTTTTACTTCCTTTAAAAGAGGAATACCCTTTCCTTTTGGAATACTCTCTAGGCTTGTGGTAGCGTTTCGAGAGAACTTGAACAAAGGCTTAATAACATTTGTATATTTGAATCCCTTGTTGCTGTTTACTGGTTTTGATGACTCAAAGTAACGACGATGAGCATTGGTTTCTATTAAAAGCAATTTATAGTTTTGTAAATCATCCTCCGTGACCACATCTAAATTGGGTCTTTTTTTGAACAAAAGTTCTTTTAAACCTTCAGTTTTTTTCAAAGTCTTTGATCCAATTCTCAAGACTTTACCATTGTCAAAAACGCGGGTTTTGCCAAGCAATAATTTTCCACGTTCATTTCTAATTCCAAATGGTATATTGTCAATTACTTCAGATGATGTTGACCACGACGATTGGTTTTTGAAACTTGGTGATGATTGAAATGATTTAAAAGAATCATCGCTAACGTTGTGGTTGTCAGACTGTGGTACAATAAGGGTTTTGTCGTAACTTTTATCTAACCCGTTATCGGAATGGTCATCTTCTTCACTGATCAATTCATTAAAGTCTTCATCAGAAGTACATGGTGTAAAATTATCATCATTCTTAGATCTTTTCATCAACGGTTCAAGAGTCTCTTCTTTGAGATGCTTACCTTTATTTTTACTTGCTAACAAGGTAAGAGGATCCACAATGGGCTTAAATATTGTTTCTAATGCCATATTATTTGCATTATTTACATCTTTTATCATTTCGACTTTTCTTTTAACAGCTGCTGCGGATTTAACAATTTGTTCTTTGAGTTTTTTTTCCATTTTAAAACGATTCGTTCGGTCTCAAGTCTCAAATCAAAATGATTAATATGTCATTAGACGTCTTATTTTGTATGTTAGTCCACCACAACAAATGTGTCGAATGTTGACCTGTAGCATCCATTGTTTTTTTCACAGTCCTTATTAATCACAAGGTAGCTGAAGCGTTTCTTCCAAACAGCAGAACATAGTTCACGAAACTGAGACCAGGACATATCAGATCCAACATGCTCATCATATACATGTTTCAAATTAATCTCATCTTGCTTAAATAATATTAGTAGATTTGAATTGTCCCTTACTAATTGTTTGGGGATTTTTGTGTAAGTTTGATTAATATAAAAACAATCAATGTTCTTATGACGTCCCATTGCAAAATAATCTCTTATGTTGTTTTGATTTTCACAAGCAACATCATCAAAAATTATAATAGAATCTGGCAAAGCTTCATGTGGACTCAAGATTTCACTGTTGTGATTGTATTTATGCAACGATGTAGCAGGAACCATCTCTAAAACTTTCTCCAAATATAAGTATTTAGCTTGATATAAAGATTTTGAATAAACATACAGATTCCTAAAACGCGGACCATCTTCGTGTAACAATAAACTGATAACTAAATTTGTCTTTCCACAGTTTGATGGACCACAGACAATACAGCGTATAGTGTTTGGTAATAAGTTACCATGTCGCTTAATAACGTTTGAAGGTGGGGGACATATACAGTCTAATTCTAATGATTCTTTTTGTTTTATGAATTTCATATCAACCGTGAATGAGTAACCGTGATGTTTCATGTATTTTATGAAAATGAGAATAAATGGTATAATCATTTATTTAAATAATCACATATCTGATAAATGGATATACAAAAAATATAATTACTTAAGTAACCTGATATTTAAATACCTTCCATTCAACAACAAACGAACATTAACACCATCAATATGGTGGTTATTGGGCATTTCACCACACCGTAGTGAGGGAGGGCGTCAGCCCGAACGAACGGAGGTGGGGTAGAATGCCCAATAACCACCTACTCCTAGTCGCCTCTGAAGTTACTCGTACTTCGCGCAGAGATACAGTCAGACACATCGCACCACTCCTTATTCTTCATTTATCATTCTTACGATGCAATTATGTTTATTTTAATGTCGCAATTGTATGTATGTCAATCATTTTTAAGATAAATTTACGAAAAAAATTGTGAATATATGTGTTATAAATATTTTTTCTCGATTTTATGGCATTATGAAAATAAATCGCACAATTAGACTTGCGACTTTGTTCCAGGAATATCAGGGATACGGTCAGACACATAACTAATACTTAAGTCATAATAGACTTATGTGTCTGACTGTATCTATCCCTGCGCGTAGCAACTTCAGAGCGGGCTAGAAGTTTGGCGAGATCCTTACTAGCAGATTTCATGGCCCCACATTTGCAGGCTCCCTACCATCAAGTGATTGCAAACGGCAAGGAGGGATTGAACATCGCTTTGTTTATTTTCGACCCGCGTCTAAGGCCCACTGGTGGTACCGATCATACGGTGATTATACGATTATCCTTAGTTAAGGAAAAACTTTATCTCACCTGAGCAGTTCTTCTGATCTGTTAGAAAGAAGGAAAGCACATTTATTGACACACACACATAATATACGATACAGACAATGAGAAAAGAAAAGAGAAAAAAAAACATCATATAACTAAGTAGTTACATACATTAATTGTGTAAGGTCAATAAAACCCTATCTAGGCGTTTTTGCCTCTGTCATTCACAGGTGGACCGAATAAGCACAGAGACGCTGTTATTCTGACAGGGTTAATAGTACCGGAAGATGACGAGAAAACAATAAATAAGATAGATACAGTTAAATAGTTAATAAAATACCATTCTTCTTACTGACGTTTTTGTGTGCGAAATTTTAATTCAACAATTACAGAAAAAGAAGACTGTTAATTAATCAGAACTCACACTAGTGTAACTTTTGATTCGGAACGCATTATGACATATATTTAGGTATTAAATTAAAAAAGTACTTTTCTCAAACATGCATGGAAATGTTGTCATTATTTTCGAAAAAAGAACACGCGAAGTATCGAATTTACGGACAAAGAAAATCAAATCCATTGCAGGAGCGTTTTTTGAATTTGGAACATTACAAAGAGTATTAACAACTCCAGCACGCCGTTTCATACAACATTGCTGGAGCGCTGTAATGTTCCAAATTCAAAAAGACGCTCCTGCAACGAATTTGATTTTCTTTTAGTAATATAAAAAGTATGTTTCATTTCCCTGCATTCTTTTGAGAAAAGCACTATATATGCCTCGGCAGAAATGGCAATTGCCTGTCTCGTATTAGTGAAGTCCTCGCCTACGGCTCGGCCTTCAAACTCAGACTGCAATTGCCTATTTCACGGCCTTTTCAATAATGTACTATTACCGAGCTAGGCTGCAAAAAGCGATTTTGTACGCGGAAACTGAATGACAAATCCTTCTTTTCCGAGCGTGAGAGGTGAAAAATATATAAAGATTACTCTCCTTGAGGAGCCCGTGGCGCAGTGGTTCGCGCGCTCGGACAGCGATTGTTGAGATTAAGCAACTGTCGCAATGGTCAGTCACGGGGTGGGTGACCATAAATTTACTATCTCGACCTCCTCCGCGCTTCGGAAGGCACGTTAAGCCGTTGGTCCCGACTGCATTTGCAGTCGTTAAAACCCACCAAACCGCAATGGGCCCGCGTGGTGGGTCATGGCCTACTCTCCTTATCCATCCATAAGGAAGGCCAGTGCCCCGGCAGTGGGGACATTAAAAATGGCTGATGACGAATGACGATGCTCTCCTAGACACAATACAACAACGCCACATTTTGAATTGGTTGGGGTCTAAAATATATTTTAGTATTTTCTATTTATTATTATTATTATTATTATTATTATTATTATTATTATACGTTTTATTGCACATAAAATACATACTAAATAATGTTACAAGGAGACATGTTCGCACATGTTTGATCTTATTTTTATATGCGCCTCTTGGTTTTACAATAATTCGTCCCCAGAATGCTACGCGAAGCTTTTCAAATTACCAAATATCCAAATTTCAATAGAGATGATGGTTGGAAGATACCACCAGCTTGGGACCCTATTATCCATAAATTAAAGTCTCAACCCAAATCACACACTGCAAGACCTAAAGATACGATTAGCTCTTTTTGTAGATAAATAACATAAAGATGGAGGTCGGCCTGCTCTCGAAGTTTTCTTGGCAGTATATTTCTTCGAAAGTTCTTCCAATTTATGAACTGCCAGAATCATTAGTTTTTTCCTTTTATTCCTTTGTTAATAATAAAAAAAAAAAAAAGTAAACAAATCAAAATATTAAACTCAATATTTGTTGCCATAGTAAAAATTATTAACTCTTAATTAGTAATTATCTAACCGTTTCCGAACGCAATAATAAATCAACTTTGTGAAGGAAGACTTCTAAGTAGCTGGTCAACCCGTGACCAAGGCAACTGAAAAGGTGCCGAAACGTCGGGAAACCAAAAAACCTCAAATAAACCGAAAAATTATAGTATCAAATATATATCAAATATATTTCGGGTAAATAAATCGCACTAAATTTCCGCAAAAGTTGTTTTATTTCAATACTAATATGTGTATGTATTTAAGTACACTTTTTTGCATTGTGTTGTTGCTTTGCTTGTGACCAAACAATGACAGGGACGCAGGAAAATCAGTGTCTGGTTCCTTGGAACCATCTACACTGAGCTGAGTTACTTTTCAGTCTGGCGCTGCTGCACACTCCGGTGTGTTACTTTTAAGTACAATGTCTTAGTGTTAAGTTTTGTTTGTTCTCTCTTTTGTTAGTAATGCCTCAAAAATGTATTTCGGTTGTTATGTGTTGTAGTGGTTTCTGAATAAATATTTTATCTTTTTTTTTCTTTTTTTACATTAAATAGGCTTATTCTTGGCTTAATTCTGAATCGCTAGATTAAGAAGAGGCCTAAGATGGAGCGAGCTTAGAAAAAGCCTATTCACTCGAGCTTTAAATATACCAGGGTTGTAGATACCCGGGAATACAGACGCAGGCAGGGAATTCCACTCTCTGACTGTGCGCATAATAAAAGATGAGGAAAAATATCTATCCATACAATACAAACTTTTTATTTGGTACCAAGCACAGGACATTTTACAAATTAACATTATATTTTACTCCTAGGTATAACAAAGACATGCGGTACAAAAACATGAAACATTTAAAGATACAAAAGTACAAGGAATTTAGTGTCCCACGTCAGTACCAAATGGGTGTCCAGTTCAGCATTGAGTCAGCGATAAGGCTAACGTTGATTTTCAACTGGGTCCCCTAAAAAACGTTTTATTGACACGTTGACGTCAATGCGATAATATAAAAAATATAAATATATAAACTCATTTGCAAAAAAAACGGGCACCTAAGCAATGAACCATTTCAAATGTTAATATTTCTTTGTTTGATAATTATAGGTAGTTTTATCCTCACAATTTGGTAAATTAATAAGAAAATAATCGTTTTCATCAGTATTTCATAAAATTTAGATACAATTTATGGGAATTAATGCTAAACCTCGCTAATAGTGTAAGTTCGCTAGTAGTGCATTTATTATACTCATAAAGTAAAAATAAAAAAGTATTTTTGTTTGTTTCGCTTTAATAAAGTAAAAACAGATAAATGTTTAGTATCGAGTGTGACCCCCTCTAGCTAAAATCACAGCTTGAATTCGTCTGGGCATGCTAGCGAGTATATCCCGGATACTTGCTTGCGGAATACGTTCCCACTCCGCAGTAATCACATTCTTCAGCTCTCTGATGGTCTGCGGAGCCGGGTGTACTGATCTCACACGCCGTTTCAGAACGTCCCAGACATGCTCTATGGGATTGAGGTCGGGACTTCGAGCTGGCCAATCCAAACGACGAATGCCGACCTCTTGCACATACGCATTAACATCGCGGGATCGGTGGGCGCGAGCATTGTCGTCCATAAAAATCGAGTCTTCATCTAGAGCGGCCAATGCGGGTTGTGCATGAGGAATTAGAACTTCCGTTATGTATCGATGCCCAGTCAGTGAGCCGTTTTCAATGAAGACTAACTCTGTACGATCCATTGAATTTATTCCTGCCCAAAACATAACAGAGCCCCCACCATACGGTGTGATTTCTTCGAAAAATGCCTCTGCAAAGCGTTCTCATTGTCTTCTTAGCACTCGCCGACGTCGATCTTCACCGAACAGAGATATCCTGGCTTCATCAGAGAACAAAACCCTATTCCAATCTTCTTGAATTCCAATCTTTCTAGCGAACCTAAGCCTGTGAACTCTGTGCTCACGGAGTAATTTGGGGCCGCGAGCCGGGCGGTGACTGCGTATATTGGCAGCGAGAAGCCTCCTCCTGACCGTCCATAGACTAATATGCACATTTCTTACTTCTTGGAGGTTGTTCTTAAGATCCACATACGAAGATTTGCGATTTCTCAATGCGCGACTCACAAGAAAACGATCATCCCGTGGTTGGGTACATGGTTTTCTTCCAGAACCAGGACTTCTCTCGACGAAACCAGTCTCCTGATATCGCTGCCAGGTCCTTTGGACTGTCGAGCGACTAACATTTAGCCTCCTAGCCACGAAACATTGGCTGCAACCCTCTTCAAGCAGCGCGATAATTTTGGTAGCTTTTACCACTTTATCTACCATTTTTGATACAGCCAAACAGCAATAAATAAAGCTTTGACAGTCAAGGATATGAAATTAATCGATAAAAATTGAATAAAAGTTATGAAAGTCGATGTTAACTTCTGGAACTTCGCGCCAAAAATGTAGGATAAAAAGGGGTTTTCTGTAAAAATGAGCATCAAATGAAAATTTGAATTTAGAACGTACTTTTTTAAATACCACAACATTTTTAAAACCGGCCAGTAACGTGTACAAACGATTGAAACCTTTTTGGTATTGTATCTTTTTAAAGATGAATGAAAATCAAAACCGCCCGTTTTTTTGCAAATGAGTGTATATACTACGGTAAAGATAATCAATAAAAAGAGGATCCAAAAATGTAAATGAGTAAACTAATAAATTTAAAAAGAATATAAAATAACAACGGATAAATAAACTACATATACTACAGTACTCAGCAACAGACTGGCATACCCCAGACCCACTATTAAATGTGAGATTAGTCCAAATTTTTTTATCTATTTAAGTTGTTATCCGGAAACAATAGCGACGCGTTGTCACCCCATCGTCCAATTCCATGTTTTTACTCTTGACAGAATGGAGTTCACATCAGGTAAAACTAGCCAAAGTAACAATTCAAAAACGGTAACGAAGTTTGGAAAGAATTAAATGTATGGGTGGCGAAATGGCATCGGTCGCGCGCTAAATCACGTGATCTTACCGCAAGCTAATTGGCGAATATATCGAATTATCGTTTCGCTTCATAACGATGAAAGAAAGAAAGAAAGAAAGAAATAACTTATTTGCTGGAAAACCATGTATGTACATTGCGATAGTCTACAATATTAATATGATCCAATAGTTTTCTGCCGTATACAGGTTGGCATGCAAATATTAGTTTAAGTAGTCGTAATCAAACATAATAATTAATGACCACTTCTATACCTACTTTTACAAATTTGAATTCTATCTCAGTTAGTTATATTTCATGTCAGTCCGATAATGCTAGTTACTTTGTTACTTTGTCTACGGGGTAAGGATCAAAGATATGCCAAATGGAAACCATAGCAACCGTTTTAAGGTACCAAAACAGATTTTTGACTTAGATTCGATCCTAATGTGAACTCGATTCCGACCAGAGTAAGTGGGCTGCACTGGCAGGCAAGCAGCTGGCACATTCTATGTCTGTTTTTTCTACTCCCAGTCCAGCATAGGAGCATTTTATTACTTAATTATTATACTTATTTTACAGTATAACATCCGGTTTCAATAGCATGTCAACCCCCAATCAAATCAAAACTAATTCCGTAATAAACATCGACATAGCATTTAATGGCCGTGTCGTCAAACTAGTTATATCCAAACCGTAAACGTTGTCGTCATTTCATTTAGAAATCCGCCGAACCAAGACACACCCGCCCATCGTCAGTCATGCATCAACAATATACAGTTTGTATATTTTGCTGTGTGACGGAAACACTGTGAGTGCGGACTTGGCGCTTTTTTAAGTGCTAGGGTCTTACCGTCAGCTGATATCTGGCTGTAAACGCAACATTAGAGTCATGTTGATCAAAGGCTTGAAAAAACACGGTTCATCCTCTCTTCAGACTTGTGCGTCTACACCGCGTAGTACAATCGGCGGACGGCGGAGTACTAACGGCTACGGAAGATCAGCGCTGCGTCAAAAAAGCCAAGCATTTGCTGAGTTGGTGCCGTTTTGGGACAAACCTTGTGTTTTATGTGTGTTTTTACAGTCGTGTTTGTCTCAATTATTTTTTCTTTCTTTTTTTCTTTCTTATAATTAATTTTTGTAGAAGAAGATCTTTTATATAATTCAACTATGAAAGTTCAACATGTTATGTTATTTAGGTGAGTTGCTTTAAAAATAATTCATTAACAACTTTTTATTATTTTTTATTTATGCTATAATACAGAACATAATTTACGTTAATAACTACATTAGTCTAGGACTGTATCGAAGTTGTTAGCGCCCACCTCGAACCTTATCTAACACTAACAAATAACACTTTAGCGTCAATTCACACCGAGACGCGACGCGACAACACTCGAAGAGGCCAATGCTTTCGCGATGCGCCGCGCGACGCCGCGAGACGCATCGCAACGTCGCGAGGCGCATCGTAAAATTGTAGTAGAACGACGACGCCTCGCTGCGCAGCGAGACGCCGTGAGGCGCAGCGCGACGTGTCTACTCGTAAACAAGTAGTACAACCAATACAACAAATAGTAGACAAGTCGCCACAGCGGCCTCAGGCTGCGCCTCGCTTGCTGAGCTGCTTCGCGCGGCATTCGAGACGCCGCGCGTACAGGCGATGTTCCGCTGCGTCGCGATACGTCGCGCTACGCCGCAAGGAATCTCGAGGCGCAGTGCTGCGTGGTGCAACGTATTCTGAATTCTCACAATGAAATGTGTATCTTTTCGTGGAGTAAATAAGGTATATTTTGTGTCGCTCTATTAAAATATGCGCGCAGCGTCGCGTCGCGTCGCGTCTCGGTGTGAGCAGACCCTAACAAGGCATTTAACAACTAACAAAAGGTATGTGATAATTAATTATTATAAATAGTAACTTAGAATTAATATGATATGCTATGTTTATGTGTGTGTGTTTGAGTGTGTGAGTGTGTGTGTGTGTTTGGTTGAAGGGGGAAGGGGTTAATATATATTTTATTTTATAAGAGATTCAACTATGAACTCAATCGATTCAAATTCCTCAAGTTCCAACTTTAAGTAGTCCAGTATGCGCTGTTAGGGTAAATTGGTAAATTACCCGCAGTGCATTCCCTGGTATTTACCTTACCCCCTCGCTCTTTTTGTGAAACGCCTGCACTTTAGTTAAACCAGTATTGATCCTGTCAATAAACGCCATCGATCCGTTTGAAGAATAACGCGGCACTCACGCAGTAGCCTTTGTAATATTGTATACGGACGCCCGTAAATAATTTAGAATGGTGCCAATAACCGAGGCAATACCGTGTAGAAGACCTTTGTTGAAGAATCAGATTAGTATGGCTTGTAGGTAAGTAGGTGTACTAAAGAAGCTTTTATGGGATTAGGATTACGATTAGAACCGTCTGACAATCCTAATAACGTATTAACAATTAAGTTTTTTTAATACTTCAATAAGTGGATTCACTGTTCAAAATAAAAAGAGGATTAGAACTAACTTAGTAAGTTGGAGAGCATTAGACCGGATTTCCAAAGGTCGCGGGTTCGATTCCCGTCTGAGAATTCACTTGTGGCCGAGTTAATTTTTCCAATATTTTTCTATTTAAAATTTACCTTAAGTATAAAAATAGCATTGAAAAATGCAAATATTATAAAATCATAACATAGTAAGTTTTTGGCGAGTCACAAAAGAGAAACTTGTATAAACTTTTTAGCTTTATAGGACTAAAGTCAACACATAAAAAATTTAACCTAGTTTCGACATAGGTAAGGTAGTCTAAATTAATGGTAGTTTAATTATTACTGTACAAGCTAATACCCATAAATGGTCCCTCACGATGTCTGCTTTAAGAAGAATAAGCTAATAAGTTCTCATTAAAAGAAATTTCTTCGCAAATACATGTTAATAGTAGAAATGTTTCAGTGAGTCATAATTGTTACTTCACTCCTGTAAAGTTAGTAGAGGTACTTATACACCCACCGGCACATCTAATCGACTCCGTTATTTTCATCCAAACATGCTCACTTTGCGGCGTAACAAGGATAATATATTTCTGCATAGATCTGGGGGCCTACCATCAACTGTGATGCGATTCATTTTAGTTTATTTTCAGGTAGTAAGAGTGAGACACCGCTATACGTGTCGTATGGCAGCATCCGACTCTCACAACCTGTACAGCATACTTTGCTTATGTTGAGTCCGACCTCGGATATTGTCTTATCATATGGGGTAACAGCACAGATGAGAACAAAGCATTTATTGCTCAAAAAAATGTATAAGGGCAATATGTGGTACTGCACCAGATGGGCCATGTGCACCTTTATTTAAAACATTAAATATCCTTACTTTGCCATGTCTATACATTTCTGAATTTGCCAAGTTTGTTCATCCAGACCTAGATATATAAGAATAAATTTAAAAAGAATATAAAATAACAACAGATAAATAAACTACATATACTACAGTACTCAGCAACAGACTGGCATACCCCAGACCCACTATTAAATGTGAGATTTGTCCAAATTTTCTATCTATTTAAGTTGTTATCCGGAAACAAAGGCGACGCGTTGTCAACCCATCGTCCAATTCCATGTTTTTACTCTTGACAGAATGGAGTTCACATCAGGTAAAACTAGCCAAAGTAACAATTCAAAAACGGTAACGAAGTTTGGAAAGAATTAAATGTATGGGTGGCGAAATGGCATCGGTCGCGCGCTAAATCACGTGATCTTACCGCAAGCTAATTGGCGAATATATCGAATTATCGTTTCGCTTCATAACGATGTTACTTTGTCTACGGGGTAAGGATCGAGTAAGGGGGCTGCACTGGCAAGCAAGCAGCTGGCACATTCTATGTCTGTTTTTTCCACTCCCAGTCCAGCATAGGAGCATTTTATTACTCCATTATTATAGTTATTTTACAGTATAACATCCTGTTTCAATAGCATGTCAACCCCCAATCAAATCAAAACTAATTCCGTAATAAACATCGATATAGCATTTAATGGCCGTGTCGTCAAATTAGTTATATCCAAACCGTAAACGTTGTCGTCATTTCATTTAGAAATCCGCCGGTCCGAGACACACCCGCCCATCGTCAGTCATGCATCAACAATATACAGTTTGTATATTTTGCTGTGTGACGGAAACACTGTGAGTGCGGACTTGGTGCTTTTTTAAGTGCTAAGGTCTTACCGTCAGCTGATATCTGGCAGTAAACGCAACATTAGAGTCATGTTGATCAAAGGCTTGAAAAAACACGGTTCATCCTCTCTTCAGACTTGTGCGTCTACACCGCGTAGTACTATCGGCGGACGGCGGAGTACTAACGGCTACGGAAGATCAGCGCTGCGTCAAAAAGCCAAGCATTTGCTGAGTTGGTGCCGTTTTGGGACAAACCTTGTGTTTTTGTGTGTTTTTACAGTCGTGTTTGTCTCAAATATTTTTTCTTTCTTTCTTTCTTTCTTATAATTAATTTTTGTAGAAGAAAATCTTTTATATAATTCAACTATGAAAGTTCAACATGTTATGTTATTTAGGTGAGTTGCTTTAAAAATAATTCATTAACAACTTTTTATTATTTTTTATTTATGCTATAATACAGAACATAATTCATTCGTGTGTCGCAGTTGTTAGCGCCCACCCCGAAACTTATCTAACACTAACAAATAACATTTTAGCGTCAATTCACACCGAGACGCGACGCGACGACACTCGAAGAGGCCAATGATTTCGCGATGCGCCGCGACACGCCGCGAGACGCATCGCAACGTCGCGAGGCGCATAGTAAAATTGTAGCAGAACGACGACGCCTCGCTGCGCAGCGAGACGCCGCGAGGCGCAGCGCGACGTGTCTACTCGTAAACAAGTAGTACAACCAATACAACAAATAGTAGACAAGCCGCCACAGCGGCCTCAGGCTGCGCCTCGCTTGCTGAGCTGCTTCGCGCGGCATTCGAGACGCCGCGCGTACAGGCGATGTTCCGATGCGTCGCGATACGTCGCGCTACGCCGCAAGGAATCTCGAGGCGCAGTGCTGCCTTTATTTAAAACATTAAATATCCCTACTTTGCCATGTCTATACATTTCCGAATTTGCCAAGTTTGTTAAACAAAACAAACGGTTTGTATATCCTCGGAGCACGAGAAGTGGGTTAGTGTCCGCCATTCTTTTAAAAAGTTCTCGCATGCAAAAAATAATGATTTTGGATGAGTTTGTGTATTTTAATATATATAACCATTAATTTATTTATTTTATTAATTAATATTATAGAACTTATTGTAAATAAATTTCAAAAAGAATTATATAGGTGGCATAGAGCACACTTATTTTATTCGGTGCAAGATTTTCTCACTCAAAATAAATCTAAAAGATTAACGTAAAGTGACCGATAACTTACATAATGTACCTCCTTATAGTTGACTTGTTAAACTTGATGTTAGTAACTCGACCATATTAACCAATTTGTTAACATACTTGACATTTAAATTGCTTGTTTTGTTGTATCATTCTATGTTTTTATTTGACTTATTCCGTTTGTCTTTTTTTATTAATAAATAATATTGTAAATTAAAAATGAATATGTAAATCTGAATTAAATGATTGTTAAATTTTGCTTGCTACTTTTGCTAGCTAAAGGGGAGAGGCAATACAATTTAAAAGATCATTAAATGTAACCCTGTTCATGTGCAAAATATTTCATTTCATTTTACCTACATTTTTTTTTTAAACCCACTATGGTTAAAACGTAATTGAATAAGGATAAAATAATTTAAAAACTTCCGGCTTAATTATCTATCGGGGGCTGCCATTAAATGAACTATAGTTTTGCAGTTTTATAGTAACGTGATTGGATTTATTTATATTCATGCTGGTGATGGCATAATGGTGATGGCAGCCCCCGACGGATATTTAAGTCGGGGGTTTTTATATTATTTTATCCCTTTTCAATTTCGTTTTAACTGTCGTGGGTTTTTATTTTATTTTTTAATTTTGATTTTTATTTCAATTTTTTTAGACAGCATAGATATTATGTACATTGTACTACAGAAAGCCCATTACTGAAAACCGCATCAAAATCAGACTAGTAGTTTTGGTTTTGCTCAAACAATTGTTTACTGCAGGGCCCCCTGATGAGTTGTCACAGTAACACCTATCTAAGAACATGCACCAATCTAACCCGAACCCATTACTGAAAATCGCATCAAAATAAGACTAGTAGTTTGCACAAACAAACAACCTCTCATCCCAAACGCATATGCCGTCTCCGTACCGTCTCGTTGGTAAAAATAACCTAAAAAGAATCGCACAGAGTTGATGGTAAGCCCTTGTATGTTAATGTTTAGGTAAAGCAAAGCATTACTCTAGGGCCATATCACATAGTATGGAATGGAAACTGATGAAGCATTCATTAAAAAAAAAACAACTTTTACCGATTCAAGTGCACTATGTAGTGCATTATTAGTGCACTTAAATACGTAAAAGTTTTTTTATTTCCATGGTGAGTGCGCGAAGAAACTTAAAAGGGCTTATGTAGCATTCATTGTTCTGTCTCTATTGACAAATGCAGTGGTTTCGGTACTCAAAATGCTTATTGGACAGTCAAATGCTTAAACTAAACATAAGCATAAAGAGTCGCAATCTCACTCTTATTACCTGAAAATAACCTGAAATGAATAGCATTACAGTTGATGGAAGGCCCCCAGATATATGCAGAAATATATTAACATTTTTATGTATAGAGCCACAAAGTGAGCATGTTTGGATGAAAATAACGTTCTATTCTATTCTTCTATTCAAAGTGCGCATGTTAGTATGGAAATAACGGGGTTGGCGGTTAGATGTGCCGGTGAGTGTAGAAAATCTACTTAATATTCAAACAAAAATAGATTCGTAAGTCTGAAATCTAGAATCTCAAAGTTAACAACCAAAAACTTAGATACCGAATGAAGATCCCGAAAGATGTAATTATTACCAATTCAAACTTTATTAATACAAATAGGCTGTACAGTTAATATCGAAACTGTTTTTATAATATTATCTTTTATAATATTATTTCTATTATTATCTCAACAAACACAAGCACTTACATTCCAAAATCCAATCCACTTTTTTAAATCCTAACTCATTTTTTGCGTTTTTATGCGTTTTTATGCGTTTGGGGTGAGAGGATGTTTGTGCAAACCAATGTTGCCAACTATCTCCAAAACTATTTGTCCGATTTTGATTGATGGGTTCAAATTTGATTGGTGCATGTTCTTAGATAGGTGTTACGCTGACATCTCACCAAGGGGCGCTGCAGTAAACATTTGTTTTGCAAACCAATGTTGCCATTTATTTCCATATCTGCTAGTTCGATTTTGATGCGGTTCTCAGTAATGGGTTTGGGTTTGATTGGTGAATGTTCTTAGATAATTGTTACGGTGACAACTCACCAGGGGGCGCTGCAGTAAACATTTGTTTGAGAAAAACCACAACTACTAGTCCGATTTTGATGCGGTTTTCAGTTTAGGGTAAAAGCAAAATTAAAATTTTTGATAAAAAACGACGGTAAAACGTAATTGAAAAAGGATAAAATAATTTAAAAAACCCCCGACTAAATTATTCGTCGGGGGCTGCCATCACTATTATAAATTTCAGCATGAATATAAATAAATTCAATTATTCACCCAAAAAACTGCAAAACTATAGTTCATTTAATGGCAGTCCCCGACGGATAATTAAGTCGGGGGTTTTTTAATTATTTTATCCTTTTAAATTACGTTTTGAACGTCATGGGTATTTTTCAAAAAAAATATTTTGCTATTTTTTGTCATTTACTTCTTGTACGCTCAACAGCACGTATGATTTTACATTTGCGCTACGAAAACCGCCGCTATTACGTGAGACGTAAGAGCGCTCTCAAAGTCAAAATGTGAAGCCGTAGCTGCTGTTGACATGCACTACTAGTTTGAGTCAAACCGAAATTAATGGGTTTGTGTCAAACAGTTTGACCGAATAACGACAGATTTTTCAAGATTTCGTGAACACTACTAAACCGATTTAAAAATTTCCAAAAAAGGGACCTAGGAACAAACTCGATTCTACAACGTTTGAATCAATTCAATCGGTTCAGGCGTTCTCGAGTAACCGTTGAACATACACAATTTAAAAAATTTACACGACTAATTGATGATCTTCTTCTTTTTTGAAGTTGGTTAAAAAGGAGGAGGAATGAATCTATGCCCAAAACACAAAAAACAAAACTCCCCAGTATTGCTTCATACAGTTATCTAGTCGACTGTACCGCAGGAATTAATATCAGTGGTTGCTAATGAGGAAGAATTGCCATACTTTGTCTTGCTCCCAGAATAACAAACGTCTTGGACTCAGTCAAACCTTACGAAATACAATTTAGTACACCGGATTGTTTCAAGGTATTGATAAATTGTTACCATAGACAAAAAATATAAAAACACATCTTTAATTTTACGGACTTCAAAAATTTCTTATTTTTTATTGGATTCGCTTTTTTATAAACGATGGGGATACTCATAGCCTTCATCATACCTGATGTTAAGTATTGATAAGGCTGAACATAGAAGGGAGCCTCTCCCGGAATCCTCAATCACTGAGGAACTGGCTATCTTATCTCCTAACTGTCGGAACACAACAATGCTAAAAATCATTGTTGATAAATGCCGTCAGACTTAGATAAGATGGTCGTAGCTAGCCAGGCGGACTTACAACAAGTCCTACCACCACCCAAACCCAATACCCTATGTATGTACAATATGTACCTAATTTCTGTGTCTGATACCGGTGGTTGTTACCACTAGACCACGGAGACGATTAAAATAAAAAAATAAGACGGTTTAGCTGAACTTCTGACACACTCCATCTGCAATTGTTGCACGTCCTCAACTTTGTTCGTACTTATCAGTTTACACCCAGCAGCATATCCGACGATCGCAACGGGACACAAAAACGAATGTTTTTATGTTTCTCAAAATCGCCAAAGTGCATCGGGTAACATCCACAACAAAATTGCAACAATATTGCAATGCTATTGAATGGGCGTGCAACACCAACGTCCTATACTTTTCGGATCGTAAAACCAAGTTTGTTGCAGCCATACAATGTATGAGCACTAAATGCTGGCACTTAGCTTTAGTGTGTTTTTCCACCTTGGTGGTAGCCGAGAAGACAATTGGTCACAGTTTTATAGGTTGATTTAAAAGAGTTTTGTGATAACTGATTCTTGAATTTCTTTAGTCTACTGTACTTTCTATTTTACCTGCAGTATTTCGAGAGGCAAATACTCGTGGAAAATTTTAGAATCTCGGTATACCACCGGTATACCGCCACAATCTAAGGCATCTCGTTATACTCGTTTTTCAATCAACATTGAGGAGATGCGTAACCTTTAAAAGTGGAAAGACTCCTATCCGAGAATCCTCAACCACTGAGGAACTGACTCTCTTGTGTGTAATTGTCGGACAAAAATTCTGAAAACATTAGTGTTTTGGCGTCAGACGAAGATAAAATGGTTCTACCTAGCCAAAATAATGAAAAACTATTTGACACTGACTGTACTAGCTCGAATTAGACCGCTGCGCTCGATAGTAAAATGACATCGAGTGGTCGTATGTTTGCGTTTGCGCAGCTTACTGTCCGCGTGAGAAATAAGACGACATAAACCAGAATAGGACTGTCATGGCTGTCAGATATTTAATAATAACCATACTATTATGTCATTTTAATGGTTCGGCTACCTACTTACTAATGCATAGACAATGTAATTTTTACTAACAAAAAAGGTCACGTTGTTAATTTGTATTTAATCCAAAATATCGTAGGATTCATGATTAGAATTTTAAGGCAGAATAACTGAATTACCTTTATTCAGTCACAATAGTGGAATAAAAATAACTAAATAATAAACCTTATTATGTAACATTGCTTTAATTAACTTTATTTATCGTTTATATGGCTAAAATATTTCTGTTAAGTGATGTAGACCCATGTATATCATTAAACAACTTAATCGATCGTTAAACACCTGAAAAGTTGTTCTTTCGAATGCAAGGATATTCCTAGCATTGATGTGACAACGCTGGCCTACAGCGTATTAAAAATATAATAGTATTGGAGAATTTCGACGGCGGTTCGCAAGTCTCGGTAGCTCAGTGGTTAGAGCATTGAACCGGATTTCCAAAGGTCGTGGGTTCGAGTCCCACCTGAGAATTCACTTGTGGCCGAGTTAACATTTATTTTTCTATTAAAAATTTAACATTATTAGTTATTTGAAAATCTTGGTTAAAAAACTTGATCAACCCATTGCATTGAAATAAAATGTTAACAATGTTATCCAGGATACCTTTAAGTCATCAGAGTTTTTCTCCTGAAATGCTAACTGTCAATTCCAAGACAATTTAACAGTTCTCCGCAGAAATAGTGAGCAGTCGAGAGCTACACTTCCTCCAACTAAATCACTTTAACGCGCCTTTTGAGAAATCTGAATGGTCCTTGGAAATATAAATGGTACTGTTTTGGAATCTCGAGAGGTGCTGTGTGGTTTACGTCGGTTCTTGTGTCTTTTTATTTATTTATTTACAAGATCACATACAGATTCATAATAATATTAATTATAAAAATAAGTATCATAAGTATTCAGATACACTCATTATGAATCCAACAGTGCTGGTAAAATTTTACATATTATTAGCTAGAAAAGGTGCAGCAAATCCTAAAGTCTGTTTTTTTCTTACTTGTCTTAAAATGTAAACAATATTTACGTGTCTTTTTACAGGTTTCCTTAGAACGTACAACAAAGAAAGATATTACATAGTTATCTTTGTACTCAATAGTTGTTTTGTCATGAAAGGTATATATTGACTCGATTCGCACATTTCGGGCGAGTTAAATTCGTGCGAATCATCCAATAACCCACATTAACATGTAATTTTTTTCGTTACAATTCAATAATAAGTCTTGTTAAGATTGTTTACATTTTAAGACAAGTAAGAAAAACCCGACTTTACATAATATGACTACAGTTAGTTATTAAGATTACTTAACTAGTACTGGTCTTAACTAAGCAAATAACTTAATTAACAAAGACAAATATTATCCTACATTTTGTATATATGTGTGTTATGTGCGTGTAAGTGTGCGTAGGTATGCGCTTGTTTTTGTATTTGTGTTGCTATGTATGTAATGGAGCAAGTTAGCATAGTGTGTTTGGAAGAGGAAAGTTCACTCTATGCCTCATGTCTTGATTCATAAAAGTTGGTAAATAAGTTGGTACATCCTACTTATATTATAAATGCAAAAGTTTGTGAGGATGTTTGGTTGTTTGTTACTCTGTCACGCAAAAACTACTGAATGGATTTGAATGAAATTTAGCACACAGATTAGCACAGAGAAGAAAGCCTTGAATAAAACATAGGCTAACTTTTATCCCGATATTCCCACGGAAACGAGAACCCGCGGCTGAAACCGTCTGCTACTTTTACAGTACCTGTTATATAAAATTACAGGATTTAAGGAAAATACGGGAGAACGTGTTAATATTTTTATTATACATTAGGGTGGAGCGCGGTTGTATGAAATATTAGATTGTTATACAAAGGGCTAAAGTGACCTGTTGTAATGAAGTATTTTAACTCCCCTAATCTAATCCACAGATAGAAAAAAAGTAATCTTAAGTTTTATACAAGTTGTCCTCAATTAGACTCATCTTATATTGAGAAGTGGCAGCTTTTGTCGTCAGCTATACAGCTCGTTTAACAGCTTGGGTAATTTGGGTATGGCATGGAAGACGTAAAAATTAAATTTAATCCTACCTGATTGGTCTATTTGCTAAATTTCTTGATCAACTATGTGTTTTAATATCGGTGGTTCAGTAATTGTTTGTTGCCATTTATCATGCCAATATAGGTTGACGCATTGAAATCGATATCAGGTACCTCAAACAGACAACAGCTGAAGGAAGTTGCCACATACTTCGTGCCTTCAATATACCAAAAACGTATGTTCTCGTTTAGGAACCTTTTTATCGGTCGGGCAGAGATGCAATGTCCTTGCATTTGCATGCTGAAATATCGAATAGCAGTTTACAGTTTTTTCAAAAACTTTCTAATTTTTCAACAAAATTTTTGCATTTTAAGTGATAAGCTTTTAACATCTGTATGACTCTTGTTCTTGTAACGGTCGGAATAGATGTTCTCGTAGGTTGCCAGATAGCTTTTATGTCGTCTCTAGGGTCTAGTGGTACAACCACCGGTATCAGACCCTGGGGTCCCGGGTTCGATTCCCAGCGGGGGTACATAATTGTATTCGGTTTGGTTGGTGGAAGGAGTCGTTGTAAGTCTGCCTGGCTAGCTACCGCCTCTTATCTAAGTCTGACGCCATAACTACAATGTTTTCAGCGTTGTTGTTTTACGGCAGTTAGAGATAAGATAGCCAGTTCCTCAGTGATTGAGGATTCCGGGAGAGGCTCGCTTCCATCTTCAGCCTTATCAATACTTAATATCAGGTATGATGAAGGCTAAGAGTCTCCCCGTCGTCGTAAATAAAAAAAAGTTTCAACCCTAGGTGTCACTATATCTGCTATTTGTGAAAATGCTGACTCTTTTGCAGTTCCTTGTTGCAATTTTAGTTGATGTCTCGTCTATTCGTAATATTTCATTACATTTTCATACGTAGGTAAAAATTTCCCTTTAATAACTCCGATATCACAAAACGCGGTCACTTGAATGCACTATGAGTTCTCGAGATGTTTTTAACTACATAAAAAGATCGATATGTTGAAATAAACGAACGTACGACGGCGCACTGACACTAGTGCGCGCCAAACTTGCCTCCCCGCGCGATACCGCAAACCCTTTATTTTAAGAAAGTTAATGTACTACTTATGCTTTTTACTTATTTATAACAAAAATAGACTATTGTAACAATTAAAAAAACACTACACATATTTTTAAAATTATAAATGGCATATTTAAGTATTTACTTAGCGTCAAATTTTTTACACACTATTAGATCTTCATAATACGAAAAAAGTTTTTTCGCTCCACCCTATTAATACATATTTGTTTTTTGATCATCTATAGTCCGGACAAAATGATAGGTTGAAAAACAGGACGTCCTGTAAAATACAGGTCCGTTGGTCAGCCTATTGGTAATCCAATACTAGAACAGTCGAACCACTACACCAACGTCCTCGTTTATAATCCTACAAATATTATAAATGAAAAAGTATATCAGTTTGTACGTTTGTTTGTTACCCTTTCACGCAAAAATTACTCAACAGTTTTTTTTTAATTCTAGACTGGGCAAGTATTTGACCACCATCTTGTTTGGAAACAGGTTGTTGCCTAGGATGTTACGTACTTGCTCAGGAAATGTCTATTCACTCTCGTCTTGAAGAGGCCAGAATTGTAGGAATCGGGGAACATATGAGCAGGCAGCGCATTCCATTCCTTAGCGGTTCGCATAAAAATGTATCATCGTTGGAATGTCGACGACGTACGGATGATAAGGTAACCTGCGTCTGGTACCCCAATGGTAGAAAGGGGCAACAAGATCTTGCAGTTCTCTTACACACTCTCCAAAGTGTATCCTTTAAAATACCTGTAGACATGCAACTTTGTGACGGGGACTGAGGCTCTGAAGTTCCGCCGTGACCAATGCTGAGTTTCCAATGAGTTTCCAGGCACGGTTTTCAATCGATTCCAGAAGCTCTAGCTGATACTTAGCAGAACCATCCCACAGATGAGAGCAGTACTCCATGCACGGCCGAATCTGCGCTTTGTATAAAAAAAAGCAGCTGATTCGGAGAGTAGTACCGTCTCACCTTGGAGAGGACGCCCAGTTTCTTTGCAGCACACTTCGCAATGGAATCGATGTACATTCAAGTTGGAAGACAAGTTCGGTCCGAGAAGATGCAGATTTTCGAATGTCGGTAAGGATACGCCCTGGAAACTCGAAGTCAGTTGGAATTGCTCCGACAAGTGTTTATTTACTGTATTTTATTGGCACCGAAGCTGACAAGGTTGACGTTGCCTCAATCGAAGACGGCCTGAAGTGCCAAATTTATATGCTCAACAAGGGACTCTCGACAATACTGAATTTTATCACTGGTAGTCTTTGCACTTGATACATACCTGCTAGTGATAGTGGTGTCTTCTGCATACCCAATGGTATCTGACACCAGCAGGATGTAACTGATTGACCATTTAGATGAAATTTGGCACACAGATACAGGGAGCACTCTTTATCCTGAAATTGTCACGGGATCGGGAACCACGCGGGTGAAACGATGGGCTGCCGCTAGTTAAGATCATAAAACAATTGTTAAAAGAATAACAACTCTTTTTTAACCCCTTAAGCATAATAACAGTTATTTTCTCAAATTGACTTTTATTCGTTTTTCTTCATTCCAATGGTCGGTGCTAGATGTCAGCCGCAAACCGGCGACTTTAATTAAATAAGAAAAGTACAAAGAGTAAATAACGACAGTATTCTTAATAAACTTGTCACGCGAGAGGGCGAAAGTTAATTTCCTGTTTAGTCCAGTCTAAGGATGTTGTGCTTGTTAAGCACCGAAAGATGAGAAGCTTTGGTCGTCTGCCAAAAAAAAACTGTAAAATATAAGCGCCGATTTTGATTTAATTTTTCATCCAGAACTTGTTCAATCATCTCTTTTTGTCATCACTATCATTTTCATCGCAACATTCACTCACTAGAGTATATATTTCTCCTTTTTAATGAAGGTTTGTTGGTAGCTCTGCAAACCTTATCAGTACATTGCGAGACGAGCGATGGTGGGCGCGGCGATGATGTAGCGACACATTTATTATAGCCGCCTGTCCATCACAATATCGCCGTTCGCTGGACAAATGGCCTGTGCTACCTCGGCGCCGTCGTGATATCGTCTCGCTGACGTCCCGGTGACGGCGGCTGTGGACAAACGGCCTATCGAAACCGAAATCATATTCGCAGGCTGAACGCGCGGACCACAGTTCTACCGAGCTCTTTTTCTTACTAACATTATATTACACTTGTGACAAAAAAGTTATCAATAAATCTTAGCATAAAAATAGCTTCGCATATCTTTGAGTGTAAGATGGTCCCAAGAAAAGGAAGAATTAGTGTTTTACGGGCGTCCACAGTTCCGTTACTTGTCGTCGCGTTATTTGGTAGGGGGAGGGGGTGTAAAAAGTTTGTCGCCTTAATGCGATTTGGGTAGAGAACGCGATTTCCTTTCGTTAAACGTTAAGAGTCTTGGCTGGAACTTAAGCAAGTGTTTGTTGGACTAAATTGGATTTTTTTTTTCTTGTTATTTGTCTTGTTGGGGTCTTGTACATTATTGGGTATGTACTACAGACGGGGCGCAAATATTGGTAGCTCGTTCAGAATATTTTTAAAATTGTGTTATCAAATTAAAAAATGTGGTTACTAAAGATAATAAAATAGAGTTAAACAAATAATTAACCATATCTTAAATTGCACTCCAAATTCGGCCTTAAACTATGGAAAAAATATAAACTTTTGTTTCCCCGTGATGTTGCTAGGGTATTTTTTTCTAATGTATATAATACTTTAATTTGCACTAGTAACATAGTACTTTTTATTGGTAATGTCAAATTACTTTTTTCAGCTTAGTTTTAAATTAAACGCGAAAATTCAATGTATTTCACCTACCTGTAAGTATAAAAATATACATTATTAAAAAAAGTTTATTGGTACTTAAGTATTTTCTATCAACCATACCAAAATCCAACAAATATTCGGAAACATTTCACACATAAAACCAAACAAGTTCTACCGAAACCTTCACAATACTATAATAATCATGCTTTTAACATAACTACAGCCCTTGAAAACACGCGACAGTATAAAAAACACGCAATCCCCCAAGGGTTTACTACAAAAGTACAAGAATATTCCAATTTGCAATGAAATATCGCCACAGAATTGCACTTTTCAATACTTTAGTACTTGCAATCAACCCCCATTGATGTCAAGGGATTATGGGGGGTCCTGATTAAAGGTTTGAATGCATCTGTAATTTTAGGAGGAATTAGCTGGCGTATAATTGCTGGAGAGGGGACCGACGGAGTATCCTCGTGGGAATCGGAAAGTTTTACAGAAGAGGTTACAGTATCTTTGATTGTGAATAACTTACGTGTATGGATTTGAATGAGAAGGTAAGTAATGAGCTTATGGTAGCGCTTGACAGACTGATCGTATTCGATCTCGTTTGTTAAGCAATCTTCGGTCCGGTTAGGTGCCTGATGGGTGACCCTAAAGTGGCATTACAACTGAGCATTTCCGTGCTTCGGAGGGCACGTTAAACCGTCGGTCCCGGCTGTTGTCATCTGATAACAGTCGTTAAGCCAAGTCAGAGGCCTTAAAGGCGGCCTGATAAACTCTGACAGTAGAGGTGGCCACTAATCCTCATACGATAAGAAGAAGAAGAAGAAGTAAGTAATAAGTAAGTAAAAAAGTAAGTAAATAAGTAAGTAGTAAGTAACAACAACACATTCGTTGAAATAAAACAACATCTCCATATTTAGCGCAGTTTGTTCATACGAGTTCAGATTTAATATACCTATACCTACCGTGTATTTTATGGGTTTTTGTTTTGATCTGACTGATCATCCCTAGTCATCCCGTGACCACGGCAGCTGAAAAAGTGGCGAAACGTCGGTTAAACCAAAAACGTTTTGATAACGGTATATTAAATACTAACTTGTGGAGTGGACACCAGGAGTCACCACTTAGACCTGATATGAGCTATTTAGATATTTAACCGCCTCTGTGGTCTTGTGGTACAACCACCGGTATCAGACCCAGGGGTCCCGGGTTCGATTCCCATACATATTGTATTCGGTTTGGTTGGTGGCAATACTTGTTGTAAATCCGCCTGGCTAGCTACCACTATCTAGTCTAAGCCTGACGCCATAACAACAATGTTTTCAGCATTGTTGTGTTCCGGCAGTTTGAGATACGATAGCCAGTTGCTCAGTGGCTGAGGATTCCGGGAGAGGCTCGCTTCCATCTTCAGCCTTATCAATACTGAACATCAAGTATGACGAAGGTTAAGAGTCTCACCGTCGTTTATAAAAAAAAAACTGATATAACAGGCGTCGTAACTATTTAAATTTAGAGATCATTTTAAAGGTCTGACTCCTGGCGAAAACCAGTGTTAAAGTCAGCCTCTACCAATATTTATTGCATTGCAATTGTTCGAGACTATGATTGAGTTAGTACTCGTCAGATAACTTCGCAAATGGCTCGTAAACCCATTAATTTATGGCCAACGTCCCGCGAGTCCAAATAAAACTGTTCTGTTGGCGAAATGTGACGTTTATGCTGCACTTAAATTTAATGACGGTTATTACCATTGACACGTGGACAATGATGCCAGTTTTAGGTTAACTTGAAAATCCATGATTGTGAACTTGGTTGAAAGACAAGCTTTTATAACCAGGCGCGGTTGTCCTTTTTTAACCGACTTCAAAAAAGGAGGAGGTTCTCAAGTCGACGGTTTTTTTAATGTATGTTTTACCATAACTTCGCCAGTTGTTAACAGATTCTTATAATTCTTTTTTTAATATGAAAGTATAGGATATCTCAGAAATAAAGCACGATGTTGAACTTCAAAACTTATTTTATTGTTGATCCAAACTTATATCACGCACAAAACTTAGTAACACTCTTTGCAACAAGACTTAGCATTCCAAGACTTAGACTTAGATACCCAAACTTATTGTAAGTACTTAACGTCCGACCTCGACGACTGCCAGCAAAAGAATGCCCATGACCGCATGGCCGCCGTCGGTGTTGCCAGAGCAAGAAATTAAATTTCCACAAAATGAAACCTTACACTCGACCATCCTGAACAATGTGTATGTCCTCATACACAAACCTACTAGAACCTTACACTCGGTGAAATACGGTAATGATATGATATACTAATCAAAGAGAGAAAAAAAGAACTTTTTTTTTAAATGTATACTTCTTATTGATTAAATTTTTAATTACATAATGATTATGACTTTTTTATACATGACAAATCAGGTATAACTTAATATAATATGGACAGGTAACTTCTACGAAAACTTATTTGAATCTTATAACCATTATATATAATAAATACTGTGTCCTCTATTGCTATTAAAACTTATAATGATTCTTGATCTAAATCAACTTAATCCATAATGTGTTTATTTCAGGTCAAGCCATTTCATCGGACACCTCGTACTTGACCTGAAACAACACATAAGAATCTATGTAAATACATTGTATTGTATACAGCAAAGTGATAGAAACTCTTATTATTTTCATGATAATCATCACTTAACACTTATACCAATCATAAGAACTGATTATAATAAAAATCAAACAAGAAACATAGAATTTACATTATTGTTGTCAAAATAGGAATACATTGTAATTAATCTTATATATATATTTTTGTTATTCTGATAAATTCTCATCACTTGTATCATTCGCGGCATCATTATCAGGGTCATCATCTATTTCCAAAGAAGCTATATGAATCCACGGTTGCATTCGATCTGCTGCAACAGTAGTCTTTCGCCTATTTTTCATTCCTTCAAACCCTGGGATTGGTGCTACTTTGTACCGGTCGTTTCCTAAGGTTTTCACTACCTTATATGGCCCTTCATACGATGGCATTAGCTTGGTACTCTTGCCATTATTCTGAAAAGCTACTTTTGTTATTTTGACTAAGTCGCCGTTGTTATAGGTTCGCGCAGGTCGGCGACCTTGATCGTAATATTGTTTTTGGGAATCCTGAGCCCTATCAATTCTATTTTTAACGGTATTTCGAATAGTCGGCAACGCACAGCTTTCGAGAGCTTCGTTGGTAACTTCGTTCATTGAGGGATTAAACTCGCTATTCATTTCCACACCAAATAGGACTTCCGCAGGTGATCTACCTATTGTTTTTTGTATTGTGTTATTCAGCCCCCATTGGATTCTACCTAATTTTCCATCCCAACCTTTGTCATCTCCATTAATATTTTGTGCTGTTAATGAATCTAGGATTGTTCTATTATACCTTTCGACCTGTCCATTTGACCTTGGGCTTGCCACCGCGTTCAATATATGTTTCGTCCCTCTATCGAGGCAGAACTTTCTAAAAGCATGGGAGGTGAAACAAGACCCTCGGTCGGTGACAAGTCGATCGGGAGCCCTGAATGTGTCAAATATGTCGCTTAGTGCTCTTATAGTGTTTTGCGTGTTAGTATTCCTAACTGGCTTAATAAATAAAAACTTTGTGAATGAGTCTACCACTGTCAAAATGTGGGTATAACCCCTTTTGGATTTCACAAAGGGCCCAAGATGGTCAGCGTGTAAGGTATGAAAAGGTTTTTGGATCTTTTCAATAGGATGAAGAAATCCTTCACTAGCAAGACTTTTCTTTTTGGCATATGCGCATTCGATGCATGCATTGACGTACTTTTTTACAAATCGTCTCATTTTTGCAAACCAATAACATTTCTTTATACGATCGAAAGTTTTCTCGAAACCGACGTGACCTATGTCGTCATGGTTTCTTTTGCAAACCTGCCATCTTGCACCCCTTGGGACCACCCACCTGACCTGTTCCTTATCACCCCCTATACACCTAAAAAGCTTATTTTCTCTCAGAACATAATTCTCCCTGATATATTCTACCCCTTTAGCATCCAGATTACTACTTACAATATCGCGGATCCTTCTTAGCTCCGAATCCCCTAATTGTAGTGTGAGCAGCCAATCCTCCTCACTTATGACCATTACCCTAGGATACTGCTCAGGATTCTCAGTTTCAGTATCTTTAATAGGATTCCTCGATAGGGCGTCAACATGCGCCATTTTAGTACCTGCCCTATACTCTACCAAACAGTCAAATTCTTGCAACAAGAGCCACCACCTAGCAATACGAGGTATTAGATCTCGCTTTTCAAACGTTGATCGCAGCGCACTGCAATCAGTGACAAGTTTGAAGCTTTTACCCAAAAGATATACCCTAAATTTTTTTAGAGCCCAAATCACGGCAAGCGTCTCAAGTTCATAGGAGTGAAAGTTCTTTTCCTCCGGAGTTGTCTGACGACTATAATACGCAACAGGATGCAAAGAACCCTCACTCCCTCGAGGACGCTGCAACAAAATTCCACCAATACCTATCCTGCTCGCGTCGGTATGAAGCTCGGTTTCTGCCGTCGGATCATATATGTTAAGCACGGGGCGCGTCAATAGTTTAGCTTTTAGGGTTTGAAATGATTTTTCCTGATCGTCTGTCCATTCCCACGAGACATTCTTTTTGAGCAGTTTAGTTATAGGATGGGCTAATTGGGCAAATCCTTGGATAAATTTTCTGAAATAGCTCACAAGCCCTAGAAATTGTCGTGCGCCATGAACATTATTTGGCTGAGGAAACTCTTGTACGCTTTGTATTTTGGCTATACCTGGTCGCATACCTTCTGAGCTTATCTCGAAACCTAGATAATTGATGGCATTTTGCAAAAAGGTGCACTTTGGCAAATTCAATTTTAAATTGGCCTCTTTCAATAATACTAGAACTTCCTCTAGCCTATCTAAACATTCCGATGGGTCTCTTCCAAAAATCAATACGTCATCTATGTAAACTGTTGCCTTACTAAATCGAACCGGGCCTAGGACATGGTTCATCATACGCTGAAAGACCGCGGGTGCGTTTGCCAAGCCAAACGGCATACGATTATACTCATATTGGCCGTCCGGCGTGACAAACGCGGTTAGATGTTTACTCTGTTCTGAAATAGGCACCTGATAATATCCAGACATGAGATCGAGCGTAATGAACCATGCCTGACCCGATAGCCTCGCCACTTCATCTTCTATTACGGGTATGGGATAACGTTCCTTAACAGTGATAGAGTTAAGCTGCCTGTAGTCTACGCACAGTCTTAAACCACCATCCTTTTTACGAACTAGGATAATGGGACTCGCGTAGTCGGATATTGACTCCCTAATGATACCAGCTTGCAACATCTCGTCTATCATCACCCTAACTTTTTCACGTTCGTGATGCGACAACCGATACGGCCTATAAACGACAGGGCGTTGACTACTTAGCTCGATCTTCATTTCAGTAGCATTAGTACAACCTAAATCCGACAAACCGTGCGCAAAACAATCTCCGTATCGTTGAAGGATTTCTAAGAGCCTACACTTGTCACTATCGGAGACAGCATCACCCAAGCGAACTTGAGTCTCATCCAAACCGCTCAACAATGAGGTTTCAGTTTGTTCCAGTGGAGCCTTAAGGGGCTGTACATCCGTGAGTCTATAAACAGCCTGTACCTTTACTGCTCTAGAAAAAACAAAATGTTCTTGTAGGAGACATGGAATTGAACATGGTGTTACCGTAACAAACAAAAACCCATTCTTGACCTCATATATACCACCGTACACTACATATTGCTCGTTAGGTTTTCCCACGATTTTAGTATTTATTACTAAGCTTCCCGTAAACGTCGTTGCTGTCGCAGCTCGTACGCTTGCAGACCCATAAATGTAACAATGTGTTAACACCCTAATCCTTACTAAACGATCATCTTTATCGTGCAGGCTCGGTAGCTCTGCGTCGATATGTAAAAACTGCAATTTGTTGATATCTTTATAGATAACAATGTGTGGTTGTTCTGAATAAGTTTGACCTACAAGAACCGGTTTCTCTAATAATTTATCGTCTACAACCCTACATAAAACCGTGGCCTCAACGTCATCGATTGACAAAGTTAACCTCGCAGAACCATCGGAGTGCACCAAGCAGTCACCAAATCCCTTCATTGAAGTTGGGATATTATCATGATTAAGTCCAAGTCCAGCAAAATCAGACTTCCGTATAAGCGTTACCTCACTACCGAGATCTACAAATGCCTCCAACACAGTACCATTAACAGTTACCGTTTTAATAAACTTATTACAAGGGTTACAACTTGTTATACTCATGGTCTTCGCAACAGTGTCAGTTTTTGTTGGTAGTGTTTCCTGTTTAGTTTTGCATACATCTGACCTATGTCCTACCTTATTGCAATGGCTGCATTTAATCAAGGGTTTCGAACATCTAGACCATGGATGACCCCTTTCCTTGCAATTAAAGCAGAATAAGACTTGATTTAATCTCCCGCTTAGCCTGCTATTTTGCTTGTCCTCGGTTGCATTTACAATTCGGTCCCTAAAAGAAGTCTGAGGGACAGCAAGTTCCTTATTGTTACTTAGCAAAAATTTTAAGAGATGGGTTGGATCGTCGCAACGTAATGCTAAGGCACTTGACCTCATGGTCCTGTCGCTGATGCCATGAATGATACAATCAACGGCGCGCCTACCGGTAATGTCACATTGATTTAATAGGGAAAGCTTTTCGTAATAATACACTTCTATTAATTCGGTTGTTCTACTTTTACGCTTCAGCATATCTTCAAGTAACTGCCCATAATTTTGTTCACAAGGGAAGGCATTTGCTAACTTAACCTGCCACTCTTCCCAAGTGAACAATATTGAGTTAAGGCTCTCGTACCAAGTCTTTGCTAACCCTACAAGCTTCTGCATGGCAAAATGCACAGTTGTCTTCTCATCCCAGCCATAGACCTTTGCACATTCATTAACCTTTTTAAGCCACACGTCTATTCTTTGGTTTTTTTCTGAAGGATTAAATTCAGGGATAATATTTTTAGTGTCCAAACTTCTGTTAATTGAAACTGTGCTTTGGTTTAATGGCTGGGTTGGCAAGACATCCTTAATAGATTGTATTATTTGTATAACGTCTTTAGATGAAAAAGTAGGGCTACATGACCTTTTTGCATGATGACTGCTGGGGTGGCGACGACTGGGACGCTCTGGACTCGCTGTCACTCCCGGCAGCCTACTGCGACTACGGCAAGCACGGCTGGCTCCAGCGGCTGGGGTCTCCCGCCGACGTTCACTTCGGCTTCGTTCTTCGTCGCGTTCTCTTCGCAGATCTTGCTCCATACGGCGTACCCGATCCCGCTCTCGCTCCAAGGCACGCTCTCTTTCCACGAATAAGCGGCTGCTGCGGCTACTGTCACGGCTGCTTCTGTGCGTCTGACTTCGTCTGGAGCAGCTAGGGCGTGAACGGGAGCGCCCGGGTCTCTCCGCACCATGAACTTGACCTTCCCCGTCCATATTTAGATGCTCGAAATTTAAACAGAAGAAATATGATTAGTAAAATAAAAATGAAGATATTGAAATTTTAATATCTCGAAAAGTACTTGTCCTATCGCAAAAATAACGAAATTTCATCCCCCCGTAGACCCCCTACTGTATATTATTTACTAAGCTTACAAGTATTAAAAATGTATATATGTATAACTATATGTATATAAGTAATGAGGGAAAAAGAAAATTTGATAAATTAAGGACGAGAAAGTACACTGGAAAAGTCAACTTGTCTCATGTCGCTCAGAGGGGACTCGAACCCGCACCATTGAGAGTCCAGTCCAATGCACTGACCAATTATAGTACCGATACTTCGAACCAAGACTTAATCTTTCTTTATCATATAAAAATGGCATTGCATAAAACAAAAATTAAAAATATCTGGTTGGGTAACAAGTTGTTAATTTATCTACAACGTATAATGCTTGGAATGCGAATAATTAAGCTGTTTTAGGACACATTAATCAATACTCCGATAAAAACTATTCATTTAATGTATCATAGAAATTAATTGTCATCCACACCTTAATTACAAAAAAAATATATAATTTATGTCTGTTGGTCATAATGTGGACTAAATTGATTAACAATATCTAAATCGATGATGCTTAATAGGATACTTGTACCGTTTATTGTCACCAATATGTTCTGGAAGAATAACGCTTCAACCCGAAGCCGTTGAATAATTGGAACTAACACGTGGTGAATAATATAATTATTAAACATTTTCATTATGCAAGTTGAAAAAGACAAGGAAAACTTGAGAAAAAAAAAACGTTACACTATCAAATTAAAGCAAACTCACAATTTGATACCCTTAAAATAGCACATCAAAATAAAAATGTAATGTAGGCGTGTACTTACAGTTTTTAGTTGTAATCCCACTTCTGAGATATAGGATATCTCAGAAATAAAGCACGATGTTGAACTTCAAAACTTATTTTATTGTTGATCCAAACTTATATCACGCACAAAACTTAGTAACACTCTTTGCAACAAGACTTAGCATTCCAAGACTTAGACTTAGATACCCAAACTTATTGTAAGTACTTAACGTCCGACCTCGACGACTGCCAGCAAAAGAATGCCCATGACCGCATGGCGCGCCCGCTACGCAGCGCGCGCCAAAATGGCCGCCGTCGGTGTTGCCAGAGCAAGAAATTAAATTTCCACAAAATGAAACCTTACAAAAGTAAATGGTTTATGTGTGGTCCCATATATTTTTTACGAAGATCTGGCTAGTAGTTTTTCATAATCCTGAAAAATATCAATCACGTTTTGGCAAGTAGTCGTTTACCTAGATGACATCATTGTTGTGTATGGGCTGATTTTTAGTTTAAGTAACGGCACATGATGTAACTAAAAAATCTGAAATAAAAAAAATATAAAAAAAAACCGACTTCAAAAAGTAAAAATTAAAACTTTTGGAGTCGGTGCTAGCTAGCTAAGGCCAAAAAATATATACCGCGTGGAGCCAATAAACGAGGAAAATATTGAAAATAGAGACTCTCTAGAGTATTAGTATTTATTCTGAAAATATTTCAGCTAATCAAAACCAATGCATTACTCACAATAAGAATTTAAAGTAACGATTCATAATCAGTGTAGTATAGCAAAACGATATTATCGCTCGCTAACGTTGCGAACTAATCGTGGTACAGGGGACAACAAAAAACTTACCGCAAAACATCACGATATCACTATCCATTAGAAAATTTACCTATAACTCCTTGAATAGCAACAGTCGTCGCTACTTCCCACAGCTTAAAATCTCTGTTTCAAATTAATTCAAAATTAGTTTATTATTAAATATCGCAATGACAGTTATCTGTTTATAATTTTTATCCATCATGCATGACATGTCATGTCAATCAATACCAAGTATACTCTTTGTACCAAGTAGATTCAGCCATGGAATTATTAAGTACTAGTACGTAGTTTAAGGTAAGAATTTATTTCTCATAAGAACATTACTTAAAATGAGACCTATAACTACGTATACTACGAACACAATATGTAATTATAATGCGCAGCGCAGCCACGTTACAAAAATGAATTTAACGATAACATTATCAAGCACAATACAAACATGCAAATTTACGCCATAATAAGTAACAAACAAGCGGTCACTTTTTATATTGCTACCTTCCCTTTAAAAACATTAGTTCTCCGGAGCGAAATAGTAGTAGTAAAGAAACAATACAGGCAGGTATTCGATACAGCCGAACGGAAAACCTTGGAGTCGATAACACAAATTGATTTTTTTTAGTTGTCTTTTTATGGTTATATTCTAAAATTATAATATATTATTGAAATAAAGAATAGTTTTTTTTTTGTAGTCATTGTATTGTATGCGTAGTACCTGTTAATTCCATGGATTCTACGCTTTTTACATTATGATCTTTTTATAAAGAAGATCATAGTAACACTATGATCTTTATCACTATGAAAGAGTGTAAATTCAAAAGAATCATTTTGATTAGTAAAGTCAGAATATTGTCAAGGGAATTTCTGGTTTCAGTTTAAATTAATTTCAATTTGAGTAATCGAATGGGATTCATTTATGCAATTTGTAATTAAATGTGAACACCCCAGAAAGAAAACAATATCCAGTGGATTTATGAATTACGATAGTAAGTAAGACAGTATTATTTTTCTATCAGCCGACACAATTGTCAAAAAGATGTTCCGAGTAGCTCCGAAAAAGTTGAGCGGTACTGTTGTTTGCATTATATTGAATTCACGATTAAGTTTGTTAGAAAAAATAAAAAAGTAAAGATTTGGTTTTCGTTAGTTGGGACCCCAATGATTCAATCACTAGTGACCTATAGAGCCTCCGTTTTTAATATTATCCCCGGTTCAGGCCCCAGACAGTATAGATAATAGAAGTGCAATGTAGAATGCCTTGACTGGCACTGACTCCAAAAGTTTTATTTTTTACTTTTTTAAGTGAACACTTCTTTAGCGGCGTTGTGCACATCAGAGTTTGAATTTTTTGGGATGGGTAAAAAATTTTAAAGTCGCGTCAGGACACGTGACCTGATAGAAAATTCTTAAGACGGAGGGAGAGTTCACCGCCGCGCCGGCGCGACGTAGGAGAGGAAGTAATATCCCCCTCTCTTTCTACCGCACGGCGAAAATGTATGCCTGCTCCTGCTGTTTAGTTTAAGTGGTTTTCACTTCTGCCGGCACTCCTGGAGTGCAACCCGCTATTTTTTTACCATTAACAGTAACCCTGCGACTAATCAAATACCAAGGTATATAGTCATAATCATCATCATCTCAGCCACATGACAATACTGCTGGGTATAGGCCTCCCCCAAAGATCTCCAACACTCCACCACGACGATCAGTCGCAAGCTGCCCGCATCCAGCGGCTTCCTTCACCAGATCGTCGGTCCACCTTGTCGAGGGCCTACCCACGGATCGTCGTCCGGTGCGGGTCACTATTCCAGAACCTAACTCCGTTAAAATAAAAAAGTTTTAACGGAGTTTGTAAAAAAGAAATTTTAAAAGCTGAACTTAAAAAAAAGAGTTGGACTTTTCGCCAATAAGACGTTTATGTACTGAAACTCATATTACGCAGCAGTAGTGTATTGATTCTTTGAAGAGATAATCGAGAGAGATAGCGGAAGTAGATACCACCAAATTTCCTTCTTAGTGTCGAATTCTCTTGTTTTTAGAGTAATTACTTATTTAATTGCAGGTTGGCGATATTGGTATTTTGAATAAATACTTTTTATTTAGAAAACCTACAGTATTACCTTTCAATATTATTGGACATTGTACGTTCAGTACTCAATATTAAAACCTCCAGGAAAATAAAATTATTGCTTATCTATCCAAAGCCCTATTATCCTACTCTAATTACCTATATCTAAGCTGTGTAGTGTCGGCTTAGAATAGCACTACCCCTTCTCATCCCGTGGGAGTGGTAAAAGGCGACTAAGAGACTCAGCCTTCAGGAGACGGGCAGCAGCGTCTCCTATAAACTTGGCCATACTGCGATCGCCAACCCGCCTGCCAAGCGTGGCGATTATGGCAAACCCCCCCTTTTGGGGGAGGCCTATACCCAGCAGTGGGTGTTATGTGGCTGAGACGACGACGACGACCCAAAGCCCACACACTAATTTTATACCACCAAAAATTAATACTAACACTTTGTGAACATCTTTGTAAATTTATTGTTTTTTTTTTTATTATTATTTTGTTTTATTGTATTTGTGAAACAAACAATATTTTATAAATACATATATATTACAAACAAAGCTACAAATTGGACATAAAAAAAATTAGTAAATTCTCCACTTATAAGTAAATTAAAATAAAATTACTTAGGGTCGGTCTTTCAATGTCACCTTATCTTACGACTTAATTCCAACATTTTAACTAAGTATCACTTATGAAAGACAATAGCGTATTTCAATCCGGATATTCCACGCCTTAGCTAATCTAGGATTAATCGCAATATTGCAACAAACAAAATATGATAATTATCGATGAATTTTGATGTCATTTGGTGACATTGAGCGCTCATTGGCTGCGCGTGTGCGCGCAGCGACCAATGGGAAGCGTTGTGAAGGCTCCACAATCAAAAATAGCGCCAAATATTTTGTCATTTTAGAATTTCTTCTCATTTCGACATTTTTAGATTATAATATGAATCATCTTCAAAATTTGGCATAATATTATTGTAATTTGCCATTATTTCTACATTATAATAATTTGTAGCAAGTTAATTAATTATAAATTTATATAACCTTATGTGAGTATTTTATTTATAATCCTTAAAAAATAAATACCTACATGTAAAACTTATAGTTATTTGTTATGCAAGGCTGGAAAGTTGGTTATTTAGCGGCGAGTTACCTCTATTGAAATCTGAGCAAGTGAAGGATTCTAGGACACACACAATTCAACACACAATTTTTCACCTCACAACAGCAAGGAACATTTTATGGTTGTTTTCGCGGTCAACTTCCGGTAAAAAATTATTTAAACATATAGTTTAAACTAAAGATACCTTATTCTCGTTGTTTTAATGATACAAAAGGGAGTATTATAGTTAATCCAAAGTTATTTAAAGTAGGAATATATTGTTATTTATTAATAAGAATAAAAACGATTCCGTAAATGTTGACACTGACATGATTTAAAAAAGACAAAGACAATTTAAAAATAAAGATTTATGTCACAGTCCGAAATCCAAATTATAGGTTGTGAAATCTCACCCAGCCTAATATAAAATTCTTATAACCAATAGTTTAATCTTATTGTTATTGTTTTTATGATGCAATGATTCAATAAATAATATAATTAAACCAAAACGGAGTACCTATTATAATTAATTTAAAGCTATTTAAAATAAGAATCAAATATAACAAAAAAGTCAATAGGGCGATTCGGAACGCATTATGACATATTTTTAGGTATTAAATTTAAAAAGTAGTGTGACGGGTCTTCGGTAGTATAGTGGTCAGTATCCCCGCCTGTCACGCGGGAGAACGGGGTTCGATTCCCCGCCGGAGAGCCAGTGTGACGGGGCTCCTAGTCCGGCAGCACTACAGTCGCCGGAACGTCGGAACCGCCGCACTCGTTTAGTAGATAGGGAATCGAAATAAAATTATCGTTCACAGGCGACTTGTTTATTTTGGTAGTAATAGAAATAAGGAACTGTAACAATATAAAAATACAAAGATATAGCAAAAATCCTAGTTATAAATACTTAATCTAAATAATGAGTAAAATAGTAGGTAGTTATGCTTACCCCGTGTATCGGGTTCCTGGTGTATATAAAAAAAAAATATTTACACAACTTTAGAATAGTAGCGTTTAGCTAGCTGGTTTCTGTAAGATTACGTCAAAATGAGCTGAACAGGAATCGTGGAACGGAGAAATTTTTAATTTAGACAGAACAGATAAAAATATAATTTGATTACCATAGAGTGAATCTATGGAGTTTCCAGGCATTACAGAGGTTTCATCCATCCATAAGGCTAGAACGAAATGGCATCGTTACAGTACTTTGCCGCGCTAGGCAGCAAAAAGCGATTTTCTACGCCTAAACTGATTGACAAAACGTCCTTTTCAGAGCGTGTGAGGTGAAAAATATCTTTTTGCGAGTCAAGAATATGTTACCATAGCAGCGAATCCCGGATTGGCACTTAGGCCACTGAATTCCTCCGCTTAAATATTAGCTAGTTTGGATGAACTTTAAGTGCCACTTAACTTCAATCGTTTATTGAAATACACATAAGTCGAACATATCTTCAAACCTGGATCAATTCAAGATAAGTCGATATTGAAATACCGGCACTTAGTTGTACGTATTTTGGTTTACTATCATTTTTGTTAAAGTACAACTCAAATACTAATATTTCAGTATTCATACAATTATTATCGTAGTCAATTGCGCAAGATGGGAGGGGAGGCGTAATGATTCGAAATTGACACATGATTCAAAATTGTACCGAGCGTCGGACATAATGCAATTTGGCTCGTTGTTTGTCCGATATTCGAAACGCTCGGCTACGGAATATGACAAATGTCATCATTTCCGTGGCGCGGCAAACACTGAGCAACGAGACGTGCTGTGCGTGTACATAATAAACTACTCAGAGTTTATTCGGCGAGTGTGTCTCTGTAATATATTTTGTACGTACCTCGATCGTTGGCACATCAAATAGTTTTTGGACAAATCTACCAGCTTACTACCTACGCACCTCGACATATCTTTCTCGACATTTTTATCGCGCGAGCGCATTGTCTGTCCCGTTCACACCGTATGGATACGAGCGGGACAGACATCGCGAGATAGGGGTCGACAGCAAGTCGCGTTGCGCATGCTACGCTGGCAGTATCACAGGAGCTCTATTTTTGATTCACTCGTCTCGAGGATTCTACTGATATTCTGTGCGACGTTTGAGTTTCGGTATTCGGAAAAGCGACCTTGCACGTATATGCATAGCTTCGCTTTTCGCCTGTAGTACCGCCTCCAACGCGAGCGCGCGAGGGGGCAAAGCGAAAAGCGTGCTATGTCTACGCTTGCAAGGTCGTTAATTGCCTGATCGCCTCTTCGTTCGCCTCGCCACTCGCGCTACAAGTGATTCAAAAATAGAGGTCCAGGAGCTCTATTTTTTATTCACTCGTTTCGAGGATTCTACTGATTTTCGTGCGACGTTTCGACGTTTGAGTTTCCATAACCCGTAAAAGCGACCTTGCATGTAAATACTTGACGTCGCTTCTCGCCTGTCGTACCGCTTCCCAACGTCCCAACGCGAGCCCGCAAGGGGCAAAGCGAAAAGCGTGCTATGTCTACGCTAGCAAGGTCGCAAATCGCCTGATCGCCTCCTCGTTCACCTTGCCACTCGCGCGACGAGGAATCAAAAATAAAGGTCCAGGTTTAAAAGCCTTTCAATGATGTAATGTGTAAAGGTAATTATTTCGCATTTTTACATTCAACTCGCGAGCAATCTGTTTATTTCATCACGATTATATCGCGCTCCTAGGAATCACTTTAAATTTTCGCAAAAAAAAAATAAGGCGTTATACAAGGCCCAATGAATGAAAAAAACTACTGTAATCAGTGGAATAGCTGCATTTACTAGTCACAGATCTGTCTTATCTTGTCTTTCATCTGTTTAATTAAGCTCAGTTTTTGTTTTACCTTTTATCTTTACTACATTTTTTTTCTGTCCTTTTTCTATGAGCGACGGGGAAACTCTTAGCCTTCATCATACTTGATGTTAAATATTGATAAGGCTGAAGATGGAAGCTAGCCTCTCCCAGAATCCTCAATCACTGATCAATTGGTCATCTAATATTAAACTGCCGGAACACAAAAATGCTGAAAACATAGTTGTTATGGCGACAGACTTAGATAAGATGGTGGTAGCTAGCCAGTCGAATTTACAACTAGTCCTACCACCAACCAAACCGAATACAATATGTGCCCCTGCTGGGAATCGAACCCGAGACCCCTGGGTTTGATACCGGTGGTTGTACCACTAGACCACAGAGGCGGTTAAAACCACAAAATAGATGAAATAACAAACAAAATATTGCAATTTGGTATCAACACATATTTGTTACTGTTGTAGGTAAACATTATAACTTAAACAACGAACGTAGGTACTCTGTGTACGACCACCACATTCGATGCTTGTGATGCGTAAAATGACGTCTAATTAACGAGCTACAGGTCATTAGGTGGTGTTGATATGACGTATTTACGCTTGCGCGCTCGAATCGAGTTGAAACTAGCGATGATGAAGTGGTGTTCGCTCGCTCGGTCCATTGTGTATCGAATTAAGTATCCTTAATGAGCTGGCTGATTGATGGTTGTCTGTTGTTGAAGATTCTTGATTGTTTAGCCAAAATTTAATAGATAATGGTGGTAAACTGTATAGTAAGTTTGATAAAAACATGTGCATACCGATAACGGTAAGCACATTTTTTTATACCTATTTTTTTTATACCTTATGAATCTTAATTCTACCGTAATCTGGCCGAAGGGCGTAGATTTCGCCCAGAAAAAGCCTGTTCACTTCCACCTTGAAGAAAGAAAGAAAATGGAATTTATTTGAAACAAATCACACTAAAAACAAAGACATACTTAAAAATAAAAATAATGAAATTTGTCTCAAAACGGTGATGTCTCAACATAATGCGTGGTCTACGATCAGCGCTGATCTTCCGGTTTGACGAGTCGATACGGAAACAAAAAAACACAAAGTAAAAATCTATATTTTTTATTTATTTATTAGGACAGCCAACAATAAGTACACACAAATTAACAATAATAAAACAAGATACATATTTAAGTGTCTTATCAATTTTAAGCAGCCACAACATGCATTTAAACAATCGTATTTATTTAGTTAACAATATAGATTATTGGGAACTCTAATAAAAACAACAATAATGATTAACCTAAGAAATATGCCATAACAACAGTTATTTGTTATGCAAGGCTGGAAGTTGGTTATTTAGCGGCGAGTTACCTCTATTGAAAGCTGAGCAAGTGAAGGTTAATCCTTTTTTTGATTTCAAAGGTACAAGACGCTAAAAACTTTTCTGCCGAGCGCAACACACAATTTTTCACCTCACAACAGCGACGAACTTTTATGGTTGTTTCCGCGGTCAACTTCCGGTAAAAAAATCTTTAAACATAAAGTTTAATCTAAATATACCTTATTTACGTTGTTTTAATGATATAAAAAACAAAAATAATAAAAAAGGAGTATTATAGTTAATTCAAAGTTATTTAAAGTAGGAATATATTGATACTTATCAAAAAGAATAAAAACGATTCCGTAAATGGTGACCACATGGTGACACTGTCATGAGGTACAAGACAAAGACAATTTAAAAATAAAGATTTATGTCACGTTCCGAAATCCAATCATAGGTTGTGAAATCTCACCCAGCCTAATATAAAATTCTTATAACAAATTAGTTCAATCTTATTGTTATTGTTTTTATGATTCAATGAACTAAAATAATATAATAAAACCAAAACGTAGTATTATGATTAATTCAAAGCTATTTAAAATAAGAATAAAATGTAACAAAAAAGTCAATAGTGCGATTCGGAACGCATTATGACATATATTTAGGTATGATAATAATAATAATAATTTCTTTATTTCAGATAAGTATTACATCCATATGTGTTAGTACAATAACTTACGACTATTGTTAGTAAATTAAAAATTAAAAATATTAAAAAATATAATTCACATTTAACAGGCCATCAAAGAAGGGGGTAAGTTCCCGTGGCTATTATTTTATTCACAAGACACTTCCATAGCGGGGAAGTGTATCGATTAGCCAGAGTCATTAGGATGCTATTGGGACTATCTCTAACTCTACTGATTAAGGAAGCGGTCTTTTTACGGACGGCTTCAAAGCCATCAGTTTGGTACTCCACAAACATGCCAGACGCGCTGCAATAACGAGGTAGGCCCAACATCATTCTAAATACATTATTATAAAGGACTCGCAGAGTCTCCAGCGATTTTTTGGTATGCTTTACCCACAGATTCCCCGTGTATAAGCTTTGGCAGTATGCCTTAAAAAGTGTGACTTTAACGTCTTCCGTGCAACGAGAAAATCTGCGGGCCAACATGTTACCTCTAACCGCCAGAGCCCTACGCTCCCGCTCAATATCGGCATCATCTTTGAGGTTGCTAGCTATAATATGTCCCAGATATTTAAATGTCATGACACGGTTAATGCTCACGCCATTAAAGGTAATTTTAGTTGCATTATCGGGACATTTACCAGCAGCCTCAAAGACCATGAACTCGGTCTTTTTAGTATTGTATTTAAGGCCGTGTTTCGCAGCATACTCCTCACAGACCTTCAACATTTCCTTCAGGCCACCCACCGTAGGACTCAGCAGCACCATATCGTCAGCATAGCTTATATTATTTATGCTTATGCCATCAATGCTACATTAAACACGCATGCTGCTCAGTTCCACGATGAGATCGTCAACGTACATATTGAAGAGTTTAGGAGACGTTAACCCCCCCTGTCTCACCCCGCAATCCAACATATACGGATCGGACATTTTTTCCGCCCACCTGACATAATTTGTTTGGTAAGCATACCAAAACCTAAACAAATTAAGCACTGGCTCCGGTACACCCCTTTTGCCCAGTTTCCCCCAAAGCATTAAATTAAAAAAGTACTTTACTGCGCTAGGCCGCAAAAAGCGATTTTCTACGCGGAAACTGAATGACAAATCCTCCTTTTCCGAGCGTGAGAGTTGAAAACAATTTTTTCCCCGCTGAATGGTCCAGATTCCTTATCATTCCTATAACACAGGACAATTACAGAACAAAAGTATAAAAAAAAACTTATGTCTAAGTACAAGTGTTTTTTTTTATTATGTTTTGGCTTCTTCCGTTTTCCACAGATATTCCGCCAACGTCCCGTAGTGTTAAAAGTGAGTGACAGCAAATAGATTTTGTGTGACACTGACATTTATAGTTAGTGCTACAAATGCTACACCCAACAACAAAAACACAAACTATGTTTCATTGCTCTGCTCTCAATACAAAGCACAACATAAGTATAGTGACACAAGCTAATAACAATACAGGAGTTTCACCCGAGTTCTTTTCGTAATAACACGTGTTTTGTGAGACTCCATTTTAACTCAATCTACCGTACAATTTCTTTATATTATTATATTTTATAAAAACTGGGTACTGGCGAAATCCAAAAGGGAAACGCCATTAAATTTAAGAAGAAGAAGAATAACAATACATAAAGTGAAGTGAAAAACCGCATATCTATTATATAATTTATTTTTATAGAGGTATAGAAGAGGTTTGGATTGTATGTCCTCGGGAAAACAGACGTCAGCAGGGCATTCTACTCTATGGCTGTACGCATCATAAAAGAGGACTTAAAGCGTTCTGTGCGAAAGTTTGGTATGGCAACCAAGTATGGATGGTAGCCTGCAGTACGTCTGCAGTACCTGAAGTGGTATTTTCAATAATTATCAGCCTCAACCATCGCCAGTGCTGAATCACGGCTAAGGGGAATGGGTCATGATCCACCACCGCGGGTTTATCATCTGGATCGGTACCAACAGCTGAAAATGCCTTTTGAACCACCAAGGAGCTCCAGAAGATGTAATGTGGTTGTGTGACTGACCATTGCAAAATTTTCTTGACCGTTGAATCGTATACTGAGCACGCAAAAGGAAACGGAAGGTGTGCAAATAAATCTGGAAAATTATACCTACGAGAACCCCTTTTCATAAAGCGTGCTCAAGGTCAAGAAGCTCAATGTGTTATTGATTGTACCTAATAATACAATTTCAATATTGTTCAGATTGAAGTAATTGCGAAGCACAAAGGGCTGCTAAGTAATTACGGCGTGCAAGGTGTTCCCCTAAGTGATCCGATGCATGCAATCTGCAAACAATTCAATGATCGATTCAATATTGCAGCCGATCCAGGCGAGACGTCGAGGTCTGAATTTGATTGTACTGATTCGCATCTCGTAAATAAAGATGGATCTTCGTAGTCGTTGTGAGATTTAGTTGGTGTTTCTGTGGGATAGTGAAGTACTTATAGTTTTATTTAATTTTTGAAATGAAAACTTATTTAGGGGCGTTGTGCACATCAGTTTTAAATTTTTGGGATGGGTAAAAAATGTTAAAGTCGCGTCAGGACACGTGACCTGATCGAAAAAGAAGAAGACGAAGGGAGAGTAGACCGCCGGGCGCGGCGTAGGACAGGAAGTAATATCCCCCTCTCTTTTTACCGCGCGGCGAAAATGTATGCCTGCTCCTGCTGTTTCGTTTAAGCGGTTTTCACTTCTGCCGGCACTCCCGGAGTGCAACACGTTGTTTTTTTTATGATCGACAGGGCGAATCTTGGCCCTCATCATACCTAAGTTATGATAAGGCTGAATATTGAAGCGAGCCTCAAGATCTGCCGGAATACAACAATGCTGAAAACATTGTTGTTATGGCCTCAGACTTAGATAAGACGGTTCCCCTAAGTGTTCTGATGCATGCAATCTACAAACAATTCAATGATCGATTCAATATTGCAGCCGATCTAGTCAAGACGACGATGTTGTACTGATTCTCATCTCGTAGATAAAGATGGATCTACGATAGTCGTTGTGAGATTTAGTTAGTGTTTCTGTGGGATAGTGGAAGTACTTATTGTTTTGAAATAAAACCACTTATGCAGATTTTAAGTACACTATATATACTACAATATATACCCGAAACATATATTTGGTACTATAGTTTTGGGACTTTTATGTTTTTTTGGTTTCCTGACGTTTCGGCACCTTATCAGTTGCCGTGGTCACGGGTTGACTAGCTACCTAAATGTCTACCTTCAAAAAGGTAAACTTATAAGTAACTAGTTTTTATTCAATTATGAGTGCGCGCAGAAACTTAAGTACTTATCGTTTTATTTAATCAATTGTGAGTTGGAATAAATATTGGGTCTTTTCCAACTATTTGGGATTTCAGTAAGAAAATAATAGTTTTTTTTTAAATCACCCTGCATTTGCAGTTGTTGTAAGATTCCTTCCTACTTAGGAAAACATTCATGTCGAGCTAATTTCTGTTTGTTCTGTGTCTGTATTTTGTTAGCAATTTCTGGTTATAACCTTAAATTCCTGGTATAAGCCCAGAAAAAAGTTACCTACACCAGCTGATCATAGAATCTTTCGCGTGTCTTGAACGGAGGTAGTTTTTTTACTTGAAAAAAAAAACTAGAAAAATATCATATTAATATTAGGTACCTACCTAACCGAACTATTAGTAGAAGCAAACTGTTAGTTTCCGAATGCAATATTCTTCCACCAACTTAGTAGGCTGCCATTAAAATATATGTTCAAAAATGGCGCATCTTGCATTCGTCCTGTGTAGCTGGTATAATGATACCAACAATACGATAAAATCAAAAGTTAATAGTTTCGGACAAAATAAGTTCGGACACTTTGTCCGAGTGACACGTTTTTATTTTGTATTTTTTTTCAGTGACGATGCAGACACCATTATACCTAGTTAAAGCGGTTTTGTAAAGTCAGATGTCACAAAGCACAAGTACAATAGTACAGACTATCATGACCAACAAGGAGTTATTTTGATGTTTTTACTCTTGTACAATCGGGGAACGTTTTCTCGGAAAGTACTAAGGTTAAAGAAATGATTAATTATTTAAATGAAATACCTATTAATATTCTATTATTTATGATATAAATATTTTCTGTATATCTGTTACTTTTTTTAATAAAGCTCCCTAAATAAATAAAACTACTGGTCAATCGGGAAGTTTCTCGACTGTACCTACTACACTTGCGATGTGCGGAGCGTGCAGTTTCCGGACATTCCTGACCGTATTAGCGATATGTCCCGCTCGACACGTCTCAGAACTGCAAAGATACAACGGCGAAAGTGTACGGCTAAAATAGCGAATCTTAAAACAATAAAGTCGGAATCTATAAATCTTACTTCAGTTACAAAGAACCTAGGTGGCGAAATATTGCTATGTGTGGAGCTTGCAATGTCCGGTTATTCCCGGGCGTCTCGTCTGGGTATGAGCGATATGTCCGGCTAAAATAGCGCTTCTTGCGTTTGTGCTGTAGTTATCACTTATCACGATTATCAAGACAAAAACAATAAATAAATTGTGATTTATGAATGATGTTGTTTGCTCATTCAGAAAAAATTAACGCTTTTATTTCAAAAATACCCAAGTGAGTATAAAGATTACCATAAATATATATTACCTTAGTACATTCAATAGTTTTATTGCTTGAGTCATACGTCATGCTTGCTATTTGGTGTACTAAAGACAGTCTTTACAGTTCATTACGTTGACCAAAATATTTTTATTTTCTATTTAATCTTGAAAAAACGAAAATCTTTCACGTTCCTCTCCGTGGGTTATTATTTATAAAAAGAAAAAAAAATATCATGACTAATTTAAAATTTTACACCACCTAAGCAAATTCAATCCTGACCTGAGGTGTTCATTTTGTAATAGTTTAACAAAATAATAAAATTATGCATACGTCCAGTATCATGCAACATTTTAGCCGTGAAACTCCAAGTCCACAGTAGGCACGTCGACTTCACTGCGATTGGACATATCCGAACATTCTGCCAGTTATGGAACCAAATAGCCCGGATAGCCGATAAGCAATCTAATCCGAAACGTTAGACTTTATATCCTGAAGATAAAGCTTAAATTCCAAGGTCTCCTGCAGAAATTTATCAGCCAGATCTATCGGAAATACCTTTGTATATTGGTATATACGACCTCGTCTAAATCAATTTGTTGTTAATAGAGACGTTGCGATATTGGTATTATTTTAGAGCTGCAAGACTTACTACAGAGGCGCTATCTATTTAGACCCCAGTACTTCTCGGCTATGCACAGTGTGTCTTCGAATACTAGTGAAGGCGATGACCTGGAAAATGGTCACCATTGTATCTGGAAAATATCTTAACCAGTGCCAAATGTGGTGTCGCCGTCATTGACATGTGCATATGAGATTGATTCCTAGGCATACCTACATTTGACTACCTGTGTGGCGCAGGGGTACTAACCCCGGGTCCCGGGTTCGATCCCCGGACAAGACAAATATTTGTGTGCATAATCATGTCCATTTATCTTGGTTTGGGTGTTTAATATGTATATTATGTATGTATTCACAAAAAAAAGTATATAAGTATGTTTATCCGTTATCTAGTATCCATTAAACAAGTTCTTCATGAAACTTAACGTGGGTTAGATAATTGGTGCTATTGTATGCAATTATTTATTATTTTCTTTTTTTTATGTAGGCGATGAACTGGCAAACGATCGTTTTAGTTTCCGGAAAACATCTTACACCGAGCTAAACCAATGCCAAATATGGCGTCGCCGTCGTTGAGATCTGGTTATGAGTGTGATGTCTAGGCATACCTTTTTTATTTAGTGAGGGGAATGCATTTACGCATACCCCGTCCGCCTAGGATCTGCGGACGGCGGTTATGTGGGACTCGCCGGACCGCCTCCTGGTCCTTAAGCCTGCTACAAGAGCACGATAGGTGACCAAGAGAGGGGAATACCCACTAAACCCCTCACTGTGCGCCCACAGGGACTACCTTATCTTGCGGGATCCGGAGCGGACGCTCTCGCACCGACCAGGGGCCCGCCTGGCTAATCCAGTCCTACATCACACAATAATAGATCGACTTGTTTCACTACGGGGGAAGGAGGTTATACTGCTGCCTTCGTCTCCCGACTCGCTTGCGACTTATGGAGTTTGCATTCGCGGTCTTCTCATGGACTCTTTCCGCAATTTCCTTTGTAGAGATCGCCTCTTCCCAGAACATTGCAACTGCTTTCCAATGTCTAGGCATATCTCTACATTTCACTCTCGACTTGCACCTTTGATGTTCTTCTGCCAACTCTCTAGAACACAATTGTATATGTATTGAAATAATCAACTCGGCTCTCTTGTCTTCGTGTCCTCACGGTAATTTTTAACATTGATGTTTCAGAGCAAAGCTTAAAATATAACAGGTGTCATGAAAAATATTTACTGATTCATTTTTATAAAATATTAGCGGCCGCTCGTAGTTTCACCCACATGGTTCCCGTTTCCGTGGGAATATTTCGATAAAAAGTATTCTATGTTCATAACCAGGCTATCTACTATCTGTGTACCAAATTTCATCCAATTTCGTTCAGTAGTTTCGGAGCCTATTTAATGCAAACAAACAAAGAAACAATCAAATCTCTCCTCTTTATAATGTTAGTATGGAAACTATAGCGAAAAACACAAAAACAGAGGAAAATTTCCAGACAACTTTGTATGTAAGAAAGTAACAGGAATAAGTGCAATAAATATGAAAAAGGAAAGTATAGTCATAGTTTAATATTGTTGTGTTTTTTATATTTAGAATGTGTGTCTATGGTTTTGTTTCTATGACGATAATAACACTTGACACTTCTTTTGTCGGCTTTCTACTATGTTTTGTGAAAAACTGTGTTGAGATAAAATTAAATTAATATTTTACATTTTACTCGATTTTGACTCTCGGGCATCATATCAAAAGGCTAACCACAACAAATATAATTAAAATTATCTATTTCTTTACATAATAGTCCACCAGACTTGGCAAACGGAAGGCAGACTGTTTGCAGAGGGAGAACCGCTGCATATTCATTAGGCTAATTGTGTGGCTGATTGTACCTGTTATATCTTTATAATTAAACGTAGACCAATGTAAGTTCTTTAATATTAGGTCTTTGCCTATGAAATTTCCGATTTGTGTGAAGAATTTCAAACAAAGTTCGTTTTCCATACTAAAAGTTTTTGCTATAGTTACTACCGCAAATGCTTATACCACAATTCTTTTATAAACAATCCTTGTGTGAAGACTGAGCAATCTTATGCTATATTTTAATTAAAAAAATAATGAGTATCTTAGAAAATATATTAAATAAAGTGGTAATTTTCAACCAACAAAAAAACGACGAGTTATGTTTTATCGTATAAGAAACATTAATAATAAACTTATGATTACTGATTCTTTGCCGTTATTATCTTAATTTAATATAAAATCAAGCAATAGATATTTTTTTATCATGGAAGTAGAGAGGGTCTTCAGAAGTATAAGAAAAAAATCGGCCGTTTCATAAGTAAAGACCTATTATTTTAATACTAGGAAAATGAAATAGTCTAAGATTTTTTCATAACACGGCTGGTAGCAAAAAACTTGGACTATTCGAAAGCATTTGAATAAAACATTTGACTTTATCTTTGACTCCTATGTTATACAATTTTTTTAATCTTTACTCAAATGCTCAACACCATATTGTGTAGGAATCATAATTACAAACAATAATTTGTATAGAAGCAACCCTAAAATCGCGTATAATTACAGCTGTTTCATACATTTTATAAAAAAATGTTCTCTCTTCTTCTTTTCTTAATTAATATGTGTTGTTGGGACAACCTGTTTGGCGCAAGGGTAGTAACCCCGCCTTCTGCGCCAGAGCTCCCGGGTTCGATCCCCGGACAAGACAAATATGTGTGTACATGAACATATCTATTTGTCTTGGTCTGGGTGTTTATATGTATATTATGTATGTATTTACAAAAAAGTATATATGTATGATTATCCGTTATCTAGTATCCATAACTCAAGTTCTTCATGAAACTTAACGTGGGCTAGATAATCGGTGTGATTGTATGCAAATATTTATTTATTTATTTATGTGTGTACTCGAAGATATATCATACGAGCTCGCATTGTGTAAATGGAGAAGACCTTGTATGGGGTCCGAATCAAATCTCTATCATTTCTCTATCTCTTTCATTTCCGTGCCTTTTCGTGTATTTTGTCCTACTTGTCAGTAAAACATGACATTTGTCTTGGTCACCGATTTCACCGCAAATTACTGTGAAGGAAACATAATCTAAAAACATCATGGATTTAAATTAAATTAAATTAAATTAAATTAAATTAAATTAAATAACTTTTTATTTCAGACTTTTAGTCCATAAAGTATTAGTAACAATTTTAATCATAAAATTTAGCCAATTTCAAGTGAATATATAGTATAGGTTCTGGAATGGCGACCGCGTACCGGACGAGACGCTCCGTGGGTAGGCCCCCCACAAGGTGGACCGACGATCTGGTGAAGGTCGCGGGAAGCCGCTGGATGCGGGCAGCACAGGACCGATCGTCGTTGAGATACTTAGGGGAGAACTATACCCAGCAGTGGGTGTCATGTGGCTGAGACGACGACGACGACGTATGCTGTGATGATACAGCGCTTCTGTCTTCTCACTCTAATCCAGACACTGCTTCGACTTTGTTGCAAAACCACCTTTGTGAAATAGACTAATACCTAATACAATCACCATCAGAAAATCTCACCTGTTAAAAAACCCAATTTTAAACAGTTAAACCTTCGGGGCTATTACCAAAAAATTTACAATTATCGCGCGATCGCTAAGGAACGTCAAAATAAAAATGGTATTACGTATGTGATTGCTGGCTTATCGTTTGCTGATGGTTCGTATAGCGGCGTCTCACTCTCTCGCGCTCCTACCTAGGTGCGAGAGTGAGACCAAGCAAAAAACAATTTGATAGCAGTAACAGGAACTAAATTAATGTACATTGTACTTCATCGTTTGTTCGGTAGAGGCCGCTCTGTTGATACGTGTCGTAAAGCAATTATTGCGCTATTTCTGCTATCGCGTTGCTGTTGCAAAGATACGTAATAGCCCCGCTTATTTGGAATCAATTTATGAGGGAAATGTTGGATATCATTTGACAGGTAACGAAAAGGCGTACCCAAAACAATTCATCTTTTTTATTTTTTTTTTGGAACAGAATAAAAAAAAAGATAAAGTTTACAAAAACAATGACACTTCTTAATTATGTTTTTTGTATAAAAACAACTTACTACACTTATTTTAACGGCTATAGTCTATCAAATCTAAGAATTACCGTTTGTCAGCTTTGACAGATTGAAAAATAAGGATGTGGTCAAAGCTATAATATCCGATTCACACGAGTTATCGATTTAATTTCTTGGAGTATATGAATCCATTATGGTTTTCGGATTTATACATTAAGTCGTAGCCAAATCTTAAAATTTAGCACTTTATAATGTGGCCGCATTATATTTGGCATTTTATTAAACTGTTCTATTCTATGAAATGGAAAATTCTATGGTTTGGCCGGATTAATGAAAAATCTTATATACTTTTAATTTCAATTAAGTGTTCATTGAAAGTTGGATGTCAACTGAAAGTTGAGTATCATTAAATATAAAAATACGGATGGAATAATAATATCGTTATTAAGTTCGATTATTCGGATATTTTTACCGATTATTCGTACACAAGTGAATTCGAAGTGTCGCAACATTTTGAGTTAAAAATGGAGTCTCACAACACGTGTTATTACGAAAATAACTCGGGTGAAACTCCACCACCTACTCGTAGTCTTCAATCAATTGAATGTGTAACATTGTCATATTTGTTAATATATTGTTGAGCTCAGCCTCTGTATAGTGGCTGCCTGTATTGTAAGCACGTGTGTTCGTAACTAGACCCCTCTAATTGATTGATTAGCCGCTTCCAGGTTAGTGACCTTCACTCATTAGGAACCATCACTGGCTTATTGGTAAATTACGATTTGATGTTGGAATTGCAATTCTTCCTTCTGAATTACAAACGTTTTTAATTCGTCATTAGTTAGCAGGACACCGGTGTCCAGAGAACCAGAAGTAACCTTCACTCTTTATTACGAACCATCAGTGGATTATTGGTGAACTAGCGGCCGACTGCAGTTTTCACTGCGTTGTTCCCGTTCGCAGGGTAATATGGAAAACATATTTCTTAGTGCTCGGCTTCATCGTTAGAGGAACCTTTATGAAAATTTTCAGCTTAATCGGATCAGCCATTTGGGCTGTGCGCTGTTGGTCAGTCGATCACGGTATTGTTTTATTAGTATAGATTACGATTACTATGTGACGTTGCCTGAGGGATTGTAATTTTACTACTATTAAGACTGAATCGAAATTTAAAAAAATTATTTGATATTTTATTTGAAAGTTTCAGTGCATATCAGTCAAAACTATTTTAATTTATTTGAATTGTTTCGATTTTCTTAAAGCTACGAAATTTTGTTGCTCTAAAAGTCTAACTCCTTCTACTTAATTAAACAACAACTGACTAAAATTAGCATACTCAGTTTCTAATCTTTGGTAAGGTAAGATATTTTAAGTACTCTTATGCAGCCATTTTTTATAGTCATCATAATTAGAAACAGACTCGGAGTGCGAGAGTATTTTTGCGTTGAATATTGATCATTTATTTCATCTTGACTGAATAGGAAACCTAATGAAACCTATTCTGTAAAAAAATACTTTACATTACCGCATGCAATTCAGCCAAAATATAATCTAACAACAATTAACGTGTTTCAACCTAATTCGCACTTTGGTCGTGAGTGTATAATATTCTTTGCTCTGGTTGTATTCTAGCTTCTAAAACAAAGGAAGTCTCTGTTCCTTTGAGTCATTTTCTAAAAATAGTAATCAATTATGTATTCATCTCTATGATTCAGAGGAATTGTGACGAATTCGGCGAAACTTCGCGGTCTATGGCAAGGGAGTGAATCAGAATAACACAGGAAAACTGAGAGAGGATACGCCCACAACTATTATTATGTGACTTCAGAAGTCGTAGCTTTTTTTGTGCGTCACACGGAGGACTTGGAATTAGCTACAACAATAATTATATACCTATAAAAAAAACCTAAATGGTTACACCGCATTGTGTGGCAAGTTATAATACTCAGTGGTTTAATAACGACAATGCGAACTAACAAACAAATATACAGAAAAACGATTTCCAAAACCCTTTGGTCACACAATACAAAATAAGTTTTTATCACAGTGATAAATTATAATTTATTATTTGACGACCTATTTGGCGCAGGGGTACTAAGCTTGCCTTCTGCGCCAGAGGTCCCGGGTTCGATCCCCGGACAAGACAAATATTTGTGTCCATGAACATGTCTATTTGTCTTGGTCTGGGTGTTTAATATGTATATTATGTATGTATTTACAAAAAGTATATAAGTGTGTTTATCCGTTATCTAGTGTCCTTAACTTAACACAAGTTCTTCGTGAAACTTAACGTGGGCTAGTTAATTAGGCTAGGTGCGTTTGTATGCAATTATTTATTTTCGTCAACAGCCATTTTTAATATCGCTACTGCTGGGGCACTGGCCTTCCTTATGAATGGATAAGGAGAACGGGCCATGACCCATCACGCGGGCCCAATGCGTCTTGGTGGATTTTAACGACTGCAAACGCAGCCGGGACCAACGGTTTAACGTGCCCTCCGTGCACGGAGAAGCTCAAGATAGTAAATTTTTGGTCACCCATCCCGTGACCGACCATTGCGAAAGTTGCTTAACCTCAACAATCGCAGGCCGAATGCCGAATGTATTGATCAATTATTTTATTATACACACACAAACGCCTTTAACGTCAAAATAACTGAAAAACAATTAGGTAACGAAGTCATCGCACTATTAGTCATAAGTCGTAAAATTATTCCAATCCAATAATAAATCAAAACTTATCCATTCCAAACATTCTAATACGACTACTTTTCTCTAGTCATCCTCTACAGCAACCAATTAAGTATTATAAAGGGAACTTTGAACCGTGTTTTACTCATGTATACTTTGACTAATGATGCAGAACAAAAATAAGATTTTGATTTGTCGAGCACTTCAAATAAAACTTTTTATAGTGTCCGATCCGACCACGATGGATTTTCTGTACGATCTTGATACGATTTTATAATGCAGTAGGTATATTCTTTGGCAGTGGAGAAATGTGAAATATGAAAGATTTTATGTGATAAATATTAAACAAAAAAGCAAATAGTCTCATGTCGCCCTGACGGGACCCGCATCCTTGGGATTCCGGCCCAATGCACTAACCAATTATGCTACAGAGACCTATGAGGGCACGTCGAATTTTTCTAGTATATTCACCGCTCCACGGCGTTGGCCACCGTCGCGACGGTCGCGCGACGCGTCGCTTCATCAATGAGAGAAACATCCTCGCATTCGAAAGAAACATCTTTACAGATGTTTGACTATCGATTAAGATGAAACAGCCATCTAATTATAACTTTTTAATTTTGCATTTGACGGGTCCCGTCAGGGCGACATAAGACTATTTGCTTTTTTCTGGTATATTTTCTTGTTTAATATTTATCACATAAAAATAGCATTGTAAAATGCAAAATTAAAAAGTTATTAAAAATTTATTTTTAATTTAAGGCGCATCAAGGTATTCAGTTACGCTTAACTTTTTCGGTGAGAGTGAACGAGGCACAATACATGTTTTATTTTTATAAATTCTACTGTACGTCTACTGTCTAACATCGTGATACGTGTACGTCTAACAATAACGTCTACTGTCAATGAACGTGTTACGGGTTCAATTACGTAATACGTGATTACGTGAACTCTCAAAATAATACGGTTAGTATCTAATTCACTATATTTTAAGGTTTATTTTTAAATATATTAAATAGGCTTACTCTCTTGGGCTCATTTTGGATCAAAGATTAAGAAGAGGCCGAAGATGGAGCGAGCTTGCCTAGAAATAGCCTATTCACTCGAGCTTTGAATATACTAGGGCTGTAGGATGCCGGGAATACAGACGCAGGAATTCCACTCCCTGGCTGTGGCAATAAAATAACTAAATAAAATAAAAAATAGATTTATTCTTCCATCACAAATAACATTATATAAGAGCAATAATAAAGGATGAAGAAGAACGTTTTGTATGCATGCAGATGGGAAATATCAACCATGTAGGGGTGATAGCCTGCAGTACGTCTGGACTCCCGGTGGTAAAAAGGATCTGTAGAACACCGACAATGAGGCAACTCTTCGACGATGAGGGAGATAGTTTATCATCCCCAACGAGTTTTCTGGCTCTGCGTTTCACTGTCGAGTGCCGCTAGCTGAGATTTAGCTGAACCAACCCAAAGGTAGGAGCAGTATTCCATGTACGGACGGATTTCCGCTTTAATACGATATGAAGCTGCTCCAGTGTAAAACAACGCTTAACCCTAATTAGGATGCCCAGCTTTATGGGCGCAGTTTGAGCTTTCGACGCGATATTGTCGCCGAAGTTGAGATCGGATCATAACTCCATGCTAAGAATCTCAAGATTGTCGGTGATTGGTACAGATGTACCTTGGAAATTAAGAGTCGTGTTGAGAGGACTCTTTTTGGCGGAGAATAAACATGTCTTTGTTTTGGCAGCATTAAAACTGACCAGATTGTTGTCGCCCCATTTGGAGATAAGACTTAAGGTCGGGTTTGTCCGTTCAATTATGGTTTCTCATAAAGAACGGGCTTCCTCCCTGCTGGCTTTTGCGCTGGATAAATATCTTTCAGTAACCGTGCTGTCGTCTGCATACCTAACGGTACCGGGCACCGTGTTTTTTATACAACGTTATTTTATTGTTTACCCAAAACCTCAAAAACATTAATTGTAGAACTCATCAAAACAAAAAAAAAATTGTATGAAAGCAACCGTGACATCGCAAAAAAAAATCAGCTGTTTCATAGGAAAAAAGTTAGTTTTGAGGTATTGGGTAAACATAAATAACGTTTATGATTTTTGAATTTTTGCATTTTTCAATGCTATTTATATACTTATGATAAATTCACTTGTAACCGAGTTAATTTTTTCCAATATTTTTCTTTTTAAAATTTATCATAAGTATAAAAATAGCATAAAAAAATGCAAAAATTCAAAAATCATAAATTATTGGTTGTTGCATCTTCATCGATCGTTAAACACCTGAAAAGATAGGATGAAGAAGCCAGGATATTCCTAGCATTGATGTGACAACGCTGGCCTACAGCGTATTAAAAATATAAAAGAATTGGAGTATTTAGACGGTGGTTCGCAAGTCTCGGTAGCTCAGCGGTTAGAGCAATGGACCGGATTTCCAAAGGCCATGGGTTCGATTCCCATCTGAGAATTCACTCGTGGCCGAGTTAATTTTTTCCAATATATTTCTATTTAAAATTTACCATAAGTATAAATAACGTTGTATATTATGAGAATTCCGTGATTATGTTGTTCATGTACGATTTTATTTTTTATCGTATGTTGTAAATAACTCAAACCGATGAGTCTATATCCTTAATAGGCTTCGAGAAATTAAGTACCGCCATCTTGGTGGTCCGGCTTCTTAATTGATGCATCTAATTCCTTTGGGATCTTTAGATGCATTTTATAGCACTGATAAGGTACTGGCATGTTTAAGATCACATCTTGGGTTAGTGTTCACTGAGAACTTCATAGTTATTTTTATAGAACTGCTTTAAAGGTTAAGTGGAAATAATATAAGATCGATCCCAATAAATCTTAATACTTTGAAAAGTTTTTATTATTTTTTTGTTACTATTTCTAATCTAACTAATCTATATACGAAAATGGTTTTGTTTGTCCTTTCTTCACGCCCTAACACAACAACCAATCGACTAGATGTTTGGCATAGAATAAGTTGAAAGAACGGACAGTGACGTGGGGTATTTTTTATTCAGATATTCCCACAGGAACGGAACCACGCGGGAACTGGTCAATAATAAAAAAAGTATTAAAATTTTTGTTATTTCTGTCTGTTTAATTAATCTTATTTACTTACTAACTCTTTTGTCGCATCAACCCAAGGGAGTCTTGAGGTGTTATACTTCCCAGCAGCGCCACTAAATTGTACAAGTTTCAAATTAGTCTCAAATGAACAAGCAAAAATTGTTCTAAATGGTACGCTGTCGCAAAAAATTGTTCTAATGATAGTTTCAGAGATAAAAATACTTTTGTGTGGCGCTGCCAGGAAGTATACTTCCTAGCAACCTCACGGCGTACAAATGTGCAAATCATTTTAAAATATCGGCCATAAATTGTTCGTAATTAGTTCGTAATTAAAAACCTCAAATATGCGTAGTTTTGCTGAAAAAAATACTTTTATCAATTACTTAAATTACAGATAATAATGGTCCCTTATTGCAGTGGTAATAGTTCTTTTAGATTAGAAGAAGAGATCAAACACTCGACAACGCTTATGTAAAACACACTTATCTTATTGGATGTCTGGCGTAGAGGTACATAGTCTGCCTTCTACGCACAATCATACAAATATTTGTGTGCATGAACATGTGTTTTTGTCTTGGTCTGGGTGTTAAATATAAATAAATATATGGGATACTAGGGTAATGGATATAAATACATGTAATTATACATGTATGTAGTATTTATGAGTAGAAATATATATAAACGTCCATGACTCGGGTACAAATGTTCGTATTCATCATACAAACGTTTGCCCCTATCGGGATTCGAACCCGGGACCTCAGAACAAGCGACACCTTGAAACTGGTGTACGCACCACTCTACCACAGAGGTCGTCAAGTATGTTTAATCTAGTATTTATTTACCTATATAATTGCGCCGATTTTTATGTCGTTACCCATATTGCGCTGTTTCTTTTTTGTGTTTGTTACTGTCAGGAGAAGGTTCTTATAAAATAAAAAAATAAGAAAACAAATAAAAAACGCATGAACTTTGGGAATCCTGCCCACTGCTCTAACCACTCAGCTACCGATACTGGTCTCGGTAACTCAGTAGTTATAGCAGTGGCGAGAGCAAAACAATTTTTCCCTTGGGCGATGTACTTTGAATCCCTCAGTGCGCTCAGGATTGTACTCTAGAATCCCTCGCTATGATCGGGATTCCACTTTAAAATCCTTCGCTTCGTTTTGGATTCAAACAAGCGCCCTCGCTGTAAATATTATTGTACCCCCTTTTAATACTTACAATCTACTATAATAATGAAACCTTATTAGTGCTTTTGACAATTTGTAATTACGAATGCAACTTTATGGCGTTTGACATAACTGTCAGTTAGTTAAACATTAACCGTCAGCTATGAGACAGGATAATGTCTGTCGGGCCGGCTAGTTCAATATAAAATCAAGCTACTGATGTATCTTTAAATCATAGAATTAAATAAATAAATATTTTCATACAATCACACTAATTATCTAGCCCTTGGATTTCTACTATTTAGTATTCTGTGCCTATAGTAAGTTTCATGAGAACTTGTGCTATGGGTACTAGACAACGGATAAACATACATATATACTTATTTTTGTAAATACATACATAATATATATATTAAACACCTAGACCAAGACAAATAGACATGCTCATGCACACAAAATATTTGTCTTGTCCGGGGATCGAACCCGGCACCCACTGCATAGAAGGCATATATGCATCTATGCACATAATATAATATCATTGGATCTATGTATAAAATGTCATTGGTTTTATTTTCTCAGTAGTTCCCAAATCGAACGTATCGACATATAATCATTACTTGGTTAGTGTTCCATCTAATCTATGAAGCAATAAGAATAGTATTATTACAAAAATCCTTCATTCGAAGTTAACTACTTTAACGTTCCTTCTCTTTGCTTCTATAGTACAATGCCATCTACGAAGCTTAAAAAAATACTAAGATTATTTTTCGTTAAACTGTAGTTAGTGTGTTATGTTTCAGAATGTCCAGATTTATAATTTTTAATAAGTAATACAAATTTGTATGATAATAATATGATTAACGAAAATTATTTCTTTACGCTTTTAAAATAAACATATTATCTATCGTGCAATATATTCCCTAACCGAAAAAAATGCTCCTTACGTATTTAAGCGATTGCTGATCGTTCATTTTTCGTCCTACAAAGATAACGATAAACTAGCTTGTTTCGGATGAGATTGGAATTTTTTTACAAAAGCGATGCGAAATGTTGAGTTGTTAGTGTCAATCGCTCCTTTTTACTTCCGAAAAACATAAAAAAGCTATTACTAATGAACTAGTGTCCCAACACTATTTGTTGGGGTATCGCTTGATTTTAAAAGACCACAATACCACCAGGGGTATCGTGGGTCCGCAGTGGCAATGAGCGAGCATTATTATTAGTAATATATAAGTAAATGATTATTATCTATAATTTAAGTAATTGATAAAAGTATTTTTTTCAGCAAATCTACGCATATTTGAGGTTTTTAATGACGAACTAATTATGAACAATTTATGGCCGATATTTTAAAATGATTTGCACATTTGTACGCCGTGAGGTTGCTAGGAAGTATACTTCCTGGCAGCGCCACACAAAAGTATTTTTATCTCTGAAACTATCATTAGAACAATTTTTTGCGACAGCGTACCATTTAGAACAATTTATGCTTGTTCATTTGAGACTAATTTGAAACTTGTACAATCTAGTGGCGCTGCTGGGAAGTATAACACGTCTTGAGTAGCCTCCAACACGCAAAATGGATCTTCAAAAATGAGACTAGTACTTATCCATCTTTGGCACAATTGAGTGACTACAAACCTTTATTAATGTAATAATTATTAATAATTAATTGTGAATAATAAAGAATATGTTTTACTCTCCATATGGTTTTACGATATCTATCATTTGATGTCTAAAGCTTTAAATAATTGTATTTATTTACTTTTAATACGTTTAAAATGTAGATTATTTTTTAGTAAAATTCTAATACTTAGGTACCTATTATGTTGGCGATTGTATATTAAAAAATAAATATTTGATCTAAATCCTTTTATATAGAAGTTTATACGACATCAGTTTTATTTACATCGTATTCCACTAGACATTTAACGACTGTAATAAAATGTTTGTTCGTCTTAATGTATCGAAACAGATACGATCGCGTATTTGCTCTGGTATTCTTATTGATCAGAGATGTGGCGCGTCTTCAGATAAAACTAGTGAATACCTTCATTTTATGTGCTGATAAAGCTGTAATTTAAGACTACTTATAAGAAAGAAAAGAAACATTTATTTTGACATCACATGGCAAAACACAGAGTTAAAAACCATTAAATAAATAAATAAATGTTTATGTATTTGGTACAATAAATACTCAAAACAAATGATTCCGTGAGAAAGTCATGTGCTGCCAAAACTGCGCCCAGCTCAGCATAAGCAGCAAGCGGAGCTTATGTTGGTGACGTCTGTGGTGGGCTGGCTCTGAGATACATTGCGGCATCCAGTCAAATTGCCATCTTTTTTGCTGGTTTTACTGTCACGCTGTGTTCGATGCATTAGAATCGAACACCTAAATTTATGTTATGACGTACGCGCACGGGTCAGCAGTAGTGAGGTTGACACGCGCGCGGTACTTCAGTGCATTTTTCGGTATCAAACGCGCCGGGTACATTCATTTAACAAACATAAACATTCTAACATTTACATCACTTTTTTACTATATTAATTAAACATTTACTTGTGACTATCTTAAGTTAAAATTAAACATTGACTAGAACTAGAAGTTATCATAAGAAATATTTAAAAATTACTAGGAGATCGTCTTTTGACTTCTGTCAGTCAGTCTATGTCAGAATTGCAATTGTGAACATTTATTTATTTTATTTATTTATTTATTGTGATAAAAACGACATAATATCAATAACATTTACCACACAAATACAATAAAAAAATATATATATATACAATTATAAATTATTACATAATTTCAATAACACAAAAAGAATAAAAAAAAAAAAAATTAACAATAAAATCAATACATTAATCACTATTTTCATCGTCAGAGTTACATGCATTAGTCCATTGGTCCCGCAAACTTTCACAATAAATCAGTAATGCCCGTCTGATAGTTGACCAGTTGTCAAAGGGGAAATCAAAATCAGCGTTGGCGTCACGGAGTGCATTGAGATGGCGCAGAGGTCGAACCAACGGAGAATTCGCTCGCGATACAGTGTGGCCCTGGTTGACTTGAAAAATATTATATTGCTGAGGAGGACCGCGTCGGCGTGCCGGGGGTGGCTCAGGGCTGTCAGGGACGAATAGGACGCACAATAAGTTGTGTAAGAGGATACAATCAATTGATCCTTTTAACGATTTGAGGCAGGTGGTAAGCTGGTCGACAATTCTTCTTACTTCCAAAGAGTTGAAGCCAAGGTGCCCTAGTAAAAATTTGGTCGGGTATCGGAAAGGGTAATAACCATAGACTTTTTTGTAAAGAGCTCTGAGGAAAGCCTTTTGTACTTTCTCCAGCATACGTGCGTAGGTTATATGGTATGGATTCCAGACACACGCGCTAGATTCCAGTTTGCTTCTTACTAAAGAGTTGTATAAGGCTTTAAGGACTTGTGGATTTTGAAAATCTTTGGAATTGCGCAAAACGAAGCCTAGACGACGATAACACTCTTTGGCAAGACATGTTATGTGATCGTGAAAAGTCAAGTTGCGATCGAACGTTATACCTAAATCTTTTATAGAACTGACTCTATTGATTGACACATTATTCATATTATAGCTATAATTAATTGGGTTTCTTTTACGATCAAAAGTCATAACGTTACATTTACTATGATTAAATTGCATTTTATTTGTCAAACTCCATTCATATACTTTGTCAATGTCATTTTGTAAACTAAGGCAATCACTGTTAGATTTTATTTTAAAGAAGAGCTTAAAATCGTCAGCATATAATAATAATATGTTAATAATAACATGATGTTGGTTGTCAATAAAATAAAATCTTAAAGTGTATTCGAATATTTTATTACAAATAAAAGTGATAACAAGTGCTCTCCGCGTGCTGACCGTCGTAACCGGATCATTTAATGGCCCTCAGCGTTATTTTCATACAAACTTTGCGACTCTATACATAAAAATGTACAACATATTTCTGCTAAGATCTGTATGCTAATGTCTAGGTTAAGCGTTCGACTGTCCAATGAGCACTTTTAATGAGTACTGAAACCAATGCATTAGTCCATAGAGGCAGAACAATGATTGCTTCAGAATCACATTTTAAGTTTTTCGCACACTCATTATTGAATTTTTTTTTTATGGATTTAAGTACACTATATAATGCCCCTAAATCCGTTTATGTTGCTGCTGCTACAGAGTTATTTTTGCGCCAGTTTTAAAGACTGTTGTACGTAGGTAATGAATGTCAGTAACTTCCTTCTGACTAAATAACTTTTCGTAGTGTATTTTTTTTTGTAAACTACTCATGGCCCGCGACTTTTCGCTTTATTCCACAGAAACATTTATGGGTATGAATAGTATCTTATGTCTTATTACAGGTCATGATCAACGAAGAAAGGACTGCTGGAGTCGAACCAGCAAACTTTTCCAATCCATCATCTCTTTTTTATGAACTAAGGGGAGACTCTTAGCCTTCATGATACCTGATATTAAGTATTGATAAGACTGAAGATGGAAGCGAGCCTCTCCCGGAATCCCCAATCACTGAGGAACTGGCTATCTTATATTTAGCTGCCGGAACACAACAATGCTGAAAACATTGTTGTTATGGCGGCTTTGATAAGATGGTGGTAGATAGACAGGCGGACTTACAGCAAGTCCTACCACCAACCAAACCGAATACAATATGTACCCCCGCTGGGAATCGAGGACCCCTGGGTCTGGTATCGGTGGTTACCCCACTAGAGCACAGAGGCGATGAAAATATTTCCTAAAGCACTGGTTACACTCAAAGCAAAACGAAGCCTAACTCGTTTTGTAACATTCGTCGCGAACAACAAAACTATTCAAGTTTATGTTGTGAACTAATAAAAGATGCAGAAAGAACTTAACTTCGTATCGCTTTGCTTCCATTGTATCATGAGCTTTAGTCATAAAGAAACCAGGAATAGTATTAAGCATCGTTTATTGTTTACAAAATATCACAGATTAAAATACATTATTTACATTTAGGCACTCTACAACAGTACCACCGATAATAATTATAAACACAACAATGCTGTAAACAATACGTAGAAAGTTGGCAGTAGATTAAATATAATCAGTCTTAGCGTGACAAAATAGTTCTTGATTAAAGAAATGCACTCAATAAAAGTTTATAACATTGTTAAAACATTGGATAAAAAATTTGAGAAATTGAAGACAATTTAGATTTCATAGATGACCTACAGGCAGATTACGTAATAAAAAATCACATAGAGATCAATTTCGTCGCTGTCATTACTTTCACATATTCACACTGGATGCCAGCATTTCAGGTAGCTCAACAGCGGGTTTTAAATTATATTTAATAGTACACCTTCATGGTACCTACACTTGTACCTCGTACATAGCTGTACTCTCCCACGTCACCTAGCAGAAGCGCAGAGTCTGTGGAAACAACCCACTGAGCCAAAAACTGGACATTGGCGAAATCCAAAAGGCACCGCCACTACATAAAAAGAAGAAGAAGAACAGTGACGAAACTGAACTAAACCAAGTTTTCGTTAGACAATCAGCCCTCCGTTAGCAAGTCTCTGTCAAATCTCATAAGATCTATCTATTTTCTAATACGATCTAATATTTAGCTGTTTTTTTTTCTCAGTAATTAGGAATACTTGTTTTGTACCAATAAGCTCAAACTTTAAACAGTGTTGAAATAAAACAACTTTTACGGATATCAAACGCGCTATATTTCCACGAACTAAGTTGTAATTGTCCGTATTTTTAGGTTTTTTAGGGGTTTTTTGATTTTCCCGACGTTTCGGCACCTTTACAGCTGCCGTGGTCACGGGATGACATCCCGTGAGTCATCCCGTGACCACGGCAGCTGTAAAGGTGCCGAAACGTCGGGAAAATCAAAAAACCCCTAAAATACGGACAATTACAACTTAGTTCGTGGAAATATAGCGCGTTTGATATCCGTAAAAGTTGTTTTATTTCAATGAACAGTGCGCGCCAAAACATAAGATGTACGTATTTAAACAGTGTCTTGGGCCAACATCGTAAAATTATATAGATTTTAAGCAAACCACAAAATTATAAGAAGAGAATTGCTCAATCAATATGAAGAGAATTAAGACGCTTCAAAAAGTAGCTACACAAGAAATGTCTCTAAGAATCGAAATGTATGAAAAATAAAACATGTGGTTAACAAGAAGACAAAAGTACATAATAAAAAATTCACATCAATATACTTACAAATTAATAAAAATAAAATAATAGAAGTGACCTAATTGAGAAAATACAAAATAGTGTGTCTATCAAATAAATAATAATTTAATTCCCTTAGCAAAAATTTACAATCATTTGACGATGGTTAAGCAAATTTTATCTCTATAGCTAATGTCTAAAGGTGCTGTAGGTAGGGTGACAGCCACGTCGACCTTTGAGACTGAAGGTGATGAGGGGACGAGCTCCGCCAGCTGTGATGATGAGCATTCACTAGACCGTGACGTCATGGTTCTGGCTGCCGACGAAGAAGATTGATTAGAAAGATACAGATCAGAGCCTAAATTGGGAAGATTCATTAAAATGTCAGCTATTTAGCATAAATAAGATAGAGATAAAGATTTTAATAGAATCGAAACGGATTGGGGATTTTAGTGCAATTTTGATGTAGTCAATTAACATTGAAAGACATAAGTTTGTGTCTGTGTGTTTGTATATTGAAGTTGATTTTATTGTATTTTCGAAATGATTTGAGTTAAACAGCTAAATAAAACAATAAGAAAATAATCACAACAAACAATTACTTTCTAACATAGAATGTATATAAGAGTAAACTTATAGTTTTGAAAGATTTTGATTACAATTCCAAACTGGATGCAATTAATATAACAATAAATAAAAATAAATAAATATTTCATACAATCACACCAACTATCTAGCCCATGTTAAGTTTTATGAAGACCTTGTGTTATGGATACTAGATAACGGATAAACATACTTATATATATATTTTTGTAAATACATAAAAAATATACATTTAAACACCCAGACCAAGACAAATAGACATGTTCATGCACGCAAATATTTCACTTGTCCGGGGATCGAACCCGGGACGTCTGGCGCAGAAGGTGGGGTTAGTACCCCTGCGCCAAACAGGTCGTCAAATCAACAATATCATTAAATGAGTTTAGTGTAACAGACGTTTATTATAAAACTATAGCAAAAAACACCATATCACCATTATTAATGCACCCTTCAAACTGTTTTTCATTTTATTGCGAGAAAGTTACCTAATTAAAAAGAAAAAACGAAAAGTCGATTGTTTGCGTATGGGACACAAAGTTTTGTTTCAATGTAAGAGTAGATTACCACTGTAAACTTTACTTACAGTTAGTGTAACAGCTGGAGGCAGATTCTCCAGAAGGGCTGTAAGGCTTCATCTCGTAGTGGTTGCTCCCGGCGGCCGACTGCTGTCTGCTGCGGTGGCCGAACGGGGATGAGTAGCTAAATATGATAATAATAATAATAGAAACGTACCTATGTATAATATTATTAAGACTAGCGTAGATTATGTGTTTTTTATGAACAACAGGCAGACTTTTAGCCTTCATCATACCTGATGTTAAGTATTGATAAGGCGGAAGATGGAAGCGAGTCTCTCCCGGAATCCTCAACCACTAAGGAACTGGCTATGTTATCTCTATCTGTTAGAACACAACAATGCTGAAAACATTGTTGTCATGGCGTCAGACTTAGATAAGATGATGGTAGATGAGTGGCGAGGGGCCGATTTATGGCAAAGGTAAACCAGACCAAAAAATTCTCCAAAAATTATCAGAACTGTGTGGTGGATTGGTGTGGTTGGATTCCTAAAAGGGATGCCGATGAGAATTGTGTCGTATGGATCTTTTGCCACTGGTAGCTAGCCAGGCTTACTCACAACAAGCCCTACCACCAACCAAACCGCATACAATATGTACCTCCGCTGGGAATCGAACACGGGACCCCTGGGTCTGATACCGGTGGTTGTTTCCACTAGACCACAGAGGCTGTTAATTGTAAGTAAATGTGTATATTAGGGATCCAATTCTGCTGAAGTGTAATCACAGTCATATATCTATCGTGTTATAATCGTAATTGTCGTTAGCTCATTTCTTGTTACTACAGTGTGAAAAAATACTAGGAACAAAACTCGATCGAGATTATGACTAAACGTAAGTAGAATCGAACTTCTGATCATTTTCTTATAATATCACTGCTAGCTATAGACCTTAACCAAAGATCATAATATAAGTTATTATCAAATTACGTTGACATAATTAGAGAGCTTATTACAGATCCTGAAAAATCAACAAAATGAAGATAATATACAACGACACAGATCTTTTCACTCAAAACTATCATTCCATAAACAAATATGAGCTCTATTCCTATCACCTTATAGGGATCATCTCACCTGTCCCTGACATGTGGCATGTCGTAGTGGTTGTCTGGCTGCATCCAGTATTCGTTGCACGCGCGAGTCAGATCCGGCCCTGTTCCTTTGTTGCTCGCGTACGTCTTGGGTACACCTAGAACATCTTTTATAATTAGTTGAATTTGGGATACAATCAAAAGTTGTATCCGACATCATGAGCGCGTTTAAAAAGTTTTCAACTATCAATAATTTGCCCTCTTCAAGATTGCCAACAGGATTCTATATCTTTTAGTGGTGGTAAACTTAATAAGCGCTCCAGTGTTTTTACCTTTCAGGCCCCGAGTTATTAAACCAGATTTTACATTATTTGTATTCTGTTTAAAATTTGAACCTAAAAAGCGAATTACGGAGAAACAGAAGACCATAGAAATAAATATAGTGTGTGCGTATAGACAACATTAGGTTGGGTACGACATGGTTGTCGCTATGGTCTTGGTTATGGCAACTTTAAACCTAACGCGGTACCGCGATACGTCAATAGGTATTAAATGAAACTAGCAACAACTGGGTCGTCTTCTTCGTCGCCTTACCTACTGCGCCTACATACAATAAATGAATTTGAAAAATAGAAAGATAAAAGAATTGGGACGAGCCCATAACTATTGAAGTAGGAAAACAACAGAAAAGTAATATGAATTGGGACACAAGACGGTTCTAAAAAGTATCTAAAACCAAATAATTAGTCCAAAATAATAAATTGAGTCTTACCAACTCTAGCAGCGATGTAGCCAGGCCTGGTCTTGTAGCGGCACCAGACAAACAGGAGCACTGCGCCGGCCGTCAGCATGGCCACTGTGATGCCGATGCCAACGTACAACGTCACGTTACTGTACTCTGATAGGAGATAGAAGGAGATTTTAGGAGAAATCTAGCCGATAGTCCTTTCAGCCGATAGATAGTCTATTTGTTACAGCACTTACATTCATCTTAATATATTTTTTTCTCTAAGTGTGTTTTGTCACCTAACTCCTCCTAAACAGCTGCACTGATTTGGTTGAAATTTTGTATGTATATTATAATGGGTTTCTGGATTGTTTGAAAACACAATTGGTACGGTTAGCTCGTTTATGTATATAACATAGCGTTTAAGACTTGGACGAATGTTTAAGACAAAAAAAGAATAGACATATACACTATGACAAAAGAGATGGCAGAAATAGAGAATGGACGTGTGTTCAGGGGCAATGGACGTGGGTCACGCTGGGCAGGCCAAAAGAAGTGCCGTTGTCTGGGGAGAAATATGAGAGACTACTGGGGAGAGACATGAGCTGTACGACACCCACGGCTGTCTATAGGTTTCTCTCAAAAAGGGGAGGTTTGCCATAATTTCCACGCTTGGCAGACGGGTTGGCGAGACCAGCAACAGCTGCTGCCCGTCCCGTGACTGGCTCCCTTAATTACTTCTTACGACACCTACAGGATGAAAGGGGGTAGATGATCATGATGATGACAACTGTAGAGGAAACCATTTTATTTTCCACAGCTATACTTACTACTGGCAGCACACAAGCCGTCGACGCAGGAGGCGTGCTGCATGGTGGAACCGGAGCAGGCGCCCGCGCACTCCCTCCGTCTGACTCTGACACAGTCCTCCCCGCAGGGGGACCATGATCCCCATTGTGACCATGCTCCACCTGTGTTTTTTTATAATTTATTCCTGGGGGCCTACTATCTACGTTATCTTTTAGAATCCATCAAGTCATAAGACCGTTTTGTTTTGTTTTCAACACTCTTCAAATTCGTACCATGACCCTCCACAAAGTAAAATTTTGTTATCTATGGACATGAAATACCTACAAAAAAATATAATGGCGGACTTATCTAGGCAGCCACTGAACATTTGTAAGAAAAATATCGATATCGAAATACTTATGACGTATTGTATAATATAAGTTTCTATAGTCAACCATGTACTTCTTAATCATTGTTCCTGACGACAAGTAAATTGAAATTGTAAAATTTTTACACACTTCACACTTTGAAGGCCCAAACTTCTGTCGGAAAATAAGCTTATTTTAAGAGGGCCATGGTACGAAATAGCATTAGTATGATTGAAACAATACTGCTCTAAGAGATGGCGGTAAGCCCCCTGACCTATAAAATCCTCGCCATATTGCGGAAAACTTAGAAACTAATTTCTTTCACAGAATATGACATAAAAAAATAATAATGAGAAAGTGTTGTCCCGGGCCAGGTTTTCTATTTTTCTGGCCAGGCTTTACTTTAGGAAAAACCACAGATAACTCAATACTCCAAAGTCTTGGCTTTTGAAATTGATTGTTAGTAATATGAATGAGCGATGGCAGCGAAACATAAATCTATATAAGTAGATTTTTATCGCAGTTTCAATTTTATAAAAAAAAAAGGGTTACACTCTGGGAGTGCTCGCAGAAGTGAAAACCGCTTAAACGAAAATAACGATAAAAACCACTATATCTTGACCACAACTTCATAAAAAGTGGATGAAAACGGAGACCAACTTGATTTGGCAGGCAAATCCATTATAACTGACCTGGCATCAATATGGAAGTTGGTAGTAATGAGAGATCTTTATATAATGGTTGTTATTAACTAATATACGTAGATCTTTCAAGTGTGAGACTTTATGTAATTTGAAATAGGTCAACGATAAATGGTCTTACGAATTTTCGACGTGTCCTGACGCGACTTGAACATTTTTACCCATCTCAAAAATTTTATACTCTGATGTGCACAACGTCGCTAAAGAAGTTTTCACTTCAATAATATTATTGTAAAATACTTTTGGATAAATAACTTACAAAAAATATTACTTATAGAACCACAGTTAGCAGCATGTCAGGCCTCAAACTTTGGCAATTTGACCTTGAAACGCTCGTAATAGAGGTGAATTTGATAGTACAAGTGTTAAACCTGATGTGCTATTGAATGTACCTACAATACAACGGTACCTGAACTATTTCCACTAACATTTGCATTAAAAACATATGTCAGTAAATTCGCCCAACATTATTTTTGTATCCACCCACTGAACCAATCTATTTTTAGTGTACTTAAAATATCTTTACGTTAAAACCACTCATCTTACCGCTCTGGCGCCTCAAGCACTCGTCGTCAGTCTGTGTGGAAAGACCCCTAAAGGGCACCCCGCCTTTGGCCGGCAAGGGTTCCGTGCAGGTGCGCACGCGTCTCCTCCCGTTTGACTGGGTCCCGCAGCGGCAAGGTACCAGTGGTGACCATTTTGACCATTGAACTACCTAATCATTTCTTTGACGCACTTAAAAATCATTACGTTAAAACCGAATACTTAATGAATTTTAATTTTATTTAAAATTAAATTAAATTAAATTTATTTTATATTTGTTTCTAATTTTTTATGATATTTCGCTGTCTGTTTTTTTATTGTTTTTATTATAGTTTTTTTTTTTTTTTAATTATTTTTATTATCAATTCTATATTGTAGCGTGCATATTTTTGGTTTTAAATACCTGTCATGCTGTGTACACATACTTGTTGTGTTGCTGCCTATCATAACTCTTTATCTGTTTGTAATTGATCGTAGGTTTGTAATGTATTTGCTGTCACTCTGTTTTGTGTACCTAAATAAATAAATAAAAATAAACAAAACCATTCATCTTACCGCTCTGGCACCTCAAGCAGTCGTCGTCAGTCTGTGTAGAAGGACCCCTACAGGGCGCCCCTCCGTTGGCCGGCACGGGTTCCGTGCAGGTGCGCACGCGTCGTCTACCGTTGGACTGAGTGCCACAGCGGCAAGGCACCCATGGTGACCATTCTGACCAGCCTCCGTTCACTGTACAACATGATAATGATTGCAGAAGCAAGGAATTCCGCGAAAGTTTAGTGCATTCAAACAGGCAAATTTTAAGAAGGAGCTTTATTATTTCGAACCTCCACCGTGTATCAAATGCCAACTTTCTACAGTGCAAATTACAAGTAGTCAATGATGTTGGTTGGTAATTCTGTGAAACTCAATATTTAATAAGATGAAAGGTGAATATTCTGACCAACCTCCGTTCCGAGAACGGGCCATGACCCACCACGTTGGCCCAATGCGGATTGTTGGGTTGACGAAAGTCAGTATTAGATGCTAACTTTCTATTTAGTCCAACTTACTTGTTCCAACGGTCAATAATCATTGACCACCGGAACAAGTAAGTTGGACTGACTAACTAAGAATGACCTAACACAATCGTGTTTGGTCATTCTTTTAGCAAAACTCCATTTCAAATAAAATATTGCAAATATTTTAACGAATGAGTTTTTGAAGATAGCACATAATTTATAACAGCGTCGGTCACCGGAGCAGAAGACTTGGTAACACTTTTAGATCTGACTTTCGTTCGTTTATCATCAGCTATTGAAAGCCACAAACCTAAATTAAAGCAGCCAGGCTATAGCTATTGAGATTGAGGTATAAAGTACAAAATTATGATGATACTGAACAACTTCTATTTTTTTATTATTTATTCATAATCATACAGGTATTACATTCCATAGCAAAAGTCACGCAAAACCTATTAATAGGTTTGACTGCAGGTACGGAGTCAATCTCAGAAGTTAAACAATTAAATAATTTGATTCGTTAATTACGACAAAATAATCTATGTCTGACGCCATAATAATAATGATTTCAGCATTGTTGTGTTCCGGCAGTTAGAGTTAAGATAGCCAGTTCCTTAGTGTCTGAGGATTTCGGGAGAGGCTCGCTTCCACCTTCAGCCTTGTCAATACTTATGGCTAGCGCAGACGACGGATACCGGAGGACTTTTTGTCCGCGACACGTCTTTATTGTTAACCAAATAAGATTGAACTTAGATCGCGTATATCCATAAAAAGTACGCGATAGTCTTCGTTATATATTCAACTTTATGTTTTTAGTAATAAGGTAATAATGTCGCGGACAAAAAGTCCTCCAATGTCCGTCGTCTGCGCAGGCCCTTCGGCCAACATCGGGTGTGATGAAGGCTAAAACTGGCAATAGACGTCTCATTTTTGCGTCCGACTTTTTTTAAACTTAGTCCAAAAAGTAAAATAATATGCGCTGGAGAGTCAACTGGCAAATCGGAAGAATAATCTGACGTCTATTTCTCTGTACAGAAGTATGCATGCAGCGCATTCGGACAATTGAATAAGACAATGAAATGGTAAAAGCATAGCGTTCTTTCCGACTCGTATGTCCGATCAGACTATCGGATCGGATGTTTATTGAGTGTTCAAACAAATGTATGGCACGAGCGCCTTCCGATTGTCTGATCAGACTATCGGAGAGAAAAATCTGACGTGTATTCCCAGCCTAAGAGCCACCCTGTTTTTCATAAAAACAGTTCTTCATAATTACCTGAGTCAGCGACATTTCCTTGAATGGACTAGCCACTAAGTTCATTAACACACGATGGAATGTATTCCTAGTAACATTCCTATATGGTGATTGTATTCTTCCTTCAGACATATTCGATTGTCTTTGGATGTTAATTCAAATGCGTTTCGCATACGATTACTTAACTAGTATTCTAGTAGACTTTTCGTCTATACTTGGCAAGTTTTACGTTGGCTTTAGTTCAACAATGTTAGGTATTGAATGTGAATAAATAAAATGATACAAAATTAATATTTTAGCAAGCCAAATGATGTGATTCCATGAAATACCAAAGACGAATCAACTACTTAAAATAGTTAACAACTATTAAAATAATAAGGTCTAGCTTTACTTAAATGTAACGAACTATTTTAAGACTATTTTAAGATTGGGAGTCAGGAGACACTAGCCTGAATGATGATAGTAAATGAGTAAGTTATTAATAATAATACGTTATTTTCCTTTTAATTCTATCCATGATTTTTTTTATGAACAACGGGGAGACTTTTAACCTTCATAATACCTGGCGTTAAGTATTGATAAGGCTAAAGATGGAAGCGAGCCTCTCCCGGAATCCTCATCACTGAGGAACTGGCTATCTTATATCTAACTGCCTGAAAACATTGTTGCTATGGCGTCAGGCTTAGTTAAGATGGTGGTAGCCAGCCAGGCGGACTTACAACAAGTCCTATGACCAAACAAAAGCTGTAAGCTATCTAGTGTCAATGTATCATTTTCTAGATAGATAGCTCTGTAATTAGTTATATATAAAATAAACACTCAAAAATAAATTCAATAGGTATTAATAAAAAATTTTTTTTTTTTAAATTCTATCTAAAATCATTTGTTTCTCGTACCAAATGTACTATTTGCTAGTGTTTATCTTATTGGTTATATCTTTATCCGGATCTGCAGCTCGAATATACCCGTTACCTCTCAGTCTTTTATGTAGTATACAGAACACTGAAGTATAGTACATTATACGTCAGTGATACAGAATCGTGTTTTTTCACGATGCGTCAAAAAAACCGAATATCATGACAGTCATTATTCGTGCTTTTTGACGATCGTGATTTTTTTAAAACGATACGTGTTTCAAGAACCCTCCGATTTTTTTTAAGATTCGTGATGTGTGTATTTAAAAGCATTGCCGCTGTAAGAAAAGTACGGGTCGTGAAAAAGACAATGGGTACGTAAAAACAAGGATCGTCCTCGTGTGAATGAGCGATTCATCATTACTTCTTCCAACTCACCATAGACAGACAGGACGGCGACGTCCGACTCCCTTCTCCCAGCGATGTTCTCGGCGACGCACGTGTAGTTCGCCATATCCTGTCAACGTTAAATCTTAACAACAATGACGACAATGGCTAGGATCAGGTTACCTTTGTTAACTAACAAGACCGTGGGAATGTAAGACGGTTTCAAAAATATCGTTATAGTTTGTGACGATAATAACCTTTAATGATTTTAGAAGCAGATCTTCGCGAGGCATAAGCTGGTGAGTGGCGAGTAACCGCACAAGACAAGTGGCGTTCTCTCATATCAGAGGCCAAGACACACTTTGGGTCGCTGAGCCAGCTTAGTAAGTAAGTTATGATTTTAAGTTTTTGAACCGCTGATAAATGGTGCAGTTTTTACTCATTTTTTTTTTCTTAATATAAAAATATTTGCACAGAAACCCAAGAAAGTGGTTAGAACCGCATCGCTATCCTTCAGTGGAAAACTAAGCAGCCCATATATTTCCATTTTTACGGTTGAATTAATTTCTTCACGTTTTTATAACAACGTGCCTGTTTTTGATTTCAGTTCTTAATGCGTAACCTGCTCCTTCTAACCTCTTAATTTTGTTTTGTGGTCTAAATTCATTAAGATCATCGCCACAGTCTAAATATGGTCAGTCGTTGCATTCGGCCGATATAAAAAAAATTAAATTGCTTATTTAAAATAATAGCATGGAAATTACAGACATACTGAGGTAGAATTTTAAAATTAAAGATTATGACGCCCTTAAATTATTTTAATTTGTGACTTTGGATGTGGAACCTACCATTGATGTTGGTATTTGATGTTCATCTTTATAGTAATATTTTTAATTTGCATGGTGTTCTTATCTTTGATTTTATTAACCAGAGTGACAGGCGATTCATTTAATATCTTGGGGAGGTTACACATCAAAACCCTTTTACCGTAGTTGTTTACCGTTGTTGTTATACATTTGGGTATTTCATATGACGCGCTAACACACACACGCGCCTAAAACAGTTGCGAGCGCGCGTGTCGCGGCGCGTATTATAGCGTATCTGTGTGAGTGCGGTATTTTAGCCGTTTGTAGGCAGTGCAACGACTGTTTAGTGGTTTAGACTGTGACAGCGAGTCTCCTATAGTTATTATGATCTTTATAGATCCTTATTTAGCTTTGATTGCTTACCTGCAACCCAACATTAGGCAGCACCAAAGCCTCATCAGTCGCCTCCACAGGGACCCCATTCCTCATCCACCTGATAGTAGCAGGAGGTGCAGCGATCGGTGGTGAGCATCTGAAGGTGACGCTTCTACCAGCTTCTACCATCGCTGACACGGGCTGCTGCGCGAATTGCTTCTTTATATCTGGGTGGATAAGGTTCTTTGTTAAAACAAGACTAAAATTGGGACACAAAGAACGTAAGATGGGGCGGCTGAGCCCAAGCAGAGATACGACTCCAACCAAAGCGTAATTTATGGCACGCAAACATTGATGTTACCTTTACATGCATTTTCATAGTCATAGAATTATTGCTTCAAGTTGGTCACACAAGATCTTAAAAGTAATATGATTTATGGTAAATTTTAAATAGAAAAATATTGGAAAAAAATTAACTCGGCCACAAGTGAATTCTCAGACGGGAATCGAACCCGCGACCTCCAATACTTTTATATTTTTAATACGCTGTATGGCCTACAGCATTTTTCAATGCTATTTTTATACTTATGGTAAATTTTAAATAGAAAAATATTGGAAAAAATTAACTCGGCTAAGATCGTTAAACACCTGAAAAGATGTTTCTTTCGAATGCAAGGATATTCCTAGCATTGATGTGACAGCGCTGGCCTACAGCGTATTAAAAATATAAAAGTATTGGAGAATTTCGACGGTGGTTCGCAAGTCTCGGTAGCTCAGCGGTTAGAGCATTGGACCGGATTTCCAAAGGTCGCGGGTTCGATTCTCGTCTGAGAATTCACTTGTAGCCGATTTAATTTTTTCCAATATTTTTCTATTTAAAATTTACCACAAGTATAAAAATAGCATTGAAAAATGCAAAAATTACAAAAATCATAAATTATTGGCAGTTGCATCTTAATCGATCGTTAAACACCTGAAAAGATGTTTCTTTCGAATGCAAGGATATTCCTAGCATTGATGTGACAACGCTGGCCTACAGCGTATTAAAAATATAAAAGTATTGGAGAGTTTCGACGGTGGTTCGCAAGTCTCGGTAGCTCAGCGGTTAGAGCAATGGACCGGATTTCCAAAGGTCGCGGGTTCGATTCCCGTCTGAGAATTCACTTGCGGCCGAGTTAATTTTTTCCAATATTTTTCTATTTAAAATTTACCATAAGTATAAAAATAGCATTGAAAAATGCAAAAATTACAAAAATCATAAAATTTCATATTATTATTAGTAAGTTATTGCAACTTAGGGCCTATTTCACAATCTAAAAAAAAACTATTTATTATTTATTAAAAAGAATCACCTAGCAACCAGATTCGTCGCGATTCGACTAGTGACTTTGGTAATTTATATTACACTAAGGGCCTGTTTCACAATCTAAAAGTAAGTTCTGATTAGCTTACTTGGTACATGAATATGATATGAAAAATATGTCAAATCATTTACCAAGTAAGCTACTCAGAACTTACTTTTAGATTGTGAAACAGGCCCTTAGTGTAATATAAATTACCAAAGTCACGTAGTCGAATCGCGACGAATCTGGTTGCTAGGTGATTCTTTTTAATAAATAATAAATAGTTTTTTTATTTTATTTTTGAATTATTGCATTTTTCAATGCTACTTTTATACTTATGATAAATTTTTAATAGAAAAATATGTGAAAATAAAAAGAACTCGGCCACAAGTGAGTGTCCCATCTGAGAATTCACTTATGTTTCCAATATTTTTCTATTTAAAATTTATCATAAATAAATAGACTTTGAGCCTGCGGGACGTCACAACATCAACGAGATGACGGCGCCGGATTGCGACACAACGCAAATTCGTGGCGCGGTGAACAAATGGCCTGTGCTTCCTCAATCTCAATCTCAATATCATTTATTTAGTCTAGGCAGTAACAAGCACTTCTGAATGTCAAAGAAGCTACGCCATCGGTTCACAAACCCTACGGTGGAATATATTGTAACGAGAAGAACCGGCAGGAAACTCGTCAACGGCTGTGTTTTGGCCTCAGCACCGTCGTCTCGTCTCAGTGACGACGGGCAGCGGAGGACAAACGAAAAATAAGCGGAAAATTAAGTAACCAGGGGCCTGTAGAAAAAGTAACATCGTTATGTAGCGAAACAATAATTCCATTCGTTATTGTCTTTATTCGCCAATTAACTTTCAGTTGGACCACGTGATTAAGCGCGGTTTATGCCAACCCGCCAATCTCATACATTTGATTATTTTCGAACTTCGTTATCGTTTTTGAATTGCTACTTTGGCTATGGGGCCAGGGGGGGTTAAAAAGGACGCAATTGCAATATTGTTAGTGAATTCATTGAAAAAATCATTTTTTGTTTACTTCCTATGGAATTTGCTTTTAGTAAGTTCTCTTGAGATGAGGAGCCCGTGGCGCAGTGGTTCACGCGTTCGGTCTGCGATTGTTGATGTTAAGCATTTTTCGCAATGGTCGGTCACGGGATGAGTGATCAAAAATGTAATATCTCGACCTCCTCCGTGCTTTGGTAGGCACGTTAAGCCGTTGGTCCCAGCTGCATTTGCTGTCGTTAAAACCACCAATCCGCATTGGGCCCGCGTGGAGGGTCATGGCCCACTCTCCTTATCGATCCATGAGGAAGGCCAGTGCCCCTGCCGTGGGGACATTAAAATTGGCTGATGACGATGACAAGTTTTCTTGCCTTCAAAAAATTAAAAGCAAATTCTTACACTGGCACTAACACAGTTCTAAACTCCATAGAAGATAAACAATTAAATGAATTGTTATGCAATTCACTTAGCAATATTGCGTTTGCGTCCTTTTTAGACACTCAGGTTCAAGAATGACGGCATCGGTCCTTCTGGTCCCATTTATATTTTGGGACTGGCGGCAGTTAATTTTGTTAAGTATAATCTTGAAGGTTTAATAATAATAACTTTGAAATGCGATTGCGATAACATTAAGTTTAATGTACCGTTCTTTATTTGGCTGATAAGTATAAAGTTTCAAAAGTAATGGAAGTGGGAGAATAAACTGTTCTATTAAAACTTAAAAAATGAAATCAATGGGGTAACTGCTACAGTAAACATTATCTATTTACAAAGAAATTTATAACATATCAAATTTATCAAACTCTTTATTTCAATCAAAACATCAAGAAACTCATGTTTTGTCTAAACGTTTTCACAAATGAAAAGTTCAACAATGAATATAGTTTTAATGCTTAGTACTTAATTTTTTACGTCCATTGCTTGTCCTTTTCCTCAAACCCGTTATTTCAATCTAGAAGATTATAAACTAGATATGATCTCACATTGTCTAATTATCACAAAACTCTATACTCTCAATATGAAATTTTAACGTTCAATTAAGTTTTTTTAAACAATGCTTACCTACAACTTCAATTTACGTCCACTGCTCGTTATACATTAGACACCTCTAAAGTGGCTATTCAGAAATATTGCGTATCGCGATTCACGCCTCAGTCATCCCAAATAAAAGCTAGTGAGCATTTATCAAGCAGCAAAGTACTCGACTTAACGAGCGGAAATAATGTTTCCTTCGAGTAATGGTTCCGTGGTAGCCCCCTCCGAAGGGATGGGGCGTGGTAAAAAACGATAGTTAAAAATTACGATACTCTTAAACAATCTTTGGTTCGTTTAAGTTATTTGTGGAGGTCGTATTCTACCCTTTTCTGAGACAGGACGTGTCAAAGGAAACTTTCCTTGAAATTTAAAGTACAGACTGTACTGAAATTTAAAGTAGTATTTAAAGTGTGGTGAAATTTAAAGTACCCTCTCCTGTTCGTTGCAGTGCCTTTCGAGGTGCATGCGATACATTGGTGCTTGCATGTTTTGTTTAGTCACTAAGTCGTATGTATCGCAATTTGTAATAAATAAATAAATAAAAGATCTTCCTCTCACTTTTTAAATAGAAAAATTTTGGAAATAATCAACTGATGTTTTCCAATATTTTTCTATTTAAAAAAAATATCATATGTATAAAAATACCATTAAAAATGCAAAAAATCAAAATCATCTTCCTCTCTCCTACTGCTGCTTTATGATTTGTCCAATTAATCGTCCTCTTTTTCTAACAACGGGTGTGAAGTTCTGTTAGTTATTTAGAAAAACAGAAAAATTCTTGTAGACCCATTTTTACTAAGAAAAAACAGAGCTTTTCCTATGAAACAGGATAAAAGTTCCGAATTTTAAAATCCTTTCTAAAATGTAATAAAACAAGAAATATTAACTGGATTGCCCTAACCAAAATAAGTTTGAGGACCTTCTAAAACTAGTTAAAGCCTGGATTTTTTTTGTGAATAAAATACTTTAAATATTTATTTTATATATTTACTTATTATGTATTTGTATATTTTCCTTTTCAATTCCATTATATTATACTTTATTTCTTTTATTTATATTATGTACATCTATATCAACTATCCTTCCCATAATTGCACCCACTCCTCTTTGTACTCTTCTTTATTATTTTTCTAACCAAGGTTGCCTGAAAGAGATTGTTATTTAGCAATAAGGCCGCCTTTTGTATGCTTTCTGACTGTTTTGTTATTTATTTATTGTTTGTCTTTGTGTACAATAAAGTGTTTTTTTATTATTATTATTTCATTATCTGCTTTTATACATATATCAAAGAATTTGAACTTTTTGCCACGATTTTTAATTCTGTTAAGGAATGAAATCTAGATTATATAAGTACATTCCTCGATAAGCAGACTAACTTTTGCTGTCACATCCTTTCTTAACATTTTATTTTAATTTTTAACATTGATACCTTATTAATGTAACTTAAAATCATGTTAACGCTACTGTGTTACAAAATAATGGCTATATTTTACGATCCGTAAGTCTGGCCCTCTTCCCTTAAGATTTTAATTAGTCGTAAATGCGCTAGGAGGGACAACAAAACTAAAAATAACATCACTATTATTGTTTGCTTCAGTGACAACCCTAGCTGTCATACCATTGGACTTGGCGTGGGGTACATTTCTCGTTATAACGTAAACTGCTTGAAAAATAGATCTGACTTGAAGATGTCATAACTTACTTTTGAATTGGTTAGTCATATCTGTGTCAGTAATATGAAGACCAGGGCCCCTACCGCGCAAGTGTCGTCGGCATCGACATCGACTTTATTTGACAGATGGATGTGACATATTGCTCTTAGTCTTTGGTAAGTTTTCATTTGTGTCAAAAAGAAACAGCAATATGTCACATCCATATGTCAAATGAAGCCGATTTTGACGCCGACGCCACTTGCTTGGTACGGCCCCAGGTATGATGTAGCATTGAATTATTTATTAGTTTATTATTAATCAGACCATCAAGCTTGTGTTTTAGCCAGAATATATCATAAAGAACAAAACAAAAGCTTTTACTTAAAAAAAATACGAGTATTAGTGCATATTTAATGGCAGTAACAATAATCTTGTAAAAAAATGATAATAACAAAAAAACATCTTTTTACACATATATTTCATGTAAGTGCTTGTGGATAATACCTTTTTTACTATTGTTGAAACTGTGAAATCAAATTGTAAATTCTTTTTAAATCAATAATTATAAAATCAGGTAAAGTGGTTTTGCCATACTTTTAATAATAATAAAAGAAAGTGAAACGATTTCATAAATTCCGAGAAGCACCTGTTTTTTCCTTTTCAATTAGAGATGACAAAATATTTATTCCAATAGAGAATCTCTTTAGAAGCGAAAATCCTCATCCCCCTCCACCTCTATCCCCCCTCTCGCGCACAATAGCATCAACCGTTAATTGTCATATTCTTTATTTTCGTCGACGCATTTAGGTGTGTTTCCTGCTCCATTGCATTGTCTCATTTTAATTTATGAACTGGATTTATGTTCAGAAATTCTGCTGCGACTTCTCCAAAATGCCTTGATACGGTGTGGTTTTTATTTATTGTTTCCTTTTTGGGTGAGACTAAAATAGCGTTTTGTTTTGCTTCTGTAATGTATTGATTTGTTTACTTATCTTAAACAGAAAATTATTTTTCTCCTGAGGGATACAATGGATATTCGCAGAGAGTCTGCGCATTTGACATACATCATCAGCCTGTGGACGTCCACTGCTGGACATAGGCCTCTCCTAGCTCACGCCTGTTGTCGCGAACATAGGAGGCTATTAGCCTACTGCTACCACGCTGGCCAGACGGGTTGGTAGAGGGTTTATTTCAAGTTTTCCTTCTCTCGTGGTGTTCAATGCGTTGAAACTCTTAGTCGTCTCTTACGATATCCCAGGCAAGTAAGGGAGTGGTGACACGTTTATTCCTAGGCCGTCACCACACGGCACTTACTTGACATAGTCTAGATATTAAATAATTAAATTGCGAATATTGTATAAGATACCTACATGACAAATTACACAACCGTACATAATAATTACATAACATACTTGTAATCGTTTTCGTTAACATACTCTCACTCGAATACTACTTATATTAAAAATGCGTATGTTAGTGTGTTTGTTTGTTACTCTTTCACGCTAAAACTACTGAACGGATTTCAATGAGATTTGGCACAGAGATAGTAAATAGAATATAGATATAGTAATACTGAATTAGCGGCACCACGCGCGTGAAACCGCCGGTGGAAGCTAGTGACAAATAATTTAAAGAATCTACAATCAATGAATTGACTTTCACGTTAAATATTTGTCGTGATAATTATTTTGCTTTCGTAATCCGTGTTCTTTTCAAATCAATTAAGTTTCACATCAAATATTATACTTATTCCCATGATTTTGAAATCTAGTGTTATCATATCTAAGTTAGCTGATATGGCCACTAAGTGCAAGCCATTTGTAGTTTGTTCTTGTTGTGCAATTAGGAATGTTTATCTAATCTTAACCTGAATTCTAGCTTCCTTCATAACATTAACTGCGTTAGATTAGTTACAGCTACTGTTCCATTCCTTCTTATAAATATCTTTATCAATGGAAATTGTGTGAGTAAATAATGACAATAAGATTAGTTCACCGATGCTATTAGTTTAACTAAATAAATAGTTAAACATTTTATGGACAATCTCAACTAAATGCAAGCATTATTTTCATGTCAATGCGAAGCAGGCTAATTATGTTTTTGACTGTATAGGCTGTAACATTGCTACTGTAAGGAAGAGCAGTATCTCCTAACACAGGCTGGTCTAGCTTAAAAGGAGATGCTGATCACTAGCATAAGACACCTAAAATTGTTAAAGCAAATAAACATATATATTTATTTGTAGGCTTTTTAAATATTTATGGTATCATCATCATGTCCTCCTAACCGTATCCGCCGACGGCGACTCCTAAAAATTCATCTGGTCATTGTGATAGGCTCGAATGTGACTTGCAAAGCTGAACTTTGGCTTAAATATACGGTCACAGGGTGCACAGTAAAGCTAGCCAGAAGTATTGTAAATTGTAGGTGTAGGAAGGCCTTGGTTGAGCCTTCCCGCTTTGCGTCAAGGTCTTTTAGACGCTTTCTTTTATAATTATCGACTGTAGACTGTACGGCGCTATTTCGGCCTGAGACATGCAAGCTCCTCCCATCTATCTGTTGGAATATCACAAGCCACAAGACTACGTTTTAGCACATCCTTATAGCGCAGGTATTGACTTCATTACGTACAACTTATGTTTTGGTGCGCACTGTTTATTGAAATAAAACAACTTTTACGTATATCAAACGCGCTTTATTTCACAAACTAAGTTGTAATTGTCCGTATTTTTATGTTTTTTGGGGGTTTTTTTATTTTCCTGACGTTTTAGCACCGGCTCGAGAATAATCTTGAAATTTTGTATTTAAGGGGTCATTTCGAGTAGGAAAAGTGTCCAGATATAGGTAATGTTCTCTAATCGTCATATAGTTTTATATCAAAAAGTACATACTTTTTCTGGTTAGCGTCTTAACACTAGAGCGCTCACGCGGGCTACATATAGCCCACAGTAAAATATTTTGAACGAAACGCGCCCCAGACCTTCCCTATCAGGTATTCCTCTAGTACAGTTTGTCCCACACTTTAGTAGTTTGCCATCTTCCTAGGCGCATAAATGTAAGCGCAGTGCATTTCTATAGCAGGACGGGACCGGTTTAGGGACAGATCAAAAAATTCAAAAAGTTAGACTGACCAAAACACTATTGCATAAGAACATTTTTTTAGTACACATAATAAAATGATTAACTTATATAATTAAAAGAGTTGAAAGAATAAAAATTGATTGATCTGAAAAACCTTAAGCAATTCTTGACTTTTGTTAATGTATTTAGTAAGACATAAAGTGAATTCGTCATATTACCAATAAATTATTTACTTAAATTAAATAATTGTGTTATGCAAAATAGCTATATTATTATAGGCTACATAAATGTACCCCGCGTGAGCATTGCAGAAGTATTTTAGGCGCGTGTACTTTAGTGTTAATTGTGGACGAGAAGTACGTACAAAATTTATTTGTCAAACTTAATCAAGGTGTGTTGCTAAAGAAGCTCGTATTTATAAACTCATTAAGCTCTAGTGACCAAAATGAGGTCTCATTTTATTTCTCAAGTATCCAAGACTTGGTAATGAATAAATGCTTTAAACTCGATGAAGACGTAATAATAACTATAAAAATCTTGTTTCAGAGCACTCGTGGCATTTATACAACCTTCTGGGTAATTAAATAGTAATGTGAAGGCTTTATAGGGAAGCTTATCGATAAAATAAAGTGGTACACTAAACTAGTTCGCGATGAATATTCAATAAAGTTGCTTTAATTTATTGGGAAAATAAGGAGTGTTCCTTTTTTTACATTTGATCGTAAAGGTACCGTTGCATTGTAGTTATATATAAGTACACAAGTCGACTTAATGAAGAGACTGATTAGTTGCTTATCTTTTTTTTATTATTTTATCGTAAAGGTACCGTTGCATTGTATATAAGTACACTAGTCGACCTAATCAAAATTATTATCAAAATTATCACAGTTTATATACGCTTTAAGAGAAATAAAAAAATGTACAAATTTAAAAACGGCAGTCACAGCCTACCACGCCTATGCACAAGCGTGGCTGAACTACGGCGTCATACTATGGGGTAATAGTGTCGATGCACATGAACTTTTTATTCTGCAGAAAAAGTGTATCCGTATACTTGCAAATATTGAACACAGAGAGAGCTGCAAGCCCCATTTTCGGAACCTCAGTATACTAACATTACCGTGCTTATATATACTAGAAATGTGTAAGTTTGTCAGGAAACACCCAAATTTTTACACCAAAGTCATAGACGCACCCCGACACAACGTGACTCGATATAAAAATAACCTTTTACAAATAAGATCCAAATTAGCATTGCATAGTTCGGGTACCTACCCGATGTCCATAAAAATCTTTAATAAGTTGCCAGAGTATCTGAAGGCCGAAACGGATATCGGTGTGTTCATTCGCTCCTTGAAAAAGCTGCTTGTAGGAAAAGCTTACTATTCCATTAATGAATACTTTGAGGAAAAAAGTTTCTAAATGTCTGCCCCTCTCCTGTTCGTTGCAGTGCCTTTCGAGGTGCATGCGATACATTGGTGCTTGCATGTTTTGTTTAGTCACTAAGTCGCATGTAACGCAATTTGTAATAAATAAATAAATAATGAAGAGACTTATTATGTGCTTATTTATTTAATTGGACCGCAGGCAAAATTACAATGAAGCTTGCAAAAAATATTACAAATTATGAAGATCATTTTAAATGTAAATTATTTTAAAGATAGTCACATCATGCATAATAAATGTCACTAAAATAAAAATATAATTAAAGTATATAAAATAAGTTACAAAAATGTGACTAAAATACGACCGTCTGCTGACAGTACTTATTTCTAATTACGTTGACCTCCGTGGTAGAGTGGTACGTACACCGGTTTCAAGGTGTCGCCTACTCTGAGGTCCTGGGTTCGAATACCGATAGGGGCAAATGTTTGTATGACGAATACGAGCACGTGTACGTTTATATATATATCTTAGGATTAAATGATTTATTATTATTATATATATTATTATTATTATCTACACATAAATACTTATATATGTATAATTATATGTATTTATATCCGTTACCCTAGGTTAATTGGTGTTAAAAAAAATGTATTTGTTGGATACCAAATAAATCAAAATGTATGGGGTATGTACTGTTCACTTCAATATTGAATGCCCCGTGGACTAAAAACAATACTTGTATATTTTTTAAAGACAAAGGAGATCATTCAGGCTTCATACATTTTTGGGCCGTTTTATGACGGCCAACAAAAAAATTGGTACGTATGGTTAAAACTATTTGGAGCAGTAGTTGATATAATACAAAAGTTGTAAGATTACTCTAACTCAAGGTATACAAGTACAAAGATTTGTAGATTTCATATAATGATGGACTACTACGTTCCCTAAAATATGGTTGAGCGAAGCGATGGCTGGTTCATGCGTCATGCTTGTGAACGGGTGCCGCCAGCGGAAATGGGTCTACTTCAGTCTGCTTATCTTAATGTTGTGCTTAAAGGTTAAATTTTTTTTTTCTAAAATAAATTGATACTGACCTGTATGTTCCTTACAACTTGCAGTACAGTAATCTTGTAATGCGAGAAATGTTGTAATGTATGATAGATAAGTCTTTCTTTGCAAGTTGAAAATTGTTTACGGTTACAATAACCATAAATGTAATATTATAATTAGTATTTATTTTTGTGATGGAAATTGACCTTACTGATATGTTAAGGTCATTTTTCAATTTGACGACTCTGTATGAAATAAAACAGGGAGAAAAAAACAGCCCTTGACGAGTTTCTTGCCGGTTCTTCTCGTTACAAGGTCTCCCGCCGTAGGGTTTGTGAACCGATGGCATAGCTTCTTTGACGTTCATAAGTGCTTGTAACAGCCTAGACTGAATAAATGATATTGACTTTGACTTTGACTTTACTAATTCGTTTTGTCTCGCAATGACTTCGGATCATTAGTTTTAGCAATATGTATAAATACTTATAACTTTTTAATTATGCATTTTACAATGCTATTTTTATGTAATAAATATTCAACAAGAAAATATACTAGAAAAAAACAACTAGTCTCATGTCGCCAGGGCGACTTGCTATTACAGACTAGTTGCTATTTTCTTGTTTAATATTTATTATGTATAAATATTTTTAATTTTTAGCATTTTTAGAAATAAAGGAATGTATGAAAGATGGAAGATGGCACACTACTAAAGTGTGGGACAAACTGTACTAGAGGAATACCTGAAAGGGCAGGTCTGGGGCGCGTTTCGTTCAAATTTTATTTAATAATCTTTTACTGTGGGCTATATGTAGCCCGCGTGAGCGCTCTAGTGTTAAGACGCTATACAGAAAAAGTATGTACTTATTGATATAAAACTATATGACGGTTAGATAACATATATCTGGACACTTTTAATTTCGAAATGACCCCTTAAATACAACTAGTCTCATGTCGCCAGGGCGACTTGCTATTACAGACTAGTTGCTATTTTCTTGTTTTTATTATGTATAAATATTTTTAATTTTTAGCATTTTTAGAAATAAAGGAATGTATGAAAATGGCTACTTTTTGAACTTGTGTATCTTGAGTTAGAGTAATCCTATAACTTGTGTGTCAACTATTGCTCCAAATTACCAGTTCTAACCATGCGTACCAATTGTTTTTGTTAGCAGCCACTTTCAGAAAACGTCCCAAATAGAATGATCTCCTTTCTATCGCCAATGTTCTTTCCCACGGTCCAATCATCCTTTTAACGTAAATTCATCTCAATTAGTCTATTAGTTTCAACAATTACAGCTTTGAACGAGCAAACTCTCCAGTTTTATTCGTATAGAGTAATACTTCTTTACCTCTGTGCCATTTATTTACTTATGAGTTTCTATGGATAGTTAAGGTACATAAACTACACGTATATTTCTAGGCTTTAAACTTTAAACAGATTTCTGAGAGCGTTAATACAAGCAAAATAATATGAGATACTTATGGTAAGTTTTAAATAGAAAAATATTGGAAAAAATTAACTAGTAATTAAGTTAATTTTTTCCAATATTTTTCTATTTAAAACTTACCATAAGTATAAAAATAGCATTGAAAAATGCAAAAAATACAAAATCATAAATTATTGGCAGTTGCTTCTTTATCGATCGTTAAACACCTGAAAAGATGTTTCTTTCGAATACAAGGATATTCCTAGCATTGATGTGACAACGCTGGCCTACAGCGTATTAAAAATATAAAAGTATTGGAGAATTTCGAGGGTGGTTCGCAAGTCTCGGTAGCTCAGCGGTTAGAGCATTGGGCCGGATTTCCAAAGGTCGCGGGTTCGATTCCCGTCTGAGAATTCACTTGTGGCCGAGTTAATTTTTTCCAAAAATTTTCTATTTAAAACTTACCATAAGTATAAAAATAGCATTGAAAAATGCAAAAAATACAAAATCATAAAATAATATGAGATACTTAGCATGAAAAAAATTTAATCAACAATATTAGAGGGTAAATTGTTACTTAGTTACACAAGCATCTATTAAATCTGTTAGTTCAAACCCCTGACTGTCTTTTAAAGAAATTTTTTAAAGGCATTATTAATGCTAGAGTGACACAATTAAAAAGCTATTTTCAAAATTGTCTTTAAAGTGCATCTTAACCGTTTATTGAATAAACGTGGTTTTACGTAGGTATCGAAAACGCGGTACTTAATTTGATTTTTTAATTAAAAAAGTCTTGTTACTTTTTCAATCATGCTATACACCAGTGTTTATTATGACAAGAGCTTGGTAGGTACGAGAATTTTATGTTCTATTAACATATTCATTAACTCCTTCCGGGCACATCGGTTCATGGCTCGGAGCAATAAAGTCATAAATATAGAACTCAAGTGTAATTAAAAATTTAAAATGCATTAATTGTCGATGCTTAATGTCGCTAGTGGGTTATTAAAGGTATAAGTTTCGAAATAATGGGCTGTTTGAAATATTCATTACTTTTGAGGTTTGATTTCTGTTTTACGTTTGATAGTTAATTTTTGATTGTGTCATTATTGGAAAGAAAGTGCTATATTTATGTCGGTGAATATATTTGTCTTTACATTTTGTTTCAGATTGTTGCTTTGCTTAAAGTGTAAATTTTATACGAGACTAGCGGCCGCTAGCGGGTTTCATCCGGTTCCCTTTCCAGTTCCTGTAGGAATATCGGGATAAAAAGTATCCTATGTTCATAACCAGGCTTTCTACTATCTGTGTACCAAAATTCATTCAAATCCGTTTAGTAGTTTCGGAGCCTATTCAATGCAGACAAACTAACAATCAAATGTTTCCTCTTTATAATATTAGTATAGAATAACCTACATAGTAACTTTTAACCTCTAGAAAGTTCAGCGGTAGTAATCACGGAACTAGTTAGATGTTAGTCTTAGTAGTTACTAATAAGATGTTCCGTTTCTGAATTGAGAATTTCAAGTTGAGAACGTCTCAAAGGCAACTCAAAACCAAATATTTGAGCTGACCTAACATCTAGTGTCTTTTTAGACGATAATAAAACCCGTACCTTGAGATTACGTTAAGATCTTTTAATTTTACCACAAACAAGGCGTTACGGTAATTTGTGCGAGGGACATCATTAAACAATGATTAAAAATACTCACAAGCATATGCAATGAAAATCGACTGGCTCCGTATCCTTCCTTTGCTATTCCAAGCATAGCACTCACAGCCGTAGGTGCCTCCAAAATACTCGTCCATCTCATTCCTCGTCACATTCAATTCAGCTTCCACCACCCTGACTCCAGTATGAGGATCCACATGTTCCAACTGAACAGTCTTTTCAACGCGGAAACCGTTACATTTGAAGAACACTTGCAAAGCATTCGCTGCTCTACAAAGCAAAGTAGCTGGTTTCGTCCGAAGAACGTAAGCGTTTTTAGGTTCTAGCAAGAACATTGGTAGACCGTCTATTGTTTCATCGTTTTCGGGTAGAGGTATGTAGTCGTCGTCGCTGACTACCGGTTTGAAGTCGGCTAGGTATGGATCGAAGTCCGAAAGACCGTCGGGGTGTATGTACTCGGGCCGAGTTTCTTTCTCCGTCGAATGCTCCGTGTCTGAAACAAATGACAAGAGAATTTTAGAGCAGTAGACTAATCATTTTCAGTTGTCAAAAGAAAAGTTGATGTTCGCAAGCAGAATAATTTATTTCTATGTATGTAGTTTTTTCGAAAGTAACTTTATCTAGTCATCACGTGACCACGCTCTCTGGAAAAATCGTAGCGTATTAATAAAATAAAATATTAATATTGTATTTAACCGCCTCTGTGGTCTAGTGGTACAAACACCGGTATCAGACCCAGGGGTCCCGGGTTCGATCCCAGCGGGGGTACATATTGTATTCGGTTTGGTTGGTGGTAAGACTTGTTCTAAGTCCGTCTAGCTAGCTACCACCATCTTAACTAAGTCTGACGCTATAACAACAATGTTTTCAGGATTGTTATGTTCCGGTAGTTAGAGATAAGATAGGCAGTTCCTCAGTGATTGAGGATTCCGGGAGAGGCTCGCTTCCAACTTCAGCCTTATCAATATTTAAAATCAGGTATGATCAAGGCTTAGAGTCTCACCTTCGTTCATTAAAAAAAAAGTATATGCGAAAGTAGTATTATTATTTGTGAGATTTAGGGGCTATGCAGCTCAATTAAGAGCCTGCGCAGACGACGGACATTGGAGGACTTTTTGTCCGCGACACGACCTTATAATTAAGAACATAAAGTTGAATATATAACGAGGACTATCGCGTACTTTTCATGGATATACGCGATCTAAGTTCAATCTTATTTGGTTAACAATAAAGACGTGTCGCGGACAAAAAGTCCTCCGTTATCCGTCGTCTGCGCTAGCTACTATAGTCACTGCGACCAAAAAGATCTGCAAGGCGAGTAATAAAAATTACTCGTGTCCTAATTAGAACAGCGCTTGTTTGTCTGTTCTTTACCTTTCATGTCTAAACCACTGCACTGAGCCAATTATGATGATTTTTGGTATACAGCTAGCATTACTTTTATACTTTAGAGGAGCACATACTTATGCTAATTTTCCTAAAAGAAGCTGCTCGATAAACCAGAAAAATTATATATTTTTAATCGTCGTCTCAGCCACATAACACCCACTGCTGGGTGATAAAAGGAGGTCTGATGGACGGGCATAAGGAGACTCAGATTTTCAGATTACCTAAGTGAATATGAAGTGCAACAATAGAGGTAATTAAATCGCTCTTTCAGATAGCACGGGTAAGAAGGATTTAACAGAATGTTGTAGAGGAGAGAGTGCAAAACGTACTGCCAATATGTGATCTAAGTACTTACAAAAATAACCCTACTTACAGCTGTCGGCAACTTCGTAATACGATCCTGTGCTATCTACTAATACTCGTATTGTATGTATTATAAATGCAAAAGTTTGTTACTCTTTCACGTAAAAACTACCAAACCGATTTGGATGAAATTTGGCATACTTATAGAAGATAGTCTGGAATAAAACTTTGGCTTTTTGTACCCCGATATTCCCACGGGAGCGGAAACCATGCGGGTGGAACCGGTGGCAGCCACTAGTATTAAATAAGACATTTATGTTTATTCCTTAGATTAAATCGTTTATTCACGTTATGCGATAAAGTGTTCTCAACCTATGATTTTTGATATTTTGCATTTTCAATGCTATTTTTATACTTAGGATAAATTTTAAATATAATTATATTGGAAATAGTCAACTCGGCCACCAATGAATTTTCAGATGGGACTCGAACCGACAACCTTTGGAAATCCGGTCCAATGCTCCAACCACTGAGCTACCGAGACTTTACCGTCGAAATTCTCCAATACTTTTATATTTGTATACACTGTAGGCCAGCGTTGTCACATCAATGCTAGGAATATCCTTACATTCGAAAGAAACTTCTTTTCAGATGTGTTTCTTTTCAGAGCATTGGACCGGATTTCTAAAGGTCGTGGGTTCGAGTCCCAACTGAGAATTCACTTGTGGCCGATTTGATGTTATCCAATATTTTTCTATTTAAAATTTATCATAAGTATAAAAATAGCATTGAAAAAAGCAAAAATTCAAAAATCATAGGTTAAGAACATGTTTATCGCATAACGTGAATAAGCGATTTAATTTAAGGAATAAACCTAATTATACGAGTATTAGTAGGATAGCACATCCAAAATCCGAAAATAGCACATCATTTTATCCTTCATTAAACTTTCAGGCGCCGGATTATGAGGCACAATAGATTTTCCGTTGTTCACTGGACACCGGTGTACGGTTCGGGTTGAATTAAAACATAGTTTAGTTATTATCCCTGTCAAATGTTCCCTCACATGGTTTTTCCGAATGTTTACGCGGACGAAGTCACAAGCGGAAGTTAGTTTATGAAAACCCCTTATTATTAAAGAAGCGCTCATGGCGGTGCTTGACAGACTCGTCTCAAACACGTTTGTTGACCAAGCTCGCTCCGGCCAGGTTTCGGATGGGTGACCGTAAAGTGGCATTTCAACTGAGCGCTTCCCAGCTTCGGAGGGCACGTTAAACCGTCGGTCCCAGCTGTTGTTATCTGATAACAGTCGTAAAGCCAAGTCAGAGGCCTTATTAACTCTGACCAGAGGTGGCCACAATTCCTCGGAGTCAAAACGGTAGGAGAGAGAAATCAACCTAGCTAGTAATGTTAATAGTTAGTGTTCTTTGGTAATGTGTAGTAAAGCTAATTTATTCCCACTTTAAAATTATAAGGTAACACTCAACAGCCGATCTAATACGCAGTTAGATTCATGTTTAATGAAGGCTAGAGATCGTCCATCACTTTACTTTACAGGTTTTCAAATGGCCGGATACGATAATTTACTATAGTCAAAGTAGTAATTGTGACTACAGACTCGTTGACTAGTTCTAGTGGCTATGGGAAGAAGTCTTTACATATTGTAATAATTATAAACTGTGTTTGTCAAGCCATTCATCATCAGTCATCAGTCCCCTGTTGGACATAAGCCTCTCCTAGCTCACGCCTATTGTGGCGTTCATAGGAGGCTATTAGCCTCCTACACGCTGGCCAGACGGGTTGGTAGAGGGTTTGTTTCAAGTTTTCCTTCTCTCGCACAAGTGTTCAATGCGTCGAGCCTCTTAGTCGACTCTTACTTACGGCATCCCAGGCATGCAAGGGAGTGGTGACACTTGTATTCTTAGGCCGTCACCACACGGTAAGTCACGGCATGTCAAGCCATGTGTTTATATTATTAGACAAAAGACAGTTGATTTTTTTTTATTACTTTATCGCTGGATGTCAATTATTTTTAATAATGCTAGTAAATAGAGTTATGACAATATAGTTTTATTTTAATTTCATTGTATATAAGGAAACTGACTCTAGTATTTTGTGCAATTGGGAAGTTATTTTTTTATGTGATTGGCTATTTATAAAGATTCCTTATTTTTTGGTTTGCATATTGCAAAACTGCATTCATTTTAATTAATTTATTGAATGCAAATTGTAAACAAAAAAATATCCTTACCTCCATTCCTCACTTTTCCAAAAATGGTCATAACCAAAAGTAATCCAAAGTTATATCTTGAGAAAACCATCACTGCACTGCACAACCAATAAAAAAACAAAAGAAAAAAGGTTTACAATTTACATTAGAACTTCAAAACAAAACACGATCACTTCTCAAAACGCATCACATTTTTTTTTCTTGCAAATTCTTAAAAAGGTTTTGCACTCTTGCGATCTTTTCGTAAACACACACGTGGTTTTCGAATGAATCGAGCGCGTGCGTACCGTACGGGATTTTGTAGCATACTGAAACTAAAACCATGCCATGTCTGCCTTCGCATACTTATCCCATGGTGTATTCGAATTCTGTACGATACTTCGAATTTTCCACTTGTTAAATTATAGCATCACTAAGTAAGCACCTTATTTAACATATATTTTCTTTGACGGTATAAAAAATACGTATGTATTTATATAAAAAAAAAACGAAAATAACATTACTGTAAAATAAATGCATCGTCAAACTTCTAAATTAAACAAAGTTAACTTTTAACAACATAATACAATTATTACATAATTAATTTTATAGTAGGTATTAAAAATAAAAGTATATTGTAATAGTCTTTACTCTTTCAAAATTTATTTGAGCTATTTTCAGAACAAGTCGCGCCATCTCGCGTCGTTCAATAAAACAATCACAATGGCCACTCGCAGTGCTGTCCCCGGATAAAGTCTGCTTTGGAAAGAGCTTTGCGGGCTCTGTAGTTTTCGTAAGCATTGATAGATGTCCTGTGTGCCATGTAGCGCCATCTATATGAAAGCTTTTGACTTTCGTGAGAGCTTTTGGGGGTTCTTAAGAGCTTTTTGGGGTGTTGAAACCTTGTTTTTCCCTAGAAATTGTTTTGAATAAAATATAGTCAGATGGCAGCATGTGCGTTTTTAGTGTACATATTTAACGCAGATTACGGGACTAATTACTGTCGACGTTTAATTCTCTTTATGAATCTAATAAAAATAGAATGTACTCTAATGTAAAGGTTAAGATTATAATTGAGTTGTTAATATTGCTATGGCATTTATATTGTTTTTTCGCAAATTTTCATGTTAAAATGTTAATTAGCACAATAGTATTTTGATACTTATGGTAAATTTTAAATAGAAAAATATTGGATAAAATTAACTCGGCTACAAGTGAATTCTCGGACGGGAATCGAACCCGCGACCTTTGGAAATCCGTAATTTACCATAAGTATAAAAATAGCATTGAAACATGCAAAAATTACAAAACCATACAAAAGTATTTTGATACTTTATCAGCCTACTTTGAATATAAGTTATCGTTTTAAATGCTATCATTTTACAAAAAAAATCTGCTGCATACCTTTTTTTTGTTAATGATAACTAACATTACGAACTCTTTATTTATCTACGATGCTGACTACGAAAGCCGATGCTACGAAATTTAAATGTAAGTTTTTTTATGTCACGTCGAACCGATACGGACTACGCTAACTCAACTAAACTCAACTCAAGATGAACAGTTCTTCTCGTTTGAATGTACCCCGTAGGGTTTGTAAACCGATGGCATAGATTCTATGACACTCACAAGTGCTTGCTTGTAACAGCCTAGACTGAATAAATAATATTGAGTTTAATTGCTTTAAAATTAATAATCTTAGTATTGGAACTAGTAACAGATAAAAACTCGGAATGTTTCCGAAACTATTGAAGTTTCGAGAATACTTTCGAAAATGGTTCTACTTGCTTATATATTTTCTTATAAAGAACTTAATACCTACTTATCTATTTTTAATGATTTTCTTTTAAATAGCTGTTTATTACTTTCAATGTTATCTTATTATGATATAAAAATACTATATAAAAATCGACTTACAACTTACTTTGCTCCCGCTTATCAGGGAAAAAAAATTCTTTTTTCGAATAGAAGGGATGAAAATATATATTTTTTTAATTTCCAAAGTTGCGGTAGGTTTTCTTGGTGAAAGAAAACCTTCAATTACTGTACATTTTCATCTCTAGTATGTACCTATTCTACTATTGATTGACTTATTCAATTATAACTTTTTAATTTTGCATTTTACAATGCTATTTTTATGGGATAAAAATATTATACAAGAAAATATGCAAAAAAAAAAGGAACCTGTCTCATATGTCCTCATAGGTCTCTATAGCATAATTGGTCGGTGCATTGGGCCGGAACCCGCGGGGTGCGGGTTCGGATCCCGTCAGGGCGACTTGATTTATTCAAATTTTCTAAGCGAACTGACCTTAATATTTTCCCTCATATCAGTCAGAAAATTATTCTAACACCAATCCGCATTTGCAAATTCAACGTCTTCGTTTGAAATTCCAAATGATTGATTCCAAATTCGAACTCGACGAGCAGTGTTGCCAACATTGAATATTGATTGCACAAAAGGCGTTTGGCGCCAAAGCGTATTCTCAATTCAAAATTATTCCAAGACGCGGTCGAATCCTTTTGAAGGTTCAAAATATGTAAGTAGCTGAATATTATCAGTCACATTTTTCTAGAGATCAACATTTTCTGTCCTTTTCTAACCTTAAGTAGTTGCACCTATCTCGTTCTTACACGAGGTACGGAAATTCTAATTTGGCGCGTTCGCTCGCCTTTCCGTTAGAGATTTTCAAGTATAATGAAGCTTTAAAGGTGGAGCAATCAATGGTAATATCAAAGGCAAATATTTTCTTATTTTCTTGTTTAAATATTGGAATGTTGAAATAGGTTAGTAATGATTTTCGGAATTTAGTATTTGGGAATTTTCATTGAGTACTCTTGATAACGTTACCGCTTTCGTTTTGTTTTTTTTCTGGTTGTTAGAAAAGAAAACAAAACAAAACGGAAAAATAGTGTTATTTTTTTTTTTTAATCTAAACCAAGACGACATCGTTTTGGTTTAGATACATATTTAACCAAAATATGAAGTTCTGCATAATTTAACCACTTTGACTGCCCCTTTTTATGTTGTCAAGATCAATATTTTGATAAAACTAAAGAAATGGCTTTTCATTTCTTATGTTACAAATAAAACTTCAACCAATGGCCGCTTATGTATTTTTTATCCTTATAAATTTTATATATCCATTGAATTACATAATGTAGGTAAAGAATGGGTAGCTAATTTTCATTAAAATAAATCATCATATTTACTCGTCTTCCACTAGTAAAATTACATTAACTTTAATTTGCTTACTTATAATTCTTATACATCAACAATCACTATCCTCAACCCAAACAATACACCAGATACAAAACGAGAACAGCATTCGTCATCAGCCATTTTTGATGTCCCCACTGCTGGGGCACTGGCCTTCCTTATGGATGGATAAGGAGAACCCTCAATCCAAACAATACACCAGATACAAAACAAGAACAGCATTAGTATGACCTTAATTGTACTTTGTCACACCAAATTCAGTCTTCATTCAGTTACTTATAACCACACATGAATCGCTACTTACCCCCATATTCTAAGTCGTTCCTCCAAAACTTTTTACACTCCACTCAACCTCGTCGTGGGTAAAAATGGTAGTGTGCGCTAGGCCTAACACGGAGTGGCTACGTACTCTTTGGCTCCTCCAGGTCCTTACGGAGTTATGACTTAGAATACCGATTTCGAGGAGTATTTCGAAGAGGTTTTCAATGAGGTTTCGTTAAGTCGAGGACGAGTAAGTTTTGGAGGAACGATTTAGAATATGGGTGTTAGACACGGTACTAAACTGTCCCATATCTCTTTTGGCGACTGTACAAGTTAAATCCGCATTGAGCCTGAGAGGATAAATACTGCCCACGATTGTTAAAGACACTTCAAACTGGACCCGAGTCTGTCTGAAGAGTTTTAAGAAGATAGTGGCTTTTACAATGTACGATTCGGTTAGTGTGGAATTTTAAACGAAATTAAATACACGTACTCGTTACAATATTTCGGTTTTTTTTATATAGTCACTGTTTATACCTAGATTAAGATAGATAACCTATGTTTTTTTTTTCAACGTAAAATTTAGAGTTTCTTATCTACCTATTCACTATTTTAACGTCATTGTTTTTACCTTGATAATTTTATAAAGTTTCTTAAAAATACTTTAAAGCTTAAACATTATCCAGATGTAAGAGTAATAAGATCCCTGGAGTAGCTGCTTTGAGCTAATCTACTAATTTATAAATTAGATTCATATTGTTGTTTTTTTTTATGGACGACGGTGGATTCTTAGCCTTCATCATATCTGATGTGTATTGATAAGGCTGAAGATGGAAGTAAGCCTCTCCCGGAATCCTCAATCACTGAGGAACGGGCTATCTTATCTCTAACCTCCGGAAGACAACAATGCTGAAAACATTGTTGTTATGGCGTCAGGCTTAGATAAGATGGTGGTAGTCAGTCAGGCGGACTTACGAAAAGTAACCACCAACCAATCAAAATGTGCATTGCATTGAATCTAATGGTATCCTGCTTGTCCCAATTGATTCTGGGATTTTTGGTCCATCTCTTTTACTTATTTATAGGGTTAAAAATCTAATTAACAAATTATTTGTTACACGTTTTTATGAACCAAGTTTTGTTTTTACAATAAAAAATGTAGATTGGTGTTTGAAAAATAACATGTCACTTAACGTATCTAAATGTCATTTACTAACATTTTCAAGGGAAAGAAATCCTGTCGAATTTCCATACAAGGTGAACATGGTTCAGTTAAAGCGAGAGACTGTGGTGAGGGACTTAGGAGTATGGATTGACAGCAAGCTCTCGTTTAGACAACATTATGACTATATAGTGTCCAAATGTAACAGAACAATGGGTTTTCTATTGAGGTCTGTACGTCCATTTAAGAACCCAAGTAGCATAATTTTACTGTTTAGTAATTCGTAGTGTGCTGGAGTATTGCTCGGTGATTTGGTCCCCATATTATGAATGTCATAAGGATAGGATTGAGGCTATACAAAGGCGCTTCTTGAGGCATTTAAGCTCCAAAAGAGGTTTGAGGCGAAAGCTTCCAACCTATGAAGACAGGTTATGTCACTTTAAAATGCAAACCCTAGAGGACAGACGCTCTCTGCAAAGCTATGCAGTGTTATATAAGGTGGTGAATTCGGTGTGGGATACAGAACTATTAAATGAGGTTGGATTTAGGTTTGGTAGAACGCGAAATCAAAAACTTTTTTACTTACCTTTGATGACGCACAATGTATCGCACAATGATCCGCTGTATCGCATGTGTAGAAACTACAATGAGCTCAATGCTGAAGTTGATATATTCCATCAAACGTTTAAATCATTAATTTTTTATTTGAAGTCTTCCAACTAGGTCCCGTTAATTTCTTTTTTTTATTATTGTATTCATTTTTTAACTGTTTTTAAAATTAATTAGTAATTTGTTTGTTGTTTTAACCTACATAAATATATAATTAACCTGCTGTTTAATTAACTAATATTGATCAATGTTGTGCACAATTGTTATTGGTTCCAAACTAACATTTATTTTTAGTATTACTGGATTGTATGTGTAAATCTAAGTTTGTGGACTGTTATTGTGTCCAAATAAATAAAACAAAAAAAAAAAAAATCATCGCGTTTCAGACCGATAACATCGTCCTTTCTAAACGTCTTCTAATCAGTAATCCATCAATTGGTTGCTTAGTAAATGGAATAATTTAAAAGGGGTTAAAAATCCAATTAACATGTTAATTTCTTGTTCTTGTAAAGTGATTTTTTACAAAAAAATATGCCAATGTGTCTAGGACTGATCGTATCGTCCTTTCTAAACATCTCCTCTTCAGTAAAAACGTCACGCGCCGCAAACGAGCGCCGCAGTGTTACGGGAATTGTCCGAATCTTGGGGGCTAACTCGATCATCAGATAAACCGCTTACTGCCCGCTGTTTATCCGCGGTGATTACGGACGGATTGCGGAATTCCGCACCTAATCTGTCCGGAGTTGCTAAGTGATTACGAGATTGTCTATGCCATACTTTAAGGGAAAACTCTGTAAGAGTTTTTCTGGGGCATTAAGTGGTGTTACAGGTTTATTAGCCTTTTATCCTGGTCAAGGGTTATTGCTGCTCAGATTCTATTTGCTCTGGTAATCTTTTGGAGTACTTATTATTGTTTATTAATAATAGATATTGCTCTCACAGAGAAATGATAGCCGTTGGAGTATCATTGTATATTAATAATCTACTTGTAGTATAAAGTAGAAGAGATTACAACTGTTGCAGTAACAATACGAGCTTCTTTATCGTTATTAGGAAAAGTGCCATTTTTACTATGTTTGTATTTGCTTACCAGTGCCTATGTTTAAATTGTGGGGGATAGGGACTCCATATGGTAAAAAATCAGTTTTTCCTAATAATAATGGTGATATAGACCATGGAAGTTTGAAGGGTTACGACCTCTTTTGATAGTTATTGTACCTTCTGAGGTTTTTGACAGCTGCCATGATTGACATACTGATGCCCATTTTTATATTTGATGGCGGTACCACGGATGTGGCCCACAGGTCCATCCAGGAACTTTTTACGCGGGTGGCTTTATAAACGGGAAAAAATGCCTTATAAAAATAAAAAAAGAGGAGAAAAAAAAATGCATTTCATTTAAATCGAGTTCCTTTTGATTTTGACATTTACTTACTCGATTACCTTTTGCAGTGCATAAACAAGTGTTCGGAGCGAAACGCTCAAAGAGAGCGCTTGCTCTCACTACTCTTTTGAGCGTTTCGCTTCCGGACGCAGTGCGTAGGCACGCACTGCGTCTGGAAAAGACGAATCCGTAGAACGCCGTAGAACTATTTAACCGACTTCAAAAAAAAGAAGGAGGTTACCAATTCGTCACGTATTCTGTTATGTATATTCACCGATTACTCGAGATCGCCTGAACCGATCGAAATGATTGAAATGTTATAACATCGTATATATTCACAAATTAGTCCCATTTTTTTTATTTTAAAATCGGTTTAGTAGTTTTAAGGTAATCTTGAAAAAAACTGTCGTTTTTCGGTCAAGCGGATTGACACAAAGGGTTTGACTCAAACCGAAATGCGGGACTTATTCTAACTTCAAAAATTCAAAATAAATAACTTAAAAAAAAAACGATTTAAAAAATCTAAAAGTAAAAAATTAACCTTTTGGAGTCGGTGCCAACCAAGGATTTTTTTTTTATATAATTGCATACAAACACCAATTATCTTGCCCACGTTAAGTTCCATGAAGAACTTGTGTTATGGATACTAGATAACGGATAAACATACTTTTATACTTTTTTGTAAATACATACATAATATACATATTAAACACCCAGACCAAGGCAAATAGACATGTTTATGCACACAAATATTTGTCTTGTCCGGGGATCGAACCTGGGACCTCTGGCGCAGAAAGGTTTATTTTTTACTTTTAGATTTTTTATTGTATGGTAGCTTTCGCACTACATCCATTTTCTTCTCTCCGTCATCCGTGAACCTCCATGACGGACCGTATAAACAAACTGTTTTATCACTATACGTGAAATGATAAGTTAGTATCCTAGATTCCACTTACTTCCACCACCAGAAAATATTATTTATGCATAATTTTTATTAATTGAACAACTCCTTTTTTTCTTAAAACAGTATCAAAATTCGGAGTTGCATAAACAAATACAAAAAATTCAGTGTCTCAACCCGAGATTTTGTTTTTGTTATTACGAATGGAGATTTTGAGATTTTGAGAAATCCTACAACTTTTGTGCCATATCAACTATTGCTCCAAATGACCATTTCTTACCATACGTAACTTTTTTTTGTTAGCCGGCACTTTAAAAAAAAAAGCGCAAAAATGTATGGAGCCTGAATGATCTCCTTTGTGTAGTGAAATCGATAGAAATTGTGCATAAAGTTCTACTTGGTAAGTAGGCACCTAAGTGGAGGCCAAGATCCTAACTTATCCTACTTATTCACTGATAATGTTAAAAAGGAAATAACGTATCGGATTCGGATCGTAGTGCGTCAGTGACATCCGAATTCTATCAGAGTTTTCTGGATCCGTTTTTTCATGGATGTGGATGCAATGCGTAAGCGCTCTTAGTGTGACGCGTAAAGTTCACTAGTTTGTAACCGACTTCAAAAAACTAAAAAGCAAAAAATAAGCCTTTTGGAGTCGGTGCCAGCCAGAGCATTCTACATTGCGGTCCCACTCTTTTATTTTTCTTACCTTGGCTGGCACCGACTCCAAACGGTTTATTTTTTGCTTTTTAGTTTTTTGAAATCGGTTTGAATTTTTTTATAAAAAGTTTTTATTTCATATTTTTTAAAGGTAGAAGGTAGGTAGGTCTCGAACCTTCTCTAATAACTTTATGTCAACTGCTCATCACCTTTCACAAAATGTTGCTTTTCCCGGTGCAGGGACATTAATTATTGAGGAGTTCTCCTGGTACTTCATCATCACCTCCACTTCATCACATGTATTGAGACGAGCATAAATTGCTTAATTATGGACTACATTAAAGTCATCGTTTCGCTTCCGTGAAATGCTAAGTATTTAATAGTTCCGATGACCGTTTGTGGTCTAATGATCCGAAGTCACCGCGAGACAAAAGGATTTAGTAGCCTATCATTTTGATAGGTACTTATTATAGCAAAAAAAAGTTTTTCATATTTGTTGCACGGATATTATTAGATGTGTTATAAGAACGTATAATTACTTCACTGCATAATAAAAATGCTTCAGATCAAGTTTTTTTACACTTTCAAAAATCCATAAATGTATGAAAATTACGAGTCTTTGAACTTGTAAACCTCGATTGAGTAATCTTACAACTTTTGTTGAGAATGCCTTGGCTACCACCGACTCCAAAAGGCTTATTTTTTGCTTTTTAGTTTTTTGAAGCCAGTTTTCATTTTTAACTATTCTCTTTTCTGTATTCTGTGGTTAACACTATTTTGTCATATAACTATTTATTCTCCCTTTCGTCAAGTGTCACTTTTCCCATCAAACAAACAAGCGACACTTTATTAATATTTTTTTACCGGACTTAAAACCTTTATCTGATTATCACGATCGCGGCGAAAATAATGAAATAATGCCGTTGCCGTAAGCTGATGGGTTTTTCGCTGCGGTGCGTTTGTATTGAAGTTTGTGTATAAAGTTAATATTTTTTACGGCTTGTTAATAATTAATTAAAAACGAAAAAAGATAGCTTAAGCATTTATTTTTATTGGTTGGGTTGGAAGGTTCATCACAAATTAAATTTACTATATTTTCATCTTATAAAAGTATAACCTAGGTATTATATTAATACTTAGACGTATTGTAAAATTCAAAATTAATAGACTTACTGCTGCAAAACATTGTAAACAAAAGTAAATCAATGTTAAATAGCACGGAAATCCAAGAAGTTTTTCGGAATTCCAAGAAGTCAAAAATGTAAAAAGTTTTTAAACAATACGGTACAATTATGTATCAAAATTCGATTTTCGAAATTCGAAATTCGAATTTCGACGTAGTGTTCGCGGAGCGCGTGGGCGCGCCGCCAGCCGAGGCGGGGGGCCGCCCGCGCCGCGTCGTGGTGCGCCTGGCACGCCGCCACCTGCGCGACGAGCTGCTGCGCGCGGCACGCGTTCGCCGCACCGGTATGCGCGCCGAGGGCGCTCCGCGCGTCTTCATCAACGAGCGCCTGACACGCCCGAACAGACAGCTCTTCCACCGCGTCAGGGAGGAGTGCCGCAAACTACAGTGGCGCTATACTTGGACGAAGAGGGGCCGCATTTTCGCTCGGGAGGCCGATGGGAGGCCTGCTTTTCAGTTTCGGTCGGACGAGGACCTGTCTAAGGTATTTGGGCCATCGGTAGCAAAAAACTAGTAGCAGTCACCTGCAAATGTAATGTTATTATGAGTCGCTATTTAAAATACCAAACTAAATGCATAAATGAGAATGTAGCATGTGATGTCTACCTTTACATCATTTCTTTTATATTAGGGAGTTTTGTCTTGTCTTACATTCATAAAGAAAATGTCTGTTCACATTACTTTTTTAAATTAATGTTTCTTCTAATGCCTGGGTCATTGATTAAAATTATCAAAATTTGTCATCACTGTACTGTATTGTCTACCTTAAAGCACAAAGGATTTTACGTTTCTTTATATTGTATTCAGATTAATTTAATTTTAAACACCATTTATTATATAACATTTTGTACAAAGATCAAAAGTAACTGTCTTATTCCTATTTTTACACACACATTGTACATATTTATTTTACATATACATACTAGAATATACACATATTTACTACATGACTATACTACATATCTACTATACATCTATAACCTTTGCTCATTTTTTTGCATCTCAGTAGCATGCAGTAAAGGTATTGTTGTTTATATAAATGCCTAGCCAAAAACACCTCCGTGTTTGTTTTTTCAATGCGGGATCACTAAACACAAAACAAGAAGAGTTCATTGCAGCAGTGGAAGAGCTTGCCCCTGATATATTAGCCATTAATGAAACGTGGCTAAGAACGGCACAGGATGACTTGGCCCCTAGGCTGTCTGGTTATCGGCTCTGTCATATTCCAAGACCTGATCAGGTGAAGAGGGGACGTGGCGGTGGGGTGGGTTTCTACATACGTAATGGCTTAAATGTACGAACTTGCCCTCACCCAATCGCCGAAACAGTGGACCAGATGTGGTTAAGCTTCCGCACGAGTGGATTGGTGCTTTTGATCGGCACAGCTTATAGGCCACCGTGGATGGATATAAACACCTTTTTTGATGCTGTCACTAACTCCATAACATCTATTCCAAAGTGTGATGGGGTTATACTGCTTGGGGACTTTAACATCAACCTTTTGGATCCTACCAGCAGGAAGTCTAAACTGTTTTATCAATTCACAGAATGTATGAATTTGATTCAACTAGTGGACGAACCCACTCATTTCACTGATCATGGAGCTAGCCTAATTGATGTGATTTGCACTGACTTTCGAGCTTTACAAGTTAAGGTTAAACACTCACCTGACTTGGGACGCCATGCCATGCTTGCTGCGGACTTCAAGATTAAAAAGGTACGACCCGCTCCTCACTGGGTGTCTTACAGGCCACTTAAAAATATTGACCGTGATCAACTCAACAGGGACCTTGATACCATCGACTGGGAAGGAATCTGTAATTTGGCAGGTGTTGATGCCTTAGCTCAGACCTTCACAAATTGCATAACAATGCTGTTTGACCTACATGCTCCTACAAAAAAACAAAAATTTAAATATCCACCTCATCCCTGGATTACGGACACTGTTAAAGAGATGATGAGCATAAGGGACAAGTACCATGATAAAGCAAAGAAAAGTCACTCCCAGATCCACAAACAAAGTTATAAGGAAATGAAGGAGATTGTTATAAATGCAATTGAAAATGAAAAAAAGTGTTTCTTTACTCAACACATAAACAATAATATAAAAAATTCAAAAAAGTTGTGGACTAACTTAAAGAACACCATTCTACCAAACAAAAAGCACAATATTGATCTTCCTACATCTTTTAGCGACCCGAATGTCATAAATGCACACTTTCTTGACATTCCAGGTGTAAATAGTGTGTTAATATCTGATTTAACATATTTAGAACATCACCGACACGGTAATGGAACTTTCTCTTTGCAAGGGGTTAATGAGGATAAAATTTTAAAAATAATAATGAGTCTCAACTCCAATGCTCAAGGAAATGATGGTGTGTCGTTGGACATGTTATTGCTGACATTGCCACAATCATTATCTTCTATCACAAATTTGGTTAATAAATCAATTGAAGGAGGCGAATTTCCCGACAGTTTTAAGATGGCTATTGTTAAACCGCTTCCTAAAGTTTGTCCCCCAGTATGCATGAAAGATCTGAGGCCAATTAGCATTTTACCATGTGTCTCCAAGATCCTGGAGAGGGTGGTCAGTGAGCAGCTTACACAATATCTTGAAGAACATGGCATTCTCCCACAGGTTCAGTCCGGGTTTCTTCGAGGGTATAGTACGGCAACTGCTCTGGCAGATGTCGTCGACAACCTTCTTGTTGCACAGGACCTTGGAAAAATTAATGTCCTGATACTCTTGGACTTCTCACGTGCATTTGACGCAATTAATACATCACTACTACTGTCAAAACTTGCTTACTATGGGTTCGATGTAAAAGCAAGGCAGTGGTTTCATAGCTACCTCAGCCGCAGACAGCAGTGTGTGGAGCTTTCTAGGAATGGCGAGAGGTTCAGGTCGACCCCACTCCCTGTGACACGTGGCGTGCCCCAGGGCTCAATTTTGGGCCCTATACTCTATGCGCTGTACAGTGCAGACATTACAAACAGCATAGAACACTGTAAATATCACATATATGCCGATGATTTGCAGTTGTGTATGTCATTTTTCCCATCGGACTGGGCTAATGGAGTGTCAAAAATAAATGAAGATCTAAACAGAATCTCTGTTTGGTGCCGAAAAAACTGCCTAGTCCTCAACCCAGCAAAATCAAAATACATGATAATAGGAACAAAGCAAAATATTTGTAAATTAAATGTAGATAGCATCCCCTTGGTTATCAACATTGATGGTGAAGCTGTAAAGCGTGTGGAAACAGCTAGAAACCTTGGGTTGGTCTTCGACAGTCAGCTCAATTTTGAATGCCATATCACCGAATGTGTTCGTAGCTGTTTTTATCAATTGAAGTTGCTATACAGGATTAGGCCATATTTGTGTGAAAAAATTAGAATACAGCTGTGCGAGTCCCTAATTCTATCAAAACTCAACTACTGTGATATAGTTTATGGACCGCGCCTACTTGCCAGAACAGCTAAACTAATACAACGGGTGCAAAATGCCTGTGCTAGATTCTGCTTTAGCATCCCACCCAGATCACACGTAACACCCTTCCTTATAACTTCCAATTCACTAAGGATGGAAGCCCGCAGGAAGCTTCATCTGGCTAGCTTGTTATTCGGTATTATTAACACTGGGAAACCACAGTACCTCCACGGTAAACTGCTTTGGGCCCAGAATTTCAATAGGCCTCCGAGACGTGCTGGTACATATGTTCTCTCGACCCAAACGCATCGCACTGTGGCATTCAGAGGATCGTTCAGATTCGCCGCCACTCGATGTTGGAACGACATCCCTCCACCAATGCGTGACCTAAAATCAGTCTATACCTTTAAAAAACACTTCAAACAACTTCTCTTAAATCAACAAGCTTATACACAAAGGTAAAAGTCAAACATACACTACTGTTCTTCACGACCGACATCGCAATGGTTATAACTTTGTCTCCCCTGTTAGTTGCTAATTTCAATCTCAGGCCACACGTGGCGACTACGTGGCAAGGCAATGTGGAAACGAACAATGACGTGGTCATCTTTTTCTTCACTTCACTTACTTATTGTTACTTATTATTTCACATCAGTCAATCAAGTACACATTTTCATGACATTGACATGTGCCACAGACCACTATGGATGTAATAAAAATAGTTTATTTTTAACTTTTTTTTTTATATATATATAATTTTAGTATAGGTAGAAGTGTACGCCGGCGAATGTTCACAGATTATAAGCGATACCTCGAGAACACGTTGTGATGCAACCAAATCTCTCCCGAGGCCCTGCCAGAATAACAGCGTGTTGTGCAGTTTTTTGGACGGCACAGCAACATCGCTGAGGCAGGGTCCTCATTAGTCTCTGATATAATGTGTTATTTTTTTTTTTTTCCTTTCTGTTTTATTAATTAATATTGTTTGTATGTTTTGTTTGTAACCTTTTTGTAATTTCCATTGTGTTTAGGAGACTAATAAAATATTTTCTATTCTATTCTATTCTATTCTAAAATAGTTTTCTTCGTCATACCTGATGTTAAGTATTGATAAGGCTGAAGATGGAAGCGAACCTCTCCCGGAATCCTCAATCACTGAGAAATCTCTAATGTTGTTATGGCGTCAGACTTAGATAAGATGGTGGTAGCTAGCTACTTAGAACAAGTCCTACTACCAACCAAAATAACCAAAAAGTCCCTCTGTCTACGTATCGTCCCGCCAAATTTACAAACTTGGAACTCCACCAAAAAGTTTGCTAATAAAACGGTTAAATACTTTTTCCGTTACAATACCCCTGCCACCAGAGCGAGGTATCGCTTATAATCTGTGAACATTCGCCGGCGTACACTTCAACCAATACGTGACCACTGGCATTAGACTCTGGATGTTGGAAATGGGGGAAAAGGTGGATGTGTTTCTAGAGCTTGTCTTAACGTTTTGCTTAGAGCTTAAGTATTTTCATCTAAAATAAATTGCTATTGACCTGTATGTACGTCACAACTTGCAGTACAGTAATCTTGTAATGCGAGAAATGTTATTATGTATGGTCCTTCCTTGCGAGTTAAAATTGTTTACGGTTAAGATAACCATAAAATGTAATTTTATTTTTGTGATGAAAATTGATCTTAGCCATGTGTTTAACTCACATTCTCTCTGTTTGACAACTTTGTATGAAAAAACAGGGAGAAAAAAATAGCCCTTGACGAGTTTCTTGCCGATTCTTCTCGTTACAAGGTCTCCCGCCGTAGGGTTTGTGAACCGATGGCGTAGCTTCTTTGACGTTCATAAGTGCTTGTAACAGCCTAGACTGAATAAATGATATTGAATTTGACTTTGAATTACAGCAAAAATATTACTGAACCGTAGCATCGCATTTCCTGTAAGATTAATACGACGTTTACGTTTCCGTCAAACAAAAAAATATATATACTGTTTTAGAGTTGGATCCATCAAACCTAATTCTATCTGGGGGTACGTCTCGGATGATAACGATGATAAAACATAACTGATTGGAACCAATTCTTCTTCTTAGCTACTTTGACAGCTTTGTCGAATGCTGTCATGAGATCCTCCTGCGTCCAGGTGTCAGACGCAAGGCACTATGATAGATGACCGCCCAGAACTCGGCCACTCGGACCGCTGGCTCAGCAGAACGCAGGCAAGCCACTGAAGGAAAACATGTGCCGCTGGAGCTACACAAAGGACGACCAGTGTGAGTGCAGTGCCTCTCCAGAGAAACTATGGCCCACCTTCTTTCCTGCACCGCGTTAATATTCAGTGACCGCGTGCTCCCATAGTTGCACCACAGCGTAACTAAGGAATTAACAGTGTGACAACGCCCTTGAAACCTCGCGCCATGTCGCTTTTGACAAGACTTAGTAGGTATTTGACAGGACATTGTCATTGTCCCCAACGAGTTATAGTTGGGGATTGCTAGCACCTCCTCTAGCCCTGCGAACCCCGCACGATTGCTCTGTCAAAACGTATCCGATGGACGACTGTATGGGAGTGAACACAGATAGATACTGTGGTTGCACAGTCAACTTATTACTCTGCAGTTCTGATTGACTGATAACTTTGTTATGAAGCCTAAAAAATTGCCACATCCAACCCTTCATTCGTCGCGACCGGCTTGTCTGTCGTCTCCCACAATCGGCTCAGCGCGCACCGTGCCGTAAAATTGTGTTTGACGCGCTCGGCCGCGGGGGTGACGGACGGGGCGCGGGCGGTGTGGTTCCACCGGCTTACTTCAAAATCTCCGTGTTATGATTTTGCGCGAGAGATTATCGCTTTAAGTATGTTACCGGATTTTGGGGATCGTGTCCGCCAGGTGGTTTAAACAAAAGAGGTTTAATTTGGTTTTAATAACTTATTAGTAGGTGTTTTTGAACCCTTCACAGGATTCAGTCTTTGTGCAGTTATTATTGTATCGTTTACTTACCTACCTAGCAGATTCGAATTCCTGTTTTTTTTTTATTAATAAACTAATTATATACTCCAAATTCATAATTTCAATGGATTTTGACTTAGTTTTACGATAAGCTATCCTAATGTAAAATTCAATTTCCCAAACTTAATTTGAATAGCGATTCTTCTTTTACAAATAAAATAAACCGACTTTTGTAAATACTTTATAAAAATATTAAAATAACAAATTATGTCAATGTAAATTAAAACTTTCGTATTATTTTTGGTCATTCTAAACGCTCTTTCAATCCTTACTTTTGAAATACTCGAAACATGTTTGAACAAAAGTAATGTAGAACTATCGAGCAACATTTTTATTTCTGTATCGATTTGACACATTGGCCGGGGTGCCAAATTCAATTATAGGATATACTGGACGGAAGGGTGTGAACGAGCCCTTACGTCGACTGATGTTTGTCCAAGTAATATAGGTACCAAAAAAATAAACGGTAATGCAAATTTGTTGGTTATTAATCCATACTTATAGTATACTTATAATGCGAAAGTAAAACTTGTCTGTTGCAGATGTAATGTGTCCAAATATTGAACGGTACCTAAAGGTATAAAGTTATATTTAATGGAACAGTCTTTCTGCGGTATCTCAGAGAACCAGGCCATGCAACTTCTCAAGAGCAACCTATTTGGAGTGTCAAAAAAAACTGATTAAATCAACCGCCGAATTAGTACACGCCAAATCCCTTATCGAAGGATACTCGCAAAAGCAAACTGCTGAACTTCTAGAGCTCAGCAGGGTAAACATAATGCACCAATCGAATCGAAATCGAATCGAATCGAATCCCGTCAGGGCGACATGAGACTAGTTGCTTTTTTCTAGTATATTTTCTTGTTTAATATTTATCACATAAAAATAGCATTGCAAAATGCAAAATTAAAAAGTTTTAATAATGCACCAATTTCACATAAGGTTGAGTGCCATTGACATTTGCCGTCAGTGCGGATTGGATAGAGATACACCCAAACATCTCCTATGTGACCCCTAATTCACAAACGCAGTATCCACCTGGGCCGGCATATAATTCGGCCAGATGAACTAAAGTCTCTCAAAGCTAGGAATATTTTAGACTACCTGGAGGCCGCGAGGCTGAAATAGATACTACCTATAACTAGGTGGCGAGATATAACAGATGTTTCAGGTCGTAGTAACTACAGTTCCGACAGGACTAGCCCTCAAATCCCACAAATAAAAAATATATATATTTAATCAAACGCTACTAATATGGGTATAAGAACTTGGACTTTGTGATAAACAATCGCGGATTTTGATGAATCGATCGCAAATAAATGATTTATGATTTTTTGTGATAAATTATGCACACACTTAGACCATGCCCTGAAATAGATCATACTCTTTATCACGATAAGAGATTCCTGTGGAATAATGCAGACAAAGCCGCGGGTTGCCACTAGTTATCAAAAGAGTAGTTTTATTATTTAATATCTGTGATTATTTATTAAAGGCGTAAGTGTAAAACATACCAAAATAGGTACTAAGTCTCCGGTAGTTTAAAAACTGTAATCACAATACCAAAAAACACGTACAACCAAATACCATTTTATTTCAATAATATCAACTCATATTTACTTCACGACATTAAGCTGCGAACCCTTCCATATTCGGTACAGTCTGCAACACAAACCTCATGGGAGAACAGAAAAAGTGGCGCTAAAACGTCGCTCCGACGACAAAATCATATTCTGTTAAATTCGTTACGTGTCCACGCCTTGTAGCGCTGACCTAGCAAACGGGGAATTAATGTGGATAAGACAGGGTTTTATTACTAGCGACAGCCCGCGACATTTTCTGCTTGGACTCTGTTTTTTGAATGACCGTGATCGAAAATTCGTAAGACGTAAGACCGTTGACCTATTTCATTACATAAAGTCTCACACTTGAAATATCAACGTATATTAGTAAATAACATCCATTATATAAAGATCTCTCATTACTACCATCTTTCGTATTATGCCAGGTCATTTTTAACCTGCCCCATCAAGTTGGTCTCCGTTTTCATCAACTTTTTATGAAGTTGTGGTCGAGATATAGTGGATTTTGATCGGTATTTTTGTTTATTTTGTTATTTTTTTAGCCACGGAGTAGAAGAAAAAAGAGCGTGTCGATAGTGAAAAAAGTTTTAGAATTAAAATTAACGATTTTCAGAATCGTACCTTAATTTTTTACGCTATTTTCAAGAATTTCAGAGGCAAAAATAGTCTTATCCGATCTTAAGAGATATAATGCCAAATGCACGATTTCTCTATCAAAACGTCAAAACCAAAAATATTTTCCAAATCCAAATGAACACATTTTAAACAAAATGAGAAATTAAAATTAAGCGATTGCAACTATAATAAAGTACCATAAAAGATACTTAATACATCTTTTTAGTGGTAACTTAAACTCTTTCTCTTACAAACAAAGTTGGCGCTGCCTAGAAAATAGTACAACGTTTTTAACTATAAGCAAGTGATTTATAATTTTATTCTGATGAAGCAAATGTGGTTCGCTCGCTTTTGCTTGTATATCTTTGAAAACAAAATAATTTTACCGTTCCTATCTACACTAATCCAACGTACTCAGTTCGCTGTGAAAGCAATACTGTATCAGGTTTTAGCGTCCGCAGGATTCAACTGTCACTTGCACAGAAAATATTGGGTTGGGACCTTTTTGACGCCTGCTCGCTGATTGATTTTTATGTGAGACTGTACTTTATCTTTTACGAAATTGGCTATGGTATCTTTAACAGGCAAAATCAGTCAGGGCATTAGGTACCTATCATCAATCTTTTGTCTATCATATCTCCCTTTACTCTTTGTTCTCTATTTTTCGTAGCTAAAGTATTGTTATTAATACATGAAATATGAAAATGTAAAAAAAAAAACAGTACCAGTGTTAATAAAAAGTGTTCAATTGTTTTATTGATAGAGACTTTTGAAATATCAATAGGTAATCAAAACTTACTGAGAACAAATTGTAACGATGAACTTAACAATAAAATAAAAGATTTATCTACAATAATTTATTAACGTAACACGGTTTCATATAAAATTGCAGCATTCAAAGCAACTAAATAATTGATGAATTCCGTTGTTAATAATCTCTCAAATTAAGAATAGCATACTAAACTTATTGCTTAATTAAAGTCAAGCTGTCTCCAAGTTACTGAGCTCTTCCATCCAAATATTCTCACAGGAAAGTATATCAACGACTATGCACTATTGTTTGCACAGTACGTAAAATCCAAAAAACTATGGAAAAACAATGGAAATGCTTCAAAAACCACTGGTGCGTTATCTCTCATAGCCAAGTATTTCTTTATTCATTATTTTGACCACCAATAATGTCAAGTGCCGATCACGTTGCAATGGGTTAACAGAACCCCTCTAAAATTACAGGCATTACAGCCTTTACCTGCTAACAATTAAGGTCGATTCTCGCTTGTTTAGACCCCTTTTTAAAGTTGCTTAGGGGGTGTAAGGACTTTCAGGAAATATTAAATGGCATTGATTCGGTGTGAAGGACACTTCGTATATAAGCTCTTGAGGGTTTCGGAAGCGATTTTGAAATTAATACAGACTTCGTTTTGTTCTTTATGTGAATTGCCGCCATCATTTTCTGTCCACACCGCAGCTGGGGGTTAATAAATGGAAGACAAAATAGAAAATACTGGAATATAAGTGAAAGCTCAAATAGAACTACTTGATATTTTTAATACGTTCTTTCATACTTACATAAACGATGTTCCCGCTAACAATTCTTTGAAGTACGTACGTAATTAGTTATTTTAACCCATCCGTGCATTTACGTGTGCCACGTACTTTTGCAGGCCCATTTTACGAGATGACTATAGCTAAGGCCCCTGTAAAAAAATGAGTCAAAACGTCTTGAAATCAAACAGAAATATGAATAACATAAATATTTAATTTGATAAAAAAAATACTTCGACTTCTAAAATCTAAACTCGTTACAAACACCAAAACGCGTAGTAATTTATAAAAACAAAATGTTTCAACGTGTAAAAACAATATTCAAACAAATCTTTTCAAATAAATCTGAAAATTATAAAAATTATGAAAAAGCCAATACTTTAAGACTTCGGAAAAAACAAAAATGAAAAATTCAATATGAATTGAGTGGGAGACAAAATACAATCTTTAAAAAAATACATACAAGCTTCAAATTGCTGCAAGCTTGCCCTATCTAACTTCTACAAAATTGTTAATAATTTAATTGATAAATACGTACCCTCCAGATTGGTTTACGGTGATAATAAGTATCCAGTTTGGTATTCTCGGAATTTAATCAAGTTAATTAATAGAAAACAGAAATTGCACAAAAAGTGGAAAATCTATGGTGGAAATGCTCATTATGAGGCCTTCTCTGATCTTCGAAGGCAGTGTAAAAATATGGAGGGTTATTGTTACAAAACTTTTATTGAAAGGTCAGAAATAAATATTAAACAAAATTCCAAAGCATTCTGGGCATTCATCAAGTCTAAAAAAAATAGCAGTGGTATTCCTGATTCTTTGTATCTTAATGATGAGATTCTATCAGTCGGTTCACAGATTTCTCGAGCTTTCAATCAATATTTCCAATCAGTTTTTGAGAATGAATCTCACATCAGTAATGCTGTTCCAAAGTTGTCGTTCCTGTCATCAACCAGTAGCAATAATTGTATTATTAACAATGTGGAACTGAATTCCGAACTTATAGAGAAGTATCTTTCTCGGTTAGATGTATCTAAAGGTGGAGGGCCTGACAACTTGCCCCCAATATTCTTGTTGCGTTGTGCTAAAGAATTAGCTTTTCCTATTTATAAATTGTTTTCATTGTCTTTGTCGCTTGGTATCATGCCTGAATACTGGAAACGGTGCTTGGTGTTGCCTATTTTTAAGTCAGGTGACAGGCACGATATCAAAAATTATAGAGCAATTTCTAAACTTTCAGTAATACCTAAAGTTTTCGAGAAGATAATTTTTGACACTCTCTTTCCTGCAATAAGACCTTATTTGATAGCGCAACAGCACGGCTTTATTAACAAGCGCTCAACCGAGTCTAATCTTGATGAATTTTTAGATGAAGTCCTGGTTTCTATAGAGGAAGGATCTCAGGTGGATGCCGTGTATACTGATTATTCCAAAGCTTTTGATAAAATTTCACATAATTTACTAATTTCTAAAATGGAATTAATCGGTATACACGGCGACCTCCTGAGGTGGCTTATCTCTTATCTTCGTGAAAGGTCTCAAGCTGTAGCTGTTAAAGGATTTACTTCTACTTTTGTACCCATTACCTCGGGAGTCCCCCAGGGATCGCATCTTGGCCCATTGCTCTTCAATATTTTTATAAATGACGTCGTAAGTTCTATACAAAACTCAAAAATACTACTTTATGCCGATGATACCAAAATATTTCGTGTTATTAATTCGCTCACCGACTGTCAACTATTGCAGGATGATTTAAATCGTTTATCTCATTATTGCACAGTTAACAATCTTCATTTGAATATAGATAAATGTCATATAATTTCGTTCAATAAAAAGAAAAAACCTTTGCACTTTGACTATTGTTTAAATAATAAAAATCTTCTTAGAGTGGGTGAGCTGAGAGACCTGGGAGTATTCTTGGACAGTGAACTATTATTTACCTCACACATTAATAAAATAATTTCTAAAGCTTATAAAATGCTCGGTTTCATTTTTCGTCAAAGTGTTTACTTTAAAGATCCCAATACACTAATTTTACTTTATAATGCCTTTGTTAGATCTGTATTGGAATATGCCTCAACTGCTTGGAATCCTCAATACATTACTCATATTGAAGCTATTGAGAATATTCAAAATAAATTCATTAGACGCTTAAAGTATAGGTTTCCGAATTTTAACGCTGACAGTATCACACCCTTGAAGCTGCGAAGGGACCAACGTGACATTATTTTTCTATATAAATTAATCAATGGCATAGTGGAATCACCCTACCTGATTAGCAAAATTTTTTATAAATGTAAAAGGATGAGTCTTAGATCTACTCAAACTTTTGCACCTCCTCTTTGTCGCACCAATTATGCCTCTAACCGCTTTATTATTAGATCATGTAGTAATTATGATAAGTCCTACCAACATGTTGACATATTTGGCCTTAACTTTAGAAGATTTAAGAAAGCAATTTATAAATAATTTATTAAATTTAGCCAAAATAATTGTTATTTTTTAACCCACCTCATTAGTACTTTATTTGCCTTTGTTTCATAGTTAAACATAAGAAAAATCAAAGTTTATTATTAGTTTATTTTATGAATTTAAGTTTACTACATAAGAAACATAACTTTTTATTGTGTTCACTCAATTAAACTGTTTTTTTTTATCGTGGAAACTGTCCTTGGCTTTTGTATTACTAATTAAGTATAGCATTAAGGTAATATTGTATGCTGTTTGTTTCCCAAAAATAAATAAATAAATAAATAAATATTAATCCAAAAAGTATAAAAACCAAACATAAAACAGTCAATAACTATCAGTCAAAAACTTACTTTTCTTTCTTTCTTTCAATATACTTTAGAAGACATCGACAATAAAGAAAAGATTCAATATGAAAATACCGGGAAACAGTTAATATATTTTTACGCTACCACGTTGGGCGCCACTTAGCGAGCTGCGGATTTGCCGCTATCTCCCGCCACCGTGCTTTGACCGACATATTCTTACGATTCCTTGGGTAGGAACAAAAATAACTAAGAGTCGTCTCTTATCACTTACTCTTTTTTCTTTTTGTCTGAAAGTTGACAGTTTCAAATCGAATTATATTAAGTTATCGCATCAAGATATTCATCTTGATCTCTCAAATACTTTGCTATTAATATAATTATTACAGCTGATATCTAATGTTTTAACTATTGTTTGTCTTTTATGTGTTAAATACAATGTCGTAATTACGTAAAATCTACAGCAAATACCTATTTGTCTAATAAGTCTGTACATACAAGCTATTCCAATGCCGTCTCGTTCTTGAAAAATAATATATTTTTACGATTCCCGGACCATCTCACACAATCCGATGAGTTAGTGTCCCGGAGCTCGGGCGACGTATGCTGTTCTATATTCAAATTGAACGGCAGCGAGAACTCGACCGACGCCATTTTGTTGTCGTCACGGCACCAGCGCCCGAGAAAATGGCCGACGGTAAGGAGCTTAGCGCGGGGAATGTGGCGACCGAAACGTTTTATCAACTTCACTGCGAAATACGTTTCTGGCGATAGGAATTATTAAATATGATTTGTAGCTTATTTTTCTTTTAAACGTTACGAGAAAATAGTGTTTATGGACTCTGTTTGCATATTAGAAGATTATAAACTTCTTTAGGAGATATCTGCTTTCGTTTTGTGTTTGATATCATGTAGCATTTTTGAAAAGAAACATGTAACGCCAGCAACTTTCGTGTGCTACCGTTACATAAATTACTTGTTCGAAGCAAAAGTAGTACTTACCTAACATTAAATCCTAAAATATGGAAACTAATCGTCAGTAACAAAACAACTAACGTAACGATTAAAACAAATTGCGGCTTTATGGCAAAGTAAAAAGCGAAACAGGTGTCGAAAACAAAAACCGTCATGGGAGGGAGGGCAATATGAATCGCAGGACATTATTAGCTGAGCAAACACAACGGTGGAGGGATCTCGGATTGACTGTTCACTCGACCCTTCAGTGTTCTCGTTAATGTCAGAGCATTGCATGCAGATGAACATAAAAATAAAAATGTTTTCAGGCAACGCATAACAAAAATCCTCCTACATCAATTTTGTACATTTTATAATATAGGCAGGCTCCATTGCGACGCGCACTCTGGCGGGTGGCTTCTTAGACGCTTTTATGCGTTGCGATGCGGCTGCAGTATGCGTTAGCCGAAGACCTATGGTTATTAAACTTATCTGATGTTTATATTTTTTTTCAATGCTGAGTCTCTGTAGCATAATTGGTTAGTGCATAGGGTCGGCAAGGATCGAATCCACTACATGAGACTAGTTGTTTCTTTCTAGTATATTTTCTTGTTTAACGTTTATTTGATGTTTGACTGCCGTCACTAAAAATATAATGTAATAAAATGTAGGCTTTTTAAATAATTCTTCTTTTGGAACTTATTTGGTTGAGGTTTTTGGTGATCTCATATTCAAAGTCAGATAAAATTTTTATAAAAGAGCCAAATCTGTTTTAAGAATTTAAGTGGTATAAGTACTTTTTGTGTGTCCAATACTTTATCATTAACGGGAGCTCCAAGTGTAGTACAGAAGTGGTTTTGTTTAAATACAGAGGGTGTGTTAGGGTTGCAATTTACCGTTGATGAAATACTCTAAAAATATAATCAGTAACAATATGTAGTTGTTTTAATATAAAAAAATACATATAATTCAGCATGTACCACAATATACCGAATGATAAGCACTTTTGATATAAACTAACATTTCTAGGCTTTGTAAAGGAGGTCTTTATAGTATAATGCAGGCTATGAAAAAATTAAGTTAGGTACTAAAATCTTCATATTATATCCTTTATGTGACGTAAGTTATTATTAAACAAAGTCTATTCAAAACACTTATAAATCAATTATGCGTAGACGACAGCCCTACTGAATTGTTTGACATGACAATGGGTCGGTTCAAATAGTTATCTATTTAAACCGGGATTAGCACTCGATAAACCATGATTAATAGATGCGCGGACGGACGGTATGGTTCGCAAAAAATATTTGTTATGTTTCTTGTAATGGTGCTAGATCATTTGGAATTATGGGAAGAACGTAGGGTTGGGCGTATTGAATTAATGAATGAATAATATCGACGGGTTCCGGGCTATTTGTTTGAAGCGCCATTTTTTCAACTTTACAGGAGAGCGATTTTTCGGGAACAAAAAATCATAACTTGTAAATTATCAATATTTTAACAAAAAAGAAGCTTACACTAATTTTTGTATTAAAGTCCGCATAATTTAATAAAGTTTGTTTTTTTTAAATGCTTTTATTACTAGAAATAAATGTCGCTTAATTCAAAATGGACTAAACTCAAAAACAGACTAAATGATTCAAGCGATCTTTATTGCTAATAATTGGTTCAGGAAAAACGATTTAAGTGAGCACAGGATTTTTTTCAATGTCAGGCTAAATGTATCAACCAGCGGTCTTATTGTAATAAAGAATCAGGCTCTTTAGCTCATGTGTCTGAAGTATCAAAAAGTAGCTGGAGATCAAAACGATTCATGTCGCAGATGTTCATAAAAGTGAGTTGTTTTAAATGACATTTAAATAGTTTGTTTACTAAAAATTGTCGGTTAAGGCATCATTATTTTATTGTGTTTTGAAATCTGTCATAATGAAATGTTTTGAATAGGGTGAAAAATAAAATAATTATAAATTAAAGTAGTTTTATTTTTTATACCATTTATGTGTCAAATTAGCATAAGTTCACTTATGCACATAAAGTATAGTTTTTACTATGCTAAAACAGTATTTTATTTAACATTCAACAGTCTATTAGGATTAGGAACAATTATTAACCCGGTGAGCGCACAGTTACGGTCTATGTGCTCGCATAATCAAATTTTTGTAATAAGTTTAAACCAACCACTTTTATTCCCTCTCCTCCACTTAATTTTTTTTTTCGTAATAACTGGGCAGGCATTTGACCACCATCGTGCTTAACAAACAGGATGTGGTCTAAGGTGTTGCATGCTTGCCCAAGAAATGCCTATTCACTCTCGCCTTGAAGAGGCCAAGGTTGTAGGAATCGGGGAACACATGAGCAGGCAGCGCATTCCATTCTTTAGCGGTTCGCATAAGAAATGTGTCAGCGAAGCACTTGGTACGCTTTGTATAAAAGGAGCAGCTGATTCGGAGAGAAGTATCGCCTAGCCTTAGAGAGGACGCCCAGTTTCTTTGCAACACACTTCGCAATGGAGTCAATGTACTCTCCAAAGTTCAGGTTGGAAGACAGGTTCAGGCCAAGAAGTTGCAGATTTTCGGTTATCGGCAAGGATACACCCTGGAAAGTCGGAGTCAGTTGGAGGGGACTCCGTTTAGCAGTGAAGCCTGTGTTTTAGTGACAAGATTGACGTTGCTCCAATCTGAGACGGCCTGAAGTGCCAGATTCGTATGCTCGACAAGGGACTCTCAACAAGACTGGATTTCATCACCGGTAGCCTTTGCAGTTGAGAAATATCTGCTGTTTAAAGTGGTGTTATCTGCATACCCAATGGTATCAGAGACCAGCCAGTCGTTAATGTGCAGAAGGAACAGTGTCGCAGACAAGACAGATCCTTGGGGGACACCTGCATCAATTTCTTTAAGGTTGGATGTTTGACCATCCACGACAACTCGGATCGAGTGATTGCTAAGGAAGTCAGCAATCCAAGTGCAAAGGCCACCAGAGATACCGTATGAGGGAAGCTTAGCAATTAGGCTGTCATGCCAGACCCTGTCAAAGGCATTGGATATGTCAAGCGATACGGCTTCACTCCAAAGATGGGTGGCATACACGAGAAGATCTCCAGTCGAACGACCTCGACGAAAACCAAACTGGCGATCACTGAGGAGGTCGTTGCCTTCAAGGTATGCCAAAAGACGGATTTTAAGTACACGTTCCATAGTCTTGCAGAGTATGGACGTGACTGAAATTGGCCTGTAGTTAGAAGGGTCGGCACGACTGCCCCTTTTTGGGCACAGGCTGCACATTTGCAAGCTCCCACGATTGCGGTACTTGTCCAGTCTTAAGTGAGGGTGATTCTTCATCTTCCACATCAGTGTCTATTAGTACAGACTTTCGGGATTACGTTTGCAGATTATTTAGCTGCAAACACAACTCGGGTGATCAGATCGCCTCTTAAACACGTGGTATATTTTTTCTGCGCACCGAACACGTCCTCACTCGGTCACGTTTTTGGATGACTGAAGGGCCCTCCGCGTGTGACGCAATATAGATATTGTCGCAGTTCAAAGGCGCCGGCCTCGAAAATGCGTTGTTTTAACTTACATACACCAAAATATTCATACAAAATTATGACTGTTTTAATAAACATAGCTCTCATAATTTCATAATGGGAAAAATGTTTCAACTTACACAAATCACAGACTTAGTTTGTCGGATGCGACATAGTTTAAATAAATCAGATAAGAAAAAACAGTTTAACCGACATGCAAGACAATGTGGATTGAAGATTAAAATGTTTTAAACGCCTATCATTGTTGAAATCAGATGCAGCGTAATTGTTTTAAGCGACATCGACTATTGATTGCAAATGCAAGCTTAATGTTATAAGCGACATTCCTGTATGTTTTTGAGTTCAGGCGAAACGCTTTAACCATTGCCACGTATAAAATGTAAAGACAGGAAAAATGATTCAAATGTCTCATGTTGTCAAATACAATGAAAAGAAAAAAAGCTTAAATACAAATTTGTAAAAAAATTACTGTATGAAGTCCATTATGTTTGGAAATGAACAAAAATTATGTCGCATCAAACAAAGCAAATTCCAACTGGCCCCAAATTTTTCATTGTATCAAGCGCCAAACAAGTGCTCAGATCGCCACGAAATCGAGCTCAAAAGACGCAGAAAAATCCGCTGATTCCGGATATGTATATAACTTAATATCGGCCAGGATGTCGCTTAATACAAATAGCCCGGAACCCGTCGATATGATAATACAATGCAAAACAGTGTTTGAAATATAAAAAATAAATTACGAATAAAAAATAATTACTAATAGAATGTGATCACATTAGCTCCTTCAAATCGAAATTAAAGGAACACGTCCGTACTTTATTACTTAGTTTCTTAAAAGTAGTATGTTCTGTTAAAACTAATTGCCTGACTTCATATTTTTTCTTTACTCTAGTTTAATTTCTTACATTATTTTGTTTGGTGCCATAGCGCCAGTGGCATGTTAGCATTAAGTATTTAAGTATCTTTTGTATCTCATTGTTAAAAAAAAACTATAATATTTACGTATAAGAATAAAAGTTTTCAAACCTTAACCTAAATATAATTAAGTAGGTATATAATTTTATCAGTGAGGGTATTTTTTTCACGTATGTATTTATTATTTCATGGGTTAACAGGTTCACAGTCCAAGCCAAATCGTAGGATATGACCCCCAAGTCCAAAAACCTTTATTTTGGTTTTATTTTTTAATCCGCACTTTTATATGAAAAACGACTGATGTTCTTTTCTGGTACGAGTAGCTTATAGTATATATATATATATATATATATATATATATATATATATATATATATAAATTTGAATCAATGGAAAAATAAAAGAAAATGTGATTGTTTTATCCGATCTGTACCAGCACGTAGTATGACAAGAACCTACGGCGCAATCTTATGCAGGTAGACCATGTGTGACCATAGTAAACCACCTGACGACAGGAAACCACCGTTAAATTATCATTCTACATGCATGTCAATACATTTTTTTTTATTTATAATGTAATGGAATATGTAATTTTTAATAATGTACTTTTGCCTTTTTGTAATTTTTTTGTATGTCATATTTTATTTAAATTTTAATTGTTGTGAAATTGTGAATGATAAATGCGATGATACGAGTATATGAAATAAATATATTTTATTTTATTTTTATTTTTTATAAATTCACTAATCCCTCATAGATCTTGTAGGGCAAGTGCTACAGAGTGCAACTATAATTAAATTGTATTTCATCACTTTTTCACGTTTCCCAATACATTATTTGATTCGGAAAGCTCCAAGGGTGTTTTAAACTTTTTTCTGCTATCGGTGCGCCCCTCTGTAGACGCGGCGTATTCGCGGTGATGCGCGGGAGGTGTCCGCGTGCGGCCAACAGAATGATAGTGCCGCGCGTCCGTAGACGTATATACGTCATATATACGTCTACGGACGTTGACATATGTCAATAGTGCGGATTAACATGTCCACGGCAATTTACGGGTTATTTTTTAAACTGAATGTGGATAAAATATAGTCCTTTTTATGGAAGTAGTAACTATGAAATCTTGCTTGAAGGTTTCTGTACGAGTAATCATACATGTATGTATATCATAAAGTAATAATTATTTAAATTGCAAGCAAGCATTTCTGTTGACCTAAATTATTACTTACGTGTATTGTAATATTACAGCAGTGCAATAAACGCATTCTATCTCCGCGGTCGGTTTATCATTTTAATAGCATTTCCCTTCCGCAAATTAGCAGCATCTTTATCATTTTATCATTAGCATTCAGCATAGTAATCAATGTGTGGTATAGTATCACACAGTTTCATCTACCTAAATATAATTGCTAGAGCTCTTTTATTAAAACAAATTAAGCGTTGTGTCTGCTATCGGTATGGCCCCTCGGTCGGCGCGGCGTATTCACGGCGATGCGCGGAAGGTGTCCGCGTGCGGCGAACAGATAGTACCGCGCGTCCACAAGAGTGCGGATTAACACGTCCGCGGTAATTTACGGCCGGACGGCTTTGTTGCACGCCAAATTAATAAAGCGGATGTGGGAAATATTTTTTTTAAAGAATGGTTTCAAAATAGAAGGATGTTTTCTTGGGTTTAAAATGAAATCATTTCATCATCAGTTTTGTAATCGAGTCATTCTGAAAATGGTTACGTGGAGGTTGTGGAGGGTATAAACGACTATGTGTTTCCATTGCATTTTAGACGAGTAAATAACAAAATTTTTAACAAAACTTTGGAGATAATAAGTTGGATTATATTTTATAGATTTTGAAAAAAAAAACAGACTTCATAATACAAAATATTTTTATTACACATTTTTAGTAAATACCTAATAATAATCAACTTTAGCAAGACTCGAAGAGAAGATGAAAAAACAAAAAATAAATCAAACTTTACATTGCAATTTGGATTATTTGGTATACATTTACAGATCAATCAGTTTTATTTATAGTTCAATCATCAGTTTTAAAAACTAATCAACTTAATCTCTCTTAACGCAGCACATTCTTGGCCTTTTTTAAACTTCGCGCATGTGTGATTCTCGTCTCGCTGCCTGTTTAGCGGTGTATGACGGGAAAAAAACTACACTTGATAAATAATAGGCAGGGTCAAATTGACCCCTCCACATCCTCGCCTGGTTAAGTATCCCAGGATTGTCGAGCTCTTTTTGTCTTCTTCTTCGGGGCCAAAATGTATAACTTTAAAGTCAAAGTAAAATAAAACGGAATATAAGAGTAGCATATATTATCTTAACTTGTAATTAAAATAAATAAATATTTGTATACAATCACACCAATTATCAAGCCCACGTTTAGTTTCATGAAGAACTTGTGTTATAGATACTAGATAACGGATAAACATACGTATATACTTTTTTTGTTATACATACATAATATACATATTAAACACCCAGACCAAGACAAATAGACATTAGAATTTATTTTAAGGTACCTACTTTTGGCGCTTATTTCAGACTTGAATGATTCCCCTATTTTCACACAAACAGATTTAAATTAAACCACTTAACTATACAGATGGCTTAAATTCCAATAACTATGTGTAGAGCCGGGCTAATCTACAGGGTGTCGCCAGGTGTCGGCGCGCATGTGGCTCCCACCGTCTTCATACATAAGCCTTCGCCGGACTGTCTTAATGCGGTATACATGGTGGTTCCAAATATTGGAATGTCGGGTGGTCGAGCTTAAAATTTTTGATTTAAAATCTACCAAATGTTGCGCAGGTGTGTCTGTCAATGTCTTTTTGCAAGATCCGATTATTTGTAAATAATCTAGGCGATTTATAAACTGCCCAATTATTATAAACAGGCCGTAAGATTTGCCATTATCAGATAGTTTTTCGTTTATTTACAAATAATCTCTGCCCAGCGGTCAGTTTACAAACAAACAATTTCGGCAGCGTTTGATTGTGAACGAACCCGTATCAAATGCACTAATCGTGGCACTGTGTACAATATTACCCGTAGTTACCGTTTACGTTTTATTGTACAGGGTCATCTGACTGGTCCATGGAATAGTAGCACGGGCGTTAAATAGGCTCTTGTTCATCAACAAATTCAGAGATATTTAGCACTGGTTGGTCATTTATTTCTTTGCCCGCAGGCTCCGTTTCACTAATTTTCAATGAGTTTTCACTTTGTATGATAAACAACCCAATAAAAACTGGTATTTAGCCCTAAATAGTCCAGAGCACACTGTGCCGTATTTCAACCAATCAACGCACGCATACAGTCAATATAACAAAAAGATACTGATTATTTATAAATCATCGAAAAATCATCCGTTTTATTACAAATCAAATTGACCATTATACAATAATTCGACGGTTTATACTCTCGACTATTTATAAACAATTGGTTCTTGCAAAAAGACGGTGACATATCCGTTAAACTGACCTTAGAAAAGACCCCTTAAGTAATACTTTTTGCGTATGTTGAGTATATCTACGTATTTATATGAAAAAATCATCAACATTTAATTTAATAATCAAACTTTTAAGATCATGTAGTAATGGTGTAAGATTTTAATAATTAGATAAATAATAAACTAAAATAAATATTTCTTACACTCACACCAATTAAACTAGCCCCAAAGTAAGCATTGTAAGGCTTGTGTTTTGGGATACTAGGGTGACGGATAAAAATATATATACTTATACATATATAAGTATTTTTGTGTAGAAATTTATATGTATAAACGTCCATGACTAAGGTACAAATGCTCGTATTCATCATACATACATTTGCCCCTACCAGGATTCGAGCCCAGGACCTCAGAGTAGGCGACACACCATGAAACCGGTGTACGTATCATATAGATTATATTAGATCATAATAGAGGAGTATACTCGTATATTTATTCTTAAATATCTTGTGACATTTATTTTAACATTGAAATACGTTTGTAGACTAACATTTCTTTATTATACTTTTGTCAAATATTCTAATATTTTAAACCTACATTTGTATTTTTTTTTTGTTTGTTCGTTGTAATTTTTATAGACGTGATAACACAAATCGCAAGCTATTGGTGTATTTTCTTCAAATCTTACACATATAAGACATGTAAACAAAACACTCTGTATAGTATCCCATGCATATGCGTTATTCATCTTAAGCCCCCACTACACGGCATCTAATTCAATCTGGGATTACGGAGCACGAACCGCCATAATATTCGACAGGTCACGGGACGCAGGCGCAGTCGGGAAGGTGACCTACTGTCGAATATTGAATATGCAATAGTTTTCGGTTACAATTCGCTATTGAATTTGACAGGATTTTATGAGAGTGTAGAGGAGAAATAATTAGGCCTCTTCTTCTTCTTCTTCTTCTTCATCAGCCTGTTGACGTCCACTGCTGGACATAGGCCTCTCCTAGCTCACGCCTATTGTGGCGTTCATAGGAGGCTATTAGCCTACTGCTACCACGCTGGCCAGACGGGTTGGTAGAGTGTTTGTTTCAAGTTTTCCTTCTCTCGCACAGGTGTTCAATGCGTCGAACCTCTTAGTCGACTCTTATACGACATCCCAGGCATGTAAGGGAGTGGTGACACTTGTATTCTTAGGCCGTCACCACACTAGCTAGCTAGCTAGTTCTAATATGAAAATAAAATTAGGTATCTACTTTAAATATCTTGTTCAAGACGGTGACGGTGGCCAACACCGTAGAAAGGTGAATGTACTAGAAAAAATCTACGTGTCCTCATAGGTCTCTGTAGCATAATTGTTTTTTTTTTTGTTTTTATGAACGACGGGGTGACTCTTAGCCTTCATCATACCTGATGTTAAGTATTGATAAGGCTGAAGATGGAAGCGAGCCTCTCCCGGAATCCTCAATCACTGAGGAACTGGCTATCTTATCTGTAACTGCCGGAACACAACAATGTTGAAAACATTATTATTATGGCGTCAGAGAAATGGTTAGTGCATTGGGCCGGATTCCCAAGGAATTCGGCCGGATTCGGACGAATTGGGCCGGGTTCGAATCCCGTCAGGGCGACATGAGACAAGTAGCTTTTTTCTAGTATATTTTCTTGTTTAATATTTTTCACATAAACTACAATATCTTTGTGTTTAGTCCTAAATGTGTTTAGTGAGGTTGGTGAAAGTCGCCTTTAGTTTTATTCATGAAACAAAACAACTGAACGTGAACTAAATATACGTTAGTCGTCGTCGTCGTCTTCGTCTCAGCCACATAACACCCACTGCTGGGTATAGGCCTCCCCAAAAAGGGGGGGTTTGCTTGGCAGGCGGGTTGGCGATCGCAGTGTGGCCAAGTTTGTAGGAGACGCTGCTGCCCGTTTCCTGAAGGCTGAGTCCTTTAGTCGCCTTTTACGACACCCACGGGATAAGAGGGGGTAGTGCTATTCTAAGCCAACACTACACAGCATATACGTTAGTACCTATGTACAATCGGGGAATTCCCGTTTGACCAGTAGATTTTTTTTGGGAATCGTTTTCTCGTAAAGTACTAAAGTTAAAGAAATAATTTATTATTCAATTGAAATACCTCTTAATGGTCTATTATTTGTGTTGGAAATATTTTTATAAACAAAGCTCCCTGAAAAAAAACTTTTTATAAATAAAATGAAAACCGAAAAAATAAACCTTTTGGAGTCGGTGCCAGCCAAAGCATTCTACTTTGCGGTCCTACTATTTTATTTTTCTTGCCTTGGCTTGCACCGACTCCAAAAGGTTTATTTTTTGTTTTTTAGTGTTTTGAAGTCGGTTTTAATTTTTTTTTTATAAAAAGTTTTTATTTCACAGTTTTTAAAGAAAGATAATATCATGTCATCCAAGTAACAAATATGAAATAAAATATATAAAAATGCTCAAAACATAAAAAGTACTGGGTCAAACTAAACCAAATTTTTATGGGACCAATTGGCAACTATTCTGCATCGAACAAAAGAAGAATCACGGAAATCGGTTAAAAAATCTCGGCGTAATCGGTGTACCTACATAAAAAATATATATATATATCCGAATTGAGAACCTCCTCATTTTTTGAAGTCGGTTAAAAACTCTACTGGTCAACCGGGAAGTTCCCCGACTGTACCTAATTGAAAAGAGGTAAAAATGTATGGACTGCTTCTGTGTTCAGAGTTTTAATGTAGCATAAGTAGGTAGTCACTAAGACTAATGTACATTCATAATTTAATTTAAAAATACACATTTGTTCAAACTGCCATTATTCACAGTAACTTACCATAACACCCCCAAACCATCATAGCCGATCCGAATAACCATCTATTCGGTGAAGTCTGTCGGCTTAATCGATACGAAATCGAATTAAAACCGATGCCGATTCAATCGCCAGTATCGAGAGATGCAATCGAGCGTAGCATAATGGCAAGATTATGCGGATGTTTTAAACAACTGTTTAAAGTTGCCGCCATGTTTTCAAATCAGTTTATGGAGGATGGGAAATCTTATAACTTGATACTAATATTAGAAACGCGAAAATTTGTGAGTATGTTTGAATGTTTGCTACTCTTTCACGCAAACACTACTAAAAAATTTAGCACACAGATAGAAGATTTTAACATAGGATACTTTTTATCCCGATATTCCCACGGGAACGGGAACCACGCGGGTGAACCTGCCGGCGGCCGCTAGTCTTATTTATATTTTTCTCTATGAAAAAGTACGGAGACATTTGTAAGTACACAAAATATTAGTTAAAACAAGTTTACAAGAGTCAAGAAGAAGAGGAGAAGGACTGAACATTTATTTCCAAGAAATATTATTTTTCTTTAAGTATCTTGAACTATTATTAGAAGTCATTTCCTTACACATTTTGTCATAATTTATAGTTACTTACATATTACCTTATCTCCCCATCAGTATGTATGTACTCGTATTAAAATTATAATTACTCTTTTTCGTTTATTTTCTTTTTTTTGCACCAGTTCCCCAGTTTCCTATTAAATTTAGATATATTTTACCCAAGGTTGCCTGGAAGAGATTGCTAAGTAGCAATAAGGCCGCCTATTGTATGTCTACATTTTTTATTATTATTATTATTATAACTTTTATTATACCTATTATATAATAACTCAGTGTCTTGAATGGGTTTGTAGTTCATCTAAATCTAGCCTGAGAGAGCTTGTGTAAATTGTAATTCTACTTAACAGGGTCAACATTTTAGAAGCAGAATAGCTTGTTGTTGTCTCAGCCACATAACACACTGCTGAATCTATATCGTATATCTATATCGGATCTATATCGATCTGTATCGAGATCTCCACAACGATCGGTCCTGCGCTGTCCGAATCCAGCGGCTTCCCGCGACCTTCACCCCTAAATTTAACTTATTTTATACTTAATACCCTAGAGACAGGTGGAAAATACAAACACAAAGATTGATTAATATAAAGTTATTTTCACCTCACACGCTCGGAAGAAGAGGTTTTGTCATTAAGTTTCATCGTTGAAAATCGTTTTTTGCGGCATAGCGCGGTAAAGTACTTTTTTTTAATTTAATACCTGAAAACGTCGCACTATTGACTATTTTGTTACATTTTATTCTTATTTTAAATAGCTTTGAATTAATTATAATACTCCGTTTTCGTTTATTATATTATTTTAGTTCATTGAATCATAAAAACAATAACAATAAGAAGAAACTATTTGTTATGAGAACTTTATAATAGGCTGGGTGAGATTTCACAACCTATGATTGGATTCGGAACGTGTCATAAATCTTTATTTTTAAATTGTCTTTGTCTTGTACCTCATGTCAGTGTCAACATTTACGGAATCGTTTTTATTCTTATTAATAAGTAATATATTCCTACTTTAAATAACTTTGAATTACCTAAAATACTCCCTTTTTATTTTTTTATTTTTATATCGTTGAAACAACGAGAATAAGGTATATTTAGATTAAACTTTTTTAAGATTTTTTTACCGGAAGTTGACCGCGGAAACAATCGACCGAGGTAACTCGCCGCTAAATAACCAACTTTCCAGCCTTGCATAACAAATAACTATTGTTCGTCTACATGCCTCATGTTCAATTTGAAAGATATTAAAGAGCAAACTGTACGGATAGATAATGTTGCCACTGCCCACATTAGGTTAAGTCATTAATTTAGAGCGGCAACACTTAACCATGAGACTTATTTGTTCCGAATCAAATACAATCCCTTTGCAAAAATAAATCATACAAATAAAAGACTATCGTTTCAAAACGCATGCCACTAAGCGCGATCGAATCTAACAAAACATAAATTTAAATTTAGAATCGCACACCCTTTGAATGCTCCCCTTGTGTATTTCAAAAATCATCAGGCAGATCTAGCAACACCGTTTTTAAAACGCCTTTATTGTTTCACGAATAAGGTTGATTTTGAAATGATTTCGAACTGCGAACCGAATTACAGCGCTTTAGAAAAAGAAGCGTTTTTAATAACGGTGTTCGCTTTAAGCGCTGTTTTTGCGAAAAAGAGTTTAATAGAATTGGGCATATCTTACTAATGGAACGAGTCGTAATGAAATAAGGTACTGCCGCTCGTAACGGCGAATGTCCCGGGAGATTTATTAAAAAATGCGCGATTTTCCAATATGCGAACGTTTGTTTGAGTCCTTTTAATTTTTTTTTCGAGCGTTTTTCATATTTTATCGTTTTATGAGATTGGAATTTTTAATTGATCGTTTTAGAACTACTGCAAACTATAACTTTTTTGAACCAATTTTGAACACATTCCGCCTATTTTATGACTTTAGAAAGTAAATTATTATACTAGTTAGTTTTGAATAAATACTAACGCGAAAAACCCAAAGTCAGATTTTAAGTTGTCCTCAAATGCTTGTTTTCAGAACTTTTACTACGACAACACCACAGCTATCCAAACTTCTGTAACCTTTCTAAAAGGAAAAATAATAAAATTTATTATATTCGCGAAAAAACCTTCTGAAACAATTAAGCGACTTATAAAAATACCTCGAGCGAATTATCTTAATCAGTTTCCATATACCAACTGTCAAGATCCAGAAAAAGTGGATGCCTTATCTGCCATCTCCCCACTAACAAAGGGGGAGGTATTTAGCATAATGAGTGACACTCTGGAAGACAGGGATGGGTGGTTTAAGCTTCGTCTGGGTAGGAAAGAGAAGGAGCTAGGTTTTGTAGGAACAATATCCCAATCTTGTTTCTAGGCCATTTCCTTTAATTAGCGCCGGCTGAAGTCGTTTTATCTCGGCCATTATGTAGATAGTGCTTCAGGATTCAAGGTTTGTTCTGTTAGCTGGTGAAGGGTTGGTTATTTATGATGTTGTGCGTACATTAATTCGTCATTTGCTAGCAAGACACCGGTGTTCAGAGAACAATAGATTGGAATATCTATTAAGTCTCGTAGCTCGGGTCATAGCAATGATGGGTGGGTGAAAACAAAATACGGACGATTGACGTGGCAATCAGCTGGGGCTAAAGCATGCGTCGAAACCAAAAATTCAAATTTGTATTTTAAGAGTTTTTTTTTGCGTTCTGAATTTCAACGACAATTTCGAGAATCAATCTGACGTTGACAAAATAACGCTGGCTCAGAAAAAAAGTAGGAGTGTTGTGATTTTAATGTTTTTTTCTTTTCTTTTTTTAACCATCTACAGTTGCGTGAACGTCAAAAGTTTTTATTAGACATTTTTACGGCACTATACCAAGCGAAATAGCGCGTAAAATAGTGGTCCCAGTTTAAATATAATGAATACGTCACTTTTCTCGTTTATGTATGATATTTTTCAGTTTTTCTTTGCACTTTTATAATTGTCCTGTAATATCGTTTTTGGCACAATTTCGTATTGTATAACTCTGGAAGAGGGCGCTGATTTTCTGAGATACAGGTATTTTTATACCTAATTCAGGAATCGGAGACTTCATGATATCATTGTAACTACTTTTTGTCAATAAAGTTATTATTATTATAAATATGATATCCGGAATTCAACCACAATATTAGTTTATTCTGTTAACTTGTTTAAGCCCATAAAGTTGACTATTAATTTTTCAAGTCGATACTTTATATTTACAACAAGAAACAAAAGTCATCACCCATAAGCTGTTCAAAACAAAAACAGATAAACATTACAGAACCGCGAGGAATTCCTATTTAAACAAAACGCGTTATTCCGACCATTACAGGGTTAACCAACAATGTTTCCATTGAATTAACCCTTCAGGCGGGGTCGTAAAGACCGGGGGTCGCGGTTGGGACTCAAATTGAGACGTTTAACAACAAGCGGCAGAGCTAATGTTTTACAAGAGATATTATTGTTTAAGAAACATTTTTTTTGTATTTTTCTTTACTTGTAGTTTTGGTTTCCGATTGCGGACATTGCAAATCGTAGCTATCTTTAACGCAAAGTATATGATAGCTTGAAATAAATCAATAACATCGACATAGAGACTATACAAACAAAATAGAATAGTTATAGAAAGGTCCCGCTCTCGCCAGTATAGCGCCTTGTGATGTGTTGGTCTCTCTGCTGTGGCAGTTGGGCACCGACCTGCACCTTACGTAAGGGTTATGAATTATTAAATTTTATTATATACAGAAAACAAAGCCATATAACCATCTATACATATAAGTTCTTAGTTCTAACACTGTGGTCACATTATATGCGACGATAAACAGCATTTTCATTCAAAGCAGTTTCAGCCAAATACTACATTAATATTCAATATTTAAGATATAATTAGGAAAATATATTGCACAAAATATAGTCACATCTATGGTAAATACTTATATCCTAACCTGTCATAACAGTCCTCAAAATCAAATGATAGCACTATTGTATACAAGTAAATCAAATGATCAGCCTTAAATTCCTATAATGCTACGAGTATGTGTACAAGGTATAAACCTATCACATACAATATAACAATCGTAAGTATGATAAAAAAAAACAAAAAATTTTATCTTTGATACGAACTTAATATTTGACAAGTAGATTCTCATTTAACTTGGTTCTACGAAAAACTTAAAACGTTCGTTATCATTTCTTCTCACCAAACAGCTAAAAAACGACTGCCAAAAATCTAGAATTAGATAACTCGCTTCTATCAATATGCTCTTCCAGTTGGCAGAGTTTTTCTAGACGCAGTCTTGGCTTCGCTGCCGGGGGAAAATCAACAAAAAATAGTTGATAAATCACTGGGGCAGTCTGGGCCTCTCCGACCCCGGAATATTCAATGAGTTCCCCTCGTTTGAGGGTTATTTTATTATTTCTCTTGTAGTAAGCTGATCTGATTGTAATTGTTCGATGTTTTTGACTGAAGGAAGTAATATAAAACTTGAAATCCTTAAAAGGCCTCTATTAACGATTCTCTATTGACGACATGTTTGGCGCAGGGGTACTAACCCCACCTTCTGCGCCAGAGATCCCGGGTTCGATCCCCGGACAAGACAAATATTTGTGTGCATGAACAGTCTATTTGTCTTGGTCTGGATGTTTAACATGTATATTATGTATGTATTTACAACAAAAAAAAGTATATAAGTATGTTTATCCGTTATCTAGTATCCATAACACAAGTTCTTCATGATACTTAACGTGGGCTAGATAATTAGTGTGATTGTTTGGAAATATTTATTTATTTATTTATTAAGCGGAAGGAAACTAGATTACTATGTATTTTAGTTTTATCATGGCTCCATGTTACATAATTTGACTCTTGTTTTTCATGAACTAAGGGGAGACTCATAGCCTTCATCATACCTGATGTTAATTATTGATATGGGTGAAAATGGAAGCGAGCCTCTCCCGGAATCCTTAATCACTGAGGAACTGGCTATCTTATCTTTAACTGCCGGAACACAACAATGCTGAAAACATTGTTGTTATGGCGTTAGACTTAGATAAGATGGTGGTAGCCAGGCGGTCTTACAACAAGTCCTACCACCAACGAAAACTATTAAAATAGGTGTGTTTAATTTAAGATATTTTAGATTACTAAGAGAAAATCTGATTTCAGTCTAAAAAATATGGGTATTGCTTTTAAATCGAAGGGGTATCGTTTTAAAAAAGAAGGATAGCAAGACTTTATAATACCTACATAGGAATTCCAGTTTATCTGAATGTCGTATCATAATTCAACTATAACTTCTTTTTTTTGACGGTGGCCAACACCGTAGAAAGGTGAATATACTAGAAAAAATCGACGTGTCCTCAAAGGTCTCTGTAGCATTTGGTAAGTGCGTTGGGTCGGATTGCCAAGGATGCGGGTTCGAACCCGTCAGAGCGACATGAGGCAATTTGCTTGTTTCTACTATATTTTTTTGTTTAATATTTATTTCATAATTTAAATCAAAATTTCTTACTCATTACAGTACCTACATACATACCTACACTCTTTCTCCCGCAGCGGTGTTCAAATATAATTTCTATCCACTTGCCATCTATACATATTTCCTTTATTCTCATTATTCACCGATTTCGGGTACTCCCTATACCTACTCATGAAAATCTTCCCCTAATAAAAATTAAATCCAAAAAGGTGGCGATACAAATTCTAAAACCTGTCAACGAAACAAGCGACAAGCGACAACAAACAATGCATTAAAAAATACCGGCTTATTAATTTTCCCGAAACAAAAAACAAAATTTGAAAAAGCACCAACAATTGCAGTAGTTATTCACGCGGAGTTTCCTGGCACAGCGCAGAACGCTTCCTTTCTCCCTTTTATTCTCTAACAAGAACTTTTTCTGTTCATTTGTTTTCCTTTTTTTGTTGAAGCAGGATCTCTTGAACCCATATTTTACGCTCATATTGCCTAGAATGCTCAACTGAATTTGTTTGCGCGGAATCACCGTGGTACGCTGCTTATTCTTTGTAATTATGTAAAATGTTCTTTTTGTTCGGAGTATCTTTTTGGAGATTCCTTTTCTTTGTTGGAAAAAATCTTTTGGAGTGTGGATATACTTTATTATTAATAGTGATAAATGGGACATGGGACCTTTAAAAGTTTACGTCATAAATTATTTATTTTCTAGGCTACAATTTTGACGTGTTGGAAATGACCATCTATATACTTAATTCAGGTTCGCAAAATTTGTGACGATTCGATAGGGACTTTGGCGCGTAGTACGCGGCCGAGTAAGGTATCAAATTAAAGGTACTCGAGTCTATTTGTTCTGAAAACTATAAAATATACAAAATGTTAAACGTGATGATCACAAACTGCAATTAAAAAGTGTCATTATTTTCGCATAATTTGAATTTTTTCGTCGATCGACGAACCCGAGTATCGGGTTGTAACCGCCCTAGTTTATAATAAACTTGGTCTAAAGTGCAATAATATAAAGTCCAAGTATTCCATAACAAAAATAAAGAAAGCTTTTTCGACTTACTTTAGTTTAATTGGTATAATGTAACTGTAACACTATATTGAGATGTATTGTTATTCATTAAGTAATAGAGTTAATTATAAATATTTCGCCGGCAAACTGTTTGGTGAAACTTATGATGAATTTTAAAATTTAATAGCATTGAAAAATGCAAAAATTCAAAAATCATAAAATGTTTGGTGAAAGTTAAGTTTTGTATTTTTTCTATATTTTAAATAAGAAATTAATTGAGAAAAACAAACAGTTACAATCTTCAACAAGTGTTTTCTGTAAAATCAGTGTGCTGCCAAGATACTATACTACTAGCCATTGCATGAGACTTCGTCTGCAACGTAACAGCAAACTTATAACTATAGTAAAAGTATACTTCTGTCGTGCTGTCGTTCATTACGGATAGCAAAACTGCGACGCCCTAAATCTAGGACTTAAACCTTAGGTAATTTTCATTAATGTTCATAAAGTTCATCGGCCATTCTTCGGCTGCGGACGTCAAGCAGTCGAGTTTCCTAAGGCGGCCATAGACAGTACAGTGGGCAGTCTTCTAATATAATTGGTGCAAGGTATGGTCCGGGGCTCCACATTTACACGCTCAGACGAGTTCTTCAGTTCAGTTCGTTTCGGTTGGTTCGCGCGCTCGGCCTGCGAGTTGAGGTTAAGCAACTTCGCAATGGTCGGTTACGGTATGGGTGACCAAAAATTCAATATCTCGAGCTCCTCCATGCTTCGGAAGGTACGTTAAGACGTTGGTCACGGCTGCATTTGCATTCGTTAAACCCACCGATCCGCATTGGGCCCGCGTGATGGGTAATCTCCCAGTCTCCTTATCATAAGAAAGGACAGTTCTCCAGCCGTGGAGACATAAAAAATAGCTGATGACGAGTCCTTCAGTCCCCATTTGAAAAAATCGTGGTTTGGTTTTGGTATACTGTGAGTTACGCTCACTCCCCACCTACTAGCACTCTAAAACACATTCCGTTCAAGTGATAAATATTAAACAAGATAATATACTAGAAAAAAGCAACTAGTCTCATGTCGCCCTGACGGGATCCATTCCGTTCACTAAACTTACGACCTTCTCATGACGTCACAGAAACTGCGCATACGATCCTCGTTGCACCACATATGTCTAAGTGGAGCTCCGTAATTAAAAGCCGTGCTCGTCTGGGGTGACTTAATGCAATTAGAGAATTTTTCGCGACATATGGCTCGGCAAGAGGGGACATGCGGTTTTTTAGATAAAAGCGATGACGCTGTCGATGCGAAACGTGCGCTGATTGCCGATTTATGTGTCCTCCAATCATCGGTAATAGATCGGTAAAGAATCAGTGATGTCTAGAAAAAAAACTTTCTAGAGCAATCGAACAATTGTAATGGGCAATCAAGCGACATTGTTTGTCACACCATAATAACGACGAAGGTTTATTAGAGACAGGTGCTGCATTTTTTTTAATGAAAAATGGGAAGCCTTCATCGTTCCTGATGTTAAGTATTGATAAGGCTGAAGACGGAAGCGCGCCTCTCCAGAAATTCCCAACCACCTGAGGAACTGGCTATTTTATCTCTAACTGTCCGAACACAACAATGCTGACTTATAAAAATAAAAATTAGCTATTAAATAAAGTAATATTTCGCTACTTTAAAAATTCCAGTGGAATATCAATGAGGCAAAAAAACATTTAAACTTCATAGCGAAGGATAAAGGTCATTTGCAGTGTAATTTCAAAGGAGTTGATGATGAAACTTTGTATGAGGGTCTGGATTACGAAGACGGTATATTCCTTAGTATACTTTATATGGCACTAGCTTCATTGCGTTGTGTTTCATGTTCTTGTCTTCTTCTTCATACTTCAATACAATTAAAGCCACCTCTGTGGTCTAGCGGTACAACCACCGATATCAGACCTAGGAATCCCGGGTTTGACTCCCAGCGGGGATACATATAGCATTTGGTTTGGTTGGTGGTAGGACTTGTTCTAAGTCCGTCTGGCTAGTTACCACCATTTTATCTAAGTCTGACGCCATAACAAAAAATTTTTCAGCATTGTTGTGTTCCGGCAGTTAGAGATAAGACAGCCCGTTCCTCAGTTTTTTGGGGATTCCGGAAGAGGCTCGCTTCCATTTTCAGCCTTATCAATACTTAACATCAGGTATGATGAAGGCTAAGAGTCTCACCGTCGTTCATAAAAAATATATATATTTTCCAAGTCAATATTGCCAATCGAATAACTATTGAAGAACTTAAGTGGACTCCCGTTTCATTAGCAGGGGGCCATAGTCCCTGGAGGGTGCCTTAAGCCCAAAAGCACATATGGCATGTTAATACTCTACGTATTTGTATGGACCCTTTTTGCTATTGACTGTTTAAAATGTGGCCTGGAAGCGGTTAAAAAAGTAATCTATGAAACGATCGCGTATGATAACTTGTAGTTTTTTTAACAGATTGGAAATGACAGGGCCTTGGTCATAAAAGGAGTCGAACATTATCTAAAACAAATAACATTGTCTACAGAGAATTTCCATTATAGTTATATAGTCTGCAAATCAATAATTTAACGATTGACAGTTATTTGGAAAAAAAAAATATACGTGTGGCACTCGGGGACTGCCGCGGTAAATGCATAGCATTTTTTATTATAGATTTTGGTTGCTTAGTTACAATTGTGAATAACAAAATTGTCAATGATGAAAAAAATAATTTAAATAATATAATAATTATATACTTAATATATTTTTTTTTAAATCTGGTACCGCATTTTTTCCAGTTGTCGCGAAAAAAATGCGGTACCAGATTTTAAAAAGAAATTATATTTTCTTATGATCACGAATTAAAATCTATGACACGGAGTGGGGGGTGTTAGGTTCTTTTGTTACGAAATTTCTTGATTCGGTCGCCGCGCTCAAAGCCCGCGATAAAAGCTATGCAATAGCTTAAAAACAGAGTGAAAACACAGAAGTATGCGCTAGAAACACACAATGTATATTTTAAACTGTTGTTTTTCGAAAATAGATTGACTGATGGAGGCAGTTCACTCTTAAAAAAGTTCATAATTAGAAAAAGAAGAATTTCAATGTTTGCACGGTAATGCGTTCTTTATACTGCAATAACTCAAAACTAGATATTTATATTATTCTAAGCACAACACGAGAAATGTAGGGGAGCCCTATGGCCCGCAATGGACCTTATACGATGTAGCAGCGGAGATGATACCCGACACATCAAAGTAGAGTACTTATATTACACTACATTTGTATGACTGTCTGTGGGGACTACGCAGTGCCATTACAATGATCAGATGGAAAGGACCACCGTCACATATGTTGTACGATTGTGTAAACAGGGAGATACTGGTCTTGATAGTTATTATAACTTATTCTACTTACAGATGGATGGATCCATTAGAATTATTATTGTACTGAATATAAAGATATAGCTATCTTTATGTTCGTATTTATAATTACAGCGGTTTTTTATTTTAATTAAAATGATGTGTTAAATAGTATTAATTGTAGTACCTGGTAATGTGTTACTCAATATAATATGCTTTATTGATTAATAAATATTTCCATACAATCACACCAATTATCTAGCCCATGTTAAGTATCATGAAGAACTTGTGTTATGGATACTAGATAACGGATAAACATACTTATATACTATTTTTTTGTAAATACATACATAATATACATATTAAACACCCAGACCAAGACAAATAGACATGTTCATGCACACAAATATTTATCTTGTCCGGGGATTGAACCCGGGACCTCTGGCGCAGAAGGTGGGGTTAGTACCCCTGCGCCAAACAGGTCGTCAAATTCGTCGCTTAAGTAAACTCAACTACAACAAAATCTTTAAACAATAGTTATTTAAAACTTACAGTTAGATACGGCTAAATCCATTAATTGGCATCTCTTACGCACATAAAGTTTTTATTCGTATTTCGTTAATGTTTACTCGTACAGAAAAACACTTAAAAACATGTTCTTATCACAAACATAATACGAATGACAAAGTCTCCAATTGCTTATTCACAAATATACTATAATGATAGTAACGGTCATTAACAACAAATCATTACCATTCCGTCAATTGATCCACCGGCTTCATAGGTCACATATCCCAATACAATTCTCTTGAAAACGCATTTAACGCGTCCCATATGGTAATGGTACCCTGCCATGGGGGTACATTGTCCAACGCGGCTTTTACACCATATGGTCTAAAATTCACAAACAAGTGCGTTCCATCCAGCTTTAATACTAACGATTATGCGTCTGCACAGACCATAACTTTCAACACCAATGAATTTCAAACCCCAATAGCTATAGCCAAGGTTGAATTTTCTCTAACTGCCAATATAAATTTCAACTACCGTCCGCATTACACAAATAACGACGTTAACAATAAAGTAATAAGTGCCATTTCCAATAAATCAGATGGAATGGAAGCAGAAAGTACCAGTGCAAGTTTTAAACGCGACAAAACTACACTAAACGAATTCGTCGATTTGAAACTATCTGTACCAGAAAACAACTCTATTGGTTTTAGGAATAAAGTTGAATTTGATGTAGCTGGTGTTTTGAATGTGATTTCGGCAATTAATAGGGTGACTGTTCACAAGAACAAACTATTGAAAGTATAAAGGGGATGATTATAGTCCACGCTGAGTTGTATTATGGGCTATTGTTGGAATTGGGTCTCCATATGGTAGGCCAGTATTACTTCAAATCGGGGTGGAATCAGATAAACATATTTTAATATCATTTCGTGTGCAGGTGTCCTATTATTCATGGGCTCACTTGTGTCATCCTTTGTTATGGAAAGTTGATAGGAAACCAATGTTTATTAAATGTCTGCCAAAAACCACATGGTTAAAAGACTAAACATTATGATAAGGTATTTCAATACTTTGTGATTTATTATTTTCTGACATTATTTCTTTCATTATTTTTTGCTACTTTTTATTTGCTAATATTGTTATTGCTGATATAGTTACAAAAGATGGATCCTAGACTTAATCAAAAGTAATTTAATATAGTCTAGGATCCATAAGTGCTTTTCAACTTATTTTTTTATTTTATAAGCATATAAAAATTCTTGAAGCTGGTTAATTTCTCTAATATATCAGGATAGTGTGCGTATGTTCGCATACCTAGTCAGTATGTTTTTACCTATCAACGCACCACGTCACATCATTCTGATTGCGTATACAAGTGACGCCGCTAGATGGCGCTGTATAGAATACGTCGCAGCCTGAGCGGCGGTGTTAAGATTGTTATCGGATTCATGACATGGCTTTGGTACATTTGTAGCAGTATCGCTTCTCGGCCTTTTGGCTAAGATCAAAGTGTAGTATCTGTTCTTTTCAGCTTAATATCTGAAAGTTCCCTCACTGAGGGACCAGTATATTAAACTGATTTTTGTAACTCGACGGGATGTTCGGGGCTCGCTCCACTCCCGTCACGGGTCGGCCCGGCATTGCAGTGCCGCCGGGATCGGCCCACTTAATACCGAAAAGGTGAAACAATGCAATTAAATATGCAGCCAGGGGAAGGTTTACTCTTGGTGGAATCGAGTCCATATCAAGATCGAAATAATGTGAAAACGGTACACATAGCAACCGTTCACAAAGTACCAAAATAACAGAATTTTGACGTTGATTCGATTCATACTAATATGAACTCGATTCCATCCAGAGTAAGGGGGTTCTCTAATTTGCCCATTTAACCCATTGTTTAATCTTTCTTGTCTTGAGTTGAGGATAGTTAATTTATTAATCGGATTTGAAATCCACACGCTATTTTTTTGTCCACAAGCTGTTCCTATTTTTAGTAGTCTGATCATTATATTTATCATTGGCCTCCGCGTTGCTACAACTTGACACCGGCCTAATACATTTAGCTCTGGACTATTTTACTTTGCCTAAAAGGGCACAGTCTACTGTGAGTCTCCATAGCAACCGAGTCGGTTGGTTGGAGAAAAATGTCAAAATTTGTGGTCACATTTTTTGACCCGTTGTTTGTTTAAAGCGCAGTATCTAGTTTAATATAATGAGATAACAAACAAATGTTCAAGTTTATTATGCAATGTTTGCAGTTCTCGTGTAGTAAAATTGTCCCTAGTTTCCACAGCTTGCTTCATAAAATACCAACAAAGATGTAATATGTTACAATGCCAAATGCATGGATGTGATACTAACATAAAACATAATTATTGTAAATTGTGTAAAAGGATAATATTCTAATAACTGAGTACGAGTAAATTTTTCTTTGATATTAAATATATTTCAAGATTGTAGATTTGTGTTTGGCAACAACATGTTCCATTGTAAATGTTGTTGTTTCTGTTAAAGCTGATAAGTTTCTTGCAGCTGTTCTTCTTATCAGTTAAAAAATGTCCTGAATGGCTGGTAGGGAAAAAAGTGTTGGACTGTTCGCAAGTAGGTATTTATCTATAAGTCTATTTGAATAAAAACCTTTGACTTTGACTTTGAATGTATGTTACAATCATCAAAACTGCCTAGCAATGGACTTGTTACTCAAGTCAGAATAAGACGCCAGCCAAGTCCGAACAGTAGACCAGATAAGATTTAAATCAGTGTTAAATCTTTTTGAAATCGTTTGTGGAAACTTAATTGGATCAAGTAAGGGTCAGTGTAAATTCCAATGCTTTATTTTTAAATACACATATTTCAATTATAATAAACACAACACAATTTTACTTCGTCACAACTCAACAAGGTACCTAGTGACTCTTCCAATCACGTCAATTCTCAAGGTGCGACCGATCCAATCTAAAAGTATATTAGCTGGGACTAATCTGTCCCCGGGACAGTCAGGGACAGTCGGGAGTCCCGGGACGATGTCCAATCAAAGTTGCAGATGTGCCCCCGGCCGGCCATCGCTCACGGTCATGACATGAGTATTGTGTAGCCTATCGATGTTTGATAAAAGATGGAATTAATCAATTCATAAGTATTACTAAAACTGAACTCCTGAACACAGGAGAACGATAAAAACACACTTATAAATAATACTGTATTGGTATAACGACCTTTAATACGGAACGTGTGATATACGAATTTTGATTAATTGAACTTTTCATTTAAAACTTACACGGCCTTAATCTTCCTTTTAACCAATAAAAGAGACAGCATCAGATTAACTCCTAGGTGTAACTTACTCCACGTTTATTAATACGGCTGACAATGTTTGAATACTGATCTATATACTTAATTCAGGTTCGCAAAATTTGTGACGACTCGATAGGGACTTTGGCGCGTAGTACGCGGCCGAGTAAGGTATCAAATTAAAGGTACTCGAGTCTATTTGTTCCGAGAACTATAAAATATACAAATTGTTAAACGTGATGATCACAAACTGCAATTAAAAAGTGTCATTATTTTCGCATAATTTGGAATTTTTCGTCGATCGACGAACCCGAATATCGGGTTGTTTATATATTATTAGCGTTTTTTTTTTATGAATGACGGTGAGACTCTTAGCCTTCATCATACCCTGATGTTATACCCCATAAGGCTGAAGATGGAGGCGAGCCTTTCCCGGAATCCTCAGCCACTGACGAATAGGCTATCTTATCTCAAACTGCCGGAACACGACAATGCTGAAAACATTATTGTTATGGCGTCAGGCTAAGATGGTGGTACATAATATATAATCTTTCAAGCAGGCGTTTTATTATCGATATCTACTATTAGTTTTCAATAAAAAAATCATGACAAATGAGCATCGTCGTTATTGGCGATAAACACCTTTTAACCTTTAACTAATAAACACCTTATAATGTTGTACTAAAGCTCAAATTCGCAGCACCGACATCAGAAGTAAAAGAAGTCAAACAAAGTATAAAAAGTTGAAGTTCTTATTCCGTTGTGATAAAGTGCATTTTAGCCACATTACCAATTGCTTTCCCCCAGCTTATGGTCACATGTGGTTTTAAGCATTGTCGCGTGCCTCTCGTTACTTATCATCAACTGATAAAAGTTATAAGTTATAAAGCAGCTTTGGTTCAGATTTAGAAAGATTTATTGGAATAATGCTATGCATATTTAGTTTTCTATCTTTGATTTAATTAGCTGAAATAAAATAAAGCTATCAATGGTTTAACAGGCTATTTGACAGGTTTTTAAAATCTATTTTATATTATGTAGTAGAGTTTAAGGAACTCCGTTAAAGTTTTTTTTTTATTCTGGTCATACATACTTATTTAAGTCTCGGTAGCTCAGCGGTTAGAGCATTGGACCGGATTTCCAAAGGTCGCGGGTTCGATTCCCGTCTGAGAATTCACTTGTGGCCGAGTTAATTTTTTCCAATATTTTTCTATTTAAAATTTACCATAGGTATAAAAATAGCATTGAAAAATGCAAAAATTACAAAAATCATAAAACATACTTTTTTGCTGAAAAATATCAAATTACAAATTCAATATTTAAATAGCGTGCCAAAACGCTACTTTGACAACATGGCGCTGCAATGGGGTCGGTGACGTCACTTGCCTGTATTCTGATTTTGGACGATCTGTGGGACATAATTATCATCCACATACGTAGGCAAACGAGGTTTACAATCAGGTGACGTCATCATAAACTCGACGAATCGGAGCGTTTTGTGTCACGTGACAAACTTTAAAAAAAATATTTTTAAATAAATTTATAATTATTTTCAACTAACGTTAACAAATAACCATTTTTAAACTCTTAATTTATACTGATAATAGAATGGGAGTTATACCTACTGCTATAATTCCATTTAATATTTTCCTCCACATCCCAAACCATTCTAATAAAGATCAATGAAAGAGTTACAAAAACAGCCTTACCCTCAAGCAGTGAATCTTCCACCTATCCATCAATCCGTGACGCGAGACGTGACGTCTTATTAAGTGAGGCGACAAATGTTCCCGCGACATCGCAGCATCGACGTGCCGTGATCGATGATGCGTCACCACAAGTTGATTGTGACCGTCAATGTATTGGACGAATGGGACAAGGGAAGTAATGGAATTTAGATGCTGCTACAACATGGAGCTAACCCACTGTAAAGAAAAAGAAGAAAGCAGAAACAAAACGCCTTGCTGCATTTATTTTGCTTCATAATTTACATGAGATGAAAGAATCACTATTAAAACAAAATAGTTATTTAATATGTAGGGCTGGAAAGTTGGTTATTAGCGGTGAGTTACCTCTCGAAAGCGAAGCGAGGATTTCAGAGGTACAAGACGCTAAAAACTTTTCTGCCGAGCGCAACACACAATTTTTCACCTCACAATAGCGAGAAACACTTTATGGTAGTTTCCGCGGTCAACTTCCGGTAAAAAACTCTTTAAGCAAAAAGTTTAATCTAAAAATACCTTATTCTCATTATTTTAACGATATAAAAAACTAAAATAATAGAAAAGGGACTATTATAGTTAATTCAAAGTAATTTAAAGTAGAAATATATTGTTACTTATTAATAACAATAAAACGATTCGGTAAATGTTGACAATGACATGAGGCACGCAGAGACAATTTAAAAATAAAGGTTTATGTCACGTTCCGAAATCCAATCATAGGTTGTGAAATGTCACCCAGCCTAATATAAAATTCTTATAACAAATAGTTTAAACTTATTGTTATTGTTTATATGATTCAATGAACTAAAATAATATAATAAAACCAAAGCAGAGTATTATAATTAATTCTAAGCTATTTAAAATAACATTAAAATGTACCAAAAAAGTCAATAGTGCGATTTGGAACGCATTATGACATATTTTTAGGTATTAAATAAAAAAAAGTACTTTACCGCGCTAGGTCGCAAAAAGCAATTTTCTACGCAGAAACTGAAGTCAAAGTCAAAGTCAAAAGCATTTATTGTGAAACACAGGTAGGTACATTAGGTGGTTGTAAAAAATTATATAAAATGGTTCAGCTGGTTTCTGCCGATGTGACATACAATAACATTTAAATTCAAATACAATGTCAAAGTTTTAAAAAGCCCATTATTTATAGATGAAACATTCATTACTCATTAAAAATATCAATTAAATTAATTTTATACTAAACGTCATTATCATTAAATTAAATTAAAACTACATAACAATAGCCTAAAATATAAATGAATGACAAATCCTCCATTTCCGAGCGTGTGAGATGAAAAGAAAATTAAAATAGTAGGTACATTAAAATTAATAATAAAGAAGTCTACTGTCTTGGCCCACACGGGTTTGATTGGCATAACGAACCAATTCGACATAAAACCTTTAGAAATAAGTGATTCCAATGAGCTCGCAACACTCACTTATCATGGAATCCTCAGGATGAATTTTGGTACAAGACCACTATGATATTAACATTATAGAGACCAAATCGACCCAATTGTGAACGATGTCACCAAAACAAAAACTTTTTCTTTTTTAGGAATTCCATCTTAGATAAAAATATAAACTTTTAAACTTTCCCGTTTCATTATAAATATTGAAAATTGAAAAGGGTATTAAACGCGTAGAACGTGATAAGTATTTCACCTACCTAATTTTCCCAACGGTTCGGACAAGTTACATCGCCCGTGGTCACGGGCTAAATCAGCTCTTGACAATATTTAGATAAATGTATATTAAAGCTTCTTATGCTTAAGTTTAGAAGATATTTAAAAAAAAAAAGCTTAGTAGCTAACAAAACCCAAATCTTTTTCAGGTTCTCCATTATGGAAAAAGTTACAAAATCACGACAGAAGCTGTTATGTAAAACTCCAACAATAAAAGATGAAGAGGCATTCTTGTTACAATAAAAAAATAATACAGATTCGAGTTACGACTCTCTTTATGCCAAAGACATGACAAATGACCGCGGTGGGCGAACAAAAAATATGTGAAAACACAAGTTAGTCGTCGGGGGACGCGGTGTAACCTACATTTTTATCGGCGTTGCGAAATTATTGGCAAGATATGAATTAATCATAGCTATGGAAAAAATATAGTTATATTAGCGATCTATTCCAGATTCTTCTACATACTTTCTATTCGTATTTCATCGCCTTTAAGGTCTCATTTCGCGTTAAGACGTGGCTTGCTTAAAAGCCTTTCCTCGTGGTCCCAAATTTCCCATTTCTCTTTGGAACTCATCTTAGACATACAGTATTGTTACTGACCAGCATTGCTACAGACTTCTATGAGGTTTCTCTCTTCTCTGAGCTTTTATCTTTGCGTATATTTTTTTCTAAATCATCATCTCTTTCATGCTATCTGTAGTATATCCATAGTCAAAAATTTATTTATCACCTAAATTAGACGTTGTGATTTTCTAGTAGAGCTCAATCGTAATCAGGGACCTATATCTATAGGTTATAATATAGAATAAAAACCTTATAAAACGTAAGTTTACGTATGTATGTTACGTATGTACATCTTATGTTTTGGCGCGCACTGTTCATTGAAATAAAACAACTTTTACGGATATCAAACGCGCTATATTTCACGAACTAAGTTGAAATTGTCCGTATTTTAAGGCTTTATAAGAGTTTTTTGATTTTCCCGACGTTTCGGCACCTTTTCAGCTGCCGTGGTCATGGGATGAGTCATCGGTCAACCGTCAGTTCGTGAAATATAGCGCGTTTGATATCCGTAAAAGATGATTTATTTCTTATAAATCATGATCAAAAATGTATCCAAGCTCTGACTTGTAATTCAAAGAAGGAAATGAGTACTGAATAAAACAGGCTACCAACCGGCCAGAACTAAAACATCAACTAGGTATCACAGCGATACTAGTTTACGTAATTATGTAAGCAAAAGAGTAATGTTTTTCTAACACAAGCTAGAATTTTAGACTAGCAATAAAGTAGCATAAACTTTCTAAGTCTGACGCCATAACAACAATGTTTTCAGCATTGTTGTGTTCCGGCAGTTAGAGATAAGATAGCCAGTTCCTCAGTGATTGAGGATTCCGGGAGAAGCTCGCTGATGCAGGCTAAAAGTCTCCCCGTTGTTCATAAAAAAAAATCATTAAAAGTTTACTCGCAGAAGAAATCTGTTGCGATATACCTAAGTGTGACAAATAGCATTGAAACAATCATAAATTATTGGCTGTTGCATCTTAATCGATCGTTAAACACCCGAAAAGATGTTTCTTTCAAATGCAAGGATATTCCTAGCATTGATGTGACAACGCTGGCCTACAGCAGCGTATTAAAAGTCTTGGTAGCTCAGTGGTTAGAGCATTGGACCGGATTTTCAAGGGTTCTAGTGCCATCGGAGAATTCACACACATTCGTTCAGACTTCTATTTAAAATTTATCATTATGTATAAAAATAGCACTGAAAAATGCAAAAAAATAAAAAATCATAAAAAAGGCTTCTTAACTTTATTATTAATTAATATTAAATAATTTTTCCACCGTCTACCTACACGTTTGATATCTTAAAGCAGTTTTCATTTCCTCGAAGCCTTAAATCAGGAGCCGTCAAATGAATCTGCAATTAAAACCAAAAACATTCATTTGAAAATCTCATTAGTGAGCCCCAAAAATAAATGGAACAGATTTTCATTGAGTGCGAACGAATGGCGAAAAAAATGGCTAAAATCTGACAAATGGCTTTCCTTTAACGTCTGGGCCTATCTTATTATCGTTACCGACTACCGAACAGAACTCATTTGAGTCTTCTTTTTACTTCTCTATAAAAATATCGTCATCCCATCTTATTCTTTTCGCTGTACGAAATAAGGTCGGATTCATTTCAGCAATGTATGCCGTATTAGCTCCAACGATACCTAAGTTGAACTCGACCGTATTTTTACCAGCTTTATGTTCAAATTTGTTTGCTCCATCCCTGAGTAGGATATCAATTTGAGAAGAAGCGTCTGTGTTAATAGCATTATTCGCAATCTCATCCATACACTCGGGGGTTAGGCCGACTATGGGAGAAGTATCATTTTTTATGCGACATATAAAACATATTTATTGCATTCATAATCGGCGGAGTTTTTCTACCGCTATGTTTGGACGGGATATAATAAAAAATAATTGCGGGAGAAACTTTTCGTAGCTAAGGAAAGTTTCTCGCGTTTTTCTCGGATATGTCGAGGACGATCTTACAATAATAATCTACTCATTGCCTAGTCTCCGACTTAATTAGATATTTGTTCTCTAAGTTGGATGTATAAGAAGTAACAATTGTTATCTATAATTACCTTTGGATTAAAAATATTTGGAGTTAAAAATACCAGGAAATATAGGGTAGCACAAACTGATATTTTCAAAAATATAAAATCGCCTATTTTTAGTTTCATAAATGAGATAAATTATAAAAATATTAACAATATTTACACTACTTTTGTTGCTGACGCTATACATAATTACCATGGGAGTCAAAGATTTCAATATCATGGTACTATTGTCGCGCTGACCTTACCACAACTCAATGCGCTCTCAATTCGCAGCAGTTATTATTATCTTGACCCGGTGATTGAGCTCTCCTGCTCTCCATCGGTCTCGAGCTCTCTCATTGGCTAACGAAACACCTTCACGCCTCTCGCTCCGCGCCCATTCGTCGAGCTAGCCACGCCCACCAACTTCAGAGGCTCTGTTAAGGGTAGATCAAAACCCCACTTATATATTTTTCACCCTTATGTTACCCTCGCATTCAACGTTTAACTGTCGGGCAGCACGCACGCGTCTTTGCTCTCCTATTGCGATATAAGTGTGGAAAGTTTTAGTTTGTGCTCGTGAAATTAAATGAAGAAACAATGACGATGGACGTTCAAAATAATTATCAAAATTATAAAGAAGCATCGCCTGATTCAAAAGAAACTAATTTGAACATTGAAAGTGCGAAAACATCTCAAATTCAAAAGTCAGATATGCAATCTTCTGTTGGAAATACGAAAGCGTCGAAAAGATCTTTTGATGTGGCTTTTCTTATGATGCCGGATGAGAAACTTCGAGCTAAGCAACCTGAGAGGCAACTGCGGGTATCCAAGCAACTATTTAATAATGAAGAGTGGGAGCAACAATCTAAAAGAATTCCAGAAATATACAAGCACAGTGAATATTCCAATGATAATACTATGGACTCCAAAGATCAAGACGACGACAGGATCCGCATAAACAACAATATATCGCCAGGTTTTGGGTCCGATATTAATATCGACGTTGGGACAGATGAATATCCAGGCAAGTCAATGTACTGTAGTGATTCTGAAAACTCTGACCGATCAAGAAGCCGTCCGAACTCCAACGAGAGTGCTGCTAGACAACCAAAATTTCTTCCTGAATACAAAAACAAAATTTTTGATGACCCGACTTTGATCAGCATGCAGTCAAGGGCAAGATACGAAAACAGGTATTCTGAAAAACCACCTGAGATGTCTCCTAAAAGTGCTTTTACCAAGGTGGCTAATTACGCTCTCCGATCTCCAAATCCGTCTGTGAGTCCTGATAATTTGCTATACCAGAATTCAGTGAGTCCCCCCTTAAGTGCTGCTAGTCCACCGTCAAGTTCTTATAATAAAAATACTGGTTTTAACAACTTGCTTACACCGGCACACCTTCTTAATGGTAACAACTTCTTCAAAGGTCAGAATGTCCCATTAACGTCTCCAAATTACCCAGAGTCAGGAACTATGCATCAAAGAAGCAGTTTTAACAAAAACGTAGACTATCAAGAAAAACCGGATCCGAAAACGCCGCAAATGTCACCGAATAAGTTGAACTTCTTGCCTTTTAGGCCTGAAATACCGTACCTGCAAGCTGGTTCATCGTACCCATTTGGAGTGCAGAATTTCCAATCGCCAAACTCTGATTTTATAAAGTTTCCGATGCAGCCGAGAGAACCCGTAAGTCCGCTTATAGCGAATCCAGCCGCGGCTATATTGAGTACTCTGCTGCCTCCAACCTTAGCGGCATTCTCACTGCCAGCTCAGAACGTTTGCGCCAAATGCAGTGTCAGCTTTAGGATGACGTCTGACTTAGTTTACCACATGAGGACGCACCATAAGAGCGAATCGACTGCCGATCCCAATAGAAGAAAGAGGGAGGAAAAACTCAAATGTCCCGTCTGCAATGAAAGCTTCAGAGAGCGTCACCATTTAACACGACACATGACGGCCCATCAGGACAAAGAAGGGGACATGGACGTCGTGTCCCCTACGCAAAATTTCAATAAGAAAAGCAAGCAATATTATCCCCACAGCGGGAACCCGCTCATCCACAAATGAATTGTTTATTCAAATACTCATAAATGTTTACGGACTTAAAAAGCATAGTAAAATTTGCGACTGTGTCTAATTGAAATCTCATTCCTGTTTTCAATTTGGTTGATATTATTGTTGTTAATTAAGTATATCCTCTATGTGCAATATTAGTTGTTAATTATTTATTTTGTAAATAAAATATTATATCAGTAGCTCACAATTAATAAATTAAATTAAAATATTTGTATTTGTTTCTTTTCTCAACTATTAGAATTTGTTTTGAACAGCTCATCAAAATAATAGATCAAAAAATTGATGCCAGTGTCACCGGTATTCACTATTGTAGGTATTTGACTATTTAGTTTGATGTAACTATAAAGGGAAATCGTAAAACGGAAAACGGTATTTAACGATAGCTACTTAAGAATATTCTTCTGCAACAAATTATAAGTGCCGTCATCAATTAGTCACGTTAATTAATGGCAGCGATTTATGTCTGTTTAGATTATGTATTCAAATGCCGTACAATATTTTCTTTTTTAATAATTTTCATAGAACATTTGTAATGGGTCTCGTTGGCAGATATTACTAACGTGGCAAGGTATATCGAATTTAGTATTGGGGTGGATAAAGCTGTCACGTTTTTAGTTCGGACCCTCATCAAGTTCGAAAGTTTTTGTTTACAATAAAAAAAAACACTAAACTTAGTAGGTACTTGGTAACTGTCAAGGCACATAATACTCTTCTATCCGAGTCTTATGTTTTCTAAATATTGAGCGCATTTTTAGCTACACTGACGTATCGTTTTCTATCCGAAGCTTGAGGTTTCTACAAAAATAACATATTTGAATCTACTCTAAATATGTTTATAATAAAGACGAAAAATAAGTCTGTAAGTTTTCTTGTAGGCAATAATATCTGGAGTCACTGAACCGATTTTCAAAATGCTTTCAGCAATAAAAAGTTACATTCTTGCTGTGCACATGTGTTGCAGGCAACATTCTTTCTTGTGGTGGCAACACTCACTGTTTCCGGTCCTTTTTTATTACAATGTGCAATGTTGGTTGTGATCCTAAAATAAACTACAGTTGAAATAAATAAGTATCTTCATTTGCTGCACCATCCATTCCCTCAGAGCAGGTCAGAGCCTACATTGCGACAGTGGTCCTTCGAAAAAAGAAGGGAAGTGCAGCATTTGCAATACAATACAATACAAGTGAGCAGTGACGGTGTGGCGTGGCTACATTTCCGCATCAAAAATAATTCGTGCAGTACATTTCTACGCCGAAGAGGAAGTCGCCCATCTGCATACGCCACGAGAAAAAACACTATTCAACGCATTTGTGAGTGTCAAGAAGAGAGAAGAGCATATTTCAAAGGCCTAACACATTCATCATTTTTCAATTTGATATTTTACTACAATTGATTTGTGAGATATTTTCATCACAAGTAAAATTATTTGAATGCCAACAAATCGACCACGGGCAGGTAATAAAAAAAATCCGTTATGTCAAACAAAAATAATAATTTGCTAAGGAGAATGAAGGTTCCTAAAATAAAGATTGGATTAACTACTGAAACAAAAATCAAGTGACATTATATTTTCACAAAGAGATCTGGATAATGGTTTCAAGGATAATGATTATTCTAACCGCCTCTGTGGTTTAGTGGTACAACCACCGGTATCAGACCCAGGGGGCCCGGGTTCGATTACCAGCGGGGATACATATTGTATTCGGTTTGGTTGAAAGAAAGAAAGAAAGAAAGAAAATTAATTTTATTGAGACAACAAATATGCACACGAACAATTAAACATTTTATACAGTAAACACAGAAAACATTGTCTCAAAACGGTCCCGGCTCAGCATAATGCATAGTCTATGACCAGCGCTGATCTTCCGCCGGAACCGGTTGGTGGTAGGACTTGTTGTTGTTATCTAAGTCTGTCGCTATAACAACAATGTTTTTAGCATTGTTGTGTTCCGGCAGTTCAAGATAAGATTGCCAGTTTCTCAGTGGCTGAGGATTCGGGGAAAGGCTCGCTTTCATCTTCAGCCTTATCAATACTTAACATCAGGTATGATGAAGACTAAGAGTCTCCCCGTCATTCATAAAAAAAAAAAAAATTACTTAATTTTTATAAATCTACATTATTTCACATCATACTGCGCTGTATATAATAAATATTGTTCTATAATAAATGGTAACAGACATTCAGCCTAAATCTCATGACACATTAGTGGACCATAATAACGTAATTATCACTGTGATTCTGCTCCCCTCGCGTAGAGCGTACAAAATCACCGTGGCCGATGTCTTTGCGAACAGATCTGTTCCCATACTAAATAGGTCGTGGGTGTATGGAAAATGTATGGAGGTTAGTACGGGACGTTGGATGGACGGCTGTGGAGAATTGGTATGGGAATAGTCGGATTTTGAAGGGGAATTTGCTATAATGGCATTAGAGATATTCCGAATATGTTAATAATGAAACTAATTGAAGTGTTATCTAGAGTAACATTTATTAAGATATTAATCGTGACTCTTTTTTAATCAATCAAAATGACATCTGATTAAGATTTTTGGTAAAATTGAGCTTGAGTTCAAGATTGCCTGACACACCACAGTAATTTTCGATAAATGAATTGAAAATGTGCTTATCTTTAATATTTTTGTTTACTTAACAATTTTATTTACGACCTGTTTGGCGCAGGGATATTAAGCCTGCCTTCTGCGCCAGAGGTCCCGGGTTCGATCCCCAGACAAGACAAATATTTGTGTGCATGAACATGTCTATTTGTCTTGGTCTGTGTGTTTAATATGTATATTATGCATACATAATATTTATTTTGTATTTACAAAAGAAAAGTATATAAGTATGTTTATCCGTTATCTAGTAACCATAACACAAGTTCTTAATGAAACTTAACGTGGGCTATATAATTGGTGTGTTTGTATGCAATTATTTATTTATTTATCGAGGAAAGGTTCTTTCGTAAGAATATTTATTTTAGAAAAAGAAGTGAGTTAAAGAAAAACTTAAATCGTCAATGAAATCGATAAAAGTAACCGCTGAGTAACTTTCTATAAGTTCTAAACCGGAAAGTCTTACACAAGAAACATAAAAACAAAGACGCATATTCTGAAAACCACGTTTTCCCTATCATATCAGTTCGAAGTTCAATCGATCGGAATACCACATTGATTTACAGTATTTCTGTACATTCGCTAACACCATATTCGCCGCGCCGAGCTACGAACTCAGTCGCCAACATTTGGAGTCACATCAGTCACCACTTGCAAACGACTGCAAACACTGCTGCTATACAGGATGTTCGAAATAAGGATATGTAATAATAATAATTAATAAATATTTCTTACACTCACACCAATTAACCTAGCCCAAAAGTAAGCACTGTAAGGCTTGTGTTATGAGATACTATGGTAACGGATATAAATACATATATTATAAGTATTTCAAGAATTATTTTTTTACCCCTTAGTTATAAACTTGGTGCAAGCTTGGAATTGTTGTTCCACGTTTTGTCTCTATCATCCAAATGACAGTGCGAATTCGAGCAAATTTATAAGACAAAACGCGGAATAACTATTCTAAGGCCGTGCTCACTTCGGACGCCAATTTGTTCGTACGCATACTTATTAATCGTGATTCGTACAAATCGAGTGCGCACACTGATTTGCTTTTCTCCGTCAAATAGATAAGTAACGATTCGGTTTTATCACGCATACACACTCTATTTCTTAATTTTATTATAAACAAAACCAGCCAGCAACGGCGGTGTACCGGCCTCCTTGTAGTACGGAGACATATACGATCTCCACATTACTGAGATGCTAGGAGAGCTGCGGCACTCACAGCGCTTTAACTATGACTTTGAAAAATCAAGCTATTATGACTGTGAAAAATCAAGGTGGGTCCAATAGACCCACGACTACAGTTAGTGGTTAATCATACGAAGTACATATTATACCACAAATTAATGAAACATAACATTAAGACATATCACATCCTGTATATGAAACAAGGTTCCTCGCTGTCCCCAATATGAATATTTTCTATTGAATTACGCACGGTTCGGCGAGCGAGCAAAAATATTGTTCTCTTCTTATCTGCACACCGAAGGTTCTGAGTTGTGGACTAGATGTGAATGTGAGTGCATTGAAGACAGAGTATTCAAGTTTACAAATTATGTTTTTATTTAATTTAATTTAAAGTTGAAATATTCTATTTAATACTTTAAACTTGGTTCAACTTACGCTTAGATCCTGGTCGTGCGACATGACCAGTAAGTACTTCTGACCTATAGAAAAAAGTGACCTGATAAAATTAGGTGATTAAATTCAATGAAATAAACATCTAGCGTTTAATTGATAAGGATTGCTAGTTAGGTAATGATGCACACCAAAAACAAATATTAAAAGAAAATAAACAGTACCAACACGCATAAAGATAGTCATGCATCTTAGGGCGATATTTTCATTATAAGTGTAATTATGAGTTGACTTTACTTGCAATCTTACAATAAAATTAACTTTCATATTGGCCTATTATTAAAACAAAACAAAGATTTGCTTTTCGTGACTGTTTGGTAAAGAGACTACCTACTTATTTTTGCCAAGAAGCATAAATTTTAATAAATAAAGTGTCTTGACTCTCTTGTTTATCTTGTATTTATAGTACACCGACTTAGCACAGAAGGACCAGTGCCCAGCGACTGTGACCAATGTTTCCCTTATGCCTCTTGTGCCGCCTTATGTCTCCACAGGATGTGCCACAATGCTGGCTGGATTTATCATTATTTTATGCTTCTCATTATTATTATAGCACTATTTGTATAAAGAAAATCAGGAAGGAGTTCGTTACATCGCGCGTTTTGGAATAAAAAATGAAAGATTATGTAAATGGAACCCAAATCTTTTGGATGTCATAGTTTATTTCACACTCTTTGGAATTTAAAAACCAAATGTTTCAACAATGGAATTTATTTGGCACTATTGTAATAAATTGTCCCTAAAAATACCTTATTATAAACTTAAAATTATATACTGTGCAATTTGTTAGAAGTCACCTTGAATATGCCTCACAAATTTGGAATCCAGCTTATGATATCTACATTATTAATATTGAAAAAATTCTAAAGAAATTTACACGTTTTTTGTGTGCTAAATTTAATCTCTTAGCCCTCTTGGGACTATGATCAACGCTGCTGTCGATTACATCTTTTACCACTTTGTTTGCGTCGGAAAATTGCCGACATTAGCTTCCTTATGAACTTAGCTCAAGGTAAGATAGATAGTCCGGAACTCCTAAGTAAAATTAATCTGAAAATTCCAGCCCCAAATCTTCGTCAGAGATATGTTCTGCTTCGCATTCCCTTCACGCGAACTAATTACAGAGCAAACAGTAATTTGGTTAGATCATGCAAGCTGTTCAACACTTTCAATTGTAAGTTTATGAACGATAGCCGATTGGATCTGTTTTGTAGCTCAATAAGGCACGTGCGTAAATTGATGATGGATAACGACACTGCTTTTCAACAGCTTAAGTAATGCTTAAATTGTTTTATATCATTTTTTTTCTATCTTCAAATGCTTATTTATCTGTTAATTTCACTTACCATTATGTAACTACATAGCTTTTATCTGTGGAAGTTTGTAATTAGCTTTTAAGTGCTTGCTTATTTACCTAATTTGTAAATACTGCTGTAAACTTCCCAAAGAAAATAAAATAAAATAAAAAATAAATAAAACACCCAGACCAAGACAAATAGACATGTTCATGCACACAAATACAGTATAATATTGTATAGCAAGTTGTAAATTAGGCTTGTCCCGTTTGAACAAATTTTAGACTAGTTGATTTTCTCTAGTATTTTTATAGGTAGAAGTTTGACTCAGAGTTGACATTTCGTGTGTCAGCGAGAACCTGACATTGTTATAGATGAATATTCATAAATATTGATCACCAGCAATCTTAGAACCTACAATCACGTAATAAATCTGTTCCTACTTCTATGATATATTTTTTTTTTATTCTATAGTATTTTCTGTTGATAGAAAAATTCGATGTGGAGCTGTCGCGGAATGATGTCGAGCGTAATGATTTAAACAAAGTAATATATAAGTCAATGGATTTAAATCACCAAAATGGTGTTCTTTGACTACGACAAACTAAATTACTTCCAAACTGCTAAACGATTCATGGCATAGGCCTGAACATAGGCCTCTCCTAGCGCACGCCTATTGTGGCGTTCATAGGAGGTTATTAGCCTACTGCTACCTACCACGCTGGCCAGACGGGTTGGTAGAGGGTTTGTTTCAAGTTTTCCTTCTCTCGCACAGGTGTTCAATGTGTCGAGCCTCTTAGTCGACTCTTACGACATCCCAGGCATGTAAGGGAGTGGTGACACTTGTATTCTCAGGCCGTCACCACACGGCACTCCTTCGACATCCCAGGCATGAGACGAAGGCCAAACGATTAGGGGGTGCAGATAAAATTACAGTTATCGATACCGTACAATAACAAAAAAAATATTGACGCTATAAAGATGCAGCAGCTCAAAAGCTTGCTAAAAGGGACAAATTTAATTCAATAGCAAGGTTCCCTATCAATAACCACGCCTGTTATCTCGTCACCCCACACCCCGATTTACATACAAATACATACAAATCGGTACGGAACCATAATCGGTTCCGGGTCACGTGGCTTGCCGCGACGAATCAGTTAAAGAGAACATTCGTTCACGCTTAATAAAGTTACAATCTTCTCACAATAGAAAACAGGCTGGCTGTATGACGGAGCGCCGCTGCCGCTGCTGCGAAAAAAGAAAAAAGAAAAGGGGGTAGCAGATTCCAAATTTGAATTTGATTATCGAAGTGTGGCAGCTATTTATCATTTGTAATGATGTGCTCGAGGAAGGAGGACGTGCGCTCGCTAATATTGTAATCTTGAAAATGCGTTCATAAATACATTATTTATTATTTTCCGTCTACCATCGACTTATTTGAGCGGAAAATATTGAGCTTTCCATTGATTATGCATGACTGTCGAATGTTTTGTGCGGAGCGCGCTGAAATTTTGTAATGCATTCAATATCTTAAGACGATAAATTTTCTCTGTTTAAGAAATGTGAAAATTATTTATTTACAAACGTGACATATAAAATACCACAAAAACATCCAACACCAATATAATTTTGTCTGTATACCTACTTTTCTTTTCTCTTCAGGAACAAAATCTTTAAGTACGTTTCAAACTTAACATTTCAACAGCTTTTGAATACATGCATACGAAAATAACGGCCACACATGAAGTTTTCTTCTCGAAAATATTAAGTTTTCATCTCGAATCTCTGAAACTTCTCACGTCGTTTAAAATTGCTAATAATTCAAGAACCCAGGCCGGAAGTTGTGAGCACAGTAAGACAAAAATAATGTATTCAGCGAATATTGCCTCTGAAGGCTGCTTATTATTTTCAACTTACTAAATGGTATGTTCCACTTGTGACTTTCATAAAGGCTGATTTTGAACCCCAACGTGTGTTCATCCGATACCTTTCAGCGGGGTTGCCATCATCTATTAGAAACCATCATGTCATAGGAACGTTTTGATTTTATTGAAGCTGTCACATTTTGACACACTTCACACTTTGGAGGCGATGAATGAACGAAGATGTCACAAAACTTCAGTAAAAAACAAGCTTACTGAGATTCACAAAATAAGGTAAGAATACTGCGCAAAGAGATGGTGGTAGGCCCTTTGGCCCCGGATTGTGAGACATAATAGATATGCCATTATTATTTGGACACCGGCAACTGGTATCCGGTTCGAGTTTGATGAATACTTAATCCTTTTATGATTTTTGAATTTTTCAAAGCTTTTTTATTTTGCCACGACCTTTGAAATCCGGTTCTATGCTTGCTATGCTTGGACCGGATTTCAAAGGTCGTAGGTTCGAGTCCTATCTGAAGATTCACTTGTAGCCGAGTTGAGTTTTTCCAATATTTTTCTATTTAAAATTTATCATAAGTACCTAATCCTCATAAATAATAAGTAAATTATTTTTGAATAATTTGAATTTATTTAAAATCATTATTAATGATAACTTTTTAATTTTGCATTTTACAATGCTATTTTTATGTGATAAATATTAAACAAGAAAATATACTAGAAAAAAGTACTACTTTTTTCTAGTATATTTTCGTGTTTAATATCTATCATTATTAATGACTTGGTATTTTATTTCCGATTTTCAAATTGAATTTTCTTTTTAGTTTATAAAATAATTTCAATTTGCTTTATCTGCACTAAGAATCACACATGCAAATACACACCTTAAACCAAAAATGCCGGATAACGTCAAATGTTTTTAAATTGGATGAGTAGTTTAATGATTACCTACCACCTGAATAGAGGCATTCAAACTGGAAGTACCTCATATTACTGTATTTTCATTGGTTGTTCACGTTGTTTTTTACCCGACTGCGTCAGAAGGAGGGTTATGTTTTTCGTGAGTATGTATGTATAATTGTATGGCACGCTCTGCGGCCTGAACGGCTCGTTGGTTTTGCTTGAGAGGTGTCGTTTGATTTGTATTTACTGTAAGAGTGACACTGGGTATATCATAATAAGAAAAAGCAAGATTGTGAGGTGCTATTACTTGAAGTGAATAATAAAATTTATTTTTAAGACGACCTGTTTGGCGCAGGGGTACTAAGCCTGCCTTCTGCGCCAGAGGTCCCGGGTTCGATCCCCGGACAAGACAAATATTTGTGTGCATGGACATGTCTATTTGTCTTGGTCTGGGTGTTTAATATGTATATTATGTATGTATAAAAAAAAGTATATAAGTATGTTTATCCGTTATCTAGTAACCATAACACAAGTTCTTAATGAAACTTAACGTGGGCTAGATAATTGGTGTGTTTGTATGCAATTATTTATTTAAATACTTGACTATGGGTATCAAATTAAAGGGCTAATATTTAAGATTTCAAAAAGGTATATTATGCAATTAATAACGAAAAAGATATTTAAAAAAACTAAATAAGTTAAGATAAACTTATAAACGAGCTAGTCTTAATTGTTCCGAAAGTTTTTAAATTTTTTAAAATAATTAATATTTACGGTTGCAATAGGAACAAGCTAGTTAATGCGGCGCGAGGCGGCATATATCCATATTAATTTTAACCATATTTCACTGTATTTAATTCATATGCTAAATAGATTCGGAGCGTGTCAGCTATTCTTGTTTTGCTCTTAATTTATTTGTTAGTTGCCATTTTGTAGTGTTTGTTTTGTATCGATAATTTCACAGACCTATATCGAGATAGACGGTAAAAGTGTACCTACCTTGCGTGTCAAAAGTTTGATCCACGGTCAAAGTTTTACAACCTAAGTCAATCCGTTTGAGACCATTGCCATGAAAACACGCGTCACTCAGAAACGAAAATGGTTAATTGTGCAGTACTTTCTTGCAAGAGCTTTTCAATAACATTCCCACATCACTAAATCTCGCTTGTGACGTCATCGTAGGTACGAAAAATTCGACACGCTAGGTTCTCATACAGTTTGAAGCGCTCTTTTCGTCTATCTCGGTATGGGTATGTGGATAATTTATTAAGTTTTCTTTTAACTCGAGTGAATACAACATCAAATTAAATAGAGTAGTTTTTTGACTCCAGTGAGTACAACATTGCCGCCGTCGCATTCGCCGTGTGGTAACGGCCTAAGAATACAAGTGTCACCACTCCCTTACATGCCTGGGATGTCGTAAGAGTCGACTAAGAGGCTCGACGCATTGAACACCTGTGCGAGAGAAGGACAACTTGAAACAAACCCTCTACCAACCCGTCTGGCCAGCGTGGTAGCAGTAGGCTAATAGCCTCCTATGAACGCCACCATAGGCGTGAGCTAGGAGAAGCTTATGTCCAGCAGTTCACGTCCACAGGCTGATGATGAATGGATGAATACAACATCAAATGAAATAGTTATTTCGTTTAATTTATTTTAAACTAGCTTCCGGGTTCTTCGATTTCACCCGCGTGGTTCCCGTTCCCGTGGGAATATCGGGATAAAAAGTAGCCTATGTTACTCTCTATCTTTTCGTCTAACTCTATGCCAAAAATCTAGTCTATTGGTAACTTAGTTAGAGCGTGAAGGAAGGACAAACATACACACTTTCGCATTTATAACAATTATTATTATTAAATATTTCCATACAATCACACCAATTATCTATACTAGCCCACGTTAAGTATCATGAAGAACTTGTGTTATGAATACTAGTTAACGGATAAACATACTTATGTACTTTTTTTTTCGTAAATACATACATAATATACATAATATACATATTAAACATCCAGACCAAGACAAATAGACATGTTCATGCACACAAATATTTGTCTTGTCCGGGGATCGAATCCGGGACCTCTGGCGCAGAAGGTGGGGTTAGTACCCCTGCGCCAAACAGGTCGTTATTAAGTAAGGATTGGTAATATTCTATTTAAAGTATAACAACATTTTGAAACAACTAAAATAAATTAACACGAAGTCAAATCTCCCTTAAATCAGAAAATAAACAGTATTCAGTTATAAATGTAAATAGGTTTGAATAAATCTTACGGCATTATTGTGCTACAGTGGTGCCATCTGCTAATTCATTCCAAGCACAGACAGAAACAATAACTTGATATTAAAATACGCAGTTTTGAACTCCTCGGCGAATATTTAAAGCAGTCAGCGTTAGATCTTTAATTTATTTTAACACTAACTTATGAACGACGGGGAATCTCTTAGCCTTCATTGTGATGAATCAATACTTATCAATACTTAACATCAGGTATGCCTGATGTTAAGTATTGATAAGGCTGAAGATGGAAGCGAGCCTCTCCCGAAACCCTCAATCACTGAGGAACTGGCTATCTTATCTCTAACTGCCGGAACACAACAATGTTATAAACATTGTTATTATGGCGTCAGACTTAGATAAGATGGTGGTAGCTATCCAGGCGGACTTACAACAAGTCCCTCCACCAACCAAACCGAATACAATATGTACCCCCGCTGGGAATCGAACCCGGGACCCCTGGGTCTGATACCGGTGGTTGTACCACTAGACCACAGAGGCGGTGGTTCCCGTTCCCGTAGGAATTTTGAGATAAAAATGCTTAGCCTATGTTTTAATCCAGGCTATCTTTTATCTGTGTGGCGAATTTCATCCAAATCACTTCAGTAGATAGTTTTTGCGTTAAAGTGTAACAAACATCCAAACGTACTCACAAACTTTCACATTTATATATTTTTTTTTTTTTTTTTTTTTTTTTTAGTTTTGGCTTCTTCCGTTTTCCACAGAAATTCCGCCAACGTCCCGTAGTGAAAGAGACACGGTTTATAGAGAATTTGCCCGGTGAAAAAAGCACGTTTTCAAAGTTTATACCTTGATTTTCTTTGTGGAACCTACGGACAAACACAAAACGATACTCACAACACAATAATAGAACATATTATGTACAATAATATCACAAAGAGGATTACACAAATATCTACATTATATTTTTAAATACATATCTTCATTTTTATTTTTATAAATTAATATTATATTTTTTTTTAAATTTACAGAGGAGGATGAAGCCATGCCTATCTGACAGTGACAGGAGGTAATTACTGTTGACAGGACGGGGAATAGGGGATGGGAGAATGTCATACAATGACGGATATTTCGCGCAATTAAACAAAATCATTTATAATTTTAGTAAGATATAATAGAAATGTTTCAGAAGACAAGAAGAGGTTAGTAATTTAGTAGATTGGCTATCAGACATTGTCATCCTTTTGGGCAAAAACCTGAAAATGTCGATATTGCTTGCTACCATTGTTTTCAGCAATGACGTGCTTTTTTCAGTTCTTAAAAAACCTTCTCATATCATAAATGCGAAAGTATGTCAGTTTGTTTGTTGTTTATTTTTCTTTTCTTTTTCAATCGTAACTATGTAGATAATTCTGTGATACAAAGCCTGAGATTGAAGACAGTTTTATTGAGTTGTTAAACAATTTACTACAACAACAGACAGAGTTCATCATGATTTTCTTCATCAGTGAAAAATATACAGACTCGATATAATTATCGATATTTCAGTACATTAAAACTAGATTATTTTTCGCCAATTATTGTAATGCTCGATTTTCCAAAAAAAGAAAGAGGTTACTAATTTGTCGCATTTATTTTTTTTACTTTTCAAAGAGAAAACTAAAAAAATGGTACAATTTGATTAATTTCTCATCATCTATTTTCCCGATTTGTCGGTACCTACCAAAGACATAGATTTAGATCAATGTCTGTGGGTACCCACGTATATTTTATTATGTGTGTGTCTACAGCTTCCTCATAAGGCATAGAGAAATTCTAAGCATGCCATATTTTAGTGCATATTAGGAGCAATAAAAACGTGTCAGTGATATTTTAGGTGCAACCATAACTTCGTTACTAGGAGTTTTTTTTTGTGTGTTAGCTGGAGAAACGTGTCCCCAGCTGACACATGCCGTTTTAAGGCAAACCAGTGAGGTTAGGGCTTTAGACTATAGTCAGAAATTTAGTGCACAATAGGAGCAATGAGGACCAAAAAAACTAACCGTCACACTCAAAAACTGTTGAAACTACGATCATTAAAGTGTGTGTTAGCTGGAGACCCGTGTCTCTGGCTTACACATACCTGTATCTTCGTAATTATTTGAGGTAGGATTATGTTTTATACCTCAAATTTTTGAGTCGAATTGGAGCAGTAAGCTCCAAATTTTTCTAATCTCTAGCTCGAATAGTTTTTAAGCTACGAACCGATAAGCATGTGTAAGCTGGAGACACGCTACACGTTTTGAATCACTGTAACCGTATAAGTTAGAGTCTCGTATTAAGAATCAAATGATACCTTATAATAGGTGCACACGGCATGCAAAATTTCAAATCACTGGGCTTCTTAGTTTCAAAATTATAGGCAAAAAACTGGTTTGCCGCCAAAAAATTCAAAATAAATGGCTCAGACGCAGCTAAAGCGCGGTTGCCGTTCCGTGCGCTACACTGTTGCAATCGACTTTGAACCTAACGGCTGGTATTAATTCGAGTCACTTTAGTTTGCGCTTTCGATCGTTTTAATTTCTGTTTTGAGAATTACAGACCAGGAGCCGTCCGATATATCACGCTGATTACCAACCATTTATGGTAGTTACATAAAATTGAACTATCTGATTCTCTTATGAAGTAGTTTTTAAATGTTAGTGTTAGAAAATTCACAACATTTGTTGATATAGGGCATGGATGATGGGCAATTTTCTATGAAACCTGGGCGTTAAACCAACAGAAATGGAACTACTATTTAGTACTTAGTACTAGAAAATATTTTCTTGTTTATTAACTATCATAAGCCCCCAGGTTTGCTAGAAAATAACCAGAGCGAAATACACTATCTGTACCTAACTATACTTTTTTCTCTCTTATTAATTCAGTGATCGGAATAGTCTGAGTATATTTACCTATAGTTCATAAAACAAAGACAAAAATCGGAGACTTCCTTAATACTATTTTTTTCCGGTAAAACTGGGAATTTAATTAGGCGAACTTTAACACCTTATTATTAATATTCAAATTATAAATGCTTTTCGTTTTGACACAACTGCTCAAAAATAATTAGAATGTTTTCATGGTTCACGTGATTTTAATTTCCTAAAATTTCATTAATATTCACCATAACCAGTGATCGAATAAAGTTAATTTTTGGCTGAAAAATTGTGGAAGCAGCATCTTTAAACCTTTTGTTTTTTTTATTTCAAAGATATTTAAATACTTCAGGCTATCACTATTTGACATTTGAAAGGGATTGTGATCGGGACGCGTTTTGAAAGGTATGGAATAAACGAGATTGAACTGTCTAAGCAAATGTGGCAGACGAAAATCACAATAACTCTGAAAGGGATTGTGATAGATTTTGAAATTAGACAATTAGGGGGCAGTTTCCATAGTAATTTCACTCTAAAATTTGGATAAGTCGCTTGCCATACAAAATTGATCGATATTATTGATATTATTATTATTATTATTGATATTTGATGCTGGAAGGGGGTTTTATGGGTTACGTAGGGGGTCGAAAAATACCTTATTTTTGTGCTACGATGCACCGTTTCCGAGATATATAAAAAAATATAGAAGAGCAGCGGAGGACTTCGATACTGTTTTTATATTCAGCAATTATATTATTATTTTACAATATTTTAAAATATTTATTTGACATGGCAATTGTTCATATCTACGCACGACGGGCTCTCTTGCTTAATTTTATTAAAAACAAAACCAGCCAGCAACGGCGGTGTTGCGGCCTCTTTGTAGTGCGGAGACATGTATGATCTCCACAGTACTTAAGGTACCTCTAGATTAGATTAGGTTAGAACTGTGACAAAAAGAGGCGCGAATCTAGCTAGAAAAGCGAGTGTGCCGCGGCAGTGGCCGGCGAAATTCCAGAGACGACAGTTTTTTTTATAAAAGTACTAAAATACGAATATGTAACCCCTTTTGCAACACCTGGATCGCGAGTCCCGGATTATTTTATAATAAGTACCATAATGCTAAAGTCGTTGTTTCCACACTATGTTATCGACTACTTTTGCATTCCCAAAATTTTTGGAATCCTGGGATTAATATAAAAAAAAACAAAATGTTTTAAGATGCTGCTTCCACAAATTTTCAGCCAAAAATTAACTTTATCTGATCACTGGTTATGGTGAATATTAATAAAATTTTAAGAAATTAAAATCACGTGAACCATGAAAACATTCTAATTATTTTTGAGCAGTTGTGTCAAAACGAAAAGCATTTATAATTTAAATATTAATAATAAGGTGTTAAAGTTCGCCTAATTATCGATTTTTGTCTTTGTTCTATGAACTATAGGTAAATATACTCAGCCTATTCCGATCACTGAATTAATAAGAGAGAAAAAAGTATAGTTAGGTACAGAATTTATAATAGTGTATTTCGCTCTGGTTATTTTCAAGCAAACCTGGGGGCTTATGATAGTTAATAAACAAGAAAATATTTTCTAGTACTAAGTACTAAATAGTAGTTCCATTTCTGTTGCTTTAACGCCCAGGTTCCATAGAAAATTGCCCATCATCCATGCCCTATATCAACAAATGTTGTGAATTTTCTAACACTAACATTTAAAAACTACTTCATAAGAGAATCAGATAGATCAATTATAAGTAACTACCATAGATGGTTTGTAATCAGCGTAGATATATCGGACGGCTCCTGGTCTGAAATTCTCAAAACAGAAATTAAAACGATCGAAAGCGCAAACTAAAGTGACTCGAATTAATACCAGCCGTTAGGTTCAAAGTCGATTGCAGCAGTGTAGCGCACGGAAAGGCAACTGCGCTATAGCTGCGTCCGAGCCATTTATTATGAATTTTTTGGCGGGAAACCAGTTTTTTTCCTATAATTTTGAAACTAAGAAGCCCAGTGATTTGAAATTTTGCATGCCGTGTGCACCTATTATAAGGTATCATTTGATTCTTAATACGAGACTCTAACTTATACGGTTACAGTGATTCAAAACGTGTAGCGTGTCTCCAGCTTACACATGCTTATCGGTTCGTAGCTTAAAAACTATTCGAGCTAGAGATTAGAAAAATTTGGAGCTTACTGCTCCAATTCGACTCAAAAATTTGAGGTATAAAACATAATCCTACCTCAAATAATTACGAAGATACAGGTATGTGTAAGCCAGAGACACGGGTCTCCAGCTAACACACACTTTAATGATCGTAGTTTCAACAGTTTTTGAGTGTGACGGTTAGTTTTTTTGGTCCTCATTGCTCCTATTGTGCACTAAATTTCTGACTATAGTCTAAAGCCCTAACCTCACTGGTTTGCCTTAAAACGGCATGTGTCAGCTGGGGACACGTTTCTCCAGCTAACACACAAAAAAAAACTCCTAGTAACGAAGTTATGGTTGCACCTAAAATATCACTGACACGCTTTGATTGCTCCTAATATGCACAAAAATATGGCATGCTTAGAATTTCTCTATGTCTTATGAGGAAGCTGTAGACACACACATTATTTTATTAGCAAATAATAAAAAAAAAACTGACTTTAAGATAAAACATAAGCCTAGAGTTACCTACAGATTGCGAATGCGAATATCTGCAGCTGATTTTTTTGAATAACAATGCGAATTTGTATACATATTCAGTTTTTATATCTAGACTCGACGGAGAAAATGGTTCGTAGCTGTTAGTTTTGAAGTTTAAAAATCCTCTTTTCCGGTTTAATTAGGTTAACTGGTTCCATTATCAGCCTGTGGACGTCCACTGCTGGACATAGGCCTCTCCTAGCTCACGCCTATTGTGGCGTTCATAGGAGGTTATTAACCTACTGCTACCACGCTGGCCAGACGGGTTGGTAGAGGGTTTGTTTCAAGTTTTCCTTCTCTCGCACAGGTGTTCAATGCGTCGAGCCCCTTAGTCGACTCTTACGACATCCCAGGCATGTAAGGGAGGGGTGACACTTGTATTCTTAGGCCGTCACCGCACGGCACGGTTAACCGGTTATTAAAAAAAAAGAAAAAGAAAAAAAAGCATTCTAAGAAAGTTTATGACAGGAATGTCATTTTTGTTTCGCGATTCAAACGCCGATCGCCAAGTAGCGTGTGTGCCCAGTCTCTTAGCCTCTAAGTATGAGTTTAATTAGCTACATAGTACGTAATACAATGTTAAATTTATAAGGTTCGACGAACTGGCATGTTTTTTTTAAAATAAAGGTCCCTAATAAATAAAGAAAAAAAAACTAACACATAGGCTACTTTTATCCCGATATTTCCACGGGAACGGGAATCACACGGGTAAAGCCACGAGCGGAAGCTAATATTTTATAAATAAGAATGTTATTTCGTTTAATTTTTTGTTTTTAGCTTCCGCAACAACAAAATATATAAAATAGTTAAAAAATATTTCTTGAAACCTTATAGAAGGCTATACAATATCGCTTTCAAAACTATGTAAAGTATATTTGATTACGGCTACTTCCTGAAAGGGCAAATCGTTGTTATACCCAGCATCATCAACAATGCAAGGACAATGGCACCTCGGAAGGGCCCACAGAATATTGGGCCTTTGTCTAAGAGCCCAAATGGGAACGGATGCCATCGGAAGTGACGTAGTTTTGAAAACATTATTTATGATAAGAACACTATTATAATGATTACTTACACTATTAAAAATGTGTATGTAGAAACATTAAGTTGATATTTATCTTAAACTAAACCGTACTTAATGTTGTAAATAGAATAGAAAATATTTTATTAGTCTCTTAAACACAATAGAAATTAACAAAAGGTTACAAACAAAACATACAAACTTTAATAAGTAATAAAACAGAAAAAAAGACATAAGTACATAGCAGAGACTAATGAGAACCCTGCCTCAGCGATGTTGCTGTGCCGTCCAGAAAACTGCACAACACGCTGTTATTCTGGCAGGGCCTCGGTAGAGTTTTGGTAACATCACAACATGTTCTATACTTAACAAATGTTAAACTGGCCAAATCGCTTCTTTGCTAAAATTTTCTAAAATTGAATAAATTACTGATTCCCATCTGAGAATTCACTTGTGGCCGAGTTAATTTTTTCGAATATTTTTCTATTTAAAATTTATCATAAGTATAAAAATAGCATTGAAAAATGCAAAAATTCAAAAATCATAAATTATTGGCTGTTGCATCTTAATCGATCGTTAAACACCTGAAAAGATGTTTCTTTCGAATGCAAGGATATTCCTAGCATTGATGTGACAACGCTGGCCTACAGCGTATTAAAATTATTAAAGTATTGGAGAATTTCGACGGTGGTTCGCAAGTGTCGGTAGCTCAGCTGTTAGAGCATTGGACCGGATTTCCAAAGGTCATGGGTTCGATTCCCATCGGAGAATTCACTTGTGGCCGAGTTAATGTTTTCCAATATTTTTCTATTTAAAATTTATTATAAGTATAAATTACTTATTTTATATATTATATCTTGTCATTCATAAACCCTAATTGTAACTAATATTACAAATAAGCAACCAATTGACTTGATTTTTTGCATCAAGTTAGCTAAAAGGATTGAGAATCACTTAGGCTACTTTTTATCCAGATATTCCCACGGGAACCACGCGGGTGAAACCGCGGGCGGAAGCTATTTTTACTATATATCTGCATTACTTACGCATTTAAGGTGTAGCCCTGCAGTATACAGATTACAGGGTGGAAATTTAAGAGGGGGTAGTTAGGGCAGGTACCTAATCCGCTCTTGGGGCCTACCGCCATCTCTTAACGCAATATTGTTTAATGTCAGTTTGTATCGGCGCAATGTTGTTATATGTCATATCGTACCGCGAAACTCTTAAAACAAGCTTGTCTTTTGACGGAAGTTTTGTGGCGTCATCGCTCAATCATTCGCTCAAACAAGATTTTTATCAATCAAACCTACTACGACGTCTTGTGTCAAATAAAGTAATTTAAACAGTATTGAAACAAAAGGAAAACAAAACGTTCTTACGACATGACGGTTTCTAAGAGATGGCGGTAGGCCTGCTGGTTACATGAAAACGTTCTTAGTAAACCATCCTTAATTGTTTGAGAAATATTGAACTACATTGACGGATTTTGATAAAAATGTTCAGCCAGCAGGAAAATGGTCAGTTTTCAAAAATATTTTTTTTATGTCAATCGATCCTGTTTCTCATGAGGATCAAAACACTCTAAGACACTACCTGAGGCATTACTCATGCCTGGAAAAGTTAGAAATCGCGAAAAACGCAAAAAAACACAGTTCTCACGCTCGCGCCATACGCCGCCGTATCCGCTTCACCGACGAGTACCTTTGTTGACGGTTTTTTTTTCTTAGCGAATATTATGTGGAAATACTTTTTGGTGATTTCTGACTTTTCTGGTACTCATACCTCAGTTGGTGTCTTAGACCGTTTTGATCCTCATAAGGCCTGTTCCTTATGAGGATCAAAACGGTCTGATCAAATCGATTAGCATGAAAAAGTTAAAAAAAACTTTAAATTTTATCTGCTGAGTGTATTTTTTTTCAAAATTAAGGCTGGTTTCCTAAGAACGTTTTCATGTAGCTACAAAGGTTGAGGTACCTGCCCTTCGTCCCCGTTTTAAAATTCCACCCTGTATAACCGCCACTAATCAGTTGTCACCAAAAAAGTAGTCAACAATAATAATGATAAGCCCCCTAAAATCCTATGTTACGTCCGAGCCAAACACCTCACGTGGGGGTGGACATGCCTACCATTGAAACTTACGCAGCCAGCACGGCTAGAATGGTCAAGGACAAAATGGAGCTTCGTTTAAAAAGTAAACGTTTATAGTAGCTTCCGGGGGCGATCGCCGAGGCACACCTGGAACTGGTGCTGGGTGTTACAGCATGCGGTCCATCGGCGGTAGGCGGAAGAAGCTGAACAGGCGGGTCCCTACTGACAAAATAACTACAGCCAACACCAAATAATCTCACTCAGTCACAAACTAAGTTCCTACAGTTAGATGACCACACTCAAACATAAAAAAAAAACATTTACTGCGCCAATACCAGCGTACGCTGAGGAAAAAAACTTAAAAAGCATATAATAATAATACCTAATCATTTATTCATCAGACTACCTAAGGTTTCATTGTGTTACTAAAACGGAACCTAATGTTAGTACCTTTCAATAAACTTATTAATTTAAAAAGAACTTTGGATTTGAGGCACTGGTACATGCAATAACAGCCAATGCCTCTTAAAGGAACTGTTTTCATCAACTCAAGTTTTTTTTTTTTTTCTCATTCTGAAACGATTTTGATAAACTTTTTTAATCAGGTTTAACACGATGTGTATGTTAAATTGTGTAAGTATCACTTGCTATATCTACAAGTATGAAAAACAATTAAAACAACATTTTTCTCTTCCTCTATGATAAACTTTAAGAGTCATCCAATCGGCTGATAGTTCCCAAATTGGTCTGGCGTCTATAAAATCAAATTTAGCGTCGTGCATTAAGGTTCGATTTGCCATAAATCCGCCATCACATTAGTTTGATGCATGGAGTGATGCCGCGGCGCAAGATTATAGAGTTTTATTAAGGGTAGGCGTAAAAAAATATTACAAATAGTGCCAAGTTCACCAACTGTCGATTAGATACCTAATCGTCGTTTATCACATTTACTGTCACTGTCGTGGTGTGGCCCACAAAGACTTTCTGTGTTCTGTGTGCCCCACTATTGTTCGTTTATATTTCACTCGGATCCGAGTGGACGGCACCAGTGGTAGCTCATACCATAGCTCGAATCGAAGTGTTCCGCGGTGAATCTGTTAAAACATTGTTCTGTCCCACTGAAATGTAATCGTATTTAAAAGTCGATTATTCATTTGGTGAACTCGTAGTTTAAAGAAAAATGTGAAAACTTATTAATCAGACAATAAATATAATATCTTTCTAAGCATTTAAAAGGTTTATGGTCATCCATGTAATAATATCACGAAAAACTGTGGTAGGACTTGTTCTAAGTCCGTCTGGCTAGCTACCACCATCATATCTAAGTCTGCCGCCATAACAACAATCTTTTCAGCATTGTTGTGTTCCGGCAGTTCGAGATAAGATAGCCAGTTTCTCAGTGGTTGAGGATTCCGGGAGAGGCTCGCTTCCATCTTCAGCCTAAGAGTATCCCCGTCTCTTTCATAACAAAAAGTAGTGAGATTCTCTGTTAGAATTAAAACACTAAACTAGTAGAACAAATTCTACAAAATGTTGTATATCTTTTTAATATTTATAAGGCTAACAAACATATTTTGCACAGCTGTGAGATGTGAGAATTTTAATAATAATTACCTCTTAATTACAGTGAAAAATAAATTATAAATAAGGTCTTTAAACAGGTCTGGGGCACTGACATATTGCTATAGAAGTACCTTCTACCCTTTCAATAAGTATATAGAAAATATATCAATTTCGTCCAACATATCAATACAACCTTGAGATAACTCTAACTTTACCATTTTCAACACAGTGAACGCTTCCCCTTAAGCGGAAATATGATTATGAAGTAGTAATGTAAGTAGTGTGATGTCTGATCACTGATTTATAGATTGCTGAGAATGTGCTCTCACTGATTGTTTATTTGACAAAGAGCTCCTTTAGTAACGGACTCTTGAAGAACACGAAAGTTTTCTTCGTTTTTAGTACGACAAATTTTATCAAATGGAAGCCGTCTCGTAAGCGCGAATTGTTGAAAATGCCTGTTAAGTCAACAAAATTCTTTGTAAGCACATCTTATGTTTCTTCGCGTGCTCATTATTGAAATAAAACAACTTTTGCGGAGTATTTAGTGCGATTTATTTACCTGAAATATATATTTACTATAGTTTTTCCGTTAATTAGCCGTTTCCGCAAATTTCCGCAAATTTTCGAAACTCGCACGGGAATCAAAACCTACAGGGTATTTCCCGTGAACTTAGAATCTTGAAATTTGGTTCGAAGTAACGTCTTATAGTACAGATAAAGAAAAAATTGCGAAAACCGTAAATTTTTAATTACATCATATAATAAAAAATAATTTTGAAAATTTTAAACGGTCCCCTCGGTGCGCGAGTCCAACTCGCACTTGGCCGGTTTTTTAAATCTATATACACCAAAATGTAGCTAGTTTAACTGGCCACACTGTACATATTTCGCTTATAAGCAAAAATACCTAATTCCAGTATAAATTTGTCTTAAAATACGACTGAAATGCAAAGACGCTTCGATCCAAAATCCGTTAGGAGCAAATCCGCTTCAGTCACAATGAACCAATTAGTGCATTTCTCTAAGCTCAACCGTCGTTAGATCCTTGGGATCATCGGATAATATAGTGAAGAGCGCACCATCTCTAACATAATTTTCAACGCTGTTCGAAACTAGCGCCACTTACCTGTAAGTCATTACATAATTGACCTTTTTGTACGAATTTGGTATTCTCTATGGCCAAACCAAGCCAAACAGCGAAAAACTGAAGTTGTCAACGTTCGTCATCGACGTACTTCATTTTTAATAGCGGGCCATCCACTGATGTTCATTCTTACCGGAGAGTGCAATCCATAAGGATAAAGGAGAGCAGTGAATTCGGAAAAGCGAGAATAAATGGCGTTATTTAATCTCCTCTTCCATTGCGACACACCGGAACGATGTAACAAGAAAAACCAAAGAGCACTGCAATGATTTCTATTAGTTTTGTGGCCATTTTAGTATTCCTTAAAAAAAACACGAAATGACGGATATTTCCAAACAGGGATGAAACAAGAGGATAATAACTAAATCTATGTACTACTAACACGTAATCCCTAAACCCCGTGCCAGCTTCAATTCTTTTCACATACACAACATAATTAAACCGGGCTCAGAATTAAAAATGTGAGAAAAGCGATGACGACGACGGTTCAACCAAACGATATGTTAACGTTTCATTACTTAAACTTTATTGTTAGAAACACGATGCAAATAAAGAAAGAACTTGTTATTTAGGTATACAGTGTACCAAATATTATATTGTTTTGTGGTTATGTGTGAGAAGTCGTGTGTGTTAAAACTGTAACAAAATACATATTTTCCTGAGTTTAATCACTCATGCTGGAATATACAACAAGGAAAAGACGAGTAAAAATTGGAGATCTGAAGAAAAAGTTAGTAAACCATCGAAAAGTAGCTACAGTTTTTTGCCCAAAACGCTTTAGATAAAGATAAAGATAAAGATAAAGATATATTTATTTGCAAAAAACATGAGTAACAAAGTGATGATGAATACAATGTAAAGAATTTAAACACACTACACGCTTTGTTAATTTATATTTAGATTTATCTAAAATTCATCTTTCAATTCAAAAGGATTGACACGCTGACGATGCCCAGATCGCTAAGACTTTTCTTATATATCTAAACCTTGGAAATCCATTATAATAATATCAATGTTACTTTTAGATATTTTCGTAAATAATCGAAACAACAAAATCCAAATTAACCTCAAACCAAATTTAGTACCTAAGTTAAACTAGGGGTCCCGTGTGTTTAACTTTAGTACCACAGATAGTTCTAGGTTTAGTACTAAACTTTGTTTTGTAATAAGATTTTTTTAGTCTATGGTTTAATCCAAGTTTAACCAAGTATTTTATTAAGTCCGCGTTTTGAAATAAAACGGTAGAAATTTGTGTTGTACTGTTACTTTTCGCAATAATTTTTATATTTGGCATGTGATATTATGTGTATATCAAAAGCAAAATATTGTTCGAACTTATTTATTCACGAATACAACCCCTGTATAGTGTGTATATTACGAAATAAGTTTTTAGGACAACTTGTTTTAACATAGCAGGCTAGTTATGCGACGAATTTCGTGGCTGTCATTACTGTCACATTGTCATACTGTATGACAGCCGCAATAGTGACGAAACTGAAAACTGAAACGATTTTAATTAAATAATCAGCCCTCCGATTAGTGCACAAGAGTCAAGAATTACATCCGAAATATAATATGGATTTCTGAAGGAAGAGAAGCTTGCACTTTATTCTAGAGAAGCAATCTGTTTAAAAGTTGTATTATATACCTCGTGTTTTATAAAAAAGGTCTTGAACCTTTTTTTGTAAATGCCAACAACTTTGATGATTTGTTTTAATTTAAAGTAAAAGTACCCATTTTTTCCAGATATCATGGTTTCATTAGTGATACCGAGTCATCGGAGCGTCGTTCCGAAACCAATAAAATATTCGACCCCACAGCAGATATGACAAAATATGCGGAAACACACAGATACGTTTAGCTTTATTACACAAGATTCTCCCAATATTTATTTATTTGCATTTTAATCTGACACTTCAGTGTAACAACATTACAATAATAGCAGCTTGTAAAAGGAAGGTTGTATAATAACCACAACAAATTTTGTTATTTTTATATAAGTACTTATATGTTTGCGGTTATAACTACTTGGTCAAGACTACTACTCCTGAAAAGGTGTCAAAACTTCTTAATTAAAACGAAATTTTCAAATAATCCTATCCTACTTCCTACTAATATTGTAAAATTTAATGCGAAAGTTTGTCAGTTTGTTTGTTTGTTACTCTTTCACGTTAAAATTACTGAACGGATTTTTTTTAAATTTGGCACAGAGATAGAAGATAGTCTGGACTAAAACCTAGAATACTGTTTATCCCGATATTTCCACGGGAACGGGAACCACGGGGGTGAAACTTCGAGCGACCACCATTGTGTTAAAGGTAAAGAAATTGCGCATCCGTAAAAGTTGTTGTATTCAGATAGTAAAATATTCAAAAGCTGTTGTAGATGATGGTCTGGAATCCTGTCACGACTGTTTCTGGACAACATCTTAGATCCAATAAGTCTTAAACTCTCAATATTGAAAATCTTAGACCCAGCCAGGCATGCCAGGCACTGGTGAGGTATGGCTATCAGAGTGATAATAAATAAATAACTGCATACAAACACACCAATTATAGCCCACGTTAAGTTTCACGAAGAACTTGTGTTATGGATACTAGATAACGGATAAATATAGTTATATATAGAAAAAAAAATGTTTATTTCCATTTACAATGCTGAACATCACAAGTTACGGCTTGGAGCTTCTCTTTAAGCTTTATGGGCATGTGTTGAGATGCCCCGCTCCTCCATAATGATTATACATACATATTGATTTAAGCAACAACAAAGTCAACAATTTCTTTCTCAAAAATACTACATTCTTATCTAAGTACTTATTAATTATATATTTTTTTTTTTTTTTGTAAATACATACAAAATATGTTATGTATGTATTTACAAAAACATGAACTTGACTATTTGTCTTGATCTGCGTGTTTAATATGTATATTAAACTCCCAGACCAAGACAAATAGACATGTTCATGCACACAAATATTTGTCTTGTCCGGGGATCGAACCCGGGATCTCTGGCGCAGGCGGGGTTAGTACCTCTGCACCAAATAGGTCGTCAAGTTTTTTCTTTCAATCTGCGCCTTTGATGCATTGCCAATTTTTCCACTGTGGAAAATGTGGAAATATGTAGGTACATGTAACGTTATTTTCAACAAAAAATAAATCATTCAGCTGACGTTATCACCATTCAAAAGTACATAACCCAAGTAAACAACAGCATTGCGAAAAAACCGCCAAAAAGGCATCCCATATTTTAAAACCGATAACAAACAAAAAAACTGAAAAACCATAAATCCTACCGTAGACAATACAGCTACTGAAAGCTTTTTTCAGGTCCCACCGGATGCGAGCCGCCGGAAGCCACGGTTGCTATGGCAACGGGCTCAATTAATATTCGCAGATGAGCGTAGTGCCGTCCCGCTCGTCCGTCATATGCCGGAAAAGGTCGGAGGAGGTTTTAAAGCGAAAATTGAATGAACGATAGTCCGTGGTGGTCCCGCAGGAAACAATACTCGAACCCCGGAATTAATGTCCGCGCGGCGGTGGAGCAGGGGTGTGCAACTTGTTTAACAGAAATTGGAACTAGGTAGTACCTAATAAAACACTTATTTTATGATAATTATGGTTGGGAACAAAATATTTTGGAGTATTCGAAAGCACTTATCTATAAGTCTATTTGAATAAAAATCTTTGACTTTGACTTATAATTTATTGTTGTGGTCATAAAATTCTGTATAATTTTGCTACAATTATTATAGACATAGGAAACTATATGTAACGGAACAAGAGTCGTGATAACGAATCTTATAAGTAACTAATAAAGAATTTTCTTAGTATAGGAAACTTTTGAAAAATACATCTTTATATCATGAGTTCACTGTTTATTAGATGATCGTTACAATTTATGTAGTACATAAAATACTAGAAAAAATCGACTCAGCTCTAAAGTAATTTTGTTATTTTTCTATTAAAATTTATCAGGATAGCAATGGTAATGTAAACTTAAAAAAAACATACATAATTAATAGTTTAAATTAATTTTCAGTTCTACTTCAGCCAATGCTACGAATGTGAAGAGTATTTTTTCTTGATTTACTGCATCGTTTACAAATCAGATTAGGGGCAACAATTTTTCTAACACCGAGCATGGCGTAAGTACTACAGTCATTCGATAGCTTCATTACGTACTACAATTTTAATGTAAATCCAAAGGTTTTGCACCCCTGCCGCACGCAATATTTCAGCAGAACAATGGTGGGCCGCTTTCCTGCGCTCGTTTGGACCTCACCTGCGGATATCGGCGGGTCGTAGGTTGCGCCACTGCTCATTGATGTGATTAACGCAAAATTAGGACTGTTTAATACTGTCACGGTAGACTTTGAATTTAATGTTATCTGCCTTGTAAGTTAGCAAGTAATTGATATAAAGTTAGATCAAGTAATTGAAACTTTAGTATCTATAAATTTAGTAAAAAAAATATGAAAATTAAAGCTGCGTGCGCCTGCGAGTTGCAATATTTCAGCAGAATAATGAAAGAGAGACACCACACGATGAGGGTTTCTACACTCGCCGACCAACACGCCACTGACCTGACACCGATAGCTGTGGGTGGCAAATTTCTATGAAATTGTGTCGGTGTCGTGCCGGGCCGTCACACTTTTAAGATAGAGTCCCATACAACTTTATGCGTCCACCAATATCAGTGTCTTAAATGCAAAATTTACTTTAAAAATTTACAGCAAACCAAAAGTAGGTGCCCCCCTGCGCCTCGCAATATTTCCATAGAACAATGGCGGACCGCTTTCCTGCGCTCGTTCGGATGTCACCCTGCTATCTAATTGCATATAATCTGACTCGTATGATATCATCATGATATCATTTTCCTCTTATATTAAATATATTTCAAAATTGTAAATTTGTGCTTGGCAACAACATGTTCCATTGTAAATGTTGTTGTTTCTGTTAAAGCTGATAAGTTTCTTGCGGCCGTTCTTCTTATCAGTTAAAAGATGTCCTGCAAAAAAAAATTGGACTTTTCGAAAGTACTTATCTATAAGTCTATTTGAATAAAAATCTTTGACTTTGACTTTGACTTTGATCAAGCAATTTTTATTGATCACGATCAAATAAACACTTGTAGATAAAACCAAAAGTTGCGCGCCCCTGCCGCTCGCAATATTTCAGCAGAACAATGGCGAGCCGCTTTCCTGCGCTCGTTCGTGGCGGCGGGTCGTGGGTTGCACACCACTGCTCATTGATGCGATTAACGCAAAATTAGGACTGTTTTACTGGTGTTACGGTCGGCTGTCAATTTACTGTAATCAGTCTTGTAAAAAATGCAATCAATATAGACCTTGAGTGGAATGGTCTCACTCCGCGCTTAGACTAGCCTTTAAGCTCGCGGCTTACTCGGAAGGCCAACGCACGAAGGAATCAGTAGAGCTGACTTAGTCGGTAAAGATAAGACCTACGCGAGAAAGTAAGACAACCAATTGACGTATATAACGTTTCCGAATGGAGCATTGTGCAACCTGAACTGTACTTTAATGTGTCAGAGCAAGAGTCGCTATTTGTTGAAAAGAATTTGCGGAGTGCAACTTCTGGACGTTAATGTGATTAACGCAAAATTAGGAATGTTTCAGTAGTGTCAAACAAATATAACCCCGACTTTACGGTAGACTATCAATATTGAATGTAATCTATCTTGTAAAATTTAATATTTTTAGAAAATAGCTTACTAGAAATACCAAAATTTTAGGCAAGCCCCAGTTACCAGAATTCTGTGCTTCACTTCTGTCTATTCTTAAGTCAGTTACAGTGACAATGCATACATTTCGCTCTTGAAAACGTTTCCGAATGTTTGTGATTAACACGTTCACCGCCACATATGTCAAACCTGTTTTCAAATCCGTTTTGTGAGCCGTAAGACACTTATTCCGTAGACTTTGTGTATGCATGTGGCCGCTGTGGCGCTGTCGTATACGTGCGCACAATGGTTTTCGTTTACCTTGATAATTGTGAGATTTACATGGAAAAATCTGCAGTTTTCCGAGAACTCCTTTTAAATATTTTACGTAGCTTATTATACTATCACTTATATAGGATTTTTTTTAATGCATCATTAGTTTTCGAGAAAACGTGATTTTACCGGGTGGCCGGAGGTGTGCGCCAAAATAACGAAAATGCAATTTTCTACATCACAGCGCCGCGTAGGGCACCGGTGATCACATGGGATTTTTAAGGGTTTCGTAGCCTAAAGGCAAAAAACGAAACCCTTATAGATTCGGCCAAACCGATGTATGTCACACCCTTTTTGTTCCAAAACTATGAGGATTACACAGTTGAAACTTGGTAGGTAGATGTATTCTGTAAACCGCTTTACGGTTTTTACAAAAAAAAAAACGAAGGACCATGAAAAGGTTTGTATTGAGTTCTTTGGTTAGCTTCAGACAACCTTTGAAGATATTATGGTATATCTTATGGTTTTAAAATGATAAAGTCCGAGATTTACTTTAACTGGTATAATTAGTCTATTCACATAGTATATACAACAATAAAACCAAATAATAAAAATCACTAAGTTAATAAACTGATAAAATAATTTTAAATACGAAAATGGTATAAAAATAGTAAAATCGTAATATTGAGCACGCGTTGCGCGAGTGGTGGCGATCGACATACAAAATTATATTCACTTAAAATAAATGGTAATAAAATGTGCAAATTGCATTTGATGCAATTTGCTGAGCGTAGCGTTTGCGTAGCACCGAACAGGGGGGCTCCCCATACATGGAACTGTTACTATATTTTTTTTTTATCAAACCTATACGTGTGGGATATCATTAGATAGATCTTTAATAACATGGAGGCTTCTAAAACAGTTCTTTCTCAAAGTCAACCGTTTGAAAGTTAATAAGTTATACACTTTAAAAGTGGAAAAATATGTGTCCCCCCCGCCCCTCTAACTTTTAAAATAAGAAAGCGAAAAATCAAAAAAAAATATGATGTAGATCTTAAAAACTTTTAACGAAAATTGGTTTGAACGAAATTTATTTAGTAGTTTCAGAGCTATAGCTATTCGAAAACCGCAAACAAACTTATTTTTGCAGACAGAAAATTATAATGGCATTTTGGCAATAATAATAATAGAAACTTTATTCACACGATACAAAAACAAACACATACAGAGAAAATGTCAAAAAAAGAGGAACACACAATTGGCGGCCTTATAGCTACGTAGCAGTCTCTTCCAGGCAACCTTGGGTGAGAGACGAAACCCATCATGTGCGAGTTCGACTCGCACTTGGCAGATTTTTTTGGGAATATTTCATAAACCATACATGCGATTTCAGCCTAACCTAGACACAAATCCATATTTTATTAAACTACATCAAGGAACACAAAAAGAAATGTAAATTTTGACCGTTCTACTACTGGCGGTTAACGTGTTAAAGGGGCTCGAGAATATACATTATAAAGAAGCTTTAATAAAAACTATGTTTAAATTGAAGGTTGAAAACAAAGGTTACGCGCATTTGGACCTCGCCTGCGGATTTCGGCGGGCCGCGGGCCGCGGGTTGCGCACCCCTGCAAATTAGGACTTTCTTATTGGTGTGAAGGTGGACTGACTAACTTTATACTAGTTTAAGGCCTAAGCGTTTTACCTATACCTATTTAAGCGCCTCTGTGGAACGCCCGAGACCCAGAAGTCCCGTACGTAAAGTAGTAAGTTAGTAAAGTACTTTTTTAATTTAATACCTAAAAATATGTCATAATGCATTCCGAATCGCACTATTGACTTTTTTTATACATTTTATACTTATTTTAAATAGCGTTGAATGAATTATAATACTTCGTTTTGCTTTATTATATGATTTTAGTTCATTGAATCATAAAACAATAACAATAAGATTAAACTATTGGTTATAAGAATTTTATGTTAGGCTGATTGAGATTTCACAACCTATGATTGTATTTCGGAACGTGGCATAAACCTTTATTTTTAAATTGTCTTTGTCTTGTACCTCATGTCAATGTCAATATTTAACGAATCGTTTTTATTGTTATTTATAAGAAACAATATATACCTACTTCAAATAACTTTGAATTAACTATAATACTCCCTTTTTCGGACTTACAACAAGTCCTACCACCAACCAAACCGAATACAATATGTACCATTGAATATGAATAATAATCGAACCCGGGACCCCTGGGTCTGATTAAGGTGGTTGAACCACTACACCACAGAAACGGTTAGCGGTTAGGCGGTTGTTAATGCCAAGACCTCACCATATAGATCGCACTGTCAATAGGTTATCAGATCTCAAGTAGAGCAATAAGCTTCTAACTCTACAAGCTCTAATTTCACAAACTACACGTTAGTCAAAATATATATGGCTTGGCCGTTTCGTGACTACAACAACTATCGTGTAGCAGAAAAATAATGAACACTGAATATTTTTTTCAACCTACGCCCAAGTAGAGGGAGCGAAACCGTCGAGATCCGTTTGGAACAGCTTTAGAGTACAACTGAAAAAGTACAACTGTAAAATTTTACTTTCTATCCTATTAATAACCTATCTGTAGATATGGATTGGGCTATCTGAGATAGTTGCCTAGGATATTTTTTGTAATAAACCAAAATAACGACGGTTGCTAGTAAACGAAGCGATAGGCAACTATCTCAGATAGTCCTACCCATATCTACAGATAGGTTATTAATTTCGGCCGTAAGCAAACTTCCTTCATATCGACGGTCAAAACATCGGAGATCGCCCCATTTTCAATACTTTTTGACAGCTGATGTGCCATTCAGTGATGACAACAACGTCGATGTTTGCCTAGAGAGTAACCCCCCTGTACAAAGAAAATCGTTACCAACACCTCAATATTTCATTTTTCGAGTTCTGTAACTGATAAACGCAGTCCATAAACTCGGAGTTAAAACGCGATTAACTTCCGAAAGCTTCGTAAAAGTAAAACTACATAAATCTAACCATAATCTGATCGAACTTGGGACGGAGCTGAGCTAATTATGACGCTAATGACTTATGGTTTAATATGGTTGATGGTTTAACAAACAACTAGTTTAAAAAATAGAAAAATTGTCCTTGTAAGTTGGAGAGTAGGGCCAGCCAGAGATTGTGGTGATTTGACGACTTTCGCAATGGTCAATTACATAAATGTATAATATTAATATTTATTTTCACTAAAAAGTTTTCATACAAGTTTGGTAAGCAATAAAAAAAGACAAATTAAGTATAACAACAAAATTGTATTTCATATTTAGAACAGCATCCGCGGATAATTGCAACTCATTCAGGGGTTAGTAACCTAAAAACACTATAAACCTTTTTAACAATAAACTAATAGAAATAGATACTCTCAAAAAACTAAAATAGCTTTCATCCATTTTTTTTTCACAGCCATTTATTGTGTTACATGACATCATTCTCATTCCGCATATTAATGACGAATACATAGTTTTAAATTAATATAAAATAAAACCAATGACTATCTAAATACAAATACTAATATCTTTATTTACTTTAAATAGGGATACAACAGAGGTCTTAAAAGTAATGAATTAGATACTTGACCTATTTAACCATCTCAAATAACATGCAAACAGAACTGAAATTATAATTTTTTATTTAGATAATTAATGTCATTAGTACATACGTTCAAATGTCATTTTTTTATTTTACATAATATTCTTATTATTTACATTTATTTTTATTTAAATCACTAGGTAGTCAACAAATAGACAGAGAAACTAATTTGTCTGTATATCTGTTGACTCTACAAATGTTTTTTTATGACTTTTATATTTATTTATAAAAAATCGTCTTTAATATGCGAAATAGAAATTATGCCACTTATACACATTTAATCGACAGATTAAAGTGAAAAAGTTTTGATGATCAAAGTTGAAAAGAAATAGTTCCGACCCGTTCGGGGAACGGGTTTTTGCTTCTAATAAGAGGGGTCTTATTAGAAGCAAAAATCTTCTAAGATTCTGAAAAGAAAGTTTTCTTCCACTAAAAAGTTTCCATATTTCGTCATCAGCCATTTTTAATGTCACCACAGCTGTGGCACTGCCCTTCCTTATGGATGGATATGAAGAATGGGCCGTGACCCACCACGCGAGCCCAATGCGGATTGGTGGGTTTAACGACTGCAAATAGAAAGAAAGAAAGAAAGAAAAATGTTTATTTGACATCCACACGACGATACACAGATACAGATAAAAAATAAATAAAAATAAAATACAACACATATAAAGCGCACACTGCGCTGCGCATCGTCGCATTTCGCCAAACTGTGCCAAGCTCAGTATAAGCAGCAAGCTGGGCCTGCTGCACTGATATTCTGCTTGACACAGCAGTGACAACCATAACGACAGATAAAAGTATTAAAATAAACAAAACAAAACTAAAAAATAAAATTCACTTACACAAAAACAAATCTAAAACACGCAACCAACACAACATATCTATGGACTAAAACATAACTCTAATTGAACTAGTCTGTGACACACAACTGACAGTGACAGTTTGTGTCACAAACAAAGTAAAAAACTTTCCACAAACTTTTCTACAAATTTCTGAGTGAGATAATAAAAATAGTACCTATTGATAAAAAAAGCATCTAAAATAAAAATAAAAAAGGACAATGATTAAAAAAAATATGAACAAATTTACGGCACACATCATTAAAAGCTGCAGCAAAATGTAAAAATTTCCTTCTTAACTCTAGATAAACTATTATTAGTGCGAAAAAGACCAGCACTGGCCAAAAAGCCAAGCATTATGCTGAGTCGGTACCGTTTTGGGACAAACTGTGTTTTTATTTTTCTGTACTACTTTGATGTGTCTTATTGTCGTGTTTGTCCCAAATAAATATAATTTTCTTTCTTTTTTCTTTCTTTCAAAATTATAACAAAGCCGGCTCAGAGAACGGCGGCGAGAAACATGTGAGTACACTTAACACTATATAAAATCGGTTTATAAAAACTGTGACTCCAATAAATACGCTTTCAATCTAATTGTAAACGTGTTTCGCGTTTCCAGTGTTTCAAATTATTCCAACACTTCGAGGCTGAGTATTTAAAAGACCCACGGAATGCTGCAGTTCTGTGTGCGGGTAACACGATCATATAAGTGGATGCTCTAGTGCGGTAAGAATGTATATCCCTTGCCCATTTGATCTTATCATATAAGTACTCGGGTGATTTTGAAATACGGTCGGGACCAACGGCTTAACGTGCTTTCCGAAGCACGGAGGAGTTCAAGATAGTAAATTTTTGTTCACACATCCCGTGACCAAGCGTTGCAAAAGTTGCTTAACTTCAACGCAGATCAGGCGCGCGAACCATTGCGCTATGGGCTCCTCATCTATATTTTGAGTTTGTAAAAAACAAATAAAATATGAATAAAATGTTAAATTTCAAATTTTAGAACAACGTCCGCGGATAGTTGCAACTCGTTCGGGGGCTATTATCTTATCGCGCGAGACGAATCAGTGGGCACGCGAGTTACGGCCGCAACTTCCGCGCCACGTTTCAAATTCGAAACCTAAAAACTGCCTCTTAAGGGGAGTTATTTAGCTGATAATGCTAAATTCTTAATTTGATCAACTTTTAAAGAATTATTGTCTAAAACAGAGTTATTTCGCTATTTTTGGTTATTGATAGTATACACGTGTTTCATTTCAATTATTGACTCAATTCGTTAGTACAATTTTACTTGTAAATGAGAATGAGGAGCACAACGTATACAAAAAATTATGGTATTTTATACAATATATTTAGTTATTCTAACCCCTAGCATACAGCGACAGGTTCTTCGGCGCATCATATGTATGTAGTTACCATTTTACTAAAAATATGATTACTCGTCGGGTTAATCTTGACTAATTTTTTTTTAGTACTTATATATTTTTTGTTATTTAATAAAATAATAAAAGGCAAATAAATTGAGCGTTAGTTACTCGCCTTAACAAATCTCACCTGCTAATGGCTTATGGAGTAACGTTCGAGGCGATATTTCGAGTCGCGACGAACGAGTAGTGTGTGTCGACGCGTTAATGTCGAGATAGCCCCCTAATGTATCCCAATGCTGTTTTCTCAATCAAATGGCATGGAAACTGTATTTTATGACATGTTTTCTACCTCTAAGCTTTTTCGGAAACTTATCCGAGCATGGGGACTGTAGATAAAACAAACGAGTTTCGAATTTCGAATGTTTTCGAATTTGACTGATGAGGTTGCATTTTTAGAATATATTTCAGACGTTTCAGTCTTACGCCAATTAAAAAGGTCACACTCTCTAATTCTCAATTATCTAAAAAGTGCAACAAGAGAAGTATATAGACCGTGGTGCAGAGATATATATGTCTAGCTATTCTAAAATGGGTGTTTTCGTGACACCAAGAAGTGGACATCGTGATTAATCATTAATCATGATTGATGAAGAAAGTATAAATTTTGTGACCAAGTATTTATTACTTGGTCAAAAAATTAAGGTCTAAGAAAACGAAAACTTACAATAGATCCTGTCATTTGAAAGTACTTTTATACCGATTGAAAAGTGAGAAAATAATAATAATATTTAAGTACAGTTTCGTAAAAGATTTCAATTAAAAGGTAGTAAAAGCAAAGAACTTGAATACATTGACATTAATTGCACTTAAACAAAATAATATTTTGTCATATTCGTTCAATCGTCATATTGTGACCATCGTTTTGCGTTCTCATTTTTTTTTGTCTTTCTAATTGTATTGAAATTTGTTTCGTGTTTATATATTTGTTCTCAAACATGCTTGGAAAGAGCATTATTTTAACAGACAGCCTTTTTCGAAATAAATCGAAATTGCTGTACTGGCTAAATACATGTGAGCAGCGGCCGGCATGAAAATCCACATCTGTCGTGATTTAGCGGCCAAATGAATTACATAGTAAACTCATATCTGTCCTATAATTTATCTTTGACTGCGAAACATGGCATCCAAGGAGGCAACTTATCAAAGTTTTTTATTTAAATTTCGAACTGGCTTGCAAATAGAAAGCTTTTTATTGAAAAAAAAACAAATGTACAAAAAAAATATTGTTTTTCGTTGTTCGTCATTGATTTTGAAAAATAATAGTAGTGTAAATCTTTATCACCACTTAAAATAAAGATTTACGCGTATTTACTATCGAAATTACTTACCACTTTAAAGATTTCCCTTTAAATGATTTGTCTTTATGATCAATTTTTTATCACTTTTAATTAGCTTTTTCGGAATATATCCCTTGCATGGTATACACTTTTCTTCCATTTTTCATTCGATTTAATAGTTTTATTCACTTTTCATTTGTATTTTCTTTACTTTATTGCTATTTTCATTTGAATTTAATGTCAAAATAATGTGATTGTTTTGATTGTTGACACTTGACACTGTCACTTTTTAATCCTATTGCTAATTTTTCAACAAACCTGTACAGAAGCTACGCAATTAGCGAAATGTAGTCATAAAAGTATCTTATGACCACAGATTGTTTAGGGCTATAGAAATCCTATTAACGTTAATAGGACCACATTTGGGCGCAATTTAAAGGACTTTGTCGTCCTATAGTAATGTTGTCACAATCCGGTAAAGTGCAAATTGTTTTACTATTGTTTTATAAATAAATATATTTATATATTTCTACAAGATCACTGAGTTCTATAAGGATCTAGTAAACGCAGTCCTGTAACGATCTTGTACATGCCGCTACTGCTGCAATTGATCCAACAGTGGTCAGCGTGATGCCATTTAAAGTTTGAATTTGGATGAAAATATTATAATTTTGAAAATAGTAGTAATTTTAAACACTAAGTTTTTATTATCATAAAATAAGTAAGTAGATAACTTTTGTGTTTTCAGTGTTAAATAAAGAAATGAACTTGGGAAATAAATTTTATTGGTAACTAGAGGCCGGGCGCGGTTTCACCCGCGTGGTTCCCGTTCCCGTGGGAATTTTGGGATCATTTATAGCCTATGTTACTACTTGGGGTCTAAGGATTCTCTATACCAAATTTCATCAAAATCGATCTAGTAGTATTTGAGTTTATTCGTTACACACAAAAATACAAATCTTTCCTCTTTTTAATATTAGTATAGAAGTATTGATGATGAAAAACATATTAGTATGCGCCTTCAAAAGTAAACGTACTTAATATTTGTTTATTTATAAATAATAAATAAATGCAAGCCATCATCAGATTGAATTGCGCTCCATATTGAATTGAATTTATCAGGAGTTTTAGAATGCATTTTATTCATTAATAATGTTATTATAGGAGCCTAGTCGTGGACACCATATTATTATGGTTTATTGCATTGAGTGTTCCTATGAGAGATGCAACAGAACAGAACGTATGCTAATTTAAACAAATACTTAATATTAAATATTTCGATAATGTCTTAATTAAATAAATAAATAAAATTAATTAATAAAAAATTGACTAATAATTAATTAATTACTTTGAAACTTTTTATTCCTTTTTTTTAAAGATGATTTCGATATTCGATTAAATTTATGTGTATATCAATAATGATCACTCTAGTAAAGGTTAATTAAGGACACATATAAGTGTAATCTTACCTATAATAGTAGCAGGACGTGCAAGTTTGGTACTAGTGATCCATTAGCAGTCACGACAAAGACGAATCAATCTTATAATAACTTTGATATATAAAAACTTAAGCAAACGTTCACGGGAGAACTTTTCTTATACAAATATAAAAAAAAACGTTATCAAGAGTAATAAGTCTTACTAAATGCAGTTATAGGAGCATTGCTAATAATTCTTAATACCTGCAAAAATAAGACTGCTAGGTTCTATAAGATTCATACAATGATATTCTATAAACATTTATAAGACTACGTAAAAGTACAAATGTACTTTTAGCGAAATAGTCTTATACGATTTTCTCGTAAATGTTTATAGGACTACGTAATTGGATCGAAAGAGCTTGTAGAGCAAATCGTCCCTTAAGCTACTTTAATAAGATCAATTATCTCAATCAAAGCGTCTATTAGTATACTATAAGACGTTAAGTCTTATAATCCAACAATTAAAGGAGAATATTGCTGCTTGCGTTCTATTAGAACTAGCTTTACAGTTGAATATTCTACTCTGGAACATTTGAGCTCAGGATATAAATACGGCACAGGAGAGAAATTGAGTCAATTAACAATCTTCTACCAGTCTACAACCTTCTACAGGGGGCATTTCTTCATTCGTCGTGATAGCTCTTCTATAAAATACGGTTCTTCTTGAACTCGGTCTACGGCGAACAGTCAGCAAATTCTTATAATCACGAAAGAAACAGTCGGCAAACAGTCCGCAAGTCTTTTAATGCAAGATCGAAAAGTCATCAAGTCCTTTTAACGCAAGAACGAAACATCAAGTAGTTGGCAAATCCTTTTAACGCAAGAATGAAACAGTCCGCAAGTAGTCGGCAACTCCTTTTAACGCAAGAGAGGAACACTTGTGCGTACGTACCCTCACGCGTCACCACCCATACCCTGGTGGGACGCGTCTACTAACTCCCTGCCCCGCATCTACTTCTTGCGTGCTCAGCAGGCGAGTACTCGACGCTCTTCCACTACTACTATTCTATTCTATTCTATTCTATTCTAGTGTATTTAAACGTGCCATTTTTATGTTAATAAATCTTGTTAATATCAATAAGTATTTCCATTCATCTCCCTTTCATTTATAATTTTAATTGCCGTTACCTTTCGTAACGCGACATAATTGTATTTTAAATTTTAAAAATTAAACATTTTACAACTGTATTTTTAAATAAAAAGTTCTGCCTTGGTACTACTTAGTTTTAATTTCCGCGCATTATTTGAGAAAAGTACTACAAAAGCCTTGGCCACAACTAGGTGTTGATGGACTTACGTATATGTGCCTCGGCCCACATTTACACGTTCCTCCATCAATGTATCTTTTGCTGGCCCCCGCAGTAATGTACTATTTTTTACTTAAATTTCAATCTAAAAGAAATGACGATCACTTTACGTTCTCAAAAATTTGTTTTCTGCCAAATTATTTCTTTTTGTATTGTTTGTTTTTTTATGTCTTGTTTTGTTTTCTATCCGTCGTGCATTCCTATCGAAGTTGGTCTGGTACAATAACCGTCCGTTTAATATTTATGAGGTCGCAAAACGCATCAGAACGCGGTTTGTTTAATAGCGTTGTTTTTGAGCGACAATTTGGCGAGGGTGAAACCCTTTAGGCTATGAGGGAGGACGTAGGGTTGGCGCTTGATAAAGTCAGACTATTCTATTTTATAAACCTAGAGATAACCATTTTTATTAATTTTAGCCTACGATACGGTAATATGCTAAGTAAATAATTAAATGAATTTAAATAAACTGTATACTTATATTTTTCAAATCAATTCATTAAGATATGGTTAGTAAATTTATTGATGGCTGTGTTTCAGAGTTAAATGTACCATAGTTTATTTAGTCGTAAAGGCACCGACCCATGTTTTTTTACCACATATTGATACTATCCTTTATTAAAATGATAATAATAGGGGTAAAAATATGAAATTGCCGATATTTTCTTACACTTCTAAAGAACCTCACTACTTCTGTGATTAAAAGAACTACATACTACGCTACAGAGACCGGCATAATTGGTTAGTGCATTGGGCCGGACTCCCAAGGATGCGGGTTCGAATCCCGTCAGGGTGACATGAAACTAGTTGCTTTTTTCTAGTATATTTTCTTGTTTAATATTTATCACATAAAAATAGCATTGTAAAATGCAAAATTTAAAAGTTATACTTTATTTAATATAATTTATAAATTATTCGTATTTTTTTAAATATATAGCATTAGATTGCTTAGTCTTCAAATTATGACTGTAGATAAAAAAAATTGTGGTGTTAGCACTCGCGGTATGAACTACAACAAAAATTGATAGTATGGAAAACGAACTTTGTCTAAAAGAATATTATTTCAAAATTTATACGCACTTTTTAAACTTTCAACACAAATTGCTCTGCTGGTGAATATGTGTTGCTTTCCTACGAGAGCTACCTTTCGCGAGCGAAAATCTATTGTGTATTTTTATTCAATACTAGCTTCCGCCCGCGGTTCCCGTTCCCCTGGGAATATCAGGATAAAAATTCATTTTTGGCTTACAGTTAGTTAAAGGTATGGAAAGTTACATAGGCTACATGTAACTTTCCATACCTTTAACTAACTGTAAGCCAAAAATGAAGTCGACTGCTTGCTTAGTTTGGACGTGAAGGAAGGACAAACAAACACACTTTCGCATTTATAAGTTAGGATATTTATTTTATTTCTTATTACTACCCATTTTTAGATCAGTGGCGAGGCAGCCCTAGCGCGCGTAGGGCGCTAAACAGTAGCGTATCCGCGCAAACCGAGTTACGGCGTCATCTTCGGGAACAATCTTCGCTAACTGATTTACAAAGGGGTGGTGTACACGACATCAGAATAGGTGTTTTAATGGAGATACTTGGAGGAGCTAGGTGTCGCAGTGGTTCGTTAAGCAACTTTCGCAACGGTCCATCACGGGATGGGTGACCGACTGAATTTGCAGTCTTTAAAAACTCACCAATTATTTCATTGAGTCCGTGTGATGAGTCAATTCAATTGAGTCAATCCTATCCTACTAATATTATAATTGCAAAAGTATGTCAGTTTGATCGTTCATTTGTGACTCTCACGCTAAAACTACTGAACTGATTTGTATAAAATTTTGCACAGAGATAACAGATAGTCCGTGGCGCAGTGTTTCGCGCGCTCGGCCTGCGTTTGTTGAGAATAAGCAACTTTCGCAATGGTCTGTCACGGGATGGGTGACCAAAAATTTACTATCTCGAGCTCCTCCGTGCTGAAGGCACGTTAAGCCGTTGGTCCCGGTTGCATTTGCAGTCGTTAAAACCCACCAATCCGCATTGGGCCCGCGTGGTGGGTCATGGTCCGTTCTCCTTACCCATCCATAAGGAAAGCCAGTGGCCCAGCAGTGGGGACATTAAAAATGGCTGATGACGAAAAGATAGCCTGGATTAAAACATAGGTTACTTTTTATCTCGATAATCCCACGGGAACTGGAACCAGGCGGCTGAAACCGCGGGCAGCTGCTAGTCCTTAGGTACATAAGGAAGACCAGTGCAGTGCCCCAGCAGTGCAGTGGAAATATATAATGGCTATGAATGATGATGAACAGAGATACTTGTAAAACTTTTTAGTTATTTATTTCTAGCTAGTGTCTATGTATCTAGTTCTTGCGATACATAATGTGCATGTTTTTCGTGAGTACTGTTTGCCATCGTGGGGAAAGGATTTCAGTAAGCTTTAGGGGATTAGCAAAACTGTTAGGTACCAGGGTGCGCCCGATGTACAGAGGCGAGAGGTACATCTGCCGGGAGGCTCCTTTTGTGCACCCTTCTCCTTACGACCCCATTACTGAAAGCCTCCACCCTGGCCATGATGTACCATGGCCGATCTGGAAGTCTTTAAATAGGCTTTGGACTCAGACCGGCCGGAGCAAGGAAAACATGGTCAACTGGGGCTTTTCGGCTGGTTTCGCGGAATGCCTTTGCGGTGCAGTCCAAAAGATGGCCCACATAACATCGTGCTCTGCGTGTCCTGACGCCTGCATGCAGGAGGATCTCATGATAGCATCCGAAAAGGCTGTCAAAGTTGCTGAATTCTGGGCTTCAATACTTTAGTGTGTCTGCCATCGACACGCTAAGAAGAAGTGGGTACTGTTCCATAAAAAATAGAGATTTGACGGCATTTTAATATTTTTAGATGCCAACTTAGTAATAATGTTGGTTACGTTAGGTTAGTTTGGTGATCAATCAAAAACAATCCAACAAAATTTAAGCGATACAATGTTTAATTTTATTGTACTTAAATTCCCATGACACAACCTGCACCAAGCCTACCCCCCAACAGTTGTCGAGTACCCTGGCCGGTGTATTTGCATATTCCAATCCCGCTCCGCCGCGGGCCACGCCGCCGCTGCCACAAACATTGGGGAAAATATTGTTAAAATGCCGATTCTGTGTATGACTATTAATGATCGGAATGTATCTGTGTGTACACAGATACATCCCGATCATTATTGTAACTACTTAGCTATACCTACATTTTTAATCAGTTTTTTTTCTTCAATAAATACTTCTTTAGCTGCAGTCTCCCGATGACATGAACCCCTGTGAAACGTTGGCAGCAAAAAACGACGAAACCAAACTAAAACACTCAAATCAAAATATCTGATATTAAAATTCATTGCTATTTTTGTTACACTAAGCGTTTAATGTACCACAACTTAACCCTCCGATAGTTGTTGGGCCTGTTAAATGGTTGCAATTTTTTCTTTCAATGGCGACTGGTAAAATATAATCAGGTGATACTTATATTAAATGTTCTTCTAAGTATGTATTTGCTGAGCCACACGATCTGCACCTTGCCTAACACCCCAACAGTTGTCGAGTAACCTGGCCGGAGTATTTGCATATTCCAATCCCGCGCTGCCGCGGGCCACGCCGCCGCTGCCACCAACATTGGGGCCACAACTTAATTCCTGGCGAAAATATTGTTAAAATGACCGCTTTATGTACTATGACGTACACGCTTTATTACATACATACCTACTGATTATTTATTAGACCCATATTACGCTATCACTTTTTATTATTTAGAAGTATTGTTTATTACTTTTATGAACGATTCTCTCTACTAACAAAAGAAAACGATTCATAATACACAACATAACTAACGTTGAAAATGACATGTAAAATACATGTATTATACAATGTAATTTTCAACTCTAAACATTACTAATGCGAAAAATGGAGTTTAAATATTGTGTTATTTACCAGTCTCACCAATCCGACTTAATTATAGGTCAATTAACCAGCTTTCGGCGTGTTAGTAGCATTTTATTGATGTCACATTTGCATGACAACCGACTGCGTCGCATTTAAGTGTTTAGTGAATAGGTAGGGTTGAGAAATTCAGTGTTTTAACATGAAGATCCTTTTGTTGCTATACGACGTTATAAATTTAAATAATATATTCTTATTATCTTGACCTACACTCGTAATTACAGCTTTAGGCTGGGAAAGATTGAACTTTTACTTAAAATAATAACAATAAGCTCTGTACTAAACCTCTTTCGGTAATTATTTTATTTGTACATATTATTCACTATCCTCTTTACGCACCCATTCCCCTATATCCTATTATTTATGCTAATCTCTCTCTCTCTCTCTCTCTCTCAAGGTTGTCTGGAAGAGATTGCTATAATTAGGTAAAAAAACCGACTTCCTCTTCCTTTTTCCGCCAGCCAAGGAAAATCAAAAGAATAGGTCCGAAAGGTTGAACGCCTTGGCTGGTACCGACTCAAAAATTTAGGCTTATTTTTGCTTTTTAGTTTTTGAAGTCGGTTGTTTTGACGCGTTTTTTTTTATATTTTTTTGTGTCTTTAATAGGTTGTTTGGTACACTACAGAAGGTTTCTTCTAGATTAGATTTGGTTTCATGTACATTTACAAAAGCATCGTGCAAAATTCGGTTATGATGACATCGTCCAAGTTAACAAATATAAAACATAATTATAATGCTCATAAATGCTCATAACATTGTTTATGTTATGAGCACCAATTTGGACCAAATTAAACTAGTTTTTTATGGGACCAAATGGCAACTATTCCGCATCGAACAATAACAGAATCACGTAAATTAGTTCAGAAATCTTGGCGTAATCGGTGTACATACATAAATAAAAAAATAAAAAATACATTGGTGGTCAGATAATTAGAAACACTAGTCGATTTTCATACAAACGAGGTAACTTTGGAGCCTTGGTTCTCTGCCAAGGATTGACCGAGCTGTGATCTGATAATGTCCATCCAGGGAGTGAATTGAGGAGATCCAGATTGCTATACACACCCGACTTATCTGATCAACATTCTAAGAAATGTATGGATATGTTTAAAAAAACAGCGAAAATAGCATATATAAGTATATACCAACCGAATTGAGATCCTCCCTTTTTTTGGAAGTCGGTTAAAAATAAGCATGTCATAAGTTTCTTCGCGCACTCATCACTGAAATTAAACAACTTTTACGGATTTCAGTGCACACTGTTTATTATCCGATATTGAGTGGTACAAACGTATATTTTATGTAATTTTTTAGGTTTTTTTGGGTTTCCGACATTTCGCTTCTTAAAAGTCTACTCTCGAAAAATTAGGTATAACAAATTATCTTCCAAGTAAGCCCTAAAACTTTTTTCATAGACTTACCTATCCATGGTCTATTTTTAATTTTTTTGAGCTAAAAAACTTCTGTTACTTACCTTTGTTATTATTACTAAATTGCATTATTTTACTGTACTGGTAAATAAGTAACTTATTATTTATTTACTTAGAACTAAAGATATGATATAAACAAAATATTGAAACTAAAAACAAATAAACAATCACACTTATAAATTATAACAAGAGAACGCTGTCGCGTGGCATAATACTGAGAATACTAAGGACTAAAATGGACTTTTCTTACCTTTTCATAGCTGTTTCGAAAACTTGAAGAATTTTATAATAATTTATCTTCACAAAATTCAGTACAGTCACCAGTTCAGCAATTCAGCCATGTTTGAAACAACTAAAAACATATTTGCGAGGTGAGTTGCGCGCCTAAACGTCTTTTCCATTTCAGTGAGCACCTCTGAATCATATTTCGTTATGTAATGAAATGCCATTCATAATGCACCCACTGGGTCGGAAATAAGCGGCGTTTGAGCGTTTGACCCGTCATGTTTGGAGATGGTTTACTAGATTGAAATAAAACAACTTTTACGGGATACCAACGCGCTATATTTCAGAACTATTACGCGTTAAATATAGCGCGTTTGATATCCGTAAAAGTTGTTTTATTTCAATGAACAGTGCGCGCCGAAACATAAGATGTACGTAGGTTTACTAGGTTGTTTGAAAGAAGTCATATTGAATTCACAATAAACAACTTCACTGAAACGCAACACCAGAATAAATGGCAGTCTTACGCAACCGTTTGCACTATTTTTATTTGTTATCTCGTTGTCTTTTGCTTCTCCTAACCTACCGATAACATATTTGAACTAAATAAACAAAAATGACAGCCAAATCTTTTATAGACGGTCTCTTCATTGGACATTTCGCGAGCAAAATTTCTATGGACAGGGTTTGCCCAATGGATGCATGACGAATTAATATGCACGATGGCGGGACTGGTCCTTGTAACTTTTGTGCTCATAACTTGCCATCTCTCACTCACTGACAACAGGTCGTCAAAATCGCGCATTTTAACAGGTCAGTGTGTACCGCCCCCGCGCCACCATTAGCGGATGACGGCGGGCCGCATCAATCACACCGCGGCCAATTCATTACAGCACTCCGCAGATTGCCGGCGGGCAACTGCCCGAATTACTGATAGTTTAACCGATTTTTGTGTGATTTACACACTTTTACTAAATAACTACCTACCTAGGCCATAAACTGTCACTGACTAGATTCACTCAGTGTTTATCCCAAGACCTGCTCGCAAGATTATCTAGTGACTGCCACCGACAAAGCTATCGAGGTATCCAAAATTAACATAAGAAGAAGAACTTGTGACTAAAATAGCTGGAAAATTATAATGAATGATGAAAACATCAAAGGCAAGAGATTTGAAAAATCTTAAGAAAAGTAGACCAACTCAACGTTTTCTCCTCCAAAACTGGAAACTTATAATGATTAATATAATCATGAAAAATTTCAAGGTTTTTTATAACAGATATCAATTTATAAAAGAGTTATGAACCTTCAAAAACCTGTAAAACTAGCCAGAATTTCACCGAGTTAAAATATCCAGCAAAAAAATACAACAATAAATCTAAAAGAAAAAAAAACCGACAGCCAAAACTAATTTAAATTGCCAGTTCTGGGGAGTTATTCTCTAACGTCCGAAATTAATAACTTATATATAGATATGGATTGGGCTATCTGAGATAGTTGCCTTGGATATTTTTGTTAATATTACCAGAATAACGACGATTGCTAGGCAATGAAGCCAGTATCCTAGGCAACTACCTCAGATTGCCCTATCCATATCTACAGATAGGTTATTAATTTCGGCCGTAAGCAAACATCCACGCTGTTGTCATGACTGAATGTCACATAAGCTGTCAAATAGTATTGAAAATTGGGAAATCTCCTCTGTTTCAGCCGTCGATATTTATGGATGTTTGCTTAGAGAATATCTTATCTGGTACAAAAACCAAGAGGCGACTACAAAACGATAACTTTCTATACTTTTCATAGTATTTTCAATTTCTCTTCGGCCTTGTAGTTTCCTTATAACATTATTTGACAAATCGATAGTGAAATCAAATACATCGAGCCTCATGGCGCGGTCGGAGGCGATCGCTCGGCATATGTGACAGCTCGCCTGTGACAACCAATAAAGTAAATGGACACTGCGTAAAAGAAATAAGAAGATACAGAGGTGGTATGGGCATAAAACCAAGTGGTTAAAGCATTGGATCATATGGTTAAAGACTGGTAGATTTTTTTCCAGTGTAAAGTTTGTCATATTGACATTACCTGTGGGTTGCACCAATGTACTTTTATGATTACTTTTACGTTTACGCGGTCAAGCCCATACATTTTTAAGCCGTAAACGTAATCCAGTTAGGTAAGTCCAAATTCGAAAAAGAGATCTCCCGTCGAATCCAACTCGGATGTCCAGCATTCGGGAAGCTCCGTAAAATCTTCGCGTTCAACTTACCGCAGTGTCTCCAGACGAAAGTCTATGACCAGTATGTGTTGCCAGTATTTGAGTATTTGAAACGTGGTTACTAACTACGGGTCTGATAAGAAAGCTCAAAGTCACCCAACGTGCAATGGAGAGGGCGATGCTCGGCATTTCCCTACCTGATGGAATCAGAAATGAGGAGATCCGCAGGTGAACTAAAGTTACTGACATCGCTCGAAGAATTGCTCTGCTGAAGTGGTAATGGGCGGGACACATAGCGAGAAGAACCGCTGCCCGTTGGGGTGGAAAGGTTCTGGAATAGCAACCGCGCACAGGACGACGCTCCGCTGGTAGGCCCCGACAAGGTGGACTGACGATCTGGTGAAGGTCGCGGGAAGCCGCTGAATTCGGGCAGTGCAGGACCGATCGTTGTGGCGATCCTTGGGGCCTATAGCCAGCATTAGGTGTAATGTGGTTGAGACGACGACGATTAGAAACTGGATTATAATATAGGATACTTTTTGTACCAATCTTCACACTGTAGCTTCAAAGAAAGTTGATGAGAACTTTTTCATTTCAATACTCTTAATTATGGAAGTAACAAAAAGTTAAAAAAAATATCAAATGTGTGGTATTATGTTATGAAGGCCATTTTATTTGATTTCGTAGCTCTATGGCACATTTTGTGCACTGACAGTGCCACTGCGTTGCATTGTCCAATTTAATTGAATTAGCCAGGATTTCCAGCGCTTTACATTTTTCCATGCTTGTGGGAGACAATTTTTGGCAACCGCTTAGGTTTCATACGGCACATGAAGCAAGAATTGTTCATACGTTTTGATAGAACGAGATCAAACTTAAAGACTCTCTTTTTAAAAGTAGCTACGCTATCGGTTCGCTAAATTCTTAGACGAGAGACCTTATAAAAAATATTTTTCTCGTAAGTAAGATTCCTTCACATCAAGCTGATTCCGGAACTTCTCGTATGCTAGACACAATAGAAAATCAATTGTGTCTCGCGTGGATCTACGTTCCGGCATACAAAGGGTTAAAAAACAATTACATTTGTTACTGTCTATTCGTATTCCTCAGCTTACCTGTGCCGTTGTAATGAAATAATGTCTGATCAGACAGATACATAATTTTGAGGTAGTCTCCTGGTATTTAAAAGGTCTTAAACAAAGCTGTTTGTAGTTTAAATACGAATTGGTGGGTGATAATGACCTACGGAACCGAAACGTGGAACATGACGGTGAAACTGGCCGACAGATTACACGTCGCTCAGCCAGCTATGGCAAGGTCGATGCTGGAGATCTTGTTAAGGGATAAAATCCGAAATGAGGTCATCCGGCAGAAGACCAAAGTGACGGACATTGTCCGTCAATGTAGCAAGCTGAAGTGGCAATAGGCTGGTCACATCAGTCGTAGAACCGACGAGCTTTGCCGAGCAGACGGGTTCTCGAATGGAGACCACGTCTCGGTAACGTAGTGTAGGAGGCTCCCCTGCTAGATGGATCGACGACCTGAGAAAGATTGCGGGTAGTGGCTGGATGAAAAAGGCGGGAGATCGTGTCTTGTGGCGCACCTTAGGGGAGGTTTACCTCCAGCAGTGGACTGCAATAGCCTGAATGATGATGATGAAGGAGAACGAAAGAAGTCTGTACTAGCAACTTAACGCCTTTCGAAGCACGGATAAGTTCGAGATAGAATAGACACTTTTAAAGAAAAATATACTATTCCAACAATCACATTCGTATATTACACTCGTAATATACTTCGCGCAGTCTCCGCGGAAAAACTGCACAATATTTCACAGCATAACACTAATCTCATATTCAGGCATTTAATCACTAAAGTGCCTTATTGTATTGTAGCCCTCTGCCACGATACAATATAGCAGTAAATTTCAATCAAAATGAAGCTAACGGCCGGACGGGGAAGCAGCCGTATTCTTTATATCTAAGCGATTGTGAGGCGATTACGCTTTATCTGATTACTAAATTATCAAATACACTGATCTTCAAAATCACACTATAAAAATTGGGAGACCCACAAAGCTAGTGACGCCACCTCCGCTGGTGCCAAGAATCTGTTGATTAGTCTAGGTGCTAGATTGGAGATCGAGGACCGACACAAGAAGCGTCGGCCGCCAAATAGCCAGATGGTCCCAGTATTAGAAAAAACCCATTCTCTTTTCTTGAAACTTTCGAACACTCAGATTCGTATAATTAAGTGGGACTAGCACTAAAAAGTTTCGAAATGTATTGAATTGGTCACGTCAACAAATGTAAGAGGTATATTTAGCAGCATTACCACTGGACGTAAACGAAACAAAATTTTTATATAGGTAGGTACATTATTTGACGTGAAGATTCGAATACTATATACAATATGTGTTTTAAATAAAATATTAACTAATATAATATATTAACAAAATAATAAGTGAAAACATATTAATATTATAATTATGCGTTGCCGTGACAAATCTAGTGTCATGGCAACACAATTGTTGAGGCGGGGACCCTATTGACCTGAAGGCCATACTTTGTTTTTTATGTTATTTGGAATGTGTTTTTGTGTTGCTTTATAATTCTGTATCGTTTTTGTGTGTGTGTACTTTGTATTTATGGTCTTTTGTGTTAATAAAATATTTCTCTCTCTCTCTCTCATTATGTTCGAGCAAAGGTAATATCATCTTAATGATCTTACAGATTGCGCCAGCCCAACAGCTTTAAACGATCATTCAGAATAAGGCCACGAGCGAGCGGCGACGGGTGGATGAAATATGCGGCCGGAGCCAACCAGAGAGTACACGACAGGACACTTTAAAATATTAGCCCGCCCGTTGTTGTGTATAAATAAATTATCATAGTTATCACAAACATATTTATACGCATTTTGTATTACAAAAAAAAATATGTCCCTAAAGCTGTGAGAAAATTTTCAATAAGCGTAAACAAAAATCTTTCACATTCCTATGTATTTTTAAAGAAGTAGTACAAAAATATGATTTGGAATAAACCGCCTCTGTGGTCTTGTGGTACAGCCACCGGTATACGACCTAGGGGTTCAGGGTTCGATTCCCAGCAGGGGTACAAATTGTATTCGGTTTGGTTAGTGGTAGGACTTGTTCTAAGTCCGCCTGGCCAGCTACCACCATCTTATCTACGTCTGACGCTATAACAACAATGTTTTCAACATTGTTATGTTCCGGCAGTTAGAGATGATTGAGGGTTCCGGGAGAGGCTCGCTTCCATCTTTAGCCTCATCAATACTTAACATCAGGTATGATGAAGGTTAAGAGTCTCACCGTCGTCGTCGTTCATAAAAAATAAATAAAAAAAAAGTACTAAAACTAGTACAGAGCAATTTAGTAAACATTGAAAGTATCAACAAATATGAGAATTCATAAATAATAAACAGAAAGAAATTACAATGGTTTTGAAAATTGAAAATAAAAATCATCCACTTATTAGAACCCATAGTTTATTACAGATTCGTTAAAATTCATTATTCCCGTCCCTATACTCTTTAGGAAAAGGATTTAATTTGTCTTTTTTTTCTTTTTTTTGCACATTCGAATATTTTCTAATAACCCTAAATGGAGAAGTAGCTCCAATTCTCCATGCACATACGTAAGACCTTCTGGGCTCTCCTGTCGATTAGATGCGCATATTGCCAGCCAGCGGGCGACTGGGATGTAGGAAGAATATGTCGGTAGTGAATGTTATAATTAAACACAAAAATATAGTAACTACTTACCTATTAATAAACAACACATTCAGTATAAAGGCAGTAGTATCCTTGGTTTTAATTTAGAGTAGAAACAGTTAAGATGGTTTTCATGTTTGTTAGAAAACTTACTTATTTCTGAAACTACGACTACAGTTCCAAAATTTGTTAAATGAGATATAGTGGTTAGTATGGAAATCTAGAAAAATGTCAAAGTGGACAAAGTCCCTTGTTCCTTACAGATAACCGTGGCTAGATAACTGGTGAAGTTGCGGTTGGCCAGCAAATAAGTAGACTATATACTAGAACAATGAACCTTAAACTAAAAACTTTAAAAAATATAATTTAATAACTAAAATATATTATTAAAAGGAGTCCCTTTAGGCATGGTTCCGATAGATACTGGCAGCGTTCCTTCTTTGAATAGCTAGACTAATTCTTTATCCGAGGTAGCTGCCAGCTCTTCGGGCTCCTGTGATGTCGACTAAACTTTTCGCTATTTCCTTAAAAAGCCTTATCAAACCGAAGGTATGGAATATTTTTAGGTGAAAGTACCAGGGTCACATAGCTTACTTTTATTTTGGGAAGTTACTAAAAGTCCTTGTTCAGAGTGTAACAGTTTGGGAAGTTCCCCTAAAGCCTAATATCCTACCTTCAGGGTGTGACTCATTGGGAATAATTTTTGTAAATAATTGTTCTCCCAACGAGTAACACTGTGACTCGATGGGAAACTTTTTCCCAACCAGTAACAGTTTTTAACCGCCTCTGTGGTCTAGTGGTAACAACAACCGGTATCAGACCCAGGGGTTCTGGGTGCAATTCACAGCGGGGTACATATTGTATTCGGTTTGGTTGGTGGTAGGACTTGTTGTAAGTCCGCCTGGCTAGCTAACACCATCTTATCTAAGTCTGACGGCATAACAACAATGTTTACAGCATTGTCGTGTTCCGGCAGTTAGAGATAAGATAGCCAGTTCCTCAGTGGTTGAGAATTCCGGGAGAGTCTCGCTTCCATCTTCAGCCTTATCAATACTTAACATCAGGTATGATGAAGGCTAACAGTATCCCAGTCGTTCATAACAAAAAGTATGCCATGTTGTGGTGAAATGTGTTTAGAAAGTAGGGAAAGAGAAGAAAGTTACGCATTTAGAACTGAAAGAAGTCTCAGTTCACAAACAGGTACTTACCTACACTGCTATGATAACATGAAAAATTCAAAAGAAGTTGTATGCATTGCAACTGAACCTCACGCAAAAAGGCGGCGCGTGATAACCAAGTTCTTACTGCCAACCTTTGTTTAGAATTAGTATGATGTAATATTGCTTTACTGAGGAGCCCGTGGCGTAGTGGTTCGCGCGCTCGGCCTGCGATTGTTGAGGTTAAGCACCTTTGGCAATGGTCGGTCATGGGATGGGTGACCAAAAGGTCACCTTTTCAATTTGACAACTCCGTATGAAATAAAACTGGGAGAAAAAATAGCCCTTGACGAGTTTCTTGCCGGTTCTTCTCGTTACAAGTTCCCCGTCGTAGGGTTTGTGAACCGATGGCGTAGCTTCTTTGACGTTCATAAGTGCTTGTAACAGCCTAGACTGAATAAATGCTTAATAAATGATATTGTTTTTTTTTTATTTACTATCTTGAGCTCCTCCGTGCTTCGGCAGGAACATCAAGCAAACGGCTTGACGTGCCTGCCGAGACCTGCCGAGACCAACGGGTCCCGGCTGCATTCTATTTAGTCATGGCCCATTCTATTTATTCCTCCATAATGAAGGCCAGTGCCCCAGAAGTGGGGACATTAATGAAGGCCAGTGCCCCAGCAGTGGGGACATTAAAATGGCAGATGACGTGGCGTGACTTTATTAGAGATCTATCTAAAATATTATGCAAGAAACAATAATACAGCACGATCCTCTATATTTTCTTACATCTCCGTAACACATTGTCGCCTTGTCTGCCTCCGTTTTATAGCCAAACTGTTAGAGTTATAGCTTTCTTTGGAACTATCTCAGATGTATGTGTCGCCACCAACAGAAGTTTTCTACACATTTGTTATTTTTTGTTCAACTCTATACTGTGTGTCTACGGGAAAAACAACGGATCCAAAACTATAGGCGTGATAACTAGTGTCATGGTGCTTTCTTGTAAAAGACATTGAACTTATTTTTATGGAGTCTGGCATACATTATCTAGTTGCAAGTATGACATATTTTTTGGCGTATATTTCATAGGTGTACACTAAAATAATATGTAATTTTTTTACTTTAATTCAATTGCAAATTGGGGCAGGCACTTATTATTAGTACTTAGATTAATTCATGAAATCAGTGAACAACAATAGCAACAAAGTCAAAGTCAAAGATTTTTATTCAAATATAGATAGATATAGATAAGTACTTTCGAATAGTCCAACAATATTTTTTCACTACCAGCTATTCAGGACATCTTCTAACTGATAAGAAGAACGGCCGCAAGAAACTTATCAGCTTTAACAGAAACACAAATCTACAATCTTGAAATTTATTTAATGAAAGAGGAAAATTTTATATTAAATATTCTCATACTCAGTTATTAGAATATTTTTCTCTTACACAATTTACAATAGTTATGTTTTATGTTAGTATCACATCCATGCATTTTGGTCTTTTAAATAATCATCTACCTTGTCATAACCTTTGCTTAAGAGTGTCTTTTTATATTTTAAATCTATGCAAAAGCACTTACTACCTATTATTACCTACTATTGACTATTAAGATCGAAAACTCGTTATAATTTTTAAGCGGGTGCGTATTGGATGATATAATTTCATTTGGTAGAATTTGATTTCAACTAATTTCTTTTTACATTATATTCATTTCTTATAATCATCATTTTTATAATTGCTGCGGCAGCGGCCGGCGAAGCGCCAGGGACAATTTTGCTAAGTACTAAAAATGACGAAACGAAATATCAGTCATCTATATGTATTTATTGGATGGGCGAAGGAGCAGGGGATACGGGGGCGCAGCCCCGCAAGGTGGACTCGGGGGGCGATGCCCCCCGCCAAGAAAGTTACAAGTGACAAAACAATTGTTGATAGGTTAGGTTAGGTTAGAACTGTGACCAAAGCAAAGCGCCACGGCAGCGGCTGGCGTACCTCCAAAACCGCCGTTTTTTTAATACGAAATGAATGCTATATGAACTTACTGATTTTATGTCATATAATTGTTATGTGTTTTAAATATTATACATTTTAAGTGTTTAGTGTATTTATTATATAAAAGATTTTTTATCAAATGTTCATTATACGTTTTAAAATTATATATTTTGAATTTAAGCTATTCGTTGATTATACGATATGAAATGATTTTATGTAATCTGTTGTTAGATTTTGTAAGTATTATACAATATGTCATTATATTATATATTACACACCCTTTTTGAATATTGACTGACATATTATAATATTCCATTTGGTTATTAAGCTTTCTTGCGACTCATCCTTCACGACAACCAGGCGACGAATTTTTTCTTTTATGTACAAAGATGGGCGTTAGCCTTAAGTAATTATAAGGCTGAAGATGGAATCACGCTTCTATACAGAATCCTAAACCTTTTAAAGACTATCTTGTCTTTGAACACCTGGAACACACAATGCTTAACATTTGGTGACTGACGAAAAGACGATGTAAGCTAGCCAGGCGGACTAATTCAAGATGACGAGATGATGCAATCTATCTAAAATATTTAATTTAAAGAAAAACCTTCATTAAAAACCAGTTTTTATCTAAATAACAACACTCAATATGCCCGTGCAGGAGCCCCATCCTCCAATATGGATATTTTATCCCGAAGCTTTTAGTATTTTTATCACCCGCGCGAAATAGTAAACCGATGTCAGAAAAAATGGATACGACTGTTTATAGTATGCCTATCTAAAACACTTTCTATTTTAATTACTGTTGTATTTAATAAAGGAAGGGCAATAAAAAAAAACTAAATTTATTTCTCTTTAAGTATGAGAAGTATTTTTGTATAGATTAAACTAATCTACCTACCACAAACCGGGCTGTAGAACTATACTTTTGATAAATCTCAACTTAATCAACAAAATTCCTGTATATTATTTCTAATTATTTTGTTTTTAACTATAAAACGCCAAGTTGCCTAATATGTCCTCACAACAATAAAATATTTATTATGTCTCATTTTACTCTATCTGGCGGGTTGAATAATAACGGTGGGTAAGGGGAAAGTAAAATCTGAGATTCGAATAGATAACACAATCAAGATTAATGAAACGCGATATGATATAGCGTTTTATTCACACTCAAACGTCAAAACCCATTGTCTTTTGACGGTTAAACGTGTTAAAGCGCTGTATCATATCGCCTTTTATTGGTAATGCTAGGCTAGCTGGAAATCAATAATCCCAACAAGAGCAATGAATACCGATATACCTAATTGTAATATTTCTTCGATCGCATCTAATAAAATTTCTGTTAGGCAGTTAAACAACAATCGTCGTGGAAATCCTCGGAAACCTATACCTGCACCCCGACCACCTAATGGCTCTCGCTGACGTTATCACTTTCGTACTAAAAATGCAATAGTGAATCTAATAGATGTATTCATCTTTCAATAGAAATGTGTAGGAATTAGCCCAAAACCCTATCATTGAAGGGTTTTATGAGAGTTTGAAGTTTGATAGCTATAGCGATAGCACACGCTATACCACTGGTAGTGCGTGTCATGTGGCCGAGATGATGATGAAAACAAAAATCCTAACTATATTATAATAATACTAGCGGCCGCTCGCGGTTTCACCCGCGTGGTTCCCGTTCCCGTGGGAATATTGGGATAAAAATATCCTGTGTTCATAACCAGGCTATCTACTATCTGTGTACCAACTTTCATCCAAATCCGTTGAGTAGTATTCAATGCAAACAAACAAACAATCAAATCTTTCCTCTTTATAATAATAGTATATATAATATTATAAATGGGAAAGTGGGCTTGTTTGTTCTTCCTTCATGCCCTGACTAAGCAACCAATAGACTTGATTTTCGGCATAGAGCTAGTTGAAGGGACGTAGAGTATAACAGGTGGCCGTGTGGCGACGGCCTAAGAATACAAGTGTCACTACTCCCTTACATGCCTGGGATGTCGTAAGAGTCGACTAAGAGGCTCGACGCATTGAACACCTGTGCGAGAAAAGGTAAACTTGAAACAAACCCTCTACCAACCCATCTGGCCAGCGTGGTAAGTAGGCTAATAACCTCCTATGAACGCCACAATAGGCGTGAGCTAGGAGAGGCCTACGTCCAGCAGTGGACGTCCACAGGCTGATGATGATGATGATGAGAGCATAACATAGGATACTCGGAAGCTGGTATTGTTTTATAAAAAAAAGTAACATGTTATAATACCACTTCCATCGTAATACGATCTTTGTGTTTCCGCCATTTTGCAAGCCCGGGGCGTATAGGTAATAGGTAGGCGGGCCCGCGCGTAAAGCTATACTCGGGCGTCTCATTTGTTGCGCCTCCAATATTATAACAACATATTTCGGTTTTTGCGCTATACTCCATCTTTTGTTAATCGAAGAAAAAATGCTACAATTTCGAATATCTATCTAATATCTGTTGGGCACCCTAACCGCCTCTGTGGTCTAGTGGTACAACTACCGGTATCAGACCCAGGGGTCCCGGGTTCATTTCCCAGCGGGTGTACATATTGTATTCGGTTTGGTTGGTGGTAGGACTTGTTGTAAGTCTGCCTGGTTAGCTACCACCATCTTATCTAAGTCTGACGCCATAACACAATGATTTCACCATTGTTGTGTTCCGGCAAATAAAGATTAGATAGCCAGTTCCTCAGTGATTGAGGATTCCGGGAGAGGCTCGCTTCCATCTTTAGCCTTATCAATACTTAACATCAGGTATGATGAAGGCTAAGACATACCCCGTCGCTCAAAAAAATATCAAAGTAGAAGAGTAGATAAGAGAATGACGCATATTTTGATAAGTATTAGTTAAACACTTTATTTTTTAGATATTATGTTACAGTTAAAACGCTTTTCCGGTCAAAAGTACTTTTGACTCATTGTCGGTCAAAATTTTAATTTAAATAATAGCCAAAGGAGTTTATGTTGATTAAAGGAAAAATCATAATATACGGCCAGGGGCCCTACCGCGCAACTGTCGTCGGCATCGACTTCGACTTCATTTGACAGATGAATGTGATATATTGCTCTTAGTCTTTAGTAAGTTTTCATTTGTGTCAAAAAGAAGCAGCAATGTGTCACATCCATCTGTCAAATGAAGCCGATTTCGATGCCGACGCCACATGCGCGGTGCGGCCCCAGGTTAGGTTGAAACTTAGACCAAAACAAAATGCAAAGGCGGAGACCTACCGATGCGAACAAGGCAGTGTTTTCTTTTCTTTGAAATCAGTTTTTTTTTTTTTCTAAATAAGAGTGGATGACAAGTTACATCCTAATCCTTGCTATTATATATTTTGTATATTTATATATTTAATTTTATAATATATATTTTATATATAATACTATAAATACGAAAGTGTGTTTGTTTGTCCTTCTCTCACGCCCTAACTAAGCAACCAATCAATTTGATTTTTGTGATTAGACTACTTTTTGTCCCGATAATCCTAAGAGAACGGGAACCCCGCGGTGAAACCGCGGTCGGAAGCTAGTCATACATACTATCACGCTATAAATCTCTTTTGAAGTTGGCAGAGCATCCAAGGTGCTGCTTTGTAGTGAAATGTAAGTTGTGTCTTACATTAATGCACTTTTATCTTTTTTGTTTTTGCTGTTGTCATTGTATTTTTTATATTTATATAGCTTAACATAAGTACCTGAAGTACCTACGTCATGCTCACTCAAACGTTTCTTCGGCGGTGTCGTGTGAGGCGGATCGTTACGTTCCCTAAAATATGGTTGAGCGAAACGATGGCTGGTTCATGCGTCATGCTCGTGAACGGGTGCCGCCAGCGGAAATAGGTCTACTTGAGTCTGATTATCACTCTTGCAGTACAGTAATCTTGTAATGCGAGAAATGTCTAAGTATATAAATAAGTCTTTCTTTACAATAACCATAAAATGTAATATTATAATTAGTATTTTCTTTTTGTGATGGAAATTGACCTTACTGATATGTTAAGGTCACTTTTCAATTTGACGACTCTGTATGAAATAAAACAGGGAGAAAAAACAGCCCTTAACGAGCTTCTTGCCGGTTCATCTCGTTACAAGGTCTCCCGCCCCGTAGGGTTTGTGAACCGATGGCGTAGCTTCTTTGACGTTCATAAGTGCTTGTAACAGCCTAGACTGAATAAATGATATTGAATTTGAATTTGAATGAATAAACATCACTCTCAGAGCCGCACCTCAACGAGCAGCTCTAAAAGACCTACCGACATATTTGGCATTGTTGTACCTTAGATTTAGATGTTATCTGAAAACAATAGTGACAGATTGCCAATTTGTGACGAGGCATACAACCTCGTCATAATCCTGGCAGTCCCTTTTGGCTTTTTTCTTTCGGCATGCTATTTCTAATAAATTACTAGGAGATCGTCTTTTGACTTCTGTCAAGTGTGTCTACGTCAGAATTGAAAAAATGTGAACACGAACTTTGGTCGTATATAAAATAAAATCTTGAAAGTGTTATTGTGTTATTAAAATTATAAGTGATACAAAGTGCTCTCCGCGTGCTGGCCGTCGCAAGTTTACGAGTATACCCTATCCATGGATAGGATCTTACTATCTGCACTGGAAAGATAGCTGCTGGCACATTCTATTTCACTCCCAGCAGTCCAGTATGGAAGCAGCATGTAAAATGGTAACGTTAAACAATATTGGTGTTAGCTGCGTAGTGTCGGCTTAGAATAGCACTACAACCTCTCATCCCGTGGGTGTCGTAAAAGGCGACTAAGGGTACAGCCTTCAGGAGACGGGCAGCAGTGTCTCCTACAAACTTGGCCATACTGCGATCGTCAACCCGCCTGCCAAGCCTGGCGTTTATGGCACCCCCCCCCCCCCCCCTTTTGGGGGAGGCCTATACCCAGCAGTGGGTGTTATGTGGCTGAGACGACGACGACGACGACGAAACAATATTGGTATTATCCACAGACCTATATCGACATAAACGAAAAGAGCGCTTTAAACTGTATGAGAACCTAGCGTGTCGAATTTTTCGTAGGTACCATGACGTGACGAGCGATATTTAGTGACGTGGAAATGTATTGACGAGCTCTTGCAAAAAGCACTGCACAATTAACCATTTTCATTTCTGAGTGATGCGTATTTTCATGGCAATGGTCTCTAGCGAACTAACTAAAGATTTTATACGCAAGGTAGAAACACTTTTACCGTCCACTCGAAATAGGTCTGTGGTATTACATTTTTATAAAATATGACGAGACCTAAGGTCTAATTTCCTCTGGCAAGCACGATGATGGACTGTCCATATTTCAGAGAGAGCTCAATCCAATTTCGACACAATCTTACCCTCTTTAGAATATTGAGTTTCGGACGAAGCAAATTGGCTTCTTTGCGATAAATCTGGGAGTTGAAACATTTCTTTTGTTTTTTTTTGAAACAATGTTTAGCCTTTATTAAGGCTTTGAAAACAAAGTCTGAGGAGTTATGTTTTATGTCTATATAAGAATAATGAGAAATCTCGGCTGGTTTTCTTTATGTATTTTGATCAGAAAAAAACAGAAATTAACTGAATCACAAACTATGTAATGAAATCATATTTCAGAAACTTTATCTACCTCGCGCATTTCGGTAGGCGTTTGTTAAAACATTGAAAATTTAATTTGAAAACGCAAATAGGTAAGTACTTTACTGATAAATATTAAACAAGAAAATATACTAGAAAAATTCTTATACTTCTATCAAAGCTAATCCGTCTTTTTCCCAAACATACAATTTACAACCCTTTCTTCTTATCTGTTATATGTTTATTTGAATTATGCTTTTTTCTTACATATTTTCACTATTTTGGCAACCATTTGTATTAGAAACCCCAAGTAACAGAGTAATAGGAACACAAAGTAAAACAATACAAAAGTTTATAGTAACTGAAATAAAACCACTTTTACGTATATCAAACGCGCTATATTTCCACGAACTAAGTTGTAATTGTCCGTATTTTTAGGTTTTTTAGGGGTTTTTGATTTTCCCGACGTTTCGGCACCTTTACAGCTGCCGTGGTCCTGGGATGACTATATAGTAACTTCTCACTTTTCCCAAAAACTTAGTATAACTAATAAAGTTATACAAACACTTTCACCGAAAGACAATAAGCGAGTAACTCCTGAAATTGCCACACGAGCTCCATTTCCTTTACCTATTTACTTCGAAAAGTCCTTGACTACAAAATATCCTGAAAGTTAAGACTGAAACTAAGTACGTACAGTGGCACCACCCAAGCTTGAGTATTATCTCTCTAAAATATGCATAACAATATCACATGTGGGTATAGACTCCAAGCGTTTGGAAATTCCGAGGACAAAGAAAAACAATCATTCATAAATTTCCTGACTATTATTGGACTTTCCATGGTTTGTATGAAACGAGAAGAGTTACTTAGTTTAGGCTAGAATTGTGACCAGTATAAAAAATAACAGAATAATAGGCGTGTTGCCACTAGACGAGTTTGCACTTTAGCCATCTAAATTAAGCGACAAATAATAAACATGGTTCAATACACTACACTACTCGCCAAGTTAACTGAAGTTAGCTGAGTACGAGAATGTAGAGAGGTACTTCATGCATCTTTGACTGAGCTCTTTGGCTGAGAGTGCAGAGATAAGTAACTAGTTATAAGCAATATATGATTTTAGAATTTTTGCATTTTCAATGTTATTTTTATACTTATGATAAATTTTAAATAGAAAAATATTGGAAAAAAAACAACTCGGCCACAAGTGAATTCTCAGATCTCTAACCACTGAGCTACCGAGACTTAAAGTCTCAGTAACTCAGTGGTTAGAGCATTGGACCGGATTTCCAAAGGTCGTGGGTTCGAGTCCCATCTGAGAATTCACTTGTGGCCGAGTTGTTTTTTCCAATATTTTTTCTATTTAAAATTTATCATAGTTAGCAAGTTGAATAAATTAAATTTGAAGTTATCCTGTCTACTAGGATCCAACGAGCTCAGATTTCGCAAATTGTTAAAGGTGTTCATGCTTTTGTTTTTATCTTAAGGCGGTACCCCCACCGAAAGTGGCGCCGCGTTGAATTTTATTTAATATCGTAATTCTATTACACAATTTTAATAAAACTAAACGTGAAATTTTTAGATCCCATAGTCTAGTATTTTTAGACGGTATCATTACATTCCCTCGTAGTCACTGCTAGAAGTAGATAGCAAAACTGCTAAAAGTGGCCGTTTTTGACACATTTGTTATCTACTTCTACGAATGACTATGACGAGATGTAGCGATACCTTCTAAAAATACAAGACAATGGGCTATAAAAATTCCACGTTTAGTTTTATTAAAATTGTGAATTAGAATTACGATATTAAATAAAATTCAACGCGGCGCCACTTTCGGTGGCGGTACCGCCTTAAGTATCACTTATTTTCTTTTACCTAATAGGTGGTATAGTCATCTCGGTATCTCGTGTAGATTGACTACATTATTTTATTTACTTTTTTCTTACAGTCTTAACATTTTTTTTCGATAGATTATATCCTGTATAGCATTTCTTAACATGGTGTCCCTACCGTAAGCCACACTCGCGCTTCCGGCGAACAGACAAACAAACAGTTGTTCTAGTCAGGAAGAGGGTCCCGCGCTCAGTCTCTTATGTTCAAACGACTGGATTCACTGCGATGTGCGAAACTAAGATATTAGGATACGGCTTTTTGTACGAATTTAATAAAGATGATGGGGAAACGGGTTGCCTTCACCAATAACCAACAACCAGAATTATTTGTTGGATTGTTTATAGTAGCTATAAAGCAAGGTCATGAACCACTGACATCTAATAATCAAAATAAATCATTTTTAACTCCGTTTTAGGCTTTACTTCCTGAAATTACCTTTAAATAATAATCGCATTAGAAAGAAGTCATTAAATATATAATAATATTAAAAGCCAAATGCGTTCTACGACTGAATAATTAACTATGACGAGGTCCATTTTATAAAATATGTAAAATTTGATTCAATCATATTATAGAAACGGAAACAGAAAAATATTTATTTTGACATCACACAAAGGTACACATTAACACAAATATGTTACATAGAAGTAGGAAAAAGTACCAATATAACAAAAAGTTGTTGTGCTGTGTGACATGACTCATCATGATGTAATCATTCACATTATGATAGGCATAGACACATTTCGGCTTTCGCCATGTTAAAAAATAAAAAAAAACACTTAAAAACGTGGTCATGACGTGGCAATCGTGGCATGAGGTGGCATGGCATGCATGGCAAGCCATACATAATTTTGTGGACACCAATTTACATAAAATTATCCTATAAACTATTAATACAATGAGATAGGCATGTTTTGTGTCACAAGTTCGACACGTTCTTACTACAAGATAGTGAAATTTAACTACAATATTTTTGATAGTGAAGCATACAACTCTCAGCCGTAGTCAGCCATCATACCATTGAAGATTTTCTAAACACCTTAAGTATTTTATAAAATTCTCTAGCTTAAGAATGCGGCTAATTTCTACAATCGTACAATTATGGATTAAAATTGTAGATCTTATGCAACCGATAGCTTACCAAACTTTACATGTTTCGACCTTAAATAATAAGAAAAAGCTTGCGTAAATTTTCATAGATAACTAAGTAATAAATTGTAAGTTTGCCTCGATCTAATAAATCCATAACAACCGCATCCGATCCTTCAATATTTCGCACGTCATAGCCACTTCCGCGTAGGTACGTTTGTAGACGTACATTCGGGAGTTATGCAGATTCACCAGTATTTATTGAGAAACTTCAGCAGATAGGAGGCGACACGGCGAATCTGATTCCGCTGGCGATATCGTAGCGATTTATTGGCGATATAAACGCGACGCCAGCTCGCCTTATTTACCCCACCCTACTCTATGGGTACACATATTCGTTTTATGTTTTGAAGGCATTTTCATACTTGTTTACTGAACTCCTTACCTGGTAGAGTTGACGTATATCTAATACTCAAATACAATTATTTGTTCATTATCATGTGTGGTGTGAATGTTCACTATTGAAAGCATGACTTTTCGCCATTAAATTCAGCAAAATATGTATAGTAATCTTTTGAGAGACCCGTGGCGCAGTGGTTCGCGCGCTCGGCCTGCGATTGTTGAGGTTAAGCAACTTTCGCAATGGGCGGACACGGATGGGTGACCAAATTTTACTCACTATTTTTAAGTATTCCAAAGTATTATATTTCTGATTCAGATTGTACCAAGGCTAAACTTTAACAAATTGCGGCACCATATTGAAAACTTGAAGATTTCACTCATTTATCTCATACATGTAGGTATATCACCCAATTTATATCTATTGTGTAAGTAAGCAATTCTATAAGAAAGAAGTTCCGAGCACGTTCTTATTCGAGCAGGCAACCCCACAATACCTCTTTAAAACATTTTACGTTTAATAACATTTAAACAGTAATGAGTTCCAACCATACCGGTTATCTTGAATAACGCGGCTGTTCTGTATTCAGAAGGTGTCGCCAGTCATTACTCGGCACAATATAGATGTTTAAGCGAGCATTTCATATTTTATTAGCGCAAGATTCGCGGGCGTGTTGCCAAGGGTTGGCAGTGACTGAAGAAACTAGGTAGAAAACGAAAAATATCTAGCATTTTTTATGAACGACGGGAAGACTTAGCCTTCATCATATCTGATGTTAAGTATCGATAAGGCTGAAGATGGAAGCGAGCCTCTCCTGGAAACCTCAACCACTGAAAGACTGGCTATCTTATACTAACTGCCGGAACACAACAATGCTGAAAACATAGTTGTTATGGCGACAGACTAAGGGCCGATATTTCAATGTCACCTTATCTTTTGAATTAACTTAAGTCCATCATTTGTGCTAAGTATCAATTATAAAAGACAACAGCGTATTTCAATCTTGATATTCCTCGCCCTAACTTATCTAGGATTAATTGCAATATTGCAACAATACAAACAAAAGACGAAACTTGTCTATGAATTCTGATGTCATTTGGTGACATTGAGCGCTCATTGGCTGCGCGTGTGCGAGCGGCGACCAATGAGAATCGTTGTGGAGGTTCCATAATGAAAAATAGCGCGAAAAAAAATCTCATTAAACATTTTTTTCTCACTTTTAAATTTTTACAATACATTGCGCATTATCTTCAACATTTCGCATAATATTCTTGTAGATTGCCATTATTTCTACAACATAATAATTTTGACCGCTACAACTGAGCTTTTATTGAAGAAATTACTCATTATACCCAATATACTGCCTATTACGTAAGTGCTGCGGTGTCTGTAAACTTTCTTCACTCTTTTACACCATTGGTGATTATCTTACCATAAAATCTTATTGTTTCAGTACTTAACTATAATTCAAGCTCAACCACAGAATACTAAATAGTACAAGGCTCAAATTTGAACAGTGATAATGAGAATATTATTGAATTAGACACCATCTGCCGTGTGGTGACGGCCTAAGAATACAAGTGTCACCACTCCCTTACATGCCTTAGATGTCGTAAGAGTCGACTAAGAGGCTCGACACATTGAACACCTGTGCGAGAGAAGGAAAACATGAAACAAACCCTCTACCAACCCGTCTGGCCAGCGTGGTAGCAGTAGGCTAATAACCTCCTATGAACGCCACAATAGGCGTGAGTTAGGAGAGGCTTATGTCCAGCAGTGGATGTCCACAGGCTGATGATGGATGGAATGGATGAGACACCATCTATGTGCCAGTAGGTCCATTTTATAGAGGCAGGCACAGTGAATGGCTGTAAAAAATAAATATTAAATACTTACCTAAATGTAAAACTAAAATATTTTACCGCCCTACCATACCGCCCTACCAGCAGTGCAGCCCATCCTAACTAGCCAAAATCTGAGCGGAGGATCCGCTCAGATTTTGGCTAGTTAGGATGGGCTGCACTGCTGGTAGGGCGGTATGGTAGGGCGGTAAAATATTTTAGTTTTACATTTAGGTAAGTATTTAATATTTATTTTTTACAGCCATTCACTGTGCCTGCCTCTATAAAATGGACCTACTGGCACATAGATGGTGTCTCATCCATTCCATCCATCATCAGCCTGTGGACATCCACTGCTGGACATAAGCCTCTCCTAACTCACGCCTATTGTGGCGTTCATAGGAGGTTATTAGCCTACTGCTACCACGCTGGCCAGACGGGTTGGTAGAGGGTTTGTTTCATGTTTTCCTTCTCTCGCACAGGTGTTCAATGTGTCGAGCCTCTTAGTCGACTCTTACGACATCTAAGGCATGTAAGGGAGTGGTGACACTTGTATTCTTAGGCCGTCACCACACGGCAGATGGTGTCTAATTCAATAATATTCTCATTATCACTGTTCAAATTTGAGCCTTGTACTATTTAGTATTCTGTGGTTGAGCTTGAATTATAGTTAAGTACTGAAACAATAAGATTTTATGGTAAGATAATCACCAATGGTGTAAAAGAGTGAAGAAAGTTTACAGACACCGCAGCACTTACGTAATAGGCAGTATATTGGGTATAATGAGTAATTTCTTCAATAAAAGCTCAGTTGTAGCGGTCAAAATTATTATGTTGTAGAAATAATGGCAATCTACAAGAATATTATGCGAAATGTTGAAGATAATGCGCAATGTATTGTAAAAATTTAAAAGTGAGAAAAAAATGTTTAATGAGATTTTTTTTCGCGCTATTTTTCATTATGGAACCTCCACAACGATTCTCATTGGTCGCCGCTCGCACACGCGCAGCCAATGAGCGCTCAATGTCACCAAATGACATCAGAATTCATAGACAAGTTTCGTCTTTTGTTTGTATTGTTGCAATATTGCAATTAATCCTAGATAAGTTAGGGCGAGGAATATCAAGATTGAAATACGCTGTTGTCTTTTATAATTGATACTTAGCACAAATGATGGACTTAAGTTAATTCAAAAGATAAGGTGACATTGAAATATCGGCCCTTAGTCTGTCGCCATAACAACTATGTTTTCAGCATTGTTGTGTTCCGGCAGTTAGTATAAGATAGCCAGTCTTTCAGTGGTTGAGGTTTCCAGGAGAGGCTCGCTTCCATCTTCAGCCTTATCGATACTTAACATCAGATATGATGAAGGCTAAGTCTTCCCGTCGTTCATAAAAAATGCTAGATATTTTTCGTTTTCTACCTAGTTTCTTCAGTCACTGCCAACCCTTGGCAACACGCCCGCGAATCTTGCGCTAATAAAATATGAAATGCTCGCTTAAACATCTATATTGTGCCGAGTAATGACTGGCGACACCTTCTGAATACAGAACAGCCGCGTTATTCAAGATAACCGGTATGGTTGGAACTCATTACTGTTTAAATGTTATTAAACGTAAAATGTTTTAAAGAGGTATTGTGGGGTTGCCTGCTCGAATAAGAACGTGCTCGGAACTTCTTTCTTATAGAATTGCTTACTTACACAATAGATATAAATTGGGTGATATACCTACATGTATGAGATAAATGAGTGAAATCTTCAAGTTGTTTTCAATATGGTGCCGCAATTTGTTAAAGTTTAGCCTTGGTACAATCTGAATCAGAAATATAATACTTTGGAATACTTAAAAATAGTGAGTAAAATTTGGTCACCCATCCGTGTCCGCCCATTGCGAAAGTTGCTTAACCTCAACAATCGCAGGCCGAGCGCGCGAACCACTGCGCCACGGGTCTCTCAAAAGATTACTATACATATTTTGCTGAATTTAATGGCGAAAAGTCATGCTTTCAATAGTGAACATTCACACCACACATGATAATGAACAAATAATTGTATTTGAGTATTAGATATACGTCAACTCTACCAGGTAAGGAGTTCAGTAAACAAGTATGAAAATGCCTTCAAAACATAAAACGAATATGTGTACTTTGAATTTTTGATTTGATATTTTTCAGCAAATATGTAGGTACCAGAATTTAAAAAAACAACTTTTACTGGGTTCCTTAAGCAAATAGCCTATTATAGCTAGGGGTACAATTCTTACATGCATGCCAAAATTAGTTTGCTGTTTGTAGCGAGTAGCAGCCCTACACGCTCGCGAACCTTATCTAGATCACGTAACAAGAATCGCGCTCGCGTCTTGCATATTCCTCGCCTTTAAACCTTATCGTTTTCATAAATTAATTGCTCCGAACAGAGATCTGTTGTGTACTATCTCGGCTTAATGAAACTTTGCGAGCTTAAGTTTTTATGTTTCTTTAATTTTGATGGCGGTTTTTACGATTTTTGACAGCCGAATTAGTCATGTATTTAAATTCTACAATATTCTGTGAAATCAAAAAGCTGGCGCCTAAGGTTGCTTTTTGTATTTTAATTCCGGTCATAAATTAATAGTTTATACTGTTTGTGATTATTTGAGTTGTCTGATTTAGGTTCCTATTTAACTACATTTTTTGTTTTTACTGGTTGCATTATTTCTAGGTCATCGTGAAATGATAAATTTTGATTAATTCAATATCAAATTTAACAGTCGAAATGTGGAACATAGGTACAAGTAAGTAGCTAAATCTTTTCATCGAATTGCCTTCGAAATGTTGATATTTATAGAACTCTGACAAACTGTTTTTTTTATATGTGGATGTTTCTATCAGACGAATTGGTTCAGCAGATATATTATAGAACTAGTGCGAAATGTGAAATGCGCTGCCTGCTCGTGTGTTCCCCGATTCCTACAACCTTGGTCTCTTCAAGGCGAGAGTGAATAGGCATTTCCTGGGCAAGCATGTTACACCTTAGACCACATCCTGTTTACTAAGCACGATGGTGGTCAAATGCCTGCCCAATTAATTGTAAAAAAATATATAATATGGAACTTGCAACATATCCAAAAATATAGGCAATATTGACATTTCTGGATATTTATTTCGAACAAGTAAGTTAATTTTCAATTGGACTTTATGGTGACTTTTCGGTTCACGCAATTATCTTTAGAAAGTCACTGATAGTGCTATAACAGAGGCCGGGTCCTCACACATATAAAAAAGAAGAAAAACGGTCTTTAACGCTGATGAAAACAACAGCTTATAAAATCACAATAATAAGTTGTAGAGGCAGGGGACATTGCGATTACTCGTATAGCCCCCTCGGGCATCGCGAGTGGCCAATGATTATTTTGTTCAATACTAGAAATAGGGTCAATCTACAACCGCGGAGTTGAAGTTTCATACTGGGTTTATTTATCAATATATCCTCTAGATTTCCCAGCGAAATTATCTATCTATTTTATCACATTAAATACTTAAAAATCTAATATGTGTAAAAAAATATGCCAGGCGTATTTTCTAGACACCAAACGTTCACTGATAATACACGTATATTACTGAATTGTCATAAATGGTTAAATGCGCTTTTGTCTTTTTTTAACTTAAGATTAAATCTTCTCATTGGAATAAGGATAAGTCGCAATTAAAACTTAAATGCTGCCCCAAATAGTATAGGTATTTGTTTTTCGGATAAAGCGAACACACATTGTAAGGCATTTTCCTTGGGGTGCTGAGGTAAATTGGTGCCACAGATAGTTACTACGATAGTGGTAAAGAGATGTTAGTTTACCTCACACAAACCCTGAAGGGGAACACGGCTAGCTAATAGAATTGAGACTCTTCAGGATGTGATTCTTCCGCACCTGGAGTATAGTGTGCTAGAATTTAGAAAAGAGGGCGCCTCGCACACTACAGCAAACGATTTCAGAGAGAAATAAGTATACTAGGATTCAATTTGGACAATACATTTATTTATAAATTTATAATCCATGCAACAACCAGATTAGTTGATGAAAACGTCCAGTACATTTTTAAATGCTTAAGATTTAAGACTTATATGATAATAATACCTATGCATAACGTTAAGTTAAATCCTAGATTCTTAAAATAAAAAGTATCAAGAGTTACCGTACAATAGGTAATCACCGCCGATCCTCAATCATGTTTATAAGTTTCAAAGTGGAGGTTTGCTTCCCTCATTGGTAGTAAGGCACGATGAACAATCCATTGCAGACATCTTTCTTGATAAAATCCAAAGGTAATCACATGGTCATCATGGACTGGAAGTCCACTTGCCGGTTAAGTTTATGTTGAAAGAACCACTGCTACGCCGAGCATGGTTATACAGAAGGTATACTTCTTATAGCTTTAATAGAAAGCTAAAAACTGAAGTTAAAAGTGAAAGTGACAATAAAAAAACCCATGGTTTTATGCCATGGGCCGTATGATTTTAAATCACCAATATGGGCCGAAGCCCTTAGTCAGACGAAACCTGGAGGATTTACGATGCTCCTCACATGATCGCCAAAGCAAAAGAGAAAATGGTCGTCAAACGCCATAGAGAAGTACCAATTTTTAATTAGAGATGTTTTATATGAAATTACTATCAGAAGTGAATAATCGATTGAATCGATGATGAAAATCAATAAATCAAAAGGATGCTGAATCAAGACAAACAACCCTCAGAATGTTAGGCAAGAATGCAATAAACACCCTAACATTACTTTAAAAAGAATTATCCTCCAATTAAGAATTAGAAACAATATTTATCTTTTAAAACTTAGTAATCGATTGGTTCGATTGACTGACTTGAATAGTCAAGTGAATGAATCGATACTATGAAAATGTAAACATACTGTTTTTTGACTAAACAAATGTTATTAATTAGAATTATATAAAAAGAAGCTTGTTTTATTTATTTAATTAACCTTCTTTGGTTTTTAAATTAAAGAGAAATAATAATTTAGATTCTCACATTTTATTTTTGTAAAGATGCGTTTTGTTTAACATCGAGCAAAGCGCAGGAGCAACGAAACGCACTACATGGGACGTCAAAGAGAAACGTCAAGCTGACATTAAAGTGTCAGTGACCTAATCTTTGTAAACAAACAAAGTATTATTATGAAAATTATGAATTTTAGCTTAATTATTGTTAGAAAGTGCTAGTGCTAAAAAAAACGTGTTACAAGATAAATATAAACTGACTAGCGGCCGCTCACGGTTTCACCCGCGTGGTTCCAGTTCCCGTGGAAATATCGGAATAAAATGTACATTTTATTCCGATATTATCGCCGAGTACGGCGATAGTGCAGCTTCCCAACGGTGAAAGAATTTAACAAATCGGTCCAGTAGTTTCGTAGTCTGTTCAATTCAAGCAAACAATCAAATATTTCCTCTTTATAGTATTACAAGTATAGACAAAACCTATATATAACTGCAGCAATAATATAAAAATGATACAAATATAGCTTAGTTACTAGGTGCACCCTTTTTGAAATTACATTCAGTACTACTAATTCTCTAGATGTCAAATAATCAGGGGGTAATTGCAAAGAGTAATTATGCTAATTTTAAAATCTATCGCAATCCCTTTCAATTCATCATTTGAAAGGGATAATTCAAACCATCACTATTTGACATTTGATAGGGATTGTGATGGGGACGCGTTTCGAAAGGTATTGAATAAACGAAATTGAACAGTGTAAGCAAAGTGACACTCGAAAATATCTTTCAAATGTATGGAGAAGTGTCAAATGAAGTGTCAATTAAAACATCATTCGTTCCGAAACGGATTGCGAGTGTATGTTACACAATTCCATAAATTACTATCACTACCACAATACCTATAAAAGGGATTGTGATAGTTTTTGAAATTAGACAATTATTAGGCTGGTTTTACTTCATTTAAGAGTGCTTAAGAATCATTTACTTACTCATTAATTGGAATCAAAAATAACCGGAATCGTACCTACTAAAATATTTCGAATCACAAACCATTAAAACCACAGAATGACCCAAATCAGTACCGATTTCCCCCCTTAAGATGCTCATAAACATGTTTTTCTCGCTATAAAAATGATAAATCACCAGTTTTTTATTTGGTCAATCAGTAGATACAGTGTTTTTCGAGTGACTGATAAAATCTATGGGATCGTAGTTTTGCTGTAATGGGGGAAAATCCGGAAGATAATATTAGTTTCATGGCGCTATGATTGATGACTACATAGGAAATAATAAGTGTAAATATGATTCAGGGGTCACAATAAAAAAGGGATTTAACTTGACTATTTAACCGACTTCAAAAAAGAAGGAGGTTATACTTATGGTAAATTTTAAATAGAAAAATATTGGAAAAAATTAACTCGGCCACAAGTGAATTCTCAGACGGGAATCGAACCCGCGACCTTTGGAAATCCGGTCCAATGCTCTGGCCGAGTTAATTTTTTCCAATATTTTTCTATTTAAAATTTACCATAAGTATAAAAATAGCATTGAAAAATGCAAAAAATTCAAAATTATAAAAAAGAAGGAGGTTATTAATTCGTCTCGTATATATTTTTTATGTATGTTTACCGATTACTCGAAGACGGCTGGAACGATCGAATGATTCGAACGTTATAACATCAGGTTTGTCCACAATGTAGTCCCATTTTTTTTATCGGTTAAGTAGTTTAGGAGAAATCTTGAAAAAACTGTAGTTTTCGTTACTGTTACCTAGATGACATAACACTTGATAGCCTGATTTTTGTGCCTTTTTCTAACTTTAAAAATGATGAAATAAAAAAATATATAAAAAAATAAAACCGACTTCAAAAAATAAAAAATAAGCCTTTCGAAGTCGGTGCCAGCCAAGACATCGATGGTGCATTATTTAAATTCTACATTAGACTTCTATACTTCCTACCTTGGCTGGCACCGACTCCAAAAGGTTTATTTTTATCTTTTTGATTTTTGTCGGTTGAGTCGGAATTGGTTTTTTTATAAAATGTTATTTTTACACTTATTAACTTAACAGCAGATGTGATGAAGGCTAAGTGTTTCACTGTTCAAGGTAAAAAACGAGATATATAGTGTACAACATTGCTATTGTCGCAAAATAAAAGCTTAGTAGTATGGTAAGCATTTGATACAGAACATGATGTAGGGGTTAATTTCGACCCCAGTGATAACTCAATAGCCAGCTCCTCAGTGGTTGAGGATTCCGGGAGAAGTGTAATACCACCTTCAGCCTTCTTACTTAACATAATTTTTAGGGTTCCGTACCGAAAGGAAAAAGCGAAACCCTCATAGGATCACTTTGTTGTCCGTCTGTCCGTCCGTCCGTCTGACTTCGTTTATCTCGAGAACGCGTGAACGTGTCGAGTTGAAATACAAACCATATATTGAATGGTAAATGTTAAATAGAAAAATATTGGAAAAAATTAACTCGGCCACAAGTGAATTCTCAGACGGGAATCGAACCCGCGACCTTTGGAAATCCGGTCCAATGCTCTAACCGCTGAGTTACCGAGACTTCGTAAGTCTCGGTAGCTCAGCGGTTAGACTTCGTAAATTCACTTGTGGCCGAGTAAATTTTTTCCAATATTTTTCTATTTAACATTTACCATAAGTATAAAAATAGCATTGAAAAATGCAAAAATTACAAAATCATAAACCATATATTGAAGTTAACAGTCTAATGATGGTGTAAAAAATCTAACTTATAAATTAACGAAAACGAAAGATAGGACACTTTATGTTGTAAAAAACGTATTTTTCTCAAGGGAATCAAAAGTCAAAGGGTACTTCCCGTTGACCTAGAACTATGAAATTTTGCAAGTGTTATCGTCTTTTACTACAAATACAGGAAAAAATGTAAAACCTATATTTTGTAATTAACTCATAAAAATATAATCTTTAGTTTTGAAAACTATATTTTGGGAAAACTCGCGAATGCCCGGAGGTATCGAGTTGAAATTAATACCATATATTCAGGTCAACAATCTCTGAAGCTGTAAAAAAATCAAACTCGTTAATTAACGTAAAAATAGATAGAGCCTATTATGCCGAAAAAACGTATATTTCGACATTCTCAAGGGAATCAAAATTCATAGGGTACTTTCCGTTGACCTAGAACTATAAAATTTGGCAAGTAATATCGTCTTTTAACACAAGTACCTAGAAGACTCCAAAAACTATAAATTTGTAATTAAATCATAAAAATGTAGTCTTTCGTTTTGGAAAACGAATTTCGGAAAAAAACGGAAAAAACTGCGAGCCTCGATTTCTGGATTTATAATATTACGTAGGTAGGTACCTAAAAAATTGTGCGAAGCCCTCGGTGGGCGAGTTCGTCATACCAGATCTAAAGTATTGATAAGGCTGAAGGTGGAAGCGCGCCATTGCCGGAATCCTCAACCACTGAAGAACTGACTATCTTATCTCCAACTGCCGGAACACAACAATGCTGCAAAAAATGTTGTTATGGTCATACTTAGAGAACGCTGAGGCGTATGATCTAGGTAAAAAACGAGATATAATATGGTGTACGCCTAAAACATTGCTATTGTAGCAAAATAAAAGCTGAGTCGCACTGTCTGGTAAGCATTTGTTACGTCAGAACATGATGTAGGGGCTAATTTCGACCCCGGTGATAACTCACCGATTGTTTTGGTCGCATAACTAATAAGCCGTACCGAGCCAGCCCAGCAGAATAGGCCTTTCGAAAATAACTCCAGATTTAATGTAAATGTCACAATGGGAAACATGGCTCTAAAGAGGTGGAATACTTTTGAATCTGTTATTTTTGAAGTGAAAACTTCTTTAGCGGCGTTGGGCACATCAGAGTTTGAAATTTTTGGTATGGGTAAAAAATGTTAAAGTCGCGTCAGGACACGTGACCTAATCGAAAATTCGTAAGACGGAGGGAGAGTAGACCTCCGGCGCGGCGCGGCGTAGGAGAGGAAGTAATATCCTACTCTCTTTCTACCGCGTGACGAAAATGTATGCCTGCTCCTGCTGTTTCGTTAAAGCGGTTTTCACTTCTGCCGGCACTCCCGGAGTGCAACCCGTTGTTTTATTAAGTATTTTTTTTTCTTTTATTGGCAATATGGTTTGAAAACGCGGCTCCAAAAGATGAAATACTTTTGGATCTTTTATTTTTTTGAGTCTTGACAACGTGGTGGGATAGACCATACATAGCACATCCATCATACTAATACACATTATGAATACACTCCACTAATCATTGCTTGTTAATTTTTCATTTTTTAATTTTGTATTTTCTGTTCTTTCGGTGTTTCCCGATCTTAACGCTTTTAGTTATTAAGAAAAAAATAAGGTTTTTAATCATTCTGTAAAATGTCAGATAAACGAATAATACTCGTGATTCTGTGTTGGTAAACAAATATACTGTTTTTAATTTAAAAAACAAATTGTAAAAGTTTTCTTAACAAGGAAATTAAACATTACATAGTACCTACACCAAAGGGAACGTTCATAGCACCCCCATAAAACGCTAAATCCAAACAGCTTTCTGGATTGTCAACAACCATAAACGGAACACAAACAAAGCTAGTTAAATAAACCAATACAATAAGTCAGAGCAAAGGGAAAATTAACCGAAACAAGAAATTCCCATTTATTGCTGTAATTTTTTACGAACTTTGTTCATAACTTTTTGTTGTTTTCCAATGATGACACTGTGTTCTCCAGTGTCAATAAGAAAAGGTTTATAAAGACTTTTTGTAAAAAAAATACTTTTTATCAGTAAAATATCTATTTCGTCAGCATTTTTAATCGCCTCTGTGGTCTAGTGGTACAACCACCGGTATCAGACCCAAGGGTCCCGGGTGGGATTCCCAGCAGGGGTACATATTGTATTCGGTATGGTTGGTGGTAGGACTTGTTGTAAGTCCGCCTGGCTAGCTACCACCATTTTATCTAAGCCTGACGCCATAACAACAATGTTTTCAGCATTATTGTGTTCCGGCAGTTTGAGATAGATAGCCAGTTCCTCAGTGACTGAGGATTCCGGGAGAGGCTCGCTTCCATCTTCAGCCTTATCAATACTTAACATCAGTTATGATGAAGGCTAAGAGTCTCACCGTCGTTCATAAAAAAATAAAAATAAAAAAAACATTTTTTTGCACACGTTTTGCTTACCCAATACTTGAAAACCAAATAGTTTTTTTTTAACTGATCAATCAATTATTATGTTAGAGTTTGTTTATTAATCGATTCAATAATACCCATAAAACCATACCAATAAAAGTTTGTTTCGGATATTAAAATTTTATTTTTTTGCACTAAATATTTCTACAATTTTTGAGCCTAAATATTTTTTTAACCCTACTTACTACATTTCTGTTTTTTTTTATTCAATATTATGCAAATGCTTTTGACCAGTGCAATATGCACATAAACTGTATCATAAACAGCTTTTTGTTACCAAAAGTTTAGTATAATAATAACAACAAGGATAATTTAAATCCGCCTTACTTTATATATATATAAACAAAACAAATGTTTTTTTTTTTTTTTATATTGGGTACTATCACCAAAACACGCTAGTACTAAAATATTTTCTGCAGTATAACGCATATTCTAAAATCCTAAAAAACACAGTGTAGAAATTTATAAGCGCGCATGTACTGAAACGACATAACAGCAGCGGTCGCGCCAAGTTTTGATGATTATTGCTTTATTAACCAATATTGAGCAAACGAGCAAGCCCGGCGACACTGGAATTATAACGAAACGTTAACCAGACGTAATAAATACTACCTCCTTGTAACAGTTTTTTTTTTTATTACGAACATAAATGTCTGCTTGCCAGTACGCGGGATAATATAACATGATAAAATATCAATTAAAATAGAACAAAGTTTTGAATCATTACATATTAACAATATTCAAAATATTTTTCACCTCACACGCTCTGAAAAGGAGGTTTTGTCAATCAGTTTAGGCGTAAAAAAATCGCTTTTTTCAACATTTACGGAATCGTTTTTATTCTTATTAATAAGTAACAATATATTCCTACTTTAAATAACTTTGAATCACCTATAATACTCCATTTTTTATTATTTTAGTTTTTTATATCATTAAAACAACGAGAATAAGGTATATTTAGATTAAACTTTATGTTTAAAGATTTTTTTACCTTAAGTTGACCGCGGAAACAACCATAAAATGTTCCTCGCTGTTGTGAGGTGAAAAATTGTGTGTTGTGCTCGGCAGAAATGTTTTTAGCGTCTGGTACCTTTGAAATCTTCGCTTCGCTCAGGATTCAATCTTTGAACCACTCGCTACGCTCGTGGTTCAATCCTAGAGTACTTCACTTGCTCAGATTTCAATAGAGGTAACTCGCCGCTAAACAACCAACTTTCCAGCCTTGCATAACAAATAACTATTAAATGCAGCTGAATCTGTACTTAGAAGACTAGAGGCATTTTCACACAAGCTGCCGCTCAACAAACTATCGTTTGGACGACTTTAACAACGACACAGCAGTCGCGTTAATAGTTTTACCCCACTTTTAACCGTCGTCGGTCGGAAATTTCTTGCAATCTTGCTCTACAGAAGAAAAACAATGAGACACAGAGAGATCAGAGAGTACTGGGTTTATACGCTTCTGAAGAAAGATACTTTAACGCTTATCCTAAACATTTAACATATTACAGAAATAATATTGTAATTTTATGTAAAGAATCGTAAAATGAGCGTGTTTCTATGAAAATAACGAGGAGGCCGGTTAGAGGCGCCCCTAAGTGTATCTTAAAACTACTACTTCTATTGGTTCGTTTTAAAATATTCTAATTTTATATGAGTTAACTTCCCGTCAAACTCCAGTAACCATTGTGAGTGTAACCCGCCGAAGGACTCCCCCAGGAGCGGCAGTTAGCCGCGGCGACGCCTCTTGATTGGGACGCTCGTAAACCAATCTACATCGGCTACACTATACCGCTAGTGAGGGGACGAATGTCGATGGTAAATGTGTTTTTTTTTTTATTTAAAAATTAGTTTGTTTTTTAGGTATGACTACATAATGTTATTAGAAAAAAATCTAAAACATTATCACAGTTATTATCACATCAGAAGGGCTAGCACGAAAAACTTTCGAAAAAGCATTCATATCGATACCTCAACAAATGTATAATAATAATAAGGCTTTTATTTTCTCATCACAAACTTACAAAATCTAATTATATAGGAACATGAACATGGTAAAATAACAGTTTGTGTGAGACTGATGCCTGAGCTAGGTATATACCTGTGTTACAGGTCATCAGGCTCCCACATCCTCGAGCCATTTTTAATTGTATGAACGAACTCTCTATAATTTTTTGACGTGACGATTCGAAAACTTTAGGTTTCGTTAACTTTACCTTACTATAGGTAGTCGGGAGAGTTCGCGGCCTTTGTGTAGTAAAAATAATAAAGATTTTTTTCAGTTACATGAAACGTATATTGAATGACGTAAATTTCATTTCATTCGACAACCTTTCGCCATTTGTCTGGCAGAAGCATTTTCCCGTGTCGCTATTAAAGTTTGGGGTTTATGAGAAACTTGTTTAAATTATTTATACAGTCGTCCCTTGAATGCAACTTTAATCCATTTAAAGAGTTTCGTAAAGAGAAGAATAAATGATAATCCGAAGTTGCTATGTCTGGACTGTATGGAGGATGCAGTAAAACTTCCCAACTAAGATCCATCAATTTTTGTTTAGTCGACAAAGATGTATGCTGTCGAGCATTGTCCTGGTGGAAGACTACACTTTCTTTTCATTAATTCTGGGCGTTTTTGAGAACTTGTTTCAGATTTTCTAAATAACTGATGACGACAGTAGATACCAGAATTAATCGATTGGCCAATGTGTCAAAAACTCATAATGGCTCACCTCGCTAATACCAAGATCGTTTTCGAACATTAATATCGTAGGTGATCCACATCTCATCGCCTGTTACTAATCTTTTCAAAAACGGATAGATTACATTTCGTTTGAGCAATGTTTCGCAGATGGAAATCCTGTTCACCAAGTTTCTGCCACTCAAATCGTGTAGGACCCAAAGCTCTAGCTTTTGCACATAACTATGTTTATGCATATAATCCAAACAAAACTGTTGAGTGGTGAATGCCAAGCTCTTCTGCAATTCTCACCGAATTGCAGAAGAGCTTGGCATTCACCATGTTTAGGTGTCGATCTTCTTTATTTTTTTTCAATAATAGCATCAACAATTACTTTGATAGGACGACCACAGCGAGGAACATCAAAATTACTAGACCTGAGTCTGCTGAACCATTTTTTGCAGTAGTTTTGGACAAGGCATCTTCTCCATAAACATTACAAATCTCTCTTTGAGCACTAGCATTCGGACCCTTATCGGAAAAAATGCGTAAAATATATGTAAATCGTATATTCTTTTTTTCCTTATAAACTTCCATTTCAAAATTATAAAAAAATATGGATAAGTAAGACAATCAAGATCAATTTTACCGCTATTACCAGAAAGTCAGCTGTCAAACAATATATTACTTTCCTGTCTAAGTTCAGTGTTGCCAGAAATATAACACGCAAAATTCATGCGTTCAAAAAGGCCGGGAACTTTTCCGACTAGCAAATATTAAAGATTTTGGTAAAAGTGAAGTTGAAGCATAAACAACACAAAATTAGAACAATAGTCTTGATAATGTTGGTCTATCGATACGCCTGTTTTTTCCATTGGTTAGAACAACACTATAAATATGGAACTGAGCGAGCGCGTCACATTAAACCGTTTTTACACTGCAAGACAAAACCGAGCTCTTTAAATAACTTTTGATTTTATAGGGATGAGAATTATTAATGTTTGTGCTTTAATATTGCTAATGTTTATACTATTGTAATTTTAAAACTTTTTATGACAAGCGATTTTGTTTTACTACGAAAAAATATAAATTGAATTTGTTTTCTGTATTATTTAAACTTAAAATTTCTTCATATAATACTGACAGGAGTATTAAAAATATATTTGAAATTCAGTTATTAATCAGTAAAAGGTGTAAATATGTAGTAACTAGATTCCGCCCGCGGTTTCCCCGCATGGTTCTAGTTCCCGTGGGAATATCAGGATAAAAAGTAGCCTATCTTACTCTCCGTTCTTTCAACTAACTATATGCAAAAAATAATTCGGTTGTTTGCTTAGTTAGGATGTGAAAAAAGGATAAACAAACACACATTCGCATTTATAATAATAATAAATAGGATATATAGCTCCTTTTCATAACCATGTAACACTTTAGAGCCGAGTACACCAATTGTTTGTAATCTAATAAAAAGAAATCCGAATTCAAAAAGTAAAAGTAACCCTACCTACTGCGCCAGAGGTCCCGGGTTCGATCCCCGGACAAGACAAATATTTGTGTGCATGAACATGTCTATTTGTCTTGGTCTGGGTGTTTAATATGTATATTATGTATGTATTTACAAAAAAAAGTATATAAGTATGTTTATCCGTTATCTAGTATCCATAACACAAGTTCTTCATGATACTTAACGTGGGCTAGATAATTGGTGTGATTGTATGGAAATATTTATTTATTTATTATTTATTTATTTATTTATTTTTATAACAGTTTTTAAAGTTAGGATTAGTTCCGCACTCACCTACACTAAGAATCGGAACGATGACCTTGTCTTAGATGACAAGATTTATATAGATTATGTTATCTAGGTAAATAGTGACGAAAACATCACTATTTTCAAGGTTACCTGAAAACTACGTAACTGATTTCAATATTTCAGAAATTCGGACCTACTTAGAAACGAACCTGACGTAATATTTAGCGTTTGAATCAGTCCAATCAGTCCAGCCGTCTTCGAATAATCGGTGAACATACACAAAAAATATATGCGAAAAATTTATAAGCTCCTTCTTTTTTGAAGTTGGTTAAAAAAGTTTAAAACGTCGTTCCTGTCACTTTTTAATTTCGATGACGCTCTGCGCAAATCGGTTGGTTATTCAGTGGATTTAATTTTAGCCCATGTAAAAGACCCTAAATTTAAAAATGTCTAGCCAATGAACACTAGTCTTTTACCAGCTATCGTTCGTTTAAACTCGCCTAGAAAAAGTTTCTGAAAAAGAATAATATTATAATATAACTTTTATAAGTACACACTAGCCAAATACTACGTTTATTAAGTGCATACATAAAAAAACGCAATAAACAGTATTATTTCAATATTGCGATGACCGTACATAGTTGAGTCTTTCAACGTAAATATTTGTTCTTTTTTAACCGACTTCAAAAAAGGAGGAGGTTCTCAATTTGACGGTATTTTTTTTATTTTTTTTTATGTATGTTTTACCATAACTTCGCCAGTTGTTAACAGATTTTTATAATTATTTTTTTAACTAAAAGAAAATGGTTTATGTGTGGCCCCATATAATTTTAACAAAGATCTGGCTAGTAGTTTTTTCATAATCTTGAAAAATATCAATCACCTTTTGGCAAGTAGTCGTATACCTAGATGACATTGTTGTGTATGGGCTGATTTTTAGTGTAAGTAACGGCACATGATGTAACAAAAAAATCTGAAATAAAAACATTTTATAAAAAAAAAACTCAAACCGACTTCAAAAAGTAAAAAATAAAACTTTTGGAGTCGGCTTTTGGAGTGGAGCTAGCTAAGGCCAAAAAAATATATAGTTAATAGAAGTGTAATGTAGAATGCCCTGGCTAGCACCGACTCCAAAAGTTTTATTTTTTACTTTTTGAAGTCGGTTTGAATTTTTTTTATAAAATGTTTTTTTGTTCATAGGTTGAAACTACACCAAGTCCCTACTACCAAAATAATGATCACTGGTCAAAAGGTACTCAATAGAAGGGAAAATTTAATTTTGCACCACTATTGGAAATAAGTATTCCCAATTTTGGCAGACTATCCCGAAAGAGGTTTTATTCTTATGATACATTTTAAATAGAAAAATAATGATATACTAACAATTATTACTAAACCAACAATTAGTTTTAAGTTTTACTAACAAATGGGCCTATGTTGTCTGATATTAAATAAATAATAATAATTAGAAAAAATCAACTCGGCCACAAATGAATTCCCATCTGAGAATTCATTTTTCATTTCATTTTCATTTCATTCATTCATTCATAAGTGACACAGTATAAAAATAGCATTGAAAAATGCAAAAATAAAAAATCATAAAAAATAGTTTTTATTGATAAATAGATTTTCACAATTTTTATACTTTTCTTAAGTTTTTCATTTTTTGTTTTTGCATATTTTGAAATAAGTTTTCACAATAATAATTTTGACAGGCATTTACATAAAGGTTTTTTATTTTCTAAGTAGTAAGTTTTATTCAAAGTTCCTAATAAATTATAAATCAAAGTTAAATATTTTCTTAGGAAAAGTTAAGCACTTAAGTAGCTTAGTTAAATTCTAAACAATAATTTAAAAAGCTCTATCTTTAAAACTACGTTGCAGAAATCTGAAAGAATCCCGTCAGGGCGACATGAGACTAGTTGCTTTTTTCTAGTATATTTTCATGTTTAATATTTATCACATAAAAATAGTGTTGTAAAATGCAAAATTAAAAAGTTATAATCTGAAAGAAATTCAGATACGAAATTTATGTTCAGCTAGGCGATTGCGTAAAGTCAATCGTATTGATTTGACAGTTCATATTGTATCATATTAAATGTCATTCCATACAAATTGCAGCCGATTGAATACGATATGAACTGTCAAATGAATACGATTACCTTACGCAATCGCACCCCAGATTCAAAAACCTCACTTCAAAACTACTAATGCCATCTATGAAACGTAACAGCATTTAAAAACACTGAACCACTCGCATTTAACGCCACCTAGACAAAAATACACAAACCCGCTCGCTCCTTTGGGTTCAGTCTCTCCTGCATCTGTGCTCACAGGTTTCCCAAAGTGATACTAGATGGCGCTAAATTGAGTTCCAAAATAAACCGAATCTCCAGGAATTAGTTCCAGGATAAACTGCATATCAATGAATTATTTTTGCCATAGTATCACTATTAACGAATTCGGGCGCCTGACAGCTGTTCAGTGGTGGGTGTGACAGTAATTGGGCGACATAGGGGTTGTAAGATCAATTAAAGGCGTGCAATTTATAGCTAATTATGTATTTAATTCGAATATAACATTGCAAGGTGTTTTAATTGGTGGAAAAGTAGTGCCAGGTCACGTCCAAGGTGCAGTAAAAAGTATAATATCACACCAAACGCAAAGCTATATAAATTGCACCCCTTTGTTGCTCAACCACTGTTACACCCACCGCTTTACAGCTGCTAGGCGCCTGGATTTGTTAATAGTGATACTATGGCATACTAACAGGGGGTCAATTCTGCATATTTTTTTGTCAGAATCGTCTCTCGGTGGTGTTACAATAGTAATGTATATTTGAAGCGCTCATGGCCGCGCTTGACAGACTGATCGTATTCGATCACGTTTGTTAAGCAACGTTCGGCCCGGTCAGGTGTCGGATGGGTGACCGTAAAGTGGCATTATAACTGAGCGCTTCCGTGCTTCGGAGGGCACGTTAAACCGTCGGTCCCGGCTGTTGTCATTTGATTACAGTCGTTAAGACAAGTCAGAGGCCTTATAGGCGGCTTGATAAACTTTGACACCAGATTACAAAGATTATACCTTATTATATTGATTATACCAGATTACACCTTATCCCTCACTCGATAAGAAGAAGAAGAAGAATGTTTATTTACACTGTTGTAAAAAGAACTGTGTAAAATAGGACTACCATTGAAACACCATTGGAATACGATTGTGACTAAGCTTTAGCAGCATTACAAACAAACTACTATTAAAACACCATTGAGAGACGCTTTTGTCAAAAAATTTGCAGGATTGACCCACCGTTAGTGTTACTCTAGTTACTAGAGGGATTTCTTTGTTCTATAAATTGCATGTTGTTCTTTTTTAGTAATATTATAACGTTAACAATAGGAAAACCTAACAAAAAAATGATTCTAAATAAAAACAAATACAAAATATCTATGCTGCTGCAATAGTAAAAGATTGTTTTAAAATTAGATAATTGGTTTTATGTATTTTCTAATAAATTGGAATACAACATAATTAAATTATTACTTTCAGATAAAATGGCTTGATTTCCTAAACGGAATTCAAACGTTAAATTATACTGGTTTATTTAATTCAATAAATAGTTTATTTAGTTAAGGCGGTACCCTGACCGAAAGTGGCGCCGCGTTGAATTTTATTTAATATCGTAATTCTAATCCACAATTTTAATAAAACTTTAGGTGGAATTTTTAGGGCCCATAGTCTAGTATTTTAGACGGTATCATTACATTCCCTCGTAGTCACTGCTAGAAGTAGATAGCAAAACTGCTAAAAGTGGCCGTTTTTGACACATTTGCTATCTACTTCTACGAATGACTATGACGAGATGTAGCGATACCTTCTAAAAATACAAGACAATGGGCTCTACAAATTCCACGTAATGTTTTATTAAAATTGTGAATTAGAATTACGATATTAAATAAAATTCAACGCGGCGCCACTTTCGGTTAGGGAACCGCCTTAAACTCGGTGCTGGTATTGCACGGTCTAACAACTCCTGAGGAAGCTCCGTGTGTGGGCGAAACACGTGTAGAGTAGTCGGTGAAGGTGCAAGGTGTGTCACTGTGTTGCATATGCATTTATTTGCGGGCGAGGTGGTGCATCTTGCATGTGTTCTTTCTTACGGAATTAAGCTATATATTTTTCGTTTTCTACTTACTTCAATCCATTAATAACAAGTACTTATTTTTACGATAAAAATCGACCATAAATAAAGCTCAGTGAGTAATCCCCAAAGACCCCAAATACCACCATTACCCATTAATTGGGTAACTTTAGCAACAATATTGGATCATCTAACGATGAAGGCGGAAATATTTATAGTCTCTCGAAAAATATTGCTTTATGGTTTGCTTCCGTGTATGTAGCATGCTTTTATATTTGGAGAGAAATAATAACTGGGGATCATCTGAAAGTGTTATAAGATTTTAAACTTTCGCGTTCCACGCGAAACGTTCCCGTTTGAGTCCCGTTGCTCTAAACTATTATTCTCAAAGTTTTGATTTTGACTTATATAATGACTAGGTAATTTGCTTGACAGAGCTATTTATTGCTTAACTACATTTTACCCATCCAGTGGTCAATAAGTAAAAGAAAGAAAAGAACTGCGTTAAGAAAAACCGATTTCATAAACTAAAAACCAAAAAAAATGCCTTTTGGAGTCAGTGCCAGCGAAGGCAAGAAAAATAAAAAGTGGAATTACTAGAAGTAGAATTATTTTTTTATGATTTTTTAATTTTTTGCATTTTTCAATGCTATTTTTATACTTATGATAAATTTTAAATAGAAACATATTGGAAAAAATTAACTCGGCCACAAGTGAATTCTCAGATGGGAATCGAAATCCGGTCCAATGCTCTAGAATGATTTTGATTGGCCCACCTGGAAGTCACAACTTGGTTGTAAACCACTTTAAATTTCGCACCCATCGAAGCCAATCGCCAATCTATTACATACGTCATCAGACATTTTTAATGTCCCCACTGCTGGGGCACTGGCCTTCCTTATGGATGGATAAGGAGAATGGGCCATGACCCACCACGCGGGCCCAATGCGATTTGGTAATATACCTTGGTGCAATGGCTTAGTAGAGGAAAAGTTTTGGAAGGATTTTTTTTTCTTTAAAGAAAGAAAGAAGAAAAAAAAGGTGTATGGTGTCTTTTAGCCTCTTAGTCTGATATAACAGAAAAACTAAACAATCTCAATCGGAGTTTACAAGGTGAAAATAGGATTATATATATCCAATATGGCAAATAAAGTGTTTGCATTTGAGGAAAAGCTAAGTCCTTATCATAGAGAAATACAGACAAACAGCTGCAAAATTTTCCAACTATTATAAAAACTACAGATGAATAGCATTTATTATTTGTGTTAACATTTCAGAGGAACACTGCTCCATCATTTCAAATTTATTACTTCACTATTAAAAGAATAAAAATAAAAATCAAGATCTGAGAAAAATAAAAATCATGGCATTTAGAAACAAAAACTGTTTCAGAGTTGGCTTCAGTTTTAAATTGTTATTACTTGGAGTTGTTTGATGAATTTATCGATTTTAAACATGAGACAACCTAGAAGTAATATTCAAAGAAAAAAGGGAAAACGGAATTTTTGAGCATAATTCCCCAAAAATATAAAAGCGTCCAAAGATGTGCCCAAATCTTACAAACATTCTTTGGGTCAATGTATGTGTGCGGATTGCGAATCGTCTTTTTTAACCGACTTAAAAATAAGGAGGAGGTTCTCAATTCGACGGAATCTTTATTTTTATTTTTATGTATGTTACTCGATTACTCGAAGACGGCTGGACCGATTTGAGTAATTCTTTTTTTGTTCGAACGGGTATACTTCACATGTGGTCCCATTGTCATCGTGTCCGGATCTGATGATGAAATCCTGGAGAAATCCAGTGAACTATTCAAATATTAGGGGCACTCCTAAAGCGATTTCGGTGTTTTCTATAGTAACTTATGCATATGCTTCCGGAAAGCATCATTTGGTGAAGCGGAACTGATGATGAAGACCACATATGGTCATCGGAACTATTAAATACTTAGTATATCACGGCAGCGATACGATTACTTTAATGTAGTTCATAATGAATTTATACTCGACTCAATGCATATGATGAAGTGCAGCTGATGATGAAGTATCGGGAGAACTCCTCAATAAGTAACGTCCCTACACCGGGAAAAACAGAATTTTGTATAAGGTGATGAGCAGTTGTCATAAGGTTATCAGCGTAGGCACGGGACCTCTTCTACCTTTAAAAATTGGGAAATAAAAACTTAAAAAAAAAAAAAATGAAAACCGACTTCAAAAAACTAAAAAGCAAAAAATAAACCTTTTGGAGTCGGTGTCAGCCAAGGCAAGAAAAATAAAATAGAAGGACCGCAAAGTAGAATGCCTTGGCTGGCACCGACTCCAAAAGGTTTATTTTTTGCTTTTTAGTTTTTTGAAGTCGGTTTTCATTTTCAAAGATGAAATACACAAAGAATGTGTACAGAAACATACTTACAGATTCTCAACTGGATGATGTAATAAGGTTAGCATGTAGCGACAAGTCAGATCTTGATAAAGTTTTGAACAAGTGTTTACAGTATCTGAAATCGTATTAAAACATAAACATCTGTGTTATAACTTCTTTTTCATTATGAAAGTAAATACTTCGTTAAGTTGGAATTACTTTTTAGTTAATTCCTGATTATTTTTTACTTGGATCCCGTGACTAAATCGTCTTTGTGGCCCCTATACAAAAAGGTTGAATATGGCTGATTTATTAGAAACCGAAAACATCATGTCATATGAACGTTTTATTTTTAAAGAAGTTGTTCCATTTTGACACACTTCACACTTTAGAGGCGATGATTGAGCGACGACGTCACAAAACTTCCGTCAAAAAACAAGCTTACGAGTTTCGTAGTACGAAATAGCATGGTAAGATTGAAACAATACTGCGCTAAAAGATGATATTCTAAGAACACACCTATGCATGAAAATGTAGAGAATAGATTTATCAAATTAATTTTAAAACACGCGTTTACTACAGCGTAAACAAAGTAAAACATAACACTTAACAACCTCAATATTGCGTACTCTGGGCCGCCGTAGCCGCTATAAAAACAGAGTGCCATATATAGTGCGTACGACCCAGTTATGGCACGCAAATAGACTTCTGGCCAGAGTGGGAACACCTGGTAACAGGATCATGGGTCTAATTATGTATAGGAAAGTCTGACGATCTCTCCTACCTATCACTACCGATCGTTATAACGACGAAATTTGCATACAAAAAAAAATATATATATAATAATAAAATCTAAGTAGTTTCCGTAATAAGTGGGTTAATTATTATACAATATTTTATGACAGGCTTTCACATAAGTTTTTGTATAGTCAACAGCCGCCTGCCGTTAATACAGTCGTCGAAGTACTAATTTGTACTGCACTGCACCACTACCAACGGTGCAGTAATAGATGCAGCTTTCTTTCAGCTTATTAAGCTCGTCTATACGTCTCGTCTGCACGTATACCCTGATGCTGATAGGTACCTACATCCTATATTTTTCTTGTGTTCTGTGGATAAGGTAGATGGCACTATTTATACATCACTACTACACATGCCCCCACCCAACGGGTAAATAATGATTATTAAAGCTGCTTTAGAAGCAGCACCCCCTTAATTCGTCCTCAGACCCCCACATGAGCAGACGCTCGTTAGGTCGGGAGGGGTCACCTGAGCGCGCGGCGCGGCTCTGTAATCTGAGTGTGCGCGGAGCATCTATTGCTCTACTTGGGTGACACCTTGCACACATCATGGCAAAATTATTAAGTATTTAAATTAGCACAAACATAAATAGGTACTTTGAATTGTCCAATAGTTTTACAACGACTCATTCACGTCATCTTTTATATTATTTTCGCATTATAACTATTCAATTATCCATAATTCATCTAAATCTAAATCTTACAGTATTCCGTTTCAAGCAACACCCCCTCAACATGTCCCCGGGGGCCCGCACATACGCAGACGCTGCGCTCGTTAGGTCGGGAGGGGACCACCGACCGGCGCGCGCAGCGCGGTAATATGAGTGCGCGCGAAGCCTTTACTACTCTATATCTACATCTACTCATCTACTGTTTATCGCTTCTACACATGTCATGTCCCTACCCAATGGGTTAATAATGATAATTAAAACTGCTTTAGAAGCACCCCCCTTAATTCGTCTTCAGGGCCCACACATGCGCAAACGCTCGTTAGGTCGGGAGAGGAACCACCTGAGCGCGCGGCGCGGCTCTGTAATCTGAGTGTGCGCGGAGCCTCTATTGCTCTGCTTTGGGTGACACTTCGCAAACATAATGGCAAAATTAGTATTCAAATTAGCACAAACATTTTTGAATTTTGAATTGTCCAATATTTTTACAGGTCCTCTTTTATGTTATTTTTGCATTATAATTATCCAATTATCCATACATCATCTAAATCTAAATCTTACAGTATTCCGTTTCAAACAACACCCCCTTAACACGTCCCCGGGGCCCGCACATGCGCAGACGCTGCGCTCGTTAGGTCGGGAGGGGACCACCGGCGCGCGCGGCTCGGCTCTGTAATCTGAGTGCGCGCGGAGCCTTTATTGCTCTGCTTTCGGTGACACTTCGCGAATATCGTGATCAAATGACATTGTTCAAATAAACTTAAAAATAAGTGTTCTCGATTTTTGTTTTCAATGATCTTTCATGATACATTTTTGATAGCAAAATAGTAGAAAAAGTCGACTCTACTAACAAGACGTAGATTGTCCTGAACCGCATGAAAAAATTAAGTCGAGTAGATTTTTTCTAGTGTTTTTGTATTAATTTGTCGGATTTTTTTTCCTGTCATCTATTCGGGAGATCGTCTAAGGGTTTTATTTGTCACAATATAATTTTCTTAAAGTTAATAAGAGGGACATATTTTCTGCCTATCAGTTACAATTTCACGCCTGAATACCAAAAGACTGACTTCAATTTTAACAATAGGTTGAATGAAATAGCTTGACATTATGTCAGGGAAATTAACGTTGAAAAGAATGAAAGTTCGTGTGGTCACTTGGAGCAGACGAAATTGTATTAAAAAAACCAATGTGATTAACTTTCGAAAACTTTTATTAAGTACTTAAATAAAAAACCCTTATTTAACTGAATGATTTTCGTATATTGCTATTCGAACTATAAAACTACAAACAAAATATGTAATTTTAAGTCGATAACAAAACTATACAGGGCTATTTGTGTGTGACAAAAACTGTTTGGACATTTGTAGGGAAAGTCGTTATTTTTCGCTTATCTAATAACTCATAGAACAAACGTTGTTGTCTATGATACCAGTAATCTACTCCTGCAAGGTTACTGGTGTTTATAAATAACCCTTAATAAAATTAGCAACTCCTTAAAACGCCAAAAAAACCACGATGCAAAGTACCGTTCCTGCAAAATAAAAAAGGCTCTCTCGCATTTTTTTTTCTTATTGCGACTCAATGTGCCTCCAAAATTGAGTTGTAAGGGTCTCGCGTTCTTTTTCTTATTAGCTTCGCGGCGGTCGTGGGTTCTCGTATTTGTTTATTTATCGAGTGCTAGTAAGGCGAGCGTTTTGAGAATACGGTTAAAAATGCGTGATTTTAGTACAAGTAGTGTTTGGTAATCTAGACTAGAAAATTCGTATGGTAATTTTTTTATATAACAACGTACTTATGACAGAAAAAACTTTTTGAGGTTGCCACAGTGCGTCAAAATTAAACGTTGCATTAAATATTGTTTTTTTTTAAACTTTGAGTTTTCTTGCGTGCCTATGTAGTTAAAAATTTAGAAAGAGAGTATAATTTTTTCAAGTTCAATATATATTTTTTTTATTTAATAGCTAAGATAAACTGAAAAATCTTTAATATCATTACAACAATATAGACCATAAATAAATGGAAAAACAAAGTACCTAATGATAAAATCACATATTTATATGACATTAAAAAAAAAGTAAAACACCACCTCTCAAAAGTAGAAAAGTGGATTTTTATAGTTATTTTTTTTATAACAACATCTCCAGCTTGTTGTCACCCATCCTATTTATCTAAAGAAAGTTGCTTACCTTCCAATCGATGTCATCTTAATGAAAATACTCAGAAAGATAAAATTTCAGTCTGTTATCGCCGCCACACAGGTGGCTACCTACCTCCAGGTAATAAATCATTTGAGTAGTTAATTATTTTGATTAAAACCGAGCTCTGGTGAAATTGAGCGACGAATTTCTGGGTTACATTCCACCGGTTAAATGTTTAAGGGCAAGCTTTGAGTTCGCTAAGGGATTACGATTTGTTTTTTCTGTGCGAAATCGATAGAGCAATAAAGGATTTGACTTTAGACTGAATTGTATTTATTTAACGTTCGTTGCTAATTGGAAGTACCTACCTACTAGTATATTGGAAGTAGGCACAGTTAAAAATTGTCATCACCATTTCAGCCCATCGCAGTCCACTGCTGGACGTAAGCCTCCCCCACAAGGCACCGTCTACCGTCTTTTTCATCCAGCCTCTACCGATTTTTTCCAGGGGAAAATGCCCGCGCATACCTCCTCCCTGTCCGGGGAGGCAGGGACCCCCTGGTTGTTCCCTGCACGCGTGGGCGGAGACTGTCGGGATTTTGGTGACAGTCGCCGGGCCTCCGCCCGCGTGTATCTTTTTGGACACTCCCAACGGGACGTCAACTCATCCTATACATCACGGGAGGTCCTACCTGGACGTCGGCTTCCCCGTTCCCCCATTTAAAACTAAAGAAGAATGAGGCGATCGAACTGTCGCCTCCTTCCCCTCAACCGCTGCGGTGGAAACAGGCCGCATGAACATCCTCTTCACGGCTCGTTCCGCTGCCTCCTTTTGCAAGATCACCTCCTCACAGAAGGAGACCACCGAATGACAGGATCGTTCACTGTTCAACATCCGACTATCGACGCTGGGCAGGTATAGATCCGGCCCTACTACTGCCACGAGATTCCGAAGCTGTGCCGACGATGCAGGACACACCTCGAGTGTCTGCTGCGCAATGTCTAGCTCAGCGTCGCACTCGTGGCACTTCGGAGTCTCCTCCCTCTGAATTTGGTGCAGGAACTTACCAAAGCAACCATGCCCAGTAAGGACCTGCACCAGGCGGTAGGTATCCTCCCCCACCTCCTTTCCCTCCATTCGCGCAGCAGCGCACGCATGGCCTCGATGGTTTTACGTCGGTATCCAGTCACTACCTGCCATCTTTCTCAGGTCGTCAATCCATCAAGCATCCCACACTGATCTCCATTCGAGAACTCGCCTGCTCCAGCGCTCGTCAGTTCTGTGACTGATGTGTCCAGCGCACTGCCACTTCAGCTTGCTTCATTGACAAACTACATCCGTCACTTTGGTTTTCTGCCGGATGACCTTATTCCAGATATAATCCCTTCACGAGATCTCCAGCATCGACCTTTCCATAGATCGCTGAGCGACGTGTAGTCTGTGGAAAAAAAATCTTATAAGAAACTCGATTGTCCTGAAATTACAGTCTCTTAGATTAAGAAGTGTTCCATGAACATTAATTATATCAGCATTAAATTTTTGCACTTCTCTTATTTTGCCTCGCAATATCGAATCAGATTTACTTAAAAACTGCGTCTCCAAGGTTAAGTTTTCTCTGCGTTAATTTTTTTCTCACACTCCCCAGACTTCGTGACTACCGACAATCGCCATACACCCAAGACAACCTCATAATGATCAAACGTGATCTTTTCACATTTAGAACCGCCAAAGACAACTGTCAAAGAAAGTTTTTTTTAAATATCATTCACAATGGCCGTTTCTACGTAAAGAGGTTTAAGGTGTTTGATCCGCTCGGATTGGCGGTAGGCACGTCTGGGGCCTTACCATCAACTGTAATGCAATTCATTGTAGGTTGTGAGAGTGGGATACTGTCATATGGCGCGTCTAGCGGCGTCCCGCACTTACTACCTAAAAGTAACCTAAAATGAATCGCGTTACAGTTGATGGTAGGCCCCCTGTTTTCTATAGTTTTTTGGGTTGTCTATGATGTCATATTGGTTGAGAATAATAGAACCAATGATAATTATGTGTATACTTGAAGCAGATATAATAAATAAATAAATAATTGCATACAAACACACCAATTATATAGCCCACGTTAAGTTTCATAAAGAACTTGTGTTATGGTTACTAGATAACGGATAAACATATATAAATACCTTTTTTTACAAGAAAATATTCTCATCTGAAATTGTCGTGATTTTTCAGTAGTCGGGTTTAAGTTTTTGAACTTATTTTTTATTTTTAACAATTAGATCTTAGTTTGTGAAATATAGCGAAATAAATCAACTTTTCTGGATATAAAACGTTATATCCAGAAAAGTTGATTTATTTCATATATTATTTTTATTGTTATTATATTTTACCACCACGAAAGATTCCTTCACTTAGTTTCTTCTAATACTTAATTATCATGACAGTAAGAGCAGTAAAATGTTAAAATATTACGTAGTTAATTCAGGGTAAATTTTGTAAGTAGACTAATGCTAATACTGATAACATTGTTGATTTATTTAAATCGAGTATTTTTATCATTAAACTGTATTGACATAGACATCAATGTATAATAACAGCGTCCTCGCTAAAGTTTCAATCACAACCGAAATAATCGGGACATAAAGACATATCCATAGATAAATTAGGAGAACACATACTTAAATAGTATAATATTCCATATCGTCTTTTTTACATTTAAGAGAGAGAGAGTGTGAGTTTGCCGTGTGGTGACGGACTAAGAATACAAGTGTCACCACTCCCTTACATGCCTGGGATGTCGTAAGAGTTGACTAAGAGGCTCGACGCATTAAACACCTGTGCGAGAGAAGGAAAACTTGAAACAAATCCTCTACCAACCCGTCTGGCCAGCGTGGTAGCAGTAGACCAATAACCTCCTTCGAACTCCACAATAGGCGTGAGCTAGGAGAGGCCTATGTCCAGCAGTGGACGTCCACAGGCTGATGAGTTAGTGAGTTAGTCTTTAGATTAAGAAGAGGGTTAAGATGCTTTTTTTTTTGTTTTGAGTGAGAGGAATCCAGTCTTTACAGATTGGGCTAAGATGCCTAGAAAAAGCCTATTCACTCGAGCTTTAAATATACCAGGGTTGTAGACACCCGGGAATACAGACGCAGGCAGGGAATTTCACTCCCTTGTCGCCGGCTGCGCCTCCGGCTGTGCGCATAATAAAAGATGAGGAACAGCGCTTTGTACGCAGACGAGGTATATCAACCGGGTAGGGGTGATAGCATGCAGTACGTCTGGATTCCCGGTGGTAAAAAGGAGCTGGCGGTATGAGCAAATGCAGCTCAATAGCACACTCTCCGAAGTAAAATCTGTAGAATACCGATAATGAAGCAACTCTTCGTCGATAAGTGAGACTTCGGAGCTTGTTATTCACCAGACTATTTTATATTGAAAATGAGATATTTATTGCAAATGTTTTGTTTTCTTCATCGTGCTTCATAAGATGGATAAAGTTTATCAAGCAATAGGTATTTATTGAAAAGTTTTTCTAATTATTTTACCAATAAACGTAACGCAACGTAAAGAAAGAGACATTAGCCTCAAGGGATGTTAACTGTTTTTCAGTTTTCTAAGTTTTATAGAAAATAATCCAAATTATAGGTAAGTAACTAGCGGCAGCGTTTCCCGTTCCCGTGGGAATATTGGGATAAAAAGTATCCTATGTTCTTAACCAGCTCTCTAATTGACTAATTTCAAAATCTATCACAATCCCTTACAAAGGTATTGTGATTTTGATAGTTATTTATGGATTTGTGTAAGTAACTTATAGTCGCAATCCCTTTGTCAAATGACATTTCATTTGACACTTCTCCATACATATGAAAGATATTTTCATCTGTCACTTTGCTTAGACAGTTCAATTTCATTCTTTCAAAACGCGTCCCAATTACAATCCCTAATAGTAACGGCCTGAAGTATATGAATATCCATCAAATGACGAATTGACAGGGATTGCGATAGTTTTTAAAATTAGACAATTAGCCCCCAGGCTATCTACTACCTGTGCACCAAATTTCATCCAAATTCGTTCAGTACTTTCGGAGCCTATTCAATGCAAACAAACAATCAAATCGTTCCTCTTTATAATGTTAGTATAGATATTTAAATATTTCTTATTTCGTTCATTTCTTACCTTCTTTCTTACCTAGCCAGGCGGACTTACAACAAGTCCTACCACCAACCAAACCGAATACAATATGTACCCCGCTGGGAATCGAACCCAGGACTCCTAGGTCTGATACCGGTGGTTGTACCACTAGACCGAGGCCATTAACCATGAGATTATGTAGAGAAAAAATAAAAATAAATTATTATTATTATTATTATTGTATTATACATAAACACAGACATTATCTAGGAAAAAAAGCCAAGGCAAGAATATAGTGCGACGAGGCTTGGAACGTGGAAGGGGGCGCTGTTTGCTATTGAAAATGACATTACGCCAAATGGTAATCTTTTAGTTTTTTTTTGCCAAGTTCATTTCAAGCCTTATTGCAAATGCAACAAGGTTTATAATTAACGCAGGCAGCGACGCTTCATTTTAGTTCCTTTTTTGCCAAGTTCATTATAAGCCTTGTCGCACTATAAGTATTTGTACTATTAAGTATTCTGTGACTATACTTCAAAGTAGAATGCTTTTGCTGGCACCGACTCCAAAAGGTTTATTTTTTCCTTTATAGTTTTTGAAGTCGGTTTTTTAACGCATTTTTTTAGTTTTAAGTGTCTGCAATATGCTGTTTTGTAAACTACAGTAGGATTTATCTAGATTAGATTAGGTTTCATGTACATTATAAACAAAGAATCGTGAAATATACATCGTCCAGGTCAAAAAGCTCATATATGATTCTGGTTTTGATTTATAAAATAAAAACTACTGGACCAAACTGGACCAAATTTTTGTGAGACCAAATGGAAACTATTCCGCATCGAACAAAAAATAATCAAGTAAATCGGTACCTAAATCTCGGTGTAATCGGTGTACATACATAATAATAATAATAAAATAAAAATAAATTTATTTTCACCAAAATACAAAGAAAGTACAATATTTGACACGATAACAATTTGTATTAAGTACTAGGATATTCCTGTATTTCAGGACTCCAGGTCTCCCACCCATAGTAAGAAACAAGAAGGGAATTAGGAACGGAGCGGAACGGTATATATGTTTAAACTATATAAGGGCAGTTATGTAGTGGAAAGGATACAGAACTGAAATATTTATAAGGAAAAAAAAAACTAAAATAAAATACAGTAAACGAGTGTGTGTGTATATGTGTGTGTGTGTGTGTGTGTGTGTGTGTGTGCGCGCGCGTGTGCGCCTGTGTGTGTGTGGGTGGGTGTGTGAGTGCGTAATAAAAAAATAACACACCGGGCGAATTGAGAATCTCCTCCTTTTTGGAAGACAGGCGTATTAGCGTAGATATACCTACATAGAAACACAAAAAAACACAAGGCTCAGCCTTCTGCTCATCCCAATCCTGTGGGTCTACTACGAAAACCAAATATGATAATCGGATTGAACGTCCGATTAGTTTCAAGACTTTTTCAATATCAAAATAAGGTGCAACATTTAGTAAATACAATAACCGTCTGGCTGTATAAGCCTTTCGTAATACGCCTCCTAATCACAGATTAATAAATAGTTACTTCTTAACCTAATGATAAACTGTAGCAAACAGCATCAACATTATGAGACTCGAACGAAGGGGTCATTCATGAAGCGATAAAGCAGTGGCTCCTGTTCACTCAAAAATAATAATTACATATAAACATACAAAATACGCGCGAAAAACCTTTTTACCCTTCCCTTGCAGTCTGGTAAAAAGAGATCGCGAAAAACCACTTCGCAGCGACTAAACGTAGTTTCCGAGAAGAACAAAAGAGTAAAGTCGCAATCTAAAGCTAGTGCAAAAATGAGGAGGATTTAATTAAATCTATACAAATGAAGGTACACGCCAATCAACTGCTCATCAATCGTCTGCCAACCAATTAAAGTAAAATAATACAATGAAAGACAATTTATTAGGTAATAAATTTATTTATAAATGCATCAAAAGCGCCATACGTGGATAAAGTGCAATAACAAATATAATACCCGGTGTCCCCGTGAGCTGTGTCGGCGCGTCCCAGGCCATTCGATGCAAATTCTTGCGTCGGTGGTTTAGGGTTGGGGCGTAAGTGATAGGCGTTGAGCGGGTAAGACTGCTAGTACTACCATCATCAGCAGCAGCAATTTTGAAGACACATAGGTAACTACTGCTGGGTCACATATGGATGGATAAGGAGGTCATGAGAATTACCCACTATGTGGGTACAATGCGGCGTGGCTTTGAACGACTGCAAATACAGTCGGGACCAACAGATAGTTACTATCCGCTAAGCTACTCGTAGACAACTCGTAAACAAGTAGAGAAATAGTAGGTTTCATACAATTTCCTTTTGTTCCCTAGATACTTAATAGTTACTACTTTTATTTTATTACTTTTATTTTTGTTATTATAGTATTTAAGTAAAATGATTTGTATTTGTAAAATATAATCTTTAAGCAGTAAGTCTTAGCTGTAAATTGTAGTGATGTGTCAGCATAAGTAGGATTTCAATATAGAACAGAGCTTTACCCCCATATTCTAAGTCGTTCCTCCAAAACTTTTTACACTTCAGTCAACCTCGTAGTGGGTAAAAAAGGGTGCGCTAGGCCTAACACGGAGTAGCTACGTACTCTTTGGCTCCTCCAGGTCCTTACGGAGTTATGACTTAGAATACCGATTTCGAGGAGTATTTCGAAGAGGTTTTCAATGTGGTTTCGTTAAGTCGAGGACGAGTAAGTTTTGGAGGAACGACTTAGAATAAGTGTGTTAGAATTAAGTTTATTTTATTGTATTGATTGTGATCTGGAGGCCTACTCTCTAAGCCCGTCAACTAAGATACGGGCCCCCGTCTGTAAGTTTCCCGAAACTATGGATGGAGCCTACTCTCTATTGAATTCGGATGTACTAGTTTTGGACAAACAGCACAAACACATCGGGAGTAAGGACAATGTCAAAACGTATTCTCATTCATTCTTAGTTCGGTTCTCCGAACTAATAAGCTGTCCGTAGGTGATACGGAGTAGGAAACGTCCGTAACTAAGGCCGAAACTACGGGTTTCGTGCTTAGAGAGTAGACCTCTTGTTTTGTTGACCATATAAATAAATAAAAAAATAAACATTATGCTATTCCATCACTTCAGGTTTACCAATCAAATTGAACGTATTGACGAACGGTAAGCATAACTCGAGCTATTACTGGTTTTTAAAATTGATTATTAAAATGCGATGCGCAGACGCGTAATACGTACTATTAGCAGCTTACTCTGACCAGCGAATGCTTTGGTCTTTCTGTATCTGAAATTAAACAAATATCTTCATGCAAAAACGCTTTCCAATTGAAGGAGAAAAATATTATTTGTATTTTATTTTATTACCTAGGTATGCAAGTTGGTATTATATGATATTCATTCGCACTTCATCATTCAGTCATTCAAAGCCCCAAAATTCGTGAAACTCATAATTACAAGCAACCGTGAAAACTGAAAAACAAACACACAAAAAATTCTTGCAAGTAATTTTTCAGTTTGGATCTTATACATAACATACTGTTTAGAAACAGTTACTGAATTAGTTTTCTTCTCGCAAAAAATACCAGCTTAAGACGTTGTACGACTGAAGCGAGATAGCAATGAGAAAACGAGACGCAAGAGACGACCACGAGACCGATTTTTGCAAGTTAGGCGAAGAAAACAAGACACCACTTCGTAGTAAATAACTATAGCGATTAAAGAGAAATGAAACTACACGACCCTAAATACTATTGGTGTCCACTAATTAAACCATCTTCCAATAGTAGATATATTTAACCCTATTTGAGAATAATCTTGAATTTGCGTATTTTTAAGTGGCAATTTCGAAAAGAAAAAGTATCAAGGCAAAATCATAAAATCGTGTGTCTGGTACATTACAAATCTAGATAGAGGTATGAAGAAATGTATATTTTAATCAGATTTATAGTGAGCGTCAAGATGACAGGATCAAGTCCCCAATTTGAAATGTATCACATTTAGTTGCTTGTGCTGCATTTTATGTACAATTTTGTACCCTGAACCAGGCAATTGTACCTCTAAAGGTAAAGGAAGTATGCCAAGACCTCCCTGATCCCGCCACTTTGACGTCAAAGTGGCGACAAAGACCTTGAAAGCGCTACTCAGAGGCAGGTATCTCACACCCGTACATATGTAATACTAAGTCTTCGGGTGTGAATTACCTGGGGGGCAATTCTCGCGCTGAGATATGTCGAATTCGACATTTTTCAAACCATAATTTCTTTATTAAAAATGTAAGTAAAATCTTTACTACGGACATAATACTTTAGTTTCAATGATCTTTGACAATCCTATTATGTTAAAGATTGTTTTCTGTGAGTTTTAAATATATATTTATGGCTCCGAAAATGTCGAAAAACTCACAGAAAACAATCTTCAAGATTATAGGATTTTCAAAGATCATTGAAACTAAAGTATTTTGACCATAGTAAAGATTTAACTTACATTTTCAATGAAGAAATTATGGTTTAAAAAATGTCGAATTCGACATATCTCAGCGCAAGAATTGCCCCCTGAGTTCCCGTCGATCCCGTCGATCCCCGATCTCCGATCCCGTTGATCCCGTCATCTTGACGCTCACGATAGGTAACAACTCTAACCATCCTATACTTTTATTTCAAAGGACATGCTTTTTCCGCATGTGTCTTAAGACTTACACCAATCCACATGGTATGCGAAGAATGCAATATTCACTTCTACGGCGTAAGCCGCGGACCAATGAGGGATTATGGGACCGAGTGCCGATTGTTTTAGCGGCATGCGCGTACGCACAATTTTTAAACCTGTCAATTACCTTTGTCATCGATAGCGCTTTGTTTTTCAATGATGTGTTTATTTATAACTCTGTGATATAGCATTTCATAATCTGTGCAAGATCCTGGGCCTATTTATATTGTAGTGTGATACGTATACCGATTTCAAGGTGTCGCCTACCCTGAGGTCCTGGGTTCGAATCCCGGTAGGGGCAAATGTTTTTATGATGAATACTCAGGTACAAATGGTACCTGGTACCATGGTTTCGTTTCTTATTTGCGTCAAGTCACCCGTGGGAACATTTTACTAAGTGTTCGTCAACTGAGCTCCAGTACGCTAATTGTTATTTAAAAAAAACAGAGAAAAGCTGTCATATCATCATCAAACGGGTACTATTTGTGAGAAATTCTGTTAAGGAAAAATGTAAAACTTTACGTGGTGACTGTAAACCGCGTTGGTCGCGTGATATTGCACAATGGCTATGGGTGGTCGGTTCGGTTCGGGGACGGTACAATTTGACGACGTTTGTTTCTTATTTGCGTCAAGTCACCGCGGGAACAGTTTACTTAGCGTTCGTCAACTGAGCTCCAGTACGCTAATTTTTATTTAAAAAAAAACAGAGAAAAGCTGTCATATCATCATCAAACGGGTACTATTTGTGAGAAATTCCGTTAAGGAAAAATGTAAAACTTTACGTGGTGACTGTAAACCGCGTTCGTCGAGCGATATCGCACAATGGCTATGGGTGGTCGGTTCGGTTCGGGGATGGTACAATTTGACGACGTTTTGTTTCTTATTTGCGTCAAGTCACCGTGGGAACATTTTACTTAGCGTTCGTCAACTGAGCCCGAGATGCACTAAGTTATTTATTTAAAAAAATATATAAAAAAAAATCAGAGAAAAGCTACTATTTGTGAAAGTATCAAACATTCCTAATCCTAACTATAATATATATATATATATATATATATATATATATATATATATATACACTATTTATACTATAGCCACATGAAAACGTTGTTAAGAAACCATCCTTAATTTTCTGAGGAATTTTAAACTGATTTTTTTTTATCAACACATCAACTGAGGTATGAGCACTAGGAAAGTCAGAAATCGCGAAAAACTATTTCATACATAGTTATACTGTACGTGTACAAAAAGAAAGACGAAAAAATTGAGGATGGTTTCCTAATAACGTTTTCATGTAGCTACAACGCTTAAGGTATAGTCAGCAACAAAAGTCCATGAACACATCCAAATTTTCAAAACCTCTGCACACTATAAAGGTTCATAAGTAACTGAACAGGCTGTTGTACAAATGTCCGTAGACATTTGGGAATACCAAAGGTCGATGTACATTATTTTTACAAAAATAGCTGAACATGTTTAATTACATAATTAGCCTGATCTGTTAAATATCAAAATTTGCTGAACAAGTCTGACTACATAAATTCACTGATATGTATACTACTCAAAACTTGCTGAACATAATTTTTACAATAATCTCCTCTAAGTAGCGATTGCAGCCACTTATATAAACCACATAAATTGACATAATTAAAAACAAAAGATAGAAAGAATGTTTGTGGAATATGCAATTTAAAAAAGAAGAATAGCTACTTGTCAAAAAAAGGTTTAATAGAAAACAAACAATTCAACGGAAAAATCTTTTGTAATAAACTAGAAAGCTAGGAAGATTAGAATATGAAAACTCTTTATAAGAGAAAAAAGGAAGCGTAGGACTCGATTTTGATAAGCCCGACTGAGTAAGTAATTTTAACTAAGGCAATAAGGTAAATTATTTAAATATCATGTTTGATACAGTCATCTTCAAAAGTCGCTGAACATTTAAGTACAGTCAAGGTCATAAATATGTGTACAATCATCATAAATAGTCGACAGGTAGAACGATATCTTCGATCTTACAGTCCGATCGATACGCATTTCTGAGAACGCGATATCTAGGAAATAAAAAAAATGAAATTATGTTATAGACGTAAGTAGATATTAATAATTGAATTCAGTCATGTTATTATCAAATATTTCAGTGGGTATAAATTGGAGCTATAGGATCGATCTACAAGTAACACCGCGAAAAAACCTTGAACCGCGAAAATTTATAAAACTTACTTCTACAATTCTAAATAAAGCCACCACCACCCCTTGGAGTGTAACTTTTATCCATTAAAAAAATAATTTGTAAAATCTATTCATAAATGTCGTAAAACACAATTTAATTGAGAACCTCCTCTTTTTGAAGTCGGTTAAAATCTAAAATAGTAAAAAAGTGTAAGAAGCGAGAGGCTGGCATAAACAAATGACATGTCAATGATGTCACGACCAAAATTAAAGAGACAAATGTATTTTATGACAGTGCTGTACTTTTTTCGATGATTGTCATCAGTCTAAATTCGAAAATTGGTCCGGTTATGATCTAACAAATCACTTTTAGGCGATACTACGTCCAGCAACTTTTGGAAGTTTACTATACAGCCACTTTTGGAAATATACTGTCCAGCAACTTTTGGAAGTCTACTGCTTTTAAAAATATAATGTCCGGCCACTTTTGGAAATATACTGTATAGCTACTTTTGGAAATTTAAAATGTAAATGGAATTTTGTTTGTCACTATGTTCAGAAACTTATGTACAATGCATGTGTCTAGTGTCTTTTGTAACGTTATTTTGTTCGGCAACTTTCGTTGCTGACTGTACCTGCCCTCCGTGCCCCGTTTTAAATTTCCACCCTGTATATATTAATACTATAAATGCGAAAGTCCTTCCTTGACGCCCTCTAAGCAACCGATCGACTTGATTTTTGGCAAAGAGTTATTTGAAAGGACGGAGCGTAACATAGCATAGGCGGAAGCTATGTTCTTAACCAGGCTATCTATTATCTGTGTACCAAATTTTCTCCAAATCCGTTCAGTAGTTTTTGAGTATGCGTTGCAAACAAACAAATCTTTCCTCTTTATAATATTAGTATAGATATAGACTAGTCAGTTCTTTGATACGTAAGTCAAATCAGGCTCTGTGAAACTAATAATATCTAGCTTATTTCAAAACATGAAAAATGGTGAAAATAAATGCATTGCTCCTTGCACTGTAGTCTGTGAAGGTTTGGCCTTACACTATTTAGAATCTACTGTATTCTTTACATAATTAATAGAAAATTATCATGGAATACAAAAATTTATAGAAACGTCCTACCTTTCAAATAAAGAGTAATCTAGTTTGTGAAAAATCACAGTTTAACGTGTCGCGGTGACGCCGAACTATTTGTGCGTGGCTGGTTGCATAAAAACCGGAGTAACTTTTAACGGCTCGTCTAACAGCTCGTAACGTTGGAGACGACGCCGCCGGGTCGCCGGCCCTTAGGGCTGTCACATAATACAGTATTTTTTTAATACGTAGAGTAGAATTCTCTATTTTTACACATGAAAGATACACTGACCTGCATTTAAATACAAATGCATAACGGTGACACACCTTGACCTGTAGTTTGTGAAGGTACAATGCAAGGTATGTCACCGTTTGGTTCACCGTTTAGTCTTGCATTACTTCGTTTTTTTTATTTTTATAGTTAGTAGACAATTATCAAGGAATACAAAAATACATAGAAACATCATGATATTATATATAAGTATTAATATTATAAATGCGAAAGTGTGTTTGTAACACTTCTTGACGCCCTAACTAAGCAACCAATCTTGACCAATTAAGACTTGATTTTTAGCATAGAGTCAGTTGAACGGACGGAGACCAATAAAGGCTTCTTTTTATCCAGATATTCCCACCGGAACAGGAACCAGGCGGTTGAAACCGCCGGCGAAAGCTAGTAATCAATAATTGCATACAATCACACCAATTATGCCCACGTTAAGTTTCATAAAGAACTTGTGTTATGGTTACTAGATAACGGATAAACATACTTTTTTTTGGAAATACATACATAATATACATATTAAACACCCAGCCCAAGACAAATAAACATGTTCATGCACACATATTTACGGCTGGTGGGGTCTATAGATATCTTTGGTGTTTTTTAGTTATCATGAAATTTAAAAATTAATAGAAACATCTTACGAAAAATCTATGGGAACTTTTTACCGGAATTAAACTAACTTGTAAATCCTTTCGTCCCATTGCTCGCAAAAACGGCTCAACCGTTTTGCGTGTCAACAACATTCAGTAACAAACATCCATACATACATCTAATATTTTAAATCTATTTTCTACCTATGCTAATAAAACAATACCGTGACTGGCTGGTAAACAACGCACAACCGAAACGGCTAAACCAATTTAGCTGAAATTTTGCATACAGGATCCTTTAATCCATCAAACCCAAACCAGAACCGAACCGAACTGTCCAGAAAACAATTAAATATGTATTGTGCTTCATAATCTCATGATAGGTTAACAAAATAGGCAAGCACTAAGATTTCGTATTTTTTTTATATTCCCACGGGAACGGATACCAAATTTGTAATAAAAGAAGGAAATTCTCAATTTATTAAAAAACACGTTAATTGTCTCAGTCATCCTATTTTGAGAATAAGGAGAATTGCACAAAAGGAATAATTTTGCCAATACTGAGAGCCCTATTACGTTTTAACGTTACTATGAACGAATCGTAAACTATAATACGTCTGATGCGGTTCGTTAAGAAAAGATTAGCCTCAGAGGAAGTGGTTTGCGCAACGAATGTGTCATCACCAACAAATATTGTTTAACAAGATCGTAAAACATTCATAGAATAGGCACCTTAGGTCTGTAGTCTGTACTAAGTATGATTCTAATTAAAATAAATAGGAAACCTCTTTCAAAGTACTGTTAAGATAAATTTAGACGTCCTGGAGCTCTATTTTTGATTCACTCGTCTCGAGGATTCTACTGATTTTCGTGCGACGTTTGAGTTTCCGTATTCCGTAAAAGCGACCTTGCTCGTATATACATAGCTTCGCTTTTCGCCTGTAGTACCGCGTCACAACGCGAGCGCGCGAGCGGCAAAGCGAAAAGCGTGCTATGTCCACGCATGCAAGGTCGCTAATCGCCTGATCGCCTCCTCGTTCGTCTCGCCACTCGCGCGACGAGTGATTCAAAAATAGAGGTCCTGGCACTCTATTTTTGATTCACTCGTCGCGCGTCGAGCGCTTCGTTTCTACTGATTTTCTTTCGACATACGTATTTCCGTATTTTTGAATCGCTCGACCGCAACGAGTGCTCTCACCCACTTGTTTCAGAGTAACGAAACAAGAGCTCTATTTTTGATTCACTCGTCTCGAGAATTCTACTGATTTTCGTGCGAAGTTTGAGTTCCGTATTCCGTATTCCGTAAAAGTGACCTTGCCCTGTATATATATATATAGCTTCGCTTTTCGCCTGTAGTACCGCCTCCCAACGCGAGCGCGCGAGGGGCAAAGCGAAAAGCGTGCTATGTCTACGACAGCAAGGTCGCTAATCGCCTGATCGCCTCCTCGTTCGCCTCGCTACTTGCGCGACGAGTGATTCAAAAATAGAGGTCCAAGACTTAAGTCCTATGCGTGTGATGTAAGTCAATTATGAACGATGTAAAAATAGGGCTCCTGTTTGGCGCAGGGGGTACTAAGCACGCCTTCCCGGGTTCGATCCCCGGACAAGACAAATATTTGTGTGCATAAACATGTGTAATTGTATTGGTCTGGCTGTTTAATATGTATGTTATGTATGTGTCGCAGTAAGATAGATGTAGCCGTAATATAATTATATCCCTAGGCATTTGATCATATACCGGAACATAGTTCTACTAAAGCGATTTATAACTAAAGTCCTTGGAATATAATTATATCACGGTTGCGATCTAGTAATATGATTATTAAACTAGACTAAGCTAGTAAAATAGTTATTAATATATCAAGGAATCAAATAAAACAAAATATTGGTTTCTCTTTTAATCACAAAATCAAGTTATTCAAGAATCATTCATACATAATTAATTATCAACAATGCGTAATAATCAAATAATACTAATAAAATCAATATATTAATAAAAAATAAAATCGGTTAAGTGCGTGTCGAGCCACGCGCAGTATAGGGTTCCGTAGTCAAAATACCACAAAAAAAAATCGTTGTATAAATAACTTTGTTTTTTATAGTGTTTGTTTACATAAATGACAACGTCAGATTAGCGGATATGGAAAATGTGCTATATATCTAAAACTGCTAACAATATTACGTTTAAACCAAATTTCGTAAAAAGTTAGAGGGGGTTTAGAAGTGTAAATCTTCCAAACGTTGACTTTGAGAAATAATCGTTTTAGGAACCGCAATGTACTGTATAGATTTGATGAAAAAAAATTACAGTTTCAGTTCCATGTATGGGCAACCCCCTAATAGATTTTTTTTTGTAAAAACCGTAAAGCGGTTTACAGAATACACCTACCTACCAAGTTTCAACTATGTACTCTTAATAGTTTCGGAATAAAGTGGCTGTAAAATACCCTAAAACGCTCGGATTTCTTATTTATACAACAAATATTGCGAAATGAATATGATCGTTTTGTGTACTTCTTCTTATCGAGTGAGGATTAGTGGCCACCTCTGATGTCAGAGTTTATGAAACCGCTTATAAGGCCTCTGACTTGGCTTAACGACTGTAACCAAATGACAACAGCCGGCAACGACGGTTTAACGTGCCCCCGAAGCACGGAATTAATTTTTGTATTAATAATTCTTGAATAACTTGATTTTGCGATTAAATTAGAATCCAATATTTTATTTCATTTGATTCCTTGATATTTAATTGACTATTTTACTAGATTAGTCTATATAAATAATCATATTACTAGATCGCAACCGTGTTATCATTATATTCCAAGGAACTTCGTAATGAATCGCTTTGGTAGAACTATGTTCCGGAGTATGATCATATGCCTAGGGATATAATTATATTACAGCTACATCTATCTACTGCGATATATATATTTACAAAAAATATGAATATAAGTATGTTTATAGGTTATCTAGTAGGTATCCATAACACAAGTTGTTTATGAAACTTAACGTGGGCTAGATAATTGGTGCGATTATATGCAATAATTATTATTTAATTATTTATTTATAAAAAAAATGCAATAAAACTGGCATCCCGTGACGACGGGAAAACAAATAACACAAAATATGGAAAGTTAATTAATTTAATTAAGAAAGCGCTATTTGATTTTATTTATTTCAAAGCTTTAATAGCTTTGTTTGTTGGAACATAAAAAACTTGAGAAATACCTACCACGTCCCTACCTATCCCGTCAGGGCGACATGAGACTAGTTGCTTTTTTCTAGTATATTTTCTTGTTTTTACATTACTTTAATTTTACATAATGTTATAACTTTTAATAATATAATAATAATACTATAATTTATGGAGTAATTTTGCGGCGCCACTTAGATTGGAATCCAATGATATTATATGTGTGTGTATTTGAAGCAGAATGTCGTATGAGTTCGCATTGTGAAACATTGGGAAGACCCCATATGGGGTCCGATTCAATTTGTTATCTTTTTCAATTCCGTGCTTTTTTCCTAATTGTCAATTGTCTATGTGTGCAATCTGCGTCACAGTTTTCAATGCAAATTACTATGAAGTTAAATTTATTTTAAAACATCTTTGTTGGAAGCTCTTAGTCGTCGCGGTTAAATAGGCAAAGACACGGCGGTCTTCATTTCAAATCTCCTCTTGAAATTGCAAGCCCGAAACTTTTCAAGTTTCGGAAAACTTGCACTTTGAAATATTAGGCACGTACCAAGTTATAAAGGCTAATACGATCCAGACATGTTTAAACAACACATTAATTACTTGTCTGCGAAATTTGATTATTACATTTTCATTGATAGTGGATTGATCGATTACTGCCGGCTACGGCTGCCGGTAAGGACCGCGGTTAGCCTAGCCGGCGCCGGCCCGTTGCTAGGCAACCGCCGCCGCCCAGACGCCGCCCGCCCAAACGATGCCGACGTGGGACTTAAACGATCGCCACTAATTAATTGTAAACAATATTGTTTTGACATTGATTTTGAAGGAATTGGATTGAATGTGAAATAAAAAACTGGGTTTTAATGACAATTTTTACATACCTACCCGCATGCCCAACCAGTTACATTGGGACTTAAATATAAAGTAGTACCTAACCTAGTTACATAATTGTAAAAAATATTGAAGTCAAATCTTGAAGTCAATATTTTGGTAAATCGGATTCCATATATAAATGGACTAAGCGACATTTGCTAAGTAGTACAATAATGTACTTACAGCTTGACGTTTCAGCTATGTTGCTATAGCCGTGGTCACAAGCAGACTGCATCGTTACAAATATATTATGTAAAGAATCCTATATTAACATACGTACATCTTATGTTTTGGCGCGCACTGTTCATTGAAATAAAACAACTTTTACGGATATCAAACGCGCTATATTTTTTTTTTTTTTTTTTTTTATAAAAAAAAAAAAAAAAAATTTGTCCCCAGAATGCTGCGTGAGGCTATTGAAATTACCAAATACCCAAACTTCAATAGAGATGATGGGTGGAAGATTCCACCAGCTTGGGACCCTATTATCCATAAATTAAAGTCTCAACCCAAATCACGCACTGCAAGACCCAAAGATACGGTTAGCTCTTTTTGTAGATAAATAAATATAAAAAAGTAAAGGTGGAGACAACATATCCTAATTTTTTAATATTTTTATAAAGATGGAGGTCGGCCCGCTTTCGAAGTTTTCTTGGCAGTTTTCTTTCTTCGAAGGTCCTCCCAATTTGTGAACTGCCAGTAGAGTCTTTAGTTTTCTCTTTTCTTAATAATAAAGAATTAAAATAACAATTAAATAAAAATATCAAATCAATAATAATTTGTGCCATAGTAAATGTCTAACCGTATCCGAACGAAAATAAATTAACTTTTCGAGGGTAGACTTATAAGTAGTTAGTCATCCCGTGACCACGGCAGCTGTAAAGGTGCCGAAACGTCGGGAAAATCAAAAAACCCCTAAAAAACCTAAAAATTACGGACAATTACAACTTAGTTCGTGGAAATATAGCGCGTTTGATATCCGTAAAAGTTGTTTTATTTCAATCCTATATTAAATTTTATCTGTACCTGTTTGTTTGTAAACAGTCATAAGAATAGAAAATTAATTTTGTTAAAGTAAAAAGAAATAGTTTCAACCTATATGTAACGCTTTATTATTCTATATTTGTCCCCTACATAAATATATGTCGCTACTCAAATAAATATGGAACAAAATTTATGTGAGAACAGAAAAAGAAACATCGTTACTTACAAATTTACAACCAGCGAAACTGTTTGTCAGGTTAAGTGTTAAATAATTAATATTTATTGCTAATAAAATTCTAGAAATATGTTTTTTGCTGTCACTACTCGATTATTTTTACTCTTTACTAATATTACAAAGGGGAAAGATTTGATTGTTTGTTTGCAACGAATATACTCAAAAACTACTGAACGGATTTGGATGAAATAATGTACACAGATAGTAGATAGCCTGGTTATGAACATAGGATACTTTTTACACCGATAATCCCACGGGAACGGGAACCACGCGGGTGAAACCGCGAGCGGCCGCTAGTGTCATAATATTTTTTCATTTAAATGTAAAATCTTTTTCATGACATAAAAATATACTTTTCTAGATAGGTAAGTACCTAGTGAAATGGTATCAAAATCAAATCTGTGTATTTTTCTATTTGGATCTGTGTGTCTTTTAGTCTCAATATCGTCATAATTCATTTTAATCCTTAAGGATGTATAAGGAACGGGCCCTGACTACAGACGGGCCTAATGAGTGTTTGTTACAAAATGTAACTTAACGTGCCCTCCGAAGCACAGAGGAGCTCGAGATGCTAAATATTTGATCACCCATCCCATGACCGACCATTGCGAAAGTTGCTTAACTGCCGATAAAATTGCAAACCGAACGCTGGCCACTGTGTACTCACTCTAATATATAAATAACATTGCTCGTTAAACAAAACAAACGCCTCATCGTCATGCTGCGTTAATTCCGATTTACACGCCATAACTCTAGTTTCAATTTCAGTTTTATTGCGAATCCTGCGCAGTCGCGGCGGCGGCGCGGTGGCGACGCGGCGATTCTCACGCGTGCGACCGCCGGAGGGGAACGGTGATCTGCTGATACGGTGACGAGGAAGACCTTGGAGAGGTCATTGTGATGCCACTTTCACCAAATTGCAATGTACAACTTTTATGGTTTAATTTCCCATTAAGGGTACACTCCCAAAGGTTACGGGTGGGAGATCTGTCTAAACCAGTGTTTTTCAAAGTGTGGGTCGCGACCCCCTAGAGGGTCGCGAAGCCTCTGTCCGTTCGACAGGTCGTTGGTCACGAGAGGTCGTGAGAAAAAAAAAGTTTAATAAGATAGATCTACATATTAAAAAATGTTAACAAAAGAATTTTCTAATACGTAAACATTTGTACATTAATAAAAAAAAAACAAAAAAGCAACATTCCGGGAGTGCCGGCAGAAGTGAAAACCGCTTAAACGAACAGCAGGAGCGCCGCGCCGGCGGTCTACTCTCCCTCCGTCTTAGGAATTTTCGATCAGGTCACGTGTCCTGACGCGACTTTAACATTTTTTACCCATCCCAAAAATTTCATACTCTCATGTAAATAAGAAGTTTTCACTTTAAAAAAATATATGAATGACTCGTCCATCATAATGCGTAGGATGAGTATGTATTTCGTTTATCGATAGGGTCGGGGGGTTGTGGTCTTTAAGTCGTTGATCCCAACTGTATTGCAAAACCCACTAATTCGCATTGGGCCCGCGTGGTGGGTCATAGTCCCTTGTCCCTATCAATGCATAAGGAAGTACCCCAGCAGTGAGGACAGTAAAAAGTTTCATGATGATAATAAGAATTTCAGTTTTATTGCGAATCCTGCGTTCACGGCGGCGCTGCGGCGACGCTGCGATTCACACGCGCAGGAGATCGCCGGAGGGGAACGGTGATCTGATGATACTGTGATGAGGTTGTAATACCTTGGAGAGGTCATTGCGATCCCTCTTTCACCACATTGCAATGTACAACTTTTATTAGGGGGAAATGAGATTGGATGGCATATTTTTTTTTTTAAAGAAATATTAAGGAAAAATAGCGCAACGTTCCTCTTTACTGATCCAACTATAACGCTGACGAGTATGTATACTAACCCAATATTCAGGCGCGATCTTCACCCGGAAAATAATTATGTTCATCCCCTGAACATTAGTTAGAAGTATTTTTGAACTCTTCTTTGGTTCTAATCCTATCCTTAACACAAGTGTTTATACTTTCGCGTTCCATTATAATTAATTAAAACAACGGAACTTGTGACCACGGCTGTAGCAACACAGCCGGAAAGTCAAGCTGTTAGTACATATATATGTATTACATATCAAATGTCGCGTTTGAGTCCCGTTATTTTATTTCATACCTACTCATATTTCATAATATGAATCCTAGTGAAAGCATGGATGTTTTGATGGTTTTGGTAGGTAGCCTATTTCTTTAAAACCAATGCTTTACGTATATAGGCTCATTTTATTCCAATCGTCATCACCTCAAACTAAGCCTAAACCACGGAGTTTCAGCGCTACTTTCACATGGCGGATCATGATGCCCGTTACGGTCGGCGCATTCGCTCCGCGCCTTATCGCCGCTGTGTAATTAGTGCGTCTGGAACGCTATTCTTGAACCGTACGACTTCGGTATTACTATTGACTGTTTTCTGGATAATACTGGACTTTCTCGACTGGCAAGATACTCGTACGTCACTAGTACTTACAGCTAAAATTACACCATTTAAATTAATGATACTGAAGATACATATAATCCGGAATTCGGAACGATGATGCATGACAGAGGAAATGAAGTTTACAGTTCTGTTGAAAGAATGTTAAAAGAATGTTTGTCCCTTGACTTGACCAGGTCTTGACCTGCACGCAAGCTGATCCAATGACAGTCATAGAAAACGCTATCGAAGTGGTCATTGGCCGAATCAATGTTTGTCGTCGAAACAAAGAGAAAAAGAACCACAGAAATAGAATCAGCAAGTGAAAAATGATGACCTTAAAAAGTTAATTGTATTTAATAGATTTGGTCTTTCAAAGCATAAGTATATCTATCACCAACATTCTACCGGTGTCAGCATAAGTGGTCGGAGGGCGTGCGCCACGATGCGTGGCCGCTGAGGTCGCGGTCGCTCGGCCGCGTCTCGCCGCTGTCCGACGACGGCGGCTAATTCTCTGGCCGTAATAAGAGTCTCAAAGTCTAGCAATTGTTCAACTATTGTGTTATACAGAAACATAAATAACAGTTGGAAAATTTGAATATTCTAAAAAAGCTTGAGTCCGAACTTCCAAAGGTTTAAAGTGGCAATAAAAGAAAAAAAACATTGATTTTTCTTTAGTAACAGAGAAGACTAACTTGTAAATAAACGGGAAAGTAAAATACCAGAACTTACATTTGATACGGTTTTCTTTTCATGCACCGAATTTTACGAAATATTGAAAAGGTTAATAAGAAAATACCATCGGCGATCGAAATATTATCAAAAAATACAAATACAACACAATAAGCAATTCTAATTATAACTTTTTAATTTTGCATTTTACAATGCTATTTTTATGTGATAAGTATTAAACAAGAACATATACTAGAAAAAAGCAACTAGTCTCATGCTGCCTGACGGGATTCGAACCCGCATCCTTGGGAGTCCGGCCCAATGCACTAACCAATTATGCTACATAGACCTATGAGGACACGTCGAATTCTTCTAGTATATTCACCGTTCTACGGTGTTGGCCACCGTCGCTTCATCAATGAGAGAAATATCCTCGCATTTGAAAGAAACATCTTTACAGATGTTTGACTATCGATTAAGATGAAACAGCCATCTAATTATAACTTTTAAATTTTGCATTTTACATTGCTATTTTTATGTGATAAGTATTAAACAAGAAAATATACTAGAAAAAAGTTTCCTTTTGCGTGGACGTCATCTCGCAAAAGGAGACATCGGAGCGGATTCGCGAAGAAAAGGCTCATGAGAATCGGCTTCGACGCCGACGGATGGGAAGAAGGAGGCGGCAGTTTGCCCACCTAATTCCACTATAGTAGGTTGGAGAGATGGCCACACTTACTCGGCCATCTCTCAGCCGCGAGAGGGCCCCGATAACGGGCCGGCCGCCGGGTCACAAGGGGCGATTGATACCACGGTCCCCCAGGACCCTACGGCGGTGAGAGAGCAAGTAGTGAGGGGTTTAGCTGGTGGTACCTCCTTCCGGCCTTCTGAGGCCGGAAGGGGGGCCGCGAGGCGTCAGTAGACTTTTAGCCTTAACAAACCTGATGTTAAAATTGATAAAAGATAAAGATAAAGCTAAAGATGGAAGCGAGCCTCTCCCGGAATCCTCAACCACTGAGGAACTGGCTATCTCATTTGTAACTGCCGGAACACAACAATGCTGAAAACATTGTTGTTATGTCGTCAGACTTAGATAAGATGGTGGTAGCTAGCCATAGCCTCTCCAAACTGTATCCTATAGACCGATGAAAATGCAACTTTGCGGCGCTGACTGAGGCTCTGAAGTTCCGCCTTGGACAATGCTGAGTTTCCAATGAGTTTCCTGGCACGGGGTATATAATACTGGGGTTAAAGGGTCTACTTGTATAGTGTTTTATAATCTAAACTACGTGTACACATTTCAATGAATGATATAAAAGTTTCATGAACATTATTTAATATTCAATTAGAAAAAACCCAAAACACCATTTTTGAACTGAATTTGAACTGAGCTCCAATACTATAAAATAAGATACACACTATTACCTTTTATTGAGCGTCACTTTCACAAATATTAAGGAAATAATATATTTTAGTCCAAAATGCCCATTGTCCTTTATCTTTTCCAGTATAGTTTGCTACATTGATTTTTATTTGATGCAGTAATACACCTAATCAATCATACTAAAACCTAATAAACGAAAAATTAAAATATTGGAAAATTGTTAAACAAGAAAATATACTAGAAAAAAGCAACTTGTCTAATGTTGCTCCGACGGGACTCGAACCCGTAAAATGCAAAATTGAAAAGTTATTATTAGATGGCTGTTTTATCTTATTCGATGGTCAAACATTTGTAAAAATGTTTCGTTTGAATGCGAGGATATTTCTCTCATTGATGAAACGACAGTGGCCAATACCGTAAAAGGTGAATATACTGGAAAATTTCGACGAGTCCTCATATGTCTCTGTAGCATAATTGGTCAGTGCATTGGGCTGTATTACCAAAGATGCGGGTTCGAGGACGGGACTCGTCCCGTCAGAACGAGATGAGACAAGTTGCTTTTTTCTTGTATATTTTATTGTTTAGAGACATCTGAGAATTCACTTGTGGCCGAGTTAATTTTTTCCAATATTTTTCTATTTAAAATTTATCATAAGTTTAGAGACAAGTTGCTTTTTTCTTGTATATTTTATTGTTTACAAAAAAAAATGCATTGTAAAATGCAAAATTAAAAAGTTATAATAAAAATATGTTTATTAGTTGATGCCCGCGACTTCGTTCGTGTATCCGTTGACATCGAACGTGGTACAATGTTACCGCCTTCACCGCGTGAACGTACTCCCAGTGTTATTTTTGTATAATGTAATGGAAAACATATGTCCCATACTCTTGATGACATATAAAAAAATATGTCAACAGAAAATGCCCATCACACTAAACAGATTTTGCTAAGGCGCCATTTCCAAATCTCTTTTAGTTTAGCTGGTCTCTTAGCTTCCTGCATCAGGTTTTTCAGATTCCAAAATAAATTGTAGCCTATATACAGCCAGACCTAGCTACATGTAACTAAAAGTTATATTCAAATCCGTTTAGTATTTTCCGATTAGCGTGTTCAGACAAACAAACAGACAAAAATTTTAAAATAGTCTCAACATATTCTATCGCTGTTTTGACGTCATCTCTAATTAGTTTTTGGTAAATATATTACAGAAATAATTATAATTAGGTACGAGTATGTATAGATTATTGGACTATCCTAAACATGAACGGCCTTACCATAAAATATTTTATACACCACCTGTATCTGTATCAAGTATTCTCGATAGGAAAGTAAGCTATTAATGCCCGTAGGGAGCTAAAGTTGTATGGATATATATATGATAACATTTAAATTTGGAACGCCAAAGTGTCAAAAAAATCTTCTATCAAAATAGTTTCGAAAAAAAAACAAGGCTGTTCAAGGTATAACTTTCTGGTCCAAGGAGTTTTTAACTATAAAATTGACACTTCAAAGGGACTTTACTCGTATGAAAAATACATGGCTGTATGTATCGGGGTCCCTAGCACCAAGAAAACATTTGAAATTGGAATTATAGGATATTGTGCACTCATTCAAATATAATGTAATAGCTATCTCTTTCATTTCTATACTGTTTCGTGTCTTTTGTCTTACTTATCAGTAAAACATGGCATATCATCAAATTGTGAATGTCTGTTGTCTTGACTTTTGGTGACAGTTATAATGAAAATTGTCATTACGAACTAAACTAAATATGTAAAGAAAAAAATATTATGTTAATCGATTTTTTACGCGAATTGTTAAAATATTGTCATTTATTAGTTTTATTATTTATAATATCTTTTTAATTTACCGTCACAGTAGACACAGTAGGTGTATAAAAAAGAGTATGCTCCTCGGGGATAAAATTGTCTTAGCCTTGAGCAGACTTGAATCCTTCGCTTCATTCAGGATTCTTACCATAATTTCCTCGCTCGGGAATTAACATTTTAATTCCCTCACTGTGTTCGGGAATGAACTACAGAATCCTTCATTTCGCTCAGGATTCAATATGCTGCCCGTGACATAAGACACTGCTTTATCTCCCTTAGAGCATAATCTACTATTAAAACATTAGACTGATTCTAAATGAGTTGACATTTGAACACTGTCTAAATTAAACAGTGTTTTAAAATATTTTGTGTTAATGCCCTATTTGACGAAGTACTAACTCAGTTTATGATTATTAAGTTTTTGCATTATTAATGTTACTGAAAGTAACTACTTATGATATTTTTTTTATAGAAAATATTCGACTCGGCCTCAAGTTATTCTCAGAAAGGACTTGATCCTGCGACCGTTGGGTATCCAAACCTTTGGATAGAGCAGTGGGCCGGGTACCCAAGTCGATTTTTTCCAATATTTTTCTATTAAAAATGTATCGTAAGTAGTAACTCAGTGTTTGTTGAAAGCAATTCTCACCAAGAACACAAACGACGCGCCATAAATTATGAAAACCCTAAAGTTTCCAAAAGATCTATTAATCAGTTCTCATTATAAAAGTTAATACACCGCTACTGCAGATGTTAATTAAAATATTTCTTTGTTGCACCCCAAAGGATTCTCAATAAACGTTTTCTTTTTTATATTTTATTTTTTGCACGGCTTTGGGAATCGGCCCGCGTCTTTTTTCCTACGTTGGTGGTGCTGTCAATGCGGACTCGTTTTTAAGCTTTTATAAATGAAACAATGTAGATTTATTGGTGACCTAACTTCTGTCTACAATGCCGCCTGACTTAATTAGCCTAGATTTAGTTTTAGGTAGGTCAAGAATGATTAAAATGCGCTCAGGAATACCTACCTAAGAGGTTTTTCAATTTTTTTTTTTTTGAGTAACGTAATGTAAATCATTTTGATTTTAGCATTCTGATAATAATTACAAAGTTGAATTTTACACTTGAAAAGAACACCTACAGAATATATTTCGATGAACCAGTCTAAAATGACAGTTATTTTTAAGCAATGTGATTTAAAACTTTTAAATTTTGACAGAATTTCTGTGAGGCATTAGAAAAAGTTTAACATAAATTAAAATACGAGTAGGAATTATTCGTTTCAGATGATTATGATGTCCGTAGGATATAATCACTTTTGATGATCGAAGATATTCAATCACTTTAAGATAGTCTTTGTTTTTTTGGTAAACGTTGTCCGAGAAATAGTATACTTTTGTCATCAATTTCTTGCAATAGAACTTCACGCCTCTCAGCAAAATCTATCCACTGCGATTCAAAAGAAACAATCCATTTAGTTAAGTAATCTTCCGTCTTCCGTACCTTAGGATCCGTTTTGTAGCTCGCACTGTTTCGATGTTTTCAAAGCATGCTTGCTGGCATTGTAGTTTGTCCATGATGATGTTCAGATTTCCGCGCAGCTCACGAAAACTAGTAGGTTTAAGTTGGAGTTAAATCCACTCAAACGCAGTTCACGTAGAAGCAGATGAAGTAATAATGATAATAAATAAATATTTCTTAAACTCACACCAACTAACCTAGCCTCAAAGTAAGCACTGTAAGGCTTGTGTTATGGGATGCTAGGGTAACGGATATAAATACATATAATTATACATATATAAGTATTTATGTGTAGTAATAATAAAAACGTCCATGACTCAGGTACAAATGGTTGTATTGATCATACAAATATTTGCCCCTACCGGGATTCGAACACCTCAGATCTCAGAGTATGCGACACCTTGAAACCGGTGTACGTACCACTCTACCACGGAGTAGTTGTGTACTATCTGACCAAGACACTTAGGCGTATGACAGCTGAGAAAACTTAAAAAATCTAACTAAAAACCAAAATTTCAAGAAACTGTAATCAATCAGTTAATCACTGTAGCGCTAATAAATCAGATATTATGAAAGGTGCGCTGATAGAAGTGAGCTGCAGGTGCCAAAAGTGCAAAACCGCATTCCTGTCATGCGCCTAATTGTCTTGGACGTGTAGTACATTATGTTGGTTTAACACAAAAGTTGACACAAGTTCTTAGTTGAGCAGTCGATGCTGTAGACACTCGATCGCTGGTATGTTCAGTGTTCAGTGCTCTAATCAAACCGCAACAGTATGTGCGTTCTCATCTCAATTCAACTGGTGAGACTTGTGGGAGGCCAGTCAAATCGATTCGCTACTGCCACAGCAGTCGAAGAAACACCAAAACACAATAATAGTTCTCGAAGGACCACAAAAATGTACGGGGACTGGCCCGTATATTTTCCGGCGATTTACAGGAATCCGGCCCAATGCACTACCAATTATGCTACCGAGACTTATGAGGACCCGTCGAAATTTGCTATTATATTCCCCTTTTCACGCTGTTGGCCAGCGTCGTTTCTTCAATGAGAGAATTAATAATATCCTCGCATTCTATAGAATCATTTTTACAAATGTTTGACTATGGATTAGAAAGAAACAACCATCTAATTAGAACTTTTTAATTTTGCATCTTACAATGCTATTTTTATGAAATAATATAAATAAGGAAATACTAGAAAAAACCACTGGTCTCATGTCCATCGGATTTCTAAGGGTGCGGGTTCGAGACATGAGACCAGTGGTTGTTTGTAGTATTTATTACATAAACTTATTATTTATATTTAATACATAAACATAGCATTGTAAAATGCAAAATAAAAAAGTTCAAAAAACCACTCGTTTTTTGAACTTTTTTTAGCGTTTGACACGCCTAAAATCATTAGTCCTTTTCAGCTCGCCGAATTTCTTTAGCCTTAAATTCTTAAGCACAATTATCTTTAGCATTATAGATTATTTCGCATTGTTATAGTTTCATCTAACCTCTAAAATTCCTAATAATCAAAACCACTAATATTTAGTGTCCTAAAATTTATTCTCATACATATCTTTTTCATGCTTTTGAAACTGCGGTGGTAAGCGAAAACCATCTGCGACGATAAGCTTGGGACCGCCGGAGCCGCCTCGCAGCGTCGGAGCCGTGACTCACTTGCGTGCTTGCTTGCTTGCACGCTGGCTTGCATGTTTGAATTATTGCTTATATGTTTGCTTGCATAATTGCATCCATGCTTGCATGCTTAAATGCTCGCATGCTGGCATGCTTGCTTACTTGATCGTGTCATTATTATTATACATTAATATTTTTTTTATTTGATACATGACATTAATTAATTTATAACTAGGGCGGTTACAACCCGATACTCGGGTTCGTCGATCGACGAAAAATTCCAAATTATGCGAAAATCTTTAATTGCAGTTTATGATCATCACGTTTAACATTTTGTATATTTTATAGTTTTCGCAACAAATAGACTCGAGTACCTTTAATTTGATACCTTACTCGGCCGCGTACTACGCGCCAAAGTCCCTATCGAGTCGTCACAAATTTTGCGAACCTGAATTAAGTATATAGATTTTATTATACGGAAATGGTTAGACGTTACGTTATTGGGCGAATAGTAATTTAGTACTTGTAAACAGTAGGGATTATTAATGTTGGTTAGGTTAGGTTAGGTTAACGCGAAATTGTGGAAAAAAAATTAGGCAAAGTGAAAATAGGTTAAACAAATTTAGGTTATTTGAAAATTGTGCGAAAAAATCGATGTATGTCACACCCTTTTTATTTACAGTTAGATAACGAATCATCCCCTATTGAACCTGACACACCCACAAATAGTAGGTAGCGGAATCGCTCAACCAGCGGCCTTTATATAGAACAAAATTGCATTTTTTTTTATGTCACATTTGTGTTATTATGTTTTTTTAACGCAATGAAATATTGTTTATGAAGTTTATTTATTGGGCTTTCAAACGAGGATAATATTGGTAGGGGTACACGCCGTACACGCATTTGTAATTTTAATAACGCTTAAGAATTTTTTTTAAGGTGCAATTTTTTTGACGTTGAGTGTCAAAGGCAATTAGGACAAAAAAATTTAGGCGTGCAAAAACACTCTGATTTTTTTCAACAATCTATACTTATGTGGGTTAACACAATTCATCGTTTATTTGTTTTATCGTGTTAACCATAAATAATCCAATCGCGCGCCGTGTGGCCCGTGGGACCACCCAATCAGATCTTAATTACATGACCTTTCCACTTCTGCGAACCAACCGGTATTTTAACGCGAATCCAAATTTCACTTGCTTTGAAACAAAATAGGGTAATGTTCTCTTTTTTTTTTTCATAGGAAGACATTGACGGAAGAATAAAAACTTATGAAACGTAACAAGAAAAGAACTTTTCTCATTTAGTAATGATGATAATTACAAAAAAAGACAAAAATATTAAAAGAAAGAAAGAAATCTGATTTATATAAGACAAATTACACAGACAGTTACGAAAGCCAGTACACACACAGAGAACACTAAGATTTGTCCCAAAACGGTCACCGCTCAGCATAATGCATGGTCTTACGACCCGCGCTGGTCTTACGTCGTGACCGGTTTGATGACGTTCCGGTTAATAACAACAAAAACATACCAAACTACGGTTAAAACACACAAGAAAAATGAATAAAAAAGAAATACAAAAATATTAATTAACACATTAAAACAATACAGTGTGATTATAAAAATAAAACGTTGATTTTAAACTAACTAAACTACTAATGCTAGGCTGAATGGGCTCGATCCTACGCCCTTTCAATTCAAGAGGCAGTTCACAAAACAGAAATAAAAAAATAAACTATAAAAATGCTGTCTGTTGGTGTCTGTGACTGTGCTGTGACATTGACAGGCGAAAAAGAAAAAACATAGGTAGGTTACAATTTATTTTCAGCAGCAGTTTGCAGTTCGCCAAAATATAAAAAACATATTACTACTCAGAATAGCAAGATTGCTACCGTTACTCTAACTTAACCTAGTCAAATTACTAAATTCTATTTCTAAAACTAGGCTTCTATTTCTAAAGAAGGCTAAACCTTCAAGTAACCAGTGGATAAGTACCATTTGTGAAATTCGTAAATCATTCAGTCAAAGAGACTTGATTTTTTCACAAAAAGAAAACAAGAGGAAAGCGCATAATATCACCAGCGGACATAAAACTTATATTAAATGCACACCATCGATAAAAAATAATGGTAGGTAACCTTTAAAGTACGAAATAACTCAAACATTGGCCAACATGAGCGATGTTGGCAAAACTTATCGGGAATCGAGGCAATCAGTATAAAAGATTCGGATGTCGATCCACTCTGATCGGTGAAATGCTGATTAAAATCGCTCTAAAATAATGATTGCCTCCCTTCGAGAAAAGCTTGCGCTCACTGCAAGCTATGCTACGTTCGATATCTTAAATTACGGTCGCGCACTCAACGCAAAAAATCCCTAGGCCTATTTTTGCTGAACTCTTTAATACTTAAAAAAACATGAAAATTAACTTAAGTTTAACAAGTCTTTGTCAAAGTTTATGATCACATGAATTTTAAAACTTGTGGAACACTAATTCTTATTTAAACAAATATCATAAAGAGGAAAGATTTGAATGTGTGTTTGTGTGCATTGAATAGGCTCCGAAGCTACTGAACGGATTTGAATGAAATTTGGTACATAGACTGGTTATGAACATAGGATACTTTTTATCCCTATATTCCCACGGGAACGGGAACCACGCGTGAGAAACCGCGAGTAGCCGCTAGTGTATTTTTAGGTAATTAATAATGATGCGAGATTTACTGTTTGTCTTTTACCACAAAAGCAATATTCTACAATTTTATATTGTTAAAAAAACGATATGTTCTCATAAAATACCTTAATTAATATAGCTTCAATATCGCTTATCTTTACGTATGCCTACCAAAGTCGGTACACCCGCAGGCAAGAGCGGGCCACCCGCCGAATTTATGAAAATAACGTCATAACGTATTATTGTATGTCCCGGTGCCGCGTCCGTCGCTGCCGTACAGGTGTGCGCAGATCGTTGGCGCAAAAAAACAGTGGACTCTACTCACAAAAAAATATTTATTTAAAAAAAATTCGCGTTTGTTATTGGTTGGAAAAAAATTAGGTTTGTCACATGTAGAACATTTATATTTGTGATGATTTTTTTCCCCCTCTCGTTTGGCACTATATAGGGCCGCTGATATTAAAAAGTTGATAGATAGATTTTGATGTACCTAGGTAGTTAATAAAAAAAAAATGTTTTATTGTCATTAGCCATTTTATTCTCTCCACTGGGCCACAGGACATCCATGGACAAGGAGAATGGGCCTTGACCTACCACGAGCGCTCTAAAACGGACTGGTGGTTTTTAAGTTTTTAACGACTGCAAATACAACCAGTACCCCTATTACGAGTTTGCTTAACATGACATTTACAGGACTCGTGAGCGTAGACTATCGGATACACTGCTCATGTCGGTAAAACAGTCGCTAAGTGTGAAAGAGACAGAGCTACATTTTACGTTAACGTTTACTGTAAAGTCAAGTTTGCCAAACTCGTAATAAGCCTACAGGAAGTGCCTTCCGAATCACGGAGGAGCTCGAGTTTCTTGATCGCCAAATACACCGGCCGAGCGCGCGAACAACTGAGCAACCAGTGAAATTTATTCGAAAAATAATAATTCCTAAAAATATTTGTTACACACAGCCACTCCACTCCATTTCGGTTTAATGAAGTCGAGATACGACACGCGACTGGCCCGCGGTCGCGTCTGCGCATATATAGGTGGTACGTGTGTACGTCATAGTGTAACCGAAAAAAAACGAAAAAGGTTACTCTATTTTAGATTTTAATTGCTTAGTTATTGTAGGAATATACTTATATATCAGTAGCGAATAGTCCATATATGTCGATTCCCATCGGCATTCCTTTTGGAAATCCCTCCCAGTGATCTTACCATCAAATCATAATAATCATGTCATTATTTATTGTCACCAATTAGTTAAATATACGTGAATGCTAGGCAGTTGCAAAGAGAACAGTTTTTTTTATTTGCTTATTATTCATTGATTTGTAGTATTTTTTTTGGTCCGGCATATTTTCGTCATATTTTGACCCCTCGACCCTGCTAAATATATTCCTTTATGGTTTTTGTTCCTATGACAATATTGCTTTCATATGATGGAAATAGAAAAAAAACAGCGTTTATGCAACATGTTAAAATCTGAAAACTTAGACAAATGAATTATGTTATGATTTAAGTTACAATCATTATTGTTTTCCAGTAGATGCTTATTTTTGTCTCATTAAACACCCTAAAAATCCTAAAATCATGTTGTTTTAACATACAGAACAGCAAGATTTCGTAAAAATGTTGTATTTTTCCTCTATAAACTTTTTACATGTTTAAGGTCTTTCTTAGTTAAAAAACTTGCAGCTCAACGTAACAGATGATTTTGACTTTTGACTTTAAGTATGGACGGTACGAGTACATGCGATTTATTCTAATTCTATTTAAATTTTAAAAGGAACTCCCGTTCAGCTCTAATTCAAATAGAATATAAGTATTTCACATATTGTGACGTCACTACGTCATGTGGCCATACGGTGAGAGCAGCGCTACCATGTGAACTCGATCAAAGTTTTATGCTACTCGTTGGTTATTCATACATTGATTTTAGACAGCCAGGAAATTATGCTTTCTAATTTAAAACTTTTAGTTTCCTATTTTACAGAGGATGTTATCAATCAGTGAGTGTTAGCTGATTGGCGCAGGTGTACTAACAGCCGCCTTCTGCGCCAGAGGTCCCGGGTTCGATCCCCAGACAAGACAAATATTTGTGTACATGAAATGTCTATTTGTCTTGGTCTGGAAGTTTAATATGTATATGTATTTACAAAAAAAAGTATATAAGTATGTTTATCCGTTATCTAGTATCCATAACACAAGTTCTTCATGAAACTTAATGTGGGCTAGATAATTGGTGTGATTGTATGAAATTATTTATTTATGAGCTAAAATTTTTGATATAATATAACATAGATTGTAATTTGTCTACCTCAAATCACGATGGATCAGAGTTTGGTGTGAAATATAATGTCTATGAGTACTGGTTTTAAAATAAAAAGAGACTGCAGATTCTATCTATATCTATTCAATACTGGTTTAGACGACCGTTTGCGCCTATTTTGCGTCCGGATGGTGGTAGGCTGGACCTTAGTCCTATAATTAAAAGGAAAAAGAAGAGTCAGCTATGGTACCAATTAGATGGGTACCCTTTCGGTTGCATAATGTTTTTAGTTATAATGTCGTTTAGCATAACAGTTTTGGCATATAGTTTTTTCCCATAAATTATGATAAGCATAGTTTTATGAACGCAGAATGGTTTCATCAGCATAATTCTTACTTACTCTAATTTCCTTTAACATAATTTTAATGACCATAAAATTAAAGGGCATAATTGTTATACGTCTATAGGCAATTTATCATAAAATACGAAATACATAATAGACTTATCCATAACTATATTGTCTGTAACGATCCACAATTAAGAGTTAAAGTTTATATTTAAGTTAGCGTGTTTGGTAGAGAATTAGGTCCCGATCCCGACCTGCCGTGGTCACTTTGCCGTGGTACTTGTATGCCCAATACTAGAGTGCAATTTAGAGCCCGGAGGCGCGGAGGGAGAGCAGCCCCCGCCCGACGTAGCAAAACGCAGTCACCGCGTGAGGCGGAGCGGCTGAGGCTGGTGTCTGTGTTTTAATACGCAAGGGCGAAGCGGCTGCACTTCCCGCAGCGCCGGAGACGTGTATTTCCCATATCCATGCTTGCTTTGCGTGCATGCTTGCTTGAATGCTTGCTTGCATGCTTGCTTGCATGCTTGCATGTATGTTTGTTTGCATGCTTGATTCCATGCTGTTTTGCATGCTTGCTTGCTTGCACGCATTGCATGTTTGCATTGTATACTTTTAACATTAAAGTATTTATTTATTTATTTACGGTATACACAACAGATAACAGTCAATAACAACATGAAATGAGAGCAATGCAAGTTTCGAACAAGACTGACATCCAAATACGTGTACGCGTGAGGCGGAGCGGCTGAGGCTGGTGTCTGTGTTTTAATACGCAAGGGCGAAGCGGCTGCACTTCCCGCAGCGCCGGAGACGTGTATTTCCCATATCCATGCTTGCTTTGCGTGCATGCTTGCTTGAATGCTTGCTTGCATGCTTGCTTGCATGCTTGCATGTATGTTTGTTTGCATGCTTGATTCCATGCTGCTTTGCATGCTTGCTTGCTTGCACGCATTGCATGTTTGCATTGTATACTTTTAACATTAAAGTATTTATTTATTTATTTACGGTATACACAACAGATAACAGTCAATAACAACATGAAATGAGAGCAATGCAAGTTTCGAACAAGACTGACATCCAAATACGTGTACACACAGAAAATCATGCGATGCGAAAACATAAGAAGAAAAAAATAAATAAAAAAACATAACTACAATAAAAATTGACAATAAATTTCCTTTAAATGATAAATATTAAACAAGAAAATTATACAAGAAAAGTATTCCTATAAATGTAATAGAATTTCAAATAACATAAGATTATAGAATTACGGTAAAAATAAAATAATACAGTAATTATCTATGATTATTAGATTACATTATACAATTATAGGATACATATAATTTATAAAAAAATAATTTATACAGTGATCTAAAACATAAACTTGTTTGAAATAAGTTATTAAATAATCAAGGAATTTGAATATTATTAATATGAAGTAAAAAAAATATATTTTTTGCTTGAGTCTTAAACACAGTGTGCTTTGTAGTGTAGATTGATATATATTTTGTGATAAAGATTGATATGCCAATAAATGTTATGATTAGTAATCGTTATGGTGAAAACATTTATGCGAAAAAAATATATACTGAAATACCATTATTACAAAAGAGGTTATGGGGGAAAAAAGTATGCGTTATGATTTATTCTGTATGAACGTTATGCGAAATGATAAGTATGCCAAAAAACGTTATGCAGCTTTAAAATATGCATTTCTGTTTTATGCAACCGAATATGGACCACAATTAGATATCATTGATGCACCAATGACTGTACAATGCAGGCCTATATCAAAAAGCGATTGGAAAATTTAAAAAATAATGTAGCTGATAAAGTAGCCTTAGTACCATATGTGCATAATAATCATAATGCACTTTTTGGGAACCTTTTTGGATTAGTAACTAATGAGTTTAATAATAACGTTAAATCCAAAACTATTAAATGCACCCAGAAATTAGAGTTTTGCGAATGGGCTACGACATGAATTTATAAAAGTAGAAACAGGCTTTATGAACTTTATAACTTAAGAGAAACCAATCATAGTCCTAGTTTCATAAAATATATTAAACAATATTCCAAGATTTTCAAATAACATGTTCTATAGCAAAGTCTAACTATAATAAAGAAAAAATTAAAAACTCTAATAATTAAATAAAAACAACATGGGACGTCATTAAGCGTGATACTGGCAAATCTAAACCACGTGACAATAGTTTCCCACTTAACATCAATAACGTCCAAATAAATTCGAAAACATAAATTGCTAATATTTTTGACAACTTTTTTGTTAACATACCATTGGCAACCACCGTTGATTTGGATTCGTCACCAGCGTCTGCAGTCTCGTTGCTCGAAAAGCATGTATCTGAATGTATTTCATTATTTCATTTTAGATCTATTATTGCTGGGGACATAATAAAGGCTTTCAGATCTCTTACAATGAAAACAACCACTGACTTATGGGGCATATCTGTTACTGTTCTTAAAAGTGTTATTTACACTATTGCCCCCTTTCTTGCTATCATTTTTAATCAATGTATTGCACAGGGAATTTTCCTGATCTAATGAAATTAAGTAAGGTAATACCTTTATTCAAATCGGGAAATAGAGATGACCCAAGTAATTATAGACCAATATCTATATTACCCGGCTTAAGCAATTTTTTTAAGAAAATCATGTTGTTGGAACAGTTATTGGAACATTTCTCCTTAAATAATCTCTTGCAAAATAAAGGGACGGTCTACAACTGATGCTGGGGTTGCACTTTTAAAACAGGTTTTTGAAGCCTGGGAGAAGTCGCAGAATGCTCTTTGCGTATTCTGCGCTTTATCCAAGGCTTTTGATTGTGTGGATCATCAGACGCTGCTGTTGAAACGAAATCATTACGGGTTAAAGGTGATGCCCAAAAGTTAATGCTGTCATTTCTCAGTTCCAGAACTCAGACGGTTGATATTAATGGAGTGAAATCTGCCGGCTCAAATTTAAAACTAGGCGTGCCTCAAGGCTCTATTGTGGGCCCCTTCCTGTTTTTAGTATATATTAATGACTTGCCTTTCTTTGCCAAAAGCTAATGTGAGATTGTCTTGTATGCGGACGATACTTCTTTAATATTTAACATTGATAGGATCAAAACTGACGATGTAAAAAAAACACTCTCGCAGGTACTAGCTTGGTGTAATTATAATAATCTACAGTTTAATGCAAAGAAAACTAAATACGTTATTTTTTTCTTTACCGAATGTTCAGAAAGTACCCATGGAAATTGTTATAAACAATGAAAAATTAAATTTAGCAGAATCAACAGTCTTTCTGGAACTAAAAACTTCAATAGAGTCCGCATATTGCAATACTAGCCGGCAAGCTTAGTTCTGCTGCCTACGCTGTTAGAAAAGTGAGACAATTGAATGATATAGAAACTGCTAGGACTGTATACTTCAGTTATTTTCACAGTATCATGCCATAAGATATTCTTTTGTGGGGAGTAGCAGCAGTGTCGTACAATTAGTGTTTAGTAAAGTATTAGATTCAACTTATAACGCAGTTAGCTTGAGTATGCCATGCTCTCTTTAAACATTTCTGCTGTGGTGTCGTGTGAGGCGGGTTTCTAAATTCCCTAAAATATGGTTGAGCGAAGTGATGGCTGGTTCATGCGTCATGCTCGTGAACGGATGCTGCCAGCGGGATGGGTCTGCTCATGTCTGCTTGTGTAAAAATGTGTTGAGATATATATTTTTGTTTTTATGTTATTTATGATGTTTTGAGTTGAGATGCGTGGCACTGCTTGATCAGAATAAATAAATATCAATAATGTTTTTCAATTATTCCATTTTTTTTGTTAACTTATTTTAATTACGCTTTGTGATTATGACCCAGCTGATGCATCGTCTAGTAACATTGTAAGTTGTGTCTTACATTAATACACTTTTAACACACTTTTATCTTTCTTTTTTTTGATGTTGCTATTGTATTTTATATATTTATACAGCTTAACATAAGTAAGTACCTTAAGTACGTCATGCTCACTCAAACGTTTCTTCGGCGGTGTCGCGTGAGTCGGGTCGTTACGTTCCCTAAAATAAGGTTGAGCGAAGTGATGGCCGGTTCATGCGTCATGGTCGTGAACGGATGACTGACTTTGATTTTGTGTTCCATAATGTAAACTACTGCCGTACTAACAAATAAATTATGTTAGCTCCCTAGAACGCGGGTGCTGTAAAATTCTTTTTTAGTTTTAAACGCAAATAAAAATGGGGTTTTGAACTGGTATTCTCTATAATTTAAGAAAGAGCTGTAAAGTTTCGTTAATACGTAGTAGTATCGCAATTTAATCTGAATTATTTTAACCGATATTTCGATACGAATTTCGGAATCTTTTTTTACGTGTCCTTATTATGACTGTTCCATGCACACTTCATGATGTTAAAACAGCTCTGATTCCAGGAGACCATGAACGTTACTACTTACATTTAAATTTTAACTAGCTACTGCTTAAAAAAAGCTCGTGGCTAACGGATATCCAAGTAATCCTAATTGAAAATATATACCGAGTGCTATGTTTCCTTTTAAAAGGTTTAATTTTTAAATACCGAATGAAATGCCTACCGCACTAACACTCGATAATAAATCGATAGCAACTCGAACTCATTTCGCCCACGGCTCACTCGGCTTCACGAACACATAGTAGGTCTCAGATTCCCGTAGCGCGAGTTATATTTACTTGCAGGCGCGAAAGAGATAAACCACACTCGTGAACGCTTTCGGCTGAGAAGGTGTTGCTTTGAGATTTTATAAAGTCCTTTGACTCCGTTGCGCCCTTGAATTGCGTTACGTAGATATTTTAAATATTGGGAATAGTTAATCTGTTGCAATATTTTTCTACTTTTGATACCTTTCTTGGCGTACTTATTTTTAAACGTGTTAAACTCTTAGTCTTCATCATACCTGACGTTAAGTATTGATAAGGTTAAAAATGGAAGCGAGCCTATCCCGGAATTCTCAAAAAATATATGTTTCACATATTTTACAAATGATTGTAGTGTCTATAAGCACATTAATAAGTTTCTTGCTCTCTTCTTGTCAGTTAAAAGATGAGAGTGGTAAAAATATATTGGATGATAGAAATATATTCAAAAGTATACCAATGTTTTAATTTATTTGGCTATTTTTCGTAACGAAATTTTAACTTTGACTTTAAAAATAATGGTTTGGTCTCCCATCTCTGAACAAGACTTTTCGAAAGCTGCTAAACTTCTTGTTACTACTATAGTTAATGTGCCACGTTGCTTCTCGACAGCTTAACCTTAAACTTATACTATTTTCTGTAAAAAAATAACTTTCTTTTATAAATCTACTCCAAAAAGGTCACATAACAATTTACCGAAAATTATTAAGCATTCATTTTAGTTGCGTCTTGTTGTAAATCGAGTGTGTCAAAGCGCTATCACAGGGCGGCGGGTAAATAAATATTTATGTGGCAACATTATGCGGGTGAAATTATTACAACTCAAACAATTACAACTTAACGAGAGATGAGTAAGGGTGGCCGCCGCTGCAATGAAAGACGCTCTACTCATTAGGATCCTATGAGGAGTCATGATCATCAGTGAATACAATCGGCATTAGAATAATCGCATCTTTTAAATATCCTCTTTTTAAATTAATTTAAGCTTATAACTTTTTAATTTTGCATTTTACATTGATATGTTTATGTGATAATTTTTAATCAAGTAAATATACTAGAAAAAAGCAACTTGCTTTTTTCTAGTATATTTACTTGATTAAAAATAATTTAAGCTTATTTGGAATCAATTTATAAGAGAAATTTTGGACATAATTTGTAAAGTACCTACGGAAAAGGAGTGCCCAAAACAATACGACTTTTTTAAAAGAATAGCACACAAAAAGATAAGTTGACAAAAAAAACAACGGGTTGCAGTCCGGGAGTGCCGGCAGAAGTGATAACTGCTTGAACGAAACAGCAGGAGCAGGCATACATTTTCGCCGCGCAGTAGAAAGAGAGGGTATTAATTTTCGATCAGGTCACGAGTCCTGAAGCGACTTTAACATATTTTACCGATCCTAAAAATTTAAAACTCTGATGTCCACAACGCCGCTAAAGAAGTTTTCACTTCAAAAATAACACTTCTTAACCCTTTCGCGGACACAACTGCTATAGCAGTCATAACAGTAAAAATTCTATTGTGTCTCGTTCAATTCATTTATTTGCATAAAGTTTAATAAGTTTATTAAGCGGAAATGTTTGTATGTTTGTTTGTTAGAAAGCTGTGTTAAAATGCCTGAGAAGACATAGGCAATATCTGCTTTTGAGATAATTTCATCACAAGTAATTATGTATTAAAGTTGTTTTTTAATTTGATATTAGAGAAATAAAACCAGAAAGTACCAGAAAATTAAGATTTGGACAAATGAAATAATTTAAAAAAAAAACTTTTAAAGTGATCGTTGCTTACCATCAAGTGCATACTTATTCTGAAAACGTAATTCCAAAAAAACAATCATTTTGCAATGTACTCTTTTGGATTGCGAGATAGAGCATCTTCCTATGCAGTTTGAGGTCGCGGTCCATCTATTATTTTCCAACCTTTATCTAGTTACAGCCCGCCCTATAATATAGAAATTAAACTTTTTATGACTTAGACTTTAATATTAATTTTCTTAATACCATGGACATGTCTTAACTCACAAAACTGAGGTGTTAAGAGTTCGGCGATTTACTTTCAAATAATATAAAGTAACTCTTTCAATGTAGCCAAATTCTGGCCCAAAACAATTTAACTTTGTCCTCGAAACGATAAGAAGAATCACAATTTTGAATTAGATTCATCACAATAAAAAGAAAACCAATCTTATATTGATATGTTCCAAAAAATCTGTTCAGTCTTCGGCCACACAATGACTTCAAAGTAACATTGTTTTATATAAGCACATGTTGTTTCTTCGCGCACTCATAATTGAAATAAAACAACTTTTGCGGAATATTTAGTGGATGTATTTACCCGAAATATATATTTGGAACTATAATTTTAAGCTCAATATTGTTGCCATAGTAAAAATTATTAACTTTTAATTAGTAATTATCTAACCGTTTCCGAACGCAATAATAAATCAACTTTGTGAAGGTAGACTTATAAGTAGCTAGTCAACCCGTGACCACGGCAACTTAAAGATGCCGAAACGTCGGGAAACCAGAAAACCTCAAATAAACCGAAAAATTATAGTACCAAATATATATTTCGGGTAAATAAATCGCACTAAATATTCCACGAAAGTTGTTTCATTCTAAAATTGTTTTATCACAACGCTAAGACCCTACAGACAGACTTTAGATAAAAATGAACATTATTATAATAGTATTACAAGGGAGCGGTATGAAACGAAGGCAGTGAATTCAAAGAACATCGTCCAAGGGGAAAAAGTTTTGCTCTCGCGTGATACACTCAACTTTTCATATCGTTCTATGACAAAATATATGAGACACTTTAAAGTAATTATGTTTCGAGATTTAATAATGTGTTAAACTAAATTAGCGTAGAATACAAATCTTTTATTTTTTTGGAAAATACAATTAATAAAATCCGTTCCGATTACGAACAGAATCTCTCGTTTCTTTTTGAAGTAAAAACTTATTTAGCGGCGTTGTGCACATCAGAGTTTTATATTTTTGGGATTGGTAAAAAAATTTAAAGTCGCGTCAGGACACGAAAATTCGTAAGACCATTTACCGTTGACCTATTTCAAATTACAGAAAGTCTCACACTTGAAAGATCTACGTATATTAGTTAATAACAACCATTATATAAAGATCTCTCATTACTACCAACTTTCATATTGATGCCAGGTCAGTTTTAATGGATTTACCTGCCAAATCACGTCACCAACTTCTTATGAAGATATAGTGGATTTTGATTGTTATTTTCGATTAAGCGGTTTTCACTTCTGCCGGCACTCCCAGAGTGCAACCCGTTGTTTTTTTTTGTGTGCGCGGGCCTCCCCTCGCTTCATACAGCGAAATTATTCCATACAACTTGCGTCTAATTTCTATGAACGATTCATGTTTCAAATTTAAACTCATTTCTGACAACTAAAAACTCTCATACAGAAAAGATCTACTTTGCTGAAGAGCTGCTTATCGAGGGACAGAATGACGCTTTTCGAATAGAAGAGATAAAATAGTTATTTGTTATGCAAGGCTGGAAAGTTGGTTATTAACGGCGAGTTACCTCTATTGAAATCTGAGCAAGTGAAGGATTCTAGGATTCAAAGATTGAATCCTGAGCGAAGCGAGGATTTCAAACACACAATTTTTCACCTCACAACAACGAGGAACATTTTATGGTTGTTTCCGCGGTCAACTTCCGGTAAAAAAATCTTTAAACATAAAGTTTAATCTAAATATACCTTATTCTCGTTGTTTTAATGATATAAAAAACTAAAATAATAAAAAAGGGAGTATTATAGTTAATTCAAAGTTATTTAAAGTAGGAATATATTGTTACTTATTATTAAGAATAAAAACGATTCCGTAAATGTTGACACTGACATGAGGTACAAGACAAAGACAAAGATTTATGTCACAGTCCGAAATCCAATTATAGGTTGTGAAATCTCACCCAGCCTAATATAAAGTTCTTATAACAAATAGTTTAATCTTATTGTTATTGTTTTTATGATTCAATGAACTAAAATAATATAATTAAACCAAAACGGAATTATAATTAATTTAAAGCTATTTAAAATAAGAATCAAATATAACAAAAAAGTCAATAGTGCGATTCGGAACGCATTAAGACATATTTTTAGTTATGAAATTAAAAAAGTACCTAGGCCGCAAAAATTTTCTACGCCTAAACTGATTGACAAAACCTCCTTTTTCAGAGCGTGTGAGGTGAAAAGGTATATTTTTATTAATCTAAATACAAAATCAAAACTATCTTAACGAAAAGTTTACTTATTTCACTGGCAAAAGCGATTCCCATTTGTGTATTACCTGTAATTGTTTAAAAATCCGTTAAATGAATGAATGAATGAAAGTTAATGCTTTTGTTTTTTCTTAAAGGTGTCACGAAAAAGTTCCCACACCCTGCTAATTGACCCACGTGTCCAGAACAAAGAGTTTTTTTTTAAGTTTGTGAAATAAACACAATTTATTGTTTATCTTTTGTATGGACGGTTGTATGGAAATCCTAAACAGGTGTGTAACAAGGAGATAATTTGCTGGTATTCATTTGTCGGAAGTTTGGCGTAAAGTTTGAAGGTTTTTTGTTTCTTTTTGGGGAAGTTATGGAATTGAATGTGAATTTATTGCACAACTGTTTGATATAGTTTTCTTGTTTTTAGGGTTCCGTACCTCAAAAGGAAAAAACGGAACTCAAGGATCACTTCGTTGTCCGTCCGTCCGTCCATCCGTCTGTCAAGACCGTTTTTCTCAGGAACGCGTGGAGGTATCAAACTGAAATTTATATCTAATACTCAGGTCTACTGTCCCTTGGAGTTGTGAAAAAATCAAACTTCTAAGCCAAAGCAATCAAAAGATACAGCCGTTTATGCCGCAAATTTTCAAAACTCGCACGGGAATCAAAACCTACAGCTTCCCGTGAACTTAGAACCTTGAAATTTGGTACGAAGTAACGTTTTATAGTACATATAAAGGAAAAAAATTTAGTTACATCATATAATAAAAAATATTTTAGAAATTTTTTAATTTCATTTTGCATATAAAATAGCATAACTATAACTCGATTGTCGTTATGGGTGAACTTTTACTTATATACCTACAGGTTTGTACGGAACCCTCGGTGCGCGAGTCCAACTCGCACTTGGCCGGTGTTTTTTTATCTATATCGGAGGAATACTTAACCTTCATCAAATGAAGGTGGAAGAGCGCATCTCCCGGAATCCTCAAACACTGAGGAACCTGAAAACGCTGTTGAACTGGTGGCAGACTTAGATGGTGAAGTGGAGACTAGCCAGGTGGACTTAGAAAAAGTCCTGGGGGGCTATTCTCGCGCTGAAATATGTCGAATTCGACATTTTTATATTCTTAATTTCTTTATTAAAAATCTAAGTAAAATCTCTACAACTGTCAAATTCCTTTAATATTAATAATCATTGATAATCCTATAATGTCGAAGATTGCTTTTAGTGAGTCTTTTATACAGATTTTTGACTCCAAAAATGTCGAATTCAAGATGTCGAAGGCGCGAGAATCGGGCCCCTGTCATATGTCCAGCTACGATCCGAGATTGTTGAGCCACTAGCTTATCATCTCAACTTGGTTGTGTTACACGAATGGCTATCTTTCGTTATTGAAATGTGACCATAGTAACCCGATTTGCATTACACGGCCAAAATACGAACAGTGGCAAGTAACACAACAATTCCGATTTGCGACTTTATCTGCACGGGACTCGAACCCAGGATCTGTGGATCTGATACCGGTGGTGACGACTACACTACAGACTAAAGACTTCAGAATTTACTGATTTACACATGTCATAATTTAACAATATTGTTCAACAAAGTTTCGCTTCTCTTTCACCTAATTCTCGGTCGAAGCAGGCGCAAGTGAATAGTAACAAATTACGCGAGTAACGCGATAGTACCACAATACGCGTAGGGAAGTTACAGATTATGACACACACTTAGTGCAGGGGCTAGGAGACATGCGAGCGGATCAGTGCCGTAACTAAGGTTTAAGGCGCCCGGTGGGAAATTCTACCCCCCGTTATCATTTTCAGCACTTGCGTTTCGGCACTGGAGCGGATACCTGGATTTTTGTGTGCTGCGCCTATGTTTCACACACCGGCGGGAGACATTGTAACTAGAAAAACTTGCAAGACACTGGAAAATAAACAGCCCTTGACGAGTTTTTTATCGGTTCTTTTCGTTGGAAGGTCTTTCGGCTTGGAGTTTGTGAACTAATGGCGTTATTTCTTTGACAAGTGCTTGTAACAGCCTAGACTAAATAAGTGAAGTTTGAGTTTATCCGCCAACTCGCTTGGGCCTGTGAATCTACTATTATCGTGAAGACAGCTAAGGCAAATCATTTTTTTTAAGGGGCAATGACGTTACGTGTATCAACGAAACATAGTAAAGCGTAATAGCGTGATAACGTAAACTCCTAGTACTCTATCTCCTAGCCTAACCTCCGACCACCGTGAACTTTTTGTTTGTCCAAAAAAAGGCGGTCATTCATAACACCATGAATGGGGTTTACCTGCGGGGTGGTTCCACAAAATCTGTTTACCTAACCGGATGCAAACCGAATCGGCAGACCGTTATAGGATTGTGAGAAACTACCTTTTTTCCCAAGTTCATTCACGACATTTTTTTTCTATCAGGATATTAGGAACTCCGGTCTACTGAGCGATGGGAACCTTTTTTGGATACCGGCTAAATTGATACGTCAAAGGCTAATATGAGTCATTTTTTGACACAGTATTGAGTCAAATTTTGTGCTGCGGTTCTTTTTTATTAATTGACCGGTACTTTTTTGATCTCGTTTTTTGGATAATTGTGAGAACGGAGTAATTAACTGACTATGGAGTCAAAAGAAATTTCGAGTGAAAGTTATATTTCTTTTTAATATTACCTAATATGGAAGAACATCACAATCATCAACATAATTATTTTTTGCGATAGTAGGTTTACATAGGTTCATAGTTAAATAAAATTAGTCAAGCATATTCTGCCTAATATGCCTTTTATTCTAAACAATAAAAAGCAAATTAAAAAAGTTTGAAAGTAAAACAAATAAGGACTCAAATGAATCAAGATCCAATAAATTAGGGCGGTATCATAATATGTAAGATGTATTTTTTATTCTGTAATTCTATGCAAATGTATTCAGATTTAGTACGACAAAAAATCACGCTTGCACTGAGGTCAGCTACGACCACCTACGCGCTACACCGTAGACGCTACGAACTGAAACTTGTTTGGTTTTTCACCACTAAATCACGACGTATGTTAATGTCCTAATATACTACTATACCAGTCGGATAATTATTCAGAATTGATTGCACAAGATCTTCATAATTTTTTTTTTAATTAAGTTTAAGTAGCTTATTAATTTTATTGTTATTTCTAAAAAAAATATTGTTTACTGATAAGTGCTTAGTAAATACTTTTAGTATCTAAATATTTAACGGGATATATACCGTAGTAAGTAATTCATAATTCTTCTCGTTGTTCAAATTTTTCTGTAATTTACTCTGTACGTAACTATTTATGTACTTGTTAAACATTTTAATAATTTACTAATACCTTAACGGTAAGACCGCAACGGCCATTCCCACCCCGCGACCAGCAACCCCATCGCAACCAATTACTAACAAGCGAATTAATCATCGTACGAGATAAATCAGAAACGCGTGCCTCGTCGAACTATTTCGGTGTAGGCGTCGGTCGCGGGGCTCAGTCGAGCGGCGGCCGCCGACCTGCGCGTATCGCGTCTCGAACGGAACGGGTGCGAATCGCTCCGGCGATGGCGCGATGAGGACGTGCGGGCGCGCGGCGTTTTGCTGGGCCCTGCTCTCCGTCGCCGGGTGCGTCCTGGCCGCGCCGCGCCGCTACTGCGAGCGCGCCGACGTCGCGTGGCGCGCCTACCGCGCCCCCGCCGCCTTCGAGGCCCGAGTCCAGTCTCTAGCCAAAGACGCCGCCACCGTCCAGGTCCGCCGCGTCTACCACCGCCAGGGCCACTGGCCCCGCGAGGACGCCGTCATACGCCTCAAACTACCCCAAACCCCCTTGGAGTGCACCGGACGCTTTGAAGTGCCTTTGAAAAACCGACGGGATTATATCGTGTTCGCCGAGCGGCGAGGACACGCCGCCGTCGCCCTCGGACCCCCGCTCAGGAAGGACAAGAACCTGGTGCGGAGGGTCCGCGCGGTCTACAAGCCGGGCTACAGTGAGTGCTAGTGATAAGGGGCTGAGTGTACCGCCCGTGTGCATGTACCTTCGTCTATTTTAGACGGTTCAAAGAAAAACGCGCAGACGTTAATAACGTATAAATTACACATACACAATGTACACGAATAGAATTTAAGATGCCGATAAATTTTACTGTTAGCAAATATGCGATGGCAGGTGTATTGTGGAACGAGTAGCCATTATGAGTCCATTTTAGGCTCTGGAGCGAATAGCCGAGCTGGACGAGAGAGCGGTGCACGCGCTCGCTCGCTCATTTATGCACCCTTCGTAAACGGTCAGGTGGTCGAGGAAATGGTAATAGGAGCCTTTGTTAAAACTATTACTGGAAGCGATACCGACGGCAATTATGATCGCGTATCGTCTTCCTCAGAATCAGCGATCCGTTCTATAAGTCATTTGTCGTGTCCGTTATCGGTAAACAGGTGAAATGCTTCCCCTGCCCACGTCATATTGCGCAAGTCGCTTCATGTTTATTCAATATTCCTTCAAAGTAATTGTGCTAAATCTCTAAAATACACACATTAAAGTTCATCACTCGTCGTCTCAGGATATCTGTTAGTATTACCAAATAGCAATTTATATTTATGCTAACCACCTTTTAACTTCCGTGTCATTGCATGGGTCTTTAGACTACGCGAATGAATAAGTGGGAATTCATTCGCGTAGTTCTAAAGACCCATCAAATCCGTCTTACTAGAACAATCACAGAAAAGAGTGCCCAATAAATCTTGCAGCGGATACGAGCAAGTGCCAAAAAACAATGATTCAGAAACCGTCAAAATTGACGCGCCATCTCTAGACTTTAGGGGTGCCACAAAAAATTTGGCTAGCAAAAACAAGCTATTAAGCTTGTAATAATGTTGTTAATAATAATTTTTGAAGAATTTAGGAAACAAAACAGTGACTGTACATTTCTCTTATCAAAATGCCCGTGAATAGAATAGATTTATTATCAAAACACGCGTATTTCAAGTTATTGACCTTATTGATAATACTAACGTTGCATCTGAAAACAATAGGGAAAAAACTGAAAAATGTTTATAAAAATGTTGTTTTATCTATGATACAAAAGTGTACTGTCAAAGATAAAAATAACAGATAAAGACACACTTAGTAACCCGAATAAATAATCTTATTATCGAGAATATGCAGCAATAACAATTCTAGGAATTGTTGACCGAATCAATAACAGAGTCTAGACCATTTTATATTAATCATATTTTTTATTTATCTTTGAACTTTAAATTGTATGTTCACCTTACATTGAACAAACCACAGGACAGTAATATATGACCAATATAAACGGTAAACATAAAAATACCAACACAATTAATACCACAACTAAATTGCATCATTCATGTTTAAAATAAACAAACGAAAAGCACTAATTTCAACTCGATGTCGTCTAAAATTTGGAATAAAATAATTTAAAAGTATTTTAACAGTAATCAATCATTCTATGGCCCAGCAGCAAAATTTGCAAAATCTCGTTTTTTAACTTAGGTTTAGCTCTACAAAAATGCAAGTTTTTTTAAAATCTAGATATAATGTACTGACATTATCGAAAGTTCAAAACCTATGTTTGATTAAAAACGAGATTTTATAAACTTAGCAAGTGGACCTAAATTAGTTAATGCTTATACAGTAGCTATGAAAGAATCGACAACCATGGAAGATTAGACGAAAGGTGATCGAGCCCCGACAGGTCGGAACTGGAGCGTGCGATGACGTCACCCATTGACAGTGCCGAATGAACTTCAACTGGATCAGATGACCCTAATCACAAACTCTTACGTGAACTGCTGAAACTGTCCAATCATCCAATGAGATCGACTCGTTGGGATTATTTAGAGTCTGACGGCAATTATCGTGTCAATAGAACGGTAGGAAATGAAACAGAAGCCGGTACGAACCTAATACTTACGTAGTTACTGTCATGAAATTATAACATCCTATATTGTTGCTGAAAAATGTCGTTAGCCATTTCATAAAATCAACAACCATAATACTTATTCAAGGATTCAGCTGCTTATTATCCGTATTACTCTTATCTGACTATAACGTATTCATCACTGTGATATTCTAATCAAAGTATTATTCTATGTTTACACAAAATATTGGTAAACACAAAGATTTATCGCTATTGTTATCATCAATATTATCAACTAGGAAAGTATTTTGTATCTAATAACAATCGTTTAATTAAGATTTCATATACATCTTTGCTGCAAAAACTGTGCTGTGATATTCCAGGAAAAGAAAGTGAAAGAACATGGTGTACGCAGAAAACAAAGGAATTGCTATCAAATGTCCTATAAAGGACTTATGGTTTTTTAAGTGGGTGGTTCAGTGGCTCGTTGGTCGTCACCGTGTTAGTATTCTCATCGTCTCAAGCTAATTGCACAATTAACTCCATATTGGCCTCAACGTCCAGAGCGTTTGCTTCCATTTGTTTACGCTACGCTTCACTGTTAGCAAAATGTTTATCTTTCTGGATATCATCCGTCGTTTTTTTTCCTTTGTTAACGTTCGTTTTGCTTTCATTATAGCACTGTAAATCTGTCTCGCCGATTCGGTAGCTTACAGCATATCAAATCGGACTTCTGCTATTGAATTTTCAAATGTAATTCCTGGTAATAGGAGGGGTTTATGAGTTTTAGTGCGCTTTTTGATCTGTTCTCTAATGCGTATATCGCTGCTTTCGTTGTTTAATGTGACTGCTTGTTTGAAGATATCACTTACTCATTTCGTTGTTAAATTGTGAATAGTCTGGGCATTTTCTCAGTGATATTTTTCTCTGTGAATATTGTTTTTATTTGAATAGTTAAGTTAGTTATTGTTTAAACATGACAACTTATCTTTCTAACATTCTAATACTTTAAATCTTCGATAACCAATTTAATATCCTCAGTGCTGGGCCACAAGCAATACTTATACAAGTAATCCTTCCGAATCAAGAAGGAGCAGATATTATTTTAAGTTTCTAAAAAACTAAAAATTATATCGAGGAGTTCGATCATTTATTTTATTTATTTATTTATTATTAAGCATAATTAAACGGGTATAAACCCAATTACATAATTATCCGAAAATAAGTACATAATTACATTACAAAAACCAAAAAGACACAAAAGATAGCTAAATTCTATTACTTATACTTTTAGAATTATCAAAAAATATATCAATTTCTGGAAAAGTTACCAGGAGCGTGTTTAGTGCTTCATGCATACGACACAATGGTGATTGCGCGCGCGCCACCGTACGACACGGCGGAGGCGCGAACAACCGATGTCTACGACTTGAACGTATTCTTAAATAGTTTTCCGGAACATAAAAGCGACACAACTGTTCAACACATTCAGGTGAATCCATAGCACCCCGTAAGATCGCCACAGCAGTTGCGATATCATTGGATCATTGGATCATTGGATCGATCATAGAGAAATGTACTTAACTAATGCAATCGCAGACTTAAGATATTACTAATGAATTCGTGACCTTTAAATATTCAAAAAGCCACATAAACAGCCGTTACGGTGTGACTCCATTACTTCATCACGGTCTACCAACTTCTATCCTACTAATATATACGTACGTAGTATTATAAATTTAACGATCGATGTTGTTAAGATGTCCAGATAACCGACTAGCTACCTGGGTCCTTAGCCAAAGTAACAATTCAAAAACGATAACGAAGTTCGAAAAGAATTGAATGTATGGGATTGGCGGATTTTCATAAGAAGCGCTAAATCACGTGGTCTTACCGCAAGTTAATTGGCGAATATAGACAATAACGAATCGAACTATCGTTTCGCTACATAACGATGTTACTTTGTCTACGGGCCAAGTAACAATTCAAAAACGATAACGAAGTTCGAAAAGAATTGAATGTATGGGATTGGCGGATTTTCATAAGAAGCGAGTAACAATTCAAAAACGATAACGAAGTTCGAAAAGAATTGAATGTATGGGATTGGCGGATTTTCATAAGAAGCGCTAAATCACGTGGTCTTACCGCAAGTTAATTGGCGAATATAGACAATAACGAATCGAACTATCGTTTCGCTACATAACGATGTTACTTTGTCTACGGGCCACAGTAAAAAATTACCAACAAGTTTTAAAGGGTAAATTCAGCAATCACTTTGTTAAGGAGGATTGTAAAGGATCTTTATTGAAATTTTAAAAAACTTTTTACCCTAAAAAGATTCCTCTCTTACCCTATACAGGGTGCTAATAGTCTAATTTTAAAATCTATCGCAATCCCTTTCAATTCGTCATTTGAAAGATATTAACATATGATAACTTTTTAATTTTGCATTTTACAATGCTATTTTTATGTGATAAATATTAAATAAGAAAATATACTAGAAAAAAGCAACTAGTCTCATGTCGTCATTCCGTCAGACTATTAGCACCCTGTATAGGGTATCAGATATTAACATACTTCAGGTTGTCACTATTTGACATTTAATAGGGATTGTGATCGGGACGCGTTTTAAAAGAATTTGAATGAATGAAATTGAACTATCTAAGCAAAGTGACACACGTAAATATTTTTCAAATGTATGAAGAAGTGTCAAATGAAGTGTCATTTAAAACATAATTAGTTTCGAAAGGGATTACGACTATGTGTTACATAATTCCATAAATCACTATCACAATCACAATACCTTTGAAAGGGATTGTGATAGATTTTGAAACATGTAAACGATGTTTTTTGTGAACGACGGGGAGGCTCTTAGCCTTCATCAGTCCTGATGCTAAATGTTGATAGCCTTATCAAGAAGGAAGCGAGCCTCTCCCGGAATCCTCAATCACTGAGGAACTGCCAATGTTATATCTAACTGCTGGAACACGACAATGCTAAAAACATTGTTGTTATGACACGCCCGGCCGTGTTAAGCACGACCGCTGTGCAGAAAAGAAGATAAATGATAACTCACTATATGGTTAACAAATTTATTTTTAAAAAAAAGCTCGGGTGCTGAGTGTAACAGGTCTTGCTCAGAAGTTCAACTCCGCCACAAGTGAATTCTTAGATGGGACTCGAACCCACTATCAAAAAATGCTAAGGTAACCGCTTTGTTACGAAAGTAAAGAATGTACAAGAGGTCTGTACATGGACACTTTACCCTATTATTAAGGATACAGTTATTTAAAAGGACTAAAATCAGTATTTAGTCTACCAAACAAATTCAAGAAATAAATATTAAATATAGCTGTTTGAAAAGAATATGATTCGAGAACGCATCCTTCTTAGCGGTCTAAAAAGGTAACAATGCACTCAAATAATTTATTAAAAAAAAACTAAATATGTGAATTGCATTTGCTCCATCCACGTAATTATTAGCATCACGCTTCACTGTAAATGCAATTACATATAATGTAAATTACAAGAAATTAAAAGGGAATAATCGTTTCGCATTGGAGTATTTATCTGTAGTAAGTGGGTGAAGAAGTACGGAATATTAAAGTTATAAAAATATAATAGTTATACATAGAAAAATATGTAGATTATTTCTAAATACATATAAATAGTTAAATAAAAAGAAATTAGTTTTCGCAGTTTAATTGAATTGGCCAAAATACGAAACCTCAAGCCGTGAAGTTAGTAGTATCAAGGGTCAGTAATATTTTATGAATTAACTATATACCTACCAGCGTAATTTTTTTTTTAAATTAAAACAAAGTAAACAAACAAGTTAGAATGGTGAAGTCAACGGTTTGTTATTTAATTTAATTAAAAGTAAATACAAGATTAGGATTTAGGAGTTGTCAGTTTTTAGAACCGTTACAGTTATTACGTCAGACTTAGATTAGATGGTAGTTAGCCAGGCGGACTTACAACAAACCCTACCACGAACCAAGTTGATTATCACTATTTAGTGTTAGCATTATCAACTGATACACCATCAGTGGGTAAAATTTTACTAAGCCTTTTGTTACACCATATTATTCATAAAACTCGCGATGCGTTCCGTACTGTTACATTTAATGGTCATTTTGAACGCAGACGCCTTAAAATAGCGGTAGATGGTAGAACTCAAATAAGATTTAGATGTGTATGTCGCAATCTGGTGGGTTAATTACCTAGTTGCGAAGTGAATCCAGTCATTATGTGTCTGTAATGTAAGCAATGTATTATGGCTGTATTTGGGTTCGTTTAAGAGATATATTGTTCCGTTACTTATTTAGTTTACTCCTGTAAACTCTTTAGTAGAGAGAATTCTGATTGTTTTTTAATATTTTTCAGCATCTTCACTGATTAAAGATTAAAAACTTAGATACGATATTTACTTTTATAAGTTTGCATGTTCGTTACTCAATAACCCAAAAAGTTCATAGCTTGGATTAAAATATAGGACACTGTTGTTATCCTGATCATTTCAGAATGTCCATATGGATGAAGTCGCGAGTGAAAGCTAGTACTGCCCAAGTATTAGGAAGAAGCGCAGCCACATTATTTTCAGAAATGTTAATACTGATTCCATACAAACCATATGAGACAGAGCTGCTTTACGACAGCAACCTTAAAGCAGCTCTCTCTCATATGGTAATTTTCTAAATTGTAAATTTCAACATAATGCATGATACTTTATTTAGCTTTGAGTTGAGTTTCAGACGTTCTCAACTTCAAAAACTGACCAATGAGACAGATTCTGCTGCTGAGACAAAACAACAACTTTTTGTACGGATTAGTACTTAAAGGACATGTCCCAATATGGGCCACGTCTTACACCACCCCCAAAGATGGAGAAAATTTACTGTATCTAAGAAAAATACAATTACTTAATTTTATACAAGTAATGCACGGTTCTGTGGTTATATAATACAAAGACAAATCAATACTTCTTCTTTCTTAATTAATGGCGTGCTCGCGTTTAATACGCGAATTTTGACAATATCAAGTAAATATATTTTGTAATTTATAGAAATTGTACGGTAGATTGAGTTAAAAAATGGAGCCTCACAACACGTTATAACGAAAAGAACACGGGTGGAACTCCTACAAATCAATATTTTTTACTCAAAATAAGGCGTCAAATATGATAACTCAACTGTCAGTGTCACAGTCTTTGAGTTCTACTCTGTGTTCGACTTGGTAATTCTATTGACTGACAGTGACAAAATGACATCTACGGCCATGATGTATTTTTGAAGTTTTTTGCATTATATTTTTGTTCCTTCCAGAAAACAACGCGATTTTAAAGAAATTGAATGATAAGAAACTGTTTATCGTGTTTTTATTATCTTTTGGTATACTGTACACAGACGTGGCCCAGACTTCATACATTTTTGGTCATCACCTTGAAAAATTATGTGGCTACGCCTAGAATAATAGGGAATTTTTGTGACACCTTGTATATCAATAAATAGGTATCCCCAAATGATTGAGCCCGATAGGTAGAATGATCCACGTGGCTCGATGACAATGGCGACCCGATGGACCATCGGCCTTGCGATTAGAGCGAACATCCGCACCCACCCAGACTCAATTCGATTCCCGACTCAGGGTTGTCAACCTATAGCAAAAAGTACCAGTTTTAGGACAAACTTTTTAGTACTTTAGATAAGATATTATTCCCTGGTAACGTATTATACTGCTCTATAATTTGGACAAGTAATCTTAAAATTACTTGCTGAAATCGAAAGAAAAAATATCAAATTGTCATAGTTATGCTCTTTAATCAACACTGTTATTCAGTGCCTAGTTAGTTATTTCGGGTGCATATCAAATTATTTCAATTAAAAGTTTTTTTTTGTAATTTTATAGCTAAAGATATCGAAACGTTCGGAATACAAAATAACCAATAGAAAATGCAAAACTAAATGTTTTAATAAAAATAGCGGTTTAATAAAAAAAGCGGTAAAACCTACTCAAAGAACAGTGCGCGGAGACGCTTACAAAAAATTCCAAACAGTGACAAGCGACTTGTATATTAGCAAAACTTTTCTTAGTTATTTAAATATTACTAAAACTTGCAACCTGACAATTTTATGGTCGGATTCTGAATTGAGTTGAAGAACGTTTGGGACGTTTTAATTTGAAAATTTTGTTATAACTTTTTTAATTTCGCATTTACAATGTTATTTTCATGCAATAAATATAAATAAAAAAATATACCAGTAAAAAAACCTCATGTCTCTGTAGCATAATTGGTAACGCAGTGGTGTTTTTCTGGTATATTTTATTTTTATATTGAAATTAGGCCATTAGGCTTCTGGCATTATTAGAATTAGCGCAGTTGCATGCAACAAATACAAACATTCTAAAAAACCCGTTTTTGACCATGAAAGATTAAAATGTTATTTAATTAAGCTTCTGGACAACAAAAAGAGCATTCTGTCCATCGACAGCCCTACCACCGATCCACTAATTGTTCCTATTTGTCAATGCGTTTGATACGGCCGCGGCCGGCAGCTGGCGTCGCCGTAGCCACTAATTTCGTTAAATTGATCTGCGACAACCTATCGACACATTTGCACCTTTGACGGCTGAATACAATGGATACGTCAAAACAATTTGTCAAATAGAAGCTTATTATGATGGAGGCAACTCCAAGGGATCGTTTTCTCTATTCCGTTAAGTAAATGTGCAAACTTTTAAGATTAAAGTGTCTGTGATTTTGTAACGTTTCTGTAATTTTCGCCATCGATTCATTTTCTTTATGAGCAGAGTCGTTCAGACTGGTATATACGTCGACTACAAAAGCTTTATAAGTATTTCGCGTTTCAACCTAAGTTTGAAATCTTTTGAAATAGACTCTTTTCGCTTTGCATCGCTCTAACCGATTTAAACTTACAATCTTTTTCGTCTTGATCATTCCGAAAATATACTATAGGAACTCCATCTGTCTGTAACAATTGGTCTAAAAATTATTGAATGATGAATGTCTTACTTACTACCATTTAAAATCCTGAGTTTCAGAAATCAAAAGTTTAACACTAGACGTAGCCAATAAAAGGCTCAAACTAATATCAAAACATATCAATGATCAAATAAAACATACCTACCTTTTTTATCATCCATTTGAAAGATTATAAATGTCCTATTGATGGCTATCAAATGAAATAACTTCTGAGTCATACCACTCATCGCGAAGTAGCCAGTTTACGCACACCGAACTACAGAGTCGGCGCCCGCGCACTAAATCCTGTGTGAAGAATTTTTATATGTCACATTATGTCGTCTAGGTATTTTTGTGGTTCCCAATTAGACTGCTCGTCTCGGATGGAAGATACGTAACCGATTCTAGTTGATGTTTATACTGTTTTTCTAAATGTGTTATTTTTTAACCGACTTCAGAAAAAGGAGGAGGTTGTTGATCCGTCACTTTTAATGTTATTAAAATAATTAATAAATACATAAAAACAATTTTTACACTCACACAAATAAACCTAGTCCCAAAGTAAGCGTTGTAAGGCTTGTGTTATGGAATCCTAGGGTAACAGATATAAATACATACAATTATACACATATAAGTATTCATGTGTAGAAATATATAATAAACATCCATAACTCAGGTACAAATGCTTGTATTCATCATACAAACATTTCCGGATTCGAACCCAGGACCTCAGAGTAGGCGACACTTTGAAACCGGTGTACGTATCATTCTACCACAGAGGTCGTCACGGTTATTACAGCAGGGTTGTTTCGAAGTAGATCCCTTATTTTTATTTAAATCTTTCTAACAGATAGAAAATAAAAACTAGACTTCGATACGGTGAAAGAAAATTTAAAATGTTTCTATTGAAATATGTGTCACTTAAGTTAATGACGATCAAAGATAATTAACAATTTTATACTTATGATAAAATTTAAATAGAAAAATATTGGAAAAAGTCAACTCGGCCACAAGTGAATTCTCAGATGGGAATCGAACCCACGACCTTTGGAAATCCGGTCCAATGCTCTAACTACAGAGACTTGTTTAGTCAGTGGTTAGAGTATTGGACCGGATTTCCAAAGGTCGTGGGTTCGAGTCCCATCTGAGAATTCACTTGTGGCCGAGTTGACTTTTTCCAATATTTTTCTATTTAAAATATATCTATAAAAATAGCATTAAAAAAATGCAAAAAATCAAAAATCATAACAATTTTATGTTTGGGAATAAGAAAGATTATTAATTAGTACGATGCTATGGTGTACGTAAAGTAAAACAATGAGATGTTTAAGTACTTAAGAAATGAGAAAACGTGGCTAATGAAGTAAAATGCATGTGTAAGATGTTAATGCACGTGAATGTAACAGTATGTACTTTAAAACTCCAAGTTTTCCTACTTTAATGTATGTTATTAATTATTAACTTACCACTTTTAAAAAGATATACCTATTTTAGGTATAACAATTTTCAACAATCACTCTGTCAGAGTTTGCAACAAGTTAAGATTCTTAGCATGTTGTTTTCCATTATATATATCCAATATCCGAGGACTACAGCCTTTTTCATCATACACCCATTTCGAGACGAGCTAAAGTTTATGCACTATAGTCTACATAAATTGCAACAATTTAGTTCCTGGACAGTTTCCCACCCCGATATCGGTGTTAAGACAGCAAATAGCCAAAGCCAGTATCTCCCCTTTAAACTATTTCATTATAGCGAGCGTTAAGCGCAATCGAGATTGAAGCTTCGCGACTTTTATACTTATAATATATATATATATTATAAGTGCAATCGTTCGCCAAATTATATGCATAACATGTCGAGCCTCTTTACGCTTAACTTCGCTCTTAGAGGGAGGGTACTGGTCTGATCGATAGTGCAGTGGGTCTATTTCCTTGAGATTATTTATGGACGATGACACACGCAACGCGCCCGACCTGCACAAACAAACAGCAAGATTCATCAATTTTATAAGCAGATATTTTATGTACATTAGGAATAAAACGTATCCCAGTATACTTCCCTGTGAAATGGAAATTTGCAGTATAACAACCTGTCTCATGGCGGCATGAGACAGTACATTTTCTAGTATACATTCTTGTTTATTATTTATCACATAAAAATAGCATTGTAAAATTCAAAATTTAATAGTTATAACGAACTATCATGTCTCAAAAAGCTAAAGTACAAATCTCCATCCCACGGGGAAGTATACTGGGATACGTTTTATTCATAATTTATATAAACTATCTGCCTAATAAAATTTATATATCTTGCTTTTCTCTGATATATTTTCTTGTTTAATATTTATCACATTATGGTTATTTTTTGATAAGAGCTAAATAAAACACTCAGTTGTGTTACTGCTTTTACTTATGCACTGTGGCGTCAAGTCATTACGAGCTGCGGTAGGCCGGGCATTAGGGCCCACACGCGGCTGTAATCAAACCTGGCACTTTTTCTGGACTTCCACTTCCGTGCTGCTGCTGTTTAACCTACGTATGTATTGGGGAAGCTTTGACATACTATATGTGTGGATGTCATAATGAACTTTAAACAACGTTGTAACTTATTATTGTTAGATTGATAGCAAAGTAAATTGAAGAGATAAGCTCTACGTAGTCAATTTGCTAAATCAGATAATTGTTATTCATCACCATTCTTGTAGTTAGTGTTTTAAATTTTTATGTATGTTTAATATACAATAATCCGCTGTGGCAACATGACATGTGTTAATCGGGGAACTTCCCGGTCGACTAGTAGAGTTTTTTTAGAAACGTTTTCTCTGAAGGTACCAAGGTTAAAGAAATAATTTATTATTTTAACTAGCTTCCCGCCCGCGGCTTCGCCCGCGTGGACTACACGACTTATGCTATTGTGGGTTATCCATAAGAGATAAACATATACCACCGCGGAGTTTTCTGTAGATCTTTTCCAGGTGTACAAATACTTAGTACATTATTTTGATAAATCTCGTAGGGTTCAGCCTGCGTTTGCAATGTAAGCGGAAAAAATGTAATCAATTACGACATCACATTAGAAACCTCAAAAATTACAGTATTTCTCTACTCTATATTGAAGGTAGGTAATTATACATATAAACCTTCCTCTTGAATCACTCTATCTATTAGAAAAAACCGCATCAAAATCCGTTGCGTAGTTTTAAAGATCTAAGCATACATAGGGACAGACAGCGGGAAGCGACTTTGCTTTATACTATGTAGTGATGAAATACCTGGTCTATTATTTGTGATAAAAACGTATATAACTTTTTTAAATAAAGCTCCTTAAAAAAATCTACTGGTCACCTGGGAAGCTCCTCAACTGTACCGTACCTACTTTGTAAGTCTAAGAGGACAAAATAATTTTTTTATAGTCCTGTATCGACGTCATCAGTCTGCTACTTGTTATTGAGTAACAGGCACCCGCGACTTGGCCCGCGTTTTTTTAATTTCAATATTTTTTATGCAATGCAAGCCGTCAAATCAACATCATTCGCCAACTCTAATCCCAAATGGATACATGCAGAGTAACTTATAAATAAATTCATAAGCTCATTGAGCAAATAATTAATATAAAAATATACAAGTCAAAATTAGTAATGTGCGAACATACTCATTTATTCCCTTAAAACACTCAGACCTTTTTGTACTAACAAGAGATAAATAGTTTTTACATTTCACAGGCACCATGTAACATAACCCTGTTCGCACTTGTCTTTAATAGGTTAAACACGCTATTTGGAGCCAATCCAAATGTTCTCAACTCAATTAACGACTTTACCTTCGAACACTTTATAACTATTGCAAAAACGATAAAGAAATGAGGCACATTAAAGAGGTTACGATAATACGCTAAAGTTAGAAGAAGCAATTGATGTGGACTGAATTGGAAAATTAGGAATAACGTGTGCCGAAAAAGGAGTTTTGAATCTAATCTAGTCTGTGTTGACCCAGATCAACGCATCAGCGCAGGCGATGTCGATGATTCGAATGAATTTGAATTTCAAAATTCAATTAAATTTAGAATATTATAGTGAATTAGTGAAGCTCCAACTATTTTAAAACATAACGTGTTAAAAATATTATTTGGTTTGTAGCTCCTTGCTTTTCTTACTCGAAAAATAAGTAAGAGTGATAAATATGTGCTTACTTTATATATATTATATATTTATTTATTGCACAATCACATAGAGTAAACAGATGTTATAATTTATAGAAGTACAGGTGATACCCTGTAAGGGCATTTAAGTAACTTAAGATTTAATTTAATAACATAATTACATAAATCCATAAAATAATAATTAATTGCACAACATTAAATTAATATTTCAATACAATTTCATTAAGCTGTTTATTATTTATATTTATGGTTTAAGCTGATTATTTTGAAGGCATTTTTTCTTTCAATTGGGGTAATCAAAACTAAACTAAATCCCGTCAGTCATCCCGTGACCACGGCAGCTGTAAAGGTGCCGAAACGTCGGGAAAATCAAAAAACCCTAAAAAACCTAAAAATACGGACAATTACAACTTAGTTCGTGGAAATATAGCGCGTTTGATATCCGTAAAAGTTGTTCTATTTCAATAAACTAAATCAGTTAATAATAATTACACAAAATATTTTGAGTTTCATGCGTCAAAAAGTCTTATGTATTTCCAAAAAAATTAAGCGTAAGCACTTCTTAAGTTTCGTTGCGCACTCATAATTGAAATAAAACAACTTTTGCGGACTATTTAGTGCGATTTATTTACCATAAAATATATATTTGGTATAATTTTCGGTTTATTTGCGGTTTTTTATAAGTTTCCCTGTTCACGGGTTGACTAGCTATTTAACATAAGTTGTTTTATTTTAAATTAAGCGTAACAAAACTAAGTGTAAAAAAACTTATCTGATAAAAATCAGGAGCCGTACCGCGCACGTGTCGTCGGCATCGACATCGACTTCATTTGACAGATGGATGTGACATATTGCTTTTAGTCTCTGGTAAGTTTGCATTTGTGTCAAAAAGAAGCAGCAATGTGTCACATCCATCTGTCAAATGAAGCCGATATCGATGCTGACGCCACTTGCGTCGTAATGCCCTTGGACTCTGTTCTTACTTAGTTAGGTTAAAAAAAAAAAACATTCGTCCTTTTTTACAACAAAAAACCATAAGCATTTTAAATGTAACCTTCAGCTTTCTCCACTAATTGGCGCACTCTATTTTTCCCTCGTAAATTTAATGAACGCAAATGATAACCCGCGTTGCGTAAGCGCACGTCGACTGAGCTTCGGGCGAATTTCGCCAAATTGTACCATGTGCAAATGTCGAGGGCGCCGCGCCTTCAAGGCATGAGCTTAAAGCGGGTAATCTCTATTTTATATTTTGATGGAATGAAAATGCATTAATGTTATACTAGAAAACAAACTGTGCATTAGTAACGTTACCCACAAAAAAATGAAAAAAGAGCGTGTCAATAGTGAAATAAGTGGTACAATTTTACTGAGAAACTTTCTATTTATTTGCTTTTTAGAAGATTTTATGTGACACTTTAACATGTCGAAATTACTAACATAAGTACTTAAGATTTTTTAACTTTTGCATTTTTCAATGCTATTTTTGATAAATTTTTGCTTGTTGTTTACCGAGTTGACTTTTAAATAAGTACTTAAGATATTTAATTGTTTTTTAAGATTCTTAGGAACATGCCCCTAAGGGAATATCATTTTTAAGGTTATTTAAAGAAATATGACCGTTATGCCATTATGTATTTTATTTATATAAAATTAATAAATGCTTGTAGCAAAATGATTAAATAATTATAAAAAATGGATTCCTCTATCAAAGCAATTCTAAATACAATTGAATAATAATAATAATAAAATGTTTCAAAATCGCTACCGCTCCCAACTTGCGTAAGATCAAAGAGCGGCATACGTATGACATTTAGAATTAATTGCAAGGCGCGAAACGAGTGAAAATGTCCGACGTTTAATATAAAGAAAGCGCCGGTATCTGCCACCGGGGAAAATGAACTCACGCCATTTTGTTACCGATACTTGACATGATTCGCATTTATCTAATACCCTGCGTCTTTCTTCAAGAGCCCATCTTAAGCTTATAGCGATACGACTGAAGCGAGATCAACCAGTTTTGCAGATTGGGCGAAAAGACCTCGAAATCACTTCTTAGTAAATAACTATGAACGATTAAGGAGAAATGAAGCTACAAGATGCTAAATATTATTGGTGTCGACTAATTAAACCAATTTTAATTTTTTTTTTTTTACACCAATTATCTAGCCCAAAGTATTATGAAGAACTTGTGTTATGGATACTAGATAACGGATAACTATACTTATATACTTTTTTTTTGTAAATACATACATAATATACATATTAAACACCCAGACCAAGACAAATAGACATGCACACAAATATTTGTCTTGTCCGGGGATCGAACCCGGGACCTCTGGCGCAGAAGGTGGGGTTAGTACCCCTGCGCCAAACAGGTCGTCAATAGTACCTATATGTAAATATACTTTTGAAAATTGGTTTAATTCAAGATTATTCTCAAATGGGGTAACGGGTAAATCCATTCGTATTTTTATGGGTCTTTAAAAGAAAAGGGGTCGTCAAGGCAAAATCATAAAATCGTGTTTCTGAAACTTTACAAATCTAGATAAAGGTATGAAAAAATATATATATCTTATTACCAGATTTGTAACATAACTAAACGTCGAATTGAGAACCTCCTCCTTTTTTGAAGTCGGTTAAAAAGTCCTTACTTTTCCGTATAGCGTCTTAAACTAAAAGTCTTAGACGAATTAACCACCTAAAAGTTCATAAAGTGACGATAGCATGGTTGCGAATAATAACGACGAATCACGATTTGCGTAAATATTTGTCAAATTTAAAGACAGGTCCAAAGAAACAAAATGGACTAGAAAAGGTTAAGATGTATGACTGATTAACTAAGCTAGATTTCAATAAATTAGACATCATATTCCCCACAAATCTATAATGGCATGTCTGTGTAACTATACTTGTCTAGCTGACATACTTATATTGCTTATAACTTTTTAATTTCGCATTTTACAATGCTATTTTTATGTGATAAATATTAAACAAGAAAATATACTAGAAAGCTTTTTTCTAGTATATTGTCTCATGTCCCGTCACATCCCGTCAGGGCGACATGAGACAAGTTGCTTTTTTCTGGTATATTTTTTTGTATTTATCATACTTATATTGCGTTCTCACATCCCTATTTTTTGTGTAATTAGACAATTTTCCTTTAGAAACATAAAGACAAATCCAAAGAAAAAAAAGAACTAAAACTGACTGACGTACAGTTTAACCTCATTAACTAGATAGCTATTAACTAGTAATCATATTCCTGACACGTCGTGAGTATCATGGCGCCGCACCACTTCTATCTTCAGCCTTATCAATACTTAATTCAATACCATTTATGCAGTCTGGGCTGTTACAATCACTTGTGATTGTGAATGACAAAGATGCGATTAAAATCAGAATATTCATAACTTCAATATCATTGATGACCAATAGATTTTAATGTAATTAAAGGATTATTAAGTTCATCAAGAAGATAAAGTAATCGTAATGAAGGAAAAGACAGGCATTCAAGTTTTCTAACGCTCGAAAATTAATGTCACCTTTATTCCATCTGTGTAAGCTGATGCATCCTCCTTGCACATTACAATGGACACGAGACTAGCAAATACTCATCATCATGTAGCACATCGGTATTTTTTTTTATGAACGACACGGGAAGACTCTTAGCCTTCATAGTACCTGATGTTAAGTATTGATAAGGCTGAAGATGGAGACGAGCCTCTCCCGGAATCCCAAGCGAAATCCTTAATCACTGAGGAACTGGCTATCTTATTTCTAACTGCCGGAACACAACAATGCTGAAAACATTGTTGTTATGGCGTCAGACTTAGATAAGATGGTGGTAGCTAGCCAGGCGGATTTACAACAAGTCCTGCCACCAACCAAACCGAATACAATATGTACCCCCGCTGGGAATCGAACCTGGGACCCCTGGGTCTGATACCGGTGGTTGTACCACTAGACCACAGAGGCGGTTAAGTGACACTACGTATGTGGAATAATGGAGAGATGTGCTATGTAGGGAAAAAGCGTCAATAAACTTGAAATTAGTCCAATTTTTAACTCCTGACGCAGAGCAAAGAGGGGTGTTATAAGTTTAAAGCCTATGTCTGTCTGTCTGTCTGTCTGTTTGTATGTATATTCGTAGAGCCTAAACGAATCAAGCGACTTTAATGCGGTTTTTTTTAATTGAAAGCTAAATTAATCGAGATAATTCTTAGCCACGTTTGATGAAAATCCAACTGGCCATTTATGAAGATGGTCAACTGCCCGCCGAAACAGTAAAAGATACAAAGGTAGTGCTTTGACTACAATAATGTACACCCTGGGCAAATTTAGGTGCAGCAAAAAAAAACAAAATGGCGGCAAAATTTTTTTTGTCTTTCTGTACATAAATATTCATAGTGCCTAAACGAATTAAGCGATTTCGATGCGGTTTTTTTTTAATTTTGTGTGTAATTTAAAAAGGATGAAATAAATTTTAAATTTTAAATTTCCCCCGACCGAGAGAGAAATTTAATTTTTTTGTTTTTTTTGTGTCGGGGGGTTTTTCAAATATTTTTTTTTTTTTGTTTACCTTATGTATGTATATTAATTTATAAATTTTGACGTGCCGTATATCATTGATAATTACGTTTTGTAGGTATAAATGCTTGAAAATGCAATTCATTTATTCGATTAATTTTTTTAGTCTATAATTTTTTATTGGTTATTGTATTATTCTTTCTATAGGAGCCCGTGGTGCAATAGTTCGCGCACTCGGCCTGCGATTGTTGAGGTTAAGCAACTTTCGAAATGGTCGGTCACGGGATGGATGACCAAAAATTTACTATCTCGAGCTTCCCCGTGCTTTGGAAGGCACGTTAATCCGTTGGTCCCGGCTGCATTTGCAGTCGTTAAAGCACCGCCAATCCATAGTGGATAAAGTCCCGTTCTCCTTATCCATCCATAAGGAAGGAATAATATGTGTGCCCCAGCAGTGGGGACATTAAAAAGTATTGATGATGATGACGAGTATTGTATTTTTACTCACTGTATTCAATTGATTTTATCTGGTTTAAATATCTGTTATCTTTTCTCGTGATAACCCTTGAGTTATTGTATGTACTTACTAACATACTGATCACGCCTTTCATCATTATAAATTTTATATTTTGGCAATATTTTATACCTTTCTGTAGAAAAAATAGTAATCACTTTCCGAAGACTATATTTCCCCATGAAAGTAGAAGATTTATATAGAACGCCATGTACTACAGATTTTAGTATACTGAGTCATCATTGATCACTCCTTCGATATGGTCAACTAAATAGTAATTTTCTTGAGAATAATCACAAAAAAAGGTTTTATAAGCTTAAATGCTTTATAAGGTTTTATAAGTTTTTAATGTAAGAAAAATCGTAAAAGGTCTTAGTGATAGACGATGATAAGTTTATCTGAAAACTGGATAAAAAAACTCGTGAACTAAATCAAAAGTCAGAAAGTAAAATAAGTATCAAGCAGTAGCAAAATCATATTAACTGCTCATAAAGAATTATAATTCAAATAAAATATCTATTTTATCTACCTTATCCTAGTGCTAAACTACAATATACTAAACTACTGAAAAATTAAAGTTAGCCCAAAGCTGCCAACAAACAAGCACATTTACGAATGAAAATGATTGTTATTTTTTTTTGTTTTCACCTACACAAAGTATTCCGGTGCTGTGTATTGACAGCCTAAGCATACAAGTGTCACCACTCCCTTACATGCCTGGGATGTCGTAAGAGTCGGCTAAGAGGCTCGACGCATCGAACACCTCTACCAACCCGTCTGGCCAGCGTGGTAGAAGTAGGCTAGCCTCCTATGAACGCCACAATAGGCGTAAGCTAGGAGAGACTTATGTCCAGCAGTGGACTTCCACAGGCTGAAGACGACGATACAAAGTATTACATAAAGATATGACAGTTTACAGAAATGTCAAAATCAATTAACAGGCTCTTTTCATTATATTCATTTCGTTCATCAAGTCACAATTTTAACATAGATTTGACATTTGTTTCCTGTAATAATAATATAACAAAAACAAAACGTCAATCTTCTATATATAAGGCCCGTGTTATCCATTCTAATGTTCCCTGAGTATAACACCAACAGCCTTCACTAATAGCTTCAAAAATCACAAAAAAAAGGAAGACGGCCGGAAAAATATAATTATTTTTTTAAATTGACCTTATCAAGGTCAAAGGTCAGAAAAACTTTTTTACATGATCCGATTTTCCTTAGTAAAATCGGTCAAACATAAGCACTTATCGACGGATAATTCAAATCTTGCACACGTGCGTAGCACGCGCTTAAGTTTAGTTGGTTAATAGGCTGAAACTGTGATAATTTCTCTACAAATTTAGTCGATTTCATATATCTTTCTCAATTAAATCTATTCTAAAACAGGTTTAAATAATCAGGGTGATTCCTTATAGTATAATCGAAGAATTTCCCGGTGGATCAGCAGAGCTATTTAAGGAAGCGTTATTTCAAAAACTATTAGATATAGAAAACGTTTAAAGGAAATTAATGAGTAAATATTTCATTATAATCATAAATTATTCCTTTAATCTTATTACTTTTCGCTAAAACGTTTTGTAAAAAAAGTCACAGGTCGACCGGGAAGTTTCTCGATTGCAGGTACTAGAAGAAAAGAAAAAACACCCTATGGCTTACTGCTATCTCTTAGGGCAGTATTGTTTCAATCATTACCAATGGTATTTCCTACCACGACCCTCTTAAAATAAGTTTATTTTCTGACAGAAGTTTTGTGCCTTAAAAGTGTGAAGTGTGTCAAATTTGGCAACTTCAATGTACTCATTGACAGGAAAAAGAGTATAGAAGTATAATATGGAACAGAGATAGTGTGATACTGTCTTTAGAAACTTACATTATACAAATAATATCATATGTATTTCAACATCGATATTTTTATACTTATGGTAAATTTTAAATAGAAAAATAATGGAAAAAATTAACTCGGCCACAAGTGAATTCTCAGACGGGAATCGAACCCGCGACCTTTGGAAATCCGGTCCAATGCTCAATTTCCAAAGGTCGCGGGTAATAGCATTGAAAAATGCAAAAAATACAAAATCATAAATCGATATTTTTCTTGCGAATGTTCAGTAGCTGCCTAGTTAAGCACGCCATTACAAAGTATCATCGAGTGTATTTAGGTTCGTTTTTTTTCAGGTATTTCATATCCATAGATATATCTCAATGGACAGGAATAACAATTCGAAGAGTATTAAAAACAAAACGTACTTTAAGACAGTATAGATTCTAAAAGATGACAGTAGGCCCCTAAATGTCTCCTAAATGCATAATATTGAATCTGGAATGAATTTGGAAGTGCGTTTCGCTAACTTGCGTTATAGCGTCGTCCTAACTTTATAATTATAACATCGTTACGTAACTCTGAAGTGGTTCGAACTGAAATATTATTTTAGGAGTTCAGAGGCTGAACGAACCGGCGTCCGTACTGACCGACAATCGACCTTGTATTTTACCTGTTAAAGTTTCTTTTGCTATGATGTTTAGTGACGTTTGTGTCCTTTTGGTTTTTTTGGAGCGTCATGTGTCGCATATCACTCGGCGAGCTTCCTTTTACAATAATAAATAAAAAGCCCACAACACCACCGGTTTTATACTGAAATCAAAAATATATGACATTCTGCTTTAGCGGCGTGCGTAGAGGATTATGTTTCCTACAAATTGGTGTCATGGTGGTTGGACAAGGAGATGAGGAAGTTTTCTTTTATACAGTTAAGGATTACCATAATTGAGTAATTAATGTTCGTATATATAAATAGAATCTAATAGTGTTTTTAATCGATTGTTTTGCTGTAAGTTCCCTATGAAATAATCGTTAATCGTATATCCTAATCATAACTAATAATATCGATGCAAAAGTGTTTGTTTGTCCTTCCTTGACGCCCTAAAGCAACTAATCCACTTGATTTTTGTACACAGATTTAGTTGAAAGGACGAAGAAAAACATAGACTTCTTTTTATCCAGATATTTCCATGGGATCGGGTACCACGAGGGTGGAACCGCGGGCGGAAGCTAATTATAAAATACTTTTAATTATCAAAGTCAAAGTAAAAGTCAAAGTCAAAGTCAAAGTCAAAGTCCATGTCAAAGTCAAAGTCAATATCATTTATTCAGTCTAGGCTGTTACAAGCACTTATGAACGTCAAAGAAGCTACGCCATTGGTTCACAAACCCTACGGCGGGAGACCTTGTAACGAGAAGAACCGGCAAGAAACTAGTCAAGGGCTGTTTTTTTCTCCCTGAAATCACCTGGCTGACTAACTCTTTATGTAGCTCAAATCACTATAGATCTTTGTGAAATTTAACAAACAGTGAGTTGAAATAAAACAACTTTTACGGATATCAAACGCGCTATATTTCATGAACAAAATTTTAATTGTGGTCACGGGACGACCACGGCAGCTGGAAAGGTGCCGAAACGTCGGGAAAATCAAAAAACCCCTAAAAACCCAAAAATACGGACAATTACAACTTAGCTCGTGAGATAAAGTGCGTTTGATATTCGTAAAAGTCGTTTTATTTCAATAAACAGTGCGCGCCAAAACATAAGACGTACGTAAACAGTGAGTTCTTAAATTGAGGTCAGCGTTTTTAAAGAGAGCGTTTTGAAAAAGTGAAAAAAATAAATAAAGATAATTAATGTTTTTAACTTGGATGTCGTCATATTAATGTCGTCTTGAGTTTGATTCCCATAGAACTCAAATATATGATCGTCGTAGTCGTCGATCGTAGAAAGGTACCCAATAATACAAACTCTGCTTAGTTTGGAATTAAATACTGTTCTGTTTCTGCTATGTCCAAAAAAGTTTATTTTACTTTCGGACTAGGCCGAAAACCAGTCAAAACCAATTCGTGTGCTACTATTTCCTCGCGTGTCAGCATCCGCATTCCCGTAGATATAATGATAACAGCATCGACGATAAATTAATCAATCCAGGCAGGTCCTCATTAAAGGCCTAAGACGTCATTTGCGCCTTTTAAGATGGACCACAGAGTAGGTTATTTTAGTAGGTCCAGTCTGTTCCATAGATTTTCAAAAGCCGATACTGAATCGGACTTGAATCACGTAAAACGAAACGTTTTTAAGATGTCGGTTCAGTACACTTGCTTTAGTAATTTGTAAATAATTTAAAAAAAATGCTACGATTATTTAAAAAAAACTGTACTATTATTTATTAGTATTTACTATTATTTATTATTTGCTTCCACATATGTAACTGTAATAACAACACTGAATCCGTGCCTATTAATTTAATAATAAATTAATAATTAAATGGATTTTACTATTTAAAAAAAGTTGTTTTAGTACGTATAACTAAAAGTATTTTCCCATCCATCCATAGAGGCGTTTTCCTGTAACTTCGTTTCACAACATATTGAAGTGAAAACTTCTTTAGCGGCGTTGAGCACTTTTTCTGTAATGGGTATAAAATCTTAAACTCGCGTCAGGACACGTGACCTGATCGAAAAAGCGTAGGACGGATGGAGAATGTTGAGGTGACAGGTTGACTATGGTCTCGGTTGCTTAGCGACAGACTGTTGATAATGTCTTTTACTTGTCTCTTGTTTTATTGTCAATATATATTTTTCGATTCTCTATAATAACTAATGTTTTCTTATATCTTATTACCTAACTTAACGTTCACTTTAATATGGTTTGTCATGTTTGTGTACGATAGCGCAATAAATGAATATTGTATTCTACCACATAAATGATAGTACTTTTATACTGATAAAGCAATTGGTGCAAAATTATTCCCTAACCATTCCAAAATATCAAACATGCTCAACGTTAATAATCAAGTTTTCACTTCTGCCGGCACTCCCGGAGTGCAACCCGTCTTTTTTATTTCGTAAAGAAGAATATAACAAAATACCAGACCTTGGACTTATCGTCCCCAGTCTGTGTACCAGACCAGGTCGTAACGGGCCCACTAGTATGTAGGTATGGCAAGTGGAGGGTAAAAAGCGCCCAGCTCCATATTAGACGTAACGATTATTATTGGCGGGCCGCGGGCCCAATGCGGGCGCGCGTGTGTTCGTCCACTAGACAGTCGGTTTTGATGTACTGCGATTCGGGGAATCAAGTGTGGACTGTGGTTGGTTGGGGACTAATCATTTAGCAAATTGACAATCACAGTCTTTTTTCACGAAGATAAAAAATTATAAATAAATCTTTCTTCTTATTCTCAGCCACATAACACCCACTGCTGGGTATAGGCCTCCCCCAAAAGGGGGGGGGGGGGGTTTGCAATAATCGCCACGCTTGGCAGGCAGGTTGGCGATCGCAGTATGACCAAGTATGTAGGAGACGCTGCTGCCCGTCTCCTGAAGGCTGAGTCCCTTAGTCGCCTTTTACGACACCCACGGGATGAGAAGGGGTAGTGCTATTCTAAGCCGACACTACACATCTGATCGGATTCACTCAATACACGTTCGATTTTTGCATCCGACTTTTTCTAAACGAAGAGTAACATAATATGCGCTAGAGAGTCAAAAAGGCAAATCGGAAGGACAATCGGACGTTTATTTCGTTTCTGTACAGAAGTATGCATACAGCAGCCTTCAGACAATTGGATAAGACAATAAAATCGTAAACGAGCATTCTTTCCGACTTGAACATCCGATCCGACTATCGGTTCGGATGTGTATTGCGTATGCAAACAAATGTATGGCACGAGCGCCTTCCGTTTGTCTGGTCAGACTATCGGATCGACTATCGGATAGAAAAATCTGACGTGTATTCCCAGCCTAAGACACCTTGAAACGTGGTGAGAATGAGAATGAGATGGGTAAAAAATGTTAAAGTCACTTCAGGAAATGTGACCCTGATCGAAAATTTGTAAGACCATTTACCGTTGACCTATTTCAAATGACATAAAGTCTCACACTTGAAAGATATTAGTTAATAACAACCATTATATAAATATCTCTTATTACTACTAAGTTTCATATTGATGCCTGGTCAGTTTTAATGGATTTACCTGCCAAATCAAGTTGGTCTCCGTTTTCATCAACTTTTTTTGAAGTTGTGGTCAAGATATAGTGGATTTTGATCTCTATTTTAGTTTTTCACTTCTGCCGGCACTCCAGAAGTGCAACTCGTATTTTTATTTTCCAATAAGTGCCTACCTTTTCGTAAAAACAAATTATTATTACTTATAAGTAATCATCACTATGCAAATTGTACAAAAAAACGTAATAAATAAAATAGTTAGCTTCTTTTGTTAAGACGCATGTTTTTTGTGATTCATTTGAACATGTCACAACTGAAGAATTTTATATCAAGAAGTAATTCTGTTCGCACGCTTGAAATGGGTAAGAATTCCTTAGATTTACAAAGATGGAGGTATGTTAATTATGGACGGAGTTACAAAACAAGGACACATAATATGTCTATAGTATAGTGTATTAAATCAACCTAGTAAATAAGGTATTAAAAAATTAACAACAATGAAAATGAAAGAAAATTGAAACGTTTATGGAAACTGCTCTGACCACTAAATTGACCTCAAATACAATAAAATTATTCACCATCATCATATCAGCCACTTTACACTTTTCAAAAGTAAAATGAATGTTATTCAAAAATAAATAACAAGTACAAACTATACCCAATATTTTCATGAGGGATTTCAGTAATGTTAATAAAGTTTTTAAAGGTTTATGATTTCTAAAAATCTCTACAAGATCTTTTTATTTGTATTTTTTATTATTCGGGTAATCAACAGTTTTACATCCCTATATTTATATTAGAAACTTCTTTACAATAACGTAGAGAAACATACAGAAGGCCCTCTGAGGTGAATCTCTGGATGCTTCCCCGCGATAGCAATGCAAGTTGCATTTACGCACGCGCGTCACATACTCCACTCACTACCAAATATGTAAGGAACGACCTCGCTTACGCTTTGGGTTGGGGCACAAGTTAAGAGCGGAGCGATTAACGCCCGAAATTAATAATTCATCTGTAGATATGGATAGCGCTATCAGAGATATTTGCCGTAGGATACTGGTTTCGTCAAAGTTAAAATATTTTAATTTAAATAAACTTTTTTTCCCTACCAGCCATTCAGGACATCTTTTAACTGACAAGAAGAACGGCCGCACGAAACTTATCAGTTTTAACAGAAACAACAACTTTTCAAAGAAAGATGTTGTTGCTATACAAATCAATTGTTGCCTAATAAGGTGGTTTATTTTGGTCATATTAACAAAAATATCCAAGTCTATCACAGATAGCCCGATCCGTATCTACAGATAGGTTATCGATTTCGTTCGTAAAATAGCATGGCGGCGAAAAGTTCCAAATAATAATAATAATTGATTAGCTTTTGCTTTTTAGCATTTACAAATCTTAAATTACTTGTTTGAAAATTACTTGGTTATTTTTATCTGAAGTCAACTAAATTTGACTTCGTTCGCAATTCGAATTGAATGCTTGTTTGGATTAAAAAGGGCTGGAATTTAACTTTCGCCTGAACGAATAAAACATATCCGTATAATCTCTATCTAGATAGATTAGGGGATTGTTCTGCAGGTATATGAGCTTGAATTTTCGTATTTTTTAGACTATCTCGATCGATCGACGATTCGTAATTACACCAAAACGCAATTTGGTATGAAAAGACAAATTATACGATACTACATTATTATATTAAACAATATAAGACATTTACACTTATTTGCTACAACTTTTTCACAACATCAGAGTGATTTAATTTTATTCTCTTCATACTTGACTTAATTACCATCAAAACCGCCAAAAGCTTACAACTTGCGGCATCTCACCGTCCCTATTAATCTAACTCTTATAAAGTTATAAGTTGTCACTAACACATCGATCTCGATGCTCGACAGAAGTACCGAACTGTTTACATTTTCTTAACAAGTCCGTATCAAGGCTTGTACTATACGACAGGCTAAGAGGGGCAAGTATTATGTATTTATTTTATTTACATCACCAGACATTTGAGTTGGATCTGTTCATTTTAATTTAAATAAGTTGTGACACTTAAACGATGAATAGGTGCGAGGTCGATTGTATCGCTAAAAACATCTTCAGGTTGAAAATACCTACTATAAAATCAAAACATGTAAGTTGCCAGACTTTTGCGCAAGTAACCAAGACAAGAATTGTGATAAACAAACACTATTTCAACACGGGGTATCGAATTTAAATAGATAATTGTAATTTTATAACATCTATTGTACGGTCTGTTAACCCTACATAAACGGATTGTTACCGATGAATGTTAAATGTTAAGAAATCCCGAAATATCCCGTTCGCGGTCGATGATAAAAATGATAAGAAGTTGTTGTTTCAATGAGTAATTTATTGCTACTGATTTTGTTACAATTATTATAATTTCCGATGCATATCAAGTGACGCGGCGAGCGCGCCGCGCTTACGTTAGCTAAATAGTAATACAACACAAATGTACGGGTTTGCTCGTACATCTATATTTACAAAATGTCACATTATTTCCAATTAAATTCATTAAATTATAATTATTATCTTATTATTAAACAAGAAAATATAATGAAACCCATAATTTAACAAAAAAATTAGTAATAAACGTATAAGCATACTACAATACCTTAAACTAACTATAACAAGAAAACGCCGTCCAACTCGCAGCCGCATGGCATAGTACCGAGAACCCTGGCGCTGATGCCTCGCTGAATACATAGACTCAGCCGCTGGGCAAGATTTACAAAATTATGGAAATATCGATATTTTTGATACTGAGAAGCTTTCATCAGCATTCACCTTCATGATAATCAATTTAATAAAAATACTGTGATTATTAAATTCACACGTAAAATATTTACAGGCAATAAGTTGCAAAGGAGGCAATGAACCATTCGAGGGGGTCAGGACAGGAGGCAAAGAACCGTCCAGTGGCATTAAACTATTATCGTGCGGTAGCATCAGACAGACAAAACATCAGAGAATGGCGCTTTTCCACGGATTCCGCGTACGGCCGCCCTAAGCATCCGTCCAGACGCGAAGACATGTTCGTAGTACTACGGCCCAGACTAAACATGTCCCCACATTGTGAACTCCTGAACAATGTCAGAGACTGTGTTTGTTTACAAGATTTCTACTGACATGAGTTTTGCCGGAATTGTTGTATGGAATATAAGCAGCTAAATCGTTAAATTATGACAAATCGTCTTTAACAGTTACTATCGTTTTTATGTATTTAATATGTCTATAATATAATTTATTTATATACAGGGTGGAAAATTCTATGGGCCCTGGGGGGAACTACCTTAAATCCTTTAGCTAGGTCATTTTACTGAAAGGAATCATTCCTTAATTTTTTAAAAGAAACAAAACTGCATTGAAACATTTTCAAAAAAACACTTCCCAGAAACAGGATTCGAATATTAGCCTACTGCTACCACGCTGGCCAGACGGGTTGGTAGATGGTTTGTTTCAAGTTTTCCTTCTCTTGCACATGTGTTCAATGCTTCGAGTGTCTTAGTCGACTCTTACGACATCCCATGCATGTAAGGGAGTGGTGACACTTGTATTCTTAGGCCGTAACCACACGGCAAGGCTACTAGTTTGGCTAGCTACCACCATCTTATTTAAGCCTGACGCCATAGCAACAATGTGTTCAGCATTGTTGTGATCCGGCAGTTAGAATTAAGATAGCCAGTTCCTCAGTGATGAGGATTCCGGGAGAGGCTCGCTTCCATCTTCGGCCTTATCAATACTTAACATCAGGTATGATGAAGGCTAAAAGTCGCCCCGTTGTTCATAAAAAAACATAATAATAATCACAGAAACAATCCTCACAGATTACCCTTTAACGATTTAGAATTTCTACAACGTTGATGAAACTTTTCGAAGCCACACTGTTTTCAAAACTAAATGCGTCACATAATATTTGTTTCTTGTGGTCGTGGTAGATATAGTGTCTAAATTTTATATGACGTAAGATACTGAAATTACGACAATAAAATAAGCAACATCTCGTTAATTATAAACACAAATGATTATTTTCTAATGCTTCTGCTTCGAGGCGATACAAATGTCAGTATTCTATTGAAAGGTTTGGCGAACGCTCAACGTATATAGGTACCTTGAAAGATAAATCAGAACCAACTTGTGTATTTATCGGTTTGTTTTGAATGTAGATTGTACTAAATATTTTGTCAAATTGTGAAAATATATAAATAATAATAAATAATAAATATTTCCATACAATCACACCAATTATCTAGCCCACGTTAAGTATCATGAAGAATGGATTGTGTTATGGATACTAGTTAACGGATAAACATACTTATATACTTTTTTTTGTAAATACATACATAATATACATATTAAACATCCAGACCAAGACAAATAGACATGTTCATGCACACAAATATTTGTCTTGTCCGGGGATCGAACCCGGGACCTCTGGCGCAGAAGGTGGGGTTAGTACCCTTGCGCCAAACAGGTCAACAAAATTGTACCGCACATCATTGCTAATGACGCAAAACTATTCAGAAATTTCATTTACGAAATGAATTGATAATAACGTTATTTTTCATTTTACTTTGAGGTGTGGGACCATATGCTAATAAAGGCCATAGATATTCAGGAAAAAAAATATTACTTTACCGGTTTTATCTAATTTGCTGTGCCCTACGAGGTCCATAATGTACTTACTACAATATTTTAAGAACTTACTGACATTGTGGATAAGCAGTAAAGTATTGAGTATCCAGGTACTACGTTTGTATGAAAAAACGGCACGTATTACTTTTTGTTACCAATTTAGTATTTTGTCAATTGCCAACTAAATCTCTATTCAAATTAACTTCATAAAAGCATCTTTGCACCTTCAGTATTTTCCTTTCTACACATTTGTAAATTTCATTTGCTCCATAATTTAAAAAAGACTTGGACACGAGTTGTATTGTATTCTATTCAAAACTTAAACCGTAGTTTAAAAAAATAAAAAACAAAACTATGGAATCTAAACATATTGATACACAGGAGATATTTTCCTCCACCTTATTGTTCAGACTATTATTAAAAAATATTTTGCATAAAATTCTCCAAAACTACCGAAGTGTCAAAAAAATAGGTCGAACTTTATAATTTATTTTATTAGTTGTAGTGGCAACAGTGCTAACTAACTGAATGTTTCTTCTAAATTTACATGACATTAAAAACCCCTCATTATCGTGCCCATTTGGAAAGGAACATTTCGATTTGTAGTATTGGTGATAAGGTATTGAATATAATGGGTATAAAAATATGCTTTTGTAATTTACAATTAGATAAAATATTCCGGAACGTCTAAAATATCTAATTCGTAATCATCACTTTTACTAATAACAGACTACTGAAACTTTTGATTTTTATATCAGTTGGCAGTCGTTATATTAATTACGACTGCCAACTGGTCGCTTATCGCTTATTTTTTTAGGTTTATTTCTATTTATATTATAAATTGTTGAGTGTTATATACCTGTGTCAATACTACTCAATACACTTTTCAAAAATAATATTTAAGCGTGCCATTGTATAACATAAATTAATTCATCAAACACCGAATTTTTTTTCGAAATCCATCTAAACTTTGACTCCAATTAACGACCGTGACATAAAACGTAAAAATCTAGACCGCCTTCTCCACAGTGGCTGATAAATATAGCTTTACAAGATTTTCAAATGGGCCGAGCTAGTGTAATGTAAACATTCAGTGGGTCAACGTATTGCAACCAGATTTGTTGTATACATTGATCGTTTGCTAGACAACAATCTTCAAGGTGAGTTTGGAAGCGGGCGATGCACGTGTTGTATAAAAAAAAAATAGATCTATAGTTTTATTTGGGTGTTCGTGACGTGACTACATGGTTTGAAATATTGATAACGAACTAGTACTGTACGAGTTTTGTTAAAGTTGGAAATGCGTGGGAAAAGTGATAACAAACAAACAGAATTGTCGAGGTGTGTGAGGCTAAAAGCAGGCTGACTCGTAGTTTCGGCCTAAGTAACAGACGTTTCCTACTCCATATCACCTACGGACAGCTTATTAGTTCGGAGACCCGAACTAAGAATTAATGAGAATACGTTTTGACATTGTCCCTACTCCCGATGTGTTTGTGCCGTTTGTCCAAAACTAGTACATCCGAAATCAATAAAGAGTAGGCTCCATCCGTAGTTTCGGGAAACTTACGGACGGGGGCCCGTATCTTAGTTAACGGGCTTAGAGAGTAGGCCTCCAGTTTCAATTTCGTCCTGTCATTACTGTCACATTGTCATACTGTATGACAGCCACAAAAGTGACGAAACTGAAACTGAGTGTTCGTTACATATTCAGCCCTAAGGAGCTATAATAATCAGAGTGCTTAGTGTGAGTTATCTCACCTTACTCGCTTATGACGAAGTTTGCGAATAGAGTTTAATTCTCAACCTTTTTCCCATTGCATTTAGGCTATCTCTCAAAATGTTACTCTCACGCGATGGTAACCAACTCACAGTAAGCCCTCTGAACACAGAAAAGTAGTGTTAAATCTGTCGTAGGATGATTTGATAAATAGTATTTTCGCGAAAATCATAGGGATATTGCGAAAACACGGATAATTAGTTGACATTTCTCAATCTTACAAAAATCGATTTATCTAATTATCCTGCGACATATCTGCGAATCCTTGATTGTACAAAAACAGACGGCCTAGTGTAAGTTTGCAAAAGTCCAAACGTGGTCCAAACGCTACCATCGCGTCAGAAATTTTTTGACAGATAGTCTTAATGCAATAGGTATAAAGTTGAAAATTAAACTCTATTCGCAAACATCGACGAGAGCGAGTAAGGTGAGACAACTCACACTAAGGACTCTTTTAGTTTAAAAAAGTAGGTAGTTAAGTTTATAATATCACAAATAAAAGAACATTAATAGGTGTTTCTTAATTATTTCCCCTGAAAGACTTTAGTGGTCGACTGGAAAGTTCATCGATTATAAGGTATGTGAGGCTAAGGAGTTGTGTCAGGATACTCAAGATAGAGCAAAATGGATATTAGCTTCACAGACCAATATCGAGATAGACGGTAAAAGTGTTCCTAACTGGCGTGTCAAAAGTTTAAATCACGGTTCAAGTTTTCCGACCTAAGTTAATCCGCTGAGACCATTGCCATGAAAACACGCGTCCTTCAGAAACTAAAATGGTTAATTGTGCAGTGCTTTCTTGCAAGAGCTCGTCAATAACATTTTCACATCACTAAATCTCGCTCGCGATGTCATCGTAGGTACGAAAAATTCGACACGCTAGATTCTGATACAGTTTGAAGCGCTCTTTTCGTCTATCTATATATCTGTAGGTCTGTAGTTAGCTTTCATCTCGGAGTGGATAGACGACTGCGCTGTTTATTTTGATTCGAGATACGTTGGCGCCGCTTTTCGCAGAATCGGCAAAATATATTTAGTTCGGAAGGTGCTACAATAGATGTTCAGCTTTCGTTTTATTTTAATCCGTTCTTTGATCAGACTTTTCATTCAGATATTTTAGCTTTCCGGTAACGGGAAATAAATATTATTATTTATGGGGGTGTTGATAAATTTTATTTTAGTTTGCCATATTAGAGCTTGTTTAGGTATATAATATTAGTATAGTAGCGTTATGCATTCTTGAAAAACATCAACGACGACGACTACTTAAATACACCCACTGCTGGGTATAGGCCTTCCCCAAAAGGGGGGGTTTGCACTAATCGCCACGCTTGGCAGGCGGGTTGGGGATCGCAGTATCGCCAAGTATGAACGAGACGCTGCTGCCCGTCTCCTGAAGGCTGAGTCCCTTAGTCGCCTTTTACGACACCCACGGGATGAGAGGGGGTAGTGCTGTTCTAAGCCAACACTACACAGCTATAATAAATATCAAATAAATATCAGACAGCATCAATCTAAATTTATCTGAATTTAATATAAGTAGATTAAGCACTGTTATCTAAACATATAAAAAAGAAAAAGCAAAATAAATAAATTTGAAAAATCCCATACGTTTAAAACGTAATTAGAGCATAGATATTATGTAACTGTATTAAATAGAACCAATTACTGAAAACCGCATCAAAATCAGACTAGTAGTTTTGGTTTTGCTCAAACAAATGTTCACTGCAGCGCTCCCTGGTGAGTTGTCACCGTAATACCTATCTAAGAACATGCCCCAACCAAACCCAAACCCATTACTGAAAACCGCATCAAAATAGGACTAGTAGTTTTGGAGATAATTGGTAACATTGGTTTGCACAAACAAACAAACAAACATCGTCTCACCCCAAACGTACATATACCATCTCCGTACCGTCGTTCCCTTGGTCATCGCATCACGCGTGAACGGATGGAACAATTTCGCTAATTCTTTATTTCTTGTGTTTATTATAGTCAGGAGAAGGTTCTTATGAAAGAAAAAATTGAAGATCGAAATACCTGATGTGGAACTATAGCAGTCCAGCCAAACTATGAGAGATATGAAAATAGCAACTTATGCTAACGTCACAAAGTAACTGAGCCATTCGGGCCTGGAAATATTTTAAAACATAAGTAATTAAGATATGTGGTACTAAAAAGCTAAGATAATCGTTTGGTAAAAACTACTCTATTATTTAACATGTTAATTAATTTGAAACGTTTTAGCGTGTTCACTTCATAAATCATTAATTTATCATACTTATCTTCCATTACCATAAATAATCGCTTAGTTAAACTGCATGATTTCATGTTTATGACAGGATTATTAACATACAATTCTCATGTATTACGCTTATATTGAAATAATCTTTATGGAATACGGCTTAGATATAATTTTGATTCCCTTAGGTACGCGAAAATAATTGTATAAACATTTCAGTCACATAAGTATATTATCTGCTTGTACATAAAATTTACTTATTTATATATTACTGCCAAACTTAACTTCGGCGCTACCATCGAGACGACCATCAAATTGCGGCGAAAAAGCTGGGCATTCCGAACAGGATACAAAGATACTTCACGCCTGGACAGCTTACTCTTTACAAAGCTCAAGTCCGATCGCGCATGGAGTATTGTAGCCACATCTGGGATGGCTCAGCCAAATAGCAATTCGCTACTCTTGACTCAGTAGAACGCACAGCCAGGCGACTTATCGGTGACCACGAGCTGGTTACTTAGCTTAGTCACCGCCGTAAGGTCGCTTGTCACTTTGGGGAGTGTGCATCTGAGCTGCATAACCTCTTCCCGCCTTCTCCTTTTTTCCATCAGGATACCAGACGTACTGCAGGCTACCATACTTGGTTGCCATTCAAAACTTACGCACAGAGCGGTTTTCTTTTATCATGAGAACAGCCAAGGAGTTTAATGCCCTGCCGGCGTCTATTTTCCCGAGCACATACAACCTAAACCTCTTCAAGGTGCAAGTGAACAGGCTTCTTCTGGGTGAACTCGCTCCATCATAGGCCTCATCTACGCCCTTCGGCAAGTGTAATCCCATTTAATATTAAATAAAATTATCGACCTTATCTGAGGAGGATTCCTGGCAAGTTTCACGTTTTTTTGTAAATTTGCGATAAAATAGGCTTTATTGAGCAAAATGTTTTTCTATTAAAATAACACTAAATTCTACACAGTAATATTTAGTGCGACTATGCGAACGCCACGAAGTAGCACAGTAGCTTTAAATAATGAAAGAAATAGATTTTTTTAATAAATAAAACGTAATGAAGCTTAGATTTACGTATTTACACTGAATATAACGATTTTAAACAATCTCACGTGAGAATAAAGGGTGGAGGGGAGTGGGTCGAGACGAGCCTAATCTCACGATATCTCACTAAGGGCCGGTATTTCAATATCGACTTATCTTGAGTTGATCCAGGGCTCGTACCGCGCAAGTGGCATCGGAATCGCAATCGGCTTCATTTGACAGATGGATGTGACACATTGCTGCTTCTTTTTGACACAAATTAAAACTTACCAAGACTAAGAGCAATATGTCACATCCATCTGTCAAATGAAGTCGATGTCGATGCCGACGGCACTTGCGCGGTAGGGCCGCGGTAGGGTAGGGTAGTAGTAGTTTTTGCGTGAAAGAGTAACGAACATACATTCAAACTTTCACATATATAATACTAGTGGTTTATAATTTATAAGCCTGATTTCTGATATATAACCTAAATATTGTAAAGTTTCATCTAAATCCGTTCAGTAGTTTTTCCGTGAAAGAATAACAAACAAACATCCTCTCAATCTTTCGCATTTATATTATTAGTAGGATTGAATAGGATTTTATATAGTTAAATAGTAGAATTATACTGCAATATGATATCATTAATATTATTTCTAAAATAAAAAGGTTCGTGACCCACGATAATTTGTCACAGTGAGAACAGTACTCAAAAAAATGTTATGTCGAATTATTGAAAATAAGTATGTCACCTATTAAAGCTTTTTAAAATCTAAAAGAGTTATGTAAGAATTGCTTCGTTTATTTTATTTCCTCGAAAATTAATGAAGAGTGTTAAACGTTCATGTCTTATTTTTTAAAGCAAATCTTAATGAAGTTGGTTTTGGGGCTATGTGTTTGTATATGGTATCATTTCAATAATTTAAGAAAAAAGAAATGATAGCTGTTTGATTACATTTTTTCCGTCTAATTATCTCCCCGAGTATAGGTAAGTATTTTTTTTCAAGATCAGTAAATAAAATACTTGCACTAAGTTATGTTAATTCATCATTTATCTACCATTATCTACCTCGTTACCTCTACCTTCTACAAATTATTTAAACATTGATTAATATGGCACAACAATACATGTGCGTAATTTCTTTAATAAAAGCTCAGCTAAAACGTTAAAAGTTATTATGTTGTAGAAATAATGGTAAATTACAAGAATATTATGAATATGATGAGTTATGTAATGTAAAATGTTGAAAATGAGAAAAATATGTAAATAGAGAAAATTGTACGCGCTATTTTCCATTGTGAAGCCTCCACAATTATTCTCATTGGTCGCCGCGCACATGGGCAGCCAATGAGCGATCAATGTCACCAAATAACATCAAAATTCATAGTCAATATTATTATCATATTTTGTTTGTTATGTTGCAATGTTACTATTAATCCTAGATAAGTTAAGGCGAGGAATATCCGGATTAAAATACGCTGTTGTCTTTCATAAGTGATACTGAGCACAAATGATGGACTTAAGTTCAATAAGTACAATCTGGTAAGACAGAGTCCGGTTCTAAGTAAAAATATGTTAAAAAGTAGTTTAAAAAAATTTTTTTTGAACCTATAAAATATTTTTGTCAACTTAAATTAATACTTACGTTTATTATTAAATTGCATGTTTGGTGAGGAAGGTATGTGTAAATACTTGTAAAAGAGCGTATATCCCGCCAACAAACTATATTCATAGTTTGGCGGGAAATTATTAAAGTGATAATTGTAACATACCATTTGATAAATAAAAATAAAAAAATAAAAAAAGTCATAAGATGTGTCATTGAAATACCGGCCTTAAGTGGGGAGGGGGGGTCCAAAAATTGCCAAAATCACCCCACGTAAGTAATGGAGGCCCCCGTGCTGCACTTTTGGTGCTCAGCCATTCCGCAAAGGATATATGGGGTGAGAATGTATGTTTAGTCAAAATCAAAGTGAACACAACAACAACTGACGACCTGTTTGGCGCAGGGGTACTAACCCCGCCTTCTGCGCCAGAGGTCCCGGGTTCGATCCCCGGACAAGACAAATATTTGTGTGCATGAACATGTCTATTTGTCTTGGTCTGGGTGTTTATATGTATATCAAGTATGTATTTAAAAAAAGTAAAGTATGTTTATCCGTTATCTAGTATCCATAACACAAGTTCTTCATGAAACTTAAAGTGGGCTAGATAATTGGTGTGATTGTATTCGAATGTTTATTTTATTATTTATTAACTCCATTACAATTTAGTTTCCACTGTTTAACAGCCGAGTAAGTTATGCGCTGACAATCGAACAATTTGCCGTCATAAATCAGTCTTATAAATACAAATGATATCAACAGCCTTCGACGATATAATCAAATAATGATAAACAACTCGAAATAGCCTTACATAAACGGGGATATGTTTTATGATAATATTACACATTTAACAGTTTTGATTTGTAGGTTAAAATAACTAGAAGTTTTAAACTTATGGTAAATTTTAAATAGAAAAATATTGGAAAAAATTAACTCGGCCACAAGTGAATTCTCAGACGGGAAACGAACCCGCGACCTTTGGAAATCCGGTCCAATGCTCCCGTCTGAGAATTCACTTGTGGCCGAGTTAATTTTTTCCAATATTTTTCTATTTAAAATTTACCATAAGTATAAAAATAGCATTGAAAAATGCAAAAATTACAAAATCATAGAAGTTTTAACTTCTAGTTATAGGGGCGGGGAAGTGCTCTATCTCGGATAGCTAAAGGACGCTGGTTTGAGTCTGGAGGTCAACGTCAAAGTCAATATCATTTATTCAGTCTAGGCTGTTACAAGCAAAACGTCAAAGAAGGTTCACAAACCCTACGGCGGGAGACCTTGTAACGAGAAGAACCGGCAAGAAACTCGTCAAGGGCTGTTTTTTTCTCCCTGTTTTATTTCATACAGAGTCGTCAAATTGAAAAATGACCTTAACATATCAGTAAGGTCAATTTCCATCACAAAAATAAATACTAATAATATTAAATTTTATGGTTATTGTAACCGTAAACGTAAACGGTCTACTCTCTAAGCATTAAACCCGTAGTTTCGGCCTAGGCCCTTATTCACTATGACCACTTAGATTCCACACTTAAACCTTACCACGCATAAACCCCGTCAATATCGTATCTTGTCACGGTAAGGAATCTGGTCAACTCTATTCTGTAAGTCCCACCGCGCTCCAAGACACCTCCAAGACAAATTGTCTTTGGTACGTTATGAAGTCACGAGTGCGTTCGAAAACTAAACTTAAAACTTTTAAGATTTTAAATTTATTACTTGCAAAATTTAATTTCACTAACAATTAACCGTGATTTATTATGTTTATATTAATATTTAATCGTTTATATCATAACAATGCAATTTTAGCAATAACAAAGAAAAAATATTACTCAATAATTTAAACAAACACGCAGCAAAACCAAAACGTTCGAACGTTTTTGAACGTTCCTTTTTACTTTTTTATTTCTTGTTATCGATTTTTACAATGAAAATTAATTGATTCATTTTGTCTGTTTATTATATGTTTATTACAATAAAGAAATAATAATACTTAGTATTTCAATGGAAATATATACATACACTTCAAAACATTAATATTGTACCTACGAGTATATTTTGTTTGAAGAATTTTGATGTACTTGGCGGTATTTTATTTGAAGCGATTTGTTATTGTAAGTACCTAATCGTTTGTTACTCCCAAAAATGTTACAAGTTACTTGCCTTATAATATCTAATTTACTTACATAACCCCTAACATATGTCTTTTGCATTTGTTCCAGATTTAAAAGCGATGTAAAACTAAAACATCTTACTTCATTGAAATCAATTTGTTTAAAAATGTGATTCACAAGTTCATTCATAAGTGTAGTTCAAGAATGTTCTTTGGCAGTTGCGTGCAAAATACTTACATAAAAGTTCATAATAAAATAGTTTTATAGTTACATGTGGTTTAATTCGATACAAAATTTACAAAATCTTAGTAATAGTAGATTATAATATAAATAGCTGACACTAAATTTCACTGAAATACTTAGAAAGAGATGGTGTTTAGAAGGTCTTTGGCCTTAGGTACGTTATAGATTTATTTAAATAGTTTTTAGCACAAAAACAATAAATTTCTTCACAGCCACAACGATTCCTTGCAGATTCCACGTTGATTCCACGCGTTTCTAAAACGTGGAATTTTTGACAGTTCAAACCACGCGCGTCACGTTCATATCACACGGTTTCATTTAAGTGTCATAGAGAATACGAATTTTGAAAATGTCGTAACCATGTACGATATTGGCGTGGTTTTGAAGCAAGGAATCGCAAAGTGGTCATAGAGAATAAGGGCCCTAAGGTACGGACGTTTCCTACTCCGTATCACCTACGGCTTGTTAGTTCGGAGACCCGAACTAAGAATGAATGAGAATACGTTTTGCCATTGGCCCTACTCCCAATGTGTTTGTGCCGTTTGTTCAAAACTAGTACATCTGAAATCAATAGAGAGTAGGCTCCATCCGTAGTTTTGGTAAACTTACGGACGGAGGCCCGTATCTTAGTTGACGGGCTTAGAGAGTAGGCCTCCTGGTTTTTTCTTGTAGGTATATATTTAACACGTTGGCTGCGAGACCGATTTACACGTTTGTTATTCTGGTGCGTTAATAGGTCCAAAGAGCCCCAAGAGTCGAAAGAGCCCAAAGAGCCCTACCCTACTTAAAGTTAGTGCGGCATTAGGTCCATTGTGCCCCATCACGCAAGAAAACAAAAGCTGATTGTTTTTTCGTGGAGATATACCTTAGTGCATATAGATTTATACCTAAGCAATGGCAACAAATACGGTTCTAGCTACGCACCGGTCTCGAGCTTTAAGAATAATTAAAAATAGCGGGGTCTTTTAGACCTTTTTGCCGCACTGAATTGACCGACTTAAGCTATATTAGGGATGGGAAACGATTATCCGTCCTAAAAAAAATATTGCAAATTTTTTAAGATATCACACTGCAAAATAGTTTGGAAAGCCCTGCCCAATTTATTATATGTAAGTGGCTTCAAGTGACCACATACCTCCATCATACGGTTGTTGTGGTAATTTCCGATGATGCAGCACACCTCTTTAACTGGGTGAAGGTGCCTCAAAGGGCAAGTTACGACATGCTTGTAAGATTAAGAACAATTTATGTTTTAAGGAACAGTTGCAATTAATGGAAATCTAGTATGATTTAAGTTTTGCATTTTTAATGCTAACTTTATAATATGATATTAATTGAAAAATATTTGAACAAATCTACTTGGCTCAAAAGTTATTTCCAGACGGGACTCGAATCCGCGACCTTTGGGTATCCAGTTTAGAGCAGTCGCAGGTTCGAGAGTTCTCAGAGAATTACTTCTGAGCCGAGTCGATATTCTCTATTAAAATTTATCATATAAAGTTAGCATTGAAAATACAAAACTTAAAATCATAATTTATAAAAAAAACAATATATGGGTTCGCAAGTCTCGGTAGCTCAGTGGTTAGAGCATCGGACTGGATTTCCAAAGGTCGTTTCGTGTCCCAGAGATCACTTGTGGCGGAGTTGGTTTTTTCCAATATTTTTCTATTTAAAATTTATCATAAATATACGGGAAACGTCAGGAAAGTTTTTGAAAAGAGTGCCGAAACACATAATTTTACAACAGCATTAGTAAATTAGTTACGAAAAAAATGCTTACAACGTCTACGTCAGTATAATCAAAAAAATTAATACAACAAAGAAACGTTGTTGTCTTTTTTATTCTAATATAAGTACAAATATATTATTAAAACAAATTTTAAGTAAACGCTATTTGACCTTTAACAATAAAAAAAAAGAACATGAACATGCTTTTGAGGGACCCACCCACTACATCAGGTTTGATAAGCCACAGATCCTCGCCAGGGAACAAAAATTTGTCCCCAGAATGCTGCGTGAGGCTATTGAAATCACCAAATACCCAAACTTCAATAGAGAAGATTCCACCAGCTTGGGACCCTATTATCCATAAATTAAAGTCTCAACCCAAATCAAGCACTGCAAGACCCAAAGATACGGTTAGCTCTTTTTGTAGATAAATAAATATAAAAAAGTAAAGGTGGAGACCACATATCCTAATTTTTTATAAAGATGGAGGTCGGCCCGCTTTCGAAGTTTTCTTGGCAGCTTCTTTCTTCGAAGGTCCTCCCAATTTGTGAACTGCCAGTAGAGTCTTTAGTTTTCTCTTTTCTTAATAATAAAGAATTAAAATAACAATTAAATCAAAATATCAAATCAATAATAATTTGTGCCATAGTAAATGTCTAACCGTATCCGAACGAAAATAAATTAACTTTTCGAGGGTAGACTTATAAGTAGTCAGTCATCCCGTGACCACGGCAGCTGTAAAGGTGCCGAAACGTCGGGAAAATCAAAAAACCACTAAAAATCCTAAAAATACGGACAATTACAACTTAGTTCGTGGAAATATAGCGCGTTTGATATCCGTTAAAGTTGTTTTATTAAAAAAAAAAGAAGTTAAGTAAACCTTCGTTCTTTAATCAATATTACTTTAATATTGGGATAACAGCTAATGGCACGTAGAGCCTCTAGTAGATAATAGACCAAGGTAGATAAATAACTCGATTTTGCCAATAGTCTTATCAGTCAATCTTACTTGCTATATCTTCGACATAAGATCAAGCAAGAAGAACTAGAAACATAGAATAAACAGCGCGTAGTAATCCGTAATAAGTAGATTATGCACTGAGGGGATAAAGCAGTGTCTTATGTCACGGGCAGCATATTGAACCCTGAATGAAGCGAATCCTTCGCTAAGACACTTTTATCCCTGAGGAGCATACTCTACTTTATACACCTACTGTGCCTACTGTGACGTTATCGAAAAAGAAATTATAAATTACTAGCTGCGCCCCGGGGCTTCGCTCCCGTGGAATTTCGGGATAAAAAATAGATAGTAGCCGATTCTCAGACCTACTCAATACGCTCACAAAATTTCATGAGAATCGGTCAAGCCGTTTCGGAGGAGTATAGGAACGAAAACTGTGACCCGAGAATTTTATATATTAGACTAGCTGTGCCCCGGGGCTTCGCTCCCGTGGAATTTCGGGATAAAAAATAGATAGTAGCCGATTCTCAGACCTACTCAATACGCTCACAAAATTTCATGAGAATCGGTCAAGCCGTTTCGGAGGAGTATAGGAACGAAAACTGTGACCCGAGAATTTTATATATTAGACTAGCTGTGCCCCGGGGCTTCGCTCCCGTGGAATTTCGGGATAAAAAATAGATAGTAGCCGATTCTCAGACCTACTCAATACGCTCACAAAATTTCATGAGAATCGGTCAAGCCGTTTCGGAGGAGTATGGGAACGAAAACTGTGACATGAGAATTTTATATATTATAGATTAAACTTATAAATGACAACAATTTGACAATTCGCGGCAAAAATATGGAAAGGATCGAAAACCACCGATTTTTTCTTTAGATATTTAGTTGTAGGCAATGCAATGATAATTTATATCTGTGACAAAGAGTCAAGACTACACACATTTACAATTTGATGATTTGCCATGTTTTACTGTTATGTAAAGACAAAATACACGTAAAAGCACGAAAATTAAAGATATAGCTATTACATTATATTAGAATGAGTGCACAATATGACACAATTCCAATTCCAAGTTTTCTTGGTACTAGCATAGCCGTAATAAAGACGGTTATGGTGCTAGGGACCCCGATACATACAGGCATTTTTTTTCATAGTCGTAAAGTCTCTTTGAAGTGTCAATTTTATAGTTAAAAGCTCCTTGGACCAAGAAGTTATGCCTTGAACAGCCTTGTTTTTTTAAAACTATTTTTGATAGAAGTTTTTGTTGACATTTTGGCGTTTCAAATTTAAATGTTATCTTAATTACCCATGGGAAGTTCATTACAACATTAGCTCCCTCCGGGCATTAATAGCTTACTTTCAAATTGAGAATACTTGATATTTAATACGTTCTCCAGATGCAGGTGGTATATAATAGTAGATTAGTAGCCAAGGGCTGTAAGGCATCAATTGCAGCCCGAGATATTTAGGCGCACAAGCGCAGCGAGGGCGCCTATAGTTCGAGGGTGCAATTGATGCTTACACCCGAGCTAACTATTCTGCTTTAGGTACATCTCGATTGTGAGGTAAGTAGAAAAAAACCGGCATTACAAGAATAAAACATTTTATTTGTTGAAATTTATAGTGAAATGAGAACAATCCCAAAAACAATTAATATTTAAAGTAAAAGTTTTCTATTCCCGCCTTTTTTCATTAAAAACAATCAAGTAAAGAACTTTTTCATTTTTTTTTTCAAGATCGACATTGAGCTTCGCCGTTCGATATTTAATAGTAGATTGTTTACCAAGGGCTGTATGACACCCATAACAGTCGAGTGTTTTGGCGCCCGAACGAAGTGAGGGCGCCGATAGTTCGAGACTGTTATGGGTCCATACACCCGAAGTAAACACTCTACTTTTCATTTTGAATATGAGGAAAGTAAAAACAAACAGAATATTCTAAAAAAATTTTTGTAAGGTTTCTACGATTTTAATTATTTTATAATGTAGCAAAATAAGCTGTATAGGCTTCTGTGCCTTTGCCTACATACCTTTGGTAAATAAAAGTCCAAAGAGATTACAGATATCGATTTGACATGACACCCCTATTCTTTTTTTCAAATTTATTACAGCCCTAGGGCCGCCACATATCACTTTCAACCCGCATTTTAGGCAAGTTATGAGTTACTTTCAGAATATGAGACATGAAAAAGATATTTTCACCTCACACGCTCTGAAAAGGAGGTTTTGTCGATCGCTTTTTGCGGCCTAGCGCGGCAAAGTACTTTTTTTATTTCATACCTAAAAATATGTCATAATGCGTTCCGAATCGCACTATTGACTTTTTTGTTATATTTGATTCTTATTTTAAATAGCTTTAAATTAGTTATAATACTCCGTTTTGGTTTAATTATATTATTTTAGTTCATTGAATCATTAAAACAATAATAATAAAATTAAACTATTTGTTATAAGAATTTTATATTAGGCTGGGTGAGATTTCAAAACCTATAGTTGGATTTCGGACTGTGACATAAATCTTTATTTTTAAATTGTCTTTGTCTTGTACCTCATGTCAGTGTCAACATTTACGGAATCGTTTTTATTCTTATTAATAAGTAACAATATATTCCTACTTTAAATAACTTTGAATTAACTACAATACTCCCTTTTTTATTGTTTTAGTTTTTTATATCATTAAAACAACGAGAATATGGTATATTTAGATTAAACTTATGTTTAAAGAATTTTTTACCGGAAGTTGACCGCGGAAACAACCATAAAATGTTCCTCGCTGTTGTGAGGTGAAAAATTGTGTGTTGCGCTCGGCAGAAAAGTTTTTAGCGTCTTGTACATTTGAAATCCTCGCTTCGATAACGCCTTGCTAATGATTGCGCCGAAGCGCGTAGGACCTCGAGATAGTAAATTTTTGGTCACCCATCCCGTGACCGACCATTGCGAAAGTTGCTTAACCTCAACAATCGCAGGCCGAGCGTGCGAAACTGCGCCACGGGCTCCTCCTAAATTTCATAAAAATCAGTAACAAATTAAAAACAGTCGTCTTTCAGATGTTTTTCCAAGTTTTCCTCCTCACGATCAACATCAACAAGTTTCAATCGCATTTGTTGCGCCGATGCCGATGCAAGGCCTGCGCAAGCGCACGCGGAACACAGATATAAATACTTCGATGTGCAGTCAACAGCAAGTCTAGCTTTAAAGACAGTAATTAATGATTGAATAAATCCTAAACCTAATCCTTATCCTAACTAATATTATCAATGCGAAAGAGTGTTTGTTTGTCCTTCCTTGCCGCCCTACGTAGGACCTCGAGATAGTAAATTTTTGGTCACCCATCCCGTGACCGACCATTGCGAAAGTTGCTTAACCTCAACAATCGCAGGCCGAGCGTGCGAAACTGCGCCACGGGCTCCTCCTAAATTTCGTTTTTGGCATAGAATTAGTTGAAAGGACGGAGACTAAATCCGTTCAGTACTTTTTGCGTGAAAGAGGAATTAACGAACAAACAAATAAACATATTTTTGTTTGTCAAAGCTGTCAGATGCTATACATTTTTTCCCAGTTAAAGTTATAGTTATCGTTAAAGTGTGATGGTGCAATCCACCCTAAATCTCGCTCGTGACGTCATCGAAGGTGCGAAAATCTCATAAGCATTTTAAGCGCTCTTTTCGTCTATCTCGATTTAGGGCTGTGGTATTTATACAGTGGAAGTTTAAAGACAGACGTGCTAGTGAGTGTACCCCGCGTACTATTTCTAATAATATCGGGCATAGTCACTCGCTGAGTAGCTGAGTAAGAGGCTATTGTTGCCGTTGTCAATGCGAACGACGACAGACGTGCCTTCGATTGAAGGTTCCTCTGAAAATGAAACTTTGTTCTTCGAAACATACTCGTAAGATCAGATTAGCTAGGTATGTTTTCTTCGTGGGATTTTACCTATTAATTCCTTGGGTAAAACTAGAGTCACTAGTACGTCTATAAATCATGAAATAAGAAAAAAATTAAAAGAAGCCTGTACTCTTCAATTGCCAATCATCACTTTACTGATGATATTTGTTTTACATATCTGTAATATGACCATAGAACCTATTTCCTACTATATTACCACATTGTCCTCAAACTGCCTGATACGGCATCTTGGAAGCTATTCAAATGTACTATTTAGTTCTCATTAGGGTTTTGTCTATTCTATCTGTCTAGACGACGTCCTTATTCACTTCCCTGTGGTACATTCAACGGCAAGTCACTCTTCACACTTGCTTTATTAAAACCACCCCTATTGCATGCGTCATAAGGGCTCTTAATGTCAAAATGTAACGCCTGAACTAGCTGCCTGATTATTATGTGTGACGTAATTTTATCGAGCATCTTTGCAAATGGCGAGGAATATCGTATTGAGAAACATAACAACGAACTTAAGCGAACTAAATATTACCTGTCTAAATGCATATTTTGCTAATTATTTATTACGTTATTGTTTTAATTAATTGCTGACTGTGAATTCAAAATGAAATTCAAAATCAAAAACATAGTTTTATAAAGAACCTTTGAACTGTCCGTCATCTGTCTTCAGCTTTTTAAAGAATCAACAGCTTAATAAAAAAAAATTCGTTACCGAACAATGTGGAAAAAGTGTGTAAGTAAATATTGAACACTACAAGTCAGTGGTTAGAGCATTGGACCGGATTTCCAAAGGTCGTGGGTTCGAGTCCCATCTGACAATTCACTTGTGGCCGAGTTGTTTTTTCCAATATTTAAAATTTATCATACGTATAAAAATCGCATTGAAAAATGCAAAAATTCAAAAATCATAAACTACAACAACATAAACAACAACATGTCATTTGCAAATTCTAGATAAACACCGTTTTTATGATTGGGCCTATATTTGAACACTGCTTTGGGAGTGCGTGTTTGTAACAATAATAGAAGTAATATTAATAGGTACTTAATCAACAATTGACTAGCTGTATGGCGCAGGGGTACCTTCTATACCCGCCTTCTGCGTCAGAGGTCGCGAGAAAATATTTGTATGTATGAACATGACTATTTGTCTTGGTCTGGGTGTTTAATTATGTACAAGCGGCCGCTCGCAGTTTCACCCGCGTAATTACCGTTCCCGTGGGAATAAAAGTGATAAAAGTATCCCATCCAAATATATTCAGTAGTTACGGAGCCTATTAAATGCAAACAAACAATCAAACTTTCCTCTTTAAAAATAAGCTCTAAAGAAGGAAAAAAGAAAATGTGACGGACCAAATATTTAACTTAAATCATAATTTTAACTATTTGTCAGATTCGTCTCAATTTAACAAACTTCAGAATCAACTCAACACAATTCAACACACACATTCTCCCAAACGTTTCGTTTGCATCGGGTGGGTGTTACCTTAACATGCGCACACGCACATTCCACCCGATGACGTAGACCGCCACGTGGTTACTTCTACCATGATTAACTGATCACGTAAGCAGCCAACGATATGGGTTTTTGTAAATCGCCATCGCCATCTAAGTAAAGTCGTCACCTTTTAAAAAGTTCCTTAAACATTGAAAGTAAATTCGCCACTACTATGGAATTTATGTGTAAATTCGTCACTAGTTACAAAGGAAATTTATTTTTGAAATGCTGCCTGTGGCGAGTACAACCACCGGTATCAGACCCAGGGGTGCCGGGTTCGATTCCCAGCGGGGGTACATATTGTATTCGGTTTGGTTGGTGGTAGCACTTGTAAATTCGCCTGGCTAGCTACCACCATCTTTTCTAAATCTGACGCCATAACAACAATGTTTTGAGCATTGTTGTGTTCCGGCAGTCAAAGATAAGATAGCCAGTTCCTCAGTGATTGGGGATTCCGGGAGATCCCCAATCACAATTCATCAATTCGGCAAGCCATTGCTATCGACTCTGGATAAAGATGTCATTAATTCTCATTTAAGTATATCTCTTCACTGACCTGTTTCTTCTACTTCCTAATAAACTAAATAAATCTCTTAACAAGTTAAATTTACATTTTGGAGAATATTGACAACCGTTTACACTAACTAAATGAATGAAAGTTTACCGATATACAATCTTTTGAGAGGTTCTGACAATATCGGTAAACTACCATCTAAAAAGCGGAAAGGTTTTATTCACACTAGCCGTCTAAATAATCTCAATTTGGCGAGTTCATAGTACGATCGGCCTCAGAAGTAGCTTGAAATCAAGAAACATAACTACTACCTTGAAAGAAGAGATCCATAGAACTCTGACGCCATAACAACAATGTTTTCAGCATTGTTGTGTTCCGGCAGTTAAAGATAAGATAGCCAGTCCCTTAATGATAGAGGATTCCGGGAGAGGCTCGCTTCCATCTTCAGCCTTATCAGTACTTTACAGCAGGTATGACGAAGGCTAAGATTCTCCCTGTCGTTCATTAAAAATAAACTAAAGTAACTGACATCGCTCGAAAGATTGCTCAGCTGAAGTGGCAGTGGGCAGGACACATAAAAATTCAAAATTCAATATCATTATTCAGTCTAGGCTGTAACAAGCACTTATGAATGTCAAAGAAGCTACGCCATCGGTTCACAAACCCTACAGCGGGAGACCTTGTAACAAGAAGAAACGGCAAGGAACTCGTCAATGGTTATTTTTTACTCCCTGTATACAGAATAGTCAAATTGAAAAGTGACCTTAAACTCATGGGTAAGATCAATTTTCATATATCTACCATCAGGTTTTGTTCAGCTCGCATTATTTAAATTGGGAAGAAAATATGGGGTCCTATTCAATTTGCTATCTCTTTCATTTCCGTGCTTTCTCGTGTTATTTTTATGTTTTATTTTTGTGATGAATGCAGTCTGCGTCACAGATTTCAACGCAAATTACTAAAAAGGTAACATATCTATTATAAAACATAATTGGCTCGTTCATTCTCCAACAAAAGCTATGTTTAATAAAACAAAACAAAAGAGTGCTCTTTCTTAAAAGTTTGGCGCAAAAATCGGATTTTTTCTAAACTCCGTTCTAAGAGTAAAATAATATGCGCTAGAGAGTCAACTGGCAAATAGGAAGGAGAATTGGACGTCTATTTAGTCTCTGTACAGTAGTTTATGCATACAGCGCCTTCAGACAATTGGATCCGACAATAAAAACGCAAACGTGTAGCGTTGTTTCCGACTCGGAAGTCCGATCCGACTATCGAATCGGATGTGTATTGAGTGTTCAAACAAATGTACGCCACGAGCGCCTTCCGATTTTCTGATCAGACTATCGGATCCGACTATCGGAGAGAAAAATCTGACGTGTAGTCCCAGCGTAAGTCCCACAGGTAGGAGGGGTAGGCAGAGAGAGACTAATATTCACCGCCACTTTGCTCTATTACGACACAACTCCTTAGCTCGACAACATCGACAATGCTCTTCGTATATATTTTTAGTGTTACCTCTTTGAACCCCAGCTTTTTTGAGGACATCATTTATTTGATCAGTAAATGTCCGCTTAGGCATCCAACCTCAAAACTACAGACAGAGGTCTCAATTTCTGTGCTAATGGTGAAATATTGTAGTGTCAAGGTAGACTGTACTCAAACTAATGGAGTGTTATAAAAAAGTATGTTCCCAGCCAACCAGCCACCGTGGCGTAGACAAAAAACGGTTAAATATACCGTAATTTGCATAATAATCTTGACTTTTGGTACGAATCGTGTGAATAACGTAAAGAAGATTGTATTTTTGTATGAATTTAGAACAATGTCGTCATGAATTGATTAAAGACTTGCTTTGGACACATACAAATTATAGTCTGTACGATTGTTTAATTGAAATAAATGTCAGGATAATTGCAAGTTTATTTCTTAATAATGGAAGTGGGTGGTATAATGATGCCAGTAGGAAATTAATAAAGGACTATGATGTCTACTTAAAAAAAAATACTCGTGATGGAGAACAGAGTGTGCGATATAACATTGAGCTCTCTATTAACACAATTTAACTAAACCAACACACAATCTCAGTCATAATACGGCTGTCATATTAGGTAGTTAAACCTCGTATTCTACAAATTGAGTATTCAAAACAATCCAATTCCAGTCTGAGAATTCACTTGTGGCCGAGTTAATTTTTTCCAATATTTTTCTATTTAAAATTTACCATAAGTATAAAAATAGCATTGAAAAATGCAAAAATTACAAAATCATAAATTCAAAACAATTCAATTCAAAGAGTGTATTGCAATCATGGTTACAATGGTGGTATATAACATAAAGACAGTACCATAACATAAACCCTGCTAGGGTATCGAAATTTAACTTAATGTAAAAAATTATAAGATTTTTTTTTAAATTTTCAATTAATTCTTTGGGTCAATTAATTTCAATTAATTAATCGGTATCGGAACTTTAAACTCACCACTGCTACTATATCCGCACTATTCATTATACCAGTTCCCCATGACAACTTTCATAGACTATTTTTAACTTCGCTAGAAATCATAACGCCCTAAAATGTAACCGAACATCATTACAAAATAGTTTAGTGGTGAATGCCAGACAGACAGAGTTACTTTTGTATTTATAAAATTAACTAGTACGGAATAAGTACCTTCAAACAATGTAGCCATTTGCTCATTTCGCCAGTGGTCCGTTGCGTCGGACAATAAAAAGTGTTGCGCCACGCTTCGTCGCATCGACTATCGATTTCAGTCGCATCCAGCTTGATCGCCGTAATTAGCGCCGGTCGGTACTCCGACACTTCGACACTTCGACCTCTTCAGTTCATTTCTCAAAAAACGAAACGATAAAAGGTTTTAAGACAATCGAATATCAGAGGTCCAAATTATTCGTGGATTTGGGCTGATGTTTTAGGTTTTGTGAGTTTTCTAGAACTAGATTGCACCTTGCACTATTCTCCAGTAGGATCTTCTTTACTGGACATTTTATCTTGGGAAATGTTTACTTTTACGCGAGCGGAAATGGGTCTACCTCAGTCTGCTTATCTTAATGTTGTGCTTTAAGCCTAAATATTTTTATCTAGAATAAATTGATACTGACCTGTATTTACCTCACAACTTGCAGTACAGTAATCTTGTAATGCGAGAAATGTTGTATGATAGACAAGTCTTTCTTTGCCAGTTGAAAATTGTTTACGGTTACAATAACGATTAAATGTAATATTATAATTAGTATTTTCTTTTTGTGATGGAAATTGACCTCAATGATATGTTAAGGTCACTTTTCAATTTGACGACTCTGTATGAATTAAAACAGGGAGAAAAAAACAGTCCTTGAGTTGTTTTTTTGGCGTTTCTTCTCGTTACAAGGTCTCCCGCCGTAGGGTTTTTAAACTGATGGCGTAGCTTCTTTGACGTTCATAAGTGCTTGTAACAGCCTAGACTGAATAAATTACATTGAATTTTTAATTTTTAATAATAATTAATCGACTTCAAAAAGGAGGAGGATCTCAAGTCGACTGTACATTTTATTTTTATTTTAATTTTTGATGTATGTTTTAATATAATGTCGTCAGTGTTGTCAACCGATTTTAATAATTCTTTAGAACATAGTTCAAAAATCATAGTTCGAGACGTAATGTAACTAAAAACTTGTAAAATAAGAATCTTTCTATATGTGCAATATAGAAAGATTGCTTTGGCTGGCACCGACTCAAAAAGTTTTATTATTTTGAAGTCGGTTTTATTTTAAAAAGGTTTTTAATATCGACGTATTCATAATCAGGTTTTCCAATAAACTAAAGTGTTCCCAAACGCTGAGGCTCAGTTGCATTGCACCATTTTTTTTTTAAACAGGTTTATATTCTACAATGCTGTTCAATACCATACATTATTCGGTTTTTAACGTAATATTTAGATATCCCTAAAAACAGATAGTACAGTCGGGGAACTTCCCGGTAGTCCAGTAGAGATTTTTTTTTGAAGCTTTATTTCAAAAAGTAATAGCTTTAAAGGAAACGTTTATATCACAAATAATAGGTCATATATAGGTATTTAATTTGAATAATAAATTAATAATTTTACCCTATTACTTTTCGAATAAACGTTTCCCAAAAACACTGTACTGGTCAACCGGGACGTTCCTCGATTGTACATCTAATATAAGAATTTATTAAACGACAATCTATACTAATATTATAAAGCTGAAGAGTTTGTTTGTTTGAATGCTCTAATCTCAGGAACTACTGGACCGATTTAGAAAATTCTTAGATCATTAGAAAGCTACATTTCTCCCAAGTGACACAAGCTACATTTTATCCCGATATTCCCACGGGAACGGGCACCACGCGGGTAAAACGGCGAGGATCCGCTAGTGTTAAATAAAATAAATCTCTTTCGAAAACCCAAACCTAAGATTTCCAACCAACGTACGTATAAACATAATGACTAATAAGAGCTGTTCCAAAGTGAGATGTTACGGAGTTATTTAACAAACCAAACCGTGCGTCGTTAGCCACTAGCGCCACGATAATTAGTGACGGACGGCTGCGCCGGAGCTTCCGCTGCGGAAAAAACACCGCAGTCACAACAAACTCGAGACGCGCGAGCAGACAAGAGTGGCGTAACGTGACACCTGGTAGGGATGCCCAGTTTATATCGATGTTTTTTTGTTAAATTATGGATATGATAATTTAGGAGAAATTTGCAGACGCAAGTAGGCTTTATTAATATGTCAGTAAGATTATGAACTTTACAAATGGAAAATGGGAATTAAAATCATGTTGCGTTGACATAGTAAATTAAAAAACACCGCAGTCGCAGTTTATATCGAAGATTTTATGCTTATTTATGTATTTTTTTTAATTGATCAATGCTAATTAATGGGTAACTGACATATGCGAAATTGTGAAAATTGAACTTTTTTGTATAGAGGCTGGCCTCGCGTCCAAATCTAGTATGAGACGCCATTTTGTTTTTTTTTTGACGTCGCGTCATAATACCTACATAAATGAACAGGGGACACAGAGGAACGATAAATTATTATTATTGTTATGATATATAGTACCCTAAAGTGTCATAAGAGTTAAAAATTAATAATGCCGGCCCAAAGTATCACCTTTGTATCTTTAACTCCAATTATCTCACAAACCTGAAACTTTAGGGCATTATGTTTGATAATATTTTTTGTTCATCTCTACGCTCCCTATCCATTTATATAGGATTATCGTGCGGCGCGATTTAGATTTTTATTTTAATGGCGGTCCGGTGACGAGACTAAATGGTTCAAACTCCTTTGCAGGTGCAAATAGTTAATCACATTATGTGTTTTATGTCAAAGTTTATTCTTCATACAGGGTGGAATTTTTACATCTCTGAATGGAGTTTTGGTTCTTTTTTTTAAATAAATGAATGTTTTCTTTGAGTGAAATTTGCTAATTCCAGTATTTAGAGTACTTTCCCTGCAAGTGAGGTGCAAAAACCAACCCTGTCATTATGTCTATATCAGCTATAAACATGGGATGTTGGAATACAATAATAAATCCATAGCAAAGACGCATAAAATGTATATACCTAAGCGTCATCTAAAAGTAAAACTATGATGTAGTAATCAATACGGAAATTAAAATGCGAATGACCTAAAAGTGGTAAATCCATAAAACCGTCGATATTTACACTACATCTCTATTTAGATAATATCCAGATTTGTTTGCTAAATATAGGTTAATTATTGGTTCTTGTTTATTTTCTCCAGCCCACTTTTTATGGAGGCCCCCGTACTCCGCATGGCAACTATTATTAATGATGGCTGTCGTTTTATTTATGGAAACAAAAAAGTACTAATGGTTTAAATATACCAGAAAGTTATTACAATTACAGCTTTATGGACTGAAATTTTCCTATACATTTTATTTGATAGTACCTATAGTACCTGTCAAATAGGTAGTTGATAGTTTATTTTATCTCGTGTTATTTTTATAAATTTCTCGGTGGCTGAGGATCTTAAGAAAAATGTGATTCCATCTTCAGCCTTATCCCTATTTAAATCAAATAAATATATTTGTATTTAGTATTATATAATATAATATTAATAATATATAATATTAATAAATAAATAAAAATAAAAATAAAATAACATCAGATATGGTGAAGGCATTTTTTTTTAAATCACAAACATCTTTTTTCTAATCTATCTCAGTTTAGGTATTCAAGTATAACGTACATTTAGCTACAACAAATCAACGAACTACACACAAATAAACTGGAACTAACATCTCTCTGACCCGAAAACAACATGAAAGGGAAGTTAAAAAAGTCTTTATACCGTTAAAGTAGTTCTCCCAAAATATTTATCTATCGAAAGTTTATTGGTGTATCTAATTAATGACAGTGGCTACAGTTCCCATCGCTGGTACTTCTGAGAAAGCTTTGCCGTGGTACCGATGTTTATTGTTTCAAACGTAAACATTCGGGGGCTTGTTACGCTACCGGCCGTTGGGCAGCACTAATTGCTATGTGTGTCACGGCTGACCATTGCCAATATAAAAATAGTGGGTTCTTGAAACGAAATGTAATAGAATTTAAATTTAGTTAACACTGTCATTTATGTGGATTAATAATACGTGTGCTTTTATTAAAATATTTTTTAAATATTTCTTATTAACTTTTTGATTTGATAATTTGGTAATGTTATTACAGGATTTATCTTAAATAAAACATACTCCAAGTTTCTTGAGAAACTCGAGAGATATTTTTATATCTTACGAGTATGTATCTTCGCAAATAGAATTGTCTTAGATGACACTTAACAACTAAGTTTTATTAACAACAACAATGATTATGAAGTATCGTCACTTTTTTAAAATGTTCAGATAAGTTGCTCTCGAATATCTCAGCAGTTAATTAAAAACGCTTCATCTTTCAATTACTAAAATAGCCGTACTTACAACGCATCTTGAAATATATCGACTGCCGAAAGCATCGCTCAACACTGGCCCTCGGTACTCGTGTTGGACAATCGATTTTCAATCGTCAATATATCGTATTAACATTTAAAATTGAATGAACGCTGTTACCTTGTAACTATTTATATTATATTAACGAAACTGAAGCTCTTGAGATTCAATTCACTTATCAATGATTACTAAGTATCATGAAGATGTGTGAAATCTCAGTAGTTGAGTCTTTCAAATATAATTAACTGTATAATATTTTGAGTTGGCTTTGACTGTTTTATTTTAATTTTCATAGCGTTATCATGGCGTTGAGATACAATCATTTGTACTTACGATAAATTTGAAATAGAAAAATATTGGAAAAAGTCAACTCGGCCACAAGTGAATTTTCAGATAGGACTCGAACCCACGACCTTTGGAAATGCGGTCCAATGCTCTTACCACGGAGCTACCGAAAGTCTTGGTAGCTCAGTGGTTAGAGCACTTGTGGCTGAGTTGACTTTTTCCAATGTTTTTCTATCTGAACTTTGTCGTAAGTATAAAAATAGCATTGAAAAATGCATAAATCAAAAATCATAAACAACCATTTGTCTCAAACTGGGAAGTAGTAATTTGGGGTAATAAGTAGGACCAACTTAAGAACTTGGTTAGGTCTTATCATGTTTACATGGAGGAGACCGTGGCGCAGTGGTTCACACGGTCGGCCTGCGATTGTTGATGTTAAGCAACTTTCGCAATGGTCGGTCACGGGATGGGTGACCAAAAATTTACTATCTTGAGCTCCTCCGTGCTTCGGAAGGCACGTTAAGCCGTTGGTCCCGGCTGCATTTGCAGTCGTTAAAACCCACCAATCCGCATTGGGCCCGCGTGGTGGGTCATGGCCCGTTCTCCTTATCCATCCATAAGGAAGGCCAGTGCCCCAGCAGTGGGGACATTAAAAATAGCTGATGACGATGTTAACATGATCAGCATTTCATCGTCATCATCAGCAGCCATTTATTGACACCACTCCTGGGGCACTGGCCACTGCCTATCCTTATGAATGGATAAGGAGAGACGACTCCAAAAACATATGTATTCACTTCCGATTCTTCTAGTGAATTCTACCAATTGGCTATTCACTTTTAGCACTCTTAGGCCTTCACACAAATTTTCATACAGTTTTTTTCATCATTGACCATTCTAAGCAACCAAAATCTATGACGCGGGTGTTAGGTTTTTTTCGTTACGGAATTTCTTGATTCGGTCGCCGCGCTCAAAGCCCGCGATAAAAGCTATGCAATAGAATATAGCTATTAAAAGATAAAAAAGTTAGCCTGTACGAAAGTATCACATACTCTGGGTTAAATGTTTTGCGCAAGTGGTCCTGAATCATTGGTGTAATTTATGCTTATTTACTTATTTATAAACACACAGAACCATCCAGACTTTTCCGATAAAACAACTTTTATACGTAATTCAGCCACTAAGTTTTCGGGACCTTCCCGGTTCCCTGATCCCGGATGTTATCCAGATGAGACCGTCATATCCATAGATTGTTTATTTCTTTAGAATCAATTCAGAATTAATCATCATACCTAGTTCCGAAAATAAACAAACACTTTATCTATAACTGTCAAAGATTAGGATATTATATTTATTGACGTACAGAAGATGAAGAGAAACATATATCATAAGTAAATACTTATTTGTTAATCAAGGCTGGAAAGTTGGATTTAGCGGCGAGTTACCTCTATTGAAACCTGAGCAAACGAAAGATTCTAGGATTAGGACTAGATTGAATCCTGAGCGTAGAGATGGTTTCAAAGGGACGAGACGCAATTTTTTTTTCTTCCGAGCGCAAAACACAGTTTTTCGCCTCACAACAGCGTAGAAAATTTTTAGGTTGGTTTCCGCGGACAACTTCCGTTAAAAAATTCTTTTAACAAAAAGTTTAATTTAAATATACCTTATACTTGTTGTTTTATTGATATAAAAAACTAAAATAATAAAAAAGGGAGTATTATAGTTAATTCAAAGTTATTTTAAATAGAAATAGATTGTTACTTATAATAACAATAAAAACGATTCGGTAACCCGAATTCGGCCCCCACACAATAAAATAAAGTACACGACAAAGACAATTTAAAAATAAAGATTTAGGTAACGTTCCGAAATCCAATCATAGATTGTGAAATCTCACCCAGCCTAAATATAAAACTCTTATATATAACAAATAGTTTGGTAGTATTGTTAGGTATTGTTTTTATGATTCAAGAAACTAAAATACTATAATAATACCAAAACGGAATACGTAGGTATTCCGTTTTGGTCATGTCAATCATGAATTCAAAGTTATTTAAAATAAGAATACAATGTAACATAAAAAGTCAATAGTGCGGAACGCATTATGACATATTTTTAGGTTTCAAATTAAAAAAGCACTTTACTACGCTAGGCCGCAAAATGTGATTTTCCACGCAGAAATTGAATGACAAAACCACCTTTTCCGAGCGTGTGAGGTGAAAGATAAATTAAATATATTCTGTTCACTTCAAATATTGGACAAAATAATCTTATGACGATGCTGTAGAAAATTTTAAAATTGATAGACACATCATCAATCATAATTTTGTGATAGATCGACTGAATTACTGTGATATAAATAAACTCAGGTTAAATAACTGCTAGAAATAGATGAAGATAATGTGGGCCTATAATGAAAATCAAAATCCTTTAAAGGAAATGAAGACATAAACCAACGGTTGTAATAAATAAGTTTTATTCATTCCTCAGATATAAATTCGACCACAAATAAACCATTAATCAGATGTGAATATAATACGCACTAAAAAGTTTATGAAAATATCTTATTAAGATCTTGATTGATTGAGCTGTAAAAAAGTAACGACCTATCAATGACTCTAAAGCATATAAGTACTTAAAAAGTACATACCTATGAACAGTTTTATTTATCTCGTAAAATGATCATAAAAAAGTTATGAATTTATAATATAACAGATATCGCGTATTCTGGTGCGATTAAATGGAATTCTCCGAATGTTCTAAACATACATAAAGTTTTTTAATGTTTGTGTGAAGCATCTGTCTTGATGTGTCTAGTTGAAACACCAATATTTTGCTCCAATAATAGATTTCACAAAATTCAAATACGACTTTTGTATTGATAGCGTGGGCGGTCCACGTGTCGGCGTTTTTGAGCTTTTGACAGCTTTGATTAAGTTCGATACATATAAAATTGTATATAAAATAGTACTATTATAGTTATGTATTTGCTAGAATCAGGCGTTACTTGGTGGAAATCCATATCTTAGTAGAAAACGGAAAATATGTAGCTTAATTCCGCAAGAAAACTTACATGCAAGATGCACCGCCGGCACGCCCGCAAATAAATGCATATGCAACACAGTGACACACCTTGCACCTTCACCGACTACTCTACACGTGTTTCGCCCACACACGGAGAATCCTCAGTTGTTAGACCGTGCAATACCATTGAAATTGAGTGAATCAATTGAAATCGTTTGAATATTTTTTCTGCCAGATTCTTTTTTTACTGATGATAATACAGATTTCAACTCAAAAATATTAAGTATAATTAAAGTTTGCTTTGCATTAAGTAATAATTCATACTTGCAACCGTAAAAAGGTTGTTTTTCTTTGAAGGAAAGGTATTAGGCCTTACTTCTTTTTGTTTTATTTTCATCTAGTTTTATGTTACTTTGTATGTATGTTTTTTTTTTCTTTTGTTTAACTTGTCACGTCCGTTCGATGTCCTCAATTAAGGTCCCTCCAGAATACCAGCGTTGCAGTGGCAGTCTCCTGGCGCTGTAACATTATGCTGAGGCAGGGACCTAGTTGGCGGCATCCTTTTAACACGGTTTTGTTTGTTACCTACCTAGTTTAATGTTTATTTGAATGCGTCAATAAATATTTTTCTTTCTTTCTTTCTTCTTTCTATTAATATAACCACTTTACAAAACTTTAATTGTCATATCCAACAACAAAATGACGGACAACCGAAATGGAACCCCAAATTAAAACGGGCAATTAAAAACGATCCCTACTTAATTAGTGCTTGTTAAAATTACGCTAGCCGGGGTAAATAAACACGCATATCGCGGCAGTTAAAGCGAATGCAGTTGTTTGATCAGCCTCTGAGAGGGCGCTTTATGGTAGGCATAAAATGAGAAGCCGGCGGCGGTCGCTGAACTTTGGCCAAAAATAATAGGCGCGGTAGGAAGTGGAACCACCACCATGTGATTTTAAGAGTTCTTGTTGTGTCTTTCAGTTCCTACTCCCTAGTAATTCCGTGGTTTTCAGTGGTACAGATAATTCTTCTTAGCATGGCGATAATTTGATTTATTTACTCTTCACAAATGATACTTTATTGTGTAGATATAAGTAAGTTTAATGTCAATAAACTCAAATATAGCAGAAACCTTTGTGGGAGTCTGGAACCTTATTAACTAAGCTGCAAGCCTGTAAGGCGATAGCAGACACTAGCTAGAGTTTTGTTGCCCAGAACTTGGACTCTTTGTCAGACTTACCTATGATGTCTCAGGATCCATCCACGTGCAGGTGTACAAGGTACACACAGGGCTCGGTGAAAGATGAAAAGGATGAAATAGATTTTTCTGTTTTTTAATAATCACTTTGTGTTAGTACATGGTACCCTTACCTTTGGTAGATTCTCAATTCTTGTTTCTTTTAACATTTTAACGGAAACAAAATTCATGAACTTGTATACCTAATCATCAACCATATAATCACTCTTCTTTGAGGTAAGTAGTTATAGAAAGAAAGAAAGAAAGAAAAGTAAATTTATTTGGTTAGGTTTGGTTTTAGTCCTAGCACCATTCTTTATGTTATTTTTTTTAAGAGTTGACTAAAAAACTTTTTAAACTACGAAAATATTAGCTGAACGACTTACGGCCGGTTTCAATAATCTATCCCTAACAAGAGGTAGGCCTACCTTAGTTACGTTACTTAGCAACCGCTGTTATTTTGGGATATTTTAGGCTGAATAACAAAAATATCTAGGCAACAAAGCTCTAGTAAGCCTATCTCTTACTCTTACCATAGACAAGTTATTGAAACCGACCGTTAGTCGCCAATCTAACTTAACCTATACCTATTTTATATACGCAACCCAACCTAGATTTTTAGTCGATCAATTTAGTAATTTTTATTATCGGGGTCCCGGGTTCGATTCCCAGCGGGGGTACATATTGTATTCGGTTTGGTTGGTGGTAGCGGTAGTAGGTGGTACCACCATTTTATCTAAGTCTGACGAAATAACAAAAACATTTTCAGCATTGTTGTGTTCCGGCAGTTAGAGATAAGATAGCCAGTCGCTCAGAAGTTGAGGGTTCCGGGAGAGGCTCGCTTCCGTCTTCAGCCTTATCAATACTTAACATCGGGTATGATGAATGCTAAGAGTCTCAGTCGTAAATAAAAAAAAAAGAGTAGGCTTTGTCTTCACTTATGTAGCTTAGAGCATGTGTAGTATACCTATAAGCCAAACCTATAAGTGATTGCACATCAGCATAAGTACTCTAAGCTATTAACCATGATTGTATTATTGTAAAAATAGTTGGTGTATCCTTACTAATATTAAAAATGTGTGTGTGTGTTTGTTTGTCCTTCCAGAACGCCCTAACTAAGCAACCAGTCGACTTGATTTTTGGAAAACAGTTAGTTGAAAGGACGGAAAGTTACATTTTATCACGATATTCCCACGGGAACGGGAAGCACGCGGGTGAAACCGTGAACGGAAGCAAGTAAATAAATTAATAAAAAAAAAGTTCCATACAAGAATTAAAGTCGTCATAGCAGTATCGTAATGCAACCTCAACGCATACATGTCATTTCTACAGAAGACCGGAAGTTAGATAGCAGAATTATTCACGGTGAAAAGTGTCGTATGTCCATGTACGGTCAACAGCAGGTACGCCTTTACATTTGCTCTCCAAAAACCGTCGTTATTACGAGTGAGGTAAGGGCGCTTTCAAGGTCAAAGTGTAAATCCGTGCGTGCTGTACTTAGAATAAATAAGATCAGTAATTATACTAACAAATATGAATATGATGAAACTAACATTGTTTGATAAATATTAAACAAGAAAATATACTAGAAAAAAAAACAGCTAGTCTCATGTCTCCCTGACGAGTTTTTTCTAGTATATTTTCTTGTTTAAAATTTATCACATAAAAATAGTAATGTAAACTGAAAAATTAAAAAGTTAGAATTTTGTTTGTCTCAATGAATAAGCAAAAAATTATGATCATACTTAACTAAGTAGTAAACAATTAATCCTAACTATTAATAAATGCGAAAGTGTGTTTGTTTGCCCTTTCTTCACGCCATAACTAAGCAATCAATCGACTTGATTTTTGGCTTAGAGTTAGTTGAAAGGACGGAGGCTAGGACATAGACTACTTTTTATCCCTATATTCCCACGGGAACGGGAACCAGGCGGCTGGAACGGCGGGCAGAAGCTAGTATAAGAATAAGTTCAAGTATTTGTTTGTTAAAATAAAACAACTTTTGCGGAAATTAAGTGCTATTTATTTACCCGAAATATATATTTGGTACTATAGTTTTTTTACCATATTATATATATATATATATATATATATATATATATATATACTAGCTGTGCCCCGGGGCTTCGCTCCCGTGGAATTTCGGGATAAAAAATAGATAGTAGCCGATTCTCAGACCTACTCAATACGCTCACAAAATTTCATGAGAATCGGTCAAGCCGTTTCGGAGGAGTATGGGAACGAAAACTGTGACACGAGAATTTTATATACCTATTAGATATAATTTTTTTAACCTTTCCAGTTGCCGTTTGACTCAGTCAACCCGTGACCACGGCAACTGAAAAGGTGCCGAAACGTCGGGAAACCAAAAAACCTCAAATAAACCGATAAGTTATAATAATAAAATAAAAATAAAAATATGTTTATTCCAGTTCCTCAATCAACATTGAACACAAGATATTGGAACACTCCTTTTAAGTATTTTAAAAACACATGTGTCAAATCAAATCAAATCAAATCAATATCATTTATTCAGTCTAGGCTGTTACAAGCACTTATGAACGTCAAAGAAGCTACGCCATCGGTTCACAAACCCTACGGCGGGAGACCTTGTAACGAGAAGAACCGGCAAGAAACTCGTCAAGGGCTATTTTTTTCTCCCTGTTTTATTTCATACAGAGTCGTCAAATTGAAAAATGAGCTTAACATATCAGTAAGGTCAATTTCCATCACAAAAGAAAATACTAATTATAATATTACATTTTATGGTTATCCTAACCGTAAGCAATTTTCAACTCGTAAGGAAGGACTTACATTTAACATTTCTCGCATTACAAGGTTACTGTAGGTACTGCAAGTTGTGACGTACATACATGTCAGGAGTGTCCGCTCTTCCTAAAACTTAATAGATAAGCTTAATAGAATTATAGTACCAAATATATATTTCGGGTAATTAAATCGCACAAAATTTCCGCAAAAGTTGTTTTATTTCAATTATGAGTGCGCGAAGAAACTTAAGATGTGCTTATTTGTTTGTTGTTTTAGTTTAAAAAAGATGAAACAATTTCTTCATATTTTACTGACACTCTTACGTCGAGAGCCATTTTGTGGCGATTTTCCTAGTGCAAGCGTTCAAATCAAATCAAATCATTTTTATTCACTTAAAACAGAGTTAGTTACAGATGGTCGTATACAATCTTGAAGCAACTACAAGCTGATCTTCCGTTTTTCCAAACAAACGGCATGTGAAAAGTCACTATAAATTAAAAAAGAATGATTTGACGACCTGTTTGGCGCAGGGGTACTAACCCCACCTTCTGCGCCAAAGGTCCCGGGTTCGATCCCCGGACAAGACAAATATTTGTGTGTTAACATGTCTATTTGTCTTGGTCTTTAATATGTATATTATGTATGTATTTACAAAAAAAAAGTATATAAGTATGTTTATCCGTTATCTAGTATCCATAACACAAGTTCTTCATGATACTTAACGTGGGCTAGATAATTGGTGTGATTGTATGGCAATATAAAAAAAATTAAAAAAAAATTAAGAGGTGAATAATTGCAAATAAATAATAAAATTGTATATCATTAATGTCATTAATGACAATAATAATTAATTTTATGTCAATTTTTTTATTAAAATACTCCTCAGTTGTATAAAAACATTTCGCTGTTAACCATATTAGCATTTTTTTCCTAAATATAGGTAAACTAAGCTGCGTTATTGATTTTGGTTAATCCTGAGGTACTGTTGACTGTACAAGATTTATATCTGACATCTCATTGCTCTGTGCTGTGCCTCAAAGCTTTAATAACATAACTCTAAGGTGACTCATCAAATGTCTGTCTCCAGTCTGCTGTGGCGTGACGTTATCTGTTTACTGTCTGCTAGCTGAAACTGCAACTAAGTGAAATTAAAGATGTAAGTATGTCAAAGTCAAAGTCAAAGATTTTTATTCAAATAGACTTATAGATAAGTGCTTTCGAATAGTAAATTTTTAGGGTTCCGTACCTCAAAAGGAAAAAACGGAACCCTTATAGGATCACTTCGTTGTCCGTCCGTCCGTCCGTCCGACTGTCAGGACCGTTTTTCTCAGAACCGCGTGGAGGTATCAAACTGAAATTAATATCTAATACTCAGGTCTTCTGTCCCTTGGAGCTGTGAAAAAATCAAACTTCTAAGCCAAAGCAATCAAAAGATACAGTCGTTAATGCCGCAAATTTCCGCAAATTTTCGAAACTCGCACGTGAATTAAAACCTACAGGGTACTTCCCGTGAACTTAGAATTTTGAAATTTGGTACAAAGTAACGTCTTATATACAGACAAAGGAAAAATTGCGAAAACCGTAATTTTTTATTTACATCATTTATTAAAAAATATTTTACGGAAGCCTCGGTGCGCGAGTCCGACTCGCACTTGGCCGGTTTTTTTTCCCTACCAGCAATTTAGGACATCTTTTAACTGATAAGAAGATCGGCCGCAAGAAACTTAACTATGTATATACATATATGACATAATATACATATAACTCAATAAATAAAATAATACCTTTGGTTCCAGCCAAGGCATCGATAGTGAATCTTCATTGCACTTTCTATAGGTACTTTAGGTTTTTTTTACTTTGGCTGGCATGGACTACAAAATAAATAAATAAATAAATATTTGCAAGCAATCACACCAATTATCTAGCCCACGTTAAGTTTCATGAAGAACTTGTGTTATGGATACTAGATAACGGATAAATATAAAAATATACTTATATCCTTTTTTTTTTAATACATACTTAATATACATATTAAACACCCAGACCAAGACAAATAGACATGTTCATGCACACAAATATTTGTCTTGTCCGGGGATCGAACCCGGGACCTCTGGCGCAGAAGGCGGGGTTAGTACCCCTGCGTCAAACAGGTCGTCTAATCATCAAAGAAAAAATCATATTTTTATCAGAATATAACTGCGCCCTTTTTAATCGGTTAAAATAGTAAAGAGAGGCATTTTTGAAGTACCTAACGATTGCAACGTCTGGAGACTGGATAAACCTTCTTCTACTAAGTACCTACTATAGATAATAAAAAAAAAAATTTAGAAGAATTCTGTGCTATTTTTATGCGAAATGACTAGTTATAACATTAAATGCTGTGTTGTTAGAGGTACCTATGTATTATAATTGTAAAATTATATTTAAAATTATACGGCCACAAGTGAATTCTCAGATGGGACTCCAATCCACGACCTTTGCAAATCCGGTCCAATGCTCTAAACACTGAGCTACCGAGACTTGAGGATCACCGTCGAAATTTTTCAATACATTTATATTTTTGATACGCTGTAGGCCAGCGCTGTCACAATGCTAGGAATATTCTTGCATTCGAAAGAAACATCTTTTCAGGTGTTTAACGATCGATACAAATGCAACAGCCAATAATTAATGATTTTTTATAACAAATGCAAACTCAATGGTGGGACACAAAAAGGCAGCACGTTCTGTTTTCATGTAAAACAGTTTAAAAAAACAAGCTAAAGTACAACAAAACATCCTACTAATCCTTCTAATAGTATAAATGGGAAAGTATGTCAGTTTGTTTGTTTGTCACTCTTTCACAGAAAAACTACTGAACGGATTTGGATGAAACTTGGAACACATATGATAGATAAAAGCTAGCTAGTTTATTTAGAGTTGTGCTTTTAGTCCATAGATATGTTGTGTTGGTTGCGTGTTTTTAAATTTGTTTTTGTCAAAGTGAATTTTATTTTTTAGTTATTTTTGTTTTGTTTACTATAATAGTAGTGTTTTATCTGTCGTTCTGGTTGTCACTGCTGTGTCAAGCAGAATATCAGTGCAGCAGGCCCAGTTTGCTGCTTATACTGAGCTTGGCACAGTTTGGCGACATGCGACGATGCGCAGTGTGCGCATTATATGTCTTGTATTTTATTTTTATTTATTTTTTATCTGTATCTGTGTATCGTCGTGTGGATGTCAATTATACATTTTTCTTTCTTTTCTTTCTTTCTTTCATAGTCTGAATTAAAACTTTATATTACAATATTCTAACGGGAACAAGAACCACGCGAGTGAAACCGCGGGCTGCCGCTAGAATTTCAAACTCAATTATTAAAATTTTAAAAAAATTGTCAAATAACATGATAAATTTACCAGGTTTACGCTACAGTCTTGCACAATATCGCGCGTGAAATTCCGCCGTTATTTTGAAGAACTGCCGAAAATATTAAAAGAATACTCGTTGGCAACGTTCTGTAAGACCTTGACCTACCTGTCAACTAATTACTATTGGCAGACACACAAGCATGAAGGCGATATATGCCGATGAGATAAGGAACGACGTCAGGGGGTATACCGCCATCTCTTAGCGCAGTGTTGTTCCAATCTTACCATGCAAATAAATTTCATACAATCACACCAATTATCTAGCCCACGTTAAGTTTCATGAAGAACTTGTGTTATGGATACTAGATAACGGATAAACATACTTATATACTTTTTTTTGTTGTAAATTTTAATACATTCCTACATAATATACATTTTTAACACCCAGACCAAGACAAACAGACATGTTCATGCACACAAATATTTGTCTTGTCCGGGGATCGAACCCGGGACCTACGGCGTAGAAGGCGGGTTTAGTACCCCTGCGCCAAACAGGTCGTCAGATGCTATTTCGTACTACGATCCTCTTATACTTATGTAATAAGTTTGTTTTTTGACGGAAGTTTTGTGACGTGTGTCAAAACTTGAAAACTTGAAAACAGCACGATATCAAAACGTTCTAATGACATGATTGTTTCTAAAGGAAGATGGTAGGCCCGCAGGGTGGTGGCCACTAAATGATAATACTAACTTCCGCCCGGTACTAAGGCTGCGTGGTAATGAGAGAAATCCCTACGCAATACTTCATCGGGATAAAAAGAACATTTCACATGCTATAATTGATCAGGGCCTCATTGTGCCGTGTGGTGACGGCCTAAGAATACCAGTGTCACCACTCGCTTACATGCCTGGGATGTCGTAAGAGTCGACTAAGAGGCTCGACGCATTGAACACCTGTGCGAGAGAAGGAAAACTTGAAACAAACCCTCTACCAACCCGTCTAGCCAGCGTGGTAGCAGTAGGCTAATAGCCTCCTATGAACGCCACAATAGGCGTGAGCTAGGAGAGGCCTATGTCCAGAAGTGGACGTCCACAGGCTGCCATCATCAGCCTGGATGATGGAATTGATCAGGGGGTCTAAAAAGGTCCCCATGATTCCCTGACAAATTATTTAAATATTTGTTTATTTCCTATGGAATTTGCTTTCAGTAAGTTTTCATGCCTTCAAAAAAAAACTGGCCAAATGCGAGTCGGACTCGCGCACCGAGGGTTCCGTACAAACCTGTAGGTAAATAAGTAAAAGTTCACCCATCACGACAATCGAGTCATAGTTATGGTATTTTTATTGCAAAATGAAATTTAAAATGTTCAAAAATATTTTTTATTATATGATGTTACTAAAAATTTACGGTTTTCGCAAATTTTCCTTTATCTGTACTATAAGACGTTACTTCGTACTGAATTTCAAGATTCTAAGTCCACGGGAAGTACCCTGTAGGTTTTGATTCCCGTGCGAGTTTCGAAAATTTGCGGAAATTTGCTGCATAAACGGCTGTATCTTAACATATTTAATTACAAGTATATACAGTTTGCTTCCGCTCCATTTCCATAACATACAAACATATATAAATATATATATACCTACCTTGCCTATACAAAATACAAACTATTAAATATACGAATACAAAGTATTAGATATACACGCATGCATCGCGAAGTTCAATTTTTATATAATTTTATTATTTATAACTACAACTACATTACTTAAACTCGGAGATAATTATCTGAAAGAACTTAGTATTTTGTTAGTTTTAAGCTGAGTACATTGTGCAAATGTCCTAGAGGTGGAGACCTGGTGTCTTGTATTACGGGATGTTTTCATACAACCTATTTCAAACACCAGTCTTAACAAATAAAAAAAATATATTTAAATCTTACTTAAATTAACTGTAAGTAAATTATACTACATGTTTGTGTCATTAAGTAAGCTATGGTGTAGTTACTTTCCATATACTTATTGTTTGTTTGTGAAGAAATAAATAAAGATTATTATTATTATTATTATTACTACGAATCTCTTAAAGTGGCCTTGTTTTTGACGGAAGTTTTGTGACGTCTTTAGGTACTAAATCATCGCTTCCAAAGTGTGAATAGATATGTTACTTTCATAATTATTGCGTAAGAATCTGTGACCAAGTTACTGACAAGTAGGACGAAAGACACGAAAAAGCACAAAATGAAGGAGATAGCAAATTGAATCAGACCTTATATAGGGTCTTCGCAATAAACAATAAACAATAATCTTTATTGGCAAACACAGACTTTGAATAATACAGTGGACTCCTCCCTTTAAGTTAAGTATAACCTGTGTTGGGAGGGAGCCGCTCTTCAACATAATCTACATTACACCTGTGTTAGAACTAGAATTTTTGATTTTGAAGCTAAAACTTATTCTAAGAAATTGACAAATAGCAAAAAAAAAAAAACACAATGAGAGCACGTAGTACATATCAGCTTCAAGAACACACTTATTATAATAAGATTATATAAATAAATAAATAAATAAAAAATTATAGATCATTGATGCTGAATCAATGAAGATACACAAATAGAAGTAACATCCAAAGCCAAAACAAACACAAATATATATCCCATTTTTACCCCAAGTAAGGAACGTAGTCTATAAAGCCAGCTAAAAAGTGATATATTAAAACACAACATAGTAGATATTTACATAACACTCTAATACTAAGTATTTATCAACAGCAACAAAGACAAACTACACAGCCAAGTAGAACAACAGAAATATTATTTCGTACGCACCAGAGGTCGTGGGAACCACGCCGCAGAACTAAAACAATGCTTCGAGAAAAACCGCTTTGCGCTGGTTAGCTGCTAATTAGCACTAGTTGCGGTCTAGTGCGAAAATATACAGTAACTTGAGTACTATTTTAGCTTTAAAAATTCGTCATCACCTTTTTTTTGAATATGCTTTATTTGGATTTGATAAGCTTTTACAATGCATTCGATGTCGGTCTGCCACGCCACTAAACGTCGTGAATTTTTTGTGGTTATTTTCTAGACTTCAGACAGCGATTTCGAAAAAAAAAAACGAGGTAACATGGTTTGATATCTCAAAAAAAGTGTTCACACAAAGTCGAACAATTTTAGTATGGTTTTTTTTTTTCAAGATTCCAAAAAACCAAAAAACGTTTGTAAACTCAGAATCTAACAGAATTCGATTCGATACTTACAAGTAGGAGACACATTTTTTTTAATGTAACATTTTTTGTGTACACTGTAAATAAATTTAAGTTACTGCTGTTGGTCCTCTACTGTGTCACTACGTCGATCTACCGCAGTTCAGTGTTTGTATTAACATATTAATATCATTTTACTTCTAATCTAAACGTACCTAACTGTAGTCATACAATGACAGTCTAGATATGTGAATAATACATTTAAAAACGCTATATACTAAATTGACTAATAAAAAAAGATATTTTTAAAAATACAAGATGTCCTGAATTGGTAGTAGGGAAAAGAATTTGACGATTCGAAAGCACTTATCTACGAATATAAGTCTTGAATAAAATAAACCGCCTCTCTGGTCTAGTGGTAACAAACACCGGTATCAGACCCAGGCGTCCCGGGTTCGATTCCCAGTGGGGGTACATATTGTATTCGGTTTGGTTGGTGGTAGAATTAGTTGTGAGACTGCCTGGCTAGCCACCACCAACTTATCTAAGTCTGACGCCATATCAACAATGTTTTTAGCATTGTTATATTCCGGCAGTTACAGATAAGATAGCCAATGCCTCAGTGGTTGAGCATACCAGGAGAGGCTCGTTTCCATCTTCAGCCTTATCAATACTTAACATCAGATATGATGAAGGGATGAAGGCTGAAGTCTCCCCGTAGTTCAAAAAAAAATTGACAGATTTTTTTTACTTTTACAGGTGTTTCAAATTTACTTTTGGTTCAACTTTGAATAGTCGTCAATAAACCTTTATAGTTGGGAGTGCTTCGACTGCCGGCGCCGGGTCCCAAAAATATCGATATTGGGAACCGGCGGTGATACGCTACCGGCAGACAAGATATAAAACAATCGCTGCCAGCGCTGGCACTCGAAATGCCAGCCGGTGATCCAGGTAGTCACTAAGGGGGGTTGATCTAAAAATTAAGAGTATGTCATATTTCTGTAGTTACTTAAAAAAAATGTCATCACTGGCGCTTCGCCGTCCGGTGCCGCGGCATGCTCGATCCGCTCGCTCGGCTCGTGCGTTTTTTGGACACAGTTCTAACCTAGACGGGAGTGGAGGCACTTCCTGAACCTTCTGATTTGAAAGGATTGTTAGTTACAATATGATCGCTTATTGTTTGTTTCCTTTTTGTATTTCTTACAGCGTGTAAGTACTTTATGAAAGTAATCAATTACAGGATATTAGGTGATTTGACGATCTCTGTGGTGTAGTGACACGTACACCGGTTTCAACGTGTCGCCTACTCTGAGGTCCTGGGTTCGAATTCCGGTAAGGACAAATGTTTGTATAATGAATACGAGCATTTGTACCTCAGTCTTCGACTTTTATATATATATTTCTACATATAAATACTTATATATGTATAATTATATGAATTTATATCCGTTACCATAGTATCCCATAACACAAGCCTTACAGTGCTTACTTTGGGGCTAGGTTAATTGGTGTGAAAAAATACATGATCGATCGATATCAATCCCTGGTGTGGCAAAAGGCTCATGATTTGCGGTCAGACGTACAAACGATTGACGTTACACCTGTCGCATCTGACCTGGCGCGTGCGCAGGCGTATAGTGCTGGATCTATATTACAAACTAAGGTAAACTCAAACTTATTCCGTTGTTTTAGGTCGCACTTTAGACAAAATGCAGAAAAAAAATCTTCTTTTAATTTATTAAATTTTGACACAAAATTAATAACATAAATACTAACTAAACTAACTCTTGTTTCTGCAGGAATCAGAAAATATAGCATAAGGGCATAATACTACTTGTGAGTACCGATTTTTTTTCTCTTTAGAGTTTTAAATTGTTGTGAAATTAAAAAAAACAAGAAATAAAGAAAAAAGTGTCGTTGATGTCATTTTAAGGGGTTCCGAAACTCTAAAGCAAAAAAGAATCACTTTGTTGTACGTCTGTCCGTCTGTCCTGGTTTATCTCAAGAACGCATTGAGGTATCGAGTTGAAATTAAAAGCATAATATATTCCGGTCAATAGACTGTTGAAGGGGTACAAATCAAACTTGTAAATTAACGTAAAAAAGATAGAACCGTTTATGTCGCAAAAAAACATAGGAATCAAAATTCATAAGGTACTTCCCGTTGACCTATAACTATAAAATTTGATAAGTAGTATCATCATTTACTGCGAATACTGGAAAAAAAATATAAAAACTATACATTAGTTATTAAATCATAAATATATAGCCTTTAGTTTCGGACACTGAATTTCAGGAAAAACTTGGTAACGCGTGGACGTATCGAGTTGAAATTAAAATCATTATATTCGCGTTAACAATCTCTTGAAGCTGTGAAAAATCAAACTTCAAAATTAACGTTAAAAGAAGTAAGGCCATCTATGTAATAAATATTAAACCAGAGAATATACTACAAAAAAGCAACTTGTCTCATGTCGCTCTGACGGGATAATGCAAAATGCAAAATTAAAAAGTTATAGAACACACTTACAAGGGAATCAAAATAGGGTACTTCCCGTTCACCTAGAACTATGAAATTTGGCATGTAATATCGTGTTTTACTACAGTACAGGAAAAAAACAGAAGTTTATCGAATAATAAAACTTTAAATTGAAATAATTACCTACCCCATTCCCCAATTTACATTGCTGCTTAACTTATTTGATCGCACGCGCACGCGTGCACACAAAGCTCACCGTCATATTTGCGCGCGCAGCTGAAAACACATCTGCCGTGCACGCGCCAACCATTACTGACTTTTCCTTTTTTTATTCGTTTTGCAGCCTTGGCGCAAGGTGGTACTCCAGAGTACTTTTGAATCGCCATTAACAAGTTTCATAACCTCTAATAATTGCTAACTTTGGCTCAGTATATTTTATGTGACATAGCATAATAAATAAATTTATTTATGAAATTTAATTAATAAACAATCTTGTATATAACATCACATGTTATCCCTTCAGAATTGCAATTATATTTATGAATTCACAATGTCTTTTTATATGACACTAGCGACCGCTTGCGGTTTCACCCCCGTGGTTCCCGTTCCCGTGGGAATATCGTAATAAAAAGTATCCTATTTTCATAACCAGGCTATCTACTATCTGTGTACCAAACTTCATCCAATCCGTTCAGTAGTTTCGGAGCATAAAATAAACAAACAAACAACCAAATCTTTCCTCAATGTTTTTGATACCAAATATATATATATATATATATATATTTTGTAACTTGTGACACAAGAGTTGTCGAACAAAACTACTTTTACGGATTTTAAACGCACTATATTTCACTAGGTTAGATCGAATCGGATGACTGGCTACTTATGAGCCAGCCATCATTAGCCAGTCATCCCGTGACCACGGCAGCTGTAAAGGAGCCGAAACGTCGGGAAAATCAAAAACCCCTAAAAAACCTAAAAATACGGACAATTAGTTCGTGAAAATATAGCGCGTTTGATATCCGTAAAAGTTGTTTTAGCTCTTAAAGTTGTTTTATTTGAATTATAAGTGCGCGCTGTAACTTAAGATATAGGTACGTAGTTGTCAAATATTTGACAAAAAACATTATTTTTGTGAATTCGTCAGACGAGTTGATTTTTCTAATATTTTTCGTACGTGCCATTATATAAAAAACCATATTGTTACCTTGGCGGACTGCATCTGCGTCCCATTCAGACGCGAGGCTGCGTCTCAGTCTAAAGTACTTAAAGACTTTGGAGGCTATATTTGTTATAAAAAAAGTATTTCAGGTACTTAGGAGGAAATAATAGGTTGGGGAAAAGTTTCTTCGCATTTTTTAAGAAAATTCGAAACATTTTTTAATATAGCTTATTAACATTTAACCAAAGTATGTTATGTAGGTTCCATTTTGTTCGATAACTTTTTGCCATCTTGTAGGTAGGGGCATGATCCTATTGCTATAGAAATTTTGGGGCTTCTGATCAAATTACCGCGAAAAGTGGTTTTGGCAGTCCTCTCGTGATGTTAACCTGACACCGCCTAAAGAATTCTGAAGAGACCGAAACAGGTGCAAATCTAAAGATGCAAGGTCAGAACTATACGGCGAATGCATTAATACCTCCCAGGCAAACTCTCTTAATTTTTGCTGAGTGGTTAAAGATGTGTGAGGTCTAGCGTTATCATGATGAAAAACCTCAACTCTCAACTTCTCAACTTCTTGCTTTAATCTCATCAGCTGTTCGCAGTAGAGTTCAAAATCGATGGTCCTGCCTGGTGGTACACAGCATCACCTTGTTGCGAGGTAACCGGGGTTTCAGCTACATCATAAAATTAAAACATAAGAACACAGCTAAAGCCTTTTTGTTTAAATCGTTTAAGTTTTGGAGAAGGAATCAGGGGACTAGACTCGGTGATTATGTCTACTTTTCATGGGAATTTATTGATTCATGTGTTTTATTCATTCATGGTGTTTCTCTTCAAGGTTTCTAAATTTTTCCCAAGATCGGCATTTGGTTACCGCGGTAGACGCCGGGGCGCTCAAGTACTCCTATGTGAGGTTAATAAACTGTCATGGCCCATTTTATTATCCATCTATAAGGAAGGCCGTCAGAAATGGGGACCTTACAATGGCAAATGATGATGAAGCGCATCAATACGGCGCTTGACCGACTGCTTAATCAACGTTCGGTCCAGTCAGGTGTCGGATGGGTGACCGTAAAATGCCATTACAACTGAGCACTTCCTTGCTTCGGAGGGTACGTCAAACCGGCGGACCCGGTTGTCATTTAATAAACAGTTGTTAAGCCAACTCAGAGGCCTTATGGACAGCTTGATAAATTCTGACACCAATGGTGGCCACAAATCGTCATAGGATAAGAGTAGAAGATGATGAAATGTACTTTTCCCAAATTTTTCCAAGTTTGTCACTTTGGTAACCGCGGTGGGCGCCGGGGCGCAAGCAAGTATGCGATGTCAATAAACTCGGCTGGGCGGGCGGCCGCTAGAAATAGAACGGCGAGACGGCGCGGCGGGTACGGTCTGCAGAATAGGGGTGTTTGTGCCGCGGCTGGGTGTTTAAACGAACTAGGTCTGTGACAACATCTTAAGTTTCTTCGCGCACTCATTATTGAAATAAAATAACTTTTGCGGAGTATTTATCATGTGTCAAACGTCGGGAAATCAAAAAACCCCAAATAAACCGAAAAATTATAGTTCCAAATATATATTTCGGGTAAATGCATCGCACTAAATACTCCGCAAAAGTTGTTTTATTATACAACTGTTATTGGCTATATATTTTAGTCTATCATTTTTCTATTAAACTTTGATATTATTTATTAATGTTCGGTCCGGTCAGGTGTCGGATGGGTGGCTGAGCGGTTTCGTGCTTGCGGTTTTAACCGTTTCCCGTTCCCGTGGGAAAATGGGGATAAAAAGTAGCCCACGTTACTCTCCTTTCAACTAACTTTATGTCAAAAATCAATTCGCTTGGTTGCTTAGTTAGGGCGTGAAGCAAGGACAAACAAACACACTTTCGCATTTATAGTCTGTTTTGCTGTCGGTACCAAAGTTGTTTCTTTTCCTGAAGCGTTTGAATAGAGACGTACGTAGCCATTCCTCAAACCAGAGGTGAGAGGGTGTGTTAAGTTCAATTTATATCAATACTAACTAGTTATATTGATTGCCAATATTGATGAAGTATTTTTTGCTAGTAAATTTTAGATGCGATACGACGGAGTGATACTCGTAGTTTGATGTTCTCAAAAGCGTCAAATATTAATGTTATTCAACGTGGACTTTAAGCCAAAATATCAAAGGGCCAATGCACGTAGTTTAGTTTGTGAAATTACACATTTATTTAGCACGAAATTAAATTGGAATTATAAAGTTATGAAATATTAATAAATAATATTGAAAGAAGTCAACAGGTCGTTACAAACGGTATTTTGCAACTGAAAACCTTTGGGCGACGAAAAAAGTCGTTTCGTTCTAATAATAAACCGTCTGGATTGGTACCACTGCACTCGGAATAGTTATGAATGAGTTATGTAAGTTTGGAAATATTTTGCTTTTTCATAATGCTGATTTAATAATTTCAGTTCATGTTACGCAATTTTCTTATAAGATAATCAGAATACTCAAGCGGTCTTAATTTCAGACTTTCTTAAGCATTTGTCTATTTCTGTATTCGGGTGTAAGAAAAACTGAAGGTTCCAAGCATGGTTCATACATTTTTGTGTCAACAAAGATGTATGCGGCCGAGCATTTCTCCTCATGGTGGAAGATTACACCTTTCCTTTTCATAAATTTTGAGCATTTTTCTTTTTTTTATTTTTTTTTTATTATTATTTATTATTTATTTATTTTTAGACGACAAAGATCCATTATTGTTAGTAGCACTTATAAATATGTTATTTTAGTTAAAATTTTATGGAATCAGGTTATTACAATCAATTACTTACTTAATTAAAATTATCACAGCTTCAAGAGTTAAAATGATTAAAATAAATATTCATTACAATAAAATTATTAAAATAAAAATACAATTTTAAATTAGCATCATCGATAATAAAATTAAATCAATAAAAATTAAATTAAGTAGGTAATTAAAATTAAATTTAATTAAATCAACAAAAATAAAATAAACAAAAATAAAATTTAATTATTAAAAACATATAAATAAATAATTAGGCAGGTAATTGACACAATGAAAGACAAGAAAGATAAAAAAATACTTAAAACATGCAGGCTAATCCAGTGCTGTAGAATAGGACAGTCCCACCTGTCAGCGATTGTGCCCAGGAAAGTGTGGCGACTGGCTCGTACGCGCGCTAGCATTAAGAGCTTGTTTCAGATTTTCTAATTGCTGACGTAGATATCAGAATTAATCGTTTGGCCGTGTAGCAAAAGCTCATAATACAAAATGCCTTTCCAGTCCCACCATACACACAACATGACTTCGTTCGGAGTGAGGCCAGGGTTTGGGACTATTTGCGATGGCTCACCTCGTTTAGACCAAGATCGTTTTCTAACATTATTATCGTAGGTGATCCACTTCTCATCGCCTGTAACTAATCTTTTCAAAAACGGAGCGATTTTATTTCGTTTGAGCAATGTTGCGCAGATGGAAATCCTGGTCACCAAGTTTCTGTCGTGTAACTGCAATCGTGTGGTACCCAAACATCTAGCTTACAACATAACTTACTTTGATAGGACGACCACAGCGTGGTAGCATCAATATCTATAACATCGAACATATGAATCATTTTTTGAACAACGCATCTTCTCCATAAACATGACAAATAACTCTTTGAGCAATAGCAGCATTCAGACCCTTATCGAAAAAAAATTGCAAATCGTATCTTTTTTTTCCTTATTAACTTTCATTTCAAAACTATTAAAAATGTGGATAAAGTCAAAGTCAAATCAATTTGTGTCAACTTTACCGCTATTACCAGAGTCTGCTGTCAAACAATAAATTACTTTCCCGCCTAAGTTCAGTGTTGCCAGAAATATAACACGCAAAATTAATGCGTTCAAAAAGGCCGCGAACATTTCCGACTACTTTATATTTATTCCTCTTTTTATTAGGCCTTAGCCAAGAAGGATTTGACTTTTCTTATTAAAAAGCTTCCATTAGTATTATTTTTTTACGCTTCATAAAACTAATAAAAACAACAGTAAGCAAATAGAATTTACTATATTTATACAACTAAAATCTAGACTAACATGAAAAGCACCGCAAAGATATAGAACAACAACCTCAATATGATACATAACAATTAATTAAATTAATCAATGTCATTTTAATACTCATTCGTTTTCCGCTTCCTAGAACCAACAACCAACTAATCCTAAAATGACAGACCAACAATAAGCGTTCACATTAAGTTTCCACCTAAATCACAACAACACAGGTGACTCAATACCTACGAGAACTTCGGTGAATAGTTAGTCACGGAGTTCGCTTCTGTACGCTATCGTTCGATCTTTGATCAGGTGTGGGTGTAACAAATAACATTGAACACAGAGAATATACCTAAAGATATTCTTCATTAAAAAATTTAGACCTCGAAAGTATACTCAGTCTGATTCAACTATCCTAAGATCCTATCCTATAAAAGTTTTCTTTCTTGTCCGTGGTCATAGATATTGGATGTTTGTTAGTCAATCTTCACAGACCTATATCGAGATTGACGAAAAGAGCGCTTCAAACTGTACGAGAACCTAGCGTGTCGAGATTTTCGTACCTATATTGACGTCACGTGCGAGATTTAGTGATGTGTAATAGTAGTTTGTTACACAAGGGACGTAAGGGAGCTATTACAGAACAAGAACCAATTTGGCGCCTGTGCGAGCGCAGCTTATCATATCTTCGGCTTCAAGATGACAGAAATCAGGCGTCCCGACCAGGTTCTTCATCGGATGAAGTACTTGACATGATGAACTAACACTTTTAACTAGCAAAAACTTATAATTATATACTTATTTTAAATTTTAATACAGTCGTCGCAAGTGAACAAGCATTTAATTCAAATGAATTGCCGCCATTTTCATTGTTTGGTTACAGTAAAAAGTTTTCTTATCATTTTATAAAAAAAAATTGACCTAAGAGTTTTGCATAGCGTGAACTGAAATGAAATGCCACCATTTTCATTGATTTTTTTTTCAGTAAAAAGTTTCGTTATTTTATAAGAAAAGAGATTGGTTCACCAAGGAGTTTTACATGCTTAAATGGTAAAGTGTACTTTACAATTCAAGCATTCACCCTATGCTTGATTTGTAAAGTGATTTGAAAATGGAACGTTCTATCTAAACAATGCAATGTGTTGCACGCCAACTTACACAGCCTCTTACCATATCTAGTAAATCCTAGTTACCGAGCAGTATTTATTTATTTATTTATTTAGGTACACAAAACAGAGTGACAGCAAATACATGAAGACCAGTACAAACAGATAAAGATTTATGATAGGCTGCAACTCCACAAGTATGTGTACACAGCATGACAGGCATTTAACATCAAAAATCGCACGCTACAATATAAATTAATAATGAATAATAATAATAATAAAGAAGAATAATAACTATAATAAAATCAATAAAAAAAAACAGACAGCGAGATATCATAGAATTAGAAACAAATATACATTAAAATTCATCATACAATTATTACATTATTTCAATTTCAATTTCAATTATTAATGATGTAAATGTTATTGACGAGCTCTTACAAGAAAGCTCTGCATAATTAAACATTTTCGTTCCTTATTGACGCCTATTTTCATGGCAATGGTCTCCAGCGGACTGACTTAGATCGTAAAACTTTGACCGTGGAACAAACTTTTGGCACGCAAGGTACACCTTTACCGTCTATCTCAATATAGGTCTGTGTCAATCTTACAGAAATACTGATAGTTTATAGCCTGGATTAAACATAGAACAATAAGAATACTTTATTGCACACTTGCAAAGGACCATTTACAATTAGAGAACAAACAATAGGCGGCCTTATTGCTACATAGCAATTTCTACCAGGCAACCTTGGGTGAAAGAAATTGAGACGGACAATAGGAAAATGAGTGCAGAAAAAGGACATACTAAGATATATAATAGAATAGTTTAGATCCCGGTCAAATGTTCCCTAGGAATTGTTTGGTGGTGGGACTTGTTGTAAGTCCGCCTGGCTAGCTACCAACATCTTATCTAAGTTTGACGCTATAACAACAATGTTTTCAGCATTGTTGTATTCCGGCAGTTAGAGATAAGATAGCCAGTTTCTCAGGGTTTGAGGATTCCGGGAGAAGCTCGCTTCCATCTTCAGCCTTGTCAATACTTAACATCAGGTATGATGAAGACTAAAAGAGTCCCCGATGTTCATAAAAATGTTTTTTGCGTATGTTCAAACGCACAAAGCCAGGCTCCGCAGGCGAACGCTAGTAAACCCATATACAAAAAGAAGTCAAGAAACCTATCTTTACATCTGGTCTAGACTTCGGGAAACGACCTAACTACCTCGCACCAGACATTCGTAAATTGAAGTACAAATGTATCTAAACATTACATTATTTATATTAAAACCCACGTGGTTGCAGATTGTTAGCTCTACTCGTGATTCTACAAAGGAAATAAGAAAAAATACCAGATTTCTTAGAAAATGTCCTTATATCGATAAGTTTAGAAAGAGAAATTCATCTCATCATCAATCTCTAGTTATTATCACCAGAGAAATTCATATTTATCTACAGAGTAAACTATTTCAAATGATGTACCTACCTACAAACAAGGAAGATCCCGTCGACCAGAAAGTTGAGATTTTCCGAGATTTTTGAAACGATTTACCTATTAATCAAAATATTTATATTTATTTATGATTATTTATTTAGTAGTTTATGTAGGTAAAATGATATCTTCCGAAATATTGTTAAGTAAATTTTGATATTCTTGCTTGTTGCTGGTGCACTACCTCACGCTCTCTCTCTATTTTTCCTATGCCTCAGGGGTTGTCTCTTAGCGATAAGGCCGCCTTTGCCCATCTTTCTTGTGTTTCTATCTGAATTTTTGGTGTGCAATAAAGTGTTTTATCTATCTATCTATCTATAATGTTCTTTTATCCTACTAATATTATAAATGCGAAATTATGTCAGTTAGTTTTTTTGTTACTCTTTCAAGGAAAAAGTACGGAACCAACATGGATGAAATTAAGCATACACATGGAAGATAGCCTGGACTAAAATAGGCTACTTTTCATCCCGATATTCCCACGGGAACGGGAACCACGCGGGTGAATCCGCGGGCAGTCGCTAGTTTATGTTTTTTTTCTGGGATTATTAAAATGAAATACCTATATGTTCTTTTATTTGTGATATAAATCTATTAAGTACTATTTTTTTTAAATAATGCTCACCGATAACTTCCTCGATTGTGCATTAGGTAGGTATACATTGCACTTTTATACTAAACATGCTCACTCACTCACTCATCAGCCTGTGGACGTCCACTGCTGGACATAGGCCTCTCCTAGTTCACGCCCTTGGACGAAGTTCACGCCTATAGTGTTTCAAAGGAGGTTAATAGCCTACTGCTACCACGCTGGCCAGACGGGTTGGTTGGTAGACGGTTTGTTTCAAGTTTTCTTTCTCTCGCACAGGTGTTCAATGCGTCGAGCCTCTAAGTCGACTTACGACATCCCAGGCATGTAAGGGAGTGGTGACACTTCTATACTTAGGCCGTCACTACACGGCACTAAACAGGTCTAAACATAACGCCTACTCATTTATAAAAAAAAATCATTCATTTGTAAACTTACCGGATTCAAATACATAGCATCTTAAATCTCTTGAGCTTTATTATATTTGTAGGTAAACCTAAGAAAAAAACGGGCAAAAATAATGCCTAATTCGACTTTTATAAATATATCCAACGATGCAGCTATAAGATACTTAAAAATTTCTCATACTACAATCTTTCCTTAGCAACTCTGCAAATATTGTGCGTATGAGTAATACAGATTAATATAATATTTTTGATATTTTTACGTAATAATACGCGAACGCCGTGCCAGCTTGTCTGAGGATGCGCGTGAGATTGCGCGCGGTGCCAATTCATTTGTTTTATATTTTAGAGAGAAAATATTTTTTTTTTTTAGTTCACGGAAAAGGAAGATTTTTTTAGTTCACGGAAAAGGAAGAAGGCGTTTAATTGAATTGTGACATTGGTTACATATTTGTGAGGAAAAAGGAAATATCGGATACACAGCTCAGGTGCCGTGTGGTGACGGCCTAAGAATACAAGAGTCACCACTCCCATACATGCCTGGGATGTCGTAAGAATCGACTAAAAGGCTCGACGCATTAAAAACCTGTGCGAGAGAAGGAAAACTTGAAACAAACCGTCTACCAACCCGTCTAGCCAGCGTGGTAGCAGTAGGCTAATAGCCTCCTATGAACGCCACAATAGGAGTGTGAGGAGAGGCCATGTCCAGCAGTGGACGTCCACAGGCTCATAATGATGGATGGACACTGCTCGTTTACGGTATTAAATTATACATACATGCATGTTGTGACTAGCAATAAATATAGATACATATTACTATCTATATAACAATATATATAGATAGTAATATGACATTCCATGCTAAAAGTATACAACATACATTTAATAGCATTGTATCATTGTATCAGTGTTATAGTTAGCCTTAATAAAAGTATCTGGGTACTCCAAGAGCTGTTTCATGTTAGTACATATATATATTTTAATTTCCCAAGCGTTACCTATTCGATAACGCTTTTTTCGCTTTATTTTCAATAGTATAATAAATGAATACCTTCTGATAAATTTAATACTTTCAAATGAGAACACAAGACTGGCAGAAAATAAAATAATTTTTAAAAACATCTCAATAAAAAATTTAACAAGTACGTGGTCAATACGGCCAATAAGTATCCAATATTTTAATACCTTACCCGCTGAACCCAAACAGATCATCAATCTTGGATATGGCGCCGTTCTTCATTGATCCTAACACCCCATTCGATAAAAAAGCAAAAAAAAACTAACCGAGGCTACTATAAAGAATGGCCGAAATCCGAGCGAAATTAGCATACACACTCAAAGGAATTTAAACCCTATTGCCAAGTGATAAAAGTTATAAAAGATGCAAATTATAATGCGGTTGTAGTAATTGGATTCGGGCAGGCGGGAACTGGCAAAGAGTTCGGCGACTAACGTCAAAACCGGCGCCGGAGTCGGTCGGTGTGCAGAAAATGAAAAACGTCAGCCGTTTACTACAATCTGAGCTAAATGAGTTATCGGCTTCAGACTAGCGGACAAGACAAATATTTGTGTGCATGAACATGTCTATTTGTCTTGGTCTAGATGTTTAATATGTATATTATGTATGAATTTTCAAAAAAAAAAAGTATATAAGTAAGTATGTTTATCCGTTATCTAGTATCCATAACACAAGTTCTTCATGATACTTAACGTGGGCTAGATAATTAGTGTGATGGTATGGTTTTTTTTCTTTATCTGTTTGTCCTAGATTCAGATTTATTTATTGCAAGTCACAAGTTAAAAAAGGTGTTACACAAATCGGTAGGTACAGTACGAGTGACGCCCTGTTAGGGCACAGCAAACATGCGGGGCAACTATTGCCTTTTACTTGTAAATTCACATTAAATTATTTTCCATTTTATTTAACAATACTTACGTCCTTTAAATAAATTGTACATTACCAAATATAATTGCAAAAATATGTCATATAGCCTATTTAATGAATAAGCGAATAATAACAGTATCCTTCCCATTGCATTCCAAATATTCCAATGCAGCATACAGAGTGATACGATATTTGGAATAAACTTTTTAACTTTATTTAGCGGTGGAGACAATAGCGGTTTAAAACAGTTGCATTGGCAGTCGTCGATTAGCAAAAAAGAACAACAAATACTTGGGCACCCGCCTTCGCCATTTTCAACGCAACACGTAGGGATGTCACATCAAATAAAAACATTTTATAAAAAAAAATTCAAACCGACTTCAAAAAGTAAAAAATAAAACTTTTGGAGTCGGTGCTAGCCAGGGCATTCTACATTGCACTTCTATTAACTATATATTTTTTTGGCCTTAGCTAGCTAGCACCGACTCCAAAAGTTTTATTTTTTACTTTTTGAAGTCGGTTTGAATTTTTTTTTATAAAATGTTTTTATTTCAGATTTTTTAGTTACATCATGTGCCGTTACTTACACTAAAAATCAGCCCATACACAACAATTTCACTAGGTAAACGACTACTTGCCAAAAGGTGATTGATATTTTTCAAGATTATGAAAAAACTACTAGCCAGATCTTTGTAAAAATTATATGGGACCACACATAAACCATTTTCTTTCAGATAAAAAAAGAATTGTAAAAATCTGTTAACAACTGGCGAAGTTATGGTGGAACATACATAAAAAAAAATAAAAAATACAGTCGACTTGAGAACCTCCTCCTTTTTTTGAAGTCGGTTAAAAAGGTTTTATGATTTTAAAATATTAACCGCTTACCATCGACAATATTTGGAAAAACAATAACTGCATTTTTTACCTATCGTTTACAAAGGGTTCCATTACAAAAATATTGCTCTTCTTTGAAAGAAATATTTATTTTGGTGAAAGAAATGCACTATAAAGTGATAAACTTGTAGGTTCCTTCCGCGACTTCGTTCGCGTGGAAATTCAAGAAAATCCTTAGGAAACCTTTAATCGGGTTAGGAATGGTTAAAAACTGAGGAAATGGTTATATTTTTAACCAACTTCAAAAAAAGGAGGAGGTTATCAATTCGTGTGTATTTTTTATGTTTGTTACCTCAGTACTCGGTCATTTAGGAACCGATTTCAATAATATTTTTTTTATTTCAAAGGGTGTACTTTCATGTTGGTCCCATTAACGTCAAGACAGGATCTAATGATGGCATCTTGGTGAAATCGAGGGAACTCATCAAATATTATAGGCATTTCGATGTTTTCTTAAGTAACTCGTGCATTTGCTCCCGTTAAGCACGATTTGGTGGAGTGGAACTGATGATGAAGACCACAAATGATCATCGGTACTATTAAATACTTAGCATTTCACGAAAGCGATACGATGACTTGGCTTTAATGTGGTTTCTTAGCAATTTATGCTCGTCTCAATGCATGTGATGAAGTACCGGGAGAACTCCTCAATAATTAACGTCTCTGCACCGGGAAAAGCAGCATTTTGTAAAAGGTGATGAACAGTTGACATAAAGTTATAAGTGTGTTCGGGACTTCTACCTTTAAAATTAGTGAAATAAAAAGCTTTTTTATAAAAAAAAGGAAATCGACTTTTTTATATAAAAAGTTTTTTACTTAACCGCCTCTGTGGTCTAGTGGACCCTTCGGTATCAGGTATAGAGGTCCCGATTTCGATTCCCAGAGCGGGTACATAATTGTATTCGGTTTGGTTGGAGGGTAGGATTAGTTCTAAGTCTGCCTGGCTTGCATCATCTTATCTAAGTCTATCACCAAAGCAAAAATGGTTTGTTGTGTTCCGGCAGTTAATAGATAAGATAGCCAGTTCCTCAGTGGTTGAGAATTCCGGAAAAAGTGCTACCATCACTTTCAGTTCTATCATTATACTTATTAACATCAATAGGCCTAGCACGAAAAACTTTCAAGAATCGAGGAAGTAAATTAAAAGACGTAAACGGAATTACATTTTTTTAAATTAAGTATTTCGGTAGTTTTTCGAGCCAGCCATACTTTAATGACAGCAAAGTGTTTTCTCGTTGCTTTGTTATTTAAAACTTAAGAGATGGAAACTATCTTGAATATAAAAAGGCGTGGTATACTAAGCAATGACACAAACATAGTCGATGGCGTGATCAACCTGACACTGTAGCTGTAGTAAACTTTTACTATGCTCGGGATGGGTGCCTAAAAAACTATCTTGAGCTTCTCTGCAATTCCGAAGGCACGATAAGACTGAATCTCGGCTGAATTTACAAAAGTTTCCACCCACCAATATAAACTGGGCCCGCATGGCCCCTCTGCCCGTCCTCCCTTATCCATCCATAAGCGAGCAAGTCCCAGTCCTAAAAACTGAGTAATGAACGAAATCAAACCGATATTTATTTATTCAAAGACCAACAATTAATTATCTTATAATGAATGGGAAAATAATCTATATCCGAAGTATTGCAATGTTCCAAAAAGGTATCGCGAACGACATCGGAACGCCTGTTTTTAATTATTATCCATACAAAATTTCAACCCCTATTTCAACCCTTTAGTCGTGAAGTCTTGTTCACCGCGTTGGATTTCTAAATTAATGCCTTTGTTTATATCAACACCCTATAAAACCTTTTGACCCCCTTGACGGTGGATTTTCGAAAGATTACGAAATATGTGTTTGTCTGTAATTACTTTTAAAACATGCCCAATAAGAAATAAGTGACTTTTACTGTAAAAAATAAAGGAATTTTCTTTCACCCCTTTCGGAGTGAAATTTTCAAGAATGCCGAGACAGGTAAATATTTATTTTCAAATGTGGACCTAAAAACAAAATTTGAAGATTCTTACTTTGAGATTGACGGACTTTCATACAAACGTTCCTCCCTTGTTTTACCCCTTTAGGGGTGGTATTTCCAAAAATCCTTCCTTAATGGATGCTACATCGTTTAGGGTATCTCTGTGCAATATTTCAAATTTATAGGTTCAGCCTTTGGGCTTTGCGTTGATAGATCAATCAGTCACCTTTGAGTTTTATATTAAGATATTGAGATGATTTTACGCGTTTTTTCAACAATATAAACAAACGCAAAATACAAGGACTAATTTGACAGCATTATCCGAAACAAAATGATAATAAAAATTTAGGAGAAAATTAAATTATTTTGAACAATTCTTTTTTAATCCGCCAAATTGGACCTATGAGTACTTATACATTTTTTTATTGGACCTAATTTTATGTCCAAGTTTTGTACATTAGCTTTCACTGTTTTTATCAATACAGTAGGTAGATGATGTATGTGTCTCCAGTCAAATAAAGATAAACTATCGATCTATAGATACTATTACTGTTCTTGCCAACCCTAATATCTGCGCGTACGCAGCCCATCCGCGGCGCCATAGCGGCTGAACAAAGAACCCAAGGTATTTATGTAAATGGTAGAATTCCGAAAATGCCGCCGAATAACATAAAAACGACTCCCAAAAAACGTGGGAGACGAAAGCAAATTTTTTCGCGTTGACACATATTACAGTGACACCATTCGATAGTTAATTAAATATTTAATTCTTTCAATCGTGACATTTTTCTTCAAGTTTTATCCGCCTCTGTGGTCTAGTAACAACACCGGTATCGGACCCAGAGGTCCCGGGTTCGATTCCCAATGGGGAGTACATATTGTTATCAAACGCGCTATATTTCCACGAAATAAGTTGTAATGTTTTAGCGCGCACTGTTCATTGAAATAAAACAACTTTTACGGATATCAAACGCGCTATATTTCCACGAACTAAGTTGTAATTGTCCGTATTTTTAGGGTTTTTAGGGGTTTTTTGATTTTCCCGACGAACTTTTTGAGGGTAGACTTATAAGTAGCCAGTCATCCCGTGACCACGGCAGCTGTAAAGGTGCCGAAACGTCGAGAAAATCAAAAAAACCCTAAAAACCCTAAAAATACGGACAATTACAACTTAGTTCGTGAAAATATAGCTCGTTTGATATCCGTAAAAGTTGTTTTATTTCAATGAACAGTGCGCGACAAAACATAAGATGTATGTATGGGTACATATTGTATTCGTTTTGGTTGGTGGTAAGACATAACAACAATGTTTGCAGCATTGTTGTGTTCCGGCAGTTAGAGATAAGATAGCCAGTTCCTCGGTGATTGAGGATTCCGGGAGGGGCTCGCTTCCATCTTCAGCCTCATCAATACTTAACATCAGGTATGATGAAGGCTAAGACTCTCCTCGTGTCGTCCATAAAAAAAGTAATCTGTACGAAAAAGCAATAGCACGTAAGAATATGAACGGTGACAGAATGGAGTGGAGGAGGAGGACGTACTGGCACCGATAATTTTAAAAATATTAAAATTGATTAGTCAAACTGCATTTTTGGCGGTGTACTGTTAAGAATAAACTATTAATGGGTTCACTCCTGATCCCAATTAAGCCCAGCGGGTAAGACTTGATTTACGGTGGAGCGAAATAACCCAGAAGGTGCCTATTCACCTTTTCTTTGAAGATGGACGGTTTATAAGTACTCGGAAGCACAGACGCAGGGAAGTGTAACTCCCGTTCCACTCCTTTGCTGTACGCAATATAAAAGATGTTGAGTTGCGCTTTGGCTGTATAGGCTGTATCCCATTTCAAAGATTAACGCCAACAGAACTCTAACCATTTTTTTTTATTAACTCATTTCCGATTATTTTACTAATTGTATCGTAAGAACTAATAACGAAATAAATCTTGCTCATACGATTTTGGATAACAGTTTTAGTATAATTTCTTAAAGCTCGTAAAGATTCGTGCCAAAAACCCCTTTAATAAGACTGTAGGAGTGTGTCACTGCGCACATTCATTTAGCAGACAACAAATTAAAGAAATAGGAACCTACTAATTTCAAAGTTATATCATATTTGCGTATTTTTTCACGTAAATAAAATAAATCTTTTAAGCTTAAATTAGATTTTGGATTGCGTTGCTCGTTACATCTTGAAACCTAACGAAATATGAATAATCATACTCATTGGCTTTCAATAGGCCTAGCACGAATAACTTTCGAGTAAGTATCGAGAAAAAAATAATAATAAAAAAAATTTAGAGATATTGAGCAGCGTTTGTACCGGACGTAAAAAGAACTACATTTTTTTACCATTACGTGTTCGATACTTACTCGATACTATTTCGATAGTTTTTACGGATTTTAATTTTTGTATAATTCGCGTAAAGCTCATTAGATATGTTATTCTCTAACGCCCGAAATTAATAACCTATCTGTAGATATGAATTGGGATATCTAAGATTGTTGCCTATGATATTTTTGTTAATATGACCTATATAATGACGGTTGCTAGGCATTGAAACCAGTATCTTAGGCAACTATCTCAGATAGCCCTATCCATATCTACAGATAGGTTATTAATTTCGGCCGTAAGCAAACATCCTTGATATTGACGGCTGAAACAGCGGAGATCGCCCCATTTTCAATACTATTTGACAGCTAATGTTCAGTCATGACAACAGCGTCGATGTTTGCTTAACGGAAGAAAGCCACAAGGAAAAAAAAGGGAATAAGGTATCGTGTCAACGGTAGTAATATGTCACTGCGCACATTTATGGATCAATCCATAGGGAAAGCCAGTGCCTCAGCCACAGAACATTAATAGAGGTCTTCTTTTCTATGTTCTGTGGTCCCAGCAGTGGGGACATTAAAAAATGACCGATGAGGAAAGTTATATCATAATTATTGCTATTTTTTTTCACGAAGTAACTGGTATTAGAACATAAATTCTTCTCAGTGGATTTTAGATTGCAATTTTTCTACAATTTGCGTAAAGCTCGTCACGGTATCGTGCCAAAAACCTCTTTAATAAAACCGTAGCAGTGTGTCACTTTATTTATTTAGCAGACATTTCAGCGAACCGCGGAGTACTGTAAGAGATCATTTCAGCCGACAACCTAATTTGTAATATGGTGTTTATTACATTAGGACGACGACTTTTATAAAAACATGTTTCATGCCGTGGTGAATGTAGTTGACCGTTTTTAATTTATTGTTATTATAATTTTTTGTAATTTTACTAATTATTTAAATGACTATTCTATTAAGTATACAATTTGTTATTATGCGAAAAATCTTTAATATTTCTTTATTAAATCTAAGGAAGCAAGTAGTAAAAATGAGCATTAAGTTTTAAATCGGATTCTATACTAGCGGCCATCCGCGGTTTCACCCGCGTGTTTTCCGTTTCCTTAAGAATATCGGGATAGAAAGAAGCCTATGTGTTCGTCTACTTCTTCAACTCTCTACATACCAAATTTCATCCAAATTCGTTCAGTAGTTTTTGCGTGAAAGAGCAACAAACAAACTGGCATACTTTCCCATTTATAATATTAGTAGGAGGTTGACTAACTTGCTTTTACTGCTTGGTGACATCTCATTAAGACGCTATACGAAAAAAACAAGTAGGTACTTTTTGTTATAAAATTATAGGACGGTTAGATTTGTATCATCTGATACAAATCTGGTAATAACATATATATTTCTTCAAACCTTTAACTAGATTTGTATTCAGAAACACTATTTTATGATTTTACCTTGACACTTTAAGCAACTTTCGCAATGGTCGGTCACGGGATGGGTGACCAAAAATGTATTATCTCGATTTCCTCCGTGCTTCGGAAGGCACGTTAAGCTGTTGATCCCGGCTGCATTTGCAGTCGTTAAAACCCACCAATCCGCATTGGGCCCGCGTGGTGGGTCATGGCCCGTTCTCCTTATCCATCCATAAGGAAGGCCAGTGCCCCAGCAGTAGTACATTGAAAATGGCTGATGACATATGACACAGTCCTATATATAACAAAAGACGACTCTTAAACAAAAGACGGTGAGAATCTAATTCAACGTGAGCGCTATTCAGTCTAGCTAGATCATGTTTGCTCATTTTCTTTCTTTCAAATATACAATTTTACGTTTCTCTGGGGTCATTTAGAAGTGTCAAGGCTGCAAGTAGCACTACAGGCCAGTATTTAGGTTACCGCGTATTTTGAATGGAGTTATTTTTACATCATGTCACAGTTTTGTAGTCTTCCCACTTTCCGCTGTTTCCCAATATTTCTACATTATCTCGTTTATTATACACGTCTGAAGCTCCGTGTGAAATTTCCTCTTGTTTTTCGTTGTTTTGAGTGTTGGTAATTATTGTCTTTAAGTCTTGTAACTTTAAATCTGAAAATTTTGAACTATGTTGTGTTTATTATTTAACTTTTTATTTTGAATGTTGAGCCATGTTTGAATTTTAAAGCCGATATTAAGTACGTTTTAGAGTCTCCGCAGATCATCCCACAGGATTTGTCAGTTTAACGTATTACGCCATATCTATCGTATAAAATGAAATCTCAAATATTGATTGATGTTTGTAACTTTTAGGATTAATTACAGTTATGAACAATGACATGTATACACTTTACAACCTTATCGCATTAACGCACACGTAAACAAAGCTCTCTCTGTCCGCAAATGTCATTCAATATTGTAATGTGACAAGGTTGCTTAGTGTTTCTATGTCATTGTACGTGACTGTACCTACTTTAATAACTTCAGAAATGGAGAGGTAGCTGTCATAGTATTTTTTTTTATTGTGCTCTTTTTATTGCTACCCGTAAATTTTTCTCCTAATCAATATTGGCCAGCATTAACTAATGATTCTATTGTTATGTTTAAAAAAACAGTTGAGGTATTTTTGTACAGCTTTTTCGACCAAGAAATTCTTGTCGAAGACGAAAAAACTGATTCTGGTATAAAAAGTTGTCACATAAAAAGTTAAAATTAACTTTCATATAAAATACTTCTCAATAAAATAAAAAAACACATTACACAGAATTGATTTATAAAGCTGAAAATATCAAATATCTCATACCAACAATCATCAATGTGCAGTAATTAGGAATTCAATACGGAACTCTAAGAAGTAAAACTCTAGCTGATATTGATACAAATCTTTACTCATCAAAATGCGATCAAGAGCAATCAGCGAAGGGTCCAATTAAACAGTTTTGTAGAGCAACTGAACAGATCGTTTTTGCGATTGTCGCCCATAATCGGTTTTAATCGGGGGGTAATTAAGCCGATTGTTGTTTAAGACCGTGAGAGATGCCCGGACGCACCGTCTGTGGGGGCCTTTTTTCAAACCTCTGTGGTTAGTCCCGAATCACCACTCGCGCCAAATTAGGGACACGTATTTGCGAACAATATGATAATTTCCCTGCGTTCAATTTGGTAATACTAAGCTCGAAAAGGCGTAGTCCAAAATAAGTTGCAAATTGCACCGCTGCCATGTTGAAGGACCTCCAGAGATGAGACGTGGATTGATTAGAAAATTCAAATGCAAAAAGATTGGTGCATTCTTCATGGAATTGTAAGAACTACACTCCTTTGATTATACTTCAAATGGAACTTACAGCGCTTTCTTGAATAACAATATCGTCGTTGGAAGCAAAAAAAGATTTTAGAATTTTGTTAGATCAAATTTTTATTTTCCTTAGATCAATGAACTTCAATTACTTGTGTCATGAGTCAAAGTTATTTCAATTCAGATACTGTACTTGTATATCGTCGCAAAACCTTGCGAACTATAATGTAATGCGTATAACGAATCGCCATTCCAATGTCTCTAATTACAGTAATAAGTCGGGCTCACCTTTTAACCTACTTGCTGGCCGACTCTGGATGCCATTGCATTGTCACCAAGCTTCATTTGTATTCCACTCAATTCTTCATCACGGGTCGCTGTGGTCGCAAGTGTTCTCTACCCGTCCTTGTTCCCCATCAACTTCATCTATATCATCATCTCTTTCTTTATAATATACCCAATCCATTCCAATATCAGAAAATAAACAAATGGTAGCGTTGTGATCGAAGTTGTTTGTTTGACTGGTAACTTTTGGTGACAATCGCAAGTGTTTGCTTTAGAAATGTTTCGGTGCGTTTGATTTTGAAGAAACCCACTTACACCGGTGTCTGTGTAAGCTCTGCTATTGGTTCAATTGTTGGCGGTCCAACATTCCATAATGCTCTATCAACGTCTTTATTAACAGAGGCTCAGTAATGTTGGTTTTTATCGGTTCACCTTTCATCGTCTTCTAATTTGGTTTGTGCTTATTTTCCTGAATAATTGATCAGTGACGTGTTAAAGCCATATTTATGAACATAGTTATTAATAAAAGTTTATGCGTTACTGTGTGTTCAGTTTCTTCGTGCGAATCAGGCCGAGGATTTAAAATTATGAGACAGTAGAAGACCCGTGATTGTTTAAGTTTATTCATCAGTGATTCGTCATGACGAAGTAGAAATCGGGTTACGTAAAAATTCTAGGAGTCATGACTAATAACCCAAATAAAATTCATATTAGACGTTCAGCTCAAAGACCAGATACAACTTGAATAAATAATTTATCACACAATAATATTCCACTTAACTTTTGATTGCCGTGAATTAGCCAGGTGCACAAAGCATTTTTGAAAACGACTTCTCTGAAAAATGGTCACAAAGTCGCCATAGCAACCAATGTTGATTTCAAATGAGGTAGAATAGCCCCTGAAATTGGCTTCATCCTGCGAAAGGCTACAATGGCCTCTGAAGGGCAAGTCATCGAACCCAAAAATATTTCCTAAGTAGGGTAACGCACGGTGCACGCGATCTATAGACAAGATCACTGGAATCTGACAAAATTAAAGTGAAATTTGCTACCACGCATGATAAATATGCAGGAAGCCTCGGGCGCGGGTGCTAAGGATGTGGAATGTAAGGATCTTCTAATGGTATAATAAAATAATCGGATTAGGGCTCGGATATTCATCTTCTTCTATTATTAACATCTCATGGTTATGTTTATTTTTAGTCAGTAATAAACTTGGGTACTTATATTTTTCACCGACTTCCAAAAAGGAGGAGGTTCTCAATTCGGTTGGTATGTTTTTTTTAAGTATGCACACCGATTACGCCGAGATTCCTGATCCGATTAACTTGATTCGTTTTTTGTTTTGATGCGGAATAGTTGCCATGAAATTTGTTGTTCAGTTTGGCCCAGTAGTTTTTATTTTGCATTTTTTTATTATTAATACAACTGTTTATTGTAATGTTCTTTAAATCTTATTTATCTTTTAAAAAGACTGTTAATTTCGATGGCGTGTTACAAAGCCACATTGAAATATGAGTGATGACACTAAATCATAGGCATCGGTTATCTAATTGTTATCATCACAACAAAAAAAACGACTTCAAAAAGATGCTACTTCGCATTTTAATATGTACTTTTAGTTTTATTATAAAATATAAGTAAGTACGTACCTACGTACTTACCTATATTATTACCGTACTGGCGAATTGATAAGCTTCTCTATTAAAGGCGATAAGATGATAAGAATGTAATTAAATGGTATCATGTTTTAAGTATTCTCTTCAAAAAGTAACGACTTAAGCAACTCAATAGCCTCTTCCTTTTTTGAAGTTGGTTAAAAAGACCGCCTTAACAAAACTTTAGTCGGGAATGATTGCAAACGATTTTGTTCCGGTTCTCACGCGAACGAAGTTGCGGGCACAGCTAGTTGATATGAAACATGAAAATATCGATATTGGCGTTAATTTCAATTTAGTTACACAGAAAACTGATGTTATTCAAGATTTAAGTTCTTATTTAAGTAATTTTCTGTAAATGTCAACGGAACCGGAACTAGCTCGCTAATACGGGCCATCTATAAAATAAATTTTCCTCTGCTGTTGGTTCTTGCTGGTTTGTTCCTCTGCTGTTGGTTCAGCTGGATGCTGGATGCGGACTGCGCAGGACCGATCGTTGTGGAGATCCTTGTGGGACGCCTATACCCAGCAGTGGGTGTTATGTAGCTGAGACGACGTTGGGTCTTAGGTTAACAATGTATGGGTGCGGAACATTGTCCTTTTAATGGAACTCGACTCACAAGTTATTCTCAGACGAGAGTCGAACCCGCGAACCGTCGAACCTTTGGTTATCCAGAGCAGTGGGCCGGATACCGAAAGGTCGCGGGTTCCGAGTCAATTCTGAGAATAATTTGTGAGCACAGTCGATTTTTTCTAATATTTTTCTATTAAAATTTATCATAATTATAATGAGTAGTTGGATTCCAAATCCCTGTTCTTCAAAGATTCATCCAATTTTCTCAATCTTTTCCCATGGCCTGTACACAAATTTGCACCTTGTTTCCATACAAATGTCTCAACCAATCCTTTGTAGTAATGCAATGCGAGACAAAAACGACTCGAGAGTAAGATTGAGCAAAAGGACCAACAAACGTTACTTTTACTTACTTCGGATGCGTTATCGTGGTACACTCCTTGTGGGGATGAACAAAAGATCGTATTGATTTTGCCGACTACAGTCCGTTCGTAAGAAGTATGTGCGCACTTTTAAACTCACATTTTTATAGTGAGATTTTGTAGAGGTAAGATGTGATTGTAAGTGTTAAAATAAAAATAAAATAATAAATCTATATTTAAGTACCTAGACTAAGCAATAAAGCGGATTTAAAGTCATCAAAATTTTCCTGCCATCCATTCGATCGCCAATGTAAGGTTATTTTATTAGTTAACATCACAAAATGAGTACGAAATAAAATAAAACATTTTAATGATCAGAAATATTATACAATATAAAATATACTACAACTACAAAGTGTCATTAATTTGCTATGTGCATAAAAACAACAACGCAACTAAATTGGGTTTTAATCAAAGCCAATTCAAACTACCAAAAAACTTGACGATACTCAAAATCCAAAGCGTGCACCATAAGTGGTCGCACGTTTCATAGTCTGCGTACGCGCAGAAGTCGTCATTTAAAAACAATTCCACGGGGTTGCCTGCGAGTAACTGTTTATGGAGTTGCCGGACCAAACCTGGCGTCTACGAAAAAACCAGCTAGCCGAGGAGCTGAGTGCGAGATATAGTGACACTTTTAAGATTTAGTTTTTACTTTACTGGTGGCATAATGTAGTTAAGACGATTTTAATTTGAAATAAATGCACATACCAACTAGCTTGTAACAATCTAAGTCACATATTTGTTTATGTTATGAATCTGTACTACTACGTCTTTATAGACAAATTTAGACAACAGTCTGTACAATCGATAGCACATTAAAATTTAATATTTGACATTAGGACTCGCTAAAGTTAAATATATGAGAATGTAACCGAGGTAAGTAACAAATATGTTTACTAAAAAAAATCAAAATCTGATGATATTTATGTGATCCTTGCACTAATAATAACTAGGTACCTATTCATATAACTATAATACGCGTCTAAATTAACAAAAATATTTTACTACTGGATAGGGAAAGGTACTTCCGCAGAAGCAATACCGACCCCAAACAGAACAGAGATATCGATACCTTGGGGCTCAAAGGGCGTAACCACCAAAACACGACTTTTCAGGAGAGCCAAAAAACTAAAATTTAAATTTTGTATTTATCACAACTTTGTTGTTATTGATCCTATAAATATGATTCTTACACCAAAAGTCGTTAATTTTTGATGTGCATAATGTTAAAACATAACATTTTAAGAAATATTTGTAATTAAAAAGTTAGCTGGTGAATACGCCCCACAAAATCCAACATGAATGTCTTTTATGCCCCATAAAATGACTGCTGCGTTAGTAACGCTGTCTTTTATGCCCCATAAAATGAGTGCTGCGTTAGTAACGCAGAGTGTAACCACCAACTTTCAAAATGAAAACTGTAGTTTTTATCGATCTGTTATTAGTTATTCAACTTTTTGGGTTTATATTACAATACTTACAACTGTTTTTAGTAAAATAGGTCAATTTGGCAACCCTTAGTCCATCAGAGGCTTGTATTCTATTCTGATATTTATAAGTAGGGAAGTTTTTTTTTTACTTTTGGAATGACAAAATAAATTTAGTATTTTATAGTTAGTTACTAGAAGGAAGATAAGAGTAAAAGGCTACTATTGCAAAACAATCTCGATTGTTGGCTAGTTCTGACGAAGGTAATAAATATTAAGACAAATTTATTGGAACTACAAATTATTTTTAATGATTATTTTTAACAATTTGCTACACAACCAGTAAGGTTTAACTAACCTTAAGCTACAAAATTTGCAAAGCTTCACAGCTTTGTCAAATGTTAGGCACATTAAAGCAATTATTGTGGCTTTAAAATTAAACCTAGTTTTGGAGGGCCTTAAATGGGTTAAATGGCCTTAAATGGGTAACATGGGTTATAACTAAACTTTTCAAGAGGAATGTGTAGCAAACGGTCTCCATACAAACGGCGATAACGTTTCCACCCTCTAAACCTTAACATACAACAATAAATTATGATGAAATATATTAAATATATTTTTTATGGCTTTAAGTCGTACAGATATACGCCCTACATTTTCATTTGAGATTGTCGTTTACGCCCAGTACTTTGATGATGCCTAATAATTATTGCTTTTACGTCCAAAAATACAAAAAAATCTGCATTACCAGCCTTGAAATTTGGGGTCGTATTCACCATTGTTTTCCGAATTTGAGAACTTTAAAAATACAGTTCGATAGCGCAGAAAAAACTGAATAAGATGGCATTTAAAACTCATTTTGACCAAAATGGTGGTTACGCCCTTTGAGCCCCAAGGTATCGATATGGTCAATAAAAGATGATGATAATGAATGTTGTGCCAAACAGTTTTCGAAATGTTTTTTTTATAAAAACTTAAATAAATTATCCTTCAAAAACCTACTTTAGCAATCCTAAGCTCTAGGTCTACAAGGCTCGTATCAAAAGGAAACTCGATGGCGATAAAAAACGAACCCACCGGTTGGCGTAGCGTAGTAGAATGTCCCCCGCCCGCGCGCCCGCGAGCGTACTACGCGCCTTTTTTCGCCAAGTGCCGAGTAAACAAACGACGCAACTGTATATAGCGTATGCACTTTAGTTGTGTTTTTTTAATGATGAGGAAAATTACTCATTTGACAGCGAAACGCAATGCAGTTTTATTTGGTTACGTCATTATAATGTAAAATGTTAAATGCGCGAGATATAATTATGCAACATGTTAAACTTATAGGTATATTTTGTGAACAAATCATGAAAATTGTCTCAGAAAAAAGTATTGATGAGAGACGTATTTATGGTAAAAGTATGGAAAATTATTGACGTTTAAAAAATATTGATTCGTAAGTTTATTTCGATTTTATAGAATGTAAAGTCAGGTCGCTCTTCTCCGGTCTTTTTATTTTAATTTTATCAAAATGTAAAGATATCATATACGAGCCCGTGGCGCAGTGGTTCACGCGCTCGGCCTGCGATTGTTGGGGTTAAGCAACTTTCGCAATGGTCGGTCACGGGATGGGTGACCAAAAAATTACTACCTCGAGCTCCTCCGTGCTTCGGAAGGCACCTTAAGCCTAAGGCACGTAATAATGCAGCCGGCACCAATCCGCATTTGGCCCGGATTTTGGGTCATGGCCCTTTCTCCTTATCCATCCATAACGAAGGTCAGTGCCCCAGCAGTGGGGACATTAAAAATGGCTGATGACAGTTGACGAAAGATATCATTGTCCTGTTTTTCACCAATTTCCCAAAACAATCTATACTTACCTCCAATGAGGAAAAAATATTTATTCAGTCATTGCCAGCCTGGACACGTAAATCGGGAATCGTATTTTTACCGCAGAAACTTATTTTTGATGCAATTAATCCTTCGATTAATTGCTTAGGTATGAATTTTGCGAAGAAGGCTACTCGAATATCCTATCCCATCTTACTAGTAGGTATTATACGCGTAAATGCGAAAGTTTGTGTGTATGTTTGAATCGTCGTCGTCGTCGTCGTCCTCTCAGCCACATAACACTTACTGCTGGGTATAGACCTCCCCCAAAAGGGGGGGTTTGCCATAATCGCCACGCTTGGCAGACGGGTTGGCGATCGCAGTATGACCAAGTTTGTAGGAGACGCTGCTGCCCATCACCTGAAGGCTGAGTCCCTTAGTCGCCTTTTACGACACCCACGGGATGAGAAGGGGTCGTGCTATTCTAAGCCGACACTACACAGCTATGTTTGAATGGATGTGTGTTACCCTTACACACAAAAACGACTAAATGGATTTGGACGAAATTTGATACACCTATAGTAGATAGCCTATATTAAAACATAGGACACACTTTATCCCAATATTCTCACGGAAACTGGAACCAAGCGGGTAAATCCACGTGCAGCCACTAGTTATTTAAAAAAACGTCAAATGGGGGATTGCGTTTATTATAAACTGCCATACACATAAGACAAGTCCAAAATTTACAACACGACCTAGGATTAAATCGGGTCTGATCATTAATCTCAATTTATCTTCAATTCAAGAATAAACCGGTGAAAATCAGCTTGGCACATAATATGTGTAAGAAAAAAAACACATTACGAATGCAAGGAGATTTCCGAGAAATGCTTGAATCACACTGATTTATATTATATTGTTATCTGGCGGTCTTTAAACACACATAAAACTGCTTTGATACAGTCTTGGCAAGCCGAGCGACGTAAGGAGCTTTTGTAAAAAAAGACATCTCTATCGAAAACCTCGTATTTTTACAGAAATAAAGCTCGTGATGGTGCTGAAAATATCTCTTCGACAGAAGGTATGTATGTAATAGTTAGCTTTCGACCGCGACTTCGTCCGAGTAAAATTACACTTACAGAACCTTCCTTGAAATTTGGGCTATCCAATGCAAAAGGAATTTTCCAAATCTGAACCATTTTCCAAAGCTTGTCGTAATCAAACATACCAACAGCTACATAAGATTAGTGTGTATTAAATCAGAAAGTGTGAGATGGCTTTTACAATCCAAAACTAACGACAGCTAAGTTCTGTTCAGTTGAATTACAACATAAAAGGTCTGATGGCACAGTAATCAGAATTGGCCTAGTCTCAGCTGATCACAGAGCATGTGTTCCTTTAATAATAGAATAGCATTAAAAAACAAATACCTACCTAAGCCAAACGCTAATACAAGAAAGTATGTTTTCTGTTTACTCTCAATTTAAGTAGGTATTCAATTTCAAGTTATCATTTTCCAATGTTCCAGGTTTTCTTCGAAGCTTTTTATGCTGATTATATCTCGTATAATCCAGTTCCACTAGTTTTTCAAGTCTCTCAGCTTAGCCTGAGACAAATTTTAACAATTAATTTAACCGCCTCTGTGGTCTAGTGGTACAACCACCGGTATCAGACCCAGGGTTCCCGGGTTCGATTCCCAGCGGGGGTACATATTGTATTCGGTTTGGTTGGTGGTAGGACTTGTTGTAATTCCGCCTGGCTAGCTACCACCATCTTATCTAAGTCTGACGCCATAACAACAATGTTTTCAGCATAGTTGTGTTCCGGCAGTTAAAGATTAGATAGCCAGTTCCTCAGTGATTGAGGATTCCGGGAGAGGCTCGCTGCCATCTTCAGCGTTATCAATACTTAACATCAGGTATGATGAAGGTTAAGAGTTTCCCCGTCGTCGCTCATAAAAAAAAACAAAAAAAAATACATTGACTTATAACAACAGCAATTATAAACAAAAGTTTATAGCGATCTCTTTTCAGTCCTCAAAGATCTTACCAGTCAAAAACAAACAATTAAATTGTTTTCTTTACTTTTCTCGTTAATATAAACATCATTTTATATAACCGAGAAAAGTATATCAATAAAAACAAGATGTGCAAACTATTGGCGTTACCCCTGAGCCCACCTAACGAGCACTTAGGGTTTTCACAACAGAAAAAACATTTAACAAATTTTTCAGAAATAAATGAAAACAAAATATACTGTGTAAAAACAAATTTTAAAAATATGTTTGTATGTCTACTCAATATTTATTTAATTCGTCTCACATTACTTTACCTATCATTTCGCCAATTATTGTATCTGATAAAAATAAATCGTAATAATACGTCAAAATATATTTTTCAAGAATTAAAATAACAATTATTGCTAAGCAACCAAAAACTAAACGACGAGTAAATTTCCAACTCTGCCTTCTGCAGACGCGCGTCACACTATAAATTTCTACGTGCCTCTCTTTAAAATGTAATTTCTTTTGATAGAGTTGACCAATTTTGATGAAATAATGCCTATACGGTAAGTTGAGATACGGACTTTAAACATATATACAATTCTGTGGACTCAAATCAGTGGTTTTGGTGTGATGCTCATTCAAACACACAGACATACAGACAGAAGGATAGACAGTAATTCTAAAAATGATAGAAATTGGTTTTGCTGCTTATTATGAGTCACCCTATCTATTTTTTTTGCAAATCCAAGCAATGTACAGACACGCTAAACTTTGATTCTTAAAGTATAGATAAAGACAGTCATACTAAGTTTATTTAACACAATTAATCCGATGGTGCATTGGTATGGTATTCATAATTCAAACTGTTTGGTCCTTATGTCAGAATCAAATCAATATAGGAGACAACCCTACGTTCCAAGCTCCCTGTGTGTTCCGAGCCTCGTAAAAGCCTACAACTTCATGGCGTGGTCGTTTACGGCCCGCCCGATGATGATATTATTATAAAAACACCCTGCCAACCGGACTGGGCCGTAAATTTGCGAGTTACGCCCGATTATGACTGAATACAGCTCTTTATTGTTAATCATTATAAAACGAATAATTGTCAGTGCATAAGTTTAATAACAGATTAAGAGGACCAATGGTAAATATTTAAATTACTTAAGTCTCTGAGACTTACTTGAAGTGCGTACTGAAGCGTGGCGACTCTCAAGATAATAATGCATTTTTAGTCACCCATCTTATGACCGACCATTCCGGAAGTAGCTCAACTAAAACAATCGCAGGCCGAACGCGCTAACCACTGCACCACTGAGGGTTTCAACAGAAGTTTTGTGGCACACTATTTATTTATTTACTAACAAAAACGACGGAGTTGTTGAGGTAATTTAATAGAAATAACATATTAAGAAACTGCGTCTACTATAGAATGCGACACTACATAGTTTCTATATGAAGAAACTGTGTAGTTGCCGCACTTTTTGCAATTGTTTATTAATTTTATTTTGCTCATGAAAGAAAGTTTGTGCTTCAGTCGCAAGTGTCAGTGCCAGTGTCTTCTGTCCTTTATTATGTTGCTTTACTGTTTCAACTTGGATGTTATTTTCAAATATACGAGTATGACCACAGTCTATCTATCTTCTCTTCTATACTGTCGTACAGCGAACACGTTTTGCCAGAGTAATCGTGCGGAGTTCTTGGGGCGAAACGGATGCTAGCGAGACCGAGCTGCCATACGCTCGCTCGGGACAATGACAAATGCCCTGTCAAATACTAAGAACGTCTTGTCAAAAGCGGCAGTGCGCGAGGTTTCAAGGGAGATAGAATCAAAATAGGCGTTGCTTGGCAGAAATCTATATCTTAGTAGAAAACGAAAAATATGAAGCTTAGCAAGAAGCAAGAAAAAAAATATGCAAGAGGCACCGCCTGCAAATAAATTCAAATGCAAAACAGTGACAGTGACAATTGTTAGACTGTGCAACCAGCACCGAGTCGGAGCCAGCTCGTTGGTGGTTGCACGGTCTATCAACTTCTGAGGATGCTCCGTCTGTGAGTGAAACACATGTAGAGTAGTCGGTGAAGGTGCAAGGTGTGTCACTGTTTTGCATTTGCATTTATTTGCGGGCGGGCGGGCGGTGCATCTTGCTTGTGTTTTTTTTCTTGTATCTACTTAGTTGTTTCCTTAGTAACGCTGTGATATGACGCTAACTTCACATCAACATGTAAACTTTCATCTGCATTTCTTCTGTAGTAGCTGTCACTGTGTAACTGCCACTTCCGAAGCTTCGGCATCAATCAATCCACAAAATATTGTGCTATGATCGCAAAAGACCGAGCGAATACTACCGGCAGTGTCTTCCGTCTCTTACGTACTTATATGTTTCTTTACTATTTCGGCTTCGAAGTTATTTCGAAATATATGACGTTGACTTCACGTCAACAGCGCAAACTTTCTTCTGCATTTCTTTTGTAGTAACTACCACTTCCGAAGCTTCAGCAATCAAACACACAATGACATGTTGAGATTATTTAATAGAAATTACATAGAAACTAGTAGCGTCGACTGTTTTGCGTTGCTTTTTTTTAAATTGCACATTTTAATAAATTGTGCTCGTGAAAAATAATATTTTTTACCACAGATTGTGCTGTCGTCGCAAAAGACAACGAATTCTACCGGTGTATTCCGTCCTTTAGGCACAACGCTTCCTTACTATTTGGATTTGGATGTTATTTCTAAATATATAACGTTGACTTCACGTCAACAGCGTAAACTTTCTTTTGTAGTAACTGTCACTTCCGAAGCTTCGGCAATCAAACACGCACCGCTGTAACGCATCCAGTTTTTATTGTACGGTTAAAAATACGAAGTGGTTTATTTTAAATCCGTCGGCCGTCTGTCTCAGCTTTAATTACTGAACGGTATTTATAACACTCGGTGGTAAGAGCTTTATTTTGATGCACCGTTTACAAATTAGTTTATGGTTTATAGATTTTGATTTGGAGATAAGGTAATGGGCGATGAGCTACTTGTTAATACTTGTTAACCAAGAATAAGTATTAATTTGTTAATAAAATGTTCGTCGCTGAAATCACAAACATGTTTAAGTATAACGAAATATTTGTAAACATGATGACAGAAATTGTGACGTAAGTTTTCACAGTTATCATCAGGATTACTAATTCTTTTTTGATTGATTCCTTGGAACTGTTTTTTGTTGAATAATCAATGAAAATATTATATAATAATCAGTGGAACAAACATACAGTGCAGAAGGTTGTACAATAACGGCTTAACAGCTAAATAACACAACAATTTGCATAATATTATGTTCGACACTTTCTTTAGGAAAAAATATTCGTCGAAAATCAAAACAACATTTTGTAATTTGTTTTGTAACTTTTCTGCGTCTACTGTGTATCATAAGGATATAGATTCTGAAGAATACTAATAGAATCTTCCCGTAGCCTAAAGATAACAAACTACTTCGCCGAGCATTTATTCAAAGTTCAAACCAAAGTAGAGACAGTCAAAGGAATCAACAAGCATTCAGCCTAGACACTTGCGCTACGCACACAAATCTAATTGCCTTACGAAATCCTTCGCCGAGTGTCCAGCACGGTCGGGCTGATCAATCGGTTCGTCACCCCATTAAAAATAGACCCTGGGCAGGCCATCACCAACGGAAGCAGAATGGGAGCGCCGCAGGTGAGCTCCTGGCTTCCAGCCAAATCGCTCACTTACTCACGTTTCGGTACGAAAGACGAAAGTGCAAGTTGAAAAAGTGGTCCGATGACGTTTCGGACTCTGACGTTTGGATAACCGGCTGATACCGTGCCGAAATGTGTATAAATAAGAGGAAATGTGTCAACGAGCGGACGCTTACGACGGGATTTCGGTTTGGGACAACTGCAGCGCAATGGTGTTGACGGAAAATTATGTTCTCGACAAAAATAAAATAAAAAAGCGCGTTGATAACGCAATGGTGGAAATTTAAAATGTAGATAGTATAATGAAAAATTTAATGAATTAAAAAAAATACTCAAGTAGTTAATCAAATTGATTAAAAAAACTACAATCTTCTTCAATGGCTTGCTATAACTTCTATGCATAATTCTATCAATTTCACGTAAGTAGCTTTTACACGGTGAGGTGGGATTAAAGCTAGAGGTAATAATGAATAGGTATACAATATTTTTATGAAAACCGACAATGTCGTCGCCCAATGGCGTTAACAATTTAAGTAAACTATAAATTTTAAAATTTTCATGGTCATTATCACTTTATTATTACCTACTTAATTTTACTCACTATAGTAAATATCTTTCTGCGTTATTCATCATCCAATTCTTTGAAACAGCCCTATTCCATTTCCATAAATAAGTACCTTGTACCTTTACTCAAGAACAAACCTATGACAATAATAAATGTAGTCAAATTAATATTAAGCATTGTTTTAATGTGAGGTCGAGACTCGAGACTCAAGAACAGTTTCAACAGTAAACGGTGCACTGTTTGTGGGGCGAATTATCATACAATATTAACAGTGCATTGTCATTAACATAAGTACCAGTAAAAAATAATATTGCAACGGTTTTACCTACCTATGTTCACCTAGTTTGAAGTTACTAACTAAAAGTTTGAAAATTTGAAATGCTTCTTAAGCTAACGATTTCGCACCGAATTTGGGACTGAATGTATGTACCTAAACTAAAGTGACAAATTTTATTAATAAATGTTTCAAGATTAAGATCATAGTCTACTATTTCGTTAGTGCAATTGATAATGTAACGCTGTGCTAAATTACAGCTCTCTAGTACCTGAGCTAAGCCGTGATGAATAGTAGCGAAACCAATCATTCGCGATTGACATTATAATTTCTGTCTAAACCTTTATAGTTTATGATTTTGGAATTTTTACATTTTTCAATGCAATTTTTTACCGTTTCAGTTTGACCGGTACCACTATTTATTAATCTGTGCCGGTACCTCTGTACTGCTGTATCTTTCCTTAAAATATCTTTGAATATTTACCTCACGTTCGGTAATATTTCGTGATATCAAGACCATGATATTGAAAGTATACGCAGCAGTACAGAGACCGGACAAACCCCTATTCACCTGGCACTGCCCCAGGAGATTCTTTCACCAATAGCATAACAGGCAAAATTGTTCTCCTTGAAAAATGCACAAATCCATTTGCGGAATTGAGCTCCCAAAACTTCGACTCCTTTTAAGATCATTATCCTGTGACGTCACAGACTAGACACGTGGGCGGAAGAATTGGCAAGGACGCGGGCATTTCTATTGACTCAACAGACGTCACTTCATTCATAGCTACAGCACGTCCAAAGCCTAAGTACGCCTACAGGAAACGATGAGGTCACTGGGTAGCCCAGGCTGTTGTTGTAGTTATTTAAATAGCAACCAACTACGTCTGAAGAAACTGTGACGATTGAGCAATAAATTTTCTCAAATTCAGATTCAATCAAGTCTCTAATTTCTTGAGGATTCCGGGAGTAGCGAGATTCCTCCATCACCCATATGATAAGTTAACATCAGAGGCCTGTTTAATAAAAGCGACAACGACGAATGATATGCGACAGGTGACAATTTTGTCAACCTACCTGTCGCATTTCTTTATAATTATCATCTTTAATAAACAGCTCCTGTCGCGACAATTCGACTTATTTGTCAAAAAGTGTCAAAATTGTCGGATTGTCACGTTTGTTCAAGCCAACTCTGTTGCATGTACTACTGGTACTACTAACAGTATTTTATTTTAATCTCCACTGTGGTCTAGTGGTACAACCACCGGTATCAGGCCCAGGGGTCCCGGGTTCGATTCCCAACGGGGGTACATATTGTAATCGGTTTGGTTGTTGATAGGCCGTGTTGTAAGTCCGCCTGGCTAGCTACCACCATCTTATCTAAGTCTGACGCCATAACAACAATGTTTTCAGCATTGTTGTGTCCGGCAGTTAGGGATAAAATAGCCAGTTCCTCAGTGATTGAGAACTCCGGGATGGGATCGATTCCATCTTCAGTCTTATCAATACTTAAAATCAGGTATGATGAAGGCTAAGAGTCTCAGCATTGTTCGTAAAAAAAAGACAGGGAGAAAAGAGATTTCAAGAATGCAAGCAAAGAGACCGTAATTGATATTTTATAAAGTTGAAACAAAATCAAACTCTTAATAAAAACAACAAAAGACATTATGATAATGATCAAAGTTGTAACAGTTAGCATATTGCTCCAACAAAAGTCATTAGAAACAACATCAACTTCAAATATGAAATCGATGCCTCATAATGATAATCGACTGGCAGTAGTCAGATACATTGTGCTACAAATGGATGATAAAAGGATCCATAACATCGTAGGCGTAACAAATAGATCGTTGAATGAAGTGACGTCATTGAAAGAAAAGAACCGACCTTTTAATGCCATAGTTCAATCCAGGCTTTTATAGTACGAACATCCATCAAAGATGGATGAGAAACATCATAGTGTTATAAATATAGTTCTTACAATAGAATCCAATGACAGCTATGACGCTAATGTTAAGCGTGTTAGGGCTTATTATAAAGAAAAGAAATTGTGAAACTATTTAGCAATTGTTAAATAGGTACTTACTTTTAAACCATTTGAAACATTGAAATAGATGACGAAGTTTTTTTTACAAGAAGTCTATCGTATATCTAACGCTGAGCAAAGATACGTATAGTAAACAATTTCGCTACAACTGCTCTTCGAATGCTGAAAAGAAGCCAATTTTTTGTCGGCCATGGATGGGATATGGTCCAACGAATGACTCCCCTTTAGATAATAGTCAGTTTATTTCTGATCTTACAAATGTAACTTGTCAGACGAAATAATAAGGCCAATGGCCTAATGACAGGGAATTATTTTTAGTTTGGGTCTCTTGAAGGCGACTCGTTTGGCGTTCTGGGTTAAATGTTACTGGAAATCGTTTACGGATGCTTTGACGATTTTGTATCGTGCTATTTGTGCCATTTGCATCGTGTTTTTCAAACTTTTCGTCTATCAAATCGGTATCATTATTAAAACTAATACCTTTGCTGATGACACTGTCAAATGTTTCTGAAGTCAAACTAACATCACCTCAAGATGCATTTGAGCCAAAGATGTATCATGCCATCTGTTCCTACCCATAATTAATCATGATTACTAATTGCAATACTGCTATTCATATTCTGAAAATACTCGTTCATCCTCACTTAAAAATATCACAGAGACTCATCATAAAGGCCTAAAATTAGAAAAGAAAACAAGTTGCGTAAGCGGTCTATTGTTTTTAAGTCACAGTTGTGTGGTATTATGAGGAGATAATCAGAATAATGTCACATATTAAGGCGTAGAATATTTCTTCTAGAACAAGAGATCCCTTGAATTTTAGAGCTAATATGATTTGGTACATATACTATCGATATCTACACTACAAAGCACACTGTGTTTAAGACTCAAGCAAAAAATATATTTTTCATATTCAATATATTTATTCAATTCCTATATTATTTAATAACATATTTCAATCAAATTTATGTCTCCGATCACTGTACAAATTATTTTTTTTCGTATAATTGTATAATGTTATCTAATAATCATAGGTAATCACTGTATATGTTAATTTATTTTTACCGTAATTCTATAATCTTATGTTATTTGATTAATGCAAAATTGTCAATGTATATTGTAGTTATGTTTATTTTTCTTATGTTTTCGCATCGCATGAATTTCTGTGTGTACACGTATTTGGATGTCAGTTTTGTTCGAAACTGGCGTTGCTCTCATTTCATGTTGTTATTGACTGTCATCTGTTGTGTATACCATAAATAAATAAATAAATATACGTTCCTAATACCTACCTACACTTGTTATAGTATCATTGTAGCATATGATGTTGATAGTCTCAAAATATGTAGGATAATTCTATTAATGCTTAGGAGAGCAGTAATTTTGATTTGAGGAAGGCGATTAATAAAAGTTTCAAATTTTTTTATTTCATATTATAGGTGCAACTACTATGACGAATTTAGTTATGGTACTCACATTCTAAAAGACAACCTAGAGTAGGCAAAATCCAAACAGATCTTGGCAATTGATAGGCAAAGCCGGTGTATAAAGTGCTTCGATTTTGTTGAAGTTGGATATAAAGTAGTAGGTGATATAAATATCACAACATTTGCTGGAAACAACGATTCTGGAGTGTTAGCTCAATGCGAAAGTTCCCTTTGCACCCACCATATAAATAATGCATGCAATTAGAGACTATTTCGATACCTCAATAACATCATAGATTATACCTACGAGTATTTAACAGGCCTGTTGCATATTCGTAATACTAAAAGTCTCTAGGTATAACTATTTAGTTTATCAACATAAATAAAACAGCCCTTGACGAGTTTCTTGCCGGTTCTTCTCGTTACAAGGTCTATCGCCATCGGGGATTGGAACCTAGGCGTAGCTTTTTTGACGATCATAAAAGCTTAGAACAACACAGCACAGCCTAGACTGAATAAATGATAATTGAGTTTAAGTTTATCTTAATTACCTTTTGACGGAAAAGTGTGGTAACGGAATCTTCTGTACCCAGGTAGTCAAGCACGAGTGAGCGAGATGTCGTCGGTGCGGACGACGCGAGGGTCCCGGGTGCGGCTGGAGTGCAAGGCGAGCGCCAGGCCTCCGCCTCGGATCACGTGGTACAAGGACGGGAAGCCAGTCACAGAGATCGCTTTGAGGCGGTTCCGGGTGCAGAAATTTAGGTGAGAGTCTGTTGATGCATTTAGTTTGTTAGAATACTTTTCTGTGGCCGTTATCCGTATTCAATTTGTAATACTCTTTTACACAGTTCTTGTTTTTAGATTATAACTAGACGTTAGCAGAATTAGTTTGAAAGTTTCTCTCCCTCCTCTTGTAATTTTTTTTTTGTTGAGTCTTAGTAGTTAGGCGGTTTTGCAAATCCTTCTTACATAGGGAGAATTTTGGGGAATGCTGTAGGTTTGGGATCGATTTGGATTTTATTTAGATCGAGTTAGGTTTTCAATTTGTCAATATTATATAGATTATCATTGTACTTGGGAATAATCTGAAATCAAACCAACAGAAGTCCCCAAAATTCTTATTTATTTATTTAGACACAATAACAGTCCACAAACTTAGATTTACACATAAAATTCTTAAGAAGAATTTTCTAGACATCCGACGTACGATACAAAAGAACGCCAAATATTACAAGAGGAGGGTGAGAAAGAACGCGGGACATTTTCCTAATATTTTTTTATATATTTAATGCAATCTAGTAAATTCTCATCAATAGTAGGTACCATATTTTTGAACCTATCATCATAATCTAACTATGTATAATGTTTCATTGCTTTCTTATAAACTAGTATAAGTCTACTACTCGTAGATGTTATTTAATTTTTACAAATTGCTACGCTGCCAGCAAAAGTGACATTATTAATGAGCACATCATTCTAAATGTGCGTTTATTTCCATCAAATTATTAATAAAAAAATTACGTACCTACTCTACACGCGCTATGATATATTTTAAAAGTTTTACACTTTGTATTTGAAATTCTGTTCGGAGTAGTTAGTATTATTCGAGTGAATCAAACATCTTAAGCCAGCAGATTGACCCACATATACCAGGCTTGTTGATCTTGATCCTAAACTGATCTGTTTGTTTGTATCAACTGTAGAACAACGCAGCGATGTAACTAAACAAATGGTGCTTGCGCTTGCGCTCACGTGGTCTGCACTTTTAATGATCATTGCACACTCAGTAACTGCAAACAGATTGAGCTAATCGCAACTGCAGGCAGCTGTCATTGACCGACCTAAGGCACAGTATTATTATAAGTGCACAGTATGTTGGCTTAGCCTTTTTCTTGATAAAAGTTAATTGTTATGATTGCAGCCGCGCGGTACGCAATGCGCTATAGGGCTGCCTGCCAACATAGATTAGCTGTTACCACACGCTTACTGCCGGCTTCCAAAACTTTTACAGCGTACGTTCGTCACCGCAGCGCATTCGAGACTGAACTGAGACTCTCGCCCAGCTCTCACCGAACCGAGGCGCGACGGGTTTTACTCGCGAACGGACTTTTATTAGGAAGATAAAATTCGTTGTACCTTGATACTGTAAACTATGCCTAAGGTATTGATACAGTCACCACTGCCATTAGATAACGATTCTTATTCCGATGCGGAAAAGGTCTCAAATGACGCGTTTAGCGGTGCGAGACAAACTGTTACGAGTAATTATGACGAAGTGACGCTGACTGCAATTTCACGGGTCGTTTGAGATTAACGTTGGTACGACATTCGTTTTGAACATTACCGGCTTCTCCTTTTTCGTATTGTATCCTGAATTTGACATTGATTGATCAATAATGCTCATTGATGGGCCTATCGATCTCAAAACATGTCATTGTATTTATTGTCCGAAGGTCTTGAGAAGTATACCTAGTACTTAGTCGAGAAGCCTGTTCCACCAGGTTCCTTACTTTGCACAAATTGATTTTATATAACACTAGTCCGTTGTGCTATGGTCTGATGGGTAATAAAGTATCGTGATCAACTCCAATCTCCGTAAAAGCTCTCCGAGTGTTCAAAATTACTTAATTTTCCAGGATGACTGAAAATTAGTGCAGTACAGGAGCTTATTCCTGTAGCCAGTTCAGCATAAGCTGAGCCACTACTTACCTTGCGTCTCATTTTTGCTATTTTTATTAGGCAACTAGCTGTGCCCACAACTTCGTTCGCGTGAGATGCGGAACCTCGTTTGCAATACCTACTTCCCGGCATGGTAATTATCGGGGATTTTCCCGGTTGATCAGTAGAGTTTTTTTTAAGTTATCTTAAAAAGTAATAGACTTATGGAAAACGTTTATACACAAATAATAGAGCTTTAATAGGTATTTCATTATATGAATAAGTTATTTCTTTTACCTTAATACTTTCAGAGAAAACGTTTCTCAAAAAACTCTACTGGTCAACCGGGGAATTCCCCGATTGAACATACCTATAATAACTTCTCTTGTCTTTATTAAAGAGCATCTTTGAGTAAGAATAAACCATCTTAACAGCTGTATAACATAAAAACTTTTTATAAAAAAACTGAAAATGAATAGTATGACCGCAAAGTAGAATGCTTTGGCTGGCACCGACTCCAAAAGGTTTATTTTTTGCTTTTTAGTGTTTTGAAGTCGGTTTTAATTTTTTTTATAAAAAGTTTTTATTTCACAGTTTTTAAAGGAAGATAATATCATGTCATCCAAGTAACAAATATGAAATGAAATATATAAAAATGTTCAAAACATAAAAAGAACTGGGTCAAACTAAACCAAATTTTTATGGGACCAATTGGCAACTATTCTGCATCGAACAAAAAAAGAATCACGGAAATCGGTTCAAAAATCTCGGCGTAATCGGTGTACATAATAAAAAAAATAAAAAAAATAAAAAAAATAAAAAAAACAACCGTATTGAGAACCTCCTTCTTTTTTGAAGTCGGTTAAAAATTTAATAAATTCCGTTTCTTCATTAGCTAACTATACTACTGAGGCCTGTCTTATATGCGAATAAGAAAAAAAAATAGCCAAGTGCGTGTCGGGCCACGCGCAGTATAGGGTTCCGTAGTTAACCTTGTACGTAGTCTTGGTTATACTTATATCAATTACTCTCTTTTTAACACTACTAACGACTATGTTTCTGTCTATTCAGTGGAATTTGTCCATATGACCACTTTTCCAATATTAACTTTTTTTTTGAGTTAATCGACAATCCTCTAAAGTCTCTAGCAGTGATAGTTTTCATTTGAACATCATTAAATGTACTTCTTTTCTGCTTTTTTTCACGTACCCATAAGCAACTGGTTTAAAGCATGGTGGACAACATACACCCAAAACCTCCACTGATGAGACTACCCTCTCCCTCTGTGCCAATACGCGTTTATTTCTATCCAGGGGATCTCTAGTTATATAAGATTGAATATGCTTATATTTATCTCTCTCTCTCTCTAGGATCTCTAGTTATATAAGTTGAATGGTGGTTAATAACGACCTAAGGGTGATCTCAAGCACAATGTATGAAGCCTGACGTGCTGTTGACTACATAAAAAAATACTATTTATATACGCCATATATTGATAACTCCTCCTTATATTTTGATAGAGTTGACGGATTTTGAGGAAAAGAAGCCTTTAAATATATATTCCATTCTGTGGACTCAAATTAAAGATGCTTTAATTTGGCTTGATGCTCTTTTAAACACAGAGACATACAGACAAACAAACAGACAAAAGTTCTAAAAATGATAGAAATTGAGTCTGCTGCTTATTCTAAGTCCCCCAAACAATTTTTTTTGCAAATCCAAGCAATGTACAGACACGCTGAACTTTGATTCTTATTATAAGTAGGTAAGATAGATAAGTCATTTCAGATGCAATTGGCAATACTTATTTTATTTAATATGACTACTTATATCATGTCTTCATCATACCAGATGTTAAGTATTGATAAGGCTGAAGATGGTAGCGGGCCTCTCGGAATCCTCAAACACTGAGGAACTGGCTATCTTGCTATGTAGTTGTTTGAGCACTACGATTAACTTGTTCATATCATGTTTTTCAGGAGGCGCTCGGTATTAGTGATAAGACACGCGAAGTCTGAAGACTCTGCGACGTACGAGTGCAGGGCGCAGGGCGCGGTGGGCCCGCCGGCTGTGGCCACGGCCAACGTCACCGTGCTGCTACCCAGCACCGCCGCTCCTGATACCAGTAAGTGCTATGACTATTACCAATTAATATAATCATATTACATACTTATAATATCTATATATATAAAATTCAATGTCCTGACTGACTGATAATAAACGCACAGCCCAAACCGTTGGGTCATGAGGCGCAAGGGAGCACCAAGAAAGGATTTTTCGAAATTCAACCTCTAAGAGGGTGAAATTGGGGTTGAAAGTTTGTATGAAAGTCTGTCAGTTTTGAAGATAGGATCTCCAAATTTTGTATTTAGGTCGTTGATTAAAAATGAACATTGACCTATCTCGACGTTTTCGAAAATTCTACCCCTAAAGGGGTGAAAAGGAGGAGATGAGATTGTTTAAGAAAAGCCCTTTATTGTCATTGTAAAATCACTTATTTTTTATAAGGATTATGTTTGGAACTTAAATATAAAAAAAATCTCTTAAGAAATCAACCCCTAAGCGAGTAAAAAGGGGTAAATAATGTTTAAATCAATATGGGTGTTGTAGAGTGAATCAGTATATGCCTGACACACTACACATATATTAGAAAGGGGGTAGAGCTAATACCTATTTGACAACCCTAGTGCCCTAACAACCCTAGCCCTAACCATAAGTTAATATATACACATATAAATAGTAAAGGATACTTGTACCAGTCGACCTAAGGTAACAAGTGGAAGTTGGAAGGAATCAGGTATAGGGATTGGATTTTCTCACTGCCAGTCAAGCAGGCTCACAAGACTGATCAGATATCTGACGGCTAAAGGAGTCTTGGCCGCAGTGAGAGGATTTGTCGATGGTCGATCTGTCAACTGACAGAGTAACAGGTGTCGTTATTGAGGTTTTATGGGATGTGGATTGCAAAAATGTCATCGATTTTGAAGTCCGATGCGGTGGACATCAATCAACCCTTAATGGTTTAAATATTGTATACAAAAGTAATGTAAAATAGACTTTAATAGCTTTGACGCATTTTCTACTACTTTTCCATTCACACTTATCTATGCGCTTATATCATAAATGCTAAAGAAAGAATGCACGTCTATCTGGCTGTTCCTTTTCACCCGTAAACCGCTGAATCGATTTTAGTGAAATTTAGTATGGACATAACTTGAACCGTGGAGATGTTCATAAAATACTTGTTAATCTGATAAATGCTGATAAATGGCACACTTACGGTAGTGAAACGTGGTCGCTAACTATGAGTCTAATAAGAAGGCTCAAGGTGCAATGGAGATTGCTATGCTCGAAGAGGGAAATGAGGAGATCCGTAGGAGAACTAAAGTAACAGACATCGCACCAAGGATTGCTCAGCTGAAGTGGCAGTGGGCGGGACGTATAGCGAGAAGAATCGATGGTTGGGGCGAAAAGGTTCTGGATTGGCGACCGCGCACCGACCGATACTCCGTGAGTAGGCCCGCGACAAGATGGACCGACGATCTGGTGAAGGTCGCGGAAAGCCGCAGGATGCGGGCAGCGCAGGACCGATCGTCGTGGAGATTCTTGGGGGAAGCCTTTACCCAGCAGAGAGTGGTATGCGACTGAGACGACGAAATGGCACCACCACGCGACATCCTAAAGCCGCGCGATAACCTATTCCTCGTGGACGAAGTCGCGGGTGGAAGGCTAGTAATAAATAATAGTACAAAATTGTATAGTTAACTTAAGCTAAGTTATTTAAAGTATTTACAAAAATAAAATGTATAATTAAGTAACCATGAAAATAAAAAAAAACTTACATAAAAAAAAACATGAAAATTTGGCTTTTTTGTTTGTGTGTACTTTTTAAAGATAAATAAATAAATAATAAACTCTTACTCCCCCATTCCGACCCCTATATCAACCGTATTTAAAGACTGAATTTAAAGGCCCTGGGCGGACGGGTCCCTTGACCCCACGTCAAGGGACCCGTCCGCCCAGGGCCTTCATCCTTGGACGAATCCAAGCCTTCATCCCTTCATCGAGTCTACTGGGATGGATTTAGGGTTGCCACCTGCCTCTTCCTGACTTAAGGGCTATCGACGTCTAAAATACGGGTTTTTTTTTTTACGGGAGGCAATTAAAACAGTAGTGCTTTAAGATATTTTTTTTTGCCTTTATACTTTTTGTTTAAATAAGCAGCTTTTAACTGTTCATTTTAAAAAGCAAATTTAAAAAAATATTTGCATGTTAAAAAAAAATTAAAAATGGCGATTTCAAACCACAAAGTCAAAGACCCTTATATTGCGCCAGCCAGCCTGACAAAACGTCAAAAAAAAATTGGTTTCGCCAGTCAGCTCTTGGCTGAATTAGTAAAAATACGGGAGCTTTACTTACCCCGTACCTATTTTAATTTCTCAATTACGGGTTACTGTATTATCAATGCCTGAAAAACGGGGTAACCCGTAAAATACGGGGCATCTGGCAACCCTAGACGGATTAGTCAGCTGGATGTGGCAGCAATGCTATGCTTTGCTATTCTGTAAATGCTGTCACTTCGAAAGTCACTTCACAAATCACTTCAAAGACTCAAGTGAATCTTGACCGAGACCGAGAGAAGTCTCGGTAGCTCAGCGGTTAGAAAATTGGACCGGATTTCCAAAGGTCGCGGGTTCGATTCCCGTCTGAGAATTCACTTGTGGCCGAGTTAACTTTTTCCAATATTTTTCTATTTAAAATTTACCATAAGTATAAAAATAGCATTGAAAAATGCAAAAATTACAAAATCATAACTCAAGTGAAAATTTGATAGATGAATTCGTGGGTGAGAGTGGGTGTGGATACTATATAAACGATATCCTATTGACAAACCTCACAATACTCATAGGTACTCTACCAGTTGCGTTAGTGTCAAAATCATTAATTTCAAGATTTTTAGATTCACAGGCTTTTGTTCTTTGCAAGAGAACTTTTAAGAATGCCTGCCACTGCTGGTATCCTCCGGGCTCCCCATCCAGCCTTTTGAAGCTGTATGGGGGACTGGGAGGCGGTGGTCCCTCCCATCTCCCGTCCTCCCTCCCGAGCTTACGAGCTCGATGGGGGGATGGGAGCTGGTACGATCCTACCCCGAACCCCCGCCGAGCCTACTAAGCTTGACGGGGTGTCGGGGGGCGCGAGGGATAGGGTGCTGGACTCGCGAGTCCGGTATTCTAGGTGAGCCGTTTATAACCGTTTGGTATGCGTAAAAGCAATCTCCACAATAAAAAAAAAAAAGGGTCTTATGGCAAAAGGCACTATCGCTTTTTTCTACTTGCAAAACAATTCTTACATAGGTAGGTAGGTATATATCAATCGTGCTTGCAACATCTGCTTCATAAATTCATAATATTTAAGTATTATCTATCATTTTCAGCGTCATTTGGTGCTCCATGCCCGATGCCGGATCCGTCTTCGTATTGCCTCAACGGAGGCACTTGTTTATACTTCGAGCCAGTCAGAGAACAAGCTTGCAAGTAAGTTGATGTCATTTGTTGATTATTATTAGAAAAAAACGTAGGTATCTTACCTAATATTATAAATGCGAAAGTATGTCAGTTTGTTTATTTGTTTGTTTGTTACACTTTCTCGCTAAAAATACTGAACGGATTTTGACGAAACTGGGCACAGAGATAGTAGATAGCCTAGATTAAAACATAAGCTACTTTTTATCCCGATGTTAAAGGAACCACGCGGGTGAAACCGCGGTCGGCCGCTAGTAAAGTCTTAATCAAAAGTAAAATTATTTAAAAAAATTATAAGTGCTACAAACAGTAATTTAATGCCGGCATTTTAAAACGAATCGATCTCAATCTGATTGTGTTTTACTTAGGTTTTTTATTTACCTACATACATAGGTACTACGATGCTCTAGGTCTAGCCCAGGGGTGTCCAACATAACGTCGCGGGCCGGATGAAGGACTTATGCGGGCCACATTGTGGCCCGAGGGCCGTATGTTGGACCTGGTCTAGCCAATTGAGCTACCAAGACCACAGATTACAAGTCGTTACTCCGAGACTTATAAGGGCTCCTCTCGGAGCGATATGGAGACAAGTTAATTATTTCTGTATAAAAATCAATGTTTTTGTTTTAAAATTAAGAGCAGAAAAAATCAACTAATTTCCACATCGTTCAGATGGCACTCGAATCCACAACCTTTGGTAGTCTGGGCCGATGCTCGAGCCTTTTGACCTACCGATATTTAATAAGGACACCCGTCTGAGCGATATGGAGAGTTTGAGGCTATTTTTTTTTAAGTGAAAACTTCTTTAGCGGCGTTGTGCACATCAGAGTTTTAAATTTTTGGGATGGGTAAAAAATGTTTAAGTCGCGTCAGGACACGTGAGCTGATCGTAAATTCGTAAGACGGAGGGAGAGGAAGCAATATCCCCCTCTCTTTCTACCGCGCGGCGAAAATGTATGCCTGCTCCTGCTGTTTCGTTTAGGCGGTTTTCACTTCTGCCGGCACTCCTGGAGTGCAACCCGTTGTTTTTTCTAGTGTAAAATTAATCAGTGAACACTCAGAGGGCCTAATATACCCAGTTTACAAATGTCCAAACGTTACCATCGCGTGAGAGTAAAACTTTGACACATAGCCTTAACACAATAGGAATAAGCTCGAAAATTAAACTCTATTCGCAATCATCAGCGTTACCGAATAAGGTGAGAAAACTCACACTAAGCAGTTAAGCACTCAGCTAGCCAATTCAGCTACCGAAACATATGAAAGCAAAAAAATATAGTTTAGATTTGAAATAAAAATTAACATCTTCATTGTTCACTTTTCCAGATGTCCAGAAGGCTTCAACGGCCAGCGCTGCGAAAACAAGGACGTTTCGAATCGGAGCAGTATGTATCATCACCCTTACACATGCAAACTGGGCCTATCGACGTCCTATTATTGTTAGATATTGCTAACTGGGCCTATCGATGTCCTACTTTTGTTAACTAATGCAAACTGAGCCTATCAACGTCCTAGCATTGTAAGCTATTGCAAACTGGGCCTATCAACGTCCTAGCATTGTAAGCTATTGCAAAGGGCCTATCGACGCCCTACTATTGTTAGCCAACGTTGCGCGCGCGCAGAACCCACCTTGTTCCAATTTTATACATTTTAGCTCGCGTTTTGTGGTTGCAGAGGTTCCGTAGTACGTTCATTTTGGTCTTTGCGGTATTGTACAATTCTTTTTCTCCTTTTCGTATCAACAATAGAATAGCTAAATTAAGTTTCGCCAGTAAGGTGCTACATCAAACTACAATTTCCCATTTGTTCATTAAACTGGTTAATGATTTTGCTTATGTACACGTAAACAGTAATTTCCTATCCAAAATAAATACTTATGAACCTTTAGGCCCTGGTAAGAGATTCCATTGTTCTCTGGTCACCGGTGTGTCCGGTTCGATAGTTTTAAATTAACATTTGATACTATAGATACATAGCTTACATTACCAACCTCAGTGCCGTTGGGAATACATTTGTAAACAAATTAGCACATAATTATGTACTTAATACCTACCAACCTAGAACCAAGATGCTTGGCAATTGCATCGTAGCAAATAAAAAAGCATTTACTTTAATTTTATTATTATTTTAATATCGCATTCACCAATGTGGGCGCACAAATATTAAAAATTTAACAGACTTCTTGTAAATACTTATGGACTTTTCCTAAAACCACAAAGCGTCTCAGTTGTTTGCAAAGATTTACTGAATAATGAACAGTAAATTTTTGTTTGATGTTAAGGAGCTAAAGAATACCTATTGTTTGTGTTTTTCTCTACAGCTATTGTAAATACCACTTCATAGATAAGTTGGTGGCTCTGTAATTCCGAATCTCGTTCTCATCTCTATCGATGATGAGAAAATGTGACGATTCCAAACTGTTTTTTTTTATATTATTAATATTTAAGCGTTGCATAGCGTAATTTCCATTTACTAGGTAAATAGCTGACCCAGTGAGATTATAAATTTTAAGCACTTTCTATGTTCCGAGTTTTTTTATTTTTATAATTCAAAAAGAACTGAACGCATCCGAGTTTTTATTTAAAACGACTATTCGAATTGTTGGTAATTAAATTAATATGCCAACCGTATTAAAATTACTGCTTTTTATATCGAATATTACATTACACACTTTAAAAAATATTTGATGCCAACCTATAACTTTTTTTACAAAAACGCATTATAAACTTAAAACTACTTTCCTTCTAATAATGAAGTTGTAAATATTTTAAACATATTTGTAATATTGCGGTTTATTTTATTGTTATTTTTAAAGTTAAGGATTGACAATTTCGTAGCTGGTACGTCCTGATTATGAGACTTGCAAGTTATGTACATATCTATTAGATTAAGACGTTTTTTATATCTACTTTTAAAATTTTAAATCAAGAAATAGATTGCGCTTTTCTCGCTGTCTAGATACTTGAACAAAAAACAAAACACTGTTGGTACTATAACCAGATACAAATTAAAAATTGCCAAATATATTAAGTATATATTTCAAAAATACACAGCAGCGAGTTTGGCCAATAAATATAAAAAAAAAACTAATTTCTTGGCACTTTATTTACCACCTAGTCAGAATTCAGTTTTAATAATAGCTGGGTAAGCCTAGATGAATTTTATTATGTATAATTTTTGAGTGTTAATTGGAAGAATGGTTGTGGATATAGCGAAATGTATTATTTGTCATTTAATTTTCTTTTTTTCATTAAAACATAAGTACTTATAATAATATAATCAGCTTCTTGGGACCGAATACTCACAAAAAATACACAGTTTTAGTTTTTTTTTTTAATTTTGTATAAAGTTTTTCTACTTTGTAATCTTTAAGTTCTTTATTTATGTGTAGTTAAACAGAATGATTATTTATTTTAATACACTATGAGTACTAAGGGCGGTAGGCCGGGCGAAATGACGTCATTAAATATTTACAAATAGGTAACAGAGCTTTATAAACAACTTAATTACTTACTTAAATAAAATAGTTTAAAGTATATTCACTCACAATATTAATTTTATTAAACCTTTTTGATGGCGTCATTACGCGTGTATTCCGATCATGTATTCTCACAACAAATATTAAGACGCGAAACGTGAATTGTACTGGAATATGCCAAAATCCCAATAAAAGAATGAGTGTTGGAATTAACAGAAAGGCGACAATTTGTTTTTCTTTATTATTATATTATTATTAGTATCCTAAATCCTCAAAAAGGCTGTAATTTGTCAACAAAAATGGTACGTATTTTCGGAATTTTCTTTTATGTCGTGCACCGATAACACTTTCCGCACTCATTTTGCGATATGTTAAAAACAATAACTCTAATGTACACATATTTGCAATTATTTAGTAAAAGCGTTAAAGTTAATGTTTTTCTGCATATCGCTTAAAGTATTTAAGTAGTGACTAACGCTTAATGTTATGAAATTGTTACTAATATTGAAATTGGTATATTACTTGCATGTATTGGGCACTTAAACATACTTAATTATTTGTTGTGAGATAAGAACCCTAACAATGCATGCGATCATGTTTTTTTAGTAAGTTGATTTGAATAAGTAAATTTTAGATACTTTTTCTTTCATTTGCAGGTAAAGGAGATCCGCTGTGGTGATCCAGACAACAGAAAGAGAATAAGCATTCCTTGATGTAGAGCAATATTATTGCGTGTACCTATAAGGGGCTTCAATCAAACAGAGGGCTTAGTGTGAGTTTGCAAATTTCCAAACGTTACATTTTGACAGATAGCCTTAATGCCATGGGAATAAGGTTGAGAATTAAACTCTATTCGCGGCGTAAGCTAGTAAGGTGAGAAAACTCACACTAAGCACTCAGTTATATATTCGACGCAAGATTCGACGCGAACACTATAGTACGTTTCATTCCATCGTATATTCCTTTTTTTGTTGGGTTGGTAGTTTCTAACGCGTTCGCACTTACTTTACACACAGGGGGTGTAAAGTAAGTGCGAACGCGTTAGAAACTAATTCATAACCGTTTTTTTTCACCGCTTTCTAATGTTTTGAACATGATTTTAACACAGAATCCGAAACTTAAAAATCTGTATCAAATTCGTATCCTAAAATAACCTAACCTTTTGACAGATATCGACAGTGGTACCAACCTAACGGAAAAGGGAATAAAACGCACTTTACAGTATGCTTCGTGCGAGTTTTCTACTCACGGTCGATAGTGAACGCGTTAGATTTTCGTATGGCGTTGGTGTAGTCCGTGGCGTAATCCACTAGATGGCGGACCACTTTCGTACAAAAATCGACGCGTTCACGATCCACCGTGAGGAGAAAAATCTCGCACTAAGCACTCAGAATAACAGCGTTAACTAGTTTTTTGGTGACTTCAATAAGCCTTCAAAGCTTCTGACCAACAGGCATTGAACGAGTGACCTAAATTACGAATAATTTAGGCTTGGACGAGTTAATTCGTCCAAGAATTTAGGGCTTTGACAAATGCGCTGCATCTTGTTGGTTTGCTAGAGTTTGTAAGGTTTCCGTAAAGGTTTTCGTGGAAAAAAACAACTTGTCTCCATATCGCTCAGATGGGACTCGAGCCAATTGAGCTACTCAGACTCAGGAGGACACTCGGGTTTGCGTTATAGATAAGTTGATTTTTTCTAGTAGGTACAGTTATCAGTGTTTTAGTTTTATGTTATAAATAAATCAATAAAATACTTAATGATTACTATTGAGCCACCGAGACCTTATCCCGTCAGGGCGACATGAGACTAGTTGCTTTTTTCTAGTATATTTTCTTGTTTAATATTTATCACCTTAGTTTAGTCTCGGTAGCTCAATATCAAATGGTAATTTTTATTAAAGAAATGAAATACACTTTAGCGCCATCTCGCTTAAAATTATAAGTAGGTAATTTTTCAAACACAAACAACCCAACAATAACAATAAAAAATTATCTATGTTTCAAAAACAATATGTTGTGATAAAAAATCAATACATCTCCAAAATAGTGTTTCCCATAAATAACAAAATCCCACCAAATGTAAAAAAAAACTTAATAATTGAGCATAAAAACTATATATAACAGCTAGGTATTTAGAAGCTTAAATATTAGGTATATTAATGTACTTACCAACTTACACATATTATAAAGCTTTGTTATAATGTGTAAATGTATGTAACTTTTGTACCATACTTCATAAAAATGTAGGTAAGTTTATTTATGTACTCTGGTGCTTATAGTTGTGACATAAAATGCGAATATTAATGTAAAAGATATTAGTGATTTGAATCTCAAATCCTCTTATTAAATATAAGGGTGCTAAGTGATATTAATCCATGACACATTATTACTTAGATGATAAATCAAAACATAATAAAATTGCCAAAGATAAAAATGTCTTGGTTGGTGAACTATGAAACCAAAAATATCTAGATTAAATAGGTACTTCCGCAGAAAAAATGCAAGATGAAAGTATTTTTTTATCCACAATGGGGAAGCTTTTAGCCTTCATCATACCTGACAAATGATAATTACCTATTATGTTCAAGCTGAAGGTGGAACACGCTTCTCCAGGAATACTCAACCACTGAAGAACTGGCTATTTTATCTCTCAACTGAAATACAACAAAACGCTGAAAATTTTATTGGTATGTCAACAGACTTAGATAAGATGTGGTAGACTAGACTAGCAGCAACTAGGCGGACAATTAACTCAATCCCCACTGCTGGGGCACTGGCTTTCCTTATGGATGGATAAGGAGAACGGGCCATGACCCACCACGCGGGCCCAATGCGGATTGGTGGGTTTTAACGAAAACAAATGCAGCCGGGACCAACGGCTTAACGTGCCTTCCGAAGCACGGAGGATTTCGAGATAGTGAATTTATGGTCACCCATCCCGTGACCGACCATTGCGAAAGTTGCTTAACTTGAACAATCGCAGTCCGACCGCGCGAACCACTGGGCCACGGCTCCTCAAATAGTGCCATACATAATTTATTATTGTTTTTTTTTTAAATGATGTACCTATGTACCTACTTAGTTATAACAATTAATCTTGTTAGCTCAAAAAATTCACGACAGAATCCTCATCGATCGTTACCACCTTGCACCTTCACCAACTACTTATTAGGTAGGTTTTTGCCCCTATAAGGAGCCTCAGGAGTTGAAATCCTTAGCTTGCATTATTTTTGCTGAAGTAAGTAAGTAAGGTACCTAGATGTTTTTCGTTTCATTCAAGATAAGGACTTGACGTCCGATTTAATACACATCACGGAGATTGACCTATAACTTTATAAGCCCCGACTGGTAAAAAAATTAACTTATGAGAAAATTATAATCGATTTCATCAGCCGCATGTCACCAGCTGGGTTGGATCTCCCAACATGATTTTTATATTAATTTGAGTGCGGATTTCCTTTACTCGAGTGGTTTTAGCCGGACTCTACAAAGGTCCCTGCTCAGTCGCTTCCTGGCTTTGCTCAGATGGTGGTAGCTATCCAGGCAGACTTAGAACAACTCGTGCCACCATCCAAATATTTACCCCCTCTGGGAATCTAACCCGGGTCCTCTGGGTCTGATATCCATCCATTCAGCATAAGTTGGCGATGGCTAATCCTAATCCCTAACTAATATTCTATATGCGAAAGTGTGTTTGTTTGTCCGTTCTTCAAGCCGTAACTAAGCAACCAACCGACTTGATTTTTGGCATAGAGTTAGTTGAAAGAACGGAGAATAACATAAAAAAAAATATCCTGATATTCCCACGGGAACGGGAACCACGCGGGCGAAACCGCGGGAGGAAGCAAGTAGGCCCTAAAAATATTTCAAGTAACTTTTTATGATTTATCCTTATTCTCAATATTGTGGTTTAAGTTCATTTGACTGCGATAGTTATTTGAATACTTATGTTGAATTGCAAAAAACAATACAATACTGCAGAGTCGTAATGTATAAAATTATTTAAATGTTAAGTTGTATTAACACATGTGTACAGTATTATTTGCTGGATAGATTATATTTATTTTCTGTAGCTGATAATTGCTATTATGTAAGTGCTTTGTTAAAAAAATAACATTATGAATTTAAACTCTGTATTTTATTATAACATCCTCGATGATACTGATTTTATTATTTTTGTCTCGTGCTGAATTGACAGTGGAAGAAAAACATAGAATGCTCCCAGCAGCTAGCTTAGCCAGTGCAGATAATATCAATACTAATATTATAAAGAGGAATGATTTGATTGTTTGTTTGTTCGTTTGCATTGAATAGGTTCCTAAACTACTGAACGGATTTCGATAAAATTTTCTACACAGATAGTAGATAGCCTGGTTATGAACATAGGATATTTGTATCCCGATATTCCCACGGGAACGGGAACAACGGAATGGCATCCAGTCCCTAGTTCTTCCAGACAACATCTACTAGTGCCAAATGCAGCGACGTTTGAACTTAAGAGAGTGATGTTAAACATTTCACTCACACTCTGCAGTGTCCCAGATAAAAACGACTACGTCAACATTACGAAGGAATTCGTTGAAAAGTAATAAAGAAGACCGAAAATTCGTAGAACCGATATTCAGAGAGTTGTAAGTGGCCGCGCAGTCGAAACGTGGAGAACAGCTCAACCGCAGATCGCAGAAACGGAGCTTCGTAGATCTCATTATTTTTATTAATCACTGATATGATTTAAAATAAATTGTACGAAGTTTTATAAGCCTTAAATTATGTACTTCACGACCGTACTTTAAAGACATGGCCGCGCAGTTGAAACGGTAAGAACCGCCGGAACACACAGATCTCAGAAACAGAGCTTCGTAGAGGTAAAACATTTACAAGAATACATGTTGTAAACGTATACTGCGGGCACTGAGAGAATGCATTATTTGACAGCTCTTATCGAGAGCCATTTTGATCATCCTCTCAGCGGCCGCACTTGCGTTTGTTTGGAACACAGTTTGGAAAAAAATGCGACTGGCAATTTATATTGGGGAAAAATTCCAATGGGTAAAAATACCTTTTAGTATCGAAAACGACTAGCTATTCATGAAAATGGCGAAAATTCTTTTAGGAAATTGTTCAATTGGTAAAAGAAAAGTTTGGGGAATAATGCGAACGGAACATAAAATAATAGGGAAAATTATTTTTTGGGAATCCTCCTCTAGTCCTCTGCCAAGTGCCAACCCCGCAAGGGATTCATGGCGTGGCGTGAGTGTGAGAGTGACTGTCATTTTGAATTTCGACAGTCGAATATTTCGACATGGTCTCAATTTCGAAAAACAATAGTTCGACTACCTACTTTCTGCTTCGACAAGTATCATTCCGACGGAACATATTTCGACACACACAACTTCGAATAACACTACTTCGACAGAACCGTTCTTCGAAATGTACTTGTTCGACGGACCTCTATTTCGAAGAAACATTAAATATCTTCTGCTCTGAAATGACAAACGTGACAATAATAAGTATGTCGAAATAATCGACTGTCGAAATTCAGAATGACAGTCCGTGAGGGTTTATTACACGATTGTTCATAAATAAATAGAATTAAAACATTTAATCAATTATCAAAATTTTATTGAACATTAAAAAAGGATAGTTATCACAAGTCTTTCAACAAACCACTGCTATAAAAAAGCATATCAAAAAATACCATAGTGGATATAACCTTAGAAGCTAAACAATACTAGCTACCTATTTACAAACTGTGTAAAATGTATATAAACACGTTGATGATTAAAAAAATCTCTGAAACTAGCTAGTAATAAATATTAATAAGATAAGTTATTCTGCCTCTAACATAATTGACACAATACAGAAATTATTATAAACTAAAGGCAATATCTCATTGCATTTCAATCTTTATTTATAAAGTTGAATATATCATAGTTCAACTTGATGGTCGGGGTTAGAAAGTTGTATCTGTTGCCAGCAAATTAAATCAATTAAATGAAAAGATTAACTGCTTTTGTTTCTAATTAATCAAGTTTGTGCTAAACAATGATTTTACAAACAAGTAATTACATTTAATAAACCACTTTCACGGCTTTCACAATAATGATAATAATAAGGTATAAAAGACAATTGATATATAGCTTGAATTCACTCCAGTAAACCATAGATGACTCAACACTACTATGAAAATAAATAATTGGAAGTTTATATAAGCTTTTTTTATGTGCACTTATCAGCCACATGACCTTTATAATGTGGAGTTAGATTTATACTAAATCAAACATGTTAAAAAATAATGAGAGGAATGTATGTTCTGTAAAGCCTGATGTACTATTGATTGTACACATGGCTGTACGGAAATAGCTTTGGTTGTTTATGCCACTTACAAGTTAAAATTTTACAAATGAAATCTTATAACTACAGTAGTCAGTAGCTGCATGCTATGATGACCATACTGTCACCTTGTTTGTACAAAGCAAAATCTTAGATAAGTACAAGAGATTAATTTTCTAGTTTAAGCTGTATTAAAAAATAAGGGATGCTGTGTTCCTGACTTTTATTCCATTGACATGACAAAAACTCGGTTTTGCACAACTTAGGTATCAAAACGGCTATTATAGCATGCCGCTACTTTACAACAAAATACTTATTAGCTGGAAAATCTACATTACACTTAGACCTAATCTGATAGTTTGTAGCTCACAACTGTTTCCATTTTATGTAGACTTGTGGAGAAGGCTTTCAGTTGAACGTTTTGAGCGTTTGTTATGGCTACTGGTTCTGCTTCAGCCCATTTTTCAGGTATGTCGCAGTCAGTTTTAGCATGAATCAAAACGTCAAACGAACACCGACAATCTAGGAATGGCAAATATGAAATTGTGGCAGCTACTTGCAACATTACATCTCTAATTTCTTGCTGTATCTTTTTAAGATCTTTGGATCCAACTGTCTCGTTTTTATCCTTCGATAATGCTAGATCTCCGTCTTCATACTGTACATTAAAATCCCAACATTCCAGCACTTCTTTATTTGCAACATTTAAAATGATAAGTGACAGTTTGGTAACTTTTTTATTCACAATCCATTCTGAAATAGAAAAGCGAATTATCAACATTAACTCTTTAAATATAGGAAAATGAGACACAATAAATATTTCATTGTCGTGAGATCACCAGCAGGCTTGTGATAGACAAGGCATTAATTCAAGTTATTAATGTTCAGGATGTTCTTTCAAAAAGTAGGTACCTATCTAATGATTACAATATCAAAGATAATGCTTTTGTCTTAAGACAATTTAAAAACAAAATATAAATGTACACACTCAGGAAGGATCCACTGACTAAAAGATTATAAATACCAAAATGGAAAACTCTCTAACCAAAATTATGAATTAGTTCAGTATAAATAGGTGTATTAGCTTACCTTCACTTTGTGTTAAAAGATTGGTGAGAAAACTTTTAATTTGGGGATCTTCAGACAAAAGCAATGTTATGCCGTATTGTTGTTCTGCTTTAAACGTTTCAGGTGGGTAAAGCCCTCTTTGGAATAAGACGGAATTTATAGCGAACTCTGAAAATACAAACAAACAAGGTTTAAATAAATTGAATTTATTGATGATTTTATTCCTCATTTTTGGCTTTTCTCATGCTTACTAAAAAGCTCGGCTATAAACATTCCTCATTAAACTTAGCGTAAAGTAGATACATATTATAGACTTACTCAAATATTCGCATACAATCTGCGCAGACCCACGAAGCGTGATACAGTTCTTTGTTTGCTGCTGCGACATAGTTATCTTAATTTTTTATATCAAATTAATATGAAAATTATTTGTTTAACGAAATTATGTATTCAGATTCAATTTATTTACGACACACTATTCCACAAAACACAACAAACACAACAACGGTTGTTTTTCAAATTCAAAAGAAATGACATTTTTTTTCTTAAATTTCACCTTCTTGCTATGAAGGACAACTTAATTTATACCTTACAGCCACCGAATCCTTCTAAATTAATTTACAGTTCTATTTTAATTTTAAATATAAATATATTTTAAAAGCCCATAACATTATTAAGAACTTGTTTCATTGAAATTAAGACTATTCATTATATTATCAAAAGTTATATATTACTATTTGATTAGCATAACATTATATCAGTTTATATATTATACGTTAATATATCTTTGATTGATTGTCTCCTTATGTAAACATTGGATTTGGTATTGCAGCAAAGCAATATTTCATCTATCAAAATATTTTGGTAAGTCTAGTATCCCTGTTTTAAACCAAGGTAATCGGAGGCGCTCGTACGAATCGGATGACCGACTCGGAAAAAACGCTAGGTACGCGTTTACGATTTTATTGTCCCCCAATGGTCTGAAGGCGCTGTATGCAATGCATACTTCTGTACAGAGACGAAAAAGACGTCCAATTCTCCTTCCGATTTGCTAGTTGACTCTCTAGCCCATATTAATTTCACTCTTTGGTTGGACAGAGTTTAAAAAAAGTCGGACGCAAAAATCGGATGTGTATTGAGTATTGACTGAATACGATCAGATGGTCTGCCCCCTAATTGTCTAATTTCAAAATCTATTACAATCCCTTTCAAAGGTATTGTGATTGTAATAGTGACATAAGGAATTGTGTAACTTGTAGACGCAATACTTACATTGTTAACTAAATATGTCAACTTTTGAACATAGTTACATTTTGGTTGGTCGTATCTTAACTTGATCACTAAACATGTCCTTTCAATTCAGTAATACATAGTATTGTTCATTGGATAATTATATAAGATATCTATTTTGTATGGTTTTTCATTCAATACTAAAAATATCGATATTTTGATATATCGATATTTTTTCGTCATCTTTGGGTTCATTTTCATTGCCAGATTTTGTTGACTTCTGCATGTTAAGTAATTGCAAATATGCAAAATGGTGTTTTATTTGAGATGAGTAGCTAAATTTGTGGTATTCCCGCATGATTTATATGACTTGTTGCACAAATTGCACGTCACGGGTTCTTAGTTATTGTGTTTTTTAAAGAACTTCTACACTGCCGACATTGCTGATGGATGTGGATGGCATAAATAAAACTAATACTACAATTTATATAATTATATTCACACACAACACAATGAACCGCACCGCAGTCCGCCCGCAAAGAAGAAAGTTATCTTTAGAGGTGGGCGATTATATACTAATCATTCAATTACAAAAATAATCGAATTATCTCGATTATAACAGTTAGTAGTTACTAATACTAATCTATTATACTATATAATAATATGAAGGTTTTTTTTGGTTGTACGGTTTGTGCATTGCTTAGTAGTTATCTTACTAACATCATTCGATTATGAAAACATATTATTTACTAATGCCATAATCGATTATCAACATTAGTAAGGGCGTATACAAAAAGAACGCTGGATTCCAGCGCTTGTTAACAAGCGCCAAAATTTCTAAGTTATAAGGTTGAAAATAGCAACCAGCTTTTGGTCGCTGTCGCTGGGTCGGCGCTTGTAGGCAGGCGCTGGAAACCAGGCTTGTAGGCAGGCGCTGGAAACCAGCTTTCTATTTGTATACGCACTAATACAAAATAAACCGTTTATGTCGATCATTCATAATCGCCCACCTCTAGTTCTTTGGATAGGTCAATAAATTTTATTTCTGTTTTAGGCAAAGAGAGCAGAACCCATACAGCCGACTTACTCATCATACTCGTCATTCATTGCTTTCTTTCTAGGCCGCGTTCGCAAACAAGTTAAATTCCCTCGGTAAAGAGTAAAGTGAAGGACAGCTTTATGCAAAACATTACTGTCAGGCAATGATATTATAATATACAATAATATCATTGCTGTCAGGTAATAAATATCGAATTACCGAAAAAAAAAATCGATTATCGATATATCAAGATTGAAAATATCGACGATAATTATCAATTATTTATTGAAAAAATATCGAGATTTTGATATATCGATATTTTTTACTCATGCATGCCTACACATCACTATTATTTTTCAAGCAAATGTCAAAATGATCACATCGCCTCGTCTTCGCGCAGTTTTTGTTGTTGTAAATAAATACAAACAAATTATTATCATGAAGAAAAGAAATGGTTAGACCAAATTAAAACAGTGCATTCGATTTAATAATGGGTAGAAGTGGTAGAACTCGAAGAAAAAGAAAGCGCATAAAAACACGTAACTTTCGCACATGCGATAAAGAAAATAAATTGATTAAATTGAACTCTTGGCTATCAAAAGAAGGCATTAAACGGAATCAAAAGCTGGTGTTGGCTGAATTTCAAGATACCGGCCGTGGAGTGCTAACAAAAAGAAAGATTTCTGCTGGAGAGGAATTGATTAATCTGCCTTTGAATTCAACCATCAATGTGATCACAATTTTAACAGACATTCCCTTTTGTAGTATTTTTTTAAAGAATAGGAAACAGTGTTTGTTAGAATATAAGGAATCAGTCTCCTTTCAGTCTCTTATGGCTTTCTATTTATCATATTTAAAATTACTTGGTGTGAGTAGCAAGTGGATCCTTTATTTAGAGAGTTTACCTGAAAAGTATACTGTGCCATATTTTTTACCTGAAGATATACTGTGTAATGTGGATGCAGATATATTAACTGTAATATCTAAGCAAAAATGTATAATTCAAAATTCCTATAGTACTTTTGAGAATATTTTACTATCTACTTTATGCGATGATCATATTATACAGAGTTTTAGGAATAAATTTAACTTAAAACTATATGAATGGGCCTATTTCACAATCAATACGAGATGTGTATATATGGACTTAACAAATGTGGTGAATTTAAAAATTATTGATGGTACCGTGTTGATGTTAATAAGTGATAACACCAAAATATCTCTTTGCCCATACCTGGACATGATAAACCATAGCCCTAATGTCAAAAATGAAACAAAACTGATGATACGAAAAGATATTCTTGATGTGGACATGAGTAATCTAAATCAAGACTTATTTTCAGATGTGTGGTTTTCAATTTACACTAAGAATAATTTTGATCCTTATACACAAGTGTTTATATGTTATGGGGATAGTCACAACTTGAAACTAATTACAGAATATGGATTCTTCATACCTGAAAATGAACTAGATTATGTATCATTCAGCTTTGAAAGTATAATGGAGTTTCTTAGTACAAATTCCATAAAACTATCACAAGAACAAAGCACTTTTGTAAATAGTCATGGACTTAACAAAGACTTGTACATCGATTTTAGAGGTCTAAGTTTTAATTTATATGGTTTACTGATGGTTGTTAAGTATTATTATGATCAAACTATGGATGTCAGTAGGCTTATCTATTCTGCTGCTGTATGTTCTAATAATAATGACTTAAATGACATGCTTAAGCCAATGGTAATAAACACACTAGTTAATATAAAGAAATCAATTAGTAAACTTGTAAGTTTTCAAAATAAATGTTGTATTTTGGAGAACTGTGTAGGTCTCATGAGTCAATATGTTATTATTTTAGAAAAGTTTATTAAATGTTAGTTGTGGTAGAAACTTTCTTTTATTTAAGTACCTACATTCAACATCAACAGTATGTACATTTTTAAAACCATTTAATGTAAGCAATCACTGGAAAAACTAAATAAATAAAATATAAAAGTGACTGTTATCCCCAAATTGGTTTTCGGCCCAACCTTTCACATATTAAACTCCAACGTTAGACAAAATAGAGTGATTTAATATGTGAATAATTAGGAAGTAAAATTATTTTTAAAGGTTCTGATATTGATTTATTTCATTGGCCGAATCATAAAAAATGAATTTTGAAATTATAGAAAAGGCAAAGTATTATGATAACAACGCTGTTACAGTATCTATGAGCAAGCCACAAATTAGGTTTTTTTTTTTTTTTTATAGCTCCACCCGGTATGGGTATTAGCCAGAACAAAAGGTAGGGAAACTATATTTTATAAAAAATAAATATTTACAGAACGCAATTTAGGATTTGGATAGTGGATAGGATATGGGGTATATGTTACAAATTCATATTCTGATATTATTGGATGTTATAAATATAGAGATACATTTGTACACATTAATACTATTACTATTTAAAAGAAGTAAAATAGAGGTCGGAAGTGGGATTCTGAGGGAAATTAAGGAGTCATAAAAGGAAGCGTGATCGTAAAGAGGACAGGAAAAAAATATATGATTGACATCTCCCAAACCGGTGCCACATTCACACATTGGGTCAGGAACAATTCGAAGCCTTGCAAGATGGGCAGGAGTACAGGTATGGCCAAGTCTCATTCGTATAATTATAGTAGTAGGCACTTTACCAAACTTCATTTTGCTAAACCAAGGCTTACAGGGTATATCTGGTTGGATGAGTTTGAAATAAGAGCCTTTGTATTGGCTACTAGATTAGGTATTAGTTACTAAGATCATTGTTCTTGTCTATGATTCCAGTCAGCTGTTGAGTGCTGTCAATGCTGTCATGTCAGTCATTTTTCACTTGTCATGTCATGCATGTCATTGTCAATTGTCATTGTGCTACCATTACCATGGCGGCTGCATTGCTGTCAAATAAGAATTTTAATAAATTGATTAGAAATCATATAAAATACACAAAAGTTATTAATAACTATCGATCATATAAATGTGTAAACCCACATTTGAAGTTATTTTATAAACAATGTGCGGCGACAAGTCACTTCAGGGTAGGTTTTGGTGTCTATAATGCTAGACTAATTTCTCAATTTAAACTGATTTTCGTCGTTTAAACAGAATTGTTTAGGTTTTTCTTTATTTTTATTTTATTTTATGATTCTAGCACTATTCTTCAAACCCTCCAAACAGCCCCGCCGGCGGAGATACGGCTAAAAATGTTTTGGCTGCGGTGTTAGCAAACAAACCGAAATCTGGAAAAATACCAGTTGGTAAGCGAAATTTATATTATTTACTTCAAATATTTAGTTATATATTAGCTGGATTAGTTAAATTCTATATGTCGAGTGATCGATCAATCAGTAAATCATTACATAATACCAAAACAGTGTTGACCTTGCATTTCAACACATTTTTTTGTCAGGAAAAACCTGTAACCTTGTTTTGAGCCTTGTCAAAATCAAATAACATGAATAGTTATATGAATTCTAATATTGATAATTGTTTTTCGGGGTATTTCAGTATACTAGTAGCTATAATTTATGATAAATAATTGATGCCTTTCTTATAGTAAATTGATGTTTATACTTTCTTAGATATAGTCTATCAAAATAATGTAAGAAGTACCGTTTGATGTTTCATATTTTTCAAGATGACATAACTTTGTACAGGCATAACTCACACAATTTCAATAATAAATTGCAATATTTACAATTCTTAATCACTAAATTAAAATTCATCAAATAAGCCAAATAAACAATATACACTAAAACTTTATTTTTCTGAACTTAGTAACAATGTCACATTGTTACATCCTCTGCCACAGAGTTGCGACATTTCGAGTTCACTTGTATATGTCGTAGGATAATTTGGTAAATAGAATTTTCACAAAAATCCTAGGGATATTGCAAAAACACGGATAATTAGACAATAATGTTGACATTTCTTAATCTTACTGAAATAAGATAGGGTTTTTGCAAAAATACGGGTTGCTTTAGTAACATTGGATATTCTTTATTCTGATTGGCTTAATTTTTGCTTGCTTGCTAACTCTTATTCTTATTGGGTGGATGGAGAGATGAGAGAATGGATTGACATTTGAAACGAGAAGTCGTCAACCAATCAGAGAAGATGTTGTTTTGGACGATCTGACCAGCCAATCAGTGTTCTTATTTCATAATAGCCAGCGGTTCTTTTCGCAATCTTACTAAGGCAACCAGTTTTTCGCAAAAATCCTATCCTTTTTCAGTAGGATTGAGAAATGACAACACCATTGTCTAATTATCCGTGTTTTCGCAATATCCCTAGGATTTTCGCAAAAAATCTAATTATCCTGCGACATATACAAATAATCAGTAAATATATAATGAATAATTGAACTTTATTGATAACGAGTTGTTGTTATGCCAACCATATTTTTATATTTAATGATACTCAACTTTCAGCTGACATCCAACTTTCAATGATAAAACATAATTAAAATTCAAAGTATACTCATAAGATTATTCATTAATCTGGCAAACCATAGTATTTTCTATTACAAAGAACAGAACTGTTGAATATAATGCCAAACATAATGCGGCCTCATTAAGAAGTGTCAAATTTTATGATTTAAAATTAAATTAAATTAAATTTTAATTATTGCATACAATCACACCAATTATCTAGCCCATGTTAAGTTTCAAAAAGAACTTGTGTTATGGATACTAGATAACCGATAGACTGATCACCCGTCCGGCCCTGCTGGCGTCCTCTCTCCAAAAATAATAAATAATAATAAACGGATAAACATACTTATATACTTCTTTTTTTGTAAACACATACATGAGATACATATTTAACACCCAGACCAAGACAAATAGACCTGTTCATTCACACAAATATTTATCTTGTCCGGGGATCGAACCCGGGACCTCTGGCGCAGAAGGTGGGTTTAGTACCCCTGCGCCAAACAGATCGTCAAATTTGACTACTCCGTATGCATTGAATGTTATAGCTTTGACCGCATCCTTATTTTTTCAATCTGTCAAAACTGTCAAACGGTACTTCTTAGATTTGAGAGACTATAATTAGAAATTATTTATCTAAACCATGTCTAATTTATTTATATATCCATAGTCAATACAACAAAATGTACTACTCTAAAATAAGCTTCAAAATAATAAAGTTAGTGGAGTAAGAGGAGGGTAAAGTAGTAAGGGTTTTAGTCCAAATGTCCAGCTTTTGTACTGAACTGTATTAGTAAATGTCAGTATTTAGTAGACTATCAAGGTCTTATTCGTGGTGGACAATTAAACTGTTCCTGCCCATTATCCTTCGGTCATGTCTCTCAATTGTATGAGAGCTGTTATGCACTTTTACTTGGTGAACAGATGTTCCTGCCTACATAACTGTGCTCTATTTAGTTTTGTGTCTGAACCAAGAATTTAGTGTATATAGTTTGGCCGAAACCGTTGTACTGTGTCTTTAATATGTTCGGCTACTTTAATTATGATGGTCTTGATATCACGAAATAACGCACAACCCATATTTGAATATATATCTCACTTGCATCTGGCACAAACAGTCTGATACTAAAATAATTCCCCCTGCCTCGCCATGTCAAACTATAGCAAAAGTTGTAAAATGTAAGTTTTACGTGGATACAATTAACATTCATTTGTAATATTAATTCAATGTGTTTTTTTTTTCTTTTGGTATGATTGATAACAAAATGTGTGTGCTTGTTACTTTGTGATTCATTTGTAGAAACTTGTTAACATGTTTATCTTTCTTACACTACAAGTGTCACACCAAAGAAATGCAACTGTATTTATCTTTGTTTAGCTTATGCTAATGTTTCTTTAATTGGTCATATGATAGAGATAATTTCAATAAGTCTGTCTCATTTTAACTTGAGCTATTAATTAAACCCACATCACCCAATTATAAGATAATTATATTACGTACACACAATGTTTATAAATATATTATTGTTTAATGTTAATTAAGCAGTTTTTTATTGTGATTGTAAAGTTAGCTTAACGAGAACTGTCAAATACTGTTTACTTAATAGACCAAGTACAACAAAAAAAAAAATTGTACCTTTACATTTATCTGTATTTAGTGTTTGTTTTAGTTTTTGCTAATTTGTTTTATTTTTTTGTTACTAATACTTGGTTGATAGCAGTACCCGCACGCATCCCTGTACATAGTCCGCTTTCCACCCCTTCTTTCGATGTCACCTCTCCTGCTCTCCTGATATATCTCTCCTATCCCTAGGTATCCAAAAAAGGGACTGCTTTCACCCAGGTGCATCTGTTTTGTCTCGTGAAGATATAAACTTGGCGGATGCAAAGCCGGTGTCCGGAGCGGATATGGTCAGGGGCATGTTGGAGTATGTATGGCCAAAGGTAAGTGTTTATTTTCTGAGTTGTAAGCATAGATCCATTTTTGGTCTCCAAAACCTACAACTAGATATCGTCCTTTTATCTACATTTAGCTCTTGACCGTTTTACTCCGCCACAAACGGCACAGTCTACTGTGACAACAGCATACGGCAACCGAGTCAGTTGGTTGCAGAAAAACGTAAAAATTGGTGGTCACACAATTTTTGCACACAACGGATGTTTGTATGAAGCGCGGTATCTAGTTGTAGCAACGCGGAGACCAATGATAAATCTATGATTGATAAACTTTTATTTGATACAACACACACACATGATAATTTTACATTAAGCCAAAAAACACATAAACGATGACCAAAGACACGTAGCAAGTTGGGCCAATGATCTCCATGTGACAAGTTAATTAAAGTTAGTCACAGAATAAAAGTTAATGTTGATCTGATGACATTAATATTTATCCTTAGTGGGAATCCAACTTGATTATTCAAGTATAATCCCTGGTGCAGTAGGTACCTATAATACCAATGGCTTTCGGGCTTCTTAAAATCTTGTTATTCAAATTCGAAATATTACTCATTTTATACTGGTATTTAGGTCCAGAAAAGTGTGTATATGTTTTGTTTTTTTAACCCTTCCGAAACCGGACCACCCGCGTCGAATTACGTAAGCGCCGGCCACTTGACACCGCTCGTGATTTTTTATCGCTGAGATCTGCCTTGCGGGATTGTTTTTGTTTCAGGCCGAAGGTAGTCTTATTTTTAAAATAATAGCGAATATAATCGAGTGCGGTCCGACGACAGCCCGGGCTGTCGTTCGGACGTCTTCGGAGCACGCGATGGCAGCCCGGGCTGTCGTCCGGATTTGGATAGGTTAAACTAGAAACCACACTACAACAAGTCAAGTCAAGTCAAGTCAGTACAAGTCTCGGTAGCTCAGCGGTTAGAGCATTGGACCGGATTTCCAAAGGTCGCGGGTTCGATTCCCGTCTGAGAATTCACTTGTGGCCGAGTTAATTTTTTCCAATATTTTTCTATTTTAAATTTACCATAAGTATACACACTACAACAATTGATTTAGTAATATACTAACAGATTTTGATAAACATCTATTTACTCCACAGGACAATCAAATGATCAGGAACCGTGTGATGCTGTCGCTCTCCCTCCTGTTCGGTGCGAAAGTGACAAACGTTACAGTTCCGTTCCTGTTCAAATATGCAGTAGATGAAGTGAATCAGGCCACAATGACCCCTGCAGGAGATGCTCTGTTAGGAATGGCTACGGTTCCACAAGCATTAGGGACGGCAGCTTTCAGTTTATTGGTTGGATGTGAGTTTCCATATGTACACATACATAAATAACTACCGGCCGCCCGCGAATTCACCCGCATTCATTCAACGTAACAGCGGTCTACTTAGTTTAAGGAGAGCTCTTTAGAGACGAGCGTCCGCGCGCGGTAGTGCTAGTTTCGCTTGTTTGCACTTCTCCAGTGAGTCCCAGTAGTTTTGATGCAAGTTAGCTGTGTGATCACGGATCTTACCATCATACCAGCTAGCCGGGATGGGTGCAAAAGATTCTGGTCCGAGAGGGGTAGAATCTGGACCCCGCCTTGCTAACTCATCTGCCATATCATTGCCTCGTGCGTCGCTGTGGCCTTTAATCCACTGGACAGTGAGATTATTGGAAGCACCTACCTTGTTTAGGGTGTTCATACCCTAACATTCTTGTATTAGGCCCGATGTGCTGCGACTTCTATTCAGGGCCTGTAGTACCGATTTGCTGTCAGAGAGTACATGTCAGGTAACAAATACCTCTCTGGATATAATTGCCTGTGCTGCCAATGTAATACCAACACAGGCACTTGGCAGGCTTATATTTTACTTTTACAAAAAAGTAACCTATTATTTGATTAACTTCATAAGCATATTTCACATGAATCCGTCGAATTAGAGCAATGGTGTTTTTTTTAACTGAATCTAAGTTCAAAACACTACAATCATTTTGTAGTGTTTTGGTTTCATTCGGGAACAATGTCTTAAAATTGAAACTAAACTGCATACTTCATTGGTCATTCTCCTTTCATCCGAATCGGTTCAGTGGTTTTTTTTTACAACTAACTGGCATACAATTGACCTCAATCTGGCCGAAGGGCTTAGATAAGGCCTACGATGGAGCGAGTTCGCCCAGAAGAAGCCTGTTCACTTGCACCTTGAAGAGTTTTGGGTTGTGTGTGCTCGGGAAAACAGACGCCGGGAGTGCATTTCACTCGCACTCGCACTTGGCTGTTCGCATGATAAAAGAGGACTTAAAGCGCTCTGTGCGTAAATTTTTAATGTAACCCAAGTACGGATGGTAGCCTGCAGTACGTCTGGTATCCCGATGGAAATAGGAGAAGGCGAGATGAGGTTATGCAGCTCAGAAGCACACTTGTCAAAGTAAAGTTTGTGGAAAACCGACAGACAAGCGACCTTACGGCGGTGACTCAAACTATGCAGATTTTTAATACCACCGATAAGTCGCCTGGCTCGAGTCGACAGTAGCGAGTTGGTATTTAGCTTTAGTAGGTCAATTTTTTTACTAAATTATCTAGCTAGTTAAATAGTATTTAAATAAACTTATCACCCACAGATGGCATAGCCCGAGCTACGGCGGCAGGTTTCAACGAACTACGCAACGCCGTCTTCGCCAAAGTAGCACAACATTCTATACGAAGGCTCGCCTGCAACGTATTCATACATCTCCACAACCTTGATCTGAGTTTCCACTTGGGGAGGCAGACTGGTGCACTGTCTAAGGTAAAATGAACTTTGTGTTTTAGCTAATAGAGTATATTTTGGTGTGAATCAGACAACATAGGAAAAAGGTTAGAATTAGCGCAACATTCTACAGGGTGTTTAAAGACCCACAACGAAAACGAAAACCACGTATTCTCTCCATCGTTACTATCATTTTCTTGTATGGGACCAAATCCGGGAACCTGATAGTTTAGGAGTTATTGAGGATCAAAATCAATATTTATTTCTAAAGAATATCGTTTAATAACAAAACCGCAATGAATATCAAAACCAATCAAAGAAACTAGATCCCGGCCGTCTACTCGTACCCTCCAGACACACACACACACACGTTGTTACACGCGTTCTTTTGCGAGTATAAATAACATCCATTTATTGAAAAGGAACAATAAAAGTCGTTTCCCAGCAATTATTTTCACATATTTTTATTTAGTCTGATGTACACTACGCATATATTACGGTTTCGGTATGGATCTTTTAACATCCTGTATAAGAAGGCTCGCCTGCAACGTATTCATACATCTCCACAACCTTGATCTGAGTTTCCACTTGGGTAGACAGACCTGTGCCCTCTCTAAGGTAAAATGGACTTTGTATTGTAGCTAAAACAGTATATAAGGCGAAATGGAATTTAATAATAAAATTTTAAGGGGTGGTCAGGTCAAGTGTTTGCAATCTAAGAAAAATAATAAAAAAAACTTTTTCTCCTAATAAAAAATAAAATTACGAGTTCGCAATTTACTTACTAGTTAATATTTTAAGTGTATTTTATTCATTATCAAACTTAATTAAACCTTGAATAATGAAAAGAAAAACCATTAAATAAACTAATTAAAAATAGCTGATACTAAGCTACACTGCGCTGCGCGGCTCCGCCGGCCGTCGACCACGGCCAGTCAGCTGAGAGCCATAAGTACCTACCTACTATGCAGCAAAACTACCGCCTGGGCTGAGACCCAATTATTTTCTTTTCACAACTAATTTGAACGTATTCGTTTCTAAGGTACAGTTAAGGCAAACAATCAATTGCAAGATTTAATAGATAAGTAGGTAGGTCCCTACATTATAACGTGTTGGAAAGCTTATGAACTTTGGTGTGTGGCAGATGAATCTAAACTGTAATTATTAAATTAGCTTTTTATTTTATTTATTTAGTTTACCTAATCTGCGTGCGGAAAAGTCGATAAGCTTTCAATCACACTTAACAGGCTTTGGACTAACAAAGTAAAGTACCTACCTAATCATAATTATGTAAACAGGCAATAGTTAATTAATTAAAAGAGCTAGAATAACTTTTATGATAAATGCAAAATTATTATTACACTAATTCGGCGGCGCGGTCAAAGTCGCCGACAAACGATGCCGCCACGGCCACCAAACGCTGCCTATCGCTTTTCGGCACCTTCCGCGTCGCTCGGCGGTCAATCAAAAAAGTTAGTGACTCGAAGATGATTGTGTTGTGCAGACGTGCAGTTGCGTGCCGCGTGCGGGCTGCATTTTCGTTTACGATATCGATCGGCAAAATGTGTACTAATAAACAAGCAAACGTGTGAAAAGTACTAACCAGACAGTGTCTCAGTGAGTGTAACAACAAATTAGTGTATAAAAGTGTGTAAACCATCAATCAGTGCAATAAGGTTAAGGACTGTTGTGATGTATGAGTGAATGTGGTCGACAGCGACACAGGATAATGTATCCCTTTTTTGTATGCAGAATATGCAGATGATATCATCTGAATGAAACTAATGCCATGCATGTAAGTAACTAACTTAAAATTATTTGGTTCTTGTATAACAGTTCCAAGGTAACAATTTTTTTTAACTTTGTTTTAAATACGAAGGATTTTAATAGGTACGTACCTAAACACGCGCTTATAATTAACTATGTCTCAGTGGTATCCACCATGAGAATTATTTGATGATCATACGCATTAATCTTGCTCCATAGGAAAGGGTTACTTACACACTATTTTGATTATGTAAGTTATTATTTAATAGGTACATTAGTGTGGTGGAGAGCATATCAACTGTGGTATTTGATTTGATTTAACTGATTTGATTTAAAGTTTGTCTTCCATTTACAATACATTTGCATACCGTGAAAGGTTAAATGTGGCGTTCTAATACCTTGTCAGACCTAATGATTGTACCCATATTTTGCAAATAAATAATTTTGATTGATTGTGGTGTTTTGCAGATGAAACTAAACTGTAATTAACGCCATGTACCTACTGACACTTATTTAGAAATAACTTTTTAGGCATTCGCTTATCCGTTTATTTTATGTAACACAAGACTTTATTTAATTTTATTACGTGTAGGATTGAATTAAAATATGCTTGTAACTGTGTGGTAGTCGTAGGGATGTATGGTAGGATAAGTACGTTTGGCTCTCAGCTGTCTGGTTGGGTCGAGGTCGACAGTCCTGCGCTCCCTCCCGTGCGAGCGTAATAATATCAACTATTTCCATTTTTTATTTAAATGTTTTTTTTTTATTTTATTTAAGGTTTAACCTTGGTAATTGATTAAGTACACTTGAAAAAAGAACTAGTAAATTACGAACTCATTAAATTATTTTAAGAATTTGTTTTTTATATTTTTCTTAGTTTGTAAACATTTGACTTGACCACGTCCTAAATTTTTATTCTTAAGTTCCATTTCACCTTATATTTTGGTGTGAATTAGAACAACATAGGAAAAAGGTTAGAATTAACTCAGCTCGCCTGCAACGTATTCATACTTTTTCACAACCTTGATCTGAAAAGGACTTTGTGATGTTACTTATAGACTATATTTTGGTGTGACTAGAGCAGTGTTAGACACAGTTGTATCTTCGAAATGGCAGGATAATTTGTCGGATAATTCGAGTGTTTTTTTAAAGGTGTCGCTAGTGTAGATGTGTACCTGTCATTTTCCCGAACGTGGATTCTCCTTGCATTTTCTTGTTTGCTATCAATTTTTGGAGTTTGAAAGCGAATGAAATGCATTTTTAGATAACAAACAACGTTTGACAGGTCTACATCTACACTAGCGCCACCAAGCGGAAATACTTTTTGTATCATCCTACCATTGCTAATGCTTGATAAGGCCTATGAAAGATGATTCGATGTTTAGAGGAATAAATAAATACTTAAAAATATTATTCTTTTTTGACGACCTGTACCTACGCAGAACTAGTGATTCATGCCTTCTACTTAGACGTCGCGGGTTTGATTTAAGCACATGACATATTTTTTTTGTGTGCATGACCATGTCGTTGTTTGTTTCTTCCTATGTGTTTACAAAAAAAGTGATCTAGATATTTTACACAATTTACACAACAATTACACAAGTTCCTAAAACTTACCTGATAATTGGTGTGAATGTTTGAATTTATTTATCCCCTTTTTTTCAGACCATAGACAGAGGTTCCCGAGCCATAAATTTCGTCCTATCAGCGATGGTGTTCAACATAGTCCCTACGATATTTGAGTTGGCATTAGTTTCCAGTATTCTGGGATTAAAGGGAGGCCTGGCGTTTGCTGGTAAGTTAATTTAATGCTTAAAATACATCTTGGGTTTGGTTTATATGCGATACTCATTATTATTCAAAATGATTTATTGTTATAACTTCTATATTAAACCATTAAAAAAACATTTGACATTGATTATCTCATCAAATGCCTCTATTATAATTTTTTTGAATGGCTTGGACATTAAAAAAAAATCATAACTATTTATTCCGACTTCTAGTTTTAGTCTAGAATTGGTGGACAGATATTAACAAAATATAAGAGGATTTTTATGAGACAATGATTGTTTAGTTTTAAAATAAATGCCCTAAGCTATTATTTAGTTTAAAAACAATAAATCAATTTTATCTTATTTTCAGTCGGTCGCTAGAGAAGCGATTTGGTTGAAAGAATGAACAAATGATGAATCTAGAGTCCATTTCATATCAGAAGTCCTACGAAATATTACTAGAACAGGAAACGTATTTTCGAATCATTCGAATTACTATTCGCATACGGAATCTCAAGATTCGCATGTGAATGCTAAAAACCGTATTTTTTAAATTCCAATTCGCATTTAAATCTGCAACGTGTGGTCCCGACCACTCGTTTTTGATTTAAGCTATAAAAAGTTTGACGTTTACCACTTAATGTCATTTTCAAATTGACATTGACATGACGGATGGCTTGCCAACTTAAAAACGTTTCGTTTCACGTGATTCAAGTCCGATTCAGTATCGGTTTTTGAAAATGTATGGAGAGTTAGTTACCGATTTTTTAATAATCTGCGTAAAATGAAATAATGTCATGGAAGTTTAAGAAAACACCGTATTCGTGTGATAAAAAAATGCGAAAAAATGGAAATCGGTGAATTGAATTCGCATGAGAATTTCGAATGATTCAAAAATACTTCTCCTGAAATGTATTTTCTTATCTCTATAAGCTTAAATCGAATGTTGAAGCTGACTGAAGGGCCACTTCACCACAGTCTAAACATATACAGTGTTACATTGGCCGATATGACGCGCTCACACACACACGCGCCGCTCACTATCACTACACGGCCGGCTTCTCGATCTTACTACACGACTAAGACAATTATGCGCTTGACAGGAATGCGGTATTGCACTTTTGGCACCTGCAGCCCACTTCTGTCACCGCACTTCTGTTATTATGTGATTAATTAGGGCTGCAATTATTTACTGATTGATTACCGCGTTTTGAAATTTTGGTTTTTACTTAGATTTTTTAAGTTCTTCTCAGCTGTCATGCGCCTAATAGGCTATTTGACAATGCGAAAAATAAAGTGTCAATTACTGTTATCAGTATAAATTATGAGTTTAAAAATGGGTCTTTATTAACATACGTTGAAAATAATTATAAATTTATTTAAAAATCCGTAAATAAAAATGCATTTTTAAACGTTTTGTCACGTGACACAAAACGCTCCTGATTCGTCGAGTTTATAATGACGTCACCTGCTTGTACACCTCGTTTGCCTACGTATGTGGATGATATGCAGAATACAGGCAAGTGACGTCACCGAACCCATTGCAGCGCCATATTGTCAAAGTAGCGTTTTGGCGCGCTATTTAAATATTGAATTTTAATTTGATATTTTTCAGCAATAATGTACCAGAATTAAAAAAAACAACTTTTACTGGGTCCCTAAACTCCACTACATAATATAAAATGGATTTTCAAAACCTGTCAAATAGCCTATTGTCTTGATCAGATAGTACTGGTTGTCACTGGTAAAAAAGTAGCGAGCTGTGTGAGTGCGTCATTTCGACCGTTCGTAGGCAGTGCAGAGACTGTTTAGACCAGGTATGGGGAACCTTTTTCAAATTGCGTGCCATATTGACTATACTAATACAGTCGCGGTCCATAACAGAAAATGAAAATTGGTAAATTCGATTTGATTGGCTATCTATTTGAGCGCGTATATCGTAAATATCGTAAAGTGTGAAAAACAAATGACATTGACAAAGATTCTTCTAATAATCAAGTAGTTACAGAGCGCCTCAAACTTATTCGCGGCCCGGTGGTTGCCCATATATGGTTTAGACTGACGTAAAGTCAGTCACTACACTCCTTCAATTTACAATTTAACAAATTTACTTGTCTGTTGCCCCCAGGTCTAGCGTTCAGCTGTGTAGGTGTATACGCGGCGTTCACTTTAGCAGTGACGCAATGGCGAACCAAGTTCCGAGTGTACATGAACCGAGCAGAAAACGAGGCGGGGAATAAGGCTATAGACTCGCTCATCAACTATGAGACTGTTAAGGTAAGGGTAGATTAATTTATTTAACTGATGCTCTCTCTGCTAACGTTTAGCTGTGTAAGGTGCGTACAATCGAGGAACTTCCTGTTAGCCCAGTAGTTTTTTTAGAGAGCGTTATTTCAAAACATAATAGATTTATAGAAATCGTTAAGATCAGAAATAATAGAATTGCTGGCCTACTGCGTAATAAAAATATAAAAGTATTGGAGAATTTCGACGATGGTCTGCAAGTCTCGGTAGCTCAGTGGTTAGAGCATTGGACCGGATTTGATTTTTCAAATATTTTTATATTTAAAATTTATCATTACTATGAGAATGTTAAGGTGAAGTAAAAGCCAATGACTTATTTTGGTGCCTTTTTTTTCGCTGTTACATCGACCAATATCTTTAATTTTGGTTTAGAATAACGTAACAAACAACATGTTATTTAGCAACTATACCCCTAAACACAGTCCAATCTGAGATAAATGCCAAAAAAAAACAACGGGTTGCACTCCGGGAGTGCCGGCAGAAGTGAAAACCACTTAAACAGGAGCAGGCATACATTTTCACCGCGCGGTAGAAAGAGAGGGGGATATTACTTCTTCTCCTACGCCGCGGGCGCGGTCTACTCTCCCTACGTCTTACGAGTTTTCGATCAGGGTCACGTGTCCTGACGCGACCTTAACATTTTTTACCCATCCCAAAAAAAATAAACTCTGATGTGCACAACACCGCTAAAGAAGTTTTCACTTCAAAAATAATTAAAACTATGAACTGTTTCTTTCGGTATTTATATTTGATTAAATTATTATTACATACTACTTACTGACTTCACATACCAGAGTGCAGTGCGAGTTTGGCAAATTATATTAATAATCTTGTATTTGTCAACTAACGCCCGAAATTAATAACCTATCTATATCTAGATAGAGCTATCTGAGATAGTTTCGTAGATACGATACCTAGGATATTTTCGTTAATATGACCAAAAAAATGACGGTTGCTAGGTAGATAGCCCTATCTAGCGATAGGTTATTAATTTCGGCTGTTAAAGAGTCTTATATTAGTGGTTGAGAAAAAGTGGCGATTCAAAAGTGTTCATACCAAGTTTTTTCGCATAAAGATTCTTTAATTTATTAATCGAACTATCATTGTAAATGTGGCTCTACGTCTTCGCATAACCTTATCTCAGTTTCTTATCAATTGTAGTAAATGGAGTTGTCATTGTAATGTGTAATGCTGATCACTATACGATGAACGTAAATAGCTTTTATTGTGAGTGGTTTCTGATAAAGCCATATACGATAAACTGGTCCAAAATCACTATAAAAAAATACGATATAATGCACTTTCTTTACCCTTGAAAATCTAATAATTTTTAATCAAGTAAATATACTAGAAAAAAGCAACTTGTCTCATGTCGCCCTGACGCCCTTGTTTTTTTTTTTTTTTTCACACCAATTATCTAGCTCATGTTAAGTATCATGAAGAACTTGTGTTATGGATACTAGATAACGGATAAACATACTTATATACTTTTTTTTTTTTTAAATACATACATAATATACATATTAAACACCCAGACCAAGACAAATAGACATGTTCATGCACACAAATATTTGTCTTGTCCGGGGATCGAACCCGGGACCTCTGGCGCAGAAGGTGGGGTTAGTACTCCTGCGCCAAACAGGTCGTCGCAATAATAAATGACATCATATCATAACCTTAGTATAGTCTTACTAAAAAAAGTTTTACCGCTGAGAGAATGCGTTTCTGGCAATATCCTGTCAGTTTCTTAAGGCGCTAGAAGCGAGATAGCAATGAGAAAACGAAGCCTGCGGGAGCGGCTGGTTTTGCAGATTAGGCGAAAAAACCACATACGCCAAATATTAAATAACTATAGCGATTAAAGAGAAATACTTTTACACGATGCTGAATATTAATGGTAAATTTTAAATAGAAAAATATTAGAAAAAATTAACTCGGCCACAAGTGAATTCTCAGACGGGAATCGAACCCGCGACCTTTGGAAATCCGGTCCAATGCTCTAACCGCTGAGCTACCGAGACTTGCGAACCACCGTCGAAATTCTCCAATACTTTTATATTTTTAATACGCTGTAGGCCAGCGTTGTCACATCAATGCTAGGAATATCCTTGCATTCGAAAGAAACATCTTTTCAGGTGTATAACGATCGATTAAGATGCAACTGCCAATAATTGATGATTTAGTAATTTTTGCATTTTTCAATGTTATTTTTATACTTATGGTAAATTTTAAATAGAAAAATATAGAAAAAAATTAACTCGGTCACAAGTGAATTCTCAGACGGGAATCGAACCCGCGACCTTTGGAAATCCGGTCCAATGCTCTAACAATATTATTGGTGTCCAATTCAAATATAATTAAACCAATTTCCAATAGTATATGTAACCCAACTCCATTAGAGAATAATCTTGAATATTCGTATTTTAAAGGGGTCATTTCGAAAAAGAAAAGTGTCGAAGCAAAATCATAAAATCGTTTTTCTGGTTCTTTACAAATCTAGATAAAGGTATGAAGAAATTAATATCTTACCAGATTTATAACATCTCTAACTATCCTATAGTTTTTTTTTTATCAAAGAACATACTTTTCCGTATAGCGTCTTAAGTCTACGGAATAAAGTTCATTTTTTATTATCTGAAAAAAAAACCAATCTGCTAAAAGCTATATTTACTTGCCATACGGTCAATTTCAATAAACTCTCCTCGGTAAGAGATGGCCTTACTAGAGTTTTGTTGCCTGGATATTATTGTAAATCATTCCACAATAACAGCGGTTGCTAAGCAACGTAATCAAGACAGATCTATACTATTGAAACTTGGCCGATAGAGAACTAAATCGGCTTGTCAGTAGCATATTTTCTCAGCGGCCGGACTTTAATAGTCATGTCAGAATACCAGCGTTACCACGATACATTTAGTGTCATGGCAACAGGAGCTGAGGCAGGACCTAAATTTACCATTGTGTCATGTGATTTGTCTTTTATTATTGTATTCTTGTTTTGTTTGTAATGTTTTTTTTGTTACTTTGTTTGTTAATCTGTGTGTCTACGTGTCGCGGAGTCAACAAACCGGTTCCAGCGGAAGATCAGCGCTGGTCGTAGACCATGTATTATGCTGAGCCGGGACCGTTTTGAGACAATGTATTTGTGTTAATTGTTTATAGTGTATTTAATTGTCTTTTTATCTATGTTGTTGCAAATAAATTAATTTTCTTCCTTTCTTTGGTCAATAAAAAATGTTCTCTTTCTCTCTCTCTAATATCAATCAGTTAAGCAACAGTTTTACCGATATCTCAGTGCACGTACAGACTAACGCCCGAAATTAATAACCTATCTCTACAGATAGGGCTAACTGAGACGGTTGCCAAGAATATTTTTGTTAATATGACCAAAATAACAAGGGTTGCTAGGTAACGGAACCAGTATCCTAGACAACTATCTCAGATAGCCCTATCTATATCTAGAAATAGGTTATTATAATTCGGGCGTTAAGCACATCTTTACACCTCGAACATGATTATATCCCCAAGTGACTCTATTGCGAGTGATTTTCAAAGTGCAACTATAAAACTTTACCTACTTGTCAAAGTCAAAGTCAAAATCAAAATATTCTTTATTTAATGTTAAACGTGGCAAAAAAGGAGCTAACATAAAACGTCATTTTTGACAGATGTAATTATAATCCCTGTCTCGCTTGCGATAAGGTCTATAAGAAAGTGGCAAAAAAGGAGCTAGGAGCTAGCTAACACCGCCATCACAGACCTATATTGAGATAGACGAAAAGAGCGCTTCAAACTGTGTGAGAACCTAGTGTGTCGAATTTTTCGTACCTACGATGACGTCACGAGCGAGATTAAGGAGATGGGAAATGTTATTGACGAGCTCTTGCAAGAAAGCACTGCAGAATTACCCATTTTCGTTTCTGTAACGAGTGTTGTGAGGCGTGGACCTTGAAGGAAGACCTTCGAAAGAAACTAGAGGCGTTTGAGATGTGGACTTACCGCAGAATGCTACGCATAAGTTGGACAGACCATATTACCAACATTGATGTTCTAAGGCGCATGGGTAAAAACTGGAGCTGGTTAGGACCATTAAAATAAGAAAAGTCACATCCTGAGGAATCCACAGTATCGTCTTCTCCAAACCATCATGATGGGGAAGATTGCTGGAAAGCGCAGAGTGGGAGGACGCAAAATGTCATGGCTTCGAAACATCCGCCAGTGGACCGGAGTTAGGACAGTGGAACAGTTGTTCAGACTCGCCATGGACAAAGCCAAATTCAAGGAGCTGACGGCCAACCTTCAATGATGAAGCGGCACTTTAAGAAGAACAAGAACGAGTGTTTTCATGTCAATGGTCTCAAGCGGATCGACTAACGGTCGGTTTCAATAACCTATCCTCAGTAAGAAATAGGCTTACTAGAGCTTTGTTGCCTAGATATTTTGTTAATTAGCCTAAAATAACCCAAAATAACAGCGGTTGCTAAGTACCACGTAAGTAACCAAGATAGGCCTACCTCTTGTTAGGGATAGATTATTGAAACCGGCCCTTAGTTCAGAAAACTTTGACCGTGGATCAAACTTTTGGCACACTTGTACCGTCTATCTCGATATAGATCTGTGACCGCTATCTTGTATTTACGTCAATTTTGACAGTTACAGCACCCCCGTCTATTTTCCTTTACAAACCTTGTCGCACTGTAAGCATATAACATATAACGAGCAACCCGTGTGCGCATAATGCGCAAAAAACACATAATAACATTCAAAAAAGTTTTTTTTTTTATTTTTTTATTTTTTATTTGAGTTTTTGCTAAATTTCTCGACTTATCCGACCACTTCAGACAAATACCTTTCTAACGGTGTATTGCACTTGATTGTGCGACTTTTAGTTTAGGAGGAGAAGCGGCTTCACTGCCGTATTATATATATAGATAGCACGCATTTTTGAATTTGCGATTGTATTTCAGTATTTCAACAACGAAAAGTACGAGCTTGAGAAATACGATGCGAGTTTACAGAAGTACGAAGCGGCTTCTCTGAAGACCGCGTCGAGTTTAGCCTTACTCAACTTTGGGCAGCACGCGATATTCAGCGGCGGACTCAGTATGATCATGATTTTGGCTGCCAACGAAATCGCTAAGGGTAAGTTTGATATAAATTATTATTGAAGTGAAAACTTCTGTAGCGGCGTTGTGCACATCAGAGTTTTAAATTTTTGGGATGGGTAAAAAATGTTAAAGTCGGGTCAGTACACATGACCCTGATCGAATATTCGTAAGACCATTTACCGTTGACCTATTTCAAATTACTCACACTTGAAAGATCTACGTATATTAGTTAATAACAACCATTATATAAAGATCTCTCATTATTAAAAATTTTCATATTTATGCCAGGTCAGTTTTAATGGATTTACCTGCCAAATCAAGTTGGTCTCAGTTTTCATCAACTTTTTGTAAAGTTGTAGTTTTGGGTAGATGGTCAAGATGTAGTGGATTTTGATCGTTATATGAAGAAGGACATACAAAAAAATAAAAAGTGTGTGAATTTTTTGAGTGCTGTCTTAAATTCGCCAAGTGTTTTAAATGTTTTTAAGTACTAAAGTAATATCCCCCTCTCTTTCTACCGCGCGGCGAAAATGTATGCCTGCTCCTGCTGTTTCGTTTAAGCGGCTTTCAATTCTGCCGGCACTCCCAGAGTGCAACCCGTTGTTTTTTTATTTGGTCAGCTCTTTGGTTGACCCAGTAGGTACTTACAGACCAAATAGGTTTTTTGCTAATGGATTAAATAACAACCTTTGAATGTTCTCAGTAGCTCTCAGCTCTCGATCTTTACCTGCTGATTGATGAGGTTAATGTTTTTATGGAGCCTTACGCTGTGTTTTTATTGAAATAAAGATTTATATTTACCTATAATAATATATTTACCTACCTATTAGAGTCTTTCTTGATTGGTAGGGTAAATATTGACATATTGACACCCAGACCAAAACAAATAGACTTGTTCATGCACACAAATATTTGTCTTGTCCGGGGATCGAACCCGGGACCTCTGCCGTAGAACCACATTAGTCGAATCAACAAGTTAAAAAACAAAACAAAATATCGAGCCTTATTCTTACTTGTATTATGTTTTTAGATAATGAATACCTAGGTACATCTTTTTGGACAGTTCCTCAGTTATCTGATATCAGGGAGCATGGCGCCAAAATCTCTCCCGCATCTCAGACATACCGGTGCTCTGAATACTAGAAGGGTTTCCATAAAAGTTCTATTAATTAATGGTAGTAAATCCTTCCGCATCTCTTACGTACCGGTGGTCTTAATACTGGAGGGTCTTCATATACGCCTCGTCGCCAGTACGCCATTTTGTAAATTTTTCAAAATGGCGTCGCACGAATATACGTATATAAATTGATAGGGAACGTAAAGATGAACAAAAATTCATACAACATAATGCCCTGAAGTGTCAGGTTAGTGAGATAATTGGAGTTAAAGATACAAACGTAAAGTAGATAGATATTTAGGGACGGCATTATTTATTTTTTACTCTAATTATCTGGCTAACATGACACTTTAGGGCATTATATATTGTAAAATTTTTTGTTCCTCTGTGTGTCTCCTGTTCATTTATATAGGTATAATCGAGCGAAGCCACAAAAAAAATGGTGGACCGAGGACGAGTCCAGCCTCCAGCCAAACAAACCCAACCCCATACGTACATCTTATGTTTTGGCGCGCACTGTTCATTGAAATAAAACAACTTTTACGGATACCAAACGCGCTATATTTCCACGAACTAAGTTGTAATTGTCCGTATTTTTAGGTTTTTTAGGGGTTTTTTGATTTTCCCGACGTTTCGGCACCTTACAGCTGCCGTGGTCACGGGATGACTGTCATCATCATAGCGCGTTTGATATTCGTAAAAGTTGTTTTATTTCAAAGTCCAACCCCTTTGGAGGTCTGGCTTACCTTGTGTGAAGTATCAATTGACTCTTTCTCCCGTAGGTAACATGTCAGTAGGCGATCTGGTGATGGTGAACGGACTGCTATTCCAACTGTCGATCCCACTTGGATTCCTTGGCTCCGTGTATAGAGAAGTGAGACAGGCGTTAATAGATATGCAGACCATGTTTACGTTAATGACGGTGCAGTCTAAAGTTAAGGTAGATATATTTATACATCTAACGAGATAACTAATATCAAATTATGTTTATTATATTATGTTATGTTAGTGGTTGTTGAAACTTCCTTGACAAAATGCAAAATATCTTGATATCGTCAAACACTCTTATAGTCAAAAATGCAGATACTCAAATAGGTATAAAACACTATAACAGGAATATGCACAAATAAGCATATGCTCAAAAACGAATATACTCAAACACGCATATGCATAAATACGCATGATCAAACAGGCATATGCGTAAGAAAGCAATATTTTAAATAAAGCTTCTGCTTTATACGCACTAAGCAAAATTAAATATGCGTATGCACAAACAGGTATACGCTCAAACACGCATATGCTCAATTACACATAGTACGCAAATATACAGACGATAATAATTTTTTACCACAAAAAAATTGTACTTCTACCAGTAACATAACTGTTCATTCTCCAAATAATTATTTAATACTAATTTTTTTCAGGAAATAGACAAAGCGCCGCCTCTCGTAGTAGACGCGAAGACAGCAACCATAGAGTTCAAAGACGTAAACTTCAAGTACATCAATGGGAAACCGATCTTCAATAATCTCAACTTGACTATTCCTGCGGGAAGGAAGATTGGCATCGTCGGCGGGTCAGGTAGTGGGTAAGTTAAATCAATATGGATCATTTATTTTTTTATTTATAGGTACACCAACAGTTTTATATGTAATTTTATACAAGTAGGTCATATCTTTAACAATGTTCGACGACCTGTTTGGCGCAGAGGTACTAAACCCGCCTTCTACGCCAGAGGTCCCGGGTTCGATCCCCGGACGGGACAAATATTTGTGTGCATGAACATGTCTATTTGTCTTGGTCTGGGTGTTTAATATGTATATTTTGTATGTATTTACAAAAAAAAAGTATATAAGTATGTTTATCCGTTATCTAGTATCCATAACACAAGTTCCTGGAACTTAGCGTGGGCTAGATAATAGGTGTGATGGTATTTAAAAAAAAAAAAAATGTTTAAGTCTTACATGAAAACCAATTACTGGTATAGACAACATTTTCCATATTAAAAAGATAGCAATCACTCATAAAACAATCTAAAGTAAATTATTGTACACAATTAAGTGAAAAATTAAATTAAATCCAGAAAAGATAAAATTAAAAATAAAGTCATCAAGCCAGAAAATGGTTGTCCGGGCGATTCAAATTAAGTGGACTGTATTGCGGGTTGAACAAATTGATTAAAATAACGCAATGTCGAAAAAGAGGAGGAGATGAGGAAGGGCACGATACCCTGACCGTCTCGTGATGCTGCTTGGAGCTGGAGGTAGCCGTAGACGTCCCTGGAGTTAGCTGTTGCAGTTTCTTGTTGAATATCACCGGAATGAAACTTCACATCACTAATACGAAAGTCTGTTACGAACTGGCCATCAGGCCGGTGATAGTTTAATCTCCTTTTATAAAAGTACAAGCGGCCGCTCGCGGTTTCGCTCGCGTGGTTCCCGTTCCCGTGGGAATATCGGGTTAAAAAGTAGCCAATGTTCATTACAAGGCTATCTACTTTCCGTGTATCAAATTTTATTCAAATACGTTCAGTAGTTTCGGAGCCTATTCAATGCGAACAAACAAACAATCAAACCTTCAAAACCAAATCTTCTTTACATTTGGTCCCTTCGAGAGATGTTACAAACTGGCCATCAGGTCAGTGGCAGTTTAATCTCCTTCTATAAATAGTAATTTGTTATGCAAGGCTGGAAAGTTGGTTATTAGCGGAGAGTTACCTGTATTACAGTTACCTCGCTTCGCTCAGGATTCAATTTTTGAATCCTAGAATCCTTCACTTGCTCAGGTTTCAAAGGTACAAGACGCTAAAAACTTTTCTGCCGAGCGCAACACACAATTTGTCACCTCATGACAGCGAGGAACATTTTATGGATGTTCCGCGGTCAACTTCCGGTAAAAAAAAATTAAACATTAAATTTAATATAAATAAACCTTATTCTTGTTGGTTTAATGATAAATAAAAATGAAAATAATAAAAAAGGGAGTGTTATAGTTAATTCAAAGTTATTTAAAGTAGGAATATATTGTTACTTAAGTATAAATAACAATAAAAACGATTTGGTAAATGTTGACATTGACATGCGGTACAAGACAAAGACAATTTAAAAATAAAGGTTTATGCCACGTTCCGAAATCCAATCATAAGTTGTGAAATCTCACCCAGCCTAATATAAAATTCTTATAACAAATAGTTTAATCATATTGTTATTGTTTTTGTGATTCAATTAACTAAAATAATATAATAACACCAAAACGGAGTATTATAATTAATTCAAAGCTATTTAAAGTAAGAATAAAATGTAACAAAAAAGTCAATAGTGCGATTCGGAACGCATTCTGACATATTTTTAGGTATTAAATTAAAAAAGTACTTTACCGCGCTAGGTTTAATTGCAATTGAATGACAAATCCTCCTTTTCCGAGCGTGTGAGGTGAAAAGTTTTTTTTTTATTGATTTATTGTCCCCTTGTGGTGCTGTCGTCCTTGTTGTTATCTTACTTTCGGTTTGTATCTCGTTTTAACTTATATATTTCCTAACTTACATTGAGCCCCTCTTTTTTATTCCTCTTTTACAAACGTCTTTTAAGGGTTTTGAGTGATTAGGCCATTGAAATGTTTATAAAGCATTTATATATATACAAACACATCAAAAGTATATTTTGAAAGAAGTTCACTAAATGGCACAGCTTCTGCTTTTAACCTTAAAAAATGTGAAATAAAAAAACCGACTTCAAAATTCTAGACGTAAAAAATAAACCTTTATAACGTCTCGTCTGATCCCAAGTTGGTCCCATATTTGAATTTTTTTAAATCGGTTCAATAGTTTTGAAGAAACCTTGATAAAACTGTCGTTTTTTCAGTCAAGCGGTTTGACCCAAACGGTTTGACTCAAACTAGTAGTTACACTACTTACTTACTACTACACTACTAGTTTGAGTCAAACCGAAGTGCGGGACTTATCCTAACTTAAACTTTGTATAAAAAAAAACCGAATTCAAAAATCAAAAAGTAAAAAATAAACTTTTTGTTGGAGTCGGCCAAGGTAAGAAAAATAAAAGTAATAGAAGTTCAATGATGGCACCAACTCCAACAAAGGTATATTTTTTACTTTTTGATTTTTGATTTCTAATATTTTTCCATTAAAAATTTACCATTGACATTTTCTTCGTCTTTGTCTATGGCAGTAAATCGACGCTAGTCCGCCTCTTATTCCGCTTCTTCGAGCCGCAGTCCGGCGAGATCCTGGTGGGCGGACAGAACATCAGGAACGTAGACATGGCCAGCCTTAGGAGAGCTATCGCTGTAGTTCCACAGGTACAATACAGGGTGTTTTCATTTTATGTGCCCAAAGTTAAGGGGGAGATTGTATTATGTGTTTAGAGCAAAATAAGGCGATATTTTTTTTTTAATATTTTAATATTCATCATAGCCCCGCGATCAGCTGAAATCGCCGAGCTGAGCTTGTTGCAGGCTCAATAGTTATTTTAACTATTATTAAGTTTTAAGTTTGTTTTCTTTGTTTTCATTGCTTAAGTGGATAGGTTTAATGTCCAAACAAACGACGCTAACACTTCATAAAATAAAAGAAATATCTAGTCATCCCGTGACCACGGCAGCTGAAAAGGTGCCGAAACGTCGGGAAAATAATAAAAACCCCTAAAAACCTTAAAATACGGTCATTTTAAGCTTAGTTCGTGAAATATATCTCGATTGATATCCGTAAAATTTGTTTTATTTAAATAAAATGTAATTATCTTCCCCTTAACTTTGGACAGAAAAAAAAATTAGCCAAGTGCGTATCAGGCTACGCGTGGTATAGGGTTCCGTAGCCAAAATACCACTATCATTTTCGCCTGCTTCCTTTGTTTTTCTTAATGTTTGTATGAATGACAAAGTTATATTTGCGGTTTTGAAAAATCTGCCATATTCCTAAAGCTGCCAACTTTACAAATTAACTTTACGTTCAAATAAATTTTCGTGGAAAGTGTTTAAGATCTACAGCATATATATATATTTTTATTTTCTTGTAAAACAATGTATCTCAAAATGAAACATTGTATCTCAAACAAAATGATTTTATTCAACAATTTCAAATTTAACGAACATATCAGTTTCATACAATATTTATCGTATGTCGGAGTTACAATGTAATTTTACAAAGTATATCAGGACGAATTTAATTGTAACTCACTAATTATATACAATTAATAATTAAATATATACATATATGGCATCAAAATGATACAAGAGTTTAGGTCTTACCACGTTTACTTATATGGTCAAGATCGAACGACATTAGGACTTATCTGAAATTGCTAAGATTTTTTTTAAAGCTTTGTCGTGCTCTCCTGTAAAATGCCAAAAACTGAGTTACCATGTTTTTCCTTGCAGGTGTCGATTTATTTTATCTATTTGAACCATTCTAATGTATTTTCTAGGATTGCGTATTGTTCCACGATACTATATACCACAATCTGCACTACGGAGACCTGACGAAGTCCGCCGAGGATGTGTACCAGGCGAGCAATATGGCGGAATTGGATGCGTCTGTCAGGACTTGGCCTAAGGTCGGTGGATGCTATCAATCAATGTCATGACATCACGATCGTCTATCACCGTCATAAAATGTGTCTTTCGATGTGGGTCCATATTTTAATTTTATCGTTTTTGAATACTTTTTTTTATGAACAACAGGTATACTCTTAGCCTTCATCATACCTGATGTTAAGTATTGATAAGGCTGATGATGGAAGCGAGCCTCTCCCGGAATCCTCAATCACTGAGAAACTAGCTACCTTATCTCTAACTGCCGAAACACAACAATGCTGAAAACATTATTGTTATGGCGTCAGCCTTAGATAAGATGGTGGTAGCTAGCCAGGTGGGCTTACAACAAGTCTTACCACTAATGAAACCGAATACAATATGCTGGGAATCGAATCCGGGACCCCTGGGTCTCATATCGGTGGTTGTTACCACTAGACCACAGAGGCGGCCACAGTGTTTTTGAAACTTGATGACATTGAGTTGGTGTCTTGAGAGAGAATTAGAGTTTCATACTACGGTACCAGATGGCGTTTATATTGTAGATTCGTTATTCATAAATAACTATTGTATTTGTATCTAAATCAATTATTTCAAAGATTTTATTATTTTTATAACTTTTTAATTTTGCATTTTACAATGCTATTTGTATGTGATAAATATTAAACAAGAGAATATACTAGAAAAAAGCAACTAGTCTCATGTCGCCCTGACGGGATTCGAACCCGCATCCTTGGGAGTCCGGCCCAATGCACTAACCAATTATGCTACAGAGACCTATGAGGACACGTCGAATTTTTTCTAGTATATTCACCGTTCTACGGTGTTGGCCACCGTCGCTTCATCAATGAGAGAAATATCCTCGCATTCGAAAGAAACATCTTTACAGATGCTTGACTATCGATTAAGATGAAACAGCCATCTAATTATAACTTTTTACTTATGGTAAATTTTAAATAGAAAAATATTGGAAAAAATTAACTCGGCTACAAGTGAATCAAGTCCAGTCTGAGAATTCACTTGTGTTTCAAAATAGCATTGAAAAATGCAAAAATTACAAAAATCATAAAATATAACTTTTTAATTTTGAATTTTACAATGCCATTTGTATGTGATAAATATTAAACAAGAGAATATATTCGAACGTGTCCTCATAGGTCTCTGTAGCATAATTGGTTAGTGCATTGGGCCGGACTCCCAAGGATGCGGGTTCGAATCCCGTCAGGGCAACATGAGACTAGTTGCTTTTTTCTAGTATATTCTCTTGTTTAATTTTTATTATTTGTTATTATTTTAAACGGTTTTCACTTCTGCCGGCACTCCCGGAGTGCAACCCGTTGTTTTTTTTAAATGACGTCGCACGATCATACCCATATAAATGAACTGGGGACACAGAGAGGAACAAAAAATATTATGAAATGTCTCTAAAGTGTCACAATAGCTAGATAATTAGAGGTTAAAATGAATAATGCCGACCCAAAGTATCACCTTTATATCTTTGACTCCAATTATCTCTGCATCTCTCCATTTATCCAATTATATTTTAACCGCCTCCGTGGTCTAGTGGTACAACCACCGGTATCTGACCCAGGGGTCCCGGGTTCGATTCCCAGCGGGGATACATATTGTATTCGGTTTGGTAGGTGGTAGGACTTGTTGTAAGTCCGCCTGATAAATGTCTTTGCTTTTATCTCTCTATCTTTAGTCCAAAATAAGTAACCGCCCCCTAAAAAGGGATTTCTCACATTGATTTAATACAGGCTTAAAGCAAATATATAAAAAAACAGAGACCTAAATATTGCAGGTTCATACCCTGTCTCAACCAGTCGAAGACGAGATATTTCATTAAAAAAAACTTTTTCATTCACATTTTAGTATTCGATCCTTAATAATTGTTTTATATTTTTTTAGGGTTACGACACACAAGTAGGCGAACGCGGGTTAAAGCTATCAGGCGGCGAGAAGCAGCGAGTAGCGATCGCTCGAGCGATACTTAAAGATTCGCCCGTCATAGTGTTCGATGAAGCTACATCTAGCCTCGACTCGCTCACTGAACATGTAAGTATACTTAGTCATTTTATATTTTATTAAATAAATGCTAGCGGTCTCCTGCGATTTCACCCACATGGTTTCAGTTCCCGTGGGAATATCGGGATAAAAGTAGCCTATGTTTCAATCTAGGCTATCTTCTATTTGTGAGCCAAATCTAATCTAAATCGGTTTAATAGTTTTTGCACGAAACAGTAACAAAACAAACAGTATACTGTTTGTTTTGTTGTCTCTCTATCCATATTGTCAAATTGGAGAAATTTTCAATCTTCGCAAATATGACCACGTGTCGCATTTCCGCACTAAACTCAACTGGCTCCCTATTCGCCGGCGCAGGGACTTACACACTCTCAAGCTTCTCTACTCTATTCTTTTCCTACCTTCTTCCCCTCCTTATCTCAAAAATTGCTTTTCTTTTCGCTCCTCGTCCTCAATCTGCACCTTACGTTCTTCATCTAACCTTACCCTAGAAATTCCTCGACACTCTTCCGACTTTTTTTCCTATTCATTTGCTGTGCACGCCGTTCGTTTATGGAACGCGCTTCCAGATGGTATCAGAAAGGCTCAGACTCTGGGATCCTTTGGCAATCAAGTCAGAAGTCATTTCCTTTCTCTGTCATAATTATTATTTATAGAATTATCAAATATTTATTTGTAGTATATAAGTATCTGTTTCTCCATCCTCTTATGCACCCAATACCCTATTACCTTATTAATTATATATATCTCTTTCACCTAAGGTTGCCTGGAAGAGATTGCTATGTAGCAATAAGGCCGCCTATTGTATGTTCCTCTGTTTGTAATTTTCTCTTTGTGTTTGCTTTTGTATTGTGTGCAATAAAGTGTTTATTATTATTATTATTATTATTAAATTTGACAATCTGGAAAGCCTGACTTGCTGTTGACTGTACATACATATCAAATCTCACACCATATCCCTTGCAGGGTTGGTAGAGCATCAAAGGTGCAGCTTCAGAGGGAAACGTAAAAAAAATACTCTCATAGCCGCACCTCGGCGACGCCACATTTGTCAATGTTTGTCTAAGTTGTTGTCCAGAAACAATGGTGACAGGTTGCCAGCCTCCTGATGATGTATCTTGTTTCAATCAACGTTTGATTGATTTTAAAAATCAATGTGACAGCTATCTTACTAAAGCAGCATTGTAATAGCACTTTCAATCAATTTCAATCAAAATCTGTTAGCAACAGAGTTAGATAATCAACTAGCAGGACATCGCTTACCCTCACTGCGCTTAGGATTCTGCACTGCACTTTATTAAATTCGAGGGATGCGCGCGCGCAACTGATGATTCAAAAATGGCTATGGATTCAAAATAGCGACCTCGCCGTAAAAATATTATTTTGCTCCCTTGTACTACAATCTACTTTATTTTACAGGCAATATTACAAGCCCTCCGCGCTGCCACCGTAGGCCGCACATCCATATGCATCGCTCACAGGCTCTCCACAGTCGCGGACGCCGACGAAATATTCGTACTAGAGAGAGGAGTCGTAACAGAGAGGGGAACCCACAGTGAACTGCTACAGAACCCTAAATCGCTCTACTACAGATTGTGGGAGAAACAGAATAAGGATATGCCTATACCAAAGTGAAATGTTTTAGTGATAAAGTGAAGTGTGTGTGAAAGATTGGGAAAAGGTTTGCGTAATAAAAGCTTGGATTTCGACAGTTGATGTTCAGAAAAATTGGAAACTGATATTGCGGAAGCTGTTGATTCAGTCATAGTCATAGTCATAACATTTATTGCAACATGTTGGTTATTACAGATGGTAAATACATAAAAAATGTCCCATAAACATGACCCTGCAAGGGTATGGCAATTTAAATATTTTAAAAGTATGTATTCTTAAACATAAACATTTTAAGTACAATCAAAAAATTCCTTCAAGGTATAATAACATTTTTGTATTAAATATTCCTTCAGTTTTGAGCAAAAGATCTTTTCTGTTTGTATTTCCTGGAATTCCTTTGGTATTTTATTAAATATTTTAATTGACATATGGTAAGTGCCTGAGCTCACCATATGTAGTTTTGCGAAAGGTAAAGCCAGTCTATTTTGGTACCTTAGGTTACGTGGATGTTGGTAAAAATCTTTTGCTTGTGAATACAAATGTATGTTCTGTTTGACAAATTTACATATTTCAAATATATATAATGATTTTACCTTTGAAGATCTGACCGACAGACAGCTAAAGTTGTCTGACCAGCACCCCGACCGCCTAAAGGTATAGCTTGTGCTATCGCAATCTATCGATTTTTCAAACCCCCTACAAGGGCTCTCGCTGACGCTCTTACTTTCATACTCAAAATGCAATAGTGAATCCAATAGACGAATAGAAATATGTAGGAATTAGACAAAAACCCTATCGTTGAAGAGTTTTATGAGAGTTTGATAGCTATAGCGATAGCACAAGGCTGTCCTATCCATTCGACCCGGTCACTTGTTAATAATAATTCACATGTTTTGTATTTTAAGAATGGTGACATTTTGATAAGCAATAAGCTCTTAGCTTTTATAAGCGTATTAAGGTTACTGAGCAGATAGCTACCAAAACATACTTTCAAACTTAAGTATATAACTAACTGCAAAAGTAAAAGATAAAACAATAAAATATATCAGGAATGACAAATATTAAGTTATTGTAATAATAAATGAGAATAGATTCATTTTAAACAAACATTTGGTAAAGTTGGTCATTTCAGGAGGTAGTTCATATCCAATTTTTATTATGAATATGTCCCAACTCCTACCTAAATTATGTTGAAATATCTACCTAGCTCATCTTTTAAATATATTTTAATGTTTAGTATACATTAACATCTGTATTGATGACTGAATATAAATTGTCAAAATAATACTAAATAATAAATACATCCATAGTTTTTTTGATAAATGAAAATGAGGTTGTATTTGAAAAATTATTTTGGAATTTATGACATTGCAATAAAGCACAATTTTTATTGCCTTTGGGACTCAAAAGTTGGAATTGCTATATATTAAAAGGTACCTATAGATCACTATTTTGTTTGTGATGAAGGAAGATTGAGTATTGTCAGGAAATGCTTGTAAAATACAAAAACTATAGAAAACAGTTTTTGTATTATCTAAAGTTCTAAAGTTTTATCACAATACTAAAAGGAAATATGTCACATCCATCATCAGCCTGTGGACGTCCACTGCTGGACATAGGCCTCTCCTAGCTCACGCCTATGGTGGCGTTCATAGGAGGCTATTAGCCTACTGCTACCACGCTGGCCAGACGGGTTGGTAGAGGGTTTGTTTCAAGTTTTCCTTCTCTCGCACAGGTGTTCAATGCGTCGAGCCTCTTAGTCGACTCTTAACGACATCCCAGGCATGCAAGGGAGAGATGACATTTGTATTCTTAGGCCGTCACCACACGGCTTGTCAACATGTCACGGCATGTCACATACAGCAATAATATGCATTTTACACCTTAGACCACACCCTGTTTACTAAGCATGATGGTGGTCAAATGCCTCCCTAGTTATTTGTAAAAAAAATATGCCGAATTGTTAATTAATGTTAATGTTTCCAAATTGTTATTTAAGTATAATTTAACCGAATAATCGTAACGACGTTGTTTATAAAGACACAATGTAAATAACTTGTATGTATATTGTTACAATGTACAGTGATTGAACTTGTTGAATAAGTATATTATTTTGATTACAGATGGTTGTTTTATTGTTTACTAGCGGCTGCGCGCGGTTTCTCCCGCGTGGTTCCCGTTCCAGTATCGGGATAAAAAGTAACCTATCTTCTGTGGCTGGTGGTTATAGGCTATCTTCTGTGTGCCAAATTTCATCGTAATCGGTTCAGATTTTTTTGCGTGAAACAGTAACGAACGTCCAAACATCTAAACACTTCACAAATTTACGCATTTATAATATTAGTAGGATAGTAGGACTAATTAGTAGAACTGACTATACATAGAGATCAGCGGCGGCTGTACCGCACAAATGGAATGAAAACTTACCAAAGACTAAGAGCAATATGTCACTTCCATCTGTCAAAAGAAGTCGATGTCGATGCGAACGACACTTGCGCGGTAGGGGCCCAAATACAATCGGGCCTGTTTCACTTCCATACAAGCAGCGCAAAATCCCCGAGATATTTTACCTACTATTCTGGAAAACAAACCTCATTTTAACCTTTTGCATTGCGTATAGCGTACATAGTACAATAACTGTCTGCCGTCTCGCTTCAATCTGCTATTGAGACTAGTCCGGTGACCGGACGCTTGCGTTTATCATGCCTAAACTCGGGAGTGAAATTTCTGTACCGTAAGGTACTAATATATATTCTGTGATACAATAGACTAACTATAATGGAGATGATTATAAGGAAGACATTCCTGTTCATCAACATGTTCTTTTTTATGAAATGTTGGTTTATTTTTTAACGATGATTTTTTTTATAAAAACCACCTAATTTTATTATCTCACCAAAAACAATTTCATTTATTTATTTATTCATTTTATTATATTTTATTTGGCTCGCAACAATAAGTACATTATTTTTTACACAACTAGATAACAATATAGCTATTAAACAAGAAAGTATACTAGAAAAAAGCAACTTGTCTCATGTCGCCGTGACGGGATGAGACAAGTTTGTTTTTTCTAGTTTATTTTCTTGTTTAATATTTATCACATAAAACTAGCATTGTAAAATGCAAAATTAAAAAGTTATAAAAATGTAGCTCTTAAAACTGAGTGTCGCATTACTTATATGAGAGCTCCACATGCACTAAAAAAACAATAGGTAACAAAATTAAACTTAAATTCTAAAAATATAATGATAGTTTATCTGGAACTTTCCTTTTATATTAAATATGTTTCAAGATTGAAGATTATTGTTTGGCAACGACATGTTCCTTTGTAAATGTTGTTGCTTCATAAGTTTCTTGCGGCCATTCTTCTTATCAGTTAAAAGATGTCCTGAATGGCTGGTAGGAAAAAAAAATTGGACGATTCGAAAGCACTTATCTATAAGTCTATTTGAATAAAAATCTTTGACTTTGACTTTGAACATATTTTTTTAAATAGTTAAAGAACTTAGATTTAGTTTGAGATCTTTTCATGTAAAATGTTGCCAATACGAGACCATATGGCTCGCAACAAAAAGTTATCAAATCGCATTTAGAGCCAAGCTTCTAACTCTACACGTCCTAACCCTACAAGTCCTAATTTCACAAACTAGGTACATGATAGTCAAAATATTTGGCTTGGCCGTTTTGCTACCGTCACAAGCGTAAGGTGACCATTTTTTTCACTGTTCATTATTGTTCTGTTGAACAAAATATAGTTCTTGTAGTCGTCGTCGTCTCAGCCACATAACACCCACTGCTGGGTATAGGCCTCACCAAAAAGGGGGGTTTGCCATAATCGCCACGCTTGGCAGCATGGCCAAGTTTGTAGGAGACACTGCTGCCCGTCTCCTGAAGGTTGAGTTCCTTAGTCGCCTTTTACGACACCCACGGATGAGAGGAGGTAGTGCTATTATAAGCCGACACTACACAGCTAACAACGGAACATAACAAAAACTTTGCTGCTATGGCAACAGACTTAGATAAGATGGGTAGGTACCTTCTTATCGGCGGACTTACAAGTCCTACCACCAACCAAACCGAATACAATATGTAGGAACCCCACAGAGAATCAACCCCAGGAATTATACTTAGATCTGTTACCGGTGGGTGTTACCACAAAACCGCAGAGGCGGATAGACAGATTTTCAAGGTGTCACCTACTCTAAAGGGCCTGGGTTTTTACGACACCCACGGGATGAGATGAGTATTGCTTGTCTAAGCAGTAACGAACGGCTACTCGCTTCCTAGGAAACCGCGTAGCTCTATGACAATAGACAATCTTTACTAATTACTTAATTTCTACCCTTAATAGGGCAAAGGGCAATTGCTTACCACTTCAACTTTTTGACCATAGAGCAAGAGTTGGTTTGTGTACACTTTCTTAAATTCAGTACCTAGATATAAAAAAAATTATTACCACCGATATTTCGCGTACTTGTGATTATATATTTTTAGATTTTCGTAAATAATGTTAAAAAGGATCCTAATAAACCTATAATAATGTATAAATAATTAACTCCGCCCTATTAAGGGACTTAAATACAAACGGAGATTTAATTATCATATCAAACTTCTGTTAATGAAATAAGAATATTCACAGTCACAGCTTTTCTTTTTATTAAAAAACAGTTTTTTTCGTTTTGTAATGCTGTCACTACTTAGGTAATATTATAATACTTAGGTAATCCTACCTCTTTCGATACGAATCGTCCAGCATCACCGATTGCTTTTTGATTTCGAATCGATTGACAAGTTATCGGTTGCCATAGCAACGTGCGCACAACAAATCTATTGCATTTTTTAATTTATTGGGTTTATTAGTGTAAAAATATTGGAACTATTGGCTCTTTGAGCCAGTTTCTATATTTGTATCGAAAATGGCGGTTGCTTTGTGATTTGGAAGAATGTCAGTGTTGAGTCTGTTACCAGACAATAGGAGTAAGGACCAAAGGTAAAGTAGTGTGTGGATTCACTTGCAATTGATAGTTTTTGTGTTTTTAAGAAGTGTCGAATTTATATAGGTAAATGCAGTAAGTGGTTGTATAAGACCTTTGCATTGATTCAATAGTATTTTGACCTAATTCTTTACGAAGGTATTTCCTTCTATTGATTCTATTGTTTACTCAAATACTAATATAGTATACTATACTACCTAATCATAGCGGCCCCCAATCATAAATCTATGTAAAATCCTTTAAAACGTCGGTCAGAGGATCGCCTTTACATTTTTTTTTATCTCAAAATGTAAAATTTGGGAAAAACTAATACCTACGTGAAGTAGGTACCTAAGCAAAGTTTGTCTTTGATTTACCTTGTTTTACCTTGTTAAAAGCCAGTCAAGAAGCTGTATCTGGCTATCGGACAAAATAATGATACCTACTTACTATCTTTCGTTTTAAATATTATGATTAACCTACTAATTATAGCTTTTTCTAATCATCAGCCAGCTGTTTACGTATGTTGAGGTATGTCTCACCTCACAACAAAGTAGGAAACGATCAGTTTTCAATATCCATCAGATACTATCATCACGACGACCTCATATTTTGAGCACTCTTTTAAACCATATGCCAATTCCGCAATTAGACTAGGATTTACGCAAAGTATATTTTAGTGACACAAGAAAACATCAGAGAATGAATAATTTAAGCTTAAAGAATAGGTTTTGATACTAAAATACAAATATCTGTTATCTACTAGATTAGAAGCCCCGTTTGTGGCCGCTTCGAACCTTTAACGCTATGTTAATGAGGATTAAAACTGAGGCTTAGATTGGCCACAATCGGGTCGTCAACCCTATATTTGAAATATTAATGAGCCAACCGTGCATTTACGTTAGATACCTATTCCTATGACGGCGTCCTTATAAAATCGCTGAGAGATACTTTACACTTCCAGGAAAGAATCCCTGGAAAGCGTATACAGCAGCAACTCCCGTCTAAACTTGCTGAACAAGCGAAAGCGCCTGAACCCTCTGACCGACGGAATGTCGAACCATTCCCTCAGCGGCAAGAATGGCGACCGGTACGTGACGCAACGTGTGCTGTCTGCCAAGACGCACCGAGTCAAGCAGCTGCAGAACCAGCTGGCAGACGCACATTATCATTTGCAGGTTGGGACAAGTATTTATCAAACAATTTGCCTCTCTAGACCAAGGGTATTGACCAATGGGCTGTCGAACGATTCCCTCAGCGGTAAGAATGGCGACCGGTACGTGAAGCAGCGTGTGCTGTCTACCAAGACGCACCGAGTCAAGCAGCTGTAGAACCACCTGGCAGACGCACATTATCATTTACAGGTAGGCACAAGTATTTGCAACTTTATCTAGGCACAAAGTTAAAGTTTAGTTATAGCCTAGCCTAGACCTTTGGGTATTCAATCATTTGGACCAGGGGATATCGTACCATTCCATCAGCTAGAATGGCGATCGTGTGCGTGGGCGATGACGTGAGGCAGCGTGTGCTGTCTGTCAAGACGCATCCAGTCAAGCAGCTGCAGAATCAATTGGCAGACGCACATTATCATTTGCAGGTGACAAAGCATCATTAGTTTGTGTAAATGTTCCCTCTTGACCTTGCTAGGTTCTTTAATAAGTAACCTCTCCTAGTCAACAATACGACTGGGTCAAGTCCAGCAGCTGCAGAATCAAATAACAGACCCATATTATGATTTGTAAGTAGGAGGGCACAAGTATTTATTGTTTTGTACCAATTTTGCCACTCTAGACCAAGGTTTTTGGTCCTGTGCCCAATGGGATATCGAACAACTCCCTCAGCGGCAAGAACGGCGACCGGTACGTGATGCAGCGCGTGCTGTTCGCCAAGACGCAAACAGCTGCAGAAACTATTGGCAGACGCACATTATCATCTTTAGGTGGGCAAGTATTTACTGGTAGAAAACCCAAAATATGTAGCACCGAAACGCTCGGCGAGAGCTTGGTGCTGGTATTGCACGGTCTAACAACTCTTGAGGATGCTCCGTGTGTGGCCGAAACACGTGTAGAGTAGTCTGTAAAGGTGCAGTGCAAGGTCAGTCAACTGGATTTGCATTTTTCTTGCGGAATTAAGCTACATATTTTGCGTATTCTACTAAGATATGGATTTCCGCCAAGTAACGCCTGATTATATCAAATAATTATTTACTGCTTTGTAACAAAGTTTTTTGTTAAAAATACCATATTATTAACCCAATCATGTTGTATCTGTATTTCACCTGTATTAGGTACAAATTTACTTCACATAATCTGTAGACGATATGGAAGTAAAAGCAGAATTTCCTCTGAGGGTCGAGCGATAGAGTTCCGCCACAATGTGAACTTCGATTTGACATGGTGATTTAGGTAGTACCGTAATCGAAAGAAACCAAAGTATCAGTTTTTTTTGAATAGGTACATACTTACCTACCTCCTAGTAATATAACATTAAATATACATACGCAGTACTACATAATCCCACCTACCCTACCTATCCCTTGATACGATAGGTACATAATTATTGGCTATTTCATCAAATTCCAAATTTACGCTCGCCGATTTTAGGTAGGGACTTACTTTTTTTTTTTTTTTTTTTATTTTCTCCAGGAGGAAATGCCCGCGCATACCCCCCCGTCCGGGGAGACAGGGGGGTTATGTGGGACTCGACCGCGCGAGTGGACGGAGTTTGCCGGGATAAGGGTAGCATTCTACCGGGTCCCCGCCCCGCGTCTGCCCCCTTGGGCCTTTCTCTCCGGGTCCGTGGAGTGACCCAGACTACCACTACTGGTTGGGCGTGCGGAAACACATGGCGCGCCCATCCACCACGGGGTCCTAGCTGGACGACGGGATTCCCCGTCCCGCCGCCCAATCCCCACTTCGAAGCTACTGCGCCTCCTCCTGGCGCCGCCTCTCCCTAGAGAGGCGAGCGGAGCGGCGAATCCTCCGGGGTTTCGGGGACTCCAACTCCCTGGCCGTCCCCCTCTCCTGCTCGCTATGAGACGAGCGGCTTCTTTCGCTGGTGGCATCCATTTGATATTCAGGACGTCCACCTGTCACAACCGGAGCGGTTTCCTGTTCAGAGGATCTGCTCTTCGTCACCGGGGGGTCGCATAACCTGCTTCCCATAACGTGTGAGGTCGGTCGTCCGCTTGCAGCGCAGACCACACACTTTGGCTCGCCCTTGCATACCATGGCCATGTGACCGGGTGCACCACACCTGAAGCAGAGGCTGCTTCTGTCCTCCACAGATGTGCATCTCGGCTTCGTGTGTCCCACCCCCATGCACTTATAACATCGCAATGGGGGAGGAGCGAGGAGTTTAGCTCGGGCTACACTCCATCCTACTCGGACTTTTCCGTCTTGGCAGAGCTTTCCTGCAGCGTCTGTGGGGCACCTAAGGCGTACAAATAGCGTGCCGTTTGATCTCTTCATAAAGTCCGTCGTCTTAAACTTCTCTGGTGGATGACCCGTTTTGGCCGCTATTTCTGCGACCAGCTCCTCTTTACTAACGGTGTCATCCCAACCAGACACCTCCACACCAATCGTCGTTTCTGCTCGCCTTACGACTGCGACCTCTGTCAATGCCTCGCGGAGTTTGTCCGCGAGGGCGTCCGCCTTAGCCCCGGTCTGGTCCTGGATCTCCAACACCCGTGCACCCGTCTGTGAATCTCTCGTCTTCAGGTCTTCAATGCCGACGTCTTTAAGGGAGATTTCCGCTCTGGCTTTAGCCATAGCTCCAGCAATTGTGACTCCCTTTGCCACCGCTTCTGGACGTAGCGTCACCACTACAGCTGAGGTGCCCGGATGGGGCAACTTCGGACGGCCCTTTTTGGTAGCCTTTTTCGTCTTTATAGAGGACGGTTCAGTTGGCTGCTTCGGCGTTTTAGCAGCGTTGTTCTGCCTCTTTTCCTTCCATCCCAACACCCTCGACCAAGGCTCAGTAGAAGTAGATGGAGTTGTCGGGTTCCTCTCAGCTGGAGCCAGATCTACTTGTTCCTGCGCGGCAGTCGTCCGTTGCAAGTGTGGGGAGAGAAACGACTCGATCCCCTTCAGCCGCTCGTCCAGCATCACCCTTACAGATGCTAGGAGGGTACTCTTCGTTTCCTTCAAAACCGCCGCCAGAATTCCTGCTTCTGAGGGAATCTGGGGGGGAGGGCTCGAGATCTGGTTTGCCTTTAAAATGGCGATTTCTTTAAGGAGCGCCTTGTTGCGCTCGACTACCGCGCAATTGTGCTCCTCTACCAACTTGCTCATTTTTTTCTCCTTTTTCCAGGACTTATAGTATTGGTCGGCCGCCTGCGTCACCACAGCTATAGCCTCGTCAAACAAATTCGCGAAGGTCGAAATAGACTCTTCTAGATCGTCGTTTGCCGACGGCCTCAATCCAATGTCGGCCGCCCACTTCTTAACCTTCACCATCTCTTCAGAAAAACTGTCAGTTAGTGACCTGAGCTTCCTCATGCCCTCAGCCCTCTCATCTTAGCTCCCAGCCTCTTGTCATCCTACAGTGCTGCCGGCTGCTGCGCTAACAGAAGCTTCAGCCTTCCTCTTTTTAGTACCACAGTTTTTCTTTGGACCCTAGGCAGTGTCCATCTTCTCCGAAACGTCATTAATTGTTTTATTTAATTCAGTCATAATATACCCACGAGTATGGGAGAAACGACAGTCCCGAGATCCCAGTACCCCAGGGGTGTTCGGTAATTGGCTAGCACACTCTGCTAGCCACCTTCAGGCGATCCGACGCCATGCCGTTCCCGACGCCGGACCTTTGAGGATTTTTATAGTGGTTTACTCCACGCAGCTCCCGCAAAAACACGCGGACAGCCCCCGGTCCTGCACCACGTGCAGGGTTCCGGTGTGATCTTGTACTTTTATAGTGGTTTACTCCACGCGGCCCCCGCATATAAAAGGCGGCGCGGCCCCCGGCCCAACACTACGTACTGGGTTACGGTATAATGTCGGATTATTCGCCACCACCGCAATAATACTTGCGATAGCGCCCAGGGTGCACCACGAGGAGGTTATCCGACCAGCACCCCAGGTAGGGACTTACTTAGTCTTAACATCAAATACACCGAAAATAGTAATTGTGTATAGTAACATAACAATCTAATCTACTTATCATTATCTTGACTAATCTGTTTGTTATTTCGTTCCAGGAACTAAGCAATGAAAATCGAGTGCTACGGGCGATACAGAAAAAACAAGAAATTGCCCTACACAGGTATGGAGTGGACCACAAAATATAGGTACTGAATGATTTTTTTACAGTCTGGAAAATAATCGCATGAAAATAAACGCATAAATTTCATGAAATCGTTCGAGGCATATTGGTGGGAAAACATGGGAAAGACCCTAGAATGTAACTTTGTATGGAGCCGAAAAAAGCAGATAAATTATTAGTAGATTATTAACCAAGGGGATAAAGCAGTGTCTTCTGTCGCGGGTGACGATTTAAATCGCGAGCGTAACAAAATTTTTTTCGCAAATGGTACGAAAAGTAGAGTATTTTCCTAGGTGATAAAGCTGTCTTAGTCTTGGGTGAACTTAAATCCCTCGCTACACTCAGGACTCGTCTTAAATCCCTCGCTTTGCTCGTGATTTAAGTTTTTAACACCCTCGCTACGCTCGGGAGTAAACCTGGAGTCCTTCGTTACGCTCGCGATTTAAATCGTCACCTGCGACAGAAGACACTGCTTTATCCCCTTGGTTAATAATCTACTATTTTTGTCGCATTGGAGTAAGGTGAAAATGCGTTTGTGTTTTATTGGTTCGGACTTCGGAAGTTCCGATATTTTTGATTACTTAAATATAATTTTTAAATAACAATGCTAAGGCATCTATTACATTCAGGTACATTCTGGGAACTTCCCGGTTTTTTTGAGAACCGTTTCCTCGGAAAGTACTAAGGTTAAAGAAATAATTTATAATTCAAATGAAATACATGTTAACCTGTTCTATTATTTGTGATATACACTAAAATAAACCGCAAAATTCCCCGACTGTACGTAACTTACCCATTTTTTTCCAGACGGTAAAATAATCATCCCGTATAAATGGGTTAACTCTAAAATAGTTGTTATTGCACTGAGTGCCTATCCGACCGCAGGCATGTTTCTCTAAATGTAAAAGCCAGAACCTAACCCTCAAAGTTCGATAGGGTTAACATTTAACAATTTGTACCGAAATAGTTTCCCAAAAGCTAATAATTTATGTTGGTAGCGTAGAAAGAGTTTGTGTGTTGGGCTCTTAGTTAAAATTAGATACCTTCTAGCATGTATGCATAGTTTAGTTTTTGAACGGGCTTGGTTATGAAATAACCTTTTATTAAAATAATACAACTTTGATCGTTTACAACCAAATTTAATTCCCTCCGTTCTTGCCGGTACTTCTTGTTACAAGGTCTTCCACCGCACCGTAGGGCAAGCAAACCGATGGTGTCGTTTCTTCGACATATACAAGAGACTGCAACAGCCTAAACCCTAGACTCATCTGACTTTATAAAAAAAAATTGTATAAAGTCAGATGTAGTTTAAGTCTGAAGCTATCACTTTTATCCGCTAATAGGAAAACAGATACAGCATCAGTTATGAACCAAGTCAAACTTTAAATCGTAGTAAGTAAGACCTCATGACTAATCATTCTTCAATAAAAGTGTATTTGCAAACGTCCGATCCCTAGGTATGAGAACTCAAACGCCGAGCTACCGCAAGTCCTGAACTCTCACAACGAGGAGATCAGGATCCAGCAGAGCAAGTACAAGCAACTGAAGCAGCAATACAAGGAGGCGACGCAGCGGCTAAAGGAGCGGGACATGCAGCTGCAGCAGCTTAAAGACGAACACCAACATCTGCTGGAGTTGAGCAAGGATCGGTAAGGAAAGACAACATAATATGCCTTCACGATATAAATCCCCTGTGGTGAAGGCATAGCGCTAGGTGCAGCTTGAGAGTTAAATGTATGAACTGATTCCATGTTTGCCATTAGTAAGGAAAATTTCTTTCTTTTTAAGTTCCTCGGATGGGATAAGTTGGAGACAAGTTTTTTTTGTATTATTTATCTCATATCGTATCAATTCACTTATTTAAGTCATAACTCTTGATATTTTTTAATATTTTATAATCTTATATTAAACTAATGGCTTTAACTGGTGCCAGCAAATAATAAGAATTGTTTTTTTTTGACATTTTACGATTCAACACACCCCGAGTTTTCTGGTACTTATGCAAAAATGTATCTAACTTCGGTAAAATAAATATTCCTGTTTAGGAATCTCCTAGAGCGTGAGAAGCTACAGCATCAGGTATCGGAGCTGACCGCGAAGATGCAGCAGCAGAGTGAGACCATCAGCATGCTTCAGAGGAGAATAGCTTTGGAGGCGAAGAACTTCCGCCACCAGCTGCAGGCTGAGATCAACAAGCACAAGGACACTCGCCATGACTTGGATCTTGCCATCAACAATGCCGACAAGCTCTCCACTATCATCGAGGTTGGTATCAACAATATGCAGCTAATAAATTGAACGAAAATTTTCCACCACAATTTAGTATCCCGTGTTGCTCCATTCTTCGGAAAGCCGTTGGTATCGGCTACAAGTCCAGTTAATACCAATTTATTCCTCTATTCTGGTATTTATTTAAATAAAATTTACCATACAATCCATTGAACCCCTACTGTAATGGGATATGCATAGCATATGCCTCACTATTCTTGGCCATCTTCAGCAGTAGAATAACACCAGTAATTATCATAAAAATGATTGCCAATAGGAGGTAAAACTGCGCCCTTGTGCTCTGGGTAAATAATCATTTAGACAGTAATTTTTTGCATTTTTTCAATCTGTTTTCTGCTAGTCTAATTGCTAAGAAAATTCAGATTTGCTGTGTCTTAGGCTGTAAAGAAGCCCGAAAGATGAGCGTCGAAAACAATGGCATGTAACATGTAATTATGCTGTGCCATAACCTCATTCCAGTTCCTCAGTGATTGAGGATTCCGGGAGAGGCTCGCTTCCATCTTCAGCCTTATCAATACTTAACATCAGGTATGATGAAGGCTAAGAGCCTCCCCGTCGTTCATAAAAAAAATCACAGCTTTGTTCTGATCATTTCAGACCTGAAGATTTAAACGATTATAACGGAATCAATTTATGCAGGTTTGTTTCACATATTCTCCGACAAGAAAAGCCTGATTTGTGCGAAACGCGTGACCGCCTTCTATCTGTGAAATACTAAAAAGTGTGATAACCTCAATCAAGGAATGCAATCGCCTGAATATTCATGTTCTATTGACAGGTTTTTTTTTATATGAGCGACGGGGAAACTCTTAGCCTTCATCATACCTGATGTTAAGTATTGATAAGGCTGAAGATGGAAGCGAGCCTCTCCCGGAATCCTCAATCACTGAGGAACTGGCTATCTAATCTTTAACTGCCGGAACGCAACAATGCTGAAAACATTGTTGTTATGGAGTCAGACTTAGATAAGATGGTGGTAACTAGCCAGGCGGACTTACAACAAGTCCTACCACCAATCAAACTGAATACAATGTATACCCCCGCTGGGAATCGAACCCGGGACCTGGGTCTGATACCGGTGGTTGTACCACTAGACCACAGAGGCGGATTAATAAACAAAGTCTAAGTCAAGTGATTAAAAAAGTGGTTCCTTCAGTAGTGTTTGCTTGAACACAAGAAAGTAATGTGACAAGACAGAGAAAAGAAGAAGAAGAACTTTTAGTCATTTCTTTAAATACAGTTAACAAGTATGAAAATAAGTACATCTTATGTTTTGGCGCGCACTGTTCATTGAAATAAAACAACTTTTACGGATATTAAACGCTCTATATTTCCACGAACTAAGTTGTAATTGTCCGTATTTTTAGGTTTTTTTAGGGGTTTTTTGATTTTCCCGACGTTTCGGCACCTTTACAGCTGCCGCGGTCACGGGATGACGGGATGACGTGGTCAATATAGCGCGTTTGATATCCGTAAAAGTTGTTTTATTAGTATGAAAATTCTAAAAAATATTTTATTTAATATTTTTATTCAAACCTTGCTAATTTTTTTCTACTTCAGTGTCGGACTAAGGGTAACTAACTCTAACGTTGTATTTATAAGTTTCATGCTTGGGCATTTTTAACCGACTCCAAAAAAAGGAGGAGGTTCTCAAGTCGACTGTATTTTTTTTTTTTTTTTTTTTATGTATGTTCTACCATAACTTCGCCAGTTGTTAACAGATTTTTATAATTCTTTTTTTATCTGAAAGAAAATGGTTTATGTGTGGTCCCATAAAATTTTTACGAATATCTGGCTAGTAGTTTTTTCATAATCCTGAAAAATATCAATCACCTTTTGGCAAGTAGTCGTATACCTAGATGACGTCATTGTTGTGTATGGGCTGATTTTTAGTGTAAGTAACGGCACATAATGTAACAAAAAAATCTGAAATAAAAACATTTTATAAAAAAAATCAAACTGACTTCAAAAAGTAAAAAAAACTTTTGGAGTCGGTGCTAGTTAGCTAAGGCCAAAAAAAATATAGTTAATAGAAGTGCAATGTAGAATGCTTTGACTGGCACCGACTCCAAAAGTTTTATTTTTTACTTTTTGAAGTCGGTTTGATTTTTTTTTATAAAATGTTTTTATTTGTTGTAAATTAGAATTAGATAGGCTACTTTATGTACTGTTTTGGAGTCCAACGAGAAATTCAAATTTGTGCCCCAGCCATCGTAATTGTGCTTCTATGACTAGCTTTAAGTTTATAGTTAGATGAGTTTCTGAGATTTCGCGAGATTTATTGAAATAAAATCTAGGTATTAAACCCATATTAAGTTTTGTTGTAAGAATATACTTTTTGAAGCCAGAAATTTATTTATTTTAACTTTATTGCACATATATAGGGGCACGGGTAAATGCGGTATTGTCGTTTCAATAACCTGCAGGCCTACCGCCATCTTTCAGAAACCGTCATGTCGTAAGAACGTTTTGTTTTCCTTTTGTTTCAATACTGTTTAAATTACAAGCTTGACTTTATTTGACACAAGACGTCGTAGTAAGTTTGATTGATAAAAATCTTGTTTGAGTGAATGATTTTTGACGCCACAAAACTTCCGTCAAAAGACAAGCTTGTTTTAAGAGGTTCGCGGTACGACATGACATAATATAACAACTTTGCGCCGATACAAACTGACATTAAACTATATTGCGTTAAGAGATGGCGGTAGGCCCCTTGTAGACCCACTGTAGCGCAGTGGGACTAACAACAATGTTTTCAGCATTGTAGTATTACGGCAATTAAAGATAAGATAGCCAGTTGCTCAGTGGTTGAGGATTCCGGGAGAGGCTCACTTCCATCTTCAACCTTATCAATACCTAACATCAGGTATGATGAAAGCTAAGAGTCCCACGGTCGTTCATAAAAAAAAAACATTACGCATGGTCCCACCAGAGGTACAAACCGGTGGGACCACGGGTAAAGCCTGAACTAAACACCTTATTTTATTTGTATAAAAAATTTGATATATGACACAAATTTAATCGTTTCCTTTATGAAGGTGACATTTTACATTTCCGCAAACCCGTGTTCTCTATTGCATTTTCCTTCCATTATTCAATGCTTGTCTATAAACAATGAGACCTCTACTCATTTCTTTGAAACTACTGGCACGTGTAGATTTTACGATAAGTATGAAATGGTTATCGAGTATCACTTAACCTCTTCTTAGAGTGATTTAATAATGTGTCCTGGCCACAATATTCAATAAACTCGTGTTATGATGTGATGGTGGATTAGTTAGTAAACCTTTTTTTATTCGATATAGTGTGTGTTGTTCGTTTGGCTATCGATTCATGAATTTATAATGTCCTCGATAGTCTTGGTAGTCTCACTTAGGTGAATAAAAAGTATCCATTACAATAAAATAAGGATTATTACATACCTTCATGTAATTTTTAAAATTAATTGATCAATTAGCAGATTCTGAGTACAATAAAATTGATCGTGGCGCCATCAGTAGGCTTATTACGAGTTTGGCAAACTTGACTTTACAGTAAACGTTAACGTAAAATGTAGCTCTGTCTCTTTCACACTTAGCGACTGTTTTACCGACATGAGCAGTGTATCCGATAGTCTACGCTCACGAGTCCTGTAAATGTCATGTTAAGTCGTAATAGGGGTACAGTTCTAAGATTTTCCAATTATTGCCTAATATAGGCCAGATAGTGCTGTGTTCAATATTCGAAATAGTATTAATATAAAGCCTCTTTTAGATGAAAGAGAAAATGCTAAGCACGGCTGCTAGCCGCAACGTCAAGTCTCCAGTCAAACCACCTTCGAGCAACAGCGCCAGACCCGTCAGTAGGACCAGACAGGACACAGACAGGACTGAAGAACGACTCAATGTTAGTATATTTGCGTATGAAGTAAGTACTACACCTTTTACTTTCAGTTTGCTGTGTTGTGTGTTGTTTTTGTTTTTTATGTCATTATCTCCTGATTTTTATATTTTGGTTCTTTTGCTCTCCATCAGCTCTCCATATTTTAATTTTGACTTTATTGTTTTCAAATTTATTGACTACGTTATTCCCTTGTTGCCCAGTTTTAAGAATCTATCTGCCGTAAGAGATGTCCATGTTGGTTATGGTACTAGGAAACTGTTGTAAGTTTGACACCACTGATAGTAAGTAGATAATAGTAGTTTAGGCAACTAATTTCTGGTATAGTATAGCACCATAGCTCTCACGGAAGATGGTTTGTAACCCGGCTGTAAGTTATTAAAATTATCTACGTTTCGTTACAGTTGGATCAAACTATCATCGCAAAACTATGTGAGAATTCTCGTAACATCAGCAGCTCTTTATCGCACGATGAGGATACATCTTCTTCTATAGAACCTCGATCGCGCTATGCAACTAGAAGTCGCACCAACTCCACCAGTAAATCAACTCCAAATCAAACTAGAAAGAATTCCAAAGGTTCCGATGAAATGCTTGAATTGGCAAAAACTGTACAAGACGGTATGGCTGAGTTAGCTATCTTTGACGATGAAATAGATTTTAAAAATTCACCTCCAGATGAAGTTCAAAAGAAAATAGATGTTTTGAAAGCAGATCTTCTAAATAAAATAAAGAGCGATGAACCACAGTCTAGAAAAGCAAGTGCTTTAAGAAGAAAATCAACAGAAGAGTCTATTGAAGAAGAAATTATTAAATCTGATGAGCCAGAAAGACCTAAATCAAGAGGCAGAAGACATTCAAACGTATCGTTCTTAGAAAACGTTACAGTGGAAGAGTCTTCTACCACTGTCACCTACAATGAAGAAAATAAACTAAAACGCGAGAATAGTATTTTAGAAAGGAAAATATCTGGTAAACCCGTAGAGAAATACTGCAAAGACATAATTCAAGATATTGAGAAGAGCAACCAGCTAATAGAAAAGCATGTCAAGCAGTTTAACAATTCTAGATTTGACAGTGATAAGTTGGTACAGCAGTTGCAAGCTGTGGATAAAATTAATGATCTCGTCAATTTTAAGGGTGAAATACCAGAAGAGGCATTGACTGAATTAAATAATAATTTTAAAATGCTTACAGATCAAGTTTTAGTGGACACAGTACCAATAAATAGGAAGAGATCTATATCTGGACGAAGAGGATCTAGATCAGATTCTAGGACTACCCTTTTAGATGATGGCATGAGTAACCAAGATTTATTAGAAGATTTGTTGGGGAAAAAATGACATAGCCTAAAACTGAACGATCAGAATGGGCTCTTTTATACGTGATAGTGCGCGTTGTCTGTCAGTGTGTGTTTTGGACCTTTTTATGGTTCCTCTCGAGTTTTTGAAGCGTTGTTTTCTCTCTCCACGAGAATGGAATATGATGATGTCGAATATATCATAGGCTGTTTGAGAGTTGATGTTATTCTATTTTACCAAATGGATAGCAAAGTAATTTATTGAAATAAAAATCTTTAATAAATTTGAACTTATTTATAAATTAAAACAAATAAGAAGGTCATTTAATAACTTAAACAATATTTTAGCCTTTAATTCACTCTGGGCACACAAAATATAATAATTAAATTATTTAATACAACTTTTGTGACTTAAAATTTTCCTTTGAATTTTGATGTGGGTGACTGTGTTTTGAATGGATCATGTTAACTTTTGTATAATTTAACCAATCGCTTTGGTGGTGGTTTCTTTTCATGTAATTGCGTTGCCCTTTTTACTTTTATTGTCTAAATCAGACAAAAAATTACATTGATAAAGAAAAAAAAAACTGTGTATCTTTGAATAGCATCTATTTTTATTTAGGGTCCTAACCTATCTACTTGGTCGCAAAGTAAATAGGATGTGAAAATCGTGCTTTAGTGGATGTCAAAGTTAATAATAAAGTTTGTTACGCTCTTATGCAAATCTTAGGCTGCTGGTTAGAATAACAAAAAACGAGAACAAAACTGCTTTCACTTTGTTATTTGACCGATGTTGGCATTATTATGATATAAAAATGACTTATTAAGCGTAGAGCGCAGAGCTTATTAAGCGTAATCCGCTAGATGGCGGGCCGCTGATTACATACAATAATCGTCTTGTCCACGATTGACCGTGCGTGAGTAGAGAAAACTCGCATTCTGTAAGGTTAGCACGAAGAACTATCGAAATAGTATCGAGTAAGTATCGAGCACGTAATGTCAAAAAATGTATAGGAAAATGTAGTTCCGTTCACGTCCGGTAGGAACGCTGCTCGATGTCTCATATTATATTTTTTTTACTTTACTTTCTCGATACTTACTCGAAGGTCTGTAAATCATATATTTTGTTTACTATTTTATTTTAATAAACAAGAGAATTATGCAAAATTAACCTATTTACATAAAAATTGTAAAGGCGAGTGTTCGATTTTTTTTTCTGTTCTCATGTCTTTGTATAACGCGATTTATATTTTAACCATGTGATTGAGTGATAATAAAGTTATATTTTTGGGATATTGGTTCTTTATTAATCTTATGTTCTGTAGATATGGAAGTATGATAAATGATTTTTTTATAATAAATATTTCTTACACTTAACTTACAATTAACCTAGCCCCAAAACATGCACTGTAAGGTTTGTGCTATGGGATACTAGGGTAACGGATGTAAATACATATAAAAGTAGTAAAGTAGTATACGTAGAAAATACATAAATAAATTATATACATATTAAATAAGAAAATACATATTACGAATTTAAGTCTTATCTATAACGTTTTCACGCGAAACCCACTGAAACAATTTTGCCACCAAAATAAATTTGCATTCCGCCCGCGACTTCGTTCGCGTGAAATTCCCTATTGGATCACACTGACACTTCTTAGCTATTCATTAAAATTTTCGGCTATTACCTATGAACTTCTTATTACTTCAGATTAAAGGATTCTCATCGTAGTCGTTTCCCTACGTCATCGAATCAGAAACTCGGAGATCCGTGAGTAGGCCCTCGACAAGGTGGGTCGACGATTTAGTGAGATCGCAGGAAGCCGCTGGATGCGGGCAACGCAGTACCGATCGTTAGGTGTCCGTGGTTAGATTAACAAAATCTAGATCAATCTGATCAAAACCAAAGCGATCTCACCACGGATACTGAAGGATGAAGATCAGGTGTTTCGTGGTCCTATACTAAGAACGAAGAAGCCTAGTTCCTCGTAGTCTTGTGGCGGCACCTACGAATGCCGCACATTACACTGTGCTATTAACAAGTATCACCGTGTACCTAGTACCGTGCAACCTACAATAGATGGCACTGATATCAACTTTGTATGGAACAAGACAACCTAGTATGGATACCTACAACACGCAAGCGAAGTTTCACCGAGCCACTCACATATATACAACATCAGACGTTCATCCGTCGGACTACCCAATCCTGTCGTCCCCCCCCCCCCCCCCCCCTACCACCACCTAATTATAGCCCACACCCCGTTTGCGTAAGTCGTGGCCCGTTCGCAGGCGCTCGCTGGGCCTCCCCCCATTATGGGCCATTATGGGGGTCTCACCCGGTGCGGCAGGCGCGCAGAGGGCCTCGCAGCAAACTCCGGCGGGGGCACTCCTATCGTCATTGACGGCCGCTAAGCGGCACCAAACCACCGTGGGGCAGTGGCCCCCTGAGAAGAAGCCCGGGGAAGGAGCAGAAGCTCGAACCCGGTACCCGCCTAAAGCGGAAGATCCCGATGTATCCGTCGGACCGCTGTCCCCGGGCAACTTACACCTAGTCCGGAGAGAGCTCACCATTTGACCTTCCTACAAGTGGCTTACCATCAAACCACCTTTTCCATACTTCCACCATCATCCCTACAGTCCTATTGCGGAGTAAATGTTACTAAGGAACCACGAGGAAACCAATAGTAGCACCATGAGAAAGCCGGTACTAATCACAGCAGATTTTTCCTTCATTCCCACTATACCATTTTTTAAATAAGTACCAGATTTAACATTGGGAAAGGCTTAGCTTAGCAGTGATATGATAATGATGACACCTACATGTCTAGTAAATTATATCGAGAACTTAATCGGAAATCGTGAAGACCTACTGTTCAAAAATGTATTCTGTATATCAGACTAAACATCTGTGGATTGCCGAACATTTTCCCTAGAGAATAGACAAAAACCAATAAGATTGTAACATTTACATAGCCGACGGCAGATATTTGGTTTTTGCGCGATACGTTCATATTTTGTCGCAAGGAATTCAAGATTGGTTCAAGGTACAGAGAAAATCAAATGACGATACTTTAGGCTTTATGAAAAAGTATTTTGTCATTTTAGGAAGGTCTAGTGATATTGATATTGCAATATTATCGTATTGTTATTAAAATTAGGATTCTCATTGTTTTGGTGGCGCACTGGCAGTGTGGCGCAAAAATTTGCCGGTGCATCAGTCATTTGTTTGCAGGACTCTTGTGTCCAGAGAACAATGGAATATCGATTGTATCTCATAACCCGCGGCTTGAATAGGTAAATTTCCCCACTGCGGGGCACTGGCCTTCGTTATGTATGGAGTAGGAGAAACAATTGCTTATATTATTGTAATCGAAGCGCTTATGGCTGCGCTTGACAAACTGATCGTATTCGAAAACGTTTGTTAAGCAATGTTTTCGTCCGGTCAGGTGTCGGATGGGTGACCCTAAACTGGCATTACAACAGCGCTTCCGTTCGGAGGGCATGTTAAATCGTCGTCTCCGGTTCTTCTTATCTGATAACAGTCGTTAGGCGACACTTGCCGCGGCGCGCGGAGCAGCGGATGCCGCAGAGAAGCAGGAGACGTATTATTGAATCATTCGAAATGCATTCAAATTGAAATTCACCGACTTCCATTTTATCGCATTTTTGAATCAGTCGAATATGGTGTTGCCGTTTTTTTAAACTCTCTTGAAATTATTTCATTTTATTATTTCATTATAAACAGTGCGTTCGGCCTATGATTGGGTCAGTTAAGCAACTTTCTCGATGGTCGGTCACGGGATGGGTTTTCACCGTTTGTTAGACACGGTTTGTTAGTTTAGTATTAAATTATATGTAGTAAGACGTCGGGTGCTATTAAAAAATATTTAATGTATGTAAGTAGGTAATTGTTTCGATGAAAATTATCCAAAAATCTGATACAATGACAGTTGTTTCGAGAACTAAAACGAGTTTTTCTCATAATGAAACAAAGCCTTGTCTTGTTTTTGAAATGCCGAAAGATTTTACGAGAATAAAGAGAATGAAATGTAATCTGAAATCCTTTACAAGCAGAACTAATGAGACCCATTCTATTGTCTTTCATTTGGCTTGACGCTTATGGAGTTTTATTTTTATTTCTTAGAGTTTTCTTTTATTATATTGCGATTTATCTTTTAATACGTGATCCGAATATTTTAAGAAACTTATAGAATCATGGTCGTCTAGACTGTCTTGCACTTTTCACACTGCGGGCTATAACAATAGACTAAGTAATTTAAAAATAGACACATAAATACTTTGATATTTCACGACCGATCCGTAGTCACACCATATTACCGCACCAGAGTGTGTGTAAGATTTCTTAAAATAGAATTGTCCGTTGGTTCTGATATCCAGCACCAGTGCTTCAGCTATATATTTATTGCGAAATTAGATCATTGTGTGTGAAGTATTGAATTATGAATGATAGATAACGCGGTTAAGATAAAAGATAAATCTCAAATGTCAAAGTTCAACTCCTCATTTATCTCATTCAATAGCAAGCAACCAACCCCTTTTTAGCGCCAAAGAGTACACAAGAGGTCCCAAATTAGACCGATTGTGGATAAAACCACGGGTTTATAGTCCAAACATGGCTGTTTTATGGCTCTGAGCTTCACTGATTGGCCGGATTAAGGATGAAATACTTAGGTGCTTTAACACCGAAAGGAATAATTTAGGCTAATCCTTTATTTTGGTGAAAGAAATACAGTTTACTGAACTACGACGTAAATGGGGCAATATAAAAACTATTTGTTATAATTCAATTCAATATCATTTATTCAGTCTAGGCTGTAACAAGCACTTATGAACGTCAAAGAAGCTACGCCATCGGTTCACAAAACCTTGTAACGAGAAGAACCGGCAAGAAACTCGTCAAGGGCTATTTTTTCTCCCTGTTTTATTCATACAGAGTCGTCAAATTGAAAAGTGACCTTAACATATCAGAAAGGTCAATTTCCATCACAAAAAGAAAATACTAATTATAATATTACATTTTATGGTTATCCTAACCGTAAACAATTTTCAACTCGCAAGGAAGTACTTACATTATAACATTTCTCGCATTACAAGGTTACTGTACTGCAAGTTGTGAGTTCCAATAAAGGTCAATAGTAATTTATTTTGGATGAAAATATTTAAGCTCTAAGCACAACGTTAAGACAAGCAGACTGAAGTAGACCCATTTCCGCTGGCGGCACCCGTTCACGAGCATGACGCATGAACCAGCCATCGCTTCGCTTAGGGAACGTAACGACCCGCCTCATACGACTCCGCCGAAGAAAGGTTTGAGTGAGCATGACGAATTTATGATTTTTGACAGAATCAATATCGAGAATTTATTATCAATACTAGCTTCCGCCCGCAGCTCCACCCGCGTGGTTTCCGTTATCGTGGGAATATTGGAATAATAAGTAAATAAGCCCATGTTACTCTCCGTCCTCCTAATTACCTCTGTTAGATTGCATAGTTAGAAAAGACAAACGAACACACTTTCGCTTTTTAATTTTTTAATTTTGCATTTTACAATGTTATTGTTATGTGATAAATATTAAACAAGAAAATATACTAGAAAAAAGCAACTAGTCTCATGTCATCCCGTCAGGGCGACATGAGACTAGTTGCTTTTTTCTAATATATTTTCTTGTTTAATAATTATCACACTTTCGCATTTTATAATTTTATGATAATGATTAGAATTTTGTAGGTATAAGTATAAAATATATAATGTGATTTCGCGTTCCAATTGAAAATAATAACACAGTATTGAATTAATATAAGGCCTCTTTTAGAACAAACAACGGATTTTCTGACGAACGGGTCATTAAAGTTCTCAGCCTCGCGGCGCCCCGGTGGCGTGTTTTCACTGTTTACCGAATTTATTAATTAGGCAAGTTCATTACACAACGTGCTTTCGAAGGATTGGTACTGGCAGCAACATAATAAGGTATTCATTAACATATTTTTGCTATCCATACTACTACTATTTGGGGGAGGAGGAGGAGGAGGCCTACACACAGCAGTGGGTGTAATATATATATATTTTTTTTGTAATAACTGGGCAGGCATTTGACCACCATCGTTCTTAACAAACAGGATGTGGTCTAAGGTGTTGCATGCTTGCCCAGGAAATGCCTATTCACTCTCGCCTTGATGAGGCCAAGGTTGTAGGAATCGGGCACATGAGCAGCAGCGCATTCCATTCTTTAGCGGTTCGCATAAGAAATGTGTCAGCAAAGCGCTTGGTACGGATCGCTGGAATGTCTACGATGTACGGGTGATAAGCTAACCTGCGTCTGGTACCCCGATGGTGGAAGGGGGCTGGAGGAACAAGGTCGTGCAGTTCTCTCGCACACTCTCCAAAGTGTATCCTATAAAATACCGATAGATATGCAACTTCGCGACGGTGACTGAGGCTTTGAAGTTCCGCCGTGGCCAATGCTGAGTTTCCAATGAGTTTCCTGGCACGGTTTTCAATCGATTCCAGAAGCTCTAGCTGATACTTAGCAGAACCATCCCGCAGGTGACAGCAATACCCCATAGACGGCCGAATCTGCGCTATGTATAAAGGAGCAGCTGATTCGGAGAGAAGTATCGCCTAGCCTTAGAGAGGACGCCCAGTTTCTTTGCAGCACACTTCGCAATGGAGTCAATGTACTCTCCAAAGTTCTGGTTGGAAGACAGGTTCAGGCCAAGAAGTTGCAGATTTGTAGCTGAGATGATGATACTATTATGTGGAGTCGGTGTGTGACGCCCTCAGACCAGTAGGTGTTACCACTAGACCACAGCAGCGGAATATATAACTGAAGTTGGATCGTGTTACAATCCATCATATGTAAGCACCAGTTATTAAGACGCTTTATAAAAAAAAACCGACTTAAAAAATAAAAAAGTAAAAAATACACCTTTTGTTTGAGTCGATGCCAGCCCAGGAATTCTACATTGAACTTCTATTACTTTTATTTTTCTTACCTTGGCTGGAGGTTTATTTTTTGTTAAGTATATTTAAAGGTTTATTTTTCTTTTTGATTTTTGAAATCGTTTCTTTTTAAAAGGTTTTTATTTCACAATTTTTAAGTAAGTAGTGTTAGTTTGAATCAAACCGCTTGACCAAAAAAACGAGTTTTTTCAAGATTTATAATTACCGAACCAATTTTAAAATTTCAATAAATGGGGCCAACTTCTGAACAAACCCGATGTTATAACGTTTGAATTATTTCGATCGGTTCTGGCGTTCTCGAGTAATCGTTAAACATACATAAAAAAATATATACGCGACGAATTGACAGCCTCCTTCTTTTTTTGAAGTCGGCTAAAGGTACGTACTTTTTGGTATAAAAATATAGAACGGTTATAGATGTTACAAATCTGGTAAATTTTTTTATATTTCTTCATACCTTTATCTAGATTTGTAAAGTTTCAGCAACACGATATTATGACTTTGCCTCGAAAGTTTTCTTTGCGAAATGACCCCTTAAAAATACGAATTTTGAAGATGATTCTCAAATGGGGTTACATTACTATTGGAAATTGGTTTAATTAGTGGACGGTCACAAATATTATCTAAGATCGTATAGTTTCATTTTCTCTTTAGTCTAGTTATTGTTGTCTATTAGTGCTTCCAACATGTTTGCGAAAGCTAGAGTAGATGGCTTTACTGCTATTATGCGGAAACGGTGTGCCTCTGCGCTGTCACGCCTGCGCAGCAGCTCAGGTGGTATCCTTAGGGTATTCATTGATAGATGGGAATTACCTCTTCTACAGGGTTGGGTGCAGATGCACACAAACTGATTGTATGTGTGTGTGTTATGTTATTATTGTATTTCTGTGTATTTGTATTTTAGGTACTAACCCTAGTTGTAAGGTTATTGTTACTAACATATTTTTATGGGCACTGCCTGAAATAAATTGATTAATTGATTGATTGACTACGATACGAAGTGATTTCGAGGTTTTTCGCCTAATCTGCAAAATCGGTCTCGCTCTCGCGCGAGTCCTTTTCTCATTACTATCTCGCTTCAATTGAGTAGCCCCTTAACAAACTCAACTATCCAAACAAGAAGTTGAAACTGAATTCGAAATTCATGTTGTTCTCTGTACCCATTCAGGCGAAAATGTCGGGTTGGCAATTCATTTCCTATTTACAAATACTGGTTGGCCTTTAGTTCTGTTTGCATCAAACTTGGATTTTCATTCCCTACGGAACAGCCGGAAATCCGAACGGAGAAGTTTAATCGGACAAGAGCGACTTTAAAATGGACAAATAATTTTACACGAAAATTTGGTATTTCCAATGTTTACAAAACAAAAAAAACACATCTTATTTATGGCGCGCACGTTCATTGTATAAAACTTTTCTGACTTGGGGGATCACTGCCCTCCCTTCCCTGTCCCCCTTTCGAGATCAATATTTTTGACCGACTTCTTGAACATTAATTACATTGACCAAAAGTCAGTTGCAATTATTAATAATGTGAGATAATAGTACATTATTGCAAAGGCCGTGAAATAGGCAATTGCAGGTCGAGTATGAGTTTACCAATACGAGACAGGCAATTGCCATTTCCGCTCCGGCAATGTTGTTTTTTTTTTTTTTTTTTTTTTTTTTTTTTTTATGAAACGGCGTGCTGGAGTTGTTAAATACTCTTTGTAAATAATGACATGCATGTTTGAGAAAAAGTAATTAAATAATCACTTTTACCTTTGAACATGGTAATTATTAATAATGGTGGGTAATTATTAATAATTTTTAATTATTAACATTTACCATAACATATACACTGACTGGCACAATAATTTAACCTTAATTTTTATATTTTACCTGTAAAGTTGCAAGTGCATTACATACCTACTGCACTTAAATCCGTAAAAGGTTTTTATTTCAATGTATGCTTCATCACATTCCATGCAATGTGATATGGCCATAAAATAGTGCTTTGCTTCAACGAAGGTATGGAAACGGTAAGAGACGTTTAAAACCCTTTGAAGTGCTCATTGGACAATCAAATGCTTAACCTTAACATTAGCATACAGATCTTTACAGATATACATTTTAGACTTCTAATCTATGCTATGCATACGATAGTAGAAGTCTTATGTGCTGACCCTGTCCGTGTGTGCGCATAATTCAATCTCGAGAACTACTATAGTATATAAATAATAATAATAAATAAATAAATAATAAATATTTGCATACAATCACACCAATTATATAGCCCACGTTAAGTTTCATGAAGAACTTGTGTTATGGATACTAGATAACGGATAAACATACTTATATACTTTTTTTTTATAAATACATACTTAAGATACATATTAAACACCCAGACCAAGACAAATAGACATGTTCATGCACACAAATATTTGTCTTGTCCGGGGATCGAACCCGGGACCTCAGAAGGCGGGTTTAGTACCTCTGCGCCAAACAGGTCGTCTATATATATATACTATATATACGAAGCTGAAATTTTCTGAGGTGATACATAGCCATGTCAAACCTCTAAATACGGAGTTTAGAAGTCGTCTGATGCCTTCGCTACGATAGTGAAGGGCGCCGATCTTGTTTATGTGTGTATAGAGTCGCAAAGTGAGCATGTTTGCAATAATATTTGGATGAAAATAACAGGGTAGGCGGTTTAATGTGCCGGTGAGTGTATTAAGTAATTAATATAACAAACACTAAACATAGTTTTTGCTCTAAATATACTTGCGATTACGAATATTTTACTAAAGAATTGTATGACAAAAATGTTGGCTCGATTATGATCACTAAGCTTTTGGTCACTTTAATTTAATGCTTGCTATGTAACACATTGTATAATACAAATAATAATAAATACATAGTGTTAAAGATGAAAGTGGCTAAAACCGGGACAGTGGCCACCAATGGGGCTTTAAATTGCTCTCCATCAAAAATATCATAGTCAAAGTCAAAGTCATAGATTTTTATTCAAATAGACTTATTAGATAAGTGCTTTCGAATCGTCCAACTTTTTTTCCTACCAGCCATTCAGGACATCTTTTAACTGATAAGAAGAACGGCCGCAAGAAACTTATCAGCTTTAACAGAAGCAACAACATTTACAAAGGAACATGTCGTTGCCAAACACAAATCTACAATCTTGAAACATGTTTAATATAAGAGAAGGAATAGCAGAAAGTATTCTAATAATAACGTGCCAAATTTATTAAGCGATCGTTGTCAATAATAGCCCATGTCATAGGAATGAAACCCGGGCGGGACCTCTGCGTAGAAGCCAGGTATTCGTACTTACCTCTACGCCAAACAGGGTCTTCAATAGTACTGACTTAATTTAGTTTACTGATCTGGCAAACCCCTAGGACCTTTAAACCCCTGGTAATGAGGAGTTTCTATAATTGGCCCTTTCAGTTCGATTAACTTCAATTAAGTATTAATTGCTGTTGATCGAGGAATAACCTCCCTGTTAATTGATATCAGAGGTTATGTTCGGAAGCACATTTAAATCGAAATAATTGGGTATTTCAATCGAAAAGCATAACTTGTACAACATTTATCATCTCAATTCTTTATGGCTAGAACTTGGAGATTAAATTAATATCGAATTGTAATAGCTAAGTGGCGCTTGTTGACCATTTATACCACAAAGTTAAAATAACTAGTCTGGATCAGTAACAGAAAATTCGTAAGGTTAATAAAATTCTGGTCACCATCCCGTGACCAGACTTTTATTAACCACAGGTCCCATAGTTCCCAGGTTCGATTCCCAGTGGGGGTAAATATTGTATTTGGTTTGGTTTGTGGTAGGACTTGTTGTAAGTCCGCCTGGCTAGCTACCACCATCTCATGCTCATCTAATTTATTATTTGTAAAATGAACATTAAATATTATGTTATACCCGCATTTCCAACTCTAAGAAAGTAATTTTGGAAATTGTAATATTTAGTCTTTTTTTTTTTAATAATGAAAAATTAATAAAAATACATAATAAAATCATGCTTGAGCAAGGTGTTGAAGTCACCCATAATGATTGTGTGGTCGAACCAGTTTTTTAAAAGGGACTCCAGATTAATGAAATAGTCGATGTAGTGAATGGGACTATAGAACACACCTAGAAGAACCTTGAGGTGACCAAGGAGGATTTCTATAGATAGTTGCTCAGACGACTGTGAGTATTGAGAAGGAGATTTATTTAATATATTAAAAGAGAAGTGACTCCTAAGATATACGGCGGCACCTCCGCCGACCTTGCCAGTTCTGTCATTACGGATATGATGTAATCCAGGAAGGGAGTATGAAGCGGAGGGAAGAGAAGGTTTTTAGAACTTTTCCGAAATAAGGATAGCATTAATGTTAGGATTTTTGGAGAATGCAGCTACTAGATCAGCATAGTGTGCAAGGACACTTTGTGAATGTGAACCACGTTAAAGTTTTTAGAAGTAGCTGAGAACTCAGACTCAATAAGGGCATAGCAGAAATGCCGAAAGGAAATCCGAGCCGTCACTCAAAGAGTCATCGCCGTCATTCAAAGTCAAAGTCAAAGATTTTTTATTCAAATAGACTTATAGATAAGTACTTTCGAATAGTCCAAAATTTTTTTTCCCTACCAGCCATTCAGGACATCTTTTAACTGATAAGAAGAACGGCCGCAAGAAACTTATCAGCTTTAACAGAAACAACAACATTTACAATGGAACATGTTGTTGCCAAGCACAAATTTACAATTTTGAAATATATTTAATATAAGAGGAAAATTTTCCAATATTCAATTATTAGAATATTTTCCTTTTATCTAATTTATAACAGTTATGTTTTATGTTAGTATCACATCCATGCATTTTGGTCTTTTAAATAATCATCTACCTTGTAATAACCTTTGCTTAAGAGTGACTTTTTAACATATATTTTAAATTTATGCAAAGGCAGCTCTATCAATTGTTGTGGAACTTTATTAAAAAAAGCTATACCTTTCCCCAAAAACGAGCGTCTACATTTTTCAAGTCGAAATTTTGGAACGGCAAGCTTATTCTTATATCTAGAATTAAAATTATGGACATCGCTATGCTTAATAAATAAATCAAGATGTTTCCTTACATATACTATATTATCATAGATGTATTGTCCCGCCAAAGTTAGTATATTAATCTCTTTAAACAAATCCTTAAGAGAATCTCTCCGTCGAAGGTTGTAAATGGCGCGCACAGCTCTTTTTTGAAGTATAAAAACATTTTCTATATTAGCTGCTGAGCCCCACAACAACAGGCCATAGGACATTATACTATGAAAATAGCTAAAGTAAACTAGTCTTGCCGTTTCAATATCAGTTAAGAGCCTTATTTTCTTTATTGCGAAAGCCGCAGAACTAAGTCTACTCGACAAGGCTTCAATATGTGGATCCCATTGCAGCTTTGAATCCAATGTAATGCCAAGAAATTTTGTACTCTCAACTAACTCTACTACATTCCCATTCAAATTGATATGCATATCGACCTGCACTACGTTAGGTAATGAGAATCTAACAAACTTGGTTTTAGAAGGGTTAAGAGACATATTATTACTGTTGAACCAGTGTGCGACTTGAGAGAGAGCACTATTTACTTCGTCAGAAAAATTGTTTCCTCTATCAATTTTAAAAATTAAAGATGTATCATCTGCAAATAGTACTGTCTCACATAAATTACTCGTGTAATGAGGGAGATCGTTAATATAAATTAAAAACAGCAAAGGGCCCAATATTGAACCTTGTGGCACGCCCATAATAATGGGGGCTCCAGTAGAAGCAGTATTATTGACAATTACTTTTTGATTTCTATTGTGCAAGTATGACTGCAAAAGGCTAACAGATTTCTTAGAGACACCATAATGTTCTAGCTTCTTTAAAAGTGTAACGTAATCAACGCAATTGAAGGCTTTAGACAGGTCACAGAATATACCAATTACGTCTTGCTTGCCCTCCCAAGCCTCAAAAATATGTTTGAGGAGTGCAATGCCAGCATCAGTAGTATTTTTACCTTTAGAAAAGCCGAACTGATTGTTATGAAGGATTCGATTTATTGTTAAATAGTCTAATAATTGAGAGTATATAACTTTTTCAAAAATTTTACTAAGTGCCGGTAGTACTGAAATCGGCCTAAAATTTGTAGGGTCACTATAAATTATAAATTATAGGTTGAGGAAAAAGTTTCTTCGCATTTTTTAAGAAAATTAAAAACATTTTTTATTATAGTTTATTAACATTTAACTAAAGTATGTAGGTGCCATTTTGTTCGATAACTGATCCTATTGCTATAGAAATTTTGGGGCTTCTGATCAAAATACCGCGACAAGTGGTTTTGGCAGTCCTCTCGTAATGTTAACCTGAACCTGACAATAAACTATATTGACCTAGAAATAACGGTAATAACGGCATGTCGCACTATTGCTGAAAAAGGGGATTTCGAATAGAAGCGTTCGAAAAAACATTTCAAATGTTAAAAAATTAAATTAACATCATTATAAAATTAAATTAAAATACGTATTTACACGATCAACAACAACAATTACATTTCACGATCAAACATTCCCATAACAACTCAGCGACGTGACGCGCATCTAAGGAGCACGCTTCCCTATATTACGCCACACCCTCCTGCCTAGACTATTAGTGATACAGAGGTCCAGTTTCTTTTTAAACGTAAACCAACTCAATATCCCGACGGCTTTTTTTTTCATTTTTTCGATATCGCATTGATTTTTTTTTTAAATATTGATGATTTTATGACAAAAGCCCATAAAAATTTATAGAATTTATCACATTTTTGAGATTAGAAAAAAGTTTTTGACATTTTCTTTTATTTGCACCATATTGTAGCTCTTGTCAATACGCTACTTTTGAGCTCTCAAACATAAATTTAGTCCTAAAACTCCAGACACCAAGGCGATGTCACAATCTGAGGCGAAAATGGAAATATCTGAACCGATCGAAAAAATATTTTCTATGATAAATATTAAACAAGAAAATATACTAGAAAAAAGCAACTAGTCTCATGTCGCCCTGACGGGACTAGCGACATGAGACTAGTTGCTTTTTTCTAGTATATTTTCTTGTTTAATATTTATCACACAAAAATAGCATTGTAAAATGCAAAATTAAAAATGTATAACATTTTCTGTGTTAAAAGACTTTGCAAGAGCGTCCGCCCAGCCAGTACAAAATAAAGCACAAATTCTAAAAGCTTTTCCAAAAGCGATTAACATTCAAGGCAGACCTTTCGCTTATCAGTGAGTGGTGGAAAAGCTTTGTGTCCCCCTAATCCTAACTAATATTATACCTAAATGCGAAAGTGTGTTTGTTTGTCCTCCAACTTAAGCAACCAATCGTCTTGATTTTTGGCATAGAATTAGTTGGAAGGACGGAGAGTAACATTAACTATATTTTATAAGAAAATTCAAAACATTTTAACCGCCTCTGTGGTCTAGTGGTACAACCACCGGTATCAGACCCAGGAGTCCCGGGTTCGATTCCCAGCGGTACATATTGTATTCGGTTTGGTTTGTGGTAGGACTTGTTGTAAGTCCATCTGGCTAGCTACCACCATCTTATCTAAGGCTGACGCCATAACAACAATGTTTTCAGCATTGTTGTGTTCCGGCAGTTAGAGATAAGATAGCCAGCTCCTCAGTGATTGAGGATTCCGGGAGAGGCTCGCTTCCATCTTCAGCCTTATCAATACTTAACATCAGGTATGATGAAGGTTAAGAGTCTCACCGTCGAACATAAAAAAAAACTACATTTTATCCCAATATTTCCACGGGTACGGGTACCACGCGGGTGAAGACGCGGGCGGAAGCTAGTTCTCATGATAATTATTGCCAAAGTTGAAAGGGAATCGCGCGAATGGCGACAACTAAACCTCGGGACCTTCGTCGAAAGTTCACGTAACGTATGGAAAAGGTAAGGACAAGTGTTTCAACAAAAGGGTTCCATTTTTGTCGACATTTGTGAGGTCCGAAGGTGTTAACGGAAAGGTCAATGGTCTGACCAGTCGAGAAGAAACACTGTGCTTCAGTGACTGAATATTTTTTTATAAGATGAATAGGTAATTAAATATGTAAGTCCTACATACATTTTAGATTTTAAATTTGACGACGGACATTGAAGGACTTTTTGTCCGCGACACGACCTTATTACTAAGAACATAAAGTTGAACGGTCTTTTAAAATCATATTTAATTTTATTTTAGTGTTTTTTAATGGTTTTTTGGATTAATAATATCCATGGTCGTTGTCACGGGATGACTTTTTATATTATTGTGACTAATTACGTTGTTTGATTTTTTTTTTTATTTTATTTAAAAAAACGGAAAAAAAGAGCATTGGACCGGATTTCCAAAGGTCGCGGGTTTGATTCCCGTCTGAGAATTCACTTGTGGCCGAGTTAATTTTTTCCAATATTTTTCTATTTAAAATTTACCATATGTAAACTGAAAAAACTTGTTTTTAATTGGTTACGATTTCTTGGCTGTATGTCAGTGAACCGTTATTAACGTATTAATTAGAGTTTCGTAGTGCAGCACGTGCTGTTGACCGTACTACTAAAAACCAAAGGCTAAATTAGGGTAATACCTACGTTGTCTTTGTGAGGACTCTCGAGGGTCTGGAAGTGACGTCTCAGTGATTTCTTCAGAGGTGTATTGAGTACAAGTACTTTGAACAGGTTTGGCAGAGACTTTTCCGATAACATACAGATAATAACGAATTACAATAAAATTTAATAATGAGAATTCAAATACAAATACAATTTTTTATTGCAAACTAAGTGTGTACAGGTGTTATAATCTAGTAGGAACTTAAAAACTTAGTCGCCCTTTACGGACACAGCAATTTATGAGAGGGCTGCCTATTTTATTAAGATACAAAGAATAAAACAGAAAATAATAAAAAATAAACAACGATAGAAGTTTACAATTTGATTGGATGTTTACAATTTGGATTGATTCACTACAAAGATTAGAACAAATAGAACTTTTCCACTGGATCGAAATTTCATTTCATATCGAACGTTTAGTTAAAGATTAGAAAGGTTACACTTGGGTTTAGTTGCAGTTGTAGTCACCCGTTTCCTTTACCTACTCTAATCGTTGGGGAGCCAAATTTGTACATGAGATTTTTGAAGTAAAAACTTCTTTCGCGGCGTTGTGCACATCAGTTGAAATTTTTTGGGATGGGTAAAAAATGTTAAAGTCGCGTCAGGACACTGACCCTGATCGAATAATCGTAAGACGGAGGGAGAGTAGAGAGAGTAGGGCGGCGTGGCGTAGTAGAGGAAGTAATATCCCCTTCTCTTTCTACCGCGCGGCGAAAATGTATGCCTGCTCCTGCTGTTTCGTTTAAGCGGTTTTCACTTCTGCCGGCACTCTCGGAGTGCAACCCGTTGTTTTTGAAATGAAATCTTCTTTAGCGACGTTGTGCACATCAGTTTTAAATTTTTGGGATGGGTAAAAAATGTTAAAGTCGCGTTTGGACACGTGACTCTGATTGAAAATTGTTAAGACCATTTACCGTTGACTTATTTCAAATCACATAAAATCTCACACTTTAAAGATCTACGTATATGTGAGGACTTGCACTTGCTCACGATAACTAATCACTCAAAAACACCATGTATATTGTGAAACACTTTAATTATATAAACAACGCAAAATAATATATCTCTATAGAAAATAAACAGCCTCCGCTGACAGTATAATTTTCCCGACAGACAACCGTCATACATAACATTCCATTCAAACAGCCTTCAAGATTCAAACCAGCCAGTCTGTGAACAATTGCCATGACCTCTTTGCTCTAACACTCCTCCTCAATTGTTTTTCCTCAGAGATCATATCCTCATCCAAACTCTCCTGATTCCTTTCACTTTTACTAACCAACAGCCTTTAACACACACCTATCTCTCTACGACAAAAATCATGCCTTTCTCTAACAACGGCTTTTGTCAAGACATCAGCAACCATTCGCTTCGTTTCTAAATACGCCAGCGAAATTTCTCAATTTTCGATTGCTTTTCTAATAAAATGATAGCGCACATCAACATGCTTAGTCTGCTGATGTTGCACTGGGTTTTGTGCAATTGTCATAGCGGATTGACTGTCCGTATGTATTAATATAGGTGACTCCTCCTTTCCCATAATTTCCGTAAGGAACCTTTTAAGGAATATGGCTTCTTTGGCAGCTTCGGATAATCTCATATATTCAGCCTCGGCTGTTGACAAAGCTATACTCCTTTGTTTGGACTTTGCCATGAAATGGCTCCCTTTGCCATTTAAGACGTTGCCGGAATATGACCTTCGGTCGACAAGGTTTCCACCGTGATCAGCATCGGCAAATCCTTGTATACATCCGTATGTCACTTTGGAGTACCTAAGTCCCATGCTTTTCGTACCTTTAAAATACCTTAAGATTCTCTTTGTAGCAGTCCAGTGAACTTCCTCATAGCAGTCACAGAATTGACTCATAAAGTTTACTGAGTGTGCTATGTCAGGTCGGGAACACACAGCTATATACATTAGTGATACTATCAGCTCTCTGTAGGGTATACTTTCATCCGGTGTATATGGCTCTTGTGGTTTCTGAAAACGTTGGCCTGGAACTCCTGGTGTACTAACCGGTTTGCAGTTCTCCATTTTAAACCTGCGAAGGACTTTGTCAATGTATTCCTCCTGATCAATTTGAATACATCCGTTTTCTTGTTTAATCCGCATTCCAAGAAACAGTTCAGCCTTTCCTAAATCCTTCATCTCGAATTTTGCCTTCAATCCTTCTTTAACCTTTTCCATCTCATTTTCGTTATTAAAGAGTAACAAAATGTCATCTACATATACAGCTAGGATTATCATATCCTTATCTGTTCTTCTGATATAGACACACGATTCGTTCTTGCATCGTTTGAAGTTAAGTCTCTCTAGCTCAGTGTGTAACTTCAAATTCCAAGAACGTGGTGCCTGCTTCAGTCCGTATAGGGATTTCTGGATAAGACACACGTAGTCTTCCTTCCCTTTTTCTTCAAATTGTGGTGGTTGACGCATAAAGACTCTCTCATTGAGACTTCCGTTAAGAAACGCAGTTTTTACGTTTATGTGATCAATTTGTAGACTGAGATTAGTCGCTAATGCTAGGAGTCATATGTCTCTAAGTCTCATGGAGCTGTGTCGCACTACCGGTGAAAAAGTCTCATCATAGTCTATGCCTTTTCTCTGGCTAAAGCCGCGTGCAACCAAGCGAACTTTGTAACGAGTTTTATTCCCCGCCTCCTTTTTGCTTCTAAATATCCATTTGGAATCAACAATGTTGCTTGCTTGTTCAGGCTTTACCAGGATCCACGTTTCATTTTTCTTCAATGCGTATAGCTCCTCCTTAATAGCGTCTCTACACTTTTGAGCATCTGTTCTGGATAGTGCCTCCTGCACTGTAACCGGATCATCCTCCTCTGTGATCGCTTTATAAATGATATAATCGGGTTACTGTATAGGTTTCCTCTCTCTCAGTGGATATCTCATTTCTTCCACTAAAGGTTCAACAGGGGTATCTCTATTCTCTTCAGCTGGAAAAATTTCCACTGGTGTACTTATATTTACTTCATCTGGTCTCTCTTCAGACGAAGCCCAGTTTTCTTCACTGTCAGAAATTTCAGTATGAGCATCATGATCTCCATCATTTGACTGATTCTCTACCTGATTTCTTTGCTCTTGCTTAACATTTTCTCTTGACTGTAGAGTTCCCCGTTGCTGAATATTATATGGAGCTACCTGTTGCTGTAGATTATCTTCTAGGTGGATTGTAACCAGCTGCTTTTCCTCAGGATCATGAGCCCTTGTGCCTCCTTCGTATTTTTGGTTTTCGAAAAATACTACATCTCGGGCCCTATGCAGCTCTCCATTTGAAGGATCTATCAGCCTGTACCCTTTCGACTCCTCGCAATATCCTACAAACACCAGTTCTTTGCTCTTTGGATCCCACTTGGTTCTCTTTTGATCTCGTATGTGCATATATGCCTTGCATCCGAAAACCTTGAGATGACTTAAATCTGTCTTTCGTCCAGTCCACACCTCTTCTGGCGTCATCCTCTTTACCGCCATAGTCGGACTTCTGTTTTTCAGATACACAGCGGTGTTCACCGCTTCAGCCCAAAACCTGACGGGTAGTCCTGCCTCTTGTAACATTGCTCGCCTTTTTTCGGCAATCGTGCGATTTGCACGTTCGGCCACTCCATTTTGTTCAGGTGTGTATGTAATAGTGAGTTGATGCCTTATGCCCTGTTCCTTGAGGTAGGCATCCACTCTCTTGTTTACATATTCAGTACCATTGTCAGTTCTTATTACTTTCACCCTTTTTCCTGTTTGTCTCTCTGCTAGAGTTATGAACTCTTTAATATTTTCAAATACTTCGCTTTTGGCTACAAGAAAATATACAGAAGTTTTTCGCGAGTAGTCATCGATAAAAGATATATAGTATCTATGACCTCCAATAGACTTACCACTAATTGGCCCGCTAACATCCGAATGAATTAGCTCAAGGAGCTCTCCAGCTCTCGTAGCCTGGTTACGTTTAAATGGTTGCCTAGTCTGCTTGCCCATCAAGCAGGCTACGCAGTCCATTTTTGTGTCAGTAATATTTGGAAAACTAACCCCTGTTGCAATTTTGTCTCTTAATAAAGTCAGGTTACGTACACTCAAGTGTGCTATCCTTTAATGCCAAAGCTCCATGTCATTTCCAAGTCGACGCCAGTGCAACTGCCTGTGAGGAACATGTAATTTTATAAATACCTCTATCATGTTTTCCAGTTACACATGGGTTCCCTTTTACAGAACATTCATCAGCATTGTAAATTTCGCAACCTTTTTTATTACAAGCCACAATTTTATTTCTAGTGTTTACCATAGTACTCACACTTAGTAAATTGGAAGACAAGTCTGGTACATACATCACATTATTTATGCTAATATCAAGTGAATCATTCTCTACAATATCAAACCCTCTCCAAAAACCTTACCTCCATTCGCGCAACTCACTTCTACTTTTTTTTCAGAGTTCACAAACTCATCCATCCAGTCCTTCCTGAAACTCATATGTCCTGACGCTCCCGAATCTATAATCCACTCGTCTTGATGAGTCTTCTCTTGATCCACACTAGATAGTGCCGTCGCCATATGATTCCTTTTCGATTGACGTGGGTTGTGAGGACAGTCACAAGCTTTATGCGGTCCTTCGCAAATGTAGCATTTTACAGTCCTCTTCTCTTTGTTCTTCTTCTGAACAAATTTCTTGTAAGTGTTGTGAGACTTTGATGTAGTGAGCGCGGTGCTCAAACTAGGCTTATCACTGGAGCCAGCACTCATTCTGTTCTCATCCAGTTGCAGCAGCTTTGTTTTAACATAGTCCGAAGTTAAGGTCATGTTCGTGCTTTCCAGCGCCAACTTCATAGGCGCATACTCCTCTGGTAGTCCTTGTAGCATGAGTGCTGCTAGTAATTCATCGTCGATCTTTTTATCTAAGTCTGCTAGTTGGTTACTAACTTGCATCAGTTCAGTTATGTATTCAGTTATTGAATTGAACATGCTCAGTTTGAGGCTCATTAGCCTTGACAATAATCTGCATCTATTGTTGATGCCTTTGTCTTCATACGCTACTTTCAGATTTTTCCACGTCTCGTAGGCAGTCGTGGCCTTACGAACTTGTACTTTACACAGACTCTCAATTAGTAGGCAGATTTTAGTTCGTGCTTTCTGGTCGGCTCTCTTAGCGTTAGCACCGGTTGTGTCAGTAACATTCTCTACGTACTGCCACAAATCATCATGCACCAATATGCACTCCATATCAAATTTCCAGGTGTTCCAGTTGATGTTATCTTTCAATTTTTCTATGCTCGGGAGATATCCCGATCCCGCATTCGACATGGTTGTACTCGTTTTGTTTATGTTACTCGAACTAGTAGGACGTTATTGGTCGGTAGTTCTTACCGCCCCGTACTCCTCTAGATCCAAGATAAAGTATTTCTCTCTCTGTTATACACTAGTATAGTAATGTGATCATGATTAGGTAGAACAGATTTTTGGAAATCGTACTTAGTAACCTGTGAGGACTTGCACTTGCTCACGATAACTAATCACTCAAAAACACCATGTATATTGTGAAACACTTTAATTATATAAACATAACGCAAAATAATATATCTCTATAGAAAATAAACAGCCTCCGCTGTTAGTATAATTTTCTCGACAGACAACCGTCATAACATTCCATTCAAACATCCTTCAAGATTCAAACCAGCCAGTCTGTCAATCAACAATTGCCATGACCTCTGTCGAAGCTCAGGGGTCGAATAATCAATGTACTCGGTACAAAAATGAAGAATTTTCGTTTAAAAAGAAATATGCGTTTAATTCGAATAATAAATGTACAAGCGATGAGAAAGCAAGAATCGAAGTCAGTGAGTGAGACGAATAATGAATGAGGAATGAATGTATGACGTATCTCTTCATTCGATGATGTCACGACCCGGTCCGGTCAGCTGTCATGTGCCTCCATTCATCTTTACTAGATGGCGCTAACAACCTCTTTGCTCTAAACGCCATCAAGATATAGTTGCCACTAAGTTTTTGATACATGATGACATTGAGTTGGTGCCTTGAGAGAGAATTAGAGTTTCATACTACGGTACCAGATGGCGTCTATATTGTAGATTTATTAATCTTAAGTAACTGTTGTATTTGTAATTAAATTAATTATTTCAAAGTTTTTATTCGAGCGAAGCTCCATTCTTCTTCGATTCGGATTTTCGCTTTGTCATTGAACTCCTCCCGCACTATAAGAGCTATGGCCACGAAAATTGGCATGCAACTCCGTGTTCAGACGAAGATGGTTTAGAAAAAATAAAATAAAAAATCGGACCAATCACGGAGGAATAATCACCGAAATCAAAAAAGACATCGAAAAAAAATTCGCTCCATGTAGGCTTACCGGGGACGGCAAGTGCACCTAGTTATTTGTTATTATTTTAAGCGGATTTCCCTTTGCCGGCACTTCCGGAGTGCAACCCGTTGTATTTTTTTTTCAAGATATGAATGCAATTTGTTTTGTGTTTGTTTATGCATCACACGAAAGCTTGTCTGATCTTGATGACATTTGGTTACATTAGTAAGACCATGCATTATGCTGAGCCGGGACCGTTTTGAGACAATGCAATGTTTTTTTTTCCTTGTATGTATTATTTCTTGTGTTGTCTCAAATAAATGTATTTTCTTTATTTCTTTCTGGTTACTTCGGTTAATATAATATATAGGTCGAATACTTTTGTTGCGTTTTAACGTGATCCCTAAGGAGCGCGAGGATCACCGGGACTCTGTGATATCACCGAATTACACGCGGACGTCGTCGCAGGTGGAAGGCTAGTTAAAATAAGATTGATTTCTTATCCTACTATAATATTATAAATGCGAAAGTATGTCGGTTTGTTTGTCTGCTAGTTACTCTTTCACGCAAAAACTACTGAACCCATTTGGATGAACTTCGACACACAGATTGAAGATTACCTGGTTTAAAACAAAGGATACTTTTTATCCGGATATTCACGGGAACGGGAACCATTGCGAGTGAAAACGCGGGCGGCCTCTAGTTCTACATACGTCAGTAAAGTTTAATTTGATTTTACCCCGCAATAAACGGTTATAACTTTTCCGCTTCACCAAACCAGAATTAGGATGTTATACAAACAATAAAATAATTGTTCCCGCAAAAAGCGAATGGTGTCTGTCGGAGAATTAATTTCAAATCCGATCGACGAGGAAATTAATTTCGTCTCGCTTGTGGGAATAACGAAAATGTTTATTAAACTCTCAAAATGACTTCCTTTAATTAAAATTTATTTATCATTTTCGTGAAAGGGATTATTATTTGTCCGTAAGATGGGTATGTCCTGATGTAAAAAGAAGTGGTAACAAACTGTATTCAGGAGGCCTACTCTCTAAACCCGTCAACTAAGATACGGGCCCCCGTCCGTAAGTTTGTTGGAGCCTACTCGCTATTGATTTTGGATGTACTAGTTTTGGAACAAACGGCACAAACACATTGGGAGTAGGGACAATGTCAAAAAGTATTCTCATTAATTCTTAGTTCCTGTCTCCGAAGTAATAAGCTGTCCGTAGGTGATACGAAATAGGAAACGTCCGTAACTTAGGCCGAAACTACGGGTGTCGTGCTTAGAGAGTAGACCTCCAAATCCAGAGGACACGGGATTCCCAGTGTATACATTGCATTCCGTTTGTTTTTATTTGCAATGAACAATGGGGCGACGCAACCTTCATCATACCTGTTAAATATTGATAAGGCTGAAGATGAACGGGTGCCGCCAGCGGAAATGGGTCTACTTCAGTCTGCTTGTCTTAACGTTGTGCTTAGAGCTTAAATATTTTCATCTAAAATAAATTGCTTTTGACCTGTATGTACTAGACCGATAGGGATAGGTTTTGAGGTTTCAAAAATATAACCTTGTAATGCGAGAAATGTTATAATGTAAGTCCTTCATTGCGAGTTGAAAATTGTTTACGGTTAGGATAACCATAAAATGTAATATTATAAATAGTATTTTCTTTTTGTGATGGAAATTGACCTTATTGATATGTTAAGCTCACTTTTCAATTTGACGACTCTGTATGAAATAAAACTGGGAGAAAAAAAATAGCCCTTGACGAGTTTCTTGCCGGTTCTTCTCGTTACAAGGTCTCCCGCCGTAGGGTTTGTGAACCGATGGCGTAGCTTCTTTGACGTTCATAAGTGCTTGTAACAGCCTAGACTGAATAAATGATATTGAATTGAATTGAATTGAATTGATGGAGGCGAGCCTCTCCTGGAATCCTCAACCACTGAGGAGGTGGTAAGACTTATTCTGTCTGTTCTGCCGGCTGGGTAGTTGTAGCTACTACCATAGTCTTTCTCCATATCCATTGTCCATATCCAATATCCAATTCTTCAAATCCAATATCCAATTCATATCCTTTCTCCATATCCAATGTTTTCCTAGTTGTTATGTTTCGGCAGTTAAGGGATAAAATAGCCAGTTCCTCAGTAGTTGAGTATCTGGGAGAAGCGTGATTATACCATCAACTATTTTTGAAGTGAAAACTTCTTTAGCGGCGTTGAGCACTTTTTCTGTAATGGGTATAAAATCTTAAACTCGCGTCAGGACACGTGACCTGATCGAAAAAGCGTAGGACGGATGGAGAATGTTGAGGTGACAGGTTGACTATGGTCTCGGTTGCTTAGCGACAGACTGTTGATAATGTCTTTTACTTGTCTCTTGTTTTATTGTCAATATATATTTTTCGATTCTCTATAATAACTAATGTTTTCTTATATCTTATTACCTAACTTAACGTTCACTTTATTATGCTTTGTCATGTTTGTGTACGATAGCGCAATAAATGAATATTGTATTCTACCACATAAATGATAGTACTTTTATACTGATAAAGCAATTGGTGCAAAATTATTCCCTAACCATTCCAAAATATCAAACATGCTCAACGTTAATAATCAAGTTTTCACTTCTGCCGGCACTCCCGGAGTGCAACCCGTCTTTTTTTTCTTTTAAGAACGCCGGGGAGACTCTTTGCCTTCATTATACCTGATGTAAAGTATTGATAAGGCTGAAGATGAAAGCAAGCCTCTCCCGGAATCCTCAGCCACTGAGGAACTGGCTATCTAACTTCAAAACTACTTACTCAAGTTTATTATTTAACTTACTTATGCTGAATTGGCCTCCTATTCTGACGCTGCGTGAGATCAGTGTTTATTTTATCTTTTTCATTTTAATCATTTGTTACGAGTAGGTACTTACCTATGTTTCGTTGGTTTTCTCTCTCATGTACTTTAATTTATAATTCATATATTTATTTGCAAAATACATTTCAGTTGGTACATCATGCTTCTCCATCATATTTTGTCGAATACTTCGACGTGCAATATTCTGTGTCTTCGCATACTTATAATATTCTCATGCCTGTGTCGAATAAATATATTTTCTTTCTTTCTTTCTTCAGGTATGATTAAGGCTAAGTATGTCAAATATTAAGACCGCTTCCGATTTGATAATTCCTGTGTGTTTTGTGGTAAAAAAGCAACCTAATTTTTTACTGTTTTTAACTTGTCTGCCCGTTTCTTGATATTCCATCCAAGTATCTGTAAGGCGATAAAAAGTCTTAGGAAAGTACCGTTTTAGATAAGTAATCCAACGGGGCTATAAGCGGCAGTTAGTGTCTTGGCTCAATTGATGAAATGGAACTAATAAAAAAACGAATGTTACAACTCATAAAATACTGTAAATATAAATAATGTAGATAAGTAAACTAATTAAGAATTTTCGGCCACAAGTTATTGGAAAAAGTTTGACAGGACTCTCCTGTCTGAGAACCGTGTCGATTTTTTCCAATATTTTTTAAATAAAAATGTATAAAAAAAGCGTTGAAAAATGCAAACACTTAAAAATCATAAAGTGAACCCATTTTAGCTAATACAAGCTTAAGGGCAAACTGTCAACCACATACACTTTCAAAGAACACAGATCAAAAAAATTCGCGCGCTTGACCAGCGAATGTGGCGGTTAAGCAACTTTCTCAATGGCCGGTCACGGGATGGGTGACCAAAAATTTAGTATCTCGAGCTTCTCCGTGCTTCAAGAGGTACGATAAGCTGTTAGTCGCGGCGGCGATTTGCAGTCGTTTAAGGCCCAGGGATAAAATGGACAAACACAACGATATTGGACTTGCATGGCGGATCATCGCTCATTCTCTTTATCCATCCATAAGGTAGGCCAGTGTCTCAGCAGTGGGGACATCAAAATAACTGATGAAAATAGTTTAACTCTTGTACTGAACAACATAATTACTAGACAAACTAGACTTGAACTGGTAATGGTTACTGGACTAACCATTTGCAAAATTTTATTGCATCAATTCAAGATGAAATATAAAAGTTTTATCTTTGAGTTTAGCTGCTTGCACCTCACATTACGTTTATTCTATAGGGTCTCAAGTACCCTGCTATATACTCGTATAGGGGAAGGTACTATACTATCGGACAAATACAAAACTTGTATACAAATACAAAGTTTTGTATCACACAAATACAAAACTTTAACATTGCCACTTCTTTTATATACAACGCGAAGACTCTTAATTAGCCTTCATCATACCTGATGTTAATTGTTGATAAGGCTGAAGATGGAAGCGAACCTCTCCTGGAATCCTCAGCCACTGCGGAACTGGCTATCTTATCTCTAACTGCCGGAACACAACAATGCTGAGAACATTGTTGTTATGGCGTCAGACTTAGCTAAGATGGTGGTAGCTAGCCAGGCGGACTTACAACGAGTCCTACCACCAACCAAACCGTATACAATATGTACCCCCGCTGGGAGTTGAACCTGGGACCCCTGGGTCTGATACCGGTGGTTGTTACCACTAGACCACAGCGGCGGTTAACTTCCACTGTACCTAGTAAAAAGGCTGCCCAAGCATCAGTATGCGAAAAGTTTCATTAGGGGCAATATCGGGGCCATTTTTCCTGAAAGTTGTGTGGCCATTTAATTAATTATGCAAGTCCTGCGGTGTGACGAGGGTCCGCTTTGCGAGCTTATATATCTTTGACCGCAACGCGATATTATTTATGACGGAGCCAGTAAGGCTTAGCTTTATTGTCAGCTACAAGATCTACCTACTAGGCGTTAGTAAATGACTTGCCTAGACTACTAGGCGAAAATAAATCTTGATAGGGGTGAAATTCCCAAGGAAAATCAAATTTATTTATGGAACACATCACAATGACACATCGTGAAGGAAGCGCTCATGGCCGCGCTTGACAGACTGATCGTATTCGATCACGATTGTTAAGCAAGTTTCTGCCGTGTGGTGACGGCATTAGAATACAAGTGCTCCTCCACTCCCTTATATGCCTGGGATGTCGATGGAGTCGACTAAGAGGCTCGATGCAATGAAAACTTGTGCGAGAAAAGGAAAACTTGAAACACACCCTATACCCACCCGTCTGGCCAGCGTGGTAGAAGTAGGCTAATAGCCTCCTATGAACGCCACAATAGGCGTAAGCTAGGAGAGGCCTATGTCCAGCAGTGGACATCCACAGACTGATAATGGATGTGAAACAAAGTTCGGCCCGGTCATGTGTTGGATGGGTGATCGTAAAGTGGCATTACAACTGAGGCTTCCGTGTTTCGGAGGGCACGTTAAACCGTCGGTCCCGGTTGTTATCATTTGATTACAGACAAGCCAAGTCAGAGGCCTTATAGGCGGCTTGATGAACACTGACACCAGAGTGGCCACTAATCCTCATTCGATAAGAAGATCACAATGATAATGATTAAGTGGAATCATTTTCTAGTACTAACTTATATTTATATAAAAATAGCAATGTATATGTATAAATTGAAATAAGTTAAGTACAACGTCGCCTCATAATTTTCAGTAGCTCAATTGGCTGGGCTAGAGCATTAGACCGGACACACAAAGGTTGCCGCTTCGGGTCCCGTTGGAGCGATATGAAGACTAGACTCGAATTTTAAGTAATGTAAAAAAAAATGCTATATTGTTAAAGCTGCTTTTGAGTTTTGCGCTTAGCTACATATTTAGCGATACACTTTTAAATATACCTAGATAAATCTAAAAAAAATTGAGCTAAGCAATGTTTTGAGCTTTTTCTTGTAGGTTGGCACTATAAAACCACACCTATAAAAGTATTTTGAAGTCTTATTACGTAGCGTCACTGAGGTCCTGAGATCGCTTAATCCAGTTACCTGACTACAGAACCCATATTTCGGTAGTTTTTACACTAATGTAGCTAGCTGTGTTATTAGAGAGTGTAGGGCTGTCGCATAATTGAAATAATTTAAGACAAAACATAATTGTAAAAACAACATTTAGTTGTTTTGACTATCAAAAAGTAAAATTAAAATAGCCAGAGTTTAGTTAAACAAAAAAAAAAAAAATAGGTCAAAATATATGCTTACACAAAATAATTGTCCCCCTCTTGACTATTTCAACGAGCTTGAATCGGTTTTTTGGGTTTTGAGTATGTACATCACATCATCATGGGTGATTTTAGTACTGATCCCCTAGCTCCTCACTTCCCTCGGTCTCATAAACTCCTGAATATAATTCAGTCAGCCAGCCTACAGGTTTTGTTTCCACAACCAACTTACCATAATCTTAAAGGTGGTAAAAAAATCTACATGGGTTGATTTAATTCCCTCATCTAATCTTTCGCTCGTCCCAGTACATGGTCAATATCTCGCGCCTGGTTTTTCCCGTCACGACCTAGTTTTCTAGTCTTATACTCTTAATCCCACTAAACCCACTCCTAAGGTCTTGCACAGGCGTTGCTTTGCGCGGATGGACGTTGGCAAATCCAACAGCAACCTCGCTGTTTAAAGCGTCTAATTTAAAATATAGGAGACGATCCTCGTATGACGGCTCATGTCATGACGGATCTTGATATTTTAAGAATAGAAAAACACAATATACTTAGAGAAACCTTAATTTATTATTTGATTATAACTGATTTGTCATCTTACAAATCTCAATACTATTTTGTAAAGATTTTTGTGTTAGAAAAAAAATTCATGAAGCAGCGGTACGTTATGTTATGATGGCCGTTTCGATAGATCACTTACTTGGAGTTGTGAAAACAGCATTTGTAATTTTTTTAAGACGGCCTATGAAATTTAAAGACTCAGTTACAGAAGGATGGTTTCTCGTACGCAAGCAGCGAATAATCGTATGCTATAGCTATAATCCCTTGGCAAAACTCGCCATTGATACTCGCCTGCGATTGTTTAAATTGTGACATAAACTCGTATTTATCAAGCGACTTTCGAAAGCGAGTATCACAGGCGACACTAACTTCTCTTAAAATGTTTACATTACAGGCAAGTAATCGTAGATCTCTATAGACGCATACATGTCTCGCCTTGTATAAACAATACTCGGGCGAGGATAGCAAGTGTCGATTGGCTCGTGTTTTCAAATAGCGAAACTCGTACGAGAAACTCGTACATACGTGCTCGTACTATGTAGTTTTTTTACACAAGTGCGAGGTCTAGGAGAGTCTAAGTAGCGATAATTGCGTTCGAGCGGCAAAACTAGGAGTATTCGTTTACACGAGGCGACAATATTTTTGCCTAGCGAGAAACTCTCAAAAGTCTCAAAGTGTCTTCCGTCAATGGAGTAAGTAACAATCGGGAAAACACATATTAGAATAGTGCTCATTCACAACATGACGATTCGAAGCAAGAGAACCAACTTTTGTAAGTCAAGCTTAATTCCAGCTCAGTACCTACGTTAGCTAAGTTTAGGAAGTAGGAAGTTTAAATTTCCCCCTTTGGACAGGGGGAAAATGGTTATGCATTCACCCTTCATTTTGATTGACATATTGATTAAAACCACCGACGACGGCACACACTTGACCCGTTTCGAGCCCATGGACTAAAGCGAGCGTTATATATTTTAAAAACTGCGATATTAAAAATGCTGTGAGTGGAGTGTTCGCAGGGGTGAATTTTAATCAGGAGTGTGGCTAGCTTATATTTAAAATTTTCAGCTTTTTCTCCTTAAGAACTCGGCGGAAAACTAGCGCTGTTTGTTTGGACTTTGAAAAATAAGTAAGACGAAGCTACTTTAATATTGCAGGTTTAATCAAGAGGTATAGATTTATTTTAATTTTTGTGCTGCCCATCGCAATATGGCCATTGGTTATGAGTAGTGATAACTATTATAAAAAATACAAAAAGGCAGAAAGCATTAAGCATTACTTTGATACACAAACCACCTATGTAACAAATCGCTTAACTACCAAAATATTAAACCTGCATATTTGCGTAATCTATTTGATCAAACAAAAACTTGGTAATTCATTCTCGCAACAATTATCTAATGTGTTGTATGTGATTATTCTGATGATTGGTATTTGGTGACAGGCGACTTCATCATGAGCCGTATTACCTGGTTACCAGCTAGTGACGGTAATTCGCTTAGCCCGTGTTATTACCATTCACATGACGAATGTCTTTCGGTTGATGAGTTATCTACTAACGGCTTAAGATAATTCAATGGCGTTCGAAATAGCTTTGGTGTGACTTTGGATTTAGTTATGCGTACCAATAGCGTTTCTGTAACTGAATGTAACCCTTTATCTTTACCCTTGACCCCTATCATAGTGCTCCCCTGATTCATGTCGACTTTGCTGACGCCTGTTTATTTAATACGGGTGATTACGATTCGATCAATAATGAGATTTCAGAAATTGACTGGGGGTTTTCAGTCGGTTCAGCCGACGACGCAGGTAAGACGCAGTTTTCACAAGGTAGGGAGACATAATTGTTCCTTCCAAAACTGTAGCGAACAGCAAATCTTTTCCAAATTGGTATACAGCCTTTAAGGAAATGTTAAAGGAAAAGGTTAAATATTTAAATAAATTAAAAAAAATAAGGTATCGCTCTGGTTTAGAACCTTTCAAGTAGCTTCGTGACAGGGCAAAAAGTTGGATGCTATCTGTCATAGCCAGTATATGAATACAATTGAGGAATCAATCCAAAGATGTTCTAAACAGTTCTTCTTCTCTTCTTCTTTTGGTCGTACATCAAATCTAAGAGGAAAACTAATACATGCTTGTTTAAAGTACGGTTCGACTGCTTACAATTACTGGTGACTCAATTTGTGAAGCCTTTTCTCTTTATTTTAAATCTACTATTTTGGACTCGTCTGCCACACATAATCTATGCGTGGATGTTGACGCATCTACCGATACTGTGTTCTCACTGGCAACCGTTTCGATCGATGTCAATCAAGTGCGTCAGTTGCTCAAGCACTTGGACAAGTCAAAATCAACTGGTCCTCACCGTCTTACGGCTATATTTCTAATAATGTGCTCGGAAACTATATCCGTTCCCATTTCGATATTATTTCAGAGATCATTGGCTGAGAACATTGTTCCTGAGATGTGTATTTAAAAAAGGTAGTCAAGCCGAAATAACTAACTATAGGCTAATATCTAAGCTTTGTATAGCCTCTTCAGGTTTACGCTGCCCTGAAACACTTTCTTTCCACACCAACATGGTTTCCTTAAATAGCGATCCACCGTTTCTAACTTGGTATTGCTAAACTCTTTTATATCTAATGCAATGGATTCCGTTGCGCAGGTAGACGTCGTATACACCGTTTATAGTAAGGCCTTTGACAGAATAAAACACAAGATCTTAAGCTCGTGCGGATTGGTAATGTGGGGACCTTCTTACATCATACATAGAAAAGCGATCCCAGGCCGTGGTGGTCAAAAACTATATATCTAGCTGGGTTGTGGTTCCTAGTGGGGTGCCTAAAGGTTCCTTACTGGGGCCATTGCTATTTGTTATTGTTATTGCTGACTTTGGTTCATATTTTCATCATTCCAAGTTGCTCTGCTTTGCTGACGATATGAAAATCTTTGCTCACATTAGATCTCGGGATGATGCAATGGCCCTAAACGCTGACCTGGGTCGGCTTGAGAGTAACTGTTTGGATGGTTTGGATGACCTAGACCTTAACCCTTCTAAATGCTCTTTTATTTCTTTAGTCGCAAGCGCAATCCGATTCTCTTTAACTCCACTCTTAAAGGTGCACTGCTTCAGCGTCAGTTAGTTACACGTGATCTGGGTGTGGTACAGGATTTCAAATTGTTCTTCGATTCTCATGTCGATAGTGTTGTGTCTAAAGCATCTAGATCACTTGGGTTTCTCATGCGTTGCGCTAAAGCATTCTTACATGTTAAAACTTTGAAAATGTTATACTGTTCCTTTGTTCGGAGCATTTAAGAATACACTTGTCAAGTTTGGAATCCTATGTACAATGTATATATATTGCGCGTATTGAGAATATCCAGAGGAAGTTTATCAGATTTATATCTACTGAACAAAGGTTCCTTATTCATCCACTAATTACTACGACATCTGTAAGAATCACCACTTCCTGCCACTGTAAATACCTCGAAACGCCAAAATAAAAATGGTATTACGTATGTGATTGCTGGCTAATCGCTCGCTGATGGTTCGTATAGCGGCGTCTCACTCTCTCGCGCTCCTAACTAAGTGCGAGAGTCAGACGCCGCGTGTTGCTATGAAAAACAATTTGGGCTAGACGGACATGACGAATCTATAAGGGTTCCGTTTTTTGCCATTAGGCTACGGATCCCTAAAAACAAAAATGTTCAAGACATAAACATTTTTCCCCGGTGGTGATCGAACTCACGTCACGACCTGTTCGACCTTGCAGCAAGCAAGGTCATTAAATATGCCTTATGGCCAGTCGAGGAAAAGTTGTTTGATAGAGGTATTTCCTCACATTTTACTCGCTCCAAGCCAATTTACTTAAAATATAGCTATGTGAATCATACTAATTAAGTATCTTCTTCTTTCGAGTCAATGGTAAAATCGAGATTAATTTAATATTTTCGCCAAACTCGGCTACGCCGGCTGCGGTCCCCATTCCCGTGGGAATATCGGGATAAAAAGTATCGTATGTTCATAACCAGGCTATCTACTACCTGTGTACCCAATTTCATGCAAATCCTTTCAGTGGTTTCGGAGCCTATTCAATGCAAACAGACAAACAAACAATCAAATTTTCCGCTTTATAATATTAGTATAGAATAGAGTAAAGATATAGATGAAATGAGAGAAATAAGTGCCTAAACTTTAACAAGAAATTATTGATAGTATACGGAAAAGTTTTCCCGACTGTATTAATTTCAGAAATTAGGTATTTTGTGATTATTTGAATGGGATCATTGGGAACATAAAGTTAGTTTTTGGTGCCAAAATAAATCGAAAAAGATGTGAAAAACAGGATGAAACGCTGGAAAAGATCAACATTTATATGACTTTTGAAAGCGCGATTCATAAATAAAAATAGAGATTTATGATTTTGTATTTTTTGCATTTTTCAATGCTATTTTTATACTTATGGTAAATTTTAAATAGAAAAATATTGGAAAAAATTAACTCGGCCACAAGTGAATTCTCAGACGGGAATCGAACCCGCGACCTTTGGAAATCCGGTCCAATGCTCTAACCGCTGAGCTACCGAGACTTGCGAACCACCGTCGAAATTCTCCAATGCTTTCATATATATATATATTTTATTTTTTATTTTTAATACGCTGTAGGCCAGCGTTGTTACATCAATGCTAGGAATATCCTTGCATTCGAAAGAAACATCTTTTCAGGTGTTTTAACGATCGATTATGATGCAACTGCCAACTTGTGGCCGAGTTAATTTTTTCCAATATTTTTGTATTTAAAATTTACCATAAGTATAAAAATAGAGATATTATTTCAAATGTGTGTCATATCCACATCTCTCTGCCACAACACAAGTGTACTAGTTAGCCTTTTCATCAACTTTTTCTACTCAATTTATAATATTTGCATGATAAAAATCTGCCATCGCAGAGGCCTGGATGGCCTCTTCGCTTATATTCTAAGGTTTTCGCATTATAATGCGGAGACTAAACCTTTTTTTTTATATAAAAAAAAATGTGACAAAGTTGAACAAGTGCAAGAATTTGTGTATTGAGGATCTGCTTTTACGAGCGATCGATATTAAGTGGCGAGAAAATTGTGAATAGAGTTTGTGTTCACGAGCAGTCGGAATGTGTCCCGAATTTTTTTATCAGGCATATTGGTTTAACAATAATTTAAGGTTGATTCCTCCTTTTAAATGTGAAAAGACTTGTGCCAGCAGAAAAACTGTACTGTGAACAACGGCGTGCTGGAAGTAAAAGTTGGGATGGGTGGGAGAAACTTAGATTCCCTCATATATCTGTATACTAATTAAAAGAAAACGTTTAGTATTCATCATTACAAATAAATTTTACAATGATGTCAACAGCGCAATCGCGAAACAAATAATCAGCTGTTCCATATTATCATCCCCTGAAAATTTTCTGCTAATCAAAGAACGGTGTATATCCACGCCTTTATATGACAGGAGGAGAGATCGTTCGACCTCCTGGTTGGTTATGCTGTCCTGGTACTTTTAGTTCGATTTCCATACAAAATGGATGCACTGTGATGATAATATCCTTCTTTTTTTTAAGTCGGTAAATATTTTGGTCCAGTGGGACATGTTTTTTGATAGACTTTACTTTTACGTACTTAGATGAGGCTCCAGTCGAGGGTCCAGTGGGTACTAGATTGATCCGTTGCCAATTGCTAAGTACTACTCGTTCCTTCAGGGCACAAACGCACCAGCAGGTGGCCGCCTCGAGCCACGCGAGTCACCTAGCGAGTAGCTAGGTAGAACGAACGTTCTTATTTATCGGGATCGGGTGCACTGCGCACTTGGCACCTAGCTAGGCGCCTAGCATGTATAACACCGTGTATCCTAGCAACCAAGTCACTAGCTGCTAGGCACTAAGCAAGGCGCCTGGCTTTGCGTTTGCCAGGCGCCTTGCTTACTACCATACATACTCCGTTCTCATACATAACTGCCTATGTCGGTTACTCTGGATCTGGCATTTCAATTTAAAAAGTCCAACACAGATAAACTAAGTCGAAGAATCTCAGGAAACTCGTACACAAGTTGTTTTTAGTTGAACAACAAAGCTTTATTAATTTATGGTTCACAGTAAAATATATACAAGTATGATGTAGGTACAAGAACTTCGGTTTGTGGCTGACTTAAAATGAAAATTAACAAAGTTCAGATACACATTAATTTCTCCTTTTAATTTATGTCCAGTTACAGACCAATATCGAGGAAAAAAGAATCTTTCACAATTTCCTCGATATATATATTTTATGAACGACGCGACCGACGACGGTGAGACTTAGCCTCATCATACCTGATGTTAAGTATTGATAAGGCTGAAGTAGAAAGCGAGCCACTCTTGGAATCCTCAGCCACTGAGGTACTGGCTATCTTATCTCAAACTGTCGGAACACAACAATGCTGAAAACATTGTTGTTATGGCGTCAGGCTTAGATAAGATTGTGGTAGCTAGCCAGGCGGACTTACCACAATTCCTACCACCAACCAAACCGAATACAATATGTACCCCCGTTGGGAATCGAACCCGGGACGTCTGATACCGGTGGTTGTACCACTAGACCATAGAGGCGGTAAAAACTGGATGATTGTTTTTGTTACTTAGCATAGTAAAAATCCACTATTTCGTGATGAAGGCTTCCTTTCACAGCATTGCGGGGACATTAAAATAGCAGCTACTATTTTAAATTGAAAATAAATAAATTCATACTAACACATAAATCATCTAGCCCAAAGTTTTATTAAAATTTCTCATTTCACCAAGTTTCAACTAAAATTAAATCAAATCAAATTCTTCAAATAAGCATATTACTCGTATTTTTGAATCGTCAGTTTTCCTGAAAACTACTGAAATTAAAAAAAAAAAAATTATAGAACTAACTTCGGAACAAACTCTACATAATAATGTTTTATTCGCTTCTGCCGTCTTCGAGTAATGGGTGAACAAAAACTTAGGTACCTACGTCACAGTTGCGCGCGGGACGCCGTACGGAGTGCTCGCGACGTTTGTCATTAGTTTATCCGTGCGTTAGCTATAGCGAACTTGTGTGCAACTACCTACATTTTTTTATATGGATGAAAATAATAGTGAAGAAGACAATAACTCTATTACGAGTCTTAGGTGTGATTCCGAAGTTTTAAAACAGTGTGAAAAAGAGATGGAAAGCATGTTACAGTGGGAAAATATAAAAAGGGAAAATATATTAGAAATAGAAGAAAGGCAAAAAGTAGTGGAGAAAAGAATGCGCCAAGAAAGCGAAGAAAGCAATGAAGATTTTATCACAGTGACACGAAGGAAGCCAAAATGTTTAAATCGGAGTAGTTCTATCCAAGAACAAAATAAAAATGACACATTAATTTCTGGAAAAGAACTAGAGGTGTGCATTACTTCACTGCAATTATTACCAAAACAAATGGCCTTAGCAAAGTTATTAAAAGCAGAAAATATTGAAAGCATAACGAGAATTCAATATAAAAGCCCCTATAAAGTACTTATTCAACTAAGCGACAATAACCAAGTTGAGAAACTAGTAAATAATATCAAAGTTAATGAAATGGGATGGCGTTGCCAAAAAGTCTTAGAATCAAATATATCATATGGTGTGATCAAAGGAATAGACCTGGATATGACAGATGAAGAAATAACTGACGCTCTCTCTTCCTCTTATAAAATTGTTTCTGTTAGTCGCTTAAGACGATTAGATATCGACGGTAAATGGGTTAAAAGTGAAACAGTCAGGGTTTGCTTTGACAGTCCTACATTACCTTTGTTTATATATGCTTACGATTGCAGAATAAAGGTGGAACATTACGTTTTTCCGGTAACACAGTGTTCAGGATGTTGGACATTCCGGCACATAGCAAAATTTTGTCCGACAAAGAAAATAATATGCTCAAAATGTGGTGACCGGCACGACAATTGCGAACGGAAAGATATTATATGTTTAAACTGTAAAGGCTCTCATATTGTACTAGACAAAAAAAATCATGTCCTATGTTCATTAAGGAAACAAAGATCCGTCAAATTATGAGTGAAGAAAATGTTACGTACCGAAAAGCTTTGCAATTGTATATAACTAGAGAACGAGAGGTCCACAAACCAACATACGAAAATGAAGATATGGAGACTCAGTCGGTCATTCTGAGCACCTCTGGGTCTCATCTAAAACAAACTTACAGCAGTGTTGTTTCGAAGAACTTAATAAAAGTTGACGTACACAAAGAAGACGACACACACAAGGAAGATGCTTATACAAGTGATATAGACTGTGCTAATACAGCGAAGGGTTCTATTCATAATGTAAACCATAAAAAAAAGGAAATAGCAATAAGAAAAACAAGGATAAAGTTTATAATCTGAATCAGACGGACAAATACTTATTTGAGGAAAAAAATGAAAATTATGACAATAATACCAATTACAAGAAAGAAGATAAACATGAAAAGTCACTTAAATGGAAAATTGAGTGGAATAAAATATTTTCAAAACTTAAAGAAATTTGCTTAGCTGATATAGAACTAGAGAAGAAATTGGTATCAATATTTAAAGTAGTGTTCAGTGAGTTTAAATATTTTATTATGAATGTAATAACCGAAAGCGATATTAGTAAGTCCTTTATACGTTTCTTTTATGGATAATAGAGCTCATATTAAGTCAGATATAAACATTATGCAATATGCAATACCTAGCTTCAGTGCACTTTTGCATCAAGAAAGGATACATATTGCTATCGTAAGCGAAACTTGGTTAGACGATGAAACAAACTTAAATATTTCGGGTTATAATATTCACAGGAAGGACAGGTTGGATTCCTATGGTGGAGTTGCAATTATTACACATAAGTCAATTCACACATGCGTTTGTCCTATTACAGTCCTTAATCCCGGTATAGAAATTATATGCATCAAAGTGTTTAATTGTAAAAACATAGAAAACCTAATATCGGTATACTGTCCGTCCTCAGTCCGCACCTCTCAACTAGAATGGGACAATTTATTTTCACAATTTGGACATAAAACGTTAATAGCTGGCGACTTTAATGCGCGTCATAGCAATTGGTGTTGGAAAACTGACTCTAGAGGCTCACAGATTTATGAAGCTGCCTATGACAATGGTTTCATATCATTAAATAACGGTGGTTATACAAGGATTAAATTAGTTAATAACGTGTTACAAAAATCATCTCCTGATATTACGTTTGCGTCGTCCGATATTGCAATTGATTTTTCGTGGCGAGTAAGCAACGAAAATCTTGGTAGCGATCACCTTATTATAAAATATTCCATTCAAATTACGGAACCTTTAGAGTCAACCACAAAAAGAAACTATAAATTAGCGGACTGGAAAAAGTACAAACTAGAATTACATTTATCCTTAATAGAGTGGAATTTTGATATCTTAAATGCACAAGAGCGGTACGACATATTTGAAGAAAAAATTTCCCAAGCGGCAAATAGCAGTATACCGTTAGTTAAAATTTGTACTAACCCGGAAACTAAGTTTAAACCAAAAGATTACTGGACCCCAGATTTGTCCTACCTTGTAGCTCAACGGAGGTTGGCATTGAAATTGTTTAGACGTAACCCGACCCCGCAAAATCTCGATATATTACAAAATAAGATTGATGAAACCCAGTGTTTGATAACAAGAGCTAGGTCACAATCGTGGCGAAAATTCTGTAGCAGTATAGATGAGACCAAGTCTATTGCTGAAATGTGGCGTAAGATGAGATGGATGAAAGGGCACCGTCAAGCTAACGGGTATCATGTACCTCATGATAAATTAGAAGAGCTGATGTGTAATCTTGCTCCTGATGCCGTTTCAGAATGTCCTCCGACCTTTATTTCCCAAAACCAGTTGCTAGAGTCAGAATTTCAAATGCAAGAGCTCAAACAGTGCATTAAAAAAACAGACACTGCACCTGGAGAAGATAATATAAGTTACTTTATGATACTTAACTTGCCTGATATAGGATTTGCGATTTTACTCAAATTGTATAATTACATTCTTTCTACAGGAATTGTACTCAACCAATGGTAAAATATTAAAGTTGTCCCTATTCCTAAAATTAATTCTGACAGAAATTCGACCCCAAAACCGAGACCTATCTCGCTGATCTCTTGTATGTGTAAAATTTTTCATGTAATGTTGGGCAAAAGGCTAGAGTGGTTTATAGAGAAAAATCATACGCTTTCTGTTAATTCAACTGGTTTCAGAAGAGCTCAATCCTGCACAGAAGCTTTAGCGCGTATTGTTACGTATATACAATTGGGTTTCTCAAATAATGTACCAACGATAGCCTGCTTCCTAGACATTGACAATGCTTACAATAATGTCTTAGTACGAAAAGTTGTAAACAGTCTGGACGATTTACAGTTAGGGTCGTCAATATGCAAATACCTTTGGACTTTTCTCAGTCAAAGAAATTTGAAAGTAAGCGGTGACAATTTGACAACCATTATAAGATGTACTTACAGAGGTCTAGCACAAGGAGATCCGATATCTCCTCTCTTAGTAGAAAACGAAAAATATGTCGCGTAATTCCGCAAGAAAAAATGCAGATGCAGCCCAGTGACACACCTTGCACCTTCACCGACTACTCTACACGTGTTTCGCCCACACACATCTCAGCACCGAGACTCGGTGCTGAGATTGGCACGGTCTAACAACTCCTGAGGATGCTCCGTGTGTGGGCGAAACACGTGTAGAGTAGTCGGTGAAGGTGCAAGGTGTGTCACTGGGCTGCATCTGCATTTTTTCTTGCGGAATTACGCGACATATTTTTCGTTTTCTACTAAGATATGGATTTCCGCCAAGTAACGCCTGATTCTATCAAATATCTCCTCTCTTGTTTAACATTGTCACGTCAAAAATATGCCATGGTGTTAAAAATGTCATGATTAGTCAATTTGCTGATGATTTTGCGTTATATCTAAGTCATAGGGATTTGAATTTGGGTTCAATTCAAATTCAAGATAGTATAGAGACAATGATCTCTCTTTTAGAGGAGCTAGGCTTAGAATTATCACCTAAAAAATCCAAGCTCTGCGTATTTAGCAAGGGTCTCAAAAGGCAAAATGTGCAACTTAATTTTTATTTATTTATTCATACATTTCTTAAAAGCTAACAGACATTCGTCCAAAACACTTCTAAGATTAGAATATGTCATTTGAGTACAGCATGAAAATTATTGAATCAATTACAAATGCAGATATTAGGTTATTTATAACTAACAATAATAATGTTAAACAAAATTTAAAAATTACGCATGTCAAAATATTATTCAATAAAATAAGTGTCAATGCCAGAAGTACTAAGGTCTAGCAGTAACACAGTCATTTAAGTTATTAATGTCGAACTTTATAATATATTATAAAAGTAAAAAAGTAAAATTATAAAATGTCAATAAAATTTAAGGCAATAAAAATAATGCTAATAAAATCAATGTCAAATCCGTAGAACAAAACTAAACTAAAGGTCTCAATTAACGCACAAGTAAAAATTACGAATGTCATAATACACTATGGAATAATAAACAAAAATGTCAATAAAATCTAAGTTCAAACAATGTCAACAGAAAGAAGAGAACAGAAAGAAAAATAAATTAATAATGTCACTCGTGTACAAATTTCAGTAAATATTAATTGAACATGTCATTTAGTATTTTTCTAAACTCGTTACAAAGAGATCTCAAGCTATCGGCAAATAGATCGATTTCAAAGTGCTGAGCAATTATGTTCCCGATAATGCGAAGTGCACGATTAGTGGGAGCATGCCTGCCGCGCTCCGTCCGCGCCACTGGCAGCGCCAGCAGCCGCGGGTGGCGGCGCGGTGCCATCTGCCCTGCCGCGTCCCTGGGGATGTTTGTGGGAACCCGGATACAAAATCTCTCAAGTATCTGTGGACTGTCGATGCCCTGGTGCAATATTGAAAGGTAATGCACAATCAAAAGCATGGCTCGTCTAAGCCTAAGAGTTTCCATTTCGGTCATCCCAGCAACAAATAGTGAGGGATATAAGTATGGGTAATAACCGTAAAGCTTTTTGTAAAGCCACCGAGCAAACTTACGTTGTACTTTTTCTACCATTAGTATGTATTTGTCCTCGTAGGGATCCCAAACAACTGCTCCGTATTCAAGTTTGCTGCGAACATACGCCGTATATAGTACTTTAGCTACTGCTGCATTGTCAAATTGTGATGCTGTTCTTATAACGAAACCTAGGAGTCGATGTGCCTTCTTGCAAACATTTACTATATGTGTGTGAAAATCTAGTTTACAATCTAATATTAAACCTAAGTCTTTGATGTCATTTACTCTCTCCATGGGAGCGTCAGATAAAGTATAGTCATGGATTATTGGTTGTAATTTACGTGAGAAGGTAATGACCTTACATTTGAGAGTGTTAAACGGTAGATTATTGTCATGACTCCATTGAGACACAGCATCAATGTCCGTTTGCAAAGTCACAAAATCCGCGTCTGATTTGATGCCCAGACTCAATTTCAAATCGTCAGCAAATAAAAGAGATTTAGATGTGGATACAGTTTCCGGTAGATCATTAATGAATATTAAGAAAAGGGTCGGTCCCAACGTGCTACCTTGACTAACGCCAGACCTTGTATAGTACTCACTAGATTCATAGCCATTCAAACGAACATATTGACAACGATTACTGAGGTAACATGCAAAAAACTGAAGAAGTTTTAGAACAGAAGAAGCCGATTGCTGCCAATTTCTGTAAAAGTCTATCGTTGTCGACCAGATCGAAGGCCTTTTTAAAATCAAAATAGGCTGCATCGACTTGCCTACCATTGTCTAATTGTGAGTGTACGTAGTCAACCTGAGCGACTAGATTTGTAGTTGTCGAACGGGCACTCCGAAACCCATGTTGACTGTCGTGCAACAAATGACTAATCTGCTTATTAATGTGAGTGTTTAGAATTGTTTCAAAGATTTTGCCAAAAACCGACTGAACCGCGATAGGTCTATGAGCTGTAACATCGGATCCACCATCTCCTTTCGGGACGGGAGTGACTCGAGATTGTTTCCAGTTTTCAGGATAAATCGAATTAGCTAGAGACAAATTATACAGGTGTAAGAGGGGTGTAACTATAGCTGATATGCAATCCCTTGCCAAAAATACGGGAATGCCATCAGGGCCGCCAGAAGACCGTGGCTTGAGGCGTCTTGCAGCCTTTAGTAAATCTGTCTCATTGACTGATTCTATAGACACTGAGATAGCAACTTGAGAGTTATGAGCGGCTTGGGCGGCCTGGACAGGGTTCAACAGAGGTATGTTCTCATGGAATACGGAAGCGAAATATCTGGCAAAAGCATCGACCGCAGCCTTACCCTCCACTTCAGAACCGTTGTATGTAAATGTCTCTACACGTCTTCTTCCAGTTTTTTTATCTGTAATGTATTTCCAGAATTCCGCTGGATCGTCAATAATGTTATTTTGTACCGATTTAATATATTGCTGATATTCGTTGTCAATCATTTTTTTTGATAACTCCATACAGTATATGAACATTTCCTTGTTAAATTCTTTACCTTCTTTTTTATATCGTTTGTGATGGAAGTACTTGTTTTTAATGTTGTTTATTATTTCAGCAGTAAACCATTTAGGGTAGACATACCGCTGATTTTGTCGAGTACGACTTTTAGTGGGTACAAAAAGACTTATACAGCTATATAGCTTCTCATAGAATAACTGAACAGCCTGGTTAACATCAGTCTTGTTTAGTATATCAGCCCAGTCTAATTCTAACAGTGCAGCATATAATCCTTCGAAGTCAGCCTTACGCCAATTCCAGTCAGGGCTGACTCCTTGGCGAGAAGAAGATTGCTGTTGTTCTGAAGAGTTTCCATGTGAGTTGTTACATGGAAGCTTAATCGTCACCTCAAGCGCTGGGTGATACTTATCAATTTGCACCAAGGGATCGCATCCACGAGATACCGTTAATTGCTCAGGTTTAAAATTACTCAGCACAAGATCCAACATGCCACCATGTTCGTTTAAAACACTACTATGCTGGTGCAGCGAACAGAAATCACAAAAAAAGTCGAAGTGAGTTTTAGCATTAGCACTACAGGAATTTAAATTGAAGTCACCGAAAATTAAAATATTTATGTCAGAGTGAGAACAGACTACGTTTTCTATACAATTCAAAACATTAATATACTGATCATCGTTATAATTAGGAGCTAAGTACACGACACAACATAAGATTTTTACACGTTTATAGGTAATAATTGCAAAAACTAATTCTTTTTCACTTGTCATATTAGTTACATCTTTAAGAACACGAACATTATAACAATCGCGGACAGCGAGTAGAACGCCACCCCATCCAACGTCACCTGCCCTATCTTTCCGCACAACATGGTACCCAGGAGGGAAAAGTTCACCATCGCAAACAGAAATATTTAGAAAAGTCTCCGTTATTGCAATAACATCGTAACCATTTTGTGTAACGTTATTATGAAATATACTAGTTTTTGTGCGTAATCCGCGGACATTCTGATAAACAAGATTAATTTTATGCATTCGCGGCCGATGCGTTTTTTGCTTTAGTACGAAAGTTCTGTCGCCATGGCTTTATACATATGTCTTCAGCCCAGTTATTAGGAGCCATAACACTTTCGACATTTTTCGACGGAACACCTAGTTTAAAAGATGAATACCGGCCGCGGGATTTCAGCTCTTCTACTGTGCACACGTCGCTGCCACATATGGTCACCAGATGATTACGAACCTGCTCAATTGTTGTTCCTTCTTGTACATAATAAAGATGTAGGTACCTCCATCGCTCCGAAGCCAACAACAGTGTAGATCCAGGCGCCGCGGTACCCCTTAGTACACCGGGAAGTGAAGTGCGTGATCGTTTGTGCCTTACCTCCTCCCAATTGCCATTATCGGGAACATCTTCACCTGGGTTGCTGGAGGTAGGATTGGATATAGGCAGCTCCACTTGAATGGTTTTTTTGGTATTTGTGGCCGGTGCTACAGAAGAACTATAAGACTTTCCCCTGGCTACGACAGGCCTGGGTTTCACTTCTTTCGATTGATGTTGCAAGGTTTTATTTTCAGGAGATGGACTTTGGTGCCCTTTTGTCGACGAAGGTTCACAAGCTACGGCAGCACGGACTTTAAATTGTTCTTCTAATTGCATGATTTTGGTGGTAACGACATCTATCTTTTCAAACAATACAGATTTAAATGCAAGAAACTGTTCAGCTATCAGATTATTAATTTTACTAATGAGCTGCGCTTCAAAATCGACCTGCATTTTTTTCAGATCTATTATAATGGAATCTTTCAAGTCGTACAGGGCATTATTTTGTCCAATGTTTTTGGTGGCTTGAGCCAGTCGCACCCCAGTCCGCAAGGTAACGTTATCGGGACTGTGCATAGAAATATCGGGGCAATCACTGGCCATACTTAAATCTTGAATGTTATTCTGGCGCACAGGGGTGTGAGAATTGTCACCTTTAGGTAGTTTGCTGCGACATTCCACACATACCCAGGATTTTTTAAGCTCCGTTGAAAACTTGTTGTACATATCTGGATTGACATTGGCACAAAAAATATCAAAAATCTGCTTACATTTGGTGCACCTCATATATGCGCTGTCTTCACTGACTGTCGCATTGCAACCCGCACATAATGTTACCCTCGATGCCATAATGCCATAACCTCAATAATCAATTAATAATGGCTTCGGACTGTGTTAAATACCTGGGACTTTGGTTGGACAGATCATTGTTATGGAGAAAACATATAAATGAGATCAATGAGAAGGTTCTTAAATTTCTTAATTTGCTTAAAATCTAAGCTGGTGGAGGTTGGGGAATCCATCCAAAACATTTAAGATCCATTTATATATCTCTGATTAGGAGTAGATTGGACTATGGAAGTTATCTTTATGGCAACAGTGCAAAAACTAATCTGATAAAATTAGATAGGCTCCAAAATCAGGCACTGAGGACAATAGGTGGTTTCATAAGGAGCACACCCATTCACGCTATGGAGAGTGAACTAGGTATTCCACCGTTAGGTATGCGTCGACAATTTCTGGCTCATAAACTCTGTCTTAGAATGCAATCACTGGCCAATAATGTATCAATACAGTTAATAAATGACCTAAGGAATCTTTGTACAAATAGATTTTGGAGAACTAAAAATAAGCCGCTGCTGGTAGAAGCTTACAATGTAACTGAACCAAACACCATTGAAAGTTCCCATCCACTTGAAATGTACAGGTTGGACATCTGGGTAACCTATATTAATATAGAAAAAAATATAAAACTTGAGTTAGATAGCGTCCAGGGTTCAAAAAGATCCCATGAATTAAATAGTTTGAGAGGTAGCTTATTGGCAGAAATCAATACTAAATACAGTGGCTGGTACAAAATTTACACGGATGGTTCAAAATCGAACGGAAGGGGAGGCGCAGCGTTTTTCTGTCCTATTCAACAGATTAAAGCTATGTTTAATATATCGGCGAAGATAACTATAATGACCTTGGAACTAGTTGCGATCTATGAGGCAATCCTTTTCGCTTCAAGCATTAACGTTCGCAATGTTGTTGTCTTTTCCGACAGCAAAAGTGCTTTGCAACATATAGCTCGATGCGCCTCTGGGTACAGAGGTGTATCGATAGCTTATAAAATTCTTGTAAAGCTTCATGAGCTTAACTGTGATGGAGTGCACATGAGGCTACTGTGGATTCCATCGCATATTGGCATAAGTGGGAACGAAGAGGCTGACAGACTAGCAAAAGCAGCAGTTTCAGAAGGAAGACCATACGACATTCTCCCTACATATTCGGAAGTCCTTTATGAGTATAAACGCCTACATTGTGAGAACTGGAAAGAATATTTTAATTTAAGATCCAGGGATAAAGGAATATGGTATAAAACCATTCAATGTCAGCCTCTTACAATTCCATGGTTTATACACTCCAAGCTGAACAGATTGGGTATTGTAACACTGCTCCGGGTCCGATCCGGGCACGTTCCGACAAATAAATTTGGTTTCTTAATGAATAAAGTTAACTCCCCGAATTGTGACGTATGTGAAACGTTAGAAGATGTACACCATTTGCTGTCGGAGTGTGCCCGGAACGAAGATGAACGCCGAATACTGATTCGCTCCTTAGGTATAAATCGTTTAGACGTAGGAACCTTCCATGTCATCTTGGCTGAACCTCTGTCGGATGCAGCCAAGATGCTTTGTAACCTAGTTAAGTAATAAAATGTTAAGAGATAATATGTTAATTATATAGAATAAGGTTTATGATAGGACTGAAATGTCTATTTAAGATAAAAGCCCTTTAATTAAATAAAGAGAGAAAAAAAAAAAAAAAAAAAGGTACCTACGTAAAAAGCGTGCGACGAATTGATAACCTCCTTTTTTAAGTCGGTAAAACCATAAATAAGGAGAGCATTACAAGCTATCATACTATCAAAGTCCAAATCTGTCGGACTTACGAAAAAAGGAGTGATCTACAGAAGCATTTCTTTTATCCACACACAACTTTTCCAACAAAAGTAATGCAGCGTTACATTAAATCTTAAAACCAGTCATCATCATCGTAATCAGTGATTTTTAATGTCACCACTGCTGGGGCACTGGTCTTCCTTATGGATGGCTAAGGAGAACTGGCCATGACATGACCCACGACGCGGGCCCAATACGGATTGGCACCTTCAAGCTTCATTTGCGTAGATATCTCTTGAATGCACAGCGGGAGGTAGGAAACATGAATTTGGACAAATCTCACATTTAATAGTGGGTCTGAGGTATGCCAGTCTATTGCTGAGTACTGTTGTATATTTAGTTTATTTATCCGTTATTTTATATTCTTTTTAAATTTATTAGTTAACTCATTTACGTTTTTGGATCCTCTTTTTAACTACCTATTTATTGATTATCTTTGCCGTAGTATATATTTATATATATATATATTTTTATTATCGCATTGACGTCCACATGTCAATAAAACATTTTTTAAGGGATCCAGTTGAAAATCAGCGTCAGCCTTATCGCTGACTCAATGCTGAACAGAACTGGACACCCATTTGGTACTGACGTGGGACACAAAATTTCTTGTATTTTTATATCTTTAAATGTTTCTTGTTCTTGTACCGCATGTCTTTGTTATACCTAGGAGTAAAATATAATGTTAATTTGTAAATGTCCTGTGTTTGGTACCAAATAAAAAAGTTTGTATTTGTTTGTATTTTGTATTTGTATTGGTGGGTTTTAACGACTGCGAATGCAGCCGGGACCAACGGCTTAACGTGCCTTCCGAAGCACGGAGGAGCTCGAGATAGTAAATTATTGGTCACCTATCCCGTGACCGACCATTGCGAAAGCTGCTTAACCTCAACAATCGCAGTTCGAGCGCGCGAGCGAAACCAGTTGTATCCAGTAATAATACACATACTCCAGTATACTTAGTATGTATGTCAAGATGTTATGTCGCAGTGCGGCTATCCCAGGGTACTTCTGCAAACGGGAATTTGATATTTTTTATATCCGACTTCGTTATCAAGACCATTAGGGTCCGTTGACAGTTTTTACCGAAGAGGTATATTTTTTACTTCAACCAACAGACTGGATATTGCTTGTAATATCCAGACGAGCAGAAGGACTTATCATAGTTTTCGCGTTAGGGAAAAATATTTGAACTTCTTACAACTGTAAGCTGTCCACAATATTTTTGAAGGATTATATACCTTGACGACATAAATCCATTGTGGGGCTGGCAGAGCACCAAAAGTGCAGTTTGAGAGTGAAATCTATACTAATATTATAAAGAGGAAAGATTTGTATTTTTGTATGTAACGAATAAACTCAATAACTACTGGTTCGATTTTGACGAAATTTGGTATGGAGAATCCTTAGACCCCAAGTAGTAACATAGGCTATAAATGGTCCCAAAATTCCCACGGGAACAGGAACCACGCGGGTGAAACCGCGCCCGGCCTCTAGTGTTCAATAAACAAGCAAGGACGCCGATGCCACATTTGTATTGGTAAAAAAATAATTACAGGTTGCACCTCTTTTCCTTGTTCTGTGTTGCCACCTCATCTATACTTATCTATATATATAAAATTCAATGTCCTGACTGACTAATTGTCTGATAATCAACGCACAGCCCAAACCGTTGGGTCTAGTAACTCCAAATGTAGCACATAGGCTCCTTATAAAATTCGCTTATATTATAAACGCTAAAGAAAGACGACACTATCTGGCTGTTCATTTTCACGCGTAAGCCGCTGAATCGATTTTAGTGCTAACTATGGGTCTGATAAGAAGGCTCAAGGTCACCCAGCGTGCAATGGCGATGGCTATGCTCGAAGAGGGAAATGAGGAGATCCGTCATCGTGCCCTGTGAGAGATTTCACTTTAGTCACAAGGTGCTACAGATGTCAGCAGTACGGTCATGCAGCCAAAACGTGCCGGGAAGAGGTCAACACCTGTGACCACTGCGGCGATGTAGGTCACGCTATAAAAGAGTGTCCAAAGATAGAGGAGAGGCCAAAATGTGCAACATGCTTGCGCTTTAAGAAGCCCTGCGATCATAAAACGGGAGATGCCGGAGTGCCCTGCTAAGAAAATTGCAGATAGAAGATATATTAACACCGTAGATTATGTAGGCGCTTAAGAATACTTGTTATCTTTACTATTAATTGCTTATTTTGTATTATTTATTAATTACGTATGTCTTTAACTACTTTTATTTTCCGTTTTAGTTTATTTCTTTGTGTCCTAGGAATGTTTTAACACCTTATTATTAATAATTTTATTTTTATTATTTTACGTAATACTGTACGACCTAGTCTTATACACGGAAAATTAAAATATTTATAATATTTATATGTTGTTAAGTAAACAATAATGACGCGCGCTAAGTATGTCCGTGCGGTGTTAACACCGTACGAATAATTTTTATTGTATATGATTGTTTAGTTAAGTTTTTATATTAGTTCTTATTTGCCTGAAACACAGGGTATCCTAGTTCAGGCTCATTTATATTATTATTGTATTTATGAAATTATTAATAGGTTATAGTGATTATTTTTTTAGGCTTAAGGTTGAAAATCAAATACAAATAAACAAACTTATATTTTGTGATTATACGGAAACCAACCACTAAGGGGGTAAAAAGGGGTGAATAATGTTAAAACCAATATGGGGGTCGTTATTGAGAGGTGCTTATTGGATGATATCATTTATAATTTACAGGTATAATTTCATTTCAATAACGTTCATATTACAATATAAACATTAGTCATAACAACACTTACCTTGTTTTTTGTTATACTTTTTTTTTTTACATTAAATATGCTAACTCTTGGAATAATTCTGAATCGTTAGATTAAGAAGAGGCCTAAGATGGAGCGAGCTTGCCTAGAAAAAGCCTATTCACACGAGCTTTAAATATGCCAGGGTTGTAGGCACCCGGGAATACAGACGCAGGCAGGGAATTCCACTCCCTGGCTGTGCGCATAATAAAAGATGAGGAAAAGCGCTTCGTACGCAGACGATGTATATCAACCAGGCAGGGATGATAGCATGCAGTATATCTGGATTTCCGGTGCGAAAAAGGAGCTGGCGGTATGAGCTCATGCAGCCCATTAGCACACTCTCCGAAGTACAATCTGTAGGATACCGACAATAAAGCAACTCTTCGTCGATGAAGGATACTGCGGAGCCACCAGACCTGACTTCACCAGACTTTCATCCCCAATGAGTTTTCTGGCTCCATATAATCATCATCTTTATAATATAATTTAATATAACGCTCATTTTATATAAAAATGCTAGAAAACCCTGCGAACTTTGTACCGTCTCAGAATTATTAGATGTCGTATCTCTTAAACCTTAGAAGGGTTGCTAGGGTTCCACATCAGGTATAATTATGAGATCTTTAATTTTTGTTATCATCATCATATCAGCCGCACGACGCTTACAGCTTGCTGGGTATAATAAACATATTATTATAATAAAATAACCGCTTTCTCCACTTTATTTAGCTTATTTCCAACCCGCCTAGGCGTAGCAGAGATCACTTAAACTCTCCCAAGGATGCGGGCTCGAATCCCGTCAGGGCGACATGAGACTAAGTTGCTTTTTTCTAGTATATTTTCTTGTTTAATATTTATCACATAAAAATAGCATTGTAAAATGCAAAATTAAAAAGTTATAATGTCCCAGGGACATTGCTCTTGACGCAATCAACGAAATCGAGATATTGATTCCGGACGGCGGCGTTGCTTGATTTAATTTAGACCCGCGCTACAATCAATTTATTTATTTACGTATTATCGATTCCATCAAGTAACTTCCCTAATAGATGAGATTATTCAAAATCAAGTGTAACAATACAACGTTGTTGACATTATTATTAAGAGCATAACGTAGGCGCTATTGGCAAAGAGGGCGGATTATATTAAGCTAAAGGAGAGAATTGATTGACGTCATAACTCCAAATACAATCATGGCGTCACATGCGTAAGAACGCTTAGGGCGGGTGAACACTGGCCACCGGCGACAGGTTAGTTATATCGAATTGTCGCAGTGATTTGTGAAAGTTTTTGGGCTGCGACTGCAATTTACCCTAAACAAAGGTAGATAGATACATGTACTACTAAGTAAAAAGGATGGCGATAATCGATTCTACTAATGAACTATGTTTGAACCAGGACGCAAAAAGAGGGGTGTTATAAGTTTGATCTGTGTGTGTATCTGTCTGTCTGTCTATCTGGGGCAACGTTTTTATTATTTGAAAGCTGGTGCGATCGACATGGTTCTTAGCTATAGTTTATGAAGATCCGTTCAGCCGTTTGAAGATCATCAGCTCATGTCCTACTTTAATTTTCATTTTAATAACCTACATGAACGGCTAGCAGATCTTCATAAATTATAGTTAAAAACCATCTTGATTATATCAGCTTTCAAAAATTTATGCTGTTATTTGAATTTCAAATTCAAATAACAGCATCAAAATAATTGTTCCATCCGTTGGGAGGTACGTTGCCTCAAACAGTCACAGATTTATCAACTTTCACTGGACATGGACATTTACTATACTTCTACTTGACTGATCGAGTTGAAAGCTCTAAGCAAATCTGGCCCCTTAATTAAAATACCGTAGGCTTGACCTGATCAAGCGAGCAGCACGGTCTGCAGAGTACCCAACTCCTCGATGACTCGATGACCAGCACACAAATATTGTGTTTAGGCTCATTGAAACGGTCCTGGTGAGGGGATAGCCAGAAAATTGATGACTTTGACCTGAGTTTGGGCATCGGACAATTTGATATTAATAATAAAAATTGAAAATACCTGAAATAAAACTTAAATAAAATTAAAAACACTTAAAACAAAAAATACTCTTGAAAAGTTAAAAATATTATTTATTTACCCTAATTACTTATTTATTACGTTTATTCATTTTGACAGACGTCAAAATCGGGGACTTATATGTACCTATTTCTAGGCACTGCACGATACAATTTAACGCTTAGTAGCGGTCCCTCGACGTCTGTGAAAATCAATAAACGTAATAAATAAGTAATTAGGGTAAATATATAATATTAAATATGTCCTCTTATATTAAATATGTTTCAAGATTGTAGATTTGTGTTTGGCAACGACATGTTCCTTTGTAAATGTTGTTGCTTTTGTTAAAGCTGATAAGTTTCTTGCGGCCGTTCTTCTTATCAGTTAAAAGATGTCCTGAATGGCTGGTAGGAAAAAAAAATTGGACGATTCGAAAGCACTTATCTATAAGTCTATTTGAATAAAAATCTTTGACTTTGACTTTGATTTTAAACTTAATTTGCTCGTATTATTTTAATGAGATGGTGGATAAGACGAAAGGTCTTGGTAGTACTAACACGTGACTACAATGTAGTGTCTTCTCGAATTAGCGTGGTAGGTACGTCACGTGTGTGCTCTGCCTTAAGTTTGCATTTGTTGGATATCGTGCCATTGACACGATTCGAACTTTTTGAAGAGGGGTGAACTAAGGAAGGATTTGTCTAGAATGTGTCAGTTCTGGAAGGTTTTGGAATCTTGGGTAAAGGTGTATCAATATGTTTATCGAGTAAAGAGGTACCGAGACAATCAATCGCAATTGTCAATTCTACGTGATTGTCAATCGCATTTGACCGTTTACAAATCCGATTGAAGCTATTGTCGATGCACTACGTGATTAAATACGATTATTGGAAATTAACCGTTTCAAGCCATATGAACGCCAACACATTGAAGAATGCTTAATGAGGGTTTTTTTCTTAAATTTATTTCTTATATCTTGGCGTTGTACAATGGAAGCAAAAGAACGGAAAGTATCTTATCTTTGAATTGGGTACTATTGAGAACTTAAAATAAAATATACGCAACACATAACTTTTTAAGAATTATTATACTCTTATCTATGTATAAAAGGAAATTCCTTTTATTTCCTTTCCTTTTATTTGACGACCTGTTTGGCGAAGAAAAAAAGGGGTTCTGCGCCAGAGGTCCCGGGTTCAATCCCCGGACAAGACAAATATTTGTGTGCACGAACATGTCTATTTTGTCTTGGTCTGGTGTTTATTCTTTGTATATTATGTATGTAATTACAAAAATGTATATACCTAAGTATGTTTATCCGTTATCTAGTATCCGTAACACAAGTTCTTCGTGAAACTTAACGTGGGCTAGATAATTGGTGTGTTTGTATGAAATTATTTCTTTATTTTATTTATTATTTATAAAAGGAATAATACTTAAAAAATAAAAAATAAAATCAAACCTATAAACTGATATTTCGTGTAATGGAACGTAATTAAGCAGTGATGCCAGATGTGTGTAAGCGAGACAGTTTTATTCGTAAGAAAGAGAAAAAAAAAATGTTAAAATGGCCGAATCGTTTCTTTACTTTCAAAATTTTTAAATTGTAATAATCTTATTTGAACAATAACTTATTAGAGTTCAGTTCTTTAAATATAAATTAAGATTATTGGCGCGTTAGAAAATGTCTTATGTGGAGGAATTAAGATATTTGTTATAAAAAGTATTATTTCCTTTCACCTTACAGCGTCATCTATCGAGTTCTTAAGAACATTTTTTTTTAAGAAAATCTCTGATTACACATCGACCGCAATTGACAATGTTATCGCGGCAGTGCTAGCGCAGCAATACCGGTCCCTATTCATTATTATTATCTATGGGTTTATATGAGACTAGCGGTAGCTCGCGGTTCCACTCGCGTGGTTCCCGTTTCCATGGGAATATCGGGATAAAAAGTATCCTATGTTCATAATTAGGCTATCTACTATCTGTGTACTAAATTTCATCCAAATACGTTCAGTAGTTTCAGAGCCTATTTAATGCAAACAAACAAACAAACAATCAAATCTTTCCTCTCTAATTCCTTTAGGCTGTACGATAGGAACTTTGTTTCCTAGTCCACTTTTTATACATAAATAATACTTATATCGAAACGACTCAAGTTTACAATTTTATTTACTTCTCATTCAATTGTCTTAAGGTGGTACGACTTCCATACAAACAAACATTGCACATTAATTGGTTCATCATTCATTAATAATTCATAAATACATGTGCAACTAACTCGTTTCGTTATTTGTTTGCGCGAAATTATAAAAAAAAATGTACAAGTCACACACACACACATACGTAGAATTATTGAAATTATAAAATATTAGTATATTCGTGTTTTATGTATGAATGTAATTTTTTTTTATTATTTCACGCAAACAAATAACTGAAACGAGTTAGTTGCGCATGTATTCATGAATTATTAAGGTATGATGAACCAATAATTGTGTAATGTTTGTTTGTATAGAAGTCGTACCACCTTAAACAGGAATTGTTGACTGGCCTAATTTCTTAAAGCTGTGGAAAACTTTGTTTGTAAAGAGGCCCCAAAGGATCAATGGCAATTGTCAATGCGCTACGAAGGTATGATTCCGAGCATCGCAGCAAGCAACACTGCTGCCGCATCAATGCTGCCGACCTCGGAATGATATCTATGTCGTAGGATGATTTGATAAATAGAATGTTCGCAAAAATCCTAGGGATATTGCAAAAACACGGATAATTAGACAATATTGTTGACATTTCTCTATCTTACTGAAAAAGATAGGGTTTTTACAAAAATACAGGTTGTTTTAGTAACATTGGATATTCTCAACTTTGATTGGCTTAATTTTTACTTTCTTGCTAAACTCTTATTCTGATTGGTTCACAGAAAGTTTACTACACGTGAGAGAATCGATTGACATTTGAAACGTCAAGTCATCAACCAATCAGAGAAGATGTTGTTTTGGATGGTCCTATCAGCCAATCAGTGTTCTTATTTCATAATAGCAAGCGGTTCTTTTCGCACTCTTACTAAGGCAGCCCGTTTTTTTGCAAAAGCCTATCTTTTTTTTCAGTAGGATTGAGAAATTACAACACCATTGTCTAATTATCGATTTATCTAATTATCCTGCGACATCTATACTATAATATTATAAGACAGGTCCAAATTACTGTTGGAATAAGAAAATTACTTGATATCTACAGATGCACGTGTTTAAGAAGCTTGTAATGAAATAGTTAACTGGAGTCGTTGTTTCGAAAAGCGGGAAAGTCTTGTTTCTATTCAAGTTTTCAAGAAATTAGCAGCCGGTATAAAATAAATTGGCAGATTAGTCTGTCCCAAATGAAAGCCCGACTGTTCAAGAGATGGGCGAACAATTTGCAAACTAATACTTGACCAACCAATTGGTCAATTCTGCAAAATTTTTGTCAAAATCGCCTCTCAACGGTGTTTCAATAGTAGTATTTATTTACACTGTTGTATCAAGAACTGTGTAAAATGGGCAGGCGGGTTGGTGATCGCAGTATGGCCAAGTTTGTAGGAGACGCTGCTGCCCGTCTCCTGAAGGCTGAGTCCATGAGATGAGAGGGGATAGTGCTATTCTAAGCCGACACTACACAGCTAACATCGGACCATAACAAAGCTGCAAAACATTGCTGCTATGGCAACAGACTTAGATAAGATGGGTATCATCTTATCGGCGGACTTAAAACAAGTCCTAGCACCTACCAAACCGAATACAATATGTAGGTATCCCACAGAGAATCAAAACCGGGAATTATACTTAGATCTGTTACCGGTGGGTGTTACCACAAGACCACTGTTGTAACAAGAACTGTGTAAAATAGGACTACCATTGAAACACCATTGGAATACGATTGTGACTAAACATTTGCAGAATTGGGTCCCTGATAGAACCTTCGATTAGGACATACGTTTAGAAATTCATCAATTGTTTTCGAGATTCATGTAATCCCGTAATCGGCATATCTTGACCATGAGTGACCGAGGATTGTAATACTGAAGAATTAACGAAATATTATACTAACACAAAGACTGGAAGCAGATGGTGCAATAAAACGAGGAAATGAGACAGCGCATGTCATGTCGTCTCTCGCACTTACACTGTTTATGGGTGACGTCACAAGATGCGCGTTGTTAAAAAAAAACTTGTTTATTTGCTTTAACAATTTGAGGTGTCTTAAGCTAGTGATCAGCATCTCCATTTAAGCTAAACCAGCCTGTGTTAGGAGATACTGCTCTGCTGCGTGTTTGGAGACGTATGTTTATCGATATCAATGCGCATGAAGAGGAATATTTTAAATGGTATCGACATCGACAGCAGTCCACGTGCGCGTGCGCATCTCTATTACAAAAGTGATTTATGGCACCGTCTGCCACGAGGCTTTTGTTTCTAATATTAGTTTAGTTACGATTGTTATCAATTCTATTTACTTTCTAGTACCTCTAGTTACTATTTAACGCGGTCGCGGAAAAATTACCACAAAAAAATAAAGGAGACTTTTTCTAAGGTTTAACGCAAGGTAACCTACTCAAAGTTTTTGGCCCACGTACCTCTTTTTTAAGTTCCCACACGATAGCGTACCCAAATGGAAAAGAAAATCTACCTGTAGAAAAAAACAGTCTTATATTTCAACGAAAGTTAACAAAATACATTGAGTATCAAAAATATATCTAAGTATTAGCACAGAATACTAAATAGTACAATACTAGACTAGTAAATGATGGAATTCTGGTGCAACCCCGTTCTAAGATTTTTTATGGTGAAAGAACTTCAATGTATGTGGTACCTAAAATTTTCAATAAGTACATTCTAGTAAGACAGAGTCCGGTTACAAGTAAAAATATGTTAAAAAGTAGGTTAAAAAAATTTTTTTTGGACGTATAACTAAAATATTGTTGTCTTAACTGAAAAAATTAATACTTACTTAAATTATTAAACTGATAATTGTAACATACCACTTAATAAATAAATAAATAAAAAAAGTAGTATAGAATACTAATTACTGAGGTGGTAGAAGAAACAAGCGTTTCTTGTCGCAGATTGAGTCGTTTTCAGGAGTATTTTTGGTCAATTACAACTTGATTAAGATTTACGTAATGGCGGCTCATTACGTAACCCCCTACCGTCGAATGGCCAACCCCTACAGGAACGCGAACCCCGTGTCCAACACAGGATTGAACCTTAGGCGAGTCCCACATAACCGCCGCCGCCATCCATATATCCTAGTGGACCGTAAGGAGCCCGTGGCGCAGTGGTTCGCGCGCTCGGACTGCGATTGTTGAGGTTAAGCAATTTTCGCAATGGTCGGTCACGGGATGGGTGACCATAAATTTACTTTCTCGAGCTCCTCCGTGCTTCGGAAGGCACTTTAAGCCATTGGTCCCGGCTGCATTTGCAGTCGTTAAAACCCACCAATCCGCATTGGGCCCGCGTGGTGGGTCATGGCCCGTTCTCCTTATCCATCCATAAGGACTGCCAGTGCCCCAGCAGTAGGGACATTAAAAATGGCTGATGACGCAAGCGCACTTTGATAAACCCTGATTTAACCTTTCTGAGCTATGCCAAAATTCATCTTATTTGGTTCAGTGGTTAAGGCTTTAAAGGGTCACAGACCGATAGTCAGAGTAACTTTTACATTTTTTTATAATATTTGTATGGATAATGTCGCCTATATTTCTTACTATCTATAAAATAAAAAATATCTCTATTCAGATAGACTTGGTAAATAAGCCCTTTTGATTCGTCAAAGTGTTATTACCACCTATTCTATACAATACTAGCGGATCCTCGCGGTGTTTACCCGCGTGGTCCCCTTCCAGTAGGAATATCGGGATAAAATATTATAGCCTATGTCACTCGGGAGAAATGTAGCTTTCTAATGGTCTAAGAATTTTCTAAATCGGTTCAGTAGTTCCTGAGATTAGCGCGTTCAAACAAACAAACTCTTCAGCTTTATAATATTAGTATAGATGTATATATATATAAATAATTATATTTTTGTTTAAATTTTATAAATTTTATGTTATTTATGATGTTTTGAGTTGAGAGCGTGGCACTACTTGATCAGAATAAATAAAAATAAGTAATGTTCTCCAATTATTCTCATTAGGTATAGGAAAGTAATTATTATTATTTTTAATTTACTTTAAATACGCTTTGTGGTTAGAGCTTAAATATTTTCGTCTGAAATAAATTACTATTGACCTGTATGTACGTCACAACTTGCAGTACATCAACCTTGTAATGTTATAATGTACCTAAGTCCTTCCTTGCGAGTTGAAAATAGTTTACGGTTAGGATAACCATAAAATGTACTTTAATTTTAGTATTTTTTTTTGTGATGAATATTGATCTTACCCATGTGTTTAAGGTCCCTTTTCAATTTGACGACTCTGTATAAAATAAAACAGACAGGAGACCTTGTAACGAGAAGAACCAGCAAGAAACTCGTCTTGCCGGTTCTTCTCGTTACAAGGTCTCCCACCGTAGGGTTTGCGAACTGATGCGTAGCTTCTTTGACGTTCATAAGTGCTTGTAACAGCCTAGACTGAATAAATAATATTAAACTATTGAATTAATAATAATAATAATATAAATAAAAAAAAAAAATCATTTTATTTCAGACTATGTCCATACAGTTGATCATAATATTCGTGATAATAATAGTAATAAAACTAAATGAAATAATAAAAATGTCAAAATATCAATCAGATTCATATCAATTCAATTCATATTAAATAATCAATTACATTAAAAGAAAATAATATAATAAAATAAGATAAAAATAAAAATATAAATTTAAAATTTAGAATTCAATATATTTATCTAAGATATCGACCCCCTACAGATACACCGGGGATCAAAACATGTGCTCGCACCCAATGCCTCCACAATGGGGAATCAGGTTTGTCACTGAGTACCCTCAGGATGGTGTTGGAGCTCCCGCGCACCCTGCGTTGGAGAGAGGCGATACGGCGCCGTAGTATCGCATGGAATCCGTCCATGTGAGCGTGCGCAAACATCGCTGACGCGCTGCAGTAACGCGGAAGTCCCAACACCACCCTGAATGCATTATTGTATTGTACTCGGAGAGCGTTGATGGCCCGCTGGGTATAGCTGACCCACAGGTTGCACGTGTATAAGGTCTGACAGAAGGCTTTAAAAAGAGTGATTTTTACCTCTGGACTACATCGTGCGAATCTGCGGGCGACCATATTGCAGCGGACCGCCATCGCTCTCCTTTCCCTCTCTATGTCGCTATCATCTTTCAAATCCTCAGTGACAACATGGCCGAGGTATTTAAACTCCTTCACCCTACCGAGAGCGACCCCGTTCAGCAGCACTGGAGGCATATTCTCCGGCTTACGCCCCTTGGCTTGGAAAATCAGGAGGTCACTCTTTTTGACATTGTACAGGAGGCCGTGTGCAGTCGCGTATTCCTCACAAACTCTTATTAGCCTCCTAAGCCCAGCAATTGAAGGGCTTAGCAACACCATATCGTCTGCATAACTAATACTGTTGATAATTTGACCATCAATAGAGCAGCCGACACCTGTGTTGCTCAGCTCATCAATCAGGCGGTTCACATACAGGTTGAACAGTGAAGGAGACGTCAACCCCCCCTGCCTCACCCCACATTCCAACCTATACTCGTCAGATAGCTCACCAAGCCACTTGACCTGGTTAGTTTGGTGGCTGTACCAATATCTGAAGATATTGATATACTCACCCGGCGTGCCAGTACCAGCCAATTTCCGCCAAAGGATGTCATATCTAACCAAGTCAAATGCCCTAGAGAGGTCAAGGAAGGCGGCATAAACGGGCGTGTGCCTATCCGTATAGTATCTGACGGTCTGCTTCAGAGACATAATAGCGCTTTCAGTTGATAGTCCCGGAACAAAGCCGAACTGAGCGTCGTTGAGGTGAATATGTTTTTTAAGCTGTCTCTCAAGAAGACCGTCAAGCACCTTGGATGTGATGGTGGCTAATGAAATCGGGCGGTAGTTGTTCTTTTCAGAAATATCTCCCGTTTTGTTTTTAACTTTAGGCACTACCACCGTCTTCATAAGCTCGTTAGGTAAATAGCAGTGCCTGATACAAAGTGTGAAGAGCAATCCCAACAGCCTCGAGAGGTGCGGCCCTGCATATTGAAAGTGTTCGATGCTGAGGCCGTCGTGTCCGGGGGACTTGCCTCGAGTCATACCTTTTATAATTAGAGCGACTTGCTTCGCTGTGACTCGGTCCGGCACCCCCAACACCACGGCCTCCGCTTCCCTAGACTCGCTACCTTTCAATGGGGACTCCACCTGAAAGTGGCATTTAAACATATTTGATATGTCCTTCGGGTCATTTACTCCGTTCACACTCACCGGAACGCTAGGTTTAGAATTTAGTTTTTGTGTATGCTTCCAAAATCCCCGAAAGTCCTTATTTTTATGTTTCGTGGCCAAAATATTCATTTTAATTAATTCCTGATTGGTTTGACAAAATTTTAATTTCTCTTTGAATGCTTTCTTGGATTCGAGCATCTCAATGTATATGTTACCACTACTGGGCCGGTCGTACCATACCCAGGTTAAAAACTTTTGCCTAGCGTCACGGTGAGAGTCCCGGACATATTTGTTCCAACCCACAACAGTGCGACCACGCTTAGTTTTGCCCCCTCCCCCCGCAGGCCCTACAAAACTATCGACAGCGGCCTCCTGCAATGTCGTTATGATGGTGGAGTAAAGAGCATCAATAGCAGCTAAGTGAACAGGAGAGTTATTATTACACATACTATCACAACACTCATTAAATTCAAAAGGAAAGTCAATATTTTTAAGTTTGTCATTACATAATTTACAATAAGCTTGATTTTGATTTAAATCCCTGTCACCCCACATAACCATATTAATTTTAGCACGCGGCAGCTTAAAAGCTGGGCAGACCGACTGTATATTACACCGAATCTCAAGCGGCAAATGATCTGACCAGTAAACATCATAGTTCACCTTTACCGACAAAACCGACTTTAACGCCGCTTCAGTAACCAGGCAGTGGTCCAGCCAACTGCGGCTGCCGTGCGCGTCACTAACAAAGGTATAAGTATTAGAGTTTAACCCTAACATTTCAATATCTACACAAGTCCAATTTTGATCTTTACAATAATTATATAATTCATTTCCAAACAATTCCCCCGGATGAGCATTAAAATCCCCTATAAAAAAGACAGATTCTATATTACTATTTTCAACTATTGCGTCAACTTCACTTAAACACTGAATAAATTCTACTAAATTGTCAGAGGAGTCCGTAGGCATGTAAATAGAGAACACAAGAAACGTACGGCCCAACGCACATACCTGGATCGCAGCGATTCGGTCACTCACACACGGCACCACAGAAACACTATCAAACTTATTGTTCCTCCATAACAGCGCGACCCCGCCATACGGCCGGCCGCGCAGAATTCCACTCGATATGTCAACTGCCGATTTACCGTAAAATCCAAAGTCACTGCTGACTTTACTCAGTTCCGATATCTCATGCGGAAGTAGCCAGGTTTCTTGCAAAGCAATTATATCAGCATTGTCACTGAGACTTCGTATACAGTCTATGGATCTCTTGTAGGACTTGCAATTAAAACTAATAAAACTCACTTCATTGGGTGTATTAGCCATTCGTGTTTATATTATTGTTTATATTTTCTATTTCTCGGTTGCGGTTCCGGAAATCAATGAAACGACGGAACGTTATACCATCAGGCCATAAATTACAATCTAAAAACAAACCCAATTTATCTTTGGGTACAAACATTTTGTATGAATTGTATTCTCTGTGTTGTTTAGATTTCATTAAGTGCAATGTTACTTCAACGCCTGTTTTATTCTTAACATAAGATACTATGTCTTTTCCGTCAGTCTCTTTGTGCACGTTATTTATAAATAAAGCGATTTTACTCGAAATAGCAGCCTTAAATCTTCCACCAGCATGTATACAGGTACCTTTTTCACCCTCGAATTGATTCCTGTACCTTTTTCTTTGTATTGTTTTCCATTCTTCTTCCTTACTAAGCTGTTTATTCTGCGCATTATTAATAGGCGAGCGTCCGCGCAACAGCTGATCGTTCGGTACAGTTATATGAAACGCATTAGTCACCTTATCAGTTGTTGTGGCGTCTAGTGGCTGCACCGCGGTGTCTGTACTCGTCGGAACTATACTATGTGCCTCCGTGCGAACATCAGCTGTCACAGTCTTTGCAACAGGTAGCTCCGGCTGTGAGAGCGAGACGGATTGCGCGACCTGCGCTTGCACACGCTGCGAAACCGTCGTCGCCTCGTCAACAACTGTGGAATTTAATAAGTCCTGTTGACCGCTGATATTTAAAGTTTTCTGTGAAATATGCAACAACCCAATAGGTCCACTATCACAGTTGTACTCAAAGCTGTCCACTATGTGTTTTACACCTCGATTTTTGTTAACAAAATTATCAGATTGGAATTTTGTATGTACCGACGATTGTTGTAAATTATTAACTTCTTTTTTTAACCTCAAAAAGTTATCCATAGGCACATATGTTTCTTTAATTGTCTCAATCTCCTGCTTGAGCGTGATTAAATCCCTTAGCAGTCTGGTCGCATCCAGATGATCAAAGGTGACCGGGGGTAATTTTTGAAGGTCACGGGCGACAAAAATTGGCAGTTCTTCAGGTGGTGTCTCTTTAATTAGGGAGATTATATCTTCTAACTCACGCTGGGATTTCCCGTCCTTTTTACGGTTGGTCATCTTTTTCAATTTCACTGATGAAAATAACAGCTTTTTTGCTACACTGATATCATCGGGCTTGAAAGCTGTCACACACAATCTAATCATGGAATCCTCATCCATAACGTCTGCCTTGTTCTGAATAAATGACAGTAGTTCATTTATCACTACATTACAACTCGCGCACTTTAACATGTCAGAAGTCATGGTTTCACGATACAGCAAATTACAAACGTACGCTCGCAACGACGCGGCGCGCGTGACTGAATATACACACATCAAAAGTGTCTTGGGATCAAGTACCTACGTTTTAGAGTATCGCCGCTATCATAGAGGATATATTTTTATCTTTTTAGGATCGTTAATGATTATTTTTTCTAAACTTCACTGTATGAATAAAGAAATAATTAAAGTGCCAGTCTGAAATACTACACTTGGTAATATTATTTGGCAATGTATTTATCGTTAAAATAGTACTATTTATATGAAATTCATACGTACAAGTACCGTACGTTGGTTGACCTATAAAATAAGTTGTTAGACAATAACAGATTTTGAAGCTTTTATCATCTCTGTTTAAGTTTATGAGGGCAAGTCGTAAACATGACTGGGTTTATGGGCTCTCAGGCGACAGGGGAGCGTGGGCCTATTTGGGAAAATTGGCGTAAAGATCACCAGTTGCGTCAATTTGCTTTTGTGGATGGCTGTATGCAGCTTGTGGCTGTGAACCCTAATACTACTACTAATAATATAAATGTGAAAGTTTGGATGTTTGTTACTAGATCACGGGAAAACGGCTTAAGTAATGGATTTTGATGAAATTTGGTATACAGATACATGAATGCCTGGAGAGGAACAAAGAATACTTTTTATCCCGATATTTCGGGAACGAGAACGACGGGGGTGAAACCGCAGGCGGCAGCTAGTATTATATATGCGAAAGTTTGCGAGGTTGTTTGGACTACTGAACCGATGTGGATGAAATTTAGCACACAGATAGGAGATGGCCTGAAACATAGCCTAATTTGTATCCCGACTAATTGTAATTTTATTTCCACGGGAACGGGTACCACGCAGGTGAAACCGCGGCGCGCGACCGCGTAGTCTAGTATTTTAAGGGTTCCGTAGCCTAATGGCAAATAGCAACCCTTATAGATTCGTCATGTCTGTCTGTCTGTCCGTCCGTCTGGATGTCACAGCCACTTTATTCTGATTATTAAGATTACACATTTGAAACTTGGTCGGTAATATAATCCTAGGTGCCATGAAGTCCTCCCCCAGTATTGCCCTCCAAGTTGAGTGTTCCGACCCTCCTCTTGACCTTAGGCGTCAATACTTATCCGATAGATTTATTAGTAGAGATCTTCAATTTAAATCTCATCCCCTTTGCTCACGCCTCCAAAAATTATCCCGACTTATAGATAATGCACCTTATTTTGGCTTTACCTTACCAACAAGGACTGTTGATAGTTGCAGGAAGAAGACGTCCCTGTTCCATCCCATAGTGCAGTTCGACTCCCATTCTTTATTCCTTAATAATTTTGCCAATTTTCACCGACGCGTCCAGAACGGACCCACAACGTTGGAAACGATGGAGCAGCTGCCTAGATTCCAAAATATAGCATTATTCTTAACTTTAACATATCGGCATACGGACAATGAAATAGTGGATAAATGGGCCAAGGACGCTACAATCGCTGGTAACCCATCCCGCTTGCATTATTATTCTTCAGACACTTCTCATTTAGCAAAAACTTACCTGGAGTCAGAGTGGGAGCAGAGGTGGTCGCGGAATTCTAGAATGATAGGTCGACATTATCGTTCCCTACAGCCCAACATAACGAAAAAACCGTGGTTCTGGAAATTCCGGAACCTACCTAGGCAGGTTGTCTCAACCGTTTGTCGTCTTCGACTTAGTCATGTTACAACTCCTATATTCCTCACCAACCACATTTTGAATAACTCTACGTGTGAGTGCGGCTTGGAAGAGGGGTCCATGACCACATCATTTTTAATTTTCGTAAGCACCCATCATTATACGACCAGTTACCAGCTTACATACCTCGTCCCAATTATTTAAAATAGCATAATATTAAATTGTAAATTTTATTGTTATTTATTATATGTCTTCATGTACTTTTGTATCAATTTGTCTACAATTATTGTGCCGTATTGTAATGTTTCGTGTTTGTCCGTAGGCTTTATACTGTAAGAAAACTCAAAGAAGAAACAGATCCAAAACTGTACACCCAGTACCTATTACCGACCATATTTTATAAAAAAATCCGTGTATCTCTCGTTACGGGACATTGGCGAATTTTCTGTGAAAACGGAAGAAAGCCAAAACAAAAAAAAATACTTGTTCGTTAGATATATTCTGTGAACCGCTTTACGATTTTCACACAAAAATAATAAAAAATAAAAGATTAACCTGGGGGAGGGGAACTCCCCATAGATGGAACTGAAACGGAAAAAAATAATCATTACACCTATACGTCCTGTCTATAGGTAGGTCTTTAAAAATGACATTGAGGTTCCTAAAACGATATTTTCTCAAAGTCAACCGTTTCAAAGATGTACACTTTCAAAGTGGTAAAATGTGTGCCCCCCCATCGTTTAAAATAAGAAAGTGAAAAATCAAAAAAAAATGCTGTCGATCTTAATAAAAACTTTTAACGAACATTGGTTTAAACGAAATACATAGCAGTTTTAGAGATATAGCACATTTTCCGTAACTACAACTACAACTTTGTTATTTATACAAACACTATGAAAAACAAAGTTATTATTGCAGACGAAAAATGTACGTGGTATTTTGACTACGGAACCCTATACTGCGCGTGGCCTTTTTTTACTTAGAAGAAGGATACTCTTAGCCTTCATTATACCTGATATGAAGTAATTATTGAGAAGTTCGGTTCCACCTTCAATCAAGCCGCCTATTAAGGCCTCTGAGAGGAAACTACTGAGAAACTGGCTATCTTATCTCTTCTTAACTGCCGGAACATATCGTCTCAGCCACATAACACACACTGCTGGGTATAGGAGTCCCCCAAAAGGGGGGGTCTGCAATAATCGCCACGCTTGGCAGGCGGGTTGGCGATCGCAGTATGGCCAAGTTTGTACGAGACGCTGCTGCCCTTCTCCTGAAGGCTGAGGCCCTTAGTTGCCTTTTACGACACCCACGGGATGAGAGGGGGTAGTGCTATTCTAAGCCGACACTACACAGCTAACAACAGAACATAACAACGCTGCAAAACATTGCTGCTATGGCAACAGACTTAGATAAGATGGGTATCATCTTATCGGCGGACTTACAACAAGACCGCCTACTAAACCGAATACAATATGTAGGTACCCCACAGAGAATCAAACCCGGGAATTATACTTAGATCTGTTACCGGTGGGTGTTACCACAAGACCACAGAGGCGGATAGACAGATTTTCAATGTGTCGCCTACTCTGAAGGGCCTGGGTTCAAATCCCGGTATGATGAACACGAGCATCTTTACCCGAGTCAGGCTGTTTAAATATCAAAAATATACTTACCTATAAGTATCATATGTCCACTGCTGTACATAGGCCTCTCCTAGCTCATGCCTATTGTGGCGTTCATAGGAGGTTATTATATTAGCTACTGCTACCACGCTGGCCAGACGGGTTGGTAGAGGGTTTGTTTCAAGTTTTCCTTCTCTCGCACAGGTGTTCAATGCGTCGAGCCTCTTAGTCGACTCTTACGACATCCCAGGCATGTAAGGGAGTGGTGACACTTGTATTCTTAACTCGTCACCACACGGCACCAAGTATTATTTATTATGTGTATGTATTTTATCCAACACCAATCTTTCAGTGCTAACTTTGCGGCTAAGCTAATGGTGTGAGCAAATATTTATTAGGATTAGTTCGGTGTAATGCATAAATTCTCTAGTAAAATATTTATTTTTCGTGTAGCTGATCGTAATTAATCTCAATGAAACTTCTCATTGTTTTTTTATGAATTTCTCAGTCAACAAAGACAAAGAAAAAAGACAAAAGCGTTAGAAAAAGCTGTGAGCCCAATAAAGCCTCTTGTTAAGAAAAGAGAATATTTTTTTATTTAACCAGATTTAGAAAAAGGGGGAGGTTGTCAATTCGTAGGGTAACTACAAACTACATTTTGTTTATGTACATACACGGATTTCTAGACGCCAGCTGAAACGATTTAAAATATGTGTTATGAGTGTTACGGGATACTAGTGTAGGTAACGGATATAAATACATAATTATGCATACGTAAGAAGAAATATATATAAACGTCCATGACTCAGATACAAAAGCTCTTATTCATCATACAAACATTTGCCCCTACCGGGTTTCGAACCCAGGACCTCAGAGTAAGCGACATCTTGAAACTGGCGTACGTACCACTCTACCACGGAGATCGTCAAAAAAGGAAAATATCACCGTTTTCGTCAGCATTATACTTTTCGTTAGAATTCACTCCTAATAAGATAGTATCAACATTGAGAATATGAGTCTTAATAGGGCGCAACCCCTTATTTTCTAAGTCGACGTTTTAGTGATTTTTCGGAGGCGGTGATTGTTCTAAATCAGTCAGTTTCATACAAAGTAGCATTAATTATAGTAACAAATTGTTACTATAATTAATGCTACTTTGTATGAAAGTAACTGATTTAGAAGCACGGTATCCTAATGAAGTGCATGTAGGACGTATAATTTCGTTTTAATCATATTTTTTGGAATTAAAGTAAAAATTAACGTGACATTTTTAAAAAATACACGTCAGAATAACGTTTGAAGTTAGCAAACACAGATATTTGGCTTCAAAGTTATTTTAAAAAGCTTGTTTTGTGCATGTAGGACGCCGAATTTTGAAAATAATTTTATTTCATACTAAAATTACGAAAATTTATCTGATTTGACTATAATATATTAAAATTTATCGATGGATAGATGAGACCTTCTGTTTTAATATTTATTTACTGAATAAATATTAAAGTCTTGTTTATTACTTTAAGACAAGTTTCATAAAAAAAAATTCTCAGAGTAATTAATAATACATTTTTCAAAGTCGGTTTCAGAATTCATTCAAAATTTCAAAAGGCGCTTTTCCAAAGTACGGACGTGTCGCTTTAGTCTAGTGTCGCCATTGCTATGATTTTCCCGACATGTCAGGAAGTTTATTGTATTTCTGATAAAACAAATCCAAAAATCCATTGCTATGATTTTCCCGACATGTCAGGAAGTTTATTGTATTTCTGATAAAACAAATCCAAAAATTAAGTTTTATTTTTTTCCTTCCCTTCTTCGGTTGTTTCACGAACATGGCGCTCGCAGATAAAGCGAAAAGTTAAAAAATTTGCTATTTTTTAATTCTGCGCACTTAGGTTCAGAACCAAGAAAAATTATTTGTACCTACAATGTCTTATCGCAATCACTCTTTAATTAGAAACCGGGAGTTTTGTCAGAATTTTTTAAGTATGCCATGGTGTAATTTGAGAATGCAATGAAACAATTTCTGTAAGATAAACCATTTTACAACTTAAAGGAATATTTTAATAAACAAATTAATTACTTATAAGTAATTTTATTGCAATCGTTAATCTAATTTTATAATACCAAAAAAAAAATTGGCAATATAAAATTAGATTAACTGATTTAAGTATGTTTGATTTAATTTACTACTCAATAATTCACGAGTTCCTCGGAAGAGGTCATAATGTTCACTATATTTCTAATTTTCACTGTTGTAAATTTATAACATTATGTATGTGAATAAATGAATTATGATTATCCCTAGGCCCCCAATAAACATACTTTTTATAACACGACCGATACATCTTGGTAGTGTGGTAATTATTTGATCATACGTTTTTTTGGTGGTCATTTTCTTTTTTGTTGATATATTGGATAGGTTAATTTTAACCCATTTCAAGAAAAGAGGTATAGGAAATATCGATATTTGTGTTTTCATTAGTAACTCGTGCATTTGATTCCGAAAATCACCATTTGGTGAAGTGGCACGGATGATGAAGACCACAGAACAGAATTTTCTGTTCTGTGATGAAGACCACACATCACACACGTTCATTGGAACTGCTACTACGATTCGTCTCGCCTCGTCAGCCATTTTAATGTCCCCACTGCTTGAGGCACTGTCCTTCCTTATGGACAAATAAGAAGAATGGGCCAGAACCCGCCACTCGGGCTTAATGCGGATTGTGGGTTTGAAGACTGCAAATGCAGCCGGGTCCAACGGCTTAACGTGCCTTCCGAAGGACGGAAGAGTTCGAGAGTGTACATTTTTGGTCATCCATCCCGTAATCGAACATTGCGACCTCAAAAATCGCAGGCCGAGCGCGCGAACACTTGCGCCACATGAGCTCTTCTGTACGATTACTTCAAATAATATGCCCTAAGCAATTTATTTTCTTCACATATATACAAAAGGATACATAAAAAAAAAATAAAGTGGTTTGACTCTTTGTTGCACCGAGCCGCAACATTTTCAAAATTTTTCAAAATGTAAGTACATTTACGTAAATGGTTACAGACAGACGGACAGACACAGTTACTTTTACATATTAGTATGGATTTCTATCAAAATAATGCATAGTAAAAAATTTGGAAGTTAAAATATAATCAAAGTATCAACTTTATTTGTGCCCTTTACTTTAGTTTACGCATGCGCATTCACTTGAACTTTGGTTTCGCGTATTCAAAATTTTGACATGGAATAAACAGTCTTAATTAGCTTAGCTTACTATATTTACACGATGATAAGTGTTGAGAAAATATGAAAAACATTGAAAACACGACGAAGGCTTTGATTTACACTCGAGTTTAGCATATTTTTATACAATCATACCAATATCTAGCCGCAACGCAAGTTAAACTTCAATAGGAACTTGTGTTATGGATATTAGATACCACAGACATATTTATTTATTTATTTTATTTATTCATACATGCCTCAAAAGCTAACATACATACATCCAATACGCTTTTAAGATTAGATTATGTGGCAACGACTGTTACAAATAGCAGATTACGATATTATCTAACAATAAGAATAATAATCCTAAATATAACTACATCGAGATAGACGAAAAGAGCGCTTCAAACTGTTTAAGTATCTACGATGGTTCTACAAGGTCTCTATACGGTCTACCAGGTCTCCGGCCCCGTAGGGTTTGAGAACCGATGGCGTAGCTTCCTTGACGTTCATAAGTGCTTGTAACAGCCTAGGCTGAATAAATGATATTGACTTTGACTACGATGACGTCACGAGCGAGATTTAGTGATGTGGAAATGTTATTGACGAGCTCTTGCAATGCAAGACAGCACTGCATAATTAAACATTTTGTTTCTGGGTGACGCGCGTTTTCATTGCAAGCAATGGTCTCAAGCGGACTTACTAAGGTCGTAAAACTTTGACCGTGGATCAAACTTTTAACACGCAAGGTAGGTAAACTTTTAGCGTCTATCTCGATATAGGTGTGTGTTAGATACTAATGGATAAACATACTTTTAAACTTTTTTGTAAATACATACATAAAATACATATTACACACCCGGACCAAGACATGTTTATGCATGCACACAAATATTTGTCTAGTCCAGGAATCGAACCCGAGACCTCTGCGCAGAAGACAGGCATCTCAACCCCTGAGCCAAACAAGTCGTCCAATTTAATTCCGTTCTATATACGGTCCCGTATTCATTTACACTCCACACATTCGTTAAGGGTGTGAATCAAACTCGTAGATATTACGTCAAACTCTTAAACTGAACCTTATTCTTAATGCCATTAGAACTTATTTAGTTTGGCGCTTAGGTTTCTTATTAGGTCGAAGAATTTCATGTGATTCTAGTTCATTGAAGTTTAATATTGCTCTTGAGCAAATACTTGCCTTGTATTTGGCAAGACTCTTCAAAAAGAGGGTTCTTATTCAATAAATCCTCAAACAAAGACACGAATATCATTATTACAAAAAAACTTTTTATAAAAAAAAAATCAAACCGACTTCAAAAAGTAAAAAATAAAACTTTTGGAGTCGGTGCCAGCCAAGGCATTCTACATTGCACTTCTATTAACTATATATTTTTTGGCCTTAGCTAGCTAACACCGGCTCCAAAAGTTTATTTTTTTTAATTTTTGAAGTCGGTTTGTGTTTTTTTATAAAATGTTTTTATTTCAGATTTTTTAGTTACATCATGTGCTGTTACTTACACTAAAAATCAGTCCATACACAACAATGATGTCATCTAGCTAAACTACTTGCCAAAACGTGATTGATATTTTTCAGGATTATGAAAAAACTACTATCCAGATCTTCGTAAAAATTATATGGGACCACACATAAACCATTTTCTTTCAGGTAAAAAACTGGCAAAGTTAAACATACATAAAAAACCGTCGACTTGAGAACCTCCTCCTTGTTTTGAAGTCGGTTAAAAACGGGATTTTGTGATTTTGGCCATGTTTGTACCTATTTGTATTCGATTGCCTGCATGGGTTGCATGCACCATGATCAAGAACACGAAAAGTTTTTTATGATGTATGGCATTGCGTCATGCTCGTGAACGGGAAATAGATCTGCGGGGTTATTAATTAGCTAAAAATTTGCAATAATCGCGGAGTTATCGTGTGATCGACGAGGAACGTCAAAATAAAAACAGCATGACGTACGAGGGCTGATTGATAAGTTTCCGAAACGACAAAGAAAATCTTTAATAATCCATTTAAAATAAAATTATTTCTCAACCTATAGTATCCTTCTACCTCAATGCATTTAGTCCAGCACGTCTCTAATGCCGTTACACCAGTTTGATAAAATGTTTTCTCCAACCCCTCAACATACTCATCTACGGCAACAATGACTTAATAATTTGTTGAAAATCTCTGGCCTTACCCTTTCTTCTAGTTTGGGAATAAGTGGAAGTCGCATGGGGCGATCTGGGGAATATGGATGCAGTGGCAAATCCGAACCGCAATTCATTCAGGAGATTGGCGACTGCAACCATAGACGAGAATAGAGGCGCGTTCTTTCCATTGTTAATAAAATTCACGGCACAGAAAGTTCAAGGTCCTGTCATACAAATTCCATAATTTCGAATTTGGCGTTTTATTTTCGAAAAGATGCCAGAATATAATGTAATTATTTTTTTTGCGAATCTTTTTTTTTAAGTCGTTTCGGATACCTATCAATCAGTCCTCGTAGGTATGTGATCGCTGTTTGGCTAATCGCTCGTTGATAGTTTATATAGCGGGGCTTCTCACTCTCTCGCTCCTACCTAGCGAGAATGCGAGAGTGAGACGCCGCGTTGCTATGACGCTAGCGCTCAAAACAATTTGGTAGCAATAACAGGAACTAAATGAATGCACATTATGTTCGGTAGAGGTGCCAATAATAGTAAAGTTGCTATGGTTATACGTGACGTAAAGCAATTGTCGCACAATTTTTGCTATCGAATTGCTCTTGCAAAGATAGGTATAGTCCGCGCGAAAGTGGTGAACATTTATAGGTATACGACGTCCGACCATCATCCTTCCCAGGGCTAACAACACCCAGCCCGGAGGAAGAGCTAACAATGGCATCACCCTTCCCATACTCTTCCACCATCATCTCTACATAGGTGACCCTCGACGGAGCACATCGAAGCACCTTCAACATCGCAGCGCAACCATTACCCCTCATACCTTATCCAGCACCCGCAGTAAGTCACACAGAAACCAGCCCCAAGGTTCCACCGCAGCATCATTGACGACGCAACCTGGACCTTCGGCACCCTCGACAGCATTACCCCGACATGGACTTCGCGGTGGCCGATCATTTGACAAAATATTTGATAGAATCAGGCGTTACTTGGCGGAAATCCATATCTTAGTAGAAAACGAAAAATATGTCGCGTAATTCCGCAAGAAAAAATGCAGATGCAGCCCAGTGACACACCTTGCACCTTCACCGACTACTCTACACGTGTTTCGCCCACACACGGAGCATCCTCAGGAGTTGTTAGACCGTGCCAATCTCAGCACCGAGTGAGTAAAATGGCCCCAAACAACCGTATTTAATGCTTCCCACTCCCCCCTCCCCGCCCCCAGTGTGACGCATCGCGACAGAGAAAGTGAGACAGAGTAATAATTATTGAAAATGTTATAATAAATGTAAATTAAATGTAAAAGTATGATTTATATATGTGTTTTTTTTTTTTTTTTTTTTTTTTTTTTTTATGAATCCCTATCACTGTTTGTTTGTCTACAAATACGCAGAAGTGGGGAGGAAGAAACATTTATTTGATCGTTAAGTATGGCTCCATCAACATTATGTTTGATAATTTCTAATTGTTCCAACACGTTCAGTCGTAAACTTTTATTACAAGTATGTAAAACCTCGTAGGAATGCCCATCAGATAATTGGTGACCGGTATCTAATAAATGTTCCGCGAAATGAGATCGCTCTGGTCGGGCATTCCTATAGGCAGAAATATGTTCTTTATAACGTGTTTCAAAACAGCGCCCAGTTTGTCCCACGTATACGGAATTACACTCGTCACATGTTAACCTATATACACCTGACTTCCTGCCAACCTCTGTTTTTTCCTTACCATTGCATATGGCCCGTCGAACGGTGTTAGTGGTTCGAAATGCCACGTGAACGTCGTTGTTTCTTAAGATTTTTGATATTTTCTCTGAAATTTTCCCTACATAAATCATACTTGACCGATAAGTATGAACAACACGTTCACGCGGCACCGCATATAAAAGTTTAGCCATCTGTTTGTTAATTTTAGTCTTAACCAATTTATCTATCATCCGTCGATCATAACCATTTGCAACGGCAATATTATAAATGGTATTTAATTCTTTAATATAAGATTCATTTGACAAAGGCACCGTCAATAGACGATTAATATAAGAATGAAAAGCAGCTAGTTTGTGTTGCCAAGGGTGACAGGAAGCCGCGGGTATTACTACATCAGTATGTGTAGGCTTTCTATATATTTGGAAATTGTGACGACAATGTTCCCGTGTAATGGTTAAATCTAAGAAATTTATAGAATTATCGACTTCAACTTCTAGTTTAAATTTAATCTTTGGATGTAAATTATTTACAAATGAATAGAAAGACTCTAATTCTTGTCTAGTACCGGTCCAGCATATGAGTATATCATCAACATAACGATAATAATAAAGAATGTTATTATTACCTGTGAAATACCTATTCTCAAAATTGTCCATGAAGATCTCCGCCATCAGAGGTGATAACGGAGAACCCATGGCCAACCCCTCCTTCTGTTTGTAATACCCACCATTAAATTTGAAATAGTTTTGTTGCATGCAAATATTGGTTAAATGCACAATTTCGTTTGCCTCCCCTGGATGAATACGCCTTCTCTCTAGAATTTTTGAGAGTATTTTGAGAGTTTCTTGTTAGTAAACAAACTGTCAACATCCAGAGAAAGCAAAATAGAATTAGGAGGTAAAATAACATCCCTTATTTTGGCAATTAAATCTGCTGTATTTTGAATACTATATTTAGGATAAAATGATGACTTTTCTTTAATAATAAAAGTTTACGACTGAACGTGTTGGAACAATTAGAAATTATCAAACATAATGTTGATGGAGCCATACTTAACGATCAGATAAATGTTTCTTCCTCCCCACTTCTGCGTATTTGTAGACAAACAAACAGTGATAGGGCATCATAAAAAAAAAAAATAAAAAAAAAAAATAAAAAAAAAATAAATAAAAAAAAATAAAAAAAAAAACACATATATAAATCATACTTTTACATTTAATTTACATTTATTATAACATTTTCAATAATTATTACTCTGTCTCACTTTCTCTGTCGCGATGCGTCACACTGGGGGCGGGGAGGGGGGAGTGGGAAGCATTAAATACGGTTGTTTGGGGCCATTTTACTCACTCGGTGCTGAGATTGGCACGGTCTAACAACTCCTGAGGATGCTCCGTGTGTGGGCGAAACACGTGTAGAGTAGTCGGTGAAGGTGCAAGGTGTGTCACTGGGCTGCATCTGCATTTTTTCTTGCGGAATTACGCGACATATTTTTCGTTTTCTACTAAGATATGGATTTCCGCCAAGTAACGCCTGATTCTATCAAATACTTACAATCAGCAAGCGTAGCTGTACAGGCACGTTTTTACATCAAATTAACTAAACTCCATCGGGTGGCGTCTCAAAATGTATGGTTCAATCAACAATGCAAGCGATTCAATGTTATTCCAAATTATATTAATATCCATTCCAACACGACCAGTCCTGCGGCCGGTTTGGCCATACGTAAATCTCAAAAAGTCTGGTTAGATGCGGAATCTCGCCGTTGGTTCGCGATTAGAGACAATCTTAAATTACATATTAAAATTTTACATACAGAATTATCACACAATTTACATAGCGTTGAGTTCGACCTTTTAGACCAAAAGGCTAGAGATCTCGCATCACAGACTATTCATTATAAGTTTATTAATCAATCTCACAAATTACAAAGGTTAAGGGTTACACAACACGGTGGAAGTAATGTGGGTAGACATAGTAGAAATAACAATGGTAGGATTGGTGATGGACATTCCTTCTATCCCCGCGTAGAAAACTTAACAAATGTGCAATTTCCCCAAAGCGAGGTGTCGCTTTTGGAAAAAGGTCTCAAATATAACATAACCCCAAAATTGACTTCATCTTTGGTGGAGGGATTAGCTGTAGATTCAGAGGTGGCTATTGTTATTAATAAAAAGGATAATATGGTGAAGGGTGTGGTTACCAACGAATTAAATAAAATTCAACCTACTAACTGTGGGGGGCCCGAGTTGCGAACAGTGAGGTCGTTACAACAAAAAATAGATAATAATGATTTAATAGTGACAAAGGCTGATAAGGGCAATAGTATTGTTATATTAAATAAAGATGAATACATACATAAAGTTCAGGACATAATTCATAGCGACGACTTCATTCCTTTGCGCTCGGACCCGACGACACGGTACAACACGGAGGTCAAAAATAATATTAATCATTGTAAATTTCTTTTTCCAAACGATTATTCATCTCGGCTAATCACCCCGATGAATCCACAGGCCCCTGTGTTGTACGGTTTACCTAAAATACACAAAGACAATGTTCCCGTGCGCCCTGTGGTTTCATATATAGGATGTCCAGCATATGAGCTAGCAAAAAAGTTAAATGATATTATTAAAGAAAAGTCATCATTTTATCCTAAATATAGTATTCAAAATACAGCAGATTTAATTGCCAAAATAAGGGATGTTATTTTACCTCCTAATTCTATTTTGCTTTCTCTGGATGTTGACAGTTTGTTTACTAACAAGAAACTCTCAAAATACTCTCAAAAATTCTAGAGAGAAGGCGTATTCATCCAGGGGAGGCAAACGAAATTGTGCATTTAACCAATATTTGCATGCAACAAAACTATTTCAAATTTAATGGTGGGTATTACAAACAGAAGGAGGGGTTGGCCATGGGTTCTCCGTTATCACCTCTGATGGCGGAGATCTTCATGGACAATTTTGAGAATAGGTATTTCACAGGTAATAATAACATTCTTTATTATTATCGTTATGTTGATGATATACTCATATGCTGGACCGGTACTAGACAAGAATTAGAGTCTTTCTATTCATTTGTAAATAATTTACATCCAAAGATTAAATTTAAACTAGAAGTTGAAGTCGATAATTCTATAAATTTCTTAGATTTAACCATTACACGGGAACATTGTCGTCACAATTTCCAAATATATAGAAAGCCTACACATACTGATGTAGTAATACCCGCGGCTTCCTGTCACCCTTGGCAACACAAACTAGCTGCTTTTCATTCTTATATTAATCGTCTATTGACGGTGCCTTTGTCAAATGAATCTTATATTAAAGAATTAAATACCATTTATAATATTGCCGTTGCAAATGGTTATGATCGACGGATGATAGATAAATTGGTTAAGACTAAAATTAACAAACAGATGGCTAAACTTTTATATGCGGTGCCGCGTGAACGTGTTGTTCATACTTATCGGTCAAGTATGATTTATGTAGGGAAAATTTCAGAGAAAATATCAAAAATCTTAAGAAACAACGACGTTCACGTGGCATTTCGAACCACTAACACCGTTCGACGGGCCATATGCAATGGTAAGGAAAAAACAGAGGTTGGCAGGAAGTCAGGTGTATATAGGTTAACATGTGACGAGTGTAATTCCGTATACGTGGGACAAACTGGGCGCTGTTTTGAAACACGTTATAAAGAACATATTTCTGCCTATAGGAATGCCCGACCAGAGCGATCTCATTTCGCGGAACATTTATTAGATACCGGTCACCAATTATCTGATGGGCATTCCTACGAGGTTTTACATACTTGTAATAAAAGTTTACGACTGAACGTGTTGGAACAATTAGAAATTATCAAACATAATGTTGATGGAGCCATACTTAACGATCAAATAAATGTTTCTTCCTCCCCACTTCTGCGTATTTGTAGACAAACAAACAGTGATAGGGATTCATAAAAAAAAAAAAAAAAAAAAAAAAAAAAAAAAACACATATATAAATCATACTTTTACATTTAATTTACATTTATTATAACATTTTCAATAATTATTACTCTGTCTCACTTTCTCTGTCGCGATGCGTCACACTGGGGGCGGGGAGGGGGGAGTGTGAAGCATTAAATACGGTTGTTTGGGGCCATTTTACTCACTCGGTGCTGAGATTGGCACGGTCTAACAACTCCTGAGGATGCTCCGTGTGTGGGCGAAACACGTGTAGAGTAGTCGGTGAAGGTGCAAGGTGTGTCACTGGGCTGCATCTGCATTTTTTCTTGCGGAATTACGCGACATATTTTTCGTTTTCTACTAACATTTGACAAAAAACAAATGATAAATTTTCATTTGAAAAAATTATATTTGATAAATGTATTATGTTACAAACTATTGTTTAATAAACTACTTATTAGACAATATATATTTACTCACAAAAAAATATTATGCTAAAACATTAATTTACGAATTGATAATTTTTTAAAACATGTTAGTTGGCAAAACAACGTAAAGCATAAATAACATTTGACAAAATGCATTGCTTGGTAAATATTTTTTTTAACCAAAATCTATGTTAATCAACAACAATATTTCTTGGTTTGGTTTACTATTATTTAACAAAAAACGTAGGACAAAAGATCATTTTACAAACAACGTTAAGAACATTTTACGAACAGAAGAAGGTAGGTTAGGTAGTAAGCTATTAAGTACGGTACATTATTACTTTGGGTTCATGCATGGATTATTACAATATGTGTAGGGTCAACTGAAACAATGTTATTACACTATAATTGACTACCTCACGGATAATAACGTTAATTCGGTACTTCGCTTGTAATGGTTGTGACTTGTAATCTTATTTCATGTAACCTAAACTTGTGACATTTTGCATGCTAAATAAGCAAGATATGTTAAGCTACTTTTAACAATTATGATCATGTACCACCATGTCTTATGCAAATAAACCTATTCTATTCTATTCTATTCTATTCTAAATGGTTGGTTAGGTTAGGTTAGAACTGCGACCACAACGCCAGAACCGAATTCTTCTTATTTCGCTCAATTCAGGCCGTGTGTATAAAATTATTAAAATACTTAAGTTTCTATGGAATTAGTATTAATACAAAATTATTACTTGCCTATAAATAATCTAGGTATTACAATAAAATTATTATAAAATACCGCCTTTTGTACGGCTTCGTCTTGTAGTTATTTTTAAAAACGAATCATTTATCTTCTAACTTTATGTAAAATCACCAATTTGGCAAACGAATTATTTAGTCATGAGATTATTTTTAAAATAATATTTTAACAGTTTAATTATTTCTTAAGTAAAACATTTGCGAAACACGTATTATGTCAAATGATTGTTTTTAAAGTAATATGTTTGCGAAATGAAAGTTTGTTAAATGATAGTTTTTCAAACGTTGTTTGTAAAATGATCTTTTGTCATACGTTTTTTGTTAAACAATAGTAAACCGGACTTCGCAGCACACAACTGGAACATCAGTGGGCCCTCACTCCGGCGTGGCAGCTCCGCACACCAACAACTCGGACCCACCGTCACTCACCACGGTCCCGACTCACTGAGGACAGGTCCCGACTCACAGAGGACACAAATCTACCTGCAAAACCTGGCAACGTGCCTTCACTCCAATGTCCCGACCGACTGCGGACAGGCACCGACTCACCGTGGACACGGAGCAGCCTGTAGCACTGGCGACGCGCCTGATCACCGCAACGCCTCACCGCCCTGAGCTTAGATTAGAGTATCGACCTCCGGTCTCAGCGGCAGAGTGATGTGGCGGCACCTACCAACGGCGCACATAGCATAGCATATACAACTTTACTTCCTCAGATGTATTTCCCGTATTATTAAGAAGTACAACTTACAAGTGCTTTTTCACTGGCTAGGATTAATTAGTGTCTCAGTATCTCAGGAATTTCCTGTTTAATTTGCAAATATGTCTGCGTGGAACCCTAAGGGCAAGCAAACAATTACGCAACGCTTCGCTGTGCGCAGTCGTCGATTAGAGCGACAAGAGTTACTGTGTTCCGTTTAGGCTAATCCCGTTGAGACGAGCGTTAGCGTTTGGTTGGATATGTCGCAGGATAATTAGACGAATCGATTGTTTTTGCGAAAACTCTAGGGATGTTGCGAAAACACGTTTTTTTTAATGTGCAACGGGAAAATTTTTAGCCTCATCATACCTAATGTTAAAAATAAAAAAAAAATCAATATCATTTATTCAGTCTAGGCTGTTACAAGCACTTATGAACGTCAAAGAGCTACGCCATCGGTTCACAAACCCTACAGCGGGAGACCTTGTAACGAGAAGAACCGGCAAGAAACTCGTCAAGGGCTATTTTTTTCTCCCTGTTTTATTTCATACAGAGTCGTCAAATTGAAAAGTGAGCTTAACATATCAGTAAGGTCAATTTCCATCACAAAAGAAAATACTAATTATAATATTACATTTTATGGTTATCCTAACCGTAAACAATTTTCAACTCGTAAGGAAGGACTTACATTTAACATTTCTCGCATTACAAGGTTACTGTAGGTACTGCAAGTTGTGACGTACATACAGGTCGATAGCAATTTATTTTAGATGAAAATATTTAATCTCTAAGCACAACGTTAAGACAAGCAGACTGAAGTAGACCCATTTCCGCTGGCGGCACCCGTTCACGAGCATGACGCATGAACCAGCCATCGCTTCGCTCAACCATATTTTAGGGAACGAAACGACCCACCTCACACGACACCGCCGAAGAAACGTTTGAGTGAGCATGACGTACTTCAGGTACTTATGTTAAAGTGTATAAATATAAAAAATACAATGGCAAAAACAAAAAAAAGAAAGATAAAAGTGCATTAATATAAGACGCAACTTACAATGTTACTGGAAGACTCATCAGCTGGGTCATAATCATAAAGCGTATTTAAAGTAAATTGAAAAAAATAATAATAATGGCTTTCATATACTTAATTACAATAATTGGAGAACATTACTTATTTTTATTTATTCTGATCAAGCAGTGCCACGTTCTCAATTCAAAACATCATAAATAACATAGAATTTATAAAATTGAAACAAAAATATAAATATCTCAACACATTTTAACACAATCAGACAAGAACAGACCCATCCCACTGGCAGCACCCGTTCACGAGCATGACGCATGAACCAGCCATCGCTTCGCTCAACCATATTTTAGGGAACGTAGCGACCCGCCTCACACGACACCACCGTAGAAATGTTTAAAGAGAGCATGACATACTCAAGCTACCTGCGTTAAAAGTTTAATCTAATACTATACTAAACAAATTAATGACACGGCTACAACTTCAAAAAAATAAAACAAAACATTTATGACCAAGCTGTTTTGTCATTCAAATAATCCTTCATAGTATAATATCCTTTCTTTAGTAGACAATCTTTTACATGAATCTTAAACTTTTCAAAAGGCAAATCCAAAATACATTGTGGAATTTTATTGAAAAAATTTACACCTAGACCCAAGAAAGATCCGTGAACCTTTTTTAGCCTGTATCGAGGCATTACAAGTTTATTTTTATTTCTCGTATTAACATTGTGCACATCACTATGTTTGATATATTCTGATAGATTGCGACGAACAAAAATTATACAGTTCAAAATAAATTGATATGCAGCTGTTAATATACCTATCTCTTTGAACTTATCCCTAAGAGATGTTTTAGACCCTAGCTGATAAATGGCTCTTATTGCTCGTTTTTGTAAAATGAATATAGTGTTTATATCAGCTGCTGTCCCCCACAAAAGAATACCATAAGACATGATGCTATGGAAATAACTAAAATATACAATCCTAGCAGTTTCAACATCTGTTAACTGTCTAATTTTTCTAATAGCATATGCAGCCGAGCCAAGTCTACCAGCTAATGCCGCGATATGTGGGGCCCATTGGATTTTAGTGTCTAGAGTTACACCCAAGAAAACAGTTGAATCGACTAAATCAATTTTTTCTTTATTAATTTCAACATCTATTGGCAGGACTTTTACATTAGGCAAAGAAAATTGGATACATTTGGTTTTACTTGCATTAAGTTGTAAGTTATTTGCATCAAACCAAGTAAGAATTTGAGAGAGTGCCATGTTTACATCGTCATAATGAGTTTGATTTCTGTCAATGTTAAAAAAAAAGGGAAGTATCATCCGCAAACAAGACAATCTCACAAAATTTCTCTGCGAAGAATGGTAAATCATTTATGTAAATTAAAAATAGGAACGGACCTAAGATAGAGCCTTGAGGCACGCCCATCTTTACAAGACAGCCGGACGATTTTACGCCATTAATATCAACGGTTTGTGTCCTCGAACTGAGATACGACAGTAACAACTTCTCAGCATTGTCCTTTACACCGTAGTGGTTAAGCTTCAACAGCAGCGTCTGATGATCTACGCAATCGAAAGCTTTGGATAAGTCACAAAAAATGCCTAGAGCATTCTGCGACCCCTCCCAGGCCTTAAAGACGTGCTTTAATAGCGCGACCCCAGCATCAGTTGTAGACCGACCCTTTGTAAAACCAAATTGTTTATTATGCAAGAGATGATTCATATTAAAGTGCGTTAATAACTGTTCGAGTATTATTTTTTCAAATATTTTACTTAAGACGGGTAATATTGAAATTGGTCTATAATTACTAGGGTCTTCTTTATCTCCAGATTTAAATAATGGTATTACTTTACTTAATTTCATAAGATCAGGAAAAATTCCTTGATCAATACACAGATTAAAAATGTCAGCAAGATAAGGAGCAATAGTATAAACAATTTCTTTGACTATATTTACAGATAAGCCCCACAAGTCTGTAGAATTTTTCATTTTTAGTGATTTAAAAACTTTTACAATGTCTATAGCATCGTTTTCTTTAAAAGTAAACAATGACCCGCATTCCGTTACGTTCCCTTTAAGCATAGAGAGTGACGCTGCTGGTGAAGAATCCAAATTCGAAGTAGTTTCTAAAGGAATATTCACAAAAAAGTTGTCAAAAATGTTAGCGATTTCTTTGTCCGACTTTACTATTGTATTATTGACTTTAAGCGCCAAACTACGGTCACGTGGTTTATATTTACCAGTTTCACGATTAATGACTTCCCAGGTCGTTTTAATTTTGTTTTGGGCTTGTTTTATTTTTGCTTTTATGAATTTAGACCTTGCAACAGAACATATATTTTTGAACGTCTTAGAATATTGTTTCACATATTCTAGGAACTCTGGGCTATGGTTAGTTTCTCTTAATTTATAAAGTTCATACAGTCTATTTCTACTTTTATAAATATCTGTCGTAGCCCAGTCACAGAACTTTAACTTTTGAGTACATTTAATAGTCTTAGGTTTAAAGCAATTTTTAAAAAGTTAAGTATTGATAAGGCTGAAGATGGAAGCGAGCCTCTCCCGGAATCCTCAATCACTGAGGAACTGGTTATCTAATTATATATTAAAATATTGTTGTTATGGCGTCAGACTTAGATAAGATGGTGGTAGCTAGCCAGGCGGACTTACAACAAGTCCTACCACCAACCAAACCGAATGCAATATGTACCCCCGCTGGGAATTGAACCCGGGACCCGTGGGTCTGATACCGGTGGATGTACCACTAGACCACAGAGGCGGTTAAATTAGACAAAGGTGACGACATTTCTCAATCTTACTGATAAAAGATAGGGATTTTGCGAAAAGACTGGTTGCGTTAGTAAAATTGGATATTCTTAACGCTGATTGGCTTAATTTTTACTTGCTTGATATTTCGTACTATTATCAAAAAGTAGCAGTGTAGCACGCGACGAGATTTTTAAATTAAGCCCTTAGTAGTGGTTGTGTTTACATGATTGATTATACATTTAAACAATTTTCGTGAATCTTCAGTACCGTGGCCGAGGCCTTAGTCCTCACATTAGGGCCATTTATTTAAGGCCATTTGTCTAGCCGCTGTTGACTCGACACATCACAATTCATTTGTGACTGAAACTTTGTACCTTTTTGTTGCTGGTTATTTTGGCTGGTTTGTAAACATCTTATATTTTATATTTTACAATCGAAAATAATTTTTATCCGAGTAACTTAAGAATTCACTTTACTATCTATTTAAGGTGTCATAAATCATTCAGGTGACTTTAAATTATTTTTGTAAGCCAGAACACATCTTAAAGAACTTATCAACCGTAAGGATCTCATTGGATGATTATTATTTGAAAAAACATTGAGTAACAGATTTGCATACATAATTTTGCTTTAATAGCAGTGAATTAGAGACTTAAAATATGCTTGGATTATCAACTCGATTTTTTCTATATTTTTTTACACGCCTGCGTAAAAAGGAGTGTAGAGTGTAGGTACTGTGTTTGGATTTATGTGAATTTCTATATTCCATTATAATTTCTAACAGTTTTTGGAATATAATTGGTTATCGTTTTTAGAATCCTTACATCGTCAGCCCGATTGACATTAATATTCTATTATATAATTCAATATGGCGATGACGGTACGACGTCATATTCAAATATGAGAAATTTTATACAATACAATACAATAACTCTGTACGGTGAACCGCACATTGAACCTAATTATTGCAACATTTGTAATTTGCAAACTTGCACTTTATTTTCACGCGCCTTTAACATGCATTTAATTTATATCACAATAAATCAGTTCTATTACGGTTTGCACTCGACACGGTTGTATCATTTTGAACTCCTTTATATAATTTCCTATCAGCATCCTTATATCATATCAATATCAGAGCATATCATACATATCATCTAAAGTGTGTAGGATAACCCCTACATATTTTTGGTCCTTCGAGCCTTTTTATCAGCATCCTAACTATTAAAATTTATAGTCCTTATACAAAAATAATATATATATATATATATATACAATCATTATAAATACGTATATTTTTTTTGTCAAAGCATTGTTATATTGTATAATCATTTTAAATATCATTCTTTTATTATTTATTTTTACCTATCACCCGTCCTTTTCGACACTAAGCACGCACGCGGATTTGTGTCGAATAGGGAATTTCATTTGTCGAGTGTATTGCGCAATTATAAAATCTAAGTTTTCAATATCAGTGAAAGTTATCAATATTTAAAAACAAGTTTAATATCAGTGAAATCAGTTATTATTATCAGTGACTTTTTCTTATAAAACAAAAACTGTGATCTAGTTAATCAGTGACTAAGTGGAAACTGTGTTTTTTCTTGGATTTGCCTTTTGCCTGTGCGCCCCAAGGCTGCACGGCAGAGACAACATCACTACCCATCAGTATCAGCAATCATCGTGAGCAGAAAAATCGTAACTGTATTACGATATCCAGTACCAGAACATCAGCAGCTATCAGTAAGCTTGTTCCATTTTTTATTAACTCATTAAGATGAAAGCTGTAATGAACCGCCAAGCAGAACTTTTGGACGGCATCAAGCAAGTTAAGTCGAACTTTAGCAAGGACTCCGACAGCAGAAAGACACCTGACTACATCAAGAGACGCATAGACACGCTAGAGAACCTCTGGGGAGAGTTTGATCAGAACCATAGCCAACTTTTAGAGAGTGATTATTCGAAAGATGAGGAATATTTTAAAGAAAACGTTTATGAGAAGACTTTGAAGATATTTCGGGATACTCATCAGGTACTACTTGCATACCGACAACCCTCTTCCGCCGAACCTAAAATAATACCAAGAAACAATCCGCTACAAGATTTGCTATCTAAGCAGAAAACTAACTTCCGAGCATTTAAGCGATCACTGAGCGGAATAAACCTTGACCTATTAACCGAAAAATGGGAAATCGAGGATGAGCTGCGTAATCTTCAATCAAAATGGAATGCGATTGATGTCCTGCATTTAGACATCGACAACATCACCCAAGGATGCAACGGTGATTATGACATCGAGTTAAGTGAACATGAGAAGCTGTTCAAGGACATCAAGCGAAAATTAAATCAGAAATTATCATCTACGAGCCACCTTCAGCAATCTACTCCACGCTTAGAAATTCCAATTTTCGCTGGTAGCTATGTTCAATGGCCCACATTTTTCGATTTATATTCGGCTGCTATCCACAACAATAATATGCTGACAAAATCACAAAAAATGCAGCACCTAAAGGGAAAGGTAAAGGGAGAAGCGGAAAGGCTTATTCAGCATTTACATATTTCGGAGGAAAATTATGATACTGCTTGGGAAATACTTGTGCATCGATATAATAACCCTCAGCTTATTTTCACAAAGCATATAGAAATCCTGCTCAATCAGCCAAATGTACAGCGCCAGACAGCATCAGAAATCAAGCGGTTGCATGACGTCACTGCAGAATGCATTCATGCCATCCACAACCTGGGAGTAGACACCAATTCGTGGGATCCTCTCATCGTACATTTGGTATCAAAAAAGCTTGACTCAGAAACTTTTAGTGAGTATAAGGAGGCTCGTGAGTCACCAAGGGAGCTTCCAACTTTAACAGAGTTTATGAATTTTATTGAAGGAAAGTTCATTGCTCTCGAACCTGTCACTAGAAAAGAAACACCGAAGCCCGTTCAAAATCAGCATAACAGAAACAAGTTTTATCAAAATCAAGAAAATACTTTCAAGAGAAGTACTTTCTACCCTAATCAGCAGAAACAATTATCGTCATATCATAAAAAATTTGGGGCTCAAAATTATCAGTCAAATGCAGCATACACGCGCCGCTGTCCACTTTGTAACCAGGGACATGATTTATTTCAATGTGACAATTTCAATTCAATGACCCCGGACGCTAAAATAAATACAATTACAAAACTGAAAATATGCAAAAATTGTTTATATCATCATTTTAATAATGTTTGCATTTCGCTCAAACGATGCAAACATTGCAACGGTAAGCATAATACGAAACTTCATGACGCTTTTTCGCAATCACCGACGGAAACGGCGACGAGTTCGAAGACCGCTATAAAATCAACAGCTGTAAATGTCAAATCAGCGAATACGTCACAAAAACAATTTACTGCTAATCACGTAGCGCAAAATGATGAAGAAGTTTTACTAACGACTATCTTAGTTCAGATAAAATCCAGCGATGGTCGTTATATTACTTTACGTGCATTATTAGATCAGGGATCACAGATATCATTAATTACAGAGAGAGCAGCACAAATGTTACAACTACCTAGAAATAAGTACCATGCTTCAATTTCGGGCATCGGACACGACTCAAAGCAAAGTAAAGGAGTAGTTTTATTAGAATGCAAATCAATTCATAATGACTACGACTTTTATACGCAGGCGTTAGTTATATCGTCTCTTATCAAAAACCTACCTAACATATCATTTAATAAACAATCATGGCAACATCTTCAAAACATTAATTTAGCAGACCCAGAATACAACCTTTCAAAACCCATTGACCTTTTATTAGATGCAAGTGTGTATTCTGAGATCATAATGAACGGCCTTATCAAGGGAGAGTCCCATGCACCCATTGCACAACAGACCAGGTTAGGCTGGATACTATCAGGAAACATTCGTACTTTTCACTGCAATGTGGTCGTAAAGGAATTATCAGATTTATCAAGATATTGGGAAGTCGAAGATATCAGTAGTGGAACATCAGAGTTATCAAATGATGATCAGTATTGTGAAGATTTTTATAAGTCTACTACGGTTCGTTTAGATAATGGTAGATACCAAGTTAGTTTGCCTATGAAAAAAGACTATGAAAATCAGTTGGGTAGCTCGAAACCAAAAGCGTTTGCACAATTTAAGCAGCTGGAACGTAAGATGTCAGGCAAACCAAATTTTGCAGCAAGCTACAAATCTTTCATGCAGGAATACAAAGAATTAGGTCACATGCGTCCAGCATCAATCACAAATGAGATAACGTACTATCTTCCACATCACGGCGTTGAAAAACCAGACTCCACCACAACGAAGCTTCGCGTTGTGTTTAATGCATCATCTAAGACAAGCTCTGGAAAAAGCCTAAATGATCTGATGCATGGCGGCCCCAATCTGCAACAAGACCTACAGACACTGATATTGAAGTGGCGACAGTATAATTACGTATTTACAGCTGACATCGAAAAAGCATTCCGCACCTTATTTATCAACGAATCACATCAAAATCTACAACGGATTCTGTGGCGAGAATCGCCAAATTCACAAATACAAGAGTACTGTCTCACTACCGTAACATACGGAATCAAGGCCGCTCCGTATCTGACCATGCGAACCCTAAAACAGTTGGCTATAGACGATGGTGAAAAATACCCATTAGCCGCTGCCGAACTGCAAACATCATTTTATATGGATGACTTGTTATCAGGGCATAATTGCGAATCATCAGCAAAACAATTAATAACACAGCTTATTGATATTCTCAAAGGAGCAGGTATGAATCTGAGAAAATGGTCCAGTAATCAATCTTCAATCTTATCATGCTTATCAGACGATCAATTAAATTCTACATTTGAGTTTAAATGCAAGGAATCGAGAAAAACTCTTGGCCTACAATGGAACCCTGTTGATGACGTTTTTTCCTTTCATAATAAACTATGTACTGAAATAACAACAAAGCAAACTAAACGTCAAGTTTTGGCCGAAATATCACAGGTTTTTGACCCGTTAGGCTGGTTATCGCCAATTACTATCAAATCAAAACTGTTTTTCCAAAATCTATGGAAGGAAGAAATATCATGGGACGATGAATTATCAGAAAACTATAAAAAAGAATGGTATCAGATAAGACAAGACTTATGTAATATTAATCAATTTAAAATACCACGACAAGTAGGTAATACAGAAAATTCATTTATCATTCACGGTTTCGCTGACGCTTCCGAAAGAGCATACGCCTGTACGGTTTACGTTGTATCAAAACATAAGGGCGAGCACACATCTAAATGGTTACTAAATTTCAAACCTGAAAACATGGGTAAAATTGATTATGAGACCCCAAAAATAGAATTGAAATCAGCACATGTAAACGTTGCCTTACTACCAAATGAATCAGAATTATTTATTAGTACATTTTTAAATAAGTATAGCTCTCTCACTCACGCTACAAGAGTACTAGCATGGGTGTTACGTTACGTTGGTCGCGTGCGGAACGATAGTAACGTGACTCCCGCAAAAACACTGACCGTCTCAGAAATAAATAATGCATTCAATTTTATTAAAAAGATAGTACAAAAACAAGACTTTGAGAAGGAATTGAATGATATCAGAAAATTAGGTCATGTTGGAAAAAATAGTAGCATATTGAATCTGAATCCTTACATTGATATCAATGGAATTTTAAGGGTTGGTGGCCGACTTAGTAACTCAAATATCAGTAGCAGTGCGAAACATCCTGTAATTTTATCAAGTAAAAATCAGCTGATCCGATTAATCATCAGTAAAGCACATCAAGCAACATTACACGGAGGTCCTAAACTCACATTATCAGTAATCAGAGAACAGTTTTGGATTATCAGCGGCTTGAGAACAGTAAAAAATCAGTTAAGAAACTGTGTTACATGCCGCAGATTTAGTAAAGAAAGCAAACATCAAATTATGGCAGACCTCCCGGAGCCAAGAGTAAACCGTAACAAGGCGTGGACTTCACCGGTCACGTCGTACTGAAGGCTAACAAAGGACGAGGTATTAAAACTCTGAAAGGATACATAGCAGTTTTTGTTTGCTTAACCACCACAGCTATCCATCTAGAGCTTGTATCCGACTTGAGCACGCAGGGATTCCTAGCAGCGTTTAGAAGATTTATCAGCCGTCGAGGAACACCGCGGCATGTCTATAGTGATAACGGAACTAACTTCGTTGGAGCTAATAAGGTTCTAAAAGCAGAATATAAACAAATCATCAGCAGTATGGACACACAGTTTTTTGATAAAATCCAGGACATGGATATCGATTGGCATTACAACGCTCCTGCTTGGCCAAACGCTGGGGGACTGTGGGAAGCAGCAGTAAAGAGCACAAAACATCATTTAGTACGCGTGATTGGTCAACAAAAACTTACCTTCGAGGAATTCAGCACTCTTCTTCACCAAGTTGAGGCGTGTCTGAACTCGAGACCTCTCTGCGCCATCACTGAAAACGCGGAAGATGAAATTCTGACACCGGGTCACTTCTTGATTGGTTCACCTCTACTATCACGCCCACAAACTGAATCTGAAAATATTAGCATCTCACAGCGCTGGAGCCTTGTTCAAAATATGAATAAGCAATTTTGGAAAGCATGGTCTCGAGAGTATCTTCAGCAGCTACAAACACGATCAAAGTGGACGACTCCGACTCCAAACCTGAAAAAAGATGACATCGTATTAATCAAGGAGGAGAACTTACCACCTGGGAAATGGGCGCTGGCCAGGGTGTCCGAGCTGCACCCCGGTAAAGATGGTTACGTAAGAGTAGTATCTCTGAAAACTAAAAACAATAATATAAAAAGACCAATAAACAAATTAGTGTTGCTGCCAGTACAAAATGATAATACATTACTAAACAAAGAAGCACAGTCATCGGATCGAGTTCGCCGCAATCAAAACAAAGGACATTTTAAAACAAACTTTTTACATAAAATATTTTATACATTATTGTTATTTACATGCATCATGCCTAGTTATCAATCAGTTACATCAAGTTCGTATAATATAACATCGCTTCCAGAAAATCAAACATTATTTTTCGACAAAACATCAGATTTAAAGTATATAAGAGATGACTGGAAATTAATCATTTATTATAACATGACGACCTATTGGAAAGGAATAGCAGATATACGAAGCTATGTCGCACACATCAAAGAAATTTGTGAGGACACAAGATATCAGCATACTCAATACAGAATCTTATCATTACAGTTAGTACAACAACTTAGCGACATAGATCATTATAATAGCATACTACTCAAGAATAATAACAACAGAAGACAACGAAGAGGGCTTTTCAACGGAATAGGTGTGGCATCAAATTACTTATTCGGTGTTTTAGATGAAAGGTTCGCGCAGCAATATGAACGGGACATAGAAAAGATATCACTAAATGAAAATCACTTACAAACTTTAATAAAAAATCAAACAAGTATCATAGAAGCAGAGTATAATATTATTCAGCGAAACGAAATCACAATGAGACAGCAATTTGAAATTATTAGACAGCATATCACTAACATTACATTAGAAGTCGGCAAGGTACAAATAAGCAACAACAACAACATATACATAGTTTCTTCGTCCTTGGCAGCAAACGTCATCTTAGGGAACCTCCAGCGCATCCAGAGCACGCTCCTGAACACCGTGACTGATATCTACCACGGCAGATTAGATACACATTTGCTATCCCCGGGACAGTTACAGTATCAACTCGATGTCATAGCAGGACAATTAAGCAGCGATCTCGCCTTACCGATTAAACAGAACATAATGGATATTTACAAGTTACTAAGAGTATATTCGAGGGTCACTACTAACTACCTAATAATAGAGATCAAAATACCTATAGTAAGTAACGAAGTTTTTGAGTTAAATAGACTTATCAGTATTCCACAAATACGAAATCATGAAATGTATCAGATTATCCCAGCAGTACCATATATTGCATATAACCTAAGAAAGGATACTGCAATCTTTTTGACAGATAACGATCTTTACACATGTTTTGAATTACCATCATCTCTTCTATGTCATTTAACACAGCAATTTTAAGACATGAAGCTTGAACAATCTTTATGTAATATTAAATACGTCAATTCTGCGGCTAACACAAGTCCTTCATTATGTAAGTCGCAAGTAAGTACTTGTAAACAAATGTGGGTCAAATTGCAAGCCGATAACACATGGATATTCACGTGCTGCGAAGAATGCAACGTCCGCATTTTATGTCCGTCAGGTGTGACAATGAAAAGGTGGACTGACCGAGGCATTATCAAGATAGGTCAAGGTTGCACACTTAAGAGCGACGAACTTACTATATTCGCACATAATCACTTTTTCAATCAGATTAATATAAATCAGCCTGTCTCCGTACCAGAAATGTCTATGCTTAATAATATCATGAAGGATACCAGCATGAATTTTACGATATTTGAAAACCACGAAGCTTATTATCATCAATTACATAAGCAGATAAATGAGTTAAAGGAACAAGCTGAAAGTCAGTTGTCCGTCCACGAGAATCATCATTACGCAATCTACGGCAGTTACATCATAATCTTTATCATCGTTGTTGGTCTCGGTTGTATCATACTGGTACGCAAGATCAGACTCTGGTTTCTGTTCGGTGCGAGCAGCAGCAAACAGCAGCAGCCACAGCAACAGCCTCGGGCCGTGCCCGGGGCTGAGGCGCCCTTGGGGGGCGTCGTCGCCAGCAGCAGCCACGACAGTGTCAGTGAAGTGAGAGTGTCGAAAGGTCCGCGAGTGAGTGCGCGTCGAAATGTATCTAGCGCGAGTGATTCGAAAGTTGTTCCCAAAATAAGTGATTCAAATTATTTGAGGGTGTTTCCCAAACTTACTAAATTCAGACTAGACAGTGACAGTCAGTAACGAACAAGCAACTAACTTTAGTGCGTTGTGTGTTGCAATTAAAACAGACAATTTTAATTTAATTTTATTATTTTGATTGTGTCTAAAATCATATGTATCATTATCATCTTTTATATCATTTAATATTAATCACATTAACATTGTTTAGATTACTCTTTCTCATCTTGAATCTTCTCGGTGCGGCAATATGTACGGTGAACCGCACATTGAACCTAATTATTGCAACATTTGTAATTTGCAAACTTGCACTTTATTTTCACGCGCCTTTAACATGCATTTAATTTATATCACAATAAATCAGTTCTATTACGGTTTGCACTCGACACGGTTGTATCATTTTGAACTCCTTTATATAATTTCCTATCAGCATCCTTATATCATATCAATATCAGAGCATATCATACATATCATCTAAAGTGTGTAGGATAACCCCTACAAACTCTTTATTATAACACCATGTACATATTACATTTACAATAAAGTTTTCTTCGGCGGTCTTACCGCTTAAAGCGATCTCTTCCAGACAACCCACAGTATGGTGAGATTGACAGAAGCAAGCAGAGTGTATAATAATGGACGGAAACAATTATAAATATTTGATATAAATAAACATACATATATACATAATAAACTTATATAAACATTAAATATTATACGTCAATGTCTGCAAACCGATGAACAATAGGTATATTTTATAGGGATAAATACTCGTAGTAATATTTCTTCACTTAATTTTTAAAGACGCTTAGAGACTGAGCCCTTCTTATCTGAACATGCAGTGAATTCCACAGTCGGATGGCCTGAACAGTAAAGGAACTGCCATAAAAGGAGGTCTGAGGACGGGCATAAGGAGACTCAGATTTTCAAATGACCTAAGTGAATGGGAAGTGGAACAATAAAAGTAATTAAATCGCTTTTTCAGATAGCACGGGTTAGAAGGGTTGAACAGAATGTTGTAGAGGAGAAACAGCAAATTAGTATTCCGGGGAAGCTTAATAGGTAGGTATTTTTTTTTTTTTTTTTTTAAAATATTACAATATGGAACCTTGGTGAGCACATTCCAAAACTATAAATTCTACATAATGACACTGAAATGCCTAAAATAAAAGTAAATAATTAATTTTGTATGCTTTTGTACTTTTCTGCGGTGTACCAGAGCGTTGTTTTATCAGAAATATATCCTCGCATTTGCAACCTTTATCCTCCCAATATGGTCTTCCAACAGAAATCCATCATCCATAGTCGGATTTGTAATTCAGTAAAATAATTTGCCTGATGTGAGTGAGATTGTCGCTGTGTAGTGTCAGCTTAGAATAGCACTACCCTCTCTCATCCCGGGGGTGTCGTAGAAGGCGACTAAGGTACTAATTCGGGAGATGGGCAGCAGCGTCTCCTACAAACTTGACCATACTGCGATCGCCAACCCGCCTGCCAAGCATGGCGATTATGGCAAACCCCCCCTTTTGGGGGAGGCCTATACCCAGCAGTGGGTGTTAAGTGGCTGAGACGACGACGACGAGTGAGATTAAATTTGATTTGATTGCCTGATGTGAATGAGAGTGTGGCTGAATGTGTAATGAGACAGGTGCCAATGTAAGTTTGTAAAAATAATCCGGCTTTAAACTGTTTTTCGTAATGGTTTATTCAGGTCCAGTTCCAGTTGAGTAAGTATTGATTCCATTCACGTACACAAGTTCAATATTAAGATTATAGCTACTTACATTTTAAGGCCGATTTTTTTTTACAAAATCACATTGGCACCTGTCAAACTACTCTACTGAAATAAAAGTCCGACTGTAATTAAATACTAAGAGCTAGCTTTCTATAATATACATATTTGTCTAATCCTCTTTGTGGTATTATTGTCCGTAAGTAATATGTTTTATTTAACGTGATGTGTGATGTCGTTTTGTGTTTGTCCGTAGAAATCACAATGAAATTTAGGTGGAAACTTGAAAACGTGCTTTTTTCACCGGGCATATTTTCTATAAACCTTGTCTCTTTCACTACGGGACGTTGGCGGAATTTCTATGGACAACGGAAGAAGCCAAAGCAGAAAAAAATCTAGCTTTCTGGTGTACCTACCTATATTGCGTTGGTATTGGGAAAATAAACTTTAAAAAGTATTTTTTTTTTATTTACTTGGCACAATAACAAATCAAAACAAAATATAACTTACAAGTACAACAAATGCGTGTCTGCGTCCTGTTACAATTTTATCTATAACAAAAATTATACCAAATTACATAAGTATAACAAAAAACTAGTGACATGAACAATATAAAAAAATACAATTTAATAAACTACTAGAAAAACTTATTTTTATGAAGTCGGTAAAAAACGAATGAGTTGGTGCAATTTAACGGCCGGGGTTAACTTATAGTTTAAACAGGGAGCTTTTAAGATATTGGGCATTACAATTGATGAATTGAATATATCAACAGTTGATATTCAGCACGAGTATGAAACTTCTTGTCCTGAATATTTTCATTGTTTTCTCTTAATTAAATATCATCCATCATCAGCCTGTGGACGTCCACTGCTGGACATAAGCAGCTCTCCTAGCTCACGCCTATTGTGGCATTCATATAGGAGGCTATTAGCCTACTGCTACCACGCTGGCCAGACGGGTTGGTAAAGGGTTTGTTTCAAGTTTTCCTTCTCTCGCACAGATGTTCAATGCGTCGAGCCTCTTAGTCGACTCTTACGACAACCCAGGCATGTAAGGGAGTGATGACACTTGTATTCTTGTATTCTAATTAAATATACTTATTTACTATTCTACCAAGAATATAGAAGTCAAGGCATTAAATTTAATTTACGTACAAAATTGCTTTATTAAGACTCATCTCAACTTAATTTAAATAATGAAGTGAAAGTTGTCAACGACTGATTTTACCTTATTAAACACGTAAACTGACACGAGACTGATGAGTAATATCGACCACGGTACACTATATTAACTATACCAGTATCTTAACTCAGCCAATTTTACCAATTACAGCTTGCGTTCTCTATTGACACGACATTGTCGTTCAATACGACAATTTGTGGTGACGACTCCGGGAGCCTGATTAACTAACAAAAAATCACTTAGTAACCAGTTTCTTCGCTGTCACATGTTCATACTGTATGATGCCAAACGATAGAACGAGCACGACACACGTTTATCAAACGACAGTTCGCTATTTCGTTAGATGCTACAAAAGTTTGTTTCGCCTTTCTCCTTACCTACGTTCTTTTCCTTTTGTATTAATTAGCCCAGCGAGCGAAGCGTCTCAGGTTTATCTTCAGCCTTTATCATACCTGATGTTAAGTATTGATATGACCGAAGATAGAAGCGAGTCTCTCCCTGAATCCTCAATCACTGAGGAACTGGCAATCTTGCTTACAATGCTGAAAACATTGTTGTTATGGCGTTAGACTTAGACCAATTTAAGTAATTATTTTTATTCTCCACGTTTTTTTTTTAATTGAATATTGTTTGTGCACGGTAGGGCGCTGCTTGATTCCCCATACAAATTGTTGGCTGAAAATACGCATGTGATTTCGTATTTTTTTTTTGCTGGATTGAGAGGTTTCAATTCAGGTACACCAAGGTCATAAAATATACTTGTACGTATAAAAGCTTAGTAATCCGGTACTCACTAAACCGCCTCTGTGGTCTAGTGGTACAACCACCGGTATCAGACCCAGGGGTCCCGGGTTCGATTCCTAGCGGGGGTACATATTGTATTCGGTTTGGTTGGTGGTAGGACTTGTTGTAAGTCCGCCTAGCTAGCTACCACCATTTTGTCTAAGTCTGACGCCATAACAACAATGTTTTCAGCATTGTTGTGTTCCGGCAGTTAAAGATAAGATAGCCAGTTCCTCAGTGATTGGGGATTCCGGGAGAGGCTCGTTTCCATCTTCAGCCTTATCGCTACTTAACATCAGGTATGATGAAGGCTAAGAGTCTCCCCGTACTTCATAAAAAAAAAAGTATGTATGTACTCGAAGAAGTTCCCGCGACCTTAGAATTTGTGTAAAACTGCCCTTCTGCTTTAATTTATTTTAGTTGTGTACCTGTTCATGAACTTTCGCTTCATTTATCCAAAGTTAGGCAACAAACTTAAATTGATCCAGAACGGAAGGTTCCTTAATAACACTAATCGCCTGAAACGATCAGAACATCAAAACTTTCCAAAAGAAATCTGTTTCATGTTTAAATCAATTCTTTTTCTTTCTTTTTCCCTTTTTCGAGATGGAAAAATAATTTGTTTGGGTTTCATTTACCAACAGAACGATTTATGTTATAGCCATGTTTTCATTAACAGCTTTTCACTTCGGTTCTTCGTTTTATATGAATGGTTTTTTTTTACATTTTTACAGTGAGTATGCAGGTATAATTGTGATGTAAATTAATAGTTATTTGTTATGCAAGGCTCGAAAGTTGGTTATTTAGCGGCGTTACCTCTATTGAAATCTGAGCAAGTGAAGGATTCTAGGATTGAACCACGAGCGTAGTGAGTGGTTAAAGATTGAATCCTGAGCGAAGCGAGGATTTCAAAGGTACAAGACGCCAAAAACTTTTCTGCTGAGCGCAACACACAATTTTTCACCTCACAACAGCGAGGAACATTTTATGGTTGTTTCCGCGGTCAATATCCGGTAAAAAATTCATATACCTTATTCTCGTTGTTTTAATGATATAAAAAACTAAAATAATAAAAAAGGGAGTATTATAGTTAATTCAAAGTTATTTAAATTATGAATATATTGTTACTTATTAATAAGAATAAAAACGATTCCGTAAATGTTGACACTGACATGAGGGACAAGACAAAGACAATTTAAAAATAAAGATTTATGTCACAGTCCGAAATCCAATTATAGGTTGTGAAATCTCACCCAGCTTAATATAAAATTCTTATAACAAATAGTTTTATCTTATTGTTATTGTTTTTATGATTCAATGAATAAAATAATATAATTAAACCAAAACGGAGTATTTTTATTCAATTAATTTAAAGCTATTTAAAATAAGAATCAAATATATCAAAAAAGTCAATAGTGCGATTCGGAACGCATTATGACATATTTTTAGGTATTCAATTAAAAAAGTACTTTGCCGCGCTAGGCCGCAAAAAGCGATTGACTAAACTGATTGACAAAACCTCCTTTTCAGAGCGTGTGAGGTGAAAAGTAATTTTTGAGAAATAATTTCACAAAACGGAACACCTACCACATGCATTAATATGCTAACTGGATTTATTTTATCCAGCTCGAGGCTCTTCTCGTAAAGTATCTCAAATTTGGTCCCAGACCACAAAACGTTTATTTCCAATTACAGTTTGGAATTGTTTGGGACAGATATGTCAACATGGCAACCTTTGCCTGTGGTTCCAATGATCGCAGGAGATGACGTGCCTGGGGGTGTACTCCGAAAACCAAATGCGGTAATGGAATGAACTTTCGGAATTAGATAAAGAAAAAATAAAAATGTATAAGTTTTACAGAAACAATACCTATGATAGAAATCAAACCTACACTTGTCCTTTTATCAATGTACCCTAAGCGAGAATGCTAAGGTAAACTGATAAGATACTCGTAGACGGTTTTTTTAATGAAAGACGGGGAGACTCTTAGCATTCATCATATCTGATGTTAAGTATTGATAAGGCTGAAAGATGGAAGCGAGCCTCTCCCGGAATCCTCAGCCACTGAGGAACTGGTTATCTTATCTCGAACTGCCAGAACACAACAATGCTGAAAACATTTTTGTTATGGCGTCAAGCTTAGATAAGATGGTGGTAGCTAGCCAGGCGGACTTACAACAAGTCTGGTAGGACTTGTTGTAAGTCCCAACCAAACCGAATACAATATGTACCCCCGCTGGGAATTGAACCCGGGACCCCTGGGTATGATACCGGTGATTGTATCACTAGACCACAGAGGTGGTTAAAACACTTTACTTTTACACAACTGATGCAATTATTAATCTTAAAAGCGCTTACGCTCTACGTCCGTTCCGAATCCGATTAGTATCCGTGAAAAAATGGATCTAGAAAACTCGGAAGTAATTCGGATATAAATAAATAAATATTAAATATTTCCACACAATCACAACAATCATCTAGCCCACGTTAAGTATCATGAACAACTTGTGTTATGGATACTAGATAACGGATAAACATACTTATATACTTTTTTTTTTGTAAATACATACATAATATACATATTAAACATCCAGACCAAGACAAATAGACATGTTCATGCACACAAATATTTGTCTTGTCCGGGGATCGAACCCGGGACCTCTGGCGCAGAAGGTGGGATTAGTACCCCTGCGCCAAACAGGTCGTCTTATCATTATAAGTTAGGATCTTGGCCTCCACATACTTCCACCACCACGTAAAACAAATTTAAGCACATTTTTTATTGATTTCACAACACAAATTTCCTAAAAACACAAACCACGAGTTTATGTATTGTCAGCCATATTTACTCGAGTAGCGATTTTGATTCTGTTTCTTTTTAAAGGAGTTGTGTAACCAGTAAAAGTGATGCATTAATATGTTCTCCATGGTGGTGGAAGTACTTTAGTGGAATCCAGAAAAACTTATCCTTTCACGTATAGTGTTAAAATATGGAAACTGTTTGTTCATACGGTTCGTCATGGCGATTCACTGATGTGGAAAGAAATCGGATGTCGGAAAACTGATGAAGTGAGTAAGCTACCATACAAATAGTTCTATGGCTATGACGGACCGTATTTTCACTGATTGGGATCGCATTCGGAACGGACGAAGTGCGTAAGCGCTCTAAGCAGTATAAAGGTACATTTATATCCACATACATCGAGCGTGTCAGACACGTGCCGTGGCAGACTAAAATAATATTCTTCTATACCATGTATGAGATTTATTCACATCTATCCGGGCAAACACGGGCTGGCATTCTCATACAGAATGTCTTGTCTGTGCCGGCACTGTCTGCGCGTATCTGTACTGTAGATATAAATGAACGTTCAAATACTCTCGAATCTCGAAACCTTCCCGGCTTAGAGATTGGACATCATCACAAATGCTCGCAATCAATCTCGATCGTTTAAACGAGCTTAGAATTTCGGATAAATACAAGTCGAATCCTTCAAAAGATTCATAAGACGGATATTTAGAAATGTTCGATTTGCTGATGAAATATTGTCAAATATAATTTCTAATTTGTGACTCGTTATTTCGACCTATTTCTTAATGAACCTTTAAATGCCAACTCTTGTTTGCAGTTGAATAAAGCCGAAATGTTGAGATTGAGGTTTTATAAAAGAAAAAAAATGATAAATATTTTCATTGGGATACGGCTGGTGTCATATGTTATGAGTCCAGTTTGTTCAGTGACATTTCAAAACTAAATGAGCATGTATTTTTTGAGAAATTAAAAACAATATTAGATTTGGTTCTATAGTCTTGGGTCTTGGTGATTGGGGACCTAATTATTAAATAAAACCGGATAAGTGCGAGTTGGACTCGCCCACCGAGGGTTCCGCACAAATTTGTGGGTTCCCTTCGCAACCTAGCAGTGGCGAAGGGTCATACATACCGATTCCCATCGGCTTCCCTTTTAGAAATCCTATCCCACTGATTAGCCAAACAGTTGAGAGAATTTTCATATTTTTAATACGCTGTAGGCCAGCGTTGTCACATCAATGCTAGGAATATCCTTGCATTTGAAAGAAACATCTTTTCAGGTGTTTAACGATCGATAAAGATGCAACTGCCAATAATTTATGATTTTGTAATATTTGCATTTTTCAATGCTATTTTTATACTTAAGTATGGTAAATTTTAAATAGAAAAATATTGGAAAAAATTAACTCGGCCACAAGTGAATCCTCAGACGGGAATCGAACCCGCGACCTTTGGAAATCCGGTCCAATGCTCTAACCGCTGAGCTACCGAGACTTGCGAACCACCGTCGAAATTCTCCAATACTTTTATATTTTTTATTCTAATAAAAATATAAAAGTATTGGAGAATTTCGGAGTTGTTCTCAGCGGTAATTCACTTGTGGCCGAGTTAATTTTTTCCAATAGTTTTCTATTCAAAATTTACCATAAGTATAAAAATAGCATTGAAAAATGCAAAAATTACAAAATCATAAAAAAAAAACAAATGTATAGTTTTAGATTTTTCCTGTATTCGTAGTAAAAGATGATGCGTCTTGCCAAATTTTATAGTCAACGGAAAGTACCCTATGAATTTTGACTCCTTTGAGGGTGTCGAAATCTACGTTTTTTGTGACATAAACGGTCCTATATATTTTTTTACGTTAATTTACCTTCAACAGACCGTTGACCTGAATGTATGGTTTTAATTTCAACTCGATACCTCCACGCGTTCTCGAAATAAACGAGGACAGACGGACGGACAGACGGACAACAAAGTGATCCTTTAATGGTTCCTCTTTGTTTTTAGAGGTTCGGAATTCTAAAAACGCAATAAAAAGTGTAATCTAATTTCATAGTAAGCTAAATACTTAGGTTTGTAACGTATATGTAACGTATGATTATCAATTTTTCTAGCCCGAGTTCACCAATTACTGATCCGATTAATATTTGAAGTTCAGTTACTTAAATTAATGTCATTACATTTCTGTCGTTTGTGTTAAAAGTTAAAAAGGACAGTACGATGGTTTAACCTACCCTAATTGATGAATATTGGTTAATCGGCTTTTAGTGTTTTATCATTCAAAGGTATCTAAACTTTTCCTTTGTCTAATAGTAGAGTTTAAACATGAACAATATACCTGCGACATATAGGTACATGTCACAGGTATATTGTGAAAGCCGTGTTCGCATTTTACCGTAGTTACTTTTTCACGACAAAAGTGCTTGTTTTCTTAAATAATTGTATACCACGGCTTTTACATTAAGCCTGGGACATAAGGTATACTTCAACAAACATTTTCAAACTTTTATCAAATAGTATAGGCCTAACATTAATATAATGGCCACTACTAGTACTAACATACTAACATATAACATAACTATTATAAATTGGATAAAAGGAAGATATTCTAATAATTGAATTTGGGAAAACTTTCCTCTTATATTAAATATATTTCAAAATTGTAAATTTGTGCTTGGCAACAACATGTTCCATTGTAAATGTTGTTGTTTCTGTTAAAGCTGATAAGTTTCTTGCGGCTGTTCTTCTTATCAGTTAAAAGATGTCCTGAATGGCTGGTAGGGAAAAAAAAAATTTGGACTATTCGAAAGTACTTATCTATAAGTCTATTTGAATAAAAATCTTTGACTTTGACTTTGACTGATTTCACAATTATACCTATCTATGTTAAAATCCCGGAACGCCATAAGATCTTTTATGACCACTCCTTGGCTAACATATAAGTGGATTAATTAAGATATATTTCGTATGTTACATTGTTTTTTCGTCGAGGGACCAATGCTGATTACATTTCCGTGTAACATTTTATGGTTTTCTGCACCATAACCTTGATTAAATCTCTTAGAACAAGCATAGTAAACTTTGTATGACTACTTTGTTCGTAAGCGAAGATAATCAAAAGATCATATTTATCCAGCCGGCTGATAAGAAATCCTTTCATGATGTTTCATATTCATTAGCACAGACTTTTTATAGCGTTTAGTTAGAGGGGAGCATACTTAAGATCTTCCGATAAAATTAAGAAATAAGTGTTGAGTGACGTTAAATAAGTGCCGTGTGGTGATGGCCTAAGAATACAAGTGTCACCACTCCCTTACATGCCTGGGATGTCGTAAGAGTCGACTAAGAGGCTCGACGCATTGAACACCCGTGCGAGAGAAGGAAAACTTGAAACAAACCCTCTACCAACCCGTCGGCCAGCGTGGTAGCAGTAGGCTAATAGCCTCCTATGAACGCCATAATAGGCGTGAGCTAGGAGAGGCCTATGTCCAGCAGTGGACATCCACAGGCTGATGATGGACGTTAAATAAATGTAGGAGATCCGTAGGAGAACTAAAATAAGCGACATTGCTCGAAGGATTGCTCAGCTGAAATGGCAGTGGGCGGGACACATAGCGAGAAGAACCGATGGCCGTAAGGTTCTAGAATGGCGAACGCGCACAGGACGACGCTCCGTGGGCCCCTACAAGGTGGACCGACGATCTAGTGAAGGTAGCTGGAAACCACTGGACGCCAGCGCAGGACCGATCGTTGTGGAGATCCTTGGGGGAGGCCAACCCAGCAGTGGGTGCGTGGCTGAGACGACGACCTAAAATTCCCGACGTTTCGGTTAATTTGCATCGGCTGTGGTCACGGGCTGAGCCGACAAGGAACATTATCTTCTTCTCATTAATATAGTAGACTCAAACAACATACCAAAAAAGCAAGTTTCAATTATTACAATTTCAGCGTTTATTGAAATAAAACAACTTTTACGGATATCAAACGCGCTATATTTCCACGAACTAAGTTGTAATTGTCCGTATTTTTAGGTTTTTTAGGGGTTTTTTGATTTTCCCGACGTTTCGGCACCTTTACAGCTGCCGTGGTCACGGGATGACCAAAACATAACATAAGATTTACGTAAAATGTACGTATACATAAGATGTACGTATTCAGCGTTTATTTTTGTACGATATAATATAGCTGGCGTATACTTCGCTAACCAATTCGAAATGTCAAAATTCAAAAGGCTGTTATGAGAGGCTGCTGCCCCCCACCTTTTAGCGACCTTGTTTTCGTATTTAACTCACTGAAGTGTGGTTTATTTGGTATTGGTTGTATTTTCTATGCAAGTACCCTTTCTAAACAAAGTGATTATTGTTTGCATAATTTCAACGTAACGTATGTAGTCAATAGTCAATATCATTTTGAGATGATGTATGGGTCGATCATGATCGATGTGAGTTGCGAGTTTTTGTTCGAGTTTCACATAATCGATGATAAATTTCGAAAATTTGGTCGTAACATGACTACTTTCTATATAGAAGCTTATAATACACGTTTATTATTGCAACATATTTTAGAAGTTCGTGTGAAAGACATTGAATTTGTTGCTTAACGCCAGGGTATCAGCACGTAGGATATTGCAAACGATATTCGAAGCTAGTGCTGTACAAAATTTATCGATATACAACGTTATTGTATGTTTGCTCGAAACCTCAAAGCATTTGTAGTTTAATCAATCTTCTTAGATAGATTTTAGTTATTTTTTTCTAATCTCATTTATTTTTGGCACACACCTTTGTGCCACGTGCAAAGACATAGAAACACTTAGCAACCTGCCCCCTAATTGTCTAATTTAAAATCTATCACAATCCCTTTCAGAGGTATTGTGATTGTGATATTTTCGTCTGTCATATTGCTTAGACAGTTCAATTTCGTTTATTCCATACCTTTTAAAACGCGTCCCGATCACAATCCCTTTCAAATGTCAAATAGTGACGGCCTGAATAACTTTCAAATTACGAATTGAAAGGGATTGCGATAGATTTAAAATTAGACAATTAGCCCACTGGTTAACATTACAATATTAAATTACATTTGTGGACAGAGGGAGCTTTGTTTCCGTATACGACAATGCGATAAGGTTGTTAAGTGTCTACATGTCTTTGCTCGTGTCTGTACTTCACGCAACCAATCGCGTAACTTTTTACTACGCGATCACTCCAGGGTTAATATCTCTAAAACCTGATGTCGCTTTAGTTTAGACTAAGTTTAGCTTAATATATCATACTAGCGACCGCTCGCGGTTTCACCCGCGTGGTTCCGGTTCCCGTGGGAATTTTGGGATTATTTATAGCCTATGTTACTACTAGGGGTCTAAGGATTCTCTATACCAAATTTCGTCAAAATCGGTCCAGTAGTTTTTGAGTTTATTCGTTACATACAAAAATACAAATCTTTCCTCTTTATAATATTATATTAGTATTAGTATATTAGTATAGATGAGATGATTTGCTTTGACACAATAGTGACGAAAATTCTTGTGTAATCATGACCAATATCTTCTTAATCTTCAGTATCTTCAGTACAAACAACTAGTACTTTTTTTTTTTTTTATGCTGCTACTGGCCAGTATTGCTTTAGTAATGAGAGGAATATCCTCGCATTCGATAGAATAACTTTTCAAATGATTGACAGCCATTTCTTTTAAGACAATGGACGAGATATCTAATGGTTGAGAGTAACTTGAGGGACGAGTCGATTTTTCTAGTTTTTTTTCTTATATTTTATTTTTATAAATAGCTATCTTATCTATTCTATATCTATATCATTGAAAATCGAAAATTTTTAAATTAGCATTTTATTACTTATTTTCTTAGAGCGTTTTCACATTATCCGATCAGATATCGGTATCACCGATATCGGGGCAAGTAAAATGTATGAAATATGTACATACCTGCCTTTCACATTATCCGATCCGATTGGATATCGGAGCCGACACCGATATGTATTTTTATATGTGACAGTATAACAATGAGTTTTGTACATAAAATATTCCAAACTTGTCGACAATACTTTTGTCGATTTTATCACAACACTTTGTTACTATATTTATGACAAAATCTCTGTTACACCAATCCCTATGGAAAGTTGAGAATTTTTGAGTTTCTTGCTTTTGTTTCAAAGTAAGTATAATATTTCATTGAATGCGGCAAAACAAGGAAATGCTGTTAAAATAAACTTCCTTGATAATTTTTTTATGGTGTTAGGAATGATGTATGTAAGATTAATTTATACAGGGTGGAAATTTATGACGGGGCAGTAAGGGCAGGTTCCTTAACCGTTGTTGCTACATGAAAACGTTCTTAGGAAACCATCCTGAATTTTTTGAGAAATATTGAACTGCATTCACGGATTTACAAAAATATGTACAGTCTGCAAGAAAATGGTCAGTTTAATTTAAACACACTTCCCGCGCCCGCCGCCGTATCCGCTTCACCGACGAGTACATACCTTCTTTGGCTGAATTTATTTTCTTAGCGAATATGTGGAAACACTTTTTCGCGATATCTGACTTTTCTAGTACTCATACCTCAAATGGTGTCTTCGAACGTTTTGATCCTCATACGGAACAGGTTCGACTAGCATCAAAAAGTTTTTTTATAAAAAAAAATATTCTGTTTACTGTATTTTTTTTTCAAAACCCGTGAATGCAGTTTAATATTTCTCAACAAATTAAGGATAGTTTCCTAAGAACGTTTTAATGTAGCTGTTGTAGCTAACCGTTGAGTTAAGGTACCTGCCCTTCGGGCCCTGTTTTGAATTTCCATCCTGTATAGCATCTAATATTCGGCATAAAATAATTGGTAATGCTCGAAAGAAGAATAAAATCTATTATTTAATACTTATACTTTAATAAATTTATACACTATAAGGTACATGAAAACCTTGTGATATGGATACTAGATAGCATATACAACAACAATAACAACAACTATCTAAAACTATCAATAACTAAATTTTTATCTTGTTTTATTATATTATTTTCTTTTCATGCAATTAAATAATTAATTTGAATTGAATTGGTATGAATCTGATTGATATTTTTACATTTTTATTATTTCATTTAGTTTTATTACTATTAATTATCACGAATATTATGATCAACTGTATGGACATAGTCTGAAATAAAATGACTTTATTTTTTATTTATTTTTTATATACAAGGTATCCATCATCCTTTTTTTGTGAATACATTCATATTATACCAAACATCAAGGCCAAGGCAAATAAACATATAAACATGTTTATTTGCCTTGGCCTTGATGTTTGGTAATACAATTTTTTTTTCTTGTCCGAGAACCAAACCCCTAATTAACTCTTAACCACTGCGTCATACAAGTAATCTGACGTCGTCTTTGAAAACAAATATCATACTAGCGGCTGCCCGCGGTTTCGTCCGCGTGGTTCCCGTTTCCGTGGGAATATTGGGATAAGAAGTAGCTTATGCTTTAATCGAAGCTATCTTCAATCTATGTGCCAAATTTCATCAAAATCCATTCAAACAGTCTCACAAACTTTTAGATTTGTAATATTAGTAGGATTGAATAAATCCTTAGCTAAAAAATTAAGCTAAAATCATTTTTACTAACCCTTAAAATTATCACGATAAAAATCTTGGTAATATTCCGATCACGTCGTCACTTTCGTTAGCATTCGTCTGACAATGTTTGTGATCGGCGATATACAAATATTGATAACTGAGGCTGATTGATTGATTGCCATTGATTAATCAATAGAAAGGGCAACGTTCTTATAGAGGCAAACAATGATTAACCAACTACGTTATCAGCGTTTTTGGGAAAATTGCTTAAATAAAGATTTTTGGAAGTCTGTATGTAATTCATCTCACTCGATTTTCAATGTTATAGGCTTATTTTCATGAACTAGCGGCCGCTCGCGGTTTATCCCGCATGGTTCCCGATCCCGTAACAGTATCGAGAAAAAAAGTCTATGTTTTAATCCAGGCTATCTTCTACCTGTGTGCCAAATTTCATCCAGGTCGGTTCAGTAGTTTTTGCGTGAAAGAGTAATAAACATCCAAACATTCTCACAAAGTTTCGCATTTATAATATTACTAGGAAGTAGGATAGCAGCATACATATACCTACATAACATTAAAAAAAAAAACGATGACGAATTGAATTTCGCCCAAATCAAGTAACAGCAGGTTGTTGTATCACATATGGTATTGATAACATTTTGTTATATAGGGTTAATACTTTTTGTTGAATAACTGTATCAAGTGGTAAACAAATAAAAAGGCCGCAAAGTTGTCTGTCTGTCGGTCTTTTACAGACTATACTTCGGAGGGTGCGCTCAGGATACCGCCATCCCCCTTCTTCCATCGGACATACAGTCGCACTGCGGGCTACCACCTTTTCTTGGTTGATATCCTAAATGTATCACCAAGCGCTACTCAACATCTTTTAGATTGCGCACAGCAAAGAAGTGGAACTCCTGCGTCTGTATTTCCGAGTACTGATAACCCGACCACCTTTAAAGCAAGAGTGAATAGGCTCTTTCTGGGTTAGCTCGCTTCATCGAGGAACCTGTCTTAGCCCCTGGGCTTGATTAGGATCAAGAGCAAACCTATTCAACGTAAAAAAGCCTTTCTTAATATCTTAAGTATCGTCGTCGTCGTCGTCTCAGCCACATGACACCCACTGCTGGGTAAAGGCCTCCCCCAAAGATCTCCATGACGATCGGTCCTGCGCTGCCCGCATCCAGCGGCTTCCCGCGACCTTCACCAGATTGTCGGTCCACCTCGTGGGGGGCCTACCCACGGAGCGTCGTCCGGTACGCGGTCGCCATTCCAGAACCTTTCCGCCCCAACGACCATCGGTTCTTCTCGCTATGTGTCCCGCCCACTGCCACTTGAGCTGAGCAATCCTTCGAGCGATGTCATTAACTTTAGTTCTCCTGCGGATCTCCTCATTTCTGATTCGATCACGAAGGGAAACGCCGAGCATAGCTCTCTCCATTGCACGCTGAGTTACCTTGATTTTAAGTATATCTTCACATAAAATAACAACTTCGTCACATAGAAGTCATTAAAATATATGTTCATGTTTTGGTGGGTTTAAATCGTCGGAAGTAAGAGCTTTACGACTATTATTATTATCTTAGGCATTAAACGGTTATTGTATCCAAGAGCTTACGATGTAAATTATCATAAACTAATACATTCCGGTCCGTTAATCCAGCAGCTAGCTACCACAATTTTAACCGACTTAAAATTAGAAGGAGGTTGTCAACTCCTCGTGTATATTTTTATGGTAAGCCTCTCAGGTCCGGGTTATGATACACAATAGATATTCCAGTGTTCTCTAGACACCGGCGTCCTGCTAGCAAACGACGAATTAATACCATATATATTTTTACGACCCTAGTGTTACCCTAGGTCACAGTCGTCATTAGCCATTTTTAATGTCCCCACTGCTGGGGCACTGGCCTTCCTTATGGATCGATAAGGAGAACGGGCCATGACCCACCACGCGGGCCCCATGCGGATTGGTGGGTTTTAATGACTGCAAACGCAGCCGGGACCAACGGCTTAGCGTGCCTTCCGAAGCACGGAGGAGCTCGAGATGGTACATTTTTGGTCACCCATCCCGTGACCGACCATGGCGAAAATGCTTAACCTCAACAATCGCAGGCCGAGCGCGCGAACCACTGCGCCACGGGCTCCTCTCCTTTCGGTCAGTCAATGATGAATAAATTAAAAATAGAAAATTATAGACAATAGATAATGAGTGTGTCTGTACTTCTTTCTAGCCGCATCACAGAGCTAGAAAAAGAATTGACTTCTGCAAATCAACGTATAGCTGAATTTGAGGCAACAATGCAAAATCAAGAGACGGTTCACACTCAGAGCCTTTTTGAGGAACTGATGCAGTCACCAGGAGTGTGTCTTTCTCCACAACCGTTAGAACATAAAACTAATTGTATAAATGAACTTAAATGTAACTTAGGGCTTAAGAAAGTAAAAAAGTATATCCGCATTAGCAAGTTTATTAGGAAAACTGAAAAATTAATTAAAAGAAATAATTGTTACCATAAAAATATTGCACTTAGGAAAGAACGGATAGATTTAATTGACTCATTAAATATTTATAATTCTAAATTAATTGAGAGTAGACATATGTATGAACGAGATACCAAATATTTGCAAGAAAACATTGAAAGATTGCATAAATCTGTCGAGTTCATGAAAAATCAATACTCAAGTGCACAAAAACAGATCAATGAACATATTCGGTCAGCTACAGAGCTGGTTGAACTCTGTAATTATAATGCTGACAGGTATGATTCATTAGTAAGAACTCAATTGAATTCTTCTAGTCAACAAACAAACTGTTCAAAATCTTTATTACAAAACTCTGAATTAATTAATTTAGAAACAAGTATTTCTGAACCAAGTCATACATCGGTCTCTCCTAATCAGGTTGAGTCAAAGTATAACACCGTAAGTTTTAAGCCAGTGTTAAGCAATAATTGTCAGACAATTATGTACTCTGACTGGATAGGTCAAGGTTTTGCATCAATTATTAGAGAGAAAATTGACAATAAATGTATAAATATTTGTACTCCTGGCCAGTCGGTGAGCCAAATTATTGCAAAAATAGACGAATCCCAAATAAATGAAACTACAACTTTAGTAATATTTTGTGGTGATAGTTCTAAATTATTAAAAAAGGATATACTAATTAATGTAAACAAATTATTGTCATTGCAATCTAAGACAAAATGCAGAATGATAATAAGTGCTTTGCCATATGCCAGTAATCTAAATTGGGATGAGAACAAACGAATCTATAATTTGAATATGTATATGTATAATTTGATTTGTTGTCATAGTGACGTTGTATTATATTTTGACGTTAATAAATTTATTAACAATTTTATCTTGACTCCAGATACCATGTATCTGTCTAAAAAACTTAGGATAAAGTTAGCTAATTTATTAGCTTATAATTTACAAGACTCTGTTACAAATTGTGTAACAAAGTCAAATATACCTATTATTTCTTTGAGTTCTACTAATAATAGTAGACTTAATGTTTTAAATAAGACTATGACAAACTCGGATTTAAACTGAGGCAAAAGACAACAGCCAGACCTGCTAGTATTAATATTATTCATCAAAATATTCAGGGTCTGTCTGGCAAAGATTTAGAATTAGAACTTTTTGTTGAAAGTAACAATATTCAAATCATTTGTGTTACTGAACACTGGCTGGAGCATTGTAATACGATCTAGTATGTTTGGTAGAAAGTCAGCGATTCATGGCGGATCTTTAATCTTAGTAAATAATAATATTCAGTATAAGGAAAGAAAGGATATTGTGAAACTTACGTCAGAAAGCCATATCGAGCTATCATGTATAGAATTAAGTAGTTTAATTATAGTATGTGTATACCGACCCCCTAAGGGTAACTTTGAAACCTTTGAATCTGTAATGGAAGATGTACTTAATAAATTAAAATTAAGAAATAAGTCAGTGATGGTATGCGGAGATTTTAATGTTGATATTCTAGTAAGCTCTCCATTGACTACTCGTTTACTAGCATTGTTAAATTCTTTTAATTTAACCAACCAATTTTTTGAACCTACTAGAGTGACAAGCCACTCTGCTACTTGCTTGGATAATGTTTTTTCAGAATGTGATCCGGTAAGCAAAGTGATTTTTAGTAATATTTCATCTGACCATTATGGATTGAAAGTAGCATACGAGTTAAATGTTGTTGACGATACAAAAATTATAGAATGCAGGCCTATAACTAAGAAACGATTAGACAATTTTAAAAACGGTGTGGAATGTAATATACCAATAATGCCTTATACCCACGATAATCCCAATGTTCTATACGGAGACCTCTTTAATCTGATTGCTAATGAGTTTCAAAATTGCTTTAAACCTAAGACTATTAAATGTACTCAAAAGTTAAAGTTCTGTGACTGGGCTACGACAGATATTTATAAAAGTAGAAATAGACTGTATGAACTTTATAAATTAAGAGAAACTAACCATAGTCCAGAGTTCCTAGAATATGTGAAACAATATTCTAAGACGTTCAAAAATATATGTTCTGTTGCAAGGTCTAAATTCATAAAAGCAAAAATAAAACAAGCCCAAAACAAAATTAAAACGACCTGGGAAGTCATTAATCGTGAAACTGGTAAATATAAACCACGTGACCGTAGTATGGCGCTTAAAGTCAATAATACAATAGTAAAGTCGGACAAAGAAATCGCTAACATTTTTGACATTTTTTTTGTAAATATTCCTTTAGAAACTACTTCGAATTTGGATTCTTCACCAGCAGCGTCACTCTATATGCTTAAAGGGAACGTAACGGAATGCGGGTCATTGTTTACTTTTCAAAAAATCGATGCTATAGACATTGTAAAAGCTTTTAAATCACTAAAAATGAAAAATTCTACAGACTTGTGGGGCATATCTGTAAATATAGTCAAAGAAATTGTTTATACTATTGCTCCTTATCTTGCTGACATTTTTAATCTGTGTATTGATCAAGGAATTTTTCCTGATCTTATGAAATTAAGTAAAGTAATACCATTATTTAAATCTGGAGATAAAGAAGACCCTAGTAATTATAGACCAATTTCAATATTACCCGTCTTAAGTAAAATATTTGAAAAAATAATACTCGAACAGTTATTAACGCACTTTAATATGAATCATCTCTTGCATAATAAACAATTTGGTTTTACAAAGGGTCGGTCTACAACTGATGCTGGGGTCGCGCTATTAAAGCACGTCTTTAAGGCCTGGGAGGGGTCGCAGAATGCTCTAGGCATTTTTTGCGACTTATCCAAAGCTTTCGATTGCGTAGATCATCAGACGCTGCTGTTGAAGCTTAACCACTACGGTGTAAAGGACAATGCTGAGAAGTTGTTACTGTCGTATCTCAGTTCGAGGACACAAACCGTTGATATTAATGGCGTAAAATCGTCCGGCTGTCTTTCAAAGATGGGCGTGCCTCAAGGCTCTATCTTAGGTCCGTTCCTATTTTTAATTTACATAAATGATTTACCATTCTTCGCAGAGAAGTTTTGTGAGATTGTCTTGTTTGCGGATGATACTTCCCTTATTTTTAACATTGACAGAAATCAAACTCATTTTGACGATGTAAACATGGCACTCTCTCAAATTCTTACTTGGTTTGATGCAAATAACTTACAACTTAATGCAAGGAAAACCAAATGTATCCTATTTTCTTTGCCTAATGTAAAAGTCCTGCCAATAGATGTTGAAATTAAAAAAGAAAAATTAGATTTAGTCGATTCAACTGTTTTCTTGGGTGTAACTCTAGACACTAAACTCCAATGGGCCCCACATATCGCGGCATTAGCTGGTAGACTTGGCTCGGCTGCATATGCTATTAGAAAAATTAGACAGTTAACAGATGTTGAAACTGCTAGGATTGTATATTTTAGTTATTTCCATAGCATCATGTCTTATGGTATTCTTTTGTGGGGGACAGCAGCTGATATAAACACTATATTCATTTTACAAAAACGAGCAATAAGAGCCATTTATCAGCTAGGGTCTAAAACATCTCTTAGGGATAAGTTCAAAGAGATAGGTATATTAACAGCTGCATGTCAATTTATTTTGAACTGTATAATTTTTGTTCGTCGCAATCTATCAGAATATATCAAACATAGTGATGTGCACAATGTTAATACGAGAAATAAAAATAAACTTGTAATGCCTCGATACAGGCTAAAAAAGGTTCACGGATCTTTCTTGGGTCTAGGTGTAAATTTTTTCAATAAAATTCCACAATCTATTTTGGATTTGCCTTTTGAAAAGTTTAAGATTCATGTAAAAGATTGTCTACTAAAGAAAGGATATTATACTATAAAGGATTATTTGAATGACAAAACAGCTTGGTCATAAATGTTTTGTTTTATTTTTTCGAAGTTGTAGCCGTGTCATTAATTTGTTTAGTATAGTATTAGATTAAACTTTTAACGCAGGTAGCTTGAGTATGTCATGCTCTCTCTAAACATTTCTACGGTGGTGTCGTGTGAGGCGGGTCGCTACGTTCCCTAAAATATGGTTGAGCGAAGCGATGGCTGGTTCATGCGTCATGCTCGTGAACGGGTGCTGCCAGTGGGATGGGTCTGCTCTTGTCTGATTGTGTTAAAATGTGTTGAGATATTTATATTTTTTTTCAATTTTATAAATTCTATGTTATTTATGATGTTTTGAATTGAGAACGTGGCACTGCTTGATCAGAATAAATAAAAATAAGTAATGTTCTCCAATTATTGTATTTAAGTATATGAAAGCCATTATTATTATTATTTTTAATTTACTTTAAATACGCTTTATGATTATGACCCAGCTGATGCGTCTTCCAGTAACATTGTAAGTTGCGTCTTATATTAATGCACTTTTATCTTTCTTTTTTTTTTGTTTTTGTCATTGTATTTTTTATATTTATACACTTTAACATAAGTACCTGAAGTACGTCATGCTCACTCAAACGTTTCTTCGGCGGTGTCGTGTGAGGCGGGTCGTTACGTTCCCTAAAATATGGTTGAGCGAAGCGATGGCTGGTCCATGCGTCATGCTCGTGAACGGGTGCCGCCAGCGGAAATGGGTCTACTTCAGTCTGCTTGTCTTAACGTTGTGCTTAGAGATTAAATATTTTCATCTAAAATAAATTACTATCGACCTGTATGATGTACGTCACAACTTGCAGTACAGTAACCTTGTAATGCGAGAAATGTTAAATGTAAGTCCTTCCTTACGAGTTGAAAATTGTTTACGGTTAGGATAACCATAAAATGTAATATTATAATTAATATTTTCTTTTGTGATGGAAATTGACCTTACTGATATGTTAAGCTCACTTTTCAATTTGACGACTCTGTATGAAATAAAACAGGGAGAAAAAAATAGCCCTTGACGAGTTTCTTGCCGGTTCTTCTCGTTACAAGGTCTCCCGCCGTAGGGTTTGTGAACCGATGGCGTAGCTTCTTTGACGTTCATAAGTGCTTGTAACAGCCTAGACTGAATAAATGATATTGAATTTTGAATTTTTGAATTTTTCGCTATCATTATTACAGTAAAAAAAATGCGCTTCATATTTATTTCACTATTGAATTACACTCATTATTGAATTAACTATGTAATAAACACTACATGTAAAAAAGTATACATTTTATAATAAAATATAATTAAAACTATTCAACAACGAACAACGTTCTCAACTGCTTTTTAAACGGGACAATTTAGCTAAGATTCCGTAAAATTGTTTATTCCTATTATAAATTATCTATCATAAAAAAACACACACACACAAAATAGATAGTAAAACTTCGTTAATTTTTGCTTTGGACACGCGAACCATTATCATAGCAGACATGAAATTGATGGCCAGCCGGTCTTGACACTGAAATTCAGTCGTGGTTTGTCGGCGCGGCAGCGACGTCGCCTGCTCGCTCGGATTGCTCGTGAGCGAAGTTTCGTGATCAAGTAAATTGTAGAAAAGTTAAAGTTGACAATCGAAATAATGTGTAAGTTGCTATGCTAAGCAAAAGAGAAATACAACTAATTTGATCTTCTTTCAGTGGAATTTAAGAAAGTGATTAAAATAAAAACTTTTAATTGAAGTGAAACTTTTAGTGAAAGATTTGTGTTTTTTTTTAATTTTCCCTTTTAACGAAACAAGGTAAGTTGTCAATTATTTAATTCAGTTTTACATAAAGTTGCAAGCGCTCATATGAATTATTTAAAACTAATTAAATACAACCATTCGCTTTTATTCGTATTTTATAGACTATATAACATTACAATTTGCTATACACCGTGTTACTGAGGTTATACATTAACTTTGTATGTTATTTAGACCATCAAGCCGGTAATTTTTCATTATGGACATATTTTTATTTTTTTATTTTCATGCAAACTAAAATTCTTTAATGTGAATTACCTAATACCATGAATAGTGGTAAGTGCTAATGAAATGCAATAATATGTCTTCACCTATGAAATTGCTGATTTGTATAAAGAATTAAATAAATAATAATAATAAATAAATAATTGCATACAACACACCAATTATCTAGCCCACGTAAAGTTTCATGAGGAACTTGTGTTATGGATACTAGATAACGGATAAACATACTTATATACTTTTTTTGTAAATACATACATAATATATATATATATTAAACACCCAGACCAAGACAAATAAACATGTAAACATGTTCATGCACACAAATATTTGTCTTGTCTGCGGATCGAACCCGGGACCTCTGGCGCAGATGGCGGGCTTAGTACCCCTGCGCCAGGCCGTCAAAATTTCAAAGGAAGTTCGTTTTCCATACTAACAGTTTTTGTTATAATTTCCACTGCAAATGCTAATGTCACATTTTTTTTATGTACAGGCATCGTGTGAAGTCTAAGCAATCTAATTATTTAAAAAATAATAACATAGCATTTTAAATTATAATAAATAAAGTGGTCATTTTTGCTAACAAAAAATGAGCACCTTACGAGGATTTTTTTAAAGGAAAAAAATTATGTTATGATTACTGATTCTTGACTGTTATGATATCAATATAGTAAAAAAATCAGGCTATAGATATACCTTTTAATTATAGAAGTAGTGAGGATCTCTAGAAGTGTAAGAAAAAATCAGCAATTTCATAGGTATAGATCTAATTAGATACTTTGAATGATTTGATTGCACTTAACAGCGACATAGCACAGATAAAGACACTTTTACACTGTACAACCAAATTAAATTGAATAAAAGAAAATCAAAATAACTTTAGAACTATACTTTATAATGTACTACATCCTTTGTAAGATGTGTTTAGTAAGAGCTCTAAAAGCATTCTGCAATGTTAATGCATTCCTCCGGAACACAGTGTATAAATGTCGTAGGATAATTTGATAAATCGATTTTTCGCGAAATTTAGCGAAAACACGGATAATTAGACAATGGTGACGACATTTCTCAATCTTTCTGAAAAAAGACAGGGTTTTTGCAAAAACACTGGTTGTGTCAGTAAGATTGGATATTCTAAATGCTGATCGGCTTAATTTTTGTTTGCTTGCTAACTAGTATTCTGATTGGTTCCTAGTTTGCAAAACAACTTGGATTGACACTTGAAACGTCAAGGCGTCAACCAATCAGAGAAGATCTTGTTCTGCGCGGTCTAACCAGCCAATCAAAGTTCTTATTTCATGATAGCCTGCGATTCTTTTCGCAATCTTACTAAGGCAACCCGTGTTTTTGCAAAAATCGTGTCTTTTCTCAGTAAGATTAAGAAATGTCAACACCATTGTCTAATTATCCGTGTTTTCGCTAAATTCCTGAGTATTTCGCGAAAATTCGATTTATCTAATTATCCTACGACATATACAAAAATATTTTAATGAACATTTTTACGTCATACCCATAAGTACCTATCAGTAGGAGTAAACCGGAAATCCAAAGATTCGTGCCCCATCTAAGCAACTTGGAGACTAGCTATTTTTTTCTAGTTTTAAGATTATATCAATATACGTTTTAAAATACTCGTAATATTCTATTAGTCTCGTCTATTATTAGTATCGTAAACCCCAATTAAATCAAATTACCTTATTTTAATCTGAATGTAACCTTCCGCAACATGTATTGGATTTTTCATAGTCTTTATCTTTTGAAGCTCATAATCGCATGCCGAGATACTTAATCAAAAACTGTATCTTTTTAGACTAAGCTTCTATCTGTAATCTACTGCTGCTTATTGTTAGTACATGTTCTTGTTGCCAGCCCAATAAATAACAAAAAAATCCTAGGATCATTAAATTTATCTGAGGTAGGATATAACGACAACAACAACAAGAATTTTATTTGTATCTATAGCCTGGTACAAAAGCAATATTATAGTTAATAACCACAGTAGTCAAAGACTGTGTCGCAGTTATTAGCGCCCACCTCGAAGTTATACAAATTTGAAAAAAATGCAAATGGGTAAATTAACCGAAATCTAAGGTCTATCTAGAGGTGGTTAATTCGTCCAAGAACTAGAGAGATAAAAGAAAAAACAAAAACTTTCTTATACATGTAAGTGTAGTACGTGCGCGGATAGGATATAGGAAATAATATCGGCCAAAAGCGATTTCACCTTCGCTTCGTGGACTGGATCGTATCGTAATTCCGTTTTTAACCGACTTAAAAAAAAGGAGGTGGTTCTCAATTCGACGGAATCTTTTTTTTTATGTAAGTTACTAGATTACTCGAAGACGGCTGGACCGATTTGAGTAATTCTTTTTTAGTTCGAAAGGGTATACTTTCCATGTGGTCACATTGTCATCATGTCAGGATCTGATGATGGGATCCTGGAGAAATCCAGGGAACTCTTCAAATATTATAGGCACTCCTATAGCGATTTCGGTGTTTTCTATAGTAACTTATGCATATGCTTCCGGAAAGCACCATTTGGTGATGTGGAACTGATGATGAAGACCACAAATGGTCATCGGTACTATTAAATACTTGGCATTTTACCGCAGCGATACGATTACTTTAATGTAGTTCATAAGCAATTTACGCTCGACTTAATGCATCTGATGAAGTGGAGCTGATGATGAAGTATCGGGAGAACTCCTCAATAAGTAACGTTCCTGCACCGGGAAAAGCAGCATTTTGTAAAAGGTGATGAGGAGTTGACATAAGGTTATGAGCGTAGGCACGGGACCTCTTCTACCATTAAAAATTGTAAAATAAAAACTTTTTATAAAAAAATTAAAACCGACTTCAAAAAACTAGAAAGCAAAAAATAAACCTTTTGGCGTCGGTGCCAGCCAAGGCATTCTACTTAAAAAAAAAGGAGGAGGTTCTCAATTCGATGGAATCTTTTTTTTTATGTATGTTATTGTGCCACAGCACTGGCGTCCGTCAGGATTTCATTTTGCACTTTCGATAAAATTAAAGTATTCTAAATATCGCCATGGATAGAAATGAATGATTTGATGTAAACTATCCATACCCAGAAATATAATAGGCAGTTTCAAACGTTTTGCAACGTCAAAAATATAGCCGATGTCACTAAGGCCAATGTCTCACCGCGGGCGAGTGAGCGAGAGCGAGTAAGTATGGGCAATTTTTTCTAAAGAAACGTACTAAAGATTCGTACGAAGAAACGTACATTCCGTGTAAACAACAGAGATGCAAATATTAATAGTTCATCGCTGGCTGTTTACACCGCCGGCGATTACTCGCTTTCAAACTCTAACTCAAACTGTTTATTTGCAAACTAAGTGTTACATAGGTGTTACATATTTCTCGTACTTCAAACTTAGTTACCTTGAAAAGGTATCGCAAATATAATCAAAATTAACATTTGGAAAATCATTACTAGTTTGCAGCTGAGCGTGATAAGTTCACTCGCCGGGCGACACCCTGTCTCCCGCAGGCGAGTATAACTTAGGTTATTATTATATTATGGGTGTATTTATCCTCTGTAAATCGGTATACTTCAGTATTTTTGTCGTTCCTCGGTATTTTCAAAATTTCAAAATCTATCACAATCCCTTTCAAAGGTGTCGTGATTGTGATAGTGATGGTTCACTATCCATTTGCATAAAAAAATAACCATAAAATATTTTGGCATATGGTAATTTAGACTAATGATATTTGTTCACCCAAGCGCTGCGCCCGGTTGGCAGGCACGGCCGTCGTCCGAGCCGCCCCTCAACAGCCGTAAAGACAACGCCGTGTACCGTGTGAACCTTGTGGGAGGTGGTTCGGTGCGAGGAGTCTCGGCGCGTCGCTGGTGCTCTCGTCACGTTCCCGGGCCTTCCACGTACAGCTGGTAGATCGCGGGTTCGGTTGAAGGGGGGAAGGTTACCACTAGTAAATGATACGGCACTTATGTTTTCACTGTTTATTGCGGCGTCTACGCCGACGCCGTATCACTATTATGTACAAACTAATACAAACAATATGTTATAGAACAACAATGGGTGCTACACCGAAAATACACTGCCACAGTGATTGTGGTACGGATCGCGACGATTCTACGTACTAAACACAATTTTAAACTATTAAAAGGACTTTCCTTTAGAAATGGCGGCTAATTTATTACGCGTGTGCTTCACATCGCGGTTCAAAGGCAACAGGAGGCGCGTGCGTCCCGGCACGCGCTACGTCAGTGTTGGGATGCACCAACACAAATTGCATCGACATAGTGATGTCCATAAATATCGCATTATTGCGTGAACAATATTTATCCATATTTTTTTTCCATAACAAATTAAGCATAATTGTCTTAATCATAAATAAAATTAGCCTAATCATATTTAAGCATAAAATTTATAAGCATAGCTTTATAAAGGCATAAAAGTATCAAACTATAATGAATATAGTCATAATCATCTTACGCAGAATAAGTAACTCCTGTAATTCTAGAGTTATTACCAAGCTGAATGAACACCAGCAACATGAAATAGTATCAAAAATTATTAAAACTCACAATCATGAACCCAATGCTGAAGTATGTAAATATCTTTCAAATGACGAATTGAAAGTGATTGCGATAGGTTTTAAAATTAGACAATTACCTCCCTGGTCACACTGGGTCAGAGCTCACGCCGGCCGCTCCTACATTTCTACCTAGAGTGCTGATCTGAGTGCACATGAAAGTAGTGTTTTTAAAACAGATGACAAGCGGCGAGTGGAGCGAGTCCTCGCCCACCGCACAAAATCACTCGCTCACAGCCGAGAGAGAGAACTATAACTCGCCGCTCGTCATCTGTTTCTAGTTTCTAACTTTACTCGCTACTCGCTCATCGCCGGCGGTCGGACAGCTGCCTAAGGATGGATTGCACCATCTTTAACTTTATAAACTTTAAAAAATTGCACTCCGGGAGTGCCGGCAGAAGTGAAAACCGCTTAAACGAAACAGGCGGAGCAGGCATACATTTTCGCCGCGCCGTAGAAGAGAGGGGGATATTACTTCCTCTCCTACGCCACGCCGGCGGTTTACTCTCCCTCCGTCTTACAAATTTTCGATCAAGGTCACGTGTCTTGACGGGACTTTAACATTTTTTACCCATCCCAATAATTTTCAACTCTGATGTGCACAACGCTGCTTAAGAAGTTTTTTACTTCAACAGTGGAAAAAAAGTTTAAGATTTAATAGCTGTGACAACCATAAATCGGTAGCTCAGTGGTTAGAGCATTGGACCGGATTTCCAAATCGTGGGTTCGAATCCCATCTGAGAATTCACTTGTGGCCTAGTTGATTTTTTCCAATACTTTTCTATTTAATATTTATCATAACCATAAATCGGTTAAATTTAACTACACTCCTTTTTTATTCAGTCGTGTAAAAACTCTTTGTAATTTCCATATTGCAAATGGATTAAAACAGTTGTAAATACTGGTAGGTATAGGAGCGTCATTATATTACTGGATATCCACCCACTAAAATAATAATAGTGCATTAAAAGCGAACAGACATAAAAAAATAAAAGCATAAAGTTTTAGTAACTACTTATTGCTAATGCTTACCTACTATTCCGAGATACAGGCAGATGCTCAAAAAATCCCTGTTAAAAAAAAAGTATAAAAAGCTTATACTTTCCCAACCAATATTTTTTTTTTTTTTTTTTTAATATATATTTTTTTATTTATTTTTTAACTTCAATTACGCTTTGAAATTGTGACCCAGCTGATGCGTCTTCTAGTGACATTGTAGGTTGTGTTGTGTCTTACATTAAGCCACTTTTATATTTCTTTTTTTGCTGTTGCCATTGTATTTTTTTATATTTATACAGCTTAACATAAGTACCTGAAGTACGTCATGCTCACTCAAACGTTTCTTCGGCGGTGTCGTGTGAGGCGGGTCGTTACGTTCCTTAAAATATGGTTGAGCGAAGCGATGGCTGGTTCATGCGTCATGCTCATGAACGGGTGCCGCCAGCGGAAATGGGTCTACCTCAGTCTGCTTATCTTAATGCTGTGCTCAAAGCCTAAATATTTTTATCTAAAATAAATTGATACTGACCTGTATGTACCTCACAACTTGCAGTATAGTAATCTTGTAATGCGAGAAATGTTGTAATGTATAATAGACAAGTCTTTCTTTGCCAGTTAAAAATTGTTTACGGTTACAATAACCATAAAATGTAATATTTTAATTAGTATTTTCCTTATGTGATGGAAATTGACCTTACTGATATGTTAAGGTCACTTTTCTATTTGACGACTCTGTATTCATACAGATTCGTCAAATAGAAAAATTTATTTCAATAAAACAGGGAGAAAAAACAGCCCTTGACGAGTTTCTTGCCGGTTCTTCTCGTTACAAGGTCTCCCGCCGTAGGGTTTGTGAACCGATGGCGTAGCTTCTTTGACGTTCATAAGTGCTTGTAACAGCCTAGACTGAATAAATGATATTGACTTTGACTTTGACTAACGGTTAGAACAAAAAACGAAAAGTCTCTTAACTATTGTTTTGGTGCTCTCATTAATCAACTAATATTATAAATGCAAAAGTGTGTTTGCTTGTCCTTCCTTCACGCCCTAACTAAGCAACTAATCGATTGATTGATTATTGGCATAGAGTTAGTTAAAAGGACGGAGAGTAACCTAGGCTTATCCCGATATTCCCACGGGAACGGGAACCATGCGGGTGAAACAATAGCGGCCGGTAGTTAATAAAAAAAACCTTTGTTTCTATAACTGGATAAATGAAGCGCTCATGAAAACGTGGCGCATTTGACGTGGAAGGAAGTGAGGTGGAGGCGATGACATTGACATATTATAAGTCTGTCAATCTGTCCCGTCTGCCAACCAATCACCGACTGTCGTTTCTCCGAGTCATCGGCAAACAACAGTGCACATAATGCCATAATATTATATTTTTATTTATTTACCTGTATGACTTTTTATATTTATACATTTTATTGCTTTATATTTTTATTTATAAATTTTGTTATTTATCTATTATTATTTTACTTGTTTTTGACTGTCTGTGTCCTTTGTTATAACTCCGTCAGAATAACAGCGCTTCCACATCTATTAGTGGCTTAGTAGCATTATGCTGAGACGGGGTATTTATTGGCCCTGCACGCATTAATTCTTCTATGTGTTAATATTGTAGCTCCTTGTATTGTTGTGTGTGTATGTGTCTTCTGTGTGTATGTGGCTAATAAATGTTTTTTCTTTCTTTCTCATGGCCGCGCTTGCCAGACTGATCGTATTCGATCACGTTTGTTAAGCAACGTTCGGCCCGGTCAGGTGTCGGATGGGTGACCGTAAAGTGGCATTATAACTGAGCGCTTCCGTGCTTCGGAGGGCACGTTAAACCGTCGGTTCCGGCTGTTGTCATTTGATTACAGTCGTTAATCCAGGTCAGATGCCTTATAGGCGGCTTGATAAACTCTGACACCAGAGGTGGCCACTAATCCTCACTCGATAATAAGAATAATACTGGATAAAATATAATATTTTGTCCAGTTATTACAGACATAGACGTGTTATGTTCCCGTCTTTTTCTATGATTATCATAAATATTTGCTTTTTTTTTTGTTCATACGAGCCTGTTAATTTGGCTCGCAGTCCCACCAAAACGGTACCGACGGAAGATCAGCGCTGGTAAAAAGCCATGAATTATGCTGAGTCGGGACCGTTTTGGGACAAACGGTTTTTCGTCTGTTATATGTTTTATATGTACTGTCTTTTGTTTGTCCCAAATAAACTTACTTTTCTTTCTTTCAGACGTAGGTTTTTTATATTTATGTTCGTAATTACTAGAGTGGAATTTTATGACAGTAGTTGTTAAAACTCCTCCGTCTATTTAATGGGTTAAAAGGAGGACTCATTGTGCTTCGTTATTATTTTACTAGTAGCTGTGCCTCCGGTTTCCGTAGGAATATTGGGGCGGCATGTGTGCTTTGTTTTAATCAAAGCCATGAACTATCTATGTGCCTAATTTCATCTAAATCCGTCCAGCCGTTCTTGACTTATAAATGGTGTAACTAACCTTCCTTTTTTATGCTTAACTAGCTTCACCCGCGTGTTTTTTTTCCAATATTTTTCTATTTAAAATTTACCATAACTATAAAAATAGCATTGAAAAATGCAAAAAAATTACAAAATCATAAAAAAAAAAAAAAAAAAAACACCCGCGTGGTTCTCGTTCCCGGGGGAATATCGGGATAAAAACTAGCCTATGTTACTCTCTATTCTTTCAACTAACTCTATGCCAAAAATCAAGTCGATTGGGTGTTTAGTTAGGGCGTGAAGGAAGAACAAACAAACAAACAAACACACTTTCGCATTTATAATATTAGTTAGGATTAGGATTAAGGAAAGGAATATAATAAACAGATCGACTAAAATTACTAAATTGAGCGACTTAAAATCAAGTTTGGGTTGCGGAAAAACTAGGTTTAGGTAAGGTTATATTGGATACTAAGATGCTCACCTAGTATTTTTGTCGCCCAAAAAGTTTTTTAGTCGATCAGTTAATTACAACGCTTAAGGAGATACAATTTATGAATTGAAATACACGGCTCTCCGTGGTATAAGTAGCAGTTATGACAAATCATTGCATGTCTTAGTATCATATTTTCAATAGATTACCCACAGACGTATATAGAGATAGACAAGAAGAGCGCTTTAAACTGTATGAGACCCTAGCGTGTCGAAATTTTGGTTACACTATGACGTCACGACCGAGATTTAGTGTTGTCGAAATATTATTGACGAGCTCTTACAAGAAAGCACTGCACAATTAACAAATTTCATTTTTGAGTGACGCGTGTTTTCATGGCAATGGTCTCAAGCGGACTGACTTAGGTCAGAAAACTTTGACCGTGGATCAAACTTTTTACACGCAAGGTACACTTTTACTGTCTATCTCGATATAGGTCTGTGAGATAACCTTCGATATTTCTGTTTCGAACAGAAATAGATAGTTATGGTAAATTTTAAATAGAAAAATATTGGAAAAAATTAACTCGGCCACAAGTGAATTCTCTTAAGTCTTAAGTCTCGGTAGCTCAGCGGTTAGAGCATTGGACCGGATTTCCAAAGGTCGCTGGTTCGATTCCAGCCTGAGAATTCACTTGTGGCCGAGTAAATTTTTTCCAATATTTTTCTATTTAAAATTTACCATAAGTATAAAAATAGCATTGAAAAATGCAAAAATTACAAAATCATAAAAAAGAAATAGATAGCATAAGATTCCTGTAACTACGTTGTTATTTGTTGAAAGCCCTCCCGGGGGAATATCGGATGCAGAAACAGGGCGTTTTCCTGAAGGAAACTTCCACTCAATAAAAATACCACAAGTATATTTATTGAGTGGGGACAGAGAGAATATATACAGATTGGATGCTAAGTATGCATTCAACCTTTTTCGTTTTATTTTCTTTTATTTACCGACTTCAAAAAGGGTTTTTGTGTAGGTATGTACCGATTATTCGAAGGCGGCTGAAGCGATTGAAATTATTCTAACGTTATTACATCGTTTGTTTCCAAGATTCAGTTGTTTTTTAATCTTATAAATTGAAAATACTGTCGTTTTCGTAAAGGTTACATAGATGACTTTACTGATCGATTGACCGACTGCTAGTGGGATAAGTCTGAGAGATGAGGATGAGAATTTTACAATGCAAATTTAAAAAATTATAATTAGATGGCTGATTCATCTTAATCGATAGTCAAACATGTGTTAAGATTTCTTTCGAATGCGAGGATATTTCTCTCACTGATGAAACGACGGTAGCCAACACCGTAGAAAGGTGAATATACAAGAAAAATTCAACGTGTCCTCGTAGGTCTCTGAGGAATAATTGGTTAGTGCATTGGGCCGGATTCCCAAGGATACGGATTCAAATCCCGTCAGTCCTTGACGAGTTTCTTGCCCGTTCTTCTCGTTACAAGGTCTCCCGCCGAAGGGTTTGTGAACCAACGGCGTAGCTTCTTTGACGTTCATAAGCGTAACAGCCTAGACTGAATAAATTATATTATATTTGAATTATCAAGCCGCCTATAAAGCCTCTGACTTGGCTTAACGACTGTTATCAGATGACAACAGCCGGGACCGACGGTTTAACGTGCCCTCCAAAGCACGGAAGCGCTGAGTTATAATGCCACTTTACGATAACCCATCCAATATTAATAAAACAGGTAAAATAAATAAATTATTACTTTCCGCGTTACTACGTACCGCATTTCACGATGACGTCACAGATTCCGAATTTGTCCCAAAACATCTGACTGTCCCGATAATGCATTATCGCCTCGCATTCATCAGAAACATGAGAAGGCGCCAAAGATAGGGGGACATTGAACACATTGAGATCGTATGCACAAAAAAACGTTAGTGTCACTCGATAACGTTGGAGGTGAAAAATATTATTAGGAGTTTCACCCGAGTTCTTTTCGTAATCACACGTGTTGTGAGGCTTCATTTTTAACTCAATCTACCGTACAATTTCTATAAGTACAATAGTTATTTGTTATGCAAGGCTGGAAAGTTGGTTATTTAACGGCGAGTTACCTCTATTGAAAGCTGAGCAAGTGAAGGATTCTAGGATTGAACCACGAGCGTAGCGAGTGGTTCAAAGATTGAATCCTGAGCGAAGCGAGGATTTCAAAGGTACAAGACGCTAAAAACTTTTCTGCCGAGCGCAACACACAATTTTTCACCTCACAACAGCGAGGATCATTTTATTATTGTTTCCGCGGTCAACTTCCGGTAAAAAATTCTATAAACATAAAGTTTAATTTAAATATACCTTATTCGCGTTATTTTAATGAATTAAAAATCTAAAATAATAAAAAAGGCAGTATTATATTTATTTAAAGTAGGAATATTATTGTTACTTATTAATAAGAATAAAAACAATTCCGTAAATGTTGACACTGTCATGAGGTACAAGACAAAGACAATTTAAAAATAAAGATTTATGTCACGTTCCGAAATCCAATCATAGGTTGTGAAATCTCACCCAGCCTAATATAAAATTCATATAACAAATAGTTTAATCTTATTGTTATTGTTTTTATTATTCAATGAACTAAAATAATATAATAAAACCAAAACGGAGTATTACAATTAATACATAGCTATTTAAAATAAGAATAAAATGTGACAAAAAAATCAAAAGTGCGATTCGGAACGCATTATGACATATTTTTAGGTATTTAATTAATAAAGTAGGTACTTTGCCGCGCTAGGCCGCAAAAGCGATTTTCTACGCCTAAACTGGTTGACAAAACCTCCTTTTCAGAGAGTTTGAGGTGCAAAATATATTTACTTGACATTGACAAAATTCGCGAGTTTTATCTCGAGCACGCAATTAATTAAGAATAATTATTAAATGTACTTATTTAAGATGTATTATTTGTCCTGTAAATTATATTACACAATATTATCTACTGCAATAATATCGAATCAAATATTAAATGGTGACCACCATAAAGTCCTCCTTTTTAACCGACTTCCAAAAAGGAGGAGGTTCTCAATTCGACGGTTTTTTTTATTTTTTATTTTTTATTTTTTTTTTATGTATGTTTTACCATAACTTCGCCAGTTGTTAACAGATTTTTATAATTCTTTTTTTATCTGAAAGAAAATGGTTTATGTGTGGTCCCATTATATAATTTTGGTTAGTAGTTTTTTCATAATCTTGAAAAATATCAATCACCTTGTGGCAAGTAGTCGTTTACCTAGATGACATTGTTGTGTATGGGCTGATTTTTAGTGTAAGTAACGGCACACGATGTAACTAAAAAATCTGAAATAAAAACATTTTATAAAAAAAATTCAAACCGACTTCAAAAAGTAAAAAATAAAACTTTTGGAGTCGGTGCTAGCTAGCTAAGGCCAAAAAAATATATAGTTAAAGTGCAATGTAGAATGCCCTGGCTGGCACCTACTCCAAAAGTTTTATTTCTTACTTTTTGAAGTTGGTTTGAATTTTTTTATAAAATGTTTTTATTTATGAACGAGACGGGGAGACTCTTAGCCTTTATCATACGCGAAAGTAAGCCTCTCTCGGAATCCTCAATCAATGAGGAGCTGGCTATCTTATCTCTAACTGCCGGAACACAACAATGCTCAAAACATTGTTGTTTATGGCGCCAGACTTAGATTAGATGGAGGTAGCTAGCCAGGCGGACTTATAACAAGTAAATTAAATTGCCATACCCTTGCAGGGTCATGTTTATGGGTAATTTTTTATGTATTTACCATCTGTAATAACCAACATGTTGCAATAAATGTTATGATTATGACTATGACTATGACTATGACAAGTCCTACCACAAAACGATCTTACTGTCATGTCTTTGTGTGTGTTTCTGTGATTCTTCCATAATAGTAGATTTAGCCAGTTCCAATAGCAGTTTGAGCGTGTTTGCTAAAAGATTTGACTGTCAGTATATGCGCCACTGTTGTGTGGTGCATAAACTGATAATAATAATAATTAGATTTTAGATGTTTTGCATTTTTCAATGCTATTTTAATAACTATGATAAATTTTAAATAGAAAAATATTGGATTTTTTTTCCAATATTTTCCTATTTAAAATTTATGACTAATAATAAGTATTATTACTTATTTTGTGATCGATTTAATTTTGAATTTGTATCATTAATTTGCTTACTCGTATTATAATGATTATTATTGGTTAATTAATATATTGTTACTGTTTTTTGTTGGATATGGGTTTTATCACACGAAATAAATGATTTTTTATTTATTTTTTTAGCGTCATTGATGCTACAATAAACATTACAATTGCACTGCAAAAACTGTTATTGGTAACCGTTATTTGTCAACAACATAAAGCTCATACCAGACGCAAAATAGGCGTAAAAATGTATTTAACACACGCGTATTTAAACTAGAAGAAGGGTGCTCTAAAGACTAAAACATAAACCCTGAGTATGCTGTTGCCTGTACAATTTGACCCTAAATCTAATAATCAGAAGCAGTTTGAGCGGAAGATGTTTGTGCAGTTTCCCTTGAGCAGTGAATTCGCTGCAGTTTGGACACGTTCTTAATGGAAATTACAAGACATACTTATAAGCAGTTTGACAGAAAATGTGTATTTATAGCTTTAATCATTTATACACCGTCCACTGTTGTGATTCATGGAACACTAGAACCTTTAAATACTAAAGAAAGTAAGATCATTAATCATGTTTTTTCTAATCAGTTTCCGCAGTTCTACATATTTAAAAACTATACTTTACAGTACAGTCAGCGTCAATTCAATTTAATTCAATATCATTTATTCAGTCTATGCTGTTACAAGCACTTATAAACGTCAAAGAAAATGAAAAAAAAACGAAAAAAGAAGCTACGCCATCGGTTCACAAACCCTACGGCGGGAGACCTTGTAATGAGAAGAACCGGCAAGAAACTCGTCAAGGGCTATTATTTTCTCCCTGTTTCATTTCATACAGAGTCGTCAAATTGAAAAGTGAGCTTAACATATCAGTAAGGTCAATTTCCATCACAAAAAGAAAATACTAATTATAATTTTACATTTTATGGTTATCCTAACCGTAAACTCGTTTCAACTCGCAAGGAAAGACTTACACTATAACATTTCTCGCATTACAAGGTTACTGTACTGCAAGTTGTGACGTACATGTATACAGGTCAATAGCTATTTATTTTATATATTTTATTTTATATATCACTATATACTCAGCCAATGTGCTCAAATATTCAGTAACATACAAAGTGATCATTAATATCGATACATTAAGTAATCAAATTGATGACAACATCATAGAACGCTCTTTGGAGCTGTCATTTATAAGAACATTATGGTTGTACCGTATATTTGATCACTTTAGATGTTTCTGATTATATGAGCTGTGTCTATATATATGATGCTGACTGTACATACACCTAAGCTTGGAAATTAAGTCAGCGAAAAGGGAAACGCTTCCCCTTTTCGCTGACTTAATTTCTCCTCCTCACCTCCTCCTTTAAGTAGGTACATTCTTTCCGGTTAACTGGTAGACATTCCTTGAGGACTGTAATCCGTCTTTTGCTGTAAATGTGCAATAGGAATTTATAAAAATAAATATGAATATACGAAGTAACCTGCCTCAGTTACTTTGTGGAGAGAAACAATCGTCCTTGTCGCTTAGCTCTCAGTGTGGACCGCGTTTAACTGTGCTTTAACTAAAACACTTAAGATAAGTTGTGCTTTAAAAAAGCTATGCTGTAAAAGCTGGTGCATTTTACAGCTTTAGAACATCACACTATAGGACCGTAAGTTCTCGAGGAAGCTATCAAATACTTTATTGCGATAGTTAAATCTCCACTCGTGGTTACCGCAATGAATATAAATATCGGAAACTTTAGAACCTGTTAAGTTTTCCCATAAGATTTGCGAAGTGGGAAAATAAGGCAGAGAAAATGGAGAGAGCTATGCCCGGCGTTTCCCTACGTGATCGAATCAGAGAGAGGAGATCCTCAGAACTAAAGTTACCGACATCGTTCGAAGGATTGCTCAGCTGAAGTGGCAGTGGGAGTGACATAACAAGAAGAACCGATGGCCGTTGGGGTGGGGCGGTTCTGGAATGGCGACCGCGCACTCCGATGCTAGGCCTCCGACAAGGTGGATCGACGATCTGGTGAAAGTCGAGGGAAGCCGCTGGGTGCGGGCAGCGCAGGACCGATCGTCGCTCGTGGAGATCTTTGGCGGAAGCCTATAGCAGTGGGTCATGTGGCTGAGACGACGAACCGCTCAAGGATCATAAGACCGGCCTGTGGTGGTCTCACGAAAATGAAATATTTATTGGATTTCATTTTCTTATACCTATCGATTTAATTGTCTTAACAAACGTCTCTTTATTCTAGCTGTACACCACTGGTATCAGATCCGGAAGGCCTGGGTGCGATTCCCGGTGGAGGTATATATTGTGTTTGGTTTGGTTGGTGTTGTGACATGTTCTAGTTTCGCCCGGCTAGCTATAACCATAGATCAATATCGAGATAGACGAAAAGAGCGCTTCAAACTGTATCAGAACCTAGCGTTTCGAATTTTTTGTACCTACGATGACATCACGAGCGAGATTTAGTGATGTGTAAATGTTATGAACTTCGTTTCTGAGTGACGCGCGTTTTCATGGCAATGGTTTCAAACGGACTGACTTAGGTCGGAAAACTTTGACCTCGGATCAAACTTTTTACACGCAAGGTAAGTACACTTTTACCGCCTATCTAGTTATAGGTCTGTGGCTATAACCAACTCATCTAAGAATGTCTCCCAACAATATTTTCAGCACGGTGGTGTTCCGACAGTTGAGATAAGTAGCCAGTTCCTCAGTGGTTGAGGATTCTGGGAGAAGCGTGATTCCACCGTCAGCCTAACATCAGATATGAAAAAAATATTTGAGCTTTAATAAAAGGAAAAGCTGCTGAACATAGTTTAATTTTGATTTTTTTATATTGGAGTGCAAAAGTTAAATTGACCTCTAGACAATGGTACCTGCAATAAAAAGGGGAAAAAGACGCAAAACGAACAAAAAACCTTTAACGAGATTGCCCATCCCCTGAGACCAGCCAGGTGATATTTGTTCCATTCAACCCTGTTAATAAAACAACATGGGGATTTTATTTGATGACACACTCGTGTATACTCATGATAAAAGAATAGAGACTGATGTTAAAATTATAGAGCAGTGGACGTGGACCGGATTTCCCAAGGTCGTGGGTTCGATTCCCATCTGAGAATTCACTTGTGGCCCGGCCGAGTTGATTTATACGAATATTTTTCTATTTAAAATTAATATTAAGTATAAAAATAGCATTGAAAATGCAAAAAAAAATCATGAATCGATTATATTTATTCGACTTACCATCACGTAGTAGATATTGATACAATCGAGGAACTTCCCGGTCGACCATAGAGATTTTAGTGAAACTTTTTTTCGAAAATTAAATGTTTTATTATTTGTGTTACATACTTTGAATCATTTTTTTAATGAACTCTCACATAAAATGTCTATAAATGTCACATTGCGTTCTCCTTCTTCTTCTTTCTTAATTAATGGCTTGCTAACGATAAAATTCGCGAATTTTGCCAATGTCAAGTATATTTTTTAGTATTTTGCTTATAGATTGAGTTAAAAATGGAGCCTTGCAACACGTGTTATTACGAAAAGAACTCGGGTGAAACTCCACATTACGTTAAAGTCATGGACGTAATATACTCACAGGACTGAGCACTCGAAGGTGAAAAGCAAGCCGAGCGAGATATTATGTAGAGTTTTTGTTACGTGGGTAAAATATTTTAATACATGGGAACTAATTAATGTATATTTAGTTTTAATTTTGAATTAAGTTAAATAATAAAAACAAAAAAAAAAACAACATAATCTGTAATTTTGTATCAGAGATTGAAGAATATACTTAAAGCGCATCGAATGATATCTCGGGGATATCTTCAAGGTTGAAGCGTCTTCTCAGCCATTTATCTTATCACCTACTGCTGGGTATAGGCCTGCCCCAAAAGGGGGGGTTTGCCATAATCGCCACGCTTGGCAGGGTTGGCGATCGCAGTATGGCCAAGTTTGTAGGAGACGCTGCTGTCCGTTTCCTGAAGGCTGAGTCCCTTAGTCGCCTTTTACGACACCCACAGGATGAGTGGGGGTAGTGCTATTCTAAGCTGACACTACACAGCAAGGAGGATAATTCTATTAAACAATCGCTACCGTAAGAAAGTCACAGTCACTCTTCGGAGTTGCACATAGACTGATGCTATCAATATCAAACAATATTAACAAAAATAACAAAAAAAACAACGGGTTGCACTCCGAGAGTGCCGGCAGAAGTGAAATCCGCTGAACAGCAGAAGCAGGCATACATTTTCGCCGCGCTGTAGAAAGAGAGGGATATTACTTCCTCTACTACGCCGCCCCAGCGCGGTCTACTCTCCCTCCGTCTTACGAATTTTCGATCAGGTCACGTGTCCTAACGCGACTTTAACATTTTTTACCCATCCTAAAAATTTAAAACTCTGATGTGCACAACGCCGCTTAAGTAGTTTTCACTTAAAAAAACATAATCTGTAATGTTGTATCAGAGATTGAAGAATATACTTAAGTTACGAGTAAATAATTTTTATTTACTTACTTCAATCGGCATAATCACATCCCTGTAAGAAACATAAAGGATGGTGGGCAGAAATGTATGAGCGCCATACCCAAAATCTCCATCGATGAGACTACCCTTGTTTGAAAGGTAGCAAATCCATGATCCTCTGTGCCAATGCGCATCGATTCGAACTCTATCCCGGGGATCTCCAGCTATTCAAGAATAAATATGCGCATCTTACGGGCATATAAAAGCAAACTTAGTATTTTCATAATATTTATTCTCATCTGACAAAGGCAAACGGAGGGTAGTTTAATGACTTGGTACATAACTACGATCTACAATTACTGAGTATAAGAACAATAATTTCGCTCGGCGATCGATCCGAATCCCTGAAAATTCATTCTGAAGTACGAGGAGTCATAGAACTATTTGTATTGTTATTAGAGCACTAGATTACGATTCCCGTCATCCGATTTCTCTCCGTCATCCGAACATTGTCGGTCCGAAGTAGATGTATTATTTTTTGTATATGTTTACGGAGGAAATCGAATGACGGATTTCGGATTTAGTGCGTAAACTACCCTAAAAGTCGTTCTATGACTAACTCGGAATGAATTTTCAGAGATTCGGATCCGACACAGTGTGAAATCGCTCCGGTCTTCAATTGAATGGACTGAAGTACCCGAAATACTGTTCCGTATGGCTAACGTAACGCTTGTTAGGTATACTCCGATTTCGGTCCGATTATATACGCTCTAGGTGTTCTCACGAATTCAGGTCGGGATGCAACAAGCAATTTGTCAATTTTATGGATTCGTATTTCCTTTGATTCCGAACGGACGTAGAAAAAGACTATGACGAAACATGGTTCTTCTTTAACAAAAAACCAACACACAAAGTAGTGCCTCACTCCAAAATTTTAACTCTGTGGTCTAGTGGTACAACCACCGGTATCAGACCCAGGGGTCCCGGGTTCGATTCCCAGCGAGGGTACATATTGTATTCGGTTTGGTTGGTGGTAGGACTTGTAGTAAGTCCGCCTTGCTAGTTACCACCATCTTATCTAAGTCTGACGCCATAATAACGATGTTTTCAGCATTGTTGTGTTGGCTGGCTATCCTATCAGAGAGATAGGATAGCCAGTTCCTATGCGATTGAGGATTCCGGGAGAGGCTCGCTTCCATCTTCAGCCTTATCAATACTCATCAGGTATTATAAAGGCCAAGAATCTCCCCGTCGTTCATTGAAAAAATATTCGAAGTGTGTGGTTAGTCATTTAAGTATGGTTACAAGAGTCACCACGAAATATCATAAAGGACTACATCGAGTAAAATCGAATATCTGTAAAACCCGTATTGTATTTTTTGTTTTTGTATTTTTATATGAAACAGCGTTAATTACCCACCGTTTGATTTTGTCAGATGAGAATAACTAATAAGAAAATAATAACATATTTTTTTTCCTAAATGTTGTTTCAAACACAATTCTCAATCTCTTTATTTTATATTCTTACAGTGTTTTTCTGAGCTTGAGCCTTGTTATTTAGTTTTGTTTATCTAACTAAACTAATTAATGTGTTTTTGTGTTTTTATACATCTTATAATTTATAAAATATATTGCAATTTTTTTGGCTAAATGTAAACACTAAATATTATCTTATGTTTTGGCGCGCACTGTTCATTGAAATAAAACAACTTTTACGGATATCAAACGCGCTATATTTCCACGAACTAAGTTGTAATTGTCCGTATTTTTAGGTTTTTTAGGGGTTTTTGATTTTCCCGACGTTTCGGCACCTTTACAGCTGCCGTGGTCACGGGATGACGGGTCATACCATCTAAAAATCACCTAAAAATACGGACAATTACAACTTAGTTCGTGGAAATATAGCGCGTTTGATATCCGTAAAAGTTGTTTTATTTCAACTAAATATTATGTTCAACTTATTCCCCTTCAGGGGGGAGAGTACTGGTGTCCTGAGATACAGGCTTAATGCTCAGTTCAGGCACCAGTCTCTCACAATCTTTGTTAACTGATTTAAATTTTTACATTTTTAAGTTAAGAAACCCCATTATATTACTTGTAGATTGTGGAAGAGTAAATAAGGATTTATTTATTGAGTTTAGTATTATATTATTGAGAGGATTTATTTTAGTAAGATGCGCATATTCAACCTTGAATAGCTAGAGATCTCCGGGATAGAAGTCGATGCGCATTGGCCCAGAGGAATATGGAAGTGCTATAATAAATAATAATAAATAATAAATATTTCCATACAACCACACCAATTATCTAGCCCACGTTAAGTTTCATAAAGAACTTGTGTTATGGATACTAGATAACGGATAAACATACTTAAATACTTTTTTTGTAAATACATACATAATATATATATATCAAACACCCACATCAAGACAATATTGGTGTGTAACTAATGTACATGTCCAATTTTCATGCAAACCAATATTTGTCTTGTCCGGGGATCGAACACAGGATCGCTGGCGCAGAAGGCGTGAAGGAAACAGGTCGTCATCTTTCAAACAAGGAGGTTCTGGGTGTATTTTGCTCACCATCCTTTAATTATTTTTATTAAGTTTAATGTAGAAAGCACAAAGTGATTCCACAAGACTTACCAAAAAAATATCACGATAAACTAATCCCGCATCGTATGGTGACCCTATTTGTTATACATCTATCATACCACACCATGACACGCATGACACATCACACAAAGTGTTGACATAGTTAGCAGTAAAAAAAATACTCCCAATTGTTTGAAGTAAAGACAGTTTTTTTTGTTCATGGTAGGGAGACTCTTAGCCTTCACCACACCTGATGTTATGTATTGATAAGGCTGAAGATGGAAGCGAGCCTCTCCCGAAATCCTCAACCACTGAGGAACTGGCTATCTTATTTCTAACTGCCGGAACACAACAATGCTGAAAACATTGTTGTTATGGCGTCAGACTTAGATAAGATGGTCGTAGCTAGCCAGGCGGACTCACAACAAGTCCTACCACCAACCAAACCTAATACAATATGCACCCCCGCTGGGAATCGAACCCGGGGCCCCTAGGTCTGATACCGGTGGTTGTTACCACTAGACCACAGAGGCGGTTAAGAATTAAAATATTAAGAGGTTAGTTACAAAATAACTATCTATATTAATAAGTACTTTGTTCCTACTAATAAGTTAACCTTAAAGATAGTATAATAATTCAATAAATGTCTGAAATAATTTCTACCATTTTCTACAAACTACCACCTTTCTACCGCATGGCAAGCTTTAGAAAGGGACAATCGGCCTTGGTTGTAGATATGTTACTCGGCTCGTTTTGCCTCTATCAATGTTGCTTGACAAAATTGAGTCTTAAAACAAAATATTAGGGTGTGTTTTTGTAAGTGAAAATTTTGGCAGCTTCAGTCCTGTTACGTCCATGGTTAAAGTTACCTCTTAAGAATCGAAAAAGCAACAACTAAATGATTTTTCCGAATATCATTGCTACAAAGATAACCACCAAACATTAAAATATTTTAATTAATCAATTCTCTATTAATCAATTAATTTTATTTCTATTTTCTATTAATTAGTTTATTTATTAGCATGACCTTGGCAAGCGCATAATCAAATAATTAAAATTGATTTCGCTTTTAACAAACCTTATTCATAAATTTTAGGCATTTCATAACAACAGCGTTTGCAGTCAACGATAATGCACATCGAAAAACAGTTATCCTAGACGTACGCAAGTTAATGATTTTTATTTATTTTATAAGATACATTTGAATAAAAAAATACAAGAAAAAACTTTTTTATAAAAAATAAAATAAAACCGACTTCACAAAGGAAAAATAAAACTTTTGAAGTCGGTGTCAGCCAAGGCATTCTACATTGCACTTCTATTAACTATATTTGATTTATGTTGCCTTGGCTGGCACCGACTCGACTCCGCTTGTTTTTTACTATTTGAAGTCGGTTTTAATTTTTTTTATAAAATGTTTTTTATTTCACAATTTATTGTTAGTTACATCATGCGCTTAATCAATTATGTCATTTAGGTAAACGACTACTTGCCAAAACGTAAATTATATTTTTCAGGATTAAGAAAAAACTACTAGCCAGGTCTTCGATATGATATTGGTCCCATATAATTCTCTTAACATCTGGCTAGAACTATGTTCTTTCAGATAAAAATTATTAAAATCGGTTGACAACTGACCACGTTAAATTTAAACATACACAAATATATAATATATATTTGTGTATGTTTTAATATACATACAGTCGACTTGAGAACCTCCTCCTTTTTTGAAGTCGGTAAAAAAATCTACTCTTCTCACAAGATGTCCCGTCTGTTGTAAAACGGGTCAACTTTAACTATTTTTTTTGTACGCAAGTACGGCGAAGGCTAGGTCTTCCCGTTGTTCGTAGTCATCCAGAATGGAAAGTGACAAAAAAAATACTTATCTCGCTAAAACTCGAGGATGGCTGGGCCGATTTAGCTGATTTTGGGTTTGAAATCTATATACTTAATTCAGGTTCGCAAAATTTGTGACGACTCGATAGGGATATAGGGACTTTGGCGCGTAGTACGCGGCCGAGTAAGGTATCAAATTAAAGGTACTCGAGTCTATTTGTTCCGAAAACTATAAAATATACAAAATGTTAAACGTGATGATCACAAATTGCAATTAAAGATTTTCGCATAATTTGGAATTTTTCGTCGATCGACGAACCCGAGTATCGGGTTGTAACCGCCCTATGTTAATTAAAAGGTGTTTATTGATTGACCTAGGTTGAACTGGATGAACTACTATAATGAAACATGTAGTTTGATCTAAAGGATTTATGCCTTTTTCAAATTGGTGACTGATATCTCACAATATAATTGACTTTTGAAGTCTTGGAGTTAATACATCTTAAATACTAAAGCACTTATATAAAACAAAACCAATCTCTAAAGCGTGAGCTAGAAAGGCACAACGCCATCTATAAACTAAAAATCGTACCGATGCATTGTGAACTTCTTATGAACTCGTAACGGGCTCGAACAAAAGGTGAGAAATATGAAAAAAATGCGAGGGAAAAGTAAAATAACAATTTCATTTTCCCATATAAAGCTGTTCCTACCTTCTTATCTGTCAAACATAGTGTCACTGGATTGACGTATTTGATGTGGTTCTCAAGGTGATACGAAGTTCACCAGGGTCATCTAGTAGGTAATACAGTAATAGTAAAAACTATTTTGATTTATCGGTTTTATTATCTTTTGTTATTGTCAATTCCAGACGTTGCTTAATATAGAAAAACACCCGATGCTTGTTATTTGTGCCATAATGGCCATTTTCGTAGGGTTGGGGGTAAAAAAGGGGGTGCTCCTGATGTCCTGAGCTCCTTGAGGCATTTCGCAAATTAGTCATTAACCCCACTTTTAGGTAGCTATAAGCAGCTTACATTATTTTTTATAAATTTGTACAGACATATCGTACATACACGCGTGGTGATTGGCTGTCACTTACTACTCAGTTTCGAATGATGAAGTGATAATAAATAGCTTACCTACCAATGATATTATATTCTTTGCCTCTGTGGTCTAGTCTACAACCACCGATATCAGACTCAGAGGTCCCGGGTTCGATTCCCAGCGGGGTTACATATTACGGGGGTATTCGGTTTGGTTGGTGGTAGGACTTGTTCTAAGTCCGTCTGGCTAGCTACCACCATCTTATTTAAGTCTGACGCCCAAACAACAATGTTTTCAGCATTGTTGTGTTCCAGCAGTTAGAGATAAATAGCCAGTCCCTCAGTGATTGAGGATTCCGGGAGAGGCTCGCTTGGATCTTCAGTCTTATCAATACTTAACATCAGTTATGATGAAGGCTAAGAGTTTCACCGTCGTTCGTAAAAAATGTGTGCACTTGAAGCAGATATGACATACGAGCTTACATTGGGAAGACCCTATATATGATCCGAATCAAATTGTTATCTCTTCCATTTCCGAGCTTTTTCATGTCTTTTGTTCTACTTGTTAGTAAAACATGACAGTTGTCTTGGTCACAGATTTCAATGCAAGTTATTATGAAGGTGGTCTGATTGGACTATGGTTTGCCATCTCTCTCTCTCTCGTCTCGTATCCTGTGTACAGCTGCACGCAGGAGGACCATATGGAGGCTACTGATGTTGCAGTCTTAGTAGCTGATTTAATACTTTTTCTTTTCGAAAAGATCTCTAAAAGTACGAATTTTCAAGATTATTCTTAAATGGGGTTACTTACACTATTGGAAATTGGTTTAATAAGTGGACACCAATAATATTTAGGATCGTATAGAAACATTTTGTTAAAGTCGCTGTAGTTTTTTAATACGAAGTGATTTTTAGTTTTTTTTGCCTAATCTGCAAAATCGGTTTCGCTCCCGTGCGCGTCGTTTTCTCATTGCTATCTCGCTGCAGCATATTTTTTTCGAGTATCGCCTTAACTATTTAATTAAAGTATAACGCGAGAAAGAGATATTTAAAATATTTTGTCCATATGTTTTAATAAGTCTCTTAACCTCTGACCCCGGATTTATGAGACACCACAATAGACACCTATTCTATTGTTTTTGGACACCGGTGGTGTCCTCCTAGCAAATTATGAATTAAATCCTTTATGTGTTTGCTGAAAACTAAATTCGTTTATTCATTTAAGTAAGACTGAAGTTTTACGGCCAATCCTTTACAGTGCAGGCTGTCCAGCTCTGGAATGCATTGCCGATGTCAATAAGAGCTGCTCAAACAGTTATGCTCATACAGTATATTTAAAAAACGTGTCAAAGAGCACTACCTCACCATTTAGATATGTTGCTGATCTAAGCTGTGAGTTATATCCTATCCATATTTTAAGTTAAGTATATATTTATATTAAGTATTATGTAAGTTTATTGTTAGGTATATAGTATTTATGCTTTTAAATGTATTTGTTTATGTATTTGGATTTAGTATATTGGTTTTCATTACGCCCTGTACACCTGTAGCTACCCTCATCATACTCTATTCTCTTATCCTGTCCATCCTAAGGTTGCCTGGAAGAAATCGCTTTTAGTGATAAGGCCGCCAATTGTATGTTTCTCTTTGTTTGTTATTTTATCATTCTATGTTCTGTGTGTACAATAAAGTATAAATAAATAATAATATAAATAAATAAATAAGTAGTTTTGAAAGACAAAAAAAGGCCAATCAGTTCGTATTGCTGTCGGGGTCTTTGTATCGAGATAGACAGACGGCCCGACAAGAAACCCGGACCGTTTTTATGTTTTGTGACAACTGCTTTGATTGAATTTCGCTATTTTGTCTTTATTTTCTTAGTATTTTCAATCTTTGAGCCGGAGTAGTCCTACTAATATCGTAAATCTGGAAGTTATTTTTTACTTATAAGATATTTTTTACTTAATCACGTTTTGGAACACAGATAGTTTGTGGCCTGAATATCAACATAAAATAAGAACTAATTAATAATTTATGGCCGAGTGGACGTTTTACAATATTTTTCTATAAAGCATTTTTTTTATTTTTTTTTATTTATTTATTTCCACACTTACATCTATTATTACAGGATTAACCCAAAACAATAGAGTAATAACAATTACATAATTGTGTTTGCCATTATAAATTATTAATAAAAAAATATATAATTTAATCATTCCTCAACAAAATATTATAAATTATAATATAACAAATAATTTAATAACTAATTTAACAAATAATAACAATATAATATAATTAACAAATAATTTTCAAAAATACAATTTAATAATTCAATTTATAACAAATGGTGAACATAGCCGCTCGCATGAATTCACTCAGCGAACAAAAGAACACGTCAGTATCATTGGCTATATGGTTGAGAGTGCGCAGTGCTCGCGTCAACGGCGCTTCCTTATGTAGGTTGGTCCGCGCTCGTATCATAGGTATAAAACCGAAACTAAAACCAAAAGGATATTTGTTTGATTGCAAACGTGCAATTGAAAATGCAAAAACTTAGGAATCATAAATTAAACTGGCTGTTGCATCCTACTAATAGGTAGTACAAATGCGAAAGTATGTCAGTTGGTTTGTTTGTTTGTTCCTTTTTCACGAAAAACGACTGAACAGATTTGGATGAAATTTTGTTTATTGGCACTTCAAGTAGTAGGCTAACTTTTTATCCCGATGTTACGACGGGACTGGGAACTATGCGAGTGAAACTGCGGGAGGTCGCTAGTCTTATATAAAATAAATCGTTAAAAAATATAATTTTTTTTTCATATGGAAGGATATTCCTCGTATTGATGAAACAACGCTGGCCTACAGCGTATTAAAATGTAAAAAGTATTGGAAAATTTCGGTCGCCGGTCGCAAGGCTCGGTAGCTCAGTGGGCCGGATACCCAAAGGCCGCAGGTTCGAGTCCTGTCTGACGATATCTTGTGACCGAGTCGATTTTTTCCAATATATTTCTATTAAAAATTCATCATAAGTATAAAAATAGTATTGAAAATCCAAACACTTAAAAATCAAAATTAGGCGTTGTCGACACGCGATCAACAACGCAATACTCTACCTTATGCACACAAATAGTTGTCCTGTCCGAGAATCGAACCCGGGACCTCTGCGCCAAACAGGTCATCATTTCAATGAATAATTCGCACAAAAACAAATCTATGATATTTTAACATGTTTCTTTCCTCATATTTTAATTATTTAAAGGGTATTATTTAACAGATCAGCAAAAAAACTCTAACCTAACCAATAATTGATTGTTCAGCAAGAAAACCTATTTGGTCAGCAAGTACTAGGTAAGCCAAAGAGAGTTGCTGACCAAATTGATATTTAGCTGATCAAAATATTTATTCCTTTATTTAAATATGTTTCCGCGTTCATTAATCGAGCTATGCCCATACTCCGCCTTGCTCTTGTCAGGTTTTGTTCTATGTTTTTCCCCATTTTAGCTTTTTTATTAACCTAGAGACTTGTTACATAACTCACAAACTGTTAGTCGATATATGATTTTACGCTCAATAGTTTTACCCAGTCATGTAGGTCAGGCTTATGCGAGTTCTTCAAGGCAAGCGGCTAAGCCTATTTGATGCCAGCCAGCTTTGCCGCTAAGTGAAATATTGGCTATGTAATTCCTGATTTTATATTCATGCTTACTCTATCGATAGGAAGGTATTTATTTATTGTTCATCGTCACTTATTAGCAAAACCGCTAGTGTTTGTGTGCCCATGAGAGTACCTACGCAAGTTATCAGCATACTGTAAATTTGTAACTTTTTAAATTTGCATTTTACAATGCTACTTTTATGAAATAAATATTAAATAAGAAAATATACTGGAAAAGAAAAAAAGCAACGTGTCTCATGTCGCCCTGACGGGATTCGCACCCGCATCCTTGGGAATCCTTTAGTGCATTAGGCCGGATTTCCAAGGATGCGGGTTCGAATCCCGTCAGGGCGACATGCGACAAATTGCTTTTTTCTAGTATATTTTCTTGTTTAATATTTATCATATTGTAAATTATGTAAAAAAAATAAAAAATCATGAAAACAGATATAATGCTTAAAATTTTTTTTACTGGTTTGTGGCGTAGTAATCACCCTGCTTTTCGTCTAGAATTCTAGATTATATTTCATCCGAATCTACATAGTAAAAATAGCCTGGTACGAGTAAACATAATGATCGGTACTATTTAGAAATTCGAAATAAGGGCGTTTTGTGTTAATCTTAGTTCTAGGTATCGTTTGAAAATATCTAAATGACTTATTCGAATTGTGTTTTCGCGTGTTGCGCTTTTTAGTCTAACGGACAATCTAAATTACGTCTTATTGTGCTTTAAGTATTGTTATTAACTATTGTTTGTGTTAACAATAGATGATTAATGATCATTGGAAATAATATTCGACGACCTGTTTGACGCAGGGGTACTATACCCGCATTCTGCACCAGAGGTCCCAGGTTCGATCCCCGGACAAGACAAATATTCGTGTGCATGAACATGAATTTGTCTTGGTCTTATACATATTAAAAAAAAAGGATATAAGTATGTTTATCCGTTATCTAATTTTTTATTTATTAAAATTTGAACAATATTAATACATTATAATATTACATGAAAACAGGTGTCACAAAAACCTGTTTAGGTTTAACCTTACACCGTTTGGTTTCATCATCTTGTACAATCACACATTATTATAATAATTTAAAATTACAATCAATATTTTTTTTAGCCTTAACACAAGTTCTTCATGAAACTTAACGCGGGCTAGGCAATTGGTGTGATTGAATATAAAACAAAATGAGACGATCAGAGGCCCTATCGCGCAAGTGTCGTCGGCATCGACATCGCTTTCATTTGACAGATGGATGTGATATGACATATTGCTTTGGTAAGTTTTCATTTGTGTCAAAAAGAAGCAGCAATGTGTTACATCCATCTGTCAAATGAAGTCACTTGCGCGGTGCGGACCCTGGTGCGCGGTCGCGGGAAGCCGCTGAAAGCGGGCAGCGACCGATCGTCGTGTATTCGATGATTGTGATTCCCAGCAGTGGGTGTCATAAGGCTGAGACGACATAAAGGCTTTCAACGCCATCCACTGATAGAGTCGGATTATGGTATATGAATTGGGAGGTGGTTAAAGGAAAACGGCAATTTCTGACAAGATTTACTGCTTAGCATGCTTCAGAAGCTCGGAGGAGATCGATAGTAAATTATTGGTCACCCATGCCATGACCAACCATAGCGTACCTCATGCATCTCAACCGTCATATAGCAGATTAACCTATCGAACTCCTTGTAGCTATATATTATAAATGCGTAAGTATGTCAGTTTGTTTGTCACGCTAAAACTACTGAACGGATTTGGATGAAATTTGGCACAGAGAGAGATAGTAGATAGCCTGTATTAAAGCTAGTCTACCATAAGTACCTAATCATTTCAAATACGAATCAAATACCTAGTCTATTTTCTAACTAATTTGCTTTGCATTTGAATAACGTCAGATATATGTAACAATCCTTATTAGACACAAAGCCTAGGTAGAGTATTATCCTAAGTGATTTCTGATGTCGTATTTAACATAATAGTTTTTTTTTTAATGAACGACGGAGGAGACCCTTAGCCTTCATCATACCTGATGTTAAGTATTGATAAGGCTGAAGATGAAAGCGAGCCTCTCCCGCAATCCTCAGCCTCTGAGGAACTGGCTATGTTATCTTGAACTGTCGGAACACAACAATGCTGAAAACATTGTTGTTATGGCGTCAGACTTAAATAAGATGGTGGTAGCTAGCCAGGCGGACTTACAACAAGTCCTACCACCAACCTAACCGAATACAATATGTACCTCCGCTGGGAATTGAACCCGGTACCCCTGGGTCTGATACCGGTGGTTGTACCACTAGACCACAGAGGCGGTTATATAGTATGGTTGGACAGACTACATTTTACCATTATGAGTCCGAAACATGTTTCTGTTAAAACTACCTACATCGAAATAAACATAAACATTCAAACAACAAAACAAACAAACAATTTCTGCCAGTCAGACCGCGAATGTCTGTATGTTTGACGCCTGTCGAACTAATAAGCTATTCGCTATACCGAGATTCCGAACTAACGCAGGAAAACGATTGCCCTTAACTTATTATTATTACAATAACTATAACGACGTTGATATACTTATACCTAAAATTGGCTTGTTTAAAAAATCTATTATTTTGGAACTTCCTAAAATCGCTAGTTCAAACAAAACATAGTTTACATACCTACTATTCTTTGTTAAAAAAATATCTATAGTAAACAACGTATCTCAAAAAATTGCACAAAATAAGTCATAGTTTTTAAATTACTTATGAAGTCATACTCTTTAATATAACTTGTTTAAATGTAATTTGTGGTTAACGGTGCTGGTTTCATAATCATTAAGTCTTTTATACATCGCAAAACTGTTTGTAGACCCCAATAAAAAAAAAACACATAGATAGAGAAAAATTACAAGATGAAATAGACAGCTCCTCAGTTAAGCCTTGAGTATCAAAATTTACAGCAGCCCCCACAGAACAGAAAAAACAGGCAGCCCCAATTTAAGAAATCTCATTACCCGTCATGTTCTACTGTCGCCGTAAGAAAGGAGTCGTAATACTGGGGCAGGTATTATGAAGACTCGACTGTTGGAAATTAAAACATATTTATCAGAAGAAATGCTTGTACATTTCTTATATGTCTTTTATTAATAAACATGAGTTTTCTGTACGTTAATAACTCTATTAAATCTGTGACACTTGTTATGGTGCTGTACGACTGAAGCGTGACGCAGGAGTATGACTGATTTACGGTCAGTTTCAATAACCTATCCTCAGTAAGAGATAGGCTTACTAGAGCTTTGTTGCCTAGATATTTTGTTAATCAGCCTAAAATAACCTAAAATAACAGTGGTCTCATTGATGAAGCGACGGTGGCCAACACCGTAGGACGGTGAATATACTAGAAAAATTCGACGTGTCCTCATAGGTCTCTGTAGCATAATTGGTTAGTGCATTGGGCCGGACTCCCAAGGATGCGGTTTCGAATCCCGTCAGGGCGACATGAGACTAGTTGCTTTTTTCTAGTATATTTTCTTGTTTAATATTTATCACATAACAGTGGTTGCTAAGTAAGGTAACCAAGATAGGCCTATCTCATGTTACGGATATATTATTGAAACCGGCTGTTAGCAGATTAGGCGAAAAAAACAGAAATCACTTCGTAGTAAATAACTATAGCGATTAGAGAGAAATCGAATTGAAGCGCTCATGGCCGCGCTTGACAGACTGATCGTATTCAATCACGTTTGTTAAGCAAAGTTCGGCCCGGTCAGGTGTCGGATGGGTGACCGTAAAGTGGCATTACAACTGAGCGCTTCCGTGCTTCGGAGGGCACGTTAAAACGTAGGTCCCGGCTGTTGTCATTTGATAACAGTCGTTAAGCTAAGTCAGAGGCCTTATAGGCGGCTTGATAAACTCTGACACCAGAGGTGGCCACTAATCCTCACTCGATAAGAAGAAGAAGAAGAAGAGAGAAATCAAACTACATGATGGTAAATGTTATTGGTGTCCACTAATTAAACCAATTTCCAAGTATATGTAACCCCATTTGAGAATAATCTAGAATTTCCGTATTTGAAAGGGGTCTTTTTGAAAATAAAAAGTGTCGAGGCAAAATCATAAGATCGTGTTCTGAAACTTTACAAATCTAGATAAAGGTATGAAGAAATATATATCTTATTATCAGATTTGTAACATCTCTAACCCCCATATTCTAAGTCGTCCTCCAAAATTTTTACACTCCACTCAACCTCGTCGTGGGTAAAAATGGTAGTGTGCGCTAGGCCTACCACGGAGTGGCTACGTACTCTTTGACTCCTCCAGGTCCTTACGGAGTTATGACTTAGAATACCGATTTCGAGGAGTATTTCGAAGAGGTTTTCAATGTGGTTTCGTTAAGTCGAGGACGAGTAAGTTTTGGAGGAACGACTTAGAATATGGGTTTAACAGTCCTATAGTTTTATAACAAAAAGTACGTAGTTTTTCGGTATATCGTCATTTTTTATTTATTTATTTCAAAAATATAACAATAAGAGGTTGTACATAACATAAATATTCGCCAAACTGCATGGCAGTTTGTTGGCGAAGATAAGCACTCACATTAACAATTTATTTGTGTACACCCTTTTAAAAGCTTACTAACTTAACTTTAACAAAAACAAAAATATATACATATATAATATATTATTTTGCTATTTGCTAAGAAAATATTTTTTCAATTTTTATAATTTTTATATATAATTTAAAGCATACTGTCAGACTTTCTACACCTGCAGTCTGTGGGTTAACTTTACGCAGCGGGCATATAACGTTCTGCGCGTACAATATAATAACGCGTTCAGGATACTGTTTAGGCTGGCGCCATACTGTAGTGCGTCAACAATGTTTGCCGAGGCGCGGACGGATTGCTTTTATGCGATAATGCGCAAGCGCAGTTGGGCGCTGCTATCGCGCGTGCGTGCCAGCCCGAACACTATCTTGCGCGCGTTCACCGATCGTTGGGACTCGCCGAGTTACTGGCAATCTTTATCTTTATAATTAAGTCTGAGGTCCATTATTCACTAAAACTAGATATAAGTTCAAATGTTACTAACAACTATGGATGATTTCCGAAATAAATGATTTATTATTATTATTATTATTATAATTTGGTGATCTTTCCCAACATTAATTTACACCCCTATTCAATGTGTGAAACATTATTCATTTACATACATAATAGTTTTACACTTGCGGGTTGGTTTGAATAGACCGTGATCACCCTAAGTGCGATTAATTCGAAGATCCTATCCTTAGTCTTGAGACCTATTGATACTGCAAATTGACGAGGGTGGTGTGTAAGTAAATTCATAGCAGACAACTTCACACACAATCTACATAACTCGGAAACCAAATTTGCTCGAGTACTCGCGCTAGGCTTGTTACTCCCAAGAATTTGTCTTGTGAAATTTGATTAAATTCGAACCAGTGACGGCAATCTTTGGTGATATTCGAGGCGCCATGTTTGATTCCGTCAAGATTGAGAGTTGAACGGGAGAATAACGGAGTGCCATCTAATTTTCTAATGTATCTGTACTCTTGCATTCGCCCCGTGGTTAGCTATGTACAAATCTATATTGAGCCCCTGGAAAGTCATGACTCAATCCACTTATGGATGCATTTCATGCATATTGTATTAGAGGATTCCATATTTTGGATTGTTCGAAAATTTATGATTTCTATCTATGGTATTTCCTATTCTGGATTTGTACAGTAAGGTGAACTGGTCTTTAAAAAAAAAGGATAATGGCGAAACCGACTTGACCACCGAGGGTTCCGCATTGTAGGTACCTAGGTACATACATATATTATAAAGGGTTCGTATCAAGTCTAGCAGTTATTTTCAGATTTTTTCTCAATATTTTTTTTTTATTGAGGGATTACAAACAAGTACAATATTTGTACAAATTACTAAAATTAATCATAAAGTACAGATAGCATATAAGTAATATTGTAACCCACAGCATTATTCACAGATTATCAAGTTAGCATCAAAATAACAAACAATCTAGAGTCCCTCATTGTATCCAATTAAAAAAATCGGCCAAGTGCGTGTCGGGCCACGCGCAGTATATTGTTCCGTAATCAACATACCGCTAAAATTTTTGTCTGCACTTATAACTTTGTTTTTCAGAGTGTTTGTATAATAACAAAGTTATATTTGCGGTCACGGAATATGTGCTTTATCTCAAAAACTACTCACTATATTTCGTTTAAACCAATTTTCGTTGAAATTTTTTATAAAGATTATATATTATATATTTTTTTAAGATTTTTCAATCTCTTAGTTTTAAAGTTAGAGGGGGTTTTTCCAACTTCAATGTCATTCTTAATATGATTCATAATTCATAATTCATTTATTTGCAAGGACATGATAAATACATGGTTTTATAATATTGATTATTGGGCAACATGACCTGTTGAGTTTGTCGCCGTGCAAATACTATAATCTTCATTTTGAGTTATTAGAATGTCAAAATGCTTACAAAAATACAATCAATAATTTTTAAAAATGTCAAAGTAAATATTATAGTCCTAAGGTGTATTATAAATTGAAATAAAACAACTTTTACGGATATCAAACGCGCTATATTTCCACGAACTAAGTTGTAATTGTCCGTAATTTTTAGGTTTTTTAGGGGTTTTTTGATTTTCCCGACGTTTTGGCACCTTTACAGCTGCCGTGGTCACCTAAAAATTACGGACAATTACAACTTAGTTCGTGGAAATATAGCGCGTTTGATATCCGTAAAAGTAGTTTTATTTCAATGAACAGTGCGCGCCAAAACATAAGATGTACGTATGTATTATAAATGTCAAATCTATAGACACTTTATATAAAAGTTTGACGCAAAAAAAAAGTTTCAGTTTCAGTTTCATGTATGGGGAGCCCTCCCTTCATCTTTAATTATTTTTATTTTTGTATAAAAATCATAAAGCGGTTTAATAAGTATGTCTACCATACCAATTTCAACTGTGTAATCTTAATAGTTTCGGAATTAAGTGGCTGAGACATATGGACGGACGGACACACACAGACAGACAGACATGAGAAATCTATAAGGGTTCCGTTTTTTACCATTAGCCTACGGAACCTTAAAAAGAACAAAATTACAATAAAAAAAAAAAAAATTAACCTAACTTAATATTAATTATTATCTTCCTGCTTCTTTCTTACCACCACGAAAGTTGTTGTATACTCAACTCAATAGGGTTTTGAGGTACGGAACCATAAAAAGAACCTTTTCATCAAATATAATATGTTCAGGAAGTTTCAAACTTTGGTGTGGAAACCGTCTTTCTGTTTATCAAATTTGTAAGCACTGTTAAAACTTTTAGCATTGCTTTTGTCCAATTTACGTTACTTGTGTTTCCGGCGTACTGTGCCTATGAAAATGAGACACAGTGCGAGTTATTTGTAATGTAAAATTGTGAAGATCCTAAAAATAAACAAGGCGTAAGTTAAATTAGGTTGTTTTACTTGTTTTTGTGTAATAGAAAATGTTATTATTGGAATTTGTAACTTATTCTTGTCGTCATCAGCCATTTTTAATGTCCCCACTGCTGGGGCACTGGCCTTTCTTATGGATGGATAAGGAGAACGGGCCGTGACCCACCACGCGAGCCCATGCGGATTGGTGGGTTTTAACGACTGCAAATTCAGCTGGGACCAAGTAAATTTTAGGTCACCCATCCCATGACCGACAGGTCACCACTACATCACTCACAAAAGATTTTGAATAATTTTGTATCTGTGGTTGATAGGCTTTAGCGCTCATGGTCGCTTGACAGACTGCTCGTGTTCAATCACGTTTGTTAAGCAACGTTCGGCCCGGTCAGGTGTCGGATGGGTAACCGTAAAAGTGGCATTACAACTGAGAACCTCTGCTTCGGAGGGCACGTCAAACCGTCGGTCCCGGCTGTTCTCAGTCGTTAAGCTAAGTCAGAGATCTAACACGCGGCCTGATAAACTCTGCCACTAGAGGTGGCCATTAATCCTCATAAGAAAAGAAGAAGAAGACTATCAGCATTGGAAAGCTTGCAGCTGTCGTATTCTATAATTAATTAAAGAAAACAACGGGTTGCACTCTGGGAGTGCCGGCAGAAGTGAAACCCGCTTAAACGAAAATAACGATCAAAATCCACTATATCTTGACCACAACTTCATAAAAAGTTGATGAAAACGGTGACCAACTTGATTTGACAGGTAAATCCATTAAAACTGACCTGACATCAATATGAAAGTTGGTAGTAATGAGAGATCTTTATATAATGGTTGAAATTAAATATACGTAGATCTTATAAGTGTGAGACTTTATGTAATTTGAAATAGGTCAACGGTAAATGCTCTTACGAATTTTCGATCAGGGTCACGTGTCCTGACGCGACTTTAACATTATTTACCCATTCTAAAAATCTAAAACTCTGATGTGCACAATGCCGCTAAAGAAGTTTTCACTTCAAAAACAGAGGGATCATTACGTATTGCGAAGATTTCTAATTTTCTTTCTCTCGTGCCCCAATTCCGAGAAAATTTGTAATCAAAACAATTTGTTTCAATTGACAAAACAGATTCCATTCTGTTATTATCACGACCAATTTAATACACAACGAGGCGATATCAAGTAAACAAACGAAATAATTAAATTCAGAAATTGGAGCAAGAACACAAGACGGAATATTTATATACGAGTAGGTACCTTATGTATATAAATTTGTGTACAATTGTATGTCTACTTTGTATACATTCGTGAGTTCGTTGTTGCAGTTTAACGCGTTAGCTCAACTAAGTCTAAATCTAATCAAGATGTTGATTCAGATTGTTAAAGCAAAATTATGTTAGTACTAATGCGATTTAGCGTGAAATAAGCGAATTGAATATCAAAGGTTATTATTCTATTTTTCAGGCCACCCTTGCTAAAGTCAGTCGATTCAATAATTTCTGTTTTGAAAAATTATTATAAATACATAATATAACTACTGCCACTTGGTTCGTTTAGAAACCCAAACAACTTTTTGGCGCAGAGATTGTCTGTAAGTAATTTAAGGAAAGTGGAATTATAGAAAACAAAAAAAAAGAATCAAAAGCATTATATTAAAAAAAATTATACTTTTTATGAACAACGGAGACACGCTCAACCTTCATCGTACCTGGTTAAGTACCATGTAGATGTAGAAGTGCGAATCTCCAGCAATCCTCCCGCACTGAGGAGCTATCTTATCTCCAACTACCGGAACACAACAATGCTGAAAACAATATTGTTATGACTTCAGAATTAGACAAGATGGTCGTAGCTAGCCAGGCGGGCTTACAACAAGTCCTACCACCAACCAAAACATAACTTACGTATAGTACTTGATACAGTTTTACAACTTGTTTCGTTTAATTTTTCGACGAATATGCGTTGGTGTCCATAGAAGAACCGCGTCGAGGAGTCATAAGGGCTTCTGGACAGATGCTGAATGGATGCCTTTATATTTGATAAAACCGCCTCTGTGGTCTAGTGGTAACAACCACCGGTATCAGACCCAGAGGTCCCGGGTTCGATTCCTAGCGGGGATACATATTGTATTCGGTTTGGTTGGTGGTAGGACTTGATGTAAGGCCGCCTGGTCAGCTACCACCATCTAAGTCTGACACCATAACAACATTGTTTTCAGCATTGTTGTGTTCCGGCACTGAGAAATAAGATAGCCAGTTTCTCAGTGATTGAGGATTCCGGGAGAGACTCGCTTCCATCTTCAGCCTTATCAATACTTGACATCTCCATGCTTTTTAGAATATTCGAAGTGGTTTTTGCTTTCTTTCTTCTTCCTTTCTTTTAAGAAAAGGGGTGTTAGTTTTTTGCTTCTCTGAATGGAAGGTCGACCTTAAGTATCCTCCTTACAACCTCATTTGAACTAAAACTTATACAAATTCCTATTCCAAAAATAGATCGAGTTTCACACGGCCCTTGCAGCGGTCGGCCTCCGGACTCAGTTTATGACCCGTTTAAAATTATACTTTGACGACCATACATCAAAGTCTAATATTCTTTCAACACTCATTAATGCCGTTTTTATTTCGCGTTTCGTTTGGGTTTCCGCGCAAATTGTATCGTCGTAAACTTTGACGAGAATATGGCGTTCTGTAAATACAAAGTATGTTTCACTTGTAAGTTGCATTCCAACGTGGTACAGATTTTTTATCAGTGCAAATTGTACATATTCTACATTGTATTTGCGTGCGTAAGCTCAAAAGCGCTCAGTAGACCTTGCACAAATAACTTTCCAGTAAGTATCGAGGAACTAAAGTAAAAAAAAAATGCTTGAGATATCGAGCGGCGTTCCTACCGGACGTAAACGGAGCTGGGTAATTCTACGGGCGGTTTAAACGCCGTCATTGTCCTCGACATATAAAGTGTCATGCGTGCGAAAATAATAAAGGTTATGCTGCTAAACGCTACTCGTCTGGGACCTATATTCGTAACTGGACACAATTTAATAGGACAGAATTTAACTACTCTAAAAATATATAAATATGTTGAGGACTGACGGCGTTCAAACCGCCCGTAGATTTACCCAACTACATTTTCCTATATATTTTTTGACATTACGTGCTCGATACTTACTCGATACTATTTTTATAGTTTTTCGTGCTAACCCTGCTTACTGTATTGGCCAAGTCGCCCGGCTGGATCGCTACGCAACACAAGAGCACGTGTCCATTCGCATTACTACAATACAAGTACGGCTCAACCGCATTCCGGTCATTCTCACGACAAGGCATTCTTCGTATACTTTCCGTCACAATTTTTATTTTTCATAAAATTCTTTGTACCGACGATAAAACTTGAAACAAAAACTATATAAATGTGTACATTAGGCACTTCAAGAAACCATTAAGTTTTGGATTTATGAAGTGATAAATTTTTGCGCGTGACGAAAGTTAGAAGTTAGATTGGCGAGAATAAAACAATTGTTCAATAAATTATGAATTTATTTTTAAATAAGACATACATAGAAATAATCAACATAATGTCATTTTTCAGATGTAAATGGCTAAAAGAAAAACTACTGGTTGTGTGAAATAAGAAAAAGACATACATCCTAAAGTCGGATTTTCAATTCAGTTGAGTAATTTGAGATGACAAATTCATTCACTATGTATTTCCAGCAAAATAAAATAGTAAATAACTAAAGTTAATAGGCATTTTATAATTATCCTCACATTTTAGCGTGACAGAATGGGGTGACGGAAATTTGAAACACAAAGGTATTTTTTAATAAAAAAAAATAGGTAAAGAATGTTGAATAATGCTTTAAGGATGAATTCTCTAATGTATTTCTGCATACAAATTATTTAATTGACAAAAATTTCAGACCTAACAGAATAAAATTATCAACATCGTAAAACCATGCGAACAGAAATACACACATCAACACTGTCTAGGTATATTATATTATATTCTTCATAACTCAAAAATTATCTACAGTACAGAAAATGTTTGTATGGGGGAAAAACCCGCCTGTGTTCCGTCTTTAGTAATTAAAAAAATGTAAGACAAAACAATGCATGATGATTTGAATATAACTTTTGCAAAAAATAGTTTTTCTTATAAACAAACCCGGGCTATTTTTGAAAATTAAAGACGTTTCAAAATTGTTTTTATTTTAATTGAAAGTTTGTTTTGTTTTTTATCATACCACGTCGACATTTAAACAGTTAAGAACAAATTGGAGCTGCAAGAATGTTGAAAGCTGGCGCTATCCAACGCATGGTTGTTGACTGCTTTGAATTGACGCTTCGAACCCACCAAAACGTGATCTCCTGATTATGGCCACGTTATCGTGTCACGATAGATGTTCCGGAACGGCATTCTGGCAGAAAACGCGTCACCACTCTTAGACATGACCGTTTTATACGAAATATCGCCAGGAGACAAATGGCTATGGAAATGGTTCAAAGACTCATCTGACCACTAACTATTGTTAGTGAGTGACCAAACTGGGAGGAGAAGTTAACATGAAGTCGGTCTTCACTATCGCACACCACTTCGAGTTCCAGCTTTGCAGCTGATTAATCAAATCATAGCTGTTTTGCAACTATCAAACATAAAACGTATGATTCTGGGTTCTGGACAGCGAATGGAAAGTATTCCGATGATGGGTATAATATACTCAGCTAGTGAGGTATTCGCCATGCCTTAAACGTGACGGAAATTGGGTAACATTAACAATCAAAGATAGTTTTCAATTATAACTTTTTAATTTTGCATTTTACAATGCTATTTTTATGTGAAAAATATTAAACAAGAAAATATACTAGAAAAAAGCAACTAGTCTCATGTCGCCCTGACGGGATTCGAACCCGCATCCTTGGGAGTCCGGCCCAATGCACTAACCAATTATGCTACAGAGACCTATGAGGACACGTCGAATTTCTCTAGTATATTCACCGTTCTACGGTGTTGGCCACCGTCGCTTCATCAATGAGAGAAATATCCTCGCATTCGAAAGAAACATCTTAACAGATGTTTGACTATCGATTAAGATGAAACAGCCATCTAATTATAACTTTTAACATGAGACTAGTTGCTTTTTTCTAGTATATTTTCTTACAATCTTTAATATTTATCACATAAAGATAGTTTTCGTTCTATCTTAATATAAAAGACTTGTTACTGGTGATATTTTTAAATAACTAAATGTATTACTTTACTTTCAAAATAAATAGACAGTAATGTAAAAATCATAGCTGTTTTGCAACTATCAAACGTAAAACATATGATTCTGGATTCTGGACAGCAAATGGAAATTACGAGAACAACTTTTAAAAAAATATTTTGTATGATGATTTACCAAAATAAAAGTAAATAATTTCATTTCTTATCAAATAATTGTTAGAACTGATCCCAAAATAAAATTCAGCCCCGAAAAATTAAAGACTGTAGATATTTGTACGGACGATGCTCAAAAATTAGATCAGCTGAGAATGACCGCTTCATAATATAGATAAAGCTATGATTTTTACATTTAGGTACGGTCAACAAAAGGTCAGGCTTTAATAAATTGACAAATTTCTCCAATCGACTTTGAACTTTTATGTGTAAGCAAGCAGTTGAATTCCAAATAGGTAAAAAAGTATGTTACTAGAAAAATACTTAAAAAAAAACAACCAGTCTCTAAGTTCCGTCCCATCAGATCAACATTTTTCTATTGCAAAAAATCTTTTGTAAGTTTGAAAATTTATAAACATCAGAATGTGATGTCCACGTCCACGTAGAAGACCGAGACAGCAATGGAGGGACGATCTTGACACGTACTTGACTGGTGCACAATAGCCCAAGACCGCGTCAAATGGAAGGAAGGTGGAGAGGCCTTTGCCCAGCAGTGGGACGATACAGGCTAGTAATAATCAGAATTTGATATTCTTTCATCAAAAGTGTAACTATGGTTATCGCTATGGTAGACGACATTGAACCTTATTCAAAAAACACTGTATCTTATTTCTTTCACTAATGTTTGAGGGTAACTTCTTACAAAGACTTTAACATCCAAAAGGTCGAAAGTATTGAAGGCCAAGCCCTTCATTATCATGCGCTCAGCGCTTTAAGTAGATACTATAAGAGCGTCTCAGATTCCCATTTTATTTGGTTATTTGAAACTGTTGACATTTGTATTTTATTGCCTGTTATTAGGTAAAATGAGAATAAATTTTGAAAATAATGTATTGTAATGAAATGTAATGCAACTTAAAATTGACATATACACTTTTAAACTTTCGCGTTGCATTATAAATATTGAAAATTGAAACGGGTATTAAACGCGTAGAAACGTGATAGGTATTTCTCCTAGGTACCTAATTTTCCCGACGTTTCGAACTGACGGGCTGACTGAAAATTAAAAAATTAAAATTGACAAGTTTTAATTTTAAACTGATATTATTAATATGTATAATACTTATTTTTTATCGTTGACATTTTTGTGTTTTAATAATTATTTGAGTAGGTATAATAAGAATGAATGTAATCTAATGAATCGGAATGTAATGTATTTTTTTATATATTTGCATGTCTGCAAAGATTAATTGTGAGATGCTAATGTGATTTAACAGTTTGAACCTTTTTACCACTTCTAGAGTAAATAAATGAATCTGAATCTGAATTTGTCTCGTTTTTATTTCAATAAGCTATGAGATTGAATATAGATTTGAGATAGAGTAAAAGCCCTAAGAAATAATAATAATAATAATAAACTTTATTGCACAAAGTGACAAAGATATACTATACAAAGGAGACCCAAAACAAGACATTAAAATTCACAATAGGTGGCCTTATTGTTACATAGCAATCTCTTCCAGGCAACCTTGGGTGACAGAGAGTATAGATAAAGGATAGTAGGGGAATGAGTGCAAAAAGAAAGTGAAATATGATAAAAAGTAAGTATACATAAATAGTGATGGAGAGAAAAAAAGAGCAAATAAGTTAGAAGAGAGTGATGGGGATAAAAAAAGAGCAAATAAGTTAGAAGAGAGTGATGGGGATAAAAAAAGAGCAAATAAGTTAGAAGAGAGTGATGTGGATAAAAAAAGAGCAAATAAGTTAGAAGAGAGTGATGGGGATAAAAAAATAACTATAAGTTAGGAGGGAGTGATAGGAAATGACTTCTAACTTGATCGCCAAAGGATCTTATAGTTGAGATGATGATTCAGATCTTAGATCTAGGTGAAATGTACACGGTTAGGCAATAATAAACTATTACTATTTCCCCGGTTGTGGGCACTTTGAACCCGCTTTGCAAATAAGTATTATGTACCTATTTTTGTATTGCATTTAACACCACCGGTATCAAATCCTGAGTTCCATTCGAATCACAGTGGGGGCACGTTTTGAATTCGGTCTGGTCAATGGTAGGACTTTACCTAAGTCCGACTTCCGCTGTCGGTCCGTCTGTCACTAGACTGTATCTCATGAACCGTGATAGTTTGACAGTTGAATTTTCACAGGTGATGTATTTCTGTTGCCGCTACAACAATAAATACTATAAAAAAAAGGGCTCCCATACAACAAACGTGATTTTTTTGCCGTTTTTATAGATAATAGTACGGGACCCTTCGTGCGCGAGTCCGACTCGCACTTGGCCGGTTTTTTATAGAGCAATTATGCAAAGAATCGATTTGTTCCAAGAACTTTAGTCATAGTCATAGTCATAACATTTATTGCAACATGTTGGTTATTACAGATGGTAAATACATAAAAAATTACCCATAAACATGACCCCGCAAGGGTATGGCAATTTAAATATTTTAAAAGTATGTATTCTTAAACATAAACATTTTAAGTACAATCAAAAAATTCCTTCAAGGTATAATAACATTTTTGTATTAAATATTCCTTCAGTTTTGAGCAAAAAGATCTTTTCTGTTTAGATTTCCTGGAATTCCTTTGGTATTTTTTTAAATATTTTAATTGACATATGGTAAGTGCCTGAGCTCACCATATAAAAAACTTACAACAAAAATATAGTAGCATTGATCTTCAAAATTAGCCTTTTGAAATTTAAATCAGAACTAAAAACTAAAAATTATGTAGAAACAATTATAATCCTTGTTAACGCTTGTAATGATAATGTAATCATCATTGTATTCAGTTTAGTTTGTACTTTACGGATAGATTGTAAATGATTATAAAAGGAAACTTTTTAGACAAATCTGTCAGCCTAATTTAAGTACTTATGTAATAAAAAAGGCTGTTTGTTTCCCAATAGAAAATAAATTAAAAATAATTTAAAACTGATTCGGTGACGAGACTACCCATACGACAATTATTAAGTTATTGGTACTGTGGTAATCGGAGGGGTTAAAAAAATGAAGCCAGATAGGTATATTTGTATCTCATAATCTGGGGCGTAAGAGGTATTTTGCGTTTTAATACTAACATAGATGACAACTGACTTTAAAAAAAATTACGAAGCTTTTTTGTACAATTGTCCCAACTTGACCTGCATAGCCCCTATATCCTACAATTAATAAAAAGATAAAGAAGTTTCTCCGAAATATATAGTTAATAAAGAATAAAGTGTTGATAAATATTAAACAAGACAACATACTACAAAAAAAAAGTTGTCTCATGTCGCCCTGCCCCCCTAGCATGAACATCGCTATATCACGCGATATGATATAGCGCATCATGCTGTCTCGTTTACTCCGCTACGATCTGAGCGTGACAGTGACGAGTTATCGAGTCGATAAAAGCCTCTCATGCTAGGCCTACTGACGGGATACTAACCCGCATCCTTGGGAATCCGGCCCAATACACTAACCAATTATGCTACAGAGACCTATACAAGTCGATTTTTTTAAGTATATTCACCTTTTTATGGTGTTGGCCACCGTCGTTCCATCAATGAGAGAAACATCCTCGCATTCGAAAGAAACTTTTTTACAAATGTGTGACTATCGATTAAGATGAAACAGCCACATTTATAACTTTTTAATTTTGCATATTACAATGCTATTTTTATGTGATAAATATTAAACAAGAAAATATACTACAAAAAACATTTTATAAAAAAAATCAAACCGACTTCAAGTTTTATTTTTTACTTTTTGAAGTCGGTTTGTTTTTTTTTATAAATGTTTTTATATCAGATTTTTTTGTTATCATGTGCCGTTACTTACACTAAAAATCAGCCCATACACAACAATGATGTCATCTAATATCAATCTCCTTTTGACTACTTGCCAAAAGGAGATTGATATTTTTGAGGATTATGAAAAAACTACTAGCCAGATCTTCGTAAAAATTATATGGGACCACTCATAAACCATTTTCTTTCAGATAAAAAAAGAATTATAAAAATCTGTTTACAACTGGCGAAGTTATGGTAAAACATACATAAGAAAAAAAAAATCGTCGACTTGAGAATCTCCTCCTTTTTTTGAAGTCGGTTAAAAAAGCACAATCTGTGTTATCGCAGATTGCGTCCGCGCGGCTGCAATAATAATAATTAACTATTATCAAGAAAAAAGCTAAGACAACTTACTGTATGTACTTTTACTTTGGGGGAGGCCTATACCCAGCAGTGGGTGTCATGTGGCTGAGACGACGACGACGACTTTTTTTTATACTGTGTTATAAGTGTGCACAATAGTACATTATTGTAAAGGCCGTGAAATAGGCAATTGCAGGTCGAGTATGAGTTTGAAGGCCGAGCCGTAGGCGAGGACTTTACTAATACGAGACAGGCAATTGCCATTTCCGCCGAGGCATATAGTGCTTTTCTCAAAAGAATGCAGGGAAATAAAACATACTTTTTCGTACCACTTGCTCAAAAAAGTGACATTCTATGCCATAAAAAGCGAACATAACAATAGTCATTTTTAATCTGTTAAAAACAGGGAAAGAAAATTGTACTGAATTTCATTCATCCTCTAGGGGGAGAATGTGATTTAAATTTGGAATACTTACCGAAATTTATACTGAACTACATCTGTGTTTACACCATAGAGTTTGAATATAAAGCATTACACATCTTTTAGAAAAAGGAATACGCATTTATTATGCAGTTATGATTATGAAATAAAATTACGAAAACCGACGAGGCCGTATGAGCTTGATGCCTTTGCTTTTCCGACAAAAAAATATTAGTCTAGGAATTTGCCGCGTTTTTGTTTTCTTCAAATACATCTCATATTATTATTGTGTTAATTTTTTCGCAAATGGTACGAAAAGTAGAGTATTTTCCTTGGTGATAAAGCTGTCTTAGTCTTGGGTGAACTTAAATCCCTCGCTACACTCAGGAGTTTGAGAAAATGTTTGAGAAAAGATTATATTATTTATTATTTATTTATTTATTTAGACAACAAAGATCCATGTTTTGTTAGTAACAATACTGCCTTACAAACTATGTTAGTATTTTATGACTAATTTAGAAGTGGTGGTTTGTGCCATATTCCACATTATAGGGCAAACATGTTGCCTATTTGCAATGACCCTCAGGATGGTGTTGGTGCTGCCCTTCACTCTGTTTAGCAAGGACACCATTTTCTTGCGCACAACTGTTGCGAAACTGTCCGTGTACGCTTCCGCAAACATAGCAGATGCGCTACAAAAGCATGGCAGCCCCAGCATCACCCTGAAAGCATTGTTGTACTGCACGTTCAGAGCATTGAGCGATTTCTTTGTATACGTAACCCAAAGAGTGCAAGTGTACAGGGACGTGCAGTATGCTTTAAAAAGCGATATTTTGACCGAGTCTGTACTCCGTGCAAATCTTCGAGCCAGCATGTTTGCTCTAATCGACAATGCTCTGCGCTCTCTCTCTATGTCGACATTGTCCCTCAAGTTTTCAGTAAGCCAGTGCCCGAGATACTTGAATTGCTGTACCCTGTTCAGAACAGCCCCGTTCAGTTTAATAGGTGCACTGACTAACGGACATCTGCTTCCAGCCTGAAAGACCATGTACTCACTTTTTTTAACATTATAAATCAGCCCATGTGAGACGGCATAGGATTCGCAGACCGCGAGTAGCTCCCGGATCGCTCCAACCGAGGGGGCCAGCAGCACCATGTCGTCGGCGTAGCTTATGTTATTAACACAAACTCCATCCACATAGCACCCGACACACATGCCGCTGAGCCTCTCGATTAGCTCGTTTATGTACAGATTGAAAATTAAAGGGGAACTCAACCCACCTTGCCTGACGCCGCAATCTAACCTACAAGGATCCGACAGCTCACCCGTCCATCTCACATAGTTGACTTGATTCAGGTACCAATACTTAAGAGTACGAGTAAGCTCCTCTGGTAGCCCGGCCCGAGACAGTTTCTGCCACAGTATGTCGTACGAGACCATATCAAATGCTCGTGACAGGTCGAGAAAACACGCATAGATGGGTGTTTTTCTTTGCGTGTAGTACCCGACAGTATGTTTTAAACTAAGAATAGCGGTATCCGTTGACAGCCCTGGTCGAAAGCCGAACTGAGCATCATGTAACCGTATGTGCTTATTCAAGTAAGAATTTAGCACACTGTCGAGTACTTTTGCTATGATGGTCGCTAGCGAGATTGGCCTATAGTTCGACCTGTCCGACACGTCCCCTGTTTTACTCTTAAGAATTGGCACCACGAGGGTCTTTATCAAATCGGGGGGTAGGTATGAGTGACTTATACACAAATTGAACAACAATGCAAGCACACGCGGGAGATGAAAACCAGCATGTTGTAAATGCTCTATGCTGAGCCCATCATGCCCCGGCGACTTGCCTCTCGTCATTTTTCTAATTACTGTTCTAACATCGTATGTCTGTATATATGTGTGTTGAATACGAAGTCTTAACGAAACAGCGTATAGATGAAAATTAAACAACACGACGATTTCTGTTAGGAAAAAAAAGATAGAGAAGTATCTCCGAAAATATAGTAAATGAGGAAAAAAGTGTTGTTTTCCACTTTATCTCGTTATTTGATCTGAAAGCTCAATCCTGTTTTCGACTGTGACAAAATCACATCATACATCAAATCAGCGGGTTTTGTGCGGAGGCGTTTCTGTTTTGGTTCTTTGTCAGATTACTCACATAGCTTTTGTGTTTATTGGGCAAAGTAACAGGCAAGTTACATTGTTGTCGAATAGGCAATCGTTCTGGCTTAAGCTTCGTATAAGTATTACTTAGTTTAACACAGTATAAATAAAAGTACATACAGTAACTTCGCTAAATACGGGACTGAAAAATACTAAATACTTGACAAGACGCGTTATTTTAAAAAGTTATGTAAGTTATAGACTTATATACTTAAAGCGAGTATCGGGTATTTTCTTTCTTTCTTTTCTTTCTTTATTTATTTAACCTTATTTGTTTTCGAATAAACGTTTCCAAAATAAACTCTACTGGTCGACTGGGAAGCTCCCCGATTGTACCACTTATCATTTAGTTTTTTGGAAGAGATTGTTACCTAGCAACAAGGCAGCCTTTTGTGTGTTCTCTTCTACTGTGTCTTTTTTCTTATCTTTGTGTTCTTTGTCTTATGTGCAACAAAATGTTTATTATAGTCTATGATTTTTGATTGTTTTCATTTTTCAATGCTATTTTTATACTTATGATAACTTTTGAATAGAAAAATATTGGAAAAATAACTCGGCCACAACTGATTCTCAGATGGTCCCATCTGAGAATTCACTTGTAGCCGAGTTATTTGTTTTTAATATGTTTATAGTCATTATGATATCTATATATTTTGTTTTGTTAACAGTGAAAGGCAAGAAAATCGCCAGTAAATTATTGTACAACAATGAAAATAAGTGTGAGAGAAGTGACAGTCAAAAACTTAAAAGTGTTTTTATTAATAAATTATTGTAGAAAGTGTAATAAAGAGTGAAGTGTTAAAAGTGAAAATGTCTTATCGAACTCTAAATACTTCTCTGCAGAGTTTGAACGATAGTGAAGAATGGGGTGTGTCTCACTTGGACCCAGATCTGGGGGTGTTCTACAGACCAGATGTGGTCATCATAGTGTTGTATGTGACTGTGCTGACTGCTTCGCTGTCAGCGAATACCCTGCTCATCTTCATCGTCATCAAGTTCCAGTATATGAGGAAGTGAGTACTTTAGATGTAGTTTTTTATCTTTCGCTTTAAAATTTAGTAAGTTCATTGACACTTCGGCTACCAAATAACTAGGTCCTAGCAGATGATTTGATATGTCTTCTAATTTTCTGCCAGATAAGCTATCTATAACTTTTCTGTCGGTGACGAAACCGGTGCTTAGTATTGAAAATGGTGCAATCACCGATGCTGCATCCGACATCACGCTATCAATAATGTTGCTTAGAGAATCGCACATCAGATGGCAGCCTGAGTTTAATCTCAGAGTTATTAAATATATAAAAAAAATATATAAATCAATTATTTTACAGTTTGCTCTATCTTTTGAAATTTTGAAGTGTATAACAACAAAATCCTTTTTGGGATTTTGAATTTCTTCACATTATTATTTATTTATTTAGTTTATTTGGGAAACAAACAATACAATTCATCTTATAAGTAAAATAATAACTAAATATATCTTAAATCAGCAAAGTTTCCACTTATTACTAAAACATATGTTTGAGCAATGGACAAAGGTAACAATCTTACAAAGATCTTACAAAAAATAAAAAAAGAATTGGTATTATCTGTGCTAACTACAAAAAGGACAAAGGCATTAAAGTCTAATAACTAAAAGGGAACCAAAAAGAATAAAATTACATTAAAAAAAAACAATAATAATAACACCCCTCTTTTGCGTGGGGGCTAACGCTTCGCTTCACAGAAGCGATCGTGCTATTAAACATGTCTAATTCAAGAGGAAGCTTTTTTTTTTTTTTTTTTTTTTTTTTTTTATGTACGACGGTGAGACTCTTAGCCTTCATCATACCTGATGTTAAGTATTGATAAGGCTGAAGATGGAAGCGAGCCTCTCCCGGAATCCTCAATCACTGAGGAGCTGGCTATCTTATCTCAAACTGCCGGAACTATCTTATCTTATCTTAACTCAAGCTTATTAAAAGATTGACACGCTCGGTAAATGAAGGTGTTAGTCAAATGTTTAGTCTTAGTAGAAGGTATACAAAACAGATCCTTCTTTCGTGAGCCTGATCGGGGGCACCTAAACTGCAAACAATTTAAGAGGAAAGAGGAGTCAATATAATTGTTAACGATTTTATACAATAGTAAAATATCACGCTGAGTACGCCGCTGAGACAAGTTAGGTTGGACAGGATGGTCCGCGGAACATGTGCACCTATATGAAAGATGCTTCAAGAATTTATTATGTATACGATCAAGACCATTTTTATGAATTTTATATTGAGGGGTATACAGATCCATACTCCAAAATTGACCGTACGAAAGCGTTATACAAAAGCACCAAAGTAGAACATCGTTTGAAGTCCTTACCGACTCTCATAATAAAACCAAGCATTTAGTAGGACTTAGAAGAAATATAATTGATGTGTGGTACAAAAGTTAACTTATCGTCCATATAAACACCCAGGTCCCGCACCTCTGAAACCCTCTTCAAGATATCATCATCAAGTCTGTAATTATGTTTGATGGGATTACGGTTTCGAGAAAAAGAAATAACAACACACTTTTGAACATTCACAAGTAGACCATTAATTGTACAATATGTAGTAAGCGCATCAAGGTCATTTTGCAGCAAACAACAATCTGAAGAAGAATTAATAACTTTGAGAATCTTCATATCATCTGCATATAACAGTACTGTTGAGTGTTGAAAGACTGAAGCAACGCCATTCACAAAGATATTAAATAAGAGGGGTCCGAGATGAGAGCCTTGGGGTAGTCCAGAGGTAACTGGCAAGAACGTGGAGCAAAAACCTTTTACTGTGACAGCTTGATTACGGTTTTTTACATATGAAGTCAACCATCGCAACAAATCACCGTGTATACCAACTTGAGCCAGTCTACGTAAAATAATAGAGTGTGAGATCTTGTCGAACGCCTTAGAATAGTCAGTGTATATGACGTCAACTTGGTTACCCCGATCCATTGCAGAAGCAACTCTATGGACAAATTCACACAAGTTTGTTTCAGTGGACTTTTTATTGACAAAACCGTGTTGTTCTTCAATAATAAGAGGTCGAAGCAAAGGGTACAAGGAATGATACACAATTTTTTCGAAAAGTTTAGGTATTGTGCTAAGTTTTGAGATCGGTCTGTAATTTCGAACATCATGTTTGTCCCCAGACTTAAAAATAGGCACGACATAAGACAATTTCCAAGTTTGAGGCATAACTCCCAAACTCAGGGACAAATTAAATAAGAGAGATAGGGGTAAAGCTAGATTTTTTCGACACATTCTTAGAAATATAGGTGGTATATCATCGGGGCCACTACCTTTGTCAATATCAAGTTTTGACAAACACTTCTCAACAGTGGCTTCAGAAATGGAAAGGCTATTGATAAAAATACTCTTGTCAGCATTACAAACTTCCTCGACCAATTCATATTATGGCGACGTGGCCGGATTTTGAGCAACACTTTTAGCTTATATATTATAATAAAAAATATGTCTTTAAAACCTTCTCCCTATGTTCTGTAACAGTTCTTAATTCAAAAGACAATTAAGATTAATTGAAAAGTAACTAATAAATAAATAATTAAATAATATTATATTTCATAAGAATTGCACTACATGTAATAAACGTTTATTGTGTCTATCTAGTTACTTACGTCTAGTCTAGACAACAATTAAGTAAGTTCTTAAATCTTATACAGTTTAATTAATTTTTAATCAAAGCAGGGCTTCATGCTCCACTATAATCAAATTTTCAATAACTTTAAAGACGACTTTAAAGTTTATTGTTATGAAATTATAACAGTCAATCTGATTTCATACGATCTTTTGAGTCTTTTAGAGGATTCTAAAAAGTGTAATTTCAAAAACTGTAAGACGCTGTCGTAGTTTTAGTTTTACTCCAAATACGATAATCGGACGAACACAATTAAAATAAGTTTCAATATTTAGTAAATATATGACGAAAGCCGTCTGGTTATCGTAATCTGTATTTCTTATTAGACTATGATACTAACCGATGACCTCCTTTTTAGCTCGATGTCCATTATTTATCGCTCTTAATTCATTAACAATGAACGTAGGTAGTTTTACTTCATCATATGGTGCTATAACACGTAAAAATTTGCTGAATCACAAATCTGTTTCTCATTAGTGAGGCGCTAAGGAGCTTTGTTTACGAAGATAACGTAATCAGCGAACTAAAATATAATTAACGGTGTGTGAACGACTTCGCCTCCGCACTCTTAGAAAGAGCTCGCACGAGAAACGGAGACAAAATCTCCGCAACTATTTTGTCTCTGGCATCAACTATACGGGTTTGTATGTGTCTTAGGCTGATTTGATAAATTGAATTTTCGCAAAAATCCTAGGGATATTGCAAAAACACGGATTATTAGACAATGGTGTTGACATTTCTCAATTTTACTGAAAAAAAGATAGGGTTTTTGCAAATATACGGGTTGTTTTAGTAACATTGGATATTCTTAACTCTGATTGGCTCAATTTTTACTTTCTTGCTAAATCTCTGATTGGTTCACAGAAAGTTTAGTATACGTGAGAGAGTCGATTGACATTTGAAACGTCAAGTCGTCAACCAATCAGAGAAGATGTTGTTTTGGATGGTCCGATCAGCCAATCAGTGTTTTGATTTCATAATAGCCAGCGATTCTTTTCGCAGTGTAACTAAGGCAGCCCGTTTTTTCGCAAAACCCTATTTTTTTTTCAGTAGGATTGAGAAATGACAACACCATTGTCTAATTATTCGTGTTTTCGCAATATCCCTAGGATTTTCGTAAAAAAACGATTTATCTAATTATCCTGCGACATATTATTATGCAAGTACGCGCATGGAGCGACACGACAGCCGCGAGTCTTTTATATCCGTGGGTTTGCCGTTGCGACGACAAAAAAGGGCGAGGCAACTGTTGCGACGACAAAGAAGTTGCTGAATGCGGAAAATTATACAGAAAAGTTGTTTTTCTGTCGCTCTCGTGTGCGCTACTTTGAAATCACAGCATGAAGACGGCGACAGAAATAAATTAGTTGCGGAGACACATGTTGCTCGTACGTGCAAAGTCTAACATTATCGTACGTTGTGTTGTGTAAGACGATTACGTAAGGATATTAATTATTTTATACTAGACGAAATTTCATTAGAAAGTTTTAATTATTAATTAAGTATAATATGCTTTCATTAAGGAAGTGGTTTTTTGATTAGCCTTCTATAATATTCTGTTATATATCTCCCGTGTCTATTCCGTAAATTATTTTGAGTTTGTGTAAAGAGACCGCCGACGCCGAAGCGATATGGTGTTTTTTTTAATTACAATTTTTAAGTTAGAAATCGTCCCGTACCTTCTTACTCTAAAAATCGATGTATAAACTTACGCCCCAAATTATTAACCTATCTGTAGATGTGATAATGTAATGTAATGTAATGATCCCAAAATTCCCACGGAAACGGGAACCACGCGGGTGAAACCGCGCACGGCCGCTAGTTATATTATATAAACATTTTCAGTTGAAAGTACCTGGGTCGCATAAGTATCCAGTCCCCCTAATGGTCTAATTTCAAAATCTATCACATTCCCTTTCAAAGATATTGTGGTTGTGATAGAGATATAGGTATGGAATTGTGTAACTTTTATTCGCAATCATGAAGCTTTCGAAACGAATGATGTTTTAAATGACACTTCATTTGACATTTCTCCATACATTTGAAAGATAATTTCGAGTGTCACTTTGCTTAGACAGTTCAATTTCGTTCATTCATTACTTTTCAAAACGCGTCCCGATCACGATGCCTATCAAATGTCAAATAGTGACGGCTTGAAGTATGTAAATATCATTAAAATGACGAATTGAAAGGGATTGCGATAGATTTTAAAATTAAACAATTAGCCCAGTTATTTTGGATGTTTGAGAAGTTCTGATTTTATATTAATTATAAGTTAAGATTTTATTTATTTTATTATTTCAACTGAATATAATAACTCTCGTTTTGTTATGCTACCCTGGTACTTTTTGTATGTTATTTTTCCCGTCAGTCCCGTCACAATATAAATGAAAGAAAAGTAAAGTTGGGACAAACAAAAGACAGAACATCAGACACAACAACAGAATTTTTTTCACGCACTTTTTGACAGAATGAGCTGGAGAAGCTTTATTTAATAACAGTATTATTATATTAATATATTGAATTACATACCTAAAACAAATTAATAAGCTAGTTATAATTTTAAAATTTTGCATTTAACAATGCTATTTATATGTGAAAATTGTTAAACAATCAGATATACTAGAAAAAAGCAACTTGTCTCATGTCGCTCTGACGGGACTCGAACCGTGGGATCCTTGAGAATCCGGCCCAATTATAACTTTTTAATTTTAATTAGATAGCTGTTTAAAATTAAAATGGTATAATTTTTAAATATGTTTTTTTTCGTAGTTGAGGATAATTCGAAATTCGAATAAATTTCGAAGTGTCCTTTGAAGGTCTCGGTAACATAATTGATCAGTGCATTGGGCCGGATTCCCAAGAATGCGGGTTCGAGTCCCATCAGAGCGACATGAGGTGTAATGATTTTTAGAAATATATTTCCTTGTTTAACAATTTTGATTAAGCTAAGCTCTTAACTCGGAATCAGATAGGCTACCTGATATTAGTTGATTCATAAACCACTTCTTTACATTATGTTGTCATGATTATTACGATACAAAAATCTATAAATGTTTCATATTTATAATATATATGTCGAAAATCCAATGTAAGGCTCTCTTAAATAATGGACCTCACTTCTATTTTTCGAACTATTTATACCTACGCATGTTAAAGCGAGTAGCAAATAATGATTTAACGTAAATGATGTTGGGGAAACACGCAAACTTTGCATTTGGTTGTGACAAATAAATTGCATTTGAAAAATATTGTAAAATTAACCTTTTAGAGTGAACGCTTCACTGTGTTGTATGTCTGATAGATACATTTTGATGGTCTTACTGCAAAACAGTGTTTATCGTGTGTCTAAGTTAGACAGTGTTTAAATATGATGTTGTCACTTTTTTGACAATATTATTTGAAAGAGACAGCATCACATTTAAACACTGTCTAAATTAAACAGTGTTTTTTTTTCATAAGGCTGTTTATGTTTATGTACTAATTTATTTAGAAAAAAAGAAAAATCATTTATTTTGACACTGCACGATAACAACATACATATTAAAAACAGCAATGTAGACGGGCAGGCCTGCTGCACTAATATTCTGAATATTCTGCCGAGCACAGTGGTGACATCAGGCACACGATAAACATAAAACAAACAAAGAAAGATAACAAATAAACAAAAGCATGATTAACAAGAAGAAAATAATGCAAACAACATTATTCCTAAAAAACACAAAAAAAACCCAACACCAAGCATAATAAATAGACAACAAAACAAACAAGCACTGGCGAAAATCAAAAGGGCATCGCCATTGATATAAATAAAAATAAAATGATATATTATGACCTACCCAGATGGCGCATACCAAGGCCTTGATAATCCTACTAATAATGTATTACACATTTCTTATGCAAACCGCTAAAGAATGGAATGCGCTGCCTGCTCATGTGTTCCCCGATTCCTACAACCTTGGCCTCTTCAAGGCGAGAATGAATAGGCATTTCCTGAGCAAGTATGCAACACCTTAGACCACATCCTGTTTATTAAGCACGATGGTGGTGAAATACCTGCCCAGTTATTATATAAAACAAAATGCATATGTTCGTAAGTTTGATTTGTTACTCTTTCCCGCTAAAACTTCTGAACAAATTTGGATGAAATTTGGCACAGAGATAGTAGATGGCCTGGATTAAAACATAGGATATTTTTTTATCCCGATATCCCCACGGAAACGGGAACCACGCGGGTAAAACCACTGGCGGCCGCTTGTTTCTAATAAGTAAGCGGTAGTGGGTTAACTCCTCATTCGGAATCAACAGTTATATGAAAAAGGCCTGGTTCATCATATTCATAACAGAGGACAAATAATGAGTGCATTATCACAGGCCGACCTTATGGATGGCTAAGGATAAGGAGTATAGGCCATGACTCACCACACGGGTCCATGGCGGGTGGGTTTTAACGACTGCAAATACAGGGTGTTAAAAGACCTATAACGAAAATTAAAACCACGAAGTCTCCCCACCGTTACTATAATTTTCTTGTATGGGGCCAAATCTGGGAACCTGATAGTTAAGGAGTTATTGAGGATCAAAGTCAATATTTTTTTTAAAGATTATCGTTTAGTTTAAAGTCACAGAACTGCAATGAATATCAAAACCAATCAAAGAAACTAGACTCGTACCCTCTAGACACACGCACAGGTTGTTGCACGCGTTTTTTTGCATGTAAAAATAACACCTTATTTTTTAAAACGAAAAATAAAAGTAGTTTTCCTTAAATTATTTTCACATAATCTTATTATGTTTGATGTACACTACGCATATATTACGACTTCGATATGAGTCTTTTAACACCCTGTATAGTTGGGACCGGACCGGTGGTTCTGAAGCACGGAGGAGCTCGAGATAGTTTTTTGGTGACGAAACAACAACTAGCTTTTTCATTGGTATTTTATCGTTGGTTCTGGTGTCCGTAATTTAAGTGTTAATGTAAATAATTACGGTTTAACATAAATATACTTATTTCTAATGTTGCCTGAATTGAGAAAGAAAGCAAATGGCTTTTGGCCAGCTTAATTTTACTGCGGCTTTTTCCACGAGCTATTAATCACTTTGCCAACTTACAGGGTGGGTCTGGGTGATAAGCATTAGCTAGTGTTTGCCGAGATACTAATTACCATGGTGAAATATCTCTGTACATCAAAGCGGGTGATATATTAGTGCTTCGACTAATAAAATGTTATAGGCAAAAATATATTTACTATATGATTTCAATATATTTTGTCAAAGCTAAATAATAAATAATAAAAATAAATTTTATTTTCTCATCACAAAATTAGCATTGAAATAAAGTTATTTACAAAACAGGAATGAGGAATCTAAGTTTGTGAGAGGCTGATGCCAGAGCTAGGTACAAAAAATACCTGTGTTACAGGTCACCAGGCTCCCACCACCTCGAACCACATTATCACTGATAAAAACGTTATCTAATAGATGTCGCTGAGAGAACATGAGAAGATTAATGGCTAAACATTAAAAATATAAAGAAAAATAAAAATAATAAGAAAAATTAACAATGTAGATGATGCAAGAGTGCATCTAAATACGTGTTTGTGCGTCTGTGTGTGTGTGTTTGTGTGTTGTGTGAGTGTGTGTGTGTGTTGTGTGAGTGATAAATAAAATTAATAAATAAATATTTCTTACACTCACACCAATTAATCTAGCCCCAAAGTAAGCAATTTAAGGCTTATGTTATGGGATACTAGGGTAACGGATATAAATACATATAATTATACAAATATAAGTATTTATGTGAAATACTAAACGTCCATGACTCAGATACAAATGTTCGTATTCATCATACAAACATTTGCCCCTACCGGGATTCGAATCCGGGAACTCAGAGTAGGCGTCACTTTGAAACCGGTGTACGTACCACTCTACCACGGAAAAATCTTCTACATTAAAAAAAACCTGTTTATTAAGCACAGAACACAAAGAAAAAGTCTAGATTATACTTATGATAAATTATAAATACAAAAATATTAGAAAAAAACGACTCGGCTACAAGTTATTCTCAGACAGGACTCGAACCTCCGACCTTCAGGTATCCTGCCCACTGCTCTAACCACTGAGCTACCGAGCTTTGCTCTCCGTAGTGAGCCGGATACCTAAAGGTCGCAGATTCTATGTCGTTAGTTGGCCGCCTCGCGTCACCTCGCCACCCGTTTTTACATCCTGATCTCGGGATCTGCTGATGTGCTGCACGCTCAATAGTTATTTTTACTATTATTAATATAATAGCCGTGTGCTGACGGCCTAAGAATACAAGTGTCACCACTCCCTTACATGCCTGGGATGTCGTAAGAGTCGACTAAGAGGCTCGACGCATTAAACACCTGTGCGAGAGAAGGAAAACTTGAAACAAACCCTCTACCAACCCGTCTGGCCAGCGTGGTAGCAGTAGGCTAATAGCCTCCTATGAACGTGACAATAGGCGTGAGCTAGGAGAGGCCTATGTCCCAACAGTGGACGTCTACAGACTGAATGATGAATATAAATTTTAGTTTGTTTTCTTTGTTTTTCATTGCTTAGGTAGGCTTAATATCCAAATAAACGACGCTAACATTTGATAAAATATAATAAATAAATAAAGATTTAAAAAAAAAAACCGTAATTTTGTTCTAAACACGTAACACAACCTCCCCCTTAACCTTGGGCACATAAAAAAGAAACACGCTATACAAGACCCATAACGAAAACGAAAACCATGTATTCTACCTATCATTTTCTTGCATGAAACCTAATCTTGGAACCTGATAGTTAAGGAGTTATTGAGGATCTAAGTCTAGTCAAAAAATATTTATTGTTAAAGATTATCGTTTACAAAACCGCAATGAATATCAAAACCAATCAAAGAAACTGGATCCCGGCCGCCTACTCGTACCCTCTAGATACACGCATACGTTGTTGCACGCGTTTTTTGTGTAAAAAAGTAACACCCTTTTTTTTTAAACCGAAAATAAAAGTCGTTTCCCATCAATTATTTTCAGTTTTTTTTTTTTATTTTTATTTGGAACAACAAACAATTACATAATAAAGGTTACTAATACAAAATATATCAAAGTCTTAACTAATTATGTAACCACCTACATTGTCCGCAAAGTAATTATTAAAAGACTTAATTTAACAAAAGCATGACTTCTAGTGACAGAAAGAGATTCCTCCGTAAAAAATAATAATAATAATAATAATAGGTTAGGTAAGTTTTTGAAAAGTTTCAATATAATACAATACATTCACCTATACTTGCATTAAATTTAGGTTACAGTGATATTATTCTGATTTAGTTTGATGTACGCTACGCACATATCACGGCTTCGATATGGGTCTTTTAACACGCTGTATATAAACAGCCATGATGACTTAGGTACAAATGCACGCTTTATCTCCCGTTTTACGTAAGAATTTTAATCAGAGGTAAATATTTGTATAAAAATATATGTATAAGAAAATCCAAAATGATAAGATATTTGTGTGCATACCGCACTCTCTGGTCATGGGCAAATATTATCATGGACGTTCAAAATAAATATCAGTACTAAAGTGGATTTTTTTTTGTTACTAGCTTTCGCTCGCGGATTGGCTCTCGTGGGTCCCGTTCCCGTGGGAATATCGGGATAAAAGTAGCCTATTTTACTCTCCGTCTTTACAAATAACTATGCCGAAAATCAAGTCGGATGATTGCTTAGTTAGGACGTCAAGGAAGGACAAACAAACACACTTTCGCATTTTTAACCGATTTCAAAAAAGGAGGAGGTCCTCAATTCGGTTGGTATAATTTTTTTTTTTTTTTTTTTATGTATGTACACCGATTACGCCGAGATTTTTAAACTGATTTCGGGGTTCTTTTTTTGTTCGACGCAGAATAGTTGCCAATTGGTCCCGTAAAATTTGTTTTAGTTTGACCCAGTACTTTTAATGTTTTGAGCATTTGTATATATTTCGTTTCATATTTGTTACTTGGATGACATGATATTATCTTCCTTTAAAAAATGTGAAATAAAAACTCTTTATAAAAAAAAATGAAAATCGAATTTCAAAACACTAAAAAGCAAAACATAAACCTTTTGCAGTCGGTGCCAACCAAAGCATTCTACTTTGCGGTCCTACTATTTTATTTTTCTTGCCTTGGCTAGCACCGACTCCAAAAGGTTTATTTTTTGCTTTTTAGTGTTTTGAAGTCGGTTTTAATTTTTTTTTATAAAAGTTTTTTTATTATTAGTTACGATTACGATTGTACTTACAAAGCAGTGAGGGCTATTTTCATACAATAAATATACAAACACGAAAAGATCAACTAGGCTCTTTATACCGCTCAAACGGGACTCGAACCCGGAACTTCGCATTCAGGTTGGACACCCGGAGGTTGCGGGTTGTAGACTAGTTGATTTTAGTATATTTAATGCTAAAAGTACTTGTTTCTTTTAAACGCTTTGAAAACTCTGTATGTTTTTGTTGTACCTATATGATGTAATGACATTCTGCGAAAAAAGATATTGAGCGATAGTGACTGAATATTTTATGGTATCAGAATTTGAAATCATCCTAGATTCATTAGTTAGTAGGTTAGTAATGATGAAACTGAAGGTGGCCTCGACTAGTGCGTCTCTCCTGGAATTTAACCGCCTCTGTGGTTTAGTGGTATAACCACCGGTATCAGACCCAGGGGTCCCGGGTTCGATTCTCAGCGGGGGTACATATTGTATTCGGTTTGGTTGGTGGTAGGACTTGTTGTAAGTCAGCCTGGCTAGCTACCACCATCTTATCTCAGTCTGACGCCAGAACAACAATGTTTTCAGCATTGCTGTGTTCCGGCAGTTAGAGATAAGATAGCCAGTTCCTCAGATATTGAATTCCGGGAGAGGTTCGTTTACATCTTCAGCCATATTAATACTTAACATTAGGTATGATGAGAGCTAGGCCTTGTCGTTCATGAAAAAAAGGAATAAATCCTCAACAACTGAAGAACTGGCTATCTGATCTCTAACTGCCGGAACTCATTACCTACTTCCGATATTAACCGTACATTTTAACTGTTGCTTGTACACTTATATAACAAAAGTTTAAGCAAATCTGGGTTTATCGTTTGTTATTAATACTGTACTTGAATATTCCCGATTATGGCGATTAACAACTAGTTGGAATTCAATAATTCTGGTTTATTTTATGATCAATTGTGAGATATTAGACAACCGATATTCAGTGGTTTAGCATTCGCGGAATTTGAGTCTAATTGGTACTACTCTGATTTTATGAGTTATTTGTACTGTTGATGTTCAGAATTGGGATTCCATATTTATAATCGCTTAAATTGTATTCAGTTGGTAGTTATCAGTGGAATCAAGCTATTCCGGAATAAATTAATGAATATCGAATAACATCACGTAGGTACAATTGCGCCGTGTGGTGACGGCCTAAGAATACAAGTGTCACCATTCCCTTACATACCTGGGATGTCGTAAGAGTCGACTAAGAGGCTCGACGCATTGAACACCTGTGCGAGAGAAGGAAAACTTGAAACAAACCCTCTACCAGCCCGTCTGGCCAGCGTGGTAGCAGTAGGCTACGCAACGCCACAATAGGCGTGCGCTAGGAGAGGCTATGTCCAGCTGTGGACGTTCACAGGCTGATGATGGAGGTACAATTGCGGAAGTGGCGAGGCGATCAGGCGATTAGCGCCCTTGGAAGCGTAGACATGCCATTGCTGCCACTTTTCGTCATTTTGGATTTTGTCACTAGATTTAGTGATTTTTAGGAATAGATATCACTGATATTCTGAAAAAAAGAATCACTGAAAAATTATTTGATGACTTTTAGTGATATAAATTAATCGAATGTTGTGTTTTGGATCCGGGTTAAAGTAAAATATACACCAACGAGTAAAAATTACCTTTATTGGAGCGTAGCTTTAAGCTGCATTCCGACGATTCACGACATTTGGCGCTATGAGCGCGCCTATTCTCCGTTCCGAATAAGCGCATTGATAACGCTCACAGCGCTAAATATCGCGAATCGGAACGCACTTTTAGATCATAATCATAATCATAATAATCATAATCTTTATTTCCCAGAATATGGTATACAATTTAAGCTGATAAATAATATAAGTTCGGCATATTCTGCCTTAGTTCGGCGTGGAAATCAGTAAATATTTAACATTAAAATAAAATTAAACATTATAAAATTAAATATTATAAACCAACCACAAAACGTCGACGTCTTTGTTTGGCTATGCTTGGGGATTTCCCGACTAATAAATAATTCCTACAGTCGTCACAAACTAAGAGGCCCGTTTTGACACATGTTAATGACACTAGAATGTATCTTGTTACGAAAACCAAAAATCTAATAAATGCTGATTACTTATCTACCAAAGGTGTTTAAAAATAATGTTACATTTTTTAACGCATCATAAAATAAGGGAAAGTGTGTTTCGCGTATGGTTTTTGCGTTTATTCTAAAGTAACACGCAGATTCGATTAACTACTTACGAAACGTTTCAAAAACAGTTACGTTCTCAGTCTTTGTTTTTTTAAATACTAGTGTTGAAACCGTTTAAAAACTAAATTTCTGCAGCTTCATTCGATTTAATCGTAATTAACTTAAATGATTTAATTATCTTTATGTGAAAAAAATTTTTTTTTACTTATGATTTAATTTTAAATTATTAAGTGAATTCTGGGGATTAATTAAGATAAAAATATCCCTAAATCTGATAAAATTTTAGACCAAAACTAGTAAAAAAAAAAAACTGTGAGGTGGCAAACATGCACGCTTTTCACTTCGCCCCTCGCACGCTCGTGTTGGTAGGCGGTACTACAGGCGAAACGCGAAGCTATGTATATACGTTCAAGGTCGCTATTACGGAATACATAAACTCAAACGTCGCACGAAAATCAGTAGAATCCTCGAGACGAGTGAATCAAAAATAGAGCTCCTGATCGTATACGATCACTCTATCAAGCTCCGCCAAGAGCGGTTCCGTGATGTAGTAGGTAAGCCTTTTCGACTGTTCAAATCGAGCGAACTTCATATCACCTAAATGATGTCGACCGGCAGTCTGATTATCTAACGGAAATCAGTTCATCAGTCAGTTCAGTTTCAGTTACGTCCTGTCATTACTGTCAAAATTTCACACTGTATGACAGCCACAACAGCGATGAAACTGAAACTGAACTCGTTAGACAATCGTCGTTTCAGCCACATAACACCTACTGCTGGGTATAGGCCTCCCCCAAGGTTCTCCACAACGATCGGTCCTGCGCTGTCCGCATCCAGCGGCTTTCCGTGACCTTCACCAGATCGTCGGTCCACCTTATCCATTCAAGAACCTTTCCGCCCCAACGGACATCGGTTCTTCTCGCTATGTGCCCCGCCCACTGCCACTTCAGCTGAGCAATCCTTCGAGCGATGTCAGTTACTTTAGTTCTCCTACGGATCTCCTCATTTCTGATTCGATCACGTAGGGAAACGCCGAGCAAAGCCCTCTCCATTGTTAGACAATAGACAATCAGCCTGCGGGAACTCCACAAGTGCACGTTGATCTAATGCGATGGAAACTGAAGCAACTTAACCGCCTCTGTGGTCTAGTGGTAACACCACCGGCATCAGACCCAGGGATCCCGGGTTCGATTCCCAGCGGGGGTACATATTGTATTCGGTTTGGTTGGTGGTAGGACTTGTTGTAAATCCGCCTGGCTAGCTACCACCATCTTATCTAAGTCTGACTCCATAAAAACAATTTTTTCAGCATTGTTGTGTTCCGGCAGTTTGAGATAAGTTTCCTCAGTGGCTGAGGATTCCGGGAGAGGCTCGCTTCCATCTTCAGCCTTATCAGTACTTATCATCAGGTATGATTAAGGCTAAAAGACTTCCCGTCGTCCATAAAAAAAATGAAGTAGCTAGCGCCACGTACAGTAATAAAGGTATTTTAACTTTTTTTGTATGAAGGCTTGTCTCGTCCCAGTCTGCAGTAGGTACATAGGTATTACCTACTATAAGACCGCACTCTAAAATTTTTTCAAAATGGCGTCGCACGAAATTACCTATATAAATGAACAGGGCACAGAGAGAGGAACAAAAAATGTTACGATAGTTATAGGTATAATTTCCTAGTGTCACGTAATTAAAGATAATGTGCAAATGAATAATGCCGACCCAAATCACCTTTGTACCTTTAACTCCAATTATTTCACTAACTTGACACTTTAGGGCATTATGTTGCATGATGTTTTTTGTTTATCTTTACAAAATGGCGGCTTGGGGACGAGGCCAAAAGGTTCAAACTCCTTTCGAAATTGTATCTCTGTAAAAAATTGTAAAAGCTATGTTGACCTAAAATACGTCTCCTATTTATGATTTTTTAAGTTTACATTTTCAATGCTAACTTTGAACACAATAAAAAAATAATAATAAAGAATTTCGTGTATGAGCTCATGCATTTAAAAGAGCATATTTGCTCAAATCGATCAACATTTATAAATCTTCCATCACGTATTTGGCTTTCAACCCCGCAATATTATCGGTATGAATCTTAACGGATTCGTAGAGCGCTTTCTCTTACACAACGTTGTGTTGGTTACGGACATAAAATCACGTCCCAAGGTAAAGGCGATGCAAAAACATTCGATTTAAGCTATCTTTTAACTTTTGTTAGTAATCAGTCTATGTTTTAGCTAAGTATATCGAATAACTAATTGGTCAGTTTCTGAGTTGAAAATTTTTAAGGAGCTATACGACTGAAGCGAAATAGCAATGAGAAGATGACGCGCTCGGGAGCGAGACCGATTTTGTAGAGTAAGCGAAAAAATACATTTCACAGTAAATAATTATAACGATTAAAGAGAAATGAAACTACGCGATGCTAAAGGTGTCCGTCCACTAATTAAACCAACTTCCAATAGTATAATGTCGTCGTCGTCGTCTCAGCCACGTAACACCTACTGCTGGGTATAAGCCTCCCCCACAGGGGGGGGGGGGGGGGGGGTTGCCATGATCGCCACGCTTGGCAGGCGGGTTGGCGATCGCAGTATGACCAAGGCTGAGCTCTTAGTCGCCTTTTACGACACCCACGGGATGAGAGGCGATAGTGCTATTCTAAGTCGACACAATAGTATATGTAGGTAGACCAATTTGAGAATAATCATGAATTTACGTATTTTTTAGGGTTCTTTGCGAAAAGAAAAAGTGTCGAGGCAAAATCATAAAATCGTGTTTCTGATACTTTACAAATCAAGATAAAGGTTGTCGTCGCAGAAAAAGGTACCAATGAAGAAATATATATCTTATTACCAGACTAGTAACATCTCTTTACATAAATGAATAAAAATAAAAAAAAACTCTAACCGTCATCATGTAATTTTGTAACAAAAAGTACGTACCTTTTCCGTATAACGTCTTAAGTTCAAAACGTCCAATGATGATAAAGTCAGGTCAGCTTACTAAAGGAACAAAATATTAATCTGCAATTAAGAATTTTTTATTTTGTTCATAGCTAGCGCAGACGACGGATAACGGAGGACTTTTTGTCCGCGACACGTTTTTATTGTTAACCAAATAAGATTCAACTTAGATCGCGTATATCCATGAAAAGTACGCGATAGTCCTCGTTATTTATTCAACTTTATGTTCTTAGTTATAAGGTCGTGTCGCGGACAAAAAGTCCTCCAATGTCCGTCGTCTGCGCAGGCCTTTAAAGAAAGAAATATGCAAAACTTCACAAGTCGACAATTTGTCAACTATGCTCGAACATACTTTTTTGTCATCTTTGCTGAAGGTAGGTTTTCTACAAATAGCAATCATACTATAAAGTTCTCTTTTTCAAAATCCTATTACGAACTCTTTCGATCATGATAAATTTTAATAGAAAAATATTGGAAAAAATTAACTCGGCCACAAGTGAATTCTCAGATGGGAATCGAACCCATGACCTTTGGAAATCCGGTCCAATGCTCTAACCGCTGAGCTACCGAGACTTGCGAACCACCGTCGAAATTCTCCAATACTTTAATATTTTTAATACGCTGAGTAGGCCAGCGTTGTCACATCAATGCTAGGAACCTCTTGTCAAATGATACTTTTAAAGTATTTTGTAACTGTTTAAAAAGGCACTACTTAAACACATTGTAATTGTCTAACTGTTTAATATTTATTTGATAAGTAATTATAACTGTTTTTTGCTTAAATTTCAAACTCGCAGTCAAACCTCTTGTTAGGTTTTGCGAGATTATGTAACCATTTTATTATTTGTAACTTTATAAAATAAATAAATAAAATAAATATCCTTGCATTCGAAAGAAACAACTTTTCAGGTGTTTAACGATCGATTAAGATGCAACAGCCAATAAAGCACCAATGTTTTATGAAACGTATAATCGTCAAATTGTCATCTGTCACCTGTCGCTGACATTTGTAATCTTTTTGAAACAGGGCCCTTCTATGAGGAGGATGAAGGATAAGAGTCTCACCGTCTCGTTCATATAAAAAAATTACGCTATAACATACGAGTATTAAAATGGCTAGTTAAGTAACAATAAAATATTGATCAAGAAAAGTCAAGAAAGTATTTTTATTGCACATATACAGTAAATGGCGGACTTAATGCCCTTTAGCATTCTACCCGAAAGGATGTAAAGGAAAGGAGAGATCATGGCAGTCTTCTTCTTCTTATCGAGTGAGGATTAGTGGCCACCTCTGGTGTCAGAGTTTATCAAGCCGCCTATAAGGCCAAATGACAACAGCCGGGATCGACCGGCTTAACGTGCCCTCCAAAGCACGGAAGCGCTCAGTTATAATGCCACTTTACGGTCACCCATCTGACACCTGACCGTGCCGAACTTTGCTTAACAAACGTGATCGAATACGATCAGTTTGTCAAGCGCTGCCATGAGCGCTTCATGAATCAAGAATCGGCTAAATATAATGAAAATTATATTTAGCCGATTCTTTGAAATGTTTGCCAAATGCATTGAATAAAAGGCAGACGTGATTTAATGAGTAATTTTATGTCCGAGTGAATCAGCTGCGTTCGTAACGATGCTTTTATCGTCCAGTTGGGCGGTTACTGACCGGACGGCAAAGATAGTTTTGATAATTTTAACGACTTGCCCCCTTATTGTCTAATTTCAAAATCTATCACAATCCCTTTAAAAGGTACTGTGATTGTCATTGTTATTTATGGAATTGTCTAACTTACAGTCGCATTCCCTTTCGGAACGAATGATGTTTTAAATGACACTTCTCCATACTTAAAATATATTTTCGTCTGTCACTTTGCTTAGACAGTTCAATTTCGTTCATTCAATACCTTTCAAAGCGTGTCCCGATCACAATCCCTATCGAATGTCAAATAGTGACAGCCTGTAGGCCTAGCATGAGCGGCTTTTATCGACTCGATAACTCGATAACGTACCGCTGTCCCGCTCACATCTTAGCGGAATATAGCGGTGTTCATGCTAGGGGGGCAAGACAAATAGACATGTTCTTGCTCACAAATATTGGTCTTGTCCGGGGATCGAACCCGGGACCTCTGGCTCAGAAGGCAGGCTTAGTACCCTTGCACCAAACAGGGGGCTAATTGTCTAATTTTAAAATCTATTGCAATCCCTTTCAATTCGTCATTTGAAAGATATTAACATACTTCAGCCCCCCTAGCATGAAAACCGCTATATCACGCGATATGATATAGCGCATCATGCTGCCTTGCTTATTCCGCTAAGATGTGAGCGGGACAGAGGCACGTTATCGAGTTATCGAGTCGATAAAAGCCGCTCATGCTAGGCCTATTTGGTCTGCGTGTTTAATATGTATACTATGTATGTTTTTACAAAAAAGTATATAAGTATGTTTATCCGTTATCTAGTATCCATAACACAAGTTCTTTATGAAACTTAAAGTGGGCTAGATAATTGGTGTGTTTGTATGCAATTATTATTATTATTATTATGTTAGAATTTAACTAAAATATGACAAAAAGCCTTAACCGCAGTTGGGTTCAGTTAATATGTTCCTGGAATAAAGGGAAATAGCAGTCAATGGTTTCACTCGTATTAAAATGAAGCAATTTTTGATATTGACGAAAATTAAAAATATGAAGGAAATGGAATAGATTTACGCATTATTCATGAAAGTTAATTACTAACCTATTTTACTCGTAGTTATAATTATTAATTAAACGATTTAGATCTCTCTATAAATCTTATCAAAGTCTTTCTTATCTTCATTGATATTAATGATATTCACGAAAAACTTATTGACCCTATTTCGATCATTATTAACAGACTGTGATTGTTAAAAGGTAGATTTCAATAAATCGACGACCGAAGAAGAAAACCTCCGTGGTAGAGTGGTACGTACCACCGGTTTCAAGGTGTCGCCTACTCTTGAGGTCCCGGGTTCAAATCCCGGTAGGGGCAAATGATTGTATAATAAATACGAACAATTGTACCTGAGTCATGGACGTTTATATATATTTCTACACATAATTTTTTTATATAACTGGTTTATATAACTTTTTGATTTTCATGAACTGTTTCATATACTGCTTTTTGTGAACCTAACATGCCGTGGCAGTTTGTAAATAAGGCCACACTACGTGTCTTTTGTACATTCTTCGTTTCTTTTGTTGCGCAATTAATTTTTCACCTCACACGCTCGGAAAAGGAGATCGATCATGTTTTTCACTTATGTATAAGTGTGAGTGTTGTAAACTGTCCTTTTAAAAAAAATAAAATATAAAAAAAATACTTATATATGTAGGTATAATTATGTGTATTTATATCCGTTAACCTAGTATCCCATAACACAAGCCGTACAGTGCTTACTTTGGGGCTAGGTTAATAAAAAAGAAACAAGAATGTAATAATATTATTAAGTGCCTTTTCTTAGATGTTTTTGTGACAATCTTTTCTTATTTTTCTGCATATTTGATTCTAATAGCCTTTTATCTTCTAACTACATAACATGATGTTAAAATACCTTTGTCGTGTAATTGCTGACTTTTTGATTCCTCATCGAAATTCACTTCTGAACGTCGTAACCATCGGTTTTTTGCACTGACCTAATCGGTATTTTCTCATTCAGAACATCAATCTTGATCAAGATTGGGAACGGTTGAACACTGTGTATTACTACGCGAAAAATTCGACGCTTTTTCATACCAGCGCAGAAATAGCTAGCTGCGAGCTATGCGTGTTGAATACGACTCAATTAGCGAGCTTTGTTTGACAGATCTGATATAGAATTTGCTTTTATCATCGTTCATAAGAGTTGTATGAATAAATTTCCGGCTTTAGAAAGGAATGCGGAAAAAGCTTTTCCTACTTACTTTTGTATATATATAAGATATCTGCAGAAAGCTTTTAGAGATAACGGATACGGTTCATTACTGAATACTTAGATAAATTTTATAAAGTTTAGGCACAAGATATCGGGCATGACAAAACTAAAGAACTGAAAAAATACTCAAATTTACATATTACGATACTTCGAGTAGGTTAGACCAATGCTACGGGTTTTGATGGAATTTTTGTGTATTTGTACCTAATTTGTATGAGCTTAGGTTACATGCAAAAAATAATGTACGGATAACGATGTTTCGGGTAGTAATAACTACCCCACCCATGTTATTATTTACTAGAGGCCGGGCGCGGTTTCATCCGCGTGGTTCCCGTTCCCGTGGGAATTTTGGGATCATTTATAGCCTATGTTACTACTTGGGGTCTAAGGATTCTCTATACCAAATTTCGTCAAAATAGGTCCAGTAGTTTTCGAGTTCATTCGTTACATACAAAAATACAAATCTTTCCTCTTTATAATATTAGTATAGATATCCTTGTTAGGGTTCCGTACCTCAAAAGAAAAAAAACGGAACCCTTATAGGATCGCTTTGTTGTACGTCTGTCCCTCCGTCTGACTCTATTTATCTCGGGAACGCGTGGAGGTTTCGAGTTGAAATTAAATCCATATCTTTGGGTCAACAGTCTTTTAAAGCTGAAAAAAAATCGAAAATATAAATTAACGTAAAAAAAGATAGGGCCGTTTATGTCGCAAAAAACGTATATTTGACACTCTCAAGGGAATCAAAATTCATAGGGGAAGTACCCGTTGAACTTTGAAAAGCAAGTAATATTGTCTTTTAGTACAAATACAGGAAAATGTCTAAAACTATACTTTTGTAATTATATCATAAAAATATAGTCCATAGTTTAAGAAACTGTATTTTGGGAAAAACTCGGGAACGCGTGGAGGTATCAAATTGAAATTAAAATCATGAATTCAGATCAATAATCTCTTGAAATTAACGTAAAAAAAGGAAGGGCCGTTTTTGCCGCACAAACGTATAATGTAAACACTCTCAAGTGAATCAAAACTCATAGAGTACTTTACGTTGACCTAGAACTATGGAATTTGGCAACTAATATCGTCTTTTTTTAGATAAAAGTCTGAAAATTATACATATGTTAGTAAATCATAAAAAAATATAGTTTTGGGTACTAAATTTCGGGAAAAATTCGGAATAAACTGCGAGGCTCGATTTCTGAACTAAAAAAGTACGGAACCCTCTATGGGGGTTTTTTTTTTGAGGAAGGTACATTCTTATTTTTATGGGATAGTGCATAACAAGGATAAGTAAATAAATAAAATAAATAAATAATTTAATACAACCACACCAATTATCTAGCCCAAGGTAAGTTTCATAAGAACTTGTGTTATGGATACTATAACGGATAAACATACTAATATACTTTTTTAAATAAATAAATACATATTAAACCCAGACTAATACAAATAGACATGTACATGCACACAAATATTTGTCTTGTTTTTGGACAATCTGCGTAGATCTTCGTACCTCTACGCCATACAGGTCTTCGTCGTCGAGGATAATTTGAATAAGTGCAACACTTGGTTTGTCATCGTGATTAAATTCTCAGTTACTTTGACCGTACCCACACAATGTTTATTCAGCGAGTACCGCCGGTCCACGTCTTAGGTGTCAGCGGAAAATTTGCAGAACTAGCGGTAGTGGTACTTAAATGGTAAAAAGAAACCAACCTTGCTACTATGTATTAATGTCAAAGGGGTTTGAGTACCTCTTGGCCTCGTAGCCGGTCCACAATTTTATTTTTTTTTCAAAATCGCGCTGCACGATATTACTTATATGAATTTACTAACCGCCGCGAGTTGGTCCGCGAGAAATTAGGTTATCGCGCTGATTTAGGATGTCGCTTGGTGGTGTCATTTCGTCCTCCAGCTACATATCCCACTCCGAGTAAAGACCTTCCCCAAGGATCTCCACGACGATCGCTCCTGCGCTGACCGTACTCTGCGGCTTTCCGCGACCTTCACCAGATCGTCGGTCCCCCTTGCGTCACGAATTTTCGTAAACGTCGAGATAAGTCAATGCTCATTTTTAATTGACAACCTAAATACAAAATTTGAAGATCTCTTCAAACAAACTCTCATCCCCTATTTCACCCATGTAGAGGTTGAACTCCAAAATTTGGAGTTTCTAGACCCAACGGTTTGGGCTGTGCGTGGATTAACAGTCAGTCAGTCAGGACATTGAATTTTATATTTAAAGATATGGAATATTTACTTTTTTATATTATAAAGCTGAAGAGTTTGTTTGTTTGAACGCGCTAATCTCAGGAACTACTGGACCGATTTAGACAATTCTTAGACCATTAGAAAGCTACATTTCTCATGAGTGACATAGGCTATATTTTATCCCGATATTCCCACGGGAACGGGCACCACGTGGGTGAAATCGCGAGCGGCATGACTCATTTTTAAATCTAATTATCTGGCTAACGTGACACTTAAGGGCATTATAAATCATAACATTTTTTGTTCTTCTGTGTGTCCCCTATTCATTTATATAAGTATTATAGTGCGACGTCATTTTGAAAAAATAAAAACAAGATGGCGTCTCATACTACCGATTTGGACGAGGCCAGCCTCCATATAAAAATGTTCAAACCCCTTTGGTTAACTGTGATAATCGGAAAAACTGTTCAGCAACAAGGAATACTGCTGCTGGGTACAGGACCCGGTTTATGAGACACAATTGATATTCCATTGTTCTCTGGACACCGGAACCCTGTTAATGAATCCGGAATCCTGTTTATAACCGCTTCTGTGGTCAAGTGGTACAACCACCGGTATCAGATCCAGGGGTCCCGGGTTCGATTCCCAGCGGGGGTACATATTGTATTCGGTTTGGTTGGTGGTAGGACTTATTGTAAGTCCGCCTGGCTAGCTACCACCATCTTATCTAAGTCTGACGCCACAACAACAATGTTTCCAGCATTGTTATGTTCCGGCAGTTAAAGATAAGATAGCCAATTTCTCAGTGATTGGGGATTCCGGCAGAGGCTCGCTTCCATCCCCAGCCTTATCAATACTTAACATCAGGTATGATGAAGGCTAAGAGTCTCCCCTTACTTAATAAAGAAAATGCCGAATTATTTAGAGGGTTTCATCATAAGCACCAACATTTATATGAAAATTGGTACTGGCAGCAGTTCAAGGATATCTATAAACGCGCTACCCGCTTGCATCTCCTTATCCATTCCTATGAGGGCCAGTGCCCCAGCATTGGGAACACTAAAATAGCTGCTGCTGATGATGACGTTGACCCACTTGCTGGACGTGCTCCCATAGTTGAATTTGTGGGGTATTTAACTATGGAAGTACATTCTTAGAGAGAAGAGAATGATCGAACTGTCATTTTCCATAGAACTTTGTTTAAAACGACCAATCTTCGACCTACTTCTTTTAAAACCTATTTGGAGATAAAAAACGTAACAGATACTTAGCATCCGTCTGTGGTTAATAAGTAATTATAAAAAAAAGATGATTAGACAATTTAAAGAGTAATAGCATTGCATTTTGGCTCTATAATTTTATTTCACGATTATCCGAATTTTATAAATGTGAAAGTGTGTTTCTTTGTCCTTCCCTCCCGCCTTAACTAATCAACCAATTGACATGATTTTTGGTAGAGAGTTAGTCAAAAGGACGGAAAGTAACATAGGTTACTTTTTATACCGTAATTCCTACGGGAACGGAAGCTGTATGTCGTAAAACGCTCTTACCCGCGCAATCTTCCGCTCTCAGCGATTAGGTCGTGGCCTTCTTGTTTACCTACTCTGTGGCGCAATGTTGGAACACTAAACTGCACTAAAGCAAACAACACGGAAATTGCTTACCGGATAGATCATGTGAACAGTGTTGTAATACAGCTGTTGGGTTTATGGTTCGAGAATACTTACATACATATCTATTCTGGACAATGATATTATATGTGAGTACTTGGAGCAGATCTGTCATAAGAGCTCGCATTGTAAAAATTGGGTAGACTACACAGACTTATATCGAGATAGACAGTAAAAGTGTACCTACCTTGCGTGTAAAAAGTTTGATCCACGGTCAAAGTTTCCGACCTAAGTCAGTCCGCTTGAGACCATTGCAATGAGAACACACGTCAATCAGAAACGAAAATGGTTGTGCAGTGCTTTCTTGCAAAAGCTCGTCATTTCCCATCACTTAAATCTCGCTCGTGACGTTATCGTACGTACGAAAAATTCGACACGCTAGATTCTCATACATTTTGAAGAGCTCTTTTCGTCTATCTCTATATCGAGATAGACGAAAAGAGCTCTTGGTAGACAATATAGGGTCCGACTCAATTTGCTATCTTTTTCATTTCCGTGCTTTTTGTGTTTTTTTTCCTACTTGTAAATAAATTGTCAATGTGTGCAGTCTTCATCACAGATTTCAACGTTAATTACTATGAAGGTTTATTAAAAACATCATTGATTCTGGGCACAGCAGTTGAATTAGATAAATAAAATATGAACTACTTAGTGCTACTTCGCGCATAAAAGAAGAGTGAGGAGCTCATTGACGCAGTGGTTTTCGTCCCTTGCCTGCTATTGTAGTGGTTAAGCAACTTTCGCATATGTCAGTCACGGGACGGGTGATCAAAAGTTTATTGCATCGAGCTTCGCCGTGGTTCGACAGCCACATCAAGCCGTTCTCAGCTTCCTTGGCAGTCGTAAAAACGCACCAAAGCGCATTGTACCCACGCAGTCATGGCCCAATTTCTTGTCCTTTTATATGCCCCAGCAGTGAGGTCACTGAAATGGGTAATGATGACGATGATTTCGCACGGGTAAAATACCGAAGAAACTGAAAAGTGTAGCTAATTATGATGACAGCATGAACATCAAATCGAACGAGTTTGTTGAGATTTTTGTTGAGGCAGGATCTTTTACCGTATTTATTATTCAGCGAAAAGGGAATTACTCCGAGCTACATATCAGTGCTCAGGGCTCCAGCTGTTCGATATCAGAACTTGTATAAATATTTGCAGCGAGCTGAGCAAAATTCTGTAACGCGACTCATGCTTCCATACAAATCATTGCTGCTGTCTTTACGTATGTGTGATGTTAGGATTGTGCGTCGTGTGTTTACATTCGTACTTCCCACAAATCCTGCATCTTCCATATTCGACGTTTTGATTATGTAAAGATATGTTAGTGTGTCTATTCAACTTTCAAACAACTCATTAATTTCCCATGTGCTTTTTTTAGTGCAGTAGTTAGTTGTTTCCTTACAATATCAAAAATACGATGTAAATATCATTTTTTTTTATATGAATTATTTAAAAAATAGTTGAAAGAAAATCTGTTTTTTTTAGTTGTTGTTTTTGAAGCGGAATGAAACCATTATTTTCTGATGTATTTAAGTTGTCTCTCGTTTCCATACTAATTTTTGCTAGGCAGTTCTAATATATTCTAAAATATATTGTACTTTCCTATTTCTACTGCAACATTAACAAAACAACATCTCGGTTTGCGTGATGACATTTTACAAAATTAAATTCTTAAACATAATATATGGACGACTGGCCAAGAATATAGTAGCTTCTATTAAAGTTACAATTTAGTTTGTTTACATCTGACACAGCAGATGTCTGCTTACCAACATATCTCAAAAATCTTTTTACTATTAATTCACATACGTATTTTATCTAACACTAGCGCTGCTCGCAGTTTCACCCGCGTGGTTCCCGTTCCCGTGGGAATATCGGGATAAAATTATCTTATGTTCTAATCCTGGCCAAATTTTATCCGAATACGTGCAGCAGTTTTTAAATTACTTACAGTGAGTCGAGGAGGTACCGATGAAATACGTTTTAGACGAAACTAGCACTGAGCAAAATAGCACGACAGAAGCTAGCTCGGAAGAAACATCTCATTAATTTATAACTACACATTTACTAACATAATCAAAAGAGTGACCGGTGTGAGGGACCTGGGTGTGCACCTTGATGGTGGGCTTGAGATTTCGTGTCATATAGATAAAGTTACAGCTAAAGCTTACAGAATGTTGGGGTTTGTCTTTCGACAATGTCAAGACCTACATACTATTATATAACTCTTTAGTCAGAAGCCACTTAAAATATTCCTCCGTTGTCTGGAATCCTTTCTACGCTACTTATATAGATCAGTTGGAGAGAATTCAGAATAAGTTCTTTAAAAGGCTAGGTTACAGATCTGGAGATACCCTGCTACTTCAGTCTTTAGAGTAACGACGTGAACATAGATCAGTTGTTTTTTTATAAAGTCCTAAATAATTATATTAATTCACCGTTCCTTCTGAGTCGCATCTCATTTACCTAAATGAGATACAGCTCAGCATCCCATGGCTGCAGGAGCTCGCTGATGCTGTGGATAGCGCGTGCGGCTAGTAATTGTGGCAGTTAAACAACTTTCGCAATCGTCGGTATTGGGATGGTTGACCAAAAATATATTATCTCATTTCGGATGGCACTTTAAGCCTTTGGTCTCGGCTGTATTGGCATTGGCAGACGTTAAAACTCACCAATCTGATACTGCCTAACATCAGGTATGATGAAGGCTAAACGTCTTCCCGTTGTTCATAAAAAAGTATATTTGCATCGTCATCGTCATCAGCCATTTTTAATGTCTCCACTGCTGGGGCACTGGCCTTCCTTATGGATGGATAAGGAGAACGGGTCATGACCCACCACGCGGGCCCAATGCGGATTTTAACGACTGGTGGGTTTTAACAACTGCGAATGCAGCCGGGACCAACGGCTTAACGTGCCTTCCCAAGCACGGAGGAGCTCGAGATAGTAAAAATTTGGTCACCCATCCCGTGACCGACTATAATTGATTTATCCTCTACAACAACAGCGATACTATAAAACGTACTTGATCTTTAGTTAGACACTTTATATGTGTGTAGTAACATACAAACAGTCAATAACCGAGCAATTCAACGATTTGCATTTTCCATCGTAATAAATATTAACCTCCTAAGCATGTGAGGAAATCTGAATTCTGTGAACGAGTTATGAGGCGCTAATTCTAATAGAATGTACCGCCCTTCAGATTCATGAATAATTTTACAACTTCAGTATACCAGCCATTTCTATACTAATATTATGAGAGGAAAGATTTGTATTGTTATTACGAATAAACTTAAAAACTGCTGCACAAATTCGGATGAAATTTGGCACACAGATACTTAGTAGATAACCGGGATTAGAACAAGATACTTTTAATCCCGATATTCCTACGGGAACGGGAATCAAGCGGGTGAAACCGTGAGCAGCGCTAGTGTTAGATAAAATATGTTTGTGAATTAATAGAGAAAATGGACTGACTCGCGACAGGTCTTAGCTGCATGGCTATTTTGTTGACATTTATAGCATCTTGTCACCAAAGTAAAATCTTTGACTGGGCAAGATGACTAGTAAACAAAAACTCTTTGACTACATACCGAGGTCTTGCTAATTAAAGCTGGCAGTTCTATTACGTAATTGAATTGCAGATCTTACCATCTTTCTTGCCTGACTTGTGGCTCAATTTAATCGAGTTGATTAAAAACTTAACTTATCTGCCAGATATTGAATATATTTAAGTAAAACCTCTTTTTCCTTTATCAAACTGGGTACTGCGATCACAACTATCCTTGGTTTGCGCTTATTAGGTTCGTCAACAATTAGACCCGGATTAGTTGGTACCACCGACTCCTTTAATTTTATTATGGCATCTTTGGTATCGGTACTAATTATAACGGCGCGGTTCCATGTTTTACGGAGACCTCTGACATGTAGCTTCATTTGCTCAGGACATATTATTCTCTGGACAAGCGGTTTGGTGTCCTCACTTGATTTCAGTTTGTCAGTGGGATAAATTGCCACAGAGCTTACATTAATAGGTCTTATAAAGGTCTTTGAGGAGTAAGGGTTTTGAGGATTCTTTTATACTAAACTTTATACGGAGCTGATGCGAGAGGTCCTGTTTTTCTTGGAATACTTGTAGAGATCTACGAACTAATACAGCTTTCGACTGAAAAGACTGACATAGTACAGCCATCTACGATGTTCCAAGCGTAACTTTCCTACGCAAGTTATGGATGCGTAATTTTTGTTCAGAGTTCAGCTTACCTTCAGATGATATATGGCAGACTTCACTCAAACATTGCTCTATCGTCTTCATCCAGTTCTGTATGGAGATACAGAACTGGATGAAGGCGATTGGCGGTGTATCAACAACTTTAATGTCATCTTGAGTATGCTGCTCAGATGAAGGATTCATGGGACCGTTCCTTCCTTCGCTTAACTACCGTCGATCATTTGATTTAAAAACAATAATGTACTCTTACAGATGTGGAAAATGTTCAAGTGTAGGTACTCCTACACTTTAGGAGAGGTTGAAGCTTGAATTTCACTTTATTCATTTTCACTTTAAGTAGTCTTCCTTTGGATCCGCATGAAGTTTTTGTGATTTATGATTTTTTTATTTTTGCATTTTCAATGCTATTTTTATACTTATGATAAATTATCTTATAGTATTATTATCTCGTAGTATAAATAGATGCGGTAGGATACCTTCGTAAAGAGGCAGCTAGGATCGGTCTCAATATTAATAACGAGAAGACGGAATACCTTCACATGCGCCGTTATAAAAACACTAGGCAAAACCCCGAGGATCTGGTTGTTGGGAGTACCACCTATAAAGGCGTACGAAAATTCAGGTACCTAGGTTGCACTGTAACTGAGACTAACGATAGAGAGAACGAGATAGATATCCGAGTCCAAAACACTCTACGTTGCAGTGCAGCCCTACACAAAATCCTGACCTCCAAATTGCTGAGCAGACGCACAAAGATCCGAATATACAAAACCGTGATCAGGCCGATCTTAATGTACGGTTGCGAAGCCTGGACACTTACACAGAAGGAAGAAACAAAACTTCTGGTCACGGAAAGAAAGGTGCTCCGTAAGATTTTAGGACCGGTCCATACCGATGACGGCAGCTGGAGAATCCGAAAGAACGCTGAAGTAGAGGAGCTGTACGCCGAGCCAAATATCCTTGGTGAGGTCAAAGCACAGAGGCTTCGATGGTTAGGCCACGTCGTGCGAATGGAGGACGGTCGCGCAGTCAAACGAGCATACCTGGGCCGGCCAGTAGGGCGCAGGCCAGTCGGTCGACCTAGGTACCGCTGGGTTGACGAAGTAGCCAAAGACCTACGGAAGCTACTGCTGCCCGACTGGGAGGAGGTCGCGCTATACAGGGAGAAGTGGCGCCTTTTGTTGTCGGAGGCCAAGATCCACTTCGGGGTCATCGCGCCATCGGAGTAAGTAAGTAAGTAAGTATAAATTCCCACCTTAGAATTCACTTGTGGCCGAGTTGATATTTTCCAATATTTTTCTATTAAAAATGTTTGTGATTTGTTACCAAATTAATGATAGTGATTTATTAGTTTATTATTATATCACTCTATCCATATATTACTAATTATACCCAGTAAGAGAGAAAATAAATAAATAAATCATCTTTGTAAGGGATTGCATTTTGTGCATGACAAGTATAATATTTTTGCTAGACTTATTAGCGGAACAAAATTGAATTTTTTTTCTTACTCTTTGAGTGCTTACAAAAATTTGATTAAAGATGGGTCACTTATTGCAGCTTTTATATACAGGGTGGAAAAAATCTATAGGCCCTGGTGGGGAGCTACCTTAAATCCTTTAGTTAGCCTAATTTACTGAAAGGAAACATTCCTTTATTTTTAGAATGTTACTGCTGTGCAGAATGATATAAATAGCAGACTCGTTAAGAAATATTTGCTGACCATAAGTTGCTGCCCAGATAGCTATTTTAGCTAACCGATTACAATTTTTTGCTAACAAAAATGCGAATACTTTGCTAACCGTTTAAATAACACCCATTATGTTATCTCTAACTGCCAGAACACAACAATGCTGAGACATTGTTGATGACTTAGATAAGATGGTGGTAGCTAGCCAGGCGGACTTACAGGTCCTACCACCAACAAAACTGAATACAATATGTTCCCTCCCCGGGAACCGAACCCAGCACTTCTGGATCTGATACCACTAGTGACCAGACCACAGAGGCGGCTGAAGACTAGCATGATACCTCACTACCATACATCGCTGTGTACCTACAAGGAGGTCTTCCTACATCTTTCAGCATGTACAGTCGCAGAAGCTCCCGGTCTATGATCTTCAGGCGTTATTCAGGTGCGCTTGATTAAGATTGTCGTTTACAACGTCACTAATTGATAGTGTATTTTTCTATTTATATAAAAAAAATAGGTTTTTTGGGAAAACACTAAAAACGTTAGTAACATTGAATAATCTTTAATCTGGTTAGCTTAATTTTTGCTTGCTGGCCAACTCTTATTCTGATTGGTTCTTAGTTTTACTCTGAAGCATGGAGGTATTATTATCATAGACATAGATACCAATCAGAATAAAAGTTGGCCAGAGAGCAAACATCAATCCAATCATAGTAAATAATAATAAATAATCATTTTATATCGGACCTTGATCCATATCACAAGAACATACAAACAATTTCAATTACACTATCATTCATACATAAAAAAATACATTCATCTATACTGTAAATCGTAAATAAACAACACAAACAATAAAATTTAAAAGTCATTATAAAATTACAAATTCATTGTTAATTTAAACTCTAAAATATTATTTTGATTATAATTACAATCACATAAATAATAAAAAATAAAAAAACAAAAATATTAAAAATTGAATTTTAATTACAGTTCATTAATATTTATTTTGAAATATTTTACAACAACTACCTTGATATAAATTTTGGTTTATAACCAGAATGCTCAATATGCACCCCATTCCAGTGCTGCATTATTGGGCAGTCCAGATCCATTCTCGAGGCAAATTGCTGCAGCATCTCCAATTTTACTAATGTAATTCGTGTTATCGCAAAAATCCTATCTTTTTTCAGTAAGATTGAGATATGTGCTCCCCACTGTCTAATTAATATCCCTAGGATTTTCGCGAAAATTCAATTCATCAAATTATCCTACGACACATACATTTGTTTTACTTCACGGTGACACCAAGTTGCCCACGACTGGCGTCATTGAGCTCTTGGTGTCGTATTACAAAATTAATTAGAAATTTTCCGTCACGTTAAAGTGGTTAAGGGTTAAGCCTTCGCGTTTTAATTGGATAATTCTATTTCCGCGTTACCTGAGCGAGATTATGAGGCTTAAGTACCCGTGGTGGATTAAGTGGTGAAATATAAAGCGGTTTTTTGTGGAAATTAATTTACTTACTTAGGTGTATTATCGGTTACCGGTGAATACAAATATTCGGTATGATAGGTACCTCGTCATCGTCGTGCATAAAGCCATGTAATCTTACCAAAAACAGCGATGAATAAGGCATCTTGTACAATACGGTTTTATGACATGAAAAACTACGGCTAATTGCGTAGCACGGTCGTCAGTGTTGTATGGATCACTAAATACGTCTTTAGTTCGACGGTTTATTACGCCCGTTATATACGGTCGAAAAACCGTGTGTGTACAAGAGGCCTAACTTCTTCAGTGTAAGGGCGCTTTCAATTTGGACGTTTCGTGTCGGACCGCTGCGGCACCGAAGCGGTACGTTTGTCGTACTGCGGTACGGACGGTCGTTTATTTTCATACAAAGCGCGTGGTGCGGCAACAGTGCGCCGTGTCGGTACCGCGAATTGTTGCCGCAGTACGACAAACGTACCACTTCGGTGCCGCAGCGGTCCGACAAACGTACCGCTTCGGTGCCGGAGCGGTCAGACATGAAACGTCTAAATTGAAAGCACCCTTACAGTATAATCTCTCTAATCCGATATAACTAGGGCTTATCGGGCATCTCGAGTTTACTCTGAGCAAGTTGGTCTGCCGTTTTAAAGTGTGCTTGCTTCATTTACATTTGAGAATAGTAAGTCAACAGCACTTTAGGCTTCACAATTGCACTAAGAAAACCGCTGCTATTACGAGCGGCATAAGGGCGCTCTAAACCCAAGGTCAAAAGCGAAAGTCAACCTAGTTATAAAGCCTTTTTTTGTAAGGTGTGAATGCGCCTTATGCATACTTTACCGCTCGGGGAAGATAGGCTTTTGGGGGCATACCCACTAAAACCCCCAATTTTTCGGAATGCGATATATCGCCAGGGTTTTAAATCGCCAAGGTTGAATCGGGATGTGTCCCAGGGGGAAAACACCCGCAGCCGGTCTTCTTGTCAGTTAAAAAATGTCCGAAATGGCTGGTAGGGAAAAATGCGATTCGAAAGCACTTATAATTCTGTTCCAATAAATATATATTTGACTTTTGCAGCGAAGCCTGACTTTGGTCGGGAAATATCGCCCAGGGTTGTGGTGGAGACTGTAGTAATGTTGGGGACCTATAAGGCCTGACCAAATGGGCGATTCTGTTAAATGGTTGTATTCATTTTACAGTTCATATTGTATGTCATTCATGTCAAATTCCATACAAATTGTAGACGATCTGAGGGCTTAGTGTGAATTTGCAAAATGTTGGACATTTTGCAAATTCACACTAAGCCCTCAGATCGTTACCATCGCGTAAAAGTATTTTTTTTACAGATAGCCTAAATGCAATAAAAATAAAGTTTAAAATTAAACTCTATTCGCAAACATCAGAGTGAGACAAGAGAGTAAGGTGAGAAAACCCACACTTAGCACTCTGTCAAATGAATATGATTTAATTACTTTACTTATTTATTTATTTATTTATTTATTTACTGGAAAACCAACTGCTTAACCTAATACATTAAAAAACTTAAATATAAACATAAAGCCATTTACAGGTCTTCACAAATAAGATACAAAAAAAAAAATATTAAACTAGCCTAGCCTAACTATTAAATATACACGTACACATAAATTAAAAATATGACTCATTTGTGACACATTGAATTTAGCAGCTATCACTGAAAAATAAGCGGCTTACAATACGCCTAATCGACGCCTCGCTACTGTTAAACAGATCAAGATTTACCCGTTTCGAAAGGATATTAAAATTATTACTCGCTTGCCAAAGAAAAGAGTTCTGTCTAAAGTTTGAAGAATATTTATAATTCACACTTAGAAATGCATAGACTGCCTTCATTCAGAGTTCCGCATCGTTCACCAAAATACACTTCGTCAGTAGAACGTTTCGCCGAAATCACTCTTGGCCGATGGTTTGTTCTGCGCAAAAAACCTTTGTTGAAGGAACGGTTTCCCAAAATCATTGTTGATCGATGATTTGTTCAACGAAAACATATTTTACCGCTTTGAAACGTGGCGTTCCATAAAGATCCCACTTCCAGGATAGGAAGTGTCCACAACTAACATATTATCACAGTCTATCTTCTTTATGTATCATCTCTTCCATATAGTTGTCCAACTGACACGTTTTGACAGAGCAATCACGTGCGGAGTTCGCGGGCGAGAGGGTGTGCTAGCGAGACCGAGCTGCCATACGCTCGCTCGGGACAATGACAAATGTCCTGTCAAATCCTTAGAAAATCTTGTCAAAAGTGTCAAAGCGCGAGTTTTCAAGGGTGTTGTCCAATTATTAGTTCCTTACTCTTTGATATTTCTAAAATGTAATTAATTTTACCTATAATGTATAGGTCTGAGCAAAAAGAAAGATTAAATCTACAGACGAGAAAACGTGTATCGTCACAGTGTAATATACTTTCATCTTACAATAACACATATTGACAGATACCAATTTGGGAGATTGATAAAAATATTGTAAGTACAGTCAACAGCAGCTACGGCTTTACACTTTGACCTTGAGAGCGCCCTTACGTCGCTCGTAATAGCGGCGATTTTCGTAGTGCAAATGTAAAGCCGTAAGTGCTGCTGACTGTACCTATGTTGGGCTCCTATTAAAGCAAAGTGTTTTAGATAAGAGTGACGTATGAGGCGTTGTTTCATATTTCAAAGACAATAATAGACTGGGTAATTTTTTAACGAAAATGAAAAATGTTTTCAGCGGCCGTAGTCATGGGATGACGGAAAAAAAGTAGAGAAATGCCCATGTTGCTCATGACGTCGATTTATTGAATTCACACCCATTTTCAACTGATTAACGCTGCAAAGCGATCGTGGCGGCGCTTGACACACTGATCGTATTCGATCACGTTTGTTAAGCAACGTTCAGACCGGTCAGGTTTCAGATGGGTGACCTAAAGTCGCATTACAACTGAGCGCTTCCGCGCTTCGGGTGCACGTTAAACCGTCGCTCCCGGCTGTTCATCTGATAACATTCGTTAGGTCAAGTCTCGAGAAGCCTTATAGATGGCTTAATAAATTCTGACACCAGAGGTGGCCACTAATCCTCAGTAATCCAGCTCCTTGTATGAACACCGCTATCCCGCTAAAATCTGAGCGGGACAGTGAAATGTTACCGAGTTATCGAGTCAATAAAAGCACATATCTATATCGAGATTGACGAAAAGAGCACTTCAATCTGTATGAGATACTAGCGTGTCGAATTTTTGTACCTAACGATGACGGCACGAGCGAGATTTAGTGATATGTAAATGTTATTGACGAGCTCTTGCAAAAAGCACTGAACTATTAACCATTTTCGTTTCTAAGTGACGTGTGTTTTCATGGCAATGGTCTCAAGCGGACTGAAATAGGTCGTAAAAATTTGACAGTGGATCAAACTTTTGACACGCAAAGTAGCTACTTTTTACCGTCTATCTCGATATAGGTCTGTGAATATAAGCCACTCATGCTACCTACTGATAACAAAACAGTGCTAACAACGTCACATGCTTGTCATTACTGGCCGACATTTTGCTCATACGGAAGAAAAAGAACACAAAGAAGCCCTAGCTGACCTTACATAGTTTACGCTCACATTGACGCGTGTACCTGTAACGTGCTTGCGTTACTTTATATTAATGGCCTGCGCAGACGACGGACAATGAAGGACTTTTTGTCCGCGACACGACCTTATTACTAAGAACATAAAGTTGAATAAATAACGAGGACTATCGCGTACTTTTCATGGATATACGCGATCTAAGTTGAATCTTATTTGGTTAACAATAAAGACGTGTCGCGGACAAAAAGTCGTACGTTATCCGTCGTCTGCGCTAGCTTTAAAAAGTACTTTATCTCGATACTGTTCTTTTATTTAGTAATAACAATTTTATAACTTATCAATATTTTATCTGACAAGGCGACCGTACGACCGGCCTCTCTCTTTTTTATTTTTTTATAAAAGCAAAACCAGCCAGCAGCGGCTGTGTAGCGGTCTGCTTGTAGTGCGGAGACTTATACGATCTCCACAGTACACACGATATATTTTGTTGTAGTAGGCACTGAGCAAGTAATCATTACGTTTTTAGGGTTCCGTAGCCTAATGGGAAAAAACAGAACCCTTATAGATTCGTCATGTCCGGTGTATGTCACAGCCACTTTATTCCAAAACTATAAGGATTACACAGTTGAGACTTGGTAGGTAGATGTATTCTGTAAACTACTTTACGGTTTTTACACAAAAATAATAAGGGAGGGCTCCCCATACATGGAACTGAAACTGTTTTTTTTTTATCAAACCTATACGTGTGGAGTACCTATAGACAGGTCTTTAAAAAATATATTGAGGTTTTTAAAACAGTTTTCTCTCAAAGTCAACCGTTTGAATGATATACACTTTCAAAGTGATAAAATGTAACTTTTAAAATACGAAGGTGAAAATTCAAAAAAAAAATAAAAAAAATATGTAGATCTTTATAAAAACTTACAACGACAATTAGTTTGAACGAAATGTATTTAATAGTTTCAGAGCTATAGCACAATTTCCAAAACCGTAAATATAACTTTGTCATTCATACAAACACTATGAAAACAAAGTTATTTTTGCAGACGAAAAATTATTTTGAGGAGGTGTATTTAATATAATAATAATAGAAACTTTATTGCACACGATACAAAAACAAACACAAACAGAGAAAATTACAAAAAGAGGAACACACAATAGGCGGCCTTATTGCTACATACATATAGCTGTGTAGTGTCGGCTTAGAATAGCACTACCCCCTCTCATCCCGTGGGTGTCGTAAAAGGCGACTAAGTGACTCAGCCTTCAGGAGACGGGCAGCAGCGTCTCCTACAAACTTGTCCACACTGCGATCGCCAACCCGCCTGCCAAGCGTGGCGATTATGGCAAACTCCCCCTTTTGGGGGAGGCCTATACCCAACAGTGGGTGTTATGTGGCTGAGACGACGACGACGATTGCTACATAGCAATCTCTTCCAGGCAACTTTGGGTTAGAGACGGATCCCTTTATGTGCGAGTTCGACTCGCACTTGGCCGATTTTTTTTGTAGTAGGCTTCGCGCGCGGTCGTTTGTATGGAGTGCGGAAGGCTAGCCCAAGGTAAAGCTGTGTTTCAAGACTACAAACGAACTTTGTTTTTATTCTTTTTTTTTTATTTATTTTAAGGTACCCCAACAACATAATATACATAAGATTTTAGTTTAGGTAATAAATGGAATATTGCTCTAGTATGCTGATATTTTTAAGAAAAAAATGTTTCTTAAATGTTTCTAATATAACTTCGAGTGTATGAATATGAATATCCACGGCGACCTAATTCTAATTTACCTACCAAATAAAACGATTAAAATAAATAAAATAAATATATAATACAATCGCGAGAGCTATAAATTTACTGGGATAATAAAAATCATAGTCCCGCATAAAATTTTGAATTCGGATTTTATTGGAATTCCGTTCGGACAGAGTTGCGGTAACGCTAATAAGTAATAATTATCAACAATTGTATAAAAAAGACTTGTAGACTTATTATTTAGACTAGGAACTCATCGCTTTATAGATTAGGTACCTATTCGTAGAACCACAAATCCCTTTCGGATCGTATATTATGTACATAATGTGGAAATTCAAGATATTCTTTAGGAATGAGAGCATCCCAAGACATCCCATTGAATTTGAGATTCCATTAATCTTCCCACTTGCTTAGCGGATATTACATCTGGAGTTAGAAATAGATTTTTTGAATCTAACTCACACAATTGATAGGTACGGTTCTTGTATAGAATAAACTTCGTTTGGTACTATTCGCATTTGGTTCAATTGCCAAAAAAGGTCCAATTCGTGGTCGGTTCAATTTTCGTTTGGTCCAATTCGCGGTGGGTCCTATTCACGGTTTGTTTAATTCGCGGTTGGTCCAATTCGCGGTTGGTCCATTTCGCGGTTGGTCCAACTCGCGGTTGGTCAAATTTCCTCATTACAGAAGTTCTCGGTGGCTTAGTATGGCGCATTAGTTCGTGCTCTCGGTCTGCAATTATGGCAGTTAAGGAACTTTCGTTATAGTCGGTCACCGGATGGGTGACCAATAATATTATCTCGAGCTTCTCCGTGCTTTAGAAGTAGTTTTAGCCGTTGGTCCTGGTCCAAATGGTCCAATCCGCGTTGGACCCGCCTGGTGTGTTGTGTCATGGCCCGTTCTACTTGAATGTACGTTGAGCCATAAGATCCTTATGAACATTAAGAATAATTGTCCATCGGAATAGTCATTCCGACCATACCTTGACAAAATTGGCCTTGAATAAGACAAATTTTATTACGTGCTTTTCGAAGCTTCTAAAGTTTTGGACACCCATCAAATATAAGTGACAAATCCTATCCAAATTGAATTATATTGCTACTATATTCTCACTAACTATACGCCAACAATAACATATAACTATTTATATGACACAATTTGTGTGTCGCTTGGGTAAAAATATTTCATATTTTTAGATTTCGTATAAAATCTATCCCTAAGGGTCGGCTGAAGGACCCTAGTAGAAGATCTTTCAAGTTCTACAAAATATAGGCATGCGTCTTTTACTTTACATTAATTCTAACTTAACTATATGTTTTTATTCAAATCACGGCTTATTGTTGGTACTGTACCTAGCACGACAAACTTTCGAGAAAGTATCGAAAAAATATCAGCGTCAAATGTATCTAATAATGAGCAGCGTTCCTACCGGTCGTAAACGGAACTAAACCCTATGCATTTTTAACGTGACGATTCGAATACTTTCTCGATTCATTTTCGAAAGTTTTTCATGCTGGCCCCACTGAATATACTCACATGAACATTTACGTTACAAATGCTCCGAACATAGTCGAAGAGGCTGATGATTATTCGGTGATCATCTGAAAAATCATTTTTTTTAGTCGTCGTCATCCGCCATAATTTTTAATATCCCCACTGCTGGGGCACTGGCCTTCCTTATGGATTGATAAGGAGAATGGGTCATGACCCACCACGCGGGCCCAATGCGGATTGGTGGTTTTTAACGACTGCAAATGCAGCCGGGACCATCGGCTTAACGTGCCTTCCGAAGCACGAAGGACCTCGAGATGGTAAATTTTTGGTCACCCATCTTGTGACCGACCATTGCGAAAGTTACTTAACCTCAACAATCGCATGCTGAGCGCACGAACCACTCACTGCGCTAAAAAAAAATAAAAAAAAAATTATATAACAGATCCAAGGGAGGAGCAGAGCTGCCCTACACAAGCATTACTACATGCTTCCTGGGTAGTTCTGGCCACAGTATATAAATGTAACACAAAAAGGTTAGAGAAATAAACTATTTTTTTTTATATATTTATTAGTAGTTTATTTTCTTAATAAATTTGATTTAAAAAATCCAGCACCACGACAGCCTTGGCAAAGTAGTAAAATTCCACCAATGACACGCACAATGCAAAATAATTACTAAAACAAGGTGCTTAAGTTTAGCTCCTAATCTGGTTCTTAACGGAGCTCGAGAACTTTGTCTTTTTAGCCAAATTAGAGAAGCAACTTGAGCTTTAGCTTCGGAAATTAAATGGTATCATTATTTATTAATAGGTAGTATAGAATTCGTAAAAGTTAGTGTTGAGATCAATACTGCAATTAATATAAAACTCATAAAAAACTACACTAACGAATTGTTAATTGGCTTTAAGAGTATGGTTATCAACCTTTTTTTTCACATAAAAAGTACACAAATTAAAAAAACCACATCTGCCAAACTGTGTAACAGTTTGTCGGCAGCAGCTCTCGTGAATACAGTTTATGGTAACAACAGTTTATGTACTTATTTACTAACATAATATACCATACCTTCAGACACTAATACCTATACAAACAAAAATGTATTTTTATCCTTTAAGTAAAAAAAGTGCTATTACAGTTACATAAGCACCAACAACTCTTGTTTCTTGATATTCTTTAAAAAAAAAAGTGTCTGTCGTTAAATAATAATATGTATGGGATTGGGTGGATTGGCATAAGCCGCGCTAAAGTTGATGTAGCGCTGCTTATTCCAATTTGTTGACACCCTAAAAACAACACTGGTCGACCGGGAAGTACACCCATACCTCGCAGGTTTTACAAAACTATTTTGCAATGCCCGAAGAATATTTAGCCACAAAAAAAAAAACAGATTTGACATTCTATTATAATGTCTTGACAGAATAACCCTTTTTGCTCGCTAAATGGTTCTCACGCTAATAGCATGTCTTTGATGTATAAGCATCTTGGGAATAGAATACCTCATTTCTACCTGTAATGGCTCGAAATTAATCTCATTTGGGACGCTTCCTAATTTTCATAAAATTAATGTGTCTGCCATCGAAACGATTGTAATTTGAAAATTACATTTTGTAATCGCTAATAGCAGCCATTTTAATGATTTCTCTGATGGGGTACAGGCCTTTCTTATGTATGGATATGTGAGAGTGAGAATGGGCGACGCAGGACCCACGAAGCGGCGTGAATCAGCCCAATGCGGATTGGTAGTTGTTAACGACCTAACAAGTGCGAGTCGGACTCGCGCACGAAGTGTTCCGTACCATTATCTATGAAAACTGCAACATCACGTTTGTTGTATGGGAGCCCCCTCAAATATTTATTTTATTCTGTTTTTTAGTTTTAATAGTGGCAACAGAAATAAAAATTTCAACAGTCTTACTATCACGGTTCATGAGATACAGCCACAGACAGACAGACGGACGGACAGACAGCGGAGTCTTAGTAATAGGGTCTTGTTTTAACCATTAGGAACGGAACCCTAAAAAGCAGCTGGGACCAACAAATGAGAATTTGACTATTGTGAAAGCTAGTTTTAACCAACACAACAACAGACTGAAGAGGAAAAAAAAGGAAAGGCCGGCCCAATGCGCTTACCACTGCGCCTTCGACATTAGGTGTAAAAAAATTACACATATTGTACAGTCAACGGCAATTTCTGCTTCGGGTTGTTCCGTAAGCAGACATATACATATACACGCAGTATGGAATTGGACCGGCACATAATTCGGCCAGAAGAACTAAATTCTCGAAAAGATAGGAAGATTTTAGCTTCCTGGAGGTCTCCAGGCTAAAAGAGATACTCTAACTAGGTGGCGAGATATTTTATGTCGCAGTGACTACAGTTCCAACTGGAGTTGCATAGCCTCTCCATCCTACAAATACTTAATAATAAGCAACATATGAAAATCCGGAGAGAATTGGGACATGTGATGCGTGATGACGTTCTTGCTATACAATTCATTCTATTTGCCAGTGATTTTGCTTAATTTAAAACAGAAAACAATATCTGCTTTTACTGTTGACATTCTTTTTAAAGAAAACGTGGGTTGATAACGGAGACATAATAAAATTGTTTTAAATGAAACAAAAGAAGTGGGTAAACAACCTTTTGTTGAAAGTCACAAATTTAGATTTAATATGCTCATTTTAAATCTGAATTTTTAGTTATGCTTCTAATTGTAAATTATTTTTTTCTTACTACCGCTAAAATCTTACATTTGAGATTACAATTTCATGGGAATTTGCGTCCATCGATATCGGTGTTGGTGTCGGTTATCGGTGCCTGCGGCTGGTGAAGAAGCGAATATTCTCGTCATAACCAGAGATCCTATCAGTAGCTGTCTTCGCAATATTGATAAGACGTTGAAACTACTCTGTGTATAGCGCCATATTGTTTACAACATTACTCGACAACATGTAGTAAGGCCCCCGTGTATGGAAACACAGTAGGTAACAGAAGAAATCCGCGAATTTGCGTGCTAACATTACGCGGTAATTAGCCCTAGTAGCCTCCTCCTCCTCGCGTCGTACTCCTCATTACTGAGGGTCGTGATTCCCCCGATGGGAAGCAATCTTTTCTTTGATGATGTCTCTCTATCAATTTCTGTTCTTGGCGTCATGGAGTGCACCGTGTAGCTTGGTGTTCAGCGTTGAGCGGATTTGGTCAGAGCACCTAGTTTGTCCCTAAACGATCTCTCGGCTGTTTGCCACCTTGCCAGTAACCATCAGTTGTTCCAGGTTGTGTCCATCTTTTCGCGCGATGTGACCGAAGAATTCTACAATCTTTTGGAGACAGGAAGTTGATAGCCTGGTTTTAATCTTGAGCTCTCGAAGGATAGACTTGTTAGTTCGGAATGCAGTCCACGGTGTTTGTAACATCCTCTTCCAGCATCTTCCAACATCTCAAAAGCGTCAATGCGATCTCGTTCAGCCTTCTTTAACGTCCACGTTTCCGAGCCGTGACTCATAGCTGAATAACGAGTCACAGTCCCGCTCAAAACTTAGGGTGGTATTCCACTTATCCAATATCTTAGTCCAATGTACATTTGATCAAAGAAAGCCAGCATCATGCGCCATATCATACCGCGTGGTATAGCGGTGTTCTTTTTTAAATGAACAACGGAAGGACTCTTCATCATACCAGAGCCCGAATTCACTATGACCACTTACCGATTCCTTGCTCAAACCACGCCAATGTCGTATTTGGTTTCGATATTTTGGAAATTCGTTTTATCTATGAATGTCCGTCTGATGGAATGGATGTCAGACTTAGATAAGATGGTGGTGCTAGCTAGCTAAGCGTAATTACAACAAGTCCTAAAACCAAACAAAATTACTGCGATTATTTGCTTCGACTATAACAGCTGTTGCTGACATCAGAATTAGAGAGATTTCAATAAGACCAGAGCTGTGAGCTGGTGAAGGTCATAGAAATACCTGAGTAGCGACCAATTTGGTTATTTTTTATTGTAACTGTATAATGTTTCTACTCTGTGTCTCAACGCAAAATAACCAATAAACAATTTTTCTTTCTTTCTTGCAAAATAATTTTAGAATTTTAGCTCTATGTTTCTGCAAATATAATAATAGTGAATATACATTTAACACAATTTCGTTAGCAGATTTCAGATTTAATCAAAGTACGACAGCCGGCGTTACTCAATCCCTCAGGACAGAATCACTGATTTCTGTTGCTATCTCCAAAACCTTTTTGATTTGATCTGTCCCAAATAATAGAATAGAAAGTTTTGTCTGAAATTCAGTTCAAATAATAGTGGTTTTGTAAATAAACTATCTTATTTTAATAGTCTAAACAAGCTCTACTCAAGCCAAGCGTACTGAATCCTTCTTAGAATTTAACATCTAAACATTACCTGTAGCAGTATTTACTTTGTATTTTAATTAATTACAACTTTTAAGAAAAAAACTGGTTTAGAATAGGATGTCACAAACCTTTTTCGACCGGGATTCAAACCCAGGCGACAGCTTAAAAACCGAGGGTTGATTATCGAACTGAAAATGGTTTCAGGAGGCCCACTCTCTAAGCCCGTCAACTATGAAACGGGCCCCCGTCCGTAAGTTTACCGAAACTATGGATGGAACCTACTCTCTATTGACTTCGGATTTACTAGTTTTGGACAAACGGGACAAACACATTGGGAGTAGGGAGAATGTCAAAACGTATTCTCATTCGCATTCATTCTTAGTTCAGGTCTCCGAACTAATAAGCTGTCCGAAGGTGATACGGAGTAGGAAACGTCCGTAACTTAGGCCGAAACTACAGGTTTCGTGCTTAGAGAGTAGACCTCCAGTTTCCAGTTTCGTCGCTGTTCTGTCTGTCATACAGTGTGCAAATTGTATGCGTTCGCGTGGACTTAATGTATCAGCTTTTGCATCCGTCGACATCGAAGGTGGTACACTGTTACCGACTTCACCGCGTGGACACACTCCCAGTGCTATTATTGAATCATATAATGATATAGTAGATTGTTTACCAAGGGCTGTATGACACCCATAACAGTCGAGTGTATTGGCGCCCGAACGAAGTGAGGGCGCCGATAGTTCGAGACTGTATGAGTCTATACACCCGAAGTAAACACTCTACTTTTCATTTTGAATACGACGAAAGTAAAAACAAACAGAATATTCTAAAAAAATTTTTGTAAAGGTTTCTACGATTTTAATTATTTTATAATGTAGCAAAATAAGCTGTATAGGCTTCTGTGCCTTTGCCTTCATACCTTTGGTAAATAAAAGTCCAAAGAGATTACAGATATCGATTTGACATGACACCCCCTATTCTTTTTTCAAATTTATTACAGCCCTAGGGCCGCCACATATCACTTTCAACCCGCATTTTAGGCAAGTTATGAGTTACTTTCAGAATATGAGACAAGAAAAAATGTTTTATACCCTTATAAACGACTTTTGTTATGGACCATTTCCATATCGCTTATAGTTTAGCTGGCCTGATGCAAGAAGCTAAGAGCTTCCTGCATCAGGTTTTCCAGATTTCAAAATAAATTATAGCCTATATTACCGCCAGACCTAGTAGCTACAAGTTACAAAAAGTTTTATTCAAATCCGTTCGGTAGTTTCCGAAATTAGCGTGTTCAGACAAACAGACACACAAACAAACAGGCAGACAAAAAATAAAAAAATGATCTCAACGGATTCTATTGCTAAACAGCAATAGAATCATCATACTTCATCCGTTGTCTAGCCACCGCCTCTGTGGTCTAGTGGTACAACCACTGGTATCAGACCCAGGGGTGCCGGGTTCGATTCCCAGCGGGATACATATTGTATTCGGTTTGGTTGGTATTAAGACCAGTTGTAAGTCCGCCTGGCTAGCTATATACCATCATCTTATCTAAGTCTGACGCCATAACAACAATGTTTTCAGCATTATTTGTGTTCTGGAAGTTAAAGATAAGATAGGCAGTTCCTCAATGATTGAGGATTCCGGCAGAGGCTCGCTTCCATCTTCAGCCTTATCCAATACTTAACAGCAGGTATGATGAAGGCTAAGAGTCTCCCCGTTGTTCATAAAAAAAACTTCGTCTCCAATTAGTTTTTGGTAAATATATACAATTTATAGAAATTTTGATTCTACAGTTTTATTATTATATATAGAAGATATACAGATAGAAGATAATTCACCTGCCGGTGTACATACCGTGTTCCCGAGGTCCAATTATCTAAAGAAAACTCTAATGGCTAATTATCAAACGAAGTATGTTTGTTTGTCCTTTCTTAACGCCCTAATTATAAATAAATAAATAATTGCATACAACACACCAATTATCTAGCCCACGTTATGTTCATTAAGAACTTGTGTTGTGGATACTAGATAACGGATAAACATACTTATATACTTTTTGTTGTACATACATTATAAAACACCCAGACCAAGATAAATAGACATATATAGATAATAGGCATACAAATATTTGTCTTGTCCGGGCATCGAACCCGGGACCTCTGACACAAAAGTCGGGCTTAGTAACCCTGCGCCAAACAGGTGGTCAAAACTATGAATTGATTTTTGGCATAGAAAAGGCGGAGAGTAAATAAAAAATTATATATTTAAATAAATCAATAAATAAATCTGTAACATAGGCTACTTTTTATCCCGATATTCCCACGGGAACGAGTGAAACCGCTGGCGGAAGCTAGTCATTTCATGTCATTTATTGTAATTAATAAAAACTCTCTGAAGTTTTCACACCAAAAGTCCAAACTGGTTATTGTGAAATTCAGTACAGCATAGATATATTGAACCATTAAAGTACATGAGGCTTTCGTTCGAAAGTAAATAATTAGTCATCCCGTGACCACGGCAGCCGAAACGTAGGGAAAATCAAAAAACCCCTAAAAACCTAAAAATACGGACAATTACAACAGACTTAGTTCGTGGAAATATAGCGCGTTTGATATCCGTAAAAGTTGTTTTATTTCAATAATTAGGTCTATTTCTGTAGATGACTTTTTCATAGCGTCTTCATTCAATAGCCTTGAAGACGAAATCACAGGCTACAGTTACTCTGCTACGAAAATAACTCCAAGATTGTTTAAGCGAAATATTAAACTTCATAATTAGTATTTAGTTCTTCAGTTGAAAGATTTTCAAACAATAATACAGCCTGAAAGGACTCGAAAAGGTAGTTCTGAAGTTTTACAGTGAAGATCTTAAGTGAAGTCTTGAAACAGATAAGTACAGACGGAGACAAAGGTTAACTTTCAGTCGAATAACTGTTAGCATTTCTTGATGACCCGTCTAGCGTAGAGGTACGTAGTCTGGTGACTTCTACGCAGAGAGTCTCGCGTTCGATCCCTGGACAAGACAAAATATTTGTGTGCATGAACATGTCTATTTGTCTTGATCTGGGTGTTTAATATGTTTATTAGGTATGTATTAAAAAAAACGTATATATAAGTAAGTTCGTTTATCCGTTATCTAGTATCCATAACCCAATTTTTTATAAAACTTACCTTGGGTTAGATAATTGGTTGTAGGAAATTTGTTATTCGTCGTCTCAGCCACATAACACCCATTATTTCAAAATTCAAAATTCAATATCATTTATTCAGTCTAGGCTGTTACAAGCACTTATGAACGTCAAAGAAGCTACGCCATCGGCGCACAAACCCTACGGCGGGAGACCTTGTAACGAGAAGAACCCGCAAGAAACTCGTCAAGGGCTATTTTTTTCTCCCTGTTTGATTTCATACAGAGTCGTCAAATTGAAAAGTGAGCTTAACATATCAGTTAGGTCAATTTCCATTACAAAAGAAAATTCTAATTATAATATTACATTTTTTGGTTATCCTAATCGTAAACAATTTTCAACTCGCAAGGATGGACTTACATTATAACATTTCTCGCATTACAAGGTTACTGTACTGCAAGTTGTGACGTACATACAGGTCGATAGCAATTATTTTAGATGAAAATATTTTTTCATCTAATTTTCATTGCTGGGTATAGGCCTCCCCCAAAAGGGGGGTTTGCCATAATCGCCACGCTTGGCATGTGGGTTGGCGATCACAATATGGCCACGTTTGTGGGAGACGCTGCCGCCCGTCTCCTGAAGGCGGAGTCCCTTAGTCGCCTATTACGACACCCACGGGATGAGAGGGGGTAGTGCTATTCTAAGCCGACACTACACAATTTGTTATTATTACTTATTAATTATGATTTTATTTATACTTAAAGTCAGATTTTTTAACCACTAGAGTAATCTGACAGGTGCCAATGTCACTTAGTAATAATAATCTACCTTAAAATGTACCTAGAATGATAATATTGAATGTGTGTTCATGAAATATAGAATCACTACTTACTGAACTGGGATTGGATCTGAGCACATCATTAAAAAAAAACCGGATAAGTGCGAGTCGGACTCGAGCACCGAGGGTTCCGTTTAAAATCTTCAAAAATATATTTTATTAATGATGTAACAAAAATTTACGGCTTTCGCAATTTTTCCTTAATCTGCACTATAAGACGATACTTCGTACCAAATTTCAAGATTCTAAGTTCACGGGAAGTACCTACCCTGTAGGTTTTGATTCCCGTGCGAGTTTAAAAAATTTGCGGAAATTTGCGGCATAAACGGCTGTATCTTTTGATTGCTTTGGCTTAGAAGTTTGATTTATTCACAGCTCCAAGGGACAGTAGACCTGAGTATTAGATATAAATTTCAGTTTGATACCTCCACGCGTTCCTGAGAAAAACGGTCTTGACAGACGGACGGACGGACAACGAAGTGATCCTATAAGGTTTCCGTTTTTTCCTTTTGAGGTACGGAACCCTAAAAAACACGTTAAGGCAGATTATTTTATAAAGTGACGTTGGCATCTGTTAGAGTACTCCAGTAAATAAAAAATCCAACTATAAATATTATATGTTCAAAGTTAAACCCCTGTGTCTGAAATAATGGGTTTCCAGAACTAAATTACTTTGCATACCACTATTTTCATTCATCTTTTTTCTATCTTCTTTTGTTTGAAATGTAAAAAATACCAATGTCAAAAATATTATAATTCTGAACCACAGTAAGATGTTCCTGCAAAAATAGAGAAGGCTGTGCCCTTGCCGTTTACAACCTTCCTAGTCTTTTATCTGTATTCGTATTTGTTAAAAATATGCAAGTTAGACATATTAATCTGTGGTGGGTACTTTCACGTTAAGATAAAGGGGGTAAAATGTACATATGTTGTTGACAGCATCGTAGGCAATGCTGCCAATCTGTAGAGCAAAAGAATGGTAAACAAAACACTATCGTGTCTGGGGTGACGGTGTATCCCGTGGTCTTGGCGTCGTTGATGGTGAATTCAACACAGGGCCTGAGCCCAGTCCTGCGAATAGACCACCAGACACACCCTCACTCCAGTCTCGAGAGTGAAAATACCACGGTTGCGTATTATACACGCAACAATATATATAAGTCAATGGCATTCTTACCCTTTAGACGTCCGCTCGACAGCCCGGGCTGTCAGGGCTGTCAATTGCTGTACCCGTCTATTCCCGTAAACGGGTACAGCGATTGACAACCCTGACAACCCGGGCTGTCGGCGGATGTCCAAAGGTTAATACATTTTTAGAGCATCCTATGCAAAAACGTTTGCCCTTACCGGTATTCGAACCCAGGACCTCAGAGTGGTCGACGACGCTTTGACACCGGTGTACGTACAATCGGGGAACTTTTTTTTTTTATTAACGACGTGGAGATTCTTTTCCTTCATCATACCTGATGTTACGTATTGATAAGGCTGAAGATGGAAGCGAGCCTCTCCCGGAATCCTCAACCACTGAGGAACTGGCTATCTTATCTCTAACTGCCGGAACACAACAATGCTGAAAACATTGTTATTATGGCGTCAGACTTAGATAAGATGGTGGTAGCTAGCCAGGCGGACTTACAACAAGTCCTACCACCAACCAGACCGAATACAATATGTACCCCCGCTGGGAATCGAACCCGGGACCCCTGGATCTAATCCCGGTGGTTGTACCACTAGACCACAGAGGTGATTAAAATTTTATTATTCCAATGAAATAACTATTAATGTTTCTATTATTTGTGATATGACGTTTTCGATATATCTGTTACATTTTAAAATGAAGCTCCCTAAAAACTCTACTGGTCTGCCGGGAAGTTGTCCGACTGTACCACTCTACCACGGAGGTCGTTAAACGGGAACGGTCACGGAAATAAAAGAGACTTCTCAATTTTCACAATGCGAGCTCGTACTACATACAACACGTAGATACACGTACGGCTTAGAATAGCACTACCCCCTCTCATCCCGTGGGTGTCGTAAAAGGCGACTAAGGGACTCAGCCTTCAGGAGAAGGGCAGCAGCGTCTCCTACAAACTTGGCCATACTGCGATCGCCAACCCGCCTGCCAAGCGTGGCGATTATGGCAAACTTTTGAGGGAGGCCTATACCAGCAGTGGGTTTTATATGGCTGAGACGACGACTACATATCTCCTTCAAGTACCTACACACATATAAAATCATTTACCCAGATTATTGATTGACCTTGTTTTTTTAATTAAAAAAAAAAATCTTTTTGTAGGTAAATATTCCAAATAAGACCATAAGGGCAATGATATTGCGGATGTGTTGCTATTTATTTATTTAATGTCGCGTTTGAATTCCATTGTTAACAGTTGGAACTCGAAAGTTTAAAGTCTTTCCTACTGCGTACTAGTACATTAGTAATAGTAAAATTACATAATTTTATTGCAAACTAAGTGTGTACAGGTGTTATAATCTAGAAGGAGCTTAAAAACAGTCGCCTTTTACGGACACAGCAATTTCCAGCAAAGCAAACAGCATATTCTTAGGTACTAGTTTGGCAAACTACGAGTATATTCGTTGCCAAAAAAAATTTATTATCCTATTCGTAATCGTTTGATGTAGAACTTTCCCCACTTCAAACTTCGTCAGTTGGAACATTGACTTAAAATTTCAAGATCCAATTCCAATAGATATCGTTTACCGTTAAGTGGACTCTGTAAAAGCTTTCGTTAAATAAACTTGGTTAAACTTCACTTGCAATGTGTTACTTTAAGTCGTTCGAGCACTTAAGTGTTCATCTTAGAAACAGTTTTATAGGAGCTATTTTGTCAAAAGTGCTCACAGTGACATCAGCCAAAGGTGAGGTTCAAAATAGGAATAGAATGTTAAAGGAGGATAGAAGTAGCATTTAGGAAGACTTACACCAATTGAAATTTCAATATCATTACATTTCAGTAACATGTTTGAAATTGTGAGACATAACGATATTATAGGACCTACAACAGATGCTGAACGACCTGGCTGAATCTTCTTTACGCATCGGCCTACGGATGAACTTGGACAAAACCAAGGTCATGTTCAACGAACACGTTCTACCGGAACCGATTGCGATACACGGCGCCGTTCTCGAAGTTGTTCAGAAATATGTCTACCTCGGGCAGACATTGCAGTTAGGTAGAAACAACTTTGAGGACGAGATGAATAGGAGAATTCAGTTGGGTTGGGCTGCATTTGGGAAGCTACGTCGAGTCCTTACGTCGTCGATCCCACAGTGCCTAAAGACGAAAGTCCTCAATCAGTGCGTCCTACCCGTTATGACTTACGGAGCCGAAACATGGACACTGACGGCACGGCTGGTCCACAAGTTCAAAGTTGCTCAGCGGGCTATGGAAAGGGCTATGCTCGGTGTTTCTCTGAGAGATCGTATCAGAAATGAGGTGATCCGTCAGAGAACCAAAGTTATCGACATAGCCCACCGGGTTAGCAAGCTGAAGTGGCAGTGGGCTGGCCATATTAGCCGTAGAACCGATAACCGTTGGGGTAAACGAGTTCTAGAGTGGAGACCGCGTCTCGGCAAACGTAGTATAGGACGTCCTCAGCCACGGTGGAGTGATGATTTGCGCAAGACGGCTGGTAGGAGCTGGATGCGAGAAGCCGAAAACAGATCTCAGTGGAGTGCACTTGGAGAGGCCTATGTCCAGCAGTGGACTGCGACAGGATGATGATGATGATGATGATGAACGATATTATGATTTATAAAATCCCAGCCGTACACCTGTTTTCATAATAATTCATTGTTGTTGTTTTATATGCAATATATATTTAGTTAATATCTGTTAAAACCAATCCATCCATCCATCTACAATGGATATTAAATTAATATATTCTATCTATTGTATGTTGTGTGTCATTTCCTGTACCTGACGGAAGCATAATTAAGCTACTTGTATTGGAATAAGTACGCTGCAATGCGGCAAAAGTTTTATTCAGAAAATAAACTATAAACAGAGAGTTATTTTCGATGCAACAGCAACTGACAAAGTATTTTTTTTAAAATCAACCATCGGTTAAGTAAGTGTTATTTTAGTGGAACCGTTTCATCGACAAAGGATTTTTTCGCAATGCAAACCGTCGACTAAGAGTTATTTCAGCGAAAAGTTCTACCGGCGAGGAGTGTTTTAATAAACAATTCTGAGACATTATTATCATTCTTTTTTTTTGGAGTACTGGAAACCTTATGTAAACGAGTCGTTCCAAGAGAGAAAAAGAAATTGATAGTCTATTTTAGAAACATAAATGTGATTGTAGGAAAAGGTGCTACTTTCATCTCCCTATTTGTGACAACTTGGAAATAGAGTGCTACCCTATTTGTCACCTTGGCAATCTTGACTCCCAATGGAGTTTCCAAAAATATATTTTGGCCGTTTTACGGTGCATAACTCAATTACTTGTCGACTTCAACCAAAATCTATCTATCTTTCTTATTGAATCTTATATTGCGAGAGGACTCTAGTCAAATGCAATTATTTTAAACTGAGGCAAATCCTGCGTTGGAGGCGACAGTTTTATAGAAAAAAAGGATTTTCTTTTTCAAGCGTGGGTGAATATTTTTCCTGATAAGAAATCGGAAATGGCTGTGTACAGCTTGTTGGGAACAAATTGAATTAAACCTCATTCTGCTTTGACGTTACTTAATGGTGGTCTTTAGTTTTCTATTTATTGAATTTATTTATTTATTTATTTGGACAGCTAACAATAAGTACACTGATACACACAAAAATTTATAATAATAAAACAAAATACATATTTAAGTGTCTTATCAATTATAGGCAGTCACAACATGCATTTGAACTATCGTATTTATATATTTAACAATCGGGAACTCTAATTCAAAATAATATAAAACAATATAATTATTACTACCTAAAATAATTACAAACATCATAGCAAACGATAGGATAAAATAAAAAACAGGTAAAAAATTACATCAAATTCGAGTATAATAATAATAACAATTATAACTTTTTAATTTTGCATTTTACAATGCTATTTTTATGTGATAAATATTAAACAAGAAAATATACTAGAAAAAAGCAACTAGTCTCATGTCCGTCATGTCATGTCATCCCGTCAGGGCGACATGAGACTAGTTGCTTTTTTCTAGTATATTTTCTTGTTTAATATTTATCAAATAATAACAATAACAGATATTTCATTCAGTTACACTAATTATTTAGCCAAAGATAAGCGTCATAAAGTGAAGCAACGATCAATAAATTCTTTTGTAAATTGAATGAATGAAAGTGGTACTCCAGTGACTCACATATTACTTTAAAGTTAGCTGACTTAGGAGGGTCTTTAAAACTTCTTATAAAACTATTCAATATGTCCAAGTCCGAGCCCAGAGACGAATGGATTTTCATTAATCATTAACTCGTCGTCTCAGCCACATGATACCCACTGCTGGGTATAGGCCTCCCCCAAAGATCTCCACAACGATCGGTCCTGCGCAGTCCGCATCCAGCGGCTTCCCGCGACCTTCACCAAATCGTCGGTCCACCTTGTCGAGGTGCCTACCCACGGAGCGTCGTCCTGTGCGCGGTCGCCATTCCAGAACCTTTCCGCCCCAACGGCCATCGGTTCTTCTCGCTATGTGTCCCGCCCACTGCCATTTCAGCTGAGCAATCCTTCGAGTGATGTCAGTTACTTTAGTTCTCCTACGGATCTCCTCATTTCTGATTCGATCACGTAGGGAAACGCCGAGCATAGCCCTCTCCATTGCACGCTGGGTGACCTTGAGCTTTCTTATCAGACCCATAGTTAGCGACCACGTTTCACTACCGTAAGTCATCACTGGCAGCACACACTGGTCATAGACTCATTAACTATGGACATAAAATTCTCCCGGCTGTCGCGTCGCTACATGCGCGTATTTTCAACTAAAATACGCGTTTTAATTGATGTCAGAGGTAAATTAGTGGCGGAGACAAAAATTGCTCGTGCGCGCTATCTCTATAAATGATGCTGAATCACTGCGAGATACTTATACTAGAATGTGGAAGTTGTGATGTGTAATCAATACCACAGATTAGTAAATAGTTACTTCCTAATCAATACTAATATTGGCAATATAATTAGTGTCCACATTTGCGTGCTTCTAAGGCTTTGAAACGTTTCGTGTTTTGGGCAGTGAGCAAATGACTTTCGTGGAATTAATGAAGAACATCAGGCAATATTCATACAAAGGAAGGTTCTTGTTCACCCAAGCGCTGCGCCCGGTTGGCAGGCACGGTCGTCGTCTGAGCCGCCCCTCAACAGCCGTAAAGACAACGCCGTGTACCGTGTGAACCTTGTGGAAGGTGGTTCGGTGCGAGGAGTCTCGGCGCGTCGCTGGTGCTCTCGTCACGTTCCCGGGCCTTCCACGTACAGCTGGTAGATCGCGGGTTCGGTTGAAGGGGGGAAGGTTACCACTAGTAAATGATACGGCACTTATGGTTTTCACTGTATGTACAATACTGAATTATATATAAAACAATGGGTGCTACACCGAAAATACACTGCCATAGTGATTGTGGTACGGATCGCGACGATTCTACGTACTAAACACAATTAAACTATTAAAAGGACTTTCCTTTACAATTCCGATACAAATTAATTACGCGTGTGCTTCACACCGCGGTTCAAAGGCAACAGGAGGCGCGTGCGTCCCGGCACGCGCTACGTTAGTGTTGGGATGCATCAACATAAATTGCATCGACATAGTGATGTCCATAAATATCGCATTATTGCGTGAACAGTTCTATACAAAGTGTTATATCCGTTAAGTAGTTTTTATTAAGTCTTAATGAAAACATAATCTACATTGACCGTAACTTAACCGGGTAACTGCATTTCCTGAGTAGAGTACGTTTACATTCCATAAGAAACTGCTGCTTAGTATATGAAAAAGTCTAACTGGTTGAACGGTGACAATGGTCGACTATTGACTATTTCCACGAATTTTTCATACATAGGTACTATTTCGTAACCTTCATTTTTGAAGTCAGTGAAAACTACGATTCTTCCTATCATACTAATATTATACATGCAAAAGTTTGTGAGGATATTTGGATGTTTGTTACTCATTCACACAAAAACTACTGTACGGATTTGGTTAAAATTTAGCACACAGATAGTTGATGGCCTGAATTAAAACATAGGCTAATTTTTATCCCGATATTCCGACGGGAACCACGCGAGTGAAACCGCGGGTGGCCGCTACTGGGCTATATTCGTTTCGTGCTTTGGTGACGTTTCCGATGTCCTAACAACTTTAATCGTGCCGTGACTGTCCGTAAACCACAGTCCTAAATTAAACCACTTTTGGCCGTATTTGAGCCAACTCGCCTTGTTAAATTATTCAAAGCGTGTAAGTACGTGAGTAAAGCTAGAAATGGGTGACATAATGTTTAGATTCGAGTACGATGGCAAAGGAGATTTATGCTTTCGACCTGCGATTGTTGAGCAGCATTTGCTATGGTCTGTTATGGGATGGAGGACGAAACATTTAACTGTCTAACTAGAGACATTAGAACTTATGCATCTGAGTCAAACAATTAATTTGGAGGCTTGTTAAACATTTGAAAGTTACTGAAATATTTGTTGTGTCACAGACTTAGACGGTAAAATTGTACCTACCTTGCGTGCCAAAAGTTTGATCCACGGTCAAACTTTTACGACCTAAGTCAGTCCGTTTGAGACCGTTGCTATGAAAACACGCGTCACTCAGAAACGAAAATGGTTAATTGTGCAGTGCTTTCTTGCAAGAGCTCGTCAATAACATTTCTGCATCACTAAATCTCGCTCGTGACGTCATCGTACGAAAAACTAGACACGCTAGGTTCTTATACAGTTTGAAGCGCTCTTTTCATCTATCTCGATATACCTAGGTCTGTGTGTAAATGACTATCGTGATAAAAATACATAAAAATATGGCGAACTAACTCACATCAAATAAAAATTGTAATATTAATGATTCAAAATATTATATATAAATATTAACATTATATTATATTTTCTTTTAATATTTATGATTAAAAATAATAAATCAGAAAGTATTATAAAGATTAAATATTAATATTATATGAAGCATTTCAATTAAATGAACATGCACACAAAATACGATCAAATTGTATTAAGTACTCCATAAACCTAATACTATTTTTATTTTTTACGACGACGGGTAGACTCTTTGCCTTCAGTCATCATACCTGATGTTAAGTATTGATAAGGCTGAAGATGGAAGTGAGCCTCGGAACCCCCAACCACTAAGGAACGGGCTATCTTATCCCTAACTGCCGGAACACAACAATGCTGAAAACATTCTTGTTATGGCGTAAGATAAGATGTAGGTAGCTAGCCAGGCCGACTCACAACAAGTCCTACCACCAACCAAACCGAATACAATATGTACCCCCCCGCTGGGAATCGAATCCGGGACTCCTAAGTCTGATACCGGAGGTTTTTACCACTAGACCACAGAGGCAGTTCAAACTGCAATATTGCTTTGTTTACTGCAATAATGCAGTTGAAGGTAATAACTATTCAATACAGAATATTATTCCACAGAACAAATAATAGTAAATAGCGAACCAAGAAAAGCAAACGGATACGGCCTGTGTTATCCTAGACATGAAGTATTTGTGAATAAATATTAACTTGGGCTTACTGCCTCAATTGTACAGTCAACAGCACGTACGGCTTTACATTTGCACTACGAAAATCGCCGCTATTACGAGCGATGTAAGGGCGCTCTCAAGGTCAAAGTGCGTTAGCTGCTGTTGAACTGTATACGTAAAGATGTTGGCACACATCGTACACTGGACGCAGACATATAGGGCTATTACTTGTAGTAAAACCACAAATATGATTTAGCATTAAATTTAGCATTAACTTATTAATTAATAATTAATTAGATTTAGCATTAAATTATTTGTAAAGAATGATATAAAATTCTTTACAAATAATTTAATGCTAAATCTGAAAAGAACTTGTAAGGAGACTGGGGTGCCTAAAAGTCATTATTCTTCTCAAAATACAAAATTCTTAATATGATACCACGATTTGTACGATTTGTTATCTACTCTTTCATTTTTATCTACTATCATAAACTTCGAATTCAAAACGAGTTTATAATGACTTATTTTATGCACACAATGCCGAAATTTAGAAATAGAATCACACTATAACATTATTGTTTAAAGAAAGTTATGTGATAGCTACATTATCATAACTTTCGACTTTACAACAGAACCCCATTGGAAATAAAACAACTGTTCCGGATATTAAATTGGTCACGGGACGATCTTTTTGATTTTTCCGACGTTTCGGCATCTTTTCAGCTGCCGTGAAAAGATGCCGAAACGTCGGGAAAATCAAAAAGCCCCTAAAAACCTAAGAATACGGACAATTAAATCTTATTTCGTGAAATACAGCGCGTTTAATATCCGGAAAAGATGTTTTATTTCAATGTACAGTGCGCGCTAAAACTTAAGATGTACGTATGAGAACCCCATTTTTTTTACCGACTTCAAAAAGAGGGAGGTTATCAATTAATCGAGTACTAATATATATATATATATATATATATATATATAACAAAATCTTAAAGGAATCATTATAAAAATAAATCAAATATTGTGATGAATTTAAAACTTATTAAATTAAAATCTATAACTATAATAATTCTTCTCATTAAAATTAAAGCTAAGCATACTTCATAAAGAAATAATTTGAGCTACTGCACGTAATTCACCTAATAAAGCATTATTAGAATTAGAAGAGATATATATCTATTTTGTATGTTCACCGATTACTCGAGAACTCATCGACTACTCTATTATAACTACTCGATTTAAACGTCAACGTGGGGTATGGCCCGAATATGGTAAATTTTTTGGAAATCGGTTCTATAGTTTCATGAAATCCTGAAAAATAACTGACCTATTTTCGGTCAAGCGGTTTGACACAAACCCGTTCATTTCGGTTTGACTCAAACTAGTAGTGTTGGCAAGTACGGGACTTATTCTATCTTAAAAAATAGTGAAATAAAATACTTTAAAAAAAATACCGACTTTTAATATAAAGTAAAAAATAAGCCTTTTGGAGTCGGTGCCACCCACAGAACATTCTGTGTTCTGTGGGTGGCACCACAGAAACGAAAATCCAAGGAAACGATGGGATGGATGGATTTTAACTTTTTTTGTAGTCGGTTTTTTCTGTTCTCAAGATTTTCAAAGCAGACTGATTAAGATTTTCAAATCTTAAGATTTTCAAATCAGTCGCGCGCGCGCATCACTAAGCGCCGGGTGTGTTTTGGTCGGTTGCGAGTTGTGTGTGCTCCGCAAAAGCAAAATGTCGAGTGTAGTAAAGTGTAACAATTGTAATATCGTAATTGACGAACTGTTATCATACATACAGAATAAAATTTCGATAGCAGACGAAGAAAGTTTAGTGAGAATATGTGTCTCCACTTTTTCGGGAGAACAAATCGAAAATTCAAATAGATTATTATTTGATTCTGTATCCCCTGAGTTACGACGGACTATACGAAGAGGAAAAGGAAAGGAAAATCGATCGTTGTGGGATATCATAAGCTTCTTCAAAACCACTGACCCAGATGCGATGCCGGTGTTTGTGGCCCGTGATTTGGAGAAACTACCACCGATAACATTCGATCATCTTGATGTTTCTAAGCTGTTAAAAGACCTAGTGCTACTACAAACTGAGGTAAACACAATCAAATCATCTTACGTCACTACTGAGCAATTGGAGAAAGTCAAGGAAGAGTGTCTCAGTAAAAAACAGTCGTCGTCAGTATCACCTCCATTCTCGGCGGTTAAAATTAATATGAAAAGAGGCGCATACCGCGATAGTGGCCCTGTTGGATTATCGCTTATCGACGATTCCATTTTAATAAGTGAACATGGAAATAATAATCACGAATCATATTATGGAAATATCAATAATAACTACGGGGCGGGTAGTATTGGCGCAAGTGTAAATCCTATCCCAACGGTCATCGATGAGCGCTGCGATAATACGAGCTGCGGCGACAATTACCGAGCGCCCGTCGAGCGCGACGAAGCGCCGCCGCTAGCGCTCGAGCGGCCCGAGTCAGTCGCCGCCACCAGTGACAACAATACGAATAAGCCATCAGGAGATATCGTTTCACGGGATAATCTAACGTATGCGCGGGTATTACGGTCAGAAAACGAATGGCAGGAGGTTCAAAAGAAACCACGCACGACGAAAAACCGCTTAGAGGGCAAAACGGGCATTGTTGTTGTGGATAATAATGAAAAGTTTAGAGCTGCAGATAGGAAAATACCTATGTTTATTACTAATGTCGACAAGAATACATTAGAATCAGACATAGTGAACTATATCCATAGAAAAACGAAAGAAAAAGTTAACCTTGAAAAGGTATCTATAAAGCGCGAGTGTGAATACAATGCATTTAAATTCCTGATATCACAAAGCAAAATGAGTTTGTTTTTGGATGCGAAATTATGGCCTAAGGGTATCATTTTTCGGCGTTTTATACATTTTAGGAACAAACGTAATATCGTTAATGCCTTTACGGGTGGCGGCTCGGAAAACAATCGTTAATGGAAGAAAACATTTATAAATTCATAACATTTAATTGTAAAAATGTTAAACGTTCTGTAGAAACTATACGTGAGCTTTGTAAGAGATCAGATTTAATAGCATTACAAGAAACTTGGTTGCTACCGGACGAGCTACCTTTCCTCAATAGCATAAGCGACGAGTTTAGCTGCACAGGGGTTTCAGCTGTAGATACTTCGTTGGGAATGCTGCGTGGGAGGCCCCATGGAGGAGTAGCACTACTGTGGAGGCGCAGTGTATTTCAGGATGTGGTTGTTGTGCAATGTAATAACCCCCGTATATGTGCCGTTAAAATAATGTTACCAGATAAATCCCTGTTAGTGATGAGTGTCTATATGCCAACGGATGCAATGATAAACTTGATGGATTTCACGGACGTACTTAGCTCGGTGAGTGCTATCATTGACAGTTGTAGTATAGACTGTGCATATATGTTGGGTGACTTTAACGCCCACCCGTCGGAACTGTTTTACAACGAAATGTCAAACTATTGTGTAGAACAAGAGTGGCAATGTAGGGATATTGACATATTAGGTTTATCCTCGGGAACATATACTTTTATTAGTGAAGTACATGGATCGAGGCGCTGGCTCGACCACTGCATAACTACTAAAGCTGCAGCCCACTCCGTGCTTAATGCATATGTAATATATGATATGTCGTGGTCGGACCATTTCCCATTAGTCATAGAATGCAATTTAAATGTTATTTTACCTAAGAAATTATTTAGACGAACCCATAATCACAACTCCATTTTGTGGGGTGATAGAAATCAACTTGAAATAGACATGTATAAGAATGAATGTAATAATAAATTGAAATTAATTGATTTTCCTGACGAACTTCGTTACTGTTGTGATAAAATGTGTCGTGATCCCGGACATAAATATATTATCAAAGTTTTATTCAAATACCAGTTTCTGACTTTAATTACTTATTTTTTTATAACCTTTAAACGATGAGGCTCGACTGTCAGCTGTCACCGCAATATATTATAGTATAATTTATAAAGAGAATAAAATTGTAATAATTACAAAACATACATACCGTCACGGCATTTATTCATTGCGGGATTGGCAAAGAATCAAATGTGATAGTGTGGCTACACGCCACATTTGGCATTTGTGATATGGTTGGAATGTTGTCCGGGAAATAATATTAAATAAATAAAATTCCTTTCTCACAAACCCCGCGGGACTGTTACCTAAAGTTAGCAATTATCACGCAGATATCGCGCGATCGCTGCAGAACGTCAAAATAAAAATGGTATTACGTATGTGATTGCTGGCTAGTCGCTTTCTGATGGTTCGTAAGGCGGCTTCTCACTCCCTCGCGTTTCTAACTAGGTGCGAGAGTGAGACGCCGCGTGTTGCTATGACGCTAGCGCCAAAAACAATTTGGTAGCAATAACAGGAACTAAATGAATGCACATTGTAGTTCATCATTTGTTCGGGAAAGGGCGCACTGTTGATACGTGATGTAAAGTAAAAGTCAAAGTCAAAGATTTTTATTCCAATAGACTTTTAGATAAGTGCTTTCGAATATAGTCCAGTTTTTTCCCTACCAGCCATTATCGTGTAAAGCAATTATCGCGCAATTTCTGCTGTAGCGTTGCTGTTGCAAATATAGGTAATAGCCCCGCCGTTTTGTTAACTAAGAATAATAATATTTCATTTAAAGATTTTAAGCTTTCGCGTTCCATTATAATTATAAAATACAACTATGTACTTACAGTTTGACGTTTCGGCTACGTTGCTATAGCCGTGGTCACAAGCAGAGTCTGCTATATATAATATAATATTTTTTATTTTCCATACAAATCAATTTTTTTTTTCAACAGAATCGAGAAATCGAGTTTGTCAAGATGTTGTCCGGAAACAATAGTGACTGGTGATCAGCACATCGCCTACTAATTAATCTCGGATATCGAATATCCGTTGATAGGCTTTTCGTATCTGAACTGAAAATCTAGCAGCTAGCATAATCAATTTTTTCTGCTCCTATTCCACCTGTTGTTCTCCTAAAAAAAGAGCGAAAGACAGATTTTTGCATTGTCTTTAGTTCCTCTCCGTATAAATCACCTGGAGGTCTACCGCCATTTCTTAGTGAAATTTTAAACTGATTTTTGGCTCAAAAAAATGTCGAATTGGAGACGTCGTAGCAGCGAGAATCGGCCCCCTGGGGGGAAATTTTAGCGCTGAGATATGTGGAAATCGCCATTTTTAGATCCTTAATTTGTTTAGTAAAAATGTAAGTAAGTAAAATCTGTACTACTGTCAAAATCCTATAGTTTCAGTTTTGATAAACCTATATTGTCGAAGATTGCTTTCAGTGAGCTTTTATTACAGATATTTGACTCCATAAAATTACGAATTCGAGATGTCGAAGTCGCGAGAATCGGGCCCCTGGTAGCACGCGCGAGTAACTCCCGCAGCATCTGGGTCGAAAGCGGCCACTCGAGCACCCGGTTTACGGCGGCGCCGATACTATACAAAATGTATGAAAAAGCGCGTCCGCAGCTTGTGGTCGCGTTTAGAGGCCGCGACTAGGAGCTCAATGTGCTCTTGCTGTAAGTGCTCCTAGTAAGTGCCTTAAAGTCGAGTTCACTAACTGTCGGTTATAAGTTGGACATTTAAATGTTTAGCGTAAATCAGTTGGTTAAACTCGGCCTTACTCTTCACTTCAACATATTTTGGCCAGCACACGTCTAGTCCCAGTACATTCATTAGAAAGATGCGTGCAACATTTGTTGATAAATAGTCGTAAGTTGTAGACTCCGGGTTAGAATTATTTTGTACAGTGAACAGAACGTCGATCTCAACAGCTGCTCAACGAAAACCACCCTTATTAAAAGCGACATAAGGCCCAGTTTGTCGTCAACAAGTAAAACTTGACGTGTCATTACCTTGTTTGTTAAGTACTTAAAACTCGGAATATTTCTCTGGGATGCTTAGGACTTGTGGGTAACTAAATACGTTAGTCGTTTTATCTTCGTAAAGCCTAAATAAGGTATTTGTGTTTCCATTATGTGTGTTACGTAATGTGTAGTAGTTTAGGAGTCTTGCTTATGAATTTCGAATGGGTTTACCTAGGCTTTTACTAAGTTGTGAAACTATCATTTTCGCCTGGATTAATAACCTTGGTCTTCCTCAAGAATAATGTGTGTTAGTTATAAATATTAAACAAGAAAATATACTAGAAAAAATGCAACTTGTCTTATGTCCCGCTAGGGCGACATATCACATATAAATAGCATTATTCGACATAGGTGCCGTGTCGTGGACGAGCGCTTAGTCACACAACTGACACTTAGTAAATGCTGGCTGGAAAATGCCACTACGTCCAATGATACGCTGAAGAACCGTTGATCAGTACAAATAAACAATTATTTATTATTTAACACAGTATATTTTATTATTAAATAAATGCACTGAATCAAAGTCACTTCAATACAGGTTATAAATCGGCTAAATCTGCGACCACTAAATTATCTGCACTTGAACTGAATAATTTAAAATCTATTATTCCTTAAAACAGTTCACGCTTGACACTTCTTGGCACTTAATACTTTACTATTCAAATCACTATTTTCAAACTCTTCTTTGAACACTTCCGGATGCGCTTACTCAATACACTTTTTGTCTCTATACTATACTGTACGCGGGGATTCTTCAACCTCTAAGGTTGGTTCGGGTTCGAGCTTCTGCTCCTTCCCCGGGCTTCTTCTCATGGGGCCACTGCCCCACGGTGGTTTGGTGCCGCTTAGCGGCCGTCAATGACGATTGGAGTGCCCCCGCCGGAGTTTGCTGCGAGGCCCTCTGCGCGGTCTGCCGCACCGGGTGAGACCCCCATAATGGGGGAGGCCCAGCGAGCGCCTGCGAACGGGCCCCGGCTTACGCAAACGGGGTGTGGGCTATAATTAGGTGGTGGTAGGGGGGGGGACGACAGGATTGGGTAGGGTGGGCTGGGGAGATGGCGGGGGCACAATGTGACGGGGCAGCGCCTTCGTCTTCCTCTTGGCCCTTATGGTGGTGGGGGAAGGAGCTCTTCCCTCTGTTGTTGGTGTTGGTGATATATACTGTACGCAGCGCTGCGTGCCGCTTTTATACCGCCCGCGGAAAGTCGAGAATCGCATGGAATATTCGCGACGTGTGCGTCTCGAACGTTCCCGACAATCCACGAGCGACCGAGAGAGCGAGACATTATTTCTGTCTCACTCACTCGCTTCCGCGGGAGAAATTTTTCGCAATCTTCGTCCTTATTTAATGCAGCGCGACTCTTTTACTAACTTTTGTCTCTCAATGTTCGCGCGGCGTTCAAACAACTATTTCATTGTTCGACGTCGCTCACATGCCGTGTGGTGACGGCCTAAGATTGGGGGCAAATGCAACTATTTTTCGTAGAACCAGTGTTGGGAAATCATGCAACGGTATTTCATTAGTTTAGAAAGACGGTACGACGACAATATAATAAATAAAGAAAACGTAATATTACAAGGCAAGTAAATATATAAATAATTATTTTATTTATGACGCTTATTATAAACCTTACTTCGTATAAACAATTCGCACCAAAAAACCAAGTCTTCTCAGTTTTATCGTATCTGCGACTCAACAAAATTTTACATAAACTGTATAATAAAAATAAAAATCTTAGTTGCCCCATGTATAGTTTTTGGTGGGGCAAATATAAATACGCTCATAATTTATGATATAATCATCAAAATATCAAACAAATATAGCAAATGTTACTTACTGTTATCGATAAATCACAATGGTGATGCTATTTTAAGATATCTGAAAAAGTATGCTATTTAGACTAGATACATCGTTTTATTTTTCCTGTAATCTTTACATTAACTTCTGTCACATAGAATAATTTCAGATTTTTCTCTAAATTAACTTCGGAAATATTTTATTCTTAAAATTTTCATCTAAAGTATCTTTGCGGCCTAAAAAAAAATGTTGAGAATATGCATGCAGCGCTTTTTCATAAGATACTATACATGGGTCTTAAAATTTGTATCAAATAAAATAATATTATTATTTTATTTCCCTCTTATTTGCAAAATAGTTGGACAAACGTCATCTAAAACTATTCTTTTCAAGTTGATAGCATTAGTAATTCTTGTTATATATCCAACTGTGACAGACAGACAGACAGACTAAGTCGCACCATAAGAGTTCCTTTTTACCATTTTGGTACGGAACCCTAAGCCTAAAAATTGGACGCGCGTCTTCCGCGGAATCCTCGCGCATTCTCGAGAATTCCAATTTTTAGACTCGTATTTATTTTGTGCGTTATACAGTTGATATAAAATTCATTATGCTATGTGCAGTTTCGTTGCAAAAAGTCGCTTCCATTCCATTCCGCGGCGGTGTAAATTGAGCCTAAAAGACGTAGGTCCAGAAGTCATAATAATAAATATTTAACCGCCGTATCCGACGTTCCCGTAATAGAAAACCTAATAAAACATGATGTACATACAAGAAAGATTTAGGTCCAAGTGTAAACAACTTACTGAAAGTAAATATGTTATGATATACCGTTGTGAAGTATTTTTGGAGCTCTTAGAGGGAATTTATTTTACGGTGTATGGGGAATGTACAAACTCTAATGTCTTTGAGAAAAACCGATTACTTACATTTTTTAACCGACTTCAAAAAAGGAGGAGGTTCTCAATTCGGTTGGTTTTACGCCGAGATTATTGAACCGATTTCCGTGATTCTCTTTTTTGTTCGATGCAGAATAGTCGCCAATTGGTCCCATAAAAATTTGGTTTAGTTTGACCCAGTACTTTTTATGTTTTGAGCATTTTTATATATTTCATTTCATATTATTATTAGGCGTATTGTAAGCCGCTTATTTTTCGGTGATAGCTGCTAAATTCAATGTGTCACTTAGAAAATGAGTCATATTTTTAAGTTATGTGTACGTGTATATTTAATAGTTAGGCTAGGCTAGTTTAAATTTTTTTATGTATCTTATTTGTGAAGACCTGTAAATAGCTTTACGTTTATATTTAAGTTTTTTAATGTATTAGGTTAAGCAGTTGGTTTTCCAGTAAATAAATAAATAAATAAATATTTGTTACTTGGATGACATGACATTAAAAACTGAAATAAAAACTTTTTATAAACAAAATGAAAACCGACTTCAAACATGGCATTCTACTTTGCGGTCCTACTATTTTATTTTTCTTGCCTTGGCTTGCACCGACTCCAAAAGGTTTATTTTGTCTTTTTAGTGTTTTGAAGTCGGTTTTTTATTAAAAGTTTTTATTATTCTTGAAATAAACTGCGTACCTAGTAAGTTTTCTTGTCGCTTTGTGTTTATTGTGATTTCGAGTGAGGATTCTGAGCTTAATTTTATACTTTTTTTGTTATAAAGCACAGACCGATATAGAGTACATAATATTTGATATAAATACAGATGATCTAATGTTCTTTTGATGTAGGTAATACTCCTTTGATATAATTTGATTTGATTTGAATATTTAATTAAAAAAAAAGTTTTTTCTGTAACGTGCTAGAAAAGTCAGTGACAGAAACGAAAGAACAAGAAAAAACAACGGTAACTTGAGTTTTTTAAGGTTTCGTTTCGCCATGTCCGCCTGTCTGTCTGTCTGTCCGTCCGCGGCTTATCTCAGAGGTCCTTACTTCTAGTAAGCTGTGATATGGCAAGAATATTAGTCTAAATGTGTTGTTTTTTTGGTCCTGAATCTCATAGTGTGGGGTGTCGTAGAATTGGTTTCATAGGTAAACGTAGAGTAAAGTTACTGCTCTAGGTTTTTAAATCTAATGTTGTATCTTAGTTCGATTTAGCTAATAAAAATAACTGCATCAGTTTATTCCTTGGTTTCACATTATTCCACGTTTATTAATATGAGGGTATACTCGTATGTGCGTATGGTGTATTAGCACAGCTTAGTAAATAGGTTTAGCTAGCAGATTACGATGTATTGTGCGACTTAATTGAGTTATAGGCTTCAGTGGTTCAGTGATTAACACGTCCTAGGGTGGTATCCACTTATCCAATATCTCGGTCCAATAACTTGTTCAAATATTTGATCTAATTTTGACTTATGCCTATTCCACTTGACCAATAACTTTGTCCAAGATTTTGAGTATTTAAATGTCAAATAAACTTGGTTCAAATACAGTGTGACAAGATTATACTTTTTTGGTTTTTCTGAAATTCTGTATTTTTGTAGAATTATATTGCAAGGAGTCAGTATTTTCGATATATTTTGGATAAATAAAGCACTTTCTCTAAAAAGGTCCTTATTTTATGTTTTCAGATGTATAAAAATGTAAGTAGGTAAATAAAATCTTGTGTCTGAATTACAAATAGTATCTAATTTCTAATACAATTTGTGAATTAATGTGAACTAGGAGCTGTCAAATAATGCATTCTACCTGAGGCCGCATTATACATTTGCGCCCCGCAGGGGGGGGGGGGTTTGGTTAGTCGGTATATTTCAGTATTTTGTGTGAGGTGCCTCGGTGTTTTCGTAAAAAATAATCTGGTCACACTGATCAAATATCAGTGCCGCTGGCACATTTGAAGAAGTCATCCAACTTCAGTCTAAAAACTTTTCTGCCGAGCGCAACACACAATTTATCACCTCACAACAGCGAGGAACACTTTATAGTTGTTTCCGGGGTCAACTTCCAGTAAAAAAACCTTTAAACAAAAAGATTTATCTAAATATACCTTATTCTCGTTGTTTTAATGATATAAAAAACAAAAATAATAAAAAGGGAGTATTATAGTTAATTCAAAGTTATTTATGGATGACTTTGATCAAATGCACATTGGACCAAGAAATTGGGTAAGTGGAACCACCCTTATTAACACACTCCGCACCAATCACGTAAGTTATTCAAGTGTGAAATTGGATCTTTGCTAGAAGTAAAAGTATATTTCAAGTTAAAGAAAGAAAAGAAGAAAGAAAAAACGTTTACTTATGGGACAAACGTTAGGGCGAAACAAACAAAAAAACTAGTAATAGAGAAGTTTGTCCCAAAACGGCCCTGACTCAGCATGAAGCTTGGCTTTTGACCAGTGCTGGTCTTCCGTCGGTACCGTTTTGGTGGGGTTGAGAGCTACATTAACCGGCACCTTACCATTTAAAACAAAAAAAATATGCAAAAAATGAAAACTATTAAAATAACAAATTTAATTAAAATATTAGTTTGTTTAAATATTAATAAAATTATTACTTAGTTTAATTTTAGGTTAACGCGTTAAAGCTATCCAGCTTAGCCAAATACATTAGAGGTCTGTTCAGTCATCTGTGAGTCATTGTTTGGCTGTGCCTCTATCTACTTTCTGGCTCCGCCTGAAAAAAAGGTGTCACATTAATATGTGACATAAGCTGAGGTCGGAGACCATTTCGGCTACTATGATATTTTATAATTTTGTAATTTTTGCATTTTTCAATGCTATTTTTATACTTATGGTAAATTTTAAATAGAAAAATATTGGAAAAAATTAACTCAGCCACAAGTGAATTCTCAGACGGGAATCGAACCCGCGACCTTTGGAAATCCGGTCCAATGCTCTAACCGCTGAGCTACCGAGACTTAGTCTCGGTAGCTATTTTCAATTTTATTTCCAATATTTTTCTATTTAAAATTTACCATAAGTACTATGATATTATTTGTTACTATTGTTTCTATGTATAAAACTGTTTGTTAGCCGAATAAAAGTTTTTTCTTTCTTTCTTTCTATTACAAACACCGCTATATCAAGCGATAATGATATTAGCCATGATCACAGACATAGAGTGGCCATGATAGTGTCTTGCTATATTACCTCGCTAAGTTATAAACAGGACATCATGAGTGGTGATAGACTTGACGGGATCGCGTTGAGATCGAGATTGAATGTCAAAAATTATTAGTGATTTTCGACGGTAATTCGATTTTGTTTGGCGCTAAATTCGATTTCTAGAGTACAAAATAACTTTATTTACTAATTTCAAGTACATTTATGAAGTGAATACTTCCTAAGTTTTTAAGCGTTGTGCACATCAGAGTATATTTTTTTTGGGATGGGTAAAAATTTTTAAAACCTAAACACAATCGGAACACAACTGCTACAACAGCCTCCTCACTCTTGTCGCGATCGCATTGAGATGAGATTGAATTAAAGTCAAAAGTCATTATGACTTAAAATAATGAATTTAAAAAAAAAACGGGTTGCATTCTGGGAGTGCCGGCAGAAGTGAAAACCGAGAAGCAGACATACATTTTCGCCGCGCGGTAGGGAGATAAGAGAGGGGGATATTACTTCCTCCCCTACGCCGCACCGGCGCTCTACTCTCCCTCCGTCTTACGAATTTTCGATCAGGTCACGTGTCCTGACGCGACTTTAACATTTTTACCCATACCAAAAATATAAAACTACTAGCTGTGCCCCGGGGCTTCGCTCCCGTGGAATTTCGGGATAAAAAATAGATAGTAGCCGATTCTCAGACCTACTCAATACGCTCACAAAATTTCATGAGAATCGGTCAAGCCGTTTCGGAGGAGTATGGGAACGAAAACTGTGACACGAGAATTTTATATATTAGATGATGTGTACAAAGCCGTTTAAGAAGTTTTCACTTCAAAATAAAATCTACATCTCTTGCTTTTTAGCCAAATCTGTATATTGAAGATAACATAAACAAAAGTATCACAGTACATAACTAGTGTATTTTTTTTTATTATTAGGTACATTAACCCCGGAGTGGTCGCGCAGTAAAAAGTTACGTGATTAGTCGCGTGGAGTACAGATGTAAGCCAAAGAAAAATGAAAATACAAAAAATCTGAGCTTTATTTTAATTTTATTCGTGTTTAAATCTTATAATCAAAGTATTATTTAATGAATATAATCAACAAAAACATAAAAACCCCTGTGTTTATAAATATCAAATAAAAACAAAAAATACTTCTAAATGATACTAAAAAATTCTTGGCTTGGTGTGATAGAGATCAGCCATGCGTTAATGAAAGCGGTCCATCGATCTCATGATTTTATTCCAAAACAAAAATGTATACAAGAGCTTGGTTATTTTATTCGTATACTACAAGCCTATGGCTATTTATTATAAGTAAGTCAGATTAGAATTGACTTCAAAGAGACATGAATGAAAATAAGTTATCAAAATAATCACGTAATTGGTCGCGTGGCATACACTCGTAGTCCACGAATTTCGCGGAGCTCCTGTGACATTACCATACATGACCGGTGATTTTGCATTATTGGAGCTCATTATTAAACTATTAAATTTAGAGTATCTCGAAGCGCTCGTAATTTACATTTGTAGTTTTTGAGAATTAGCCAATTTAGTCGGTGTGGATGACATATGTAATTCACGCGACCACTGTAAGGTTAATACGTCAAAATAAGAATTTAAGATTTCTATTATTTATTTGTGTTGTTTTAATTGGTTTAAAGTGTTTGGCAGTCATTTACTTTTCCGTTCCTAAAATATGTAATTTTTTTCATGAATGTAAGGGGCTGGCCCAGGGCGCCAGATATCAAAATACGCCACTGCCTACCACAACTCATATGCGATTCTTTTTCGACTATTTTGAGGTTAGTAGCAAAAGTGAGACGCGTCCTACTGTCAAAACTCTCACTCAAACTCAATTTATGGAATCATATTTTGTGAATATTACGTACTTACATTACAATTATAACATATTAATTAATTATTAGGAGTTTGGGCTTTGAAACTTGTGTATGATATCAAAATTACCTGTAATTCCTTGCTACATTAATGCCGATATAATTAATTTAAGGTATGTATTATATTGAACATTCAAAATTATTATATATTTTTTTTATGATTTTTGTTTTTTGCATTTTTCAATGCGATTTTAATACTTATGATAACGAGTTCCATCTCAGAATTCACTTGTGGCTGAGTTGGTTTTTTCCAATATTTTTCTATTTAAAATTTATCAAAAGTATAAAAGTTATTTTTATTAACACGTAACTCCATTCATTTGAGGAGGTCGGCGGCATAAGTATTTTTAATGATTTCTTAGGTTTTTTATATATATATATTTTCTTAGAAATTATGTCATTTCTTGAATCGGATTTCGTTGAGATTTTATCTGATACTAGCGGCCCTCGCGTTTTCGCACGCATAGTTCTCGTTTTTATTAGAATATCGGAATAAAAAGTATCCTCTGTTACATAACCAGGCTATCTACTATCTGTGTACCAAATTTTATCAAAATCCGTTCAGTAGTTTTTGAGTTTATTCGTTACAAACAAACAAACAAATCTTTATACTTATGGTAAATTTTAAATAGTAAAATATTGGAAAAAATTAACTCGGCCACAAGTGAATTCTCAGACGGGAATCGAACCCGCGACCTTTGGAAATCCGGTCCAATGCTCTAACCGCTGAGCTACCGAGACTTGCGAACCATTGTCGAAATTCTCCAATACTTTTATATTTTAATACGCTGTAGGCCAGCGTTGTTACATCAATGCTAGGAATATCCTTGCATTCGAAAGAAACATCTTTTCAGGTGTTTAACGATCGATTAAAATGCAACTGCCAATAATTATGATTTTGTAATTTTTGCATTTTTCAATGCTATTTTTATTCTTATGGTAAATTTTAAACAGAAAAATATTGGAAAAAATTAACTCGGCCACAAGTGAATTCTCAGACGGGAATCGAACCCGCGACCTTTGGAAATCCGGTCCAATGCTCTAACCGCTGAGCTACCGAGACTTGCAAACCATTGTTTTCCAATATTTTTCTATTTAAAATTTACCCTAAGTATAAAAATAGCATTGAAAAATGCAAAAATGACAAAATCATAAACAAATCTTTCCTCTAATAATAAACCGGTCGACTAATAATTGCTAAATTGAGCGACTAACAATCAAGATTGGGTTGCGGAAAAATTACTCAATACTCAATAGTTTATTGCAAATAGGATAAGGTTAGGTCACATTGGCGACTGAGTCGCTCAGCTAGTAATTTTGTCGCTCAAAAAGATTTTTAGTCGATCGGTTAAATACTACCCGAGAGCATAAAATAAATTATTGTAAGATGGGCTACAGTTATATTTATTCTTTTGTTATTTGCATTATTTGAATGTATATTTCATTTCTTAATTAAGACACCTAAAGCCTTTGAAGGTGAATTACAATATAATTTAAAATAAGTGTTTTCTGTGAGATAAAACGGAGCTCACTAAGCACAAGTTGCGAAGGCATTGCTTAACAAAAAAAAAGTTTTGTACTTGGATTTTTTTTTACCAAACAATCTTAAAGAGTTCCATCTGTGTTATATTGTGTACAGTTTTTAATTTTAACTACAAGTATTTCACCGCACCGACTCCAAAAGTTGAATTTTTTACTTTTTGATTTTTAAAAACTTATTTTCTTTTCATTTCTTTTATTTTTTTATAAATAGTTTTTTATTTCACAATGTTTAAAGTTTAATATTTAGAATACGTCCCGCGCTTCGGTTTAACTCAAACTAGTAGTGTAGGCATCTACTAGTTTGAGTCAAACCGGTCAAACCGCATGACAGAAAAAACGACAGTTTTTTCAAGATTTCTTCAAAACTACTGAACCAATTTCAAAATTTCAAAAAATAGGAATAGCTTGAAAACCAACCTGATATTATTACGTTTGAATAATTTCGATAATCGGTGAACATAGTGAACATACAATTAATATATTTATTTAATCTTTATTGTAATACAGTGCCAGTAGGCTACTTCAATGTCAGAAATAAAGGGAACTAGCTTCAAGATTTAAGATAGTGCTCACGAACCAGCCTTTTAAACTCTGTGAAAGCCTTTTAAACCGCCTCTGTGGTCTAGTGGTTCAACCACCGGTATCAGACCCAGGGGTCCCGGGTTCGATTCCCAGCGGGGGTACATATTGTATTCGGTTTGGTTGGTGGTAGGACTCGTTGTAAGTCCGCCTGGCTAGCTACCACCATCTTATCTAAGTCTGACGCCATAACAACAATGTATTAGCATTGTTGTGTTCCGGCAGAGAGATAAGATAGCCAGTTCCTCAGCGATTGAGGATTCCGGGAGAGGCTCGCTTCCACCTTCAGCCTTATCAATACTTAACATCAGGTACGATGAAGGCTAAGAGTCTCCCCGTACTTCACAAAAAAAAGCTCCCTTAAAAATTCTACTGGTCAACCGGGAAGAACCGGGAAGAAAGACTGTACTACCGGTTTAATAACATAAGAATAGGAAAAGAGTTAGTGGGGTTGCCGTCGTTCATAAAAAAAAAAACTTGCTGGGGCTTTCCGAATTTCCAAGGGCAAGGCATTCCAGAGTCGAATTGCAGTAAGGGAAAAAGAGTAGGAGACAAAGTAGAGGATAGGGGGGGAATTTTGAAAACAAGATTGCTGTTAGAGCGTAGGTCACGAGGATGAGAGGAAACCAGAAACTGAAATCTAGACTTCAAGTATTCAGGGGTCAGCGCATCGAACAAAACAGTGAAAAGGGCACAGACAACTCTCAGGTTCCTACGCTCGCGTATAGGGAGCCATATACTATATATATATACATATATATATTTATATACGCGACGAATTGATAACCTCCTTTTTTTTGAAGTGGGTTAAAAATTATTACGTACAATTCGGGAACTTCCCATTTGACGGGTAGAGTTTTTTTGTGAAACGTTTTCTCTGAAAATACTAAGGTAAAAGAAATAAGTTAGTATTCAGATGATTTATTTTCTATTTCTTGTGATATATACGTTTCATTATGTTTCTACAGTTTTAAAGTACTCTATGTACTTTATTAAATAAAGCTCAACCGCCTCCGTGGTCTAGTGGTACAACCACCGGTATCAGACCCAGGGGTCCCGGGTTCTATTCCCAGCGGGGGTACATATTGTATGCCAGTCCTCAGTGATTGGGGATCCGGGAGAGGCTCGCTTCCATCTTCAGCCTTATCAATACTTAACATCAGGTATGATAAGGGCTAAGAGCCTCCCCGTACTTCATAAAAAAAATAAAAAAAAGCTCCCTAAAAAACTGTACTGGTCAACCGGGAAGAACCGGGAAGGAACACTGCACTACCGGTTTAAGAACATAAGAATAGGAAAAGAGTTAGTGGGGTTGCCGGGGAGCATGACGTGTTAAACTACCTGATAAATTTAAAACATTGACATTTTATAAATTTAAGCACAAATTATTTATTTTTTTACTGACCAAATTGTATTATAATGTATCTGACTATTAGGATGATAAAGTCATGTAATTTTTTTATTTATATATATTTAATTTGAATTTTTACAATTAAATATGGAAAATACATAAGTAAGGTAAGTTTATCTGTATTAATTTATAATAAAATCCCTGATGACATAAAAAAATTAAATACTAACCCATTTAAAAAAGTATTATATAATTGGCTCTGTAAGAATAAATTTTATACTGTTAACGAATTTTTTAATAAAAACTTTGTGCAGACAAGTAAATAATTAAGTAGCAAGCATAATGTTTAATGTTGTATCCAAATAATTTGCATGCCATAACCTTGGCAAAACATGTGTCCTCAAAAATGTAACACCTTTTTATACCATGTTTTAGCAAATAAATGATTTATGATTTAAAAGGATTTCTATGTCATATTAATAGCTATACTTATTGAATGTTTCAGTCACAAAACAAGTAATATAATTGTAAATGATTTGCACATCGTTTGACGATAGAATATGTTGGAAATAACTAATTTAAGATCAATATTGTAACCATATTCTTGCAAATAAATATTTTATTATTATTATTATTATCGCTACCCATTTGCTATCTGACATTTACACACAAACGTTAAAAGTAATTTATATGAAAAACGGGCTCAAACGGGTAAGCTTATGCGTAAATAAGCTTATCAGGAGACCCTTTGTTTATGTTCGAAATTGTACTTTTATAATAAGAATTTTAAAAAATGTATGTAGGTACTGCTACGTAAATATTTCCAAAAAACCTTTGAGGAGCTCGGTGGTGCAGTGGTTCACGCGCTCCGCTTTCGATTGTAGCGGGTAACTTTCGCAATGGTTGGTCACGAGATGGGTCACGGAACGGACGGCACGTGAAGCCACTGTCTGCGGTATTTGCAGCCGTTAAAGCTAACTAATCAGTACATGGCCCGCGTAGTGGGTCATGATATGACCCATTCTTCTTATCCATCCGTAAGGAATATCCTAGCAGTCCCAGTGGTGACATTAAAATGGCTGATCATTATGATTTACAAAAAATAGTACTTACTTAACCTCTCAGGCCCCGAATTATTATGATTATGCGATACTATAGATAGTCTATTGTTGAAGTGAAAACTTCTTTAGCGTAGTGCACATCAGAGTTTTAAATTTTTGTGATGGATAAAAAATGTTAAAGTCGCGTCAGGACACGTGAACTGATTGAAAATTCGTAAGACGGAAGGAGAGTAGACCGCTGGCGCGGCGTAGTAGAGGAAGTAATATGCCCCTCTCTTTCTACCGCGCGGCGAAAATGTATGCCTGCTCCTGCTGTTTCGATTAAGCGGTTTTCACTTCTGCCGGCACTCCCGGAGAGCAACCCGTTGTTTTTTTCTCTGGATACCGGTGTCCTGCTAGCAAGTGACGAATTAAAGAAGCATTTTGTCATGGCATAGTAGAAAAAAAAACCGATTTACAATCCAGAAAGCTTCTTTACACTATTCGTACCATAGCAGAGGCGTACCATACATTTCCATTTAATATAGAAAATGTAAAGGAATCATTTTTATTGAAGTGTCAACGACGGTTAGTTTAAATTAGATTCCTATTCTATTTATTACATTATCGATATTAATTTTTCGATGATGACTATCAAGTTTGTGACACCATTTTTAGAAAGTAGGTTGTACATACGGCCTTTCGTTGGACATGTATATGTATATTTTTTAATTTATCAGCCCAATTATATTTAATGTTTATGATAAATTTTAAATAGAAAAATATTGGAAAAATCAACTCTGCCAAAAGTGAATTCTCAGATGGGACTCAAACCCACGAATTTTGGAAATCCGGTCCAATGCTCTAACCACTGAGCTACCGAGACTTGCGAACCACCGTCGAAATTCTCCAATACTTTATATTTTTGAAACGCTGTAGGCCAGCGTTGTCACATCAATGCTAGGAATATCCTTGCATTCGAAATCAACATCTTTTCAGATGTTTAACGATCGATTAAGATGCAACAGCCAATAATTTATGATATTTCAATTTTTGCATTTTTCAATGCAATTTTTATGTTTATGATAGAAAAATATTTGAAAAACTCGACTCGATCACAAGTGAATTCTCAGATGGGACTCGAACCCACGACTTTTGGAAATCCGGTCCAATGCTCTAACCACTAAGCTACCGAGACTTGCGGACCACCGTAGAAATATATTTGATGTTTACTATTTCTATAAATATGGTACTTGCTCTGTATCATGAGTCTATATTTATGTTCGCAGAATTATCCACATGACAAGTGGATTGTCTCAATTTAGCAGATTTTTTCTTCCAAGCACAATCTGATTATTTTTTGTAGCTTTCGGAGTTTGTGAACAATCATAAAAACATATGATTAATGTTGACAAATACTTAAAAGAGTCCAGTTGTTACACAAAATAAAAAACTAATATGTAGTATTCTTAAAGGACCATGCAAAAAAGCGTCCCAACCCACCAACAGATTTCAACCGTATCTCAGTTAAGTGGGAATGCGGTTTTCATGCATAAACCGTTGAAGGTGGCGCTCATGGTATATATCAGTAGTTTGAAACTAGTGTTATTCTGGGTTATAACTTTGTGACGGGATGAATGGCTACTTATAAGTCTACCCTCGAAAATAAGTCAGTATTATAAGTAGCCAGTCATCCCGTGACCACGACAGCAAAGTGCCGAAACGTCGGGAAAATCAGAAACTCCTAAGAACCGAAAAATACGGACGATTACAACTTAATTCGTAAAAATAGCGCGTTTGATATCCGTAAAAGTTGTTTTTTTTTTTCAATGAACAGTGCGCGCCAAAACATAAGATGTACGTAACTTTGTGACAGTATAAATTAAATTAAATTAAATTAAAATCATTTATTATCAGATACCATAGATCCAGAGTTGTTAGTAAAACAATAATGGAAAGAATACTTAAATACTATGTTAGTATAAATGATGAATCAATTTAATTAGCAATAACAATAATAATAATAATGTCAAAAAATTAATTCAAATTCAATTTACAATGTCAAAAAATTTCATTCAATTTGATTATCAAAAATTCACACTGTATAGCTTTAGCGTTTAAAAGCTGAATCCTTTTTGTTTTGTTCAAATACGATAGGTAGTTTCGGATTTACAAAGTGTTCAAACATGAAACTTCGCGCGCTCCTCGCGTGACGTCATTCGTAGTTCAAAACTTAGGACTCGGGAGTCGGGAACCACACCACTTGAGGAAAAATAAGAACACTGTTTTTTATTTTCCACGTAATAAATAAAAATACATAATGTAAAAATGCTTATTTTATTACTAATAAGACGTACAGTTTCTGTTTTTTGTTACAAGTTACTGGGCAGGCATTTGACCACCATAGTGCTTAGTTAACAGAATGTGGTCTAAGGTGTAACATGCTTGCCCAGGAATCAACTGTTTTTTTTAACCTTACCGATTTTTAGTTTGAAAATAGTTGTAAGTCTTTAAATGGGACGTCACAATAATACTGAAATAAATGCCACGTCGCATGGTGGGTTGGGACAGCGACCACACAATTTTTTGCATGGTCCTTTTTAGTCATAATAACAAAAATGCTTATAAAATAAAAACTACTCTAAAATTTTTAGTGAACCAAATGACAACTACTCCGCATCGAACAAAAAAAGAAATCACGTAAATCGGATCAGACATCTCAGCGTAATCGGTGTAAAACATATCAATCGAATTGTGAACCTCTCCTTTTTGGAAGTCGGTTAAAAACTAGAGTTTCATAGCCTCTTAAAGAAGTAATCAGGCCGTCGTAGGTTACAACTTACAGAACAAAAATAGGTTACCTAAAAGCGAAATCTGACAGACTTCTGTGTTACCTACTTGTTAACTCCGCTCTAAAAATTATCCATTTATTAGAAGCTTTTCCAACAGGAATATTAGAATATTCTGTTATAATAGAATATTCTGTTATTATAATAGAAAATATCAAAGTTAGGTGTGATGGATCAGGTAGGTCCTTCTTATTTCTTTTCTGGATAATATTATAAGTCTGGATAAGTCAAATCAATCAACTAGTTCTAAATTGATGAAGGCTTTTACTATATACCTAATAATGGATCAAAAACTTATATGATTACAAACTAAAAGCAGCTCCAGTCTGACCTTAGTTGTCAGCATGACTACTCTGACCATCTGATGACAATCGAATGCATCTTTAAGTAACAGTCATCTACAGCACTTCGCAGAAGCTCTGCTGCTTGCTGCGGAGCTCGGAATCATGCCCTTAGATTTAGACACAATTGTTGTTGCCTTTTAGTTTGATCTCGAGGTTTTAGCGCCTTGATACTTTACACTCAGAACACTCAGTCAAGCTCATAATAGTCTTACGCTTTTTCTTGATAAGTTAATTATTAATATTGTGGCAGCCGCGCGGTACGCAAACACGGTCGGGCTGCCCGCCAACACAGATTAGCCATTACTACACACTTACTGCGAACAAAACTCACATTCGAGGTCTTGCCGAACCGAGGCTCGTCGGGTATGATTCGTGATCGGATCTTTAGTATGAAGACAGAATACTATGTACCTTTCTTTATTTTATTTTATTTATTTATTTCAGGTAACAAACAGTTATATACAAACAATATTATAAAAAATAGTTTACAAACAAACCTATAGTACCATAACTTAAAGTATTAACTTAAGTAATATAGTGCATACAAGCGACGGATTTGTACTAGATATAAATATTTTTTATTAAGCAACCACAAAAAAAAGCTGACATATTAGATTTTTCAACTTAATAAAAAAAATAAAAATAAAAAAATAACTATAGTAGAATGGTGTTTATGTATTATGCATTACAAGAATAACAATTCACTTACTTTCCTTCTAAAAACATTAAGTGAGTTTGAGAAAATATCCACTTCATTAAGTGACTTGTTATAAAGACCACATGCTCGCCTTAAAAAGGTATTCTTTGCGTAATTGGTATGGCAAGATGAGATATAAAATGTGTCTTTAGAACGTGAGGAGATACGAGGGACTTTCAACGCAATCTTTTGCAATAGTTCACTGGAGTCTATGTGATTATTAATTAACTTAAATAAAAATAAAATATCCAATAATTGGCGTCTGTGTTCTAATAATTGAATTTTATGTCTTTTTGCACTCATTTCGTAGTCACTACAATAAGACCCCATTCTATAGTCAAGAGATTTTATAAACTTTTTTTGTATTCGTTCTATCCGTTCTTTATGAACAAAATATTGGGGGCTCCAGACAACACTTCCGAACTCCAAAATGCTACGAACGTAGGCATTGTATAGTATCTTAAGTGTACTACCCTTTTTGAAAGGCTTTCCGAGGCGAAGGATCAAACCCAACTGTTTATATGCCCTAGCCACAATATTGTCAATATGTGTATTGAAGTTTAGTTTTGTATCCAAGGTCACTCCTAGATCGCGAAGTGAATTTACACGGCAAATTCTCCGATCAGATATTTTATAGTCATACCTAATGGGACAGTTTTTTCGAGTGAAGGTGATGACGTTACACTTGTCAAAGTTTATAAATAATTGGTTTTCTTGACAAAAACGCTCGAAGCAATTAATATCTTGCTGTAATTTAATGCAGTCATCCACAGTTTCAATTACTTTATAAATTTTTGTATCGTCTGCGTACAAGAGATGGAGTGAATTGGGAAAACAAAGACCAATGTCATTGACGTATAGGGAAAACAAAAAAGGCCCCAAATGGGAGCCCTGGGGTACTCCTGATGGGATATTTAGGAATCTTGATCGGTAACCTTTAAGTGCCACGGCCTGGCTGCGATTTTTTATGTATGATTCTATCCATCTTAGCAGATCACCATGAATACCGATCCTCGAAAGCTTATTTATTAATACAGAGTGATTTATTTTATCGAATGCTTTCGAAAAATCAGTATACACGGCGTCTACTTGACATCCAGCATCCATTGCATTTAGCAAAAAATCCGTGTAAGTCACTAAGTTGGTGTTGACGCCACGACCCCGGAAAAAACCGTGTTGTTCTGGTGCTAATGCGTTATTCAATTGACTTGTCAAGAAGGAAGTGATTATTTTTTCCATTATTTTGGGAAATACGGACAACTTCGAAATAGGCCTGTACTGTTTCACGTCATTTTTATTACCGCCTTTTGGAATTGGTGTTATTAGCGCTTTTTTCCAAATTGTAGGAAAACAACCTTCGGCAAGAGACTTCCTAAAGATAATTGTAAGAGGTAAAGACAATTCCTTAAAAAGTTTTTGAACTATAATAGGATGGACATTATCAAAACCAGCACCCTTGTTGCAATCTACTTGTTCGAGTAGCTTTTCAACCGTTTTCTGAGAGATTTCAACAGTAGATAAGTCTACTAATAGGGGTGTATTTGGCAAGGGATTACCTCCGTTGGTGTTACATTGCGAGACAAAGACCGAGTTAAAGTACTCGTTAAACATGTTTGATATGGTATCAACATCTGACGAAGACTCATTGTTATAATTCATAAAGGAAGGAATATTATGATCTGCGAACTTGGACTTTATAAATGACCAAAAGTATCTTGGGGAATTTGTGATTTTTTCCTCAGAGAATTTAATGTAATTAATGTAACATTCTCTTTCGAGTTGTTTCTCTTTCACACGCAAGCGAGAAAACTCTTGATAGTCAAGGTCACAATTGTACTTCTTCCATTTAGCATGTACTTTCATTTTTTGGCGAATCAATTTAATTAGAGCCCGAGAGTACCAAGGGGGATGGTTAGACTGGGACGCAACTATCTTTTTAGGAATATGTTTATCAATTAGCTTATTCAATACCTTGTACAAAAAATATGTGCACTGTTCGGTATTTAGATTATGTAACTCATTTAGCCAATCAACCTCCAATAATCCAGCGCTCATAGCTTGAATATTAGCTGCGTGATATAGTAGTTTTAAGCGTTGACACTCCTTTATATAAGCTACAGATGGTAAACTAAAGCAAATTTCGAGGGATTTATGGTGGACGTCTTCTGGAGTAAGAGGAGAGGATGAATTGATCACATTGCAGGTACCATTGCTAAGAACTAAATCGAGAATGCGTCCATTATGATTTTCACAACCATTAAATTGGAGCAAATTGCACAAATACATAAATTCCATCAAACTTGATGCCTTGTTATCGTTATTAGTGTCTAATCGGATAGAGGATTCACCTTCATTATGCCAAACGGCATTAGTTATGTTAAAATCTCCCAATATGAGAAAGATGTCATTAGGATTATGTAAAATGAGTTCGGATGTATTATCATAAAACGACTGCAGTGCACTAGAATGATTACTATTATGCGGGAAGTAACAACAGGCCAGATGAAGCTGTGCATTCGAATGCGAAGTGCCGGCGTCGGCAGTCGATCGCAAGTCGTCAGCGCGAGCGCACGGAATGCTAAGCGTAACCCATATTTCGTCTATGTCGTTAGCCGAGCGCCACTCGGGCTCCTCACGACGACGCGCACACAGCTCTCGGCGTACCGCAATAAGTACACCGCCACCACGCGATCCGCGCCCGTCCATTACGTCCCGATCTCGTCGATAAACAATATAATTATTGTAAAAATACTCTTCGCTATTAAAGTCCTTCGTTAGCCAAGTTTCGCTTAAAAATATTAAATCGTAGTTGTTCAGTAAAACGTTGGCAAGAAAGGATTCCGACTTCGTCCGTAATCCTCTCACGTTCTGGTAATAAATGTTGAGTGATTTAAAAGAAGACACCTTTAAAACGTTTTAATTTCATTAAAACAAAGATATTGAATGTTGAAAACTGGTTGAAAATAAGTAATACCTTTTTTAAGCTATGCAAAGCGATAATCAATAAAAATAATGTGCATGTTAGTAGAAAAAAGATTGTTTTAATTTTGTTTATATGGATGTGACTGAATGAAGTGAATAAATCTAATTGAATGAGTGAATGATAACGATGGGTTAGAAATGACAATGATAAAAGTAATAATGTAAGAGGACAATTTATCTTCATTGTAATATTTTTAGTGTTAACGTTACTGAGTGAGATGTATAAATCCAAGTGATCGAATGAACAATAACAACAGGTAAGGCGTAAGATAATTGTATAGCAATTGCAATCTATGAAAAAAGCTTGAATACGAGTATAATCGACACAAAAATAACAATGGGAGGGTAAACATAAGTAAACTACTAGAGGAAACATTATGAAAAGTGTTTTGTGGTAGTAATACGCGATCCGAGTATCTAAAAATGTAATAATATTGCAACATAGTCACTTTATTTTTTGTAAATCGGATTCTTTAGCAACATGAATAACAGTGGAAGTGTCCGTTTTGCGAGTAAGGATTTTACAGTCTTTTACCCACACACGGGAATAATTCTTTTCGGCCTTAAGTACACGAACCCGTTTGAGGAGTAGTTTATTTGTTGGCGTAAGGTGGTCACCAACATAAAGTTGGGAGGCTGGTCCAGAAATTCCAACATCAGCGGAGGTGAGGCCGCGACGGGCTCGCACGGCAGCGATCAGCTGATCCTTGCGCCGGCGTAAAACAAAGCGTACTATCACGGAGGGGTGCCGTGCTGGTTGCTTATCACGTTCATTAGAGTTGGAGGGATAGGGTCGCACACGATGAATGGTATCAATGTCAGTGTCCATAAGCTTAAAACCCACGGTAGTGCAAAGATTATTCAGCAAGGAGTAAAGATTTTCGCTTTTAGTGGGAGGTAATCCGGAAATTTCTATATTATTTAGCCTAGAAAATTGATCAAGTGCATTGTTTTCAAGCTTCAATACTGATATTAAATCAAGTGCTTTAGTGAGTTCTTTTTGAGAGTCTGACAAACTGACTCAGTCATTTCACATTATATCAGAATCGATAAAGCAGTATTTCATATCAGTAATCACATAGGGGTAGGGAATCATAGAAATGTACTACTAAAGAACACGTCAGATCGTGATAAATGAATTCTTTGAAAAGTAATAACATTTATCCACGGTGAATTTAAAGTTAGAAGTTATTGTTTGTGATAAAACTAATATACTTAACTGGCTCTTAAAGATACCATATGAAATCCGAGAATTCTGCTGAAGTTCTTGATGAATTAAATTATAAAGTCTCTTTTATGTTACAAACCAAAATAAGTAATAATAATTAGGCGTTACTTATCGGAAATTTATATCTTTAAAAACAAAAAATGTGTATCTTTATTACGCTGGTTTTGCACGGTCTTTGCATTTGTCTTTTCTTTGCGGAATTTTAATGAAATGTATGTCGAAATATCGATTTTCCCAAAATATTTAGATTTATACAAATTGCATTTATTTGCGGGCGGGCGGTGCATCTTGCGTGTATTTTTTCTTGCGGAATTAAGCTACATATTTTTCGTTTTCTACTAAAAACCCAAAAATTAGGGACTATTTATTAGGACTTCGATAAAAAAATGTATCAATATAATGATGTATTATTGTGGTGACTCAAGCACTGAAGTTGTAAGGATGACACCTCATTGATAAATGATTAATAGTTCGGCACACTCGATTAAAAGTCAATTAACCAATGGATATTTTTTGAAGGTCCGGAAGTGAATTAGACTCAACTAATTTATCATCACGTCTCATGAACCCAACATTTATTTAGACTGCCATTTTGTAGTGTAATAAGCTGCTTATTAGTAAAGGTCCGTTTTTCTTCCACAATTATATTTTTAGAAAAAAAAGAATATAATTAAATTGGAATACCCAAACACGTCGGTATACTTTTAAAAGTAAAATTAGCTTTATTAGTAGAATTTAAGTGAGTCAGCAAAATGAAACTAGCAGCTTTGCCATTATAATGTTTTACAATGATTTGATAAATTGAATTTTCGCGAAAAGCCTAGGGATATTGCGAAAACATGGATAATTAGACTATGCATGGTGACGACATTTCTTAACTCTAATTGGCTTAATTTTTGCTTGCTTGCTAACACTTATTCTTATTGGTTTTACCATGTAGCGTTAGCTTTGATATATTATATCATACAGATGTAAAGTGTAAGAAATGACAATAGCTTTGCCTACTTAACCTTGTAATGCGAGAAATGTTAAATGTAAGTCCTTCCTTACGAGTCGAAAATTGTTTACGGTTAGGATAAACATAAAATGTAATATTTTAATTAGTATTTTCTTTTGTGATGGAAATTGACCTTACTGATATGTTAAGCTCACTTTTCAATTTGACGACTCTGTATGAAATAAAACAGGGAGAAAAAAATAGCCCTTGACGAGTTTCTTGCCGGTTCTTCTCGTTACAAGGTCTCCCGCCGTAGGGTTTGTGAACCGATGGCGTAGCTTCTTTGACGTTCATAAGTGCTTTTAACAGCCTAGACTGAATAAATGATATTGATTTGATTTGGTTTATGCCTATTATAGGATCTTTACTTTTAATTGAACATCTTAGATAATATAAAAAATAGGAAAATATTAATTACATATAGTTTACTACACGTGTCAGAGTAGATTGATATTTGAAACGTCAAGTCGTCAACCAATCAGAGAAAATGTTGTTTTGGGAAGTTCGACCAGCCAACCAGTGTTTTTATTTTATAACTTCCAGTGATTCTTTTCGCAATCTTACTAACCCACACCAATATTTTTTCATTAGGAGTCAACACCATTGTCTAATGATCCGTGTTTTCAAATATCCCCAGGATTTTCGCGAAAATACTATGTATCTTATTATCCTGCGACATGAACATAGTTTATTATTATAACTTTTTAATTTTGCATTTTACAATGCTATTTTTTTTTATGTGATAAATATTAAACAAGAAAATATACTAGAAAAAAGCAACTAGTCTCATTTCAGGGCGACATGAGACTAGTTGCTTTTTTGTAGTATATTTTCTTGTTTAATATTTATCACATAGTTTATTATGTTGAAAAGGGGTCATATATCTGATTTGAAAACCTACACAAAGCGTTTATCTAGTCAGTGGCACTCGTGGTTTGCATTTGAACCACAGTTACATAATTTGCAGTTAAGAACTACACAGAGAAAAGAACTGAATGTAAAAAATGACTACCTATTGTAAGATTTTATTTTTGAATGACTTGATGTGTACCAAACAATTATAGCTGCTTAAAGTTTCTTGTGACTGACTTTATTTGGTCATCTTCACCTTGAAATACGTAAAAGGAATATTGCATTATTCAGCTGAACTATTTTCAATAATTAACTTTAAATACTCTGATAAGGAGCATCAGAATAAAATATAAGTAAGAACTTTGACAACGTATAAATTATGAACGAGCCAATGAAAATGTCATGACTCAATTTAAGAATGTCGATGTCGTCATAAAGTTTATGCCCTCGCTTCATATAGCTTTGTGAAAGTTATGTTCACTTTGTTTATTCGTGCATGACATGTTCGGCTGGAGTCATGGACGAAACAATAAAATAAAAACACAACAAAAACACCCAAACTACCTCCACATCGCTCAGACGGGAATCGAACCCGTAACTTTTGAATGTCTTGTGGTCCCCGTTCGAAATGTCGGAATAAATGAAGATTATGATTATAGGATAATTTTCCCTCCAACCTCGACGACCTCCGTGGTGGCGCGGTACGTATGCCGGTTTCAAGGTGTCGCCAACTCTGAGGTCCTGGGTTCGAATCCCGGTAGGGGCAAATGTCAGTATGATGAATACGAGCATTTGTACCTGAGTCATGGACGTTTATATATATTTCTACACATAAATACGTATTTATATCCGTATACTAGTATCCCATGATGCAAGCTTTACAGTGCTTACTTTGGGGCTAGGTTAATTGGTGTGAGTGTAAGAAATATTTATTTATTATTTTATTTTATGAAGAGGCTGGTGACCTGTGGTACAGGTTTCTAAGAAACCTATTTCAGGCGCCAGTCATTCACAAATTTAGGTTATGCTATGACACTTGTGTATGAATTGACTTGTGTATGAATATATGTAATGAATTTGTGAAGTGACAAATAAATAAATTATTTATTGATTGATTGATATTTTATCTCAGAAGATCCATCGTCCAGATCAACAATAGATCGGCTTTGAAGATTGAAGATAATTTTCATGCCATATTTCCACTAGAATCCAGGCTATAAACTAGTGTTCAACAAAGTTCTAATGATGCCATTCATCATTACATTAGTCACGTTTATGACGTCACTACAAGCCTTTTACACTAGCGACACTAATTTAGCGCTACAAGTTGGATAATGTAAGGGTTGGCACACATCAAGCAGCACGGAATCGCACTTTCCTATGCTGCTATGCTTTTCTGTCGTCGTTCAGAACAGTCATTTGCTAGAGCAAAAAAAAAGAGCGATGGAATCGCCAGATGTGTACTTACCCTAAAAGTTCCGTTCATCATAAATTTATTTGCTGTCTATACCGCACGACCTTTTCTTACAAAAAACTTTGGACTTTTCTAACTTTAACCAGCGTTTATTTTGCCCATATCTTAAGTTCTGAATGATATAAACTTTCTCTCATAGTAGTTTAGACAGACTTGTTGTGTTAGCATTTGGTTTATTTATGAGAAAATAGAAAGCCTTTTAGATAGAAATTTATTTTTATTAGATAGAATAAGATAGAAATGTATTTATTTTGTGAAATTTAGTGAAAGGGATGTGTGTGGCTTAAGTTGTTTGTAGATTAATGCAGTTTAGTAAAGATAAATAGTACAAGCTTTTAAATTATTATACATACCTACCTATCAATAATAAAAGTTTTGCAAGTTTTTGTACTTGTTAACGTTGATATGAAGAAATAACAGTTTTTAGTAAGATATTAATCAAAACTTTCTTTTATGAGCATAAGCGTATTAAACACTTTATTTTAGTATTACTGATAAAAACTAGTGGTTCTGTGAAAACAGTAGACCTCACTTCCAAAGTTAGGGCGGATATGCTATATTTTAATTTAATGCAAATTTTAATACCGACATAAAGTAATTTGCGCAATAAAAGTAACGAAGGAAGCTACGTACTTGAATTTTCCAAAAGGTTTAGATAGTTAGAAAAAACTATTTAGATTTTTGAGCAAAGAGGGGGTAAAAGTTTTAGTGATTACTCCCGTTTCCTTGGTCCTAGTCCTAGGAGTCCGTCGAGTCTGGCGTCTACGGGTTCGTTTTGCGAAGGCGAAAAGGATCGTGTGATGAAATTTCCGAAAAGTTCCAAAAACTTAAATCCGGTCATATATAACGTACGCTACAGCAAACTTTCCCCTCATTTCCCCCCTCCATCCCCACAGATTTTTTTCACAGCATCTTGTGTAGAATAAAGTTCTTAGTGAGCTTCTAAAATTTGGTTGAAATCTGTCGATAAATAACGCTACAGCAAACTTACCCCATTTTCCCCTCTATTTTCTCCCCAAACAAAAAACGCATTCGATTTTTTTTATAATGTAAATTAAGGAACACGTGTGCCAAATATCATCAATATTGGTTGGAAAATGCGGCCTGTAGGCGAGAACTGACTGACAGACAGTCAAAAGCATTTTTGGCCAACCTCGAAACTAAGACGCTTTGCTCGCTCGTTCAATTATACATAGGTTCTGTCAACAGCAGCTAAGGTTTGACATATCTGTCAAATTCAAATCGACTTTGGATTTTTTTACATTCAACGTTGAGTTCAGATTTGTCTGTAAAAATTTGATTTGCGTTTGACTCTTTGAACTTTGAATTTAAGTTACGTATTTGCAGGCGTCAAAACTCACCAATCAACATTGAACCCACCTTATCCATCCATAAGGAAGGCTAGCGGTGGGCACATTAGAGTGGCTGATGATGTTGATGATGACTCGGGGTTTTTAAGTATACTACTAACCATCGTCGAAATATTACATAAGTATTAGTTTATAATAATAAATTGACAATAAAGGTGGGTCCAGATATCCGTATCGTACCTCCGTTTCGTACGGGCGGCAGTGGTACGACGTCTTGATACGACTACTGGTTGATCAGTATTTTTGGAAAACGTTTTCTCGGAAAGTACTAAGGATAAAGAAATAATTTATTATTCAAATGAAATACCTGTTAATGTTCTATTAGTTGTGATATAATCCTTTTTAATATACCTATTACTTTTTTAAATCATCATCATACTGTGGACGTCCACTGCTGGATATAGGCCTCTCCTAACTCACGCGTATTGTGGCGTTCATAGGAGGCTATTAGCCTACTGCTACCACGCTGGCCAGACGGGTTGGTAGAGATAAATCTTTTTTAAATAAATATCCCTTAAAAAAGTCTACTGGTCAACAGGGAAGTTCCCCACTGTACGCTCCAATCCATTGCGACTCAGGTTTTCGCCCGTTCAAAGAAAATGAACGCGCGGTAATCGCAGCGGCAAACTTTGCGTCCAGAGTTTTTGAATCGCGACGCTAATACGAAACGTAGACGGAGCGGAGAAAAGAACATAGGTATGTGGACCCACCATTAAATATGCATACCAGACAAACACAAATACTTCCATTACGAATGTTTGTCCGAGGAGGGCCAAGATCCCATGACCGATGGCTCACTGATGTGTTATTATCAGTATCACTACGCCATCGAGTAAGTATCTTTGTTAGCCTGTTAAGGTCATTGGCTACTTCAAATATTCCTAAATATAAAACGGAAAATTACTGTTCCAGAAACGTAGTCTACTGAAAGCTTTTCTAATTAATGTTAAATATGCACATAAATTATTCGCACAAATTATTTAGTAAAAATCGGTTAGAATTTGATTGGCGGCAAAATAACAAGTCTAATTATTTGCTTGTTTGTATTAGTTAGATTTTTGTGTGTAAAGAAACATCTAAATTGTCAGCAACAAGCTCTGTATTTCTTAGGAAATGTAATACCGTAATTATCTCATTCTATAAAGAAATACTAAAATAACTTAAAATCGGAATAAATTACAGACATTGTGCTGTTTCCTATTGAGTCCGAATGAGAACCAATTACTTAGATAAGATGCATAATTAGGTGAGATATTAACATATATATCTTCTCTAAAACTAAATAAATAAAACATTTTTCCTTCACAAGATTACTTCAAGCCCCTTAACGGGCGTAGTACCTCGGCTTTAGACGAATCGGCTCACCAGCTGGCTTATCATCATCTATTAGAGACCATCATGTCATAAGAACCTTTTGTTTGCGTTTTGTTTTTATTGAAGTTGTCATATTTTGACACACTTCACACTTTGGAGGCGATAATTAAGCCCAGACGTCACAAAACTACCTTCAAAAAACAAGCTTACTGAGAATCGGAGTACGATATAACATGGTACCTAAGATTGAAACAAGAGTAGTACAAGGTAGTCTCCGTAAAGCCGTCGCTGATGTGAAGGCGCTTGCAGCATTCCTGGTTGAGCTGGGATGGCTGGAGTCTTCTTCTTATCCTAAGAGGGTTAGTGGCCGCCTCTAGTGTCAGAGTTTATCAGGCCTCTGACTTGGCTTAACGACTGACAACAGCCGGAACGTGCCCTCCGAAGCACAGAAGCGCTCAGTTAAAATGCCACTATACCTACTCTACCCATCCGACACCTGACCGGGTCGAACGTTACTTAACGTACGTGATCAAGCGCCAATCAAGCGCCTGTCAAGCGCATCCATAAGCGCATAAATTATGTATTCTAGTAATCAATAGTCAATAGGCGCAAAAAGTCGTTGAGTTGCGGAAACCGCCCGTATTGTATGAAGAACACAAAGATTATACAGGGTGTTAAGACCCATAACGAAAACGAAAACTAAGTATTCTCCCCATCGTTACTATCTTTTAACTGATAGTCAAGGAGTTATTGAGGATAATAGTTATTATTTTTTTCTAAAGATTATCTTTTAAACAAGTAACAAAACCGCAATGAATATCAAAACCACTCAATGATACGGGGCCCCGGTCGCCTACTCGTAGCCTTTAGACACACGCAAACGTTGTTGTACGCGGTCCATTGCGTGTAAAAATTAATAAGTACCCATTTTTTTACGTAAAATCAAAGTCGTTTCCCAGCAATTTTTTTACATAATCTTATTTAGTTTGATGTACATTACGTATATATCACGGCTTCGGTATGAATCTTTTAACACCCTGTATTTGAAATCATCAGAAGTTAAATGTTTACTAGAAAAATACTAGAAAAGATCGATTCGTCTCAAAAATTGATCAGACGGGACTCAAACCCGGATCTTTGGATGTCCGGTGCACTGCTTTTCCTATTGAGCTATCAAGTTTAATGAGAACACGTCAATGTTTTCCAGTACTTTTCACAGACATTCTAAGCTGTAGTTCAGCTTTGTTTCATCATCATTAATGAGAATAAGATAAAACAGACGTTTAATTTACGAGTGTAAAAATTTAAATGTTTTTTTATTTTATGTAATCTTTTTTAAACTATAGAAACATCGCCTATACGTATATCTTAAGGCGGTACCCTGACCGAAAGTGGCGCCGCGTTGAATTTTATTTAATATCGTAATTCTAATTCAAAATTTTAACAAAACTTTACGTGGAATTTTTAGAGCCCATAGTCTAGTATTTTTAGACGGTATCATTACATTCCCTCGTAGTCACTGCTAGAAGTAGATAGCAAAACTGCTAAAAGTGGCCGTTTTTGACACATTTGCTATCTACTTCTACGAATGATTATGACGAGATGTAGCGATACCTTCTAAAAATGTGCTCTAAAAATTCCACGTAAAGTTTTATTAAAATTGTGAATTAGAATCACGATATTAAATAAAATTCAACGCGGCGCCACTTTCGGTCAGGGTACCGCCTTAAGTTTTGGCGCGCACTGTTCATTGAAATAAAACAACTTTTACGGATATCAAACGCGCTATATTTCACGAACTAAGTTTGCTATTGTCCGTATTTTTAGGTTTTTAGGGGTTTTTTGATTTTCCCGACATTTTGGCACCTTTTCAGCTGCCGTGGTCACGGGATCACTGGCTACTTATAAGTCTCCCCTCGAAAAGTTAATTTATTTTTTCGTTCGGATACGGTTAGACATTTACTCATCAATGGCCTTTGCGTCTATTGCAGACGATTTATAGCAGTGCCACGGAGGCAACTTTTTACGTGGCTTAACAAACCGATGCGAGAGCGGCATACTCTCCCACAAGCTTGGCAGGGGAAGTTTACGGCTGGTGTGTTAGTGCCGCTATGGTGGCGCTTTTCCCTTTTGTCCGCTAGTGCTCTGAACCAGGTCTCATCGCATGACTCCTGACCCTCCGCGACACACTTTCGCCACGTGGACCGCTTGTTTGCAATCCCCTCCCAGTCCTGATGATCTATTTTAAATGCAGTCATGTCCCGCTTGGCACAGTCTTTAAAGCGAAGCAAAGGTCTCCCAACGTGTCTTTTTGCGTTCGCCACCTCGCCCAGTAGGACGCGACGTGGTAGTCGAGAAGGTTCCATCCTGTGCACATGCCCTAGCCAACGCAGACGCCTCTGTTTGAGGAGAGCTGATAAACTAGACAGCTGCGCAATTCCAAGAACCCTCTCATTAGTGACTCGGTCCTGCCATGTTATGCCCAAGATCTTTCGTAGACAGCGCAAATAGAAGGAGTTGATTCGACGCTCCCGTTTTGCATACGAAGTCCAGGTTTCGGCTCCGTACAAGAGTATGCTGAAGATGCAAGCCTGGAAGACGATCATCTTGGTGGTAATAGTTAGATGTTTGTTGTGCCAGACCCTTGTGCTAAGTCTCCCGAACATGGTCGCTGCTTTTCCGATACGAGTGTCAATCTCTGCGTTTAGTTCGAGATTATTCGACACGGTCGAGCCTAGGTAGCAAAACTGGTCGACCTCCTCGAGCAATGCGCCGTCGAGTGTAATTGCAGGTGACACTGGACTGCCCTGCGACAGAACGACTGTCTTTTTCTCATTAATGGACATCGCGAACAAAGTGCAAGCCCGAGAAAACTTGTCGATCATAGACTGAAGTTGGTGGGCAGAGTTGGCCACGAATGCTGCGTCATCGGCGAAAAGAAGGCTATCGACGAAAAGATCCTCACGGTTCTTTTTAGACTTGAGAAGAGAGATGTTAAGTAACTTCCCGTCAGCCCTCGTATGTAGATGGATGCCCTGTTTGTCATCTCCAAAGGCGGATTGCTGGATAAGTGAAAAATATATACCGAACAGAGTCGGAGCCAGAATGCAGCCTTGGCGGACACCCCTGCTCACATTAAATGGCTGGGATGTACTACTGTTGAATACCACAGTGCCCTTCATTCCATCGTGGAATGCTTTCACGAGGCTCAAGAGTTGCGACGGGCACGCAATGCACTCGAGTGCAGAGTACAGACCCTCCCTGCTAACCGTATCGAAGGCCTTGTTAAGGTCAACGAAAGCCACAAACAAAGGAGTCTTCTGCTCTCTACACTTTTCTTGTAACTGGCGAAGTGTGAAGATCATATCCACTGTGGACCGCTGGGAACGGAATCCACACTGTGCCTCGGGATAGACGCGATCTGCGAGCTTTTGAAGTCTAGATAAGACGACACGACCAAAAAGCTTGCCGACGATGCTTAAAAGAGAAATACCGCGGTAGTTGTTACAGTCGCCGCGATCACCTTTCCCCTTGTACAACGTGACAATGTTAGCGTCTCGCATATCCCGAGGCACGGCTCCCGCCTGCCAGCATTTACGCAGTAGGTTGTGGAGTATGGGACTCATACACTCGAGTTTAATAATCTCGGCTTGGGTTCCGTCACTACCGGGACTCTTACCGTGTTTGAGTTACTTAACAGCCTTGATGAGCTCCTCCAAGGAAGGTATATCATCTAACTCGGACCATATAGGCAGTTTGGGCATGCTCTGCACTGCCTCCGGCTGGAGAGACACTGGACGCGAGTAAAGACCAGCGTAATGCTCAACCCAACGGTCGAGTTGCCTTTGGCTATCAGTGATTACCTTACCGTTCGCGTCTTTGAGAGGGGCTGTCTTATAAATGGCAGGCCCTAGGGCTTGTTTGATACGTGCGTAGACACCACTTATGTTCCCAGTATCTGAGCATATCTGAATGCTGCGGCATAAGTCCGTCCAGTATGAGTTAGTATAGTAGCGAGAGCTACGCTGCAATGCAGCTTTTGTAATACCTAACTCTTTGCCGGTTTCCGGGCTGGGGTGTAAGCGGTGTTTAAGAGCAGCTCTACGCTTTGAGTCCAGTAGAGGTTGCAGGTTTTGAATGTTCGCTGCAAACTAATCTTGAGATTTGGCTTCCCGGTGACCGAAAAATTATTATTGATTGCAGCTGAAAAGGTGCCGAAACATCGGGGAAATCAAAAAACCCCTATAAAACCAAAAAATACGGACAATTACAACTTAGTTCGTGAAATATACCGCGTATGATACCCGTAAGTGGTTTTATTTCAACATCGCCTATATTCACAAATTGCTGGCGATACTCGCACCCGCAATCTTTGAATGTAGGGTCCAAATGTTTTCCCAAGCATGTTATTTTTATTTGCAGTTCTACAAATGAGTCTAAAACAGCACATATAATTATACGCAGTAGTCAAGCAACTACATCTCATAAGCACATCTAAAGTTTCTTCGCGCACTCATAATTGAAATAAAACAACTTTTGCGGAATATTTAGTGCGATTTATTTACCCGAAATATATATTTCGTACTATAATTTTTCGGTTTATTTGAGGTTTTTTGGTTTCCCGACGCTTCGACACCTTTTCAGACTACTTTTACTTTTACTTTACAGACTTTTGACTAGACTAGCCAACCCGTGACCACGGCAACTGAAAAGGTGGCGAAACGTCGGGAAACCAAAAAACCTCAAATAAACCGAAAAATTATAATAATCATAATCATAATCATAATCTTTATTTCCCAGAATATGGTATACAATTTAAGCTGATAAATAATATAAGTTCGGCATATTCTGCCTTAGTTCGGCGTGGAAATCAGTAAATATTTAACATTAAAATAAAATTAAACATTATAAAATTAAATATTATAAACCAACCACAAAATTAAACATTAATTATAACCATTCATTCATACATTGACCATTTTATAAATATTTATGTCTAAATAAAATTTAATAATACAATGTCATAACTTAATAATGTCAAATGAATATAATGTCAAATCTTAAATGTCAATAATTGCCTGCCAATAAAATGTCAATTTAATTTAATAAAATTAAATATACAATAAATTACAGTTTATGACCTAGGAATTCCTCAATTGAATAATAACATTGATCTACAAGAATGTTAAACAATTGCCATTTGAATTTGTTGGTAGGCAATTCTTTTATTTGAACTGGCAACATATTATAAATCCTGATCGCATTACAAAACGTACTATTTGAGTAGATTTTTAATTTCTGTGGTGGAATCTGTAATTTATGTTTATACTTATGTCTAGTGTTATTTTTTTTATATACCGTGTCATGTAAGGGAAAAAGACGTGAATTATTTTTGACAAACATACAAATTTCAAATATATAAAGACAGGGTAGCGGTAGAATCTTTAGTTCCTTAAATAGTGGCTTGCAATGGTCAAGGAAGTCAGCTCCGCAGATTGCCCTAATACATTTTTTTTGTGTTTTGAATGCTCTATGAGCGTCTACTGAGTTTCCCCAGAGAATAAGACCGTAACGCAAAACAGACGAGACATATCCGTGATATGCTGTCAAAGTGGTTTCTCGGTTTGCAACTGCCCTTAGCTGCCTAAGTACAAACACGAATTTGTCCAGCTTACTACAGACTTTATTAATATGCTCTTTCCAGTTGAGATTCTTGTCTATCGTAATCCCTAAGAAATTGGTAAGATCTTTTTGAAGCACCCGTGAATTTTCATAGCTTATATTGAGTGTCTTTGTGGCGCTGTTATAGGTATGAAAATGTACGACACTACTTTTGTCTATGTTTACTTGTAACTGATTGTCTCCTAACCACTCAACCACTGACTTCAGTTCCTTATTGCAAACATCTTCTAATGTGTTTTTATTTGTACATTTTATTATTAGTGTAGTATCATCAGCGAACAAGATACAGTCATTGTCTAGCGCTTCTGGCAAGTCGTTTATATATAGTAAAAAAAGTAGAGGACCTAGTACACTCCCTTGTGGTACGCCACTATTATTTACTTTCGGCGCGGATCTAACAGCTATCTTTCTGTTACCTACTATCGCCGGAATTTCAACATATTGCTCTCTATCTCGAAGATAGGACTCAAGCCAATTATTAACTGTGCCCCTAAGACCATATTTTTGTATTTTTTCGAGCAAGCGTTTGTGACATACATAATTAAAAGCTTTGCTCATGTCTAAGAATAGCCCTAATACTGCACATCCACTGTTTATAGCTTCAGTGATTTCCTTAATTAATGTGAAACAAGCTAAAGTCGTAGAGCTATGTTTTCTGAATCCAAATTGTCTTGGCGTGAGTACGTCGTTCAGCCTAATGAAATTAATAATCCTTGTGTACATTGCTTTTTCAAATATTTTGGACAAAATTGGTATTAATGTGATAGGCCGGTAGTTACCCATATCTGTTGGATCGCCCTTTTTAAAGAGGGGTTTAACAATAGATATTTTAAGTCTTGTTGGGACTACTCCTTGCTCAAATGACCTATTAATTAAGTGACACAATGGACCTGTAATAGTTTTAGCACATTTTTTTATTATTTTAGTACTTATTTCGTCGTAACCAGTTGAATTTGTGTCTTTAAGGGATTTAATTATTTCAATTATGTCTGATTCACATAAGGGTGTAATGAACATAGTGTTTATAATTTGTTTACTGTGTTGTTTCCGCTGATAACGTTTGGCATCATTCAATTTTCTTTGTCCAGTTAGATCAATAAAATAGTCATTAAATAAATTCGCTATGTCACTAGCTTTGTCATACGTTTGGTCATTTATTTTAATTTCGTTTATGTCTTTTGAGTCACTATTCATGTCAATATTATTTTTTATAACGGTCCAAGCCGCCTTACATTTATTTTTAGAGTCTTTAATAAATTTCGAATTATTTAGTTGCTGCGATTTATAAATGCATTTCTTCAAAATTTTATTGTATGTCACATATTGTTTTTTATTGTAATGCTTGTTAGCAGGCTCATTACGATATTTGAGATACAACATTCTCTTCTTAATACAACCCCTTTTTAGACCTTTAGATATCCATTTGTTTTTAATAACTTTTTTTCCTTTTTTAACCCATTTTAAAGGGAAGCATAGGTCATAAAACAATTTGATGAGGTCGTGAAATATATTAAAAGATTTTTCGCAGTCGTATTCCTCATATACTTCACTAAATGACAGACCCGACAAGTAATAACAAAATTTATCAATATTATCTTTGCCGAAGTCACGTTGTTTTTCAAACCAGTGCTTCCTTGATTTATTATGTATTAAGGTTTTTGTGGTCGTCGTGGTTTGGAAGGTTATGGACTGGCCAGTTTCATGGTCTGATAAACCTAGATGATGAATACCAGCTTTTACTTTTGATACGTCCATATTTGTAGCAATTTGATCTAAGCAAGCATTCTTTCTAGTAGGTAATTTTATGTGAGCGGATAGATTAAAATTCGCTAATATGGATTTGATTTCTTTTGATTTCCAATCGTCCTCCAAAATATTAATATTCCAATCTCCACAAATAATAATTGTTTTTTTATTATTACGTGTAATAGTTTTCAACAAGATCGTCAGCTTCTCAAAAAATATGTTTAAGTCTGCCTTTGGTATCCTATATATACATATTAGTATAGCATTCAGGTTTTTTATTTCTACGCCACAACATTCAAACGTGTATGGGCTAGCTAGTTGTAGTGTAATTGGCACAGGTGTGTACTCAAACTCTAAGTCACGTCTCATAATTATACATGATCCCCCCCGTCTTTCGTGCTTTCTAGCGAATTGACTAATTAGTTTATAATTTGTAAGTTTTAAGTTGCATTCTGATCCCTGCTTCACAAAGGTTTCCGTTAGACAAATCCAGTCTATGTGACCAATTGTATCCGCGAGTTCACTAATCGTTAATTCCAAAATCTCGCTTTTGCTTAAAACTCCCGCTATATTTTGGTGGAACAAAATAAAATTATTTAGACTTTGTATTTGATTTTGATTTTCACTTAAACTACGTTGAGCGTCGAAAAAAATCACTATCTACTACCTCAATAGGTGATGTCTGACTTACGGCTACACTTTCTTTTTGTTTAAGCTTCCGGAAGTAGTAGGGAATAGTACCCTTTTTTGGTGATAATTTTTTTATCTGCCTATTTGCTTTTAGTATCTCTCTAATGCCCTTAGATGACAGATATTTACAAGAATAATTAAACGCATCAATCACAATATTTATCTTTTCACAAACTGTAAACAATGATAGATTTGAGTTATGTCGTAACTTATGTCTATATAAGGTTATAAAATTACAATTAGGTAATATCCTGCAAATATTCTCCAAATTAATATTTAACTTCAAGGTATTTAGATAAATACTATTTTTCACACCAAGTAAAATGATATTAATATATTGATACTGTTTCAGAAATGATGCGATTTCCACGAATATTTTTGTTGGGTTAGTGTCATTTGCGCCTGCGGAGAGAATCAAAAAATTTCGCGATGAGTCTTCAATTTCTTTGCCTCCTTTCACTATTTCTTCGATGTTAGCGAATGGCTTGGTTACAGAATATATAGAGTAAGTCCCAAATTTGTTATTATATCTGGAGTATGCGAGCTGCGATGCTAATCCAATGCAATGTTGATCCCCAAGAATATAAATTTTTCCCGATTGCTGGTTGCTGTCCGTCTTGATATTGTCAGTTTTTTCATGACTAGTTTCGTTTGTCTCACTCAAGGTATTAGTGTCCGTTGCGTGCGTGGAAATTAAAGTTTGAGGCGACTTTATTATACTAGTGCTGCCATCTGTTGGCATCGCTTGCGAACTATGCATTGGGTAATGAGTTAATTTGTCGATTATTTCTTCGTCAGTATTTTTAAAGCATTTCTCCGCAGGAGGTGAATTAAATAATATCGACTTATCGTATTTTAACGGAGATGCTCTGGGAGTATTTCTATTAATATGCATTATTCTTTTTAACATCGGCGTATTATTTCTATTTTTTTGACCTATATCATTAGTAATTTTTTTTAATATTTCGATTTGCCGTTTCTGTTCTTCTATTATACGCTTTAAACTACTATTTTCTAAATTTAAATTATCAATTTCTTGTTCCGAATTTTCTAGCCTTTGCTTCAATGTTGAAATTTCTTGACAATAGCCTTCGTGGGTAGATGTTTCACAGTGCATTTCGCTCTGTATACTCAGCATGGTAGAGTCTAATATTGTAGAATTAAGAACATTATTGGCTATTGTTGATAAGTCTAATTCTGATCTTGATCTTACCAATGGTTTGCGTAGTGTTATATTTTCCATTGTTATAATAAAATATTTAGCCTCTTGTATTCTTTTGGCACCCTCTAGCGGCGAGTGTACGAACTACTTAACAAATATATATTTCGGGTATATAAATCGCACTAAATATTCCGCAAAAGTTGTTTTATTTCAACTACATCTCATTTCCGCATGCTTATAAAGCATCCACGTAGTGTCAAAACCACTTTCCTTTCCAGTAATTTATGGGGTACAGAAAGATTTTCGTTCAGAAAATATCACGTAGGTACCCTATCGGAGTTACATGAATTTCTCTTTTACCTTCAATTTGTCACAATATTCGCTGAGCAAAAGGCAGTAGTAATGATTTGAGTTGCCTTTTGAAATCACCCAGTGATACGCACGGTGCGTATGAAAGCGGAATCCATGTTCAACCAAGCATTAGACTAAGTTGACATTTTTTGGAATAAACATCGCAGAGAATGTTTGTGAAACATATTGGCGAATGGCGAGGTTTTCGTAAAAGTATTTTCGTGGGAATCGCGAAATGTAATAACATCGAAGGGTATTACTTGCTATAAAATAGATGTCTTATTGAATTTGTTATCAATGTAAATGTTTTTTGAGATTATTGGTAACTAGCCGCCACTCGCGGTTTCACCCGCGTGGATCCCGTTCCCGTGGGAATATCGGGATAAAAAGTACCCTATGTCAATAACCAGGCTTTCTACTATATGTGTGCCAAATTTCATCCATATCCGTTTAGTAGTTTTTGAGTTTATTCGTTGCAAACAAACAAACATACAAGCAATCAAATCTTTCCTCTTTATAATATTATATAGAAGAAGGTAAGCAAATTTGTGTGAGTGAATATTAGAAACGATTTCCACTATTACAATAGTACAGGGGGCTAATTATCTAATTTTAAAATCTATCGCAATACCTTTCAATTCATCATACTTCAGGCTATTTGACATTTGAAAGGGATTGTGATCGGGACGCGTTTGAAAAGGTTTGAATGAACAATATTGAACTATCTAAGCAAAGTGACAAACCAAAATATTTTTCAATTGTCATTTAAAACATCATTCGTTCTGGAAGGGATTGCGACTATAAGTTAGGGAGTTTCACCCGAGTTCTTTTCATAACAACACGTGTTGTGAGACTCCATTTTAACTCAATCTATCGTACAATTTGTATTAAATATTACAAATATATTTACTGGACATTGGCGAAATCCAAAAGGGAACCGCCATTACATAAAAAGAAGAAGACTATAAGTTACACAATTTCATAAATCACTATCACAATCGCAATACCTTTGAAAGGGATTGTGATAGATTTTGAAATTAGACAATTAGGGGGCTGGACTGGGAGTGAAAAAGAATGTGCCAGCTGTTTCCAGTGCAGGTATTAAAAGTCTATCAGGGTATTTTCAAAAACTAACATAGGTGATGTCCTGGCAACCTGTCACCATTGTTTCCAGGCAACATCTTAGAAGCCACTTATGGCAATGGTTGGGCCATTGCCAAAAGTGGCTTTCTTGAGGTGAGGGGTAAATCTACGGGCGGTTTTTTTTTTTTTTTTTTTTTTTTTTTTTTTATTCAATTCAATAACTTACAGGCTGACAGAATACTCCAAAACGCCAGTAAGCTTAATCTAACAATAATATAGATGGATACATTAGAATTTATCTTAATTACAAATACAATGCAATAAATAAAAAATAAAACAAATGTCAAATAATAATCATGCAATGCAAAATAAAATTCAAAATAATGTCAAAAGAATATAGAATAAAAATTAGAAGCAAAAATGTCAAATTAAAAATAAACTATGTAACTAAACGTATAATACTTAGTCGAATTAGAATTTATAATGTCATCAACTAAAATTAAGTTCCTAATAAATTGATATTAATCACAAGATTCAGATAAATGTCAACGTTACAATATTTACAGTTATGTCAATGAAAAATGTTACGTCAGTCTTATAATTTTATTATATGTCAGTCAATATGCACGTCATTCAGATATAAATGGAATTTATTAATGATATGTCCTAATTGGTCAAAGAAAATGTCAATATCATTGTGCTGGGCGAGCAAATCTCCTATACAGCGCAGTGCGCGGGTGGTAGGTGCATACTCGGCGCGCTTCGTGCGCGTCGTCGGCCGGGCCAGCAGTCGCGGCCTGCGGCGCGGCGCAAATAGACCTTCCGCATCCCGAGGAATATTTCTGGGAACCATCAGCCGTATTTGTTCCAATATTACCGGATTATCTATTTTGTGGTGTATGATAGACAGATAATGTTTTAACAACAGCATTAGTCTTCTAAATTTCAGAGTCTCTAAATCCACCATACCCGAAACAAACATTGATGGATACAGATAAGGGTAATAGCCATAATGTTGTTTATAGAGCCAGCGTGCAAACTTGCGTTGAATTTTTTCTACTAAAAGTGCATACTTATGCTCATGCGGATCCCAAATCACAGCGCCATATTCCAATTTGCTCCGAACGAATGCAGTGTATAAAACTACTGCAACCTTCGGGTTGTCAAACTGGGCCGCGGTTCTTATCACAAAGCCCAACATTTTGCTAGCCTGTTTGCAGATTATTGTTATATGCGTATGGAAGTCAAATTCTGTATCTACTTCTAAACCTAAATCTCTAATATTACTTACTCTTTCCAAAGGTGCGTTAGACATATAGTAAGTTGCATGTAGCGGTTGTCGCTTGCGAGAACATGTGATAACTTTACATTTGTCACTGTTAAGGGGCAGATTGTTAACTTGACTTGGTTTGAACGCCATCATTATTCTCAACATATAAAGTGTCATGCATAAGTGCGAAAATAATAAAGGTAATGCTGCTAAACGCTACTCGTCTGGACCTTGGACGAATTAACCACTGGACGCGTAACGAGGACCGCGTTCGCCTTTACCCCTCTGTCACTTACCCTGCCTTTTAGACACAGTAAGCAATATGGCGTTGTCAGTATGACGCGAGATCTCGATGTGGAACATTATCTCAAAAATGGGTAAATACGCTGAGTTAATTTGTAAAAAACATACCGGACAATCAAAACATTTTTCTTTTCACGCGTAAGTATAATTTCAATCTATTAGAGTAGCAATTTTTCGTAAAATAAATAAAATTTGGTATGTAAACAAAATGTAATACGTCATTTCAAAAAGTAATCATTGTACGTGTAAATTCTTCAAAGATATTGCATAAGTAATTTGGTTGGGTTATATGTATCACTCATTCAATCAATTGTCATTTTTATGTCGTATAGGGCTTGAACATATCGATAAACATATCGATGTATGTAAATGAACGAACGAATCCAATTTTAATGTAGGAACTATTCAAATTAATTTCAGATTTACAGTTGAACCCCTAACACGAAGAAATTGGGTGGAACCGGTACGCAGGGAGATAACATGGACGAGGACTCAGGTCTTAGATAACATCTAAGGTCTGATGATGGAGCCAGAAGATAACTATAGGAACTCTGTAATTATACGACGCAACCCTACGAACTTTGAGCTCGTTATATTTTAAATATAGCTTCAAACTTAAAAAAGGTGCTTTTTTCACCCGCATGGTTCCCGTTCCCGTGGTAATATCAAAACATCCTTCCTTAGTGCTCGCCAATATCGTTAAAGGAACCTGTATGCAAAATTTCAGTTTAATTGGTTTAGCCGTTTGGGCTGTGCGTTGCCTATCAAACAGTCACGGTATTGTTTTTTAGTATTAGACTTATGTTGTACATTATCATAGTGTGTTGTACATTAACATTTAACATTTATCATAAGTATAAAAATAGCATTGACAACGCAAAAATTCAAAAATCATAAATTATTAGCTGTTGCATCATAATTGATCGTTAAACATTTGTTTTTTTTCTCTTTCGAATGCAAGGAAGGATATTCTTACAGTGGTCCGCAAGTCTCGGTAGCTCATTGGTTAGAGCAGTGGGCCGGATTCCCAAAGGTCGTGGGTTCAAGTCACATCTGAAAATTCACTTGTGGCCGAGTTCATTTGTTCCAATATTTTTCTTGTTAAAATTTATCATAAATGGTGATTACATTTATTATTTGTTTCTAACATAGACCTTGTTAGGTCACAGTAAGAATAAAATTAATTATATTTATGTATGTACGTATATTATACAATTTTTTAATCTTATAATATTTTTATTTTAAGATCGTTTTATTATATTCAAGTAAAACAATCTTAAAACTACAATAAACTATTGGTTGAAATATTCTTGCAATTAGTATTTCAGCTAGTAGTTGCTAGAAAGATACTGCCTTGGCTATTTTCTTAAATATAGGTAATTTACATGCGATGTTTTGTTGATAACTTCTGTTTGTTGTTTAAAACTGTCATAGCGTATGCTGGACCATACGCTATCCAAACGCTAGTCTACTATTTCTAATTTGGGTTTAGGTTGTGCTAATTTCGTACGGTGGCGTAAATTTTGAGATCTTTAATATAAATTGAAAACAAGTTTATATTTTTTCTTACAAATATGCATATTTCTTAATTGTAAATGGATACTAGAGATGAAATTAAAATGTTTTAGTCTCAACGATCTTCTAATGTCGATGATTATTTTCAATAAATTTTAGTATACTTAGATTTTTGGAGCCAAAAAAAATGTAGAATACGAGATATCACAGCTCGAGAAGCACACAGGGGGTTTATTGTCTAATTTTAAGTCTATCACAATCCCTTTAAATTTTTCATTTAAAAGGTACATATTATTCACATCGCATCACATAGCATCGCGCCACAACTATTTGACCTTTGAAAGGGATTGCAATCGATTATAAAATTAAACACTTATGGAGCTAACACTTATAGGAATATGCTATTGTGTATGTCCTATACAATGGTTCTGTAATAAACTAATTACCCATATTTTGTTTTATATAACCCTTTACAACCGACTTGATACGATCGTGAGAGTTTATTTTCAAAAATTCTGGCGCGAATGCAAATCGACTTTTCGAGACGCAACCGGCATCGATCGATCGTGAGACTAACCTTTTCTTGGAAAAAACGCGCGCGGGCCCCTTGCGAACAAGTTTGAACCCGTCAATCGCCCGTGACCACAGGGAAGAATGGCTGCGTTTTTTGGTGCGCGCACTCGCCCGGGTAAGTTATTCGTTTTTCATTTAATTAATGCAATTTCTAATGTTTTTTTTGTGTGATTTACATAATAAAGTGTTGTTTAATACGTATATGTGTGTAATTTAAACCTAACACGCTTACTTTGGCGTATACTGTGACTCAAAATCAAGGACGCACGATCGTGTTGGTTAGGTGGTATGTCCTAAATGGAAATTCATACATTTTTGTACCTAAAGATGATTTTCTAGTATGTATGATTGTTTTTGTTAATTTAACCCCTCAAGGATGACGAATTGGCTCAATTATTGGCGGATGGAAATGACTCGGAAATCAAGGAATCGAGGAAACGAGGACGACGATATTGTGCCGAGAGTCTTGGATCACCTAGGTGAGAGTGGATTTGGTTCTGGCGATGAGTCATCCGAAGTGGATGAGGCACCACCACCTACCCCAATAACATCGCGAAGCAGGGGCTCCACTAGAGGCAGATCAAGAGGACTGGCTGGAAGAGGTAGAGAGCGGGGTATGGGAAGAGAGCAAGCTAGAGGAAGAGAACGGGCTAGAGGAAGAGGACAGGCTAGTGGAGGAAGAGGGACAGGTGAGGAGAGGGTGTGGGTAGAATCTGTCTATACAAATAAAAGTCATGATTACACTATTACGCAATAATAAGATCTCATGTGATTCCAAAGTAGATTTAAGTACTTTAAAAATAATATTTGTGTTGATTTTTATAAGTTTTATACCAAAAAAGATTAATAATGTAAGTAAGAATTAATAAATGATAATAAATAAAGACTGATGATGGACTGATGATTATAAACACTGTTTAATTAATTTAATTTCCATTTCATACCAAAACATATCCCTAAACTAGATAAAACTCACTTCTCGAGCTATCTCCTAAGCCCCACGATCGTGACGGTAAGTTTTCAGGAAACCAGAGACTTCAGGTTTTTTTTTTCATTTTTGACATGACACTTAGGCACCGATGAAAAAATCATGCGAATTAAAAAAAAAGTCGGAGTAAATTATTTTCTTCGGTTGTAAAGGGATAAAAAAGCTCCGAGTGATTGAAGAAGTTAAGGAGGGGTTGCTATTGTGTATGTCCTATACAATGGTTCTGTAATGAACTAATTACCCATATTTTGTTTTATATAAAAAAGCTCCGAGTGATTGAAGAAGTTAATGTAAATAATGAATTATATTACTATATAAACCAAATATTAATGTTTTTTACTCACTTAAAAAGTGTTAGTAAGTAAATTGTAAGTCCGCCTGGCTAGCGACTACCATCTTATCCAAGTCGAGTCGTCCAGTTAGAGGTAAGATAGCTAGTTCCTCAGAGATTGAGGATACCGGGAGAGGCGCGCTGCCATCTTAAGCCTTATCAGTACAGTACTAGTATCAGGTTGCATGTATCTACCCATTTTTCACAAAAAAAAACCCAAACACTAACGCTTTGGAAACCATATTGTATAGTTTTTATGAATTTGGGGTATTTTTTTAATGAGATTTTTATATTATTAGGTGCTTTTTATTTTTCCACGAAATAAACAATTAACTTACTAATTTCTTTAAAACACACATGATTTATTAATCTCAATAGGTTCATTCATTCACTCCTTACCTATCGTGCTATTTATTTTTCCACGAAATAAACAATTAACTTACTATTTTTTTTAAACACACATGATTTATTAAACTCAATAGGTTCATTCATTCACTCCTTACTTATCGATAAAAAAATTATCGATTACTTCAAGCACTACTGTCATTATTTGACATTAGTAATCGCCCCTCACCCCCGCAAGAATTGGTTGATCGTGTTTTCATACATTCTTCTCGGGTTTCGTGTCCAGTGGTTAATTCGTCCAAGGTCTGGACCTATATTCGTAACTGGACACGAGGACAAAATTTTATTACTCTAAAAAAATGAAAATATGTTGAGGGCAATGACGGCGTTCAAAACACTTGTAGATTCACCCTGAGAGTGAAGTTTGTACACTTCACTCCCGGGCTTCATCTTTGATATTGATCTTACCCATGTGTTTAAGGTCAATTTTCAATTTGACGACTCTGTATGTAATAAAACAGGGAGAAAAAAAAAGTCGTCTAGTAGAAAACGAAAAATATGTAGCTTAATTCCGCAAGAATACTTACATGCAAGATGCACCGCCCTCCCGCCCGCAAACAAATGCAGATGCAACACAGTGATACACCTTGCACCTACACCGACTACTTTACACGTACACACAGCACCGAGCTGCTGGTATTGCACTGTCTAACAACTCCTGAGGATGCTCCATGTGTGGGCGAAACACGTATAGAGTAATCAGTGAAGATGCAAGGTGTGTCACTGTGTGGCATTTGCATTTATTTGCGGACGAGCGGGCGGTGCATCTTGAATGTTAGTATTCTTGCGGAATTAAGTAAGCTTTCTTGCGGAATAGATGATATTAAATTTGAATTTCTATCAACCGCGGAAGGGATTAATGGAAAGAAAGAAAGAAAAACAATTTATTGGACACACACAAAATAATAATAACATAAATAAAAAAAAAATATATAAAAAGTGCGCGGCCAACTAGGCTCCATCCTCAGCAATGTCTCAGTGGCATACGGAGCATGCCACTGAGACGCTGGTATTCTGGAGGAGCCTATTTGGTCACAACAGGAATATTAAAAATTAAAGACAAATAAACAATATAGCGGCATAATGGCGTGAGTGTATGTATGTAATGATACAGGAAACGCGCTGTAAAACCTTTTCTATGAGTAAATAAAACGGAACGCTAGAAAACCTAGACAGACTCGTTCATTCCGTCTTTGCAACAGCAACGCGACAGCAGACATTGCGCGATAATTGCTTTACGTCACGTAGCTGAGTCGTGACCGTTTTGAGACGAATTTCATTGTTTTTATTTTTAAGTATGTTTTTATGTTGTGTGATTTGTTTCAAATAAAATCACTTTTCTTTCTTTCTTTTCCTTCGTATCAACAGTGCGGCCTCTACCGAACAAACGATGAACTACAATCTATGTGCAATCATTTAGTTCCTGTTATTGCTACTAAATTGTATTTGGCGCTAGCATCAAAGCAACACGCGGCGTCTCACTCTTGCACATGGGTAGGATCGCGAGAGAGTGAGACGCCGCTATACAAACCGTCAGCGAGCGATTAGTCAGCAATCACATACGTAATACCATTTTTATTTTGACGTTCCACAGCGATCGCGCGATATTTGCACGATAATTGCTATTTTTTTGGTAATAGTCCCGCCGGATGACACCCCTGAATTCGGACCCGTGGCACCACCAGATCAGTTAGTGCTGTGCTTTTGAATGTTATTAAGTCCTACCTACTAAGATCTTAAAATATAAATTTGAACAAATGATAAAATTTAATAGAATTTTAACCCCGTCTGTGGTCTAGTGGTACAACCACCGGTATTAGACCCAGGGTCCCGGGTTCCATTCCCAGCGGGGGTACATAATTGTATTCGGTTTGGTTGGTCATAGGACTTGTTGTAAGTCCGCCTGGCTAGCTACCAACATCTTATCTAAGTCTGACGCCATAATAACAATGATTACAGCATCGATGTGTTCCGGCAGTTAAAGATAGCCAGTTCCTCAGCGATTCAGAATTCCGGGAGAGACTCCTTCCATCTTCTGCCTTATTCAATACTTAACATAAGGTATGATAAAGGCTAAGTCTCCCGGTCGTTAATAAAAAAATAAAAATTAAACTTTTCAACCCACAAACGAAATTAGCCACATATAAAAAAATTGCTTCCGGCCACGTGGTTCCCGTTCCCGTGGGAATATCGGGGTAAAAAATAGCCTATGTCATTTTCCGTCATTTCATCTAACTCTTTGCCAAAAGTCAAGTTGATTGGTTGCTTAGTTAGCGCGTGAAGGAAGGACAAACGAACACACTTTCGCATTTTATAACATTCGTTAAGATTATGTATAGAATAATGCAGGTTTAAAATAATAAACCTAAAGTTCGGAGTTATACTCATTTCATAAATTTAAATTATGCTGGACTTGTAATTGCAATGGATTTTTGTACTGTTCGAATTGTTCAGAACATTCCTGTAGCATTCTTTGAAAATGAAACCCGAAATATTTAGCATTTTAATGTGGGTAGGAAACTTTTTTCAGTCGGCTGGCGGTTTTGCTGCCTGTGTTAATGAAACATGTATATTTATGTATGTGTTCCAAATTGTACGATAATTGAAATAATGCGGATTTTAAATGGATTATTTGACGACCTCCGTGGTAGAGTGGTACCACCGGATTCAAGGTGTCGCCAACTCTGCGGTCCCGGGTTCGAATCCCGGTAGGGGCAAATGTTTTTTATGATGAATACGAGCATTATTACCTGAGTCATGGATGTTTATATGTATTTCTATACATAAATACTTATGTATGTATAATTATTTGTATTTATATATCCCATTACACAAGCCTTACAGTGCTTACATTGGGGCTTGGTTAATTGGTGTGAGTGTAAGAAATATTTATTTATTATATTTACCCGAAACAAATTGTACGTTAATATTATGTTTGTAAAGAGTTGTATCTATACTTTTTTCAATGTTTTTTTATACAATCAATTATCTAGCGAGACCAAAGTAAATTTAACTTGTGTTTGACGTTGATTTGAATTCGATCGCAACTAGGGTTACCATACGTCCGGATTAGTCCGGACATGTCCGAAAATAAGACTTTGTCCGGATTTTGAATTAGTATGGATTTTTTGGGTTTCAATGGAATATGAGTAATAAAACTTACAAAAGTAATCAAATCAGTCTTTATTAACTTCCCACTCATCTTAAAACAAAACAGAGCCGCCCAATGTTACTTTACTTCATCACTTAAGGGCGCGCTCTAGGCCAAAAGTAAAAGTAATAACTGCAACGGCGAACTGCAAAGTAAATGCTGCCTTATTTCTATGAGAAATAAGGCAGCATTTACTATGTAATTCTCCGGCCCCATTCGGCCGGTCCGGAATGAAGAAATGAAGGTAATTCTTTTTTTAAAGGATATTTAAAGGTTATTTACAAAAAATATATAACATAAACCCTGCCTTATTTATAGTGTAACTATACTAAAAAGTTCCAAGCTTTATTTTAATGTATTACTTGAATACTAGCAGTTTATCGTGTTAATTATAGTGATTTGGAGGCAACTTCGCAATTTTTTTCTATCGAGAAAATTTTATGCAATCGTGTTTTTGAGTAACATAGTCACTAGTGTTAGTCCTGTAGTTTGCTGCATCCTAATTTGAAATTCAGTTTTTCATAAATATTGATATTACAGACGATCATGTAAAGCAATCTGATTTTCGTTGGCCTATAGCGGGCCCTTAACGTTTGCATTTAGTGACTAAAATGTCCGGACTTTTTCTGAACTGTCCGGCTTTTTGTCAGGACTTTTCAAATTCCTAAATGGTAACCCTAATCACAACACGATACCGTCAAGAGTATCGGTAACGTTATGGAGGACCGGTAACGTTTTAAAACAAAAAATGACGCTACTCAATAGCAATAGAGGTAAGAACGTTTTATCACGCAGTTGGTCGTTGGCGGCGCGGAATGGGCGACGTTTTAAAACGTCCCTGGTCCCTTAGAGGTTAACCCTGATTTCATAGTAGATCCACTGCTGCAATGTGTGCAGTTCACTGCACCCATTCACGATCACGACAGAGTGCATTTTCTCCTAATACCTTTATCTGAGGGGACTATCAGTCATCCTCGCGGGACACCTCTGAAAACTATTAGGGTGATCCAAGTTATGAACTTGAGCGATAATCCGCATTCTTAAATATTTATTACGAACTAGCTTTCGCCCGCGGTTTCACCGAGACTGTATGGTTATTATGTTGAACAAAATATTTTTGTATTTGCCTTTATTTATTTTTTTTCTACACCAATTATCTAGCCCACGTTAAGTAAGAGATAGACATATCCCAAAAAAGGTATCTATACTTCAGCATTCTTAGGAAAAGAATGTTTGTAAACAAACCCACCGCCCTTAAAATATTTAAACTCAAAAGTATTTTTATTTTTTAGAAATATGTGCACTTCATTAACAGCTTACTAATATTGTTCAAGTTTGATATACCTAGGTATGGCATTAGATGTCTGAAATTTATCGAGTTTGTGGAAAAATTACGAAAAATGTTCAAATGTTTGTTAACAAACAGTCCGCCCGTAAGATGACTGAGTATAAATGATAAATCAATACCAGAAATACAATAAAATTTTAACACTTATGACGTCATTATACGAATTTTATGCTTACTTCACTCTTGAAGAACTTAGGTCTAGAAACTTATTCTCAAATAATATTACAAGTATTAATAACTTTTTACGTTACATAGGTACGCTGAAGTAGAAAATATAATTGGAGGGTTTTAAGTTACGACTTTCACTAACTTAGTATGCAAAATACAACTTAGGTACTACATATTCTTAAAATTAAGACCATCTACTATTACATGCAAATGACGAAACTTGGGGTACCCTTAAACCCTCTCAGGGTTTCGTATAAAAGGGTCCTTATCAGACAGACAAGTTCAATTTACTCAAAATTAACTTCAACAAGTTTATATTATCCTTCATAGGTTACTTAATATACACTTGGTAGCAAATAAATGGAGCCACTGTGTTATTTTCATACAAACATGCTCACTTTACAGTGTCATTATTCAAAACATATGAACAGCTATGTAAACATTTGTACGTCGAAGTATGAGTCGAATACTCGACTTGCGAATAAAAGTCCCAAAAATTCAAGAAAACTTTAAGTTTTTTGCAAAGTACGGAAAACCAATTCACTCCATCCGGTTTTCTACAACTTTATATGGAATGAAAATTAATCATTTGTTTTACGGAAATTTTAAGAAATCAATAAATGTTTTCAGTTGTTTTAAATGCTAATTGGTTAATTGAGCATTTGACCTCGCCACCAACACCCAAATCTTTGCAGAAATACACATACTTTTTTATTTATAAGACCGTGAAGTGAGTATGTATGTATGAAGATAACGCAATGGCTCGATTTATTTGCTACCGAGTGTATTTGTAAAACTTATTTTACTTAGTGTTATTTTTTAGAAATTAGAAAAAGTTATCGCCGAGTGTTTAATAGTGGGAATTAAAATACCCTTAACCATATAATTGATCTAATTGGTACAGTAGAGTAGATAATTGTATTCGTCCATCCCATTTATTTGTTACTACCTAAGCTGTGCTTTAATTTTTTGCATTTTCTACGCTATTATAAGTTATATTTTTCTGTTTAAAAATTATTATAGATACGGCTATCTGAATTAGTTGGCTAGAATACCGACCGGTATATACATAAATTAATAATTAACAAGAATATCCTTAACAATTATCTCAGATATCTCTCTATCTACGGTCGGTTTCAATAACTTGTCTATGGTAAGAGATAGGCTTACTAGAGCTTTGTTGCCTAGATATTTTTGTTATTCAGTCTAAAATAACCCAAAATAACAGCGGTTGCTAAGTAACGTAACCAAGATAGGCTTACCTCTTGTTAGGGATAGATTATTGAAACTGGCCGCCGCTAATCATTCTCATCCGAGTGATAGGTTAATATTACGGAGGAAAGATAGAACTAGTCCTATCCTTTCGGAAGGCTAGCTTCTTCAAAAAGTAAATTTCATCCAAATCAGTTCATTGCGTGAATGAACAAACAAACTATCTGTGTTATCATCGCTAACGTTGTATTACTAGTAAGTATTATTTACGTCATGCATACGCTACCGCGATTTAGAATCTGACAGCGCCATCTGTTGTCTTGCTCTTGTACTAATAAGAGTATTTGTTAAAGTAGCTCATTTGGTTGGATAGGTAGGAGTATTTGCGAGTTATTGGGATATGCTCTGGTATATGTTTAATTTATTTATTATTTTTTATATATAAAAATATATATACTGTTTTTTTGTGCCAAAATTTAAGGGGGCGGTTGTTTTAGATACGTGTTTAGAATAAAATTCGAAAAAAAAAGTAAGTAAAACAGGTTTTTTTTTATTTTATCAAGTGTAAGAGCTTCTTAAGCAATGAAAAAAAGAAAACTAAGTTAAAATAATAACAATAATAGTAAAACTAACTATTGAGTGCGCACCAAACAGCGGCTCTGCGATATCAGCTGGTCGCTGCGCTACGATGAATTTTTATTCTTGTTTTTTTTTTTTTTAATTGTTAAGTACGCATTACCCTTATAATAAAAGAGGTTTAAACGAGTGTGATGGCTGATGGCTTAAGTGAAGGTCTGACACCATCACAACCCTGAGAGGGTGTAGCAAATAACTTAACAAAAGAGACAAATTCCACATAAAAAAACATACATATACGTACCTTCTTATATTTCAGAATAAATAATTGCATACAATCACACCAATTATCTAGCCCATGTTAAGTTTCATGACCCAGACCAAGACAAATAGACATGTTCATGCACACTAATATTTGTCTTATCCGGGAATCGAACCCGGGACCTTGGCGCAGAAGGCGGGTATACCAAACAGTACAACAGGCTAGCACGTAGGAGTTAGGAGTAATGTAAATCGAATCGAAATCCGAATCGACGCAAGTTAATAGTTAATGGTAAAATAACAATAGGTAAAAGTCATAGGATTAAAAAAAAAACTAAATAAATATGAAAATATAGTTAGTAAGCATACTCGTACATATATACCTGTAATAACGTACATTTATTTTCTTTCATAAGTATGGATTTTATTTTAATTAAATATTATACATTTTAGAGTACAGTTAACGGCGGGTGCCGCTTCGCGGCATTGTCGTGTATCTCCAATCGACTTAGAATTTTAAGACGGAAGCCGTTGAAACTGGATTTGTCTGTAGAGATTAGAAATTTTTTGGGGACCGTGTTTGCCGTTGATTGTACATAGACTACTAAATTATTTAAATATTAAAGACAAACAAGGAAACATAATTAACATAATTTTATACGTATACCTAGAAAAAAAATGCTTTATGATACTGATAGAAGTGTATAACTGCCTGGCTATTGTTGGTGCTATAATTTTGTGAATAGTTTATAGTTAATAATAAAATTAGAGTGTAAGTTAAAACTAGACGAGAACTACTGCCGACAAACTGCTGTGCAGTTTGGCAGATTTAATTTTTGTAAAACATTATTACATTCTTGAAAAATAAATGAAAAAAAAAGTATGAAATTATAAAAGACTAAAATTTGGAGGCACGATTGACGTAATCGTCAGAATATGAGTAGTGTGCATTATACTAGCAGAATTTTTTACTTTTATTTTCAAAATTTTACACATTTTCTGCATAAACTTCCATAATTTGTCATACTTGCAAGCTCCGTGGAGCTTCCAAGTTGCTTTTAAAATGTAAATAATTATATTTCAAGTTTTTGTTTGTGGGGCGGAAGCATTCCCTTTGTTTCTAGTTTTCCAATTAGTGGACGTCCTTGTACGCTTTGCATGTGTCGTGGCACATTTTTAAGAGATTTTTTTTCAATCTTTGTTGGTATAATTATATTTTATTGTATTTGATTTAAATATAGGCTCGTACTCGTGCTATTCTAAACAAGGGAAAAAGTCTAACCTGGGGAACAAATAGATAAGAACTATTTTAATGCTTACAAATAAAAAAAGAAACAACTTTACTTGAATTTATATATAATACCAAATATTATTATAGAATTTTGTAAAAAAGAATTCAAAAGCCAATCTCGTTTGTGAATGCGACCTTTTTACTCAGATAATAAAACACAATGTTGCATTCCGCTTCTTACACCCATATTCTAAGTCGTTCCTCCAAAACTTACTCGTCCTCGACTTAACGAAACCTCACTGAAAACCTCTTCGAAATCTGTATTCTAAGTCGTAACTCTGTAATTATTACACTCAAGTGAGGAATAATTTGTGTGGAGGAGATGTTTTGCAACTATGAATACCAAATTTGTCGAATGAGTTAGAGTGGAGTGTAAAAAATTTTGGAGGAACGACTTAGAATATGGGGGTTAGTCTGCAGTGCCGAAAGGTCCATTATCGAAGGGTAAATTACACCATAGAGGTAAGTGAATTTTCGGAGAAATGTTTGGCCCAGCTTACCTTGGCCATATTTTGATCCCACGCCACTGTTAGTTTGAACAGGACATTCCGAAAATGTAAGCAATGTTTTATTTGTCTAAATAAATTATCTGTCACTTTTCTTCTTATCGTATGAGGATTAGTGGCCACTTCTAGTGTCAGAGAAATGTTTGGCCCGGCTTCTTACCTTGTCCATATTTTGATCCCACGCCACTGTTAGTTTGTGTAACAGGACATTCCGAAAATGTAAGCAATGTTTTATGTGTCTAATTAAATTATCTGTCACTTTTTCTTCTTATCGTATGAGGATTAGTGGCCACCTCTAGTGTCAGAGTTTATCAGGCCGCCTTTAAGGCCTCTGACTTGGCTTAACGACTGACAACAGCCGGGACCGATGTCTGAAAACGTGCCCTCCGAAGCACGGAAGCGCTCAGTTATAATGCCACTTTTACGATCACCCCCATCCGACACCTGACCGGGCCGAACGTTGCTTAACGAACGTTATCGAATACGATCAGTCTGTCAAGCGCGGCCACAAGCGCTACCCTATCTGACATTGAAATAAGGGTACGTACTAATATTATAAATGAGAAATTTGTAAGAATGTTTAGATGTCAAATATTTATTACTCTTCCACGCAAAAACTACTGAATGGATTTGAATTAAAATATAGGCTATCTTTTTATCACCATATTCCCACCAGAACGGGAACCACGCGGGTAAACCCAATAATAAGTTTAAATGATATTAAACTGTAAGTATAAATAGCAAATATAATATTATATATTATATTTTGCATTATAGTATTTTTTGTAAGTATTCTCGAAATACCGTTTATAGAACGGACGATAAATACCTTTTTAACAAATTAAAAGTTGACACATTAAACTTGACATTAACAAGAATTTGTCTGTAATGAAACCCAGACGTTACAAAACGACGACGAGCTAAAGACACAGACGGCGAAAACAGAATATTCCAGAAACATGACACTCGTTATCTCGATATTTCGGGAGTAATAATGACTTTTAGGATTTTATTGTTCTTTATCAAACAAATTACATATTGCATATAACGGTCCCGAGTATATTTAAAATTATAACTAAACAAGTAATATACAACCTGTTTTAGTTCAAGTAAAATTAATGTTAAATAATTATCATTATGAGGAAAGCAGTACATAATGAATAAATATCAGATAACACATGAATTGACATGATTTCGAAATAAGAAGCTTATTCATTTGTGGTACGGATATTATAGGCTATACGGCTATGATACATAGTTGTTATAGTTATAAATAGCTCATTAACGACCTCAAACCAGCCTAAAATAGAGACCGGGAGCGAGACTGGTTTTGCAGATTAGCTCTAACCATTGCCATTGTATAGTTTAATATCAAAAAGTACATATCGCTGGTCCCGGGCAACAAAGCGGTAATCGCCGGTTACCGCTTTTTTAATGTTATTTGATTTTTGGCATCTCCGAGTTTCAATCTATCGCTCCTATTTTTTTCAGATTTTTTTTATTAATATTTCATTAAAATAAATGATAATAACATCTTTATTGCATGGAAAATATCTTACGACTAAGTTATGTATTAACGGATTACTCTAAAAACCTAACAGAACAAAACCGGTAAACATCTTTACTCTAAACAACTAAACAAAGAGAAACAGTAATACATTTAACCGCGTTCTTTAGAATAAAATTAATAAGTCAATAAACTGTAAACACCTCATACGAAGGAATTACAAGAGATTTTATTCTGTATGAGCTATTACGCCTTTGTTGCCGGAAATTTATTGTAGCCCGGGTGGCGCACTGCCATGTTACGCCGAACGTCATCCCTTTCACTCCTACGCATAAGTGATTACTGCTTTCTTTCTAGCACCGTGCTTAGGTAAAGAATTGATACAAATAATAACTTAATTCGGCGGGAGGTGTACCGTGTACTATGTAGTAATAATTTGAAAAAAAAACAAGAGATTCTAAATTAATGAAGGTGTCTGTAAATGTTAAAAGAAATGCAAACAAGATTTCTCAAGAGAAACAGCAAGCAAGCTATATTCGACCAATTTTGGCAAATTGGGGATCACGAGGATCAACGTATAAAAAAATGCAACTACAAAGAACAAAAAACAGGACACAAACTATTAACTATCTTTTCAAGATTAATGAAACAGAAAAAATTGCCGATTGCAAAAAAATTTTTTTTAATACACTTAACATAACAGAAAAAGTAGTTTACACAGCAATAGAGAAAGGGAAATCTAAAAAAGTCAATGATGGTCAAGAACATGAAAATAGATCTCGAAAAATGTGTGATTCAACCGAGCAAACTGTTATTACACATATAAAACAATTTCCAGTGAAAGAATCACATTATGTAAGAAGCGATTCTCAAAGGTTGTACTTAGATGAAACATTAAATATTTCGAAAATGTATAGACTGTATTCCAATGAATGGTTTAAGGACCAGAATTTTCCACGTGAAGTAGACATGGCCACAAGACGCCATCCATTATGAGACTGTATTTAATACAAAATTTAATTATTCGTTTCATAAACCAAAAAAAGATATGTGCGCCCAATGTAAGTACTTTGTGTCGTCAAGCTGATGGTGAAAGAAAAGAGCAACTCCAAGAAGCTTACACAAAGCACATTAAAAATAAGAAAAGTGTTCGTGAACTCAAAGCTAAAGATAAAATAGAAGTCGATCCTGCGACTACTATTGTCGCTATATATGATTTGGAAAAAGTCCTGACGATTCCTCAATCAGAGCGAGATCTTTCATTACAAGCGGAAGTATCCCATATATAACTTCATAATTTACAACTCCTTAAGTAGAAAAGGTTATTGCTATGTCTGGCACTACCAAATAGCCAAAAGGGGTGCTAATGAAATCGGCAGTTGCGTTCTTAATTTCATTGAAAATGAGAGCCAAAGTGGAATCAACAATTTTATATTTTATTCTGATGGTTGTGCTGGCCAGAATAAAAACAGAATTATCTTTGGTCTTTATTTATATTTGGCCAAAAAGTATGGAGTCAATATAATTAATAGTTATTTTGAAACTGGACATAGCCAGTCTGAAGGAGATTCGATGCATTCTCTTATCGAACGCACAAAAAAAATATCACACAATTTATACACCTGATCAATGGTATATTATTATAAATGCCAAGATAAATGGCGAAAAATTTCACGTTAATGAAATGGAACAACAATATATCTTTGACTTAAAGGAGTTAATGGACAAGAGATACTGGTTGCGGGCAGATGAAAGTAATGAAAAAATTATGTGGACCAAGATCAACGAAGTTAAGGTGACTGAAAGCAAATCCAGATGTTATATTTCTCAAGTACAACTATGACGATGAGTGCATTTCTTTAAATACTGTACCAATCATCAAATCTTCAAGAGGAAGACCCAAAAAGGTGACAGTGATTGTTGATTCAGATGAATTAAGAAACCTTTACAGGGAGTCAACCGCCTTACCAAAACCACTTTATGATGATTTGATAAGTCTTTGCAGAACTGAAGCAATTCCAAAACATTATCATACATTTTAATATAATAATTTGCACTGTATTGGAAACTTTGAAGAAGAAATCGATATTGAAAGCGAAGATTGAAGTGAATGTAGCATACAATACAATATTTGTTTAATAAGGGATTGTTTATTTTTTTTGTTTCTATGGTTTTATATATGAGTACTTACATACATAATAAAAATGTGTGATTTTAGTCAAAGAAAAGATACGAGTAGGCATAATATTATTGTTATTTTTAAAGGACAATTTAATTTCTGTATTTTAAAGTTTCATACTTTAAAAAAAAAATGTGATGTTAAAGTAGTATAAGGATTATATTTGTTTTCTTTTGTAAGGGTTGTTTTTATTTTTGTTCTCCAAGTTTTATAGGTAGGTTTTTAATAAAAAAATGGATCTCATTCCAATTAACGACAGCATAATAATTATTTTTGCTGTTAAAGGACCATTTAATTTCTGTTTCCAAAGGCTAATTATTTATAAAAACTATGTGATTTTAATGTAGCATTTAATATTTCTTTTCTTTTGCAAGTGTTTGTCAATTTTATTTTTGTTTCCATAGTTTAATTATTCTTAATAAAAAATATGTGATAATAATGTTTTTTTTTTATTTTTTTTTATTTTAATAAATGAAAATAACAATGGAAATGTTTGCAATACTAATAAGGTTAGGAAAATAAATAAAACTAAATATCAGATAGGTAGATAGGTACTAGTATCTAACTTAAACCAACATCACTGTATAGTTCTACTATTTATTCCCTTTTTCATATTTACCAGATGTTTCTCACTAAAATAATATCATTATTTTATAAAATCATGCTTCCAGATGTAGTAAACATAAATTGAGTAGTAGTCACATTCGTAAAAAAATAACTATTTCGTAATAAATAACAAATATAAATAAATAATACTAATAAATTACAGTTGAGGTCAGTCCGTTATAATGTTCACGTAAAAATATGTTTCATTGATAGGATTGCAAAATAGCAATAAGTAGATGATACAGCAAAGCTTTGTCTAAAAAAATTCCCGCAGCAAAGCGGTAATCGTCCGATACGCTTGAGAACTAAAGGGAAAATTAGTTCGTAGTAAATACTTACGCATCTAAATATCTGTGGTCGGTGTGCTTATAAAGCCATTAAAGATGTTGCGATTGAAACGGTAACGTCTTTAATTTGTATTATACATTTTGTCAGTTATTCCATTAACTATTTAAACAATGCATTTTTTTGTATGGGGGTTATATTGGTAAAAAAATTAGCTCTCATTTGACACATTGAACGCCTCTTTTGGATAACTGCGCGCTGAACTATTAACAAATTAGCTTCTTTTATTTCTCCTGTAAAATTTGATTTTTGATATTACGTCTTTGTTGCCCGGGACCGGCGATATATACTTTTTTCCGTACATTTTTTATTTTTTTATTTAACCATTTATTTCAGGCATCAAGGCCCATACAATAAATACATTCATATAATATATTACAATTAAAAATCATTTTGACAGCTTCTGTGTCGAGTCAGGGACACACGGCACCGCCCCTCTAAAGAGTCTGTATACGACGCCCTGCGGCCAGAAGTCCTCCTTCTTGAAAAGTTCTATATTATTCTATATTATATATTCTATACTATAGCGCCATAAGCCAATTGAAAAAGAGTGTCACTGTCAAATCTTAGCAAGTGTATACCCCTACCAACGCGAGGTCTTATTTGATTCTGTACATAAAATATGGAAAAATATGGAGATTAAATTTCATCGATGCACGTTTTTTTTATTTATTAATTTAATAATAACACAAGGAGCTTACAATTTTCTTTTCACAATAGTCCCGCAAAACCGACTAGTCGGTTTGTGTTTGGGATCTTCATTTTATCTATATGTAATATTACCTAAAAATAATAGATATAATTAAAATATAAAGTGACTCTATACAGCTGTAATGAAATAAAAATGCAATTAAAAATAAAGTTGTATTTACTTATTGATTTATTTATAGTTATTATTATTATTACTATTTATTAATTTAGTTTGCAGCAGATGTTTTTTTTTAAATAATACCTTAAATATATTTTTTGACGACCTGTTTGGCGCAGGAGTACTAAGCCTGCCTTCTGCGCCAGAGGTCCCGGGTTCGATCCCCGGACAAGACAAATATTTGTGAGCATGAACATGTCTATTTGTCTTGGTCTGGGTGTTTAATATGTATATTATGTATGTATTTACAAAAAAAAAAGTATATAAGTATGTTTATCCGTTATCTAGTAACCATAAAACAAGTTCTTAATGAAACTTAACGTGGGCTAGATAATTGGTGTGTTTGTATGCAATTATTTATTATTTATTTATTATTATTATTTATTTATTTTTTACAAGTTTAATTTCTTATATTCGCTGGCAAACCATTCAGTAAGTAAGGTAGCCGTTTTTTAATGGTACTATCTCCGTAATAGATAGGTACTATTCCAATTACTAGAAAGTTTTCGCTAAACAGCTCGGATTTTTGCCTGAAATCCATTATTGAGAAAATACCCATCAATCAGAACCTTCAAAAATACTTTTAGGCCATCAAACTTATTCGCACCGTTGTGATGATATCAACTTTTCTTAGAATCCAGAGTTCCAAAGCCATTAGAATTGACGATTGAATTTAAATCTTGTGTATAAAGTGAAAATCAAAACTTAACCTGTAAAAACCTTGTTAAAAAATCTTCATAGTCATATTTTTTTTATGAATCATGGGGAGACTCTAATGGCCGATTTCATCGCTTTAATTGAACGCGATCAATTCGAGTTAATCTCAGTTTACGTGCTAAAGCGGAGTTCCGCCTTAAATTTGCGTTTCACCGATAGAAACTAAACGTCGATCAAATTGAACTTGATTCAATTTCTGAACGGCCGATTTTCGACAGTTAGCGTATTTGAACGCGTTTAGGAGCTATCTGCCATAATGGTGGAGTAGGTACATGGAGAATTGTTTGTTTATTTTTATAGGAAGAAATAGTGGAAACAAAATTGGTCTTCTTGTATTTGCATAAAAAAGATGAATATAGCCGTATTTCGACGGTATCAAAAAATCCCCATAATTTGTTTTGACAATTTACCTATAATACCTACACGTGATATTTTATTGATTTTTTTTCTAACAAAATAGGTACTTACCTAATATTTTTAATTTCTAATACCCATTACATTCAGACCATTTTGATTGAAAAATGTGATCTGCATAAATTTATTAATTTTATTTTATTTTCCCATATATGCCTGCGATTGTTGAGGTTAAGCAACTTTCGCAATGGTCGGTCACGGGATGGGTGACCAAAAATTTACTATCTCGAGCTACTCCGTGCTTAGGAAGATACGTTAACGTTAAGCCGTTGGTCCCGGCTGTGTTTGCAGTCGTTAAAACCCACCAATCCGCATTGAGCCCGCGTGGTGGGTCATGGCCCGTTCTCCTTATCTATCCATAAGGAAGTGCCCCTGCAGTGACATTACAAATGGCTGATGACGACGATGACGATGACGACACATCCATATTAAATAATATAATTAATAATTAACGATAAACCCTCTAAACACCTCTTCGGTATTTTTAACATGAGCAATATCGGCATTGCTGTATTGTTTTCGACTTGCTTTCACTCCTTTGTGTCTTATCTAAGTTCCCAAGAAGGTCTCGTCATCTAAGCAAGCTCATTTTGGTAAAAATAAGATGTTTCTCCTAGCTAATCTTACATTCTAATCCTAATATTTTTATTTACAATATCAGTGTAAATGTTGTCTGACGACCTTTTTGACGCAGGGGTACTAAACCCAGCTTTTGCGCCAGAGGTCCCGGGTTCAAGACAAATATTTGTGTGCATGAACATGTCTATTTGTCTTGGTCTGGGTGTTTGATCTGTATATTATGTATGAATTTACAAAAAAAAAAGTATATAAGTATGTGTCCGTTATCTAGTATCCATAACACAAGTTCTTCGTGAAACTTAACGTGGGCCAGATAATTGGTGTGATTGTTTAAAAAAAAAAAAATATATATATATATGTAAAAGTGTGTTTGTTTGTCCTTCCTTGACGCTCTAACTAAGCAACCAATTGACTTGATTTTTGGCTTAGACTTAGTTGAAAAAACGGAGAATAACATTATTCACTTTTTATCCCGATAATTCGTACAGGAACGAAAACCAAGCTTGTGAAACCGCGGAAATTTGTCCAGTAAGAAATGAACAAAGAAGAAGAAAAAAACTAATATTTAACTCAATACAAGTTCAGCGGGCCTACCATCATCTACTGAAACCATCATGTCATAAGAAAGTTGTGTTTGCGTTTTGTTTTTATTGAAGTTGTCACATTTTGACACACTTCACACTTTGGAGGCGATGATTGAGCGAAGACGTCACAAAACTTCCGTCAAAAAGCTTACTTTAAGAGCTTCATAGTACGAAATAGCATTGTAAAATTGAAACAATATTGCGCTAAGAGATGGCCGGTAGGCCCCCAGTACTTCAACGTGCCGAGTATACAGAATACAGATTTTGTTATGAAAACTTTTTCACCACGCGTTTCGTTTATTACCTTTACTATGCCCGCGACTTCGTTTGTGTGAGATTTGGAACGTAGTTTGCTCTTTCTGACATAGATTTTTTGTTCTTTTTAACCGACTTCAAAAAAGAATTCTTATCTTATCAAGTCATCGCTTATAAAGTAACATTTAAATCAGAACCATCTAACTAATCGGTTCATAACGAAAATGATATGGTCGGTCGATCAGTTCAAGCGATAATTTCAAAAACTACTGAACCGTTTCAGAGGAAAGATGGGACCAACTGACCCACTTGGGTATGAGCCTGGATTTTAATAATTTTACCTTTGAATCATTTCAATTAATTTGGCTGTCGTCGAGTAAAAGGTGTTCAGTTCAGTTAACAGCACTGAGGATTCCGTGAGAGGCTCGCTTCCATCTTCAGCCTTATCAACAACTGGTATGATGAAGGCTTAGTTTTTTTTAAAGTAACCGGGCAGGCATTTGGCCACCATCGTGCTAAATAAACAGGATGTGGTCTAAGGTGTAACATGCTCGCCCAGGAAATGCCTATTCACTCTTGCCTTGAAGAGATCAAGGTTGTAGGAATCAGGGAACACATGAGCAGGTAGCGCATTCCATTCTTTAGCGGTTCGCATTACAAATATGTCATCAAAGCGCTTCGTACGGATGCCGACGAGATACGGGTCATAGCTAACCTGCGTCTGGACCCCGATGGTGGAAAGGGGCTGGAGGAACAAGGTCGTGCAGTTCTCTCGCACACTCTCCAAAGTGTATCCTATAAAAGACCGATTAACATGCGCTTCGCGGCGGTGACTGAAGCTCAGAAGTTCCGCAGTCTCCCCGTTGCTCATAAAAAAACAGCATGACAGGCTTTTGCATGACAACATTTGCATTACGAAAATCGCCTGTTCACTACGTATTGCGTACGACATAAATGCTAACAAAGACCGACTAACTATTTATAAAAAAACGGCCAAGAGCGAGTTTGACTAGCGTACCGAGGGTTCCGTTTCTACCATCATTATCAGTGATCGGAAAATCGGATGCATATTTACCTAAAGTTGGGGTGTTGAAAAAATTTCCGGTTTTGTTTTGTTTGGGCCAGCGACTTATCTGAATTTTAGAGTGAAACTACTATGGACACGCGACTTGGAATTTTTTTAACTTATTTCTTTTTTTTATGGTAAATTTTAAATAGAAAAATATTGGAAAAAATTAACTCGGCCACAAGTGAATTCTCAGGCTGGAATCGAACCAGCGACCTTTTGTCTTTTTTGTCAATTGATTCTGAGAGAAGTATGGGTAACGTAGGAGGACGAAAGATATCTTATTTTTGTGCTACGATGCACCGTTTCCAAAATATATCGAAAGTTTCTAGAATCCCGGGATTTATAGTAAAAATTGTTTATTTATTACATTAACAACTTACCCAAGGTAACAAAAAATTAAGTACTGCTTTGACTTTTAATTTTGCGTTTTCAATGCTATTTTTATGTGATAAATATTAAACAAGATAATATACTAGAAAAAAGCAACTAGTCTCATGTCGCCCTGACGGGATCCCGTCAGTTACATTACATTAAGTACTGCTTTTTATTCGCTGACGATTGTACTATAATATTCAAAAAACCTTTTTATAAAAAATTAAAACCGACTTCAAAAAATAAGCCTTTTGGAGTCGGTGGCAGCCAAGGCATTTTACATTGTGATCCCACTCTTATATTTTTCTTTCCAAAAGGCTTATTTTTTGCTTTTTGTTTTTTGATATCGGTTTTAAATTTTTTTAATGAGGCTTTTATTTCACAATCTTTAATAGTAGAAGTCCCGAACCTTGGGACGTTAATTATTGAGGAGTTCTCCTGGTACTTCATCATCAGCTTCACTTCATCACATGCATACGACGACGAGCATAAATTGCTTATGAACCACATTAAAGTCATTGTATCGCTTCCGTGAAATGCTAAGTATTTAATAGTTCCAATGACCATTTGTGGTCTTGATCATCGGTTCCACTCCACCAAATGGTGTTTACCGAAGCAAATGCACGAGTTACTTAAGAAAACATTCAGCTGCCGTCATTTGAAATGCTTCTGGGAATTCAATTATCACGCGAATTGAAATTCACTGAGTTCCATATTGTCACATTTTTTTAAATAATTCGAAAAGGATATTGCCGCAGTTTCTCTTAAATTTCTTAGCATATTTCATTTTACGCAGAATATTCTAAAACCGGTAACTAACTCGGGATAACCGATGCTGGATCGGACTTGTATCGCTTGAAACGAAACATTCAGTACTGTAAACAATTAGTCAAGTCAATGTTAATATGAAAATGACATTAAGAGCTAAACGTCAAACTTTCTACCGATCGAATCGAAAAAAAACCGGCCAAGTGCGAGTCGGACTCGTTCACGAAGGGTTGTGTACCATTATCTACAAAAACGGCAAAAAAAACTTTATAAAATTTTTAACTGACTTAAAAAAGGAGGATGTTATCAATTCGTCGCGTATATATATATATATATATATATATATATATATATGTATATGTATATGTTTGTGTTCACCGATTACTCGAGAACGCCTGAACTGATCGAAACGATTCAAACGTTTTAACATCGGGTTTTTTCCCAAGTTTGAAAGTTAGTAAGTTTGTAAGGTCCCATTTTTGAAATGGGTTCAGCAGTTTTGAAGAAATCTTGAAAAAAACTGTAATTTTTTCAGTCAAGTGGTTTGACCCAAACGGTTTCAATCAAGATAGTAGTTGTAATTGTTGAAGTAGTTGTCAAACGGAACTGCGGGACGTATTCTAACTTTAAAAAATTGTGAAGTAAAAACTTTTTACAAAAAAAATATAAACCTGATTTTTACAAAAAAAAAACTTTTTGAAGTCGGTGCCAGTGCCAGCCAATTAATTCTATATTGCACTTCTATTACTTTTAATTTTCTTGCCCTGGCTGGCAAAAGGCAAATTTTTAACTATTTGATTTTAGTGGCTGTCATACAGTATGACAATATGACAGTAATGACAGGACGAAACTAAAACTGAACCAAGGGAGTTTCACCCGAGTTCTTTTCGTAATAACACGGTTGTGAGGTTCCATTTTTAACCCAATCTACCGTACAATTTCTTTATATACTACAAAGTTCGCGAATTTTATCGCGAGCAAGCCATTAAATAAGAAAGAAGAAGAAGAAACTGCTGAAGAAGATAATCAGCCTTCGAACCACTCGCAGATTCGCATGCGAATTGGCATTTAAAAAAATACGGTTTTCAGCATTCACAAAACGTATCTTGCGATTACGTCTCCAGTTTTCACAAATAATGGGAGCAATACATTGTAATCCTAAGTAGTAGTAGAATGCTGAACTTTTTCGAATAACTATTTATATTGATATGACTACTTAGGCATAACTAGCATGCGCCCGCCACTTCGTCCGTGTGAAAAATCGAGATTATCGATTAGGGACCTATAACTAAATTACATTACTTATATTAACCTATAGTTACACGAATAAATAAGGATTGGAATTAATCCGCATTGGGAATTTGTAGTGGGCCATGGCCTCATTCTCCTTAAGGAGATCGTCTATTAATTACGTGAGGTGATTTTGGCGATTTTTTAAGCCCCCTTCTCCTCTTATTGAGATATCGTGAGATTTGGCTCAACCCCCTTCCCCCTTTAATCTCATGTGAGATTGCTTAAAATGCGTATTTTTAGTGTAAATATTATAACAGTTAGATTATTATATAACTTTTAAATTAAGCATTTTAGAATGTTTAAAAATTACAACAACATGTTTATTTATTTAGACCTATGCTACTTTATGGCGTTCGCATAACCGCGATAAATACCTATTTATTATTAAACATGTTTTTCTAATTATTATAATAGAAAAACATGTTTTGCTCAATACAACCCAGTTTTCTCGCAATTTTACACTGTTTTTGCAGTAAAAAAAATTACGTTATATTTGCCAGTATCCCCCCTCTCCCCCACATGAGATGTCGTGAGATTTGGCTAGACCCCTTTTCCCCTCCAATCGACACACGAAATTAATGGACGCCCCCTTATCCATCAGAAGGAAGACCAGTGTCCCAGCAGTGGCGAAATTAAAATGGCTGATGACAACGATGCTAAATCATACTAAAGCGCTTTTCAGACTACGCTATAATATAATAGCATATAGCTTATAGCTCATAGCACAACGATACCGCTTACCATACATTTCTTCGAACACGTTCACAAGTGTGAACGTAGCCAATAATATATAGTAAGTCAATAATATATATTATAGCTACTTAGCTATAATATATATTATTGGCTTACTATACGCTATCTAAGTAAATGTATGGTGAGCGATATCGTTGTGCTAAGAGCTATGAGCTATATGCTATTAAATTACAGCGTAGTCTAAAAAGCGCTTTAAAATTATAGTGTTCTTAGTAAGCATTTGGACTTAATTTATGTTTTTTTGTATTGTCCACCGTTATAACAGCTTATTTACAATGTTTCCATAAAACATTGGCAGTGAATATTGTGATTTCAGATCAAATCAATGACGACTGAATATTTATAGAAATTGCACTTACGTGAAAAATTTACTGACAAAGAATAAAAATTTAAGTTCTTTTCGTCGAGCGTTTTAATCTTAATGCAATTTGTTATAAAATGCTTTTTTTTGTTCGTACGCCCAATTTTGAGAAGAATCAGAAATCAATTTTTAAGTCTGATTGAGAACTTCTCGTTAAGCACATTTAGAATCTATGTGACACGTTTCTAATTTATAATTTGAACTTTTAACGACGAAGTTTAAACCGAGGTCTGGGGGTTACTGCCATCTCTTACCGCAGTATTGTTTCAATCTTACCATCTATTTCGTACTACGAATCTCTTAAAGTAACCTTGTATTTAACGGAAGTTTTGTGACATCTTCGCTAACTCATTGCCTCTAAAGTGTGAAGTGTGTCAAACTGTGACAACTTCAATAAAAACAAAACGCAAACAAAACGTTCTTAACACATGATGGTTTCTTATAGATGATGGAAGGCATGCTGATTATCAAACGAAAACTCTGTTCAATTTTATCTTCTTCGCTATTTTAGGTGTCATAAAATATGAAAATGTGACAGTAATGACAGCGAAGAATCTGTTTGCTAGGTGATTTTTTGTTAGACCATCAGCCTGCGGATCTTTCGAATTTTGATCCTTTGAACATATTTTTTAACCGACTTCCAAAAAGGAGGAGGGTCTAAATTCGGTTAATAAGATTTTTAAATTAAATAATTAACAAATAAGACGCTTAGAATGTCAGAACAGTACTAAGCAATGGTAAGGATAAATCAAATAGGTATCAATTAATATGTTGTTTACACATTGATTGATACCTATTTAATTTATCCAGACATAAATTTTGGCTTGTTCTTTTTCATTTACTCCATCCACCTTCTAAGTGGCTCGGGCGCTCGGCTTGCAAGCAACTTTCGCAACGGTCGGTCGCAGGATGGGTGACCAACAATTTATTATCTCGAACCAGGTGACTAACAATTTATTAACGGCTTAACGTGCCCTCCGTGCTTCGGAAGGCACGTTAAGCCGTTGGTGATTGCAGTTGTTAAAACGCACCAATCGGAATTGGGCCCGCGTGGTGGATCATAACCCATTCTTCTTATCCATCCAAGACAAGCCTCACAAGTATCACAGTAGTCTCTTCTTCTTATTCGGGCACTCTTGACAGAGTAGACGTGACTGTTGATGGACAGGGTTACGGCTCGCCGGCGCGTCGTGGCCACTCTCTCCCAGGGCGGCCGCACGACGCCAGATATCTCTCCATTTTGGTCGACTTTCAGCGTTGCGAAAACATTGTACTGCGGTCGACTGCGTAGTTTTCTTAATGAGATCGATCCAACGAATCTGTGAGCGGCCTCGTGGTCTCTTCCCATATGTGTGGCCTCGTACTACGGACCTCTCCATCGATTCCTCATTTCTGGAGATATGCCCAAAGAACTTGAGTATTCGCAACTGCGCAATCGACGATAACCTATCTCGTATGTGAAGTTCTTTGAGGATGGATAAGTTGGTGCGGAACGCTGTCCACGGTATTTTTAGCAGTCGTCTCCAACACCACATTTCCAGTGCATCGATTTTGCGGCGGTCTTGGAGTCTTAGCGACCAGGGCACTGTTTCATAAAGCTTGACAAGTCGACAATTTGTCAACTGTGCTCGTATATACTGTTTTATCACTGATCTACGCAATTTTGACCTTTGTCATAATTGCAGAAGGTAGCTTTTCTATTAAAAGCAATCATACATTAAAAAATCTTTCGATTATGTGAGAATTTATAAAAAAAAAATATCTGTCACCTCTCATCCTGACCATTGACCATCCAAGAATACCTATCGAAAATGTGCGACAATTTGACAAATATGTCAGATAAGTCAGACCAAATGATTTATGAAACGTTAAATTGCAGAATTGTCGCGATAGTTTGACGATTATGTCAGCTTTTCTTGAAGCACCAATGTTTTATGAAACGTACAATCGTCAAATTGTCACCTGTCACCTGTCGCTGACAATTGTAATCTTTATGAAACAGAGCCCAGGTCCTCCTCCGCTCCGTACAGGAAAATAGAAAAAACAAGGACCATAGTACTGGGGACGTTAAATTACCTTCTTTGTAACATTGCTATCATTTAATTTCATTACAATAGTCGCCTTCTCCCGCTAACAGACTCATTTCAAATTTTACTTTAACTGCATATTTTCTTTGACAAACAGTTATATTTGATTAAAACAGTTGTTTTAACTCGGAAAAGCGGGCGAACTTAACGAGTTTCTAGTAGTTTCTACTTTACTACATAGCCATAAAGAAGTGTTAACAACTACCTTAAAGCATTAAATTTTATATAGGTGAAGATCGCACTTAAGTTCTATTAGAAGAGTGGTTACTTCAAATCGTTTAATATCTTTAACTTAAGAGGCGGATCTCATTAGTTTTTTATTTGGGAGTGATAAATTTATATATCTATATCGTCATATCCCTCTTAGAACCGACAACCGCAGGCGAAGAAAGGTTCTCGAGAGGCGACCACGAGCTGGACCTGGACGACGCAGCTTAGCAGCGAGAAAAATTTATAGGTTTTTTCCGGTAAAAAAATCTTTTAACAAATCGTTTAATATAAATATACCTTATTCTTGTTGTTTTTATGACTTATATTACTAAAATAATAAAAAGGGAGTAATAAAGTTAATTCAAAATTATTTAAAATAGTAATAAAAAGATACTTTTTATAAAAATAGAAACGTTTTTGAAAATGTTTAGGTGCAAGAAAATTTTCAAATAAAGTTTTTGTCACGTTCCAAAATCCTATCATAGGTTGTGAAATCTCATCCACAGTAAATTAAAAAACCTTATACTACATAAATCCTATTGTTATTGTTTTTAAGATTCATTGCACTAAAATAATATAATAAAACCAAAATGGAGCATTATAATTAATTCAAAGTTATTTACAATAAGAATAAAATGCAACATTAAAAGTCAAAAGTGCGATTCGTAAACGTTCATTATATGTTTGTTTCTAAATACAAAAAAACTTTACCACGTTAAACCGCAAAATGCGATTTTCCACGCAGAAATTGAATGACAAACCCTACTTTTCCGAGCGTGTGAGGTGAAAAACAAATTTCTTGTGGCTATGAGAGTGTTTTTTAATCATTTCACCTTCAAACTGCACCTGGAGGGCAATTCTCGCGCCTTCGACATCTCGAATTCGACATTTTTGGAGCCATAAATCTATATTTAAAACTCACAGAAAACAAGCTTCAACATTATAGGATTGTCAAAGATCATTGAAACTAAAGTATTATGACCGTAGTAAAGATTTTACTTACTTTTTTAATAAAGAAATTATGGTTTGAAAAATGTCGAATTCGACATATCTCAGCGCGAGAATTGCCCCCCTGTACTGTCTCTCTCGAAAAACTTGCGTCTTCGTATCGAGCACGCATCGTCAAAAAATTAATAGAAAAATGTAGTTCCGTTTACATCTGGTAGGAACGCTGCTCAAATGTCATACATATTTTGATGATACGTCCTCGATACTTATTTGAAAGTTTTTCATGCCAGGCCTCCAGATATCTGATCATGATCATCATTATCATTGGCCACGACATCTTGACTGATGATTGTTGCAGTGTCATCAATTACAATGGTCTAAGCAGTGCAACAACTTAGATCTGAGAGTTACGTAAAAAGTAGAGGAATTTTAAATTGGGTAATTTATAACTTAATCAGTTTGATCGGGTTTTGATTAACGCTGTAATTAACTTAATTCCCCAGATTATGGAAATCCCCGGCAAGGCTCTTAAAGGCGTTCAATAGCATTTTGCACCAATTGCCTTTATCTATTAAAGTTTCAGAATAAATTAAGCAATTAGAAAATACAAGGTAGAAATAAAACAACACTGGTATGTCTAAATAGAAACTAGTTTTTTGATTATTTAAATTATAGAAATCAGATAAATCTTAAAAACGCTTCTTAAAACTACTAGAACTACACTTGTCGGCAAAAAAATCGAGCAACTGCGTTATTTTCATTTAAATATACTCACTTTACAGTCTCATTATTCAAAAAGTATATACAGTTATGATAACATTTATACGTCGATGTATGAGTCGAATACTCGATTTGCGCATAATCGTCCAAAAATTCAAAAAAACTTATTTAAGTAAGAAAAACAAATTGACTCAATCCGGTTTCCTACAATTTTACCTGGAATGAAAATTAAACATTTGTTTTTCTTACTTTGCAGAAAACTGCAAGTTTTCTTGAATTTTTGGGACTTGTCTGTCGAGTATTTGACTCATACATAGACGTACAAATGTTTCCATAACGGTTTATGCGTTTTGAATAATGACACAGTAAAGTAAGTATGTTTGTATAAAAATAACGCAGTAGTTCTATTTATTTGCTGACAAGTGTAATATCATTTTGTCTTTTAACCCTTCGCTGGCAATAAAGGAGACACAATTAAATAAATGCTTAATGTTGAAATTTTTATTATGCTTATGATAAATTTTAAACAGAAAAATATTGGAGTAAACCAACTCGGCCTCAAGTGGCCACAATTGAATTCTCAGATGGCACTTGAACCCACGACCTTTGGAAATCCGGTTCAATGCTCTAACAACTGAGCTACCAAGACTTGCAGACCATCGTCGAAATTCTCCAATAATTTTATATTTTTAATACGCTGTGAGCCAGCGTTGTCAAATCAATGCTAGGAATACCCTTGCATTCAAAAGAAACTTCTGTTCAGATGTTTAACGATCGATTAAGATGCAACAGCCAACAATTTTCAATTTTTGAATTTTGAATTTTTGCATTTTTCAATGCTATTTTTATACTTATGATAAATTTTAAATTGAAAAATATTGGAGAAAATCAACAAGTGAATTCACAGGTGGGTCTCGAAATCACGACTTTTGGAAATCGGGTCCAATGCTCTAACCACTGACCTACCGAGACTCTCCAATACTTAAAATTTTTAATACGCTGTAGACCAGCGTTGTCACATCAATGCTAGGAATATCAATCCTTGCATTCGAAAGAAACGTCCTTTCAGATATTTAACGATCGATTAAGATGCAACAGCCACTAATATATGATTTTTTAATTTTTGCATTTATCAATGCTATTTGTATACTTATGATAAATTTTAAATAGAAAAATATTGGAAAAATTCACCTCGGCCACAAGTGAATTCTCATATGGGATTCGAGCCCAAGACCTTTGAAAATCCGGTCCAATGCTCTGACCACCGTCCAATAGTTTATTTTCCAATAAATTTATCATAAGTATAAAAATAGCATTAAAAATGCAAAAAATCAAAAATCATAATCTTTTATTATGTCTGCTTGACAGTTTAGTAGGTCTAGGATAAGCGGCTTTTATCGACTCGATAACTCAATAACGTGTCACTGTCCCGTTCACATCTTAGCGTAGTAAGCAAGACAGCATGATGCGCTGTGTTATATCGCTTAATATAGCGGTGTTTATGCTGGGGAAGTCCAAAATAACAATAGCTTTTTTGGGCTGGGTTTACAACAAATAGTCTTTAATTTAATTTTAAATTTTGATTGACAATTTGTAAATATACAGCCCGCCATTAATTGGGTCTTAGACTAAGCTGATTAAATGTTTACATTCAATGTATTTTAGGAATAATAATGTGAGAGGTGAAATAAAGATTTAGTAAAACTACTAAAAATATTAGATACTAGCGACCGACCGCGGTTTCACCCACGTGGCTCCTGATCCCGTGGGAATATCGGCATAAAAAGTATTGTATGTTTTAATCCAGGCTATCGACTATTCGTGTGTCAAATTTCATCCAAATCCATTGAGAGCATTGGACCGGATTTCCAAAGGTCGCGGGTTCGATTCCCGTCTGAGAATTCACTTGTGGCCGAGTTAATTTTTTCCAATATTTTTCTATTTAAAATTTACTATAAATATTCATTCAAATCCATTCAGCAGGTTTAGCGTGAAAGAGTATCAAACAAATAAACAGTATTTTCATATTTGAAATACTAGCGGCTACCCGCAGTTTCACCCGCGTTGTTTCCGTTCCCGTTCCGTTCCCGTGGAAATACCGAGATAAAAAGTATCCTCTGTTTTAATCCAGGCTATCTACTATCTCTGTGCCAAATTTCAACTAAATCCGTTCAGTAGTTTTAGCGTGAAAGAGTCACAAATCATTAAACAATAATTTCGCATTAATATTACTAGCTTCAACCCGCGGTTTCACCCACGTGGCTCCTGTATATCGGGATAAATAGTATGCCATGTTTTAATCCAGGCTATCTATTATCTCCAAATGTGCCGACGTGCCAAATTTCAACCAAATCCGTTCAGTAGTTTTTGCGTGAAAGAGTGACAAACAACCAAACATCCTCACAAACTTTAGCATTTATAATATTAGTAGGATATGATTTGTCATCTATTTTTTTATTTTTTATTTTGTATTTATTTATTTATACAAATACTAAAATTCTGCGTGATTTTAGTAGGTACATAAATAACAATGACGTGCCGTGTGGTGACGGCCTAAGATTACAAGTGTCACCACTCCCTTACATGCCTGGGATGTCGTAAGAGTCGACTAAGAGGCTCGACGCATTGAACACCTGTGCGAGAGAAGCATAACTTGAAACAAACTCTCTACCAACCCGGCTGGCCAGCGTGGTAGCAGTAGGCTAATAGCCTCCTATGAATGCCACAATAGGGGTGAGCTAGGAGAGGCCTATGTCCAGCAGTGGACGTCCACGGGCTAATGATTGACGATAAATAACAATAGTACCTACTTGAGGTCTATGTTTGTGTTGTTAGTTAAAACTAGCATAGTTAAAGTATTGTAGGATTATTTGTACGTCCAACGGTCCAACGTTCTTAAATTAACGCAATGTGTTATTTCAAACTCTTTTATGCCCCAGATCACTGACCGATTAATTTGCATTGCATTTCAGTCGTTTGTTTGAAGTTCAAAGAGACAGACGCATGTGTTAAGTCACGATTACCTAGTCGACTCAAATTAACTCGGCTCTCGTCTTTTTCGAATAAACACTGGAATTCTCAAACCTCAAGTGATTTATCATTGTCTCTTGATGATTAATCAAGTTGACTGCACGATCATTACCATCGGTGAACTGAGACACATAATCCATTTTGCCTCTTAATTTTGTAAACTTTAAATCACAAATATGCGAAGAAGCTTATAGATATGTTAGCGTTTTCATAGTATCCAATCCGATATCGGAGCCGACACCGATACAGGGGGCAGAAAATGTATGAATTCGTCCAAATCCGTTCAGTAGTTTTTGCGTGAAAGTTTTACAAACATTCATCCATTCATTCTCACAAACTTACGCATTTATAATATTAGTAGGATTGCTTATTCCTAAAGCTGAATACAAAACGATTATGCTGGGACATAAATAATATAAGAGTACGTAAATAGTTTTCCCTTTAATGAACTAAGCCTTCGATCGAATATTCCTCTCTATAGATATATTAAACGGAAACCTCAAGAAAGCGGAAATTTTTCGTTTTTCGGAATTGTAGATTAGGAAACCGATAAGCACTATTCTACAAAGCGTATAACTTTCAACAAGGAAACTTATCAAATCACCATAATAGCTTGTATTATTTGCGCCGTATTAAACGTAGTTCACGATTGGATTGATGGAAATTTACTAAATCTGCAATAATGACAAGCAAATATGAACGCTAAATACGGTTTCGTAGATAGTATAATCGAATGGCGTTGCCTACTTTCATAATATTATAATTCAAAACGAGAGGATAATTTATCAAATTCAAATTGTAACTATCATTACTGGAAAGACGAGGGGCAGTAGTAACTGTCGGTCTTTAGACAGATTTATCCCTTAATTATTGATTACATTTGGATTTCTTGTGCTAAGTACAGTTTATTTTTTAATAAAGCGTATTGATCCGTAAACATTCCACAGAACCAACGAAGGCTCTACAATTAATAAATTGATAATTACACCCATACATGGAACAAACACAAATTTTCATAAAATAATTTTCATCAATCAAATACTTGTCTCGGTAGGGACCGAACCCCACGACCCAACCGACTGACAGTGACCACAACGCTAGCGCCTTCGCGCCTTGCAGATCCAGTGGGCCTACCGCCATCTCTTGGCGCAGCATTGTTTCAATCTTACCATGCTATTTCGAACTACGAACCTCTTAAAGTTAAAGTTTTGTGACGTCTCCACTCAATCATCACCTTCAAAGTGTGAAGTGTGTTAAAATATATTATGACAATAAAAACAAAACGCAAACTAAACGTTCTTATGACATGATATGGCAGATTATGGCAGATATCCGTAGCATACCTCCGCTTCGTATCAGAATTCATGAACGCTAGTCTGGATGCCCGTTTGCTAGTCTGAACGGTACGGTGGTACGGCGTCTTGATCCGAATACAGGTACGCTCCATCGCGTGTCGGCTTTTCGCCCGTTCAAAAGAAATGGACGCGCGATGATCGCAGCGACGAACTTTGCGTCCAGAGCATTTGGATCGCGACGCTGATACGAAACGTAGGTACGGTACAGACAAAAGACATATCTGGACCGACCTGTATTACTTTTTTGACTGCCCGTGGTTTTACGCACGTGTTTCCAGTACCCGTGGGAATGGAATGGAATCGGAATAAAATAATCCAGGTGTTTTAATCCGGACTATAATATTCACACTATAACGTGTGTGTAAAATATCATATCATACCCGTTTTGCATTTTTTGCGTGATTAAATTTCAGATCCTAATAATAACTAATAAATCTGAAAGTTTGTATAGTTTGAAAGTTTGGATGTTTCTTAATACACAGAAACGGCTGAACGGATTTGAATGAAATTTGGCACAAAAATAGTGTATAGTTTGAATAATATAGAACACCGGGTACATTTTTTATGATTTTCGATTTTTTCGAATTGTATTCGATTAAGATGCAACAGCCAATAATTTATGATTTTCGATTTTTTAATTTTCAATGCTATCTTTATACTTATGATAAATTTTAAATAGAAAAATATTGGAACATATCAACTCGGCCACAAGTGAATTATCAGATGGGGCCATCTGAGAATTCACTAGTTATAATTTACTAGATAAATAGTCTAGGTGAACATCTGAAAAGATGTTTCTTTCAAATGCATGGATATTCCTAGCATTGATGTGACAACGCTGGCCTACAGCGTATAAAAATATAAAGTATTGGAGAATTTCGACGGTGGTCCGCCAGTCTCGGTTGCTCACTGGGTAGAACATTGGACCGGATTTCCAAAGGTCGTGGGTCCCATCTGAGAATTCACTTGTAGGCGAGTTGATATTTTTCTATTTAAAAATTATCAACGGATACATGTTATATTTATCACGATACTAGCGCCCGCCCGGGGTTCACCCGAGTGGTTCCTGTTTTCATGAGAATAATAATAATAATATAAGCTTTTTTATTTCCATACGTTTTACAGTTTAGATATTATTAATATATGTATTATATTAAGTAGAAAAACAAGAAACGGATATATATATATAATCTTATACTATAACATAAATACGCCATCCAACTCACAGTGGCACAGTACCTGCCTGTTGCCCCGCTGAATACAAAGACTCAGCCGCTGGGCAAGATAGGCACCAGCTCTCAGGTCTCCTGAGGCATGGACCAGTCTTATGGAAAGATCTTTAATAAACTTTTTGGTGTCAGACGACCAAGGGCCCATCGTCTCTACGGCGCAAATTCGTGGCTTACTGAGAGCGACGAATATTTGCGGCGCTGGAGGAACTGAGCTTGCTCCGCTGCGGCTCCAGCTCTTGAGGATGTATCACGTATATGGGAAGGACCTAAGGTGTCTATACAGGTTGCATCCCATATAAGGGTACGCCCCAAGCACCAGGGCACTAAGGTCGCACCATCGGGTCTTTTACCATCATCCCTGAATAAACCACAAGGGTCCAGAGATGATGGGATCGAAGCAGTGCTGAGGGCACGTTTGATTAAATCATTAATCGCACCATGCCTATATGAGCGATATAACTTTTGTTAGTATTACGGTATTTGATAATATTATTATTTGGTATGTTAGTATATAGATTTGTATATAAGTAATATCTTATTTATTTCTTGAAGTACGGATCCCTTCTGGGTAAAAGCCTCCTTCATTTTTACCGACTTCAACAAAAAAGGAGGGAGGTACTCAATTCAACGCGTATTTTTTTTTTTTTGTCTGATGTATGTATACCGATTACTCCGGTGTTGGTGATCCGATTTTAATAGTTGTTTTTTTGTTCGATCGGGTACACTGTCAATTTGGTCCCATATAAATCTCATTGAGATCCGATGATAATCTTCGGAGATATGGGGCCTAATATCATGGAAGTCATGAAACAATTATACGAGTATCATCCAGGTAATTGTTAGATTCTTGTTCGAGCTGAAGTTTCACGCAATAACTACTGAGCGGATTTTGATGAAACTTTTTTTATCTGAAAGAAAATGGTTTATGTGTGAAAAATATCATACACGTTTTGGCAAGTAGTCGTTTACCTAGATGATATCATGGTTGTGTATGGGCTGATTTTTAGTGTAAGTAACGGCACATGATGTAACTAAAAAATCTGAAATAAAACCATTTTAAAAAAAAAATCAAACCGACTTCAAAAAGTAAAAAATAAAACTTTTGGAGTCGGTGCTAGCTAGCTAAGGAAAAATATATAGTTAATAGAAGTGCAATGTAGAATGCCTTGGCTGGCACCGACTTCAAAAGTTTGATTTTTTACTTTTTGAAGTCGGTTTGATTTTTTTTATAAAATGTTTTTATATTCCATACATTTCTATCCTGTGCTACTTTCATCCACTGTTTTTCTGTGACGGTAATTATATCATCTGCCTATCGTTTTTTTTGGTCTACCAACATTTCTTTTCCCTTGTGGGCCTGACCATTTTGTTGTTTTTAACGTCCATCTATCATCGGTCAGTCTCGATGCATGGCCGACCCATTTCCATTTCAGTTCGCGTGCATGTTCAAGAGCATCTTTTACTTTTGTTTAGTTTTTGTTTTCATGAGAATATCGGGATAAATAGTCTAGTATATGTCCACTACTTAAAGTCATACCAAATTTCATACAAATCCGTTCAGTAGTTGTTGCGTGAAAGAGGAACAAACAAACATACAAACTGACATACTTTCGCATTTATAATATTAGTAGGAGTCACAACAAGTTTTTTCACCATTTGTGTTGCTTTGTTCCAGCGTGACCAACATATTCCTGGTGAACCTATCGGTCGCCGACCTGCTGGTGACGCTGTTCTGCATGCCCGTGCAGATCGCCAAGTCCGTCACCCTCATATGGTACTTCGGTGAGGTGATGTGCAAGGCTGTCAATTTCTTGCAGGGTGAGTTTATTTTTTTATGAACAACGGGGAGACGCCTACCTTTATCATACGTGTGTCGGTTTTTCCTAATACTTACAACTTGGGGGCCTTCAGTTGTAGGCACACTTACAGGTCACCTAACTTTAAACCGACAACTATTCATCATGAATGCGATAGACAGCCCCCTATGTAGGAGATGCCTGGACGCAGAGAAAACAGCCGCCCACGTGATCCTGGAGAGCGTGGGTTTGGCCGCACAACGGGCAGAAATCCTCAAAGACGTGAGGTCGCTCCTAGAAGCCTGTGAACGCCCCAGGAGGCTTCTGCGCTTCTGGAAGGAGCTGGGATGGCTTGACTAGCCATACCGATGCTATGTTCACGCATAACGGACCAAATGGGAGTCTAAATGCGGAGAAAAGAGCCCATCACCAATACCAATACCAATTGGGGGCCTTCAGGTCACGAGTGAGTAGGTATCTTCTAGGGAAGCGCGTTTCATCCTAGATCGCATTATTGCTTACCATCAAGCGAGATAGCGGTCAAGCGCTGATCTATGATTCCTGCAATAAAAAAAAAACTGATGTTAAAAGGAGCCCGTGACGCAGTGGTTCGCGCGCTTGGCCTGCGATTGTTGAGATTAAGCAACTTTCACAATGGTCGGTCACGGGATGGGTGATCAAAAATTTACTATCTCGATTGCCCCGTGCTTCGGAAAGCACATTAATCCGTTGGTCCCGGCTGCATTAGAAGTCGTCAAAACCTACCAATCCGCATTGGGCCCGCGTGGTAGATCATGACCTATTCTCTTTATCCATCCATAAGGAAGGCCAGTGCTCTAGCAGTGGGGACTTTGAAATAGTTGATGACAATATTTAGAAATGATAACGCTGAAGGTGGAAGCGTGCTTCTCCCGGAATCCTCAACCACGGAAACGATACCTCGTCGTAGAACGACGCGGTGTCCTATCGTATTTACGAGTATGCATTAGTGCCCATACCCTCGCAGACTTGTATTTACGAGTATTTACGATTCTGCATTGTTTGAGGTGACCCACATCGCAAATGCAACTTTACAACCGCGTGTCAACAATATCGAGCCGCTGAATCGCCACAATCAGTGCCGTGTGCTATGCCCCATAATCTTTTTATGCAGTCTGCTTGCCCACTAAGAGCACCGAATCGTTCACCAAAATACGCTTCGCCGGTATTCCGAAATCAGGTTTTGTTCTGCGAAAAAATCCTTTGCCTATGGGCGTCACGCAGAAAAAACTGTTCATCGATGGGTGGTTTATAGTAAAAATCCTGTGGGCAGGCGCTGTGCGAATATTTTGTCGCCAAATAAAAAACATTCAGAATTTGAAGAGCAGCCCACGTACAATCAAAAATCCTTCACAAAATCTGTTTCCAATTTAAAAAGCTTATCGCTATATTGTCTCGATTTTACTATAAAACCCAATAATGTAGAAAAGCCTCGGCTGCTTAAAGAAATTGGCAATTTGTCTTTCTCATATTTGATCAAATTTGATTAAATTTTATTCGACGTAATTTAATTTAAGAGCCATGTAACATCTCGACTGTAATTTTGTGAGTTCTTGATCTCAGAAACTAAAATATATTACAATAAAACTGTTGACTTATTGAATAGTGCAGAATAGCTATGGGCATAGTTCGTAGCGGCCTCGTTTTTTGTAAATTTTGGGTAACTTTTTTAATAAACCCAAAATTGCAGAGAAAGATTTACATAAAATGCGCGAAGGTACTTTTTTGAGCACCTGGATTGAACTATTGTTCTAAACAAACGAAATATAAAAAATAGAATGATATCTCTTAAATAGTCGTATAGTCCGTAGCGGCCTCGGAATTTAGAAATATCATTGATTAAATATAGAAAAAAAACCGAAAATCGCTTTAAGTTATCTGTGAATTTTCCCTGTCTACGATAATACTACCTATTGAGCAAAATTAGTACCAGAATAATTGTTACATCATGAGGAATAAAGATTTAATCGTTTTTATGCATGTATTTATTAAAATAAAAAACTTTTCTGGATATTAAACGCGCTATATTTCACGAACTAAGATCTAATTGTCCGTATTTTTTGTTTTTTTAGTTGTTTTTTTTATTTTACCGACGTTGCGGCACCTTTTCAGCTGCCGTGGTCACGATATGACTGCCTACTTTTAAGTCTACCCTCGAAAAGTTAATTTATTTTTTCATTTACTTTGGCAACAATTATTATTGATTTAATATTTTGATTTGTTTATTATTTTAAATATATTTATTAACAAAAGAGTAAACTAATGATTCTACTGGCAGTTCACAAATTGAATTAATTTTTATCCTATTTTAATAAAAACGATAAATGTAACTGCAAAATTACTACAAAATGCGCCGCACCGGCCGGTCGTCTGAACTCAGTACTGACACGCAGAGTGCAGATTTGTAACAGGACTCTTAACGAACTATGTCTGCCTCCTTTCATGTTGTAATACAAAGAGCTACAATAATTACACTGATAAATAAATAATAAATAAATATTTCCATACAATCACACCAATTATCTAGCCCACGTTAAGTATCATGAAGAACTTGTGTTATGTATACTAGATAACGGATAAACATACTTATATACTTTTTTTTTGTAAATACATACATAATAATAAGTACATATTAAACACCCAGTTCAAGACAAATAGAAATGTTCATGCACACAAATATTTGCCTTGTCCGGGGATCGAACCCGGGATCTCTGGCGCAAAAGGTGGGGTTAGTACCACTGCGCCACACAGGATGGTTTAGAAGTTGTTCTAAAGCTTATTACAAATACAGCTGTAACCATAAGGATTTATAGTTGCACTAGCTTCCCCCCGCGGTCACACCCGCGTGGTTCCCGTTCCCGTGGGAATATCGGGATAAAAAATTGCTTATGTTACTCTCCGTCCTTTAACAAACTCTATGCCAAAAATCAAGCCGATTGGTTGTTAGGGCGTTAAGGAAGAAGTGACCTGTGGCAGTGAGAAGGCAAGCAGTGAGGGGTTTAGCTGGTAGTGCCCCCCCCCCCACCCCGTCCCCCGGTCTATCTTCTGAGACTGACTGGGGGGTCGCAAGGTGGGCGTCCCGTTCGCAGGCGGGTAGGCAGAAGGAGGCAGCGCTATGCGCACCTCATTCCGCTGTAGTGGGATCAGATGGAAGGAGGTGGGTGATCCCCACCGTCTGGAGAGATGGCCACACTTGCTCGGCCATCTCTCCGCCGCGATGAGGCCTGGGTAGCTGGGCCGGCCACCAGTCATAGGGGTGAGTACCACAAGGGTCCCCCAGGACGTATGGCGGCGAGAGGGTAAGTAAAAAAAAATAAAAAGTGGGCGTCCCGCCCCAGTCCCGACCTGCCATCCGGCCTTTGGCCCAGTGGAGGATCGGGAGTGGGTGAGGCCTACCCCGAAACCCCGCCGAGCCTATGAGGCACGACGGGGTAACGGGGGTGGCGAGAGATAGTGTGCTTGTTCCTAGGTCTTTACCAGGACGGATATGCTAGTCGACCCCAGCATATCCTCAAGGCAGGAATCTGCAAAGACTGGATTCCCCACAATCAAATAAAAAAAGGGGCGTGAAGGAAGGACAAATAAACAGACTTTCGCATCCTCCTCCTCTTGACAGAGTGGTCGTGGTTAATGATGATGCATTTCTTTGGATAACGCAGCCTTCGCGATGCACCTCCATTTCTCGCGGTCTTCTGCATTGCGGGACCACTTAACTATGGAGGTTTGTGTTGCAGCTTTTATAGAGTCTGTCCAACGTGTAGGTGATCGACCACGCGACCGACTTTCGCATAGTTAGGATTAAAATATAGTTCAATTTCTATTTTTACCCGACTCCAAAGGAAAGGTAATGTTTTTAGGGCGAATCTTGTTAGCTAAACTTGGTTACCAAGATTTTTAACACGAAAAATATTTCTTTGTATTAGTCAGTTCTTGCTGAGTCAAGCTAGCAGCTCAGTAAACAATTTGCCTCACAACCCCTTTGTATTGGAGGTAATTGCCTTGAAACTTCACTAAGACAGAATGGGGGTAAACAAACGAGCGATTACTGTAAAAGTTCAGCCTGTAAGAACAGGGGTCTAATTGTCTAATTTTAAAATCTATCGCAATCCCTTTCAATTCGTCATTTGGAAGATATTCACATACTTCAAGCCCTCACTATTTGACATTTGATAGGGATTGTGATCGGGAAGCGTTTTCAAAGGTATTGCATGAACGAAATTGAACTGTCTAAGGAAAGTGACAGCCGGAAATATCTTTCAAATGTATGGAGAAGTGTCAAATGCAGTGTCATTGAAAACCTCATTCGTTCCGAATTTGTTTCCGGGTTGCGATTATAAGTTACAGAATTCCATAAATCTCTATCACAATCACAATACCTTTGAAAGGGATTGTGATAGATTTTGAAATTAGACAATTAGGGGGCTGTTTTTACTAATAATCGGATTGGTAATCCAAGCTGGTAATGCTGATATTTTAAATTGGAAACTAACTGTTTAATATATTTCAATTTATCTGTGACTAGGGCGGTTCCAACCCGATACTCGGGTTCATCGATCGACGAAAAATTCCAAATTATGCGAAAATTATGCACTTTTTAATTGCAGTTTGTGATCATCACGTTTAAAATTTTGTATATTTTATAGTTTTCGGAACAAATAGACTCGAGTACCTTTAATTTGATACCTTACTCGGCCGCGTACTACGCGCCAAAGTCCCTATCGAGTCGTCACAAATTTTGCGAACCTGAATTATTATCTGTGATTATCTGTTATTGATGCCCTTATGGCGGCGCTTGACAGAGTGATCGTATTCGATCACGCTTGTTAAGCAACGTTCGGTCCGGCCGGGTGACGGATGAGTGACCGTAAAATGGCATTACAATGAACGCTTCCGTGCTTCGGGGACGCGTTAAACTGTCGGCCCGGCTTTTAACAATCTTTATGCCAAGTCAGAGGCCTTACAGGCGGCTTGATATACTCTGAAACCAGAAGTGGCCACTAATCCTCATACGATAAGAGAAGAGAAGATTTATTTGATTTTATTTATGTGTCTCAATCTATCTATCTCGTATGTTACCTGTATGCCGAAACCACTGGACCAACTTAGATTAATTTTGGCACAATGATAATGATAGATAAGATATTTCTTCAGAAAATTTGAATAAATGTCACTTAAGGAGCATGATCCATTTTCCGACAATTCAACATGCGTGGAGCCTAAATTCCCGTGGACAAAATCATAAGAAACACAGAACACAGGAAGTCTTATGGTAAATTTTAAATAGAAAAATATTGGAAAAAATTAACTCGGCCACAAGTGAATTCTCAGGCTGGAATCGAACCAGCGACCTTTGGAAATCCGGTCCAATGCTCTAACCGCTGAGCTACCGAGACTTGCGAACCACCGTCGAAATTCTCCAATACTTTTATATTTTTAATACGCTGTAGGCCAGCGTTGTTACATCAATGCTAGGAAATATCCTTGCATTCGAAAGAAACATCTTTTCAGGTGTTTAACGATCGATTAAGATGCAACTGCCAATAATTTATGATTTTGTAATTTTTGCATTTTTCAATGCTATTTTTATACTTATGGTAAATTTTAAATAGAAAAATATTGGAAAAAATTAACTCGACCACAAGTGAATTCTCAGGCTGGAATCGAACCAGCGACCTTTGGAAATCCGGTCCAATGCTCTAACCGCTGAGCTACCGAGACTTGCGAACCACCGTCGAAATTCTCCAATACTTTTATATTTTTAATACGATGTAGGCCAGCGTTGTTACATCAATGCTAGGAAATATCCTTGCATTCGAAAGAAACATCTTTTCAGGTGTTTAACGATCGATTAAGATGAAACTGCCAATAATTTATGATTTTGTAATTTTTGCATTTTTCAATGCTATTTTATACTTATGGTAAATTTTAAATAGAAAAATATTGGAAAAAATTAACTCGGCCACAAGTGAATTCTCAGGCTGGAATCGAACCAACGACCTTTGGAAATCCGGTCCAATGCTCTAACCGCTTAGCTACCGAGACTTGCGAACCACCGTCGAAATTCTCCAATACTTTTATATTTTTAATACGCTGTAGGCCAGCGTTGTTACATCAATGCTAGGAAATATCCTTGCATTCGAAAGAAACATCTTTTCAGGTGTTTAACGATCGATTAAGATGCAACTGCCAATAATTTATGATTTTGTAATTTTTGCATTTATCAATGCTATTTTTATACTTATGGTAAATTTTAAATAGAATATATTTTTCTATTTAAAATTTACCATAAGTATAAAAATAGCATTGAAAAATGCAAAAATTACAAAATCATAAAAAAAAAAAAAAAAAAACAGGAAGTCTTTTCAAAAGAAGCTAGTATTATAGACAAAAAGCATTCAAAACTTTTCGAAGGTAGACTTACAAGTAACTAATCACCCCTGGGCCTGTGCCCTGAAAGGTAAAGAAACGTTAGGAAATCCGATAAAACACCTAATTTTAAACATGAAAGCAGAAGTGTGTGTTTTGGTGGGAATCGAACCCGTGACCCCTGGCTCAGAAGGCATGATCAGAACTACTAACTACATCGGTGTGGTTATCAGGGATACTTAGATCAATATGTTAGTCAATTTGTCTTTGTCTTTCGCTTCAGGATGCCAATCAATTAGCTTAGTGCTTACATACATTAGTCCATTTCCATTTATTTCCATGATGTATGTAGGTTTTACGTGCCGCAGTGTGACTCTGTTGGCCGGATTTCTGGGCAATGAAAACTTTATTTGTATAGCAAGAATTTCCACTTAGGACTATGCCATGTCTTATTATTGAGCAAACATGACCATAGTATGCTTGGAGATCAGTTTCCTTATTTACCGTCTTACCCAATCTCCATAAAACGTAAGGATATCCTTACGTTCTATGGAGATTGGGACTCATATCAGTTAACTTTATTCTGGAGTTTATTTATGTGGTTTTCCTATGTGCACTTATCACCTAACGTTATGCCAAGAAAAGTAACTTCATTTGCCCCTGTCAGTTTTCGGTTTTCATAGATTACTGTGATATCTTTTTAGAACCATTCTTGTTTATGAATTGACTGTATTTCGTATTTCAAATTGTTTGTTTTAAACAGTGTATTATTGAAACTACAGTTTTACTGATTTCATTGTTGTAGTTTTCAACTGATTCACTGTATGGTATAACCACAGATACACGGATCACTGGTGATATCTGAAAGGTCATTTATCTATAGTAGGAAGAGCAATGATCCAAGTATCCTTCCTTGAGGAACGCCATAGTTATTAACTTTAACATTCGATCTGTTTGCGTTCATAATATGTTGCTTGTCATAACCCAATATTTCAACATACTGTTTAATCTTTTTGAATGCTACTCCTCTGATTCCACAAATTTCGCATTTGTGTAGATCATAGTGGATCATGGGAAACAAAGTCAAAAGCTTTGCTCATGTCGAAGAATGTTGCCGTCAACGGTATGCGCTTATCCATATATTCCGTTATTTTATTAATTAGTAAGAAAGCAGGTAAAGCGGTCGATATACCCCTTTCGAAACCTTTTTGCTGATTCTGTATTAGGCTATGCTTTTTGATAAAAGATGTTAACCTTACTAGCATTGCTTTCTTCTAATATTTTGGCCCAAATTGTTGAAAGAGATGTCTAGGCCTTCATTATGTCACAGTTTTTTAGTATTGGTTTGACGACTGCAATTTTTAAGCTGTCTGGAAAAAATCCCGAGCTGAATCAATTATTTATCAGCTCACATAACACAGGAGCTATTTCTTTAGCTTTTAGCCCATCAAATTACTTAGTGACTGTATATATATTTTTATTTCATATATGTCAGTAGGGTATAAATAAATGCTGGATTTGTTAGATTTAATATATTCATGGTTTATTTGTCAATTGAATTATTATTTGCGCATGTCAGGTTCATAAAATATTCATTGATGTAATTAGCAATGTCACGTGGGTCTTTCAATTCTTTGTTTCGGTCGTCTGTCAATACATCTATTAACATTATACCGACTAATCTGCATAAGGTCACGGCCCATTCCACTTATCCATCCATAAGGAAGTCCTGTGCCCAATAAGTAGGATTTTTTTTTTCTTTTTACACTTACGCCAATTGACCTAGTGCCAAAGTAAGCACTGTTAGGCTTGTGCTAAGGGATACTAGGGTAACGATATAAATTATACATATTTATGTACTTATTTGTAGAAAAATAATATATAAACGTCCATGACTCAGGTACAAATGCTCGTATTCATGATTCAAACATTTGCCAGTACCGTGATTCAAACCCAGGATCTTAAAGTCGTCGGAGGTCGTCAAAAAATGTACATGAGGATCATGTTTATTATCATAAAGGAACACTTTTGACCTAACGACATAAGAGAGATTCAATCACGATCGCTTTTAATAAAAATAAAAAATATCTGTCTGTGCTGTGATATTTTAAAATTTGCCGAAGAAATGTCAGATATCATAAAGGGGTTTGAACCTATAATTTTTTATGGCGTCACACGATAATACAAATGGATATTGAATATATAAATAGATAGGGAATATAAAGCCGTTCTTCTTATCAGTTAAAAGTTGTCCTAAATGGCTGGTAGGAAAAAAAATTGGACGATTCGAAAGCACTTATCTATAAGTCTATTTGAATAAAAATCTTTGACTTTGACTTTGACTTTGAAAGATGAACAAAAAATGTCATGCATCATAATGCGGTAAAGTGTCAGGTTAGTGAGATAATTGGAGTTAAAAGATACTTACACCCATAATTATTAACCATAGTCGTTCCTCCAAAACTTACTCGTCCTCGACTTAACGAAACCTCATTGAAAACCTCTTCGAAATACTCCTCGAAATCGGTATTCTAAGTCATAACTCCGTAAGGACCTGGAAGAGCCAAAGAGTACGTAGCCACTCTGTGTTAGGCCTAGCGCACACTACCATTTTTACCCACGACGAGGTTGAGTGGAGTGTAAAAAGTTTTGGAGGAACGACTTAGAATATGGGGGCATTATTCATTATTTATTCGGTATTATTCATTTGTAACTAATTAATCTGGCTAACCTAACACTTTAGTGCAGTATATCATGTGTTCCCTGTTTCGAAATGGCGTCGTATTATCAAGCGACGCAATTTGGAAAAAAAGTGAAATGGCGGACCGGCCGTGACCACGCCAGCTTCCTTTTGAAAAGTTTTAATCCCAAGATCAGGATTCTCTTATTTGTAGTAGTCCAATAAAACTGAGTAACTATCTGGAACGACCGGTTGAAGAAAAGATGAGAATATGGGAAAAGGTATCAATATATTTGATTGCCTACAGTAATGGGAACATTCAACAATTTCAAAGTGAGTACCTATATAGGCAGGTAGTAAATCTTCAAGACTTATTCAAACTAGTTCCTTCGAGTGGAATTAAGCATACTGTATCCAATATCTCATACATTTGGAATGTAATAGTATGCATTTTTTCATCGCGATTTGCAAAAAAAGGTTTTCATTTTATTATGAGGACGTCCTTAGTCATAGTTACAGAATGTTGTGTTCTGTTTAGTGTTCTAGTGTTGGAATATGAATACCTACTTAATGTTTACTTTTTTGTAGTTAATTACCACGTTACGTTCTGAGTTCTGGTTCTCTTGAAAATTGAAGTTAACAGGTGTCTTTATTGTTATTGTTCTCTTCTCCTGAAAGAGGGACAATCGCGAAAAAAAACAGTGGGATTGTTATTGAACTACAACTTCCACGGGTTTTTTTCTTACTTTTAAGTTGGATTTTTCATTAAAACACTTGATTTCGCTAAAGCTAAACATCAGTCAAAATAAAGTAGCGTTGCTTGAAGTTTTGGAAGCTTTGATTCTCTTTGTGGTGTAAGTGTATGTACAGTCGGCGAATTTTCCGGTTGAATAGTAGAGTTTTTTTTACTGAGCTTTATTTGAAAAAGTAAAAGATACATAGAAAACGTTTAAATTACAAATAATAGATCATTAAGAGGTATTCAATTTGAATAATAAATTATTTATATAACTTTAGTACTTTGCGAGAAAACCTTTCCCAAAAAAACTCTACTGGTCAACCGGGAAGCTCCCCGATTGTACGTATGCATTATACAAAACGAAATTAAAAAAAAATTAAAACCCACTCCGGATGTAAAAACGTCATATAACTTTTTCCAAAAACTAAAAATAAAAACAAAATTAAAAAAAAAAACAAAGTCCCACGCCGGATGTAAAAACGTTACATAAAAAAAAATTGAACATGACTGTTGAAATTAGTAAGTCTTTTGAAAAAGAAAGATGTTATTTATGAATGGGTAGATAAAATATGTATGGTACTTACACTAAATCAGTTTTAGTCGGGGAATTTTCGTAAAAAATATTTTTCTATTTCAAAAGACTAATTTCAATAGTCATGTTCTTATTTGAATTTTTTTTTATATGACGTTTTTACAAACGGCGTTTTTTTTTTTTTGGAAATAGTTATATGACGTTTTTACATCCGGAGTGGGTTTTTTTTTTTTTAATTTTGTTTTTTTTGGACACTTCAAATGCCAACTTATCTAGGTGGCTGTTGCCTCCTTGGTGGCCTACCATTAAAAAACATGTCTAAGAACCTGCTCTGAACCAATTAAACCTTTTGAATGCAAAAAACCGCACCAAAATCGGTTTAGTTCGTTTTTGAGAACTATTCAAATACCGACTTATCTGGTTGCTGCTGCGCCCCCTGGCGGTTTACCACCATGAAACATGTTTAAGAACCTGCTCTGAAATGAAATTCAACCGTTTGAATGCAAAAAAACTGCAATGTTATCGGTTTAGTAGTTTTTGAGAACTCTTAAAATGCCAGCTTATCTGATTGCTGCTACGCCCCCTGGTGGTCTACCATCGTAAAACATGTCTAAGAACCTGCTCTGAAATGAAATCTTTTGAATGCAAAAAACCGCATCGCAATCGGCCCGGTCGTTTCCGAGGAAAATGCTAACAGACATTCATACAAACAAACAAACAAACAACCTCTAACCCCAAACGCATATACCGCCTTCGTTTCGTTCCGTCGGTCGTGGGTAAAAATTAGATGTGATAAGTAAGAATTTTCAAAGCCTATCATAGGTATTAAAAATAGAACTATGCAGATATTTAGGACGAGTGATATGAAATATTTTTTATCAACCCTTTGTAGAAATGTCGTTTCAACAAAGCTTATAGTCCGGGCGGGCACTGCACGATTACCCACGTCCTAAGGTTACGGAACAATGCCACCTTCCACGAAAAGTAGACCTTAAATAGGTATGAATGATCTTGGTCTGCCGGGGCTCAGTCTAGAGGAACCGTGGCAGCGAGGAGCTGTACGACCCAATTTGACCATACTTTTACCTCATTAGGTTAGAATCCATTTATAGAGTCTAAAAGTTAGGTCTGCCGAGCGTAGCCTTGGAGGGTTCGGCAGTCCAACCATTTTTAGTGTGCCCATCAAGGGGGTACTTTTACGTCATCAGGTTACTAAATGAAACCAAGTTCTTATAGTAGCTGAAATGATGCCCTTTCATTATTTATTGGCCTTCCAGTTAAAAACCTGGCACTTTTTGCAGTCCAACCAAATTAATAAAATCGGACTTTATGTAATTTTTCTATGAAGTTTCGGAATATTTCGGTATGTAGACGATATTATACTAATTGTTTACTTGATTAAATCATGATTTATATTTATTTCTACATTCCGAAGTATACAATACATACTTAAAAGTATCAGGCTGAGCCCCGGCCGACCAAGATCGTTTTTACCTATTTTAAGTCTACTTTTCAGATGGGTCAAAGGATGAATCAGGCATAGGTGCTGCATTTCTAGATGTTCAATTAAAAGAAAATATGAAGTTCTCCATCAATAATAATTGTATCTCTATAATGCAAGCTGAATTATTAGCTCTAGTTGAGGCTCTCATACATAATGTCCATATCTAATGGCAACAACAAAAAGTTTGTCGTTTTGACCGACTCTAAAAGCGCATTATAGCATATTATAAAATGTACTTTTTCTGACAGAGAAATCCCATTGGCTTATACTATACTTGATTGCATTCACAAATTAAATCAAAATAATGTTACGGTTGTCCTACAGTGGGTGCCTTTCCACATTGGTCTCATAGGCAATGACATAGTAGATAAACTGGCCAGGAAGGCTGTGGTGGATAGGGATGACGTTAACTGCCAGCCACACTTTACCAACCTGATGTTCATTGTTAAAGAACATTGCCGTAAATTGTGGTCTGAATATTTTAATGAAAGATCTTTGACAAAGGGCATCTGGTATAGGACTATCCAGCCCCATCTACCTCAGCACCCTTCGTTCGAGCTGGGTCGTGTGGGAAGACACAGTGTTGTAATGGGTCTCAGGTTGCGTTCTGGACACATTCGGCTGTTCCATAAAGGACATGGCGAATCACTGAATAAATTCGGCTTCTTAATGAAGAAAATGAGCTCTGCCAATTGTAATGAATGCGATATATTTGAAGATGTCTCCCATATTCTTGTGGAGTGTGTCCGGAACGATGCGGTGAGATTGGATTAAAAAATAAATCCTCATGAAATTGAGTGGTGTGGTGCCTCCTTCGAAAGGGGAGAGGATAAATAGCATTTTATCCTCTCCCCTTTCGAAGGAGGCTAAAATACGACGTTGTGCATACAGGCCTACATCGTAGAGCTTCTATTTAAATAAGTGTTTTGATACTTGTTTCTTCTACAGGGTTGACATGTTCAGTGTTGAACAAACCCCTTATTATATAAATGGAAACAAATAAATATTTCTACTTTTCGTGGGAGGTGTTAGTTTTCCGTAACCTTATGACGTATGTAGTCTTACAGTGCCCGCCTGGACTATTATGCATTGATGTGAATGTGAAGAATATATTTTTCATTTAAAATTATGAGTAAAATTTTAAAAGGTAGCAGCGGAATATGAAAAGTTATGTAATGGCTTTTGGAATACTTTTTGATTAATGATAGTGACAAGCAGATTTTCGTTTCGGATTATAACATTTAGGTCACAATTGAATATGATTTTAGCGAATAATTTTAACCTAGACCGTTATGACCGAATTTTGAAATTACATCCTTTTTTTTCATTTTCAATAACATTTAAGAAGATAATATTTTAGTAGAAAAACAATACAAAAATCCAATCGTCTCATCGGTTGCTCAGACGGGACTCGAACCGACCTTTGGAGGTCTAGCCCAATGCTACGTTTGAAAGATAATAGAAGATTGTTATTCTTTTACATATCCCAACCTAACCCAAGCTTTTGTTGGAAAGAAAAAAAAACTAAGTTACATTTTACTTCTTTGTTGGTATAAAAAGATGAATTTGCAAAATCTTAAAATTCAGTAAACGTTAACTGTTTAAAAGTTACAAACGTCAAGGGGGGCTTTTGCGTTTTCAGTTTCCGTGCTCATAGAGGGACATTGACTGCGCAATAGGACCCAAGCTTGGTGGCGCAGTGGTTCACTCGCACGGTCCATTACGGGATGGGTGACCAACATTTAATAAAGGAAGCGCCTCTGTGCTTCAATAGGCACGTTAGGCCGTTGGTCCCGACTGTATTGACAGTCGCTTAAACCCACCAATCCGCATTGAGTCCGTCCATCCGTGTGGTGGCCCGTGGCCCATTCTTCTAATCCATTCATTAGGAAGGCCAGTAAACCAGCAGTAGTGGGGAGATTAAATCGGCCAATGAAGATGATGATCTGTACATCATATGTTTTGGCGCGCACTGTTCATTTAAATAAAACAACTTTTACGGATATCAAACGCGCTATATTTCCACGAACTAATTTATAATTGTCCGTATTTTTAGTTTTTTTTTTGTGTTGTCAAAACGTCGGGAAAATCAAAAAAAACCCTAAAAAAAAAACTATAAATACGGACAATTACAACTTAGTTCGTGGAAATATAGCGCGTTTGATATCCGTAAAAGTTGTTTTATTTCAATGATGATCTGTGTTAAAAATTACACAGTCGGCGCTATTATTACTAGTGGTTCTGTGAGACTTGCTGACAGTAGAGCTCACTTGCTTTATTATAATGAAAATACAAGTACATGTATAAACGTGTCCCGCCTGCATTACTCCACAAAATGTGAAGGGCTTGTGGAGTACATCATCCTGAGGGTCGAGCGGTTGGAGTCCCGCCACAGTGTGAACTTTAACTCATTTGTGTTGAGGGTACCGACTGAACATCTGTCGACCTTCATGAAGGAACATTTTTAGCCGAAGGCAGCAGGCCTACCGCCATCTTTTAGAAACCGTCATGTCGTAAGAACGTTTTGTTTTCCTTTTGTTTCAATACTGTTTAAATTACTTTATTTGACATAAGACGTCGTAGTAGGTTTGATTGATAAAAATCTTGTTTGAGTGAATGATTGAGCGATGACGCCACAAAACTTCCGTCAAAAGACATGCTTGTTTTAAGAGGTTCGCGGTACGATATGACATATAACAACATTGCGCCGATACAAACTGACATTAAACAATAATGCGTTAAGAGATGGCGGTAGGCCCCCTGTTCCGGCGGTTTCGGGGTCGGCTATTGGACAAATCAATGCGCGAAACATCGCCACAGTCTTTACGTGTAAAATAATTAAGTTAATTTTGATATTTTATATTTTATGTATGTCTCGTTTTAAGGTATATGTCTATGGGCCATTGTAGCCTGATTACAAATAAATAAAATAATAAAAATAAAGCAAAAGAGGGGTATAAGTTTTAGCAATTGCTCGGTCAATTAAGAAATAAAGAAATATGAACTAATATTTTAAGCTTTTCGTAGATATCTTGTGGCCGTAAGGTCATAGACCTATGTCAAGATAGACGATAAGAGCGTTTCAAACTGTATGAGAACCTAGCGTGTCGAATTTTTCGTACCTACGATGACGTCACGAGCGAGATTTAGTGATTTGGAAATGTTATTGACGAGGTCTTGGAAGAAAGCACTGCACAATTAACCATTTTTTATATCTAATTCTCGTACAAACTATACGAGAATCGTTTCATACTAAGATCCATGAAATTATACAATTTGAAGTATTGTCATATCGACATTTTCTGCCCTAAACCTAAAAAATACAAAATGTTGTTACTTTCTCAATAGTCTGTAAATTGTTATTTCCTTTGTATCACTGGATTGTTTGAATGTGTTCATAACTACCTGTTGTTTTTACTAGATTCAACTTTATTCAACTTAAGACCCCGTTTTTTATAATCTATTTGTGGAAACTGTATTGGCAAATGTGTTATTTATTTGTGAAACCTACATGTGTTGTAAAATTGCTGTTTGTTTCCTAATAAACTAAATAAAATAAAATAAAATTTCCATTCCTAGCGATGCGCGTTTTTGGCCAATGGTCTCAAGCGGACTGACTTAGGTCGTAAAACTTTGACCGTGGATCAAACTTTTGACACGCAAGGTAGATAAACTTCTACCGTCTATCTCGATATAGGTCTGTGGTTAAGGTATTATTTCACATTGCAGAAAGGTAGAATAACTGCCAGTTTTGTGTATCAATGGATATAAGTCGTCAATGGATTCGATTAACCCTGTACCAAGAAGCTTCGCCATGTCCTTTATCGAATAGAATAAAATATAATGGAAACTAACATAATATCAAGATTATACCGAATTTCTATTAGAAAATATGTAATACTATTGGCCTTTTTATTTTGTTGACGTAATCTAAAGACCGTTTTAGGGTTCCTTGCTTTGAATTAACGTATTATTCATTGAAATAATATTCATATTGAATGTCCATATTATCTGAAACTGTCAAGATTTCATTTCTCACTTTGAAATTAATACAAAAATTTAGTACAATAGCAGTGAAAGTCAAAAAATAGACAAAGCGTTTTTTGAAGACAGATGCGACCCAATAGAAAAAACTAAATTGATAAACAATTGTCAAGAGGATTTCATTTTATTACATTGTTTATTTTACATATGATATATTATTGTAGAGGAAAGGATAAAAGAGCGAATAATTCTGAAACCGCAATTTTGTAGATATATCACAAAAAAATACACTGATAAAAAAAAGTTTGTGATGAAACACCGTCAAAATGTTGAACATTCTAGCTTTTGAAAGGTACCAAATTAAAAAAATATCGGTCTAGATTTACTATAATAATCCCTCTACGAAAACAGGTATTTTGTATTGATCGCTTGTATGAATCGATTTTTTTGTGTGTAGTACGGAACCCACAGCGTCCAACAATAGTCGCTCTTGTATGATTCATCTTCTTTTACAAAGTAATGGCGATGGCGATTGTCGATTGTTATGCCTTTGGGAAATTCCTTCATGCGTTATCTTTCAAAATGTATGTTAGATTTCATTTATTACCAGAAAATGTTTACCTATAAAGCTTGCTGCTAAAATACAGATTTTTGCTATAGTATCAAAATTGAATCTTTTTTTTTTATGAACGACGACGGGGAGATTCTCAGCCTTCATCATACCTGATGTTAAGTATTGATAACGCTGAAGATGGAAGCGAGCCTCTCCCGGAATCCTCAATCACTGAGGAATTGGCTATCGTATCTCTAACTGCCGTAACACAACACAAAACATTGTTGTTATGGCTTCAGACTTAGATAAGACGGTGGTAGCTAGCCAGGCGGACTTACAACAAGTCCTACCCGGCCGCTGGGAATCGAACCCGGGAACCCTGGGTCTGATACCAGTGGTTGTACCACTAGACCACAGAGGCGGTTAAAATTCTCTTTCATCTCTTGAAAAAAATCTCTTTCATACAAAATATTACGTAGGGAGTGGCAATCATTGAATGAGATTGTTATTTTTCTATAAAAATAGTTGTTGATTTTGACAAGCCTTGTATAAATGAAATATTATTTATATATATAGGGTGTCACAAAAATACCCGTATAGCCGAAAGAGGGTTAAATGGTGCCTTATCACAAGTCCATTTACAATATTTGAGAACCATATTATCACTGTATGACTTACCGCCAAAAAAAATAAAACCAAATTTTTTTATTGATATGCAAACCCTATTGAATAATCTATGCTAAATCCTCTCTGTTACATAATCTATGCTAACCCCGGTTCCCTGACATGACAGCTTACTAGGGTTGACAATATTTTTGCCTTTGATAATTTATTATATTTTTGACGGGGTATTATGTAACACCGTGTATAAAAAGCTTCATCGTATGGGCTTTGTATAAACAAATGAATTAAAAGAGAATTCTTTCATATTTCAATTTTACTATCTGTAATGTTTATATTGTGTATAAGCCAAAGAACACAATTAACGCCAATCATCTATGACTGAAGGCTTTTTCACTTTATATCGTCATCAAACTCATTTAATACGTAAGATCTGTAAATATTAATGATGGTTGTAAAACGTTCTTATCTCGTAGCATTAAGGTTTATTAATGCTTCAGATACGTTTTATTGTAAGTAAGAGTAATAACATTTTATTAAGTAGGTGCGCACAAGTATGACATTCCAGTAGCTATAAAATAGCATGTACAGGCAAACGCTTATAAAGTTTAACGGTCGTATTTAAAAAATCGTATTTATTACCATCGTAATAATTGCACAGTCGAAGTCAGCAGCTAGATATAAACTTACCTGTCGACCAAGGTCCTTATTCCGTATGACCACTTTGCAATTCCTTGCTTCGAAACCACGCCACTATCGTACGTGGTTACGACATTTTCACAATTAGTATTCTCTATTACACTTGAATGAAACCGTGTGATATGAACGTGACTTGCGCGTGGTTTGGAAATTCTACGTTTGAGAAACGCGTGGAATCAACGTGGAATCGTTGTGACTGTGAAGAAATTGATGGTTTATGTGCTAAAAAATATTTGAATAAATCTATAAATTTGTCAATATTGTATCGAATTAAACCACATGTTACCTACTATAAAACTGTTTTATTATTAACTTATAAGTAAGTATTTTTTGCACGCAACCACCAACGATCATTCTTGATCTACACTTATGAATGAACTTGTGGATCACATTTATAAACAAATTGATTTCAATGAAGTAATATATTTTAGTTTTATATCGTTCTCAAATCTGGAACAAATGCATAAGACAAATATTAGGGGTTATGTAAGTAAATTCGATATTATAAGTAAGTAGTAATATTTTTGGTAGTAACAAACGATTAGGTACTTACAATAACAAGTTGCTTCAAATAAAATACGCTTTAGTAAAATTCTTCAAACAAAAATTAAAGTTACTTTATTAATGTTTTTTAAAGTGTAAGTATGCATTTCCATCGAAATACTAAGTATTTTTATTTTTTTTGTTGTAATAAACTTGTAATAAACAGATAAAAATAAATCAATAAATTTTCATTGTGCAAATCGATAACAACAAATAAAAATTGGCCAAGTGCGAGTCGGACTCGCACATGAAGGGTTCCGTCTATTAGCAATAAGGCCGCCTATTGTGTGTTCCTCTTTTTGTAATTTTCTCTGTATGATTGTTTTTGTATCGTGTGCAATAAAGTTTCTATTATTATATTAAATACACCTACTCAAAATGCCACTATAACTTTTTGTCTGCAAAAATAACTTTGTTTTTCATAGTGATTGTATGAATGACAAAGTTATATTTGCGGTTTTGGAAAATGTGCTATAGCTCTAAAACTGCTAAATATATTTCGTTCAAACCATTTTCTTTGAAAGTTTTTATAAAGATCTACAACATTTTTTTTTTTAGATTTTTCACTTTATATTTTAAAAGTTAGAGGCGCCCTCTCTAACTTGTAAAATATGAATGGGACACATTTTACCACTTTGAAAGTGTACATCATTCAAACGGTTGACTTTGAGAAAAAATTGTTTTAGGAACCTAATGATATCCCACACGTATAGATTTGATGAAAAAATATATTTTCAGTGTCAGTTCCGTGTATGGGGAGCCCCCCCCCCCCCTAATATATATTTTTTTATTTTTGTGTAAAAACCGTAAAGCGGTTTACAGAGTACATCTACCTACCAAGTTTCAACTGTGTAATCCTCACAGTTTTGGAATAAAGTGGCTGTGACATACATCGGAAAAAAAAGACATGACGAATCTAAAAGGGTTCTGGTTTTGGCAAAATTCTACGGAACCCTAAAAAGGAAAAAGGAACGTTCAAAAACGTTCAAGCGTTTTGCCTTTGCTGCGTGTCTGTTTAAATTATTGTGTAATATATTTTATTGTAATTACTAAAATTGTATTATTATAATATAAATTATTAAATATTATTATAAAAATATCACGGCTAATTGTTAGTAAAATAAAATTTTGCAAGTAATAAGTACAAAATCTACGGATTTTAACCGCCTCTGTGGTCTAGTGGTACAACCTCCGGTATGAGACCCAGGGGTCCCGGGTTCGATTCCCAGCGGGGGACATATTGTATTCGGTTTGGTTGGTGGTAGGACTTGTTGTAAGTCCGCCTGTCTAGCTACCACCATCTTATCTAAATTTGACGCCACAATAACAATGTTTTCAGCATTGTTGTGTTCCGGCAGTTAGAGATAAGATAGCCAGTTCCTCAGTGATTGAGGATTCCGGGAGAGGCTCGCTTCCATATTTTAGCCTTATCAATACTTAACATCAGGCATGATGAAGGCTAAGAGCCTCCCCGTCGTTCATAAAAAAAAAACATTATAGTTTTAAGTTTATTTTTCGAAGGCACTCGTGTCGTGTCTTCATAACGTACCACAGTCTGAAGTCTTGGAGCACTCTGTGGGACTTATAGAATAGAGTTGACCAGATTCCTTACCGTGACACGGTATGGACAAGACACAATATTGACGTGGTTTAAGATTTAAGTGTGGAATCTAAGTGGTCATAGTGAATAAGGGCCCAGGCGATATTCGCGTTCTCTCGATTAGGACAGTTTTAAGTTCAAGTTCAAGCTTACAACGACGCCCACTGATAGCCGTACATGGGTTTTTGCGAGGAATGTAGGCTATCGAGGAGTCCGTGGCGCAGTGGTTCGTTGTGTGATTGTTGAGGGGAAGCAACTTTCACAATGGTCGGTCACGGGATGGGTGACCAGAAATTTACGAGCTCCTCCGTGCTTTGGAAGGCACGTTAAGCCGTTGGTCCTGGCTGCATTTGCAGTCGTTGAAACCCACCAATCCGCATTCTGCCTGCGTGGTGGTTCAGGGCCCATTCTCCTCCATCCATCCATCCATAAGGAAGGTAACCTACGAACTCCGTGGTAGAGTGGTAAGTACAACGGTTTCAAAGTGTCGCCTACTCTGAGGTCCCGGGTTCGAATCCCGGTAGGGGCAGATGTTTGTACGATGAATACGAGCATTTGTACCTGAGTCATGGACGTTTATATGTATTTCAACACATAAATACTTATGTATGTATAATTATATGTATTTATATCTGTTATCCTAGTATTCCATAACACAAGCCTTACAGTGCTTACATTGGGGCTAGGTTAATTGGTGTGAGTGTAAGAAAAAAATATTTATTTAAAATGGTCCAATGCTCTAACCACTGAGCTACGGAACGAGTCCCATCTAAAAATTCACTTGTGGCCGAGTTGACTTTTTCCAATATTTTTCTATTAAAAATTTATCATAAATTCACTGCATGTGTCGCGGACTAAAGCACGGACTGAACGCCATGCCACACGTGCAGGCAATACCGTGCAGTCCGACCAAATCTTCAGCATTTAAATGATTACACAAGCCGCGCTTTCGCTTTCACGACTGCACGGGATACCGTCTAATCGGCTACACGCTCCGTCTTCTTGCGCAAACTTTTTTCAGGTAAGAAGGTGATGCGTGTAGACGGAAAATTATAGGCTTACAACGGAGTGGGAGACCTACTATTACCATGTGAGAAATTGGTTAATCACAAATAACTTGAAAGCATAATATTACCTACAATATTATATTCTTTTACGAAGGCATCCATTAACGCTCTTGAAGACAAGGTCTTAGGATGAATCTCGTTAAATCTCGTGCTTCAACTTCAGTATGATTGTCGGTTACATCAAGTGGCTAATACTTGTATAATAACATGTAAGCTTATATTTAAAAAATGTAGGTCATGTTTAATTAACTATTTTCCACCCTTGTTTCAGGAGTAGCAGTAGCGTCGAGCGTGTTTACGATCACCGCCATGTCGGTAGACCGATACCTGGCCATTACACAGTCCCTGCGACAGCCGTGGATACCGTCGCGGCGCGGCGCGTGCAGTCTGCTGCTGCTGCTGTGGTTCCTGGCGCTGATGATCTTCGCACCGCTGCTGATCGTCACTGCAGTCGAGAGGGAGTTGGTGCCATACGTGGCTAGAACAAGGAATGGATCAGTGAGTTCTTTTATTACATATTTGACGTTTTCATTAAATTAAATCCCTGGATGCTGTCCCGGTAAGGTGCCTGCAGCCTGCTGCTGTGGTACTCCAATGATCTTCGCGCCTCTGCTGATAACTACTGCAGAGGAGCAAGAACCGCTTTCGATGTGATCAGGATGCTGAAAGAATCGGTGAGTTATTTCTTTTACCACAATGACGGTAGACGGGTACCTGGCCATCACACAGTCCCTGGATGCCGTCGCGGCGAGAAGACTGCTGCTGCTGCTGTGATTTCCCACTGCCACTGCTGAACGTTACTGCCGTCGAGAGAAAGCCGGTGCCGTACATGTGCAGAACCAGGAATGGATCGGTATGTACTATGAAAGCTTTTTGGCGTTTTCTGTCAATAAAAGTTTCTGGTTGTCACGGTGAGGCGTATACAGTCTGCTGCTGTTTTGGGATCTGACTCTAATGATCTCTGCTGGAAGCTATTACAGAGAAGTAAGAACCCCTGGATGGCTTGATATGATTGCTGTGGTTTCCTGGCGCTGAAGATCTTTTCGCCTGTGCTGGTAGTTACTGCAGAGGAGCGAGAGCTGTTTCCGTGACTTCTGTTTCTTACCGCTATCTTAGTTGACTGATGCCTAAACTTCACATGGCCTGAGGCAGCTTTTTAGCCAGCTGAGGCAGTAGCTCTCGGCAATGCATTTTACATAAATTGTATTCAAATACGAAACGACTTCGGACTTCACTACACTTCTCGTCGCGCGCCTGTAAGCACATAAAAGGCTCGAGTGCCCTTTACGTGAACTTGCTTTCAGGCTCTTTCTTGAAATATTCCGTTGATTGGTCACATGCTAGCAGAACACTAGAGTCCAGACAATAAGGAATATCTATTGTGTCTCATAATCTGTGGCTGAAAGGTTAAATACTAATAATAAGTTTTAGTTACTTCACATCGTCCGCATAATTGATTTACCAGTTGGCTACAATATTTATTTGTTATGCAAGGCTGGAAAGATTTTGCGGCGAGTTACCTCAATTGAATCCTGAGCGTAGCGAGGGTTTCAAAGGTACAAGACACTAAAAACTTTGCTGCCGAGCGGAACACCATTTTTCACCTCACAACAGCGATTTGTACTTTGTTTCCGCGGACAACTTCCGTTAAAAAAATCTTTTAAAATAAGTTTAAACTAAACATACCTTTTTCTTGTTGTTTTAATATTAAAAATAACTAAAGTCATAAAAAATTTAGTATTATAGTTAATTCAATGTTATTTATAATAGGAATAAATTGTTTTCTATAATAACAATAAAAACGATTCGGTAAATGTTTAGGTGCAATACAATATAAAAACTAACACATTTACAATTAAACATTTATTCGTCACGTTCCGAAATCCAATCATAGGTTGTGAAATCGCACCCACCGTAAATTGAAAATTCTTATAACAAATAGTTTAATTTTATTGTTATTGTTTTTCTGATTCAAGTAACTAAAACAATATAATAAAACCAAAACGGAGTATTATAATTAATTCAACGTTATTTAAAATAAGAATAAATGTAACATAAAAGTCAATAGTGCGATTGGGAACGCAAAATGACGAATTTTTCTTACCACGCTAGGCCGCAAAATTGCGATTTTCCACGCAGAAATCGAATTACAAAACCTCGGTTTCCGAGCGTGTGAAGTGAAAAAATATATTTACCATCCTACTAATATTATAAATGCGAAAAGTTTGTGAGAATATTGGATGTTTAGATGTTTGTATGTTTGTTACTCTTTTACGCTAAAACTACTAAAGATATTTGGATGAAATTTAGCACATAGATAAAAGATAGCCTGGATTAAAACGTTGGCTACTTTTTATCCCGATATTTCCACGGGAACGGGAACCACGCAGGTGAAACCGCGGGCGGCCACTAGTACCATATATATTTTTCACAATGTAAATATTAATCGAAACAACCAATATTAATAGCAGAAAGTAAATATGAGTTCACAGAAATATTCGTGCCTGTTTTACACAATAAAGCATAATAAAAGAAGTCAATTTCGTACAATTAGTTACGTTAACCCTGATGTTACGAGAAAAACTAATTAAAGTTGTGGTAAATATTAAACAAGAAAATATACTAGAAAAAAGCTACTTGTCTCATGTCAGTCTAGCAAGAGCGCCATCAGTCCCGTTTTTCTCGTAACATCTGGGTTAACGTAACTAGTTGTAATAAAAATAGCATTGTAAACTGCAAAATTAAAAAGTTATAAGAAATTAAAGCTATCAATATGAATTATGGTGCTTTTATATACAGCCGACTAGTAATTTTCGCTACTATGCTATGGGGGTCAACTCAACCAACTCAACTGAATGTAATTCATTCAGTCTAGGCTTTACCACATGTGTGATCTAGTAGTAATACCACACGTTTCAGATACAGAGCTCCTGGGTTCGATTCCACGTGGGTTATTGTATTCAGTTTAGTTGGTGGTAAGACTTATTCTTAGTTAGTCACTAACAAGTGAGTTAGTGACTAACTCACTTCTAGGGGTACTAACCCCACCTTCTGCGCCAGAGGTTCCGGGTTCGATCCCCGGACAAGACAAATATTTGTGTGCATGAACATGTCTATTTGTCTTGGTCTGGATGTTTTATATGTATATTATGTATGTATTTACAAAAAAAAAGTATATAAGTATGTTTATCCGTTATCTAGTATCCATAACACAAATTCTTCATGATACTTAACGTGGGCTAGATAATTGGTGTAATTGTATGGAAAAAAAAAAAAAAGTGAGTCACACTACCACTATCTTATTTAAGTCTCTTGCCTTAGCAGCTATGTTTGCAGCCTGGTTGTGTTTCGTTAGATAGAGATAGGATAGCATGTTTAATTGTGTATGTATACAATATGGAGATATCCCTGTATTCCCGGCAGCCTACAGCCCTGGGCTCCTAGCCAAAGTAACAATTCAAAAACGATAACGAAGTTCGAAAATAATTAAATGTATGGGATTGGCGGATTGGCATTGGCCGCGCTAAATCACGTGGTCTTACCGCAAGTTAATTGGCGAATATAGACAATAACGAATCGAATTATCGTTTCGCTACATACCGATGTTACTTTGTCTACGGGCCTAGGTATATTTAAAGCTCGAGTGAATAGGCTTTTTCTAGGCAAGCTCGTTCCATCTTCGGATTGAGGCCAAGAGAACACTTTGAAAACAAACGCAAAATTTCTCATTCGAGAAGGCGGCATGCTCCACGTGCTTGAAATCTTGCATCGTGTCAAGCAGACAAGCAATTTTCACACTTGTCGGTCACGGGATGGGTGACCAAAAATTCATTTTGAGCTCCTCCGCTCTTCAAAAGCAGGTTTAAGCAGGTTGTTCCGGCTCAGTTTTCAGTCGGTCATAGCAGGATATCCATAAACTTGCTTATCTATTTATAAGTAAGGCCAGTAGCCCAGAGCAGTAAGCATTTTTTTAATAAAAAACATAATATTTATAAAAGGTTTTTTTTTATAAAAAATCATAATTTTTATAAAAGGGTTTTTTTTTTATAAAAAACAATCTCGTTATAATAAAAGTAAAATCCGACTTAAAAAGTAAAAAAGGAACTTTTTTGAGTCGGTGTCAGGCATTCTATATTGCACATAAATACCTACTTTTAATTTTCTTGCCTTGGCTGGCACGACTCAAAAAACTTATTTTATAACCAACTTCAAATAAAGAAGGAGGTTATCTATTCGTCGCGTATAGATATCAATATATACTCAAAAAAGTTTCTTTTTACTTTTTAAGTTGGATTTTACTTTTTTCAAAACGAGATTTTTTTATTTAAAAAAATCCTTTTATAAAAATTATGTTTTTAATAAAAAAAATGCCCAATGTTCTGGGCTACTGGCCTTACTTATGAATAAATAAGCAATTTTATGGATATCCAGCTATGACCGATTGAACGTGCCTTCTGAAGCGCGGAGGAGCTCGAAATGAATTTTTGGTAACCCATCCCGTGACCGACAAGTGTGAGAATTGTCTATCTGCGTGACACGATGCGAGATTTCACGCACGTGGAGCATGCCGCCTTATCGAACAAGACATTTAAAAATATCAGAATTAAATTTAAGAAGCTAGTAAAAATATAAATTCGCGCAAAGTATTTAATTTTACCTTCGCAATTAATTTTCGAACTATGAAATAACAACAACAATTAATAAAAAATAATGGAACAATAATAAGAACATGTAAAAATGGGTTAAAATCATATGGGTTTGTCAAACCCACCTTCGTCATCAGCCATTTTTAAATGTCCCCACTACAGGGGCACTGGCCTTCCTTATGGACGGACAAGGAGAATGGGCCATGACCCACCACGCGGGCCCAATGCGGATTATGAGTTTTACGGCTGCTGGACATGTGCCTCCCGAAGCACGGAGAGCTCGAGATAGTTAATATTTGGTCACCTATCCCGTGACCGACCATAGCGAAAGCTGCTCAACCTCAATAATCGTAGGCCAGCGCGCGAACCACTGGGACACGGGCTCCTCGACAAAAATGACATTGATTTAATTTCTATTAACCTGTTCAAAAATATGTATCATTCATTGTTTTTATAAAATAATTATGTACGGATCTGGCATTGTTCTATAAAGGCTTGGGATTTCGTTTAACCACAATATTCGTACATATCAATAATAGTTTTAACAATATAACTATTTCATTTTCAGATCTGACATTGTTCTTTAAATAGAATTGACCAGTGTTAAATTTAGTAGTTCAAAGAATATTATCATTTTGCTATTTTATTTCGTTCCATACAAATGATTTTATTTCTAACTAGCGGCCACTCGCGGTTTTACCCGCGTGATTCCCGTTCCCGTTTGAATATCGAGATAAAAAGTTAAATTGTATTTTCATAACCAGGCTATCTACTATCTGTGAACCAAGTTTCATCCAAATCCGTTCAGTAGTTTCGGAGCCTATTCAATGCAAACAAACAAAGAAATAATTAAATCTTTCCTCTTTGCAATTTCTATAGACGACTGGTATTTAACTGAATAGTAAAGGCGTAAAACTTTCTTTTTGATTTGTTAATCACTCTCCATTTTCGTCTTTTCTACTTACTGACTTATTCTTCTTCTATTCCGAGACCGTTCTTTTTAACTTTACCAAATAAAAAAGCCACTTAAAATAAAAAAAATGGTGCAATATTTATTAATTTAGGGACAGTTTCTAACGCCCATATTCTAAGTCGTTCCTCCAAAACTTACTCGTCCTCGACTTAACCTCTCTAAAAAAAACCTCTTCGAAATACTCCTCGAAGTCGGTATTCTAAGTCATAACTCCGTAAGGACCTGGAGGAGCCAAAGAGTACGTAGCCACTCCGTGTTAGGCCTAGCGCACACTACCATTTTTACGCACGACGAGGTTGAGTGGAGTGTAAAAAGTTTTGGAGGAACGACTTAGAATATGGGGGTAAGACTCACTTTCATACATTCATTACAAACTGCCACGACAAGTTAGGTTCACAAAAAGCAGTAGGTACAAATATTAGTTCATGAAAATAAAAAGTAATATAGTTTTAATGTCGTAGTGTCTCAATAAAGAATGGTGGTGCAGATGGTTTTTACCATTTATTTTCATAGTCCTATATCAATTTAGTCAAGATCACTTAATCCTCTGGCTTCTCAAAACATCGTCGTCTCAGCCACATGACACCCACTGCTGGGTAAAAACAAAAAACAAAAAAAAAAATTGTCGTCGTCATCAGCCATTTTAATGTCCCCACTGCTGGGGCACTGGCCTTCCTTATGGATGGATAAGGAGAACGGGCCATGACCCACCACGAGGGCCTCATGCGGAGTGGTGGGTTTTAACGACAGCAAATGCAGCCGGACCAACGGCCTAACGTGCCTTTCGAATGACGGAGGAGCTCGAGATAATAAATTTTTGATCACCCATCCCGTGACCGACCATAGCGAAAGCTGCTAAGCCTCAATAATCACAGGCCGAGCGTGTGAACCACTGCGCCACGGGCTCCTCACAATACAAAAACAAAACAAAAAAAATAGAAAAAGTAACAAAACCGTTTCAGTGATTTAGTAACAAGGTAACAGATATGACAAGCCAGACAATCATCATACTTATGCACTTTCGTACTAGGCTCTCTTTCAATAAAGCAAAAAATTAATTGATTTAATAGAAGGATCGAATTCTATAAATCACCAAGTCCAGTTTGGCACTTTCGTGTAAATCGTAAAACACTTTAAAAAAATCCTTAAATGGTAGCTTTGCATTAAATAGTTTGAAATTGATACCTTAGATCGAACATAATATTCTTTTTTAATACGTTTAATTACTTTATACAAAAAATTAATAGTTGCTTTAAAAAAAAACGGACGGACGGACTACGAAGTGATCCTATAAGAGTTCCGTTTTTTCCTTTTGAGGTACGGAACCCTAAAAACAAAAAAATATACTTATCTCTAAACCCTGAACTTAGAGATATTTTAATCAAATTCAATGGACTTACATTCTTTTAAATTCTGAAAACATAACAATAATGAACTGGCTACAGAAAGTTACTACATAAAAAATAGTTAGCACTATCTCTAATATATTGTTAGAATCATTTGCGTTGCTTATTAATAAGTTTATTGTAGTTCCTAATTTATTAATCTTTTAAAATGTATACTAAAAATATATTGACTGTGTGTATTAGTAAGTTTCATGGGACTGTAGGTCTATGAGCTTCTTCTCATATGTTTAGAATAATATTAATGTAAAAGACTGCTTCTTTCCTGAATAAAGTTTATTGAAATAAAATATTCATTATTCATTATTTTAATTCTGAAAACATAACAATAATCATTATTCAATATTTTAATTCTGAAAACATAAAAAACGAACAATATTCCATTTCTTCGTTGGATTCGTCTCAGTTCAACTGGATAAAAATTTAAAATATTGTTAACAACAGAGAAATTTAATAACTTACCTTCGTAATTTATTTTATTCCATTGTTCTTTTCATAAATAAAGTATAAAAGCAACAACATAACAAGTTTTACAGTATTTAATCACCAAAACAATAATCAAAACTTTATTTGAACGACTTTAGACAGATTGAGAAAAAAAAACGAACAGGATTCAAAACTAAGGTTGCCATTTGATTTTTCGGACTAAGTGATTTTTTATTCGTATTCAAAGGACTAAGGGATTTTATGGACTTAGGGATTTTTAAATTCCTGGACAAAGGACTTAGAGGAAGGATTTTGTAAATCCCACTTAGACATTAAAAAAAAAATGCTCATTCACACTAGTCGATGCAGAAAAAATACTACATGTCTTGGTGTTGCTAGTTTAAAAACCACAAAATTGGACTTAGTGATTTTTGTAATTCGAGCATCCTTCAACAATGACCGTGTAAAATGCTTGATAAGTGTACTTACAAATTATTAAGCAAACCGCCCAATTAAAAACGTTTGCTTTAAAAAAATCATGAATGCTTTCTACATTCATGAAGTTCTGTTCCGGTAATGAACGGGTTTCGGCCGCGCCGGAAATGAGTCTGTTTTGAATTGTGCACAATGAAAACGTACCTTCATAATGTTGGTAACCGTTTATGAATTTAGGTTTAAGCCGGTTTTTAATGTGTATATTCAAAGGTAAAATAAAAATGAAAAAGTATGTATGTACTTTTTTCTAATTTTTTCTAATTTTAGTTTTAACATACTTTATCCTGACCGTAACGTAAATATCAAACCGTAAATATTATTTCGGCAAATCATTTTTATTTTACCTTTGAATATACACATAAATCTTTTTAAAATTTTGACAACGGGAGTGCGAAGCCCGCGCGGTAGTAGCCAGTGAAATATAAAGATTAACAATAGTAAATATTAAAATAAAACTACTTTTGCGGAATATTTAGTGCGATTTATTTACCCGAAATATATATTTGGTACTATAATTTTTCGGTTTATTTGAGTTTTTTTGGTTTCCCGACGTTTCGGCACCTTTTCAGTTGCCGTGGTCACGGGTTGACTGACGGTTAAATATTCAAAAGCAAAAGTTGTTTTATTTCAATTATGAGTGAGCGAAGAAACTTAAGATGTGCTTTTTACCTCTATTAAAATCACACGACGTTACAAATAATAATGTATGATATTTAACTATAGGACTTCGGTGAGAGCAAAATTAGAAAGAGAAAAAGTTTGCCCAACGAAACCATAGTACGAATACAAAGAATTGAATAACTCGTCGTCGTCGTCTCAGCCACATAACACCTCCCCCTAGGATCTCCACAATGATCGGTCCTAAGCTGCCCGTATCCAGCGGCTGCCCGCGACCGCGCACAAGATCGTCGGTCCACCTTGTCGGGGGCCTACCCACGGAGCGTCGTCCTGTGCGCGGTCGCCATTCCAGAACCTTTCCACCCCAACAGCCATCGGTTCTTCTCGCTATGTGTCGCGCCCACTGCCACTTCAGCTGAGCAATTCGAGCGATGTCAGTTACTTTAGTTCTCCTACGGATCTCCTCATTTCGAAGCTGAGCATAGCCGTCTCCATTGCACGCTGGGTGACCTTGAGTTTTGTTATCAGACCCAAAGTTAGCGACCACGTTTCACTACCGAAATTCATCACTGGCAACACACACTGGTCCGAGAGTTTTGTCTTGAGACACTGTGGTAAGTTTTAAGCGAAGATTTTACGGAGCTTCCCGAATACTGCCCATGCCGAATAGCTGCTTCGGCTTAGAATAGCATTGCCCCCTCTTATACCGTGGGTATCGCAAAAGGCGACTAAAGGACCTTCAGGAGACCGGCAGCAGCGTCTTCTACAAACTTGGCCATACTGCGATCGCAAATGGGCATTATGGAAGGACCAATTGAAACACTCATTTCATCTCTTAAATTTTCAGAAACTATAATAATGAACGTTTTCTGAAATTAATTTTTAGTTTAAGTATTTTCTAGTACAAAATATATATCTTCATGTTAGTGTGCAACTATTGAGTTGCTACTATTTTTATGTTTTTTAGACAGAATATAATTATTATCTTCGAGTAAAACTTTTAAAAATATTTTTATTATGAATAAGCTGCAAAATAAAAATAATCCATACTTAGGAAGCTAAAACGTATTACGAGAAGTCGTTGCTGAACTCTGCAAAAAATAATGAAGAGAATTATAATGTAATAAAATCTATCACAAACGTGAGTTCGGAGGAAACTACACCGAAGTCACTTCTCAGCATCGATAATGCCATTAATAATATAGAGAGGATTAATAATTATTTTGCACCTAGCGGTGAAGATCTTGCCAATAATATACTTCAATCGAACAATATCTCTCCAAGCCACAATACCACACAAATTTCCAATATTAAGTCTAATAATAATAATTGTAACTCCATAATTTTACTGCCTCCAGAAAGCGAGGTTTCTACTTTAATCACATTGACATGCAAAATTTAATTTTTGACATAATGCTAACTTATTTATAATAATTGTATCTGGATTCATTGCACTTGTATCATATTTAACAAAATTTTAAAATATCGAAACATTCGACAGAATATTTTTTATAATAAAATATTTTATAATAATAATACAGTAAACCGGCAGCAATCCGGCACGCTCAGTAATCCGGCATATAAACTCAGATAACCCGTTCAATAATTCGGCATTTTACACAGCCGAACGCCGGATTACAGAGCGCTCGAATTGTTTGTGTTTCTGAATGAATGAAAAATGTTCTAAGCGAACCAATATTATAGTTTTATAATAAAAGATCTAACCATATATAGAATTTTATTGTGGATACCTATTTATGACATGTAGACTTTATTTTACATTGTATGTATAAAGCTTTTACTTCCCATATAAATTCGATATTCCGGCAGTTCCGATAATCCGGCAAAAAAGAAAAAAATTGGGTGCCGGATTACCGAGCGCCTACTGTATTTATAATATTATATAGGAAACCTAATTAATAACAACTTTTTATTATCATATTTTAAATCCAACTACCAACCAAACCAAAACTAATCTAGCTAATTTTACATTAAAGTTTCACTCTTGAAAACTTTAAAATTATATTCATTGTTCATGTCCCATTACTGAAAAATTAAATTAAACCATGGAGAATTACTTGACGAAAAATTGAACTGGCGAAGTAACATTAACCTCACTGCTTCTCGATTGAGAAAACTAATATGGACTTTTAAGAGATTGAGACATGTCATAGATTTTGATCTCCTACGGAACCTTTCAGTCTTAACTTGGAAAGAGCTCAAAGGTCCCTATTGAAAGTTATGAGATTCGCCCATCAGATTCCCTACTATGTTGCTGTATGAAAAATGTGAGATTCTTACAGTGAGGCAAGTCAACATTATACAAACAACACAATTATTTAACCCCCATATGACAAATATTATCGAAATAAACGTACTATTGTGTTTGTGTTTGTAAACGTACTTTGTTAGTGTTTGTAATCTTCCAAAATTCCGTACCGCTTTTTATGTATATTTCTCCAAATATCTTTACAACAAAGTAACTGAAAAGTAGATTTATACCCATTACCGCTTATCGAATCTAAAATTAAAAAAGAAAATGGTTGCTAACCCTAACAATGACCAAACTGAGTCTTTATTTTATAATTAACACAGACACGCACACAACATGCACGCAAGCCAATTCAAACTTTCATACTTCAGACTGGATTTCATTATATTTTCGAAATTTTGTTAAGTTTACTTTATTTTGTTTATTGTTAACATAAAATTGTTAAGCTGTTACCTAATTAAGCTCAGGGCACTGACCTCTGTCATACAGATGATAAAACTATTACAGGGGTCAGACTTCATCATGTAATGTAATAGTTATTTGTTATACAAAAGAGCAAAGTCATTTTTTACTGCGAGTAGTGCTGACTTGAATGAGCACAGTGAGTGATTTAAAGGCACAGACATCAGAAAAATTTGCTATGGTGATAAACATACAACTTTTCACCTCTACCAGCGAGAAAAGTGTTACAGGTGAGAAAAACAACATTGAAGCCAACATTTAACAATATTATATTTAATAAAGAAAACATAAAAATTCCCGCACTTTTTTATTATTTTTATTATTATAGCGTTGGCTACGTGCTATCCATGGCCATGGCTACAGTACAGGTCGTACAGGTCGGTTACTGAAAGCTGGTGCGTTATCAGTACTCACACTAATGCAATTTCAAGAAACGAATAGACAAAAACAAGAAAGTTCACTCTTTAGTAGCAAAAGTAAAACAATAACTATCTCCTTCAAACTCATAAGTTAAACCGCGCGCGAGAGAGACAGACATACGACCATGTAGTGCAACGCCACGCCGCCGCCGCGCCGCGCGCTTATTCACAGACACTACGTGTAAATGTGTTGAACTTGTCAGCTTTAGTTAACTGAGCTATAGTTAACTTAAAGCCGCTATTGTTTACCTTTCCGCTTCCTTTCCGTTACAAGAGATCGTTCGCACGAGCGATTTTTTTACCGCGTGACATTTTTACCACGCGGTTTTTTTACCGCCTTGTTTCGAGCAGACAAAAAGTCGCTAATAGTCATCAAACTTTTTGGTGCGTTTAGCAGATAATTCGCAATCGATAAAAGTCTGCTGGAATGTACCCATTTTCTGTTTATTTTTTATTTTTGCTTGCCATTTTTATGAAAACTAAACATGATATTTTAAGTAAGCGATATAATGTTCACTACATATTATTTATTTTAAATATTACGACTTTAATAAAAAAGAACAATCGTATTTATCTAATTTTTTATTAGATTTCTTTAATTTTTCTTATTTTATATTTATATCAGGCATGCGACCTCATTTCGTCTATACTCTTTATTTTGAACCTTTGGTATCCGTGTATTTTATTTTTTATGCTTTATAATTCATGTCCAACGACATAACGCTATCTATCTTTCCTTTTTGCACATATTAATTTTAAAAGTCTCATCTTGACACTCTATTTATTTTTTCTTAATTATTTCAAAAAGTGGTGTAAGAAATTAAAAAAGCACTTTGCCTCACGCTCGCTGCAAAAATCGACTTTGCTGCGAGTTGCGAAAAGCGCCCTTTTCGTGCTGGAGAGGTGAAAAACATTTTGCGGCCTAGCGCGGTAAAGTACTTTTTTAATTAAAATACCCAAATATATCGCACACCCAGATCAACACTGCACTAAGTCAAAATAGGTAATTTTTCAGAATTGACGAAAAACCGTTATCTTATTATACGTCACAATTATCGCAAATGTCTTGAACGTTGCATGTAAAAAATACAATCTGTAGCAGCATTTGATAGTTCAGTCGACTTAAAATCCTTTAGTAAAGCAAAATAATGCATTTTTTGACTTAATCTACTGTTGAAGCAAAAATTAACGAAATAAAAAAAAATCATTTCGAGTTAAGTGGCTTTTACCGATTAATTCTGAAATAATGCACTATTAATCTAAAGTTTTTTTACTTCAGATTCAATGGACAATACAGATCTATTTGTATTGTTTTTAGGAATGGTACTATTAACAATTAAATAAAAGTCAAAATGTTACTAAAATCAGCAGACATATATTTTGAATATAATCAAGTACTGGGTTTGGACCCATAGTATTGAAAATTACACGAAAATCGCAAAACACAAAAAAGTCTTCTGTTAATCATAAAACAATGAATAAGAATTATGTTACTACATCATTACATGTAAGCGTAACATGAGAATAGGAAAATAATAATCAAGGTATTAAAATAGTTACTTGAAACAAAAACTGTTCAAAATTTTGTAAAACAGAAATAAAAAACGTAATATTTACAAAACCATAAATACGACTACACCAAATAACAAGGTAGTAGGACCTTGGAATTACAATAGCTGCCATATTAATTCTCATTAAAAACTAAAAACAAACATACATAAGCATAGACGGATAATAAATATTTATTTTTTTGCTGTCCACAGCAATTATCGCTATAAAATATTATATCCACATCAGTATCAGGGCTCTTTTCAAGTATCATCTCAATGTATTTAAGGACACAACTTCCTATTTCAACTGCACCGCGCTTGGTTTCGGTTTCATCCCAGAAAAAACACACAACATCCTTTGAGTTTGTCACTTACAGTAAAGTTAAGTCGTATACTGCTGTGACGACATCATTCTTGTTTTTATCAGCCTCTTTTTCCAACCTGGACAATTCTTCTTCTTTGAGGTGGTTATTATAGTTGTCACGGACTTTTGCCTTGGCATCGGCATTTTTATAAGTTTCACACAAGTCGCAAAGATCTTAGATAACGAGACTCTATTCTAGGAATAGAATTTATAAAATCAGTCACACTATCTTTTACTTCACAGTCTATTTGCGTTGATCACCGTGCTTCCCCCGTGCATCAGATTCTATAAAACCGTCACCTGTTTTCTTTGAAAGGGCCGTCTTAACATATCTATCGCAAATGCTCAGCGTTGCCTTAAAATACTCTTTACAAACCCTAATTCTATAGTTATCTTTTTCAAAATAGTAAGCCGAGTTCAAAGCCCTCAATTTTTGAGAAGTGATATACCTATATTTCGGTTTGATTTCCTGTGTATGCCTCACTATGTATTCTCTTTGTTTCTCCAAATCATCCAATTGCCAAAACTGTTTTAAAATGTCTTGTCTAACCATTTCGTCTATTTTAGTTTTACAATTCAACCTGCATTTGTCACCACAAGGTGGGCGGATTCGTCGCTCAGCGATAAATGTAGGATTTGTTAAAGGAACGTACGCTTTTCCTGTATTCCGCAATATCTCAGCAATCTTAGACTTTCAGCCAGCAGGGTTCCGTTTTCTCTTCCTACTTAACTTGGGTTCGCTTGCTGATGGAAAGGTGTCGATGGCAGAAGAAGTTACGGGTGCGTTTGTCGAAGTAGTAGTTTGTTGAGAAGAAGGATTCGGTCTCAACTAGTTGAGCTGCTGGAGCTTGACGATGATGAGCTGGAGCCTGACGAGGAGCTTGTGGAGGAATGAGAAGATGATCTTCTAGGGATTACAAGAGGCCGAGATCTTTGCTTAACAGGCACAAAAAAAGTAGGATCCGTATACGAATCGTCTATACAATCTTCTTCATCGCTAAGATCAAATGAAACAGGACCGGGTACCTGCCTATCTGATGTTTGATCGGCTGATGCTGCAACCGCTGACGTCTCATCGGTTGCTGCGGTAACGGGTGTATTTTTGGCATCCTTTTCTACGCTACTTTGTAGAACAGTAGACTGGTTACTAGTAACTGGAGACCACGACCCTTCATCATCTGCCAAGTAACAATTACAAATTTAATTAATCCAACAATAGTGTATTATCTAAGAAAAAATAAAAAATCTTCTTGTATACAAAGAACCATTTAAATTGTAAATTTATTTCTTTTAATTTATTATGTAAGTAACAATTCTGAGTATAAAGAAATATTTATTAAGATTATTTAACAAAATTAGGTCATAATTCATATCTACCATCAATAGTGCATTAAATCACTAATTTTCACCTTTTACGAACAATACTAAATTATTTTGGATTAATACATAAAATTTGACATACCTTCGTCAAAAACAGAGTACTATTTTGAAATAGTATCAAATAAGTAGTCCATGCACTGTCACTAACACTGACTTAAATCTAAATAATTCACAGTAATTTTAGTACTACATTCAACAACACCGCATTATAACTAAATAATTCACTGTTGCGTAAAGCTTCTGCGGGCAGTTTTCTAAGGCGGACAAGTTGCAACTGGAAATAGTTTCTTGTTCGCGGTGTGACTCTGACAGCGCGTCATCACTAATAGGGACTTAGTGCGCCATCTATTAAACATTTTTGTAAATATAAATACGCCTGTCTTCGTGGCAGACGCGGGAATTTTTTGGCTTTTCAAATTTATAAAGTAGTCGATTTTGAGATTTTTCGACATAATACGGTGTTGTACTGGGTGTGCGATATGTCAAAATGCGTTCTGAATCGCACTATTTACTTTTTTGTTACATTTTATACTTATTTTAAATAGCTTTGAATTAATATTATTTTGGTTCATAGAATCATAAAAACAATAACATTAAGATTAAAGTATTTGTTATAACAATTTTATATTAGACTGGGTGAGATTTCACAACCTATGATTGTATTTCGGAACGTGGCATAAACCTTTATGTTTAAATTGTCTTTGTCTTGTACCTCATGTCAATTTCCGAACAACATTTACCGAATCGTTTGTATTGTTACTTAACTTTGAATTAACTATAATACTCCCTTTTTTATCATTTTACTGTTTTTTTTTATATCATTAATACAACAAAAATAAGGTATGTTTAGATTAAACTTATTGTTTAAATATTTTTTTACCGGAAGTTGAACCTTTGATTTTGAGATTCAATCTTTGAACCACTCTCTAAGCTCGTTCTTCAATCCTAGAATCCTTCACTTGCCGCTAATAACCAACTAACCAACCAACAATAGTTATTATTATAATCATACACTGCAAAATATGGATATAAATAAAACCACAGACAAGACCATACTAAAATAACCTTTAAATATATCTCATTTCCTCGACATCGCATATCAAACGAGTTGGTAAGGGCCCTCGTAAGGGATAATAAGCTGTAAATAATGTAACTGAAAACTGAAGTATTCCTTTTGAGATGTTTTTGTTTATACTACCTTTGAGAGAGTTATGTTTTCGTAAGATGCTATTTATTTTATGCTATTCTATTTTGAGAGCTGTGGTATTTTTTTGTTTAATCGAGCAATATTATTAGATTACGGCGACAGCCAAATGAATATTGTCTGCGAAAAAGTTGTGAGACATTTCGTTATTTTCTTATAAAATTTGATGAAATAAATGGTACTTTTAAATCGATTTCCTAAAAGGAGGAGGTTCTCAATTAGCTTTATTTTTATGTTTTTTTTATGTATGTACACCGATTACGCCGAGATTTCTGATGCAATTTACATAATTATTGTTTTTATGCCAAATGTTTTTATTTTATGAGCATTTTTGTTAACTTGGACGTTGTAATTTTCACGATACTTATGTGTATAATGTACATGAAACCTAATCTAATCTAAAAAACTTTCTGTAGCTTACAAAACAACCTATTATAAACACTATAAGGTAAAAAATAAAAACTACATTAAAAACCGACTTCAAAACTAAAAATCAAAAAATTTACCTTGACGTCCATAAGTGCTTGTAACAGCCTATACTGAACAAATGATTTTGTTTTTTTTTTTAAGTAGACCTATTTCCTTTGGCGGCTTAATATACGATACACCCGTCCGACCTTGAAAGAATGGTTGAGACAAACATAATTATCCTGTAACAGTATTTAGTATTTAAGCTCATCTTATGTTTTTCGCTTACTCATCATTCAAGTAAAACAATATATTTCACCATTATTTATATATTTCACCAATTTGATGTTTTTTAGGGATTTTTGGTTAAAACCGACTTCAAAAACTAAAAAGCAAAAAAATTAACCATTTGAAGTCGGTGCCAGCCAAGGCAAGAAAAATAAAAGAATAGGAGCTAAAAGCCTATGTCTGCGTGTTTGTCTCAACCATTCTTTCAAGGTCGGACGGGTGTATCGTATATTAAGCCGCCAACGGAAATAGGTCTACTTAAAAAAAAAACAATATCAATTATTCAGTATAGGCTGTTACAAGCACTTATGGACGTCAAAGAAGCTACGCTTCACAAACTCTATGGGCGGGAGACTTTTTTAACGAGAAGAACTGGCAAGAAACTCGTCAAGGGCATTTTTTTTCTCCTTGTTTTATATACAGAGTCGTCAAACTGATAAGTGACCTTAAGTATGAATGTAAGATCAATTTTCATCACAATAAAAAAAAAAGTACTTTTTTTACCGACTTAAAAAAAAGGAGGAGGTTCTCAAGTCGACGGTTTTATTTATTTTTTATTTTTTTATGTATGTTTTACCATAACTTCGCCAGTTGTTAACAGATTTTTATAATTCTTTTTTTATCTGAAAGAAATGGTTTATGTGTGGTCCCATATAATTTTTACAGAGGTTTGGCCAGTAGTTTTTTCAGAATCCTGAAAAAACACATTGTTGTCGACTGGTAGTTCGTATCTTCGCGAACTATTGACCAATTTCAATGATTCTTTTTTTATTTAAAAGAGTATACTCCTGAAGTGATTTCATTGTTGCCAAGTCAGGATCTGATGGTGGAATCCAGGGGAAATCGAGGAAAACCCTTAAACTATATAGGTATTTTCGTGTTTTATATATTTCCTAAAGTTTTTCAAGTATTTGCATCTGGTAGTTATCATCTCATGATGATGAGCTGGTGATAGAAGGTACAACTCCTCAATGGTTAGGAGTTGGAGGATAATTCTTTACATATCGTTGATACGTAAAAAAATATAGTTGCAATCTTTCAGGTTATTTAGTTGAGCTGATGATGAAAGGTAGAACTCCTTAACGCTTAGGAGTTAAAGCATGTTTTTTAAGTACCGCATGCACCAATATACCCTAAGTTGTATTCTGTCAAGTAATTTAGGTTAGCTGGTGGTGAAACGTTAAACATCATAACAGTTAGGCCTCTGCCTCGAATCTAGCGGGCAGCGGAGCGGCGGCGGCGCGACTATGGAAACGCTCGCCCCGCACCACTCGCGTACCGCCGTTTTCGATAGTCGCGCCGCCGCCGCCCCGCTACCCGCTAGATTCGAGGCAGTGGCCTTAAGAGTTGGAGGGTGGTGCTTGTCTGAGTGTTCTCAAAGTCAAAGTCAAAGTCAAAGATTTTTATTCAAATAGACTTATAGATAAGTACTTTCGAATAGTCCAACATTTTTTTTTCCCTACCAGCCATTCAGGACATCTTTTAACTGATAAGAAGAACGGCCGCAAGAAACTTATCAGCCTTAGCAGAAACAACAACATTTACAATGGAACATGTTGTTGCCAAACAAAAATCTACAATCTTGAAATATATTTAATAAAAGAAGAAAATTTTCTCATACTCATATTAGAATATTTTCCTCTTACACTATTTACAATAGTATGTTTAATGTTGGTATCACATCCATGCATTTTGGTCTTTTAAATAGTCATCTACCTTGTAATAACCTTTGCTTAAGAGCGTTTTTTTAACATATATTTTAAATTTATGCAAAGGCAGCTCAATAACTTGTTGTGGAACTTTATTAAAAAAGGCTATGCCTTTCCCCAAAAACGAGCGTCTACATTTTTCAAGCCGAAATTTTGGAACGGCAAGCTTATTCTTGTTTCTAGTATTAAAATTATGAACATCGCTATGCTTTATAAATAAATCATGATGTTTCCTTACATATACTAAATTATCATAGATGTATTGTCCCGCCAAAGTAAGTATATTAATCTCTTTAAACAAATCCTTAAGAGAATCTCTACGTCGGAGTTTGTAAATGGCGCGCACAGCTCTTTTTTGAAGTATAAACACATTTTCTATATTAGCTGCTGAGCCCCACAACAACACGCCATAGGACATTACACTATGAAAATAACTAAAGTAAACCAGTCTTGCCGTTTCAATATCAGTTAAGAGCCTTATTTTCCTTATTGCGAAAGCGGCAGAACTAAGTCTACTCGACAAGGCTTCAATATGTGGATCCCATTGTAGCTTTGAATCCAATGTAATACCAAGAAATTTTGTACTCTCAACTAACTCTACTACATCCCCATTCAAATTGATAAGCATATCGACCTGCACTACATTAGGTAATGAGAATTTAACAAACTTGGTTTTAGTAGGGTTAAGAGACAAATTATTAATGTTGAACCAGTGTGCGGCTTGAGAGAGAGCACTATTTACTTCGTCAGAACAATTGTTTCCTCTATCAATTTTAAAAATTAAAGATGTATCATCTGCAAATAGTACTGTCTCACATAATTTACTCGTGTAGTAAGGGAGATCGTTAATATAAATTAAAAACAGCAAAGGGCCCAATATTGAACCTTGTGGCACGCCCATAATAATGGGGGCTCCAGTAGAAGCAGTATTATTGACAATTACTTTTTGATTTCTATTATGCAAGTATGACTGCAAAAGGCTAACCGATTTTTTAGAGGCACCATAATGTTCTAGCTTCTTTAAAAGTGTAACGTGATCAACGCAATCGAAAGCTTTAGACAGGTCACAGAATATACCAATTACGTCTTGCTTGCCCTCCCAAGCCTCAAAAATATGTTTAAGGAGTGCAATGCCAGCATCAGTAGTATTTTTACCTTTAGAAAAGCCGAACTGATTGTTATGAAGGATTTGATTTATTGTTAAATAGTCTAATAATTGCAAGTATATAATTTTTTCAAAAATTTTACTAAGTGCTGGTAGTATAGATATCGGCCTAAAATTTGTGGGGTCACTTTTGTCACCCGATTTAAAAAGAGGAATAAGCTTACTACATTTCATTAAATCGGGAAAAGTACCTTCATCTATGCATTGATTAAAAATGAAAGCTAAATATGGAGCTATTGTATCAATAATTGATTTAATAATGTTGGTTGATATGCCCCATAGATCTTCAGTCTTTTTAATATTTATAGACTTGAAAGCTTTTAAAATGTCTTCACTATTAATATGCTTAAAATTGAAAACTTTATTACACTTATCAACACACGACTCCAAGAGGGCAGCAGCAACGTTTGGACAGGAATTTAATTTACTTGTAGTTTCTAAGGGTACCCGAGAGAAGAAATCTTCAAAAACACGGGCAACCTCAACGTCAGATTCAATTAATTTATCACCTACTTTAAGACAGAAGTGGTTGACATTATTTTTAGTTTTACCAGTTGTTTGATTAATAATATTCCAAGTAGCCTTTATTTTATTATCCGCTAATTTGATTTTATTTGAAAAGAACATCGCCTTAGCAGCTACACAAACATTTCTAAAAATTTGAGAATACTTCCTGACATATCCAATAAAAATTGGGTCACAGGAAGTATGCTTTGACGCATAGAGGTCATATAGTTTTCTTCTACTTATGTAAATTCCCGGCGTGGCCCAATCACTAAACTTTACTTTATCCGAATTACAATTGATCACTTTTTGCTTAAACTTTTTACTAAATTCGTGTTCAACCACATGAAATAAATCATTATAAAGATAATTAGATTCCATAATAGGAACTGGTAAAGACTTAATTTTAGTAATCACATTGTTTCTGAATTCATCTATGCCCTTTTTAGTTATTGGCCTGCATACAATTTTCCGCTTAGGACAGACATGATGGTGCTCTATAGAGGCTTGTTGTCCACTATGGTCCGATTTAATAACATTTATTATAGATTTCTCAGTGACTACACAGTTTGAAAAAATGTTGTCTAAACAGGTGGCAGATGTGGGTGTTATTCGAGTAGGCTCATTAAAGGTATGAGATAAATTAAATGATGTGAATAAATTTAATAATCTACTTGCGAGCTTCGACAACTTTGAGTCTAAAATGTCAACATTAAAATCCCCACATATGACAACCTTTTTATTACTTTTACTAGTTATTCTTAAAACTTCCTCCATAGTGGACTCAAACTCTGGGTAATTACTCTGTGGGGGTCTATAAACACATATTACAATAATTTGGTCTAGTTCCACACAAGACAATTCAATTATTCGTTCAATTGAGAGGGATATTATATCTTTGCGCTCTTTGTACTGAAAATTATTATGTAAAATTATAAGAGACCCTCCTCTAATAGCAGATTGCCTACTAAATGAACTTACAATCCTATAATTATCTAGATTTAAAAATAATTCGTGACATTTTAACCAATGCTCAGTGATACACAACACATCAACATTTTCACAGTTTAAAAATAAACTTACTTCTAGGTCTTTGTCAGAAAAGCCTTGTATATTTTGATGAACAATTTTTAAACATTTTGGCTTTCCTCTTGTCAACACTGGGCTAGAGGACACCTCTGTTGTCTCTAATGGTAATTTAAATTAACCAAGTCAGTGTTGGGATTCAATAGAATCAAATTACTTGGAACAGATTCCAAAGTTATATTACAAATGTCAGAATTTAACTGCTCAATAAAAGCAGAGGTTTTAATAGCCAGATTATTGGCTAAATGTTTAAAATAAAAAGATAGCGTGAGCGCTATTTGTCTCTTATAATAGTGAGGCAGATAGTAATTATCTTTTGTCAAGTTAAAATTATTTAACAAAGGATTTATGTCAATTATATGTAGCTTTTCAAGGTTATGAAAGGCTCCTGTGCTTAATGTTAAGTTTAAGTTATATCTTAACTTATTTTCCAGCTCTGTGAAACTTTGACTGTAGGGAAATGTAAACATTACAACTTTCCTAACATTTAAGGAGCATAGAGAGTTAACATAAGATATCAACTTTTGTTTATTGACATTGTCCCTATTCCCCATCAAAATTATGATATTTGTGTTGTCACTATAAGATTTCTTAACAATTGTTTTCATTATATCATTTATACTTGAGCCAGGCATACAATAGTTAACAATATTTTCCTTAGAATTTTTCTGGATTAAATGGCCTAAGTTCTTCCCAATGTCGTCACAAAACATAATTGTATTAGTATCACAAGTTTTAGCAGGGGACATACTTTTATCGTTTAGTAATAAACTATCAGAAACAGAGTTGGTTAGTAAATCACCCACCTGATCAAATTGGCCTGACGACTCATTTTGACCTAAACAAGTGTTGGCAATCATACAACTACAGCTGCGTTTCTTACCTAGTGACTCAAACCGATCTGTATTAAAATTACAAAAGTCTATCATGTCATTTGCAGCCATTTTTTGATAATTTAGCTGCTTGCGAGAGAGCTCACTCAAGTTAGTATACATTTCCCTCAGTGAAAGCTCCAAATTGTCAATTTTGTTACCTAATTGAATATCTAACAATTCACTATTTTTATTGTTATTACATGATTCTGTTTTAATCACATTTAATTTTTCTAACAATTGCCTACGTTCTTTCCTTAAGTCATTATATTGATTATAATAATTTTGTCTTTTAACCAATTTTTGTGTTTTCTTAATATATCTATTAATCTTAATGTATTTTTTTAATTTCTTCCCGCTACTGAATTGACAATTATTGTTATTGTATGAACATGGTCTATTAACACACTTGACACATTCTAAAGGTGAATCGTCACCTGTTGCAAAATTACATTGAGATAACTCATTGAACAGGCTTTGAGAGTGCTTTTCTTCTATAAAACTTTTATTTTCTTTCTCTAAATCAAGTGCTTTCTTTTGAGAAAGAGACAATCTAATTTCAAGGTCAGTAATGCGCCGCAATGCCTGTTCATGAGTGTCAGAACAATCCCTAAATGACTGAATGAAGTCTTCCATTCGGTTACACTTGTCTACAACTTCAGAGTATTTATGATGAATCTCAGCGAGTTCACTCTTAAGTTCAGAGTTCCGAGTAATCGTCTTGAGGATTTCATTCTCGCTGTCCTCTCTTTCCTGCAGTAAAGTGTCATTTAGTTCCTTTGCTGCCTTCAGATCTTCCAGGGCATTCTTGAGCTTAAGCTCGATATCCTTTGCAGATGTTCTCCGGGTCATCATAATTGTTTATGAAGGTACGATTTGGAATTCAATGCTAAAATAATACAAAAAATGAGATTACTATCTATTAACTCAAAATTAGTATTACAGGTTTGTTATTGAAATAAATAAATAAACTAAAGAATTTCTGAGATTGCAGAAATAATTTTGTAAGAAAATGAGTTTGTATTTTAGGTATTGTTTATAAATCAATCAATAAGTATCACCATCAACTTTACTCAAGTTGTGTAAGCATATGTTGAGATACTGCTTTATATAATCAATTATAAGGTATTATTATGGTAAAATTGAATGTAAGTGACTTAAAGGTTTTACCGACAAATTTACTTTTAACAAAGTAAAGAGAGGCCAAACCTTTATGCAATGAATACTCTGTTTAATTTTAATTTACTCCACTCTTATGAATGAATGTGTACCTACACCTATCAAATAAATAAAGAAAAACATAAATATTATTGAATAAGACAATAAATTAAATACTATGCATAAGCACTAAAACATAACTTGTTTATTAACTCAGATTTTTTGCTGAAAAATTGGCTGCACCATCTTCGAATGGAGTGATTTGGATGGGTCAGTATTGATGTAAGTAGTGTTTGGTAAGAGTAGCAGTATGGTGATTGTCTGTGACAATAGTAGTCACCGTCAGCTTTACTTCCACTATTTGTCAAGTAAAGAGAGGTTGTTAACAATGTCAAATCGTAATGGATTGTGACGTTGTTCACTGGAAGTGAACTCTGTACAAGTAAGTAGTGATAATTAGTGTACAGAAATGAGAAGCCAATTTATCACCAAATCTACTAAGTCACTTCAGTGTTTTAAACTAGGTACGCTGCGTAAAATACTTATCAACTAAGTTATAGAACAAAGTTACTTCCCCGGTTTATGTGCAGTTTATTAGCATTCCTCCTTTTAAATATCGGCTTTTCCTGAGGCTTGATTCCACGTCAGGATGACGTTTGGTCGTTACAATTTTGTAGTCAATATATTTCAAATACTGCTACAAAGATTTCTTGGATAACACTTGTACATATGCTAAAGGATCCTATTAACACTTTAAAAACAAAACACTATACTAAAGCATTGTTTTTACGATAATTTAAATAATTTCTATACAGCTGATACTATTTGACAAGTTAACCGGCTGGGGTTGCCAGACCAAAAAAAAAGATAATAATTCTAATTCTTCTAAAAAAAATTCTTCTTCTAAAAAAGATAATAATTCTGATTCTAATTTAGATATGGGAGCGATACGATTACTTTAATGTGGTTCATAAGCAATTTATGCTCGACTCAATGCATGTGATGAAGTGGAACTGGTGATGAAGTATCGGGAGAACTCCTTCAATAAGTAACGTCCCTGCACCGGGAAAAGCAGCATTTTGTAATAGGTGACATAAGGTTGTTAGCGTAGGCACGATACCTCTTCTACCCTAAAAAATTATCAAATTAAAAACCGATTTCAAAAAACCAAAAAGCAAAAAATAAACCTTTTGGAGTCGGAGCCAGCCAAGGCAAGAAAAATAAAATAGTAGGACCGCAAAGTAGAATGCCTTGGCTGGGACCGACTCCAAAAGATTTATTTTTTGCTTTTTAGTTTTTTGAAGTCGGTTTTAATTTTTTTTATATAGTCTTCAGTCTGCTTGTCTTAACCCACTTGTTCCTGAATTAACTTTTTTTGCACAATTGATTTGAAATTTCATATACTTCACAGAACGTAAACATAAAACTGATAAAAAATAATTAAAAAAATATTTCAGTTCAGGAAAAGCTGGAAAATGCCGTGTCGTAAACGACACAGTAGGAGAATCTACTACTATGATCTTTCACTACGTCGATTTCAGTAGGCTTCGACATAAATAGGAGAAATAAAGTAAAACACCCAAAGAATCACTCTCATATCCACACATCGATGACGCCATATTTGGCATTGGTTGGGTCGCAGGTATTAAGGCGTTTTTTTTATGAACGGCGGGAAGACTCTTAGCCTCCATCATACCTAATGTTATGTAGTGATAAGGCTGAAGATGGAAGCGAGCCCCTCTCGGAATCCTCAATCACTGAGGAACGGCTATCTTATCTCTTACTACCGGAACACAACATTGCTAAAAACATTGTTGTTATGGCGTCAGACTTAGATAAGATGGTGGTAGCTAGCCAGACGGTCTTAGAACAAGACCTACCACCAACCAAACCGAATACAATATGTATTCCCGCTGGGAATCGAACCCGGGACCCCTGTGTCTGATACTGGTGGTTGTACCACTAGATCACGAAGGCGGTTAGACGATAGGCAATAGCGACAGGTTGCCAGCTCATCGTTTACAATAGTTTTCGAATATCCTTCATTCATCAGCCCTGACAGTTGGAAGACTTTTACTCAATGTACCCGCATTAGACGCATTTTATACTTTCTATCACGCTCAGTCCAGCATGGGAAATAATAAAATGACTCAACTTACATTCATCAAAGAAGTCATTCATGTTACAAATTCAGCAAGTGCTCCGAGTAAAGGCCCAGGGACATTTTGAAGAAAAACAAAATGTCGTCTCCAGAGTCTTGTCTTAGGCCCTAGAGGATCTTCACAACAATTGTTCGATGGCTACCCATACCCAGCAGTCGTTCTCATGCCGCTGATATGAATGTGATGATGATAGTTATAGAGTCTGGAACTATTTTTTCATAATTTTGCTCTCATTTCTCAGTAATCTCGTTCAGAGTGAAAGGTTGTCGTAAAGCCCTGTAACAAATATAAGTACTACTGATAGTAGTACATTTTCCTACTGTGTCTTTAACGGAACAGCCAAAGTAAAACGAAAATACTTGATGAATATCTTATAAATATACCGTATTTTTTTTATTTTCGAGATTATTAGGAACCGCCTATTGATAATTAGATAACAAATAAATTAAAAACAGCATAAAACAATATTTCAAATTACCCTGTATTTATCATTTTAATAAGCACGTAATTTAACCTCATTTTGCACAAAAACAATAAACTGGATATCACGGTTACCACTTTACTATGACTAACTAAGGCATCAACAGCTAGTAGCAATATAAAATAAAAAAATAAAGTACCCTCGTACAACAGATTTTTTTTTTTAAGTTGGTGTGTCGTTAAAGACACGGTAGGAGCAAGTGGGTTAACGTTGTGCTTAGAGCTTAAACATTTTCTTCTAAAATAAATTGCTACTGACCTGTATGTACGTCACAACTTGCAGCATAGTAATCTTGTAAAGCGACAAATGTTATAATGTATGGTAAGTCCTTCCTTGCGGGTTGAAAATTGTTTACGGTTGGAATAACAATAAAATGTGATTTTTTGTATTTTTTGTGATGAACATTGATATTACCCGTGTCTTTAGGGTCAATTTTCAATTTGACGACTCTGTATGTAATAAAACAGGGAGAAAAAAATACCCCTCGACGAGTTTCTTGCCGGTTCTTCTCATTACAAAGTCTCCCGCCGTAGCGTTTGTGAACCGATGGCGTAGCTTCTTTGAAGTTCATAAGTGCTTGTAACAGTCTAGACTGCATAAATGATATTGAATCTTAAATTTTTGGATTTTTTTAAGGTTGGCATTGACCAAAAAAAAATGGCAAGTGCACTTTAAATTTTCAAAGGATAGAAATTTTGTCCTTTAAAAACTCAAAAAAAAAATCACATTTATTGTTATTATTAAATTGAATTACTGTTTTCAAATGGTTTTTTTAAATTACATTTAAAAAAAATACACGCAAATAAAGTCGCATGCGGGCACTAGCCAGGCATGATTTCATACCACAAATAAACTTCAGCGTATACGTTCTTCTTAATATCCAATAATTAATAATTTTACTAAGTATGAAAGATAAGAAATTCCAAGTCCTCGAAAGTTTCATTACAGAATGTGTAATACAATTTCCTACATCATTCTAAACGTTGCGCGTTGTTAACTCATTATGTCGTGCCCGTGCCTTTCATAACTTCTTGCCTATTAAGTTTACAGTCTGCAGTCTCTTTTGAGATAACGAAATGGGTATTATAATGATGAATCTTATTTACAAGTGCAAGAGTATTTTGTGAAGGACAATGCTAAATTTACATACAGCAATGTATATCTCTGATATTTTAATTTCCTTTAGGGTCAATGGTATCAATGCTCTAACAACAGCTAGATATTCCTCGATGCAGGAAAATTTAAAGTTAGTTGCCATTCATGTTATCTTTTTTAGTTTGTGATTGTCATTTCGTTTGGTTAGTTATATTTAACAGACTGATAACCTTTATAAGAGAGGGGGCGAAAATAGATAAGTACATATTTGAAACAATTATTGCTACCACACTTTGGCTTTCCTTTTCTAAATACCTATAAAATATATTTTATGTTAAAAAAAATATGTGCCGTGTGGTGACGGCCTAAGAATACAAGTGTCACCACTCCCTTACATGCCTGGGATGTCGTAAGAGTCGACTAAGAGGCCCAACGCATTGAACACCTGTGGGAGAGAAGGAAAACTTGAAACAAACCCTCTACCAACCCGTCTGGCCAGCGTGGTAGCAGTAGGCCATTAGCCTCCTATGAACGCCACAATAGACGTGAGCTAGGAGAGGCCTATGTCCAGCAGTGGACGTCCACAGGCTGATGATGTATGTATGTATATAAAATTAATATACCTATCGTAACTAAGTGTCTGTTTCATCTTTATCGATCGTCAAACATTTGGTTCATCTTGGACGAATAAACCGCTGGTATATTGATTGATGAATCAACACTGGTCTACAGCGTAAAAAAATAAAGAGTACTAAAACATTTCAATGTATCTATAATCGCAGATACCTAACAAAAAGTGTGATGTGTGCAGTACTTAATTGATTCCATGGATGTGTGTGATAGTGAAAAGTTAAATCGTTCTGACATCTTCAAAGCAGATTGCACACGAGGAAGACACTTTAACTATGAAGCCAGGTGTTGTTATACGCCACTTAGAAGCAAGTAAAAATTATATTTTCATATTATCCATTTTTACTTCCACATCGTACGTTAAGTGTTTTTTAAAGGTTGGTCGTGTTATTCTTTTCCCATTTTCAATATTGTGTATGTCGCTCAAAGTAAGCAAACATAACTTGACGACCTGGGCCCCTACCGCGCACGTGTCGTCGGCATCGACATTGACTTCATTTGACAGATGGATGTGACATATTGCTCTTAGTCTTTGGTAAGTTTTCATTTGTGTCAAACAGAAGCAGCAATGTGTCTCATCCATCTGTCTAATGATACCGATTGCGATGCCGACGCCTCTTGCGCGGTACGGCCCCGGGGCCCGTAACGGATAAGTGTCGTCGACATCGACATCGACTTCTTTTGACAGATGGATGTGACATATTGCTCTTAGTCTTTGATAAGTTTTCATTTGTGTCAAACAGAAGCAGCAATGTGTCACATCCATCTGTCTAATAAAGCAGATTGCGATGCCGACGCCACTTGCGCGGTACGGCCCCTGGGCCCCTACCGCGCAAGTATCGTCGGCGTTGACATCGACTTCATTTGACAGATGGATGTGACATATTGCTCTTAGTTTTTGGTAAGTTTTCATTTGTGTCAAACAGAAGCAGCAATGTGTCACATCCATCTGTCTAATGATACCGATTGCGATGCCGACGCCTCTTGCGCGGTACGGCACCGGGGCCCGTAACCGGCAAGTGTCGTCGGCATCGACATCGACTTCATTTGACAGATGGATGTGACATATTGCTCTTAGTCTTTGGTAAGTTTTCATTTGTGTCAAACAGAAGCAGCAATGTGTCACATCCATCTGTCAAATGAAGCCGATAACGATGCCGCGCCTCCTGTTTGGCGTATAGGGTATGGATACCTGCCTGCCTTCGCCTAGAGGTTCCAGATGCGATTCCCGGACATGTCAGTAATTCATCTTACTAGCTTCCGCCTGCGGTGTCACCCGCGTGGTTCCCGTTCCCGTGGGAATATCGGGATAAAAAGTAGCCTTTGTTACTCTCCGTACTTTTAACTAAGTCAATGCTAAAAATAATTCCATTGGTTGCTTATTTAGGGCGTCAGGAAATGACAAACAAACACACTTTCGCATTTATCTATATACTAAATTCAGGTTCGCAAAATTTGTGACGACTCGATAGGGACTTTGGCGCGTAGTACGCGGCCGAGTAAGGTATCAAATTAAAGGTTCCGTCAAGAGTTGGTTTGATTCTTAGTTAAATACTGATTCTGATATACCTGTGAATATTTGAGTACGTCTTAAACTCACTGAGCCCTACCAGGCGTATTATCACCGCCAAAATCGTAATAAATCTAACCACATTTTTTTTCCGACGACGGTACGAAGACGGTATATGCGTTTGGAACTACCAAACCAAATCGATTTACTGACAGCATGACATACGGACGGTCGTTGTCATTTGACAGAAACGAATACGGTCGGTTAACAGCAAAACCTATAAGTTAAACTTGAAAATACCTGCTACATACAATAAACTTTATGTATAACCATATTTTAACTTTGTTATCTACTTTTTTTACAAACTATCGATTTATAATCTTAATATATATAAATCTCCTGTCACGATGTTTGTCCGCGATGGACTCCTAAACTACTTAACCGATTTTAAATTAAATTGGCACACCGTGAGCAGTCTGGTCCAACTTAAGAGATAGGATAGCTTTGATCCCAAAATTCCCACGGGAACGGGAACCACGCGGGTGAAACCGCGCCCGGCCTCTAGTAATGTTATATATTTTAAGAATTTTGCATAACTAACAAAAATATATGCAAAGGTGACAAAGTCTTTGTGCGATAGCAAACTAAATGATGAATGGCAAATAGATTTCTGTTATTGAATCGGTTATTTTGCAAAGGGGTTAAGTCGAAAAAAAATTTTTTTTCAGGGGCTACAAAAAATGTCTACTGAAAAAATTTGCAGGGTTGTATATTATTTTTCATAATTCAATATTTGCACTATAAACACATTAAACGAGACACATTATCTTAATATATATAAATCTCCTGTCACGATGCTTGTCCGCGATGGACTCCTAAACTACTTAACCGATTTTAAATTAAATTGGCACACCGTGAGCAGTCTGGTCCAACTTAAGAGATAGGATAGCTTTGATCCCAAAATTCCCACGGGAACGGGAACCACGCGGTGGAACCGCGCCCGGCCTCTAGTATATTATAATTTTCATTAATGTAACATGAGCAGTTAGAGCAAAAATTAAAATTGATGGACCTGCGCCTTTTTAAAATATATTAATTATTTGGGGAAAAAAATACAGATCTTTATGAATTAATGTAAGGTAAAAAAAACACCATCATAACTACTATTCACCATCCTCTTCTACAGTTTCTACAGTAGTTGTTGCAGAATTAATAATATTATTAAAAAAATCAACACATTTGCTGGGAATATGCTTCAAAACTATTTTAATATCTTCAATTTTCTTATAATTAATTGCTGCTTGGTCATTCCTTTATAGAAAGAAAGAAAGAAAGAAAAATACATTTATTTTAGCATCACACAACGATTACACAAAACAACATTACAAAATTACAATTAGGTACTATAACTCAAACCATATATTATTGTGCATCGTCGCGTGATGCCAAAACTGTGTCCAGCTCAGTGTAAGCAGCAAGCAGAGCTTGCTGCACTGGTATTCTGCTGGACACATGGGTGACATCAAGAACGAGACTAACAGATACAAATTAAGAACATTACAGAGAGACAGAACACAAATACAAAACATTTAAACTTATTTAAATTTGGCTGTACGTTTAAAAACGTTAGCCCTACATAGCTTAACAGATACTTTAAAAAGTAATAAATAAAGCACGACACGACAGACACATGACTGTCATGGTCATGCACGTCATCTAAACCAACGTCATCAATATGCTTTATCAACAGGCATAGTAACAACTTCCCGTCCAGTGTAAAGCTTGAAATCATATGTCACCATTAACTATTTATTAATCTGTGACCATACCGTCGATGAATTCTGCAGTTTGATAAAAGCCTGGTTTCATCGAGTCATAATAAAACTGATTAAAAAGAGAAACATTAAGTTAACTTTTGTCCTTTGGCACTTTTTTGCCTAATGAAGGCAGTTTCTCTTATAGTATCTTGATCACCAACCTTTAAAATCAGTAATGAGCTGTGTATCGATTTCGTAAATGCGAATTTTATCCTTTATATTACTACTGGTGACTATAATGTTTTCATATTCTGAAAATATATATACCCTATCTTATCGCTCTAACTTTCGTTTTACGAGTCCAAAATCTCGAGTATTTATTTTGAAAAGGGCGGTTGTCCAGGACTTCCGCCCATTTCAAAATAAATGAAATGTAGAAGCTGTCATATCTCTTAAAAGAAACCGTGGACTAACGCTGTTTTCAGATATACTTGTAAAGGCCATAGACGAACAACTACATTCAGAACTCAGTTTGACCAAAAGGTGTGACTTGCGCCCCTTTCAAAATAACCGATTCAATTGCAGTTGCAAATGGTGCTTCGACTCCGCGCCAATATAGATAACAGTTGTACCAACCTTGAATTTGGGAACCGAAATTTAAAAGTATCGACTTTTTTGACAGAATGTATTTGTGCAAGTTTTCAGCCATCAATCCCTAATGGGATAAGGTAATCTTCGAAGCGCACCCATTTTCAAGCGCACCCAAACTATTCCTCGAAGCGTACCTTTTAGGTGATAAACAAATCAATTGCACCTCTAAAGTTGCGCTTCGAGGAATAGTTTAGGTACGCTTTGAAAATAAGATCTTGAGAGGAGTCTTGGAAAGACTGCTTAGACTGTGCTCCGAACGGCTCTCCGTGGGTAGGCCCCCGACAAGGTGGAGCGACGTTCGGGTGGCGGTCGCGGGAAACCGCTGGGTGCGGTCAGCGCAGGACCACTCGTCGTGGAGATCCTTGGGGAAGGCCTATACCGAGCAGTGGATGTCCTGCGACTGATATGATGGCTATGAAGTAGTAAATAACTTCTGCATTTCGTTTATAAGCCTTTGGTTAAAATAACTATTCGTATAAGTATATTCATTGTTAGGCTTCCGAACCTCTAAAGAAAAAAAGGAACCCTTGACCGTCTGTTCGTCCGAGTGAGATTATCTCGAGAACGCATGGAGGTATCGAGTTGAAATCAAAACCGAAGGTGTAAAAAAATGAAACTTCTAAATAAGCGGAAAAAAAGATTTATTTAGGCCGTTTATACCTCAAAAACGTATCAAAAACGTATACTCTCAAGGGAATCATAATTCATATGGTAGGTACTTCTCATTGACCTATAACTTTGAAATTTGGTAAGTAATATCGTCTTTTACTACAAATACAAGAAAATATATAAAAACTATAAATTTGTAATTAAATCATAAAAATATAGTCTTTAGTTCTGGAAACTGAATTTCGGGAAAATCTCAGGAACGCGTAGATGTATCGAGTTGAAATTAAAACCATATATTCACGTTAACAATCTATTGAAGCTGTGAAAAAAAATAAACTTGTAAATTAACGTAATAAAAGATACAACCGTTTATGCATTCCAATCCAGCTACGCGGTAGTAGCAGACAATATTATTAAAGACAAATCTGTAAATAGACGACACAACTTCTGTAAGAGGATTAAAGACCCAATACAATAGCTAGCTTTGTCTATCTGTTGTTTGTTTGTTGTGCCTTCAAGTAAAAAGCGCTAACGGATCTGACGGGGGTTAGACAGCTCAATAGTTCTGAATTCAGTTACAAATCAAAGTTACATGTAAATGTCTTATGTATTAGATAACTTGTATATTCACACACATTGATTCGATTCCGAAATAAATAGCTGTATTTAAATATGATGATGAAAATAGCACATTACTATGATAATAATAATAATAAATAATACATATTTCTTACCTTACACCCATTAATAGCCCCAAAGTAAGCACTGTTAGGCTTGTGTTTTATGTAATACTAGAGTAACGGATATAAAAACATATTATTAATTATAGATAATAAGTATTTATTTATTAAAAAAAAAAACTAACATGTCTTTTACAAACATAGATTATAAGGATATTGTTACTAACAAAATATGGACTGAAGTCTGATAATAAACAACTTTTATTTATTATTTATATTTATGTGTAGAAATATAAAGCGTCCAGGACTCAGGTACAAATGCTCGTTTTCATCATACAAACATTTGCCCCTAGCGGGATTCAAACCCAGGACCTTAGAGTAGCCGACACCTTGAAACCGGTAAACAGTCGGGAAAATGTGTACAGTCCCGGTATAAGAGAGCTTTATTTAAAAAAGTAATACATACTCGTATATAGAAAATGTTTATATCACAAATAACATTAGCAGGTATTTTATTTAAATAATAAATTATTTATCTAATTCTATTGGTCCGGGAAGTCTCCCGATTGTAAGTACTACTCTACCACGGAGGTCATCAATGTCCACACTGTGGCCTTTTTTGTTAATCAAGGGTATGCGTCACAACGCAATGAACAGCAAATGTGAGGACATATGTCAGAAACTCAAATGACTACCTTTCGAATGTTTAAGGCGATGTTGCCTTAAACATTCGAAAATAAGCTCTCTAACTATGGAGATCATTTTAGTTGGTGTTATATTTTGGGAGACGAACTCCATGTTGGCGTCGCGATCGTTGATGAATTCAATAATTAAATGAGGCTAACGAAGAAAGGCCTGAGTGTGGACTTAGCTAGTTACAACTACTTAAAGCTGTTTTGTAAACGACGTTTTTTTATACTCGCGCGCTTTTGCTATAGCGATGTTTTTGTAATTATTCAAAGAAACACCAAAAGCTTGGAAATGTTTGGATATTGAAAAAATATCGAGATCCCAGAGCTACGCTTAAAAACCGTATAATTTTTTATTAAAAATCTCATAAACATTAATAACATAGCTTTTAAGTTTTCTTTTTGATACTAACTAAGTTATGGAATTAATTAAATAAATAAATATTAATAATAAACAAATCTGCGTAATGGATTTTCAAACATGTATTTGTCCATCGAAAACACGGGGAGCAAAATATAAAAACCAATAAATATTAATCGTTATTCATATTTTACAGTAAAACTTAATTAAGAACTCCCATTTATGTTTTGTTTACATAAGCATTAATTATTATATTTATATTCCATTAGCATTAATTATATTCCATAACATTAAGGAAATACTTGTTTACTTACTTCACATGCGCGGAAAGCTGTTTTTAAAGAAAGAAAGAAAGAAAGAAAGAAAAGTAAGTTTATTTGGGACAAACAAAAGACAGTACAATTGAATAAAAACAAAAGCGAATAAAGCGTGGCACTTGAGCTTAAAAACAAAGTTTCCGTTGAATTGAGAACCGCCTCCTTTTTTTTAAGTCGGTTAAATACCTAGGTTAGTAGATCCTGTCAACCCCTGGCTTGATTGGGATCAAGAGCAAAGCCAATCAAAGTAAAAACGCGTACGAAGGGTTCCGTACCATTACCTATAAAAACGGCAAAAAATCACGTTTGTTGCATGGAAGCCCCCTTAAATATTTATTTAATTCTGGTTTTTATTATTTGTTTTTGTAGCAATAACATAAATACATCATATGTGAAAATTTCAACTGTCTGACTATCACGGTTCATGAGATACAGCCTGGTGACATATAGGGACAGAAAGACAGCGGAGTCTTAGTAATAGGGTCCCGTTTTACCCTTTGGGTACGGAACCCTAAAAATCAACTTGTCTCCAAATTGATCAGACGAGACACAAGTCTCTATGACCGAACATCAAGAGGTTGCGGGTTTGTATACTGTTAGGCTGCGTCCTGGACGCCAGCGGCCAAAGCGGGCGGTGCGGGCGGTGGTACGCGCGACTTGATCAAAGTCCATAGATTTGTATGAAGCTGTTCACGATGACAGCGAAACATTTGATTGTTTGTTTGTTTGCATTGAATAGGCTCCGAAACTACCGAACGGATTTAGATGAAATTTCGTACACAGATAGAAGATAGTCTGATTATGAACATAAGATACTTTTTATCCCGATATTCCCACAGGAACGGGAACTACGCGGGTGAAACCGCCAGCGGCTGCTGGTCTTTTGTAAAAATAAATTTGTTATCTATTTTGAGTAGACTGGTTTTAGGAAAGGTTTAAGATTAAAGCACACTTATTACTTTTACAGAAGAACGCAAGATGAAAGCGTGGGTAAAGCCATTTCTCACCTTGTAATATAATTTAACCGAATTAAGCAATAAGTATACCTTTCCCTTGCAGAATTGGTAACGTAGCAAACATTTCTCATTTTAAAAGGTTTTAAATTGATCACAGCTGGCAATAAAATATTCCTTGAGAATCTTCTTTAAATGAATAGCTATAGGTATCCATTATCCTGGATTTATGGCGGAAAATGTGAAACAATTTTCAGGCCTAACTGAGTTCAATTAAATCCGAACCGAATCGAAATGGCGTCTGTGATTCGTGAATCAAGGTAGACAACTCTTTAGTGGATTTCTCGGATTTCACTTTGTGATTTCTTTTGAAGATTACATTTGTCAGACATATCCTGGCTCACTCTACATTTTGGTCCTTCGAGCCGGATAAATTTGTATAAAATATATTGTAAACAGACATTAAATAACTGGACTACAGACGTTGTTACTCTGTCAGTTGACAGATCGACCCATCATCGACAAATCCTCTCATACCTTTAGCCGTGATATATCTGATCAGTCTTGTGAGCCTGCTTGACTGGCAGTGAGAAAATCCAATCCTTATATCCGATTCCTTCCAACTTCCACTTGTTACCTTAGGTCGACTGGTACAAATATCCTCTACTATTTATATGTGTATATATTAAACTTATGGTTAGGGCTAGGCTTTTAGGGCACTAGGGTTGTCAAATAGGTATAGGTATACCTCCTTCCTAATTTATGTGTAGTGTGTCAGGCATATAATGACTCACTCTACAACATAGTTATTATCTATGTCTGTGGTTATTATAATTCCCTAAAGTGTAATAAGGTTCAGTAAAAAACTAATTGCTTTATATTCATGACTGTCATTTATTTCTGACACACTCCGTGCTAGTGTTGTATGTACAGTCACGAGCCATCTTTGGGACGGATCTAACAAGTATCAGCTGACTGCCTTGGACTCGGTAGAAAACCGTGCTAGTAAGCTCATTGAATATTTATACCATATCAACAAAAGAGCTCCAGGACCTTAGTGATCGACGTAGCGTGGCCAGTCTTTCAGCATTCTATTGGATACACTTCGGGGAATGAGCGAAAGAATTGCATGACCTAGTTCCGTTAGCCCCCTTCCACCATCGGAGTACAAAACGCAGGCTTGCTTACCACCCTTACATCGTAGACATTCCAGCCATCCGCACGAAGCGCTATGTAAACTCCTTCCTGCCAGCGTAGCATACGTACCGCGACTCGCTTATCTCGCGATGTCTGCCCCGCTCATATCAGACAATACGCTCGTCGTTTTGTCGAGGTGAAGAAAACTTTGTTGAGGTGCTCATGCTACGTATGCTGGTGCGAACAGCAAAGGGCTGGAATTCATTGCCTCCTGATCTATTCCCTAAATCCTATAATTTGGACTTCTTCAAAAGCAGAGTGAATAGGTACTAATTTGACAATCACTCGTTGAATCATCGTTGAGATCGGACGTGTTAAATAATAATTAAATATTAATAATATTGTTTAACGAACCGTGACCTCGTTTCGCCAACAATCGGTAGTAACAAATAAAACTGTGTCAATCTAGTGTAATAGTGAAAATGTGGACTGATTAAATCGTTTTACTAAAATTAACACAATGGATAGTCCATTTAATAGAAGTGCGAAGACCCCCCGGTCTCCACCACCAACTCCTCCACCGGGACCATTGCATCCCTCTTCTAAGCAACATACCCAAGATGACCTGGAAGTTGTCGATACGCCGGAGATACAAAACTGGATGAGGACAATAGAGCAATGTTTGAGCGAAATCTGCCACATATCTTCGGAAGGTAAGATGAATTCCGAACAAAAATTGCGAATACACAATTTATGCAGGAAAGTTACACATGGTACTTCGCAGATGGCTGTACTTTGTCAGTCTTTTCAATCGAAAGCAGTACAAGCTCGTAGATCTCTACAAACTTCACAGGATAGAAAAGACCTCTCGCAGCAGCTCCGTGACCTCAAGTTGAGTATCGAAGAGTCTTCAAAACCAACTGCAGTAACGTCTTTCGCTGACATGGTCAAAAAAGGTAATAATGAATTTATCAAACCTACCAATGTGAGCTCTGTGGCAATCTATCCTACTGACAAACAGAAGTCAAGTGAGGACACTAAATCGCTTGTACAAAAAATAATTTGTCCTGAAAAAATGAAACTTCATGTTAGAGGTCTCCGTAAAACAAGGAACGGCGGCGTTATCATTAGTACAGATAGCAAAGATGACATAGCTAAATTAAAAGAATCGGTGGTACTAACTACTTCGGGCCTTACTGTCGACGAACCTTACAAGCGAAAACCAAGGATAGTTGTCATTGGCGTGCCCACATCTATGAAGGAAAATGAGGTCTTCACTTGCTTGTTTAATCAAAATCTAGCAGATAAGTTACCGAACTCTGACCTTGACTCATTTTTAAGCTCTATTAAACTGAGTCATAAATCAGGCAAGAAAGATGCTGAGACCTGTAACTACGTATTAGAAGTATCAGCCATAATACGCAAGGCTTTGATAACTAGCCAAAGAGTTTTTGTTAACTGGTCATCTTGCCCAGTCCGAGATTTCACTTTGGTAACAAGGTGTTACCAATGTCAACAATATGGCCATGCAGCGAAGACCTGTCGGGAGACAGTCCACACTTGTGGTCACTGTGGGGAACAAGGCCACTCCATTAAAGACTGCACCAAAAAAGAAAATCCATCAAAGTGCGCTACTTGTTTCCGATTCAAAAAGCCCAGCGATCACAACACAGGTGCCACAGAGTGTCCAGCAAAAATAATGGCAGAAAAGAGGTACATTAATTCAATAGATTATGGCGGCGCCTAAGAGCGCCTAAAATAACTGATTTGCTGACCATATTATAACTGTATACTCTTTTTTATTATATATACTTTTTACATTAATTAATTGTTAAAGATAATTATGATTAATGATTTAGCTAATGAAATTGATAATTTTTCTGTATCAGAGTCGGCTCTTTGCGAGGTTGAAAAGTGCAAACAATATCTTTCCGCTTTCACTAACCCCTTCACTGTACTAACTCAAAATATCCGTAGTGTTACGAAAAATATCGATAGTTTTAATGTATTTCAGCAAAGGCTACACATAAACTGTGACATAATAGCCACTTGGAATATGGTTCTCAGATATGGAATCCTAGATACGCCACATACATTAATAGACTAGAAAACATCCAGAAAAAATTTATGAGGTATTTATGTTACCGCATCGGAATGCGATACCATTCAAATGATTACCTTCAATTATGTAGTAAACACCATCTTTTAACTCTTGAAAATCGTAGGACCATAGCTGACATCACTTTTCTATTAAAAATTGCTAACGGAACTGTCGATTGCCCCGAGCTCCTATCTTTATTGAGTCTGAATGTTCCAAGCAGGCAGCTACGTCACTATAAGCCAATTTATTTACCACTGTCGAATACTAACTTTAGGCAAAATTCTTTCTTACTCCGTGCAGGCAAGTGCTTTAATGAGTTATGTGGCAAAATTGATGTTGATTTGTTTAACACTGGTTGCGAAGCGGTGAGGCGTAATCTGGCTCTGTTATATACTGTCTGAGTATTGATGTACGATAGGTATTATTTAAATTGTGCAGACTAATATTGCTGTGTTTTCTGAATCATCTATTCTATATTGCTCTCTTTTGTATGATTATAAAAATGTGTCTTTAGTTTTACCTATTCTTTTTTCTGGTGGCTAATTATGTAACCTAGCTATAAGTGATGGTCGTCGGAACTTGTAGCTCAACGGTGTCTTTATTCTATTTATGTTGTTTTTATAAGTGTGAATCTGTTAATGGTTTTCTGTGTCATATTTAAATTGTTATAGTGCTTAGAATAACTGTTGATTCACCTGTGAATATAAAATAAAATAAATAAAATAATAATTCTCACAGAGTGTTGGATTGATAAGCAACATAATTTGCCTACAATGGTGGGTTATAATATGTATAGGAGCAGTATAGTACACAACCAAAACGATGGTGTGATAGTATACACAAAATCACAGTTAGATGTCACGGTTGAGGAACCTAATATTCATGACTGCAGCAAATTACTAATTAAAATGGGAACAGAATATGCTATTTTAGCCGTTTATAGATCACCTTCATTTAGAGATATTACCAACTTTGCACATTCTTTAGCCAACACTTTACAAGACTTATCTTCTTTCAAAAACATTATATTAATTGGAGACATTAATATCAATATTATTCCGAATCAGGACAATACTGAAGCATCCACTCAGGAATACTTAAATCTATGCTCTTTCCATGGCTTACTTCCTGCACACTTGCTACCAACACATCAAAGTGGGTCGTGTTTGGATCACATAATGCTTAAGTCAAACTACTCTGCACTAGCTTTAGTCATGAATTCATCGATAACTGATCACAGCGCCGCATTACTAACTCTGAATTGTAAATTAAATAAATTAGAAGATACACGCATAATTACTAAGTTAAATGTAAACAAACTCGAAGCTGACTTATGCAATATCGACTTTACCCCAGTTTACAGTTCAGCTGATATGCATTTTTGTATGTCGTACGTAATAGAAAATATCGCAGTGGCTATTCAAAACAATAAACAAAGTATACGATTAAGTAATAAAAACTATAATATTAAACCGTGGATTTCGCCAGGTTTAATACGCTGTATGAAAAATAGAGATAAATTGCATTTGAAAGCGAAAGCCTATCCAAATAATTTAGTGTTACAATTAACATACAAGCGATACAGGAACTTTTGCAATAGTCTCGTAAGAAAAGTTAAAATAAAATACGAAAAAGAGTTAATTGAAAGAGCTGGGAAAAATACCAAACAAATTTGGAAACAAGTTAAAAATATTACGTACTCAACCAAAAACCATGAGTCATCTTCGAGTTTGTTACAAACACATGGGTCCCAAATAGAATCTGTCAATTACGTTAATAATTTTTTTCTAAATGTCGGCAAGTGTTTAGCCGAAAAAGTGCAGAGTCGCCCAATTATAAATACACAAATTCCTACGTCTCATACTAATAGCATAACATCTTTGGTACTCTTAGGTACCGATGAAACTGAAATTGAAAATGTAATAATGAGTTTAAAAGACGACTGTGCTGTCGGGTGGGACAATATACCGACTAAAATAGTCAAACAATTCAGACACATTTTAATACCTCCTTTGACCTATATTTTCCAAAAATGTTTGGCCACAGGTATTTTTCCCAAGTGTTTGAAGAAAGCTATTATTGTTCCTATTTATAAATCAGGTGATAAAAAGCAAGCAACAAATTATAGGCCTATATCGTTATTACCAGTTTTGTCTAAAATATTAGAAAAAATTATAAATAAAAGAGTGATTAACTTTTTAGAAAATAAATCGCTATTGTCAAATGCTCAATTTGGTTTTAGACCCAATTTATCAACAGCCGATGCCGTGCATAAATTGACAAATTTTATTGTGGAAAATCTTGACAAAAGTAAGCACACAATAGGTATTTTCCTTGACCTTGCCAAGGCTTTTGATTCCGTTTCCATTCCGATCTTGTTGCGTAAGCTTGAAAACATTGGCATAAGAGGCACACCGCTAAAATTGATAACAAGCTACTTAGAAGACCGCATCCAGTGCGTGAAAGTGGGTAATGTCATCAGTAATGAGCAGAAAAATACTTCTTACGGGGTCCCCCAAGGAAGTATTTTAGGATCTACCCTGTTCTTGATTTACATAAATGATCTATGTAATATAAATCTTAATCAAGGTATCATTGTAACATATGCTGATGACACAGCTCTTCTCTTTTCGGCCGACTCAGAAGAAGAAGTATTCAGGCACGCGCAACACGGTTTCAATGTAATTAACAAATGGCTTCAAAGTAATTTACTAACCCTTAATGCGGAAAAGTCTAGCTACCTTAAGTTTTCCATTCGCAAATCAACACTAACCACGCACGACTTAAACCTACGTGCACATTTATGCAATGCCCCATATGATAATATATGTGTATGTCCACAGATCCAAAAACATGATAAAATAAAATATTTAGGAGTAATTTTAGATGAGACGTTTTCGTTTAAGCACCATATTGAAACATTAAATAACAGAATTCGTAAGATGATATTTATATTCAAAAAACTACGCCATGTTGGCGACGCGGTACTAATCCGACAAATATACTTGGCACTTTGCGAATCCTTGCTGACTTACTGTATTACCACGTGGGGTGGGGCTGGTAAAACTTTACTATTAACCACCGAGAGAGCTCAAAGAGCTATACTTAAAGTGTCTACATTTAGGCCATTCCTGTATTCCACGACACTTCTTTATAAAAATTGTGAAGTTTTAACAGTCAGACAATTATTCATAAAGAGCACTATATTAAAACAGCACAAAGCCCTTCCATACAACACCGAAATAATTAATAAGAGGCGGAAAGACAAAGTTTGTACGTTAAAAGGTGGACTCAAATATACTTTTACGACCAAATTTTATATATATCTAGGGCCGTTACTTTATAATCGATTTAATGCCATAGCAAATATTTATCCATTAAGCCGCATTAATTGCAAAAAAATTGTTAAAGACACTCTGCAGAAGATGACGTATGATGATACAGAAGAATTACTTTTTGTGACAAAGTGATTTAAGATTATAATAATTACAGGTATTTTTGAGAAATTTTAAATTGATTGTTTGTGTGTGATACTTTGCGAAGGTAGTTTATTATTTTAAATTATTATTCTAAATTGTTTTATTCTTCGCTTTTAAATATTTTTTTAGTATTATTATTGTTAACACAGAATAGTATAAGATGTATCTTTTAGTTAAGGTCTAAAAGCCTGAAACACAGGATCACCTAGTTCAGGCATAATATTAAATATAATTACCATAAGACACCTTTTTTTTCTTAATGTACTTTTAAATGATCATAGGTAAGAAGAATTTTATATTTGTAGAAATATAAAAAACTTGTTTGTCTATGTTTAGGTACTAACATATTTTGTAAGTTTGTATGCCCATAATAACAAACTATGTATATTAAGTTATTGAATAAATGATTTTATTTTATTTATTTTTTTTACTTGTTGGGCAAACATGCTACATCTTTTGTAGGCCACAGCTCGCTTTCCATCAGGCCAGTTGGTGGCCAAATGATTGCCCAGCAGCTTGTCCATTTTATTTCTAGCGCTCATGGCCGCGCATGATAGACTGATCGTATTCGATTACGTTCGATAAGCAACTTTTGGCCCGGTCAGGTATCGGATGGGTGACCGTAAAGTGGCATTATAACTGAGCGCTTCCATGCTTCGGAGGGCATGTTAAACCGTCGGTTCCGGCTGTTGTTAGTCGTTAAGCCAAATCATAGGCTTCAAAGGCGGCCCGATAAACTCTGACATTAGAGGTGGCCACTAAGCCTCATACGATAGGAAAGGAAAGGATTGTAAATAAGAAAAATAAACATGTTATGTATATACTTTACAACTTTATCGCATTGACGCACAGAAACAAAGCTCCCTCTGTCCACAAATGTTATTCAATATTGTAATGTGGCAAGGTTGCTTAGTGTTTCTATTTCATTGCACTCGCCTCGAACGTTCCCGACGATCCACGGGTGGCCGAGAGTGAGATACTATATTACTGTCTCGCTCACTCGCTTCCGCGGGAGACAATTCCCGCAATCTTCGTCCTTATTTAATGCAGCGCGACTCTTTTACTAACATTTGTCTCTCAATGTTCGCGCGGCGGTCAAACATCTATTTAATTGTTCGACGTCGCTCGCGATGCTTAGCACCTCCCTTCTTGAATGTGACGACGTTTAGCTCTGAAACACGGCAGGGGGCACGACTGTACACCGGTTTCAAGGGGTTGCCTACTCTGAGGTCCAGTGTTTGAACCCCGGTAGGGCTAAATGTTATTGATGATGTTGATGATTATTTTATTAACCGCCTCTGTGGTCTAGTGGTTGATACCGGTGGTTGTACCACTAGACCACAGAAGCATACCAGGGTTCCCGGGTTCGATTCCCAGCGAGGGTACAATAGGTATTGTATTCGGTTTGGTTGGTGGTAGGACTTGTTGTACGTCCGCCTGGCTAGCTACCATCTTAAAAACAATGTTTTCAGCATTGTTGTGTTCCTGCATTAAGAGTAAGTAAGCCAATGTCGTATTTGTTTTAACATTTTCAAAATTTGTTTTCTCTGTGATACTTACAAAAAAGTTATTTTAATACTATATTTGTGACTGTTATGAACAATAACTCTATAATTTGTGAGTATCATAGAGAAAACGAACTTTGAAAATGTCAAGACCAAGTATGAAATTGGCGTGGTTTAGGCAAGGAATCCCTATGTGGTCATAGTGAATGAGAGCCCAGGTATGATGAAGGCAAAATGTCTTCCCCTTGTTCATAAAAAAAAAATAGAATGTGCTGCTAGTTGCTAGCTTCCCAGTGCAGATATATCAAGGGACAAGTTATATTCGGTATTTGAGATTACAATTTTAAAATATATTTTTTTATGTAATTTAAACACACCCCACAGGCAAGTATTTCTATGTTAAAGTTAAACAGGCTTGGATAGTATTCGATAGACATAATAGCGGTTCAAAGAATTTACAAAAGTTGTGTTCAAAAAAGTAAATTATCATAGTTTTATTGTTGAAATTGAACCTGATATTCGCTATTTTGTAATTCCACGGGTTGGAATCCGGCTCGAAGGACCAGAATTTATGTTGGAGGTTGCAATTTCTTTATTCCGCTACGATTTAGGTTTTTTTTTTGTCCCTGAATAAGTTTACTGACGTAGCTACTTCAGTGAGGTTTCATGAAGTGAATGAACACTATTGTTTCCGGACTATATTTTAGAGCCAACCAATCGCGTCGATGAGATGTGGATGTGAGAGTTAATGGTGCGTGTGCCATTATGACGGTTCAGAAAATAAGTTCCTGTTCTTTCGTTCCTTCCACCACTTTTCATTCCGTTTTTAAGCTATTGCATAGCTTCTATCGCGGGCCTTGAGCGCGGGGACCGAATCCAGAAATTCCGTAACGATAAAACCTCACGCTCCCCACTCCGACGGGCAAGGAGGTGTGGCTTGAAGGCCGTGCATTGTCTAACGTCGTTTCAGTTCGGCAGTCTTCGACACGGCGTTGTGTTTTATTTATTTAATAATAGAAAAAATTATTTTCTTATCGGTCACCACGCTCAAAAAGTGTAACTTTAATTAATATCAAAGAAAAAGAAATACTGCATGAATAAAATAAATAAATAAAATTATAATTGCATAAGTTGATACAAAATGCTATGCAATAACTTTACCGCGGCAGTCCCCGAGTGCCACACGTCTTTTTTTTTATCAGGATCTTTCGAAAACATCAGTGAACCAAAGAAACAAAAGATGCGTAAGCGACGTAAGGGCGTTCTGAATCTGATATACTGTCGACTGCCAATGGTCAGGCTTTACAAAACTGAAATTTGTTTTTTTTTAATGACTTTGAACTTAAAAACGTTTGAGTTTGGGAGTATCTTCAGAAATTTTGCATATTTGCTTCGTGAGATGATCGTAGCTATATATCCATGATTCGTCAGGTAAGAATGTAGGATACGTTTTCCGAAATTCCTACTTCGAACTTTTCTAACATAAATTTGCACCGAACACGACGGCATTTTTGCACATCGGTGAGAGAATGAGGTATCCATCGCGAAGCAAGCTTCCTAACTTAAGGTGTTCATGCATACTGGTGGAAACTGCCTGTAATCCAATGTTCCACAAGTCCTACCACCAACCGAAAACAATATGCACATCCGTACATCTTATGTTTTGGCGCGCCCGGTCATTGAAATAAAACAACTTGTACGGATATCAAACGCGCTATATTTCCACGAACTAAGTTGTAATTGTCCGTATTTTTAGGTTTTTTAGGGGTTTTTTGATTTTTTCGAGGGTAGACTTATAAGTAGCCAGTCATTTCGTGACCACGGCAGCTGTAAAGGTGCCGAAACGTCGGGAAAATCAAAAAACCCCTAAAAAACCTAAAAATACGGACAATTACAACTTAGTTCGTGGAAATATAGCGCGTTTGATATCCGTAAAAGTTGTTTTATTTCAATATGTACATCCCCTGGGAATGGAACCCGGGACCTTTGGGTCTGATACGGGTGGTTGTTACCACTACAACACAGAGGAGGTTGAAATTTGAAATCAGTGAAGTAGAATCATTGGATTATTTCACGCTACATGCTACGAGAAATTACTACGATCGCTACGATTCATCATAACAGTAAGAGAACGTAACTTAATCACCTCTGTGGTCTAGTAATGCAACCACCGGTATCAGTCCCGGGTCTGTAGTGTACCCGGGTTCGATTCCCAGCGGGGTACAAATTGTATTCGGTTTGGTTGGTGTTAGGACTTTTTGTAAGTCCGCCTGGCTAGCTACCACCACCTTTTCTAAGTCTGACGCCATAACAACATTGTTTTCAGCTTTGTTGTGTACCGGCAGTTAGAGAAAAAAAAGATCAGATTCCCCGTCGTTAATAAAAATAATAATAATAATAAAAAACGTAGATCAATGATATTTTTTGTGTGTACTTGAAGCAGTACGAGCTTGCATTGTGCGTTCAATAATATTCGTTGATATCAAACGCGCTATATTTCCACGAACTAAGTTGTAATTGTCCGTATTTTTAGGTTTTTTAGGGGTTTTTTGATTTTTTCGAGGGTAGACTTATAAGTAGCCAGTCATTTCGTGACCACGGCAGCTGTAAAGGTGCCGAAACGTCGGGAAAATCAAAAAACCCCTAAAAAACCTAAAAATACGGACAATTACAACTTAGTTCGTGGAAATATAGCGCGTTTGATATCCGTAAAAGTTGTTTTATTTCAATATGTACATCCCCTGGGAATGGAACCCGGGACCTTTGGGTCTGATACGGGTGGTTGTTACCACTACAACACAGAGGAGGTTGAAATTTGAAATCAGTGAAGTAGAATCATTGGATTATTTCACGCTACATGCTACGAGAAATTACTACGATCGCTACGATTCATCATAACAGTAAGAGAACGTAACTTAATCACCTCTGTGGTCTAGTAATGCAACCACCGGTATCAGTCCCGGGTCTGTAGTGTACCCGGGTTCGATTCCCAGCGGGGTACAAATTGTATTCGGTTTGGTTGGTGTTAGGACTTTTTGTAAGTCCGCCTGGCTAGCTACCACCACCTTTTCTGAGTCTGACGCCATAACAACATTGTTTTCAGCTTTGTTGTGTACCGGCAGTTAGAGAAAAAAAAGATCAGATTCCCCGTCGTTAATAAAAATAATAATAATAATAAAAAACGTAGATCAATGATATTTTTTGTGTGTACTTGAAGCAGTACGAGCTTGCATTGTGACACATTGAGAAGACTATGTGGTTTCCGACTCAATTTGCTATCTCTTTTATTTCCGTACTTTTTTGTGTCTTTTGTCCTGCTCGTCAATTGTCAATATGTGCCTTCTTCACAGATTTCAACGCAAATTACTATGAAGGTAAAATATCTATTAAAAAAATCATTTACGTAGATCAAAATGGACTGCTTTTGTGTTATGCGCAAAATAGTGGTGACGTATGACAAACAACTTACTACGATTCATCGAGTGCAAAGTGCGATTCACGATTTGAAAAGTTTTTTTTTTTATATAGAATATATTAGTATAAATCTTATTAATTAATTCTCAGACAGGACTGAGAATAATTTGTGGCTGAGTCAATCTTTGCTATTTTTACTTATAAAAAAATTATCTTATGTATAAAAATTGCATTGGAAATGCAAAAGCTTAAAAATTATGAATAGTTTTAGTTTATTCCTTACGAATAAACGAAGATAAGATAAGAGTAAACGTTTTTTAACCGACTTCAAAAAAGGAGGAGGTTCTCAATTCGACTTTTTTTTTTTATTTTTTTTTATGTATGTTCTACCATAATTTCGCCAGGTTTTTATAATTCTTTTTTTATCTGAAAGAAAATGGTTTATGTAATCCCATATAATTTTTACGAAGATCTGGCTAGTAGTTTTTTCATAATCTTGAAAAATATCAATCACCTTTTGGCAAGTTGTCGTTTACCTAGATGACATTGTTGTGTATGGGCTTTATGTTTTATTTACTCCAAAAGTTTTGTACTCCAAAAGTTTTATTTTTTACTTTTTGAAGTCGGTTTGAATTTTTTTTATAAAATGTTTTTTTTTAAGATATCTCATTGAATAATCACTACACAAAGCACTGAAAAACAAGAACAAATATGCTCTAATATTTTTTTTTGGTAGTGAAACTGAGACTTTTTGCACACTCCTCAAGAAACTTTGCTTTCAGTAAATCCGTAATAAGGGAAGACACGTCTTTTGTTCAATGGGAAAAAAAATCCGTAAAGTTGATCTCATTTCCAGTTATTCATGTAACTCTTTTATTCCAGGTCTGGGTGGAAGGAACTATTGAGTTCTGTACAGAGAAGTGGACTGGGGCGATGAGGAAAGAACTGTTTGGAATAGCCAGCTTCATCCTGGTTTACGCTGTGCCAGGTATGGTATCTTTTCTATGATCTTCTTCTCTTATCGTATGAGGATTGGTGGCCATCTCTGGTGTCAGATTTTATCTATCTGCATATAAGGCTTCTTGGACTTGGCTTAACGACTGTTATCAGGAGGCTTACTCTCTAAGCCCGCCAACTAAGATACGGGACCCCATCCGTAAGTTTCTCGAAATTACGGTTGGAGCCTACTCTCTATTGATTTCGAATGTACTAGTTTTGGACAAACGGCACAAACACATTGGGAGTAGGGACAATGTCAAAACGTATTCTCATTCATTCTTAGTTTGGGTCTCCGAACTAATAAGCTGTCCGTAGGTGATGCTGAGTAGGAAACGTCCGTAACTTAGGCCGAAACTACGGGTTTCGTGCTTAAAGAGTAGAGACCTCCAGATGTCAGCAGCCGGGACTAACCCTCAGTTGCAATGCCACTTTAGGGTCACCCATCCGACACTTGACTTGATTATAACGCGGGCCAGTCCATAATAATTATAACTAAACGAGAACAGAATTAGGTGCTAGTTGTCCTGACTTTCAACATTGAGCTGATGCAGGCTGAGTCAAGTTAAGGTTCTTTGCTATAAGGAAAAACTGATAAAATAGGTCTTCACCTATGAAATTGCCGATTTGTATGAAGAATTTTAAAGAAACTTTCGAAAGAAAGAAAGAAAGTTTTTTCCTAAAAAAAAATGTTATTTTGTACTACCGTAAAATTAAATGCTAATGGTACAATTTTTTATGTATAATCAAATATATATACATATAAGGATTTAGCAATATAATGATATATTTTTATTTAAAAACTTATAAATAATTAATTAATTATATTAAATAAAGTGGTCTAAAGAAAATTTGCACCTTTCGAGGTATTTTTTATCGAATAAGAAACTAAAATAATAATCTTATATGATTCATGATTCTTGACCGTTATTATCTTAATTTAATATAAAATTGAGCAATTGATATTCCTTTTAACCATAGAAGTAGCGAGGTTCTCTAAAAGTGTAAGAAAAATTCATAGGGTCAAGACCTTTTAATATTTATTGTACACCTAGGTACAGTCAACGGAAATTACGCAACAAATTGACAAAACTCAGACAGTTCCGAAGTCATCGGCTTATTAACAGTTTCGTAAAGCTTTCCTTAGACCAAAATAACAGTGTTATAAAAAGGTCAATACAAAATGCAAAATTCAACATCATTAAATGAATAAATTTTATTCAGTCTAGACTGTTACAAGCACTTATGAACGTCAAAGAAGCTACGCCATCGGTTCACAAATCCTACACCTAGACCTTGTAACGAGAAGAACCGGCAAGAAACTAGTCAAGGGCAAATTTTTTCTCCCTGTTATAATTCATATAGAGTCGAGAATACAAGCTATTGCACAAATGCGGCTAAGGACCACGAAAATGAATAAAAATTTATGTTATTTTCACAGATAGAAAAGCGTCTCATTTTATGACGCTTAAGCAATTACGACCGATTGAAACGCTGCCACTTCATCTATTCTGAATATTTATTGGTCGAAACTGGATAGTGAATACGAATTGCTTTCGATTTAACGTCGATTCCGAGCTGAAGAGCCATTCCTTTTTTTTAATTGAGTGGGAAGACTACATTTCTAATACGGACCCATAAGCGTCGTAGCTTTGGACCATCATTAATAATAATAATAAATATTTATTTATTCGACCAACATGGATCATATTAAACAATAAGTACAGATCAAATATACATTAAATTCAAATCAAATTACGCAATAAAAAAAATAAAAAATCTAAATTACAAAAATAAATTTTCAATACAAAATTACAAATAGTAAAATTTTCAAAATTGAAATTACCAAATTTAAAAGTGTAGTCTTTTCTTTATCGTGACAACACGTGTCGTGAGCGTTTTTATAAGAGCGAGAGATATCACGAATTTTACATTAACCACAATTACCATTTTCGGTTTTTCGAGCGTACAACTTCCCGTTATTTTATGGGAAACCTTTTATTAGAAAAGTAATGAACAAAAAAATTTAATATTAAGTCAAATGCAATACATACCTATTAACATTCTATTATTTGTGTTGGAAAGGTTTTTTAGAACATGTATTACATTATTAAATAACACACTCTAAAAAAATCTCTACTGTACTATCGGGAAGTAAATAATCATAACTAAATAATATTATATCAAATAAAAGAGTCTAATTGAAATCAACCAACCAATACAATCAAATACGAAACGGTAATAACAAGCAATGTTCATGACTGGTTAAATATGATTTTCATTACATCATGGCGGCAAATTTTATTGAGTCGAGTGCCAATAAGCCGCCTTATCAGCGACATGCTCCACAAAGTGGGAGATCAAACACTGACGCCGAAAATAATAAACCTTTGTTTTTTTTTGTACCTAACGTCAAGGGAAGAGGGGTGGGGGGAGGTTAAGTAACGTGTCTCGAACAAAATTACTAAAAAGAATATGTTTTTTTTTAGTTTTTATTTTATTCTATCAAGTGCATCGTTTATTCACAGATTAAACCTACCTTAGTAATGAACAAAATTAAAATAATAATAAAATAATAACCAAGCATTGACTCAGCGATATCAGCTTATCGCGGCGCCGCCGGCGCTACGATGAAAATAGTTATTTGTTATGCAAGGCTGCAAAGTTTGTTATTAGCGGCGAGTTACCTCTTTTGAAAGCTGAGCAAGTGAAGGATTCTAGGAATGAACCACGAGCGTAGCGACTGGTTCAAAGATTGAATCCTGAGCGAAGCGATGATTTCAAAGGTACAAGACGCTTAAAACTTTTCTGCCGAGCGCAACATACAATTTTTCACCTCACAACAGCGAGGAACATTTTATGGTTGTTTCCGTGGTCAAATTCCTGTAAAAAAATCTTTAAACATAAAGTACCTATAATTTAAATATACTTTATTCTCGTTGTTTTAATGATATAAAAAACTAAAATAATAAAAAAAGGGGAGTATTATAGTTAATTCAAAGTTTTTTAAAGTAGGAATATATTGTTACTTATAAATAACAATAAAAACGATTCCGTAAATGTTGACACTGACATGAGGTATAAGACAAAGACAATTTAAAAAATAAGTTTTATGTCACGTTCCGAAATCCAATTATAGGTTGTGAAATATCAAACAGCCTAATATAAAATTCTTATAACAAATTGTTAATCTTATTGTGATTGTTTTTATGATTTAATGAACTAAAATAATGTAATAAAACCAAAACGGAGTATTACAATGAATTCAAAGCTATTTAAAAAAAGAATAAAATGTAACAAAAAACTCAATAGTGCGATTCGGAACGCATTATGACATATTTTAGGTATTAGATTAAAAAAGTACTTTACCGCGCTAGGCCGCAAAAAACGATTTTTACGCAGAAACTGAATGACAAAACCTCCTCTTCCGAACGTGTGAGGTGAAAATGTTATTATTTTTTTAACCTAATTTTGTTTGAAATAAAATAACTTTCACGGATATCAAACGCGCTATATTTCCACGAACTAAGTTGTAATTGTCCGTATTTTTTGTTTTTTTAGGGGTTTTTTGATTTTCCCGATGTTTCGGCACCTTTACAGCTGCCGTGGTCACGGGATGACTGATGATCAGTCATCCCGTGAACAGTGCGCGCCAAAACATAAGATGTAATAATTTTGTTTGTTTCAAACACATAATACAACCATTTTTTGACAAAAAAACACCATTATAAGTAACTAATAGAAAACCATTACTAGTAAGGGGAATTTAATTAAGAGCGAATGGATCTGTTTTATTTATTTTTATTTAATCAAATAAATAAACATTTACTAAATAAAAAACTTGACCGAACATTTCAATACTTTTTTCAACAAGAAGAATAGGCGCAAGAGTCTTCCCAGCTTTAACTGAAGCAACACATTTACCTACAGGCTGAGGCAGTCAACATTTTTAAGCAGTTAAAGCATTTTGCGAACTTTATCCGTATCAAAGTTAATTTTTGCAAAGATATGTCTGGCTGTTACAAGTGCGCGGAGACGACGGCAGTCACATACACTCGGTCTGTGTGCTTAGTGCAAGTTTTTACTACTCACGGTCGGTAGTGAACGGTGTAGGTTTTCAAACCGTTGGTGGCGTAATCCGCTAGATGGCAGGCCGCTTATTTCATACAAAAATCGACGCCTTCGCGATCGACAGTGAGCAGAAAAAATCGTTCTGGCAATGGGGAAGAAAACGCAAAGCTAATTGCAGATATCGCTGCGCTCGCTTGACTCATAACAAACATCTGTAATTTTTTCATCATTTGATTACCATTTTGTGAGAATTTATTGCGATCCTTCTGTGCTCTCTGTTGAAATAATGATTGTATTTGACGTGGACGGTTTCTCAGCTAAAAGCTGAGTTAAAGACTCGGGGAGGCTCTTTACAAGGACGAAATGCAGGTCTCGTCAGCAGGTAACCACAATAGATTTTTTTGGTTTTTACAACTTATATACATATATACATTAACTACCTCTGCACAATAACCGTTTTTACCATGCATTAATTTTGTTTGATTATTGTAACAAAAACATTATGTATTTTTTAAACTTTTCGACATCAATTTCATAAATCCTCTCATAACCTTTAATCTTTTTTTAACTTACGTGTTTTTTCTTTAAGCTTGAATTATTTGACAAAAATTTACTTCGGCGCGCACCGTTTATTGAAATAAAACAACTTTTATCGTAGTATCGTTTAGTTCGTGGAAATATAGCGCGTTTGATATCCGTAAAAGTTGTTTTATTTCAATTTGAATTTTGCCATACCACAAACACTCGAAACTGATGAAGCAAAAATTTAATTGCTATCGCCTCAAATTCTCCGAAGCCTTAAAGTTACGTATCCTTGAAACCTTTTCCCCAAAGATTTCTCCTTTGTGATTCTTTGGAAAACGATGGTTGCCGTTATTATTTTATTTTATATTCATAGGTGAATCAACAGTTATTTTAAGCACTATAACAATTTAAATATGACACAGAAAACCATTAACAGATTCACACTAATAAAAACAACATAAGTTAAATTAAGACACAGTTGAGTTACAAGTTCCGACGACCATCGCTTATAGCCTGGTTACATAATTAGCCACCAGAAAGAAGAATAGGTATAAAACTAAGGACACATTTTTATAATAATACAAAAGAGAGCAATATAGAATAGATAATTCAGAAAACACAGCAATATTAGTCTGCACAATTTAAATAATACCTATCGTACATCAATACTCAGACAGTAACAGAGCCAGATTACGCCTCACCGCTTCGCAACCAGTGTTAAACAAATCAACATCAATTTTGCCACATAACTCATTAAAGCACTTGCATGCACGGAGTAAGAAAGAATTTTGCCTATTGCACCCAATTGCAGCACAACGAGGCATTTTTGTGATTAAATAATAATTCCTTATTAATTTTAAATTGTTGTATGCTATTTGACGTTTGTTATGTGTCTAGTGATATCAGCGCCACTATCGACCAAATTTGACAGTATTCTTCCCCATTGGCTGCCGTGCAATCGGGCGTGAAATTTGTGGCTGCCTAGTGCGTGGGCTCCCATAACGTTGACATATCCTCAAAGAGTAAATTAATTTGTGATTTTGTAATTTTTGCATTTTTCAATGCAATTTTTATACTTATGGTAATTTTTTAATAGAAAAATATTGGAAAAAATTAACTCGGCCACAAGTGAACTCTCAGACGGGAATCGAACCCGCGACCTTTGGAAATCCGGTCCAATGCTCTAACCGCTGAGCTACCGAGACTTGCGAACCACCGTCGAAATTCTCCAATACTTTTATATATTTAATACGCTGTAGGCCAGTGTTGTTACATCAACGCTAGGAATATCCTTGCATTCGAAAGAAACATCTTTTCAGGTATTTTAACGATCGATTAAGATGCAACTGGCAATAATTTATGATTTTGTAATTTTTGCATTTTTCAATGCTATTTTTATACTTATGGTAATTTTTAAATAGAAAAATATTGGAAAAAAATAACTCGGCCACAAGTGAATTCTCAGAGTTGCATCTTAATCGATCGTTAAAACACCTAAAAATATGTTTCTTTCGAATGCAAGGATATTCCTAGCATTGATGTAACAACGCTGTCCTACAGCGTATTAAAAATATAAAAGTATTGGAGAATTTCGACGGTGGTTCGCAAGTCTCGGTAGCTCAGCGGTTAGAGCATTGAACCGGATTTCCAAAGGTCGCGGGTTCGATTCCCGTCTGAGAATTCACTTGTGGCCGAGTTAATTTTTTCCAATATTTTTCTATTAAAAAATTACCATAAGTAAAGTAATTATAAATATCCTACAAAAGTCGGATTTTTATTTCAGTAAAGTAATTTGACAGGTTCTAATGTCTTTTTGTAAAAAATATTCTGCTTTAAACTGTATTTCGTAATTATTTGCTCAGATCCAGTTCAATTTCAGTAAGTATTGATTCCATTAACGTTATCTTCTTTCTTCATTCTTAATTAATGGCGTGCTCGCGTTAAATAAGCGAATTTTGCCAATGTCAAGTAAAAATATTTTGTAATTTAGAGAAATTGTACTGTATATCGAGTTAAAAATGGAGCCTCACAACACGTGTTATTACGAAAAGAACTCGGATGAAACTCGCCATTAAAAAAGCAGCATTGTTTCTACAAAATGACATTTGGCACCTATCAAATAACTCTACTGAATTCATTCCCAAGGATGCGGGTTCGAATCCCGTCAGGGCGACATGAGACAAGTTGCTTATTTCTAGCATATTTTCTTATTTAATATTAACTCTACTGAATAAAAATCCGACTATACAACATAATGAACAACATTGTTATAATAAGCAAGCAGTGATTACATGTAACATCCATCCCACTCGGTGATCCCACACGTTGCCGTCTTTCATCTCATTATAATTACTGACATTAGAATTAATCCATGAATGCAATTGTTATTATTTGTTGACTTGTAAACTTTGGAATTTATATTTGTAATTTGTGATTTTTATTGTTTCTCTGACATTGTTTTTCCTAATTTAAATCGATACTGACACATGTTTGTGTTGTGTCTACGGAATTAATCAATATTGTATAAATCTAATTTTATTATGTAACTATATGTTTTGCATGCTATTGTAAATGGCTGATCTATATTTTAATGTCGTCTGCAGTGTACCCCAAACAAGTGCAAATAAATGATTATGATTATGATTTCAAGTATTAAACATAGATTTCTTCATAATTAATATCCTACCCATGAACGACTTTTAGATTGAGAAAATGACATGTTTTGGACCAATATATATATATATATATATTGATCTCCACGTTGCTACTAATAGATGTCACCCTCAAACATTTATCTTTTGACCGTTCTACTTTGCCACAAATGGCACAGTCTACTGTGACAACGGCATACGGCATCAACAATCATCCCTAGCAACCGAGTCAGTTGGTTGAAGAAAAACGTCAAAATTTGTGGTCACATTTTTGATCCGTTTTGTTTGTATCAAGCGCGGGGTCTAGTTGTAGCAACGCGGAGACCAAATGATAAATTTATGAAATATAATTTTATATCAGACTTAACCTTAAAGTGATAGTTACAAGTTACATGAGTTGATGCGTTTTACTTCCGGAAATTTATTTTTTCACTTCACTTTTTAAAAATGTCATCCATTTTATCGGCAATAGGGCGACCAGAGCGACGTGCATCTTTGATATCCAAATTTCCGGATTGAAAGCTATTAAACCAAATTTGTGCTACTCTCACAGACTCTCCACTGGGTCCATAAATATCGCAAATTTTTTTCGCGACTTGCGTTGCATTACCTATATTACCTTTTTTGTAGTAAAATTTTAAAATGTATCGAATAAAAAAAAAAAACAGCCAAATAGTATAAATCCAAAGAGATTTTATTACAAGTTTACATACTAAATGCGAAAAGACTTTTCCCCCAAGCTTAATACATAAAAAAACGTGATTCTTCTTTTTTTTTGAAGTCGATTAAAAGTTATGCTTTTTCCCAAACTAAATATCAGCTTCAGAATCTTTGTTACGAATATAAGACCCACCACATAAGTTCGTACGCACGATTTGTTGCACGCTTTGTTATGCTAGCGTAAAGTCACAGTCTATACAGTCTTTGCACTGCCTACAAACGGCCAAAATGCCGCACTCACACAGATAAGCGCCGCTACACGCGCGCTCGGTACTGTTTTAGGCTCGGGCTTCAGTAAAACTAGTGAGATCGAGGGGCCGACCGGGTAGCGATAACGAGCGGCGCGTGTGTGTGTGATATTAGCTTAACCTTTTACTAAATTGCATATAGTTAGCTCTGGAACTTACCACATGTCCATAAAAATATATAATAAAATACCCAACTACACTCGGTAGCAAATAAATCGAGCCACTGCGTTATCTTAATACATACATACTCACTACACGGTCTTATAAATAAAAAAGTATGTGTATTTCTGCAAAGATTTAGGTGTTGATGGCGAGGTCAAATGTTCAATTAACTAATTAGCATTTAAAACAACTGAAAACATTTATTGATTTCTTAAAACTTCCATAAAACAAATGATTAATTTTCATTCCATATAAAGTTGTTGGAGACCTGATTGAGTGAATTTGTTTTCCTTACTTTGCAAAAAACTTAAAGTTTTCTTGAATGTTTGGGACTTTTATTCGCAAGTTGAGTATTCGACTCATACTTCGACGTACAAATGTTTACATAGCTGTTCATATGTTTTGAATAATGACACTGTAAACTGAGCATGTTTGTATGAAAATAACACAGTGGCTCGATTTATTTGCAACCAAGTGTATATTAAAAGTATAGACAATGATGAAATATTTTTTAAAAGATTAAGAGATTTCTTGGTGAAAAAATGTTTCTACGAGTTAAAAGATTTGCTAAATTGAATGTCCCCTTGTTATGTTATGTCATGTCTTATGTGTTATATTATAATATTTTAAACTTGTTGTTAAAATAGTTTAATTTTAATTACTTAGTTTTAAGATTTGCGACACCCTTACAGGGTTCATATTTGCGAACTGTATTATACCTAAGATCTATATGTAACCATATGATGCAATAAACATTATGACTATGACTATATCGGCCGAGTGCAACGACTGTTTATGCTTAGACTGTGGTAAAGTTTCGCCGCTATACCAAAGCATAGCGTCGCGTCGGCAACATCAAAGTATCGGCACGTGCTGTACACCCGCTGTGTTTATTGATAGCTTAAATGTTGTACGTTGTATTTCGCTACAATTTGTAGAATAAATGTAATAAACATGCGATGAAAGAATGGAATAAATATCAGTGATAACCAAGATATTATTTCTCGACAACGAAATTGGTTTGTGGGTTGGTAGGTATAAAAAATAAATGGGGGGCACTCAATATGTAGTTTTTTTTTTAATTTTTAAAGTAGCCTGAGGTTCTACTGCTAACCATTTGAGTTGACGAAGTTTAGAAAAAAATATGAAGGCTGGATAATATTTTTTAGTGGAGCTACTATAGTTTTTAACTAGGCTGATTCCCGTGACGTTTCAGGTTTGACAGTTCTAGAGATGTCCCATATTGAAACTGTACCGACTTATCTATCGATTTTTAGACTTTTGGAGAAATTGCAATATATTTTACTACTTTTACGGCCACGTGGAATCCGGTTATAAAGCGTAACTTATATCATCCCTCGTAAACATAATATAGGATAAAAATTATTGTATGCGCTTATTTATGTAGTAAAATAAAACTGTCAATGATAATGCCAGCAGAAACATTTAATTTGCAGCATCCAAAAATTCGCTAAGTTCTGTTTTGTTTAAAATTCAAAGTATCTTCTTCTGTTCCGGATGGCACATTGCACAACAAGAAAATTAAATATTTTTTTATCGTATTCAGTTAAAATGTAATTAATAAACACATATTTTACTGTATATTTCCAGAGGTGTAGTTTTTTTTTTTTTGACTAAATTACTACAGTGAATAAATGATTTTTGACAAACATTTTGCTGACATAGTATACGCATAGTCTCGAAGTCTCGATAGCTCAGCGGTTAGAGCATTGGACCGGATTTCCCAAGGTCGTGAGTTCAATTCCCATCTGAGAATTCACTTGTGGCCTAGTAAATTTTTTCCAATATTTTTCTATTTAAAATGTATCATAGTATACGCGATTCGAACAATTTCGAAGTGTCACAGAAATCATCCTAGCTGAAAACACTATACAAGACAGATAGACAGATTTCACAGTCAGTTAATTGGTTGGAACTTCTGTTATACTTTAAGTACAAGGCAATTTATTCAGAAGTGAGAATTACACCATAAATATCCATTAAAACAGGCATTTCGGAGGTTTATAGTTGATTCGTTAGATTGAGGAAAACTTCGCTCAGTAGGGGGGCTGGTTAACTAAAAACACCGTATAAAGATTAGTACATACAGTAACTTGTCTTAGCCTTTTTCTTGATAAAAGTTATTTGTTATTATTATTGTCCGCCAACATAGATTAGCCATTACCACACGCTTACTGCTTACAAAACTTTCACAGCGTGCGTTAGTTACCGCGGCGCATTCGAGACTGAGCACAGAATACTCTCTATGAGACTGAGACTCTTGCCGAGCCCTCGCCGTAAAGATAAGCTAAGATATTAAACGGTTCCTTTTTGTATTCATTTTCAATGTTTCACCGATGAAGCATAGAAATCGAAGTGTCTAATTATGAAGTTTCATCTTTCATCACTGAGGCGCCTTTATAATGAAAGTCACTACACGACCGTTCATCGGCATCGGTGTTTCATCCTTCGTCGTCATTGGAAAGGAAAGAGTAGTCAGAAAAAATATTTTATTTTTCCCGTGATTCCTATAGTTTTCATTTTCAGACATATAACATGGTTTTTATAAATGGCGCAATAGCACATGACAGTATTTTTAGAATACTTTGAGCGCCATGAATATCTTTGGAACCACCGATTGGTTGTACAAAGATCGTAACAAGCGCACGACTTGTTGCCGCGACATTTTGTGTGAAATAGAAATACTCAGGTGAACAATTTATTTTCATTTTACATTTAACGTCTATATACATAAAGACGCTCACTTGTCACTATTCACTGTCCTTTCATCAGAAACGAATCACTTTTGATGAACCGTCTAATATATCCTAAATCGAACCGATTCTGTGTATCTTTATACTGTGTTAAAAATATGATCGTGCCTTGTCAAGACTTAATTGGAGAAGCTGTTAACTTAAATTGATGCGCTAATTTTAGACTAATGCTCACAAAATTTTGTTAAAGGCAGATTTCGTTTAAATTATTTTGGTTTAGTTTGTAAAATTTCTAATAAATTAAACGTCTGGGTCTGGTCGTTTGGGAAATTATATTTCAGAGTATGTCTGTAGTTTAAGACAGAGTTGATTAAAGTAGATATACTCGTACCTGCAATACTAAAGTAATGTACTTAAAACCAGAATCAGTAGGAAAAAACTGATTACTCCGAAGCACTTCGTGTCAATGCTCGAATTATAACAACGTTCCATCAATTGGGGATATTTTAAGTTTCTATTTAGTTTTTATGTGGGGTTTAGAGTTAACCAACGCCTTATGTCCTGGCTAATAACTTACAATATACAGGTCGCTTAACTAAAGCTGGCACGTTCAACACATTTACTAGTGTCTGTGAATAAACGCGCGGCGTGACTTTCCACTGCATATAAAGAATAGTGTGTCTGTCTCTCTCGCGCGCGGTCAAACTTACGAGTATGGAGGAGACAGTATTGTTTTGCTCTTGCTACTATAAAGTAAACTTTTTTGTATTTGTCCATTCGATTTCTGAAATTGCATAAGTGTGAGTGCAGTGAACGTGCCAGCTTTCGTTAACCGACCTGTACCATGTTTTTTGTCGCAGTAGTAAGTGGGTTTAGCACCAATATCTTCCGAAAAGGGATTCGAAAAATGGAAGGGGTAATAATAGGGTAAAGCTCCGTTTACGTCCGGTAGGAATGCTGGTCAATATCTCATAGGTACACTCTCTCTCTTATCGTATGAGGATTAGTGGCCACCTCTGGTGTCAGACTTTATCGGGCCACCTGTAAGGCGTCTGACTTGGCTTAACGACTGTTATCAGATGACAACAGCCGGGACCGACGGTTTAACCTGCCCACGGACGCACGGAAACGCTCAGTTGTAATGCCACATTGCGGTCACCCATCCGACACTTGACCGGGCCAAACGTTGCTTAACAAACGTGATCGAATACGACCAGTCAGTCAAGTGCGGCCATGAGTTGTTGTGACGATTGCGATACTATTTCAAAAGTGGTTCGTGCTAGCTCCACAGGTATATCAAGTCAATTCCCTATTCTCGTCTAGAACGAACCTTTTTTTCGCCTGAGCAAAACGCAAATAAAACGTTCTAATGACATGATAGTTTCTAATAGATGGTGGTAGGCCCGCTGACAAAGGTAGAATAAACAAAAAGGTTTATAAGTTTTATTAGACAAGTACTCGAAGAAATCCACCAGTCTTCAATTGCTCAGACAGATAAAAAAATCGTTCTACACGAAAATAGAGAATTGATTCGATAAACCTGTGGAGCTAGTACGAAACAGGCAGAGGTGGTTAAATAGTTGTGCTTATGTTATCGTTATGTTTTCAGGTTCCATCGTGGTGGTATCATATTCGCTGATGGGTCGTCGGTTGTGCTCAGTGCTGCCCCCTTTTGACCAGACGGAGGGTAGCGCAAATAGTCAACAGGTAAAAATAACTTTTATTCGAAATGACAACGTGAGCTTCTTGACTTTGTGTGCCATAGAGCAACAAGGGTTCCGTGCTAGGAAGCCGCGATGCTCTATGTTGTGTGCAATATTTTTAAATGTCTAAGGGTGCATCCACACCGCTGTTACTTTTTACATTCTGTATGAAGGAGCATTCTGTATGAAGCTCTTCAAAGAATGTCTTACGAAGACACAGAGAAATTAATGCTTGTGATTAAATGATAATAAGTTTTTAATACCTACGAAATTTATTTTATTAAGTGTATTATTTATATTATATTAAGTATGTTTGTTTGTCATGATCTTGTTATTTATTCCATTGTATCTGGTTGTTTAATTTAAGTAGGTATAATGTACGAAGTCCTTTTTGCCTGAAACACAGGATATTCCTAGTTCAGGCTAATTATATAATCATAGTATTTGTAAACAAATTTTCTAGGCTATAAGTTAACACTGTAATGTTTTGATTATTATATTATTACTTTTTGTGGAGCAAATTGCAGGATGGTATCATTCGATAATAATCAGCAACTTAAACTAACTTTTTGTTGACGGATGTTGCTCAGTGACATAAAAAATTGGAAACTTTGAGCAACAAATAGTAACTGCGGTGTGGATGCATAAAACCAATTTCTGATTTCGATTGACACTTTATGTTTAAGTTTTCACTTATAATTGCGAACCGTAGCCCACTAACATAACACTCGCCACATCAGTAAAACAATTCTTGGTTGGAACGAGTTTTTAAACCACGATTATCTAATCGACAGTTAGTAAACTCGGCTCTTAATCGTTAAGGTGTCGGTATATTTTACTTTTCATAAAAAAAATTACATCAAAAGCACGTACCTACACAAGCGGGAAGCAGTATCTAATTCACCATTGTTTTGTTATTTGTTTGATTTATTTTTAACGTTGGTGCCTATTATGATTGTTTTTTTTTCAGTATCTGTTGTTGTGTATTTAATGGTAGTATCAGACGGTTCACTCGGATTAATATTCACTCCAGAGAATGCTTCATTATTCTTTTAAAAATTGTTTAATATTTGTTTCAGACATTATTTCATATCGAGTGAAAGGTACCGAATGAAAGACGAAAATAAACGAAAAATGAACCGTCTGATACCACCTTAATATTAGTAACGTGTGGTCTTATGTCAATAAAAACAAAATATCTCTCCTTCTGCTATGTAGTTTTATCGTTTCATACTCCTGCTTCCGTAATGCAAATAAATGTTTGAACTCTAACAAGTAATCGCAATGTGAACCGACAATTGGCGGCTCTACCTTCCTTTAATCGTTTTCGCCCATGCCAAATGGCTGGCTAGTGATTGCTTTGTTTCGGTAGTCTGTAATAAACGCCGTTGAACGAACAACTAGCCAACGAAAGCTATTAAAACTTCTGCGTTTATAGCTGATTCTGTAATTCTGCTTATGTGCTGCTACACTGCGCGCAAAATAACATGGCGGCTCCTAACTTCGCGCGGAACGCTACGCAGTAAACGAATACAGTAAGGCAAGCACGAAAAACAATCAAAATTGTATCGAGTAAGTATCGAGCACGTAATGTCAAGAAATATATAGGAAAATGTAGTTCCGTTTACGTCCGGTAGGAACGCTGCTCAATATCTCATACACTTTTTTACTTAACTTCCTCGATACTTACTCGAAAGTCATTCGTGCTAAACCTACAGGTGTGCGCGCGAAACGGGGCGCGGGCGGAAGCACTCGAAACAATGGAAGATACGCGAAATATCACTAGCAATTAACTTCCGAGCCGCCAAGTTATTTTGCGCACACTGAACTAGCGGCTGCCCGCGGTTTCACCTGCGTGGTTTACGTTCCAATATCGGGATAAAAAGTACCCCGTGTTTTAATCCAGGCTATCTCCATCTATGTGCCCGCTTGCATGCCCGCATGCATGAACGCTTGCATACCGGCTTGCATGCCCACTTACATGCCCGCATGCACGCCCGCTTGCGTGCCTGCTTGCATGCTCGTCACATGAATGTTTTTTTTTATTTGATAAACGACAATAATTAATTTATCAATTTGATATATTTACGAATTATAATTAAGTACTTGCTAATAGTATGAACTACCATACTGAATGTTTATGCTTAATGATGAATTTCGAAAACGAAAATGTGGCGAAAATAGGCTAAATTAATTTGGATTATTTGAAAAATGTGTGAAAAAAAATTGTCCTATAATGTGTGTGCCAAAGGTCATTAGTAGAAAAAAATATTAGGTGTTCTAATAGAAACCCATTTTGAACAGTTATATAACACAAACCTAGAAAAAAATCAACATCTAGCGTAAATTAACGCTTCTTTTTATGAGTATCAACAAATATTTACATATTATTATGGAAAATTCTTCAATGGTATTTTTCATCGGTCTGTAATTTTATTAATAAACTTCATTTAGTAATGGTATACAATTATGTAGGCGTAAAAAAGCATTTTATTCTGTAAGCGAGTTAAAAGAACATTTTCTCAATTTGAATTATAAATAAAATTAGTTGAACGACGACATTCCAATGGTTTTCAATTAACCGAGAAGCCTTTGAAATACAAAACATTACAATTTGAATTTTCTGTATTTCTGTTTCACCGTAACAATGATTAGTAGGGTTAATATTTGAGGAATGTCTTTCAGACGTTTCAAATAAGTTATCTGTTTAGCAAAGTGGTTCTAAGTATGAGTTTTACAGTAAATTTTTAAGTAAATACAAATATTTATCTTGTGCAGAAATCGTACCTGTGACCTCCTAGGCAATGAATATTACACTTAAGCGAATCCTAGGCAAAAGGCATAAGGTGGCAAATATACTTTAGAAAATAATTAGAAACACTTTTTAGTGTTTGTGTGTTTGTTAGTGGCTTTTCAGTAACTAATCAGAAATCTTCATGTACTTATGATAAATTTTAAATAGAAAAATATTAGAAAAAATGAAATCCGGTCCAATGCTCTAATCCAAGAGCATTGGACCGGATTTCCAAAGGGCATGGGTACGATTCCCATCTGAGAATTCACTTGTGGCCGAGTTAATTTTTTCCAATATTTTTCTATTAAAATTTATCATAAGTATTAAAATAGCATTGAAAAATGCAAAAATTAAAAATCATAAATCTTCATGTAATCGGTGTGTACACTTATAAGTATCGTGAAAACCACATCGTCCAAGTTAAAAAATGCTCATAAAATAAAAAAAACTACTAGGCCAAACTCAACCAAATTTGGGACCAACTAACTGGCAACTAACCCGCATCGAACAAGAATAGAATCACGAAAATCAGATAAGAAATCTCGGTGTAATCGGTGTACATACATAAAAAAACATACCAACCGAATTGAGAACCTCCTCCTTTTTGGAAGTCAGTTAAAAATATGCAAATATACTTCTGTAAACATGTTATTGAGCAGTAAACATGATATCTGTGACACTGAACAAGACGAAGAAAAAAGCATATAGGTATCTATGATTGGTCTCCGCGTTAGAGCGTTTAAACGTCCATGACTCAGGAGATCTACTTTCTAAGCACGAAACCCGTAGTTTCGGCCTAAGTTACGGACGTTTCCTACTCCGTATCACCTACGGACAGCTTATTAGTTTGAAGACCCGAACTAAGAATGAATGAGAATACCTTTTGACATTGTCCCTATTCCCAATGTGTTTGTGCCGTTTGTTCAAAATTAGTACATCCGAAATTAATAGAGACTCTATCCGTTGTTTCGGGAAACTTACGGAAGGAGGCCCTTATTTTAGTTGACGGACTGAGAGAGTAGGCCTCCAGGTACAAATGCTCGTATTCATCATACAAATATTTTCCCCTAACGGGATCCGAACCCAGACCTCAAAGTAAGCGACACCTTGAAACCGGTGCCCGTACCTCTCTACCACGAACATCGCCAAACTATTGTAGCTATAATTTGCAGACTGAGTTACGTTGGTCATAAATCACGAATTATTCAGAACATTATGACTTCTAACTGCTATTCAAATATAACTTTATTGTTATTTATTACAAAAGTTTATCCAAATTCAAGTTTAATATCATTTATTCAGTCTTTGCTGTTACCAGTTCTTGTGAATGTCAAAGAATCTACGTTATCGGATCACAAATCCTATGGCAAAAGACCATAACGAGAAGAACCGGCAAGAAACTCAGCAAGTTTTTAACAGTATTAAAACAGTCCTGACATGACCTAGGACTGTATATTATAGATTCTAAATCAAAGATAATTTTATTGTATTAATAAGATTATTCTAATATGCTTAATTAGCAACTATAATTTTTTTTGAGGTAATATGAGTTTTTTTTTTACAAACATTCATATCCTAAAACGAAGCAGCTTTAAATTTAAATCTTTTAATGATGGCATAGCTAATTAAAATAATTAACGCACGGTATTTTTCCGAGATCTTTTAAAGTTAATGCAAGCTCTTCTAATGACCTTAAGCCACCTTCACACGGGGCACCTTACCCTACATTTTGAGTTTAATTACTTCCACACTAATTACGTCGATTTTCACTGGAAAGATGATTAAGCACTGGTTACCTGAGGGCTCGCAGTTAATCGGGACATTTTCGTACTATGCAGCCATGTTAATTAATCATTTCAAGCATTAAATTTGGGTATTTTCGCTAATCTAATTAGTGAACACTAGCAACCGCCCGGGGTTTTTCTTTCCATTTTTTTTTTGGTGACTCTTAGCCTTCATCATACCTGACGTTAAGTATTGATAAGACTGCAGATGGAAGCGAGCCTCTCCTGGAATCCTCATCACTGAGGAACTGGCTATCTTATCTCTAACTGCCGGAGCACAATAATGCTGAAAACATTGTTGTTATGGCGTCAGGCTTAGATAACATGGTGGTAGCTAGCCAGGCGGATTTACAACAAGCCCTACCTACCACCAACCAATCTGAATACAAATTGTACCCCCGCTGGAAATCGAACCCGGGACCCCTGGGTCTGATACCGGTGGTTGTTACCACTAGACCACAGAGGCGGTTTCACTCACGTGGTCCCTGTGAGAATATCGGGATAGAAAGTACCCTATGTTTTAATCCATGCCATCTACTATCTATGTGCCAAATATCATCCATAGCCATTCAATACTTTTTGGGTGAAAGAGTAACAAATAAACAAACATACAAATTGACATACAAGTACTTTTTCATTTACAATATTAGTAGGATAGGATAGGATTTAAAACTTATGTTTTATTTTTTACCGACTTCAACAAAAAAGTAGGGAGATACTCAATTCAACCCGTATTTTTTTTTTGTCCGATGTATGTATACCGATTACTCCGTTGTTGGTGATCCGATTTTAATAGTTGTTTTTTGTTCGATCGGGTACACTGTCAATTTGGTCCCATATAAGTCTCATTGAGATCCGATGATAATCTTCGGAGATATGGGGCCTAATGTCATGGGAGTCATGAAACAATTATATCATCCAGGTAATTGTTAGATTCTTGTTCGAGCTGAAGTTTCACGCAATAACACCGAGCTGATTTTGATGAAACTTTTTTGTTAAATAGCTATCGGTCCTCGCCAACATACCTATAGGCTATAACCCCTCAATAAGTAACGTCCCTGCACCGGGAAAAGCAGCTTTGTAAAAGGTAATGAGGAGTTGACGTAAGGTTATTAGCGTAGGTACGGGACCTGTTCTACTTTTAAAAATTGTTATATAAAAAACTTTGTATAAAAAAATTAAAACCGACTTCAAAAAACTAAAAAGCAAAAAATAAACCTTTTGGAGTCGGTGCCAGCCAAGGCAAGAAAAATAAAATAGTAGGACCGCAAAGTAGAATGCCTTGGCTGGCACCGACTCCAAAAGGTTTATTTTTTGCTTTTTAGTTTTTTGAAGTCGGTTTTAATTTTTTTTTTTTAAGTTTTTTTAATAATGAGAATTGATGTAGTAACGTACGCACTAAACTTTATTACCATTAATAATTTAGACGAGTTAGGTTACTCAATGATAAAACAACTGGGACTAACCTGGAACTCCTTGGAAAGAACTTTACCCCGCAGAGAGCACCAAGTACGCAACCGCCTCTGTGCTTATTGGTACACCATCCGGTTTAGATCCAGACCAGAGGTCCCGCGTTTAATGTAGATATTCAGTTTGGTTGGTGCTAACTAGTACTTATTCTTAGTCTGCCTGGCTTGCTACTAAATATCTTCTCTAAGCTTGTCGTCATAACAAAATTTTCAGCATTATTGTGATCCGGCAGGTAAGAGATAAGATTGCCAGTGCGTCAGTGGGTGAATATGAGTATTCCGGGAGAAGCACAATTCCAACTTTAGCCTTACCATCACATAACATACCATCAGGTATGATGAAGGATTCTGTTATAGTCAATAAAATCTGATTTGATGAAGCAGATTAAAAGAAGTGTCCTCTACCTACTTCTATTATGTATATATTTCCTTGTCCGGATACTGACCTGACGGGCCGAAGACGCTGAAAGATATAGAGATAGATATCTCTATATCTTTCAGCGTCTTCGGCCCGTCCGAAAGGGGGAGAGAGTAGCTTGAAGCCCCCATGCATTGTATTTTCTTGTACTCATACTGACCTTCTATCTCCATCTCTTTCAGCGTCTCCGGCTCGTCAGAGAGAGGAAGAGAGTGGCCTGGATCCTTTTGCTGCTGGCCGTGCTGTTCGCGCTGTGCTGGCTGCCGTACAACATCTTGCTACTTCTGGTGGATCTTAATGCGGTGCTGGTGGAATCTGTGGCATCCTTGCTGCCCTACACGCTCTTACTAGGTAGGGTTTTGAATATGAACTTACTTGTAAGTATTCTCAATCTTCCGAAGTCGTAAGTCGTTTATGAGTTCTTAAGACGCTATATCGAAAAACTAGGTACTCATACTTTTCGGCATAAAACTATAGGATGGTAAGAGATGTTACCAATCTGGTAATAAGATATATATTTCTTCATACCTTTATCTAGCTTTGTAAAGTTTCGGAAACACGATTTCATGATTTTGCCTCGACACGTTTTCTTTTCGAAATGACCCCTCAAAATACCGTTTTTTCAAGATTATTCTCAAATGGGGTTACATATACTATTAGAAATTGGTTTAATTAGTGGACACCAATAGTATTTAGGATCGTATGGTTTCATTTTCTCTTTAATCGCTATAGTTTTTTACTATGAAGTGATTTCGTGGTTTTTTCGCCTAATCTGCAAATCAGTCTTGATTTGTCCTTTTCTCATTACTATCTCGCTTCAGTCGAGTAGCCCCTTAAGTCGGAAAAGGTATGATTTTTTATTTTATTTTTTATTTAACCATTTATTTCAGACTTCAAGGCCTATACAAAAACTATCTTAAAGGCTAACATACAAATAATATATTAAAATAAAAATAAAAAGTTATACTTGATGATGAACAACTATCTTTCATTAATGTCATGCGCACATCCATAACTAATGGACAAGTGCCATGATTTAAATGTTCGCTTACAGTCACACCTATTGTTATTTGTATGATATTTTGTTAGTAGACAAAAAATATTGGCGTCTGTGCAATCTGGAGTCTAGTCGGTTTTGAGTGCTTGCCAACTGTGGCGATTATAACTAATAATAAACCTATTTGAGGGATGACAGTAATGTTTGTTTCTTAACCTTTCCAGGGCACGCAAACTCAGCAATCAACCCTATAGTGTACTGTCTGATGACTCGCAACTTCAGGCGGTCACTGCGGAAGCTCGTCTGCCACGACCCCGGTAACATAAACTCTAGTACTCATTTCCATGTAAGTTCACGCAGATCGAACGAATGCTGCTTGCCAACAGTTCTTCATCTAAACAAAACTTTTAGTATGGATATAAACTAGAGCATTTTATCATCGTCATCACCATTTTAATGTCCCTGCTGATGGATATACCTTCCTAATGAATGGACAAAATAATGGGCTGAGATCTAAAACGCTGCTGTGCAAATGCAGGTTGATGGGTGTCAACCCCTGGAAATGTAGCCGGAACCAACGGCTTAACAAGTATTCCAAAGTATGGAGCTCAACTCAAAAAAAAAACAAATTTATGGTCACCTATCCCGTGAAGGACCAATGCGAAAGTTGCTTAATTGACAGAATCGCAAGCCGAGCTTGTAAATTACTGCGGTCCTCAGGGATATGGTTAATTATCGCACATTTATTCATCAAACCCGAACCGGACACCGGTGTCCAGAGAACAATGAAATATCGATGAGAGATTAAAACCCACAAATACACATTGGGCTGATGGTGACGATCTCTCGGTCGATTAGTGGCCACCTCTGGTGTCAGAGTTTAGCGAGCCGCCTATAAGGCCTCTGGCTTAACAACTGTTAACAACCGGGATTTACGGTTTAACGTGCCCTTTGAAGCATGGAAGCGCTCGGTTGTAATGGCACTTTACGGTCACCCATCCGACACCTGACCTGACCGAACATTGCTTAACCAATGTGATCGAATACGATCAGTCTGTCAAGCTTCACCATGAGCGCTTCAGCGATGGTGATGATGAATCATTTCCATGTAATATAGCAAAGCGACAAGGTTTGTCTTAGATATTTGATGTGTTTTTACACGTAAATAATAGGTAAATGTTCTAGTTTATACTCAACTTTAAGCTTAACAAACATACAAAATCTCTCAAAGCTATAAAGCTGGTTGTAAAAGAACCATGCCAAATAATATTGAAATGTTGTCAAGCAATTACATTCCTCTTCTTTATGTTAATTATTATATTTATTAAGACGATATTGCTTCTGCTTAGTAAAAAATCATTTAGATTCTATGCTTTGGTTCTGTTATTATTAGTGTATTTATATATATATATATATTTTTTTAATTTACCTAACGGTAATTGAATAAAAATCCTATATACTATACTGACTTCAGTACATTATACCTAAAACCTACCTAAAACCAATACTTATATTATAACTTTTTAATTTTGCATTTTATAATGCTATTTTTATGTGATAAACATTAAACAAGAAAATATACCAGAAAAAAAACAGAAAAAAAAAACAACTAGTCTCATGTCGCCCTGACGGGATTCGAACCCGCATCCTTGGGAGTCCGGCCCAATGCACTAACCAATTATGCTACAGAGACCTATTAAGACACGACGATTTTTTCTGGTATATTCACCGTTCTACGGTGTTGGCCACTGTCGCTTCATCAATGAGAGAAAATTATCCTCGCATTCGAAAGAAACATCTTTACAGGGCCCTTATTCTCTATGACCACTTTGCGATTCCTTGCTTCAAAACCACGCCAATATCGTACATGGTTACGACATTTTCAAAATTCGTATTCTCTATGACACTTAAATGAAACCGTGTGATATGAACGTGACTTGCGCGTGGTTTGAACTGTCAAAAATTCCACGTTTTAGAAACGCGTGGAATCAACGTGGAATCTGCAAGGAATCGTTGTGACTGTGAATAAATTTATTGTTTTTGTGCTAAACACTATTTAAATAAATCTATAACGTACCTAAGGCCAAAGACCTTCTAAACACCATCTCTTTCTTTAAGTATTTCAGTGAAATTTAGTGTCAGCTATTTATATTATAATCTACTATTACTAAGATTTTGTAAATTTTGTATCGAATTAAACCACATGTAACTATAAAACTATTTTATTATGAACTTTTATGTAAGTATTTTGCACGCAACTACCGAAGACCATTCTTGATCTACACTTATGAACTTGTGAATCACATTTTTAAACAAATTGATTTCAATGAAGTAAGATGTTTTAGTTTTACATCGCTTTTAAATCTGGAACAAATGCAAAAGACATATGTTAGGGGTTATGTAAGTAAATTAGATATTATAAGGCAAGTAACTTGTAACATTTTTGGGAGTAACAAACGATTAGGTACATACAATAACAAATCGCTTCAAATAAAATACCGCCAAGTACATCAAAATTCTTCAAACTAAATATACTCGTAGGTACAATATTAATGTTTTGAAGCGTATGTATATATTTCCATTGGAATACTAAGTATTATTATTTCTTTCTTATAATAAACATATAATAAACAGACAAAAATTGAATCAATTAATTTTCATTGTAAAAATCGATAACAAGAAATAAAAAAGTAAAAAGGAACGTTCAAAAACGTTCGAACGTTTTGGTTTTGCTGCGTGTAAATTTTTTCTTTGTTCAATTATTGTGTAATATTTTTTCTTTGTTATTGCTAAAATTGCATTGTTATGATTAAATATTAATATAAACATAATAAATCACGGTTAATTGTTAGTGAAATTAAATTTTGCAAGTAATAAATTTAAAATCTTAAAAGTTTTAAGTTTAGTTTTCGAACGCACTCGTGACTTCATAACGTACCAAAGACAATTTGTCTTGGAGGTGTCTTGGAGCGCGGTGGGACTTACAGAATAGAGTTGACCAGATTCCTTACCGTGACAAGATACGATATTGACGGGGTTTATGCGTGGTAAGGTTTAAGTGTGGAATCTAAGTAGTCATAGTGAATAAGGGCCCAGATGTTTGACTATCGATTAAGATGAAAACAGCCATCTAATTATAACTTTTTAATTTTGCATTTTACAATGCTATTTTTATGTGATAAATATTAAACAAGAAAATATACCAGAAAAAAACAACTAGTCTCATGTCGCCCTGACGGGATTCGAACCCGCATCCTTGGGAGTCCATGAGACTAGTTGTTTTTTTTCTGGTATATTTTCTTGTTTAATATTTATCAATACTTATATTATTAAAATGTTTGCTTCGCTATCGCAAAAATGCGAACACAAACATTGTCTTCCTAATGCCTGTTATTCATTAGTCGTCATCAGCCATTTTTACTCGCACTCGCCTTCCTTATGGATGGATAAGGAGAACGGGCCATGACCCACTACGAGGGCCCAATGCGGATTGGTGGGTTTTAACGACTACAAATGCTGCTGCCGGAACCAACAGCTTAACGTGCCTTCCGAAGCATGGAGGCTATCGATATAGTACATTTTTGGACACCCATCCGGTGACCGACCATTACGAAAGTTGCTTAACCTCAACAATCGCAGGCCGAGCGCGTGAACTACTGCGCCTCGGGCTCCTCATTCATTAGTGTGCGGCTGTAAATGTATTTTGCTCATACCTCATTATGTCTCCTGATCATCCCATATCCCATAACGATGGGGTCGTGAAAAAAGGTACTTAATCATTACTTGCTTGCTTATTGGATCAAATTTTTCCTAGATCTTTTAAGGTCGCCTTGCTGGTCTTCACCTACAAGGGGGCAGTATCAGCCACTTTAAAAGAGATTGGATTAAACAGTATTTAACGGTGTTGCTTTTTATGTATACAAAAACATCTTATTGATGTAGACCTGGAGCTAATTGTTTAATTTTAAAATCTATCGCAATCCCTTTCAATTTAACATTAGCAAGGTATTTACGAGCTTTGCGCCACAACTATTTGACGTATGAAAGGTATTGTGATCGGGACGCGTTTTGAAAGGTATTGAATGAACCAAATAGAACTGTCTAAGCAAAGTGACATTCGAAAATATCTTTTAAATATGGTGAAGTGTCATCTTAATGTCATTCAAACCATCATTCGTTCCAAAAGCGATTGCGACTCCAAAATACACAATTCCCTTAATCGCTACCACAATCACTAGACCTTTGAAAGGGATTGCGATAATTTTTAAAATTAGACAATTAGAGGACTGGCTTATTTTCTCAAAAAATATTTACCTTCATAACCTTGTTGCTTTTTTAGTATTTGAAAACTAACAATCCAAAATAACTCTGCTTCTTTCTCATTTACTTACAGCAAGCTTATTCCCAACAGATGCAAGGATTGCGTCAAAAATCCAACACGTCTAGTATGAGAACGTGTACCACCGTCACGTTCAGAAGTAGCAACAACTTGGCGAGAGCTTCTGGCAATCCCGCCATTCAATATGGCAGGGTAAACAGGAGTTCTATGAGGGAAAATGGCTGGAATAGGTATTCGAAACCCCAGTACTTGTAAACCACTGCCACCTTTAAAAGTAGCAACAACTCGGCCAGAGCGTCTGGCAATTCCGCCATTCAATATGGCAAAACAGGAGTTCTATGAATTAAAATGGCTGGAATAGGTACTCGAATCCCCAGTACTTGTAAACCAATGTCACGTTTAGTAGTGTAGCAACAACTTGGTCAGAGTTTCTGGCAGTCCCGCCATTCAATATGGCAGGGTAAACTGGAGTTCTATGAGGGAAAATGGTTGGAATAGGTATTCGAAACCTCAGTACTTGTAAACCACTGCCTCGTTTATGAGTAGCAGCTACTCGGCCAGAGCTTCTGGCAGTCCCGCACATTCAATATGTCGGGGTTAATAGAAACTTTACAAAAGAAAATAGCTGGAATAGGTACACGAAACCCCAGTACTTGAAGGAGGTTCTACAACTTAAAAATTCAAAGAATAACGAAGGTGGTTTTCTTAAAAGAAATAATATTATTTAATGAACTTAGAGATAAGTTTGCTATAAAATAAAACAGTGATGATGAAGACAGATGATGAAACAAAATATAAAAGAATAGACACTGTGTTAATGAATTTTATTGATAAAAAGTGCTGAGCTGACTGTGATGATGTATAATGACAAGTTTTGTAAAATTATGTATTAGTTTTAAATTATAGGCTTTTTTTGAAGGCTAGATGAAGTTAAATAAATGTGATTGCTTATGTTAAAAAAACATCAATTAATAATGACCATACTACGAAAACATTGAACATACTGTTTGTAATTCGAAGTATGATTGTTATAGTCAGTTAAATTTAATTAAGCCATAGACTTATTGGTCTCTGCGTTGCTACATCTAGATACTACCCTCTTACATGTAGCTCTTAAACCGTTTTACTCTGCACAAACGGCAGAGTCTACTGTGACAACACCATACGGCCATCAACGGCGCCATCAACAATCATCCTTAGCAACCGAGTCAGTTGGTTGAAGAAAAACGTCAAAATTTGTGGTCACATTTTTTGATCCGTTGTTTGTATGAAGCGCGGTATCTAGTTGTAGCAACGCGAAGACCAATGATAAATATATGCTTTAAGCGATGAAAAATCTGTCATTGTTGCTTACTTGTTTTAACCGCCTCTGTGGTCTAGTAGTATAACCACCGGTACAGACCCAGGGGTCACGGGTTCGATTCCCAGCGGGGGTACATATTGTATTCGGTTTGGTTGGTGGTAGGACTTGTTCTAAGTCCGTCTGGCTAACTACCACCATCTTATCTAAGTCTGACGCCATAACCACAATGTTTTCAGCATTGTTGCGTTCCGGCAGTTAGAGATAAGATAGCCAGTTCCTCAGTGATTGAGGATTTCGGGAGAGGCTCGCTTTCATCTTCAGCCTTATCAGTACTTAACATCAGGTATGATGAATTCTAAGAGTCTCACTGTCGTTAAACAAAAAAAAATATAAGTCAAAGAAACGGGACTCAAAAGTGACTTTTATTATGTAGAACATAAGAATATGTATAATCACGGGCAATGACATGTATTGTATTGGTTGCTTGGAAGGCTAACCGGTTATGTAAACGCCGGCATTCAGTTGAGTGCCGTGTGGTGACGGCCTAAGAATACAAGTGCCACCACTCTCTTACTTGCCTAGGATATCGTAAAAGTCGACTTAGAGGCTCGACGCATTGAACACCTGTGCGAGAGAAGGAAAACTTGGAACAAACCCTCTACTAACCCGTCTGGTCAGCGTGGTAGCAGTAGGCTAATAGCCTCCTATGAACGCCACAATAGGCGTGAGTCAGGAGAGGCCTATGCCCAGCAGTGGACGTCCACAGGCTGATGATGATGATTCAGTTGAAAGCCTAGGCCGCTCGTTGATCGAACTAGCATCACTTAACTTTCAACTAGTTGGCTTATTGTAAGTCAGCCCTTTAAAGATAGCCGACATTAATTCAACCACTTGATTCAAATTTTGTTAATTTTATTTGCCACTAGGGCGCTGGTAGTCTCAAAACAAATATGGCGTCAGACTGATAGATTGCATCAGCTGGTAATTTTAAGTGCTTTGTTATCGTTTCAACATTATCTTACAGTGTTTTATCAATATCAATATTGATATAATAAAAATGTGTGATAAAAATATGCCTGTTATTACTACTCCGCCGGCTACAAGTTTTCACGAATACTTTGAGCCTAAAATGACATCTCATTTAATGAGACGGCTAAATATGACCTTCAGCCATGTTGTTAAACGTTTTATTCAACGACTTATCCCTTAGCCATTTCATTGAATGCCAGCGTTTAATTAACGGGCTAGCCCTCCAATTGCACGACTGATTTAACCAGTTGGCTGCGACATATACACTTTACAACCTTACCGCATTGACGCACATGGAAACAAAGTTCCCTCTGTCCACAAATGTCATTCAATATTGTAATGTGACAAGGTTGCTTACTGTTTCTATGTAATTGTACGTGACTGTACTTACAGCTTGACTTTTCGGCTGTGTTGCTGCAGCCGTCGTCACAAGCAGACCGGTGGAGCGCGGCCTTGTCTGTTCGGGCGGGCTAGAAGATCTTCTGCCACCCTCAAATTATTTATTTATTTATTAACACTTTATTGCACAAACAGCAAAAGGCGGACTTAATGCCCTTAGGCATTCTCTACCAGTCAACCGGAAAGGGTGTGAAGGAGAAGACACGACGGCAATAGAAGTAGAGAGGTGTTGAACATAAAGTAATAATAAAATATAAGAATTAAACATACTTATAAACAAATACCTACAAATGATACCAATACATAAATATATTTAAACTAATTATACATACTGATACAACATAGGTACATACATTGATATAATTACCTAAGCTATATATACTTTATATATATACATATAAATACACAACATAATTAGCATAAAATAACATTAGTCAGATATAACAGAGCTAGTGTAAAGAGCCTAAGTAATGCTCTCGAACCAATCGCTTAAATACAAGCTTACTGGGAGCACTGCGGATGTTTAGGGGTAAAGCGTTCCAGAGACGTACTGCCGTAAGGGAGAAGGAATAAGAGACGAAGCCAGAATAATGGGAGGGAATTTTCAAGAGAAGATTGCTGCTGGAGCGAAGGTCACGACGATGGGAGTCGCCCAGAAACTGAAACCTAGATTTCAGGTATTCTGGGGTAAGCGGATCGAACAGAATATTAAATAGAGTACACACCACTCGGGGGTTCCTACGCTCACGTATAGGAAGCCATTTGAGGTACTGACGGAAGTAAGAAATATGGTCGTATTTGCGTAACCCATATAATTATGAAGCGAATGCAGTTGTTGAGTAGTCGATCCAACTTACTAAGAAGGTTTTCACTGAGATCAGTGCTGCAGATATCAGCATAATCAATAATAGGAAGGACTAGAGCCTGTATTAGCGCAATCTTAGTACTAGACGGGAGAAAGAACTTAAACTTATTATTATTATCATTAAACCTATAAAGAGATCTGAGTGCGTTAGTTGCTTTCATAGACACGTCCTCAATATAGTACGTACGTCCAGGAGAGGCAGGAGTCGATTATTAAACCCAGGTCTTTCACTCGATGCGAGTAGGGTATTATATTTGTACTTGATATGTGTAACATCGTTCAAATTAAGGCGCGAGAGAGTGACGAGAACCACCGATAACGATAGCTTGGCATTTGCTAGAATTGACAGAAATGCCATAGTTGGACGACCCATTGGAAATCCTTTCAAGATCATGATTGAGTACTGCAACTACGTCATTTAAATTGTTAATATCGTGCTGAGTATAAATTTGCAGGTCGTGGGCATACAGATGGAAAGAAGAGTTTAACTGGAGAGTGAGAGAATTATAAAAAGGGAGAAGAGTAGGGGAGATAGAATGCCGCCTTGCGGAACACCGGCCACCATATCACACCAATCGGACAACGTCCGATCAACACGAACGACTTGCTGGCGTCCACGAAGATAAGAGGAGAACCAGGATAGAGCAGTGGAAGAAATGCCTAATCGAGCGAGCATGGCAAGAAGTATCTCATGACTGCGTTAAAAGCGTTGGAGAAATCGATTTAGACGAGATTTCTCAAGACCATCTCGGAAGTCCTCTAACACTTTAGTCAGTGCTGAAGTGGTGCTATGTCCAGGTCTAAAACCAGACTGGTAGGAACTGAGAACTGACAGCAGCTTCGAGGATCTTAGAGAGAAAGGGAAGGATTGAAATAGGCCGGTAGTGATTGAGGGAACTGGGATTTTGGGTTCTGGGTAAAGGAATAGCAATGGCTTCGCGCCGCAGGGTGGGAAAAGTACCAGAGATTAAGGAGTGGTTCATGACAAATTGACACTTTTTATTTTTATCATCGTTAGGGATGTAATTACGACACCGAACACTTACAAGATCGGGGTTTGTTTTTAACGGTAAAACTCGCGGTTTACACTTGTTAACCACTTGATTCCACGCTGACGATAATTTTAACTCGTCCTCCCGATTGAAATGTTTACACTTCTTGATTTCAATCGCTTCTCGTACCATCCTAGTATGATAATGGATATTGGTGAAGAGGTTTTCGTGATCATGTAACTGTATCCAAAGATTAACTGCAGCTTCAAGAAGATGTTCAACTACCGCAGATTTGCTTGCCTGTCGATTTTTAACAGTTGCGATATTGTATTTGACACGTTCTTTGAGTCTCGTTGCTTTGATTTATAATTATAATGGTACTTACATACGCGAAAGTTTAAAATCATTGTTGCTTGACAGAAAGTATTTTTACAAGGCGTCATTATTATATTAATGTAATATAATAATATTAATTATACTCGTATATTATATAGGTAAATTAAAGTGTGAAAGCTCAATCAAAAGGCAACCAAGCTAGTCAAGAATAAGTACTTAATGTTATTTTAAGTTCTGAATAAATATATAATGTTGTGCATATAAAATTAAGTATATAAACTAGGAATAAGTTATTATTGGACATTATTATATATTAGTCAACGACACATAATACTATTTTTATTATTATTTACTCACCTAGTTAAGGATGTGCTTGGTTCAATAGTTTTTTTTTATAAAATTAACGACATTATGTACTTGAACGACTACGGTACGATACTCGTATTTGTTTGGAATATCGAAAATAAATCGAATTGTAGTTTTCAAATAATAGCATGAAGAGATAAATAAATTATTGTAAAAATGTTGGGTGTATAATATTGTGGTTTAAATTAAAAACAAATATGTAAATAACGAAAACTGTTTTTTTTTTCAAGCATTATTAATTGTCATACCCTTTTGCGAGAGGACCATAAAAATATGAAATGCTATAGGCTAGCAACACAGACCTATATCGAGGTGGACGGTAAAAGTGTACGTACCTTGCGTGCCAAAAGTTTGATCGACGGTCAAAGTTTTACGACCTAAGTCGTTTCTCTCTCGTGTGCAGCGTGTATCTCTATTTCTATGAGTTCGACGGAGAAAAATAAAGTTTTCAGTTTTTCAGTATAATTGTAGAAATAAATCATCGAAAGATTGGGACGGGCCTTCATCCACCGCACCGAGCATAAACAATAACCATTAACGGTCATCCACCAAAACAGGCCCGCCGCCGCACCAGATGTCAGTTATTGTTTTTTTTACACAGTGAACGTGTAACTTCTATTTCAAAATTATTAAAAATATGGATAAGTAAGACACTTATCAACTTGTTTCAATTTTACCACTATTACCAAAAAGTCAGCTGTCAAACAATATATTACCTTGAAATATATATATACCGTGATATTACTTTCCCCGCCTAAGTTCATTTTTGCTAGAAACATAGCACGCAAAATTCATGCGTTCAAAAGGGTCGCGAGCTTTTCCGACCACCTATATAATCGTATACTAAAGAGCCTCGAACTCGGAAATGTTTGAGAACTCTAATGAGAACTAGCCATGAAAAAGAGCTGGTTTAAGTAAAAAAAACCAACATCTACTTGTTTGAATCAAACCATTTGACCGTCTAGGTAACTCTGCGGGCAAAATAAAAAGCGTTCGGCCGGGAAAATCTGTACCATCTCTTGCTGAACCACGCCAATCGTTAGTTTGATTGTCACTCAAAAGATGGCGTTGTTAAGCTAATTATATTACCTCCCCAAAACGGTCAAATAGTTTGACTCAAACTTTAATTTGATTGTTTACTTACACAGCTAGTTCGAGAGGACAAACTATTGTGTTAACGGTAATGCGCAGGCCACACAAACCAATCCGGCTCAAAGGACCAGTTGTAAGTGACGTACGTTGGCGTTGTATCCAAGGACTTAAAAAAAAACAACACAATACTCTATTGAACTTCCTCTGAGACAAAACGTAAACAAACCATAAAAAGGTTTTTCAATAGGTCGAATTTTATATGCATATATAATCTATTTAAAAAAAGGGACATTAAACTAGGTGACTTGACAATTTATTTACATACCAATATAATAAAAATGTTTTAGAAACATTGGTTTGTTTGTTTAGCTTTTGATTATGATTATGATTACTCTGCCAATAGCTTTCGGGACATATTTTGGACGACTTTAGCAACTGACGTACTACGACTACGGTCGATAAAAATCGTTAATCATATTCATTTATTCACAAGAACGGAGCTCCTGCGATATGTTTATATATCCAGAACTCCACATGTAATAATTCATTCAAGAACTTTCATTTTATGTTTACTCAAAACTTCAAAACCATTTCTAGAACTCATTATGACGACCAATTTTAATGTGGAAGCTACCCTGAAATCGCACAAAAATCGGTTTTTGACTGGTGGTCCCACCCATTTTGTCCCACTGTTACTCGTGGTCCCACTAATCTTAAACACTAGGGTTCGTAGTCCCACTACTAAGTGGGACCACTACCAGCCATAGGTATAACGTAGTGCTAGTGTTTCCACTACTTGGAACTGGCAGTCATAAATAGGTATAATAAACATACGTATGACTCTCGTGGTGCAGGGGTACTAAACCCGCCCTCTGCGCGCGGACAAGTCCCCGGACAAGACAATTATTTGTGTGCATGAACATGTCTATTTGTCTTGATCTGGGTGTTAACAAGTATGTATTTACAATAAAAAGGTATAAACAAACATATAAAAAATTGGTGGGACCACGAGTCAAAAATCCAAAAAATCTGCTGTTTCATGGAAAGTTCTATTCGAATTTAAATGTATGCTAAAATGTATGAAACAGCTTATTTCTTTTTCGCTTTTTCAGGGTTGCTTCCATACAAAAGATTGTATGTAATACCTTAAACCGATATGAAATAACATTGTATAATGTCCAGTGGAAGTTAGTTCAAAATAAAACAAATACTTAATTCCATTATTCATTTTAATTCACAGTCGTGTAAAACCATAATTACTTTACTACACAATAAACACTTATTACTACATTATTTACATAAAATCGTGTCGTCATTACACATTGGTCCGAGACAATTTACAAAGATTAAGGTAAGTAAAGTCTGTTTTTTCTTACTTGTCTTAAAATGTAAACAATCTTTATATGTTTTTTACAGGATTCCTTAGAACATAAAACAAAGAAAGATGGATTACAAAGTTGTCTTTGTACTCAATAGTTGTTTTGTCATGAAAGGTATAGATTGACATTAACATGTATTTTTTTTCGTTACAATTCAATAATAAGTCTAGTCAAGAATGTTTACATTTTAAAACAAGTAAGCAAAAACCGACTTTACTTTTAACAATTTAAAATTTTTATTTTCAATGTTATATCAGAGGCCGAATCCATTTAATATTTTTAATTTATATTGAAAAACTGAAAAGTTTGTTAATAATTACAATCGCTTATTTATATTAACTTTATGTTTAACCACTTCTGTGGTCTAGTGGTAGCACTACCGATATCAGAGGTTACGGATTCGATTCCCAGTGGGGGTACATTTTGTATTCGGTTTGGTTGGTGCTAGGACTTGCTGTATTCCGCTAGACTAGATTCCTCCATCTTATCCTAAGTTTGACGCTATAAAAACAATGTTTTTGGAGATTTCAGAATTTGAAGATGAGATAGCCAGATCCTCAGTGGTTGAGAGTTCCGGGAGAGGCGCGCTTCTAACTTCAGCCTTATAATGATAAAGGCTCCCAGATGTTCATAAAAAGTTGTGAAAAAGGAATCAAAAATCAAAAAGTAAAAAATAACCAGCCAAGGCAAGAAGTAGAAGTGAAGTAGAAGATGTAGAATTTAAATAATGCACCATCGTTGCCTTTGGTGGCACCGACTCCAAAAGGGTTATTTTTTACTTTTTGATAATTTTTTGAAGTCGGTTTTCTTTTTTTTATAATTAGATTTTTATTTCACATTTTTTGACTGACAACTACTAGTTTGAGTCAAACGGTTTGTGTCAAACCGCTTGACCGAAAAAACGGCAGCTGTTTCAAGATTTCTTAAAAACTAATGGACCGATTTCAAAATTTCAAAAAATGGGACCAACTCAGGCGGCGATTTCGATCGGTTCAGGCGTTCTCGAGTAATCGGTGAACATACATAAAAAAATATACACGACGAATTGATAACCTTCTTCTTTTTTTAAATCGGCTAAAAATACACTTACACAAATACAAACCCACAATTATGTACTAAAAAAATGTTATTTAAACTTATGAAGAGAGAACAGTTAAAATTCATATGAACAAAACTAAAATGTTATTCTTAATAGAAATACCTATGAATGAATTTGAATAAAAACATGCACTTATGGGAAAATACTAAAATATTTTCTCTTTTGTTTATGAGAGTAAATAAGCTTTTGTTTATACAAATATTCGGTTAGGTACCGGGAAATCTGAAATTGGAAACATTGTTGGAATCACTACAACATATGGTTGAATTGCCTTTGAATAAATTTAAAATACATGTTCCTTGAGAATCCGGCCTAATGCAGTGCGTGCCCAGTGCACATAAAAGTAGCATTGTAAAATTCAAAAATTAAAAAGTTATAATTAGAATGTTTTAGTTTTTGAAGTCTGCATTTTTTAACTGTACTTTTTAGTGTCTGTAATAGGTGTTTTGTGCACTACAGAGGTTTTATCTAAATAAGATTAGGTTTCATGTACAATTGGGGAACTTCCCGGTTGACCAGTAGAATTTTTTAGGGAAACGTTTTCTCGGAAAGTACTAAGGTTAAAGAAATAATTTATTATTCAAATGAAACACCTGTTGATGTTCTAATATTTGTGATATAAACGTTTTCTACATGGCGTTAAAAGACCCATACCGAAGCCGTGATATATGCGTAGTTTACATTAAACTAAATAAGATTGTGTAAAAAATATTGTTGGGAAACGACTTTTAATTTTAGTAAAAAAAGTGGGTGTTATTTTTTACACGCAATGGAACGCGTACAAATACTTTTGCGTGTGTCTATAGAGTACGAGTAGGCGCCCGGGGCCCCGTATCATTGAGTGGTTTTGATATTCATTGCGGTTTTGTTACTTTCAACGATAATCTTTAGAGAAAATTCATGACTTTAACCCTTAATAACTCCTTAACTATCAGTTTCCCAGGTTTGTCTCCATACAAGAAAATGATAGTAACGATGGGGAGAATACGTGGTTTTCGTTTTCGTTGTGGGTCTTTTAACACCCTGTGTACATCTTTTTTTTACTATTTTTAAATATATCTCCCTAAAAACTTTACTGGTCAACCAGAAAGGTCCCATTTCCGACCCGGTCCCAGGACTGTACATTATAAAAAAAACATAAAATAAAAACAACTGGGCTAAACTGAACAAAATTTTTTAAGGGAACAATAATGTCAACTATTCCACATCGAATTAAAAAAAAACACGTAAATCGGATCTGAAATCTCGACGAACTTACTTAAATTAAAAACTCATGACATTCAGAGTTTCAAATTACTGGTTTTTTTTAAATCTTTACCCACAAAATTCACTATAAGTTAACAAAGGCATTCATAAATTAAATCGACTGTATGGTCAACGCTGCCTACTCTATCGGACATACATCTGAAACTTTTACTATATGTAAGTACCTATAGTATAAATAGATAAATAAATAGTATATAAGCATTAATAAAAACGGTTATTGAGTTTCCGAAACCGAGGCCTTACACGAGACTGACCCACCTAATGTTCACATGAGATATATATTTTTTTTCGTGTTTAATTTAATGTTTCGTTAAATAAATAGTATAATCAGGCTACAAAATCCCTGTGTGCCGGTCAACCGGTTTATCGTTTTTGAGTAAAAACACAAACGTGCCGTGTGGTGACGGCCTAAGAATACAAGTGTCACCATTCCCTTACATGCCTGGGATGTCGTAAGAGTCGTTGACGCATTGAAAACCTGTGCAAGAGAAGGAAAACTTGAAACAAACCCTCTACCAACCCGTCTGGCCAGCGTGGTAGCAGTAGGCTAATAGCCTCCTATGAATGCCACAACAGGCGTGAGCTAGGAGAGGCCTATGTCCAGCAGTGGACGTCTACATGCTGATGATGGATGGATAAGTAAAAACATGCAAAGTGGCCGCCCGCCGTTTCACCCACGTGGTTGCTATCCCGGCCCCAACCCCCTGATTATGTAACTTTTTTCTATCAACGTTTGACTGAAAGTGCAGTCACATTGCTGTACAACAAGACAATGTACAAATACAGCTATCTTACTAAAGCAGCAATGTAACTGCACTTTCAATAAATTTCAACCAAAATCTGTTAGCAACAGAGTTAGATAATCAACTAGCTGATCTGCGAAGTCAGTCACGTATAGCCCCCAGCGACCTGGTTTACGTCTAAAGAATGCATTCTAGCAGTATTTTCGATCGATTAGGTCCCTCTCGACTATGGGATTTTTATGTATTGTACCAGGTATTCAAGTATTCCAAAGTAATGGAAGGTACTTTACTACATTATCAAGATGACAATCACGGCAAGATGTAAACGACTGCAATAAGGAGTTATGATAGGCCACCTGGGTCTTCCCAGAACACCTCTAAATGAGACCCGATCATATTTTTCGTTGTACATTTAAATGAAAATTAGTACCTACGAACTCATTAGCAATAAGTTCTCGATGTGATTTTGTAAGAAATACATTATAGAAAGGTTGTGTTATGTAAATGGCATATACATTCATTAAGACTAATTGGCTGGAATGTAATCATTAAAAAGAAGATGACTCAAAATTATGAGTTTCGAATTTGGTACCTAACACACAGAAGAACATTTTAATTAATTATAGAAATGTTATTGTAATTAATTTTAAATGTTGAATGAATAAATATTATGCTAATTACCCTCGTTTGAATTCGGATTATTTACAGTTTTCGACACAGTCAGACAGTTTAACACCCGTTTGAAGATCCTCAGACTCATCTCACTTCTAAGCCATGTCTATAAGTTGTTTTCGAGAGTCATTACGAATCGTCTGGTTCGCAGGTTCGACGACTTCCAGCCTCCCGAACAAGTCGGGTTCCGAAAAGGCTTTAGTACCATAGACTACATCCATACGCTGCGGCAGGTTATACAGAAGACCGAGGAGTATAATTTGCTACTTTGCTTGGCGTTTGTGGACTCTGACTAAGAAAGCCTTCGATTCGATAGAGACCTGGGTGGTGCTGCAGTCTCTCCAGAGGTGCCAAGTGGACTATAGGTATATCGAGGTGTCAAGGTAATCATATGAACATGCTACCATGTCGGTCCGATTACAGAACCAGAGCACAAATCCCATCCAACTGTAGCGAGGTGTGAGACAGGGAGACGTAATTACTCCGAAACTGTTCACAGTTGCGTTGGAGGACATCTTTAAGCTCTTGGACTGGAAAGGACTTGGTATCAACATTAATAGGCACACCTTCGTTTTGCTGATGATATAGTCCTTATGGGTGAGACTTTGGAGGACCTGAACACAATGCTCGAAGATCTACGTAGTGCTTCCCAAAGAGTGGGTCTTAGGATGAACATGGATAAGACGGAAATTATGTCAAATTCCCATGTTTTACCCACTCCAGTTCACGTTGGGAACACTATACTCGAAGTTGTTGACCACTACGTTTACCTTGGATAGACAATTCAGTTAGGTAAGTCCAACTTCGAGAAAGAGATCTCCCGTCGAATCCAACCCGGATGGGCATCATTCGGGAAGCCGTAAAATGTTCACGTCCAACTTACCGTAGTGTCTCAAGACGAAAGTCTATGACCAGTGTGTGTTGCCAGTGATGACTTACGGTAGTGAAACGTGGTCGCTAACTATGAGTCTGTAAGAAAGCTCAAGGTCACCCAGCGTGCAATGGAGAGGGCTATGCTCGGCGTTTCCCTCCGTGATAGAATCAGAAATGAGGAGATCCGTAGGAGGACTAAAGTAACTGACATCGCTTGAAGGATTGCTCAGCTGAAGTGGGCGGTACACATAGCGAGAAGAACCGATTGCCGTTGGGGCGGAAAGGGTCTAAAATGGCGACCGCGTACAGGACAACACTCCGTGGGAAGGCCCCCCGACAAGGTGGACCTACGATCTGGTGAAGGTAGCGGGAAGCCGCTGGATACGGACAGCGCAGGACCGATCGTTGTGGAGATCCTTGGGGAAGGCCTATACCCAGCAGTGGGTGTTATGCGGCTGAGACGACAACGACGACGACAGTTTTCAAATGACTATCATTCACATAACACATTTGACAAAAGTTCAGGAGACGTATTTTGAATCATTCGACGCATGCAAGCATTACGGTGTTTCATTATTATTTGTGAGATAAAGGGGCTATGCAGCTCCAGTCAGAACTGCACCCACTGCGACCTAATAGATCTATTGTAACTCGCCACATGTTATAGTATCTCTTTCAGCCTGACGGCCTCCAGGAAGTCTAAAATCTTCCTAGCTCTAAGAGATTTTAGTTCCTCTGGCCGACCGCTTCACGACACTAATGCTAGTTCTCTCGTTCGAGAAGGTCTCATGTTCTCATGCATGAAATTTCGCATCGTATCAACCTGACATAAATGCCAATGGTATAATTATTACATTGCATGTCACAACTTGTATAAACGAGCGCGTCACATGGCTCAGCTGGATACTATCCAGCTTCCTTAGAACGAAGTAATTTACTTCGTCAAGTGTTATATTTTGAAATTATTACAAATGACATGTCCCAATTTGTGGTCGTATTATGTTTTTATCTAATCGAAATGTAGATTACTCAAAACACTTTTGTTTTTGGATTTCTGGAACCTTCTATCACACTTTCTTGAAATTGCGCACATGCATAACACTGTCTCTGCGCGTTGGACTCATTTGGCGCGTATCAGCGCTTGAAGTCAATATGGCCGTGCCGCTGCAGCATCTCGGCGGAGAGCGCGTGCGCAGGCACCGTGCGTCGCGACGAGCGCGTCACGTGACTCAGCTGTGTCGTCTGCGCGCGAGTCTCGATGCCGCGCGGGATGTGCGAGCTGTGCGCGTGACCGTTGTGCCGGAGTGTGTTCATCTGGGAAATAATATACAATGTAATTTTTTAAAGTATTTCGCACACTCTTCTCTGTGATTACAGCAATTAAACAACTTGATTTAACCACATCTGTAGTCTAGTGGTAACTCCACCGGTATCAGACCCAGAGGTCTCGGGTTCAATTCCCAATGATATCGTAAATCTTTTTGTATAGATCACGCCAAACTTCTAGTCCGCTCTGAACATTGCACGATTCGCGTCGCAGTAAGTATTATGTGTATGTCTGTATCCCTGCGCGAACCAACTTCAGAGCGGACTAGAAGTTTGGCGCGTTCTTTACATTTGATATGAACTATCGCAAGCACACTATAGGCGGACAAACCACATCGCAGTTTGCAGCGCGCGGTCTCTGGCATGCGTTACGATGCGGCCGGTGGCCGGCGTCGGAAACGAGATAAATTAGTCGTTACAAATGAGGAGTGACAGAACAAAGCTGGTTAAGACGCTATACTTCCGTATAGCGTCTTAAAGAACGTACTTTTTGTCATAAAACTATAGAATGGTCAGAGATGTTACAAATCTGGTAATAAGATTTATATGTCACGGGTTAATGTAAAAAATATTAATAAAACCGGTAATTATTAATACTGACCACGTAATTTGGTCAACGTGATTAAAACTATGAAATGTATCACTTTACGAAAGGTACCTCTAGGTTAGGTTAGGTTAAAACTGTGACCAAAAGACGCGCGAGCCGAGCGAGCGAAGCGAGCGTGCCGCAACAGCGGCCGGCGAAGCGCCAGAGAGACTTTCTTTAAAAAATACTAAAATCATGATAACAAGCTCCTCCTGCTTCTATTGACATTTTGTTATAAATAATAATATAAGTAAATAAATAATTATTTCTTACACTCATACCAACTAACCCAGCCGTAAAGTAAGCACAGTAAGGCTTGTGTTATGGGATACTAGGGTTACGGATAAAAATAAATACATATAATTATACAAAATGAAGGAATGTTTCCTCTGGGTAAAATTTGCTTACATCAATATTTAGGGTACTTTCCCTCCAGAGACAGAGACTTTTTTTCCAACCTGTATATAGAGTTTACTTGTAGGTAATGCTCTTCCTCTCAAGAATAATCTTCAGAAATATCCTCTTCCATCAAACTCTCATGAGTAATAATGTTAGGTACTCCTTTACATGACATTCTGTTTCTAAATAGGAAACAAATATGAGCAATCACATTGAAAAATACTTTTACGTAAACACTCGCACGTGGGTTGAATCGACCCAAATTTATTTTATCCATCCATCCTGCGCCATTACGGGTAAGAGGCAGTAATTTATAATGTGATTTGAAGGTACCTAAATCGGCGTAGCGAAATAAGCAAAATTTTAAAAATTATGAGCAATCAAATTTGGGTTTTTCAACCCAGCGCGAGTCCTCGCGGGTTAAAAATGTGCGGTATAAAGAAATTATTAATCACTTGTACCTTTACTCATGGTAATTATTAATAACTAGCGGACCCGGCGAACTTCGTACCGCCTCAGAATTATTAAATATGGTCTATATTCGTATCTCTTATACCTTAGAAGGGCTGCTAGGGATCTTTAATTTTTGTTATCATCATCATATCAGCTGCACGGCGCCCCGCCTGCTGGGTATAGTATACATTTATCTAGATTTGTGAATGTCTAGATTTGTAAAGTTACAGAAACATAATTTTGCCTCGACACTTTTTCTTTTCGAAAAGACCCTGTTTACTACGAAAATTTAATATTATTCTTAAAGGGATTAATACTATTGGAAGTTGGTTTCATTAGTTGAATAACCTAGGTTTTCTAGCTAGATCGATTCGAAGGTGTACTTTTAAATAAATAAAAAAAAACACTTAGTACTCGACAGGTATATTGGATAATTAAAGTACTTAAAATATTCCGACATACATGTTTTCTAAGAAGCAACCCAATAGCGTGAGACAGAAATGAACAACGCCATCTAGCGTGATCTATGGTAACTATATTTAATACGTATATAGTAGACACCAATAATATTTAGCATGGTGTAGTTTCATTTCTCTTTATTCGCTAATATTTATTTACTACGAAGTGATTTCGTGGATTTCTGCAAAACTGGTCTCGCTCCCGCGCGCGTCGTTATCTCATTGCTATCTCGCTTCAGTCGTATAGCGTCTAAACTGCTTAATGGAAAAAATGGCACTACATAATTATTATGGTAAATTTTAAATAGAAAAATATTGGAAAAAATTAACTCGGCCACAAGTGAATTCTCAGACGGGAAACTTGAGAGCATTTTACCGGATTTCCAAAGGTCGCGGGTTCGATTCCCGTCTGAGAATTCGCTTGTGGCCGAGTTAATTTTTTCCAATATTTTTCGATTTAAAATTTACCATAAGCAATTTACAAAAATAGCATTAAAAATGCAAAAATTACAAAATCATAAAATACATAATTATTATTGGCGAAAGAATAATTAATTTCAGATAAATTATCATAAAATTTGAATTTTAAATTGCGGTTGTTTAGTAGTTTCAGAAGTAAAAACAAGAAAGTAACTTCGAACAAATCACAAGAATCTTGGAAGGGTTTTTCTTACACTTAAGTTGTTGTAAAATAGACCTGTTTGTTACAGTTTTATAACTTCTTTCATCAGGTTTTCTGAAACAGAATCAAGTTTTCTAAAATATTTATGTGTAAAACTTTTGATATTTCAAGTTAGGACTTTGCCTTACTAAAACAAACATATTATTGTATTAATTGTGGTAGGAAAAGTTATTCATTTTCAAATTATTTCATTTATAGACACATTTCCAAACATGCTTTTATTATTTTGGCCTGGGATATAACATCGACTTGTGATGAATATAAAACAAGAAAATATACTAGAAAAAAGCAACTGACGGAATGCGAGCCCGCATCGTTGGGAATCCGGGCCAATGCACTAATCAATTTATGCTACAAAGACACAGTATATTCACCTTTCTACGGTGTTGGCCACCGTTGTTTCATCAGTGAACGAAATATTCTCGCATTTAAAATAAAAATCTTTACAAATGTTTGACTACTGATTAAGATGAAACAGCCATCTAATTATAGCTTTTGATTTTTTGCATTTTACAATACTAGTTTATAAATGTGATAAATATTAAACAATAAAATACATAGAAAAACGAACTAGTCTCATTCTGACTAGTTGCTTTATCACATAAAAATAGCATTGTAAAGTGCAAAAATTAATAAGTTATAATGACATCAACTTGTTCAGGTATAGTCTCGAAATATTTATATTGTAGAATGACTGTAGTTCATAAGATACATTTAAAATCCACAAAAGCACAAGAAAACATTTTGTCAACAGCAAAATCACAAAAAAAAAGCTGTTGTTCCATAGAAAAGTACTACCTATAGCTAAGCTACACGATCAAAGACCTAAGACCGACTAAGACGACGACCGCCGTGGTAGAGTGGTACGTACACGGGGTTCAAGTTGTCGCTTAGTCTGAGGTCCCGGGTTCAAATCCCGGTAGGGGAAAATGTTTGTTTGATAATTACGAGCATTTGTACCCGAGTCATGGACGTTTTTATTTATACATATAAATACTTTTGTATTGATTTATATCCGTTACCCTAGTACAGGTCGGTTAACGAAAGCCGGCACGTTCACTGTACTCACACTTATGCAATTTCAAAAATCGAATGGACAAATGCAGGAAAGTTCACTCTATAGTAGCAAAAGCAAAATAATACTGACTCCTTCATACTCATAAGTTTGACCGCGCGCAAGAGAGACAGACAGACTATTCTTGATGAGCATGCATTGCAACGTCACGCCGCGCGCTTATTCACAGACACGACGTGTAAATGTGTGAACGTGCTAGCTTTAGTTAACCCTGAGAAGGCGCTCCTAATTTTGTTACACGGAGGGGCGCGCGCGAGTTGTAGTACTAAATGGCTTATAAGGGATTTATATGAATAAAATAATGTTTAATACATTAGAAAATAAGTTTTTATTAATACTACAAAACATAAATGCAACTTCTAGAGCAATTATCAAAACAACTTATTTATATATATTTTTTTAATTAGCATTCTACATATAAATCCCATAAAAATGTTACAAAACAAACACTTAAAAAAATTACTCTTCCATGAGATCTTGACAAGTGTGCCTCTCGAAACATATTGATAACATATATGTGACATGTTCGGTGCAGAGTAATTGCTTGCACGACGTGCACGCCTTTTTTTGACCGTCTATTCTTCCGTCTGGGACATAATGTATCTGATTCCATTTCATCCGAAGATTGTTCGGTATCTGTTGCATGAGGACTGTGATGACGGTACTATCACTTTCTATGCTGTCAATATGATTTTGTTCTGCATTCTCACGATCCGCATCTAACTCATCACAAAAATCCTCTTCCAACCACGCACAAATTTGTGAAAGGTGTCGATTGTCCATTTTCTATGTTTATTGAAGCTAAAAATAAATAAATTATTATTAAATTATAATTACAGTGTGTTAATGTAATAATTAAGCAATATAATACAAATTAACAAAACAATACTTTGTAAAATACAATAATACTCTTTTTTATTAAAAAAATAAATATTTACACGGATGGGCGCGTAATGAGCAAATTGCCGCACGATGGTACACGGCTACCACAAGTGCTTCGCTGCGCAGCCGTAACAGAACAGACCGACACAAAATTTGCGTCAGGGGGTAGGGCATGAATAGTTAGGAAGGTACCTAAGCATTTGAGACGTTATGGCGTTTCTATACCAAAAAAAATATTGATTTAATTTTTGCGTGAGCAAAATGCTCATAATGCGCCTTCCCACGGGTTAACCCACCTGTATCCCATTACACAATACACACAATAGCCTTACAGTGCTTACTTTGGGGCTAGGCTTATTGGTGTGAGTGTGAGAAACGCGTTATTTTTCGCGATTTCCTTGTTGGTTTCAAACCAAAGTTGTTCATACTGATCGACGGATTTCTGGTAATTAAATCACGGTGAATATTTTATAAATCATGAGTGAGCAGCGAGTCACTGAAAAGGTAACGTATGCCGTACATGCATTGTTAATGAGAGGACATATTTCTGAAACAAAATTTATTATTAAAGTTCCCTTCATACTTTCATATGAAACGAACTGCAGATATTTAATTTACCTTTTCTCAAACATGCATGGAAATGTTGTCATTATTTTCGAAAAAAGAACACGCGAAGTATCGAATTTACGGACAAAGAAAACGAAATCCATTGCAGGAGTGTTTTTTTAATTTGGAACATTACAAAGAGTATTTAACAACTCCAGCACGCCGTTTCATACAACATTGCTGGAGCGCTGTAATTAAGACATCTTAATTCCAGGGTTTTTTTTTGCTATTGGTGTTTCTCTTTTACACAATAAACAAAGAGAAAAGAATGCCATTAGAACAATTCAGAAACTACTTACAATTAAGACATCATACCACCCTCATAGCGCAGTACTGTTTGTTGCAAACAAAACGTTCTTATGACATGATGGATTCTAAAAGATGACAGTAGCCCCCCTGAGCTACAAACTGCCCATTCAACTGGAAGTTATATTTAAAGAAAATATAACTTCCAGTTAAGTAACTACTTTATCACATAAAAATAGCATTGTAAAATGCAAAAATTAAAAAGTTGTAATAACATCAACTTGTTCAGGTATAGTCTCGAAATATTAATATTGTAGAATGACTGTAGTTCATAAGATAAATTTAAAATCCACAAAAGCACAAGAAAAAAAATTGTCAACAGCAAAATCACAAAAAAAATGCTGTTGTTCCATAGAAAAGTACTACCTATAGCTAAGCTACACGATCAAAGACCTAAGACCGACTAAGACGACGACCCTCGTGGTAGAGTGGTACGTACACCGGATTCAAGGTATCGCTTAGTCTGAGGTCCCGGGTTCAAATCCCGGTAGGGGAAAATGTTTGTATGATAATTACGATAATTTGTACCCGAGTCATGGACGTTTATATTTCTACATATAAATACTTATGTATTTATTTAAGCTCGAGATAATGCACTTTTGGTCACCCATCCCGATCCCGTTACCGACCATTTCGAAAGTTGCTGAACCGTTGAAATCGCATGCCGAGCGCGCAAGCCACTACGCCATCACCCTGAGCTACAAACTGCCCATTCAACTGGAAGTTTGGTCGTTTTGAAATATCCTTCTTTTCTGAAGTTTGTTTGAGACTGATTAAGAAGTTTAGTCAAGTTAAAAAGTAAAAAAACGTAATTTATATCCGTAGACTGGACATACGTCTTAAAATATCTCAAACGTAAGAAAAATACCTAACTTTTTAAATTGATAGGTATACTTAATCAATTTAATCAGTTAACTCTTTTTTTAACTCTGGACAATCAAGATTTATAACATTATCTTGATCTATTCTTCAATACCTAAAAAACCTCGCCCTCGGTGATTAAGATGAAACAGCCATCTTATTAGTATTTTTTTTTAATTTAGCGTATTACGATGCTATTTTTGTTGTCATAAACAAAAAAAAATGCTAGAAATAATCAACTTGTCTCGTATCGCTCAGACGGGACTTGACAAAGAAAAGTTGATTTTTTGTAGTATATTTTTATGTTCAAGTTTTATGTAATAAAGAAGCAATTGAAATGAAACTAGATTATGTTTTCAGCTGCCGTAGCAGCAGGTAATGTCTCGTCTGAATTTATCGTCTTTGCTTCATGATTTCTTGAAATAGATCTCCAAGAAACGGCACGTGTACAAAGGACCTTAAAAGTGGACTTTATAAAGTCGTAAAGTATTGAGACGTGTACGGGAGTTCCTACAATAAGAGCGAATCTACAATCTCAATTAAATTAAACTAATTAAATAATAATCATAGACAATATTATTGTAATTAAGTAGTTATTATCTAAAATGATGATTTTAATTAGTTGAATAATTATATTAATAGGCTGTATACCTGATTCTACCTTTGCCCTCCATATACTAGAAATTCCCAGTGTTTCCTTTTGAGGCTGTACCTATGTCTTGTTAATTAAAACTTTAAATGTGAAATGTGATACGTGAGTATTTGCTTGTGGTAAAAAATAATCCTTACAATCTCACTAGAGTTATTAATTAAAAGCCTAATTTACACAATTACTAAAAATTACTCTGTCATTTTGCTTTGTTTGTTTCATTTTTGTTGGTTTTCGAGATAGTAAATTTCTTGTCACCCATCCCGCGACCGACCATTGCTTAACCTCAGCAATCGCAGGTCGAGAGCCACTGTGCCACGGGCTCCTCTGTAATATAGTGTAATATATTTACCTGCAAATAGCACCTTTTATGTGGTTCATGGTACAGCTCGTAGTCACTCGACGATCCATCGGGTTTTTGCGTACATCGCCACTGGAACAAGGAAAACGGGTAAATAATTATATGCAGCACGCACTCAATAGCTCAATAGCGTATACAATGGAGAATAAACAAACACTGCTGATCTCGTTAGTTTATATACTGACCGCTGGTTAAAGATTATTTCTAAATAAAGTAAAAATTATCAATTTCATTGGAAATTGTACGGCCTGTTAACGGTAATTAACGATATATAATTAAAACAATCGGTTCTTGCATTTTTTTTAACGCAGTTTTTTTTTATCTTGTTATTGTCTGTAATATGTTGCTTTGTAAGTAGTTTGCAGTAATATTATCTAGATTAGATTAGGTTTAATGTACATTATAAACAAAGTATCGTGAAAATTACATCGTCCAGGTCAATAAATATGCTTACATCTGATTCCGATTCATAAAATAAAAACTTCTGAACTGAACTGAATCAAAATTTGATGGGACCAAGTGGCATCTATTTCGTATAGAACAGAATAGAATTACGTAAATCGGTCAAGAAATCTCGGCGTATTCGATGTACGATGATAAAAAAAAAAACATACCGGCCGAATTGAGAACCTCCACTTTTTTGGAAGTCGGTTAAAAAGACGGTGACATATACATTTCACTCTCAAGCTCTTTGATGCTTTGTCAACCACGCAAATTTATACGCGGATTTATGGATTGAGGTTATGTATGTATGTATGATTTTTGAGTTTATGCATTTTCAATGGTATATTTTTTCTGAAAAAGAATATCATAAGTTTATGATGATAACACAAGCCTTACAGTGCTTACTTTCAAAGTCAAAGTCATTATTCAGTCTAGGCTGTTACAAGCACTTATGAACGTCAAAAAAACTTTTTATGAAAAAAAAAAATATTGAGCACTGTTTGTCCCAAAACGGCCACGACTCAGCATGATGCTTGTCTTTTGGCCAGCGCTGATCTTCCGTCGGTACCGTTTTGGTGGGGCTGAGATCTGTATGAACCAGTTAAAAAAAAACAAAACTTTAAATGACATTACCAAATTAAAATAAGTGCGCTAGTTTTTTTTTTCCTTTTTTTTACATTGGTAGTCTGTGGACTGTGGTAGCTAACAGTGACAGCAAGTGCAAGTGGGAGCAAACAGGCAAAAGCTTTGGCTAGTAGTTTCACCCGAGTTCTTTTCGTAATAACACGTGTTGTGAGGCTCCATTTTTAACTTAATCTACCGTACTATTTCTATATATTACAAAATATATTTACTTGACATTGGCAAAATTCGCGAATTTTATCGTGAGCACGCCATTAATTAAGAAAGAAGATGAAGCATTGGCGAAATCCAAGAGGGCACCGCCATTCGATAAAAGAAGAAGAAGGCAAAAGCTAGCAATGATGGCAAAAACATATACAAACAAACAAAACAATTGAAAGTTAAAAGATTGTGAAAAGACAAAGAACAACATAATATCTTGCTTATGCGATCTTTAAGCAATCCGCAACAATGTCAAAAAGTGATTGATTATAAAGTTCTAGTTTAAAAAGACACACAAACCCAGGCAAGACTTGGAAAGTGAGCCTTAACATTCCGGCAAGTACAAACAAACAAAGACTGCTGATGTAATGGTTCGGAATTTAATTGTTTTTATTATTATTTTATTTTTTTAAATAAATAAATAAATATAAATATTTTCATATAATCACACCAATTATCTAAGCCCACGTTAAGTATCATAAAGAACTTGTGTTATGGAGACTAGATAACGGATAAAAATACTTATATACTTTTTTATTTATTTTTTAATACATACATAATATACATATTAAACACCCAGACCAAGACAAATAGACATGTTCATGCACACAAATATTTGTCTTGTCATATACACAAACTATACATTATCACAGTCCGAAATACTCTTTATCATGTCTTTATATGTTTGCAGTAATTAAAATAATCGTCAAGAGAATAAAAACATTTTTCTTGTAGCCATAGCTTCACTGACCTACGGAACTTTGCCATTGGGAACGATTTGAACCCATTTGGTAGTGCATTGAAAACCTTAACACACGTTGCTGGACAGTTCTTAATGTACTGAGCAGTTTTGGGATTAGTACTATATTATGTAAGCCTGTCCTAAATAGGTGTTTGTTGCATTCACAAAACATACCAAATTCAAAATGTACATACAAGGCAGTGTTAAAATGGCAATTTACGAAATAGTGGTTCACATGATTTAAATATCATATATTTAGTCTTTGAAGCTTAAAAGCTGTAAACAGTTGATATTAGACCATTTTACAATGTTAAAGAGGTCTTCATTGATTTGTGCTATGGCTTGGTCAATGTGCTCAGGTTTGAATGAGATGTTTAATTGGGTGTCATCTGCACATAGATATGATGTAATAGTGAGTGATTTGAGTTACTATATCCGCTGAATATAAAACAAATACGATTGGTCCCAGGATCGATCCTTGAGGTACGCCTCAATTTATGGCCATCGTACTTGATTTCACAGAAGAACAATTGCTATCTTTCAGTTTTACACATTGATAACGACCAGTGAGGTAACTGTGGAACCAACGGACAGCCCGAGAATCGAAACCGTAAAAACTGAGTTTGGATAAGAGGAGATCAATATTTAAAGCTTTGATGCCCGGGAAAAATCAAGCAGAACGAGTAGGCTACATATGCCTTGATCTTGTGCATCCAGTATTGCGTCAAGAAGAGCAGTTGTGGTACTGCGACCCTTATTTTTTTCAAGGTAATATCTTGCCGTACTAGATAATAAGCTTGCTGTTCAAAGATTTGGACTTGAAAAAGTAGACGCTCGTTTATGGGGAAAGGCAAAGCTTTTTTTAAAAAAGTTCCACAACGTGTGGTTGAATTGCCTTTGCTTAAATTTAAAAAGCATGTTAAAAAGACGCTCTTTAGAAAAGGTTTTTAGAAGGTAGTTGATTATTTAAAGGACCACAATGCACGGATGTGATACTACCATAAAAACATATTTATTGTAAATGTATAAAAGGAAATTTTCCTCTTATATTAAATTTCATGTCTGTAAATTTGTGTTTAGCAACAACATGTTTCTTTGTAAATGTTGTTGTTTCTGTTAATTTTAATTTTAATTTTAATAAATAGGACCATCAACGAAACATAGACTGGATACATAGTAAGGTTTTTAACATGCGAATTGAGACTTCAACTAAGTTATGTTCCACTTATAGGTCGCCACGACATGCATAATGGACTACTTCAAAAAATTTATTACTTTCGGTAATCAAATAAGAAAAAATAAACTGAAATATTACACTGAAATATTAAACTAAAACATACATTAAAACACAAAAGACACTAAATACCAACAGATAATTAAACAATATACACTAAAAATTCATAGGAACAATATACGGGTACAAGGCGAGAATTATGCAGATTCGACCGTGAAATATGACAAAATCCGTTTCCTAAATTGTGCTGGCTTATCTTTAAAAATGTCAACGTCACAAGCATTCTGTTTGTGCAGAATAAAGCTGATAAGTTTCTTGCGGCCGTTCTTTATGTCAGTTAAAAGATGTCTTGAATGGCTAGTAGGGAAAAAAAATTGGACGATTCGAAAGCACTTTTAAATAAGTCTATTTGAATAAAAATATTTTGACTTTGACTTTTACTATACCTCACCCAAGCAATTGCCTTTTTCATGTAACTGAGTCAGATTATTATGTAACTGCCACAATCATTTCTCATTTACAGTTTGCTTAGGTCATCAGCCATTTTTAATGGGGCATTGCACTTCCCTGTGGATGGATAAGGAGTATGGGCCATGACCTACTACGCGGATCCAATGCGGATTGGTAGGTTTTAACGACATTAAGCCGGAACCAAAGACTTAACGTGCCTTTTGAAGCAATAAGCTCAAGATAGTAAATTTATGCGCTGTGTAGTGTCGGCTTAGTATTCTAACCACCCACGGGATGAGAGGGGGTAGTGCTATAGCACTACCCGTAAAAGTACCCCTAAAACTCGTAAAAGGCGACTAAGGGACTCAGCCTTCAGGAGACGGGCAGCAGCGTCTACTACAAACTTGGCCATACTGCGATCGCCAACCTACCTGCCAAGCGTGGCGATTATGGCAAACCCCTATACCCAGCAGTGGGTGTCATGTGGCTGAGACGACGAGTAAATTTTTGGTCACCCATCCTGTGACCGACCATTGCGAGAGTTGCTTAACCTCAACAATCGCAGACCGCGCGCGCGGACCACTGCGCTACCGAGCGCCTCATTTTGCTAAACCAAAATTTAATCAGTGTTTTGTGCGTCCACTCTTTGTTCGTGTGTACCTTTTAAAAAGAGACATTTGGTCGCCATTTGCATTCCGCAGCTTGAACAAAAATTCTTAAGTATTTAAAATAAAAAGTAACAATTTTGTTATACGGAATTTTGGACAACAACACTTTATCAAATGTTAGCGAAATTGTTTGGTACCGATATAGGAACTTGCAAACTCGCAATGAGGAATGTTCGCGTTTTCGCAATCCAGCTGCAAAATAACTTTGCTACGATTTATTTTTGGATTTTTATTTGTTCCGATAAATGCCGTTTCCCAAGCGGTTTCTAAACGACAAGTTTCCGTGGAAATATCTTTGCATTTTAACAGTTCAGTTGGCGAGCGTAATGAAATGACTTGAGTCGTATTATGAAAAATATGAGATATGCGAGATTCTTATAGTTACATAGTGTGAAATTTCTAAACGGGGCACGAAGATACCTGATTCGTTGTAGCTACATGAAAACGTTCTTAGGAAATCATCTTGTGTTGCTGCTAAAGCCATGACCTTTTCAAATAAAATTAAACTAGCGGAAAATAAAATAAAAGCTACTTGGAATATAATTAATCAAACAACTGGAAAAACTAAAAGTAATATAAATTCCTTCTGTAACAAACCAAACTATAATATTGCCTTATTTCTATAGTTTATAAGGAAAACAGCATATATTTTTATATTATCCATTACAACAATTCCAAAGTTCATGAAAAACGACATTAAGTTACTTAGATAGGTTGCTAGGTATGCTATTCGACCATAGATGGGAAATGTGACGCTATGATATAAATGTTGTAAAAATATTCAAGTTCAATGTAAATCACTACTTGCACTGACCAATGTTTTAAGGGTTTCGTAAATTATAAAAAAAAAACGTTGACACGTGTTATCGATATGTTAGGTCTTCAACAAAAGGAGCAGCAGTTAAAATAACAAAATGTGGCCATAGTAAAGCAATAATAAATAACAGAATTCGTGACACTAACGGCTTTCCAAGGGCTTTTCTCAAATTACGAGTGAATAGGATAGTTTCAAGGACCCAAACTTGACATGTGCAAACTACTTATAAACTTACAAAAAATTCTTGGAATTCGGTAAAGTACGGTGGAGAAACAAAGATTCATAAGAAACAAATAAGGAACGAAGGCGGAGAGGCGAGCGGGCTCGGGATTCGGAGTGTTGACACCGTCCTGAACGGTCATAATATTCTTGAGAATAATTATATTTGAATTAACCGCGGAAGTCAGTGGTTTAGTACTTAAGTATACTGTGAAAGTGAGTAGGTAGTGACGAAGTTCTGGGTTGAGTAAGCTGCTCCCAATAGTTCGGTGAGTTTTATTTACAAATTTTACTATATTATGCAAATGACTGACAGACATAACATGAATTGGATTGAATATGTTTTAATGGTTTGCCTGTTGTTAATACTGGCTTCACTAGGACGGACTCTGCTAACAGATGTTGACCAAGATTAGGCAGTTAGGGTTAGCTAGGTACTACACAATATCATAGACACTGATTCAAAATACATGGCGCTATAAAAGAATAAAAAGAAAATACAGGGAACAGTGAAAATTCAATTTATTTTCTCCTCGTTGGATAATAGGCTTAAAGCTTAACTAATAACACTAGTGGTCTAACGTACAAGCAAAAGCATAGAAGTTTAACTTGAAATATTAATAAAAAAGGGGTCTCATAACCAGATATCATTCAGACACGTCACACTTCTTCAAAAATCCTATTAAATCCTTAGTTAATCCGGTTTTCCTTCTCTTCTATGATTTTAGTAATAAGGTAGACAATTTTGATCATTATTTGTTTAGCATCCACAGTGTAGGATTGGAACTCTTCTGAAATAGATTATATCATCTGTTAATGTATTGAAATATTACAATCTGTATCCTTGTTAAAATTACAACCTGGAATTGTGTGCCTGTGATAGAATCTCATCATAATTAATGACTCTTATATAGCTACATTAGAATTAACTAGATCCACAACTGAATCTTTTATGAGTACTGTAGGAAAATTTTCTACATACTTAATAATTTTATAAATAAGGCCTTGTAAGTTGTTCTTGCTATAATTATGGCAATATTTACAGTGCTCCCACTATAGTTATAGATAATTGATTCAATTTAACTGAATACATTGATAGTAGAGTTAATAATTGGAAAATGATCAATGTGGGAAAATTTGCTTTGAGTTTAATGTTACTAGATTATCATGAAAAAGGCAAAAACATTATCAAACTCTTACCTAGGAGCAGTGTGGACAATTTTAGAAGTAGGTATTGTAACCAGGAAACAAGTTATAATTATATTTTGAGTATTAGTGTTATCATAGGTTCAATGGATACCTATAGGTAATTAGGTTAACTTCAGCCACTTAGGGTACCTGAAACATAATAAGATGTTTTACCTATTAACGGTGTCTAGGTTATACACAAGAAGGACACGGTTCTTGAAAAGTTAACTTTTAATCCGAGGAATATAAAATTTAAAATATAGGTACAATTATTAGTGGAATGCATTGATTATAATTACCTTGACATAAGTATTGTTGATTGAATTATATTAATAATAGGTTGTATTTGTGCTTGTTATTCTCAAGTTGCTCCAAAATACAACTTTGTATCTCACGTGCGATTGTTTTGGATAACAGTTTTATAGAACATAATGTCAAGTGACTTTTGTTTTCTTTACTTATCTAACGAGAACAGAGTGGGTGAATCTATGGTTTATAGGTACCATTTTCACCGTTCCTTGCTAAATCGTTAAATCAAATAAACTAATATTTGATGAGATAAGATTTCGTTGTGGCTACCAATTTTTAAGCTGTATTATTTATACGGCTCGTATCGTAATGTGCGTATAATAATAAGTGTGTCGTTATTTTTCTTTTCAGAGATATATTTTTTTCTTTTGTTAGTTAGGCTGTATAAACAAATTCCAAGACAAATTTCTACACAAATAGAAAACTAAAATTTAAATTTCCTTTCATTAAGATAGGTTATTCTAATTTAATCAAACAGTTAGTCGTCAAGAGGCGACTTAGACAGATCATGACGACGACTATAAAAAAATACGAATGCGATAGGACAGCCACTCGTAATTCTGTTAATAGTGTGGATTACTGTGGATAAAATTGTAGGAACGATAGGACGTAGCTGGTCGAAGTATATACCTAGTCGTAGTATAGGTTAGGAGGACATTGTCTAGGAGATGTCTAGGTTTTACACTAGGTACTTACCTACCTACCTATTATTCTAGAGAAAATTGTGCACTGCATACAAAAATTCGTTTAAATATTATTTTATGTGTTATGTGAATGGCGTAGTGTTTTGCTCCATTGAATAAGACTCTACAACAGTAGTACTTGTTGTGCACTATTTGTTAAAGTAACTATTAAGCTGGGAGAGAGGAGTTCAATGTGTCCAATTGAGCATGACATTGTCCATTCAATCAATATTTAGCAGTCACATGTAACTTACCATACTCATTATATTTATTATTATAAATTATTTGTATTTAAGCATTATTGTTCTTCGCACTTCATATACACTCACTACAAACATTTACAATACCCAATATACCTACAGATTATTGTGTAGTTCTGAATGGACTCAGAGTAAGCTTTCCAGCGAGTTGAGGAAGTTCAGAGCGAGGTAATTTTGTGAGGAATGGTAGTTTCTGTAAGGTAATGTCTGGCCTTAGTTCTGGTTGGCATTAGTTTGCAGGAATGAGGTAATGCTGAGCTTCCAAAATTTTATAATAATTGTAATAATTACTTACCTATCTATAACTTTCAATGTTCAATGATTGTACTTATCTGGGTCTATGGTCCAGTATATGATTGCAAACAAATTGTGTTTTATTATAGGATTTACCCCTCTCGTGGTAGTACCGAGTCAGCCAGTGGAAGTATTTCCGGCTAATATTATGATAGGCAAAATGTTTATCTTAATGTTTTCTGGATACGTGCCATACTTACTCTATTGCTTTTGAACGATAATCAAACCTGATTATTTGTCAACAGTGATTTATGTTTGTGGCGACTTGTTAAGTAGTGGCTGATGGATGGTGTGAACCATGGCTTTTTACACTTGAGCAGTCTTGTGTAAACCGACATGCTCATATCCGTTTAGGTCAATGCTATCCAGGGACTTTGACTAGATGGATCCTTGTGAGCATCTAGTGTTCGTACTCACCCGGCCTAAAATTCGTATTTTGTAATGCCAATAATTCAGAATTCGTGGTAGAACAAGATATGATAAGTGTCCTCTTGTGTTTCAAAATATTGCAACCATATATTCGACAGATATACCTATGATTTTTGATACATTGTATGATTTGGGAAACTCTAGCAGCGGTAATGATTAATGGTTTTGACTAGCCTTTTCATAAACCTTACCCTGTCCTTGTGAGTATACCTGATTGATTACATTAATATTTAACATATTGATAAAGTTCAATGTTATTGCAACTTGATCTATTCATCCGGTTTCACCGATGCTTACTCAAAATATTGTGTTCTATGTGTCTACGCATAGATTTCATATAATACATCACTCTACATCATTTTTCTCATCTTGGATGACTAAACTATGTGAGACTGGTTCTTCCTAGTTTGTAGCGGTTCGCATTTCGAAGTACTTATGTTTAGTTTGTGAGGCTCACTATATGAGAAGAGACTACATAATGGAAAAGATTGTGGATTTGTTACCCAGTCATTCAAGTGGGAGCTTATACATTATACCTGCCTTGTCTGCTTGCAGCTAGGCAATTTCACTATAATATTAATTTGCTAGTATGTCCTCTATATGGCTTACTAGTGAATACTTCACTTTTGATCTGTGCGTGTTACATGGAGACGTAGTGTTTGGGCGAGCATCGTTGGGATAGGAAGAATTTCTTCCAAACTTACTTACATATGGAATCAGGTTTTACTCTCTCCATCATTATCCTGTCCTTGCTTGGTGTGGTTTTAGGACGGGTCTGAAGGGGTGGTTGGAGCGGACCCCCGGGGCCCGTTAGGGCCCCGGTTACTTCCTTCCTTTATCCTGTCCCTATCCTATTCCTATAAGTAATCCCAGTTGCACACTTTACAACATACACATACACGTATAAACTATAGTTTTATGGTTAGGTATAAAATATATATTTCAATTGCAGATAATTCTTAGGTTAAACACAGTATTCACCTTGTTAGACTTATAGCTGCGCCTCAGACATACCACATCTTAAAGAAGTTTGGATTACTAAAACAAAAAAAAATTACACAACGTAGGAATCCTAACCATTCTAGACGATCACTACTTAAATTTGGCCAAATAAAATAATACTTCCATAATTATAGTTCCAACTTATAATATTATAAGGAAGGTATTTAATTTAAATATTTCAGTATTTAGATTATAAAAGTATTTCCTAAAGCATTGTTTTAAAGATCTTAACAGACTTGCAAGGGAAATATAAAAAGTCTCCAGAAGGAACTTTTACCTTGGTGTGTAAAGGATCACCACCAATAATTATTATTTAAATAATAATTTTATAAAAATAGAGAGTAAAGTAAGAGTTGCAAAAAGGGGGGGGGGATGTTACAATTGTTGCCGTGACAGCAGGATGTGGTTTTACAAATGTCTGAGGTGAGCATATGTGTTCAGGGGCGTTTACTGTGTGTTATTTGCAAACAGAGGTATTTTATTTCTATAAAAAATAAAAACAAACTATTTTCTATCTATTTTCAAAAGGTTGACTGGTAGAGATTGCTTTTAGTATTAAGTCCGCCTTGTAATTTACCTTGTGTATTTTGTACAATAAAGTTCAATTAATAAAAAATCAATAAATACCTTTGTTTGTTGAAAATGTTAGCATGGTCTAGGAATATTTAAACGCCTAGGGGCGCACATACCTATCCTATTTTATTCATTTATAATCACTTAGATTCACTCACACGCTATATTTTTTATAAATTTGGTTGCACTTTTATAAAAAGACAGGGAAATATGCAAATAAATAAACATTGTATGATTAGGTTATTTGCTGCGCTTTTATTTAATTTCAATCTTAAAATTTACCTTTCTTTTGATTACACTAAGCGCTGTGGTTAGTATATTCGGTTATCACTTAGCGTTTTCGATAGTTCAAATAGATTAGTTTTGCGTTTTATTGAGTAGCTTCTTCTTGCTTTATCTTCTATTGTGTTTGGCAAAATGCAGTAATTTTTCAACCCATGCGTTGTTATAAATTGTCATGAACATGCTGGCGGAGTAGGCTGAAAAGAAATAAAACAAAATAGTAGCGTATAAGCGTGCAGACAAACAAAAAATGCGGTGTCAACAATCGTTACGACCTTGTTCGAAATATGTACAGAAGTGTGCAGGAAAATCAGTAGTAGAGAAACAAACATAGATATATGCAAACTTATTGCATTGCATAGTATTTTACCTTTAGAGAATCCAATTTCCAACAATAAATTACAATTTGCTGTGATTAAAGTAAACTCAAACGACAAACTCGCGTATTTACGTTAATTATGTAGTTGTTATCGTTTCAATCGTAGGTATCCGGTTGATAGAATCGAATTGTCGTGAAATACTATTGCTACATCATAACATTGAGAAATTGAAAAATAAACGACGTAATTAATCACTCTTCGATTTAATTAATCACCTTTTGATTTATGACCAATATTATTATGCTTTGGTGTTACCAGTAGTAAAGTGAGATAAGCCGTAGAAATTTTGAAATTCAGTTAAATTTATTTTACTTTTAGTAATGAAGAATTCGTTGTACGTTGTATTATTATTGATGTTGTGATAAATATAATTCTGACTCAATTTACTTTAAAGTGACTTAATTTTACGAAAGGTCTACATTTGTAAAATGTTTACATGGAAAATAACATTTTGTGATCAGGGTTTAAGCATTATTTATTTGTTGGTTATACTAGTGTTTGTAGGCTCTAGGTAACTAAATTCATATTGATGCATTCGTTCTTAGGTATACGTAAAATTACCGAAATTATCCGAAATTGACATTAGGCTGGCCACAATATGAACGTAATGTCAAGCGTGTACTGTTTTTTGTTGTTGTAATCATAATAGCTCTGGCTACAAGCGGCATGCTTTACAATACCACGTCAAGTTAAAATAGATTTTGACCAGGAATTCTCACGGGGGCGTCCCGGAGTATTCTATCTGAGTGTCATCATCATCACAGACTGATTTATGGTTTCTGAGTGTGAGTACATAGGGAGCGCTATGTTGAGGTTTAGCTCCACCTTAAACCTTAAAAATAGCGGTTTTGTGAAATAGGAAAATCTAATCTATTAACCTGTTTATAGTTTTTCTTATCTTTCAATTGTAATACATACAAAATGCAAGTCGGAATTTGCCCGCGACGCGACATAGGTAGGTCTGTGTATCTTGTGGCTTCGTTCAAACCGATTTATTTGAATTTTGAAGCGTTCTCAGTTAAATAGGAATGTTAGGGGCTGTAAAAATAAAAAATTATAATAATAAAAAATAAAAAAAAACCAAAATCCACCATTAACCTATATTATGTAAACCAATTTCGAGCAGTGCTTTGTAAAAAATAATAATAATAGTATTTTCTTTTCCACGCCTGGCTCACCATAGTAGTTCAGAATCGATACCCGGAATCCATCAGGCTTTTGCGTTTTAATTAGAAAAAAAAATCGACTCGGGATTTTTTGAAGGTACTTAGCTAATGGTTTGTAAAATCTAGTTTGAAGTGTATCTAGTTCTATAGGGTTTCTTATATTATAATGTTTAGGTTATGTAAAAATGTGTCTCGAACGATCTAGCGGAATTATAAAGAACTACATTAACTTATCATTTAAGCACTCGCAATCGCTAACTCGGTATGATGCGCGAAAATAGATTAATTAATTACCGAATCATTCCACATATGTCATTCTAGTAACTAAATCGAAATTAACATGAAAAAAAAGGGGTGAATTTATCTTTAGGGGTATATCTTTTTTTATTTTATTTATTTAGTCTATTGAATAAGTGGCTGTGCATGCGTGCATGTATGTGTAGGTGCGATCTTGTGATGAGAATCATGTAATTTAATTAAAAAAGTTTGACAATGTGATACTTAGATGTTATTTAATAATGTTGGTGTGAATGGATCGCTCACGTTCGTGGGTCACTCAAGTATAGTAGGGGCGCGGTGTTATAATATAGCTTTATGTAGGTTTTCTGTATTAGATATCTAGGTAAAATGCGCCGGTATTAAAAAAAAATAATATTCAAGGTTCTTATTTTAACTAATAAAATGTTTCAATTACGTCATAAAAAAAGGGTTAATAACTAGGTTCTCCAATAATCTCATCTATCAGAATAGATTATTATATAGTAAAAGTGTGATAAATAGTATGAAAGTATTATGTATAAAATGACTGATTCTATTATTCGTGCTATTTTATGATTACATATAGGTAGGTCGGTCATTTCTGGGGGTAGAAGGATAGGTAAATAGGAGATAAAAAAGCATGAGAATAATAAAAAAAAATTAAAAAAAAAATGTATACGGCAATAATTATATTTTGATTTTTCTTGTTAGTAATTTATAAATACGGTAAACTTCTTTATAAATTAAGGGGCGATTGTAACAAACCAAACTATAATATTGCCTTATTTCTATAGTTTATAAGGAAAACAGCATATATTTTTATATTATCCATTACAACAATTCCAAAGTTCATGAAAAACGACATTAAGTTACTTAGATAGGTTGCTAGGTATGCTATTCGACCATAGATGGGAAATGTGACGCTATGATATAAATGTTGTAAAAATATTCAAGTTCAATGTAAATCACTACTTGCACTGACCAATGTTTTAAGGGTTTCGTAAATTATAAAAAAAAACGTTGACACGTGTTATCGATATGTTAGGTCTTCAACAAAAGGAGCAGCAGTTAAAATAACAAAATGTGGCCATAGTAAAGCAATAATAAATAACAGAATTCGTGACACTAACGGCTTTCCAAGGGCTTTTCTCAAATTACGAGTGAATAGGATAGTTTCAAGGACCCAAACTTGACATGTGCAAACTACTTATAAACTTACAAAAAATTCTTGGAATTCGGTAAAGTACGGTGGAGAAACAAAGATTCATAAGAAACAAATAAGGAACGAAGGCGGAGAGGCGAGCGGGCTCGGGATTCGGAGTGTTGACACCGTCCTGAACGGTCATAATATTCTTGAGAATAATTATATTTGAATTAACCGCGGAAGTCAGTGGTTTAGTACTTAAGTATACTGTGAAAGTGAGTAGGTAGTGACGAAGTTCTGGGTTGAGTAAGCTGCTCCCAATAGTTCGGTGAGTTTTATTTACAAATTTTACTATATTATGCAAATGACTGACAGACATAACATGAATTGGATTGAATATGTTTTAATGGTTTGCCTGTTGTTAATACTGGCTTCACTAGGACGGACTCTGCTAACAGATGTTGACCAAGATTAGGCAGTTAGGGTTAGCTAGGTACTACACAATATCATAGACACTGATTCAAAATACATGGCGCTATAAAAGAATAAAAAGAAAATACAGGGAACAGTGAAAATTCAATTTATTTTCTCCTCGTTGGATAATAGGCTTAAAGCTTAACTAATAACACTAGTGGTCTAACGTACAAGCAAAAGCATAGAAGTTTAACTTGAAATATTAATAAAAAAGGGGTCTCATAACCAGATATCATTCAGACACGTCACACTTCTTCAAAAATCCTATTAAATCCTTAGTTAATCCGGTTTTCCTTCTCTTCTATGATTTTAGTAATAAGGTAGACAATTTTGATCATTATTTGTTTAGCATCCACAGTGTAGGATTGGAACTCTTCTGAAATAGATTATATCATCTGTTAATGTATTGAAATATTACAATCTGTATCCTTGTTAAAATTACAACCTGGAATTGTGTGCCTGTGATAGAATCTCATCATAATTAATGACTCTTATATAGCTACATTAGAATTAACTAGATCCACAACTGAATCTTTTATGAGTACTGTAGGAAAATTTTCTACATACTTAATAATTTTATAAATAAGGCCTTGTAAGTTGTTCTTGCTATAATTATGGCAATATTTACAGTGCTCCCACTATAGTTATAGATAATTGATTCAATTTAACTGAATACATTGATAGTAGAGTTAATAATTGGAAAATGATCAATGTGGGAAAATTTGCTTTGAGTTTAATGTTACTAGATTATCATGAAAAAGGCAAAAACATTATCAAACTCTTACCTAGGAGCAGTGTGGACAATTTTAGAAGTAGGTATTGTAACCAGGAAACAAGTTATAATTATATTTTGAGTATTAGTGTTATCATAGGTTCAATGGATACCTATAGGTAATTAGGTTAACTTCAGCCACTTAGGGTACCTGAAACATAATAAGATGTTTTACCTATTAACGGTGTCTAGGTTATACACAAGAAGGACACGGTTCTTGAAAAGTTAACTTTTAATCCGAGGAATATAAAATTTAAAATATAGGTACAATTATTAGTGGAATGCATTGATTATAATTACCTTGACATAAGTATTGTTGATTGAATTATATTAATAATAGGTTGTATTTGTGCTTGTTATTCTCAAGTTGCTCCAAAATACAACTTTGTATCTCACGTGCGATTGTTTTGGATAACAGTTTTATAGAACATAATGTCAAGTGACTTTTGTTTTCTTTACTTATCTAACGAGAACAGAGTGGGTGAATCTATGGTTTATAGGTACCATTTTCACCGTTCCTTGCTAAATCGTTAAATCAAATAAACTAATATTTGATGAGATAAGATTTCGTTGTGGCTACCAATTTTTAAGCTGTATTATTTATACGGCTCGTATCGTAATGTGCGTATAATAATAAGTGTGTCGTTATTTTTCTTTTCAGAGATATATTTTTTTCTTTTGTTAGTTAGGCTGTATAAACAAATTCCAAGACAAATTTCTACACAAATAGAAAACTAAAATTTAAATTTCCTTTCATTAAGATAGGTTATTCTAATTTAATCAAACAGTTAGTCGTCAAGAGGCGACTTAGACAGATCATGACGACGACTATAAAAAAATACGAATGCGATAGGACAGCCACTCGTAATTCTGTTAATAGTGTGGATTACTGTGGATAAAATTGTAGGAACGATAGGACGTAGCTGGTCGAAGTATATACCTAGTCGTAGTATAGGTTAGGAGGACATTGTCTAGGAGATGTCTAGGTTTTACACTAGGTACTTACCTACCTACCTATTATTCTAGAGAAAATTGTGCACTGCATACAAAAATTCGTTTAAATATTATTTTATGTGTTATGTGAATGGCGTAGTGTTTTGCTCCATTGAATAAGACTCTACAACAGTAGTACTTGTTGTGCACTATTTGTTAAAGTAACTATTAAGCTGGGAGAGAGGAGTTCAATGTGTCCAATTGAGCATGACATTGTCCATTCAATCAATATTTAGCAGTCACATGTAACTTACCATACTCATTATATTTATTATTATAAATTATTTGTATTTAAGCATTATTGTTCTTCGCACTTCATATACACTCACTACAAACATTTACAATACCCAATATACCTACAGATTATTGTGTAGTTCTAAATGGACTCAGAGTAAGCTTTCCAGCGAGTTGAGGAAGTTCAGAGCGAGGTAATTTTGTGAGGAATGGTAGTTTCTGTAAGGTAATGTCTGGCCTTAGTTCTGGTTGGCATTAGTTTGCAGGAATGAGGTAATGCTGAGCTTCCAAAATTTTATAATAATTGTAATAATTACTTACCTATCTATAACTTTCAATGTTCAATGATTGTACTTATCTGGGTCTATGGTCCAGTATATGATTGCAAACAAATTGTGTTTTATTATAGGATTTACCCCTCTCGTGGTAGTACCGAGTCAGCCAGTGGAAGTATTTCCGGCTAATATTATGATAGGCAAAATGTTTATCTTAATGTTTTCTGGATACGTGCCATACTTACTCTATTGCTTTTGAACGATAATCAAACCTGATTATTTGTCAACAGTGATTTATGTTTGTGGCGACTTGTTAAGTAGTGGCTGATGGATGGTGTGAACCATGGCTTTTTACACTTGAGCAGTCTTGTGTAAACCGACATGCTCATATCCGTTTAGGTCAATGCTATCCAGGGACTTTGACTAGATGGATCCTTGTGAGCATCTAGTGTTCGTACTCACCCGGCCTAAAATTCGTATTTTGTAATGCCAATAATTCAGAATTCGTGGTAGAACAAAATATGATAAGTGTCCTCTTGTGTTTCAAAATATTGCAACCATATATTCGACAGATATACCTATGATTTTTGATACATTGTATGATTTGGGAAACTCTAGCAGCGGTAATGATTAATGGTTTTGACTAGCCTTTTCATAAACCTTACCCTGTCCTTGTGAGTATACCTGATTGATTACATTAATATTTAACATATTGATAAAGTTCAATGTTATTGCAACTTGATCTATTCATCCGGTTTCACCGATGCTTACTCAAAATATTGTGTTCTATGTGTCTACGCATAGATTTCATATAATACATCACTCTACATCATTTTTCTCATCTTGGATGACTAAACTATGTGAGACTGGTTCTTCCTAGTTTGTAGCGGTTCGCATTTCGAAGTACTTATGTTTAGTTTGTGAGGCTCACTATATGAGAAGAGACTACATAATGGAAAAGATTGTGGATTTGTTACCCAGTCATTCAAGTGGGAGCTTATACATTATACCTGCCTTGTCTGCTTGCAGCTAGGCAATTTCACTATAATATTAATTTGCTAGTATGTCCTCTATATGGCTTACTAGTGAATACTTCACTTTTGATCTGTGCGTGTTACATGGAGACGTAGTGTTTGGGCGAGCATCGTTGGGATAGGAAGAATTTCTTCCAAACTTACTTACATATGGAATCAGGTTTTACTCTCTCCATCATTATCCTGTCCTTGCTTGGTGTGGTTTTAGGACGGGTCTGAAGGGGTGGTTGGAGCGGACCCCCGGGGCCCGTTAGGGCCCCGGTTACTTCCTTCCTTTATCCTGTCCCTATCCTATTCCTATAAGTAATCCCAGTTGCACACTTTACAACATACACATACACGTATAAACTATAGTTTTATGGTTAGGTATAAAATATATATTTCAATTGCAGATAATTCTTAGGTTAAACACAGTATTCACCTTGTTAGACTTATAGCTGCGCCTCAGACATACCACATCTTAAAGAAGTTTGGATTACTAAAACAAAAAAAAATTACACAACGTAGGAATCCTAACCATTCTAGACGATCACTACTTAAATTTGGCCAAATAAAATAATACTTCCATAATTATAGTTCCAACTTATAATATTATAAGGAAGGTATTTAATTTAAATATTTCAGTATTTAGATTATAAAAGTATTTCCTAAAGCATTGTTTTAAAGATCTTAACAGACTTGCAAGGGAAATATAAAAAGTCTCCAGAAGGAACTTTTACCTTGGTGTGTAAAGGATCACCACCAATAATTATTATTTAAATAATAATTTTATAAAAATAGAGAGTAAAGTAAGAGTTGCAAAAAGGGGGGGGGGGATGTTACAATTGTTGCCGTGACAGCAGGATGTGGTTTTACAAATGTCTGAGGTGAGCATATGTGTTCAGGGGCGTTTACTGTGTGTTATTTGCAAACAGAGGTATTTTATTTCTATAAAAAATAAAAACAAACTATTTTCTATCTATTTTCAAAAGGTTGACTGGTAGAGATTGCTTTTAGTATTAAGTCCGCCTTGTAATTTACCTTGTGTATTTTGTACAATAAAGTTCAATTAATAAAAAATCAATAAATACCTTTGTTTGTTGAAAATGTTAGCATGGTCTAGGAATATTTAAACGCCTAGGGGCGCACATACCTATCCTATTTTATTCATTTATAATCACTTAGATTCACTCACACGCTATATTTTTTATAAATTTGGTTGCACTTTTATAAAAAGACAGGGAAATATGCAAATAAATAAACATTGTATGATTAGGTTATTTGCTGCGCTTTTATTTAATTTCAATCTTAAAATTTACCTTTCTTTTGATTACACTAAGCGCTGTGGTTAGTATATTCGGTTATCACTTAGCGTTTTCGATAGTTCAAATAGATTAGTTTTGCGTTTTATTGAGTAGCTTCTTCTTGCTTTATCTTCTATTGTGTTTGGCAAAATGCAGTAATTTTTCAACCCATGCGTTGTTATAAATTGTCATGAACATGCTGGCGGAGTAGGCTGAAAAGAAATAAAACAAAATAGTAGCGTATAAGCGTGCAGACAAACAAAAAATGCGGTGTCAACAATCGTTACGACCTTGTTCGAAATATGTACAGAAGTGTGCAGGAAAATCAGTAGTAGAGAAACAAACATAGATATATGCAAACTTATTGCATTGCATAGTATTTTACCTTTAGAGAATCCAATTTCCAACAATAAATTACAATTTGCTGTGATTAAAGTAAACTCAAACGACAAACTCGCGTATTTACGTTAATTATGTAGTTGTTATCGTTTCAATCGTAGGTATCCGGTTGATAGAATCGAATTGTCGTGAAATACTATTGCTACATCATAACATTGAGAAATTGAAAAATAAACGACGTAATTAATCACTCTTCGATTTAATTAATCACCTTTTGATTTATGACCAATATTATTATGCTTTGGTGTTACCAGTAGTAAAGTGAGATAAGCCGTAGAAATTTTGAAATTCAGTTAAATTTATTTTACTTTTAGTAATGAAGAATTCGTTGTACGTTGTATTATTATTGATGTTGTGATAAATATAATTCTGACTCAATTTACTTTAAAGTGACTTAATTTTACGAAAGGTCTACATTTGTAAAATGTTTACATGGAAAATAACATTTTGTGATCAGGGTTTAAGCATTATTTATTTGTTGGTTATACTAGTGTTTGTAGGCTCTAGGTAACTAAATTCATATTGATGCATTCGTTCTTAGGTATACGTAAAATTACCGAAATTATCCGAAATTGACATTAGGCTGGCCACAATATGAACGTAATGTCAAGCGTGTACTGTTTTTTGTTGTTGTAATCATAATAGCTCTGGCTACAAGCGGCATGCTTTACAATACCACGTCAAGTTAAAATAGATTTTGACCAGGAATTCTCACGGGGGCGTCCCGGAGTATTCTATCTGAGTGTCATCATCATCACAGACTGATTTATGGTTTCTGAGTGTGAGTACATAGGGAGCGCTATGTTGAGGTTTAGCTCCACCTTAAACCTTAAAAATAGCGGTTTTGTGAAATAGGAAAATCTAATCTATTAACCTGTTTATAGTTTTTCTTATCTTTCAATTGTAATACATACAAAATGCAAGTCGGAATTTGCCCGCGACGCGACATAGGTAGGTCTGTGTATCTTGTGGCTTCGTTCAAACCGATTTATTTGAATTTTGAAGCGTTCTCAGTTAAATAGGAATGTTAGGGGCTGTAAAAAAAAAAAATTATAATAATAAAAAATAAAAAAAAACCAAAATCCACCATTAACCTATATTATGTAAACCAATTTCGAGCAGTGCTTTGTAAAAAATAATAATAATAGTATTTTCTTTTCCACGCCTGGCTCACCATAGTAGTTCAGAATCGATACCCGGAATCCATCAGGCTTTTGCGTTTTAATTAGAAAAAAAAATCGACTCGGGATTTTTTGAAGGTACTTAGCTAATGGTTTGTAAAATCTAGTTTGAAGTGTATCTAGTTCTATAGGGTTTCTTATATTATAATGTTTAGGTTATGTAAAAATGTGTCTCGAACGATCTAGCGGAATTATAAAGAACTACATTAACTTATCATTTAAGCACTCGCAATCGCTAACTCGGTATGATGCGCGAAAATAGATTAATTAATTACCGAATCATTCCACATATGTCATTCTAGTAACTAAATCGAAATTAACATGAAAAAAAAGGGGTGAATTTATCTTTAGGGGTATATCTTTTTTTATTTTATTTATTTAGTCTATTGAATAAGTGGCTGTGCATGCGTGCATGTATGTGTAGGTGCGATCTTGTGATGAGAATCATGTAATTTAATTAAAAAAGTTTGACAATGTGATACTTAGATGTTATTTAATAATGTTGGTGTGAATGGATCGCTCACGTTCGTGGGTCACTCAAGTATAGTAGGGGCGCGGTGTTATAATATAGCTTTATGTAGGTTTTCTGTATTAGATATCTAGGTAAAATGCGCCGGTATTAAAAAAAAATAATATTCAAGGTTCTTATTTTAACTAATAAAATGTTTCAATTACGTCATAAAAAAAGGGTTAATAACTAGGTTCTCCAATAATCTCATCTATCAGAATAGATTATTATATAGTAAAAGTGTGATAAATAGTATGAAAGTATTATGTATAAAATGACTGATTCTATTATTCGTGCTATTTTATGATTACATATAGGTAGGTCGGTCATTTCTGGGGGTAGAAGGATAGGTAAATAGGAGATAAAAAAGCATGAGAATAATAAAAAAAAATTAAAAAAAAAATGTATACGGCAATAATTATATTTTGATTTTTCTTGTTAGTAATTTATAAATACGGTAAACTTCTTTATAAATTAAGGGGCGATTGTAACAAACCAAACTATAATATTGCCTTATTTCTATAGTTTATAAGGAAAACAGCATATATTTTTATATTATCCATTACAACAATTCCAAAGTTCATGAAAAACGACATTAAGTTACTTAGATAGGTTGCTAGGTATGCTATTCGACCATAGATGGGAAATGTGACGCTATGATATAAATGTTGTAAAAATATTCAAGTTCAATGTAAATCACTACTTGCACTGACCAATGTTTTAAGGGTTTCGTAAATTATAAAAAAAAACGTTGACACGTGTTATCGATATGTTAGGTCTTCAACAAAAGGAGCAGCAGTTAAAATAACAAAATGTGGCCATAGTAAAGCAATAATAAATAACAGAATTCGTGACACTAACGGCTTTCCAAGGGCTTTTCTCAAATTACGAGTGAATAGGATAGTTTCAAGGACCCAAACTTGACATGTGCAAACTACTTATAAACTTACAAAAAATTCTTGGAATTCGGTAAAGTACGGTGGAGAAACAAAGATTCATAAGAAACAAATAAGGAACGAAGGCGGAGAGGCGAGCGGGCTCGGGATTCGGAGTGTTGACACCGTCCTGAACGGTCATAATATTCTTGAGAATAATTATATTTGAATTAACCGCGGAAGTCAGTGGTTTAGTACTTAAGTATACTGTGAAAGTGAGTAGGTAGTGACGAAGTTCTGGGTTGAGTAAGCTGCTCCCAATAGTTCGGTGAGTTTTATTTACAAATTTTACTATATTATGCAAATGACTGACAGACATAACATGAATTGGATTGAATATGTTTTAATGGTTTGCCTGTTGTTAATACTGGCTTCACTAGGACGGACTCTGCTAACAGATGTTGACCAAGATTAGGCAGTTAGGGTTAGCTAGGTACTACACAATATCATAGACACTGATTCAAAATACATGGCGCTATAAAAGAATAAAAAGAAAATACAGGGAACAGTGAAAATTCAATTTATTTTCTCCTCGTTGGATAATAGGCTTAAAGCTTAACTAATAACACTAGTGGTCTAACGTACAAGCAAAAGCATAGAAGTTTAACTTGAAATATTAATAAAAAAGGGGTCTCATAACCAGATATCATTCAGACACGTCACACTTCTTCAAAAATCCTATTAAATCCTTAGTTAATCCGGTTTTCCTTCTCTTCTATGATTTTAGTAATAAGGTAGACAATTTTGATCATTATTTGTTTAGCATCCACAGTGTAGGATTGGAACTCTTCTGAAATAGATTATATCATCTGTTAATGTATTGAAATATTACAATCTGTATCCTTGTTAAAATTACAACCTGGAATTGTGTGCCTGTGATAGAATCTCATCATAATTAATGACTCTTATATAGCTACATTAGAATTAACTAGATCCACAACTGAATCTTTTATGAGTACTGTAGGAAAATTTTCTACATACTTAATAATTTTATAAATAAGGCCTTGTAAGTTGTTCTTGCTATAATTATGGCAATATTTACAGTGCTCCCACTATAGTTATAGATAATTGATTCAATTTAACTGAATACATTGATAGTAGAGTTAATAATTGGAAAATGATCAATGTGGGAAAATTTGCTTTGAGTTTAATGTTACTAGATTATCATGAAAAAGGCAAAAACATTATCAAACTCTTACCTAGGAGCAGTGTGGACAATTTTAGAAGTAGGTATTGTAACCAGGAAACAAGTTATAATTATATTTTGAGTATTAGTGTTATCATAGGTTCAATGGATACCTATAGGTAATTAGGTTAACTTCAGCCACTTAGGGTACCTGAAACATAATAAGATGTTTTACCTATTAACGGTGTCTAGGTTATACACAAGAAGGACACGGTTCTTGAAAAGTTAACTTTTAATCCGAGGAATATAAAATTTAAAATATAGGTACAATTATTAGTGGAATGCATTGATTATAATTACCTTGACATAAGTATTGTTGATTGAATTATATTAATAATAGGTTGTATTTGTGCTTGTTATTCTCAAGTTGCTCCAAAATACAACTTTGTATCTCACGTGCGATTGTTTTGGATAACAGTTTTATAGAACATAATGTCAAGTGACTTTTGTTTTCTTTACTTATCTAACGAGAACAGAGTGGGTGAATCTATGGTTTATAGGTACCATTTTCACCGTTCCTTGCTAAATCGTTAAATCAAATAAACTAATATTTGATGAGATAAGATTTCGTTGTGGCTACCAATTTTTAAGCTGTATTATTTATACGGCTCGTATCGTAATGTGCGTATAATAATAAGTGTGTCGTTATTTTTCTTTTCAGAGATATATTTTTTTCTTTTGTTAGTTAGGCTGTATAAACAAATTCCAAGACAAATTTCTACACAAATAGAAAACTAAAATTTAAATTTCCTTTCATTAAGATAGGTTATTCTAATTTAATCAAACAGTTAGTCGTCAAGAGGCGACTTAGACAGATCATGACGACGACTATAAAAAAATACGAATGCGATAGGACAGCCACTCGTAATTCTGTTAATAGTGTGGATTACTGTGGATAAAATTGTAGGAACGATAGGACGTAGCTGGTCGAAGTATATACCTAGTCGTAGTATAGGTTAGGAGGACATTGTCTAGGAGATGTCTAGGTTTTACACTAGGTACTTACCTACCTACCTATTATTCTAGAGAAAATTGTGCACTGCATACAAAAATTCGTTTAAATATTATTTTATGTGTTATGTGAATGGCGTAGTGTTTTGCTCCATTGAATAAGACTCTACAACAGTAGTACTTGTTGTGCACTATTTGTTAAAGTAACTATTAAGCTGGGAGAGAGGAGTTCAATGTGTCCAATTGAGCATGACATTGTCCATTCAATCAATATTTAGCAGTCACATGTAACTTACCATACTCATTATATTTATTATTATAAATTATTTGTATTTAAGCATTATTGTTCTTCGCACTTCATATACACTCACTACAAACATTTACAATACCCAATATACCTACAGATTATTGTGTAGTTCTAAATGGACTCAGAGTAAGCTTTCCAGCGAGTTGAGGAAGTTCAGAGCGAGGTAATTTTGTGAGGAATGGTAGTTTCTGTAAGGTAATGTCTGGCCTTAGTTCTGGTTGGCATTAGTTTGCAGGAATGAGGTAATGCTGAGCTTCCAAAATTTTATAATAATTGTAATAATTACTTACCTATCTATAACTTTCAATGTTCAATGATTGTACTTATCTGGGTCTATGGTCCAGTATATGATTGCAAACAAATTGTGTTTTATTATAGGATTTACCCCTCTCGTGGTAGTACCGAGTCAGCCAGTGGAAGTATTTCCGGCTAATATTATGATAGGCAAAATGTTTATCTTAATGTTTTCTGGATACGTGCCATACTTACTCTATTGCTTTTGAACGATAATCAAACCTGATTATTTGTCAACAGTGATTTATGTTTGTGGCGACTTGTTAAGTAGTGGCTGATGGATGGTGTGAACCATGGCTTTTTACACTTGAGCAGTCTTGTGTAAACCGACATGCTCATATCCGTTTAGGTCAATGCTATCCAGGGACTTTGACTAGATGGATCCTTGTGAGCATCTAGTGTTCGTACTCACCCGGCCTAAAATTCGTATTTTGTAATGCCAATAATTCAGAATTCGTGGTAGAACAAAATATGATAAGTGTCCTCTTGTGTTTCAAAATATTGCAACCATATATTCGACAGATATACCTATGATTTTTGATACATTGTATGATTTGGGAAACTCTAGCAGCGGTAATGATTAATGGTTTTGACTAGCCTTTTCATAAACCTTACCCTGTCCTTGTGAGTATACCTGATTGATTACATTAATATTTAACATATTGATAAAGTTCAATGTTATTGCAACTTGATCTATTCATCCGGTTTCACCGATGCTTACTCAAAATATTGTGTTCTATGTGTCTACGCATAGATTTCATATAATACATCACTCTACATCATTTTTCTCATCTTGGATGACTAAACTATGTGAGACTGGTTCTTCCTAGTTTGTAGCGGTTCGCATTTCGAAGTACTTATGTTTAGTTTGTGAGGCTCACTATATGAGAAGAGACTACATAATGGAAAAGATTGTGGATTTGTTACCCAGTCATTCAAGTGGGAGCTTATACATTATACCTGCCTTGTCTGCTTGCAGCTAGGCAATTTCACTATAATATTAATTTGCTAGTATGTCCTCTATATGGCTTACTAGTGAATACTTCACTTTTGATCTGTGCGTGTTACATGGAGACGTAGTGTTTGGGCGAGCATCGTTGGGATAGGAAGAATTTCTTCCAAACTTACTTACATATGGAATCAGGTTTTACTCTCTCCATCATTATCCTGTCCTTGCTTGGTGTGGTTTTAGGACGGGTCTGAAGGGGTGGTTGGAGCGGACCCCCGGGGCCCGTTAGGGCCCCGGTTACTTCCTTCCTTTATCCTGTCCCTATCCTATTCCTATAAGTAATCCCAGTTGCACACTTTACAACATACACATACACGTATAAACTATAGTTTTATGGTTAGGTATAAAATATATATTTCAATTGCAGATAATTCTTAGGTTAAACACAGTATTCACCTTGTTAGACTTATAGCTGCGCCTCAGACATACCACATCTTAAAGAAGTTTGGATTACTAAAACAAAAAAAAATTACACAACGTAGGAATCCTAACCATTCTAGACGATCACTACTTAAATTTGGCCAAATAAAATAATACTTCCATAATTATAGTTCCAACTTATAATATTATAAGGAAGGTATTTAATTTAAATATTTCAGTATTTAGATTATAAAAGTATTTCCTAAAGCATTGTTTTAAAGATCTTAACAGACTTGCAAGGGAAATATAAAAAGTCTCCAGAAGGAACTTTTACCTTGGTGTGTAAAGGATCACCACCAATAATTATTATTTAAATAATAATTTTATAAAAATAGAGAGTAAAGTAAGAGTTGCAAAAAGGGGGGGGGGGATGTTACAATTGTTGCCGTGACAGCAGGATGTGGTTTTACAAATGTCTGAGGTGAGCATATGTGTTCAGGGGCGTTTACTGTGTGTTATTTGCAAACAGAGGTATTTTATTTCTATAAAAAATAAAAACAAACTATTTTCTATCTATTTTCAAAAGGTTGACTGGTAGAGATTGCTTTTAGTATTAAGTCCGCCTTGTAATTTACCTTGTGTATTTTGTACAATAAAGTTCAATTAATAAAAAATCAATAAATACCTTTGTTTGTTGAAAATGTTAGCATGGTCTAGGAATATTTAAACGCCTAGGGGCGCACATACCTATCCTATTTTATTCATTTATAATCACTTAGATTCACTCACACGCTATATTTTTTATAAATTTGGTTGCACTTTTATAAAAAGACAGGGAAATATGCAAATAAATAAACATTGTATGATTAGGTTATTTGCTGCGCTTTTATTTAATTTCAATCTTAAAATTTACCTTTCTTTTGATTACACTAAGCGCTGTGGTTAGTATATTCGGTTATCACTTAGCGTTTTCGATAGTTCAAATAGATTAGTTTTGCGTTTTATTGAGTAGCTTCTTCTTGCTTTATCTTCTATTGTGTTTGGCAAAATGCAGTAATTTTTCAACCCATGCGTTGTTATAAATTGTCATGAACATGCTGGCGGAGTAGGCTGAAAAGAAATAAAACAAAATAGTAGCGTATAAGCGTGCAGACAAACAAAAAATGCGGTGTCAACAATCGTTACGACCTTGTTCGAAATATGTACAGAAGTGTGCAGGAAAATCAGTAGTAGAGAAACAAACATAGATATATGCAAACTTATTGCATTGCATAGTATTTTACCTTTAGAGAATCCAATTTCCAACAATAAATTACAATTTGCTGTGATTAAAGTAAACTCAAACGACAAACTCGCGTATTTACGTTAATTATGTAGTTGTTATCGTTTCAATCGTAGGTATCCGGTTGATAGAATCGAATTGTCGTGAAATACTATTGCTACATCATAACATTGAGAAATTGAAAAATAAACGACGTAATTAATCACTCTTCGATTTAATTAATCACCTTTTGATTTATGACCAATATTATTATGCTTTGGTGTTACCAGTAGTAAAGTGAGATAAGCCGTAGAAATTTTGAAATTCAGTTAAATTTATTTTACTTTTAGTAATGAAGAATTCGTTGTACGTTGTATTATTATTGATGTTGTGATAAATATAATTCTGACTCAATTTACTTTAAAGTGACTTAATTTTACGAAAGGTCTACATTTGTAAAATGTTTACATGGAAAATAACATTTTGTGATCAGGGTTTAAGCATTATTTATTTGTTGGTTATACTAGTGTTTGTAGGCTCTAGGTAACTAAATTCATATTGATGCATTCGTTCTTAGGTATACGTAAAATTACCGAAATTATCCGAAATTGACATTAGGCTGGCCACAATATGAACGTAATGTCAAGCGTGTACTGTTTTTTGTTGTTGTAATCATAATAGCTCTGGCTACAAGCGGCATGCTTTACAATACCACGTCAAGTTAAAATAGATTTTGACCAGGAATTCTCACGGGGGCGTCCCGGAGTATTCTATCTGAGTGTCATCATCATCACAGACTGATTTATGGTTTCTGAGTGTGAGTACATAGGGAGCGCTATGTTGAGGTTTAGCTCCACCTTAAACCTTAAAAATAGCGGTTTTGTGAAATAGGAAAATCTAATCTATTAACCTGTTTATAGTTTTTCTTATCTTTCAATTGTAATACATACAAAATGCAAGTCGGAATTTGCCCGCGACGCGACATAGGTAGGTCTGTGTATCTTGTGGCTTCGTTCAAACCGATTTATTTGAATTTTGAAGCGTTCTCAGTTAAATAGGAATGTTAGGGGCTGTAAAAAAAAAAAATTATAATAATAAAAAATAAAAAAAAACCAAAATCCACCATTAACCTATATTATGTAAACCAATTTCGAGCAGTGCTTTGTAAAAAATAATAATAATAGTATTTTCTTTTCCACGCCTGGCTCACCATAGTAGTTCAGAATCGATACCCGGAATCCATCAGGCTTTTGCGTTTTAATTAGAAAAAAAAATCGACTCGGGATTTTTTGAAGGTACTTAGCTAATGGTTTGTAAAATCTAGTTTGAAGTGTATCTAGTTCTATAGGGTTTCTTATATTATAATGTTTAGGTTATGTAAAAATGTGTCTCGAACGATCTAGCGGAATTATAAAGAACTACATTAACTTATCATTTAAGCACTCGCAATCGCTAACTCGGTATGATGCGCGAAAATAGATTAATTAATTACCGAATCATTCCACATATGTCATTCTAGTAACTAAATCGAAATTAACATGAAAAAAAAGGGGTGAATTTATCTTTAGGGGTATATCTTTTTTTATTTTATTTATTTAGTCTATTGAATAAGTGGCTGTGCATGCGTGCATGTATGTGTAGGTGCGATCTTGTGATGAGAATCATGTAATTTAATTAAAAAAGTTTGACAATGTGATACTTAGATGTTATTTAATAATGTTGGTGTGAATGGATCGCTCACGTTCGTGGGTCACTCAAGTATAGTAGGGGCGCGGTGTTATAATATAGCTTTATGTAGGTTTTCTGTATTAGATATCTAGGTAAAATGCGCCGGTATTAAAAAAAAATAATATTCAAGGTTCTTATTTTAACTAATAAAATGTTTCAATTACGTCATAAAAAAAGGGTTAATAACTAGGTTCTCCAATAATCTCATCTATCAGAATAGATTATTATATAGTAAAAGTGTGATAAATAGTATGAAAGTATTATGTATAAAATGACTGATTCTATTATTCGTGCTATTTTATGATTACATATAGGTAGGTCGGTCATTTCTGGGGGTAGAAGGATAGGTAAATAGGAGATAAAAAAGCATGAGAATAATAAAAAAAAATTAAAAAAAAAATGTATACGGCAATAATTATATTTTGATTTTTCTTGTTAGTAATTTATAAATACGGTAAACTTCTTTATAAATTAAGGGGCGATTGTAACAAACCAAACTATAATATTGCCTTATTTCTATAGTTTATAAGGAAAACAGCATATATTTTTATATTATCCATTACAACAATTCCAAAGTTCATGAAAAACGACATTAAGTTACTTAGATAGGTTGCTAGGTATGCTATTCGACCATAGATGGGAAATGTGACGCTATGATATAAATGTTGTAAAAATATTCAAGTTCAATGTAAATCACTACTTGCACTGACCAATGTTTTAAGGGTTTCGTAAATTATAAAAAAAAACGTTGACACGTGTTATCGATATGTTAGGTCTTCAACAAAAGGAGCAGCAGTTAAAATAACAAAATGTGGCCATAGTAAAGCAATAATAAATAACAGAATTCGTGACACTAACGGCTTTCCAAGGGCTTTTCTCAAATTACGAGTGAATAGGATAGTTTCAAGGACCCAAACTTGACATGTGCAAACTACTTATAAACTTACAAAAAATTCTTGGAATTCGGTAAAGTACGGTGGAGAAACAAAGATTCATAAGAAACAAATAAGGAACGAAGGCGGAGAGGCGAGCGGGCTCGGGATTCGGAGTGTTGACACCGTCCTGAACGGTCATAATATTCTTGAGAATAATTATATTTGAATTAACCGCGGAAGTCAGTGGTTTAGTACTTAAGTATACTGTGAAAGTGAGTAGGTAGTGACGAAGTTCTGGGTTGAGTAAGCTGCTCCCAATAGTTCGGTGAGTTTTATTTACAAATTTTACTATATTATGCAAATGACTGACAGACATAACATGAATTGGATTGAATATGTTTTAATGGTTTGCCTGTTGTTAATACTGGCTTCACTAGGACGGACTCTGCTAACAGATGTTGACCAAGATTAGGCAGTTAGGGTTAGCTAGGTACTACACAATATCATAGACACTGATTCAAAATACATGGCGCTATAAAAGAATAAAAAGAAAATACAGGGAACAGTGAAAATTCAATTTATTTTCTCCTCGTTGGATAATAGGCTTAAAGCTTAACTAATAACACTAGTGGTCTAACGTACAAGCAAAAGCATAGAAGTTTAACTTGAAATATTAATAAAAAAGGGGTCTCATAACCAGATATCATTCAGACACGTCACACTTCTTCAAAAATCCTATTAAATCCTTAGTTAATCCGGTTTTCCTTCTCTTCTATGATTTTAGTAATAAGGTAGACAATTTTGATCATTATTTGTTTAGCATCCACAGTGTAGGATTGGAACTCTTCTGAAATAGATTATATCATCTGTTAATGTATTGAAATATTACAATCTGTATCCTTGTTAAAATTACAACCTGGAATTGTGTGCCTGTGATAGAATCTCATCATAATTAATGACTCTTATATAGCTACATTAGAATTAACTAGATCCACAACTGAATCTTTTATGAGTACTGTAGGAAAATTTTCTACATACTTAATAATTTTATAAATAAGGCCTTGTAAGTTGTTCTTGCTATAATTATGGCAATATTTACAGTGCTCCCACTATAGTTATAGATAATTGATTCAATTTAACTGAATACATTGATAGTAGAGTTAATAATTGGAAAATGATCAATGTGGGAAAATTTGCTTTGAGTTTAATGTTACTAGATTATCATGAAAAAGGCAAAAACATTATCAAACTCTTACCTAGGAGCAGTGTGGACAATTTTAGAAGTAGGTATTGTAACCAGGAAACAAGTTATAATTATATTTTGAGTATTAGTGTTATCATAGGTTCAATGGATACCTATAGGTAATTAGGTTAACTTCAGCCACTTAGGGTACCTGAAACATAATAAGATGTTTTACCTATTAACGGTGTCTAGGTTATACACAAGAAGGACACGGTTCTTGAAAAGTTAACTTTTAATCCGAGGAATATAAAATTTAAAATATAGGTACAATTATTAGTGGAATGCATTGATTATAATTACCTTGACATAAGTATTGTTGATTGAATTATATTAATAATAGGTTGTATTTGTGCTTGTTATTCTCAAGTTGCTCCAAAATACAACTTTGTATCTCACGTGCGATTGTTTTGGATAACAGTTTTATAGAACATAATGTCAAGTGACTTTTGTTTTCTTTACTTATCTAACGAGAACAGAGTGGGTGAATCTATGGTTTATAGGTACCATTTTCACCGTTCCTTGCTAAATCGTTAAATCAAATAAACTAATATTTGATGAGATAAGATTTCGTTGTGGCTACCAATTTTTAAGCTGTATTATTTATACGGCTCGTATCGTAATGTGCGTATAATAATAAGTGTGTCGTTATTTTTCTTTTCAGAGATATATTTTTTTCTTTTGTTAGTTAGGCTGTATAAACAAATTCCAAGACAAATTTCTACACAAATAGAAAACTAAAATTTAAATTTCCTTTCATTAAGATAGGTTATTCTAATTTAATCAAACAGTTAGTCGTCAAGAGGCGACTTAGACAGATCATGACGACGACTATAAAAAAATACGAATGCGATAGGACAGCCACTCGTAATTCTGTTAATAGTGTGGATTACTGTGGATAAAATTGTAGGAACGATAGGACGTAGCTGGTCGAAGTATATACCTAGTCGTAGTATAGGTTAGGAGGACATTGTCTAGGAGATGTCTAGGTTTTACACTAGGTACTTACCTACCTACCTATTATTCTAGAGAAAATTGTGCACTGCATACAAAAATTCGTTTAAATATTATTTTATGTGTTATGTGAATGGCGTAGTGTTTTGCTCCATTGAATAAGACTCTACAACAGTAGTACTTGTTGTGCACTATTTGTTAAAGTAACTATTAAGCTGGGAGAGAGGAGTTCAATGTGTCCAATTGAGCATGACATTGTCCATTCAATCAATATTTAGCAGTCACATGTAACTTACCATACTCATTATATTTATTATTATAAATTATTTGTATTTAAGCATTATTGTTCTTCGCACTTCATATACACTCACTACAAACATTTACAATACCCAATATACCTACAGATTATTGTGTAGTTCTAAATGGACTCAGAGTAAGCTTTCCAGCGAGTTGAGGAAGTTCAGAGCGAGGTAATTTTGTGAGGAATGGTAGTTTCTGTAAGGTAATGTCTGGCCTTAGTTCTGGTTGGCATTAGTTTGCAGGAATGAGGTAATGCTGAGCTTCCAAAATTTTATAATAATTGTAATAATTACTTACCTATCTATAACTTTCAATGTTCAATGATTGTACTTATCTGGGTCTATGGTCCAGTATATGATTGCAAACAAATTGTGTTTTATTATAGGATTTACCCCTCTCGTGGTAGTACCGAGTCAGCCAGTGGAAGTATTTCCGGCTAATATTATGATAGGCAAAATGTTTATCTTAATGTTTTCTGGATACGTGCCATACTTACTCTATTGCTTTTGAACGATAATCAAACCTGATTATTTGTCAACAGTGATTTATGTTTGTGGCGACTTGTTAAGTAGTGGCTGATGGATGGTGTGAACCATGGCTTTTTACACTTGAGCAGTCTTGTGTAAACCGACATGCTCATATCCGTTTAGGTCAATGCTATCCAGGGACTTTGACTAGATGGATCCTTGTGAGCATCTAGTGTTCGTACTCACCCGGCCTAAAATTCGTATTTTGTAATGCCAATAATTCAGAATTCGTGGTAGAACAAGATATGATAAGTGTCCTCTTGTGTTTCAAAATATTGCAACCATATATTCGACAGATATACCTATGATTTTTGATACATTGTATGATTTGGGAAACTCTAGCAGCGGTAATGATTAATGGTTTTGACTAGCCTTTTCATAAACCTTACCCTGTCCTTGTGAGTATACCTGATTGATTACATTAATATTTAACATATTGATAAAGTTCAATGTTATTGCAACTTGATCTATTCATCCGGTTTCACCGATGCTTACTCAAAATATTGTGTTCTATGTGTCTACGCATAGATTTCATATAATACATCACTCTACATCATTTTTCTCATCTTGGATGACTAAACTATGTGAGACTGGTTCTTCCTAGTTTGTAGCGGTTCGCATTTCGAAGTACTTATGTTTAGTTTGTGAGGCTCACTATATGAGAAGAGACTACATAATGGAAAAGATTGTGGATTTGTTACCCAGTCATTCAAGTGGGAGCTTATACATTATACCTGCCTTGTCTGCTTGCAGCTAGGCAATTTCACTATAATATTAATTTGCTAGTATGTCCTCTATATGGCTTACTAGTGAATACTTCACTTTTGATCTGTGCGTGTTACATGGAGACGTAGTGTTTGGGCGAGCATCGTTGGGATAGGAAGAATTTCTTCCAAACTTACTTACATATGGAATCAGGTTTTACTCTCTCCATCATTATCCTGTCCTTGCTTGGTGTGGTTTTAGGACGGGTCTGAAGGGGTGGTTGGAGCGGACCCCCGGGGCCCGTTAGGGCCCCGGTTACTTCCTTCCTTTATCCTGTCCCTATCCTATTCCTATAAGTAATCCCAGTTGCACACTTTACAACATACACATACACGTATAAACTATAGTTTTATGGTTAGGTATAAAATATATATTTCAATTGCAGATAATTCTTAGGTTAAACACAGTATTCACCTTGTTAGACTTATAGCTGCGCCTCAGACATACCACATCTTAAAGAAGTTTGGATTACTAAAACAAAAAAAAATTACACAACGTAGGAATCCTAACCATTCTAGACGATCACTACTTAAATTTGGCCAAATAAAATAATACTTCCATAATTATAGTTCCAACTTATAATATTATAAGGAAGGTATTTAATTTAAATATTTCAGTATTTAGATTATAAAAGTATTTCCTAAAGCATTGTTTTAAAGATCTTAACAGACTTGCAAGGGAAATATAAAAAGTCTCCAGAAGGAACTTTTACCTTGGTGTGTAAAGGATCACCACCAATAATTATTATTTAAATAATAATTTTATAAAAATAGAGAGTAAAGTAAGAGTTGCAAAAAGGGGGGGGGGGATGTTACACTTCTCTCTTAAAGTAGATAATAAATTAATTGGATCTGACGTTGATGTTCCCCGTGTTTTTTTTTAGATTTTTAGAAACCATCAGTAATTTAAATTCCTGTCCAAACGTTTGTCTGCCCTCTTGGAATCATGTGTTGATAAGTGTAATAAAATATTAAATTTAGTGCATATTAATAGTTAACAATATTTATGGGGCATATCAACTAGCGTTATTAAATCAATAATTGTTACAATAGCTCCATATTAAGCTTTCATTTTTAATCAATGCATTAATGAAGGTATTTTTTTCGACTTAATGAAATTAGTAAGTTCATTCTTATTTTTAAATCGGGTGACAAAAGTGACCCCACAAATTTTAGGCCGATAAGTCTTACCGGAACTTAGTAAATTTTTTGAAATAAATATTTACTCTCAATTATTAATCAAATCAAATCAAATCAGTTTATTGCATTCCATAAGTATACAAGATCATAAAAATAGATTAGAACATTATGGGTCCGGATTGGACATGACAAATATAGAGGGCACTATACTCATTTTTGTTACAAAATAAAATTATTTATTATAATAAACATAAGATAATATTGCTAGAGTGTATGTTGCTAATTTCAAATATTATTTTAAAGACGTATCGGTCAAATACTCACTAACTGTATAATAAGTTTTGGTAATAAGTAATTGTTTAAGTTTATTATTGAATTATTTATCTTTATCTGTGCCTTTTATATGTTCCGGTAATTTATTATATATTTTTATAGCCATAGCTAGTGTGCTTGCAGAGTGTAGTTTAAGTCGAGACGTAGGAATGATAAGCTTGTTTTTATTTCGTAGTGGTGTATTTGGGATTACTTTCTATGCGTTTTTTAAAGAATTCTGGATATTTTCGGAAAATCTTACAAATTTCTAATATGTAAATACGAGGTAATGTGAGAATTTCATGTTTCTTAAAAAATGGTTGGCATGAGTCCGTATTATCTATATTTACTAGTATTCTTATTAACTTTTTTTGTAATGTAAATAAATTTGGAACGTCGGTGCTATTTCCCCACATTATGACTCCGTAGCTAAGCCACGCATATGCATATGCATAATATAATTTTTTTGATATGTGATTTCCAATTTATGTTTGAGTCGATTATTAGGCCTAATAGAGTAAATAATTTAACAACATCAAATTTTTTGCTATCTATACGATAGTTTATATTGATTGGTTCTTTTTGATAAGGTTGAAAAGTCATGATTTAAGTTTTTGTGAAATTTAGTTCAAGATTGTGTTTATTCATCCAGTTTATTGTTTTTATTAATAACTAGAGGCCGGGTGCGGTTTCACCCGCGTGGATCCCGTTTCCGTGGGAATTTTGGGATCATTTATAGCCTATGTTACTACTTGGGGTCTAAGGATTCTCTATACCAAATTTCGTCAAAATCGGTCTTGTAGTTTTTGAGTTTATTCGTTACATACAAAAATACAAATCTTTCCTCTTTATAATATTATTATTATTATTATTATTATTATTATATTATAGTATTAGTATATATGCATCTAGTTTTTTGTTTATATTACTACTATTTGGAGTTGATGTAAGTATTGAAATATCGTCGGCGAATAATATACATGGTTCTTCTATAGTTTTGGGCAAATCGTTAATGTAAATTAAAAATAATAAACAACCAATTACACTTCCCTGTGGAATAGATGCATTCATAGAGCGAACTTTTTTAATTTCTTTAGTTAAATCATCAAATATTCAATTTCTACAAATTGCTCTCCATTTGTTAAATATGATTCGAACCATTTATATGCCATTCCACGGATGCCTATACCATGTATTTTGTTAAGTAGTATGTCAAATTGAATATTAGACTATTTAACAGTAAATCAAATCCTTCATAACAATCAGTTCGGCTTTTCTAAAGGTAAAAATATTACTGATGCTGGAATTGCACTTCTCAAACATATTTTGGATGCATGGGCAAGCAAGACGTAATTGGTATATTCTGTGACCTGCATAAAGCTTCCGATTGCGTTGATCACGTAACACTTTTAGAGAAGCTAGAACATTATGTGTCTCTAAAAATCAGTTAGCCTTTTGCAATCATACTTGCACAATTGAAATCAAAAAGTAATTGTCAATAAAACTGTTTCTACTGGTCAAAGTCAAAGTCAAAGATTTTTATTCAAATAGACAGATAAGTGCTTTAGTGCACACTGGTTCAATAGTAATATTTTTTCAATAAACTCTACTAAAACCAAGTTTGTTAAATTCTCTACCTAATTAATGTAAGGCCGATTGATATGCATATCAATTTCAATGCGGATGTAGTCCAGTTAGTTGAGAGTACAAAATGTCTGTACATGTGCAATGGTATCCACATATTATTCATTTGCATAAGCCTTCATGTCCAATATTTTCAATAATTATTTTACTGACTTAGGCTTCATTGGACAAATATTGTTATAAATTTCTTTTTTATGTGTGACAACATTTTCACGTTGAAGTTCTCAACAAAATCTGCTGGTGACTTTATTATAAAATATCAAATTGTACCATATTTCTGAAAATAAATAAATCTTATCTTATCTTATATTGAAACCTTGTCGAGTAAGTATTTAAAATAAATTCACAGACCTTTGAAATCGTATTTAATCCTGGATGAATGAATGAATCGTGACGTGACGGCTCGAAATAGTTCCCAGGGTTCTCAGGTTAAATCAGTAATGACTAACTGAGTGCGAACAAGATAATCTAATTAGCGTGTTATTTACTGATCATTAAAATGTTTTTATTTTTAAGTCTCCCACCTGGGAGCGAAAGAAAAACAAAGAATGCTAATTCAAATTGAAATTCAATATCATTTATTCATTCTAGGCACTTATGAACGTCAAAGAAGCTACGCCATCGGTTCACAAACCCTACGGCGGGAGACCTTGTAACGAGAAGAACCGGCAAGAAACTCGTCATTAGCTGTTTTTTTCTCGCTGTTTTATTTCATACAGAGTCGTCAAACGTCACATCATCAAATATATGTGTCTCGAATGCCATCTAAATCCGTTCAGCCGTTTTTGCGTGATTGCGTAACAAACATTCAAACACCTAAACATCCAAACTTTCACATTAATAATAATAGTAGGAAGTAGCATAGGAGAATTTCAATAATTATGTGGTACCATTCATTTAAGCCCGTATCGATATTGTATTTTACCGAAGGAGTTTGGGATTTTTACGTGACAAAAAGTATACAATATTCCTCTCTTTGAATTTCTTTAAGCTCCTTCTAATAATATTAGTAGAAAAGGATAGGATAGGATAGGAATGATTATTGTTCAAATGCAACGAATGACGGACTTTAATGCCGTTACATCCGCGAGGAATAAGGTTATCGCGCGGACTTAAAATGTCGCGTAGTGGTGCCATTTATCATAAATAAAAGTATTCTGTGTTCATCTCCACGGTTCACGTTATGTTCATACCAAATTTCTTTAAAATCTATTCAGCGGTTTACTCGAGAAAATGAACAGCCAGGCAGGCAACAAACACTTTCACATCTAAAATTGGATAGGTGTGAATGGAGAAGTATTTGATGTCACGACACGAAGTATTGTAAAAAATATTCCAAAGCGTTAAAAGCTGTTAGGTCTATTTTGCATATTTTTTCTTAACAAAATTTAATGTCCTTAGGGGTTGAATTATGTCCACCGCGTCGGACTTTAAAATTGATGCCATTTTCGTAACCAACATCCCATAAAACCACAATAACGAAACCCATATCGATTTTAACATTATTTACCCCTTTTTACCCCCTAGGGGTTGATTTCCACAAATCACAAAAAATAGGTTTGTTTATTTGTATTTAATTTCCAACCATAAGTCTTATAAAAAAGAGTGACTTTTAATTTGAAAATAAAGGACTTTACTTATTCAACTTCATCCCCCTTTTGTGGGTGAAATTTTCAAAAATGCCGAGACCGGTAAATATATTTTTTTATCTTCAACCTAAACACAAAATTTTAAGATCATAACTTCAAAACTGACGGACTTTCAAACAAAATTTCATCCCTTATCTTATCCCTTAGGAATAGAATTTCGGAAAATCCTTTCTTAGTGTACCCCTAGACCTCACAAGGAGCCTATGTGCTAAATTTGGAGTCTCTAGACTTAGCGGTTTGGGCTGTGCGTTGATATGTCAATCAGTCAGTCAGTCAGTTTCTTTTTATATATTTAGATTCCATTTTAAAATATTTAAGTTTCATTACAAAAAACATGTCTAACCGTATCCCAACGAAAGAATAAATTAACTTTTCGACTGTAGAATTATAATTTAGCCAGTCATCCCGTGACCACGGCAGCTGAAAAGGTGCCGAAACGTCGGGAAACCCAAAGAACCTTAAAATTCACTATACAGAGTGGATATTTAAGACGGGGCAGTAAGGGCAGGTACCTTAAACGTTGTTGCTACATGAAAACGATCTTCGGAAACCATCCTTAATTTTTTGAGAAATATTGAACTGCATTTACGGATTTAGAAAACAATGTACAGTCAGCAGGAAAATGGTCAGTTTAACAAAAAAAATGCCAATTGATCCTGTTTCTCATTAGGATCAAAACACTCTAATATACCAACTGAGGTATGAGTACTAGAAAAGTCAGAAATCGCGAAAAACGCAAAAAACACACTGCTCGCGCTCGCGCCACACGCCGCCCGCCGTATCCGCTTCACCGACGAGTACCTTCGTTGACGGAGCTTTTTTTCTTAGTAAATCAGTGGAAATACTTTTTCGGGATTTCTGACTTTTCTAGTACTCATACCTTAGTTAGTGTCTTAGACAGTTTTGATCTTCATAAGGAACAGGATCGATTAGCATCAAAAAGTTTTTTATAAAAAATAATAATCTGCAAACTGTTTTTTTTAGATTCTGTGAATGCAGTTCAATATTTCTCAAAAAATTAAGGATGGTTTCCTAAGAACGTTTTCATGTAGCTACAGCGGTTAAGGTACCTGCCCTTCGTGCCCCGTTTTAAACTTCCACCCTGTATAATAATTCTTAAATCTAAAATCGTGTAAATAAACTGTGCGCTAGTGATCCGTATAGGTTGTTCTATTTCAATGAACATGTGATGAGAATGTAAGTATTATAGAAAAACTGTGGTATTTTGCATGAAAAAATCCAATGAAAATATGACGTTAACTTTGACAGTTCGCTGTCATAATATGCTTTGATCCAATTTCGTGGAAATCCAGGCGGTTCACACAAAGCCCTGGGGCTCGATTCCGTTAACAAAAAGGAGGGTTATGATTTTGTCCGGTATGTATGTATGTATGTATGTTCACCTGTACCCACATAACTTTTAAACTGCTGATTATATATTCACAATTGAGGTATCGTTGGAAGCGTCTCGATTGTCCGCTGATTATAGGCTATGTCACGGCACATGGCGTTATGGCGCCCTCTAGACGACATAATGTGTGAACTAACAAGCTTTCTTTTTTAAAGAATATCGTGTTTGGTGTTATATGAAAGCGCTTGGTAAGCACGTTTCAAAAACATATATTTTATTAGTTTTTGCTCGCGACTTTGCTTGCATAAATCGAATTTTGGTAATAATTTCCATGCGACCACGACAATTTCAGATGAGAATATTTTCTTGTATCATTTAGAGCTTTTAGAGCGTGATTTTTCAGTAGTCGGGTTTTAGTTTTTGAACTTATTTTTTTACACAGTTCTTGTTATACAGTGAAAGAGCGCCTTCAAATTAGACCCATGAAGAAGCGGTTCTCATACAATACCTAATAGCGTGCGTGTGGTTAAGGTGGGTCCACATATTCGTGCCGTATCTGCGTTTCGTAATAGCAGCGTCGTGGTCAAGAACGCTAGCTCCGGTCCATCGTGATTCGGCATTTCGCCCGTTCAAAGGAAATGATCGCGGCGACGAACTTTGTGTCCTGGAGATGTAATTTTGAATCATTCGAATAACTATTCGCATACGGTATCACAAGATTCGCATGCGAATTGTAAAAACCGTGTTTTAAAAATTCCAATCCGCATGCAAATCTGCAACGGACCACTTTTTTTTATTCGAGCGATAGAAAGGACATTAGGCATTTTAGACCTAAAAGTGTATATATATAATTCTGCTACTTATATAAACTGTATGTTATTAGAATCATTAAGCAATAGTGTTTATTTTGAAATTGCTTCAATTTATTTTTGATAAAAGGAAGTAAATAGATGAAACGGACACCATTTTGATTACTGTAGGCCTAGCATGAGCGGCTTTTATCGACTCGATAACTCGATATCGTGCCGCTGTCCCGCTCACATCCTAGCCGAGTAATCAAGACAGCATGATGCGCTATATCATATCTCGTGATATAGGTTTGTTCATGCTAGGGTGGCTGAGGCACATTAAAAAATATAATATCATGATAACTGACGTGACATTGACACTATTGACAGCCAAAAATGAGTTCAACTGTCACTGTTACTGTCAATAAACTGCCAAAAGCGTTTTGTTTCGAGTATGATGAAGGCTAAGAGTCTGCCTGTAGTTCTTTAAAAAAATGCTTCCGTTTCGGCTTTTCTTTAGAAAGTTTCAAATATAAATAACTCTCAAAATATTTGTATTTTTTTTCATAGAAAAGTGCCTGATGTCCTTTTACGTTTATTAGCACTTAATGTTATTTACAAATTGACATGACTAAATAGTTTGATAACTTCTTAACGTTTCGTTTCACGTGATACAAGTCCGATTATTGGTTTTTTTAAACTCTATGGAGAGTCCGTTACCGGTTTTTGAGTATTCCACGTAAAATGAAATTATGTCAAAGGAGTTTTAGAAAACGGCAACACCGTATTCGAGTGATTAAAAAATGAGACAAAATGGAAGTCGGTGAATTGCAATTCTCATGCGAATTGAATTCGGATAAAGTAAAGTAAAGTAAAACTTATTTATTCAAGGAAACACTTTCGGTACATTTTTAAGATCTGCTCTCATATTAGGCCACCCTGTGTTATGAGATACAGGCTCCTCTTAATATTAATGTTATTACAATATTGTGAGTGTAATACGATCATTTTCATGTTCAATCAAGTGAGAGGTTTTTTCGTTTACATACTTTTCTATTTTATTATATTTGTGCATGCGTTGTATATAAAAATGTGTGTGTGTGCGTGCGTGTGTGTGTGTGTGTGTGCGTGTGTGTGTGCGTGTGCATGTGTGTTTGTGTGTGGTGTGATTGCATGTGTGTGTGTATGTGCGTGCTTGTTATTGCGTGTTATGTGAATTGTGCATATCATAAGATTTTCGAATTATTAAAAAATACATCTCCAGAGATTTTGGATCACTACCTTCGATCATTTTGATAATCGAAGATCACGACGCTGAAAAGAAACGGAGGTACGGACAAAATAACATCTGACTGGACCCGCCTTTAATAGCGCTTCTAGATATTGTATGAAAACTAGTAGTGGCGCCACTGCAGCGCTTCTTCATGCATCTAATTTGAAGACGCCCTTAAAGCACTACAAATGGAAAAAACATGAGATACGATTACGATTAAAGTTAGCAGAATACACCCCCTGTTTCAGTTGTGTCACCTTTTAATATGTTTTGTGGTCTACAGTTGACATTGAGATGGGTCAGGTTGGCAGTAGAGTAAGCGTAGTCTGGTGTTTTTACCCCTAAGTTACAGAACGACAATATTTTTAACCGACTTCCAAAAACGAGGAGGTTCTCAATTCGGTTCAGTCCGTAATTGTCTTATTCCATATCTATCGCAATCCCTTTCAAAGGTATTGTGATTGTGATTTATGGAATTGTGTATCTTATAGTCGCCATCCCTTTCGGAACGAATGATGTTTGAAATTATACAGTTCTCCATATATTTGAAAGATATTTTCGTCTCTCGCTTTGCTTAGACAGTTAAATTTCGTTCCTTTACTACCTTTCAAAACACTTCCCGATCACAATCCCTATCAAATGTCAAATAGTGACGGCCTGAAGTTTGTTAATATCATAGGTGTGATATGTGATAGGTTTTTAAATTAGACAATTATTAGCCCCAGGTTTTGGTATTTCATTTCAACCCAAAACCTTTGAATTTGGGGCGTATGAACTAATGAGTTCTACAAATGAACTCATTAGTCCAGTCATATTAATATGACTGGACAAAAAAAAACAAGTGTTTCATGAAACCACTAATTAGTGGTTTCATGAAACACTTGTTTTTTTTTAGGGATTTGAGGGTTGCTTCCATACGAAATGTTGTTAGTAATGATGAAGTCCAGTCATTTAAGCCAAAAAGGGGTCAATCTTGGAATGAGAGAGGACAAGCTGAAAACTCGTGTTCACCTTCATTTTGGTGTTCTAAAAGTTGTCTTAAAAGTATCATAAAATCTGGTCCCTGCGCCGTCAGTTATTCAATGTCAAAGGTCATAAAAATCAGTCTTGCGCGCACCCAACGCCATTCCTGCATGAGCACCTCGACAAAGCTTTCTCGACATTTTTCTCGCACGATCGTATAGTCTGTCGCGTTCACACCGTACTACTTATGAGCCGAACAGACATCGCGAGTGGAGGAAGGAACGCCGGACCATATCTTCTTCAACCGTCCCAAGTATCCAACTTCCTTGTATGACCTTCTCCCACCCTGTATCCCCAAACCTACCAATTTTAAAACTGTGTATTGGATGAAATAACAAATTTCATCCAAATCAGTTCAACCGTTCAGGTTTTAAAGAGGAACCAACAAACAAACTGACATACGTGGGCTGTTCCAAAAACAGTGAAATGAAAAAAGTGAGAATATAAAAAAAGTTTATTTACAGCTTTTCAAAATATCCCCCTCCAATCCCAATGCACTTATGCATTAGGGTGAACCAGCTTTCAAAACAATAAAAAAAAAATGTCTTGTCGAAAAATAACCGCCAAAATTCTTCGACGGCCTCGTCTGCAGTGCAAAATTTTCGTCCAAAAAGCATTTTTTTTACCGTTGGAAATTAAAATAAAATCGCATGTAGCTAAATCTGGGCTATATGGAGGATGGGGTTACATTTGTACCGCCGAAGTTGTCAAATAGTCTATGGTTCTAGCAGCTGTATCTTGGTGAAAAATAATGCCACGGACGCCGCTCCTTGGGCGCTCACTCCCAAAAGCTTGAGGCAGACAAACTTCGCAATACCATTCACTAGTAACTGTTCTACGGTCTTCTAGCGGAATTATTGCTATTGCTCCACTGCGTCGAAAAAAAACCACTGTCATCAAGGAGCAGATTCTCCAAAAGCAGTTTGTAAATTTTATTGAGATTCCTTGAAGTTTCCTCGTTTAAAATCAAAGGAAATCATAGCACGAAAAGCTTCCCGCGAGACGTCCATTGTTGTAATCAAAAGTAGAGTGACAGATAATCTTTAAACATAAATAAAAAATAACTACACATAGGTGGCCAGTGATTTTCACAAAGGAGGTTTGTGTTGAAATTAGCCGTCAATTCAAAATAGTTTCATGAAAGAAGAGGTTGTATTTATTCTGTGCCTATCAATTTTCGAAACAACCTAGGCACTTTCAAAACTAGGATTTTGATGAAGGTTTTTCCTTAAGAGAATAAAATTTGTTTGGGAATTCTATGGAATCTGGAAATTTTAAACTTTGATGTGCACAACGCCGCTAAAGAAGTTTTCACTTCAAAAAGAAATTGAAAAAATCGACTCGACTCCCTAGTGAATTAAGATACCTAGCACTAAAAATGTAAATAAAAGAAAACAGAATGGAAAAATGCTCCGTAAGCTTTACGTGTTGTTGCCGTAGGTTTGGAGGTGAGGGTATAATCGGCCAAACTACCCACTCATCTGATTTATAGTAGAACTTCCCACGGGGATTATAACTACTTTACTAGATTACGAAGATACAGTAGACATAAGAAGAGGTTTAGGGATCAAGGGACGTATTTTTGAATCATTCGAATAATCATATTCACACTGTAATTTTGAAATTCCAATTCGCATGCGAATCTGCAACGAGTGGTCCGAACCATTATTTTTTTGACTCGATCGATAGAAAGGTTGACGTAATTTTTCCTTTTCCAAAGTTTTTATTTAAAGTCATCATAAAATTAATTTGAAATTTCACTCATTCTAAAAGAGCGTATATAGAAAACATTTATATCACAAATAGTAGATTAATAAATATATCATTTGAATAATAAATTATTTCTATAACTTAAGTAAAGAGTTCCCGGTTGAGTGACCGGGAAGTTCCCCGATTATATCTTCATAAGAAGTTTTTTTTTACGCATAGGAAGGTCATCATTACTCATCCTTTGTCACAACATACAAATAAAACGGGTTTTTTCCAAATATCGTTTCGTCATTAAACAATCCGAAAAATATTACAGGAAATTGAGCAATCTCGTAATGCTATTCGATTTACAGTACCTTGTTAAAAATTAAAACATATCAAATGTCCATACTGTCCCCTTTCATCTTCAACTTTCGTCATCTTTTTATTTATCCTGGTCTGGCACATTCAATTATTGAATACATCAACGACCGCGACGTCAACGTAGTCATTTGAGTTTCCGTCAGCTTAATGAAGCATGCGCGCAACTGTCATAAGCGCATGCATCAAGGAGCATGTCCTTGATGAACAAAAGAGGGCACCACCTGTGCCCTCTTTAAAGTAATTTATAGTATACTAGAGGCCGGGCGCGGTTTCACCCGCGTGGTTCCCGTTCCCGTGGGAATTTTGGGATCAAAGCTATCCTATCTCTTAAGTTGGACCAGACTGCTCACGGTGTGCCAATTTAATTTAAAATCGGTTAAGTAGTTTAGGAGCCCATCGCGGACAAACATCGTGACAGGAGATTTATATATATTAAGATATACAATATACTATAAATTTAATTAATAGTAAGTAAAACGGCAATAGCTGTCCCTCATGGTTGCTGTGCCCTTGCAGGGCGTCACTTGTACATTATATTTTGTAACACCTTGTTGTACCTGTGACTTGCAATAAATATTTGAATCTGAATCTGAATCATATCATATGTAGTTATTACCGTGAAGTGTGTTTGCTGGCACACGCCTTTTCCGCAGAGGAGCTTCCTGGCTGACCTCTGGAAGTTTCTGGTCATCAGGCAGTACACAATCGGATTGATTGCTGAGTTTGCATGACCTGCGAAGAAAAACTTTTATCATATATTGTATAAACTTCTTTGTGGGCACAAAATTAAATGAATCTACATCTTAACTCGGCGTCATGGCCGCCCCGGCGGTTAAATCGAAACAATCATAGGCACCTTCTGCAATACACGTTATGCAATATATGGCACACGTTGGCGCTACGGAAGACCAGAGCTGTGGCCTTGTCTCAGGTCATAGAAAAGAAAGAAAGAAAGAAAGAAAATAAATTTTATTGAGCAATACAACAAGGACAATTGAACATATTATTAATAATTAACACAAAAGCATTGTCTCAAAACGGTCCCGGCTCAGCATAATGCATGGTCTACGACCAGCGCTGATCTTCCGCCGGAACCGGTTTGTTGACTCCGCTACACGTAAACACTTAGATAAACAAACACAGTAACACAAAAAGAACAATAAATACAACGATTAAAAAATGAGAAAGGAAAGAAAAAAAAAACATTATAAAACCAAACCGACAAGGTGTGTGTACAAGCACCATAATGTGAGGCCAGAGCCGGGGAAAGAGAAAAAACACACATATATAAAAAAATAAAAAAAAAAACAAAATGGTTGAGGGAAAACTTTTCCAAAACAAAACAAAACTTAGCAAACAAAACAAGGCAAAATACTACTTTAACATGAGGTGAGTATGGTTAAAGTATTCAAAACATAAATTGTGTCAACGTTCATTCACTTGAAGAATACAAGATTTAATTAAAGTTGTTTTTTTACAGGTATTGCAATGCAAAAACCCGCGACCCTTGGAAATCCGAGCATTGGACCGGATTTCCAAAGGTCGCGGGTTCGATTCCCGTCTGAGAATTCAATTGTGACCCGAGTAAATTTTTTCCAATATTTTTCTAGTATAGTTTTGTTTCGTGATATTCGTATTTTAGTTCATTTTGAAACTTCTGCGAACCTCCAAGGCGGGGGAGTATAATGGAGCACTTAGTTAGCTTCACGTTTTCAGATGGCTGTGGTATTATACCAGTTAAAATTTCAGCGCCCATTGTCTGTGGGTTTATGTCGTCTATGGCAAGGACGAGCTGGCTGGCCGCATTTAAGAAGACTTTTATTTCAAATCAAGATTCAATCATGTCAATCTCTTCTGTGTGCTTTTGATACCGAAGTCGGTTGGTATAAAGTATAAATCTATAGTTGAAGCACTGGTACTGTCGAGGCTCGAATATGCTGAAATCGTTTATGGGCCGCGTCTCCTTTATAAATCACGACGTTTAATACAGCGAGTATAAAACGCTTGTGTAAGGTTTTGTTTGAATGTTCCACCACGTAGTCACATTTCCCCTTTTCTTAAGGCGCTACTTGGAAAAAGTATTGACTTTTTGATATACAACTATAGCACGGTTACAGTTGTTACAAATCTGGTAATAACATATATATTTCTTCATACCTTTATCTAGATTCGTATAGTTTCAAAAACACGATTTTATGATTTTGCCTCGACACTTTTTCTTTTCGAATAGACCTCTAAAAAATACGAAAATTCAAGATTATTCTTAAATGGGGTTACTTACACTATTGGAAATTGGTTTAATAAGTGGACACCAATAATATTTAGGATGCAAAATCGGTCTCGCCCCCGTGCGCGTCGTTTTCTCATTACTATCTCGCTTCAGCATATTTTTTTCGAGTATCGCCTTAACAATGAGTCGATACGATACTCAATATGGAGTCGCGAAGAAATTTACATTTAGCATCTTTATTATTTGGTATCACTAGTTTTTAAAGTCCTGGGGGCTAATTGTCAAATTTTAAAATATATCGCAATACCTTTCAATTCGTCTTTTGAAAGATATTTACATATTTCAGGCCGTCACTATTTGAAAGGGATTGTGTTCGGGACGTGTTTTGAAAGGTATTGATTGAACGAAATTGAACTGTGTAAGCAAAGTGACAGAGGAAAATATCTGATGAAGGCTAAGAGTCATTAAAATTAAAAAATTAAAAAAAATTAACATTTTTTTTTTACACTCGCACCAATTATCCTAGCCCCAAAGAAAGCACTGTAAGGCTTGTGTTATGGGATACTAAGGTAACGGATAAAAATACATATAATTATACATATATGAGTGTTTATGTGTAGAAATAGTTTCTTCGCATTTTTAACGAAATTCAAACTTTTTTATGTAGTTTATTAACATTTGACTAAAGTATGTAGCTGCCATTTTGTTCGATAACTTTTTGCCATCTTGTAGGTAGGGACATGATCACATTGCTATAGAAATTTTGGGGCTTCTGATCAAAATACCGCGACAAGTGGTTTTGGCAGTCCTCTCATAATGTTAACCTGACACTGCCTAAAGAATTCTGAAGAGACCGAAACAGGTGGAAACTTGAAGGTGCAAGGTCAGGACTATACGGCGGATGCATTACCACCTCCCAGCCAAACTCTCTTAATTTTTGCTGAGTGTCTAAATATGTGTGAGGTCTTGCATTATCTTTAGGGGTGTGGATTTTCAAATCCACACCCCTTCTGTTTATTGATTCCAGCCGTTTTCTCTCAACTTCTTGCTATAATCTCATCAGTTGTTCGCAGTAAAGTTCAGAATCAATGGTCCTGTCTGGTGGTAACAGCTTATAATGCATAATGCTCTTCCAATCCCACCTCACACACAGCATCACCTTGTTGCGAGTTAAACCGGGTATCGCCACATTTTAATTTTTTGTAATATTGTAAATGTTAATCTTTTTTGTTGTTTTTAGGGTTCCGTACCTCAAAAGGAAAAAGCGGAACCCTAATAGGATCACTTCGTTGTCCGTCTGTCCGTCCGTCTGTCAAGACCGTTTTGCTCAGGAACGCGTGAAGGTATCAAACTGAAATTTATATCTAATACTCAGGTCTACTGTCCCTTGGAGATGTGAAAAAATCAAACTTCTAAGCCAAAGCAATCAAAAGATACAGCCGTTTATGCCGCAAATTTCCGCAAATTTTCGAAACTCGCACGGGAATCAACGGGTACTTCCCGTGAACTTAGAATCTTAAAATTTGGTACGAAGTAACGTCTTATAGTACAGATAAAGGAAAAATTGGCGAGTTGTCACCGTAACACCTATCTAAGATCATGCTTCAATCAAACCCGAATTAATCACTAAAACCGCATCAAAATCGGACTCGTATTTTTCGAGATAAAAGGCAACATTGGTTTGCACAAACAAACATCCTCTCAACCCAAACGCATAATAATATGCCGTATCCATACCGTCACGGGTGACAAAGCATGTTTACTGCAATTTTTGCAATCACAGCGTTTATTCATAAACGATATGACTGGCCTATTCGCCTTAAATGAACAATTTACAATATACACTAATCTGAAACTTCCGGTAGGCCCGTTTTTTTAACACTACAACAAGTTTATTTCAACGTCTCGAGCTTTCGATATATATTCAAAGCTAATCGTAAATTCCATTTCGTCCTTGGTAAATCACTTTGAATCCGAACGAATCCTTAGGGTTCGATGGCAATAAAGTGCGATCTTTTACTTACTGTGTCACTTCCACGATTTCATATTAGGTAAAAAGGTTGAATATTGAAACTTTTATGTTTTCACCAAATTCTTGGAAGAAAGTATTCGATTATTGATTAGAAAACAGCACAAAAACTGTTGATATATTTGGAGAGTTTACACATTACTACTTGTATTATTAAATGGATTACAGACTCTTCTATTCGTTCAAGTTCTCCATATATATTGCACTGGTCTTTCTTATGCATGGATATAGACAATGGGCCATGGCACGGACCAAATTCGTATTAGTGGTTTTGACCACTGCAAATGCAGTCGAATCCAACGGCTTAATGTGCCATTAGAAGTACGGAGGCCCTCGAGTTAGTAAATTGTTGGCCACCCATCCTGTGACCAACCATTGCGAAAGTTGCTTAACCACTAAGTAGTAAGTTCTTAATGGTTACTGAAATATGAACAGAGCTTTCTGAAATACATGCTGAAGTGCTTCGGGTTGACAGCTTTGATATCCAGCTGGCAGCTAGCACAGTGTGAACAGCACGGCCAGTAGCAGCAGGATCCAGGCCACACGCTTGAGGAGAGGTCCTCGAAGTTCCCTGTAGCGGCGCGTGCCTGTATGTGTCATTTCGGTTGATTCAGGCAGTGCAAGGACTGCTTTAGACTATGGCTTAGCTGCTACAATCGCAGGCCGAGCGCGCAAACCACTGCACCTCAGAGCTCCCCTACTCCCCTCAACCGCTTTGATTACTGACCTATAAACAGTGCGTACGGCAAATAAATGCTAATGTGCTTCGAGTGGACAGCGTTGATGTCAAGCAGCAGCTGCATGATGTTGTACGGCAGCCAGCAGAGTGCGAACAGCACGGCCAGCAACAGCAGGATCCAGGCCACGCGCTTCCTCTCCTTCATCAACCTTAAACCCTGCAAAAGCATGTTAATTCGTCATTTGCTAGCAGGACACCATGTCATAAGACACAATAGATATTCCACTGTTCTCTGGACACCTGTGTGTTCTGCTAGCAAACAAATAACTAAAATAGGTTTTAAATTGCATGAAATATGAATGAATGAGTAACACGACTTGTGTTATACCTCTTCAATATCCATTCAGAGATGTAAAAAATAGATCCGTTGCTTTCAACGAATTTTTTTACTCTTCTTTTTATTTCCAACATTGCGAATCCTAAATTTGAAAATTTTAAATAATTTTAACATAATACCAAGGAATATTAATACGATACCTAGGGCCAGTTTCACCACCGACTGATAAGTTCTTAAGAGCTTATCTTGCAAACAGCTGTAAAATCTGCCAGTTAAGCTATTTAGAAAGTGTCTTTTGTTTCGCCAACATTTCAATATAATATTAAACTCTAAAAAGGCAAACGCGGCGACTCAGGCCGTCCTCAGCTTTTGCCCAGAATATTCTATAGTCTATTGTTTAATCTATTGTCCAGGGGTAGTAATTTCAATAAGCAGTCGCCTTTAATGGATAGTCTGCAAAGATAATCGGCTAACGTCCAATTTATCTTTACAGACTATCCACACACAAAGGCTTGTCACTTCACAGCCAGTCAGAATACCTTAAAATTAATTATTGAACGTAGTTATGCAAAAAGCGACCAAGGCCTTATTAGCGAAAATTAGTTAAATTGCACAAGGTGTTAAGCGCCCCGTAAACGATAAAATTTTGTGACTATATTTTGTCAGATTTTCGAGTTTGTCAAATTAATGTGACCGTCTACGGCTATGTTTGATTTTCATGATCCAAACAAAATTGATAATTTACCAGACTCTTTAGACTTATATTTCTCCACAAGCAGAGACCAGGGGGCCTACCATCAACTGTAATGCGAATCATTTTAGGCTACTTTCAGGTAGTAAGTGCGGGACGCCGCTAGACGCGCCATATGGCAGCATCCCACTCTCACAACCTACAATGAATTGCATTACAGTTGATGGTAAGGCCCCAGCTCTATTTTTCATTCACTCGTCGCGCGTTGAGCGCTTTGTTTCTATGAATTTTCGTTCGACATTGGAATTTCCGTATTTTTGAATCAAACAAGCGAATGATTTGGATGATGAATGTGACTTAAGTCGCATGCGTCAACATAATGTCATACGAGCGATTCAAAATAGAACTCCATAAAAGTCCTAGTATTTATAAAAAAACGATATTGTAAAATGACGAATGAAACCAACACCATTATTGTCAATATTTCATGCTGAAAGCTCGAGGTCTTGGTATAGCTAAAAGATGCAAAATTGGCTGGCTTCTGCAAAAATATAAATCGCAAAATAGCAACTACTGTTAATTTGCAGAAAGCGAACATTAATAGTCGCGTTCTGCAGAATTAAATGTAAATAAAGAAAACATCTTTCTTGACAAAAATAGACCACGATAGACTTGTGGTCTCATTCTGCATCACTATCCGGATTGAACATTAATTGTATTATTTTGCAGAAAGCATGATGCCCACCATGTTAAGAGCGTTTTGAAAATATTAGTTAATATTACATCATATAATTATGTAACCGAGTCTCCCGTTTTATTTTTATCATAATAAAAAAATTATGTAGTAATTACTTACCTGTTGCATACTAACATTCCCCTCGTCAATATCGAAGGGCGGCCGCACAGAACACAACGTCCGTCCCATGCATGCGTATGACAATATGGTTATTGAACCTGTGGACAAACGGACACTATGCTTAATAAGGTTTTACAAACATATCAGCAATGAGATCATCTATATTATATTAAAATTAACCCTTATATCCCTTGGCCATCGCATCACGCGTGAACGGTTGGAACAATTTCGCTAATTCTTTATTTTTTGTGTTAATTATTGTCAGGAGTAGGTTAAAATTGAGGATCCTGGATCAGAAGAGATCCAGGACCCTCATTTTTTCCATCGAAACAACACTATTCAACCATTACTTAACATCTTTACATAATAATGCAAGATGTAGACTCATTTTCAACGACACCTGCCTTATTTTTGCGTATGTGTGTCGCAGTAAGCTAAGAAGTCGACCGACCAGCACACACGTAACGGAAGTGTCTGCTTGGAACCGAACCGTGATTTGTTAATAAGTTATCTACGAGTATCACATGACAATCAGGAATGCACTACTGTTATTGATGCAAGTAATTACTTGTAATTTATTAATAGAACAACAAAGAAAAATAAGTTTGTGAAGCAAAGGATTGTCTTTTTTCAGGAAGGTGGTAGGTAAATAAAACTATTAGTAATATGTTTTATATGTATTTTTTATTTAAAATTCTTACACAAGTATTACATCGAATATGCAATCGTTTAGTATGAGACAATATGCGGTGGTCTGATCAGGGATTTCTATATCTGATTCGATTTCAACTCGCACATCTATAGACCCCTTAAGTGTTTCGTGCTGACGAGAACAGTCAATCACAAATAAAGGAGCAACGTCTCTGAATTCTTTCAAACTCATCAACGGTTCTGCTCGACGCCCATAGTAAGACTGCTGAAATCTTACGTACTGTTCATATATTAATGAAAACTTTTGTTCCGAAAAACTAACATTCAGCCCTTCATAGGGGTAATACGATGAATTCAAAAAAACTCTTACATCGCGTACATTGCAATGGTCAAACTCTGCCATTGATCTTTCAGCATTATTTTTACGGTTGGTTTGTAAACCAAGAACAACATATCGTGGTTTCTCAATTTGTGTTGATGTCTTTATCGACCAAGTATGTTTACGTGTTTTAGGGAGTAATGGATATTCATACAAATCCCAATTACGGAACGCTAGTGTTATTGCCCGATCCTTTTCTAATTGCTTTAATAAATTAATTCTTTCACGATCTGATACTTTAATATGCGGAACTCGCCAAATGATTTTACTTAACGTTATATCCTCCACTGATTCCCCTGCTTTCAATTTTAAGGCATTGAGATTAGTATTATTTCTCAATAGCACTAACTCATGTTTACAGTTAATGATGATTTTTTCATAATCTTCTGCAAAACCTAATACTTTATTCAATGGTATTGAAACGGAAAACACTCCGCCATTGTCATTTGTAGTACCAGTAATCGACCATCCCCAATTTTTTGCGCTTTTGGATTCATGTTCATTCAATGATAGCAAAGACTTGATAGTAGTAGTGATGCCTGCATTCTTAATTTTATCTATTTCTACACCATTTAGTTCATACCGAATGTCTTGAAACAAGAATAACGCAGGGTTATTTACAAAATCCACACTTGGTACTTTCTCCTTAATAGTAGCGGTGCTCTTAAACACATTTACTGTACCCTCTATATACAATGTGCTGAGTGATGGTAGCAAATACAAATCTTGTTGATTAATAGGTATGCGTATTTCGTCATTCTTGTTGAAACTTGTCACGTATGGTTTGTATGAATGATATTCGAAACTTTCAACGCTGTTATCGTAAGATGCTGGCTGAGTTATATTTAAAATATTCATTTTAATAAACCTACCAGCTTCAGAAATTCCTTATTACTTTTAGTAAGTTTCTTTTTTAGCTGAAACGGTGTTCGTTTACTAACTGATCTTTGAGAACTGACTTGAATACAAGACGGAGAGGGGTTTTTATTGAAATTTAACATTTTTTTCTGAAATGTAAATATAGCTGTACTTCTTCACCACGTAAATTGATTTTCTTATTTTCACTGTCTAATAACCTTATGTTAATAGTATTTATTGAACTTTGGTTAACTGGAAAATAGGTTATATTTTTAGGTATATCAATTATTCGATAACCAGGTGGTACACTTAACACAAATTCGTGAATTATATGACTTCTTCTTCCATTCACGAATGATCCACTAACCACATCACATTCAATGCGTATGATGGGTGTTGATAAAATGCTAACAGGATACCGTGACTCAGTACTTATATTAGCTTTTACTGTTTCCATACCAAAGCCAAAAAAAATTCCGAGTGAATCACTTTTGTTGAAGTGAACATCTTCAGAACAGAAAATACGAGTTTTCAGAGTATTATTGTTGCAAGTCATTTTCAATGTAGTATTAATGACATTATTCTTTATAAAATCACTAATATCTTGAAACTCATATGATCCTTCCGGTATTTTGATAACTTTGTCCTTACCATAGTAAAACTTATTGTTTTTTTCGTCTATATTTGGAATAGAGTTAAAAGTAGAAAAATATAAAAGTCCGCACTCATACTCTCCACATAATTCTAAAGTTGGTGAGTAGTTTGTTGTCAAAGATGCTCCTCTTCCAGTTATCGATACGGTGAAAGACATATTTATACTAACTTCGATTTCTAATGTTTTCTTTATATAAATGTTTTTTCCAATAGTCTCTTAAAAATGTTAAACAAAGATGACCACAATTAATAGTGCCAAATGTTTGATGCGGTATGTAATTATAGGTTATAGACATGTGTTGCAAATATTTTATTAATTCTAAAGGTGGTTTTAAGTTACCGAAACTATCAAAATATTCACAGTAATCATTTCGTTTAACGTAGGCTACCCAATGAGTTCCAGGATTATCAGAACTATCCAAATTTAGAATAGCACACTCTATTTTCCTAGGTTTCGATGGTAATGTGTCTCTCATAAAAACACCTCGAAAATAAGGAATGTATTTTGCATGTTCAACTATATCTACATTAGTGAGTGCTCTTCTGGGTAGCCGCTTAATTAGTTTTTTGAAGTATACAACCCAGCTCCTTTTTTATGAGCCTTTACATACACGCCTTTTCCTAGAGCAATAGCTTCCATAATCTTATTATGTCTTTGGGATTCTTTAAGATTTTTTTCAGCAGCCTTGTAATCATTAACTGCTTTGGCAATACCTGCAGCACCTCCAGCTAATGCACCCAAAGCTGATAATCCAGCAAAGATCGGAATGAGTGGTAGCACCCCACCGCTTTTTGGAATAGGAATAAAGCGTGGTATACGTATTCCTTTCTTATCACCGAACAGTTTTCTCGCAGCAACATATGCACACTTTATAGCTGCATGATTGTTCTTAGATTTTATTTTTTTTATTTGAGATTGTATTTTTTTCACTTTTGTCATAAAAGAACCCATTCCTGCACCAGCTTTAAGTTTTGCTTTCATTGATTTTTTTACTATCCATGAAGCGGCTTTCTCTCCCAGTCCAGCATCTTTCGCTTTTAATCTTTTTTTAGCCATATTCAAAAGTTCTAAATCCGCCTTATGTCGAACGCTCAAATCACTATTGTTATAAGCAATATCGTGGTACATACAAGCTTCATTCAATTTGTTTATACCTCGATCACCCCTCTGCAGTCGTTTTGTCAATTTTGTTCCAGGACCGCAGAATTGATATCCGGGTAAGTGTAACTCAAACGGTATATTATTTATTAGGTCGTTAACAATACCGCTTCCTTCCTTCATCGATGCAAATGAACTGAATGTGTTAATAAAGACGCTTTATTTATATTATAACACCAATGCAGTTTTGTCAATCCAACTGTTCTCGTCAGCACTAAGACCTAACCATTTTACATAAAGTTTATTTCCTTTTCTTTTAATAACTTTCTCAATTAGAAATATGTTCGGAAACTTTGTTTTCTGTAATTCGTATTCGTAAAAAGAACCTAAAATCTTCTGTTTATGTTTATCTTCTAAGTGGTAAGTTGGCGGGTTTGTGTGATTGACTTTAATCACATTAAATATTTCCGTCGACCAATTAGATGTATAACCTTTGTAAAAATCCCCTTTATGTTTACTTATACGAACGTGATCACCAACTTGAAACTTAGATTTTTTGCCAGTTTTGTTACTTTGAGATTTGATAATGTTTGATCTGGCCTCCATCTCATTTGTTTTATTTACATCGAAGGGCTTAAATTTTGTTATTCGGTGTCTAGTATTATTATAGCAATGGACGACGTCTTCCAAATTTTTTTTTACCCATTTATATTGACCGTGTAGGCTAAACAATTTAAAAAGGTCACTTTTTAATGTTCTGATTACTCGTTCTACAATGGACGCCTTCTTTACCGAGTAGGTAGAATAATGGTTAATATGATAGTTATTCATTAGTTGTTTAAAAGTGTCGTTATAAAACTCTTTACCAAAATCAGTTTGTAAATTTTCAGGCTTTCGAGATGAACTTAGTAATATATTTTGCATTGAATGTGTAACACATTTTTTCTCCTTCGATTTTAAAGGACTAACCCATACAAACTTTGATAAAGCATCAATAACTACTAAAATGTATTTATACCCTTTGTTGAAATGTGAGTACTTTTGAAAGTCCATTAAGTCAGCTTGCCACAAATCATCTATTCCTTTTATGATTGTGCATCGGCGAGGAAAATTTCTCCTTGCTGATCTATGGAGTTCGTCGACTACGTCTCTTTTGCTCATTTTTTAAACTTTGTATGATTCAATCAAATTATCAATTTCAGATTTTGAATAAAATAAAGTACTTAAACGTTCACTAGTTAGTTTTTCCAAGTTATTGAGGTAAATTTTAACTTCACTATTATTTTTTTTCATTTCATGTCTCAATTGCTGAACAGCTTCATCCACATATGCTTTATTTACAGCTTCATCGTCATTCTCAGGAGATGATACACCTTTTAATTTTGATGATTTTAAGTCGTAGTCACCTGTTTCCGACTTAACTAAAGTATTGTCTAAGGTATCAATGTATTCTGATAATCGTAAACGTTTATGAACGTGATTACCAAATTTATCTATATTCATTGCAGTGTTTGTCTGATCTTTACTGTAAGTCAACTGTTCATTTTTAACGCTGCATGTTACTTATATTTCTTAATGATGCCAGCTTCGTATAGTTCTTCGATGATTGCGATAATTTCATTATCTAATCCTGTGTTTCCAGCATCTCGTGATGCATATAATAGTTTTAACCGTTCTACTAACTCATTTGGATCATCCCAATAAATATAGTCCGTATTCTTTTTAACCTTTTTTAAAATTTCGATGCCTTTTCCGTGCGGAAGATTCTCCGAACTAGTAGTAATAGTTCTAGAAAATTTAAACATTGGTTTTATTATATTCATATATTTAAATCCCTTGTTGCTGTTGATTGGTTTGGATGGATCATAACTACGCTTGTGTGCGTTGGTATCAATGAGAAGGTATTTATAATTATGCATATCCTCATCTGTGATTAAATCTAGATTAGGTTTCTTTTTGTACAACAATTCTTTTAAACCAACTGTTTTCTCAAAATATTTATTTCCTATTTTCAGAATCCTGCCATCATCGTTAACGCGAGTTTTACCAAGCATAAGTTTCCCCCGTTCATTTCTTATTCCAAATGGGATGTTAGTCATTACTTCAGATGATGTTGACCATGATAATGATGGATTTGAAACGTTTGGTGATGATTGGAGGGATTTAAATGAGCCATCACTAACATTGTGGTTTTCAGAAGGTGATATAGTTAAGGTTTTATCATAGGGTTTTTCATTTTTAGCATCGTCGTCTTCTTCTTCTTCTTCTTCTTCTTCTTCACAAACAGATTCATCAAAATCTTCAATAGATGAATTCGATGTTACACTTTCATTATTTTTAGTCTTTTTAATTATTGGTTTGTGTTCCAAATTTTCCGTTGGACTCTTTTTATCATTTTTATTTGCTAACAGGTTTAGAGGCTTAATTATGGGTTTAAATATTGTTTCTAAGACCACATTATTTGTATTTTTTGCATCCTTTAACATTTCAACCTTCCTCTTAACAGCTGCTGCAGATTTTACAATTTGTTTTTTAAGGTGTTTTTCCATTTTATAAATTATAGCACTCAGTTCTATATCACAAATGAAAGTGATTCATCAATGATATAGCAATCTCTTATGTATTTTAATCTACAACTATAAATGTGTCAAATTCCATTCTGTAACAGCCTTTATTACGTTCACAATCCTTATTAATAACAAGATATCTAAAAGGTTTATTCCAAACAACTGAGCACATATCACGGAATTGTCGCCATGACATGTCAGACCCTACATGCTCATCATAAACGTGTCTTAGATTGATATCATCTTGTTTAAATAATATTATTAGATTTGAATTGTCTCTGACAAGTTGTTTGGGTATTTTTGTATATGTTTGATTTATATAAAAACAATCGATATTCTTGTGGCGACCCATAGCAAAATAATCTCGGATGCTACTTTGATTTTCACAGGCAACATCATCGAATATAATTATTGAATCGGGTAAGGCTTCGTGTGGACTTAAAATGTCACTGTTGTGATCGAATTTGTTATAGGAAATTGTAGGGACTATATTTAATACATTTTCTAAATATATGTATTTAGGTTGGTATAAAGACTTTGAATACACATAAACATTACTAAAACGTGGACCATCCTGATGTAATAATAAACTAATAACTAAGTTAGTCTTCCCACAATTTGATGGACCACAAACAAGACAACGTATACTATTTGGTAATAAATTGCCATGACGCTTCCATTCACTTAATGGGGTAAGATAGATGCGCTCTAGTTTTAAACTCTGTTTTTGTTTTAAAAATTTCATATCTGGTTATTTTAATTTGACTGTTTTGTTTCAAGGCTATCAATAAAATGATTTTCAAACATTGCACATACAATATTTAAATGAATTACCTATTGAATCGTACTAGTCAGCATCAGGTACTTTAGCAATAAATACAATACTAAAGCAGTGCTTTTATTTCAGCGTAGGTAATTATGTTATGGGACATTTTAAATAATAAATTATTTTAGTTACATACTGTTATATATTTTCAATAAAACATATTTCATTTATACATTTTATCGTTATCAACTATTTATTATTAATACTTAAATGAATCCATATTAAAATTAGAAAATTACTTAAGTACTATAATTCGATAGATAGGTAGGTACAAAATAATTTTAATTTGATTTTAAACATTGGTATACTCGTATATAACTTAAAAGCTATCTGTATTCCATAAAAACTTTTTTAATAGAACAAATATTTTTACAACATATTATATAATATACACAATTTTTTAATTATACTTACATCATAATAAATTAATTTTTATTTTATTCTAAGCCCCACTCATTGGCTTACAGATTTTGAAAATCAGAACTATAGTGACCCCAAGGCAGTGTCTCTATTTGATTTGAAAGGATTTGCCTTTTATCATCACATCTGTTTAATACAAGTTTATTTACTTGTTGAGTATACAGAGTATGTTTAATTGATTTAATCATACTCATTTTACATGTAAAATTAGTATTATTATACAAGGTTTTAGCATACTGTGACATTTTTAATTTACATGTCACTGATTTACATATTCCTTTAGCTTTCATTATTTTTGTTTTCATCGATGATAAAGCATAAAGTTTTGCTCTTAACCCGATAAACTCAACTATTATATCACCACCAAGTTCATCTTTGAATAAACCGGGTATTTTAGCGTTCACCTTAGACATTTCATACGGATTCTCAGTGCAAAAGTTGCTCGTATCAAAGTTATTTATATCATCTTTGATGTCTCTATAAATATCTTCAGTATGCACTAAATAAAGAAGACTATCCGTATCTGTATAACAAAGTTTAATATTTTCACCATATTTTCTTTTCATAAAATCGTAATGAAAATTGTACAAATGCTGTTTAGCGTATTCTAATACCGTGAAGCCAATATAAATCGGTCTATCAAGACATATTTTTTCACGGTTTAGTTGTATAGCTATAAAGTTTTCGTTGAATACTGTTATACTTTTTAAATTCGGACGTGTAATTAATTTTTCAGCGCCCAAATGTTTATTCGTTTTATTACAATGTTCATTCCAATTTGTTACTAACTTAACATCAACTTGTTTACGTTTGTTTTCTATAGTCTTCCCAAATATTGCATTATTTAATAGTTTAAAAAAATCTTTCTGAAATGAAGTAGTTGAAGCTTGACGTAATCGTGTGTTTAAATCAATATATTTTTGTAAAAAGTTATCCTGACGGAAACTTAAAATGCGATGTATTTTAAGTAAAATTAGTCCATGTTTAATGCATTCTTTTAAATGAACATAGTGAATTACATAGTTGTATTTGTTGTACAGATTAGCAATCAACTTTGATGTTTTTCCTCCTGGTGGAATAAGTTTTTCCGGAGCGAAAGGTAAATCACTATGCAAATCATGTAAACTATCAGGATAGGCTAAGTCAACTTCTAAAATATACCCGTAATCAGCATCATCCGATATGCTCATTACATCGAAACATTTAATTTCATCCATTGACATTAACCTGAACTCTGAAAGAGGCATTTTTTTCGTCATAGCATGACCATAAAGATTGTTACAATCAAGATATATTAAATATTGTGACTGTCTCGAGTCATCAAATGCCGGTAAGTACTTATTATTGGCTACAGCATGTCGATATGAACATTGTGCCAAGCCTCCGCGTACACCCTTTTCAAGCATTTGATATATTTCTGAATCACTAATTAACTCGAGTTGGACGCCTGTATAGAGCAACATTGCATCCCAACTTAAGCTTGGTGCGGTAATATAATACGCACAATCCAGATTATAAAATATTAAACATAACATTCGGAACTTTTCAAAAATATCACACAATAATAACACATCACATTTCAAATATAAGTCTGTGTATTCACCGAGTGAATGAATATTGAAATATTTCCAAATAGTTTTCGCATGGTTATACTCTTCATCGGATATATCATTCATTTTCAAGTTATTATAAAAATGCTCTTTCGAGGGAAGTTGTGGTTCATCGTACTTTGACCACGAATCCATGTATTCATATGGATAGACACCCTTTTTTCTCAATAAAGAGCATTTAAATTCATCATTAAATTCTGAAAACAAATGTACAAAATCTTTTTCACATAAACTTTTACTTAAAGTGTCTAAGCTTGTACTTAGGAAATGGAAAGAATCAATGAACTTTATTTGAATTGGGTGATTTTTATCGTCTGATTTAATAATTTTCGTTATACTTAGATAGTTTTCTTTAGTTTTTGGTATAATCTTGATCGTACCTTCATATCTCGCCAACTCACCAATAAAAATATGTGAATCATAGCCAGACAGATTATGGAAAACGACCGGTATGAATGGACAGGTTCTATGCATTAAGTTACAATGGGAATGCACAGCTCCTCTATACTTGCCAGTAACATGATCGTGATCACGAACTTTGTCATCGAATAACAATTGTTTACAAATGTAACATTTTTTCGAGTCTTGAAAACATTTCTCTTGTTCAGTGGTTAAAGGATGCATATCCTTTTTGTCACGTAAAATAGCGTGGATTCTTTTGACTTCCAAAATTAATTTTTTGATAAACACTTCAACACAATCTTCGCCTCTATAAGATACATATTTATTTAAGGAGTCGTCATGAGAACAACATACATAATATGCAAAACATGAAGGCTTATGAATTTTATTTGTTGTTGTATTATTAGTTTGATTTTCATTATGATCTATTAATAAACATTCAAAGTCAGCATAAATAATAAAATTAATTCTTTGCTGTCTTTCATAGTGATTAAATTTAAGTACACTGTTTTTTTCTGGTAACACAGTCAACACATTAGAGCAATCATGAGAATGAAGCTTTGTTTCACATGGAAAAAATTGTAAACAGCTATCACACAAATATACTTTATTCTTGTGTAATGATACCTGCTTACGAACTAATCGTGCCAGGTCTTTTATTAAGCAGTAGTGAGCTTTATCATCACTTTCCAGATATAATAAATTAAAATGATTCTGTTTCTTTGTGTTTGTTTTATACAAAGGGCCTACTACGATGTGTTTTTTTAGACCGTATATATTGATACTTATTTTAGAATTATTTTTCTCAAATAACTTTATATCACTGATCGAAGGTGGAAATGACATCCCTTCTATGTTTAAAACTCTAGAGTAATGAGGATATGAAGATGGCCTGCATACATTATTTTTGGCAGGAAACATACCCGCAACAACACTCCATAAAAAACAGCAGTTGTCAGAATTTTTTATATTTATACAGCTTTTAGAATTTCTTACACTTGGAGGTAATTCTAAATAAGTGCCACCTCTCATAGGGGTATATTTGTTAACATTGATTTCTAGATGGCTTATCGCAACAAAAGACCAACCAGACTCACAATGTTCAAATTCTGTAATTTTTTGATTAATTTTATCAATCATATTCATAAAAAAAATATTCAAGTCAGTATTTTTGTAAATAATTTCATATTTTGTATTAAATGATTTCAACTGTTGCTCATTTGTTTTATACAATATAAAATGAGCGAACAATTCAAAGTTAACTTTTATACAGACATTTTTAGCTACAGATTCATCGATCAGTTTTATCATGACTCGTTTGTTATCCTGCAGGAACGTCTCTATTTTATGGTACTCGTCTTCCTGCGAGGGGTTTAAACGATATGTCATGATTCGATTTTTAAAAGCAGTAGCAATAATGTCAATATTATTATATTCGGTCTTTAATAAACAATTAGATTTGTGTATATTACTTTTGGTATGATATCGATATTCATTTCTTGTTAATTCTGTATTACATTTTTCACAATATTTCATTTCGTCGGATGGGGCTGAAAAAAAAAGACCTTACACTTAATAATATATAATTTTATTTCTTATAGATTAAGTACAATAAAAATAGATCTATACAAAGAAATTAATTACACACTTTAAACGGTTATATGTTAATTAGTTTCATAATAATGTTCGTTAGAACTGCTTTTTATTTTGGGTGGCAGCCCTTCATAAAGACATATAATATGCAAGTACGATAATACTAATTCAAATACACTGTTATAGGTCTTTAATAATAATTGCTCACGAAAGTTGGCGGGCAGTCTTTAAAATCTTTGCGCGTTGCCGCAATTAATTGGGATAGCACACGCCAACTGTCACTATCCTCATTAATTTTATTTTTTATTGTAACGATGGCATGACGCCATCTATTCAAAGGCAGGACATGCTCTATTTCTTCGGTTTTGTATACCTTAATCTCGATATAATGAGAGCCTTTCTTGTTCTCATTGATTTGGCGAGAGTGCCCGTTCGCCAATCGTCGTGTGTAATAGTTATAAACTGGTGCTTTGGTTTTACCTTTCGGCTTGGGCGGTGGTTGTGGTTCTTCATCGCTGTCGCTTATGTCACCGAACAATTCTTGGGCGGTAGCTCTTGCACTTTGCATAGAAACAGGTCTTATCTTGGGCTTCTTTTTCGATGGACCGGCGACGGTAGCGGGGGCGGTGGTGGCAGGCGCTGCTACCCGTTTCTTCGGCTTGTCAGTTTTCTTCGCAGTTTCTTTCTCCGTTTCTGAATGACTAACATCTTCATCGGATGGAAACAGAGTGTCAGCAGTAGCGGTAACATGATGATTTGACCTGTCGAAAAATAAAAAAAAGATTTGAAATAATTACACAACAACTTCGAAGATAAAGTACTTATATTGTTTATCAATTAACTATTACTACCGTACACAGACTTTGAATAGGTACTTAAATAATTATATTTATTAATAAAATAATAAGTACTTATTCATTTAATACAACAATGACAGGTTAGGTTAGGTCCAGGCAACTATGAATACTTCGTACTGTATGGGACGCACATACAAATGCAAACATTTTCCTCTTGCAGGAATCGAACCCGCAATCGTAAGTTCAGTAGTCATATTCACCCACTAGTTGCAATGACTATAGGTACTTAGTTAAATAATATACTTGGTAGGTAGGTACTCACATTTTGTTTTATTATTAGGTTGATGATTTCTTGTAGAGTTGTTGTTGGTCCCTCAGGAGAACTGGATGTGAGGTGATCCAGGTTGGATGGGCTTAAATATTATGTTTCACACAATACTCTTCATGTAACGACACGGACGCACACTTAGAAAAAATGCTTACTTTATAATAATCCTAAAATGGATTGATGTGGATCTCAGTTTCTCAGTGCCTCGCAAGCAATATTTCGCGACATAGGTACTTTATACGGTGACTTACAAATTAATTAGATATTTTAAGTAAACAGGAAAACAAATTTATATCTAAAAAGTATAGATAAGTAAAAAGTAGAAACCTGATCGACTGATTTTTACCAAGCTATGATAATTTTATAGTACCCTAAATGTAACGTAGTGATTTGCGACCTTATTTAGGGGTTCGACTCCGTTATAAACATTAAACATAAAAAAACCACTGACTTTAGCCACCTCCAAATCCCGGGTTCGATTCCGATCGAGCCAATGTAGATTTTTTTTCTATTATTGTCTGTAGTCCGATTCTTTGTCGAGTTCAATATCCGACTTCTTACTTCCTACTAATATTATAAATGCGAAAGTTAAGATGTTTGGATGTTCGTTGCTCAATCATGTAAAAACGGCTGAACTGGTTTGGTTGAAATTTGGAACACAGTTCTCTATTGCAAATTTCATCCAGATCCGATCAGAGGGCCTAATGCGAGTTTGCAAATGTCCAAACGTTACTATCCGGTGAGAGTTACATTTTCAGACATAGCTTTTATACAATAGGAATAAGGTTGAGAATTAAACTCTATTCGCAAACTGCGGCGTAAGCGAGTTTTTGTGTGAATGAGTAACAAACTAAGTAGGATTTTAATAATTTAATAAAATGTATATTTTATTCCATTACGGAATCGAACCCGTGATCCTCAGTTTAGCAATCGGTTATGCCCATCAGTCATAGAGGGAGGTATACACCTACGTACGTTGATCGATAAAAAACAAAGCTATTAGAATCGTTTTTCTCTTGTTAAATAAGTATTTGAGTGGTGATACAAAAACAATTATAATTTAAAGTGACAAAAACTAACTAGGTACACTAAGATTCGTACTATCTGACGACCTGTTTGGCGCAGTGGTACTATACCAGCCTTCTGCGCCAGAGGTCTCGGGTTCAATCCCCGGACAAGACAAATATTTATTTGTCTTGGTCTGGGTGTTTAATATGTATTTTATGTATGTGTTTACAAAAAAAGTATATTAGTGTGTTTATCCGTTATCTAGTATCCTTAACTCAAGTTCTTCATGAGTGAAACTATCGTGGGGATATTATTGGTGTGATTGTAAGAAATTATTAGCAGCACATTAAGTTATACAAAACTGACAAAAATCTGCAATTTATTATGAACCTAAAAAGATTTAAATATTGACATTTAAGTATAAAACTGATCGAATTTGATTACCCTGTTGTGGTATCCCTGCGTGCCGTTAACTGTACTTAAGTATTTTTAAAACATTGCTTTCGTTAACAGTCGAGTAGAATAATTATTTTACAATAGTGCACGTGCATCATGTGGGTACCTACCTAGGTAGAGATGTATGGCGAAGAATTCATGCAGTGTTGTATTGTATGTCATCCCTAATATGGTAACACGATAAATAACTTGTTTTGCTATTCTATTTTGAACTTTATGATTAATTTTGAATATGTATAAATTGGGGGTAATATTTAAAAAATCAATCACTTTTCTACTTCGCCATTTACACTCTAGACTTCTAGACCAGCACGATTTGATATTCCAAATAAATTATGTCGGTAAGTTTTTAGTGATTTAATTAGATTTTATAATATAAGTATTTATTTATTTTACAAAACTTATTACTGTTTGTAGCAATTACTTACACTTATAATATAAAGTATTGTTCGGTACTTAACTGAAAATAAGGTGGTGAGGTGGTTTGTGTATTTAATTTTTATACTTAAATATATCTTTATTTTATTGCAGGATACTGAAGAATTATTCAACTTTGTAGATTTGAGCGAACTTCCTAAAAATAAAAACATTCAAGAGTCTCGTAAGCGACGATCTGATGAGAATTCCTTAACGACTAACTTTTGTTTTATTAAGACACCGATGCAAGGATATAAAATCATACGTATTGAAGTTTATGATGCGAAAAAATTTGATAGTATAGACGATACGATATGCAAGTGCAAAGCCGAATTGTGTGTACAACATGTGGTGAAGGGGGTGTTGTTTGATGAAATTTACACTAGCACGTGTGATATAATATCAAAAATTCAGCAGCTTATTGAGAGAAATAGTTTGTAATACAAAATAGTGGTATGTTTCATAAATAAAATTTAACATAATAAGTAACGTGTTTTATTTTTTAGACCCATTTTATAAGTTTTTAGCTAGCATCCTTTTAAAATTATATCATCAAAGGTTAAGTGTAAGCTACATCTTCATTATCATTAAGTACCTACTATTGTTATCCGTATAACGCACGTATTGCTAAGTGTGCTGTTTTCCATATAAAGAACATAGCTTTAATTTAAAACACCGAGCAACTGTTGTAACCTCGCAGTGAGACGATAGGTCAGTTAACTTCAATCAATACGTTCAAAAACTAACTAAATTAATTGGTAAAAAGTAGTTTAAAGTAAGCAACATGAAAAGTAATGGTTAAATCACTATTCAATGTTTTGTTTCAATGGTAAAATTGAGGGACCTGGATCTCTTTCTGATCCAGGATCCTCAATTTTAACCTACTGTCAGGAAATGGTTCTTATGAAAGAAAAAATGGAAGATCGAAATTCCCTCAAATCAAAGCAAATGTTCTTTAATGCGTATACAGGTTTACATAAGTTCATACATCTCAATAAAATTGGTCAACCGTATTCTGCCTTTTTGACATGCAACATTAGGTACCTAAATGAAAATCATAATAACAATAAAATAATAATACTTATTAAATTTAAATTAGTACATAAATAATTTCTTAAACCTAAAATTCACACTTGATTTTTTCAAACTAATGTCATGTTGATTTCAATAATAATAAATACGTTACATTAGAATAATTAAAATTTATCTCTTAAATATGCGTCAACTGTATAATAAGATTTTTCTATTAGTAATATCTTTAGTTTAGTTTTGAAGCCTTCGACATTATTTATCTCTTTAAGACTTTCTGGTAAATGATTATAAAGTCATACCAAACCATACCAAATCATAAGCGGTGCCATACCAAATATGCTTTTATTAAACAGGGCAGTTTTACTGGGAGGAAAACTAATATTGTTTTTTAGTCTGTTGCTTCTAAAATTTGGAAACGTGTCTATGTTGGTTTTCACAAAGACAGCTACTTCATATATGTATAAACAAGGTAAGGTCATAATATTCAGGTTTATAAAGTGCGGTTGACAACTATCTCTAAATCTTAATTTACAAATAGCTGGAACACATTTCTTTTGAGCTCTGAAGACAGTGTATTCCCTGATGTGGAACCATAGCAATCCAGCCAAACTATGAGAGATATGAAAATAGCAACTTCGGAAAACTTTTTAAGCGTAATGAGCATTTTTCTGTTGACGTACAAATATGAAGGTCTGGTACACCTGATGTAGAACCCTAGCAGCCACGCTAAACCATAAAAAATACGAAATTAGCACCTTGTGATAAATTGTTTAGCGTGATAAGTATTTTTAATTGACGTATAAAAATTGAAGGTCTGGTACACCTAATGTAGAACCCAGCAGCTCTTCTAAGGTAGGTCTATCAGATACGAATATACACAACATTTAATAATTCTAAGGCGGGTCCGCTTGTGATTTATAAAAGTTCAGACAGTGGTTGTGGATTCCGGGAGAGGTGCGCCTCTCATCTTCATCATCTTCAGCTTTAACATCAGGTTAAAGGCTTTAGAAGCGCTCGTGGCGGCGCTTGACAGACTGATCGTATTCAATCACGTTTGTTAAATAAGGCTCGGTCCGGTCAGGTCTCGGATGGGTGACTGTAAAGTGGTATTAAAACCGAGCGCTTCCGTGTTTCGGAGTGCATGTCAAACCGTTGGTCTTGAATGTTGTCATCTGATAACAGTCGTTAAGCCAAGAGGCCTTATAGGTGGCTTGATAAACTCTGACACCAGAATAAATAAAACTTTCTTGAAACATTTCATTTCTAAGAAAGTACCTATGCCCCAAAACTTTCGGCAACTATACAAAAAAACAAGTTTTAGAAAAATAATTACTGTCACAATAAATTCGTTTCATTGAGTTTCAGGACTCGTCATTAAAAAAATATTGAATTTAACTTATAATATTAACGTATAAAATTAATAAAAAACTAAAAACCGACTTCAAAAAGTAAAAAACCGGACAAATGCGAGTCGGATTCGCCCACCGAGGGTTACGCACAAACCTATACTATATAATATTATAAAGCTGAAGAGTTTATTTGTTTGAACGCGCTAATCTCAGGAACTACTGGACCGATATAGAAAATTCTTAGACCATTGGAAAGCTACATTTCTCCCGAGTGACATATATATTGTATCCCGATATTCCCACGGGAACGGGCACCATTCACTCCCTGGATGGCCATTAACAGATCACAGCTCGCTCAATCCTTGGCAGGGAACCAAGGCTCCAAAGTTTACCTCGTTTCTATGAAAATCGATAATTAGTGTTGTTAATTATGTGCGCACCACTGTACCTATACTAATTTTATAAAGAGGAAAGCTTTGATCGTTTGTTGGTTTGTTTGCAACGACTCAAAAACTACCGGACGGATTTGAATGAAATTTGGGACACATAATATAGTACATAGCCTGGTTTTAAACATAGAATACTTTTATCCCGATATTCCCACGGGAATCACGTGGGTGAAACCGCGAGCGGCTGCTAGTTATCTATTAACTCCACAATTGGAAGAGTTTGCGTGTCAGGGTTGGTTAACTATCGAAGACTTAAAACTTTTGATGTATTCCGACCAGATTTCGACCTATGTTACTTAAAACTTGTTTAGTTCCGTAGACGGTAGATGCTCTTAAAGGTCACACCTTGAACTTAAGAACTCTATTAATAAATAACAAGATAGAAAACGCTAAAGACTAGACAGTAATGACATTTTTTTTGCGAAAATATGTCATGAACTGATGACAAAGCTCCTACGTTATTTTAGGTACATAAGAATAAATTAATATAAGAATAATAGTTAAAATTATTTATGGGCTTACGACTCACTTACTACTTGCTCTTGATCTCAATCTGGCCGAAGGTCGTAGATGAGGTCTAAGATGGAGCGAATTCGCCCAGAAGAAGCCTGTTCACTTGCACTTATGAAGAGGTTTGGCGTTCCACTCCTTGACTGTTCGCATGATAAAGAGAACTTAAAGCTCTCTGCGCGTAAGTTTGGTATGACAACCAAGTATGGATGGTAGTCAGCAGTACGTCTGGTATCCCGATGTAAAAAAGGAGAAGGCGGAATGAGGTTATGCAGCTCAGATGCACACTCCCCAAAGTTAAGTCTGTAGAAAACCGACAGACAAGCGACCTAAATTTTATCAGAAGGAAAAGAAAGAAAGAAAGAAACAACATTTATTGACACACACATAGAATAATATTTTTTTTAAAAAACCTAAAATTAAACTTAGAATAAAAACTTTTGGAATATCATGAGGGGCCAATAAATACCCTGGCTCAGCATTTTGCTTCTGTGTCATTCTCAGATGGGCAGAATGAACACAGAAGCGCTGTTATTCTGCCAGGATCAATTAGACGTTTATACATAATATAACAGTAACAATAAATTATCAAATAACATATTGACACAACCTTAAATAATTTACATATATAAAATTAAATGAAAGAAAACAGCGTTTTCCATTTCTTTGCCATTCTCAAAGTACGGAAACGGAACGTTTGAAAAAAAATGAAAACATTTGATTGACAAGTAAATACGCGTAAAATTTGTACTTAAAGACGGATCCTCTGAAGAGAAGCAGCATTGCCGCTACGGGAAATACGCAAAGAAGTGACGGATCTCATCTCATTTACGCATGCTCGCACACACACGCGCACACACTTAAAGCGTTTGTTAATAGTCTTAAAATATTCTTGTGTGTACCTCTAACAATGCAACTCCAAAAGTCTTTATTCTTTAAACTCAATTGTTATGTACGATGTGGAAGAGCGAGGTCTCTTGGCACAAGTATAATAAAACTTAAAAGGAGATCTCAGTGTAATGTTTTGTAAAAATTTGATGTTACTGAATAAATATTTCTTATTTTTATTTTATTTATCTCAGTCTGCCGACTTGTATCGCCAAACCCGTCTTATACCATTAGGGCCCTTATCGAGTGGAGAGTAGACGGATACAGACCACCACACAGTGATCGGATGATACCAAAGGGACTGATACCGATATATAATGTATGTCTGGATCATTTGTCAGCAGACGGTCTAGGTAGTTCGGGGTATGTGTGTCTATATCTGGCGCCCGCGTAGCGCAGTTAACAAGCTGAAATAGGTCGTGCGAAAAAGCTAGTCTTCGCGCCTCACTCCTAGCATGGTCGCTCACTCGGTATGGGAACAGCCATTCCTTGTGATGGTCATTAAAGTCCCCCAGAATGACCAACTGGGCCGAGGGATAATAAGCCAGAGCTAGATCAGCCGACTGACTAAGATGGTCAATGAGCAGAGCAGAGGACCCTATTTGTCAGCAATGTAGAGAAAAAGAAGAACCAAGCTATCACCTTATGGCAGAATGCCCGATGTACGCATCGCTGCGCTGGGAGCTCTTTGAAGTAGACAAGCTGAAAGAAGAGGATCTAAAGAAGCTTACGATAAGCCAACTTAATAGGTATTGTAAGCGGACAGGTAGGTTCGAGGTCCCGACCCCGGTGGGGTAAATGATAACTCGCTTCCCCTCTGTCTTCAGGGGACTTTGGGAAACTGGGCGAAATGGTTCCGATTATGGTGACTGATCGCTCGTCCGGTCTCAGGGGTAGGTCCGCCCGTAGGTCTTGAGACGCTTGAAACAAATGTCATCACGGACGTACACACAAACTCCGGCATTGGGTATGAACTGATACTCCAGAGTATACCCGGGGTAGCTGAGGTATGCCGCGTCTCCTGGACAGTAGATTTGCATCTTGGTGAGGAACAGCAGTTGAGGTTACTCAGTCTCAAGATTGTGATGGACCGGAACGAGATTAGAGTGAAAGTCTCTGATATTAGTGAGGTGCACTTTCAGTACCATACCTGGCCCTCTCATCCGGTCGGTAAATCAGCAAGGTAGAGCATCCTAGGTCGCGGAGAAGCCTTTCGTGAGTGGCTAACCCGTTAGCTGCGGTCAGCCAGCAACGGCACTGTGTTTCGTGAGGTGCGACAGGCACCTGGTGTGTCAGTAGTCAGCTGTCACAAACAGTCACACAGAAGATGCGACTACCCAGACCCTACTCTCCTATATTGGCTACCCCGGACTGCACGACGGAACATGACCTTAGTCGTTTGGCGATGCGGTTTAGTCCGGAGGGTGGTAATCAGCCACGGCCGAAGCCTTCCACCAGAAGGAACTAGTAGTGTGTAGATTGAAGTCCTTATTAGTGTGCCTCTCAAATTCGATTGAAATCCGTCGATAAAATATCACGTTCCCCTTATTTCCCAAAAAACAAATATTGCAATCGACAAAAAAAACAAGGAACTTGTTGAAAACAGACAAAACGGACTAAAGCATTTTTTAGCCAATCTCGAAACTGAGACGCTTCGTTCGCTCGGTCAATTAAGGATAAAATTTCAATTAAAATTAATTACTTAACCATTCAAAGTTTTTTTAATAAAGGTAAAAATTCACGTTACTTTTATAAATAAATTAATTGCCACAGGGCAGATTTTTTTTTAGGTAAACTTTAGTTGTAAAAGAACGATTGAAACCACCTCGGTAAAATTACGTCCGGCACATTGAATAAATTTTACTCAGCGTTACAGCAAATAGCTTTGACTACGGGAATGAATTCCACACGTACGAAAGCCAAATCAAGTTTATATGAATATTAGTAATTTTTTTTTTTATGATTTTGTAATATTTGCATTTTTCAATGCTACTTGTGGCCGAGTTAACTTTTTCCAATATTTTTCTATTTAAAATTTACTGTCTTTACTGTTATGTGCCGCCTTCTCTATGGTCTAGTGGTACAACCACCGGTATCAGTCCCAGGGGTCCTGGGTTCGATTTCGTTTGGTTGGTAGTAGAACTTGTTGTAAGTCCGCCTGGCTAGCTACCACCATCTTATCTAAGTCGGACGTTATAACAATAATGTTTTTAGTATTGTTGTGTTCCGGCAGTTAGGGATAAGATAGCCACTTCCTCAGTGATTGAGGATTCCGGGAGGGGCTCGCTTCCATCTTCAGCCTTATCAATACTAACATCAGGTATGGTGAAGGCAAGAGTCTCCCCGTCGTTAATAAAAAAACGGTAAACATTTTGGAAGTTTTTTTGTAATCGATATTTATAAAGTACGATAATTTTTATCAATTATATTAATCTAATTATTCACGTTGCCTGCTAGTGATATAATAATCTAATATATTACTAGAGGCCGGGCGCGGTTTCACCCGCGTGATTCCCGTTCCCGTGGGAATTTTGGGATCATTTATAGCCTATGTTACTACTTGGGGTCTAAGGATTCTCTATACCAAATTTTGTCAAATCGGTCCAGTAGTTTTTGAGTTTATTCGTTACATACAAAAATACAAATCCTTTATAATATTATAGTATAAGTATATAGTATAGATGATTGACACTGATAGCAGTATATGCAACTAGCTTCTGCACGTGGTTTCATCCCGTTGCTGTGGGAATATCGGGATAAAAGCTTATGTACTTACTCTCCGCCCTTTCAACCAACTCTATGCCAAAATTCGAGTAGATTAGTTGGTTAGTTAGGGCGTCTAAAAAGGACAAACAAACACACTTTCGCATTTATAATATTACTAGCTGTTGCCCGCGACTTCGTCCGCGTCAATTTCTGTTATTATGATCGCGATTAAGAAGTTTTTAAAAGAATATATTTTAAAGTACTTCCACGTAAATAATATTTTTAGTTTTATTTTCTTGTGACAGAAGAACGTACTGATTTTCTCCGCAACCCGATCTTGACAATGCTACATATAGTTGGCCGTGTGAAAAGCAGTCTTGACGTAAATCGTTTGCACCTGTGATGTATTAATTGTTACGGCAAAAGATAAATTAATTCTTTTAAAATTAAAAGGTAAATCATTTGGAATCATTGGGATCCGAGGTATAAGCACTGTTTGACCAACTGCTGGACCAGTCAAAACTATTGCAACGATCACGTTATTGCGAAGACATTTGACTTGGTCGGGTCCCATTACATAAATTCGGTGGTTTATGATTTCTAGGTAAAATTATGGAGCACCTATTTTTTACTTGAGGGAATGTGGTGGAAGGCCACTCGGGTTTAAATAATTAAGAAACACTTGTGGGTAATGAACCGCATCTTCTTGATCCATTACATTATCAATTGATGTGTAGGTAACTATATCTCTTGGAAGTTTAGTTAAAATTAGGTCGTTAATGTCGTCAACGCTATTGTTTCTCGCCGCCAATATTGCCCTTTGACACATCCATTGATAATCTTTATATTCTGTTTCGACGATATCAGGGTAAACTTTCGAAATTAAATCCTCAATGCTAGTCACTCTTTCTCTCCTATTAAAATTAACTTTGAAGGAAAATTTGTACTACCTCCCCCGGATTGTGCTCTCATATTCGTAGATAGTTTTAAGGTATGAACAAACTTCCATAAAGGGGAACTTTTAAGGCGGTACCCCAACCGAAAGTGGCGCCGCGTTGAATTTTATTTAATATCGTAATTCTAATTCACAATTTTAATAAAACTAAACGTGGAATTTTTAGAGCCCATTGCTTTGTATTTTTAGAAGGTATCGCTACATCTCGTCATAGTCATTCGTAGAAGTAGATAGCAAATGTGTCAAAAACGGCCACTTTTAGCAGTTTTGCTATCTACATCTAGCAGTGACTACGAGGGAATGTAATGATACCTTTTAAAAATACAAAACAATGGGCTCTAAAAATTCCACGTTTAGTTTTATTAAAATTGTGAATTAGAATTACGATATTAAATAAAATTCAACGCGGCGCCACTTTCGGTTGGGGTACCGCCTTAAGGCAAGACTTTTCAATGTCTGCTCAGTTCCCCTTGCTATTACCGGTAAAGTTTGTCGAAAATCCCCAGCAAACAAAACAGTAATCCCACCCATAATTTTATCACAGTTTCTAATATCTCTAAGAGTCCTATCTAGAGCCTCTACATGAGCTCTATGGATCATGGTACATTCCTCCCAGATTATTAAAGTGACGTCTTGCAAAACTTTTCCCAAAGGGCCATTTTTACGAATAGAGCACACGCTATCTTTCTGTAAAGAAATAGTTAGAGGCAGCTTAAAAGTGGAATCTGATGTGCGTCCACCTGCTAACAAAGTTGCAGCGATTCCTGACGACGCTACTGCCAAAGCTAGTTTTGAATTTTGTTGCGGAGTTATTTTAAAATTGTAGTATCTTCTAAGATGTTAATTGAAATTAAGTCATGTCAAAGACAATTTCGTTCACAATTAAATACTCTAAATCTACGACACATTTATTGAATATGGATTAATAATAATGTTATGTTGATAATACTCTTTGGCAAATAATTGGCAATAATGCATTAATTTCGACCAAATTTGATTACCATTAAAAAGGTTATAATGAGTCAATCTTAATAGATAGATATATACTGTCGCGGACATTTTTTTAGATTATTTAAAGAGTAATAAATCTTTCATACATATTTTTGGGTAACTTGAACCGTTTACGCAGCGCAAGCAACGGAAGCCCTCAAATATGGATAATTTTCCCTGTTTTTGCAACATTTTTCACTCATATGTCTAGAGTATTAGTATTTATTCTGAAAAGATTTCAGTTATTTTATGATTTTGTAATTTTTGCATTTTTCAATGCAATTTTTATACTATGGTAAATTTTAAATAGAAAAATATTGGAAAAAATTAACTCGGTTTCTGATAGGTATTTCACCTACCTACCACCTACCTTCTTGCCGGTTCTTCTCGTTACAAGGTCACCCGCCGTAGGGTTTGTGAACCGATGGCAAAGCTTCTTTGACGTTCATAAGTGCTTGTAAGAGCCTAGACTGAATAAATGATATTGACTTTGACTTTGACTTGACTAATTTGCCCGACGTTTCAGCCAAGTTACATCGGCCGTGGTCACGGGCTGACACGGACAGTCAGCCCGTGGCGTTTCTACGCGTTTAATACCCGTTTTAATTTTCAATATTTATACTTGGTATTCATTGAAATGACATTACATGTATGATCACAAATTATATAGTAATGCACAAGTATGCATGATGGATAAAATTGTAAACAGAAAACTGTCATTGCGATATTTAATAATAAACTACAGATTTTAATTAATTTGAAACAGAGATTTTTAACCTGTGGGAAGCAGCGGGGGCTGTTACTATTTAGGGAGTTTGCAATGTTGGCCGTTCGGGAGTAATCAAATAAAAGATCTGACTGCGATTAATAAGACATTTATTATGGCTTGCGCCGTTTATATACTAGGGAGAGATGAGTGTGTGTAAGTAAATAAGTATTAGCAGGTACACACACTACAAGTTAAAGGTAAATTTTCTAATGGATAGTGATATCATGATGTTTTGCGGTAAGTTTTTTAATTGTCACCTGTAGCACCCATAACACACTACAAAATATAAATAAATGGTTAAAAGACCATAATTTAAAAATGAATATATCAAAAACAAAATTAATGCAGTTTAAACCCAGACAAAAACAACCAATAGATTCTTATATTTCATATAATAATAATAATATACACTTTGAAAACTCATGCACCTTATTAGGAATACACCTATATACGAATATTGATTGGAAAACACATGTAGAAAAAATTGCCACGAAACTCTCGAAATTTATTGAATTGAATTTTTTGATTGTACTTAAAATGTTTATGTTTAAGAATACATACTTTTAAAATATTTAAATTGCCATAACCTTGCAGGGTCATGTTTATGGGCATTTTTTTATGTATTTACCATCTGTAATAACCAATATGTTGCAATAAATGTTATGACTATGACTATGACCACGATAAGTTCGTAACGTTTTAGCGATAATATCGTTTGGCATTTATACACTGATTATGAATCGTAACTTTAAATTCATATTGTGAGTAATACTTGGGTTTTGATTAACTGAAATCTATTGTAAATTTTAAATAGAAAAATATTGGAAAAAATTAACTCGGCCACAAGTGACCTTTGGAAATCCGGTCCAATGCTCTTCAAAGAGCATTGGAGTTTTCTGTTTACAATTTTATCCATCATGCATACTTGTGCATTACTATATAATTTGTGATCATACATGTAATGTCATTTCAATGAATACCAAGTATAAATATTGAAAATTAAAACGGGTATTAAACGCGTAGAAACGCCACGGGCTGACTGTCCGTGTCAGCCCGTGACCACGGCCGATGTAACTTGGCTGAAACGTCGGGCAAATTAGTCAAGTCAAAGTCAAAGTCAATATCATTTATTCAGTCTAGGCTCTTACAAGCACTTATGAACGTCAAAGAAGCTTTGCCATCGGTTCACAAACCCTACGGCGGGTGACCTTGTAACGAGAAGAACCGGCAAGAAGGTAGGTGGTAGGTAGGTGAAATACCTATCAGAAAGAAAGAAAGAAAGAAAGAAAGAAAGAAAGAAAGATACACATTTATTGACACACACACACACATACGATACCGACAATAAAAATAGAAAGGATAGAAATAAAGTATAATAAACACAACAAAATATAACTAGGAAGAATTGTGTGGGGTCAATAAAACCCTATCTCAGCGTTTTTGCCTCTATCACGTTTCTACGCGTTAAATACCCATTTTAATTTTCAATATTTCAATAAAATACCAAGTATGCTCTTTGTACCAAGTAGATTCAACCATGGAATTATTAAGTACTAGTACGTAGTACCTATTAATTCCATGGAATCAACGCTTTTTTTTACAATTATGATCTTTTTAAAAAGAAGATCATAGTGTAAAAAGAGTATAAATATAAAAGATTAATTATGATCAGTAAAGTCAGAATATTGTCATGGGAATTTCTTTGGTTTCAGATGATTAATTGAATTGGATTTATTTACACAATTTGTAATTAAATGTGAAAATAGCTTTGAGTGCAAAAAAAACACTCCAGAAAAAAACAATACCTACGTGGATTTATAAAGTGCGATAATAAGACAGTATTATTTTTCTATCAGCCGACACATAAATTGTCAAAAAGACGTTCCGAGTAGCTCCGAAAAAGTTGAGCGGTACTGTTGTTTGTATTACATTGAATTAACGATTAAGTTTGTTAGAAAAAATCAAAAAGTATAGATTTGTTATTAATTGGTTGGGACCATAATGATTCAATTACAAGTGACCTATAGAGCCGCCGTTTTTTTATATTATCCCCGGTTGTAGGCCCCACACGGTATAGTCAAAGCCTTCGCCAATACAAAATAAACAAATATTTCTTACAATCACACCAATTATAGCCTCAAAGTAAGCACTGTAAGGCTTGTGTTATGGGATACTTGGGTAACGGATATAAATACATATAATTAAACATTTAAAAGTATTTATGTGTAGAAATATAATTATATGAACGTCCATGACTCAGGTACAAATGCTGGTATTCATCATAAAGTGATTGTACCTTTTTTAAAAGAACGCAAGTTTCATTTGGCCTCTTTCGTACTTTCAAAAAGATAAGTTTTCCAATTTATCTCAATTTGTCGACATAAAGCCGATACGAAAGAACGGCCTTTTTAAAACCAGCTAATTGGAATGTATGAGTATCAGTTATTTTTTTATTAATGATGGAGATACACTTAGCCTTCATCATACCTGATGTTAAATATTGATAAGGCTGAAGATGGAAGCGAGCCTCTCCCGGAATCCTCAGCCACTGAGGAACTGGCTATCTTATCTCGGACTGCCGGAACACAACAATGCTGAAAACATTGTTGTTATGGCGTCAGGCTTAGATAAGATGGTGGTAGCTAACCAGGCGGGCTTACAACAAGTCCTACCACCAACCAAACCGAATACAATATGTACCCCCGCTGAGAATCGAACCCGGGACTCCTGGGTCTGATACCGGTGGTTGTACCACTAGACCACAGAGGCGGTTAAAATTAATCTATCAATTTATCTCTGTCAAGGACGGACCCACTGATAGTATTTTATACTGTGTAGTTTTTAATACCTATGCTATGCTCTTGACTCTTTGCTGTTTTCTTCTTTTCGGACCTTGTTCATTAGCTATTGTTTTAACTTGTCTTTCCTTCTGCCTGTAAATATTACTTTTCCTAATATACGATCCTTTTTCCTTTCCAACCCGCCGTTTCTTTTGCTGTCCTCGACAATCTCAATTCGGTTGGTATGTTTATTTTTTATTTTTTCATTACGTGTGTACACTGATTACGCGAATATTTCTGATCCGATTTACATTAATTGGTTCTTTTTTGTTTGATGCGGAATAGTTGCCATTTTCCATAAAAAATTGATTGAGTTTGGTCCAGTAGTTTTTATTTTATGAGCATTTTTGTTAACTTGGACAACGTAATTTATAATGTACTCACGACAAGTATTTTGTTTATAATGTACATGAAACCTAATATAATCTAGAAAACTCCTGGTGTAGTTTCAAAACAACTTATTACATACACTTAATGTAAAAAATAGAAAACTGCGTTAAAAAACTTCAAAAGCTAAAAAGCAAAAAATTACCCTTTTGGAGCCATTCTACTTTAAAAGCTATTCTTCTTTTTAGTTTTTCTTGCCTTATTTTTGCATTTTAACCGACTTCAAAAAATGGGGAGATTCTCAATTCGTCGGAATCTTTTTTTTAGTTTTTGATGTCAGTTTTTTCTCTATCTAGTTTCTCTTCCATTCAGTCGTCTGAGGGACACGTTTTTATAGAGCAATCATGCTGGGTTCTCGGGGTGAGAGGGAGTGCTAGCGAGACCGAGCTGCCATATTTTTAACCGACTTCAAAAAAAAGAAGGAGGTTATAAATTAGTCGAGTATATATAATTGTACCACTAGCTATAATTTATTATAACAATGTATGTACATGTTATGCTGTTGGTGTACCTAAATACATAAATAAATAATATATTTCTTTATGTATATTAGCCGATTTCTCGTAGACGGCTGAACCGATTCCAATGGTTCAAACGCTCTAATATCTGATTTGTTCACAACTTGGTCCCATTTTTTGAATTTTTGAAATCGTTTCAGTATTTTATAGGAAATCTTGAAAATTCTATTGTAGTTGTGTACTAATATTCCGCAAGATGGCGCTGCTAGATACTTAACTGCGCCAACAAGTTCATTTTGATTTGCAGTAAGCTAGATGGCGCTGTACTCGACTTTTGAAATTGTGAAATTAAAAAAAATATGTAAAATAAAAATAAAACCGACTTCAAAAAATAAAAAATAACCCTTTTAGAGTCCGTGCCAGCGACGATAAGATAAATAAAAGTAATAGAAGTGCAATGTAGAATACCTTAGCTGGCACCGACTTCAATCAAATGTCTAATTTTTTACTTTTTGAGGTCGGTATATTATATTATAACGCTCGTTAGGGACAATGACTATGTACGGTCAAATACTAATAAGTATTGTCAATAGCGGCATCACGCGAGGTTTCAAGGGCGTTGTCCCACTGTGAGTTCCATAGATTCGCTGTACTAATCCTACTATAGTATAAATGCAAAAGATTGTGAGGATGTCTGGATGTTTATTTATTTATTTATTTTCATTTATTTAAGGACAACCAACATAACAAACGATATTCACATTTACAATAATGCACATTCTATAAGCATTTCAAATCGTTGTCATACTTAAAGGCTGCCACAACATGCGCCAATTTTTACTATTAGAAAGCAGACAACTTAATTTAAACACTTTCCTATTTAAAAATTATCAAAAAGAAAAAAATAATAATTATACAAGAGATGCGTTCATACCTACGATTCCTACGCAACGACCTACGCTTTCGGCACTATTATATCTAACAACAATGATTTAAACTTGCGTGGTGAAAAGGACATGTCAATATTAACTGGGGCTGTTATAGACGAGCGTGACAAGCGACTATATTGTGATTGTATTCTGTTAATAGCAGAAAAATGACCAAGCTTGGTCTTTGAGCTTCTCGCTTTGTAACGATGCCATTTCGTTCTAGCCTTATGGATGGATGAAACCTCTATAATGGCTAGAAACTCCGTAGTCTCACTCTATGGTAATCAAATTATATTTTTATCTGTTCTGTCTAAATTCAAAATTTCTCCGTTCCACGTTTCCTTTTCGGCTCATTTTGACGTAATCTTCCAGAAACCAGCTACCTAAACGGTACTGTTTTAAAGTTGTAAATAATTTATTACTGTAAATACATCAGGAACCCGATACACGGGGTAAGCACACCTACTTTTTTACTCGTTATTTAGATTCAGTATTTATAATTTTCTATATCTTTGTATTTTATATTGTTTCAGTTCCTTATTACCATTAATTAATAAAACAAGTCTCCTGGAACGATTCTTTTATTTCGTTTCCAATTCTAAAAACGAGTGCGGCGGTTCCGACGTTCCGGCGACTCTAGTGCTGCCGGACTAGGAGCCCCGTCACACTGGCTCTCCGGTAGAATCGAAGAATACTGTACACTTCTCTGCAGCTCGGACTTCGGAGTGAGGACTACCATATTTTTTTTATTTCCTGCAAAATTAATGTTTTTTTATTTGTGTTTTGTGTTTTTCTATACTAAGTCTTTTAAATTCTAAAATATTACCCGGCACATTTTGCCTGTTTCGACCCCAAAACCTTTCGGCCCAGTTAACATTTTTACTTGCGTTTACTTTTAATTATTGTATTGTTTTCAACCATTCTCATTTCAACACACTATACACTATCCAAATATTTACTTATTTATAACAAATATCTACACTACACACACTTTACACACACCAAACAGACAGATACACGATCGACGCTACTATGGCTGGTTACAAATGTAATCGGTTCCCGATGCCATAGTAGCGGAGGCATTTCAAACACACACTTATAACTTACACACCCTTGGCTTTGGAGAGTATCTTTTGCCAAGATCCACTACACAATTTTTTCATATTTATCATCAAATTGTTATTTAATTCTTTTATTGGTTTATTATAAGTCGTAATATTTATTTGCACGTTTATGTCAATTGACATTGTCGGACGTTGTCATATTATTTTATTTTCAAATCGAACATTTTTTCGATTTTACGAAACACGGAAAAGGTTTTATACCTTATTTTTATAACAGTGATTAAATACTTTTTAATTACATTTTCCCTACTACAATACCAAATATAAATATGGATATTTCACAATTAAATAAACCTGAAATTATTTACGAACTTAAATTACGTAATGCGGATTTTCAACCGACTCAAACTGCCATAGAATTACGTGAACTTTTGACTACTATTTTATCGGAACCAAATTTATACCCACCATCTTCATCAAGCCCGTATACTTTTATTTTAGATACGGAGGAAGTAACAAAATGTTTAGATATAATTGATGTAACCATATCTTCCTATCCTAATAGGAAAGCGAAAATATTACCTTATATTACCCACGTTCGTAATAGATTGTCTATAATAGAAATTGACACCGAAAATTCACCCCAGGACATTCAAGTTTATAAATCTCTTTGGGATCGACTTAAAACACTTGAACAACATTACCGATCTCTCGAACCATCTCCATCAACAACTACCTATCATTCAACTGAATCTTTTCAAGAAAATGTTATTCCTAATTCATATTTTGATACTTTAACTCAAACTTTATCAAATATTGCAAATACTCGACCAAACACTGAGATTAAAAAATTCTCCTTCTCTGGCGAAGGTTGTCCTAGACAGTTTATCTTAAAAGTGGAAGAATTTGCTACTGCAAGGAATATTAGCCCTAGTACCTTATTTGCCCACATTTACGATATACTTTCGGGAATAGCTTTGGATTGGTTTAGAGCCAACAAAGATTTTTTAAGGGATTGGGAAACTTTTAAAACCTCCTTCTATAAATATTTTGAGATTACGGATTATGATTACAAGCTCACAAAATTTATAGATTCACGTAAACAGAAACATAACGAAAGAGTTATTATTTATTTTGCCACAATGGAATCTTTATTCCATAAACTTCATGAACCATTGACAGAGAAACAGAAAATTGAAATTTTAAGACGGAATTTGAGACCAGAGTTCGGTCACAGATTAGTACCTAATGATTTATCTTCAGTAAATACATTACTTGAATCTTGTAAATGGTTTGAAAACTGTTTAGAAGTTTCAAATTCAAACTCTAATGATTTTTCCAATATTTTACCTACCTCATCGAAACAAAAATTGTTTCCAATGTCTCACAGCTTTGATAATAGTACGCATTCACGTACCTACACGCCATCAACACCTATTCATGCAGTTTCTACTACTCAACAGCGGAAAATATTTTCTTGTCCTCGTTGCCGAACAGATGACCACAACTTGATAGATTGCACTAGTACCAATAAAGTTTGTTTTCGTTGCGGAAAACAAAACGTTATTTTTACTAATTGTCCGAAATGTAATATTTCTCCAAAACTAATAAGTGAGAATCGTAGTAAGTCGAATTTCGACAAGTCAGATTGGGACAACTGGCTAAATACTATTAAAATATTTTTTAAATCTTATAAAATTACTACACTTCTCTTAACAAATAATACTGATACCGAACGTCCCTACATTAATATTAACGTCAACGGTTTATCATTATCCGGTTTATTGGATAGTGGTAGTGCAATCACTATTTTAGGCAATAACTCACATAAATTATTGCTTGAACATGGTTTTGACATTAAACACAATAACATCATACACGGTACGGTTGCAAATGGTCAACCCATACGTTCCATTGGTTATATTAACTTACCTACTATATATAATAATCAGTTCTTTAATATTACAGCGCACATTATACCTAGCATCTCTGAATCATTTATACTTGGCATTGATTTTTGGAAAGCTTTTAACTTAGTTCCCCAGATTCTTTCCAAAATTACTCTCCATAAATCTTCAAACGCTCCAACTTTCTTAATCAATACTACTGATAATAAATTGAGTAATTATAACAATCTTTCTGAAACTCAGCGCGCTATAGCTGATACTATCATTCATAATTTTAAGAACATTTCTACTGAAACTTTACCACTTGGTAAGACACATTTAGCTGAACATCACATTGACACCGGGGACCATCCTCCTTTACGTCAACGATGCTATCGTTTATCACCTGAGAAACAAAAAGCTCTTCGCGAAGAAGTAGACAAAATGCTAGAACTAGATGTGATTGAACCTTGTGAAAGCCCTTGGCTTAACCCTGTTATTATTACCCCTAAAAAAGATGGTACTTGGCGTTTCTGTGTAGACAGTCGTAAACTAAACTATGTTACCAGAAAAGACGCATATAAATTACCTTTTATTGCCGACATTTTAGATAATCTTAAAGATGCTAAATACCTGTCATCTATTGACATTGCAAAAGCTTTTTGGGAGATTCCCCTTCGTGTTGAAGACCGTCCCAAAACTTCGTTTCACGTCCCTAGTCGCGGAACATATCAATTTAAGGTTATGCCTTTTGGTCTCACTAATGCACCCGCAACTCAACAAAGGTTTATAGATAATCTCCTTTATAACGTTGACAGCTCCGTATTCTGTTATTTAGATGACATAATTATTGTCAGCAAAACATTTGACGATCATATTACCCTACTAAATAAAGTTTACAATAAATTAAAATCGGCTAACATCACTATCAACTTTCCGAAATGCGCTTTCTTTCGAAGCGAACTTAAATACTTAGGCTATATAATTAACGAAAAAGGCTTACATACCGACCCTGACAAAATCAAGGCAATTCTAGAAATACAACCGCCTAAATCTGCTAAAGAAGTCAAAAAATTTCTTGGTACAGCGAGCTGGTACCGTCGTTTTATACCAAATCTCAGCACTTTGGCAGCTCCTCTCACAAAATTAACTTCAACCAGCAAAAAAGCACCTCCTTTTAAATGGACTTCTGCAGCAAATGATGCATTCAATTTAATAAAACAAGCTTTAGTTTCTACTCCAATTTTAACTTGTCCTGTCTTTACAAAACCTTTTGCTGTTCACTGTGATGCGTCAGCATACGGGTTGGGAGCAATGCTTACACAGGAATTTGAGGGCATAGAAAAACCTATTGCTTACATGAGTAAATCCCTTACTCAACCTCAAAGGAATTACTCGATTACCGAACGGGAATTATTAAGTGTCATAACTGCTCTAGAACATTGGCGTTGTTATTTAGACAATGGCCAGAAATTTACTATCTATACAGACCATTCTGCCCTCCAATGGTTCTTACATCTCGATAATCCCACAGGTCGACTAGCCAGATGGAGTATTCGTTTATCCATGTTCAATTTTGATATGAAACATAAAAAAGGTAAAGAACATTTAGTACCAGATACCCTATCCCGTATTAAATCCATTAACGCCATTAATATTAATATGTCTAATTCCAATGATGATTGGTATAATACAATCTTATCTAAATGTAAATCGAATCCATCTTCAACCCCTGATTATTCTATTAAAAACAATAATTTATATAAGTATACACGATCTAACACTCCATATCATTCTGAGTTTTCTTGGAAATTAGTTGTTCCTTTGGAACTACGTGATTCCATTATTGCCGAAAACCATTCTACACCTACAACGGCTCATTTCGGTGTTTTTAAAACATATCACCGCATCAAAAATAGCTACTTTTGGCCTGGCATGTATAAAGACATCGCAACATATATATCCAAATGTGAAACTTGTCTTGCCTACAAACATCAAAATCAACATACAATTGGTTTGATGGGTAAACCAAAACATTGTTCACGTCCTTTTCAATGTTTATCAATTGATTTAATTGGACCATTACCATTATCTCGCAAACTTAACAGTTTTAAGCTAGTAGCAACTTGTTGTTTTTCTAAATATTGTCTATTGTATCCTGTTAAACGTGCTACATCTTCAGTCATAAAGCATATTCTGGAAAATCTGGTTTTTATGACATATGGAATTCCTGAAACAATTATTTTGGACAATGGCCCACAAATGATAAGCAATGAACTCACAGACTTATTTAAATTCTACAATATACCTAAAGTACACTACACTCCACGCTATTGCCCACAGGTGAATACAGTAGAACGCTATAATAAAACCATAATTACGGCAATCGCTTCATTTGTCGATGACGATCATAGAACATGGGATATTCATCTTAATAAAATTCAGTTTGCAATTAATTCTGCTGTAAACGAAACAACTCAATTCACTCCATCGTATCTAGTTTTCGGTCGTGAACTTGTCACATGCGGTTCCATTTACAAAACCGACACAACAGAAGATTCCATTTTAGCTCCGAAAGATAAATATTCTGAGAACATTGGTTTACTTAGCCCAATATTTTCAGAGGTTCAAGCTCGTCTCTATAAATGTCACCAAACTAATGCTCATTATTATAATAAGCAACACCAGCAATTAGAATTTAACCAAGGTGATATTATCTGGAAACGAAATTACCCCATTAGTTCAGCTGATAAATATTTTTCGGCAAAATTAGCACCCAAATTTATTAAATGTAAAATATCAAACAAAGTTTCACCGCTTATTTACGATTTATCGGACATGTCCAATAAACCATTAGGTCGTTGGCATGTCAAAGACATAAAACCATTTCCGAAATTAAGGTAATTTATTTATCTCCTTACACATTAGTTTAGCATATTTTCTTTATTTTACTTATTAATTTATTTATTATTACATATTTTCATTATTATTACATACCTACTTAAGCGTGATGCATGTCACATAATCTTATGATTTGTATAATGATGTTCTGTTTTTTATATACACCTCCATTCTTTTGGCTAACCATCAACTACTTTATTAATGCATAATTCTGTACATATAAGATAATTACTTTATAATTTTGTAACATTACTGTCGTATTTTCGACTATCGTAATAAGCTGAATACTTACTAACTTACTTATTATCTTATAGTATTACCTTATTATTCTAGGTACTTACTTTTATTCTCTAACGAGATTTAACATTATTTTCCTGACCATTTATTATGGTTAGTAAACTTGTAAATTTTAAGACACTATACATAAACACTTGTACATGACATTCATCACACACATATACACTGAACATGATCACCAAAAGCCAGCGGGTGGTGACTGGCATATTTAAATAAGCCTGCACTATCTGGGTTGGTTTCATGAGAAATATCTTCTTTTATATAAGATTACTACTTGTCTGTTGCCTTAATTCAAAATTTGTTGAATTAAGACTTTGATAGATATGACGGATGTTAGTATTTATATGGAACCGGAACCAACCTAGTGTAAATTTCTCACTGTAAAAACCATTCACATACTCAAAATTCTATCATGCATATCCATTAAATAAGTTAACATTTTATTACTTATATTGTATTTTTTATAAAAGAGACTTGTTTGTTACTACCTATTTATTTTCCAAATTAAGTTAAGTGCAGAAACGACATCGTACATTGCCATATTGTTTTTCTTTTACAAAAAAATCCTTAAAGATTTTTTTGCGCCGGCCGCCCCGGTATTGTAACGATGCCATTTCGTTCTAGCCTTATGGATGGATGAAACCTCTATAATGGCTAGAAACTCCGTAGTCTCACTCTATGGTAATCAAATTATATTTTTATCTGTTCTGTCTAAATTCAAAATTTCTCCGTTCCACGTTTCCTTTTCGGCTCATTTTGACGTAATCTTCCAGAAACCAGCTACCTAAACGGTACTGTTTTAAAGTTGTAAATAATTTATTACTGTAAATACATCAGGAACCCGATACACGGGGTAAGCACACCTACTTTTTTACTCGTTATTTAGATTCAGTATTTATAATTTTCTATATCTTTGTATTTTATATTGTTTCAGTTCCTTATTACCATTAATTAATAAAACAAGTCTCCTGGAACGATTCTTTTATTTCGTTTCCAATTCTAAAAACGAGTGCGGCGGTTCCGACGTTCCGGCGACTCTAGTGCTGCCGGACTAGGAGCCCCGTCACAGCTTTAAATTACCATTTATAATTTTAGACGAGCCAGTTTATATGGTACATTGAAATTTACTCGCTGCAATAAATCCGAACTATCTAGATGACCATTAACCAATTTATATAAAAATACGTGATCAAGCATCGGTGTCTTCTGGTGTCTAGGCTGTGAAGTTTAAAATGTTTTAAACGTGAATTATAAGAGGGAAGTTGTTTAGCCATTCCACATTGAAACGATAGGTGCCACAAAAATCTTTTTTGAATTGACTCAAGGCGACTTTATTACTCTTTCACGAAAATACTACTGTACCGATGTGGATGAAATTTGGCACACAGCTAGAAAATAGCCTGGATTAAAACATATTCTAATTTTTATTCCGCTTTTCCTACGGGAACGGGACTCTAGTGGGTGAAACCGCGGGCGGCCGCTAGTATTATAAATGCGGAAGTATATCAGTTTTTGGAAGGACTTTTTTCAAAACGGATTTGGACGTGGAACACGGATAGTTTATCCTGGATTAAAGCATAGGATACTTATGATTCCGATGTACCTACCCACGGAAGCGGGAACCACGCGATCATAAATACTGAGGTTATGTCAGTTTGTTTGTTACTTTCTCACGCAAAAACAGCTGACTGGATTTGAATGAAAAGATAGCCTGGACTAAAAAAACTTAGGTTTCTTTTCAGATATTCCCACAGGAACGGGAACCACGCGGGTGAATTGTATAAATCTAATTACATTATGTACCTATATGATTCCCATGCTATTGTAAATGGCTGTTTGGGCTGATCTATATTTTAATGTCATCTGCAGTGTACTTCAAACAAGCACAGATACTTAATTGTACAAACAAGTGCAAATAAATTATTATGATTGTGATTATACTTTATTCTTTTGTTTTTTTTTCTTATAATTTTGTACTGTGACTTTATCTAATTCCGTGAAAAGCACCTGTTACGGACATCACAACCAACGGCAGGAAAAAATAAAAATAAAAATCATTTTTATTCAATTTGACTTAGTAGCTAAAGCTCTTTTCAATCGTTAATATTGTCCTACGACGTTCAAGACTTATAAAACAACATAAAAAGAAGAGCCGTTGGCGTAGTGGGTCGCACGTTCGGCGAAGTAACTTTCACAATGGTCAGACACGGGATAGGTGTCCATAAATTTAATATCTCATTATTCGGAAGGCACGTTAAACTGATGGCCCCTAACTAAAGTCGTTAATATCCACCAATCGGCATTGTGCCCACGTGGTGGGCCATGGCCCATTCTCCTTATCGAATTATAAGGAAAACCTATGCCCCCAGCCGTGGGATTATTAAGTTGTCAGACGATGGTCATTAAATTTAAAATCATTTATTCAGTCTAGGCTGTTACAAGCACTTATGAGCGTCAAAGAAGCTACGCTATCGGTTCACAAACCCTACGGCTCCGACCTAGTAACGAGAAGAACCGGCAGGAAACTCGTCACAGGCTGTTTTTTTCCCCTTTTTTATTTCATACAGAGTCACTTCTAATAACACATATTATTAATTATACACAGAAAAAATATATATTTTAATCACATAATTGAAACGAATCCTACCGCAGAATGATTACCACCGGCCATATATCGAGATCAGGATAAATCCAAATTGGATTTTAATCAGAACCCTTTGATCAGTCCAATCTATTCATCGTTCTATTTCTGATAATTTGTTTCGTAAATTCTTGCAATAATTTCTCAATCGGGGCTTAAGGTCCAGTTATCACCTATAAATAATCAAGCTGTCGCATGACGGCCCTATTAGGGCCTTCGTACACAAGGATACCCAAATCTCCGATACTCGACGATTTTAGTCTTCAAGCGACTACCGCAACACAGTACAAACTCATAGAGGTATGTACACAGAAACGCGTCGCCGACATTTTGTCTTCGCGTCGCTAACGCCAGTCGCGAGCGACCATCCTGCAGAGATCGTCGATACTAACATCTCGTCGTCGCGATTTTCAAGACTGCGGAGATTATTCGTCGTCATGTGAGCCACAGCGTAACTAAGAAACTAACAGAGGGACTACGCCTTTGAAACCTCGCGCAATGCCGCTTTTGACAAGACTTCTTAGTATTTGACAGAACACTGTCCCCAACGAGATTATTAATATGGCAGATGGAGCTCGCTAGCGCCCCCTTCTAACCCCACGTGATTGATCTGTCAAAACGTGTCCGTCGGATGACTGTATGGAAGAGAAGATAGATAGACTGAGTGTGAGCCGTATGCCTACAGTGGCAGAATAGGCAACCCGCGTTTGCACGGACTGACCGTGCAAACGCGCGGTAACTTATCAATACTTAACATCAGGCATGGCGAAGTCTGCCCACCGTTCCTAAAAAAAACATAAGTTTACAACATTCGTCGCATTATCGGAGTTTTGGATAGCCTTGTGTACGAAGGGGCTTAGAGGTTCAAATTGCCAATTTGAAGGTTGTCCCGAAAACGTTTAGTTGGAATTACTTTAACAAATGTTCCTCTTCGAGTTTCCATCAAATAGGTACCGGAGTAATGAATGAATAATATTAGTTGTCTGATCCTGATGCCATTTGTAACAGATGTATTTCGCTATAGAATGGGTAGCTACCGTAATAAACATTATTATTAAACGATAAGTAACGAAGGTTTCAAACGTTATAGAGGTGTACGTGCATTGTTGTAGAGGTGTACCTCTATTTGTAGAATTCCTTTGTTGATTGAATAAAACAATTAATGTTTTATCTACCACCTTGGAGAAGTGGATAAAACGGTCAATTTTAACTTACTCGAACTTTCAAACCTGGATAATTAGCTGTCATTGTCATGTCAATATAAATAGCAGCCATTTTGTTGGCATATACTCGTGTCAGGATTAAAAACCATTAGTATAAGTATCAATGTATAATTTATCAAACTTCTACTGAAAGAAAGAAAGAAAGAAACACATTTATTGACACACACACACATACGATACAGACAATAAAAATAGAAAGTATAAAAAAAGTATAAAATTAATATACACAACAAAATATAACTAATAGGAAGAATTGTGTGGGGTCAATAAAACCCTATCTCAGCGTTTTGCCTCTGCGTCATTCACAGGTGGGCCGAATGAACACAGAGGCGCTGTTATTCTGACAGGGTTTGTGAGAAAGGAAGATGACAAGAGAAGAATAAATAAGATATATACAGACGACGAGAATACTTAAAATACACAATAATACATAAACTTATAAAACTAAATACTACAATACATATATACTACGATCGATATTTTCGATAGGCAGAACGCTCTCAGCACTTTTGTCACACGATGCAGCAAAAAATATTTGTTTGATTGACAACTGACAGTGACAGATGTTGGACACGTCAGAATTGCCACGACTTAAAAAAATGTGCCACATGGATAGTTTTTTCAATCGAGTTTACAACTTTACAAAACGTAATCAAACACATGCAAGCAATTCGGTTACGTACCGCGGATGGTGCTCATTCCAGAATAACCGCTGGATATTAGAACCCGCCCCACGGTAGCCGGACATGACGGTAGCTGGAATTGTTATATTTCAATTGTAGTTAAATTAAAACTATGGTTCTACGAGGAATATATAAATGAAACCTTAGAAATCTTTTAGTAATTATTCAAGTTTATTAAATAAAAACGACAATTAAAACTGGTTTTTCAATTATAATTATTATTTAAAAGACATAACTTTAAATACTTTAAGTCAGAGGCCTTATAGGCGGATTGATAAACTCTGACACCAGAGGTGGCCACTAATCCTCACTCGATAACAAGAAGAAGAATACCCAACACAGAAATAACAAAATCTTAATCCTTAATTGAGAACAGCATGAATAACTGGGATAAGAGTTATCAAGAATAACACAATATTAAAGTAGAATAACACAGTAAAAGTACTTAGCTTGTTAGACCTCTCTGCTCGACTGACCACACAAGACTCACTCGAAATGTGTGCTCCTATGCTCAGAAGGAGCCAAAATTGGAGGGGGTTCTCCCACCACTCATTACAACCAATCATAATTTTGCCACAGTGGCGCCAAATTATTAAATCAATACTTTTATAAAAATAACATAGATTACTTAACTATTTGTACCAATTATAATGATATAATTATAACCATTATTTATTACTCATTTATCAAGTAAATTACATGTTCAATATCGTCAGTGGAAAGGCAAAATTACTTAAACGCCAATTTGGCCAAAATGAGTTATATATATATTCGGAATCAGCGAATTTTTCTGCGTCTATCTATCTAGGTATCATTCTAATCAGAGCACTTTTGTGGCGCTTCAGTAACCGATAAAAAGGCGGTTTTCTTTGTTTGCTAATTACTGAAGCGACACATTTTTCGGTCTTTTTTTAACGAGTGGCGTTTAAGTCATATTTAATTCCTATAAATTCACAATTGTCTTTCTAAGTGAAATTGACTTTCTCCTTTTTTTTTATCGATGCAGCCTTAGTATTTTTGCTCTTCTTGTGATTAGAGATAATCTAAGATAAGTAATTTTGATTACGTCAATCGGAAAGGGTATGGCGTTTAAGTAATTTTGCTTTACTACTTTCTGACTGCTACTGAGGAACTTTGTAGACTTTAAGAAGATATGGCAAATCATTTTTATCGAGGGAATGGGCGTTTCAGTATTTTAGCCTTACTTTTATGGAGCAAGATTGTGAGCTATCAGCAACTTTGTTTGGGCCAAGCCCCTAAATTTTAAATGGGATTTAATATTTACCCTAAGATCTAATACCCTGATAGGTATGTGCCCATGAAACAGAATGACTTCTCTCTTGTGGACCATGACTTCTAACCCAATAAGACGAAACCTATCAATAACGCTCCCCTCTTGAATCCGTATTGGTTATTGGAAAGGTTTGACCCATTAGTCTCTAGATGCTGTATTAACCTGTCTAATTTAATCTTGAAAAAACCTTAACCAGCTCATTAAGGGGCCTATAGGGTGGTAGGCTGAGGGATCGTCTGGCCATCGACCATCTTTTGTCAAAAGACGAAATTTACCCTGTTTCCAGACCCGCGAAAATAGGCCGCCTTCCAGGAACGTTTTCAGGAGCTCAACATAATAATCGAGGTGATTAAATGCTATGGAGAGAATACGTTCTGGCACGCCGTTAGGACCCCGGGTCCTTCTTTTCCCCCTTAGTCGGTGCATGGCCAGCTCTAATTCCTCGAGCGTATCTTGCGAGTATTCCTCCAATTTATACATCATTCATCGCTGCGGCGGCAGTGAGGAGAGGAACTTTTGGCAGCTCTGATGGAAACGGTAGAAATTATCTCCTCCAGTAGTTCGGGATTGAAAGTACCGGTCGGTGATGCTGATTGGCGTGATTTGCTTTGTTCTAATTCTGTAGGGCCGTCCTGTTTTTTGGCTGTGTTATGAACCTGATACAGCTCTTCCTCTATGTCAAGATCCCTTCTTCTTCTACTATAGCGGTGACGCATATAGGATCTTTTGGCTCTTACACAGGATATTCGCGTAGTGGCCACCTCTGCATTCCACCAATATACCCGTTTCTTGGTGGGGGGATATCTTACTCTTGCCATTGAGGCGTATTATAGCCGACAGACACTTTTCCATCTTCCTGGCCCTTTTTGAGATAGTTTTCAAACAAATATGATTTGACAAACTCGTAGTCAGGACACGGCACTGAAAATGTTTCCACATATTCGATGGCTTTTCATCTTTTTACAAGGTTGGCTAGTGCAGAGGAGGTGAAGTTGATTGTGTGTGATCCACCAATTATCACCTCATCTTCGAAAAGAAGTGCGGTAGATCCCTAGTTAGCTACACTACAATTCTGTATGTTGTGTGAAATGGAACAGGGTGAAAAAACAGCCCTTGACGAGTTACAAGGTCTCCTGCCGTAGGGTTTGTAAACCAATGGCGTAGCTTTCAGACGTTCTTAAGTGCTTGTAAAAACCTAAACTGAATAAAGTATTTGAGTTTGAGTTTACCACTGCCAATCCCATTGCGCAGACCAACCAAGGACTGCTTCTTCCTTGTCGGTGACCACAAGGCCGCATCCTTGGCGTTAACGTCGCCTAGTACTATAACTGGTATTGGGGTCAGACAACCTATGACACCATAAACATTTTCTGCTAAATTTGTAGATCTGATAAATCTTTGTATGGCGAGAAGTATGTTCCTTTCCTACTATATTCAACTCATTCCAAGTGGCAACCACGTATCCCGGTCCCATTTCCTTAACTGTGAGTGGAGAAGAATAGTGTCTGTGGGATGGGATCACTACTGCTCCCTTCTCCTCAGTATCACAAGCCTAGTAGGAACGATTTCATACACAGTAGGGTTCCGCAATTACAATTACCTACGTCGATCAACCACTCCGTCGCCGACTGGATCATGGAGTGGCGCAGTGGTTGAGGTTTTCTTAGAGAAAGTTTATGTGACCTCTGTCCATTAGTGTGTATCCATAACCTCCACAGCTGAGGCGCTGACCGTCCCCTTACGAGAACTGAATTTCCCCTTATTCAGATTTCCTCTATTTGGCGAAGGAATACAATTTCTTCTGCCCATCACATAATTAAGTGTTAATTTTGCATCGGCATATACTCCTCATTTTGATTCAAAGGAGCATTAGGCGGCGTTATGATCTCAATGATTTGTTGCTGTTCTTTTAAATAATGTTCCATTACCCACTTATTTTTATAATGACGTCTGTATTGGTAAAGTAATGTTCCAAGTACCTATATTTCCGACTTTAATCTGTGTACTTCAGTAAAATGGAAGATATCTTTCCAAATCAACCAATTAGTCTTTATTATTTTTATTGTAGATCCAAAGTACTTTTAACATAACGTCATTTAACCCGCAATAGAAGTACGACAAACTTACTTTTAAGTCATTAAAGTAAAGTAACATAAATACTGATCACCTTTTAAGACGTTGTGATAGACGCATGAAAATGGAAGACGTGTCCCGGAAGTGACTCTGGTTTACCAGCTTAGCAGTATACTTATATTATAAGTATTTTTGCCATACTTCAATTTCTTTATTTCTGTGTTATCAGAAATTTTAAACTACATATAAAATTTAACTTGACGACTTTGAGTAAATCTGCCTTGCTCTGAAATGAGGCTGCTTTTACTGAACCGCCAATTATTTCCTAAACTTTCATTCAAAACCTTAGCCATAATACTATTAAAAATAAAAGAAGAAAAAAATTGCCTAAATCAAGTTAGTTTATTAAAATCGGATGATATGGTAAAAAGATATGATTTTTTTTGTGAAAAAATAAACTTTATATGGCTTTTTCTCGAAATGGTGTTTTGGCGTTTCAGTAATTTTGCCTTTCCACTGACGATATTTATGTTACAATATGATCAAGGAATAACAGGAAATAAACGGTTAACTGTTTGTCGTTGACCATAATAGTCGAAACACATCCATTTCAGTATTCTGCCGTTCTTATGATAATGTTTTAAATATTTTAATTAAATACCTAATAACATAGTTATAAAATGAATTTAAAACATATTTTACTTACCAAATAATATTGTCTAGAAAAACAGGAAATAACAAACGATAAAATGACTCTCTTGATCAAATAATCGAATCACTTCTTTAAATGTTGTGATGTTCGAATAATGGTTAAGCAACTTTTATAAGAAAATTAATTATGGATGTGAAAATATAGTGATAAATTGCAATCACGTTATAATGTAAACATTTTGATAGTTTATTTGGACATTTTTAATTAAAACAAAGCTTTATATAATTTGCATCATAATTAGGTTTTATAATTTACGATAACTTTCGTAAATTTCAGCTAAAAATTAAATTATAAACTCATCTTATAAAGAAGAATTTTATCTAATATATAACACGCGCGAAAAGTCCGTCTCCCGAATCATTGCACATGGGAGTGGCGCCTTCAACATTCAAAAATAAGCTCTATGCCTATGGTGATAAGCAAGCCACATTTTACTTTCAGTATAATAGTCCGCGTGCTACTTTCGTAAGTCACACTATGAATATTATTTGCGATTTAGATAACTGTGCGATATAGATAAAAAATCGGCCAAGTGAGAGTCGAACTCGCACATGAAGGGTTCTGTCTCTTACCCGAGGTTGCCTGGAAGAGATTGCTATGTAGCAATAAGGCCGCCTATTTTGTGTTCCTCTTTTTTGTCATTTTCTCTGTATGTGTTTGTTTTTGTATCGTGTGCAATAAAGTTTCTATTATTATTATTATTAAATTTAATACACCTGCCCAAAATGCCACTATAATTTTTCGTCTGCATAAATAACTTTGTTTTTCATAGTGTTTGTATGAATTGAATATATTAACGGTTTTGGAAAATGTGCTATAGCTCTGAAACTGCTTAATATATTTTGTTAAAACTAATTTTCCTTGAAAAATTTTATAAAGGTCTAAAGCATTTTTTATTTTTTATTTTTCACTTCCTTATTTTAAAAGTTAGAGGTTTCTGATGCCATCGGGCAGTCCGTTCCATAGTCGAACTGCATGCACAGAGAAGGAATAGGTAACAAAGTCGGAACAGTGGCGAGGAAATTCTAGGGAAAGGTTAGATGAAGAACGCAGAGTGCAATGTGTGGATGAAGAAAGAAAGGAAAAACACTTTTTGAGATAAGGTGGTGAAGTGGGTAGGAAAAGAATAGTGTAGAGAAGAAGTCGGCGGCCAGGAGTTAATTACATTTTATTTTAATGGTGGTAGGATTAGAGACATTTAAATGTATGGTGACAATGCTGTAGGTTATATTTGAGAAATAAAAAAATAAAAAACTGCTTGTCACATTGTAGTTTAAAGCGATATCTTTCGTTTCAACATTACTGCAGCGGCCAGCAAAGGAGGCATTCATGGACGAAAATGTGGGCCAAGGCAAAGCCGAGGCACACATGCGTAAGTCCATCAATGCCTATACTCCAGCCAAATCCGATGAAGAATAAATGTAAACAAACCAATTTAGGTTATTTTTTTTTCTAAAGGTTGTATTTCTGACTAGATAACTGCACATTATTGATTAATTCTTTAAGTAATATATTTTTTCTACAATATATCATTAGAAACACCCGGAAAACGTTAATATTTTAGTAATTAAACGAAAAAACAAAATAAAGCACAAATTATATTTAATAGACAGCCCTATAACCAAAAAGAACTCAGGTAATATGAACATTTTCACATTTATATACTTAACCTTTCAACTGAAGTTGGCAATCACTTTCTTTCGTGTTCCTTTACCCTGATAATCATTTCAATAAAAATGTTGAAATTCTATTGCACTATAACCCGAACGCATTTGGAAGTTACGTTCCGTTTTACTATTTAACGCGACATACACTTTTATTATTCATTTACCCTACTTATGTTTCCGAAGCAATATAGCATTTTAAATTTATTGCATTGTTTTATATAAAAAGTTTATGAATAACTGTTTAATTATTTAATTAAATTATATTAATAATATCGCGTCTTTAATAAAAAGGATTTTACTGAATGGAATAACGAAACGTGAAGATATAATTTGGTCTAATTAATCAATAAACGAATTGCAATTTTTTTTATAAAAATTGTATACTGTTGTCTGATAGAAAAAGGTTGTTATTATATGCCTGTCAGTGGTTGCATGGCAACGTTTTGTTAGTAAACATTCTTCATCGGATTTGGCTAGAGTATAGTTCTGGCCAAAGCTTGAATAGTACTTTTCTCAAATAATGCGCGAAAATTAAAACTACTTTTACTACTACTTACTTTTTAACTAACATTCGAAATCAGACGAACAACGAACATCAATATTTTTCCCGCGTAAAAAGTTCATTTTTTGTTTCTTTTTTTTTTAAAACAGCTTTCTATTTGCAAGCCAGTTCGAAATTTAAATAAAACCTTTGATAAGTTACCTACTTGGTTGCCATATTACGGAGTAAAAGATCGTTCCATTTTTAAATTACACGACAGATATGAGTTTACTATGACAGATATGGATTTTCATACAACTTTTGCCGGCCACTGCTCGCATGTATGTGGCCAGTACAGCAATATCAATTTATCTCAATATAAGAAGGTTGTCAAAATAATGCTCATTTATCATTTTATTATAGGCAGCAGCTTTTCAAGTATAATAACTTCTTGTTTTTTTATATAATTTTATTTGAATTCTCCAGAATGTTTATGGTTCACATCAGAGCCGAGTTATTTCACGCCCGGCGAGTCAGACAGCCGGTTCTCGCGAATGGTATACGATTCACCGACCCTGTTACATTCGAGACGTCAGATAAAAGAAGTGAAGTTAATTATAATTTAAATTTTACAAAGTGATAATAAACACAAATGAAATGTTTTGTAAATTAAAGGTCTTTACCTTAAATTTTACCTTTAGGTCTTTGCAACGAATTTTGCAAAGAAGAAAACGAATCGATAATGTTGACTATGGTTTGTTTTCCGTGCCATAGTCGATCCTTTGCTGCATGGACCCTAAGCAGCATGGACCTCACACGAGGGCATTTAGTGGAGGTCGCACGGTGTTGGGTTAAGTTGAATGAATCGCTTTGTCGCTGCGGTTCTTTCTTTCAAACTTGAAGACTATCGTTTTCGTCATTGGTTAGCAGCTTACACATTCTGGTTTTGCTGTAAGATGTGGTGCATAGATCTTCACTTGGTATTTCCCTGATACATCCTTCAGAACGACAATGGACTGAAGTTTTCTTGCAGTCTCAGCGTTGAGGTTTGGATCCTTAGCCAGTCGCTTTAATTTTTCGGATCCCTGTTCATCGATGTCAAACTCGACCCAGAACTTTTGATTAGAAAGCAACAGCATCCTGCTTGCTGCTGTTGCTTGAGAGTCTTGAAGTTCACGGCAGAGCGGAAGCTTCGTATTGTATCCTGGCGAGACGCAGTCTCCTTTTTATGAGGAACAATGATGGCAGGCTTGGAAGCCTTTGGGGTGTTTTTAACGGGTTTGGTGGTTTTATCGCTGGAACGGGAAGTCATTGCAGTGTAAGAGACGGGTCGGTCACAAACGGGATTTTGCTATGTATTGGGGTAATTTTTGAGTTCTTCTTTACGAAAATCACCCAGATCGTACGATCTATATATTCAACAGTGAGACTCGCTGGAGTCCCGTGAGAGAGAGCATACGCAGTAGAAGAGGTAGCTGGAGTCTCCTTTGATGATGGTTTGGTCAACGCAGAATAGCAGACAGTGGTGGTTATCCTACACAGCTCCATGATGACTTGCCCTTGCACATTTCCCTTTTTGTGCGCCAGTCACTAAGAGTTGGATTTCGCTGACTGTACAACTTTGGCTTACATTCATCCTCGGAACCGGATTCCGAAACAGGGCAATATGCCTCTCCAGGCATGTTATCCGCAAAGAACTGTTCGTCTTCCATGATGGTTAGTCGCTGCAAAACGCAGTCAGTTGTTCGCAGAGGTATTGTTTTAGTCGGGTTGCGTTACCGTGTACCTACCTAGTTACCTAGTTAGCTGCACAGTGTCGGCTTAGAATAGCACTACCCCCTCTCATCCCGTGGGTGTTGTAAAAGGTGACTAAGGGACTCACCCTTCAGGAGACGGGCAGCAGTGTCTTCTACAAACTTGGCCAAGCGTAGCGATTGTGGCAAATAAATATCTGTGTGCCAAATTTCATTCAAATCCGATCAACAAGTATTAAACATTCCAAACCTTTTATAACCATTTATAAAATTAATAAGATTTATGTTTTGTGCGAGAGCGAGGGAGGAGCCCGTGGCGAGGCGCTCGGCCTGCGATTGTTGAGTTAAGCAACTTTCGCAATGATCGGTCACGGGATTGGTGACAAATTTATTATCTCAAGCTCCTCCGTGCTTCGGAAGGCACGTTAAGTCGTTGGTCCCGGCTGAATTAGCAGTCGTTCAAACCCACCAAACCGCATTGGGGCCGCGTGGTGGGTCATGGCCCAACCTCTTTATCCATGATTTGTTCCCCAAAAAATCTCAATTTGCCCTAACAAGTATGCCCCTTTCGCCCCAAACAGAAATTATTAAAAATATTATTATTTTATTCTTTGTTCATGTTAGGCTTCGTATTGTTTTAAATAATCCATAATGTAAGCCACTGCCCCAGCAGTCGGGACATTGAAATGGATGATGGCGATCTTCTGTGAGAATCGACGTCATAATGTGGGATTATGACGTCGATTCTCCTTTTACGACGGTTACTTGGTTACCATCGCCGAAAGAGAACCATTCAGTTAAACTACCTTTGTTTTGGTATTTAATGAAACTAAATGGCGAGATATTCCGGGGGTGCGGTGGAGGTTGGCGGCAGCCTTAGCGGCAGCCTTAGCGGCAGTTCATTTCCATCAAATCCTGTGTGGGCTTTAATCCAGACAAATTCTATAGAGGCCGAGTTTACGAGCTGTATTGATGTGTCTGTGGATGGTGACGGCAAAACTATTGTGGCTGTTTCTGTTTGAAAGTTCGGTGAAAGTAATCTTCTATCGTCGTCATTGTAATCTTTTGAACATCTTACAATAGAGGTTTTTCGAGTATCACTGTTCGTGACATAATAAATACAGTGATACAATAAATAATAGCCTCCAATAGTTCGCCCTTGAAAGTTTGCCAAGCTGGTCCTTATTACTTGCCAAATCGTTGTTTATCCTTTACTCGTGGCTTGAGATTGACCCTTAACAATACGTTTTGTTGTTGACTTGATAAAGAAAGTTTCGACACCTGCAAGTAAAAACATGGTAACTCAGTTTTAGGCAGTATTGTGTAAGGTTAAGGAATTAAAAATACTATGCCTTTGTAATTTACAATAAAAAAAAGAAAAATGAAAAGTCAGTATGGCGGCGGGCACGCGGCGAGTGGGGCATTCTTGATTTGGCGCGCATACTGTGCGGTCGTGGCGGGAAAGTAACTGTGTAGTGTGAAGAGAGGAATTGAGAGTGTGGGAATAAAGGTGTGCTGATTATAGAACGATGTTTTATTATAATTGAGTTAAGATGATATTCTTACTAAGCAAAAAATGCGATTTTTTTACACTACCATGAGTAGTGTAAAAAAACCGCATTTTTTGCTTAGTACTCATGGTATCTAAATTATAACTTGCCGGGAATTAGTGTTTTTATTCCACCACAACAACGGCGAGTGTGTCACAACAACTACTTACTTACAACAGTTCTCATGTACGGGCCGACTAGTACACAAACATAGCGGCTCATACAATAATTTATAATCTGCAGATTATATTATTCTACAATTTCAAATTTAACGAATGTATCAGTTTCATACAATATTGATTGTATGTCTGAGTTACAAAGTAATTTTACAAAGTATATGAAGACGAATTTGATTGTAACTCACAAATATTATGCAATAAATCATTAAATATCAACATAAAACAAGAGTTTAAGCCTTACCACGTTTGCTTACGATTAAGTAAGTGGTCAAGATCGATTGGCATTGGGGCTTTTCCGAAATTGCTAAGATTTTTTTGAATCCTTAAATTAGGTAAATTTTAAATAGAAAATATTGGAAGAAAATAACTCGGCCACAAGTGAATTCTCAGACGGGAATCGAACCCGCGACCTTTGGAAATCCGGTCCAATGATCTAACCGCTGAGCTACCGAGACTTGCGAACCACCGTCGAAATTCTCCAATACTTTTATATTTTTAATACGCTGTAGGCCAGCGTTGTTACATCAATGCTAGGAATATCCTTGCATTCGAAAGAAAACATCTTTTCAGGTGTTTTTTGAATCTTTGTAATGCTCTCCTGTAAAATGCCAAAAACTGAGTTACCATGTTTTTGTTTGCAGGTGTCGATTTATACCTTCCCCGCGATTTCGTCAGTGTGGGATTAGCTACCGGCAGCGGCCGTCATCGGCCAGCGCGTTCACACAAACAGACTCTTCAGCTTTACATAATTAATGAATCAATATAGATTTGAAAGTACAAGAAGCGTTCAATAGAAACGGTATGATTGGGTACAAAAACCATAAAAATATGTTTTACTATTACAATTAATCAGGTATGGCTAACTTATTATAATACTTACCAGGAATAGCGTAGACTATTGCAAAACTGAATGTGCCAAACTGCTTCCTCGTTTCATAGCTAGGCCACTCCTCGGTGCAGAAGTGCACGTCTCGTGTTTCTATCTGCAAAGGACGAACCATTATTTATTTTAAAAATAAAACAACACAGCCAACCATTAACCCTAGCTCACTAACCATAATTTCGAGTAACGTTATCACTAACCATTCGTAAATTTTACGACGCATTAAAACATCAATATTTATTTAGTAAACTTTATTTATGACATAAAACGACCTTAATTAGCAGTCTCAGTTTTCTCTTAATTAAATAACATAACCTGTTTTAGAAATAACCTACACTGAACACTGATTGCACATAGAAACAATATGCTCCCTACAAATCGCTTTTTTGCAGCCCTTGCAGAAGTTGGTGGTCATACGACGTTTTTTTGCAGGACAATAGCTGCAGGTTTTTCTTGTTCTGGGAACGTCTTGACTAGAACCTTCCTGAGGGTCATCAATTTTCAAGATTTCCGCGATGGTCTGCTTCAAATTTCGTTGCAAAGTTACAGTCTGATATCTCTCTTGCAGCCAAGGCTTCATCAGTTCGTCTGCCATTTCTAATGCAAAAGGCCGTCTTTTCATCGGTTTTTTTCCATTTCGAATCGCATTAGATACGTGGATGACATATGCATTCACTATACACAGATTTAGGATATTGTAGAACAAGCACAGCGGCCATCGATTTGTCTTACGGTTGGTACTCATGATCGAGCACATCTGGTCTACAGTATCAACCGCACCCTTTGTGGAATTATAGAATTCTATAATTTCGGGCTTTTTTGAGTTGTTATTGATGACAGGTTGATCGTGTATGGTAGAAAGAAGGTAAACGACCTTATTTGACTTCGGTTTATAAGACACCAAAGTCATTTCTTTATCGAAACCGAACATCGAAGTACCTACTAGTCTATTTCTAGAATTCGTCATTTCATTGGGGATCTCTCGCTTATTACTTCGTAGAGTACCTACCACTGTGAGCTTATATGGCGGTTTCAACAGTTCAGTGGCCAGAGGAACCGATGTGAACCAATTGTCCATGGTTATATTCCTGTTTGACCCATGGTACGGTTTAGATAGTTCCTTCACAAAATAATTTGCTAGTGGCTCGTTACCTGTGTTCGTGTTTTTTCCCATGTAAGGCATAGCATTGCACATGTACTTTGTACTAGAATCAGCCATCATCACAAGCTTTAAACCATATTTATTGGGCTTATTAGGGATGTACATGCGAAAGGGACAGCGTCCTCTAAATCCGACCAGTTGTTCATCCACGGTTATGTAAGAACCTGGCTTGTACTATTTCCTGCAGTTTTCTATAAACTTTTCCCAGAAATTTCTAATTGGCGCCAGTCTATCAGATTCCCTTCTCTCTTGTCTAGTATTTTTGTCATCAAATCTCATACATCTCAGTAAAAAGTCGAACCTTTCAGCACTCATGCAGGCTTTGTAAGTTTTTGCGCTTCTCAAGGTATCAAACAAAGTTCGTGTTGGTAAATGGTTACTTTTGAGACCAGCAGATTGAATAAGCAGACCCAGCAATGCCTTGATTTCATTGGTCGACGTTTGTGTAGTAGTATACTTAGATGTTTTATACTTATTGTTCTTTATGTCAATCTCGACGTTCGTATATTGAACAATAACGTCTATCATTTCCTGTTCTACAAAAAGATGGAATAGATCTTTTGGCTCTGAGAGTTCTCTAGCTACACCTGCGGGACCAGGTACAATATGCAGCACATTACGAGCAGCCGTGCGAGTACGTGGGTCTCGAGGTTTTGTAGACCATTTGTGTTGATTCTTACCGTAGAGGAAATTCTGTCTTGGTATAATGATTGATTGCTGCTGCGGTGGTTCCTCACGTTCAGTATCCATCTGATCCATGCAGGGTGTCAATGGAGTATCATCATCGGAATCTATGACTAACCTTCGAGTATGGCTGCGACGTGGAGCGAAGAACTCGTCATCCGAAGAAGCTGCAGCATCCTCGTCGCTACCATCAGTTTCGTGATGAATTTCCATCTCTAAATGATCACCATCCTCTGACTCTGAAGACTGTGTTTGATTACCTGGGTTTGACTCCGTATCCGAATCGACTAACCGTTGTAAAATTTTCTCATTCTGACTCCTCAAATCCATGTAAAAGTATAAAAAAACAAAAACTAAATATATTTCAAATGTAAAAAACAACAAAAGATCAAAAAGTTGCAAATTACATTGAAGACTTTTAGTGATTTATAAAGTACATTTATTATTACGTCTTATTATCATATAAAAATAATATATTTCTGATAGGGATTATTGAAAATAATTGATAAATAAATAAATGCACAACTTCGAAAAAAGATACGTAGACACTAACCTTTCGTAAATTTTACGACGATCACACGATATATCCCGATGTAATGAACGTGCATCCGCAATGACTGATTGCGGGTCACTGGCGATGCAAATTGGGAAGGTATTAGGAACGGGAGGGGCGGCGGGGGTCGGGATCTTACCGAAACACTAAATGCGCAAGGTACGCGTCGTCATTTTGACGAATGGTTAGTGATCTAGGGTTAAGACGAGGCCAAAAAAAAAGTTATGTGACAGGTGTCAATCAAGTGGTGTCAAAAAAGTGCCGTTCGAGTGTTTTACTCAGATTTTTATTTCCCGGAGAGAGCTAATGTTGTATGGAACTTCCCTTGGGTAATTATAATAACAATGAAAGGACATCAGGCAATCTTCATACAAAGTTGGTCCAAAAAAAAAAAAGTGAGCGGCCAGACCCAAGATTATTTCTAATAGGTAGTTCATAATAGCACCTAAAAAAAATATATGGACTTAACCCTGTAACCGCGTGAACTGAGAAGCTATTTAAGATAAGGCATTCTGGGCAAAAACACAAATAAAATTAGGCGGACAGACCCGGGATTATTTTTAATAGGTAGTTCCTATAAAGACCTAAAAAAAAATATATGGACTTAACCCTGTCACCGCATGAACCGAGTTGCTATTTCGAGTTCAAAAAACAGGACAAAAAAAAAGTGAGCGGCCAGACCTAAGATTATTTCTAATAGGTGGTTCATACTAAGGCCAAAAAAAAATTATATGAACTTAACCCTGTCACCGCATGAGAAGAGTTGCTATTTCAAGTCAAAAAAATCTGGACAAAAAAAAGTGAGCGGCCAGACCCAAGATTATTTTCAATAGGTAGTTCAAATAAAGGTCTAAGAAAAATTATACGGACTTAACCCTGTCACCGCATGACCCGAGTCGCTATTTCGATTTACAAAATCTGTACAAAATAAAAGTGAGCGGCCAGACCTAAGATTATTTCTAATAGGTAGTTCATACTAAAGCCTAAAAAAAATTATATGAACTTAACCCTGTTACCGCATGAGGAGAGTTGCTATTTTAAGTCAAACAAATCTGGACAAAAAAAAGTGAGCGGCCAGACCCCAGATTTTTTTCAATAGGTAGTTCAAATAAAGGCCTAAGAAAAATTATACGGACTTAACCCTGTCACCGCATGAACTGAGTCGCTATTTCGATTTACAAAATCTGTACAAAATAAAAGTGAGCGGCCAGACCCAAGATTATTTCTAATAGGTAGTTCATATTAAGGCCTAAAAAAAATTATATGAACCAAACCCTGTCACCGCATGAGGAGAGTTGCTATTTCAAGTCAAAAAAATCTGGAGAAAAAAAAGTGAGCGGCCAGACCCAAGATTATTTTCAATAGGTAGTTCAAATAAAGGCCTAAGAAAAATTATACGGACTTAACCCTGTCACCGCATGAACTGAGTCGCTATTTCGATTTACAAAATCTGTACAAAATAAAAGTGAGCGGCCAGACCTAAGATTATTTCTAATAGGTAGTTCATACTAAGGCCAAAAAAAATTATATGAACTTAACCCTGTTACCGCATGAGGAGAGTTGCTATTTCAAGTCAAAAAAATCTGGACAAAAAAGTGAGCGGCCAGACCCCAGATTATTTTCAATAGGTAGTTCAAATAAAGGCCTAAGAAAAATGATATGTACTTAACCCTGTCACCGCATGAACTGAGTCGCTATTTAGATTTACAAAGTCTGTACAAAATAAAAGTGAGCGGCCAGACCCAAGATTATTTCTAATAGGTAGTTCACACTAAGGCCTAAAAAAATATATATGAACTTAACACTGTCACCGCATCATATTTATATTTTTTAGGCCTTAGTATTAACTACCTATTGTAAATAATCTTGGGTCTGGCCGCTCACTTTTTTATTTGTCCATATTTTCAACTTGAAATAACAACTCAGTTCATGTGGTGACAGGGTTAGGTCCGTATATTTTTTTTTAGGCCTTAGTATTAACTACCTATTGGAAATAATCTGGGGTCTGGCCGCTCACTTTTTTTTGTCTAGATTTTTTAACTTGAAGTATCTACTTAGTTTATGTGGTAACAGGGTTAGGTCCATATATATATTTTTAGGCCTTAGTATTAACTACCTTTTGTAAATAATCTTGGGTCTGGCCGCTCTTTTTTTATTTTTGTCTAGATTTTTTTACTTGAAATAGCTACTCAGTTCATGCGGTGACAGGGTTAAGTCCATATAATTTTTTTAGGCCTTAATAGAAACTACCTATTGAAAATAATCTCGAGTCTGGCCGCTCACATTTTTTTGTCCAGATTTTTTAACTTGTAATAGCTACTCAGTTCATGTGGTGACAGGATTAGGTCCATATATTTTTTTTAGGCCTTAGTATTAACTACCTATTGGAAATAATCTGGGGTCTGGCCGCTCACTTTTTTTTTGTCTAGATTTTTTAACTTGAAGTATCTACTTAGTTTATGTGGTAACAGGGTTAGGTCCATATATATATTTTTAGGCCTTAGTATTAACTACCTTTTGTAAATAATCTTGGGTCTGGCCGCTCTTTTTTTATTTTTGTCCAGATTTTTAACTTTAAATAGCTACTCAGTTCAAGTGGTGACAGGGTTAGGTCCTTTTTTTTTTTAGGCCTCAGTATTAACTACCTATTGGAAATAATCTTGGGTCTGGCCGCTCACTTTTATTTGTCCACAATTTTTAACTCGAAATAGCTACTCAGTTCATGCGGTGACAGGGTTAAGTCCATATAATTTTTTTAGGTCTTAATAGGAACTATCTATTAAAGTTAATCTCGGGTCTGATCTCACTTCTTTTTTTTGGACCAGAATGCCTGATGTCCTTTGGAACGCCAAAATGTCAACAAAAACCTATACCAAAAATATTTTCGAAAAAAAAACAAGGCTATTCAAGGCATAACTTCCTGGTCCAAGGAGTTTTTAACTATAAAATTGACACTTCATTGAGACTTTACTATTATGAAAAATATCAATATGGCTGTATGTATTGGGGTCCCTAGCACCTAATAGGTAGTTAGTATTCTTCGCTAGCAAAACATTTGAAATTGGAATTATGTGCTATTGTGCACTCATTCAAATATAATTTAATAGCTATCTCTTTCATTTCTGTGCTTTTTCATGTGCTAGTAAGTGCTGATAAGTCAGACAAAAGTTCTTACTTATCAGTAAAACATGGCAAATCATCAAATTGTGAATGTGTGTAGTCTTGACTCTTGCACCCATATTCTAAGTCGTTCCTTCAAATCTTACTCGTCCTCGACTTAACAAAACCTCATTGAAAACCTCTTCAAAATACTCCTCGAAATCGGTATTCTAAGTCATAACTCCGTAAGGACCTGGAGGAGCCAAAGAGTACGTAGCCACTCCGTGTTAGGCTTAGCGCACACTACCATTTTTACCCACGACGAGGTTGAGTGAAGTGTAAAAAGTTTTGGAGGAACGACTTAGAATATTGGGGTTGGTCACAGCTAAAATGAAAATAATCATTCCATTGCCTACGGAACTAAATATCTAAAGAAAAAATCGGTGATTTTTGATCCTTTCGATATTTTTACCGCGAATTGTTAAATTGTTGTCATTTGTTAGTTTTATAATTTCTTTTTCACAAAGCGAAATGACTTAGCAGTCGGTTTGTAGTAAAATTTCCTGCAATTTGCAACCTGAATGATATTGATATAATTTTCAAGGGGCTACCGTAATTCTGGACGAGTCCATTGAAATATAACAGTTGTACTAATTAGGGATTAGCCTCACAAAGCTGAATCGGAATCAATGATAAATCCGGGAATTATACGTGATATTTGTAACTGCGGCTAGTAAAATGCAGATCAATTTCACTGTTCGCGCTGTATCATTGGCAAAAAAGAATCTCTCTATACCGTCTGGGGCCTAGAACCGGGGATAATATTAAAAACGGAGGCTCTTTATGTCACTAGTGATTGAATCATTAGGGTCCTAACTAATTAAAACCTAATCTTTACTTTTTTATTTTTTCTAACAAACTTAATCGTGAATTCAATATAATGCAAAAACAGTACCGCTCAACTTTTCGGAGCTACTCGGCTTTCGTGTCCAGACTCCGAAACTACTGAACGGATTTGGATGAAATTTGGTACACAGATAGGAGATAGCCTGTTTATGAACATATAATACTTTTTATTCCAATATGCCCACGGGAACGGGAACCAAGCGAGTGAAACCGCGAGCGGACGCTAGTTACATATGAAATTTATTTGGTTCAATAATGTATAGAAACGTCACAATTTGTTTTGTTACTATTTTGTTACCATGTAGGTTTTTAGACAAAATTAAAACATGAGGCACTGCAAAAGTGTTTAAAAAAATAAAATTTAAAGTAATTATTCATGGATTTTTTTTAAACAGTATCAAAAAAATTTAAGTTTGACTCAGAATCGGTAAGTGAACAACTTGCTCCTAGAAATATGGGTCGAATGCGACTCAATTATTTTGAATTCCCATACTAAATCGATGGCGTGATCAGTCTGATTTGTATGAAGAATCTGTACGCTGTGGAATATGTACGTACAATGTTCTAGCCACACGATTCAAATTTTAGCCTTAACTTTTAACCTTTTAAAAATTCAGGTCGGAAAACCACACATTAATTTATAAAGACCATGAAATTAAGCTCTGTATTTTTTTATTTTTCGTGCCGTGAAAAATTTGCCATGTCTACCCTAATTGAAACAAATTACGTCATTCAAATCCCTTGTGATTTTACTCTCATTAACTTTGTCGTTATGTCGTTGTTTATTAGGTAATACTCTGTTACCACGTAATTATTTCAATGAATTTTATTTCCTTTACGTTTTATCGAAAATATAAAAATAAAATGCTCTCTAAATGTATTTTCGTAAAAGCTTAATTAGTAGTAGCCGGTAGTGCTCTCTCATCGTTATAGGTAGGTAGCCACGGAAGACCAGCGTTGGACTGTCTGCGACATCCAACACATGCTAAGTGGACTACCTTTTAAGTGTCACTATTATTTAATATGTCAATTATGTCATTAATGTATACATGTGTTTTTCTTGTGACACATATAATTTTTTTTTCTTTCTTTCATTCTTTCTTTCTTAATGAAATTAAGTCAAATCTTTTTACTTAAATAGTATAAACGTAAAAGTTTATTTGTTATTTCCTTTTTCACGCCAAAAATTACCAAACGGATTTGGAGGAAATTTTACACACAGATAAAAGATAGCGTTTTTTCATGAGCGACGGGGAACCTCTTAGCCTTCATCATACCTGATGTTAAGTATTGATAAGACGATGAAGATGGAAGCGAGCCTCTCCCGGAATCCTCAATCACAGAGGAACTGGCTATCTAATAACTGCCGGTACACAACAATGCTGAAAACATTGTTGTTATGGCGTCAGACTTAGATAAGATGATGGTAGCTAGCCAGGCGGACTCCTAACAAGTCTTACCACCAACCAAACCGAATACAATATGTACCCCCGCTGGGAATCGAACACGAGAACCCTGGGTCTGATACCGGTGGTTGTACCACTAGACCACAGAGGCGGTTGAAATGTACGATACGAAATATGCGTGGATACATACGATACTTTTTATCCCGAGATTCTAACGGGAACGGGAACCATGCGAGTGAATCCGCTAGCGGCCGCTAGTTACATACAGTGTGGGGCCTAGAACCGGGGATAATATTAAAAACGGAGGCTCTATAGGTCACTAGTGATTGATACGTTATGGTCCCAACTAATTATAATATTAAAATATAAAAAAAATATATCTTTACTTTTTTATTTTTTCTAACAAACTTAATCGTAAATTCAATGTAATGTAAACAACAGTACCGCTCAATTATTTCGGAGCTACTCGGAACGTCATTTTGAGAATTTATGTGTCGGCTGATAGAAAAATAATACTGTCTTACTAACGCACTTCATGAATCCACGTAGGTATTGTTTTTTTTCTGGAGTGTTTTTTGCACTCAAAGCCATTTCCACATTTAATTAAAAATTGTGTAAAAAATCCAATTCAATTACTTAAATTAAAATTCATTTAAACTGAAAACCAAAGAAATTCCCATGTTAATATTCTGTCTTAACTAATTAAAATTATTCTTTTAAATTTACACGCTTTTTACGCTAGGATCTTCTTTTTTAAAAGATCATAATGTAAATAGCGTAGAATCCATGGAATTACGTACTAGTACTAATAATTCCATGGCTGAATCTACTCCGTACAAAGAGTAGACTTGGTATTGATTGACATGACATGTCATGCATGATGGATAAAATTGTAAACTGTCATTCACTCACTATCATTGCGATATTTAATAATAAACTACCTACAGATTTTAATTACATACATCTTATGTTTTGGCGCGCACTGTTCATTGAAATAAAACAACTTTTACGGATATCAAAAGCGCTATATTTTCACGAACTAAGTTGTAATTGTCTTTATTTTTAGGTTTTTTAGGGGATTTTTAATTTTCCAGACGTCTCGGCACCTTTACAGCTGCAGTGGTCACGGGATGACTGGCTACTTATAAGTCTACCCTCGAAAAGTTAATTTATTTTCGTTCGGATGCAGTTAGACATTTACTATGGCAAAAATTATTATCGATTTGATATTTTAATTTAATTATTATTTTAAAATCTTTATTATTAAGAAAGGAGAAAACTAAAGATTACTGGCAGTTCACACATTGGGAGGACCTTCGAAGAAAGACGTTGCCAAGAAAACTTCGAAAGCGGGCTATATGTTATCTCCACCTATACTTTTTTATATTTATCTCTACAAAAAGAGAAGATTCCACTAGCTTTGGACCCTATTATCCATAAATTAAAGTCTCAACCCAAATCACGCATTGCAAGACCCAAAGATAGGGTTAGCTCTTTTAAAATTCTGACAATTACAACTAAGTTCGTGAAAATATAGCGCGTTTGATATCCGTAAAAGTTGTTAGGTTTTAATTAATTTGGAACAGAGATTTAAAGCTGTGGGAAGTAGCGGGGGTTGTTGCTATTCAAGGAGTTAAAGGTAAATTTTCAAATGGATAGTGATATCATGATGTTTTGCGGTAAGTTTTTTGTTGTACCCTGTACCAGGATTAGTTCGCAACGTTAGCTATAATATCGTTTTGCAATAATACACTGATTTTGAATCGTAACTTTAAATTCTTATTGTAAGTAATGCATGGGTTTTAATTCACTGGAATCTTTTCAGAATAAATACTAATACTCTAGAGAGTCTCTATTTTCAATATTTTTCCGGTTTTAGGCCTCACGCTGTATAATCTAATGCCATAAATCCCTTGAGGGGGAAGGGCTTCAATCAAGAAAAAACAGCCCTTGACGAGTTTCTTTCCGGTTCTTCTCGTCACAAGGTCTCCCGCCGCGAAATAAGGTTTGTGAACCGATGGCGTAGCTTCTTTGACCTAGACCTAGACCTTGAACCAAGACTGAACAAATAATTTTGAATTTGAATTTGATTGTTGCAGCTTGAGAGTGAAATAAACGCCTTTGAAGCGGAAAAGAAAAAAAAGGAAAAATAAAAAATAAAAAAAACACCGAAATAGGTAAGTATACTTAATGGCATAAAAAAAGCTTATATTTTAACCTCGCAGGCCCTGGGGATATGAGACACATTAGATATTAAGATGCTGTTCATGGTTTTGAGTAATTTTGACTGTTTCTTTAATTCGTTTCGAGCTGTTTGGGGGCAAGCAATAATATATTCATTGAAATAAAACGGGATCATCCCGTGACCACGGCAGCTGTAAAGGTGCCGAAACGTCGGGAAAATCAAAAAACCCCTAAAAAACCTAAAAATTACGGACAATTACAACTTAGTTCGTGGAAATATAGCGCGTTTGATATCCGTAAAAGTTGTTTTATTTCAATGAACAGTGCGCGCCAAAACATAAGATGTAAATAATATATTCATTTGAAATTAAAAAAATTAAAGTACCTTGATTTAACTACATACGATATTTTTTAAATTTTCAGCTTCAGCTTCCAAAATACTTTATTTGATGTAATAAATATAGTACTTGATGTAATAGTACAAACAAACACTAAGAACTGAGTCATTTGATAAAATAATAAACAGCTTAACATAATAATAAACGTACCGAAATAGTCTTGTATGCCTTCGATATAATGAGTTCAAAAAAGTTCCTGCTTATGATAAACTTTTGTACAGATTTTTTTTGGAAAAAATTAACTGGGCCACAAGTAAGTAAGTCTCGGTAGCTCAGTGGTTAGAGCATTGGACCGGATTTCCAAAGGTCGTGGGTTCGAGTCCCATCTGAGAATTCACTTGTGGCCGAGTTATTTTTTTCCAATATTTTTCTATTCAAAAGTTTATCATAAGTTTAGTGTAAAAATAGCATTGAAAAATGCAAAAAATGAAAAATCATAAAAAAAGTTCCTGCTTCTCCTGACTAGGCTCGCCTCTAGTAATGCATCTACAGGCGCGGCAGACCCTGGATTTGGCCCTTTGGTACGAGTGGCGAGGGGTGGAAATATGGCGAAGGTAAGTAGGGCCAAGAAAAATCCACAAATCAGACAATAATAACCATGGAAAATGAAACATTGGTTCAGTATGTAACTGCCTCGCATTCATTAATTGGTAACAACAACTAATGATATAATTATTATGATCTGCATGGAGGATGGAGGAGGGGTAGGATTTTTTAAAGGAAAGCCGATGGGAATCGGTATGTATGGACCCTTCACCACTGATTGGTACTTATTTCACGTAGCATTAATTCATTTACATACAAAAGGAGCCTCTCTAGCATGAACATCTATATCACGCGCATGACATGATGTGGCGCATCAAATCTTCGCGTCCGACTTACCTCAGTGAATCAAGACGAAAGTCTATGACCAGTGTGTATTGCCAGTGATGACTTATGGCAGTGAAACGTGGTCGCAAACTATGGGTCCGATAAGAATGCTCAAAGTCACACAGAGTGCAATGGAGCGAGCTATGCTCGGCGTTTTCCTACGTGATCGAATCAGAAATGAGGAGAAGATCCGTAGAAGACTAAAGTAACCGACATCGCTCGAAAGATTGCTCAGCTAAAGTGGCAGTGTGCGGGACACATAGTGAAAAGAATCGATAGCCGTTGGGGCGGAAAGGTTTTGGAATGGCGACAGCGCACCGGACTACGCTCCGTGGGTAGGCCCTCGACAAGGAGAACCGAAGATCTGGTGAAGGTCGCGAGTAGCCGCTGGATGCGGGCAGTGCAGGACCTGTCGTCGCTTAGATCCTTGGGGAGGCCTATACTCAGCAATGGGTTTCATGTGGCTAAGACTATGATATGGCAGAAGGACAGCCACCGGTCTAGGAACTTCGTCGATAAAAGACGTTCACGATAAGGCTACTAAGGGTCCTAGAAACTAGGTTAAACATACTGAAATATTCTTGTACGCCTTAGATATAATGGGCACAGTTTCCCACTGCACCGTAGCTACCATGAGCAGTGGAATGAAAATGAGTAGTGCCGCGACCCAGAGCAGGGTCAGCAGCACTAGCGCATCCTTCCGCCCGGCTCGGCGGACTCACATTTTGGATAGTGATTTACTGGACTTACTGGACTAGCCAGGGAAATAAAAAGTCGATGCTGGCTCCGCATATTAGGATAAAGTAAACCATTATCTGGTTTCACCCAACCCCATGCCTATAATTAGGCTCACATGCCATTCTAGCCATGCATTCACAGTTGCTGCGACCCTGGATTTGGTCTTTTTAGATAATCTTTTCACGCAACATACATTCATTTACATAAAAAAATAACAAAGGCCTATCCTACAAACTAAATTAAACATACCGAAATATTATTGTACGCCTTCGATATAATGGGCACAGTTTCCCTCTGCACCGTAGCTACCATCAGCAGTGGAATGAAGATGAGGAGCGCTGCGCCCCAGAGTGAGGTCAGCAGCATGAGCGCCTGCTTTCGACCAGGGGGGCGCAGCCGCGGCTCCGGAGAGATGGACAGCCACCGGTCCACCGACATGGCTGTCAAGGTAAACACGCTGGCTGCTACAGCTACTCCTGTGGGTAGACAGGAAAATAATTATTTTTAACTCTCTTTCTTATTTATCCTATTAGGATTAGTGGCACCTTTGGTGTCAGTGTTTACCAAGCCACCTATAAGGCCTCTGACTTGGCTTTACCACTATTATCAGATGACAACAGCCGGGACCGACCTCTGCACGCGCTCAGTTGTAATGCAACTTTACGGTCACCATCCGGACGTTGCTCAACAAACGTGATGGAATACGATCAGTCTGTAAAGCGCTGTCATGAGCGCTTCTCTTTTTAACTCATTCGGTGGCTTAGGAAAGACATAGAATATTTTGAAGACTAAAATAATATATAATTAAAATAATAATAATAAATAAATTATAATACTATAAAATTACAAGTGCTAAACAGTGGAACAAACACAATGGCTCACTTGGCTCACACAAAGGTGAGTGACTGATCCATCAAGGCACAGTCCAATCGGCTGAACCTAGAATCTTAAAACTTTGCACAAAGATACCTTAAACAATGTAGGCATCCAATAATGAAGTAATGTATGAATGTTATTCCACCCCTAAAGAGGTAAAACAAGGGATGAAAGTTTGTATGAAAGTTCGTCAATTTCAAAGTTAGAATCTTAAAATTTTGTAATTAAGTTAACGATTGAAAATAAACATTTACCTGTTTCGACGTTTTTGAGAATTCCCAAAGGGGGTGAAATTTTCAAAAACACATCATCGGAACTTCAAAATTGACGAATTTCATACAAACTTTCATCCCCTATTTCAAGAACTTTTAGAGAATTTCGGAAAATCCTTCTTTAGTGCACCCGTAGACCTTACATGGAAACTATTTACCAAATTTGGAGTCTCTAGCCGTTGCAGTTTGGGCTGTGGGTTGATATGTTAGTTAAGTAGTTAGTCTGTTTCTTCTTATATATATTCAGATTTAAATATGTTCATGTCAAGAATACAACCATGACATGTACATGTTAAGAATACAATCCTATTTCCTGCTAATATTATAAATTCGTAAGTATGTCAGTTTGTTTGTTTCTTTTGAACGCATGTAGGGACTTCAACTAGTTGACTAACACATAGGTTACTTTTTATCCCGATATTCCCACGGAAGCGGAAACCACGTGGGGGAAACCGCGGGCGGCCGCTTGTATGTAATACTTACTAAAAACTGTCCAATGAATTCCAAAATAAATAAATATATGAAAATATTTCTTACACTCACACCAATTAACCTAGCCCTAAAGTAAGCACTGAAATGCTTATGTTATGAGGTAACGGATTTATACATATATAAGTATTTATGTGTAGATATAGGTATATATATTATAAACATCTATGACTCAGGTGCAAATGCTCGTATTCATCATACAAACATTTTCCCTTACCGGGATTCGAACCCGGGACCTCAGAGTAAGCGACACCTTTTTTTTTTTTTTTTTTAGCGACACCTTGAAACCGGTGTACAAACCACCACGGAGGTCATCAAAAATGCTTAAATAAACAACTATTTAATTTAATCTTATAAAGAAGTTAGTAGATAGTTTTACGGCATCACTCTTCATCTTTAATTCATTGTACCTTTGATAATCCTCTTTCACTCCTCGTGAAAAGCTTCCAACAAACCCGTTGAATGAATTTTGATGAGAGAATTAATGAATTTCAATTTCACTAACGCATATTGCAACATAAATGAATACAGAGTTTTTAATGAACACAACGGGGAGACTCTATTAGCCTTCATCATACCTGATGTTAAGTATTGATAAGGTTGAACATGGAAGCGAGCCTCTCCCGGAATCCTTAACCACCGAGGAACTGGCTATCTTATCTCTAACTGCCGGAACACAACAATGCTAAAGATATTATTGTTATGGCGTTAGACTTAGATAAAGCAATACACTTCGTATAACGTAATCTCACTTTTAATAATACATTGGTGTCGCCCAAACAGCTCCCGATAAAGCTACACTACGATATTGATCAATCATGCTTCGTCACTTCACCAAACTAATGGGCTTCGTATTATTTACCTCTTACTGCCCCATCATTTATCAATGAACATTTACAGGATGATAAATGGAAGAATAGTTGCAATCAGAACCAACGGAAGTATCATAAATAGGCACTTCAACAGAAAACAACTTTTAGGTGGACTTTCACCAACTGCCATAAAATACGTTAATTAGTTGCAGGATATAGGGGCTATGCAGCTCCTGTTGGAACTGTAGTCACTGCGACCTATAAGATCTATTGTTATAGTACGAGGGTGGATTGAAAAGTTCGCGGCCTAACACATAAATACTTAAACAATTTTAATGTAACTGACCTCATTCGATTAGTTTACTCTCTGGTTGTCAAATTGTAAAATTCTATCGCAATAGAATTAACTGTATTTAAATTAGACTGAATTTTGTGAGCCTTTGTGCAGCGATTTTAAAGAATGGAGAGAATTGAGCAACGTGCGGTCATCAAATACCTGTTTAAAAAAAAACTAACTCTAAAAGAGATTCACGAAGATATGTCAACAACATTGGGGGAATCTGCTCCGTCGTATACGACTGTGAAAAAGTGGGTTGCTGAATTTAAACGCGGACGAGAGAGTATTGAAGATGGCCCTCGCTCTGGCCGGCCTATGACGTCTACGACTGAAGAAAACATCGGGAAAATCTGTGATCTGATATTGACAGATCGGAGATTGACCATCAGGGAGATTGCAGACACTATTGGCATCTCGTATGAACGAACACAAAACATCATAGTCAATGAACTTGGATTTTCTAACGTTTCTGCGCGGTGGGTACCCAGATTGCTTTCAGTCGAACAAAAACGAATTCGCCTCACGATTTCTCGCGACTGTTTGGAAATGTTTGAGGCTGATCCACAAGATTTTTTGTCCAGATTTGTAACAATGGATGAAACTTGGGTACACCACTACACCCCAGAGTCAAAACAGCAAGCCAAGCAGTGGAAAAAAAGCCAAAACAATTTTGTCAGCTGGCAAGGTGATGGCGTCAGTTTTTTGGGATGCTAAGGGTGTCATCATGGTGGACTACCTTGCAAAAGGTGAAACTATAAACTCGGCTTATTACTGCACCCTCTTACGTCGGTTGCGCGAAACAATCAAAGAGAAAAGGCCAGGATTACTCAGCAAGAAAGTGTTGTTCCATCAGGATAATGCACGCGTTCATACGTCTGTTGAATCTATGGCTCAAATTCGTGATTGTGGGTTTGAATTACTGCCCCATCCCGCCTATTCCCCTGATATGGCAGCTTCAGACTTTCATTTATTCCCAAACCTAAAAAAACACCTTGGAGGTCAAAAATTTTCATCAAATGAGGAGGTCGAAGCTGCGGTGGGTGACTTTTTTGAAGGCCTTGAAGAAACTTTTTTTATGACCGGCATACAGGCGTTGGAAACCAGATGGAAGAAGTGCATAGAGTTAAGTGGAGATTACGTGGAAAAATAAAATTACTTTTGCTTATAATTTATATTGTTTTCTTGCTGAGGCCGCGAACTTTTCAATTCACCCTCGTATCTCTTTAAGCCTGGCGGCCTCCAGGAAGTCTAAAGTCTTCCTAGCTCTGAGAGATTGTAGTTACTCTGGCCGAATTATATGCCGGTCCAGGTGGATTCTGCGTTTGTGAATTAGGGGTCTTGCAGTCACATAGGAGATGTTTGGGTGTTTCTCTCTCTAATCCGCAGTAACGGCAAACATCAATATCACTTAATTTCATGTGAAATTGGTGCCTTTTTAGTTTGCTGTGTCCACTTAAGGCTCTTGCTATCGCACTTTTTGCTCTGCTGAGGAGTTCAGCAGTTAAGAGCCTTCGATAAGGGATTTGGTGTGTACTAATCCTGGTTGATTTAACCAGTATTTTTTTGACTCGTCAAGTAGGTTGCCCTTGAGAAGTTGTATGGCTTGTTCCTTTGAGATACCACAGAAAGACCTAGCTGTTGGCTCTGAGCTCCAGACCTTGCAAGTTCAACAAAATATGTTCAGCGGTGATGAAAGTCGCCCTTAGACCCGGAACAATTATAGATGTTATGATTGTTCAGGATGGCAATCAAATCGATCCTTTAATAGATACGATCAGCCCAGACCCATCAAAGTATAATGCCTATTTATTTGCATTCAAATAGTTATCCAACACAGAGCTAGAGAGGCTAATTGGCGACAAAGAACTGGTGAAAAGCAAGTTACACACTCTAGCTCACCACCGCAAAATTGCCTGTCTGTCGGTGTTTTACAGACTATACTTCGGAGAGTGTTCTCAGAAGCTCCACGAACGTATACCACCGTCGCCGTCCCTCTTCGGCCATCAGACATCCAGACGCACTGCGGACTATCACCCTTTCTTGGTTGATATTCCTAAATGTCGCACCAAACGCTACTCAACTTTTAACCGCCTCTGTGGTCTAGTGGTACAACCACCGGTATCAGACCCAGGGGTCCCGGGTTCTATTCCCTACATAGATATGTACCCCCGTACATATTGTATTCGGTTTGGTTGGTGGTAGGACTTGTAGTAAGTCCGCCTGGCTAGCTACCACCATCTTATCTAAGTCTGCCGCCATAACAACAATGTTTTCAGCATTGTTGTGTTCCGGCAGTTAGAGATAAGATACCCAGTTCCTCAGTGATTGAGGATTCCGGGAGAGGCTCGCTTCCATCTTCAGCCTTATCAATACTTAACATCAGGTATGATGAAGACTAAGAGTCTCCACGTCGTTAATAAATAAATAAAAATAAAATTAAACATGTTTTATATTGGACACAGAAGAGGAGTGGAAGTCCTTCCCTGAGTCTGTATTTCCGAGTGCTTAAAACCCGATAACACTTTCAAAGCAAGGGTGAATAGGCACCTTCTGGGTTAGCTCACTCCATCGTGGATCCTGTCTTAGCCCCTGGGCTTGATTGGGTTCTACTCAAAAGCAAACCCATTCAAAGTAAATAAAAATTATAAAATTACTTTTAAATCATCCAATATTTTTTCCTACCTAGAAAAGCCCTCCTTATGATTGGCGATAAAGAATGAGCCCTTACCCTCCACACGGTTGGATTATATAACCAGGACTCGTTAGTCCTGCTTAACATACCTTCCGAAGCACGGGGGAGGAAGAAAAAAGTTTTTGGTCACCCATCTCATGGCTGACCATTGCGAAAGTTGCTTAACCGTCACAATCACAGGGCAAGCACGCAAACCACTCTTTTTTTATTCAAGACGGGGAGACTCTTAGCCTTCATCATACCTGATGTTAAGTATTGATAAGGCTGAAGATGGAAGCTAGCCTCTCCCGGAATCCTCAACCACTGAGGAACTGGCTATCTTATCTCTTACTGCCGGAACACAACAATGCTGAAAACATTGTTGTTATGACGCCAGACTTCGATAAGATGGTTGTAGCTAGCCAGGCGGATCTACAACAAGTCCTACCACCAACCAAACCGAATACAATATGTACTCCTCGCTGGAAATCGAACCCGGGATCCCTTCGTCGGATCGGTGGTTGTCACCACTAGACCACAGAGGCGGTTGAAAACTTGATTGAAAAAACACTCAGCTTGGAGTTTCCGTCAGTTAAGTACGTCACAGTGTAAACAGTCTTTGCTCTTATAACAAACCGCCGGAATGACGCACTCACAGATACGAACACGCGCGTTCGCAACTATCTGTTTGGGCTCGAACTTCAATGAAAGCCAGCGAGATCGAGGGGCCGTCCGTGAAGCGATATCGAACGGCCCGGCGTATATGGAACCCTTAATCCATAGAAATATTTAAGGAAACTCCTCCAGTATTCAGAGCACATGTCTGAGATGCGGGTGGGAATTTGGCGCCATGCTCCCCGATCTCAGATCACTGTAGGGAAACCTTCCAAAAAGATATCGGTGAACGTTATCTTAAAACATAAGACAAGTAAGAATGTTCCTAAGGTTCGATTATTTTGTTTTGGTTTTTAACTTTTTGATTCATTTATGATGTAAAGTAGCTCAACTAATGTTAAAAGCCACATAATTACATTAGTGTATGTTTTAATTACATTATCTTTTAGGCACACAAATTTTATTTTAGCCCGGGTCAAAACATCTTGTAGTCGAAGTCTCAGGAGACTCTTAGCCTTTATCATTTATGCGAGAAGCGAATCTTCCGGAATCTTAACCAATGAGGGACTGGCTATCTTATCTCTAACAGCCGGAACACAACAATGCTGAAAACATTGTTGTTATGGCGTCAGACGGATAAGATGGTGGTAGCTAGCCAGGCGGACTCACAACGAGTTCTACCACCAACCAAATCGGTTTTTTGGTTATTTGGTTTGCGTAACCAAACTTACGACATTTCTGATTCAATTATATTTCTATATTAAAACTTACGACAATATATCATATTATTAACCTTTAGCATAATTGTTTTTTAACTTGTTGATTCGCCTATCAACAAGTTAAAAAATAAATTATCGAGCGATTTTTAAGACGAATCAAGAAGTAAAAAACGAAACAAAATTATCGAGCGTTAGGAACATTTTGACTTATGTTTTTACATAACGAATGCATCTACTTGGAAGGCTTCCCTGCAGTAATCTGAGATCAGGGAACATGGCGCCCAAATCTCTACCGCGATTAAGATCGCACCTAAGTCATTAAATTCTATCAATAGCTCTGAATAGAGGGAGCGTTTTCAATTAAAAAAATTGTAAACTACACCGGAAACCCTCCCGAATCTCACACATATCAATGCTCTGAATACAGGAACGGATTCGATAAACTTTTCTATGAATTAATCAATGGTAGTAAACCCTCCCGCGTCTCAGACGTACCGTTGTTGCTTTGAATACCTGGAAGGGTTTAAATATACGCAGCGGCGCGTCTGTGAGTGAGCGCGCCATATTAACAGAGTGCAACTAAGTACTGCTTGTTTGTCTAGACTGTGGCGTGTGTGTGTGTGTGAGCTTCATATCAGTCGAGTGCAAAGACTGGTGTTTACACTGTAGTTACACACGAAATCAATCAATCTGAATATGACTAACGCTGCAAACATGGCTGTGCAAAGGAGCCTGAAAGGAGGATGACTGATTGCAAAGGTTTTTCATGCTCATGAAGAAGACGTTTTACCATACAAAGGAGTAGGTATGTAACGACTCCGCTTTATTCCATTCAATATGGAAAAAATTCATACATTGTAAGGGGAAATAATAACCCCCATACTGGCAAGCTATTATAAGTTCTAACAATAAAAATTCTATTGTGTCTCGTTAACTGCCTGCGGGAGTGATAATGTTATTTCATATTTCTCCGCTCCGCAATTGTTAATTTAAGCTACTGTATCTGGAGACACTGTAGTGTAGTGAAACTACAAGAACTAATATATAACAGTAAAGTAATGAAATGTGAAAAATTTACCACGCCCTTTGCCAATGTGATGGTAGCGAAGACCAAGCCACATACTTTGAATAAGGTGTAGGTTATGAAGCTTGGCTCTAAATGAGATCTGATAACTTTTTAAAAGTGAAAACCGTAATGGTTACGTATTGGCAACACTTTACGTGAACATGGTTTTGGTAGGATGAGATTTTTAATAAAATGATATGATTACTTTTTTAGTTCACGTTCTACACATTTTAGTCCACTTCAGTTCACGTTGGGAATACTACACTCGAAGTTGTTGACCAGCTACGTTTACCTTGGACAGACAGTCCAGTTAGATAAGTCCAACTTGGAGAAAGAGATCTCTAATTCAACTCGGATGGGCAGCATTTGGGAAGCTTCGTAAAATCTACTTACCGCATTGTCTTAAGACGAAAGTCTATGACCAGTGTGTGTTGCCAGTGATGACTTACGGTAGTGAAACATGGTCGCTAACTATGGGTCTGATAGAAAACTCAAAGTCTACCAGCGTGCAATGGAGAGGGCTATGCTCGGCGTTTCCCTACGAGATCGAATCAAAAATGACGAGATCCGTAGGAGAACTGAAGTAACTGACATCACTTGAAGAATTGCTCAGCTGAAGTGGCAGTAGGCGGGACACATAGTGAGAAGAACTGATGGCCGTTGGGGCGGAAAGGTTCTGGAATGGCGATCACGCACGGACGACGCTCCGTGGGTAAGCCCCGTAAGGTAAGTTTCCTTTGCAAAGTGGTCGTCGCAGTGGGACAAGTCCTTATTTATTCGGATAAATCATTTTCCCGGATTATACTACATTGTTTATTGAGCAAACATAAAAGTAAATTTCCGTGACGCTTATTTGCCTCCTGCGCCTAGGGTCATGGCATGGGTCAATTGAGAAAAAGTAACTTTTATTTATTTTTGATATCTGTTTGTTCCGGGACCACGTCTTTTTTCTGACGAAGTATATATTTATGATGAAAAAACCAGACAAGAGCGAATAGGACTCGCACACTGAGGGTTCCGTACCATCATATATAAATATTTAAATTTATCACTTTTTTCATGATTTCTGAAATGTATAAGTAACGTTTCGAAAACTATGCAAGCCTAAAAAAATATGTTTGAGAATGTGGAAACTGCGTTCTTTCATATGATTCCCCACATGCCTTACTTCTTTTTATAACCCCCTTTCTTTTTAAAAAAAAGTAAAAAAAATAATGTATATTTATTTCTCGTTTCGTTTTTATTAGTTTCGTTCGTTTGTCTCTTAACTGCAAAATAGTTGGGCAAACGTCATCTTATATTCTGAGTCTATAAGTCTTCCCCCATATTCTAAGTCGTTCCTCCAAAACTTTTTAAACTCCACTCAACCTCGTCGTGGGTAAAAATGGTAGTGTGCGCTAGGCCTAACACGGAGTGGCTACGTACTCTTTGGCTCCTCCAGGTCCTTACGGAGTTATGACTTAGAATACCGATTTCGAGGAGTATTTCGAAGAGGTTTTCAATGAGGTTTCGTTAGGTCGAGGACGAGTAAGTTTTGGAGGAAAGACTTAGAATATGGGTGTAAAACTATTCCAAATTTCAAGTCCAAATAGCATTAGTAGTTCTTGAGATATCCAGCTGTGGCAGACAGACAGACAGACTGAGTCGCACCATAAGGGTTCCTTTTTACCATTTTGGTACGGAACCCTAAAAACAAGTACACCTATGTAATTAAGCGCTTTTGAATGGGGACTATATTTCTTGTCACCAAAATTTATATTTGTCATCAAGTTATATCACCTAATAAATAGATCTATCGCCACGAAATATTTTTGTTCTCAGATAAACAAAAAGTGCTCCCAGGTATGAATTATCAAATTAATGTTAATATATGTGTAAAATAAGAGATGAATTACCAATAAAATTGTAGTGCATTAGATGAATATAAACTTCGTTCTTATAATAATAGTTTTATTACTTAAATAATAGCTTTGTCACCAAATAAATCGATTATCCTTCCCTGACCGCGACTCCTTTTTATTTGTTGTTTTGTCACCAATACAGTAGTTACAATTTATTTCGTTCAAATAATAAAATAATAGTATTCGTTACCAATTTTATACATCAATTTATAATTTTAATGAAAATATGTTCAAAGAGGCGAAGACAAATCGGCGCGCTTTTAATAATTGACCAATCCGGCCCCAAAGATGGGTCGTAGGTTTAAACACTACGAAGTACCGGCTGGTAAGGCAGACAAAATACAAAACTTTGAAAAGGCATGGATTGATTTTGATGACTACAAAGTCCAATAGTTCAGCAAATGGAGAGTGGATCTACCGCACAATATTGATTGGATGCATGGGAAATGCAACTGCCCTGCGTTTAACAAAAATTATTAGTACAAATATATTATAGGATTAGCCATAGGTACGCTTAAAGCTGGCCAACCCCCCACCAGAAGCAAAAAAATCGGCCAAGTGCAAGTCGAACTCGCACATGAGGGGTTTCGTCTCTCACCCAAGGTTGCCTGGAAGAGATTGCTACGTAGCAATAAGGCCGCCTATTGTGTGTTCCTCTTTTTTGTGATTTTCTCTGTATGCGTTTGTTTTTGTATCGTGTGCAATAAAGTATATATGTATTATTGCCAAAATGCCACTATAATTCTTCGTCTGCAAAAATCTTTGTTTTTCATAGTGTTTGTATGAATGACAAAGTTATATTTGCGGTTTTGGAAAATGTGCTATAGCTCTGAAACTACTAAATATATTTCGTTCAAACCAATTTTCGTTGAAAGTTTTTATTAAGATCTACAGCATATATATATTTTTTAATTTTTCACTCTCTTATTTAAAAAGTTAGAGGGGGACACACACACACACACACATTTTACCACTTTGGAAGTGTACATCTTTCAAACGGTTGACTTTGAGAAAAAATCGTTTTAGAAACCTCAATGAAATTTTTTAAAAACCTATCTATAGATACCTGTCGCGAATGAAATGCGGTACCAGATTTTTAAAAGAAGTTATATTTTTACACACATTTTCATAAATTGACAGTCTTGTTATTTTCAACCCTAACCAAACAACCAAAATCTATGACACTCCGAGGGGGGGAAAATGTCCCCAAAATGGCTGGGCACCTTGACTGTCCTGCCCGAACGTGTCACTGTAGGCTTCCCATCAGAAGCTAAGTCCAGATTGTCTACTGGACTTGAGTCAGGAGCTAAGTCAAATGGGTCAGGACCTAAGTCAGATGAATCAGGAGCTATGTCAGATGAATCAGGAGCTAAGTCAGATGCCTGGTCGCAGTTTATTTCTAATGGGTACAGACGTTGCAACGGTCTTGTCCTGTCCCCTGTTGTAGTGCGTACTTTGGCCACTCGGCTATGCCCATCAGCCCCAACGTAAATGTCGGTGATTAAAGCCAGTGGCCAATTTGTGGGTTTTTTGTCTTCAGTTTCTAATAAAACTATGTCAACTATACGTATTCCACTCTCCGACTGTTGTTTACATTTATGAATTAATTGACTGATATATTCAGTTCTAAAACGGTGCCTAAAATGTTCACGTAAATTTTGACAGTATCGAGCCCTCACATTTAATGTTTTGCCGTCAATGCCGTCAGTCGCCGGCACGCCGTGCTCTACAATAGGTTGGACGAACATTGATGGCGTGATAGGTCTGAGTTCGTCTTTGCTATTACTCAAATAGGGTAACGGTCTCCCATTGATAGTCGCCTCACAGTCGCATGATACTGTTTGTAGCTCCATTAGTGTTATCGACGCCCTACCTAAGATTCTTTTCAACATCTCTTTCATAACTCCGTTGTCGCGAAAGAACTTTCAACCGTAACCAAGCAACCAAAATCTATGACAATACACCACACGTATAGGTTTGATAAAAAAAAAATTCAGTGTCTGTTCGGTACATGTAGGTAGTTGCGTTTCAAATATTGGTTCGGCTCAATAATTTTGATGTAGGTAGGTCTGTGCGGTCTGCCACTTCGCCGCGGTTACATGTCGAAAATCGCTCCCAGAGAATTATAGTGTTTTTATTCAATACGGTTCGGAATTTAGATATATTATATATATTTACGGTGAAAGGACAATTTGGTGTCCAGTGTACGTATGTTCCTAGCTGAAAGTAGACCGGGGCCCCCTTTGGATGCAGTGCCATACAGGACACAAGGTTTTTATAGTGCAGTTATTTTATTATATATATATTATTATTTCCTCTGGGCGTTAGGGTCTGTCGTTTAATTCCGCGTAGCGCGGATACAGTGTCAGTTCCATGTATGGGGAGCCCCCCCTTAATTCATATATATTTTTATTTTTGTATAAAAATCGTAAAGCGGTTTACAGAATACATCTACCTACCAAGTTTCAACTGTGTAATCCTTATAGTTTTAGAAGAAATTGGACGAATCTTTATGGGTTTCGTTTTTGCCTATAAGCTACAAAACCCTAAAAATGTGCTTATCGGCCAGAAAAGAAAAAGGGCCCTTCTAAATCCAAACCAGCGCTGATTATTCAATGATTATTATTTGTAACAATAAATATTGATTAAATTGACTTTAATTAAGTGTTTTATTTAGTATTCTGCTAGAAATTTTATTTAAATATATTTATACTACCTGTGGAAATTAAGATCCTTGGGGGAGGCATATGTCCAGTTAAGTAGTAGACTCTTTTGGTTGAAATGATGACGACGATAACACAAATTTTTTTTGGAACTTAATGACATTTTCTATTGACATAATATTATGATTTATTGGCTATCTCTTTAAATTAGTTAGCTTAAATACTTATTACGACAAACCTATTATAATACACACAAAAACATTTATTTGGTAATAGACCCTATATCTCCATGATTTTAGGTGATTTATTGTGGAATTGATTTTATATTGTTTGGTGACTACATTTTGGTGACAAATCTACTATTTTGCGGGCAAACCCTATTATTTAGGAAACACAAAACTAATTAAATTGGCGATAGCTTAAATGATACCCCTTTTGAATTATCAAGAAAAATCCTTTCAAGACTTTTTTAACCGACCAAGACGGACAAACGCAATAATCTCTCCAGAAGAGGTAACAACATTTTACAATACCTACATTATGTCGTTGTACTTATATTTAGGGGCCGTTTATGTGGGTTCTGTACACAGGTTTCTTAATATACCTATTCGTTGACTTGAACTGTTTTTTTTTAACAAAACCTACAAAATAAAGAACATACTACGCATGAACAAATTATTTTTATTATAACTTTTTAATTTTGCATTTTACAATGCTATTTTTATGTGATAAATATTAAACAAGAAAATATACTAGAAAGTAACTTGTCTCATGTCACGACATCTTTCCCGTCAGAGCGACATGAGCCGATACGGTAGCTTAAAATATGAATGTTTTTGAAAAAACCCACGACGTTTAAAACGTTATAATTGAAAATGGATAAAATAATTTAAAAACCCTCGAATTCAATATCCGTTGAGAGTTGCCATTAATTAAATTATTGACATAATTAGATTGATTTATATTCATGCTGAAATTTAATATAGCGATGGCAGCCCCCGACGGATAATTAAGACGGGGGTTGTTAAATTATTTTAACTTTTTTCAATTACGTTTTAACCGTCGCGTCGTAGGTTTTTATTCTTGTTTAATTTTGCTTTTTATTTCAAACTTTTAAGAGAGCATAGATATTATGTGCTTTGTACTACAGAAAGCCCATTACTGAAAACCGCATCAAAAAGTTTGTGTTTACTGCAGCGCCCCCAAATAAAAAAAAAATATGTTATTCTACCGGAGTTACTAATGTCATAATATTGACTGTCGTACTAAATTTCGAAGTTCAAAATATCGATGTATTGAATTCAGAAAGTATAAAAATTCAAATAACGTGACCCTCCGTTTTCACTGGCGAAAAATTTTTAAGAAAACATTATGTAAACGTATAATGCGAACTGAGAGAATGCATTATTTCGACGGTCCTGTAGAATAAAGTCATTTCTGCGTGACAGTTGTTTCTCAGGAAAGGTGTTCAAAGTTCTTATTAAACATATTTCGGAAACGCATAAACATGGCGCTTTGATGTTTTGCCGAAAGGACTATGAAACCTAGTATTAACTATTAGTAAAACAAGTTTTTTCGTAATTGCTTTATTTAAGAAGATAGTAGGTTTTATGTTTATATATGACATTTTATGATGGACTTATTGTAGTCACATGCCTACATCTGACTCTATTCAACGGAAACTCTTTCGAAAAGTGAGGGAGTTATATGAAGATAAAACGTTTTTTATGGAAATGATACTTTATATATTGTCTTATGATTTTAAGTTGACTGATATCTGACTGGTATCGAATGTGTAAGGGCATTAAGTTCACCTTTTGCTGCTCTTTATAGGCAGCAATAAAGTTTTAATTAACTCATACATTTTACACATTTTAATAACATTTTAATAAGAAATAATGTGAACCACATCCACATTCTTCTTTACTACAAGACAAAATCTCAGAAACTATAAGGCATAAAAAACAATATAGTAGATAGAGCCATAAAATCCTATGAAAATAATAAAAGAAATCAATTTTCGTATTAAAATCACATATGACGTTGTTCTTCGGGACCGTCGATTTGTCAGCTCTATGGTCATCTTATTAGCAGCCGCACTTTTTTTACAACATGTTTTCTTGTACATGTTCTCGCTACTGGGCTCGTGTAGACACTACATATAACCAAGTCCAGTCCGGCGCTGACTTGCTATCCAGCTGACAAACCACCCGTCCTATTTTCGGGCAGTCTATATTAATTTGTGCGGGCAGTCTGCCTTACTGCCTTACCTTGTCTATACCTACCCAGTTATTCTCCTTTAGTTCCATAGTTATTTAACTCAAAGAACGATAGAAAAGAAAAATTCCTGAGGAGAAGCATGTAAAAATATCTTACCTTGTATATAGTTAACAATCTTGCAGACCGTCTCTCCATAAAACCAGACAAGGGTGATGGCTTTACTGAGCTGGATTGGCATGCAGATACCGGTGACCAGAAGATCAGCAGCTGACAGGTTCACCAGGAAGATGTTGGTGACGCTGGAACAACAGTAACATGTTTAAATGCCGGTTTAAATTGTTTCTTTTTATTAATTAATGAAAACCTTCCCCTAAATGCAACAAATACCTTTTTGAAAACCGCATCAAAATCAGTTCAGCCAAACGCGAGATAATCGCGGACAAACATACATACATGCAGGCCAAACTGAGAACCTTCTTTTTTTGTCGGTTAAAAACGCGGCCAGCGATGAAATTCATGTCAATCGACAGAGTAAGTGATTACAAACAAAAAGAGTTTCAGTGATCTCTAAATGATACGGTTTCTGAGATTTTTGAGTCCAAACACAGAAAAAAAAAGCTATAATATTAATTAAGTGTATCGCAAAAAACATCGAGTATGTACATACATAACCCAGGAACATGATTATTTACATTTTTTTTTTGTTTTTTAACTCAAAAGTCTCAGAGCAGCATTTAGAGTTTTTATCACTGAACAATTTTTCATTGTAATTGCTTACTCTGTGGATTGACCTGCCGCCAAAACGCGTTTTTATTATTTACATATATGCATATACTTAATATACATATTTAACACCCAGACAAAGACAAATAGACATTTTCATGCACACAAATATTTGTCTTGTCCGGGGATCGAACCCGGGAGCCTCTGCGTAGAAGGCAGGGTGTACGTACCCTGCCTTCTACGCAGAGGCTCCCGGCTCCCTACGCCAGACAGGTCGTCGTATAATATTTATGAGGAATTACTTTGTGCCAGATAGTGTTATTAATTAATACTAATTCATAAGCTAAAATTTTCAGAGATATAACAAGAAATGCTAGACAGTTTCTCGAGAGATTATTAGTCGAAGTAACTCGAGGCAAAAACAAGGGCAAAACAGCCTTTATACAAGAAGCTTGGCTGAAGCACAAAATAATAAATTACCAGAATGCACGAAAGTGCCCGAGATCCCCCGTAAACGTAACGTCAATGTGTGCGAGCGAGAAATGAGTTGTAACTGTCAATCCATGTGACCAATGTCACCTACGTACCTAGTCAATGATTTCAAGTATTTTTTTTCCGCGAATGGTTAATTTGTTGTCATTTATCAGTTTTATAATTGCTTTTTAATTAACCTAACAGTGGGTATATAAAGTAGAGTATGCTCCTAGGTGATAAAACCTCACTTTGGCAGACTCGAATCCTTCGTTTCATTCAGGATTTTTACCATATTTTTTTACCACTTCGCTCAGGAATTATAATCTTGATTCACTTGACTCACTACGTGCGGGAACTGACTACAAAATTCTAGTCACACTCAAAATTCAATATGGTGTCCGTGACATAAAACACTGCTTTAATCTCTTGGTGCTTTTAATTTTATTTATGTGTGTCAATAAAAGGGCTTTCTTTCTTTTGTATTGAGTTTTCTCTCTGTTTGGGCGCCTTTCCTACGTACTTTTTAAGTGAAGTAGCAATCGCCATTTGTCATAAGACTGACAGTGAGTTTAGCCCACGGCTATTCTTGAAGTGGAGACCGCGTTAGGCCTCTTATACACACACGATTTCTTGACCGTACGGCGCGTACAAATCGCGTGGTAGAAAAACCGCCGGACTGGAGCATTGAGTTATCTATTATATCATAGACATATAAACCAGAACAAGAGTTGGCAAGCAAGCAAATATCAAGCCAATCAGTGTAAAGCAATTATCCAATGTTACTAAGGCAATTCGTGTTTTCGCTAACACCCTATCTTTTTCAGTAAGATTGAGAAATGATCTCACCGTTGTCTAATTATCCGTGTTAAAATCTAAATATTCTTTATTCAATTAAGCATATTACACGCATTTTTGAATTGTCAGCTTTGCCCTACCACCTTGGACGAATGGTTAATTCGTCCAAGCCTACCACCCGTCTCAGACTCTTTTAGCTGATAAGAAAAATCGGGTGCAAAAAAACTTACTAGCTTTATCAGATGTATGGTATGTACAAATAACCATTTCTGATGAGTACTTACTTACTTACTCCGATGGCGCGATGACCCCGAAGTGGATCTTGGCCTCCGACAACAAAAGGCGCCACTTCTCCCTGTATAGCGCGACCTCCTCCCAGTCAGGCAGCAGTAGCTTCCGTAGGTCTTTGGCTACTTCGTCAGCCCAGCGGTACCTAGGTCGACCGACTGGCCTGCGCCCTACTGGCCGGCCCAGGTATGCTCCTTTGACTGCGCGACCGTCCTCCATTCGCACGACGTGGCCTAACCATCGAAGCCTCTGTGCTTTGACCTCACCAAGGATATTTGGCTCGGCGTACAGCTCCTCCACTTCAGCGTTCTTTCGGATTCTCCAGCTGCCGTCATCGGTATGGACCGGTCCTAAAATCTTACGGAGCACCTTTCTTTCCGTGACCAGAAGTTTTGTTTCTTCCTTCTGTGTGAGTGTCCAGGCTTCGCAACCGTACATTAAGATCGGCCTGATCACGGTTTTGTATATTCGGATCTTTGTGCGTCTGCTCAGCAATTTGGAGGTCAGGATTTTGTGTAGGGCTGCACTGCAACGTAGAGTGTTTTGGACTCGGATATCTATCTCGTTCTCTCTATCGTTAGTCTCAGTTACAGTGCAACCTAGGTACCTGAATTTTCGTACGCCTTTATAGGTGGTACTCCCAACAACCAGATCCTCGGGGTTTTGCCTAGTGTTTTTATAACGGCGCATGTGAAGGTATTCCGTCTTCTCGTTATTAATATTGAGACCGATCCTAGCTGCCTCTTTACGAAGGTATCCTACCGCATCTATCACCTGATGTTTTGATTCTGCAAGTATAGCGAGGTCGTCCGCATACCCGATCACCTTATGTAGTCCGTTTAACTGAACTCCGCCGTTTAGTATGAGCACTTTTCTGATAACGTGTTCGAGCGCTAGATTAAACAGAACTGGTGAAAGAGCATCTCCTTGTTTTAGTCCACTATTCACTGAAAACGGGTCGGTTAATTCGTTATCAACACGTACTACCATGTTGCTTTCTCTGGTAGCCGTTTGGATAAGTCGTACCAGCTTTCGTGGGATCTTAAAGTTCTCCAAGATGCTGTATAAGGCAGATCTGTCGATGCTGTCATAGGCCTTAGCAAAGTCTACAAATACTGAGTGGATGTTCTGCGCGTACCATAGTAGAAATTACGTTAATTGTTTTAAAGCAATTCCTAGGATTTTCTTGAAAATTAGATTTATCGAAATATCTTGAAATTACGGTCGTGCCGACGCGCGCCGTATCGTCAACAAACTTCCATTGTGATCCATACAACACTGACGATCATAGGTTTTCACAGCGGAAAAACCGTGTGTGTACAAGAGGCCTTAAGGTAAATTCAGTATCAGTTAATATCCCATAAGACGGTGAAACGTTTTTACGCAGCAACCCAATTGGTATGTTCAGTTTTGGAGATGTTTATGATGTCGGGTTTTACGATTACAATTTTATTTTTGTACTATAACCATTCTTGTCTTGTTCTAATAGAAATTTAATTGCGTTCAACTGCTCCCAGACGGGACTAGAGCCCTTTTGATTGTTGTTAAAATACTTATTTTTCTCTTAAATTTTTTACTTGCCTTGAACGGTTTTGAGGAGTTTCACCCGAGTTCTTTTCGTAAAAACACGTGTTGTGAGGCTCCATTTATAACTCAATTTACCGTACAATAGGCTATTTGACAATGCGAAAAATAAAGTGTCAATTACTGTTATCAGTATAAATTATGAGTTTAAAAATGGTTTTTAATAACGTAAGTTGAAAATAATTATAAATTTATTTAAAAATCCGTAAATAAAAATGCATTTTTTAAACGTGTTGTCACGTGACACAAAACGCTCCTGATTCGTCGAGTTTATAATGACGTCACCTGCTTGTAAACCTCGTTTGCCTACGTATGTGGATGATATGCAGAATACAGGCAAGTGACGTTACCGAACCCATTACAGCGCCATATTGTCAAAGTAGCGTTTTGGCGCGCTATTTAAATATTGAATTTTTAATTTGATATTTTTCAGCAAATATTACCAGAATTAAAAAAAACAACTTTTACTGGGTTCCTTAAACTCCACTACATAATATAAAATGGATTTTCAAAACCTGTCAAATAGCCTATTTTTATAAATACTAAAAAATATACTTGACATTGGCAAACTTCGCTAATTTTATCGTGAGCAAGCCATTAATTAAGAAAGAAGATGAACGGTTTTGATTCTTGTATTACGTGGTTGTTTTTTTTCTCTCGAGTGAGAACTTGATTAGGATTTCTTGCTCCCACGCTCCGTGGATGTTATTTCCGAAGCGAAAAAATACTAAGGCGCCAAAATTAGGGATTGCCCTTAGATAAGGAAATGTTACGAATACACAAAATTGTATAATTCCGAAGGCAATAAATAATTAATAAAAAAAAGATAATGAACGTTGTAAGAATGCGATTGTCCAAATCGAGCGCAAAAGAATATCGCACAAAAGTAGACGACTACGAAGTTCCACGACTGTGTCTACGAAAACCATGAGAACAAGCCAGATTGAACATTGCGAAAAGTTGAGCAATACTGCAAGGCAGGTCTCTTCTCTTATCGTATGAGGACTAGTGGCCACCTCTGATGTCAGTTTCAAAGTCAAAGTCAATCAGCCATCAGGCCACCTATAAGGCCTCTGACTTGGCTTAACTAATGTTATTTTATTTATTTATTTGAATATACAATGTGAACTTACAGCTAAACCAAAACATTCACATTGGGCAATTTATTAAGATAGGTAATAGAATAATTTACAATAAATATAACTTATATGGTCAGTATGGATGTCGGCGTCTTGGACATCATTTAAAAATCGATTCGATCGAAGAGCTATAGCTCTAGGTGTAGGCGCATTACGAGCATGCAGTGTGCGCAAAGATGGAGGTAATGCCAACAGGTCACGCCGCCGACGATTACTAACTCGTGCATAATTCTGCGGGACATAATAACATATATAGTTCTATGCATAAAATTGATTGTAAAAAAAAGGTTGTGGCCTGGCTAAAAACACTAACATACGAACAAACTGAACACTTACTGGAACGACTCTCATGATAGCACTCACAAACACAAATTCATACATGCACAAACAAAGACACACTCTGACACACAAGTGCGCGCACTCACACTGACTTACATACATACACTCATACACACATCATCTCTCTCACACACACATACACACACACACACAAACGCACACGTACAAACACAGACAAACACACATTAACTCTGAACTGCTTATCTTATTCTTTTCTTACACATATTATAACTTTGTAACAAATATTTACGTGTAATAATTAATTAACTGTTTTCCATTGTATTTAAGCTAAGGCCAAGAGCGAAACTTCTCCAACACAAGTATTATATTACTTCCTGGAGATGTTTCACACATACTTTATTGTGATCAAATTATGGAAAATAAAAACCTTTTTATTTTATTATTTATTATATAGTTTAGCACAGTAGGATTATCAGATGACAACAGCCGGAATTGATGGTTTGACGTGCCCTCTGAAGCATGGAAGCACTCAGTTATAATGCCACTTTACGGTCACCTATCCGACATCTGACCGGATCGAACATTGCTTAACAAACGTGATGGAATACGATCGAATGTCAAGCACCGCCATGACCGCTTTACAGACTGATGAGACAGTAAGTACCATACTTCTTATGTCGAATTGCGTTGCGGATTCAATGGTTCAGCGCATCAGTAGAAATTTATAAGTGGACTTTAGTGGAATGGCCACGAATTAGCTACATTTTTCGCATTATTTTTTTCAACGTTGACATTATTATAGTACTAGTATTATTTAAAGTTAGTCACCTAATTTGAAAAGGTTGCTTCTTAAAGTTACCATGGCAAGCGATGGCCCCTGTCATCAGATGAACAGCGGTCTGCTTAGTTTTAGGAGTGCTCTGCAGAGACAACCGCCTCTGTGATACCAGCTGGCATATTGTTTTTCACTTCTAGTTTGGTATGGAAGCTCTAGTATCATTGTATTAAGGACTCTGTAGGAAATAAAACAGGGAGATAAAAACAGCCCTTGACGAGTTTCATGCCGGTTCTTCTCGTTTCAGGTCTCCAGCCGTAAGGTTTGTGAACTGATGGCGAAGCGTCTTTGACGTTCATTAGTGCTTATAACAGCCTAGACTGATTAAATGATAATTACATATTCGAATTCATTAGAAATAGAATATATAATTTGTACAACAGACGCATACGTAATTTTAATGCACATGTATTTAGATCTCGACAGGTGAGCTCCCTGTCGTCTGCATGTAACACAATCATCTTCGGCTTATTGGATTACACTGTCTTAAAGGGGACGTGAACGTGATCCAAAGCTAAACTTAGTGCAATCACACACGAGGAGGTCATAGCCAGCCCTGTGTCACAGTCTAAACCAATCTTTGCTGCCTCACACACTCACACAGATACGCGCCGTTACACGCACGCCACCGCGAGATCGAGGCGCGTGTGTGTGTGAACGCGTTATATCAAATTCAATATCAATTTTTTTTTTTTTTTTTTTTTTTTTTATGACCGACGGGGAGACCTTCATCATACCTGATGTTAAGTATTGATAAGGCTGAAGATGGAAGCGAGCCTCTCCCGGAATCCTCAATCACTGAGGAACTGGCTATCTTATCTCTAACTGCCGGAACACAACAATGCTGAAAACATAGTTGTTATGGCGTCAGACTTAGATAAGATGGTGGTAGTTAGCCAGGCGGACTTACAACAAGTCCTACCACCAACCAAACCGAATACAATATGTACCCCCGCTGGGAATCGAACCCGGGACCCCTGGGTCTGATACCGGTGGTTGTACCACTAGACCACAGAGGCGGTTTCATTCAGTATAGGCTGTTACAAGCAACGTCAAAGAAGCTACGCCATCGGTTCACAAACCCTACTGCGGGAGACCTTGTAACGAGAAGAACCGGCAAGAAACTCGTAAAGGGCTGTTTTATTCTCCCTGTTTTATTTCATACAGAATCGTCAAATTGAAAAGTGACCTTAACATATCAGTAAGGTCAATTTGCATCACAAAAACAAAATACAAATTATAATATCACATTTTATGGTTATTGTAACTGTAAACAATTTTTAACTGGCAAAGAGGGACTTGTCTATCATTACAACATTTCTCGCATTACAAGATTACTGTACTGCAAGTTGTGAGGTACAATACAGGTCAGTATCAATTTATTTTACATAAAAATATGTAGGCTTTAAGCACCACATGAAGATAAGCAGACTGAGGTAGACCCATTTCCGCTGGCGCCACCCATTCACGAGCATGACGCATGAACCAGCCATCGCTTCGCTCAACCATATTTTAGGGAACGTAACGATCCGCCTCACACGACACCAAAGACAAAGGCAAAGACTGTTTATTTTTAGACTGTAGTTGTGTGTTCGTGCACTTGTTCTGAGATAGTGGCAGTTAAACAACTATTGCAGTGGTCGGTCATGGGATGGGTGACCAAAATTTTAATATCTCCCTCCATGCTTCGGAAGGCACGTTGAACCGTTGGTCTCGGCTGTCAAATTCACGATGACGATGATTCACCGATAAGTCTTGTCAATGTTGCTAAAGTCTAGCTGCTAACGAAAGAGGTAACATTAATCTAGATTCTAAGTAGTTATGATACTAAAGTTCAAATAGAATTGGATATCTGAACGTAATTGAAATACTGAAAACGTATTTTTGAATCATTCGATTACTATTCGCATACGCAACGATCGACGAATCCTAAAAACTGTATTTCTTAAATACCAATTACCATTCGAATCTGGGGCCCTACTCTCTAAGCTGTTTCCGTAGATTCGAGATACTTTCGGATCGTTCTCAAGATTTTGTTATAATCAATTACTTAGATTTTTATGTCGCATCATACCTATGCAATGCCTTACACTGTTCCTGATGTGCAAGTAAAGTTTTAGTTATTTATTTTAACAGTCTTGAGAATGATCCGAAAGTAACCCGAAACTACGGAAACACTACAGAAACAGCTTAGAGAGGGCCTCTGCTAAGAGTGGTCCCGAACACTCTTTTTTGATTCGAGTAGTAGAAAGTTTGACGTTTAATTTTATGTCATTTTCAAATTGACATTGAAATGACGGATAGTTTGATAACTTAAAAAGGTTTCGTTTCACGTGATTCTGTTTGTTTTTGTTTTTAATGTATGGAGAGTAAATTTCCAGTGTTTTAATTTTCTGCGTGAACTTAAATTATGTCTAAAGAGTTTAAGAAAACGGCAACACTGTATTCGAGTGATTAAAAAATATGACAAAATGGAAGCAGGTGAACTTCAATTCGCATGCGGATTGAGTTCGCATAAGAATTTCGAATGATTCAAACATACGTCTCCTGGTATTCAATTATGTCCTCTTGTAACTTAGTACGAAGCAATAGTAAATCTTTTAATATATATAAATCTCCTGTCACGATGTTTGTCCGCGATGGACTCCTAAACTACTTAACCGATTTTAAATTAAATTGGCACACCGTGAGCAGTCTGGTCCAACTTAAGAGATAGGATAGCTTTGATCCCAAAATTCCCACGGGAACGGGAACCACGCGGGTGAAACCGCGCCCGGCCTCTAGTATTCATATATATTTCAATGAAATACGATTTTCATTTAGTTAATTTTACCTCTATACAAATATTAATCCCAAAATGTTATGATAAAATAGCAATGTAAAATATAATAAGTAGATACAATCGGGGAATTTCCCGATTGATCAGTAGAGTTTTTTTTGGGAAACTTTTTCTCAGAAAGTACTAACGTTAAAGAAATAATTTATTATTCAAATGAAAAACCTGTTAATGTTCTATTATTCGTATTATAAAAGTTTTTTTATATATATTTTACTTTTTTAAATAAAGCTTCCTAATAAAACTCTACTGGTAAACCGGGAAGTTCCCCTACTCGTCGTCGTCGTCATCGTCTCAGCCATATAACACCCACTGCTGGGTATAGGCCTCCCCCAAGGGTGGGTTTGCCATAATCGCCACGCTTGGCAGGCGGGTTGGCGATCGCAGTATGGCCAAGTATGTAGGAGACGCTGCTGCCCGTCTCCTGAAGGCTGAGTCCCTTAGTCGCCTTTTACGACACCCACGGGATGAGAGGGGGTGTGCTATTCTAAGCCGACACTACACAGCTACTATCCCTACCCCTACTGTACTATTTAAATTGAAGTTGTCTATTCTAATCGATGGATGACATTGTCCGCAATTCGGCAACCGCTAACAACAACTAGCTACTTGGGTTGGGTGCGATTATTAGAAATTACAACTTAGACCACATCCTGTTTACTAAGCACGATGGCGTTCAAAAGCTAAACTTGTAAAAAAAATATGTGGAACGAAATGCTATGTAAGATGTGATTGGACGAAACGTTTGAATGAGTGAATTGTTTGATGAGCGGGATGGGTATAAAAGGAGGAACGAGAGTGAGTTAAGGGTTCTGTTCTTTTTAGAAGGTGATGTGCGCGCGCGACTAGTTACAATTTTATATTTTAAATTACGTTGCTGTACTGTGTTTTAAGAAATAGATGGAACTGGATAACTGCTTGGATTTCTGGCTTTCTTCTTTATCCCCACATAAATATATTTTTTTACACTCCAGATAAAACTATGAATAATTAAAATATGTTTGACAGAAAAATAATTATTAAACCAGAGACACAAACGCTTTCGTTCGGTCTAATGTGTAATTCTGACAATATTATCTTTATCATTTACCCACGGAACCTTCAGAATGCCAGTAACAAACCCTTTTTATCCTCAGCCTCAAAAAAATAACAAAAGCGCAATTATAAAATACATGCGGCCTTTGCTCGCCGCAGAAAATTTCAGCAAAAATGCGTTTTGTTGTTTTTATCAGACCTGTTTTGTATGTTGTGGTATGCGGCTATATGATTTCTGTAATTAACTTTTTATGCTTACGAAGTGCTCGGTGGTGCAGTGGTTTGCGCGCTCGGCCTGCGATTCTTGAGGTTACGCAACTTTTGCAATGTACTGAACATTGGATGGGATGATGTGATACATTGGATGGACACAGGGGATGGGTGACTAAAAAACTACTATCTCGAGCTCCTCTGTGCTTCAGACGTTAAGCCGTTAGTCCCGGCTGCGTTTGCAAATAACCACCAATCCGTATTGGGCCTGCATGGTAGCCGATTCTCTTTATCTATCTATAAGGAAGGCTAGTGCCCCAGCAGTAGGAATATTTTTAAAATAGCAGATGACGACGTTAAAATATAGTTGCATTAACATTGCGAAACAGTTTTTTTTTTGCGAAATTTTTTATAAAGGTCTACAGCATTTTTTTTTTTTAGATTTTTCACTTCCTTATTATAAAGTTAGAGGACGGGGACACACATTTTTTCACTTTGAAAGTGTATATCATTCAAACGGTTGACTTTGAGAAAAAACTGTTTTACGAACCTCAATGTATTTTTGAAGACCTATCTATCTTTATACCCCACCCGTTTAGGTTTGATGAAAAAAATTTCAGCTTAAGTTCCATGTATGGGGAGCCCCCCTTAATATATATAGTTTTTATTTTTGTATAAAAACCGTAAAGCGGTTTACAGAATACATCTACCTACCAAGTTACAACTGTGTAATCCTCTTAGTTTTGGAATAAAGTGGCTGTGACATACATCGGACATGACGAATCTATAATGGGTTCGTTTTTTGCCATTAGGCTACGAAACCCTAACAAGAAAAATGATTTTATTCTATTGATGATTATTTTAATTACTGCAAACACATAGAGACATGATAAGAGTATTTCGGACTGTGATAATGTATAATTTGTGTGTAATTTTGAAACAAAATGACTTTGTTTTATGTAGATAATTTGATTTGATTTTATATTTTTAATTATATTTTTGACATTTGCGTGTGCGTTTCATAAATAACTAAGATCTGTATTGTATTTTACTATGTTTCTAGTAAATTAATAAATTGATTGATTGATTGATACTATAGTGTATCTATCATAATTGACCGAGCGAGAGAAGCATCTCAGTTTCGAGATTGGCCAAAAATGCTTTTGAGAGACAAAGTCATAATATACCTATCCACAGTGTGGCTGTACTCCGCTGCGCTCCAAGATCAAACTTAATTTTATAAACACACAAATTTTATGCTATAAATATAGAATTAACAAAAGATTCATTTGAAAAATGACGATTGTGGAATGTCACAGCGCGAGAACAACGTGAAAGTACACATCACAAAAAAAGCGGCAAGCGAAAAGTTACAAAATTATTTACGCTCTACTGGAACATTTTAGGTTTTTATATAGGTATTTCAACAATTTTATTTTGTTTCATAATATAAAAACACAGCCCTTAGGCACCTGTCCGACTACCAGCGATAAGCGAGTAGCGAGTAAAGTTAGAAACTAGACAGATGACGATCGGCGAGCGGCGAGTTTTATTATTATTATTATTTATTTAATAATAACACAAGGAGCTTACAATTTTCTTTTTACAATAGTCCCGCAAAACCGACTAGTCGGTTTGTCTGTGGGATCTTCAGTCTCTATTATATATAAGTAATATTACCTAAAATTAATAGATGTAATTTAAATATAAAGTCACTCTATACAGCTGTAATGAAATAAAATGCAACTAAATAATATAGTTGTACTTACTTATTGATCTAGTTTAGTTATTTTTATTATTATTTATGAATATATTTTGCAGCAGGTGTTTTTTTAATAATATCTTAAATCTATTTTTACATGTTTCATTTCTTATATTCACTGGCAAACCATTCAGTAAGTAAGGTAGGCGTTTTTTAATGGTTCTATCTCCGTAATAATTGTTTACCCTAGGTACCTCAAACTTGCCAGCGGATATTGACGCGTTATACGAGTAGTTCTCTCGCTTGGCTGTGAGCTACCCTAGGTACCTCAAACTTGCCAGCGGATATTGACGCGTTATACGAGTAGTTCTCTCGCTTGGCTGTGAGCGAGTGATTTTGTGCGGCGGGCGAGGACTCGTTCCAATCGCCGCTTGTCATCTGTTTTAGGGCGTTTACTCGCTCGGGGTTGCTAGTTACTACCACAACTTTCATGTGCACTCAGATCCGCACTTTAGGTAGAAATGTCGGAGCGGCCGGCGTGAGCTCTGACCCAGTGTGACCAGATTAAATTTGACGGAAATACCGAGGTGCCTCAAAAATATTGAAGTATACCGACTTGCAGAGGCCAAATAGACCCAAAAAATTACCGAATTTTTATAGATTATTGTATGAAAACTTTCAGCTACACAGTCATCTTAAATAAAGCAACGACCGTGTCATCTACTAATTCCTAATAAGTAGATAATTATTATACAACATCATTATTATTCGGAGAAAATTAGTTATTATTGCCTACTTTACCTAGAAATCACGATATTTTTATCATTTCCAAGTAATACAGACAAATAACATTTGGTATTTTTGTGCGCTAAGTAGGTACCTAGATGTTTAAGTAGATACTTACTAGAGATTTTAGACTACTACTAGTAAATATTTTAACTAGTAAATAAGAAAATAAAAAATGTTGTATTCACCCAGGGGCGTGCATTGGTTTTCCAGCGTAGTAGGCACTGTAGATCTAACTAGTAACTTTGCACTTATCCTATCCTGCTACCGAATATTATAAGTTTGAAAGTTTGTGAGGATATTTAGATGGAGGAATGTTTGTTACTATTTCACTTAAAAACTACTGAACTGATTAAGATGAAACTTTACAGCAATGTAGCTTATATATCAGTAAACCACATTGTATGCAAATATTTATAATTATCCTGATATTCGCACGGTAACGGCAACCACGCGGCGAGTGAACCCGAGAGCGGCCGCTAGTCATAAATGATAAGGTTCGTAATATTTAGTAGGAATATTAAAATGCTTACGAGTTTGATTGTTTGAGCACGCTAATCTCCGGAACTACTAGTTCGAATTGAAAAATTATTTTTGTGCTGGAAAGTCCATTTATCTCGGAAGGTAATAAGATATTTAATATCACGTTACGATTAATAAGAGCAGAGCATTAATGTAAAACGTTACAGAAACGGGAAAAAAATATTAGTTTTGGGAGCTTCCGTTGCGGACGGTGTGTAAACGGTTAAAGTTATGTAAAAAATCATGTATGACGAAATTATTCCCCATCAAAAGTTCAAAAAAAAAGTCCGCTACAGCATATGTTTATGTTTTATGGTTAACTCACTATAACCATTTTTCAGATTATAAAATTTGTTCTAAACTAATGTATTATTTGAGAAGCTGTTTTCATAAACATGATATTAATCCTTATCTAAATAAATACGTTAATCATCACAAGTATTTAATTTTGAACAAAATTGTCCTTTACATCATTAAATTTTAATGAATATCTTAGGAAATATGATAGTTTTAAAATAACTCCTCAACAAAATAATTCGCGACCAAATTCATTCGTCAGGTAGGCATGCTTACTTTATACTGATATATTCCGGAAGTTTAAGCTAGAACGTTACACGTACAAACAGCGCCCTTCTTGCCATGGGCGGTTTATACTTGAGCAATACTTTTTCTAAATATGTTGTATTCTTGTATGAAACGCTGCTTGTTTCGAGTAGGCAATTTCGAGACTGCCTATCGGTAGGTATTCAGTATTTAGCGTAAGGAATATCTTAGTGGGTGAGTGTTGAATACAAGTTTAAACTAAAATAAAATAACTTTAACACTTATTGTATATTTATTTAGGTTTTGAATGAGGTAGGCACTGCCTAATTGCCTATATGGAATGCACGCCCCTGTATTCACCTGTAAAGGCATTTCTTTTGGCCTAGTCAGGTTTTAATTTTTAAATTGAAATGTGTAAAGATATGTCGTTGGTGAATCTTTTTCAATAAATAAATAAATAAAATAAATACTTAAACTAGCCTTTCAGCGGGTGACGTGTGGTAAATTCAAATAAGTATGTATATGTTGCAGGATAAGTAGATAAATCGTTTTTTTGCGAAAATCCTAGGGATATTGAGAAAACACGGATAATTAGACAATGGTGTTGTGATTTCTCAATCTTACTGAAAAAGGATAGGATTTTTGCGAATCATGAGTGAACAAAATTATTATTTTGTTCACTCATGTTGTGGTCAACGAGCTGATTAGCTGGCTCAACGACCGCAACTTCCTCACAGTAGGCTATGCAGACGACCTGACCATACTCATCAGCGGACGAGTTGAGAGTGTGATATGTGACCGAATGAGGTCCGCATTAAAGGTCGTCGAACAGTGGTGCATCAAACACAATCTAACAGTGAACCCAACAAAGACGGAACTAATCCTGTTCACAAACAAACGGAGTCTAGGCAACCTTAAACTTCCTAAACTTTTCAACACCAGTCTGTCCCTCAGCAAGGAAGTCAAGTATCTAGGGGTGACACTAGACAACAAACTCCTCTGGAATAGACATCTCGAAGGTAAACTAAACAAAGCCACCATCATATTTTACCAATGTAAAAGACTGCTTGGCAAAAGCTGGGGGCTATCACCGAAAATAACGATGTGGCTGTATAAGACTGTTATACGTCCCATAATCACATACGGAGCCGTTGCCTGGTGGTCCAAAACAGAGCAAAGAACCGTAATCAACAAGCTGTAGAAATTCCAAAGATTGGCATGCTCTGCGATAACAGGCTGCATGCGAACAACCCCCACAGTCGCCCTTAAAGTAGCTCTGGATCTAACACCCCTGGACCTGTTTATACAACAGGAAGCCTCCATGGTTGCTATAAGGCTTAAACACCTGGGTCTGTGGTACAACCAAGAGGGTCCTCACTCCACATTGTGGAATAATTTAGTGAAACATGAGTCACTAATCGCTGCCCCATGCGACAGGATCCCTGAACAATACCTTTTCGAAAAGAATTACCAAATACAGTTATTTGAAAGTGACCAAGACTACTCTGGCATACATGAAGTCCGAATTTATACGGACGGTTCCAAGATGGGGATTGGCACTGGAGCCGGAGTATTCTCACAAGACCTAAATATCAAAACTTCACTAGCACTAGGCCAACACAGTTCGATATTTCAATGCGAATGTGTTGCAATAATAAACGCAGCTACCACGGCCCTGTCTAGAGGTATGAAGGAACTGAACATCCGCATACTGACCGACAGTATGGCCGTCCTAACAGCACTGGAGGCCAACACGATCAACTCCAGCATTGTCTACGAATGCCACCGAGTCTTGGATCGTTTAGCATCCAACAACAACAGTGTAATCCTACAACGGATTAAAGGGCATAGTGGATCACACGGGAACGATGCCGCCGATGAGCTGGCAAGAAGGGGATCTTCCACAACAGTGGCTGGACCCATACCCATTCTGCCACTCCCATTCAGCCAATTGCGCTCATGGATAAGACAGCGTACTCGTGCTGCACATAATAAGCGTTGGGTAGATCAAACAAGCTGTAGACAGTCCAAGCTGGCGATGACTGCAGTCTCGCCGCGTTTGACCTGTAGACTGCTAAGCCTTAATCGTCCGGACCTCCGAATAGTTGTAGGCAAACTTACAGGTCACCTACCTTTAAACCGACAACTATTCATCATGAATGCGACAGACAGCCCCCTATGTAGGGGATGCCTGGACGTAGAGGAAACAACCGCCCACGTAATCCTGGAGTGCGTGGGTTTGGCTGCAAAACGGGCAGAAACCCTCAAAGACGTGAGGTCGCTCCTAGAAGCCTGTGAACGCCCGAGGAGGCTTCTGCGCTTCTGGAAGGAGCTGGGATGGCTTAACTAGCCATACCGATGCTATGTTCACGCATAACGGACCAAATGAGAGTCTAAATGCGGAGAAAAGAGCCCATCACCAATACCAATACCAAATCACTCATGTTTGGTTTGGCGGCGCCATCCTCGCCAACTTAGAGGAATCGCCACTGCTCGCGGCTTACACTTGTTAATCACTGGATTCCACGCTGATGACAATTTAAGCCCGTCCTTCCGATTGAAATTTTTGTACTTCTTCATTTCAATCGCTTCTCGTATCATCCTAGTATGATTTTAGGATCATGTAACTCACATCCAATGATTAACTCCAGCTTCTAGAAGATGCTCAGCTACCGCGGATTTGCTCGTCTGTCGACTTTATTTTTTATACATACATAAAAAACATATTAAACACCGATACCAAGACAAATAGACTTGTATATGCACACAAATATATGTCTTGTCCGGGGATCGAACCCGGGACCTCTGGCGCAGAAGGCGGGTTTAGTATCCCTGCGCCAAACAGGTCGTCAATCATCGTCGGATTATAAGGTCACATGTGATATCTCTAAAAAAGCTTTCTAGTCTCTGATTTATCTGACTCTTAGTCTTCATCATACCTGATGTTAAGTATTGATAAGGGTTTAGATGGAAGCGAGCCTCTCCCGAAATCCTCAATCACTGAGGAATTGGCTTTCTTAACTATAACTGCCCGAACACAACAATGCTGAAAACATTGTTGTTTTGGCGTCAGACTTAGATAAGATGGTGGTAGCTAGCCAGGCGGACTTACAACAAGTCCTACCACCAACCAAAACTGCGTAAACTGCCTTCATCTTAACTGCGTAAATATAAAATTAACAAAACAAGTATCAAATATCATTGTTTTCAAACTGTGTAAGAAGCAAAACGGCCTACATAGCCGGAACAAAAAGATATTTCGCCTTGATTTATCCGTTCCATTTAACAAAACAGCGTTTCAAAGCTTAATGGCGTAAGGCGTTAAGTTAAGTAGATGCTTAATCCTACACGGATTGTTGAAATGAATATGTTTTAGCGTTAACAAGTTGATTTATAACGTCGAACATGTTTGAGGAAACATGAAAGTATCAAAGGTTTAACGGGCTTTTAAATTACGACATTAAAGGTCGAGGGCATACGCCCTCTCCTAACGCATTATTTTTTCAATCTTACCATGCTATATGTTTTTTAACGGAAGTTCTGTGACGTTTTTGATCAGTCATCGCCTCCAAAGTGTAAAGTGTGTCAAAATGTGACAACTTCAATAAAAACAAAACCCAAACAAAAAGTTCTGATAACAAGATGGTTTCTATAGACGATGGTAGGCCGGCTCACTGTATCACAACCAAAAAGTATGTCGAGTAGCTTTCTTCAATAATTTGACATGTTTTTCATACCACAACCACAGTCTATCAAATCATTTGTCAAGTAAGCTATTCAGAAGCATGGACGTAATATACTAACAGGACTGAGTACTCGCAGCTGAAAAGCGAGCCGAGCGAGATATGTAGTACAGAGGCCCTGTGTCCCTTTCTATTAGGGTAACCACAATATTTTGTTACAAGAGACTTGTATTTATTAATTTTATTCATCATCATCATCATCATCAGCCTGTGGACGTCCACTGCTGGACATAGGCCTCTCCTAGCTCACGCCCGTTGTAGCGTTCATAGGAGGATATTAGCCTACTGCTACCTGGCCAGACGGGTTGGTAGAGCGTTTGTTTCAAGTTTTCCTTCTCTTGCACAGGTGTTCAATGCGTCGAGCCTCTTAGTCGACTCTTACGACATCCCAGGCCTGTAAGGGAGTGGTGACACTTGTATTCTTAGGCTGTCACCACGCGGCAAAATCCATAAATTTTATTATGATAATATTATTCACCCCAAATTAGGATCTTAAAGAAATTTCTTTTAGCTTTATTGATGCCATGGCACTATGACCAGTAGTAATTCTACTAGAGTCCGTGCCACGAAAGAAGTCACGCAGACGCGGCGCTGTAGTCGCGTTCAACATAAAGGCGGTACCCCCACCGAAAGTGGCGCCGCGTTGAATTTTATTTAATATCGTTTTAAATTCACAATTTCAATAAAACTAAACGTGGAATTTTTGAAGCCCATAGTCTAGTATTTTTAGACGGTATCATTACATTCCCTCGTAGTCACTGCTAGAAGTAGATAGCAAAACTGCTAAAAGTTGCCGTTTTTGACACATTTGCTATCTACTTCTACGAACGACTATGACGAGATGTAGCGATACCTTCTAAAAATACAAGACAATGGGCTCTAAAAATTCCACGTTTAGTTTTATTAAAATTGTGAATTAGAATTACGATATTAAATAAAATTCAACGCGGCGCCACTTTCGGTGGGGGTACCGCCTTAAAATAAGCTCTATTACTTTAAAGCAAACCATATTTTAGTTCCCGTAATATTCCGCGAGTCTTCTTTCGTGGCGCGGACTCTATCGTACTTCGACGTAATCGTGATCGCTGTCGCGTTGTGCGTTGCCAAGATAGGTAATAACCTATCGTTGTTACTGCAAAGATAACTAATAGTCCCGCGGATTTGGATAATTTATTTCTCGGACCAAATGTCACAAAAAAAGTGTCATTAAGTCCGAAACGGACGAACATTTTTCGGACCAAATGTCACTAACTCATTCAGAACTAAGTAGAAAACTAAAAATATGTAGCTTAATTCCGCAAGAAAAAAATACATGCAATCATAAAGTAGAGTATGAGTAGAGTTTGCGGGCAGTCATCTTGCATGTGTTTTTTCTTCCGGAGTTTAAGCTACACATTTTTCGTTTTCTACTTAGTTCTGAATGAGTTAGTGACATTTGGTCCGAAAAATGTTCGTCCGTTTCGGACCTAATGATACTTTTGATTTTTATTTTGTGACATTTGGTCCGATTTTAAAATTGAAGCAATTTAGCATAGAAAAACCTTTTTCTTGTTGATGCACTGTGTAGTTAAAGCGATATATTTCGTTTCGAATATAAATATTTTGAGTTGAAAGTACCAGGGTTGCTTAGCTAATCAAGACGTATTTTAGATGTTTTGATAAGTTCTGATTTTACATTAAGGCATTTTATTTTTATTTTATTATATTTCGTTTTCTACTAAGATATGGATTTCCGCCAAGTCACGCCTGATTCTATCAAATATTCAGAACTTACTTTATGATTTTAAAACAGGCCCTAATTTTCGTGAAAGCTCATTAAAATAATCGAAAAATAGATCTCGTTACGCGTTTACTGAGAGAAGAGTATCCTTGAAAATAGGCACGATGCCACGACAACGTTAAAAAATAAAAATTATAAGAATGGAAATTAATATTAGGTCTATGATTTTGTAAGTTTTGCATTTTTCAATGCTATTTTTATACTTATAGTAAATTTTAAATAGAAAAATATTGGAAAAAATTAACTCGGCCGCAAGTGAATTTTTCAGACAGGAATCGAACCCGCGACCTTTGGAAATCCGGTCCAATGCTCTAACCGCTGAGCTACCGAGACATAATTCTTTAGGTCGTTGGATGAATTGTTATATAAAATTTTCGCAAAAATCCTAGGGATATTGCGAAAACACGGATAATTAGATGTTAGGGTTATTGGATTATTATCGATTATAATCCATTTGTGTCCATTAATAGCCATGCAATGGATGATAACCCTGCTATTAATGTAATGTAATGTAAATGTTTTTTTTTCTTTCATTGTAATTTTCGCACTACTAACCATGTGAGTGAAAACCGCGGGTGTTCTCTAAACTTTATTCAGGAAGCTGAGCTAATAATATGGTGCTTTCTCTGTAGCACGCTTTCAAACTAAAGACAAAAAAACTGCGGGTGTGTACTAAAACTTGGTGCACGTAATGCACGCATGCAGTAATTAGGCTGGAGAATATTTTTGCGTGAAGGTTGATCGAAGAATCAAAATACAATACTTAAACAAAATATCAACTAAAAAACAAAAAATAATGTGATTCCCAAAAATCGTTGTAAATAACTGATTAAGAATGAAAAAAAAACAAAAACTAACACCCATATTCTAAGTCGTTCCTCCAAAACTTACTCGTCCTCGACTTAACGAAACCTTATTGAAAACCTGTTCAAAATACTCCTCGAAATCGGTATTCTAAGTCATAACTCCGTAAGGACCTGGAGGAGCCAAAGAGTACGTAGCCACTCCGTGTTAAGCCTAGCGCAAACTACAATTTTAACCCACGACGAGATTGAGTGGAGTGTAAAAAGTTTTGGAGGAACGACTTAGAATATGGGGGTAAGTGCCTATTACCTACTTACATAAAAATACTAATCAACAAAAATCATTGTAAATATAGCTGATTAAAAATTTTTAAATGGAGCAGATTAGTTTTAAATAACACACAAATTTAATAACAAATAAAGATGATAAAAATAAAAACCTAATCTGACAGGCCTAAGCCTGAAAACCATGAAGGGACATTTTCAACAACAATCACTAGAATAACATTAATATTATCATCCAAATTGGCTATTAATGGCTATAAACTGCATTTTAATCGATTATTATCCAAATTATATTAACCGGATTATTAGCATTACCCATCACTAGTGTTGAAATTTCTCAATCTTACTGAAATAAGATGGTTTCTGCAAAAATACGGGTTGCTAAGTAACAATGGATATTCTTAACTCTGATTGGCTTAATTTTTGCTTGCTTGTATTCTCTTATTCCAATTGGTTCACAGAGTTTACTACTCGTGATATAATAGATTGACATGTGAAACGTCAAGTCGTCAACCAATCACAGAAGACGTTGTTTTGGACGGTCCGACCAGCCAATCAGTGTTCTTATTCCATAAAAGCCAGCGGTTTTTTTAGCAATCTTACTTAGGCAACCCGATTGTTTTCAATATAATTGAGAAATGACAGCAACGTTGTCTAAATATCCGTGTTTTCGCAATATTCCTAGGATTTACGCAAACACTTTTTTTTATTTACGACGGGGAGACTCTTAGCCTTCATCATACCTGATGTTAAGTATTGATAAGGCTGAAGATGGAAGCGAGCCTCTCCCGGAATCCTCAACGACTGAGGAACTGGCTATCTTATCTTTAACTATCGGAACACAACAATGCTGAAAACATTGATGTTATGGCGTCAGACTTAGATAAGATGGTGGTAGCTAGCCAGGCGGACTTACAACAAGTCCTACCACCAACCAAACCGAATACAATATGTACCCCCGCTGGGAATAGAACCCGGACACCCTGGGTCTGATACCGGTGGTTGTTACCACTAGACCACAGAGGCGGTTAAACTGATTTATCTGATTATCCTGCGACATATACTGACGACTTAGACTGTTTCTGTGTTTCGGGCAAAAGTCCTGGTTGAGAATCATAACTTAAACCACAGAACAACATTTAGGCCACAAACGCAAAGGCAGGCGCCTAGCGCCTAGTGACTTAGTTGCTAGGATACATGCTAGACGCCTAGCTAGGCACCATACGCGCAGTGCGGCGATCTCATAAGTATAAGAACGTTCGTTTTACCTAGTTTCTCGCTAGGTGACTAGCGAGGCTCTAGGCGCAAATAAAAGCCACCTACCGGTGCGTTTGTGCCCGTATCTTAATTGACGGCCTACTCTCTAGGCCTCCAGATACCGTTGCTGGCTGTTGTTACCACTAGACCACAGAGGCGGATGTCGGCAAGCTCCGCCCTGACGTGGGAAAAAAAAGTTTGCGAAAAACAAATTTGTCTTTTTGTTTTCCAATCCTAACAATGATAAGAAAGAAACCTTTTAGGATTATAATAATAAATAAATAATTACATACAATCACACCAATTATCTAGTCTACGTTAAGTTTTATATAGAACTTGTGTTATCTATACTAGGATATCGGATAAACGTACTTTTATACTTTTTTTTTGTAAAACCATACATAACAGACATATTAAACTTCCAGACCATGACAAATAAACATGTTCATGCACACAAATATTTGTCTTGTCCGGGGACCGAACCCGGGACCTCTGGCGCATAAGGCGGCTTTAGTACCCCTGCGCCAAACAGGTCGTCAATCATCGTCGGATTATAAGGTCATATCTCTAAAATAACTTTCAAAAATCAGTGCGTCCTACCCGTTATGACTTACGGAGCCGAAACGTGGACACTGACGACACGGCTGGTCCACAAGTTCAAAGTTGCTCAGCGGGCTATGGAAAGGGCTATGCTCGGCGTTTCTCTGAGAGATCGTATCAGAAATGAGGTGATCCGTCAGAGAACCAAAGTTATCGACATAGCCCACCGGATTAGCAAGCTGAAGTGGCAGTGGGCTGGCCATATTAACCGTAGAACCGATAACCTTTGGGGTAAACGAGTTCTAGAGTGGAGACCGCGTCTCGGCAAACGTAGTATAGGACGTCCTCAGGCACGGTGGAGTAATGATTTACGCAAGACGGCTGGTAGGAGCTGGATGCGAGAAGCCGAAAACAGATCTCAGTGGCGTGCACTTGGAGAGGCCTATGTCCAGCAGTGGACTGCGACAGGCTGATGATGATGAAATGGCGTCATCACGATATAAATTATGAGTCCACGCGATAATCTTATTACACGTGGAGCAAGCTGCGGGCGGAATGCTATAACGCCCGAATTAACAACCTATCTGTAGATATGGATTGAGCTATCTGAGTTTGTTGCCCAGGATATTGGGTTTGTTGCCTAGCAACCGTTGTTATTTTGGTCATATTAACAAAAATATCCTAAGCAACTATCTCGGATAGCCCTTTCCATATCTACAGATCGGTTATTAATTTCGGGCGTAAATAAATAATAGACTAATATAAATATTGACCATTAATGTCGATAACTGACCAAAATCGTAGGTATGACTGAAATACCTACCTAATAGATTAGAAAACTTCATGATTCAGTATACAAATTCAGGAAACTGTTCAATATATTTATTATCAATATCATTTATTCAGTCTAGGCTGTTACAAGGACTTATGAACGTCAAAGAAGCTAAGCCATCGGGTCACAAACCCTACGGCGGGAGACCTTGTAACGAGAAGAACCGGCAAGAAACTCGGCATGGGCTATTTTTTTCTCCCTGTTTTATTTCATACAGAGTCGTCAAATTAAAAAGTGACCTTAAACACATGGGTAAGATCAATTTTCATCACAAAAAAATACTAGTACATTAAAATGTGTTAAAACATTTGGCTTAGCAACTACGGAATATCAATTCAGAAGTTGTTATTTATACGTAAGTAGCGGCTTTCAGTTTAACCGGGTGGTTCCCGTTACTATGGGAATATTGGGATAAAAAGTATCATATACTGGAGCGAGATAATATGAAAATGTTGAGCGTGGGAGCGAGGGCGATGTTGCAGATCAGGTGAAGATATCACCAAATCACAATCCGTAGTAAATAACTATAGCGATTAATGACGAAATTAAACTATACGATGATAAATTATATGTTCACTAATTTAAAAAAAATGTAATACTTGGTACTAATCTCGAGTTTTCGTATTTTAAGGGGTCATTTCGTAAAGAAATTTATCGTATACATAAAATTGTGTTTCTGGCACATTACAAAGCTAGATATAGGAATGAAAAAATGTATATCTTATTACCAGATTTAACCACCTTATAGTTTTATATCAAAAAGTACACTTTTTTAAGCTATAATATGTCATATTGAGAGAAGGAGGCTTCGCTGTTGTCTACCTTAGTTTAAAGCTAAGCTTGAAACTTTTCTACCATTATTAGTTACACGCTTTGTAACAGAGTCTTGTAAATTATAAGCTAATAAATAGGCAAAATTTATCCTATATTTTTAGACAGGTACCTAATATCTGGAGTCAAAGTAAAATTGTTAATAAATTTATTAACGTCAAATATAAAATAATGTTACTATGACGACAAATACATATACATATTAAGGTCAAAGATTCGTCTATTCTCATCTCTGTTTAAAGTACTAGCATAAGGCAAAGCACTAATTATTTTTCTGCATCTTGTGTTTGATTGCAATGTCAGTAATTTATTTATATGTTCAAGAAGTTAAGTATATCCTTCCTTGTTAATTTGGAACTGTTACCACATAATATTACTAAAGTTGTGGTTTTATTTATTTGGGATTTATCTATTTTTGTAATTATTTGGCTAAAAGTCTGGCCCGGAGTACAAAAATTAATACATTTTCTGTAAAGTTTCGCACTAATAATTGAGTAAATGTATCGTGATCATGTTTCTTGCTATCTATCGTAACCTTTAATTCGAGCCCAGATTCTAAGATAAATAAATTTTTCTTTATCACATTTATACATAAAAGTGAGATTCCAAACTGTTTTCTTCATTCAATTAGGCGCCCTTAAATAAATAAGATACTTATACTTATACATAAAAACTCGACCTGTTCCTTAAAAAGGTAATGCTTAGAGGTCATTAGCAACAAATTAAGTCCAGTCAAACTAGATAGTTACCGAGTTGTGACGGTTCTTCGATTTTTTTTAATTTCTAACCACCTCTGCGGTCTGGTGGTACACCCACCGGTATCAGACCCAGGGTTTCCGGGTTCGATTCACAGCGGGGGTACAAATCTATTCGGTTTGGTTGGTGGTAGGACTTGTTGTAAGTCCGCCTGGCTAGCTACCGCCATCTTGTCTAAGTCTGACGCCATAACAACAATGTTTTCAGCAGTGTTGTGTTCCGGCAGTTAGATAATAAGATAGCCAGTTCCTCGTTAGTGGATGAGGATTCTGGGAGAGGCTCGCTTTCATCTTCAGCCTTATCAATACTTAACATCAGGTATGATGAATGCTAAGAGTCTCACCGTTGTATAAAAAATAAAGTTTTTTTTTTAATTCTTACCAAATACCATTAATTGTAAATAAACTACTCTACTATGTAATAATAATTTTTATTTTCGGATTTTTTTTCGATTATTAGGTAAAACTGTATGAAAGTTGATGTACAAATTAGTAAAACAATTAGCTAGTTTCGTAAGCTTTCTAAAAAGGTACTAAAGTTATTAACTTTCCTAGCTGTGAAATAAAACAACTTTTACGGATATAAAACGCGCTATATTTCCACGAACTAAGATGTAATTGTCAGTATTTTTAGGTTTTTAGGGGTTTTTTGATTTTCCCGACGTTTCTGACAGCTGTCGTTGTCACGGGATCCGTCACTCCGTACGTATGTACGTATTTCCTATCTGTTTTAAAAAAACAACAACAAAAAAGCGCTGAAAGGCAAACTTTTCATTTTGATATGTAAAATGATTTTAATAGTTAGTAAGTAGATGCTCCGTCTGTGGACGAAACACGTGGAAAGTCTAGATTTCATGTAAGGTAAGGATAAAATTGGTTAAGCGAGCCCACGAACGTTCGAGCCTAGCTATCGTGAGTTTCCGGAACTTTAGATATGTCAGAGCGAATCTGACGCCCTAATGAAAAGGGAACTGCGGACACAAACATCAACAGTTACGCAGTGTCCTACGTGAGCGACTGGATTTGAACTCGAAGCGGCGCGGTGCGACGCGAAGAAAAAAAACCGTCATAGATGGTGACCCATGCACACATGACATGCTGGGTCTATAGAAACCTGCGTTTGGTCACAAAGGATAGTTCATTAGGTATCGACTGTTAATTGTTTACGCGCCGCTGGCCTAGCACGAATAACTTTGAAGTTAGTATCGAGGCAGTAAAGTAAAAAAATAAATGAGATATTGAGCAGCGAGCAGCTTATCGAACGTAAACGGAGCTACGTTTTTCTATAAATTATTTGTCATTACGTGCTCGATACTTACTCGATAGTTCTTCGTGCTAATCCTACAGGCACTCTATTTTTTATTCATTTAGATCCATTTTATTTTGATGAGACCAGCTTGTAAGCTCATTTATATCATTTTTGAAGCTGAACACCATCCTCCATTGAATCGATTAATCCGTAAAACTTTAGGTCATCCGCATATAAATATGGTTCTGAGTGGTGCAAAAGTTGTGGGACATCGTTAATGAATATATTATAAAGAAATTAAGTTTGCATTTAATAATCAAAATCACTATAGTCCTGTACTGTACAACAACAGCTGATGATTGGCTCCCTCTTCCTTTGCAAAACACTATTTCTTCGATGATTTAATGGAAAATGGCTTTTGCTTTGGTTGGCTTCATATTCGATTAATTGAACCTTCCAAGAAGGCTTTTTTACTCACTTTATAAATGGTTAGAAGTTTGACCTCCTTTTAAATGTAAATAAATAATTGAATACAAACACACCAATTATCTAGCCCACGTTAAGTTTCATGAAGAACTTGTGTTATGGATACTAGATAACGGATAAACATACTTATATACATAAGCACAACTTAAGTTTCTTCGCGCACTCATAATTGAAATTAAACAACTTTTGCGGAATATTTAGTGCGATTTATTTACCCGAAGTCTCAACCCAAAACACACACTGCAAGACCTAAAGATACGGTTAGCTCTTTTTGTAAATAAATAACAAAGATAAAGATGGAGGTCGGCCCGCTTTCGAAGTTTTCTTGGCAGTATCTTTCTTCGAAAGTCCTCTCAATTTGTAAACTGCCAGTAGAATCATTAGTTTTTCTATTGTTAATAATAAATAATTTAAATAGCAAACAAATCAAAATATTAAACTCAATAATTGTTGCATAGTATAAAATATAAACTTTTAATTAGTAATTATCTAACCGTTTCCGAACGCAATAATAAATCAACTTTGTGAAGGTAGACTTATAAGTTGCTAGTCATCCCGTGACCACGGGAACTGAAAAGGTGCCGAAACGTTGTGAAACCAAAAAAACCTCAAATAAACCGAAAAATTATAGTACCAAATATATATTTCGGGTAAATAAATTGCACTAAATATTCCGCAAAAGTCGTTTTATTTCATACTTATATACTTTTTTGTAAATACATACATACTTAATATGCATATTTTCCGAATACAAAAATAAAGCCCATAACTGCCCGTAACGTCAGTAGTACCATTGACTATTTCCATTGATTGTACAAGTGACCCCACCTTTGTATCCTTAGTACTAATCTATATACTAGTCATCTAAAATAAATTGCTATCGACCTGTATGTACGTCACAACTTGCAGTACAGTAACCTTGTAATGCGAGAAATGTTAAATGTAAGTCCTTCCTTACGAGTTGAAAATTGTTTACGGTTAGGATAACCATAAAATGTAATATTATAATTAGTATTTTCTTTTGTGATGGAAATTCAATTTGACTTTTCAATTTGACGACTCTGTATGAAATAAAACAGGGAGAAAAAAATAGCCCTTGACGAGTTTCTTGCCGGTTCTTCTCGTTACAAGGTCTCCCGCCGTAGGGTTTGTGAACCGATGGCGTAGATTCTTTGACGTTCATAAGTGCTTGTAACAGCCTAGACTGAATAAATAATATTAATTTGATTTGATTTGATTAGTGACACAAATTTTGGGTCGGTAGTACCATCAGAAATATTGTTTTATCACAAGGTACTATCAATGGTACAACTGACCCAATGGAGTACAGTCAACAGCACATCAAGTTGTAGTACTCCAGAGCAATGGTACTCATTTTCGAATGTTGAAGGTGACGAAACTGTGAGACTCGATTCCTGAACTATTTATAATATTATGTACCTACCTTTCGCGGAACCTTCAGTGGGCCAGTTCGACTCGCGCTTATACGGTTTTTTTTTATTTTTATGTTGCTGCGAATATACCTACAAAAATGATTATGTGACAAATAGTACACAACGCCATAAATAAGGGTTTATGTTTAAGTAAGGTACGTTGAAGTTAACTCTTTTTTTTCCGTTGAAGTGAATATACAAACATGCATGTTATATCTTGTCTTTTAATGATAGGCACTATAAAGCATCGTTACTGGTTACAATGGCGGCAAACAATCTAACTTTTTCTTTAATGGTACTAAGGCTTCAAAGTTGAATGGTGAGTTCCATTGATATCCTCTACAATGTTAGGCAATGTCTATATTTTTAAATGGTACTAAGTATCAATTGTACATTCAATTGTGCCGTCTACTAAATGGTACAACTGACACAAGGGAAAAAATACTATTGTCACTAGTACCATTGATGGTACTGTGGATACAAAGTTGTGTCACTTGTACATCATAGGTACTAATTAATTTTACAACTAACACTAAGGGCATAATTGTTCCCTGAATATAGCCTCAGAATGTCAATGTAAGACCCTTGATCAAACCGACAATATTAAGTATCTTGGCGTCCTCGTGGATCAAACCGTTTCTTGGAAACCGCACATAAATATGATATCGGAAAGACCGCGAAAACTCGTTTATTTTTATATCACTCCGCCACGTAGAGGACAAAAATCTGATTAATACAATCTATTTCGCTTTAGAACACAGTCTATATTATGGGGTGGAATCAATAAATCTAACATGATAACAGCTGAAAGAGCTCAACGAGCCTTGCTGAAAGTAATTGCTTGTAAACCGTTTAAATTTCCAACACGCGATCTTTATGCACTGTGTGATGTACTCACTGTTAGGCAGTTGTTTGTTAGCAGTACCATCCTCGCACAACACAAAAAGTTGATTTATGTAACACCAACAGCTTCCACTCGAAGACAGTACAACGTCTATTATATAAAAACTTAAAGAACAACTTTAATAAAAAAAAACAATGTTTTCTCGGGCCCTTTTTAAATCAATAAAATCAATCAAATTGTTAAATTAATATAATTGTAAATCTAAAATTTATTGGTTTAAATCATTGTCTTATGTAGAAGTAGAAAATTTATTTTAATTTGTATGTTGATTACTTAATAGTTTACCATTCAAATAAAACAAATTTTACGGATATCAAACGCTCTATATTTTCACGAACTAAGTTGTAAATGTCCGTATTTTTTAGGATTTTTAGGGTTTAGTCATCCCGTGACCACGGCAACTGTAAAGGTGCCGAAAAGTCGGAAAAATCAAAAATCTCCTAAAAAACCAAAAAAATAAGGACAATTACAACTTAGTTCGTGAAAATATAGCGCGTTTATATCCGTAAAAATTGTTAGATTTCAATGAACAGTGCGCGCCAAAACATAAGATGTACGTAAGTTTACCATTTGCTTATATTGAGCTAAAATAAAAAAATAAAATACTATCTACTATAGAAGGAACTAAAACCTATATTATATTATTAACCTAGTTTAGGTACTAGTGTATTGTTTACTTAGCAACCTTTGTATTGTATTTCCTTTTGCATGTCTAATTTACTTAAATTTATAATGTATTTATAATCTAGCGCTGTAAACACTGTTAAAGCACAATAAACAATTTATTTATTTATTTATATTAAACACCCAGACCAATACAAATAGACGATGTTCATGCACACAAATATTTGTCTATTATAAACCATCATGTCATAAGAAATTTTCTTTTTGTTTGCGTTTTGTTTTTATTGAAGTTGTCACATTTTGACACACTTTGGAGGCGATGACTGAGCGATGACGTCACAAATCTTCCGTCAAAAATACAATTTAAAAATTTTAAAAACTCCCTGACACTCATTGACATAAAAAAAAAAAAAAACTCTCTTGGTCGGGGGACCCCCAACGTATAATATACCCTTTTAGTACTTCTCTTTTTGTGGTCCCCGAGCGAGAGAGAAATTTTATTTTTTCGGTTTTTTTTTGAACCGGGGATTTTTAAAATTTTATTTTTATTTCATCCTTTTTAAATTACACACAAAATTCAAAAAACCGCATTGAAATCGCTTAATTTTTTTAGGCACTACGAATATTTATGTATGAAAGACAAAAAAAAATGCCGCCATTTTGTTTTTTTTTTGCTGCACCTAAATTTGCACAGGGTGTACATTATTTTAGTCAAAGCACTACCTTTGTATCTTTTACTGTTTCGGCGGGCAGTTGACCATCTCCATAAATGACCAGATGGATTTTCATCAAACGTGGCTAAGAACCATCTCGATTAATTTAGCTTTCAATAAAAAAATACCGCATTAAAATCGCTTGAATCGTTTAGGCTCTACGAATATACGTACAGACAGACAGACAGACAGACATAGGCTTCAAACTTATAATACCCCTCTTTGCGCTGCGTTAAAAAACAAGCTTACGATTTTTGATTTATTGCATTTTTCTATGATATTTTTTATACTTATGATGTTATGATGGATTTTTAAATAGAAATATATTAGAAAAAGCCAACTCGGCAACAAGTGAATTCTCAGATGGGATTTTTGGAAATCCGGTCCAATGTTCTAACCACTGAGCTACCGAGACTTAGATAGAAGACTCCCTCAGAGAAGTGTGGCTGAGTTAACCTTTTCCAATATTTTTCTATTTAAAAATTTATCATAAACAAGCTTACTTTAAGAGATTCATAGTACGAAATAGCATGGCAAGATTGAAACAATAATGCGCTAAGAGATGGCAGTAGGCTCCCAGATAATTTGTTTCTTTTGCGCAAATACGTTCTCCTGCTTTCCCTTTGGCGAGGCAATCAAGTGTGTAAATATCGCCTCAAAGCTCATAATCAGTTGATTTATGATAGTAAAAAAAAACATTTTGCGACGGTTGATAATGTAGCTCAAAAATATAATCCCATCCTTATAGTACATTACTGCCGCGGTCTATAATGACTATTTTGTTGGTCGCACTGATGATGGCCGACAGCGCAGCTCTAGGCCGACACACCGCGGTCAGCGTGCAGCAAGGGCTGCAATGATGGCCAAGCTGGAAGGCCTAGAGCGTAGCTAGGCTAGCTCGAGGCAATCATAGCGTGACCAGCGAAGCAGTCATTGTGGGCCAAGGCTTGTATAGTGCTTTACTCAAAAGTGCAAGTACCTAATCTAAATAAAATCAGCAAGTAATTTAAATAAAAAATATATTAATTAACTAGAAATTTAATTAAAATGACAGTTATGAAAAGTACAGTTACTAAAATTCAACACCGACTTTCCCGGTTTGATATTACTAATAGTTTGCGTTCTAATGCGGTGTTTGACTGCTGTATTATTTCTTCATTTATTACTTCATTTATTTCATCATTTTTTTCTTCATGTTCTTGAGCAGATGTTGAAGCTTCCTGGAACTCGTAAGACGTTGTTCGTTTTAAGTTTATACTTCGACCGAGTTTTGTGTAATTCTGTTTTTATTTTTTGGCAATGGTACAGCCAAATTCCATATTTGGCTGTACCATTGCCAAAAAATAAAATCTTTTTGTACCTATATCTATAAATACAAAAAGTTGTGTTTTAAATAAAATCTTTTTGCATTTGATTTTTTAAAACGTTGAAATGTCAAAATAGCGGCTAGCAATATTTTGCCGGCCTGTTAGAGCGACCAGCAAAACTTTGCCGGCCGCTCCTTGAAACAGAACGGCAAGGTCGACTTTGCTCAAACAAGGCTGTCAAAATAATGACCACATTACATGCATTTTTGAGTAATAGTACATTATTGCAAAGGCCGTGAAATAGGCAATTGCAGGTCGAGTATGAGTTTGAAGGCTGAGCCGTAGGCGAGGACTTCACTAATACGAGACAGGCAATTGCCATTTCCGCCGAGGCATATAGTGCTTTTCTCAAAACAATGCAGGGAAATAAAACATACTTTTAATATTATACATTTAATAATTACTAAAAGAAAATCAAATTCATTGCAGGAGCGTCTTTGTGAATTTGGAACAATACAGCGCTCCAGCAATGTTGTATGAAACGGCGTGCTGGAGTTGTTAAATACTCTTTGTAATGTTCCAAATTCAAAAAACGCTCCTGCAATGGATTTGATTTGCTTTGTCCGTAAATTCGATACTTCGCGTGTTCTTTTTTCGAAAATAATGACAACATTTCCATGCATGTTTGAGAAAATATGTTTAACTGATACCATTATAATTATTAACTTTAGTAAAAAAAAAAAAAACGCAAATATGCGTCGCTCTTAGTAAACCACGAGTTTGCGGCGCTTGCAGTAGAGACAATGAGCCCTTGGTCGTCTGACACAAAAAAGTTTATGAAAGATATAACTTTCCACAAGACTGGTCCACGCCTCAGGAGACCTGAGAGCTATGCTATGCTATACCTGGTGCCTATCTATCAACAGCGAGCGCCAGTGTTCTCGGTACTATGCCACACGGCTGCGAGTTGGACAGCTATTATAGTTAGTATAAGGTAGTGTAGTATTGTTACATTTGTACGGGCCAACGCACGTACAATTGGTATTTCAGCACTTTTACGCCACATGCATTAATTTAGGTCATTTAGACAGTTAGTTCGTCATCGGTTATCAATCATGCCGCGCATAACTCATTTACATATCATTTTAGAATTATCGTATAGTATTTTATCTTTTTATCAATATATCATTTCTACAAATATCAAAGACTTTTACTTCTCTCGGAATTATCATTAAAGGTGTAACTCATACAACATTATTTACAATTTATCACTAATATACATAAATGTATACGACAATTTATTTTATTGATGTAACATTAATTGTATTTAGAATTATTATTGTAAAAGTTAAAATAATTAATAAGTAAGTGAGAGTGACTTTAAAGAGAGTGCAATAGATATTTTTGTTATAGATAAAATAGCATTACATGATACATATTAAACAAGAAAATATAGTAGAAAAAAGCAACTAGTCTCATGTCGCACTGACGGGATGCGACATGAGACTAGTTGCTTTTTCTAGTATATTTTCTTGTTTAATATTTATCACACAAAAATAGCATTGTTAAATGCAAAATTAAAAATGTATAAATAGCATTACATGTTATTATAATACCAATAGAATAAGTGAATTGATATATAAATAATATAAGTAAATTGTATGACATGTAAATCTCCCTCTTACTAAAATTGTAATGCCCCTAAGATCCTAACACAGTTTGTAACATCTGTACCTACTTATGGAAACCAATAAAATAATTGAATTGAAAAGGAAAAGTAAAAAATATTGCATAAATTAACATCGTTTCATCGTTGTTCATTCTGAATCTATTATTTAAAGCCAAAGATCAAACGAGAAATTATGTAAATGACACCTAAAATCTTATTAAAAACGGTAAATATTTATTGGCTTTTGCCTATTAATGTAGAAAGTTGGATATTCGAGTAAAAGCTTGATTATTCAAGCGACCGAACCCATTTCAGTGATTTCTATGACGTCCGCGTTAATATGTCATGCGTGACAAAGTAGATATATTTGTGATGGCATCGTTTCGATGTGTCACAAAAAGAGTTTCACATCATCACCTTTATTAGATCATCCGGCACAAACCTTTACTGTATCTCTAGTCCGGTAACCGCCTCTGTGGTCAGTGGTAACCACCACCGGTATCAGACCCAGAGATTCTGGGTCCAATTCCCAGCGGTGGTACATATTGTAGTCGGTTTGGTTGGTATCACTTGTTACTCCGCCCGTCTAGTTCCCACAATCTTATCTAAGCCTGACGCCATAACAACAATGTTTTCAGCATTGTTGTGTTCCGGAAGTAAGAGATACGATAGCCAGTTCCACAGTAGTTGATGATACCGGCAGAGACTCGCTTTCATCCACAGCTTTATCAATACTTTACATCAAAGTACGATGAGGGTTACGAGTCTCCACTTGTTCATAAACACACACTTGTTTTGTACAAGAAAGGACCAGCAGGCCTACCGCCATCTTTTAGAAACCGTCATGTCGTAAGAACGTTTTGTTTTCCTTTTGTTTCAATACTGTTTAAATTACTTTATTTGACACAAGACTTCTTAGTAGGTTTGATTGATAAAAATCTTGTTTGAGTGAATGATTGAGCGATGACGCCACAAAACTTCCGTCAAAAGACAAGCTTGTTTTAAGGGGGTCGCGGTACGATATGACATATAACAACATTGCGCCGATACAAACTGACATTAAACAATATTGCGTTAAGAGATGGCGGTAGGCTCCCAGAATACCAGGTAAAGCTATGAAACCAAAAATATATAGCTAAATTACCCAAGAAACATGCAAGATGCACCGCCCTGTAAAAATCAAATGGAAAACAGTGACACACCCTGCACCTTTACTGGCTACATTACACGTGTTTCGTTCCCACACGGAGCACCTTCAAGAGTTGTTCGATCGTGCAAAACTAATGCATCTTGCATATTCGTCTTATCTAGAACCCTTAAAGGATCACTTTGTTGTTCGTCTGTCCGTCCGTCCGTCCGTGTGTCTTCGTTTATCTCGGGAACGTGTGGAGGTATCCAGTTGAAATTAAAACCATATGTACAGATCAACAGTCTTGTGACCGTGTAAAAATGTCAAACTAGTAAATTAACGCAAAAAAAGAAAGGACCGTTTATGTCGCAAAAAAACGTATATTTCGACACTCGCAAGGGAATCAAAATTCATAGGGTACTTCCCGTTGAGCTCAAACTACTAAATTTGGCAAGTATCATCGTCTTTTACTACAAATAATTAAATCATAAAAATTTTGTCTTTAGTTTTGGAAACTGAATTTCAGGAAAAATTCGTGACAAACTACGAGACTCGATTCCTGAACTATTTATAATATTATGTGGGTACCTAAGCACCTACAAATTCGAGTCCGACTCGAACTTGTCCGGTTTTGTTAATCAATTTATTCGAGACCGGGTATGCATTTGACGACCATCTTGTTTGGAAATAGGATGCGGCCTAAGATGTTAAATACTTGCCAAGGAAATGCCTATTCACTCTCGCCTTGAAGAGGTCAGGGTTGTAGGAATCGGGGAACACATGAGCAGACAGCGCATTCCATTCCTTAGCGGTGCGCATAAAAACGGGTGATAAGCTAACCTGCGTCTGGTACTAGTACCTCGATGTTTAAAAGTGGCCGGACTGGAGGAACAAGATCGTGCAGTTCTCTTGCACAACTCCACTTACTTCAAATGTATACTAGTGTTTATGCAAAATTTAAACCATTTGACGACCAGTTTTGCGCAGGGATACTAACCCTGCCTTCTGCGCCAGAGGTACCGGGTTCGATCCCCGGACAAGACAAATATTTGTGTGCATGAACGAACAAGTCTATTTGTCTTGGTCTGGGTGTTTAATATGTATATTATGTATGTATAAATAAGTTTATCCATTATCTAGTATCTACAACACATGTGCTTCATGAAACTTAACGTGGACTAGATAATTAGTGTATGCATTTATTTATTTATCTATTAGAAATCCGTATTATTATAGTTTTACCTTTTTCCTTCCCTTGTAAATATATGATACGTTACCTGGTGGAAATCCATCTTACTTTGTTCACGATCCATCCAACTCTGCTCAGTGATTTGCTAATAGAAACCCACCTATATGGACCACTGGGAAATATGAAATGATGTCATTCGTGCATGAAGCTCGATCACAACCACGCAAATTTATTCTGTACTAGCGGCCGCCCACGGTTTCGACCGCGTGCTTCCTGTTCCCGTGTGAATATCGGGATAAAAACCGGACAAGTGCGAGTCGGACTCGCCCACTGATGGTTCCGCACCAATTTGTAGGTACAGTCGAGTTCTATAATATCTGTGCACTTTTGAACTTTGTCGTAGTAGTTATTGTGACAATTTGTATAGAAAGTAAAAGACGATGTCAAAAAACTTATGCGACGAAGTCCAAAAATGCACAGATATTATTGAACTTTGACAGTACCTGGGCGAGATTGTTTATATTGTTTGACTTAGATGCATACAATACATAGCTCTGGAAGTGAGTCTCGCAGTTTTTTCCGAATTGTTCCTGAAATTCAGTTACCAAAACTAATGTAATGACTAATTTTTAATGAAATAAAACAACTTTTACGGATATCAAACGCGCTATATTTCCACGAACTAAGTTGTAATTCTTGTTTCGGCACCTTTACAGCTGCCGTGGTCACGGGATGACTTCGTCCCTCCGTAAAAGTTGTTTTATTTCAATGAACAGTGCGCGCCAAAACATAAGATGTACGTATATATGTTTAATGATTTAATTACAATAAATGTATAGTTTTCATATTTTTTCTTGTATTTATAGTAAAAGACGATAATATTACATGCCAAATTTCATAGTTCTAGGTCAACGGAAAGGGAAAAAAGGGAATCAAAATTCATAGGGTACTTCCCTATGAATTTTGATTCCCTTTGTTTTACGTTAACTTACAAGTTTGTTTTTTTTACACCATGAACAGACTGTTGACCTGAATATATGGTTTTAATTTCTACTCGATACCTCCACGCGTTCCCGAGATAACCGAAGACAGACGGACGGACGGACAGACGTACAACAAAGTGATCCTAAAAGGGTTATATGTTGAGGTACGGAACCCTAAAAGTAGCCAATATTTTAATCCTATCTTCTTTATGTGTGCGAAATTTCATCCAAAGTGGTTTAGTTGTATTTGCGTGAAAATGTAACACACATCTAAAAATCCTCATAATAGGATATACTAATAAAACAATACCGCGATTGACTGACAGTCAACGCACAGACAACGGCTGAACCGTTAGGCTAAAATTTTGCATACGGGATCTTTAACGATGTAGGCGGGCACTAAGAAAGGATTTTTTGATATTCCCATGGGATAGGGAATAAAACGGGATTGTATTTTAACCTAATTCCTGGCGGAGGAAGTCGCGGGTGGAAGGCTATTTATCGACAAATTCTGGCCGGCCGCCCGCGTTTTCATTATCCCGTTTCCGTGGAAATGTCTGACTACTTTTTTGGGCAGGCGTGTAAAAAAAGTTGCTCTATGTAGCTGTCTATACAACTTTGGCACCACAACATACATTACTTAATCTCTTTGACAATACCACAAAATAGAAAAGTTACCAGAGAGACCGCACCCGCTATCTTCGAAAATTGTTACATAATATGCCTCGTTTTAAGATGTTTGACGTTACGTATTGTTTTTCCGCGGCCGACGGATAAGGAGTATGGGCCACGACCCACCACGCGGGCCCAATGCGGATTGGTGGATTTTCGAAGTACAGAGGAGCTCGAGATAATATTGCTATAGTTACTTAGCTTTACAATGGCAGGCCGAGCGCGCTAATGATTAAGTAAGTAACGCTCGTCATTAAAATGCCATTGCATTTCAGTCGTTTTTCGAAATTTAAAGGTAGGTCCAGATATACGTATCGTACCTCCGTTTGGTACGGTACGCTGGTACTGCGCGACAGGTACGCTCCCATCCATCGCGAGTCGGCTTTTCTCGCCGTTCGACAAATCGACGATCGCAGGGACGAACCTTGTGTTCAGAGTTTTTGGATCGCGACGGTACGCTGATACATAACGGAGCGGAGGTACGGTACGAAAAAAGAAAATATCTGGACCCACCTTAAAAGGTTCCTCTATTAGGTATATATACCGTAGTTTTTTTCTTTATTCCCAAACTTGAGGTTGTGTTACGTGTTTAGAACAAAATTACGTAAAAAGATTTTTTTAAATGTTTTATTTTTATTTATTTATTTTGTTTTATCAAGTGTTAGCGTCGTTTATTAACCGACTTCCAAAAGGAGGAGGTTCTCAATTCGGTTGATTTTTTTAATATATTTTTTAATGTATGTACAGAGATTTCTGATCCGATTTTTGTGATTCTTTTTTGTTCTATGTGGAATGGTTGCCATTTGGTCCCATAAAAGTTTGGTATAGTTTGGCCCAGTACTTTTTATTTTATGAGCATTTTTGTTAACTTGGACCATGTAATTTTGAAGATACATTTGTTTATAATGTACATGAAACCTAATCTAATCTAGAAAAAATCGGACACGTGTATCGTCGCACATAAAGGGTTCCGTCTCTCACCCAAGGTTGCCTGGAAGAGATTGCTATGTAGTAATAAGACCGCCTATTGTGTGTTCCTATTTTTTGTAATTTTCTCTGTATGTGTTTGTTTTTGTATCGTGTGCAATAATGTCTTAAAAATGCCATGCTGTAAAACTACCAAACATAGGAATAGCATTTTAACCGATTTCAAAAAAGGAGGAGGTTCTCAATTCGACAGAATCTTTTTTTTTCTTTTTTTTTACACAAATGTTACTCGATTACTCGAAGACGGCTAGACCAATTTGAGCAGGGGCGTGCATAGCATATAGGCAATTAGGCAGTGCCTACCTCATAAAAACCACCTAAATAATATGCCACTAATTTAATAATATAAAGTTAATTTAGTTTAATATGGTTCAGATATTCTATAACAAATTGTCTATTCAACACCTCACCCAATAAGTTTTCCTAACGCTAAATACTTACCTAAAGTAGGCACGCTCCAGATTGCCTATTCGAAGCAAGCAACGTTTCATACAACATAATTATAAACAATATTGGTCAAGGTAATACGTCCGCGTATAATATTTATCGAAAATGTGTATCGTCCTAAGACATTCATATGTTCGCAATTTAACTGTGTGTGGTAAGCTTGCTTACTCGGCGGTCACGCGCACGCGGCCGAACGAACTTGTCGCGAAATAAACCGATGACCCCCGACCCGTCTGTCTCACTCGCTCCAGATATAAGCCTGTTTCGCTCGCTGCAGTGTCTGTACGTTCGAGTTTCAACCTTATTGCGCTAATTTAAGAGTGTTTGTTAACGCCCGCACCTGTGATTGAGAGATAGAATTATTAATATTTACGGAAGTTATTTGCAACAACGAAAGTTCCTGCCATTTTGTTTTTATTTCCTGTTTTTGTCTTCTTGACATCACGCGCGCGCGAGTGACCGTGACTTAATTAGATAATTACAGTATTTATGCTCTTGTGTTGTCAATTTCGTTCCGTGTTTAGTGCTTGTACTGTGATAAAAAGAAATTGCTGTGTGTGTTTGTGCTTAATAAAGGTAATCAATAATTAAAATATAATGGAGAAATTAGAGTGTGCCGATTGTGGTGCGGATTCGAATTTTAAAATGATAAATGCAACTACCACTCGTTAGATCTACAGTGCCTACTGCGCTGGAAAACTGATGCACGCCCCTGAATTTATTTTTAGGTTTATTTTTTGCTTTTTAGTTTTTTGAAGTCGGTTTTCAATATTTTTGTTAAGGGAGTTGAAATTTATAATAAACTACCTCAGCATTTAAAAACAGAAGAATCGTTGCATTGTTTTAAAAATAAACTAAAGCAAATTTTACTAGATAAGTCCTATTACTCTGTGAATGAGTTTCTTAATTACAATATTTAATCTTTTCATATTGAAATAAGTAATAATGTTGACATCATCTAATTTGACTTAGGACATGTGCTTGTATTATGGAGTATTTTTTTTGTTTTTTTATAAATTGACATTTATTTTAATTTAATGTATCAGCGGGTATGCAATTTAATGTAAAGCAATTTAATAAAATGTAATTGTATTATTATTAATTAAGTAATTAGATTTTGTTTAAATTTTTGCACATTTGTAAAATATGGAAGAACTATTTTTTTTATCATCGCATTTGTAATCCATCCGTATTCATGCAAGTAAATGATTTTATTATTATAAAAATTAAAAAGATAAAAAAAATGCGTTAAAAAACCGACTTCTAATACTGAACAGCGAAATATAATCTTTTTGGAGTCGGTGCCAGCCAAGGCAAGAAAAATAAAAGAATAGGTTCTCAAAGTACAGGATAGCGCAATAGAACATGTATATTTCAAAAATAGATAAAAAAATCAATACGAAACGTATAGTTAAAATGAAACTAAGGATTTGTAAAGCAATAACGGATGTTTATTTAAAAAAAATAACACCATCTATATGATGACCTTTTCTACGACGGCACTCCTCTAACCGCGAACGGAAATTATTGTTTTTTTTTAATGATAACTGGGCAGGCATTTGACCACCGACGTGCTTAATAAACAGGATGTAATTTAAGGTGTTGCATGCTTGCCCAGGAAATGCCTATTCACTCTCGCCTTGCAGAGGCCAAGGTTGTAGGAATCGGGGAACACATGAACAGGCAGCGCATTCCATTCTTTAGCAGTTCGCATAAGAAATGTGTCAGCATAGCGCTTGGTACGGACCGTTGGAATGTCAACGACGTACGGGTGGTAAGCTAACCTGAGTCTGGTACCCCAATGGTGAAAAGGGGCTGGGAAACAAGGTCGTGCAGTTCTCTCGCACAATCTCCAAAGTGTATCATAAAAAAGACTGATAGACATGCAACTTTGCGATGGTGACTGAGTCTCTGAAGTTCCGCCGTGGCCAATGCTGATTTTCCAATAACTTTCCTGTCACGGTTTTCAATCGATTCCAGCAGCTATAGCTGATACTTTGCAGAATTATCCCACAGGTGACAGAAGTACTCCATAGACAGCTGAATCTGAACTTTGTATAAAAGGAGCAGCTGATTCGGAGAGAAGTATCGCCAAGCCTTAGAGAGGACGCCCAATTTCTTTGCAGCTCACTTCGCAATGGAGTCGATGTACTCGCCAAAGTTCAGGTTGGAAGACAGGTTCAGGGCGAAAAGTTGCAGATTTTCGGTTATCGGCAAGAATACACCCTGGAAAGTCGGAGTCAGTAGAAAGGGACTTTAATTTGCAGTGGAGCTTGTGTTTTAGTGGCATTGAATCTGACAAGATTGGCGTTGCCCCAATCTGGGACGGCCTGAAGTGCCAGATTCATTATGCTTGACAAAGGACAAGACTCTCGACAAGACTGGATTTCATCACTGTTAGCCTTTGCAGTTGAGAAAATCTGCTGGTTAACGTGGTGTCATCTGCATACTGTTACGCACTTGGGGACAGCCGTGTTTATTCAACACCCACTGCCTCCAAGATGCGGGCTGCTCAGCTAGCTCAGATGGGCACGAGACTCATGGGAGTGTGCGTGGGTTCTACCTTGATGGCTGTTACACTCGGAAATAAAATATTGAGATTAGTTCACTAAAAGGTTCTAATTCTTACTTCTAAAGAGGGCGCCACCAACACAGGAGTGTTGGAATAAATCAAACAAAGTGATACATTTCTGACAAAAATTCTATGTATATTGATTTTAAACCAGTCATTATTTAAAATTACAAACAATTCTTTCTAAACATTATTAGCAGAAAACATGGGCACTGTTAATAAAACTCATTAAAAGTTAAAGAATAAAAGTTACATGTGGGTACTCAAAAACACATGGTAAATTATTTGGTCATGACCTGTGGAAACAAGAATCAGTGGAAGCGTCCTTCCATGAATCTATTCTGAAGCTAAATGTACAATCCTAAGTTACTTCTATATTAAAATTACATTAATACAACCGTTTTACATGTCGATGAAATTCTCAAACAAAAAGTACACAAAAACATACGGAGTTCGTTGTTAGCTTACGCAGCCATCCTCCAAGGTGTTGGTGCACTCACTCTCCCATGCATCAGAGGAGAACACTTCTATATTCTGTGGCCTGAGACGAGACACACTGCATCAAGGGGACATGTGCATTAGCCCGGGGAAAGTTGTCAGAAATGCAAATAAAATAACTTAGTTTCTGGCTTAAAACAAAGGAGCGGCTCTCTGAAACAAAATAAGAGAGCACACGATAATTCTCAAGAAGTTCCACCATGAAGCGTGAGACTCCAACCAAGACGAAACGGTATGAAAAACTCACCTGCCGCTCCATATTAAAATTCTTGAATTTACATAAAAATATATTGGCACTAGGCCATATCTTGGACAATCACCACCTCATCTCCAACAACGGATCGGACGATCCCAATATAAATTTTCTGCTTCCAATATATATGTCGTATCGACCGACACCGAGGATCGAAAAGAAAGGAAAGTCACCGTCACCGGCGACCATAGACGAGCCGAACCAAAAACAATGATATATTGTTCCAGAATTTTCCACAAAAAGAATTAAGATTTTTATTCTACAACTAATTGAAATGTATTTTAATAAATACAGAAGACATACTGAAAGTAAATAAAACCATTACAATATTAAAAAACATTAGACAATAGCAATAAATATGCAATGAGTAACTTTCACAAAGACAGCAAGTTGTGATTTATAACATTAAGTTATTGCCTGTTACGAAACGTAAAACGTCAGATGTCATGTCATTCGCTGTCAATGTCAAAGTCACTCAAAACAATAACACTGGTAGTTGTTATTGTGAAAATATTGAAAATCACAAAATATTACGGAATGAAGTCTAAAACTTTGGTAAATACGTGTAAAGAATGATTCTGCAATGAAATAGCTCGGTGCGCAAGGAACCTACGGTTAGTAACACTAAAATCAGTGCCACAAAAGAATGGTAAACAAAACACTATCGTGTCCGGGGTGACGGTGTATCCCGTGGTCTGTTCTTGGCGTCGTTGATGGTGAATTCAACACAGGGCCTGAGCCCAGTCCTGCGAATAGACCACCAGACACACCCTCACTCCAGTCTCGAGAGTGAAAATACCACGGTTGCGTATTATACACGCAACAATACCCAATGGTATCAGATACCAGCAGGTCGTTAATTTGCAGAAGGAACAGTGTCGCAGACAGGACAGATCCTTGGGGGACACCTGCATCAATTTCTTTTAGTTCTAATGTTTGACCATCCACTACAACCCGCATGGAGCGATTGCGAATGCTTGCTTGATGCAATCCAAGTGCAAAGGCTATTAGAGATACCGTATGAGGGAAGCTTAGCCATTAGGCTGTCATGCCAGACCCTGTCAAAGATGTCGAGCGATACGGCAAGGGCTTCGCCCCGTTCTCGATTGCTTCACTCCAAAGATGGGTGGCATACACGAGAAGATCTCCAGTCGAACGACCTCGACGAAAACCAAACTGGTGATCATTGAGGAGGTCGTTGTCTTCAAGGTATGCCAAAAAACGGGTGTTAGGTTCACGTTCCATAGTCTTACAGAGTATGGACGTGACTGAAATAGGCCTGTAGTTAGAAGGGTCCGCACGGCTGCCCCTTTTTGGGCACAGGCTGTTGATATTTTCTTTCTCAATTCCATGTTAGCATAAATAGATATGATTCAATTACTGTTTACATAAATAAGGCTAAAAGTCTGTAGGTGGGTAGAGAAGCACGGCATCTCATTCATTTTTTACATGGTTCTTTGTTGAATAATTTCATCCAATCCAGAATCCGCGCCTCGTAACAAAGGTTAACTTAGTTCAGAGATTTCCATTTGTTTTTAGCGAAAGGTTAGGTTATTTTTGACTTTCTGAAAAACATCCATAAGAGGATGTTCCCCATCCCCCCTTTACCCAAACATTAGATCCAATTTTGATATTATTTTACATGTTGTTGATATATTGGATAAGCCGTACGTTTTTATTTTAGAGAAATATTGCTGACTAGCTTCCGCATGCGGTTTCACCCGCGTAATTCCGTCCCCGTGGGAATATCGGGATAAAAAGTAGCCTATATTACTTTCCGTCCTTTTAACTAACACTATGCCAAAAATCAAGTCGATTGGTTGCTTAGTTAGGGCGTCAAAAAAGGACAAACAAACACAGTTAAGATAACAAAAAAACTTATAATAAAATTTTAATCTCAATATCCACATTTTTTACAAAAAAAAACTATTTGAGCGTTTCAAGTTATTTAAGTTAAAAAACCGTGTAGCCCTAGATTAAGGAGTACTGAATGCTATGACACCAAAATTGCTTCATTTCGTAAAGGTTTAGGGGGGTGGAAACGTTTTCGCCCGAAACAATATTACAGAAGGAAAAAGTAGGCAATCATAGAAGCGATTCCCTACGACTCGTGACGCGTATCGGCACAACATAATTCTCTTGAAGCGGCACACACACGAGCAGCACTTTTGCTGTCATCAAGCCAACAGCAGCTGTCGACATTCGTCATCAGTCATTTTTAATGTCCTCACTGCTGGGGTACTGGCTATCCTTGTGGATTGATAAGGAGAATGGGCCATGACCCACCACGCGGGCCCAATTCCTGCCTTCCGAAGCACGGAGGAGCTCGGGATAGTAAATTTTTGGTCACCCATCCCGTGACCGACCATTGCGAAGGTTGCTTAACCTCAACAATCGCAGGCCGAGCGCACGAAACACTGCGCCACGGGCTCCTCCACGATGTCGACATTGATCGGCAGCAATATTCGATCAGTTGACAGCTGAAGGCCAAGGCATCGATGGTGCATTCTTTAAATTCTACATTGCACTTCTATACTTCTTGCTTTGGCTGGCACTGACTCTAAAAGGCTAATTTTGTACGTTTTGATTTTGTAAGGCGGTTTTTTTAATAAATTGTTTTCCCAAGTAATAACACTGTGGCTTGATAGGATTTTTTTCCAATCAGTAACAATGTGTCTCGTTTTGGTGTGCCTCGTTGTGAACATCTCTCATAAACATATCTCGAGCATATCTGTGAACAAACATATCTCGAACATCTCCATGCTATATAAAGTACGTTACAATGAAAAATGGTTGATGACGTAAGGTTTTAATACACGTATATACTTTTTGCTGGTAAAATTAAAGTAAAAAAAACCTAGGGACTGACTCAATGTCGCAGAGAGTAGTGGTCATATTATGTTCCAGAAGTGATGTATGGGTATGGTGATGTATGTATATGTGTGTATGGGCGTTTTGTATAACATCGTAATACACACATCAAAAGTGTCTAGGGATCAAGTACATTTTATAGATAAGATAAAGATAAATTCTGTATATAAATAGGGTTACATTGATGGTCTTATGAATTCAGTAAAAGTACAGCCTATTTAGCAGTCAATGACAGCGTGCAAATAAGAAGGTACAGTAAAATTGTTGTAAGTAAAATTTAAATATCATACAAATTACATTCACCAATTAAAAATGACAATTGAAATAATATAAGTGTCATTATGAACGATACAAAATAAAATAATCATGAAAAATAAATGAAAATTTGAATGTCAATCAAAATCACTAACCTAAAACAAAATGTCCAATGATCCATTTCATATTTAATTAATTTTAATAGCATATTGTAAAAAATGAAAGAATAAAAATAATGAGTAATAAATTGAATACATTGGCTGTATGTCGTCAGATCGTTGTAAAAAGAGAAAAAAAAAAGAAAAAAATTGTCACTGTTACTCTCTTACTTTCTATGGCCATTTCAATATTTTGACGTGGCATTGGTGGACATGCGGAGCGAAAAAAATTCTAAATCTATGGGTGGACACGTATTTAAACTACAGGTTTAAAATGGTTGCTATCTAAAAACTCCCTTACGCAAAACATTTTTTGCCATCTATACAGAGCGCAGTCCTAACCTATTAATATGCTTATTTTTTATTGTCGCAGGTACCATAGATATTTGGATACACATATAGTAACAGCTTTTTTGGAAGAGTGTGCATCTTGGAGGAATTTCAGACACCAGTCTGCTGCCATTTACCTGTTTACCTGTATAAAGTACTTCAAATTTAATTTTACGAATTTTGCGATCTAAAAAATGTACAGGCAAGGCAAAGGTAAGATATTTAGTGATCTAAACTGTGGTCTACATGGTTCATCCGGTGCAACCCGCCTTTTTGTTTTTTTTATAATAAAAAAAAAAAAACTCATTTTTTTTATTTAGAATAAGTCCCGTACTTGCCTTCACTACTAGTTTGAGTCCATCCGAAATGAACAGGTTTATGTCAAACCGCTTGAACAAAAAACGTCAGTTTTTTAAGATGTCTCGAAAACTACTGAACCGTGGTCACGGGATGGTCACGGGATAGTCATCCCGTGACCACGGCAGCTGTAAAGGTGCCGAAACGTCGGGAAAATCAAAAAACCCTTAAAAAACCTAAAAATACGGACAATTACAACTTAGTTCGTGGAAATATATCCGTAAAAGTTGTTTTATTTCAGTTTTTAACGTTTTTTTTAGTTTTCTTTATATGAACGACAGCCTAGCCTTCATCATACCTGATGTTAAGTATTGATAAGGCTGAAGATGGAAGCGAGCCTCTCCCGCAATCCTCAATCACTGAGGAATCTCTAACTGCCGGAACACAACAATGCAATGTCTTTTGTATAAATGTAAACAAAATAATCAACTTTTGTTTGATAGAGTTACGCATTGCTTAACAGTTAGTCGATTTTCAATTCATGTTTTTTAATTAGTTTGTAAATTTAGTTAAGTGGTACTTTTTCACAATTTTATTGTTTTGTATACTAGTTTTTTGTTTTTGTATTTTTTTTTGCTTTCATTGCCTTTGCCTGCTTGTTGTGCTTGTTCGAGTCACATGCTGTCAGCACCACAGAAAATGAAAAAAATCACAGACTAGCTTACCTGCTCTGCACTGGCACTGGAATTTAGTATATTTAGCCATTTTTTTTTTACTTTTAAATTTCCTTTTTTGTTGCTTTTTTTTCACCCTACGGAGACGGTTAATACAGCTCTCAGCCCCACCAAAACGGTACTGACGGAAGACCAGCGCTGGCCAAAAGCCAAGCATTATGCTGAGTCGGGGTTGTTTTGGGAGATACCGAGTTTTGTGTTTCTTTTTTGTTTGTATCGTCCTTGTCTTTGTCCTAAATAAACATTTTTTTTCTTCTTTCTTCCTACTAATTATCGCTTTGGCAGTGATGTCCCAACTGTCACACCCCGAAGGTATAGAATACGACGGGGAGACTCTTAGTCTCCCCGTCGTTCGCAAAAAAAAACACAAACTAAAAAAATAATTAGTAATTATTACTAAACCACCGCAATCGCCACGTTGACCACATTAACCACTAATTCGAGAAAATTAACCGTACAAACCACGCAACACGCATAATCGTAGTTAATACACATCAAATGAGGTATGAAATATGGAATGTTGCTAGCGAACCAAAAGTCTGCAAACATTGAAAAAAATAACTAAATTTACCTGCCATATAAATCAATTATTTTTCTTAAACCGTTTTTTTTTCGATAAATCTAATAAAATTAAATTTCTAACTTAGTCGCGAACAGTTTATTAGATTTAAAGATCTAACATTGAATTTTAAGTCGCATAATCAAATATTGACGTTGAATTAAATTCTTCTTAACATTTTATCCCGACCATTTTCTTGGAGTAAATTAGATTCAACTTGGTGTGCCAATTTATTTTACGTCAAGCAGAAAACAGTGTTGTCCCCACCCACTGAGAGAATTTTTATGACGATAAAAACATATTGTAGAATGTCATACTGAATTTCGAAGAGGGCTAATTTTCTAATTTTAAAATCTATCGCAATCCCTTTCAATTCGTCATTTGACAGATATTTACATACTTTAGGCCTAAAGTATATATTTATCTTTGAACATATATTATATGTACACACAATATTACACACACACACACACACACAAACACACAAACACACATTATACACACATACACACACACACACACACACACACACGCTTTGGATTGTTTAATATATTTAAAGATCTTACCTACTTACATTAATTTAGTATCATCTTAGTGTAAGCTGTTTATCTTAAAGATTTCATTGTTAAGGAAGAGCGGTGCCCCTGACACAGGCAATTCAGCTTAAAAGGGGAATCCGGTAACTTATGTAATGTACATCTAAACAGTTAATAAAAGTTTATTTATTATTTATAAGTTACACAATTCCATAAATCACTAAGATTTTGAAATTAGACAATTAGGGGGCAGGTGCCATTTTTCGATAAAAGGCTAATTCGTTCATTGGAACTTTCAGCGAATAGCATTATCGGCAAATCGATGTACCTATCGTGAAACATTTATTATTTTTAAGATTCTTTCGGCGAACCGAGCTGTCGGTAAATAAAGTTGTCGAATTTAAAAAAACTTAGGTACCGATGATGGAGAACAGTGATTTCTATGTAAATACAATATCGCTTAAAGCTGATTCGGCCAACCACTCGGAGCTCCAAAAAATTTAAAGCAATCATTAAAATAATCTATACTAATATTATAAAGCTGAAGAGTTTGTTTGTTTCAACGCGCTAATCATAGGTTCCTATGATTAGCGCGATTTACTGGACCGATTTAGAAAATTCTTAGACCATTAGAAAGCTATATTTCTCCCGAGTGACATAGGCTATATTTTATCCCGATATTCCCACGGGAACGGGCACCACGCGGGTAAAACCGCGAGGATCCGCTAGTAATAAATAATCGTAATGCGTCTCTCGCGTTTTTCTACGGGTGAAAGCTGAAAACCAGTGTTTTGTTCCTTCGGACTTGTACTTTGCTTCGGGGCAGTAATATAAGCTGAGCTTTTGCCTATTTGCATCGCTATGACACACATACACAGATATATTCATAAACATATTTATTTATTCACGTCAAATTAGACACAATCTGAACAATAATTAAATGTAAGTAAAAGATGAAACGTGGTCGCTAACTATGGGTCTGATAAGAAAACTCAAGGTCACCCAGCGTGCAATGGAGAGGGCTATGCTCGGCGTTTCCCTACGTGATCGAATCAGAAATGAGGAGATCCGTAGGAGAACTAAAGTAACTGACATCGCTCGAAGGATTGCTCAGCTGAAGTGGCAGTGGTAGCGAGAAGAACCGATGGCCGTTGGGGCGGAAAGGTTCTGGATGGCGACCGCGCACAGGACGACGCTCCGTAGGTAGGCCCCCGACAAGCTGGACCGACGATCTGGTGAAGATCGCGGGAAGCCGCTGGATGCGGACTGCGCAGGACCGATCGTTGTGGAGATCTTTGGGGGAAGCCTATACCCAGCAGTGGTGTCATGTGGCTGAGACGACGACGACGACGACGAAAAGATGGTAGTTTTTGTAACAAATTCACCTGTTCAAGGTATGTAAACAAAGCGAGTAAAATATATGATTACAATTTTATAGAATAAAAATTTATAATATTTACTTAATAATAATAATATTTTTACAATTTAAATAACAATTCAAATATATTTTACAACAATAAATTCTTTAATCTTAATAATAATTTATTGTTGTAAAATGTCAATGTCAATATATATATATATTTTTTATTAAAATATTCCTTTAAATTATAAAATGTCTCCTGTATAAGGAATTGTTTAAGTTCCTTTTCAAACTTACCACATTGGAGGGCCTTTAATGTCTCTGGAAGATGGTTAAACACCTTTATAGCCATATAATATGGACGATATACTTATGGAATTAAACAATATTATAACTTTTAAATTTTGCATTTTACAATTCTATGTTTATGTGATAAATATTAAACAAGAAAATATACTAGAAAAAAGCAACTATTCTCATCCCGTCAGGGCGACATGAGACTAGTTGCTTTTTTCTAGTATATATTCTTGTTTAATATTTATCACATAATTAAACAATAGTTTGATTTCATGGGTAAGTCTCTGTACGAACTGTGCTCGCTTATTTTTGTTAGTCCGTAAGTAGTTTGTTTTTTTTTCTTTTACATTTTTTTGTGCATAAATGATTTGATCTATCTATGTATAAAATCAAAGTTATCTGATCGCAATTGTTTATTTTATTGTATTCATTGAAATATGAAATAACTCGGATAACAAAGCACAGGTGTAGGAATGAGTTTGACCTAAATCAATTTTATATATTAATCATAATTACGAACTTTTGTAAGCGTGATTCAGAGAGGCGTGCCGTGGCCACATTCAGTATAACAATAGGAGGGCGGGCGCTCCTACTCGCACCCAAAAATTGAAAATCCAAAGAACAAATCCTATATCCAGTACGAACAATACAGAGTTAGTTAACAATACTTTAGGCCTAAAGTATATATTTATCTTTGAACATATATTATATGTACACACAATATTACACACACACACACACACAAACAAAAACACACACACTCACACACACAAACACACATTACACACACTCACACACACACACGCTTTGGATTGTTTAATATATTTAAAGATCTTACCTACTTACATTAATTTAGTATCATCTTAGTGTAAGCTGTTTATCTTAAAGATTTCATTGTTAAGGAAGAGCGGTGCCCCTGACACAGGCAATTCAGCTTAAAAGGGGAATCCGGTAACTTATGTAATGTACATCTAAACAGTTAATAAAAGTTTATTTATTATTTATAAGTTACATAATTCCATATATCACTAAGATTTTGAAATTAGACAATTAGGGGGCAGGTGCCATTTTTCGATAAAAGGCTAATTCGTTCATTGCAACTTTCAGCGAATAGCATTATCGGCAAATCGATGTACCTATCGTGAAACATTTATTATTTTTAAGATTCTTTCGGCGAACCAAGCTGTCGGTAAATAAAGTTGTCGAATTTAAAAAAACTTAGGTACCGATGATGGAGAACAGTGATTTCTATGTAAATACAATATCGCTTAAAGCTGATTCGGCCAACCACTCGGAGCTCCAAAAAATTTAAAGCAATCATTAAAATAATCTATACTAATATTATAAAGCTGAAGAGTTTGTTTGTTTCAACGCGCTAATCATAGGTTCCTATGATTAGCGCGATTTACTGGACCGATTTAGAAAATTCTTAGACCATTAGAAAGCTATATTTCTCCCGAGTGACATAGGCTATATTTTATCCCGATAAGTAGGTGATTATTGGGCATTCTGGAACAGTTTTTTCACTCCATTGATCTCACGTCCGTTCGATCAATTTCGTAAAACTGTTCCAGAATGCCCAATAATCAATATGAAAATATGTGAACGATCTTACTGCTGTTCGATTACTTTCGTAAAACTGTTCTAGAAATCAGTGTGGGCCTGTTCTATAGTACCTATTTCCATAATTATTTTAAAACTTTGTGTAAGACTTACCTGCGTAATAACGCTGCTCAGTTCACATGTGAAATTAATTATTTCACGTTTTTCACTCACTTTAACTCTCACACTCACTTTCAAGGCTAACTTCGAGATTACTGAAACCTTAATTTGGATAACACTCAACAGCGGACGTAATAGAGCTTATCGTATTGTTTTGGACTGGTTGTTCGTGTCAGTGACCAAACTTGGCTGGTGGCACCTATGATCGAATTACTATCGCAACGCTAAGGAAAGTATCGTTCTAGGCCGTTTGCTCGTGTCTTTCGCCTGTTGGCTGGTGACACCTAAGAAACGAATTTCCATCGCGCATTGATCAAAAATTTCAGATAATATTCAATGTCAAAGCTAGAAAACCACCGTTATCTGGGCCGGTTGCTCATGTCTTTCGCGCACTGGCTGGTGACATCCAGAAATGGTTGGTAATTCTATGGCAGAGGCATTAAAATCGTCTGATGGATGATGATCGTGCCGGTGACCAAATTTGATTGGTGACACCCAAAAACGAAAGCCCCATCGCGAAACCGTTAAGAGATGGCCGTTGTGAGTCCATCTGTCCAAATTTCCGGTATGATCAATAAACTCGCACAGATCTGCTCAGTAGGATGGACGGTGTGACTATGATTGACTTTGGTCAGAAGGAAACTGCGTGACACACTGGAAGGTTTAAGTTAAGTATAGGTTCAATTGCAAATAGTATCTTTTGACTAAGACATTAAGGAATGGTTTGTGTTGAGTATATAATCCGCTTATTACATTAAGCTTTTACATGTAGTGTTATATTTTGTCAAATAAACAAATAGGTCCCGACAGTCGTATCGTGAGAATGAATTTATAACAAGTACTAGTTAGATCACACGGTTTCGTTCAAGTTTTACGAAATATAAATGTTATAGTGTTAAATACGATTTCCTTGTAAAATAAAATATTTTGAAAAGTCAAATGACAAACAATTTTTGTTTGGCTTTTCGGATAAAATAAAGTCATGCAAACGATGATTTTGCTGACATCGTAAATTAATGATGTCCTTAAAATAAATATATTATCATAAAACGTTTACTTACACCCAAATAATTTAATTGTTTGACGCTATTGTAGGATTTTTTCTTTTTTACGTAGTTACCATATAAAATATACAATTAACTTTTCAAGCATTACACATACAAAAACACAACGCATTTTTTAACTAAGGATCTAGTAAGTCCAGTGTTATCTTTAAGTAACTTTATTTAAGTATTTTAATCAAATAAAGATTTTTACCCTGGTAATTTCATCAAATTATTTATTATTGTTATTGCACTGTTACAAATAAACAAACATACAAATGTAGTGAGATGTGTTCTTTATATTAGTTGTAGCGACACAATAACATCGCTACGTAATCGTCGTCAAGTAACGAAGAAATTCAGGATCAGCGAAAATTACGAATGCGTCTTATAAACAATGTAATATACAGTCAACTGCATGTCAGGTTTTACTGTTTTTAAGTTACGATAAGACAGAAGGTGGAATCGCGTTTCTCCCTTAACCACAGAGGAACTGGCTATCTTATCGTTGAATATAACTTAAGCTTAATTACTTTGCATATGCAAGTTCTATGTGTAGGTAAAATATTTCATTTAAATAATAGGTAAGTGAGAAATGATTAAGCCTATACCCACCCAGAAGGCTGTCCCATGTCATGTGGCTGAGACGACGAAGTAATGATTACCATTCTTAAATTATTAGTTCTACGTTATAGATAAGTAAACCTATTTGTCAGTGAATTATTACCACTCGATTAGATGGTCATTATCACCAGACGACAGTGATTGTTGAAATAAGATCGGTACTTGCAATATGTAACTCATTGTTATAACGATTGACACAAGAGCGCACTCAAGGTCAAACAGCAAAGTCTACCTTGCGTTCACCTCTACATTACTTCAACTTTTATAGTAGGCTGGGTAGATTAAGGCAAAATCATATAAAGAAATTCAAACCGTTATTAAAATCAGTAAACTACATCTGTAATAAAAATATATGCTATAAATAATAAATAATAAAATAAATAATTAATTGCATACAATCACACCAATTATCTAGCCCACGTTAAGTTTCATGAAGAACTTGTGTTATGGATACTAAGATATTTGGTAATTAGGAATAATAAATAATATCCTCATTTTTCGAAGTATATTCTGTTTAGTAGTCTTATTATGTCGGGATCGGTTTGCCATTAATAAAATTTAATTTTTATCTAAAACAGGATCGACGGAGGATTGCCCACAGTATTTAAATTTCATAGTTGAAAATACTGTTTTAACTTGTTATCAACTCATAATTTATAATCACAAAACTTGATTATTTACAAGAAACGCGAGTGAGTTTCCTTTTTGTCCGGTCTCCCCTACATTTTTCGGTACATTTGAGTGTCAATTTTACCGCTTTAAAGTGAAGCGATTTCCGCAATGCGATACTTTTGTTTTTCAAATGATAATTACAATTAACTTTGGTAATCAGTGGTTGTAAACTATTACAGGTTTATATTTAAACAATTATATTTTAAAAGCAATTTGGAATTAGGTTATCCGGAACAAAATTAGTTTGAAGTTCAACTTAAAAGCCCCTGTAGGTACGTAAATTGTTTCCAGGTTCAGTTCTTTATTTATTTGTTGTAGTGCTTCATCAAATTAAATATTTATTATAAAAATAAAAACAAAAAGTTCTTTAAATTTTTACCTACAATATCATTTACTATTAAACTAAGGATTTTTCAAATAATAAACACACGAATGTAATAAAATGTTTTTCACCCCTGGTTAAGAAATTATTGAAGATTCAGCAAAAACAACCTATTTAAAACGATTTCCGATCAATAAGTGTCACAAATTGTAGTGCTGCTCCGTCACTATTAGCGAAGACACTCTGCCTCTCCGTCACCAGCCAGCGGTTCGCCAGTCAGCCAACTGCTTCATCCTCTCTCTGCGAAAGCACTCTGCCGGCCCACGCCCAGCGCCCTGCTCGCCCAGACACTTAACTGTCCATCAGCCAGCTCTGCCATCACCGCAAGCTCACCGTACAACTCACACCAGCAAAACGAAGATCCGTGCTGTTACAATAATGTTCGTAAGTTGTTATTTTACTAAATGATCTTCTTAGTGGTGAATACTAACTAATCCGATAAAGGTAAGTTTGTAAATGTGCTAAAATTACTATCGTGTTTGCGTTAAGAGCTTTATGATATATCTGTCAAGACTTTTCTAACTCAAACGCGTTGGTAACGTTTGCATAATATTTACAAACTTCTGTCCAATTTAAGTTTCAAACGTAAAACGGGAATATTTTTTTACCGAATCTAAAATACTTTGAGAGTAAATTGTATCTTAAATTCTTGTAAATTATTTTTAGCTTTATCTAATGTGTGTAATAATAACTTCCAGGTCGGACTCAGAATACTACAACAATAAGCGCAGCAAAGGCGCTAGAAAACTGGTCGTAGAAGATTTCGTCGATTCGGACGGCGGCGATGAGGAAACGACTTCCAAAGTAACGTAAGTATTAATTAAACAAATGTCTGCCCAGTTATTATATATTAAAAAAACATATTTTCTCTTTAAAACTTAAGTCTTAGATTGTTAGGTAATGATAATAATAACGCTAGAGTTTCAACTTTAAAAAGATTATCTTAATCTTATAATCAATTACTTAGATACTTATTTTTTTTTCCTTTACTCTTTTATGACTAGTTTATTCAACATGTAATCTTGATGTAGGTGCTTACACTTTTTTTTTTATTATAGGATATTATGTGTAATATCATTGATCGTTCAATACATAGTTTTCTTTTATTTTTCTGCAGTTCCAAGAAAGAGCCGAAACCTGCCAAAGCGGTAAAAAGGAAGGCGCCAACGTCAAAAAAATCGGCTGTTACAAAGTCAACTGGGTGGCAAATTGACTCAGATAGTGAGTGTTCGCGAGAACACCTTCGATAGCCCACGAGCACAACTATGGTCACTAGTTTTATCGTTTCTTTTGGTTTAGTCCAGACATAGTATTCCCCACTAAGAAGCAAACCACTCACCTTGACACCACAGCTTGGGCTGATAGAGGAACTTAATGCCACCACGTGCTCTGCTAGCCAGCGTCCGATGCTATGTCGAGTTCACACACTCCAATAGTTTTTAAAAATTACACAAACATCACCAATGTCCGATAGGAATGATAGTTACAACATAAATTGTATAATTATTGAGAAAAATCCAGTATTACAAACAGAACACCGATAATCCGAACACCTCAAGCGTTAGCTCGCACCGCCGACAGAGGAATGGGGAGAGCGTCGGTCGCGCCCGTCACCGTTCGGTCGCGGGTTTGCAGTTTACCCACATAATGAAGAAAAACTATGCCTGAACATCCCCCCGCCTAACCAAGGTCCGCCTTGGTTCCTAAGAATCAGCAACAGGTAACCGACATAGTTTAGAAATAGGCCGAAGCAATGTACCGTTTTGCGTCCGAACCTCCGCGACTCTAACGATCCCATCTTTACCGGGAAGAAGTTTGACTAACCGACCGCGCTTCCATTGAAGTGGACTAGTGTTATCTTCTTTAATCAAAACTAATTCATCTAATTTAGGCGATTCCGTAACCGTATTCCATTTATATCGTTGTTGTAAAGTATGTAAATATTCTGTTTTCCACCGCGACCAGAAATGTTGAGACATTTTTTGGATATGTTGAAAGCGAGACAACCGATACAACTTAACTTCCTCATAAGGATACTCGGGTACAGCCACCAGAGGTTGACCGATTATAAAATGACCGGGTGTCAATACTTCAAGGTCCGTCGGATCCGTACTTAAAGGGCACAGAGGTCGAGAATTCATGACCGCCTCTACCTTATGAAAGAAAGTTGTTAGTTCTTCGAACGTCAACTTGGTCTCACCCAACACACGCCGAGCATGATTCTTTGCCGATTTTACCGCTGCCTCAAATAAACCGCCGTGATTTGGACTGGATGGGGGGTTAAATAACCATTTGATATTTTGTTGAACTAATTTCCGTTCCAATTCCGAACTATTATCCCGAAAAAATGTGTATAATTCCTTTAGATATCTATCAGCACCGGTATAGTTGGTACCGCAATCCGATCTGATTAAGGAAGGAAGTCCGCGCCGAGAGACAAATCTAGACAAAGCCGCAATGAAAGCTTCAACCGACAAATCAGAAACAATTTCTAAATGAACCGCTTTAGTGGATAAACAAACAAAAATGCACAAATAACATTTTTGAGTTTTAGCATTCCGTAACGAACTAGATTTTATGTAAAATGGACCGGCAAAATCCGTACCGACTCCTAAAAAGGCTCGTACGCCATTAACTCTATCCCGAGGTAAATCCGCCATAAAAGGTTGTGTACACCGAACCTGAGACCGATAGCATTGGATGCACCGAAATGTTACGTTTCTGGTAACCCGTCGTGCCGAAATAATCCAATAGTTTTGATAGAGAATAGCTGCTAAGGTGTTAGCTCCGACATGACAGTGAATGTTATGGTAGTGAGTAACTAACAAGTCCGTAAAATGTCCTCGTCCGGGTAATAAAATCTGATGCCTAGCATTAAAGGACAATTCCGCAGCTCCGATCCGTCCGCCGACCCGTAAAATCCGATCCTTATCAATAAATAAATTTAGTCTAACCAATGATGATTTAATTTGCTTTTGATTTGATAATGCCTCAATTTCGTAACTAAAATATTTATGTTGAACAGTCCGAATCAAAAATGAAGTTGCACTTCTACGCTCACCTATTGTAATATTTCCGCTTAAACGTAATTTATTTCTACAATTGTGAATAAATCTCCTTATATAAGCCGTAACGTTGATTAATTTTTGAAATGAGCTATATCTTTCGACTAAATCAACTTCCGACATTAAAGTTCCTGCATTAACTACCTTTGCTTTTAGTCCGGGTAACATATCTTCGGGGAAATTTAGATATTCCTGTGGCCAGCTAGAAGGATGTTGACTCAACCACTGTGGCTGCCACCAAAGAGGATGTCGCAGTAAATCCGACGCCAAAGTACCACGTGACGCTACATCCGCGCAATTCATGTCACTCGGGACATGTCTCCACCGAATTATAACAGGCTGCGATGATATTTGTGATACCCGATTAGCTTCATATACCTGAAGGGTATGAACTGGTCGCCTGAGCCACGCCAAGACAATAGTGCTGTCGCACCAACCAACGACTTCATCAAATACAATGTGGTCTCTCATAGACGAGACGACATGATTGAATAGTTTCGTTAGGAGCAAGGCACCTTCCAACTCCAATTTGGGAATAGTTAATTTTTTCCTCAGTGAGGCTACTCGAGATTTAGAAATAAGTAGTCGCACGAGAACAATTCCGTCTGGTAACTCCGACCGAATATAAACCGCTGCGGCGTAACCCAGCGAACTACCATCGCAAAAACCGTGAAGACTATATCGCACAGGTCTATTTCCAGTAGACTTCAGACACCGTGGGATCCGTGTGTTCCGTAAATTAGGCAAGTCCGAAATAATCATATGCCATTGCCGTTTAATATCGTCCGAAACAGGTGCGTCCCAATTAATTTTATTAGAATTATCACTAGTACCGAGTAATTGTTGTAATAAGACTTTAATTTTGAAAATGACAGGACAAATCCATCCTAGAGGATCGTACAAACGAGCCGATAGCGATAGTATAGTACGACGCGTCACCGTTGACTCCGTAGTCAAATTAACATGGTAAGTAAAACTATCCGACACTGGATCCCATAATACACCTAAAACTTTTATAAGTTCCGAATCATTTGAGTTGTCAAAGCTTTTGGGTATTTCTAAATGAGTAGATGGCAAGCCGTCCAAAAGCTCCGGGACATTAGAAGACCACTTTCGCAACTCATAACCGGCCGTATCCATAAGTTGTATTAACTCATCGCGAAGGACAATTGCATCGGAGAGCGTATCCGCACCACCGTTAAGGTCATCAACGTAACTTTGTTTTAATAATAAATCCGCCGCCAATGGGAAATTATCTTTCTCGTCTTGAGCAAGCTGATGCAAACATCGAATTGCTACAAAAGGACTAGACTTTAAACCGTAAGTGTTAGTTGTCAACTCGTATATTTGTAAGGATTCCGAAGGCGAAGTTCGCCAGAAAATGAGCTGATATCTACGATCATCGGGATGTATCCAAGTTTGCCTAAACATCATTCGAACGTCAGTAGTAAACACTATGAGTGGCCACCGAAAATTTAATAGTATATCCGATATATCCTTTTGTAATTTCTCACCCGAATACAAACAATCATTTAAACTCACCCCCGTACTACTAGGAACACTACCGTCAAAAACTACCCGTATTTTACTAACATCACCCGATTTTTTAAATACCCCATGATGAGCCAAAAAGTAATGTTCTTCTTCCGAATTAAATTTTGAAACCGTCATATGTCCTAAGTTAATATATTCCGCCATGAATTCTATATATTTAGACTTAAACTCAGGGTCACGTTGCATACGCCTTTCAATTGACAAAAATCGTTTTAAAGCAGTCTGTCTAGAATCGCCCAAGAGCTGGTGATCCGGTATGAGCGGCAGGCGCACCGTATATTTGCCGTCTGCGCCGCGTGTAGTACTAGAACAAAACAAACGCTCGCATTCGATGTTCGCCGGACTTATGAATTTACATTGAGGTGGTTGTTCATAACGCCAAAACTTTTCAACTGCTTCCAATAACTGAATAGCCGTAATGTTAGAAGCAAAGTTCAAAGAATCCGAATTTAATTCTTGACTTGGCCCGAAGACCGCAAAATCAAAAATAGTACTCAAGGCATAAGGCCCCCCTGCACCTAAGTCGAGTTTCTCACCGCTCAAAATTTGACCCAAAATGTCGCATCCGAAAATAATGTCTATATGTCTCATGTAACAAGAACCGTCATCCGAAATGTTTATTGTTTTATCCGAAATATTTAATTTATTAACTAAGTATGAAGTAGGTTTCTTTAAAACAACCGCCGTAACCGATAATAAAAGATTTTTAGAGTTAATTGGTCGAAAATGAATTTTAACAATATATTTATTTTCACTAGTGTGAACACCGCCTATGCCCACAATAGGAACATTAGAGTAATGTCGCTTTAATCCCAAACTTGTCACCAAATCACTTTTAATTATAGATATTTGGGAGCCGAGATCGAGTAAAGCTCGAGCTTGTAAAAAAGAATTTTGAGATGACTTGACTTCAATTATAACCGTTGGTAAAATAACATTATCTATTAATTTAGGTTGCGAAGCGACATTACAAGTTAATTGCTATTCCGAATTCGTACACTGATGTCGGGAGTCTCTAGCAGTCGCATTCCGTACGTCCTGCGGCCCGTAACGTGACCTTCCGGCATCCGTCGATACGCCATTATTGTTATCAATGCGCCGCTGATAACGCGATGAAGGCGAATCATAAGTGGGATGCGCATGCGCTCGGCTCGATGGTTCACCGCGCAATGGCATATCGCGCACTTCGTGTGGACTGACGCTCCTCACGCGCCGGCCCGCCGCCGCCGAATGAATAGAGAACCGGTTTGGTAACTGATAACCACGATCCGATGATGTCGCAATAAATGCGTGTCGCGCGGGAGATTCTGCACGCGAAATATGCATCATACAAATTAACTTATTGTGCCCGATATTACCACATTTATTACATGGGACTTTACTGTTACATGACCCAGCATTATGTTGTCCAAAACATTTAAAACATAGGTGTGAATCCTTGATAAAATCTTTACGCCCGTTATTACTTAACTTATTGAATTTATAACATTCAAATATGGTGTGACCCGGAAACTGACAATATAAACAACGTTTCGTCGCAACAACGTTGTTATTATGAGTAACTAAACCTGCACGAGGTGCACGTCGCCCGCGATCCGAGTAGTTATTGTTGTTGTTATTTATTGAATCCGAAGTCGCCGTATCTAACAATCGACATTCATTTTGTAAGAAATCTATTAATTGATTGAAGCTAGGTAAAGTAGCCGTATTTCCGCCGTATTTGTGATCAAACCGTGATTTCATATCTAAAGGAAGTTTTGTGAGACCAATATAAAGCAATAAATAACTCCACTCATTTATAGGAAAACCGAGATTATTTAATGCGCGCGTAGATTCTAATAAAGGATTAAGTATTTTTGTCCTAAGACCCGTTATATTATTTAGACATGGCAAATTTAAAACGCGTGAAATATGAGAATCCGACAATAACCTTTTATTTTCATATCTACTTTTGAGAATATCCATAGCAGTGTCTAATGATTCATCAACCATTGGTAAATGTTTTATCAAATCGCGAGGTTCTTTTTGAACATTAGAAAATAAATAATGAAACTTTTCCGTTTTAGAAATATCTTTCCTACTCATCACCAACGAATTAAACAAACTAATGAAACTAGTCCAACCGAATATATCCCCATCATACACAGACAAGTTTATTGTTGGCAAGCGAGCATTTTGTGCACTTTCCGTGGGTTGGTGAGTGCCGTCTAAGTTCGGGTAGGCAGATGAAATCGCCTCAAACTGATAATAAATTTCTTCCGCGTTTCTAAATTGAGTATCATACAAGACAATTTCTTTTTCATCCGTTACCGAGTTTAGTATTGCTTCGTATGCCTCGCTTAACAACTTGTATCTTTCTTCAATTTTCCGTAACCGAGCCGATATTACACCCGTTGTTTGACTTTTCGTGATAATGATTTCATTAGTATTTACGAACCAATCGCACTGTATTTTAAATTTATTTTCTACGGCCTTAGACGCCATTTTGAAATAGTGATAGTGACACGAAACACTACGCAAATTTACGAATAAAATAACAACCGATTTTACCAAAATTAATTTAAAAACCGATATTTTATAATCCGAAGTTTACAAACCAAAATTAATACGAAACAATGATCCGGCCGATGGACCAAAATTATTATGTTCGCGAGAACACCTTCGATAGCCCACGAGCACAACTATGGTCACTAGTTTTATCGTTTCTTTTGGTTTAGTCCAGACATAGTATTCCCCACTAAGAAGCAAACCACTCACCTTGACACCACAGCTTGGGCTGATAGAGGAACTTAATGCCACCACGTGCTCTGCTAGCCAGCGTCCGATGCTATGTCGAGTTCACACACTCCAATAGTTTTTAAAAATTACACAAACATCACCAATGTCCGATAGGAATGATAGTTACAACATAAATTGTATAATTATTGAGAAAAATCCAGTATTACAAACAGAACACCGATAATCCGAACACCTCAAGCGTTAGCTCGCACCGCCGACAGAGGAATGGGGAGAGCGTCAGTCGCGCCCGTCACCGTTCGGTCGCGGGTTTGCAGTTTACCCACATAATGAAGAAAAACTATGCCTGAACAGTGAGGAAGAGGCGGTGGTTCGACGACGAGGCAGTGAGACCCAGCCCTTGCAGTCGTCTTTGTCGCGGCGTGTCGCCGACGGGGTCCTGCGTCGCACCACCCAGAGAGACGGTGACGTTTACATAGAAATAAAGGTATACAACACCAAGGAGATATTGAAGGTGGAGCCGAAAGATCGTTGGGAACAGGCGGTAATATCATTGAAATACCAAGCAGATTCCGATGCTCCAGAGCTGATTCCACTAAAGGAGGCGCTCAAGCTCTGCAAAAAAAAATTTACGGAGGAGGGTAAATTTTTTACCATTAAGAAAAAGTAATACTTAGTAATAGGATTTTTTATTTACTTTTATATTTTATGTGTTTTGTATGATAATGATTATATTTTTAAGATATCTTTAATGTTAGTATAGTCATTTCGTTATAGGTATTTTACTAAATAAATAAAATAAAATAAAAAGATGAATAAATAACAAACAATTTTACTTATTATAAGTTAAACTCTATTCCTATAAAATATTTAAATAATTATTAATACATTTTGTACATTTTTAGTACCTACAAATTTGTGTAGGAATTATTATACCTATCCAACCAGTCCATTCAATAAAATATCACCGATTTAAAAACTTTAGCAGCTTAGGATAATAGTTCGCTTTTATTATGGCAAGCAAAACAGTGTATTGCACAGTTTGTGACATATCCGTTAAAAGTAAAGCATTCTCAGCCCATTTGCGGAGTAATATCCATAAAAATAACAGTTCCATCGAAATAAGTGACGGAATTGAAAAAATAAGCAGTGCATTCCGAAGTCGGATCGCATCGTACAGGGTTCGGGCGCCGGCGACGGCTGATAGCGGTGACGACACGAATGACGTCAGCTTGTGTCCGCCGGCTGAGTTCCTATCTCAGGTTCGCTCTCGCGTGCATAACTTATTAGCTGCAAGACAGGCAACCTATAGTTCTATTAAGGTTAATTTTGAATTTTTCGCCGAGTTTAAGTTACCGAAAACTAGCACTAGTGAAATAAAATCATTTGCTTTTGGTCAAAATGTGGTGTTACACCATAATTACGATTTTAATGATCTGTTTTCAAAAATTGTCAGCTCTATTGTAACAAGCATTGACGAATTTGAGGAAAAAGATAGCGGTTGGTCTTTTGTAAGAAATTTATACTTAGAGGTTAATGTTAACAAATATAATCCATTGAGAGCCGCCCGGTTCATTGATTTGCCGCGAAATTTAAAACTAAAGCATGCATGCATTAACATACAAAATAATGACTCCTTCTGCTTTTTATGGTGTATAGTAGCCGCATTGTTTCCAGCTAAGAACAATGCACACCGAACATCTTCATATCCTCACTTTGAGAATGTTCTGAATATTCAAAATATGATGCATCCAGTTGGATTTTCAGATATTAGGATTTTCGAGAAAAATAACCACCAAATCAGCGTTAATGTGTACGGTCTTGCAAACAAGTCTAACATTGTTGGGCCCCTCTATAAAACGCAGAGCAAAAGGAAACATCATGTTAACTTATTACTATTAGAAAAAGGTGAATTTAAACATTATTGTTTGATAAAAAATTTAAGCAGATTACTTAGACCTCAGTTAACAAAACATCACGGAAAAATATACTTTTGTGACGATTGTATGATATTTTTTAATAGCGAACAAAATTTGAATACTCATATTTGTAGCGGTGTCCGGACAGTGTTGCCTGATCCAGGCACTGTTATTCAATTTAAACATTTCGAAAGAATGCAAGATATGCCATTTGTTATATATGCGGATTTCGAATCCTTATTAGTGCCTCAATCAAGTAGTGATGGATTGGTCTCGAATAATACATGCGTTTTACAAAAACATTTACCCGCCGCATTTGCATACTACGTTGTTTGTTCATATGATAGCTCTCAAAATAAATACGTGTCATATCGTGGTCAGGATTGTGTAGAAAAGTTTCTTGAATATCTTGGCGAAGATATAACTAATATACACAAGATTTTAAAAGAACCGATTCCAATGACGTCACTTACATCCTATGAGCAAAAGAGCTTTGATGATTCAAAATATTGTTTCCTTTGTGATCAGTTATTGTTCGACGATAAAGTTAGAGATCATTGTCATTTGACAGGAAAATATCGTGGTGCAGCACATTCTTATTGCAACTTACAATATTGTGTACCAAAATTCATTCCGGTATTTTTTCATAATTTATCCGGGTATGATAGCCATTTATTTATTCGACAGTTAGGAGCGACACCGGGTAACATTAAAGTTATAGCAAAAAATAAGGAAAACTACATATCCTTTACAAAGTTTTTTAGTGTAGGACGTGAGGAATACATGCCAGTTAGATTTGTAGATTCATTCAAATTTTTAGGTACTAGCTTAGAAAAGCTTGCAGGAAATTTGAATAAAAATGTTTTTTTTCACTTACCTCACTTTTTCCATAAAACGGAACATTTTGATTTACTAAGACGTAAAGGTGTGTATCCTTATGAGTACATGACAAATTGGAAATGCTTTGAAGAAGACAGGTTACCACCACGAAAATGTTTTTATAGTAGTTTAACCGATGAAATTGTTTCAGAGTCAGATTATTGTCACGCTCAATGTGTTTGGAAAACGTTCAATTTAAAAAATCTAGGCGAATATACTGATTTATATCTTAAAACTGATGTCATTTTACTTGCAGATGTTTTTGAAAACTTTCGTAGAACTTGTAAAATTAATTACAAATTAGATCCTGCATTTTATATGACGGCACCTGGCCTAAGTTTTGACGCAATGTTACTTAAAACTAAAGTTAAATTGGAACTTATTGAAAATCTAGAAATTTTACGTATGATTCAAAAAGGAATCCGTGGTGGTGTGTGTTTGTGCTCTACGAGATACGCTAAGGCGAATAACAAGTACATATCGAATTACGATCCGTATATGCCTGATAACTATTTACTGTACATTGATTGTAATAACTTATATGGTTATGCAATGTGTTCTTATTTGCCTTATTCAAATTTCGAGCTCATTAGCCAAACGGAAATTAGTGAACTTAATGTTCTTCATATACCTAATGATTCAGAGTTTGGTTATATCTTAGAAGTAGATTTAGAGTACCCAGAGAATCTACACGACTTGCACAATGACTTACCTTTTTGTGCCCAGAAATTTACACCACCCAATTCTAAAAACTCTAAATTGATTCCAAATTTGTACGATAAATTTTATTACGTAATTCACTACGTGCACTTAAAAACGTGCTTAAAACATGGTTTATTGTTGAAAAAAATTCATAGAGTAATTAAATTCAAACAAAGCCCATTTCTTAAGCAATATATAGATTTGAATACTGAATTGCGTCAAAAGGCTAAATCAACATTTGAACAGGACTTTTTCAAATTATTAAATAACAGCATTTTTGGGAAAACTTTAGAGGATACCGAAAAAAGATTGAGCGTTCATTTAGTCAATCAGTGGAATGACATCAGAAATAAAACAAAAAAATGTTATACTGCCGAGCAATTGATTTCAAGGCCGAATTTTCATAGCTGTACGGTTTTCACAGAAAACTTTGTAGCTGTGCAAATGAAACCAGAGTCAGTTATTTTAGATAAACCTATTTACATAGGATTCACTGTTCTAGAAATATCAAAAAATCACATGTATGATTTTCACTACTCTATTACAAAACCGTTTTATGGTTCCAATTTAAAATTATGCTACACCGATACTGATAGTTTGTTGTACTCTATCGAGGCAACGGACATTTACGAAGACATAAGATCCAATTTTCAACAGTACTTTGACACGAGCAATTACACGGAAAATAATCAGTTTAATATAGTTCCGAGAAACAAAAAGGTCCCTGGATTATTTAAAGATGAGATGGGAGGGCAACTTATCGTTGAATTTGTGGGTTTGAGATCTAAGTTATATTGTGTAAAAACTCAAGACCAAGAGATAAAAAAGGCAAAAGGGATTAAAAAATCTGTAGTTAAAAAAATCGATTTTAAAGATTATAATAAGGTACTACTGCTTAATAAGGCACTTAGGAAGACAAATGTATTATTTAAGTCTTTGAAACATGAGATTTTTACGCAAGCCGTTAGTAAAGTTGCTCTGTCTTCACATGATGATAAACGCATTATACTTAAAGATAAAATATCTACTTTGTCCTGGGGACATAAATCAAGCTTATTCTGAGTTTTTCTGTTTGGTTGGACTGGTTGAAAAAATAATAGAGTTTGTTAAATGTTTTAAAGTTAGTTTTTTAATACTATTATTATGTTAATTAAGTGGTAGGTATAATTATCAATATGTATGATTAGTTTAATAAATGTAGTTTATTTTGTAATGTTTATATAGATGGTAAATGGGAGTATCCTTGTAATTATTAAATAAATAAAGAAATAAAAATTTTGGACCCTACAATTATGACAAAAAAAAAAAAAGTTTTTTCATAATATAATTGTACCTAGTACGTATAGGTAAAAAATACCTACTTAAAATAAATTGTATGTATGAAAGTTGTTGTTTTATTCTGAATCTAGTTTCCTCTCACCATTTTACTTCATAGCCACCGATCACTGAGAATTTATAAAATATAAATGACAAGAAACAAGTCCTAACTTGTCTGATTCTGAATGCATCGCGGCACGCGTTTGCCGCTTTGTCAGCAATACGTTTCCACTTACATAAAACTCACACCATAACATAAGGTATCGACATCAGGAGCAAGTTCTAACTCGTCTAATTTTAGGAGCTGTGTCAGCTGTAGGTTACATACTCACACGATCACAAAGCAAAGGTATAAATATTCGTGTTAACTGCAAATCTTAATTTATTTTCATAAGAACATCAAATATGGTAAGTTGCTTTTAAAATATAAGTTGAATGTATTTACCAAGTAAATATAGGAAACTGTTCGCTTTTAAATATATGTCTCATATTATTCATTTCAGGATATGTCAGTGAACACCGAGAATCTCGTCGAAGACTTACGCTCACCATCTCCGGTCTTACAAGACGCGCAGGACCCGCTCGAAGGATGGACACAGATGTTCCCTCCTTGGGTTGTAGAGCCACAACACGAAGAAACGCCGTTGGAGCTCAAAATCCGAAAGGCGATGGAAAACAAGCAGAAGAGGAAACGAAAGAAGAGATCGTCCTTCCTCAAGCACTTACACAACACCCAGCAGTCGTTCGTGATAAAAAGTCCGCCGAAGAAAGGACGACGTCTCATCAAGATTGAGATAATAGACTTCGAGCATGAAATGCTGGGTGAAGGTGACTCGCCAGAGGATGCCCTACTATCTGCGCAATATGTGGTGTCGGAAGACATGGACCAGATTATGGACCAGGCGGAAAACCTCATAAACAATATATCAAAAAAAATATGTGGTTATAGCTATAGTTTTTAAGGCTATGAATCAACTTATTTTTGTAAATCAAAGTTCTCATGTAGGTTTTATGCGTAACATCTCAAGTTACTTATAAACCTATAAAGAGATACATTTAAAAAAAATACCTACAAACATAATTATAATCTTTAGTATTATCATAAATGTAATAACGTTTTTACTATATTAATTAAGGGTTTATTAAATAAGAATGTCACAATTTTTTTTTTTATAATTAAATTTTAAGGGAATTAATCATGTCGTTTTATTTCTCTATTAAAGGTATTCAGGTAGGTAAATGAAAAAAGTTTTAAATGTACACTTATTTATTTTTTAAAATAATCATACATTGATATTTTATTCTCTAATAACCATTTCCTTATACAAATAACATTTTTCAAAGCACAGTATTTCATATGGTTAAAACAATTGTATGCAAACATATCTTTACAGTTAAGATTACTTAGAGTTTCTAGATTAGGTATACCTTTGTTACTTATATCTAAAACATTTTCATGACCACATAATTCTCGCACCCATTGAACTTTTTCTTCTCCTTTCACTATTATCTTGTATTTATTCAAGTAAGGTTTAATAAGTCTTCTGAATTCCCTGTAGTCAATATATCCCTCGCTCCATCGATATCCTCGATTTCTTTCTATCCACCATACATGTTTTCTTTCTTCAAGTGTCAGGGTAGAGAATGGGTAAGGAGGTTTTATCAAAAAAATTTGAGTGTGTTCTGATGTGCCTATGACTAATTCTTTCAAAATAAATTTATTTTTTAAATCTTTGAACCCTTGTACATCCACGACTATTGTATTGCTATTCATGATAGTTTCTTTACGATATTGCTCAAAGGCTTATATTCAAAAATACAATCGTTCAGAATCAAACAGTAAGCAGCGGTCTGATCAGGTATTTCTTGATCAGCTTCGATTTCGACTCGCACGTCAATGGATCCCTTTAAAGCTTCGTGTTGGCGAGAACAGTCAATCACGAACATTGGAGCAGTTTCTTTAAATTCTTTTATACTCAACAACGGTTCAGCTCGACGTCCGTGATAAGACTGCTGGAACCTAACGTACTGTTCGTATATTAAAGTATATTTGTTGTCAGCGAAACTAATGTTCAGACTTTCATAAGGGTAATATGAAGAATTTAGAAAAACTTTAACATCACGTATATGGCAATGGTCAAACTCTGCCATTGATAATGTTGCATTATGTTTACGGTTCGTTTGAAAAGCAATTACGACGAACCGTGGTTTCTCTATCTGTGAGGATGTTTTAATAGACCAGGTATGTTTACGTGTTTTGGGAAGTAATGGATACTCATATAAGTCCCAATTACGAAATGCGACTGTTATTGGGCGATCTTTTTCTAAATGCTTAAGCAAACTTATTCTTTCTCGATCTGAAACTTTAACATGAGGCACCCGCCAAGTAATTTTATTTATTGTGATATCATCCACAACTTCACCTGCATTTAATTTTAAGGTATTGAGATTAGTATTACTTCTCAAAAGAACTAATTCATGTTTACAGTTCATTATAATTTTATTATAATCTTCAGCAAAACCCATCACTTTATTTAGTGGTATACAAGCGGAGAATACTCCACTGCTGTCAGTTGTAGTGCCTGTTGGAGACCAACCCCAAACTCGTGCGCATTTAGATTCGTTATCGTTCAACGATAAATACGATTTCATTGTGGTTGTAACGCCTGCATTTTTTATTCTATCTATTTCTACTCCGTTTATTTCGTATCGAATATCTTGAAATAAAAATAGTGCAGGGTTATTAACAAAATGCACACTCGTTACTCGTTCTTTTTCTTTTGCGTTCTTATACACATTCACTCTTCCTTCAATATACAAACTGCTTAGTGAAGGCAATACGTAGAGATCTTGCTGATTTATCGGTATCCGTATTTCATCATTCTTGTTGAAACTTGTCACGTATGGTTTATACGAATGATATTCAAAACTTTCGATACTGTTATCGCACGAGGCAGGTTGAGTTATGTTTAAAAAATTCATTTTATCAATCCCAGTGATTTCAAAAAGTCTTTATTGCTTTTTGTTAATTTCTTTGTTGATCGAACTGGTGCTCCCTTATGAGATGATCTCTTAGAACTGACTTGAGTTCGTGGAATATTTTGGTTTTTATTGAAAGTCAGCATGTCTTTTTAAAGTGTAAATATAGCTGCACTTCCTCACCGCGTAAGTTAATTTGATTATTATCAGCGTCTAATAGTCTTATATTAATAGCACTTATTGAACTTTGATTGACGGGAAAATAAATTAAATTCTTAGGTATTTCAATTATTCTATAACCGGGTGGTACGTTAGGTGCGAATTCGTAAATTATGTGGCTAGCTTTTCCATTCACAAATGATCCACTGATTACATCACATTCGATGCGCACGATAGTTGTCGATAAAATGCTGACAGGATATCTAGACTCTGTATTTATATTAGCTTTTATTGTCTCCATTCCAAAACCCAAAATTTTACCCAACGACTCATTTTTATTGAAGTGAACTTCTTCTGAACAAAAAATATTTGTTTTCAATGTGTTGTTATTTGCGGTCAATCTCAGCACAACATTTTTGATATTGCTCTTAAGATAGTCACAAATATCTTGAAGTTCATAGGACCCTTCTGGTATTTTTATCACGCCATCTTTACCATAATAAAATTTATTGTTTCTTCCATCTATATTAGGGATGGAATTGAATGTTGAAAAATATAATAAACCGCACTCATACTCTCCGTCTAATTGTATTGTAGGAGAGTAATTTGTTATCAAAGAGGCTCCGCTGCCGGTTATCGACACAGTGAAAGACATGTTTATACTGATAAATTTTATTACTTAACTCTTAATATAAATGTTGTTTCCAATACTTCTTTAAAAAATTTAAACACAGATGACCGCAATTTATAGTACCAAACTTTTGATACCGTACATAATTGTAAGTTATTGACATGTTCCTTAAATATTTTATCAATTCTAATGGAGGTTTTAAGTCACCAAAACTATCAAAATATTCACAGTAATCATTCTGTTTTACATAGGCTACCCAATGTGTTCCAGGATTTTCAGAACTATCTAGGTTCAATATAGCACACTCAATTTTTCTTGGTTTTGAGGGAAGTGAATCTCTCATAAATACTCCTCGAAAATATGGAATTGTAGTTGCGTGCTTTAAAATGTCTAGATTTGTAAGGGGGCGTTTGGGTAGCCCTTTGTTTAGTTTTTTGAAGAATTCAAGTATAGTCCAGATCCTCTTTTATGAGGCTTAATATACATCCCTTTTCCCAGAGCGACTGCTTCCATTGCCTTGTTATGTCGTACAGATTCTTGTAGGTTTTTCTGAGCAACCTTGGAATCATTAACAGCTTTTGCTATACCTGCCGCACCGCCAGCGAGAGAACCAAGGGCTGACAAACCGGCAAAAATTGGAATGAGAGGTAAAAATCCCCCAGTTTTTGGAATAGGAATACATCGTGGTAAACGTATTCCTTTTTTGTTTTTAAATAATTTTTTTGCAGAAGCATACGCAAAATTTATAGCTGTGCGATTATCTTTAGATTTTAACTTCTTCAATTGAGATTGTAATTTTTTCACAATTGACATAAATGGACGTATCCCAGCACCAGCTTTGATTTTTGCTTTCATTGCATTTTTTACTATCCAAGATGCAATTTTTTCACCTTTCCCAGCATCGCTCGACTGTAGTCTTCTCTTGGCCATATTCAAAAGCTCTAAATCCGCTTTATGTCGAATGTTTAAGTCTTTGTTGTTATAAGCAATGTCGTGATACATACAAGCTTCATCCAATTGATTTATACCACGATCACCTTTTAGTAAACGCTTCTGAAGTTTAGTTCCCGGACCACAAAATTGATATCCAGGAATATGTAGCTCGATTGGTAAACTATTAATAAGGTTATTTAAAAAACCTCTACCCTCCTTCATCGATCTTTCTTAAATGAATAATTTTCATCAGACACACAATTTATATTACAAAAGTAATGCACTCTTATCAACCCAACTGTTTTCTTCCTTACTGAGACCTAACCACTTAACAAAAACTTTGTTACCTTTTCTTTTAATAACTTTCTCTATGAGATAAAGGTCAGGAAATTTTGTTCTTTGCAGTTCGTGTTCGTAGAACGAGCCTAAAATTAACTGTTTATGTTTATCTTCTAAAATATATGTAGGTGGGTTTGTATCGTTAACCTTGACTATATTAAAAATTTCTGTCGACCAATTAGGTGTATAGCCTTTGTAAAAATCCCCCTTAAATTTGCTAATACGAACACTATCATTAATGCGAAACTTGGGATATCTGCTAGTACTAGATATTCGTGTTTGCATAATGTTAGATCTAACTTCCACCTGGTTTGCTTTATTCACATCAATAGGTTTGTATTTAGTAATACGGTGAGTAGAGTTATTGTATTTTTCTACTACTGAGTTTAAGTTAGGTCCTAGCCATTGGTAAGAGCCATATAAACTAAAGAGTTTGTAAAGGTGACCTTTTATTGTACGAATTACTCGTTCTACAATAGCAGCTTTTTTAACAGAGTGAGTGGAATAATGATTTATATCATACGTTCTCATCAACTTTTGAAAAACGTCATTATAAAATTCTTTGCCAAGATCAGTTTGTAAATTATTGGGTTTTCTTGATGAACAAGATAATATCATATGCATTGCTTTAGTCACGCTATTTTTGTCTTTTGATTTTACGGGATTTACCCATACGTATTTTGATAATGTATCGATAACAACCAAAACATATTTGTACCCCTTGTTGAAATGTGAATATTTTTGAAAATCCATAAGATCAGCTTGCCATAAGTCATCTAATCCTTTTATGATAGTCATTCGCCGAGGAAAATTCCTTCTTGCTGCTTTATGAATTTCATTAACTATGTCTCTTTTACTCATTTTTGATTTAATTTAAGCTTAATCAAAGTATCTACTTCAGCTTTTGAATAAATGTTCTTTAATAAGCGGTCTGATGTTAGTTTTTCCAAATTCTGTAGGTACAGTTTTACATCACTCTGATTTTTTTTAAATTCATTCCTTAAGTCTTGTTCGATTTTATCCACATAAGCTTTGTTCACTGCTTCATCGTCTTCGTTTGGTGGTGAAAGACCTTTTAATTTAGACAATTTCAAATCGTAGTGTCCAGCGTCCGATTTCACTAACGTATCGTTTAAAGTATCCACAAATTCTAATAACCGTAAACGTTTATGAACGTGATGACCAAATTTATCTATATTCATTGCAGTCTAGATGAGTCAACGACTGAAATCATACTGCGCAGTCGTCCTGATGGAAGCTCTTTAAGTTCTACATTTATAATACCAGCTTCATATAATTCTTCTACAATAGCAATGATTTCATTACCTACTCCATTGTTCCCTGCTGCCCACGATGCTAATAGTAATTTTAATCGTTCTATTAACTCGTTTGGGTCATCCCAGTAAACATAATCTGTATTTTCTTTTACTTTTTTCAATAGTGGAATACCTTTTCCTGTTGGAATACTTTCCAGGCTTGAGGAGACATTTCGAGAGAACTTGAACAAAGGCTTAATAACATTATTATATTTAAACCCTTTGTTGCTGTTTATTGGTTTTGATGACTCGAAGTTACGTCGATGTGCATTCGTTTCTATTAAAATGGTTTTATAATTTAGTAAATCGTTGTCAGTGACCACCTCTAAATTGGGTTTCTTTTTAAACAGTAGTTCTTTTAACCCTACTGTTTTATCAAAAGTTAGTGTTCCGATTTTTAAGTATTTGCCGTCGTCAAAAACACGGGTTTTGCCAAGCATTAATTTTCCACGTTCATTTCTTACACCAAACGGTATGTCATCCATTGCTTCAGATGATGTAGACCATGATGATTGATTCTTAACACTTGGTGATGACTGCAAAGATTTGAAGGATCCGTCGCTCACGTTGAATTTGTCAGAAGGTGATACGACAAGAGTTTTATTATAACCTTTAACTTTCTCGCGTTCACTTTCAGAACCACCTTCGTCTTCACTCATAAATTCGCTGTAATCTTCTTCGGAAGTACAAGACGTAAGATGATCATCATTTTTATTTTTTTTCATCAACGGTTCATGAGCCTCTTCCTTGAGATGTTTATTTACATTATTGTTTGCTAATAAGGTAAGAGGATCTACGATGGGTTTAAATATTTTTTCCAACACTGTGTTATTTGCATGCTTTACATCTTTTATTATTTCAACTTTTCTTTTAACAGCTGCTGCGGACTTAACAATTTGTTCTTTAAGCTTTTTTTCCATTATAAAGGATACGTTCGCTTTCAAGTCTCAAGTAACAATGATTAATATCTCATTAAACATCTCATTTTGTATGTTAGTCCACCACAACAAACGTGTCAAATGTTGACCTGTAGCATCCATTGTTTCTCTCACAATCCTTATTAATCACTAGGTAGCTGAATGGTTTCTTCCAAACAGCGGAGCATAGTTCACGAAACTTAGACCATGACATATCAGATCCAACATGCTCATCATAAACGTGTTTCAAATTGATGTCATCCTGTTTAAATAATATTATTAGATTTGAATTGTCCCTTACTAATTGTTTGGGGATTTTGGTATAAGTCTGATTAATATAAAAACAATCAATGTTCTTATGACGTCCCATTGCAAAATAATCTCTTATGTTGTTTTGATTTTCACAAGCAACATCATCAAAAACTATAATAGAATCTGGCAAAGCTTCATGTGGACTCAAAATTTCCCTGTTGTGATTGTATTTATGCAACGATGTACCAGGAACCATATCTAAAACTTTCTCCAAATATAAATATTTAGCTTGGTATAAAGATTTTGAATAAACATACAGATTCCTAAAACGCGGGCCATCTTTATGTAACAATAAACTGATTGCTAAATTTGTCTTTCCACAGTTTGATGGGCCACAGACAATACACCGTATAGTGTTCGGCAATAAGTTACCATGTCGCTTAGACCCGTTTGAAGGTGGGGGACATATACATTCTAATTTTATTGATTCTTTTTGTTTTATGAATTTCATGTTAACGTTCTAATCTAAAAATCTAACCGTAATGTTTCATGTGTTATATGAAAATGAGCCTAATATGACATAGTCTTTATATATAAATAATCTCATGTCTGATAAATCGGTTCACTGAATTAAGTCTTATCAATCAAACTGATATTTAAATACAGTCAAAAGCGTAAAAGCATATTTTCACGACATTAAATGAATTGGGCATTTTGGCTCGCAACAATTGAGTCCGTCGTCGCGCGGAGCAGCGACGTAGCGAGCCTGGGCGAGCGTTCAGGACTCAATTGTTGTGAGCCAGAATGCCCAATTTATTTACTACTACGATTTCTAGAACAGTTTTACGAAAGTAATCGAACAGCAGTAAGATCGTTCAAATATTTTCATATTGATTATTGGGCATTCTGGAACAGTTTTACGAAATTGATCGAACGGACGTGAGATCAATGGAGTGAAAAAACTGTTCCAGAATGCCCAATAATCACCTACTCCGATATTCCCACGGGAACGGGCACCACGCGGGTAAAACCGCGAGGATCCGCTAGTAATAAATAATCGTAATGCGTCTCTCGCGTTTTTCTACGGGTGAAAGCTGAAAACCAGTGTTTTGTTCCTTCGGACTTGTACTTTGCTTCGGGGCAGTAATATAAGCTGAGCTTTTGCCTATTTGCATCGCTATGACACACATACACAGATATATTCATAAACATATTTATTTATTCACGTCAAATTAGACACAATCTGAACAATAATTAAATGTAAGTAAAAGATGAAACGTGGTCGCTAACTATGGGTCTGATAAGAAAACTCAAGGTCACCCAGCGTGCAATGGAGAGGGCTATGCTCGGCGTTTCCCTACGTGATCGAATCAGAAATGAGGAGATCCGTAGGAGAACTAAAGTAACTGACATCGCTCGAAGGATTGCTCAGCTGAAGTGGCAGTGGTAGCGAGAAGAACCGATGGCCGTTGGGGCGGAAAGGTTCTGGATGGCGACCGCGCACAGGACGACGCTCCGTAGGTAGGCCCCCGACAAGCTGGACCGACGATCTGGTGAAGATCGCGGGAAGCCGCTGGATGCGGACTGCGCAGGACCGATCGTTGTGGAGATCTTTGGGGGAAGCCTATACCCAGCAGTGGTGTCATGTGGCTGAGACGACGACGACGACGACGAAAAGATGGTAGTTTTTGTAACAAATTCACCTGTTCAAGGTATGTAAACAAAGCGAGTAAAATATATGATTACAATTTTATAGAATAAAAATTTATAATATTTACTTAATAATAATAATATTTTTACAATTTAAATAACAATTCAAATATATTTTACAACAATAAATTCTTTAATCTTAATAATAATTTATTGTTGTAAAATGTCAATGTCAATATATATATATATTTTTTATTAAAATATTCCTTTAAATTATAAAATGTCTCCTGTATAAGGAATTGTTTAAGTTCCTTTTCAAACTTACCACATTGGAGGGCCTTTAATGTCTCTGGAAGATGGTTAAACACCTTTATAGCCATATAATATGGACGATATACTTATGGAATTAAACAATATTATAACTTTTAAATTTTGCATTTTACAATTCTATGTTTATGTGATAAATATTAAACAAGAAAATATACTAGAAAAAAGCAACTATTCTCATCCCGTCAGGGCGACATGAGACTAGTTGCTTTTTTCTAGTATATATTCTTGTTTAATATTTATCACATAATTAAACAATAGTTTGATTTCATGGGTAAGTCTCTGTACGAACTGTGCTCGCTTATTTTTGTTAGTCCGTAAGTAGTTTGTTTTTTTTTTCTTTTACATTTTTTTGTGCATAAATGATTTGATCTATCTATGTATAAAATCAAAGTTATCTGATCGCAATTGTTTATTTTATTGTATTCATTGAAATATGAAATAACTCGGATAACAAAGCACAGGTGTAGGAATGAGTTTGACCTAAATCAATTTTATATATTAATCATAATTACGAACTTTTGTAAGCGTGATTCAGAGAGGCGTGCCGTGGCCACATTCAGTATAACAATAGGAGGGCGGGCGCTCCTACTCGCACCCAAAAATTTAAAATCCAAAGAACAAATCCTATATCCAGTACGAACAATACAGAGTCAAGTGTAATACCGTTCGTAACCATAACTATGATAGAATCTTATGTAGAAATGGGTCTATCTTCGGTTGCATAAATCAGAAAGCCATACATTATACATTTTCTATACACAAATCGTCGAAAACTCATAATTTAAAACACGTAACTAATCACACTACAGTATTGGCAGTTGTGGCCTGTGGAGAAAAATGCACACAATTTTTTGAATTGTTCTTAACATTGTTTAGAAAATTTTGATAAATAAGAAAATAAAGCTTTTATTATAAATTAGTTAATAGCTTTGATTCTTTATTTTTATGTTATTAATTCATAGTTATTTTCAAATACGTAGATACTTATATATTGTCGTCGCTTACAATATGAACTGATTAATTTATTTCTGAATATTTATTAGGAAAGAAAAGAAATGCAATATGTTGGTTTCAAAGATTTGTTCAGACAGTGATGTAGCTATAATTGCAAGGCGTCTGCGTCATAAGTGCTAATAATCTATACTAATAGTATAAAGCTGAAGAGTTTGTTTGTTTGAACGCGCTAATCTCAGGAACTACTGGACAGATTTAGAAAATTCTTAGACCATTAGAAAGCTACATTTCTCCCGAGTGACTACATTTTAACTCGATATTCCCACGGGAACGGGCACCACGCGGGTAAAACCGCGAGGATCCTCTAGTATCTACATAATATACTTGTACTATTTAGTATTCTGTGAAAATATACAAATTACTTGGCGAATTGGGTGAAACCTTATTTCATCATTTTTCAACGAAGAATATTAATTAGACGGCAATTTCATGGAAGCACTTCCTCTTCTTTTTTCTTAATTAATGGCGTGCTCGCTTTAAATACGCGAATTTTGCCAATATCAAGTAAATATATTTTGTAATATATGAAATTGTACGGTAGATTGAGTTAAAAATGAAGCCTCACAACACGTGTTATTACGAAAAGAACTCACAAACACTCCGAAACGTGAACGCAGAACAGACTAAAATGTGCGTCAGTCAGTGACAGACCACCACAGATTAATAATATTCTCCTTATTATAGAAAAGCAAAGGAATCTTATCTAAAGTAGTCGTTACTGCCAAGATGTACCTACTGTTATTATATTTGTGTCGGCTGCTCTATTGATGGTCAAATTATCAACAGTATTAGTTATGCAGACGATATGGTGTTGCTCAGCCCTTCAATTGCCGGGCTCAGGAGGCTAATAAGAGTTTGTGAGGAATACGCGACTGCACACGGCCTCCTGTACAATGTCAAAAAGAGTGACCTCCTGATTTTCCAAACCAAGGGGCGTAAGCCGTAGAATATGCCTCCAGTGCTGCTGAACGGGGTCGCTCTCGGTAGGGTGAAGGAGTTTAAATACCTCGGCCATGTTGTCACTGAGGATTTGAAAGATGATAGCGATATAGAGAGGGAAAGGAGAGCGATGGCGGTCCGCTGCAATATGGTCGCCCGCAGATTCGCACGATGTAGTCCAGAGGTAAAAATCACTCTTTTTAAAGCCTTCTGTCAGACCTTATACACGTGCAACCTGTGGGTCAGCTATACCCAGCGGGCCATCAACGCTCTCCGAGTACAATACAATAATGCATTCAGGGTGGTGTTGGGACTTCCGCGTTACTGCAGCGCGTCAGCGATGTTTGCGCACGCTCACATGGACGGATTCCATGCGATACTACGGCGCCGTATCGCCTCTCTCCAACGCAGGGTGCGCGGGAGCTCCAACACCATCCTGAGGGTACTCAGTGACAAACCTGATTCCCCATTGTGGAGGCATTGGGTGCGAGCACATGTTTTGATCCCCGGTGTATCTGTAGGGGGTCGATATCTTAGATAAATATGTTAAATTCTAAATTTTAAATTTATATTTTTATTTTTATCTTATTTTATTATATTATTTTCTTTTAATGTAATTAATTCTTTAATTTGAATTGAATTGGTATAAATCTGATTGATATTTTGACATTTTTATTATTTCATTTAGTTTTATTACTTTTAATTATCACGAATATTATGATCAACTGTATGGACATAGTCTGAAATAAAATGATTTTATTTTTTTATTTATTTATTTATATCGTTATTAGGTTGCTATAAAATGCGATGTGTTGTATTCTAATGGTGCTTCGAGCATTTGGCAGTAAGTAAGTATCCCGTCAGGGCGACATGAGACTAGTTGCTTTTTTCTAGTATATTTTCTTGTTTAATATTTAAGTATAACGAATCAGAGAAATAAAATAAAAAATACAATATTAAAAATAAATTATGAATGGACACAAAATTTATTGTCTGTTATTTAGAAACTTAAGAAAATATGGCGAGCTAATCCTTTTTTTATTTTTATTTTCTGTAACTATAACGGAACGCAATGCTCGCATCCTAAAGTGCGTTTCCTCTAACGGCTATGTTGGTAAGCCTGTTTTTCAAGAAGGCGCGAACGTGTCATAGAACCATTAATGTTATCTTTTGCAACATTTTAATGTTTTGGGGATGATTACAACACAGAATACAAAATTTAAAAAATGCAGGAAATTCTTATTAGTAGGTAGGAATTGGGGTTTCTGGATCAACACAGATCCAGTAACCCCAATTCCAGTATTCATTTATTCAAGTTTTCAACTATTCAATGATTCAAGTTTTCAACTATTTTATAATTGAAATATAACTTCTACATTAGCACTGCATTAACATTGATTCTAGTTTTCAAGTATTCAATGATTCAAGTATCCATCTATTTACTTTTGCTTGAAATAACACGGTTTCTTCCGTCTTCAACCATTCATTCATAAATGAAAAAAAATAAAAATACAGATTGAGTATGTTTCAAATATGTTTTATTTTAATAGGCATTATGTAAAATAACATTTATATTAATTTTCTATGCATTTTATTCAGTAAATCTTTCGCACATTTATACACCTCATCAGAAAATGTGTAGTCGACTATATATTGCGCACAAGTATTAGCTTCACAATTATTACATTCTATATTTTCCGCATTATTCATATCATCAAGTTCAAATATTTGTAGTCTTATTAATTTAGATCGCGGGCCTTTGCATGGTCTTTTAATGTATGAATATAAAACATCGATTTCTCGTTTTTTTCTGGAGTTGCCATTGTTTTGAGGGACTGCAACACTATTCGATGGTTCGTGTATTTCAAGGGGTCGCTCACGCTCGATGTAATTCAGCACATTTTGTCGAAGAAGTTGATCTGCTGGAATTGGCGAGTAGCTGATATCAAAGTCGCGGGATGCCTGCAATAAGGATAAAATATTTTATGAATACATATTGAATACAGTATTGAATAAACATGTTTTAATATTAAATTCGTTTGAAACGTATTAAAGAAAAAATTAATATGAAGTTTTATGGTTTGAACTAGAATAATAAATAGGCTTACTTACCGCCATTTTATAAATTTATTTTGTGAGTGGGGTGGATAAGTGCTGTACAAACTGAAGACCGCTTTTGAATTGCTGTAACTTGTATTTCTACGCAGTTTTTATATGTTATCTACCTGATTTTTTTTTACATTATTTAAGTTCAAAATTGATTGATAATTATTTTATACATACAAGAATTTTTGTACAATCGATTTTGAACTTTAAACTGTATAGTATTAAGATCACTTAATATCCCATCTTAGTACCAAATCGTACATTATAACAAATTTAATTTTTCCCTAGACTTCGATATGTAATTTATTGTCAACTTTATGTACATGCCATTAAGGTGGTTAAAATTACATTTTAACCACGCAAGAATGCAAGAAAATAACTTTGTATTGGAAGTTGGGAGATGGTGAGCGTACCTTACTAAGGACTATCGACTCATCGTTGAAGCAACTTGTTGAGTCGAAAAGGGGATAGCGTTATACACTGTATATAGCGTCGTCTCACTTCGACAATATCATTCGAGCTATATTAAGAACTCGTGGTAAGGGTCATGACTCGGTCTAAAATAGGGATTATTGTTGATGTTGCAATTTCTTATATGGATGCGTTTTAGTCACGTTGAATTTTTTACAAATATGGAAAACGGTCCACGTGATAATGTATGTATTTAAGCCGGGATGCGGTGGGGAAATGTCACAGTCCAGTTCAAGGAAGTGCAATCTTACCTCCAGAATTTCTTTATCAAACATCGAGTGAAATAAAATGTAAGTACATCGATTCATTACCCCTTCTATTCATTGATTCATATTTTCTTGTAATTCATATAACGTTTTCCTCTATTCAATTAGTGTGTTGAGACAATTTAAAGTTAGTTTTCTACATTGACACCACCATGAACTTGACACCATGAACACTGGTGCGCAAGCCAGCCGTTCACTGAAGTCGACAAATATCATCATATATCAAAATTCATCAATTAAACTATTCAATATTTACTATTGGCACAAAATACTTATCTTATTACATTTACTCTCGACATTATTTCGCTAATCACACTGATTTTATTTTTATACATTCTTTATTAAACTTATATTTTTTTTCAGGTCTGCACCTCTCCATACCCCTGACTTTTCTGAAGACGAGTTTGTCCAACCTTCAACTTCACATCATGCAAACAACAACAAGATGTCCAATAAGCAACGCCTACCTTCCACTGCATCCTCGAAAGTGTCAAGAAACAAACGCAAGAACACAACTATCAATCCTGCTGCAACGCACAAACATTCGACATACGAGCTTTTCGGGACCGATAGCGAAGATGAGAGCGATGATCATAGCTCCATTCCACAAGGTAATGTTCAAGAATATAATAATAATATGTATTCATACTTTACACAGAGATATCCTAAAGTTTATAGCCTACGAAAAAATAAAACAAAAGTTGGAATGTATTATATCAGCCTGCAGATATACAACTCTGGTAGAAAAGAAATAAATTATCAGATGAAAAATAAAAGACTTGCTGACCTAATAATAAAAAATAGAACTAATAATGACACAGAAGCATGGATGCATCTTATAAAATTTATTAAAGCGTCACAACGACAAATAAAGCAATGCTCAATGTTTATGAAGTGTGACGAAAACAATCCCCTAATTAATTTTTTTCCCCATTATCCATTGCCAGTCTCGAAGAAGCCAAGAGCGCCTCGTGTGACTGAGGAGCCGGTGGTAAAGAAATCCAAGAGCATCGCCACCGTCGCTGTCAACGCAGCGCACGGGACATCTACTAAAGCCTCTGCAAAAGACGTCTTCGGCAGTGATAGCGATGACGAGCATTTCGAGCTGATCGGGAAACCGGGTAAAAAACTACCGAAGATTTGTTCATATTTTACGAAAAGAGTTGCTCAAGGCGTTTCAAGACAAACCGATCATGATAAGGATGGCTCACATTACATTGAATTAAAAGTTTACAAATCGGGAGAAATTAAAAACATACAACCTATGAATAGATGGCGTCATGCCATAATTACGATAAAAAATCAAACTAACTCCGACACTGAGGCATGGACGCACCTTGCAGAATTCATTAAATCCACTCGACAGGAATTTAAAAATTGCCGCCCTGACATCATTAGTGGTTACTCCACTATTTAAAAATATTATGAAGCTTATAATAGCCTTAAGTTCATTTATTTTGTTTAAACATTATGTATACTAGGTATTCATTTATTAATATATGTGTAATCACTAATTAATTATCTTAATGCTAATGTAACTGAAATATAAATATATAGACCTTAGGTATTAACTATGTTTTTTTTATTTCCTCAGCTTCAATGTGTTCAGCTCAGCTCCCTCGGTCTACTGATGATAAGAATGAAAAAATAGAATGCGATAAATGCAATATTGAAATGTCTCGAAATGAATACAGATATCATTTGAAAACGAATTTACATAAATCAAATAGTATAATCAAAACTGAATTCAATAATATTGATATTATTGTCACTGCATTTAAAAATAGATTGGTTACTTTCCGATTAAACCCCTCTCAGAAAGTCGAGTACCTCACAGCTGAGGCGTTTCGAGCGGAAATCGAAGCGATATTATAAAGTTAATAAACATTTCATTAAAGAAGCATGGCTGTATTAAGATAAACTTTGAATTATTTGCTTATTTTCTGTTACCAAAATCAAGCGAACAGCAACTAAAGTCTTTTAATACAAAATATGAAATCGTTTATCAGTCTACCGAATTAACTGAACTGTTCTCGAATTTAGCAGATAAGTTTAAAACGAGACTAGCTGAATTCGAACACTGTGAATCTGGTTGGACTTTAACCCGTATCAGTCATTTAGAAATAAATATAAATAAGTACAGTCCCATGAAAGGTGGAACATATATAGAACTACCGAAATCTGTAAAAACATCGAAAAGTTGTATTAATATACAGAATAATGATAATTATTGTTTTCTTTGGAGTATAGTTGCTGGCCTTTTTCCGGCTAAGAATAATGTGTGCAGAATACAGTCGTATCCACATTATTCTGCTATTCTTAATATAACAGGGATGTCTTTCCCACCTTCATACGCAGATATCAGACTATTTGAAAGAAATAACCCCGATATAAGTATTAATGTATATGGTCTAAACAACAAATGCTGCGTCACTGGACCTCTATATTTGACAAAGAACCGAAAAGTTGAACATTTTAATCTATTATATTTTGAGCGTGAAAATAAAGGACATTACTGTTTGATCAAAGATCTTATTCGATTAGTGAAACGTCAAATAACACTACATAAAGATAAAATATTTTTATGCGAATCATGTTTACAGTTTTTTACAAGTAAATTAAAGTATCGATCTCATAGATGTAATGGAGTTTTAAGTGTTTTGCCAAAAAAGGGTTCTATATTAAAATTCGATCATTATGAAAGACAACAAAAAATTAACTTTGTGATATATGCGGACTTTGAATGTCTATTATTAGATTTTAAAGAACAGAAATCCGAATTCGTTAATACATTGAAAAAGCATCAACCTTGTAGTTTCGGTTACTATATTTGTTGCTCGCATGATCAAAACTTAAATAAATATGTCGCTTACAGAGGTACTGATTGTGTTGAAGTATTCATAAAATCATTAATTAAAGATGCTGAATTCATTAATAATATTTTATTAGATAAAAAGCCCATGTCACCTTTGACACCTGATCAAGAAACTGATTATCAAAAAGCCACCATATGTCATATATGTAATGAAGTATTACTCGATGATAAAGTGCGTGATCATGACCATGTTACTTCCCATTTTAGAGGAGCGGCTCACTCTCACTGCAACTTGATGTATAGAGTATGCCCCTTCATCCCAGTCGTGTTTCATAATCTATCTGGTTACGACTTACATTTGTTTATCGAAGAGTTAATGAAATACAGAGGTGCTGTCAAAATAATTCCTAAGTCGAAAGAAAAATATCTTTCTATTACAAAAGTAATTGAATCAGGAAATAGTAGTCGATCTATTGAACTTAAATTCATAGATTCTTACCAGTTTTTAAATTCAAGCCTTGATAAATTGAGTAAAAGTTTGTGTGAAAGTGATTTTGTTAATTTGTCTCATGAGTTTACTGAAAAAGTACAATGCAATTTACTTCAAAAGAAAGGCATATATCCATATGATTATATAAATAGTTGGTCGAAATTCGATGAAACACAGCTTCCTACAAAGTCGAGTTTTTTTAACTCTTTGAATGAATCACATATTTCAGACTGCGATTATGAATATGCTCATAAAATATGGAAATGCTTCAATATTAGTAATCTTGGTGAATATACTGATTTATACATGAAAGCAGACGTATTATTATTGTCTGATATATTTGAAAAATTTAGGAATGTTAGTTTGTTGCACTACAAACTGGATCCTACATATTATATTACATTACCAAGTTTGAGTTGGGATGCGATGCTTTTTCATACTAATATTCAATTAGAACTAATTCATGACATAGAAATGTATCAAATGCTAGAAAAAGGTATACGTGGAGGTCTTGCGCAGTGCTCTTTACGACATGCCACAGCATTTAATAAATATTTGTCGAACTATGATGGGTCTCAGCAGTCATCTTACCTAGTATATTTAGATTGCAATAATCTGTATGGCTATGCGATGACGAAAAAATTTCCTATCGCAGAGTTCAAATTTTTATCACCAGAAGAAATAAATAATTTTGATGTGATGAATATTTGCGATAACAGCGACTATGGCTACATTTTAGAAGTTGACTTATTATACCCAGATCATTTGCATAAAGTTCATCAAGACTTGCCTTTTGCCATGGAAAAAATGATACCTCTTGAGGGTCGAAGTAAGAAATTAATCGCAAATCTTTACGATAAATTTAATTATGTTATTCATTACACACACCTGAAACAATGTATAAAGCATGGGCTAATATTAGTGAAAATACATCGCATTCTCAGTTTTAGACAAGAAAGTTTTTTGAAACCGTACATCGATCTGAATACTTCTCTTAGACAATCATCAAAAACTACATTTGAAAAAGATTTTTTTAAATTACTCAATAATTCTATTTTTGGTAAAACTATTGAAAATAAAAGAAAGCAAGTAGATGTTAAGTTGGTCACTAGATGGGTAGATAATGAAAATAAAACAAATAAGTTTCTTACTGCTGAAAAGTTGATTGCAAAACCGAACCTAAACAGCATAAGATTTTTTTCTGAAAACTTTGCGGCTATCCAACTAAACCATGAGAAATGTGTATTGGATAGACCAATCTATATAGGATTCTCTGTTTTAGAATACGCTAAGCAACATATTTATCAATTCCATTACGATTTTGTCAAAAAGAAATACAAGAATCGAGCACAGCTTTGTTACACAGATACAGATAGTTTGTTATATTTGATATTTACAAATGACTTTTATGAAGATATGCGTAATAATATTTCACAATTCGATACCAGTAATTTTGCTGTAAATAATATATATAATATACCGAGAACAAATGAGAAAGTACCTGGGTTATTTAAAGATGAGATGGGTGGTAATATTATTACTGAATTCGTTGGTCTTAGACCTAAGTTATATAGTATCAAAGGCGTGAATTCGAATGTTAAAAAGGCGAAAGGTATAACAAAATCGGTAACTAATAACTTGAATATATCTGATTACAAAAAAACTCTTTATAACAACACTGATACAAGATGTAATATGAAATTGATAAGATCTATTAAGCATGTCTTATATACGCAACAGATAAACAAGAAACTTCTTGATGGAAATGATGATAAAAGACAGATCCAGAAAGATGGAATTCATACCCTGCCATGGGGTCATTGTGATACAATATTTTGATTCGTTTTATAATGATAACTGTATCATTTTTATTGACATTCATTGGCAAACCCATTAATTACAATACCTACCTAATAAAGTAGAAAATAAATAAAGTTTAAGCACTAAAGTGTATTTTATAAATTATAAGCAAAAAATGTGACGTGAAAATATATTTTTGGTTTCATCTAAAATGTTACCTAATAGCTGTATTATTCGTAAAAGATACTTTGCGCAAGCATGCCTATAAAATCAAGGATTATTAATTAATAATTAAATAATTTGTCTGTATTTATTAATGTATTAATTATCATGATAATAAAGAAAAAAATTATCAATACCATGAATGTTAGTTTCATTTCCCTATATAAAGCTGAATCATGTTTGTACTGTCTTACACTTACAATGAAATTCATCAAGCAAGCACAAACTTTGGAAGTGAATAATATAAAAACTGAAAATGATTCCTATAAAGCAAAACATACTATACTTTTACCCAATACCATTCGATGTATTATGTGCGGACCATCAAACTGTGGGAAAACAAATGTTATGCTCAATTTATTACTACATGAAAATGGTCTTAAATTCACGAATATTTATTTATATTCCAAAACTGCTTTTCAGCCGAAGTATCGTTTTTTAAAACAAGTTATGGATCAAGTTCATGGTGCGAAGTTATTTATTTTCAATCATAATAAAGATGTGATCCCACCTAGTAACGCTTTGCAAAATTCAGTAATGATTTTTGATGATGTAGCATGTGAAAATCAGATTAATATACGTAATTACTTTTCTATTACGTTACGTTCCCTAAAATATGGTTGAGCGAAGCGATGGCTGGTTCATGCGTCATGCTCGTGAACGGGTGCCGCCAGCGGAAATGAGTCTGCTTCAGTCTGCTTGTCTTAACGTTGTGCTTAGAGATTAAATATTTTCATCTAAAATAAATTACTATCGACCTGTATGATGTACGTCACAACTTGCAGTACAGTAACCTTGTAATGCGAGAAATGTTAAATGTAAGTCCTTCCTTACGAGTTGAAAATTGTTTACGGTTAGGATAACCATAAAATGTAATATTATAATTAGTATTTTCTTTTGTGATGGAAATTGACCTTACTGATATGTTAAGCTCACTTTTCAATTTGACGACTCTGTATGAAATAAAACAGGGAGAAAAAAATAGCCCTTGACGAGTTTCTTGCCGGTTCTTCTCGTTACAAGGTCTCCCGCCGTAGGGTTTGTGAACCGATGGCGTAGCTTCTTTGACGTTCATAAGTGCTTGTAACAGCCTAGACTGAATAAATGATATTGAATTTTGAATTTTGAATTTTATGGGAAGACATAAGAAAATAGACTGTTTTTATTTATCACAGACTTATTCTAAAATACCTAAGCAATTAATACGCGATAATGTTAATCTATTAATTATCTTTAAACAAGACGATACCAATTTAAAACATATTTATAATGAACATGTGACTACTGACTTTGATTGGAACGTATTCAAAAAACTTTGTTCCATAATATGGCAAAACAGATTTAATTTTTTATTAATTAACAAAGATTGTGATTTGAATAATGGTAAATACAGACAAGGCTTTGACACTTTTATTCAGTTATAGAATAAAGATGTTTGTCAAAATAATAGTATATATAAATTGTGTAACTAGAAAATATTGTTACTTTCATTTCAATATTTGTGAAAGACAGACAAATTGAGAAAGTTATGGATGTTGAAATAAAAACACAGCTTATCAAGTCAGAAGACAGCATAAAAAATAAAATTAAGAAAATCAGAAACGAAGAAGATGCTGCTAATTTGAAATTTAAAAGGATTTTCAAGCCTCTGACAGATAATTTAGATTCATTTATCAAAGCAAGTGATGACAAGGATAAACAGATATTAAATGTGTCTATTGATATGTCTAAAAATGAAGCTGTGGAAAAAGATAACATAAATACTGAAAAATATAACATGAATACTGAAAAAGATAGCATAAATACTGAAAACTTAACTAAGTTTAATTCCAGTGATGGTTCAGATTATTATGATTATAGTGACGAGGAAAAAAGTACTACTGAAAACATTAACAATACGCTACAATCATTGAAAAAGGAGGATGTTATTGATATATATGACAGTGATATAAACATCCCCTTTGGATTACGTAGAGAAAATAAAGGTTTAATGATGGGTAATTCAAAAGTATCATTTTCTGTCGCGGGTGATTCATCGAAATCTGAAAAAAATTATATACTTACCATTAATAATAAACATTATAGTTTTACTCCAGGATTAAAAGAACTTCTTATGCGTAGTAAACCTAAACTTGATATAGTAACCGAAAAAGATAAACTAATATATAAAGATATACTTTATCATACAAATGCCCACAAACGAGATTTCAAGCCAACTGGACAAATAAGAGGTGATAAAGGGGTTAAATATCGACATATTATCAAACCATTATTTTTGGAAAAAGATAATGACAGCTCTGAAACAAAAAGTGGTGGATATATACCTATGTGTAAAAAGTATAAAAGTGATACTGATTACATATTCTGGGATGATCCTAATGAATTGATTGAAAGACTTAAGTTACTGATTGCTTCGCAAGGCGCTGGGAATACTAATCGAGATAATGAAATTTTATCAATTATTGAAGAATTAAAGGAAGCTGGTATTATAAAAAAATAGGAAATATAATAAGGCACTCATTTTATCGAAGTCTTCTGAACATGGATGACGATAAAAGTGACAGTCATTCAATCACAACTTGTACATCTATAAAACATTGTCTCGTTCATTTACATAATGATAATAATTCAACATTAAAAAGATCAGAATCTTGCAATAAAATCCACCAAATAAAAATAGAAATTTTAGGAAAAATTGAAATTTTAACGAAACGATTAAAAAAGCTTGAAGAAACTGCCAACTTAAAAGAAATAGCAGGAAATCTAAATAAGCATTATGAGCAAACTAGATGTGGTAAACGAAATTCATAAAAGTGCTCGAATAAATTTTACAAGAAGAAATGTGATTTTAAAATATATAGATGACCTTTGGCAGGCAGATTTAATAGATATGCAAGCAATGTCTCGAGTTAATTTTGGTTTTAAATATATACTTGCCATCATAGACTGCTTCTCAAAATTTGCTTGGATAGTTGCATTAAAACAGAAGAACAAAGAAATGGTATCTAAAGCATTTGAACAAGTATTGAGGAAGGGACGTGTACCAAAAACTTACAGACTGACTTTGGAAAAGAATTTTACAATGATAAATTTAAAGCTATTATTGAAAAGTATAATATAAACCATTACTCTACATATTCTACCAAAAAAGCTTCAATCGTAGAAAGATTTATAAGAACCTTAAAAAATAAATTGTATAAAGAATTCAGCTTGAATGGAAATTTTAAGTGGAAAAATAAAGTCCTTGATGAAAAAGTAGAAGAATACAATAATACCATCCATAGAACAATAGGTCATACTCCAGCATCAATAAATCATAGTAACAAAAGTAGTATATTGCAAAAATATGTAAAAATGGCTTGCTCTCGAAAACAAATTAAAAGTAAATTTCAAATAGGAGATTATGTGAGAATAAGTAAATACAAAGCTTGTTTTGATAAAGGTTATACTCCTAATTGGTCGACAGAAATATTTAAAATTATCAAAGTACAAAAAACTAATCCTCCATCCTACTTAATAGAGGATCTTAAGAATCGTCCAATAATAGGTGCTTTTTATTCTCAAGAACTTCAAAAAACTAAGCATCATGATATATATTTGGTTGAAAGAGTTTTAAAGAAAAAAGGAAATCGTTTGTATGTTAAATGGCTCGGTCTTCCAACAAGTGAGAACAGTTGGATTAATAAATTAGACGTAATATAGATATATAATAATCCTTTTTTACTATAAATGTAGCTTGCAAATTAATATAAATCCATTTGTGATCAGTTTCTGAAACAATATAGACTCTTATATAGTAGCAAACATTATTATTGAAATATCAGTCGACTCGATAATTAATAACAATGCAGCCCAAACTAACTATAAAGACAGTTAGTAGCTCTAACGAAAGAAAAAAAGGATCTAAAATTTCTAGCAATAAACATAAAGCAACTTCAGGAGAAGGTGTAAAAAAAAGTCTTAAAAATATCATTTCATGCACTAAAAAACATATCAAGAAGTTAAAACCTAAATGTAAAAATAGTTTATTAAAAGCAGCTTATGCAACTGCCCAAGAATTAGCTTCTGACATAAAGATAAAATTACCTAGAGTCATACCCATACCTAAAACTGGAGGATTCCTACCTTTAATACCAATATTTGCTGGTTTGTCCGCTGCTGGAAGTTTAGCTGGTGGTGCTGCAGGTATCGTTAAAGCAGTTAATGAGTATAAAGCAGCTAAGAAACAATTGAAAGAACTGGAAAGACATAACAAGCATATTGAGGCAGTTTGTATTGGTAAAGGATTGCAGCTAAAACCATACAAACACGGTTTCGGTATTTACATCACGAAGCAAAAAAACTAAATTCTAGGCTACCCAATAGAGCTTTAACCAATATTGATATAATAAAGCATTCAAAAGACATTCCTTTCTTTCGAGGTGTATTTATGAGAGACCAACTACCTCGCAAACCATTTCCATTAGAATGCGGAGTAATCAATCTTGACACTTCAGAAAACATGGGAACACATTGGGTAGCCTATGGAAAAATATATGATTACATCGAATATTTTGACAGTTATGGTAATTAAATAAAAACCACCACAAGAATTAATAAGATATGTTGGAACAAATATTAATTATAACTATGCTAATGTACAGAAAAACCACTTGTACAACTGTGGGCATCATTGTTTAAAATTCATTAATTCATTTTGGGAGAAAAATAAAATTGAAAAAAAATAAAAAGGTTGTTTTATTTTCTCCTAGTACACTTTATGAAAGTATATAATATATGGGTAAACGTTTCTGCAATCATTTTATCTTTGACGTTAGTAATAAATACTATATTCAAAAATAATATTAATTGAGTACTTAGATAATATAATATTCATATACTATTAAAAGTAATCTTATCATGATTGTATACAATAAAAGTCTACCTCTTAGTAGAAAACGCAATATTCCACTTTCTATAGTGAAAGACGACAGACGTCGTGGAAGTTTTGTGAAAATTAAAATAATCACCGAAGATAACAAAAAGTTTTTAAAAGATTTGGGATTTAAATTAGGAAATGTTACAAATTACCGACCACCCATATCACGATAATTCTATAGAAAGCTATGAGATTCATAGCTACAATCCATATAAAAACAGCTTTAAAAATAACGATGAAATTAGAATACCTATCCATCAGCAAGATATATATGTGCTACCATCAGGTAGCTCTATCTACATAGAAGGTTATGCTAAAGTGACTGCAGATGATGCGGCAGGAAAGAAACATGAGAAGGATGTTAAGTTCATAAACAATGCATTTACCTATTTGTTTCAAGACATACGGTATGAATTAAACGGTGTAGAAATAGATCGTATTAAAAATGCTGGCATAACTACAACAATTAAGTCATTTATATCCATGAATGAAGGTGAAAATAAAGCTGCGGCAGTTTGGGGATGGAACTTAAATGGTACGACACTTAAAAAAGGATATTTTAATGTCATTATCCCGTTGAACAAATTATTAGGGTTTGCTGAAGATTATAATAGAATTATTATTAATTGTCGACATGAACTTATATTACATCGAAGTAATTCAGTTTTAAACACCGTAACTCTGGAGAAAAATGATAAAGTAGAAATAGAAATACAGAAGATGCAGTGGCGCATGCCTCATATAAAAGTTTCAGATCGCACAAAATTGCTATTACTTAAACAATTGGAAAAAGATCGACCACTACAGTTAGCATTTAGAAATTGGGATTTATATGAGTATCCATTATTACCAAAAACTACGAAGCATTCATGGTCAGTCAAAACTGCCTCGCAGTTAGAAAAACCTAGATTCGTAATTTTGGGTCTACAAACAAACAGAAAACATTATAAAGCTCGTAGTTCGTCTATGTTCGATCACTGTAAAGTAACTAACCTTAAATTATTTTTAAATTCTCAATACTTTCCTTATGACTCACTTAATCTGAAATTTGATGATGGTAAATATAGTATATTATACGAGATGTATGCAAACTTTCGTCAGTCATATTTTAACAGCGGAGTTGATCCGTTGCTTGATTTACATCAATTTAGAGAAAAAGCACCGCTGTTTGTTGTTGACTGTTCTCGACAAAACGACTCATTAAAAACTGGTCCAGTTGACGTACGGCTTGAAATTGAATGCTCAGAAGAGATACCAATAGATTTTTCTATATTAGGCAAGGAGAAGATATAACCAAACTACATAGAGCTCATGCAGGAGTACCACAAGGAAGTGTGCTTGGCCCTATACTCTACCTTATTTTCACCTCTGACCTGCCCATGACAGATGGAGTATTGATCGGCACTTTTGCTGACGACACAGCGGCTCTAACTATTCACGATGAACCGGAACACGCAAGCAATATGCTCCAACAGTCACTCGATAATATCACTGAATGGCTAGCCACCTGGCGGATCAAAGCAAATGAAACAAAATCGGTACAGGTGACCTTTACAATCCGTCGTGAAACATGTCCCCCCGTGTCGCTTAACGGAGTAGAGATTCCCCAATCAACGGAGGCTCGTTATCTTGGACTTTATCTGGACCGCCGCCTTACCTGGAAAAAGCACATATTTACAAAACGCAAAGCATTAGGGATCCAACTAGGGAAAATGTTCTGGTTACTGGGCAAAAAATCACAGTTGTCGCTGGAAAACAAATTACTATTGTATAAATGTATCCTGAAACCTATCTGGAACTACGGAGTTCAGCTCTGGGGAACAGCTTCCAAATCAAATGTAGAAATCCTCCAAAGGTTTCAATCCAAAATACTCAGGTTAATCACAGATGCTCCCTGGTTCATAACAAACCAACAACTACATCAAGAACTGAAAATCAGAACAGTCCAAGAAGAGATTAAACACTCGATGCAATCATACAAGACGAGACTAGATAAACACCCAAACACACTAGCTACGCAACTAATGAGTAACAGCTCTACTTTTAAAAGGCTAAAAAGAAAGTGCCCTAGAGATTTGTAGGGTAGTAATGAGTACATTATGAGAGTTGGTCACTGGACGAGCTACTCTTCAAGCCAAATTAAACTCTTAATCCTTTGCTGAATGTTCTTATGAAACAGATTGCAAAAAAAAAAAAAAAAAAAAAAAGAAGAGATACCAGACAATACAACTGCTTACTGTCTGATCATAAACGATCGTCTCTTTGAATACAAACCGTTAAGCAGTATTGTCCGAAAACTATCATGAATGCTATAGTAGATGTTCAAGGATTCAAGAGCGAAACAAATGAGTTTATTCCGAAAGAAATAGCAATTATGTCAAACAGACGAGTGTTTGTAATTCTTATAAAACCACCATTCCCATTTTATAACTTAACAAAGAAAGAAAGAATACAAGTAGCTTGGATAGAAAAAAATAGAGGTATTTATTGGAATCAAGGATTTATACCTTATATTAATTATAAGAATATTATGAATAATATTTTAGAGAATAAATGTATATTTACGAAAGGTTGTGAAAAGTTGCTTTGGTTAAAGACTATGTTAAAAAATAATAATATTCATAATTTAGAAGATAGAAAGTGTCCGAGTTTGATATCATTATCTTATAAGTATCTGTATTCACCCGATATTGTTAGTTGTATGCAACATGATAATATATGTGCCTTAAAAAATGTATGTTCCCTTAACAAATGGTGTATCGAAAATAATGTTTATTAAATATATTTAAGAAATAAAGTATACTTATAATAATAATTTTAATTTTGTTTTATTAAATGACCTTAAAATAACTTGAGTAGCCACTTACGTGAACACAAGAACATATTCAAAATTGATTATGAAGTTTTCTATAAATAGTAAACAAAATGGACGAAAACTTGAAAACTAGAATCAAGCAAGTAGTAAAAATAAATAGATGAATACTTGAATTACTGAATACTTGAATTACTGAATACTTGAATTACTGAATACTTGAATTACTGAATACTTGAATAAATGAAAAGTGGAATTGGGGTTGCTGGATCTGTGTTGATCCAGAAACCCCAATTCCTACCTACTCTTATTACAATATTATATCTAATATCATATTATAATTAGGGTATAAAAACCTGGGTGTGGAAATAGTATTTTTAAAAATGTTTTAATGCAGTTTTGTTTCTTTTATAAAATAAAGGAATAATTCCTGTCATTAAATGGGCTAACTAAAAGATTTAAGGTAGTTCCCCTCCATAGATTTTTTCCACCTGTATATATATGTAACCTTCTTGGTAGATAAATTTATTACATACGATAAAATATGCACACATTAAAATTTTCCTTAAAGGTTCCAAACCAAGTGAACAAAGGCTGACCCATCATATCAGAGGATAGTAAGTGAGAATGAAATAAAAAAAATAACTTCTAATGATAAATACCTAGGTATATTGGTAATCAGTGACTTTCAAAATAAATGCACACTATCTTAATCACGCGAACGAAGTATAAGCAATAATATAACTCAATATGATTACACGGAAAAAGACTTTCTGCGTTTTCTGATTTCACGTCTCTTCGTATCTAATATTTTTCAACGCATTTCATTCCTCTTTAATTTTAAACCTTATGCTATAGAAACACGGAACCACAATTTCTTTTGAAATCAGTGTAAATAATCCGTTTTACATAGAATAAAAAAAAACATAATTTTACTTAAGCGTTTACTGTAAAATTTCTGCGAAACCGTAGCCTATTTTCTACGTTGTATGTGTTTCTTTAGTTCCTTTTGAATAATTGCCAAATCTTTTAAACTGACCTCAAAAAAGTAGGTTATCAAATTGTCGCGCTTATATTTTTATAGGTATGTTCACCGATTACTCGAAGTCGGCTGAACTGATTGAAATAATTCAAACGATATTGGCGGGTACTTTGTTATTTTTTAGTAATTGTAGTGCCGGTACTCATCAACACAATAATGGCCTGCGCAGACGACGGACATTGAAGGACTTTTTGTCCGCGACACGACCTTATTACTATGAAAATAAAGTTGAATAAATAACGAGGACTATCGCGTACTTTTCATGGATATACGCGATCTAAGATGAATCTTATTTGGTTAACAATAAAGACGTGTCGCGGACAAAAAGTCCTCCGTTATCCGTCGTCTGCGCTAGCTCTTAATCAGTCAAATCCTGACCGCGCTGTTTCATTGCCGTATATTAAACTGACGACGAGGAATTTTAATCGAACCATGTTATTTGCGTGTTACATAATGCCATCTAACCTTTTGATTTGTTTTCGGGATAGTATATTTAATAAATGAATTTACAGAGGAGCTCAAAGGGGCTACTTTCTTTTTGTTTTTTTTTTTTTATTCTCTACTCCCCGGCCAAAGCTCTTTAAAGTCTCCAAAGTCTTTTTATGAAGTGGCTACGTTAGTTACGGTAGTGTAACATCAGGTGTGTTTTCAACTTGACCCCTTTTTTGAAAAAATTAAATCGGTTTATTATTATTCAGGAAATCATGAAAATACTGTTTTTTTTTCATTTATGTAGGTTGTCCTTAACAACCTACAAAGCAAACACAAAATACATGAATGAAAACACACACTTACTTACTCTAGGAATTGTGCTGTCTTAATTAGAGGCTGCCACTGTATGCATTAAACAAAATCGGTCGAGAAGGGAGTAAACAAAATACTAAAAATTAAACGAAAAAAACAGGGTAGGTATCCTTTTTAGGGTTTCGTAGCCTAAAGGCAAAAAACGAAACCTATAGATTCGGCCAATCCGATGTCTGTCACAGCCACTTTATTCCAAAACTAATAGGATTACACTGTTGAAACTTGGTAGGTAGATGTATTCTGTAAACCGCTTTATGGTTTTCACACAAAAATAAAAAATATATGAATTAAGGGAGGGATCCCCATACATGGAACTGAAGCTGAAAAAAAAATTTTTCATCAAACCTGTACGTGCGGGGTATCTATAGATAGGTCTTTAAAAACTACATTTCAAAGTTTCAAAGTCAACCGTTTGAAAGATGTACACTTCCAAAGTGGCAAAATGTGTGTAAGTATTGATAAGGCCGAATATGGAAGCGAGCCTCTCCCGGAATCCTCATCACTGAGGAAACTAAAAACATTTGTTTTGACCAGACGATTGACAAATGGTCAGATTTCCTTCTTCGTGTTATTTCCTTAATTATTTTTGTAATACAAATATTGAACATGTATTGTTACTTGAAAAATTAAGTTATAAATAATGTTATATAATGCTTATATTTATATTCTAGTTAGTACAAATAGTTTATTTAAAGTATGTTATTTTCATAATAGAAGTGATATGACCTTTAGCACCACTGTAGCAAAGGACATCAGGCATTCTGGTCCAAAAAAAATGTGAGCGGCCAGACCCTAGATTAATTTCAATAGGTAGTACTTATTAAAGCCAAAAAAAAAATCATATGGACTTAACCCTGTCACCGCATGAACTGAGTAGCTATTTCGAGTTAAAAAATCGGGACAAAAAAAAGTGAGCGGCCTGACCTAAGATTATTTCCATAGGTAGTTAATACTAAAGCCTAAAAAAAAATATATGGACCTAACCCTGTCACCACTTGAACTGAGTAGCTATTTCAAGTTAAAAAATCTGGACAAAAAAAAAGTAAGCGGCCAGACCCAAGATTATTTACAATAGGTAGTTAATACTAAGGCCTAAAAAATATATTTGGACCTAACCCTGTCACCACTTGAACTGAGTAGCTATTTCAAGTTAAAAAATCTGGACAAAAAAAAAAGTGAGCGGCCAGACACAATAGGTAGTTAATACTAAGGCCTAAAAAATATATTTGGACCTAACCCTGTCACCACTTGAACTGAGTAGCTATTTCAAGTTAAAAAATCTGGACAAAAAAAAAAAGTGAGCGGCCAGACCCCAGATTATTTCCAATAGGTAGTTAATACTAAGGCCTAAAAAAAATATATGGACCTAACCCTGTCACCACATGAACTGAATAGCTATTTTAAGTTAAAATATCTGGACAAAAAAAAGTGAGCGGCCAGACCCAACATTATTTACAATAGGTAGTTAATACTAAGGCCTAAAAAAAATATATGGACCTAGCCATGTCACCGCATGATATGGAACTACCCGTTAACACATAAACTGAGTAGCTATTTCAAGTTAAAAAATCTTTACAAAAAAAAGTGAGCGGCCAGACCCAAGATTATTTCCAATATGTAGTTAATACTAAGGCCTAAAAAAAATATATGGACCTAACCCTGTCACCACATGAACTGAGTAGCTAATTCAAGTAAAAAAATCTGGACAAAAAAAAAGTGAGCGGCCAGACCCAAGATTATTTGCAATAGGTAGTTAATTACTAAGGCCTAAAAAATTATATATGGACCTAACCCTGTCACCGCATGATATGGACCTAACCCTGTTACCACATACACTAAGTAGCTATTTCAAGTTAAAAAATCTTTACAAAAGTGAGCGGCCAGACCCAAGATTATTTCCAATGGTCCAATGGTCTGGCCGCTCACTTTTTTATGTCTAGATTTTTTAACTCGAAATAGCTACTTAGTTCATGATTCTTAGATTTTTTTGACTTGAAATAGCAACTCTCTTTATGCGGTGACAGGGTGAAGTAATTATAAATTTTTTTAGGCCCTAGTATGAACTACCTATTAGAAATAATCTTGGGTCTGGCCGCTCACTTTTATTTTGTCCAGATTTTTTAAATCGAAATAGCGACTCTCTTCATGCGGTGACAGGGTTAAGTCCATATATTTTTTTTTAGGCCTTAGTATGAACTACCTATTAGAAATAATCTTGGGTCTAGCCGCTCACTTTTATTTTGTCCAGATTTTTTAAATCGAAATAGCGACTCAGTTCATGCGGTGACAGGGTTAAGTCCATATAATTTTTCTTAGGCCTTTATTTGAACTACCTATTGAAAATAATCTTGGGTCTGGCCGCTCACTTTTTATTGTCCAGATTTTTTTGACTTGAAATAGCAACTCTTTTCATGCGGTGACAGGGTTAAGTACATATAATTTTTTTTAGGCCTTAGTATGAACTACCTATTAGAAATAATCTTGGGTCTGGCCGCTCACTTTTTTTTTGTCCAGATTTTTTTGACTTGAAATAGCAACTCTTTTCATGCGGTGACAGGGTTAAGTCCATATATTTTTTTTTTAGGTCTTTATAGGAACTACCTATTAAAAATAATCCCGGGTCTGTCCGCCTAATGTTATTTGTGTTTTTGCCCAGAATGCCTTATCTTAAATAGCTTCTCAGTTCACGCGGTTACAGGGTTAAGTCCATATATTTTATTTAGGTTCTAATATGAACTACCTATTAGAAATAATCTTGGGTCTGGCCGCTCACTTTTTTTTTTGGACCAACTTTGTGTGGAGATTGCCTGATGTCCTTTATTATTTTTACGGATGAGTTGTTAAAAATGGCGGGAGAATCCCCCTCCTCTTTTGGCTCCCTCTGAGCAGTCTGAGCATGGGGGACACATTTGAAAAAACAGTCTTGTGTGGTCAGTCGAGCAGAGCGGTCTAAAAGCTAAGAACTATAGTACTGTTTTATTCTACTGTGTTATCTTGATTAATTTTTATTAAGAGGTCTAACAAGCTAAGTGCTGATAAATATTAAACAAGAAAATATACTAGAAAAAAACAACCCGTCTCATGTCGCCCTGACGGGAAGCTAAGTGCTTTAATACTGTTTTATTCTACGATATTAATTACTGTTTTATTCAAAGTCAAAGTCAATATCATTTATTCAGTCTAGGCTGTTACAAGCACTTATGAACGTCAAAGATCGGCTACGCCATCGGTTCACAAACCCTACGGCGGGAGACCTTGTAACGAGAAGAACCGGCAAGAAACTCGTCAAGGGCTGTTTTTTTTTCTTCCGTAATAGTTACTATTCTATTCTATTTTAATACTGTATTATTATCCATTAATTTTCTTTGAAGTTTTCTGTTAAGGGTAAAGATTATGTTAATTAAATGTGTTGTATGTTTAAAGTTGTGTTTTAAATAATCATGACAATTGAAAATACATTTTTAAATTGACATTTTTAACCGGATCCAAAAAAAAGTACCGGGAGAACTCCTCAATAAGTAACGTTCCTGCACCGGGAAAAGCAGCATTTTGTTAAAGGTGATGAGCAGTTGGCATAAAGTTATTAGCGTAGGCACGGGACCTCTTCTACCTTTAAAAAGATTGAAATAAAAACTTTTTATACAAAAATGAAAACTGACTTCAAAAAATAAGCATTATGGAGTCGGTGCCAGCCAGCGCAAGTAGAATACTTTGCGGTCCTACTCTTTTATTTCTCATGCCTTGGCTGGCACCGACTCCAAACGCCTTATTTTTTACTTTTTAGTCTTTTTATTTGACAAATTTCAGTAATTATTGAAATATTTCTAAGGTTTTATTTCTTTATTCCTCGTAGAACAATAGTTTTCTTTAACTACAAATTGAAGCAATTTAATATTGTCAGTAGAATTTTTATTAATTATCTATTCAAAATCCTAATTTCTAACATCTGCATGAAGAAACTTAAGACGTGCTTAAAAAAACCTTTTTATAAAAAACCCACTTCTAAAACTAAAAACTAAGGCTCATGGAGTCGGTGCCAGTCAAGGTTAGAAAAATAGAAGTAATAGAAGTGCAATGTAGAATGCCTTGGCTGGCACCGAATCCAAGAGGCTTATTTTTTACTTTTTAAGTAGATTTTTTTGTACACGTCGTAGGATAATTTAATAAAACGAACAACGACAACAAGAAACTTATCAGCTTTAACAAAAGCAATAACAACATTTACAAAGGAACATGATGTTTCCAAACATAAATAATAAACAATTTTGAAATGAAGTTTCTTGTTCAGTAAAGTTTCTTTATAACCCGTCCGGTAATTAATTACGTGAAGAAGTAACTGATATTCATTCTTCATTAACTTTCACGTTTTTATTAAAATCAGTGTCAAGACTGTTCCCCGGCCCGGCTAAGGACCGGGGAGCTAATGCGGGGAATAGATTGAGCAGATTTAAAATTAAAACTAATTAAAACACATTAAGATAGGCAAGAGTGATTGAGTGATGATTCTATCATCTCTCAGTTATCTACTTTTAAAGCAGAAATGAAAAAAATGATGACACTTTTCGCAACAAAACAAGAAAATGAATTTTTAGCAAATTAACTCAACTCTGAAAGAAATTCAACTTTCAAATAGCAACATAGAGAGCTCAGTTTCATTCTTAGCAGCTCAGCAAGAAGAGTTTAAAAAGAAAATAGATCTATTGAAGAACCAAGTAAAAGAAGACAAGAAGTATATTCTACTATTGGAAAATAAAATTGAGGACATGCAACAAGGAAACCGAAAAAGTAACTTAGAATTAAAAAATGTACCAAGAAAAAATAATGAAACGAAAGAACACCTGGTTGAAATGGTCATGAAATTATCACAGAATACAGACTGTAAGGTTGATAGATTGGATGTTAAAGATATTTATAGAGTACGTGGGAAGAACACTGAAAAGCAAAACACTCCAATTATTATAGAAACGGGATCTACGCTTCTTAGGGCTGAATTTTTGAAAAAGGCAAAGGAATTCAATATAAGACATAAGACTAAATTGTGTGCTAAACATTTAGGTTTTATGGTGCAGGAAGATACACCTATATTTCTATCAGAACATCTTACTCCGAAAGGCTCTCGTCTTTACTTTCTCGCCAGAGACCTTGCCAAGTCCAATGCCTATAAGTTCTGCTGGACTTCCTACGGCAAAGTTTACATAAGGAAAGATGAACATTCGCCGATTATCATCATCAGGAGCGAAGATCAGGTACACCAGCTTCTCTTGAAAAAATGACTAATTGTTCTTAATACTTGTATACAATACCAGTTTCTGAAGCCTATGCCGAGTTTATATAGTCTGTATTTGCATGCTTTAATTATCTATTTTGCTCACTTAATTATGTCCTATCAGTTCCTTAGTTTGACAAAGTTCATGAATTGTAGTTTTGCGCACGCTCACTTTTGCTGTATTTACACATACTTAAATAGCAATAATACATACAAACAATACACAATATATATACTACCAAAAGGCAAGTATATTAAAAGTTGCCTAAATATTTTTTATTATAAATACTCGTATTATCATAAGTTAACTTTCTCTCACTATTACAAGCTTTCTTCAATAGCTGTTATGAATAACACATATAGTTTTATGTCATACATAATAATTTACCTATATACATATATATTATTTAATGGGGGAGTCTTTTCAAAATATTCAAGAATTAGACAAACTAGAAATAGCTCGTGCTCTTGAATGTGATACTGTTGATTTAGGTAATCATATACAAGTAAAGCAGAATGATCTTACTATCATCTCTCAAAATATAAGAAGTGTCTATTGTAATATTGATGACTTTTTACTAACCGTGTCGAGCCTCAATTTTAAACCAGATGTATTAGTTCTAACCGAATGTAGACTTGATAGTAACAAGCCCATACCACAAATATCTAATTACGACTCATATTTTACTAGTAATCAATTAAATCAAAATGACGGAGTTATTGTTTATGTCAAGTCTTCATTAAATGCTAAATTAAAGGAGATAAAAATGTCACATGCCTCTTGCATTCAAGTAGATATTTTAAATAATATACTATTGTGTATATATCGCTCTCCTTCAAACACAAATGCTGAAATATTCTTAAATTCTCTTGGCGCACATCTTGAAACTATTAGGACACTCAAGAATATTATAATAACTGGAGACATAAATATTAACCTAAAGCAAAAAAATCCAGAGCCTGCTCAGGAATACAGGAATAGAGTTAATTATCTTAACATGCTTTCAGAATTTAGTATTCTTCCTGGTCACACATTACCTACAAGGGAACTCGCATGTTTGGACCACTTCATGTTGAAAATTGATATTAGAAAAGTTTCGGCATTTATTGCAATATTAAATACAAGTACCACTGACCACCTTACAACATTCTTATGTTTATCTAAAATAAAATACTCTCACAGATCAAATAAGACTTCAACTTCAATAGACTATGAAAAAGCTCAAAAATATTTACAAAAATTAAAATTTGCCGAGTTACTTTACTGCAATGATCCTAACGTGTTAACTGATCTTCTATTGAAAAGACTAACAGATACCATTAAATTTAATACAACTACTGTTAAAATACCAAAGAGCAAACGTATTATAAAACCGTGGATTACCACTGGTATTCTTAGATGCATAAATAATAGAAATAAGTTACAAAAAATTTTTTAAAAAGATCCTCATAATGAAGTTTTGAAAATAACTTATACGAGATATAGGAATTATTGTAATAATTTAATAAAAAAAAATAAAAGAAAATATGAAAGAGAGTTACTTTCAAAATCAGTCTCTGATAATAAATTACTTTGGCACAATATAAAAAAAATTACATATTCAAATCGATCTAAAACCAAGAACACAGATTTATTGAATGCTAAAAATTCCCCATCTGAATCAGCAAACTTTGTGAATGAGTTCTTTGCAAACATTGGTATACAACTTGCTCAACAAATTCAACCCAGTCAATCGTGTACTTCCAGTTATTCATCTATTACACAACCAACACAGTTAAACTCATTTGTTCTTCTAGATGCAGACTGTGATGAAGTAGATAATATTTTGATGAATCTTAAATCAAACAGTGCACCTGGTTGGGATGAGATCCCTACCAAGTTTTTAAAATTCATAAGAAATGATCTAGTTCCTATTATAACCCACCTTGCCAACCTCTGCTTCAGCAAGGGAGTTTTCCCTGCCCCACTCAAACAATCCATTATCACTCCAGTTCACAAGGGTGGGGATGGAACAGATGTTAATAATTACAGGCCTATATCCATCTTACCTAGTATATCAAAAATTTTGGAAAAAATATTAAACAATCGCCTTCTTCAGTTTCTAAATAAATATAACTTTTTGTCTCCGTCACAATATGGCTTTAGGAAAGGTATATCTACAGAGGATGCTGTAACTGCATTAAGTACATTAGTAACAGAACATATTGATAAAAATAATAAATGTTTAACTGTGTTTTTGGATATCAAAAAAGCTTTTGACACTGTGTCTGTCCCGATCCTTGTGAACAAGCTCCAAAATATTGGAATACGGGGTATGCCATTAGCTCTTTTTAAAAATTACCTTTCTGAGAGAAAGCAAAGAGTCAAATTGGAACAGTATTCCAGTGAAGATGCAGAAGTAACATATGGCGTACCGCAGGGCAGTGTATTAGGACCTACCTTGTTCTTAATATACATCAATGACTTGTGTAATTTAAAAATCAATAACGCCAATATTTTCTCGTACGCCGATGATACAGCTGTTGTCTTCTCTGGAACCTCCTGGGAAGCTGTGAGAAATAATGCTGAAATAGGAATGACTCAAATATCGACTTGGTTGAAGAATAATTTACTGTCACTGAATACATCTAAAACCAAATACATCTGTTACAGTATTTATGACAATAATCAGCCTGCTGACAACTACAGTCTGAAGGTTCACAACTGCAATGATTCTATGAATAACTGTAACTGTCCACTTATTGACAAAGTCACCAATTATAAGTATTTGGGCGTTATCCTGGATCAGAGGCTATCCTGGTATCCTCATCTTGACCAACTTGCTGGAAGAGTGAGGAAATTAACATGGATCTTCCGCTCACTAAGACATGTGATCCCAAGGGATGAGAAACCTGTTATAGATCGAGATCCAAAAAACAATCTCTTGAATAGAATATACATTGCCCTGGTTGAGTCCATCTTGGCTTACTGCATTCCTATTTGGGGTGGTGCGGCAAAAACTAGGTTTATAGAGGTTGAGCGTTCGCAGCGTGCTCTGATAAAAACAATGTATTTTAAACGCTTTAGGTACCCTACTAAACAACTTTATCTTGATTGTGGGTTGCTTTCAGTTAGGAAACTATATATGAAACATGTACTTTTGAAAAAGCACAAGAATTTACCGTATATTAAAAATAAAAAAAGTAGAAGAAAATATAATGTGGCTATAGTTCCTTCAACTAAAACAAAGTTTGCTGGAGCACAATATAATAGTATTTCGGCCAAAATTTATAATGAAATTAATAAGGAACTAGACATTTACTCCAAACCTTATAAAGAATGCAAAAAGTCGGTACTAACATGGTTGGAATCACTTGACTATGACATGACAGAGCTGTTCTTACAAGACATAAAATAATACCATTAAAAAGAAGAAAAAAAAACCTCTTATTAACGCATCATTCACATTGTTTTTCTATCATACATATATAATACATACAATAATATATACCTATATTTACTCATGCATGCACTCACACACACACTCACACTCGCGCGCGCAAAATAATCTATCCTTGTTTATTATAAATTTAAAAATAATTATGATAAGTTGTTCTATATTACTTAATGTAATGATAAATACATGGAAGAGCGGAGTCTCTTGTTACAGGCATTGAATGCTTAAAAGGGGACTCCGGCCACTAATAACTGTAACTCAAAACTTTTTATTGAAATAAAATTTATTATTATTATTATTTAAGAGTACATATAATAAAAAGATTTAAAAAAACATTTACAGGAAGCTATTCGCTTGTAACTTAAACTAAACCTAAGTTTTGTTAAAAGCAATTACGGGTTCTTTTGCTCTTTTAAACATAAAAATAAAGTAGGAGATTATTTAATTTTATTTTAGTTCATGGAATTAAAAGTATTTACACTTAATCGTCGGTCGGTCGCTAGGGAACGGAGAAAAATAGTGATCGCTGCCCAAAGTCGCATTTTCTCGCCACAAAAGGTATTAAAAAACAGGAACCTTACTTATTTGTAGTTAAAAGGCACGAACAGTCGAACAAGCGCGTTGTCAGCATAAGGTTCTCGAACTACAGTACGTAGACCGTTCAGGTAATAAGAAAATTATTCTATCAAAGAATGAATGGCTCTCGATAAATGAACGAGTTTGTTAATGGTTTGTGATCTAAATAGACTGTAAATGATTTACCAAGTGTTCAAGCTTGCTGACTTCTAAATTAAATCTACTGTATCTCGTAATCTTTCTCTATCAATTTTATTTATAATAAATTTTGGTGAGCCAGCTGATATAAGATCCACTAAGGTACCGATATCAATTGAGCCTCTCGTGTCCAATAATAGTTATTCTTTCCTTATTGCGTACTCCAATAATGAACCATTCTTATAATTAAACTGTATAGCATAATTGACAGGACCCCATCCTTTATTTCCAAATGTCTTACAAAAATTGCTTTTCCATACTGACCTTTCCTAGTTCAGAGACAATTTCATAATCATGGAACTGTACCAACGCTACAACTGTTATCCATGATCTGAGTATTTCAATTTTCTGTTCACCTGTCATCACTTCAAAGCGTAGACATTCTTTGTCAAATATTTCTATCCATTGGTTTGCATTCTCATTATTACTTGTGAATTTATCAATAACAAACTTTACTGCTATGTATTTAAGATTTGGTTTACTTTCCTGTGTTTTTTCATACATTTTCTCAAAAGTCTTTTTCAAACCTACTTCTTTTTGATCAGATGCTCTTCGAGATATTGTTCACCGAGTTGTAAATTGTTATCTTCATCCATGTAAATTTTCTCAAGAGCCTCCGTCAATGTTATCCAAACCGTTTTTATTTGGTATCTTTTCTTTAAAATATTTTAAACTTTATTATAAGTATCCGTTTTTAATATTTCCGTATGATAACTCACTGACTGTAGCTCTTCTGGTGTACCATGCACTTTATTATCACTGGTTGTTATCGATGTTATAATATGGGCATTTGATTTTCTGACACTTGCAGGTAACAATGCAAATTTGAAACGAAATTTCTCAATTTTAAACAATAATGTCGTATTATAAGATTATAAAATATAAAACTATAATGTGTTGCTACAAGCTTTTAATGCAGAAACGACATTAAAAGTTTATTTATCAATATTACGAATTTTATATTTTATTTGACAACAATGATCTTTACGTTTACATGACATGACACACAGAGTACTTTTTATATTGACATGACAGTTCTAGCTAGAAGTTCAGCTAAGTATTTTTTTCAAAACTGTTTCATTCTAACACTGCACATGCTAGCGTCTTCCATCAAAACAGTCAAGATATGCATAACATTCGGATGTTTTACTTTTGTTGCCTTGTTGGGTTTATTATTCCAACCTTCGACGTTGTAAGTGGTTCGGTGCGTTTTACCACTCACACACATACATCATCTGCAAATACGCAATTGCATCACAAACAAATGACTCATTTTGTAGCCAAAACTCAACTATGTAATTTTTATACTCATCCATTTTCTATTTTACAGGGCAATCGACTATATGTATTACCATCCATCCGCAATTGCATCTCTTGGCAACAATTGTAGTAGCCTACAAAGAGCGACAATTCTTTTTGGGACTTTGGAAAGCTTGGATAAAACATTAGATTGTTTTTATCAAAGTCAAATGTTTTCAGAGACTTTCCGAAAATAAATGCGGAAGAAGTCAGTCAAATACACTCACCGGCATATTGAACCACCCATCCCGTTATTTTCATACAAACTATTCTAAACATAATGCTCACTTTGCGACTCTATACATAAAAATATCAATATAATTCTGCAAAGATCTGTATGCTAAAGTTTAGGTTAAGTATTCGTCTGTTCAATTAAGTGCAGTATGTAATGCACTATTATAGTGCACTTAAATCCATAAAAGTTGTTTTATGTCAATGAATGCTTCATTACTTTCCATGCAATGTGATATGGCCACAAAATAATAGAATAGAATAGAATATGTTTATTTGCATAAGACATGGTGGTACATGATCATAATTGTTAAAAGTAGCTTAACATATCTTGCTTATTTAGCATGCAAAATGTCACAAGTTTAGGTTACATGAAATAACTATAACAGATTACAAGTCACAACCATTACAAGCGAAGTACCGAATTAACGTTATTATCCGTGAGGTAGTCAATTATAGTGTAATAACATTTATCAATAAGCCACGTCGTTAGTTTGTGTTTAAATGCGTGCAATGTGTATTGTTTAAATTCATTGGGTAATTTATTATATATTCTAATAATCATTGGAAAGCAGTTATTTGAAAATAAAGCCGTTTTAATCTTAGGCAAAAGTAATCTGTGAGTGTTTTTTGTGTTAAAATTACAGTGATCAGACCATTTAGTAAAGAGTTCCGTGTGTTTTTTACGAACAGGCAACATTGAAGTATATATATATACAATGTACCGTCAGAAGCTTAAATTTTCGAAAGTATGGTCGACTTGAGGTCATCGAGTCAACATCAGCTAATCCTCGTATGCACTGTTTTTGTGAAATAAATAATTTATTTATTTCATTAGAATTTCCCCAGATAATAATACTATACCTTAAGTTTGAAGCTACATAGCCATGGTAAGCTTGAAGAGCTGTCTTTAAGTTGCTTATTTTTGTTAGTCGCCAAAGTGCATAGGCGAATCTATTAATTTTATTGCAGACTTTTTCTATGTGAAATTTCCAAGAGCACTGGTTATCTATAGTGATGCCTAAGAAATTCGCCACTGTACATTCTTGTATCGTGACGTCTTTGCACTTAATATTCAAGTCATTACTTAATTTTTTCCTATTGTAAAATGTCATGTAATTAGATTTTTCTAAATTTACTTTAAGATTATTTGATTCAAGCCATAGTACTATGTCATTTATTGTTTTATTAATTTTTATGTCATATCTATCTAATTTATTAACTGTTATAACTATTGATATATCATCAGCAAATAGGGTACAATGTTCCTGGGTCGCATTTGGTAAGTCATTTATGTACATAAGAAACAACAAGGGTCCGAGAATTGTTCCTTGAGGAAAACCCACTTTATTTACTAACGTATTTGACTTGAAACTGCACTCCTCATTTCCGACCAATTGCTTAATTTCAACGTATTGCGATCTGATTTTTAAATAGGATTCTAACCAATTTAGAGCGTTTCCTCTTATACCAAGCTGTTCAAGTTTTTTTAACAATATTCTATGTGAAACAAAATCGAACGTCTTACTCATGTCAAAGAATACTGCAGTAGTAGGTACCTTTTTATCAATATTTTCAGTTTCTTTTTTTACTACATTAAAAGCAGCTAATTGGGTGGGTTTCCCTTTCTGAAATGCATTTTGTTCTGTTATTTAAAGTTGGAATTTCCCAAGAAAACTCTCAATTCGTTTATGCATTATTTTCTCAAATATTTTTGCTAAAATTTATATTAAGGCTATTATTGGCCTGTAGTTATTAATAAGTTCCCTGTTTTCTTTTCTGTACACGGGTTTTATTACAGAGACTTTTAATGCATCTGGAAAAGTTCCTTCTACAAACGAGAGATTGATTAAATAGCAAATTACAGGTGCTAAAATCAAAGCACAATGTTTTATTATAAATATCAAATATCGTCAAAGCCCGTGCTTGATGTATTTTTAAGAGTTTTAAGAACCTCGTCCTCACTAGTTGGATAAAGAAATATACTAGAATCTGTATTATTCATATTATTACTTATGTCACAATTGCGTTGTTTAGAAGTTGGGGAGTCCTTTGTCAGATTGATAAAAAAGTCATTGAATTTATTTGCTATTGTCAAGGGGTCTGTTACGGATGTATTGTCAACTAAGATCTTTTTGATATAATGTTTTTTTATGTCATTACTTTTTATAATATCCCATGTTGCTTTACACACGTTTTTGGATTTATTAACAATAATTTCGTTACTCTTTTTATGAGAGTAACTTATACATTTCTTGAGAATTCGAGAGTATTGGTTGTATTTTTGCTTGTGGAAGTTACCTTTCTTGGCATAATATTGGAACCTTAATTTTCGCTTGGTTGCACATGATACTCTTAGACCTTTGGTGATCCATCCACGATTGATACGTCGATTGCTGCATTTTATTTTTTTTCAATGGTATACACAAATTATAAAACAGAGTGAACGTTTCGTAAAAATATTAAAAGCTTTATTTAGATCTTTTTCCTGGTAAACATCCGACCATGAGAGTTAATACAGACAGTCATTTAATTTTCGTATATTTTCCAAGTCAAAGTCTCTTTTATAAATATAGGTTTCTCTTGGTGGAAGCACTTTTTTATCTACATGAAATTTCACGGTTTGGCCAGTGTTGTGGTCAGATAATCCTAAATTGTGCACTGAACCCAAAGCACTTGGCTCGTTTGTGATAATTTGATCTAAGTACGCATTAGCCCGTGTCGGTACTTAAATGTGTAAGTGGAAATTAAAACTTTCTACAATTCTTTTATACTCGGTACTTTGCTTTGCAGACTGAAGCAAATCGATGTTGAAGTCACCCATTATTATACTTTTTTATTAGTTCTGTGTCGCAACGATTCCATCATACTTTCCAAACGTTTTAGAAATTCAAAAGGGTTAGCTTTAGGTATTTTATAAATACAAATAATAATGCATTTGTATAAGGGAATTTCAATACCACAGACTTCAAACAGAAATTCGGTACTTAATTCTTTTACAAAAGGAAGCTTTTTAACTCTAAATTGTCTCTACACAAAATACAGACTCCTCCGCGCCTTCTGTTTGATCTACAATAACTGTCTGCTACTTGAAATGACTTAAGCTTTATAGTATGTTCATCGCCAATTTAAGAAAAGTTTCACTTAGTCCTATAATATCAATATTGATTCCTTTAAGTTCTAACTCAATCAATGTCAGTTCAATTATATCTAATTTACTTAAAATACCTGCGATGTTCTGGTGAAACGTTGTAAGGAAGCTGTCATCATTAATCATTTGATCATAATTTGTTTTACAAGGATTAGTAGTCACTGAATTACATTTCAAATTATAATTATCATATTTTTTATTATTGACGAAAAAATGATTCATTTTTGCATACATTGAAATAAAATGGTATTGTGCCTGGTCTTGGTAAATTCTTATAAGTCGTAGTTTTGTAGTTTTCAGTTATCGATTTAATAATTTCGAATATGTCTCTAAAAACAGTTCTAAGGCCATAATTGTTAAGAATACCAGTATTTTTATTAAACATTTTTGAGGAATATTCTAGATTACAATTGGAGTCCATAATAAAAGCAAGTTCATGTAACTTGTTAGTTTCATACAATTTTGAATGAAAATATTCAACGTTCATTAAATATGGTAGATATTCCATTACATTTAAATGTAGGTACGCAGATAATAACTTTGGTATGTTGCACTTTCCGTAAGGTAGTCATCAAATTGATAATAAGTTTATTGTAGTCTTGAGTTACATGAAAATCTGACTCTCCCTTATGAAGCACACAATAATCCTTGAAAGTAAAATTTTGTACTTTATTTTCTATTTCACTTACTAGTTCTTTAATGCTTTGCTTAAACAAAGATATGAAAACAGGAAGAGATTTTCAAAACTCTCTAAAGTGCTCATTGTATGAAAATAACGGGGTGGGCGGTTTAATGTGCCGGTGAGTGTAATAATGTGTTAGCTACTTAGATTACTTGTGCGGTCTCTTGACTTTCGTCTACAAGCATTGTTTATCACAAACAAAAGCTTTTAGCTACTGCGACACCACATTGAAGGCAGTAATAACAACACGAATAAAGAAGAAGACATTTTTAATGTCACTTTAACGCGAAAAAGCAAAGTGATATGTGGTGGGAAATAAAGTCATAAAATATGAATAAATTTACAAATAATGGTCTTCAAATAACGCTTGATAAGGGTTTTAGCTCGACCACAAACCCTGCCTATGCTTTAAACGGCCTCTGTGGTCAAGTGGTACAACCACCGGTATCAGACCCGGGTTCAATTCCCAGCGGGGGTACATATTGTATTCGGTTAAGTTGGTGGAAGGACTCGTTGTAAGTCCGCCTGGCTAGCTACCACCATCTTATCTAAGTCTGACGCCATAACAACAATGTTTTCAGCATTGTTGTATTCCGGCAGTTAGAGATAAGATAGCCAGTTACTCAGTGATTGAGGATTCCGGGAGAGCCTCACTTCCATCTCCAGCCTTATCATTACTTAACATCAGGTATGATGAAGTCTAAGAGTCTCCCCGTTGTTAAAAAAAACAGAGTTCAAGAAAAGAAGTAGGTTTATCAATTCGTCGCATTTACAGTGGTGGTCACATAAATAGAATAGAATAGAAAGAGTTTATTTGGTACAGGTAAAACATACACAAAAACATATTAATAAAAAATTACAAAAATAATATTAACCTATGTACCAAATAGGCCTCTGCTCAGTATAAGCCATGATAACGTTACTGTCACCACGGCACTGGTTTTCTGCAGATGCCTTTAGAGAGCAAAGAAACATGCAAGACACTATATAAACAAAATTTTTTTTCGTCATTGAATATAAAATCTTTAAAACATAAAATAGCAACGCAAATTAAAATAGAATAAATAAAGCATAAACATAAGAGAACAGTTAAAATTTAAATAATGTTATAATTTTTAATGTAACCAAATATACGGCATTTCGAGCTGACGTTCACACTTAGCTATTCTTTTGTGTATACAGTAAATGTTTCTTGTACGAGATTTTAAAAGTGTAAAACGTTTTGGAATTCCTAATAGGCGGAGGAATATATTAATAATATGTTAATTATAATTAACGACACTAGTCGATTTTCATACAATTGAGGTAAGTTTGGAGTCTTGCTTCTCTGCCAAGGATTGACCGAGCTGTGATCTGATAATGGCCTATCAGAGTGAATGGAGGAGATCCAGATTGTTGTACACACCCAACTGATTTGATCAACATTCTAACACCCATATTCTAAGTCGTTCCTCCAAAACTTACTCGTCCTCGACTTAACGAAACCTCATTGAAAACTTCTTCAAAATATTTTATGATTTTGTATTTTTTGCAATTTTCAATGCTATTTTTATACCTATGGTAAATTTTAAATAGAAAAATCGAACCCGCGACCTTTGGAAATCCGGTCCAATGCTCTAACCGCTGAGCTCAGCGGTTTACCTCTTCAAAATACTCCTCGAAATCGGTATTCTAAGTCATAACTCCGTAAGGACCTGGAGGAGCCAAAGAGTACGTAGCCACTCCGTGTTAGGCCTAGCGCACACTACCATTTTTACCCACGACGAGGTTGAGTGAAGTGTAAAAAGTTTTGGAGGAACGACTTAGAATATGGGGGTAAGAGATGTACTTAGTATATCCCAACTAATATTATAAATGCAAAAGTATGTTTATTCGCCCTAACTAGCAACCAATCGACTTGATTTTAACCATAGAGTTTGTTGAAAGGACATAGAATAACATAGGCTACTTTTTATCCCGATATTCCCACGGGAACGGGAACCACGCGGGGGAAACCGCGAGTGGAAGCTAGTATAAATATATTTTAGTTTAGACGACCGCCGTGGTAGAGCGGTACGTTCACCGGTTTCAAGGTGTCGCCTACTCTGAGGTCCTGGGTTCGAATCCCGGTAGGGGCACATTTTTGTATGATGAATACGAGCATTTGTACCCGAGTCATTTCTACACATAAATACTTATAAATGTATTTATACTCTAGCATCCCATAACACAAGTCTTACAGTGCTTACTTTGGGGCTAGGTTAATTGGTGTGAGTATACGAAATATTATTATTATTATTTTAATGTATGTTCAGACTAATAATAACTTTAACATATGACATGATGAAGGAAAATAGTTTTTCCGTTGCAGATAAAATAAAACAATTTACTATGAGACACATTTAAGACGAAAATTCAGTTTTACAATATCAATTTCAGCCGGAAGCACTGGGTGAGAATAAAGTCTGTTTTGATTGATCGACATTGACAAAGCTTCTGTAACAGGAAATGTTTTATTGAAAAAAAAAGCAAATCACTTTAGGGGTGATATTGCGGAAATGTTAAAAAGGGAAACTTTTGTAAGGACATGGAACACTGTTCATGGGGACAAAGGGAAAATTGAAAAAAGAGTCCCTACGGAAGGTCGAAAGGTGTATGTAATTATTTACTTACTTATTGGTATTTATTGGTAATCTTCATAGATAATGAGGCCGTTATTTACTCGTGGAACTTCGTTTTTCACAGGTCAGTGACAGTCCGTTTGTTAAAAAAGTTAATCTAGGAATACAAGGAAGTATAGGCAAGAGAGGTTGGTCTTGGTCGTCTTCTTGTTACAAGGTCTCCCGCCGTAGGGTTTGTGAACCGATGGCGTAGCTGCTTGTAACAGCCTAGACTGAATATGAATATGAATTTGAAATTTAAGGTTTTTAATGTTATTATGACTTTTTTTGAAATTCACTTTCTTCAACTTCTCTATTTTTTTTATTTGACTGTGACATTTTGATCGAACAGAAAACGTACGGTCGCTAATCTAGAACGACTAGTAGGTACTTGCTATGCGCGTTCGAGTGTACCTACCGGATCGCGTGTTTCGTACAACGATCAACATTTTGTAGTGATTATAGAACGTATAACCACTACAAAATGCTGACAAAATGGCGGTCGAAATTTATGCAAAAAACCACGTGTTTTTTTATAATTTTAATTAGATAAAAATGCTAAATTATGGTTTTTATAAGTAAATACGATTAACTGTAATGAAATAAACAATCTATTTGGGCTGGAAGTATCCGGCTCGAAGGACCAGAACTGTGGGATAATGTTCAACACCAAAAACATCCTGCAAACAGTGTTAAAAGCATGAAAATCGGCGCGATTGATCTTTAGGGCATTTTAAAGGATTTGATTCGTAGCATCCATAAAAAAAATGAGAGGTGAGAAATTATGACGTCATATTTTTTTGTACTTATATGTTTGTTTTATTTTATTCGGAAACCTATTGTGTGTGGTATCAAATAAAAGCTCTTTTTATGCTGATTCCAAAAATGTATCACAGCATGGCATTTTAATCATACATTTTTAATGAAAATTAATGTAATTTTTCAAACATACCATGTTCGAGGTCCTCCAGATACGATACATTTTAATATTTTTTTTGTAAAGTATAGCTCAAATGATACGTAATAGCCTCATATCAAACCCCAAGGAATCAATTTGGATTTTTTTTACGGTATTTTTTTTTTTTCATTGTCAAAAAAACGAAGCTTTTTTGCGAAACAAAAAACTTATGTTAGAATTTTCAAAATTGCTTTCTTGGGGTTAGGAATGAGGATAGTATATCATTTGATGTATATTTTACAAAAAAATATTCAACAGTATTGTATCTGGAGGAGCCCAAATGTTTTATGTATGTACAATTTTTACGCCAAAATTTTTGATTCGATTAACGTGATTATTTTTTTGTTCGATGCGGAATAGTAATTAATATAATTAGGTCCCATAAAAATTTGGTTCAGATTGGCCCAGTATTTTTATTCTATAAGCATTTTTGTTAACGTTTGTTATTTTTGTTAACGATGTAATTTACACGATATTTTTACTTTCGCTTATAATGTACATTAAACCTAATCTAATCAAGAAAAAACCTTCTGTAGGGCAAGCACGAACAATTATCGAAATAGTATCGAGCACGTAATGTCAAAAAATGTATAGGAAAATGTAGTTCCGTCATGTCCGTCCGTGGCTATTCGATGCAGACGTGTCGCTTGTTATCTTTTAATTTTCTCTCTGTTGTGCATCTCAATAACAGCTTTTCGGTATACGAAACATAGCTCATTATCCAGTGACCAGTGAATTTATAAATTAATAGAAGTGCGTGTGGTGTCCTCGGACTCGTGTATTATCGGTTGCGATCGGTGTGATCGTCGCTTCTGTGTAGGCCGGTTTCCTGTCGTTCACAGCGCACTGTCTCTGTCGCTTGCAGCGCACTGTCTCTGTCGCTTGCAGCGGCTGGCCGCTGTCGTGCGTTCTATGTGCATATACCTACCTGCGCTGCGATACATCGAATACAATGAAGAACTGCGCCGCTTGTAATAGCAATATTAAAAATGGTGATTATTTGGAATGCGTGCGGTGCGTCGATGTTTTTCACTATCTGTGCTTGAATTTGCCATCAGAAGAAGCAACACGCATTAAAAATGATACTAAATTTAAATGGATGTGCCCCAACTGCAGAAACAAGCAGCCTAAAGGCGATAATTCTAACGAATTAGTTCGTCCCTCCACACCTACTGGCATGGCAGATATAACTTTCAATGTTACTCGCCGTAAGGTCCAATCCAAGTTAGACCCAGTGCAAAATTATACTAGTGCGACCCCAGATTATGTAACTCGCTCCGATATTCAAACAATAATGCGTGATGAGTTACGTTCCTTAATGAGCGAATTTACAAATGACTTAAAAAATACAATTAATGTCAGATTTAGGGAAATTAACGACCAGCTCAGTGGATTTCAGGAATCCTTATCATTTTTGAGCGAGCAGTTTGATTCTTTAAAATTGGATATGGACAAACAGAACTCGGAAATAAAACATTTGAAATCAGAGAATGAGTCCCTCAGATCAGAGGTTGTTGCGCTTTCGGGTCGAGTTCGTCAAATGGACCAAATGTCTAGGGCTACTAACTTAGAAATACAATGTGTTCCTGAGCGCAAGTCTGAAAATGTTATAGCCATCGTTAGACAGCTTGGTAGTGTCGTCAAATACCCGATTAACGACTGTGATATATTTTACTGTTCTCGAATAGCCAAGTCTAATCCGAATACTCAGCGCCCTCGTTCTATACTAGTGAAGTTCAACACTCCACGTACCAGAGACTCCTTATTAGCTGCTGTAATTCAGTACAACAAGGATCACCCGAAAGATAAACTGGACACTAGCGTATTGGGCCTAGATGACAAGAAGACAGCGGTATTTGTTTCTGAGAATTTGACAATCGAAAACAAAAGCTTACACGCTGCGGCGCGCATACGTGCCAAGCAGTTGAATTATAAATATGTGTGGGTTCGCGGCGGGCGTGTGTATGTGCGTAAATCAGACACTACGGAAGCTGTTTTTATACGTAACATTGATGTTGTTAATGGACTTAAGTGATTTTCTTTAACTGTTTCTATAATTTATATCACGCGATAACCTGTAATACTTTGTAAGATTCTCTGATAAAATAAATATCTATTTTCAAAATGTAAGGGGCCTTAGAACTAAAACAGTAAATTTTTATTTAAATGTTATAACCTGTGAATATGACATACTCGTATTATGTGAGACATGGCTGGCTGACGACATATTGGATTCGGAATTATTCACTGATAAATATTTTGTGTACAGGCGCGACCGCGAAAGTAGTGGTTTCCACTGCGGTAAATCGGGTGGAGGAGTTATAATAGCGGTGTCCAAGCGTTTGTCTTCCTTTAGGCTTTCTAGTTATGAAGGTAAATGTGAAGAGATCTGGGTTTGCGTAGAAACTAGGATGAACAATAGGTTAGAAAAGCTCATAATATGCGGCGTTTACCTTCCGTCGCCTATACAAGGTCACATTCTGGATCACTTTCTAGATAATGCAAATCGGGTCCTCCTAGAACAGGTTGATAACATATTAATAGTGGGCGATTTTAATTTGGGCGGCATTGAATGGACTGCGTCAGTCGGTTCAACGCTAGACTCAAAAAATAATAAACATAGTTTGTTCGAGCAGAAGCTCATAGATTTCATGTCATTAAATAGCTTGCATCAGTATAATGGTATTAAAAATAATAACAACAGAATTCTTGATCTCGTAATGTCAAATATTTCGGTTCATAACCTGAGACTTTGTGTTTCACCACTAACCAATGTTGACGGCCATCACCCACCATTGGAATTTGATTTGAATTCTGACTCTGATCAGAATGATTTACATAATAACCAAAAGCCTAGGTATAAGTTTTACAAAGCGGATTACTGTAAAATTATCGAAGAATTAAAATCAATTTCATGGGATAAAAAATTCGCTGAATGTCATAATGTTGATGCAATGGTCGATGCGTTCTACAGCGTTATATATGCGACCATCGAAAAATATGTACCAAAATCTAAACATTTTACACACAAATACCCAACATGGTATAGCAATAATCTAATTCGTTTGTTGCGGGAGAAAAATAAGTATCGTAAACTTTACTTGAAGTATAAGAATCCTTTAGATAACATTTCGTATCGTATTTTGAAAGAAAGATGTTTAAAAACCACACATAATAATTATAAAAGTTACATAGCCTCTATCGAATCATCTATTACTTCGAACCCAAAACTTTTTTGGTCATTCGTAAAGCATAAACGCAATAGCACCAGCTCGTATCCATGTAGAATGCATTATGGTAACACCTCAGTATGTACAGGGACAGAGGTTTGTAATCTCTTTAGTTCTTGTTTCTCTTCGGTTTATGAGGCGAATAATAGTATTGCGTCACAACAAACGGTTTGCCTTACACCTCGCGACTACAATTGTTCACAAACACTTAGTAACATTTCTATTAAAAGGGAAGCTATTGAAAATGCTTTAAAAAGACTTGACCCTGGTAAGGGTGCTGGGCCCGATGGACTTCCTTCGTTTTTTGTTATAAAATGCTGTGAAGCCCTAGCGGAGCCTCTTTCCATAATTTACAATAAGTCACTCACAACAGGTTCCTTCCCAACTTTATGGAAAGAAGCATTGATTGTACCTATTTACAAATCGGGAGACAAGTCTGCTGTAGCAAATTACCGACCGGTATCCATCTTGAACGTTTTCGGGAAGGTGTTTGAGGCCCTTATTTATCCAATCTTATCTTGGCATGTTAAACATATTATAATACCACAGCAACACGGATTTATTAAATCTAGATCTTCAGCAACAAATCTCGTAGGCTTTGTGTCAGATGTGGTCGATTCTGTGGATCGTGGGACACCGGTGGATGTCATATATACGGACTTCAGCAAGGCGTTTGACAGGTGCGATCACACAACATTAATTAAAAAGCTTTGTCACTGTGGAATCACGGGTAATCTCTTGAGTTGGTGTGCATCGTATCTTGGTGGTCGCTCTTCAAAGGTTGTGGTTAACGGCTTTGAGTCTGGTCCGTTTATGGCATCGTCCGGAGTCCCACAAGGATCGCATTTAGGACCATTATTTTTTAATATTTACATCAATGACGTAACGTCTTGTTTCCTTCACTCAAATATATACCTATACGCGGACGATCTCAAGATAGTTAAAAAAATTGAAGTGAATAGTGACTGTAGTCTGCTTCAAGCTGATTTGGATAGATTCACACAATGGTGTCATACTAATCGAATGGTTTTAAATACAGACAAATGCCATTTTATACATTTTTCTCGAAAAAAAGGATCCTACTTGCAATCTTACAAAATAAATGGTCAAGTGATACAAGAGGTGGATGAGATACGAGATCTCGGTGTTACCTTAGACAAAAAGCTTCAGTTTCATAAGCATGTTGATAAATTGGCAAAAAAATGTTTTAAATTACTAGGTTTTATAATACGGAATTGTAAGGAGTTCAGGAAAGCTTCAAGTAAAATTACATTGTTCAATTCATTGGTGAGATCAAGTTTAGAGTACTGTAGCGTAGTCTGGACTCCTTACTATGATGTTCACAAACGTCGCCTTGAGTCAATTCAAAAAAGATTTTTGTGGCACCTATCGTTTCAATGTGGAATGGCTAAACAACTTCCCTCTTATAATTCACGTTTGAAACATTTTAAGCTTCACAGCCTAGACACCAGAAGACAGATGCTTGATCACGTATTTTTATATAAATTGCTTAATGGTCATCTAGATAGTTCGGATTTATTGCAGCGAGTAAATTTCAATGTACCATATAAACTGGCTCGTCTATCGAGGTACTTACCATTTAAAGCGAGAAGCTCAAAGACCAAGCTTGGTCATTTTTCTGCTATTAACAGAATACAATCACAATATAGTCGCTTGTCACGCTTGTCTATTACAGCCCCAGTTAATATTGACATGTCCTTTTCACCGCGCAAGTTTAAATCATTGTTGTTAGATATAATAGTGCCGAAATCGTAGGTCGTTGTGTAGGAATCGTAGGTATGAACGCATCTCTTGTATAATTATTATTATTTTTTTTCTTTTTGATAATTGTTAAATAGGAAAGTGTTTAAATTAAGTTGTTTTTTGTCTGCTTTCTAATAGTAAAAATTGGCGCATGTTGTGGCAGCCTTTAAGTATGACAACGATTTGAAATGCTTATAGAATGTGCATTATTGTAATTGTGAATATCGTTTGTTATGTTGGTTGTCCTTAAATAAATAAATAAATAAATAAACTCTGCTCAATATGTCATACATTTTTTTTACTTTACTTCCTCGATACTTACTCGAAAGTTATGCGTGCTAGGCTTACTGTAGATTACAAAACAAACTATTACAGGCACTAAAAAGTAAAATACTGCGATTAAAAAACTCAAGGTCACCCAGCGTGCAATGGAGAGGGCTATGCTCGGCGTTTCCCTACGTGATCGAATCAGAAATGAGGAGATCCGCAGGAGAACTAAAGTTACTGACATCGCTCGAAGGATTGCTCAGCTGAAGTGGCAGTGGGCGGGACACATAGCGAGAAGAACCGATGGCCGTTGGGGCGGAAAGGTTCTTGAATGGCGACCGCGCACAGGACGACGCTCCGTGGGTAGGCCCCCGACAAGGTGGACCGACGATCTGGTGAAGGTCGCGGGAAGCCGCTGGATGCGGACTGCGCAGGACCGATCGTTGTGGAGATCCTTGGGGGAGGCCTATACCCAGCAGTGGGTCTCATGTGGCTGAGACGACGACGACGACGACTCCAGAATGCTTATTTTTTGCTTTTTAGTTTTTGAAGTCGGTGTTTTTTACGCTGTTTTTTTTCTACAGCGCAACAAATTCTATTATAACAGTAGCTTAACCAGAAGTCCTTTCAGGCAAGCTTATAGTCTATGAGTATAAAGGAAAAAAAAGGTAAAATCCTACATGAAATATTTTTTAATATTCCGTACACATTTGGCTTCTGATTGCTACGAAATTTTTGGCTAGAGAAAGCCACAAAACAATAGCTATTGATTTCCACGGTCTACACAAAAAAATAGAACTGCTTCCCGGACTAACATCTATACTAATAAAACAATACCGAGACTGACTGACAGACAACGCACAGCCCAAACGGCTGAACCGATAAGCTGAAATTTTGCATACAGGATCCCGAGGGATTTGGAACCACTCGGGTGAAACTGCGGCCGGCCGCTAGTTTGCCTCAAATATGGTATTCATAGCGGGCCTACCATCATCTATTAGAAACCATCATGTCATAAGAACGTTTTGTTTGCGTTTTTGTTTTTTTGAAGTTGTCACATTTTAATACACTGCACACTTTGGAGGCGATGATTGAGCGAAGACGTCACAAAACTTCTATCAAAAGCAAGCTTACTTTAAGAGATTCGTTGTACAATATAGTACGGTAAGATTGAAACAATAATGCGCTAAGCGATGGCAGTAGGCCCTAAGGAAGATGACCACGTGTCACTGACAATGTCGCTACGCAATGTATAAATTGTTGCATGCTAAAGAGAAAACACCCAACCATTTCTGTCGAATATATTTTCTAGACTAGGATTGAGCGAATTTTGTTGCGAAAATCGTTAAAAGGATTAGCTACTTTTGCCTTAAATAAAGATTTGAAGAACTCTGTTACATTTTCACGACTGTACCTTGTAAAACAGCGCCATCTAACGATGGCTTGAACAACGTCGTAGTTTATTAGTCATTGATCTTTGTACGTTTATCGCGCAACCGTAGCGCGCTAGTGGTTAAGAAAACGCCAGATGGCGCCTGCGGTAAATTAGTTGAATATGAATATGGACCCGCTCCACGAGCGCCGCCACTCTGTCTGCGAACCTCTTCCTGTGATAACCAACAATAAATCCCAGTACACGAAAAATTGCTTTTCTTTCGGGGCACATCCTTACATATCTAGTAATAAGCTAATTATGGTTTTAGAAAATCGTTGAAAGGACTACATTTTGGCCTGAAGATTTGAAGTAAAGAGTGCAATAATTATATCATTCACACATACACCCACACCATAAATCCCTTTCTGGGCGTCAGAACATCTAAGGTGCCGTTTCAGAGTGAAATGTATAAACATAACTCGCCTCAACGACGACGGCCACATTTGGCATTAGTTGAGTCTAGGACGTTTTACGGAAACAAGAGTGATAGGTTTTTACAGGAAACGCTCATGGCGGCCGCTTGCTTGACAGACTGGTCGTATTCGATCACATTTGTTAAGCAATGTTCGGTCCGGCCAGGTGTCAAATGGGTGACCGTAAAGTGGGATTACAACTGAGCGATTCCGTGCTTCGGAGGCTACGTTACGATAAGATAGAAGGCAAAAATATAAGATCGTAGTTTTTTTTAAATAAAAAATTACACTTTTTTTTCTAAATATATTCATGAAAATTACAGACATAGTCAGGCAGAATCTTAAATATTATGACGCCCTAAGTTGCCATTTAAGTATTAGTTTCTGACTTTTTGATGTTGGGGTTTTTTTTATTGCCGTGTGGTGACGGCCTAAGAATACAAATGTCACCACTCCCTTACGTGCCTGGGATGTCGTAAGAGTCGACTTAGAGGCTCGACGCATTGAACACCTGTGCGAGAGAAGGAAAACTTGAAACAAACCCTCTACCAACCCGTCTGGCCAGCGTGGTAGCAGTAGCCTAATAGCCTCTCCTATGAACGCCACAACAGGGCCCTTATTCACTATGACCACTTAGATTCCACACTGAAACCTTACCACGCATAAACCCCGTCAATATCGTATCTTGTCACGGTAAGGAATCTGGTCAACTCTATTCTGTAAGTCCCACCGCGCTCCAAGACACCTCCAAGACAAATTGTCTTTGGTACGTTATGAAGTCACGAGTGCGTTCGAAAACTAAACTTAAAACTTATAACTTTTTAATTTTGCATTTTAAGATGCTATTTTTATGTGATAAATATTAAACAAGAAAATATACTAGAAAAAAGCAACTAGTCTCATGTTGCCGTCAGGGCAACATGAGACTAGTTGCTTTTTTCTAGTATATTTTCTTGTTTAATATTTATAAACTTAAAACTTTTAAAATTTTAAATTTATTACTTGCAAAATTTAATTTCACTAACAATTAACCATGATTTATTATTTTTATATTAATATTTAATCGTTTATATCATAACAATGCAATTTTAGCAATAACAAAGAAAAAATATTACACAATAATTTAAACATACACGCAGCAAAACCAAAACGTTCGAACGTTTTTGAACGTTCCTTTTTACTTTTTTATTTCTTGTTATCGATTTTTACAATGAAAATTAATTGATTCAATTTTGACTGTTTATTATATGTTTATTACAAGAAAGAAATAATAATACTTAGTATTTCAATGGAAATATATACATACACTTCAAAACATTAATATTGTACCTACGAGTATATTTTGTTTGAAGAATTTTGATTTACTTGGCGGTATTTTATTTGAAGCGATTTGTTATTGTAAGTACCTAATCGTTTGTTACTCCCAAAAATGTTACAAGTTACTTGCCTTATAATATCTAATTTACTTACATAACCCCTAACATAATTATGTCTTTTGCATTTGTTCCAGATTTAAAAGCGATGTAAAACTAAAACATCTTACTTCATTGAAATCAATTTGTTTAAAAATGTGATTCACAAGTTCATTCATAAGTGTAGATCAAGAATGGTCTTCGGTAGTTGCGTGCAATATACTTACATAAAAGTTCATAATAAAATAGTTTTATAGTTACATGTGGTTTAATTCGATACAAAATTTACAAAATTTTAGTAATAGTAGATTATAATATAAATAGCTGACACTAAATTTCACTGAAATACTTAAAGAAAGAGATGGTGTTTAGAAGGTCTTTGGCCTTAGGTACGTTATAGATTTATTTAAATAGTTTTTAGCACAAAAACAATAAATTTCTTCACAGTCACAACGATTCCTTGCAGATTCCACGTTGATTCCACGCGTTTCTAAAACGTGGAATTTTTGACAGTTCAAACCACGCGCAAGTCACGTTCATATCACACGGTTTCATTTGAGTGTCATAGAGAATACGAATTTTGAAAATGTCGTAACCATGTACGATATTGGCGTGGTTTTGAAGCAAGGAATCGCAAAGTGGTCATAGAGAATTAGGGCCCAGGCGTGAGCTAGGAGAGGCCTATGGCCAGCAGTGGACCCATAGTTAGCGACCATGTTTCACTGCCGTAAGTCATCACGGGCAACACACACTGGTCGTAGACTTTCGTCTTGAGACACTGCGGTAAGTTGGACGCGAAGATTTTACGGAGCTTCCCGAATGCTGCCCATCCGAGTTGGATTCGACGAGAGATCTTTTTCTCAAAGTTGGACTTACCTAACTGGATTGTTTTCTCAAAGTTGGACTTACCTAACTGGATTGGATAGAATAGATTATGTGTTCACAATTGAATTCTACGTGGCCGAAGTCGCGGAACGACACGGAACTAATTAATACATACTAAATTAATACGATGAAGGTAATATTAATTTATACCGACATTTGCATACACACACACACACACACGGCCTTAGTAATCTTCTAATTAGAGTAAAGATATGGTGTCTTCAATGTTGCCTACTACCTTGGTAATTGATTGCCTCTGGATGTTTGATGACCTGACTCCTAATTGTCTAATTCTAAAATTTATCGCAATCCCTTTCAAAGGTTTAATGACTGTGATAGCAATTTATGGAATTGTGTAACTTGGAGTCGCAATTGCTTTTGGAACGAATGATGTTTTGAATGATATTAAGATGACACTTCTCCATATATTTGAAAGGTATTTTCGTGAGTCACTTAAAGAGTTCTAATTCGTTCCTTTAAAAACGCGTCCCGATTACAATCTCTATCACATTCATGTCAAATTGTTGTAGCGTAAAGCTCGTAAATACCTTTCAAATGACTGATTAAAAGGGATTGCGATAGACTTGAAAATTAGACGATTAGACCCCTGTCTTGCGTACGAGTATGTATACGTGCCTTCTACGCAGAAGGTCCATGGTGCGATCACCGACAAGACAAATATATGTGTACATGACATTCTGGGTGTTTAATATGTATATAACGTATTTATTTACAAAAAAAAGTATATAAGTATGTTTATCCGTTATCTTGTCCATATCAAAAGCGAGATAATATAATGATTGGTGTGATTGTATAAAATGATTTTAATATTTAAAATTATATGTATTATATTATTATTATTAATCTAAAAAAAACAACTATTACTGATTTAAGTGCACTAATTTCACATTTTGAATATTTTTTGGTGGTTTTTTGGTTTCCCGACGTTTCGGCGGATTACGCTTTAAATGCACGTCATAATTTATGAATGCAAGAGAATAATAATGTGAACAATTCGTGATGTATCATTGATTTTCATGTTAATTGATCAAAGCATTGTTAGTCAAGATTAATGGGTAAGTATTTGCGGTTGACGTAAATTAATTATAATAACAGTACGAGTATATTGGAATGGAAGGAAGCCAAACGTATTTACTAAACAGTTAAAACAAATTCTAGATAACAATAATTTAAAAAAAAAATGTACGATTTATGATTTTGTAATTTATGCATTTTTCAATGCTATTTTTATACTTATGGTAAATTTTAAATAGAAAAATATTGGAAAAAATTAACTCGGCCACAAGTGAATTCTCAGACAGGAATCGAACCTGCGACCTTTGGAAATACGGTCCAATTCTCTAACCGCTGAGCTACCGAGACTTAGAGAAATGTACGACTTTAACGGGTATCTTACTTGAAATCGAATGCCCTTTGATCGAATGTGAAATGCTCGAATTTCGTTAGATCGATGCATCAAAATCTCGAATGAAAAAACTTGAAGAATATGAGTGATTTATATAAAAAAAAACAATTATTATTGATTAAACATCACAATTTGTTACTGATCTCGTTGCTACAACTGGATACCGCCCTCATACATTAAGCTCGTCACCGTTTTACTATGCCAAAAATTGCACAGTCTACTGCTCACAGTAGACTGTGCAATTTTTGGACCAACCGACTCGGTTGCTATAGAGACTCATCTCCATAGCAACCGAGTCGGTTGGTTGAAGAAAAACGTAAAAATTTGAGGTCACATTTTTTTATCTGTTGTTTGTATGAAGCGCGGTATTCAGTTGTAGCAAGAGAGAGACCAATGATAAATTTATGATAGAGAGACCAATAATAAATCTATGATAAAGAGACCAATGATAAATCTATGCTCACATCATTATATCTCTTGTATTATTCAATTAAGTGCATTTGACGTGCATAACATTTTTGTTTCAGGCATTGCCATTTTTTGTTTTCTGCCAAGAAACAAATTAAAGTTGTCAAATTTTGACACACAATAAAAAAACACGTACTGAAAATAAATTGTGAAATTTTCATCCACTCGTGCATGAATGATAGAAATATGAAAACAAATACCATGATCTCTTTATTGAACACGAAATAATATGGAAACTGGGGGTGAAGTTCATACATAACGCATTGGCATACACAAATATAGGTCAAATTATGGGTTCCTTCCAAACAAATAGAGGAAGCACTCGTCCACTGCCGAGCAAAAATAACGAAGATTACGAATTAGAAACGAAGATTTTTCCCAAACAATATCACTCGATAATCCACAACACAAGCTCTTAATTAAACTTACCTACCTATAGCGTTTCCTCGTGGCCAAAAATGGGCGTAGTAGTAGTAATAAAATACTTTCAACCGACTTAAAAAAAGAGGGAGGTACTGAATTTAATTAAAACTCTATAATCCAAAAAAAACAAAATATTTAACGAAAAAAGCATAACCAACCAGAAGATATTGTACTGTATGAAATTTATTATTATTATTATATTAGTCTTAGGGTATCCCTCTGGTCTCACAAGTTGTCGCTATTTTCCACTAACTTGAGCAGTTGTTTATGTAATAACAATATAATAATAATGTTTTTATTTTTCTCTTTACAAACAGTCTTATGTCTAAATCCAATACCAACAAATTATGTAAGCATCTATTTGTAAGGAGACTGGCACCTAAGCTAAGCCGAAGCCTGCATTATAGGATACCAGGATCTCCGCCCTCGTGACAATTTTGGTATCCTTATTCTATACATAGTATATATAACTAATCTAAGACAAAATCAGTATAATTATAAGCTGTAAATTTAAAAAAAAACAATCAACAATAAAAGTTATTTAGAGCTGTTTTATATTAAATATATGTACTTAGGTAACGTATGTATAATTTATATTGTGTATATTATGTATTAAAGTGTTATGAATTTAATTAAGTTGTTTATGTTTCGTGTAGTTGCAATATTTTATTTATTTTGAAACATACTTATAAAGTTTCCACTTAGAGTTTTGCCTAGTATTTTTCGATATAAAAAATATCAACGTGGCTCTTTTTCAGCCTAAAAACTTCCATTATAGCTGTAGTAGTAGATGTTTTCTGTAAACCGCTTTACGGTTTTTACACAAAAATAAAAAAATATATAGTAAGGGAATATATGGAACTGAAACTGTTTTTTTTGTTTTCATTAAACCTATACGTGTGGGTTATCTATAGATAGGTCTTTAACAATTTCATTGGGGTTTCTAAAACGATTTTTTTTTTAAAGATGTACACTTCCAAAGTGGCAAAATGCGTGTGACAATGCACGACGTGCGTGAAAAATTAATATATATATATATATATATATATATATATATATATATATATATATATATATATATATATATGCTGTAGATCTTAATAAAACCTTTCAACGAAAATTGGTTTGAACGAAATATAGTCGGCAGTTTTAGAAATATAGCAAATATTCCAAAGCGACATTAAAAAAATTTTTTTTTTCATCAAACCTATACGTGTGTGGTATCAATAGATAGGTATTTAAAAATTACATTGAGGTTCTTAAATCAGTTTTTCTCAAAGTCAACCGTTTGAATGATATATACTTTCAAAGTGATAAAATGTGTGTCCCTCTAACTTTTAAAATAAGATAGTGAAAAATAAAAAAAAATATATCATCATATTATGATGTAGACATTTATAAATACTTTCAACGAAATTTAGTTTGAACTAAATATATTTAGCAGTTTCAGAGCATATTTTCCAAAACCGCAAATATAATCGTCATTCATACAAACACTATGAAAAACAAAGATATTTTGTGCAGACGAAAAATTATAGTGGAATTTTGGGTAGGTGTATTTAATATAATAATAATAATAGAAACTTTATTCCACACGATACCAAAACAAACACATACAGAGAAAATGATAAAAAGCTACATAGCAGTCTCTTCCAGGCAACCTTGGGTGAGAGACGGAACCCTTCATGTGCGAGTTCGACTCGCACTTGGCCGATTTTTTAGTACTGTGCTCCCATATTAATCTGGTAGAAAAACCTAATATAAAATTTTTAGAGTGTTGCAATGTAAGATTTAAATTATATCAGAAGACACATTGTATTTCCATGAACATTCCTTAATAATTGAGTTTAATGCCTTGGCTGGCACCGACTCCAATAGTTTTATTTTGTACTTTTTGAAATCGTTTTTTTTTTAAGTTTTTATAAATTTTTTTTATGATGCTTGCTTTATATTATAAATATCATTGTATGGTATCATATAATTATGTATGTGAATAGTTATTATTGCTCCGCAGTGTATTCTAGACTTGTTCAAATACCAGTATCTACTACGTAGAATCATGAATTTAACATGACTTGCAAATATAGTTACACTTGCGGCCGTCCGCAGTTCTCCCGCGTGGGTCCTGTTCCCGTGGGAATATCAGGATAAGTATCCTATGGTTTAATCCAGGCTATCTACTATCTCTGTGCCAAATTTCATTCAAATTCGTTCAATAGTTTTAACGTAACAAACGAACAAATAATTAAACACACAAACTGACATACTTTCGCATTGTTAATATTAGTAGGAAAAAGGACAAGTAGGACATTGTTTAAATATTAGACGTTTTTTGCATATACTATGCTTCTTTTTATAAATTCTCGGACGTAAACGGATATGGTTCAATGGTAAAAGTGCAAAGATCCTTCGAAATTCAATTAGGTACGGTCAACAGCAACGATTTATACTAAATGTCACAGGACATGTCTATGTACGCTATCGGGTCATTCTTCGGAGAAAAAATCGGAGAAATTCGGAGAAAAATTACCCGATTCTGAGAAAAATACAATTAATTTTATATATTGCACGGTAATATTGTCGTTATTAATAAAATAAGAATTACTCGAAATAAGGCGTCAATTATGACACCTGTGTCACTGTCAATGAGTTCTACTCTGTGTTCGACTTCTTCTTCTTTCTTAATTAATGGCGTGCTCACGTTAAATACGCGAATTTTGCCAATGTCAAGAAAATATATTTTGTAATTTAAAGAAATTTGAGAAATTGTACGGTAGATTGAGTTAAAAATAGAGATTTAAGGCTTAGATAAGATGGTGGTAGCTAGCCAGGTGGACTTACAACAAGTCCTACCGCCAACCAAACCGAATACAATATGTACCCCCGCTGGGAATCGAACCCGGGACCCCTGGGTCTGATACCGGTGGTTGTACCACTAGACCACAGAGGCGGTTAAATTTGTACATTATGTATTTTGAAGTGTTTTTGCATTATATTTATTGTTCCTTTCATAAAACAAAGCTATTATAAAGAAATTTAATAATTAGAAACTGTTTATCGTATTTTAATCAATTTTTTGGTATACTATACACAGACGTGGCCCAGACTTCATACATTTTTGGACATTTCCTTTCAATAGACAAATCTGAACTTAACGCTATATGTCCTTAAGTCCAAAATCTATTAGAGAAATTTGACAGGTATGTAAAGCCGTACCTGCTGTTGACTGTTCATAATTTAACAGAAAGATTTGAACTTTTTGCAATTTTAAACATTTAACCGTAATAAAAAATGCTGAGCATCTAGCAGGACAAGATAAAGTAGAGGCACGATAATATGATGGTCGTTCATGTGCAAAATGAAATGTTTTTTATGTTATATGGAATAGAGTGCATTTTCTAGTGGGTAAGGTACTGTCTTGCAAAATGACAGAAGTTGTTTACCTGAATTTTGATGTATCAGGTGAGGGAGGTGTCACTGCCGCATAATCTGTGACTTTTACGACACTGATAATTTTTTATTTTACCATATACCATACAAATTTTCATTTACCATTTCATATCCACTATAGGTAACTTATTTTGAAATGAAATGCCTTCATTTGCTAGAAATACGCTAAATGCAGAACTAAACGCAGGAGCTGCGTGGTGTCGGCTTAGAATAGCACTAACCCTCTCATCCCGTAGGTGTCGTAAAAGGCGACAAGGGATTCAGCCTTCAGGAGACCCCCCAAAAAGAGGAAGGTTTATACCCAGCAGTGGGTGTTATGTGGCTGAGACGACGACGAAACAACTTTCACAATGATCGTTCTTGGAATGGGTGACCAAAAGTTTTTTCTTTATTTAATTTGGTACTTTTTCCTTATGGATACGTCAGACACAGACCAAAAGCCACTTTCTAAAGCTCCACCATGCTTCGGAAGGCACTCGGCGGCCTCACACGTAATATTAATTCAGTAAGCCCAGAATTCCATACAATGTAATTTAGTTCCACACAAGTTCCGATTTTTTTAGAACTGAGAACAAGTCGTAAAATCGCAACAATACCGAATAAACAACGAAAATAAAAACATAAAAAGGTTCGTGACCTATGATAATTTGCCACAGTGTGGACAGTACTTAAAGAAGAAATATGTCCAATCATTGCAAATATTTGTCTAAGCACTTATAAGCTTTTTTAAATCTAAAAGAGTCGTGTAAATAGATTTGTTTATTTTGTTTCCTCGAAAAGTAAAAACCAGTATTAAACGTTCACGTTTTATTTTGGAAAGCAAATCTTAATGAAGTTAATTTTGGGGATTTGTGTTTGTATATGGTATCGTTTCATTAATTTAAGAAAAAAAAATTACAGCTGTTTGTTTACATTTTTTCCGTCTAATTATCTCCCCGACATTAGGTATGTTAACCCTAGATTAAGCTAACGTTATACATTGCTTAATTTCTCTTATATTGTTTTATTAACACACCCGCGGTTTCGTGCCGACTCAGAACCCAGTTGACCACAAGAGTGGTGGTCTCAACAAAAAAAAAATTTTGTGAAAACAAAAAAATTGAGTTCAAAAAAATTTTAAATATAAATATTCTTTAAAATAGCCTTTGATTCATATTCCCTATTTTCTATAAACATAATAAAAGTAAAGAAAATATAAAAAAAAATAAAAAAATAAACATTCAAAAATCAAAATCGTCAAAAAGTCGAATGGTTAGCTTATCAGAGTAGTTCAGGAACGTTAGCTATCTAGGGTTAAAAAAACGGTGCCAGCCAAGGAAAGGAAAATAAAAGAATATTAGTTCAAATTAGAATATATTGGCTGGCATCGACTCCAAAAGGCTTATTTTTTGCTTATTAGTTTTTGAAGTTCGTTTTATTAGTATATATAGATTTCACAGTGTTCGTAATTCCATACATTTCAATAGAATGACGCACAGATTCTGGAAATCAGATTGTTAATAAAATTCCGATTTTAGAGAGATATATTTGTAAATTTGGTAGGTACCTTTCAAAAGCTTGAATGTTCAACATTTCAACTGTGTTTTGTGAATCGAATGTTTTTACTTTTTTATGTAGTCTTCAGAAAAGACGTATCTGAGTAGATGCGTCTCATTACTTTAAGAAATACTGCACTGGTCATAGAAAAAACATTTTATAAAAAAAAATCAAACCGACTTCAAAAAGTAACAAATAAAACTTTTGGAGTCGGTGCCAGCCAAAGCATTCTACATTGCACTTCTATTAACTATATTTTTTTTTGGCCTTAGCTAACTAGCACCGACTCCAAAAGTCGGTTTGATTTTTTTTTATAAAATGTTTTTATTTCAGATTTTTTTGTTACATTATGTGCCGTTACTTACACTAAAAATCAGCCCATACACAACAATTATGTCATCTAGGTATACGACTACTTGCCAAAAGGTGATTGATATTTTTCAGGATTATGAAAAAACTACTAGCCAGATCTTCGTAAAAATTATATGGGACCACACATAAACCATTTTCTTTTAGATAAAAAAAGAATTATAAAAATCTGTTAACAACTGGCGAAGTTATGGTGGAACATACATAAAAAAAAAAAAAAAAAAAACAGTCGACTTCAGAACCTCCTCCTTTTTTTGAAGTCGGTTAAAAAGGACGCTTCTGCGTAAATGCGTGTTTACATTCTAGTATTATAAACAACTTGTCAGGCGTAAGTGGCAGTAGCGTCTTTTTTACTTCGTATTCTTAAGTTTTGCGGGATAAAAGAGGGTGTCGCGGTGGGAGTGTCATCGCAGATTCAATCACAAAAAAACAATCAATATAAACTAAAATAATTATCACTGGTTCCTTAGAAATGTTTTATATCAAAAATCCTGACATTTTCTAAATTTTAATTGTGACATTACCTTATTGAATATTGATTAGCAATTTGATCATTATTAATTAACTTCTCCATCTTTTATAATTTTTGCATGCTGTATGTGCAGCGAAACATGTTGGCCATATTATGATAACAACAACTTTGTAACCATGTTTCTCGCAAAATAAAAATTATTCTTATTATTAAAAAATATAAACTTGATCTTGCTTTTGGATTTAAAAAAATAACAGCATTACAATTAAATTTTGTAGTAATTAATATTAATCACTGTTTTAATTCATATAATAATTACGAAAATAGTCTAAAATAAAATAAACATTTATATTATCGCCGACTTACGCTCTTGTGTAATACCCCTGCATGATCTATTTGGTTTTTGGACATGGAACCACAGATTTAAGAGAGATAGTTTTCTAATTATTATTTTAATTAAAATAGTGATCAATATTAATTACTACACAATATAATTGTAATGCTGTTATTTTTTTATCAAGAAATCAAGATCAAGTTTATGTTTGATAAAAAACATTGCTAAGGAATTAGTGATATAGGGTTATTTAAGTTTTGATTGATTATTTTTTTATCTTTATTTAATTTTGGGGTTTTTGCAACAGTACGTCAGTCCCATTGTACCATAAGCTATTACACATTCAAACCGTGACAGCACCACATTGCAAACATGTCTGGCTGCTTCCGATGCGGGATCGAACAATAGTTATTTGTTATGCAAGGCTGGAAAGTTGGTTATTTAGCGGCGAGTTACCTCGATTGAAAGCTGAGCAAGTGAAGGATTCTAGGATTGAAGCCTGGGCGAAGCGAGGATTTCAAAGGTACAAGACGCTAAAAACTTTTCTGCCGAGCGCAACACACAGTTTTTCACCTCACAACAGCGAGGACATTTATGGTTGTTTCCGCGGTCAACATCCGGTAAAAAATTCATTAAACATAAAGTTTAATCTAAATATACCTTATTCTCGTTGTTTTAATGATATAAAAACTAAAATAATAAAAAGGGAGTATTATAGTTAATTCAAAGTTATTTAAAGTAGGAATATATTGTTACTTATTAATAAGAATAAAAACGATTCCGTAAATGTTGACACTGACATGAGATACAAAGACAAAGACAATTTAAAAATTAAGATTTATGTCACAGTCCGAAATCCAATTATAGGTTGTGAAATCTCACCCAGCCTAATATAAAATTCTTATAACAAATAGTTTAATCTTATTGTTATTGTTTTTATGATTCTATGAACTAAAATAATATAATTAAACCAAAACGGAGTATTATAATTAATTTAAAGCTATTTAAAATAAGAATCAAATATAACAAAAAAGTCAATTGTGCGATTCGGAACGCATTATGACATATTTTTAGGTATTCAATTAAAAAAATACTTTGCCGCGCTAGGCCGCAAAAAGCGATTTTCTACGCCTAAACTGATTGACAAAACCTTCTTTTCAGAGCGTGTGAGGTGAAAACAACTTTTTCCTTATGGCGGCACCGCGTCAGTATTGTAATACTTGACTAACTGAAATTTTGCAGTAAGTAGTTTAAAAATCTGCATAGTTAAAACAAAACAATTCACAAAAATAAATTATATACACCGTCGAAATGTTGAACGTTCTAGCTTTTGAAAGGTACCAAATTTAAAAATATCGGTCATTACCGATCGGCCCTACTAGCCGCTCAAAGAAAACATATATTTTGTGTGAAAAACGTTAAGTGATCACAAACATTTTTTGATGCGTGTATTTTCTAGTCTAAAATGTATCCCTTAAAAATAGCATTGTTAATGCAAAAATAATAAAAAAAAAATACTTAGTACTTACTTTTTCGTATAGTTGCATTTGACCGCAACTACGATGAGCAGGATATTCGCCACCAGGGATATCAGAATCACTGGCACGTACAGAGCGATCAGTACGTTTTGAGGCTGAAATAATATGTCCAAGTCGACCCCAAACTGGAACGAACCGTTTAACGGACCACTTAAGTTAAGTCCCGTTAAAGGGTCAAAATCCGTCACTGTCGCATTGGGAAACATTTTCACCCCTTTGAGCTGAAAACACCCATATTACTCACTTTGACACAACACGGCTTTGACTCGTCAAACTATGACTTTCATTTTACTTTGTCAGAGGAAAAAATAAACTTCAATAAACTAAACACACACTTTTTAGAGACTAACATTTGAAATTACCTGTATGAGGTTGATTTAGAAAAAAAGAACAGATTTTCTATTATTAAAAAGAAGGACTTCTTAACTTTTCAAAAGTCAAAAGAACACAATCAAACTCTTTTTAAACTTATTGTTCATAAATGTTATAAAACCTCTTTCAATTTTCAAATGTTCAAAATGGAACACACTTTTTTCGCACGCAGTTTGCGTTCACAAGCGAGCTTTCAGCGACACGTCCGAATTCACAAAAGCGCTGAAAGCTACTGATTCTGAATGGTCGACGATCTGAGATGTTGTAAATCTGATCTTGATACAAATACATTTCAGCGACGGACGGAACACAGCCGTTCTTCAAATGTATGCTTACCCTAAATAAGTAAACCCAAAACAAATGAAGACAACGTTTTTATTGCATTCTTTGATTTGTGGAACTCGATAAAAGACTTTGGTTTGTATTTACGTAAATATTTCTTCTTTGTTATATTTGTATACCAGCTTTCCAAGAATAATGAGGATACGTTGTTCTAACGTATCCTACTTTTATGAAAGATATTATAAATACAAAAGTATTTCAGTTTGTTTGTTTGTTGCTATTTCACGGTTGCGGTCAAGCGCTAAACTATACGTAATAAAAAAAAACTACTAAACGGATTTGGGTGAAATCTGGCAGAGTGATAAAAGATGGCTTGGATTAAAACATAAGATAATTTTTATCTCGATATTTGAAAGAAAGAAACAGAAAGAAAGAAAGAAAAAAACACATTTATTGACACACACACACACACACATACGATACAGACAATAAAAATAGAAAGGATAAAAAAAAAAAAATAAAAAAAAAAAAAACAAGAAAATATAACTAATAGGAAGAATTGTGTGGGGTCAATAAAACCCTATCTCAGCGTTTTTGACGGGATCAACGGGATCGGGATTCTAAGATAATTTCCCTACCTTTCTCGTGGCCAAACTTAGTAGTCAAACTGATTTGCCCACGAGGAACTTTAACAATCTTCGTGGTCAAACTTTCACATATTAAAGTTGATATAGAGAGAGAGAGAGACTAGTTATGATTGATATAGCGCCTCAGTTTTGACTTTAATTAGATAACTTAAACTTATTACTGAACTAGCTTCCGCCCGCGGTTTCACCTGCTTGGTTCCAGTGGTAATTTCGGGATAAAAAATATAGCCTATGTAATATAAATAGCCTATGTAATATAAATAGCCTATGTTTCTCTATTCTTTTATCCCAAAAATCAAATCGATTGGTTGCTTAGTTAAAGCGTCAAGAAAAGACAAACAAACACACTTTCGGATTTAAAATGTTAAGTTAGGATTTTCTACAAAACTATAGCTAAATGTGATTGCAGATCGCGTGCTTTAGAAATTAAATAGAATTAGAAACTTGTGCTGTTTATATTGCAACAACCAATAAAAATATCGTGTATATCCTACAAATATACATGTGATGGTTAGCATGTTTATTACTCAATCACGCAAAAACGGCTTATCAGATTTGGATGAAAATTGACACTCATATAGTTTATAGCGTTGATTGAAACAAAGTATACCTTTTATCTCGATACTCTAACGGGAATGAGAAACACGCGCTTGAATCCACGGACGGCCACTAGTGGTTTAATTAGTCCTTTACGTTGTTACTATGTGCTATGACCGTGATACATAAATATTTAACATATTCCGTTTTTTCCTAACGAACGAACAGGTGAACAGGCGGATAGTTAATTTACAAATCTTAGCCGCTACTGCTTATGGTTTCTGAAAAATTTTTAGCCACTACATTGCATTCTGTTTATATTAGTAAACTAATCATATCCTATCCTCCCCTATTCTAACTAATCCTACTTCATCCTACTTCATCCTAATTTGAACTCTGTAATTATAATGCTGACAGATATGACTCATTACTCAGATCTGAATTAAATTATCCCAATGAAGAATCAAATTGTTGCTCTTTAACTCAACACCCGGAATTAATTTATTTAAACCAGAATCCAGAACTAAGTCATACATTGGTCTCTCAAAATAAGATTGAGTCAAGGTACCTATAATACTGTTAGTTTTAAGCCTGTATTAAGTAATAAATGTCAAACAATTATGTACTCAGACTGGATAGGTCAAAGTTTTGCCTCAATTATTAGTGAGAAACTTGACAAAAAATGTATTAATTTTTGTACTCCTGGCCAGACTTTTAGCCAAATAATTACAAAAATAGATGAATCTCAGATAAATAAAACCACAACTTTAGTAATATTATGTGGTAACAGTTCCAAATTAACAAAAAAGGATATACTTAAAAATATAAATAAATTACTGACATTGCAATCAAACACAAGATGCAGAATAATAATAAATGCTTTGCCTTATGCTAGTAATTTAAACAGGGATGAGAATAAACGAATCTTTGACCTAAAATGTATATATATATAATTTGATTTGTCGTCATAGTGACGTTATTTTATATTTTGACGTTAATAAATTTATTAACAATTTTACCTTGACTCCAGATACTATGTATCTGTCTAAAAAATATAGGTTAAAGTTAGCTAATTTATTAGCTTATAATTTACAAGACTCCGTTACAAAGTGTGTAACTGAGTCGAATCTAACTGATATTCCTTTGACTTCTACTAATAATAGTAGAAAAGTTTCAAGCATAACTTTAAACTAAGGCATAAGACAACAGCCAAGCCTCCTTGTCTCAATATGTTATGTCAAAACATTCAGGGCTTGTCTGGCAAAGTTTTAGAATTAGAATTATTTGCAGAATATAATAATATTCATATCATTTGTATAACCAAACACTGGCTGAAGCACTGTGATGTGTCTTGCAAGACAGCGATTCATGGCGGTTCTTTAATTTTCGTGAGAAATTATATACATTATAAAGTAAGAAAGGATATTGAGAACCTCTCTATAGAATGCCATGTTGAGCTCTCGTGTATAGAATTAAAAAACTTATTTATAGTATGCGTATACCGACCCCCGAAAGGTAATTTTGAAACATTTGAATCGGTAATGGAGGATGTGGTAAAAAAGTTAAATGTTAAAAACAAACCTGTAGCAGTGTGTGGCGATTTCAATATTGATATTCTTGTTAACTGTACATTAAGTATTCGGCTGCTAACCTTGTTCAAATCGTTTAACTTAATCAATCAGTTTTTTGAACCTACAAGGGTAACATCCCACTCAGCCACTTGCATAGATAATATGTTTACCGACTGTGATCCAGTTGACAAATTAGTTGTCAAAAACATTACATCCGACCATTACGGATTAAAAGTGACGTACCAATTAGATATCATTGATGCACCTATGACTGTACAATGCAGGCCTATAACAAAAAAGCGCTTAGAAATTTTTAAAAATAATGTAGCTGATAAAGTAGCTTTAGTACCATGTGTGCATAATAATCCTAATGCACTTTTTGGAAACCTTTTTGGGTTAGTAACTAACGAGTTTAATAATAACTTTAAATCCAAAACTATTAAATGCACCCAGAAATTAGAGTTTTGCGAATGGGCTACGAAAGGAATTTATAAAAGTAGAAACAGGCTTTATGAACTTTACAACTTACGAGAAACCAATCACAGCCCTAGTTTCATAGAACATGTCAAACAATATTCCAAGATTTTCAAAAAGACATGTTCTATAGCAAAGTCAAATTATAATAAAGCAAAAATTAAAAATTCTAATAATAAAATAAAAACAACATGGGACATCATTAAGCGTGAAACTGGCAAATCTAAACCACGTGACAATAGTTTCACACTTAACATCAATATCGTCCAAATAAATTCGAAAACAGAAATTGCTAATATTTTTGACAGTTTTTTTTATAAACATACCGTTGGAAACCACCGCTGATTTGGACTCTTCACCAGCGTCTGCAGTCTCGTTGCTCGAAAAGCATGTATCTGAATGTAGTTCATCGTTTAATTTTAGATCTATTAATGCTGGAGACATATTAAAGACTTTCAAATCCCTTAAAATGAAAACAACCACTGACTTATGGGGCATATCTGTTACTGTTCTTAAAAGTATTATTTACACTATTGCCCCCTTTCTTGCTATAATTTTTAATCAATGTATTGCACAGGGAATTTTTCCTGATCTAATGAAATTAAGTAAGGTAATACCTTTATTCAAATCGGGAAATAGAGAAGACCCAAGTAATTATAGACCAATATCTATATTACCCGTCTTAAGCAAAATTTTTGAGAAAATCATGTTGGAACAGTTATTGGCACATTTTACCTTAAATAATCTCTTACATAATAAACAGTTCGGTTTTACGAAGGGACGGTCTACCACTGATGCAGGGGTTGCACTTTTAAAACATGTTTTTGAAGCATGGGAGAAGTCGCAGAATGCTCTTGGCGTATTCTGCGATTTGTCCAAGGCTTTTGATTGCGTGGATCACCGGACGCTGCTGTTGAAACTAAATCATTACGGTGTAAAAGGTGATGCTCAAAAGTTAATACTGTCGTATCTCAGTTCCAGAACTCAGACCGTTGATATTAATGGAGTGAAATCTGCCGGCTCAAATATAAAACTAGGCGTGCCCCAAGGCTCTATCTTGGGCCCTTTCCTGTTTCTAGTATATATTAATGACTTGCCTTTCTTTGCCAAAAACTTATGTGAGATTGTCTTGTTTGCGGATGATACTTCTTTAATATTTAACATTGATAGGAATAAAACTGATTTTGACGATGTAAACAAAACACTCTCGCAAGTACTAGCTTGGTTTAATTATAATAATCTACAGCTTAATGCAAAGAAAACTAAATGCGTTCTTTTTTCTTTACCAAATGTTCAGAAAGTACCCATGGAAATTGTTATGAACAATGAAAAATTAGATTTAGTAGAATCAACAGTCTTTCTGGGTGTAACTATGGACTGTAAACTTCAATGGAGTCCACATATTGCAATACTAGCTGGCAAGCTTAGTTCTGCTGCCTACGCTGTGAGAAAAGTCAGACAACTGACTGATATAGAAACTGCTAGGACTGTGTACTTCAGTTATTTTCACAGCATCATGTCCTATGGTATTCTTATGTGGGGAGTAGCAGCTGACATTAATACAATATTTATACTACAAAAACGAGCTATAAGGGCCATTTATCAACTGGAGTCCAGAACATCTCTTCGGGAAAAATTTAAAGAAATTGGTATACTGACAGCTGCTTCTCAATTTATTTTAAATTGTATTCTTTTTGTACGTCGTAATATCAACCTGTATATCAAACATGGTGATTTGCACGTTCGCAATACTAGAAATAGAAATAAACTTGTTATGCCTCGGTACCGATTAAAGAAGGTCCTTGGATCTATTATGGGTCTAGGTATACGTATCTATAATAAAATTCCAGATAATATTTTGGATTTGCCTTTCGAAAAGTTTAAGATGAATGTAAAAGATTGTCTTCTTAAAAAAGGATATTATACTACAAAAGATTACTTGAATGACGAGACAGCTTGGTCATAAATATTTAGTTTTGTTTTTTCGAAATTGTAGTGTCATTCAATTAATGTTTAGTAAAGTATTAGATTCCACTTTTAACACAGGTTGCTTGGGTATGTCATGCTCTCTGTAAACATTTCTGCGGTGGTGTCGTGTGAGGCGGGTCGCTACGTTCCCTAAAATATGGTTGAGCGAAGCGATGGCTGGTTCATGCGTCGTGCTCGTGAACGGGTGCTGCCAGCGGGATGGGTCTGCTCATGTTTGCTTGTGTTAAAATGTGTAGAGTTATATGTTGTTTTGATTTTATGTTATTTATGATGTTTTGAGTTGAGATGCGTGGCACTGCTTGATCAGAGTAAACAAAGGTAAATAATGTTTTCAATTATTCCAAATATATAAAGCTTTTTTTTAATTTTTTTTTTTTACTTTAATTACGATTGAGATTGTGACCCAGCTGATGCGTCTTCTAGTGACATTGTAGGTTGTGTTGTGTCTTACATTAAGACACTTTTATCTTTCTTTTTTTGCTGTTGCCATTGTATTTTTTTATATTTATACAGCTTAACATACGTACCTGAAGTACGTCATGCTCACTCAAACGTTTCTTCGGCGGTGTCGTGTGAGGCGGGTCGTTACGTTCCCTAAAATATGGTTGAGCGAAGCGATGGCTGGTTCATGCGTCATGCTCGTGAACGGGTGCCGCCAGCGGAAATGGGTCTACCTCAGTCTGCTTATCTTAATGCTGTGCTTAAAGCCTAAATATTTTTATCTAAAATAAATTGATACTGACCTGTATGTACCTCACAACTTGCAGTGTAGTAGTCTTGTGGTGCGGGAAATGTTGTAATGTTTGATAGACAAGTCTTTCTTTGCCAGTTAAAAATTGTTTACGTTTACAATAACCATAAAATGTAATATTTTAATTAGTATTTTCCTTTTGTGATTGAAATTGACCTTACTGATATGTTAAGGTCACTTTTCAATTTGACGACTCTGTATGAAATAAAACAGGGAGAAAAAAACAGCCCTTGACGAGTTTCTTGCCGGTTCTTCTCGTTACAAGGTCTCCCGCCGTAGGGTTTGTGAACCGATGGCGTAGCTTCTTTGACGTTCTTAAGTGCTTGTAACAGCCTAGACTGAATAAATGATATTGACTTTGACTTTGACTTTGACTTTAATCTTAATATATATAAATCTCCTGTCACGATGTTTGTCCGCGATGGACTCCTAAACTACTTAACTGGTTTTAAATTAAATTGGCACACCGTGAGCAGTCTGGGCCAACTTAAGAGATAGGATAGCTTTGATCCCAAAATTCCCACGGGAACGAGAACCACGCGGGTGAAACCGCGCCCGGCCTCTAGTAATATTATAAATGCTAAAGTTTGTGAGTAAACTACTGAACGGATCTGGATGAAAGAAGTTAGCCTGGATTAAAACATTTTTACAAACAAACACTTTTTATAATGATACCATGCGGATGAAACCGCTAGTAAGTTAATAATCACTTTTTTATGATTTCTGAAAATGTATGATATTTAGAGAAAACGTTATATTTTCCCTACAATCTTTACATAAGCTTCTATCACATAGAATAATTTCAGATCTTTCTCTTTGTAAACTTAGGTAAAGGAGGGGGGACGGTATTTAAAAAAAACATCAAAATTCATAAAGTATGCGGCCTAAAAAAAGTAAAAATACAAACGCTGAAATAAGTGATTTATTATTTCTGTTACAAAATTTTTACTCTAATTGATACCAGAAATAAAAAGGTTTTGTACAAATATCTACCCTCGTATTTCACCCCATTAAGGGTTTAATTTCGTAAAATCTTTTCTTAGTGGGTGCTTGCGTCATATAAAGAAGCTACTGTCCCAATTTCTAGATTCTAGCTATAATAGTTTGAACAGTGTAATGTTAAATCGGTCGGTGATCCAGGACAAGTGTTTTTATAAGTTTAGATATTATTAAGATGGATAGGCCATCTAAAGTAGTTCCAAATATGCATACAAGCTGTGCTAACTCGTAGGTGGTGTTGATGGTACTAATTTGCCACAGAACAAATAATGTATAAAAGTGATGATGTTTGTCTGCTTATATCTTTATCTTGGACCGTGTCAAGGGATATTAAGGCGATGACGTCACACGTCAAATAAAAGCTTTGAGTGTGCTAATAAAGCTTAATTTTATTGGCAGTACGTTCCTCTTGATTACATCTATCGAGAACCTCGTAGGCGCAGTGGTTTGCACGCTCCGCCTGCGATTGTAGCGCCTCCGTCACAGGATGGGTGACAAAAACATTATCGTATTCGTATTCGTATTCATATTCACATTCATATTCATATTCATATTCATATTCATATTCATATTCATATTCATATTCATATTCATATTCATATTCATATTCATATTCATATTCATATTCATATTCATATTCATATTCATATTCATATTCATATTCATATTCATATTCATATTCATATTCATATTCATATTCATATTCATATTCATATTCATATTCATATTCATATTCATATTCATATTCATGTTCATATTCATATTCATATTCATATTCATATTCATATTCATATTCATATTCATATTCATATTCATATTCATATTCATATTCATATTCATATTCATATTCATATTCATATTCATATTCATATTCATATTCATATTCAGATTCATATTCATATTCATATTCATATTCATATTCATATTCATATTCATATTCATATTCATATTCATATTCATATTCATATTCATATTCATATTCATATTCATATTCATATTCATATTCATATTCATATTCATATTCATATTCATATTCATATTCATATTCATATTCATATTCATATTCATATTCGTATTCGTATTCGTATTCGTATTCGTATTCGTATTCGTATTCGTATTCGTATTCGTATTCGTATTCGTATTCGTATTCGTATTCGTATTCGTATTCGTATTCGTATTCGTATTCGTATTCGTATTCGTATTCGTATTCATATTCATATTCATATTCATATTCATATTCATATTCATATTCATATTCATATTCATATTCATATTCATATTCATATTCATATTCATATTCATATTCATATTCATATTCATTTATTCACAAGAAACATGGTACAATAAATAGATGTTTAAATAAAAAGGATGTCCATACATGTTTCGCTAAAATTAGCATGCGAATGTCAGTATATTATTATAAATTATATATTATCTCGAGCTCCTTCCTCATTTCTGCGGAAGGCACGTTAAGTCGTTGGTCCCGCCTGTGTTTGCAGTCGTGAAAACCTACCAATCAGCATTGGGCCCGCGTGGTGGGTCATGCCCAATTCTCCTTATCCATCTATAAGCACAGAATATGTAACAGTATGTAGAATATGTAAAAGCCGCTATTTTAACCTTTCAGACTCAGTATTATGAGACACAATAAATTTTCCATTGTTCTCTGGACACCACCGGTGTCCGGTTCGGGTTTGATAATTATTAGTCTACAAAAGGGGTTTGAAGATTTTTACCCTAAATTCGGCCGCCATTTTTTTTTCAAAGTCGCTGCATACGATGCATTTTATATATTTGGATAGAGGGCACTTATACAAACAAAAAATGTCATAAGACATAAATATCCTAAAGTGTCAGGGACAAACTTAAAAATTGTGAACAAAAAACTATTTATAAAAACCAAAAAAAAACGACTTCAAAAATCAAACAGTAAAAAAATAAACCTTTTGGAGTCGGTGCCATCAAAAGGCATCGACGGTGCATTCTTTAAATTCTACATTGCACTTCTATACTTCTTGCCTTGGCTGGCGCGCCGCCTTCAAAGGGTTTGTTTTTCCTTTTTTTTTAATTAACTATATTCACTTGTGATATATTCAATGCGTAATTATCGCGAGCAAGCCTTCGCGAGAAGAAGAAATACATTAATTTATATCTCATGGCAACAATTTCAAAACATCATGTCAAATTAATTATGGTAATTATCGTTTTTCCGAACTTGTCAAATGAGTTTTTTTTTGCGTCCGCGACCGCGAGACTTTTTAAACGTCACATTCTATTAAGATTGATTGGCGGCAATGATTCAACAGCTTAAGACGCCATACGGAAAAAGTACGTACTTTCTGTTATAAAACTTTAGGACGGTTAGAGATGTTACAAATCTGGTAATAAGATATATATTTTTTCATACCTTTATCTAGATTTGTAAAGTTTCAGAAACACGATTATATGATTTTGCATTGAGACTTTTTCTTTTCGAAAAGACTTATAAAAATAAGAAAATTCAAGATTATTCTCAAATAGGGTTTACTATTGGTAGTTGTTTCAATTAGTGGACACTAATAATATCTATTTATCGCTTTTAGTTTTACCAACGACGGTACGGAGACGGTACGAGTATGTATATGCGTTTGGGGTGAGAGGTTGTTTTTTTGTTTGTGCAAACCAATGAAACGTACAATGGGTTTTCTTTAGTACAATGTACATAATATGTATGCTCTCTAAAAAGTTTGAAATAAAAAGAAAAATAGAAATAAATGAAAAAACCCACGACGGTTAAAACGTAATTGAAAAAGATAAAACTATTTAAAAATCCCCGACTTAATTATCCATTGGGGGCTGCCATCACTATAATTTCAGCATGAATAAAATTAAATCCAATTATTTACGTTACGATAAAACTGCGAAACTATAGTTCATTTAATGGCAGCCCCCGACGGATAATTAAGTCGGGGATTTTCAAATTATTTTTTAATTACGTTTAAATTTACTACGATATGATTTCGTGGTTTTCTTTTTCTGCAAAATCGGTCTCGCTCCCGCGCGCGTCATTATCTCATTGCTATTTCGTTTCAGTCGTACAGCGCCTTAAAGATAGCCCAAAGCTTTTGTTAACTAATGGGAATTGTAAAAACAACAAGATGATTTATTAGGTGAGTAATTGTAACAATTAAGTATGAAATACTCGTATATAAATAAAAATAATATAAAACCTATTTTTAAAAGCTGCGAAGAACGACTTATATCTCCATGAGAACAGATTTTTCTACACAATTAACGTAAGTACCTATTTATTAAGGTTCTTAAATAAGTAGCTTACACATTTTTTTTTATCAACATCAAATCATAACGAAGTTGTTACAAGGAGGCTTAAGAGGGTACCCAATGCGAAAATTGAAAAGAACGGTCTCTTCTTAAACACATAAGTAGTTTAATGAGAAATAAACTAAACATTCAGATATAAAGAATGCTTTAGGTAGGTAAAAAACCTGTACTAGCCGGGTATTCGTTTTTTTTTCATTTTAAATACAAACATTGCACCATTCCAAAACAGTATTAACTCAAATTCTCTAAATTATGAGTGTTAACGACACTCATGTGTTTCTAAAACACACAGCGCTGGTTGAAGAAGGCTTTTTAGATAACCGGTTTATTGAATAGATAATGTCCACTTACCTAGTTTATCTTCATTTAGATACTTTCTTTCACTTACCACTCGGATGAATGATCTGACATATCTTTGTCATGAAGCTGTCATTCGACGAACGTTAATGTTTCTTGTCATAGTGCCTTCACCAGCAAGCAACTAATTATTATAATTAAATGGCTGTTTCATCTTAATCGATAGTCAAACATCTGTAAAGATGTTTCTTTCGAATGCGAGGATATTTCTCTCATTGATGAAGCGACGGTGGCCAACACCGTAGGACGGTGAATATACTAGAAAAATTCGACGTGTCCTCATAGGTCTCTGAAGCATAATTGGTTAGTGCATTGGGACTCCCAAGGATGCGGGTTCGAATCCCGTCAGGGCGACATGAGACTAGTTGCTTTTTTCTAGTATATTTTCTTGTTAAATAATTATTATCTGTTAAATAAACCGGTTATCTACAAAGTGATTCTTTAACTAGCGTTGTGTGTTCTCTCACACATATAATATCTGTTTTGTTGGAATGCGAAACAGTAATATTTTTTTATAATCAACTGAATATATTTTGAATAATTAACTGTCTCATGCAATTTCAACTATAAACAAAGCGGTGCCGCTTATGGTTTATTTAATCATTCAAAATATAGGCATGAAATAAAAAAAAGTAATCGATTACTTTACTTAAACATTAGTATGGCTATGAAAGTCTTAAAAGTAATGTGGTGTTGCCACAGATAATTTAATTTTAGAGCATTTGAATTAATTAATGTTTTTTAAATGGTTCTAAGTTTGTATTTAAAATTTAAAAAAACTAGTATTTTTTTTCAAAATTCTTTTCGAATACTCTGCTAGTACTGGTTTTTTCCTGCCTATAGTATTTTTTAAATCTGAATTTTTTTTTTTCATTATCATAATGTGTTTTAAAAAGAGTTCGTTTTTTTTTAAATACAATTTAATATTTATTAAAAATGAACTTGGTACAAGCGTTTTTACACACGTCGAAGGAACGGAACGGAGCCGGTATACGCGTTAGTAGTTTTTTTTTTATGAACAACGGTGCGACTCTTAGCCTTCATCATACCTGATGTTAAGTATTGATAAGGCTGAAGATGGAAGCGAGCCTCTCTCGGAACAATGCTATAAATATTGTTGTTATGGCGTCAGACTTAGATAAGGTGGTAGCTAGCCAGACGGACTTAGAAAAAGTTGAAAGTTTTGTATTTGTTTAGCATCATATACTTTTTAGATTTTTCACTTTCTTATTTTAAAAGTTAGAGGGACATACATTTTACTACTTTGAAGTGTATATCATTCAAATAGTTGACTTTGAGAAAAAACTGTTTTAGGAACCTCAATACTTATAATTTTCAAAGACCTATCTATAGATAACCCATACGTATAGGTTTGACGAAAAAAAATATTTACAGTTTAAGTTCCATGTATTCTTTCTTTTATTTTTGTGTAAAAACCATAAAGCGGTTTACAGAATATATCTACCTACCAAGTTTCAACTGGGTAATCCTCATAGTTTTGAAATAAATTGGCAGAGACAAACATCGGACATGACGAATCTGTAAGTTTCGTTTTTTGCCATTAGGCTACGGAACCCTAAAAAACAAATGAAAATAAAACCCCACAAAAACGTCAGATATAAAAAAAAGTTAATTCTAACCTCCCGACTAAAAGAGATGTTTTTACTGGTACATAATTTTTCCACCCATTCATAAATTACAAACTCAAGAAATATCCCTCGGGGCTGCCATGACCCGCCCAGAATTTACCTAATATTTTGCGGTTGTGATTTTTTTAAATAAAATTTTAATTGATATGGAACAGAGAGATGACAATGGCAGTACCGTACAATTTTTCTTTAGAATGATACTGGTCGCGGTGGCGTGACAGGCGACCAGCGTGACCCTACATCCGAATGTTACCTTAAGTCTATTTTAACTATTTATTTTTATCAATTACCCGTGTGGTGTCCGTTCTGGGCCCGTATTCACTATGACCACTTACCGATTCCTTGCTCAAACCACGCCAATGTCGTATTTGGTTTCGACATTTTCAAAATTCCTTTTCTCTATGGCACTTACAAATTTTAAAGTTATTTTACTTGTTTAATAATTATACAACTTGTGATTTTCATGTACTTGTACAATAACTCTATATTTTGGGAGTATTATGGAGAAAACGACTTTTGAAAATGTCAAAACCAAGTACGACATTGGCGTGGTTTGAGCAAGGAATCGCTGAGTGGTCATAGTGAATAAGGGCCCTGATGGGAAGGTATATCGGCATAAAATATATTCTATGTTTTAATCCAGGCTCTAAACAATCTGTGTGCCAAATTTCATCCAGATCCTTGACGCCGCTTTTGTGTGATTCAATTATTTTTTATTTCAATAAACGCCCGCCGCGTGATTCAATGACCCAGCGCCGTCTTTCTAGGTAAACGCTAATTATGAATTCAACGTATGATGAAATTTATGAATATATTACAATTTGAACTGCGGTGAATTGAAAACGAAATATTTTATTATGGATTTAGTATTATAAATCGAATGTTTCGAACGTTGAAATTCCAAACTGGGTCAAATGATCCCAGCCGTATTTCTAGTGTTAAAACATTGCAATAAAATACGCGTCATCAGCGTGAGCACGGCTTTATAAATGTAAGGCAACGTTTACAACGGAGCTTGACGAATGAGCACACATAACGCGGCTAACAAATTATGAGGTGGTGTAAAAAAATACGGCCAAATGTGTGATAACCTTTACAAACCCATGTGGGAGTTTCTGTGTTAATGCTACAAGCGTGTTGAAAAGACAATGTTGAATTTGGAAAAAAATATGTAAAAAATCTTGCCTAACGTTAATATTACGTTCCACTTATGCAATTGTTTTTCAATTTTCTAATAAAATTGAAAATGACGGCCACTTACGGAAATAGCAAATTAAAAAAAACATATAAAAGACACAAATCTCATTATGGAACATATATAGCTGAACTATATCGGAACCAAGATTTAAATTTAGATTCAAATTCTATAGAATTTAGATAAGTATTAGTATTATTATGTATGTATGTATTATGTATATTATGTATATGCGCTTTTTTTTTTTCGGCCACTCAATGTTTTATTACTGTTTTAAAGTACCACAATCAAGAGATATTTCTGAGTGATAAACTTTGGCTGAAGTCATATCGGAGCTGACATATGTATATATATATATATATATATATATATATATATACACATATATACACATATATATATATATATATATATATATATATATATATATATATATATATATATATATATATATAAACAGTAATAAAACATTGAGTGGCCGAAAAAAAAAGCGCCACTTGTCCATATAAAATTACTTTCTAAAATTTGGTCCAGATAAATACCTCTCGCATTAAGTTTCCGTATCCACGCATGACTATGAAAGTCAAAGTCAAAGTCAAAGATTTTTATTCAAATAGACTTAGATAAGTGCTTTCGAATCGTCCAATTTTTGTGAAATGTGGCAGGTAATTGCGGAGCGTAATTGGAAATAAATTAAATAAATAATTTCTTACAATCACACCAAATTTCTAGCCTACGATAAGTATCATGAAGAACTTGTGTTATGGATACTAGATATGGATGAACATACTTATATAGTTTTTTTTGTAAATACATACATAATATACATATTAAACACCCAGACCAAGAAAAATAAAATTGTGCATGCACACAAATATTTGTCATGTCCGGGTATCGAACCGGGACCTCTGACGCAGAAGGCGGGTTTAGTACGTGTGCGCCAAACAGGTCGTCTAATAATAAAGATGAAATACATAACAAAGCTTATGTAGATTAATAATAGATTGTATATGTATGTAGATCATTTCCGTCTGTATCTACATAATATTTTCTTCAGTTTGTCAGCTTCAAAAACTTTTTAGTTTAATTTTTATTGGAAATCAATCTCAATCGAGCTTGACAAATGATGCGTCCCACACAAATGCTGTTAACTCTCCTCCACAATTTTGTGAACAATTTGCCAGGAAAAGGGATAAATAATGGCATGAAAATGACTGGTTGATTTTTTTACACAGCGCAAATGTGCTTGTATAGTCAACAGCACGTCAAGCTTTACATTTATACCACAAAAAAGCTACTAAAGAACGAACGAACGGTGCCGTGAGGTGACAACCTATGAATACAAGTGTCACCACTCCCTTACATGCCTGGGATGTCGTAAGAGTCGACTAAGAGGCTCGACGCATTGAACACCTGTGCGAGAGAAGGAAATCTTGAAAGAAACCCTCTACCAACCCGTCTGGCCAGCGTGGTAGCAGTAGGTTAATAGCCTCCTATGAACGCCACAATAGGCGTGAGCTATGAGAGGCCTATGTCCAGCAGTGGACGTCCATAGGCTGATGATGGATTATAAAAAAGGGATTTTTAACATGTTTGTTTTTGCTTGCTCCGATATTTCGGCGCAGTTGCATGCGTCACGATAACGGAGTAACAGAAATATACCGAAATATTCGGAGTACCGAATTTTTACCACGTTTGTATTCACAAGCAAATACAAACGTGGTAAAAATCCCGTTTTTTCTAATAACGATAGTGATAATCACCATGAAAGTTCTAAACATGTTTTTAACGTCAAACAAAACATCCTAATTAGGACACAATAGGAGGTACAAAAGAGAAAAAAAGTACACTTATAACAAGCTACATAAGGGCGCCCTCGCCCTCACTGTAGAAACTGACTTGCTTTTAACTGTAGTATCAATAGTCAAACAAATATACCCTAGAAAAACAGCTTCAATTACCAACGCAATAAGAGTGCTTCTAGAATAATATATGAAGGCTAGTGTAGCATAAATGAAGAGATAAAATTGCTTCTTAAGTGCGTCATCAACATATATCCATCAATTTCTACTTTTAATTAAATACTTATTAGCAGAGATAGCAGAGCATCAGCAAAAACGATATAAACATCACTACAAATAAATACAAAATATTTATTCAGCAAGTAACACGGTATACATAAGAAGGTCTCAATACTTAGGTCATGTCCGCTGCACGTTACAGCGATTATTAGGCAAACAGAATATAAATTGGAACAGTATCAGTGTCGCTGTTATCATTATTGTTAACATTTTTATACAATTCTAGTCTATAATTTTCATTAAATGCAAATATATCAGACGGCGTAGAATTGATGTCAAAAAGAAATTAATTCACGTAAATATTTTTCCCCGAGGAACGAAATCACGCCCCTAGCGCAGAGAAGATAAGTTTAGGTAGTCTCACTGCGCCATCAAGCCCATCCTAAAATCTAAATCCGCAGTCTTAACCATACTTGGGTCTTGGGTTCTGGCGAGACGGATAAATGGTGCATTATATCCGAGATTGGATTTGCAAGGGTACTTGATGTTACGAGTATATCTGGATTCCTCCGGGAACAGGGAGTCTACTCCGAATAACCGAAAACATGATCAATTGACGAACGACATGCTGAACTGGGAGTGAAAGACTGCTATGCCGAACTAGGAGTCAAAGAAAAATAGAGAATGTGCTAGCTTTTAATATAGATTGTAAAAGCCTACATCCATAGACAGGATATATTAGGAAACTAGTATAGGCGATGAATTGGCAACCTTAATTCTGGACAACATCATAGAACCAAGTCTAACCAACGCCAAATGTATCGTCACTGAAGTGTGGGCATGAGATTGATATTACGTGTTACTCTCAAGCTGAGAAGCCCGTGGCGCAGTGGTTCGCGCGCTCAGCCTGCGATTGTTGAGATTAAGCAACTTTCCATGGTCGGTCACGGGATGGGTGACCAAAAATTTACTATCTCGAGCTTCTCCGTGTTTCGGAAGGCACGTTAACCCGTTGGTCTCGGCTGAATTTGCATTCGTTAAAACCCACTAATCTGCTATGGGCTCGCGTGGTGGGTCATGTCATAGCCCATTGTCCTTATCCATCCATAATGACAGCCAGTGCCCCAGCAGTGGTATCATTAAAATGGCTGATGACAACTTTCAAGCTGCATCTTTATGCCAACCCCGTAACGTATTAATGGCCTGAGGGTATGTAGATTTAGCTGTGTAGTGTCGGCTTAGAATACTACCCCCTCTCATCCCGTGGGTGTCGTGAAAAAGCGACTAAGGGACTCAGCCTTCAGGAGACGGGCAGCAGCGTCTCCTACAAACTTGGCTATACTGCGATCGCCAACCCGCCTGCCAAGCGTGGCGATTATTGCCAGCCCCCACTTTTGGGGGAGGTCTATACCCAGCAGTGGGTGTTATGTGGCTGAGACGACGACGATGTAGGTTTAGTTTCGAGCCTTATGTGCGTTAATATAAGCTCCAATATTTTGTAAATCTTATGATAAAAGATATTCCGCTATCGCGATTTGTCTTCCGTAGTAGCCGCTCAGGGAGGCTCCAGTGGTGCCGAAAATGAAAGATCTTTTATTAATACGGGAAGGAAAAAGATGGGAAGCTTTTGTATCAAAAACTAGCTACACAAAGTAAATAATAAAAAAAAGAACAATTAAAGGACGTTGTAATTAAACAACGGACATAGTGTTTTGCCAAATAAGGAAGAAAGCGAACACAAATATTAATAAACTGAATTAAACAACACAAAATTGTCGGTAGTACGATTTTTCTAACATTTCCTTTTAATGATTAATCTAAATATACATGTTGTGATCTGCAATGAAGATTTATGAATATGGAAAACTTGTGTTGACAAGGTCAGGGTGTATATTCGAAAACTAGACTCGCAAACTGTCACTATCGTTGCCGGATAATAATTTTAGACCTTTTTTTTATGAACGACGAGGGGACTCTCAGACATCATACCTGATAAGGGTGAAGATGTATTGATAAGGCTGAAGATGGAAGCGAGCCTCTCCCGGAATTCTCAATCATTGAGAAACTGGCTATCTTATCTCTGACTGCCGGAACACAACGATGCAGAAAACATTATTGTTATGGCGTCAGACTTAGATAAGATGGTGGTGGCTAGCCAGGCGAACTTACAAGTCCTACCATCAACCAAACCGAATACAATATGTATTCGGTCCCCTAGGTCTGAAACCGTACCACTAGATCACAGAGGCGGTTGTGTTGGACCTAACCAATATCATGTGGCGTTCGTTGAGATGTGGTTATGCTCAGACATTAATAATTATACTTTTGATACATGTTTATATAAAATAAGCTTAAGAATCCTAAAATACCTTGAAGCGTTCATGGCGGCGCTTGACAGACTAATCGTAGTCGATCAGGTTTGTTAAGCAACGTTGGGTCCGGCCAAGTGTCTGATGGGTGAACGGAAAGTGGCATTACAACAGACGACCTGTTTGACGCTGGGGTTCTAAACCCGCCTTCTGCGCCAGAAATCCTGGGTTCGATCCCCGGACAAGACAAATATTTATCTGCATGAACATGTCTATTTGTCTTGGTCTGGGTGTTCAATATGTATATTAAGTATGTATTTCCAATAATTAGTATTTAAGTATGTTTATTCGTTATCTAGTGTCCACAACGCAAGTTTTTCATATAAAACAAAGAAAGTGATCGCTTCCGTGCTTCGGAGGGCACGTCAATCCGTCGGTCCCGGCTGCGTATATGGCTTTCCGTTATCACCTCGTCCCCACGAAGTGCGACGACATCGATACTCCTTTTTTACCTCTCAACCTCAGAAAACCCGTAACCTTGTCTACATACTTACTAGGAGTGATGGCGTTATCTGTCTTTTTCTGCAGTGTGCAAGTGTGCATACTTATCAAACGTCTTTGCGTAGTGTAATTGAAAAAAGTGTTACCCAATGGATAGAGACTAATAATTTAGTGAGGAAGTGAGGAAGTGAGGAAGTGAGGAAGTGAGGAAGTGAGTAAGTGAGGAAGTGAGGAAGTGAGGAAGTGAGGAAGTGAGGAAGTGAGGAAGTGAGGAAGTGAGGAAGTGAGGAAGTGAGGAAGTGAGGAAGTGAGGAAGTGAGGAAGTGAGGAAGTGAGGAAGTGAGGAAGTGAGGAAGTGAGGAAGTGAGGAAGTGAGGAAGTGAGGAAGTGAGGAAGTGAGGAAGTGAGGAAGTGAGGAAGTGAGGAAGTGAGGAAGTGAGGAAGTGAGGAAGTGAGGAAGTGAGGAAGTGAGGAAGTGAACAATTGAGGAAGTGAGGAAGTGAGGGAGTGAGGGAGTAAGGAAGTGAGGAAGTAAGGAAGTGAGGAAGTGAGGAAGTGAGGAAGTGAGGAAGTGAGGAAGTGAGGAAGTGAGGAAGTGAGGAAGTGAGGAAGTGAGGAAGTGAGGAAGTGAGGAAGTGAGGAAGTGAGGAAGTGAGGAAGTGAGGAAGTGAGGAAGTGAGGAAGTGAGGAAGTGAGGAAGTGAGGAAGTGAGGAAGTGAGGAAGTGAGGAAGTGAGGAAGTGAGGAAGTGAGGAAGTGAGGAAGTGAGGAAGTGAAGAAGTGAGGAAGTGAGGAAGTGAGGAAGTGAGGAACTGAGGAACTGAGGAACTGAGGAACTGAGGAACTGAGGAACTGAGGAACTGAGGAAGTGAGGAACTGAGGAACTGAGGAAGTGAGGAAGTAAGGAACTGTAACAAAATGAAAATACATGGATATAACAAAAGTCCTAGTTATAAATAATCTAAACAATGAGTAAGAAAGTAGGTAGTTATGCTTACCCCGAAACACCTCCTGATATATTTATGATAATTATGAAGGGACAGCTTCCTTCATCAACACAACTTTAGATACTTGAATATGGTTAGTACATAAGCTCGCACGCAAGCTCTGTTCAGCCCGATGGTTTTTGTAAGATTAAGTCAAAATGAGCTGAACAGGGATCGGAGAAAATTTGAATTTAGACAGAACAGATAAAAAATATAATTTGATTTCCATAGAGTGAAACTACGGAGTTTCCAGCCATTATGACGGTTTTATCCATCCATAAGGCTAGAACGAAATGGCATCGTTACAAGGTGAATACGGGTTTCCAGTTTTCCCGTTTTCACCCAGAAAAAGCGTATCGACGTCGTCACACATCAAGGGGACGAGGTGATAACGGAAAGCCAATATACGCGTCCCGGCTGTTGTCATCTGATAACAGTCGTTAAGCCAAGTCAGAGGCCTTATATGTAATTCATAAACTCTGACACCAGAGGTGGCCACTAATCAAAGCTCTGCCAATCCATTAAGGGATACCTATATGGCGTGACCCATACATAAATAGAATTGTATTAGTATTGCCCACATGGTAATAATAATAATTGCATACAATAATAATTGCATACGATACACCAATTATCTAGCCCACGTTAAGTTTCATGAAGAACTTGTGTTATGGATACTAGATAACGGATAAACATACTTATATACTTTTTTTTGTAAATACATACATAATATACATATTAAACACCCAGTCCAAGACAAATAAACATGTTCACGCACACAAATATTTGTCTTGTCCGGGGATCGAACCCGGGACCTCTGGCGCAGAAGGCGGGTTTAGTACCCCTGCGCCAAACAGGTCGTCGAATAAAGGCTTATTAAGCATGATGCACATTTAGTACCTCAGTTTAGTACTATAGTACTTCTTTCAAGAAGTGTCGCTTTAAATATGTATGGGATTTGATTAAATGTAAAAGTAGGGCCCTTATTACCCGTGGTCCCACCGACCAGTTTGCCCCCCTGGTGGGTTCACGGGTATTTTTTTCTTCCCGTAGTCCCACTGCACGACAGTAAGTCTACGGGTAATAGAAACGACAATACTGCACTGGTCTGGTGTAGCTACGAGTAATTACGCTTTTAACCGTGGTCCCACAGCTTGATATAATACCAAAAATAGGAAAATATTTAACGTAAAGTAAGGTAAGTAAAGTAAGGCTTAACCAAAACGGTGGAACCACGTGTATAACCCGGGTCCCACCAGTTTTTTCCTCCGGTTATTTTTTTCCCGTAGTCCCACTGCGCTACAGTTTTAACGTCCAGTGGGTCCACGGGTAATTCAACAGATATTTTTTTCCTGTAGACCCACTGCACCAGAAATGTCCTAGTCGGCCGTGAATATTTATTAAATTAAAATATTAATTACCTAGCTGAAAGTACCAGGATTGCATAGCTAACCAGGGGTTATTTATTGACGATTCGATTTTTTTTTATAGGCCGCAGTTTTATAGTTAGGTAGAATAACTCCTAGTTGGTTATGCTTCCCTGGTACTTTTTGGTAAATATTTATTTTATGTATCAAGCGATGCGGCCATGGCTAAAAGCGTAATTACTCCAGACCAGGGAGAGAGAGCGGTGTGGGACCACGGGTAACTGCGGTATTTTATTTTATTTTATTTTATTTTATATTCACAGGTGAATCAACAGTTATTCTAAGCACTATAACAATTTAAATATGACACAGAAAACCATTAACAGATTCACACTTATAAAAACAACATAAATAGAATAAAGACACCGTTGAGCTACAAGTTCCGACGACCATCACTTGTAGCTAGGTTACATAATTAGCCACCAGAAAGAAGAATAGTTAAAACTAAAGACACATTTTTATAATTATACAAAAGAGAGCAATATAGAATAGATAATTAAGAAAACACAGCAATATTAGTCTGCACAATTTAAATAATACCTATCGTACATCAATACTCAGACAGTAACAGAGCCAGATTACGCCTCACCGCTTCGCAACCAGTGTTAAACAAATCAACATCAATTTTGCCACATAACTCATTAAAGCACTTGCCTGCACGGAGTAAGAAAGAATTTTGCCTATAATTAGTATTCGACAGTGGTAAATAAATTGGCTTGTAGTGACGTAGCTGCCTGCTTGGAACATTCAGACTCAATAAAGATAGGAGCTCGGGGCAATCGACAGTATTGCCGTTTCAATTACCCGTAGACCTACTGTCGCGTATTGTCGCGCAGTGGGACAACAGGAAGAAAAAATTTACCCGTGGACCCAACAGGGGGACAAACCGGCAGGACCACAGGTAATGAGGGTTGAACAACGGGTAAAATGCGGAATTAGGCTATACTTTACCTTCTTGTATTCTGGATCATCTTAAGCATTTATTTTTAGCGAGATTGCAAGGCTTAAAAAAGAGTTTCAAAGAAAGCTTACAAGGCGGAGATATGGCTTTAATGACCGTACTTGTGATGCAAATTTCTCTCTTCCACGCTTTTAAGTGCTTTTCGCGAAGAAATCCAAGACAATGATCTTAGATTAATTCAGTGTGAAGGCCAATGGGTTTGCTTTTAGCCATAACGAAGATTTTTAAATTCTTTCCGGCAGTTTTTCTTTGATATAAATAAATCCCTTTGATTGGTTTTGTTAGTGAAATTGAACTAGAAGTATTCATATTAATAGCGAGAAGAAGATGTTTCTTTTTCAGCTATGAAAATGTACCTAACATCAAAATCTTAAATATATAAAAATGTGAATTTGAAACTGTGATTTTTTTCTTAATACACTGTTGTAATTTTTTTTTGTTTACAATATTGATTAAGTAGGTATATAATGTTTTTGTATGGTATTAGATCAATCATAATTATTTAAAAGATGTCATTTTGACATTTGGCGCCATTGTTAATTTGCCAATTACTTACATAATAATATCTTCTTATCTATACATCTATCTATATACATATAATAAAACTGTAAAATTATAATTTCTGTACATTGAATATTTTTACCAAAAACCAATTGTGGACGACGTAAAAACAGTCAGAGAATACGTTAGGACGATTTTTAAAATTGTCTGTTTCTATGTACACGCTAATCTCCGAAAGTACTGAACGTATTTGTTTTTTTTTTGTGATATGTAGCTAAAAGGCCGGGTCATAAAATAGGCTATTTTTATTTTTTCGATCTGTAAAACCTGATGCAGGAGCCTAAGAGATCAGCTTAACTATGAGAGTTATGGAAATGTCACAAAAGCAAAAGTTGTTAAGCGTGATGAGCATTTTCTGTTGACATATTAAAATCCAGAATATTTTAACCCAATTGAGGACAATGGAAATGCCAGAAAGTAATAGACCAGCTACTATTAGAGGTAATGACCCCTTAGCAAAAGTTGTTAAGCGTGAAGGGCATTTTCTGTTGGCATATAAAAATCAAGAATATTTGAACCTGATGTAGGAAAATGGAAATTTAGCAAAAGTTTTTTAACGTGATGGGTATTTTCTGTTGAAATTGGAATCAAGGGTATTATAACCCAATGTAGGAGATTGGAAATGGCGCCTAGCCTAGCAAATTTGTTTGGGCATTTTCTGTTGTAAGTTGTAATATAAAAATCAAGGACGCGTTTTCTTTAATTACTCGAACTTTTTATGACATATACTATAAATACCATGACATGTTTTGAAGTATAAAAACTAATAATGACAACAGATTGTGTAGCTTAGATATTTTTTATTTTTTTCAGATTTTCATGTATACTGTAATGAGTTATATTATTTAAATATATTTTTTTTCAATAATTTAAGAGCTATGCCTTGTATAACATTCTTCGTTATAAGGTTAATAAATAAATAATAATAATAAAAAAAAAATAACCCAAAAAAATTAAGAATGCTAATTTTTGCACCTGTTGCTCCATATTATTCGAGGAACGACTTCTTTTAGTTTTTTGAAGATAGTTGATGCTGTAGAGCTTCCTGCGTTTCAGGCAATCTGTAAGCACTTCATCTTCATGACGATGATCAACACTAGGACAAGACTCTCGAGGAGGCCTGTGTCAATGACAGCCTCCGCTGCTTTCAACATTTGTTCGCAATTATGTTAGTTTTATTCCTCTCTGAAGACTTTGAGATAACATACCCATGGTTAACGTCACATCCCTTTTCTCGGAAGATTTTAGACAGACCCTTCCTATTATAAGTCGGGGGACAAGAGCCGATGAGATCATTAAAATATTCTAAGGCCATCTCAACCATAAGGCCTCAGATAAACTATTTCATTCATTCATTCATTCATTCATTCATTCATTCAGATATAAGCTGGGATTGACAACCAATATGAAAGCGCAGCTTGGCGGTCATTGACATGCCCAAGAACTTTCAGTATATTATAAAAAATTTAGAGAAAATCTCCTCCCTGTAGATCATGGTCATGTAAGTCTTCCACGAATACTGAGAAAAGTCGATGCTTCAGATGAGGAACTTATACACTTAATATTCGATGACCTCAAGTCTTCCTCAAGTGTATTTCAAGTTAGGAAAATTCTTGGTTACGTGAACGCCCCATACTAACACCCAAAAATTACCAACCAAATGCAAGAAATGAAAAAAAATAAAAAATAGCGGAAATTGTTGCGGATGAAGTAGTTTACACTTGTGGTAAATTTAAAGTAGAAAAATATTGGAAAAAACTTAATCGGCCACAAGTGAATTCTCAGACGGGAATCGAACCCGCGACCTTTGGAAATCCGGTCCAATGCTCTAACCGCTGAGCTACCGAGACTTGTGGCTGAATTCACTTGTAGCCGAGTAAATATTTTTCTATAAAAAAATTACCATAAGTATAAAAATAGCATTGAAAAATGCAAAAATTACAAAATCATAGTTTACACTTGCTTTAACAATGTAATTGATCAGGACGACGCCAAAAATTACCCAATTTAATTTTTGAATTCACTTCCAGCGAGTGGTTTCCCTTCTCACAATATCAATCTTATAGTCAGTGTTCCGATAATGCTTTTGCGAAATTTTACTAAGTCAAAATATGCCACGGGACGACTAAGTAAATGCTTTCCAAAGAAATATTATCGAAGCAGAGATCCTGACTGCCGGTGAAACTGAGTTTATACCGCGTTTCAGTTCAGTTACCGCGGGTCAGTAGAGCTGCGGGTCTATTCAAATTGACTCAAAACGGAAAAACCACCAATGTAGTTCATAAAGAAATACTCTAAGCACCTTACAGCTACATTACTAAAACAAATTTCCTTTGACATACGGCATTTAATAATCATTTTCTGTTGTACTATCCGACCAGAACAATTAGGCGCATGACAGCTGAGAAAAAATTACAAAAACTAAGTAAAAAGCCAATATTTTAAGAAGCGGTAAACAATCACTTAATCACTGTAGCTCTATTATAATCAGATAATATGAGAATTGCGGTGATAAAAGTGGTCTGCAGGTGAAAAAAGTGCAAAACCGCATTCCTGACATGCGCCTAATTGTCTCGGTCGGATAGTAAGTACCACGATTTAATGGTCGATCTAAAAAATGTAAGTCCTACATAAGAGTCCACGCGTCCACAAGAAGTCGCGGGCACCAGCTAGTATCGAATAAGTACTTATTTTGCACATGGAAATTAAGTAAAAACATCATCAGATGAACTGCAACTTAGAATTTAATTTATTTATTTATTTATTGGGCAGTCAACAAAAACGTGTACTAACAATATGTAATAAATTAAATGTAGAATCTTAGTCTAAGTACAGTTTCTAATTATAGACAGCCACGGCATGCAATTACGAACTTCAAAAAATAAAAATAAAAAAGACGATGTTTTTACATTGTCTTTACAAAATCCAATACATGTTGCGGAAGGTTAAAATCAGGTTGTTACAAAATCATCTAATTTAATTTAATTTAATTTAATTTAGAATAGAATAGATTAGAAATCATTTATTAACAACTCACAGAAAAACCATAGATTTAGATTTTTTTCGCTCCGTAATGCAAAAGGTACAAAAGTTGCTAAACGTGGCGCAATATGCCCCCTGATAACATATAACGCATAAGTGTCATACATACCTACCTATCCGACAACATAAGTACCTAAGCTATTTCAGAAGTTTTAAGAGCAGTTAATGTAGGTACATATTTGTTCCGTCGTCTCAGCCACATAACACCCACTGCTGGGTATAGGCTCCCTAATCGCCACGCTTGGCAGGAGGGTTGGCGATCGCAGTATGGCCAAGTTTGTAGGAGACGCTGCTGCCCGTCTCCTGAAGGCCGAGTCCCTTAGTCGCCTTTTACGACACCCACGGAATGAGAGGGGTAGTGCTATTCTAAGCCGACACTACGTAGCTACCCACTTGTTTACATAATATTAATTATATTTGCCTTAATTGATGTTAGTTTAACCGGTTATGGTAATTTCCTTAACTTGTATGGAAATCCAATCTTATCTTTGGGTAATCAACAAAGGGTAACGAAATCCATACATAACAACATTACGAATTATATTATGTCTTGGTACCTAGACTAGACTAAATAACCTCAAAGAATTAATTACCTGGCTCAAAGCTAACAATCTCACAATTAATTTAAACAAAACAAAATGCATTAAATTTAAAACACGTAACTCTGTACATCGGAAATTAGATATTAAATATGAACATGACAAAATTGAAGATGTATCAGAAATAAAATTCTTGGGTATTACAATTGACGAATCTTGCAATTGGAAACCTCATATCAATGCAATGGTTAGTAAATTGGATCGTTTTGTGTACGTCCTTAACAGAATAAAACACGTAGCATCAAAAGAAGCAGCAGTTATGGCATACCATGGCTATGTGTCTTCGGTACTACGATATGGTTTAATATTATGGGGCAACTCAGTTGAAATATCACGGGCTTTCAAACTACAAAAGAAATGTGTTAGAGCAATTTGTGGTGCGGGTTATTTGGACAGTTGTAAACCGTTATTTAAACACTTGAATATTTTGTCCTTGCCATGCCTTTACATATACGAGGTTTGTACCTTTGTTAAGAAGTACCCTCTATTATTCAAAACAAATAATTATTACAATTACAGAGGTAGAAAGGGAAATAATTTGTTGATTCCTCAGACAAGGCTAAAATTGCATTCGAATAATTCATACTGTATGGCAATACGTCTTTATAATAAGTTACCAAATGAAATGAAGGAACTGCCACTAACTAAGTTTCAAGGTGCGCTATCAAAAGTTTTGAAAGAAAAGAATTATTATACCATTAATGAATATTTAAATGACAAAACATTAAAATGAAATTAATTTATTACCGATTCGACATTTATTTATTATTTAAATTTTACTTGTATAATTTGAGCTGTTTAGAGATTTTTGACCATTGAATGTTTTTGATAATTTTCTTTATATTTGATATGACATTGTAATTTTATTTTGATTTATATAGTTTAATGCAATAATTTTGACTTAATTCTATTTTGGTCAGATCTAATAATTTTTCAATGAACAATGGACAATTTTATTGTATTTGCACATCGAATCATTCGGTAGAATATGCGGAAACTATGCACTTAAAATCTATACTGTACCATATTCTAGCAAATAAATGATTTATGATTTATGATTATGATAGGAAATGCTCGCTTCTTAGTCTATGTGGGCAGACATTAACAATCATTAAAACATTTAAGGGCCGGTTTCACCACCGACTGATAAGTACTAGATAATAGGCTGTACAGTACTTATAAGTCCGTGGTGAAACCGGCCCTTTTTATCTCAAAATATTTTTATTTATCTGGGCAGTAAGTTAAATAATAAATATACAGGGTGGCCCAATTCAAGTGTGAGCATTTCAGTGGCGATACCTCTAAGTTGGCGAGGTTGGCGCCGCCAAACCAAACATGAACAAATAATTAATAAGTAACTTTATCTGTAGTAAATAATTTTAACAGTAACAGGCTAAACAAACAAGTATAGCATAGTGGTTATAGTACTATTAATCATCATTTCGAATGGCGAAACCTTAATTTTCAAGTTCAGCAGCCATTCTTCGGCTGCGGGCGTCAGGTGGTGAAGTTCTCTCAGGCCACCAGGGAAACAGTATAGTGGGCAGTCTTCTGCAACGTGGTGCAGGGTTTGGTCAGGGGCTCCGCATTCACACGCTGGCGAGTCCTTAAGTCCCCATTTGTAGAGGTGGTGGTTCGAACGCCCATGTCCAGTTCTGAACCGATTTAGTTTCACCCAAGTTGCGCGTTGGCTATAGCTTCCTGCGGGTTTTTCTGTTGGGTCAGGAACGAGGAACTTGTTCGAATGGTCATAGTGGTCCCAGGATGAAAACCACGCTTCCTTCAGGCTGAAAGGTGCGTAAACTCGTTCGTCGGCCCAGATAGGAGATCTGGACTGAAGCCGTTGGATTGGGAGATGTTCTAATGTCTCCCGGATTGGTATGTTTGGCCTCTGACTCTTTCCCCTCTCAGCAACAGCTGCGTTGAGCCTACGTAGTTAATAATATAAGCAGTCATTATTATTTTAATTTACCGCGCGCCACCCGGCCCCGCATTTATTTGAAATTCCGGCGAGGCGGGCATGCGTAATCTCGTCGCGACCTCGCAACTACGTTTGGCGATATTATCGGTGCCACTGCCAACAAACTTCATTCTAGCGCCCGCCCCGCACGCCCTCACCCCGCGCTTGTCACCCACCTCCCTAGTCGCCAATAAGAATTTTGATCTCGTGAAAATATTGACTTTCGTTTTTACTTTCGGCTTTCAATGATGAGTTTTTATGATGACTAAAAGAGTTAGTAATGTAAGTGTAACGAAATCTATTAAAGATCTTTTAGAAAAATCTTGAGATCGTTTACCGAAAATCAATTGGTAGTGGAAAATAGATGTCTGTGCCTCAAATTATGAATTAAAATGATTTTCATGATCAAGTTATTGAAAAATATCTTTTATCCGTCAAATAGAGTTTATAATGAAAGTACATATCAGAAAAGTCCCTAACTTGAGTCTGGAGTCAACGCAAGGCTACACACCAGGAATCACCACTGGACCATTTGTTTAGTTATTAATTGAAAATCACCCGAATGTGTGAATTACAAACTCAAGAAAAGTCAGCGCTGCCCTGCCATTGTCATCTCACTGTTCTATTTCAATTAAAATTTTAATTAATCACAACTGCAAAGTTAAGTTCATTTCTGAGCAGGTAATGGCATCCCCGACGGATTTTTCTTGACTCACACAGTCGGGGGATTTTCGTAAAAAATATTTTGTTCTTTTTGTTTTTGCATATGGCGTGGATTTTTTTTTAATATTTTTGGAGAACTCGTAGTAGACTACTGCAGCGCCCTCTGGTGGTTCACAGCTATAAAACATGCTTAGAAACCTGCTCTGAAATGTGACCTATTTAATGCAAAACAAACTGCATCGCAATCGGTTGAAGTTTCTAAGAAGCCCTCAAGCGTTGAGCATCCTGGCTGCTGCAGTGCCAACTGGTGATCTACAGCTGTCCTGCAAGATCTCCTTTTAACACCTAGTCAGAAAAAATATATCGATACCTTGCGGCTCAACCACCGATACCGGGCGTAACCACCATTTTAGCCAAAATGAATTTTAATAGTCATCTATCGAACTGTATTTTTAAAGTCCTCAAATTCTGAAATCAATGGTGAATACGACCCCAAATTTCAAGGCTGGTAATGCTGTTTTTTTTTGTATTTTTGGACGTAAAAGCAATAATTATTAGGCATTATCAAAGTACTGGACGTAAACGACAATATCAAATGAAATTGTAAGGCGTATATCCGTACCCTACCCCCCGTGACCAATGGCGGCCTGGAGGGCAAGTACTAGGAGTTTTAGTTGGTAGTACCCTAGGGAGTGCGTGGCCTATATGTTTGTATATCCGTATGACATAATTAATTTGTCTTATTATTTATTACCTTCTTCAGAGCCAACAATCAAGATTGTTTTGCAATATGAAAAGGTTTAGTAGCCTTTTACTCTTATCTTCCTTTTAGTAACTATAAAATACTAAATTCATTTTGTCATTACAAAAGTAAAAAAAAAAACTTCCCTAGTTTATATATCAGAATAAAATGCAAGCCTCTGATGGACTAAGGGTTGCCAAATTTTAATTGACCTATTCTACTAAAAACAGTTCTAAGTATTGTAATATAAACACAAAAAATTGAATAACTAATAACAGGACGATAAAAACTACAGTTTAAATTTTTAAAGTTGGTGGTTACACTCTGCGTTACTAACGCAGCACTCATGTAATGAGGCATAAAAGACAGCGTTACTAACGCAGCAGTCATTTTATGGGGCATAAAAGACATACATGTTTGATTTTGTGGGGCGTATTCACCAGCTAACTTTTTAATTACCAATATTTCTTAAAATGTTATGTTTTAACATTATGCATCTCAAAATTAACGACTGTAAGAATCATATTTATAGGATCAATAACAACAAAGTTGTGATAAATACAAAAAAAAAAATTTAGTTTTTTGGCTCTCCTGAAAAGTCGTGTTTTGGTGGTTACGCCCTTTGAGCCGCAAGGTATCGATAATTATGTTAAATGCAAATAGGTTCATTGAAATCTGTTTAGTAGTTTTGAAGTATAGACTTGGATGCTTGCTGCAGCGCCCCCTAGTGGTCTACCACCATAATTAAAGCATGTCTAAAAACCTGCTCTGCAATAAGATCTTTCGAATTAAAAAAAACGCACCTAAATCGATCCGGTAGTTTCCTAGAAAAATAGTAACAGACATACTTACAAACACACAAACAAGCAAACAAACAACCGCCTGTATTCCGTTCCGTCCGTCGTGGGTAAAAATAGGTACATTTATTTGCTAATTAGTAATTTAACTTTGACTTTGGAAATTTTGTTGGATCACTTCTTATATTCTGCTTTGTTCATGTTCTGATTTATTAAGAATAAGTCACGTTCTCTTTTTGTCATATTCTGCTTAGGTCATATTCTGTTTTCATTATATTCTACTTCCAGTTAAAGTAAAATAAAAGTCCTTAAAGTGTTAAAAATGGAACAATGTAATTCTCAAATCACAAGCACAGTGTAAGTAAGCAGCTACAGTGGGACAACGCCCTTGAAACCTCGCGGTCATGCCGCTTTTGACAAGACTTTCATAGTATTTGACAGGACAATATGTTATTACATAATGTCCTGTCAAAGACTATGAACGTATACGTATAGGTGTACGCTCACTCGTTACAATTGTACCGAGTGAGCGTACAAGCGTTTGTATGGCAGCTCGGACTCGCTACCACCCCTCTCGCCCCGCGAACCCCGCACGTTTGCTCTGGTGTGTCCGTCAGACGACTGTTTGCATAGATACACTGTATCATAAAATGATGCCGTAAACTGATTTCCGGGATAAGAAGTCAAGTCACCAATTAGAAGAAAGAAAGAAAGAAAATTTAATTTATTTGAAACAAATCACACAAAAACAAAGACATACTTACTTAAAAATAAAAACAATGGAATTTGTCACAAGACTCAACATAATGCGTGGTCTAGGACCAGCGCTAATCTTTCGTCGTGACCGGTTTGACAATCCAATACGAAAACAAAAAAAACACAAACTGAAAAACAAATAAAATCAAAAATTATTAACCTAAAGAATATATACAAACAATTTTTTTCCGGCTGAATGGTCCAAATTCTTTAACATTCCAATAACACAGGACAATACAGAACAGATCAAAGTATTAAAAAAAAACTTTGTCAAAGTCCACGTGAGTGACAGCAAATACAAGACACTGAGGTGTGGAGTTTCACCCGAGTTCTTTTCGTAACAACACGTGTTGTGAGACTCCATTTTTAACTCAATCTACCGTACAATTTCTATTTTTATATTAAAAATATTCACTCGACATTGGCTAAATGCGTAATAATTTATCGCAAAAAAGCCATTAATTAAGGAAAAAAAAAGACACTGAGGTGACAGACCGAAGTGACATTGACTTTTATACTTAGTGCTACAAATGCTACACCCAAAAACAAAAAGACAAACTATGTTTCATTGCTCTGCTCTCAGTACAAAGTAAAACATAAGTATAGTACACAAGCTAATAACAATACACGAAGTGAAGTGAAAAACCGCATATCTAATAATTTGTATACATAAAACAACAATTAATAAAGAGGTTATAGGTACAACACACTGTAACTACTATAATACATAATTATGCTATATTAGGAGCCAGATACAAGCCAAGATACAAAAAGACCTTTTAGCTGCACAATCATTAAAAGGACAGCTCTCAACGAGAACAAAACGACACTTAAACGTATGGGACAGAAAACAAGGTAAGGTAACAATGACAATGTTTGGTTACAGAACACTTATGTCCTGTTTTAAAGTTTCCTGCATTCTTTGAGAATTAATGAGGAATGACTTGAGTTTGCAACCTGTGAACACTTTACAGGCCCTTAATTGGTGGAGGGATGTTATTCCAACACTTGCAGCCATTGACTTATATATTACTAGCATAGCATATTTTTATTCTTTCGAATTTCGTCTCAGCCACATGACACCCACTTCTGGGTTAGGCCTCCCCCAATCTCCACGACTTCAGATTTCAGAACCTTTCGGCCCCAATGGTCATCGGTTATTCTTACTATGTGTCCCGCCCACTGCCACTTTAGCTGAGCAATCCTTCGAGCGATGTCGGTTACTTTAGTTCTCCTACGGATCTCCACATTTCTGATTCGATCACGTAGGGAAACGCCGAGCATAGCTCTCCATTGCACGCTGGGTGACCTTGACCCTTCTTATCAGACTCATAGTTAGCGACTACGTTTCACTGTCATAAGTCATCACTGGCAATACACACTGGTCATAGACTTTCGTCTTGAGACACTGAGGTAAGTTAGACACGAAGATTTTACCAAGTCGAATTTAGAAATCGTTATTCTTCTTCTTCTTCTTCTTCTTTATTCTTCTTTATTCATAAAAATCTTAAACGGACTCTTCGAAATCTTAGACGGTTTCTGAATTGAGAATTTGAGAGAGAAGTTTTGAACTCAAACCTCACACATGTATATATAAGATATGGAAAGAAAGAAGGAAAACATTCATTGACCTCACAGTCAAACACAACACAATATAAAACATAAGCATTAGGATAAACAAAGAAATAGACAAAAGGTACGAGTACAACACAATATAATTATTATGAAGTAATGCGAGGCCAATGGGTAGCTGTCTCAGCTATGCTTTTGCAGTACTACAGAAGCGCTGATTTTCAGACAGCTCCCTGGGTGGTTCAAGACTAAGACCCATATTCTAAGTCGTTCCTCCAAAACTTACTCGTCCTCGACTTAACGAAACCTCATTGAAAACCTCTTCGAAATCGGTATTCTAAGTCATAACTCCGTAAGGACCTGGAGGAGCCAAAGAGTACGTAGCCACTCCGTGTTAGGCCTAGCGCACACTACCATTTTTACCCACGACGAGGTTGAGTGGAGTGTAAAAAGTTTTGGAAGAACGACATAGAATATGGGGGTAAGAGTAAAAATATAATAACTTAATAAATAAAGTATGTATATCATAACTTATAATAGTATTAGGATAAATACCTATTTAAAAATAAAAAATATACAAACATTTTCCTTTTTTTGTTATGATCGACGGGGAGACTCTTAGCCTTCATCATACCTGATGTTAAGTATTGATAAGGCTGAAGATGGAAGCGAGGCTCTCCCGGAATCCTCAATCACTGAGGAACTCTCTATCTTATCTCTAACTGCCGGAACACAACAATGCTGAAAACATTATTGTTATGGCGTCAGACTTAGATAAGATGGTGGTTGCTAGCCAGGCGGACTAACAACAAGTCCTACCACCAACCAAACCGAATACAATATGTACCCCCGTTGGGAATCGAACCCGGGACCCCTGGGTCTGATACCAGTGGTTGTACCACTAGACCACAGAGGCGGCTTTGAGTTGAGTTTAAGACGTTCTCAACTTAAAATTCTCTACTATTCAGAAACCGAACAATTGTGTTTCCGACTCTTTCTCTGAAATAAGGAATTAAATTTGAATGAAAAAGATAATACAACACGCCTAAACAATTGCCTAGAGCCTAATTTTTTTTTTATAATATGGGTTAGTTCACAAAGGCTAGATTTTGAGTTTTCGTTTTAATCTTCATCGCTGATGTGGTAGTAGTGAACACTTTATGGTTATTCTTCTTCTTAGTAACATCTTTTCTTTTTCTGCAACTAGCGGCTATTGTAAACAATACGTCGATAAGAAACCATAGAAGTTCAACGACGCTAATGATGGATCCTCCGACGCACAGTCCGAAAATACCACCAAGATTTGCTGAAAATAAAATCATCATTTTAATTAAATATGTGAAAATCACGTGATCATATTCATATAATTTATTGCTTGTCACATACACTCAACTTCAAAAAAACCGTACCTTTTTCATATTTTCTTAAGCATTATCAACACTTTACAAATGCGTGTACGGCTTTTACCCCCACTAAAATTAGCCTCGTTTGAAAGCCCAATAAATGAACTTAATAAACAAGGTTTCATTGCATTATAAAAGCAAATTAAAAAAAATGCAATTTTGTTCCTCTATAAGGGCCGCTGGTTGAGCAATTGCGCTACAATTTGTGGGTTTTAATGGGTCAATGCAGGTTCAAAAGGCAGTGATCCGTAATCTAACCCTTAAAAAAACGTGATTTCTAAGCTTTTTGTACAAAAAGCATTATTAAGGAGTGGTATTGTTTTGTAAACTTTACCTTTTTTTTTTGTTCTATTCCAATAAAAATTAAAAAGTTTAATTATTTTGGGTACTTCTTTTCGTTACCTTTCAAATAATATCCAACACTTCCCTCATAAATTGATTCCAAATAAGGTTAAACTAAGTTTTAAAGTCAGATTTTTTAAAGGTGCGATTTTTCTGACGGTGCAATTTTGTTGCAATTTTGTTCCTCTATAAGGGCCGCTGGTTGAGCAATTGCGCTACAATTTGTGGGTTTTAATGGGTCAATGCAGGTTCAAAAGGCAGTGATCCGTAATCTAACCCTTAAAAAAACGTGATTTCTAAGCAGTTTTTGTACAAAAAGCATTATTAAGGAGTGGTATTGTTTTGTAAACTTTACCTTTTTTTTTGTTCTATTCCAATAAAAATTAAAAAGTTTAATTATTTTGGGTACTTCTTTTCGTTACCTTTCAAATGATATCCAACACTTCCCTCATAAATTGATTCCAAATAAGGTTAAACTAAGTTTTAAAGTCAGATTTTTTAAAGGTGCGATTTTTCTGACGGTGCGTGTAGTTAAAAAGTTGTGCATAAATTTACAGTGCATTATAAGAGAGCTTTATTTAAAAAAAAATGTGGAAAGTTATTTTTATACGTGTGGTATAGATCATATATCTTTCAAATATATAATGTTCTTATTTATTCCATTATATATTTAATTTCATTCCATAACAACCCATTCCATTCAAGTTCATTAAAATTTGATGTAGGTACTACGATATGTCTATTTTAAAGTCAAACACGTCGGTACTTGAATGTTATCAGAATTACTTCTTTGATTCAAATTTAATTACATTAATTAAAAGTTGTCAACTCTTGAAAATAATTAAGATTGAAGATGTCTTGCTCCACAGATTTCATCTAACTATGTAATACTAAGAAACTTTTAAGGATTCATTTGATGTTTGATCAAATGGCTTTTGCCCCGACTTTGTCCGCGTAGACATTCGGAAAATCAGAGTACAAATCCGTTCAGCAGTTTTTGTGTGCTTGAGTAAGAAACATCCAAGCTTTCTACTTTCCCACAAATTGTTTAAAAAAATATTTATATAAGAGAGTGCGCATGAGCAACTTTTGTCTCCGCAACTATTTTGCCTCTGGCATCAAGTCTAAGGGGTTGTATGAAAGTACGCGCATGTAGCGACGCGACTTTTATCTCCGTATGTTTGGAGGCAACGACGACGACGCAACACTTGCGACGACTTCCAGTATTCAGAGCATCGGTACGTCTGAGATGCGGGAGGGATTTTGGCGCTCTCGGATCACTGCAGGGAAACTTTCCAAATACATGTAGGTATTCGTTATCTAAAAATATAAGACAAGTAAGAATGTTCCTAACGCTCGATATTTTGTTTTGTTTTTCTAAATAATTTTATTGTGTTTTATTACTTGTTGATTTGACTAACGTAAAAAATTATATAGGTAATTATATTGTGTCAATTTTTTGTGACATTATCTTTTAGGCACACAGATTTTATTTTAGCCTTAGTTAAAACAAAGTAGTAAAAGTCCCAGGTGGGGAACTAATAAGAAATAAAAGATATTTGGTTTGCATAATTAAACTTACTACAATAATGTAATTATATATTTATTTACATTACGAATGCATCTGCTGGGGAGGTTTCCCTGCAGTAATCTGAGATCGGGGAGCATAGCGCCAAAATCCCTACCGCGTTTCAGATCGTACCTAAGTAGTTTAATTCTATTTATAGTTCTGAATAGAGGGAGCGTTTACAATTTAATGAGTTGTAAACTAGACCGGAATCCCTTCCGCATCACAGACATACCAATGCTCTGAATACTGGATGGGTCTCCATAAACGATTCTAAATTAATGGTAGTAAACCCTCCCGCATCTCAGACTCTAAATACTGGAAGGGTTTCCATAGACTCCAAAAGGCTTATTTTTTGCTTTTTAATTTTTTTGAAGTGGGTTTTCATTCTTTTTTATAAAAGATTTTCTATGTAATTTTCCGCTTTCAGCTACTTTTGTTTTTCCAATGACCATTTGTGGTATTCATAATCAGTTCCACTTCACCAAATTATGCTTTCCGGAAGCATATGCATGAGTTACTATAGAAAACACCAAAATCGCTATAGGAGTGCCTATAATATTTGAAGAGTTCCCTAGTTTTCTCCAGGATCCCATCATCAGATCCTGACATGATGACCACATGGGAAGTATACCCTTTCGAACAAAAAGAGAATTACTCAAAAAGGTCTAACCGTCATCGAATAATCGAGTAACATACATAAGAAAGATTCCGTCGAATTGAGAACCTCCTCCTTTTTTTGAAGTCGGTTAAAAAGTTGTGTTGCTGTCGCTCTCATGTGCGCTACTTTGAAATCTCAGCAAGAAGATGGCGTCAGAGAAGTTGCGGAGACAAAAGTTGTTCGTATGCGCAGTGCCTAAGAATATTCTCTCACCCAACATTTGGTCCCAAGAGTAAAGGACTTGCTTTTTATACTTCAGGCACGTTTCTTCGGTGTAGTGTACTGCGAATCTACTGTAAGACTCATTTTTGATGCTGAAACATGAAATGGAGACTATAAAGAAACTTAATTTTAATTAATCTGTTAACCAGAATTTTGATTTCGTAGTTCAATGAAACTAAGAACCTTTTTTATTTTTATGGGTAAGGTTTTATTGCTCAGAGTTATTTTTGAAGTTATCCTTGAAAAGAAAGCGTTTAAGTAACTTCACAGTTACCTTAAAGTGTATATTTATGTAGAATTTGATACGTTTCCGGTATCATTTACGCCAAAAAGTTGAACCTACTCAAGTTTTTCTAGGCGTTTTTGGTGATCTTCTGTTTTTTTTTTACAATAATCTGTGAGTTACGCAGTTTAATATTTGTAGCAACTTGAAAAACTCTTTGGCTTGACATATCGTGTTTTTTTTTGTGTTCACAACTTTTTAAGAATACTAGCGACCGAGCGCGTGGTTCCCGTTCCCGTGGGAATATCGGAATAAAAAGTATCCTATGTTCATAACCAGGCTATCTACTATCTGTATACCAAATTTTATCAGAATCCGTTCAGTTGTTTCGGAGCCAATTCAGTGCAAAAAAAACAAACAAACAAACAATCAAATCTTTCCTTTTTATAATATTAATATATATAAAAAAAATATCCTTCCTACCCACACCATCTTTTGATCCTAAACTGATCACTGATAAGGTATCCATTAAAAATAACTTTTAATATATTAATGAAATAAAAAATATTATGAATAGCTATTATTTTATAATAGACTAGCTGACCCGGAGCAACTTCGTTCGCGTGGCCCTACCCCCTACCCTACCACTACTCTATCCCTACCCTCCCCTACTTCCCCAATTTTCTCACATTCTTAACCTTCCCTGGACCTTCCACGAACATTTCAAGACCGAAATTAGCCAAATCGGTTCAGCTGTTCTCGAGTTTTAGCGACCTTAACGAACAGCGATTCATTTTTATATATATAGATTTGTCAGCGCTTAACAGCTATATCGCTCGATGGTAAGCGATGATGCGATCAGAATGCTTTGTGCGAGTTTCTTAAACATTTGCGAATGACATCGTCACCCCGTCAAGCGAGTCAACCCGAAACGTGGCGTAAAGCGTATAAGAGCGAGTGTGAGTTTCAAAGACATCTTCTTCTTCTTCTTTCTTAATTAATGGCGTGCTCATGATAAAATTTGCGAATTTTGCCAATGTTAAGTAAATATATTTTGTAATTATGTAGAAATTGTACGGTAGATTGAGTTAAAAATGGAGTCTCACAACACGTGTTATTGCGAAAAGAACTCGGGTGAAACTCCTTCAAAGACATCTTAATTTGCATCCCCGTTTACCCACGTAAACAACATTCTTATGTTGGCTGTAAATTCTCACCTTGAGGTACCCTGACTAATTTAAGAGATATCTTTTTATTAGGCGTATAAACTAAAGAAGCTGCTTTTTAATTTGGTACGGTTAATGATGTATAATCTATGGTTTAGCTTTGTTTACTTTTTCAATCAGTGACATTTGACATAACCTCCTAAAAAGTTTTAAAGAAAGATGTTTTGTTTTGATTCTTGACGTGTGAAGTGTAGTGTGGTGAAAAGTTTGTGGGAAGTAACAGAAATTAATCAAATTAGTATAGTATTGTTACTTTGTATTAGGAAGGCAGATAAGGTACACGACACTCATCCCCTTTTAATTTGGAATGTTGAAAGTTTTGTTTACGATATTGTTAGGAAACGAAGACGAAAATTGTACTCGAGAATCTATAAGATTTCTATAATAAGAAACCAACAGCAATTGTCCGCCGCCAAGAAAGATACCTACAAGACGCGCACATCTCATTACTGCTAAATCAATAAATTGATTGTTGAAGATCTTGCTTACGAGATTGAGGAAAACAAAAGTTGTTCCAAAATTCAGTGATTTCGTTATTACCTAATATTAGGAAAATACACAATAATAATGGAATAACCTACAATGTTAAGTACATAAACTAAGTTTGTATATAAATAAAAATATTTAATACCATTGTTTATTATATATTCTTCTTTTAGAGATTACTTTGAGAAGGTACCTACTTAAAATAACAAAGAAAATAATAATAATTAAACCTGTTTCATAAAATCACACAAGTTATTTATCCCAAAGTAAATTTCATTAACAACTTGTCTTATGGGTTCTACTACTAAATGACGGATAAACTACAATAAACAACAAATACCTTGATATGTTCATGCACACAAATTCTTTTAACAACTCCAACAACCGCCTTTGTGGTCTACTGGTAAATCTTTCAGTTAAAGAGCATCATCTATCTTATAAAGTAAATAAATGTTAAGTTTGGTGATAACTTCATTTATGACTTTTATTGTAATAGAAAAACTGTTGGTAGGTATCGGTAATTTTTTTTATCTTTACATAAGTGCCTTTTTAAATATTTTGTCTATTGCTAGGTTCAGTGGATTCTGATCTAGGATGACTACACCTGTTTATTCAGCATCAAACAGTGGAGTCTATGTCTATATCATAGGTTTTACATGACATTAGATGTTGACTAACAAGAAGTATTGTGCACAGGTTGATTGAATAAATGAGATTCAACATTTTAGGTAAGTTTTTAGCATGCGGTAGGTATTTGGCCAAAAGATATCATCATAGTGATCGTCGTAATGATTAATTTCATCTTAAATATTTTATAATTCCATAATAATACGATAATATAATAATAATAACAAGTACAAAAACCAAAACTTCGCGCGTTCGTCGCAGCAAAACTGTATCTCAAGTCACCGTTTGACTGCACTTGGGAAATGAGCTCTTGAGATCCCTCTCGACAGAGTGCTTAAGTGCCGAGATTGATTTATTAATATAGGCGTCACTCAGTTGATACGATGTACTCAAGACTGTACTGAAGTTTGGTTTATTAATTAGAACAGCATCTAAGGTTCGCTCTCAAGATTGATTTCAGAGTTGAGAGCGGTTTATAAATACGGGCCTTAGAGGTTATGTCAAATGTCACTGATAGAAAAAGTAAACAAAGCCAAACCATAGATTATAATTCCTATAACCGTACCAAATTAAAAAGCAGCTCCTTTAGTTTATTCGCTTAATAAAAAGATCGTTCTTAAATTAGTTAGGGTACCTCAAGGTTAGAACATACAGCCAACATAAGAATGTTGTATAAGTGGGTAAAAGGGGATGCAAAGTAAGAAGTCTTTGAAACTCACACTCGTTCTGTTACACTATACGCCACGTTTCGGGTTGACTCGCTTGACGGGGTGGCGATGTCATTCGCAAATGTTTAAGAAACTTGCACTAAGCAATCTGAGATGAAACTTATTACTTACTTGATTTCTTTAAAATAGTTTATATTCATATCATATTGCACGTAGTTGCAACTTTCGTAACACCGATTTTCAGCTGTGATGCTATTTATATCTGCCATGTGCCTATCTGTAACAATAATAATAGATTTATTTTTTTATTCTTTTGGGCCGGTTTCGCCCAAGAGCATGACATTCAGAGGTACAGGGAGGGAGTCTTGGACTGATTTAAGACCAGACAATTCTTATCCGACCACTCAGCTATAGCACCTAACTCCTTATTAAGGTCTTCCACTGCAGATTCAAAGTCTGAACAACGCGTTCAGGGCGATGATGGGGTTGCCGCGCTGATGCAGTGCATCTGCAATGTTCGCGGAGGCGGGGGTACCAGATTTTTATGCTGTGATGCGCTTAGGCAACGCTTCGTTATTAAGACGCGTGCGTTGCAGCTCCAATATCCTCCTGGCGACGCTGCCTGCAAGGTGAGATTCACCCATGCTGCGAATCTGGGTGGGCTATCACTCTCTCGCTAACGACGGGAATATTAATGTCTTTTGTTTTTAGATACAAGATACTAACGTTAACTTATAAGTTTCATATGTACCTACTGCCAAAAATGGAACCAGTTTTCTGAAATAAATGTTTTTTTATTATTATTATTATTATGAATACCACATTTTTCTCGATTTAATGGCATAATAAAAAAAAACGCTCAATTGGCCTTGCGACTTAGTTCCAGGAGTGGTGCGAAATGTAAACCAACTTCAAAAATCTAAAAAGCAAAAAATAAGCCTTTAGGATCCTTTTGACTGCAGTTTTAGCCTTGGACTCCAGTGAAAGTGAGCCACAGTGAAAGGCGCTTACCGCCATTGAGCTACTCATTCTGTTGATAAGCAAATAAAAAAAACACTCACTTATGATACGGTACACACACGGAAGCAGCTCCCATGAACACTGCTTATGGTCTTTTACCAGAAGATCAGCAGCTGGAACAAATTAAGCATCGACATCAGCCATTTTTAATGTACCAACTGCTGGGGCACTTGGATGGATAAGGAGAATGGCCCATGACCCACCCCGCGGGTGCAATGTGGATTGGTAGGTTATAACGACTACAAGTATAGTCAGGACCAACGGTTAACGTGCCTTCCGAAGCACGGAGGAGCTCGAAATACGAAATTTATGGTCACCCATCCCGTGACCGACCATTGTGAAAGTTCCTTAACCTCAACAACCGCAGGCCGAGCGAATGAACCACTGCGCCATGGGCTCCTCAAAAATTAAGTATATTATTATTTCGATAATCTATATCTAACTATAATTTGAACGTAGCGATTGCTGGTTCATGCGTCATGCTCGTGAACGGGTGCCGCCAGCGGAAATGGGTCTACTTCAGTCTGCTTGTCTTAACGTTGTGCTTAGAGCTTTAATATATTCATTTAAAATAAATTACCTGTATGTACGTCACAACTTGCAGTACAGTAATCTTGTTATGCGAGAAATGTTATAAGTAATGTATGGTAAGTCCTACATTGTTAGTTAAAAATTGTTTACAGTTAGTATTTTTTTGTGATGAATCTTACCCATATAAAATAACTAATATAATAATATAATAAATGTCACTTTTCAATTTGACGCCTCTGTATGAAATAAATCAGGGAAAAAAAATAGCCCTTGACGAGTTTCTTGCGGTTCTTCTCGTTACGCGGTCTCCCGCCGTAGGGTTTGTGAACCTATGGCGTAGCTTCTTTGACGTTCATAAGTGCTTGTAACAGCCTAGATTGAATAAATGATATTGAATTTGAATACCTACTACCTAGATATTTAAATATTTTCCAAAACAATGACAAAACTGCACTATTTCCTTCTGCGTGTTATATTTTTGCTGAATAGATACAATTTTTTGTTTCATAGTTAAAATAAAATTTTCATAATTTCATCATTATCATCCATCTTAGGTATCCATTTCTATTATATTAGTATACACATCGAAAAGTGTCAAGCGTTCAAGGTCATCCAACTAACATTACCAAATGTAGTATTTTAGACTGGCTTTTTACTTTAATTGCCGTAACTTAATAACTGTAATTTGCCGTGTGGTGACGGCTAAGAATACAAGTATCACCACTCCCTTACATGCCTGGGATGTCGCAAGAGTCGACTAAGAGGCTCGACGCATTGAACATCTGTGCGACAGAAGGAAAACTTGAAACAAACCCTCTACCAACCCGTCTGGCCAGCGTGGTAGCAGTAGGCTAATAGCCTCCTATGAACGCCACAATAGGCGTGAGCTAGGAGAGGCCTATGTCCAGTGGACGTCCACAGGCTGATGATGGATGATGATGGATTTTACTTTAATTCCTTCTTTATGTATACAGGGATGTTTACAAAAAACAATCATTAACGATCCAAAAAGAAGTTATCGTCTATAGATGCGATACCTGACACGTACTTGATCCTTAGATACTTTGATGTGTGTATCTAAGTAAAACATATCATATTTCTACCAAGGTTTGATCAATAATTTCTTCAGTCGTAAGCTATCATTAAGAATTGTCGCCGTAGCTATTTTCTGAGAAAAGTATATTAAGATGCCAATTAACGGTATCAAACGCGCTATATGTCACGAACTAAGTTGTAATTTGTCTGGCCGTATTTTTAGGTTTTTAAGGGTTTTTTGATTTTACCGACGTTTCGGCACCTTCTCAGCTGCCGTGGTCACGGGATAATAATAATAATATAATAAAATCTTTATTGACAACAACATTAACATCAAAATACAAAATGGTATAAACAGTTCGTATGGTACCTTACTGGATGTTAACATTTTATCGTGTAACGCATCTTAGCTCGATTTCACAAGATTTCTACACTAGGCTGAGCCTGTATTGTAGATAATCATTACACTTCGGTTTCAAAAAGTATGAATATAATATACGCGATGCTAATTGCGACGGCAATGTAATATGTAGACTTAACAAGACATGTATAAACTAAAAATTTAATGGGATTTAAAATTTAAAGGTGAATTTACAATTTGCTTAACGACATAGAATAGAATAAAAATAAAAAATATGGACGACTTTTGTGTGTGAGTTGTTTGTACGTGTTTGTAATAGAGTGTGAGTGAGTATGTGTGAGAGTGAGAGAGAGTGTGGTTGTATTGAGTTGTGGGATTGTGTTTTATGTGTAAGTGCTAAGTGTTTTATTAATTGCATATTTTTATTGCATTATTACCTCGTAACTCTTAATAAATTTCCAAATCCTCGTAAGCAAGTGAACCAATCCACTTTGTTATTTTCTTTTTAGCTTCTGATGATGAACAGTTCTTTAGATTGCAGTGTGACTGGATCTTGATATAAATGTAACGTTGGAGAAAGTTACTGTACTTCCCAGAGTAAGCAAATTTGATTGAAGGTACGGTACACTTTGAAAATGCGCTTTTGCACCATTTTTTTATAGTCGGCAGATTTAAGTATTGAAATAAGGGTACGCACTACTGCCTTTTGAATGAAAAGACCACGAACTGAGAGAATATCACTTTCCTTGTAAAGATCAAAAGTAGGGTATCTAACAGGTTTCCTGAACATCACTTTAAGTACCGACCGTTGAGCTCTTTGCAGGGTGATCATATTGCTAGTGGTTGCACCACCCCAAGTTGCAATACTATAGGAAATTACAGACTGACAAATGGCGGTATAGACTAGTTTTAATAAGTTAGCATCCGCTACCCTACGCAGGGCTCGAAAAATGTAGATAAGCTTCCTAACCCGTGCTGATGTTGCATCAATATGTACTTTAAAGGAAAGTTTCTCATCCACACACAAACCAAGATATTTTGTAGTGAAAACAAAGGAACTTAGTTTTCTGAACATTAATTGTCAGTAGAGGAATTTATTACCTGAGCCCAAGTGTTCTCATGAAAAATAATCGATGTGTCATCAGCATAGCAAATAACTTCAGCGTTTTCCATAATGGTGGTAGTAATGTCATTGATGTAGAGTATGAAGAGAGTAGGGCCCAGGATACTGCACTGTGGCACTCCATATTCAACTGGTTTCGAAGTGCTCTTGTGCTCGTCAATTTTGACGCACTGCGACACTGGGATGACTGGCTACTTATAAGTCTACCCTCGAAAAGTTAGTTTATTTGTTCGTTTGGGTACGGTTAGAAATTTACTATGGCAAACATTATTATTGATTTGAAATTTTGATTTAATTTTTATTTTAAATATTTGTTATTAACAAAAGAGAAAACTAATGACTCTACTGGCAGTTCACAAATTGGGAGGACCTTCGAAGAAAGAAGCTGCCAAGATAACTTCGAAAGCGGGCCGACCTCCACCTTTATAAAGAAAATTAAGATATGGTTATCTCCACCTTATACTTAGTTCGTGAAATATAGCGCGTTTGATATCCGTAAAAGTTGTTTTATTTCAATGAACAGTACGCGCCAAGACTTAAGATGTATAAATACAGTTTGTGTTTTGAGAAAGTGTACAAATGAAATGAATAAAAAAAGTCTGCATTTTTATTTCTTTTATTCTTGATTTATTTAAGCTCGTGTTTGCTTCTGTGTACAAAACGTTGTAACTTTTGAAGCAATGGATCTGTTACTCTGAAAAAAACTGAGTAATGATTGGAATTGATAAAACGTCTTTATAAAATCCAAATATATGTCAAAAACCCAACAAAAAAGATTTTTTTATTAATCGATTTTTGCAAAAAAAAAACAATGGAATTAATTTTTTTTATATTTGTTCAGTTAATAAAATGAGGAATAACTTCATTCATTTTTATTTGTGCTCGTGATAAAAAGAAGAATTAATCGACTCTGTCCACGTTAATAAAAACACACGACTTCTTAGTAAAAGCAAATTTACAATTCCTAATGATTAGTTCGTGTGTCTGAGGGAACATCAAAAAGGATTAGCTACGGATCTTCCATGAAAAATATACCTCAGTGCCTTCCTTTAAGTATGAATTTACCGTGCCAAGAGGCTGTATTAGACTAATATAAGAGAAGGTATTATTATCTTACCAGTAAAATTAAAGGGCAGACAGCGGCAGTAGTCGACAACTTTGTTTAAAATAACTGTTGACACGCAGCCACGGTAGAAATCTGCACCCACTACGCTCTTATCCTGGAAATACAATTATTTGTTCATTTTTACATAAAAAAGATATTCAAAATGTACAGAAGCAAAAAGGTTCTGTAGCTCTGGCGTAACAAGCCCCAAGGGCAACCTATTTAGCAAGTCAAAAAAATACCGCGCAGGTGTCGTCGGCCTCGACATCGACTTTATTTGACAGATGGATGTGACATATTGCTCTTAGTCTTTGGTAAGTTTTCATTTGTGTCAAAAAGAAGCAGCAATGTGTTACATCTATCTGTCAAATGAAGCCGAATTCGATGCCGACGCCTCTTGCGCGGTACGGCCCTTGGTTAAGTCAACCAGGATTAGTACACGCTAAATCACGTAGCGAAGGCTACTCGCCAAAGCAAACTGCTGAACTTCTAGAGCTGAGCAGGGCAAACAAATGTGCGATAGCCAGAGCCTTAACTGAACACTGCAAAATAAACAGGCACCAATTCCACATGAAATTGAATGAATGACGATTGCCATCACTGCGGATCGGAGAAACACCCAAACATCTCATATGTAACTGCAACCCTCTAATTCTTCTGTTAATCTGTTAATTTGTTGTTTCATACTTTTTTTAATCTATCCGCTCTTATTGCATTAGTCACAATACTTTGTACATTTTGATTACTATGTGGTAAACGTTACTAAGTGTAAATCATATTTTTTTTATAAATATTATACTTTGTTTCTGTTTGTGTACCCAAATAAAGAGAAAAAAAACACACAAACGCAGTATCAACCTGGGCCGGCATAAATTTAGCCAGAATAAAAAACTCTCAATGCCAGGAAGATTTTAGAGTTCCTGGAGGCCGCCAGGCCGATAGAGATACTAGAACTAGGGAATGCAATCTTGCAGCAAAATCTTCAGTCTGGGTATTTGCAAGATTTAATTAGTATATTAGATAAACTGGCCTATTTAGTTAATTGTAAGGTTCCAGTGATATGAATATGTTAGATGTACATTTTCACTCTCATAACGCCACAAATTTCACATTTTCCTTATAAGCCTTCCTCCCTTTAAAATCAAGTAAAAAAAGCAAAACTAAAATGTAACAACAAAATCGTGCAAGCGAAAATCATCCAAGAAATACAAACGTTAACAAAACATACAAACTTCATTAAATTGTCATGTTGACTTGACAACGTCACAGTGTATTTTTTATATTTATCGTATATTTCAAACGACTGACGGTCGATTTCAATAACCTATCCTCAGTAAGAGATAGGCTTACTAGAGCTTTGTTGCCTAGATTATTTTTGTTAATCAGCCCAAAATAACCTAAAATAACAGTGGTTGCTAAGTAACGTAACCAAGATAGGACTATCTCTTGTTTGGGATATATTATTGAAACCGGCCGTTACTCTGAACTGAGTTAACCGCTAACCTAGATTGGCACAAGTGGGCCTTTGTAGATTAATGAAAGTCAAGAATGGGGAAAACTCAATCTTAACCGCCTCTGTGGTCTAGTAATAACAACCACCGGTATCAGACCCAGAGGGATCGATTCCCATCGAGAGTACATATTGTATCCGGTTTGGTTGGTGGTAGGAGTTGTAGTAAGGTTAGCTACCACCATCACATCGAAGTCCATAACAACGATGTCACCAGCATTATCGATTCCGACACTTAGAGATAAGATAGCCAGTTCCTCAGTGTTTGAGGTTTCCCGGAGAGGCTCGCATCCATCTTCAGCCTTATCAATACTTAACATCAGGTATGATGAAAGCTAAGAGTCTCCCCGTTGTTCATAAAAAAAACCTCGACTTATACATACTGTGCTTATCAAACATTTCCTGCTGTCCACTGGCAAGGTCTCGACATGATCTGAGCTGTCGATGACCCACACGTCGACACTGACGTCATAAAACATCGAAGCTGACAAGGTTACAGGACTGTTCAACAAGGTCATGTTCTCGTTCTCGTCAAAAACATACAACTGAAAAAAAAAACTTGACTGACTATTCATTGGTATGAATACGTATTTTTTATTGGATAGTAACATCACAGAAACTGCTCCTGTGATAGTATCTATCAAATGAATATTTTAATGATATTAAAGATAAATAACACATATCTAGGATCCACCATAAAAAACATTGAAAAAAATCCCTCTTTGACTGAGTTTTTTTAGAAACCACTAGTTAATTATAGTTTAAGGGTGTGCCAACATAAAATGCTAATTAATTATATAGAAGAAAGGTAGAAAATAGAACACAAATGTCCTCTATTTCTAATTCGATTCGAAACTGCTGAGTACTGCTGTCACCTGTGGGATGGTTCTGCTAAGTATCAGCTAGAGCTTCTGGAATCGATTGAAAACCGTGCCAGGAAACTCATTGGAAACTCAACATTGGCTACGGCGGAACTTCAGAGCCTCAGTCACCGCCGCAAAGACGGGTTGGTAGAGAGTTTGTTTCAAGTTTTCCTTCTCTCGCACAGGTGTTCAATGCGTCTAGCCTGTAAGTCTGCTCTTACGACATCCCAGGCATGTAAGGGAGTGGTGACACTTGTATTCTTAGGCCGTCACACGGCAATTTTGAGGTGAGAAAACTCACACTAAGCACTGTGTTCATTGAAATAAAACAACTTTTACGGATTTTAAACGAGCTGTATTTCACGAACTAAGATCTAATTGTCCTTATCATTGTTTTGAGGTTTTTTATGGGTTTTTGGTTTTCGTTACGTTTCGGCACCTTTTCAGGTGCCGTGGTCACGGGATGACTAAAAGTCGGGAAAATCATAAACATAAAAAATACGTTCAGTTAGATCTTAGTTCGTGAAATACAGCGCGCTTAAAATCCCTATAAGTTGTTGAAGTGAAAACTTCTTTAGCGGCGTTGTGCACATGAGTTTTAAATTTTTGGGATGGGTAAAAAATGTTAAAGTCGCGTCAGAACACGTGTCCCTGATCGAAAATTCGTAAGATCATTTACCGATGACCTATTTCAAACAACATAAAGTCTCACACTTGAAAGATCTACTTATTATTAGTTATTAACAACCATTATATATCTATATAATGGTATTATAGATCTCTCATTACTACCAACTTTCATATTGATGCCAGGTCAGTTTTAATTTCAAGGGAGGAATATTCTTTTCTTTCATTATAATGCCATCCAGATATAGTTGCCACTAAGTTTTTGATACTTGATGACATTGAGTTGGTGCCTTGAGAGAGAATTAGAGTTTCATACTACGGTACCAGATGGCGTTTATATTGTAGATTCATTATTCATAAATAACTATTGTTTTTGTAATCAAATTAATTATTTCAAAGTTTTTAGTATTTGCTATTATTTTAAGCGGTTTTCACTTCTGCCGGCACTCCCGGAGTGCAACCCGTTGTTTTTTTATTTTTGAGAACGTTTTGATTGCGTTTTGTTTTCAATACTCTTCAAATTCGTACTATGACCCACAAAGCAATTATTTTTATTCCTGTCCATTGGGATATAACTATCCATATGAAATACCTACAAAAAACGTGCTTATCTTCACTCGATGATACTTTGTAATGGCGGACTTAACTAGGCAGCTACTGAACATTCGCTAGACAAATATCGATATCGAAATACTTATGAATTATTGTTTGTATAATGTAACTACCTCAGTTCCACATACTTCTAAAATCATTGTTTCTGCCAACGAACAAATTAAAATTGACAAATTTTGACACACTTCACGCTTTGAAGGCACAAAACTTCTGTCGGAAAATAAGCTTATTTTAAGAGGATCGTGGTACGAAATAATATTGGTATGATTGAAACAATACTGCGCTATGAGATGGCGGTAAGCCACTAGTTGATTATCTAACTCTGTTGCTAACAGATTTTGATTGAAATTGATTGAAAGTGCAGTTACATTGCTGCTTTGGTAAGATAGTTGTTATATTGATTTTTACTAAATGAGCAATGTACTTTCAATCAAACGTTGTTAGAAACAAGTTACATAATCAGGGGCTGATCGTATTATCCAAATTTAAATTGGAAACTTTGTAACGAAATTCCAATTTACTTTGACTTGGTCAAAGCAATGTATATTCAAACGAAAATAAATTAAAATAAAACAACTTTTACGGATATCAAACGAGCTATATTTCCACGAACTAAGTTTTAAATAAAGGCTTAAACTTTGCGGTGGCACCGAAAAGGATACCGTTTGAGGATATTATCTGCAACGTTGAGGATTGCTTAGTAAAAAACAATATGAAAAAGGAGGATAGCGAAGCTATACGTCAGGACATTTCATCCGTCTTACGGCATAGCCACCTACCGAAACCAAACCTCCCTCGTGACGAATATCTCGCATTGAAGAACCTGCGAACTAAGACATGACTATTCTCCGTGCAGATAAAGGTAACGCGACGGTTGTAATGGACACGTCAGATTACAACGAGAAAATACAACTTTTATTATCAGATGAGAAAACAGACAAACACATCAAAAGCGATCAGACCACCAAGAACATAAAAGACTAGTGACCTCATCAAGGAACATTCAGAATCGTTGAATCATTACTTAAGCCGCCAAAACTGTATGGATTGCCGAAGATACACAAACCTGATGCTCCACTGCGTCCTATAGTCAGCCAAATTGACTCACCAACTTACAAATTGGCTCGACACGTAGCGACAACCCTCTCACCACTAAGAGGTAGCACAACAGCATTTGTGAAGGATTCTTACCACTTCATCAGTGCGATACAACACCTAAATCTCGCCGATGATGAAATCATGGTCAGCTTTGATGTACAGTCTTTATTCACATGTCTACTAGTACAGGACTGCATCAATATTACTAGGAAGAGACTAGAAAACAACAATATGCCTGTGGAATATGCAGACCTACTTGAACACTGCCTAACATCAGGCTATCTCATGTGGAATGATGAATTCTATGTACAAGTTGATGAAGTAGCAATGGGTTCTCCTATATCCCCCATAATCGCCGACATATTTATGGAGGATTTCGAGGAAAAGGCGCTGGCTTCAGCACCAGTGTATCCCCGGTTCTACAAACGGTACGTAGATGACACTTTCACTCTACTACCTAGAGATAGTGTTTCTGCTTTCCTTATCCATCTTAACTCTATTCATCAAAACATCCAATTCACTATGGAGTTAGAGGCAAATAATAAACTAGCCTTCCTAGATGTACTTGTTATTAGGAATCCTGATCAAACTTTGAGCCACACAGTGCATCGGAAAGCAACACATACAGACAGATACCTAAATGGTGATTCACACCATCATCCTTCATAGTTAGCTACCGTAGGGAAATCTTTGTTTCAGAGAGCACGCGGCATCTGTGACGAGCAACACCTGACTGCGGAGCTTCGACATGTCGAGCAAGTACTGAGAAACAACAAGTTGCAAGTACCACGCAGACGTCACAGAAACCGCGCCAAACCAGTCACAGTAGAACGTCAACCTGCTATTTTACCATTTGTGAAAGGCGTCACAGACAAGATTGGGAGAATTCTAAAGCGTGCTTCTATTAATACTTACTTCAAGCCGCCCAAGAAGATCAACCAATTCCTACCACCAGTCAAGTGCAACGTACCCTTTCAAGTTGCAGGTGTCTACAAACTGGATTGTGACTGTGGGCTCTCTCACAAAGAGAAGCATAGGGACCCGCGTTAAAGAACATGTAGCTGACGTGAAAAATAGGCGCGATAACAAGTCTGCAGTGTGTGAACATGCTTTTGAGGGACCCACCCACTACATCAGGTTTGATAAGCCACAGATCCTCGCCAGGGAACAAAAATTTGTCCCCAGAATGCTGCGTGAGGCTATTGAAATCACCAAATACCCAAACTTCAATAGAGATGATGGGTGGAAGATTACACCAGCTTGGGACCCTATTATCCATAAATTAAAGTCTCAACCCAAATGTAAAAATGCACTGTAAGACCCAAAGACACGGTTAGCTCTTTTTGTAGATAAATAAATATAAAAAAGTAAAGGTGGAGACAACATATCTTAATTTCTTTATAAAGGTGGAGGTCGGCCTGCTTTCGAAGTTTCCTTGGCAGCTTCTTTCTTCGAAGGTCCTCCCAATTTGTGAACTGCCAGTAGAGTCTTTAGTTTTCTCTTTTCTTAATAATAAATAATTAAAATAACAATTAAATCAAAATATCAAATCAATAATAATTTGTGCCATAGTAAATGTCTAACCGTATCCGAACGAAAATAAATTAACATTTCGAGGGTAGACTTATAAGTAGCCAGTCATCCCGTGACCACGGCAGCTGTAAAGGTGCCGAAACGTCGGGAAAATCAAAAAACTCCTAAAAAACCTAAAAATACGGACAATTACAACTTAGTTCGTGGAAATAGCGCGTTTGATATCCGTAAACGTTGTTTTATTTCAATTAACAGTGCGCGCCAAAACATAAGATGTACGAAAATAAATTCGTTTTTGTAACTTTTTTTACCAGAAGGACGGACACAAGATACGTACTTATTTGCTTAATCCAAATATCTACTGATGTTTGCGAAAATTATCTGTCCTTAACAGATAAATAAATGAACTACTTACATACAACCCACTTGGGGTTTAGACGGGTCAAAGGCGGGTTAAGAGGCTATTTCTTTGAAGTATGAAGTAATTCAGTGGAAATGAAGGCATTAATAAATTAGGTAAAAACCAGTCCATTGTTTTGTTTCAGATATTGGCTGAATTCTAAACAATGAGGTTCTGCCAATATTTTTTCCTTATTCACAATGAAGTATGTTGAAGAAAACATAACATTTTCTTTGATGAATTCAACATTTTTGTTTTTAGGCTTTATCATGTGCAGTTTACCTGTTCATCTATCTATACTAATATTATAAAGATTTGATTGTTTGTTTGTATGCAACGAATAAACTGAAAAACTACTGAACGGATTTGGATGAAATTTGGTAAACAGATAGAAGATACCTTTTATCCTTCAATTCCTACGGGAACGGGAACCAAGCAGGTAAAACCGCGATCGGTCGCTAGTTTATTGTCAGTTACTTATTATTATTTACATCAGAATCAGAATCAAAATAATATTTATTTTAGCATCACAAGACAAAGCACTTTACATTGACTTACGAATAAAAGTCGGTGTCACCACTTACTGATAAATTCTGGACAGCTTGTTCGGCAGATGATTTGATAGTTGTTATATGAAAAATATATCAAATTATTTGCACAATAAGCTATCCAGAACTTATCAGTACCTAAGTGGTGAAACCGGCCCTAATAGTTCAAAAATTTCAAGAAACCATCAATTTTGTAAAAAAATAATATTCACACAATCCGGTTTCCTACAACTTTATATCGAATGAAAATTAAACATTTGTTTTATCTAGGGACGCGGGAGATACTCGAGCGACCGCTAGTTCATTATAAATACATACCTACTTCAGAATCAGACTCAAAATTTAATTTATTTTAGCATCACAAGACAAAGCACCTTACATTACACAATTTTAATGTTGATGTGTTGTGTATCACTGAGCATTGGTTAAAATTTTCTGACAAAGACCTAGAAGTAAGTTTATTTTTATACTGTGAAAAGAAGTATGAAATTATTTATTAGATACCAAATAAATTAATTGTTATTTATTGTTATTAATTTTAATTGTTTAACATTAAGCAAAGAAAAAAAACTCAACGGGACAAAAACGAACACATTGTGCAACGTTGCGTGATGCCAAAATTGTAAAAGACTATTAAGTATGCTGTGGTAAAATCAGCAAGCTAGACCTTTTCCCAGTCTTTACTTTTCAATCACGTCGATAGTTTTTTTTTTATATATTTACCTATGTATCTATTGAAGTGATCATAGATGAGTCACTGAGCTTGTTTGAGCTGTCATTACTAATTAATGTTAAATTATTAATTCTATGAAGTAGTCAATCTCATACGATCTCTAACTACACTCGCGTGCAAACAAATCGACTCACTGCGTAATTTTCACACAAACTACTCACTTTAGGGTGAGTATACACTTGAGCATTTACTTGTAACAGAACAACGAGCCTTTTATGATATTTATGATAGCCGTCCTAGTGTATCACCCTTTCACGAACGGAAAAATATTTTTTTTCGTAAATTTATTGTTTTCTTTTATTCTTACAGTATTGAGGGACTGTAACCACTGGTTATGTCAGTTCCATTGTAACCTTATTCATAGATCTGCAAATAGTTGTAATATGCTGCAACAGCGGCAGATACTTTTAAGACGTCCGTTGCGTCCGAGCGTCTATTATCAACTGAGCTAACCTGAGCTGAGATTGTGGAGAGACGCTCTTGCGTGATTCTGCCAAATTAAATTAAAATTAAAATTAAAATCATTTATTATCAAATACCATAGATCCAGAGTTGTTAGTAAAACAATAATGGAAAGAATACTTAAATACTATGTTAGTATAAATGATGAATCAATTTAATTAGCAATAACAAAGCCCGGACAGCGACAACATTTGGGTCTCGGCAAAAGACGAGAATGTGGAGCGCCCTTAATTGAACAAACCAACGAGCGTATTGGTGTATCATCATTCTTCGAGCGTATGCAAGAGCGCGGGCGATGCGCGGCGCGGGAGACACGGAGGAAGAAGGCCGACGAACGACGCGGTCGTTACTTGTACGAAAGAAAAATTGAACGCAAAGACACATGAAATTACATAGAAACACTAAGCAACCTTGTCACATTACAATATTGAATGACATTTGTGGACAGAGAGAGCTTTGTTTCCGTTCGTCAATGCGTTTTTAAAGTGTATGTCATGTCATTGCATGTCATTGCACATGACTGTACATAGGATAAGACACCTATAGGATAATACAAACACGACGAAGCAGATAAATTATAGCTAAATAATTTATCTGCTTCGTCGTGGTTATGTTCGAGATAACTCCGTAAAAGTTATTTCAGACTCCTGCTGACTAAACAGAACCTTTATAATGGCTGTTACTTACTTGGAAAAGCAATTCAGTATTAATGTACACAACGACCACACTACCTCAAACAAGGGTCGTAAAGCACGGCAAATATTAATTATGTAAATGTTAGCAACATGTATGTTATTATAATATTGTTGATACAAACCTAAAGCTACATACAAACTGAGGTGAATCGCGCGTGTAAGAATATTCAATTTTGAATTTAAATTTATTTGTCAATTACTGCTTATAAAGTCATTAAATTAATATTAGAATACATACTCATTAACATTCTTCTTCTCCATTCTCCTTCATTTAACCAAATTCTGTTAAAAAATGTGATTTGATTATCTGACAAAGACGACTATTCTTAAGTTAGTTATTTCCTGTTTAGCAGATAATAAATTAATAATTATTATGTAAATTTAACATTAAATTCATTATATTATTGAAGCTTATCGATATTGGTTTATCAAAATATTAAAATCGATAATTTATAATAGTAAAATACTAAAAAGATGTTTTGGCCAGACGATTGACAAATGGTCAGGTTTCCGTTTACTTCCTGTTATTTTCGTTAATCATTTTTGTTATACAAATACTGAACATGTATTGTATCTTGTTAAATTAAGTTATAAATAATGTTTATAATATTTATATTATAGTTAGTATAAATAGTTTATTTAAAGTATGTTATTTTCATAAAGTAATTAATTTGACACGTTGGCGCCACGGTAGCAAATTTATTATTTTCACGGATAAGTTGTTAAAATGGCGGGAGAATCCCCCTCCTCTTTTGGCTCCCTCTGAGCATGGAGGACACATTTTGTGAACAGTCTTGTGTGGTGAGTCGAGCAGAGCGGTCTAAAAGCTAAGTACTTTAATACTGTCTAATTCTACTTAAATATTGTTTTATTCTATCTTAATTTAATACTGTTTGAACTTGATTCACTTTTATTTAGAGGTCTAGCTAAGTGTTTCCATACTGTTTTATTCTACCCTAATTATTACTGTTTTATTCTCCCGTAATAGTCACTGTTTTATTCTTTGCTAATACTGTGTTATTCTCGATTAATTTTATTTGAGGTGATACTTGATGTTCTCCTTAAGGGTAAAGATTATGTTAATTAAATGTGTTATGTGTTTAAAGTTGTGTTTTAAATAATCATTATAATTGAAAGAACATTTTTAAATTGTCGTTTTTATTTAATAAATTCCAGTAATTGTTGAAAGATTTCTAAGGTTTTATTTCTTTATTCCTCGTATAACAATACTTTAATTTAACTACAATTGAAGCTATATAACATTTCCAGTAGAATTTTAATTACATATCCATTGATACATGTACTTATGGTCATAATTTCTAACAAGCGCGACACGCGACACGTGAATCGCCGCGATTCGCTCACGCTTACACTGACACGAGTCCGGCGCGTCAAGGAAAGGATGGAAATTTCAAAATTACCCCGGATCTCATTTTATTTTCTTTCGAAATGATGTGATTTTAATGATTTGTATGAACAGATGATAATTTTACCCTAAATCGAGTTTTGTTGTCCCAAATTATATTTTTAGTATGAATACATGATTTCTATTTTTTATTACACAATCCATCGTTTCCCCGAAATGGGGAAAAGCACACCTAATCTGGGAACCCTGCTCCCGCATACATTTCACTGCAACTGTTGGTATCGCTCATACAAGTTCGTTGGCAATAACGAACGGCGCGAGCGACACGCTCGCACGGGATCAGCCTCAGTGTGTCTGAAGATTTATAAAACAGTGGTAATATTTAAACGTTTTTCTTCCGTTGATCTTATTCTATAAACTAGAAACGTGCAAGGAAAATCCTTATAAGTTCAAAAAGATAATAAATTATAAATATAAGGACTTCTTTTTAATACTAAATCCATTTTTTATAGCTAAACTGAGCTTTTTGTGTGATAAATATTAAACAAGAAAATATACTAGAAAAAAGCAACTAGTCTCATGTCGTCCTGACGGGATCCCGTCAGGGCGACATGAGACTAGTTGCTTTTTAAATTAAAAATTTATAAGCTTTTTGTTCTTGTTTATTATATCGAAAAGACAATAGAAACATTATTTATCAGAACGATAAAAACAGGAAAAGCTTTCGAAACTATAATGGCAAGTCCTTTGGACGCCAAAAGAACAATATCATGGCCACAGTATTATCAGTCTTTGCATTGACTACAAAATGATTGTATTCGGTTTGTTTGGTGGTAGGACTCGTTGTAAGTCCGCCTAGCTAGCTACCACCATCTTATCTAAGTCTGACGTCATAACAATAATGTTTTCAGCGTTGTTGTGTTCCGGCAGTCGTTCATAAAAAACGGCCGAAATGACGTACTCACACAGATATGCGCCGCAACACACGCGCTCGCTACTATATCAGTGAAAACCAGTGAGATCGAGGGTCCGCCGGCCGTGTAGCGATAGCAAGCGGTGCGTGTGTGTGAGCACGTCATATCGGCCGAGTGCAAAGACTGCTTATATTTATACTGTGTCATGGCTTTCCTTATTTTCCTTACCTAGCGATAGTGTTTTAATAAAAGTGGCTTTCTTTCTCAAGTTTTATTTCTCTTTTAGTTTTACCTTAAGATTATTATTAATAGGGGCATTCGTTTCCATCTCGTGTACTTGTTTCCATCAAAGTGATCTGATGTTATCTGTTTTGTTGACCGTATAATAAATAAATAAAACTACTAAATGTTCTGAGCATCTTTTTAAAATATACTTCCGCCTCTGTGGTCTAGTGGTACAACCACCGGTATCAGACCCAGGGGTCTCAGGTTTGATTCCCAGCTGGGGTATCTAAGCATGACGCCATTAGAACAATATTTTCAGCATTGTTGTATTCGGCAGTTCGAGATAAGATTCCGGGAGAGGCTCGCTTCCATTTTCGGCCTTATCAATACTAAACATCAGGTATGATGAAGGGTCAGAGATTCCCCGTCATTCATAAAAAAAAACTTACGAGTATGAATCCACTGGACTTCTTGCCATCGGCTGATATCATCTGTCCGTCGACAGTGACTTGTAAAGCCTCTGTGATTTTAGTTCCTGGTATGAACGTCATATTAGAGCCTTTTACAGTGGATCTGCAAAAATATACAGTTTAAAGTACTGAAATACAAAAGGTTTTGAAATGGCAGCTTTGTTTTATTTCAATTATGAGTGTGCAAAGAAACTTAATATGTGATTATAGAGAATTCATTGTTTTGTCTTTTAGGGCAAATGCAATGGTTTTAGACTCATTCAAAATGCAAACTGGACAGTCGAACGCTTGAGAAGATCTATATGCTAAACATTAGCATACAGATCTTTGCAGAAATATATTGATATTTTTAACCGACTTCAAAAAAAGGAGGAGGTTCTCAAGTCGACTGTATATTTTTTTTTTTTTATGTATGTTCCACCATAACTTCGCCAGTTGTTAACAGATTTTTATAATTCTTTTTTTATCTGAAAGAAAATGGTTTATGTGTGGTCCCATATAATTTTTACGAAGATCTGGCTAGTAGTTTTTTCATAATCCTGAAAAATATCAATCACCTTTTGGCAAGTAGTCGTATACCTAGATGACATCATTGTTGTGTATGGGGTGATTTTTAGTGTAAGTAACGGCACATAATGTAACAAAAAAATCTGAAATAAAAACATTTTATAAAAAAAAATCAAACCGACTTCAAAAAGTAAAAAAATAAAACTTTTGGAGTCGGTGCTAGTTAGCTAAGGCCAAAAAAAATATAGTTAATAGAAGTGCAATGTAGAATGCTTTGGCTGGCACCGACTCCAAAAGTTTTATTTTTTTACTTTTTGAAGTCGGTTTGATTTTTTTTTATAAAATGTTTTTTATGTATATAGTCCTAAAGTAAGCAGCAAATAACAGGGTGGGCGGTTAGATGTGCGTGAATTATATTGTAAGTAAACACTATAATACTACTACAGTTATTATTACATGAGTAGTCGTTTTGAAGATTATGCAAAGAACAATAGGTATCACAAACTAAATAAATTTAACCTCAGTGAGCTAGTTAATAATTGATCAAGACAATGATAAATTAACCCTGCTTAGTGCTTACACTGGTTCATTAATCATGTTTGAAGAAATAATATTCGCCATACGAAAGTACCTAATCGATAAGGATTACAATAGCTCGGGAGTGCCACAAGATTTTCTGTGGAGACTATTATTTTTTGTAAGTTTGAGTCCCTACGTATACTTTAACCGCTCAAGTGGCCAGATTGCCACCCGCTCGGTGGCTCTTATCGGCCATGTTAGACACCTAAAAATTTCGGCGCGCACACTTAGTCAAAAGTGCGCGTCAAAAGAGACTCTTTACGCCACGTATGGTGATAACGTTTTGTTTTTTGTAAACCGTACGAATGGCACTTGTAACTTATATAAGTGGGTTTCGACTGTATAATTTATTTCTTTTTGTTAATCAGCACTTAAGACAGAGAGAAAAAGCCCTAAAAGTGAGTAAAATTAAAATATTTTTATGACCTTGGGTCATAAAAATACTTATATTTTAAAAATTTCATCGATAACCTATGATTTTTATACTTTTAAAATCATGATGATTATATTCTAGACCAATATAAATAAAACGTAAACAAAGTCATGTAAAAAAAAAAAGTGAGTTATACACTCGAACGGCACTTTTTTTTGTAATTTGACACCACTTGATTGACACCTGTCACAATTATTTTTTTCTGGCCTCGTCTTTATGGATGGCTGTGTTTTTTATTTGTAAAATAAAGAATGGTTCGTTCCGAACCCATTAAAAAAACTCCCAAGCCGATGCAACATATATTTTTAAGACGAGACCATAAATGGTCGAAGTCCAAATTTGGGTACCCACGGCATATTAGCGACATTTTTTGCTTGGGTAGCAGCGCTACCCAATGGCCAGTTATTAAAAAGAAGCGTCTGGATGCGAAGGTAAAACGGCGCGATACGGCGCGCGAAAACAATACCGGAAAGTAACTTGAAGGTCGCGCGGTGAGACAAAAGATGCAAAAGATATAATATTATGAATGTGAAGTGTGTGTGTTTGCCCTTTCTTGAAGCCCTTACTAAGCAACCAAACGACTTGATTTTTGGCATAGCGTAGTTGAAAGGACAAAGAGAAACATAGGCTACTTTTTTGCCCGATATTCCCAAGGGACCGAGAACCATGCGGGCGCAAGCTAGTAATGTTTTATTTCTACAGTGAGGGCAATAACCTTCTTTGCACACTTATCCAGCGCGGACTATAATGTAGTCGGATTTTTAACTTAATTGATTAAATTGACAGGTGCCAATGTCACTTTGTAAAAATAATCCAACTTTAAACTGTTTATCGTAATGATTTGCGCAGATCCAGTTCCACTTCAGTAAGTATTGATTCCATTCACGCACACAAATTCAATATATCATTAAAGATACATTTTAATGCTTCTTCTTCTTTCTTAAATAATGGCGTGCTCGCTCGTAGATTGAGTTAAAAATGGAGCCTCACAACACGTGTTATTACGAAAAGAACTCGGGTGAAACTCACACATTTTGATTCAGTTATTTTAACAAAGTGACGTTGACAACCTGTCAAATTACTCTACTATAGTCATTTGCCGGGACTATAGAAGCCTGCGTCTTCAATAGGTATCGACACTTTATTGTTTACACCGATATATCACATATCTCAGATCGCTCACGTAAGACGCAGCCAAGCAGTTAAAGGCTGAGCTGTCCATAAAATGCATAAAGTGCGTTTCATCTTATATTCCCTTTTTCGTTAGTTAGTACTGCTGTATGTTAAAAAGGCGCAAACTCGTTAGAAATATTATTTCAAAACCATTTTACTTTCACCGGCGCTTTCTAATGTTTTGAGCACGATTTTAACACAGAATCCAAAACTTAAAAATTCTTATTCGTTAACCAAACAGTCAGGGGTACCAACATAGCGGAAAAGAGAATATACGATGAAACGCACTGTACCTGAAATATTTCATGTCAAATTGACAGCAAAATCCAAATACAGTTAGAACCTCCCTGAACATGTGCTGACAATCATGAGTCTTCGATCTCCATACGCACGATATCAGTAACTGCTCACATGGCTTTTTCAGCTGAAACCAAGATAAAATTAGCTAAAATTATTTTAAACGTTTGTTTCCAAAGACACACCTAAACCAGCCCCCCGGTACTCCATACAACCGATCGCGCGCGAAGCCGTGTGTACACTCGTCAGTGTGAGAGTGAACTTTTTTTGTATATTTTTTAATTTAATCGTTTATTAACTAAAGCTGACACGTTCAACACATTAACACGTTGGTGAAGCAATTCGCTAGCTTTCACGCGCCAGTTTTGGTCAATCAACCATAAACGTAGGAATTGTTAAAATTTTGTATTATCTTTTAAAATTTCTTCCGTATGAAGAAAATTGTCAGCGTGATGTGACAAGCATGTGACGATGTAAGAACTGTTTTGCTATCAGGAGCCGTATTTTTGAGTCACTCGAATTACATTCGCATGCGAATCAAGCAAGATTCGCATACAAATGTGGTCTTAAAGAAAGAAATTCGCATGCGAATCTTGCGATTCCATTAGCGAATGTAATTCGAGTGATAAAAAAATACGGCTCCTGGATTACTCCCTCGTTACAGGCGACGATATTTCGACGGGGGGAGGTGAGTGTCGCTTGTCGTTTATAATATTATTCTTTGCCAAAACGTTGGCAACAAACGATTTGAAACTAAGTAAGTACAGTGCCTATTCACTCAAGAATAATGTAGTAAGTATTCGTAATAGGTTCAGTAGTTTCAGAGATTTATCCCTAAAACAATCTCACAAACTTTATCTCTTCATAAAATCTTTTAATTTAATCTAATAAATCATTTTTTATTTTCGGTAATATAGATTACATAACCAATTAACTACTTACAATCTCAATTAAAATGTTGTACGATATACCAAGATCATTAAGAAGGTTATGCATTTTGTTAACATATTCAGGCGAATTATAATATTCGTGTTTCACGGCACCGATGCTGTTATAGAATGTTTCTATTTGATCTTTGTTGAATCCACGCCTACTCCTGGTAAACAAACACAATTATATTAGGTCGGGGGAAAAGTCTTTTCGCATATAGTATGTATGAACTTGTAATGAAATCTCTTGTAATAAAAGCTATTTGTATCTGGCTTGTTTTGGTATCAATATAATTTTAAATTTTGAAGAAGATAATTCGAAATTCAAATTAGGAAATTGTGTGATTTTCGGTTCCATATTCGGTTGCATAAAACACAAAGGCATATTTTAGAGCTGCATAACGTTTTTTGGCATACTCATCATTTCGCATAGCGTTCATACAATCATAACGCATACTTTTTTTCCCCATAACGTGTTTTGTAATAATGGTATTTCAGTATGTATTTTTCCGGCTCCGGGCTCTAAATTGCACTCTAGTATTGTGCATACAAGTACCACGGCAAGGTGACCACGGCAGGTCGGGATCGGGACTTGATTCCTTACCAAACACGCAAACTTAAATATAAACTTTAGCTCTTAATTGTGGCTGGTTACAGACAATATTATTGTTATGTATAAGTCGATTATGCATTTCGTATTGTATGGTAAATTGCCTTTTAACGTATAACAAATATGCCCTTTAATTTTATCGTCATTAAAATTATATTAAAGGAAATTAGAGTAAGTAAGAATTATGCTGATGAAACCATTCCGTGTTCATAAAACTATGCTTATCATAATTTATGCGAAAAGACTATATGCCAAAACTGTTATTCCAAACGACATCACAAACAACTCAACTCAATCATCAACTCACACATCTTAAGCCACTTAGCAAAAATTATAGCAAAGAGTTTAGCTGGGAGGTGTTAATGCATCCGCCGTATAGTCCTGACCTTGCACCTTCAGTTCAATGTAAATAAACTTTATTAAAAAATGTTTTGAATTTTCTTAAAAAATGCGAAGAAGCTTTTTCCCCGACCAATTATTAAAAAAACGTCCCGAATAATCTAGCGCTAGATGAAAATATCAGCTTATATTACACATTGATCTGATTACGAAATAAGTGTCCGTATTTGATTTTTTACAGAATTAGCTATATGAATACGTTATGTTTTCGTATTTTATTTTACAACGAATTAACCTAGTGCTATTTTTGTGTAAATTAGGTTATTATGAGAAAGATTTACCCCCATATTCTAAGTCGTTCCTCCAAAATTTTTTACACTCCACTCAACCTAGTCGTGGGTAAAAATGGTAGTGTGCGCTAGGCCTAACACGGAGTGGCTACGTACTCTTTGGCTCCTCCAGGTCCATACGGAGTTATGACTTAGAATACCGGTTTCGAGGAGTATTTCGAAGAGGTTTTCAATGAGGTTTCGTTAAGTCGAGGACGAGTAAGTTTTGGAGGAACGACTTAGAATATGGGTGTTAGGCATTATCGATATTGGATGATATTATATTTGAAAGAGCCCTGTGAAGCAGTAGTACTGATCATGCCTATTGAACCACCGTGCGTGGGTTCAGACTGCTTGGGAGATATAATAAAATTCTAAAATTATCTCAGAAACAGTTTAATGTATGTGCCAATTCCACATGACAAGACAAAAGTCTTGTGTTGCCAAAAAATACTTACAAATTTTAGAAATTATTCATGTTTGTCATGGGTTTTTTTATGATGTACGGGCAGACTCTAAACCCTCATCATACCTGATGTTAAGTATTGATAAGGCTGAAGATGGAAGCAAGCCTCTCCCGGAATTCCCAATCACTGAGGAACTGGCTATCTTATCTTTAACTGCCGGAACACTACAAATACAAATACAAATACAAATACAAATACAAATAATTTTATTTGCTGTAAATAGGGTACATTTTTGGTGTTATAAATATAAAGGGTCTTAACCTATTTAGCCATTTCTTTTGTATAGCATGCAAATATTTTGGATGATATAGTAAGTTATAAAAATTAATTCTAATTTATAAGTAGCAGATAATTAAATCCCAAAAATAATAAAACAACAATAATCAATGAAATAAATAAAAAAATAAAAATGCAATCTACAATGTCAACAAAATTCACAATGTAATACTTGGATGTATAATCATAATAATTCATGTCAAGAAATAGTAATAATAAGTATAATTCAATGTCAAAAAAAAAACAATAGAAACAACAATCAATAAAATAAAATAAAAATACAAAAACGCAATCTAGTAAGCCAATGATAATATTTACATTGAAAAACACAATACCCAACACATATTTTCATTTGTTTCGAAAAACTTTAACACTCACTTATTTAAATCTTAAAAAGTCATCTACGGAGTAAAAAGCATTTTCCAACAACCATGCTGAAAACATTGTTGTTATGGCGTCAGACTTAGATAAGATGGTGGTAGCTAGCCAGGCCGACTTACAACAAGTCCTATCACCAACCAAACCGAATACAATATGTACCCCCGCTGGGAATCGAACCCGGGACCCCTGGGTCTGATACCGGTGGTTGTACCACTAGACCTCAGAGGCGGTTAAAAAAGGCAGTTTTCAAGTGATTGATTTCTCTTTGCTTGTATAGTCAAGAGCAGGGCATGCTTTACAAATCAGTCAATTATCTATTGAGTTCGGAATTATCTGAAGTAATAAAATAGTATAGTATGGGCCATAGTTGCTGTTTACTGTACTTCAGTAGTTGCAATTACGAAGCTCCGTGTCACATTTTTATCAAACACATCTACTGGTGTAGGTGCATCGGTCTCTTTATTTTTAATCTTGAGGAACTTGTGAAATCTATTCCATTACATTTCTACACTTTAGTGTCCTCAATAATTATTGTGTAACTATTTCGTAATCAGATCAATGTGTAGATAGGTATCAGAACCAAAAGATGAACTTTAGCATAAATAGGTACCTAAATATTTGTCGCGAGTCCCTACTCCTCCCTTGATCCCTATCAAATCCGACAGAAGACAAAACAGAAGTTTTATTTTATTCGTTATAGGTACACCTGGACAATAACACAGATAGACAGAGAACGATTGGAAGCATTTGAGAGTGGTGCTGGAGAAAGATGGAACAGATAAGCTGGACTACAAATACTACTATAGGGTTACAAATGAAGAAGTATTGAAAACGGTAAATGAAAAACGTCAGATATAAAAAGTTATAAAAGACAGAAGAGGTAGAATGAGCGGCCACTTGATAAGACATGACAAAATCACTATAGAAGGAAGTAAGGAAGATGAGGTCCAAAAATAGCCTACATGGAACAAGATCAAAGAGAAGATGAACTTCGTGTCTCATCAAGAAGCTAAGGAATTGGCTTTAGATAGAAACTAATGGAGGAAGCTACACAGACAAGAGCGTGGCTCTTAAGGCGATACTCGAAAAAAATATGCTGAAGCGAGATAGCAATGAGAAAACGACGCGCACGGGAGCGAGACCGATTTTGCAGATTAGGCAAAAAAACACAAAATCACTTCGTATTAAAGAACTACAGCCATTTAAAAAAAATGCTTCTATACAATCCTAAATATTATTGGTGTCCACTTATTAAACCAATTTCCAATAGTGTAAGTAACCCCATTTAAGAATAATCACGAATTTTCGTATTTTTAGAGGTCTTTTCGAAAAGGAAAAGTGTCGAGGAAATATCATAAAATCGTATTTTTGAAACTATACGAAGAAATATATACGTTATTTCTAGATTTGTAACAACTGTAACTGTGCTATAGTTTTATATCAAAAAGTCCATACTTTTTCCCAGTAGCGCCTTAAGTTAAGAAGAAGGCACGCTTAAATAATTACTTAAAAGATTAAATAATTAATTAAAGAACTTATAAACTATGCTAACATAAGACAAGTTAGACAAGACAATGATCCAAAATTAGCGTAGTACACAGCATGCCCAATTAGGATTTGCCGCCTAAGTCAATAGTTCTATAGAAAACAACTTAATAGTTATAAACGCGAACCAAAATTGGTTTGAAGATAGATACATCAATGTTATTAAAGTTTGAGTTCTTGTATTGTTTTTTTTTTGTATAATCCAGGCTTTTCTCTTCTTACGGAAGTATCGCTACTCAATAACAGTATTAGAAATCAATTACAAGTTTCCATAGTCAATTTAAGTAACAAAACAATTATCTAAATACCTAAGATTAAATAAGTTCGTATTTGCTCATCTGTTGCCTTTCATCAACTTTACAGACAAATTACAAACTGAACCATACCTTACAATTATTGAAAATTTTCAGATGATTGGTTGTTCGAAAATGATAATTGTATTAAGAGCTGTTACAGGTGTTACGAACTAGTTTCTAATAAACAAAAGCGATTGGTTTAAACTTAAAAAAATCGAATATTCTGTAAGTAAATCAAAGAAAAGAAAGATTGCAATAGTCGTTTTAAAATATTTTTGGATTTTTTACAGTACGTCCTTGATCATCAGATCTTAAGATATACGGTTTGTATATAAACTAGTCGCCGATATCAAAATCTATATGTCGCAGGATTACTTGATAAATCGAACATCGCGAAAATACGGATAATTAGCAATGGTGACGCATTTCTCAATCTTACTGAAAAAGATAGGGTTGAAAACTTTTACGGATATCAAACACGCTATATTTCCACGAACTAAGTTGTAATTGTCCGTATTTTTTGGTTTTTTAGGGGTTTTTGATTTTCCCGACGTTTACAGCTGCCGTGGTCACGGGTTGACTGGCTACTTATAAGTCTACCCTCGAAAAGTTAATTTATTTTCGTTCGGATACGGTTAGACATTTACTATGGCACAACTTATTATTAATTTGATATTTTGATTTAATTGTTATTTTAATTCTTTATTATTAAGAAAGACTCTACTGGCAGTTCACAAATTGGGAGGACCTTCGAAGAAAGAAGCTGCCAAGAAAACTTCGAAAGCAGGCCGACCTCCACCATTATAAAGTTAATTAAGATATTTATGGTAAATTTTAAATAGAAAAATATTGGAAAAAATTAACTCGGCCACAAGTGAATTCTCAGACTGGAATCGAACCAGCGACCTTTGGAAATCCGGTCCAAAGGTCGCTGGTTCGATTCCAGTCTGAGAATTCACTTGTGGCCGAGTTAATTTTTTCCAATATTTTTCTATTTAAAATTTACCATAAGTATAAAAATAGCATTGGAAAAATGCAAAAATTACAAAATCATAATTAAGATATGTTGTCTCCACCTTTACTTTTTTATATTTATCTACAAAAAGAGCTAACCGTATCTTTGGGTCTTGCAGTGCGTGATTGGGGTTGAGACTTTAATTTATGAATAATAGGGTCCCAAGCTGGTGGAATCTTTCACCCATCATCTATATTGAAGTTTGGGTATTTGGTGATTTCAATAGCCTCACGCAGCATTCTGGGGACAAAATTTTGTTCCCTGGTGAGGATTTGTGGCTTATCAAACCTGATGGTAAAAAGTTTGAGAATTCACTGAGAAAATTTCTGTCAGATAAACCATTTTATAACTTAAATGAATATTTTAATGAAAAATTTTAATTATAAGTAATTTTATTGCAATCGTTAATCCAAATTTGTAATGCCAATTTTTATTTTATTTATTTAAGTATGTTTAGTTTAATTTCACGAGTGCCTCGGAAGAGGTCATAATGTTTATTAAATTTCTAATTTTCAGTGTTGTAAATTTGTAACATTATGTATGTGAATAAATGAATTATGAATTATGATGTAGTGGGTGGGTCCCTCGAAAGCATGAGTTTGATATCCGTAAAAGTTGTTTTATTTCAATGAACAGTGCGCGCCAAAACATAAGATGTACGTAAAGATAGGGTTTTTGCAAAAACACGAAATGCGTTAGTAAAATTGAAAATGCTTTCAAAGTAAAACTAGGAACCAATCAGTATAAGATTCGGCCATCAAGCAACATTCAAGCCAATCAGAGTAAAGATTATTGAATATTACTAATGCTATGCATGTTTATAAGATTGAGAAATGTCGTCACCATTTGCTAATTATCCGTGGTTTCGCAATATCCCTAGTATTTTTGCAAAAAATCTATTATTAAAAAATTCTTAAAAATTATCAAAAAATCATCCTACGATACTAACAAGGATATTTCATGTTTACCCAAAAAACTCAAAACCATTTGTAGTACTCATCATTACGAATAAGTTTGTTTAAGGCGGTACCCTGACCGAAAGTGGCGCCGCGTTGAATTTTATTTAATATCGTAATTCTAATACACAATTTTAATAAAACTAAACTTGGAATTTTTAGAGCCTATAGTCTAGTATTTTTAGACGGTATCATTACATTCCCTCGTAGTCACTGCTAGAAGTAGATAGCAAAACTGCTAAAAGTGGCCGTTTTTGACACATTTGCTATCTACTTCTACGAATGACTATGACGAGATGTAGCGATACCTTCTATAAATACAAGACAATGGGCTCTAAAAATTCCACGTTTAGTTTTATTAAAATTGTGAATTAGAATTACGATATTAAATAAAATTCAACGCGGCGCCACTTTCGGTGGGGGTACCGCCTTAAAGAAGCAAACAATTAATCGCGTAAAATAATCACCTGATACATATAAATTTTTATCTAAATTCTGCTAAAATTAATGAAATAGCTGATTTTTTTCGCAGTTTTAAGGTTGTTTCCTTAAAAAAAGTACCATTGGTTTTGTGGTTTTGGGTAATTATAAAATAACGTAGTATACTAGCAGCCGTTTGCGACTATACAAGGTGGAAAAAAACGGTCGTCGGAGGGAAAGTACCCTTAATAATGATAATAGCAAACTGTGTTACTTAAACTAAATTGATCCCTATGATTAACACTATCGATCGGTATCCATAAAAGTACTGGTGATATTTTTTTGATTTAGGCCGGTTCGATTCCGGTTTCAGGGAAGTCAAAAAAAAAACATTGTTTTTGAAAATAAATGAATGTTTCCTATCACCATAATTTGCTATCATCAGTATTAAGGGTACTTTTCCTCCGACGACTGTCTTTTTTTCAACCCTGTATAATATTTTAATATTATTATGTCTTGTTACAAACTTACTAATGAGGTACATACTTTAGGTAATAAGTGACCTATTAATAAAATTTATAATTTTCAGAATTCCAGGTGTCAATATCGGGAACGGGAACCCGTCGTCATTAAAATCAAACAATTTACTTTTCACCTCACACGCTCGGAAGAGGAGGTTTTGTCATTTTATTCTTATTTGAAATAGCTTTGAATTATTTATATTACTCCGTTTTGGTTTAATTATATTATTTTAGTTCATTGAATAAAAAAACAATAACAATAAGATTAAACTATTTGTTACAAGAATTTTATATTAGGCTAGGTGAGATTTGACAACCTATGATTGAAAATGTTCCTCGCTGTTGTGAGGTGAAAAATTGTGTGTTGCGCTCGGTAGAAAAGTTTTTAGCGTCTTGTACCTTTGAAATCCTCGCTTCGCTCAGGATTTAATCTTTGAATACTTCACTTGCTCAGCTTTCAATAGAGGTAACTCGCCGCTAAATACCCAACTTTCCAGCCTTGCATAACAAATAACAATTTCCCTTGTTAATTCTGTGTATCCAGGGGATTCCAGACGACCTCATTAGAAATTTGTCTCATTGGGAAATAATTGGCTACTTCTCCAAAATAACGTATTTACAAGGGTGAATCAAAAAGTTCTTAGAAATGGATACACAATTTTTTTTTGTGCAAGTTTTTTATTTTTATTTTCAAGTGTCATTATCATTTAGTGTTTATACCAAGTATCAATTGATTCCGTCTTGTCCTTTTTATTTAATTAATTATTTTGTAAAACAAATTGATAAAGTCTGCCAAACAAGGATAAAAACGAGATACGCGCGGTGATAAAGTACCAGTGCCTAAAAAAAATTGTGGACTTCGGATATTTATTTGGATATTCAGCAATCGTAAGAGACTGATGCTGTACCTTATTCCATGGTCGCTTATTGGGTAGTCGAGTTTAAAAGAGGCAAATCCAGATATGAAGATGATTCTCGTTCTAGTCGAACGTCCACCGCTTTAAGCAAAGAAAATGCCAAAAAAATGGAAAGACTGGTACTTGATGACTCTCTAAAATATCCTGCAGAGACCCTAAAGATTTTATTTGGTAGTTTCCAATAAGTTTCTAATCTATTTTCATAAAAACTTTTGGGTCTTGTTTCACCATGGTAACGCTTCAGCTCATCGCTCCGACGTTGCACTCACGGCAATCCGTCAGTATTGCTTTGAAATTTAAAATAACCCGCCATATTCACCGGACTTAACCCCTTGTGATTTTCACTCATTGAAAGAGTATGTTCATGGAACAACATTTCACGACAATGACGCCGTAATGGCCGCGGTAGAGGAATTTTGGAGAGTCAAGGAATTTGTTTCTTTTTTTCAGAGAAAATAAAAAAGTTGAAGAAGCACTTTAACAAATGTATAGAGTTATAAGAAGATAACGTAGTCAAATAATTTTTTTTTTTGACATTTTACTGATGCTTTATTGGCAAGTCTAAGAACTTTTTGATTCACCCTCGTATATAATATCGTGTAAAATATATAATTACTTAATGACCCTCTTTTTCTACAAACTGTGTATGAGATATTTATGATTGAAATTTTTCTGACCAGAGCAATCAAGCAAGCAATCATAAATCCACTCCTAGGCTGTGCGCATGATAAATGATGAAGAAAAGAGCTTTGTACGTAGATGGGGAATATCAATCAGGTGGGTGACAGTCTACATAACCTCTGGCATGACTACCGGTGGGAAAGGGAAGCTGGCGGGCTGAGCTCCTGCAACTCAATGACACACTCTCCGATGTATAATCTGTAGAACACTGACTTTAGAGCAACTCTTCGACCATGATGTAAAATGTGGAGATTTCCTTTTACTAGTTTATCACCTCCAATGAGTTTTCTGGCACTGCGTTCCACTGAATTGAGTGCGGCTAGCTGGTATTTTCCTGAACCATCCAAAGGTGAATTTATAGAATCCTTTGGTTTTTTTTTCTTGTGTAGTTCTTAGATCGTTTATACTTTGCTGTCGTCGTTGTGGATGCAAATAAGAGTAACCTTATCTGTTTAATAGCCATAATGCAATTTTTTTTAAGTAAAATCGAACATTTTTAACTTGTGACAATATTTATGGTGAGACTAGTTATATTGCGTATAACTAAGTAGTATATTGTCACAAGTTAAAAACGTTCGATTTTACTTTTTTATTTTTTTATTTAGAATGCTTTTATTCTATCACTAGCTGTTTCCGCAACTTCGTCCGTATGAGAACCGGAATATCGTTTGCAATCCTTCCCGACAAAATTTTTGGGACGGCGGATATTTTAACCAACTTCAAAAATCAAGAGGTTATTGAGTCGCCTATATTCTTTACTTTTTGAAGAAAATACTTAACAAATGATACCATTTAATTACAGTATCACCTTATCGCCTTTAATAGAGAAGCTTATTCTTGTATTATGATACTTAAAAAGATTTTACTTATAAAATAAGCAGTATAAAAGAGACTGCATCTGTTTTAAGCTCGTGCTAATAAATGACGATGACGGCGAATAAAAATCATAGTAGCAAAATGGCGGGCTTTGAATTTCAGATAAGATATTAATTCAACAACCATACAAATAATACGCTTTTAATCCCAGCATTACTTACCATTTTATTTTAATACCTTGACTTGGAGTTGTTGAAAATTCATTAGTATATTTAAATAAAGAATAACACGAAAATCCATGTTTACAATAATCGAATTTTAACTTATTTATTCTGTGATTTTAATTTTTTAGTTTTTTATACTGTGTAATAATAAAGAGTAAAATGTGGATGACATGACTAGTATCCATAAAAAATCTGTGGTATAATGCTGATAAATTATGAACCTACATGTCACTGTTGCGGTCAGTGGGTCGACACTCCCATAGTAAAGAATTTCAAGAATAGTGTTTTAAACGACAAACAACTCTATAGTTTAGTGCTTAAGGTTCAGATTTCAATGAAGAGATATTTCGAGATTCGTATACGTAGCGCTGCCAACCCACAGATTCTGAAATTTACGCTACGATAATGGTACTACTGGGTAAAAATGGCTGACTGACTTTGATCTGTCACTCTGTCTTACGTTTGAATTCGAATCACGATTCTTCGTTTTTTGTTCAAACATTCATATTTACTCGAAATTTCATCTGCAATCAAGTGAAAAAGTGATATTTTCGCTTATTACATAGTGATTTTGCGATTCCGTGTTATTTTGTAGTACTTTGCATGTGAGAAGAAACCACATTTTCTACCGTACTACTTGTGTAAGTTTACAAGTAAGTTTCAATGTAAAAACTTGCTAAAAATCGCTAGTAACATGGAGAATAGTCGCTACATGAAGTGTACTATTTGTGGCATACGAAAGTTGCCCAAGTCAGGAATACTTCTTGCAAGTTTTCCTTTAAACCCAGATTGGTAAGTACCTACTTCTTATTTTGTGCCTACTGCCTATCTACCTACTTATCCCTTAGATTTGGTCAGCCGAGTTTCGTCAATGATAAAATCTGTATCATCAGACGCCAATATAGTAACTAATTTTATCCTTTCAAAGATAGGAAAAATGAAATAGTTTACATTATAAAAAAAACTAGCGGCCGCCCGCGGTTTATAAAAAGTAGCCTGTGTTACTCCGCACAAGGATTTCTGTTGGCCTAAATTATTACTTACGTGTATTGTAATATTTAAGCAGTGCATCAACGCGGTCGGTTTATCATTTTCACAGCATTTCCCTTCCACAAATTAGCAGCATCTTTATCAATTTATCATTAGCATTTAGCATAGTAATTAATGAGTGTAGCATAACACCACACATAATCAAACAAACAAACTGACATATTTTCACATTTATAATATTAGTATGATATATTTTCTAGGTGCCGATTATGGGTGAAAGCATCGGGTATCGATGATCTGGTACATGTACCAATTGAGAAGTTGCATCAGTTGAAATATGTTTGCGGTTCTCATTTAGCCCCAGAATGCTTTAATGCGAAAGGAAACCGATTGCTGAGTACTGCTGTGCCAACTTTGAGACTCAATAGGCCATTACTGTCTGATGACCATTTCACCGAGTTTCCTTTGCATGTTAAATCATACTATGAAAAGATTGAAAAAAAGTCAGGTGAGTTTAGTGATTTTATTTAGTGAAGTTTTTATTAATATTAAATATATTGCTAGTCTTCAAAAGGCAATTGTCTAGTAAAATTGTAAAGATTAGTGACATGACAATAGTTCCCAACAATAGATATTGATACTTAGGATTTTTACTTTATTTATACTTTGGATAATGAAGCATTTTAATAGTGAAATAACATTAGATAAAAGGTCCAGTATTTTTTTGTTTATTGGTTACAAACAAACAAATCATATGGCATAATTATATTGACTAACATTTTTCAGGTAAATCTTTTAATCCTGGTCAGACAGATTTAGCTGTGTCAGTTGAAACAATCATGAAGAAAAATGAAGAACAGGCACTGAATTTAAGAGGTATTAACAAATTGTTTTAATTCAGTAAATTAGAAGTTTCATTCAGTAAATTAGTTCAGTTCTATTCAGTTCAGTAAATTAGAAAATTAGATAAGTTTGTATGTGCATAAGTTTGTTTTCTGTATTTTTTTAAATAGCTGACTGCATAATCGCATTTACCACTGACCTGTATGTATTTTCTCATAATATTAGTGTTGAAGTAAATTAACATAAATAGTGAGTTTTAAGTAAGTACCTTTAAAATTTTATGATTAAAATGTTTTCTACATATTCAATATTAAATAAAATATTTAAACACTTTAAATAATAGAGAGAAATATATGAGGTCAGAGCCAACAAATAACAGAGATAAAACCTAGTATTTAACTAAGTTACTTAGGCTGCATTGATTTGAGGTCTACTTTATTTAAAGGGTTGTTAATGTTCCCTTTGATGCCCACACCATTCATGCTTAAAAGAGGTGTCTCTAAAAGGGGTGTAAAAGTGTACCTACATAATATTGTAACATGTTATTTAATTTAATTTATGATATTTATATGAACTTTCAGATAAACAAGTGATTGCACCCATTAATGAGTCATCAAGTATTGAAGATTTTGTACCAATACCATCAACATCGAAAGCTCCTTTGCATCTAACTTTCGAAAAAAAAGGAGGTATTTTGCAGCTTAGTGCTTGCTGCGATATGCAATGGTTTAAATGTAATGCTCATTTTAAACCTCTTGCTGAATATTTATTTGACTTTCTTAGTAAATTGTTTATTAGGAAGTCATGTAAAATTATAAATAGTGACTTTGCTAAGACTGAAATTGATATTGTAGATAAAATCAAAAAAGCCCAACAGCATAATAAAGATGTGTAAATTTTTAATGTTTTTATTATTATAAATGTTATGTGGAATTATTATCATTCATGGCTTATGTATATATAATTACTTTATATTACGTTATTAAATTAAATGTAACTAAAGCCATGCATGATTTATAATTCTTTGTAACATAATTCCTGGAACTGGAAAATAATTAAAATTGCAAGGTCCCATTGCGCTTATCGATAGTGAAGCACATCACTATTTCATCGATATTTGCATTACAAAGTCGATGTACATGACAGCACTAGTTCTGTCAAAATTAGGTTGGCAGCACTGCCAGACAGAGTTCATATTTCTTAGGTTGGTAATCGAGCTCCGGCATTTCGTGTACACTGTTTGTATGTTAGAGAGTGCCGTCTCTTAGAACGTAGTGATTACATACTCTTTGGTTGCGGTGCATCGTTTTGCACCGCAACACTGACTTTTTAAATAAGTCGTATTATCCGCATTTCGTAGCAACTTCATGTTAGAGTATAGTTTATTTAGTCTGTTATTTTATCGATAGAAAGTGAATAGAAATTCCAAAAAAACCGTTTCGGTAATCGGATTTCATCGATAGATATTGTTAGGTGTTAGTTACAAAATGTTCATTGGAATAACTTCAATCAAAGTTAGCTAATCAGCCTGAAAAGATAACTGTTAAAAATGTTATAATAAAATTCCTTCCGCCCGCGACTTCGTCCGTATGTAATAAGTTTATCACACGGTGGCGCCTTATACTAGGATCACCACATAATTTTGGAAATACGTCTACACACAACAGTAATTGGCGTCATGTTTATAAAGTTAGTTCACTCGCGTGGTTCCCGTTCCTGTGGGAATATCGGGCTAAAAGGTAGCCTATGCTAAAAGGTAGGTTATCTAAAATAAATTGCTATTGACCTGTATGTACGTCACAACTTGCAGTACAGTAACCTTGTAATGCGAGAAATTTAATAATGTAAGTTCTTCCTTGCGAGTTGAAAATTGTTTACGGTTAGGTTACCATAAAATGTAATATTATAATTAGTATTTTCTTTTTGTGGTGGAAATTGACCTTACTGATATGATAAGCTCAGTTTTCAATTTGACGACTCTGTATGAAATAAAACAGGGAGAAAATAGCCCTTGATGAGTTTCTTGCCGGTTCTTCTCGTTACAAGGCCTCCCGCCGCAGGGTTTGTGAACCGATGGCGTAGCTTCTTTGACGTTCATCAGTGCTTGTAACAGCCTAGACTGAATAAATCATATTGAATTAAATTGAATATGTCTATAAGTCTCCGTGTTTTCAACAAGTTCTATGCCAAAAAGTCAAGTCGATCGGTTGCTTAGTGAAGGCTTGAACGGAGGACAAACGAACAAACTCACTATCGCAATATTAACTTATGTTAGAATAAGGATATAAACTTACAAAATCCCCGATATATTTCCAGTGTTGGGACCGTACACGTGTTCTGTATTACATAAGGCGACGGCGGGAAATGCAATTTTCGACATGGAATACCGAGTAGATTCTACCTGAAATAAAATATTATCAGGATAGTATATATATTTCATAGTTTATGAAATTACCTTTTTAAGTGCAGGTTAACCTAAGTCTAAGTCTAACCGCCTCTGTGGTCTAGTGGTACAACCACCGGTATCAGACCCAGGGGTCCCGGGTTCGATTCCCAGCCGTATTCGTATTCATATTGTATTCGGTTTGGTTGGTGGTAGGACGTGTTTTAAGCCCGCCTGGCTACCTACCACCATCTTATCTAAACCTGACGTATAACAACAATGTTTTCAGCATTGTTGTGTTCCGGTCATTCGAGACAAGATAGCCAGTTCCTCAGTGGCTGAGGATTTCGGGAGAGGCTCGCTTCCATCTTCAACCTTATCAATATTTAACATCAGGTATTTGAAGGCAAAGTGTCTCCCCTTCATTCATAAAAAATAGTGTGGAAAGTAAAATGGGACGTAAAGGGCAGTGTCTACGCCAGACGCTTGCTTCATCTTTTCTTGGAACGTAATCTGTGGACGCGACGCATGAAGAAGACAGGCGCGGCTCCCGACCCTCACGCAGCAGACCCCGGCGCCGGCCGACCGACACATTACCTCGGCCACTTGCTCCTCCGCGCTGGCCACGACTAATTCCCCTTAGTTTTAAGTACATTTTGTGTAAAACTGAGAAGTAAAGTTCATAATTGAGTCTTTTTATCTTTTAATTGAAATCAAAAACCCTAAGCTAAATCAGGTCGTACTAGACAGGCAGGTTCAGTCGGAGAACACCTCGGTAGTATGTATTTCATTTATTATTTACCTTATTACTTTTCGAAAAATGTTTACCAAAAAAACTCTACTGGTCGACCGGGCAATTCCCGATGTAGATATAAATTTAGAACTATTGGCAATAACAAAATAGTGAGCCACTTTTATGTTGTTTTTTTATTAGTTTGCATTTTCAAAGCTGTCTCATTTGTTTTTAATATTGATTTCAGTATTTTTGTATTAAAAGTCTCGGTAGCTCAGAGCGTTTGACCGGATTTCCAAAGGTCGCGGGGTCAAGTCCCATCTGAGAATTTACTTGTGGCAGAGTTGATTTTTAACGGACTTCAAAAAAGGAGGAGGTTCCTAATTCGGTGAGTATTTTTTTTATGTATGTACACCGATTACTTCTTTTTTTTGTTCGATGCAGAATAGTTGCCAATTGGTCCCTTAAAAATTTGGTTTAGTTTGACCCAGTACTTTTTATGTTTTGAGCATTTTTATATATTTCATTTCATATTTGTTACTTGGATGACATGGTATTATCTACCTTTAAAAACTGTGAAAAAAAAGTTTTTATTTCAGTTTTTATTTTTTTCCATTATTTTTCTATTTAAAATTTAACATAAGTATAAAAATAGCATTGAAAAATGCAAAAATTTTAAAATCATAAATTAAATTCAAATTATGTGTTATTTTGCTTAAAATTGATTAAATTATATTAGTAAGTACATACTTTAACCAGTTTACTAATATTCATATACCATTCATTAATTATTTTAATAGTACTAGTAATACTTAAAACAACTAACTATAATTATTATTATTATCTAATCTTTTATTTTTTTATTTATTGAAAAAGCTGATGGCTAAATTCTTGGAAGTCTAATCCTTAAGGTACTTAAGCTAAAAGTTGTATATTATGTTTGTTCCATCATCGGTAAATGACATTGTTGTTTTGTTTACATCTAAGTAGAGCAGACATGCATTGTAAGATTTCTTGTGAAGTATGTGTATAAAATGTCATCGACTGGAAATAAATAACCTTCGCTATTGAATCTGCTACCTACCTACCACCTACTACTACTTCCTACAAATACCCTTTTGTTCATGGCTATCTATTGCTAATATTAACAACCTAAGTATTGATAATATGTACATCTTTGAATGAAGGGGCTTACACCCATATTCTAAGTCGTTCCTCCAAAACTTACTCGTCTTAACGAAACCTCATTGAAAACCTCTTCGAAATACTCCTCGAAATCGCTATTCTAAGTCATAACTCCGTAAGGACCTGGAGGAGCCAAAGAGTACGTAGCCACTCCGTGTTAGGCTTAGCGCACACTACCATTTTTACCCACGACGAGGTTGAGTGGAGTGTAATAAGTTTTGGAGGAACGACTTAGAATATGGGGGTTAGTCTTCAAGGAATGGAGTTACTTACGAATCGAAACAATCCAAGAAATGTAACTGCACATCTGCTATACTTAAGGCGACTTTCACCAACTGCCACAAAATACATTTATACACCACCTGCATCTGTAGCAGGCCTGTCTCACTTTTCCATACAAGCGGCGCAAAATCCCCGAGATATTTACCTACTATTCTGGAAAACAACCTAATTTCAACCTTTTGCATTGCGTATAGCGTTCATAGTACAATAACTGTCTGCCGTGCAACTAGTCGAGCGAGTGCCAGCCTATTGAGACTAGTCCGGTGACCGGACGCTTGCGTTTATCATACCTAAACTCGGGAGTGAAATTTCTTTACCGTAAGGTACTAGTATATATTCTGTGTCTGTAGCACGTATTAAATATCAAGTATTCTCAATAGGAAAGTAAGCTATTAATGCCCGGAGGGAGCGATCTTCCTTTGGTCAATTATGATAACATTAAAATTTGGAACGCCATAGTGTCAACAAAAACTTCTATCAAAATAGTTTCGAAAATATAACAAGGTTGTTCAAGACATAACTTTCTTTAACTATAAAATTGACACTTCAAAGAGACTTTACTCCTATTAAAAATATAAACATGGTTTTTAACACCAAGAAAACATTTGAAATTGAAATTATGTGATATTGTGCATTCAAATATAATGTAATAGCTATATCTATAATTTCCATGCTGTTTCGTGTCTTTTGTCTTACTTTTCAGTAAAACATGGCAAAACATCAAATTGTGAATGTCTGCTGTCTTTACTCTTGGTCACAGTTATAATGAAAATTGTCATTGCATTGCCTACGGAACTAAATATCTAAAGAAAAAATATGTTATTCGATTTTTTACGCGAATTGTTAAATTTTTGTCATTTACTAATTTTATTATTTATAATATCTTTTTTATTTGCCGTCACAGTTGGCACAGTAGGTGTATAAAGTAGAGTATGCTCCTCGGGGAAAAAAGTGTCTTAGCCTTGGGCAGACTTGAATCCTTCGCGTCATTCAGATTTCTTACCATAATTCCCTCGCTTTAAATTCCTACAGAATCCTACAGAATCTAACTACAGAATCCTTCATTTCGCTCAGGATTCAATATGCTGCCCGTGACATAAGACACTGCTTTATCCCCTTACCGTATTATTCCAAAACGAGGACTAATAAAAATACTTGGTTTAAACTTGGATTAAACCAAAGATTTAAAAAATCCTATTACAAAACGAAGTTTAACACTAAACCTTGAACTATCGTGGTACTTAAGTTAAACCCGCGTGACCCCTAGTTTAACTTAGGTTTAACTTTGGTCTGAGAGTGATTTGGATTTTGATGTGTCGATTATTTACGAAAATGTATATAAATAACATTGATAATATGATTGATTTCGATGATTTTGATATATTGGAGAAGTTTTAGCTATCTGGGCATCGTCAGTGTGTCAATCCTTTTGAATTGAAAAATGAATTTTATATAAATCTAAATATAAATTATCAAAATGTTTTCGGCAAAAAAACTGTAGCTACTTTACGATGTTTTACTAACTTTTTCTTCAGTACTCCGATTTGCACTCTTCTTTTCCATGTTGTCCCCATATATTCCTGAGGGATTTAACTCAGCTAAATGTTATGTACTTTGTCACAATTTTAACACGCACGACTTCTCACACAGAACCACAATGCTATACAATATTTGGTACAGTGAATACCTAAATAACAAGATTTTTCTTTATTTGCATCGTATTTCTAACAATAAAGTTCTTGTAATGTAACGTAAACATATTGTTTGGTTGAACCGTCGTCACCGCATCTCAAATTACGAGCCGCGTACTGCGCTCCGTTTCGTGCAGGATGCTAAAAAATATATATTTAATAAATTATAAAATACGCGCTAAGTGCGTTAGTTTTGCTCGTTCAAGAGATGGAAAATTCTGAAAAAACAATTTCAAGGTTTCCTTTATTACTGATAATGGTTATTTACGCATCTAAAGTATTAAGTCTTGATCAACGGGGAATGTTTTGCGTTATACCACGGATGATATTGGGTTGATCTTGTCCTCGGTTAATCTTTGATTTGTAATAAGAACACATTTTAAACCTGGTATAAACTTAAATACTATAACAATCCAAGATCTTTTAGTCCGGGTTTAAACCAGTTCTAAATCAGTTTTTTTGTAATAAGACGGTTAGTGCATAATCTACTATTAGCGCTAAACATATTTTTTCTTTCTTAATTAATGGCGTGCTCTATAAATTTTGTATTTATAGAAATTGTACGGTAAATTGAGTTAAAAATGGAGCCTCTCAACACGTATTATTACGAAAAGAATTCGGGTGAAACTCGCGCTAAACATATTTTAGTTCTGTCACTTTTGACTTCAAACGTACGTTTGAAGTCAAAAGTGACGGCTAAGAAGATATAAAGTCTTTACGTAAAAAAAAAAACACTTTTCCGCACGCATTTGTTTGCGTGAAAGATGGGCCGTAATCTTTAAAAAACAACACCCAGCACCGAAGAAACGCACAGTTTTATCACAAAAAAATGTGTCTGCAATTGGGGATTGAACCCACAGACATTAAACTAAAATTTTCGTTTAAAAATGTATTCATCTTTTCTTTATTTTACTTATCTATATCAAGAGAAACATTGTGTAAGTACTTACCACAGTGAAGGTAGGATCAATGATATACTTCTTCCAAATCATATCACCCAAGAAACCACATAAAATACAACTAGAAATCACTATGCAGATCCACAAAAGGCAAATACTCCAGCTGTTGCTCTTGTAGAAGTAATAGAAGCCGTGGAGAGTGCTGTGCTTCGAAAACGCTTTGAATTTTGTCATAATAGTACGACGTAGGTTTGAAACCATTTTCTGAAAATAATAAGAAATTATGCCAGTCAGGTATTTTATCATTAAGTCAGTAACTCAGCTGAAGTGGCAGTAAGCAGGACACATAGCGAGAAGAACCAATGGCCATTGGGGCGGAATGGTTCTGGAATGGCGCACCGGACGACGTTCCGTGAGTAGACCAGGGACTGACGATCTGGGTCTTTAGCCAAAGTAACAAAAACGAAATAAAGTTCGAAAACAATTAAATGTATGGGATTGGCGGATTGACATAGGCCGTGCTAAAGCACGTGGTCTTACCGCAAGTTAATTGGCGAATATAAACAATAACCAATCGAATTCGCAGTCGCAGAAAGCCGCTGGATGCGGGCAGCGCAGAACCGATCATCGTGGAGATCTTTGGAGGCCTATACCCAACAGTGGGTGTCATGCGGTTGAGACGACCAAGTTAGAAAGATATGTTTTCGAGCTTCGTAAGAAGACTCAAGATCGCTCATCGTGCTATGCGATTGCTGTTTCACTGCGCTAAGGGACTAATTCAGTTAAGTGTAATAGTCATTTTGCGATTTCATAGCAAATTATGGAACAGCTGATATATTTTGGGATTTGGTTTTTGGGTTCATAGTGAAAGTTTATCGTATTGGTGATTACTACCATCATCAAAAAATTGGCTGGTACTTAGAAAAATACGGTGTTTAATTGAATGGATAGGCCTATATTTGAATGAAATACCGAGTTTCATCTCCGTAATACAAGAGCTTTGTCTTTCTATTTCTGAATCAGATCAATAGTACGAGTATCTATGTAATCTGATATTTATAAATTACCATCGGCTTTGCGAGAATGTATGGACGTGACGGTACAAACCGTATTTGACGAAGGTCTCGGAATTATATTGTTTATGTCTTTAATTGAATTTAACGTAAATGAGGAGTGCTGTTTCATGTGTAATGTTCAGAAAATAAATATTTTTGTTTATTTACTTAGCTTTGATAATGTTCAGTAGAAACTTGACAAAGAAAATACTGCCCGTTTTTTAAAGGTTTTGTATCAAAAATATAAATAAACATCACAGACACCTATTTTATTTTTATTTATTGTTCTCTCAAAAATACAGTGCTTACAAATTATACAACATCTGGCAAGCTGTGCAACAGATTGTCGGCAAGAGCTCTCGTGGAAAGTCGTACATTATTTTATAAGGCTAAATTAATTAGCGATCGCATCGCATACCTAATACCAAATCAGTGTGACGATATCGAAATATTTGATAAGCAGCCTTTTTGGGTTTGTTGAATTAATTAAAAATAGTTCAAATTAAATTTTGTCCAAATCAACTATTATGTACCTACTGAACATTTTATAGAGATATATTTTACTATCGGCCGCCTGAGGTCTCACCCGCGTCGTTCACGTTCCGTGGGAATATCAAAAAGTCCTTTCATAGTGCTCGCTTACATCGTTAAAGGATCCTGTATGCTAAATTTCAGGCTTATCGGTTCAGCCGTTTGGACTGTGCGTTGTCTGTCAACGGCAAAATCAACAAGACCTCTATTTATGAATCACTGGTCGCGCGAGTGGCGAGGCGAACGAGGAGGCGATCAGAAGATTAGCGACCTTGCATGCGTTGGGAGCCGGTACCACTGGCTAAAAGCGAAACTATGTATATACGGGCAAGGTCGCTTTTACGGAATACGGAAACTCAAACGTCGCACGAAAATCAGCAGAATCCTCGAGACGAGTGAATCAAAAATAGAGCTCCAGCGCATACTGTTATGTTATTGTTACTGTTATGCGCTGGAGCATTCTTAATTTTTTGAGAAATTTTGAACTGCCTTCACCGATTTTGAAAAGAAAATACACAGCAGAAAATCAGCTACACAGTCACAGTCAGTCACAGCAATACAGTCAGCAGAAAAAAAATCAGTTTAAAAAAAAAATATGCCAATCGATCCTGATTGTTATGACGATTATAACACATTAAAATACCTACTGCGGTATGACTACTAGTAAAGTTAGAAATCGCAATATAATATTTCCACTTATTCGCTCAGAAAGTGAGTTCCTTCAACAAAGGTGTTCATAAGTGAAGCGGATACAACTGCGTGTAGCACGAGCGCGGGGCGCGTGTTTTTCGCGTTTTTCGCGATTTCTAAAGTTTCTACTACTCAAACCGCCGTTGGTGTCTTATAGTGTTTAATCCTTACGAGGTATAGGAGGTAGGAGAGAATGTTATGAAAATTATTTTTTTAGAACTTCCAATTTTCCTGCTGACTGTACCTACATTTTTTTTCAAAATCTATGGAAAAAATTCAAAATTTCTCAAAAATTATAGGTGATGATTATGACTATGATTTCTTAATAACGTTTTCATGTAGCTACAGCGAGCGGTATAATATCTGCCCTTCTGACCCGTCTTAATTTTCCACCCTATATATAGTATGGTGTATATTGTATAAAAAAATAATATTTTTTTAAATCTTAATCAGAATCTTCTTGCAAAACCTTATGAGAACTAACCATTTATTTAACTTTAAATGTTTCTCCTAATGTCGCCTCAGTTTTACGAAAAAAGGTGAATAATACTTACAAATTGTACAAACCAAAAACAAGACCACTAGCTATAAAAACACTCTTCTAAATTACAATCAAGTTAACTATCATTTAATCACTTTCTTAATACACACAGAGCTTTAAGTACTGACAAAATGTAGCAAGAAATTATTAAATATTTCTTTTAAGTGCTTTTACGAATCAGAGACCATTAAGAAAGGGGTTGTTAATGGGTAAACAAGTTAAAGATCATTATTTTATTGTTTACTGTAAGACAGTAGCACTATGCATGGTTAGGGTGTAGCCACAACACGCGACAAACTAACAAGAGAGGTTAAATTTTTAACCAACATTTGAAAATTTAAAGAAATGAGAACCACGTAATTGTATGGTTCGCTGTGCACATCCAAGTGTTAAAATACTCATCTTCCATTATTTTGATAAAAATCAGACTTGATGAAAAAAAGAATTTTTAACAGAAGGAAGGTTTAGCCTCAGATGGCTTCTAATTGGTAATGTTATCCATATGTGATTTTAGCCAAATATCTCATCAGTAAATTAGAACTTATGCTCTGCTATGCTATTCTCTGCGTCACATCGATAAGCTATCAAATTGACATAGAAGCGATCACCGACTTATCGTATTAGAATAATAAAATGAAATAATAAATAAAAAACGGCCAAGTGCGAGTCGGACTAGTGCACGAAGGGTTCCGTGCCATTATCTATAAAGACGGCAAAATAAACACATTTGTTGTATGAGAGCCCCCTTAAATATTTATTTTATATAACAGAAATATATCATCTATGATAATTTCAATTGTCTAACTATCACGGTTCATGGGATAAGGCCTGGTAACGGACGGACAGTGAGACGGACGTATAGACAGCGGAGTCTTAGTAATAGGGTGCCGTTTTACTCTTTGAGTACTGCACCCTAAAAAAGGAAATAAGTAATATTATTATATTCTTTCCACAACATTACCAGTCTCGTAGTTGTGGCCATACCTTTATACCTGCTATATTTAACTTTATACATTTTACTCGAACTCGTATCAATTAACACAAATTTCGAAATTGTCCATAATTAGTCCATTTACATTTTTTTCAGTAAGTAGTTATCGAGTTTTTTTTCTACACAATATTTTGTAGTTATTGTGGTAGTAAAATTCCTGACTTACTGGAAGCCACCGGGATAAAAGCGATCTCTTCGGTCGCAGTGACTACAGCCCTCAACAGAGCTGCAACAAGCCCCTAGTTAATCAAATAATAATAATCTACTTATTATTCTTCTAAAAGAAAGAATATCTTAAAAAGAAGATCAACAGCATCATTTTTTACAATGTCTTTTTTCAAAAACTTAACCACAGTCCACGGTATATCACTTTTTTCTTCAAGAAAAGGAAAAAGTGCGTTTATTTGGACATTTATAATGTTCGCAAATCTATTGCTCGCTATGGGATTCATAGTGATTGTCCAGAAAAAATACCATAATGATGAAATTGTCACTAAGGTGAGTAGATTCTGAACTTATAAAAAAAAAGTCATAAATCTATGCCGTTCCTTAAACTACGTATAATATAACGAAAATGTTTTGAGACATTTTACTTGTTTACTTGTTTTACCTTTTTTACTTGTTTATATACAAAAAAAAACAACCATCTAGATTATACTTTTTTTAACAGATACTTGTCTTAATCCTATCGTACTAATATTATACAAATATAAATGCGAACGTTTGTGAAGATGTTTGGATGTTTGTTACTTTTTCACGCAAAAACTACTGAACCGATTCAGATGATATTTGGCACACCGTTACAATTAATCCTGGATTAAAGCATAAGCTAATTTTCATTCCGATATTCCCTCGGAAACGGGAACCACGCAGGTGAAACAGTGGGCGGCCCCTGGTAATATTATACATGCGAAAATATATCAGTTTATGTGTTTGTTTGTTTGTTATCTTTCATGTAAAAACTAGGCACATAAATAGTTTTTTTATGAACTACGGGGAGTTTCTTAACCTTCATCATATCTGATGTTAAGTATTAATAAGGCTGAAGATGGAAGCGAGCCTCTCCCGGAATCCTCATCACCGAGGAACTAGCTATCTTATCTCTAACTGCCAGAACACAGCAATGCTGAAAACATTGTTGTTATGGCGTCAGGCTTAGATAAGACGGTGGTAGCTAGCCAGGCGGACTTACAAACTCAAACTCAAACAACAAGTCCACCAACAAACCGAATACAAATTGTACCCCCGCCTGGACTCGAATCCGGGACCCCTGGGTCTGATACGGGTGGTTGTTACCACTAGACCACAGAGGCGGTTAAAATAGGTAGTCAGTTAAAGGCTGAATTAAATCAAAAGGCACACTTTATCCCGATATCGCCTTGTGAACGGGAAAAACATGAGTGAAACCGCGGGCTGTCACTAGTAGACTATAATTCCAGACATATCGGGCCTACCATCATCTATTAGAAACAATCATGTCATAGGAACGTTTTGTTTGCGTTTTGTTGTCACATTTTGACACACTTCACACTGGAGGCAATTATTGAGCGAAGATATCACAAAACTTCGGTCAAAAACAAGCTTACTTTGAGATTCGTAGTAAGAAATATCATGGTATGATTGAAACAATACTGCGCTAAGAGATGATGGTAGGCCACCAGTACTTTATTAGTCACCCATATTTCAAAACTCTTCTCTTTTCAGATTAACACGAACTGCAAAGTCAGTCACGTACCGTTTCCAGCTGTAAGCATTTGCAATTTCAATTTGGTGTCATTGAAAGACACAAAAAACATTCAACGTACTTTGTAAGTTAATAATTATATTTCGGTTTAAACTTAAATTGACTCGCATTGGACACAGTACAAATATAAGTACATACAGTACGTTAGCTTAGCCTTTTTGTGATAAAAGTTAAATAATAATATTGCAACCGCGCGGTATGGCCCCAGGGATGGAGAAATGGCGGCCCGCGGGCCAAATCCAATCTAGATAAAATTGGACGGCTACAAACAATATTTAAATATTTACGCTAAAAATCAGCGCAGGGCAGAAACAAAGGCATGCATCATTCACCAGTGCATTTTACACCCTTTAATTAATCATGTCATCAATCACATGGAATCAGTCCGTCAAAACATTATTAACTAAACTTTAAAAGGGATCTACTTGATATTTTTGTTATAGATAAAATAGCATGACATGTTATTATGATATATTAATAGAATAAAGGAATTAATATATAAATAATATAAGTGAATTGTATGATATATAAGTCTCTCTCTTACCAAAATTCTTATGCCCCTCAGGCCCCATAAGATCCTAACACACTTTGTAACACCTGTACCTACTTATGGAAAGCAATAAAATGACTGAATTGAATTGAATATTTTTGTTATCTACTTAGAACAAAATAATTATGTTTATGATAAATTTTAAATAGAAAAATATTGGAAAAAAAAACAACTCGGCCGCAAGTGAATTCTCAGATGGGACCTACAACCTTTGGAAATCCGGTTAAATGCTCTAACCACTGAGCTACCGAGACTTAGGGTCCCACCTGAGAATTCCCTTGCGGCCGAGTTGTTTTTTTTCCAATATTTTTCTATTTAAAATTCATCATCAGTATCAAAATAGCATTGACAATGCAAAAATTCAAAAATCATAAAATAATTATGTCTCTTGGCCCGCGTTAAGTGATTTATTGATATGGCCCATCTCTAAACTTATTTCCCCACCCCTACAATAGGCAATAGGGCTGCCCGTCAATATAGATTAGCCATTACCACACTTTTACTGCGTACAAAACTTTCACAGCGTGCGTTTGTCAACGCGCCGCGGCACATTCGAGACCGAGACACTTGCCGATCTCTCGGCGAGAAGAGATGATTCGCGAACGGACCTTTTGTAGGCAGATAAAATACTGCACGTACCGTAATTTTTAAATAGAAAATAATTGGAAAAAATTAACTCGGCCACAAGTGAAATCTCAGACGGGAATCGAACCCGCGACCTTTGGAAATCCGGTCCAATGCTCTAACCGCTGAGCTACCGAGACTTGCGAACCACCGTCGAAATTCTCCAATACTTTTATATTTTTAATACGCTGTAGGCCAGCGTTGTCACATCAATGCTAGGAATATCCTTGCATTCGAAAGAAAAATTTTTTCAGGTGTTTAACGATCTTTTAAGATGCAACTGCCAATAATTTATGATTTTGTCATTTTTTGCATTTTTCAATGCTATTTTTATACTTATGGTAATTTTTAAATAGAAAAATATTGGAAAAAATTAACTCGGCCACAAGTGAAAGGAGTTCAAACAAACAAAGGATTTCCAAAGGTCGCGGGTTCGATTCCCGTCTGAGATTTCACTTGTGGCCGACTTTCAAACCTTGTTCAATCGATAGAGTATATTTATGTACGAACAATAGTTACTGAGACAGCACATTTCTAAGCCGTATTCAGTCTGAGATAAATGCACCTGATCACCAATGTTATTTCACTTACTTAAGGTAAATTTTAAATAGAAAAATATTGGAAAAAAATTAACTCGGCCACAAGTGAATTCTCAGACAAGAATCGAACCCGACCTTTGGAAATCCGGTCTAATGCTCTTCCAAATGCGATTTCCAAATGTCGCGGGTTCGATTCCCGTCTGAGAATTCACTTGTGGCCGAGTTAATTTTTTCCAATATTTTTCTATTTAAAATTTACAATAAGTATAAAAATAGCATTGAAAAAAAATGCAAAAATTACAAAATCATAAGTTATTTCACGTGTTTAGGCTTAAGGCGATACTCGAAAAAAATATGCTGAAGCGAGATAGCAATGAGAAAACGGCGCGCACGGGAGCGAGACCGATTTTGCAGATTAGGCAAAAAAAACACAAAATCACTTCGTATTAAAAAACTACAGCTATTTTAAAAAAAAGCTTCTATACGATCCTAAATATTATTGGTGTCCACTTATTAAACCAATTTCCAATAGTGTAAGTAACCCCATTTAAGAATAATCTTGAATTTTCGTATTTTTTAGAGGTCTTTTCGAAAAGAAAAAGTGTCGAGGCAAAATCATAAAATCGTGTTTTTGAAACTATACGAATCTAGATAAAGGTATGAAGAAATATATATGTTATTACCAGATTTATAGCAACTGTAACCGTGCTATAGTTTTATGTCAACAAGTCCATACTTTTTCCGAGTAGCGCCTTAAAAACTACATTTTTGACATTTTATCAACTTGTACCAATGAAATATTATTATTTACACAATTTATCTAGTAATAATACTGTTTTAAATAATATTAACAATATATTAAGTAATCACCTTATTAGGCTCTAGGACGGTAGCGAAATGCCGCCGTCCCCCCGGAGAGTAAACAATTATTATTATTATTTTATTTTTACACATAATTATAATATAATATATTGTAAAAATGATCAACCATTCTTATAAGCTAGTTAAAATTGATGAATGAATGAAAATAATAGTGATGAATAGGCATTTATCTCGGAATGGATACGGTTTAGAAATGTGCTGCGTCTCAGTAACTATTGATAGTCTATCCATTAAATTAGGTCTGAATGGTGTGCAGGCAATTTCGAAAAGGCGCCAAAACTAGACATTACAAAAAATACAAAAATACAAAAATATTTATTTCCAAAACCAGAATACAGATTTACCATAGTTATATGAAGCTTTCTTTTAGATATAAAATATATCTGTGCCAAAAAGCCACGCACTTCCATAGTCATAAATTAAATTATTTCTGGTATTATTTTAAACTTATATTTCTAAACTTAACTAGTCATATGAGTGCGTGCGGTGTTTGGGTGTGAGTGTGTGTGTGCGTGTGTGCGTGTAATGTGTGTGGGCGTATGTGTTGGTGTATATAAATTAATTTTTAGACATATACTTAATTACCTACTTTTATATTTACCTAAATTATCCTATTTTAATTTGAATATATTGCATTATGCATTTAATAATTTAGTTAAAATGAACATTTAATTTGCCCTTTCATCAGACCTGCCTAATCAACAATCCCAATTTACTTACGCCCGAAATTACTAACCTAACTCTAGAGATCGACAAGGCTATCTGAGATAGTTGCCAAAGATATTTTTTTGTTTATGACCAAAATAACGACGGTTGCTAGGTAACGAAACCAGTATTTAGAAAAATATCTCAGGTAGCCCTATCTATCTCTAGAGATAGTTTATTCATTTTGTGCGTCTTTTTTATCTAATTTTCCAATGTCACTCGCGCCATTCAGACCTTAACTTTTTTTGTTTTCTTCTTTTTCGTTTGCTATATATATTTAAAGGTACGTGTATCATGTCAATTGCCAATTAGTAACATGCCTTCTCTAAACACTGTCACAATTTAAGAGTATTATTTATAGTAGGTACTAGGTATATTACTCAATATCATATAAAATATCTGAGTATCTTGTGAAGTTCATTTACTATTATAATATTTAATAAATAAATAAATTTTCGCATACAATCACACCAATTATCTAGTCCCACGTTAAGTTTCATGAAGAACTTGTGTTATGGATACTAGATAACGGATAAACATACTTATATACTTTTTTTTTGTAAAGACATACTTAATATACATATTAAACACCCATACCAAGACAAACAGACATGTTCATGCGCACAAATATTTTATGATTTTGTAATTTTTGCATTTTTCAATGCTATTTTTATACTTATGGTAAATTTTAAATAGAAAAATATTGGAAAAAATTAACTCGGCCACAAGTGAATTCTCAGACGGGAATCGATGCCGCGACCTTTGGAAATCCGGTCCAATGCTCTGGAGCATTGGACCGGATTTCCAAAGGTCGCGGATTTGTTCCAATATTTTTATATTTAAAATTTACCATAAGCACAAATATTTGTCTTGTCCGGGGATTTGTCGAACCCGGGACCTCTGGCGCAGAAGGTCTGCGCCAAACAGGTCGTCAAATACACATCTTAAAGAATATTGCCATTAAATTTCGTTCTTTTCAGAATAAACCACAATCGGCCAATAAATGAAATAGACGACTTCTTGCAAACTCTGCCTTTGCTAACTCACTTTGGATTTGAAAGTGATCAAAAGAGGAATTTCACAGAAATAATGAATATACTCAAAAATCACTTTTTCACCATGGAAACCATCATGGAAGAGGTATAGTTTTTGCCCAAAGCGTACTTAATACTTAGTTCGACATGATTTAACGATCGTTTTATGGTTAATCTACTTTCTCATAATTTTCAGATTCACCAAAAATGTAATGATTTACTACTTTATTGTAGTTTTAACAGAAAAGTAAAGAATTGCCATGACATCTTCAGTTTGGTCAGAACTTCCGAGGGGTATTGCTGTTCCTTTAATTACAGAGAACCGACTGATGGGTAAGTCTTTATAAAATTTTTATACTGAAAACTCATCAACATGAAACCACAGTCTAATGTACCGGCCATACGATGCTTTATGACTGCGCAGTCCGGGAGCGCAGTACTGAACAGTCATGAAGCAGCGTCATGACGGAGCAAAAGACAGAACACTGAGCGACCGGCTACACGTACAGGTAAGCACGCACAGGCCGACTGCGCAGACCTCAGTGTTAAGTGACAGCGTTCTATAAAATAAGTTAAAACCTTCGAATAACATCTTACATCGCTCATTTTCATACATTTAGTACGTATGTCATCAGAAACAATTATGACGGACTGAGGCGCGGACTGAAGCTCGGACTGAATGCCCGGCCACACGTGCAGGTAATACCGTGCAGTCCAAGTTGGCGCAGTTCGAATCTTTAGCAATTCAATGATTGCACAAACTGCGCTTTCAAGACTGCACGGGATACCGTTTTCCCGGCCACACGCACCGCCTTGCTTACGCAGGTATTCTTTCAGGTTGCTCACATAAAAGTTGCGAAGCGGGACATATCTTTGTTTTTTTATTTTTTTTTATGATCTACGGAGAGACTCTTACCCTTCATCATACCTGATGTTAAGTATTGATAAAGCTGAAGATGGAAGCGAGCCTCTCCCGAAACCCTCAACCACTGAGGGACTGGCTATCCTATCTCTAACTGCCGGAACACAAGCATTGTTGTTATGGCGACAGACTTAGATAAGATGGTGGTAGCTGGCCATGCGGACTTAAAACAAGTCCTACCACCAACCAAACCGAATACAATATGTACCCCGAATATGCTGGGAATCGATCCCGGGGCCCCTGGGTCTGATACCGTGGTTGAACCACTAGACCACAGAGGCGGTTATCTGCATGAGTAAGTCATTTCGACCGTTTACCTGTAGACAATGCAAACACGTTTAGACTATGATGAAACGCTGTGAGATTTGGCATTATTTTAAACAAATAACGCTTTATTATTGATAAAGTACATGGATAACTTGCCTTGGACATACCACATAAAATAACAAACCACATACCTCAATAAAAGCAGGATTACTTTTTCTCATTAAATTTCTTATCTTTGAATAGGAAATCAAGAGTGAGTATAAAATTGTCATACGAACAGACTTCTCATAATAAAAATAATTAAAAAAAAATCCCGCTGTTTTCAATGAGCGTTTTATCTGACAAAGAATGTCAACGTTTTAAAAGGTCACGTTTGAAATTCATTTCGTTCATTACATCAAAGCGTTTTTACAAGGCAAACTTAGCATTATTTTTACACAAAAATAATGTGATATGGAGTACTATTTCCTTGGGTCTTTTAGCACGTGCCTGATGTTAAGTATAGATAAGGCTGGAGGCGGAAGCGAGCCTCTCCCGGAACCCTCAACCACTGAGGAACTGGCTATCTCATCTCTAACTGCCGGAACACAACAAAGCTGAAAACATTGTTGTTATGGCGTCAGACTTAGATAAGATGGTGGTAGCTAGTCAGGCGGACTCACAATAAGTCCTACCATCAACCAAATTCTTAGCAATCTTTCTATTTTAGCCCTAGTGCTGTTTTCGATGGAGACTTCGAGTACTATGACGATAATTCTGGCGATAAGGCGCCGACAACCCGCATGATATCTACCTCAGAGTCAGGAAGGTATGTGTTTTTATTGTTGAGCCATTTTTTGGTTGAAAATCGTTCATGGCGGCGCTTGACAGACTGATCGTATTTGATCACGTTTGTTAAGCAACATTTGGTTCGGCCAGCTGTCGGATGGGTGACCGTAAAGTGGCATTACAACTGAGCGCTTCCGTGCTTCGGAGGGCACGTTAAACCGTCGGTCCCGACTGCTATCATCTGATAACAGTCTTCAAGTTTGTTATGGGTATGTGTGCCGAGTATCTGATGTTTACATATAGCCACTAAGAAAATAATCATAATGTAATACTTGTTTTCTCATTTTAAGTAAACTTTGTGTTTTTATGAGAATAAATTCTATAAACCTAAGTCAAGTTAGAGGTTTTATTTAAAGGCGGCTTGATAAACTCTTATACTAGAAGTGGACACTAATCCTCATACTATAAGAACAAGAACATTGTTGAGAATTTGTTGAGCAAGGTTGTTTCTAGCATTCTTTAAGTAACTATTAAATGCCTCAAGAGAGTCTTTGGCCTTATCTTTAATTTTAACTGATTTTTTTTAAACATTTATTAATTTTCAAGATTCTTTTAACTAGTTTGACAGTTCCCTAGGTATTTTTTTATATTATGACGATTTTGCTCAAATATCTTGAGCAATTTTCATACAGCAATGGTTTCTTTAGCGCTTATAGGTTAAGCGCCTTCTACTAGTCGACTTCCACGGAAGTGGTAGATAAGTGTTAAATTCGTTTTTAGCCCATACTCTCTCGTCTGTGGCTTTAAGAGCTGTAATGCTTGCAGCGGCCACACCCCGGCAAACCGTGTCGATTCACAGGCTAATCTGAATGAAGGGCTTGTCTCATGGGCGATAAGTAATAAGGCGGATCCCTCCCGTATGAGCGCTTAAAGTCTGTTTCGGCGAGAAAGGCAAAATAACGCAGATATGCAACAGGGCTTGGTGGTCTCGGCGAGCGATACGATCTTTAATGTGGTTCATAAGCAATTTAAGCTCGCCTCAATCCAAATGTTAAAGTGGAGCTGATGATGAAGTACCCTGAGAACTCCTCAATAAGTAACGTCCCTGCACCGGGAAAAGTAGCATTTTGTATAAGTTGATGAGCAGTTGACATAAGGTTATTAGCGTAGGCACGGGACCTATTCTACCTTTAAAAATTGCGAAATACGAAACTTTTTATAAAAAAGCTTTCTACTTTGCGGTACTACTCTTTTGTTCTTGCCTTGGCTGGCACCGACTTCAAAAGTTTTATTTTTGCTTTTTAGTTTCTTGAAGTTGGTTTTCTGTTTTTTATGCAGCATGTCACTCTGAATCTTAGACATCGCAAATTATATAAACATATTTTTTCCTCTTTGGAACTTTTATTTTGTCTATGGATTCTTTATGACTGTATTTAGAGTAGGAGTTGCTATATTATTTATTTATTTTTCAGGCTGTCTGGACTATTTGTAGTGCTGAACGTGGAGCCCAATGAATACCCAACATGGTCACTTACACGATCTTACGGAGCGAAGGTAATTAATCGATATCCTGTAATCCATCCTCACTAATATTATTAATGCAAAGGTGTGTTTGTTTGTCCTTCCTTCACGTCCTAACTAAGCAACCAATCCACATGATTTTTGGCATAGAGTTAGGTGAAAAAACGGAGCGTAACATAGACTTATCACCAGGTAGCAGGTCTGATGAAGGTGTTTACGCCATTTCCGGCTTCCCTATTTTAAATTCGCGAGCTTCATGATGTGGTTCCTTACTTCCTACCCCTTTCCTGCTTACACCATCGTGCGCAGAGTGAGAGAGCTAATCAAGCAAGTGCAGAGGGCATCGTGATTCGTCGCGTCAGTTCTTCCGTTTTCGACGACCGAGCCGCGCCGCCGCAATGTGCGTGCGGCTCCTGATATAATATAAAATAAAATGCATTAACCGCAGCTTGAATTAACTATAAACTGTGTAATGAGGAATAAAGTATGTGAAACTTGGCCGGCCAGCAGAGTAACCTAGGCCTAGGGTTCCTGTCCATCCGGCATGTGTGAGACAGTGAGTGGCGTTTCCTGAAGGCAAGATACTCCAGAAGCTGAATCGAATTGCGCTCGGTGAGTCCCCTTCCCTCTCCATAATATCTAAAAGGTCCACATCATTTTTTTCTGAACCACAAATCACAAACCGCCCCGCTAGCAGCTATACAGTCCACTTATATTACCGCCATATCAGAAGGTCAAGTGTTTCCCAATTGTGTGTAAAATTTACTTCTCCTTCTAAGCGTGCCGAGTCAGTCTTTTATATTTGTAAAGGCGAAACTTTAAAATGAAACATTAATTTTGTTATTAAAAAACGTTGTCTAAAGTTGGACTTGGCTTAGAAAAGAAGCTGTCAGTTTCAATAAAAGAACGAAATACAGTCGGAGTCAGTTCTAAACTGTTTAACTTCGGACAGTGTGTTTTAGTAGGTTTCACCATTAAACAAAATCACTCAACAAATTGATCGTATAACTAGCTTGCGCCCGCGGTTTCACCCGCTGGATCCGCGTGGGAATATCGGGATATAAAAGTAGCCTACGTTACTTAACCTACTTAACTCTATGCCAAAAATCAAGGAAAGAAGGATAAACAAACACACTTTCGCATTTATAATTTTAGTTAGGATTAGGATTGGTTGGAACTGGTTACTCAGTTGGAATAAACTTTTACGTATAATTAAATTTCAGTCAAAAGTGTTTAAGCTCATGTACGTGTTCAACAAATTAATACTCATACCGATATGGTAATATGTAACCATTGGATATTCGAAATTTTCATTCGTTGTAAAGTATAAGTATTATAATTGATTCCACATCACGAAATGATGAAGGATTAAGGGAACACGACACGAGAGATACTTATAACCAACTTCAGGTTCTGCAGGATAAGAATAAATGTAGGGATAAACAAAAAAAAACTCTTTAACTCTAAAGCATCGTATCCGCTTGAGATGCCTTTCTTGAGGCAGACTGAAGCTGCTCACCTTGAGGCAGAGCGTCGAGGATCGTTGCAGATTGAAGTGAGGCGACGCGATCCACCAGTTTAAGTCTTTTGCTCCCGTCTCCGTTGGCTCGATCCGCGGCGACGAAATTCGCCTCGCGGCGAGTCATGCGTGCCTCAGGTTGCGTCTCCATTTGATTCGACTCAAGGCTACCTCTAGTGGAGACCCGGTTTTATTTTAATTTTTCTTTATTTTCTTTGAACCCAAATATTCATACAAATAAAAATACAAATATTTTTATTTGCTCTAAATAGGGTTACAGTAATGTTGTTTAGTACAATTGTGAAAACAAAATGGAGCTTAACCTATTTAGCCATTTTACATAGCATGCAAATATACAATACAATGATTTAAATTAGATTAACATTAAGAAACTGATCGAAATGTCATAAAATAAAATCGAGAAATAAATTAATAAAAAAAAATATGTATGATAATAAATGTCAAATAAGAAATAAAATAAATTAATTTCAATATACAATTACATTCTCATGTCAGTCTACAATTACAACAAAGACAATACAAATACATTTTGTGCATTTGAAAGTCTCGAAACCTTTGTCAATATAATTGTATTTAGATAAAAAAAAATAAAAAAAAATATCTACATTATGGTATAGCAAATCGTACCTGCGGGCCTGCCATCTTTTAAACGACTAATTTATTTATTTATTTAAACTTCATTGTACAAAAACACACAGCTACGTACAAAAGGCGGACTTAATACTAACAGTTTTCTAGATGATAACTACTTACTTTTCTATACACATACATAAATACTATATATACCTACTTAGACTACTTAGATTAAATATTATATTAATACTAATAAATAAATAAATAGATACCATACCAAAAAACAATGATAATAATAATAAAATGATATTGATGATGATAAAAGAGACGAAGCTACGAACTTATGCCAGTTTTAAGTAGGAATGAGCGCACATTCTTTTTGAAAGAAAATTTACTAACAGATTATCTAATGGTATCAGGAAGACGGTTCCAGAGGGGCAAGGTGTGAAAGAGTCGGAATAGCCGGAATGAAAGAGAGGAGTAAAGAGAGAAATAGTGTAAGAAGATCGGAATTGGCGGTTATGCGTGTCACAGAGCTACTGAAATCTGGATTTCAAATATTCTGGAGAATGCGGATTGTTAAGGATGCAGTAGAGCGTGCAGAGCAACCTAAGCTGTCTGCGCTGACGAATAGGAAGCCATTTGAGCTGCGGCTGATATGCCGAAATACGGTCAAATTTGTGGAGGGAGAAGATAAAAAGAATGGCGTTGTTAAAAAGTCGGTCCATTCATTCAGAAGATCCTCGTTCAGATCTGGATGACAGACATCAGCATAATCGGTGAGTGGAAGGACAGCGGCATTCTATTGTTGAACCACGAGCGTAACGAGTGGTTTAAAGATTGAATCCTGAGCGTAGCGAGGGTTTGAAAGCTACGAGACGCTAAACACTTTTCTGCCGAGCGCAACACACAATTTTTCACCTCACAACAGCAAGGAAAAATTTATGGTTGTTTCCGCGGTAACTTTTGGTAAAAAGTTCTTTTAACAAAATGTTTATTCTCAATTTAGCTTATTCTTGTTGTTTTAATTATATAAAAAAATAAAATAATTAAAAAGGTAGTTTTATAATTAGTAATTCAATGTTATTTAAGGTAGGTATATTGTGACATCAGTGGTCGCGCGTACTATTATGGTAGAACCAGAGTTTTAGTGTTATATTGCAGCGACAGGTTCAATCGTAAGAGGCTGTGTTGATACTTATTTATCGCACTATTTCATTGACTAGGCTTACCTGGCCCCATATCGTGATTGCGCGATCATCTATATAGTTACGAATAATTTTATGACCGCGCTCTACTATAGTAGAACGCGCGTGCACTCTAGTGTTAAACATAGCATGCAAGAATACTATTTACGCTTACTGCGGACAGAATGATCACAGCTTCCGTTCGTCACCGCGACGCAGAGTCTCGCAGGAGGTGTCTAACCGTCCGAACCCAGGCGCATCTGGTATGACTCGCGAACGGACCTGCGCCCCTACCGCGCGTGTCCTCGGCATCGACATCGACATCATTTGACAGATGGATGTGACATATTGCTCTTAGTCTTTGGTAAGTTTTCTTTTGTGACAAAAAGGAGCAGCAGTGTGTCACTTCCATCTGTCAAATGAAGCTGATTACGATGCCTACGCCACTTGCGCGGTACGGCACATTGCTGCTTCTTTTTGACACAAATGAAAACTTACCAAAGACTAAGAGCAATATGTGACACCCGTTTGTCAAATGAATTAGATGTCGACGCCGATGACACTTGCGCAGTTGGGCCTCTGGACGTCTATTTTTTAATCACTCGTCGCGCTAGTTGCGAACCGGCGAAAAGCGACCTTGCAGATGTAGACACAGGACCTCTATTTTTGAATCACTCGACGCGCAAGTAGCGAGGCGAACGAGGAGGCGATCAGGCGATTAGCGACCTTGCTGTCGTAGACATAGCACGCTTTTCGCTTTGCCCATCGCGCGCTCGCGTTGGGAGGCGGTACTACAGGCGAAAAGCGAAGCTATATATATACAGGGCAAGGTCACTTTTACGGAATACTAAAACTCAAACTTCGCACGAAAATCAGTAGAATCCTCGAGACGAGTGAATCAAAAATAGAGCTCCAGGTAGCTTTTCCCCTCGCGCGCTCGCTTAGGGAGGCATTATTGCAGGCGAAAGGTAAAGCTATGTATATATGTGCAAGGTCGCTATTACAGAAGTACGGAAAATACGAAAACTCAAACGTCGCACGAAAATCAGTAGAAACCTCGAGACGAGTGAATAAAAAATAGAGCTCCTGTGCCTTTACGTCAATAACCGAAGATGTGACACGTGACAATAATGAATCGCTGCTGTTTACTTCTCGTAAATAATTTTGATGGTTAACTTCGCAGAAGAGCATTGGGTAACGATGTATAATTTCGCTCAGATTGAAAATCGTACAAGGACATTCAAAATATAACGTTGTATCGCCACGTTTTTCTATGCCTGTACGATATATTATTCTAATTCCACCGCATTTTTACCATTGCAAAGTTTATAAATGTCGTGGGAACCGTAAAAGCTGACAAAGAAAGAACAGCTATATGAAAATAATATCTATGATTTTAATACCTTCTTGCTATAACCAAAATGATGAAATTTACTTAAAATATAAATCCAGCAGCAAGTGGCAGTGCCGGCCGCTGGCATTCCAGCGCTAACACAGTGTAGATCCGGCTTTATGGTTTGAAAAATATGATTACGCCAACTTCGCCTATAAATATCTTATTTTTCAAAGATACTACGTATAGAAATGCGTAATTCAGAAATCACAGGCTTCGAGTTAAAAAATTTAACCATACCATTAATCTTTATTTGCTTAAAACTTGGTACAAAAGATATGCACTTATAAGGTTTATATGAAAATCTGTCGATATGAAAATATTACGTGGCGTCGTCGACGTGTTTAAAATAATATAATTAAATCATTTTGCGCACTGCAATGTCATCAACAATAAAAATAAGCATTAAAAAAATACAATAAAATTAAATAAATTCAAAACTTTACGAGCAATGGCATTTTCACAGATAAAAAAAAACAAACCTGTTGTTTTTTTTATCTGTGCACTCCGGGATTGCCGGCAGAAGTAAAAACCACTTAAACGAAACAGCAGGAGCAGGCATACATTTTCGCTGCGCGGTAGAAAGAGAGGGGGATATAACTTCCTCTATTACGCCGCGCCGGCGATTTACTCGCCCTCCGTCTTACGAATTTTCGATCAGGTCACGTGTCCTGACGCGACTTTAACATTTTTTACCCTTCCCAAAAATTTAAAATTTTGATGTGCACAACGCCGCTAAAGAAGTTTTCACTTCAAAACATACTAAGTCATAATAATGTCATAATTAAATAATTTCCATTTCTGATGTCAATAAATATTGCAAATCACATAAAAAATAAATCAACAATAAATCATACTCGTATGTCATAGTCCTAATATTATATTTTTTTCCATTCCTGCATGCTGATTCACAAACAATCGGACACGGAGTCGGATTCGAATTCAATTCTTTGTCTCTGTCTATTCCGTAGTGACACCTTGTTATTACAAATTACCATTACGACAAAAATATACAAATTCATGATATTTGTGCTATTTTATACTTATGATAAATTAAAAAGAAAAATATTGGAAAAAAAATACTCGGCCACAAGTGAATTCTCAGATGGGACTCGAACCCACGACCTTTGGAAATCCGGTCAGTCAATAGCCAGTTCCTCAGCGATTAAGGATTCCGGGAGAGGCTCGCTTCCATCTTCAGCCTTATCAATACTTAACAGCAGGCTAAGAGTCTCCCCATCATTTATTCAAAAGAAACTAACTAACTTTATCTTTCCAGGTTCTTATCAGCGACCCCAATGACTATCCAGAAGTAAATATCAAGTACGAATATTTAGCTGCCGGTGACAGTAAGGACATTAAAATCAATCCAATGATCTTCAAGACGAATAAAGCCTTGCGGCGGTATTTTTACAGATCTTATAATAATATCAACATCCCACCATCTTCTTCCATATTTTAATTTTTTTCTATTCATTGAATTAAGGAGCTCGTGGCGCAGTGGTTGTTGAGTATAAGCAAAATTCGCAATGGTCGGTCACGTGATGGATGACCAAAATTTACTATGTCGTGCTCCTTCCTGCTTCGGAAGGCACGTTAAGTCGTTGGTCCCGGCAGAATTTGCTGTCATTAAAACCCACCAATCCGCTTTGGACCCGTGTAGTGGGTCATGTCTATTTTCCATATCTATCTTCTATGAAAGGCCAGTGCCCATGCAGTGGGAACATCTTCCTCTTTAATCGTTCACTTCCAAATATCTCAGTTCATACTCATTTACGTACATCTTATGTTTTGGCGCGCACTGTTCATTGAAATAAAACAACTTTTACGGATATCAAACGCGCTATATTTCCACGAACTAAGTTGTAATTGTCCGTATTTTAGGTTTTTTAGGGGTTTTTTGATTTTCCCGACGTTTCGGGACCTTTACAGCTGCCGTGGTCACGGCAGCAGTCATCAATTGTCCGTATTTTTAGGTTTTTAGGGGTTTTTTGATTTTCCCGACGTTTCGGCACCTTTACAGCTGCCGTGGTCACGGCCGCAGTCATCCCGTGACCACGGCAGCTGTAAAGGTGCCGAAACGTCGGGAAAATCAAAAAACCCCTAAAAAACCTAAAAATACGGACAATTACAACTTAGTTCGTGGAAATATAGCGCGTCTGATATCCGTAAAAGTTGATTTATTTCATACTCATTTCTTTCGCTTTATTGTTGTTTAGTTTGGTTTTCTCAATCCTCTTCATTAAAATTCACGTTTACTTATCTCTTACTTATGGTAAATTTTAAATAGAAAAATATTGGAAAAAATTAACTCGGTCACAAGTGAATTCTCAGACGGGAAATTATTGGCAGTTGCATCTTAATCGATCGTTAAACACCTGAAAAGATGTTTCTTTCGAATGCAAGGATATTCCTAGCATTGATGTAACAACGCTGGCCTACAGCGTATTAAAAATATAAAAGTATTGGAGAATTTCGACGGTGGTTTGCAAGTCTCGGTAGCTCAGCGGTTAGAGCATTGGACCGGGTTTCCAAAGGTCGCGGGTTCGATTCCCGTCTGAGAATTCACTTGTGGCCGAGTTAATTTTTTCCAATATTTTTCTATTTAAAATTTACCATAAGTATGAAAATAGCATTGAAAAATGCAAAAATTACAAAATCATAAAATACTTATCTCTTCTTTGGCCCGTTTATTCAAATACATGGTTCTGCCCGCGGTGTGGTGTGGTTCCCGTTCCTGTGGGAATATCGGAATCCAAAGAAGCCTATGCCTCAGTCCTTTCAATTAACTCTATTCCAAAACTCAAATCGATTGGTTGCTTAGTTAAGGCGTGAAGGAAGGACAAACAAACACACTTTCGCATTGATAATAGTAGTTAGGATTAGGATACGTCTATACCAAAATACAGATTTTCTTTCTATACATAGAAAAGAAACCGTGTGGTTTTATACTTGAAGGATATTTTTTTACTTTAAACCAAACTTTTTACTTTTGAATCGTGCAATATTTTTTCTTCTACAAGCTGTTCAGAACGTTTACAACTTATGTTACAGAGTGGATGTTGCAAAGAGGAACTGTTGGTTCCACAATGAAGTTCCATTAGAACTGACTGATAGATACAGCACTGAAAGCTGCGAGACTGAATGTAAGATGGCCACTTTTTTGCAACACTGCAATTGTGTACCTTATAAGTATCCTCAAGGTAAGTTTAACACGTCGTTTCAGCCACATCAGCCGCCTGACAGCCTGTGCCGGGTATAGGCCTCCCCCAAGGATCTCCGTATCCAGCGGCTTCTGCGACCAAATCGTTGGTCCACCTTGTCAGGGGCCTACCCACGGAGCGTCTTCCGGTGCGCGGTCGCCATTCCAGAACCTTTACGCCCAACGGCCATCGGTTCTTCTCGCTGTGTCTCGCCCACTGTCACTTCAACTGAGCAATCCTTCGAGCGATGTCGGTTACTTTAGTTCTCCTACTGATCTCCTCATTGCTGATTTGATCACGTAGGGAGACCCCAACCATAGCTTCTCCATTAGCCATCAGTTCTTCTCGCTATGTGTACCGCCCACTGCCACTTGAGCTGAGCAATCCTTCGAGCGATGTCGGTTACTTTAGATCTCCTACGGATCTCCTCATTTTTCAAGTTTCTTCAAGTTCAACTCAAAAAGGTAAGACGAAACATATTACACATTAAGTACTGCAAGTCATCAGTCACCTCATACTACCTTATCTAAGCCTGACGCCATAACAGCAATGTTTTCAACATTGTTGTGTTCCGGCAGTTAGAGATAAGGTAGCCAGTTCCTCAGTGATTGAGGATTCCGAGAGAGGCTTGCTTTCATCTTCACCCTTATCAATACTTAACATAAGCTATGATGAAGGCTAAGATTCTCTCCATTGTTCATAATAAAAAGAATCACGACTCGCACAAAGAGAAACGAACCGTAAACATACTGTATGCTTAAATGTTTTGTTATAGTTTTACTTTTGGGACAAAATGTTGGCGCTGCGTGACCTGTGAACTCCAACTTCTTTTGTAAACTGTGATAATTCAAACTTTTTTGAGACCAAAGTATCCTTAGTAGAAAAACGAAAAATTTCTAGCTTATAAAAGATATGGATGACTAAGATATCGATTACCGCCAAGTAACGCCTGATTCTATCAAATACAAAGTATCCTTTACAAATACAGCAAAACTAGGACAATCAAACCTCTCAATAAAATAAATAATACTCATTACACTTTAATCAGTCAATTTCTATGTCAATCTGAATATTCATGCGAATAAAAATTTTATTCATTGTGTAAATTCGTATTTCAAAGTTTCATTATCGCACGATTTCCATTCGTCCACAAAATAATGTAATTTTCATCTAAAGTTTAAATTAGTCTCTATTCGTCGCGGGACGACAAAAGCACAAATGAATTCAATTTCTTATATTAATTTATGTACAGTCAATAGTAGGTACGGCTTTTCATTTGCATTACGAAAACCGACGCTATTACGAGCAACGTAAGGGCGTTCACAAGGTCTAAGTGTAAAGTCGAAGCTGCTGTTGACTGTACCTGCATATTTTAGAATACTTTGTTGAAAATTGAGTGGGTTCGTGAGTTCAGTCCTCTTAGCTAAGTAAAGACGCTGGACAAGATAAAGCGTAGATATTTTTATTAACAACGCAGAGAATTTTTAGCCTTCATCAGTATTGATAAGGCTGAAGATGAAAGCGAGCCTCTCCCGTAATGCTCAACCAATGAGGAACTGATTATGTTATCTTTAAATACCGGAATACAATATTGCTGAAAACATTATTGTTATGGCGTCAGACTTAGAAAATATGGTGGTAGCTAGCCAGGCAGACTTACAAAAAATCCTACCTACAACCAAACAGAATATAATAAGGTATGTGCCCCATTGGGAATCGAACCCGGGACCTCAGGGTCTGATACCGGTGGTTTTGCCAAAAAGGCCTTTATGTCGTGTTCTATCTGAGAAAACTTGTGGCCGAGTCGATTTTTTCCAATATTTTTTAAAATATCATAAGTATACGAATAAAGGCGTTTTTCTGAAGAAACTGCCAAATTCAAAACGCTTAGGGTAGGTATTGTACAATCAACGGCACGGCAGGCTTCATACTGGCACTACGAAAATCGCCGTTATTACGAGCGACAAAGGGCATTGTCAAGGTGACTATAGACTATACCTATTACCCTTCAAGGAAGGAAGTTAATGTTATTGCAACGTTATTCCGAATTCAGTCCGGGTTTAAATTAGATATTTTATGGGTCCAATTTATTCCGAGTGAGTCCGTTCATTGTTACTAACTGGGCAAAGATTTACACTGCGTATTACTTAATAGTATTCACGGAAACTTATCTCGCCGCGAAATCCAACTTTCCAGCCGTGCTTAACAAATAACTATTAAACAGCCAGTTGTCTATCACTACGTCTTACTACACGTGGATGATTAATATAGAAAGTGTAAAATAATTTTCATGTCTCATATTCAGAAAGTAACTCATAACTTGCCTAAAATGCGGGTTGAAAGTGATATGTGGCGGCCCTAGGGCTGTAATAAATTTGAAAAGAGAATAGGGGGTGTCATGTTAAATCGATATCTATAATCTCTTTGGACTTTTATTTACCAAAGGTATGTAGGCAAAGGCACAGAAGCCTGTACAGCTTATTTTGCTACATTATAAAATAATTAAAATCGTAGAAAACTTACAAAAATTTTTTTAGAATATTTTATTTGTTTTTACTTTCCTCATATTCAAAATGAAAAGTAGAGTGTTTACTTCCGGTGTATGGACCCATAACAGTCTTGAACTATCGGCGCCCTCACTTCGTTCGGGCGCCAAAACACTCGACTGTTATGGGTGTCATAATACAGCCCTTGGTAAACAATCTACTATTGTAGAATCAGTAGAATTTTGCTCAATTAAAGTTTTTGGGTAAAAGTGTAACAAACATCCATCCATCGATCCATCCAAACATCCTCGCAAACTTTTGTATTTATAATAAATAAAGTAGTAGGATAGGATAGGATTCAGCAACTTATGCATGAATTTTATGGCGATATCAAAGTGTGACGAGAATATTCTATTAAACCTTTTCCAATTTCTAAGATTAGGTCCAAGGTTCCAGTTTTTGGCGCGGAATAATTTGGGTTACGTCCTCTACCACGACATTTTCGGTCCACTAGACAGAACTAGGCGTAATAAATCAACATTTTGTCCTGACACTGTCGTGTAGATGTCGTGGGCCAAATCTTGAACTTGGCATATCGAGATCTGCCTGGGCACATCACGCCAGCATTTCATGTGCCCAATATAAAGTTGGACAGATGGATGAAGAAACCTATTTGTCGATTTCTACATCGACATCTAGAAATGGCTGTGCACATCGAAATACGGCAGGGTGCATGGTCATGTCTTCTAATCCGCGCTGTTCTTGTTAGCTGCGTGTTTACGTGAGAAATATGCGGGCGTCACCAACAACTTTATTTTTATTTTAATGTTAATTAGGGATATATGATTTTGTATTTTTTGCATTTTTCAATGCTATTTTTATACTTATGGTAAATTTTAAATAGAAAAATATTGGACATAATTAACTCGGCCACAAGTGAATTCTCAGACGCGAATCGAACCCACGACCTTTGGAAATCCGGTCCAATGCTCTAACCGCTGAGCTACCGAGACTTTGCGGGTTCGATTCCCGATGGCAGAGTTAATTTTTTCCCATATTTTTCTATTTAAAATTTACCATAAGTTAATTAGGGTTTTTTATCACACATTTTCGTTAGTGATATTTAAAAGTTCTTTAGATTTTTACAGTAATTATAATTTAGAAGTGCTACAATAAAAAAAAATGCTTGTATTTTGGCTATCCGATGAAAATCAATTTGCCCAAGAATGGCCGGACAAATCGTCAAACGTTATGCTTTAAACGATATGGCGGGGATTATAATAGCAAATCAAGAAAATGCCGGCGTATCGTGATGTACCCAGGCAGATCTCGATCGGCCCAGTTTAACGGTTGTCCTACGACACAAACACCAATTTCAACTGTCCTTTACATCTGACGATGTTCATTTCATTGTATTCCGGTTTTGGGTCCGGCTGTACCTACCGGTAATGAGTTGAAACGTATTTTAGCCTCGTACACCAAAATTAAGTAGCATTGACAGTATATTATATACTGGGTGGAAAATTAAGACGAAGCAGTAAGGGCAGATACCATAATCGTTGTAGCTACATGAAAACGACCTTAGGGAACCATCCTTAACTTTTTGAGAAATTTTGAACAGCCTTCACAGTTTTTGAAAAAAAATTACAATCCACAGAAAAAGGGTCTGTTTAAAAAAAAAAGAATTTGATGGCAATCGATCCTGTTTCTCATGAGGATCAAAACACTCTAAGACACCAACTGAGGTATGAGTACTAGAAAAGTCAGAAATCACGAAAAACGCAAAAAACGCACTTCCCGCACTCGCGCCTCACGCTGCCGTATCCGCTTCACCTTTCTTGATGGAACTTATTTTCTTAGCGAATATTTGATCCTCATAAGAAACAGGATCGATTGACATCAAAACATTTATAAAAAAAACCCGGCCAAGTGCGAGTCGGACTCGCGCACCGAGGGTTCCGTAAAATATTTTTTATTAAATGATGTAACTAAAAATTTACGGTTTTCGCAATTTTTCCTTTATCTGTACTATAAGACGATACTTCTTACCAAATTTCAAGATCCTAAGTTCACGGCAAGTACCCTGTAGGTTTTGATTCCCGTGCGAGTTTCGAAAATTTGCGGAAATTTGCGGTATAAACGGCTGTATCTTTTGATTGCTTTGGTTTAGAATTTTGATTTTTTCACAGCTCTAAGGGACAGTAGACCTGAGTATTAGATATAAATTTCAGTTTGATACCTCCACGCGTTCAGAGAAAAACGGTCTGACAGACGGACGGACGGACAACGAAGTGATCCTATAAGGGTTCCGTTTTTTCCTTTTGAGGTACGGAACCCTAAAAATTAAAATTTTCGGCTGAATGTATTTTTTTTTTTACAAAATCCGTGAATGCCGTTCAATATTTCTCAAATAATTATGCATGGTTTCCTAAGAACGTTTTTGTGTAGCTACATATCGGTTAAGGTACTTGCCCTTACCGCCCCATTATAATGTTCCACCCTGTATACTTAGAAGCGGGTAGCATGTATGACCTGGTGGTTACTCTTGAGCTATTGACGGGATCGCGTTGAGATCGAGATTAAATTTCAGTAAATATAACTGATTTTCGACGTTGATTCAATTTTAATTGACATTACAATTGATTTCTAGAGTACAATATTTCTTTATTTACTAATTTCAAGTATCTATTATTAGTTTGATTATTAATCTAAGTTGTAATTACAGACTTTTGACCTTAATTCAATCTCGATTACAATGCGATCGCTTCAAGAGTAAGAGGTTGTTTGGCACAGGGTACTTGTACTATTTAGTATTCAGTGGCAGGGAAAGTAACTATACCTGCTTTCTGCGGAGAAGTCCCGGGTTCGAGTCCCGTCTGAGAGATATGAGACAAGCACTTTTTATAATTTTATTGTTAAAATTATTACCTACCTAGTTAAGTAAATCCATATCTCACGATAAAACCAAACATTTACTAATTGATAGCGGGCGGGCGGTGCGTGATTTGCATGATTTTCTTGCAGAATAAAGCTAGATAGTTTTCGTTTCAAAGTCAAGGCCATATTTTGTTTTTGTGTCACCAAAGTAGGTGGATTAATAACTCCGGTAATGGGAATTTTGAAATTAAACGCGATGTTAATAAACATGAAATGAAAGTAGGTCGTCTTTTCTTACCGCCTTTGTGTTTTGTTTTTAGAAAAGCGAAACCGTATTTGCGAATTGGAGGATTTGATGTGTCTTCACAACGTGACAGGTGATATTTATTGAATAACTTTACCTTGCCCTATTTTTTATTATTATACTTTTTAGTCCATTATCATCAGCCATCAATTCACATGTCACGTCATCATTCAGTCAGACATTTTCTGGAGTCATAAAAATGGTTAAATATCAGTCTGTGTATGAAATTCGAGAAGTCACAGCGCGAGATGTTTTTTATTTTTTTTTATTTTTTTTATGAACGACGGGGAGATTCTTAGCCTGCATCATACCTGATGTTAAGTATCGATAAGGCTGAAAATGGATGGGAGCCTCTCCCGGAATCCTCAATCGCTGAGGAACTGGCTATCTTATCTCTCTGCCGGAACACAACAATGCTGAATACATTGTTGTTATGGCGTCAGACTTAGATAAGATAGTGGTAGCTAGCCAGGCGGACTTACAACGAGTCCTACCACCAACCAAACCGAATACAATATGTACCCCCGCTGGGAATCGAACCCGGGACCCCTGGGTCTGATACCGGTGGTTGTACCACTAGACCACAGAGGCGGTTAAAATCATGGACGTTTATATATATATTTCTACACATAAATGCTGATATGTGTATAATTATATCTATTATTATTTATTACTATTATATTATCTATAATTATATGTATTTATATCCGATGATGTTAAGCAACTTTCGCAACGGTCGGTCCGTCGTCAGTCGTTAAAACGCATTGGGCCCGCGTGGTGGGTCATGAAGGCCTATTCTTCTTATCCGTTCATAAGGGGCTAACCCTCATATTCTAAGTCGTTCCTCCAAAACATTTTACACTCCACTCAACCTCGTCGTGGGTAAAAATGGTAGTGTGCGCTAAGCCTAACACGGAGTGGCTACGTACTCTTTGGTTCCTCCAGGTCCTTACGGAGTTATGACTTAGAATACCGATTTCGAGGAGTATTTCGAAGAGGTTTTCAGTGAGGTTTCGTTAAGTCGAGGACGAGTAAGTTTTGGAGGAACGATTCAGAATATGGGTGTAAGAGAGGTTAGTGCCTCAGAAGTGGGGACGTTAAAACTAGCCATTTAAGGTCCTCATTATGACTATGACTATTAATTTACTGATAAAAATAAAGTCATGGTAAAGGTTTACCGATTTAAGTCCTATAAAACCTTAAACATCACATCCTAATAGATGCTGGTTTTTTTGGCATACTTCGCTGACCTTTCTTCTTTCAAAGACTAATTTTGATAAGTAAAGTCATAATATTGTCATGAGAATTTCTTTGATTTCCGTTGAAATATTTTTTTATTTAATATTTGAATTGGATTTATTTACACAACTTGTAATTAAATGTGACAAATTGCTTTGAGTTGAATAAACACTCCAGAAAAAAACAATAATTACGTGGATTCATGAAGTTCCGAGTAGCTTCGAAAGAGTCGAAGGATCTTCTGTTTTCATTACTTTGAATTTATTATTGTGTTAGAAAAAATCAAAAAGTAAAGATTTGATTTTAATTTGTTGGGACCATAATAATTCAACAACCTAACGACGAGCCTCCGTTTTTTAATATTATCCTCGCTCCGAGGCCCCACGCTCTGTATATAACATAACAAGCGGATCCTCGCGGTTTTACCCGCGTGGTGCCTGTTCCCGTGGGAATATCGGGATAAAATATAGCCTATGCCACTCGGGAGAAATGTAGCTTTCTAATGGTCTAAGAATTTTCTTAATCGGTCTAGTAGTTCCTGAGATTAGCGCGTTCAAACAATCAAACTCTTCAGCTTTATAATATGAGTATAGATTAAATAATAAAATAACAGTAATAACATACCTTACCTAACGACCAACAAGTAATAAAAACAATCCATTCACCATGATAAAAGTTTGGGGCCTTCAAAAAACCAACCGAATTGAGAACCTCCTCCTTTTTTTGAAGTCGGTTAAAAATTGCCGACTGTGACGCACACAACTTCTTAGCGTCTCTCGCGGCCGACATTTGGGATACGCGGAGCGGACTATCTACTACAGGGCACTTCGGATTTGAGGTCATTACCCTTAAGGGAGTTTTTGAAATAGTAGCATTTATCCGACTGCGGCACCTATCCGTGACTTACCCTACTAGTTTTTATAAGTAACTTTTGTAGGAAGTTATGCAACTTTCGCAATGGTCGCTCACGGGATGGATGACCAAAAATTTACTGTCTCGAACTCCTCCGTGCTTCGGAAGGCAAGTTAAGCCGTTGATCCCGGCTGCATTTGAAGTCGTTAAAAACCAATTCGCATTGGGCCCGCTTGGTGGGTCATGGCCCAGTCTCATTATCCATCCATAAGGAAGACCTGTGGCCCAGCAGTGGGGCCATTAAAAATGTGTCATGACGATGACGACGACCCTTTTTTTGTCTATGATTATAAGTAATACGTTTGTCATTCTTGCTTGTTGCCTGTGCACTACCTCTCGCTCTCTCTCCATTTTTCCTATGCCTCAAAGGTTGTCTGGAAGAGATCGCTCTTAGCGATAAGGCCGCCTTTGCCCACATGTATGTCAACTCTTTCTTGTGTTTCTGTCTGTATTTTTGTGTGTGCAATAAAGTGTTTTATCTATCTATCTATCTAATACATCAGTGCATTAGGGTAAAAGTAGGAACCATTCAGAATGAGAGGCTTGCTGGCTAAAGCAAACAAAAATCAAGCCAATCAGAGTATAAGGTACTTGTACTATTTAGTATTATGTGGTAAAGGTATTCAATACGATAAAAATAAGATATTGCGAACACACGAACAAGGTTAACCTGGGGGCCTACCGCCATCTCTTATTGTTTAATGTCAACGCAATATTGTTTAATGTCAGTTTGTATCGGCGCAATGTTGTTATATGTCATATCGTACCGCGAACCTCTTAAAACAAGCTTGTCTTTTGACGGAAGTTTTGTGGCGTCATCGCTCAATCATTCACTCAAACAAGATTTTTATCAATCAAACCTACTACGACGTCTTATGTCAAATAAAGTCAAGCTTGTAATTTAAACAGTATTGAAACAAAAGGAAAACAAAACGTTCTTACGACATGACGGTTTCTAAAAAATGGCGGTAGGCCTGCTGTTCGTGTGTTCGCAAAATCTTATTTTCGGAAAGATTTAGTAATGTCGTCACCTTCATCTGATTATGCAATGTGTTTTTGCAATATACCTAGAATATTCTATTTATAAAATCATCCTACAACAGAAATAGATAATATAATAAAGTAACTTACAAACATTAAACGCCGTCCATCTCACTTCCGCATGGCACATACTAGTATATTTTTTTTATTTCATTACAGTATCAATATCAAAAGAAGAAATGGAGTGTGACCCCATATGTTACGTAGAGTGCAGTGACAAAAAATATTCAATATCGAGTTTAACAAATACGTTTTCATCTGAAAATGTACCTGCGAATATTACGTAAGTGTCATGAAATTCAAGCTGACCAGTACTTCATATAAAAAACAAATAAGTATACTATCTTCGAATATAACCCTGTCCATTGATAGCCTCTTACAATCTGTAATGAAATATTTTATTATATTTATTAACCGGTAATTAATTTTCAGTAAAAATGTTCAGCTGTCACACCTGTCAAGCTTACGGGTATATTACACTAAACCAACGTGCAACTGTTACAAAATGACTGTTTACATTGACATTAATTATTTTATTGGTGAGTGAAAATAATTATGTAATCACCATCATATTAATGACTATTCGCATACGAAACACCGTATTCGAGTGATTCAAAAATGCGTCAAAATGGAAGTCAGTGAATTTCAATTCAAATGCAAATTGAATTCGCATGACAATTTCGAATGATTCAAAAATACGTCTCCTGCACCGGGCGCTCGAAAGGCCGCATTCGACGTGCCACAACTTCGCTTGAGCTCGCTACTAGTACCTCGCGCCATCACTCGGCCACAGTCGACGTTTTCTTCTCTGGCGACTTGTGGCCGCCACTCAGCCACTAGTGGCGAGGATTAGTGGCCGCGTGTAGTGGCTTGACCCAGTCACTGGTCGCGTTTAGTAGACGCGATTAGTGGCTCAATGTGCGCTGTGCGGTTGCAGTTAATCTGTTTTGCATTTATTTGCGGGCAACCGGTGTGCGTGTGTTTTTACTTGTGGAATTAATAAGCTAGTTATTTTTGTTTGTTATTCAGTTCATGGAATAACAGAGTTAAAGTACAGAACGATGGACAAATTTAAAATATTTGATTAGTATGAATTAATGCAAATTAAGTACTTAATAAAACACAGGTGAACAGGGTATCCGAATTAGCTTTGTTTATTTTAGAAGTTAATTGAATAATGATTCCCGTGCGTTTATTTTGCACCTTTCGGGAACAAGGGTCAATATTATTTTGCTTGTTCATCGCGATGAACCAATATTTATGCAATCCCGCCTGGTATTTTCTGTACTCTAATGGTGGTGAGATATATCTTGACTACTACGGCGAGATTTCGCAAGATCAATGCTAACATTGTGTCTCCCAAATAAATTAAATACAAATATTATTAAATTAAATAATCCTAAATTAATAAGGAAAAGCTTAAAAAATACAATTTTACCAAAAAAGCAGATAGAATTAAAAAATTTCATTAATATTCCGGGCTCTCCTAACACTACTATCTCTTGCTTGACTTTGTTCGAGTTCCATGGGTTATGTGACAAAACGTTTACTCTTGTGCCGGTCGGTGAGGATGACGTTTTGCCTCATCCTCACCCTCACCTACCGACATTTTATTTGTTGGTTATTGTACGCAAACTCAAATCATACGCTTGTGATAAGTATCGCTAAAAATGTTAGTTATGACCGTGCCACAGTCTTTGGATTTGGAGTTAGATCATTATTAACATCGTCATTTCCTGATCTTTGGAAGACTGCAATCGTGCGTCCGCTACCGAAAAACCATAATTCCGTTAGCCTAAATGACATCCGCCCAATCAGTATACTTTCTTGTCTCTCAAAGGTCTTGGAAAGAATTGTCAGCAACCAGCTGACAGACTTTTTAGAAAAAAAATTACATTCTCCCTTCCTTACAATCGGGTTTTAGAAAGAGGCAAAGCACAACTTCGGCTCAGATTGATGTGACGGACAACATCGTATCTGCTCAGGATGCTCGTACGTGCACATTGATGGTGCTTCTCGATTACTCCCGTGCAATGCAATATATGTGGATCTACTTCTCTCTAAGATGTCCGCTTACGGTGTTGGATTGGATCGTCGTACACTATTGGGGTTTCACAGTTATCTTGGCAATCGGCGTCAATCAGTAATTATAAATCGCAAGACATTTATTATATACTAGCGGATCATCGCGGTTTTACTTGCTCGGTGCCCGTTCCCATGGGAATATCGGGATAAAATATAGCCTATGTCACTCGGGAGAAATGTAATTTTCTAATGGTCTAAGAATTTTCTAAATCGGTCTAGTAGTTCCTGAGATTAGAGCGTTCAAACAAACAAACTCTTCAGCTTTATAATATAAAAAAGTATAGATTAGCATTAATTTCTCTCACTAAGCGGAAACTAAATAGGAAAGTGCAGTAAACTTATACATCTAAAGGTTCCGGGTTCGAGCCCCGTCTGAACGATATGAAGGCTACTTACTGGTTTTTTTCTTGTCAAAAAAATATCACATAGTTAAATATTTGCATTTTTTAATGTATTTTAACTTTCTTTTGCAGCTACCTACGGAGGAGTATTTTCTCTATTCTTCGGGGGTTCGATCATCACCCTCGTAGAAATATTTTATTTAGTCATTAATAATTTTATTGACTTTGTCAAGAATATTAATCAAAAGATTCAAATAAATCATAACAAATAACTATAAATTTTATTAAAAAATCCATTATTTTGCAGATTTCGTTTTGGTTCCACCAAGAAAACGTTCTTAACTAATGAAAAAAAATATAAACTCATTTGCAAAAAAAACGGGCACCTAAGCAATGAACCATTTCAAATGTTAATATTGCTTTGTTTGATAATTATAGGTAGTTTTATCCTCACAATTTGGTAAATTAATAAGAAAATAATCGTTTTCATCAGTATTTCATAAAATTTAGATACAATTTATGGGAAATAATGCTAAACCTCGCTAGTAGAGTATGTTCGCTAGTAGTGCATATACTCATGAAGTAAAAATAAAAAAGTTTTTTTGATTGTTTTTCTTTAATAAAGTAAAAGCAGATAAATGTTTAGTATCGAGTGTGACCCCCTCTAGCTAAAATCACAGCTTGAATTCGTCTGGGCATGCTAGCGAGTATATCCCGGATACTTGCTTGCGGAATACGTTCCCACTTCGCAGTAATCACATTCTTCAGCTCTCTGATGGTCTGCGGAGCCGGGTGTACTGATCTCACACGCCGTTTCAGAACGTCCCAGACATGCTCTATGGGATTGAGGTCGGGACTTCGAGCTGGCCAATCCAAACGACGAATGCCGACCTCTTGCACATACGCATTAACATCGCGGGATCGGTGGGCGCGAGCATTATCGTCCATAAAAATCGAGTCTTCACCTAGAGCGGCCAATGCGGGTTGTGCATGAGAAATTAGAACTTCCGTTATGTATCGATGCCCAGTCAGTGAGCCGTTTTCAATGAAGACTGACTCTGTACGATCCATTGAATTATTTCCTGCCCAAAATATAACAGAGCCCCCACCATAAGGTGTGATTTCTTCGAAACATGCCTCTGCAAAGCGTTCTCCTTGTCTTCTTAGCACTCGCCGACGTCGATCTTCACCGAACAGAGATATCCTGGCTTCATCAGAGAACAAAACCCTATTCCAATCTTCTTGAGTCCATGATTCACAATTTCTAGCGAACCTAAGCCTGTGAACTCTGTGCTCACGGAGTAATTTGGGGCCGCGGGCCGGGCGGTGACTGCGTATATTGGCAGCGAGAAGCCTCCTCCTGACCGTCCATAGACTAATATGCACATTTCTTACTTCTTGGAGGTTGTTCTTAAGATCCACATACGAAGATTTGCGATTTCTCTATGCGCGACTCACAAGAAAACGATCATCCCGTGGTTGGGTACATGGTTTTCTTCCAGAACCAGGCCTTCTCTCGACGGAACCAGTCTCCTGATATCGCTGCCCGGTCCTTTGGACTGTCGAGCGACTAACATTTAGCCTCCTAGCCACGAAACATTGGCTGCAACCCTCTTCAAGCAGCGCGATAATTTTGGTAGCTTTTACCACTTTATCTACCATTTTTGATACAGCCAAACAGCAATAAATAAAGCTTTGACAGTCAAGGATATGAAATTAATCGATAAAAATTTAATAAAAGTTATGAAAGTCGATGTTAACTTCTGGAACTTCGCGCCAAAAATGTAGGATAAAAAGGGGTTTTCTGTAAAAATGAGCATCAAATGAAAATTTGAATTTAGAACGTACTTTTTTAAATACCACAGCATTTTTAAAACCGGCCAGTAACGTGTACAAACGATTGAAACCTTTTTGGTATTGTATCTTTTTAAAGATGAATGAAAATCAAAACCGCCCGTTTTTTTTTTGCAAATGAGTGTATTTAGTTCTTCCTAACTAGTTAAAAAAAATTTTTTTTTTCCGTTACATGACTCTTTTTACATGCCCAATGAAAAATATTTTCATTGGTTTTTTAGGAAGCTATTATAATTGCTAGTTTATGCAATCATCGTCTATGTTTTGGTACAGTTAACGTAGGTAGTTAGGACCCGTTAGTTCCCCATTGTTCATAAAAACATGTGTATGAAAACACATTTTTTATGATCAACAGGTAGACTCTTAGCCTTCATCATACCCAATGAGTCTCTCCCGGAATCCTCAATCTCTGAGGAACTGGCTATCTTTTCTCTAACTGCCAGAACACAACAATGCTGAAAACATTGTTGTTATGACGTCAGACTTCATGGATGGATAAGGAGAATGGGCATGATCCACCACGCGGCCCAAGTGCGTTTTAACGACTCCAAATGCAGCCAGGACCAACGGCTTTGAAGCACGGAGGAACTCAAGGTAGTAAATTTTAGGTCACCCATCCCGTGACCGACCATTGCGAAAGTTGCTTAACCTCAACAATATCAGGTCGAGCGCGCGAACCATGGGTTTCTCAAGTAACTTAAGGGTGGCAATTATGCTCGTAAAGGGGAAATATGATTTACCGGATCATTTTTTCCTTTCTTTCCAAAAACGTGATAAAATACAATTTCTTGAACAATTTCACGCGTCGTTTCTTCAGGATCTTCAACTTTCCATGGAAATTTGAGGTAAATTATTTTCATTCTGATTTAACCATGGCGATGAAAACACTTTAATATATATTTTTTTTAATAGAAAAATCTTCGTGAAAATCAACTCGGCTACGAGGGAATTCAAAGGTGGGACTCGAACCCACGACCTTTGGGAATACGGCCCACTGCACTTTTTTCCATTACTTTTCTATTTAAAAAAAGTATCATAAATATAAAAATAGCATTGAAAAATGCAAAAAATTAAAAATCATTAACATTTTATTGTGCTGTTCTTTTCAGTCTGCCTGTTGTCACAGCTGCATATCTCCAGAACTACTAATGCTATCAACTTAAAGTTTGGAAAGGTTTTATATGACGTTTACCTAACTGTTTTGCAATTAAGAGAGAATTATTTTTTTTTACTACAAGGACTGACAGGCGGTCTTAAAAATTCAAATTGTGGCTACTAGAGCATGTGGGGTATCATAGGAAAGAGCGCTGCTTGCATATTCTCAAAAAAATATATTTTGTTTTGCCACATAGATTTTTACTTTTGATACAAATTGTAAAAACATACCGCTCCCCCTTATCTCCGAAGTTTACTTAGAGAAAAATATTAAATTATTCTAAGTGATAGTAGTTTATGTAGAGATTACAGGAAAAATAAATCAATATCTCTAATCGAAAAAAGTGATCTAATACCTACTTATTTGCTTTTGGTTTGGTATGTCGATCTATGGGGACAATATATATTATGGTACGCCTCGGTGCGCGAGCCCAACTCGCTCTTGACCGGTTTTTTTCAATCTGTAAACTGTAGGTGATAAAATTTGGTTTATGAGTATTTTACCCATGTTCAGATACTAAAAGCAAAAACTATAACATCAATAGTATATTAATTTTATGTGGTTAAAACTTGCTAAAAATATCTCAAACAAAAAAAAAAAAAAAAACGACGTGTCCTCATAGGTCTCTGTAGCATAATTGGTTAGTGCATTGGGCCGGACTCCCAAGGATGCGGGTTCGAATCCCGTCAGGGCGACATGAGACTAGTTGCTTTTTTCTAGTATATTTTCTTGTTAAATATTTATCACATAAAAATAAACAATACCAAAAAAACACACAAAATGTTATTTTATTCATAAAGTCAAGTGATTTTGGGAGTTGTTTAAGCAATATATATCCCATAAGTTTTTTTTATAAAAACCTTTGGTTTGTAAGTTGGACATTTTTACCCAGTTTAGCTCAGAATTTGATCAGTACCCCTATTAGGAGTTTGCTTAACATGACATTTACAGGACTCGTGAGCGTAGACTATCGGATATACTGCTCATGTCGGTAAAACAGTCGCTAAGTGTGAAAGAGACAGAGCTACAATTTACGTTAACGTTTACTGTAAAGTCAAGTTTGCCAAACTCGTAATAAGCCTACTGGATCCAATCCTGAGCTAAACTGGGTCTTATCTGGGATCTGGATCTAGATTGAAATTTTGAAACATTTTTTTAAAATGAAATTTGAGTGATAATGATTTAATAAATAAATAAGTAATGTTTAAAAAAATTAAAAAAAAAAAAAATTGGTAAAATCAGATGTACCGGAAAACAGTTGTTTACTGGCTATGTCACAAGGACTTGTCATTCAACCTTTCTAAGATAAATTTAGCTCGGTAAATTTTTCTCATCGGGTTCCCCGAATGTCCACGCGGGCAAAGTCGCGGGCGGAAGGTAGTATAAAATAATAATAGCACTACGCAAGAGAATAGGTGAACGGACATCATTAGTAAAGTTCACCTTGCGAACCTTTTAAGGGTCAGGGGTTACAGGGTCAGTAAGATCCTGTCTCAAATTTATTGCGTATGCTTAATTTATTAGTTTCTGTAATGATAAAATTGGTGTTTTCCAAATTAAAATTGAAATTGAAATTGAAATTGAAATTGAAATTGAAATTGAAATTGAAACTGAAACTGAAATTTATTTATTTGCATTTGATTAAGGTACATTGGAGTTCTTATAATATTTAAAAGTTCTGCCTATTCGACCATTATCATAATAGCATGCAAATTTATCTTTAAAATTAACAATCATAATCTAAGTAGGTACTTAATTTCTTTATCAGTTATTATTTTGGATGTCGACTACAATTTGATTTATCTAATTACAGTTCAATTCAATATAATGTCAAATATGATAAATGTCAATCTAAATTAAAATAAGACAACACGAACATACAAAACAACAGTATTAAAATTCGTTTCAATTTAATGTCCTACGTACACAAACATTCCTTGCGGAGATGATAGTGCATCAAAGGTGCCGCTTAAAACAATAGAGACTGTAAGACAAAGAAAGAAAAACTGTTTAAGTATTTCCAACAAACACAGCGGCGTTACAAACAAAATGGCAAAGAAGTGGAACACTCTGCCTTCTTTCGTTTCGTTTTATATGTACATAAATTTTTAAATTTGGTGTATGTATATTCAATTATTTTTACTATTGTTGTAAACGTCTCATGTAACATCCTGGCAGAATAACAGCGCTTCTGTGTTCATTCTGCCCATCTGAGAATGGTACTATAGCAAAATGCTGAGTCAGGGTATATATTGGCCCCACATCATATTCCATAAGTTTTGTTTGTAAGGTTTAATTTTAAGATTTTTTAATTTTGATTTTTTTATTTCTATATAAGTGTGTGTGGGTACCAATAAATGTTTTTCTTTCTTTCTTTCTTTCTCGATCAAAATAAGTATTAAGCAGTACCTAAGGCACCGTTAGTCCCAAAGCGGTTATGGTTCTCACTGTCAAAAGGTTATCAGTTAAGTATCAGTAGAGTAAGCACGAAAAACTATCGAGTAAGTACTCGAACGTTATTCGTGCCAGGCCTACTAATCTCATTTAGAGCCAAGCTTCTAACTGTACATGCCCTAACTCTACAAGCCCTAACTTCATAAACTCTAAACCTTAGTTAAAATATGTGGATTGGCCGACGTACGTAAAAGTTCGTTCAATTAATTTAGTGCTATTTTTTCTACTCACGGTAGATTTTAACATAACACCAACGCCATTCAAAAACTTAATAGCGCTCACTATCGAACGTGAGAAGAAAAACTCGCACTAACCACACTGTATACATCTTACACGTACTTATGACTTATGAACTTCAATGACGTTACGCCATGAGATCGATACCCTATATCCCTAGATCTATTAAGCCAGTCATATCGTGCAAAAATAAACTATGAAGAGCTGCATTTTTGGTACAATCAGGTAACTACCCGGTTGATCAGTAGAAGAGAGTTATCTCAAAAAGTAATAGACTTATAGAATACGTTTATATCACAAATAATAGAGCTTTCATAGGTATTTCATTTTATAAATAAATAATTTCTTTAACCTGAATACTTTCCGGAATATCGTTTTTAAAAAAAAAAACTACTGATCAACCGGGAAATTAACCGACTGTACCTACCTCTGTTGTTTGGGGTTTTTTGAACGACGGTGAGACTCTCAGCCTTCATCATACATGATGTTAAGTATTGATAAGGCTGAAGATGGAAGCGAGCCTCTCCCGGAATCCTCAGCCACTATTCCTCAGGAACTGGCTATCTTAAAGCCTAAATATTTTTATCTAAAATAAATTGATACTGACCTGTATGTACCTCACAACTTGCAGTGTACAACTACACCACAGGTCCACCTAGATAGTATTTAGCCAGATTTATAGCATTCTAAAATGTAAGCGCGCTGAGTTAAATCAATTGGCAAAGTTTCGACCAAAATATCATAACGAAATCGCTAAAAAGAAAATCAATGGTTCAATAATTTATTGTTTCTTTCTATGGAGTAGCTACTACCAACTACCATTCGATGCGATACAAGCTCGGTTCTCTAGTATTTAAAAAATCACGCTGTATATTTTGTCCGTCATATTCCGTACTAACGGCCGCTCGCGGTTTCACCCGCGTGGTTCTCGTTCCCCTAGGAATATCAGGATAAAAAGTATCCTTATAACCAGGTTATCTACTATCTGTGTACCAAATTTTACCCGAATCCGTTAAGTAGTTTCGGAGCCTATTCAATGCAAACGAAACAGTAAAATCTTTCCTCTTTATAATATTTAGACAAACAATAACGTCTTTAGATAACATATACAATAATATGAATGCCACATAACTACATTTTTTTTTCTTTTCTTAGATATATTATATACTACTGCCATCTAGTTCTTATTTGAAAATATCACAACACTGTTTGGCGAAACAACACTCGTGGTGAAAAAGCACTGAAGAGAAAATTCCCTGATAGAGGCTTGAATCAAACCGTTTGATCGTCTCGGGTAAAACACCATCTGGCGTAAAAGCACAGCACTTTCAGTTTCATGAAAAGCGAGTGAAAATGGAAAACCCTGATTGTAGTAATTCAGTTGAATGTGTGATGGTGGAGTTTATAAATGATTTTTGGAAATTCCTTGTTTGTCGGTAGTGTCTCATTCACAAAAGTACACAGCTCGTCAGACGAACTAATTAATTAGGAAAAAAAGTAAATGTATTTCGAATCTGATTTATACAAAACATTATTATGTATAATAAATAAAGTGGCTGTGACATACATCGGACAGACAGACATGACGAATCTATAAGGGTTCCGTTTTTTGCCATTAGGCTACGAAACCCTATTAGAAACCAATTATCTAGTCCACGGTAAGTTTCATAAGAACTTGTGTTATGACAAGACGTTAGCCAACAGCGTGGAAAGTGGAATATAGGTACTAGAAATTTTTTGCAGGTCCTCATAAGTCTCGGCAGCATAAATTGATAGTGCAATGGGCCGGATTCCTAAGGATGCGGGTTCGAGTCTCGTCTGAATTTAATGAGACCAGTTGTTTTTTTTCCTTTATTTGTTTTTATTTTATTTATACTGAACGTATTTTTCCACAGAGATAGCAGATAGCCTAAAAATACTTTTTATTCCGATATCCCTCGGGAACGGGAACCACACGATTGAAACTGCGAGCGACCGCTAGTAATTAACATAAAACGAGCAATATCTTTTAAAAGGAAAAACTTAAACAACTTCTCTGTAAGACTACCGCCATCTGTTAGCGCAGTATTGTTTCCATCATATCGATGGTATTTCGTACCACAACCCTCTTAAAATAAGCTTATTTTCGAACCGAAAATGATCCGACAGATGTTTTGTGCCTTCAAAGTTGAAGTGTGTCAAAATTTGACAACTTCAATTTATTCGTTTTTTTTTTCGTTGGCAAGAACAATAATTATAGAAAATATGGGACTGAGATAGTTGTCTTTAGAAACTTACATTATACCATGGATTAATTAAGTAGGTACTACATACTACTTAAAAATTCCATGCACTATCTATATAAATACAAATACTATACAAATAATATCCTATTCATGCACTTAATTTTTTATTATGTAGGTGATAGATATTTTTGACATTGTGAATTACTAATTATTAAATTGATATTTTAATTAACAAATAATTTAGACTTAGTTTCTAAGTGACATGGCTTGCGTCATCTTGTGCTTATATTTGTATACCTAGAATAAGGTGGAAATGTAGTGATACTAACAAACACAAGTTCTTCCATTATTGTAAAACTAACCTATATTTTACAAATAAATTATACTGATTCTGATTCTAAATTATTCTGATTCTAAGTATTTTTTATGATTTTTAAATTTTTCTATATAATATTTTTCTATTTAAAATTTATCATAAGTATAAAAATAGCATTGAAAAAAAACAAACATCATAAATTATTGGCTGTTGCATCTTAATCGATCGTTAAACACCTGAAAACATGTTTCTTTCGAATGCAAGGATATTCCTAGCATTGATGAGACAACGCTGGACAGCGTATAAAAATAGTACTGGAGAATTTCGAAGGTAGTCCACAAGTCACGGTAGCTCAGTGGTTAGAGCATTCGACCGGATTTCCAAAGGTCGTGGGTTCGGGTCCCATCTGAGAATTAACTCGTGGCCGAGTTTTTTTATATTTTTCTATTTTAAATGTATCGCAAGTATAAATATACCGCGTGGGGCCTATAATCGGGGAAAATATTGAAAATAGAGACTCTAGAGTATTAGTATTTATTCTGATAAGATTTCAGTTAATCAAAACCCATGCTTTACTCACAATAAGAATAAAATTTAAAGTTACGATTCATAATCAGTGTAGTATTGCAAAACGATATTACCGCTAACGTTGAGAACTAATCGTGGTACAGGGGACAACAAAAACTTACCGCAAAACATCACGATATCACTATCCATTAGAAACCTTTATCTCATTGAATAGCAACAGCCCCCGCTACTTCCCACAGCTTAAAATCTCTTTATCAAATTAATTAAAATTTGTTTAATATTAAATATCGCAAACCGTTATCTGCAATCACTTATCTGTTTATAATTTTATCCATCATGCATGACATGTCATGTCAATCAATACCAAGTATACTCTTTGTACCAAGTAGATTCAGCCATGGAATTATTAAGTACTAGTACGTAGTACCTGCTAATTCCATGGATTCTACGCTTTTCACATTATGATCTTTATACTTGACGCTGGCGAATGTACAAACTGTACGAGCCAGAAAAAAGAAAAAAAAACATTATGATATTTTTATAAAGAAGATCATAGTGTTAAAAGAGTGTAAATTCAAAAGAATAATTTTGATTAGTAAAGTCAAAATATTGTCATGGGAATTTCTATGGTTTCAGTTTAAATTGATTTCAATTTAAGTAATCGAATTTGATTCTTTTACAAAATTTATGTGAAAATGGCTTTGAGTGCAAAAAACACTCCAGAAAGAAAACAATACCTATAGGTACGTGGATTCATGAATTACGATAGTAAGTCTGACAGTATTATTTTTCTATCAGCCGACACATAAATTGTCAAAAAGACGTTCCGATCCGAGTAGCTCCGAAAAGTTGAGCGGTACTGTTGTTTGCATTATATTGAATTCATGATTAAGTTTGTTAGAAAAAATCAAAAAGTAAAGATTACGTTTTAATTAGTTACGACCCTAATGATTCAATCACAAGTGACATAAAGAGACTCCGTTTTTAATATTATCCCCGGTTCTAGGCCTCAGATGGTATTTAAATATCGTTCATTTTCTAGCGAATGTTCAGTAACTACCTAGTTAAGTCCGCCATTACAAAGTATCATCGAGTGTAGATAAGCACGTTTTTTTTGGAGGTATTTCATATCCATTGAAACTTATATCTCAATGGACAGGAATTAACTAAATTTTTCTTTATGGAGGCTCATGGTACGAATTCAAAGATTAGTTAAAACGAAACGTTCTTATAACATGATGGAATTTAAAAGATGAAAGAAGGCTACCTATATCATTAGTTCTCAACGTGCTCAAATCAAATGAACCCACTCTTCGGCGTCTGCGCCACAAAATATAATTTGTGGCGTTATAAGATCCCGTAGGAGTGCAGCACTCATCCAGACAGGTAAACCAATAAAGCTTTGCATACAGTGTTCTCGTTACGCTCAGTAAATTCAGGTCTTATCAGGGAGACTTGAAATGCCTGGGATGTAGATGGTCTGGAAGAGGCTGTTTTTGTTTCCATTACAAAATCAATTTGCTGGTCTGTTTTTCTGTATGTCCATATCTACACATACTACAGTGACTTCGGCCACGGTTACTTTTTCCCTTAAAAAAAACCATATTTAAGATGATTTCGTTTGACATTGTACTTAACTACGAAGGCTGATTGATAAGTTTCCGAAAGGACAAAGAAACTCTATAATAATCCTTTTAAAACTAAATTTATTTCTCAACCTAGTATCCTTCTACCTCAATGCATTTAGTCCAGCACTTCTCCAATTCCGTTACACCAGTTTGATAAAATGTTTTCTCCAACCCCTTAACATACTCATCTACGGCAACAATGACTTCATCATTTGTTCAAAATCTCTGGCCACCTTACCCTTTCTTCAAGTTTGGGAATAATTGGAAGTCGCATGGGGCGATCTGGGGGAATAATGTGGATGGAGTAGCAATTCGAACCGCAATTCATTCAGGAGTTTGACGACTGCAACTATAGACGAGTGTAGAGGCGCGTTCTTTCCATTGTTAAGAAAATTCACGACACAGAAAGTTCAAAGTCCTGTCATACAAATTCCATAAGTGTTTTAATAAATAAGTGAGTACTTTCCGACCGTATTACGACTACACCTCAACGCTTTCATGATTCTACCACTTCCAGTACATCTAGGTCTTCCTCTGCGCCCGGTCCATGCAGCCAGTTTGTTTAGATAACGTCTCGGTATCACCGCCCGAACGGCCGCTGCTAAGCCATACTGGACTCTATTGCGTGGACTTTAAGAGGAGGCTGCTGATATAATGGCTTGTTATGCCGATAATTTGCTCGTCATTGTTCGTATTCTGCAATGGCCGGCTGGAATGTACATGGGTCTTGGTGCCCAGTCGTGTCTGTGAGGGGAAACTTAGCCAGTTGACTGACTAACAATGGATTTGCTGGGTCTGGCTAGCTCATATGCCAATGCTGATAGTATTAACTTCTGAATTCAGGTACAAGTGGTTGCTGTAATATGATTTTTTTTATGGCCGGTTACAGTTCTAACCTAAACTAGCTATTGTTTATGTCATTGGCATCTTTAGTTAACCTTGCCGCCACTGAGGTCTAGTGGTATACTGGTATCGGATTCAGAGGTTCCAAGTTCACTTCTCCAATAGACCATATATTGTATAAGGTTTCGTTGGTAGTAGAACAAGTCTAAATGTGCACTTAACTAGTTAACATCATCTAAGATTTTTTTTGTGACTTTTCTGAGTTAAAGGCAACCCTCCGGACGCGGGGGAGGATTGGATGAATCCTGCATTGGATACCCCACAGCCGGCTGTGTCGAAAGTTATGTCATACTCTTACTGGCTAAACACCAGCTAACGGTTGGACTCCCCGGAAAGGGCCGGCAGCCTTCGTCGGATGCGACCGTACCCCTGGAAAGAGATACGGCGCGAGAGTCACTCACGTGAGTGAAGTGCGCATAGGTAGAGGTGCAAATACGTCCGACACCCAGATGACAGCCCCGGCCGGAATCTAAGTGACAGTGAAAAGCTCCAAGAGGGGGACATATATAAGTCTTTTATCACAGATAGTAAGAGATAACATGGCCAGTCCTTCGGTGATTCAGGATTTCGGGAGAAACGCAAAAAAAATCTTATTTATATAGCATTACCATTATAATTTTTAAATAATATAACATTAAATTATATCAAGTACTTTTTAATCAAACTGTCAGTTATTTGTTAGTGGTAGAGTAAGTTGTCAAGATGAAGGCTCAAGGAGGTGTAGCATGCACGCTTGACAGAACTCTCGATACATTTCTCGCGTAAGCGCAGTGTCTGTCAGAAACGCGGCGGAACGCAGAATCCGAGCAAAACAAAATTAGCCTCGCTCTATCCTCTAGCTAATTTCAATATGGCGATTGTTTTCGTTTCGCATTCCACTGCGGTTTCGCGTTCCGCGGCGGAGATGTGAAAAGGGCGTAAGAGCCGAAACTGCTAATTCTTTACTGAACCCAAAACAGCTATGTGAGAACAATAAGAGTGAGCGAACGCTTAAGAACTTCGGTAACAGTTCGTAGTTACTAGAAGCCTCATAATGACTGAATAATTGAGAAGCAACTACACAACTACATCTGCCATTCCGAGCCTCCGAGCTGGGCCCGTGGAACTAGCTATTATTTTAGCATTCAAAGTGAAACTACCGGGGGAACCACAGACTGGAGAATGTGCAGCTGAGTTAAGTAAATTTTCTAGGAGAGAGATCTCATGGTATGAGTTGTAAAGAGACCGTTCTTACTAACAGAATTGGCACACACCTGGGGGTTTATTACAATTACTGGGGGTTAAAATAAATAAACGAATGTAAAATAATGAGACATGAGATTGCATGACAATTTTTTTATAGCTTTGGTCAGCAACCATTCTTCAAATGTAATTACAAATATTAAAATTATAAAAGGCTAATAAGTCTAAGCATATTATAAGCACTTGAGTAATCTTTTTAAATAATAAAATTATTAGTCTAGGAGTTCGCCACGTAAGAAGTTAATAGAATTAAGCGGCACCTAGCTTATTTTTGTGGTCAAAGTTGTGAAATATTATTAATTTATTCTTTGATAAATATTAAACAAGAAAATATACTAGAAAAAAGCAACCAATCTCATGTCGCCCTGACGGAATTTAATCTATGAGACAGGTTGCTTTTTTTTAGTATATTTTCTTGTTTAATATAAATATTAAATATGTGATAAATCACATAAAATAGCATTGTAAAATACAAAATTAAAAAGTTATAATTTATAATTTACTTATTATCTTCTTAAAAAACAACATGTTTTTTTAAGACCATAATGCTGTCAAGGCATTTTTTTATACAAAGAGGACACGCTTAGCATTAGCATTATATATAATTACTTATTTTTACTTTTTTCAAACAATTTAGACTCTTTACAATTGGAACCGTATATAATATATAAATATTTAAATTATGTTATGAAATGATAAGGCTGAAAGTTGAATCGTGCCTTTCCAGGATCCTCTACCTATGGGGACGTTGGCTATTTTATCTTAATTGCCGAGACACAACAATGCTGAAAATATGTTTATGATGATAAAGTCAAATATGATAGGGACAGCTAGCCAGGCGGACTTAAAATAAGTTCTGCAACTGGGAATCATAATCAAACCGAATCATCATCATCAGCCTGTCGCAGTCCACTGCTGGACATAGGCCTCTCCAAGTGCTCGCCACTGAGATCTGTTTTCGGCTTCTCGCATCCAGCTCCTACCAGCCGTCTTGCGCAAATCATTACTCCACCGTGCCTGAGGACGTCCTATACTACGTAACCTACCTACGAGACGCGGTCTCCACTCTAGAACTCGCTTACCCCAACGGTTATCGGTTCTACGGCTAATATGGCCAGCCCACTGCCACTTTAGCTTGCTAATCCGGTGGGCTATGTCGATAACTTTGGTTCTCTGACGGATCACCTCATTTCTGATACGATCTCTCAGAGAAACGCCGAGCATAGCCCTTTCCATAGCCCGCTGAGCAACTTTGAACTTGTGGACCAGCCGTGCCGTCAGTGTCCACGTTTCGGCTCCGTAAGTCTTTCGGCTCCGTAAGTCAATCAAACCGAATACAAATTTTAATATGAACCACTGGAAATTGAACCCGGGACTTCTGGATAAGTAGCCGGTGGACCGTAGAGGCGTTCATAGGCAATATATCAATTAAGTACAACTCTTTTGTCAATATATTACTATTTAGTGGTTATACTTTAATTTGCTGGCGTATGGCATAGCCTCCGAGTTAAGAGTTTTATTAACTTTTAATCGTAGTAACATCAAGCGCTTGATACTCGCCTTTTGATATTTTCACTTTACTTTATGTATTGTTATTAGCTTGTGTCACCATTGTCACCAATCACCATACTTAAGTGTATTTTGTAATGAGAGCAGAGCAATGGAACATAGTTTGTCTTTTTGTTGTTTGTTTGTCTAATTATAATTATAAATTTCAATGTCACTCCGGTCTGTCACCTCAGTGTCTAATATTTGCTGTCACTCACTTTTACTTTTTGTCCTGTGTTATTGGAATGTTAAGGAATTTGATCGGAAAAATTTTGTTTGTTGTGGCATATTTTTTAAGTTAATTATTTTTGTTTTTATTTGTTTTTTACTTTGTGTTTTTTGTTTCAGTATCAGATCGTCACACTGGTCACGACGGAAGATCAGCGCAGATCTTAGACCACGCATTATGCTGAGTCGTGACCGTTTTGAGACACATTTCATTCTAAGTCTCGGTAGCTCAGCGGTTAGAGCATTGGACCGGATTTCCAAAGGTCGCGGGTTCGATTCCCGTCTGAGAATTCACTTGTGGCCGAGTTAATTTTTTCCAATATTTTTCTATTTAAAATTTACCACATTTCATTGTTTTTATTTTTAAGTGTGTCTTTGTTTTCCGTGATTTGTTTCAAATTTGTTTTAAATAATTTATGGAAAGTTTATCTCGAACTAGACTAGCATCGTGGCGCAGTAATATTTAGGTATTTTGGCTTTTGAGTAAAACACTTACTTACTCCGCTGGCTCAGCGACCCGAAGTGGATCTTGGCTTCCGAAATTAAAGTGCGCCATTCGTTCCTATTTTGTACCTAGTCTGACCAGTCAGGCACTTTCAGTTATTTTAGGTCTTTGGATCTTCGTCTCTCCAGCGGCATCTTGGGCGACCAACCGACGTCTTCTGGCTGGTTGTCCAAGATATGCTCTTTTGGCTCCTCGATGCTCTCGCATTCCTCTACTTGCCCTAGCCAGCGAATTCGGACAGATTTTATTTCCTCTATGATATTCGGCTCTGACACCAGTTGTGTTGTCTCTCGGTTAAATCTTTGCCTCTACTCCCCGTCCTCTTCCCTTGTTGGCCCCAATATCCTTATCAGAATTTTCTCCTGAGTAAAACGCTGAAAATGAAAATTGATGAAAGAATTTAAAAAATAAATAAAGTAATAAAAATCGCATAAAATACATGGGACCGATTTACATCATAAGAAGGCATCTATAGCTTTAGTCGTCACCCGGTCATCCTGTATATAGCTAATCATAATCATAATAAAGTCATATAACTATCGGCGGTAAAGCAAATAAACAAGTCTATAAATCTACTACCACCCATAAGACCTTCAATTATATCCCTCTTACAAGATCAAAATACGTTAAACTGTCGTCATGTTATTTGCAATATGCCGAAACTTGAAAAGTAAGCGATGCCTACTTCCGAAATAGTATCTATCGAGAAAGATATCTCCACAAGACTGGTCCACGCCTCAGGAGACCCGAGAGCTGGTGCCTATCTTGCCCAGCGGCTGAGTCTATATATTCAGCGGGGCAACAGCGCCAGTGTTCTCGGTACTATGTTACGCGGCTGCGAGTTGGATGGCGTTTTCTTGTAATAGTTAGTATAAGGTAGTGAGGTATGTTTATATGTTTATTATTAACTTATTTGTATCGACTCATACTTTGATATTAAAGACTCTTGTGTTATCTATCGAGAAATGATTCGAATAGTCACGTCAAAAATGTTAGGAAAATGTAGTTCCGTTTACGTAGACCTACTGATAGTAGACCACGGGCAATGTTTTTATCCGTGGTACTACCAGTTAAACCAACTACGCAGTTGGACCACGGAAACATGGGGTCTCATGTGACTTGCCCGTAGTCCTGCTGGTAGAACCACGGAAAAAGGACATTGCCAGTAGGACCATGGGCAACAAAGAGAAAAATTCCCCTGGTACACCTATCCGAAGGGGTTGGCCGCTTTTCGCAGTAGCGTACCTTGGTAGGATAGGTGTACAATGGGAGAACTTCCCGGTTGATCAGAAGAGTTTTTTGAAGAAAGTTATCTCAAAAACTAATAGACCTAAAGTAAACGTGTATATCAAAAATAAAGTATTTCATTTTATTAATGAATTATTGTTTTAACCTTAATACTTTCCGAAATATCGTTTCTCAAAAAAACTCTATTGATCAACCGAGAAGTTCCCCGACTGTACCAGGGGGAAAAAAAATCGTGCCAGGAGGTCTACTCTCTAAGCACGAAACCCGTAGTTTCGGCCTAAGATACGGACGTTTTATACTCCGTATCACCTACGGACAGCTTATTAGTTATTAGTAAGAATGACTGAGAATACGTTTTGACATTGTCCCTACTCCCAATGTGTTTGTGCCACTTGTCCAAAACTAGTACATCCGAAATGAATAGAGAGTAGGCTCCATCCGTACACGAAAGTTACGGACGGGGGCCCGTATCTTAGTTGACGGGCTTAGAGAATAGGCCTCCAGGCCTACGGAACGCTACAAAGGCAAAAAGTGTGTGCGTATAACGATGATTTTCGACGATTCACGTCGGTTCCCGACAATTCACGACGATTGCCGAGAATTTACGACGATGTTTACGGCCCTCTACCCACCAGATAAAAGGACATTGAAATTCAGAATGAATACAGGCGGCAACACCTTGCTGATTATTCTGGAATTTAAGTAAATTTCATAATTTGTGAGGCCTTTTAAAATTAAATGGAGGCGGGTATTCTTATTATCTAATTTATTCTTGACTTTAATTTCTTCAAGAGGTCTTTAATGAAAAAGGAACTAAAATTTAAAATTCATTCTGTTTGTTCTATTTCACGTTACATGCTGAAACCACTGAACAAATTGAATGAATTTAGGTGCAGAGAAGAGTGATTAAATTAAGAAATTGGCATTCGTATGTGTAAGAAATAGTACACACCACAAAGGATTCTTGTTACTTAAATTCATATCTTCAAAAAAAACATTGTGACGTGTTAGTCATAGACACACATTTTATCTCCTCCCTAAAGAAAATTTTAACATTCTATTAATATTAATATTATATTTCGATGGGTTTTAATTAGTACAATGTACATATACTTTTACTTTTATTAAACCGCCTCTGTGGTCTAGTGGTCCAACCACCGGTATCAGACCCAGGGGTCCCGGGATCGATTCCCAGCGGGGTTACATATTGTATGCGGTTTGGTTGGTGGTAGGTCGTTGTAAGTCCGCCTGGTTAGCTACCACCATCTTATCTAAGTCTAACGCCATAACAACAATGTTTTCATCATTATTGTGTTCCGGCAGTTAGAGATAAGATAGCCAGTTCCTCAGTGATTGAGGATTCCGGGAGAGGCTTGCTTCCATCTTCAGCCTTATCAATACTTAACATCAGGTATGATGAAGGCAAAGAGTCTCCCCGTAGATCATTAAAAAAAAAACTAAAATGTGTGAAATAAATAGCAAAAATAAAAATTTTGAAAAACTTTTTGAGTGAACGAGTGACAAACAAACAAACTGATATCCTTTCACATTTATAACATTAGTAGGAGTAGGATTTATCAATAAAAATTCTATTGTGTCTCGTTCATTGCCAGCGAAAGGTTTAAAAAACAAACTTATCTATTATATTATTCTTTCATTGTATTTCTATGTCCTTTGGAATACGTCCGTATGACAGAAGAAAACCGACTTTTATTACCGGCTACATAAAAATCTAGTACGCGTTTATTACCAGGCGTTATGCGCCCTAATAATATTCCATGTTTACTGATAGCTGTTACTTTATCTTTTTTAGGGGAATGGTCTGAATGATGTATTGCACGATCTTTTCCTTGTTAACTTGTAATTTTAATGTTACAAAGGAAATTCCTTACATTCACTTCTTCTTCTTGTTGATAATTCATAAATGACTGGCCCAGTGGACAGCAACTTGGATGGCGATTGCTTTTATTCCTAACATTTACAAAATAAATAAATAAAAAAATAATTTCATACAACACACCAATTATCTAGCCCACAGGTTCATGAAAAACTTTTGTTATGGATACTAGATGACGGATAAACATACTAATATACTTTTTTTGTAAATACATACATAATATACATATTAAACACCCAGACCAGGACAAATAGACATGTTCATGCACACAAATGTTTGTCTTGTCCGGGGATCGAACCCAGGACCTCTGGCGCAGAAGGCGGGCTTAGTAACCCTGTGCCAAACAGGTCGTCAAACTCAACATCAAAATTAACATTAATATTGAGTTCTTATCGTGATAAAAAACATGGTAACTTTACAGTTTTGTTAACAATAAAGCTAATTCAATATGTGAACTAAAATACGTTTAATAATTTCTGACTTTATATTGACGAGTGTTCCGTTTTTGTCCATAAGCACATAATAACAATAGGCTCAGATGCCCAAATACGTGATGTCCCGCGATCGCATAAATTTGTTAAAAGCTGCTTATTTATGTATGTTAAAATCTAAAATTCCAAATGACATGAAAAAGCCTACCGTTAATATTATGCTTTAATGCAAACTATACAAGTAATAATAATAATAATAATAATAAATTTCCTACAATCACACCAATTATCTAGCCCACGTTAAGTTTCATGAAGAACTTGTGTTATGGTTACTAGATAACGGTTAAACATACAAATATACTTTTTTTTGTAAATACATACATAATATACATATTAAACAACCAGACCAAGACAAATAGACATGTTCATGCACACAAATATTTGTCTTGTCCGGGATCGAACCCGGGACCTCTGGCGTAGAAAGTGGGTTTAGTACTAACGCGCCAAACAGTTCGTCAAAGTGGCTAAATGAAAAACTAGTATTATGACATTTTTTTTATTGGACATAAAATTGTAAACTTTTAAACTTTCGCGTTGCATTATAAATATTGGAAATTGAAACGGGTATTAAACGCGTAGAACGCCCGTGACCACGGCCGATGTAATTTCCAATATTTATAAAATTGTAATCCTTATAATTATTACTATCATTACTGTGACATAAGTTTAAATAATATTATCAATATGACATCAACTGCATAATTCTTAAGAATCTAAAACGAAACTAGTAACTAGAACATTATTACGCAATTAAAAAAAAAAAGTCAACAAAACTTAATTTGTATAAAAAATCTCTTTTTCGGGTTGCTACTTATGAAATAATTTACGTACATACGTACAAGTATAATAATATACCTAAGCCCTTATTACGCATTCTTCGCCTTATACGATTTTAATGGTGTCGAAAAACAAGCAATTGCTTTCGGGTGGGAGGCTTATGTTCGCTGATATTAGAATTAAAGCCAAGTTAGGGTTCGGATACACTATACACTGAAAAAGATAAAATATCTCATAATGAAATTATAATATCTTAAAGTTACAATTATAATTCTATTATATACATATACTTTATGGACGACGGGGAGACCCTTAGCCTTCATCATCCCTGATGTTAAGTATTTATAAGGCTGAAGATGGAAGCAAGCCTCTCCCGGCATCCTCAGTCACTAAGGAACTGGCTATATTATCTCGGACTGCCGGAACACAACAATGCTGAAAACATTGTTGTTATGGTGTCAGACTTAGATAAGATGGTGGTAGCTAGCCAGGCGGACTTACAATAAGTCCTACCACCAACCAAACCGAATACAATATGTACCCCCGCTGGGAATCGAACCCGGGACCCCTGGGTCTGATACTGGTGGTTGTATCACTAGACCACAGAGGCGGTTGTAATTCTTGTATAGTAACTATATTTGACGACCTGTTTGGCGCAGGGGTACTAACCCCGCCTTCTACGCCAGAGGTCCCGGGTTCGATCCCCGAACAAGACAAATATTTGTGTACATGAACATGTCTATTTGTCTTGGTCTGGGGTGTTTAATATAACTTAACTTTATAACTTTTTAATTTTGCATTTTACAATGCTATTATTATGTTATTATTAATAACACAAGTTCTTCATGAAACTTAACGTGGGCTAGATAACTGGTGTGATTGTATGCAAATATTTATTAATTAGATTGTAATTAGTAAATTATTATAGGAAATATAATTATTAATTTATACATTAATTTCATATTATGTTATAATTGTTCACCCACAAGTTCGTCATTTATAGACTGAATTTGGTGTTGTTATTTCTATTTATGGTGTTACTTATCCTACCTGAGACATGGACGTTTATATACATATATATTTCTACACATAGATACGTAAATATGTTAGATAATATGTATTTATATCCGTTACCCTAGCATCCCATAACACAAGCCTTACTGGGGCTAGGTTGAGTGTAAGAAATATTTATTATTATTATTTATTTATTCGCATAAAAAAACAAAGACAGTTTTAAACCAAGTGTAACTTTACACAACCTTTATAGGTAAGGGGTTAGACTTTATGCCTTGGCAGGCACCGACAAGGATTTTTATCTTCTGTTCTCTCTCTCTTATCGTATGAGGATTAGTGGCCACCTCTGTGCCAGTGTTTATCAAGCCGCCTATAAGGCCTCTGACTTGGCTTAACGACAGTTATCAGATGACAACAGCCAGGACCGACGGTTTATCGTGCCCTTCGAGGCACGGAAGCGCTCAGTTGTAAAGCCTCATATCGGTTAACCATCCGACATCTGACCGGACCGAATGTTGATCGATTACGATCACTGTCAAGCCCGAACTCCAGCTTCAATCTTCTGCAAAAAAATCCAAATAAAAAAACCGTAAAACATGATAACTCAAGTCTGATCACACATCAACTCACTTTACCGAGTGAGAGAGTGCTAAAAAGTGAACCACTCGAATCAACCACTCGAAACTCAAGTCACGTCCCCCATATAGGGATTGGCTGCGGTTCCCTATCAATTTTTCTTGAGAACAGGCGTAAATTTAATTATTCAAGCCGCCTGTGATGTCTGCAGGAAGCATGCTGATTTCGATGAAATGTAAATGTAATGTAATATTTAAAAGGGATTTTTATTATTGTGTTTTTTATAGGACTTATCTGAAAATTTATTGGAATGAAGGTTCAGATTTTTTCATTCAGTATCTGCGACGTTTTTTTTATGAACCACGGTGAGTGATAAGTTTGCATGATTGTTTCTGTATGCGTAAATCATGAATGCATAATAAATAACTGGAACATAAAACTTAGTATTACTAGAAAATATTGTTAAATAGAAAACAAAAGAAAAACAAGATTTTAGTCATATTCTCCATTATGTTAACTTACTTCGTACTTAATAATAAACAATGGACATGAGTAGTTTTTTTTTCTCCTTAAATACACAATTTATAACAAAAACTAAAAGCACTATATTCACCTGATATCAATGATAACTAGGCACAAAAGAACTCATAATGGTAAGCAATGATTTAGCTATTAAGAAACAAAAGGTATTCGTCTAATGTATTCAGTCCATTGACCAAAAAAAGCCATGATATTACAATAAACTTGATCACAATTGAAAAGAATAAAGACATTTGTTCAACGTCCGTATATTATTGATTAATCGGTGGAACTAATATTATACCACAGTATAAAGATACATACAGTATTTCATATTCCTACAAAAGGTCCGTTCGCGATTAATACCCGACTCGACGCGCCTTCTGTCAGCGAGAGCTCGGCACGCGTCTCAGTTTCAAATGTGCCGCGGTGATGAACGCACGCTGTAAAAGTTTTGGAAGCAGTAAGCGTGTGGTATATTAGCGGGTAGTATCGTGTATTGCGTACCTCGCGGGTGTAATAATAATAATTAACTTTTATCAAGAAAGAGTATAAGACACAATACTGTATGTTTTTTATGCTGTGATTATACCAATAAAATTGGTGAGCAATTATCTAAGTAGTAATCATTTAATTGAAAACAAATATGGAAACGGCGGCCTCAAATACAAATTTTGTAAATGGACGAGTATTTGGCTAACAAGTTTAAAAATATCATATGTATGTATAATGATTACAGAAAAATGTTTTTTTACTATGTTTGTACGAGAAACACAATATTTTTTAAGCGTTGTGTTGCGAATGAGACAACACTATTTGCAATGTAGAGTGCCATCTCGTTTAAACCATTTGTTTTTACATCACACCATCAGCCCCAGAATGTTGCAACAGTACCATAGTGAAAACATAATAATGTAAGCTAAAGCCAGTATCTTAACTTTGCCCATTTTCTATATTAAGGCCAACGTGTTTTGGTGAAGTAGTCTCTTGCATCTTAATAAAAGATGTGACGTAAGAATGGTTTTTAAAATGAAAGCCCGCTGTTGCACTCGATGTGCAAGGTCCTGTATTTCAAATATTATTCTGGTTTTAAGTTTCCACTGAACCACAAAAGTTATTTGTTATTCAAGGCTGAAAAGTTGGTATTCGCGGCGAGTTACCTCTATTGAAACCTGAGCAAGCGAAGGATTCTAGTATTGAAACACGAGCGTTGCGAGTGGTTCAAAGATTGAATCTTGAGCGTAGCGAGGGTTTCAAAGGTACGAGACGCTAAATACTTTTTTGTCATTCCAGAGCCATTCCATCGGTTCATTTTATAACTTTGTAATTTTAAGATGAAACAGCCATCTAATTAGTTGCTTTTTGCTAGTATATTTTCTTGTTTAATATTTATCACATAAAAATAGCATTGTAAAATGCAAAATTACAAAGTTATAATAAGATGGCTGTTTCATCTTAATCGATAGTCAAACATCTGTAAAGATGTTTCTTTCGAATGCGAGGATATTTCTCTCATTGATGAAGCGACGGTGGCCAACACCTTAGAACGGTGAATATACTAGAAAAATTCGACGTGTCCTCATAGGTCTCTGTAGCATAATTGGTTAGTGCATTGGGCCGGACTCCCAGGGCGACATGAGACTAGTTGCTTTTTTATAGTATATTTTCTTGTTTAATATTTATGGCCATCGGTTCTTCTTGCTATCTCTACTAATTTCAAAATAATAAATCTACAAACTAATATCTACTAGATATTATGTAGATGAGTTACTGCTTCAACTTATTTAACATGCACTGTGTCGGCACGCTCAGCGGAAACACCAACTTTACTCGTACAACGACACAAGTGAATTTATTTCAGTCGCTTGCACACAAAATATATGAGCAGAACTAACTGTAATGCCGTAACGTAATCCTTGTTCCCTAGATTTATGATGGACCAAAAAAGGCGGCAATTCTTTTTAAATCGAATCAGATTTACAACGAGCAACCATGTTGAAGTTTTCGAATGAAATTAACGCGTCGTTGAGCGCTCAACCAGTGCGATTTTAAGCGAAATGTTTTCGGTATGAGTTTTTAAACAGAAAGTTCATTTTAATAGCGAAATGTACAGTACGTGTACATTTCGCTATTAAAGACTTTTGGGATAATTAAATTCTTTACAGTTACACTTATAAGGGATACGCTGAAAATATTCAAGAACTATTTTGACATCGTATAACGCAATGGGAACTAGTGTGGTAGAATAAATCGCCAACATTACTTTTTTATTTATTTATGTTACACACTGCTTGTTCTTTGGTCAAGAAAAATTATGTGGATTGCAATATGAAGTTTTAATAAATAAATAAATATTTTTTATACTCACACCAATTAACCTAGCCCTAAAGTATATAAGCACTTTGCTTGTGTTATGGGATACTAGGGTAACTGATATAAATACATACAATTATACATATATAAGTATTTAGGTGTAGAAATTATAATAAACATCCATGACTCAGGTACAAATGCTCGTATTCATCATACAAACATTTGCCCCTACCGGGATTCGAACTCAGACCTCAGAGTAGGCGACACCTTGAAACGTGTACGTACCACTGTACCACAGTTCTTATTACTTGTTGTTATTAATGTAGTTACTTGTAATTTTTTGTCGTTTTCATAACAAAATCTAGCTAAGAGCCTAATTAGCACATCAATATCCTTTAATATCAATATACATGTCGCACATCCTCTGAAAAACTGTCATAACACAAAAAAATGAGTTTTGATAAAAACGCGTTTTTTTATTTATTTTTTATTTTATTTAAGTTTCTGTTAACTTAATATTGCTGTTTTTTTACTTTTTTAAATTGTAAATAATTTATAGTTTACTAAGCTTGTTTCCAGAATAAAAAAAGCATTGATAAAATAAATAATAATATTGCTGACCGAGTATTTATAAACCGATTTGAGTAATTATTTTTTTGATGTCGTCCTGGAAGGATAGTCGGTCTAGTGTTCAAGTGTTCGGCCAACTGGTGTAATCGCAGATGATAATAAGACAATATTAGTCATAATACATTTCAATTCAATTTGAAAAATACACAGCCTAATTAAATCAGCAGTATGCAATAACCAGATAATTGATTGTATCTCGCTCTAGCAGGTGTTGATTAAACCCGGTGCTCATCACGGTTTATTGCTCCCCACAAAGCATCTAATTCTGAGTTAATTTCAGCCAAATCGCAAATCACTTTTACTGTTATTACCTAGACTGTGTTACTTAATTTGCAATCGGTTGTATAATTTCTTATAGGGGATGTAATTTTTAACCGACTTCAAAAAAGGAGGAGGTTCTCAATTCGGTTGTTTTTTTTTATTATTTTTTTTAATTATGTACACCGATGACGCCGAGATTTCTGAACCGATTTCCATGATTCTTTTTTTGTTCGATGCAGAATAGTTGCCAATTGGTCCCATAAAAATTTGGTTTCGTTTGACCCAGTACTTTTTATGTTATGAGTATTTTTATATATTTCATTTCATTGTTGACTTGGACGATGTAGTATTTACGATAATTTTGTTTATAATATACATTAAACATTATCTAATCTAGAAAAACCCTGCTGTAGTATACAAAACAGCCTATTACACACACTAAAAATTTTCAAAAAACTGCGTAAAAAAAACCGACTTCAAAAACTAAAAAGCAAAAAATAAGCCTTTTGGAGTCGGTGCCAGCCATGGCAAGACAAATAAAAGAATAGGAGCTTAAAGTAGAATGTCTTGGCTGCCACCGACTCCAAAAGGCTTATTTTTTGCTTTTTAGTTTTTGAAATCGGTTTTTTTACGCAGTTTTTGCTAAAATATACTTAATCAAATATAATTTACTACGTAAAAATCCTTTTCATTTTTAAATCAAAACTGAAAGTTTTTTTTTTTATATACTCTTGGCCTCATTTTGGATCAAAAATTAAGAAAAGGCCGAAGATGGAGCGAGTTTGTCTAGAAAGGAGTAACAATACTAAATTAATAAATTTGAAGCAAGGATTTTGATGTAAGATATTTGCAGTACAGTAACCTTGTAATGCGAGAAATGTTAAATGTAAGTCCTTCCTTGCGAGTTTAAAATTGTTTACGGTTAGGATAACCATAAAATGTAATATTTTAATTAGTATTTTTTTTTTGTGATGGAAATTGACCTTACTGATATGTTAAGCTCACTTTTCAATTTGACGACTCTGTATGAAATAAAACAGGGAGAAAAAAATAGCCCTTGACGAGTTTCTTGCCGGTTCTTCTCGTTACAAGGTCTTCCGCCGTAGGGTTTGTGAACCGATGGCGTAGCTTCTTTGACGTTCATAATTGCTTGTAACAGCCTAGACTGAATAAATGATATTGATTTGATTTAACTTTCGCTTTCCATTACAGGACTACCTCATGAATGGACAATCTCCACTGTACTGCGGTCAAGAAGTGATAAATATGACTCAAGTCAAGAGCAACTGGACTCAACGCAACATTGATTATGTAGTAAATATTTACTTAGCACTATGTAACTACATATTGCACATCCTTTGAAAAACAGGCACCCAGTTTTTTCAGTAGGATTGAGAAATGAAAACACCATTGTCTAATTATCCGTGTTTTCGCAATCTCCCTAGGATTTTCGCAAAAAAACGATTTATCTAATTATCCTGCGACATATATACGCGACGAATTGGATAACCTAGGTTTTTGATGTCGGTTTAAAATATAATAAAGTGGAGAGAGTTGAGGGAGGCCTACACCAAATTGGTTGAAGAAAACTTGTTAAGATGATGATGATGGTTGATGATTGATTACAGAACTCCATACAAATTCATATTTTTGGTGTCGTTATTGTGTGTGTGTGTTCTGTGGCATTGTGAAATAAAGTTGTTGTCTATCTACGAGTATTCCATACCTCCGTAGGTACCACTTCATATTTTTGAAGATTTTACTACAAATAAAAATAACTTTAAAACAGTTTCCTTTCAGCTAAAACCCGCAAGCGGCGAAATAAATTTTGTCCAAATAAAAACTTTCGTCTACCGCTCTTTCGCTCGGCGCGAACAAAAGTCGGTTCACTTTAGCTAAACTTCAGATTTTAACGTGGTATCCCCAGCTATAAAACTAATTCTATTTTACTATAACTTGGAGAACTGTGATATCGTTACTACGATATCATCAACAGATTTCATTGAATTAAGCACTTAAGTTTCTACTTATGATAAATTTTAAATAGAAAAATATTGGAAAAAAACAACTCGGCCACAAGTGGATTCTCAGATGGGACTCGAACCCACGATGGCAGCCCCATCTGAGAATTCACTTGTGGCCGAGTTGTTTTATTCCAATATTTTTCTATTTAAAATTTATCATAAGTATAAAAAACGCATTGAAAAATGCAAAAAATCGAAAATCATAAAAAAAAACACATAAGTATGTTTCTTTTACTTTAGTGAATGGCTATCCTTTGGCTCAGTTGACTTCAAATTTTCTAGTGGTAGGATCAAAGAGGAGCCCGTGGCGCAGTGGTTCGTGCACTCAGCCTGCGGTTGTTGAGGTTAAGCATTTTTCGCAATGGTCGGTTACGGGATGGGTGACCAAAAGTTGCTTTGGAAGGCACCTTAAGCTGTTTGGTCCCGGCTGCATTTGCAGGCGTTAAGGCAATCCAATCTGCATTGGGCCCGCGTGGTGGGTCATGGCCCACTCTCCTTATTCATTCATAAGGCAGGCCAGTGCCCCAGCAGTGGGGACATAAAAAAAAACTGATGACGAAGATCAAGAACCACATTGTCTTAAATATTCGGCTGGTTTGAGTGTCGCGCTGACGGCACGCGGACCTTCGCTCGGCGGTTCAAATTTATGAACTTCTAGGAACGCGTAGCTAATAAAAATAAGGAATGAATGATGATCATTTTTTATTGCACATGTCCTATTGATCCGTTCTTTTATTTACTGTTGTAATACCTAGCGTAGGCACTATGAAACACGAACGATATTTTGTTAGCGACAGTTTTGTTCGGATAACGACAGCTATCGCTAAGTTTAGAAATTCTTGGTACTGGAGAGCTGAATTACACTTTATGCACATCTATTTGGCACGGACTATAACCTATCAGCGCGAACGGTAGTCAGCGTATTCATGCATATCGACTGTCAACACCGACGGTCAGCGTGTGGTCAGCGCGATGACACTAAAATTAGCCATACTCGTGTATACCGTTGATATAGAAGTACCTATAGTATAGAAGTACCTATAGAAGCGCTCATGGCCGCGCTTGACAGACTGATCGTATTCGAACACGTTTGTTAAGCAAAGTTCGGCACGGTTAGGTGTCGGATGGGTGACCGTAAAGTGGCATTATAACAAGCGCTTCCGTGCTTCGGAGGGCACGTTAAACCGTCGGTCCCGGCTGTTGCCATTTGATTACTGTCGTTAAGCCAAGTCAGAGGCCTTATAGGCGGCTTGATAAACTCTGACACCAGAGGTGTACTAATCCTCACTCGATAAGAAGAAGATAGACGTACCTATAGTTCTCAGATTCTCATGCTTTTCAGAGTATTTGGAATCAAATCATCTCAATGAGTAAACCTAAGGTTCTATTGAAACTACATAGTAGCAAAGAGATCCAAGAGTCTGTGCTAGTAATTTTCGTCGTGAGTCATTTCAGTAAATTACGTTAGAATATTTTAACAAACCGGCAGAATACAACCCTTCCCAATTTCAGTCCCTATTCAATGCCAATAGTGTAATTTTGTTTTTTTTTTCAGCCTTATCATGATGAAGATTAAGCTTCATGGGGCTGAAGGTAGGAAGCGCACCTCTCCTGGAATCGTCAACCACTGAGGAACTGGCTATCTTATCTATGACTGCCGAAACATGGTTGTGAACCATGTGAGTTGTTACGGCATCAGACTTAAATAAGATGGTGGTAGCTAGCCAGGTGGACTTAGAACAAGTCCTAACAACAACCAAAATTTGTTTACAGTTTGCAAAGTTAAATTCAAATATATTTTCCAACCCAAGAAAATAAGGAATTTAAAAAAAGACGCGCATGACCGGTGTAATTTTTTCTTGTGTTCTCGAAGCGGGGGCAAGATAACTTTTGGCCTGTTAAATAAAGACGACAGTTTTATTGAAAGCAGGGCCGTTTTCCTTCTGTAATTTCCTCGGGACACCCGTAAGTTACGGTTCGAGTGAAGAGCAGACGCGTTCAAGCAATTTAATTCGATAAAAATTCCAGAGTGTATCATCATCATCATCATTATCATCAGCCTGTGGACGTCCACTGCTGGACATAAGCATTTCCTAGCTCACGCCTATTGTGGCATTCATATGAGGATATTAGAGGTTGGTAGAGGATTTGTTTCAAGTTTTCCTTCTCTCGCACAGCTGATCAATGCGTCGAGCCTCTTAGTTGACTCTTACGACATCCCAGGCATGTAAGGGAGTGGTGACACTTGTATTCTTAGGCCGTCACCACACGGCTTAGAGGGTATCAGAAAGGCTCAAATTCTGAGATCTTCTGGTGATCAAGTCAGAAGTAATTTCCTTTGTTTCTTATAATGTATCATATTTTCTAAATATTTCCTCTATCGGTATCTATTTTATTTGTACATTAGTATATTATTCACTGTCCTTTTTACGAACCCATTTATCCCTTTATTCATATATAAACTCATTTGCAAAAAAACGGGCACCTAAGCAATGAACCATTTCAAATGTTAATATTGCTTTGTTTGATAATTATAGGTAGTTTTATCCTCACAATTTGGTAAATTAATAAGAAAATAATCGTTTTCATCAGTATTTCATAAAATTTAGATACAATTTATGGGAAATAATGCTAAACCTCACTAGTAGTGTATGTTCGCTAGTAGTGTATGTTCGCTAGTAGTGCATATACTCATGAAGTAAAAATAAAAAAGTTTTTTTGTTTGTTTTTCTTTAATAAAGTAAAAGCAGATAAATGTTTAGTATCGAGTGTGACCCCCTCTAGCTAAAATCACAGCTTGAATTCGTCTGGGCATGCTAGCGAGTATATCCCGGATACTTGCTTGCGGAATACGTTCCCACTCCGCAGTAATCACATTCTTCAGCTCTCTGATGGTCTGCGGAGCCGGGTGTACTGATCTCACACGCCGTTTCAGAACGTCCCAGACATGCTCTATGGGATCGAGGTCAGGACTTCGAGCTGGCCAATCCAAACGACGAATGCCGACCTCTTGCACATACGCATTAACATCGCGGGATCGGTGGGCGCGAGCATTGTCGTCCATAAAAATCGAGTCTTCACCTAGAGCGGCCAATGCGGGTTGTGCATGAGGAATTAGAACTTTCGTTATGTATCGATGCCCAGTCAGTGAACCGTTTTCAATGAAGACTAACTCTGAACGATCCATTATCGATCCATTAACCGCAAATCTCTCAATGTCTAAGTGATATCTAATTGAGTTTAAATAATATTAAATCCGCTATCTCCCGTGTCTTGCACAGTTGCGTAAAGGAGATAGAGACATTTTTCGCTTTACCACAAAGTTAAAAACTCGTTATTCGCGGACGTAAAAGTTAAGGAAGCATTGTGTCTCCCAAATTTATCATGCTCTCGCGACAACCACAGCAATGTTTTAATTGGTAGACATTATCGTTTTTACAGTTACAATTTTGTTAGCTTGGGATATTTTTATTGTTGTGGTTTTTTAAATATTTTGCCTAATGGCAAAGGTAAATATGCAAATGTATTTAAAAAGATAGGCAGTTTTTTTAATAGTACTGTTACGCTCCCTCTCCGGAGGATTTACCTATTTGTAATGTAACTGTCCGAAACAACATTTCGTATTTCACGTACAGTAGGTCTAGCACGAATACCTTTCTAGTAAGTGTCGAGGAAGTAAAGTAAAAAAAAAGTATAAGATATTGAGCAGCGTTCCTACCGGACGTGAACAGAACTACATTTTTCTATATATTTTTAAGCTATTGCATAGCTTTTATCGCGGGCTTTGAGCGCGAAGTCAAGAAATTCAATAACGAAAATAAAACCTAACACTCCCCACTTCCGCGACAACTGAAAAAATGGGGTATCAGATTTTAAAAAGAAATTATATTTTCACACAAATTTTCATACAGTTTTTTTTCATCATTGACAATTTTGTTATTCACAATCGTAACTAAGCAACCAAAATCTACGATAAAAAATGCTATGCAATAGCTTTACCGCGGCAGTCCCCCAGTGCCACACGTATATTTTTTTTACATTACGTGCTCGAAACTTACTCCATACTAAATGTTAAATAGAAAAATATTGCAAAAAATCAACTCGGCCACAAGTGAACTCTCAGATGGGAATCGAACCCATGACCTTTGGAAATCCGGTCCAATGCTCTTTCCAAAGGTCATGGGTTCGATTCCCATCTGTGAGTTCACTTGTGGCCGAGTGGATTTTTTGCAATATTTTTCTATTTAACATTTATCATAAGTATAAAAATAGCATTGAAAAATGCTAAAATCCAAAAATTATAAATTACTCCATACTATTTTGATAGTTTTATGTGCTTACCCTACTAACTTTCAAACAATTGAAATAAATTCCACGTTACTTGATTCAATTGTTTCATATTGAATAAAAAAGATGGAGCTAGTAACAGCCATAAATATAAAAAAAATCGCGAATTACTTTAATTAGTCTGAATGGTATCTGAGTCAATAAGTTAAAAATCTTAAGAATAATGTTTATAGTGATACCTATACCATATAATGTTAGAACTAAATATGAAGAGAACCTTGTAATATTTGTTCGAACATTTTCAGGTTTTTTTTTAACGACGGAGAGACTCTTAGCCTTCATCATACCTGATGTTAAGTATTGATAAGGCTGAAGATGGAAGCGAGCCTCTCTCGGAATCCTCAGCCACTAAGGAAAAAAAATAGCAGTTCCTTTCCTAGTTACGTAAAGCATTCTATTTCTATTTTGTTTCGTAGCAAAAATCATAAAGCCGTCTCACGTTGTTATTCTAAAAAACACACAAAAAAACTTAGTTGGAGACGCACTTTATTCGGTGAAATAAAACAGCGCGAAACATATGCGAAGAACTGGCTTTCACATATATAAATGTGTGATAGCGCGCCGGCAGGCTTATTCTGATTCTTATTTTAGACTAAATAAAAAACTTATGTTAATCTAGATTTTGATTTTTGTTACCCGTGTTTACTTATTAAAACACGGTTGACACAGATAAAAAAAAGCTTTAAAAGCTCTATAACAGTAAAGAACTATCGTTTGTATGTATTTAATATGTATATAATATTACCTATATATTTATATATAGTATTTATTTAAGTAAAGTATTGTATAAGTATTTATGTTCTTAATAGTATATTTTATTTTATTACTATTAATCATTTATTCCCTTACATTGGTTGTGCACCCTACTTCTTGTTGTCTCCACATCACCCAAATGTTAACTGGTATAAAATGCCTAAGGCATTAAGTCCGCCTTTGTACAATGTGCATAAAGTATTAAAAAAGTAAATAAATAAAGAAAAGCTCTTACTGGTAAAGGTAAGGATAATGAATTTCATTGAAAAAAAAAGCGGCGATTCTAAACTTTTATAATCAAGAAAAAAAAACAATAATATTAATATGAAAAACTCTGTAGTTTTACTTTCACATCAGAGAGCTTAGTGTCAGATCTCTCACCTTACTTGCTTACGCCGAAGTTTGCGAATAGAGTTTAATTCTCGACCTTAATCTTATTGTAATAAGGCTATATGTCAATGTCAATGTCAAATGTCAAAATTCTCTCTCTTACGCGATGGTAATGTTTGGACATTTTCAGAGTCACACGAGGCCCTCAGAACTAATTAACTATCCTCGGTAAACATGTATATACCGTAGAACATAGGTATTTTTCTGTCACCAAAATAAATCATGAAGATCGTTAAACACGAAAATAATTATGATAAATATTAAATAGAAAAATATTGGAAAAAATTAACTCCGCCACATGTTAATTCTCAGATGGGAATCGAACCCACGACCTTTGGAAATCCGGTCCAATGCTCTAACCTCTGAGCTACCGAGACTTACGAAACGAAAATAATGTAACTACTGAAAAATGCCTAGGGTTTTTGTCAACATTCCGTCCAATCCAAACTTCATTAAATTTTTAATGTTTGATGCTATATTGTAGTGTAACACTATTTATATGAGCGGAACCACTGACTTTTATAACACAGGTTTTCCTAGCATGAAAGTCAGGGTACCTACACACAGGTCTACTGATGTTGCCATATAGCTGTAAGTTCTATTATATCACCACTACATAGTAAATTATTACTTTGAATTAATAAACTTTATTTATTATTATTATTATTTATTTGTGCCGTGTGGTGACGGCCTAAGAATACAAGTGTCACCACCCCCTTACATGCATGGGATGTCGTAAGAGTCGACTAAGAGGCTCGACGCATTGAACACCTGTGCGAGAGAAGGAAAACTTGAAACAAATCCTCTACCAACCCGTCTGGCCAGCGTGGCAGCAGTAGGCTAATAGCCTCCTATGAATGCCACATTATGCGTGAGCTAGGAGAAGCCTATGTCCAGCAGTGGGCGTCCACAGGCTGATGATGGATTATTATTATTAATGCTATAACCTTATATCCTGATACAGCTTTAACTTCGACGCGGTGAACTAGATTTTAAGATCTAGAATATGGATGTGCACCAACCCCAAATATATTTTATGGAGAGTGCGCAGCGCTCTTTTTGCAATAGCTAACAGAAGGTGCGCTCAACCCTTCATATTTACGATTAAGTCGTGATCAGAAATATAAAATATTCGCCTGTTTTTTTTCTGTCGATCGTCTACTGATATCGTATCGGCCTCGAGAAATTCCGTTGGCGTATGTGAATTTTTGGCAATGCCGAATTTTTATGTACCTGGTTGTAAAGGAAAAAGATTGCTTATGAATTTTTCTGTGTAGAAAGCTGTATTTGATGTTAGTGTTTTGGTTTTTATATATTGGCGGAACTTTTTCGATTTTCATTTCAAATAATATTCTTTTTATTTATAGTGTTAGTCGATGGTAAACTGGTGACCGGTAAATGAATAACAAAAAAATTTTTGGTACAGTAGATTTAAATTAATTATTATGTATGTATGTAACGGTAAATTTTAATAATTTTCAATTATTAATAATTACCAGGATTAATGGTAAAAGTGATTAATTAATTACTTTGACCGCACATTTTTAATAATTGCAACAGACTTGTGGCCGAGTTAATTTTTTCCAATATTTTTCTATTTAAAATTTACCATAAGTATAAAAATAGCATTGAAAAATGCAAAAATTACAAAATCATAAATTATTTGCAGTTGCATCTTAATCGATCGTTAAAGACCTGAAAAGATGTTTCTTTTGAATGCAAGGATATTCCTAGCATTGATGTAACAACGCTGGCCTACAGCGTATTAAAAATATAAAAGTATTGGAGAATTTCGACGGTGGTTCGCAAGTATCGGTTAGAGCATTGGACCGGATTTCCAAAGGTCGCGGGTTCGATTCCCGTCTGAGAATTCACTTGTGGCCGAGTTAATTTTTTCCAATATTTTTCTATTTAAAATTTACCATAAATTGCAACAGACTTTCAATGTAATTAATTTTCAATGAAGTTGATAAAAAAAATCGATTTTCAGACTTTTGACAGAGCAAAACGTCAATAGAAGCGGGGACGCAGCCGACGACGAAACACGACTTTTTTTAAAAAGATGTAAAATATGACACTATTGAAGTATTTTATACGATCAAGAAAGTAATCTCAAGTAATAACATTTTCCGTGACATATATATATATATACGAAGTCGCGGGCTTAATGCTAGTATATATATACTTCCACATGAAATTCCGTTACATTACGGAACTTACGGTTTTATCTATAAATGAATGTGAATATGAATATCTTACTCTGTAAAAACACTTAAAAATGTGTCAAAAATAGTCTTTATCTTTTTCCAAATATGCACAACTTTAAAATTCACAATAAAGTTCCAGACTTATTACAAATAAATATCCTTCGATGAAGTCCCAAAACATCGAAAGGTAATCTTAACGAGTACCTACGGCCTACGTGTCAAAATGACAAAAGTCAGTTCAAATTAGAAATTGTGTTACAAAACAAATCTGTTTGGGGTTCAGTCGTCCGTTTTATACAATTAAGAGACAGTTACAAATTAAGAAGTGGAGCGAGTTGGGAGCTCGCTGCTAAAAGATTATGTAAACACGATAACGAGAAACGTCGAATCAAATAATTTATGGACATGGAATCTTCACGCATGATATAAGTTGACTTTGTTACGAATTTCCGACATGTACTCCATACAAGCTTTCATTCAATCAAACCCTTATATTACTAGCGGCCGCTCGCCGTTTCATCTACGTGGTTCCCGTTCCCGTGGGAATATCGGGATAAAAGTATCCTATGTTCATAACCAGGCTATATACTATCTGTGTACCAAATTTCATCCAAATCCGTTCAGTAGTTTTTTAGTTTATTCGTTGCAAACAAACACACAATCAAATCTTTGCTCTTTATAATATTGGTTTAAATATAGATATAGTTGTTTTCTGCCTACCTAGCTAAAACCTACAGCTTGATTTTACACTATGTCGTTTAAAGCGATATCTTTCGAATATGTATATATCGATATCTAATGAATAGTTTTCAGAAAAAAACAGTGTTAATTCGTAGATTGGGGCGAAGCTTATTCGGGTCAAACGTCACTAACCCAAATATTTCATTGAAACAGATATCATTTCATGCATATAAAGTATCTAATCTATGACGAACTCAAAAACAAATTCACTTCGTAAAAAAAAAGGCAAAAAAACATAAAATACAACAGCATTGTTTTTCACAAATATCATAAGTGTATTTGAAATTCCTCTCTGAGCATTTAATACGCCAAAAGTGGTGTACAATACCGCATCCAAACAGTTTCATTTTCTAAGTGGCTGATCCTGCCTCGTCGCAGACTGACGAATTGCATCGCTGACTGAGTGCTTCTGAACATTTACCTTCGCTCTAAGTAAAGTATGTACATTTATAGTAAGATCATTGCTTACTGTAGAAACAAGTGGCAAGGGGTGCACTTATTTATTTATTTTATTTATTTATTTGAATATACAATGTGAACTTACAGCTAAACCAAAACATTCACATTGGGCAATTTATTAAGATAGGTAATAGAATAATTTACAATAAATATAACTCATATGGTCAGTATGGATGTCGGCGTCTTGGACATCATTTAGAAATCGATTAATAAGAGCTATAGCTCTAGGTGTAGGCGCATTATGAGCATGCAGTGTGCGCAAAGATGGAGGTAATGCCAACAGGTCACGCCGCCGACGATTACTAACTCGTGCATAATTCTGCGGGACATAATAACATATATAGTTTAGCACAGTAGAATTATCAACCTTGTTCCGCAACAATAAACAATAATGCATTGCCAGTAAGAGTTTACGCCTGACTTCTAAATTAACAAGGCCCACCATTCCCGTTACAAATAGTGACGGGAAAAGAAAGGGGTAGTACCCGAACATTCTTTTATAAAGGTACCTAGCAAATTTTCTCTGTACTCTTTCGACCATGAGAGTGTACTTCTTGGTTCTAGGATCCCAGATGAGTGCACCAAATTCCAGCACACTCCGGACGTATGCATTATAAAGCATAACTGCGACGCCCAAATTACGGAACAGAGCAGCGGTTCTAGAAATAAACCCAAGTACCTTGTTTGCTTTCTTACAAATGGTCTCGATATGCTTATGTAGATAAAGGTAGTAAAAAGTAATTTTTTGAATACGTCAGTCACTGAGACATGGGAAATCTTACAGGTTGACTGGTTGCACGTAGGTCCAGCGTAAATGTTAATTGATACCGACTTGTTTTAATATAGTAATATTTTCTTGTTGAAACAATTTGGCCCAAAATTTCCCTTCCCGTGATGTAACCTACAAAAACATCATCAATAAACTCGGGGATCTAAATTTACTCCTTGCGGAACCCCAAAAAGATTCCATCCCACAGGCGTTGCGAACTTCTGATCAAAGTACGTAACGGTTGAGTGTGTCAGGTTAAATATTCAATGCGCGGTCGCCTCCGCAAGTTATGGCGGTGCCGCGACCTCCTGCTTAGTTATGAGCGCCTGGTACCAGCACTCACAGACGAATTATCTTTGTCTCCTTCAATTTTATTGTTGGTAAGATTTTGAGCGTTAGATATTATTTTGCTTCAAGAAAGATAAAAAGATACAACTTACACTTATTTTTTTGGATATTACACAAAATATTAAGTTGAATCATTAAAACTGTTTAATGTTCTTGAATCCTCTATGGTATAAGTGAATGTTAAAGATTGTAATGTATGTATGTTTGTTACCCAATCACGAAAATATTGCTCAACGGATTTGGATGAAAATCACACAGATAATTTAACATCTGAACATCAATTGATATTCCGTTGTTCTCTGGACAACGGTGTCCTGCTGCCATATGACGAATTGAAGCCTGGATTTAAGACATTTTATTGATATTGTCACGGGACGACAACCACGCAGGTGAAACCGCGGGTGGCTACTAGTATTGGAATAGTTTTATGATAGTTTTGTTTTTCAGACAAACCGAACGTCACAACTTCTCAAATATTCCATCAGGATAATTTAACGCCTCCACCACATAGCATTGAAATTCTCAGAAAATTCGCATAAAACTATTTCCATTCGTCGTGTTCTGTAACAGTAAATTCTGCAGGTAGACTCTAGCCATCTAAAATATTCAGCAGCGAAACGGTTGGGACGAGAAATAAAACCCGCAAGCGTTGGCGACGGAACGTGCCATTGTAAGTAACCTCGGGTACTAGAGTCGGTTCCCTGCTATAAGTTTGCGCTATGATATTTTAAATGGCGACACATATACTGTATAAGAAATATCAGACAGAAGATAGAGATTTTTCTTTATCAAAAGTACAAGGCAAGTGATGTTTATTCTTTAGCTCACGTAATCGGCCTTTTAGTTTTGTGCGTTTAAGTATGTAGCAACCTCGGTTACTAGAGTCAGTTCCCTGTTATATGTAGGTGCTATGATATTTGAATAGCGTCACATAAAGTAAGTATAAAAGAAATACTATATACCTATTTTTTATATCAAACGTCGAAGGCAAGAGATCCTTATTCTGTAGCTGGTGAAACGGGCTTTTAATTTTGTGTCTGTATTTTGCATTTTATTCGGATCATGGGAACCAGAAAAGCTATTTGATATATTTGATAATTTAATTTATCCCAACAAAATCCTTTTAATGAGTTCTGTTTAAATGGCTAAGTGATCTTAACCGCTTTACTTTCACTTTTCACCAAACTTGAAGAGTGACGTAACAACAATATAACAGCGGGCCCAAAACAGCCCCCTGTAGAAGCCCTCCTACCAATTACGTCGTTATCTTCAGCTTTAACTGAATAAAACTCCGCGTCGTTCCATCATTTTCGCGCAGGCAACTTTTAGTTAGTTTTTGCTCAAACTTCTGATTTATGACTGGAGGGCCATCTCACCGCTCTCTAATAAAGGAATTCACGAAAAAGGTCACGGAATTATTTTTTTTCCTTCGAGGGACCTGATGAAATTTCGGGGTGGGTTGATGTAGTGCTGCGGAAGTGTTAACTAGAATTTTCTCTCTTTTTTTCGTTCCGGCGATGGTCGATGCAGTTTTTTCTTTTTAATCGTTAGAATTTTTGTCAAAGATTTGTTTTTGACGTTTGGTAAACATTTTTGAATTGAAAAATTGATTATTGACTAGAACGACATCCTAATTTCATGGCTATCATAAAATAACAAAGATCGATTCATTTCAATCAATGTGACTGACTTTCTAAAGCATAATTGAAAATTTTGACCTACATAATTGAAAGGAAAAATATTAATAATTTCAACAAAAAAATTGCTTAATGGTAAATTAAATTCTTAGAGTTACAGCGATAAAGTATAGCCGTGGAGATACTTGGAGTCATATGTTGAAAATCAAGAGACTGAAATGATGTTTTTTTTTAAGTTGAAATAATTATATAGTTACGACTATTAAATATCTCACATCTCTTATATGACTGCGTAGTAAGTCTCAAGATTGTACAATTTACTTACAAGGCCAAAAGTCAAAAGCCTAACCCTACATTAGCCTACTGAATTTTTGCGCAGTCAGCAATCCGTGTCTTGGCAGTTTTCGCCGCCACATGTTTTGACCTGTATTCCTGCGTCAGCGTCGCATGCCAAATTGCCTTCTTTAGGCAACGACACGCGTCTCAGCGACGGATTACGCACACTCGAAATACGAAACGGCTAGTCGTGATTTTAGGTCACGCTATAGGCAAGGGTTGGTATAAAAAAAGTTAAGGATACTTTCTTTCTTGGAAGTGGTAATGAAAAGAATTTTGCATCTTGATGGAAATATTTCAAATAGGGAAAACAAATTTTATGAAAGTGGTTTACAGAAAATATTATATTAACGATTAATGCTACTGCTGCTGATACTGACTTAAAAATATGGTTCTCTTCCTCTACATCTTCAGCGCAAAAAGTCAGTTTACAAAAAGTTTTTTATATATAACTGTAGGATGGTTAAAGATGTTAAAAATCTAGATTTTTTATGAGGTAACGAAACTCTTTGCCTTCATCATACCTGACGTTAAGTAATTTTTGATAAGGCTGAAGATGGAGAATCCCCAATCACTGAAGAACTGGTTATCTTATCTTTAACTGCCGGAACTCAACAATGCTGAAAAAATTGTTGTTATGTCTGACTTAGATAAGATGGTTGTAGCTAGCCAGGCGGACTTACAACAAGTCCTACCACCAACCAAACCGAATACAATATGTACCCCCGCTGAGAATCGAACGCGGGACCCTGGTCTGATACCGGTAGTTGTACCAATAGACCACAGAGGCGGCAGTAAAACATTTTCATTTCTCCCACTATGCTTTATTAAAGTGTCCAATAACATTCCACCATACAACCTGAATCCATTCGCCGGATTCACAAAGCAAATCAACAAAAACCAAACCGGCATTTATCCGAAAAACGATACCATTTCGCTAGTCATCAAATCTCTAAAAAACAAATGAAAGTCCAACGTTTTAATTGTCGCGTGCATTTATAATGCCCGTAAACATATTGGGTCGCAGCACCTGCTACACTAGCGCCATTTTATGAGCATGCCGTGGCGCGAATGGTAACTACATACACGCAGACTGGAAAACATGTCCTGAAATCACGTGGTTGCCTGATGTTAAACATGCATACTAATATTATTATTATCATGTCGATAATTTTCGGCGTAACGAATACAGTTGAACTTTGAGTTAAAGTACTGTGTTTCGTTATCGTATTCATTCTAAACGCAGAATCGCAGATTCTAAGGTTTTACGTATGGCAACACAAAGCAGTTTGGAAAAAGGCTGCTGTGTGCGCACTTAAAAAATATCAACTGGATCGAGGGTATACGAAGACTAAAAGTATACTCCGCCGGCTCCCGTCTACGCACCAGTAGTCATTATCGGCGCGCGCGACCGCGAACAGTTCGTTCTCTCCTTACCATATAATCGAAGCTTCGAGAGCTATCTAGCAATAGCAAGTGACCGTACATGCATCGGCTTGGTGATCTGGTTATTCCATCGGAGAAGGCGGAATTCAGCAAGTGCAGCAGCAGTATCCAAGGTACGTGCGTTCATTGTATTGTTGTTGCCTACACTACCTGTGAACCTTCAGATCGCGATTATCGGAGACCTTGTTCCAGGTCTACCCAGGGTAGCAGGACGCTTTCCATAGCTAAAACGTGCGAATGCTACATACTGTCTTACTTAATGTTCGGGGATTTTTGGTTTTATAACAGTCAGAAGTGAGATAATATGTTACAGCGTCCATCTGTAAGTAACATAAAGTTAATATACCTAGCGTAGGTATATTAACTTTATGGTAACTACATAATAAATATCGCGTTGAGTCCCATTACTCTTGATTTATAATTATAATAGAATGCGAAAAGTTTCAAAGTTTATTAAACTTATAAAAGTAACTATCTATCTCTACAACCAAATATCTTAACAACGAATATATACTCGAACATATTGCATCGATTCTAGATGAATTTTAAAACGTTCAAGTTGATAATAATACTCATGAAAAAAATCAGCTCTTATGATGTCCACTCACTATACCCCGCATGACGAGACACTAGAGTAAAAAATAAGACATTTTCAAGTTTTAAATCCTTGACAGAAACGAGTCTAATCTAACAACTTTGCTGCTCCTCGCTCCCTTAAATGTATACATGGGTAGCAAAGATCGCAGGTTTCCTCACCACCGTAACCCTCCCACGCAAAACCCTCGCAAACTATGTCGCACCTTCTGGAGTGCCCCCTATGTCCCTCCACCACGTTTCCACATACTGGGCCAATAAAATATGAAGGAATGGAAGGAAGAAGAAGGTAGCTGTGTCGCAGCAGACACGTCCAAAATACACATCCGTATGTCACACCAAAGTACCAATAAACGATACGTTGGATACAAAACTGGCCGGTAGTAACATATTTATTGGCTATTTACAATCATTCCACGTCGGGCGAATAGAAAATTAATAATATCACGGCCATTGTTAAAGCAGTCTTTTGAAACTCGAAAATGGTCGCCTACAATTTGTCCACGAGTAGCTCGAAATGTGCGGACAATTTTTCATGGGAACATTGAAAAGTTTTGAGAAAATACTATTGCGAAATGATTTTGAACTTATCTGGAGTGAGATTAGGCTTTTATTACGTTACTCGGATTTGTTGTTCAGTGAAAATAAATGCTTACCGATAAATACGAATTGAGGTACTTTTATTAATATTTTAGTACCTTTCATCAAAGCGCTCATGGCCGCGCTTGACAGACTGGTCGTATTCGATCACGTTCGTTAAGCAAAGTTCGGTCCGGTCAGGTGTCGGATGGGTGCCCGTAAAGTGGCATTATAACTGAGCGCTTCCGTGCTTCGGAGGGCACGTTGCTCCCGGCTGTTGTCATTTGATTACAGCCGTTAAGCCAAGTCAGAGGTCTTATGGGCGGCTTGATAAACTCTTGCACCACAGGTGGCCACTAATCCTCACTCGATAAGAAGAAGAAAAAGAAGTACCTGTGACGGCGATGCAGTCACACGCGGCTATGAGATGAGGAATAGGTGGAAAGTATGAGGATTGGTGACTTACGTGATATGATGGGACGGAGAACTCGTCAATGTGCTGGTAGTCACACGGTTCTTTGATCGTGGAATGAGATGAGTATGAGCTGGTTGGAATTCGGAATTGATGAGCTGACGAAAACGCGCACTGATCTGAAGAATGTCACTCACGCACTGATGGGGATTTCACCCACGCTAAATACACTTAGTCACCGGCCGGGATAGTAGAGAGAGAGAGATATCTTGAGAAAGGTAGTAGAACGTAATTGAGTATACGTCGCATGCGCGGGTCAAAGTAATACAATATAATACACTCTTGTACAATGGCGACCGGCGTCCGCGCCACCGTTCCGTCGCGGTTCGAACGCGTGAATGAGAGAATGAGTCAGTGCGTCACGCCCCTGGCGGGAACAGTACCTTTCATCAGCCATTTTTAATGTCCTCACTGCTGGGGTACTGGCTTTTTTTATGGATGGATAAGGAGGATGGGCCATGACCCACCCCGCAGGCCCAAAGCGGATTGGTGGGTTTTAACGACTGCAAATGCAGCCGGGACCAACGGCGTAACGTGCCTTCTGAAGTACGGAGGAGCTCGAGATAGTAAACCCGTGGCCGACCATTGCGAAAGTTGCTTAACCTCAACAATCGCAGGCTGAGCGTGAACCACTGCGCCACGGGATCTTTTTTGCTCTTTGATTGAAAGAAAAGTTTATGGATTAGTCGTAGCCACTTAGATTGTAGTGGATATGACACCCACGTGGAGAAAAAAAATGCCAAATACACACAAGAATATCACATACATTCGAATCCACTTTATAGTATTTTTTGGGGTTGGTTAGTGGTAGGACTTGCTGTAAATCCGCCTGGCTAGCTATCACCATCTTTTCTAAGTCCGACGACAAAAAATAATGTGTACAGCATTGTTGTGTTCCGGCAATTAGAGATAAGATAGCCAGTTCGTCAGTGTTTGATGATTCCGGGAGAAGCTCGCCTTCATCTTCAGCCTTATCAACACTTAACATCAGGTATGATGAAGGCTAAGAGCCTCCCCGTTGTTCATAAAAAAGGCAGTTTAAATTTTCATTTATTAAAAAGAAGTTTTTTATTTACAATGTTTAAAGTTAGGATAAGTCTCGCACTTCGGTTGACCCAAACTAATAGTGTAGGCAACTACTAGTTTCAGTCAAACCGTTTGGGTTAAATGCTTGACCGATAAGCAGCGCCATCTAGTGAACCTTATTGCCATCTTGCAGTTTTTACAACAGTATTTTTGAGATTTCCTGTAAAATACTGAACTGATTTCGAATATTCCCCTTGGGAACACACTTGATCTAATAACGTTTGAATCATTACCATCGGTCCAGCCGTCTTATAGATAACCTCCTTATTTTTTTGAAGTCGGTTAAAAAGTAGGATTACACTAGAAAAGTATGTCTGTTATTAAAATTAGATTTAAGTTTCAATTTTAGCGAACTACGAGTATATTCTAGATAGAAGTGCTTTGAAGAAGTCTAGAAAGTAATTAGTTAAGTCTCCCCAAGGTATTTCTGCTATTTTCCCCAGTTGCAATGCTCTTTTATTATAATTATTTATTATTAAATACGACTAGAGCCATTCATATTTATTACTAACTTCCGCCGCGGTTTATATCTGCGGGGTTCCAGTTCTTGTGGGAATATCGGGGATGAAAAGTAGCCTATGATACTCTCTGTCCCGTCCTTTCAACTAACTATATGCCAAAAAATATGTCGATTGGTTGCTTAGTTAGAGCGTGAAGGAAGGACAAACAAACACACTTTTCATTTATATTATTAGTTAGGATTATGATGAAGATTAATTAGGAACTTGTGAGACGAGTCAACCTTTTTCTAGTCATCATTTATCATTTTAAATTAGTATTATGTACTGCAAACAATTTAAAATCATAAATACGATGGGACGATACGAAAGACGACCTACACTGGAAAGTGGTACACCGGTTACAAGGTGTCGCTTATTCTGAGGTTCTGGGTACGAATCTCGGTAAGGGACAAATGTTTGTATGATGTATACGAGCATTTGTACTTTAGCCATGGACGTTTATATAATATTTCTGCACAAATATACTTAGATATGAATAATTATATGTATTTATATCGGATATTGCCGTGCCGTGTGGTGACGGCCTAAGAATACAAAGAGGCTCGACGCATTGAACACCTGTGCGAGAGAAGGAAAACTTGAAACAAACCCACCAACCCGTCTGGCCAACGTGGTAGCAGTAGGCTAATAGCCTCCTATGAACGCCACAAGAGGCGTGAGCTAGGAGAGGCTTATGTCCAGCAGTGGCCGTCCACAGGCTGATGATGGATATCCGATAATCTAGTATCCTATAACACAAATGTAACGATGCTTACGAGGCTATTATTTAAAAAAATGCGGATGCCGTGCAGGCATTAAAATAGCTGATTATAAAAAAAAATATCCAGTAGATGAAATATACCGTGAAGACGGTCCTAAACTACCAGGGCGTAAGAAATGGCGAGTAGTATGAAGTAGGTAATCGAGTGCACAGGTCATTACTTCCAATTTGGCGGCATGTTCAAGTGCATATTAAACTTTAAATTGAACGAACACTGCGGGCCGTTGTAAGTCTGCATTAGGGGTCCCGAGGGAAGACTAGACCCGTAAGGTTAGGCTTCAGTGAGAAACGGAGAGTATAAAATGTTTATTACCCTTGCCCTGTATTTACATCTTAGAGACTGCCAAATTTGTCAAATTAAATATGTCCCACTTTAAACAAGCGAAGGATGTGTACTTGCGAAACACACGGAATGGTCATCGAATGGTCTCAGCGACGGTTCCTAGGAGCACCCTTTATCGGAGAAACTGTAACTCGATGTCCATCTCAATTTTTAATAAAATACCTGAAAGTATAAAACAATTACCCTTTAGCAGGTTTAAGACTGCTTTGTATAACTGGCTTTCTGAGAGGATGTTCTATAGTGTAAAAGAATTCTTGGGTGATAATTATTAATAAACCTACCTTCAACAAACAGAATTGTCCATTGAACATGTGCTGTCGGCCACGCTACGTGCCACGTCACATACATTAGCACGTGCGAATCAAGTCTCAAACTATGTCAATTGTCGGGAATCATTTATTTTATACATTTTACTTTCGAACATTTTTAATAGGCTCAATAATTTCCGATTGCAGACGGCTGCCATTTGCAATTTTGACATATCACTTTTTCTTACACTTTCACATTTTTTTTTTGTTATTATTTATTTCACATTATATTGACAAAGGTATCGAGACATTCAAATGCACAAAATGTATTTGTATTGACATAATTGTAATTGTAGTCTGACATGTGAATTTAATTGTATATTGACATTAATTAATTTTATTTCTTTTTTGACATTTATTATCATACATTTTTTTTCTATTAATTTATTGTTGACTCTCTCGATTTAATTTTATGATCATTGTTTGTACCTATATTTGCATAATTATATAAGGCTAAATAGGTTAAGCTCCATTTTGTTTGCACAATTGTACTTAACAACATTACTGTAACCCTATTTAGAGCAAATAAAAATATTTTGCCCCATCATTGCCCCTATTATCACAATACAAGATAAATTGAGCTGTTAAAGACTAACTTAAAGAGATTTCATTGTATGTGTAGGTATTTAATTGTTTTTTCTAAAAACGTTAAGTGCAAAAACTTTTCTTTTGTTTTTTGGTTTGTTTGTTCAATTCTTCCAACCAAAAAGTAAAGACAATGTTTTAACTTTTTTATTTATAAATATGTATTACCGGCCCTGGCATAACACTTGTCAAATGTCATAGATATTTATTTTCTATTCAATGGCATGTGTATGGTTTGTTTTTAATTGTTTGTTTTTTTGATGTATTTTTTTATTTCATACATACAGTATATACCTAAGAATATTCATCCGTTATCTAGTATCCATAACACAAGTTCTTCATGAAATTTAACGTGGGCTAGATAATTTGTGTGTTGTATGCAATTATTTGTTTTATATTAAGTTCCAAGCGATAAGCTGGCAACCGTTCACTATTGTTCATCAAGACAAATCTTAGGCCTAACCAATGGCGAATGTTTTAACCGCTTCTGTGGTCTAGTGGTACAACCACCGGTATCAGACCCAGTACATATTGTATTCGGTTTGGTTGGTGGTAAGACTTGTTGTAAGTCCGTCTGGATAGCTACCACCGTCTTATCTAAGTCTGACGCCATAACAACAATGTTTTCAGCATTGTAGTGTTCCGGCAGTTACAAATAAGATAGCCAGTTCCTCAGTGATTGAGGATTCCGGGAGAGACTCGTTTCCATCTTTAGCCTTATCAATACTTAACATCCAGTATGATGAAGGGTAAGAGTCTCCCCGTGGTTCATATTTAAAAAAAAGTGATGTCGTTGAGGTTGGCTTTGAGAGTAACAAGAAAGGTAATTTTGTATGTATGTATGTAACAAAAAATACGAATCACACATTGATTAAATATTTATTTATTTATTTCCACTCTTACAACTATCTTTACAGGTTCTCAACCTAATACAATAGTGTAACTGTTTCAAATACCAAAAATACTTAATCTACTTATGTATTGTAGCATAATACGAATAATGCTACCTTTGTGAATTCGTTCAGAGAACCGTGAAACAAATCAATTTTATCTGCAATCCGGTTCAGAATGGTCATGGCCTGTGTCAACGGCGCCTTGCCGAGTAGGCGGCCTACGGCGACGCCACACGTATCTATCTGGCAATCGCAAATTTAATATTTTTTAACAAGTCACCACATATTAGATATATGGATCAGTTCTCCGCTACTGCTTGTGGATATAACAGCTACCTTAGATTCACAAGCGCCAAGAACAAAGTATCGCTGCAGTTGTGTGCATAATTCACTTTATTTCGTTTCCTGCTATATCTATGTGCTATGTCATCATTCTTTAGTGAGACTGCGGGTTTGAATAACTTTATTATGTTATCTATACAATATAAGTTTAACTATGTTGCATGTTATACAGAATGATGTATAATCGTCCCGGTAGACCGGTAGACCGGTAGATTTTGAGGAACCGTTAAATATCACAAATATTAAAAAAATATATTAGGTTTTTCATTTGAATCATAAATTATTTTTTTAAACTTACTACCTTTCGGATAAACGTCTCCCTAAAAAGTTCAACTGGGGCCGTACCGCGCAAGCGGCGTCGGCATCGAAATCGGCTTCATTTGACAGATGAATGTGACACATTGCTGCTTCTTTTTGACACAAATGAAAACTTACCAAAGACTAAGAGCAATATGTCACATCCATCTGTCAAATGAAGTCGATGTCGATGACGACGATACTTGCTTGGTAGGGCCGCTGATCAACCGGGATGTTCCCCGATTGTACAAAGCATTTTGACCTTTACATTTATTGTATTGCCCCTCTGCTGGGGTACTGTTCTTCCTATGGTGCCCTCCGAAGCACGGAGAAGCTTTAAATAATAGATTTTTGGTCGCCTATCCTCTGACCGATCATTACGACCACAGAACAGAAAAAGTTCTGTGATTACGACTGATACCGTGCACTGTTAAACATATATAAACAATTTAACTCACTTGCGGCCCATTTGAATTTTTCCAATATTTTTCTATTTAAATTTTATCATAAGTATAAAAATAGCATTGAAAAATGCAAAAATTCTAAAATCATAAATTATTTGCTGTTGCATCCTGAAAAGAAGTTTCTTTCGAATGCAAGGATTTAACTATTATTGATGTGACGACGCTGGCCTACAGCGTATTAAAAATATAAAAGTATTGGATAATTTCAACGGTGGTCCGCAAGTCTCGGTAGCTCAGTGGTTTTAATGTAATTTAGAGCATTAGACCGGATTTCCAAAGGTCCTGGGTTGGAGTCCCATCTGAGAATTCACTTGTGGCCGAGTTGATTTTTTCCAATATTTTTCTATTTAAATATTATTATAATTATATAAACAAATAAAAAATATAATTTTATACAATTATTTTTATTCGAACAAATATACGAGTATATTAAAAACAAATTTGATGAACTAATATTATAAATGCGAAAAGCTATATGATATTGTAAATGTGAAAGGTGTTTTTTCGTCCTTTCTTGACGCCCTAACTAAGCAACTAGTTATCTTGATTATTGGCAGAGAGTTAATTAACCGGACGGAGAGAAACATAGGGTAATTTTTATCATGTTCCCAGATTTCGCCCCATACAAGAAAATGATAGTTATAATTGTTAGAACACGTAGTTTTCGTTTTCGTTATGGGTTTTTTAACACCCTGTATTTATTTACAGAAACACATCTTTGTTGGAACACTCTATCGTACATTCAACTTCAAAATTTTCTACATTTTCTTAAAACATAAAACGAGTGAACATTATTCTCGAAAGTTCCAGAAAGCTAAGTCTTTTCAGTAAACGTAGCCATAAGTTGTTCTAGCACTTACTCCATATATTACTCTGGATTGGCAATACATTTACGTAAAAATAGAAAAGACATAAATATTTCTGTGCAAATAAACTTGAATGTTCGCTCCATTCTCCATGATTATTATTAAGAAAACTATATTTGAAATATCGGTCTGATATTGAACTGGATGAGTTATTTTACTTAACATATAAGTAGGTATTTGTTTTTATCTTAATATACAATTGATAACAGTTTGGTATTTAATTAGTAAAAATAATTTAATGTAATACATGTCTACTCGTATGTTTGCATAAAATCATCTCCCATAAAAATAAGTCGTAAGCTTTATTTTATGTTTAATCAAAACCTCAAAACAATTAACTATAAGATTAGTACTAGTAAACTATATGTAGAAAACATGATTACAAATAACTTTTCATTAAAAAACAACCCTATAATCACTAAATATAAAACAGCTGATTCATAAAAACATTTTATTTGAACTCTGCTAAAATATTGTGTGTACCCTACTTTCGAATAGGACCGCCCAACATCGCAAGCATGCATGTAAGCATATATGCATGCAAGCAAGCATGCACGGCTCCGGTGCTGCGGGGCTCCGGTGGTCCCACCGGTGCTTATCGTCGCAGATGGACTTAAGGCACATAACCTGTTTCTCAGCACGCCATTTTTCTGTAACGAAAACGAATTTTTAACCGACTTCCAAAAAGGAAGAGGTTCTCAATTCGGTTGGTACTTATGTGTTTTTTTATGTATGTACACCGATTACGCCGTGATTCTGTTTTTGTTCGATGCGGAAAAGTTGCCATTTGAGTCAATTTGGTCCAGTAGTTTTTATTTTATGAGCATTTTTGTAAACTTGACATCAAGTCGGTTTTCAGTTGTTCATTTTCGTTACAGAAATTCAATTCGTAATTCGTAAATAATTTCTATTTGTTTCTATGATAAATTTTACTGTAGGTAAATATATTTTATTTCCATAGACATTATTAATCGAATGTTAACAATAAAACTATTTGGGTTTTACGGAGAGAACAGATTTCACAGATAAAACCGTATGTTTGTTATACCAGGAACCTTATTTTATAAAGTGCAAAATATATCATCGAATTTTCTCGGATCGCCGAAATCGACTGCGTGCTTTAGTCACGGTACTCACGGTGCATTGATGGTACTAATATACGCGCCATATCTATAATTGATCAGTAAGCGGCTCAGTGGCTAACAGGCTTTATTCCGTGGAATACTGTACAGTTAGCAGCACGTCAGGCTTATCGTTTGCTTTTTTATACACAACGGGAAGACGTTTAGCTTGATGATAAGGCTGAAGGTGAAGTTGAAACTGAAATTGAAATTGAAATTGAAATTGAAATTGAAATTTATATTAAAATTGAAATTGAAATGAAATTGAAATTGAAATTGAAATTGAAATTGAAATTGAAATTGAAATTGAAATTGAAATTGAAATTGAAATTGAAATTGAAATTGAAATTGAAATTGGAATTGAAATTGAAATTGAAATTGAAATTGAAATTGAAATTGAAATTGAAATTGAAATTGAAATTGAAATCGAAATCGAAATTGAAATTGAAATTGAAATTGAAATTGAAATTGAAATTGAAATTGAAATTGAAATTGAAATTGAAATTGAAATTGAAATTGAAATTGAAATTGAAATTGAAATTGAAATTGAAATTGAAATTGAAATTGAAATTGAAATTGAAATCGAAATCGAAATCGAAATCAAAATTTAAGTCGAAATTGAAATCGAAATCTGAAATTGAAACTGAAATTAATTAATTTGCTAGAAACACGGTAAATACAGGACTCAAAGATTAAATAAGATCATACGTGTTTCGCCAATATTGGCACACAAATGTCAATAGGTAATCTAAGAAATTATTCTAATACAAAATAAATACAAGGTGGAAGCGAGCCTCTCCCGGAATCCCAAACCACTGAGGAACTGACTAACTTATCAGTCTCTAATTGCCGGAACACAACAAAGCTGAAATGCTGAAAACATTGTTATGGCGTCAGTCATAGATAAGATGGTGGTGGCTAGCCAGGCGGACTTACAACAAATCCTATCAACAACCAAACCTTATACAATATATATACCACCACTGGAAATCGAACCCGGGACCTCTGGGTCTGATACCGGTGGTGTAATGCGAGCGCCATTAGCGGGTCTATGGTGCTACAATAGGGATTAGCAGCACTTTTAGTTTTATATGCCATCATGTAGTACATGAAAAAATGCTGTGTTTTTATTTGTTCCATATGTGGATTGGCGTTTTATTTTGTGACGTCACTGTATAATACTTTGTATGCAGCTTGCGGCTCACGCTTGACCGATTTGGTCCGACAGTCGCCTTCTTTGTAAGAAATGGTATACAATGACGTCATGCAAAGAGCGCGCGAATCTTAAAGTTTGAAGAGTTGTAAATCCGAAACTTCTTATCGTATTTGAATAAAACAAATACATTGAAATAAAACAACTTGTACGGATATCAAACGCGCTATATTTCCACGAACTAAGTTGTAATTGTCCGTATTTTTCGGTTTTTAGGGGTTTTTTGATTTTCCCGACGTTTCGGCACCTTTACAGCTGCCGTGGTCACGGGATGACAATCGGATTTGATATCCGTAAAAGTTGTTTTATTTCAATGAAAAGTGCGCGCCAAAACATAAGATGTACGTATAAAACAAATACAGTTCAGTTTTTATACGTGTAGGCTGTACTGTAAAAAAGTTTCAAGCGATTCAATGAATGTGTTGATAATCCCCATTTAGAAGTCAGCGTGTAGCTGGCAACTTCTGTTGACATTGAGCCACAAGCCGCGGCCATTAAACGCGACCACAAGCTGCGGACGAGTTTTTTTATACATTAAGTATAATATCAGCGAAAGCAAAAAATTACAAAGGGCGCTCGAGTGGCCGTGTTCGAGCTTCAAGCTACGGGAGTCGCGCGCGCTCGCTACTAGTAATCGCGGTTACGGCTCACCTCGCGTGCACACTCGGGCACACGAGATGGTTTCTTTCTGGGGACTAGTGGCTGACCACAAGCGACGTATGAGCTTCTTCATACATATTGTATAGTATCGGCGCAAACCGAAGGACGACAAAGGGCGCTCGAGTGGCCGCGTTCGAGCCACAATCTGTGGGAGTCGCTAGCGCTCGCTACTATTGGCCGCGTTTGTTGCTCACCTCGCGCGCACACTCGGTCACACGAGACGGTTTCTTCTCTGGCGACTTGTGACCGCCGTTCAGCCTCTGCATACGAGTTTCTTCATACATTTGTATAGTATCGTCGCAAACCGAAGGACGACAAAGGGCGCTCGAGTGACCAAGTTCGAGCTTCAAGCTGCGGCAGTTGCGCGCGCTCACTACTAGTGGTCGCGTTTGCGGCTCACCTCGCGCGCACCCTAGGCCACACGAGACGGTTTCTTCCCTTGCGACTTGTGGCCGCTACTCAGCCACTTGTGGCGGTGATCAGTGGCCGCGTCTAGTGGCTTGACCGGGCCACTAGTGGCGGCGATTAGTGGCCGCGACTAGTGGTGTTCAATGTGCGATTTCTGATATTACGCACCTCAATACGAAATAAATGACTTGGACTACGTTGCGTGCGTACGATCTGACTCCTAAATTTGGCACAATAGGCCCCTGCTACTCTTTAACCTCTGATCATGGCGCAATCAGCCTCAACTACACTATCAAGTTCAAAGGGTAAAGCCTGGGGTGCTGTTGACTGTACAAGCCAGGTATTGTAGTCTATAGTGAAACATGAGGCCACATGTGGCTCTTCTGTGTCGCCCGAACAATGTAGGATTAATACTAATAATGCTTCGTCATTAATTCCCTATGGCAAGGCTTTGTCAAACTCAATACGAGTTTCATAAGTTTCTAATTAGGTTTAATAAAATGTAAAGCTGTAATAAATCTTGCTCTAATAATTCAATATCACATTTTTTTTTAATACAAGTACAGGTAGACCTTCTCATTTTATATTAAGATCGCGAGTTTATTTCCCTTTTTACAGTAATTGCACTTACATAATTTAAACTCACTGCACTACTGCACTGCTCCACGGCTCTAACCACTGAGCTACCGAGACTTAAGTCTCACTGCAGTGACTTTAGGTCAGTGGTTAGAGCAGTAGACCGGATTTCCATAGGTCATGGTCTAGTCTGAGAATTTACTTGTGGCCGAGTTGATTTTTTTCCAATATTTTTCTATTTTAAATTTATCATAGGTATAAAAATAAAATATGTAAATTCAAAAATCATAAAATATATAATATTGAATTTCGTCGCTCGTGATATAAAAATTATTTTATCTCACAACTTATAATTTTGATATTAATTTCGAAATATTTGCTTGCAGGATATCGGTGTCCAAAGAACGATGGAATAGCAAATGTGTGTAATAACCCGGATTCCCCTCACTCAAAACAAAAAAAAGGTATCGAAAATCCTACTAATCCTACTTATATTATAAATGCGAAAGTATGTCAGTTTGTTTGTTTGTTTGTTAGAAAGATAGAAAGAAAGAAAAGTAAGTTTTCACGCAAAAACTTGTTACTCTTTCACGCAAAAACTACTTAGCCGGTTTAAATGAAATTTTGCACACAGATAGAAGATAATCTGGATTAAAATATAGGCTACTTTTTATCCCGACATTCCCATGGGAACGGAAACCATGCGAGTGAAACCGCGGACGACCGCTAGTAAAACAAATGTGAAAGTATGTCAGTTTGTTTGTTGCTCTTTCACGCAAAAACTACTGAACTCCTCTTATATTAAATATGTTTCAAGATTGTAGATTTGTGTTTGGCAACGACATATTCCTTTGTAAATGTTGTTGCTTTTGTTAAAGCTGATAAGTTTCTTGCGGCCGTTCTTCTTATCAGTTAAAAGATGTCCTGAATGGCTGGTAGGAAAAAAAAAATTGGACGATTCGAAAGCACTTATCTATAAGTCTATTTGAATAAAAATCTTTGACTTTGACTTTGACTTTGACTTTGAACGGATTTGGATGAAATTTGGTATGTAGATACTTCAAGTAGTGGACTTACACATAAGGTACTTTTTATCTCGATATTGCGTGGGTAAAAGCGCGGGCGGCCGCTGGTGTTGCGAAAAACCTCACAATGCAAAGCTCAAAATTATAAAGTTTTGACGAATCTCACTATATAAATTAAACAAACACTATATAATTAATAAAATTAATCTTGTTTATCAGAATGTCCGCGGATTACGCACAAAAACTAGTATATTTCATAATAACGTTACACAAAATGGTTACGATGTTATTGCAATAACGGAGACTTTTCTAAATAGTTCTGTTTGCGATGGTGAACTTTTCCCTCCTGGGTACCATGTTGTGCGGAAAGATAGGGCAGGTGATGTTGGATGGGGTGGCGTTCTACTCGCTGTCCGCGATTGTTATAATGTTCGTGTTCTTAAAGATGTAACTAATATGACAAGTGAAAAAGAATTAGTTTTTGCAATTATTACCTATAAACGTGTAAAAATCTTATGTTGTGTCGTGTACTTAGCTCCTAATTATAACGATGATCAGTATATTAATGTTTTGAATTGTATAGAAAACGTAGTCTGTTCTCACTCTGACATAAATATTTTAATTTTCGGTGACTTCAATTTAAATTCCTGTAGTGCTAATGCTAAAACTCACTTCGACTTTTTTTGTGATTTCTGTTCGCTGCACCAGCATAGTAGTGTTTTAAACGAACATCTTGTGCTGAGTAATTTTAAACCTGAGCAGTTAACGGTATCTCGTGGTGGCGATCCCTTGGTGCAAATTGATAAGTATCACCCAGCGCTTGAGGTGACGATTAAGCTTCCATGTAACAACTCACATGGAAACTCTTCAGAACAACAGCAATATTCTTCTCGCCAAGGAGTCAGCCCTGACTGGAATTGGCGTAAGGCTGACTTCGAAGAATTATATGCTGCACTGTTAGAATTAGACTGGGCTGATATATTCAAATTCAAATTCAAATTCAAAGATTTTTATTCAAATAGACTTATAGATAAGTACTTTCGAATAGTCCAAAATTTTTTTTCCCTACCAGCCATTCAGGACATCTTTTAACTGATAAGAAGAACGGCCGCAAGAAACTTATCAGCTTTAACAGAAACAACAACATTTACAATGGAACATGTTGTTGCCAAGCACAAATTTACAATTTTGAAATATATTTAATATAAGAGGAAAATTTTCCAATATTTAATTATTAGAATATTCTCCTTTTATCTAATTTATAATAGTTATGTTTTATGTTAATATCACATCCATGCATTTTGGTCTTTTAAATAATCATCTACCTTGTAATAACCTTTGCTTAAGAGTGTCTTTTTAACATATATTTTAAATTTATGCAAAGGCAGCTCTATCAATTGTTGTGGAACTTTATTAAAAAAAGCTATACCTTTCCCCAAAAACGAGCGTCTACATTTTTCAAGTCGAAATTTTGGAACGGCAAGCTTATTCTTATTTCTAGTATTAAAATTATGGACATCGCTATGCTTAATAAATAAATCAAGATGTTTCCTTACATATACTATATTATCATAGATGTATTGTCCCGCCAAAGTTAGTATATTAATCTCTTTAAACAAATCCTTAAGAGAATCTCTCCGTCGAAGGTTGTAAATGGCGCGCACAGCTCTTTTTTGAAGTATAAAAACATTTCCTATATTAGCTGCTGAGCCCCACAACAACAGGCCATAGGACATTACACTATGAAAATAGCTAAAGTAAACTAGTCTTGCCGTTTCAATATCAGTTAAGAGCCTTATTTTCTTTATTGCGAAAGCCGCAGAACTAAGTCTACTCGACAAGGCTTCAATATGTGGATCCCATTGCAGCTTTGAATCCAATGTAATGCCAAGAAATTTTGTACTCTCAACTAACTCTACTACATTCCCATTCAAATTGATATGCATATCGACCTGCACTACGTTAGGTAATGAGAATCTAACAAACTTGGTTTTAGAAGGGTTAAGAGACATATTATTACTGTTGAACCAGTGTGCGACTTGAGAGAGAGCACTATTTACTTCGTCAGAACAATTGTTTCCTCTATCAATTTTAAAAATTAAAGATGTATCATCTGCAAATAGTACTGTCTCACATAAATTACTCGTGTAATGAGGGAGATCGTTAATATAAATTAAAAACAGCAAAGGGCCCAATATTGAACCTTGTGGCACGCCCATAATAATGGGGGCTCCAGTAGAAGCAGTATTATTGACAATTACTTTTTGATTTCTATTGTGCAAGTATGACTGCAAAAGGCTAACAGATTTCTTAGAGACACCATAATGTTCAAGTTTCTTTAAAAGTGTAACGTGATCAACGCAATCGAAGGCTTTAGACAGGTCACAAAATATACCAATTACGTCTTGCTTGCCCTCCCAAGCCTCAAAAATATGTTTGAGGAGTGCAATGCCAGCATCAGTAGTATTTTTACCTTTAGAAAAGCCGAACTGATTGTTATGAAGGATTCGATTTATTGTTAAATAGTCTAATAATTGAGAGTATATAACTTTTTCAAAAATTTTACTAAGTGCCGGTAGTACTGAAATCGGTCTAAAATTTGTAGGGTCACTTTTGTCACCCGATTTGAAAAGAGGAATAAGCTTACTACATTTCATTAAATCGGGAAAAGTACCTTCATCTATGCATTGATTAAAAATGAAAGCTAAATATGGAGCTATTGTATCAATAATTGATTTAATAATGTTGGTTGACATGCCCCATAAATCTTCAGTCTTTTTAATATTTATAGACTTGAAAGCTTTTAAAATGCTAAACACGACTGATGTTAACCAGGCTGTACAGTTATTCTATGAGAAGCTATATAGCTGTATAAGTCTTTTTGTACCCACTAAAAGTCGTACTCGACAAAATCAGAGGTATGTCTACCCTAAATGGTTTACTGCTGAAATAATAAATAACATTAAAAACAAGTACTTCCATCACAAACGATATAAAAAAGAAGGTAAAGAATTTAACAAGGAAATGTTCATATACTATAGGGAGTTATAAAAAAAAACGATTGACAACGAATATCAGCAATATATTAAATCGGTACAAAATAACATTATTGACGATCCAGCGGAATTCTGGAAATACATTACAGATAAAAAAAACTGAAAGAAGACGTGTAGAGACACATACAACGGTTCTGAAGTGGAGGGTAAGGCTGCGGTCGATGCTTTTGCCAGATATTTCGCTTCCGTATTCCATGAGAAAATACCTCTGTTGAACCCTGTCCAGGCCGCCCAAGCCGCTCATAACTCTCAATTTGCTATCTCAGTGTCTATAGAATCATTCAACGAGACAGAATTACTAAAGGCTGCAAGACGCCTCAAGCCACGGTCTTCTGGCGGCCCTGATGGCATTCCTGTATTTTTGGCAAAGGATTGCATATCAGCTATAGTTACACCCCTCTTACACCTGTATAATTTGTCTCTAGCTAATTCGATTTATCCTGAAAACTGGAAACAATCTCGAGTCACTCCCGTCCCGAAAGGAGATGGTGGATCTGATGTTACAGTTCATAGACCTATCGCGGTTCAGTCGGTTTTTGGCAAAATCTTTGAGACAATTCTAAACACTCATATTAATAAGCAGATTAGACATTTGTTGCACGACAGTCAACATGGGTTTCGGAGTGCCCGTTCGACAACTACAAATCTAGTCGCTCAGGTTGACTACGTACACTCACAATTAGACAATGGTAGGCAAGTCGATGCAGCCTATTTTGATTTTAAAAAGGCCTTCGATCTGGTCGACAACGATAGACTTTTACAGAAATTGGCAGCAATCGGCTGCACGCTAAAACTTCTTCAGTTTTTTGCAAGCTACCTCAGTAATCGTTGTCAATATGTTCGTTTGAATGGCTATGAATCTAGTGAGTACTATACAAGGTCTGGCGTTAGTCAAGGTAGCACGTTGGGACCGACCCTTTTCTTAATATTCATTAATGATTTACCGGAAACTGTATCCACATCTAAATCTCTTTTATTTGCTGACGATTTGAAATTGAGTCTGGGCATCAAATCAGACGCGGATTTTGTGACTTTGCAAACGGACATTGATGCTGTGTCTCAATGGAGTCATGACAATAATCTACCGTTTAACACTCTCAAATGTAAGGTCATTACCATCTCACGTAAATTACAACCAATAATCCATGACTATACTTTATCTGACGCTCCCATGGAAAGAGTAAATGACATCAAAGACTTAGGTTTAATATTAGATTGTAAACTAGATCTTCACACACATATAGTAAATGTTTGCAAGAAGGCACATCGACTCCTAGGTTTCGTTATAAGAACAGCATCACAATTTGACAATGCAGCAGTAGCTAAAGTACTATATACGGCGTATGTTCGCAGCAAACTTGAATACGGAGCAGTTGTTTGGGATCCCTACGAGGACAAATACATACTAATGGTAGAAAAAGTACAACGTAAGTTTGCTCGGTGGCTTTACAAAAAGCTTTACGGTTATTACCCATACTTATATCCCTCACTATTTGTTGCTGGGATGACCGAAATGGAAACTCTTAGGCTTAGACGAGCCATGCTTTTGATTGTGCATTACCTTTCAATATTGCACCAGGGCATCGACAGTCCACAGATACTTGAGAGATTTTGTATCCGGGTTCCCACAAACATCCCCAGGGACGCGGCAGGGCAGATGGCACCGCGCCGCCACCCGCGGCTGCTGGCGCTGCCAGTGGCGCGGACGGAGCGCGGCAGGCATGCTCCCACTAATCGTGCACTTCGCATTATCGGGAACATAATTGCTCAGCACTTTGAAATCGATCTATTTGCCGATAGCTTGAGATCTCTTTGTAACGAGTTTAGAAAAATACTAAATGACATGTTCAATTAATATTTACTGAAATTTGTACACGAGTGACATTATTAATTTATTTTTATTTTTCTTCTTTCTGTTGACATTGTTTGAACTTAGATTTTATTGACATTTTTGTTTATTATTCCATAGTGTATTATGACATTCGTAATTTTTACTTGTGCGTTAATTGAGACCTTTAGTTTTGTTCTACAGATTTGACATTGATTTTATTAGCATTATTTTTATTGCCTTAAATTTTATTGACATTTTATAATTTTACTTTTATACTTTTATAATATATAATAAAGTTCGACATTAATAACTTAAATGACTGTGTTACTGCTAGACCTTAGTACTTGACACTTATTTTATTGAATAATATTTTGACATGCGTAATTTTGAAATTTTGTTTAACATTAATATTGTTAGTTACCTAATATCTAAATGCATTTGTAAATCCTGTATTGATTCAATAATTTTCATGCTGTACTCACATGACATATTCTAATCTTAGAAGTGTTTTGGACGAATGTCTGTTAGCTTTTAAGAAATGTATGAATAAATAAATAAATAAATAAATCAGCGGGTGGGGTAAATGATTCTCCTTTCAAGTACTCCTATAACTTTCTTAAAAGTATCGCGGCAAGTGTCAAGTGTCAGTACAGTAGAGAAGTAGGCTGTACGGGAACGGGCGATGGGACGATTTGGGAAGGCCCGCCTGATTTCCCGAGGGCCCGCCGACGTATTGCTGAGCATGCCCCGTAATTGGGAAGAGGGCATACTGCATAGTTTTGTATGCAGAGTTTTCGGTATTGTCTAAGATAATAATAAATATTTGACTTTTTTCAATCAATAAAATTGGTATCTGAAAAAAAAAGTGAAATAAAAACTTTATATAGGTAAACAACTAGAGGCCGGGCGCAGTTTCCCGTTCCCGTAGGAATTTTGGGATCATTTATAGCCTATGTTACTACTTGGGGCCTAAGGATTCTCTATACCAAATTTCGTCAAAATCGGTCCAGTAGTTTTTGAGTTTATTCGTTACATACAAAAATACAAATCTTTCCTCTTTATAATATTAGTATAGATTAAAACCGACTTCAATTTAATCAATTAACCTTTAATTCAATTTGTATTGCCTTGGCTGGCCGACTCCAAAAGTTTATATTTTACTTAATTTACGGTTCATTTTTTTTTTATAAATAGTATTTTTACTTACCAACATTATGTCCCGCAGTTACAATGAAAATCAGTCAATACACAACAATGATATCATCTAGATAAAGGCTATTTACCAAAATGTAATTCATATTTTTCAGGATTGTGAAAAAAGTTGCAGCCAGATCTTCATAACAAATTTAACAAAATTCGTAACCACACTTGAACTATGTTTTTTCAGATGAAAAAAAGAGTTATTAAAATCGGTTGACAACTGACGACGCTATGTTAAAACATACATAAAAAATATACAGTCGACTTGAGAACTCAAGTTTAATATGAACTTGTGTTATGGATACTCGATAACGGAAAAATATACTTAAGTATATTTACTTTATTTTTCAAATACATACATAATATACGTATTAAACACCCAGACCAATACAAATAGACATGTTCATGCGCACAAATAGTTGTCTTTCCCGGGGATGGAACCCAGGGCCCTCTGTGTAGAAGTCAGGCTCGTAAAGGTACGTAGCCTGCCTTGTAAATGTACCTTACCCACAACTAATGGAAGTTGTGGGTAAGGTACATTTACGAAAGAAGTAAATACAAAATTTTATAGTTGTAATATATATAATACTAATAGTCTAAAGAGGATAGATTTGTAGTTATGATAAATTTTAAATAGAAAAATATTGGAAAAAATTAACTCGGCCACAAGTGAATTCTCAGATGGGAATCGAACCCACGACCTTTGGAAATCCGGTCCAATGCTCTAACTGCTGAGCTACCGAGACTTAAGTCTCTATTTAAATTTATCATAAGTATAAAAAATAGCATTGAAAAATGCAAAAATTAAAAAATCATAAAAGGTTAGATTTGATTTTTTGCATTGAATATGCTCCGAAACTACTAAACGGATTTGTATGAAATTTGGTACACAGATAGTAGATAGCCTGGCTATGAACATAGAATACTTTTTATCCCGATATTCCCACGGGAACGGGAACCACGCGGGTGAAACCGCGAGCGGCCGCTAGTTGTACATAATTTGAATTTTCAAAGTCCAGAATTTTCTCTAGTCGTAGGAACGTGTGAAACCAACAATCCGAAACAATAAAAATAAACACAAAACAAATAAACTTAACCGTACACAATTCACGGTTCACATTGAACCCACAATTTGTATCGCTCACTCCCATTTTATCGTTGGTAAGCGGAACTATAAAAATAATATTACCCCAAATATGGCGTTATGGCATAGAATTCTCAGCTCCCAATACAAATAAAACGGGCCGTTACAAAGATAAAGTCGGAAAAATCGCCATAAAAACCGGCGAACGCATAAAATTTTGCAGGAACTGACTTTATCTGCATAAGGCGTATATTTTGTGAATGTTTATTGAATTACTGGTTTACGGTGCTGATCAGGAGATGGCCAGGTGAGATAGGAGTAATGATCGGTTGATAGAATTTTGATGGGTCAGTAATCTGGGTTTGATTTCAGACTTTATACATAAGTATTGTACTTTTGTTTCACGGTTAAATTACTGCTTCTTGTACAATCGACAGTAGGCCAGACCCTTCAGGACGACTTCTTCCACTTTCCTATCTCGTCCACCTCCTAACTGGTCCACTTCATAATTCGTCCACTTTCCTATCTCATCCACTTCCTAACTCGTCTACTTTCCTAACTCGTCCACTTCCAAACTCGTCCACTTTCCTATCTCGTCCACTTCCTATCTCGTCCACTTTCCTATCTCGTCCACTTCCTATACTTTGCTTACATTGCAATAACTGCCGTTATTTCGAAAGACACAAAGACGCTGTCAAAAAAATGTGTGTGCAGTATTAAGATTATTGAGCGTTTTAATATATCATAACGGGTGTGAATGGGTTTATATATTTTATTTATTATTATTAAAAACTTTATTTTAATAACGTCGACCTCAGTGGAGGGGTGGTATGTGCACCGGTTTCAAGGTGTCGCCTACTCTGAGGTCCCGGGTTCGAATTTCGGTAGTGACAAATGTTTGTATGATGAATACGAGCATATTTGTACCTGAGTCATGGACATTTATAGACATTTCTATACATAAATACTTATAATTATAATTATGTATTTATATCCGTTACCCTAGTATCCCATAACACAAGCCTTACCGTGCTTACTTTGGAGCTAGGTTAATTGGTCCGAGAAGATAGGAAATTAGGTAATGTATGTAGTGTACATAAGTTAGGAAATACTTCTATGAAATATTTGCACGTGGAAAACGTGTATAACACTAATTTTAAGCGAAAAAGTACCTAATTAATAAATGAAAGCGACACTTGATTTCAGAGAAAAAGCGAGGGAAATTGCCTGGCACTTGAAAAATAAACTAACGTAAATGCAAACTGAAAAATTTCCGCGGGGGCTCAAGGAAACCTTAGTTTTTACCTAACACGCTGGCCTGAGTCACAGGCGTGAGCGGGTGTGATTATTTATTACCCAGACTTATTTATTTTATACGTAAATCCTAAGTTTTGGCGCGCACTTTTCATTGAAATAATTTAACCGCCTCTGTGGTATAGTGGTAACAACCACCGGACAGACCCAGACCCAGGGGTCCCGGGTTCGATTCCCAGCGGGGGTACAATTTGTATTCGGTTTGGTTGGTGGTAGGACTTGTTGTGAATCCGATTAGCTTGCTACCACCATCTTATCTAAGTCTGACGCCATAATGACAATGTTTTCAGCATTGTTGTGATCCGGCAGTTAGAGATAAGATAGCCAGTTCCTCAGTGGTTGAGGATTCCGGGAGAGGCTCGCTTCCATCTTCAGCCTTATCAACAGGTATGATGAAGGCTAAGAGTCTCCCCGTCGTTAATAAAAAAAAAACTTGATTATTAACGTTGAGCATGTTTGATATTTTGGAATGGTTAGGGAATAATTTTGCATATTATTATTAATAAATAATAATAATAATAATAATAATAAATAATAATAAATAATAAATAATAAATAATAATAAAAATAATAATAATAATAATAATAATAATAATAATAATAATAATAATAATAATAATAATAATAATAATAATAATAATAATAATAATAATAATAATAATAATAATAATAATAATAATAATAATAATAATAATAATAATAATAATAATAATAATAATAATAATAATAATAATAATAATAATAATAAGAATAATAATAATAATAATAATAATAATAATAATAATAATAATAATAATAATAATAATAATAATAATAATAATAATAATAAACCCGCAGGGCAGCTTGTGGCGAGCTGTTGGTGAGTGGCGACACCACGGGTAAACCGATTGCTCCAGAGAGTCGGACGCGGTCCTCGCCTCTGGCTTGCCAGAGTGGATTTCAAGAGGGCCCGGACTCTCGCCCCTGGCTGGCCTTCATCGGCTGATCAGGGTGGAGTCGCAAGAGCTATACGCTCGCAGGGTGGAAGTGAAATATGCATAAGACGCGAGTTGGCACACTGTCCCTTGTACAGTGGGTAGAAAGCGGTGCACACCTCTCTACACCCTTCAGTTGCCCGCGCCGGTGTTGCGCCCCGGCCGGCAGACGTCGGCCAATTTGGGGTGCCCATCTAGCGGGCAGCGAGCCACCTTCCGCCGACGGGTCGAGTTGTGAGATGTAGGAAAAGGCGGAAGTCCGTTATCTCACCCCATAGCCCGATATCCCAATCCACTAGCCTCGCGCCCAATAGCCCAATCATTTTATATATATTTATGCTCACACTCAAAATAGTCTATGTGCCTGCCGGTGTCCGCACCTTTGCGTGTAGTGGGGAGCGGATGCCGGCATGTGCATCACACATTGCACATTCTATTAAACCTGTCTCAAAGGGCCTCTACGTGTTGGACCCATGTCCCCACGCAAGCCTGGCAAAAGGACCGGGCTTTGCCCGTGATACAATGCCGAGATACATAATAATAATAATAATAATAATAATAATAATAATAATAATAATAATAATAATAATAATAATAATAATAATAATAATAATAATAATAATAATAATAATAATAATAATAATAATAATAATAATAATAATAATAATAATAATAATAATAATAATAATAATAATAATAATAATAATAATAATAATAATAATAATAATAATAATAATAATAATAATAATAATAATAATAATAATAATAATAATAATAATAAACCCGCAGGGCAGCTTGTGGCGAGCTGTTGGTGAGTGGCGACACCACGGGTAAACCGATTGCTCCAGATAGTCGGACGCGGTCCTCGCCTCTGGCCTGCCAGAGTGGATTTCAAGAGGGCCCGGACTCTCGCCCCTGGCTGGCCTTCATCGGCTGATCAGGGTGGAGTCGCAAGAGCTATACGCTCGCAGGGTGGAAGTGAAATATGCATAAGACGCGAGTTGGCACACTGTCCCTTGTACAGTGGGTAGAAAGCGGTGCACACCTCTCTACACCCTTCAGTTGCCCGCGCCGGTGTTGCGCCCCGGCCGGCAGACGTCGGCCAATTTGGGGTGCCCATCTAGCGGGCAGCGAGCCACCTTCCGCCGACGGGTCGAGTTGTGAGATGTAGGAAAAGGCGGAAGTCCGTTATCTCACCCCATAGCCCGATATCCCAATCCACTAGCCTCGCACCCAATAGCCCAATCATTTTATATATATTTATGCTCACACTCAAAATAGTCTATGTGCCTGCCGGTGTCCGCACCTTTGCGTGTAGTGGATGCCGGCATGTGCATCACACATTGCACATTCTATTAAACCTGTCTCAAAGGGCCTCTACGTGTTGGACCCATGTCCCCACGCAAGCCTGGCAAAAGGACCGGGCTTTGCCCGTGATACAATGCCGAGATACATAATAATAATAATAATAATAATAATAATAATAATAATAATAATAATAATAATAATAATAATAATAATAATAATAATAATAATAAATAATAATAATAATAATAATAATAATAATAATAATAAATAATAATAATAAACAAATTTATTAAATTTATTAAAAGCCTAAACGAAACAGTAGGCCCAGGCATACATTTTCGCCGCGCCGTAGAGAGGGGATAGCTGTCTACTCTCCATCCGTCCTACGCTTTTTCGATCAGGTCACGTGTCCTGACGCGAGTTTAAGATTTTATACCCATTACAGAAAAAGTGCTCAACGCCGCTAAAGAAGTTTTCACTTCAAAAAACAACTTTTCCGGTTATTAAACGCGTTATATTTCACGACCTAAGATCTAATTGTCCGTATGTTTAGGTTTGTTATGGGTTTTTTGATTTTCCCGACGTTTCGGCACCTTGTCAGGTGCCGTGGTCCGGGATGACTGGCTTCATAAGTCTACCCTCGAAAAGTTAATTTATTTTTTCGTTCGGATACGGTTAGCCTACGGCAACAATTATTATTGATTTGATATTTTTAATAAACAAATAAAATATCAAATCAATAAAATAAATTAACTTTTCGAGGGTATAAGTGGCCAGTCATCCCGTGACCACGGCAGCTGAAAAGGTGTTGAAACGTCGGGAAAACAAAAAAACCCCTAGAAAACCTAAAAATACGGACAATAAGATCTTAGTTGTTTATTTTAATTGACATTGAAAATACGCTTGGTGCACACTATTTCAAATCCTAGCACATACTAGAAAACTATTGTAGACAATGGGCTGGTAACCTATCAATTCTTTTCAGACAACATCTCAGACTCAGCTAATGTCAAATATGGCGTCGTTTGAATGTAGCTATAATAGTTCGTTTATGCATTTTTTACTCTCAAGCTGCAAGCGTTTGATGGTCTACCAATACCGCAAAGGATATAATATGGAGTAACGTATGTGTATGTGGTATGCATAACCCTGAAACTTTCGAGACAGAGAGTAGCAGAACCAGAATTATAGATAGCTTGTAAATAAGTAAATAAAAAATATTCCGTATACGTGATTGAGCCTTTAAGCATTAACTACTCTCTCTCCCCAGCAGTCCCACATGGTGGTGCGGTCAGCTTTCCAAATGTTTCTCTTCCACTTCGCTTTGTCTACGACGTCAGAGTCGGTTACGAATCCTTTAATAGTCTAGGCTTCCATCATGTCTTAGGTCTACCTCTTAGTTTTCGACCAGAGAGTGAAAGATGTAGTGCCCGATTACCAACGTGATTGTCAGGTCAGGTGGTCAAGAGGAAACTCTTAACATACCCATACCAGTGCACGTGACCACTAACTACCACTTAAAAGATCGAAAAGTACGAACCAAAACCCAAAGTAAGTAATCTTAGTAGAGTAGTTTAAAATACATCTTTACACACACATACGCACACACACAAACACACAGATATTTTTTTTAATTTTTAATAGTTATAATTTATAAATCAACGATTGCTTGCTACTGTTAATGTTGTTATTTTTTTATCTAATATAGTTCCCTTTTAAATCATTTCTACCAACACCTTCATACCTAGTAAGCTTGGCCATACTTCTATTAACTTAATTTTGTTATATAAATTTAGAATACGCTTTGGATTTCTAAGAAACTTAATAAATAAATAAAATGAGTGACACAAATTGCAGTGTGTCATAATATGACACACTGCAATTTAATATTATTATTATGTCGATTAATACTTTGCCCATTATTATCATTATTCCAGAGATATTTAAAACAGCATCACATCGTTAGGATTTTATCTTTAACAACAATTCGAAACTCGCTTCATCTTTTTGCTTACACCACACCCCATAACTTGAGCACGCCGCACTCACGACGCCCGCCGTCAAGAGCGAAAGCAAAAAATGTCCGCGACCAGGGCTCTTAAAATATGGTAATTAAGATCCACTTTCCATCAGCAAGACATGAGACCTTAAAACATTGCTATGCACAGTTGCGTCGAGTCGTCCTCTTCCACGAATTATTTCTTAGCGGAAATCGCGGAATTAAATTGAAAGCTTGGCTATGAATTTTCTGTTGCAGTTTTTGATTACTGCATTTTAGATTTTTCGATGGATTTTTCAGGGCTTTTTAACTTATGGAAACAGTTTTATTCGCTTATTACCTGACTGCAAAGGCAGGGTTATATTTTTCGTGCGTATCTTGAATGTATGTATGTATGCATGTTTGTTTGTTTATATTTTTTTATTACCTCTTATCTTTCAAACCGCTGAACGGATTTCTTTAATTAAGATATCATTAGATTTGTCTTGACAGCCCACGGTGTTCTTATTTATACCTAAGATGTAAAAAAAACCAATATGGCGGCTAAGAGATGCTATTATTTGCAGTCAAAAAAAATTGTTTTTTAGAATAATTCAATATGGGAATCAAATTGGAGGGCTGGTCTTAACGATTTCAAAAAGATATATCATGACCGGTAAATAACTAAAACGATATAGGTAAATAAAAAATATATAAATTTCAAAATACAACAAAACCTGCCTGCATCTAAAGACAAGTAAACTGAAAAGATGAAAAATGGATCAAATATTTATAAAATATTGTTTTTATAATTTACTTTTATATTTGATCTTGTTTCCATATTTTCAGTTGACTTAATTGTCTTTTGATGCAGGCGGTTTTTTTTATTCTATTATCGACACCAAACCTTTAGATATATAGTAAAATGTAATAACAACCATGCTAATGAATCATTGTAAGAACACATTCTAAATAAAGAACGTGTTAAAAAGGTAACAGACATCAGAACTAAAAACCTCATTGATATTGTGATAATTTAAGAAAAATAATAGTCATATTAAAACAAAACAGATAACCTATTAATACGAATGAAAAAATAGTTTATAATGCACTAGTATATTTGCAGGCTTGTTTATTTGTTAATGTAAGGAATTGATGAATTCCTCACAAGTAATATTTAGTTCTTAGAATAACACTACCCCCTCTCATCCCGTGGGTGTCGTTAAAAGCGACTAAGGGACTCAGCCTTCAGGAGACGGGCAGCAGCGTCTCCTACAAACTTGGCCATACTGCGATCGCCAACCCACCTGCCAAGCGTGGCGATTATGGCAAACCCCCCTTTTTGGGGGAGGTATATACACAACAGAGGGTGTTATGTGGCTGAGACGACGACGACGAATATTTAGTTTCGTTATGACTCTATAATGGTACAATAAAAATGGGACTAACAGTGAATAGTGGAGATGGATGATGTCTACAACATCTGTATCCGACACTTTTGAACGACAGCAAGGCCTCGTCCCAGCTATAGGCCACACTATTGTGATTACTGAGAAAATTAAATTGTGGTCTTAAGCACACCTTTTCGCAAGTATTTTTCATTTAAATAATATTAAACAAGCGTATGTGTAATTTTTTGAAAACTGTTCTAAATAATTAAGTCAACGATCTCTATTTGTGTGGTTTTTGGATTTCTTGACCTCTCACGTTAAATAATCCCTCTTGTCAATAAACGTGGAATAAATTGACACCAAGGAATAATAAAAATAAGCATCAACAGTTTTTATTCCTCGGTGTAACTTTACTGTATCTTTAAGACATTATTAAGACCGATCGGGTAAGTATAATTACTGTAACGTGGTCCCAAATACAATAAAATATCGAAGAAAATTTGCATTGAAAATGCTTTTTAGTAGCATTAAATTAACTTGATCAATTAACCGCACGTTTTCAGAATTATTAATCGTTTTTTGTTCTACAGAAAATAAATTGACAACGGAATCCACATCTAATTTGAGCAAGCAATTTTCACCATTTAACCGAATCAGCGTTTCATGTAATTCAAAAATTAAAGACTAGAAAACAAGCCCTTTTAATATATTTTTTAATAACATCGTTTGCATAGAAGTGACTCACGTTAGAACTTCATCAACTCGTTATAACTTAGTTTATTCGTTGATTAGTTTATTAAAGTCTACTTGGAGTGCAGAGAAACTCGGTCTGTACGTGGAATTACAATTATTATCAAGAATATCGTTAAAATATACTCAAGCAACAGACTTTGTTTTGTTAATAACTTTCAATATTACTGAAATAAGTACCTATAAATCAATAAATATTTGCATACAAACACACCATAAGGATAAACATACTTATATATATATATGTATATATATATATATATATATATATATATATATATATATATATATATATATATATATATATATTAAACACCCAGACCAAGACAAATAGACATGTTCATGCACACAAATATTTGTCTTGTCCGGGGTTCAAACCCGGGATCTCCGGCGCAGAAGGCGGCCACCTCTGCGCCAAACGGTTGTCATGTCTGCGCCAAGCGGAGTAAAAGATGTGGAGTGAAACATACCATTCTCGTAGTGACAGTAATGGGAAAAGAATGTTAACCCACTACTGGTATCGTTAATTTAAAATACGTAACTGGTATTGTGGGGGCTGCATGACCCCCAAACCAAATTTGCTTTTAGAAAGCCAGTTTTAACAGTATGACTAAATAAATGTGTGAACTACCAAATTAAAGGGATATTATTTCAATAGAGTATATTCACAAAATCACATAAAAATAGTAACAACGTAAAATAATATAAGCAAGCCACCCAGTTGCTAGCCAGCGAACCCGAGATAAACACAAATAATGCCTAGCAACAGGGTTGCCAGATCTGTCGTCAACATCTCTCCCCTCCGGTAAGAACCGAAGGTCTAACAGAGAAAAGCTATGGCGACAGATCCAGCTTTACTATTTTGCGCGCAGGTCGCCGTAGGACCCCTGCGCTAGTCCTTACGTCCGCCACTCGCACGACGCCGTCCCTTCCGGGGAACACCTGCACAATTCTACCGCGAGGCCATACACCCCGAGGCAAATTCCCGTCACAAATCAAAACCATATCGCCCACACGAATGTTGCGGTATTCATTCAGAGATCGGCCTCGTGGCAGAAGGTTGGGCAGGTATTCTCTAAGCCAACGCGCCCAAAACTGGTCTGCCAGACGATTAGCCTTCTTCCATCCTTGTCTGCTGACGAGGTCTGCATCGGTGGATTCAGGTGTTGGCAATGTGCAATAAGTCCCCAGCAAGAAATGATTTGGGGTCAGGGCTGGCTCGTCATCATGAGCTACGGGCACGTGTGTCAACGGTCTGGAATTTACTACTTGTTCCACCTCGGCCAGAAGGGTTACTAAAACTTCCTCTCTAGGCGCTTTCTCCCGGAGCGTAACTGAAAGGTTTCTTTTCACGCTACCAACTAGGCGCTCCCAGGCTCCTCCCATCGATGGAGCTGCAGGTGGAATAAACTGCCACTCAATATTGTTGGACGCTGCAAACTCCTGAATGCATGAATGATTAATAGCGGCCCAAGCTTCTTTTAGCAATCTATTTGCGCCTACGAAGGCTGTTCCATTATCTGATAGGATTTTGACAGGACATCCGCGGCGTGCTATTAGTCTTCGGAGAGCCATAATCGCGCTATCAGCAGTCAAACTTCCAACCACTTCTAAATGGATTGCCCGTGTTACCAGGCATGTGAATAAAGCCACATATCTCTTTTCGCGAGATCTCTTCACAGCTACTTCTAAAGGTCCAAAATAGTCGAGTCCGACATACGAAAATGGATGATGATGGTGCTGGAGCCTTTCGACAGGGAGATCACCCGTAGGCGGTATCTTGGGCCTCGCTCTTCTAAGGCGACAAGTTTGACATCTAGCGGAGATGAAGCGTACCGTAGTTCGTAAATGTAAGATGGCGTATCGTTGGCGAAGCTCGTTGACAACTGTCTCATTATTTCCGTGCATAGCCCAGATGTGATATTTTGTTATCAGGAGTCTTACAGTTGGGTGTCGACCATCGAGAATAATGGGTTGCTTGACATCGGACGTCAATCCAGGTACTGAGCTGATTCTTCCGAATGCCCTTAACAGACCGTTATCACTCAGCCTAGGGGTTAGCTTCCACAGACGGCTTCTCTTTGGAATGACTTTTTCTTGATGAAGGTAAGCCAGTTCCTCGGCGAAAGAATCTCGTTGGGCTTGTGTGAGCAGACATACCTCAGCATTCTTGACGTCGCATGCGAGTAGCGGACGCAAACCACCTCCGCAAAAGGTGACGACGGTGCGCGCCCTGCTCTCTTTCAATAAACGCGCAAATTGAAAGACGCGTGCGGTTACCCGTAGTAGCCGTCGCCAATCAGAGAATCGGTCTGCAGACAAAGAAACGCAGTTAATAGTGACCCTTTCCCGAGGTCTCAGTTCGATATTGACATCTGGAGAAATGAACTGTGTCATCTCCTGCGGCCAAGCTTCTTCCTTTTCTTTAAGAAAAGATGGACCATCCCACCACCTGTCTAAGGATGTCGAATTGAGACGAGTGGCGTCGTCGGCCACGTTACAAGCTGTGGGTACCCAACGCCATTCATCAACTCGCGTCTGTTCCGCGATTTCCCCCAACCTATGGCTAACAAAAGATTTATATTTACGAGAATCACTCCTAATCCAAGCAAGGACCGTTTTAGAGTCTGACCAGAAAACTCTACGTGAAGCTTGGCTGCGGTGCTCACTACATATCGTCTGGGCAAGTCTCACACCAAGCAAAGCTGCCTGAAGCTCTAAGCGTGGTATACTGACTGCTTTTAAGGGGGCTACTCTAGATTTACTAGCGATGAGAGCGAGGTAAGTGGTACCGTCTTCAAATAAAAAACGCCAATATGCAACGCATGCGTATGCTACCTCACTAGCATCTGAAAAGACGTGAAGCTCTTGCCTAACAAAAGTAGACACAGCTTTATAGGCGCGAGGTATCTTGCAAGCGTCAACTGATTTTATATCGCGGTACCAATCCCCCCATTGAGCACATTCGGGAGATGGAAGTGGAGCGTCCCAAGAGTTTACCAACTGCCAAGTTCTTTGGAATAAAATCTTACCCCTGGTCACTTTAGGCTGCAAGAATCCTAAAGGATCATAAATTCGCATAAGATCTCTGAGAACCTGACGTTTGGTAAAATTCTTAGGTACAGGAACGTCGACAGCAATTTTAAAACTAAAGGTGTCATCTTGAGGGTTCCAATGCATTCCCAAAACGCGCACATCAAGATTTGCGTGTGCTACACCTAAATTGAGGTCGACATTACCCATCTGCTCTTTGCGAAGATGTGATGGAATCAGCTTAAGAGATTCGGGAACGTTCGACACCCAGGAACGCATCTCGAAGCCACACTGCGCATGTACATGGAGAACGTCGGCTGCTAGACATGTGGCGTTCTCTAAAGAATCGCAGGAAGCCAAAAAATCGTCCATGTAATGGTCTCGAATAATGGACCGGGCAGCTTCAGGAAACCGATCTTGGAAGTCCATAGCGTTCCTATTTTTTATATAGATAGCCGTAAAGGGAGAAGCGGATGCACCAAAAATTAAGGATGACATGCGAAATTCTTTCAGACGTCCGTCAGAGGAGTGCCAAATATAGCGCTGGCAATCCCGATCCTCCTCCCTGATCCTGATCTGGGGAAACATTTCCCTTATATCACCATTTAAGGCAATCTGACCTTCGCGAAATCTCACCAAAATTCCAAACAAAGATTGGAGCAGATCAGGCCCGGGGAGGATGAGCGAATTAAGACTGACGTTTGAAGACTTTGCCGACGCATCGTGCACTATACGTAATTTGCCCGGTTTATTTGGGTTAGTCACCCCAAAATGAGGTAAGTACCAGCGCCGGGAAGACGAACTTGGATAATCATGGTTATCTATGCATTCCTCGGCATATCCTCTTTCAACATAAGCTTCGATATTAACGCTATATAAATCGGCGTACTCATTGTCTTTGTTTAACCGCCTTTGCAAACTCTGAAATCGAGACAAGGCCAGAAAATAGCTATCTGGAATGCGAGGTTCGTCTTCCCGCCAAGGTAAACCGACTTCAAACCTACCATTATCTAAGCGACGCGCAGTTTGTTCTAACAAACTTATGGCCCTAGCGTCCTCCGTATTTACTTTCTCCTCGTGTTTGATACCGATGGAGTCTAGCCGGTAATAATCTCTGATAAGATCTTCTAGTTCGTTATCTCTAGAGTCGTCAGTACTAACGTAATTAATAGAATGCACTGAGAAAAAATTTCGAGGGAGATTTCCATATAAAACCCAGCCTAAGACGGTGCGGGCGGCTGCCGGCTGCGGCGCGGACCCTACTCTATTCTCTCTAGAAAGCATCAGAGGCCAATCTGAGGTGCCTATTAACACTTTTGGTGCTGCCAAGCTGAAGACTAACTCGGCTGCGATATCCTGGAGGTGCTGAAAGTTAGTATCCCTAACTGTGACCTCTTGAGGTCTAAGTTTCAAGTTAGAGATGGCGCGAGCATTACGGACGATAAAACTTTCCTCCCCGTATTTCCCGCGGATTTTAAAATCTACATATTTAACAGGGATAGCATCACTAGTTCCTGTGATTGTTTCTATACGCATATTCTCTACGGTCCCAGAAACTCCTAGCTTATCAGCTAACTCCGCATCAAGGAGGGTTACTGTAGATCCGTCGTCCAAAAGAGCAAAAGTTTCTACCTCGCCTTTAGGGCCAGAAAGTATAACCGGTAATACTTTCAAAAGTATAGAATCTTGTTTTTGGGACGCACAGGAATATGCAGTATTCGTGATTGCATCCTTGTTAAGGTGAGATGAAAACTCGTTGGATTGCATAAAAACTTCTTTTCCACTATCCAACAGAATTTCTTTTTTTTTGTTGGTGGTAATGACATGAGATGTCGATGGCATTGGAGTGACAGATGACACGACATTATTTACATTTGGATGAAATGAAAATTGCGTACTTTTCGAAAGATGTAAAATTTTATTATGCAATTCTTTGCAACCATCAATGCCGCACGGCTTCGCCCTGCAATTTTTATAGTTATGTTTGCCTTTACGTAGACACCGAACGCAGAGTTTGTTTTCGCGTACCCATAATACGCGATCGGAAATTTTTAACGCTGCAAACTCCGGACAAGATTTTACGTTGTGATTGCTAGAAGTACAGTACAAGCACGGCGAAGACGTGCTGACATCTATTGGAGACGTCAAATCTGCGGATGTATGGGAGGATGACAGTGCATCAATGTGATGAGCATGTGTAGTGCGGAATGGGCGCGGGTTACTGCGTTGTGGGAGTCCAGCCGGCTGCAACGCTAGCAGCCTGGGCTTGTCGTTGTGAGGCACAGTGTTGAAGACTTCACACAGGCCAAAGTTGGCTTGCTTGTCGGCCTCCACTTCGAGGAAGCGCGCGAAGACTTCAGTCTGCGGACGTCCTGGAACGCAGCGCTCCGCAGCGTAGTCGCACCACTTATTTTGAAGAAGCGGATTCAGTTTTGCAACTAAAATGTGAATAAATTCTGGTGAATGTATGTAAGGTGATTCACCTAATAAATTGACTATGCTAATACAGTTTTTTACTCTGCTTGCAAAAATAGCCAATGCGTTGGTTTCCCTTCCAACTTTAGGTAAGCTTCTTACAGAAGCTAGCTCGCTAAGAACAATCTGCTTAGGACGAGCGAAACGTGATTCTAGTGAGCGCATAACAGGCTCAGGATCAGTAGAACATAGCAGAAGGGAAAGAACGGCTTCTTTAGCCTCTCCACTCAAAGCTTTGCGTAGCCTAGCTATGTTTTCGCTTGCTGTGAAATTTTTCTTAGTGTCCTCGAATGTACGCTTAAATAAAAGCCAATCAGACACATTTCCACTAAATTCAGATAACTGGACTCTACATTCGGTCCTCTGACTCGGCTTAGCTAATGAAATAATAGCATTAGTAAGTTTCTCGATATCACTCACCGGGGATATGGTATTATTACCAAAGCCTGGAGGTTGAAGGTGAAGAACACCATTGCGCAGTTGGCGTGGTGAGTTAACTGCTGCCACAGTAGCACCAGCCTCCGATGGACGCTGCGTGGTGAAATCACTTTTCGCGACCCAGTCTGCCGCCATGTGACTGCTCCTTGCGCTGAAAGTCTCCTCCGCCTCAAGTGCTGCGATCGCTGCCTCATAAGAAGCATCCGCGGCCTCGCGTTCGGCTGCAGCGACAGCCTCTGCAGCAGCTGCCTCTTTCTTCGCAATAGCCCCTGCAGCAGCTGCCTCTTTCTTCGCAATTTCCGCGAGCTGCTGCTTATGTGCCGCTTCTGCGGCCTTGAGTCGAGCGACCGTCGAGGCACTTGATGCGGAGGAGGATGATTGAGCTTTGCTCCCCGCAAGTTTACGTTCCTGTGACCTTGTGATCCGGCTCGAAGGACCACGATGTGAACTACCAAATTAAAGGGATATTATTTCAATAGAGTATATTCACAAAATCACATAAAAATAGTAACAACGTAAAATAATATAAGCAAGCCACCCAGTTGCTAGCCAGCGAACCCGAGATAAACACAAATAATGCCTAGCAACAGGGTTGCCAGATCTGTCGTCAACAAAATGTTTATAAATGATAAATAATACATTCGTTTTATTTAATCAACAAGTATTTATCAATAAAATTATTCAAACTCGGTTACAATGAGAGATCACAAAGTTCTCAGATATTATAGTTAAGCCTTCATAATCAGAAAAATGTGTTTGACAGGGCCTGCAATATTTTTGTCTTAGGTTTCTGAAGAACAGGCTTGAATTTCAGAACCCAGCTCATAACTATTTTCCTTAAAAGTGAATTGGTGGCTTCTCATAAAAAGTAAACCAACCCTCGTTATCACTAGATTATTTCTGTGGATGACTATCCATGACGAGGCTCTTATTCAAAATCAGTATCAGATTTAGAATCTCTACTATGGTATAATTACTCAAAAGTTGATTTTGTTTTTAATTCAATTCAAAATAAAGATTACTTTCGCTTTCGTTAGAAAATAAATATAATCATACTGACAAAAGTATTCGGTATACTGTACATTTTCTGTTTTCAAGTTCCTACGCTTTTACGTATGTAACGTGGTAAAAAACGCATTGAATACAGCCCACTTCAGTGCCGCCGTAAAAATAATGAAGCGCACACAAATTATGTGCTAGTCTAGGCTTAATTACTTTAATTAAGGCATGTTTTTGTTTTTGTAAATATAAAATGAGGACGGGGGATAGATTGCGTGTGGAATTGTAAAATATGAATACGAATGAAGAAATAATAGAAATAGCGGAGAATGGTAAAGAAGAACGCAGTGATCCTAAAGGGTTTAAACATGGGTAAAAGAAATTACTTTTTCAAGAAAGTTATTTTATGCGTATATTATGTGATAAGCTGGATGAGAGAAGCCGAAAACAGATCTCAGTGGCGTGCACTTGGAGAGGCCTATGTCCAGCAGTGGACTGCGACAGGCTGATAATGATGATGATGATGATGATGATTATGTGATAAATAACTCTTGTTTTGGTACGATGAGTGGTTTAACTAATTTCGCTTAGGTTGGATAAGGGATAGGTGACCAAAAGAAACTAGGTTCGTCTCGAAACTCAAATTCTAGCTTGACAAGTATGAGTGTAGGTTTAGAACTAAATCCGTTTAGTTTTTTGAGAAAACATTAATTTCTTGTCTGGAAATTCATCATTCTCGGTTTCAGCCTTAATTCCATTATATTCCACTCAATCCCATTCGCATTAGAACCTAATAACGCCTTCCATTTAATGATTAGATGGAAGACGTTCTACAACAAGAACTTTGTACAAACTTTATGGATCTTTGTAGACGGAAGCTCATAGTTCCAGAATAACTGTTCCGAATTCCCGAATTTCAACAGTCTCATTTTCATTCGCCTATCCACTCTTTAGGAGTGGATAGTATGGCTCATCCTGGTAAAGATGGTGTATCATAAAATCTGACTGATGATGCTGAATGAACTTTTTCACGTTTCACTGAGAACGGAGCAGCCTCCGTAAGAACTAAGTTCGTCTCAAGACTCTAATTCTCATAGAAGTGATCCTGGTAACGAGAAAGATGTGTTGAGGGTTTTCTGCACCTAGCGGTGATGATGAAGTAGAAACTAAGTCCATTTAGTTTTCTGTGAAACATTTAGTATTTATGATACATTTTAAATAGAATTTAGAAAGTTTAGTAACAATCATTAAAACATTTAAAATTATTGGAACACGAGATTAATTATCATTCGACTAAGTATATTCCACCCTTTCCCATTTCGCATTAGAAGGCAGGCGTTCTAACAAGAACTTTGTACAAACTTTGTGGATCTTCATAGACGTAAGCTCATAGTTTCAGAATAACTTTTCCAAGTTCCGGAATTTCAACTGTTTCATTCATATTGTCAATATTACCGGAGAGCTCTCGCCGACCTCACCAAATGCGTCAAAGGCGTTCCTTCGCCCGGGAAAAATAAATATTTATGCATTTTGCGGAGACCGGGTCAGGCCCGTATTATGCTAAGACATCTCTGAAATTAAGTAGACGAGATGCATCTAGTTTGATGTATTTCTTGCAATTGGGTTTTGTTTAAGGTCATATTTTTCGAGTGACTTTTGTTATAATTGGGTTCTGGAGGGCGATTTAAAATTTCTGGCTCTTGTGACTAATAGTGACTTTTGTTTCTTCATGATTGAATGGTGATTACTGTCTCTTCTTCAATATGTCGATTGTCATTTGTTTGAAAATTGGGACACTTTTAGGGTTCCGTACCTCAAAAGGAAAAAACGGAACCCTTATAGGATCACTTCGTTGTCCGTCCGTCCGTCCGTCTGTCAAGACCGTTTTTCTCAGGAACGCGTGGAGGTATCAAACTGAAATTTATATCCAATACTCAGGTCTACTGTCCCTTGAAGCTGTGAAAAAAATCAAACTTCTAAACCATTTTTTTTTTAAATGTTTAATTTCATTTTGCAATAAAAATACCATAACTATGACTCGATTGTCGTGATGGGTGAACTTTTACTTATCTACCTACAGGTTTGTACGGAACCCTCGATGCGCGAATCCGACTCGCATTTGGCCGGTTTTTTTTTATTTTGTGGGAGAAATTGTTTCACGTTAATAAAAAAAACTCACCGTCATCAGCCATTTTTAATGTCCTCACTGCTGAGGCATTGGCCTTCCTTATGGATGGATAAGAAGAACGGGCCATGACCCACCACGCGGGCCCAATGCGGATTGGACAAATTTAGCGGAGGAGCTCGAGATAGTAAATTTATGGTCACCCATCCCGTGATCGACCATTGCGAAAGTTGCTTGACTTCAACAATCGCAGTCCGAGCGCGCGAACCACTGCGCCACTGGCTCCTCAATAAATAAACATTCATAATTATTTACGTCTAACCCGCTAAGTTGTTACGTCACCCCAAACTCGGGATATTACCAAGGCTTCCCAATCTTCGTTCCTAACGAGTATTAAGGTTTATAATTAATTTTCCATGTGCTCGACGTAACGTCACGCGTTACTTTGAGTTTTCGGATATCTGATTAATGGTAATGAAACGTGAGTTTTAGTTATAATCTGGGTAGGTTAGCATTTTTTTTATAATTTAAGAACAGTTACTGTCAATTTTTTTTCTTCTTCTTGTAATAAAAAAAATGGATAAGTTTTGTTTCCGTTAGCTCTAAAAAACTTTTTAGTAAGATTTTTAGTACAATTTATTTTTTATCTCTGAAAATAGATTCACTTCACGTATGTTTTAAATAAGTATCTAAAATTTATGTTTTGTAATTTTTGCATTTTTTCAATGCTATTTTTATACTTATAGTAAATTTTATATAGAAAAATATTGGAAAAATTAACTCAGCCACAAGTGAATTCTCAGACGGGAATCGAACCCGCGACCTTTGGCAATCCGGTCCAATGCTCTAACCGCTGAGCTACCGAGACTTGCGAACCACCGTCGAAATTCTCTAATACTTTTATATTTTTAAATACGCTGTAGGGCAGCGTTGTTACATCAATGCTAGGAATATCCGTGCATTCGAAAGAAACATCTTTTCAGGTGTTTAACGATCGATTAAGATGCAACTGCCAATAATTTATGTTTTGTATTTTTTGCATTTTTCAATGCTATTTTTATACTTATGGTAAATTTTAAATAGAAAAATATTGGAAAAAATTAACTGTGAATTCTCAGACGGGAATTTTGTGGCCGAGTTAATTTTTTTTCCAATATATTTCTATTTGAAATTTACCATAAGTATCTAAAAGTCAATGCATTTATTATTATTTCTCTAACGGCGCCGGCGTTCAGAGAATTATGCGATATATAATTATATAGGTACCGATTTTGTTGGAACCGGTTTTAGTCACAATAGAATTTATATTAATGAATTCACACGCGCATGTACGCAGGCGGTAAGTATTACATACCTACATGCAATACCTACCGCCCCTTAAATTCTATCGACTTGATGCGGTATAGATATATTTGTAAAATACCAGAATTACTTATTAGAAAAAGATTTATTTAGAACTTTATCAACTTCTATTACACATGATCGATTCTAAATCAAAAAATTTCACATCGATCAATCGCTCCGATCGAACCACTAAAACATTGAACTTGACGAAGTTACGGCACGACAGCTTCTTTCATCAGTAAACAAATGGTGTTGCCTAGATTGTCCGCCGCTCGCGAGGCGATTCGTCAACGTCATATCTCGAGATAAAACGCCATTTTGTAATATCTCCTTAGATTTATGATGCCGCCCATTTTACCACACACTTAACTCGATTATTTAGCGGCTTCACGCGAAGCGATAGCGTTTTTTTTTATAAATCGTTCGCAGTTCTTATGGCCGCATGAGCTTATTTTTCTCTTAAATTAACTTGGGTGGTTAAATTTATGTTTGTTTGGCTAGGTTATATAAGGTTTGGTAAAGTGGAACTGGATGGATGAAGACCACGAATGGTCATCAAAACTATTAAATACTTAGCATTTCACGGAATCGATACAATTACTTAAATGTGGTTCATAAGCAATTTATGCTCGACTCAATGCATGAGATGAAGTGGAGCTGGTGATGAAGTATCGCGTGAACTCCTCAATAAGTAACGTCCTTGCACCGGGACAAGCAGCATTTTGTAAAAGGTGATGAGGAGTTGACATAAGGTTATTAGCGTAGGCACGGGGCCTTTTCTACATTTAAAAATTGTGAAATAAAAAACTTTTTATAAAAAAAAATTACTATTCATAAGGTTTTTACTGTCCTACTTACTTCGTAAAGTGAAAAGTTACGTGTCTAAGTATCATAGAAGAGATATCTTCCTGTCTCCAGTCAGTCCCTCAATGCTGACAATCGTAACGTCCGTCACTTGTTCGTGTCTCGGATTGCAAATCGACAGAGTTGATCGCTAGGTTGGTCTTCCGCCAGTTGTGGCCTGTGTACCGGCAAGTGTCTTGGGAGTGAAATTTCTAAACATTAATCTCATATCCATAACTCAACGATACAAAAATCAAGACGTTATACGGAAACAATAGTATTAGGTTTTCAGCCCATTGCTGGGATTTATTGATTAATTTAAATGTCTGTAGATCAGATGGGTCGCGGACCGCCATACACATACTTCGGACCTCTAGGGGACCCCTAGGGCTCCGAAGTATGTTTATGGAACCACAAAAAAGACCTTGAAAAATTATGTAGGCCAGTGTTAAGAAATACAAACTATGTAGGCCAGTGTTAAGAGACACAAATTATGTAGGTCAGTGTTAAGAAACACAAATTATGTAGGTCAGTGCTAAGAAACACAAATTACTTAGGCCAGTGTTAAGAATAGCAATAAATTTTCACTTATTTTATTGAGAAAACTCCCCGTTCCGAGACCAACATAATTTGTGGTTCGGTGAGGTAAAAATAAAAAGAAAAACAGTATATTTTCTTGTGTTGTATTTTATTACATTAGAAATAGACATTTATAACGTAGCGTAACTTCTACAATGACAATCACAATACAATATAGTCATAATTTTAATGGGAGGGATGTAATTGATGAATTGACAGCAAATTATCAATATTTGGCTTTAGTTTTGTTAGGAATAACCGCAAATCTACCCGTAATGTGATATTCAATCAGCTCCTTTTTTTAAAAGGTTTGTAACGACACTGAAACTTTTTTCGAGATAATACTAGGGAAAAGCTTTCTCGCAATTCTCCACAGTCCAGGATATTTTTAGGGTATTTCTGCCTGCAGTAAAAATCTTCGATACTTACCCTCTTTTAAATTTCACCTTCAGGTTCTCGAGCCTCAGACTCTAAGCTCGAGTGTCCTCGAGCTCCTCTTGCAATATCACCAGCCCCCCGACACTCCATACAACCGATCGCGCGCGAAGCCTACTACAACACTTATCGTGTGTACATGCGTCAAAGTGTGCGTTAACTATATAGGGCTTGTATAAATTTTGCATTCTCTTTTTAAAATATTTTTGTATGGAACCTGGCATACCTATACACCGGCATTAAAATGTTTCGGCGGCCAGCGATTAATTGCATGTCAATCGGTAGATTAAGTGATTTTGGTAATGCTAGGATAATAAATAACATAACGGATATGGAAAGGGAAGTGGAATCCTATCTATCGGCCTGTCCGTTGAAAAAAGTCAAGTCAGGGAAGGTAAAACCCTGGTGGAACAAGGAACTCAATAAACTAAGAAAGAAACCAGAAAGGCACTCAGAATTGCCCAAGAGGACGATGACGAGAGCTGGAACAAGTACAGAGAACAACGAAATAATTTCAAGTACAAAAGCCGAAAAGAAAGAAGAATCGGATGGGGAGCCTTTTGCGAAAACATCTCTGGACAATCTGAGTCAGCCAGGCTAATGAGAATGTTAGCAAAAGACAACACCTGCAAACTAGGCAGTCTCAAAAAGATGACACTATAATAGTGGATCCCAAAGAAATATTGACCGAAATGATGGCAACTCACTTCCCGGACTGTATAGAGCACACAGAAGAGGACATGAATACTCTATCCACAGAACACCTATCAGTCGGTGAGGCATAGGCCGAACTAGTTAAAGAAGAGTCACAGAAGAGAGGCTAGGTGGAGTATCACCTCGTTTCTACCATCCAAAGCAGCGGGACCAGACGGCATCTTTCCAAAAATGCTACAAACTGCTCTTAGGTTATGGAAGATCTCCTAGCCCTATACCGGAGCAGTCTAGCAACAAATAACATCCCAAGCGGATGGAGAAAAGTCAGGGCTGTCTTCATACCGAAACCAGGGAAGGCCACATATCAGGAGGCGAAGTCCTTCAGGTGCATCTGCCTTTCCTCGTTCCTACTGAAGACACAGGAAAAGATAATAGAAGGACATATAAGAGAAACCGCCTCTGTGGTCTAGTGGTACAACCACCGGTATCAGACCCAGGGGTCCCGGGTTTTATTCCCAGCGGGGCTACATATTGTATTCGGTTTGGTTGGTGGTAGGACTTTTTGTAAGTCCGCCGGGCTAGCTACCACCATCTTATCTAAGTCTGACGCCATAATAACAATGTTTTCAGCATTGTTTTTTTTCCGGCAGTTAGAGATATGATAGCCAGTTCCTCAGTGATTGAGGATTCCGGGAGAGGCTCGCTTCCATCTTTAGCCTTATCAATACTTAACATCAGGTATGATGAAGGCTAAGAGCCTCCCCGTCGATCATAAAAAAACCATAAGTAAAAGTGTAAGCCCACTACATGACAATCAACATGCTTATATGGAAGGGAAATCCATTGAGACAGCGCTCCACAACATGGCAGTCAGAGTAGAGAGATCAACCAAAGATAAAGAATATGCTCTAGCATGCTTCTTCGATGTAGAGGGTGCTTTCGACAAAGCGTCTTGTAATCTTTGTTTTCTCTCTTTCAATAATAATATGAACTTACTTAATAGACTTACCTTTTTCGGCTAGGACAACAACGGGTAAATGAGACAAAACACTATCCAGTGACAAGTAAATTGATCTTTATTATTATACTGACTCTATACAAACCAAAACTAAAAAGGTGTCCTGTAATCAACACATAAAAACATAAAAAATAGGTACACTGTTAAAGCAATTACAAGTTACTGTTTTAGTAATCTTAAATAAATTTGAAGGTTCATGAATGCCTGCCCAAGGATATCAGAAATGGAACTTAATTGAATGTGCTTAGAAATTGACCATGGTGCTACACTGTGGGTGAACTCCTAAACTTGCTGATGTAAATGAATGGTGGTTGTTGTTGTGGATATTTAATTATAAAACAAAATGTTAGTTTTTTAGGTTAATTTAATATAGGAATGGGGTCACCGCTCTATGTGTGATCCTCTGATTATATTTTCACTGCTTGATACTAGCAGGATAGTAAAACAGCCGGAGGCGACTCCCGGGCTTCCCTGATCTGTCCTCTAACGCCGAGCGTACTGAATTTTCTGCTTCGCGGGCGGAGTGGTGTTTCGGAGGGGCGCCGTATGCGTATCGTCACCTGCGAGAGTGGATTATGAACGGAGGTGATTTCAGATATTATTGTAACCGATGAATTCTCACAAAGGGGGCCTTACTGTAATGTCTTTACAACGAAGCCTGAAGGGCCCTATTCCACCTAAAAAGCATCAGAGCAAGGGGAAGGTTGATACCCCAGACTTAACCTCTAAAGTGGCCACTTGCATACCGATTATGATACTGTGACTTATTTTTAATATTTCTTATTTGTAAGTAAATGTTTAATTTGTTAATAAATTATGTTCCACAGTATGATGCCTTTCTGTTTATATTCCAGGGAAGCTCTAGCTACAGAGATTAGCCCAAATTATGTTTACATGAGGGCTTCCATGCCACATGGTGTGGACTCATGAAAGCATTCTTGAAGTGAATTATTTATGAAAGTTCACTAATAAAAAGAGAAAGTAACACCCTTCGGGGGTCCCTTTGTATCAATTACAAGGCTTAACTTGATAATTTAGGTGGATTAGGCAAGTATAATGGTAAGATCAAGTAGGGACACTGATTATGAAATTCTGATGTGAAGTGCACTGACACTAACCTGCGGCTTCAGCTATTCGTTCATCAAACGTACATATTGTTTACACAATAAAATTCTATAAATCAAAATCTCCGAGTTTAATTAAAGTAACCTTAAAAAGCAAGCATGACCTTTCTGTCATATCAATCGCAGACCATCTCACAATCTCCTGTCAGTGTCATACCCGTCACTGTCGATGGCAAAAGCCAAGGCTGATGCTACCTCTGAACAATGAAAACCTGTAAAGTTAACAAGGTTCGAAGAGCCGTTTCGGCCACCACAACAAAACATTTAAATACAGTCATTCACCGAATTAAGCATCTTTTTTCCTTTACATTTTTTTTTCTACTAGCTCCCACCCATCGTTCCTACCTATCCACCTCACCTACTATATATTTATATCTATATATATATATATATATATATATATATATATATCCCGCAAACAAATGGCCGTCCCCTGAAGGCGAAAGTGCATTTAAACTGGCGTCCACCTGCTTTTGGCGTCCGCATACCGGACGCCAATTTTTTAGCCGGTGGCACTTAGGTCTTATTGATCCTAGCTAGGCGTAGTACAAAAATCGACGGAAGCAAAAAAATCGTTTTAATGGCTGCAACAAAATATTGAAAAGTTCCCGAAGAAATCTCAGCGCAGGTGAGGCGCTGCTGCAGCGCGTATATCCAAACTGTATATTTTAGGAAATTTTCTAACTACGAATTCGCGTATTTGGCGTCCACGATTACGACGTTGCCAGCTCGCGCATAAAATCTGTGACAACAAATAATATTTACCGCAATCAAAACAATGTATATCGTCTTCGGTCACGTACGCGTTGCGTAATATTCGGCGCTCGATTTAAGTTTTGTTTAATTTCATAAAAAAAATTTAATAAAATGAAAAAAAAAAATTGGGTGGTTTCGTCCCAAGTGTTGTAACACTTTTCTACCTATATGATCTAAATGAGTGTAGTTTTTTTTGTATGGGCCTAATTCTGTATTACGTGCAGTACGAGTTATAGTTGTTTCTGCAGCAGGTTATACAGAAGACCGAGGAGTATAATCTGCCACTTTTATTGGCGTTTGTGGACTACGAGAAAGCCTTTGATTCGATAGTGACTGCTGCAGTCTCTCCAGAGGTGCCCTGTGGAATATATGTATTCGAGGTTTTAGGGTGTAATTTTATACAAAAATCTTTCCTTCACTTTATGCCCTATAATTATTATGTAATAGAAAATTGTATTATTAGTCATAAAAAAAGCCTAAATAAACATGTCTATACTAGTAGCAACTTGTTACGAATGTTGGGACCCAACTCATATAAAAATGCTCATTGTCTTTTACTAGGAACAATTCTTTAATCTTTTTTTTTTTTTTTTTTTTTTAATTCTTTATTGAGAAAGAGGGTTTTGTCACAAACTGACTATGTCACCCCCGTAAGGAAACATAAAATACATTAAGAAAACTTAAAAACTAACTTCTGCTAAGAATAATTCTATTTGCTAGATTGTACAGCATTCTCGCCTCGTCAGATAAAGGCGAGGCAAGGATGCTGTTAAATTTACCTACATTTAAATCACGAGAGAATAATTGAGCTCTCAACTCTTCACCTCTTACACATTCCACCAAAAGGTGGTGTACATCTTCTACCACGTTACAGACGGCGCACAGAGGTGAGTTGACTTTGCCCATAAGGTGTGCAAAAGCATTCAGCGGGACATGCCCGGAGCGTAATCTCAGCGCCGTGGTCAAGTCAGCCCTGCTCATATAGGCTTGATCGATCCAAGGGAATCTATGTATATTTGGTTGGACTGTCCTGTACCAGATACCCTTGGTAAGGGACCGTTGGTCGAAATATTCAGTCCAAAGTTTATAACAGCGATCTCTGACTATGAAAAATAGATCAGAAAAGATTGTATCGCATGAATAATCTAAACCATCTACTGCTGCCTCTTTAGCCAGCCGGTCCACCTTTTCGTTTTCAATCACGCCTATATGAGCTGGGATCCATTGTATAACGACATTTTTAGACCCATTCATGAACTTTATAAGACATTTTAAAATTGTATACGCTACGGGGATGCCCCTCTTTTTCTTTGTACTTCCAGTTAAATGTTGCAGAGCGCTCTTGGAGTCCGAAAAGATAACGTAATCGCGGCTACTACACGACTCCACATATGACAGAGCCTCAGAGTAGGTGATTATTGGGCATTCTGGAACAGTTTTTTCACTCCATTGATCTCACGTCCGTTCGATCAATTTCGTAAAACTGTTCCAGAATGCCCAATAATCAATATGAAAATATTTGAACGATCTTACTGCTGTTCGATTACTTTCGTAAAACTGTTCTAGAAATCGTAGTAGTAAATAAATTGGGCATTCTGGCTCACAACAATTGAGTCGCCCAGGCTCGCTACGTCGCTGCTCCGCGCGACGACGGACTCAATTGTTGCGAGCCAAAATGCCCAATTCATTTAATGTCGTGAAAATATGCTTTTACGCTTTTGACTGTATTTAAATATCAGTTTGATTGATAAGACTTAATTCAGTGAACCGATTTATCAGACATGAGATTATTTATATATAAAGACTATGTCATATTAGGCTCATTTTCATATAACACATGAAACATTACGGTTAGATTTAACGTTAACATGAAATTCATAAAACAAAAAGAATCAATAAAATTAGAATGTATATGTCCCCCACCTTCAAACGGGTCTAAGCGACATGGTAACTTATTGCCGAACACTATACGGTGTATTGTCTGTGGCCCATCAAACTGTGGAAAGACAAATTTAGTAATCAGTTTATTGTTACATAAAGATGGCCCGCGTTTTAGGAATCTGTATGTTTATTCAAAATCTTTATACCAAGCTAAATATTTATATTTGGAGAAAGTTTTAGATGGTTCCTGGTACATCGTTGCATAAATACAATCACAACAGGGAAATTTTGAGTCCACATGAAGCTTTGCCAGATTCTATTATAGTTTTTGATGATGTTGCTTGTGAAAATCAAAACAACATAAGAGATTATTTTGCAATGGGACGTCATAAGAACATTGATTGTTTTTATATTAATCAGACTTATACCAAAATCCCCAAACAATTAGTAAGGGACAATTCAAATCTAATAATATTATTTAAACAGGATGACATCAATTTGAAACACGTTTATGATGAGCATGTTGGATCTGATATGTCATGGTCTAAGTTTCGTGAACTATGCTCCGCTGTTTGGAAGAAACCATTCAGCTACCTAGTGATTAATAAGGATTGTGAGAGAAACAATGGATGCTACAGGTCAACATTTGACACGTTTGTTGTGGTGGACTAACATACAAAATGAGATGTTTAATGATATATTAATCATTGTTACTTGAGACTTGAAAGCGAACGTATCCTTTATAATGGAAAAAAAGCTTAAAGAACAAATTGTTAAGTCCGCAGCAGCTGTTAAAAGAAAAGTTGAAATAATAAAAGATGTAAAGCATGCAAATAACACAGTGTTGGAAAAAATATTTAAACCCATCGTAGATCCTCTTACCTTATTAGCAAACAATAATGTAAATAAACATCTCAAGGAAGAGGCTCATGAACCGTTGATGAAAAAAAATAAAAATGATGATCATCTTACGTCTTGTACTTCCGAAGAAGATTACAGCGAATTTATGAGTGAAGACGAAGGTGGTTCTGAAAGTGAACGCGAGAAAGTTAAAGGTTATAATAAAACTCTTGTCGTATCACCTTCTGACAAATTCAACGTGAGCGACGGATCCTTCAAATCTTTGCAGTCATCACCAAGTGTTAAGAATCAATCATCATGGTCTACATCATCTGAAGCAATGGATGACATACCGTTTGGTGTAAGAAATGAACGTGGAAAATTAATGCTTGGCAAAACCCGTGTTTTTGACGACGGCAAATACTTAAAAATCGGAACACTAACTTTTGATAAAACAGTAGGGTTAAAAGAACTACTGTTTAAAAAGAAACCCAATTTAGAGGTGGTCACTGACAACGATTTACTAAATTATAAAACCATTTTAATAGAAACGAATGCACATCGACGTAACTTCGAGTCATCAAAACCAATAAACAGCAACAAAGGGTTTAAATATAATAATGTTATTAAGCCTTTGTTCAAGTTCTCTCGAAATGTCTCCTCAAGCCTGGAAAGTATTCCAACAGGAAAAGGTATTCCACTATTGAAAAAAGTAAAAGAAAATACAGATTATGTTTACTGGGATGACCCAAACGAGTTAATAGAACGATTAAAATTACTATTAGCATCGTGGGCAGCAGGGAACAATGGAGTAGGTAATGAAATCATTGCTATTGTAGAAGAATTATATGAAGCTGGTATTATAAATGTAGAACTTAAAGAGCTTCCATCAGGACGACTGCGCAGTATGATTTCAGTCGTTGACTCATCTAGACTGCAATGAATATAGATAAATTTGGTCATCACGTTCATAAACGTTTACGGTTATTAGAATTTGTGGATACTTTAAACGATACGTTAGTGAAATCGGACGCTGGACACTACGATTTGAAATTGTCTAAATTAAAAGGTCTTTCACCACCAAACGAAGACGATGAAGCAGTGAACAAAGCTTATGTGGATAAAATCGAACAAGACTTAAGGAATGAATTTAAAAAAAAATCAGAGTGATGTAAAACTGTACCTACAGAATTTGGAAAAACTAACATCAGACCGCTTATTAAAGAACATTTATTCAAAAGCTGAAGTAGATACTTTGATTAAGCTTAAATTAAATCAAAAATGAGTAAAAGAGACATAGTTAATGAAATTCATAAAGCAGCAAGAAGGAATTTTCCTCGGCGAATGACTATCATAAAAGGATTAGATGACTTATGGCAAGCTGATCTTATGGATTTTCAAAAATATTCACATTTCAACAAGGGGTACAAATATGTTTTGGTTGTTATCGATACATTATCAAAATACGTATGGGTAAATCCCGTAAAATCAAAAGACAAAAATAGCGTGACTAAAGCAATGCATATGATATTATCTTGTTCATCAAGAAAACCCAATAATTTACAAACTGATCTTGGCAAAGAATTTTATAATGACGTTTTTCAAAAGTTGATGAGAACGTATGATATAAATCATTATTCCACTCACTCTGTTAAAAAAGCTGCTATTGTAGAACGAGTAATTCGTACAATAAAAGGTCACCTTTACAAACTCTTTAGTTTATATGGCTCTTACCAATGGCTAGGACCTAACTTAAACTCAGTAGTAGAAAAATACAATAACTCTACTCACCGTATTACTAAATACAAACCTTTTGATGTGAATAAAGCAAACCAGGTGGAAGTTAGATCTAACATTATGCAAACACGAATATCTAGTACTAGCAGATATCCCAAGTTTCGCATTAATGATAGTGTTCGTATTAGCAAATTTAAGGGGGAATTTTACAAAGGCTATACACCTAATTGGTCGACAGAAATTTTTAATATAGTCAAGGTTAACGATACAAACCCACCTACATATATTTTAGAAGATAAACATAAACAGTTAATTTTAGGCTCGTTCTACGAACACGAACTGCAAAGAACAAAATTTCCTGACCTTTATCTCATAGAGAAAGTTATTAAAAGAAAAGGTAACAAAGTTTTTGTTAAGTGGTTAGGTCTCAGTAAGGAAGAAAACAGTTGGGTTGATAAGAGTGCATTACTTTTGTAATATAAATTGTGTGTCTGATGAAAATTATTCATTTAAGAAAGATCGATGAAGCAGGGTAGAGGTTTTTTAAATAACCTTATTAATAGTTTACCAATCGAGCTACATATTCCTGGTTATCAATTTTGTGGTCCGGGAACTAAACTTCAGAAGCGTTTACTAAAAGGTGATCGTGGTATAAATCAATTGGATGAAGCTTGTATGTATCACGACATTGCTTATAACAACAAAGACTTAAACATTCGACATAAAGCGGATTTAGAGCTTTTGAATATGGCCAAGAGAAGAATACAGTCGAGCGATGCTGGGAAAGGTGAAAAAATTGCATCTTGGATAGTAAAAAATGCAATGAAAGCAAAAATCAAAGCTGGTGCTGGGATACGTCCATTTATGTCAATTGTGAAAAAATTACAATCTCAATTGAAGAAGTTAAAATCTAAAGATAATCGCACAGCTATAAATTTTGCGTATGCTTCTGCAAAAAAATTATTTAAAAACAAAAAAGGAATACGTTTACCACGATGTATTCCTATTCCAAAAACTGGGGGATTTTTACCTCTCATTCCAATTTTTGCCGGTTTGTCAGCCCTTGGTTCTCTCGCTGGCGGTGCGGCAGGTATAGCAAAAGCTGTTAATGATTCCAAGGTTGCTCAGAAAAACCTACAAGAATCTGTACGACATAACAAGGCAATGGAAGCAGTCGCTCTGGGAAAAGGGATGTATATTAAGCCTCATAAAAGAGGATCTGGACTATACTTGAATTCTTCAAAAAACTAAACAAAGGGCTACCCAAACGCCCCCTTACAAATCTAGACATTTTAAAGCACGCAACTACAATTCCATATTTTCGAGGAGTATTTATGAGAGATTCACTTCCCTCAAAACCAAGAAAAATTGAGTGTGCTATATTGAACCTAGATAGTTCTGAAAATCCTGGAACACATTGGGTAGCCTATGTAAAACAGAATGATTACTGTGAATATTTTGATAGTTTTGGTGACTTAAAACCTCCATTAGAATTGATAAAATATTTAAGGAACATGTCAATAACTTACAATTATGTACGGTATCAAAAGTTTGGTACTATAAATTGCGGTCATCTGTGTTTAAATTTTTTAAAGAAGTATTGGAAACAACATTTATATTAAGAGTTAAGTAATAAAATTTATCAGTATAAACATGTCTTTCACTGTGTCGATAACCGGCAGCGGAGCCTCTTTGATAACAAATTACTCTCCTACAATACAATTAGACGGAGAGTATGAGTGCGGTTTATTATATTTTTCAACATTCAATTCCATCCCTAATATAGATGGAAGAAACAATAAATTTTATTATGGTAAAGATGGCGTGATAAAAATACCAGAAGGGTCCTATGAACTTCAAGATATTTGTGACTATCTTAAGAGCAATATCAAAAATGTTGTGCTGAGATTGACCGCAAATAACAACACATTGAAAACAAATATTTTTTGTTCAGAAGAAGTTCACTTCAATAAAAATGAGTCGTTGGGTAAAATTTTGGGTTTTGGAATGGAGACAATAAAAGCTAATATAAATACAGAGTCTAGATATCCTGTCAGCATTTTATCGACAACTATCGTGCGCATCGAATGTGATGTAATCAGTGGATCATTTGTGAATGGAAAAGCTAGCCACATAATTTACGAATTCGCACCTAACGTACCACCCGGTTATAGAATAATTGAAATACCTAAGAATTTAATTTATTTTCCCGTCAATCAAAGTTCAATAAGTGCTATTAATATAAGACTATTAGACGCTGATAATAATCAAATTAACTTACGCGGTGAGGAAGTGCAGCTATATTTACACTTTAAAAAGACATGCTGACTTTCAATAAAAACCAAAATATTCCACGAACTCAAGTCAGTTCTAAGAGATCATCTCATAAGGGAGCACCAGTTCGATCAACAAAGAAATTAACAAAAAGCAATAAAGACTTTTTGAAATCACTGGGATTGATAAAATGAATTTTTTAAACATAACTCAACCTGCCTCGTGCGATAACAGTATCGAAAGTTTTGAATATCATTCGTATAAACCATACGTGACAAGTTTCAACAAGAATGATGAAATACGGATACCGATAAATCAGCAAGATCTCTACGTATTGCCTTCACTAAGCAGTTTGTATATTGAAGGAAGAGTGAATGTGTATAAGAACGCAAAAGAAAAAGAACGAGTAACGAGTGTGCATTTTGTTAATAACCCTGCACTATTTTTATTTCAAGATATTCGATACGAAATAAACGGAGTAGAAATAGATAGAATAAAAAATGCAGGCGTTACAACCACAATGAAATCGTATTTATCGTTGAACGATAACGAATCTAAATGCGCACGAGTTTGGGGTTGGTCTCCAACAGGCACTACAACTGACAGCAGTGGAGTATTCTCCGCTTGTATACCACTAAATAAAGTGATGGGTTTTGCTGAAGATTATAATAAAATTATAATGAACTGTAAACATGAATTAGTTCTTTTGAGAAGTAATACTAATCTCAATACCTTAAAATTAAATGCAGGTGAAGTTGTGGATGATATCACAATAAATAAAATTACTTGGCGAGTGCCTCATGTTAAAGTTTCAGATCGAGAAAGAATAAGTTTGCTTAAGCATTTAGAAAAAGATCGCCCAATAACAGTCGCATTTCGTAATTGGGACTTATATGAGTATCCATTACTTCCCAAAACACGTAAACATACCTGGTCTATTAAAACATCCTCACAGATAGAGAAACCACGGTTCGTCGTAATTGCTTTTCAAACGAACCGTAAACATAATGCAACATTATCAATGGCAGAGTTTGACCATTGCCATATACGTGATGTTAAAGTTTTTCTAAATTCTTCATATTACCCTTATGAAAGTCTGAACATTAGTTTCGCTGACAACAAATATACTTTAATATACGAACAGTACGTTAGGTTCCAGCAGTCTTATCACGGACGTCGAGCTGAACCGTTGTTGAGTATAAAAGAATTTAAAGAAACTGCTCCAATGTTCGTGATTGACTGTTCTCGCCAACACGAAGCTTTAAAGGGATCCATTGACGTGCGAGTCGAAATCGAAGCTGATCAAGAAATACCTGATCAGACCGCTGCTTACTGTTTGATTCTGAACGATTGTATTTTTGAATATAAGCCTTTGAGCAATATCGTAAAGAAACTATCATGAATAGCAATACAATAGTCGTGGATGTACAAGGGTTCAAAGATTTAAAAAATAAATTTATTTTGAAAGAATTAGTCATAGGCACATCAGAACACACTCAAATTTTTTTGATAAAACCTCCTTACCCATTCTCTACCCTGACACTTGAAGAAAGAAAACATGTATGGTGGATAGAAAGAAATCGAGGATATCGATGGAGCGAGGGATATATTGACTACAGGGAATTCAGAAGACTTATTAAACCTTACTTGAATAAACACAAGATAATAGTGAAAGGAGAAGAAAAAGTTCAATGGGTGCGAGAATTATGTGGTCATGAAAATGTTTTAGATATAAGTAACAAAGGTATACCTAATCTAGAAACTCTAAGTAATCTTTACTGTAAAGATATGTTTGCATACAATTGTTTTAACCATATGAAATACTGTGCTTTGAAAAATGTTATTTGTATAAGGAAATGGTTATTAGAGAATAAAATATCAATGTATGATTATTTTAAAAAATAAATAAGTGTACATTTAAAACTTTTTTCATTTACCTACCTGAATACCTTTAATAGAGAAATAAAACGACATGATTAATTCCCTTAAAATTTAATTATAAAAAAAAAAATTGTGACATTCTTATTTAATAAACCCTTAATTAATATAGTAAAAACGTTATTACATTTATGATAATACTAAAGATTATAATTATGTTTGTAGGTATTTTTTTTAAATGTATCTCTTTATAGGTTTATAAGTAACTTGAGATGTTACGCATAAAACCTACATGAGAACTTTGATTTACAAAAATAAGTTGATTCATAGCCTTAAAAACTATAGCTATAACCACATATTTTTTTTGATATATTGTTTATGAGGTTTTCCGCCTGGTCCATAATCTGGTCCATGTCTTCCGACACCACATATTGCGCAGATAGTAGGGCATCCTCTGGCGAGTCACCTTCACCCAGCATTTCATGCTCGAAGTCTATTATCTCAATCTTGATGAGACGTCGTCCTTTCTTCGGCGGACTTTTTATCACGAACGACTGCTGGGTGTTGTGTAAGTGCTTGAGGAAGGACGATCTCTTCTTTCGTTTCCTCTTCTGCTTGTTTTCCATCGCCTTTCGGATTTTGAGCTCCAACGGCGTTTCTTCGTGTTGTGGCTCTACAACCCAAGGAGGGAACATCTGTGTCCATCCTTCGAGCGGGTCCTGCGCGTCTTGTAAGACCGGAGATGGTGAGCGTAAGTCTTCGACGAGATTCTCGGTGTTCACTGACATATCCTGAAATGAATAATATGAGACATATATTTAAAAGCGAACAGTTTCCTATATTTAGTTGGTAAATACATTCAACTTATATTTTAAAAGCAACTTACCATATTTGATGTTCTTATGAAAATAAATTAAGATTTGCAGTTAACACGAATATTTATACCTTTGCTTTGTGATCGTGTGAGTATGTAACCTACAGCTGACACAGCTCCTAAAATTAGACGAGTTAGAACTTGCTCCTGATGTCGATACCTTATGTTATGGTGTGAGTTTTATGTAAGTGGAAACGTATTGCTGACAAAGCGGCAAACGCGTGCCGCGATGCATTCAGAATCAGACAAGTTAGGACTTGTTTCTTGTCATTTATATTTTATAAATTCTCAGTGATCGGTGGCTATGAAGTAAAATGGTGAGAGGAAACTAGATTCAGAATAAAACAACAACTTTCATACATACAATTTATTTTAAGTAGGTATTTTTTACCTATACGTACTAGGTACAATTATATTATGAAAAAACTTTTTTTTTTTTGTCATAATTGTAGGGTCCAAAATTTTTATTTCTTTATTTATTTAATAATTACAAGGATACTCCCATTTACCATCTATATAAACATTACAAAATAAACTACATTTATTAAACTAATCATACATATTGATAATTATACCTACCACTTAATTAACATAATAATAGTATTAAAAAACTAACTTTAAAACATTTAACAAACTCTATTATTTTTTCAACCAGTCCAACCAAACAGAAAAACTCAGAATAAGCTTGATTTATGTCCCCAGGACAAAGTAGATATTTTATCTTTAAGTATAATGCGTTTATCATCATGTGAAGATAGAGCAACTTTACTAACGGCTTGCGTAAAAATCTCATGTTTCAAAGACTTAAATAATACATTTGTCTTCCTAAGTGCCTTATTAAGCAGTAGTACCTTATTATAATCTTTAAAATCGATTTTTTTAACTACAGATTTTTTAATCCCTTTTGCCTTTTTTATCTCTTGGTCTTGAGTTTTTACACAATATAACTTAGATCTCAAACCCACAAATTCAACGATAAGTTGCCCTCCCATCTCATCTTTAAATAATCCAGGGACCTTTTTGTTTCTCGGAACTATATTAAACTGATTATTTTCCGTGTAATTGCTCGTGTCAAAGTACTGTTGAAAATTGGATCTTATGTCTTCGTAAATGTCCGTTGCCTCGATAGAGTACAACAAACTATCAGTATCGGTGTAGCATAATTTTAAATTGGAACCATAAAACGGTTTTGTAATAGAGTAGTGAAAATCATACATGTGATTTTTTGATATTTCTAGAACAGTGAATCCTATGTAAATAGGTTTATCTAAAATAACTGACTCTGGTTTCATTTGCACAGCTACAAAGTTTTCTGTGAAAACCGTACAGCTATGAAAATTCGGCCTTGAAATTAATTGCTCGGCAGTATAACATTTTTTTGTTTTATTTCTGATGTCATTCCACTGATTGACTAAATGAACGCTCAATCTTTTTTCGGTATCCTCTAAAGTTTTCCCAAAAATGCTGTTATTTAATAATTTGAAAAAGTCCTGTTCAAATGTTGATTTAGCCTTTTGACGCAATTCAGTATTCAAATCTATATATTGCTTAAGAAATGGGCTTTGTTTGAATTTAATTACTCTATGAATTTTTTTCAACAATAAACCATGTTTTAAGCACGTTTTTAAGTGCACGTAGTGAATTACGTAATAAAATTTATCGTACAAATTTGGAATCAATTTAGAGTTTTTAGAATTGGGTGGTGTAAATTTCTGGGCACAAAAAGGTAAGTCATTGTGCAAGTCGTGTAGATTCTCTGGGTACTCTAAATCTACTTCTAAGATATAACCAAACTCTGAATCATTAGGTATATGAAGAACATTAAGTTCACTAATTTCCGTTTGGCTAATGAGCTCGAAATTTGAATAAGGCAAATAAGAACACATTGCATAACCATATAAGTTATTACAATCAATGTACAGTAAATAGTTATCAGGCATATACGGATCGTAATTCGATATGTACTTGTTATTCGCCTTAGCGTATCTCGTAGAGCACAAACACACACCACCACGGATTCCTTTTTGAATCATACGTAAAATTTCTAGATTTTCAATAAGTTCCAATTTAACTTTAGTTTTAAGTAACATTGCGTCAAAACTTAGGCCAGGTGCCGTCATATAAAATGCAGGATCTAATTTGTAATTAATTTTACAAGTTCTACGAAAGTTTTCAAAAACATCTGCAAGTAAAATGACATCAGTTTTAAGATATAAATCAGTATATTCGCCTAGATTTTTTAAATTGAACGTTTTCCAAACACATTGAGCGTGACAATAATCTGACTCTGAAACAATTTCATCGGTTAAACTACTATAAAAACATTTTCGTGGTGGTAACCTGTCTTCTTCAAAGCATTTCCAATTTGTCATGTACTCATAAGGATACACACCTTTACGTCTTAGTAAATCAAAATGTTCCGTTTTATGGAAAAAGTGAGGTAAGTGAAAAAAATCATTTTTATTCAAATTTCCTGCAAGCTTTTCTAAGCTAGTACCTAAAAATTTGAATGAATCTACAAATCTAACTGGCATGTATTCCTCACGTCCTACACTAAAAAACTTTGTAAAGGATATGTAGTTTTCCTTATTTTTTGCTATAACTTTAATGTTACCCGGTGTCGCTCCTAACTGTCGAATAAATAAATGGCTATCATACCCGGATAAATTATGAAAAAATACCGGAATGAATTTTGGTACACAATATTGTAAGTTGCAATAAGAATGTGCTGCACCACGATATTTTCCTGTCAAATGACAATGATCTCTAACTTTATCGTCGAACAATAACTGATCACAAAGGAAACAATATTTTGAATCATCAAAGCTCTTTTGCTCATAGGATGTAAGTGACGTCATTGGAATCGGTTCTTTTAAAATCTTGTGTATATTAGTTATATCTTCGCCAAGATATTCAAGAAACTTTTCTACACAATCCTGACCACGATATGACACGTATTTATTTTGAGAGCTATCATATGAACAAACAACGTAGTATGCAAATGCGGCGGGTAAATGTTTTTGTAAAACGCATGTATTATTCGAGACCAATCCATCACTACTTGATTGAGGCACTAATAAGGATTCGAAATCCGCATATATAACAAATGGCATATCTTGCATTCTTTCGAAATGTTTAAATTGAATAACAGTGCCTGGATCAGGCAACACTGTCCGGACACCGCTACAAATATGAGTATTCAAATTTTGTTCGCTATTAAAAAATATCATGTCACAAAAGTATATTTTTCCGTGATGTTTTGTTAACTGAGGTCTAAGTAATCTGCTTAAATTTTTTATCAAACAATAATGTTTAAATTCACCTTTTTCTAATAGTAATAAGTTAACATGATGTTTCCTTTTGCTCTGCGTTTTATAGAGGGGCCCAACAATGTTAGACTTGTTTGCAAGACCGTACACATTAACGCTGATTTGGTGGTTATTTTTCTCGAAAATCCTAATATCTGAAAATCCAACTGGATGCATCATATTTTGAATATTCAGAACATTCTCAAAGTGAGGATATGAAGATGTTCGGTGTGCATTGTTCTTAGCTGGAAACAATGCGGCTACTATACACCATAAAAAGCAGAAGGAGTCATTATTTTGTATGTTAATGCATGCATGCTTTAGTTTTAAATTTCGCGGCAAATCAATGAACCGGGCGGCTCTCAATGGATTATATTTGTTAACATTAACCTCTAAGTATAAATTTCTTACAAAAGACCAACCGCTATCTTTTTCCTCAAATTCGTCAATGCTTGTTACAATAGAGCTGACAATTTTTGAAAACAGATCATTAAAATCGTAATTATGGTGTAACACCACATTTTGACCAAAAGCAAATGATTTTATTTCACTAGTGCTAGTTTTCGGTAACTTAAACTCGGCGAAAAATTCAAAATTAACCTTAATAGAACTATAGGTTGCCTGTCTTGCAGCTAATAAGTTATGCACGCGAGAGCGAACCTGAGATAGGAACTCAGCCGGCGGACACAAGCTGACGTCATTCGTGTCGTCACCGCTATCAGCCGTCGCCGGCGCCCGAACCCTGTACGATGCGATCCGACTTCGGAATGCACTGCTTATTTTTTCAATTCCGTCACTTATTTCGATGGAACTGTTATTTTTATGGATATTACTCCGCAAATGGGCTGAGAATGCTTTACTTTTAACGGATATGTCACAAACTGTGCAATACACTGTTTTGCTTGCCATAATAAAAGCGAACTATTATCCTAAGCTGCTAAAGTTTTTAAATCGGTGATATTTTATTGAATGGACTGGTTGGATAGGTATAATAATTCCTACACAAATTTGTAAGTACTAAAAATGTACAAAATGTATTAATAATTATTTAAATATTTTATAGGAATAGAGTTTAACTTATAATAAGTAAAATTGTTTGTTATTTATTCATCTTTTTATTTTATTTTATTTATTTAGTAAAATACCTATAACGAAATGACTATACTAACATTAAAGATATCTTAAAAATATAATCATTATCATACAAAACACATAAAATATAAAAGTAAATAAAAAATCCTATTACTAAGTATTACTTTTTCTTAATGGTAAAAAATTTACCCTCCTCCGTAAATTTTTTTTTGCAGAGCTTGAGCGCCTCCTTTAGTGGAATCAGCTCTGGAGCATCGGAATCTGCTTGGTATTTCAATGATATTACCGCCTGTTCCCAACGATCTTTCGGCTCCACCTTCAATATCTCCTTGGTGTTGTATACCTTTATTTCTATGTAAACGTCACCGTCTCTCTGGGTGGTGCGACGCAGGACCCCGTCGGCGACACGCCGCGACAAAGACGACTGCAAGGGCTGGGTCTCACTGCCTCGTCGTCGAACCACCGCCTCTTCCTCACTATCTGAGTCAATTTGCCACCCAGTTGACTTTGTAACAGCCGATTTTTTTGACGTTGGCGCCTTCCTTTTTACCGCTTTGGCAGGTTTCGGCTCTTTCTTGGAACTGCAGAAAAATAAAAGAAAACTATGTATTGAACGATCAATGATATTACACATAATATCCTATAATAAAAAAAAAAAGTGTAAGCACCTACATCAAGATTACATGTTGAATAAACTAGTCATAAAAGAGTAAAGGAAAAAAAAATAAGTATCTAAGTAATTGATTATAAGATTAAGATAATCTTTTTAAAGTTGAAACTCTAGCGTTATTATTATCATTACCTAACAATCTAAGACTTAAGTTTTAAAGAGAAAATATGTTTTTTTTAATATATAATAACTGGGCAGACATTTGTTTAATTAATACTTACGTTACTTTGGAAGTCGTTTCCTCATCGCCGCCGTCCGAATCGACGAAATCTTCTACGACCAGTTTTCTAGCGCCTTTGCTGCGCTTATTGTTGTAGTATTCTGAGTCCGACCTGGAAGTTATTATTACACACATTAGATAAAGCTAAAAATAATTTACAAGAATTTAAGATACAATTTACTCTCAAAGTATTTTAGATTCGGTAAAAAATTATTCCCGTTTTACGTTTGAAACTTAAATTGGACAGAAGTTTGTAAATATTATGCAAACGTTACCAACGCGTTTGAGTTAGAAAAGTCTTGACAGATATATCATAAAGCTCTTAACGCAAACACGATAGTAATTTTAGCACATTTACAAACTTACCTTTATCGGATTAGTTAGTATTCACCACTAAGAAGATCATTTAGTAAAATAACAACTTACGAACATTATTGTAACAGCACGGATCTTCGTTTTGCTGGTGTGAGTTGTACGGTGAGCTTGCGGTGATGGCAGAGCTGGCTGATGGACAGTTAAGTGTCTGGGCGAGCAGGGCGCTGGGCGTGGGCCGGCAGAGTGCTTTCGCAGAGAGAGGATGAAGCAGTTGGCTGACTGGCGAACCGCTGGCTGGTGACGGAGAGGCAGAGTGTCTTCGCTAATAGTGACGGAGCAGCACTACAATTTGTGACACTTATTGATCGGAAATCGTTTTAAATAGGTTGTTTTTGCTGAATCTTCAATAATTTCTTAACCAGGGGTGAAAAACATTTTATTACATTCGTGTGTTTATTATTTGAAAAATCCTTAGTTTAATAGTAAATGATATTGTAGGTAAAAATTTAAAGAACTTTTTGTTTTTATTTTTATAATAAATATTTAATTTGATGAAGCACTACAACAAATAAATAAAGAACTGAACCTGGAAACAATTTACGTACCTACAGGGGCTTTTAAGTTGAACTTCAAACTAATTTTGTTCCGGATAACCTAATTCCAAATTGCTTTTAAAATATAATTGTTTAAATATAAACCTGTAATAGTTTACAACCACTGATTACCAAAGTTAATTGTAATTATCATTTGAAAAACAAAAGTATCGCATTGCGGAAATCGCTTCACTTTAAAGCGGTAAAATTGACACTCAAATGTACCGAAAAATGTAGGGGAGACCGGGCAAAAAGGAAACTCACTCGCGTTTCTTGTAAATAATCAAGTTTTGTGATTATAAATTATGAGTTGATAACAAGTTAAAACAGTATTTTCAACTATGAAATTTAAATACTGTGGGCAATCCTCCGTCGATCCTGTTTTAGATAAAAATTAAATTTTATTAATGGCAAACCGATCCCGACATAATAAGACTACTAAACAGAATATACTTCGAAAAATGAGGATATTATTTATTATTCCTAATTACCAAATATCTTAGTATCCATAACACAAGTTCTTCATGAAACTTAACGTGGGCTAGATAATTGGTGTGATTGTATGCAATTAATTATTTATTTTATTATTTATTATTTATAGCATATATTTTTATTACAGATGTAGTTTACTGATTTTAATAACGGTTTGAATTTCTTTATATGATTTTGCCTTAATCTACCCAGCCTACAATAAAAGTTGAAGTAATGTAGAGGTGAACGCAAGGTAGACTTTGCTGTTTGACCTTGAGTGCGCTCTTGTGTCAATCGTTATAACAATGAGTTACATATTGCAAGTACCTATCTTATTTCAACAATCACTGTCGTCTGGTGATAATGACCATCTAATCGAGTGGTAATAATTCACTGACAAATAGGTTTACTTATCTATAACGTAGAACTAATAATTTAAGAATGGTAATCATTACTTCGTCGTCTCAGCCACATGACATGAGACAGCCTTCTGGGTGGGTATAGGCTTAATCATTTCTCACTTACCTATTATTTAAATGAAATATTTTACCTACACATAGAACTTGCATATGCAAAGTAATTAAGCTTAAGTTATATTCAACGATAAGATAGCCAGTTCCTCTGTGGTTAAGGGAGAAACGCGATTCCACCTTCTGTCTTATCGTAACTTAAAAACAGTAAAACCTGACATGCAGTTGACTGTATATTACATTGTTTATAAGACGCATTCGTAATTTTCGCTGATCCTGAATTTCTTCGTTACTTGACGACGATTACGTAGCGATGTTATTGTGTCGCTACAACTAATATAAAGAACACATCTCACTACATTTGTATGTTTGTTTATTTGTAACAGTGCAATAACAATAATAAATAATTTGATGAAATTACCAGGGTAAAAATCTTTATTTGATTAAAATACTTAAATAAAGTTACTTAAAGATAACACTGGACTTACTAGATCCTTAGTTAAAAAATGCGTTGTGTTTTTGTATGTGTAATGCTTGAAAAGTTAATTGTATATTTTATATGGTAACTACGTAAAAAAGAAAAAATCCTAAAATAGCGTCAAACAATTAAATTATTTGGGTGTAAGTAAACGTTTTATGATAATATATTTATTTTAAGGACATCATTAATTTACGATGTCAGCAAAATCATCGTTTGCATGACTTTATTTTATCCGAAAAGCCAAACAAAAATTGTTTGTCATTTGACTTTTCAAAATATTTTATTTTACGAGGAAATCGTATTTAACACTATAACATTTATATTTCGTAAAACTTGAACGAAACCGTGTGATCTAACTAGTACTTGTTATAAATTCATTCTCACGATACGACTGTCGGGACCTATTTGTTTATTTGACAAAATATAACACTACATGTAAAAGCTTAATGTAATAAGCGGATTATATACTCAACACAAACCATTCCTTAATGTCTTAGTCAAAAGATACTATTTGCAATTGAACCTATACTTAACTTAAACCTTCCAGTGTGTCACGCAGTTTCCTTCTGACCAAAGTCAATCATAGTCACACCATCCATCCTACTGAGCAGATCTGTGCGAGTTTATTGATCATACCGGAAATTTGGACAGATGGACTCACAACGGCCATCTCTTAACGGTTTCGCGATGGGGCTTTCGTTTTTGGGTGTCACCAATCAAATTTGGTCACCGGCACGATCATCATCCATCAGACGATTTTAATGCCTCTGCCATAGAATTACCAACCATTTCTGGATGTCACCAGCCAGTGCGCGAAAGACATGAGCAACCGGCCCAGATAACGGTGGTTTTCTAGCTTTGACATTGAATATTATCTGAAATTTTTGATCAATGCGCGATGGAAATTCGTTTCTTAGGTGTCACCAGCCAACAGGCGAAAGACACGAGCAAACGGCCTAGAACGATACTTTCCTTAGCGTTGCGATAGTAATTCGATCATAGGTGCCACCAGCCAAGTTTGGTCACTGACACGAACAACCAGTCCAAAACAATACGATAAGCTCTATTGCGTCCGCTGTTGAGTGTTATCCAAATTAAGGTTTCAGTAATCTCGAAGTTAGCCTTGAAAGTGAGTGTGAGAGTTAAAGTGAGTGAAAAACGTGAAATAATTAATTTCACATGTGAACTGAGCAACGTTATTACGCAGGTAAGTCTTACACAAAGTTTTAAAATAATTATGGAAATAGGTACTATAGAACAGGCCCACACTGATTTTTAGAACAGTTTTACGAAAGTAATCGAACAGCAGTAAGATCGTTCACATATTTTCATATTGATTATTGGGCATTCTGGAACAGTTTTACGAAATTGATCGAACGGACGTGAGATCAATGGAGTGAAAAAACTGTTCCAGAATGCCCAATAATCACCTACTCCTCAGCTATGGCAATAAGTTCTGCTCGCATTATATTCATATCACATTTTAATTTTATTTTCACTGATGTATTTGTTTGAGGATCGAAAAAAGCTGCTCCAATATTGCTATTTTCTTTTGAGCCATCGGTAAAAATCTTATAGTAGTCCCGATATTTGTCATTAATAAATCGTATAGTTATATTTTTAAGGTTGGTGGGATCGTATTGTTTTTTGCCCTTACTAACATTTTCTACATTTATTTTAATAGTTTTAGAAAGATCCACATTGGTGACCCAAGTGTCGAGAGTGAATGATTCCAATTGTGAACTAGAGGTAAGAGGTGTGTCTTTCAGATATTCATGAGTAATAGCAAGTAGTGGCTTCTTTTTCCGATTCCAATATGTATTTTCTGCTTCATCATTTAGGTTTTCTAATATAGTCATGACATCGTTCTTTGTGATTGATTTAGAAGAAAGCCAGAATTTACCAGATAAATATTGTCTACGAATGTATAATGGCTGAAGATGAAGTTCATTTTCCATTATGTGTATGGCCGTGCTTTTAATGAATCCCCCAATTAATCTCAAATAAATGTTTTGTATTTTATCTAATTTACTTAGTTGCGTTTGAGTCGCAGTGTCGTAAAATATGCAAGCGTAATCGAGCCTACTTCTAATCAAAGAAATATATAGTCGCCTCATGTGTTTCGGGTGGACACCCCATTTGGCGCCAACAAGTATTTTAAATATCTTGACGAATTTCAAAACTTTCTCTCTTATTTCATTTATATGCTTTGACCATCTCAAGGTTCGGTCAAGCCACAGACCTAAGTACTTCACATTGTCCACAACCGGGAGAGACATATCAGTAACTTTTACATCAATAGTTTCTCTTCTAAATCCTCGTTTAAATATACAGAGTTTACTTTTCGATTCAGAAATATCTAGACCTAATTGTGAAAGTAGTGTTGATAGTAAATTGATTGCCTCTTGTAACTTTTTTTCCATAACTGTAAGGTTCTCGCCGTTTGTGAACAAAACAAAGTCGTCTGCGTATTGCGACACACACACATTACGTAACTCTCTACAGACCGATATAGTAGCAATATTAAATAAGAGAGGGGAGATTGGGTCACCCTGAGCTAGTCCCCGTCCTGTAGTACGAGATAGGGTGTAGTTGTTTAGAGAGATTTTAAGATTTCTTTTTTTGAGGTAGTTCCAAAGATAAGTACACATCATGCTTCCCACTTCCAGCTGATTCATTATTTGTAATAAACTAGCAATATCTACATTATTATATGCGTCGTTAATGTCGACAAAACATCCAACTGTATAAAGGTTATTTGTAAATCCTGATTGGATGTATAAAACCAAATTTGCTAGATTGTCCAAGCTTGACCGGCATTTTCGGAACCCAGTTGTGTTATTAGAAAAGAATTTGTTTTTTTCTATAAACCATTCTAATCTGTTCATTAGAATGGTATGAAAAACTTTACACACACAAGAGATCATCGCTATAGGTCTGAGTGATGTTAAGCTGTTGGGGTCTCGCCCCGGTTTTGGGATTGGAACAATAGCAATGTCACGCCATTGGTTTGGTACAAATCCCTGCATATAGAATTTATTGTACAGGGATAGCAATATTTGCTTACCATTATCTGGTAGATGTTTGATCATGGAGTTGGAAACGTTGTCATGACCAGGGGATGTATCCTTGGATCGCACAGCGTTTTCGAATTCTTGGGTAGATATGTTCACCTCTAGCTCGGGGTTATGATTATAAAAGAGCAAATCGTTATTACTTGCGAAATCTGGAGTTAGTTTATGTAGAAGTTGGGAAGCCTTTTCCTCGTCTATATGATCTCTTTGAGATCTATAACCTTTCATCCATTTCATTTTACTCCATACTTCATTTGGGGAGGATGACTCATCTAACGACGAACAAAAGGATGTCCACGAAGTTATTTTGGCCGTGCGCATCGACTTTTGCGCCACGCTAATATTTTCTTTAAGTGTATTAAAGTTCTGAGGGGTTGAATTGCGTCTAAATGTGGCTAATGCCTGGCGACGCTTAGCTACGCATTTGGATAGCTCTGCATTCCAGTAAGGTTTAGGGGTAAAATTTTGATTTGGGTTTTGATTATTTTTAACCAATGGAATATGTAAATCAGCCGCTAAATAAATATATTCCATGAATCTATCATAACATTCCTGCAAATTATCAGTTAGTTCAAATTGTTTAAACATATTTGATAATGTTTGCTTATATGCTAACCAATCAGCTTTTTTGAAGTTTCTGCGAAGGGTATGATGTGTATTTACCTCATAACTGGAAGATATTTTGATTATGCCATGATCACTGCCTAATGTCTCATTTAACGTGCGCCAATCGAACCTTAATGCTATGTCACTCGATGCCAATGACAGATCTGGAGCTGTTCGTTGCGTACGGTTATTGACTATTTTAATCCGTGTCGGTGTGCCAGTATTTAAAATAAGCAGTTGGTGTTCCAGTAAAGCGTCAAAGATTTGGGTGCCCCGGCCCTCGGTTTTTGTGGACCAGTTACTATGGTGGCCATTAAAATCGCCTAAGAGTAAAGTTTTATTTTTGCATTTAGAAAACAGTTCGTCCCAATCATTTTTACTCGTTCGCACAGATTGCGGACAGTATAGAGAAACTACGTAATTTATTTCTTGACAGTTGAATATTTTTAAACATAAAATATCAATTTGGCTGTTACTAATTTCAAGACTCTGAAGTTGACATTTCATGGATGAATGTGTAATAATGGCCACGCCTCCGTAGCCATCATCTCTGTCCTTACGGTAAATATTAAAACCATTTAACTTTAAAAATGAATCCGGATCTAGCCATGTTTCACTAAGGACAGCAATGTGGATCTTTTCCTGGATTAAAATGTTTTCGAATTCAACCAATTTGGGGCGCAAGCTTTGAGCGTTCCACTGGATAATATTAAGTTTGATTACTTCTTTAGCCATTAAATAATTCTAAGAGTTTTTTCAATAAAGGCCAGTCCGCAACATTATCAACCACTACTAAAATTAACCACTGTATACAACATTTAATCACTTCACGAATCTTGGATTTTATGGTTTGATTACGTAGAAAAATTATTTCTTTTAACCGAGATAGTAATTCGTCAAAATTCACATCTTTTTCCTTCTCTTGGAGTTGCTCAGTGTCGGATGAATTGAAATACGGAGTATCTTCATCGGCTGGATTTGCATGCAGAGTAACCATTGGGGTGCTAGGCCTGTGTGTTTTTTTCTGAAAATGTGAAGAAAACCTGCTGCTGGACTGTTTTTTGGTGGTATTAGTAGCTTTTACGACATTGGCGTAGGTCGGAGTACTGCACGATAACGGCGTCGGCTCCATATCAACAATCGGTGTAAACATTTTCGGTTGATAAGTTTGCGTATGCTCAGAGGAGCTAGCTAGAGGTATCTTAGAGGGACTGGTGGGGACGTATATAGTCAAAGCTCTTCTATATGTGCAATTATATTCAGCCATTATATTTCTTATCTTTTTTTCTTTAATGTAGGCTGGACATGATTTATATAAGGCCATGTGACTTCCGTTGCAATTGGGGCATTTAAACGTTTGACTTTCACAGTTCGCGTGGTTATCGGCGCATTTTGGACAAATTGGATTCTTCACTGAACAAGTTTTAACCGTATGCCCAAATTTCCAGCATTTGCTACATTGTGTCACAGGAAAGATATAGGGAACCACCCCAATACGCAAGTCATCGACCATTACGTATGATGGTAACTGCGAGCCTTTGAAGCACAGGCGGACTGCTTCACTCGGAAGCCATGGTTCTTCGCTTTCCCTTGGATTAGAGTTACGTTTTTTAAGTCGAAATGCTGATATTATTTGAAATCCTTCGGGACATTTAACATATTCCATAATCTTTTGTTCTGTTATTTCCATATCTACATTTTTAATTACTCCATAAGTGTTGGATACCTCCATAGCTCGATTGAATCGCCATCCTTTGTCAATAAATACTTTACAAGTTTCTAACCTAGTGGCACATTCTTCTTCTCTAAACTCGACTCTTATTCTATATTGATTAATATATTTTATTTTTGTTATTCCATTTATTTTTCCTTCCTTCAACAGCTTTGCTAAGGCAAATTGTTTAGGTAATATTTCTTTGCTAGAAATATATACCTCAATATCATTTTTCTGCTTTTGTTTCTTTCCTTTTGTTTGAACTTCCTTCCAGTCTATTTCTGTGTCCGTCTCTTCTCTTGGTCTTTTCATGGCTTTTGTAACTCCCGATTCTGTATTGTTCTCTTCTTGGTTTATTTCTGCTATTTCTGCTGACATATTATGTTCACTTATCGAATCGTCATTTAATAGGATATTAGTATACACGAAATTACACTTGTTTTCTTCCTCTAAACTATCCGCCATCATTAATTATATTGTAGTAACGAATATTCATTACTACAATAACGCGTAATTAGCAGATGTTTTATGATATCGGTCGAGCGGCTCTCGGCCGATGCAAGTTTTGAAGGTCACAGTTAACAATGCACCGAGCGCCGACCGGCGGCGGCAGCGCACGGATTATCGGTTGCACTCGTCTATCACGTACGAGTGCCGTAACGCAACCTTCTTTAATCTTAAAGTTGGTAGATTGCAGCCACATAGTACCGCCTCGAATAGTACCGTATTCCTGCAATTAAGATGACAAGGTTATTGAACTTCCGTATATGGCTATTGGGCTTCCGTATACGGCTATTGGGCTTCCGTATATGACTATTGAACGTCCGTATACAGCTATTGGGCGTCCGTACAAAGTATAAAACAAACCGACTTGTTGACACCAAATAACAAATTTTTGTTACTATTTTACCTAAAAATCACTGAACGGATTTAGATGAAATTTGGTAAGCGCTACTTTTTATCCCGATATTTCCACAGGAACGGGAACCACGCGGGTGAAACCGGGTGCGAACGCTAGTTTTAATGACTATGTGAATCAAAGTAATTACATTTACATGTTCTTAGTTTTTGTATGATTTCATTACCCTATGTCAATAAAATGTAGATAAATAAACATGTAGAATTAAAGGAAAGAAGTTATTATTATTAAATACTTTATTCATAAATAGATAACAATCCATCACCGCTGACCACTGAGCTACCGAGACTTAGCTCTCTAAAAGTCTCTCTCCGAAAGTCTCGGTAGCTCGGTGGTAAGAGCATTGGACCGGATTTCCAAAGGTCGTGGGTTCGAGTCCCATCTGAGAATTCACTTGTGGCCGAGTTGATTTTTTTTTATCTATGTAATATATATCATAAGTATAAAAATAGCATTGAAAAAGGCAAAAATTAAAAAATCATAAATTAATGGTATTTGTTATTTGGTATCAACAAAACGACGTAAAGCCTTATACTTTGTACGGACGCCCAATATAATTATTATGTAATAGAAAATTGTATTATTAGTCATAAAAAAAGCCTAAATAAACATGTTTATACTAGTAGCAACTTGTTACGAATGTTGGGACCCAACTCATATATAAATGCTCATTGTCTTTTACTAGGAACAATTCTTTAATCTTAAAGTTGGTAGATTGCAGCCACATAGTACCGCCTCGAATAGTACCGTATTCCTGCAATTAAGATGACAAGGTTATTGAACTTCCGTATATGGCTATTGGGCTTCCGTATACGGCTATTGGGCGTCCGTATATGACTATTGAACGTCCGTATACAGCTATTGGGCGTCCGTACAAAGTATAAAACAAACCGACTTGTTGACACCAAATAACAAATACCAATAAAGATATTAGGTATCTATCTTAGTTGTTATGATGTTTAACCTACAGCAACTAAAGTCTGGGATGATCTCGTGTTGACTCCTTTTGGTATTAATCGTTTTTATGTTATTAATTATAGAAGCTAAATAGCTGAAGTCTAAGATATTCTACGATATTGTTGTGATATTGATTGTACTACTAGCTAAAATCTGAAATGTTTTAGAAACAATATCAAACTTTCAGGTCTAGCACTAAGCGCTATCATCTATAGTCATCTAAAGTCATTTCATTAGTGGTTGTTGTGATGTTAATTAGTTATAGTAGAATTGATCCGTTGTGAAACTAACTTTGTATAAAATGTATGACGATGTTGGCAAATTGACAAATTTGGCATAAATTTTTAACACAAGTTTGTTTGACACAGAGCAAACAACTCAGCTTTTTTTAAAGTTTGAGATGTTTTGGAATTATAATAAGTAGGTATAGTAATTATAAATATATCCTACTTATTATTATAACTGCTAAAATATGTCAGTTTTTTCTTTTTTTGTTACTATTTTACCTAAAAATCACTGAACGGATTTAGATGAAATTTGGTAAGCGCTACTTTTTATCCCGATATTTCCACAGGAACGGGAACCACGCGGGTGAAACCGGGTGCGAACGCTAGTTTTAATGACTATGTGAATCAAAGTAATTACATTTACATGTTCTTAGTTTTTGTATGATTTCATTACCCTATGTCAATAAAATGTAGATAAATAAACATGTAGAATTAAAGGAAAGAAGTTATTATTATTAAATACTTTATTCATAAATAGATAACAATCCATCACCGCTGACCACTGAGCTACCGAGACTTAGCTCTCTAAAAGTCTCTCTCCGAAAGTCTCGGTAGCTCGGTGGTAAGAGCATTGGACCGGATTTCCAAAGGTCGTGGGTTCGAGTCCCATCTGAGAACTCACTTGTGGCCGAGTTGATTTTTTTTATCTATGTAATATATATCATAAGTATAAAAATAGCATTGAAAAAGGCAAAAATTAAAAAATCATAAATTAATGGTATTTGTTATTTGGTATCAACAAAACGACGTAAAGCCTTATACTTTGTACGGACGCCCAATAGCTGTATACGGACGTTCAATAGCCATATACGGACGGCCAATAGCTGTATACGGACGCCCAATAGCCATATACCGACGTTCAATAACCTGGCGATCTTGATTGCAGGAATACGGTACTATTCCAGGCGGTACTATGTGGCTGCAAGCTACCAACTTTAAGATGTAAGAACTGTTCCTATTAATTTTTTTATTTTATATAGACTATCATTTGATTATTAATATGAAATTTGGCAGGTACACAACCTTTCTGTAAGTGTTGCATGAAAGACTGTCATACATTTACCATTCAATCCATTAATCTATGCTCATTCCAACACAACAGACTTTGTAACTGGATAATTATAAGGTAGGTACTGGTAGTTACATACTGTAACATATGGGGTATCCATAAATGTAGGTATAGACCTATTACGAATGTTGGAACAAATTAAATCTTGAAACTGTGTACTACAGACAAGCGATAGGAAAAGAAAGAGATAATAAACCTAAAGCTGGCAACGTCGCACCCCCAAATACCGTCCATCCTGTGAGGACGTTAAATAATCGATGTCATAGGTAAATTACGATCAATATATCTAGGATGCCTATAATGTATCACCATGGTTTGGGATTCAAAAATGTTGGTGCATGACTGCAAGACGAATATCGCGAAAAATAAAATTATCGGAAAATGACGTATCCCACGGAGCTGGAAATAGAAAAACTAAGCAATATTCATTACGACATGTTAAAAAAAGTAAGCGGAACTGGGGGACGTCGTATTGATGCACTACGTACATGACGCCAAAAAGGTTGTAGGATGTATATATATATATATATATATATATATATATATATATATATATCTTAATGAAAGGAAATTTTAAAATGACCGAAGTCTGCAGACATACTGCCTTATACAAGAAACGACATTACAGTCTGCACATGCCATTGTGAAGGCCTTAAACAGAGAAGGCGTAACAGAGCAAGTATCAGGCTGGATCACCAATATGCTACAACACAGATCCATACAAGCAGAACTAGCAGGCAATAAATACACCATCAGAGCTAAAAGAGGTTTTCCCCAAGGGGTATGTCTATCTCCTCTGTTATGATGCATTCTAATAGATGAGTTAGTAAGAAAGATTACCGCTATGAACATTATAAAGCGTACTCGGATGATGGCCTCTTACTTGTGAGAGGGAAAGTCCTAAGCGGTATGGTCAGAGACATAATGAGAAGAGGAATTATGACAACACTGAGATGGTGTAGGAACAAGGGACCGAACCTCAACTCTACAAAAACCAAACTGATGCTGTTCACGAATAAGAGAAAGGTTGATAGAATGATTTTCAAAAAAGCTTTCAGACTTTCAAAAAAGCTGTGTCTGTTTTGCTGATTAGTAAATCATAAAATTTAATTCAATTATACTATAAGGATTTGTTTACTACTAAATAATTTAAGGTCCCAAATCATATGGTAGCTGTTACAAGTTTTGGTATCTTTGGTACCTATGCTGCCTCACTGTCCGGTTTGTCCTTGTAGGTATTATTGTTGTAATGCATGAACACATTGGATATATAGATAGATATAATATAAGTTGAAATTAAAGTTGACATAATATACTTACATAAAAAATAAATGATCAGTACGGTAACAATTAAATATTTTTTCAATGATAAGTCGACTATAATTAATTAGTTGGAAATAGGAAATAAATATTGTATTATTTACATTGCCATCGTTTAACTTTAAACCAACATCTGCGTTCATATTTGTTGGATTTTCATATAAGTTTTTATATAATTTTGCTTGTTATCATGTTTACTCTATTACGAATATTATGCTATTAACATATTATGTTACGTTAAATATTTAACTCTATTACGAAATACATTCAGACATACACACTCACATACATACACGTACACACACATACACACACGCACACACTATGTTTACTAGCTAGGCTGATATTTTTGTGTCGTTGTTTTTTGTTCTATTTGAGTTATTGGCTTAAATTTTTAATTGGTCTTACTATTATAGTGTACACAATTTTTGTCAATTATATTTGTAACACTGTTGGTTTTCAATAAACAAAAATAAAAATAAAAATAAAAATACCAATAATCATAGAGGACGAGGAGCTGGAAACTGTAGAGGAGTTTAAGTACCTAGGGGTGATCCTGGACAGCACCCTCAGTTTTAGAAGCCACATAAAAGAAAAAAGCAAAAAGGCGATGACAGCCCTCATGCAATGCAGAAGAGCCGTTGGCAGGAACTGGGGTATGAAAATCGAAATAATCCAATGGATCTATAGATCAATCATACTACCAAGAATTTTGCATGGTGCCCTGGTATGGTGGCACAAGGCGCAACTAGAATAAAACAGGAAAGAACTCACGAAGGCACAGAGACTAGCCAGCATCATGATATCAGGAGCTATGAGAACTACTCCCACGGCCGCCCTAGAAATGATAATAGGCCTCAGTCGAATAGAATTGGAAATAAAAAAGAGAGCTACAGAACAATGGTTCAAGCTGAACAGCACAAATCTATGGAAAGGAAGAAACAATGACAAAGGTCGCGCAGAAATAGGCAAAAACTACGAAGAAAACCTTTCTACGATATTAGCTAACAACGACCTAATAAATAAGGAAAGGATCTTCGACAAAAAATACAGGGAAAGCATTAGATCCACAGAAGACTGGAAAACAGAACAAGACGATCTGGATTGCACTGTAATATGTTACACAGATGGGTCTAGAAAAGAGTCAACTAATGCTATCGGGAGCTGGAGTGTACATAGCTAAACCCGACACAAGAAGAGCCACTTTCAATCTGGGAAAATACACAAGTGTATTTCAAGTGGAAGTATTTGCGTTAATGCAATGCACGCTAATGATTAGAAGTGTGATAAGCGACCACAACGAAGAAAGAATAGTAATATACAGTGACAGTCAGGCCGCTATCAAAGCCCTTGACAAAACGGAGACTACCTCAGCCCTGGTAAAGGGGTGTAAACAAACCATTCAGGAACTTGCAAACCTGGTTGAGGTAGAAATTGCCTGGGTACCCGGACATGAAGGTAACATTGGCAATGAGGAAGCCGATGCATTGGCTAGGAAGGGGGCCGATGAACCGTTTATCGGGCCGGAACCAAGACTGCCAATCTCACACAGAATTACCAAAAACATCATTGAGATGTGGACAACCAAAGATACTAACCAAAGATGGATGAAAAAAAGGGACTGCAGACAGTCCAAGATCTTCATCAAAACAGTGGACAAAAAGAAAACCAGAGAGCTAGTAAAACTGCGTAGGAGAGACATAAGAAACATTGTAGGAGTATTGACAGGACACTGTCCCCTAAACAGACACCTGTCAGTGATCAATAGAGCCGAGGACCCTATTTGTCCACAATGTAGAGAAAAATAAGAAACAAGCTATCACTTATGGCAGAATGCCCGATGTATGCATCGCTGCGCTGGGAACTCTATGAAGCAGACAAGCTGAAAGAAGAGGATTTAAAGCAGCTTACGATAAGCCAACTTAATAGGTATTGTAAGCGCACAGGTAGGTTCGAGGTGTCGACGCCGGTGGGGTAAATGATAACCCGCCCTCCCCCCTGTTTTCAGGGGACTTTGGGGAACTGGGAGAAATGGTTCTGACTATGGACTATGGTGACTGATCGCCCGTTCGGCTTTGCCGGCGTCCCTCCTTATAAATAATAATAATAATAAGTGATTTCAACCAAATCGTTTTCAGTGATCAAATCTCTATGATACGGTTTCTGAGATTTTTGACTCCAAAGACAGAAAGGCACACCTAAATTATTACAGTCCACTATTTTAGAAAAGACGTTTTTCAGCGGCCATTAATGAAATGTATCTCAATCGATAGTGATTACAAAAAAAAACAAAAATCTCTAAATTATACGTTTTCTGAGATTATTGACAAAAAATTAGCAAAAAAACAATTTTTTAGTGAATCGCAAATAAAGATCGAGTATGCATCATATATAACTCAGGAACATCTTTTTTTACATATTTTTTTCTTGAACTCAAAAATCTCAGAAACGCTATCACTTAGAGATTTGATCACTGAAAACTTTTTGATTGTAATTACTTACTCTGTCGATTCACATTTCTGTCACATGTTTCAGGCGACGATTTTTCAGCGGGGGGAGTGTGAGTGTCGCTTCTTTACGTTAGTAATAGTTAGTATTGTACGATTACGTACAAATAACCACGCGAATCAGCTGACTACGTGACCTACTTTGGCGCGTCCAACAATTTATATTTTATTTTATAATTAGTTAGTTCTAAGTACAACTCCAAACTGTATACTTGTTCTCATAATAAATCAACTTAACTTTAACTTCAGTGTTTCAACTTAAATACTACTTCTACTACTTTCTACTCCACACTCTTCAAGACCCATACATCTCTTTGTGGTCCTTCGAAGTTTAACAGGTACTTATATAGTGAATTTTGTACGGTAGCGAATCGGTTTGTTTGGCCTCCCACAAGCGGGTCTCACCAAGCAAATTGAGACGAGCGACGCAAATATCGTGCAAAAGGAACGGTTGTAGGTATCTATAATTTACGTCCACGTACTGTGTGGCCGTAAAGAACCATCACCTATTATTGGATACGTTTTTGGCGGACTTACCAAGACTTACCATGTCAACTGAAACTCAAGAACTCATTCTGCGTCAGCAAGACAGCTTCCTGAAAATCAAGCAAATCTGTACTAACTTCAAGAAAGACAGTGCATCAAGAAAATCTTTAGAATATTTGGAAAGAAGACTAAGTGATTTGAAAACACATTGGCAGGAATTCCAAAGAAATCATCAGGTACTTTTGCAATTAGAAGACAAGAATATAGACTACTTTAATGATAATATTTTTGAACGTACTAAAGCGCTGTGTGAAGGAACTGAAAACGAGATTTTGAACTTGCAAAATGAGATTGCTATGTCATTTAAAACTCCCTCTACACCACAGGGAGTTCAGATAACTACTGAAAAACGGGAATCAAAAGATATTATTGCTTCATCTGAGAATACCAAACGTAAAGAACTTTTACGTTATCAGCAGTGTAACTTCAAGATGCTGCGACGCGCTATATCTAAATACGAGACTGTCACCATAACTGAAAAATGGGAACTAGAAGATGCCTTGGGTGACATCAAATCAAAGTGGCACAATATTGAAAAAACACACTTTGAATTGGATTATTTGTCACCGGAAACTGATTACTTTTACGAACACGAGTACAGTGAGCTAGAAAAGTCATACGACAATGTAAAAAAACAACTAAATCACAAAATATGGAATAATGTTCATTATGAAAAGGCAACTCCGAGAATAGAAATTCCAGACTTTTATGGAAATTATACCCAGTGGTCATCATTTAAAGATCTTTTCGTCGAAAGCATTCACTCCAATCCCTTGCTGGCCAAGACTCAGAAGATGCAGCATCTGAAATCCAAACTGAAAGGAGAAGCTGAAAAACTTGTGCAGCATTTGAATGTTAGCGCCGAAAACTATGACGCGTGTTGGGACATCTTAACGCATCGCTATGACAACCAGCGACTTTTGTTTACATCTTATATGAATACGATGCTCAACCAACCAACAATACAAAATAATAATGCTTATTCCATCAAAAAGCTACATGACACCACTGTGGAGTGCTTAAACGGTCTCACTAACCTTGGATTGGACATATCGGCAGCGCATTCGATTCTCGCGCATTTAATATGCAAGAAACTTGATAGTGAAGTCTACGCCGAGTATGTGAAGGGACTTAAAGCGCCAAGAGAGTTACCGAACTTAGAAGAGCTTTTAAACTTTTTGGAATCGAAGTTTATAGCACTCGAGACTTTGCAAAATGGTCAAAATCCAAGACAGTCAATAGCATCCAGTCAAGTACCAATTAGAAAATTTGACAGTCAGAAGAAGCCAACTTTTTGCAATAGATCTGAAAAAGCGCATAAGACTTATAACTTTACTTTCTCAGTTCAACGATGCCCGCTTTGCAAAAACAATGGCCATGTTTTAATGCAATGCGACAAATTTTTAAATATGACTAATGAGGCCCGGCGCAGCGCTGTCGCAAAACTGCAACTTTGCAAAAACTGTTTATACAGTCACAAGAATAAGGCATGTAACTCCGATAAACGATGCAAATTATGTAATAAGGCTCATCACACATTATTACATGAAAATAACTTTGAAACTTCGACATCTCAAACTAAACCACCTGCAGTGAACAGCATTACTGATGAAAATAGAGAGATTTTACTTACGACTGTACAACTCAAGGTGAAAAATATTCATGGAAATTACGTAACTTTGAGAGCGCTCCTGGATCAGGGATCTCAGGTTAGCCTTATTACGGAAGACTCTGCTCAATTACTACAACTTCCTCGACAAAATATGAGCGCTGTTGTATCTGGAGTTGGAAGCATTAATGGCAACAGTAAAGGCTTATTACAATTAGAATGTAAATCAATACATTCTAACTACACTTTTAAAACGGAAACTTTAATTATGAATAAGCTTACGAAGAAACTACCTGCTACATCTTTTTCTATTGATAACTGGAACTATCTCGATAACATCAAACTTGCCGACCCTGAGTTTAATATTTCGGGACCGGTAAACTTGCTTCTTGGAGCGGATGTGTACTCAGAATTGATAATGGATGGAGTCATGAAGAGTGAAAAGAACCGTCCTATCGCTCAGCAAACAAAATTAGGATGGATTTTATGCGGGAACGTCCAGACTTTTAACTGTTTTATTACTTTAAATGACCTTGAAGAAATTACACGTTTTTGGGAAACTGAAGACATCAACCAAAATAATCGCTGCCCAGAAATTAAGGAAGAAGAATACTGTGAAAAATTCTTTACGAGCACCACTGAAAGACAAAACGATGGAAAATATATTGTAAAAATGCCAATGAAACCTGATTTTGAGAAATATTTGGGAGACTCGAAGCCGCAAGCTTTATCGCAATTTTTCCAACTGGAAAGAAAAATGCAAAGACAAAAACATTTCGCAACCCAGTATAAACTCTTTATGAAGGAATATAAAGAAATGGGACATATGAAACCTGTTACTACCAAAACTGAAAATCAATCACAAGCTTACCTTCCTCATCATGGCGTACTGAGAAACGATTCTACAACCACTAAGCTACGTGTCGTTTTCAACGGCTCCCAGAAAGCTAAAAATCACTACAGCCTAAACGATCTAATGTATACTGGCCCTAACTTACAGAAAGATATTATGTCGCTAATATCACAGTGGCGACTCCATCAATATGCTTTTACAGCTGATAAGGAAAAAATGTACCGAAATATCTTGCTTCATGAAGAGCAACAGTCACTTCAAAAGATCATATGGCGAGAGTCACCAAAAGAGCCGTTGCGTGAGATGCAATTATGCACCGTAACATATGGAACTAAGGCCGCACCATACCTCGCCATGCGAACACTTCAACAGCTTGCACAAGATGATGGTCATAAGTACCCTGAAGCTGCAAAAGTGCTTTCATCCTACTGTTACATGGATGATTTACTCTATGGCTGTAATACGATAGAGTCAGCAAAAAACTTAATTCAAGATCTTATATTACTAACCAAAGGCGGGGGACTTAACTTGAGAAAATGGACAACCAACGAGCCTCTTATCTTAGAAAATCTCACTGAAGAGCAAAAATCTAAAACTGTTTTGAATTTTAACAAACAAGAAAACTCTGAAAAAACAAAAACACTTGGCTTAAATTGGAATTCCCAAGATGACTATTTCCATTTTGACTTCAAACAACCGTCTTCTCAAAAACGTACAAAGCGCAAACTGCTATCTGAGATAAGCCGCCCTTACGACCCTCTTGGATGGCTGTCACCGGTTATCATCAAAACTAAACTACTTTTTCAAAAACTCTGGCTTGGAAACTATTCCTGGGATGAAACCGTACCCGAAGAAATCTACAAAGAATGGGAAAGGATAAGAAAAGACCTTGAAAACATTCAAACTTTAAAGCTGAACCGATGGCTGTCGACAACTGGAGATGAAATTGAGCTGCACGGATTCTGCGATGCCAGCGAAAAGGCTTATGCGGCCGTGATATACTGTCGAGCTCAAAATGACAATGAAACAAAAATAACTTTAGTCGCCGCTAAAACTAAAGTGGCGCCTATAAAAACAAAGATAACTTTACCACAACTAGAACTATGTGGAGCTCTTTTATTGGCTAAGCTATTAGAAAAGCTCAATAATACTTTTAAAGAAAGGCAAATAACTTATCACTGTTGGACAGACTCGAAAGTTGTATTAGCATGGCTACAGCGTGACGTCAATAAATCGGAGCGATACATCGCTAACCGCGTGAAACAAATAAGCGCGATTATTCCTGTAACACAATGGAGTTACGTGAAAAGCGAAGAAAACTCGGCCGACTGTGCTACCAGAGGCCTCCTACCATCGAAACTTTTAACATTCAACTTATGGTGGGAAGGACCCTTATGGCTAAAAACATATAAACAAAGCTCCGAATCGGCAAAGAAAAAACAATCATTCGTCACAGAAATTGGAATGATTAGTAACTGTTGTTTCGCAACTAAAAATAATCAAGAAAATACATTACTTAGTGCACTACTTATGAAATGCAGTTCTTTGACCCGTGTAATACGACTCGTCAGCTGGATACTTCGCTTTGTAGCGGTGACACGGAATAAAATATTTATTTGCACAAATTATTTATCGAAACACGAGACTTCTGCAGCTACGCTATTTATTGTGAAAAACATTCAACTTCAATATTATCAACAAGAAATAGATTTACTGAAGAAAACTGAAGCTGTCAAAAGGGGTCATCTGTCAAAATTGAGTCCAATACTGGATGAAGATGGTTTACTGAGAGTAGGAGGACGACTGCAAAACTCTACGCTTCCCTACGAAACTAAACATCCACTTATTTTGCCTCCCAGTAAGCTGACTGAACTGATAATAGATTATTATCACAAACTAACTCTACACGGTGGACCTCGTCTGACGTTGGCGCTCATCAGAGAAAAATATTGGATCGTGGGTGGCAACAAGACTGTCAAAAAACAACTTCGACTTTGTGTTTGGTGTGCTCGATTCAAATCGCACAATAATCAACAAATCATGGGCGAACTACCGAAAGCAAGGATAACACCATCAAGGCCATTTACTAACACCGGTGTAGATTACACTGGTCACGTGGAACTTAAAATTAATAAAGGAAAGGGCGTTCGAACTTGTAAGGGCTACATAGCCATATTTATCTGCATGGTAACAAAGGCCGTGCACCTGGAGTTGGTTTCGGACCTCAGCACCGAAGCTTTTTTGGCAGCTTTGAAACGCATGTGTTCTAGGCGTGGCCGACCAAAAAACATGTACTCTGATAACGGTACGAACTTTGTGGGGGCTGCCAAAGTACTGAAAGAAGATTTTAAATACCACAAGACCTTTTCAACTCAAGAATTTTATGATGCTGTGAATGAACTAGACATTGAATGGCACTTCAACGCCCCACTGTGGCCAACTGCAGGAGGATTATGGGAGGCTGCAGTGAAATCAATGAAATACCACTTACGCAGAGTCATCGGCGCACAGAAACTAACCTACGAGCAATTCTCAACTTTACTTACTCAAGTTGAAGCGTGTATGAACTCACGCCCACTGTGCGCTTTAACCGAAGATATTGAAGATCTCGATTATCTCACGCCGGGGCACTTTCTAACCGGTAGGCCCATCCTGTCAATACCATATGGCAGTGATGTTCATGAAGGAAACTTAGATCTTCGTAATCGGTGGAAACTAGTCGACCAAATGAACCTACATTTGTGGAAACGCTGGTCACATGAGTATTTGCAACAACTACAAATACGAAGCAAGTGGCAAACACCATCGAAAAATCTTGAAACTGGAGACATAGTATTGCTGAAAGAAAATAACTTACCTCCAGGAAAATGGGCGCTCGGACGAGTCACTGAACTGCATCCCGGAGCCGACGGCTATGTTCGAGTGGTCACACTGAAAACTAAAAACGCCACCCTGAAACGCCCAATCACGAAGCTCGCTGTATTACCCATAGAAAAGAAAACTACGATTTCAGATGAAAACTCAAGTAAAGCTGAAATAAAACAACGGAAAAACTCACTGAAATCTCCTAATAAGATAAAAAAAGGCTGCTTCGCGGTATTGATGACGCTACTATTTTTGTTTGTCGCGCCGGCCGCATCCACTCACTTGCCGCAGCCAAGCTACAAAATAAACAATATTGAAAATCAACCTATATACTTCGACGAAATAGGGAAGATACAACTGATACACGACGACTGGGCACTTCTCATTTACTACAATTTGAAATCATACTGGAACTCAATAATTCGAATTCAAGCAAACACCGAACACATACAAGAAGTTTGCAGCGCTGTGAAAAGCATCAAACCAACTACGTCACGAACTTAACTACTTATTAGAGCGCAACGACTTATTACTATTTACGCCGAAGTTGAGACGTAAACGAGGATATTTCAATGGCGTCGGTAACTTAGCAAGAACATTATTTGGGACCTTAGATGAAAACTTCGCTATAAAATATGAAAAGGACATTGAAAATCTGAAGTCAAACGACAACTATCTAAAAAATTTAATGAAAAACCAGACTCTGATAATCGAAGCTGAAAATAATATCGTAAAGAGAAACGAAAAATTCATTAACGATCAATTTGAAATAATGCACAATTATATGAATGAAACAAGATATGAACTACAACAAATTGAAACCAGAGTCGGTATGCTATTTGTTATGAATGACGTCACCGCGATGTCCCTCACGGCGAGCCTGATAATTGCAAACTTACGCCGGACCCAAGATATGTTATTGAACGCGCTAGTCGATGTTTACAACGGACATCTAGATATGCATTTATTTTCGGCGGAACAACTGATCCAGCAACTTCATATCATATCTGGAAAACTACCGAATGGACTGTCTTTACCTATTACAGATAGTCAGCAGGATATGACTGAACTGTATAAATTATTGCACGTGAAAGCCCGGATAACTAAAAGCTACTTTATGTTTAAACTGCATATACCGCTAGTTAGCGATGAAAAATACAACATCTACCGAGTAATTCCCGTACCATTCAAAAAAGAAGAACACTGGCATGTGATTGCTACTATTACATCATACATCGCTATCAATTTCGCTAAAAATTCCTATCTAAATCTTCAGGAACAAGAACTGCAATCATGCACTCTATATAACGAAGATAATTATATTTGCAGTTTACAACAACCGATATACAAAATAAACAATCAAGACGCACCATGTGAAATAAAAGTGTTCAATCAGCAAAGGTCATTGTCTTGTACCATTAATGAAATCACGTGCACTGATAAGTGGGTCAAACTTCACAAGAGTAACATATGGTTATTCACGTGCTGCGACAAACACCTGTTAAGGATTATATGCAGTGATCAAGTTACATCGGCTGCGATAACGGGAACTGGACTTATTGCATTACAAGAGGGATGTGCAATACAGAAAGAAGACGCGACTATTTACTCATTCAACCATTACGGAAGCGATTATAACTTGAAGACGGACGATGACGTATCGACTTTTGACTCATCGATTAATAAAATAATTAATATCACTTGGCACAATACGCAACTGAAAATAGATTTTAAAAAGTTGAATAGTTCAGAAGATTATTCTAAAATTCAACAGAGTTTGACTGAGCAAAAACTGAAAGAACAAGAATCACTGCCGTCAGAATCTGATGCTTTATCGCTTCACGATGTCTTTCACTACTCGTTTTCTTGTGTCGTCGTGGGAGGAGCCGCTGTCTCTATGATATTATATTTTGTTATCAAAAAGCGAAACCTAAGACATGCGAATACAGCGTCCGTGCAGCGAGAGGTCACCGCCGATCAGCCGCAAAAGATTGAATTGCAAGAACTGAACGCTGCGCCATCACAGCAACCTCACAGTTCGAAAAAAGTATTTGATTTTAATTAACTGTGTAACCTTTTACTTTATTGTGTTTTTACATTAGTTATACTAAGCAAGTTTTATATTTTATAACTTAATTTTATACAACTTTTGTTTTAATTATTTATTTACTTATTTTGTATAGATGTAGATTGTTATGTTTTCCCCTCGGGAGCATGTACGATTACGTACAAATAACCACGCGAATCAGCTGACTACGTGACCTACTTTGGCGCGTCCAACAATTTATATTTTATTTTATAATTAGTTAGTTCTAAGTACAACTCCAAACTGTATACTTGTTCTCATAATAAATCAACTTAACTTTAACTTCAGTGTTTCAACTTAAATACTACTTCTACTACTTTCTACTCCACACTCTTCAAGACCCATACAAGTATTCTATTATATCACACTCTCCACTTCCGATTCATCAAATGGATTTACGATCCATGGATCGTCAGAATATCTTCATACCAGATTTTTAAGTTATCATGCAGGGCAATAATTTTTTTAACGTTTGCCTAAATATCCTCATCAAGGCATTCTACTTGTGACAAGTTTAAGAACTGGGAAAATTCGCGCCGACTAATATTTTGCATCATAAATTTAAATTTTCTAATACAAGCTGAAATTACACCCTTTGTTTTTATTCAATTGTAGCTGTCCCCTTGGGATGGCGGTAATATAAGTGGACTGTATAGCGGCTAGCAGGGTGATTTGTGATTTGTGGTTCAGAAAAAAATGATGTGGAACTTAGATATTATGGAGAGGGAAGGGGACTCACCAAGCGCGATTCGATTCAGCTTCTGGACTATCTTGCCTTCAGGAAACGCCACTCACTGTCTCACACATGCCGGATGGACAGGAACCCTAGGCCTAGGTTACTCTGCCGGCCGGCCAAGTTCCACACACTTTAGAACACTGAATCACTCTTTACACAGTTTATAGTTAATTCAAGCTGCGGTTAATGCATTTTATTTTACATTATATCAGGAGTCGCACGCACATCATGGCGACGCGGCTCGGTCGTCGAAACGTAAGGACTGACGCGACGAATCACGATGCACTCTGCACTTGCTTGATTAGTTCTCTCACTCTGCGCACGATGGTGTGAGTAGGAAAGGTATAGGAAGTAACCACATCATGAAGCTCGCGAATTTAAAATAGGGAAGCCGGAAATGGCGTAAACACCCCTTGTAATTGTAAGTTAAGTTAGGCGTTTTTACACGTAAGAGTCGCTGAGCTTCTTAAAATATTATCTGCCTACATTGATAGGTGAAATCAAGCCAATATTTTAGTTTTTTACTAACGTAACCAGAAAAAAAATCGTGGTCCCCCGCTTAAGAATTATGAACCCCCATTTTTTGTCATGGACTCCTTGGAGTTCACTTGGACCGCTTTGGGAATCAATGATGTAGAGAATCGTGCATCAGATACGTACCGCGCCCAGCTCGGAACTGACCTTCCGTTTTTATTTTTAACCGACTTTAAAAAAAGGAGGAGGTTCTTAATACGACGGAATCTTTATTTTTGCATTTTTTTATGTGTGTTACTCGATTACTCGAAGACGGCTATACCGATTTGAGTAATTCTTTTTTTGTTCGAAAGGATATACTTCCCATGTCATTGGCATCATGTCAGGATCTGATGATGGGATCCTGAAAAAATCCAGGGAACTCTTCAAATATTATAGGCACTTCTATAGCGATTTCGGTGTTTTCTATAGTAACTTATGCATATGCTCCCGGAAAGCACAATTTGGTAAAGTGGAACTGGATGGATGAAGACCACGAATGGTCATCGGAACTATTAAATACTTAGGATTTCACGGAATAGATACAATTACTTAAATGTGGTTCATAAGCAATTTATGCTCGACTCAATGCATGAGATGAAGTGGAGCTGGTGATGAAGTATCGGGAGAACTCCTCAATAAGTAACGTCTCTGCAACATTGACATAAGGTTATTAGCGAAGGCACGGGACCTCTTCTACCTTTAAAAATTATGAAATAAAAAACTTTTTTTTCCCGACTTCAAAAACTAAAAAGCAAAAATAAACCTTTTGGAGTCATTGCAAGCCAAAGCATTTTACTTTGCGGTCCTACTATTTTATTTTGCTTGCCTTGGCTGGAAGGCTGGCACCCACTCCAAAAGGTTTATTTTGCTTTTTAGTTTTTTGAAGTCGGTTTTTATTTTTGTTAAGACAACAACCAAATCCTCACATGTTGTTTGGCAAACGGAACAGTCTTATTCCGCCAATCAAGAACAGTAACTTCAACCACAACAAACTCACTCTCCATACACGACACAGTTATAAGAGTTAACTAAGCTTTAACTTAGTTTACCCACTAACTTAAGCGTGTCGGCAAGTTCTTGTCTCTGTGACATCGGATACGCTGCAACTTCTGAGAGTGGAACCCGCAACCTCCGGATTAGATGTTAGGCAAAGTTCGGCGATTGCCTTAATTTTGTAGCTAAAAATGTTTATTGGTGGCTTGGCTTTTGTCTTCATGATTCCTGAAGAAGGGTCTGCAATTTTTTATGTGGATATTTTTATAGTGTTATACTGCCTTTGCATCAAGAGTAGAAATTGAAGCACAATAAAAATATATAAAAATATTCGTTTCATATTTTTAACCCTAACGATCCCTCAATAACGACGCCACAGTTGGTATTGGTTGGGACTTAGATGTGGGAAACAATAAGTAGGTATTGACAGGTTAATACCCCATCGCCAACATCAGTTTTCGACTACCCTGTCTATTGATAGGCTCTTATTGTCAACACTTAACACTTAGGGCCTGCGCAGACGACGGACATTGGAGGACTTTTTGTCCGCGACACGGCCTTATTATTAAGAACATAAAGTTGAATATATTACGAGGACTATCGCGTACTTTTCATGGATATACGCGATCTAACTTCAATCTTATTTGGTTAACAATAAAGACGTGTCGCGGACAAAAAGTCCTCCGTTATCCGTCGTCTGCGCTACCTATTAACGTGCTAGCTGTTACCGTAACACGTTGTATGTTTTTCTTTTACTCCCAGTCCAGCATGGCATAACATTTATCCTAATCCTAGCTAATATTATGAATGCGAAAGTGTGTTTGAATCAAATCAAATCAAATCATCTTTTAGTAGAAAACGAAAAATATGTCGCGTAATTCCGCAAGAAAAAATGCAGATGCAGCCCAGTGACACACCTTGCACCTTCACCGACTACTCTACACGTGTTTCGCCCACACACGGAGCATCCTCAGGAGTTGTTAGACCGTGCCAATCTGTGTGTGCTGAGTTTTCTACTAAGATATGGATTTCCGCCAAGTAACGCCTGATTCTATCAAATCATCTTTATTCACATAATACAGAGTAAGTTACAGATGGTCGTATACAATGTTGATCTTCCGTTTTGCCAAACAAAGGGCATATGAAATGTCATTATAAAATAAAAAGGAAATAATTTGTTTGTCCATCCTTCACGCCCTCCGCCGCGATGCGGAGGCGCGGATTTTGATATTGTATGCAATTGTCAATTTTGTATAGAAAACCGCGTTGTCGCGGTCCGCTAACGGCTTCCGCCGCTCCCCGCGGAGGCGCGGCGCTATCTGTCAGAGAGTCGTATTATTGTAACAATAGAATAAATGTTTTTGAATAACACCGCATTCACATACACATCTTGCGTTTACGTATGCGACTAGTAATTCTATTGTTTCGCCTACCGCCATCTCTTAACGCAATATTGTTTAATGTCAGTTTGTATCGGCGCATTGTTGTTATATGTCATATCGTACCGCGAACCTCTTAAAACAAGCTTGTCTTTTGACGGAAGTTTTGTGGCGTCATCGCTCAATCATTCACTCAAACAAGATTTTTATCAATCAAACCTACTACGACGTCTTGTGTCAAATAAAGTCAAGCTTGTAATTTAAACAGTATTGAAACAAAAGGAAAAAAAAACGTTCTTACGACATGACGGTTTCTAAAAGATGGCGGTAGGCCTGCAGAAAGACCACTCCTGCTTCTCCGTCGCCGTCAACTTGATTTTTGGCCTAGAGTTAGCTTTTTATCCCTATGTTCCCAAGGGAACGGGAACCACACGAGTGAAACCGCGGGCAGAAGCTAAGAATTTATAAAAATGTAAAACCGCTTCGTTCATAGCCTCATGGTGTAAACCCGACATTTGCTGCAAAAACGTTTATTTAATACAAATTCACTTTAACATTAATGAAATCTCCTTTCTTTTTGGAACAGTTTAATCCGTATAACAAATGAGGTCCCGAAACAAGAAGTTTTAATATGCTCCTAATAAATGAATAAGGTTTATAGAATGATCCATCAGCGTCAGTTTGAAATGACGACGGTAGATTTATTATTGTCTTAAGTCGAGTGTATGACACACCTCGCATTGTGATCTTAAGCTTTTGGAACACTGATTTATTGGTCCTATGAGCCAGGATCGGGGAAATGTGCTAGAGCAATAAGCTGTCGTTTTAAAAGCCCTAAGGCGTAAAATATGCTCTTTTAAGACTTAGCTACAGATTCATGATTTAATGCGTTTAGTTAATTTAATTCGTCATTTGCTATCAGGAATTCGGTGTCCAGCGAACAATAGTATAAGTATCTATTGTGTCTCATAACATAACTCGGGGTTTGTAGAGTTATCACGAAAAACTATTGAAGTAGTATCGAGTAAGTATCGAGCACGTAAAGTGAAAAAATATATACGAAAATGAAGTTCCGTTTTCGTCCGGTAGGAACGCTGCTCAATATCTCATACATTTTTTTACTTTATTTCCTCGCTACTCGAAATATACTTAAAAGTTATTCGTGCTGTGCCTACTGAGAGGTTGTTACAGCTTGTTCTGTGAATCAAACATGTTGAGCTGCCTGCTGCACCTGCTGGGTAGAGGCCTCCAAAGATCTCCACGACGACGATCGCACCTGCGCTTCACGAATCTTCCGCGAAATCCCGCGACCTTCACCAGATCGTCTATGTCCTATATGATATTGACCTAAGATTAATCAGAAATAGTACATTTTAATTATATCTGTTTAATGATGAATAACTATAAATATAAGTTGGTGAACTCTTTTTCCAGTTATATTTTTATGTCATTGCAAGCTTAAAAAAATCGTGAATTTAATACCGAAATTCTATACATCCGAAACATCAAGAATACGATCCACGCAATACAGTGTACTATGCAAATCGGTCCGAATATTAAAATTCAACGGGCGGTCGGCCGGGCGGCGGTCACGCGCGGTATAGGGTTAAAATTCAAACAGTTTTCACGCGCGTAATTTATTCGAGCAAATTTCGGAACGAGCGCTCCTTGGTCCGTCACGTCGCGTGTCGGGGGGTTAACAAGCGAGGACGGAATAGAAATAGAAAAGTGCATACAAAGTATAAAAAGTGTCTGATGTAATGTCAGAATGGTTCTGGAGGGCTGGGGGCTAAAAGTCAAGTATTTTGTATTCAAAGGAATACCTATGGTTGCGCCGGTATACAATTTAAATGTGCCGCGTTTATTATTTATTAGTTGGCTGCATCGATTCCAAATTCGATTATTTGATTTGGTCGACACTCCCCATCCTCACTTCCCTATATTCCATTTTCTTTTCGCACATACCTTGTCTTGCATAAAAGGAAGCGAGACATTGCTGCGCCCACTAGCGGTGGTAGCTGTCAACGCAACACTGCCTGTGTGTTTCTCGCGCCGTTTGCGCGCGTGCACCGATATATAAAGTTTTAAGTAGGTGATAGAAATACGAACTTAAAGACTGTGGTTTTTAAGTTCGCAAACTTACTCGACTCACCGTCGGTGACACACGTGAAGGTTTGGTCACAATGTACTGTGATGTCGTCGGCGAAGCTACGCGGCAATTTTAAAGTACGCGTACTGAAGATGACACACAGGCGAAAAAGGTCGTCGAGCCACAATCCGCGTACTTACTCGCTATCTATCACGGTCTATCACCGGTCTATATACAGCGGTCTATCACCCACTTTAGTGTCCTAATCGCTCAGAACCCTTCATAGACAATTATAGACGATGTATAGTGTCATCCCGCCTAACTCCTCAAGAAACTGCAATAGCCAACTCCAGGGACTTCCCAGGCTACCTCCAGCTCTAAGCAGCACCACGAGGCGGTCAAAGTATCGTGCCCTTCCTTAATTTTCTTATATATTTATCGAACTCGCGTTCTTTAACCATAATTTGTTCGTCCGCAATACAGTCCACAAAATTTTGAATAGCCGCACAACCATATTTTGCCATTTATAATCCAACATACAATTTATTAAGTACTTATGGTGCAATTAAAAACAAGAGTAATACAAATGTTACGAACTGACCATGCGATCAGGCCGGTAACAACAATTATGCATATCAAGTAGATACTAAAGTCTATGGTTTTAGGCGTTTTGTTATGCTATAGAAATAGAAATAGAAACATATTTATTTGCTTTATATATTGCTGCTATACAGCTAATGATAAGTTTGATGTTTGATTAAACTGCACCTATATATAATAAAACCAAACCTTGAAAACTATCGGTATACACAAACGGAACATAAACAGCTAGTATCAAATACAATTTAGTTGAAGCGGTGGGCGGCTCTAATACAATAAACAAAAGTTTTAGTTAGAATCAAAGAGAGCTATAAACTCAGCTTTAAAACATTAACATTAACATTTCAAAAAGTTATGACTACAACCAAAATATAATTACACAAATTACACAAAACGTCACAAAAGAAACAATTGTGACTGCCTCGCCAGTTGCGAACGCGACACACGCCACTTCTGCACGTTCCGCTCTCGCCGGTTTTTAAAAAACGCCGGAACTAGTTTCATTTGGTACCGCCGAAACTCGCCGGTCGAGTGGCAATATTCATGCAATTAAACAACTCTGTAATTACGAATGAGGCGGAATTAAGTCGGCGCAGCGTAGTCGGCGTGTATCCGCCGTGTGACTTTCGTGGTTTTTTGAGGGTTAAGTATATAGTTGGATACTACTAGTCTTTCAAACACTTTTGTTTTAGAAGAGTTTATTATGGAGTTTGTGTACTGAGACGTATTGTCTTTGACTTCGCATATTTCGGAGTGATAAAAAATATAATTATCTTATATTATGATTTATGATTGAATCATACAGCCAATGATATTATATGCGTGTTACAACTTTAGACTAATTGAGTTTCACATTTTTTTCGCTTAAATTTTACAAAGCTGAGCTTTTAGTGACATGAAACTTACTTATTTAAATTATATTTTAGATATATATCACAAGTTAATGAAGGTGCAAGTATGACAACTATGGCATTTGTGTAAGTTCAATGACAGGGAATTTAGGGGATACATTTTTTTTACATTTTTTTACATTGGAAAAAGTAAAAAAAACTACTTGTAACTTTTTAATTTTGCATTTAACAATGCTATTTTATGTGATAAATGTCATTTCATGTCGTTTCTTGTTTAATATTTATAAAAAATGTAAACACTTATAAATTTTAAAGGCGTAACCACTATTTTGTGGTGTGGTGTGTGGTGTGTCGACACGACACACGAGAAAAATGTGCATCTAGCCATAAAGAATGTGTAGTTTGGATACGCATCAGATGACGACATAACGCGTCACGACACACCACACCACAAAAATGTGGTTCCACCTTAAGGTACTTTGAAATATATATGGGGTCAATTGAAAATCAGCGCTAGGCTCTTTGGGTCCGGCAAAATGCTGAATTGGCTTCCTTTTTGGCTGCAGCCGTGAGACATCCACTTCCGACAATGAAACTGTACACCTTTTGATTTAAGTTAGTTTTTATTTTTTATTTTTTTGCTATAAAATTGTAATTGTCTCATGTATGTATCCAAATAAAGTCCTATTCATTAATTCATTCATTCATTCATATAAATCTTTACACGCACTGATTGAGGTGAGTGAACGCATAGTCTACGAATATTGTATAGCCTTGTAAGTCAAATCACTTTCCAATAACTTTTTACCCTTCCTACTCCAGACATCGTATTTTGCTGACTACAAGATCGAGCTCAAGAAAAGAAGAACCACCATTCTAGCTCTTACTTTGAAAGTATGTGTATATACACTTACATAACTATATCTACAGATGCATTATTTAAACTCAAGTGGTCTGCCGATCGGCGACTCTGGCGATTTGCATCGCAAACGAATTGCATTCTCAGCCTTTTGTCTACCAATTTTGCCGATAAGTACCTACTAGCTTCAGCTTCATAGTAAAGCTGAATATTTTAATAGAACTCCTTTTTATATAACTATGTTAAGACTCAAGTTAAGCACAACTAATATACGATATTTTTGATTATTTTGAAAATTTTATAATTTTATTTAGTTCTGAATTGGCCTCCTATTTCCTGACACATGCTGAATTGGCCTCCTATTTCCTGACACATGCTAAATTGGCCTCCTATTTCCTGACACATGCTGAATTGGCCTCCTATTTTGACGCAGTCGTGAGATCCGTTATTATATCTCTTTTTCATATTATATTATTTTAGGTATTTTTAAAGCTATTGCATAGCTTTTATCGCGGGCTTTGAGCGCGGCGACCGAATCAAGAAATTCCGAACGAAAATAGAACCTAACACCCCCCACTCCGTGTCATAGATCTGGTACCGCATTTTTTCCAGTTGTTGCGGCAAAAATGCGGTAACAGATTTTAAAAAGAAATTATATTTTCACACAAATTTTCATACAGTTTTTTTTGATCATTGACAATTTATTTTGTTATTCACAATCGTAACTAAGCAACCAAAATCAATGACAAAAAATGCTATGCAATAGCTTTACCGCGGCAGTCCCCGAGTGCCACATGTATTTTTTTTCTCTCTGCTTTAAGTGCCAATTCAATATTCTGTGTATTTTCTGTGTAACGTGCAAACCTTAAATATTATCATGTCTGTGTCAAATAATAGTACATTATTGCAGCGGCCAGCAAAAGCGGCATTGATGGACGAACGTGTAAATGTGGGCCGAGGCAAAGCCGAGGCACAGCGAGGCACACATACGTAAGTCTATCAATGCCTAGTTGTGACTAAGGCTTGTATAGTACTTTTCTCAAATACTAAATACTAATACTCTAGTTTTCGAAATCAGACGAACAACATTTTTTTTCCCGCGTTAAAGTGTTCATTTGTTGTTCTTTTCAATACTCAATACTCAATACTCAATAGTTTATTGCAAAACCATAATGTACATGTAGATGTTATAAAATAATGTAAGACCATTGTTATGGACCCGGTTGGGCACGCAATTAGGGCTAGAAGAGAGAGGGGCCGTATTTCATCTGAGAAATTATATGATGATAATTAGAATTATAATTATCATTTTTCAGAACCAATATATGTATGATCAATAAAATATTCATTAACACTATAGTAACATTTACTAGTTAGTAGCTCTTTTAATTTTCGCATAAATATAGCATCACTGTTTTCATTTTTTATTATATCGGGTAGTTTATTATATATTTTTATAGAGGAACTGAAGGTACTTGAAGATGTTAGTTTTAATCGGAAATTTGGTAATATTAATTTATTTTTATGTCGTAACGTGTACTTGCAGGGTATATCTTCGCGTTTTGTATAAAATTGTTTATATTTTCTAACAAATTTGCATATCTCCAAAATATATAAGCTGGGTAGGGTTAATATTTTATATTTTATAAAGTATGGTCTGCAACTTTCAGTCTGTTCTATATTAGCTATTATACGGACAAGTTTTTTTTGAAGAATGAAAAGAGATCCTGCATCTGTGCTGTTGCCCCATAAAATGATACCGTAGCTCAGCCAGGCGTGCGCGTACGCATAGTAAGTTGTTATTGCAGTTTCTAAGTTTGTAGTCTTTTTAATTTCGCGCAGTGCATATGAGAAGCCAGACAGTTTAGATATCATTCTATGGACATGAGCTTTCCAATTTAGGTGGGTGTCTATATCTATACCGAGTAATCTAAATTCTTTTACTGATTCTACGATTGTGCCATTAAAATCAAATTTTAAATTTAATTCACTTTTCTGATGGGGATGAAAAGTTAGTATTTTAGATTTAGAAAAATTTATTTTTAAATTATGATCGAGTAACTGATCGAGTTTCTGAAACAGCTTTCTCTTTTTCAAGCCAGTTCGAAATTTAAATAAAACCTTTGATAAGTTACCTCCTTGGTTGCCATATTTCTGTGTAAAAGATCGTCCCATTTTTAAATTACACGACAGATATGAGTTTACTATGTAATTTATTTGGCCGCTAAACACGACAGATATGGATTTTCATACAACTTTTGAACATGTGGCCAGTACAGCAATATCGATTTATCTCGAAGAAGGTTGTCAAAATAATGCTCATATTTCCAAGCATGTTTGAAAAATAGTACATTATTGCAAAGGCCGTTGTACGGTCATTAACCGCACAATTTCATTGTTACCTAGCAAGCGCATAGCGCGTTGTCAGCACTTCGGTAAATGAATATTTTATTTAAATTTTTACAACTAATTAGTTCGCATTCAATATCGATATGTTCATGTTGTGTGACTCATTACTTCAATAAACAAAAGAAAACAGTTCGGACTTCTAATTTCAAGATTTTCAAGTACTTTAATTTCAATTCAATATTTCAAGATTCACTTCAGTAAAAGTTTGTGTGGTAGCAAGAAACCATACATCTTTTTTGGTCCTTCGAGGAACTCAGTGTTTTGTGTGTCTAGTGTACGGAGCGGATCGGTTCGGCTGGCCTCCCACAAGCGGGTCTCACCAGTTCGGATTGAGAGAGCCGCACATCTGTGCACGAGATATACGAGCATTGAGAGCAATCAGCACCTAAGGCGAGTTATTCAAGGACTCGGACTTCAACAACAACACAACTTCAATTCAAGAAGATGGAACGTCTGCTTATCCGTCAGAAGGAGCTGCTCAAAGAAATTGAGAGGCTCAACGTCAACTTTGGGAAAGATGGTCCTGGAAGAAAAACGCAAGATTATATTCAGAAGAAGCTGGAAACTTTGGAAAGTTTGTGGCAAGAATTCTACAGGAATAACGAAGTGTTACAACAATGTGAAGATAAATCAGGTGAATATTTCGAAAAAGACGTTTTCAAGACCATGAAAAACTTTTATGAAGCAACCAAGACTGTATTCTTGTCATATAAAATACCTCAAGAAGAAAAACTACCGATTCAGGAGAGCAGTAGGCCTACTTTTGAGCTACCTTCTACAAGCAAGAATGTGAGTTTTTCAACAAAATGTGACAGGGGTACCAGTAGTAAGGTGGAAGAATTACTGAAAAAGCAAGCAAGTAATTTTCGTTCATTTTCAAGAGCAATTTCAAATATTGATTTAGATATAATCAGTGATCAGTGGGAATTTGAAGATCACCTGAGAACCCTTCAAACCAGGTGGTCAGCGATCGACTCTCTACATTTGGAAATCGACATGGAGCTGGAGGGCTCTAACGAATCATATGATGAAGCATATTCACATCATGAGCGGTCCTTTTTTCAAATCAAGAAAGCAATCAACAGCCGTATGTGTTCAGTAAGTCACAAGGAAAAATTCGTGCCTCGTATGGAAATTCCAGAATTTTCAGGAAACTATCAACACTGGATTTCTTTCAAAGATCTATTTTCTGAGTCTATTCATCGCAACGCATCATTGTCGAAAGCTCAGAAGATGCAGTTTCTAAAAAGTAAAGTACGAGGTGAAGCAGAACGTCTTATCCAGCATCTTTCAATAAGTACTGAAAACTATGATACATGCTGGGAGATATTAAATAACAGATTCAATAACAAGAAGTTAATTTTCAATACTCATATTCATACCATGATGAGCATACCTACCATTCAGCAACCGGCTGCCTATCTAATCAAGAGACTTCATGACACCACTCAAGAATGTTTAAACGCCGTAAAGAATCTGGGCGCCGACATCAGCACGTGGGATCCATTATTGGTTTACCTATTATCACAAAAACTAGATAGTCAAACGTACAGCGACTATATGGAATCCCTAAACCAGCCTCGTGAACTCCCTAACTTGAAAGAGTTCCTGGAATTTTTAGAGAGCAAATTCACTATCATGGAGACCTCTCGTAGGAAACCGGATGGAACGCAACTTCAGCAGAAAAATAATTCTACATCTCAATTTTCAACAAGTGGAAAATTTCATCAAAAACCTAATATTTTCAAGAATTCATTTTTGAGTAATCAAGTACATTCAAGACCTATTCAAAACAATTTCAAGAAAACATGTCCTTTATGTGAAAAAGATCATGGAATTTATTTCTGTAAAATATTTCTAGAAATGTCGCCAATAGTGAAGCTAAAAACTATTGCGAAATTAAATTATTGCAACAACTGTCTGTACGATCATAACGGAAATGCGTGCACAGCGAAAAAACGATGTCGTGAGTGCAACGGCCCCCACAATAGCATTTTACATGAAGCATTTAAAAGCAAAACTAATAATTCAGAAATAATAAAGAAATCAATGCCTCAACCGAGCATCGAACGAGCCCAAACCAGCAACGCGCATGTTTCACAACAAAAAGATTGCTCTGAAGTTCTACTTGCAACAGCCATGATCAAAGTTCAAGGAGTAGATGGCACCTATCATATCATGCGTGCTTTAATAGATCAGGGTTCGCAGCTGTCGCTTATCTCAGAAAACGCGGCACAAATATTATCTTTACCCCGAGAACGCTTCAAAGGAGTCATCTGTGGAGTCGGAGTCAAAGAAAGCAATTGCAAGGGTCGATTCGTCATAAACTTTCAATCGATGGATGAACAGAATGACTTCAGCGTCAATGTTTTGATAATAAACAATTTAGTTCGAAATTTACCAAATGCTACTTTCACTAAGCCATCGTGGTCGTACTTAGATAACATCAAGCTGGCTGACCCACACTTTTACGTCAGCCGACCGATAGACATCCTTTTGGGGGCTAATATATATCCTCAATTGATGTTAGAAGGAGTCTGCAAATCTCAAGATTCATCTCTTCCTATCGCTCAGCAAACTCAACTCGGCTGGATCCTGTGCGGTTCAGTTACGACTACGTTACAATGCAACGTAGTTTTGAACAACATCGAACAAATAGAAAAGTTTGGAATATCGAAGACATAACGGAAAATGATCAATTATCTTCGGAAGATTTACGTTGCATAGAATATTATAAACAAAGTACTACAAGAAAAGCAGACGGCCGGTACCAAGTCAGGCTTCCATTACAAGAAAATTTTCAAGAAGAATTGGGTTTATCAAAGCCAAGAGCAGTCGCTCAATTTCTACAATTAGAAAGAAAATTCAAAAAACAACCGGACATGGCTATCGAATATAAACATTTCTTTGACGAATATATTCAGTTACGTCATATGAAACAATCACAGCCGGCCGGTAACAAGACACCGCAATGCTATTTACCGCATCATTGTGTCGTGCGGGAAGGGTCACTAACTACGTCACACAGAGCCGTTTTCAACGCTTCATCACTTACCACGAGTGGAAAAAGTCTCAATGACCTTATGGCCTGTGGTCCCAACCTGCAGCAGGACCTTCAGTCGCTGATCCTTAAATGGCGGCAATTCAAGTACGTCTTCACAGCAGACATTGAGAAGATGTTTCGCCAAATTTGGATGCACCCCGACGATCAACAACTTCAGAAAATCATATGGAGAGCTTCACCACAGCAAACACTTCAAGAATTTCAATTAACTACAGTTACATACGGCACCAAGGCCGCTCCGTTCCTGGCGATGATGACCTTGAGACAACTAGCTCGGGACGAACGCGAAAACTTTCAAGATAGTCAAGCGCCCCAAACAGTTGAAGAATGTTTTTTTATGGATGATCTCATTCAAGGTCAACATAGCTTAGATAAAGCTCTCAAATTACAAGAAGATTTAATTAAACTATTGAGTTCCGGCGGATTCAACCTCAGAAAATGGTCAGCAAATGAACCATTATTATTAGAAAATGTGAAAACAAGTAAGGAAAAGCAAGATAAATATGAGTTTCAGCAGATTGAATCAACGAAAACACTAGGGTTGCGCTGGGACCCGCTGACAGACAGTTTTTCATTCGAAGCTAAACTTAGTAACAACACTACTAAGGTTACAAAAAGGACGCTGCTTTCAGACATTTCAAAATTATTTGACCCGCTTGGATGGCTGACCCCCGTTACAACAAACCTGAAAATCCTGTTTCAGCAAGTTTGGAATACTGAAATTGGCTGGGATGACAAGGTTCCAGAAAGCATTTTACAAGATTGGAATATAATAAAATCAGATGTTATCATAAACATAAACAAAGTTCACGTGACGCGGTGGCTATATACCGAACAAGCGGCCGATATCGAATTACATGCCTTCTGTGACGCATCGTTGAAGGCATACGCTTGCGTCATATATTGTAAAAATAATTCAAACAACAATATCGTTTTAATTGGAGGAAAGGCGAGAATAGTCTCAACCAAGAAAAATATTTCACTTCCGAGATTAGAACTATGTGGGGCCGAACTTATGACTAAATTGATAAGTAAGGTTTACCAATGTCTTTCAAGCAATGAATATAATATAACTACACTCTGCTGGACAGATTCAACAGCAGTTTTGGGATGGATTCAAGGAGATCCCAAACGATGGAAGCCATTTGTCGCCAATCGAGTAAAGAAGATCACGGAAGTAGTGAGCCCGAACAACTGGCGCTACGTGAAGTCTGCTGACAACCCTGCTGACTGTGCTAGTCGAGGATTACTCGTTTCACAACTACTCGATCACAACTTGTGGTGGCAAGGCCCATCCTGGTTATTTACATTTGAGAAAAACAAGGAATCGCAGCAATTATTTTCTACAAATGAAGAGTTAAAATCGTCGGTCGATTCAGCTGTAGTCAGCAATGCCGTAACACAATGCGATGACGTCATAGAGCTATTACTCAATAGATATAGTTCATTAACCAAGATTATCAAAACTTTAGCATGGTGGCGAAGACTTCTGAAAAAAGATCATAAGATGAAAACTTCATATTTGTCAATTCAAGAAGTTCAAGAAGCGAGGGATTACATTATCAAGCATACACAAAGAAAGTATTTTTCAGAAGAAATTAGTTGTTTACAAGCAAGCAAAAATATAAATAAAAATAGCAAGATATTGAACTTACATCCATTCCTAGATAAAGATGGATTACTGCGAGTTGGTGGTCGACTGAAAAATGCATATATTGACCCAGATACGAAAAATCCGATCATAATTTCACATACCAGTCGGCTATCGCAATTATTAATTGATGACATGCATTTACGTACCTTTCATGGAGGGGCTCGTCTCACGCTTGCGAACCTGAGAAATAAATTTTGGGTTACCTCTGGAAATAGAGTTGTCAAAAGCCGTCTCCAACCATGCGTAATCTGTAAGAAAAATAAACCAAGCTTACAAGATCAATTAATGGGTGACTTACCTGCAGCACGAGCGAACCCAGCTCGTCCATTCTTTCACACCGGCGTGGATTTCACGGGTCACGTCGAAGTTAAGGCAAACAAAGGAAGAGGAATTAAAACTACAAAAGGATATGTCGCAGTTTTCGTGTGTATGGTGACCAAGGCCGTACATCTGGAGCTGGTCTCCGATTTATCCTCCTCCGCCTTCATTGCTGCCCTAAGAAGACTCTCTGCTCGCCGGGGTACCCCGCATCACATTTACAGTGACAACGGGACTAACTTCGTCGGTGCAAGTCGGATTCTGAAGCAAGAGTACTCCGAACTTCAAAAAGTGATGGATGATGATTTTCATAAGCAAGTTGTTGACCTTGGCATCGAATGGCATTTTCAAGCGCCGTCGTGGCCTAGTGCAGGAGGCCTCTGGGAAGCCGCGGTCAAGAGTCTAAAATATCATTTACGACGAGTACTGACCAATCAAAAATTGACTTTCGAGGAATTTTCAACCTTGTTGTCACAATTAGAGGCATGCTTAAATTCAAGACCCCTATGCGCTCTAAGTGAAGACCCTGATGAGCTTGACTTCTTAACGCCATCACATTTCCTATCAAGTGGACCCATATTAACCATCGTAGACACCGAACATGATGACAGGACACGATGGAGATTAATTCAAAAAATTCACAAGGACATTTGGCAGAAATGGCGTGACGAATATTTATTACAACTATCTACGCGTTCAAAATGGAATTCACCTAAAGAAAACATCAAGCTCAACGATATTGTAACTATTCACGACCCGAACCTACCTGCAGGAAAGTGGGCGATGGGCCGCGTCATTCAATTGCATCCAGGCAGCGATGGCTACGTCAGAGTTGTGACGTTGAAAACGAAACACGGCGTCATCAAACGGCCCGTAGTCAAGTTATCAGTCCTGCCCGTTCATAACGCAGTAAATCAGACACCTATTGTGACGTCATCAGAGCAAGATCAAGAAATCAAGTCACAAACTAATAACCAAAGGCAAAAACGAGACAGAAAACAGTGTAATCGGAGCCATAAAACTTCAACGCTCACTTCGATTATTTACTCGATTGTTTATTTCATGACTTTACTATCTACATGCTTCAGCTACAAAATAACTGCATTAAATAACACTCAAGGATTGTACTTTGACAAGATCGCAAATATTCAACTGATAAGAGATGATTGGAAAGTTGTTGTATATTACAACATGGATCCTTACTGGGAAGGTTTCGCAGCATATCAAACTTTCTACGAACACTTAGAAAATACGTGTTTCAAAATAAACAATCAAAGTAATTGTGACGTTATAATGTCTCAGTTACGTCACTCGTACGCAGAGCTCGAGTACTACAATAGCGTTTTGCTGAATCGTCCAAAGTTACATATGAGGCGACGCCGTGGGCTTATCAACGGTGTCGGATATCTTGCTCATAGCCTGTTCGGAGTATTAGATGAAGAATTTGCGGAACAATACGCAAAGGACATTGACCTTATACACATGAACGAAAAACATTTGGCAACACTAATGAAAAATCAGACTTTGATAGTGGAAGCTGAATATAATTTATTGAAAAGGACGGAAGAAAGTATTCAAAATCAACATAAAAAATTCAATAGACACATCCTTGTCCTGGAACAGAATTTTAACAAGATGAAAGTTGAAATAACAAGTTTAGACTACAAGAATGAATTCACTTCGTCAGCTATGGCAGCACAAAATTTACTTCAGAATTTGAAAAATATTCAAGATACAATAATAGACACAATAACAAATATTTATAACGGAAAGTTCAATGTGCATCTAATAACGCCTCGACAACTTCAACATGAATTAAATTCGATTGCGGGACATCTGGAAAATGATATTTCCTTACCCGTGACAACCATTCAGACAAGTACAGATATTTACCACTTATTGAAAGTTAAAGCACGAGTCACAGAACAATATTTGATAATAGAAATAAAAGTGCCACTCATAAGCAGAGACAAGTACGAGTTGCACAAAATTATTGGTGTCCCTAAGCAAGAAGGGAGAAATATGGTTACCCTGATACCCATTTCAGAATACATAGGGGTAAACTTACAAAAGGATTCATACTTTCCACTATCTTCAGAAGAAATAGAAAAATGTATTTATCATGACCTTTCAACCTATTTTTGTCATCTACGGACCCCAGTTTTCAAAATGAGGTCAGATCAAGACTTATGCATAAGTGACTTCAATAATAATTGCAAAATACAAATCGACTTATGCAAGAATCAATGGATTAGCTTAAAAAATATCAACACTTATTTTTATTTTTGTTGTGACCAATGTCAGCTGAGAGCCATGTGTGGGGATCAAGTTACCGCCTCGCAGCTGACCGCCGCAAACGTCATCGACATATCGGAGAACTGTGTTATTAAGACAGAAAATTTCACAGTATTTTCACATCGTGACCTTTCAAGCATTCTCAGACTGAATATGGAAGTTGAAAAACCGGAAATTCATCAGATTAACAACATTCTCAACTTCACGATAAACCCTCTCAATCACTCCACTTCAAACGACTTGAGATCAGACATTATCTTAGGAGAAATAAAGCAAAATATTGAGAAACTGAAGAGTGCAGATATCCTGACAGATAAAATTTCTTACCACGACATTCATCATTATTCTATCATATACTGTCTGGTTGGAATCATACTGGTGACCGGTGTCATATTCATTTGGAGGCGATTTATTCGTGGCCGTCGGGAGGGCACGCCAGCACCCGCGAGCGACGCGACTGCAGCGTCAGCGAGCCAGCCGCAGCCCAGCGGACAACGTGACGTCGATAACACCCCGCCAGATCAAGAATCCGTCACTCTGGAGATGGGCGTACGGACCAAGGACAGAGGGACCACCCCTGTGTTACGCAAAGTTACTTTTAGTGATAGTTTAATGTGAAATATTTAAGCTAATTATACATTTTAATGTTTTTTATTTACACTTATTCAATTTTACAAATGTTTTAATTTTCAAATTCGTTTACATTAATTTGATTGTACATTTTAATATTTTATATTTACATTTTTTTATTTTTCAAATGTTTACTTTTCAAATTAGTTTACATTATTATAACATTATCTTTTTTTTGTCGCTCGGCAGCATGTACGGTCATTAACCGCACAATTTCATTGTTACCTAGCAAGCGCATAGCGCGTTGTCAGCACTTCGGTAAATGAATATTTTATTTAAATTTTTACAACTAATTAGTTCGCATTCAATATCGATATGTTCATGTTGTGTGACTCATTACTTCAATAAACAAAAGAAAACAGTTCGGACTTCTAATTTCAAGATTTTCAAGTACTTTAATTTCAATTCAATATTTCAAGATTCACTTCAGTAAAAGTTTGTGTGGTAGCAAGAAACCATACAGCCGTGAAATAGGCAATTGTAGGTCGAGTATGAGTTTTTTTGAATTTGGAACATTACAGCGCTCCAGCAATGTTGCATGAAACGGCGTGCTGGAGTTGTTAAATACGCTTTGTAATGTTCCAAATTCAAAAAACGCTCCTGCAATGGATTTGATTTTCTTTGTCCGTAAATTCGATACATCGCGTGTTCTTTTTTCGAAAATAATGGCAACATTTCCATGTATGTTTGAGAAAATATACTTATTTTCTTTCATTCTCTTCTTTAAAATAAATGGATATATAATTATAATAATTGATTCTATTATATTCGATTCTTTACCAACATTATTATGGCACAATAAAAATAAATAAAAAACTATAATTAGGTATTCATAATTTAATCATAATTTTTGACATTTAATATTTTGACATTGATAACTAAAATTCTATTAGATCTGAAATTTTATTGTTGATTATCTATGTACCTATTGCATGATGTGCTTAAACATGACATTATGATTGGTCAATTGTGATATTTAGGTTTTGACATTGTATGCTTATTTGACTTTTTATAAATTGAAAGATGTTCAACATACTGCAATATTGTATACCTTGTAAAAGGTGGAAATGTAGTGAGACACTGATAAACTAACCTAACAACTACATTTGTATACCTGCATTTCACAATAAAGATATTTGTATTTGTATTTGTATTTGTATTTGTATTTGTATTCTTTAATATTTGCAGTAGGTAGTAACCACATCCTAATCCTAATTCTAACTAATATTATAAATGCGGAAAGAAGAAAGAAAGAAAGAAATAATTTATTTGCTGGAAAACCATGTATGTACATTGCGATAGTCTACAATATTAATATGATCCAATAGTTTTCTGCCGTATACAGGTTGGCATGCAAATATTAGTTTAAGTAGTCGTAATCAAACATAATAATTAATGAGTGGGGAGTGTGTTTGTTTGTCAGAGCGTGAAGACACTAATCGACATGATTTTTGGCATAAGCGTACAACATGCGCTACTTTTTATGCCGATATTCCCACGGGAACGGGAACCAGGTGGGGGAAACCGCGGGCGGTCGCTAGTTCTAGATATAAACGTAAAATAGGTACTAAAATTGTCCTCTTCGTGTTGAATCTATATCCCAAGGCTTACAGAAACGAAACGCACCATGAGTGTACAAAAAAGGTACAAAAATAATTTTACATCTCTCATGTTCGGTAAGTAGGTTCTTATTACCTCCAAATGGGGCTTGTTGGTGACTAATTAGCGCTCTAGGGTAATAATGTAGCTAGAAAAGCCTTAGGGCGGTAAGTAATAATAAAAAACACTTCTTTATTTCAAAAAGTTCGCGTACATCTAACCATCATACTGGCAATAGACATCATGCATTCAGCACAATGACCAAAGAGGTCGCTTTGCTATCAGTCATCAATTTTAAATATCGAACGGTGAAGCTCAATTTCGATCTTGAAAAAAAAAAACGTTCTTTACTTAATTCTTTTTAATGAAAAAAGGCGGGAATAGAAAACGTTTTCTTTAAATAATTGTTTGTTTTTGGGAATGTTTTCATTTCACTATAAATTTCAACAAATAAAATGTTTTATTCTTGTAATGCCGGTTTTTTTCTACTTACCTCACAATCGAGATGTAAAGCTGATGTAAATCAATTGCACCCTCGAACTATAGGCGCACGAGCGCAATTGATGCCTTACAGCCCTTGGCTACTAATCTACTATATATTGCTCAATTAGAACTAAGTATAGTCATTAATAATGAAAATAACCTACTCCGAAAACACTGTAATAAAACTGTGATTTTTATTTTTACTGTGAATCAGCATTTAATTAGGTACTTACCCAATAAAATTACAAAATGTTTAACATTCCCAATTTCTTAATTATCCATTCCAGAAAATTACTTATCCTCCATAAAGCTCCAAGAATTCAGTAAATATTGTCTTAGTCTTTGAATTACTGTTGCTACCATTATGAAAAAGACATTTTGAGTAGTATTTGTTTCACAATATTAATAATAAAAGAAAAATCCCTTTGTGCTACTAAACATAAACACAGGTACAGACTGTTTCAATATGCGTCAAACCTTGGTAATGATGACTTGTCATAACTAATTGACATGATTTTCACTATCAAGACTGAGTATGCCATATTGTTATCTCTGTCTACACGCTAGTTTACGTCACAGCACCACTCATAATAATTGAGATTGGACTCAGTTCCGCGCCGGCTCACTTACGTAACAGACGCGTCACGTGTTGTCATGTCAAGGTCTTACGCATCAACTATGAGAGAATTTAGATCGCTTTTATGAATTTACCGCTAAAGACGATGTTAGTTCATAAAGAACTATATAATACGTTTAATGAATCGATCTTTAGTAAGATAAACAACTATCTTATCAACCAAGATTACAAACTTGATTTCCAAAGGAACCAATATTTGCGGACGTGTTTCACAACACAGCAGTTATGACACGGATGAAAGTAGAACAGACAAAAAATGAGGTGCGAAAAAAGGATCGTTCTGTTTACATTGTTTGCGATGAACTTGATCGATCAACCAGCCCCTGAAGTCAGCATCGAACAAGGGATTTTGAGTGGTAAAGTCAGTGCAGATGGGTCGTATTTTGAATATCTGGGTATACCGTACGCTACAAGCAATAGAGAAACGAGGTTCAAGGTGAGTTTTATTGATAAATACTAATTGTGTCAACATTGTTTACCAATTTTAGAATGTTCATACAATTAATGATACAAAAGTCATTCAATTTTTTTACTAGGTTTCAATTAGGTACAGTCAACAGCAGTTGCAGCTTTACACTTTGACCTTGAGAGCGCCCTTACGTCGCTTGTAATCTTAATCCGTCGCGGCGGTTTTCGTAGTACAAATGTAAAGCCGTAGCTGCTGCTGACTGTACCTACTTAAAATGTATATGTATAATACCTTGCCTGAGTATTGTTTATATTTGCTTTACGGAATCTGATTTACATAATTGTAAAATATACTCCGAAAATAACAGAACAGTGTAAACTTATCATTTATACTTATTATTGTTATTCATTGGCTAAACGGTTTTATTCATTCATTTAAAGTATTGACTAACTGTATAATCTCATTATCGAAATATTTCTTTTATGGATTTGTCATACTTTTTAATCATAGTATTAAAGGAGTACTTTGTTGACAGGCACCACTTCCTCCTCCAAAATGGGAAGGAGTTTACAAAGCTGTAGATGAGATGTACTCATGCCCTCAACCATTCTTGTTTGGAACAGTCGTTGGATCAGAAGATTGTCTAAAAATCAACGTGTATGTACCAGCTAAAGCCCAGGGTCCACTACCAGTCATGGTTTATATTCACGGAGGAGCGTTCGTCGTGGGAAGTGGTGGGAAGCTTGTCTATGGTCCTGATTTTCTGGTTAAACATGATGTGATACTCGTAACATTTAATTATAGATTAGGAGCTCTTGGTTTCGTCTGTTTGGGCATAGAGGAAGCACCAGGCAACGCAGGGTTGAAAGATCAAATAGCAGCATTGAGATGGGTAAAGAAAAATATTGCTGCATTTGGAGGAGATCCGGATAATATAACTTTATTTGGAGAAAGTGCGGGTGGCGTATCTTCTTCCATACTACTAGCTAGTGAAGCGGCAGCAGGATTATTCCACAGAGTAATTATTCAAAGTGGTTCTTCTATTTCAAACTGGTCAGTAAATAGAAAGCCGATATGGGTAGCTAGTCTTCTAGCAAAAGTGTTGGGGCATGATACAGAAGACCCTTATGAAATATACAATATTTTAAATGACCTTACATACCAGGAGTTAATAAAACTGAAACCAGTTAAGCCACTCAAAATGTTCTTTGATACGTTGCTTCTACATCTTCCATGTATTGAAAAGCCTTTACCTGGTGTAGAGCCTGTCTTAACTGATCTTCCGTTTAATCTATTTAGAAACAAGCCTAAAAATATACCGGTCATATATGGTGCTACGAGTAGAGAAGGTTTGTTGTTGACCACTGGAGAAAATGAAACCACACTGGAAGAACGGAACCAAAAATATCTCTTCGCTTCTGATTTGGAATTTCAATCGGAAGAAGAACCAATTGAAGTCACAAAGAATATAAAAGAATTTTACTTTGGAAAAGATCGAATTAGTCGTGACAATATTTTGAAACTCGAGAAAATATACTCAGAATTATATTTCGAGTTTCCGGCTGCTTTAGAATCGAATATTCTTCTGTCATCTTCTGATGCGCCTATCTATAATTATATTTTCAATTATTCTGGAGGAAGAAATGTTATAAAAGGCAGACAAGGTGCTGGGAATGAAACAGGAGCGTGTCATGCAGATGATTTATTCTACCTTTTCGATAGTAGATTGTGGCCATTCCCGATAGGAAAAAAGGATGCTGACGTCATTGATTTTCTGACTCGAATGTGGACCAATTTCGCTAAATATGGGTATGTGTTTTTGATCTCTGTAGGTTTTTCATAATATTCATTAAAATAGGACTTTGATTGGACATCTTATGAATAGTGATGATTATGATCTTATAATACTAATTTGTAAATTAATTTAAAATGCAATCGGCAAGTCGATCAAGATAATCAAACTTATCTAAAACTTATTGTTGATAAGTTTGATTATATGGTTCGACTTGCCGATTGCATTTTTAAAATCCCATTTTTTTACCGGCTATTTATAACCGCCAGATACTCAAAATAACAATCAACCTAATCAAAAATATCACAATAATGTACAGACTCCAACACAGTTTCTTTTTTCAAGAGAATAGGTACCTCATTTCGTGGTACTAATTCTTAAAGAAAATTAATAAACTATCTTTTAAACCTCTTAATTGTTAAATTTATATGATTTCAGTGAGCCTACGCCACCACAGGATTCGGGCCTTCATGTAAAATGGACTCCAAGTAAAAAAGATGATCTCAAATATCTGTATATTGATGATGAATTCAGAATAGGTCCAATGCCCAACCCAGACTCATACAACTTATGGAAGGATATATACGATAAATATAGACGCATGGATATAAGTTATTATTTATAATAGGTTTAATATATTATTGTTTACTAGGTGTAACTTTCATTAAAACCCAAACATCGTCAATATTAAACTGGCAAAAATCATCCCTCATCATCTTTCCTTTATCACTTCTTACCATTTCTATCTTTCTTTTTTGTTGTTGCCATTGTATTTTTTATATTTATACATTTTAACAAAAGTATCTGACGAACGTCATGCTCACTCAAACGTTTCTTCGGCGGTGTCGTGTAAAGCGGGTCATTACGTTCCCTAAAATATGGTTGAGCTAAGCGATGGCTGGTTCATGCGTCATGCTCGTGAATGTCTACTACAGTCTGCTTATCTTAACGTTGTGCTCAGCGCTTAAATATTTTTATCCAAAATAAATTACTGACCTGTATGTACATCACAACTTGCAGTACAGGAATCTTGTAATGAGAGAAATGTTTTATTGTATGGTTAGTACTTTCTTGCGAGTTAAAAATTGTTTAAGGTTAGGATAACCATAAAATGTATTTTTATTTTAGTATATTTTTTGTGGTGAGAATTGTTCTTACCCATGTGTTTAAGGTAACTTTTCAATTGGACTACTCTGTATGAAATAAAACAGGGAGAAAAAAATAACCCTTGACGAGTTTTTTCCCGGTTCTTCTCGTTACTAGATCTCCCGCCGTAGGGTTTGTGAACCGATGTTTGACGTTTTTTTTGACGTTCATAAGTGATTGTAACAGCATAGACGGAATAAATAATATTGAATTGAATTGAACATTTTTTTACGTACAACTAAATGGTGTAGTTGTAAAAAAATATTGACATTTCACCCGCGGCTGCGTCATCTTATAATTCTAAAAACATTTACGTAAGTAATTTTATTGTGTTCTTTTACGACATTGTTCTTTTGCCACCTTGACACGGGTAATAAAACTGACTATTTCTGAAAAATGCGTAACATATAAGTGAACTAGCCTTCCACCCGCGACTTCGTCCGCGAGGAATTAGGTTGTCGCGCGGCTTTAGGATGTCGCGTGGTGGTGCCATTTCGTCGTCTCAGCCACATAACACCACGACGATCGGTCCGGCGCTGGCCGCATCTAGCGGCTTTCCACAACCTTCACCAGATCGTCGGTCCACCTTGTCGGGGGCCTACTTGCAGAGCGTCGTGAGGTGCGCGGTCACCATACCTTTTCGCCCAAACGGCCATCGATTCTTCTCGCAATGTGTCCCGCCCACTACGACTTCAGCCGAGCCATTCTTGGTGCGATGTCGGTTACTTTAGTTCTCCTACGGATCTCCTCATTTCCCTCTTCAAGTATAGCCATTTCCATTGCACGCTGGGTGACCTTGAGCTTTCTTATCAGACCCATAGTTGGCGCCACGTTTCACTACCGTAAGTGTGCCATTTATCAGCATTTATCAGTTTAAAAAGTATTTTATGTCCATTTCCACGGTTATAGTTATGTCCATACCGAATTTCACTTAAATTGATTCAGCGGTTTACGCGTGAAAAAAACAGCCAGACGTTCTTAAGTATTTATAATATAAGCGCATGGATAAGTATGAATGGAAATGTAGTAGAAAATGCTCCAAAGCTATTGCGATTAAAGTCGCTAAGTCTATTTTACATTACTTTTCTATACACGCTATACACAAGCTAACTTAATTCTTAAGAACCTTTGGTTAGTATTATTACTTATTTTAAATATATTTAACCAATGTTGTGTATACCTATTATTGGCATGCATGTAAGAATTGTACCCCTAGCTATAATTTATTATAACAATGTTTGTACATATTATGCTGTTGGTGTACCTAAATAAATAAATAAATATACACAATTTTAACCCATTTCTTGAACCATTAAGGGTTGATGTTCACCGCATCGGACTTCAAAATTGATGACATTTTTGCAATCAACATCCCATGAAATCTCAATAACGCCACCCATATCGATTTCAACATCATTTAAGTATCCCTTTTTCCCCTTCTACGGGTTCATTTCTTGTAAGGATTTTTTGTATTTAAGTTCCAACCATAAGCTTAAGACAAAATAAGTAACTATTACAATGAAAATAAAGAACTTTTTTTATACAACTTCATCCCCCCTTTTCACCCCTTCATTCATTTTTAATAGACAACCTAAATACAAAATTTTAAGATCCTATCTTTAAAACTTTCATACAAACTTCATCCCCTATTTTACCCCTTTAGGGGTGGAATTTTTAAAGATCCTTTCTTAGTTGATGCCTTCACTGTATAAGGTATCTATGTGCAAAATTTCAAGTCTCTAGGTTCAGCGGTTTGGGCTGTGCGTTGATATCTCAGTCAGTCAGTCATTCAGGCCTTTGAATTTTATATATATAAATTACAGAAGCATTTTTCTAATTGTTTTTTCATGCATTAAAAAGATTAAGCCCTCAATCCTAATTATAATCCTAAATATTGATAGAACTAAAATGCGAAGGTGTGTTTCTTTGTCCATCCATGACGCTCTAACCAACAATCAATTGATTTTTGGCAGTTTTGAGTTCGTTATAAGGACGAAGAGTAACATAGGCTACTTTTTATCCCGATATTCCCACGGGAACGGGAACCACGCGGGTGAAACCGGGGGTGGAAGCTAGTTTGTGATATATTTTTCTAGAAATAAAGCCTAGTCGACCTAATATTTTTTGCACGTGTATTTAAATATAAAATAATAAAGTGATCTTGGGCTGAGTGAGTCGTACGCACGCTCCTCACGTCTGTCCGATAAATCAGCCTCGTATGAAATATTTAACATCGTAGCTGGTTCTACCAACAATAAAATGCACTATACATGGTGTAAAACACGTACGGTGAGAATAGGTGTCAAAATTGTTGATAAAAGTTTGGGCGTAAATAGTGCTTTGGTTAATGAAATAAGATAATTGGAAATACATTGAAATGTCTATACATACGTACTTACATAATATAAAATTATATATATATCTTGTGATATATATTAAACAAGAAAATATACAAGAAAAAAGCAACTTGTCTCATGTCGCCCTGATGGGATGAGACATGAGACAAGTTGCTTTTTTCTAGAATATTTTCTTGTTTAATATTTATCACATAAAAATAGCATTGTAAAATGCAAAATTAAACGTTATAAATATATATATCTTGTTATTTTTATGTGATAAATATCAAACAAGAAAACATACTAATATCATAAAGAGGAAAGATTCGACTGTTTGTTTGCATTGAATAGGCTCCGAAGCTACTGAACGGGTTTGGATAAAATTTGGTATACAGATATTAGATAGCCTAGTTATGAACCTAGGATACTTTTTATCCCGATTTTCCCACGGGAACGGGAACCACGCGGGTGAAACCGCGAGCGGCCGCTAGTGTTTAATATTTATCGTATTCTTAACTTGTTAAATGTCATTAACATTGAAATAAAGTATCTGTTATCCCATAACTAAGCTTCCTGCAAAAGTTTACACGACATTTCGTCGTAAATTTCCACAAAAAAACAATATCAAAAATAAGTCAACTGATCAACAATTTTTTGATGCATTACGTAACGAGTACATAATTGTTTATTGAATCTTAAGTTTCCTATTAAATTGAATCCAAACAAATATTATTTATGCTAAAGTTGTAGTCTGTTTGTTTCATTTTTATACATAAGTCTGAAGCAAATGACATGAATTTTGATTTGAATATAGCTGACTTTGATTGAAGTAAGTTACCTTATCAACCACTTATCTGTTACGTAACCTTACCATGTCAGTAATTAATGACTTACATTTAAATGTAGTTCTGCGTTGCATCGATCAAGGTGGGAAGGCATGCATGCGAATCACGTCAAACCTATAGACTCAACGCACACTAGGCAGCCCGGATAGGCAGCCAGGCTGCGGCAGCCAAAATATTTGAGCAGTCATTTCCCGATCAAATTTCTCCGTATAAAAAGTCATTTTTGGAAAAAAAGTACGTCTGGCTGCTACAACAACTGCGCGAAACCGAAGAACCGAAGGCAGCCATATACATTCGCTTACACTCACTTTAGCTGCGAGCAGCCAAATGGCTGCCATGTAATTGGGCGCGTTTAGAGGCTGCCGCAGCTAGGAGTTCATGGCTGCCTAATGCGCAGGTTACAGAAGCATTTTTCTAATTGTTTTTTCATGCATTAAAAAGATTAAGCCCTTAATCCTAATTATAATCCTAAATATTGATAGAACTAAAATGCGAATGTGTTTCTTTCAAATTCAAGCGTAGCCGTAGCATGGCTGTCGCAGCCAGGCTGCCAAGTACGCGATAGATCTAACTCAGTCTCGCATATAATATTTTTTTTTTTTTGTATTTATCATTTAAGTTAGCTTTCACCAACTTTTCTTATTTATTTATTTATTTATTGACATCAGCAAGATTAACATCGTATCATGTTAAATATTAGCTTAAACTTAATCAAACTAAATGCAATTTTAATAGATGTTACACATAAGCAATATAATATTTTTTTTTTTTTTATATGAACAAGACAGACAATGACAAAATACAATTGTAATATTAAAATTCAGGGTAAATAGAAAATAGATTTATTATATAAAAAATACTGTAAAAATTAATTAAAGCATTGTCAGAAATTTTAAATCAAAATAATATATTTATTGGAATTAGATTTGTTTGATTAACAACAGTGATCACAATTTTTTTTAAAAAAAAATATAAAAAATAGTAGAAGAAGTGCATCAAATTAACATACTTTTAAAATAATTGAGTGAAACAAGCGAATACATACACAAATTCAAGCGATAATTTTTCATTTTTCTTAAATTAGATAAACCTACATTTTGCGTTATCTGTTGCGTAACGTTACCGTGTTAGTAATTAATAACTTACATTATAACGAAGTTTGCGTTCTGCATCGCTCAAGGCAATGCGCAGGCATGCATGCGAATCACGTCGACGCTATAACTCAGTTGTCTATATAATATTTATCGTTTCTTTTTACAGTAAAATTATCATTTAAGTTACCTATCACCAACATTTCTTATGTGTTGCGTAACGTTACCGTGTCAGTAATTAATACTTTAAACATATTAAACATAGTTTACGATTTGCATCTCTCACGGCAATAATAAAAAATAAATAAAAATAAAAATGTTTATTAATCAGACTACTATAAGGTCCATTAATGTTAGTAACAATGAAAACTTACCAGCTATGTTAGTACTTAATAATACATTTTTAATTTTGAGTAATTTGGCACATGTGCTCGAGTAGCGGACAGTCCCCGCTACCGGCGATGGCCTGCAGGACGTTGTAGCTGCTACCGCGAACCCGCCGTAAAAGTGAGCCTGCTTTTTTGCGTAGTATGGTCAAAAAACTGTCAACCTTTGTGTACGCGAACATGCTGGACGCGCTGCAATATCGCGGCAGCCCCAACAACGCCCTGAAGGCATTGTTGTACTGTACACGCAGGGCGTTGTACGATTTTTGGGTATAGTTAACCCACAGATTGCTCGAGTAAAAAGAGGTACAGTAAGCAATGCGCAAGCATGCATGCGAATCACGTCGACGCTGTAACTCAGTCTCCTATCAAATATTTATCGTTTTTTTTAGTAAAGTTTATAATTTTAGTAACCAATCAACAACTCGTCTTACCCGTTGCGGAAAGTTACCTTGTCAGTAATTAATAAACCTTCATTTAAAAGTAGTTTACGTTCTGCAACGCTCACGGCAATGCAAGGCATACATGCGAATCACGTCGACGCTATAACTCAGTGTCCCATCGGTTTTTCTTTAAATAAAAAAATATAATTTAAGTAACCAATCAAAAATTTGTCATACTGTTTCGGAACGTTACCATTTCAGTAATTAATAACTAACATTTAAGCGTAGTTTACGTTCTGCATCGCTCACAGCGATGGGCAGGCATGCATGCGAATCACGTCGAAGCTATAACTCAGTCTCCCATAAAATATTTAACACTCACTCAATGGAGATTGCTTGGAGAAGTAAAATGTATCGACGAGGGCCTCCGTATGCTTCTTATGAATCTGATATTCCTAGTAATGGTCGGTTCTCATCTGCAATTTCTTTACTCGTAATCATAAGGTAATTTTAACATAAACGTAACGTAAGATTGCAACATATTTTGTGTTGTGATCAGCACGGCATGATAAAAATAACATATGGCCGTATAAAGCTTTTAGTTTATCTGTTAAACTAACGGCCGCCCGCGGTTATAACCGCTTTGTTCCCCATACCGTGGGAATATCAAAAATTGTTTCTTATTGCTCGCCTACATCGTTTTCTTTTTATTCAAGACGGGGAGACTCTTAGTCTTCATCATACCTGATGTTAAATATTGATAAGGCTAGAGATGGAAGCGAGCCTCTCCCGGAATCCTCAATCACTGAGGAACTGGCTATCTTATCTCTAACTGCCGGAACATAAAAATGCTGAAAATATGGTTTGTTATGGCGTCAGACTTAGATAAGATGGTGGTAGCTAGCCAAGCGGACTCACAACAAGTCCTACCACCAACCCAACCGAATACAATATGTACCCCCCCTGGGAATCGAACCCGGGACCCCTGGGTCTGATACCGGTGTTGTTACCACTAGACCACAGAGGCGGTTAAAGTACATGATATCTTGTTTGCAAAATTTCTGCTCAATCGGTTTCGCGATTTGGGCTGTGCGTTGTCTGTCAGTCAGTCACAGTAATGTTTTATTAGTATAATGATGATTTGACAAAGCGGGGCTATTACCTATCGATGCAATAGCAACGCGACAGCAGAAATTGCGCGATAATTGCTTTACGTCACGTATCAACAGCGCGGCCTCTACCGAACAAACGATGAATTACAATATGCATTCATTTAGTTACTGTTATTGCTACCAAATTGTTTTGGGCGCTAGCGTCATAGCAACACTAGGCGCCTTTCATACTTGGTTCTTTGGCATGAATTGACTGAGTGTGATCTGATAATGATCATCCAGGGAGTGAATGGAGGAGATCCTGATTGCAATACATACCCAACTGATCTGATCAACATTACCCTAAAGTTACCTCGATTGTATGAAAATCGGCTAATGTCATTCATTATGTGACCACCACTGGTAAGTAATACCATTTTTAATTTGAAGTTCTGCAGCGATCGCGCGAAATCTGAGCGATAATTGCAATTTTTTATGTGACAGCCCCGCTGATATTAAATTATACACCCATACCATCAGGCCATCATATATTCTTTGCGTGGTTAGCAGAACATCTAAGGTGCAGATTGAGAGTGGAAATGTATAAACATCCCACTCTTAGCTACACCTCACGGAGCCACATTTGGCATTGAATCTGTTGTCCAGAATCTTGAGCATACAGTTATTCCAACTTCCATTTATCTGTTTGCATCAGAATTCATAAGTATTGCTTACCCTATCAGTATATTCACTCATAACTTCTAGGAACTCTGACTTTTTCGACACCCTTTAAACTCCCGCGCGCTTCGAGGTACAAACTACTAGTTAATTGTTCTAGTAGAACCAATGTCGGTCACCACGCACCTTTAAACCGTCTCGTCAGAGAATTCAATAGCTTGTCCAAGACCAAAGATTTGGATCTCTTCACGGTTGGCATTCGCAAGTTTAGAAAGTCACTTATTTAACCCCTATTTAATTTAATTCCTTTTTTAATGTAATGACTAATAATGCAATAAAAATAGCAATAATTAATTTAATAATAATAATAATTAATATAATAAAATAATATAATGTTATAATAGTAATATGGTCACGTCAGGAAAAATATGTTATTTAAAATGGTTATTTAACTGTATAATTAATTTCCGTTGCTTCTTCATAACGAATGTGGTCTTCACCTATAATTATAATAACATTAAGCTTAAGATTTACTTGTAATAACAATTTAGTGCTTGTTGATGTTCATTATGTTGGTGATCAATAAATAAATAAAAAAATGAAAAAAAACCCTTTACGATTTTCTTGCCGGTTCTACTCATTACAAGGTCTCCCGCCGAAGGGTTTGTGAACCGATGGCGTAGCTTCTTTGACGTTTATAAGTGCTTGGAACAGCCTAGACTGAATAAATGATATATAACCACAAACACAGACCACAAATTCAAAAGACTAACATTAATAAAACAGAAACTACTGTACATAATGCATATCCACACAAACAAAGTTATTTTATTACCAACCATAAAATATATTGAAAACTTTTAATTACATAATTAATTTCGCAAACACCAGTAATTAATTTTACGACAACAATATAAATTTAACGCTAAAATCTTATGAATGGGATACAACTTAACGATAAATAACGGATAAGCGTCTTGGGTTATCTTTTAAACTGAGCACAGTGGTGTTGTTAAGAAGAACCGTAAATTAAATTTATTTGCTTGATACTTACAAAATTAGCTACTGCCGGCCACTAGGGAAGGTAATAAAAATATAGGTAGAGATAAGATTCTTGATGAAAGTCTTTCAAAGAAAATGTTAAATAAACAAGTGCACTTTAGATAAAAAATATTTTCATAGACTTTTGATTTAAAAAAAGGTAGGTACGGGCTATAATATTATAAAATGTAGTAGTAGGATCAAATGAAGTCAAGATAAAAAAGTTTAATCAAACTATTTTCTTTTTACTTGAACTTAATTGTCTAATTATAACTTTTTAATTTTGCATTTTACAATGCTATTTTCCCGTCAGGGCGACATGAGACTAGTTGCTTTTTTCTGGTATATTTTCTTGTTTAATTGTCTAATTTCAAAATCTCAATTCCTTTCAAAGTTATTTCGATTGTGATAGTGATTTATGGAATTGTGTAATATATAGCCGCAACCCCTTTCAGTACGAATGATGTTTTAAATGTCACTTCATTTGACACTCATCCATACGTTTAAGAAAGATGTTTTCGTGTGTCACTTTGCTTAGACAGTTCAATTTCGTTCATACAATCCCTTTCAAATGTCGAATAGTGACGGCTTGAAGTATGTAAATATCTTTCAAATGGCGATATGAAAAGGATTTATGTTTTTTTTTTATTTTTGCATTTTCACATTTTTTGCATCGATGACCTTTGGAAATCCGGTCCAATGCTCTAACCGCTGAGCTACCGAGACTTGCAAACCACCGTCGACCAGATTGGACCGGATTTTCAAAGGTCACTGGTTCGCTTCCCATCTGAGAATTCACTTGTAACCAAGTTAATTTTTTCCAATATTTTTCTATTTAAAATTTATCATAAGTATAAAAATAGCATTGAAAAATGCAAAAATTAAAAAATCTTAAATTATTGGCTGTTGCATCTTAATCGATCATTAAACACCTGAAAAGATGTTTCTTCCGAATGCAAGGATATTCCTAGCATTGATGTGGCAACTCTGGCCTACAGCGTATTAAAAATATAAAAGTATTGGAGAATTTCGACGGTGGTTCGCAAGTCTCGGTAGCTCAGCGGTTAGAGCTTTGTACCGGATTTCCAAAGGTCATGGGTTCGACTCCCATCTGAGAACTCACTTGTGGCCGAGTTAAATTTTCCAATATTTTTCTATTTAAAATTTATCATAAGTATGAAAGAGATTGCAATAAATTTTAAAATTAGATAATTAGCCCCTATTTAGGGATAATTATGGGTGCCTGCAAAAAATATTTATGTTGAAGCAAGACCCGTATTTTTATAATAAACAACGGTGACATGCTTAGCCTTCATCATACATGATAATGAGGATGAAAGATTAATTTAATAGAAATTTAATAGAATTTATTAATTTTGAACTGATATTAATTTTATGATTTATTAGATTTTAGACTCACTTTCAATTAATTTATTCAAGGCATGATAACATATTTTAATTATATTATATTAATCGCTCAAATTTTTTTGTATTAAAAATTATTTTATTATTTATGATTATTTGCTGCATCTTTTTTATTTTATTTGAAATGCAAAATTTAAATGTTAGAATCTTTTTTTAAATTAATAACAGGGCGTCCGATTTTGTTAATGCGTCTCTCGCGTTTTTCTACGGGTGAAAGCTGAAAACCAGTGTTTTGTTCCTTCGGGGCAAAAATATACGCTGAGCTTTTGCCTCTTTGCATCGCTATGACACACATGCACAGATATAGGTACTTATGAAATTAAACAATAGTTTGATTTCATGGGTAGGTCTCTATACGAACGTATGTGCCCGCTTATTTTTGTTAGTCCGTAAGTAGTTTGTTGATTTTTCTTTTCTTTTATTTTGTTTATCTGCATGTATGTTTGTGATGCGATTAAATGATAAAAAAAAAATTAAGAAAAAAAAAAGAGGAAACGTGCCACTCCTGGAATCCTCAACCACTGAGGAACTGACCATTTTTAACCGACTTAAAAAAAGCAGGAGAAATGCAAGAAAAATTTAATAGAAGGTCCGCAAAGTAAATGCCTTGGCTCCAAAAGGTTTATTTTTAGGTTTTTGAAGTCGGTTTAATTTTTTTTTATAAAAAGTCTTCATCTCTAACAGCCGGTACACAACAATGCTGGAAACATTGTTGTTATGGCGTTAGACTCAGATAAGATGGTGGAAGGTAGCCAGGTGGACTTACAACAAGTCCTACCATTAACCAAACCGAATACAATATGTACACCCACTGGGAATCGAACCCCAGGACCTCTAGGTCTGATACTGGTGGTGTTACCACTAGACCACATTGCTAATGTGGACTAGTCTACAAGCAATTTTCTTTAATAAATAAAATAAATAAATAATATCATACAAACATACATACCTATATACTTTGTTTTTTGTAAATACATACATTATATACATATTAAACACCCAGACCAAGACAAATAGATCTATTGCACACAAATAATTGTCTTGTCCGGAGATCGAACCCGGGACCTATGGCGCAGAAGGCGGGCTTAGTACCGCTGCGCCAAACAGGGGGCTAATTGTATAATTTTTATAATTTATCGCAATTCCTTTCAATTCGTCATTTGAAAGATATTTACATATTTCAGGCTGTCACTATTTGACATTTGAAAGGGATTGTGATCGGGACCCGTTTTGAAAGGTATTGAATGAACAAAATTGAACTGTCTAAGCAAAGTGACAGACAAAAATATCTTTCAAATATATGGAGAAGTGTCATTTAAAAGATCATTCGTTCTGAAAGGGGTTGCGACTATATGTTACTCAATTCCATAAATCACTATCACAGTGATACCTTTGACAGGGGATTGTGATAGATTTTGAATTTAGACAATTAGGGGGCTGGTCGTCCTTGTTGTGCTAATAGCACTACCCCCTCTCATCCCGTGGGGGTCGTAAAAGGCGACTAAGGGACTCCGCCTTCAGGAGACGGGCAGCAGCGTCTCCTACAAACTTGGGGGCCTACCGCCATCTCTTAACGCAATATTGTTTAATGTCAATTTGTATCGGCGCAATGTTGTTATATGTCATATCGTACCGCGAACCTTTTAAAACAAGCTTGTCTTTTGACGGAAGTTTTGTGGCGTCATCGCTCAATCATTCACTCAAACAAGAGTTTTATCAATCAAACCTACTACGACGTCTTGTGTCAAATGAAGTCAAGTTTGCTATTTAAACAGTATTGAAACAAAAGGAAAACAAAACGTTCTTACGACATGACGGTTTCTCAAAGACGGCGGTAGGCCTTTTGGCCATACTGCGATCGCCAACCCGCCTGCCAAGCGTGGCGATCATAGAAAACCCCCCCTTTTTGGGGGAGGCCTATACCCAGACTGGGTGATAAGTGGCTGAGACGACGACGACGTCCTTACTTTCCTTTCTCTTTTCTAAGCAAAGCATTTTAAACATTTTATCTCAAACGTCCCGCCTTAAACAAAGGCTTTATTATCGGGATTGTAAAAACATAATGTAAACAAAGATATCGCTAAGACCAAGTTGCATTATGCATCCGAAGCGAAGCGCAAGCAAGCTTCATTTGTTTCAACTGGCCGTATTTCACACAGATAACTGGTTCGATGCCCGGTAGAGTATATTGGACAAATAACTAGGTCAGCTTTTTACACGGCAACGAGGAAAAAATATTTCCATAAATTTTAAAACCGTTGTAAAATGGAAAATTGCTGTGACAAATATTAAATCTGATATTTTTTTAAACATTATTTTTTCTTGTGTATATTGGAGAATCACTATTCGCTAAGATAGGTACATATTTGTTGTCTACATCAATATTTACTTAATGATATTTCTGTTACTAAATTATATTACCTATTTATTATGGTGTAATAGTCTACTAAAGATAATTTATTTTGTTCGAGAAAATGACATTAATTCCATGACTCAAGTTGATTTTAATCATTAAATATATAACATATACAATATAACAATAACATTTTTAAGTTTTCCCCAAAATCTAATTAGAGCTTATTTTTTAAAGGCTGCTTAAAATTTATAATACTTCTATCTTGCAAAAAAACGAATAAATCGAAAAAAAAAACATTACAACCTTATCTTAACTAAAATTATAAATGCGAAAGTCCTTCCTTCACGCCCTAACTAAGCAACCAATCGACTTGATTTTTGGCATAAAGTTAGTTGAAAGGACAGAGAGTGTAGGGTTTCATTTTGTGGAAATTTAATTTCTTGCACTGGCAACACCTACGGCGGCCATTTTGGCGCGCGCTGCGTAGCGGGCGAGCCATGCGGTCATGGGCATTCTCTTGCTGGCAATCGTCGAGGCCGGTCGTTAAGTACTTACTATAAGTTTGAGTATGTAAGTCTAAGTCTTGAAATAATAAGTCTTTTTGCAAAGAGTTTTAATAAGTTTTGTGGATAATATAAGTTTGGATCATTAATAAAATAAGTTTTGAAGTTCAACATCGTTTCGTTTCAACATCAACATCGTGTTCAGCATCGTGAGTTTCTGAGATATCCTATAAGAGTAACATAGGCTTATTTTTACCCCGATATTCCCACGGGAACGGCCACCAAGCGATTTGCTAGTAAAATATAAAACGGCAACAAGCAATGTGTAAACAAGATGAAACCGACCCAATATACTTACGAACGCTATTTCTTCAACTCATCTACATGAATATGTTGCAAATAAAGGATATCTTGAAACAAGCTGCAATCGAATGGAATTTTAGAACCCCTTTTTAGAATAACATTCGAAAAACTTGTCTATATAAATCCGACCAAGATAACTTGCGTGTAAAATAATCCACCGCATTTTCCATTCATTGTGCTTTAGATAAAACACGAACGATTTTATTTTTCCAATGCAGAAATGCTGTTTTCAACACCATTTACGTAGCAGAACGAAATTCAACTTTAAGGGAACAACTTATGGTTAAAATCGCAATGCGAGGATTTACAAGATAATATTTTGATTTTGAAAAAGGGTTTATATAACCTGTTACGTTTATGGTAGAAAAAATGATTTCTTGTAGATACCAGATAAATTACAATGCTTTATCTGCCACTTTTCGTTTTTTAGGGTTCCGTAGCCTAATGGCAAAAAACGGAACCCTTATCGATTCGTCATGTCTGTCTGTCCGATGTATGTCACAGCCACTTTATTCCAAAACTATCAAGATTTCACAGTTGAAACTTGGTAGGTAGATGTATTCTGTAAACCGCTTTATGGTTTTTACACAATATATATATATATATATATATATATATATATATATATATATATATATATATATATATATATATTAAGGGGGGCTCCCCATACATGGAACTGAAACTGAAAATATTTTTTTTATCCAATCTATTCGTGTGGGGTATCTATAGATAGGACTTTAAAAATTACATTAAGGTGCCTAAAACAGTTTTTTTCTGAAAGTCAACCGTTTGAAAGATATACACTTCCAAAGAGGTAAAATGGGTGTCGTCCCCCCCCCTCTAACTTTTAAAATAAGTAAGTAGAAAATCTACAAAAATATATGCTGTAGACCTGTATAAAAACTTTCAACGAAAATTGGTTTGAACGAAATATATTTTGCAGTTTCAGAGCCATAGCACATTTTTAAATATAACTTCGTCATTAATACAAGCACTATGAAAAACAAAGTTATTTTTGCAGACGAAAAATTTTAGTGGTAATTTGGGTAGGTATATTTAATATAATAATTATAATAATAGAAAATTTATTGCACACGATACAAAAACAAACACATATAGAGAAAATTACAAAAAAGAGGAACACACAAAAGGCTGCCTTATTGCTACATAGCAATCTCCTCCTGGCAACCTTGGGTGAGAGACAGAACCCTTCATGTGCGAGTTCGACTCGCACTTGGCCGATTTTTTTTACATCCGTACATTGATATTCTAAGACCAATTTCAGTTTTTTTCTATTGGCCCAATTACTTTTCACCAAATCCCTCAAAGGTATAAAAATTGCACTTAACTGCCACAGCTGTTTTCATAAAAGATGGCGATCCAAATTGCTACCTTGATATAAATTAAGAATTCTCAAACGACGCCATTACGGGCAAGTCAAATTATTGTAACTTATACTGATTTCCAATCAGTTTCCAATGAGGATTCCAAAGATGGACGGCAACCATTTTTCAGTTCTGATTACAGTAGAAATAGCACCTGAGTGCGTTTTGAAAAATATGGATCTTGTAATGAAAAGCTTAGCTGGTTTTACGGTTGTCGCAGAATGATTGATGCAGACTCCTGTAACGAGTTTTCAGAGACATTTAAAGGTACGCATAAATAAGGCAAGAGTGATTTAGTGCCTTAAGAGTTCCGGAGCAACACTTATTACCTGAAAGAAGTTTGAAATCTCTGATTAAATATTGAATTGAAAACGTTGGCTGATGGAGTGAGTAGAGAACTCATGAAAAATAGCACTTGCGCGTTTTAAGTCAACAATTTTTTATTGTACAGTCACGTGCAATGACATAGAAACACTAAACAACCTTGTCACATTACAATTTTGAATGACATTTGTGGACAGAGGGAGCTTTGTTTCTGAGAGGTTGTAAAGTGTATATGTCGCCGTTTTTTGCAAGAATCGATTGTTTGTAAATAATCGAGGATATTTATAAACTGCCGAATTATTGTAAGCAGGTCGTACTATTTGCAATAAAACAGAAAAAAGACGTTTATTTATAATACATAATTAATTTATTTATTTGAATAAAAAATGGTACATATCAGTTGTTACATTAAAGTTTTCCTACATATTTTGTCGAATAATTCGACGTGCAAATATTTCATTACTTAAGTAGTGATTCAGTACTTACAGGAGCAAATTTAATACATTTTTCTTAAATAATTAACATTAAAGCAAATTCAATCTAAAATTATATTAAACTATTTTTTTACCTAGACTTATAGTCTAGGTAAAAAAATAGTTTAATAAAATTATCAAGTTAAAATCAATACTTACAATTGCAAATGTCAATTTAGTTGAAATAAAAATGTCAAAGTTACGTTAAATATTTCAAAGTATAGTAAGAATGTAATCATTATCCAGCGGTCAGTTTATAAACAAATGAGCGCTTAATTGTAAACGAACCAGTATCAAATGCACCAATGGCGTTGTACGATTACCGTAGTTATCGTATACGTGATATTGTGCGCGGTCATCTGATTGGTCTATGGATTGGTAGCACGGGTGTTAAATAGATGTTTATAAAAAAATGCAGAGCTATTTACCACTATATTATTCGCGCGCAGGCTCCGTTTCACTAATTTTCAATAAATGTTTACTTTGTATGTTAAACAAACCGATACAACTGGTATTTAACACTAAAACACTCGAGCACACGTTGTTACGTATTTTATCCATCGACGTAAAGCATTATTTTCGTCACACACATACGTACAGTATATCAAAGAGAATTATTATTTGTAAATAATCGAAAAATGATCCGTTTTATTGCAAATTCAATTATCCGTGCACAATCATTCGTTGATTTACAAATACCCTCGATTATTTACAAACAATCGGTTCTTGCAAAAAGAAGGTGACATATACGTGACTGCACTTTATAATAATTTCATAACATCAAAATATAATTGTAAAAAGTTTTATAAAATTATAACAAAAGTCTTGAGCGGATGGTAAAACATTTTATTTTATATTTTTACCAATTTTGAGGAGTCTAGAATGCTGAATTGTCTGTTTGAATATATTTTTTAATACTAGATAACTTAGTAAATGCCAGATTTGTTTATAATAAACTCAACATAAACAAATAATTGATATTTTCAGCCAGTATTTTCCCAAATTACACTACAATTGTTAGTACAGTGTTGAAAAGCAATACTTTTACCTGTTTCAAAAGTACCACTTAATGTTCTCTTTCGGCTAACAAACTGTCACATTAAAAGAAGGAGGCAATAAAATGCACCGAATGCAGTAGATGTGTACCAATGGAAACGGAGCAACCAAATTAATGGTGTACAAAAAATTACCCACTAGCAAATTGAAAAATAAACTTTTTGCGCCAAAGTTTAAGTAAGTAAATACTACTATAACCAGCAAGCAGGGGCATTGAAGTGCCTATATTTTTATTTTGTATGGACGGAGAAGATGGCCCCATAGTGTTGACTTCACTCATTAGGTGGCGCTTAATAAGCGCCACCTAATGAGTGAAGTCATCTTTATTGTAATTATTTACAGATTTTTTTTAGCATGATGACTGGAGATTGCAATATCTTAGGTCTAGGCAGTATATTGTCCTAACCTTAGCCTGTTGCTTTATGGAATAAATAAAAAAAAATACCTGATGACATTTTCCGACTTCTGTTTTCTTTATTTCACAAATTTAATGTGCTTTTCATTTGGGCTTTTCACCTACGAGTCGGATTGTTATGAAGACGAGAAACGTCATGAACTGTAGTGCAAGTGTTTATTTAAGTAATTTCGTTTTTATTTATTTATTTATTTGTTTATTTATTAGTACAGCCACATGGCAAACATTAAAACTTTGTACTATTACAAAATATTTTCTGATGCATGCCACAATAACGGGTTACATGACATTCATTAATCAGCACTTTAAAAAAGAAGCTAAATAATAATAATTTAAGCTAAAACTGGAATTGATGATACAGCATTAAATTCAAATAAATTAACTACATTTTAGACAAACAAAAGCATACTTATGTATGCTCAATGTGTTTGTACCTGTAAATATATTGAAGTTACTGGGATTCTTTTATTTTTTTTATTTTATTTTTTTATGATTTTGTAATTTTTGCATTTTTCAATGCTATTTTTATACTTATGGTAAATTTTTAATTGAAAAACATTGGAAAAAATTAACTCAGTCACAAGTGAATTCTCAGACGGGAATCGAACCCGCGACCTTTGGAAATCCGGTCCAATGCTCTAACCGCTGAGCTACCGAGACTTAAAAATTAACTCGGCCACAAGTGAATTCTCAGACGGGAATCGAACCCGCGACCTTTGGAAATCCGATCCAAGTCTCGGTAGCTCCAATATTTTTCTATTTAAAATTTACCATAAGTTCTTTTATATATTTTTCCAAAAAACTAAATTGGATTTTTCACTATAACCTACGGATCATAACGTCGATAACTAAGTAGTTATGGAAGAGCGGAGTCATCTGACACAGGCATTTTTGCTTAAAAGGTTACTCAGGTAACCACTATACGTAAAATTTAAACAAAATGATAAATATTAAATAGGTGACGGGATCCAGTCAGGGCGACATGAGACTAGTTGCTTTCAAGTATATTTTCTTCTTTAATATTTATCACACAAAAATAGAATTGTTAAATGCAAAATTCAAAATTTATAATTTAAACAAAATGTTATTGAAATTGAAATTATTGAAATTAAAATAAATTTATTCCATAAAAAATATGGTGTACGATGCTGTCTTGCTTACCGCGCTGATATGTGAGCGAGACAGTGACATCGATAAAACCCTGCTACCGTGGTCTAGTGGTAACACCGTGTGTTACGTTGGTGGTAACACTGCCGGTCCCGGACTTGATTGATGATCACCATTGGGGTGCATGTATTCGCTAGTGGTAACACCGCCGGTCCCAGACTCGATTGATGATCACCATTGGGGTGCATGTATTCGCTAGTGGTAACACCGCCGGTCCCAGACTCGATTGATGATCACCATTGGGGTGCATGTATTCGCTAGTGGTAACACCGCCGGTCCCAGACTCGATTGATGATCACCATTGGGGTGCATGTATTCGCTAGTGGTAACACCGCCGGTCCCGGACTCGATTGATGATCACCATTGGGGCGCATGTATTCGCTAGTGGTAACACCGTCGGTCCCGGACTCGATTGATGATCACCATTGGGGCGCATGTATTCGCTAGTGGTAACACCGCCGGTCCCGGACTCGATTGATGATCACCATTGGGGTGCATGTATTCGCTAGTGGTAACACCGCCGGTTCCGGACTCGATTGATGATCACCATTGGGGTGCATGTATTCGCTAGTGGTAACACCGCCGGTCCCGGACTCGATTGATGATCACCATTGGGGTGCATGTATTCGCTAGTGGTAACACCGACGGTCCCGGACTCGATTGATGATCACCATTGGGGTGCATGTATTCGCTAGTGGTAACACCGCCGGTCCTGGACTCGATTGATGATCACCATTGGGGTGCATGTATTCGCTAGTGGTAACACCGACGGTCCCGGACTCGATTGATGATCACCATTGGGGTGCATGTATTCGCTAGTGGTAACACCGACGGTCCCGGACTCGATTGATGATCACCATTGGGGTGCATGTATTCGCTAGTGGTAACACCGCCGGTCCTGGACTCGATTGATGATCACCATTGGGGTGCATGTATTCGCTAGTGGTAACACCGCCGCTCCCGGACTCGATTGATGATCACCATTGGGGTGCATGTATTCGCTAGTGGTAACACCGACGGTCCCGGACTCGATTGATGATCACCATTGGGGTGCATGTATTCGCTAGTGGTAACACCGCCGGTCCCGGACTCGATTGATGATCACCATTGGGGTGCATGTATTCGCTAGTGGTAACACCGACGGTCCCGGACTCGATTGATGATCACCATTGGGGTGCATGTATTCGCTAGTGGTAACACCGCCGCTCCCGGACTCGATTGATGATCACCATTGGGGTGCATGTATTCGCTAGTGGTAACACCGACGGTCCCGGACTCGATTGATGATCACCATTGGGGTGCATGTATTCGCTAGTTGTAACACCGACGGTCCCGGACTCGATTGATGATCACCATTGGGGTGCATGTATTCGCTAGTGGTAACACCGCCGGTCCCGGACTCGATTGATGATCACCATTGGGATGCATGTATTCGGTTGGTTGGTGGAAGAACTTTGGAAATCTGGTCCAATGTTTCGGAGCATTGGACCGGATTTCCAAAGGTCGCGGGTTCGATTCCCGTCTGAGAATTCACTTGTGGCCGAGTAAATTTTTTCCAATATTTTTCTATTTATAATTTACCATAAGTATAAAAATAGCATTGAAAAATGCAAAAATTACAAAATCATAAACTTGTTCTAAGTCCGTCTGGATAGCTACCACTATCTTATCAAGTCTGTTGCCATAATAACAACGTTTTTAGCATTGTTGCGTTGTTCAGGCATTTGAGGAATAAAAAGCTAGTTCGCCAGGGAAAGATTCCGGGAGCAGAGCGATTTCACCTTTTTGCTTATCATTATCTACTCAACATTAAGTAAATATGACCGTCTCAACATAATAAAACTGAGTAGAAACAAAAATAAAACATCCAAATGCGGTATCAAATTAAAAAATATGATATTCCATATTTTATCTTGTTCAGCGGCAAATTATACAGAATACCCTCGTTCATTAGTCACCATGGCTGTGCCCTGGCTTATGTAAATTATATTGTCATCTTCAAGAATAGGCCTTAACCCGTGACGACTAAATACCCCGAATTTGAAACAGATGACACTCTAAACCTTTTATTTCGACAAAAAATTCAATGTTTTTACTTAAATAAGTATGGATATTAGGACGATATATGGAAAAAGTACGTATTTTTTATTATAAAACTATGGGCCGTTTAAGAGATGTTACAAATCAGTTAAATTTATCTAGATTTGCTAAGTTTCAGAAACACAATTTTATGATTTTGCCTCGACACTTTTTCTTTTCGAAACGACCTCTATAAAAATACAAAAATTCAAGATTATTCTAAAATGGGGTTACAATTGGCAATTGGTTTAATTAGGGACAGCATCGTGTCGTTTCATTTCTATTTATTCGCTACAGTTATTTACTACGAAGCAATTTCGTGGTTTTTGCGCCTAATCTCCATCACCCCCATTTTTTATCGGACAACCAGACGTACAAATTGGTGCCACAATTATATGGTTGATATGCCTAAAAGTCGCACTAAGCGTTTTGACTCGACATTTATCATCCGTATCACCAAAGAGGGGAACACCTTGCCTGAGTCTGTTTCCTGGCATTTCCTTCTAGGCAAGCTCGTCACTAGATTGCATCTTCGCTTTCTATCAGGCAAGATAGCGGTCAAGAGCTTTACTTAGCTAATAGTAATAAAAAATAATTTGCAAAATCAGTCTCGCTCCCACGGACGTCGTTTTCTCATTGCTATTTCGCTTCAGTCGTATAGAGTGCCTTAAGATTTAACGCTGGACTAGGAGTGGAACAAAACATACAATGTGCCTGCTGAAAGCTTCCCAGCGCAGATAGCAAAAGCCTTTAACGGACATGTTCGAAAACTATTAAGTACTAACTTCGTACCGCCTCAGAATTATTAAATGCTGTCTATATTCGTATCTCTTATACCTTAGAAGAGTTTCTAGGTGTAGGTACCAGATCTTGAATTTTTGTTATCATCATCATATCGGCCGCACGATGCCTACTAAACTCCACAACGAACGGTTCTGCGCTGCTCACATTCAGCAGCTACCCGCAACCTTCACAGATCGTCGGTCCACCTTGACGGGGCCTACCCACAGAGCGCGCCGGTGCGCTTTCGCCAATCTGGAACCATTCCGCCCCAAACCGCCATCGATTCTTATACCTAAACAGAAAGTGCTCATTCGCTGAAGAACTTTACCCAAGGCGCTATATTCGTATCTCTTATACATTAGCTGGGCTGTTGGGTTCTACATCAGGTGTGCCAGACCTTCGATTTTTATACGACAATAGAAAATACTTATCACGCTAAACAACTTATCCCAAGGTGCTATATTCGTATTTTTTATAGTTTAGCTTGGCTGCTAGGGTTTCAAATCAGGTGTACTAGACCTTTGATATTTGTACGTCAATAGAAAATACTCATTACGCTCAACAACTTTTCCTAAGAAGCTATTTTGATATCTCTCGTCGTTTAGCTGGACTGCTATGGCTCCATATCAGGTATTTCGATCTTCAAGTTATGGCGTCAGTCTTAGATAAGATGGTGGTAGCTAGCCAGGCGGACTAAAATTAAGTCCTACCACCAACCAAACCGAATACAATTTGTACCCCGCTGGGAATCGAACCCTGGGTCTGATACCGGTGGTTGTACCACTAGACCACAGAGGCGGTTAAAATGGTAATACAGGAATGATCGAAACATATCTTTTTATCAAATTTCCTTGTGATTTGATTGAATAAAATTGATCGAACTACGAAGAATCGAGAATCCTCGTTGTCCGATTGATCGAACTATGTAGAGTTTCTGCTCCCCGTGGTTCGATCAATAGAACAACGCGATTGAATTTCGTGGCTGGAAGGACTTAGGTGGCCGGCGACTCGTCAGCTCCCTATTATAACGTAATACCAAAATGATTTACAATTAGATCATTATTGTTGTATTTGTGATCTTATTCAGATCAAGGCAGAATTTATCTAGATAGCCATTAAAAAATAATCCAAAATACTTACCCAATAAAAATCTAATGTAATTGCAGTTTTGTATGAAATAGGTAATTGGCATTTTTTTTTTATTGGGTAGGTAATTTGGATTATTTTTTAATAGGGATAAATACTGTTTTAATCCGAATAACACTAGAAGACAGTCTATCATGGTCATATTTTAAATTATTTTGGTGTTACGTTTATACGGGAAACAGCCGTGTGGCAGGATTCTTAATTAGTTTAAGTGAACAGAACTTGTGATATGTCACTTATTATTTGCGTCACTTTTTCATCATCATTTGCGTTCTCATTGCGTTCAATTTAAAGTCAACACTTTCATTCCCAAGATGTTAAAACATTTAAAATTTTATTGGGTCTGACTCCGCGCGGAGTTTTCGGCATTGAATGGGTTAAAAATATTACTGCAAGCGACGTCGGCAAAACCGAAAAAATCTTTAAAAAAACCTTCAAACACACGGAATATTAGGTCTAAACTCGTGTAATAAACTGTGCGCTAGTGAATCGTAAAAGTTGTTTTACTACTGCATTTTTTTTACCATTTTTATATCTTACTTTACTAAACTTAATAATTGGTCCGCCGGCCAACCCAAAAAGGCATCTCCGGGATCCATTCAAATATCAACCAGTTCATTAATATTCGGTATCAAATCTCGCTTATTGTCCCTAATTCCTGAATATTATATTCCACCGGTGTTTGTTTCACAAATATATTCGGGCAACGACTGAGAATTAAAACGATTAACGCTTCATAGCGGACCATAAAGAGGGTACCGTCATGTATTTGCATCTCATAAGACATCATGAATATAGAATGAGGCCAGAATTAGGGACACCTAGTTATAACCGTTGCGAAAAGGCAAGTAATTAATCTGGGGATAACAATGGGATTTTTATTAATCGTGTAATAGTAATAAATATTAAGTAGGTAGCCTTTGCTATCCTACTAATATTATATATGCAAAACTTTGTGAGGATGTTTGCATGTTTGTTACTCTTTCACGGAAAAAGTACTGAATGGATTTGGGTGTTTGGTACACAGTAAAGTTTGGTAAACCGCGGGCTGCCGCTAGTATTAAATGTAGCCCAATAGCAAAAGATAGGTATTTGTATTTTGAGTACTTAGACAATGTACGACAAGGTCTACAAGACCTAAATAGTTTTGTCAATATCATCATCATCATCAGCCTGTGGACGTCCACTGCTGGACATAGGCCTCTCCTAGCTCACGCCTATTGTGGCGTTCATAGGAGGTTATAAGCCTACTGCTACCACGCTGGCCAGACGGGTTGGTAGAGGGTTTGTTTCAAGTTTTCCTTCCCTCGCACAGGTGTTCAATACGTCGAGCCTCTTAGCTGACTCTTACGACATCCCAGACATATTTGTCAATATAGTTACATTTAATGCCTCAGAATCACTGAAACCAATACAAATAAATTTGCATCCAGTGGAAATCAAAGATACAAAGCCAAAGGCAGCGTCATACCCAAAGACGTCTTCATTCAAAGTCAAAGTCAAAGTCAAAGATTTTTATTCAAATAGACTTATAGATAAGTGCTTTCAAATCGTCCAATTTTTTTTTTCCTACCAGCCATCATTAATATCATCATGTCAGTAAGTAAGGATACGATGTAGAAAAAAAAGGCTTTATTATTGTTACACCACAAGACCTAAACTTATACGATTAGAAAAATTGTATACAAGATAAAGAACAATTGTCCCTCAAGGTAGTAAATTAAAGACGACTAGACAACATGTCCAAGTAGCTCAATTGCGGATTTAGGGCTCGTATTACAGAACGTGAACTCAAGCAGTGATCTATACTTGAGTACAGTTAGCAAGGGACGCGCTTATAGTCCTGTAATACAGAACGTGACTCAAGCAGTGATCTATACTTGAGTACAGTTAGCAAGGGACGCGCTTATAGTCCTGTAATACAGAACGTGACTCAAGCAGTGATCTATACTTGAGTACAGTTAGCAAGGGACGCGCGTATAGTCCCGTAATACAGAACGTGACTCAAGCAGTGATCTATACTTGAGTACAGTTAGCAAGGGACGCGCGTATAGTCCCGTAATACAGAACGTGACTCAAGCAGTGATCTATACTTGAGTACAGTTAGCAAGGGACGCGCTTATAGTCCCGTAATACAGAACGTGACTCAAGCAGTGATCTATACTTGAGTACAGTTAGCAAGGGACGCGCTTATAGTCCTGTAATACAGAACGTGACTCAAGCAGTGATCTATACTTGAGTACAGTTAGCAAGGGACGCGCGTATAGTCCCGTAATACAGAACGTGACTCAAGCAGTGATCTATACTTGAGTACAGTTAGCAAGGGACGCGTTTATAGTCCCGTAATACAGAACGTGACTCAAGCAGTGATCTATACTTGAGTACAGTTAGCAAGGGACGCGCTTATAGTCCCGTAATACAGAACGTGACTCAAGCAGTGATCTATACATATATATATTAGGGATCCATCAGCTAACATATATTCGGCAGTGATAAAACATAAAATCTCGGATCACTACTTCGTAGCTGCAGCGGTGGAATGGACACGCGTCACGCGATGCAGACGTAGCCAGCATCGCGAACCAAACAGTGGCTCGAGTCGTGTGCACACTCGTCGGGCGCATGCGCGGCCCCGGCCCGCGACCCCGGCCCAATCTTCCCCTGCGACACTCGCGCCAGTGCCTGCGCCTGCCACTCGGCGCATTCTTGATAATCGTATGATTAGAGAGAAATTATTATTAACCAACTTTGATGAGTTGTTGACTTATGAGTGTCCTAACGAATTGTATCCCGTAATACAGAACGTGACTCAAGCAGTGATCTATACTTGAGTACAGTTAGCAAGGGACGCGCTTATAGTCCCGTAATACAGAACGTGACTCAAGCAGTGATCTATACTTGAGTACAGTTAGCAAGGGACGCGCTTATAGTCCTGTAATACAGAACGTGACTCAAGCAGTGATCTATACTTGAGTACAGTTAGCAAGGGACGCGCTTATAGTCCCGTAATACAGAACGTGACTCAAGCAGTGATCTATACTTGAGTACAGTTAGCAAGGGACGCGCTTATAGTCCTGTAATACAGAACGTGACTCAAGCAGTGATCTATACTTGAGTACAGTTAGCAAGGGACGCGCGTATAGTCCCGTAATACAGAACGTGACTCAAGCAGTGATCTATACTTGAGTACAGTTAGCAAGGGACGCGTTTATAGTCCCGTAATACAGATCGTGACTCAAGCAGTGATCTATACTTGAGTACAGTTAGCAAGGGACGCGCTTATAGTCCCGTAATACAGAACGTGACTCAAGCAGTGATCTATACTTGAGTACAGTTAGCAAGGGACGTGTTTATAGTCCCGTAATACAGAACGTGGCTCAAGCAGTGATCTATACTTGAGTACAGTTAGCAAGGGACGCGTTTATAGTCCCGTAATACAGAACATGACTCAAGCAGTGATCTATACTTGAGTACAGTTAGCAAGGGACGCGCGTATAGTCCCGTAATACAGAACGTGACTCAAGCAGTGATTTATACTTGAGTACAGTTAGCAAGGGACGCGCTTATAGTCCCGTAATACAGAACGTGACTCAAGCAGTGATCTATACTTGAGTACAGTTAGCAAGGGACGCGCTTATAGTCCCGTAATACAGAACGTGACTCAAGCAGTGATCTATACATATATATATTAGGGATCCATCAGCTAACATATATTCGGCAGTGATAAAACATAAAATCTCGGATCACTACTTCGTAGCTGCAGCGGTGGAATGGACACGCGTCACGCGATGCAGACGTAGCCAGCATCGCGAACCAAACAGTGGCTCGAGTCGTGTGCACACTCGTCGGGCGCATGCGCGGCCCCGGCCCGCGACCCCGGCCCAATCTTCCCCTGCGACACCCGCGCCAGTGCCTGCGCCTGCCACTCGGCGCATTCTTGATAATCGTATGATTAGAGAGAAATTATTATTAACCAACTTTGATGAGTTGTTGACTTATGAGTGTCCTAACGAATTGTATAAGGCTTTCTGCCAAATATTTACGAACATTTATGATGAGTGCTTTAAAGACGTAGCTATAAATTGTAGTAATAGAAATAATAAGAGCTGGATTACAGATAACTTAAAGGCAATGATAAGAAAAAGAGATAGTTTATTCGATATATGGAGTAAAGATCCTAAAAATATGATAAAAAGACTGACTTATACCAAGTATAGAAATAAATGTTATAAAGCTATTTTTAAGAGTAATTGCGAATACGAAAAACAAAGTATTATAGAGTGTAATAATAATATTAAAAAAATCTGGGATAAAGTTAATATAATGTTAGGTAAGGATAAAAAGTCATCAGATTCTGTAATTTTAAATAATATAAAATGTCAAAATAGTCATAAAGACATATGTAATAAATTTGCTTCAACATTTTCTAGTGAAATTAATCTCATAAAACATAAATGTAAAGAAAAATTACTAGATAGAAATAAATACGCTAAGGAGTCGGAGATGAGCATCCGGTGGCAGCCAGTGAGTAGTAAAGATGTTTATCGTATTATTACTAAAATGTGTGCAAAAAAATCCCCTGGATGCGATCGGATACGCATGTCGGACTTAAAAATAATAGCAGATAAGATAAGCCCTATACTAGCAAACCTAATTAACCTGTCCGTAAAGCATTCGAAGTTTCCAAATGGCTTAAAAAACGTAATTATAAGACCAATTCATAAAAAAGGTGACAAAAGTGTATTTTCTAATTACAGACCTATAGGAATAATGTCGAGTGTAGATAAAATCATGGAAAAAACCATCATCGAACAATTAGCCTCATTTCTTCAAAATAACCATATACTAAATAAATGTCAGCACGGATTTCAAAAAGGGAAAGGCACTAATACACTTTTGTCAGTCTTTACAGATCAAATAAATAATTATTTAGAGAGTAAAAAATATGTTGTGTCTGTATTTTTTGATTTCAAAAAAGCTTTTGACACTTTAGAAACAGAAACATTATTAAAAGCAATGGAGGAGTGTGTGGTGAGGGGGCCGCTGAAACAATGGTTCAGCGACTACCTCACCGCGCGCTCCTTCCGCGTAAAGGTGGGCGACGCGCTCAGCGACGAGGTGGAGGTTCGGTGCGGGGTGACGCAGGGCTCTGGGTGCGGGCCCGTCTGCTACCTCATACACGCTAACAGCCTGTGTGGAGCGCTCAAGCACTGTAAAGCCCACATGTTCGCGGACAACTTCTGCATATTACTAGCCGGTACCAATCTGGCGGAATTGTATAGATTAATACAAGAAGACGTAAACGCAGTCGTCAAATGGTCGCATGACAACGGCTTAGTACTTAATGCAGATAAAACTAATGTTCTTACAATACACTCGCCTTACCTCCAACCTCCCGAATCAAGGGCCACTATATATACTCACGATATAAATTGCATTCATAATAATAATACTAACTGCCACTGTAATCCAATCAATGAAGTGGATAATGTCACATACTTAGGATTGAAAGTAGATAAACATTTCTCATGGTCGATGCACGTTGAAGACATTTGTAACAAATTAAGAATACTTTTAGGAAAATTCTACCACCTTAGCTTCAAATTACCCAAAAGCACACTAAAATGTCTATATATTACCTTAGTGGACTCGATTGTGAGTTATGCGCTTGATTGTTACGGTTTGACCTTTAAAACAGACATAGACAAAATAGAAAAACTTCAAATAAGATTTCTGAAATTACTAGTCGACAAGAAAACTAAATATAAATGTAAACAAAATTATATGGAATTATTCAAAATATGTAACATCCTTCCAGCTAGCTTAAAACATAAATTTCTAATGATCACTAATCAACATAACAATCACGAGCATAACTTACCCCTTGTCAATCACAACCATACGACAAGGTCAATATCCGCTGGCAAGTTTGAGGTACCTAGGGTAAACAATTATTACGGAGATAGAACCATTAAAAAACGCCTACCTTACTTACTGAATGGTTTGCCAGCGAATATAAGAAATGAAACATGTAAAAATAGATTTAAGATATTATTAAAAAAACACCTGGTGCAAAATATATTCATAAATAATAATAAAAATAACTAAACTAGATCAATAAGTATGTACAACTATCATTTTATTTCATTACAGCTGTATAGAGTGACTTTATATTTAAATTATATCTATTAATTTTAGGTAATATTACTTATATATAATAGAGACTGAAGATCCCACAGACAAACCGACTAGTCGGTTTTGCGGGACTATTGTAAAAAGAAAATTGTAAGCTCCTTGTGTTATTATTAAATAAATAATAATAAATAATAATAAAGGGACGCGCTTAGAGTCCCGTAATACAGAACGTGACTCAAGCAGTGATCTACACTTCGGGACGCGCATCGTATGTAGCTCTCAAGTACAGAATATTGCTCGAGTAACGTTCTGTGTTTCATAAGATCTTATGTAACCAAACATGTTGCAATAAAATATATGACTATGACTATAATACGGGCCTTAATTGTTCTTACCCATGTGTTTAAAGTCACTATTCAATTTGACGACTCTGTATGAAATAAAACAGGGTGAAAAAAATTGCCCTTGACGAGTTTCTTGCTGGTTCTTCACATTACCCGCCGTAAGGCTGGTGAACCGATGGCGTAGCTTCTTTGACGTTCATAAGTGCTTGTAACAGCCTAGACTGAAAAATTTTAATTGAATTTGAATATTGAATTTAGTCCCACTGAAGCCCTTGTATGAGCGGCTTTTAGCGACACTCCTAGCTCTAAAATGTGTCATTGTCCCGCTCACACCTTATCGGAGTAAGCAAGATAGCATGCGTCATATCATATCGCGCGATATGACGGTATTCATGCTGGTGGCTGAACAATTTGAGGACTATTTGCTTGTGTTCTAGTATAATGTTATTAACAAAACAGCATGGCGCAAAATAGGTACGCGATACAACTTGTTTGTGCAACGGATAATTAGGTTTTTTTTAATCTGTATAAAATCTCGCAGCTTCTGCATTAGCTACAACAAAGATCGGTAAAGTACTCACTTACGTAGATGTCCAAACGTACAGAAATAGACCGGAAATCTATAGGATTCGGGCGTTATTCCCGTATAAGCAATTTGGCTTATAAAGACAGCATAGCTCAAAAAACACTACCCAGTTTCGTGCAATGTCTTTACGTTCGAAGTAAAATTCTTTTTTATCTGTATTAAATCTCGCTCTCTACATTAGCTACAACAAAGGACGGTAAAACACGTATGTACCAGCTGTGCAAACGCACAGCATTCATAAAATAATCGCGCATTAGTTTGACAAACTAACCAAACAGCGGTGAACTGAAAACCATTCCGCATAATCAGCGTACTTAAGTAGCACAGGGACGGGTTCAGGGCCTCCACCATGACCACCGCTATAACACGCGATATGATAGTGCCACAGACCCATATCAAGATAGACGAAAAGAGCGCTTCGATCTGTATGAGAACCTAGCGAGTCGAATTTTTCGTGCCTACGATGACGTCACGACACGAGCGAGATTTGGTGATGTGTAAATGTTATTGACGACGTCTTGCAAGAAAGCACTGCATAATTAACCATTTTCGTTTCTGACTGACGCGTGTTTTGGTCTCAAACGGAATGACTTAGGTCGTAAAACTTTGACTGTGGATCAAACTTTTGACACGCAAGGTAGGCACACTTTTACCGTCTATCTCGATAAAGGTCTGTGGATAATGCACAACATGCTGTCTTGCTTACCCCGCTAAGAAGTGACTGAGACTACGTTTTCGATAAAAAACGGTCATGCCAAAGTAACTATTTATCAATCTGTGGTCATGCTAGAGCTACAGGCTAACAATACTGCTAATTTTAGTCATAATCGTATCTCAATGGTGTTAGAAATTGTAGTGTTTTTTAACACTGTAGTAACAAGAACAAAAGTAATTGAAACACGATTGATATACGTTTGTCACTAAACATCAGCAACAGGACGTAGCCCATTTGTGAAAGCAGTAGACCGGAAATCCTAAGGTTGGGGGTTTAAATCCCACCTGTGCAATTGCTCATAATTTGCAGTTTATGAGGCTAAGAAATAATTAAGATATAGTTTTTGAGGATATCAACCTGGTATAGTCAGAAGTTAGATACAGCAGGTGTACCACACGCATTTTAAATTAAAGACGGTAAAGGTGACCTCGACATGTTCCTTTGTAAATGTTGTTGCTTCTGTTAAAGCTGATAAGTTTCTTGCGGCCGTTCTTCTTATCAGTTAAAAGATGTCCTGAATGGCTGGTAGGAAAAAAAATTGGATGATTCGAAAGCACTTATCTATAAGTCTATTTGAATAAAAATCTTTGACTTTGACTACGTGTTGGTTCCATATCCTCAAGAAAGCTATAAAAGACCAGGTCACTTTTGGCTCGTGAATTCGAAAGCGTACAGTAATATTAATACGCAAACGAAGTTGCAGACGGAAGTTAGTATATTAGATACGAAAGTTTGGATAGATGATTGTTACTGAATCACGCCAGAATTAACAGAGCTGGATGATAGATCACAGTCTGGAATAGGACATATTCTACATTGTATCCCGATCAAGGGCTACTAGTGTATATTACGAAGACTAACAAAGTCAGGGGCGGAAGCTTGTACAGAAATACCACTTGTCACAACACACGCTTATATTAGAGTTGCATTTTACGGACATCAACACCAACGACTTTTTCATATTTTACACATATTTTTAGATAAAAATATAATTAGTTTCAGAATTATTCTAGTCTTGATTCCACCTCTGGTAGCACCAAGCGTATGAAAATTAGAACATAATGTACGGCGTACATCCCACTCGACCCTAATTAGTAAGCACTCGAAATTATAACGAGCACCTTTGAATAATTGTGAAAGGAACGATGCTAGAAATTGGGGTGAAGGCAGGAAATATTCGGAAATGACCGGTAAACGTTTTGGAGGGTTTTTCCGCTTAGCGGAGCCAGCGCGAGGATGTAAGAGTCTAATCTAAAGAAACAGAAATCATAATAATTTGTCTATGTTGTTACATATCAGATGACATGTCATTCCAGACTTAATTTAGAATGCTCCCATGATCAGAAGGATCATTGAGGAAAAGTATCAATAACAAAATCTTGGAGTATAAATGACAAAATCTTGAAATATAAAGGAAACGTATTGCAGTCCTCGCAATAACATTAATTTATCATTCTTTTTTACCCGTATGTGCTTAGGGAGGTACACATTTACGTACATCTTACGTTTTGGCGCGCACTGTTCATTGAAATAAAACAACTTTTACGGATATCAAACGCGCTATATTTCCACGAAGTTGTAATTGTCCGTATTTTTTGGTTTTTTAGGGGTTTTTTGATTTTCCCGACGTTTCGGCACCTTTACAGCTGCCGTGGTCACGGGGTGACTGTCACCCCTAAAAAACCAAAAAATACGGACAATTACAACTTAGTTCGTTAAAATATAGCGCGTTTGATATCCGTAAAAGTGGTTTTATTTCAAGGTACACATTTGTTTGCGAGAACTGCACATGTATTTTGCTGCATATGTGTCGTAGAAATAAGCTATCTTTTGTTGCAAGGATAGATGTTATTTATATTTTTTGTTTGAATGAAACTGAGAGTTAAAATCAAATACCACAAATACTCAATTATCGCCCAAATTACTGATGAGGTCTCGAGCCGACAATTCAATTCTTTTGATAACTATTCCCCATAAAATACCTAGATACAATTTTATCAAGACAAAATGTTCGACCCAGAAACCTTTTGACGTAGCTACAAGCCGTCACCGAAGAAAAATATCATTACCCAATGCAACATAGTGAAGGTTCCTGCTATTAAGTGCATTTAGCTTTTAACACATGTCTAATTCAAGAAGACGCCAGGCGTGTACCGGACCGATCCAAACCACCAAACGGTTGATTTCAAACCTTATTTGTTAAAAGTTACAGTAGAATTTGCAATGTACAAATTCCCAGATGAGATCGTTCGAAAGTTTTTAAAGCAGAGAGTAGAGTGTCGGTACGGGCGTGAAGTTGCGTCGTCTCATTTATTATTGAATGGATTAACTCGAGATCCTGAGAGCGAATTGTGAGATGTCTGGCGTTTCACGTGTTTGTTTCATTACTTTTTATGGTAAGGTTATTTTAATCAGCACCCCACTGTAATGAGAATGGGGTCTATTAAATTTAAAAGTTTTAATGTGGCTCATTCCATTCCGCTTAGTTCTTATTCAGCAGTCGTTAAGTGACACTGTAGGAGTATTCCGAACCTGGTGTGACTTCGGTAATGATAGGTGTCTAGATGGAAATGAAGTTCGAAAGTTTGGTAATGATAATGGCAGAGGAGACGATAGCAAACTTTAATGCAGTGATTACGGCTTCGTTGATTGGTGATTATGGAGTAAGAATCTCGAAACTTGTTCTCGAGTGTGCCACAATATTAAAAAGGATTTTGGATTTCTTAACCTTTGTTGCTATCATTGAGTACATCGTAAACTTGAATAACAATGGTTGTGAAGAACATTTTGCTTAATAAAGACTCGATAATTCGACTATGAACGGGTATTGTTTCAACGATCTCTCTATTACCTATAAACCCATATTATATTATTGTGTTTCTGATTTTAAAATATTGATTCTGAATTCTGATTCCAAATCAAATCAAATCGTTTTATTGCACTAATGTGGTTTACATAGATCACATTAAAAAAGAAAAAAACAAAACCAAACATGAACCCTGTTAGGGTATCGCAACATAAGAAAATAAATAAATGAATATTAAAAGAAGAAAAAAACAAGAGTAACTAAAATATTAATAATTGACAATTAAATATTAGAAATAATAACATTAATAACATAACACATTTTTTAATTAGGAACGTAATTTAGGAACATTAGCTAAGTAATAATAATTATTAGCAAAACTTATCAAACTAATTTAACATCTATTTATCTGAAAAAAAAACTCTTGCAATGAATAATAACACTTTTCAATCAAAAATGGTTTTAATACTTTTTTTTATTTATTTAAATTATTTTCATTTTTTATTGCTTTTTATTCCATGGAGAAGGCAGACTAATTTTTTCTACAAAATAAAGCCATAAGAGGCAAGTGATTTATTGAATATGTTTTTGATATACCAGTATAGACACCAAACCCACGTGAACAAAGGCACGGGCTTCCAGTATAAGTTGCAATCTAAACAGGCAACTACAAAATTCATAACATATTCTTAGAGGGCACTTGGCTGTTATAATTGGGGGTAGTTACCAACGTATTTGTGTTTAGGGTCTCGCGCTATGAATACTCAATGAGGAGGGGAAGAAATTATACCGGGAACAGCCAGAAACATCGTTAGACTCCCTAGTTTTTCAACAACTTGACGTGTCTCATTTCTGGAGTGTTTTAGCTATTAATATTTTATTTTGTATCTTTTTCAGAGAAGATAGACATATCGAGGATTTTGATGGCTTCGTGGTTAGCACATTACGCCTTCGAACTTTCGTCATGGTAATGGAATAAGCGACATTTTTTTTTTATCTCGAGTTCTGAGCTTCAGAATTAGAAGGCATGACGAACTGTTGCTCCAGGCTGAATTTGCATTACTTAACACACAGTAGTTGTAGGGTGCTTTACCTACACTTTAGATGATAATGATAATGATAAGAAATTGATATGATATTACGATAAATGATAAGATTTGCTTGATAGAAGGAAAGGTTAAAAATGATAACAACCAATTCCAACGAATGCTTAATTAGCACTGATTTTATTGCTATAAATATAAAAATAATTATTGCACGTATTGCAAAGTAAGCAATGTAAACAATCACGTACGATGACTCGTACATCTTGCCAATCCAAAAAAAACAAGAAAAAATGATTAACAATAATTAAAATTTAACAATGATAAAGTAAGTAATATAAAGGTGTATAAAATGTAAAAATGCTTAGGTAAATATAACTTATGTAAACATTGCAATAGAAATAAATAAAATTGACTATAATTATTCATTAAACTGAATGTCTTTAAATTCTATTGTTTTCGTCATAGTCTGATCCCGTGTATGGCATGAGGACCCACACGATGGTTTCGCGTAGAGTGGGAAGTCATTTGATGAGGAGGTGTTGTCGCCAGGGGGTGCTGTGTACAACCGCACTGGCTTTGGTGGCGGCACAACGCTTACTCTGTCTTTGGACTGCCCTTGCCGCCTGAAACAAATAAACAAACAAACAATACAAATGATTAGTAAAATGCTGATGAACAACAAAGTGTATATCATGACGTAATGATGTTTGTCATGAATGGATACGTCATCAATGGTAGCTTCTTTCAGACTTTGGATCTGTTTCTTTATCTTGATCTCATCCTCTTTGTCCATTTCTATGAGATGAATAGGTACAGATGTGTTGATAAACTCGTTCAGTCTGGATGTGAGAGGAATCTCTATTTTCGGTGTCGGTGATTGTACTTCTAATTGATTTCTATAGTCATGGTGTCCGATCAGTGTGAAGGTGTCTCCTTTCACAACACAGTCTTGACCTATGGTAATGATGCCACAGCCGCGTAGTCTGCGTGACGTCAGGCTCGCCGGACACATGACGCGCACGGGACACTCTTCGCAACATGAGTAGAGCCACGCGTCGCTGGAATGTAATTTGATCCATACGTCTGTGCATTGAATTATTTTTATTTTACAGAATGTTTGATTGCTGCCGTTCGTAATTATTTTTATATCACATATTGAATGATCAACTTTTAGTTCGTAGATTGGGGCATTTAAGCCACACAAATATCTATCTTAATGAAATTTTGTACATGATAATAAGTCTGTCTGCGTCATAGGAATAAAGGTATCCTTTCTCATGTTGAATGCTATAAATTCAGTGATAGGTATAGCGTATATTGTTTTGTTATCTGTTACTTGCGGCAGGCTTATCACGTGATTTATCTCATAGTTTTCACTCGTAGTTAGTGGTATTTTCATTTCCATAATAAGATAGTTTCCTTTGATCTTTGCCTTCACTTGGAGTATTTCATATAAATGTTTAATATTTTCAGGTTTGACGGGCACAGTTAATTCTCTATTTAACTGTCCGGAGATAATATTCAACTGTTCCTTTAGCTGATCGGGTGATAATATGTGGATATCAATGCGTCCTTGGTATATGTCGGTTACCGTGTTTATAAGGCTCTCCTGGATTCTTCTTATGTTTCATATCAGTATGTTTAGTGAGAGTCCATTTGATAATATGTGAAGGGATTTTCTGATAATGTTCGTATCTTGAGAAATATTGTAAAGTTGTTTATTGATGTTTCCAAACTGTTGATCCATATGTTGTGCGTGTCTATGTAAAATATTGTTGTGAGCTTCAACGACTGATGTTTGATTTTTTAATAATTGTAGAAAGTGGGCTTCATTGTGCGTTATCTTTTCAATATCCTGTTGGTATTGTTCTGCAAACTTGTCATCCAATACCCCAAATAAGAAGTTGGCGACGTTTCCGACAGCGTTCAATAATGCTCTTTTTGTACGATGATAGTGAGAAAAAAGAAGTATTTCGTTGTAATGCTTGATTTCGTTAAGATCGTGGTCATATTGTGTTATTAAAGTGGAACATATGTCCTTTTCGTCTGTTTCGTCACAGTAGCTGCGTAATTTTTTTATGTAAGCATCCAGGCTTTCAATACTCTGCCAATAACCAGTCATGTTGTAATAAACAATCGTAGTCCATTTGTCTTTAATAATTTGCATATCGGCAGTTTTATCAAAATAAAGCGAATTTGTGTTATTGATTTGCGCTATGTTCAATGATTGTTGCAGGCTTGCAGAAATGATAGACAGCAGAAATAATAAAGACATGATGATAAAATTATTCTGGAATGCTTTCCTTGGTCTTGGTTGCTTGATAGTCCCTTTTTGATTAGTGCCACTTGATATTTCATTACTCTCTAACTGTTATTCTTGCGTCGGTAAAATGATAAGCTTGTTGATTGGCCTCTTCATGATATTATTTTTAGTTTTCAGAGTTACAACCCTGACGTGTCCGTCCTTGCCGGGGTGCAACTCACAAACACGTGCCAATGCCCACTTGCCGAGAGGCATGTTTTCCTCCTTGATGATAACCACGTCGTCTATTTTAATGTTTTCAGTTGCTTTTCTCCACTTTGACCTTGATTGCATTTGTTACAGATATTCGCTCGACCATTTTTTCCAGATTTGTTTATTCATATTTTGCACTAGTTGCCATCGAGTTGATAAATGGGCAGGGGCGTGCATTGGTTTTCCAGCGTAGTAGGCACTGTAGATCTAACTAGTAACTTTGCACTTATCCTATCCTGCTACCGAATATTATAAGTTTGAAAGTTTGTGAGGATATTTGGATGGAGGAATGTTTGTTACTATTTCACTCAAAAACTACTGAACTGATTAAGATGAAACTTTACAGCAATGTAGCTTATATATCAGAAAACCACATTGTATGCAAATATTTATAATTATCCTGATATTCCCACGGTAACGGCAACCACGCGGCGAGTGAAACCGAGAGCGGCCGCTAGTCATAAATGATAAGGTTCGTAATATTTAGTAGGAAGTATTTGATAGAATCAGGCGTTACTTGGCGGAAATCCATATCTTAGTAGAAAACGAAAAATATGTCGCGTAATTCCGCAAGAAAAAATGCAGATGCAGCCCAGTGACAAACCTTGCACCTTCACCGACTACTCTACACGTGTTTCGCCCACACACGGAGCATCCTCAGGAGTTGTTAGACCGTGCCAATCTCAGCACCGAGTGAGTAAAATGGCCCCAAACAGCCGTATTTAATGCTTCCCACTCCCCCCCTCCCCACCCCCAGTGTGACGCATCGCGACTATAAGAGTGAGACAGAGTAATAATTAATGGAAATAGTTATAATAAATGTAAAAGTATGATATAAATATGTGATATCGATGGAAGTTTTTTTTTTTTTTTTTTTTTTTTTTTTTTTTTTTTTTTTTTTTTTATTAATCCCTATCACTGTTTGTTTGTCTACAAATACGCAGAAGTGGGGAGGAAGAAACATTTATCTGATCGTTAAGTATGGCTCCATCAACATTATGTTTGATAATTTCTAATTGTTCCAACACGTTCAGTCGTAAACTTTTATTACAAGTATGTAAAACCTCGTAGGAATGCCCATCAGATAATTGGTGACCGGTATCTAATAAATGTTCCGCGAAATGAGATCGTTCTGGTCGGGCATTCCTATAGGCAGAAATATGTTCTTTATAACGTGTTTCAAAACAGCGCCCAGTTTGTCCCACGTATACGGAATTACACTCGTCAACTGAACGTGTTGGAACAATTAGAAATTATCAAACATAATGTTGATGGAGCCATACTTAACGATCAGATAAATGTTTCTTCCTCCCCACTTCTGCGTATTTGTAGACAAACAAACAGTGATAGGGATTAATAATAAAAAAAAAAAAATAAAAAAAACTTCCATCGATATCACATATTTATATCATACTTTTACATTTATTATAACTATTTCCATTAATTATTACTCTGTCTCACTCTTATAGTCGCGATGCGTCACACTGGGGGCGGGGAGGGGGGGAGTGGGAAGCATTAAATACGGCTGTTTGGGGCCATTTTACTCACTCGGTGCTGAGATTGGCACGGTCTAACAACTCCTGAGGATGCTCCGTGTGTGGGCGAAACACGTGTAGAGTAGTCGGTGAAGGTGCAAGGTTTGTCACTGGGCTGCATCTGCATTTTTTCTTGCGGAATTACGCGACATATTTTTCGTTTTCTACTAATTTAGTAGGAATATTAAAATGCTGACGAGTTTGATTGTTTGAGCTCGCTAATCTCCGGAACTACTAGTTCGAATTGAAAAATTATTTTTGTGCTGGATAGTCCATTTATCTCGGAAGGTAATAAGATATTTAATATCACGGTACGATTAAAAAGAGCAGAGAATTAATGTAAAACGTTACAGAAACGGGAAAAAAATATTAGTTTTGGGAGCTTCCGTTGCGGACGGTGTGTAAACGGGTAAAGTTATGTAAAAATCATGTATGACGAAATTATTCCCCATAAAAAGTTCTAAAAAAAGTCCGCGACAGCATATGTCTATGTTTTATGGTTAACTCACTATAACCATTTTTCAGATAATAAAATTTGTTCTAAACTGTATTATTTGAGAAGCTGTTTTCATAAACATGATATTAATCCTTATCTAAATAAATACGTTAATCATCACAAGTATTTAATTTTGAACAAAATTGTCCTTTACATCATTAAATTTTAATGAATATCTTAGGAAATATGATAGTTTTAAAATAACTCCTCAACAAAATAATTCGCGACCAAATTCATTCGTCAGGTAGGCATGCTTACTTTATACTGATATATTCCGGAAGTTTAAGCTAGAACGTTACACGTACAAACAGCGCCCTTCTTGCCATGGGCGGTTTATACTTGAGCAATACTTTTACTAAATATGTTGTATTCTTGTATGAAACGCTGCTTGATTCGAGTAGGCAATTTCGAGACTGCCTATCGGTAGGTATTCAGTATTTAGCGTAAGAATATCTTAGTGGGTGAGTGTTGAATAGAAGTTTAAACTAAAATAAAATAACTTTAACACTTATTGTATATTTATTTAGGTTTCGAATGAGGTAGGCACTGCCTAATTGCCTATATGGAATGCACGCCCCTGTAAATGGGTGATATCAGGATCGGTCTGTGGCCTTGATATCAATGGACCACCGACTAAGAAATGACCAGGAGTCAGACACAGGTCCTCAGGATCCTCAGTGAGTGAACAAAGTGGTCGGGAGTTCATACATGCTTCAATTTGTTGTAGTAGGGTTGTCAGCTCCTCGTATGTAAGTTTTTGCTCCCCTACTACCCTTTTCAGGTGATATTTGACGCTTCTCACTGCGCTTTCCCACAAACCGCCAGCCGAAGGCCAGGCAGGAGCGTTGAAGTGCCAGGTGACCCCAATATCGTTGTTGTTCATGATTTCTGGATTGATCGAATTAATGATATCCTTGTGCTCCTTTTTCAGGATACGTGACGCACCGACAAAGTTTGTGCCATTATCGCTGAATACATGTTTCGGCGTGCCTCGCCGGGAGCAAAGTCGTCTGAATGCGGCTAGGAATGCTTCTGTGCTTAGATCTGACACCACTTCCAGGTGCACGGCTTTTGTGACGAGACATATGAAGACAGCAACATACCCTTTCGTGGTGCGGACGCCTCTGCCCTTATTCAATTTAATGTCCATGTGCCCCGTGAAGTCCACTCCTGTATTGGTGAAGGGTCGCGATGGTGTCACTCGGGGTTGGGGCAAGTCTGCCATGATCTGGTGTCCTGTAGTTTGCTTGAAGCGTTTGCAGATGACGCAATCACGAAGTTGTTTCTTCACTGTTCGTATGCCGCTAACAATCCAGTATGTTTCCCGTATGTATGATAATGCAAGCTTTGGGCCGCCGTGCAGGGTTGTCACGTGAGCTTGATTAATAATTAACTGAGTAAGTCGACTTGAACTTGGTAAGATGATGGGGTGCTTGGCTGAATAACGAAGGTGTGAATTTTCCAACCGTCCACCAACCCTTAGTATCCCGTTGTCGTCCACATAAGGGTTCAAACTGGCTAGCCGACTGCTTGCTTTCACGTGGCCTTTACTTTTCAAATGTGATAAATCTTCCGCGAGCTCTGTACTTTGTACTTTTCTTATGATAAAATCGTAAGCATTTTTCAGCTCAGTTCGTGATAATTTATTGTTTTTATTTAAATTGTCTTGTTTGCGTAAACGTGTAATAAAGCGTAACACATATGCTATTGTTTTTGCAATCGATGTTATAGAGCTCATTTTGTGTAATAATAAATTGATAATGCATTCTGTAGCATGTAAGGCTGTGTGCACATTGTGTTTTTTCTTGACTTCAACAGTTGGTTCTTCATATTTCGAATCGTTTGGATCTTGATAATCTAGGATGCATTTAGGGCCTTCCCACCATAATGAATATTTTGATAAACTTTTTGTAGACAACCCTCTTGTAGCGCAATCCGCAGCGTTTTCTTCTGATCTTATATGATGCCAACAGGATGCTGGAAGTACGTCTATGATCTCTCGTACTCTGTTTGCGACGAATAATTTCCATTTTGATAACTCTCCGTGTATCCATCCCAATACGATCATTGAATCTGTCCAGGCACAAATTTTTGTGATAGTGATATCTGCTGATGATAGGGTTTCCAAAACTTTCTTCATAAGTTTTGACAGTAATAATGCACCCAAAAGTTCTAATCGTGGCAATGATACTTGTTTTTTGGTCGGAGCTATTTTTGTTTTTGCAGTGACCAACTTCGATGTGCGCTCGCCCTTATCATTTACTGTCACTAAGTAAACACAGCAAGCGTACGCTTTTTCTGATGCGTCGCAAAATCCGTGCAGTTGAAGCGATTGACCGTGACCCAGATATCGTGGAATATGAATCATATTTATTGAAGAAATGTCTTGCTTTAACGAACACCATTCATTTTCTATTGATAATGGTAATGTGTCATCCCATGATAATTCTGATAACCAAGTTTGCTGAAACAGGAGCTTTCCTCTGACTGTGAGTGGAGACAGCCATCCAAGGGGATCATAAACTTTGGAGATTTCTGATAACAGCTGCCGTTTAGTGACTAAATGATTGTTATCGTTAGTCACTTTGTATTGATAAGAAAAGCTGTCAGAGGCGGGATTCCACATCAAGCCCAATGTTTTCCTCGTTTCACTGTCCTTGAACTCGTACATAGAGCTTTGTTGTTCAGGCGGTAAATGTTGTATCAGCTGTTGCTCGTTGCTAGCCCATTTTCTTAGGTTCATTCCTGATTTTTGCAAAACTTCTATTAATTCTTGCTGTAATTTTCTTGCTTCTTCTAAGCTGGGTACACTGCAGAGAAGGTCATCCATGTAGAAACAGTGATTTAAGGCATACGCTGCATGTTTAAGTTGTTCATTATCCTTAGCGATTTGTCGTAATGTTCGCATCGCTAAGAATGGTGCTGACTTAGTACCATAGGTCACGGTTGTAAGGTGATATTCTTGTAATCGGTCACGCGGCGAGTGTCTCCATATGATAGTTTGTAAACTTTGATCAGCCGTTCGAACATATATTTGACGAAACATTTTCTCTATGTCCGCAGTCAAAACATATTTATGTGCGCGCCATTTCAAAATCAGTGACTGAAGATCCTGTTGTAGATTAGGCCCGCTTTCCATGAGATCATTAAGGCTGCGACCAGATGATGTTTTTGATGACGCGTTGAAAACTACGCGTAGTGACGTAGTAGATGAGTCCAGTTTTAAAACTCCATGGTGCGGTAAATAACATGTTGTCTCGTTTAAACCTGCGTCGGCCTTGCGCATGTGACCTAATTCTTGATACTCAGTCATGAACTTCCGATATCCGTCTGATAATTGTAGATGTTTCTCAAACTTTCGCTCAATCTGCAAAAATCTGCCGATAGCGATTGACTTAGAGGTGCCTAAATCATTCTCAAATCCAGGCTTCATAGGGATAGCGATCTCATATCTTCCGTCATCCAAACGCTTTGTTGTTTGTTGATATAAATCTTCACAATATTGATCTTGTTCAGATAAGGGTGAAAGCTCTTGTGTATCCATGATATCTTCAATTTCCCAGTATTTGGCCAACTCGTCCACGTGATTAATGATTACGTTGCAATTAAAGGTTTTTATATTGCCTGATAAGATCCACCCAAGTCTAGTCTGTTGAGCTACGGGCGCGCGTGCGGGTCCTTTGATAAGCCCTTCCATGATAATATCTGAGTATACACTTGCGTCCAATAACAAGTCGATAGGCTTTGATACATTGAAGTCAGGATCCGCTAGCTTGATATGTTGAATGTGAGGCCATGATTTTTTCTTAAATGATGAATTTGGTAAACTGTTTATTACTCTTGATATGACTAATGCTTGAGTTGTAAAATTATAATCTTCATAAATTGACTGACATTCGAGCGTAACTATGCCCTTGCTTTGTTTTGAACTTGGCCCAATTCCTGATATGGAAGCGTGGTATTTCTGGCGCTGTAATCCAAGTGCTTGCGCAGCACTTTCAGAAATAATTGATATCTGTGAGCCCTGGTCTAAGAGTGCCCTTAATGTGATATAACTGTTATCAACCGACTTGACCTTGATATAAATTGTCGTAAGTAAAATTTCTTCGTCGTCCGCGGCCACATAATTAGTATGGTGCTGTCGCGGTGATTTTGCAATAGGTGCGGGCGAACTCGATGACGTAGATGGTTGCGGCTCAAATGCACATTTATTTATTTTATTATTTGCTCCACGCGATTGCGTCACTGCATCGTGAATCAGTGTATTATGATTTTCATTGCATTCCTTGCATCTACGAATCGATGTGCATTGTTTGTCATAATGTTTATACAAGCAATTAGGGCAAATTTTATTCTTTGTTATTGCTTCAATTTTTTCTTTAGCAGGCAACTCTAAAAATATCTTGCACATAAATAGGTCATGATTTGAACGACATACTGCACAGGACTTCCTAGTGTAAGCAGGAGCACCTTGATATTGATGATAGTATGCCCTTTTGGTAGGATTATTCTGATATCCTTTCGGCGTAAATGGCTTGCTGATAAATGTTGGCTTGTTGTTATGATAAAAAGGTTTCTCGGCGACCAAATGATTTCTGCCATCCTTTTCTTTTCTTTGGATCGGTTCTAGCACCGTGAACTTGGCCTCAATAAATGACATAAACTCTTCTAGCGTAGGTAGCTCGCGTGGCTCTTTACGCGACTCCTTGTAATCGCTGTATGTTTCTGAATCCAACTTCTTTGATAAAATATGCACTAATAGAGGGTCCCAGCTATTAGTGTCAACTCCTAAATTATGTATAGCATGAATGCATTCAGTTGTAGTGTCATAAAGCTTCTTCAATTCAAATGATGATTGTTTTGATAAATTATGCTGATTGAGTAACATTTCGGCTTGATTTGTGAATAGTAATTGTGGGTTATTATACCGGTGATTTAAAATGTCCCAGGCTGCTTCGTAGTTCTCTGCTGATATGTGTAGATGTTGTATAAGGCGCTCGGCCTCACCCTTTACTCTTGCCTTTAAATGCTGCATTTTTTGAGCACTGGTGAGATGTTTGTTGTTGTGGATCGCCTCCGTATACAGATCACAAAATGTAGGCCACTGTGTATATTTTCCTGTGAAAATAGGGATTTCTATTTGTGGTACAGACTGATGCAAATGAGCTGTAGAGCACAATTTCCTATTAAGCTTTCTTTTGATTTTAGTGAACTTATCTTCAATGTCTGCAAACGCGTCCTCATAGCTGGTGTTCCGGCCTTTCAAAATGCTGTCTATACGAAGGTGAAGATCATCAATGATACGCCAGCGATGTTGTAAATTCTTGAGCTCGTCTTCAATCTCCCACTTTTCATCGATTTGCTGCTCATCAATACGCTTGATTTGCCTTTCCAAAGCTCTAAAGTTTGCTTGTTGGGTTGATAAAAACTCGCTAACGGTATCAGTCGAAGCTGCTGTAGTGTTAATGAATGGGACCTCAAACCTGATTGTTGACCCCTCCCCTCGTCTAAGGATAGGTGTAGATGGTCTTGATAACTCCTTGGACGCTGCTTCCATTACTGCCCGTGCTGATTGATAAAAATGCTCCGTTTGCTGATAAATGTTCTTGGTAAAGTAATCAGAAGACTTATCTTCGCTTTCTTGCAACTTTAAATCATTCTGCCTGAACTCATCCCATAAGCTACTAATTGTTTCAATTTTCTTTTGAAAATATTCAGGTGTCTTCCTGTCCTTGGGATCCTTCTTGAAGTTTGTGTAGATTCTCTCAATCTCCTTGATTATTACACTCTGGCGCTCCATCATGATATTGATATTGATATTATAATGCACTGGAAATATTGACGTCTGCTACTGAGCAGAGCTAGTGTATTCTTTAAACGCTATATACGACTCTCAATTCAACCCGGTGAGACCCGCTTGTGGGAGGCCAGGAGAACCGATTCGCTACCGTAAAAAAACACGTAAATGATGATATGTAAAGTAGACCGATGAAAATGTCCACTGGCTTAGCTGGTACTCGTACACGTAGGAACTTCACTCACCAACGAAAGTATGTCACACTCGCGGTATGTCCCTATACGAAAGTTCAGTTTTTAGCTCGAAGGACCAATAAATGTAGGGTGCTTTACCTACACTTTAGATGATAATGATAATGATAAGAAATTGATATGATATTACGATAAATGATAAGATTTGCTTGATAGAAGGAAAGGTTAAAAATGATAACAACCAATTCCAACGAATGCTTAATTAGCACTGATTTTATTGCTATAAATATAAAAATAATTATTGCACGTATTGCAAAGTAAGCAATGTAAACAATCACGTACGATGACTCGTACAGTAGTATAATGGAAAGGGATATCTTGACTTAGGGATATCTTGACAGTTGTAATATGAGCTTGTCTGTCGGTGTTGAAACCGCTCCTAACCCTCTGTTGTATCTCCTTATGATTCCATTTTGAGTAGGTATTGATTGATCACTTTTACTTTACTGTTTTTGTTCTTTCCGAAACCAAAGTGTCTACTAAATTAAAATCTCTAATAAAATATTATCATTTACTTACCTAGTCCAAATAATAATTGTTGTTTATATGCGAAAACAAGTAACTGTGTATATTGTGTAAGTTTGTTATGTTTCTGTCATTTCAATACAGTATGTTTTCCGATTAAAAAAAAAACAAAAAAATCAGCATTGGGGTGATGGGTCATGGCCTATTCCCTTATTCAATGGGGACATTAAAACATGGCTGATGATGAAAATGATGATTTCTTGTATAGGGTTGCTATATGAATACTCGATGAGAATGGGAAGATTTATACCGGGAGCAGGCAAAAACATCGTTAGAGTACCTAGTTTTTTAGCAACTTGATGCGTCTCATTTCTGGAGTGTTTAGCAACTAAACCCGAACCAGACACCGGTGTCCAGAAAACAATGGATTATTATATTAATGGATCTATCGAGTCTTATAATTTGGGGCCTGAGAGGTAACATATTTTATTTTGTCTCTTTTCCAGGGAAGTTAGGGTTAGTGGTTAACGCGTTCGATCTGGAATTTTAGAGGTCGGTCATGGGATTGATGACCAAAAATTTATTTAAGACCATCGTTAACACCCACAAATGGCTCGTGTGGTGGGTGGCCTTCCCATCTGTAAGGAAGACCTATGGCCCGAAGTCCCCAAACAGTGGGAATATTAACAATGGCTGATAACAATTTCAACAACGTGCCAACAATTTGTGTATAGGATTCCCGTTATGTATACGCAATGACGAGCGGATGAAATTATACCGAAGAACAACCAGAAACATCGAGCCTCTAATTTTTCTGTAATTTGACGTGCCCCATTTCTGAAGTATTTTAGCCTTAAATATTCTATTTTGTCTCCGTATCTGTTATGTACTTTCAAGGGAGTTCGTCAACAATTGTGCTTACAATTTTTTTCATTTTAAGGAAATTACTCGCAAAATGGTAGACGCCGTCACATTTAGTATTCCGTGATGATAATACAACCGGAAATATTTGCGCTTTTTGGGACTTAACTACTGATGCCGCTGCGATAGGTATTAGTATTCTATGGTAGACGTTCGTTCTCGATAGACACGAATAAGCTTGCCTTTATTCAATTAGGCACTAACCCCCATATTCTAAGTCTTTCCTCCAAAATTTTACTCAAACTCATTCGACAAATTTGGTATTCATAGTTGCAAAAAATCTCCTCCACACAAATGATTCCTCACTTGAGTGTAATAATTACAGAGTTACGACTTAGAATACCGATTTCATGGAGTTTTCGAAGAGGTTTTCAGTGAGTTTTCGTTAAATCGAGGACGAGTAAGTTTTGGAGGAACGACTTAGAATATGGGTGTAAAACTTGTTTGTGAATTTAAAAACTAGCTAGAAAAATATAGTTGATTTAATTATTTTGACGTGCCCTATACCACTTAAAAGTTAATAAAACGGACGGACGTCAAGTTATTTTAGGATTTTTTATGGCATATTACTTCAATATTTCATTTTACGCCCTACCCCACAAAAAATTGAAAATATTGTCTCTTTTTGTTATTTCGTATATTTTTCAATGATAAGCTATTTTTTTGTTTATGTATTGTTATAAAATATTTGAAGATCGAGATGTTGATTTTAGCAGAAAATAATTCTCAAGGCAAGTACCTAATGGCTGACACTATGTGACTGTTGGTATCGCTGTGAGCATTCATATATTTTTCCTGCAGAGCTCCTGGGACTTTTAGCTTGAGTTCTAACTTAAAACGAGGTGATCCATATCAATACAACAAATTCAAGTTCACGTTCACAAGATGGCTCAAACTAGTTAGTTACATACCAAACTCCGACGCAGAAAGGCAGACTTTGGCGAGCGCCATGAATAATTCGTTACATATTTGATGTTTCTACAAAAACCGGGTTTGACAAACACTGTCTCAGGTGCGGTTGGAGTTCCAATCATGGAATGGAAATTACGAGTTTTCTCCCACTCTGTGACAACGACGATTCTCATTGGCATACATATTTGAACCGACTCATTACTAAGCAGGCCACAGCGTAGAACTGATCGTTCTTTTGTTTTTATCCATCTGGGTATCGGTTCAGCTTTATGGATGGTAAAACTCCGGTCTGTGGCGTTAGGTAGGGACGAAACTTCGTCCATTCCATTTCGGCTGCGAAGTTGTTTAACAAATCAGGGGGATGACAAAACAAATCCAACAATTCCTATTTGCGCTTTCCAATTGTTTGTCGGTCGGTTGTTTTTGCGTTGAGACCCGCTTGATTGACGACTCTGACAAGTTTGGATTGTTCTGTCGTTGAACTTGTTATGCGGTTTTTTATAACGGCTGTTGTTCCTTTTGAGATGGGAATAAATCTTTTACTTTTAATAACTCTATTGGTATGGGAGTTTAGATCTCTTATATGGTTGAAGAGATAACTGTCTTACGATGTGTCGCTGGCGATGCAAATAGTGTGGAAGTTTATTTCATTGATATGTTTAATTTTTCTCATTAATATTGTTCGGTTATTTAACATGAACATTAGTTTTCAAAAATATATTCGGTTTGAGTGTGTGTGCGGAAACTCCAATTGTGCCCCTCGACCGGTACCACCCCGCGCTATGCGTTACCGCGCGCCTGGGCCTGCGCTCAGCGGCGGCGACCGCTTCGCTGCCACCACCTGCGCCCGCTTCGCTGCCACGACCGGCGCCGGCGCCGGCGTCGCATTCTTGCAGTGATCGGGAATCGAATGCCAGGCAAAATGACGCCTTGCTTGTGACGGGACAATGGAATTTTAATAAAGGTAACTTATCCCTTTTATATTTAATGATAGCGGATATGGATTGGCGTCCAATGTTCGATTTGGATTTAGAAAATAGTTTAAATTTCTTCTACAATCAAATTAATTTTGCTATAGATTGCTGTGTACCAAAGAAAAACCATTGTTGTAGAAAATTTTATTTTACCTACCCCGAATGGTACACTAGAGACATAATCTGTGAATTAAAATTAAAAGGTGACCTTCATAAACAATATAAATGTAGTGGAGCATCTGAAGATTACTTAATGTTTTCTCAGTGTAGGACTAGGGTTAAAAGTAAAATAAAATCAGCACAGGAACAATATCGTCACCGAGTCCAAAGTCATTTGATGAATGATCCTAAAGCGTTTTGGCAATATATTAAATCAAAAAGAGGAAATAGAGATCCACAACTTATAACAAAAAATGGCAGTGTTTTGAGTGGTGAACAGTGTGTAATGGAGTTGGCGCGATATTTCCATTCGGTCTACAATAAACAACAACCTGACTTAGATGTGTCTGCTAGCATATCGAACACTGCCGGTAGCTCAAATGAGGGTCTTTGCGTGCACCTGGATCGGCTACAGCTAAAGGATGTTGAGGGGGCTCTGCAACGACTGAAGCCTAAAACGTCTTCAGGTCCAGACGGCATTCCACCCTACATTTTCAGGGACTGTCGCGAAGTGTTAGCTGAACCATTACTGCATATTTATAACCTCTGCTTGGCGGCGGCCATGTTTCCAGAAAGGTGGAAGCTGACGCGTGTTGTCCCGGTACCAAAGGGCGGATCGCAGTCTACTGTGGAGGGACACAGGCCGGTGGCGATATTGTCGACACCGGCAAAGGTTTTTGAGTCTGCAGTCCATAAGATTTTATACTCACAGGTAAGCGCACAGCTAGCAGATGAACAGCACGGCTTTCGCCCAGCGCGGAGTACGACCAGCAACCTCCTCAATTATATGGCAGAGGTGATTCCCGCGGTGGATAGTGGGCTACAGGTTGACGCCGCTTATTTTGACTATAAAAAAGCATTTGACCTTGTCGATAATGACGTGTTACTGAAAAAATTAGCCAGCATAGGATTCACCTCACATCTCCTGCAATTCTTTGCTAGCTATATGAAGGACCGTCAGCAATACGTAGACTATGGTACGTACGTGTCAGATCCATATTACACGAGATCGGGGGTAAGCCAGGGCACTAATTTAGGGCCTTTGGAATTTCTCCTAGTCATAAATGACTTGCCGAAAGTAGTCCAGGATGCAAAGTGTTTACTGTTTGCAGACGACCTGAAACTGTATCTGGCCATCAAGTGTCCGGAAGACTGTCAAAAGTTGCAGAAAGATATAGACCGAGTAGTGAATTGGAGCCATGTAAATAAGTTACAATTTAATACCACCAAATGCGCAATATTAACTTTCACGCGTGCGCACAATCCAGTGGCGTACGACTACAAGGTTGACGGAGTAACCATAGCAAGAGTAAATGAGATAAGAGATCTGGGAGTTCATGTAGATTCGTCGCTAACGTTCCGTGATCACATATATAATATTTGTAAAAAAGCCTATCGTAACTTAGGATTCATTCTGCGTACAGCTCATAATTTTACAAATATTAAAGCGATCATAGTTCTATATAACGGTCTGGTAAGGAGTCAGCTGGAGTTCAACTCACTGATATGGGCACCGCATGAAACCAAATATACCCTCATGCTGGAAAGGATACAAAACAAATTTACTAGATTTATCTATTTAAAGCAGTATGGGGTATATCCATTCTACCCATTGATGTATCCTACTTTATTTGTTTTAGGAATGGTTGGTTACAATAAACTCGAAGTAAGGAGAAACGTTGCTTTAGTATTGTATATATTTAAGGTGTTGAGAGGAAAAATATTTAATGCGGATTTACTGAAGCATATTAATATCAATGCGCCAAATAATTATGTGGAGCGCCGAAGGCGGCCGCCGCTGCTGGCGGGCCCGCACGCTCGCACCAACCTGCTCAAGGAGGCACCGCTCACGCGCGCAATCGCGATCCTTAACTTAATTGCTAAGGAAATAGACCTTTTTGCGTGTGCTCTGAGTGAATTCACAAGGGTTTCGTTATTTATTTGTAGTTATAAGTTAAATTAATCTTAAGTTGTAATCTTCACAAGTCACTACACTATCGCATTGGTGAAAACTGTAATGGTAGTTGTAAGTTTGGTTGTAATAAATAAATAAATAAATAAATATTTTAGTTATTATATTATATTTTTTAAGGTTTTAGTTTTAGGGTCATTGTTCTAGTATATATATCTTTTTTTCTTTTCTATATTATTATATCTTAGTATAAATTAACAACAATATAATACAAATAAATCGAAACATATAATGTTTCATCATTATAATGTAATTTTAAATTTTTATAGTGTACTTAAAATATCTTCAAATAATCTTTATGTTTTTTTTTTTATGAACAATGGGGAGACTCTTAGCTTTCATAATACCTGATGTTAAGTATTGATAAGGCTGAAGATGAAAGCGAGCCTCTCCCGGAATTCTCATCACTGAGGAACTGGCTATCTTATCTCTAACTGCCGGAACATAACAATGATAAAAACATTGTTGTTATGGCGTCAGACTTAGGTAAGATGGTGGTAGCTAGCCAGGCGGACTTACTAAAAGTCCTACCACTAACCAAATCGAATACAATATGTACCCCCGCTGGGAATCGAACCCGGGACCCCAGGGTCTGATACCGGTGGTTGTACCACTAGACCACAGAGGCGGTTACTAACGTAACGATGTTCATAACGTATTTTTTTATGTTGCCTTAACAAAGTGTACCTGTGCAGCAACAAGAAAAGGGTCAAGTAGCGTGCACTAGTTTAGCCCCGGGCAAGCCCCGGGCAAGCCCAAAGCGAATTTCCATACACTGCCGTGGATTGTAAAGCAAAAACATGTAATGAAATTTAACGATATTCTTTAATACTCGTATGTAGTACCTATTATTTCCACCTCTGTGGGCTAGTGATAATAACACCCATCAGTAGCAGACCCAGTGATCCCGAGTTCGATTCCCAGTTGGGATACATATTATTTTTGGTTTGGTTGGTGGTAGGACACGTTAGTCGACCTGAGTAGCTATCACAATCTTTTTTTTTTATGAATGACGTAATGACTCTTAGCCTTCATCGTACCTGATGTTAAGTATTGAAGCGAGCCTAATCCGGATTCCTCAGCCACTGAGGAACTGGATATCTTAAATCGGAACACAACAATGTTTAAAACATTGTTGTTATGGCGTCAGTCTTAGATGTGATAGTGGTAGCTAGCCAGGTGGAGTTACAACAAGTCCTACCACCAACCAATCTTACCTGAGACTGTCGCCATAGCAAAAATATTTTCAGCGGTGTTATTATAAGGTGATACAGTAGTTTTTCTTAGTAGTTGAAGATTCCGGGAGAAATTCGATTCCACCTTTACCTTATCTAACCTAGAACTTAACATTAGGTTTTCAATGGTGAAAGTTAAGCGTTCCCCTTTTAGACGAGACTTGAACTCATAGCTTATCACTATTCAGGCGACTATTTTTCCCATTTACTGCCTTGCTTTCTGAGACCTTAGATTAGAAGACACATCGAAATTGTCCAACTATTGCTATATAGGCCGTGTTTGCCAGCTGTAGACAAGACCTCGGTAGCCTTCATATGCGACTATAGTGGTTGACTAACTTTCGTAATGATTAGTCATGTGGGTGACCAAAAATTCAAGCTCCTCCGTGCTTCATAAGACACGTTAAGGCGTTGCTCTCTTTGTTCTTTTTACTTCACTATGATTCTTATGTAAGTAATAATACCTGTTGTATTATTTCACTCAGAATCATAAATATTCCTTGAATAGCATATTCAATATCTACATTCATTCAATAAATCATAACTAAGTAGAAAAAATGTGCCTTATGTTGACGGCCTAAGAATACAAGTGTCACCACTCCCTTACATGCCTGGGATGTCGTAAGAGTCGACGCATTGAACAACTGTGCGAAAGAAGGAAAACTTGAAACAAACCCTCTACCAACCCGTCTGGCCAGCGTGGTAGCAGTAAGCTAATAGCCTCCTATGAACGTCGCAATAGGCGTGAGCTAGGAGAGGCTTATGTCCAGCAGTGGCGTCCACAGGCAATGGAATGGAATTAAAAATTCAATAATGTCAACTGAACCGCGAGCAACACAAATCCTTTGATACACCGATGACAAAATGCATGCAAACGCCGAACTATCATTCTAAAAGAACATTTTGTTATTCAAGAGGTCCTCTCACATTCTCATGTAAATTTAGTTTGGTGTACATCCACTCGCCGATGTGAACGTGGCCTTAGGATTTCTTTGTGCTCTCTTTTTATTTTACGGGCTTATTTTCAGTAAATAAACTTTCGTTATTTCACTGAGTCTCTTCTAGACTGGAGCTAGTAAATTTTTTATATTATATGCTTTCCATTAAAGTATTATGTTGTTTTGATTTACTTCACTGTTTAAATGCGTTGTACTTTGTACGTCCACTTTTTTTGATTTTTAGATTTTTTTATTCTTATCGCCGCTATCAATATTTAACTCATCGGAGAAATCCCCATCGTTTTTAACTACCGCCCTGCTCTTTTTTGTTGTAGCTACAATTATTCGAGTTAGCTTGGATGGTATGTTAAAATAAGCTTCTCAATATGTTGTTTAAACAAGGAACTGCCATCGACGCTGTCGTAGGCCTTGGCAAAGTGAACGAAGATTGAATAAATGGTTTGTGCATATTCCCCCGTCTTCTCCACGAGCTGTTTGAGTAGGAAGATCTGATCGACTGTACTATGGTTACGTCGAAAGCCACACTGGTAATCTCTGATTATGGCCTCAGTGAACGGTTCCAGTCTCTTCAGCAACACGTTGGACAGGATTTTGTATGCAGTTGGCAGGAGAGCAATGCCTCGGTAGAACATTTATTTCTGGGGCCCTTTTGTGTACAGGGCATAAGACTGTGCCGCACCTCTATGCACTGTGTGCACTCCGACAAATAGCGAGTAGCAACTCATACAGGTTTAATTGTAGGGAATAACCTCCGTATTTCCACAGCTCACTGGGCAAGTTGTCAAATCCAGGTGCCTTGAGGTGTGTTAGCCTTAAAATGGCCTCTCATACTTTTTCAAACGTTAGTACTGGAATTTCGTCAATATTTTCAATTCAATTAAATTCAATATCATTTATTCAGTTTAGGCTGTTACAAGCACTTATGAACGTCAAAGAAACTACGCCATCGGTTCACAAACCCTACGGTGGGAGACCGCGTAACGAGAAGAACCGGCAAGAAACTTGTCAAGGGCTATTTTTTTCTCCCTGTTTTATTTCATACAGAGTCGTCTAATTGAAAAGTGAGCTTTACATATGGGTAAGGCGGTTTCCATCACAAAATACTAATTATAATATTACATTTTATGGTTATTCTAACCGTAAACAATTTTCAACTCGCAAGGAAGGACTTACATTATAACATTTCTCGCATTACACATACAAGGTTACTGTACTGCAAGTTGTTGTGACGTACATACAGGTCAGTAGCAATTTATTTTAGATGAAAATATTTAAGCTCTATGCACAACGTTAAGACAAGCAGACTGAAGTAGACCCATTTCCGCTGGCGGCATCCGTTCACGAGCATGACGCATGAACTATCCACCCTCCTTCCTCTAAGATAGGTACCCTGTATGTTAAAAGGGGTGAGTGGGCAGTTCAGTAGATTGTAGAAATTATTTCGCCATGAGTCCTTGATTGTTTTCGAGTTCTCGTGCGCGTCTTCTAATAGTTGAACGGTGGATCGGAATGCTTTCTTTACACTTCTATCTCATGGTAAAATATCCTGCTGTCACCACCGTTTATTAGTGCTTCTCTGTTCCTAACTATCGCTTCCATGTGCTTCCTCTTTGCAGTTCTTATTGCTCGTCTACTTGGTTTTCGTAGTCAGCTTTCCATTTTTCTTCTTGTTCTGCTTGCAGTTTAAGTTGCCTTTTTTCCTCAATCATACTCACACATTCATTCGTCATCCAGTTTTTTCGCTTAAAATGCTCTCTAGTATTGGCTCTATGGTTTATACATACGTGACATAATTATACCTATTCTACCAAGTATCTGATTCTATCCCTTAATTTTCTTACAACTTATGGAGTATGATTAAAAAGTTAGGGTATTTGAATACTAGATTTTGTTGTTTTTTAGTCAAGAACTCTTAAAATATACTAATTAAGTTTTGATTCAAGTTTAAAACATACTTATTATATTAATGTGGCCACAACCCATGCTTTTGGCACCCGCCGGACATTTCTTTTTATAAAAAAAAACTACTTTGTCTCTTTATATTTTCAAGTTGTAAGTATCTTGAAATTTAGATGAATTCTCGATATTTCTTTTGTCTTATGTGTCTAAGGTCATCAAGCGCCAATCTCTTAAAAGCGAAAAAACCCTTAAAGTGGCCACGGGGGCTCCTGCCCTACTTCTACAAATAAACGCGTGTTTTTAACAGATTTTGTTTCATATTGCTTGTTATATTATGTTTTTCCCGACATATAGCTTACAGGAAAGCCTTAACACTGCAAAACCTTGTTATAAAAAGTACGCTCAATGTTTTTTTTTTATGAACGACGGGGACACTCTTTGCCTTCATCATACTTGATGTTAAGTATTGATAAGGCTGAAGATGGAAGCAAGCCTTTCCCGGAATCCTCAATCATTGAGGAACTTTCTATCTTATCTCTAGCTACCGGAACACAACAATGCTGAAAACATTGTTGTTATGGCGTCAGACTTAGATAAGATGGTGGTAGCTAGCTAGGCGGACTTACAACAAGTCCTAACACCAACCAAACCGAATACAATATGTACCCCCGCTGGGAACCCGGACCCCTGGGTCTGATACCGGTGGTTGTTAAATTAAATCAGTCCGGTTGCTTCTAATCCATCAAAGTTATTTTATTTTAAGATCATTTGTAGATTTAATTCCAATGATATTGCGTGTACTTGAAGCAGATATTATGTCATACGAGCTCGCATTGTGGATCGCATTGTGGAACATTGGGAAGACCCTATATGGGGTCCGATTCAATTTGCTATCTCCTTCATTTCCGTGCTTTTCCGTGTCTTTCATCCTACTTGTCAATTGTCAATGTGTGCAGTATGCGTCACAGATTTCAACGCAAATTACTATGAAGGAAACATATCTACACTAATATTATAAAGAGGAAAGATTTGATTGTTTGTTTGTTTTTTGTATTGAATAGGCTCCGAAACCACTGAACGGATTTTGATGAAATTTGTTACACAGGTAGTAGATAGCCTGGTTATGAATATAGGATACTTTTTATCCCGATATTCCCACGGGAATGGGAACCAGGCGGGTGAAACCGCGAGCGGCCGCTAGTCTAACATGAAACATCATTGTTTCATTCCTTAAAATCTTCCTTTAACAGCTACTAACAAAAACAACATGTCTAACACAGGCTTTTCTACCAGTTTATATGTTATTACTTAAGTAGTAAGGCCTGCTCCTGACAGGTCATTGTGTCCGCGATTGCACGTTGCAGGGACGCTCCTGCACAAAATAGATAGGTGGGCAGAAGGACCACTCTCTCCATCCGCGGAAATAGTTACTTAATCCTGGTTCATCACGTTCAATAGGTTCAGCACGACCCTAACGTCACGACTTAGCATCTAGTGTATCATATGGCAATAATAGATCTGTATTCACAGATTACTCGTATGTGTTAATAATATTTCTTTTTTAAAGAAACTGGGTAGTTCCTCGACTGTACGTGCGAGAAATAGCGTTCGTTCTGGGTGGCGGCCGACCGCCCCGCGCCGCTACGTATAATGGAGAAGTTCCCTGATGTTAAAAACATTATATTCCAATGAATCACGGTCCTTTAGTTTTTAACATTGATTAAAACTAAAGGACTGTAATTTTGTTTTAAAATCCATCAAGGAATGCTGAAATAGTTATTTGTTATGCAAGGCTGGAAAGTTGGTTATTTAGCGGCGAGTTATCTCTATTGAAAGCTAAGCAAGCGAAGGATTCTAGGATTGAACCACGAACGTAGCGAGTGGTTCAAAGATTGAATCCTGAGCGAAGCGAGGATTTCAAAGGTACAAGACGCTAAAAACTTTTCCGCCAAGCGCAACACACAATTTTTCACCTCACAACAGCGAGGAACATTTTATGGTTGGTTCCGCGGTCAACTTCTGGTAAAAAATCTTAAAACTTAAAGTTTAATCTAAATATACCTTATTCTCGTTGTTTTAATGGTATGAAAAACTAAAATAATAAAAAAGGGAGTATTATAGTTAATTTAAAGTTATTTAAAGTAGGAATATATTGTTACTTATAAATAACAATAAAAATGATTTTTTTTTTTTTTTTTTTTTTAGTTTTTGCTTCTTCCGTTTTCCACAGAAATTCCGCCAACGTCCCGTAGTGTAAAAATGATTCCGTAAATTTATGTTGACAACGTCATGAGGTACAAGATAAAGACAATTTAAAAATTAAGATTTATGTCACGTTCCGAAATACAATCATAGGTTGTCATCTTAATTTTTGAATTGTCTTTGTCTTCTACCTCATGTCAGTGTCAACATTTACTGAATCGTTTTTATTCTTATTAATAAGTAACAATATATTCCTACTTTAAATAATTTTTAATAAACTATAATACTCCCTTTTTTATTATTTTCGTTTTTTATATAATTAAAGCAACGAGAATAAGGTATATTTAGATTAAACTTTATGTTTAAAGATTTTTTTACCGGAAGTTGACCGCGGAAACAACCATAAAATGTTCCTCGCTGTTGTGAGGTGAAAAATTGTGTGTTGCGCTCGGCAGAAAAGTTTTTAGCGTCTTGTACCTTTGAAATCCTCGCTTCACTCAGGATTCAATAGAGGTAACTCGCCGCTAAATAACCAACTTTCCAGCCTTGCATAACAAATAACTATTTCATGCTTGATTAATAGAAAAATTCCCGGTAGAACATTTGCTGCGTAAAATCCTTTGAACGGCTATCAGCTATTATACTCGTACGTGTCCAAATAGAGCGCATGCGAATATCGGTTGGACCGGAAGATTTCGCGCTGTAGGTACTTTGTGGCTCCTGTCCACTCGATGACGCTCAAGACGACAGTCCGGTCAGGTGTCGGATGGGTGACCGTAAAGTGGCATTACAACTGAGCGCTTCCGTGCTTCGGGGGGCACGTTAATCCGTCGGTCCCGACTGTTGTCATTTGATAACAGTCGTTAAGCCAAGTCACTTATAGGTAGGCGGCCTTATTAAACTCTGTCACTAGAGGTGGCCACTAATCCTCGTACGATCAGAAAGAGAAGAACTTTACGACAGAACGCATTAAAATAAACGAAAATATTCTGGACCATTCAAGAAGATTAATTGAAAACGCAGGAATGAAACTAAATAAAATCGTTTTCTTATGAGTCTAATTCAGTTTTCCGTTGGCAAAGTGTACAAATGTATTACTAGTCACAGTTTGATTCTATATTTTTATTTTTTTTATAAAATAATAAAAAACACATTTGGTTTAGGTACACATTGGGGACACTAGTGTGTCTAGCAAAAAAAGTGCACTCGAACGACATTGGGCACTGTACTGTAATACTCAGTGTAGTACGTGCGTTTTTTACGCGCAAAAAATAACTAATATCTATGATTAATTAATTTTTTCAATGCTATTTTTATACTTATGATAAATTCCACAAGTGAACCCGTCTGAGAACTCATGTGGCCTAATTGTTTTTTTTTCCAATATTTTTCTATTTAAAATTTATCATTATTATAGTAATCATCCGATTTTATTTTGGGCGTTTTAAAGTCTAATTAATATTTATAAATTTAAAGTAAAAACTTGTTCTCTCAGCCTTGTTCTATAAGAGAAGTATATTTTTGTTTTCGTACAAGTTAAATTTCAAAATGGCGTTCAATTCACGTTACATACTTGAACGTGTGTACCGTGAAATGCTTGCATCATCTACATATATTTCTTAAAATCTTATAATACTCTAATCCGATTAAATAAGCTTCTCTAATCACTGAAAGACGCCAGCGCCATAATCGCTGGAATGTCATGGCTTGCGTCGCAAAAGGCTCTCGAGCTCAAAACAACGATACTGGAGCTTTTGTTGAGAGCTTCTTTGTCTCAAACTAGATACTTATCTGCCATTTACTCGTTTACCTGCTGTCATCTGCCTTTTTTTAACCGGGAGGTTTATCATTTTTATCTTGAGCTAGAGATCTTGTGCTATACTTTGAGATAATACGATTTGGGTGGTGGTTTTGCATTTTATTGGCAATATGGGTAATGATGTCATTTGTGTTTTTAGTTACCTATATTAAGTTTTTTTACGTACACTATTGTAAAAAATGGGGATGATATTAAATTCAAATTCAAATTCAATATTATTTATTCAGTCTAGGCTGTTACAGGCACTTATGCACGTCAAAGAAGCTACGCCATCGGTTCACAAACCCTACGGCGGGAGACCTTGTAACGAGAAGAACCGGCAAGAAACTCGTCAAGGGCTGTTTTTTTCTCCCTGTTTTATTTCATACAGAGTCGTCAAATTGAAAAGTGAGCCTAACATATCATTAAGGTCAATTTCCATCACAAAATGAAAATACTAATTATAATATTACATTCTATGGTTATCCTAACCGTAAACAATTATATCTTTTGGTGAAGACCTGTAATTGGCTCTCAATTGTTATATTAATATCTACTGTAATAAACTAAGCTGTTGGTCTTTCGAAATAAAATAAATAAATAAATTAGTTTGCGCAATTTAGTAGTCAGCTTAGTGCAGTTGAGTTGATGTTTATAATCAGTGTCGTCGCTGTTTATCGCTTTATAACGAAGAAATCATGGTGAAGTAGTTATATTAATATAAGTGGTGAAAAAAACTCAAAAAATATTACTATGGCGTTAGACAGTGATGAGGAGTTCCTCAGTGATGAGGATTCCGCGAGAGGCTCGCTTCCATCTTCGGCCTTATCAATACTTACTATCAGGTATGATGAAGGCTAACAGAAGGCTAACAACAACCCCGTTGTTCATAAAAAAAACAACGTGTTGCACTCCGGGAGTGCCGGCAGGAGCAGGCATACATTTTCGCCGCGCGTTAAAAAGAGAGGGGGATATAACTTCCTCTCCTACGCTGCGCCGGGGCGGTCTACTCTCCCTCCGTCTTACGAATTTTCGATCAGGTCACGTGTCCTGACGCGACTTTAATATTTTTTACCCATCCCAAAAATTTAAAACTCTGATGTGCACAACGCCGCTAAAGAAGTTTTCACTCCAAAAAAAACAAAATACAATTTTAATACTAACTAGGGCTGAATGTGCCGACTCTTTTCTACATTAAGTTCCAAATATTGGGATTAGGGATCTAGGCAAGCATATATTCCAAATATTCCAGTCATACGTTAATCAAAACTTAACACCATACAATTTCCATAGATAGTTGCACGAACACTTCTAAGCCATAAAGGTTTAATTTGTACATCGCGACGGTAAAGTGTTGCAAATGGAGGCATTATTTATCGTGAACTCTCACGAACTTAAGGCTAGCGCATATGAAGGAATTCCCCTCACTCAAATTAAAAAAAGGACCCACCGCACCGCAACGCATTACAAAAATACTCTTTCATAACTTTCATACATTTTTTTATCAATCGCACACTACAGGCGGGCTGCATCTACAGCTACAGACATATATCGAGATAGACGGTAAAAGTTTACCTACATTGAATGTAAAAAGTTTGATCCACAGTTAAAGTTTTGTCCCGACCTAAGTCAGTCTGCTTGAGACCATTGCCGCGAAAACACGCGTCACTAAGAAACAGAAATGGTTAATTGTGCAGTACTTTCTTGCAAAAACAGTAGGGCGCGAAAATCTCGCTCATGACGTCATCGTAGGTACTAAAATTCGACACGCTAGGTTCTCATACAGTTTGAAGCGCTCTTTTCGTCTGTCTTGATATAGGTCCGTGGCTGCATCACAACACTGCAGTGTAGTAGCTGCATCACAGTGGCGGATGGCTTTCTAGGCAATGAGTTTTTACTGATAGACCGGGCACAGATTAATAAATAGTTACGTCGTAAACCGGGGCCTACTTATAATGTAGTGTTTCAGTTGTTGTGGTCATTAACATCTTTTTTGTTACAACAGTGTAAAATAATACTACTACAACTGAGTCGATTGGTAGCTAGTCCATAGTCATCTGTCCGTTGACATCGTCAGTACTGTCACGTGTCATAAGTCTGTCTGCCAGTCATTCATACGTCTGTCCGTCAGTCAGTCTTCTTTTTTCACATGTAAAGAGTATGGAAAATCACCTTTTGAAAAAAAACAAATTTTCCGGATATTAAACGCGCTATATTTCACGAACTAAGGTGCAACTGGCCGTATTTTTAGGATTTTTGGGCTTTTTTTATTTTCTCCAAGTTTCGGCACCTTTTCAGCTGCCGTGGTCACGGGATGACTTCACTTTTGCTGTATTGCAATTTTTCGATGTTTTTATTTTTTATATTTATCATAATCATTATCTTTCTTGAAAAAAAAATTATAATAAACAACTTTACAGTACTTCACAGTCTATATTGATGTAGAATTACTGATTATACCTGACTTACTGATATACTGATTATATATTTTAACCGCCTCCGTGGTCTAGTGGTACAACCACCGGTATCAGACCCAGGGGTCCCGGGTTCGATTCCCAGCGGGGGTACATATTGTATTCGGTTTGGTTGGTGGTAGGACTTGTTGTATGTCCGCCTGGCTAGCTACCACCATCTTATCTAGGTCTGACGCCATAACAACAATGTTTTCAGCATTGTTGTGTTCCGGCAGTTGAAGATAAGATAGCCAGTTCCTCAGTGATTGGGGATTCCGGGAGACTCTCGCTTCCATCTTCAGCCTTATCAATACTTAACATCAGGTATGATGAAGGCTAAGAGTCTCCCCGTACTTCATAAAAAAAAAATAAAAAAAAGATTGATTTAATTTTTTTTCGACTCTTCTACAATCTACAAATCAGTCTGAACACTGGTCATAGGAGAAAGTTGTTCACTTGCCGATTCTGAGTCGAAGTAATTTTTTTAGACATTTTATGATTTTTTTATGTTTGCATTTTTCAATGCCATTTTTATACTTATGATAAATTTTAAATAGAAAAATATTTTAATATTTAAAATTTATCATAAATGTTAGATGTTGTTTAAAAATAGCCGTGTATATATTTTTTTGCGTTGTAGTATGCGCGAGCCTTAACACCACACTGTATCACTATAATCGCGACCGGTAATCTGGCTGGTAATTAAACGACCCCTAACATTAGACCTTCCTCACTCCGCTAATATTGACCCTGCTTCGTTATGGCTGTTTGGCTGAGGGCTAATGTACCTCGCGTCCTTGGATGCCATCAGGAATAGGAGTCCAGTAATATACTTTTACTTAACACTTTCGCTGACAGTGAACGGAGCACAATCGATGTTTTATTGTTATAAAGTCTATACGCAGCCAACGTGTTAATAAACATTTTTTTTTTCAGATGTAAAGCACACATTTTATAAATCCAAAAATGACGTTTTTAATATTATTTACACATTTGGTTTAAAAGTGGTTTTTGTATAGTTATGAACTTATCTGAAGCAAATTAAAAATTTTGGGATACACTTTTTTTATGAATGACGGGGAAAATCATAGTCTTCATCATACCTGATGTTAAGTATTGATAAGGCTGAAGATGGAAGCGAGGCTCTTCCAGAATCCTCAGCCACTGAGGAATTTGAAGGTATATTAATAGTAGTCATCCTGCGAGTGGTCTCAGCCTGACGCTGCCGTTGCCTGACGTTTCGATCCATAAAAGGTCCCGAAAGGTTTGGCATTTCAAAAAATCCACAAAAAGAAAGCGCCTGTTACAGCCTCGATAGTTGTTTTATTGCAAGCTTTTGGGATATCCGCCATAAACTGGTGGTGCTCATTCGTAAGTCCATATGGCTGATGGAAGAAGTTGCAGCATTACCAGAACGAGCCGTAATCTACCACATGGGCCCAATGCTGTTAAAGTAAACATTAACGTAAAACAATAACAAAAACGTCGTATAAGTTTGAGAGCCTCCCCCTCCCCACAGGGAGGTTGCGCATAATTAAATAGTGATTAAGAGATTAGGGTGGGTTCACACCGGCGCGTCTGTGTCGACACGACTTTTTGTCCAAGCTTGTTGTACAGAAATTTTCGTAATTCTGGGTACAAAAGATTTGTGTTGTTGATGCGCTTACCTTTTCTTTTTATTGTGCTTGGTTACGTTTAATCCAACAAACACATAAAAAATGTGTAAGTCATTAGGTAAGCAACAAGCTATAGCATTCTCAGATGGATTCACACAAGTGAATTCTCAGATGGAACTCGAACCCGCGACCTGTGGAAATCCGATCCACTGAGCTACCGAGACTTCTTTTTTTCTTTCTTCTTTTTTTCAAATATTCTTCTATTTAAAATTTATGATAATTTTAAAAATAGCATAGAAAAATGCAAAAAATCTAAAATCATAAAAAAATAAATAGTTGGTTCGTTTTGTTATAATATGATGATATTGTAGATTTAGAGCAGTAAGTAAATAATTGCCCACAAATATTATGTAGCCAGGTTGTTTTTATATAAATACTAGATAATCCCGTGGCTTCGTATTACCACAGTCTAAATTACACTGTAGTATCACCTTGTACCACCTTGACAACCATCAAATACGTCAATCCAGTGGCAAATGTTTGACAGATAAGTAGGTAAGAACACTTCATGTAGAAAATGAAATTGTTTTTTTTTTCTCGTAATTTCTCCATATTTTCTTACCAACCCTGGACTACCTCAAATATTTAAAAAACCATCCAACCAATAGTCATCTTTTATACATACATAATTTACTCAAAAGAATATCTAGAGATGCCCAAAAATATTTGTCTAGAGCAGGAATCAAACCTCTGTACAGATCGCTTTATTTATTGTAATGACATAACCTATAATACTGTTTAGCGAGCAGTTATGCGACCTTGGCTACTACACAATACACTTGAATCAGAATAGAGGCACCATGGAGTGGTTTGACGGTCGGGCGAGGGTCCTCTAATGGAGGGCACTTCATAGACTGTAGCTTGAACACAACAGGCTATTTCTTGAGGCTAATAAGCTTAATTTAGTCATAAGTAAGCATATTTGCTGATAAAATTAATTTGCATTTTTTTTTATGTGTATTTTAAAGTAATTTTTAACCAACTTGGTTTTTTTTTTTTTTTTTTATGTATGTACACCGATTACGCCGAGATTTCTGAACCGATTTTTCTAAATCTAGAAAAACCCTTTTGTATTTATGGTAAATTTTAAATAGAAAAATATTGGAAAAAATTAACTCGGCCACAAGTGAATTCTTAGACGGGAATCGAACCCGCGACCTTTGGAAATCCGGTCCAATGCTCTAACCGCTGAGCTACCGAGACTTGCGAACCACCGTCGCAATTCTCCAATACTTTTATATTTTTAATACGCTGTAGGCCAGCGTTGTTACATCAATGCTAGGAATATCCTTGCATTCGAAAGAAACATCTTTTCAGGTGTTTAACGATCGATTAAGATGCAACTGCCAATAATTTATGATTTTGTAATTTTAAAATAGAAAACTTTTTAAAAAATAGAAAACTTGTGGCCGAGTTAATTTTTTCCAATATTTTTCTATTTAAAATTTACCATAAATATAAAAATAGCATTGAAAAATGCAAAAATTACAAAATCATAACCCCTTTTGTAGTTTACAAAACAGCCTATTGCTGACACTAAAAAGTAAAAAAAAAACCTGCGTTAAAAAAAACCAATTTCAAAAACTAAAAAGTAAAAAATAAGCCTTTTGGAGTCTGTGCCAGCCAGCAAAATAAAAGAATAGGAGCTTAAAGTAGAATGCCTTGGCTGCCACCGACTCCAAAAGGCTTATTTTTTGCTTTTTAGTTTTTGAAGTCGGTTTTTTTAACGCAGTTTTTGTCACCGTCCTGTCCGTAGCCTAATGATTTAAGTAAAATTTAATACTGTTCATCTCTTCAGTTATGGCGTTCATATTCATTTAACACACATGGAAATAAATGCGTTTTCATACTTTAAAAAGAAAGTCTACTTATATCAGTAGGCCTAGCACGAAAAACTTTCGAGTGATTATCGAGGAAGTAAAGTAAAAAATAAATATATCATATAGAGCAGCGTTCCTACTGGACGTAAATGGATATACATTTTCCTATAAATTTTTTGACATTACTTGCTCGATACTTACTCGATAGTTTTTCGTGTCAGCCTAGTTACAGTTGGAACATGTTTTTTTTTAACAAAGGCATGTGGGGCACGGACTGACGTGATAGCTCTGTGTGTTTCAATCTGTTTTTTTCTGTTCTGTGGTTTCAATAGTGTTCGTGAAGCTTTATATTTGGTTCAGAAGTGTACCCTGACCCCTAATTGTCTAATTTTAAAATCTATCGCAATCCCTTTCAAATGTAGCTAGATTTATGGAATTGTGTAACTTAAGAGTCGCAATCGCATTTGCAACGAATTGAATATTATAAAGATTCATTTCACACTGCATTCGACATTTCTCCATATATTTGAAAGATATTTTTGCATTTTGCATATTTGCATATTTATTGCATTTTTGTGTGTCACTTTGCTTCAAATTAACTATTTCCTTCATTCAATACCTTTCAAAACGCGTCCCGATCACAATCCCTACCACATGTCAAATAGTTGCGGCGCGAAGCTCGTTAATATATTTCAAATGTCAAATTAAATGGGATTTCGATAGATTTTTAAATTAGACAATAAGCCCCCCGTTCGGTTCTAAATTGCAACATGGTTAGCTAGTAAAATGTATGTCGAATCATATAAATCTTGAAAAATATTTAACTAAAATTACATGTGTCAGAGGGGTAGTAGCAAATTAGCGCCAATATTACTGTATATTAATGAAACAAGTTATAATAAAAAGGAACAACCATAACAAGAAACACGTAAAACGAACTCAAACTCAAACTCAATATTGTATTTATGGTAAATTTTAAATAGATAAATATTGGAAAAAACTAAATCGGCCACAAGTGAATTCTCAGACGGGAATCGAACCCGCGACCTTTGGAAATCCGGTCCAATGCTCTTGAGGTCCGGTCCGGAAATCAGGATTTTTCTATTTAAAATTTACCATAAGTATAAAAATAGCATTGAAAAACGCAAAAATTACAAAATCATCAATATTGTATATTCAGTTTAGTTAGGTTCTTACAAGAACTTATGAACATCAAAGAAGCTACGCCATCGGTTCACAAACCCTACGGCGGGAGACCTTGTAACGAGAAGAACCGGCAAGAAACTCGTCAAGGGCTGTTTTTTTCGCCCTGATACAGATACAAATCGCTTTGATACAGAGTCGTCAAATTGAAAAGTGACCTCAACAAATCAGTAAAGTCACTTTCCATCACAAAGAAAGACTTGTCATACATAGCATTTCTCACATTACAAGATTACTGAACTGCAAGCTGTGACGTACATACAGGTCAAAGCACAACGTTAAGAAAAGTAGACTGAAGTAGACCCATTCCCGCTGGCGGCACCCGTTCACGAGCATGACGCATGAACCAGCAATCGCTTCGCTCAACCAAAATTAATAAAAGGCACAATATTAGTTAAACTCTGTACTCGATCCCAATAGTTTCGGTGGCAATGAAGAGGTCTGGGCGAGGCCTAAGCTAAGGGCACTTAGCCGAGAGCTCTCCAACGCTTGAGAGGCCTTAATCATTGCTGAATAGGCTAATATTACGAGCTTGTTTTATTACTGACTAGCTTCCACCCGCGGTTTTACCCACGTGGTTTCCGTTCCCATGGGAAAATCGGGATAAAATGTAACTGAAGTTACCCTCCGTCCTTTCAACTAACTCTGTGTCAAAAATCAAGTCGATTGGATGGTTAGTTACAGCGTCAAGGACAAACAAACACACTTTCGCATTTATAATTATTGCTTAGGATTACATTTTTGGGATTAATATTCTTTGATATTAATCCCAAAAATGCCGTGTGGTGACGGCCTAAGCATACAAGTGTCACCACTCCCTTACATGCTTGGGATGTCGTAATTCACCTGAATTCGCATTCGCATTGAACACCTGTGCGAGAGAAAGAAAACTTGAAACAAACCCTCTACCAACCCATCTGGCCAGCGTGGTAGCAGTAGGCTAATAGCCTCCTATGACCGCCACAATAGGCGTGAGCTAGGAGAGGCCTATGTCCAGCAGTGGATGTCCACAGGCTGATGATGTATGTATGTATGATGTATTCTTTGATATTAATATTCTTATTTCTCCAATTCTTTTAAATTCTGATAGTGATCTTGATCTTGAGCGATTGTGGTGATCTTGCAAGACTTAAATTGTAGGTCTTAAAGTTATAATTTTTTTTAGTTTAACTTTTAGCTGGTTATAATATCGTGATATACAAGCATTTATGAAAATAATATCAAGGAGCTCAGTGGTACAGTGGGTCACTTGCTCGGTCTGCTATTTTGTAGCAATTAAGCAAGGATGGGTGACCAAAAACTTATCGAGCTCCGACGTCCCTCGGAGGGCACGTGAAGTTGTTGGTCCCGGATGTATTTGTAATCGATTTAACCCAACGCACCGCGCACAGGACAACTCTCCGTAGGTAGGCCCCCGACAAGGTGGACGATCTGGTGAAGGTCGCGGGAAGTCGCTGGATGAGGGCAGCGCAGGACCAGTCGTCGTGTAGATACTTGGGGGTGGCCTATACCCAGCAGTCGGTGTCATGTGGCTGAGACGACGATGACGATAACACTACAATCCGCATCGGGCTCACATGTTGGGTCATATTTATGGTCCATTCTCCTTATTCGTCCATAAGTAAAAGGTGACTGAGCAGTGGGGACTTCATTCATTAATTTCGTTTCATTATTATTTTAATTGCTATTGCTCAAATTAGCCATACTTTTAGTCATCATCATCAGCCTCACGCAGTCCACTGAGGCCTATGGCCTCTCCAAGTGCACGCCACTGAGATACTTTTAGTTGCCTCAGCAAAAAAATATTTACTTAATTTTAAAAATTCAAGTTAAACCAACAAAATGTCGTGTAACAACCTATTTGTGGTATCAACGCATCGCTCACACAATTTAATATTAATGCCGGCTCCCGCAGAAGCAATAAAAACAAACAAATTGCACGTAAAATAATGCTCAGAGCTCCCCGGGTCCCGTGGGAATTTATTTTGATGTCGCTAAATCCTTATTTATAAGATGACGCCATATTTTTGGGACCACCTTTTTTTGTCCTTCTCACCTTGTAACTAGTACTTGGGGGAAATGTACCATGTTGGGAAGGGATAGGAAACGTTTTTATATGAATGTGGCATTTTAAAAATATAATGCGCTAAATGTAGGTTATCCGATGTTTTTTACAATAAATAGGCTTGCTCATGGCCTCTTTCTGAATCGTAAAATTTAAGAAGAGGTCGAAGAGAAGCTGTTTAGTGTCTGCTTAGAATAACACTACCCCCTCTCATCCCGTGGGTATCGCAAAAGGCGACTAAGGGACTCAGCCTTCAGGAGACGGGCAGTAGCGTCTCCTACAAACTTGGTCGACGACGACGAGCATTTAGAGAGCTTCAAATATACCAGGATTATAGGCTTAAAAGACGAAGAGAAGCGCTTTGTACGCAGACGAGAAATATCTACCAGGTAGGGGTGATAGTACGGCTGGACTCCCGTTGGTAGAACGAATACGTTGTCCCGAATAAGAAAATGTCCCTGTTACGGGAATTTCGAATGACACGTTATCCATTATGTAGACACTCTTTTTATTGATCTATTGTAGAATACATGAGAAATTCAAATGACACGTTTGTAGACATTCTCTATGGAGATCTTTTTGTTTGTGGTTAATGCGAATTATGTTCAGATAAGATGATCAATATGGTTATAATTTAGCTTCTGTTTTACCATTCAGAGTTACTGGCCCCCAGATCATGGAACGTGTTACCGTGGTTAGTTCCCAGATCATTGAACACCTTTCAAGTTTTGATTAAGACTGAAAAAACATAATTTTCATTACATTCCAAAAATATACTTTAAAGTTCACCATAAAAAATATATATTTACTATCACTATTTATTAGTTTAATTCAACATATTAAAATAACTAAAACTCATAAACATTCAAAGCTTTAAAGCTAAAGTGAAAGTGAACTCACTCATAGCTAAGCTTAAAATTAAGCCCAGCGTACACCGGTTAAACCACAACGTACACTGGGCCTAAAAAGTTTCACAGCACACGGAGGCACCGCACGTTAGCACCTCATAAAATAAAAATAATGACGCAGCGGAAACTCTGCGGTATATGGTACGCGATACTTTTTGTTATAATAAAGAATCAGATAAGGTTGTAAGGATTTATTTGTAAGTTTTCATTCTAGAATGTCTTTAATCGGGGATTTTAGGATAAGAATATTCTAAGTCGTTCCTCCAAAACTTTTTACACTCCACTCAACCTCGTCGTGGGTAAAAATGGTATATGGGCTAGGCTTAACACGGAGTGGCTACGTACTCTTTGGCTCGTCCAGGTCCTTACGGAGTTATGACTTAGAATACCGATTTCGAGGAGTATTTCGAAGAGGTTTTCAATGCGGTTTCGTTAAGTCGAGGACGAGTAAGTTTTGGAGGAACGACTTAGAATATGGGTGTTAGTGTTCAAGTTTCGTAATCGCTGTAAAATCGTTTTATCTAAATGAAAAATAAGCGAAGTAGTCTAGGAAGTGATTCAAACAAAAAACAGTAAAAGTGAAAAAGGTAATACGTAGTATAGATATTTAAAGTTTTTTTTTTCCAATTTGGCTCAGGTAAGTACAACCAGTGGGGTTATCACAAATAACTTTTGAGTAAGTATCGAGGAAGTAAAGTAAAAAAAATTATGACATATTGAGTGGAGTTCCTACCGGACGTAAACGGAACTACATTTTCCTATACATTTTTTGACATTACGTGCTCGATACTTACTCGATACTATTTCGATAATTATTCGTGCTAGCCCTACTGTGCAAAAAGTAAATTGGCGTTAAGAAATTATAATATGACAGATAGTCTCAATGAGAGCACGAAATGAAAAGATACAGAGATAGACATTCCTGTGAATTCTGATGGTATTGAAGCATCCATATTATTGTAGATAGCTGTATTATTCATTGTTTGCAATGAAGCGGTAAAATATATTTTTTTTTACATCCACTTGCAGAAAATAGCCTCTTGTCAAGTACCTATGATTTCAAGTTCGAGAAAATTGTCGCCACTAATAAGATAAAAACAAATATGCGTACCTTATCAGTCTACTTGTTATGTTTTTTTGCTACTTAAGATAGATGCCTAGGATACATTATAAATAGAAAAATATTTTGGAAGAAATCAACTCAGCCACAAGCGAATTGGGATTCGAACCGACGACCTTTGGAAATCCGGTCCAAAGCTCTCAAGATTAAAGGTCGTGGGTTCGAGTCCCATCTAAGAATTCACTTGCGGCCGAGTTGATATTTTTCCAAATTTTTCTATTTAAAATTCATCTTAAGTATAAAAATAACATTGTAAAATGCAAAAATTAGAAAATCATAAAAATATCTTTGGTTATCGGCTCCCAACTGGAAAAATCAATAGTTAATGACAATTTTGTCTAGACTCAAGAAGCATATAGTGCGGTTAAAAATAAGTCTATTTTTTCAAATTATTTGTATTCTCCCATTTGAATTGACGTCAATTCCCTCCCTGCATTTTGTGAGCTCTCATCTCGTCGGGTACAAAAAAAATTGTGACAATAAAGGAGATGGACCAAAATCTATAGACCAAAATCGAAATATAATCGATCAGATCAAACTGTGTGCCCAAGGATTAAAGTTATAAAGTTGTCCGATCCTGTCGCGAGCTTAGTAAAGTTGTGTGTGTTGACGGCCTAAGAATACAAGTGTCACCACTCCCTTACTTGCCTGGGATGTCGTAAGAGTCGACTACGAGGCTCGACGCATTGAACACCTGTGCGAGAGGTCTGCAAATAAAAAATGGCTTCTACAATGTAAATAACATAATTTTTTTTGCTGTAAAACTTTTTTGACTACGTCTTCACATAGGTTTACAAACACGTCTAATTAGGAACACAACGTATTCGTTCGCGGGGTGGCCTGGCAACTTGTGTACCGGTTTTCTTTTCAAACCTATTACAGGCACCAGCTTCTCACACTTCAGATCTTAGTCATACTCAAGTGATTTGTTCTATTTAGACTTATGTAACCTATTGTGTGATGGGGAAATAAATAAATAAATTCATAAATGCATACAATCACACCAATTATCTAGCCCACGTTAATTTTCATTAAGAACTTATGTTATGGATAAAAGATAACGGATAAACATACATAAATACTTTTTTTTCTAAAGAAGACACATAAATACGGATTTAATACCCAGATCAAGACAAGTAGACATGTTCTTGTACACAAATATTTGTCTTGTCCGGGGATCGAATCAGGACCTCTGGCGCAGAAGCCGGGCTTAGTACCCCTGCGCCAAACAGGTCGTAAAAAATAAATGAATTTATTATTATTATTACATTATTATTATTCTTTTACACGGAGTTTCAACTAAAGCTAAAGAGGTAGGAGCATTCATCATCATCATCATCAGCCTGTGGACGTCCACAGCTGGATATAGGTCTCTCCTAGCTCACGCCTATTGTGGCGTTCATAGGAGGCTATTATCCTACTGCTACCACGCTGGCCAGACGGGTTGGTAGAGGGTTTGTTTCAAGTTTTCCTTCTCTCGCACAGGTGTTCAATGCGTCGAGCCTCGTAGTCGACTCTTACGACATCCCAGGCAAGTAAGGGAGTGGTGACACTTGTATTCTTAGGCCGTCAACACACACAACTTCACTAAGCTCGCGACAGGATCGGAAAACAAGAGGTGTTTACCTGACTGAAATAAATGATGCATTGTTAGAAAATTTTCCAACCCCCATTTGGTCTAGCCATAAATCAAATCCGTAGCGAGAGTTACTAACAGGTTATTCGTTAAACCGCTCCGTCTGGAAGGTTTGCCAACATTCATCTTGGAAAATTGTTGGTGGAATAAAGTGTTGGTGCTAGTATAGGAATTCTTATGTGACAATTATTATTGTTTTTTTAAAACAGCAAGAAAAACAGCTTTTGACGAGTTTCTGTCTGGTTCTTTACAGGTCTACCGCAGAAGAATTTTGCGAATCGATGACATAGTTTATGTGACGTTCAAATGCTACTAACAGCCGAAATTGCATGAATCAATGTCATTTTTATTTTTCATTTTCATAATATTCTTCTTCTTATCATATGAGGATTAGTAGCCACCTCTGGTGCCAGAGTTTATCAAGCCGCCTTTAAGGCCTCTCTTGGCTTAACGGCTGTTATGAGATAACAACAGCCTGGATCGACGTTTCAACGTGCCCTCCGAAATACGTTAGTTGTAATGCCATTTAACGGTCATGCTTAACAAACATGATCGAATTCGATCAGTCTGTCAAGCGCTGCCATGAGTGCAATGAAGAAGAAGATTTTTTTTATAATTATATCAATGTTATAACTGACTAATTTTACATCTCTAGCATCAGTGACGTGTACTTTTAGTTTTGCCAAAATGTCGTCTCAGCCACATGACACCCACTGCTGGGTATAGGCCTCAACCAAGGATCTCCACGACGATCGGTCCTGTGCTACCCGCATCCAGCGGCTTCCTGCGACCTTCACCAGATCGTCGGTCCACCTCGTGGGGCGCCTACCAACGGAGCGTCGTCCGGTACGCGGTCGCCATTTCAGAACCTTTCCGCCCCAACGGCCATCGGTTCTTTTCGCTATGTGTCTCGCCCACTGCCACTTCAGCTGAGCAATCCTTCGAGCGATGCCAGTAACTTTAGTTCTCCTGCGGATCACCTCATTTCTGATTCGATCACGCAGCATAGCTCTCGTTATTGCACGCTGAGTTACCATGAGCCATTGACCCTCCTTATCAGACCCATAGTGTAGATGAAGTAAACGTATCAGACAGGCTAGGCTAGGATTGAGAAATTGGTGATTCGTGTATTGAATCACCAATTTCTCAATCCTATTTATCTTATCTACTTTGTATTGACTTCAGTGGTGTTTAGTTTGATGTCATTCCTAGAAATTGTGTATTTAATAAAGAAAAAATAAATACTTCAATTCCAATAAATTATATCGTATAATAATAAACAATGAAGTGCTCGTGACAGACTGATCGTAATCGATCACGCTTGTTAAGCAACGTTCGGTCAGGTGTCGGATGGGTGACCGTAAAGTAGCATTACAACTGAGCGCTTCCTTGCATCGGAGGGTACGTTAAACCGTCGGTCCTGGCTGTTGTCATCTGATAATTAGGCCATGTCAGAGGCCTTTTAGGCTGCTTGATAAACTCTGACACCAGAGGTGGCCATTAATCCTCATGTGATAGGAAGAAGAAGAAAATAATAAACACTTTGGTTACTTACAAGAAAACCTGATACTTACATGAAAAACGTAAATTACTCCTCCACAAAACCCAGCCAACTGCATCAGCCCTTTTAAAATCGCCCAAAATAGCCTCGAAAATTTGTGAACACGAAAATGTATTTTAATAATCGTATCCTCAGTAAAAAGTCCAAACTCAGCATTCGGGAACATAAAAAAGTGTTTCCTCTGTCGTCCCGGTCCCGGCCCAATCCGTCGGCAATGGCTTTATCAAAAGTTGGACATTAGTACCAGATGTGACCGCGTACTTTTTTCGTCCCTTCGCCGACGTGTAATAATGAAATGGATTGCGAGCACATTCGTTATTTTTTAGGAGGGTACTGTAATGGGAGCCGTAACGAATCTGAGATGTTTGAGTGGAACAGGTTTTAGGGTTGCGACGTGGACCTGGAACCTGCTTTTGTAGGTGTTTCTTATAAAAAATACCATCAAATAAGAAACACTATGCTTGCTAGTGAGGACTTTTAAGCTGAACTTTACCCAGTGCAGGATCATAAATAAAAATAGTGCTCAATTTTATTAACCGACTTCAAAAAAGGAGGAGGTACTCAACTCGGTTGGAATATTTCTTTATTAAATTATTTTTTATGTATGTACACCGATTACGCTGAGATTTTAGAACCTATTTCCGTGATTATTTTTTTGTTCGATGCAGAATAGTTGCCAATTGGTCCCATAAAAATTTGGTTTAGTTCGACCCAGTACTTTTTATGTTTTGGGCATTTTTATATATTTCATTTCATATTTGTTACATGGATGACATGATTTATTAACTTCCTTTAAAAACTGTGAAATAAAAACTTTGGCTGGCATCGACTCCAAAAGGTTTATTTTTTGCTTTTTAGTGTTTTGAAGTCGGTTTTCATTTTTTTTATAAAAAGTTTTTATTAACCCTGCGAGTGTAAGGTTAAAATTTGTAACAGGTAGCGTCAGCTGGGTATAATAAATCCATGTGATTTCAACCCACTTTTTGATGATTATAATATTATTTTATTATATTTTATTAATTGTTGTTGTTATTTCATATTTGTAGTTCGTAAACTGATTCCGAGGGATTAAATACTTTGCATGAAATTCTTCATGTATTTACGAAATTGCCGGAATTAATATTGTGAACTTAGGCGTAGTAAGACACGTTTTTTTTATCTAAATTTATTTTATTTATTTATTTTATTAAATAGGAAAACCAACGAAACATAGACTGAATACATCGTAACGTTTTTAACATGCGAAGTGAGACTTCAACCAAGTTATGTTCCACTTATAGGTCGCCACGACATGCATAATGGACTACTTTAAAAAAAGTTAATTACTTTTGTAAATTAAATTAGAAAAAATAATCTGAAATATTACACTGAAATATTGAACTGTAACATACATTAAAACACACAAAATACTAAATAATAAATAACAGATGTTTAAACAATATACAATAAAAAAATAATAAGAACAATATACGGGTTCAAGGCGAGAATTATGCAGTTTTGACCGTGAAAGATGCCAAAACTCGTTTCCTAAACTGTGCTGGCTTATTTTTAAAATACAACAAACAAAACGAATTGCGTTTTTCTTCTAGCTAAAAACATTATAAAACAAATAATGAAATGTATTTTTGTACTAATCAATTATTCAGACTTTTAAGCATCATGAGATTGGGTGTACATATTTTTACCATTTTGTGCCGTTTTTCTTAATCAAATAGATCATTGTGTTCCGTTTTTCCCAGTCGTCCGTTACCTTTACTCCCAAATTCTTCTAAAACAGCATATTCTTCTTCTTCATCTCGTTTTTTTTTATGAACGACGGGGAGACTCTTAGCCTTCATCATACCTGATGTTAAGTATTGATAAGGCTGAAGATGGAAGCGAGCCTCTCCCGGAATCCTCAACTATTATAAATCACTTTTACAGCTTCTTTGACTTTTGGTTGGTATAGGACTTGTTGTAAGTCCGTCTGGCTAGCTACCACCATCTTATCTAAGTCTGACGCCATAACAACAATGTTTTCAGCATTGTTGTGTTCCAGCAGTTAGAGATAGCTAGTTTCTCTGTGATTGAGTACTCCGGGAGAGGCTGTTTTCATCTTCAGCCTTATCAATACTTAACATCAGGTATGATGAAGGTTAAGACCCCCGTTGCTCATAAAAAAACATTGTCGATTTCATTCTCAATACTGGAATCATCACAAGCATCTGATCCATCGAAAAGACCAAATAATCTTTTTTGGATATCTTCGTAATACATTCTAACTATTTAGCTTGCAAGAGTAAAATAAATAATGAAATAAAATAAATAAAAACAAAAAGGTATTTGCCAAAATTTGTAACACGGAGCGTAAGGTGGGTGTAACTCACCCAACCGCATCTTTCACACCTCGCCGGTCGGCGGTCAGCAGTGACGTTGACACTCAATGCTTACACACCTCCTCCCGCACAGCTCGATATCGATCGATTTAACAGCTTGTGGGTCTATTACACCCAACTTTACGCTCGCCGGGTTAAGACAAGTTACAGTTCTTACACCAATTTTATTCCTGATTCACTTTTCTGGTTCCGGATTATGTGACACAATGGGCAAATAGAGATTCCATTGTTCTCTTTAGACACCCACTAGTTGATTATCTAACTCTGTCGCTGACAGATTTTGATTGAAATTGATTAAAGCACGTTGACATTGGCACATTGATTTTTACTAAAACAGCAATGTGACTGCACTTTCAATCAAACGTATCATCGTTAAACAAGTTACATAATCAGTGGGCCGGGGTCGTGCTAGCAAAAATGACGAAAATAAAGTATTGATGTCCTACGTCATCGTTGAACATTCACCTTCCATACAAACAAACATTGCACATTAATTGTTTCATCATACATGACTAATTCATAAATACATGTGCAATGTATTTGGTTGCGTGAAATTATAAAAAATATGTACTTTCATACATTAGCTATATAAATGCGATGGGTCACACACACATACGTAGTATTATTGAAATTATAAAATGTTAGTATATTCGTGTTTTATGTATGAATGTAATTTTTTTTTATTATTTTACGCAAACAAATAACTGAAATGAGTTAGTTGCGCATATATTTATCAATTATTAAGGTATGATGAACCAATAATTGTGTAATGTTTGTTTGTATAGAAGTCGTACCACCTTAAGTAGTTATTTGGTATCTCAATTCAAAGTATTGATGTATTTATCTACTCCTATCTCCTGAATAACTTCACACAGATAGCGATTCAAAGAATGAATCATATCAAACAAAGAGACAAATCGACTTTATCTCACTGATCTCGAGTGTTTAGAAATAATCGCTATATATTGTTACAGCAATGGTTTACGAAGCATTCCATATTCTGGCGTCTCATATTCAATTTTAACGATAGCCAAATCGCTCTTATAACTTTTACAATATATATTTATATCTTTATAATGGGTGTCCTTTCAAACGTTGCGTTATTATTTTGCGTTTTCGTGGTTGTAAATTCTGATGATTTGCAAGTTGGTACCAGCATCAATGGGACGTTAGTTCACGTGGAGGCAGTTAAATTGTCCAGTATACCATTTACAGTCAGGACGAAAAATGTTTTCTATAATGACAATAGCACAGTGCCTCGGGTGATTAAGGTTGGTGAATCTTGTGTTTTAACTTGAAGTCTTATAATTATTTACTGTAAGTGATAAGTCAATTCTGCTCATTTAAGAATAAACTTATATTTAAAAAAAAAACCGGCAAGTGCGAGTCGGAGTCGCCCACCGAGGGTTCCGCATTCCGCACAAATTAGTAGGTACCTAAGTACATAATAGATATAGTTCAGGAATCAAGACTCGCAGTTTTTTCCAAATTATTCCCGAAATTCAGTTTCCAAAACTAATGACTAATATTTTTTTATGATTAAATTACAATAAATGTTAGTTAGTTTTCAGTTCTTTCCTTGTATTGTAGTAAAAGAAGATATTACTCGCCAAACATATTATAGTTCTAGGTGAACTGAAATTCAATTTCCAAAACTTAATACTATATTTTTGTGATTTAGTTACAAATCTTTAGTTTTTAGATGTGTTCCTGTATTTGTAGTAAAAGACGATATTACTTGCCAAATTTCATAGTTCTAGTTCAACGGGAAGTATCTTCTGAATTTTGATTCCCTTGAGAGCGTCGAAATATACGTTTAATTTACAAGTTTGATTTTTTCACAGCTTCAAGAGACTGTTGATTTGGATACATGGTTTTAATTTTTACTCGATAGCTCTACGCGTTCCCGAGATAATCGAAAACATACAACAAAGTGGTCATAAGGGATCCGTTTTTTTATTTTGAGTTACGGAACCCTAAAAGTACACCATATAGCGCTGGGTAGGCTACAGACTATCTCCGTTCAAATCCGCTCTTGTTCTTTATTACGATGGTATTAAAGTTGAAATTATTAACGAAGAAAAAGAAATCGACAATCAAAAAGTCTGTCTGCCCCACAGACATAGATCTATGTCTGTGGTCTGCCCTCTACGTAGATGCTCAAACAATTTGTGTAAGATATGGTCAAATAAAAAAATAAAGAATTAAGTAAAGGTCAATCATGTCGCCAACTTGCTTGCATAGTTTATTTGTAAAATGAAAAAAAAACAATATAAAAATGGTATGCTACTGATCAGTAATCAATTCAGAATTAGGTCACTTTTTACTCGATAGATGGCGTTGTTTTGAACAAATATGTTTTGTTTTGCATTTAGTCTATAAACTTACCTATTTACTTTTTGAATTAGAACTATAATATAATTATATTTAAATATATAATAGTTTATAATAACATTATATTTTTATGTTCCGAATGTTGTAAAGAAAACAAATTTTTTTTGGCTTTTTTTTAAGCATTCATTATTTACTATTTTATTTTAATGGTTGCGTTGTGACTTGTGAAACAGTTTCAGTATTTTAAGAGTAACATTGTATTTTTCTTCGTTACAGGGTATATCAGCCATCGATTTGGACAAGAGTAAGACCAAAGCCACCATCACATCAGGGGGAGTCGGTTCCACTTTCACCAACGTCAGGCTGAAGAGCAACAGAGGCGATGGACTCAACTACCAGATACAAATATTTGCTTAATTAAAAATAACAAAAATATAAAAATAAAACAGTCAATTTTACAAAAAAATATAAAACAAAAATTTTCCCGTACCGGGAATCGAACCCGAGCCTCCTGGGTGAAAGCCAGGTATCCTAGCCACTAGACCATACGGGAGCGTACAATATGATGTAAAATTGTAAATCTGCTTATAACGTTTATGACGCGTGAATGGTGATAGGCGATATGCACGGTGAATCATTGAAAGAATTACGTAATAATATACATACTCTTGAATGGATCATTAATTTATGAATTGGAAGTAATTAAAGTTATTTTGTACACACTAATGTCAAATGTAAATGTACTTATTATATTTTATATTATTAAAAAGTTTCAACAGACGTAACAAGCTATTTTACCTCGGAGTTATATTATGATTTAGTATGATATTCTATTCCTATTTTTGCTGTGTACTAGCAGGCGCTCGTGGCATCATCCGCATGGTTCCCGTTCCCGTGGGAATATCGGAAAATAGTATCTTAGATTCATAACCGTGCTATTTACTGTGTACCAAATTTCATCCAAAGCCGTTCAGTAGTTTCGGAGCCTATTAAATGCAAACAAACAAACAAACAATCAAATCTTTCCTCTTTGTAATATTAGTATAGACAAATGACGTCAAGAATCCGTTGACACCAGCAATCTTACAATGCTATTTCGTACTACGAACTCATAAAGCAAGTTTGTGTTTTACGAAGTTTTGTGACGTCATCGCTTAATCATCGCCTCCAAAAAGTAAAGTGTGTCAACCATGTGACAACTTTAAAAAACAAAACGCAAACAAAACGATCGTATGCCAATATGGTTTTTATTAGAAGATGGTATGGTAGCAGCAATGAAAGCAATTGATACACATTAAAAGCCCAAATTAATTTCCGAAGTGAAAATAAACTTGGTGATGAAATGTAACTTTTAGAAGTTGGCAGGTCAGGTGGCAGAAACTATGCAAATCAAGACCCGTGGAGCTGAGTTTTATCGTATATCGGTCAGCGCGATCACGCGTGTCTATAGGCCAAGAGTCGGATACAATGTTTGCAACACTATCTATAGATTTAAGTGGGACACCGTTGTGGTTTTGTGACTCAATCTTGAAAACCTTGTAAAGTATTTGGATTTTCTTTTAGAGGGCGGGCAACTTAGATATAATTTTTGAATTTTCCACTGCAATCTTTGTTTTAATTTAATTATATTATTACCTGTTATAGCATTATCTGAACTTAATAATCTAAATGAAAATCACTGGATCAACTTTAACTGGAAGATTAGCATTATATGAACCAAGAGAAAGGCATATTAATTATGCTATCTTTTCTTTCCAAATCAGTGCTTTTAAAAAATACAAGCGCGTGAGCTCCGCCCACCGCTCGCTCGCCACTCCGACACACTGCAGGACTCACCCGTTGGATCACTTGATGATTGGACAAAAACATTAAATCTTTTGTAATATTTGAAATGCATAAGGAACTGAATAATCTTTTAAGTGGATAGAATTGAACGCGGCAAATAGTAACCTCAATAATTATTTGTACCAGAATTTAAGAACTGAGATGTATCTTTTCTGGCTCCCTATCTCCCAGTCCAGCGTTGTTGACACTGGCCCTCACTGAATATGCAGCGTACTGGGCTTGGCCTAAACTCTTGTGAGCCTTTGTTTTCGCCGATATTAGCTCCGCTCACCGCTCGCTCGCCGCTTCAACACACTGTTGGGTGTTTACGATCGACGGTGCGTGCGGTTGCCTCACTTGATGAAGTTAGGATATAAACATTTGAAAATGCAGATGTTTTATGTGTCAATAGTTTACTTCAGAAATCTTTCATGTAACTTTAAATGTAATATTTCAATTTATAAATACTTTAAATGTGTTAGAAACTTAAGAATCTTTTACTAATAGTTAACTCAATTCTTTTTACTAGAATTTTAGAACTGAGACGTATCTTTTCTGGCTCCCTATCTCCTGGTCCAGCGTTGTTGACACTGGCCCACACTGAATATGCAGCGTGCTGGGCGTGGCCTAAACTCTTGTGAGCCTTTGTTTGTGCCGATATTGGCTCCGCTCACCGCTCACCGCTCGCTCGCCGCTCCAACACACTGTTGGGTGTTTGCGATCGACGGTCTGTGCGGTTGGCTCACTTGATGAAGTTAGGATTCAAACATTTGAAAAACTTTTTTCATTTATTTATTTTCATTTATTTATTCATTTGCCAATAAACATGTTACATTAATGGTTTAGTAGTATCTTAAAAACCTAAATTAAGTTTATCAAGATACTAGGTTCTCAATAATAACTTAATAAAGAGCAACCAACAACAGAATTATAAAACATAATTCATTTTAAATAATCGGGTAGGTGCACATAAGTGATGTTTTATATGACTCATAAGTTTGTTTTGGGTTTATTTTTAAGTTGTATAGTTTGTTTATTTATGGACTAATCTCCATTTAAGCAACCAATATGATGAAGGCATTGTAATTCAACTTATATAGGAAGTTCTAGAACTGCAAATTCTTAGAATTTTGACAAGGGGAAGTTGTCATGGCTGTTTTTAACCGACTTCAAAAAAGGAGGAGGTTATCAATTCGACGGTATTTTTTTTTAATTTTTTTTTTTTATGTATGTTCTACCATAACTTCGCCAGTTGTTAACAGATTTTTATAATTCTTTTTTTATCTGAAAGAAGATGGTTTATGTGTGGTCCCATATAATTTTTACGAAGATCTGGCTAGTAGTTTTTTCATAATCTTGAAAAATATCAATCACCTTTTGGCAAGTAGTCGTTTACCTAGATGACATTGTTGTGTATGGGCTGATTTTTTATGTAAGTAACGGCACATGATGTAACTAAAAAATCTGAAATAAAAACATTTTATAAAAAAAATTCAAACCGACTTCAAAAAGTAAAAAATAAAACTTTTGGAGTCGGTGCTAGCTAGCTAAGGCCAAAAAAATATATAGTTAATAGAAGTGCAATGTAGAATGCCCTGGCTGGCACCGACTCCAAAAGTTTTATTTTTTACTTTATGAAGTCGGTTTGAATTTTTTTTATAAAATGTTTTTTATCTTAATCGATAGTCAAACATTTGTAAAAATGTTCCTTTTGAATGCCAGGATATTTCAATTTCCAAGGCTATTATTAAATTAGTAATTTATTAGTAGGTGGTGCAGACAATTCATAAATAATTTTAACTTACACACATCATTATTCTCAAACAGTTAATTTTAATTTTAATTCATGAATTTTAAACAATTAAATATCTATTATGTCTCGTTTTCCGATGCCTTTTAACCTAACAAAATACTCTAAATATTTTTCTACACAAAAATAGATTTTTTATTTAATGTCATTTAGATATTTTTTAAGTAATTTAGTATCTATCCTGGAACTAGACTAGTTTTGGGGTTGGGATGAGTTTTTTGCGAATATTTTGGTCTAAATCGTAAGGGACTTTAAAGCAAAATTTTCAAATGTTATTACGATTTTCCACCAAAATAGTTAAAGGTTTACCGACAAAATCATTCCACGTAAAAATCGCAACCAAAACATTATAGGTCAATTAAGAAAACATAGCTCCAGATAATTTACAATTTTAACTCCAAATTGTGCCAGTAAATCTTTTCCGAGTCAAGTAAACTCAAACCAAGTTATACATCCCATAATAAACTTGGCATTCCTCTCTTTGCTTAGCAATTAACAACACTTAACACTAACGAAAAACAAAGAAACAGGGTAACCGTCCAGTAAATTAACTATAGCTCTCCTTGCTCATTGGATTTTAAGTTGTAACGTCTTTGAATTACGGTCGTATTTTCTGTGTGAAGAAACTACATGGGAGGTCTTGTTAACGAGTATTTGATTGCAACGATAATGTCCCCGCTTCCGTTTCCTCTAGTCGGTGACTTTACGGGTCTCTCAGTTGTCGGATCTCTCTTTCTTATCCTCGTGTCAGAAAGAGACGAGGCTAGTTTTGGTGTGAACCTATGAGCTTTATGCCTTTATGTCAGGGTTGTTGCACAGTATAAAGATACACAGTATTTTCTCTTCTTACTAAAGGTCCGTTCGCGAATAATACCCGACCATAAAGTATACAAATACAAATACAAATACAAATATTTTATTTGCAAAACACAGTTATAATAGATCTTATAATGTGACATACAGGTACATGTGTTTAGCCTGCTCGCAGACATGCAAAATTTTTAAAATAGGAAGTTACAGACACTAACAGACACTAGATATTAGGTATAAGTGGAGCTAATACTCCGAACACCTTGTTAAAGCAACATTTTATGTAGCGTTATCTCACTCTCTAAAGGATTCTCTCTCTTTCTTATTAATTTTGTTTTCCTTTTTTTACACTATTAGTAATATTAAAAAAAAAGTTTTTAAGTGATATCAAACCTGACGTATCCTAGTGACTATCGCCTCACAAGAATTACCTCAAATATGACATTATCAAAGAAAAGCAGAGCACAGCTGTTCAGAAATAGTATTAAGTAGTACTCGTAGATTTGCTCGTTGCTCGATTCCAGTAAAGGTGACACTTTTATGCCTACTGTACTTCATTTTACTCGAGCAGTCTATGGGTTAGTTATTTTCAAAAGTCCTATAATGGCCTGCGGATACAGTATAATAATGCCTTCAGGGCATTGTTGGGGCTGCCACGATACTGCAGTGCCTCTAGCATGTTCACGTACGCAGGGGTCGACAGTTTCCAGGCCATAATGCGTAAAAGAGCCGGCTCACTTTTACGGCGAGTTTGTGACAGCCGCAACAATGTTCTGCAGGTCATCGCTGGCAGTGGGGACTGTCCGCTGCTCCAGCATATGATTAATATTACGAAATCCCTAGTAGTTATTAAATACTAACATTAGTTATTAAGTTTGTATGTTAACTAACACCTATGGATCCTGTTGTCCGATAAATAAACATTTTGTTTTTTTTTTTTTTTTTTTTATTAACTATCTAAAAAATTGCGAAGAAAAAGAAAAACATACCTATTTAGCCTTAACAGATAATATTACCAAAGTAAGCATGGAAGACTATTAAAATATAGAGACCGCGTGCAAAAAGATTAAAGATTTATGATTTTTCCATTTTTGCATTTTTCAATGCTATTTTTATACTAAGATAAATGATTTGATACTAAACAGCCTAAACTCTATTAAAGTTATAAAACCAGCCAAGAATTACATCACATCTGATAATATAAACGATCTTGTTGCAAGAATAATGAATTACAAAAGAAAAAAATCCCTAACTAAAGAAAAAAAAACGCACCCACATCTATAAGAACATTTATAAAAAATAATGAAAAGAGAACGTACTATTATAAAATAAGAACCATTAAAATACACCTTAACATAACGGGTAGTTTAAAAAATGAATAAATGCACTGAATGATACCAAACAGTGGATTCCTTGTCTTAAAGAAAGTTGATCTGGTCACAAGACGTTTTCTAGGCCGAAAATAATTGAAATTGCAACAGAATTTTACAAGAACCTATACTCGTCTAAGACCTTAATACAAGAAAGTCAATCGCTCTACCAAGACTCTACAGATCTTGACCGGTTCTATACTTCTGAGATAATGAAAAAAGTAGACTGCTTAAAAGCAGTGGATCGGATAACATCCCCAATGAAGCAATTCAGACAGGGAAACTTCTTTTAGTACCGTATATAATTGCTTTGTTTAATAAAATGTTGAATGAGTAATACCAAAAGAGTGGGCTGAATCAGACATAATTCTTCTTTATAAAAAGAAGGATCCCACTAACATTGGAAATTTGTTGAATGAAAATTAAAGTATTTTATTTTTTATTAAGGAAAATAAAAGGCATTCTAGAAATAATAAATAATTATAGTCAAAGGATAAGTTAGCATCTTGGATTTAAAAATATTCATTTCGTATAAGCTCCACTTATAATACCTTGCATTTATATACTTTCATGTATCCGACACCCCTCAGTTCAGTAAGAGCTTGGCAAGAGTCTCAGTCTGATAGCGCCGCGGTGATGAACGCACGCTGTGAAAGTTTTATACGCAGTAAGCGTGTGGTAATGGCTAATCTTTAATAATTAACTTTTATCAAGAAAAAGGCTAAGACAACTTACTGTATGTACTTATCGTTATACTGTGGTTGTAGGAGTAGTAGGGCTTACTGCTAATCGACTCGTAACCAATTTGTTGGCTTTCCGTTCAGATTTAATAACGTTTTTGCTTGTGTTAATCACTACTTTGCCGATGTTTTAATAATGTGGTTGGTGCGGTTAGATCGAGCTAAAGTTTCTCGATCTTGGTTTTAATTAAGAGTTATTATTAGATTCTTGATTGAGTCATCTTTTTTTTAAAGTTTTGAATTTCCACTAAATTATAACAACTCCATACAATAAATACAGTGGGTAATCTATATGCCTATGCGACATAATATTATGTTTGTAAAGTGTACTGCAAAATTAATAATCAATAAATTAAAACGAAAATGCACCCAGGTGATCCGATCCAGGTAAATCAAGTCTACTAAAGGAAGTCTACCGAAGGGAATCGCCGAAATGATGTTTTCGCTTAACTTGAGAGTGACTGCACCAAACTGGGTATTTATTTTTCTGTTGTTTTCGTTATTATCAGAACAGGATGTATTATAAAGATTTTTGTAAATCCTATGAAATTTATTTGGACGAAATCGCGGGCATTAAACTAGTTTACAATGAAGTTGATACTAACACACTATACGTGTATTAAATGAACTTACAAGCAATAAATGAAGTTATCCCATAAATTACTGGTTTACAATCTGGAGGTCAGGATGTATAGCCGATGTACTCCCAAAGCGGTTGTATAGTCGTTCATAACACTATATTGTATTGTGGTATGATATAGGCATTAACCACCTGAATTGGATTTATTCGTTTATAGACTCCTGATATTTGACGATGAACCTCCTCCCAGAGAACCTGTCTCGTTTCACCTGAGTAAGATGGAGAAAAGACTTTTTTTCCAGAATTAAATGTACTACGTATCACAGGAGCTATTGAGGTTGGATGTTGTGTTCCTTCTTCATTAACGGAAAATAAATTAAAATAATCTTTTGGTAGTTCTAGCTTTCGTTAATATTGGTCATATGTACCTATTATATGAGCACGGAGAGGGGCGGTGCTGTTAAACCATACTGACTGAAATTGTAGTCGGTAACATTAACCATTGGGCTTGCGAATTGTATTGAAAGATGAATGCGTTAACACATCCCGTCCGCTTAAAATAATGTACGGACGGCGGTTATGTGGGACTTGCCAGAAGTCATACCCAATAAACCCCTCACTAATTGCTCTACTACCGCCGTTTGGTCACGGGGGGGTTGCGGTGGCAGTCGCCCCTATTACCCGGCGGCTGGCCCGGCTATCCAGGCACTCTCGCGGCTGGGAGATGACCAAGCATTTGTGATCATCTCCCCAAACGGTGAAAACCGCTCTGCTAGGGGAAAATGAGGTGATCAAACTGTCCCTTATTCTCCCCATCCGTCTGCGGCGGATCTGCGGCTGTCCGCTTGAGCGTCCTCTTCACGAGCCCTCTCCGCCGTCTCCTTCTGGAGAAGTACGTTCTCACATTCCCTAAAATACTTTACAAGTGGTCTATTTTCTTGTAGTTCTGAACAAAGTGACTTATTCCAGACTTTTATGTAATTTTTTCCTAACATGAATACCTAAACTCTAAAATCAATATACTACTGGTGGAATTAGCACAATACAAGTCCCTTTACACAGACAACTTGCAGTACAATCTTTGTTATGCCAGAAATGTTGGAATGTATGATAAGTCCTTTTTTGCGAGTTGAAAATTGTTTATGGTTAGGATATAATTAGAGATAAAATGTACTATTATAATTAGGGAGAAAAAAACTGTCCTTGACAAGTTTCTTGCCGGTTTTAGCCTCCCGCCGTAGAGCGTATAATAATAATAATAGTAGTATAATAATAGTAATGTATTATTAATCCAGGATCTGGAATAATAATAGTAATGTATTATTAATCCAGATAAGTGGGAAATAAGTCCTTATGAAATGACACTCTTTAATGACGTGTTCAGAAATTTACAACAGCCGACCTTCTGGAGTTTTGAAATAAGTCCCTTCCACATTTTAAGTTTTAGCAACTAATAGGTAGGTATATTGTAAATCATACATAACCATACTTTTTATGAGATAACACACCTTCCGACAGGTTACAATAACTTAGAAACCCAATACCCCGGTACATAAACACTAGTTCATAACTCTGACTCCGTCCACCGCGGATGCCGACTATATTGGAATCTGCAGCCGGTGCAGCACGTCTTCACGTCAAATTATCTGCAAAATATTGAACCAGCTCACGTAAACTTGCGACTCCATATTGTTAAAGTAATAAGAGAATTGTTTCGCTACTGTCCAGTCGGAAACTGGGACTAAATGCTGAAAACCCGACGGCGGCGGTGTAAAGGCTAATAATGTTAAATATTTGGGAAATTTTACACACCATAGTAAGTAACTCGTAGCACAGTTTTACTTGTGGTTAGCGCCCTCGGCTTACGATTGTAGCGGTTAAGCAATTTTCGTAATGGTCGGTCACGGGATGGGTGACCAAAAATTATTAACTTGAGCTAGTCAGTGCATTGGAAGGCACGTTAAACCGTTTGTCCCGGCTGTATTTGTAGAAGTTAAAACCCACCAATTCGCATTGGGCCCGTGTGGTGGGTCATGGCCTATCTTATGCATCCATAAGGAAGACCAGTGCTCCAGCAGTGCGGACATAAAAAAATGTCTGATAATGATGACGACACAACATAAAGACGCCTCACACAAAACCGTAGTTGTACTTATACCTACTTGGTACCTACTATACTATTCATTTTTTGAAACCAAACTGATAGACGATTTTTAACTGGGACAACTATAAAGCAAATACATATACTTAATACCTTCATTTAAAAATAAAAGGTTTTTCATAGTGTTACTACCATGATAATTATAAAAAAATACAAAAATCAATTTTTTTACTTGCACTAGTAAAAGTTTTTCTTACTTCTTAATATTAGTATCGACAATTCTTCACAAATAAAGTCACTAGCGGGAGATGCACCGTTATCTTGCATCTGTTTTTTTTAGTTATAAGTAAGTTATTTAGGATTGGCCATAAACTTCTGTCAAGTACCTAAACCTGGTTCTATCAATTAGATATTAAAACTGCTAATATTTTTCCTATTTATATTCTTGGTATTTTTATATTTCAAACTACTGAATCTCTAAATAACAAAGTTCCGTTATTCTTTTTTTTACGATTTCTGTTTTTTATACTTATGATAAATTTTAAATAGAAGATTTCCAAAGGTCGTGGGTTCGAGTCCTATCTGAGAATTCACTTGTGGCCGAGTTGATAATTGACAATATTTTTCTATTTAGAATTTATCATAGGTATAAAATGAATGAATCTAACAAAATTCTTAAGTGTATTTACAAAATCATTAATCTAAACGAAATCCATTTATAATCTATAACGATAAAAACATGTCATTTTAAATAAAAAGGCGTAATAATATTCAGCTTTTCCGACAAAGAGCGGTGCGCACTACACGTTTGCGCTCTCTCCACTCAATTGTCCTTACATTCCTGCATCATATTCCGTCGCAATGAAAAGTAAAAACATTGCAGAAGACTGAAGTTCCATTCCAAAAGCAGCAATAGAGGTAACAAAATAAGGTCGCGTTTACAGTGAAGGGTTAGCATCGCAAATTCTGATGCAAGACGAGAGTGGCTGAATTGAGGTGGAAGCTAAAGTGCGGAATAAAAGTGACGGTAGGAATAAACTAAAAGTGAGCATCCGAGTATCGGAGTATCCGTTGTTTGGGGAACGATTCACCGATTGGGAGCGAAAAGCTATTCGGTTACGGGACTAATTTGATTGAGCCAGTTGTTAATCTGTTGGATTGCTCTTTTTAGGATTTGACGGTATTGTACGGATTTGGTATGTGTTTTTTTTCAATTGTTTTACGATTTTAGTGATTCAATAGCATTTGTGGGAATCTTTTTCGACGGTGTTCGAGGACAAATTTTATTTTATTTAAATACTAGTTGATACCAGCAACTTCGTTCGCGTGGACTACTAACACTCCCAGGTTGTGTTATTTCGGATTCATTTGATTTCATCTTTGATTTTTATATGTCTATAGAAAATGCCCATCACGCTTAACAATTTTTGCTAAGGCGCCATTTCCATATCTCTTATAGTTTAGTTGGTCTCTAAATCTCCTAAATCAGTAGATTTCAAATTGTTTGTAGCGCATTTGTTGGCCCGACCTAGTAGGTACATATCACAATAAGTTAATTCAAATTCGCTTAGTAGTTTCGGAGAGTAGCGTCTGCCGAAAACAGACAGACAAAAAAATCGTCTTATCGTATTTTGTTACCGTTTTTACGTCCTCCCCAATTAGTTTTTGGCAAATATATTCAATGTACATAAATTCTGATTTTACAGTTACATAGTGAATATTTTTCCTGGTTAAAAGACCTATCCAACGACATCAGAATGATGCTATTGGAGCGAGTACCAAAATTCCCATTTTCTTTAAGTAATTTTCACATCACGGCTATTTAAACATTGGATTACGTACAAATTGAAGAACGTAGGTTCAACTTTAATTAACCTAAGACCTTAAACGAAGAGCATCATAAATAAATATTTCATTTACTTTTACTAAACTCACATTTCCTAATACATTTGTAGTTCTTAGATAAAAGCGTGCTATTAAATAACCATAACCACCATAAATGTGTACTACAGATTCAAGGGACTGAAGCTGCGTTGGCAGCTTCCCAAAGTTTTTGGTAAAAATGAGATACTATAATGTAACAAGGACGTTCCACAATTTATCATGCGCCATAAAAGCAACGCAGGATTAATTTTTGAAAATGCAATATGTAAACTTAATACTGACGTTTTATTTTAAACTTTGTTAAAAATATTTTAATCCGTGGCTGATAATGATACTAAGTTTTAACTGCGCTTTCTTTTAGACCTAGAATTTAGACTAAGGGTCCATACCGATTCCCATCGGCTTCCATTTTAGAATTTTAATCGCCTCTGTGGTTGTTACCAAGTACCAGTCCCGGGTTCGATTCCCAGCGGGGGTACATATTGTATTCGGTTTGGTTGGTGGTAGGAATTGTTGTAAGTCCGTCTGGCTAGCTACCATCATCTTATTGCCTGACGCCATAGCAACAATGTTTTCAGCATTGTTGTGTTCCGGCAATTACAGATAAAATAGCCAGTTCCTCAGTGATGAGGATTCCGGGAGAGGCCGGGAAAATTTGTTAGGATTGGGATAGTAACAACTGCTTTGCTTAAACCACGTAATAATTAAAGTAACCCAATCAAATAGACTCGACTTCAATGGTCATCAATAAATAACAAACGCCAAACACAATTCCGCGATTCATACATCTGTGTCCCAAAACCTGATATAACTTCGTTGCCGTTCGGTCTTGACGCTTATTTTATTTATCGCCGCCGCCCTTATACGATTATCTTTACTTATTCACTATCGGAGCAACTTTTCAATTCTTTATCCGAGACGAGTGCGGTCTCTCTCAGTCACGTATCGTTTTTACTACCGGCTCAGCTGCTGAACGGTCGGCCAATTGGAAAAAAAACACGCCATTTAATATTTCATCTCGACCTCCCCCTGCAAGGGAATCGATATATTTTAAATTCTAATTCAGCTCATACTACCGAGTTCGTTTTACAACTCCAATCGATCTGGAATACAAAGTGCCGAAGGATTGGCTTCCCCTGTGATTTAAAGTTAGTTACGCGTCAAAAATTAGAATGTAACCTGGGGGTCATTTCTGCTTGTGCATAGTCATAATCGTATTTCAGTCGTGTATCAATTGTAACGTATTTTTAAGGCTTTATACGACTAAAGCGAGGCAGCAATGAGAAAAGATCGCGTGCGGGAGCGAGATCGATTTGGCAGATTAAGCGAAAAAATCACAAAATCATGTCGTACTAACTATAGCGATTAAAGAGAAGCTTCTCTATGGTGTACATATTATCTGTGTCAACAAATTAAACCCATTTCCAATAGTGTATCTAACGCGGTTTGAGATTGATCTAGAATTAACGTTTTAGGGGTCATTTCGAAAAAAAATGTCAACGCAAAATCATTAAATCGTGTTTCTAAATAATAAGAAATGTATATCTTATTACCAGATTTGTAACATTTCTAATCGTCACATAGTTTTAAAAGTTCATACTTTTTTCCGTGTATCACCTGAAGTAATAAAAATTGAGTCAAAGAGGACTATATTTAAAAACGATTCAGTTACGATTATGGCAAAACATTAGGGGAATTGGGACCCTGGTTACTGGTGATCTTATTGGAGAATGGAAATGTGAAGAATCTAAAACAGCAAAACCGATTTGAATACGTTTGAATAAAAATTAATATTCAATACTATTATTACAGCTCATGTTTCTGCAAATGAATGATGAAATAGTAGATTCGGCTTATGTATTCAACAAAACCCTTTTAAAGAAGCTTTTTAGTTTTATTTTATTTATCAGCAATCGTGGCCACGGGATAACTGCGAAATAGAAAATCAAACTTAAATCCGCATTCTCCCGGACACTTGAAATCTAGTTTTCAGTATCCTTGTGACTCTCTTAAGGCTGATGGTGGATCTTCGCTCTGCTCATACTCTTGCGCTTACTCCCACTCTCTTTCATTGGCTGTATGTGTGACTCCTTCACTCTGCAAGCTTTGCAATTCTGGAACCGTCTCCCTGACGCTATCAGATCCAGCAGATATTCTTTAAAAGGAATGTTTGTACTTTTCTTTTGGATCACTCACTCAGCAGCACTCTACCCGAGTTCTTAGGCTCGTGGTTTGGTAATTTATCATCAACTATGTATGTTTTTTTTTCTTATTTTATCGTGGGTACGATACTTTGTTTATTTATGTATCTATATAAATATGTTTAGAGTATTAGTATAGTATGACGGAATTTGTAGATTTGTGTCTGTATTAAAATGATGAACATCAACGTTAACAAATCATTTTGTACTGCTTTCGCTGCTCGCTGTTTCCCTAAAGTTGGACTAGTAGAACCCTCGACGGAACCCTCCTTGGGCGAGTCCGACTCGCACTTTTCCGGTTTTATTTTTATATTATTTTACACCAAAAGAAAAGAGGGCCTACTCACATTGTCTGCCTACGAAGTTTCGGATTAGACATCAGACACAGACAAAATTTCGGATATTAATTTGAACAAAGTATTAAGAACGATCCGAAAGTAATCCGAAACTTCGAAAAAGAATAATGAGAGCTTAGGAATAGGAGCTTTTATTGCTGTAACATTATTTGGTTTAAACTAAATTTCAAATATAATATAAAAAATCCGCTCTGATTCTTTATTTTTATGGAACTTATATAAACTACGAATTGTTTATTTCTCGTTGTGTTATTTAATAGTAAAAACAAACTTAAATAGTAATCCCATTCAAAGAAGGTAATCTGACTTCGTGATTTATTTAAAGCTTCTTTATTTGAAAAATACTTTCTAAATATGAAGTCAGATTAAAAGTTACGAAAGAAAATAAGTGCCGGTACTTCTCAATTCACGTCTCAACAAAAAAAGCACTGAAAAGTATTTTTCTTTTTCTCTTTCCATCTGTTTATTGTTTTGTTTTAATTAAAGATGGGTTATTGCAATTTTCTTCGTTTATTGTAAGGTAGGTAGTTAATTGCAATTTTCTTATCTTTCATTAAGTACTGTATTATGGTATTTACTTACCAATTTCAAACGAATCTGAAAAGCAATTCATAAATATTTAAGTTACCATGTTTATTTGAGTTAATTTTAACTCGTTATCCGTGACCACCGTAGTATGACTAGAGACAAGTCCATAGATTTAAATCATCGTCAGCCATTTTTAATGTCGCCACTGCTGGGGCACTGGCCTTCCTTATGGATGGATAAGGAGAACGGGCCGTGACCGACCACGCGGGCCCAATGCGGATTGGTGGGTTTTACCGGCTTTTAGCCGGGACCAACGGCTTAACGTGCCTTCCAAAGCACGGAGTAGCTTGAGATAGTAAATTTATGGTCACTCATCCTGTGACCGACCATTGCGAAAGTTGCTTAATCTCAACAATAGCAGTCCGAGCGCGCGAACCACGGCGCCACGGGCTCCTCAATAGATTAAAGAATAAATATATTTAAATATCTGCTAATTACTCGACAAAACAACGCGTAAATGAGAACTTTATTATAAATGTCGTGTTGTGATTTATCGCAAGTCACATATATAAATGAAACATAAATATCATACTCAAAATTCAAACTCAATATCATATATTTAGTCTAGGCTGTTACAAACACTTATGAATGTCAAAGAAGCTATGCCACCGGTTCACAAACCCTACGGCTGGAGACCTTGTAACCAGAAGAACCGGCGAGAAATTCGTCAAGGGCAATTTTTTCTCCTTGTCTTTTTACATACAGAGTCGTCAAATTGAAAAATGACCTTAAACTAGAAAAAGGTTACTTTCCACCACAATTATAAACTCTAACTTTTAGTATTAAGTCCGCCTTTTGTACATAAGTTTGTGTTTATTGTTCAATAAAGATTTGAATAAATAAATAAATCCTGATGAATATTATAAATACGAAAGTGTGTTTGTATGTTTGTCCTACCTTCACGCCCCGACTAAGCAAAGAATCGACTTAATTTATGGCATAGATTTAGTTGAAAGGTCGGAGAGTAACACAGGCTTTTTATCCCGATATTCCTACGGGAACGGGAACCACGCGATTGAAACCGCGGGCGGCCTCTAGTGTCCAAAAAGTATATTAATCCGTTAAAATGATAGGTATATTCCATAATTTTATGATTTCGGTTTGAAAGGATTAAATGGTGAAGTATTATTCTGTTTTGTGGCTAACCTGGTATGGGATTGCTGCTAGTCATTTGACAGTTCATATTGTATGCAATTAGTGTCAAATTCCATTTAAATTGCAGCCGATCGAATATGATATGAACTGTCAACTGAATACGATTGACTTTACGCAATCGCACCCCAGATTGATATCTACACAGATTTTAACATCGAATACATAAGATGTGCACGATACCTCAATGACCAAAATCATTACAAATTCTTCACCTTGACTTTAAAGTTATTTATTTATTCTATTCATAATAATAATAGTTTATATTTAACTTATAATTCTTTGCTATTTGACATAAATGATAACATCATTAGATGTGACTGTGCCAAATTCAACACTCGTTTCATCTTTAATAAATACACTAACTCTTCATAGGTTTCAAATTAGTTATAAGACAAAACAGATTTTACATCAAATCACTAAATATATTTTTTCAGTTTCATTCATTTAAATTTTTGTGATCTTCTTTTATCAAAGAGAAGCCTCAAAATTTATATCAAGTTATTAAGTTCACGCGACCAAAAGGTAGATATGGTCATATTTCATCAAAAAAGCAATAAATAAATAACGAAATTACTTAATTTTGTAGAGGCTAAAAAACTTTATTCCCGTAAAATGTTTCAAAATGCCAGCTCAGTTGAAAGAAACCGCTAAGCCACGAACAATGTGCAGTCGGGTCGCGCCTTATTCCGTATTCCACCACGCATCGAAGGTTTAACAGGAAATTTAAAACTGCATAGCGCCTCCGTGAACATTTTTAAATTAACATTTACAGTACGGTCGCCTGATATTATTCTGGTTTGTAATATTGGATGATTTTGATTATAAGGAGCTTGGGTTATATTTATTGGTCATTTCTGAGAGTACCTAAATAATTTGCTTGCCTTATAAAAATGTATAAATAATTTTATTTCAAGAAAAAATAAACAACTGACTCAACTTGATATTAGATATAAACCTAGGAGTTAACACCTTTCTAACTCATATTCGGACTTCGTTTGTAATTGTTATAATTCATGTGAAATAAAAAAAAAGTCTTCACATTTTTACCTCAACGCCATGAGTGACTTATTCTTAAGATTATGTTCTAAGTATTTAACTTCACTCAAGTCAAATTTATATTCTGAAAAACGTTATTTCAAGCCGAAGGTGGATTATTGCGGTAACGAGAAATTTCCAACTGACATTGCGAACGGATGCACGTAGACCGATCTCGATGCACTTAGTAGTAGAAACTAAACCTGGATCTAAGAACGTCATAACATCAGATAAAAGTGTAATAAAATATCACCCTTATATCAATTACTATTAGGGTTATGATTTCAGTGATGTTTTCTTACTTTGCCGTTTTGTTTGTGTCGGTGCTAAAGGACGAAAGATTAAGGAATTTGTATTTAATTTTGAACTCTACGGAGTGTCTCTTGAGTAAGATTTTCGTTTGTGAACCTTGACGATAGGGTTGATTTTACTTGGGATGGAGGAGTAGCATTTGTAGACTAAACTGTGGGATGGCAGGCAAGACAGAGCTGAATGCGTTGTAAGTAAAGGAATTCTTTTTATTTTTCAATTAAGTCTAATGAAATCTACGGCGCAGCAGCTATACGGAACCGAATGTTTCCGCTTGATAGTTGATTTAATAACTTTTCGTTGTAATTGATGAAATTTGTAAGAGTTTGATTTCAGATTTATCAATTTGTTACAAATACTAAACTGTTAGTAGTTTTATTTATTTTCTTAGAAAACCAACAGCGTGTTCTAAATGTAATAACAAAATTAAGTTAATAGAAGTATCGCCAATAACAGGTTTACCTTACTAGGTATGAAAGTATTGTTGGTATAAATGATTTTAAAGGGAACAAATTAGTTAAAATTTCAATATAGTATATATATATATATCCGTAAGTGTATGCACGCGTGGTTGTTGTGTCTGTAGGTGTGTGTGTGTGTGCGTGTGTGCATTATATTTAGGAATTTGGTAAATATATTTTTTTAACTAGACCTTGTTAATTTTATTTATTTCACTCTTAAATTTATCCTTGAAATACATAAAAATATAAATGTAGCCAAAGTTTGTATGATATGCCTCGACAATAGGCTTGATATCTAGGGGACCCTTAATAACAATATTTTTGCTCGATCAATTGTTTGATACTTACGTAAAATAAAAAGAAGGCAGCAAAAATGCTGCGAATTCCAGAAGACAGGCAATTTCTTGCATCTACATCGGGGATTAGGCTAAGCGCTGCCTTACCTGCCAGACGGGACAGCAACTTATATGTGGACTACTTAAATGTGCCTTTGCGAAAGCAGCACTATTTTAGATGCTGTTTTTTAACAGTTTATAAAACTCTTCCAGGACTACTATTGAATGATTTTTAGAGTATTTGATTTCTTATTGTCTTACTACCTACCTATAAAAACTATACTTGCCAGCCAGATCTCGTCATCGTATTTAACAGTAGGATTACCTTTTTATTATTTTTTGCCTATTCTTTTCCTTTCCTTTTCTAAGACATAATCATAAAGCATAATAGAAGTATTTTCTTCAGTATATAACTGAATTTCTTTATGTATGTAGTTGCTTTATTTGTCCCCGCATTCTTGATAAAAGATGTTTCTTACCATTTCAGCTGCCACAAAATCAGATATTTACAGAGATTTAACTAATATCAAGCTGTAATTACCGAACAAGAAAATGTATTAGAAAAAAACGAATTGTATCATGTTGCTCTGACGGGACTCGAACCCTCATCCTTGGGTATCCGGCAGTATATTTCTTGTTATAGAATTATCGCATAAAAATAAAAATAGCATTGTAAAATACAAAATTAAAAAGTTATACAGAGTGAAAAAAAAAGACGGTCACTGTAGGGAAAGTATCCTAAATAATGATGTAAGCAAATTTTACCTAAAGGAAACATTCTTTGATTGAAAAAAAAAGTTAAACTGCATTCAAAGGTTTCTGAAAACTTACATACCGTCAGCGGGAATCGAACCGGATTGTTTGAGAAAAAAAAAACATCATGTACTTTTATGGTACTATTCGATAGTGTTAAGTATAAATATCAATTTAGCTTAAGTCACTTAGTGTAATAAATTAAAGACAAAGCCAGGAAAGATAAAAGATTACATGTTTCAATACATTATTCTACCTACCTCTTAGGCACACTAACTAAAATAAAAATGAAGTTCACTTTCACTTACTTACTTGCTCGAAACATGAACCTTATGCAGCAATACGCTGATTTTAATTATTAGGTTATGATTTTTTTTGACTAGTATTCACCATAATTCCATTCTTAAGGCGACAAGACGCGAGCTTAATCGAAGTTTTTTAAATAGGTTTTTTTCTTTAATATTAGCTACTATTCTACTCACACTAAATTGATTTTTATGATTAACACTATCGATTGGTTGGATGATGTTTTTTGCATTGCGCTGGTTCGATTCCCGGTGCAGGTAAATTATATTTTGAAAATCTTTGACAGCAGTTTAATAAATTTTTGAAAATGTAAGAAGATTTCCTTTGATTCCAATTTGCTCACATCAATATTTAGGGTACTTTCCATCCAATGACCGTCTTTTTATTCCACCCTGTATACGTTATTATCAAGTTCATAACCTAATAAACCATAACGAATTCCAGTAACAATTTTAGCCCTGTTCAACAGTTCAACAGCAAACGCTTGTACTCACATGATCGGTCCGGCGGCGCCGGACAAACGGGCCGGCAGCCATCCGGACCGGACGTCCGTAGCCTTTGAGACAGTGATGAAATTACGTCTTCAACATTACTCTCAAATAGTAATGTATGCAGCTCGGACTTTGCTGTAGGTTCTAGAAAGATCGCGTTATTTTTGAACGAGAGAATTCTTTGAAATTTTAAAATAGGTACTACTAGTTTTAGAGCTGAGTTGCATACTGTTATTTCTCTAGTTATGTAGCTGATACAAAGTCTCCCGCGCCGTAGGGTTGTGAATCGATTCACAAGTGCGAGTAACAGCCATTTCTGGATAAATAAAATTTAATTTGAATTAAAATTTAATCCCCAAAAATCTTATTAATCATTGTGTTATTATTATAGCAGTATAGGCACTAAAATGATAATGTTAATTTTTTTTATCTGTTTTTATATTCTATTTCAAAGGATTTTTATTCAAATAGACTAATAGATAAGTACTTACGAATAGTCCAATATTTTTTTCCCTACCAGCCTTTCAGGACATCTTTTAACTGATAAGAAGAACGGCCGCAAGAAACTTATCAGCTTTAACAGAAACAACAACATTTACAATGGAACATGTTGTTGTAAAACACAAATTTACAATTTTGAAATATATTTAATATCAGAATCAGAGAAGAGAGAATCAGAGCGAAATTTTTGGTAAGTTGTAATAATTTGAAGAATTGTCTGAATACATGATAAGTTTAGCCGCTCTTTCCAACATGACATACCTAATATCAATACTGACATGGTCTTTTTAGGGTTCCGTACCTCAAAAGAAAAAAACGGAACCTTTATAAGATCACTTTATTGTCCGTCTGTCCGTCCGTCCGTCTTCGTTTATCTCTAGAACGCGTGGAGGTATAGACTTGAAATTAAAACCATATGTTCAGATCAATAGTCTGGTGAAGGTGTAAAAAAATCAAACTTGTAAATTAACTTTAAAAAAAGTTAGGACTGTTTATGTCACAAAAGAACGTATATTTCGACACGCTCGAGGGAATCAAAATTCTTAGGGCAGTTCCTGTGCCCTATAACAACGGAATTTGGCAAGTTATATCATCTTTTACTACAAATACAGGAAAAAACCTAAAAACTATACATTTGTAATTAAAACATAAAAATGTAATCTTTAGTTTTGGAAACTGAATTTCGGGAAAAATTCGGAAAAAATGCAAGACTTGATATTGTAATGTTGTTTTCCCTCTTTCAATAATAATATGAACTCACTTAATAGACTTACCTTTTTCGGCTAGGACAACAACGGGTAAATGAGACAAAACACTATCCAGTGACAAGTAAATTGATTTTTATTATATACAAAAACTAAAAAAAGGTGTCCTGAAATCAACACATAAAAACATTAAAAATAGGTACACTGTTAAAACAATTAATTAAAAGTTACTGTTTTAGTGATCTTAAATCAATTTTGAAGGTTCATGAATGCCTGCCCAAGGATATCAGAAATGGAACTTAATTGAATGTGATTAGAAATTTACCATGATGCTACACTATGGGTGAACTCCTAAACTTGCTGATGTGAATGAATGGTGGTTGTTGATGTGGATATTTAATTATAAAACTAAATGTTAGTTTTTTGGGTTAATTTAATAGAGGAATGGGGTCACCGCTCTATGTGTGATCCTCTGATTATATTTTCACTGCTTGATACTAGCAGGATAGTAAAACAGCCGGAGGCGACTCCCGGGCTTCCCTGATCTGTCCTCTAACGCCGAGCGTACTGAATTTACTGCTTCACGGGCGGAGTGGTGTTTCGGAGGGGCGCCGTACAAGTCTCGTCACCTGCGGCTTCAGCTATTCCTTATAATATTAAGGTATTGTTTATAATATTAATAGTTTACACTATGTACATAATATGGTATCGATTCTATAAATCTCCTCTTCCAAAATAACCTTAAAAAGCACGGTCCTTTCTGTCATATCAATCGCAGACCATCTGTCAATCTCCTGTCAGTGTCATACCTGTCACTGTCGATCTGACAGATGGGGCGTTACGTGCGTTTGCACTGCATTAAAACGTAAATCAGTGAAGATAATATTCCTGGTGTACGATGGCCAAAATTCAAAGCCAAGGCTGATGCTACCTCTGAACAATGAAAACCTGTAAAGTCAACAAGGTTCGAAGAGCACTTTCGGCCACCACAACAAGTCATTCACTGGATTAAGCATCTTTTTTCCTTTACATTTTTTTTTACTACTAACTCAATACTAATATATATATATGTATATTTATATATACATATATATATATATATACACATATATATATATATATATATATATATATATATATATATATATATATCTCTTAATGAAAGGAAATTTTAAAACACCGAAGTCTACAGACATACTGCCTTATAAAATAAACGACATTACAATATCTGAACTTTTATAATATAATGTGGTACCTACAAATTTGTGCGGAACCCTCGGTGGGCTAGTCCGACTTGCACTTGTCCGGGTTTTTTCGTTACTGTTGTTTTACAATTATTATAGTTAGGTATGAAAAGTTAATTGTATCGTTATCAGTATTAAAAGGGGAAGTCCAAAAGTCTGGGAATGGAAGGGATGGGAAAGGGAGGCCCTCCTCCATCTCTTTGTCCGGTTTGGTATTGATTGACCACTTCATCATGACTATACCAAATTTGAACGTAATCGAGTCACTAATATTTTATTAACCGACTTCAAAAAAGGAGGAGGTTCTCAATTCGACTGTATTTTTTTATATTTTTTTTATGTATGTTCTACCATAACTTCGCCAGTTGTTAATAGATTTTTATAACTCTTTTTTTATCTGAAAGAAAATGGTTTATGTGTGGTCCCATATAATTTTTACGAAGATCTGGCTAGTAGTTTTTTCATAATCTTGAAAAATATCAATCACCTTTTGGCAAGTTGTCGTTTACCTAGATGGCATTGTTGTGTATGGGCTGATTTTTTGTGTAAGTAACGGCACATGATCTAACTAAAAAATCTGAAATAAAAACATTTTATAAAAAAATTCTACATTGCACTTCTATTAACTTTTTTTTTTGGCCTTAGCTAGCTAGCACCGACTCCAAAAGTTTTATTTTTTACTTTTTGAAGTCTGTTTGAATTTTTTTTATAAAATGTTTTTTTAATTTAACGTGCAAGCAAGTCGGTAGGGAAGACAAGAACGAACCAAGATTTTTTCTAATTTTTTGCTTGCTTTTGGATATCTGTGGCGAGGTAAAGAATGAAGTTACAGTCCAAATAAATACTGAAGATGTAAGCTATGTTCACCACCGTAATCCTAGTCGAAGAAGGAGTGGATTCAGTGGCAACCCGCTGCTCAAGATAATAAAGCGGAAAAATGTTTGTGACTGTTTTTTTCTGTATTTTACTTATCGACTATGTAGAATGCGGTCGAACAACTTCCAACCTTTATATAGTCCAGACCAGACCCTTACTCTTGATGCAATCGCAATGAAAGAAGAAGATGAAGTAGTTAAACTAAAAATTAATCCTTAACATTAGTAAATAAATCGATTTTAAACAATAATAATCGATTATAGCGGCAATTAAAAAAGAATCAACGTCGAAAATCACTAATAATTATTGACAAACAAACTCGATTTCAATGCGATCCCGTCAAGAAACCCCAGGTCCCAAGCAACAATTTAAAATTTACTGCAATGAAGAAAAAGTTGCATGGAAATGCAACAATTTAAAATTTACTGCAATGAAGAAAAAGTTGCATGGAAATGAAATTACGGCGACTTAGAGATGAAGCCCGTAATTTCTACTCAAATAACAAATATTTTTATTCGAATCAGTAATCAATTTATATGAGCAATTTTAGAAATGTATTTGGGAAATACACTTGAAGGAATAAATACCGACGTCCCCCTCATTACGCGGTCTTTTGGACCTCCCTTCGTAGATAGCTCTTACATAAACTGAAAACACTTAAATCGTCGATGCTGCAGTTGCAACCAGATCTACTGCAATTTGTCGTCGGGTCAGTGGAGATATACGGGAGGGAGGTCACTCCTCAGAGGGTGCTTCACGCTGTCGCACTCTACTCTACTAGTCCCGATCTCGATACCGACAAATCTATTTAATTTATTACTGGCTACCAGTTTGTTGGGGCAAACTAATTGGGCACACATTTATATTTACTTCTAGTTTGACTTTGAATCGATTATTGTTGCATCACATTATGATTATGATTGAGTTTTTGCATTATTGCACATGGGGCCTACCGCCATCTCTTAGCGCAGTATTGTTTCAATGTTACCTTGCTATTTCGTACTACGCATCTCTAAAAGTGAGCTTGTTTTTTGACGAAAATGTTGTGACGTCTTCGCTAAATCATCGCCTCCAAAGTTTGAAGTGTGTCAAAATGTGACAACTACAAACAAAACGTTCTTATGACATGATGATTTCTAACAGATGATGGTAGGCCCTCTTAGCTTTTAGCTGTCGCTTTTTTGCATAGTTGTAGGTTTGTTAACTATAATTTAAGATTTTGTGTGTTTATTTTCCAAAATAAAATCCATCTAATATGTAATGTTATTTGCATGGTTGATGTAAATAAATAATAAAATAAACTACTACTCTCCAAACTGCCCTTCTCGTCTCAGCTTTTTTTTGGTAGGCAGTTATACCTATGCTGTCAAATTCTGGTACCTATATATCGATATATGCAAGGTAAAAAGCGGTAACTCGGTTTTTGGCATTTTGCAGGAGATCACGAAGATAAAAAAAAAATATTAGCAATAATAATAATAATAGCAATTTTGGATAAGCACTAATGCCAATCGATCTTGACCTTTTATGTAAACGTGGTAAGATTGAACTAAGCTCTTGTATTATTATGATGCCATATATGTATATATTTAATGATTTAGTGTATACATTTGTGAGTTACAATCAAAATCGTCCTCTTATACTTTGTAAAATGACATTGTAACTCAGACATACTTGTACAATCACTATTGTATGAAACTTATATATTCGTTAAATTTCAAATTGTTGAATAAAACAATTATATGTTTGAGATACAGATTTAGATTACAACATTATAACAAATTTAGATGCGACGTTATGTGTAAAAATATCCGCATTTTTTGCTTAGTAAGAATATGATCTAAACTCAATACTGCCTAAAACTGTTACAATGTTTTTGCTTACTGGTAGATATCTATTTGTATGTAATCAGTTGATAATTTATTATTATACGTTGCCTAGTCGTGAAGTTAAATTGGCCTTTTCACTGTAACAAGTTGGGAGACACTAATTTTGAACTTTGCTATTTGAAAAATTCCACTCATCCCGTTACGAAAACCAATAGACGTCTGGAATTGATAAGAATTGGAAATAACTGCAGCTCCTTTGTATGAGTGCAGCTGAATCCACGGCCATTTGTCTCGGCGCTGGAATTTACCCCCTGGCCACGATATTGCTCTTAGCGGAAAGCGTTGCGGTGAGCGGCGCGACGCGGGCGGGCGGGCGGCGGCTACCATGCCACGATGTACCGCCACCGGCGCGGCAGCCGCAGTCCACCCGATCCGTCACTGGTTTGTCGCTGTTCGCGCCGGTCTATATTATGGCGTCGCTCCTATTCCTTTTGTTCCTGCCGCGTCGCGTTGTGCGTCGTAGGCAATCACTCTGATAAACCGCACCCCTGTTCGCCGAGCACGGCGCGGGCGTTGGCATGCACCAATATTCCCCTTACATTTTCTTTTACCGCTCGCAGCCCCGGACTTAGATTCCGCCTATAGCGACAATGTTGTGGACTGGAAGTTAGGATTAACGCGGACCGCTTGAGCGGCGCCCGGCCACTATACAGCTCCATAGTTGTACTTGAAGAACTGAGTATTAGAAATTGAGGTTTATATGTTGGATAGAATAATGTATGATACCTTTTATTCTCGTATTAAAACAATGATTTTAAGGAAACTTTTAACCTTCCAGGCCTCGGGTTATGAGACTCAATAGATATTCCATTGTTCTCTGGCTGGACACCGGTGTCCAGCTAGCAAATGACAAATCAAGATATTCCTCAATGTTTTTGAGGTGCTGGTTGTGCAGATACCTGGGGTCTTGGCAGTTAGTCAATCGTTCGCAACAGTCGGCCATGGAATGCGTGATCAAAAATTTACTATCTCGGCGCATTAAGTCGTTGGTCTTCTGAGTTTGCAGTCGTCAAACCAATCCACATTGGTCCAACGTGGTGTGTCATGGCCCATTCTTCCTATCAATTCATAAAAAAGCCCAAAGAAAGCAGTGGAAACATTAAAAATCGCTGATGATGATGCAAGCTGCATCTCCTTTGTATGAGCACAGCTGAATCCACGGTCATTTGTCTCCGCGCTGGGAATAAAGATTAACGGCGGACCGCTTGAGCTGCGCCCACTATTGTTACAGCTCAATACTTCTGTTTGAGCTACCGACATTCCTAGATTTGGATATACCGAAAGGAAACCGAGATATTAGAAAGAGATGATTGTAAATAATGAAAACGAATTTCTATACTAATAAAACAGTACCGTGACTGACAGACAGACAACGCACAGCCCAAACGGCTGAACCGATAATGGTGATATTTTGCACGCAGGATCCTTTAACGATGTAGGCGAGCGAGAAGAAATATTTTTTTCATATTCTTAAGAAAGAGTTTTTTTTTTTATATTCTTACGGGAACGGGAACTGCGGGCGGCTGCTAGTTTATAATATTAGTGATCTAAGGATATGAGGAGCCCATGGCGCAATGGATGGTAATGGTTGGGATGGGTGACAAAACATTTTATGTCTCGTGCTCCTCTGTGCTTCGGAAGGCACATTAAACCGTTGGTCCCGCTGCATTTGCAGGCGTTAAATCCCACCAATCCGCATTGGTCCCATAAGGTGGGTCATGACCCATTCTCTTTATCTATCCATAAGGAAGACCAGGCGCTCTATTTTTCATCCTTTCATCATTTCATTCGAGCGCTTCGTTTCTACTCTTTTTCGTTCGACATACGAATTTCCATATTTCCCACACGTTGCGGTCGTGCAAAATAAAGCTAGCGACAAGTGACTCAAGTACTTTCAGACTACGCTATAATTTTATTTTATTTTATTTTACTTGGAAAACTAACAGCATTAAAAATATAACGGTAATAATAGGACTATAGTACAAAACATGCCTTAGACAGTTTTCACTTATAGATGATGATCCAAAATCTAAATACATTTGAAAGTTATTAAAACATAATACAATTTGATTATTGGTGTTCTAAATGCCATATTTTAGTCTCAAGGGACTGGGGGCACAATTTTGAGTTTAATTAAAACATAAATGACTAATTAATACTACTATACCCATATCAAAACATTGATAAGAAAAATAAAGATTTACATCTAGTTCGAGTTAATCTTCGTGGTAGTTATTATTCTTCAAAAAAGTCGACCGTGCCATGAATATGTCAACATGCTCAGAATGATTATGGTTGAAATTGTTAATTACTCTATTAAAAAAAATATTTTGTCTATAATTTGTCACACTTGGATTAGTATAGGATTTAAGGTAATTTCTCCTGGAATTTGCGCGAACTGGTACTTGCTTTTTAACCTTAGACAAAAGCTCACTACTTTCAATATAACAGCTTAAAGCTTACAGCTCATAGCACAACGATATCGCTCATCATACATTTATACATAGCTAAGTGTGAACATGTTTTAAGTAAATGTATGGTGAGCGATATCGTTGTGCTATAAGCTATATGCTATTATATTATAGCGTAGTCTGAAAAGCGCTTTAAGTCGCATGCGTTAACGCTATGCCATACGAGAGATTCAAAAATAGAGCTCCAATGCCCCAGCAACATTAAAATGGCTCATGACGATGACGAAATAATAGGGTTGAATAATGTTTTTTATGACGGCCTAAGAAAAACACGTGTCACCACTCCCTTACATGGCTGGGATGTCTTAATAGTCGACTAAGAGGCTCGACGCATTGAACACCTGTGCGAGAGAAGGAAAACTTGAAATAAACCCTTTACCAACACGTCTGGCCAGCGTGGTAGCAGTAGGCTAATATCCTCCTATGAACGCCACAATATGCGTGGGCTAGGAGACGCTTATGTCCAGCAGTGGACGTCCACAGGCGGAAGATGATGATGATGATAATTAATAATAGTTATTGGAAGAGGGTAAAAGGTAAAAAAAATCAATGTAAAAAACATGTCAATCATCAGATCATCACACCTAAAACCAATGATTGTTTTTAGGCGTGATGTTCCTTTTCTTTGGAGCCCATCTCAAGTATCTCAAGATACCTTTCCTTTACCAAAGAATATAGATAGATAGATAAGATAAAGAGCTTATTTGCTAACAACACACACATACATATCACTTTACATTTATAAATATAAAAAAACATTTTATAAAAAAATTAAAACCGACTTCAAAAAACTAAAAAGCAAAAAATAAACCTTTTGGAGTCGGTGGCAGCCAAGGCATTCTACTTTGCGGTCCAACTATTTTATTTTTCTTGCCTTGGCTGGCACCGACTCCAAAAGGTTAATTTTTTGCATTTTAGTTTTTTGAAGTCGGGTTTAATTTTTTTATAAAAAGTTTTTTATTTCACAATTTTTAAAGGTAGAACACGTCTCGTACCTACGCTAATAACCTTATGTCAACTCCTCATTACCTTTTACAAAGCTGCTTTTCCCGGTGCAGGGACGTTACTTATTGAGGGTTTATAGCCTATAGGTAGGTTGGCGAGGACCAATAGCTATTTAACAAAAAAGTTTCATCAAAATCCGCTCAGAAGTTATTGCGTGAAACTGAAGTTCGAACAAGAATCTAACAATTACCTGGATGATATAATTGTTTCATGAGTTTCATGACATTAGGCCCCATATCTCCGTAGATTATCATCGGATCTCAATGAGACTTATATGGGACCAAATTGACAGTGTAATTTGGATTCAATTAAAATCGGATCACCAACACCGGAGTAATCGGTATCTGACAAAAAATAAAAATACGTGTTGAATTGAGTACCTCCATCCTTTTTTGTTGAAGTCGGTAAAAAAACAAAAAAAGAACAGACAAATTATTTGATGGACAGTAAAATATTGTCATTGACGAGCATATAGACTAAATCGAATCTATACCCTAATTATTTTATGTTCTATTTTGTATTATTCAGCTTACAAAGTCTAATCGCGTGGACGCAAGTACTCATAAATCTCCAATATGAAATACATTTGAAAGAATTTTTCTGTTTTTAAACGGGCGCTAATAACAGTTTAAATATTAATTAATATTTATGTATATTATCAAATAACCGCATTCACATACATGCATTGTGAGTGGAGACAACGTGAATGCATCGTGAATGCATCATGCATGCATTTTAGGCAGGAAGTGCAGTTCGCAGCCCGATGACTATGCCGAAGTCATATTGGAAGGTTTGGAGCATAATTCAGGACAATATTGAAGGACAATATTTTGCTAAAGCTAATTAAAGAATAGAATATACATAGAATGAGGCGCTCATCCAGCGACTGTAGCTGTTAAACAACTTTTGCAATGGTCGGTCACGGGATGGGTGACCAAATATTTAGGTATTATCTCGAGCTCCTCCGTGCTTTGGAATGCACGTTACGCCGTTGGTTCCGGCTGTGTTTCCAGTCTTAAGACTTACTAATCCAAAATTAACTCTTTATAACTAGCGCTTAATTACTTCTATTTTATTATTGTTTTTTTTTTCGTGTTTAACATCTTATTTGCTGTGTTCTTACGCTTATTGTATCGCTCTTTTGTAGATTACCCAGTTATTTATATGCGAGGATCTGTAAATGACTTCTTGATGTTTTTTCCAGTGCTTTTTATGTTTAAGCCAGATCCTTAAGATTCAATAAATTAAATTAAATCTTAGATCAAATGAATACGAAAATTTGGTGTCATTGAGTAATGTGTGTGTGCATATGACAGAGATGTGTGCGTGCGTATGACAGTGATGTGTGAGTGCGTATGACAGTGATGTATGCGTGCATATGACAGAGATGTGTGAGTGCGTATGACAGTGATGTGTGAGTGCGTATGACAGTGATGTGTGCGTGCATATGACAGAGATGTGTGCGTGCGTATGACAGTGATGTGTGCGTGCGTATGACAGTGATGTGTGCGTGCGTATGACAGTGATATGTATACATTTCACTCTCAAGCTGCACCTTTGATGCTGTGCTAACCGTTAAGGGAAGTTATAGCGGGAGATTTATGTATGTGTCGCAGCCAACTGATAACTAGTTAAATCAGCCGTTCAATTGGACGGCATTTAATGAAATGGCTAAGTTACAACTAGCCAAGTCGTTGATTGAAACGTTTAACGACTTGGCCGAACGTCATATTTAGCCGTCTCATTAAATGAGATGTTATTTTAGATTCTAGGCGGTGTCATATCAGGTACATTTCTATCACACATTTTTATTATATTAATATTTCCAACTTCCAGCTGATGCGAGCTATCTGATGCCATATTTGTTTTCATGACATTAATCTAAATTTAAATCACCTGGCTGATTTTACGGCAATCATCTTCAAAGGGCCAACTTATAATAAGCCAACTAGTTGAAGGTTAAGTGATGCTGGTTCAATCAACGATAGGCCTAGGTATTCAATTGAGTTTTAACCAGTTGGCTGCGCCATATGTACTGGCTTTCGCCCACGTGGTTCCCGGTCCCGTGGGAATATCGGTATAAAAAGTAGTGTATATTAGTCTCCGTTCTTTCAACTAAAGCTTGGCCAAAACCACGTCAATCGGTAGCTTTTTTATTTTTTTTATGAATGACGGGGAGGCTCTTAGCCTTCATCATATCTGATGTTAATCATTGATAAGGCTGAAGATGGAAGCGAGCCTCTCCCAGAATCCTCAGCCACTGAGAAACTGGCTATCTTATCTCGAGCTGCTGGAACACAACAATGCTCAAAACATTGTTGTTATGGCGTCAGGCTTAGATAAGATGGTGGTAGCTAGCCAGGCGGACTTACAACAAGTCCTACCACCAACCAAACCGAATACAATATGTACCCCATGTATAGGATAGCGATCGCTGGGAATCGAACCCGGGGCTCCTGGGTCTAATACCGGTGGTTGTACCGCTAGACCACAGAGGTGGTTAAGCTTAGGTAGGGCGTGAAGGAAGGACAAACAAACACACTTTTGCATTTATATTACTAGCTTTCACCCGCGTGATTCCCATCTCCGTGGAAATACCGGGATAAAAATTATCCTATGTTACTCTCAGTCATTTCAACTAACTTTGTGCCAAAAATCCAGTCGAAGAAGCCTTTTGCATTTAAAATGTTAGTCAGGAAGTTAGAATAAAGTATAATAAAAAGTATTATATTTAAATCCTGAACTGACATTTCAGTATGTTTTGGTTGTAGATATATAATAACCGGGGGTCGATCCCGCCTCATCGGCCCGTAATAAAACGTCCGAAACGTACTGGAGCCGGTTTATTTCTTTAAAATTAAAATTCTTTAAAATGCTATCCTTCAGTACTTCTGTTTCTATCTTTTGTCATACCTTTCTCATATATTTTTCCAGTTTACATAATACTTACTCACCAAAAGAGTAAAAAACCGGCCTTGAAATTTGTAAAAAAACGCTATACATCAAAATAAAATAGTCAATATAAATATGATTATTTATAACTTTTGAATTTTGCAGATTACAATGCTATTTTTATGTGGTATTAAACAAGATAATATACTACAAAAAAGCTTTCGAATGCGAGGATATTTCTCACATTGATAGAAAGACGGTAGCCAACACCGTAGAAAGGTGAATATATAATAGAACAATTTGACGTGTCCTCATAGATCTGTAGCATTATTGGTTAGTGCATTGGGCCGGATTCCCAAGGATGCGGGTTCGAATCCCGTCAGAGCGACATGAAATATTATAATGTTCTAAAGGCTGTGTTTTTATGATAAACGGGAAAGCGGTAAAAATTAAGTAAGTATATATCAATTTTATGTTGATAGATTTCACATCTTATTTTTACCATTTGAAAAGTACTTATAATATTTCTATCACCAAAACATGATCCGACATTTTAGTATGTATTGGTTGTAGATATTATAATAACAGGGGGTCGATCCCGCCTCATCGGACCGCCATAAATCGTCCGAAACGTACTGGAGCCGGCCGATAAATTCGTAATGCGAAAAGGAACAATTTTGTAAGCGGCCATAACGTTTGCTCTTGACTCTCCTAAATACACGTCTGAATTTTACAACGATTCCAAAATGAGATGTGCTGCACCCTGGTGGAATCTTTGTATCTTTGTTGTTGTTTGTTTATTTATAGTTTTGAAGTTTTCGCTGTGCAATGTGGTTTGTGAAATATTGCTGTATAAAGAATACTGAAAATGAAAGAAAGTTACTCTGAATGTACTGTATTAAAAATATGGAAAATGACATTAAAATTCTTTAAAAGATGATAATTTTATTTATACTTTTTGGAGTAATTAAGATATAGTTAAAACCTAAGTTGTCCTTTTTTATTAGGGTTAGGGAAATACAGTATTTACGTAGATACTATCTGAGTACACTAGGCTCACCTAGAGTTGCCTGTTGGTCTTGGAGAGATTTTCTGCGAACCAATTCACAAGCTACCGTCTGTTACAGAAATAACAATAAATATTGCTAATTTTCAAATAATTATTCAAATCAGTTCATAAAAAATGACCGAGTACTGAGGTAACAAACATAAAAAACATACACACGAATTGATAACCTCCTCCTTTTTTGAACTCGGTTAAAATGAAACGTTTATACAAATAAACAGCAACGGAAATCGTCTGCGAGCCGCAGCTACGAGCTTTTTCTGAATCTCGTAGCACTGTAGCTCGTAGTCACTTGCTGCTACTAGCTACGATAAACACGTTGAGTTATGTTAGCTCGGAGTTCTACTCGTAGATAAAGTTTTTGTTTTTAGTCACAGTTCAAAAAGTCGAGATTCTTTTTCTTCACAAAACTTATGGAAAAATATTATTACATACGTACATTTTATGTTTTGGCGCGCACTGTTCATTGAAATAAAACAACTTTTACGGATATCAAACGCTATGACGGGGTGTCATCCCGTGACCACGACAGGAGAAAAGGTGCCAAAACGTCGAGAAAATAAAAAAACCGTAAAAAAAAACGGATCATTACAACTTTGTTCGTGAAATATAGCGCGTTTGATATCCGTAAAAGTTGTTTTATTTCAAATATTATTACTTCAGTTGAAGCAAGTAACTTAAGTTATAGTTAACCTTGGAGTGGGCGCGTGGATTACATAATGTAATGTAACTACAAATGGAAATTACGAGCGCTTCGAGATACTCTAATTTGAAGAGTTTAAGAATGAGCTCCAATAATACTAAACTGTTGGTCACTTGTGGTAATATCACAGGAGCTCCGCGAAATTCGTGTACTACGAGTGTATGCCACGAGACCAATTTCGTATTTTGATTAATTAATTATATATATCTATACTAATATTATAAATCTCATATGATACAAATTGAGAGAGCGCAGAGATCCTTGCTTAAGACCATGACCTTCAGTCCATATAGGTTTTCTACTGAAGCTTTATATAAAAAATGTTCTGTATTAACTGTTAGGTAATTTATACATATTACGAGCCATAATACGCCAACATCAATGTACCCCATATTGTCCCGGAAGAATAAGAGGGAAGCGTGTTGTTAATAATGTAATTCCACTGCCAAAATATCGCACTGCTATGGCTAGGCGACAGAGCTGTTATCTTTCTGTTTATCTATATAATCGAGTCAACTGTATTTTCAATTTTTATCCAGTTTCTTTACATAAATGCAAATCAATAGTTTCTGATTGGCTATCAAAGCTTGATTACCACAAAACAGAAGCATTGCTCCAAGCACGTTCGTAAGCTACCAGTCCAAGCATTCACTCACAAGTTAACACTTCTCTAAGACTCAAACACGTTCTCTGCGTACCTACACCACTCACACTCACACACACTCACACACACACACACACACACACACACACATATTTTTTTTTAATCACATTAAATATTATTATTATTATTATTTTAGTTTTTCTTTGCACTTTTATAATTGTTTTCCTTTTAGTGATATCTTTTTTGGCACAATTTTGTATTGTATAACTCTGGAAGAGGGCGCTGATTTTCTGAGATACAGGTATTTTTGTACCTAGTTCAGCAATCAGAGACTTCATGATATGATTGTAACCACTTTTATGTCAATAAAGTTATTATTATTATTAAAATAGGAAAGATTTGTATTTTTGTGTGTAACGAATAAACTCAAAAACTACTGGACCGATTTTGACGAAATTTGGTATAGAGATCCTTAGACCCCAAGTAGTAACATAGGCTATAAATGATCCCAAAATTCCCACGGGAACGGGAACCACGCGGGTGAAACCGCGCCCGGCCTCTAGTTATATATATATTTGTAGTCGATTCTAAATGTACTTATTTATAATAAATAGCTATAGGCTTGTGGTAGACGTTTTTTGTTTAAGAATAACACCGGAAGATCGGGAACCCGCTTTTATTGACGCATTGATGATGATGACGAAGTCAAAAAAAGTTATGTCTCATTTAGAAGTATTTTTTGTTTTTAGTTTATATTCATAAACACAGAGTTTGTTATTAGTTCTTGTTGATTATATTTATTAAATATAACTTCGATTTTAAGATTTAAACACAAATAAAATTAAATATAGCTTAGATTTTTTTCTATTTTGCATTTTTAATTGGCATACACTTGCACTCCACGCGACCAATCACGTAACTTTTTACTGCGCGACCACTCCAGGGTTAATATACATTTTTTTGAATGCTGTCTGATCGAAACTTCACAGTAACAGAAACCAATTAAAAATCACAAGTTTTTTAAATCTAAACTTGAAACGAAGATAAAAACTTAATACTTAAAAACTGAAAAGTGTTTGATTTCATAAATTCAAATTTTTATCTCTACTATTAAATCGTTTAGCTACCATCTAAACCCAAAAGAAATGCAAGCGAGATACCTGTCAAATACAAAAACACAAACGGCAAAATAATGACAGACGCAAAAATGCGACACTGTTGGCCGTACCGACAGGACACACATATTTTTCTAATAATAATAATAATATGATGAATATTTGATGGTAGTCTGGGTGTTTCTTATGTAATATAATAATAAAATACGCCATAACCAGTAACTCTTCACGATTTTGTCTCTACGTGGGGCGTCTGTATATTTTTCTTTTAAAATAAATTAGAAAGCTTTCGTGGACGTTTAATAAGCCTGATTCTAACAGCAATCATAGCTAAAGTCCCACATCATGTCATCGTCGTTTCAGCCACATAACACCCACTGCTGGGCATAGGCCTCCCCCAAAGATCTCCACAACGATGGGTCCTGCGCATCCAGCATCCAGTACTACCTTCACAATGTATTTCCTTAAACGAAATAGTTTACAGGTATTCTCTTCGTGCCACGGCATCAAATCCACGATCCAATCGAATTTTATACTAGAATTTATCAAAATTGGATCAAGTAACAGATGCACAAACAGACAGACAAAGACGTGCACATTTATAAATTCAATGTGACCAATGCTTTTAAATTCATCAGTGTAGTTGTGCGATTATTTGGTCAAACGTGGCGATGTTTGGCCACTGAGTACTGAAATTTGACCCAATTGTTGGTCATAATTGCGCGCCAGAGCACAGCATCGTTTATTATTTGAAGGTAATCAAAATACTAACGCATAATTTCAACCCAACAACATTTTGACGCTGTGAATCGAATAACTGAATCTTTGTAAAGTCATCAGTAGAATATTGTGTACCTACTTATTCGCGGAATGAGGTTGCGATTTAATTCTATTTATATGAACAATATTTTGTGTTAGCGTCGTGAAACTTATTATAAATATATCTGTATCACACACAATATTGTTTGAGACGTACTTATACCGAAATCTTTAGTTAATTAAAATTAATGATTCATTTCTACTTGTACATTAGAAAATAGGTAAAGCATAGTACATAATTAAATCAATTTACCTCTATTCAAAAGGTATTTTTTCTATTCCATTCTTGAAAATAATTTAGAAAAATAACACACAAAATCGTTGATTAAAATCTACTCGTGAGATAAAACAAAAAAAGCTCGTATCTACGCAAACGGCATAATCACTCGGTAATCGCCAGAACACAAAACGTTTAATTTCACAGGTCTGCGAGTAACGGACAAGCGCATCACACGCCCGACGACACAATCTGAGACACCGCTCACAACACAAAAGGGCATTTAAAACGATCTCCATCTTAGTTAAGAGGCCGACACTCAGACACTCAGGCGTTCGTCAATGCACACTCAAGTTATTGCTTTCGAAACGAGCGCTTCCCGCCCCGAGGTAACTTAGTGAGGGGTAAGCCCCTCACTAAGTTACCTCGGGGCATTTGTTAGCCCAAACGGCGACGATACACATCGACAGTTTACTACAAATCAGATGTACGCGTTCGAGGCGTACAGTAGCAATGGTAATGGTATTTGGTGAAAGTATCTCGACTAATGAAGCGAGTCACTCAACCGATGCTCAAGCACCGCCGTGAGTTGCGCTGTGTAAGTGCAGGCATGCATTATGCAGACGGCGTGTCGATAGAATTACAGTCGGACTATAGCTGCATCATCGTAAACTTAGTTCAGTTAATGTTTTGCGACGGTTAAACCAAGTGTTAGCAACTTGGTGGCAAGTTCGCCATGCCAACGATTATTCATTGGTAACTGGAACTCGGTTCAGTATTGATTCTCGTATGCTCGTAACTCTGATGTTTTCTTAGGAAAGTTGTTGCTTTGAGCGTTTTAAAAAGGAAATCAGTATGCACTTAAGATATAATGTCTTTCACGTTAAACAAGAAACGTTTTACATGCCAGCTGAACTTGAAAGCGATATGGATAAATTGACAAAAAATATTTATTTTATAAATTCTCAAATGCTATAAAATAAAAAAAAAATTAAAAAATAAGGTTATTTATTAAATTTTAAAAATATTGCTATCGATAAATTGACATTTGTATCAATAATTGATACATTGCCAAAAATATCGATATCAATGACTTAAAAAAAAATATTGGCTAAAATTCTGGGGTTCGATACAATTTAAGTTTGTCGTCAATTTGATAAAATGTTATGAAGTAAAAGATTATTATTATTATTATAACTAGTTTCCGCTCGCGACGTCGTTCGCGTGGAAATTCGAGAAAACCCTTTGGTAACCTTTAATCAGGTTAGTAAATACTTGTTAAAAAACTTAGGAAATGGTAATATTTTTACTTAACCGCCTCTGGTTCAGTGGTAGCAGCCTTCGGTATCAAGTACAGAGGTTCCGATTTCGATTCCCATGCAGGGGTGTACTTATGTACATGTAAATATTGTTTTTTTTTATGAACGACGGGGAGATTCTTAGCCTTCATCATACCTGATGTTAAGTATTGTTAAGGCTGAAAGATAGAAGCGAGCCTCTCCCGGAATCCTCAGCCGCTGAGGAACTGGCTATCTTGCCTCGAACTGCCGGAACACAACAATGCTGAAAACATTGTTGTTATGGCGTTAGGTTTAGATAAGATGGTGGTAGCTAGCCAGGCGGACTTACAACGAGTTCTACCACCAACCAAACCGAATACAATATGTACTCCCGCTTAGAAACCCGAGACCACTGGGTCTGATACCGGTGGTTGTACCACTAGACCACAGAGGCGTTGTATTCGGTTTGGTTGGTGGTAGACTTGTTCTAAATCCGCCTGGCTTGCAACTATCATCTTATCTGACTATCGCCGCGCCATAGCAACAATGCTTTCAGCGTTGTTGTGTTCCGGCAGTTAATAGATAAGATAGCTAGTTCCTCAGTGGTTCAGAATTCCGGAAAAAGTGCTCTCACCACCGTAGGCTTTGTCCTTACTTATTAACATCAGATATAATGACGGCTAAGTGTTTCCCTGTTAAAGGTTAAAAACTTATGAAATCTATTTATCTTGATTATAGAATTAAACAAAGATTTTTTTCATTTACTAAATGTAAAGAAAAATCAAAGATATAATCTTTGTAATTACACCAGCTGCCCCATTCACGTAACATGAGTTATAAAACTTATATACCTAGCCAAAATAATTATAAATAGACCGACCGTTGATTGAACCAGCATCACTTAACGTTCAACTAGTTGGCTTATTATAAGTTAGATTGCTGAACCGATGGCTGGTTCATGCGTCATGCTCGTGAACGGGTGCCGCCAGCGGAAATGGGTCTACTTCAGTCTGATTATCTTAATGCTGTGCTTAAAGCTTAATTTTTTTTTCTAAAATAAATTGATACTGACTTGTATGATGTACCTCACAACTTGCAGTACAGTAATCTTGTAATGCGAGAAATGTTGTAATGTATGATAAATAAGTCTTTCTTTGCCAGTTGGTAATTGTTTACGGTTACAATAACCATAAAATGTAATATTATAATTAGTATTTTATTTTTGTGATGAAAATTGACCTTACTGATATTATGTTAAGGTCACTTTTCAATTTGACGACTCTGTATGAAATAAAACAGGTAGAAAAAAACAGCCCTCAATGAATTTCTTGCTGGTTCTTCTCGTTACAAGGTCTCCCGCCGTAGGGTTTGTGAACCGATGGCGTAGCTTCTTTGACGTTCATAAGTGCTTGAAACAGCCTAGACTGAATCAATGATATTGACTATTGAACGTAAAATCAGCCAAGTGATTCAAATTTAGTTGAATTAATTGCCACTGGTGCTGGTGTCACTAAAACAAATATGTCGTCAGATAGCTCGAATCAGCTAGCAATTTTATGTGTTTTTTTCGTTTCAGCTTAATTTAAATATATTAATATCAAAAATAATTATAATAAAAATGAGCATGACATTACAGTGCCGGCTACAAGTTTTCACGGATTGTTTGAATCTAAAATGATATCTTTGTTTTACAATCATCATTTACTGACACCGTTAAATATGAAGTTCAGCCCAGTCGTTAAACGTAAAACGTTAAGTTTTCGGGCTAGCCGTCCAATTAAATGGCTGATTCAACCAGTTGGCTGCAACATATAGATAGATTAGATTATTTTGTTTCGGAGAATGCACATCACAGTGTACATTAGTAAGGATACATCATACATAATTATGTACGTCATACATCATATGTGTAATAATTTTTCACCTCACACACTCGGAAGAGGAGGTTTTGTCATTCAGTTTCTGCGTAGAAAATCGCTTTGTGCGGCCTAGCGCGGTAAAGTAATTTTGTTAATTTAATACACTAAAAATATGTCATAATGCGTTCCGAATCGCACTATTGACTTTTTTGTTACATTTTATTCTTATTCTAAATAGCTTTGAATTTATTATTATACTCCGTTTTGGTTTTATTATATTTAAGTTCATATAATTTATATTATTTTAGTTCATTGAATCATAAAAACAATAACAATAAGACTAAAAACTATTTGTTATGAGAATTTTATTTGAGACTGGATGAGATTTCACACCTATGATTGAGTTTAATATTTTCCAAAACCTGGGTTTGTGATTTTTTCTTGGGCCGGCTTACCTTCGCCATTTTGGAGACTGTACAAAATACAAATTAAAAATTACCTTTTCAATTTTGGAAGGATACCTCCAGAATAAAATAATAAACGGTCTTTATCAACAGTTAAACATTGCAGTGCTATACTAAACAACGTTCACACTCGTAGATCGTACACAGTGAAATTCTAAAGCAGCGAGATTTTAAATGATTTATAAATGGAAATTGCTATCTGCCTCGTCAATCAAGCTCATTACACATTAAATTTAAACACATCGCTCGAGCATACACCTACGTCATATATCACGCGAGCATTCAGCTTCCGCTAGTTGCACTGAACCAATACTACTTCCTTCATCCACATTTGGACAACAGACCACATCGGTGCGTCTCCCATCCGTCGCTGCTCATGTACTGCTCCAGAGAAGCTTCGATCTTTCTGCAACGGCAATGTATGACATCGTTTAACCTGATTCATATGTTCCAGAGGTGTTTTAGTAACGGTCTCAGGTAATGCCGGTGATTCACGACGCGGTGGACTCTGGCGCTCGAGTCGACTCATCAATATCGGAAAACGGCGCGTTTGATATCGTCGACCGTTATTACATGTACTGTGTACGTTATGTCGATAGGAATGTGTGATTTGGAGAGGCTGCGAGCTAAAATTTGAGTGAACGCTTGCAGGAATTTTAATGAACAGTGGCTCACAACAACGCATCAAAGTGCAAGTCGCCATTTTTATTGCATTCCTTGAAATATAAAATGTAATTTTATATATTTTTAGAGAAAATTTTAGAGTGAATTTTTATTAAATTGCCACTCTTTTGTAGAACAGAATGTAAAGATAGCTTTTGCCGCTATTACTGTTGCAAGGATAGTACGATTTCGCTTACCGTTGTAGTTTTTCGATACAAAACTACAGTTGGCAAGTTCATTAGACGCGGAGTCTCCGGTTATCTCCGAGTTTCTGTTGCTAATTACTTTTTAATGTGCCACGTCGATTGCACCTAGATTACTGAGAACTTTCTTATGAATTTGATTTTAACTATATTGAGATAGTCTTTGATAAAACACTGGCTTAGAACAAATTCTATTATTTTGTTTGTTTATATGTTGGCAATGGATCGGAATTAATATTCTCTAATACTTCAAATCTCAACCTACATTATGGGATTTCTATGGGACAACTCGACATGTGAATCGGCAGAAATATTTACATAGGCGAAGTCACAGGCGACCAGGATGTATAAGTCGTGGGTTTGATGCCCGAAAAATATTCGTGCACCTTTGAAAAAATCAACCCCTTTTCAGTCTCATGACAAAAGGTTAATATACTGAAATAAAACAACTTTTACGGATATCAAACGCGCTATATTTCACGAAATAAGTTGTATTTTTAGGTTTTTTTGATTTTCCCGACGTTTCGGCACCTTTTCAGCTGCCATGGCCACGGGATGACGGCGTTTGATATCCGTTAAATTTGTTTTATTTCAATGAACAGTGCGCGCCAAAACTTAAGAGGTTTACACATGTTAAAATTGGTTCCGTGGGGATGATAATAACAAATAGATAGTTACTTTCAAAGTATGATCTTATCACTCCAATGTTATAAACCGTCATTAGTGTGATAACTTAATCCTTGCTTTGCGAAATTTCGAGCTAATAGTTAGTTCCTCGTAGATGAAAAGAAAATTAACATGTGTCACACAGGTGAAATTGGAAGCCAAATCCGAAATGTGCATTTTGAAACGATTCTATACACACGTTTGAAAAGGCTGATCAAACCTGTTTCGCCCGATTTCTTTAGATCGCTACCCAGTTTGATCTATCAAAGACTTTACAGCTTTTAATGCTTTGCGCACCTGAAATCCGGGTATAATCTGCAATCAGTCACTGATAGACGCCGATATTTATCTTCTAAACAAAGCTTTGGTTTAATCGATTCTGTTCAATCATACAGCCAAGTAATTTAGTATGTCGAATCGTTGGATTAATCTCGCACAAACTAATCATGCTGGTTAATTACTTCGTCGCAGAACGCCACTGTATAAATAACTATTTGCATAAACTATTAATAACGTACAGTTACTATTAATAATATTTGGGTCGTTGACCTTATTAAAGTGCGAGGGACATGTCTTTTAATACAGTTAATTAAGTGAAGAACTGCGTACTATTTTGGTAAATATAGAGGTAACTTTATCAATAGTATGATTCTGATTATGCGCAGCAGTTTGTTGCTGATGTATTAGTTACTAGCTGTGCGCGCAACTTCGTTCGCCTGAGAACCGGAACATCGTTTGCAATCCTTCCCGACTAAATTGTTGGTAATGCGGTCATTTGAACCAACTTCAAAAAAGGAAGAAGTTTTTTTTTATGATTTTGTAATTTTTGCATTTTTCAATGCTATTTTTATACCTATGGACGGGGAATTCACTTGTGGCCGAGTTAATTTTTTCCAATATTTTTCTATTTAAAATTTGCCATAAGGAAGAAGCTATTGAGTCGCCTATATTCTTTACTTTTTGAAGAGAATACTTAACACATGATACCTACCTCCGTACCTACGTACTTACCTATATTTTATAATAGTACTTAGTACCTATAAAAATGCAAAGTAGCATATTTTTGAGATTGTTTCTTTTTGGTGTGGTGATAATAATTAGATAGCCGATGCCTGTGATGTAGTTTCATCAGTCATGTTTAACAGAAATTAACAGAGTAGCTCAAGATTGCTATTTGTGGTCACCCACCCCGCGACACATAGTAGCATAATAGCATACACATAGAGAAATAGGTAAAAGTCCATATTAAGAAAGTCTACTCGTCGACTGGGTAGTTCCCCGACTGTATCTAAGTAATAATAACTTCGCCTGTCTTTGCTGAAGAGCATCTTTGAGTCATACCATCATAACAATCATGATTGAACAACATGAACTCATTCCTACTTCCTGTACCATTTGATCTATCCACAAAACAAAACAACCAAAACAAAACACAAACAAAACACCTACTAATTAGTTTTATTTAAGGATCTTTTGACAGTTTGTTAGATAAAAAAAATTACAAATTATATGCCACATAAGCTATCCATAACTTAACAGTAGTTGGTGAAACCGATCCTTAATATAAAATAAATAAATAAATAAATATTTCCATACAATCACACCAATTATCTAGCCCACGTTAAGTATCATGAAGAACTTGTGTTATGGATACTAGATAACGGATAAACATACTTATATACTTTTTTTTTGTAAATACATACATAATATACATATTAAACACCCAGACCAAGACAAATATACATGTTCATGCACACAAATATTTGTCTTGTCCGGGGATCGAACCCGGGACCTCTGGCGCAGAAGGTGGGGTTAGTACCCCTGCGCCAAACAGGTCGCCAATATAATACCTACATTTCGATTCGTTATTAGCTATTTAAAGTGCTGAGGCCTGTTTTAGTAAGAACAAAAAGGTCATGACATGGCAAAAATCCATTTACAAAAAATACGTCAGAGTTGGTGCCAGCGTGCTACTAACGTACCTAAGTAGTTAATGTTAAGGTCAATCATTATTAAGTTCATATAATCTTAAAGGCAGGCAAGGCATTTCAAGATTTTCTGAAAACTACTGTAGGTAACTACAGTAGTTTTCAGAAAATTAAGTTTCGCAATGGTCGGTCACGGAATAGGTTTTATTATTCCTAAAGTCAGTACTGTCAAAGTCGTTATTAGAATATATGAATCGATGGTTGAAGTGAAATCCCCGTCGTGAATAAAAATAAAAATTAAAAAAAACACGTCACCATAGGCTTTCACAGGTCATTGTTAGTCTTTGGCAGTTTCGTCATTTGTAGATCGTGATTCCAGGTGCATCTCTGTCCGATTTGCTGGGTTCAGACACAAAATAGAATGTCACCAGAAGGATTACGCTTGCCCCATACTCGAAACTCTTGGCCAACTCTCTAGGGTTGCTACTCTATTGACTCCGTAGGTTTGTGAGTTTTGAATATTTTTTTTTGACACTGGCTACAACAGTATTTAATCTGTCAATTATGAAATTTTATCGTGACTCTGTGCCAGTTTGTTGTAACACAATTATGCTGTGTCTTTCAATGTCAATAATACGCCTATTCAATACTTCAAATACGCAATACTCTATCCGTCGTTCTATGACATTCTCACATCCCCGTCCTGTCAACAATAATTACCTCCTGTCACTGTCAGATCCTCCTCTGTAAATTTTAAAAAATATATATTATTTTGTAAAAATAAAAATGAAGATATGTATTTAAAAATATAATGTAGATATTTGTGTAATCCTCTTTGTGATATTATTGTACATAATATGTTCTATTATTGTGTTGTGAGTATCGTTTTGTGTTTGTCCGTAGGTACCACAAAGAAAATCAAGGTATAAACTTGAAAACGTGCTTTTTTCACCGGGCAAATTCTCTATAAACCGTGTCTATTTCACTACGGGACGTTGGCGGAATTTCTGTGGAAAACGGAAGAAGCCAAAACTATAAATCAAAACTCAATAAAGTATTGCATTCCATAGGCAAAAATAGGTGTTTCATAAAATAGGTATCACTATGGATTTTGGTACTATATGGTACATTTTATAAATTGAAACTGAATACGTCGGAAAGTGACCTCTAAAGGCCGCCGCTTTATATACTTTGTTCTTCAGAACAGTCTACCACTTGTTCTCCAACATCTGAAGCTCCTTCTTGTTCTTTGAATATTTTCTTTTTGCTCTGAATCGTCTGATGCCCGCCACCGCCTTACGTACCCAGCGCTTAACGGAAGTCTAAGTCTAGTCTAGTCTAGTCTTTCTTCTTGTTATGATTCTTCTCTCTGCTTAGGTGCCTTGTCGCCTTACGTACTTCAAGCATCAGGGCCGTCAACCGCCGACGGTCCTGAACAAAGGCTGAGCACGTCGATTTGACACGACACCAAAAGAACAGCCCTAACACACAATAGAAGCGTGCTGTAACCGCCGATTGCCAATATTATTGAATTTTTGCCCAGAATTGAATTTTATACGAAGCACCCCAGGTTTTTGTATTGAGTTTCGGGCGAAATACACAATAGTGCCGCTCTGAAATGAGAAGAATTTTCGAAATAGTTTTTTGTCGCTTTCGTGGTGATTTAGGAAAAATATTTGTTAGGAACAAAAAATACATAAAGTCCCTAAGGTATGTGAAGTGACATTTTTGACTATTTTATTCTTAACTAGCTGGTGCCCGCGACTTCGTACGCGTGGACTTTTATGTAGTACTTAAATTTTTTTTGACGTTAGAGATAGACCATTAAATCCTGGTACTTACAACAAAAATGATTATTAAATGCCATACGTATGCCAAAGGAAATTTATTATACTAATGTAGCTATAAGGTGGTTAGAGTATTTCTTTATGAACTACATTGGTGGTTTTTCCGTTTTGAGCCAATATGAATAGAGCAGCTCTACTGACCCGCGAAAAAGCAACATAGAGCTGGCCGCTGCTGGACCTTAGTGCGAGACCAGCGGCTTTCAGCGTGTGTCACTGCTACTTATTTATAGTCAAGTCAAACCACGGGGTCACCCAGGGAACTGTGTGCGTGTGCGCTTGAACTCGAACGGAAAATTGTTATGGATGGGCGGTATACGCGGTATAAACTCAGGTTTACCGGCAGTACACAGTAAAAATTACATTGAGGTTTCTAAAACGACTTTTTTCAAAGTCAACCGTAAAGATGTACACTTCCAAAGTGGCAAAATGTGTGCCCACAAAAAAATATATATGTTGCAGTATATAAGCAGTTTGAGAGCTTTGATAGCACATTTTCCAAAACCGCAAATATAACTTTGTCATTCATACAGACACTATTAAAAACAGATATTTTTGCAGTCGAAAACTTATAGTGGCATTTTGGGTTGGTGTATTTAATATAATAACAATAATAGAAACTTTATTGCACACGATTCAAAAACAAACACATACAGAGAAAATGACAAAAAAGAGGAACACACAATAGGCGGCCTTATTGCTACATAGCAATCTCTTTCAGGCAACCTTGGGCGAGAGACGGAACCCTTCATGTGCGAGTTCGAGTCGCACTTGGCCGATTTTTTGGTGTTAATGTGGCGCGCTCACATAACCAAGAATTCTCCTAACTTGAGATACACTGGAGGTCCCCGAATATAAGTTCCTCTTCTGAGGCAATGACTTTTCTCAGTATTTGGGGAAGACTTACCTGACCCTGATCTACAGGGAGGAGTCCTTCTCTAATTTTTGATAACATGCTGAAATTTCTTGGGCATGTAAATAACCGCCAAGCTGCGCTTTAATATCGGTTGTCAATCCCAGCTTATGTATCTGAGGCCTTATGGTTGATATGGTCTTATAATATTTTAATGAGGTGTGAATCTCATCGGCTCTGTCCTCCGACTTATAATAAGAATGGTCTGTCTAAAATCTCCCTAGAAAAGGGATGTGACGTTACCCATGGGTCTGTTTTATGAAAGTTTTCAGAGAGGAATGTTTTGTATTTTTTCCACAATACTAAAGTATCTAAAAGACCACAAAACACTTATATAATTGCCAACAAATGTCGTAAGCAGCGGAACTATCACTGACACAGGCCTCCTCGATGTCACGTTAAACAACTTTTGGTAAGGAGTTATTTCCATATCTCTAATAGTTTAGCTGGTCCATTATTTTCTGCCACTTCCATTTACCTACATCGGGTTCAAATATTCTTGATTTTTTTAAGCCAATAGAAAATGCTTATCACGCTTAGCAACTTTTTCTAAGGGGTCATTTCCATATCTCTAACAGTAGCTGGTCTATTACTTTTCTGGCATTGCCATTGTCCTGAATTGGGTTGAAATATTCTGGATTTTAATATGTCAACAGAAAATGCTCATCACGCTTAACAACTTTTGCTTTTGTGACATTTCCATAACTCTCATAGTTCAGCTGATCTCTAGTCTCCTACATCAGGTTTTACAGATTTCAAAAAAAATATAGCCTATTTTATGGCCAAACCTATTACCTACATATCACAAAAAAAAATTCAAATCCGTTCAGTACTTTCGGAGATTAGCGTGTACATACAAACAGACAAACAGACAGACAAAAATTTTAAAAATCGTCTTAACGTATTCTCTTACTGTTTTTACGTCATCCCCAATTGGTTTTTAGTAAATATATTCAAAGTACAGAAATTATAATTTTACAGTTATATTATATGTATAGATTCTTTGCCTTTAACGCTTATACAAAATCGGACAGTAGAGTTTGATCGGATCCCATTCGATTTTATCACCAATTGCATAATGAGTATTTCTAAAAAGTATAATTTAAATACATAAAGCTCAAATTGTTTTTGTATTTTTTATTAAGCTGTAAGGCACCATAGTTTAGATTTATCATTTGGTATTAATATTTTTTCCATTATTTATACCTATTAATATTAAAATATTATTTTTAATGCATGACAACTACTTAAAACATTCGAAGTAGTTAAAAAGTACAACATATTTTAACCCATGGACATGATAACTGATAACTGCCTCTGTTTGGCATTAAATACTTTATTCACATAATATCGACATTACTCGATCACAATGTTATGAGAATGACGAAGCTTGATGCGGTCACTGCTGCATTTAGTTTTTCATGTTTTAAGCTGCAAAATATGTGTAAAAATAGGTTTGAGCCATTAAAATTTAAATTGTTATTTTTAATATTCTCTAGCATAACTGTAACACAACATACTTAAACTTATGATAAATTTTAAACAAAAAAATATTGAAAAAATCAACTTGGCCACCAGTGAATTTTCAGATGGGAATCGATCCCACGGCCTTTGGTAATCTAGCCCACTGCTCTAAATATTATTTAATGTAAGCACTACTCATCTAAACGCTTCAATGAGCATAGTCGAGATACTGCTTTCACAGATATTTACTAAGCACATCGTAAAGTTGTTAACAATAGAAACTCAGTTTTTAAAGTTGACAAAATGTGGGCGTTCCAAATTTACCGCATATACGATTGCTGACAGCCAAACAAAAGTATGGCCGGCAAATCGAACAAATAAAATGCGGAATGTTAAAAGTATCATGAATTTTTACTGCGTTTACCAACACTGTTCATTTGTGATTTTTAAACTTTTGCATTTTTCAATGCTATTTTTATAGAAAAATATAGGAAAAATCATCCATTCCAAGTCTCGGTATCTCAGTGGTTTGAGCATTGGACCGGATTACCAAAGTCCCATCTGAGAATTCACTTGTGGCTGAGTTGATTTTTTCCAATATTTTTATAATTTAAAATTTATCACTGTTCATTTGCATTGTATTGCTATGTTAACCGGTGAAAGCAAAACGTCAATTGTTATCATTCCATTTGTTTTATTATTTTTCAGAAATATATTTCGTTTTCGTATTAGAAATATCTTTGAAACCTTTGTGTAGCAGCGAGCCAAATGCTTTTAGGTAAAACAAGGATTTTGTCGTATAAGTATATGTATAAATGTAAACATGACGACTGGGCAATCATTCGTTGCGTGCTGTTAAAATTTATGTCTGTCACAAGTCTGGGTCTTAGGCGAACTTTCACGAACTGAAATTTGATACGTTTAGCACTAAATATTTGTCTCATACATGCTTAGAAATATGAGCTTTATTTTGACAACCTTCTTCGAGATAAATCGTTATTGCTGTACTGGCCACATACATGCGAGCAGCGGCCGGCTGTCGTGTCATTTAAAAATGGAACGATCTTTTACTCCGAAATATGGCACCCAAGGAGGTAACTTATCAAAGGTTTTATTAAAATTTCGAACTGGCTTGCAAATAGAAAGCTGTTTTAGAAAAAATACAACAAAGGAACACTTTAACGCGAGAAAAAATATTATGTTCGTTGTTCGTCTGCTTTCGAAAAGTAGTTTCTTTCTTCTAATTTCTGCGCATTATTTGAGAAAAGTACTCTAAAAGCCTTGGCCACAACTAGGCATTGATGGACTTACGTATGTGTGCCTCAGCTTCGCCTCGGCCCAAATTTACACGTTCGTCCATCAATGCCTCTTTTGCTGGCTGCTGCATTATGTACTATAAATCATCGCTTTGACACTTTTGACTTCATACGAATGACTGAAATGCAATGTCATCCTAACTATAATATAATATTTTAAATTAATATTGTAAATTCAAAAGTGTGTTTGTTTGTCCTTCCTTGATGCCCTTAATAAGCAACCAATCGATTAGATTCTTGGCATAGAAAAGGACGGAGAGTAACATAGGCATACCTTTTTAACACGATAATTCATAATTTTATTTATTGCAAGTCACATTATATAACGAGATGATACAGTAATATTTAAGTAAACATGTGACGCCCTGCAAGGGCATAGCAATACTACTAGACTAGAGGGCTTTAAACTATTACAATACTTAATGATATTTAAATTAAATTACATTTATAGTTTTGAAATTACAATAATAAAACAGAGAATTATAATATTTGTCTATTCCAGGAATAAAAAAAAACATTTAAACAATTTTAATAATTTAAATTAATAAATGATAATAATATAATAAATAAGAAGTGAGGGCTTGAAGAAACTAATTGTAATTTTGTAAAGGGTACTCTTAGTTTATTTAAATATCTATTATTACTTTTATTTTTTTAATGGGTGAGTAAAGTTCTGGATGTTTTCTTATAAATTTAAAGGATTCAATAATGAAGATGGATACTAATGTCAATATTTTATGCTCAATAAAGTGAGGTCTGCACGATTCCATTTGGTCTATATTTGTAAGGATTCTTATGTACTTCTTTTGTAGGATATTCTTAAGGTAACGGCAACCACGCGGGCGAAACCGCTGGCGGAAGCTAATTATAAATATATTTAGCGGTAAATGCGTCATGACAGTTGGTGATAGTCGCCCTTAATTACCGTTGTGTCATTGTTGTTTTTCTTATTATGTTTAACTAAAATAAGTGCTTTAATAAAATAAAAAAAATCTTCATTGACATAAAATTTACAAAAACATAGCCAGACATGACACTTAAGTACCTAAACTAGGTCGAACCTGTTCTTATTATTTTCCTATTATTATATTTCTTACCTGTTCGTAATTAAGTACTTACCTTGGGATCAGATAGGTGATTGCGTAAATAAAGTGATCTTATTCATTTGACAGATCACATTTATTGTCATGCACGTCAAGTTACATAACAAACTACAGACGATTACATACGATATGGCGGCCTATTATCATCTAATAGAAACCATGATGTCATGAAAGCGTATTGTTTGCGTTTTGTCATTATTGAAGTTGTCACATTTTGACACACATCATACTTTGGAGGCGATGATTGAACGAAGACGTTACAAACTTCTGTCAAAAATAAGCTTACTTTAAGAGATAAGTAGTGTTTCACCCTAGTTCTTTTCGTAATAACACGTGTGGTGAGGTTCCATTTTTAACTTGGGTAATCTACCGTACAATTTTTCTATACAACAAAATATATTTACTTGACATTGGAAATATTCGCGATACTTATCGCGAGCGAGCCATTCATTAGGAAAGAAGAAGAAGAGATTCTTAGTAAGAAATAGCACGGTAAAATTGAAACAATACTGCGTTAAGAGAAGGCGGCCCCCTGAACTGTCAAGATGATTAAACAAACGCATCCCGGATCCAGTGTTCGTGATGTTTATTTTAAAGTCAAATAAAAAGTCTAAACGCAAATCTAGCTATTTAATCTCTGGTAATTGTTTACTGCGACCATTTTTTACTGACGGCTTGTGGCGAATGCATGTGACAGCAACGGCAAAACCGAGTTTTCCGCGGCCAGGCCTGTAACAACTTAAAGTAAAAAAAAAACGTCTTGGGCAATTGTAAAGGGCATGTATTTTAAAGTTGGCATTTTCCTGTCTTTTATGAATACAAGCCGATGTTTTTCTTATTTTAGTAAACCTAATCCGAATGTTGTATACTAATTTGCTAATCGTTTAGTCTGGATAAGTTCATCCTCATCCATCCATCATCAGCCTGTGGACGTCCACTGCTGGACATAGGCCTCTCCTAGCTCACGCCTATTGTGGCGTTCATAAGAGGCTATTAGCCTACTGCTACCACCCTGGCCAGACGGGTTGGTAGAGGGTTTCAAGTTTTCCTTCTCTCGCACAGGAGTTCAATGCGTCAAGCCTCTTAGTCGACTCTTACGACATCCCAGGCATGTCAGGGAGTGGTGACACTTGTATTCTTAGGCCGTCACCACACGGCACGGCTAGATAAGTTATTATGTTCAAAAAGAATTATTGAAATTAGTATAGAGAACAACTTTTTGTGTGTTCAGATAAAGGTATTCGTCTAATGTCTACATTTTGAGTGAAACTCTTTTGATTGATTGAACATGTCGTATACAAGCTTCCACCCACGGGTCCACCCGCGTGGTTCGCGTTCCCATGGGAAAATCTGGATAGAAAGTGACCTATATTTTACGCCCTTTCAACTAACTCTATGCCCAAAATCATGTTGATTTGATGCTTAGTCTGGGCGTCAAGAAATTCAAATTCACATTCAATATCATTTATTTAGTCCAGGCTGTTACAAGCACTTATGAACGTCAAAGAAGCTACGCCATCGGTTCACAAACCCTACGGCGGGAGACTGCATAACGAGAAGAACCGGCAAGAAACTCGTCAAGGGCTGTTTTAACCGACTTCAGAAAAGGAGGATCTCAATTCGGTTGGTATATTTTTTTTTCTCTCTGTTTTATTTCATGCAGAGTTGTCATATTGTAAAGTGACCTTACATATCAGTAAGGTCAATTTTCATCACAAAAAGAAAATACTAATTATAATATTACATTTTATGGTTATTGTAACTGGCTAAGAAAGACTTAATTATATATTAAGCTTGTAATACTTAGTATTTTTCTTCTGTCAATGGGTTATTACTCTTTTATATTTACCAACAATTGGACTTTGTTTTTGAATGCCGAGTATACCTGTAATTAATGTCATACATGTTGTGAATGTTTCTCATATGTCATCTTATTGTATGTACATTGTTGGAGTACCTTAAATAAATAAATAAATACATTACAACATTTCTCGCATTACAAGATTACTGTACTGCGAGTTGTGCGGTACATACTACAGGTCAGTATCAATTTATTTTAGATAAAAATATTTAAGCTTTAAGCACAACATTAAGATAAGCAGACTGAAGTAGATCCATTTCCGCTGGCGGCACCCGTTCACGAGCATGACGAATGAACCAGCCACACCAGAAAGGACAAAGAAACATAATTTCGCATTTATAATATTGTATATTATATATAAATAAATAGATAATAATTTAAAATATCGTATACAAGCTACCGCCCGCGGTTTCACTCGCGTGGTTCCCGTTCCCGTGGGAATAGCGGGATAAAAACTAGCCTATGTTACTCGTCGTCCTTTCAACTAACTCTATGCCAAAAAATAAGTCATAGGTTATTTAGTTAGGGCGTGAATGAAGGACAAACAAACACACTTTCGCATTTATTATATTAGTTAAGGTTAGGATTTGGATTAATCCAACATCAGATATTCTAAAACCACATTGATTTGTCCAAATTCCTACCGTTGTTAGCTGAGTTCTTAAAATCAGTCATTTTTACATGCATCAGTTATATTCAAGACCCAGACCCAGGGTCTGATATATCCATATATCAGACCCAGGGGCCCGGGATCGATTCCCAGCGGGGGTACATATTGCATTCGGTTTGGTTGGTGGTAGGACTTGTTGTAAGTCCGCCTGGCTAGCTATCACTATCTTATCTAAGCCTGACGCCATAACAACAATGTTTTCAGCATTGTTGTGTTCCGGCAGTTCGAGATAAGATAGCCAGTTGGTCAGTGGCTGAGGATTCCGGGAGAGGCTCGCTTCCATCTTTCAGCTTTATCAATACTTAACATCAGGTATGATGACGGCTAAGAGTCTCCTCGTCGTTCATAAAAAAAAAACAAAAAATTATTTACTTTCATTCCCTTCAAACAAGAATAAAATATCAATATCATAAAAAGTCTGACATGCACCGCAGCTTATAAGTGCAGTCCCTAGTCTGTCCCGCGGTAAGAAGCCAACTTTCCCGAAGTTGGCCTATAATGGATACGGGCCTGGCCTGGATTGGAAAACTTGTGAACAAAGAACTTAATGTGTTGATAAACACTTGTGGATAGCTGGTACCAACTATTATGGACTGTAGTTTGTTACTGGTATATATAAGATAAATATGTACTTTTATTCACAAAAAACTAAGGTTAAAAGCAAAAAATTATATAAGTTAGCCTCTGTAGTCTAGTGGTACAACAACCGGTATCAGACCCAGGGATCCGGGGTGCGATTCCCAGCAGGTACACAATGTATTCAGTTTGGTTGGTGATAGGACATGTTGTTAGTCCGCCTGGCTAGCTACTACCATCTTATCTAAGTCTGACGCCATAACAACAATGTTTTCAGCATTGTTACGTCGGTGACGGCAATGTTAGGCAGTGACGGTGTTACGGCAGTGAGAGATAAGATAGCCAGTTCCTCAGTGATTGAGGATTCCGGGAGAGGCTCGCTTCCATCTTCAGCCTTATCTATACTTAACATCTGCTAGGCGATTGCGTAAAGTCAATCGAATTCATTTGAAAGTTCATATTGTATCATAATAAATGTCATTCTATATAAATTGCCGACTGAATACGATATGAAGGCCTTAGTAACCCCGTCGTTCTTAAAAAAAAACTGCTAAACGAAACAGCAGGAGCAGGCATACATTTTCGCCGCACGGTACAAAGAGAGAGAGATATTACTGCCTCTCCTACGCCGCGCTGGCGGTCTACTCTCCCTCCGTCTTACGAATTTTTGATCAGGTCACGTGTCCTGACGCGACTTTAACATTTTTTACCCATCCCAAAAATTTAAAACTCTTATGTGCACAACGCAACTTTATACGACTTTAAGTGCACTTTTTATTACCCACATATATTTAGGAGTACCTATATTTATGATAAATTTTAAATAGAAAAATATTGGAAAAAATTAAGTCGGCCACAAGTGAATTCTCAGACGAGAATCGAACCCGCGACCTTTGGAAATCCGGTCCAATGCTCTAACCGCTGAGCTACCGAGACTTCCCGTCTTTCGATTCCCGTCTGAGAATTCACTTGTTCCAATATTTTTCTATTTAAAATTTACCATAAGTATAAAAATAGCATTGAAAAATGCAAAAATTACAAAATCATAAAATACCTATATTTCGTTTTCCGGCGTTTTCGCTTACACCTGGCTCCTATAAGTAATAAATTTCACATTTCCATATGTCTCGAATAGTAATCCAGACTAACTTGATTAGCTTTGAGTCATATTTCAGCGCTCTCGATGCACATTGCACAATGCACTCTCACGGGATGATACAAAATCTATACTTATATTACAGAACACACGTCGCTTCGCAGCTTATTAATTAAAAAATATTAACTATATCACATTGATTTTTTAATGGGTTTTGAAGTTAAAGTTCATTGAAATAAGCTGTTCTAAGTACATGTAGTTAGAGTAAATTATAAAAAACCGGTGAGTTTCTAATATGCTTTGTTGCTAAAAATTTATTGTAGTGACATTACAAAATCAACTTGGTTTGATACATATTTACAACAAAATGCACATTTCATAGCTAGTCGGATAAATATTTGTCTAAGATAGATATTTGAGGAAAGGAAATCATGAATATATTTAGCAAAATGCAAAAGCAGACCTAATTAAACGAAATCAGAATACCTTTGTACTAAAAAAGGATTTACCATAAAAATCAACTTTACCAAAAATAGCTTAATGCAATAAAAAATAATACTACATTTTTGTTCATTTCAACAGTGCAAAAGCATTTTGTTCCAATGTAAAAGCAAGCGAGAACAGTTCGTTCCCGCGGGAACGACGCGGGAACGTCCCGCTTAATGCGGCAGATTGCGGACAACGATATTTAATAAATATTGTAAGTTGAGAGTAATTTATTTATCTACGAAACAATGGAAATGGATAATTCATACGACTAAAGATAAAGATTACTAGCTTTCGCCCACGGTTTTACCCGCGTGGTTCGAGGTCTACTCTCTAAGCACGAAACCCGTAGTTTCGGCCTAAGTTACGGACGTTTCCTACTCCGTATCACCTACGGAGAGTTTATTAGTTCGGAGACTCCAACTAAGAATGAATGAGAATACGTTTTGACATTGTCCCTACCTGCCAATGTGTTTGTGCCGTTTGTCCAAAACTAGTACATCCGAAATCAATAGAGAGTAGGCTCCATCCGTAGTTTCGGGAAACTTACGGACGGAAGCCCGTATCTTCGTTGACGGGCTTAGAGAGTAGGCCTCCTGATCCCATGAAAATATCGGGCACCCTATGTTACTACTATGTAACTACACTATTATCCAACAGAAGGATATTCAACAGCCTCTGTGGTCTTTACCACCTTTGTGGTCCAATTTCAACGTCCATCGGTATCAGATCCAGAGGTCCCGGTACCGAGTTCGATTCACAGTGGGGGTATATTGTATTCGGTTTATTTGGTGGTAGGACTTGTCCATCTGACTGTTGTACTAATAAAATGGATAGGAAATATTTATTTATCTAGTTGTTACTAAGAAATAATAAAACAAACATAACAAATTCACAGTTGAAATTGCAAGCAAACTGTGCGTTCTCTTAAAATAACTATTTGGTATTGGATATTTAAACGTGAGAAATGTTAGCGACATAATACGAAGACAGGCCCATGAAGTTAATAGGTACTAACCTACACATACAAATTACATGAAATGAATAGGTAGGTTAGTACCTATTAATTACATGAAACGATCATAGAGTACATAAACTCGAGCAATTGTCAATTTTTTTGCGAGAGTGTTTGCTCTTAGTCCCGATCAAGTTCGGGGCCAAAACAGGATCCATTTTGATTTTATGGAAACTACTTTTGATGAACCTACTTTAATAGCAAATCGAAGTATTTGTCATTAAATTTTATAGCTTTTTTTAACCTTACCTCACATCAATATTCAAACAGTCAATGTAGAAAGAATATTAGAATAATAACTACAACTAATAGGTTCGCTAATTTTCTTGACCTGAGACAAACAGGACTTATAATAGAACAGATAGATCTCAGGCTTCTGTGGCTCAGAGATGGCAAGTCGATGGCCATCGGCTTTCAATCGAATGACAGCTAAAAGCCTTAAACCCTAAGCAAACCTATCTTGTCTTAACACACGATCCTTGTATTATGTCAGCGAACGGGTTTAGGCGTCTGGTCAGGTTGACTCGATTGAGTTGCAATTTGATTATTATAATAATATGAAACTACCCTTACCTGGATCAGCGCTATACTACACGATATGGTATTCAAGATATAATATAGCATATTTTGTTGTTTAATATTTATCACATTATAATTGCATTGTAAAATGCATCATTAAAAAGATATAAATATAATAATAATAATAACAAATAATTGCATACAAATACACCAATTATCTAGCGCACGTTAAGTTTCATTAAGAACTTGTGTTATGGTTACTAGATAACGGATAAACATACTTACATACTTTTTTTGTAAATACATACATAATATACATATTAAACACCCAGACCAATACAAGTAGACATGTTCATGCATACAAATATTTGTCTTGTCCGGGGATCGAACCCGGGACCTCTGGCGCAGAAGGCAGGCTCAGTACCCCTGCGCCAAACAGGTTGTCAAATATTTCATATGCACTAGCTTTTAATTTTTCGCTTAAATTAAAGCTAAGTACTTGCATCGTTAGCACCATATAAACCTCGCGGAAATCACAATGTCGATGTCTTTTAGACGCCCAAACTTTCGTTCTCGCTTACATGTCAAATAACAAAGTATTTCTGTGGGAAATCCTAAAAATAACTAAATCTAACTCACGAGTGGACTCTGTAAGCGTACACCGTGACGGGAGTTATTCGTGGAACCCACACAAACAGTACTTATTACTGAAACAGTACAGTTCAAAATTGTTTGTAGTTGTAAACGAAACAATTCACACGTCTGACGGCAAAAAAGTTTAACCTAATCACCTCTTGGAGTCTAAACCCTACTGCGGTAGATATAAAGTTTACTTCGGCTCGATGCGGTGAAACCTCTAGTTCAACTTCTTGCCAGCTAGCTTTTGTTCTCTTGATAGCGGATAAATATTATTCGAAACTAGTTTGGGCCGGTTCATCCTAGTTTCGAACTTTGATTGAAAGTTTTTGTTTATGCAAAAATATAAATCGAGGGAAAAGTTTCAGTGGAACAAAGTAGCATTGAGCAGATATTGTTTTTTTTAAGCAGGCGATTTTGAAAGTAGTATATAATCTTGTTAGTAATGGAAGGTTTCGAGATTGGAATTTCCTTTTGGTTGTCTCTGCTTAATGCGTGACCAGAGGTGTCATCATCATCTTTATCATTTCAACCACGCTGCACCCACTGCTGGGAATCCTGCCCCAAGGATTTCCACGACGGTCGGTCCAGCGCTGCCCGCATCCAACGGCGACCTTCTCTAGCACGCTCCGGCCCACCTTCTCGAGGGCCTTCACGTGGAGCGTCGCCGTCATCCGGTGCGTGGTCGCACAAAACACAGAACAGAAAGGTAGAAATAAGCACATTTGAAATAAAACAACTTTTGCGGAATATTTAGTGCGATTTATTTACTCGAAATATATATCTGGTTTTAATTTTTCGGTTTATTTGCGTTAGAGAACATGTAGCTGACGTGAAAAATAGGCGCGATAACAAGTCTGCAGTGTGTGAACATGCTTTTGAGGGACCCAACCACTACATCAGGTTTGATAAGCCACAGATCCTCGCCATGAAACATTTAAATGGAATATTATCTTTTTTTCAGTAAGATTGAGAAATGTCGTCACCTTTGTCTAATTATCCAGGATTAAATATTTATCTATTTCTATTTAGCATAACCATAGATTTTCGCAAAAAATCGATTAATCTAATTATCCTACGACACATACACTTTGGTTTACATACCAAATATAGTTCTTTTCAAATACCCTTCTTGAATAGCGTCTTATCTTCTCATTTATGCAAAAGCTTCAATATGGAATCTGTAATGTCATTACCGGATGTATATAGAGATCTAGTATTATGTCTGCCCGTTCGTTTATTTCTAATATTTTAGTCACTATTAAAGCGCTCGTGGGCGCGCTTGACAGACTGATCGTAATCGATCACGTTTGTTGAGCAACTTTCGGTCCGGTCAGATGTCGGATGGGTGACCGTAAAGTGGCATTACAACTGAGTGCTTCCGTGCAAGTCAGAGGCCTTTTAGGCGGGTTGATAAACTCTGATACCAGAGGTGGCCACTAATCCTCATACGATAAGAAGAAGAAGAAGTCACTATATCTTAAACTACTACTTTTTGTCGTTATTATCTCGCACATGATTTGTTTATATATTTAATCCTGTCAAGTATAATTACAAAAATACAATCAGGTTTAAAGTATAATTACAAATTCATTTTCTGGATTAGATTAGGTTTAATGTTCATTAAGAACAAAGTATCGGATATATAACAACGTCCAAGATAGCGAAAATACTCATAAAATAAAAACTACTGGGTTAAACTGAATCAATTCTTTACTGGAAACCAGTGGCAATTATTTCGCATCAAATAAAAAAAAACACGTTAATCGGATCAGACATCGCGGCGTAATCGGTGTACATACATTAAACAAAAATATACCAACCGAATTGAGAACCTCCTCCTTTTTGGAAGTCGGTTAAAAACGAGAGAAGTCTGATGCAAAACCGGTGGTGGTATCAATTACTTTTCACGTACTAGTATCACATTCAGTTCCACTGAAGCTTGCTAAGATATCTACCTGAATAGCTAATGTTGTGGTCCCAGGATGACTTGCAGGACCAATTTATGTAAGATACCCCTTAAACGATACGATATAACAGACTTTTATCTACAAACGAGGGTCTTTTCTGCACCATGTAAGTCTTGTATGTATTGAATGCTTTTATCTGATTAAAGACTAAAAGGAACTATTGGATTTCAGATAGTTTCTGATGTTAAATTAGATTGTATAGCTCTACAATCTTCCCGTTTGCTCACATCCAACGATCCGTCAGGAAACTTAATTAATAGAACGAAAGATCATGGGTTTTGATACGACATAGTTGTATTATAGAACAACACCAATAAAGTAAGGTAGGTATTTGAAAATAGCAGTAGTTAGTTTTATAATAAATAATAATGATAAATATTTCTAACACTTACACTAATCAATCTAGCTCCAAAGTAAGCACTGTAAGGCTTGCTTGTGTTATGGAATACTAGGAGGATAACGGATATAATTACACAAAATTATACGTATACCTATAAATATATGTGTAGAAATATATATAAACGTCTATGACTCATGTACAAATGCTCTTATTCATCATACAAACATTTGCTTCTACCGGGATTCTCACCCAGGACCTCAGAGGAAGTTTTAGTTCAATTGTACGCGTAATTTGATATTTCTACCCGCGACGGACGGAGACGGTATATGCGTTTGGGGTGAGAGGATGTTTGTTTGTTTGTGCAACTTCAATTTATCTCCAAAACTACTAGTCTGATTTTGATGCGGTTTTAAGTGATGGATTTGGGTTCGATTGGTGCATGTTCTCAGATAGGTGTTATGGTGACAACTCACCAGGGGGCGCTGCAGTACATTTGTTTGTGGAAAACTAAAACTACTAGTCCGATTTTGATGCGGTTTTCAGTAATGGGTTTTATGTAGTACAATAATAAAAATAATAATAAATATTTATTTATTCGACCAACATGGATCATTTTAAAAAATACGTACAGATCAAATATACATTACATTAAATTCAAATCAAATTACACAATATAAAATCTAAAATACAAAATTAAATTTTCAATACTAAATTACAAATAGTAAAATTTACAAAATTAAGATTACCAAATTTAAATATTCAACAATGTACGCGACGGTTAAACCTAAATTGAAAAAAAACCGCCCAAGTGCGATTCGGACTCGCGCACCGAGGGTTCCGTAAAATATTTTTTATTATATTATGTAGCAAAAATGTTACGGTTTTCGCAATTTTTCCTTTATCTGTACTATAAGACGTTACTTCGTACCAAATTTCAAGATTCTAAGTTCACGGGAAGTACCCTGTAGGTTTTGATTCCCGTGCGAGTTTCGAAAATTTGCGGAAATTTGCTGTATCTTTTGATTGCTTTGGCTTAGAAGTTTGATTTTTTCACAGCTCAAGGGACACTAGACCTGAGTATAAGATATAAATTTCAGTTTGATACCTCCACGCGTTCCTGAGAAAAACGGTCTTGACAGACGGACGAACGGACAACGAAGTGATCCTATAGGGTTCCGTTTTTTCCTTTAGAGGTAAAGGGTAAAATAATAAAAAAAAACCGCGACTTAAAAATCCCTCGGGGTCTGCTATTACTATTTTAAATATCAACATAAATATAAATAAGTATTTAAGTAGGTATAGAAATTAAATACCTCCAGTTATTCGCGTTACTAGAAAACTGCAAAGATAGTTCATTTAGTGGCAGCCCCCGACGGATAATTAAGTCGGGGTTTGTTAAATTATGTTATCCTTTTTTAATTTACGTTTTAAAAGTCGTGAGTTTTTTTTCGTAATTTTTATTATGAACCGACAACAAGATAAATTGTCGAGACGACCGACCGACATAATGATAAATATAATATAGTATATATATAAATAATAACATTTTCAATTATTATAAAGGAACTCTTTGTAGCACTAAATTTATTTTAATTTTTATTATGAACCGACAACATGATAAATTGTCCAGACGACCGACCGACATAATGATAAATATAATATAGTATATATATAAATAATAACATTTTCAATTATGATAAAGGAACTCTTTGTAGCACTAAATTTATTTTAATGTCTAGCTTCCGTCCGTGGTTTCATCCGCGTGGTTCCCGTTTCCGTGATAATATCGGGATAAAAAGTATTATATGTTGCTCTGTTCCTTAAAATAACTCAATGCCAAAAATCAAGTCGATTGCTTAGTTAGGGCGTCAAAGGACAAACATGAATGAAGCGCTCATGGCCGCGCTTGACAGACTGACCGTATTCAATGACGTTTGTTAAGCAAATTTCGGCCCGGTCAGATGTCGGATGGGTGACCGTAAAGTGGCATTACAACTGAGCGCTTCCGTGCTTCGGAGGGCACGTTAAACCGTCGGTCCCGGCTGCTGTCATTTGATTACAGTCGTTAAGCCAAATCAGAGGCCTTATAGGCGGCTTGATAAACTCTGACACCAGAGGTGGCCACTAATCCTCACTCGATAAGAAGAAGAAGTAGGACAAACAAACAGACTTTCGTATTTATAATATTAGTTAGGATTAGGATGAATGATATAGACAAAGACTGAACCATGGATATCGACAAAAACTAAGCTTTACTGCAAAATAAATATCAAGTTACGGAACTTTAAACTTTTATATGTGACTGAAATAAGTCCTAACAGCTTCTAGTTTTTAACTTTTCTTTAAAATATTCATACTTTGTTATTAGCAACAAAACAAAACCAATTATACTGTCCAACATTCATTACATGATACACATGGAATTTTCAATTATAATAAAGCGTAAATGGATCGTTGAAATTTCAATAATTTACCTGTAATGAATGGCGCACTGAACATTGAGTCAGGCTGGAGTGGGAATAGGTCGGGAGCAGCAATTTGTACATTAATATAGAGAATCAATCTAATTTATCAATGAAAGTCAGTAGCAGACGTCGATTTGGTTGGGCCGCTAAAATGTGCACAGTGTGGATTAGGAATAGCAACAAACCATGGTATGGTACGGATTGTGGTAAATTAATTTATGATTTACATTACAAAGTTGATGGTTAAAAGTAGTTTTTTATGATTTTATATAGTTACAAAATTCTCAAAAAAATAATATTATAATAATTTTTTTGCGAAATGATACACTCAAAAAACTGTGAAATTAGGCTAGCATTTTCCCAAAGCATCATAAAACATGTATAATTATAAATTTATTGTTAAATTATAAAACTGTTTGTGTTTTCTCTGTATTTTTGTTTTATTGTGTGCAATAAAGTTTATTTATTATTATTATTATTATTATATTAGTTTTTTAGGAAGCTTTAATAAAAAATGTTTTAGATATAATATACAACGTTTATATCACAACTAATAGAATATTAAAAAGTATTACATTTTAATACTAAATCATTTCTTTTACTTTAGCACTTTCCGAGAAAACGTTTCCTAAAAAAACTCTACTGATCAACCGGGGCATTCCCCGATAGTATCTGACTCGATAGAGAAGCAACATTTTAGCGGCGGCCAAATCAAATCGGAACCAATTAACGTCAAATCAGTAATATGGCCCGATACAGTTGCTTAGGAATTCACAGATTTATTCATCCCACGACTTCCAAACGGTAGAGATTGGATCGGGATTAGGGAATAAAGTATTCAACTTAAGGCTTGGATTCCCGGGTTGCTAGCGGCAAGTTTACAATCAGCATACCTCAGGGAGTTAAATTAGGTCAGCTTTTGTATTCTTTATGAGACATTTTATATGATTTATCGGGAAACGATGCATGGTGTTGAAAAACGATTTGATTTTGTGTTGAAAGCCGCTGTGTCCTTGACTGGGATTGATATACTGCAGTGTGGCAATTTTTTTTAAGCTATTGCATAGCTTTTATCGCGGGCTTTGAGCGCGGCGACCGAATCAAGAAATTCCGTAACGAAAATAAAACCTCACTCACCCACCCCGTGTCATAGATTTTGGTTGCTTAGTTACGATTGTGAATAACAAAATAGTCAGTGATGAAAAAAATCTGTATTAAAATTTGTGTGAAAATATGATTTATTTTTAAAAATTATTTCTTCTTTGAGCTTTTAATAAAAATAAAACGATATTGATATAGTTATAGACACAGCTAATTTAGGTACTACTCTGTGGTCTAGCGGTACAACCACCGGTATCAGACCCAGGGGTCCCGGGTTCGATTCCCAGCGGGGGTACATATTGTATTCGGTTTGGTTGGTGGTAGGACTTGTTTTAAGTCCGCCTGGCTAGTTCCACCATCTTACCTAAGTCTGACGCCATAACAACAATGTTTTCAGCGTTGTTGTGTTCCGGCAGTTAAAGATAAGATAGCCAGCTCCTCAATGATTGAGGATTCCGGGAGAGGCTCGCTTCCATCTTCAGCCTTATCAATACTGAACAGCAGGTATGATGAAGGCTAAGAGTCTCCCCACATCGTCTTCATAGTTTTAAGTACGTATAGCGACTTTTGCTAGCGACAGCTTTGTAGTGTCGGCTTAGAATAGCACTATCCATCCCGTGGGTGTCGTAAAAGGCGACTAAGGGACTCAGCCTTCAGGAGACGGGCTGCAGCGTCTGCTACATCTTGGCCATACTGCGATCGCCAACCCGCCTGCCAAGCGTGGCGATTATGGCAAACCCTCCCGTTGGGGGAGGTCTCTATCCAGCAGACGACGATAGCAACTTTTTGTTTTTGTGTGTTAGGATATTTTGCATTTTCTCACGGGAATCAGTAATTTTACTACTACATTTTCTCTTTTTGTTTCTTTCAATATTGTACGTTTCGTGTTTCGATACGCCATGTTTCTTCATGTCAGTTAATATCATCTAAATCTGTGATACCGGATGATTTAAATTTTAAATGTTATTTTTTAATTTTTAATTTAAATAATTGTAAGTAACGTTAAGTTTCATGAAGAACTTGGTGTTGATACTAGATAAGAGATAAACATACATAAAAACTTTCTATTCACCACCTGCATCTGTAGCACGTATTAAATATCAAATATTCTCAACTTGAACTCAAATTCCCTCACTATGCTCGGGAATTAACTACAGAATCCTTCATTTCGTTCAGGATTCAATATACTGCCCGTGACATAAGACATTGCTTTATCCCATTTGTGCATAATCTACTATTTTTGTAAATACGTACAAAATATACATACTAAACACCTTAACCAAGACAAATAGATATGTTCATGCACACAAATATTTTTCTTATCCGGGGATCGAACCTGGGACCTCTGGCGCTGAAGGTCGGTATAGTACCTCTGCGCCAAACAGAGGATAAATTGTCTAATTATAAAATCTATCGCAATCCCTTTAATTCCTCATTTGAATGATATATACATACTTCAGGCCGTCAGTATTTGACATTTAGTAGGGATTGTGATCGGGACGCGTATTGAATGTACGAAATTGAACCGTCTAAGCAAAGTGACACACGAAAGTATCTTTCAAATGTATGGAGAAGTGTCAAATGAAATTTCATTTAAAACACCTTTGTTCCGAAAGGGATTGCGACTATAAGTTACACAATTCTAAAAATCACTATCACAAACACAATACCTTTGAAAGCGATTGTGTTAGATTTTGAAATTAGACAATTAGGGGACAGGTCGTCATGATTCAAAAGGACTTTTATTTATGTGTTTTTAATATATTTTTTTACATTTTTGATCTACTTAGATAAACATACCCACGTATAAAAGTTCATAAACTATTTGTTTTTATATTGTTGAGAGAGAGAGAGAGAAACATTTTATTGACCAAAGACACAATTACAAACAACAAAAATACGTAAAAAAACAAAACACATTACATCAATGGTCAAATTAAATCCTGCTTCAGCTTTGTGTTGCCACGACACAACCACACACATGCTATCGAATCGAAAAAAAAACTATGACATTTGACAAGTGCTATGCCAGGGCTGGTAATACATATTTATAAATAAAAAAAGGAAAACAATTGTCTTTGAAAAGTGAACAAACAAAACAAAAAGAAAAAAAGTTTTTTCACCATTCGTTAGCTGCCCACAATACAAAACAATGAAATAGATATGGATATTATTATTTTGTTTAATGTATATATTACGTACACGTATAATGGTTAAATGAGCATCGGTGTTCAAATATCAATTACAGTATAATCCGCGATTACCATCTAATTACCATACCATGATGGACACATTACGCGTGGACATTAACCACGTTAATGTTGCCATGTAAAATTACCTTATTGTTAGTATTTTTAAATGGCTGTTTGATTGAATTAGGTCTGACCAATCAAAGCTGTTTTTTTATTGAAGTTAATTATTTTCAGATTTATTTTTACTCTGTTTTTAGGGTTCCGTACCTCAAAAGGAAAAAAACGGAACCCTTATAGGATCACTTCGTTGTCCTTCCGCCCGTCCGTCCGTCTGTCAAGACTGTTTTTAGGAACGCGTGGTGGTACCAAACTGAAATTTATACCTAATACTCACATCTACTGTCCCTTGGAGCTGTGAAAAAATCAAACTTATAAGCCAAAGCAATCAAAAGATACAGCCGTTTATGCCGCAAATTTCCGCAATTTTCGAAACTCGCACGGGAATCAAAACCTACAGGGTACTTCCCGTGAACTAAGAATCTTGAAATTTGGTACGAAGTAACGTCTTATAGTACAGATAAAGGAAAACTGTACATTTTTTGAAAAATTACGGAACCCTCTGTGCGCGAGTCCGACTCGCACTTGGCCGTTTTTTTTTTTGTTGAAGTTAATTATTTTCACATTTATTTTTACTTTGTTTTTTTATCTATTATTGTACTTTATATTACTTTATTGTAATCAAATGATCATCAATCTTTTGTTACTAATTGATGCATACGGTTTTATCCATGTGGTTTTCATGTGAATATCCGATGTTCTAATCCAAGCTATATACTTACTATCTGTGTGGAAAGGACAATGCCCATGGTGCTAAGGAATCAAGGCCATCGGTAGACACCGAAGAATTGAGCATAAAATGAAAGCATGGCATATCAGACACTTTATAAACTTATTAGTAGTTACGAGAGGACTCGCCTTTTAAAAAAACAATTGATGTTATAGTATGGAAACAACATATTTCAACCATTTTCTTAACATTCGTTTTATATTATATTAACCACTTAGAAACAATTTTAGGTAAATGTTATGTTGTTTTCTATGAAATTTACCTTAGCAACAAGCATTTATGGGTTCCACAACTCATTTTATTATGTGGTGAAAATTGGTACTTACTTACAGTACAATTTTATGGTAGCTCATACATAAGGATCATCATACTCATGCCCGCCAGTCCACCGCCCCACTTGCCTACGAGTACTACTAGAAAAACACAACTCAATCGATAAACAAGCTCCGCATGCATGTTTTTCTCCTCCATAACAACAAACCACAATAAACTTCACCTCAATTAAACGAACAAATGACACTGCCACGACATAGTAGCAAAATAAATTATTACGATAAAATGCAGTACACAATTTTTTTGCAAGATTATTGTACTAAATCAATGACAGAGTTTATAAAGCTAAAACAATATTTTATCTAAATACTGTTTAAACTCGCAGGAAGCAGCAATCTTGTGGTCTAGTGGTAACAACCACCGGTATCAGACCCAGGGGTCCCGGGTTCGATTCCCAGCGGGGGTACATATTGTATCCGTTTTATTTGGTGGTAGGACTTGTTGAATGTTCGCCTGACTAGCTACCACCATCTTATCGAAGTCTAACGCCATAACAACAATGTTTTCAGCATTGTTGTGTTCCGGCAGTTAGAGATAAGATAGGCAGTTCCTCAGTGATGAGGATTCCGGGAGAAAAATACTTAACGTCAGGTATGACGAAGGCTTAGAGTCTCCCCGTTGTTCATAAAAAAAAAAAGACGGGTTGCACTCCGGGAGTGCCGGCAGAAGTGAAAACTTGATTATTAACGTTGAGCATGTTTGATATTTTGGAATGGTTAGGGAATAATTTTGCACCAATTGCTTTATCAGTATAAAAGTACTATCATTTATGTGGTAGAATACAATATTCATTTATTGCGCTATCGTACACAAACATGACAAACCATATTAAAGTGAACGTTAAGTTAGGTAATAAGATATAAGAAAACATTAGTTATTATAGAGAATCGAAAAATATATATTGACAATAAAACAAGAGACAAGTAAAAGACATTATCAACAGTCTGTCGCTAAGCAACCGAGACCATAGTCAACCTGTCACCTCAACATTCTCCATCCGTCCTACGCTTTTTCGATCAGGTCACGTGTCCTGACGCGAGTTTAAGATTTTATACCCATTACAGAAAAAGTGCTCAACGCCGCTAAAGAAGTTTTCACTTCAAAAATAGAACGGTTCTTGCTTTATTTGATATCAATTGCTTACGAGATTATTTCATTAATGGCAACATTTTCAATATGGCGAGGAATCATTAGAGATGGCGGAAATACAAGAATTGTTATTATATAGTGTTCGATGATAGCGACTCCTTTACAGAATAATTCCAAATCCATTATTCATATTTGAATATATAACTTTTTCATTTTGCATTTTACAATGCTATTTTTGTGTAATAATTTTTTAACAAGTAAATATACTAGAAAAATGCAACTTGTCTCATGTCAGGGCCATCCCGTCAGGGTGACATGCTGCCAGCTTGTTTGCGGATTTTGACTTTTTGGCCGTTGGTGGGCATAAGTCTTTCAGCCTAATAAGTTCAGCCATTTTTGCAACTTAAAAGTAGGTAAAAAAGGAGACGTACATTAACAGACAACGAAAACAAACATTATTTTGTATGTAGTAAACATCGTATCCTACTAATACTATAAATGCGAAAGTAGTTTGTTTGTTCGTTACTTCTTCACGCAAAAACTACTGAGCTGACTTAGATGGGCGTACAGATAGAAGAAAGCCTGGATTAAAATATAGGATACATTTTGTCCCGATATGTTTACGGGAATAGGAATCACGTCAGCAGCCAACTAGTTTCACACAATAAAAAAATTGTGTAGATGCTAGATCAGCAGGCCTACCGCCATCTTTTAGAAACCGTCATGTCGTAAGAACGTTTTGTTTTCCTTTTGTTTCAATACTGTTTAAATTACAAGCTTGACTTTATTTGACACAAGACGTCGTAGTAGGTTTGATTGATAAAAATCTTGTTTGAGTGAATGATTGAGCGATGACGCCACAAAACTTCCGTCAAAGGACAAGCTTGTTTTAAGAGGTTCGCGGTACGATATGACATATATCAACATTGCGCCGATACAAACTGACATTAAACAATATTGCGTTAAGAAATGGCGGTAGGCCCCTAGATCATTAATGCAACAAATGAAACAGGAGGTGTGTTCCCACATTTAAATAAAACATTTGGTGATGCCGCATCTCAATGCCAAGATGTTTTTTTGGAACGTAAGGTCAGTGGTAAATCTCTGACGCTTTTCTTTAAAAGTAAGTGAGGGTAACATTGTTCGGGCTGACCCGCACCTGGCGCGCACTTGCATCTTGACCTGGGTAACACTAAAACGCAAACTTACAGCCTCATCAACCGTTGCAGCATCTCTGCAAGGGTTGAATGACCGGACGCATGCGCCCTGCCCATCTTTTTCGGGTTAAATAGCCAACGAGCTGTCTTATGCGCGTTCATTTCATCTAACTGCGATCAAATTTCGATCTTACTATGTAACAAACTGAATCCTTTTGGATGATCGGGAACGGTGGCTGTGTGGCGCGACGCCAGTGCCTCGCCGGTCGTCGAAGGCTGCGCGCGTTTTACGCCTCTGCCACATTTTTTCCACCCGCGAAAAGTTTTCAACTTTCGGACGTTTGAAGAGCGATGCTCTTGTTACGAAAAGGAGTTTGAGGATTGTTGTGCATTTTGAAAAGACAGTGTTTTGTTTTAAAAATCAGTTTAGTTCTGGTGTGAGATAAATTTCCTTTTGTTACTTTTGAATTTTATTGACTGAGTAACGAAATATTTTTGGTTGTCTTTGGAGAAGTTTATGGTATGAGGCTTTGGAGTGAAGAGAAATTAACTTTAATCTGAGGTAAGTTTAGCAAGCCATTGTTTTTACTTCTTTCTAAAAAAATATTTTGCTTTAAATAATAAGGTCCTTTAATTAATGAGACTGATATAATTATTTATTTTGTTCAAAATATAAATTACGTATTTAGCAATTCAACATTAATTTATTTGAAACTACAGTCTTGGTGGACGGAAAATTATTTAAATTGTTTCTGTTTTGAAAAATATAAGTACTTACGTTTTATCAAAAAAAAATTTTTTTCTATATATAGTGTCGTAACACAAAAAAATATTCTTAAATTTAAACGTCAAACAAAGAAACTACGCAGAAAAGGAAGAAATTAAATTAATCGTGCATTTTAAATAAAGCTTAATCTAATATATCCTTTTGACATAAATTGTTAAACGTGGAATACTTTTATAAATAGAATATCTCTTCTTATAATAATTATAAAAAATCTTTGTTGTAATTAAAGATTAAATTCAAAGCAAAAAGATTTTTCTACAAAGAAACTAACACGTCAGGAATTGTGAAGTAGGACCTAAAAATTGTATTTTGCTTTACGGCAAAGAACAAATTCTTATGCAATTAATTAATATTTTCACAACGTTAGATATAGGAAGTGTTTCTTTAAATAACAGCATCCAATATTAAGGTGTAAATAATATTAATATCGCTTTCATAGATACATTAAAATGCATGAATTTACATAATTTTAATCAAAGTAAATTATTACTTTACAGGGTCATTCTAAAATCAGTATCCAAATTTTTTTGTTTGACTCAGAATCGGTAAGTGAACAACTTTCTCCTAGAAACATGGGTCGAAATACGAGAAAAAAATTAATCGATGGCGTGATCAGTCTGATTTGTATGAAGAATCGTTTTTTTTTCATATTTCGACCCAAGTTTCTAGGAGAAAGTTGTTCACTTGCAGATTCTGAGACGAACTAAAAAATATGGATACTGTTTTTAGAATTAGCCTGTATTATGTAGAATAAGATAATGACATTTTAGTAATATTATTAGTAAATTATTTCGGTAGAATATGAACATGTGAAACGGACATCAAACATCTGAAGTATTTTCATTCAATCATCATTTTACAAATTCATACACAATATAGCCAAATTTAAGAAAAAATGATAAATCGTTGGAGTACATTTTTTTCTTATTACATTCTATATTTATCTAAAAATACATGAAAACTTTATAGTTCTTATGAATTACATAGATTTCTAATTACTTTTTTTGCATTTCATAATAAAAAAAAAATTCATGGTTTACATTGATTCCAAAGTACTTTTTTCTACATTTAATTATAAAAAAAAATCATAAAAGCACAAATAACATAAATAAATAAAACGAAAGATTGTAACTTAAGTCCACATGCAGCCCCCTGATAATGTAACTTGTTTCTGTCCACGTTTGATTGAAAGTGCAGTTACATTACTGCTTTAATAAAAATCATAATGAAAACTATCTTACTAAAGCAGCGATGTAACTGCACTTTCAATCAAAATCTGTTAGCATCAGAGTTAGATAATTATAACCCACTGGTGACAAGGTACCTACATACAAAAAAAATACTTTTCAATCACTTTTTACAACTAATAATAATTCTATACTTGTAATTTAATTGCAAGGTTCTGATTACTAGCTTCCACCCGGGTCTTGGCGAGTAATTACGTTACAATACAATAACATTTTATGCTATCTCGGGGTGATATGAAAAATTGTTTCTTGGTGCTCGCCTTCATCGTTAAAGGATCCTGTATGCAAAATTTAAACGGTTCAGCTGTTTTGTGCTGTGCGTTGTCTGTCAGTCAAGGTATTGTTTTATTAGTATAAATTAGTCGGACCTACAAAAAGTCCTACTACCAACCAAACCGAATCGAACCCGGGACCCCTGGGTCTGATACCGGTGGTGCTTGTAGACCTATTAAAGCTAAACGTCACATAAAAGTCAAATGCGTTTCAGTCAGTAATATATGCCAGAGTCGACACGCCAAGAAGTCGTTTGATTGAAGTCTTCTATTTATCTTGTGAGGATTAGTGGCCACCTCTAGTGTCAGAGTTAATCAAGCCGAAAATAAGGCCTCTGACATAACGACTGTTATCATATGACAACAGCCTGGACCGACGGTTTAACGTGCCCTCCGAAACACGGAAGCGCTCAGTTGTAATGCCACTTTACGGTCACCCATCCGACACCTGACCGGGCCGAACTATGCTTAACAATCGTGATCGAATACGATTATTCTCGTGGAACTAACATTCAGAATACCGCTATCTAAAGCCCTTCACACGTCATCCCATAAAGAGAATTACATAAATATTAAAATTGTACAATAGCCCGTCTGTCTGTCCATCACCGAGTTAAATAAAAGAAGCCGTACTATTATTTTTGCCTCCATTTTGACGATATAATCAGTTTAAAATTTAAATGACGTCATCACACAAGGGTAGAAATAGCTTGGTTAATAAGGGATGTCGTGTTACTGAACGGTTATGAAATGAAATAATATTTATTCAAAAAACTTGAAATAGTCTAACATTTTTAATTAAAAATAGGTTAAGAATTATAGTAAGGAACATGACACGACAAATATATAGCTTAATTATGCAAGAAAAAACGCAAGATGCAAAACACGCCAGCCCGCAAATGCAAATACAAAACAGTGACCTTGAAGCTGCAATCACGTTTCTCCCGGAATCCTCAATCATTGAGGAATTGTCTATCAATATCTTTAACGTTATTTAATAGTAAGATCGACAGCATAATGATAATGAAAACTCACAAAACAAGTAAAACTTTATGTATGGAGTACTGTTCTCATCTTTGGGATGGTTCTCCCAAATACCAACTCCAGACGCATGAGTCCATTGAAAGGAGAGCCAAGAAGCTCATCGGCAACAATGATTTATTTAATAAACTACAGAGCCTTGAACATTTCTTAGAACACGGAAAGTTGCTGGTTGCATCGGACAACCAGACGTACAAATAGGCGCCACAATTATATGGTTGATATACCCAAGAGCACTAAGCGTTTTGACTCGACATTTATCATCCGCACCGCCAAAGAGTGGAACTCCATGCCTGAGTCTGTGTTTCCTGACACAATTGTGGGGTCTTCAAGTCACGAGTGAATAACTTTATAGCTATACCTATATTCAGTGGTTAGATAGACAATAGTTAGTTCATTTTATCTATTGGAAAAGTGGCATTTTGTTCCTCGATAAGCGGGAGTACAGTAGTTCTTTTCTGTAGAGTTTTAGCGGGCGGGAATGAGATTTGAATTTGAAACATGACTCGTTCATAAAAATCGCACGCAAGTTGTATGAATTATTAGCTGTATAAGGCCCTATTCACGAAACTTATAAGACTAATAATATTAATCCATGGACTAATATTTTCTATTAGTTTACTACTGTGCGTTTCACGAAACTAAAGAGGGTAAAGTATTAGTTACTAGTGTTCAACTGATAAATTTTAATGAATAATTACCAAGTAAACTCGGTTTTTTTTTTCATGAAAAAATTATTTTCAAATACACTAAATTACACGGATAAATCTACTAGTCTAAAGACACTTGTAAGAATTATTGGCATAAACTATTAGAGTTAAATTATCTTATCGGATATTGATATCGGGAAAAAAGTATTCTGTATTTTAATCCAAGCTATCTACTGTATGTGTACCAAATTTCACATAAACCCGTTCAGAAGATTTTGCGTGAAATAGTATCAAACGTCCATCCATCTATCCTCACTTTTGCACTTATAATATTAGTATGGCGTGTGATGAAGTATGAAGTTGGCGAATGATTTTCAATGTAAAAACGGTAATATAGTTTTTATCCTAGCTTTACCACCTTTTTAAACTACTTATGTGAGACTATATAATTTAAAATGGAAATAATCAGATATTATTTTGAAGTCAATAATCTTTAAGCCAAGACACGGAAATAATGAAATAGTATTAAATACTCTTTATATTTTTTTTACTATATTGTGCTTATGGATGGTTAAAATAGTGCCACACAGCCCATCCACACCAATATTTTATTATTCTGTTACTATTTGTTACAAGTCTAATAAAAATATTCGTGAAACAGGATTTATTAGAACTAATAACTAATATACTAGTAAAACAGATCCCGGGACACAAGAAGGCCCGACAAAAAAAGAAACGATAGAATTTTGTTCGTAATCGGAATGGACTTTATTTATTGTTTTTTTTCTCATAGAAGGAGATGAAAAGTATGGTTTATCACGCGAGAGCAAAACTATTTTTCACTTGGGCGATGCACTTTGAATCCCTCACTGCGCTCAGGATTCTACTCTAGAATCCTTCGCTTCGTTCTGGATTCGAAATAGCGCCCTCGCCGTAAAAATATTATTTTGCTCCCTTGTATTGCACTCTATTATTACACTGGACTTTTATGATTTATTGTAGACTTCAATTTTATAATAACATAACTTTTGAGGATCATTTACTTTTTTTCAAAAGTTGTCTAATACCTTTGATATCAAAAAGTCAATCTGTTGGTAACCAATTTTTGTAACGAATTTTTGTAACGACTTAAATGCCGTGAAATTTTTTTTTTTTTCTAAAATGAAAGGTTGCTAAAATGAATGGCACAGCCACGGTTCTAGGTTACAGGTCAAGTTAATTATTCAAAAGGGGAGGTTAGTATTGTACTGCAGCCGTCTCAGCCGGTCAAGCATTAAATAAAAGAAAGAGTTGTATACTACTACTGTTCCCCATTTCTCTTCCAAATATGGAACAACTTACTATTTAATCTTTGAATGATGTATATAACATAATTTTGTCATTTTGAACTTAAAAAATTAGACTGAAATACGCTAATAATGTTTAGCGTTAAACGGAAAGTGAATCAATTGGTGAACTTGGGTCATAAACAGTTTGTGTAAGTCACTGATAGAATTTTAAAAAAACAACGACTTTGTCAAATTGAAAATACCTTTCGTAGGTTTCCATACATTTAAAGCAAGCAAAAAATATTTTACTCGTAGCTGTAGTCCTACTAATATTATCATCATCATCATCAGCCTGTGGACATCCACTGCTGGACATAGGCCTCTCCTGGCTCACGCCTATTGTGGCGTTCATAGGAGGCTATTAGCCTACTGCTACCACGCTGGCCAGACGGGTTGGTAGAGGGTTTGTTTCAAGTTTTCCTTCTCGCGCACAGGTTCAATGCGTCGAGCCTCTAAGTCGACTCTTACGACATCCCAGGCGTGTAAGGGAGTGGTGATACTTGTATTCTTAGGCACCACACGGCACTAATATTATAATAGTGTGAAAGTTTTGGAGATTTGGTTAATTGTTCCTTAAAACTTCGTCGTCGTTGTCGTCGTTTTAGCCACATGACACCCACTGCTGGGTATAGGCCTCACCCAAGGATCTCCACGACGATTGGTTCTGCGCTGCCCGCATCCAGCGGCTTCCCGCGACCTTCACTAGATCGTCGGTCCACCTTGTTGGGGGCCTACCCACGGAGCGTCGTCCGGTACGCGGTCGCCATTCCAGAACCTTTCCGTCGCAACGACCATCGGTTCTTCTCGCTATGTCCCGCCTTCATAACGTAAAAAAAATATTACTTTATTTTATTGTAATGTTTTTCCCCTTAATTTTGGGGGGCTAGACGGAAAAATTTAAGACCAAAAGTTGTAACGACACTTTTTGCTATAGAAAGTGACCCTTGACACCTCTCATGTTTTTTGTGTTATAGCTCTGATTGTTTTTATTGTAACGCGTTTTGTTCCCGTTTTTTTCTTTTCTTTTCATAAATATTTGTGTTTTTTTACGAGCCCGTTAATTTGGCTAAATTGGCCCACTAAAACGGTACCGACGGAAAATCAGAGCTGGCAAAAGCCATACATTATGTTGAGTCGGGACCGTTTTGGGACAAACGGTTTTTCGTCTGTTATGTGTTTTATTTTTATTCGGATGTTTTGTTTGTCCCAAATAAACTTACTTTTCTTTCTTTCTTTCTTTCATTTAAAATAGCAAAATGGTTTTGAATGAAACTGGCGCAGTCATAGTTTAAGGCCTGGATTAAAAGATAGTTTTCATCTCGATATTTCCGCAGGAAGGGGCTTCAAAAGCCGCTAGAAATCACCAGTTTCAATATTTTGCATTACAAATGTTTGTATTCATTTTTAGTCAAATTAAAACAAAATAATAATGCAACAAAAACCTTCCAAACATTTAAAACAACCCAATAAACAACAGCAGTCTTAAACCCAAAAAAATCCACGTGTTTTTTTTTATTGTTTTCGTTTCGTCCCACCGCTAAAAGATCCCATTACGTACCAAAATCAAACATTTTCATCGGTTCAACGGGCCGGAATCCTGAATACTCTCCCATTTTTCACTTTTTTTTTATTCTCATCGATAAGTACTCGATTCAATTTGAAATATTTTCACATTTCTGAGATTTGTTTTGTATTCATTGTGTTTCCATTTCCATTCTTGTTACGACTGAGCCGAGATTTTTTACTTCAATAAGAAATATACATTTAAATGCTATTACTATGAGGAAGTATTGAGATGATCATCACAATTATCGCGTATTCTTCTTGAACAAATATAAGAAATTAACATTGTTTCTATATTTAGTTATCGTTTTCATTATGTATTTCGAAACCGAAAGTTATAACATTTTTTATTTCGAAACTTAAAAAGGTTTATCTCTTCTCAATTTGAAAGTATTTATCCCTTTTATTACCAATCAAATGTGTGGTGTACCTAGTTTTAGAAGTGCGTAGTTAGATTTAAAAAAAATACACATTGTTCTATGACAATCGTTTTGTAAATTCCATTGCATATTTCAAAATCGTTCTGTAAATAATACCAATGTTGTGGGTCTAGACTTTGAATCCTTAAGCTTTTAAAAACTCATCAGTCATACAGTTTGTGAATAATTAACATTGTAAGTATACTCATTATGTCCTGAAAACATTCACGTTTATTTAAGCAAGATATTTTGTAAATCAGTTACTAATATTATATACAGTTTAATATTTAAATGTTTGTGAAAACTTTTCTAAATTTACTCGGGTTTTTTTTATCAAACACGCTATAAAACTAAAATTACACATTTATTTAATTAAAACAACAAACTATTTGTATTTCCAACACAAAAAATTGTGTCATAAAAATACATACATTAGTTTAATACATAATTTTTCCAAAATAATTTAGAAATTACAAAATTCAATTGATTGCCTGCTATTTTATGGTCTTTTGGATTTCCAGACGTTAACGGGATGCCTTTTGAAATTAAATATCAGTTTAAAATAGTTTTAGCTTACGTTATGCTCACTCTAACTATTAAAGCGTATTTAAGCAACACCACCGTCCACCGTGGAAAAAATCTATGGGCCCTGGAGGAAAACTACCTACAATCCCCTTTAGTTAGCTCATTTTACTTAAGGGACACAATCCTGTATTTTTTTAAAGGAACAAAACTGCACCCAAACATATTTGTTTTTTTTAAACAGCCTTGAATAAAAATGCTTTTTTTATGAGCGACGTGGAAACTGTTAGCCTTCATCATACCTGATGTTTAGTATTGATAAGTCTGAAGATAGAAGCGAGCCTCTCCCGGAATCCTCAATCACCGAGGAACTGGCTATCTAATCTTTAACTGCCGAAACATAACAATGCTGAAAACATTGTTGTTAGGGCGTTAGACTTAGATAAGATGGTGGTAGCTAGCCAGGCGGACTTACAACAAGTCCTACCACCAACCAAACCGAATACAATGTGTACCCCCACTGTCAAGCGAACCCTGGACCCCTCCTAAGTAGCCTTAAGTAGTAAGTCAATGCCTTATTTAGAGTATTTATTTTTCATTCGTTTTGTAATGGTGTCCAGTTTGAATTTGGATGAAAATATTTTTAAAACTAAGTAGTTATTATCATAAAATAAGTGAGTAGATAACTTTTGTGTTTTCACTATTAAATAAAAGAAATGAACTTGCGAAATAAATTTTATTGATAAAGTTATCGACGATAAAAAACATATTGTTATGCGCCTTCAAAAGTAAACTTAATTAATAAGGCTAATTAAGGACACATATAAGTGGAATCTTACCTATAATAGCAGCAGGATGTGCAAGTTTGGTGCTAGTGATCCATTAGCAGTCACGACAAAGACAAATCAATCTTATAATAGCTTTGTCGTATAGAAGCTATACGCAAACGTTTAAAAGAGAACTTTTCTTATAGAAATATAAAACAAAACGTTGATAAGAGTATTAAGTCTTAGTAAATGCATTTATAGGAGCTGTGCTAACAATTCTTAAAACATGCACTTATAAAACGGCTAGGCCCTGTAGAATCATATAATGATATCCTATTAACGTTTATAAGACTACGTTAAAGGATCGAAAGAACCCTTTCGGTCTGTAGGTTCCACTGCTAGGTTCCACTCCTTGTAGCGAAATAGTCTTTTACGATGTTCTTCTAAACTTTTATAAGACTACGTAATTGGATCGAAAGTGCTTGTAGTGTAAATCGTCCCTAAAGCTGCTTCAATAAGATCAGTCATCTCAATCAAAGCGTCTATTAGTATGCTATAAGATGTTTAGTCTTATAAGCCAACAATTATAGGAGATTTTTGCTGCTTGGGCTGGGTCTTATACCGGTGGTTGTACCATTAGACCACAGAGGCTTTATCCGTCTCATTGAGTTATAAGTTGAGTTTTCATGCGTTTCCTATAATTTAATTTACTATATTTGTTAGAGAGAGAGTTGATCCTTTTTTTACAGAGTTTTAGCTGGTTCGATTCCTGGGTGTGGGAAGCGAATTTTAAGAAACTTTTAATGCAGTTTTGTTTCTTTGATAAAATAAAGGAACGTTTCCTTTCGGTAAAATGAACTAACTAAAGTATTTAAGAAAGATTCCCTCCAGAGCCAATAGATTTTTTCCGTCCCGTATATATATGCTACTTCTACTATCTATACTACTACCACTTTACTACCGTGTTATTTTACACAGACGTTTCACTATATTTGAATCGGCCATTGTACCAGATGAGCAGCATAAGTACATTTCCAGCACCCATATTTTTCCCTTAACCCCATGGGAGCCGACGGGAACAATCGGTCCCAAGCTATACATGTCAACTGCACGCGCCGTACAATGCCGCGTCTTATTTGCCCGAAACATGCTCCGGGTTACCGTCTGTAAATTGGGAGATGTATCTGTTATTAATATACTAGCTACAGCTTATTGCTCGGTAATACTAGAAGAAGGGTTAAATCAAAAGGTTTGCTGTACATCCATCATCAGCCTGTGGACGTACACTGCTGGACATAGGCCTCTCCTAGCTCATGCCCATTGTGGCGTTCATAGGAGGCTATTAGCTTACTGCTACCACGCTGGCCAGACGGATTGGTAGAGGGTTTCAAGTTTTCATTCTCTCGCACAGGTGTTCAATGCGTCGAGCCTCTTAGTCGACTCTTACGACATCCCAGGCATGTAAGGGAGTGTCTACACTTGTATTCTTTGGCCGTCACCACACGACATGCTGTATAACATACTAACCTAAATATTAGAAAAAAATTGGACTATTCGAAAGTACTTATCTATAAGTCTATTTGAATATAAATCTTTGACTTTGACTTTGACTTTGATTAAATAGCTCAAAGTCAAAGACAAGATATTTTTATTCAAATAGACTTATAGATAGGTGATTTCGAATCGTAATCGTTTTCCCTACCAGCCATTCAGGACGTCTTTTAAATGACAAGAAAAACGGTCACAAGAAACTTATCAGCTAATATTATAACGAGGAAAGATTTGATTGTTTGTTCGCATTGAATAGGCTCCGAAACTACTGAACGGATTTGGATGAAATTTGGTACACAGATAGTAGATAGCCTGGTTATGAGCATGGGGTACTTTTTATTCCGTTATACCACGGGAACGGGAACTACTCGGGTGAAACGAGCGACCGCTAGTTGTCAAATAAGCACTTTGGTGAGAAAAGTAGTATTTCTGGGAATTATATTATTTTTTGGAGCTCTATTAATATAACCCAAATCAAAATATAAAGAATATACGTAGCTGTGTAGTGTCGGCTTAGAATTGCACTACCCCATCTCATCCCGTGGGTGTCGTAAAAGGCGACTAAGGGACTCAGCTTTCAGGAGACGGGCAGCAGCGTCTCCTACATATTTGGCCATACTGCGATCGCCAACCCGCCTGCCAAGCGTGGCGATTATGGCAAACCCCCCCTTTTGGAGGAGGCCTATACCCGGCAGTGGGTGTTATGTGGCTGATGACGACGACGTAAGCAAGGGTTCGTAACTATTGCATTGGAGGGGTTAAACTTTGTGTTAGCAGAAGTATAAAAGCGAGATGTTTGAATGATGAAACAAAATTTAAATGGAACTGTTTCAATAATATTATTTACTAATAAGTGATTCATAATACACCCACTTATAATATTTATACGTGATTCTATTGTCTGTGGGTGGGCCTGGCGACCTGTAGCACAGGTTTCGTTTTCTGAAACCTATTTCAGGCACCAGTCCCTCACAAATTGTAGAAACACGTACAGTGTACCTATAATATCAACTAGTCGTAAGTTCTATTATTTGTGATGGGAAAATAATATTTTTTTTTTTTTTTTGCTTTAGAATTATAATTATAAGAGACTAACTTCAGCCCGCGATTTCACCCGCGTGGTTCTCATTACCATAGGAATATCGGTATGAAAAGTAGCCTATGCCAAAAATCCTTAAGGTTCCTTAGCTATTGCGTGAAGGAAGGTCAAACAAACACACTTTCGCATTTATATATTATACTAGCGGTTCCTCGCAGTTTTACCCGTGTGGTGCCCGTTCTCGTAGGAGTATTGGGATAAAATATAGCCTACGTCACTCAGGAGAAATGTAGCTTTCTAATGGTCTAAGAATTTTCTAAATCGGTCCAGTAGTTCCTGAGATTAGCGCGTTCAAACAAACAAACTCTTCAGCTTTATAATATTAGTATAGATTAAATTAGGATTTTATCGTGATCTTAATAGATTGGTAGGACTCGTTCTAAATCCCTTGGCTAGCTATTACGATCTAATCTTAATTTGACGCCATAACAATAATGTTCTCAGTATTGTTGTGTTGCGGCAGATAGAGGTAAGATAGCCGGTCTCTCAGTGGTTGAGGATTTCGAGAGAAGTGTGATGTCATCTTCAGCAAAACATTTAAGTCCCCAGAATACGGACTAGTCTGGACAACGTCTACAACACTATTCGTAGTGTGACGTAAACCGTAGCGCGCTACGGCTGTTTGCTACGAGATCCGTAGCTACGGAATGCCGTAAAGATAAACTAATGATTACGGAACTGTGACAAAAAAAGGAACAAAACAAAAATAGTTTTTTTATGTTTAGTTTACTTTATAAAAAGCGGTGATAATTATTTTACTAGTTGTTACTTAAGCAAATGTTTTTAGATTAAGTTTGTACCAAAGTACGAGTATATTCTGCGCTAAGAAGAGATTTAAATCCACTTTTTAATGATTTTCGATGCTATTTTTATACTTATGATAAATTTTAAACTCGGCTACAAGTAAATTCTCAGATGTCACTCGAACCCACGACCTTTACTAATACTCTAACCACTGAGCTACCGAGCACATTTTTTTTCATATGGTTAGATTACTTTACTTTGTGTGAAAGTATAAACAAGAAAATATATATACATAAAAAAAACACACTTGGCTCACAATGCTCAGGCGGGATATGATACAAGTGGTTCTTTTCTAGTATATTTTCTTTTTTTTATTTATTACATATAAATGGAAGACCGTGTTTTTTGTTTTCGCTTTGGGTCTTCTAACACCCTGTAGAATTCCAAAAAGCAAAATTCAAACATGTTATACTTTACGTTACTTACGTTAAATTTTAAGAAAATCAGAAATGAAAACATAATTAACTATCCCAATATTGTTCTAACCTTATCAAAGAAAATTCAAAGATTTTCATTAAACCTATTATTTTTACTAATGAAAGAAAATTAACAGATCTAACTAGCTAACTAATTAAAAGATACGACTAAAATAACGTTAAAATTTAAAAAAAAAACCGACACAAATTACTAGAAAAAAAAAGAAGTTAAAGAGGGCTATTCCTGATTTGATCAACTGTTCCTTTTAATGAGCAAAGTTAATTAAAATATACTCCCGTCTGGCCGATGACAAAAAGTCTGGAATCCGGGAAATTAGCGCTCTTCATTGTGGATGATGGAAATCAAATTAACCGGGAAAGTTAAGGAAAACTCTTTTATCGGAATCCTTTGGATATTGTTAAGATTATATTTATATGTATAATTATACTAATAACCTTACTTGTGATTTTATTTTTAAACAGAAAATTTAGCAGAAAATATAAAGCGATATCATTTCAGACTCACTCACAACACACACACACACACACACACATGCATACATGCGCACGCGCGCGCACACTACTCTTTTGATTATTATTTATTTATTTTTATTTTGTTTTTATATTTTTTTAGTGATAATGAACTATTTAAAATTTTGATTTATAAAATTTTGTGACTTGTAATTGTTAGTGCCTTGTCGGTAATTCTAGTTACTAGAAGGATAATGTGTACAGCTACTATAATCTAGTATCATTAATTAAGGAAGAGCGGGGTCCCCTGGCACAAGTATTACTAATACTTAAAAGGAGATCCTGAGCACTAGCTAAGTTTCATGTACATAGTTACTGAATAAATATTTTGTATTTGTATTTGTATTTTCGATTTTTTTAAGCCGATTTTATTTTTTCTTGTATATTTTCTAGTCTAAAAATGTATCATATAAAATAGCGTTGTGCTGTGCATGTAAATTAAAAAAATCATAATAGTAATTGCATTATTTTCATTTTCATTTGTTGTAGGTACACTTACAGATTAAAGTCATTACAAAACTTATAAAATTATAAATATATGAGACAAGATTTTAATCCAATAATAGCGTACACAGCATGCACAACTATTTTAAACTTATGCGAACCAAAACAATAATAATAACATTACAAAACTACCTTTTTTTATACAATGTGAACAAGAGATTTAGCTGCAGTAAATAGTTTACTCGATGATCTATTAGGAAAAAGGGATAAGTATCCTGGAGCTCTATTTTTGATACACTCGTCTCGAGGATTCTACTGATTTTCGTGCGACGTTTGAGCTTCCGTATTCCGTAATAGCGACCTTGCCCGTATATACATAGCTTCGCTTTTCGCCTCCAAACGCGAGCGCACGAGGGGCAAAGCGAAAAGCGTGCTATGTCTACGCTTGCAAGGTCGCTAATCGCCTGATCGCCTCCTCGTTGGCCTCGCCAATAGCGCGACGAGTGATTCAAAAATAGAGGTCCATGTCTTTTCAGCAAGGTTCGATTCTCTTACAAGAAAACACTAGTGTGCATGAACGTAACTATTTGTCTTGATCTGGGTGTTAATTATTTATGTATTAACTAAAAAAAACGAATAATTACAAAATTTTCAGAAAGTGACATTACTAAAGAATAAATTTTTAAGCCTAGAGCTCAAAATTCATAAGACATTATTTAACTGTAGTTTCTGAAAGCTTTTCGAAACTGCTGATGTGCAAGTTTGCTGCAGACACAGGGGGTCTACCGCCAAAACTAAGGGCAGTTTTGTTATGATCTTACCATGCTATTTCGTACTAAAAATCTCTTGAAGTAAGCTCGTTTTTTGACGGAAGTTTTGTGACGTCTTCGCTCAATCATCGGCTCCAAAGTGTGAAGTGTGTCAAAAGCGCTTCTGTGTCTCATTGCTGAGAAAATGCTGAGACAGGGTTTTATTGACTACACGCATTTTATACTGAATTTTAAATGTATGTACTCTTTTTGTTTTTTGCTTTTGTTTGTTATTCTTGTAGTTTTACAGTAAGATTTTAATTTTTATATGTTTTTTTTATATATCCGTGTGCTGTGTATGTCAATAAAAGATTTTTGTTTCTTTCTTTCTTTTAAAATGTGACAGCTTCAATAAAAACCAAACGCAAACAAAACGTTCTTATGACATGATGGTTTCTGACAGATGATGGCTGGCCCGCAGGTCCATATTACACTGTCTATTATATTAATTATGTGAAATGATATTTGATGACTAATGAAGTTTGATGACACAGTAGTAATAGACCTACCTTTTGAGCCAGGGCTTTTATTGACTATGAAACGAAATTAATAATCTATCTGTAGATATGCATTGGATATTTTTGTTAATATGAACAAAATAACTAAGCTAGGCAACGAAGCCAGTATTCTAGGCAACTATCTTAGAAAGCCCTATCTATATCTACAGATAGTTTATTAATTTCGGCCATTAGCGATCTCGTACGGTTACGGCATTTTCAAAATTCGTATTCTCCATGACACTAACAAATTCGTCCACGTCGATTTCGATATCCGTAACACATTAATTCAAACCAGCCTCCTAATTGTCTAATTTAAAAATCTATCACAATCCCTTTCAAAGGTATTCTGATTGTGATAGTGATTTATGGAATTGTGTAACTTATAGTCGAAATCCCTTTCGGAACGAATGATGTTTTAAATGACACTTCATTTGACACTTTTCCATACATTTGAAAGATATTTTCTTAGCACTTTGCTTAGACAGTTCAATTTCGTTCATTCAATACCTTTTAAAACGCGTCCCAACCACAATCCCTTTCAAATGTAAAATAGTGATGGCCTGAAGTATGTAAATATCTTTCAAATAACGAATTGAAAGAGATTGCGATAGATTTTAAAATTAGACAGTTAGCGCCCGGGACTTACCAGTAAATGACATCTTGAAGCTGATGCACACTGATTGCAATACTATTCTACCAAAGAGGTTGTTAAAATGTTAAAAAGACAAAAATAAGAAAATTTGCTTTTATGCAGCATTCAGCAGCTTAATTTCATACAGTCTGACAACGAGTTACTTTCTAAAACCTGATTATTGTAGATAAACACACATCCTACAAACGCTTCACCAATTCCCTCACACCTTACTCCACATTTTCCACCTTAGACCTTAAAACTCAAACATTCCCAGCACAAAAAGAAACAAATTTACCTTTTATAATCCGAAGTATCACAAAGGCGCATGCCGACAGATTCGGTCACGTGAGCCGCGTGTAGAGCTTCACAAATCACGAGCGGGTATTGTTGGGCCCTTGGGCGACGTGGGCCCTAGGGGACGACCCAGGGTCCTCCACTTTATTTCATTGAAAACTGTAGTGAAATTCTTAACCTAAGGAGGTGTTTTGCAGTTGTTAGGGGGTATGGAAGATGTTTTAGGTTGAAAAGTATTAAATGTCAAATATATGAGTGATACTGCCTTAATTTTGAATTAAGGTATTAATGATAAGAATGTTATTATTATTATCGCGTCGATCATTTTTTTGGCTTTAGATTTTATGAGACCAGTATTGCGCGACATTGATTGCATTATCGGTAGCGCTATACAGGTCTTCGCGTGTGCAAGTTGATGGACGCGCAGGGCAAGACAAAAGATGTGCCAGTCTGTGGGGAGGAACCACACTCGCAGGTGCTGTCGGATAACCCCATCGGCACATGTATCTTTCAGTTTAGACGCATCATCAGAAACCTGAGACAATAACGAATTGGGCAGGTTACTTTTGCGAAATTTTCCTATTTAGAAACTTTTTTATCGTCTTACTCTCTACTTATTTATCTTTGAAGTAATAGCTTATCATCATCATCCTTAACCTGTGGACGTCCACTGCTGGATATAGACCTCTCCTAGTTCACGCCTGTTGTGATGTTCATAGGAGGTTATTAGCCTACTGCTACCACGCTGGCCAGACGGGTCGGTAGAGGGTTTTTTCAAGTTTTCCTTCTCTCGCACAGGTTTTCAATGCGTCGAGCCTCTTAGTCGACTCTTACCTCTTACGACAACCCAGGCATATGGGAGTGGTGATACTTGTATTCTTAGGCCGTCACCACGTGACACTCTTCCAATTGCTTATGTATTTTTCTATTTATAATTAATTCTTTACGGCTTTGAAAATGATTTATATTATTAAAATGTACCAGTATCTATCGACTATGCCAATAACTAGTAATCTTTTGAATTCAATCATTAAGATACCATCTTTGTATCCATTTCATTATTTCTATTTTAAGCACAACCTTTTATCACCGCCTCTGTGGTCTAGTGGTAATAATCACCGCTATCAAACCGAGAGGTCCCGAATTCGATTCCCAGCGGGGGTACATATTGTATTCGGTTTGGTTGGTGGTAAGACTAGTTGTATGCCCACGTGGTTAGCTACCACCATCTTATCTAGGTCTGACGCCGTAAAAACAATGTTTTCAGCATTGTTGTGTTCCTGCAGTTGGAAATAAGGTAGCCAAGTCTCGGTAGCTCAGTGGTTAGAGCAATGGACCGGATTTCCAAAGGTCGTGGGTTCGAGTCCCATCTGAGAATTTACTTGTGGCCGAGTTGACTTTGTCCAATATTTTTTAATCAAAATTTATCATAAGCATAAAAATTGCATTGAAAAATGCAAAAATCCTAAAAGATAGCCAGTTTCTTAGGAGAAGCTTTTTGTCATCTTCAGTCTTATCAATACTTAACACCAGGTATGATGAAGGCTAAGAGTCTCCCCGTTGTCCATAAAAAAACCTAACGACATCTTTTACTAAAACAACAACCTTTATACCATCGATTAAACGTTGATTTACATAGATGATACTGTCGCAAAAACATCGAAAACAAACTGGGAGCAAATCACGCCTCCGCCATTTGGTATTGTTTGCGATCGCGTCCCGAGGGAGCGCCGGGACGCCGGCGATCGTCCGACGGGACAAGGGGCCTACGAGGCCGCTAGTTTATTTTATTGAAAACTCCACTCCCGTCAATGATTGCAATGCTATTGTAGCTGGGGAGACATTTGGCGGAACAGCGTTTAGTTTTTAAATAGAAACGACTCTGGGTCGATTTATAAAAAAAAGAGGTGTTGTTGATGATCTAATTCGTCGTGGTGACCATAAGAGGATTATATTACCTCTACCAGTGAGTCGGCACTACAGCATCCCTCCATAATCGCTATCAAAATCAACATACCAGATCTAGAGGCCCTGGGTTTGATTTCCAGTGGGTGGTCCATATGGTATCAATTTCGTTTGGTAGTAATTAGGACTTGTTCAAACTTAACCTGTCTACCTACCACAGTCTTTTCTAAAATTCTGTCGCCATAACGAAAATTGGTTCAGCATTTTTGTGGGTTATATCTTTTAAACTGCTGGAGTTTAAGAGATGAAAAAATCCAGTGACCAGTAGAGTTTTTCTAGCGAGCTTTTTTTTATTATTTCCTTAACCTTAGTACTTACCGAGAAAACGTTTGCCAAAAAACTCTACTGGTCATCCGGTAAGTTTCCCGATTGAACGTAATTGTTATACTGTCATTGATCGTTGGTTCTAATACCTATAATACAGCTGCTATAGGTAGTTCCTCGGAATCTTGTTTACGCAACTACCAAAGAATTAAAAAACGCAATTCCATACATCACCAACCACATTATTTTGCTAAACCAATAAGAAAATCAACCACTTCAAGATAACACTGCACTTCCAACTTATAATCCCACAGATCATTTACATAATGCAAAAACAGATTCCGAACTTGATTCTTGTACAAAGTTCAATTAATCTTATCCGTAACTACCGCGAAATTAACTTTCGGAAGTCGGAAATCTCGCAGGTACATTGAAATTCGGAAGCAAACATTTCAGTTGCTTAATTAACCGACAAAATTAGTTAGTTATTGTTATGAAAAAGTAACAAAAGGGGATAACTTCCCGGTCGGCGCCGATGAAGTGTCGAGTTAGCGGGAATTGGGAGTGCAAGGCAGAGGATACTTCGATTAGAAACTTTTTTTTTTTTTTTTAAACACACCAGTTATCTAGCCCACGTTAAGTTTCGTTAAGAACTTGTGTTATGGTTACTAGATAACGGATAAACATACTTATATACTTTACTTTTTTTTGTAAATATAGACATAATATACATATTAAACACCCAGACCACGACAAATATTTACAAACCAAGACAATAATCTTTGTTTGTTGTAGAGACTGCGACACAATTATTTAATACTAGCATACCTGCGAAGACTTCGTAATCGAATAATGTAATATAGGATTGTTATGTAGAGGCTGAAAACTAAGCCTAATATAGATAAATGTGTCCTTTGGTATTCTTTTTATTACTAAATAGACATTTATTTTGATTTTCAAAAGAAGTTCAGATTTTATTTTTGTTTTCCTAGTACTTAAGAAAATGATCTCTAATTCGAAGACTGATTTGTGATATACCGAAAGTCAGTAAAATAATTAATATATTACATATTATTCATACTATTTTGTTTCATTATATCCGAAACATATTAATAGTATTATCTTTTGGGATTCTTAGTAAAAAGAATATTATGAAGGGGTACGAACTATCGGTCAGTGACACCGTGCGAGTATAGGTGTTACAAATAATGACGCGGGTATACGAAGGTTAAGAAATTTGGGATGGGTGCCAAAAAACTACTTTGAGCTTCTCTGCGATTTCGAAGCACGATACGACGTCGATCTCGGCTGAATTTACAGTAGTTTCGACCCACTGGTCCAAACTCTCCCCGTTTGAATACTCAATACTCAGTAGTTTATTCCAAAACTATGATGTACATGTAGATGTTATAAAATAATGTAAGAGCAGTGTTATGGACCCGGTTGGGCACGCAATTAGGGCTAGAAGAGAGAGGGGCCGCATTTATATGATGATAATTTGATTTATAATTATCATTTTGCAGAACCAATTTATGTATGATCAATAAAATATTCATTAAAACTATAGTAACATAGTTTACATTACTATTAGTTACATTACTAGTTAGTAGCTCTTTTAATTTTCATTTAATATAACATCACTGTTTTTATTTTTTATGAGATCGGGTAATGTATTGTATATTTTTAAAGAGGGACTGAAGGTACTTGAAGATGTTAGTTTTAATCGGGAATTTGGTAATATTAATTTTTTTTTTGTCGTAACGTGTATTTGCAGGGTACATCTTCACATTTTGTATAAAATTGTTTATATTTTCTAATAGATTTGCATATCTCCAAAATATATAAGCTGGGTAGGGTTAATATTTTATCGTTTCCCTTATCCATCCACGAGCAAGTCCTAGTAGTAGGGAAATAAAAACATGAATTATGAAACGGAAACAAACCGATATTTATTTATTCAAACACCAATAATTTATTATCTTAAAATTATTTTCCATACAAAATTTCAACCCTTTAGGGGTTTTTTTTGTTTTTTTTTCCATCCCATAAAACCTGGATATCGACATATATATAATTACCCTATATACATATATTCAATCCCCTTAGGGGTGAATTTTCGAAAAACTATGACATGTGTTTGTTTGTTTATATTTAATTTCCAACCATAAGCCTAATGAAAAAAGTAAGTTACTTTTGCTTAAAAATAAGGACTTTTCTTATACAAATTCATCCCCTTTAACCCCTGTAAGGGTAAAGCTTTCAAATAAACGCCAAGACAGGTAAATGTTTATTTCAATCGTCAACCTAATTACAAAATTCGAATATCCTAACTTCGAAATTGACGGACTTTCATACATTCTTTCATCCCTTGTTTACCCTTTTAGGGACGGAATTTTCAAAAATCCTTCCCTACACTGTTTAAGGTATCTTTGTGCAAAATTTCAATATTCTAAGTTCAGCCGTTTGGGTTGTGCGTTGATAGAGATTTACGAAATTGGCGAAATTAACATTTTGAACTGAAGCATAGTATGACACATTTTTTTAATTAAAATACAAAACAAAACAAAATGCATTTTTCTTAAAAACAAAAAAATATTTGCAAAATTTTGAAGCATTGAGCGTAAGGTGGGTTAACTCACTTGTTAAGCACGGGGCTTAATAATAATAAAAAATATTTCTTTTTAAATAAAATTATAATTGACTACCAACGTGACATTTTCTTCTTAGACAGCAAAACAATGACGTAAACAATCAAAAAGTAAAAAAGAGTAAAATTCATAAAAAAGGTTTGCGTCGGCAACACAGCCGCCCCCGGTGTCGAAGACACCGAACTAACTACATGCCGACCCTTGTATTGACGACTAAGCAAATACTAAGTTGCCAGGTGGCTAGAAATGCGGCTTTGTACTATACACGATGAAGGGGCGGCTAGGCTGCCTTTGACAGATTGGACAAAACCACTAGTCGGCGCACTGGGCGCTTGAGCACGCCGGTGCTCGTGCGGATTTCTACAGATCGGACCACACCGTCCTTTCCAGGGAACGTTTTGGCAACGCGCCCTTTAGGCCAGGTTCCCCGGGGCAAATTTCCATCCGCTACGAGTACCAGGTCTCCTTCACTAACTGGAAGCGTTGGGCCAACGTTTGTTCTAGGGACCAACGTTGGTAAGTATTCTTTGACCCAACGTGACCAGAAGTGATCCGCAAGCCGAAGTCCCTTCTTCCAACGGGCCCGCCGAATCAAATCGTCATCGGTCACATTAGCGACCCGAGAATACGGTGAGGAGGCACCAAGAAGAAAATGAAATGGCGTTATCGCCTCGGGTGCTTCCGGATCGACAGCGACATGAGTCAGCGGGCGAGAATTTACAAGGCCCTCCGCTTCGGCCAGCAAGGTGGTGAGAACATCTTCCTTGGGAGAGCGCTGATGAAGGGTGGCCGTCAAAGCAGTTTTGACTGTCCGAACCAGCCGCTCCCATGCCCCGCCCATGAAAGGTGACGCCGGGGTAATGAACTTCCACCGAATTCCGCGTTCTGTTGTGAACTCCGCTAAAGCAACTGCCAGGAGTCGATTGGCACCCACAAAGGCCGTTCCGTTGTCGCTCCAGATTGTGTTCGGAACTCCTCTTCGAGCGATAAAGCGTCGCAGAGCCATTATTGCGGAATCCGCAGACAAATCGTTGACGACTTCTAGGTGGACTGCGCGTACTGTGAGACATGTAAACAATGCCACGTATCGCTTCTCAGTGTGGCGTGCTACCGTGATGGTAAGAGGTCCGAAATAGTCAAGCCCGGTGAAAGTAAAGGGCCTGCAGTGGGAGGCCAATCTCTCTGCCGGTAGATCGCCGATCGGTGGCGTGCACGGCTGTTCCTTAGCAAGTCTGCATGTTATACACCTACTGGCCACCTGTCTGACGGCTGGTCTAAGTCCGACAATGTAGTACTTCTGCTTAAGCTCATTTACGACCAGCTCGTTGAATCCGTGCGCGGCCCGCTTGTGGTGATACGCTATGAGCAGTTGGGCGATCCGTTCTCTTCCGTCTAGTATGGCTGGTTGGTTGGACACGCTTCTATCTTCGGCGGTCATGATTCTACCTGAAAGGCAGAGAAGGCCGTCTTGGCACAGTTGCAGCGTTAGCCGTCGGAAGCGGTTTCCGTTCGGAAGGCGTTCTCCGCGTAAAATATGGGCGTATTCCTTCCCGAATGTATTGAGCTGGGAGCGGAGAAGAAGAAGACGTTCGGCCTTTTCCAGGTCTTCCGAAGTAAGCGGAGCGAGGGCCGAAAGGTCTAAAGGGGAACAGGGACCACGATTTGGGGGTAAAACTACTCTACAACTCGACATGAAAATATTAGCGCACTTTAGAGTACGCGCTGTTGCACGCAAAAGGCGTAACCAGCCGCTAAATCGAGAAGCGTCCGCTACTACCGGATTAGGTAAAGCCGGAAATTGTAGGCTGGTGCAAGCTACCGATTCCAGGCAGAAGGTAGAGCGGGTGCCCTTCATCTCCTCTGGAACTGGCGCAGGTGTGATCGATGGTTCCGGGGGCCAGTCAGCTGGAGGCAAATTGAGAAACGATGGACCCGAGAACCATCGAGAAGAGGTCTCAAACTTTTGGGAAATTCGCGTCGCATCGTCGGCGATGTTAAGTGCAGAGGGCACGTATCTCCAGTCCGCGACATTTGTGATCTCCGAGATCTCTCCCAATCGGTGCGCTACAAAAGTTTTATAAGAGCGAGCGTCGCTCCGTAGCCATTTTAGAACCGTTAGACTTGTTAAGCACGGGGCTTAATAATAATAAAAAATATTTCTTTTTTAATAAAATTATAATTGACTACCAACGTAACATTTTCTTCTTTGACAGACAGCAAAACAATGACAAGACGTAAACAATCAAAAAGTAAAAAAGAGTAAAATTCATAAAAAAGGTTTGCGTCGGCAACACAGCCGCCCCCGGTGTCGAAGACACCGAACTAACTACATGCCGACCCTTGTATTGACGACTAAGCAAATACTAAGTTGCCAGGTGGCTAGAAATGCGGCTTTGTACTATACACGATGAAGGGGCGGCTAAGCTGCCTTTGACAGATTGGACAAAAACTAGTCGGCGCACTGGGCGCTTGAGCACGCCGGTGCTCGGGCGGATTTCTACAGATCGGACCACACCGTCCTTTCCAGGGAACGTTTTGGCAACGCGCCCTTTAGGCCAGGTTCCCCGGGGCAAATTTCCATCCGCTACGAGTACCAGGTCTCCTTCACTAACTGGACGCGTTGGGCCAACGTTTGTTCTAGGGACCAACGTTGGTAAGTATTCTTTGACCCAATTTGACCAGAAGTGATCCGCAAGCCGAAGTCCCTTCTTCCAACGGGCCCGCCGAATCAAATCGTCATCGGTCACATTAGCGACCCGAGAATACGGTGAGGAGGCACCAAGAAGAAAATGAAATGGCGTTATCGCCTCGGGTGCTTCCGGATCGACAGCGACATGAGTCAGCGGGCGAGGTCGGAAAGCTCGCGTGACCACCTCTCCCACTCCATGACAAAACGAGGTGGCAGTTCGTCGTCCCAATCGATTCCTAGCTTCCAAGTTCGCTGGAAAATGACTCGTCCTTTAACCACGACCGGGGTTAAAAGGCCGAGCGGATCGTACGTGCGCATGAGGTGTGCCAACACTGAACGTTTCGTTAACTTCTTAGAATTAAGGCTCCCCAGGTAGTCATCACAATAATGGTTTCCGATTATAGCATCAGCTGCATTCGGAAAAAATGCTCGATGCTCCTCTGCGTTACGGTTTTTCAAATAATTGGCCGTACATGGGCTAGAGGTAGCACCAAACATCATAGAAGCCATTCGGTACTCCCGAATAGGCCGAGAGGGATCGGGGCGCCAGAGAAATCGTTGAGCGTCGCGATCCTCTTGGCGAATTTTCGTTTGCGGAAACATCTCCCGGATATCCGCATTTAAAGCGACTCGTCCTTCACGGAACCTCATTAGGATCGACAGTAGAGGTTGCAGAAGGTCCGGCCCTGGCAAAAGCAATGAGTTCAGGCTCACTCCCAAAGATTTAGCCGCGGCGTCGTGTACAACTCTAAGCTTTCTCTTTTGCGGGTGAACTACACCGAAGTGAGGCAGGTACCAAACCACGCCGGTGCCTATGGGTTTGCCATCGCAAATTTCCGCGTAGCCCTTCTCAATCATGGCATTGATATTGTTTCGGTATGCCTCGGCGTAGGCTTGATCCCTGCTCATCTTTCTTTCGAGGCTGAGAAAGCGCGAGTGAGCTAACCCGTAACTGTCAGGGACGGAGCCGATATTCGGCTTCCAGATCAACCCGGTCTCGAACCTGCCCGAAGGAAGCCTGCGTGTGGTATTTTCTAACGTGCGGATCGCTAGCTCATCCATGGGAGAGTGATAAGTTTTTGTAGAAATACCTATCGAGTCTACACGAAAATACTCCCGGAGCTGGGCGTCCAAAGAGGCATCGCCAGAATCCACGTCATGTTCGCTGACTGAGCAATGGTTCACGAATGCTGTCGGTGAAGATTTACTTTTTAAGGAGCCATATAGGACCCAGCCAAGCGACGTCAGTGCTGCTACAGGCTGTGTGCGCGTGCCTCGCCGAATAGTGAAAGGTACTGTTAACTCCCAATTATCCACACCGATTAGCAGGGTAGGACGCGCGTCTTCGTAACAGACCTCATCGCATATGTCAGTTAGGTATTTTAGTTGTCTGACCTCAAGCTGTTCGACGGACTGGCTCTTTAAATTGAGATTAGGTATTGCCCTGACGCCTCTGAGGTTGTAGGATTCCGACGCGTGCCGACCTTTTATCTCGACGTCGATGAAGCTTACCTCCGTCTCGGTTGTCATGCCTCCTACGCCCTCGACCCTTATTCTACTTCTACGACCCTCAACCCCGAGGGCTTCAGCAACGGATGCGTCTAAGAGAGTTGCCGTGGACCCGTCATCCAACAGGGCGTGCGTTTCAAAGTCACCCTTGGGGCCGTAGAGCGTCACCGGCACTATCTTTAAGAGTGGTCTTTTCGTACAAGGTGACCAGTTGTGAGCGACTACGACTGAAGTATCTGAGCAGGGCAATGACGAAGGCGCAGGCGCAACTTCCTCCGCAACATGGGCTACTTCTACTCGAGGGACCCTATGCAAAAGAGTGTGATGAGAGCACGGATATTTGCAGGGCCTTTCCTTACAGGCGAACTTTCTGCACCTTTTATATTGGTGGGAGCCCTTTTCAAGGCACTTGTGGCACACCTTGCTCTCATGGACCCATTCCCACCTTTCGTCCTCGGAGAGAGCCTGAAATCTCTTGCACTCCCTTACATAGTGTCCCTTCGAGCAGAAGAGACATCGAGGAATAGCGATAGGGGCAGACCCCTTTACTTGGTTAGATGGGCGCGAGACGGCTATGGCGGTGTGGCATGAAACCTTTGTTACCAACTTGGGGCGCTCGAGGACACCGTATTTGACCCGTTGATCGGCCTCACACAAAAGAAAATCGGCTAACAATTCTAGCTTGTACTAACAATGGTTCTGCTGTTTCGCAAAGTAACCCCAAAAGGCACGTAGGATGGGCGTCAACTTAAGCAAAATTTCGTCGCAAAGCTCGGGTGAGGCTAAATATTCCGTTCGATTAAGTAACTTGACCACCTGTAAGCAATGCGAAACCTTTAGCGCGAAGGAGTTCAACTCCTTGGCGCTGTCACTAGATAGCTTAGGTAGAGCGCGCAGAGTGCATAACTCGGCCAAGATGATTTGCTCCGGCCGAGCAAAGGCGGTTTCCAAGTGACGTATAATGTCTTGGGGGTCCCGCGTGGCGGCCAGCATTATGGCGACAGCGTCACGCGCGGCCCCGCGCAGCGCAAAGCTCAGGCGCGCAATATTTTCTGACGGTGACAACGACGGGCTGGTTTCGCCATAGACCCTCTTGAAAACGAGCCAGTCTGTCGGCCGACCGTCAAAAAATGGCAAAGGACTCACCTTAGAGTTTCTGGCGGCCTTAGTGGCCGCGGTCGCAGCAATTTCGGCGAAGGCCTCCGTAAAACGTAATGTATCGGTTTTTGAGCTATCTTTATTATCTTTGTTATAAAAATTTGCGTGGTGAGTGCCTAATGTGTGACGCGGTGCATAGGAGGGGGCCGTCGCCGTCGGCACCGGCTGCTCGGATGTAGCAGCTACGAAGTGCGGACCACAAACCACCTCGGGCCTTGGAAGTGCAGACGCGCAGGTAGCGCGCACGTAGTTGCACGGCATGGGCGCGTGAGTGGCGCCACTGGGCCCTAGCGGGTGCATAGCGGGCGGTGCAGGCGCGTGAGTGGCGCCGCCGGGCCGTGGTGGGTGCGTAGTGAACGCCGGCTGCGTTAGCGTAGCAGATATAGGGCATCGACTATAAACGACCTCTGGCCTCGGAGGTGCGGGCTCTTGAGCGGAACTGCACGGAAAAAGCATAAAATTAGACACATCGTTATAAATTGACGAAGCGTTGGTAGTATCAATGCGATCCTCCAGAGGGAATCGCATTGGTGGTTGGTGGTTGTAACCAATGCGATCCTCCAGAGGGAATCGCATTGGTGGTTGGTGGTCCTCAAACCCGGCGTAAGAGTGTGCTCGGTTAGAGCACGGATACCGTGCCGACGGCGTGGGAGCCCGGCTGAGGTTCGATACAGCGTGAAGGGTGCCTTTGGGCTCCGAGTTTAGGCGAAGCGATGGCGCTAAGGGGGGCTGTATCGAAATGGGCTCAAGAGATTGGCCTAATGAGCTTATGTCAACCTGGGCGGTTACAAGCCTAGATGGGCCGGGTAATAAAGGAGAGGCGTCAACTTGGGGCGTCGCGCGCGCCTCTAGGGTCGCGTTGTACGGCACCGTGTCACCAACCTGTAAAAAAGGTAAGTTAGAATAACCTTGGCTAAAGACAGGGTTAACTACGGCGGCATTCCCTTGGGTAAGAAGAGGGTTACCTACAGTAGCGTTCTCTGGGTTAGAAGGAGGACTAATTACGGCGGCATCTAACCACCTATCGACTGTAGAGCGTCGGCTAGACTGAGAGCTGCGACTGGAAAGAGCGGCTATTTGAGCTTCTAGCTCTTTTTCAGAAGCTGCACGCTCTGCGGCGGCGATTCTAGCTTCGCGAACGGCGATTCTAGCGTCGCGAGCACTTTCTTGCTCGCTTTCGAAACGCTCAATTTCTACAAGCCGTTTAGCGTGTTCCGCTTCTAGCGCTAGTCTCTGAGCGGCTCGAGTCGATGAAGTTGTAGAGCATCTGCCTGTACTATCCTTTCGTTCTTGGTCGGTCTTTGCCATTGACCGGGTAAACATTTTTGTAAATTAAATTGGAATACTTACCGGTCACGCAAGTACTTACTGATCCTTAGTCACTTCTGACACCACTTGTTAAGCACGGGGCTTAATAATAATAAAAAATATTTCTTTTTAAATAAAATTATAATTGACTACCAACGTGACATTTTCTTCTTAGACAGCAAAACAATGACGTAAACAATCAAAAAGTAAAAAAGAGTAAAATTCATAAAAAAGGTTTGCGTCGGCAACATCACCCAACCGCAACTTTGACACCATCTCAAAAGCTCAGAGACCTCAGTCATCAGCGACGATGAAACTTATGCTTACACACCTCCTTCCCCGCAGCTACTCAGACGCACATTTCGTTGGGACGTTTAATGTACAAAATATCGATCGATTTAATAGCGTGTGGGCGTATTACACCCAACCTTACGCTCGCCGGTTAAACATCGCAAGAGACCTAAGACTTTCTACATAACTTTTTGCTATTCCTAACAGCTTTGTTAAATTATTTAAAATCAACAAACGACAAAAAAATAAATCTTACACAATCAACTTTCCAAAATTACGAAACATAATTTATGAAATAGTCTTCAGAATCGCTAACTTTTAATAATTGCACCAAACTTAAGGAAATTACACTGAAGTGGAGAACTTGCTTAATTCTAACTATGCAAGCAACTTTCGACTTTAATAACAATCGCGAGAGTAGCATTTCGCTTAAAAATTCACGAAGTTTGATGTATAGTTCTGTTGTCTTATTGCAATTTGAATTTAGCTATTAATCTTTGGAAGGTATTTCAAAAATTAACCTATATTATTTATTTATTTAAGGACAGTTTGCAAAATTTACACTCATAAATAAAAAATCACATGATCGGAAAAACAGATACAAAAGATAGGTATAGTGTGACTTTAGTTACAATCGGCAATTCTTATAAGCCATACAAAATTGAGTTATTTTTAACCATAATCTAGAAAATAATACAATGAATAGGTGCATTCATCTCGGATTGGATGTGGTTTAGAAATGCGCTATCTCAGTAACTATTGTTCGTACTTAAATACTTATTGAAATAAGGACTAAATGGTGTGCAGGCATTTTTGAAAAGGCGTTGATTCGAGGCATAGCCCTTTCCCACGGAACAGACAAATTTACTTACCCGACAGATATTTTAACCTATTTCAGCGAGCCTACCATCTATTAGAAACCTGATGGTTTCATAGATGGTTTCCTGATGGATGACATGTTCGTCATAGGAATGTTTTGTTTGCGTTTTGTTATTGAAGTTGTCACATTTTGACACAACACTTCGGAGGCAATGATTGAGCGAAAACGTCACAGAACTTCCGTCAAAAACAAGCTTACCTTATCGATTCGTAGTGTGAAATAGCATGGTAAGATTGAAACAATACTGCGGTAAGTGATAGCGGTAAGCCCCCATGCTCCAGTTCCTCACAATTCTGAGCTTTACTAATGTTTGTTTAGATGTAGTTAAAGTCTTCGCAAATTGTAAAGGAAGAAATAAATGATGAAAACATATTTCGTAGAAATTGCCAGCCATTTTTTAGGGTTCCGTAACCTAATGGCAAAAAACGCCAAAAAACGAAACGCCTAATCGCAAAAAACGAATCTATAAGATTCGTCATGTCCCATGTATGTCACAGCCGTCATTACACAGTTGAAACTTGGTAGCTAGATGTATTCTGTAAACCGCTTTAAGGTTTTTACACAAAAATATATTAAGGGGGGATCCCCATACATGGAACTGAAACTGATTTTTTTTTTCATCAAACTATACGTGTGGGGTATCAATAGATAGGTGTTTAAAAATTACATTGAGGTTTCTAAAACGATTTTTTTTTTCGTAAAAAAATTTTGGGTAGGTGTATTTAATATAATAATAATAATAGAAACTTTATTGCACACGATAAAAAACAAACACATACAGAGAAAATGTAAAAAAGAGGAACACACAATAGGCGGCCTTATTGCTACATAGCAATCTCTTCCAAGCAACCTTGGGTGAGAGACGGAACCCTTCATGTGCGAATTCGACTCGTACTTGGCCGTTTTTTTTATTTAAACGAAATCGTAGAGCCGTGCCCGTAAATGAAAAACTAGAATTAAAAAGTGTAAATAACAAAACAAGTAATGAATTTTAAATATCTTTAGAACGATATCAATGCGTTATCAACTCACTTTATTAAATCAAGAGTATTAAGTTGGAACTTCTTGGTTCGGAACTCAGGAACAAATGACGAACAAAATGTTCCGGACTACCGTCACAGGTACCGTATCTCGGTAACTTGTTCGCCGTTCTCGTTACGATTTTGAAAGTGTTTTTAATAATTCTTCTTGATAATTGTTTAGTTAACCATTTTGAATGTGCCGTGTGGTGACGGCCTAAGAATACAAGTGTCACCACTCCCTTACATGCCTGGGATGTCGTTAGAGTCGATTAAGAGGCTCGACGCATTGAAAACCTGTGCGAGAGAAGGAAAACTTGAAACAAACCCTCTACCAACCCGTCTGGCCAGCGTGGTAGCAGTAGGCTAATAGCCTCCTATGAACACCACAATAGGCGTGAGCTAGGAGAGGCCTATGTCCAGCAGTGTATATATGTACCTAACCATTTTGAAGTTATTATTTAGTTGACTTTAAATTGCTTAAGTATTAAGTATATTGACCATAGTTACCAATTTAATTTAACGCGCGTTCACTGACAAAATGGCACCGCCGCGTAAATATTCTTGTCTAAATTGCATTACATTACATCTTTACTTTAATAAATAAAACCCAAGTTAAAAATGTGAGTTATTCCTATTAAAATATTGCATACTATAACCCGGAAGCCTCAAAATTCGGAAGGGGATCTGTTTCCCTATTCGGATTAGCGAGGCCTTACTGTAATTCATATATTACTACTGCCACATGTGTCATATAAACTTATCATAACTTATTACATACAATCGGTGTTTCCTAATTGCTAAGCTAATTCTGCAACTATTATGCTATAACTATCCTTAGTAGATGCTCTCGCCAGTATTAAGGCAGGTGTAATTACGCTGCGCTGTAATATCAGACGCCGCCGGCCAGATGAGGTGAATCTCAATTAGACCACCTATTTAGAATGTTATTTAAATGCATCTGTACAAACATATTTCGTCGTCATCGTGGGGGCCTGTTATGGATGCATAAGGAGACTGGGCCATGACACACCACGCGGGCCCAATGCGGATTGGTGAATTTTAACGACTGCAAATGCAGCCGGTACGTCCTCGCTGAAGCACGAAGAAGTGTAGGGATTAAATGGTGGAAGTATCGAAAAGGGTCGTTAAGCCAAGTCAGAGTCCTTATAGGCGGCTTGATTAACTCTGACACCAGAGGTGGCCACTAATCCTCACTCAATGAGAAGAAGAAGACCACCCCATTGTCTGCGTAAGCTTTCGAGTATACCATGCCACAGTCCATACAGTCTTTGCACTGCCTACAAACGGCCAAAATGTCGCACTCACACAGATACGCGCCGCTACACGCGCGCTCGCTACTGTTTTACCAGTGAGATTAGGGTTGCCATACGTCAGGATTTGTCCTGACATGTCAAGATTTTTTAGCCCCTGTCCTGTTCCGGCCGGACTTGGAAAGTGTCAGGATTTTTGGATTTTAGAGTAAAATAAATCATAGAAATTTAGTTTTATTTGTTGTTCTTTTCAAACAACTAGGTACATTGGCAGTAAATAATAATCAACACAATCAAAACTAAAAAAAATTGCTACACCACCGTGGTGGGAGGGCGCTTTAGCGTAATGTTAGGACTTTTTATTAGAAACCAGGCTTTTCGTCAGGATTTTATTGGTATACCATATGGCAACCCTAAGTGAGATCGAGGGACCGGCCGTGTATCGATAGCGAGATGCGCGCGTGTGTGTGTGTGAGCGCGTCTTATCAGCCGAGTGCGTAGACTGTATCGGTCTTACCACAAAACAATGTTTATCGCGTGTCTTAGTTAAACAGTCTTTAAATGTGATGCTGTCACTTTTTTGGCAATATTGTTTGAAAGAGACAGCATCACATTTAAATTAAAGAGTGTTTTAAAATCTTTTGTGGTAAGGCCGTTTATAAATAAATAATTGCATACAATCACACCAATTATCTAGCCCACGTTAAGTTTCACGAAGAACTTGTGTTATGGATACTAGATGACGGATAAACATACTTATATACTTTTTTGTAAAGACATAAATAATATACATATCAAACACCCAGACCAAGACAAATAGACATGTTCATGCACACAAATATTTGTCTTGCCCGGGGATCGAACCCAGGACCTCTGGCACAGAAGGTGGGCTTAGTACCCCTGCGCCAAACAGGTCGTCGTCTTTATGCTTAGATTGTAACCATGCCCGCTGATATGCCTTTACTATACGGCACTGGAAAAGTAGCAACTAACACAATCTGGGTTTTTCTTTCACTCCGGGTCCAGTATGAGATCCATTATTGTTAATAAATCATTTTATATCTCAGATAAAATCACATTCCTACATTTATATGATTCCAAGATAATTAGCTTACGGTTCTCCAGCCAACTAAGTAATAACAAACGTTTGATGTGATTTTATGATAATTTTTAATAGAAAAATATAGAGAAATCGACTAGGATCGACAGGCGGGACCTATGACCTTCGGGTATCTTGCCCACTTCTCTAACCACTGAACTATTGAGTCATGCGACCGACCTTCGAAGTTCTGTCGTCCTGCCTGAGAATTACTAGCCGAGTCGATCTTTTCCAATATTTTTATATTGAATTTTTATCATAAGTATATAATTAGCATTGAAAATGCAAAAACTTCAAAATAATAAAAGACACATGTTTATTGCAAATAGCTAATCTTGACTGATATTTTCCAACCATTAATAAGCAATTACAAAAAAAAACATAATCATATGAAAAAAATATACATTTTTGTGATTATAATTATTACGAGAAAGGGAGGTTAAAATATTTTCGGGTCTTAATTTTATATTTTGTCCATTAGTATTACCTACTTTAAAAATACTTTTACAAGAAATGCGAGAGGCGTGAAATTCAGCCTCGTGTGCGTCATACGAGCAGAATAAGCTGCGTACACACGGGCGACTTGGGAGTTCATCAATCCAGTAGTATAATGGCATGAACTTATTAAGCATACTTTAAGTTGGTTCGGTACTATTAGGTATTATCTTTTATGAGCAACTGGAAGACGCTTAGCTTTCATCATATCTTATGTTGAGTATAGATAAGGCTGAAGATGGAAGCACGACTTTCATGGAATCCTCAGCCACTGAGGAACTGTCTACTATCATAACTCTTAGACTTAGATAAGATGGTGGTAGCTATCCAGGCGGGCATACAACAAGTCCTACCACCAACCAAAACCAATAAAAAATTTAGGTACCACTGGGATTCGATTTCTATTCTGGTGTTACCACTAGACTACATGGGCGATTAGGTACTAAGTTGCATCTACCAGGTTCAGGTTAATTAATGGAAGTGCTAGTAAAACTCGACTAGCACAGATGCAGGATCTCTTTTCATTCTTCAAAAAAAACTTGTTGACCATACTTTATAAAATATAGAATATTAACCCTACCCAGCTTATATATCTTGGAGATATGCAAATTTGTTAGAAAATATAAACAATTTTATACAAAACGCGAAGATATACCCTGCAAGTACGCGTTACGACATAAAAATAAATTAATATTACCAAATTTCCGATTAAAACTAACATCTTCAAGTACCTTCAGTTCCTCTATAAAAATATATAATAAATTACCCGATATAATAAAAAATTAAAACAGTGATGCTATATTTATACGAAAATTAAAAGAGCTACTAACTAGTAAATGTTACTATGGTGTTAATATTTTATTAATCATACATATATTGGTTCTGCAAAATGATTATTATAATTCTAATTATCATCATATAATTTCTCAGATGAAATACGGCCCCTCTCTCTTCTAGCCCTAATTGCGTGCCCAACCGGGTCCATAACAATGGTCTTACATTATTTTATAACATCTACATGTACATTATGGTTTTGCAATAAACTATTGAGTATTGAGTATTGACTACCGTGTCAATCGCAACACTGCTGCGGCTTACCGCAATGCTCTTAGCGCAGTATTGTTTCAATCATACCAATACTATTTCACACCACGACCCTTTTAAAATAAGCTTATTTTCCGACAGAAGGTTTGTGCCTTCAAAGTGTGAAGTGTGTCAAAATTTGACAACTTCAATTTGATCGTTGGCAGGGACATTGATTATAGAAGTACATGGAACTGAGACAGTTGTATTTATAAACTAACGTAGTACATAAGTATTTCGATATCGATATTTTTCTTTACTGTAGCTGCCTGGTTAATTCCGCCATTACAAAGTATAATCGTGTAAAGATAGGTAAGTTTTATGTAGGTGGTAGGACTTGTTGTAAGTCTGCCTGGCTAGCTACCACCATCTTATCTAAGTCTGACGTTATAACAACAATGTTTTCAGCATTGTTGTGATCCGGCAGTTAGAGATAAGATAGCCAGTTCCTCATCAGTGGCTGAGGATTCCGGGGGTGGCTCGCTTCCATCTTCAGCCTTATCAATACTTAACATCAGGTATGATGAAGGCTAAGAGTCTCACCGTCGTTCATAAAAAAAGGTATTTCATATCTAATGAAGCCAGGAATAACAAAATTTTAATTAGTGGAGAGTCATGATACGAATTTGAGAGTATTCAAAACAAAACGCAAACGAAACGTAGATAAGACGTAATGGATTCTAAAACATGACAGCAGTTCTCCTGAATAGTAGGATTCGTGTGTTCCCCTCTTTACGGTAGGCGTGAAATTAACAATTATTTTTATTACCCCGCCGTAGTTCGCCGTACATAAAACCCACGGCGAGGGACTAATGCAATCAACTTATTATAACTTATGGCCATCACTGGACCATTATTCAGCTCTAGTACAGTAATTGGTCCCATGGCACGAACAATGAAACTGTACTGTTCTTGAATTTGTTCCACTGAAATATTAAAAGCTGTGTAACTACAAGAGGTGTTTGTACATGATTATTGAAGGAAATGAATACATGCTGGGCGCTGCCATTATATGAACTATAATAGTTATGCAGTTTTATAGTAACGTGAAAAATTGGAGATATTTTATTCCTATACTTATTATTATTATTATTATAGCCTTTATTTCCCAAATTATACAATAAATTAAAATCTTACAATAGTCATGCAATAATTTTCAACTTAAAAATATACATATAATAAAACTTATGAATGAGTAACATAATTATTATTCTTAGATAACAATAACAAGTAAATCATCATATTTATCATTATTTATAACACCATTACATTTTATATATTTAATTTAAATTTATTTATTGTATGAATTTACATTTCATTTAATTCCATAACTTATACCTAGTTCATTCATTCATTTTACTTTCATTTCCTTTACATTTATGTGACACTGAGTATAATATTGTAAACTATCTATGATACTAAACCTTGGACGAATTACGTCCAAGTAAATTTTTTTAGTACAATGTTACACATTTAGTTTCTTTCCTTTTTTTCTAATAAATATATTTATACATGCTGTTTTTAACATCAGTACATTTTTTTTTTCTTTCAATATTATTATTATTATTATATATATATAATATTCATTATTATTATTATTCCTATACTTATTTAAATTAATCTTGAAATTTAAAATAGTCATATCGACCCCAGATAGATTACTATCTCTCGTTACATAAATTATATGTGTTCCGTACCTCAAAAGAAAAAACGGAACCCATACAGGATTACTTTGTAGTCCGACTGTCCGTCCGTCTCCATTTATTCCGGGAACGCGTAGGGGTATCGAGTTGAAATTAAAAAACTATATAATCAGGTCAACAGTTGTTGGAGCTGTATAAATATCAAACTTGGAAATTAACATCAAAAATAGAAAGGACCGATTATGTGCAATAATAAATTGGCTTAAAAACTATGACTATCGTACTACCGAAGATCTCCTATCTTCTACTGCTTATTGAATACATGAAGCACTTTATGCACGTTAGCGCACTCACACACACACACACACACACACACACACACACACACACACACACACACACACACGCACGCACGTAGTGTACTTTATTAGTAACGTTATTCTTTTTCTTTTTATTTTAGAAGTAAAAAAAAACCTGGTTTTAGTTTGTAATTCATTTTACTAATCTGTATGCTGTTACAACAATTCCCAATGAGCTTTAGTCTTTAATAAAATAAAAAATAAAAATTGTTTATTATCAGACTTCAGTCCATATTTTGTTAGTAACAATATCCTTATAATCTAAGTTAGTAAAAGACATGTTTGTAATTTTTTTAATTTTATTAAAGAATTGCTCGACCACAATATTGCGAAGATGCGATCTAGGATGTAACGCGCTTGCCTAGAAGATACCTAATCACTCGTGCCTTGAAGACCCCCAAATTGTAAGTGTCAGACTGAGGTAAGGAGTTCCACTCTTTAGCGGTGCGGATGATGAATGTCGAGTCCAAACGCTTAGTGCGACACTTGGGTATATCAACCATATAATTGTGGCGCCTATTTGTACGTCTGGTTGTCCGATGAAAAAATGGGGATGGTGGAATGAGGCTGTGCAATTCCGCTGCACACTCCCCAAAATGTAACCTATAGAATACGGATAAACCAGCAACCTTCCGTCTATGTTCAAGGCCTCATTTCCTCTCATCCCAAACGCATGTAACGTCTTTGTAGCTCCGTACCGTTGTATGTAATTAAATTATGCAGTAGAAAAGTAGTCAACAGCTTGACGTTTCGCTATATTGCTATAGCTGTGGTCACATGCAAACCCAACGAGACCCAACCAGAGTATGCTCGTGAGAAACCGAAACGTCAAGCTGTGAGTACTTTTGTACTAATAACAAAAATGTCGCGTATTAGGCTAGTTATTTTAATTATAATAGAACGCGAAAGTTTAAAATCTAAAACTAAAGTCACTCCGAGATTTTTTTAAATATTTCTCCTTATCCAAACATCGACTTGCGAAACGATTAATTTTAATATCAAAACAACTCGTGTCTCCATCCAATTCTTGTTTCGGCAATTACGCAAGCACCAAATAAAGACGTCTTGAGAGCAATATCCAAGAGGAAGGACGGCGAATAAAAAATTATCATCACCTCATTCCTGCCGCCGAATAAAAAGCGAGTCGCGAGCAATTTTTTTTACAAGGCTTACACATAGCGGCAATAAAACCACGTCGCCGCGAAGAGCACCAGCGATATTTCATTTTGTGTCTCACTTTGGCTTAAAGTCGGTTATCCACTGTAAGCTATTAAACAATACCATCACTGACAGATAACGCACATCCCACACGGCTGAACCGATAAAAACTGAAATTTTGCATCCTTTAACGATGTAGGCGACCATTGAGAAAGGATTTTTTGATATTTTCACGGCTGCTAGTACAAAATAGGTAGACAAGGAGAAAGCTCTTGACGAATTTCTTGCCGATTCTTCTCCTAACATGGTCTTCTGCCGTAGGGTTTGTGAACCGATGGCGTAGCTTCTTTGGAATTCACAAGTGTTGTATTCGGTTTGGTTGGTGGTTGGACTTGTACAAAGTCCGCCTGGCTATATACCATCACCTATCTAAGTCTGACGCCGTAACTATAATGTTTTTAGCATTGTTGAGTTCCGGCAGTTAGAGATAAGATAACTAGCTTCTCCGTGGATGCCGGTTCCGGGAGAGGGAGAGGCACGCTTCTACCTTCAGCCTTATCATTACTTCATCAGGTTTAGATCTTCTACAATAGCTTACATCTTCAAGAAATGTAACTTTAATAGGTTAAAGATTTTGAAGATTACGTACTTTTTCGTGCGCTCGACGATCAATGATCAGTCACGGGATGGGTGACCAAAAATATATTATCTCGAGTTAAGCCGTTGGTCCCAACTGTTTTTGAAATTGAAAAAAATTAAAACCTACCTATCCCCATTGGACCCGAGTGGTGAAAAACGTCCATTCTCCTTATCCATTATTAAAGAAGGCCAATGTATTTCAATAATATCTATTGTTTTAGTGTGACATTTTATTCTTCTCGCGATACAAATAAATAAAAAAAAAACATTTATGGACGACGAAGGGGAGACCCTTAGCCTTCATCATACCTAATGTTAAGTATTATTATGGCTGAAGATGGAAGCGAGCCTCTCCCGGAATCATCAACCACTGAGGAACTGGCAATCTTATCTCTAACAGACGGAACACAACAATGCTGAAAACATTGTTGTTAAGACGTCAGGCTTATATGATTTGGTGGTAGTAGCCAGGTGGACTTACATCAACTCCTACCTCCAACCAAACCGAATACAATATGCACCCCCACTGGGAATCGAATCCGCGACCCCTGGGTCTGTTACCGATGGTTGTGACCACTAGACCACAGAGACGGTTAAATGTTCTAAATAAACAGATTTAGTTCGTTACAATTTTATTACTATGATCTGTAAATAGTCCAAGCTATTTATAGCGTGCACTGGTGCAACGCCCGCGTCCTTACTAGGGGGCGGCCCCACTGTCGGTGACACCCCGAATGAAAGTTTAAATGTCTCTGGAAAATAATGCGGATTACGTGCCTCCGTCACGCGTCTCTCTGCAGAAAGAGACAGATTAATAAATAAAAAGGTTTTATAATTCTTCACTGCGAAGAAACAACGACAATTGTATTTTTTGTCTCCTTTGACAGCACAATGGTGATGTGACGTCTGGGAGAGTTTGTTTTTGACATAAAGGATAAGTTAAATACTCAAATAATTTTTAAGGGCTACTTTCACCAACTGCCTCTGAATACATTATAAATATGATTATGCTCATTACTGGTTGTACAGTCGGGGAAGTTGATCAGTAGAGTTTTGAGAAACGATATTTCGGAAAGTATTACTTAAGGTTAAATTTATTTACAAAATGAAACACCTATTAAAGATCTATTATATCTTTTTTTATGAATTACGGGGAGCCTTCATCATACCTGATGTTGTTGATAAGGCTGAAGATGGACGCGAGCCTCACTAAGGAACTGGCAATCTTATCTTTAACTGCCAGTACACAACAATACGTGCCGTGTGGTGACGGCCTAAGAATACAAGTGTCACCACTCCCTTACATGCCTGGGATGTCGTAAGAGTCGACAGGCTCGACGCAATGAAAACCTGTGCGAGAGAAGGAAAACTTTAAACAAATCCTCTACCAACCCGTCTGGCCAGCGTGGTAGCAGTAGGCCAGTAGCCTTCTATGAACGCCACAATATGCGTGAGCTAGGAGAAGCCTATGTCCAGCAGTGGACATCCACAGGCTGATGATGGATGACACATCAATGCTGAAAACATTGTTATTATGGCGTCAGGCTTAGATAAGATTATGGTAGCTAGCCAGGCGGACTGACAACAAGTCCTACCACCAACCAAACCATTCGGTTGTGTTGAATTCACAAGTGTTGTGTATTCACAACACTTGTGAATTCCAAAGAAGCAACGCCATCGGTTCACAAACCCTACGGCGGAAGACCATGTAAGGAGAAGAATAAGCAAGAAATTAGTCAAGGCTTTCTCCCTGTCTATTTTGTACTAGGGGCCGTGAAAATATAAATATCATAAGGCTATTACTTTTTGAGATAACTTTCTTCAAAAAAACTCTACTGATCAACCGAAAGTTCCCCGATTGAACGTAGTACCTAATAATAGCGTATCGTCCTTTTTAATATGTTTAACGCTAAATTAGTATTTTGGCAGTTGGTGAAAATCGCACTTTGTAAGTTTTAGATACCTACATTTCCTTACGCTACATTTTTGACATACTATTGAAGGTGCAGCTTGAGGGTAAAAATTTATTGACATCACTTATCATAACCACCACAACGACGACGCCACATTGGTCGGGCCGAAGATGTTGTCTTGAAACAATATTACAATATTTTCGAAGAATACCATCCGTCTAGGATAGGCTTTTACTAGGGGGACTACCGCCATCCCTTTGGGCAGTATTGTTTCAATCTTACCATGATATTTCTTACTATGAACCTTTTCAATCATCGCCTCAAAAGTGTGAAGTGTTTATGATAAATTTTAAATAGAAAAATATTGGAAAAATAAACTCTTTCCAATATTTTTCTATTTAAAATTTATCATAAGTATAAGTTAACTTATCATAAGTAATTTATCAATAGCATTGAAAAACGCACAAACACAAAAATCGTTAAAAAAGTGTGAAGTGTGTCAAGTAACGTGTGTCGCAAAGTATCGCCTGATTCTATCAAATATATTTTACGTTTTTGTTTTTTTTATTTTGTTCCCAGTCCAGCATGTAAGAACTAAGTTATGTTTACAGTTGTAAGTTATTGTACTAATGTATTACTCGGAATGACTGCGTTTGAATTCCAGGTAAAAGCTTAATTTCTAATTTGTTATTAGTTCCTATTTGAGAAGCCCCACCTTAAACTAATTAATTGGAACCAATCACTCAATAATTGTTTGCATAAGCTATCAATTGCAATTACGTTTTTCAATAATTATTGAATATGAGCTAGCGTGGTACTTTTTTCACTTCGTTTTGTCTTTATACTACTATCAAGATTAAAATGTTTAATCCAAATTCTAACTAATATTATAAATCAGAAAGTGTGTTTGTTTGTGAAAGGTGTTACGCGCTAACTAGTTAGCCAATCGATTGGATTTTTGGCATATATTTAGTTGAAAGGGCGGAGAGTAACATTAGCATACATTTATCCTGATATTCCCACGGGAACGGAAACCACGCGGGTGAAACCGCAGGCAGAAGCTAGTAACGTATAAATAAATTAGTAGTAATAATAAAAATCAATTGAAATAAAACAACTTTTACGGATATCAAACGCGCTATATTTCACGAACTAAGTTGTAATTGTCCATATTTTTTGGTTTTTTGATTTTCCCGACGTTTCGGCACTGAAAAGACTGAAAAAACCTAAAAATAGTTCGTTAAATATAGCGCGTTTGATATCCGTATAAGTTGATTTATTTCAATGAAGAATGCGCGTCAAAACTTAAGATGTACGTATAAAAATCTATTGTTTGTTATAGATAAATATGTCCTATTATACTCAACGGGGAATGTCATTTTTGTTATTTTTTTTATAAAATAATATATCTATTGTAATAATATAAGCTTTCTCACCTGATGGTAAGCGATGATGCGATCTCAGGCAAAGAGTTACGGTACAGATGATAAAAGTTACACTTTCATTGGTTTTGAGGATATAATTATTTATCTGTCATCTGAAATTGTATTATTCAAAAGATATGAAACATCATTAATAAAACCAATCTTCCATAGCCTATTTTTATTGAAGTCTATCAAATATATTCGAACACATGTCATATAAAAAACATTGTCTGATGGCCAGTTCAACACTCCCCCTACATCAGATCAGTCCTACTCACCAATCCTAGTGAGGTACGCGCTCTAAGAAAGCTCTCCTTAGGTAGGGCTTTCGTAAAGGTGTCCGCTACTTGTTCTTTCGAGGGTACGTAGAGGACGCTGACCTTGTTCTCTTGATGCAATTCTTGCACATATTTATACCGCGTGTCTATATGCTTTGTCTTAAAGTGAAACACTGGGTTCTTGACCAGCTTGATAGCGCTTTGGTTATCTACATATAGCTTCGGTATAACTTCGAAACCTCGAACTTCCTTATAGAGACGATTGAGCCATACCACCGTCTGGGCTGCAAGGCTGGCCGCCACAAATTCAGCCTCTGTGGTCGAAAGACTTACTCATCTCTGGGTTTTGGAAGACCACGACACCGCTCCCCCTGTGGCCAGACATACGTAACCAGAAGTTGACCTTCTTGTGTCTTTATCTCCGGCGTAGTCAGCATCACTATAGGCCACGAAAGAATTTTCTTTCGCTGACGAAGACGTACAAAATACCAAGGCATTGAGTTCCCTTTAGATATCTCAAAACTCGTTTAGCGATCTCATAATGGCGTTTGTCGGGCTTCTCGACATTTTTCGATAAAATGTTTATCGCAAAGCAAAGGTCCGGACGACTCACGATAGATAAATATAGTAATTTTCCCACGAGTTCTCTGTAATGGAAATTATTGACACTGGTGTCATTGTCGAAATTACAATCATCTGTCATTTGACTTTTGTCTATCGGAATAAGCACGGAGTTTGCATCACACATGTCGTAACACTTCAAAATAGTTTTTATGTAGACTTAGAACTTTGAAGCAATTGTCGATCTCGCAGATTATAACGTTTCTGCGGTTGTATATCATATTCAGAAGGAGTTTCAACATCAGTGGTATCATCAAATGATTCAGCTTCATCTTGAATATCCTTACTAGATGAATCGTTTCCTTTTTCAACAGCTTCAGATGTTTCATGATCTTCATGCCGCCCAGATAAAAATGGGAGCTTACAGAAGTCAGAAGAAACTGTCTCTAATCTGAACAGTACATCTCTTGAGCTGATCACGTCATTCTTTTCAGGTATCCAGACACGATAGCCATCTTTATCTCCGCAATACCCAACTAAATATCCTTTTATAGCCTTCTTATCAAGCTTCTTACGTTTCTGGCTTGGAATATGTACGAAACATTCTGTGCCAAAAATACGTAAATGGTCAATGCATGGTGGCTTATTATACCAAAGCTCGTAGGGTGTCTTTCCTTCAACCTGTGTTGGTCCAGTTCTGTTAAGTACATGACTCGCAGTATTAATAGCTTCGGCCCACAGCTTCTTCGGAAGGTCTTTATTGTATAGCATGCTCCGCGCTGCTTCAACAAGAATCCTGTTTTCGCGATCTGCTGCACCGTTTTGTTCTGGAGTGTACGGCATACTAATACGATGGTGTAAGCCAACTGCTTCTGTGACTTGATGTACTTCCGCATTGTTGAACTCTTTTCCGCCATCTGTGAGTAGCTCTTTAACGGTATGACCAGCTGTTTTGATTTCAGCAAGAAATTTCGGTAGAACACTGGCTACTTCGGATTTATGCTTTAAGAAGTATAAAATTCAAAATTCAATATCATTTATTCAGTCTAGGCTGTTACAAGCACTTATGAACGTCAAAGAAGCTACGCCATCAGTTCACAAACCCTACGGCGGGAGACCTTGTAACGAGAAGAACCGGCAAGAAACTCGTCAAGGGCTATTTTTTTCTCCCTGTTTTATTTCATACAGAGTCGTCAAATTGAAAAGTGAGCTTAACATATCAGTAAGGTCAATTTCCATCACAAAAGAAAATACTAATTATAATATTACATTTTATGGTTATCCTAACCGTAAACAATTTTCAACTCGTAAGGAAGGACTTACATTTAACATTTCTCGCATTACAAGGTTACTGTACTGCAAGTTGTGACGTACATCATACAGGTCGATAGTTATTTATTTTAGATGAAAATATTTAATCTCTAAGCACAACGTTAAGACAAGCAGACTGAAGCAGACCCATTTCCGCTGGCGGCACCCGTTCACGAGCATGACGCATGAACCAGCCATCGCTTCGCTCAACCATATTTTAGGGAACGTAACGACCCGCCTCACACGACACCGCCGAAGAAACGTTTGAGTGAGCATGACGTACTTCAGGTACTTATGTTAAAGTGTATAAATATAAAAAATACAATGGCAAAAACAAAAAAAGAAATATAAAAGTGCATTAATATAAGACGCAACTTACAATGTTACTGGAAGACGCATCAGCTGGGTCATAATCATAAAGCGTATTTAAAGTAAATTAAAAATAATAATAATAATGGCTTTCATATACTTGATTACAAAATTGTAGAACATTACTTATTTTTATTTATTCTGATCAAGCAGTGCCACGTTCTCAATTCAAAACATCATAAATAACATAGAATTTATAAAATTCAAACAAAAATATAAATATCTCAACACATTTCAACACAATCAGACAAGAGCAGACCCATCCCACTGGCAGCACCCGTTCACGAGCATGACGCATGAACCAGCCATCGCTTCGCTCAACCATATTTTAGGGAACGTAGCGACCCGCCTCACACGACACCACCGTAGAAATGTTTAAAGAGAGCATGACATACTCAAGCTACCTGCGTTAAAAGTTTAATCTAATAATAATTATACTAAACACATTAATGACACGGCTACAACTTCGAAAAAATAAAACAAAACATTTATGACCAAGCTGTTTTGTCATTCAAATAATCCTTTATAGTATAATATCCTTTCTTTAGTAGACAATCTTTTACATGAATCTTAAATTTTTCAAAAGGCAAATCCAAAATACATTGTGGAATTTTATTGAAAAAATTTACACCTAGACCCAAGAAAGATCCGTGAACCTTTTTTAGCCTGTATCGAGGTATTACAAGTTTATTTTTATTTCTCGTATTAACATTGTGCACATCACTATGTTTGGTATATTCTGATAGATTGCGACGAACAAAAATTATACAGTTCAAAATAAATTGACATGCAGCTGTTAATATACCTATATCTTTGAACTTATCCCTAAGAGATGTTTTAGACCCTAGCTGATAAATGGCTCTTATTGCGCGTTTTTGTAAAATGAATATAGTGTTTATATCAGCTGCTGTCCCCCACAAAAGAATACCATAAGACATGATGCTATGGAAATAACTAAAATATACAATCCTAGCAGTTTCAACATCTGTTAACTGTCTAATTTTTCTAATAGCATATGCAGCCGAGCCAAGTCTACCAGCTAATGCCGCGATATGTGGGGCCCATTGGAGTTTAGTGTCTAGAGTTACACCCAAGAAAACAGTTGAATCGACTAAATCTAATTTTTCTTTTTTAATTTCAACATCTATTGGCAGGACTTTTACATTAGGCAAAGAAAATTGTATACATTTGGTTTTCCTTGCATTAAGTTGTAAGTTATTTGCATCAAACCAAGTAAGAATTTGAGAGAGTGCCATGTTTACATCGTCAAAATGAGTTTGATTTCTGTCAATGTTAAAAATAAGGGAAGTATCATCCGCAAACAAGACAATCTCACAAAACTTCTCTGCGAAGAATGGTAAATCATTTATGTAAATTAAAAATAGGAACGGACCTAAGATAGAGCCTTGAGGCACGCCCATCTTTACAAGACAGCCGGACGATTTTACGCCATTAATATCAACGGTTTGTGTCCTCGAACTGAGATACGACAGTAACAACTTCTCAGCATTGTCCTTTACACCGTAGTGGTTAAGCTTCAACAACAGCGTCTGATGATCTACGCAATCGAAAGCTTTGGATAAGTCGCAAAAAATGCCTAGAGCATTCTGCGACCCCTCCCAGGCCTTAAAGACGTGCTTTAATAGCGCGACCCCAGCATCAGTTGTAGACCGACCCTTTGTAAAACCAAATTGTTTATTATGCAAGAGATGATTCATATTAAAGTGCGTTAATAACTGTTCGAGTATTATTTTTTCAAATATTTTACTTAAGACGGGTAATATTGAAATTGGTCTATAATTACTAGGGTCTTCTTTATCTCCAGATTTAAATAATGGTATTACTTTACTTAATTTCATAAGATCAGGAAAAATTCCTTGATCAATACACAGATTAAAAATGTCAGCAAGATAAGGAGCAATAGTATAAACAATTTCTTTGACTATATTTACAGATATGCCCCACAAGTCTGTAGAATTTTTCATTTTTAGTGATTTAAAAGCTTTTACAATGTCTATAGCATCGATTTTTTTAAAAGTAAACAATGACCCGCATTCCGTTACGTTCCCTTTAAGCATAGAGAGTGACGCTGCTGGTGAAGAATCCAAATTCGAAGTAGTTTCTAAAGGAATATTCACAAAAAAATTGTCAAAAATGTTAGCGATTTCTTTGTCCGACTTTACTATTGTATTATTGACTTTAAGCGCCATACTACGGTCACGTGGTTTATATTTACCAGTTTCACGATTAATGACTTCCCAGGTCGTTTTAATTTTGTTTTGGGCTTGTTTTATTTTTGCTTTTATGAATTTAGACCTTGCAACAGAACATATATTTTTGAACGTCTTAGAATATTGTTTCACATATTCTAGGAACTCTGGGCTATGGTTAGTTTCTCTTAATTTATAAAGTTCATACAGTCTATTTCTACTTTTGTAAATATCTGTCGTAGCCCAGTCACAGAACTTTAACTTTTGAGTACATTTAATAGTCTTAGGTTTAAAGCAATTTTGAAACTCATTAGCAATCAGTTTAAAGAGGTCTCCGTATAGAACATTGGGATTATCGTGGGTATAAGGCATTAATGGTATATTACATTCCACACCGTTTTTAAAATTGTCTAATCGTTTCTTAGTTATAGGCCTGCATTCTATAATTTTTGTATCGTCAACAACATTTAACTCGTATGCTACTTTCAATCCATAATGGTCAGATGAAATATTACTAAAAATCACTTTGCTTACCGGATCACATTCTGAAAAAACATTATCCAAGCAAGTAGCAGAGTGGCTTGTCACTCTATGTCTATACTCTTCTAAACTTAGTAAAGTCATCTTTGAATACAACGAAGTATCTTCTTCCGCCAAGTGACAACTCTGACATAGGGCCACAAACATCTGCGTTGATTTGATCACCAGGTTTTGTGCCGCGATGTTGCCTAGTACCGAATGACAATCTGGTCATTTTTCCGTATACACAGCCATCGCAATCAGATTGATCGGGTGAATACTTGATACCGTTGCGTGTAAGGATTTCCTTTACATGTCTTTTGTTTTGGTGACAAAATCTTTCATGCCAAATCTGTAGGCTTGTTCCTTCTTTGACAACACAAGCATTCTCAGTTCTCACTCTCATCAAAAGTTTATATAGATTACCATCTCTGATGCTGACAGCTTTAACTTGGCCGCTTTTATCTTTGAAGACACGCTTATCCTTGTAAGCTATCTCTATATAACCATGGTCTAGGGCTGAACCAGCTGAGAACAGATTTTGTCCTGCTTGAGGTACATACCAAACATTCTTCAGATGAGCACGCTGCCATTTGCCTTGTACGGACATTTCAACATCAATAACTCCTTGGCCGTATGCATACATAGCCCGATCATCTCCCAATCGCAAAGCTCTGGGGTTTTCGAAAGGTGTGTAGCTTCTAAACCAATTGGCGCTTGACGTAACGTGGTGAGAAGATCCAGAATCGACTATCCAGTTTGAATTGGAATCATCAAGACGTGATAGGAATGCATCACCATCATCCTGAGGTATGGTTGCGTTACTCTTGTTCCGTTTCTTCAGTTTCTTAAGTACGAAACATTGTTTGCTATTATGTCCAATCTTGTTGCAATGTGAACATTTGACTTTCTTTTTGTTTGACAAAAGAACGTTGTCGGACGGTAATGAGGATGTAGAAGGATTGGTACCAAGGTCTTGAAGACGCTGTTCGTGAAGACGCAAACGCTCCATAAGAGTAGAAATACTTCTATTCTCCTTAGGCACAGACTCCCAAGCATTCTTGAACTCAAGATATGTTGAAGGTAAAGTATTCAGTATCCTGTTCATTAACAATGATTGAGGAAGTGTTCCTTCATCCTTTAATTCGTCGTTCAGTTGTTGCCATAATGCCTGCAGCTTAGAGACGTGCGTGGCAATGTCGTCTGCTTCATCTTTTGTATAAGTGAACAACTGGCAATACAACAAGTCTAGTCTTCTGTCATTCTTCTGCTCGTATACTGAGTGAAGTATATCCCACATTTCCTTACCGGATTTAGCAGTGAGTATATGACGTTTAGGTTCGATGGAGACGCTACAGCCGATGATACATTGGAGTAATGCGTCGCGTTCTTCATATTGGGTAAGTTTCCGTTGATAACTCGCGATTTCGTCAGCCGGTGCGTCTTTTCTTGGCAATACAGGAACAGTTTCGACGCCTTTCACAATATCTTGCATCTTGTGCATGGTAAGTTGAAGGTTTAAATCGAATTTCCATACCAGCAATTGTCAAGACCGCGTAGCTTTTCAATATTGAAGCGATCCAATTTTTGGACACTCATATTTGCGAAACACGAAGTAAAAGGTAAAACAAATCCCAAAAATAGAAGTAAAGCACTGTTTAAAAAACAATTATTTGTAAATAATGCCCATAACCTAATAAAACCAATCTTCCATAGCCTATTTTTATTGAAGTCTATCAAATATATTCAAACACATGTCATATAAAAAACATTGTCTGATGGCCAGTTCAACAATCATTTAAATTCCTATTTTTTTTTCACTGTTTATTTTGCCCAACCGTGGGAATCCCGGCAGTCAGTCGTGGGGCTTTCAAGCTATCTAATATAACGGGAATATTGGGATGAGGCAAAAATGTCCGTAGTCACGCCCCTTATTACTCCTCGAGGTTTAATAATTCAATTTAATCGCATCATAACCGTTCATATATTGGTATTATTATATTGGAAGCCTGGAGGTGTGTTTTTCTATAAATATATATTTTATAATGTTCGTCTTCTACCGATTGAAATGTCCAATGTTTATTTCACATTTAAGTTTTTTTGTTTTGCATTTAGTTACAATGTTGTTATAAAGGTAAATTAGCCGTGTGTTACGGCCTAAGAATACAAGTGTCACCACTAACTTACATGCTTGGGATGTCGTAAGAGTCGACTAAGAGGCTCGACGCATTGAACACCTGTGCGAGAGAAGGAAAACTTTAAACAAACCCTCTACCAACCCGTCTGGCCAGCGTGGTAGCAGTAGGCTAACAGCCTCCTATGAACGCCACAATTGGCGTGAGCTAGGAGAGGCCTATGTCCAGCAGTGGACGTCCACAGGCTGATGATGGTTGATATAAATGATTTTTATTCTAGTAATTTAAGATTAAGTGTAGAATGAGTCACGGGATTCAACTCTGACCACGGGGTCAGAGTAATAAATAAGTCAATCAAATTTTCTTTCATTCTTTCAAAACGGAGAGGTTCCGAAAAACTGGATAACCAAAACAACGTGAAATCAAACTAAATTGTATTTGTATTTTATTATCTGGGGCACCTAAGGGGTCTTAAAATTAACAGAATTTTGTAATGTTTTGATTGAAATTTAAAATACACAAATCTAAATTGAAAAGATACATTATTCATATTATCTGTAAAATCATTAACGTTTCAAAAGCATTTTAAAGTTTAATTACATACATAGATTGATCAATTTCAAATACTATTATAGTTCGTATCGGACTTATTTAAAATTAGTTTATTAAGTCATAAACTACTTATAATACTAAGCTATAAAATGATAGAGCAGAAATGAAAGACTAGATAATAATAATGACTGTAAAAATATTTAACACAGCTGAAATATAAGTTTTGTCACGATACAGATAATCCAATTTTCGTTTTTAAAATCAAAATTATATGATCTTTTGGTTGAGCGTGGTTTTCACGTATTTTGAAAATGAAGTAAGTTTGAATAAGGTGCCTTCTTTCAAGTTTATTAATTTCGTCAATAGCCAAAAATAACAATAACATTGTATGGAAAGATGCTTGCTTGCATGTTTATTATTTTATATTATTTTTCCTATTTTCGTGTTTTCTATTCACAAGTCTTGTAAAAAATACTATTTATTTTCAAAATAATATACTTTAACTAGCTTCCGTCCGCGATTTGGTTCGCGTAGGAATTCGAGAAAATCCTATGGGAACCTTTCATCAGCTAGGCGATTGCATAAAATCAATCGTATCCATTTGACAGTTGATTTTGTATCATATTGTATGTCATTCCATACAAAGTGCAGCCGATTTGGGGGTGGAGTTTTCGGAAACGCCCACACAGGTCAATGTTTATTTTTAATCGTCAACCTAAATACAAAACCTAACTTCAAATTGACGTACTTTCATACAAAATTTCATCCCCTATTTTACCCCTTTAGGGGTTGAATTAAAAAAATATATTTCTTAGGGCACCCCTAGACTTCCGGGACCTATTTGCCAAATTAGTCTCTGGACCCAACGGTTTGGGCTGTGCGTTGATATATCAGTCAATCAGTCAGTCATATTGAATTTTATATTTTGCAAATAAATAATTTTGATTGATTGATTGATTTATATATACAGATAGATGACTATTTGTGGCAAATGGTAAAACAACACACTAAAGGAGATTCTTTTTGGGCCGTTTTCTAAAAGTTAAACGCCAGCAAAAAAAATTGCTACGTATGGTTAGAATGGTCATTTGGAGCAATAGTTGATATGGCACAAAAGTTGTTGGATTACTAGTAATCCTTGTACTTATTTTAAATTTTAATTAAAAAATTCAAAAAAAAAAACAACTCGGTCACAAGTGAATTCCAGGGGGGGCACACTTAGAACAACGCAAACAGTCAAAGAAAGTAGCGCCATCTCTTAATCTTAACCAGAACTTTTACAACAAAATGTCTTCCAGCTTGCCAGTAGATGTCTCTGCTGTCGGAATTAAAATTGAAACTTGTTTTGTGTGTATCTGTGTGAAGTGAATGTCATGGCTGCCGCTGCCGGGTGCTCTTGCGCATTTTGCTAAATATTACTACTGCTTTTGAGTGTTTGTGTTTTCTGTAATCTAACGTCGAGTTGAGTTTGTTTCTCCGTTCGGTTATTTAGACCGCTGACTCGTAAGAAGTCATCTTTCTCCTCAAAGTTGTGTCGAGCCCACTGATTCCACAACCCTGAAGAAGATGTTAATATTGACTCCTGTTGTTGCACTATAGACGCTCTCTTTGCGAAATAGACGCTTGGTGTACTATTATTGTGTTTGTGCTTGTTACAAAATCGTAACAATCCGTTCCTGTGTATTTTTTGATGTCCTGGTAAGTTATTAGTTATTTAAAGTTAGTAGAAAATAACCTATGCCAACCGTAATTCATAATCAGATCAGTGTGTGTGATGTTGCCTTATTTGATACTTATTTATTTTAATGATTTTCAGGCGCTACTTTGCATGTGTTTCCAAGCCCTGTGAAGTGGATACTTCAAAGCATGGGCTTCAATAATATGATGCAAAACTGGTAACACTGACTTCAACTTGAAGTCTACAAGAACAACAGGATATATATGCGATATTAATTTCATACCAGAACATAAGAATCTTAATAACTCTTTGAGCAATACCCTTACTACATTTATATTTTACTTACTTGCAATTTATATTCTATGAATGTAACCCAATCCATTGTTCGGACACTTCAAAGTTTAATGTAATGTAATATTTTCGTATAAGTAACTGAATTTAATATAAAATGTTAAATTTGCATGCTTAAATAGGCGAAACATGATGTACAAATATTGTAACCTACCATCTTAATTACCATGATTGTGGCAAATAAATAAATGATTATGATGATTATGATTTTATGGGTCAAGGTATACACATTTTTAATAAAATTCCAAGTGATATCTTGGATTTTCCTATTGAAAACTTTAAGAATCACATAAAAAATAAATTGCCTTCTCAAAAAGGGCTACTATACTGTTAATGATTGTTTTAAAAACAAGACGCCTTGGTCATCAGATTAAATGCATTGTGTGGTATGTTTTTGTGAAATAATACTTGTTAGAATGATTGTAAATTATTTATGGCTATGATTACCGAATTCTTTGTTTTTTTAATTTTCTGCATAATAATTGTGATGGAAAATAACCTTATACTAGTGGTATTTTTTCAATTTGACGACTCTGTATGTATAAAATAAGAATAAGACAGGGAGAAAAAAACAGCCCTTAACGAGTTTCTTGCCGGTTCTTCTCGTTTCAAGGTCTCCCGATGTAGGGTTTGTGAACCGATCGCGTAGTTTCTTTGACTTTTACAAGTGCTTGTAACACCTAGACTGAATAATTGATATTGAGTGTGAGTTTATCAGACAGTCATATTATAGGGAAAAATAAAACAGATTTTTGTAGATACAACGTATTTAGTTAGTACAAGGTATTTAATTGTACCGTTTATATATTACAGTGCGTATTATTCCCAGACATGATCTATTTTGTTAAGCATGCTCGTTTTTCTATATTATGACTAATATTACATGGATTAATCAATTAATATTAGTCATAATATGAAAAAACACGCTTGCTTAACAAAATAGTTCATAACTGGGAATAATACGCACTGTTATATGTATACGATACAAAGTAGGCACCTACCTATAGCTACGTACGTACGTACAAACGATTAGTTCCCGCACTGTCTTCCAGAGGCGCCTGTCAATTCGTGTTTCAAAAAACTGCCGCGAGTGGGCGCTCTTTTCCCTTATAATTACTTTACTCTTTGGTGAATTCTCAGATGGGACTCGAACCCACGTCCTTTGGAAATCCGGTCTTATTCTCGGTAGCTCAGTGGTTAGACTTAGTCTCGGTGTTTAGTGGTTAGAGCATTGGACCGGATTTCCAAAGGTCGTGGGCTCGAGTACCATCTGAGAATTCACTTGTGACCGTTTTTTTTTTTCAATATTTTTCCATTTAAAATTTATCATCAGTATAAAAATCACATTAAAAAAAGCAAAAATACAAAAATGTGTTAGCTCAAGGTATACAAGGTGTACAAGTTCAAAAGATTAGCTTACATTCCTTTATTTCAAAAAATTAAGAATATTTATACATATTGCTAAAATTAATGATCCAAAGTCATTGCGAGACAAAACGAATTAGTAGCCCATTATTTTTATACCTACAGTAGAGATATGGGATTAGCAAAAAAATATTATAAAGCTTACATAATTTTTATATTTGTTGCCGGGAAATTGTTAGATGTGTTATTCGATCATATAATTGCCTCACTGCGTTATAAAAATACTTCAGATCAAGTTTCTTTACACTAAAAAAAAACATAAATGTATGAAAACTACGAATCTTTGAACTTGTATACCTTGAGTTAGAGTAATCTTACAACTTTTGTGCCCTATCAACTATTTCTCCAAATGACCAGTTCTATCCATTCGGACCATTTATTTTTGTTGTCCGGCACTTTCAGAAACCGGCCTAAAAATGTATGGAGCCTGAATGACCTCCTTTACACTTTTATAAGGTATTTATTAAGTTTTGAAATATTTTTCAGATCGCACTTTTTTAAAATCTTCATTTTATAACCAAATAAAAATCCCATTTTTGAATAATAAATATACATAATTATATTCTTGACAATAAACCAATCACTTCAAACGTTCCTCCAGTCACCCTAAATAACTTTAAGCTTTTCCTAAAAAGCTTCCAATAAATTTTATAAAGGAACCAGATTTTTATCAGTTCTTTCGTGAACAGCTCCGTTGCGGCGAGCCTCGGCGCCGGGGGCAGTGCGCTGCCTCTTAGAAATCGCTCTCAAATTCAATTTTTCCCACAAATTTCAAGGAGCCTTTTTAAGAACCTTTACATTCTTACATTCAATTTGTATGGAGTAATTCTTTGATGTTAGTTCTCATGTCTGATTCTTAGAATGGAGTAAGGTTTAGGTGGTAATTCGCATTGATAATGTATTCGTTGTTTAAGTCAACCCGTGACCACAGCCCTAGAAAAGATGTCAAAACGACGGAATATCTAAAACCAAAAAATAACAGGCGTTATAAAACCAAATGTGCTAATTTTAAGCACGTTTTGTACATAAAAAAAAAAAATATCACAATTCATGTGTTTCGGCAGTAACAGATAAAATAGCGAGTTCTTCAGTGGTTGACGATTCCTTCAGCCTTATCAAAAGGCTAAGCATTTCCCTGTTATTAATAAAAAAAATATTTTTATATTTTTTATTGTAGGTATTGTATGATAAATTGGTATAGTTATGATGTGTTTTTAATACACTTTTTAAATTAATCCAGACGAAATGAAGAAGACTTTCTAAGGCAATTAGTACTTTAAGTCAGTCTTTTAAATTGCAGAAAATTACTTTAAAGTAAAAACTAAGTTACTTAGCGCCATCTTTAAAGTGGAGAGACATTGGAGGACCTCATAAGTACTTCTGAGGACACAGATTAATAGTAGTTTCATGAGTTCGGGGCGAGGCAGGTCAGTGTAGTCTTAATCTGAACATTAACGGGTCAGATAGGTCGAATGGGGTGTTATCATCATGTACTTAGGAATTCAAGAGAAAAGGTTGAATGAGACAGATTTGGTTGAATGTGACAGATTTAGAAAAGACCGGCCAAGTGCGAGTCGGACTCGCGCACCGAGGGTTCCGTACAAACCTGTAGGTATATGTAATTTTCAAAAATATATTTATATTATATGATGTAACTAAAGATTTACGGTTTTCGCAATTTTTCCTCTATCTGTACTATAAGACGTTAGTTCGTAATAAATTTCAAGATTCTCAGTTCACGGGAAGTAGAAGTACCCTGTAGGTTTTGAACTCCGTGCGAGTTTCGAAAATTTGCGGAAATTTGCGGCATAAACGGCTGTATCTTTTGATTGGTTTGGCTTAGATATTTGATTTTCTCACAGCTCCAAGACACAGTAGACTTGAGTATTAAATATAAATTTCAGTTTGATACCTCCACGCGTTTCTGAAAAAAACGGGCTTGACAGACGGACGGACAACGAACTGATCCTATAAGGGTTCCGTTTTTTACCTTTATAGGTTTAACCGCCTCTGTGGTCTAGTGGTACAACCACCGGTATGAGACCTAGAAGTCTCGGGTTCGATTCCCAGCGGGGGTAGATATTGTATTCGGTTTGGTTGGTGGTAGGACTTGTTGTAGGTCAACCTGGCTAGCTACCACTATCTTATCTAAGTCTGACGCCATAACAACAATGTTTTCGGCCTTGTTGTGTTCCGGCAGTTAGATATAACATAGCCAGATCCTCAGTGATTGAGGATTTCGGAAGAGGCTTGTTTCCATCTTCAGCCTTATCAATACTTAACATCAGGTATGATGTAGGCTAAGAGTCTCCCCGTATAGTTTATAAAAAAAAGGTAAAAATCAATCACCGAAATGTAATAACTTCCGATCGATTGCACCAAATTGTATAATTCTTTTTTGTTTTATTTGTTATTGTCTGACTAAGGTATGTATAGAGATATGAGATTATTCCCACGGGAACGGGAACAACGTAGATGGAACAGTGGGCGGCCACTAGTATTTGCGAATGAAATCGGTCCAGTAATTTTGTATAGAAAAAACTGTTTTTTTATGAGCGACGGGGAACTCTTACACCCATATTCTAAGTCGTTCCTCCAAAACTTACTCGTCCTCGACTTAACGAAACCTCATTGAAAACCTCTTCAAAATACTCCTCGAAATCGATATTCTAAGTCTTAACTCCGTAAGGACCTGGAGGAGCCAATGAGTACGTAGCCACTCCGTGCTAGGCCTAGCGCACACAACCATTTTTACCCACGTCGAAGTTGAGTGGAGTGTAAAAAGTTTTGGAGGAACGACTTAGAATATGGGGGTTAGCCTTCATCATACCTGATGTTAAGTATTAATAAGGCTGAAGATGGAAGCGAGCCTCTCCCGGAATCCTCAATCATCATCAATGAAATCAGTTCAAGAGTATAGCGGAAAATGGTAACATTAGATAAATATACAAGTAAACAAACGAACAAACATAAAACCTCGAACAGCAAACGCATATCCGGCCTCCGTTACGTCATGGAAAGTTAAAGTAAACCTTCCTACTATTCATATTATAAACGTGAAAATATGTCAGTGTGTTTAGTTTGTTACTCTTTCACGCAGAAACTACTATACGGATTTCGATGAAATTTGGCTCAGAGATAGTAGGTAGCCTGGATTAACAGATAAGATATTTTTTATCCCGATATTCTTACGGGAACAGGAACCACGCGGGTGAAACCGCGGCTGGCCGCTAGTATAAACAAACGCCAGATTTTGGGCATAAACGTATTTATAGGTTTTTTGTCTTTTTAACATGATTTTTTCTATTATTTCGGTGGTAGATGAAATTTTATCCTGTATTTTATTCAGATCGCTTTAAATAAAATAATGTAAAAGCTAAATTCTACGTAGATAATAGTTAGTAATAGTAATAACAGTTGCCAAGTTAGTTGTAATTTGATGAACATCAATATTTATTTAAGTAATATTAAATTATAAATATAAAATTTAATTAAATTTCGCTTGAAAGATACTTTCGAAATTTCCAGACTTAGTTGTGAGAATGTTTTTCTATCTCATTTGTTTACGAAACATAAACTTGAAAACAAATTGGAAAACTTTGTATAAATTATAATAAAGTTATTGTGGTTCGGCCTCTGGACTCCCTCGAAATATTGACAGAACAACTTTTAAGAATCTTACGAGTTATTGATTAGAATATCTCTTTGCGTTTGCTAATTTGGTTCGGTGTTGTTGCTTTTGGCGTATCTTCTTCATCTTATACTAGCGGATCCTCGCGGTTTTACCCCGTGGTGCCCGTTCCCGTGAGAATATCGGAATAAAATATAGCCTATGTCACTCGGGAGAAATGTAGCTTTCTAATGGTCTATGAATTTTCTAAATCGGTCCAGTAGTTCCTGAGATTAGCGCGTTCATGCAAACAAACTCTTCAGCTTTATAATATTATATATAGTATAGATAATAAAGCTTCCGCCTGCGGATTCATTCGCGTGGTTCCTGCTCCCGTGATTAATTTAATCTCCGTCCTTTAAACTAACTCTAAACCAAAAATCAAGACGATTGGATGCTTAGTAAAGGTGTGAAATAAGGACATACAAACCTTTCGCATTTATTATATTAGTCAGGATTATTATTATATTTATTTCGAGTTAAAGACTGATAATGGTTGGTGTGCCGTGTGGTGACGGCCTAAGAATACACGTGTCACCACTCCCTTACATGCCTGGGATGTCGTAAGAGTCGACTAAGAGGCTCGACACATTGAACACCTGTGCGAGAGAAGGAAGACTTGAAACAAACCCTCTACCAACCCGTCTGGCCAGCGTCGTAGCAGTAGGCTAATAGCCTCCTATGAACGCCACAATAGGCGTGAGCTAGGAGAGGCTTATGTCCAGCAGTGGACGTCCACAGACTGATGATGGATGGATGGATGACTTTTTGAAGTCGGTTTTTTTGTGTAAGATAAGTTCAGTACTTTTACTATGTGCATCGTGAGGATTCTACTTGTTTAGGAACTATAATGATACTTGGTATTTATTAATTCCGATGACATTTATCAAACGTTCCACTCCACCAAATGGTGCTTTTCGGAAGCAAATGCACAAGTTAATTAAGAAACTACCGAAATCGATAAAGTGTGCCTATAATATTTGAAGAGTTCCCTTGATTTTTCCAGGATCCCATCATCAGATCCTGTATTGACGATAATGAGACCAATTTGAAAGTACTACCTTTCAAACAAAAAGATAATTATTTAAATCGGTTCAGAAATGACCGAGTACTGAGGTAACAAACATTAAAAAAAACATACATTCGAATTGAAAACCTACACTTTTTTTTTAAGTCGTCTAAAAAGAGAATGGAATACATTAGTTTTCTTTCTTATTTGATGATTTATTATTTTCTTGCAAATTTTTTCAAGTAAAATATATCCCAATTTTATTCTAATTAAGGTTTCGGCAGTTCATCGACAGATCCATAAATTAAAAGAGCAGGCCTACCGCCATCTTTTAGAAACCGTTATATCGTAAGAACGTTTTGTTTTCCTTTTGTTTCAATACTGTTTAAATTACTTTATTTGACACAAGACGTCGTAGTAGGTTTGATTGATAAAAATCTTGTTTGAGTGAATGATTGAGCGATGACGCCACAAAACTTCCGTCAAAAGACAAGCTTGTTTTAAGAGGTTCGCGGTACGATATGACATATAACAACATTGCGCCTATACAAACTGACATTAAACAATATTGCGTTAAGAGATGGCGGTAGGCCCCCAGATAAAGACAATAATTTGACTTCCAAAATAATAATGCCAAATAAAATTCTTATCGTTGTTAAGCCCGGAAGACGTCGCTTTATAAAAGGGCACAAATAAAAACATGACACAGGCCCGAAAAGAACAACATATCCCGATAGAAGCAAAACATAAAGACTTTATAACGAAACAATGGGGGCTACTTAAGCTTACAAGGTCCGAAAAGGGAGCCCGGAGGCAACCGACGAAGTAAAGATGAATCGTCGCTCCCCTATCCCGAACGCATGTTGGTAAATACCCGCCGCGTTAGCTCCAGGACTTAAAAAAGTTGTTAAAAAAATATACCGCAATAGTAGAAAGTAGCGCGTAAAAATTACGTAACAGTATTGAGAAAGTATTCGAAGCGTCACAACAAACAATTGACCTATAGGATTGTCCAGTATGAGCACTACTCACTACGTCATACATTTGTTGAGGACACTTTTTAGATACTTTCTCGAAAGTTTTTAATGCTAGACCTATTGATAACTTCCCTTTTTTATTCTCATTCGATTCAGGACACTCTCAGGAGCAATTAAGGTACAAACATTTTCTTTTTTCATCATTACTTGATTTGAGAAAAACGCAATTAACGCCTTTGTCATGTTTTATTTGCAATTCTCATTAAATATTATGCATTTTACGAAAAGACGTTTAAAGACCCTAAATTGTTCCATTATGTGCCCTTTATCAAAGTTCTTAAGTGATTGTGGATTCCGGGAGAGACTCCAACTTCTTCATTTTAAAATACTTATTCATAATTCAAATAAGCATACTACACGCATTATTACTTTTTAATTATGCATTTCACAATGCTATTTTTATGTGATAAATATTAAACAAGAAAATTTATTAGAAAAAAGCAACTAGTCGCATGTAGCCCTGACGGGATTCGAACCCGCATCCTTGGGAATCCGGCCTAATGCACCCCGTCAGGGCGACATGAGACTAGATGCTTTTTCTAGTATTTTTTTTGTTTAATATTTATCATATTACAAGAATTTTTTTATCGTCAGTTTTGCCCTGCCACCCATTTAAGACTCTTTTAGTCGTCTTATCAATACTTAACATCAGGTATGATGAAGGCTAAGAGTCTACCCGTCATTAAAAAAATATAATAAAGGCCCCCTTGTGCCTGGCTAGGTTAACGCATTTAACTCTAAAGTTAGTGTTCTCATAGTCGCAAGTGGGTCTAAGAGCAAAAAAGGAGGGTTATCACTAGTCGATTTCTAACGCAGCGGGTATCTACGATATTGTGAATAAATCCCGGAACGGTCCCCGTAAATATCAGGGCATAACCGACCTTATTGCCACAGCCATTCGATTCACTTCCCCCTTGTTTTCGCAGCAAAAGTGAAAAATGCCGTTGAATATTTTAATCTGGCCGTTTTTCCCGATATTTATAATGGATATTAAGTTTGATGTCGGCTTGATCATTGGTCGAGTCGATAATGTTTATCGCTAATTTAGCCATTGACGAGTCGCTCGATCTGTTTTTTTTATTACGTGTTTTTATTCAAACCTTAGTTTTATTTGTGGACTTAAATAAAAACATTGCTGTTTATAGGTTAGATCTTTACGTTAATTTTGTTGGGGATTAAAACTCTTTATTTGGATAACTAGTTGTTTAAACTGATTAAGATAAGCGATTGTTTTAAATGGTTTGGTTTGTGGTGTAACTGTACTCTTGTAGTATCTTCTTAACTAATATTAAAAAGGCGAAAGTGTGTTTGTTTGTCCCTTCTTGACGCCTTAACTAAGCATCAAATCGACTTGATTTTTGATTCCGTAATTCTCAGAGGAACTGGATCCAAGCGGATGAAACCTTGAGCGGAAGCTAGTGACAAATAAACACATTATAGGCATTACCACATTCATTGTTTGGTACGTTAATAACTTGATGTCTCTCCCATGCTGGACTGAAGTAAAAAAACATAGATTACGACAGCTGCCAGATAGACAGTGCAGATTGTCAAAGCCTATGGACAGGGTATTTTGTAATTTTTCGGGCAACATCAGCAGGCCTAGCACTAATAACTTTCGAGTAACTAAAGTAATAAAATGTATGAGATATTGAGCAGCGTTTCCGGACGTAAATGGAACTACATTATCCTATACTTCCTTTTTTTTGTATTTTTTACACACAAAACTATGTAACCCAATGCTATAGTTACGTTAGAAACCCACTGTTTTGACTGTTGTTTGGTCTCTGGTGTGTTGTGATGGATCCATGTTTCGTCCACGGTTACAAAACGGCGCAAAAAATTATCCATATTGCGATTAAACAACGCCAAACCTCAAAATGTTTTTTAATTTTTTTCTCAAATTACTGGGTAGTCTGATAAAGATAGCTGTTAAACACAAACTAACTGACGCAGCAAGTTCAAATTTTGTTAGGACTCAACTGACAGATGCCTGTTGACAGGAGTAGTACTGCTTTTTCAGTAAAGGGGTCAGAAATTCAAAAAGTCACGGACTTATTAACCCGCCCTCGTACATCATTCTTGTTACAATTATGATTAAGACTACATTTAACTTGACTTATAATAACACAGTATCCAAGTAGCTAATTTTGTGAATTCACTCAGAGAACAAATGAACAAAACCGTTTCTTTGTCGATAAGATTGACAGTGCGAAAGGCGCGCGACAGTGGGGACTCGCGTAGTAAGGCCTCTACCTCGAATCTAGCGGGCAGCGGGGCGGCGGCGGCGGCGCGACTATCGAAAACGGCGGTGCGCGGGTGGTGCGGGGCGAGCGTTTCCACAGTCGCGCCGCCGCCGCCGCCCCGCTGCCCGCTAGATTCGGGGCAAAGCCTAAGACAGTGGGAACAGTGAGTTAGTGGGGACTCGCGTAGTAAGTTGGTGCGAGCTCTATTTATTTATTTTTATTTATTTATATGGACAACCAACAAGATCATACACCTTAAATGCTAGGACCACTAGTAGATTAGGTCGACGCCTTCGAACTCTGTATTCTTTGTGAACACAAATACGCATCATCCCTAACACTTCCGAATTATTTATCTTGACATAACTTGCTCGATACTTACTCGATACTGGGGCTCATTGTCTAATTTTAAAATCTATCGCAATCCCTTTCAATTCGTCATTTAAAAGATATTTACATACTTCAGGCCCACATTATTTGACATTCGAAAGGGTTTGTGATCGGGACGCGTTTGGAAAGGTATTGAATGAACGAAATTGAACTATTTAAGCAAAGTGACAAACGAAAATATCTTTCAAATGTATGGAGAAGTGTCAAATGGAGTGTCATTTAAAACATCATTCGTTCCGAAAATGATCGCTACTATAAGTTAAACAATTCCATAAAACACTATCACAATCACATACCTTTGAATCGATAGTTATTCGTACTAATCCTACTGAGCCATCCAAGGTACGAGAGATTGGTACATTCTAACTTTTAAGCTGCTCTGTCAACCACGTGAGCCATAAATCCATGGCATGAAATGTATGTTGTTTTCTCCATTGTTTCTAAATGATTAAATCCCTAGTTTTTGTTCAAAAATATAATATCTCTATTCACATATCTCTTTTTGTTTGTATAATAACCTCGAGCGATATCTATTGTTCGCATTATTATCTGCGCCTGTTTTGTACGTACACTTCGTTTGTATTCTGGTGGAAGCTTATCTTCAATCGTTGTGGGGTACAAACAGTGTTTATTTAAAACAATATTACTTATAATTAAAGCCGTTTTTAAGGAAATTTTAACTGTAATTCAGCGCATATGTAAAGAAACTAATAAGTATACAGAAAATGAGTAGCCCGTGGCGCTGTAGATCGCGCGCTCGGTCTGCGATTGTTGATGTTCAGCAACTTTTGGAATGGTCGGTCACGGGATGGGTGACCAAAAATGTACTATCTCGTCCCGGCATTTTCAGTCGTTACAATCTACCAATCCGCATTAGGCGCCGCAGTGGTGGGTCATGACCCATTCTCCTTATCCATTCATAAGGAAGGCCGAATGGTTGATGACGACGATAAAGAAACTGTTTAAAATTGGTAACAACACTTGTATTGCTGAATAGGTGTGGAAATAGTTAAAAGAAGCCATGACGTAATTTATGTAAAAAAACGTTTTTGCGTGTAACACTCTTTTTAACCGACTTCGAAAATAGGATAAGGTTCTCAAGTCGACGGTATCTTTAATTTGATGACTTCGTCAGTTGTCCTGCGGATTTAATATTTTTTTTCTCTATAATATTTTAGTTTTGCATTTTACAATGCTATTTTGATGTGAAAATTGATAAATAAGAAAATTTACTAGAAAATAGCAACTTGTCTCATGTCGTTCTGACGGGACTCGAACCCGCATCCTTGGGAATCCGGCCCAACCAACGGACCCATTATGCTACAGAGACCTATGAGGTGTGGATTCCATTTTTGAAGTGAAAACTTCTTTAGTGGCGGTGTGCAGAGTTTAAAATTTTTAGGATGTGTAAAAAATGTTAAGGTCGCGTCAGGACACGTGACCCTGACCGAAAATTCGTAAGACCATTTACCGTTGACCTATTTCAAATTACATATAGTCTCACACTTGAAAGATATATAAAACAACTATTATAAAAAGATCTCTCATTACTACCAACTTTCATATTGATGCCAGGTCAGTTTTAATGGATTTACCTGCCAAATCAAGTTAGTCTCCGTTTTCATTAACTTTGTATGATGTTGTGGTCAAGATATAGTGGATTTTGATCGTTATTTTCGTTTAAGCGGTTTTCACTTCTGCTGGCACTCCCAGAGTGCAACCCGTTGTTTTTTTTTTTACAGAGATGTGGCTAGTAGGTTTTTTAGATAATTTTAATCAGCTATTTTATTTCTAGATTTATGTCTATTAATATGTTCATGTTAAGCTACTGAGAATTAATTGTTAGAGTATTGGGCCGGACTCCCATAGGTGGCGGGTCCCGTCTGAGTGATAAAAGTCGTTTTTTTAGTTTGTTTTCTAGTTCAATACAATCCATTCATAAGGAAGGCCAGTGCCTCAGCAGGAGGGATTTTAATTAAGATGACTGATGATGACGACGACTGCACCTAGTAGTCTTATTATCAATTAGCTTCCGCCCGCGGTTTCACTCACGTGGTTTCTCGTTCCCGTAGGAATATCGGGATAAAATGTAGCCTATGTTACTCTCCATTCTTTCAACTAACTCTATGCCAAAAATCAAGTTGATTGGTTGCTTAGTTAGGGCGTGAAGGAAGGACAAACAAACACACTTTCGCATTTATAATATTGGTTAGGATATGACTAGATGACTAGACATTGAAAGTTACAACAATGTTTTCAGCATTGTTGTGTTCCGGTAGTTAGAGATAAGATAGCCAGTTCCTCAGTGATGAGGATTCCGGGAGAGGCTCGCTTCCATCTTCAGCCTTATCAATACTTAACATCAGGTATTACAAAGGCTAGGAGTCTACCCGATGTTCATAAAAAAATATATATATAAAAAAACGACAAGTTTAATAAACTTATATAGTACCAGTTCAGGCCATAGTTATTTAATGTCTGTCAGTAGAGAGAACTTCACTAACTGCCATAATTGACACGCTTGTTTGTAAGATTAATGGTAATAGAGTGGTCGTAGTTATTCAGAAATTCCTTTGTTCCCGGGATAACACAATTTTGCTCAAGGCTTAGATATCAAAGCAGGAATTCACAATAAACGTTCCTGTGTTAAAACAGGTTCTATGTAAATAATAAATTGTTTTCTTTGCATTTTACCATTATTAAATTATTAGAAAAATACAATAACATAAGTACATCTTATGTTTTGGCGCGCACTGTTGATTGAAATAACACAACTTTTACGGAGTCATCCCGTGACCACGAGAGCTGTAAAGGTGCCGAAACGTCGGGAAAATCAAAAAACCCCTAAAGTACCTAAAAATACGGTCAATTATCCTCTTATATTAAATATAAATATAAAAATAAATATTTCCATACAATCACACCAATTATCTAGCCCACATTAAGTATCGTGAAGAACTTGTGTTATAGATACTAGATAACGGAAAACATACTTGTATACTTTTTTTTTGTAAATACATACATAATATACATATTAAACACCCAGACCAAGACAAATAGACATGTTCATGCACACAAATATTTGTCTTGTCCGGGGATCGAACCCGGGACCCCTGGCGCAGAAGGCGGCGTTAGTACCTCTGCGCCAAACAGGTCGTCAATTTTTCTAAATATTTCAAAATTGTAAATTTGTGCTTGGCAACAACATGTTCCATTGTAAATGTTGTTGTTTCTGTTAAAGCTGATAAGTTTCTTGCGGCCGTTCTTCTTATCAGTTAAAAAATGTCCTGAATGGCTGGTAGGGAAAAAAAAATCTGGACTATTCGAAAGTACTTATATATAAGTCTATTTGAATAAAAATCTTTGACTTTGACTTTGATTACAACTTAGTTCGTGGAAATATAGCGCGTTTGATATCCGTATAAGTTGTTTTATTTCAACAATAACATAAGTTTGAATTTTGATAAATAATCTTTTTTGACCCGTTCTGCGATTGTCCGCTTTGTTTGTCCAATATACGAACTACCACAGCTACAATCGATTTTATAGACACCTGGAGTCTGAAAAGGTATTACGTCCTTTGGCGATCGTACATACTTAGATATTTAGTGTAACCGTCTTAATGGAGAATTTTCTAAGCACTGTTCCAATTTATCCGTTACGCCTTTGATGAGGCAAAAATGCTGCCGGAAAACTCACTTCCGGACATTTTCCCTTTATCGTTTGCCTTTTGCATCGCATCGCATCCTTGCGACACCTTGTATCCGTTTCGTTTTAGTACCTCCTGATGATGTTCAGGGTCACACAAGCTATGAGCTCTGTTGGTCAACGACGTCATCACGGATTGAAGCTGCCGAGGATAATGATGAGATAAGGCATGTAGGTACCTGTCTGTGTGCGTGGGTTTTCGGTAAATAGAGTGAGAAAAAGTACCGTCGCCCCTGATCTGCACATCCAAGAAAACCAAGGCTCTGTTATTTTCCATCTCATATGTGAACTTTACTTTAGGGTGGATAGAATTTAAATGTGTTATATATTGTTCGACCTCCGTGGATAACACAGAAAATATCATCCACGTACCTCTTCCAGAGTTTCACAGTTTGGGGTCCAGTAGTAAATGCTGTCTTCAGTGGGCTACCCATTGCAACACCGTCGATCTGGAGGTAGAACTGGTCTCTGAATAGTAGGTAATTTCCATCTAAGCGATTTTCAATCGGAACAGTATATTCTTATTATCGAAATTTTTATTCTTAATAACCTCGAGGCAACCCTTAAGCGGGACATATGGAAAAAGTGACTCCATGTCGAAACTCACCATAATATATCTGCTATGTTATAGGCGGCTCCTGCTCACGATGTTGACGACTATATAAATCATTAATTTTGCGGTCATGTTTCGCTACACACAGCTCGTACGTCCGAGAAGCTTGTAAGTACGTTAATCGATCACACTTATCAAAATCTTCACAAGACAAAACCTTACTGCATTCTTGATGTATTGTATACAACTCACTCACTATCTTATCTACTTCACTATCACTGTTTGAAAACAAACGCCGATACTGTCAGCGTTGTGTGCCGCAATGACATCACTAACAATAATAAAAACTAGGGCGGTTACAACCCGATACTCGGGTTCGTCGATCGACGAAAAATTCCAAATTATGCGAAAATCTTTAATTGCAGTTTGTGGTCATCACGTTTAACATTTTGTATATTTTATAGTTTTCGGAACAAATAGACTCGAGTACCTTTAATTTGATACCTTACTCGGCCGCGTACTACGCGCCAAAGTCCCTATCGAGTCGTCACAAATTTTGCGAACCTGAATTAAGTATATAGATGAAAAAAGTGTCAATTTGAGGGTGGGAAGATTTTCAAGCCCACACGACGCCGCGCACCACCAGTCTGCTTGTGACCACGGCTGTAGCAACACAGCTGAAACGTCAAGCTGTAAGTACTTACGTTCTTCATTATAAATGTCGCGTTTGAGTCCCGTTATAATGGAACGCGAAAGTTTAAAATCGCATTAAGTCCTTCTTTAGGCGACTCGTTCATCCCAAACGGCGCTATGGTTCTGGGGGCCTACCACCATCTCTTAGCGCAGTATTGTTTCAATCTTACCATGCCATTTCGTACAACGAATCTCAGTAAGTTTGTTTTTTGACGGAAGTTTTGTGACGATTTCGCTCATCTTTTACTTCTTCTTTTTATTTAGTGGCGGTTCCCTTTTGGATTTCGCCAATGTCAAGTGAATATATTAAATAGTAATTTATAAATGGTACGGTGGATTGAGTTATAATGGATTCTCACAACACGTGTTTTAACGGAAAGAACTCGGGTGAAACTCCCCGTTTTCCCTCATTCATCGCCTCCAAAGTGAGAAGTGTGTCAAAATGTGACAGCTTCAGTGAAAACAAAATGTTCATAAGACATGATGGTTTATAATAGATGATGGTAGGCCCGCTGACCATGCTTTGACCAAGGGCCATGGATTCGATCGCTACCCAGGACAAACATTTGTATAACAGTAAAAATAAAAAAGATTATAAAATAAATCATTTCCGGATTTTAGTGCACTTTATAGGTATTTCATCTTTAGCACATTTTTAGGGTTTATTGGTTTCATAACGTTTCGACACCTTTTCAGTTGCGTTGGTCACGGGATGACATCACGTAATACGGTTAAGTATATAGAGCATTTTAAATCCGTAAAGTTGTTTTATTTAAGGCGGTACCCCCACCGAAAGTGACGCCGCGTTGAATTTTATTTAATATCGTAATTCTAATTCACAATTTTAATAAAAGTAAACGTGGAACTTTTAGAGCCCATTGTCTAGTATTTTTAGACGGTATCATTACGTTCCCTCGTAGTCACTGCTAGAAGTAGATAGCAAAACTGCTAAAAGTGGCCGTTTTTGACACATTTGCTATCTACTTCTACGAATGACTATGACGAGATGTAGCGATACCTTCTAAAAATACAAGACAATTGGCTCTAAAAATTCCACGTTTAGTTTATGGCGGCCTCGGCCTCGGCCTCGGCTTAAAGCCACGGCCTTAAATGAATGCGCTAAGAAACTTTACAAACTAAAGCCGACACACCAAGCTTTAATTGTAAAAAAAAATGAAGAAAGACGTATATAATATTGAAGAAAATACAATTATTGGCATGATTATTTGTTTAAAACTTATGGGTTTTTTTACTGTTTGGCGCAGGGGTACTAAACCCGCCTTCTACGCCAGAGGTTCCGGGTTCGATCCCCGGACAAGACAAATATTTGTGTGCATGAACATGTCTATTTGTCTTGGTCTGGGTGTTTAATATGTATATTATACTGAAACTAAACGTGGGCTAGATAATAGGTGCGATTGTATGAAATTTATTTATTTTCATAAATTGTGCTAGAAACTAAAGCCGACCTACCCAGCTTTAATTATAAAAGCTAATCATGTTTTTCAATGACAGAAGATAAGAATAGAGGAAAACCATAAAAAAAATTGAAGAAGACCAATTATTAGCAATATTATTAGTTTTAAACTAATGGTTTTGTCGTCCTTTAGACTACAAACTAAAGCCGATTCACCGCTATAACGCCGCGATGGTTTGCCTTTAACCACAAACGAGCGACCGTTGACCGTTGACTTTAGTAGTAACTAAAGCTATAAATAACTGGTTTTACAGTAATAAAGTTTAACGATGGCAGAAGATTAGAAAGGAAAAAATAAAATGGACTTATAATTTTGTAATTTTTGCATTTTTCAATGCTATTTTTATACTTATGGTAAGTTGCATCTTAATCGATCGTTAAACACCTGAAAAGATGTTTCTTTCGAATGCAAGGATATTCCTAGCATCGATGTAACAACGCTGGCCTACAGCGTATTAAAATATAAAATATTGGAGAATTTCGACGGTGGTTCGCAAGTCTCGGTAGCTCAGCGGTTAGAGCATTGGACCGGATTTCCAAAGGTCGCGGGTTCGATTCCCGTCTGAGAACTCACTTGTGGCCGAGTTAATTTTTTCCAATATTATTCTATTTAAAATTTACCATAAGTATAAAATGGACTTTTTGATACTATACATTTTTTATACTTGACGATCTGCACTCCGACCGCTTAACGGTATAGCTCGTGCTATCGCTATAGCTATCTATTTTTCAAACTCCCTACAAGGGCTTTCGCTGATGCTTTGACTTTCATACTGAAAATGCAATAGTCGATACAATAGATGGATATAAATATGTAGGAATTAGTCAAAAACCCTATCGTTGAAGGGTTTTATGAGAATTTGAAGTTTGATAGCTATAGCGATAGCACAAGCTATACCGTTAGGCGGGCCGCTGTTTAGCGCAGGGGTACTAACCCCGCCTTCTGCGCTAAAGGTCCCGGGTTCGATCCCCGCACAAGACAATTATTTGTTTTGGTCTGGGTGTTTAATATGCATATTAAGTATGTATTTACAAAAAAAATATATATAAGCATGTTTATCCGGTATCTAGTATACATAACACAAGTTTATGATTTTGTAATTTTTGCATTTTTCAATGCTATTTTTATACTTATGGTAAATTTTAAATAGAAAAATATTGGAAAAAATTTACTCGGCCACAAGTGAATTCTCAGACGGGAAATTTTTTCCAATATTTTTCTATTTAAAATTTACCATAACACAAGTTCTTCATGTAACTTAACGCTAGATAATTGGTTTGATTGTATGCAAATATTTATTTATTTATTTATTCATACTGTCAAAATGTACTCCACATTAAGCGCTGGAGGCCTGTCAAGTTTTAAGGCTTTGATGACTGGCCTTTGACCACGAATGATCTACCCATGAAAATTTTAATAATACAATAATTCTTTATTATAAAAAAGCGATTACAAGTAGGTTTCTTAAGACTAAAATTTCCACACTAGTCGTGGCCTGTATTGTGGGTATCTTAATATTATGGTTATCCTCACTTGATATAGCGGTACCCACGTAATTAATTTAATTTACAGTTTTAGTGTTATCTAACAAAAACAGTTTTTAACTGTACGAAATACTATGAATGTGTAGTATGATACTTTCAAAGTTTTTAACACTGTAATGAAAAAAAAACTTGCTATTTCCATAGTTCTAAGTTCTTGGCGATTTAGAATAAAGTTTTATATTTGCTAATATGACCTCCGAATCAGGATAGCTCCAGTTCAGAAGTACCTACAGATTTGTTTTTGATACTTTTTTTTATGAGCAATGGGGAGACTCTTAGCCTTCAACATACCTTATGTAAAGTATGATAAGAAAAAGCACACCTCACCCGTAACCTCAACCACTGACGAACTGGCTATCGATAGGAACACAAAAATTCTGAAAACATTGTTGTTGTGGCGTCAGACTAATAACTAAAGGTTTTTCTAAATAACGAAGCACTCGTGGTGGCGCTTGACACACTGTTCGTATTCAATCACCATTGTTAAGCAACGCTCGGTCCGGCCAGGTGTCGGATGGGTGACCGTAAAGAGGCATTACAACTGAGAGCTATCGTGCTTTGGAGGGCTCGTTAAACCGTCGGTTCCGGCTGTGGTGATCTGATAACAGTCGTTAAGCCAGGTCAGACGCCTTATAGGCAGCTTGAAATCTGACAACAGAGGTGGACTCTAATCCTTATATTTTAAGAGAGAACAGCGATGAAGGCTCGTCAAGCTGAAAGGCCGCGACGATTGGCCTTTGACCAGTCTTTTTAAGGTTTAAATAAACAATTTTGTTTTGAGTTTTCTACAATTGAAACTATAAACTAAAAGCCTTTTAAACTACCGAAAACTCCCCCTTATAAAGAGCTGAAGGCCGGTCGAGCAATGATTGGTCTTTGACCGCAAACGACCGACCGTCTCAAAGAACCAACTTCCAGAGTGATCTGTGGCGCGGCACTGAAGGCAAAAGTTTTAGCGAAGGTACCAGTGACAAGAGGCGAGCGGTTTGAATGATTAGAATAGGTACTCTTCTTTCGTCTTCTTTCGTCTTTTCCTCATATTTGGGACGTAACGTGCTTCTCTTTCTTACTTTCCCTTCTTCATGAGCGTCAGATAAATTCTAATATTTTTAGCACTTACTTTCCTAGGGTTTCTGGTCGGAAACAAAAAGGCCGTGTTAATAAAATACACTGACCTCAATGATGTTTAATGATAGACTAGCAACCGTTCGTGGGTTCACCGGCGTGGTTTCCATTCCCGTGGGAATATCGGAATAAAAAGTATCCTATGTCATAAACCAGGCTGTCTGCTATCTGCTTACTAAATTTCATCTAAATCCATTGAGTAGTTTCGGAGCCTATTCAATGCAAACGGACATACAATCAAATCTTTCCTCTACGTACATCTTATGTTTTGGCGCGCACTGTTCATTGAAATAAAACAACTTTTACGGATATCAAACGCGCTATATTTCCACGAACTAAGTTGTAATTGTCCGTATTTATAGGTTTTTAGGGGTTTTTTGATTTTGCCGACGTTTCGGCACCTTTACAGCTGCCGTGGTCACGGGATGACTGGCTACTTATAAGTCTACCCTCGAAAAGTTAATATATTTTCGTTCAGATACGGTTAGACATTTACTATGGCACAAATTATTATTGATTTGATATTTTGATTTAATTGTTATTTTAATTCTTTATTATTAAGAAAAGAGAGAAAACTTAAGACTCTACTGGCAGTTGGAAACATCGTAAACGTCGGGAAAATCAAAAAACCCTTAAAAAACCTATAAATACGGACAATTACAACTTAGTTCGTGGAAATATAGCGCGTTTGATATCCGTAAAAGTTGTTTTATTTCAAATCTCTCCTCTTTATTATATTAGTTTAAATATGTTACCTGCATAGTAACATGCGTTGAAATCTGTGACGCAGACTGCACACATTGACAAGTTGGACAAAAGACACGAAATAGCACGGAACTGAAAGAGACAGCAAATTGAATCGGCATATGGGGTCTTCCCAATGTTGAACAATGGGAGCTCGTATGACATCTGCTAATCTTGACCTTAAACTCCTCTTTCCACTCACATACTTTTTCGCTACAATCTTAAGAAAGTTTATTAAACAAATTCTCAAAAGCTTATGTTTATCTATAAACCTCTGCATAATTTTATTGACGAAATTCAATAATATAAATATTATTGTAGTGTCTCTCCCTGTCACTATTTAATTTCTACATAAATAAATAAAACAAACATATCATAAACATTATTATTGTAAAGAGCTGTAAATTTTAAAAAAATACGTATTTTTTCTTTTGGTAGGGATTATTTAAGTGATAGAAAAGAGGTGAAAGAGCTGCTACCTAAGCGTTTAAAATTTATTTTTTTGTTTTGCCCAGCATTGAAATATAAAATCTTCCATTGAAAACTGCTTTAAAACTTTTTCATAAACGGGCATACTCGCACAACCCAATTTTGCAATAAGACACTGAACCTTTAAGCTCTTAGAATCCACTTTAAATCGAATCAAGTGATATGCAAGTTGCAAGTAGAATCGTATCGCAGAAAGAATTTCCAAGGTACTACATTAAAATTCAGACGCAAGTCCTCTACATGAGAGCCAGTGATTTATCAAAGGCGGATCGCTCGTGGCTTCGGCCGCAGTCGGAAGTGCTCGGGCCGTGCGCTGAAACCCGATTTCTAGTACAAATTCAATTGTGTCAAACGAGAAATTGACTAAAAATTCTACTGTCGCTTCGAGTTTACACTTTATGGTTCTGAATTATTGAGGACCGAGATGGTATTTACATACAGTATAACGTTTGAATTTATCATTTGGGTATTGGGTAGCCATTTCTTTCGATCTTTTTCAGAATTTTAAGGATCCGTTCGTCGTCGTCGTCGTCGTTGTCTCAGCCACATGACACCCACTGCTGGGTATAGGCCTCCCCCAAGGGGGGGTTTGCTATAATCGCCACGCTTGGCAGGCGGGTTGGCGATCGCAGTATGGCCAAGTTTGTAGGAGACGCTGCTGTCCGTCTCCTGAAGGCTGAGTCCCGTAGTCGCCTTTTACGACACCCCCGGGATGAGAGGGGTATATTCTAAGCAGAGACTATAGGATATAAGGATCCGTTAAAAAGTTAAGATATAATAAAAATTGCTATTTGTTTCTAAAACTTAGTGCTTCAACCTAGATTTCGACTCATTCTTGGACCCAAATAACTAGATTCTGGAAACCGAAGAATTGAATAGCTCACAAAGATTAGATCAGAAGCGATCCAAATGCGGGTTAAAGGGGAACTTTGAGTTACATTAATAGCCCAGATAAGAACCGCAGAGAATCGGAACAGGCTCGATAATGAGTCTTAATTAATTTAGTAGCAAAACAAAATTAATCTCTTCATTCACGTCGTATTTATTCATTCCTTAATATCTGCTACGTGCTCTGTTGATTAAATTGTAGGTGTTTGATCCGAGTGGCTGTGATAAATGTTCCGAGACGTTTACAAGAAGCTTATTAACTGGTAGATTAATGATAGCGTTGTGTCTATGCTTTATCCGTGGATATGATCTCTGACCTCTATTGATTGAATCGTCTTTTTTGGAACGACCTTCAACCTTATTGAATTGAATCAGACCATCTTCTTTCTTTATTTCATTTAGAAAATTAATTAAAGGTCATTGGGAATTATATCTTTGAACGCTGTCTTAATATGTTGACTCGTGTAATATTTTCTTGGAATTCAATAAGTAATTAGACGACGATGAATTCAAACAGAAAAGAAGGTTTCAAATTATACTTGTACAAATGAATAGTTATGATATCATAAAATGGTGGAAATGTATAATTCACCTTTGATTTATCTCAAGATAACCCAGCGTGCCATGGAGAGAGCTATGCTTGGCGTTTCCCTGCGTGATCGAATCAGAAATGAGGAGATCCGTAGGAGAACTGAAGTAACCGACATAGCTCGAAGGATTGATCAACTAAAGTGGCAGTGGGCGGGTCACATAGCGAGAAGAACAAATGGCCGTTGGGGCGGAAAGATTCTAGAAAAGCGACCGTGCACCTTACGATGTTACATGGGCAGACCTCCGACAAGGGACCGATGATCTGGTGACGGTCGCGAGAAGCCGCTAGATGCGGGCGGCAACGCTCGCGCCGATCGTTGTGGAGATCCTTGGAGGAAGTTTGTACCCAGCAGGGGGTGTCATGGGTCTGAGATTATAATGATGATTGATTTGACAACTTCGAAGACTGTATTTTTTAAGAATGAATCCAAGCAGACAATTCAACAGTATTAAACTACCTTTTCGACTAATAATTTAGATAAATTACTGGCCTATTAACAATGTCGGATGTGAAAAAACGCAACTTTACAGGAGAGCGTTTAGAAGTTTAGATTACGTCATACTTTTTTGCTATTTGGCGGAGGCATAATAATTTGAAAGTTGGTAGATGTAACTACTGTACTTCTATGTGTTATTAATATGCTACTGACTTTTTAATCAACTATTATTACAATATTTTTGTCGAAACTGTCTCATACGGCAATTTTAAGAGGACGTAAATTTAACTACATTGCACGATATACTCATTATATCATATCCATCATTATTAGTGGGAAAATTAACATCATTAATTTGTCGTTATTTTTTATTTTTAAGATGGTACGATTTCCATACAAACAAACATTGCACACTAATTGGTTCATCATACCTTAATAATTCATTAATACATGCGCAACTAACTCGTTTCAGTGATTATTTGGTGCGAAATAATAAAAAAAATGTAATTGTTGTAATTTCATAAAAACATATTATTAATGTATGATGAACCAATTAATGTGCAATGTTTGTTTGTATGGAAGTCATACCACCTCTGCTCGCCTGCGGGAACTACGCAGGTGTCACCGCGGGCGGAACCAGTGCTGTATAATTGTCTTACTGCAAATTGATATAACCTGCTATTATTTCATTTTAGTCCAGTTTCTATTGGCTTTATACTCAGAGGCTCTGCCTAACGTGATATCGATCGAAGTCCACCGTCTACCGATTTAGACTAATGTCCGTTTGTTTCCTAATGTGGGTTCTGTTACTGATAAGTGATAACAGAGCCCGTGATATATCGACAAGAGGTAATTTATCTATTAGCTTTGCGACCGTAAAGATGTCGGTAATAGGGTTGATAATAATTATTTTTGGGTATTTTTATCGTTCATCTTTTTTCTCGTTCGATGGTTAGAAATTATGCTCTAGATGTAAATTTACAAGTACTGAAATACTGAAAACGGTGACTTAATCATTAGTGTATTACATTTTATGACTGATGTAGAATAGGTATATTAATCAAGACATACACACACACGCGCGCACACACACGCATATACACACACACACCCACACAAACACACACACACACACACACACACAAGTAGAAACACACGTTGCATAACTTTTCTTCTTCTTTTTTGTCTCTAACCTAATTGTTAGTTATGTGACTCTAACTATAATTCAAATAGTGTTTTCTGTCATCAAGATTTGCTAGCAAGTTCCTAATCGTAGGGCTGAGTGAACTAGTAATGTTGGTGTTATGAACTCACATTTGAATGAACCATTCTCATTGAATTAGTTCAGGAAGATCGGAGCCCCCAAACACGGGCTACATTTGCTTAAATGGAGGGTCCAATCACGATTTAATTGGCATGGTGTTTTCATTCAATAAAATTTAATTTTACTTTTTTTTTATAATACATGAGGCTATTACGCACGCAGTAACAAACAGTCCGAGGATCCATCATTATGGATCATACTCGCACATACATGTTCATACTTTGCGAAGGCTTAAAATATCTACTATTCCTCTACCAATTTCTTCTTCTCCAAATTTTTTTATGCATATTATATTCTTTTTATGAACGACGGGAAGACTCTTAGCCTTCATCATACCTGATGTTAAGTATTGATAAGGCCGAAGATGGAAGCGAGCCTCTCCCGGAATCCTCAGCCACTGATGAGGAACTGGCTATCTTATCTCTAACTGCCGGAACACAACAATGCGGAAAACATTGTTGTTATGGCATCAGACTTAGATATGATGGTGGTCGCTAGCCAGGCGGACTTACAACAAGTCCTACCACTAGACCACAGAGGCGGTTAAAATTTACTCACCCTTCACTTACATGTAATTTTTTTTTTGTTTTTTTTACCCTAAATATCGGGGACTCGACAAAAAATATAAACATGATAAAAATTCTGTTTTTCGTAAAGGTGATAGTGATTACTGACATACATACACTGAGATGAAGAACAATAATATTTGAAGGCCAACAGTATTCTGCCCATGAAGTTAGAACATCTTCAAACAGCTATTGTTTCTCGAAAATATAACCATATCTGTATCTCTATTGTATGAAAATCGGCAAGTGTCCATAGGTAACCACCACTGTATAATAATAATGTATGTAGCATCCCATAACACAAGCCTTACAGTGCTTACTTTGGGGCCAGGTTAATTGGTGTGAGTGTATGAAATATTTTAAGTTTTCTTTTTGTTCCAGGAGTTAAATGGCAGTAAGGGGGCAGTCGGTTCGGTTCCCGCGCGCGCCGCGTCTCGCCTGGTGATGCCACCGCTGGGACCATGGGTGGCAGACGGGGGCCCTGCAAGAACTTCGCTATCAACGTTATACAGATTATCACAATCATATGCCAAGGTTAGTACTTGATCATCAGAGGATATCATCCTCTTTTTTTTTTTTAAGAATCACGTGGAGAGTTTTAGCCTTTACCGTTCCAGATGCTAAGTAGTGATAAGTTGTTGTGATGGCAATGGACTTAGATTCTGTACCCTAAACCGGGACCTTTGGGTCTGATGAAAGGCGGTAAAATGGCAACTCTCGTAATTTTATTATCTCTCTTACTTGCTTAAATATTAGTATAATCTTCAAACATTCTATCTATAAAACGGTTATTATTAATATTGCAAACTATTCCAAGTCAAAGTCTGGTGAATGTCAAAGAAGCTACGTCAAAGTCTTCACAAAGCCACGGCGGGTGATCTTGTTATGCATTATTGCACCCATCCTTCCACCACTATTTTGGTCATTAGCAATGTATTGACAAATCGGTACAGACTCGATAACGTAGAGAACACTTGTCTGTGATACCTTATAGTTTAGCAAAGGAATCTCTCTTTTTTTACAAAAAAATATTGAAAATGAAACTTGCAAAAGTTAGAGATAAGCATGCAATCTGCATCTAAATCGTAATGAATCGAAAATGTATATAATTAACTTTGTTTACATATTTTATGAGTTTTATGACTTTTGAATAATGTTAAATTTTAAATAGAAAAATATTGGAAAACATCAACTCGGCCACAAGTGAATTCTCAGATGGGACCCATCTGAGAATTCACTTGTGGCCGAGGTGACTTTTTCCAATATTTTACTATTTAAATTTTATTTCAGGTTTGATTACATACTTACATTAAGTTCGTAAATAAAAATTAATTTATCGAATTTCATAAATGTGTATGCTTCTTTGACGAGTAATCGAAGAAGCTATGCCATCGGTTCCAAAAATGGAGACTTTGTAACGAGAAGAACCATGAATAAACTCGTCAAGGACTGTATTTTCATTGAATAAATACAAAACACAAAGATTTCACAAACCAACTTCCAAAAAACCACCTTGCAATGTAATGAAGAAGTTATAGGTCCTCCAAACTTATTTAATAATCTCCATAAATACAACCGAATTTGTCAAAGTGTATCTTTCCAAGTTACACTAAATAGCAGCGCGAAGTAACAACACAAGCATAGGTACTTCAGAAATGAAACTGTTAATAGGCTAACTAAGTTTCCGAAATTACAAGGAAACTTTTCAAATAAAACTGGTTTGAAAGGGCAAAGCCTTAATGAAGACAATATTTTGGGCAAACTTGAGTAATTAAATCTCGTCTCATATCTTGGCTCGTGTTACTTCCAACAATTAGTTGGTGAATTAGTTTGTGTAGTATGATTGGGAATAACTCTCTAATTAACAGCGGTTAATCAATGTGAAGCAACTTTTAGTGTGGTTACTATTGGGATGGGTGACCGCTTTTCGGCATCCTAATTTAACCAAACGTAACCTAGAGGATTACATATAAAAACTGGTCACTTTCCATCAGGCAAGTTTGCATATCTGATGAAAAAGTCTGATACCCCAAATTGTGAAGTGTGTGGTAAGTTAGACGATGTGCAGCACTTGCTGATGGAATGTGATAAAAATCGGGCTAAGCCCGAGTAATTGATGAAAGAATTGAATATTAAAACATTCGATGTTGTGCTGGATGATGGACTGAAAGAGTCCATATTAGCTGAACCAACGTCATCAGCAGCTAAGCTTTTGTGTGAAATGGTGTCCTTCAATGACTCTGTGTGTATTTGATTTATTTTATGTTATAAGTGCAAATGTGTTTTTTTTTTTTAAATATAATTATGTATTGTTTATTACCTAATGCTATTTGTATAGATTAGTACATTATTAGGGTACGATGGGGCTGACATTACCTGTGGTAAAAGTCCCAAAATAATATAAGAAATAAAAAAAAATAAAACATATAAAAACAACGATTTGAATTGAAATAGGTATTTTAGGAACTTCATACCTTCTTCATACCTGATGCTAAGTAATGATAGTGCTGAAGGAGGAAGCGCGCAACTCCCGGAATCCTGAACCACTTAGGAACAGACTACCTTATCTCTAACGTTTAGAATACTACAATGCTGAAACAAATTCTGTGGACCTATTTTACTAATAGGTACCTACATATTCTTATTTTTTAAGGAAAACTAAGTTTTATTCTTTAAATATAGAATTATCGAGACAGACTCCAAATATAATATTTTAACTCAAACGAATAGCACCAGCAAGTTAATAATTTACTCCTTAACATCACAACTCCATCTACCTAAAATAAATCCAATGGGGTAATAACAGCTCGCCGTGGATAACAAACACTTGCAATATCCTGGTAAATGTTAATTTATTTATGGTGTTAAAATATTTCACGGATCCCCTTGAACAATGGAGCTCCCACCCCCCGATGAACTCGGTGCTAGCTTTAGTGATGGGAAAGCATATTTTTTTCGATAAAAATAATACATTTTATTCTGAAAAGGAACTTAGCACCTTTTTATGTATTTTTTTTATTGTCGTGTATGTTTTCAATTGATGTTTTAGTTTGAGGCATCATAAATAGTAAATAAACAAGTTTTTTTTTAAACTTATTAGCGCTGAGAGTGCCTCATTTTTAGGCGTCCGCTAAAAATCAATGTTACAACTTAATAGCTAAGCAAATATATTTATAGTGCCGTACCGGTACATATAGGTTGAATAACAAAGATTCTAGTATTACAATAATGTACTGTATTCAAATGCTTAAAATAAACGTTTCTGTGACTATTACTAAAATAGTATTCTGATCTCAAACCTGCAATCATTTGTAATTATTTTATTACACGTGCAGATAGTAATAATATCGATATGGAATGTCGATAGCTTCACAACACACATTCACTTTACCCGCCAAGGAACAATGATTGATGTCGTAACATTTTTAAAGCACACCGTTAATTCTGGGTTTTAATAAATTAATCGGGATCAAAGTTCGAGGGTTAAAGTTTTCATGTGTTTCAGTCTAAAAGCTTGGCAATTTTATACGCAAAATGACAGTATTTTTAGCTGTCTCAACGGTAGAAGTGGTGGAGTTGTTTGTGATTATTGTCAAATGAAAAATTAGTGAACTTATAATATTTATTATAGACTTTTTGTTTCTAGCATGTAGTATATAGTTTAGAAGATAGCAAAATAAATTAAATACTAGTCATCCTTACTGTAAGACTGTAGTTCAAGGAAAACCGCTTTGATACGTTCAAACTTAGTGGAGGAACAAAAGTTAATAAAAGGTACAATAAATGTTGTATGACAGACGGTAAATAACTTGTATTAAGAGTTTATAAATGTGAATAGCGCCTCTGTGGTCTAGTGGTAACAACTATCGGTATTAGACCCAGAGGTCCTGGGTTCGATTCCCAGCGAGGGTACATATTGTATTCGGTTTGGTTGACGGTAGGACTTCTTGAAAGTCCGCCTGGCTAACTCTCTTCTTCTTAGTCGGGCACTCTTGACAGAGTGGACGTGGCTGGTGATGGACAGAGTTACGGCTCGCCGGCATCGCCGCCACTCGCTCCCAGAGCAGCCGCACGACGCGCAATATCACTCGATTTTGGTCGACTTTCAAAAACATTGTACTAGCTAGTACTGGCTGCCTGGATAGCAACCACCATCTTATCTAAGTCTGACGCCATAACAACAGTGTTTTCAGCATTGTTGTGTTCCGGCAGTTAGATATAACATAGCCAGTTTCTCAGTCATTGAGGATTCCGAGAGAGACACGCTTCCATCTTCAGCCTTATCAATACTTAACATCAGGTATGATGAAGGCTAAGACTCTTCCTAGGAAATGAAAATACGTATAGTCATCTTTGCCTACTCTTAGGCACGGTGCATACTGCGGCGGCGCTTTGCCGTAACGCCGCTGTGTCCGCCAACAAGTTTCCACTCCACAGTGATCCTTGCAACGCACGGAAAATCGGCCGTTTATCACGGCGAAAAACCGTGTGTGTATAAGAGGCTTAACATAATCTTATCGTGATTGGATAGATGTATTTAATGGGACTAAATCCTAAACGTATTTTAATGTTTCAAAATCTTATTTGTTAATTATGTTATGTTATAATAGTTTTACAAACAGCGCCACTGAATGGCTCGACGTTTATTAATTCCTAACCGGGTTCCCTCTATCTGGTAGAATTTCGATGCTCCAAAACTTATTTGGCATAACACACTTGGCAGAACTTTCACAATCGAATATTTTGTAGGCATAAAAATTACTTAGCATAATTTTTGATTGGCAGAATGTTTATATGTCCGAATTTAAAATGGCATACTGTAAAGATGGCAGATTTTCATTTGGCATAATTGTTTTCGCATAGGTACCTTTAAGTACCACGTATATTTGGTATAGTTTCATAATACGTTTTTTTTATTATTTCATTAGGTTTCTAATGAAAATTTATTTTTATTTTTTATATAAAACATTATATAATTTTATTGTATATTATAAATAATATATAAAAATACTGCAATGTTGTGCTATACTCGCCAGCGACAGAACCGAATCGCTGTAAAACCGACTACAAGCAGTCTTGTATCCCCTATCCCTAGGGGTAATTTAAGCCCGAGGAGCAGGTGGTTTTAACCCTCGACGCCACGGTTGGGGCTGGCCGGCCAGCAAGCCGAAGACGCGGTGGTGAGCGAAAAGCTTCTGCAATGATAGGCTCGCGTGGGACCGCCGGAGCCCCGCAGCACTGGAGCCGTGACGGAGGTCATACTCACTGCATGCATGCCTGCTTGCAGCATGCCTGCTTGCATGCATGCTGCAATATGATTGTATGCTTGCATTCTTGCTGTATACTTGTATGCTTGCTGGCTTGCTGTATGCTTGCATGCTTGCTGTATGCTTGAATGCTTGCTGGTATGTTTGCATGCTTGCTCTATGCTTGAATGCTTGCTGTATGATTGCATGCTAGGTGCATGCTAACTGTATGCTTGCCAATTATTTAACCAGAGACAGTAGTTTTGAACTCGACGCAAGTAGCAAGCAAGCACGCTTGGCAGCTTAACCATAATAATTAAAAATCAGAATCATCATTTGGCAGAATGTTTGCACATTATAATTACTGTGAACGTTCTGCCAAATGTAGATTCTGCTTTTTGATTATTATAGATAAGGAAATTCTGCCTAATGATAATTCTGCCTTACCAAATTATGCATTTTGAATATATGACAAATTAGTGTACGCCAAACAACTTTCTGCGAAAAAGGTTTATGCCAACCGTTGTTATGCAGAATAAAATTAGGACCGGAAAACTTTTGCCAATAAGGGTAGACCCTTCCTAACCAAAACCAGAATATTCAACAGATATAAATTACATTTAGCGAGGTATTACAAAAATGTTCTAAGTAATCATTCCCATCATTCCCATTTGTGCTGCGGATATCAAATTCTTTGAATCTATTGACGAAAGATTTTGTTGTCATCTTTTCGTCGAAATATTGTAATATCTCGGTTGAAGTACGCTTTTAATAATATCGTTTCGAGTATCGCTTTGTTGCCTCTTTGGGCATACTAGAAGTTTTACTTTGACTGCCAGTAAGAAAGAGTTATATTACGTTACCTGTGCCCGAAGAAAGTGGCAATATCACTAAAGTAAATTATTGAAGCATGATGTTTTTATTTGGTATCCATGGTATCCATTTCAATATTTTTTATACGCTTCCAAAAAAAAACAAAACCATAATACAAAACGTACTTAAAACTTGGGTTAGTAGTAGAACTTATTGTAAGTCCGCCTGGCTAGCTACCACCATCTTATCTAAGTTTGACGCCATAACAACAACGTTTTCAGCATTGTTGTATTCCGGCAGTTAAAGATAAGGTAGCCAGTTCCTCAGTGATTGGGGATTCCGGGGAGGCTCGCTTTCATCTTCAGCCTTATCAATAACTAACAACAGGTATGATGAAGGCTAAGAGTCTCCCCGTATTTCATAAATTGAAACGACAATGTAAAAACCTTTTTAGGTGTAAAATAATGCTCTTTATGTATTAGTTTTTAAAAGTTCATGTGATATCGTTTTTTATATTAACCATTATTTATTTTTGCTCGTCTGAGTAATTAATAATTATAACAATAAAGCGCTCACGTTTGTTATGCAAAGTTCGGCTCGGTCATGTGTCGGATGGGTGACCGTAAAGTGGCATAATAACTGAGCGCTTCCATGCTTCGGGGGATACGCTGAACCATCGGTCCCGGCTGGTTGTCATTTGATTACATTCGTTAAACCAAGTCAGAGGCTGATAGGCGGCTTGATAAACTCTGACACCAGAGGTGGCCACTAATCCTGACTCGATAAGAAGAAGAGTAAATAATTATAAATAATCTTATTTTGCGCTATAAATGCATAAAGAACATGATTACCTTAATAACTACATTAGTAATTCTTTATCTGGTAGTTAGATTATAGCGTCGTACAAACGCTAAAATTCTCCAGCTGTTGTAAATTTCCTGAAATTCATAACATTATACAGCTGTCAGTTAACCCAAAACCGCACAAGTTCGCACTTGATTAAAAATGTCAATCTCGTTGCCACCAAAATGTCATTTTTGGTGCAAACTGTTTTGTTTTTCGCTTCACGATAAGATTATTAAATAAACCAAAACTTTTCAGCGTTTCCTTCAGAAAGTGTTGATTGATTGTAACTTTTTCGGTTAGCATAATTTTGTTTTTTCCTTCATGTCTTTTTTAACTTGGATATTTTTAGCTATCGTGGGTGGATGTTTTGACTCCATACATAAAAAAAACTTATTTTTTTTATTCTAATTAACGTTGATACTAGTTCATAACAAAATGATAGAATTTATGATTTTTGAATATTTGCCTTTTTCTATGCTATTTTTATACTTATGATAAGTTTTTAATAGAAAAATATTGGAAAAAGTCTACTCGGCCACAAGTGAATTCTCAGATGGGACTCGAACCCACGACCTTTGGAAATCCGGTCCAATGCTCTAACCACTGAGCTACCGAGACTTGCGAACCACCGTCGAAATTATATAGAATAAAGATATTATAAATAATGCCGCCGTGTGGTGACGGCCTAAGAATACAAGTGTCATCACTCCCTTACATGCCTGGGATGTCGTAAGAGTCGACTAAGAGGCTCGACGCATTGAACACCTGTGCGAGAGAAGGAAAACTTGAAACAAACCTCTACCAACCCGTCTGGCCAGCGTGGTAGCAGTAGGCTAATAGCCTCCTATGAACGCCACAATAGGCGTGAGCTAGGAGAGGCCTATGTCCAGCAGTGGACGTCCACAGGCTGATGATGGATGGATGGATAAATAATGATAGAATATTTTAGATAATCCCAAACAAAAATGTTAAGTAAAATTGCCTTTGTTGTAGTCTAATATCATCACCACTGCTATCAGCTCCATAGAGCTATGAGGGTACAATCGGAGAACTTCCCGGTTCACCAGTAAAGGTTTTATGAGAAACGTTTTCTCGGAAAGAGCTAAGGTTAAAGAAATAATTTGAAATACCTGTTAATGTTCTATTATTTGTGATATAAAGGTTTTCTGTATATCTATAACTTTTTTAAATAAAGCTCCCTAAAAAAACTTTACTGGTCAACCGGGAAGATCCCCGACTGTACATATTGTATTCGTATGATAAATTATGAATAGAAAAATATTGGAGAAAGTCAACTCGGCCACAAGTGAATTCTCAGGTGGGACTCGAACCCACGACCTTTGGAAATCCGGTCCAATGCTCTAACCACTGAGCTACCGAGACTTGCGAACCACCGTCGAAATTCTCCAATCCTTTTATATTTTTTTAATACGCTGTATGCCAGCGTTGTCACATCATTGCTAGGAATATCCTTGCATTCGAAAGAATTGTTTAACGATCGATTAAGATGCAACAGCAATAATTTATGATTTTTGAATTTTTGCATTTTTCAATGCTATTTTTATACATATGATAAATTTTAAATAAGAAAATATTAGAAAAAAACTACTCGGCCACAAGTGAATTCATAGATGGGAGAAATCCGGTCCATATTGTATTCGGTTTGGTTGGTGGTACTTGTTCCAAGTCAGCTTGGCTAGCAACCCTCATCCCTTTCATAAAGCTATTGGCATAAGTCAAAGTCAAAGTCAAAGTCAAAGATTTTTATTCAAATAGACTTATAGATAAGTACTTTCGAATAGTCCAAAATTTTTTTTTCCCTACCAGCCATTCAGGACATCTTTAAACTGATAAGAAGAACGGCCGCAAGAAACTTATCAGCTTTAACAGAAACAACAACATTTACAATGGAACATGTTGTTGCCATGCACAAATTTACAATTTTGAAATATATTTAATATAAGAGGAAAATTTTCCCATATTCAATTATTAGAATATTTTCCTTTTATCCAATTTATAATAGTTATGTTTTATGTTAGTATCACTTCCATGCATTTTGGTCTTTTAAATAATCATCTACCTTGTAATAACCTTTGCTTAAGAGTGACTTTTTAACATATATTTTAAATTTATGCAAAGGTAGCTCTATCAATTGTTGTGGAACTTTATTAAAAAAAGCTATACCTTTCCCCAAAAACGAGCGTCTACATTTTTCAAGTCGAAAGTAAGTAAAATGTTTCCTGCGTTGTTGTGTGTAGTTGTTACTATTTGTGAGATATTTCGTGCTATGCGGTGACTTCCTAAGAATACAAGTGTCACCACTCCCTTACATGCCTGGGATATCGTAAGAGTCGACTAAGAGGCTCGACGCATTGAACACCTGTGCAAAAGAAGGAAAACTTGATACAAACCTTTACCAACCCGTCTGGCCAGCGTGGTAGCAGTAGGCTAATAGCCTACTATGAACCTTATACAAAATATTCTTATGACAGGATGGTAGGCCCGCCGGTGACAGCCGAGTTTGGCATAAGGCGAAAGTGTTTTAAATTTTTTTTATGACGACGGGTAGACTCTTAGCCTTCATCATACCTGCTGATAAGTATTGATAAGGCTGAAGATGGAAGCGAGCCTCTCCCGGAATCCTCAATCACTGAGGAACAGGCTATCTTATCTCTAACTGCCGGAACACAACAATGCTGAAAACGTAGTTGTTATGATCAGATCATGCTTAGATAAGATGGTGGTAGTTAGCCAGGCGGACTTACATCTAGACCATAGAGGTGGTTAGTAAGCTGCTTTTAATAGAGAATCGTTACATTAATTTGTACTGTAATATTCAATGTATTTACTCCTTATACCAAACTTGGTGGTCCACTGAAGCTGTCAGGGTTAAAGAACAAGGGGACAGGTATGATGAAAGCTTATGCTCGTTGTCGATAAATGAAGTCTTAAAATAGTATAGCCTACATACTATGCCCCAAGCCTTTCTTTGAGCTGCCTTTGCATAAATTTAAAATATATGTTAGAAAGACACTCTTCAGCAAAGGTAGATGATTATTTTAAATACCAAAATACATGGATGTGAGACTAACATAAAATATAACAACTGTAATTGTATAAAAGGGAAAGTATAAGAAAGTTTTCCTCTTATATTAATTATATTTGATTGTAGATTTGTGTTTGCCAACAACAAGTTCCATTGTATATGTTGTTGTTTATATTAAAGCTGGTAAGTTTCTTGCGGCCGTTCTTCTCATCAGTTAAAAGATGTTCTGAATGGCTGGTAGGGAAAAAAATTGTTAGACTATTCGAAATCTATAAGTCTATTTGAATAAAAAACTTTGTCTTTGACTTTCAAAGTTTAAGAGAATTAGCAAGTAACCTAGAAATGAGACGAGGGTAATAAAAACACCCATAGATAATAACGAAAACAGAATTTTAGTCATACATAATAGGTCGAATATTAAATTTTAAAGCCGCACAAAAAGGGACCTTAATATTCTAGGCTCCCAGAATTTCTGCTCGATTTATTCAAATATTATTCAAAGACCCGTTGTGCTAATGTAACGGAGTACGTATTGTAATTCAAATTTCATTTGAATGTTTAAATAGGTATTGTATACTGATTTCGACAGGTTGAATTGATGTTGAGTTTTTCATAGACTACTTAAATATTTAATGATTTTTGATATTTTGCATTTTTCAATGCTATTTTTATACTTATGATAAATTTTAAATAGAAAAATATTGGAAAAAATTAACTCGGCCATAAGTGAATTCTCAGATGGGTCCGAGGAGACCGAGTGTCGGTAGCTCAGCGGTTAGAGTATTGGACCGGATTTCCCAAAGGTCGTGGGTTCGATTTCCATCTGAGAATTTACTTGTGGCCGAGTTTTTTTTTATTAATAACTACGGTGAGACTCCATCATACCTGTTGTTAAGTATATTAATAGTCAATTTTTTACAATATTTTTCTATTTAAAATTTATCTTAAGTATTTAAATATTGTCGTAGAATTCGCAATGACATAATACCTACTGTAATGAAAATAAAGATAAAAAAAACTTCACTTCATCTGTACACGTATAATTTATTTAAATAAAATTTGCCGAAAATGTTACACAAAATATATTTAAAGTAAGTAAAATAAATAACGCAAACGATGAAATTAAAATAAAAAAATTAAGGGCAATTAATTATCCGAATTACCCCAAAAAAAAAATTTTACTTAAAAAAGGGAAATTGCATAATTATAAAGAAAACGGCGTGGTCGGGTGGTGTTGATGAGCATGGGTGTGATGGGATGAGAGCCGACGGTTTGTAAAAATGCAACTAAAACTTGGTAGCCCGACGGTGGGGTTATTGGAATTTGGAAAATATTTCACTGGTGATTCAATCGATCACCAGTGAAATCGGATTTAGATAGGAGGATAACACTTCTTAATAAAGGTTAAAACATTAATTAAAATATAAAAAAAAACATCAAAAAATATCGGAACTTAAAAACTAAAACCGAAAATATAAAAAAAAGACAATGGCTACAATGTAGTCCCGTGTACCGATCCGGCCACAAGCACGGGCAACCCGGGCACCGACGGCCCGTCCGGAACCGCTATACGCACAAACGGTCGTGCAGGAGCACCGGCACAGGCCGTCCGCCCCCAGCCCTCCGTAAGTCGGACAGGAAGGTTCCCAGGCGGAGACCACCACGAGAACGACGGGAGACAGCGGGCAACGAGGTCCTCGGTTAGCCCGTACGGTTTAGCTAAAACACAAACACACCCTATCACTACTACATCCACACGAAAGTAACTAGCAAACTCAAAACCCACCCCTAATGCATCGGAAATACCCTCGACGTACCCAGTAAACCTGGCTTCCAAATTAAATTACACGGTTATAGCGGCTGATTTACACAGCCGCCTCAAAACACACCGATTATATGTTGATGGTTTGATAAAAATAACACGCCACGACGAATTCAAGAAAATATCTGACGAAAAAATCCAAACAGATCGCCTTGACAACGCAAGCAGAAAAAAAATCATTTGAAAATTCAAAAGTGACAAGAAAAACTGCCAGCAAATAAATATGGAGGTTTTACATATTTAAAGATAGGACCACACACAATTGAATGATAATTAATTCGGCGGCGCCGAAGGTCGACAACTAGTAGCGGTTATTTAACGCTACACTACATAGTACAAGAAACAGTAACTGACTGAGGAAAGACAATTAATTATTTTCTTCATAGTAAAGTTTATTAAACGATGCCGTATGACGCATGTGGAACCTCACGCATATTACTTACATCATTGTATTGAATTTTACTTAAAAATCAATTTTCACAATATTTCCTTAACTTAATGCTCGAAAACGGTAGGGAATTTGAGAATTTTATAAGCTTTGATTAATATTAAACAAGAAAATATACTAGAAAAAAGCAACTTGTCTCATGTCGCCCTGACAGGATTCGAACCCGCATCCTTGGGAATACGGCCCAATCAGGGCGACATGAGACAAGTTGCTTTTTTCTAGTATATTTTCTTGTTTAATATTTATCACATAAAATTAGCATTGTAAAATGCTAAATTGAAAGTTTTATTTAGATGGCTGTTTTACATCTCAATCGATAGTCAAACATTTTTAAAAATGTTTCTTTCGAATGCGAGGATATTTCTCTCATTGATGAAACGACGGTGGCCAACATCGTAGACAGGTGACTAAACTAGAAAAAATCGACGTGTCCTCATAGGTATCGTATAGGCCGGATACCCAAGGATGCGGATCCCATCAAAGCAACATGAGACTAGTTGCATTTTTCTTGTATATTTTCTTATTTATTTAAAATTTATCTAAATTTACTTATTACCTCAATCTTTTGTCTGCAGTGCTAACGGAGGAGCCGCGCTTCGCGGAGCCGATCCCCAACGTGACCGTAGCCCTCGGAAGAGATGCCAGTCTCCCGTGTGTCGTCGAACACCTCGGGACTTATAAGGTAAAGAACTTCTCAAACTCAAGTAATCTATACAGTTCTGTAGCCCTAGCATGTTTTGATCGATACTCGTTGCTCGAACTGAATTGAATTGAATCGCAATCGATCACGTTTTCTAAGCAACGTTCGGCTCAGTCAGGTGTCAGATGGGTAAGCGAAATATGGCATTGCAACTGAGCGCTTCTGTGCTTCGGAGAGCACGTTAAACCGTCGGTCCCGGCCGTGGTCATTTGATTACATTCGCTAAACCAAGTCAGATTTTTTATAGGCGGCTTGATAAACTCTGACACCAGAGGGGGCCACTTATCCTCACTCGATAAGAAGAAGAAGTGGTTCCTAACCTTTTCAGAACTGTTACCCCGAAGGCCTGTTAGAGTAACTGATCCCCAAAAATATATAATTATTCATAAAATAATTAAATTGTGACTAACATTTAGTGTGAACGCGAGAGAGCGCCATGCCGCGTACCTACTGTTATTTTATACATATTTTTTTATCTCTGTCTATTCATCACACCTTTTTTAACCGACTTCAAAAAATAGGAGGAGGTTCTCAATTCAACGGAATCTTTTTTTTACCCCCATAGAATATCTGTTTTACCCCGCGGGGGTAATTGCCCACAGGTTCCCACTGAGTCTGAGAATAACAACTTGAAACGCATTCCACAGAAAAAATTAAGTAAAACCTTGAAATATACGTGGATATCTACTGAATTCAAAAATTGTACCTATACCAATTCAACTTCTGCATCTCTCTTCGTAACACAACCTGTTAATTTAAATAAAATAATAAAAGATTGGCCAAGTACGTGTCGGCCCTCGCGCAGTATAAGGTTCCGTAGTTAGCCTTTACAATAGTTTTAAATCGTTATACTTAGGTATATTAATTACTCTTATTTTGAGAAAATTTTCCTCTTACATTAAATATATTTCAAAATTGTAAATTTGTGTTTGGCAACAACATGTTCCATTGTAAATGTTGTTGTTTGTTAAAGCTGATAAGTTTCTTATCAGTTAAAAGATGTCCTGAATGGCTGGTAGGGAAAAAAAATTGTTGGACTATTCGAAAGTACTTATCTATAAGTCTATTTGACTAAAAATCTTTGACTTTGACTTTGACACTACTAACGATTACATATCTGTCTATTCAATGGAATTTGTACATAAGACAACTATTCAAATATTAATATTTTTTTGAGTTAATTGACTTTAAATAGTAAACCTGTAAAGTCATAAAGTCGCGCTAGCAGTGATAGTTTTCGTTTGAACTTTATTAAATGTACTATTCTCCTGAATTTTGTCACTTATCCATAAATTTTAGAGGGGGTACACGGGACGGGACGGGACGCCCCGCTCGAACAAAATTTTGTACTTTAAAGCATAATATAACAGACCCCTTAATCGAAAAGTGGTATTTTTAAACCTATAATATTATTAAAAGACCTATCCAACGACATCCAACACTATGATATTAATGAAACAAAAAAAAAATTAAAGTTTTTTTCTAGCACTTTTTTGGCGTAATTAATATTCACAATCTTGCCAAATGACAGCTTTCTACACATGAAAGGACCTCTGACCTGAGCGGCTCAGCTCAGTGGACATGGCGAAACAATAAGGGTTCCTTGTTGTTTTTACTACGGAACCCTAAAATAGGACCACAAATAATCCGCAGATAACAAAACGTATCGTATTTTATTCCACGAATAAAGCTTAAACTTCAAAATAATTTCCCTCTCTTCCTGTCAGTAAGAAAATATTCACATTTTCCGTCTGACTTCACTGACATGGAAATTATAGACACATGGAAATTTATAGACATTGTTGAGCTCACTTTATATTGCTTGTGTTTCTTTCGCCTTTGCGTGTTGTGCGTAAATCGATACAACCTGAATTCATGCTAATATTAGCCAAGTGTCTTGTAAACTTATCATGCATCAACAGTTTATGAAATTACTAAGATGTATTTTAGTTTTTAAGATTACTATGATTTGTAAAAACCTACTTCAAAAACTAAAGAGAAAATGTAAGCCTTTTGAAGTCGGTGCCAGCCAAAGCAAGAAAAACAAAATTAGAATAGTTCAAAGCCTTGGCTGGTACCGACTCTAAAAGGCTTTTTTATGACCGACGGGGAGACTCTTGGCCTTCATCATACCTGCTGTTAAGTATTGATAAGGCTGAAGATGGAAGCGAGCCTCTCCCGGAATCCTCAATCACTGAGGAACTGGCTATCTTATCTCTTACTGCCGGAACACAACAATGCTGAAAACATTGTTGTTATGGCGTCAGACTTAGATAACATGGTGGTAGCTAGCCAGGCAGACTTACAACAAGTCCTACCACCAACCAAATATTAACCAACCAATTATTTCTTGCCCTTTAGATTTTGTAGTCGGTTTTTTAACGCAGTTTTTTTTACTTTATAGTGTCTGTAATATGTTGTTTCGTAAACTACAGTAGGATTTATCTAGATTAGATTAAGTTTAATGTACATTATAAACAAAGTAACGTGATATGACATTGTGCAGGTCAACAAATATGCTCACATCTAATTCTTATTTATAAATTGAAAAATACTGGACCAAGCTGAATCAAAATTTTATAGGGCCAAATGGCAACTACTCCGCATCGGACAAAAAAAGAATCGCGTAAATCGGTCTCGAAATCTCGGCGTAATCAGTGTACATGCATAAAACAAACATACAGGCCGAATTGAGTACCTCGTTCTTTTTGGAATTCGGTTAAAAAGTGTTCTCATCTCAGTTCAACTCATCCTGTTAGTTACATCTGAAACACTGTATCAATTTTGATAAAAACAACAATGTAGAAAGTCAATTACAAAAAATCATATATTTTGAAGAATATATAATTAAGCAGCGTATAAAATCAATATTATTCTCTACTTAGGGTAATATAAATATTCCTTATCAACATCTATGGTTTTTGCAAAAAAAATCCACTCCACCACCACTCCATATTAAATTCCCAGACACCCGAAATTCCTTTTTTTTAATGAAAACTAAAATCTGAACTTTTAACTCAAACTCGAATCCCTCCTTCACCACTACATTAATAAGATTGAAGTGAAAACTCCACGGGAATCAATCAAAGAGAGCTATCAGTGAACCGGTCCCGACTCCCGTCGAAAGGGTCCCAGGGGAAATCTGTAAGCTTCAAGCGGGGGCGTGATCAGAGCAATGCACGCAAATTAAGGCGTACCCACACCCGGTTGCAGTGGATCTTGGCCTTGATACTGGCTGTTTAGTTTCAACTGTAGGGTGAACGTAATAAAGACTACCTTAGCGTCTCAAAACGAAAATCAATGGCCAGTTTGGTGATGACTTATGACATTGAAAAGTGGTCGCTGTGTGTCTCATAAGAAGGTTCAAGGTTACCCAGCGTGCAATAGAGAGAGCTGTGCTAGGCACTTATCTACGTAATTAAATCAGAAATGAGGAGAATCGTAGAAGAGTTAAACTACCGATTTAAGGATTGCTCAGCTGAAATGACAGAAGGCGGGACACACAGCGAGAAGAACCGATGATCATTTGATTGGGGCGGAAAGGTTCTGGAACGGCGACTGTGAACTGGACGACACGTCTCGAGTAAAATTTTATCTCTAGATGTTAATTTTTAAGGACTGTCCGAGAAAAGATAAAAAGCTCATATTTTTTTCTTTCGATTCTTAACAACTATTTCATTGTTAAATTAATGCATATTTTTTTTTTAATAATCACAATGATTTGTTCGCGATATTAAAATAAGTTTGAGCATGCGATAAAGCTTTTGATGATGTCAGATCTTAAACATTAGTATATAAAAGTGTCAAGATTTAGTATAATAATGATTGCGTTAATATCTGTAATCCAGTTGCTAATCCCAGTCTTATTTACACCCACACATTTCGCATACATAAACATCGGGTAATGATTAAATAAAACTAACTTTTGTTACAATAAAATAATGCTTAAATTTTATACACAGTTTCGCAGTTCCAATGGCAAAAACAGTTACAACCGAGAAACAACTGAAAATATGTCCCGAAAGATAACGGGGCGGGGAGCTATCTGCGTGAAATATTTCAATTGGGCCCACCAAAGTGACCCGTTTCGGCCCAAAGTTGCAACCAATTAACTTATTCATGAATGCCCCGCGTCCCAAATGCTGGGTGGTGGCAATTTAAAATGTTTTTTCACTGCGATAGCGTTTGAAATTATGTTTTAATGTTATTTATTTTGCATATGTTTTCCTTATTTCCTAGTCTTGGTCTGAGTGTAGGCGGGAAAGATTTATATTGTACCATCAACATGAAAGAAGAAAAAGTAATTCGGTTACTTACTAAATAATTATTTGAGAAATACCAGCGTGTTAGTTTTGTAATTAGTTTGGTCACTTTATTGACTATAAGTAAAAATCCAAATAACTACTATTATCTATTATCATCATTTTGAACGTAAAAATTGTGTACCAGTATTTTAGTGTCTTCGTAGTCGTCTCAGCCACATGACACCCACTGCTTGGTATAGGTCTCCCCCAAGGATCTCCACAACGATCGGTCCTACGCTGTTCGCATCCAGCGGCTTCCCGCGACCTTCACCAGATCGTCGGTCCACCTCGTCGGGGGCCTACCCACGGAGCGTCGTCCTGTGCGCGGTCGCCATTCCAGAACCTTTCCGCCCCAACGGCCATCGGTTCTTCTCGCTATGTGTACCGCCCACTGCCACTTCAGCTGAGCAATCCTTCAAGGGATGTCAGTTATTTTAGTTCTCCTACGGATCTCTTTATTTCTGATTCGATCACGTAGGGAAACGCCGAGCATAACCCTCTCCATTGCACGCTGGGTGACCTTGAGGTTTCTTATTAAACCCATAGTTAGCGACCACGTTTCACTACTGTAAGTCATCACTGGCAACACACACTGGTCATAGACTTTCGTCTTGAGACACTGCGGTAAGTTGGACGCGAAGATTTTACGGAGCTTCCCGAATGCTGCCCAACCGAGTTGGATTCGACGAGAGATCTCTTTCTCGAAGTTGGACTTACCTAACGGATTGTCTGTCCAAGCTAAACGTAGTGGTCAACAACTTCGAGTGTAGTGTTCTCAACGTGAACTGAAGTGGCTACAACATGGGAATTTGACATGATTTTCGTCTTATCCATGTTTTTCCTAAGACCCACTCTTTGGGAAGCACTACGGAGATCTTCGAGCATTGTGTTCAGGTCATCTAAGGTCTTAGGGACTATATCATCGGCAAAACGAAGGTGTGTCATATACTTGCCATTAATGTTGATTATCATTATCATCTATTCTGATTTAGTTTACTTATTCGCTAAATATTTCACAGCCCGAGGGGACCATAGTCTAGTATTTGATATTAATTAAGGGAAAAGGCACAGACAGACAGCTTGATTTCACTACTCATATCAGTGTTCCAAATAATAGTTTCTTGTTTTAAGAAATAAAAAAGTAACTTATGAAATAGAATAACTACAACAACAACAAATTATTGGGTCAAATAAACATGATAGCGACGTAAGTTTTTAAAAACAAATATCATTTTCATTTTAAGCAACAGACACCTTGAAATATACATTTCTTTTTATCCATTACAAAGACAGAAAATTTAGCGTTTCATTCTTCCATTGTCACCCTCCCTCAGACCGAGGGTCTACTCCGGAAACCAAACACGAATAATCGGACTAGCTTTCGTTTAGATTCGACACTTTATCGCAATTAAAATAAGGGCCGTATAATGAAAATCCGTCTATCGCGATCATTTGGGCACCAAATACTTGAGATAACTATCTGTATCACCACGTCAACAAATATATGGACTATTGAGCAGCGTCCTGTCTTATCGTACATAAACGGAACCTTTTCCTATACATTTTTTAACGTGACTGGTGAATATATTTCGTAAAGAAAATACTTGTATACTGAATACCGGGTTTATTTTCACTATTATGTAGTTTAGAACACACAATTAGTCTCAATTAATATCATAAGTAAAGATGAATCGATATGACTCGTTACTTGTTGCAGCAAAACAGACGTTCACAAAGATTTAATAATTCCTAATTACAGAAGAGTGACAATTCGAATTTTCGCAAGCTTTTCAAGCTAGTGCCACTGGTTTTCATAATAGACCCACCGAACCGTCCCCTCTGAATGTTTCAATTGTTCCATTCCACCCTTCGTAAACAGTTGCACCAAATCAATTAACTTATTCATGGATAGCTGCCGTAACATTGATTACGGCTGGAGGCTTCGCCGGCTCACCTTAGTTTCATAATATCATAACTGATTCAGTTGTGGAACAAATACATGTATTCTAATCTACTTTTGCTTTAATTGATTAGTGTATAGTTTTTTATAAATTTTGCGACATTACCTCAGTCACTATATTATTTTTTCGAGAGAAAGAAAAATCGCAACTATAGATTTTCGACAGGTCTAAAAATGTTTAGACATGTCTTAATGCTCTGATGTACAAGTATACTTATCAATTACTATAATAAGACTAAAAGAGAGTGAATGGGTGGACGGACAAACGAGGATGATTAGAAAAAAATTTTATAGCCTATAGCATATCATAATCATAGTCTATAGCTTAGCGCGTTCATATACTTATGAGCTAAGAACAAGAAAAATGGTTTAAGAAAATTAACAACTAATTAAAACACTAGGGCGGTTACAACCCGATACTCGGGTTCGTCGATCGACGAAAAATTCCAAATTATGCGAAAATAATGACACTTTTTCACGTTTAACATTTTGTATATTTTATAGTTTTCGGAACAAATAGACTCGAGTACCTTTAATATGATACCTTACTCGGCCGCGTACTACACGCCAAAGTCCCTATCGAGTCGTTACAAATTTTGCGAACCTGAATTAAGTATACAGATAGGCTATCGGTACATGTATGTTAACCTGTAACTAATTGAATAATTTATATAAAATAATAGTGCAGTAACTATACGAGTACGTTACATTGGCGGATGCTCCACAATGGGCTGGCTGGCGATACATATGACTGTCACTGAAATGATGATAAAATCAACGACAGAATCTAAAAAAAATATCAACGGGGTGCACTCCAGGAGTGCCGGCAGAAGTGAAAACCGCTTAAACGAAACAACAGGAGCAGGCATACATTTTCGCCGCGCGGTAGAAAGAGAGGGGGATATTACTTCCTCTACCGGCGGTCTACTCTCCCTCCGTCATACGAATTTTCGAGCAGGTCACGTGTCCTGACGCGACTTAAACTTTTTTTACCGATTCCAAAAATTTTAAACTCTGATGTGAAAAATAGACTAATCAGCTGGCCTACCATCATCTTTTATCTATAAACGATCATTGTCATAAGAACGTTTTGTTTGCAGTTTGTTTTTATTGAAGTTGTCAAGTTTTGACACACTCTACACTTCGAGGAAGATGATTAAGTGAAGTCGTCACAAAACTTCCATAAAAAACAAGCTTACTTTACGAGGATCGTAGTACGAAATAGCATGGTAAGATTGAAACAATACTGCGCTAAGAGAAGGCGTCGTAGAGTAGGCCCCCTGCACGAATCATCGCCGAAATAATAATTGATGTTTAAGCTTAAAAATTAAGATGTCTTCCAATAATAATTAAGATATCTGCTTCAATTTAAAGACTCTGTATGAAATAAAACAGGGAGAAAAAAAATAACCCTTGACGAGTTTTTTGCCGGTTCTTTTCGTTACGCGGTCTCCCCCGTAGGGTTTGTGAACCGATGGCGTAGCTTCTTTGACGTTGATAAGTGCTTGTAACAGCCTAGACTGAATAAATGATATTGAATTGAATTGAATAAATAAGAAGCCTTGCAACTTGTACACAAATTAAAACCCGTACAATTCTCAAAACAAACTTCGAATTATAAAAAAAAACGCAACTTTTAAACAAGCCGGGCGGACCCCACTTAACTTGTTTATTTATTTTCTAAATTATCATGAAAAAAGCGTTGAAAGTATAAAAGTTTTGATTAACTTCGTCGAGGTGAATAAAATAATTGCGAAGAAACCTTCAGGACGTTAACCAACGTTTTCTTGGGAAAGTTCAAGTCCTTTTATATTTGTTGTCTTTTAACATTTGCTAAATTGGCTGACATGATTGAATTAGATGTTTTGGCAGAACCGCGCAGAGGCGGCACATCTTAAAATATCATTGAAATTGTAATTTGAAGATTGCAACTTTCGCTCAACTCAATTTGTGTTTCAATTCTTCTATAATGAAACAAGTTTTCATTTAGTTGAAGCCCATCAAATAAGGTTTAAATAATTTATTTGATATCATTACTCCATTACGAGTGTATTGAGTAAACATTTAATTTGTAAATTGAAACAAGGTTGAATATTAACCGTTGAGGTAATCATATTAAGATTTTATCAATAAATTTTTATTGTATTTTTATTTTTTATTTTCGTTTATTTGGGAAAACAACAACCTTAATTATACAATCTAGTTACTTAATTACATATCAGTTACAGTTAACCACATTTTTTTTATTTGAGGCAAATATAGTTTAATTTCTATTTTTGTAATAGAAACTAGTTAGATACGTTTTGTTAAAAGAAGGGCAAAATGATTTGATTTCTCAGTTATTTTATTTAATGAACAATAAAAATCTAAATTTTGCGCAAAAGAAAGGAGTTCCGTGACAGCCTACTTATTACATCTAACCTCTTTCTAGAGTTTTAAATAAGAAAATATAATAGAAAAAACCACTTGTCTCATGTCGCTCAGACGGGACTTCATTCTCTTACTAGAATTTAGACAGGTAAGTTCTTTCATGATTTTTGATTTTTTGCATTTTTCAATGCGATTTTTATACTTATAATAAATTTTTAATTTTAAAGTAGAGCATTGGACCGGATTTCCAAAGGTCGTGGGTTCGAGTCCCATCTGAGAATTCACTTGTGGCTAAGTTGTTTTTTTCCAATATTTTTCTATTTAAAATGTATCATAGAAAAGTTCTTCTTGTTTCAACTTGACATATTTTGTATATTGCAACTGTCCAATTAATTATCTCCAGACATGGAGCAACGTGGCTTCCGTACTGGAAGGAGTAAAGGTACCTGTATCACCGCGGGCGAGTGAGCGAGTAACTATGGGCTATTTTCTCGCTCGCGAATCGTACAATATTTGCATCTATTTTGTTAACACAGAACGTGTTATGTAATACTGTTCCGTGTAAACAAAAGAGATGCAAATATTAATAGTTCATCGCTGACTGTTCACACCCGGCGAGTACTCGCTTTACTACATTGTAGCTAAACGAGAAAAATTCACTCGCCGGGCGACACCCTGTCTCACTGCGGGCGAGTATAGTATGAACAAAACAGTGTGACCAGATTAGGTACTTTTTTCAGTATCTTTTCAAATATTTTGTAGACTTTGAGGGTCATGCTGGGCTCTTACTGACTAAACACCACCGGATGGCTGGATTCCCCGAAACGGGACAGCAGCCTTAATCGGATGCGCCCGTAACCCTGGGACCCTTGGGACTGGGGCCCGTAACCAGGGAGAAGAAATTGCAACTTTTTAATTTTGCATTTTACATTGCTATTTTTAGTAGAAAAAACCAACTAGTCTCATGTCGCCCTGACGGATATTTCTCTCATTGATGAAACGACGGAGGCCAACACCGTAGAAAGGTGAATATACTAGAAAAATTCGACGTTCCGGCCCAATGCACTAGCCAATTATGCTACAGAGACCTATAAGGTCTCTGTAGCATAATTGGCTAGTGCATTGGGCCGGATTCCCAAGGATCGGGTTCGAATCCCGCCAGGATGACGTCACAAAAAAGCTTACTTGAAAATACTTAGAAGTAAGAAATATCGTGGTAAGATTGAAACAATACTGCTTTAAGAGATGGCGGTAGGCCCCTGGTCATTAATAGTTTGGTTTATCAAAAAATTGTTATAAAGCAGCGGCGTGATGATGATGATGATCGTCATTTTATACAACAATGCAGGCTTAGAAATGATAACGAACTATTTCAATCCTTACAGAGACAAGATTTGTCTATAATCAAACTTTACTTTGTCCACTCATAAAGTGCGTAGGCAGCTGGCATCACAGACAGTTCAATAACATAATATAATTTTCTTGAAATAGACTTATCAATAGTTCGATTCGATGATCAAAGCAATTTATCCAAACAAACCAAATCAAATATCTTAAGTTAATTGATCTAGGAAAAAGAGACGCAAATAATTTTCTGAAATTCAACAGCTGTCTTGTCATATTTCTTTTTTATAATGGGAATCAAATTGTTTAGTTGTTGCGTCTATCACATATATTTAGTTAAGCTCTTAAGTTTTTAATTGAGTCAAATATTTGTTTTATAAAGTAATTGTTTAATAAAAAAAACATAACTTCTTCAAATTTTTCGAGCACCGCGAAAGCAATAAAAAATAACGATGAGTTGCACAAACAATTAAAAAAATAACGAGAGATGTATTGTGTACCGCGCGGCTGCAATAATAACAATTAACTTTTATCAAGAAAGAGTCTAAGACAAAATACTGTATGTTTCTTTATGCTGTGGTCAGACGTACTCGTACACCAGCCATTACAGTCGGTCGCTTGTCGGTAAGAATAAACCTTAATCGCCTGCACAGATAATTAGGCTGCCATGTCAGCGATTCGCGTTCATTTCGACTCCATTCCTTTTGTTCCGAACTGGTAATCTCTCGTTTTACTTTAATTTCGATTGGGAAATTCTTTGAGGTTTGGTGAAGCTTCTTTAATAAACTTCACGGCTAAGTGCTTGATAAATGTAATAACAGTGCTTGAATAAAGCACAGGCTACGTAGGTATATAGTTTATTTTTTTGTTTAATTATTTGTCGCCTTTCATGCAAAACTACTGACTAGATTTTAATGCTATTTTTGTGAAGTACTATTAAAGTTAACATTAAGGATATGTTTTTAATGTGATAAATCTCTTTTCCCATGGATACGTTGCGTAAATTCCTAACAGAGCAAGCAGAAGCAACTAATCGTTAAATTGTGGCAAATCGTCTATAACAGTAACTACATATCGTTTGTATGTATTTAATATGTATATAATATTATATATTTATATATAGTATTTATTTAAGTAAAGTATTGTATATGTATTGATGTTCTTAATAGTATATTCTATTTAATTACAATTAATCATTTATTCGCCTTTTTTTTTTACAATCGTTGTGCACCCTACTTCTTGTTGTCTCTACATCACCCTAAGGTAGAAAATGCCTAAGGCATTAAGTCCGCCTATGTACAATGTGCATAAAGTATTATATAAAAATAAATAAATAAGTATACAGTCCTTAATCCTCGTTTATTAGGGATGAATTTTAAAAGTATCCTTTGATTCTATCTGGAGTTCTAGACTATAAAATAAACTATAAACACGTGACTCATGGATGTCAATCATTGCCTATTCGGAAGGAGGGATGATTATCTAACTAAAATCGTTTCAATTTCCAGTTTTGTCGCTATTGTGGCTATCATAAAGTATGAAAATATGACAGTAATGACAGCGACGAAATTGGTTGCTAGGTAATTTTAAGTCAGATAATAATAATAATTAGTCCCATCTGAGTGTTCACTTGTGGCCGAGTTGATTTTTTTCCAATATTTTTCTATTTAAATATAATCAACCTGCGCGGGATGAAAGCGTGACATTATAGTAACCAAAGCTGGCGCCTTATCAGTCACTCACACTAATGCAATTAAAAAAAACCGGCCAATTGCGAGTCGGACTCGCGCACCGAGGGTTCCGTTTGAAATTTTCAAAATTTTTTTTTATTATATGATGTGACTAAAAATTTACGGTTTTCGAAATTTTTCCTTTATCTGTACTATAAGACGTTACTTCGTGCCAAATTTCAAGATTCTAAGTTCACGGGAAGTACCCTGTGGGTTTTGATTCCCGTGCGAGTTTCTAAATTTGCGGCATAAACGGCTGTATCTTTTGATTGCTTTGGCTTAGAAGTTTGATTTTTTTCACAGCTCCAAAGGATAGTAGACCTGAGTATTAGATATAAATTTCAGTTTGATACCTCCACGCGTTCCTGAGGAAAACTTTCTTGACAGACGGACGGACAACGAAGTGATCCTATAAGGGTTCCGTTTTTTCCTTTTGAGGTACGGAACCCTAAAAATGAATAGGCAAATACAAAACGTTCACTTTAAAGTATCAAAAACAAACGCCGCACGCTTATTCACAGACGCTACGTGTAAATGTTTTAAACGTGCCAGCTGTAGCTAATCGCCCTGTATGTATAAACTATCTTTATTCCATAATTTATCCAAATCTGTTCAGCCATTTTTACTTTATTGAATAACAAACATCTAAACATCAACATTTTCGCATATTAACAGGATACATTATTTACAGGATATCTTTCCACAAAAAAATAATAATCTGGCGATGTCAATCCAAACCTTTTATCAAACTCAAGTATCCTATAAACATTCTCAGTTAGATAACACCGAAACGAACTGTCATAATTCTCAGTTAGATTACACCGAAACCACAGTATAAAGATTCACAGTATTTTGTCTTACTAAAAGTCCGTTCGCGAGTAATACCTACCCGACGCGCCTTGTCTCGGTCGAGAGCTCGGCAAGCGTTTGAATCGCCGCGGTGACTAATCTGTGTTGGCGGGCATTGCGGCGTAGCCCTATCGCATATTGCGCACCGCGCGGCTGCAATTATAATAATTAACTTTTATCAAGAAAAAGGCTCGAACACTCAGACGTGTCTCAACTTTGAAGGCTTCTTAAACATCTACCTGTCGCTTTAAATGTCAAAGGTATGAAAATGAAGACGAAATGCTGTTTTTTTTCTATAAATGGGTTTGCTCTTGATCCCAGTCAAGCCCAGGGCTAAGTAAGGATCCACGATAGAGCGAGCTAGCCCAGAAGATGCCTATTCACTCTTGGTTGTAAGTACTCGGAAACACTGACGCAGGGAGGGAATTCAACTCTTTTGCTGTATAAAAGATGTTGTGAGCTTCTTAAAGTTAAATAGCGTCTGAGTATTCGGCCAGAAGACAAGATACTGTATGCACTTATATTTATACTTTTAAACGAACTGTCATATTTCTCTGCAGTAATTGAGGCAGCTACCGACGCCTTGCTGCAATTAACTCATTCATGAATATGCGCAGCCCCTAATTATTTATTTTATTTTATGCCCTATTATCTTGGAGCCTCCTCGTAAATACTTGAGCAGTGAAGCTACATTTTCAAGGTACCCACCGAAAATGAAGACGCTTTTCCGAATTTTCAACGACTTTATAATTTAACTTTATTACTTCAATGTTTAAAACCGCCTATGTGGTCTAGTCGTAACACCATAAATATCAAATCCAGAGATCCTGAGTTCGATTCCCAGTTAGGGTACAAATTATATTCGGATTGGTTGGTGGTAGGACTTGTTCTTGGTCCGCCTGGCTAGCTACCACCATCTTATCTAAGTATGTTGCCCTAACTATAATGATCAGCATTGTTGTTCCGACAGTTCAGAAATAAGATAGGCAGTTCCTTAGTTGTTGAGGATACCGGGAGAGGCGCGCTTCCACTTTCAGCCTTATCATGTATGATGAAGGCTTTTGGCGTCTCCACATTGTTCAAACTAGATAGTGCATTAATCTATAGGCCTATACCCGGTGCATCAGTATAGAATTTAATCGAAATAAATAAATTAATTGTTCTTAGCTTTCGTTGCGACCGGATATTCATATTTTTTGATTTGACGACCTGTTTGGCGCAGGGGTACTAACCCCGCCTTCTGCGCCAGAGGTCCCGGGTTCGATCCCCGGACAAGACAAATATTTGTGTGCATGAACATGTCTAATTGTCTTGGTCTGGGTGTTTAATATGTATATTAAGTATGTATTTACAAAAAAAGTATATAAGTATGTTTATCCGTTATCTAGTATCCATAACACAAGTTCTTCATGAAACTTAACGTGGGCTAGATAATTGGTGTGATTGTATGCAAATATTTATTTATTTTATTTTATTTTTGTATCTTTGTCCCATGAGTAACTCGCATTAATTATTTGGGTGCGGGCTAATCTGTGTGTTACATGGCTTTTACTATGAATACCAAATTGGTTTCGGTATACAGCGTGTTAGGAAAACACCTTTGAAACGAATACAGGTTACTAATTCTGAGTACATATAATTAAAAATATTTTTGTAAAAAAAGATAAAATCTTATATTGTCGGTTTTTAGCCATCGCAATGTGACAATACCTGACCTATCAATGCGTCACGGTCGTTTAAAAATAACAGAGCTCAACAATGACAATGACTACTTTTTGTAAACTATAGTCATTGTCTTCAAGGTTAATAAAACGATGTTGCTATTATTATAAATAAATAATTAGGTACTCCAAAATTTCCGATAACTTTTGAATTCAGTTTTTTTTAAGTATATTTCAACGAACGAATAATCCTTTTTTATAATTTATATGAGCAAGCATTTGGTTAAAAATTAGCGTGGTAGAAAGCGAGGATTTAAAATAATAGGAGAAAAAATCATGAAGATACAACTGGTCTTTATGACTTAATTTTCATTAAAAAAAAATATTCAGCATTTTTAATATTTACTTAAAAATCATCTGAAGGCCTACCACGATCTCTTAGCGCAGTATTGTTTCAACCTTACCATGCTATTTCATACTACGAATCTCCTAAAATAAGCTTGTTTTTTTATGGAAGTTTTGTGACGTCTTCGCTCAATCATCGCCTACAAAGTACAATATAAGTACAGTAAATAAAAACAAAACGCAAACAAATCGTTGTTAAATGACATGATGGTTTTTAATAGATGATGGTCCTATGAAAGGAGGTAACATTACCTACCAATTTTGAATGAACCTTCTCGATTTTTGTAGAAAAAAGTTCAGAATAATAGTCGATGAGCAAACTGAAGTTTTTATGTTTTCAGTGGGCCTACCATCAACTCTATGCGATTTTTTTAAGGTTTATTTCAGGTTGTGAGAGTGGGACGTTGCCTTACAGCACGTATTGCGTCGCCGGCGGCGTCTTACAGTAACTACCTGAATATTACCTAAAAAGAATCGTATAAGTGTTGATGGTGGACCCCCAGTTCGCTGAAAATTGCGAATGATGATTAATTGCTTTCCCTCAAATTATTTGAGAGTACTCTCGTTATTGAGACGGTTTCAGGCCAAGGTGAAACTTTTCAGAGTGTTTTCCTTTCTTAAGCTTAATATCTGAAATTTGTGTCTAACTGGTTTTATTAATCATGAGATTTGGATAGAGTTACTTAAGTGAAAATTTTATTTTTAAACCAGTGTACCCAATACATTATTATTTTAACGATCGTCCTTTTTAAAATCTATGCTCAATTTTTATAACAAATAAAAACTTTGAATAGAAAACAAATTGTAGCTTATCAAAGTGTTTCAGTTTTGTTTGTTAAAACACACTAACTAAGAACTATATATATACCTACCAATAGCGCTTGATGGCTTAGTTTGATGAGATGAGATGATTTGAGATGGCTTAGTAATATCGGGTTAAAAAGTATCATATGTCCAGGGTATCTATCTAACTCATCTCATTTAGCATGAAAGAGTAACAAACAAACATACAATTAATAAACCAACAAACAACTGACATATTTTCGTATTTCTAATATTAGTAGGATATATAAGTAATTATAACAAACAATGGCTTGTAAACATGATAAATTTCTGAATAACCTATATAGAAAGCTCTGAATAAAAAGAAACCACTCATCCAAACTACTGTGACCAATATAGACACTGTTAAAAGGCAAAATAAATGAAGTAAAAAAAACACACTTAAACAAAAACGAACCCACCGTGACGATTATCCAACTGAGCTTTTTCCAACTCGAAAAGATAAATGACACGAAATCTGTTTACTGAAAGGGCATCATTGAAAATCGATTTAATGGAGAGAGCCAAATAAAACGGTCTGTATGGGCCTCCGGGACTCGGGGGCCCCCGGGACCCTAATCAAATATACCTTAACTTGCCTCCGGACCCCTTGCACAGATTATATTTTTCCTCTTTAAGTGATTTTGTGTATTGAGTTTCTGGTTTTGGTTTTTGGCTGCGTTTTTTTTGCTGAGTCATGTTTCGTTAGTATCGGTTTGAATTTAATATTTTTACTTTTAAGCACATATTAATAATAATGATAATAATGTGCAATCCACAATGCAGATTACATTAAATCTGTCTCAAAGGGCGTCTACGTATTGGCCCCCATGTCCCCACGCAAGCCTGAAGAAAAAAAATAATGCATTAATTGAAAATGTTTATTATTTATATTAAATATTTAATTTCAGTATTATTAACGCGAATAACGCCACTAGAAGTACTTATAGGTCTTTATTCTACACAAATAATCAATGTAAATAAAGTAACTTAATAACAGAAGAAATGATAATTAAACAACTTGAAAAACCGAAGAATCGTTGAAGCTAAAAAAGATAAAAAAGTTTTTATATTTTATCAAAACAGGCAACCATTACGCATTAAAAATAAAATAAAAAAGAAACAAAAAACAACATCGCATCACCCAAAAGCGCAAACAATCAATAAACAAAACACGACCGAATTAAAGATGCGCATCGCGAAACACCGGCTCAAAGTTGCGGCAACACACGAGATAAAGCGGCGTGGCTCCCCTGAAATTGCCGTTAAGTATGTGGTGCGAAATAAAAAGGGGGGCAAAGAGGCTTACCGCGGCTTTGCGCCACTCCCGGGAAGCAAGTTTCCACGGAGTTATGCCACTTTCTGCTTGTTTGTTCACGTGCCATTTGCGAGATGATTAAGTGCTGGATTAAGATGGTAAAGTTTATGAGCAATGGGCGGGTTAGTGAGCGAGAAAAAATTTATAATGCGGCCTTATTCCCGCTCTCACGTGGATTACTTTGGACTCATAAATAGGTGCTGCTTGTTTATACGGATTGTAGTTTGTTGTTGTTACAAGTAGCCAACTTGTTACGTTAAGGACAGGTTTCTGAAAGACTAATTAATGAAAAAAACAAATGGGAAACACAAATCTTTTTCATCTTCTTCGTTTGATGTCTAGAATTGCCAAAAAACTAAAACGATATCACAAATTACTGAATTGAAAATGTTTCATTAATAATTGGAACCTCCTCGAACTTGATACAAATAGAACTCATAATGTACTGGAACTAAATAACACTGAGAGTTCTCTAAAAAAGACTAACTCTCTAAGACTAATTCAAAATATCGTACAAATTGAAATATTTACCTACCCACACACTATTTAAGTATCCAATGTGGCTAAACTCCTATCGAACACTGTTCGGTGACTGGTAAACATGGATGCCCCTTTATTTAAACAAGCATTAGCGTCCATTTTCAATATTTTGCATACGCCATAACCGGGGGTAATGTAATTACATTGGCGCGAACCGTTGGCGGTATTTGCATAAAGTTCATGTTGGCGCCCAACGTGGCTCGGCGGGATAGAATTTTCAAATGCAACATGAAATAACGTCACATATATCCTTTTGATCCCACAGTGGAGAGAAGCTTGTATATTGGAAACGGGTTTAACGATTGCAGCAGTTAAGCAACTTTCACAATGGTCACAGGATGGGTGACCAAAAATGAATTATCTTGAGATCCTCTATGCTTTGGAAGGCACGTTATCTGCATTGGGCCCGCGTCGTGGGACATGGCCCATTCTCTCTTCCCATCCTTCCTTCCGCCAGTGCAGTGCCCCATCAGTGGGGACATTAAAATGGCAGATAATTTCTACACAGCAACCTCCGCAAACTTTAGTGCTGAGATATCGGGATCGGGCTATAGTAACTTTATGAAATTGATTAAGTCCAAGAGCATAAATATCTCTGCAAGTCCATAGATCACCGGGCAGTTTCCCGTGAGCTAATAGAGTAAGGTGCGCTCGACTCTCGGCACCACTTTATTACTCCAGGGAAGTATGGCAGATAAGTTATGACATCACTTAATCACAAATTCGCCATTTCTGTTAATAGCCCTCCAGTATAAATTGGAAATTGATTTATGGGCACCCAGTCTATGGGGCGAGGTTAGGAATGAAGCTGTTGAGTCGACGACTTCATTAATTTTTGTTTGAATGTTTCGGCACTTGAAAATATATTTTGTGATTGGATTTGTGGAGTAAACGGTTTCGCTGGGATTATAGTTAAGAGGATTATGACAAATGAGATTCAGCGAGAGTTATAAAAAAATTGTTTTAATTTAAAACGAAGTATTGCAATGTATATCAATATTTTTATTGCGTCTGTAATTATATCTATTTTTTTAAATAATATCTTAGTAACACGTTGGGCTCCAAAATTTGAGACAATTATGAGAAATGAGGTTCAGTGAGCGGTATGAAAAATATAACACATTAATTCGCAGTTTTGCAATGTATATCAATATTTTTATGACATCTGTAATTATATCTATTATTTTTATTAATATGTTAGTAACACGTTGGGCGCCAAAATTTGAGATGATTATGACAAATGAGATTCAGCGAGCGTTATGAAAAATATCACTCATTAATTCGTAGTATTGCAATGTATATAAATGTTTTTATTACATCTCTGTATTTATTATTTTTTCTTAATATTTTAGTCACACGTTGGGTGCCAAAATTTCTAAGGGACCGTATAATGACCTTAAAGGTGTACTTTAGTTAATTATAATCCAGTTTCACGTTGGCTTTACTAGCCATTATAACTACAGGTACGGAACTAGGCCAGATAAGTTATGATGTCACTTAATCACAAACTCGCCATTCCTACTAATAGCTACTGCTTTATGTGCCAGAGTTCAGGCATGCAAGATTAGGTTCATTATTATTAGCTCCAAACTAATTATTATGAAGAGGCTGTACGAGTTAGGGAACAGATTTGATTTAAACTTTCCTTAAGTTTGCGTTGTGTTACTTTAAGGTTTATGGAAGAGGATGTACATGTTTTATGTTATTGTTTAAAGATGCTTCTATCACGCACGTAGTTTTTTTTTTATAAAGTGTGACTTTTTTAGTTGTTACAAACATTATCGTACTTGGCAATAAATAAAGATTGTAGTTATTTTTGTTGCGAACGTTTTTAATTTTCAAGGCATTAACCCCACAAAAAAGATCTTACACTCTATATTAATTATTATACATACTAATTCCATTTTTTTGTATAGGTATAAGTAGTCACTGATTTAAATATATTTAGGGCCTAACATTATTAGGGAAAACTATATTTTTAACATGTTTGTATTTGTTTCCGAGTCCTCGATATTTCGGCGCATTTGCATGCTCCATGATCATGGAGTAACTGGACTCGTTTTTTCCTAATAGATTAGATTATTTATTCATTAACAATATACATTGCGTTTGAAATTGTAGGTAAGTACAAAAAAATATATTTAAAAAGGATCATCATCATAAATATTAAATTGGTATTAAATAAAAATAATAAAAATATAATTGAGGCAAATAAACATATAACTAAATAAAGTTAGGTAATAATCGCAAAAACAAAATTAATTGTCAAAAAATATACTCATTATTATAAAAGATACACACAAACAAATCACAGCATAAGCGTCTCTCCAATAAAAAGGACTTAAGTTTGAATGTTAGTGATAAAAGTTTAAAGTGTTATTTAGGGCCTGTTTCACCACTTACAGATAAGTTGTGAATAGATTATCTGGCAGATAATGTGACAGTTGTAATATAAAAATTATGTCAAATTATGTACAAGCATAAACATAATCTTAAGCATATAACCATAATTACGAAATATTTTATATTTATTAATCTTTTAAGGATTATAGAGAAGTTTATTGATTGTGCGTCCCCAACTCAGCGCAATCCCGACACAAAGCAATACAGACGAAACAGAGTTCCTGACTCTCGTAAAATATGCAACGGATCGACTGTTGCGCAGTGCGGCACCGCGATACGGTTCCATCCTGCGGTCTCCCCGGGTAAATTTAACGCGTTTGTGACTTTGTCAAAGTAAACCGATGCGTGGAGCTAAAGATTTATCTAGTTCAGTAGTTGGAGATTTGTTTGTACTTTGGCTTCAGCAACGTTTGCGGCGGTACTTATCCAGATCCACAGCGTTTGGGCTCAGCCGTGGATTCCGAAACTTTCACTTTTAAAGATTTCTCGTATCAAAAGGCTTTCATTTTTGCGCAATAAACATTCTACTTCCAATCCTACCTTACTAATATTATGAATACGAAAGTTTTGTGAGTTTTTTTTTATTTTAGGATTTGAAAAGCATCTGCATTTTCAATGCTATTTTTATACTAATGATAAATTTTGAATAGAAAATTATTGGAAAAAATCGAGTTATTCTCAGACAGGACTCGAACCTGCAACCTTTGGGTATCCCACCCACTGCTCTAACCACTGAACTACCGAGGCCAGCGTTGTTACATCAATGCAAGAATGTTTGGATGGATGTGTGATGTGTGACTCTTTCACCCAAAAACAACTGGAAGGATTTTGATGAAATTAGGCACACAGGTAGATATCCTGGATTAAAACAAAGGCTACTTTTTATCCCGATATTCTCACGGGAACAGGAACCACGTGAATGAAACCGCGGCTTCCGCTAGTTTATACTATAAAGCTCTTTATATTCTCCATCCTTTGTAGCATCAAAATATTTGCTAATCAAATATTTGTGATGCCTATTGAAAACAATATTTGGTCACGGTAGCACAAAGATGTTGGTCGCTTTTCAATAAATTAATAGGAAGCTACCGTCAACTGTTTTAATTGGACACCTTTCAATTCAGCCAATTCAAATATCAAATTAAATATGTAGAATGTTTGAGATCTAGATACGTTTTATGGTAAGCAATATTAAAAAAATACCTAACTGCAAAACTACGCTACAGCGTTTAATTTATGGTTATTTTCATTACGACATCAGTTGTAGCGTAATTACAGAATTATATAATTAAGAAACATTTTATGTAACAGATTAACCGAACGATTAGCGTTTTCAAATTGATTTATATTAAAAATGAATATAACCGATTATCAGCGTTTGTCTTTAGATAGATAGATAGATAAAAGTTTTATTTGCTAAGGGCCGGTTTCAATAATCTATCCCTAACAAGAGCTAGGCCTATTGGTTACGTTACCTAGCAACCGCTGCTATTTTGGGTTATTTTAGGCTGATTAACAAAAATATCTAGGAAACAAAGCTCTAGTAAGCCTATCTCTTACTGAGGACAGGTTATTGAAAACGACCGTAAAACACACACGTAATTCCCGATCCCATGTGAATATTGGGATTAAAACTATTCTAGGTTTTGTGCATTATATATATTTAAATCCAGATTGAGTAACAAGCATACAAACATCCTACTAATATTATAAATACGAAAGTTTGTGAGGATGTTTGGATGTTTGGATGAATTTGGATGAACTTTGGCACACAGATATAAGTTAGCCTGGATTAAAACATAGAATAGTTTTAATCCCAATATTCACACGGGAACGGGAATTACGAAGGTGAAACCGAGGGCAGCCGCTAGTATTGTATAACTGAAAAATGTAAACAGTTACAAAAAACAACTTGTCCATTACTGTTCTATTAAAACCATAAAATTTTATTAAATTGCAAGTGATGTTTCCCCAGATATAGAAGCTTCTAGATCCCCCACAGTAGTATGTTAGAGAGCGTGGTTAGAATTCAATTTCCTCTATAGCGTACATAACAGTTAAATTTATACCGGAGTTTGGTTCACTCTGGTAACTGGAGTTGGTAACATAAATATCGGGTAGCGGGCTGGTAAAATAGCTGAGCCAATAAAACTTGCTATTTACTAGATAAAAGACCTGATAAAGTTTAACAATTAAGCAGTCATAGCCTTCTTCTATGAGGGACATCATTAGTGCAGGTTTTGGTCATAAGAAGGACCGTTGTTTTGACCCTGAAAAGGACCGGTCGTGTCAATTTACCGTCGTGGTGAAGGGATCGGCCAGTCTGCGTTACCGTCGTGACCGTCCTCGCGGACCTTTGCCCAGGGTGCGCCCAGGGGCGTACTTGCTCGGCCATCTCTTCGCCGCGAGAGGGTCCGAGTGATCGGGCCAGCCGCCGGGTCTTAGGGGTGATTACCACCACGGACCCCCGTAGGCCAATCGGCAGCTAGAGGGCAAGTAGTGAGGGGTTTAGCTGGTAGTACCCCCCCCCCCCCCCTCCCGGACTCCCATTGAGCCTTTCGAGCTGAATGGGGGGCCGGGAGGCGGCGGTCCCTCCCTTCTCCCGTCCTCCTGCCGAGCTTTCGAGCTCGGCGGGGGGATGGGGGTTGGTTCGATCCTATCCCGTACCGAGCCGAGCTTAGGCTCGGCGAGGTATCGAGGGGAGGCAAGGGATAGTGTGCCGGACTCTTGAGTCCGGTATTCTAGGTGAGTCCAGCATAACCGTTCGGTATGCGTAAATGCATTCCCATCACTCAAAAAAAAAAAAAAAAAATAACTGTCGCATTATGTTTATCAACTATTAATAAATAAATAAATAATAGCATACATATTTGATAGAATCAGGCGTTACGTTACAGGCGTTATGTCGCAGGATAATTAGATAAATCGATTTTTTGCGAAAATCCTAGGGATATTGCGAAAACACGGATAATTAGACAATGGTGTTGTGATTTCTCAATCCTACTGAAAAAGTATAGTATATTTGCAAAAAAACTGGTTGCCTTAGTAAGATTGCGAAAAGAATCGCTGGCTATTATGAAAAAAGAACACTGATTGGCTGGTCGGGTCGTCCAAAACAGCATCTTCTCTGATTGGTTGACGACTTGACGTTTCAAATGTCAATCCATTTTCTCATCTCTCCACCCAACCAATCAGAATAAGAGTTAGCAAGCAAGCAAAAATTAAAAAAATCAGAATAAAGAATATCCAATGTTACTAAAGCAACCCGTATTTTTGCAAAATCCCTATCTTTTTTCAGTAAGATTGAGAAATGTCAACAATATAGTCTAATTATCCGTGTTTTTGCAATATCCCTAGGATTTTTGCGAAAATTCTATTTATCAAATTATCATACGACATATACAAGTGACCCACCTTTGTATCCTTGGTACCATCAATGTACTAGTGGCACAATTTTTCCAATGGCACTAATCAATGATACAACTGACACTAAGGCGGTACAAGTCAGTTGGTAATTTTATTAATTTGAATAGTTTTAATATACTGCAATTACGCATATTGCTAGAATATTTACGCAATATACACTCGGATGCAAATAAATTGAGCGATACACATATGTTTATGGCTCAATATATTTGCATCCGAGTGTCTACATTTTTTATTTAGGCCGTGAAGTCAGCATGTTTGTATGAAAATAACGCAGCGGCTCAATTAATTTACTCCCGAGTGTATATTACGTACTCGACGACTACGAAGCTACGAGCGTCTACGATGCTACGCAGCTACGACGTTCTCCGTGTAACCGACGCTCTTAATGAAATATTAATATTATACGCAAAATTATCATGCACAATTAAATATTTTTTTTTTATTGGGCAATCAACAAAAACATGTACTAACAATATGTAATAAATTGAATATAGAATCTAAGCCTAAAGACAGTTTCTAATTATAGACAGCCACGGCATACAATTACGAACTTCAAAAAAAATAAAGACAATGTAAAAATCGAATACATTTTGCAGAAGGTTAAATCAGGTTGTTACAAGATGATCTAATTTATTTTAATTTAATTAGGGTTTACGTTACTAAGAAAAGATTATTAATACGTTATTAAAATGTACTCGTATATATTCGTAGTCACCTCTATACGTTGTTCTTAAAGTTTGAGGCAGCTGTAGGCGTTTTGATTCTAATAAGCTATTATTTTACCACAGTAAGTTTTGTTTGCGTAGGCCGTATTGTTTTTAACTACCTTGTTTTGTAATGTTAGAAAACAATATCTATTTTTCTTTTGTCTGGGCAAAACAACAATAACCTTTTTATCTTTACATATCTATTTTGTATTACTAAAACCAAAAAATAAATTTACTGGAAACAAATCGGTGACCTTTTTATTAATGATGAATTTATTAACCTATTCGTACTTATTCTCCCGGAATCCTGAACTGAATCTGATACATAAATAATGGCACTTTACAGTAAAAATGCAATTAATCAGATTGTGATCATCATCATCATCATTATATCAGCCCCATGACACAAACTGCTGAGTATAAGCATCCCCACAAAGTAACAATACTAAACGTGTAAGAATGGTGGTGGTGATATGGAAAGGGTGATGCCACTGTTCATCAATATCATCATTAGCCTGTGGACGTCCACTGCTGGACATAGGCCTCTCCTAGCTCACGCCTTTTGTGGTATTCATAGGAGGATATTAGCCTACTGCTATCACGCTGGCCAGACGGGTTGGTATTGGGTTTGTTTCAAGTTTTCCTTCTCTCGCACAGGTGTTCAATGCGTCGAGCCTCTTAGTAGATTCTTACGACATCCCAGGCATGGAAGGGAGTGGTGACACTTGTATTCTTAGGCCGTCACCACACGGCCACTGTAAGAAAGTTGAAATGTTGAGCTCTTCCTCCGGACTGGGTGTTGGTAGCCCGAGGACCGCTATCCTATCGGTAGCTGATGTAACTTTGCAAGCGATATGTATGTTTTCATAATTTGAGCGATGTTCTGTACTACGTTGTTAACAGCGCCATCTATTTTTGGACAGTGGTTACTTGTTACTAGCACCGTGTGTTGTTGTATGTGCGGCGTCTGGTAGGTGCCGCCACAACCTAACGATAAAAAGTTTTAACATTTGCCCCATTCCCCAGGTGGCATGGATCCACATCGACCGGCAGATGATCCTGACGATCCACCGTCACGTGATCACGCGGCTGGCGCGGTTCAGCGTGTCGCACGACAACGCGATGACCTGGCTGCTCCACGTCAGCCAGGTGCAGCAGGAGGACCGGGGGTACTACATGTGCCAGGTCAACACCAACCCCATGATCAGCCAAGTCGGATACCTGCAAGTTGTGGGTGAGTTCTCTGTTAATAATTATTTTGTCACATTGTGGTTGGAAGACTTTGCAACTGCACATCATCCAAGTGCAACAGGAACGTACTACAGGTGCCAGATCAGACCAATCCGATGACCAATGATCAGCCAAGTCGGATAACTACAAGTTGTAGGTGAGAATAGAATTACAAATTATTGTATCAAATTTTAGTGTGATAAAGCAGAAAGATCAAGAAACTACATGTGCACTCCGTGACCAGCAAGGTACCTACAAGGTAAGTGAGTATACTGTTAGTAATATTGTGTTACATGATGATGTGATGAATTGTCTGCAAGTCAGGCAAGCAGGCAGACTGAGGGTACTACGAGTAAATGTACCAGCACCAATCCCATGGTCAGCCATGTCAGGTACCTGCAATTTGTGAGTACCTAACGATTTAATTTGCATCGACTTACTTTCAGACCACAATTATGGTTATCAGAAACATTAAAACAACACAGAGAGAGTAATCAACGTCCGATTTACATAATACACTCATTTTTAAGCTTCTTCTGAAGTTATGACGTATAAAAATATGCAAGGTACGCGGTTTCACTTTAAGAGATTTATTTAGCGACACTTCGTTCCCGAGGGAGCAATAAAATAGGGACGTTCTTTCAGTGCGGTTTAATTTTTAAGAATATCATACCTGAATAGCTAAAAACCTACTAAAGACTCATTATTCTCTGAAACCAGTACACCTATTTTTGGAAATAATACTTTGCCAGACGAAAATGTATACGGGGAGGGTATTATACCAACTGTGCCAATTTGAATATGCGTCTGTGATCAAAAGCAAGTTCCTGTAACACTGTAATTTGTTGATTTCTGGCAATTCGTTTTACCAAAATGTACCAACGTTCTTATTGATGTATGAAGCATTATAATTACACCGTATAATCAAGCCTCAAATTGATGATTGGTTTTCGATCAATATGATGAAAATATCAGTTTTTTTTATAACTTTTTAATTTTGCAATATTTGCAATGTGCATTTTGCAATGCTATTTTTATGTGAAAAATATTAAACAAGAAAATATACTAGATAAAAAGCAACAAGTCTCATGTCATAACTAGCAACTAGTCTCATCCCGTCAGGGCGACATGAGATAGTTGCTTTTTCGAGTATATTTTCTTGTTTAATATTTTTCACATTTTTTTATTTCTTTCAATAAAATATTGTTGGGAAATAATTAATTCAAATAGACACGGTGGATATAATCCTAGTTTGTATGTAAAAAATATAACATGTTTTGTGAGTGGGTTAAATTGGAAATTATTTGACTAAATAATTTGATTAATTTGACTTTCCAACTAACTAATTCCACCAAACGCACTTTCTAACCACTATAAATTGGACACCAAATCAATATAATTTTATTAATAAAAAAAATCATTATTTTGAATTACAACGAGTTATGAGAAATGTATTGGTGTAAAAATCAATCAATCAGTCAACACTACAAAAGTAAAGAGCAGCCATACATACCGATTCCCATCGGCGTCCCTTTAAGAAAGCCCACCCAAGCGAGCCACCATGCAGATCATAATATGTCATTGATTATTGTCAACAAGTAGTTAAATATATGTAAATGCCTGACTGTTACAGAAGTGAACAAATTGTTTAATTTTATTTATGTTGATCATTGTCTGATTTTTGGACTTTTCTTGACCTGGCTTACCTACGCCATATTTCGACTTCTCGCGACTGGTAAAAAGATTTAAGTTTTGAGTAAACTGAAAGAAGTATCTTAGAACTCCAAATGGCGTAGGCGTGTCCGGTAACCGATTGGGGGCGGCACTCACTTCACTAGTGTGCCACAGCATACGCGTAGTCAGAAGGTTTGATATCAACAATGCAAATGGCTTGATCGATAACGTATGTGTTTAATTGCGTTGTATCGGTGCCTGGATTAACATGGTTATTTTATGTTTTTTTAAGGTTTTGAATTTTCAATGCAATTTTTTTTTAAATATGATCAATTTTAATAAAAAAAAATGGATATTGGAAAAGTTGACTCGCCCACAAATTATTCTCAAAAGCACATAAATTCATTGATGTCAACGACTGTCATTGTAAATACGAGTAGTCCTTTAGATTTCTCCGACTTCTAAATAAATATAAGTTTTGATATAAAGTATTGAAACATTCCCACAGAACACAGGCAAGAAGAACTCTTTTGTGCAAAATACAAAACAGAAGGACCTACATTTCCTTTATCCCATCACGTCTCAATTTCGTTTAAGGTCTATTATTGATTTACAACGAATTTGGGTTACGTTAAATCAAATAAGTGATAAGTTCGTTCCAATTCTTCGACAAATAACTGTCAAAGCTTAAACTTATCTGACAAAGTTATAAAAAGTTTGTTCTGTTTAACCGTGCATAATGAAGAATGAAGCGCTGATCTTCTTAGCGGCATTAATAATAATCATTGTTTTCTCACATGACTAAAAACCTAACTTACTGCATTCTCATTTCTGATGTGTTGTCGCAGTCACAAGTTTTAAGTGGAAATAAAACGTTGCCTTTTCCGGCCCCTTCAACTTCGGTTGGTTTTATCTCCGCTTTGTTGCTTAGCTTTAAGGACTGTAAAATTCAAAGACTTATTAGGCCATTTTGGCAAACCTTAGAAGATACTATTTTTTATAATATTTTACGAGGATTTAATTGACATTCACATGCTATACGTTAATAGAAATAACGGATTATTTTTTTACTAGCACCTTAAATTTACACTATTGTGTGTGAATAAGTTATTTAATTCTCTAAAAATATATAAAAGCTGTTTACCAGTACGTTAGTGGTCCCGGTGAAGAGTTTCAGTATTATTTCAACACTAGATCTAGTACTCCAATCAAACTGACAAATAAACTCACATGTCGAAATGAAACAACTTTTACGGATCTATGTTCACTATAATTATATTTAACTGTAAGTAGTATTTTAGTAGTAGTATTTTGTAGTATTTTTTTTTTGTATTTTGGTTTTCCGACGTTTCGACACATTTTCAGCTGCTGTGGTGGTCACGGGTTGACGGAAAAAACTAAAAAAAAACACCAAAGCTATAATATATACGATGTTAAAAGACACATTACGAAAAAAACCAGGTCAAATCTGCGAAGCTTTGGGAAGCTCTGGGAAGCTATCAGCTTCCCAGATTTGACCTGGTTTTTTAAGGAGGTTGGTTAAGGAGTTATTGTGGATCAAACCAATAATTGTTTTAAAGATTATCGTTTAAAGTTACAAAACGGCAATGAATATCAAAACCAATCAAAGAAACTGGATCCCGGCCGCCTATTTGTACCCTCTAGACACACGCACACGTGTAATTAAAACACCTATTTTTTGAAAACGAAAAATAAAAGTCGTTTCCTAGCAATTATTTTTGGATATTCTTATTTGTTTGATGTACACTACGCATATATTGCGGCTTTGGGTCTTTTGACACCCTGTATATACAGTGATATATTATAGAGATATTAAATCCATAAAAGTTGTTTTGTTTCAATGATGAGGGCGCGCAGAAACGTAAGATGTGCTAACTGACATGTCCCTTATTTACTTTGCATTTATTTATCCGAATTGAGTTTTTTTGATAAAGGTTTTATTTACAGTGCCACCGAATATCCTCGACGATGAAAGCACACAATCGGCAGTCGCCGTCAGAGAAAATCAAAACATAAGTCTGGTGTGCAAGGCTGATGGGTTTCCGAACCCAAAGATAATGTGGCGACGGGAGGATGGCCAGCCCATATCCGTTGACAGGAGGAAGAAAGGTATGTATAATTCGGCAATAAATATACATATATACAAAATTAAAAAAAAAAACATTTCAGCACTATGATAACAGGGCATATATATAGAATCACTATGACAACAGTGTCAAAGTCAATATAATGCGACAAAGTAGCGCGTTTCAATTGGCAGTAAGTCATTTATTTATTTAAAGTACTGTGGAGCGAGAGAGTTGTAATTTCTACAAATAAATACTTATATATGTATAATTATATGTATTTATATCCGTTACCCTAGTATCCCATAACACAAGTCTTACAGTGCTAACTTTGGGGCTAGGTTAGTTGGTGTGAATGTAAGAATTTTATTTTAAAATTTATTTATACCCTCACACCATACATCCCTTGCGAGGTTGGAAGATCATCAAAGGTGCAGCAAGAGAGTATAAAAAAGGTATAAGTAGCAAAACGTCCAACAGTGCGAAACGTCTAATGAGCAGTAAGCCTACAAATGTATAAACATCATCATGAGCGTTGCTGCCTAACACAACTTTATCTGCTTTAAGGGGAGCACCAACCACTTAAGACTATATTAGTCTAAGTTACTGAAATATACTTTTTTGTACTTTTTTTTATGAAATACGGGGAGTCTCTTAGCCTTGATCATACCTGATGTTTGTATTTGTATCACTCTCACAAACATGCCTCAGCGACGCCACATTTAACATTGTTTGTGTCTCATTAGTATGTTGTCCGGAAACAATAGTGGCTGAAATAAAACAACTTTTACAAATTTTAAGTGCACTATACAGGGTGCCAAGAGACCCATTCCGAAAACGAAAACCACGTATTCTCCCCATCGTTACTATCATTTTCTTGTATATGGCCAAACGTGGGAACCTGATAGTTAAGGAGTTATTTAGGATCAAAGTCAATAGGTATTTATTCTTAAAAATTATTGTTTAAAGTTACAAAACTGCAATGAATATCAAAACCAATAAATGAAACTTGGTCCCAACCGCCTACTCTTACCCTCAAGACACACGCACACGTTGTTACATGCGTTCCATTGCGTATACAAAAAATCCATTTTTTTTAAACTAAAATAAAAGTCGTTTCTCAGCAATTATTTTTATATCTTCTTATCTAGTTTGATGTACACTACGCATAGATTACTGCTTCGTTATGGGTCTTTTAACACCCTGTATTTACCCGAAACATATTTTGATACTATATTTTTGGGTTTATGGTTTCCCGACGTTTCGGCACCTTTTCAGTTGCCGTGATCTCGGCAACTGAAAAGGTGCCGAGATCACGGTTGACCTCGCTACTTTTAAGTCTACCTTCAAAAAGTTGATTTTCCATTTCGTTCGGATACGGTTAGACACTTACTAATTAAAAGTTAATCTTGCTATGGCAACAATTATTGATTTAATAGTGACTGGTAGCCTGTCCATCGCTCTACAATTAGCTTTTTAATATATCGATAACGTCGACGGGCTTTCCCTAACTCGGCCCTAATTCACTTTGACCACTTACGGATTCCTTGCTGAAACCACGCCAATGTCGTACTTGATTTTGACATTTTCAAAATTCGTTTTCTTCATGATACTCACAAATTATGGAGTTATTGTACAAGTACATGACAGTCACAAATTGTATAGTTAATAAACAAGTAAAATATCTTTATAATTTGTATTGTGTCATAGAGAAAACGTATTTTGAAAACGTCGAAACCAAATACGACATTCGCGTGGTTTGAGCAAGGAATCGGTAAGTGTTCATAGTGAATACGGGCCCTGAACTAGAATGCTATATTCTGATTTTTAATTTGACGGAATTCTGACAGCGATAGTTTTTTGTCATTTTACATAACACAAACCTTTTCCGTCATGTACGTTTTATATTATAAGCTCACCCAGCGTGATCGAATCAGAAATGAGGAGATCCGTAGGAGAACTAAAATAACTGACATCGCTCGAAGGATTGCTTAGCTGAAGTGGCAGTGGACGGGACACATAGCGAGAAAAACCGACGGCCGTTGGGGTGGAAAGGTTCTGCAATGGCGACCGCTCACAGGATGACGCTCCGTGGGTAGGCCCCCAACAAGGCGGACCGACGATCTGGTGAAGGTCGCGGGAAGCGCAGGAGATTTAGTATCATAAGTCATGTGTCAATGTGGCTTTGTAACACGCCTTCGAAATTAACAGAGTTCCTCAAGATTGTTATCTTTGGTCACCCACCCCGCGAGCAACCTTAGCGAAAGTTACTTAACACCTTAGCTGCGGTAAGTAAAATCATAAACCTTCATCTGGTGCGGCGGTGGGTCGAAATGCGCCCAGGACCGATCGTTATGGAGACCCTTGGGTGAGGCCTATACCTAGCAATGAGTGTTGTGGCTGAGACGACGACGACGACGACGTTTTAAATGTATTAAATGGATATCAATAAACAAAGAATAACTAATTATATATATGACGATACAAAATAAAATTTAAAAGCTCGGTGAAAAAAGAGTAAAAAAATATAACTTTCTTATCAAATATCAATATTTTTATTATTTAAAGTTTGGCTTTTTACATTTTAGCAGTTACCATCATCAGCCTGTGGACGTCCACTGCTGGACATAGGCCTCTCCTAGCTCACGCCTATTGTGGCGTTCATAGGAGGCTATTAGCCTACTGCTACCACGCTGGCCAGACGGGTTGGTAGAGCAGTTACACAAAATACAAATTATATTAAATAAAATATATTATTAACTGGGGGCCTACCGCCATCACTTAACGCAATATTGTTTAATGTCAGTTTGTATCGGCGCAATGTTGTTATATGTCATATCGTACCGCGAACCTCTTAAAATAAGCTTGTCTTTTGACGGAAGTTTTGTGGCATCATCGCTCAATCATTCACTCAAACAAGATTTTTATCAATCAAACCTACTACGACGTTTTGTGTCAAATAAAGTCAAGCTTGTAATTTAAAAAGTATTGAAACAAAAGGAAAACAAAACGTTCTTACGACATGACGTTTTCTAAAAGATGGCGGTAGGCCTGCTGATCTGAGTATTTACCAACAAAAAAAACAATAATATTTTACAGTAAATTTTAAACAACTATATCAAACAATTTTTTTATTTATTTATGAATTTCGTATCAAAGATTTGTAACTTATGCATCGGGGTAATCAGGGATTCCGTATTGATTGTTGTAAATTAAAAAAAAACTGATTACTATTTTAAAGTCATTAGCCAATTTTTAAGTACTAGATTTACTTATTGAAATCTTAAATGCAAGTTTTTTTTATTTTACTTATTTTCGTTCAAATGTTTGGCGGGACCGTTGTTTATGGGCCCACTTGGCCATGGTTTCAGAACTGTCAGAATTCCGTCAAATTAAAAATCAGATTATAGTGGCGTCGCCACTTTATGTTGTTCTTTCGTTCCTAGTCCAGCTTATGACAGTTGGTAGTATATATATGATTTTAAACTTTCGCGTTCAATTATAATTACAACGGGACTAAAACGTAAATACATAGTTGTACTACATAACAAATGTCGCGTTTTGGTCCAGTTGCTTTAATTTATAGTTGGTAGTAAGTAGCAGTATTGGCCAATGAAATATTGCGCAAACTGATCATAAAATCAGATTGGAATTTTTAAATTCATTAAAGTTAAATGAAAACAAAGAGCACAGCTTCAAACAAATTGAAGTCTTTACGATAAAAATATTCTGTTGCATTAGCTCCAGGGTATTGCTAGGAACACTTATCTCGTACAAAATGGAAATTGTTACATCTAGCCAGTGAGCATACGGAGCTCCGTACCTGATATCATCATAAAACCTCGACTTTAAACCGTGTTAATCCCACTTCGGGAATGAGCGGTGGATTAAACCTCTCTAAGAAAAATCTGGTTCAAGAAAATTATAGCAAAGCTGAGTGCCGGGGAATTAAGCGCTCGGAGCACCCATTTTGGTTAGCGCCCGACAAAGCCGTTCAAAAATTGAGTTTAATTTCAAGAGCGATTTTCTTGTGCAAGTGGGGAATTAACGTGTGATGTCGAGTGGCACTCTTCGCTAATTGTGTGTGACCCCAGTCTTCGCGTCACCGCCACCTGGCTCGGTTATTTCGGGGGGCGAAAGCGTTTTAATTACTCATCGCATCGGAAAACTCTCTTTCCAATTCCGCCGGTAAGCCTTTGTTTGTATTAATACGATGGGAACGCTCCTCTTTTATTTGCCAAATGGGTATCTGCCGTTTGAGTGGTTTGTCCTAAAAGCTCCAATTTGGGCGGTGTAAATGATTACGCGATGACTGGCCACCGTTTCATTAAAGAGCGTCAGAAAAGAAGTGTGGGTTTTGACAGTCATTCAGAATGTTAATCGGTTTTCGGAATAAATAATTTGATTAGTGACAAGGCTGAAGGAAGATTGATTTGTCTATTGATGTAGAACGCCGTTCAGATGAATAAGGTTTCTGTAATGTGTATACCCGCACCTACTTCATGGAGCTTTAATAATATTTGGACAAAAAGTCTCTTTGAATTTAAATATATCATCATGCTTTTTTTGTACATTCTGCATGCATGTATAAAAATGACGCAATTTGAGGGACCAATACTGAAGTAGTCACAGCTAGCTTAAGAGGTTATAATTATAGTGAGTCACATATTATAAGCAATAAGCTCACTGAGAAGATGTCTTTTTATAAGATGAGCCATAAAGTTATGTAACCAAGGCAAAAATGTAAATCCGATTATTATGAATTAAGACAAAGTTCTAAGTAAATTAAATAGAAAACGTCATCTTCGATAACATATTAACTTTCAGTTATAATTAAGATCTAGGAAGTTCGAATAATTGATGTAAATAACAATGAATGTTATAAAGACGTTTTTTTTTTAATTTAAATAAATAAATATAAACAAATAATTTCATACAAACACACCAATTATCTAGCCCACGTTAAGTTTCATGAAGAACTTGTGTTATTGAAACTAGATAACGGTTAAACATACTTAGATACTTTTATTTGTAAATACATACCTAATATGTATATTATTATGTCTATAAAACACTGAGACCAAGACAAATTTACATGTTCTTGTACACAAATCGACGGCGCCTAAGTAGATACGGTTAACTGAAAAAAGTCAATTTTACAGGAGAGCAGATTGAAGATAAATTATTAAATATTTTCTTTGTTTTTCGGTGGATTTCAATGAAACTTGGTAAAGTGGCTTAAAATATTACTAGTTAGTATCCGACTGACAAAAAGTAGACAAAACTGCATTATTTAAAAAAATTGTGTTTAAAATCTTTGTCTACTTTGTTTCAAATCAAATGTAATGTGAGTCATCTGCCACTTAACTTATTTTGCAACAAAATCTAACTTTAGACATTTTCATAGATATTTTTATTTTTTCAGCAGTGAATGGCTATATAATATATTAAAAAAACCAATTTAGAAGCTTTGAAATATTAGCCAGATTAGTAAAATTTTGACCAAAAATGTATGTCTTCTTCTACGGCGCTCATATTTACACTCAGAAAGAGTTATTTACCACATAAACGTATAGCTAAACTTGCTTCCCATCCATCTGGAAGTAGTGGGTGTTGGTCCCTTGCTGAAGTAGCCAATTTCAATTTCCACCACGGCTGAAGCCTGATGGATCGCTAGCTCGTACTAAGACTGAGAATGAAAACTTTTTTGCCTACCTATTTGTGAAAAATTCACATCCAGTTGTCGGTAGCAAAGTTCCACATAAAATACCTCGTGCTGACTCCTCCTGGGAGACCTTAAGTTCCACAACAAAGAAGTTCTTAAAGTGACCGTCGACCCATCAAACAATAGGCCAATTTCGGTCACTTCTCTCTCTGTTAGACTATGGAACGTGTACTCAACGCCCATCTATTGGCATACCTCGAAGATAACGACATCCATCGCCGGTTTGGTTTGATCGCCGTGAAAGTTCGACTGGCAATCTTCTCGTGTATGCTACTCATCTCTGGAGTGAAGCGATCGAGAAACACGGCAAAGCCCTTGCCGTATCACTCAACATCTCCAAAGCCTTCGAGAGAGTCTGGCGTGACAGCCTAATTGCTAAGCTTCCCTCATACGGTATCTCTGGTAGCCTTTGCACTTGATTGCTATTTTTAATCCAAGTTGTGGTAGACGGTTAATCATCGGACCTAAAAGAAACCAACGCATGTGTCCAAGGATCTGTATTGTACTGTTGTCTGTGACGTTGTTTCTTCTACATAACAAAGACCTGCTTGTGTCAGATACCACAGGGTACCATGCATATGAATGAATGAATGAATGAATAAGAGTTTATTTGAATACAAACATGAGACAATTAAAAATTTATAGCAAAAAAAAGGAAAATTAAAAACTAACTGAAACTAAAAGGTGTACAGTTTAACTGTCTGAAGTGGATGTCTCACGGCTGCAGCCTAAAAGAAAGTCAATTCAGCATTTTGCCGGACCCAAAGACCCTGGCGCTGATTTTCAATTGACCCCTGGACATATGACACCATTTTTATTAGCAAATACACTTGTCAGCAAAAAAATCGCCAATGCGTTATTCCCATACAAACATACTCACTTTACAGTCTCATTATTCAGAACGTATAAACAGTTATGTAAACATTTGTACGTCGATGTATGAGTCGAATACTCGACTTGACAAAAATTTGTCTTAGGTGCCGTCGAAATATTTGTCTTATCCGGGGATCGAACCCGGGACCTCTGGGGCAGAAGGCGGGCTTAGTGCCCCTGCCCCAAACAGGTCGTCAAATTTGTGAAGGAGGGAAAGATAATAATAGAGAGATTAGACAAATGACATTTTATTAACGATAACAGAATATCTCACTACGATATGATGCAAACTGATGCGACGTGATGCGAATACAAATATTACGAGAATCCAAAAACAACTTAACTCGTTGATTATTAAGGTGCGATATCGCGTGTAAGATCAAAAGCAAGCGGTCACTTGCATCGTGGCACAGTAATTGCTTAATATATTCAACCGACGGCCGCTCTCATTACATTCATTGTGCTCCCGTGGCCAGAAAACGGCACGTAATTGTAAATACAGGCAAACTCATTTGGCCACTTGATGGGCGCGCGGAGCGATGCGACGCGATGCGAATTTTTAATTTTTACGAGTCGAGGCGTGGCCGGCGAGACATTACGCCTTTTATCTTGAATATTTGATAGGGGATGGGCAGCTAAGTAGCATCGCTGTGATGTATCGTTGTTTTAAGCAAATCCTGGGAGTGGTGGAATTAATGGCCGATTATGGAATAACTTTTAAACAAATATCGTAGAGGCAAACAAATTAATTCGCACGTGGAACTGCGATTTGTACGCAAAAGAACCTGCTGGGACAAATTTTATATTAATTCTCCCTTTTCTCTTGACACACGTTTGACTTGTTGTGTTTACTATTATTTCCTCTGATTTTGCATTTCTTTGTTGAAGTGAAAACTTCTTTAGCGACGTTGTGCACATCAGAGCTTTAAAGTTTTGGGATGGGTAAAAAAAATTAAAGTCGCGTCAGGACACGTGATCTGATCGAAATTTTTGTAAGACGGAGGGAAAGTAGACCGCAGGCGCGGCGTTGGAGAGGAAGTAATATCCCCCTCTCTTTCTACCGCGCGGCGAAAATGTTTGTTGCGTCGCTACGCTATGCTACTATTGTATGATTTTGTTGCGTTACCACACTGAACTCCAACTGTATATTTTTGTTGCGTCGCTACTCTGTACGTCAACTGTACATTTTGTGGCGTCGCAATGCTGTACTAAAACTGTACATTGTTCCAGTGACTGTGTACGAAGGCGACACCCTGAGCCTGCAGCGCATCAGCCGCACAGAGATGGGAGCGTACCTCTGCATCGCCACCAACGCCGTACCCCCATCTGTCTCTAAAAGGATCATTGTCGACGTTGAATGTAAGTTTTAAAATTGTTTTTTTTTCTAGATCGCTAAATTGCTTATCACTGGGTAGCCGTCAAGTGCTGGACTGCTGACTTCTAATTTGTTAAAAAAAACACTAATATGCACGGTGGTCGATGGGCCTCACAAATATAAAATCTAGGGTCGACACGACAAGAAGAAAAAGAAGAAAAAATTTATGTGAAAGATTTTGCAAAAAGTTGACTTGAGAAATTCATTATGGTTTATTTTATTGTAAATAAAGGTACAGTCAACAGCAGGGGCCGTACCGCGCAAGTGGCGTCAGCATCGAAATCGTCTTTATTTGACAGATGGATGTGACACTTTGCTGCTTCGTTTTGACACAAACGAAAACTTACGAAAGACTAAGAGAGCAATATGTTACATCCATCTGTCAAATGTTGATGACGAAGGTGATGACACTTGTGCGGTAGGGGCCCAGCTACGGCTTTCCATTTGCACTACGAAAACCACCAAAGTGCTCTAAAGGTCAAAGTGTAAAGCCGTAGCTCCTGTTGACTGTACATTAAAATTTCAAGAGTAGAGCTAGAGAGGAGCTAGATGGCGCCGTGGTTAGCGCATCGGCCCTGTGAATATGGTAGTCAAATAGTTTTCTTATTATGGCATAATATGGTGGCTATAAATGTATTATTTCGAGTTCCTCCGTTCTGTATTTGCAATCAGATGCACCACCAATCCACATAGGTGGGTGGTCCGTCTACAAGGAAGGCCTGAGCATCATCAGCCGAAAAGTATGACATAGTGAAAAATCCAAATAAAATTGCAAGAGACATTAATATTATGTCTCTGACAACATCAACATCTGTTTTTCTTCCTGACTATGATTTCTATTTTCTTTTCGTCAAGAATATCGATGTATTTTCATAGCTAATTACATACAGTACATTATTAAATTATCTATATAAAATATCTTATTTATCTTTCTAATAATTTAATGGAAACTTAAAAGAAACCAGTGATACCCCGAGTTCTAAAGTTAAAGTCAAAATATTCTTCATTCAATTAGGCATATTACACGCATTTTTGAATCGAATGTTTAAATCAGTTTAGGATCACTACCAATTTTCTTTCCACCTATGTAATATTCATAAGTTATACGTAAGTATACCTACAGCGAAAATACAGTGAATTTCCTTAACCTTTATACCTTTATCAGCTACACATTACACATTCGTGTTCCAACCAAGACAAACCTACTTAAAATTTCTTTGAATTGCCTAAACAGAAGCCTCGATATTTTCTTGTGAAACGTATTTCCGAGAGACAAAATGGTTTCCCACTTAACAAGACTCGGTCCTTTTATTTTCAATTCTTATTGCGTGCCAGCTGACTAAATAGACGGTAAGATGGTGTGATAATTGAAAGATAATATTTTTTCACGGTGCATACTCGGGAGATTGCTCTTGCAGGCCATTCGATCTTCCAACAGGGATGCAAGAGGAAATGAACCAATTTCTTTTGAAATAGGATCTCGATGGAGTCAATTTTATAAAAGAATGAGATGCAAGGTGGGGGAAATGGTGAAAAAAATAAGTTTAAATAAAATGACAAGAAAGACAGTACAATAGAATTAGGAGAGGCTGATGGACTTAAACTTAAATTGAGGTACATGTTTTCTGATACACAACTTTTTCGGTTTTGTCTTCAAAGGAAATATATTATTTTATAACCGATAATTTTGTTAAGTAGAATCAAATAGGAATGTCAAAATTTTACGGTAGGGTACGTTTTAACCGCCTCTGTGGTCTAGTGGTACAACCACCGGTTTCAGAGCAGCGGAGGTACTTGTATTCGGTTTGGTTGGTAGTAGGACTTGTTGTAAGTTCGCCTGGCTAGCTGCCACCATCTTATCTAAGTCTGACGCCATAACAACAATATTTTCAGCATTTTGTGTTCCGGCAGTTAAAGATAAGATAGCCAGTTCCTCAGTGTTTTGAAGATTCCGGGAGAGGTTCGCTTCCGTCTTCAGTTCAGCCTTATCTGAAGGCATAAGTTCTCCCTGTCGTTCATAAAAAAAGTTAAGTTTAAATAACCCATCACACACCTTCTGTACCTCAACGATAAAGAATTCAGATCATTAAAAAAATCCGTCTATAAAAGCCTTATGTGAGAATTTACCGGGGAGTTTGATAAATTTTTAAAACGTCGTAGAATATTTAAATAGATTCGAGCGGCGAAAGTAATATACCCGAAGAAAATTGCTGCCATAAAGTGCTGGCAATGTGAATTACATCCTTACAGTAGATTTTATTATCCTAAAGGTTTGTGTGAAAAATCGGCGCAGGGGCGGCGAGCCGCGCGATCCATCATGATTGAAAGTTTATAAATTGCTTCCACCCGAGTTTCTTGTACAGTGTTCTGTCCCATTCCATCTAGTTGTTGATTGATAAGGTACATTAAAACGCTTGTAAGATAACTTGCTCTTTTTAGGGCTTCTGTAGCTATAGCTTGGAGCGAAATTGATTGTAATGAAAAGAAATCGACATTTCAGAATGATGATGACGAACGCAATATTTTTTTTTTTTATTTATTCAAGAATATTGATTTGAACTTTTATGGATTAGAGTTTTCTTTTTGTTTAAATAACGTGCTATTGTGGGGTTTTCCGACCAGTCATTCCGTTTTAATCCGATAAAGTTTTTTTTTAATGATTATTAAAATGAGAACATGATAAGTAACATAGTAAGTATAAAATTGAAATACCAATAAAACAATATATAATAATGCAATTCTATTATACTAATTTAGATGATTTACTTAATTTAAAACTTTTCTTTTGTCTTTATTATAATATATTGGGAGCGCTCTATGGAATTGCTGCGTCCGGAAAGGGCGACTAAGTATTAAGTACTATAACATCTAATAACACCTTTCTAATTACACTTGGTCAGCAATAAAGATTTGATTTGATTTACATTATTAGCTACTTACTAAAAAAAATAAGAATGATTGACTTTCAGTAATGATATACGCATACATTCTAGTTGGTCCCATTATCATTAAGTCTGATGGTGGGATCCTGGGGAAACCAAGGAATATCTCCATAAAATATAGACACACTTACATTGATTTGGGTGTTTTCTTTCGTAACTCTTGCATTTGCTTCCGGGAAGTATCATTTGACGAAATGGAAATGATGAATATGACCTTAAATAAGTACTGTTTAGGTGCTATCTCACTGATGTTATCTGATTAGTTCAGTACATAAATAAATCAAAATATATCTCCAATGTAAGAGAACTCCAAATATTTATAACGTTTCTTTTTTCTTTTCTATTATTTAAGTCATTTTGCATTTTATGAAACTCAGTTCATTGTTATTCAAGTCGCTGGAGCTCCTGTCTTACAAATCGATAGTTTAGAAGAGCTTTTAGTCTTCTTACAAGTTCTATCGACCTTCAAATATGCTTGCTGGATCTTAGAACTATCTAGATCTAAGTTCAGTTACAACAAATGATATAGTTTAAACATACAACATACATAATCATTGCTTTAAGTGTATAATAATGAAAATACATGATTATTCTTTTTCTAAAAAAAATACTTCGGCAAGAAAACTAACCCCCATATTCTAAGTCGTTCCTCCAAAACTTTTTACACTCCACTCAACCTCGTCGTGGGTAAAAATGGTAGTGTGCGCTAGGCCTAACACGGAGTGGCTACGTACTCTTTGGCTCCTCCAGGTCCTTACGGAGTTATGACTTAGAATACCGATTTTGAGGAGTATTTCGAAGAGGTTTTCAATGAGGTTTCGTTAAGTCGAGGACGAGTACATTTTGGAGAACGACTTAGAATATAGGTGTAAATGTATACTTAGATAGTGTAATGTAGAATGCACCGAATTCAAACGGCTTATTTTTTACTCTTTGAAGTCGGACTTAATTTTTTGTAAAAATGTATTAATTTTACATTTTTAAAAGCTGTTACTTTGATTAGCAGTAAATGTCATTGAAATTTCCTTACCAAGGAATGATTCTTATTATCATTTTACAAGAAGAGCGCTAAAGATAGTCGATTGGAAAAACTAAATTGACTATTTGGTAACTTATTATTAACTTTATTTCTGCAAACAGTCTTCTCAGCTGTAGCATTTTCTTAGACCTAGAAATTAGCCTTTGTGCCCCACGCCTTTTGTATTTTTACTCAGCATTACCTACGACCGGCGAAGTTCAGCTCCTCAGCTAAATCTTCTTTTCGAGTTGAATACATTCTTGTACATCCAACATCATATCGCACATAACAGTTCAACTTCCAAAATAGCTTTTATTACGAGCGCAACAAAGCTCAGATAAATATCGATATCTAAAGCTTAATTTTGCTATTAAAGTAGAGATAGGTAACTAAATACGCTGGTACTGGTTACAAGGGTTTAGATATTACCCTTGTTGTCGTGTTTAAACTTTAACTTTGTATCTAGAAAGTTGTTAAACCCTATATTTTAAACTTGTTTCGTCTTGAGCTTAAATACGTTTTGTGAATGCAGAAGTGACTATAACTAATTTGTTGTTGCCTAGACGAAAAAGATTGGAACGAAAGTCTACGAGTGCCATTTATAAAGTCTACAAGTTCTAGTAATATATTTTTTTGAAATGGAGTGATAGAAAAATAACTGTGCGCATTTAGAGTTTTAGGTAAATTATGTGTGTCTTTATGTATTTTAAATAGTTACAAACTTAAGGATTCTGTGTGGGTAAGATTAAATTAAAATAAAAGTCATCCCGTGACCACGGCAGCTGAAAAGGTGCCGAAACGTCAGGAAAATCAAAAACCCCTAAAAAAACAAAAAATACGGACCATTAGAACTTAGTTCGTGAAATATGCGCAATAGAGCAAGTGTTTCAATGCGTTGAGCGAAAAACTTGATATAGATCCATTTAATTCTAGCTGTAACAGTATTAGACGTAACCTTACAAAATTGTTAGCCATCGAGTACTAATTACTTTTTCTGTTATGATTAAGTCACCACGGTGACTCGTGATGTTAATTGTTTTTAGTAATATATATATATTTTTGTTGCATCCCTAGATGTAAATCCAATATGCATGTTCAAAATTGTTAACTGTCTGTGTTTAGTTGTGTGAATCTGTAATTGGTTTAATGTTGCTAGTTTAAATGTTATCCATATATTGTTAACTGTTGATTCGCCTGTAAAAATAAAATAAAATAAAAAAATATAGCGCGTTTGATATCCGTAAAAGTTATTTTATTTCAAGATTAAATTAGTTATATATATTATCTTATTATTTAAGGCATCATGTAAGAACTCTTAAGGTTTTTGAAAAGCCCAATATTAATTTGTAGCACCATCTAAGTTACAATATACTAGTGGCTACGCTTTCCACCGCGTGGTCTCCATTCCCATTTGAATATACCCTATGTTTTAATCAAGGTTACCTATGTGTGTCTGCGTGCTGATGTTTATGTCTCTATCACGCCAGAACGGCTAAACAGATTAAGTTTTTTTTTTAACGACGAGGAGACTCTTAGCCTTCATCATATCTGCTGTTAAGTATTGATAAGGCTGAAGATGGAAGCAAGCCTCTCCCGGAATCCTCAATCATTGACGAGCTGGCTATCGTATCTTTAACTGCCGGAACACAAGAATACTGAAAACATTGTTGTTATGGCGTCAAACATAGATAAGATGGTGGTAGCTAGCCAGGCGGACTTACAACAAGTCCTACCACCAACCAAACCGAATACAATACGTACCTCCGCTGGGAATCGAGCCCGGGACCCCTGGGTCTGATAACGGTGGTTGTACCACTAGACCACAGAGGCGGTTAAAACTTGACACCCAGATAGTTTAGTGTGAAACACATGATCCCTTTATCCAGATATTTCCACGAGAACGAGTACTACACTGTTATAATAATGGGTGGGCACTTGTATGTTATGTTTCAATACAATGACGTTTATGTTTTGTCCCCAGTTTCTCCCATGATCTGGGTGCCCAACCAGCTGGTGGGTGCCCCAGCAGGAACGGACGTCACGGTGGATTGCCACACGGAAGCCCACCCCAGGGCCATCTCCTACTGGGTCTACGACAACGTGATGGTGCTGCCTACCAAGAAGTACGCCATCATCACTGAAGAGAACTCCTATAGGTGAGAAGCACATTAAACAGAGCCCAATAGACATCGCATTGGCAAGGCAAGGCATCAGGCAAGATAGCGGTCAAGCGCTTTACCTTTCTAATAATAAAAAAAACGTCCCATTGGTTGAAATTATTGTCAATTTTGACGCATCCTGATTGGCTTATTTTACAAACGAGGCAATCAAAACAAGTCGACTTGTTTCTGTATTGAAGTTCACTGATGCGGTGTCTACTTGGATTTGTTGCTTCATCGTCTAAACCTCTTTGTTGTGGCTACGGAACCCATTGTGGTCACATTGAACCTTAACGCTATGTAAATAACAACTAAATTAAAGTGGCCTCAAGTGGGGCTTCTACCCTACTACGTAATGATACATTATCTTACTGATATGATTCCATACAGCAAATGTTACGCACATTTTTTCGTGCTTGAGGAAGATCGTCTTTAACTTCTCAATACTACTTAAGTCACAAAATCTTAGACATGTCATAACTACTAACACATTTGACACCGTATTGTCGATAAATTCCAAAGTACAATCGGAGAACCAGTAGAGTTTGTTTTTTGGGAATCGTTTTCTCGGAAAGTCATAAAGTTAAAGGAATAATTATTGTGTATTCAAATAAAAAACCTGTTAAAGTTCTATTATCTATACTAATATTATAAAGCTGAAGAGTTTGTTTCTTTGAACGCGCTAATCGCAGGAATTACTATACCAATTTAGAAAATTCTTAAAGCATTAGAAAGCTACATTTCTCCCGAGTGACATAGGCTATATTTTATCCCGATATTCCCACGGGAACGGGCACCACGCGGGTAAAACCGCGAGGATCCGCTAGTTTATAATATAAAAGTTTTCTGTAAATCAATTACTTTTTTAAATAAAGCTCCTGAAAAAAACTCTGCCGTGCCGTGTGGTGACGGCCTAAGAATACAAGTGTCACCACTCCCTTACATGCCTGGGATGTCGTAAGAGTCGACTAAGAGGCTCGACGCATTGAACACCTGTGCGAGAGAAGGGAAACTTGAAGCAAACCCTCTACCAACCCGTCTGGCCAGCGTGGTAGCAGTAGGCTAATATCCTCCTATGAACGCCACAATAGGCGTGAACTAGGAGAGGCCTATGTCCAGCAGTGGACGTCCACAGGCTGATAATGATGATGATGATGAAGAAAACTCTACTGGAGAACCGGGAAGTTTCCCGACTGTACAGTTTACTTTCGTTACTTCACCCCCAAAACGCTGCAAAATATTTTATAATGTGTTGCTTTAAAATTCGTAACAGTTCTCATTTTACCAATAAGACGAGTCGTCAGGTTCCGTACAAAGAGATTGAAAAACCGCCTTTTGAAAGCTCAAACAACGCGTTCATTACTTTTCCTTCTTGCTTTTTCTTAAATTTAATATTTCGATTGTCTCTTCTCGTCTGTTTTATAGACTAGTCACTAGCTTAAAATATTTTTATAGCTCATGACGTAGAAATATACGACTACCGTAATAACACAAGAGTAATAACATTGAGGAAAGGAAACTAAAACATCATTTATTTGTTGAATAAGTGCAGTATTAAAATTTTATAACCCCAGAAGATTCTAGTTCAGAAGACCGACATTTTAAATAAGAGGTACTTAACCTTCCTATACCCGCGCGTTGGTCTGTGAGACCGACGAAACACATTTTCGTGATTATTTTTAAGCACGAGTACGCGAATATAGGTGCAACTTTTTGTGTACGTAATAATTTATTTATTTATTTCAAAATCCACAGCTAAATTAAAACTTAACAAAACTTAAATACTACACATACAGCAAATAACGGATTTTACATTTGTTAACTAAATAAAAATATAGGTAAGAGGAGAGGAGTAAAGAGTGTAGAAATGTTTAAGCATTTATTTTAATAGGCTAAGGTAAACTTTTATTATCAAAAAATAAAAGTATTTTTTTTTATTAAATTCTTTATTCATTTTATTCTAAACACTTAACATGACCTTCCCCTTAAGCTTGGGTCAATAAAAAAATTGCACGGTATATATACCATCTTTTAAGATACATACATAAATAAATGTAATATAGGATTGTTATGTATAGGCTGAAAACTAAGCCAAACATAGATAAATATGTCCTTTGACATGTTTTTTATTACTAAGTATAGGTATATAAGTTTGTTTAGTTTTCAAAAGAAATTCAGATTTTATTTTTGTTTTCCTAGTACTTACTTAAGAAAATGATCTCTAATTCGAAGACTGATATGTGATAGACCAAAAGTCAGTAAAATAAATAATATATTAAATATTATTCATACTATTTAGTTTTATTATATCATAAACATAAGAGTAAAAGTAATATTTTTTGGGCTACTTAACATAATATGTTGAAGGGGTACGAACTATCGGTCTGTGACACCGTGCGCGAGTATAGGTGTTACAAATATTGGCGCGGGTTTAAGAAGGTTATTATTGTAACAATAACGAAGGAGGAAGTTGGGCACATTCGATTGCCGATTCCAAAATAGCTGTTATACAACTGAAGCGAGATAGCAAACCGATTTTGCAGATCAGGCGAAAAAAACGACGAAATCATTTCATAGTACATAACTAAACGATGCTAAGTATTAGTCGTACCCACTAATTAAACCAATTTCCAATAGCATAACTATGTATCCCCATTTGAATCATTAAAACGCATATTTACATCTTGAAGTTTTGTATTTTTAAGGTTTGAAGAAATGTATATCTTACTACCAGATCTGTAACATCTCTAACCATCCTGAAGTTTAAAATAAAAAAGTACGTACTTTTCCGTATAGCGTGTTAACACTTAACAACCATACACAGGATAGATAGTAACACTCCATTATCTCAGTAGCTTACTTCTGGCAATCAACAACCAATTATAATTGACTAGCGGATCCTCGCGGTTTTACCCGCGTGGTGCCCGTTCCCGTGGGAACATCGGGATAAAATATAGCCTATGTCACTCGGGAGAAATGTAGCTTTCTAATGGTCTAAGAATTTTCTAAATCGGTCCAGTAGTTCCTGAGATTAGCGCGTTCAAACAAACAAACTCTTCAGCTTTATAATATTAGTATAGATTGGTATCAAACAAATGAACCCTATCGATGGACCGATCGCCAGGCTATCGCAAATAATCACGTTATAACGCCTCAACAATACTCTGGGATTGGCACAGCTACTTGAACAACCCTTGTTAACTTACAGGATCAATGGTAACACAATTAAGGTCCAAATGATGCAACTAAACCTCTGACCCACAAAGCACGTAAGGGTTGAAGCAGAGATACCACTCAGAATAAAGTGCTATTTTTGCACGCACGCACACAATGATGTCGTCGTCGTTGTCTCAGCCACATAACACCCACTGGTGGGTATAGGCCTCCCCCAAAAGGGGGGGTTTGCCATAATCGTCATGCTTGGCAGGCGGGTTGGCGTTCGCAGTATGGCCAAGTTTGTAGGAGACGCTGCTGCCCGTCTCCTGAAGGCTGAGTCCCTTAGTCGCCTTTTACGACACCCACGGGATGAGAGGGTGTAGTGCTATTTTAATCCGATACTACACAATGGTGTAGTGTTTAATAATTATTAATAAGCAGGATTCGGTTGTAACTGGTGATACGTTTTCTAAATATTTAAACAGCAAATTAAATTACGATTTTCATGGAGCTCGGTGTTACGGTGGTTCGTGCTCTCAGTCAGCAATAGGCTATTTGACATTTGCGAAAAATAAAGAGTCAATTACTGTTATTAGTATAAATTAGGAGTTTAAAAATAGTTATTTATTAACGTAAATTGAAAATAATAATAAATTTAATTAAAAATCCGTAAATAAAAATGCATTTTTTAAACGTTTGTCACGTGACACAAAACGCTCCTGATTCGTTGATGACGTCACCTGCTTGTAAACCTCGTTTGCCTACGTATGTGGATGATATGTCCCATAAATCAGAATGCAGGCAAGTGACGTCACCGACCCTATTGCAGCGCCATATTGTCAAAGTAGCGTTTTGGCACGCTATTTAAATATTGAATTTTTAATTTGATATTTTTCAGCAAATATGTACCAGAATTTGAAAAAACAAAAACTTAAACTTAAACTCCCTTAAACTCTACTACATAATATAAAATGGATTTTAAAAACCTGTCAAATAGCCTGTAGTCAAACAACTTTCACAGTAGTCGCTCATAATAGGTCGTTTTCCCAGCTGTATTTGCAGTCGTTTAAACCTACCTACAAATCCGCAATGGTGGCCCGCGTGGTGGGTCATGATCCATTCTCCTTGTTCATCTATGAGAAAGGCTAGTGCCCCAGCTGTGGGCACATTAAAAAGGTTAATGATGAATTGATTTTCGGGGATGTTGGAAATGGTCTTTCTGGAAATTATCTATTTTGTGTCTAAGCTGTGGTTTGGCTGCCTGTTAATGATTACACGGAGTGTCTCGATGCAGTAAATCTGATGGGCCGTGACGCCCCCTTGATTTGGTAAATTAATTGCTCAACTGGGGTTATGAACAGAATAACTGAGATATTTCAGATAAACAGGTTAAAGGTTATAGTCATATCTCCGATGTAGGCAGTGACGTTTGCTTGTTGTATGAAATTTATGTAAAAAATGCATTAAGAATGCAAAAACTCGAATCTTTGATAGAGATCAGAATCCCAGAATTATTTATAATGCATCTGACTGTTAAATTTGGAATTCGGTATATTTTCAAATTTATCAGAGCTTAAATCAATCATACACCTACATAATCGTGTAATAATAAGTAATACCGTTTAATTATATTTTTATTATTAAAAAATTACATTTGGGCTCGAAATATAAGGGTAGAAATTGTGTATTCAACACCAAACTTTGAATATACCTACTAAAATAACGAAACTAGTTACTCTACTAGTACATTTCATAAAGTTATTTTCGAGTTGTATTTCCAAAGGAAACCTTCAGAAAGTGCGGTGAATGAGGCCGAGTGATGGCTACTGATGGCTCTGACGGCGCGTAACAAATTAATTAGAGAAATAGCTATTTATAAATTCTCGATTGCCGAGAGAACTGTCGAAACATTACGATGGTTTACAATTGTTGTTAATTGATTAAGGTAGTTGATTACTAATATAAATTTTGGACATCTATAGACAGCTTTTTCCAAATTATAAAATAGGTTCCTTTTGCACTGCCTGTTATATTTAACTAACCTTCCGCCTGCGACGCCATCCGCGAGGGATAAGTTTATGTTATATTATATTATATTATATTATATTATATTATATTATATTATATTATATTATATTATATTATATTATATTATATTATATTATATTATATTATATTATATTATATTATATAAAACAATCCCGTTTTATTCCATATCCCGTGGGAATATCAAAAAATCATTTCTTAGTGTTCACCTGCATCGTTAAAGGATCCTGACTGCACAATTTTAGCTTAATCGGTTCAGCCGTTTGGGCTGTGCGTCGTCTGTCAGTCACGGTATCGTTTTATTAGTCCTCCAGAAACTTTTAAATGGTATCTAAAAGTCCTCAGCTACTTTCTAGAATCACCCTTAACTGTCCTCGTAGACTTTCCCGTCCTGGTAAATTTTCCCTGTTTAGTGTTAAATTTAGTAAGAGCAATTTAGGTAAATTTTCGACATTAAATAGAGTCCTTTTGCTTCAAAATAGTGTAAATAAAAAAGGACGTATATATATTTTTCAACATCAGTTACAATTTAAAGCTGAAATATTGAAAAATATAACAAATTAGTAAAAAGATATGTATTCTTAATGTACATATAATCTTATATCTTAACTAATCTTAGTTACTATATTATTTTAGATAAGTATTAATTTTAAGTTACAATCAGACTTTTTTACTCTTTTTGTATTGCATGCTGTGGCAGCCTTTAATTAAGGTGACACTGTACTTAGATTAAGTTGCAACTGTATCTCTATATCATGTATGTGGTGTACATTTTGTTGGTTGTCCTTAAATAAATGAAAAAAAAGTGTATATAGATAGATGGTGAAAACAATGATAATAAAAATGCTCATTTCTTTAATCAAGCAGTCAGCGATTTTGGGGATCCTCTCATTAATAAAATAATACCCGTAGTAGAACACATCGCTCTTTCGCAACAAATTACAAAATATTTCAATCTACTATATGGTATCATGCTAAAATTCTGTTATAAAAATAAAATCCATAAATGTATAATTACTTTTAACAGAGGGTATCAACCCAAGTGAAAAGTGAAAGATATGGAATGAACCTCGCCATCATTTATGTAGCTATTATAAACAATATTCGTGTATGAATATTCATGGCCCTATTTGTTTTCCTTAGAGCACATATGAAGCTGACCGTAAGGAACCTGCAGACTGGTGACTTTGGAAACTACAGGTGTATCTCCAAAAACTCACTCGGGGAGACGGAAGGATCCATAAGGCTATACGGTAAGACGATCCTTTTTTTTACAAATACAAACAAATCCTAAGAATACGCCACGTTTATTGACGTCTTCAAGACAGCAGACGACGTCAAATTATTAGATGTCTCTATCAGATTTTGATACTTTCCAAATGAATATTTGTAAACGTAATTTGGTACTCAACCTATTAAAATTTAAAAAAAAGTTGTAACTCTAAATGGCAAGCGTACATACATACATACCTACTCGCTATTACTTCAAACTTTATAATGTATGCAATTACTGGAACTATACGTCTGATTGAGAAAACAGTTTATGTAAAAAAATTAGAAATTTGTTTTCCAAATAAAGATAAATAAAATAAGAAATAATTTATTGTAGATAATAAAGAGTCTCTCTCTATAATCTTACCTTCTTTAATTGTGCCTTTAGGGCCTGCGCAGACGACGGACATTGGAGGACTTTTTGTCCGCGACACGACCTTATTACTAAGAATATAAAGTTCAATATATAACGCAGACTATCGCGTACTTTTTATGGATATTCGCGATCTAAGTTCAATCTTATTTGGTTACCAAGTCGTGTGCTCTAGCTCTTATTGGTACAAAATCAAACGCCTTCAAACAGCATACTAGATGGACTCTAGTTCATTACTTTGATGTTACAAAATATGTGATTAAATCAGTTAGTGAATACTAACTGGTTATCATTTATGTATATTTACTTAAATACGCTCTAACCAAATACTATACAGTACTCATAAAACCTTTTTCTACAGAAATTCCAATGCCATCTACATCGCCGAAAGCAACAGAGATGAAAAGCAACGCTAATAAAGAAAGTAAGTTATTATCGTCATACATAAAACAGTTTCTTTCTCCAATCAGTTTAGGAGTAATGTTACTGATCGAGTCACCAAATAATCCAAAGGACTAGGCTTAAACAAAATAAAATTTTCATGAAATAGTCACATAACACATGACACCCACTGCTGGATATAGGCCTTCCCTCAGGATCTCCACGATGATCGATCCTGTGCTGCCGGCATCTAGGCCTAGCACTCCCTAAAAGAGTTAAATTCAAATAAGACATAACTCTATTCCCACCGCCATATTACTGCAGTTTCTGTGACTGAAATGTTATATTTTAGCTCCTTTTACAATTTCTATAGTATTAATTTCAATTTCAATTCTAGCGTTTTGGTTCGAAGTAAGAACTAAAGGCTTACCAATTCAACCATTAAACCTTTGAAACGCCAACTAGCAACATTGACTTTAATTTCAATAAGTGAAATATCGCCTAACAACTTTCTTTGTAAAGCCGCTGCGAACGAGGCAAGTTGCGCGGCTGCAGTTAGGGTTGTCAGGCATCCGGATAAAGGCGGACAGAATTAGGCTTTTAGGCTCGAACTACATACAGAACCCCCCGGGCCCAAAAACGGCCCTGGACAAGTTCGTATTCAATAAGTCTCACAAACAAAAATTTGAATTGACTACAAATGATCCGGGCCAATCTGATCCGAAATTTTACTCAGAAGCAACGGATGCTTAGACTCTGAGCCTAAGACGCGATTCCGGATGTTTAGACTCTGAGCCTAAGAGTTCGGCAAAATTAGGCGGGCGGGTGTCCGGCTATTATTAGCCAAACAACTCTATAGTATTTCATTAGTATTAAAAAACCGCTTCTGTGGTCTAGTGTTAACAACTACCGGTATCAGACCCCAGGTTCGATTGCCAGTGGGGCTACATATTGTATTCGGTTTGGTTGATGGTAGGACTAGTCGTAAGTCGGCCTGAATATCGACCACCATTTAAGTCTGACGCCATAACAAAAATGTAGGCGTCTCCCCGTTGTTCATAAAAAAAAAATCCGGTTAAGCCGGCAGGTCTGTCCGGCTATTCGGATTTAATACCTGGCAACCCTAGGTGCAGTTATTAAACTTTCACATTACGACTGGGATCCTCACTTTGATACCGCCCCTTTGTCGTTTTCTACCGCCGGAGACTTGTTTTATGCATTTCGATTCTGCGGGCTTCTGAATTGTTAAAAGTGTTTCAATTGGTTGATGGTGTGATCCCGACTTGTGATTGGAAAGTTGTGCAGGTTGCCTTTAAAGTTATGTTAGGAAGGGATGGAAATACATGTTGCTTTTTTTTGTCGCGGCTTAATTGATAAAGTGGGGATGCTGATGTGGCAATTCTTTTTTTTTCTAGTTTTTTTTCTCAGCAGTAAATTTAAACATCCACCAAACACGGTATTTTGTAAGTTAAGAACTGGCTTGACATATTTCGTATTACACTTAACACTCTCAACTTAAGCGTTGAATATACATGCTTTCCATAAATGGCAAGGATCTGGATCACTCTTATAAACATTAAGTTTTCATCACAATTAGTCCTAATTTTTTTTAATAACAACCTGATATCTTCAACTATAAAAAAATAGCGCATTTCAACGTGTTCGATATTATTATTTCAAATATTTCATTTAGGCTGGAAATAGTAACTTTCTTTTAAGTCGTAACAGTAAATTTTAATGAAGACGTGATAGGATTTTTTCAAACAGTTTCTATTAAAATACATTGCAACTTTAAATTATGTCTGTAGCATATAAAATTAATAAGCAAAACTGCCAGCAGTGTCGCATTAGCGATACGACTATTTCCAGCCTGTAACCTAAGGCGTGTTGCAGGCGTGCGGCGCGCGAACGTTACGCGAGCGGTGCAGCGAGCCGAGCCAAGCGGCACCGAGCGGCCGAGCGTGGTTCGCGCGCAGCTGGATCGTGCGCCCGAGCGGGACGCCGCGCACCACGTCTACCGGCCGCCGCACCCGCATCACGTCTCAGGTAGCATATTTATTTTACTTTATTGCAATACACAACATGATCCTTAATTTGCATAGAAAAGTTGACAAGATTCTTCATGCAAAAGGCTAGGCACGCAAATCTTAGATATTTGTCTCAATTTATTGGTCTCTAAGCGACTACTGCAATACAAATTCATAGAGGTCCGTACTCATGCATGCGGCGCATTTTTTTTATTCATCGTCGACAAAAATCGCGCGCATTCTGCGCGCTATCGTCGCTACTTTGTGTCGCTGAAATTTTTAAGGTGTTGGAGCAATTATTCGTTAAATTCACGTGAGCCGTATATAGTTGCTTTGCATACAGTGGCAGAATTGATAACTCGCGACTCGCGTGTGTGCGGACCGTGCGCTACCAGATATTCGCGATATAAGTTTAACAGTCGAAGATTTGTAGGTATAAAGAGTGGCGCATACTACCGCATCGCGACGCATAAATACGTCTAGTAAGCAACCTGACAGTGCGCACGTCAGGATGTAGGGTTAGCACGAAAAACTATCGAAAAAGTATCGAGCACGTAATGTCAAAAAAAGAGTAGGAAAATGTAGTTCCGTTTACGTCCTGTATGAACGCTGCTCAATATCTCATACATTTTTTTACCTTACTTCCTCGATACTTATATATATTATAACATGTACGACAGTGATGTAGGAGGATTTTTGTTACCTATGCGATGCGGTGTGTTGTATTTATTATGAGCCAGTAAAGGTAGTGGCCTTCAAAATTTTAGCGTATTGGGAAATACGTCAAAATCTCCCATATGCACTAAAATCCATTGCACAATGAGATAGCTTCGGAGAAAGTTCTTGGTTAAAACAAACCATTTTTATTTCAAAACTCTTGACATCTAATTTGGAAATAAATTCAATTTTAAAACTGGTCCTGAAAACTTCAATGAACTTGAAGAGATTAAAATTGATATTTGCTGAGTAAATAAAAAAATGCTAGTCCGGTATTTTTGTCCTGTTAAAGACGAGCATTTAAGATTAATATCATTTGAAGAAAGAAAATAATGAAAAGCATTAAAATTATCAAAAGACTTACATATTTTCCTATTGAAATATTTCGTCTCTAGAGGGTGGAAAAAATGTGGCTGTAGATAATTTATCTGACAGTTTAATCACCACATACTGCAAGTATATTCTATGGTTGCCGGTAGTTTCGGGCATTTTCACAGTTCATTTATAAAATTTTACAAAGATTACTGGTTGATTCTAAGACAAAATTACTTACCTAAATCTTTGAAATATTTATTAAATGATAAAATTTAAATAGAAAAATATTGGAGAAAATCAACTCGGCGCAAGTGAATTCTCAGATGGGACTCGAACCCACAACCTTTGGAAATCCGGTCCAATGCTTTAACCACTGAGCTATCGAGATTTGCGGATTCATACTTTTTTTTATTCATATTCATTTATTCACAAGAAACACGGTACAATAAATAGATTTTTAAATAAAAAGGATGTCCATACATGTTTCGCTAAAATTAGCATGCGAATGTCAGTTTATATTAAATTACATTTACAGTTTTAATCAGTTAATTATTACTTTACATCAGTAAAACAAACAAACATCTTTACAGATGTTTAACGATCGATTAGGATGCAACAGCCGATAATTTATGATTTTCTTAATTTGTGCATTTTTCAATGCTATTTTTATATTTATGATAAATTTTATAATATTTAACATTTATCATAAGTATAAAAATAGCAACGAAAAATGCAAAAAATAAAAAAATCTATTTTTCTTTTATAAACTTTCGGTAATTCCCGTTTCCACTGTTTGTTTTATACAAACCTTTTACAAACGTCTCCATCGTTTTATAATACTCATTCCATTTGTACATTAAATATTAATTTCACCGTTGCTGGCCACCTTTTTTGGCAGGATTTCACAATAAGCCGACCACCGATCGTAATCCGAGTTGAGGCCTTGTCTAACCTAACCTAATTACATGCTATTATAAGCCAAAACCAAATACTTAATACATAAAGCCCATAATACGGCATCTACAAAGAGTTTGAAGCCACAGGAGGCTTTACCCGCTTTGTATTCTTTGTAACAATATACTGCATTATTAAAAACGTCTCTTTCCCCTCGCATGGTAAAAAATAAATGTGCTCAGAGAGTCGCGGTGAAATGGGTTGAGCGGAATATGTGACGACGCTGGATGCGGCAATTGTTTGAGTACCGAGACGTTCTTAGCATTCAGGCTTTTATCTTGATGGAAAAAACGCGAAGGTATTTTAATTTTTTAGAGGGCACTTGCATTGCTATTTTGTTTGCCATCCCCTATCTGGCCTACGTAAGTTACTGCGGTTGGGTTATCAGATTTATTTAAAGGGGATATTAACTTAACTTGGCGTAAAACATCAGTAAAAATTTTAAACTGACACCAAGGAGATAAAATAATTCTCGTGTTAAACTGTGAGAGGATAATCAAACTCGATTTATACTGTTTACAACGGCGGCATGAAAAGTTTCAGTCGCATGCAAAATTTAAAAGCATTTAACTATGTCTCCCAAGTTTAAAGATTTATGTCTGACTGTGCATTAGTGTGTGGCTGAGATCCGACCTGGGTCGTGTACCGAAACCGCCAAATAGAGATTAAACATTCAACGATTTCGCATACACACTTAACTCTCATAAATATTCAGCACAGACCGCGTACAATCAATTCTTGCAGCTCCCGGGCAAGGAAAAAGTGTTTGAACAGTCAAATAATATGATATCGAATAGAGACCAGGGCAAGCGTTTGAATAAATATTAGGGGATATGAGACGAAGCGTGTTAGAGCTATTTGCGTTCGATTACATACATAGTTTTATTGGTCTTGGAATTATGCTGAACCAACAAATATGTCGTCTACGTAAACCAACGATGGCGAACAAAAGCGTTTGTTTGCTGAATACTTGAGTTGTAAGCCGTTGATAGTCTTATCATTTAACCCAACAGGAACAAAAATACGTCGTTTTTGCAAAAGAGGAATTGTGTATTCGAGAGTCGCGGAGCATTCAAGCGGCAATGATAACTTGGCGCTTACCTCACTACAGCTCAATGATTTCATGGCTTCTTATTTGAAACATTGAAATAAAAAGTGAATAGTATACACTTTATTCTATTTCTTTTGGGAAAGATATCGTGTTAGCCTCTGATTATTATTAACACCAATCAGTAATAAACACTTAGTGCCATAATAACTGTCATAAAATATTGAAATAGCGAGCCCATTTTTCCTCTCCGTCCCTTTTCATTACAATGCATAGATATAAAACAAAAAACCACAACCATTGTTACAAGTTACAAATACAAATAAAAAAAAAACGATATCTTTTTAACAGAAAAAACGGCGCACATTATTACGGTCGCGTGTCGATTCAATTGAAAATTTGCATTTATATAAAATTGAAAATAGTCAATGCAAAGCAGACTTCAGTATTGTTTTGCACATTCATTCATTACTTTCTTGTAAGCTTGCGACGAGCTCTCGCCACACCTCGCGTTTATCTCTCAGCGGTATCTCATTTGTGTCTAACTACCTTTATTTCCATCGAACAATTTATTACGACAGTAAAGTTATGCAGTTATTGTTATTGTTTAATAACTTTATATTTCTCTTGTTATAGGTGCAAGGAGTCTACAATGTTGGCGGCAATCCGTTTTGGCGATAGTTATCTTCGTTCAGATCGATCTCCTAGTTTGATTTTATCATTTAAATCTTGGACGAGACTAAACAAAATATTATTTGTTATTTATTATGTTAATGTTGAATTAAAATTGTTGTCCTATAATAAAAATCCTGTCAACTGCCAGTATTTGGTAATAAAAATGTAGGTAATCTCTTAAAAATATATTGGCCGTATGTTAAATATAAATGAAACATATCAAATCAACATTTCTTGTGTCATATCCTGTATGCGAAGAAAGATAGAGAGTGAGAATTTTATATTTATAATGAACAAATTAAGACCTTCAACTAAAAATTACGAGTAGTTTATAAGCTATAGGTTTTGAAAGCTGACGCCTGTGTAATTTAACCCCTAAGATTTTTTTCATCCATCAACTTTTTTGAGCCATATATTTTTTTATAAATCTTACCTATTTCTAGTCACGTCCTTTTCTATACTCAAAAGTACAATGATTACGTAAATTTCGGGCTTAAAACGAACATTCATTTAACATACTATATTGAAACCCTCTTGATCGCTGTTTTCTCCTACCACTTTTAATATTGTTATACATTATTATACATTGTCCTTCCAAGTAACAGTAGTATAAAATCATAATATTTAATTGTGGTGCCGCGCTTTGCATAGAATTATTAACCCACATAAACTTAATGTGCCAAACATTTTCATGTTTCTAATTAAATGTAGTTACGCATTTGTGTTTACAATTTTAGCTCTCAGAATACAAAGAGCTCCAAATACTTTAAAGAGTTAATCAATGTTGGGGTTTTTACCAATTAATATCATTTAGTTGAGCCCTTGTTACTATTATTATGATTTGTAATTACAAATACGTATTCTACTAATAAGAATCGTCTATATATAAACTATCCAGGCTTGCCCCTCACGCTTGTTGGTGAAATGTAAATAATAAAATTATTGCACAATAACAAACGGAAAATCTTATCGATATACCTTCATAATGATAAATGTTAATTAATCGACCTAATATACATAAATTATTAATATAAAAATTGTATCTTTTATTAAAAATAAGAGAATTATTACTAGGTTATTCGGTTTAATGTACAGACTATTATGTGATTTTGAAGATGTAAATAAACGATATTAAATAAATTAGTATAAAATGAGATCGGTATTTGGTGGACCCTCCTTCTGGTGTTTAATGGACCGGTAGGTGAAATACGATAAGCGTTTTAAAAATAATTAAAAGAAGGTCGGCGGCGGGAGCCGACAATCTTATCAGCTATTTTCACTTACTCCTGACAGACGTTATCGGTCCGGAGAATCGATGGTTCTCTTTAATTGATTCCCTACTTTCAGCGGACGCTCTACAATCGGCTCTTTGTCTTTTTCTAATCGGAATTCAGTCTGAGTAGGGCTAGCGGATTTCTCTTAAAGTGAGCTCTATAGAAATGGAGGGTATAAACAGTTGAGTGTTCGGAAAAACAAACGCTGTGGAGCTGCTCTGTAATGCTACTCCGCCACTCCAAAAGTGCTTCATTGTGGCTACATTGGTTTTAGGGAAATTATGAAAACCAATTTATTGAAAAGCCTTTCATGGATATAATAAAGCGGAATGAACAAGGTGAGTTTTGTTAGCGATAAAGCAAGGACGTTTTAGCTATGACTTTTATTTTTGGTTATATTAAATTCTGTAATGCTAAAAATAGATACCCACGGTACCTATATGTTTAGTAGGACTACCATCATTCAGTATGTCTGCAATTGATATAATATTTAGTTCTAATAATGTTCATAAGACGACCTGTTTGACGCAGGGGTACTATACCCGCCTTCTGCGCCAGAGGTCCCTGGTTCGATACCCCGACAAGACAAATATTTATGTGCAGCAATGCCACTTGGTATGAATATAATACACGTCCACCTAAGCCCAAAATGCCCTGTAGGCATTTCGAACTCCGCGACAAGTAGAGAGAGAGGAGGGGGGCCGGGGTGGAGGGGAGTACAGAAATCCTTTATATTTTCAGATTTCTCTATGAAACTTGGTTTATAGATAGATAGATAGATAAAATCATTTATTCGCATCACATAATCGTTTATAAACAATACTCCTTAAAAGCCTCCTTAATGACGACCTGTTTGGCGCAGGGGTACTAACCCCACCTTCTGCGCCAGAGGTCCCGGGTTCGATCCCCGGACAAGACAAATATTTGTGTGCATGAACATGTCTATTTGTCTTGGTCTGGATGTTTAATATGTATATTATGTATGTATTTACAAAAAAAAAAGTATATAAGTATGTTTATCCGTTATCTAGTATCCATAACACAAGTTCTTCATGATACTTAACGTGGGCTAGATAATTGGTGTGATTGTATGGAAATATTTATTTATTATTTATTAATGAAGACTTCGAAAACATTAACAGAAAATATTTTTTATGTAAAATAAAATAAGTACTACTAACAAAAAATAAGATTTATATATTATATTTATATTTTTTGTTAGTAGTACTTGTTTCCGGGTCTTTTTTGCCTTACCCTGCGTTGCGCTGAGGAACGTCGCAGTATTTTCAATATTTTATTTAACATTAAACTAATAGAATTTCTAATTATTATTAATATTTTTTAAATTAACCAAGTTTCATACAAAGAACTGAAAATATATGGATTGTTTCCATTATTTTACTACTAAAAGTAATAAATTTTTTAATAGGTATTGTGTCATATTTTACTACGGAACCCTAAAAAACTGATACGGGGAATGATTTGGGCAATTCGACTTAAAGATCCAAATAAATCCCCCCCTCCCCCCACCTGTCGCGGAGTACGATCTGCCTACCGGGTGTTTTAGGCTCAGGGGAACATGTATAACACAACAAGTGGCATTGCTGTACTCAAAATTGTATACTTCTCCATACAAGCATTCCCAATAGAAAACGGGCTATAATATGTATAATATTATGTATGCATTTACAAACAAAAACTATGTAAGCATGGTTATCCGTCATCTAGTATCCATAACTTACGTTCTTCGTGAAACTTAACGTGGGCTAGATAAGTAATTGGTGTTATTGTATGCAATTATTTATATTTATTTGAAATAGTGGTAAATTATTTACGCTAAATATGCTAATGCTTAAAACTTGATTGTTATTACCAATCTACAATATCATTACATTACCCATTGTGTTCCGGTTGAGATGGCTTAGAAAAGGATTTCTACTATATGGTCGTAAGTATTTTCTGTTAATCCTACTAATATTACAAATGCGGAAGTAGGCCAATTTTTTTGTTTGTTACAGTTTAATGCTAAAACTACTGAACGGATTTGGATGTAATTTGGTATGTAGGGACTTCAAATAGTGGACTAGCATATAGGCTAATTTTTATCCCGGTATTCCTACGGGAACGGGAACCACGTGGGTGAAACCAAGTAGGTAATAAAAAAGACTATTATGTCCTACGTTTCATCGTATGGCACACAAGTTTACCTTTGTAAAACAATTCTCATTGCCTTGCCTGTACGAGTACTATTTGAACTTTCTCGTCATTTTCTGCATAATTTTCTTTGTCAATTATTTACAAATTAAGCTTTCAAGATGTTAACTAACCACGGACTTTGTCGCTGTAATGAGTTGCAGCCACAAGCAACGTTTCCTTGCAAATTAAATTGAACCCAAACTAACCAACTGCTTTGGCGCTCGAGTCGAACTGACAGCAAGAACCACAGACTGAAACGGTTCCAAGTCATCAGGCATGCCGTAATAAAGCTTCTTATCTAGCTATGAGGTAATAGGTACAGTCATGATATTATTGAGCTTGTTGAGCCACTAGCTATCTTTATCATCTTAAGTTCGTTCTGTTACACGAATGTCGTCATTTTTCGTTATTGAAAGCGTCCAAGCTGACGCTACATCAATCATAAATAAAGAGATAAACTAAATAAAAATTAAATCTTCTAAATTTATCTAAATTTATATTAAACAATATAAATGTAAAAGTTATTACTACGATGACTTTGTACGGACCGTTGCGTTATTGCGTACAAATACATGTGAACATGTTCGTAACTCGTCATGTACGAAGATGTTACGCTGAGTGTGTTGTCTCCTTGGTTTCGACAGCAGTGTCGTCATTGTATGCTGTAGTTGCTGTAAAAAGACATTCTAATCTAAAGGTGTCGTCCTGGCGGTGAAGAAATCTCCAGGTAGCCGTAGTGTCGTACCGTGGTCTGTTCTGCTGCGGTCATCATGGGCAATTATTTGACCCAGTTGACTCAGTTGCACTTCGTCATCAGCGCGGCCTTGAGTGTTCTATGCTAGTGTCGAACTCCCGCCGCGGTTAGTGTCGAAGTTAGTTTTCCGACGGCGTATTTCGCTGCGCTTTGTAAACACAGCAAGACTATGCATACAGCGCTTCGATCGACTTCTAAACTTTCGGTGGTACCAGTATATTCAGTCGTTGTTTGGCCAGGATCGTAGCCTGGAATACGAATGGGATGTTAATCTGCACCTATGTCTGTCGCTATCGCGCCCCCTTGGCACGTCGCGTCGTCGTGGCGATGAGAAGCTCGCATTGCGCATAAATTCTGCGTCCACTCTCTGAGCGAGATATTCAATCGTGGATTGTTCCATAATATATTTGTCTTCTATATCTAAGAATACAAGTGTCACCACTCCCTTACATGCCTGGGATGTCGTAAGAGTTGACTAAGAGGCTCGACGCATTGAACACCTGTGCGAGAGAAGGAAAACTTGAAACAAACCCTCTACCAACCCGTCTGGTCAGCGTGGTAGCAGTAGGCTAATAGCCTCCTATGAACGCCACAATAGGCGTGAGCTAGGAAAGGCCTATGTCCAGCAGTGGACGTCCACAGGCTGATGATGGCTGGATGGATATCTGTCTTCAACGATTGTGTTCTGTCAAGTTATTCGTTATATATGTGCGACTTCTTAACATGCCTTATCAAGCGGGTCTCACCAGTCAAGGTAAGACCCGCCAATTGGGGAGGGGGCAGTTCGGTAACTGCCCCCTAGATAACGACTTGAAGTATCACGTCGGATTTGACTTCTGGCGTGGGAGATGATTTAAACAGTCAGGGTAGTTTGCTTAGCGCTGAGAGCTTATAGCTGAGAGATACCAAATTTATATTTGGCACTAGCGTCATAGCAACACGCGGCGTCTCACTCTCGCACTCTTAGTAGGAGCGCAAGAGAGTGAGACGCCGCTACACATACCATCAGCGAGCGATTAGCCAGCGATTGCTTATACGTAATATCATTTTTGACGTTCCGCGTCGATCGAGCGATCACTGCGCGATTATTGCAATTTTTTTGATAATAACCCCGCGGACGAACAGTGACAAGTAGGTCAACAATCCCGGTTTCTGACTGTACCTATTACAAATTACAAATAGTTCACTGTTCATAAAAGTATGAAAAATACAAGTTGTATACCTTAAAACTTATCAACAAAAACTACTGTTTTACCTACTCGTAAGTAATATACAATGTGGAACAGAGGGTAATTTGACAATTTGAGTGAAGAATTTTCATCGGACACTGTTGCAAACTTGTTATATACAGCACGCGCGGTCACACACACTACAGTGCAGCAGCCAGCGCGGCGTTCGCGGTCGTAGGAAAGAAGTGATTATCTATGTGACATTATTGGTGATAACAGTGTGCAGAAGTTATCGACGCATACAAGAACCACTAAAACTTTGAACTTAAAATATTTTACAGTTTGTTAAGTACGGATATATTTTTATTTTATCATTACTAAATAACTTGAGTAAGTGCATATATACAATGTACTAGTACCTACACTAGGCCGGGCCTGTATTATAGGTACCAGTTCCTTCCTAATGACTTATGTAATGCTTGAGAGATGCTGTTTAAATGAGTAAGTACGTACTTGAGAGATATGTTTGTGTATATGTTTTTTTTTCTTTTATTTAACTAGTCATTCAAATATTTATTTTGGTATTTTTTTTTTTTATATATATAATAATATTATATTAGTTTATATTTCTTTTTTTTTACGTTTTGTATTTTTTTTTCCATTTGTGAGTATTCTATTAAAAAACGTAAGTACTTATAATATAACATTATTGTCTATTTCTTATCCTTGATTTTATTATTATTATTACCTATTCCTTTGAATAATACCTACTAGTAATAAATAAAAATAAGAAGTATAAAAGGCGCAGGTGTGTGTGTGGGTGTGTGTGTGTGTGTGGGCGTGTGTAATTATTAGTATTATTATTATTTTTATCATATTATATTTTTTGCATCGTATGATTGAGACTTTAACCAGTTCGTTAAATTGCGCTTGCAGTGATAAAGATTAAGGGGGTGGATATCAATATTTTTTATAAAAATGGGCCGACAGAACACTGGAACCTATTAATAAAAGTAGATTTGGAGCAAATAACTGGACACACATTTTTAATTCTACGCATTGATGTTTGTGGCGGTAAGTATGTAACTTTTTAGTGCTGGTCGAGAATAGTTTGCAGAATAAAAAGTTAGCAAAGCGCGTTGTGCTCTTTCAACCCTGATCATATTTGTTTTGTTTGCACCACCCCATGCCAGTAGACAGTACGATAGTATCGACTGAGCTAAGGCGAAATAGATTGTTCTGATAACATTTGGGTATGCCGAAGGTACTTAAATATGTATATTAGTTTTCTAGTTCTTTCGGAAATTAAATCGACTTGTGGTTTCCATGTAAGAGTTTGGTCAAGTTGCACGGCCAAATATTTTATGGTACTCAGTCTTTCTATTTCTAAGCACTGGCAGGGTTGTGGTGTAACATCTGAGCACGCGTGTGCTATTATTTTAAAGCTCTCGTCAGGTAGTGTGCTTTTAGTTATGCCAAAAGTTATATACTTAGTTTTTTATTCATTTAAAGTTAATATATTTGCCTATAACCATCGAGTTGCAATCCGTAGTCCTTCCTCTGCTTTGACTTTAATATAGTGTCACGTTTTTCCATATAATACCATTGCTGTGTCGTCAGCAAACATGAAAATTCTACAGTTATTCAGCTTCAGATTACAGAGGGAGTTAATGTAAATGAGAAATAAACTGGGACCAATCACACTCCCTTGTGGCACACCAAAAATTACCTCTTCGTCCCTAGATGTCAAGTCACCGAACTTTACTCTCTGTATTCTGTGGGAAAGGTAGCTAGTGAATACTTTTAAGGCTATGCCACGAATACCAATCTTTTCCATTTTATGCAAAAGGAGTTTAACAGAGACGGTGTCAAACGCCTTTGCCAGATCTAAAAATATACCCAAACATTTATCTTTATTATCTAGGTGATTGGCAATGTAATTTGACATTTCTCTTACGGCATCGACGGTTGACTTTCCAGCTCTGAATCCATATTGGTGGTTAGAAAGTAGCTTTTCTTTTTCAAGGAAGGACAGAAGTCTCTTGTTCATGATTTTTTTCTACGATTTTCGACAAGGCGGGCAAGACTGATATTAGGCGATAATTGTGGACGTCGTCCTTTTTACCTGATTTGTGGATTGGGTGAATGGTTGAGATTTTGAAAACCTCTGGAAAGACTCCCGTGGCTAGACACAAATTGACAACGTGCGTAATTGGTGAAACAATGCATTTGATCGCCCGTTTTAAAAGAGTGTTTGGAATTCCATCCCAACCAGTTGTTATTTCGTCTTCAGTAGTTTCAAAGAGAGCAATCGAATGAGATGGAGTTGGTACATGAGAGTAATTAAATTGGCTTTCTGTATTTGCGTGACTGTTTATTACCGTACCTATTTAAGTTTTTACCTACTTGTGAGAAATAGTTATTTACATAGTCTACAGATTTTTGAGGGATGTCAGCTATTCTTAGTAATTCACTTGGTATTGATTTTTGTTTATTAATATTTAGTATATTTTTAACTGTGTTCCAAAGCTTTTTTGGATTCTTTGCGTGTTTTTTCAGTTCAGTTTGCTCATGTGTTCTTTTAAGCCGCTTCAAGAGATCATTACAGTAGTTCTTGTATCTTTTGTAGGTAATTTCAAAAGTAACATTATTTGGATTGGACTTACATTTCAGGTGCATACGGTCTCTATTTCGCATGCAACGGACAAGCCCTGGCGTAATCCACGGTTTAATAAAATGATATTATTTAGGAATTATTAATTTAGTCGTATGTTTAATTAAATAAGTAGATAATAGTCTTACCAGTTGCTCGGCAGCCCAGTCGGCACATTTAGAGTTTAGGATGTGATCAAAGTCAGCGTTTTGTATATCAGACAGTAATGAATCATAGTCTATTTTATTACGAGCTGTAATTTCTTTAGATGAAGGTTTGATATTTGTATTTATGCATGCTAAAACTGCGGAATGATCGGTTAGGGGAGCTTTAAAAACAAGATTGATAACTGATAATTTTGTCTTAACCATTGAGTGGTCAAGGCAATTGTTTTTTCTAGTAGGATAAGCATGACTTTTCATAATTCCATGTGAGTAATATGCTTAAAAAAGTTTTATAACACAATAGCAGTTTCTTAAGTTAATGATTCAGTAACCCTAACATCACCAAATCGACGTTGTCCAGCTCACAAGTTAGCTGCAAGCACCTAATGTCAATAAACGTACCTACAGGAAAATGTAGCTCCGTTTAGTAGTGGTAGGAACGCTGCTCAGTATGTCATACATTATTTTACTTCGTTCTAGGCCTACTGGAAATAATAAATTACACTTCACTTTCACAACTTCATAGATTTACTTTCAAAATTACTGATTGTCTTAAAACTAATATGCTTAATATTATATTACATTTAAACGAAGCAAATCCCGAACCGATGCGTCTGACAGAACACGGCAAACTGACTTTGGTTCCGAATACTCTCAAAATACGAAAAAGGAACGTGTTCAAATAGACAAGCAGTGGTATAATTTTAATTGCAATACAATAATCAAATGAAAAGTTTCATTTAAAAGTGACTTTTACAAAGGTATTGCACATACAGTAAATAGGATTGATTGAATAAATGTTTATAATAATTATTTACCAAAAACTGATTTCTGTTACTAATTTTTTTTATGAACGATATTAACAGCGATTGTGTGATAATTTACTGTATTTCAACATCATCACCATCTTCATCATATCAGCTGCACGACATCCACTGCTGGGTACAGGGGTGCAATTGCGTAAGGTAATCGTATTAATTTGACAGTTCATATCGTATTCAATCGGCTGCAATTTGTATGGAATGACATTTATTATGATACAATATGAACTGTCAAATGAATACGATTGACTTTACGCAATTCCATAGCAGGTCTGGGTAAATCTGTGAACAGTGAATAGTCGAACGATCAAATAAATTAATTCGACAAATTCGTATGACAAACACGTTAGTCAAATAAATTTCCGGAAGTAAAACGTATCAAACAAGATGTACCAACCAAGATAGCGGCAAAGTAAATATTGGAAGAAATAAAACGCACTTTAGTCAGTTTGGTTATAATATCTAATGATATATATTTCCAAAATTATATCAAATATGTTTACTTTAGTGGAAACGTTCAACCGTCGGTCCCGGCTGTTGTAATCCGATTGCAGTCGTGAAGCCAAGTCAGTGGCTTAATTTTCATTCATTTCATATACGGCTGATAAACTCTGACATCAGGCCCCCTAGCATGAACACTGCTATATCACGCCATAAATGATATAGCGCGTCATGCTGTCTTGCTTACTCCGCTAAGATGTGAGCGGGACAGCTGCACGTTATCCAGTTATCGAGTCGATAAAAGCCGCTCATGCTAGGCCTACAAAGGTGGCCACTAATCCTCACTCGATAAGAAGAAGAAGAGTGGAAACGCAAAAACATCGATTTTGTTTTGACTGGTTCTCAAATTGTTCAAACGGGACTCAAATCCGCAGCTTATAGATTTCCGTCAACTAAAAAGTATGTAACAGAAGCATAAAATGTTGCTGATGCATCGCACTTTGTTTGTCCACCAGTGCACAGAATAAAACTTGAGCGTTCCTCCTCAGAACATGGTAAAGAGACACAGCGAGCTAAATCTTGGAATAAAGGAGGTGAAATCAAATATGTGTCGTTGAAAGCCCTCGAGTTAGAATCGTTTCTTGCGATACAGCAAGCAGAGGGTCAATTCTGCTAAGTTTCAGTCACAGTCGTATCCCAATCGTGTTTCAATGTAGTACTTCTTTACTTATGTATAACGCTTGGTTGGTTATGCTGCCCTAGTACTATCAGCTAAACATACATTATTTTAATTTAATAAATATTCGTAATATTTTCAGTCACACTGTGTTACTAGCGTTAATAAAGGGTATATTTAATAGTACCTACTCGTCGACGTAAAGATGTGTCAGTAGTACTATTAATGTTACTTAGCCAAGGCCAACACGTTTTATATTTTTTAATGGCACTACTGACGTAAGTATGTATCAGTAGTATCATGAATCAATGGTATTGCTCAATGGTACAGCTAAAGTAAAGGGGGAACACGATTGAAATACGATTATGACAAAATGTTATCAGAATTAACCCCCAGGATGTGAGCTCGGATATTAACAAGATGTTTGTGCTTTGCAGCTAGGATTTTGTAATGTTAATATGATGCGTCAATGATTAAATGGCAAATTAGCATTTGCCGGCGTCCCACATAATATATCGTTTTAATAAATTTCTTACAAAAGTATTTTGCTTTTCTCGTAGATGAATTTCTAAAAAAATCGTCATTATTATATCGGTTACAGCAGTGTATTTAACCTAATTATCAGAAGTACTGACGAATGACAACTTATTTAACAGTCAACAGCAGCCTTGGTACATTATATCCGCGAACTTGGTACATTATATATGCCGAACCCGCGCTGGCACGGGGTGCGGCGGTGCGGGGTACGGCGCGAGAGGCAACCCCTCTGCGTTTGGCGTTTTGTGTTTGCGTTGGCTCTGCGCTTGAGTTTTTGACAATTTAAATGAAATATACGGTATTTAAATCTAATCATTAGTTTAACATACATTTTACCTACTTTAATACTGTGACAATGTATGGGACAAACTATTAATAAAGAAAATATCACATGACTTTTTCATTTAATTGGATCACCAACAATTGTATACAGTATACACTTATACTCGAACAATCATTATAGGCTATTATTACAATCACAAAGGCAAATACCACAAGTGCAAACAACACACCACAACAGGGGCGTGCATTGGTTTTCCAACGTGGTAGGCACTGTAGATCTAACCAGTAACTTTGCAGTTATCCTATCATGCAACCGAATATTATGTTTGAAAGTTTGTGAGGATATTTGGCTGGATGAATGTTTGTTACTCTTTCACGCAAAAACTACTGAACTGATTAAGATGAACTTTACAGCAATGTAGCTTATACATCAGAAAGCCACATAGGCTGCTAATTATCCTGAAATTCCCACGATAACGGCCACCACGCGGCAAGTGAAACCGAGAGCTGCCGCTAGTCATAAATGATAAGATTCGTAATATTTAGTAGGAATATTAAAATGCTGAAGAGTTTGATTGTTTGAGCATACTAATCTCCGGAACTACTAGTTCGAATTGAAAAATTATTTTTGTGCTGGATAGTCCATTTATCGAGGAAGGTTATAAGATATTTAATATCACGATAAAACGTTGAAAAAACGGGAAAAAAATATTACTTTTGGGAGCTTCCGTTGCCGACGGTTTGTAAACGGTTAAAGTTCCGTAAAAATCATGTATGACGAAATTGATCCCCATCAAAAGCTAAAAAAAACCGCATATATAAATACAGCATTATATTTATGTTTTATGGTTAACTCACTATAACCATTTTTATGATAATAAAATTTGTTCTAAACTAATGTAGGTATTATTTGAGAAGCTGTTTTCATTAATATGATATTAATCCTTATATAAATAAATACGTTAATTATCACAAGTATTTAATTTTGAACAAAATTGTCCTTTACATAATTTAATTTGAATGAATATCTTAGAAAATATGATAGTTTTAAAATAACTCCTCAACAAAATAATTCGCGACCATGAATGAATATTATTCATTCGTCAGGTAGGCTTGCTTACTGCTGATATATGATATACTATGTAATATATGATATATTATATACTGATATATTCCGGACGTTTAAGCTAGAACGTTACACGCACAAATAGCGCCCTTCTTGCCGTGGGCGGTTTATACTTGAGCAATACTTTTTCTAAATAAGTTGTATTCTTGTATGAAACGATGCTTGTTACGAGTAGGCAATTTGGAGACTGCTTACCAGTAGGTATTAAGTATTTAGCGTTAGGAAAATCTTAGTCGGCGAGTGTTGAATAGAAGTTTAAAGTAAAATAAAACAACTGTAACATTTATTGTATATTTATTTAGGTTTTGAATGAGGTAGGCACTGCCTAATTGCCTATAAGGAATGCACGCCCCTGCACCAGAAATAATTCACGTTTTGACGACCAAAAACCTATACCCATGCATTGTGTCAGCAATCTGCTTTACTGAGAACAACAAAAGTTTGCAATTCTTTTTAAATTTTAGTTCGAATCAAACTAAATCTTCATTAAATATATCCGGACGAAAGTATTGTATCTTCTTTTTATTTCCTACGATACAAACCAATTGAACTGAAGCATCCCGGGAGGCACAACCTAACGTGATATTTGATTTCAATTAAGTTTGCTATTTAAGCTTAGTTGCTTTCTGTATAAATACTGACTGTCGTATTTCATTTTGAATGGAGAGAGAGACTAACCAATTGAGTTAAGGTTTGGTTCAAATATATTTTTATTCATAGTCAATAGTGGCTTTACACCCTTGAGAGCGCCCTTATGTCGCTCGTAATAGCGGCGATTTTATATTGCAAATGTAAAGACGTACTTGCTGTTGTCCGTACAACCGATACCATAAAAAGTCTAATTGTCTAATTTTAAAATCTATCGCAATCCCTTTCGCGTTTTGAAAGGTATTGAATGAACGAAATTGAACTGTCTAAGCAAAGTGACACTCGAAAACATCTTTCAAATGTATGGAGATGTGTCAAATGAAGTGTCATTTAAATCATCATTCGTTCCGAAAGGGATTGCGACTATAAGTTACACAATTCCATATAGGTATAACTATCACAATCACAATACCTTTAAAAGGGATTGTGATAGATTTTGAAATTAGACAATTAGGGGGCAGAATGTCATGTTCACATGTCTTCGCTCTCATCACGCACGTTGTTACTTTTCAGATTAATCAGATTAAATTATCAACGCCTACGATTTTTCAGAACCCCGATCCAGAGGTCTACTCTGTCTTCGAAACCGATGCGTGAGCCACTAACCACAAAGCAACATGGTTATATTTAATAGTTATCCTACTAATCCTATTTATATTATACTAGCGGCCGCTCGTGGTTTCACCCGCGTGGGTCCCATTCCCGTGGGAATATCGGGATAAAATGAAGTCTAAGATACTCGTGGATAATGCAGCTTCCCAACAGTGAAATAATTTTTCAAATCGGTCCAGTAGTTTCCGAGCCTATTCAATTCAAACAAACGGTATGGATGGATTAGAAGCACGAGCCATCATCCACCAAGCGAGCCCAATGTGGATTGGTGGGTTTAACGACTGCAAATGCAGCCGGGACCAACGGTTTGACGTGCCTTTCGAAGCACGGAGGAGCCTGAGAAAGTAAATTTCTGGTCACCAATCCCGTGACCGACCATTGCGAATTTCTGGTCACCCATCCCGTGACCGACCATTGCGAAACTCAACAATCGCAGGCCGAGCGCGTGAACCAATGCGCCACGGGTTCCTCTAGTATGCACTTTATTAGGATATAATAGTATGTACGAAATATTAATATTAAAATAAATATACAGTCGACTTGAGAACCTCCTCCTTTTTTAAAGTCGGTTAAAAATAAATAAGCGGAAGCACAGCCGCGTAAATAAATATCAATAATGATTTATATTTAATTAAATAAGCAAGATTTTACGCAAGAAAAGTACACAGTATAAAAAATGTATTATGCGTGTGATTGTATTTATCATAAGAACATCAAATTTGTTTTATACGAAAATAACATGTATTATACAGGAAAATACAAAGTTTCGAAACAAACGAAAAGTATCATTCGCAAGTTTCAATTTTCAACGCCAGTCATGGCCTATTCTCCTTATCCATTCTTAAGGAAGACCAGTGTCCCAGCAGTCAGTAAGGGGACAATAAATATGGCTGATGGCGAGAATTTATATACTATGTTATATAAGTATGTGTGTGTGTGTGTGTTTATGGTTGAAGGGGGGGGGGGGGTGTTAATATGATATTCACAACATAATCAATATAGTTAGAAGATGTACATACAAAGTCACGTTAGTTGATATTAGTTTGCCGATGAAATTGTATTGATGACACGATAGATTTACGTCTCGTGGCACACTTGGCGACCATAGTATAAATACACAAATCAATAAAGTACCTAAGTACCTAATAATCTAGTACCTAGGTAATAAATTCCCTAAAACTTAATTAAAATATGTTTAATTTATTATTAAGTACTTTTGTTTGAATGCAATAATTTTAAACTTATTGACCAATAAGAAAAATTTAGAATATTTTTATTATCATACGAGTAATTTCAACAATCCAGATTTTGATTTCTTACAATGTAAATACTCATACTTTATAGAACAACTAGCCTTGCACCGGCGACTTTTATCGCGCAAACTTATCGACTGGTTGCGGCATCTATTACAATTAAAAGTTTTTTATGTCCATCTGTATCAAAACTATATTTAACGAAGGCAAATTATGTCCACCGCGTTGAATTCAAAATCAAAATCAAAATCCCATAAAATCTCGATAGCGACACCTATATACATTTTTAGATTATTTACCCTTTTTACTCACTTATGGGTTGATTTTCGGATAATTACTAAACAAATGTTTGTTTGTTGGTATTTCATTTTCAACCATAAGCCTAAATGACTTTTACTCAGAAAATAGAATACTTTCATACACAATTTCGCCCCCCTTTTCACCCCTTTGGGTTTATGTTTATTTTCAATCGTCAACCTAGAGACTTAAGATTCTAATTTCGAAACTGACGGATTTTCAACTTTCATCCCCTATTTTACCCCCTTATTAATGGAATTTCGAAAAATGCTTTCTTAGTGGAGCTTACACTGTAAAGGGTATCTATGTGCAAAATTTCAAGTCTCTAGGTTTAGTAGTTTATTTTATTATCAGTCATTATGAATATGACTTTGCCAATTTAAAATTACATTACACTACTGCCTTCTAATTTGATTAATGCAAGAGTCGATAGGAACAGTCGCTTTTTACTAGTATATTTTCTTGTTTAATATTTATCACATAAAAAAATACTTAATTGTAAGCTATCATGATGTACAATAAAGAATATTTCTTTCTTCTTATCTTCTTTTTATCTTTTATCTCAGCCATGCTGACCTAAAATGCTAATCAACAATTTTCATACATCATCATCATCACCAGCCATTATTCGTCGCCACTGCTGGGGCACTGGCCTACCTTATGGATGGATAAGGAGAATAGACCATGCATGACCCAGTATTCGTGCTCAATCACAGAATACTGCCCAATGCGGATTGATTGAATCCATTTGTACTGTAGTACCTACTGATGGGTATACTTTAAAAGATCGTGTAGAATTAAGACAGATGATTATTATTAAAGTTAACTACAGCAATAGTCTCCCGATACGTTCGTTAAAACCAATAGGTTAACGTGCCTTCCGAAGAAGGCAGAGCTCGAGATAATAAACATTTGGTCACCCAACCCCAGACCGACAATAAAACGCGACACTTATTTACGTAGTTTCAATGGAACACGATACATACCCACGGGTATAAGGTCATCACATCTGAGGCGCCACACACACGGGTAGCACTTTTGCTGTCAAGAAGCCTACTGCAGGTGTCGACATTGGTCGGCAGCAGCTGCTGAGGCAGTAAGCGTCGGTTAGTTGAGAGCTGGTAAAAAAGCAGAAAAATCGACTCGGCAACAATTTATTCTCAGACGGGACTCGGATCTGCGACCGTAGGGTATCCGGCCCACTGCTCTAACCACTGAACTACCGAGCTTTGCGACCAACCGTCAAAATTTTGTAACACTTTTTACATTTTTAATACGCTGCTTGCCAGGTTGTTACATCAATGCGAGGAATAGGTACCTAACCTTGCATTCGAAAGAACAAATTTTTTGGTGTTGGTGTTGGCTCTATTGTCAGCTGCAGCTGTTGCGTTTGGACTGCCATCGACTTGTCGAATATTGCTGCAGATCAATATCGACAGCTTCAGTTAGTTTTGTCTGCAGCTGCTGTCAGCCAACGTCGACAGCTGCAGTTAGCTCTGTCGACAAAGCGTTGCTCATCTGTATGAGCTCTTGACCATTGAGCTAACTTTGACGAGTTTCGGCATAGGAATAGATTAAACCTTGAAGAAGGAGATGGGATTTTTTTTATGAGCAACCAGGAGTCTCCTTACCTTCATCATACTTGATGTTAAGTATTAACAAGGGTGAAGATAGAAGCGAGCTCCTCCCGGAATCCTCAATCACTGAGGAACTGGCTATCATATCTCTAACTGCCGGAACACCACAATTCTGAAACATCGTTGTTATGGCGTCAGACCAAGATAAGATGGTGGTAGCTAGCCAGGCGGACTTACAACAAGCTCTACCACCAACCAAACCTAATACAAGTACCGCTGGAAATCGAACCAGGTCCTGTGTCTGAAACCGGTGGTTGTTACCACTGACCACAGAGGCATTCTTTTTTAAGCTTTATGTAGCCGAAAGATATCAATTTCTCAGTAGGTCAAGATATCAATTTCTCACTATTTCCATAGGCCATAAACCGTGAAGTATAAACATTAATGTTAACAACAGAAACTAAGATACAGCAGCTCCACTGGGATATTGCAATATAATACCCGCGTAATACCCGTCCTGTATCCCAGACTAGGGCACTTGTGACATTTCACGCACCGACGACGCGCTGAAAGGGTTCTGCTGTTAACTTAAGATATATTTCTTTAACGTTCCTTCATAGAAATATGTTGTTGGGTAAACAATTTAATTGTGATTTTTAACCTACTACTCGGCCACAGGTGAATTCTCAGATGGGACTCGAACCCACAACCTTTGGAAATCTGGTCCTATGCTCTAACCACTGAGCTACCGAGACTTTCGACCGTCGAAATTCTCCAATACTTTTATATTTTTAATACGCTGTAGGCCAGCGTTGTCACATATCAATGCTAGGAATATCCTTGCAACCGAAAGAAACAACTTGTCAGGTGTTTAACGATCGATTAAGATACAACAGCCAATAATTTAGGATTTTTTATACTTATGATAAATTTTAAATAGATAAATATTGGAAGAAGTCAACTCGGCCACAAGTGAATTCTCAGAATGGGACTCGTGGGTTCGAGTGTTTTTTTGCTAAATTGTGAAAAAAAGACAAAAGCATTCCAAGGCCAAGGCATTCTACTATTTTATTTTTCTTGCCTTACCTGGCATCGACTCCAAAAGGTATATTTTTTGGTTATAATTTTTTAATAAAAAGTTTTTTATTACGCTAATAACCTTATGTCAACTCCGCATCACCTTTTACAAAATGCTGCTTTTCCCGGTGCCGAGACGTTACTTGTTGAGGAGTTCTCCCGATACTTCATCACCAGCTCCACTTCATCACATGCATTGAGTCGAGCATAAAATTGCTTATGAACCAAATTAAAGTAATCGTATCGCTTCCGTGATATGCTAAGTATTAAATAGTTCCGATGACCATTTGTGGTCTTCATCATCAGTTCCACTATACCAAATGGTGCTTTCCGGAAGCATATGCATAAGTTACTATAGAAAACACAGAAATCGCTAGAGTAGTGCCTATAATATTTGAAAAGGTCCCTGGATTTCTCCAGAATCCCGTCATCAGACCCTGACATGATGACAATGGGACCACATAGGAAGTATACGCTTTCAAAAAAAATACTCAAATCGGTCCAGCCGTCTTTGAGTAACATACAGAAAAAAAATACGTCGAGTTGAGAACCTCCTCCTTTTTTTTTTTGAAGTCGGTGTAAAGTCTATATCTCATTAGCATAAATAAAGAACAGCTTCCACACTACACGGTGCCATGTAGTTGGCCATCCCCGTTTGATAGCGCCTACACGGCACCGTGTAATGAACACTGAACGTATTAAGGATGTATCTGTCAAACAAATCAAAGAAAGGCAAAAGTATAAATCTGTCTCAAACATCTTTTTACCATTAATAAAGGTTCCAGCCAATCTTGAGCGTAATAAAGCCGTTGTACAACTACCGTCCAACAAACAGAACTACATAAGAGCAACTCTGTTGGTTTAATTAACTGTTGTAAAACGACAATGGTGTTGACTCGCTACTGATTTACGTCTCAGATAATCACGGATTCTCGACCGCACAACGGCCCAAGGAAATAGTTTGGTGCACTTTAGTATCGACGATCCGAGAAAGTAGATATACTGACATTATGTTTTACCTATGGCCCACAATAAACTATTACTATTATTAATTAAGATAGATAAAAATATAGACTGCTGTAACATCCCCCCCCCTTTTGGTTCTCTTACTTTACTCTCTATTTTTATAAAATTATTATTTAAATAATAATTATTGGTGGTGATCCTTTACACACCAAGGTAAAAGTTCCTTCTGGAGACCTTTTATATTTCCTTTGCAAGTCTGTTAAGATCTTTAAAACAATGCTTTAGGAAATACTTTTATAATCTAAATACTGAAATATTTAAATTAAATACCTTCCTTATAATATTATAAGTTGGAAGTATTATTTTATTTGGCCAAATTTAAGTAGTGATCGTCTAGAATGGTTAGGATTCCTACGTTGTGTAATTTTTTTTTTTTGTTTTAGTAATCCAAACTTCTTTAAGATGTGGTATGTCTGAGGCGCAGCGATAAGTCTAACAAGGTGAATACTGTGTTTAACCTAAGAATTATCTGCAATTGAAATATATAGTTTATTCCTAACCATAAAACTGTAGTTTATACGTGTATGTGTATGTTGTAAAGTGTGCAACTGGGAATACTTATAGGAATAGGATAGGGACAGGATAAAGGAAGGAAGTAACCGGGGCCCTGACGGGCCCCGGGGGTCCGCTCCAACCACCCCTTCAGACCCGTCCTAAAACCACACCAAACAAGGACAGGATAATGATGGAGAGAGTAAAACCCGATTCCATAAGTAAGTAACTTTGGAAGAAATTCTTCCTATCCCATCGATGCTCGCCCAAACACTACGTCTCCATGTAACACGCACAGATCAAAAGTGAAGTATTCACTAGTAAGCCATATAGAGGACATACTAGCAATTAATATTATAGTGAAATTGCCTAGCTGCAAGCAGACAAGGCAGGTATAATGTATAAGCTCCCACTTGAGTGACTGGGTAACAAATCCACAATCTTTTCCATTATGTAGTCTCTTCTCATATAGTGAGCCTCACAAACTAAACATAAGTACTTCGAAATGCGAACCGCTACAAACTAGGAAGAACCAGTCTCACATAGTTTAGTCATCCAAGATGAGAAAATTGTGGTATGCGAACATACCACTATAATGTAGAATGATATATTATATGAAGTCTATGCGTAGACACATAGAACACAATATTTTGAGAAGGCATCGGTGAAACCGGATGAATAGATCAAGTTGCAATAACATTGAACTTTATCAATATGTTAAATATTAATGTAATCAATCAGGTATACTCACAAGGACAGGATAAGGTTTATGAAAAGGCAAGTCAAAACCATTAACCATTACCGCTGCTAGAGTTTCCCAAATCATACAATGTATCAAAAATCATAGGTATATCTGTCGAATATATGGTTGCAATATTTTGAAACACAAGAGGACAGTTATCATATCTTGTTCTACCATGAATTCTGAATTAATGGCATTACAAAATACGAATTTAAGGCCGGGTGAGTACGAACACTAGATGCTCACAAGGATCCATCTAGTCGAAGTCCCTGGATAGCATTGACCTAAACGGATATGAGCATGTCAGTTTACACAAGACTGCTCAAGTGTAAAAAACCATGGTTCACACCATCCATCAGCCACTACTTAACAAGTCGCCACAAACATAAATCACTGTTGACAAATAATCAGGTTTGATTATCGTTCAAAAGCAATAGAGTAAGTATGGCACGTATCCAGAAAACATTAAGATAAACATTTTGCCTATCATAATATTAGCCGGAAATACTTCCACTGGCTGACTCGGTACTACCACGAGAGGGGTAAATCCTATAATGAAACACAATTTGTTTGCAATCATATACTGGACCATAGACCCAGATAAGTACAATCATTGAAAATTTAAAGTTATAGATAGGTAAGTAATTATTACAATTATTATAAAATTTTGGAAGCTCAGCATTACCTCATTCCTGCAAACTAATGCCAACCAGAACTAAGGCCAGACATTACCTTACAGAAACTACCATTCCTCACAAAATTACCTCGCTCTGAACTTCCTCAACTCGCTGGAAAGCTTACTCTGAGTCCATTCAGAACTACACAATAATCTGTAGGCATATTAGGCATTGTAAATGTTTGTAATGAGTGTATATGAAGTGCGAAGAACAATAATGCTTAAATACAAATAATTTATAATAATAAATATAATGAGTATGGTAAGTTACATGTGACTGCTAAATATTGATTGAATGGACAATGTCATGCTCAATTGGACACATTGAACTCCTCTCTCCCAGCTTAATAGTTACTTTAACGGATAGTGCACAACAAGTACTACTGTTGTAGAGTCTTATTCAATGGAGCAAAACACTACGCCATTCACATAACACATAAAATAATATTTAAACGAATTTTCGTATGCAGTGCACAATTTTCTCTAGAATAATAGGTAGGCAGGTAAGTACCTAGTGTAAAACCTAGACATCTCCTAGACAATGTCCTCCTAACATATACTACGACTAGGTATATACTTCGACCAGCTACGTCCTATCGTTCCTACAATTTTATCCACAGTAATCCACACTATTAACAGAATTACGAGTGGCTGTCCTATCGCATTCGTATTTTTTTATAGTCGTCGTCATAATCTGTCTAAGTCGCCTCTTGACGACTAACTGTTTGATTAAATTAGAATAACCTATCTTAATGAAAGGAAATTTAAATTTTAGTTTTCTATTTATGTAGAAATTTGTCTTGGAATTTGCCAATACAGCCTAACTAACACAAAAAAAAAAATATATCTCTGAAAAGAAAAATAACGACACACTTATTATTATATGCACATTACGATACGAGCCGTATAAATAATACAGCTTAGAAATTGGTAGCCACAACGAAATCTTATCTCATCAAATATTAGTTTATTTGATTTAACGATTTAGCAAGGAACGGTGAATATGGTACCTATAAACCATAGATTCACCCACTCTGTTCTCGTTAGATAAGTAAAGAAAACAAATGTCACTTGACATTATGTTCTATAAAACTGTTATCCAAAACAATCGCACGTGAGATACAAAGTTGTATTTTGGAGCAACTTGAGAATAACAAGCACAAATACAACCTATTATTAATATAATTCAATCAACAATACTTATGTCAAGGTAATTATAATCAATGCATTCCACTAATAATTGTACCTATATTTTAAATTTTATATTCCTCGGATTAAAAGTTAACTTTTCAAGAACCGTGTCCTTCTTGTGTATAACCTCGACACCGTTAATAGGTAAAACATCTTATTATGTTTCAGGTACCCTAAGCGGCTGAAGTTAACCTAATTACCTATAGGTATCCATTGAACCTATGATAACACTAATACTCAAAATATAGTTATAACTTGTTTCCTGGTTACAATACCTACTTCTAAAATTGTCCACACTGCTCCTAGGTAAGAGTTTGATAATGTTTTTGCCTATTTCATGATAATCTAGTAACATTAAACTCAAAGCAAATTTTCCCACATTGATCATTTTCCAATTATTAACTCAACTATCAATGTATTCAGTTAAATTGAATCAATTATTTATAACTATAGTGGGAGCACTGTAAATATTGCCATAATTATAGCAAGAACAACTTACAAGACCTTATTTATAAAATTATTAAGTATGTAGAAAATTTTCCTACAGTACTCATAAAAGAATCTGAATGATTCAGTTGTGGATCTAGTTAATTCTAATGTAGCTATATTAGAGTCATTAATTATGATGAGATTCTATCACAGGCACACAATTCCAGGTTGTAATTTTAACAAGGATACAGATTGTAATATTTCAATACATTAACAGATGATATAATCTATTTCAGAAGAGTTCCAATCCTACACTGTGGATGCTAAACAAATAATGATCAAAATTGTCTACCTTATTACTAAAATCATGGAAGAGAAGGAAAACCGGATTAACTAAGGATTTAATAGGATTTTTTGAAGAAGTGTGACGTGTCTGAATGATATCTGGTTATGAGACCCCTTTTTATTAATTATTTCAAGTTAAACTTCTTTGCTTTTGCTTGTACATTAGACCACTAGTGTTATTAGTTAAGCTTTAAGCCTATTATCCAACGAGGAGAAAATAAATTGAATTTTCACTGTTCCCTGTATTTTCTTTTTATTATTTTATAGCGCCATGTATTTTGAATGAGTGTCTATGATATTGTGTAGTACCTAGCTAACCCTAACTGCCTAATCTTGGTCAACATCAGTTAGCAGAGTCGGTCCTAGTTTACACTTGGATGTTATGGGTCCATTAACTATATGGCACACCTTGAAGCCAGTATTAACAACAGGCAAACCATTAAGACATATTCAATTCAATTCAATTCATGTTATGTCTGTCAGTCATTTGCATAATATAGTAAAATTTGTAAATAAAACTCACCGAACTATTGGGAGCAGCTTACTCAACCCAGAACTTCGTCACTACCTACTCACTTTCACAGTATACTTAAGTACTAAACCACTGACTTCAGCGGTTAATTCAAATATAATTATTCTCAAGAATACTATGACCGTTCAGGACGATGTCAACACTCCGAATCCCGAGCCCGCTCGCCTCTCCGCCTTCGTTCCTTATTTCTTTCTTATGAATCTTTGTTTCTCCACCGTACTTTACCGAATTCCAAGAATTTTATGTAAGTTTATAAGTAGTTTGCACATGTCAAGTTTGGGTCCTTGAAACAATCCTATTCACTCGTAACTTGAGAAAAGCCCTTGGAAAGCCGTTAGTGTCACGAATTCTGTTATTTATTATTGCTTTACTATGGCCACATTTTGTTATTTTAACTGCTGCTCCTTTTGTTGAAGACCAAACATATCTATAACACGTGTCAACGTTTTTTTTATAATTTACGAAACCCTTAAAACATTGGTCAGTGCAAGTAGTGATTTACATTGAAACTTGAATATTTTTACAACATTTATATCATAGCGTCACATTTCCCATCTATGGTCGAATAGCATACCTAGCAACCTATCTAAGTAACTTAATGTCGTTTTTCCTGAAATTTGGAATTGTTGTAATGGATAATATAAAAATATATGCTGTTTTCCTTATAAACTATAGAAATAAGGCAATATTATAGTTTGGATTGTTACAATCGCCCCTTAATTTATAAAGAAGTTTACCGTATTTATAAATTACTAACAAGAAAAAAAATCAAAATATAATTATTGCCGCATACATTTTTTTTTTTTTTTTTTTATTATTCTCATGCTTTTTTATCTCCTATTTACCTATCCTTCTACCCCCAGAAATGACTGACCTACCTATGTGTAATCATAAAATAGCACGAATAGTAGAATCAGTCATATTATACATAATACTTTCATACTATTTATCACACTTTTACTATATAATAATCTATTCTGATAGATGAGATTATTGGGGAACCTAGTTATTAACCCTTTATTTTTATTTTTTTTGACGTAATTAAAACATTTTATTAGTTAAAATAAGAACTTTGAATATTTTTTTTTTTTTTAATACCAGCGCATTTTACCTAGATATCTAATACAGAATGAAACTACATAAAGCTATATTATAACTCCGCGCCCCTACTATACTTGAGTGACCCACGAACGTGAGCGAACCATTCACACCAACATTATTAAATAACATCTAAGTATCACATTGTCAAACTTTTTAATTAAATTACATGATTCTCATCACAAGATCGCACCCACACATACATCCTACACGCATGCACAACCACCTATTCAATAGACTAAATAAGTAAATAAATAAAATAAAAAAGATATACCCCTAAGGATAAATTCACCCCTTTTTTTCCATGTTAATTTCGATTTAGTTACTAGAATGCCATCTGTGAAATGATTCGGTGATTAATTAATCTATTTTCGCGCATCATATCGAGTTAGCGATTGCAAGTGCTTAAATGATAAGTTATGTAGTTCTTTATAATTCCGCTAGATCGTTCGAGACACATTTTTACATAACCTAAACATTATAATATAAGAAACCCTATAGAACTAGATACACTTCAAAGTAGATTTTACAAACCATTAGCTAAGTACCTTCAAAAAATCCCGAGTCGATTTTTTTTCTAATTAAAACGCAAAAGCCTGATGGATTCCGGGTATCGATTCTGAACTACTATGGTGAGCCAGGCGTGGAAAAGAAAATACTATTATTATTATTATTTTTTTTTACATAAATTACTAACAAGAAAAAAAATCAAAATATAATTATTGCCGCATACATTTTTTTTTTTTTTTTTTTTTTTTTAAACAGCCCCTAACATTCCTATTTAAACTGAGAACGCTTCAAAATTCAAATAAATCGGTTTGAACGAAGCCACAAGATACACAGACCTACCTATGTCGCGTCGCGGGCAAACTCCGACTTGCATTTTGTATGTATTACAATTGAAAGATAAGAAAAACTATAAACAGGTTAATAGATTCGACTTTCCTATTTCACAAAACCGCCATTTTTAAGGTTTAAGGCGGAGCCAAACCTCAACATAGCGCTCCCTATGTACTCACACTCAGAAACCATAAATCAGTCTGTGATGATGATGACACTCAGATAGAATACTCCGGGACGCCCCCGTGAGAATTCCTGGTCAAAATCTATTTTAACTTGACGTGGTATTGTTAAGTATGCCGCTTGTAGCCAGAGCTATTATGATTACAACAACAAAAAAACAGTACACGCTTGGCATTACGTTCATATTGTGGCCAGCCTAATGTCAATTTCGGATAATTTCGGTAATTTTACGTATACCTAAGAACGAATGCATCAATATGAATTTAGTTACCTAGAGCCTACAAACACTAGTATAACCAACAAATAAATAATGCTTAAACCCTGATCACAAAATGTTATTTTCCATGTAAACATTTTACAAATGTAGACCTTTCGTAAAATTAAATCACTTTAAAGTAAATTGAGTCAGAATTATATTTATCACAACATCAATAATAATACCTAAATGAGATACAACGTACAACGAATTCTTCATTACTAAAAGTAAAATAAATTTAACTGAATTTCAAAATTTCTACGGCTTATCTCACTTTACTACTGGTAACACCAAAGCATAATAATATTGGTCATAAATCGAAGGGTGATTAATTACGTCGTTTATTTTTCAATTTCTCAATGTTATGATGTAGCAATAGTATTTCACGACAATTCGATTCTATCAACCGGATACCTACGATTGAAACGATAACAACTACATAATTAACGTAAATACGCGAGTTTGTCGTTTGAGTTTACTTTAATCACAGCAAATTGTAATTTATTGTTGGAAATTGGATTCTCTAAAGGTAAAATACTATGCAATGCAATAAGTTTGCATATACCTATGTTTGTTTCTCTACTACTGATTTTCCTGCACACTTCTGTACATATTTCGAACAAGGTCGTAAAACGATTGTTGACACCGCATTTTTTGTTTGTCTGCACGCTTATACGCTACTATTTTGTTTTATTTCTTTTCAGCCTACTCCGCCAGCATGTTCGTGACATTTTATAACAACGCATGGGTTGAAATATTACTGCATTTTGCCAAACACAATAGAAGATAAAGCAAGAAGAAGCTACTCAATAAAACGCAAAACTAATCTATTTGAACTATTGAAAACGCTAAGTGATAACCGAATATTCTAACCACAGCGCTAGTGTAATCAAAAGAAAGGTAAATCTTAGGATTGAAATTAAATAAAAGCGCAGCAAATAACCTAATCATACAATGTTTATTTATTTGCATATTTCCCTGTCTTTTTATAAAAGTGCAACCAAATTTATAAAAATATAGTGTGTGAGTGTATCTAAGTGATCATAAATGAATAAAATAGGATAGGTATGTGCGCCCCTAGGCGTTTAAATATTCCTAGTCCATGCTAACATTTTCAACAAACAAAGGTATTTTTTGATTTTTTATTAATTGAACTTTATTGTACAAAATACACAAGGTAAGTTACAAGGCGGACTTAATACTAAAAGCAATCTCTACCAGTCAACCTTTTGAAAATAGATAGAAAATAGTTTGTTTTTATTTTTTATAGAAATAAAATACCTCTGTTTGCAAATAACACACAGTAAACACCCCTGAACACATATGCTCACCTCAGACATTTGTAAAACCACATCCTGCTGTCACGGCAACAATTGTAACATCCCCCCCCCTTTTGGTTCTCTTACTTTACTCTCTATTTTTATAAAATTATTATTTAAATAATAATTATTGGTGGTGATCCTTTACACACCAAGGTAAAAGTTCCTTCTGGAGACCTTTTATATTTCCTTTGCAAGTCTGTTAAGATCTTTAAAACAATGCTTTAGGAAATACTTTTATAATCTAAATACTGAAATATTTAAATTAAATACCTTCCTTATAATATTATAAGTTGGAAGTATTATTTTATTTGGCCAAATTTAAGTAGTGATCGTCTAGAATGGTTAGGATTCCTACGTTGTGTAATTTTTTTTTTTTGTTTTAGTAATCCAAACTTCTTTAAGATGTGGTATGTCTGAGGCGCAGCGATAAGTCTAACAAGGTGAATACTGTGTTTAACCTAAGAATTATCTGCAATTGAAATATATAGTTTATTCCTAACCATAAAACTGTAGTTTATACGTGTATGTGTATGTTGTAAAGTGTGCAACTGGGAATACTTATAGGAATAGGATAGGGACAGGATAAAGGAAGGAAGTAACCGGGGCCCTGACGGGCCCCGGGGGTCCGCTCCAACCACCCCTTCAGACCCGTCCTAAAACCACACCAAACAAGGACAGGATAATGATGGAGAGAGTAAAACCCGATTCCATAAGTAAGTAACTTTGGAAGAAATTCTTCCTATCCCATCGATGCTCGCCCAAACACTACGTCTCCATGTAACACGCACAGATCAAAAGTGAAGTATTCACTAGTAAGCCATATAGAGGACATACTAGCAATTAATATTATAGTGAAATTGCCTAGCTGCAAGCAGACAAGGCAGGTATAATGTATAAGCTCCCACTTGAGTGACTGGGTAACAAATCCACAATCTTTTCCATTATGTAGTCTCTTCTCATATAGTGAGCCTCACAAACTAAACATAAGTACTTCGAAATGCGAACCGCTACAAACTAGGAAGAACCAGTCTCACATAGTTTAGTCATCCAAGATGAGAAAATTGTGGTATGCGAACATACCACTATAATGTAGAATGATATATTATATGAAGTCTATGCGTAGACACATAGAACACAATATTTTGAGAAGGCATCGGTGAAACCGGATGAATAGATCAAGTTGCAATAACATTGAACTTTATCAATATGTTAAATATTAATGTAATCAATCAGGTATACTCACAAGGACAGGATAAGGTTTATGAAAAGGCAAGTCAAAACCATTAACCATTACCGCTGCTAGAGTTTCCCAAATCATACAATGTATCAAAAATCATAGGTATATCTGTCGAATATATGGTTGCAATATTTTGAAACACAAGAGGACAGTTATCATATCTTGTTCTACCATGAATTCTGAATTAATGGCATTACAAAATACGAATTTAAGGCCGGGTGAGTACGAACACTAGATGCTCACAAGGATCCATCTAGTCGAAGTCCCTGGATAGCATTGACCTAAACGGATATGAGCATGTCAGTTTACACAAGACTGCTCAAGTGTAAAAAACCATGGTTCACACCATCCATCAGCCACTACTTAACAAGTCGCCACAAACATAAATCACTGTTGACAAATAATCAGGTTTGATTATCGTTCAAAAGCAATAGAGTAAGTATGGCACGTATCCAGAAAACATTAAGATAAACATTTTGCCTATCATAATATTAGCCGGAAATACTTCCACTGGCTGACTCGGTACTACCACGAGAGGGGTAAATCCTATAATGAAACACAATTTGTTTGCAATCATATACTGGACCATAGACCCAGATAAGTACAATCATTGAAAATTTAAAGTTATAGATAGGTAAGTAATTATTACAATTATTATAAAATTTTGGAAGCTCAGCATTACCTCATTCCTGCAAACTAATGCCAACCAGAACTAAGGCCAGACATTACCTTACAGAAACTACCATTCCTCACAAAATTACCTCGCTCTGAACTTCCTCAACTCGCTGGAAAGCTTACTCTGAGTCCATTCAGAACTACACAATAATCTGTAGGCATATTAGGCATTGTAAATGTTTGTAATGAGTGTATATGAAGTGCGAAGAACAATAATGCTTAAATACAAATAATTTATAATAATAAATATAATGAGTATGGTAAGTTACATGTGACTGCTAAATATTGATTGAATGGACAATGTCATGCTCAATTGGACACATTGAACTCCTCTCTCCCAGCTTAATAGTTACTTTAACGGATAGTGCACAACAAGTACTACTGTTGTAGAGTCTTATTCAATGGAGCAAAACACTACGCCATTCACATAACACATAAAATAATATTTAAACGAATTTTCGTATGCAGTGCACAATTTTCTCTAGAATAATAGGTAGGCAGGTAAGTACCTAGTGTAAAACCTAGACATCTCCTAGACAATGTCCTCCTAACATATACTACGACTAGGTATATACTTCGACCAGCTACGTCCTATCGTTCCTACAATTTTATCCACAGTAATCCACACTATTAACAGAATTACGAGTGGCTGTCCTATCGCATTCGTATTTTTTTATAGTCGTCGTCATAATCTGTCTAAGTCGCCTCTTGACGACTAACTGTTTGATTAAATTAGAATAACCTATCTTAATGAAAGGAAATTTAAATTTTAGTTTTCTATTTATGTAGAAATTTGTCTTGGAATTTGCCAATACAGCCTAACTAACACAAAAAAAAAAATATATCTCTGAAAAGAAAAATAACGACACACTTATTATTATATGCACATTACGATACGAGCCGTATAAATAATACAGCTTAGAAATTGGTAGCCACAACGAAATCTTATCTCATCAAATATTAGTTTATTTGATTTAACGATTTAGCAAGGAACGGTGAATATGGTACCTATAAACCATAGATTCACCCACTCTGTTCTCGTTAGATAAGTAAAGAAAACAAATGTCACTTGACATTATGTTCTATAAAACTGTTATCCAAAACAATCGCACGTGAGATACAAAGTTGTATTTTGGAGCAACTTGAGAATAACAAGCACAAATACAACCTATTATTAATATAATTCAATCAACAATACTTATGTCAAGGTAATTATAATCAATGCATTCCACTAATAATTGTACCTATATTTTAAATTTTATATTCCTCGGATTAAAAGTTAACTTTTCAAGAACCGTGTCCTTCTTGTGTATAACCTCGACACCGTTAATAGGTAAAACATCTTATTATGTTTCAGGTACCCTAAGCGGCTGAAGTTAACCTAATTACCTATAGGTATCCATTGAACCTATGATAACACTAATACTCAAAATATAGTTATAACTTGTTTCCTGGTTACAATACCTACTTCTAAAATTGTCCACACTGCTCCTAGGTAAGAGTTTGATAATGTTTTTGCCTATTTCATGATAATCTAGTAACATTAAACTCAAAGCAAATTTTCCCACATTGATCATTTTCCAATTATTAACTCAACTATCAATGTATTCAGTTAAATTGAATCAATTATTTATAACTATAGTGGGAGCACTGTAAATATTGCCATAATTATAGCAAGAACAACTTACAAGACCTTATTTATAAAATTATTAAGTATGTAGAAAATTTTCCTACAGTACTCATAAAAGAATCTGAATGATTCAGTTGTGGATCTAGTTAATTCTAATGTAGCTATATTAGAGTCATTAATTATGATGAGATTCTATCACAGGCACACAATTCCAGGTTGTAATTTTAACAAGGATACAGATTGTAATATTTCAATACATTAACAGATGATATAATCTATTTCAGAAGAGTTCCAATCCTACACTGTGGATGCTAAACAAATAATGATCAAAATTGTCTACCTTATTACTAAAATCATGGAAGAGAAGGAAAACCGGATTAACTAAGGATTTAATAGGATTTTTTGAAGAAGTGTGACGTGTCTGAATGATATCTGGTTATGAGACCCCTTTTTATTAATTATTTCAAGTTAAACTTCTTTGCTTTTGCTTGTACATTAGACCACTAGTGTTATTAGTTAAGCTTTAAGCCTATTATCCAACGAGGAGAAAATAAATTGAATTTTCACTGTTCCCTGTATTTTCTTTTTATTATTTTATAGCGCCATGTATTTTGAATGAGTGTCTATGATATTGTGTAGTACCTAGCTAACCCTAACTGCCTAATCTTGGTCAACATCAGTTAGCAGAGTCGGTCCTAGTTTACACTTGGATGTTATGGGTCCATTAACTATATGGCACACCTTGAAGCCAGTATTAACAACAGGCAAACCATTAAGACATATTCAATTCAATTCAATTCATGTTATGTCTGTCAGTCATTTGCATAATATAGTAAAATTTGTAAATAAAACTCACCGAACTATTGGGAGCAGCTTACTCAACCCAGAACTTCGTCACTACCTACTCACTTTCACAGTATACTTAAGTACTAAACCACTGACTTCAGCGGTTAATTCAAATATAATTATTCTCAAGAATACTATGACCGTTCAGGACGATGTCAACACTCCGAATCCCGAGCCCGCTCGCCTCTCCGCCTTCGTTCCTTATTTCTTTCTTATGAATCTTTGTTTCTCCACCGTACTTTACCGAATTCCAAGAATTTTATGTAAGTTTATAAGTAGTTTGCACATGTCAAGTTTGGGTCCTTGAAACAATCCTATTCACTCGTAACTTGAGAAAAGCCCTTGGAAAGCCGTTAGTGTCACGAATTCTGTTATTTATTATTGCTTTACTATGGCCACATTTTGTTATTTTAACTGCTGCTCCTTTTGTTGAAGACCAAACATATCTATAACACGTGTCAACGTTTTTTTTATAATTTACGAAACCCTTAAAACATTGGTCAGTGCAAGTAGTGATTTACATTGAAACTTGAATATTTTTACAACATTTATATCATAGCGTCACATTTCCCATCTATGGTCGAATAGCATACCTAGCAACCTATCTAAGTAACTTAATGTCGTTTTTCCTGAAATTTGGAATTGTTGTAATGGATAATATAAAAATATATGCTGTTTTCCTTATAAACTATAGAAATAAGGCAATATTATAGTTTGGATTGTTACACTGCGAAACAAATAGACACAAACATACGTACATCTTATGTTTTGGCGCGCACTGTTAATTGAAATAAAACAACTTTTACGAATATCAAACTCGCTATATTTCCACGAACTAAGTTGTTGTATTTAATTTTGCATTTTACTATGCTATTTTGTTGTGATAAATATTAAACAAGAAAATATACTAGAAAAAAGCAACTAGTCTCATGTCGCCGTGACGGGATCCCGTCAGTATATACTTTTTTTTAATACATAAATAATATACTTTTGGGTCAGAAGTGAAAATTCATTTAAAAAAAACAAAACTTAACAGTTACACAGATTTATAATTTTTAAATTTTTTATTTGGAATACGAAACAAAATCGACACATAAAATCAATTAGAAATTAAAAAAGGAATAACTTCACCAAAGAGCGATCGCCTATACAACCAACAGCATCGACTGCCAAGATGTGAACGCCGCGAAAATCAGGAGCAAAAGTGACGAGCTCGCGCCGATGCTGCTGCTTATATAGCCGGTGGCGGGAGCGGGGGTGGCTAGGTAGGGATGGCTGCTTATACGGCCTCTCCTGACGAAGAGTCGTCCTCGACTGCTTCTCTTGTGACGCCCCTGAGATCAATTGTCGAGGGTCCAGCTTCAGGCTCCAAGGAAGGCATAGAGAGTCCAACTTCAACGCCTGATGGTTCAGCTTCAGGATACAAGGGAGGCTCATATGGTCCAGCCTCGTTTGTCCCGGGAGTCTCGACTAGTGCAGTATCTTCAGTATCATCGTCTAAAAGAAAACATAATTTGAGAACACTATCTTTAATTAGTTTAGCACACTCGCTTTCACACATTTCTTTCAGCCAACGTTCAATTAATTCATCCTTCATCTTATAAACACATTCATACACATCAGTCACATAATTCCTCTTGTACTAAGGAAGTTAAGAGACTAGGATGTCCCTTCACGTTAATGTAATCCTATAGGCCTTGCATTGATGTCAACCTCCAGCTGTTGCAGCAACTCGTCCACCTGCAACATAATGCGACTGGCGCATCCGCCTGACGACATACGTTACAGGCCATAGGTATTTACCTATACGGCGACTTGGCTAATGTACCAACGCCACTGCGACTTGACAAATGAATGCCAACGCAAATGCGACTTGACAAGTTATTGTCAACGCTACGGCGACATGACAAGTGATTATCAACGCCACGGCGACATGACATTTTAATGTCAACGCCAGGACGACATGACGACAAACGTCAACGTCCATACCCGACAAGCGACTGGCGCTACGGGACTTAAATACACACAATTCGACTCTAAGCACACGTAGCCCTTTTTGTTTCGATAAGATAATAAAACACTAAATTACTTACATATCAATAGCAAACATTCTGAATTACTGACATCAGTTAGGTAATGCACCAAAATTACTTAGTTATCAATAGCCACTAAGAAAAATAAGTAACCATTTCATCGTAAACAAAAGGGCACGACAGTGACAATGAGCAATGCTTACGTTCGAAGAACGACGCACATGTCTCCGGGCACCACTCGCCTCGCCACGGTACCATGTGCTGTGCCGCAGTTTGCGTGGTTTTGCCATAGCCACCACTGAGCAGCCTCAGCTCGTAGCGTCCGCTTGGCAGAGTTTTGGTCACCTTATACGGACCACGCATACCAGGATCTAGTTTTCCTGTAGACTGTGAAAATTTAATAACAAAAACAAGATCATTACTATTAAACTTTCGAGGCGGTTGCCTGTGCTGATTTACTCGTTCATCCTGGTCAACTTGGTTTTGTCTCAGCAACCGACGAGCCCTGTCTCTGGTGATCTCTCTCAAGGCCTCTCGATTGGGTGTCGAGCTGTCCACTGCAATGTCACGAACTAATGCACGGATGATGGGGGTTGTCGTGAACAGTCACGATCCTAAATCTTCGATATTAAAAAACCTAACCTGTCATTACACTGGCAACAATTTGTAGTTAGCAACACTGATATGTCAAAAGTTGGCGCTCTTGAATTTTGGCGCTAATGGTGTTAACAAACAAGCTAACAAGAAAAAGTTAAGTTACATTACTTGGAAATAATTCAATTCAAGACTGATTTGTATTGTGAGCGTGTTCCTGTGGCTTGTGGTAAGCGCAGACTATCGGTAAGTCAATATAATTGATCACTTTGTTGTATTACATGTCAGATGCGTAATCTTGCAATTGCTGCGGTGATTGTTGAAGATAACCAAATCAGTGTTTTGCTTACCAGATTCAGTACGTTCAGTTGTACTGTGATTGAAGTGTGTGTTGATGTGAATCAGTGACCAGTAACAGTATCAGTAGTAATAGGTGATCAGAAACCTATCAGATGTGTGAGGTAAGGGATGGCTGTAAGGGGAAGGTTGGAGGCCATCGTGGGGAACCAGCCCCAGGGGAACCAGCCCCAGCAACAGTTACAAGGGGAACCAGCCCCAGGAGAACCAGCTCCAAGGGGAACCAGCCCCAGGGGAACCAGCCCCAGAACCAGTTACAAGGGGAACCAGCCCCAGGAGAACCAGCTCCAAGGGGAACCAGCCCCAGGGGAACCAGCCCCATATATCAGAACAGTAAAGTATGTGTGCACTGCGGTGCAGGTACATGCAGAGGGTCGATACAGATAGTGTTGTCGGTTAGCCTGTAGGGCAGCATAGTTTGCATGCACTGCGGTGCAAGTATACAGAGGGTCGATATCCTATCAGCTCAGTAAAGTATGTATGCACTGATGTGCAGGTACATACAGAAGGACAATACAGTTAGTGTTATCGGTGTCCTTGTAGGGCAGAAAAGTGTGTGTGTACTTCGGTGCAGTTTACCATGTAATCAAGTTAGTTTAATTCGCTATGACCTTATCAGTTGGTCGATATGGCGACAGGGGTCGTCGCGCTTGTACCAATGAGCAGATGAAGCGGGGAGGTATGTGTGGTCTTTTGCTTCGTGATGTTCAGAATCAGTTGTAGCTTCCAAAGCGTATCAGACCATGACGCATTCTTGTGATTGGTCTCAATACGAAGCATATTTAGGACTGTTCTCACGTACCGTTCGACCTGCCCATTGGCATGATGCATTTCCGGTGTTATGTAATGCAGGTTGCATCCTAGCTCGGTAACCCATGAAGAGAAATCGCTGGACTCGAACATGCGACCTTTATCGGTAATGATCGTTTTCGGCATCCCGAAGAGAGAGACGGCTCGCATGACTATTTGTTTTAACTCGGTTGCGTCCTGCCGATACATTGGGAAGAGTAAGCAGTATTTAGTGAAGGCATCCACTATGAGGAGGATAAACTTATACCCATCTGACAACGGTAACGGGCCCAGCGCATCTATGTGAACCGTGTGGAATGGCTCGTCCGGCTTCTCCCAGGAAGTGATGTTCTGAAGCGGAGCACGAGGGACACGTTTCTTTGAAATACACACTAAACAATGGGAGGTATATTTTCGAACGAACTGTCTGATTCCGGGGAACCAGAAATGCTTCAAAATAAGATCCAAGGTTTTATCCGCTCCAATGTGATCGTGTTCGTCGTGGTATATCCGTAGCAAGCTGAGCCGATGACCCTTAGGTATGTAGCAGAGCAAACGTGAGTCCTCACCGGATGGTATGTACTTGTAATACAGGACGTCCTTTTGAACCACGTACCTACTCTGATCTAGCTCACCATCGCGATGTTTTTGCAGCAGATCCTGGGTCTCCCCATCAGCTGATTGGGCTACTTGCGCCCAATTACGTGGCTTGGAGACCTGGTTGACTTGGACAGCAGGATTGCGGCTCAGGTAGTCTGCGTGGGGCATCATGACGCCCTTTCTGTACTCGATGGAGAACTCGAAGTCCTGTAAATAGATCCACCAGCGCGCTACCCTAGGCAATAAGTCTTTTTTGCGTTCCGTTGACTTCAGAGCATTGCAGTCGGTGATTACAACGAACTTAAGTCCAACCAGGTAATGACGGAAATGTTGGAGAGCTTTAACCACCGCCAAGGTTTCCAGCTCATATGAGTGGTATTTGTTCTCGGCTCCCTGTGTCACTTTACTAAAGTACGCTACGACGTGTTTCTTCCCATCAGGATGCGTTTGAAGTAGTAGAGCTCCATAGCCAACGCTGCTTGCATCGGTATGTACTTCTGTTGGGAGCTTAGGGTCGAAAATTGCAAGTACCGGTTCACTAGTTAGATATCTAACGAGGTCCTGTCGGATCCCTTCGTGCTCTGAGGTCCAATTAAATTCGAAATTTTTACGAGTAAGGTGTGCAATCGGCTCCGTCTTTAAAGCGTAGTCTTTTATGTAGCGGCGGAAGTATCCAGCCAAACCAAGGAGTTGGCGTACTTGCTTAACGTTTTTGGGTGGTGAAGTATTTACAAGGGCTTCGATTTTGCGTGGACTCGGCCTAACCTGACCTCTACTAACCACCCTACCTAGGTACTCGACTTCCGTCACAAGGAATGAACATTTACGAATGTTAATTGAAAACCCAGCTGACGTAAGAGCATGCAAAACCCTACGAAGAAGTTCAATCCCTTTATCGACAGAATGGCTCATGAGGAGTACGTCGTCTACGTAGACCAGGACCTGACCTTCATCAATGAGCGGACGAAGAGTATCGTTTATGATTCGTTGGTAGACAATAGGGGAGTTGGCTAGACCGTATGGCATTTTGACATATTCAAAGTGTTCCTCCGGTGTTACGAAACCAGTTAAGTGAATGCACTCTTCTTTTATTGGGATTTGGTGGAAACCAGTTGCCATATCTAAACTGGAGAAGAACTCATAACGACGTCGATTAGAGGGAGAGGATATCTATCTTTGACAGTTATGCGATTAAGGGCTCTAAAATCGACGCAGAGCCTATCAGAACCATCACGCTTTTTTACAAGTATGATGGGGCTGGCGTACTCTGAATCGGACTTCCTAATAATGCCTTTATCCAAGAGATCCTTAGTGATTTCCCTGACTTTTATTTTCTCTTGATAAGATAACTTGTAAGGTCTATAAACAACTGGCGTGGAACTAGTAAGTTTAATATCCATTTGTCCTGTTTTGACCGTAGTCGTGGCTGTCCCAGAAATGAGAAACTTGGAGAACTCATTAATAACCGCCATAAGAGAAGTTAGATCATCACCTTGAAGTGGTGTGTTAATATTCGCGTCTGTTAAGGTAATTTCTGTAACCGTATTAATCGCGGAAACTAAAGAACTAGAATGCGTAAGATATTGAACATCTTTAGTGCGCACATACGTTATGCCATCGCGATTGAGCACGTCGGTGCCAATTATAATTGGAGTGTTCATGTAAGATGGCGGCACTACTATTAAATCAACCTCGACTGATATGTCTCGAAATTCTATTGTGGTCGTGACATAAGAGCTGGCCACTAATTCCTTATCACTTATGCCCTTAAGTACGCATCGTTTCGCTTTAGGTTGACATTTGAGATATTTCAAGACGTCTGAAGAAATGAGGGACACATTGAGGGCTCCACTGTCTATCAACACATCAACTGGTATGCCGTCTATTACTGCTGAGGTGATATCTTTATATTGCGGAACATCAGGTTGGTAAGAGCACAAGTTAACACTATGTGGATTTCGGGACGCTGAGCGCGCTTTTGCAAAACATACATCCTCAGTATGTCCCTGTTTCTTACAGAATGTGCAAAATTTACTAGTACTAGGCTGAGGCGCGGTATTAGTGCTTACACTTGGTTTACTTTTTTGAGGACAATCGCGGTTTAAATGTCCACGCTTATTGCATTTAAAACATTTAATATCTGAGCGATTATTGAATTTTTGAAAATGATGTTTTTTGTTTGAGAAATTAGAACGATAATCGTGCTTCATTTGATTAGGCTTAGTATAAATTGATAAAAAGGAAACAAGGTTATCAGGGGCCAGGTCAGCATTCGCCGCAGCGGCGCGTATTTGAGGGTTGTCTATTCCACGTATTACTATTAAAGACCTTAAGTCATCGCTGAGGCCCTGAACCACTTTCAAACGTAATAGGGTGCGGCGAGCATATTCCGCGTAAGTAGGATATCTATCGGACGTAGTTTTCATGACATCGAATAAAATGTTCGCAAAATCTAGCTTGCGTGGGCAGAGTGGTTTGAACTCTTGCTTAAAATTTGACCAAGTACGGTCATTTGTGACCCACTCTCCCAGCCACACCTTGGCGTCACCCCTAAGGCAAGAAGCCACACGAGATAGGCATTCATGATCATTCCATCCATTTGCGTCTCGGGCGCGATCCACTTCCTCGCACCATGCATCAATGTTGTTTATCGAGGGATCGAAATTAGAAACAAAATATGATTGCGATTTAACAGGCTAAATGGTTTTAATAGCCTGAATAAGTGCATGCGCGAAAGTGGATGCCTCAGAGACGGGAACGGTTGATCTAGTGGAATCATGGTTTTCAACTTGTAAGGGAGGCGTTCCAGGCGTCCGAGAGCGAGGGGCGGACCGTGACCTTACATGCGTACGGGGTGCGCGGGGGCTCCGTGAACGAGAACGGTTCCTACCACACTGATGGCGTTGGGCCCTACTACGCACTGGGGATCGTCGCCTATCATACGAATCGTCGGATGAATAATTATCGCTACTAAGATCCCGTGGTCTACGTTTCGAATCATGTTTACTTGATATAAAACGGCGTTTACGATAACGTGACCTACCATGTGAACGTTCGCGTTCGTGGCTACGTGATTTAGATCTCATTTCGTAGTGTATAAGTTGAAAACGTAGGTATCACGCACAAAAATAGCACAAAAACAACGAAATAATTAATTAACAAACCGACATGAAAATTCAACAATGAAATCACAAAAGATAGAAAAAGAACAAGAAAATCAACTCTAATTTGCAAAATGCCTGTAGATTTTAGTTGTTACTTACCCCAAAGCCCAGTAAGTAATTTAAGAACACAAATCACTATTAACAATCGCTAACTTCGATAGCGAAGGAAATTTCATAGTACCGACAATAGAAAAACAACAAAAGAAATTTTGTTTCGTTTTCCACTAATAATGGGTCGTGTAGTCGCTTATCCCACTTCTGATTTTGGGTCAGAAGTGAAAATTCATTTAAAAAAAACAAAACTTAACAGTTACACAGATTTATAATTTTTAAAGCAAACAATTTTTTATTTGGAATACGAAACAAAATCGACACATAAAATCAATTAGAAATTAAAAAAGGAATAACTTCACCAAAGAGCGATCGCCTATACAACCAACAGCATCGACTGCCAAGATGTGAACGCCGCGAAAATCAGGAGCAAAAGTGACGAGCTCGCGCCGATGCTGCTGCTTATATAGCCGGTGGCGAGAGCGGGGGTGGCTAGGTAGGGATGGCTGCTTATAATACATATTAAACAACCAGACCAAAACAAATAGACATATTCGTGCACACAAATATTTATCTTGTCCGGGGATCGAACCCGGGACCCCTGGCGCAGAAGGTAGGCTTAGTACCCCTGCGCCAAACAGGTCGTCGAAATACAATATACAACACTAATCCTCAAACAGCACACATTTTTTTCGAAAGTGGAATATTTATTTCATGAGAGATAAGAGCAATGATTTTTTTCTGCAAAACAACCAAAATTTTGTGCGAAAAAATAGAAAAGTCTTAATATCCTAGTATTAAAAAAAAATTCATTGTATTTTTAGATGGGTTGATCTGCGATATGAATTCAAACATTTTCATGTGAGAATTATTGGTTTAGGCGTAAAATTTACAAAGATTTACTTAAAAATGGTTTTGAGCGTATTATTTTTTATGTATTTCTTTCAAAGTCCAAAAAGGCTACGACCTTCTGGGCATATCAGGCTAACCAGCACCATTCTTTTAACGTGTTTAAGCACAGAATACTTAATAGTACAGTTTAAGTAATTCAGGACATTTTATTGCTGACTTAAAAGTACTTAATTTTCGGAATTTCGAACAGCAAAGATTTACCTCCATTTTAAAATATCGAATTTGAGCGCTAGAAATCGCGCTAGAGCGAAAGAATAGATAGAAAATAGAAGAAAGAATTTTGACCGTGTCATGCCGTGCTCACTTCAGACGAGTTTTTATACGAATTTTACTCGTACGTACCCACATATTGTACAAACACGCATGAACGATCCGAACCTTCCAAGTACTGTGAGAGTGCACATACTGGGTGCGAAAGTCGTACGTATACGTACCTACGTGCAGTTCTGACGTCCGAATACAATCAAAACTTGTAGAGATTTTAAAATACGTTCGTGCGTAAAACGTGTTATTACCGGAACATCGCCATCATCATCAGCCATTTCTAATGACAAAGTGGGGACACTGCTGGGACACTGGCCTTCCTTATGGATTGATAAGGAGAATGGGCCATGACCCACCACGCGGGCCCAATGCGGATTGGTGAGTTTTACTGCAAATGCAGCCATGACAAACGTCACGTGCCTTCCGCAGCGAGAGATCACGCAGCTCGAGATAGTAAATTTTTGGTCACCCATCCCGTGATCGACTATTGCGAAAGTTGCTCAACCTCAACAATCGCAAGCCGAGCGCGCGACTCTTTGTGCCACGAGCTCCTCTAAGCCACGGGCTCCTCACTGGCTCATTACCGGAACACTACTTACCTATTTGTCGGCGAAAAGCATATCAGTGTGCGCACTCAATTCGTACGAACCACTATCAATATGTATACGTACGACACAAATTCGCAGTCGTGTCGTATAGTGTAAATTTTGCAGCTATACAAACTCTAAAGCCCAGTAGGCTCGGGAGGGTTGTTAGTGCGCCATTGATTTGTAGGACTTTACGAAGTACCAAGTACAGTTTCGGCTGTGGTGTATTATAATTTAATGCGCTGCTTAAGTTGCAAGTTCGACTAAGGACTTAAGGCTTATGTCCCCATGTCAAAGGGCAACATATGCCGAAGTCAATTTAGTAATAAATCTATTTTAAGCGTAGGTAGGAATTAATGAATTACAAAATACAAAGATAGTGGCGTCTCACTGCAATACCGCCTGTACGAGTATATTGACTAATAGTATATTGAGTTTTTTCTTTTAATAAATTAAAATAATTATATTATTTATTTACCACGGGATCGGGAACCACGCGGGTGAAACCGCGGGCAGCCGCTAGCTTTATTCTAATAGGTAACAATTTGTTAACTTCTTACAGAAAAGATATTACTTTAAAGTTTTGACACTAAAATATTATTAAGTAGCAATGCTGTGGATTTTGTGGTATCTAAAACCTGAATCATTGGTAACTGAGGCGCATGAACTGGAAATATAAGTTCTATAGAGCACGGAGAAAATAATAATGTAATAAAATTTATTGGTATTTTATTACACCGAAATGTAAACGAATTATTTTCATTTGAATATATTTCAGTGCTATATTTTGTAATCTTGTGAGAAAGACTATAGCCATGTAAAATTTTGAAAAATGCATTGGTTTGGTTTCTTAATGATCATTAGTTTATATGTAGAAACAGTGAAACCACTCAATGCGTCTCATCCAACAACAAACATAATTGATCAAATAACTGATGATGTCAGCAAAAATCCTATCGAAAATAGTAGTTCTTTGCAAACAGGACTCAAAAGGATACCAGTCTGTGAAATGAACCAACATTCAGACGTGAAATGTGAAGACCTAATGATAAAGACAGAAATAAAAAATAAACAGAATGCTTCCACGTTAACAATGGTAAAAATGAATATTATTATTTGTTACTAGCGGCGGCCCGTGTTCTTACCCGCATGGTTCCCGATCCCGTAGTAAATAAATAATGTAATAATTTAAATTTATTAAAAGACAAAACTCAATTTCGCATCGTCAATATCGATACTCGTACAGGCGGTATTGCAGTGAGACTCCACAATCTTTGTATCTTGTAATTCATTAATTCCTACCTACGATTAAAATAGATTTATTACTAAATTAACTTCGGTATATTCTGCCCTTTCGCATTTTGAATATCGGTATAAAAAGCCTATGTGTTAGTCCAATACTTTTTATAAGAACGACGATGAGACTCTTAGCCTCATCATACCTGATGTTAAGTATTTATAAGGCTGAAGATGGAAGCGAGCCTGTCCCGGAATCTTCAGCCACTGAGGAACTGGCTATCATATCTCAAATTGCCGGAACACAACAATGCTGAAAACATTGTTGTTATGGCGTCGAGCTTAGATGAGATGGTGGTAGCTAGCCAGGCGGACTTACAAAAAGTCCTACCACTAACCAAACCGAATACAATATGTACCCCCGCTGGGAATCAAACCAGGGTCCCCCTTTTTTTGTTTTGAGTGAGGGGAATGCTTTTACGCATACCAAACAGTTATGCTGGGCTCACCTAGAATATCGGACTCGCAAGTCCAGCACCCCATCCCTCGCCGCCCCCGACACCCCGTCAAGCTTAGTAGGCTCGGCGGGGGTTCGGGTAGGATCGTACCAGCTCCCATCCCCCCACCGAGCTCGAAAGCTCGGTGGGAGGACGGGAGATGAGAGGGACCACCGCGTCCCAGTCCCCCATTCAGCCTCAAAAAGCTGGATGGGGAGCCTGGAGGGAGGGGCACTACCAGCTAAACCCCTCACTGCTTGCCATAACACTGTCGTAGGCCATGGGGGATCAGGGTGGTACACTACCGCTTAGACCGATAGTCTGCCCGCTGTCCGGGCCTCTTCGCGACTAGAGATGGCTGGGCAAGCGTAGCCATCTCTCAGACGGGTGAGGGGGGACCGTGCGATCCGGGAGAAGACTCACAAGCCGTTTCCCTCATCGCACCGCCCCGCTATAGGGGGATAAGGTGCGCATAGCGCCGCCTCCTCTGCCCCACCCGTCTTTGTCGGAGCCGATTCGCATGAGCGTCCTCTTCGCGAATCCGCTTCGATGCCTCCTTTTGCGAGATAACGTCCTCGCAAAAGGCGACCGTCGCCTGCCAGGATCCGTCGCTGACCAGCATGACTCTTGCTACGCTGGGCAGCGAGAGATCCCTCCCCACTGCAGTCACCAGAGTACCGCGCTGCGGAGCCCAGGCGGGGAAAACAGCAAGGGTGTGCTCCTCACTGTCCTCCGAAGCGCCGCACTCATGGCACTGCGGGGTCGCTTCCCTTCTGATCAGGTGCAGGTACTTTCCGAAGCATCCATGCCCGAAAAACACCTGCGCCAACCTAAAGGTCAGCAACCCAAACTTTCTCACGCACCACTCCCGCAGGACAGGTCGTATGGCCTCGACCGTTCGCCTACCGGCCGGGTCCGGTTGCCATAATCGCCACGCTAGGCAGGCGGGTTGGCGATCGCAGTATGGCCAAGTTTGTAGGACGCTACTGCCCGTCTCCTGAAGGCTGAGTCCCTAAGTCGCCTTTTACGACACCCACGGGATGAGAGGGGGTAGTGCTATTCTAAGCCGACACTAGACAGCAATCATGTAGCCCACGTTAAGTTTAATGAAGAACTTACGTTAAGTATACTAGATAACGGACAATCATACCTAGGTACATTTTTTGTAAATAAATACGTAATATATATACATATAATAAATACATAAACCAAGACAAATAGACATGTTCGTGCACACATATATTTGTCTTGACCGGGGATCGAACCCGGGGCCTCTGGCACAGAAGGCGGATATAGTACCCCGTCGTCAAACCTCAAATATCAAAGATCAAATATCAACTTAGCACTCCACAATCTTCATTAACAGGTAAAGCGGATCAGAAGTAGGAAGAGAAACAGAAGGAACCTGGATCAAACCAAGCCCACTAGTAGCACCATGGCACCATACCTGCCACCGGCAAGCCGCTAGCTCCAGGAACTAACAGAAGTTCAGATGCGACAACGAGAACTTAACACGCTGCTTCACCGTGAAGTGGTGACAGTAACCACGGGCTTATAAATTAATATGGGCAAAATTATTAAACTTATAGTAAATTTTAAATAGAAAAATATTGGAGAGGTCGAGGTTCGATTCCCGTCTGAGAATTCAGTTGTAGCCGAGTTAATTTTTTTCAATTATTTTTCTTGGAGTAAAACCTACGACCTTTCCAAAGGTCGCGGGTTCGATTCCCGTCTGAGAATTCACTTGTGGCCGAGTTCATTTTTTCCAATATTTTTCTATTTAAAATTTACCATAAGTATAAAAATAGCATTGAAAAATTAAAAAATCACAATTTGTAAATTAGAAATGCAATTCTTTCATATATTTTCCCATCAATTGAATCAAAGCTACGAGATACTTTATAGATAGAGATCACTGCAAAAACACGATCAAAAATACAAAACGCAGTAGGTTGTAGTGGTTTTGTAGAACCACGCTAAAAAGTAGTTTGTAAATAAAATATATTTGTTGGAGGTTGCAACTTCTTTATACTGCCACGATTTGGGATTTTAATTGTCCCTGAATTAGTTTACTGACGTCGCTACTTCAGTGAGGTTTCATAAAGTCGACGATAGAATTCAAAAATGGATTTACTGGGAAGCTGCTTGAAGATGTTTTACGGTTAAAATTTAGAATCGTGTGGCACGATTTAAGGGCTAAGGGGTGTGCGGGGGGGAGCGGAGGGAGAGCCGATGCGCCCCCGCACTACTCCCATTACAAGGTAATACAGAAGATATTAAAAAAATAAAATTTAACCTCAAAATGTATGAAAATCTACATGGTGGTTTTTTTTCTATAACTATCGCCATATTCGTTTTAATTATAAAAAACAATTTCTGGCGCTTCGCCGGCTGCTAAAGTAACAATAACAAATACACCAACCCATCAAGGACAACGAAATAAATAAAAGTAACAAATCTACTAGTCCCGATGATATTATATGTGTGACTAGTACATATTTATGTTTTTCTTCCAAAGGTATATTAAACGACCTTTCAATATGGCAACTAAGTAACAGACGATAAAGTAGGTAGCCGTTTTAATATTCTTATACGAAACTCACATAAATTCTTGAAGTCCCAAAATACAATATAACAAAGTGGGCTACACCAATTCATTGTTTTCCCAATGAAGACACATCGCGGCGCCTGCGAGCGCATAAACGTGACATGGGTTCACCCTTTTTCTTCATAATACATGAACACTTTCAGAGTAATATTTCATATTTAAAAGCAATATCATATTTTTCCCTTCGGGAGCACAATGTTTTTTACACGATACAAATTCCGCTCACGATTTTGTAATTTCGATACGTCTAGACCAACTTGGAGATCCACACAGTCCACTATTTTCACCAAAACTTTTTCTATGATGAAAAAATGTATGTTTCGGAATAAATATATTGATGTAATAATGCTGATGACTGTGAACATACATTGATTATAGAAAGTTGACGCAATAAACACATATGTGTTTCCAATAAAACGGCATGCAATTTTTTCACACCGTATCTAAACAATTTTTACTAACCGATAAATCCTGACATACTAGGCCAGCCCGTTGTGGTGTTCGTACAAACTCTTAGGAATAAGTAATAAAAATATAAAACACTATGTACGCGTACAGATCAACTTAGCTCTATTATGAATTTGATGATATTATTTGAAGTGATCATCCTATCAACGATAGAGGCAAATCCGTTGATGAACTTGTTTCGCCCTATGATCAATATAGCTGATGTAGGCAAATATAATGGACCCAGGGATTCCGTGATACGTGATTATTTACCTGAACACACAGAAACAAGGAGACCACCATGTGGCCCTAATTCCATGCCCGGTGATAATTGTGAACATGTGACAATATGCAAACCATTACCAAAATTCGATAGCAATATTGGGGAGGAAACTCTGCATGACAAGGTACAGAGGACAGTTCCTCAATTTTTTTTTACTAAACCATTTTTAGTAGACGATGAAGACGATTTGACTTCTCACTTTAATTTTAATTATTAGACTTGGCTGAAGCAATTAGAGAAACTGCTCTCTATTTACGTCTTTGATCCACGACGCTTATTAAATTAAGAATATTTTACTCATTACCCGACCATGCTGGAAAACATAGAGTGTGCTAGCTGCTAGTTTTTCATTGCAGGTAGTAAAAGTCTATCAATGTATATTCGAAAACTATTGTAGCAATGGGCTTCTTCTTCCTCTTCGTATGACGATTAGTGGCCACCCTGTATCAGAGTTGATCTGGCCGCCTTAAGGCCTCTGACTAGGCTTAACGACTGACAACAGCCGGGACCGACGGCTTAACGTGCCCTCCGAAGCACGGAAGCGCTCAGTGTTGGATGGGTGTCCATAAAAGTGGCATTATGCCACTTATGTCCTATATATTATGCCCATCCCACACCTGACTGGCCCGAACGTTGCTTAATGAACGTGATCGAATAGGATCAGTCTGTCAAGCGCCGCCATGAGCAATGCGCTGGCAACCTGTCACTAGTATATTGGGAAAACATTAGATCCAACCAATCCCAAAGGTGGAGTGATTGAGGAGTAGCTATAAGTTAGTTAGTTACTTTTCATATACTTATTGTTTGTTTGTGAAGAAATAAATAAAGATTATTATTATTATTATAACGAGTGATGCTTCTATATTTCACTTTAAAGCTGTGTATTTTGAGGCTTTGCCATCCCCGCAAGGGATTTATAGCGCGAGCACCCTCATTTTAAAGTCAGACCACGTCAAAAGTATCCAAAACAGATAAGCATGTGTTTGTGATGTGAGTAGAGAAAGCAAGCAAGATGAGTGATCTCTGCAGTTCTGTATATCGCTGCAGGAGAATGTACGTGGAAATTCCCGGTATTTCGCTTAACGTGCAACATCCCTTGAACGGCTATCAGTGGGTGGCGTTGTAAACCACCCTCTGATAGTCGTCACAAAGCGCTTCTGAAGATCGTTATATTGCGAACAGCAAAAGAGTGGAACTCCCTCCCCGTGTCTGTATTTCCGTTTGCGAAAATCTGTTTTTTTTCCCTTATAATGATAATGATAGTCATGACCATGAAAGTTTAAACTGTTATGTATTTTCGAGTACTTATAACCCATTCATGTTCAAATCAAGGGTGATCAGGCACCTTCTGGGTTAGCTCGCTCCATCGTGAATCCTGTTTTATCCCTTGGGATAAAGAGCAAACATAAGTAAAAAAAACCTTTACGACTGTCCAAATCGTATTAGTAGTAGTCGACCAGAAACTTTCGGGACTATACCACAGACCTATATCAAGATAGACGCTAAAAGTGTACCTACCTTGCGTGCCAAAAGTTTGATCCACGGTCAAAGTTTTACGACCTAAGTCAGTTCGCTTGAGACCAATGCCATGAAAACAAACGTCACTCAGAAACGAAAATAGTTAGTTATTCAGCTCTTGCAAGAGCTCGTCAATAACATTTACACATCACTAAATCTCACTCGTGACGTCATCGTAGGTACGAAAAATTCCACTAGCTAGGTTTTCATACAGTTTGAAACGCTCTTTTCGTTTAACTCGATATAGGTCTGTGGACTATATATAACTATAGTATGTTTAATGTGTGTGTTATTTATTCGATTCCAGCCGGAGAAGAATTGCATTCCTTACAACAGTGTTCTTCGTGGTCGCTACAATAAGAAGTACTACCTAAATGAAATAACCACCTCAAGCACCTCAAGCTCCTCAAGCTCCACAAGTACCTTCCCACCATACTTGTCCGGCACTGCCGGCACTGCCGGCACTGTAGATAACGACAATGTCGAATGCGAGAATGTTGCCTCCTGCAAGGTCCACTCGTGGTAACAGCCGAATAAGGTTTGGGACCATGAATTTGTAGGTAAATGTGTAGCTAACACTTCCAATACCTACTTGAGCCCAAAATTCTATGTAGCGTTATCTCACTCTCTAGAGAATTCTCTCTCTTTCTAAGAGTAAACATGGCTCACATGAATTCAGTGTCTCGACTCGTGTTTTTAAGAAATTTTATAAATGTCGTTAATAAATTTCTTCTACATGGTGGTGGAATAATTGAACGCCAAGATGCTAACTTAAGCTTTCATTGATAGTGTTAAAAACGGAAAACAAAATTAATTAGAAAGAGAGAGAACTCCATAGAGAGTTTTGCCTCAAGTAGGTATAGGGAGTGCTATCTCCACCTATACCTATAACTCCATGGTTGGGAGATATCTGGCCGCACAGAACAGCACCTTCTCATGCTGCAAATTTTTCGCTAAGTACTGTCATTTGCTAGATCGAGGAAGAGAGCGGGAATGCGAACGCGCTATTATGATTAAATTAAGTTAAAAATAAAATTGGCGATTTTGCGACGTGCACTTCCTGCGAAAGTGACGTATTTGCGAAAGAGAATTTCTAAAAAAGGGACATTCTGCGTTTAAGCTGTTTCGGCTTTTTGCTCTAACAAATGACAGAATACCTAGAGCGACGGAAATATGCGAATCCGTGCTGACAAATTTGGCCCAACCCTAATAATAGGAACTACTGCTCATTTGGAGCAAGCTTTACGCAAGCCTTGTTATGTACGCGAACTAATGAGAATAAACCATAATGTCCGAATGCTAATTTTGAAATAAAACTATTTTTACATACTAGACGTGTTTTATTTACTACAAAAAAAAAATGGTTTTAAGATTTTCTTTAATTGTCCTTCAAGTAATCATCCATCCAAGTCAAGTATCCAACTTTGTTTTTTATCTTATCTTAATAGAAATATGAAAAAATATAAAAATAAAACTCTTTCCATCAGAATTCTGTAAATAAAGTGATTAAGAAGCGTTTTTAGGGTTCTGTAGAAATTTAGCCCAATGATGTTTATTTCATGAATGTGAAAAATAATTATGAAATATGCTCAAGTGTCGCGTCTGTTCGCGTAAGTGTATATATTCTTTGGCTGTGTGGACTACGCGCAAACGCTTAATGTCAATGTCTTTGAATGTCGGGAGAAATCAATTCTTGTTTTAACATTCATACATCTTTATATACAGTCCACTAGTCTTTCATTACTATCGGTATACATGGTCCTTCGAGCCGGATTATGATCATTGTAATGCAACACCTGCCCAGGTTGGTGTTGTCATTACTATGGCCAGAATGAAAGTTTCCATCACAAAATAAAAAAATGCGCGTTTGATGTTATATCATTTCATTTGCTTGAGGTGATGACTGATGATCTAAGGTACAGGAAATCCGTAAAAGTTATTTTAAAATTATATTTACAAAATCTATATGTAATACAAAATTATATCTAATACGACAATTCTTTACACCTACAAATAAAATAAAACTGAAAATCCTTACTTTACCTGAACAACGATATTGTCATTTCTTTTATTTGACCGTTGTTTTTTGTATGGGACAACTCATAAGTGATGTAATATTTTATTATAATATATATTTTAGGAGCTTTATATGTGGGTCCAGCGGGCCTACCATCATCTTTTAGAAACTGTCATGTCATAAGAACATTTTTTTAAGTTGTCAAGTTTTGACAAACTCCATACATTTAAGGAGATGATTGAGTGAACGTCACAAATCTTCCTTAGGAGCTTACTTTAGGAGGATCGTAGTACTAATAACATGGTAAGATTGAAACAATACTGCGCTAAGAAATGGCGGTAGGCCCCCCTGATGTGTTATTTTGTCTGTGTTGTACATCCATTTAGTATCAGCGAGCATCGCGAACCAACCTCTGGACGCATAGTTCATAGAGAATCAAGACGCCGTACCACCGTACCGTACCAAACGGGCGTCCAAAATAGTGACAATCTTGATCGCCATGTCTGATACCAAACGAGGTTACGGTACGGACAAAAGAACATAATATCTGGATCCACCCTATAAAGTCGATGAACCTATTCAATCCATAATTTCATACTTTAGTTTTAAATCAACTTATTTCCGTACAAAGTCAAATTAGGTTCTAATTGACGTACTTTTTTTTTTTGAAGTACGGGGAGACTGTCAGCCTTCATAATACCTGATGTTAAGTACTGATAAGGCTGAAGATGGAAGCGAGACTCTCCCGGAATCCCCAATCACTGAGGAACTGGCTATCTTATCTTTAACTACCGGAACACAAAAATGCTGAAAACATTGTTGTTATGGCGTCAGACTTAGATAAGATGGTGGTAGCTAGCCAGGCGGACTTACAACAAGTCCTACCACCAACCAAACCCAATACAATATGTATCCCCGCTGGGAATCGAACCCGGGACCTCTGGATCTGATACCGGTGGTTGTACCACTAGACCACAGAGGCGGCTAAAGGCATATTCTTTACGTAGTTTATGTTTTCGCGTAAACAAAGGTTGTAAGTACCAAAGGAACGTGGTGGTGGTGGTGGTGGTGTAATAGCACGTGGACTCATAAAATTATGTTTCTTAATTTTACGAGAACTAAATTACTGTAAAACACAACAACTGGTCATGCTATGATGACAACACCAGCCCGGGCGAACCCGGGGCATGAGGGCAGGAGGAAGGGTTCCGACGGCAGACGGCGCGGCGCGACGGTCGCCGAGCAACCACACAGCGTCCCACGTCACTCTCGCCTCACGACCGCTGTGTGACCTACGCGCGTACGCATCCTATTGTCGGGCTAAAATCTTGTATTTATTTTCTTACATACAGTTGTTATACAGTCCACTCATCTTTAATTCAACTTGATACGACCCTTTACAACAACCTCGCTTTCTTACCCTTAATCGTAATGACCTCTGACAGACTTTATGATTATGACTATTACGAGACAGAATACAGTATTTTTTGTCACCGCATAAACAATTATTATACGCTAGTCGCCCACAACTTAGGCCAACAAACACTTATGAAGAAATCTTTGTAACGCGACGCGAAACAGACGGCTTCGGGAAGTCATTACTCCCTCGGGACCCTGCCCTATAACTAGGGGCCACTTTTCACTCTACTGATAGATTGCAACGCTAATCGCTCCAGCTCGAGGGAAGTTGCGTCATTCGGGAAGTACAACTGACCGTACAGGAATATAAAGGTGCTTCAGTATAGATAGTTTTGTATTGGGGTTGGCACACATCAGCAATCAGAACCTACGGAGCCGAAACGTGGAATAAGACGATGAAACTGGTCCACGGACTACACGTCGCTCAGTGAGCTATGAAGAGGTCTCCAAACTGGAGATTTCGTTAATTGATAAACCCGGAACGAGGTCATCCGGCGGAAGACCAAAGTGATGGATGTGATTCATCAATATAGCAAGGTGAAATGGCAGTGGGCCAGGCACATCAGTCGCAGAACCAACGAGCGTTGGAGCAGACAAAGTTCTCGAATGGAGACCACGTCTCGGCAAACTTAGTTTGTCGCCCCGCTAGATGGACTGACGACCTGAGTAAAATGGCAGGTAGTGGTTGGAAGGAAAAGGCGGCCGATCGTGTCTCGTGCTTGTGGCTCACCTTGAGGAAGACACGTCCAGCAGTGGACTGCGATAGGCGGAATGATTATGATGATAACACATCTAGTCGCACGGAACTGCACTTTCCTAGTGTATTCACCGGAATGGAATCGGCGATTCATACTCCCGCTCTCTTTCTCGCTAACACTAGCTAAGCTAATAACGGTTCTGAATGACAGAAAAGGATAGCAGCATAGGAAAGTGCTATTCCGTACCGATAAGTATAAGAAACACCCGTGCGATCCCAGCCCTATAAAGAAGGCGTACTAAATATTTTTGTTACAACTATAGGAAACTGATATGCCTTACATGCTACAATCATCAAGTATGCAGTGACTGCAAATAAGGCAGTAAATAGACCAAAACATAAGAGGTGTCAATATTTTTTTGTCTGAAATTAGAGTATCTTTTTTGTTTCATTTTCATAAGTATATCTTGAATTAGGGTTATCCCTCCCTTTAATCAGGGATATTTTAAGTTCATTCCTTGATTTAAATTATCAGTATAAAAAATATGATGCCAAAATGTAAGATCCTAAAATTTTTAATATAGATTTTTTGATCCCAAATATGAGCGTTATTTGTTATTTTAAATTGGAACGTTTCTTTATTTACAACCGAAAAATACTTTACCTGAAACATTAAAATTACTAATTACAACAATTTAATAAGAATCGGATAAGTCAATAACTTTTTATGCACGCTTAAAAAAATACTTCTGCCAGACGGTAACTTGGCGTGGAGTATTCGTTTTAGGCCACGTCGGTTGTTGAAGGTTAAGATAGCAGGACTGGCGTGGAATGAAAATAAAACGTAAACACCTGAAGCGGCTCACACGAATGTCCAGAGCTCGCAAAAACTTAACACCACTAAAACGTAGCATCTGTAAAAAAGTGACGAGATACTTTTATTAAGCAAGACGGATGCGGGTGTGACACGCCCGCAGTCACCTTACGTTACGAAACAAATCGCTTCGTATATAATATTTTCGGCAAAACTGTAAACATTGTCCACCTTCGGCTATATAATATTTATTCGGACGGACAGACATAAAAACCGGGACGTGCGCCCGAATATGAAGAAAGGGGATTTACCCTTGTCAAGAACCCGACGGGCGACGTAATAACAGGGAGCAAGCAGGATGAAAGCTACTCAGAGATACACTAGATACAACGCTGATAATGTGCCGAGCACAACGACATTTTTAACCAAGGTAATGATGAAGGGAAACTTGGAGGAACAGAGGCAGGAATGGTAGGGCAGGCATAACTTAGTCATTTTCGGTTTTTCCAGGTGGGGATTTTTGGACGGCTTCAACTTGGGGTGTGGTGCTGTCCCCCAAACGACGGCACACTTTACGTCGTGTCGTGTCCTGCGTGTCAATACAGCTGCACGCAGGAGGACCTTATGGAGGCTACTGATGTTGCAGCCTTAGTAGCTGATTTTAGGGCCGATGCAATTAAGGTTTACTATCACCTCGAAAAGAAAAAGACTTGGTCATGTCATCAGCCAATTTAACGGCCCCACTGCTGGGGCATTCACCTTCATTATGGACAGATAAGGAGAATGGGCCATGACCGACCATGCGAGCCTAATGTGAAATGGTGGGTTTTATCGACTGCGTATACAGCCGGGACCAACGGCTTAACGTGCCTTTCGATTAGCGTAGGACTCTAGGAGTGCCGGCAGAAGTGGAAACCGCTCAAACGAAAATAACGATCATAATCCATTATATCTTGACCACAACTTCATAAAAAGTTGATGAAAACGGAGACCAACTTGATTTGGACCTTCCTAGTCCATTAAAACTCACCTGGAATCAATATGAAAGTTGGTAGCAATGAGAGATCTTTATATAATGGTTGTTATTAACTAATAAACGTAGATCTTTCAACAACAGGAAATGGTCTTACGAATTTTCGATCAGGGTCATGTGTCCTGACGCGACTTTAAATTTTTTTACCCATCCTAAAAATTTTAAACTCTCATTTGCACAGCGCCGCTAAATAAGTTTTCACTTCAAAAATTGCAATGAACAAGCAAAAATCAAAAATGATAATTAAGAGTTAATCGAACAATATGTTGATTTGAGGTAGGTAACGGTCTTTTTCTAGCCATATAACATTTTATCTTCTTCTAAAGAAACGAGAGATTTCTGTTCGTAATCGGAACGGATTGTATTTACTGTATTTTGCAAAAAAAAAATAGTTCTATTCTACGTAAAGTTAGTTTGACATTATATTAACGAAACAGTATAAATAGCAGCTAATAACGTAATACATTTACTAACTTTAAAGTGGCTATTATTTTATTTCTTTTCTCATAGAAGGAGATTAAAAGTAGAGTGTATCACGCGAGAGTAAAACTAATTTTCCCTTGGGCGATGTACTTTGAATACCTCACTGCACTCAGGATTCTACTCCAGAATTTAGAATCCTTCGCTTCATTCTGGATTCTAAATAGCACCCTCGTCGTAAAATATTATTTTGCTTCCTTGTAATACAGTCTACTATTATTTCATCTTCCATGTTTCCTCGATAGTACTTATTTAATTAGGTAAGTAAATTATACTGACTTACTAGTTTGCCTATAGTCTTATGTTCACTTGTGAAGATTGCAGTTATTTTACCTCTTTCCTACTTTGTACCCCTGTAGTAAGAAGCGATTGGTGCCATTAAAAGAAAGAAAGAAAGAAAGAAAGAAAGAAAAATATTTATTGACGCATACAAATAAACATTAAACTTAGGTAACAAACATACCACTAGACCACACAGGCGGTTTACTACATATATACGATTCATTTTTTGACTTTACTTGCTCGATACTTTACTCGATACTTTACTCGATACTTTACTCGATACTTTAATCGATACTTTACTCGATACTTTACTCGATACTTTACTCGATACTTTAATCGATACTTTACTCGATACTTTACTCGATACTTTACTCGATACTTTAATCGATACTTTACTCGATACTTTACTTGATACTTTACTCGATACTTTAATCGATACCTTACTCGATACTTTACTCGATACTTTACTCGATTCTTTACTCGATACTTTACTCGATACTTTACTCGATACTTTACTCGATATTTTACTTGATACTTTACTCGATACTTTACTCGATACTTTACTCGATAGTTTCCCTCATATCTGAGGATCGTGGTCAGCATCAGGGTTGCATCTGGAGCGGATGATTTGCCTACACCGGTTACGGTCCAGCGCGTCTCTTACGACCGTGTATAGTTTGGAGGATGACATCCTCCTACAGATGTCAAATAGTATTAAATGCTTAGAAAATAAAATAACACCCCAGTGGGTGCACGAATCTGTGGCCGTACCGCGCAAATGGCGTCGGCATCGTAATCGGCTTCATTTGACAGATGGATGTGACATTATATTTCACTGAAAAACTGAGCAACCACCAAATTAAAAGTGCAATAATAAATTGGCTTAAAAACTATGACTATCGTACTACCGAAGATCTCCTATCTTCTACTGCTTATTGAATACATGAAGCACTTTATGCACGTTAGCGCACTCACACACACACACACACACGCACGTAGTGTACTTTATTAGTAGCGTTTTTATTTTTTTAGTAGCGTTTTTCTTTTTCTTTTTATTTTAGAAGTAAAAAAAACATGGTTTTAGTTTGTAATTCATTTTACTAATCTGTATGCTGTTACAACAATTCCCAATGAGCTTTAGTCTTTAATAGGAAGGAACTACCTTTTGTAACACAAGTTTACTTTTTTCAAAGAGCAGGGCTACATTAAATTGTAATTTTTGGTGATTGTTGCAATAAAGATTTTTTCATTTTCATTTTCACATTGCTGCTTCTTTTGACACAAATGAAAACTTACCAAAGACTAAGAGCAATATGTCACATCCATCTGTCAAATGAAGTCGAAGTCGATGCCGACGACACTTGCGCGGTAGGCGGGCTGTTCCCGTCTGCTTGAGTGTGGTTTTTTTTTAATGAACAACTTCATATATGTAAGTACTGTTAATGTTGGAGGTGGAAGCGCGCCTTCACTTCTTCAACTACTGAGGAACTGGCTATCTTATCTCTAACTGCTGGAACACAACAATGCTGAAAACATTGTTGTCATGGCGTCAGATTTAGATAAGAAGGTGGTAAGCCAAGCTTAATTACTTATTTAAGCACATCTTAAGTTTCTTCGCATACATACAAACACTGTTTAAACCAGGGACTGATTACCCAGAGAGTTGCGGTACTTTTATTTATCGGTATGACGTCATACCGGTTAAAAATTATTCCTTCATATTTTGATACCATATTTTTTCGGTACTTCAAAATATCGGTACCGTAATTTTTCGGTTGGTCATCAAAGCGGTGCCGCAATTTTTCAATGCCCAACCGAAACCCAAATATAACGGTACCGTTATTTCTTTCTTTGATATACGCGGGTGAAACCGCGAGCGTCCGCTTAGCTAGTGCTTAATAATGTTCACTGCGGTCGGTTTAGTGCATTTCGGTACAGTGCAGTTAGTAGTACTAAGTATAGATGAAGGTAACATATCTATTACTAGCGGCCGCTCGCAGTTTCACCCGCGTGGTTCCCGTTCCCGTGGGAACATCGGGATAAAAAGTATCCTATGTTCATAACCAGGCTATCTACTATCTGTGTACCAAATTTCATCCAAATCCGTTAAGTAGTTTCGGAAACAAACTAATAATCAAATCTTTACTCTTTATAATATTAGTATAGCTAAAATATCATTGAGTAGCAGTCATCCCGTCTCTGAAAAGGTGCCTAAACTTCAGGAAACCAAAGAACCTTAAAAAACACCAAAAATATACAAAACAGTAAAATATGAAGTGCACTTAAATCCGTAATAGTTGTTTTGTTTTAAACATGAGGGTTTTATTTATTTATATGGTCAACAAAACAGATCACAATCAATACACTAAAATAAATTTAATTCTAAATTCTAGATTGAGATCCTACTCATTACATAATTTATAGCTAAGATTTACTGCTTAAAGATTATATTTTACAAATACAAATAATTTTACTTAAATACTATCATTACAAAATTATAAGTAATATAATTAAAAGTAGTAACTATCAATTCAATTCAATTCGATTCATTTATTGCATATCACATTACATAATAAAGGTGACAAAGAAAATACGGTGTATATGTGTGCCCTGCAAGGGCATAGCAATAATTAAATAACTTTTCTTTTTATAAATTACAAAATATTTAACTTAATTGAAATATAACACATAAAATTAACATTTAATTATATAATCACAGGATAAAAAAGTAAGAATACAATTCACGCTTGTTACATATTATTTCTTAGTTACAATAAAATCTATTTTATTGATTTATATCATCATATTTGATCATAATTGAAGTTAAATTTTCATTTAAAGTATTCTTCATTTTTACATTAACTATTAAGTATCTAGGAAACAAAAGGGATAAATTGTATGAAACCTACCATTTCTCTAGTTGTTTAACCACGGATTGATTGCGGTTGTTACAATTTCGGTTTTTTTACGGTTTATATAGCGGTATGAAAATATTCTACCCGTACCTGAAATACCGAAAAAAATAATTTCGGTATAAAACAACCGAAATATAGCGGAACCGAAATATGACAACCCTTACTTACGATTTTATGATACAGCTATTTAACCGAAAAATTACGGTATGCTTCAAGTACACAGTTATAATATTATTGGTTATAACTTATAAGTCTAAGTTAATTTCTATCAAAAGCTTTGATATCAAATTGAAATCTAAATTAACTATGGACCTGTGAAGGTTCATTTGAATTCCGCGACAAAGTGCGGACACTCCGCTGATTCCGGCGTTTATTCAAAAAGAAAAAAGAAAGTAAGCCTTTTACGGGAATTAACAAAGGAACTTTGTGATTAACTTTCATTTGCATAAGATTTCAGTTGACTAATTGCGATGAATTAAATCGGACGTGATTTAGTGAATTGACGTTGTTCTGTACTAGTATTTACAATACAATTGTGCCCCATGTAATTACTAGCGGCCGCCCGCGGTTTCACCTGTGTGGTCACTGCCGTCAGACAGCTCAAGCCCGGTAAAGCCTCAGGAGTAGACAATATCTCTGTTGAGCAAATTAAACACCTCGACCCCGTTGCTGTGTCATGGTTGGTGCACATGTACATCATTCAGGTGACTAGTTTTGAAGAGGTTGAGGCGATTATATCAGAGGCTCTAAATAACCTGAGTGCCTACTATGAGAAAAATTTGCTCAAGCCCAACCCTTCTAAAACAGAAGCTTGCGCTTTTCACCTGCGCAATAGCTAAGCGACTCGCAAGCTGAGTATTGAGTGGCAGGGTGTGGCTGTAGCTCACAATAGCTCACCGAGGTACCTTGGTTTAATTTTATACAGGTCACTCACATTTAATATAACTGCTAAATAATTAAAAAGAAGGTGCGATGGACACCCGCATCAACCTGCTGCAGCGTCTCACCACAAGTTGGGGAGCCTCACCGCGTGTTCTGCGGACATCTGGATTGGCACTTTCCTTTTCGGCGGGCGAATACGCATGTCCCGTGTGGTGTCGCTCTGCCCATGCTAGGCTGGTGGATACAGCGCTAAAAGAGACCTGCTGGATCATTACGGGCTGCCTTAAGCCGACCCCGGTAAGTTTGCTTTACCCACTAGCTGGTATGAACCCTCCAGATGTCTGCAGGGCTGTAGCTAGCTCCTCTGAAAGAGCTAAGATGGACAGCGATTCACGACACTCTTTGTACGGTCACATTGCGGCGCGCCCGAGGCTGAAAAGCCGACGCAGCTTCGTAAGGTGCGTTGAACCGTTGTCCATCGAACCTATGGCGAGAAAAAGTGACCCTACCTACTCCTTACGTCACCATTACTGAAAGCCTCCCCCCCCGGCCATGATCTACTATGGCCGATCTGAAAGACTTTAAATAGGCTTCGGACTCAGACCGGCCGGAGCAAAGAAAACATGGTCAGTTGGGGCTTTTCGGCTGGTTCCACGGAATGCATTTGAGGTGCAGTCCAAACGATCGCCCACTCATCATGTCCTGCGTGTCCTGACACATGTACGCAGGAGTATCTCATGATAGCATCCGACAAGGCTGTCAAAGTATCGAATTCTGGTCCTTAAAACTTTAGTGTCTGCCATCGATACGCTAAGAAGAAGACCTGTGTGGTTCCAGTTTCCGTGGGAGTATTGGAATAAAAAGTAGCCCTTGTTTTAATTTATCTCATTTTCTATCTGTCTGCCAAATTTCATTCAAATCGGTTCATTAGTTTTTGCGTAAAAGATTAACAAACATTCAAACATCCTCACAAACTTTCACATTAGTAATATTAGGCAGGATTAACCATTATGAATAAACTGATAAAAAATACTGACTAATCTTATTAGCGCTTTGGATGGCGACATCTGTTAGCTTGTAAGAAAACTGTATAAATAAATAAACGAAAACAAACTATTTTGCTTTGAAAATCATCATACATGTAAACTAATTAAAGACTTTTTTGTTTATTTCATGCGATAAAATAATTACATTATTTTTGTCTGTATTGTTCAAAATCTCAAATATAGCAAGAAAATGTTTGAATATTGTTCTTTTTAGCTTGGCGACTCTGGTTATATTTGTGAGGACTAAAATTTTGCCACCGAAACGGCCCTATCAGAACACGCAGATCAGCCCCCCTAATTGTCTAATTTCAAATCACAATTATCACAATCCCATTCAAAGGTATTGTAATTGTGAAAATAATTTATGGAATTGTGTTACTTAAAGTCGCTATCCCTTTCGTAACGAACGATGTTTTAAATGACACCTCATTTGACACTTCTTCATACATTAGAAAGTTATTTTCGACTGTCACTTTGCTTAGACAGTTCAATTTCGTTCATTCGATACCTTTCAAAACGCGTCCCGAACACAATCTCTTTCAAATGTCAAAGAGTGACGGTTTGAAGTATGTTAATATCTTCTAAATGACGAATTGAAAGGGAATTTATAATTAGACAAAGTAACAATTCAAAAACGATAACGAAGTTCGAAAATAATTAAATGTATGGGATTGGCGGATTGGCATCAGCCGCGCTAAATCACGTGGTCTTGTCGCAAGTTGATTGGCGCATAAAGACTATAACGAATCGCATTATCGTTTCTCTACATAACGATGTCACTTTGTCTACAGGCCCGGAGATTTGCCATGTTCTGGGGAGAAATTACACTACATAGACACGCTCTCTCCGAACTGTAACCCCACTTGCGCATATTTTCTCTACTACTTTGGGCCAACTTGAGTCCGCTTTATAATTACCGTAACGTATCTTAACCTGTTAAATATTAAACAAGAAAATATACTACAAATAAAAAACTTTTTATAAAAAAATTAAAACCGACTTCAAAAAGTTTTTTGAAGTCGGTTTTAATTTTTTTATAAAAAGTTTTTTATTTCTCAATTTTTAAAGGTAGAACAGGTCTCGTACCTACGCTAATAACCTTTTGTCAACTCCTCATTACCTTTTACAAAGCTGCTTTTCCCGGTGCAGGGACGTTACTTATTGAGGGTTTATAGCCTATAGGTATGTTGGCGAGGACCAATAGCTATTTAACAAAAAAGTTTCATCAAAATCCGCTCAGTAGTTATTGCGTGAAACTTCAGCTCGAACAAGAATCTAACAATTACCTGGATGATATAATTGTTTCATGACTTCCATGACATTAGGCCCCATATCTCCGAAGATTATCATCGGATCTCAATGAGACTTATATGGGACCAAATTGACAGTGTACCCGATCGAACAAAAAAACAATTATTAAAATCGGATCACCAACACCGGAGTAATCAGTACAATCATACATCGGACAAAAAACAAAAAATACGGGTTGAATTGAGTACCTCCCTCCTTTTTTGTTGAAGTCGGTAAAAACCAACTAGTCTCATATTGCCCTGACGGAATTTTAACCTACTGATATTATATATGCGAAAACTTATAAGGATGTTTGGATGTTTGTTACTTTTTCACGCAAAAACTACTGAACAAATTTGGATGAAATTTGGCACACATATAGTACATAGCCTGTATTAAAATATGGGATACTTTTTATTCCGATATTCCCACGGGTACGGGAACTACGCGGGCGGCCGTTAGTAGTAATATAATATTATTTGATAAATATGAAACAAGAAAATATACTAGAAAAAAGCAACTTGTCTCATGTCGCCCTGACGGGACATGAGACAAGTTGCTTTTTTCGAGTATATTTTCTTGTTTCATATTTATCACATAAAAATAGCATTGTAAAATGCAAAATTAAAAAGTTATAATAATACTATTTGATGAGGTAAGACAACATTTGTTTTGAAATCATCCAATAAGTACACTATATTGAAATACTCGTACTTTAATTAGCTTAAAGCCTTCCATGACCCGACCTTTTTACACAACACTCCGAAGTATTTTTTCCTAATGCAATACCCTGATTTTGTAAAGTGTCCTGTATCGAATAGGGTCGGCATAAAGGAAATATGAATGCAGGGCTGGCATCATCTGGTTGACCCGCGTCACGCGACGGCTCGGATTATGATATTACTGACTCAGCTGCGCGGCTTAGCTGTGGGGTGTGCACGCGCGGAAATATGACCTTTTAAATCAAACATTTTTTTTGGTATCATTTAATCGATCAGCAAAAAACTCTAACCTAACCTAACCAATAATTGATTGGTCAGCAAAAAAGCTATTTGGTCTGCAAGTAGTTGGTAAGCCGAAGAGAGTTGCTGACCAAATAGATATTTTGCTGATTAAAATATTTGTTCCCGTTTTTTTATTTGGCAGTCACTTTTCTAAAGATTAACTCAGAATTGTATGTAGGTAATCTATACTAATATTATAAAGCTGAAGAGTTTGTTTGTTTGAACGCGCTAATCTCAGGAACTACTGGACCGATTTAGAAAATTCTTAGACCATTAGAAAGCTACATTTCTCCCGAGTGACATAGACTATATTTTATCCCGATGTTCCCACGGGAACGGGCACCACGCGGGTAAAACCGCAAGGATCCGCTAGTAATTTATATAACTATAATGTTCATCACTAATCAGAATTAAATATATTAATAAATATATGACAACACTGTTCTCGGCAAGGAATTATACCTCCCGCTGATTACTGTTAATGATTACTGTCTTACTGTCAAACTGTATGACAGCCATGATAGCGAGGATAGGTGATTTTTAGTTAGACAATCAGTCTGTGTTGTCTTTCGCTCGAAATTAATAATCTATCTGTAGATATGGATTGGGCTATCTGAGATAGTTAGCTAGTCACTATTTGACATTTGAAAGGGATTGTGATCGGGACGCGTTTTGAAAGGTATCGAATGAACGAAATTGAACTGTCTAAGCAAAGTGACAAACGAAATTAACTTTTAAATGGAGAAGTGTCACATGAAGTGTAATTAAAAACATCATTCGTTCCGAAAGGGATTGCGACTATAAGTTACACAATGAGTTTCACCCGAGTTCTTTTCGTAATAACACGTGTTGTGAGGCTTCATTTTTAACTCAATCTACCGCACAATTTCTATAAAATACAAAATATATTTACTTGACATTGCCAAATTAGCTAAATTTATCGCAAGCATTTTATTTTTATTTATTAAGAAAGAAGAAGAAGAAGTTACACAATTTCATAAATCACTATCACAATCACAATACCTTTGAAAGGGACTGCGATAGATTTTGAAATTAGACAATTAGGGGGCAGGTTTTTTGATAGATAAAATTTCGGTAAGAAGGTAACATAAAACTGTATGTACATTGTCATTTAATTATTATTTAATAAATTTTCCAGAACCACATTAAGCAGTTTTAACTATCGTTAAGGCCAATATAACATAAGAAAGGAGTTAACCCCTTAATGTACTTAAAGAAAATGCAAAGAAAATACATAATACTTGTACTATTAAGTATTCTGTGCCCCTACCGCGCAACGTCGGCATCGAAGTCGACTTCATTTGACAGATGGATGTGACATATTGCTCTTAATCTTTGATAAGTTTTCATTTATGTTAAAAAGAAGCAGCAATGTGTCACATCCATCTGTCAAATGAAGCCACTTGCGCGGTACGGCCCGTTTTAAAAAAAGGCGTTGCAGAATTTATTGAATTTTTGTTTTGTGCAAACAATTTATCGCTCGAAGTAGATTAATTCACGAGATATTTATTTATTGGTGTTACTGTGAAGTAAAGTACAGTAGGGTACATCCGTTATGTTTTCTAATAATTTGATAATGAAACAGATTATTTTGTGACTTATAAAAAGAACATGAAAACGTACTGAGATGAGATGTCTGGGTGGGAAAGAAAAACATAGAATACGCCAACGGTTAGTTTTGATATTTAAAGCCTATCAATCGACAGGCAGGCTAATTAATTATCTAAGGGCCGGTATTTCAATGTCACCTTATCTTATGACTTAAGTTAAGTCCAACATTTGAGCTAAGTATCACTTGTGAAAGACAATAGTGTATTTCAATCCGGATATTCCTCGCCTTAGCAAATCTAGGATTCGTCGCAATATTGCAACATAACAAACAAAATATGATAATTGTCTATGAATTTTGTTGTCATTTTGGTGACATTGAGCGCTCATTGGCTGCGCTTGTACGCTCAGCGACGAATGAGAATCGTTGTGGAGGCTCCATAATGAAAAAGAGCGCCAAAAATTTATCACTTTAGAATTTCTTCTCACTTCGAAATTTTTACATTACATTACGCATCATCTTCAAAATTTTGCATAATATTCTTGTAATTTGCCATTATTTCTACACTTTAATATTTCTTATGCTACAACTGCATTTTATTTACTGATAATAAATACCTAAATGTAAAACTAAAATATCTTTTTGCCAGTCAAAAATATGTTACCATAGCAACGAATCCCGGATCGGCACTTGTCTCTGAATTCCTTAGCTTAAATATTGGCTAGTTAGGATGGACTTTAAGCGTCACTTAACTTTAATCGTTTATTGAAATACACATAAGTGGAACATATCTTCAATACTGGATCAATTCAAGATAAGTCGATATTGAAATACCGGCCCTTAGTTAAGTTTATTAAGATAAACTAATTATTGAACAAAAATCACCTAGCAACCAGTTTCTTCGCTGTCATTACTGTCACATTTTATGACAGCCAAAATAGCGACGTAACTGAAACTAGTTTTCGTTAGATAATGAGCCCTCTGGTATATTCGAGACTATAGTAGTTAGCAATCTGACACTTGTTTCCAGGCGAAATTTTAGACCCAACCAATGTCAAATTGACGTCGCTGAGGTGTGGCCGTACCTTAGGTGCTCTCACAGCATCGCAAGGAATGTGTAGAGTGAAGGAATTATAATTTAGGTAAATGTTCGAGTCCTTTCGCTTCAAAATAGTGTAAATAAAAAAGGCCGTATATATTTTTCATCATAAGTTACACAAATTCAAAACTGAAATATTGAAAATTATAACGAGTTAGTAAAAAGATATGTTTACTAAATGCACATTTTTATTTAATCTTAGTTACTTTATTATTTTGGATGAGTATTAAATTTAAGTTTAAATCAGACTGTTATTTTTGTATTGCATGCCGTGGCAACCTTTAGTTAAGGACACCGTACCTTAGATGAAGTTGCAACTGTATCTCTGATCATGAATGTGGTGTACATCTTGTTGGTTGTCCTTAAATAAATTAAAAAATTTAAACAACGAGTTGCACTCCGGGAGTGCCGGCAGAAGTGAAATCCGCTTAAACGAAACAGCAGTAGCAGGCATACATTTTCGCCGCGCGGTAGAAAGAGAGGGGGATATTACTTCCTCTCCTACGCCGCGCCGGCGGTCTACTCTCCCTCCGTCTTACGAATTTTCGATCAGGTCACGTGTCCCGACGCGACTTTAACATTTTTTACCCATCCGAAAAATTTTAAACTCTGATGTGCACAACGCCGCTAAAGAAGTTTTCACTTCAAAAATATTTAATAGAATTTAAAAGAATGCAAAAATTAACACTTCGTTTTTTACCCTCCATCATAAGTTGATAAAAAGTTGGTGATCAAGAGATCTTTTATGAACTGGTCAGATTTGAAAGAAGACGATGAATATTCAAACTATAGGCGGCTCTTCAAGTCGATTAAAAGTTGTGAAACTCGCTAGCAATATCTGATAGCCAATTATGAACGTGGCCTAAGTTGGGGCAAGTTGGGAGTTGGCAAGTGCTCAGGTTGCTGTTTGGCAGAACAGCCGATTTGGTCCCAAGCAACTCTTTGAAAAGTGCCAGTTAATAAGGAATTTGTTATCTTTGACAACCCTACTTGTCAAAGTCAAAGAAGTCAAAGTCAAAGATTTTTATTCAAATAGACTTATAGATAAGTACTTTCGAATAGTCCAACATTTTTTTTCCCTACCAGCCATTCAGGACATCTTTTAACTGATAAGAAGAACGGCCGCAAGAAACTTATCAGCCTTAGCAGAAACAACAACATTTACAATGGAACATGTTGTTGCCAAACACAAATCTACAATCTTGAAATATATTTAATAAAAGAAGAAAATTTTCTCATACTCATATTAGAATATTTTCCTCTTACACTATTTACAATAGTATGTTTAATGTTGGTATCACATCCATGCATTTTGGTCTTTTAAATAGTCATCTACCTTGTAATAACCTTTGCTTAAGAGCGTTTTTTTAACATATATTTTAAATTTATGCAAAGGCAGCTCAATAACTTGTTGTGGAACTTTATTAAAAAAGGCTATGCCTTTCCCCAAAAACGAGCGTCTACATTTTTCAAGCCGAAATTTTGGAACGGCAAGCTTATTCTTGTTTCTAGTATTAAAATTATGAACATCACTATGCTTTATAAATAAATCATGATGTTTCCTTACATATACTAAATTATCATAGATGTATTGTCCCGCCAAAGTAAGTATATTTATCTCTTTAAACAAATCCTTAAGAGAATCTCTACGTCGGAGTTTGTAAATGGCGCGCACAGCTCTTTTTTGAAGTATAAAAACATTTTCTATATTAGCTGCTGAGCCCCACAACAACACGCCATAGGACATTACACTATGAAAATAACTAAAGTAAACCAGTCTTGCCGTTTCAATATCAGTTAAGAGCCTTATTTTCCTTATTGCGAAAGCCGCAGAACTAAGTCTACTCGACAAGGCTTCAATATGTGGATCCCATTGTAGTTTTGAATCCAATGTAATACCAAGAAATTTTGTACTCTCAACTAACTCTACTACATCCCCATTCAAATTGATAAGCATATCGACCTGCACTACATTAGGTAATGAGAATTTAACAAACTTGGTTTTAGTAGGGTTAAGAGACAAATTATTAATGTTGAACCAGTGTGCGGCTTGAGAGAGAGCACTATTTACTTCGTCAGAACAATTGTTTCCTCTATCAATTTTAAAAATTAAAGATGTATCATCTGCAAATAGTACTGTCTCACATAATTTACTCGTGTAGTAAGGGAGATCGTTAATATAAATTAAAAACAGCAAAGGGCCCAATATTGAACCTTGGGGCACGCCCATAATAATGGGGGCTCCAGTAGAAGCAGTATTATTGACAATTACTTTTTGATTTCTATTATGCAAGTATGACTGCAAAAGGCTAACCGATTTTTTAGAGACACCATAATGTTCTAGCTTCTTTAAAAGTGTAACGTGATCAACGCAATCGAAAGCTTTAGACAGGTCACAGAATATACCAATTACGTCTTGCTTGCCCTCCCAAGCCTCAAAAATATGTTTAAGAAGTGCAATGCCAGCATCAGTAGTATTTTTACCTTTAGAAAAGCCGAACTGATTGTTATGAAGGATTTGATTTATTGTTAAATAGTCTAATAATTGCGAGTATATAATTTTTTCAAAAATTTTACTAAGTGCCGGTAGTATAGATATCGGCCTAAAATTTGTGGGGTCACTTTTGTCACCCGATTTAAAAAGAGGAATAAGCTTACTACATTTCATTAAATCGGGAAAAGTACCTTCATCTATGCATTGATTAAAAATGAAAGCTAAATATGGAGCTATTGTATCAATAATTGATTTAATAATGTTGGTTGATATGCCCCATAGATCTTCAGTCTTTTTAATATTTATAGACTTAAAAGCTTTTAAAATGTCTTCACTATTAATATGCTTAAAATTGAAAACTTTATTACACTTATCAACACACGACTCCAAGAGGGCAGCAGCAACGTTTGGACAGGAATTTAATTTACTGGTAGTTTCTAAGGGTACCCGAGAGAAGAAATCTTCAAAAACACGGGCAACCTCAACGTCAGATTCAATTAATTTATCACCTACTTTAAGACAGAAGTGGTTGACATTATTTTTAGTTTTACCAGTTATTTGATTAATAATATTCCAAGTAGCCTTTATTTTATTATCCGCTAATTTGATTTTATTTGAAAAGAACATCGCCTTAGCAGCTACACAAACATTTCTAAACATTTGAGAATACTTCCTGACATATCCAATAAAAATTGGGTCACAGGAAGTATGCTTTGACGCATAGAGGTCATATAGTTTTCTTCTACTTATGTAAATTCCCGGCGTGGCCCAATCACTAAACTTTACTTTATCCGAATTACAATTGATCACTTTTTGCTTAAACTTTTTACTAAATTCGTGTTCAACCACATGAAATAAATCATTATAAAGATAATTAGATTCCATAATAGGAACTGGTAAAGACTTAATTTTATTAATCACATTGTTTCTGAATTCATCTATGCCCTTTTTAGTTATTGGCCTGCATACAATTTTCCGCTTAGGACAGACATGATGGTGCTCTATAGAGGCTTGTTGTCCACTATGGTCCGATTTAATAACATTTATTATAGATTTCTCAGTGACTACACAGTTTGAAAAAATGTTGTCTAAACAGGTGGCAGATGTGGGTGTTATTCGAGTAGGCTCATTAAAGGTATGAGATAAATTAAATGATGTGAATAAATTTAATAATCTACTTGCGAGCTTCGACAACTTTGAGTCTAAAATGTCAACATTAAAATCCCCACATATGACAACCTTTTTATTACTTTTACTAGTTATTCTTAAAACTTCCTCCATAGTGGACTCAAACTCTGGGTAATTACTCTGTGGGGGTCTATAAACACATATTACAATAATTTGGTCTAGTTCCACACAAGACAATTCAATTATTCGCTCAATTGAGAGGGATATTATATCTTTGCGCTCTTTGTACTGAAAATTATTATGTAAAATTATAAGAGACCCTCCTCTAATAGCAGATTGTCTACTAAATGAACTTACAATTCTATAATTATCCAGATTTAAAAATAATTCGTGACATTTTAACCAATGCTCAGTGATACACAACACATCAACATTTTCACAGTTTAAAAATAAACTTACTTCTAGGTCTTTGTCAGAAAAGCCTTGTATATTTTGATGAACAATTTTTAAACATTTTGGCTTTCCTCTTGTCAACACTGGGCTAGAGGACACCTCTGTTGTCTCTAATGGTAATTTAAATTAACCAAGTCAGTGTTGGGATTCAATAGAATCAAATTACTTGGAACAGATTCCAAAGTTATATTACAAATGTCAGAATTTAACTGCTCAATAAAAGCAGAGGTTTTAATAGCCAGATTATTGGCTAAATGTTTAAAATAAAAAGATAGCGTGAGCGCTATTTGTCTCTTAAAATAGTGAGGCAGATAGTAATTATCTTTTGTCAAGTTAAAATTATTTAACAAAGGATTTATGTCAATTATATGTAGCTTTTCAGGGTTATGAAAGGCTACTGTGCTTAATGTTAAGTTTAAGTTGTATCTTAACTTATTTTCCAGCTCTGTGAAACTTTGACTGTAGGGAAATGTAAACATTACAACTTTCCTAACATTTAAGGAGCATAGGGAGTTAACATAAGATATCAACTTTTGTTTATTGACATTGTCCCTATTCCCCATCAAAATTATGATATTTGTGTTGTCACTATAAGATTTCTTAACAATTGTTTTCATTATATCATTTATACTTGAGCCAGGCATACAATAGTTAACAATATTTTCCTTAGAATTTTTCTGGATTAAATGGCCTAAGTTCTTCCCAATGTCGTCACAAAACATAATTGTATTAGTATCACAAGTTTTAGCAGGGGACATACTTTTATCGTTTTGTAATAAACTATCGGAAACAGAGTTGGTTAGTAAATCACCCACCTGATCAAATTGGCCTGACGACTCATTTTGACCTAAACAAGTGTTGGCAATCATACAACTACAGCTGCGTTTCTTACCTAGTGACTCAAACCGATCTGTATTAAAATTACAAAAGTCTATCATGTCATTTGCAGCCATTTTTTGATAATTTAGCTGCTTGCGAGAGAGCTCACTCAAGTTAGTATACATTTCCCTCAGTGAAAGCTCCAAATTGTCAATTTTGTTACCTAATTGAATATCTAACAATTCACTATTTTTATTGTTATTACATGATTCTGTTTTAATCACATTTAATTTTTCTAACAATTGCCTACGTTCTTTCCTTAAGTCATTATATTGATTATAATAATTTTGTCTTTTAACCAATTTTTGTGTTTTCTTAATATATCTATTAATCTTAATGTATTTTTTTAATTTCTTCCCGCTACTGAATTGACAATTATTGTTATTGTATGAACATGGTCTATTAACATACTTGACACATTCTAAAGGTGAATCGTCACCTGTTGCAAAATTACATTGAGATAACTCATTGAACAGGCTTTGAGAGTGCTTTTCTTCTATAAAACTTTTATTTTCTTTCTCTAAATCAAGTGCTTTCTTTTGAGAAAGAGACAATCTAATTTCAAGGTCAGTAATGCGCCTCAATGCCTGTTCATGAGTGTCAGAACAATCCCTAAATGACTGAATGAAGTCTTCCATTCGGTTACACTTGTCTACAACTTCAGAGTATTTATGATGAATCTCAGCGAGTTCACTCTTAAGTTCAGAGTTCCGAGTAATCGTCTTGAGGATTTCATTCTCGCTGTCCTCTCTTTCCTGCAGTAAAGTGTCATTTAGTTCCTTTGCTGCCTTCAGATCTTCCAGGGCATTCTTGAGCTTAAGCTCGATATCCTTTGCAGATGTTCTCCGGGTCATCATAATTGTTTATGAAGGTACGATTTGGAATTCAATGCTAAAATAATACAAAAAATGAGATTACTATCTATTAACTCAAAATTAGTATTACAGGTTTGTTATTGAAATAAATAAATAAACTAAAGAATTTCTGAGATTGCAGAAATAATTTTGTAAGAAAATGAGTTTGTATTTTAGGTATTGTTTATAAATCAATCAATAAGTATCACCATCAACTTTACTCAAGTTGTGTAAGCATATGTTGAGGATACTGCTTTATATAATCAATTATAATGTATTATTATGGTAAAATTGAATGTAAGTGACTTAAAGGTTTTACCGACAAATTTACTTTTAACAAAGTAAAGAGAGGCCAAACCTTTATGCAATGAATACTCTGTTTAATTTTAATTTACTCCACTCTAATGAATGAATGTGTACCTAACTACACCTATGAAATAAATAATAAAAAAACACATAAATATTATTGAATAAGACAATAAATTAAATACTATGCATAAGCACTAAAACATAACTTGTTTATTAACTCAGATTTTTTGCTGAAAAAATTGGCTGCACAATCTTCGAATGGAGTGATTTGGATGGGTCAGTATTGATGTAAGTAGTGTTTGGTAAGAGTAGCAGTATGGTGAATGTCTGTGACAATAGTAGTCACCGTCAGCTTTACTTCCACTATTTGTCAAGTAAAGAGAGGTTGTTAACAATGTCAAATCGTAATGGATTGTGACGTTGTTCACTGGAAGTGAACTCTGTACAAGTAAGAAGTGATAATTAGTGTACAGAAATGAGAAGCCAATTTATCACCAAATCTACTAAGTCACTTCAGTGTTTTAAACTAGGTACGCTGCGTAAAATACTTATCAACTAAGTTATAGAACAAAGTTACTTCCCCGGTTTATGTGCAGTTTATTAGCATTCCTCCTTTTAAATATCGGCTTTTCCTGAGGCTTGATTTCACGTCAGGATGACGTTTGGTCGTTACAATTTTGTAGTCAATATATTTCAAATACTGCTACAAAGATTTCTTGGATAACACTTGTACATATGCTAAAGGATCCTATTAACACTTTAAAAACAAAACACTATACTAAAGCATTGGTTTTACGATAATTTAAATAATTTCTATACAGCTGATACTATTTGACAAGTTAACCGGCTGGGGTTGCCAGACCAAAAAACAAGGTATAGAAATTTCTTGGCTTTCTTGTGGCGACCTCCATAGTAGAGTGATAGGTAATACACACCGGTTTCAAGGTATCGCCTACTCTCAGGTTCTGGGTTTGAACCCCGGTAGGGGCAAATGTATACGAGCATGGGGGCAAATACGAGCATTTGTACCTCTGTCTTGGCTGTTTATATCTATTATTATTATTATTAATTTCTATCCGCTATCCTAGTATACCATAATATGAGCCTTACGTGCATTCTGCAAGTGATTTTCACAAAATACTCTCATATTAATATTTCAATGTCGTATCTCAAACTGTTGTGACAGTCTAAAAACTTTTTAAATGCTGAATTCAGTGGCACCAGAAATTACTTCCACGTAAAACAAGCAGCCGTTAATCAAACCCCAAGTTGCATAATCAAAGAAGAATTTCTGAATTATTAGCCCTCAAATCCATTCGTGACACAACTTCCAAGTTTCCCAACATGGAACCGTACAAACGCATCCAAGTTACTTTGCATCTTCATTAGTAATTAAGCTCTACCAACATAGTCTTAAGCCACAAACTCACCACGCCGTTAACTGGGCGCGCTACTGTAACAATGAGAATAAAATTTCATTCCGTGTAAGACACATTGCGAGCTGAAGAAGTAAGTTCCCCTTTTGCACTGCACGTGTCACGACTTGTGCCTCGTTCAGGCGCTGGGTGGAACTTGAATGCTACGGCGATCAAGAGCGGCAGTTATAGCCATAGTCGCTTTTATTGATAGCCAGGTCGCCTTTAACAATAGATAGTTACTTGCGACGGTAGCCATACGTCTTTGAAGTGACAATACCTCCTAACATTTTTTTTACAAGATCTTCTCTTGTCTTAACTATACTTTTTTTTTATGTTATAGACTTATAATTCGTTTTGCGTGGACTAAAGTTTCTTCTATCTGGAATTGCTCTTTTTAAATAGCTATTAAAATTCTGTGGAAATAGTACCTATATGCATAAGAAAATATTTACGCGCTCATAACATTCATTCATAGAAAATGCTAGTTAAGAGGTATTGTCACTTCAACGACGCATAGTCACCTTTAACATAGCCATAGTTACCTTTAGTTAAACAAATAGCTGCTTAAACAATAGCCATAGTCGCCTTTAACGATAGCAATAGTCACCTTTAATGATAGCCATAGTCGCTCTTACGATAGCTATAGTCGTCTTTAACGATAGCCGTAGTGGCCATAAATGATAGCTATAGTTTTACGAACTTACTAAATGGCTCGACACGTAGCGACAACCCTCACACCACTAAGAGGCAGTGCAACAGTCTTTGTGAAGGATTCTTACCACATCATTAGTGCGATACAACAACCTACATCTCGCCGATGATGAAATCATGGTCAGCTTTGATGTGCAGTCTTCATTCACATGACTACCAGTACAGGACTGCATCAATATCACTAGGAGGAGACTAACTGAAAATATATATTAACATTCGGAAAAGTTGGTTTATTTAAAAAAATATGTAATGTCCGCAAGAAAAACACATACAAGATGCACCTCCCGCCCGCCGGAAAGAAATGCAAATGCAAAACAGTGACACACCTTGCACCTTGCACCTTCACAAACTACTGTACACGTATGGTAAATTTTAAATAGAAAAATATTGGAAAAAATTATCTCGGCCACAAGTGAATTCTCAGACGGGAATCGAACCCGCGACCTTTGGAAATCCGGTCCAATGCTCTAACCGCTGAGCAAGTCTCGGTAGCTCAGCGGTTAGAGCATTGGACCGGATAAAAATAGCAATGAAAAATGCAAAAATTACATAATCATTACTCTACATGTGTTTCGTCCACACACCCAGGAGTTGTTTCACCGTGCAATACCGCGGGCGATGCATCTTACATGTGTTTTTTTGCGAAATTAAGCTACATATTTTTCGTTTTCTACCAATCAGAATCATTTATTCCTCAGAAAATGGTATTATTTAAGATGGTACAAATAAATAAAAGTGCAAACATTTTCTGCCATTAAAAAAGCGATTTTAAATAAGGAAATTTCAAAATTATTTAAATGTCAAATTTCATCATTACAGAAATAACGTACATGTCAAAACAAAAACTAAATAATACATGAATTAAATTTGTAGACTGGCACATAACTATTATTATTAATGTAACTCAAGTGCGTTTATTTTATAATATAATACGGCATTATTTCCTTTCTAAATATTCATTTATTGTATAGAAACAATGCTCCAGCAACCAGTCTGTTATGTTTATATAAAACAACCGGAATGGCAAATTCCATATAACGTTAGGTAATTTATTGAAAATAATAATTGCTTGAGCATATACATTTTTCTTGAACATTTCTAGCTTACATTTTGGCAAATGCAATTTCTCCTTACTAGTTCGTCGTACTAACACATTCGAATGTTTAGGGAAATAATCTGTTTCCCCTAATTTCGACGGTAGTTCGCAAGTCTCGGTAGCTCAGCGGTTAGAGCATTGGACCGGATTTCCAAAGGTCATGGGTTCGATTCCCATCTGAGAATTCACTTGCGGCCGAGTTAAATTTTCCAATATTTTTCTATTTAAAATTTATCATAAGTATAAAAATAGCATTGAAAAATGCAAAAATCTAAAATCTTAAATAATCTGTGTTTTGCCTTACAAATATGCATATTGTTCTTATGTACATACACGCTAAAGGTAGTATTTTCAAGTGCTTGAATAGCGGCTTACAGCTATCAGTGCTCCAAACGTTACATATGGCCCTGACACACTTTTTTGCAACCTAAAAGCTAGTAATATGTCTACCCACAACAATAATCCGTAGTTCAGTACTGATGAGACATAACCATGATATGCACTAATAGCTGCTTCTATTGATACTGTTTGTCTTAAGCGACTAAGGGCAAAAGTGAATTTGTTTAATTTAGAGCATACTTTGTAATATGGGCTTTCAAATTACAGTGCCTGTCGATTGTAATGGCTGAAAAGTTAACTGTTTTCACGTCACCACGATATGGATTATCGCCATGTAACGCCTGATTCGAAGCTGTGTAGTGTCGGCTTAGAATAGCACTACCCCCTCTCATCCCGTGGGTGTCGTAAAAGGCTACTAAGGGACTCAGCCTTCAGGAGACGGGCAGCAGCGTTTCCTACAAACTTGGCCATACTGCGATCGCCAACCCGCCTGCCAAGCGTGGCGATTATGGCAAACCCCCCCTTTTGGGGGAGGCCTATGGCCAGTGGGTGTTATGTGGCTGAGACGACGAACGCCTGATTCTATCAAATATTTACTTCCATTGCTCACATTGACATGGCAAGTGGAATGGCTAAACGCTCCCTTGGCGGGCGGAGACAGGCGCGGCGGCGCGTGACCGGCGCCCGTAAGTATTGCTTTGACATTACCAGTCGCTATGCGCCTCTGCACTAAATGCATTTCTATGATCGATGTACTTTTACGACCCCCTAAATTGGAAAGAAGTATTTTCCCGTCTTGTCTGCTTTTGTTGCATTATTGTAAGTTTTATTTGGTAAGCATTAAATTAATAGAAGAATTGCTTGGCACAGGAATGGCTGAGATTTGTGAAACAAAAAGATGTAAAATGAGTATCTGTCTCTTTGAATATTTCAGCAGTCAGGATTCAGGTTAGGTTAGAGGTAAGACTTGTAGGTATTATTATTATTTGAGGATTTAGGGGCTTTGCAACCCTGTTGAGGGCTGTAGTCACTGCGACCTAAGAGATCTATTGTAACTCGCCACCTATTTATAGTACCTCTTTTAGCCCGGTTGCTTCCAGAAAGTCAAGAATCTTCCTAGCTTTTAGAGATTTTAGTTCCTCTGGGTCGATGATGTGGCGACCCAGGTGAATACTGCGTTTATGCATAAATGGCCCGCAGTCACACAGAAGGTGCTTTGGTGTCTCCCTCTCCTGTTTACAATAGCGGCAAATATCAGTATCACTCAATTTCATGTGAAATTGGTGCCTGTTTAATTTGCAGTGTCCGGTTAAGGTTCTGACAATCGCACAGATGTTCGTCCTGCTGAGCTCTAAAAGTTCTGCAGTTCGTTTTAGCGAGTATCCTTCTATAAGAGACTTGGCGTGCAGTAATCCCGGTTGTTTAAGCCAGTATTTTTTAGCTTCGCCAAGAAGGTTGTTCTTAAGAGTTTGCATGCCTGGTTCTTTGAGATGCCACAGAAAGGCTCTGGACCCATCTGTAGTCCCTGAGCCCCCTTCCTTGCAAGTTCATCGGCTTTTTCATTGCCAACGACTCCCGAATGACCTGGTACCCATTTCAGAATAACTTTATTCCTTTGACCCAGTTCATTTAATTTATTGACGCAGTCTTTCACCAGTTTCGAATTTATGGTATTCGAGTTTATGGCGTTAAGCGCTGCTTGACTATCAGAGAAGATAAAGATAGATTGGTTTATGTAGTTTCGTTGACGGTTGACTTCCGCACATTCTATAATGGCGTAAACCTCCGCTTGGAATATTGTGGCGTGTTTGCCCAGATTCAAACTTTTACTGACTCTGGGACTTACGCCGAATATTCCACATCCTACATTTTCACCCATTTTGGAGCCGTCTGTAAACCAGACCAGGCTTCCAGCCTTACAGGAATAGTGATCCTCAGAACACTCTTCTCTGCTTGGTATTTCCACCGAGTAATTTCTGGTGAAATTACACAGTGGGAGCATGACGTCCGTCGTCATCGATAGCAGATCGAGCTCAAGCATAGAATCTTGTAGAGATCTCAGTGCTTGAGAATGCCATTTGATCTTGCCAGTGTTGCGTATCCTGTACATACCCGCTTTCGCCTCCTTCGCAATAAATAGGTGAAGGGGCGGTAGGTTTAGCAGGGCATTCAATGCAGCTCTTGGGGTAGTAGACATGGCACCCGTTGCCATAAGGCATGCCAATCTCTGTACGCTGTTAAGCTTGTTTATGATTGTCGCTTGGGTAGCTTTTTTCCACCAAACTACGCAGGCGTACGTTATCGTCGGCCTGACTATAGCGGTGTACAGCCATAGAGCGATTTTGGGGTTTAAACCCCATCTCGTCCCTGCTAAGCGATAGCAAATCCCTAAGGCTACTTTAGCCTTTTGGATCACATTACTGATGTGCGAATTCCAAGTCAGTGTTTGGTCGATAGTAACGCCCAAATATTTGACTTCTTTGGAAAATGGAATAGGAGTCCCTCTTAAAGTGGGCGTTATAAGTTTTTCTAACTTGCGCTTCCTCGTAAATGGGACTATTGTGGTTTTGCTAGGGTTTACTGACAAATTATTCTCTGTGCACCATTTGCTAATGATGTTTAGAGATTTTTGCAGTAAGGATGATACAGTGCTCTGACAGGGGCCGACAACGCAAGCCACCACGTCATCTGCATAGCCCTGTATATCTAAATCTTTATTCGAGGCTTCGACCAGCAACTGGTCAATAACTAGCGACCACAGTAGGGGTGATAATACGCCTCCTTGTGGGCAGCCTTTAGTTATTTTAAAGCCTTTTGTGGTTCCGTGTAAGCTTACACTGATAGTTCTATTGAGAAGCATAGATTCGATCCAACCGGTAGTTGTTTCGTCAATTCCTTTAGCCCTCATTCCTCTGGAGAGAGCGTGAATGGTGACGTTTTCGAATGCTCCTTCAATGTCAAGGAAAGCACAGAGAGCTATTTGCTTGTCCTCCAAAGCCCTTTCTATCCTGTCTGTGAGTTCCAGCAGAGCGGTCTCAGTGGATTTTCCTTTTTGGTAAGCGTGTTGCTTTGAGTGTAGAGGACGTTCCCGAAGTGGCCCATCTCTAATACATTTTTCAATGACCTTTTCCATACTTTTTAGTAGGAAAGAGGTGAGGCTTATTGGCCTGAAGGACTTTGGCTGTGAGTAGTCCCTCTTGCCAGCCTTCGGGATGAAACGGACTTTGACCATAGTCCACTTTTCTGGTATGTATCCCCATGCGTAGCTCGCTCTAAAGATTTTGATTAGGATGGGAATGAGAATATCCTTCCCTTGCTGCAAGAGAGCTGGGAAGATATCATCCTCACCTGCAGATTTGATAGGCTTAAAAGAGTCAATAGCCCATTCAACCCTGTTTGGTCTGAAGTTCCTCGCTGCCCTTCTCCAGTCTTCATTGGTGGGTCTGGAGAGGCGTTTGTGGGTAACATTCAGTCCATTAGTCTCTGATGTTAACACCGAACCCGGGAAGTGTGTAGACGCCAGGAGATCTAGGGTCTCCTCCGCTGTTTCGGTGAAAGTACCATCTGGTTTCTTTAGGAGACCCAGTTGGTTGGTAGGCGATTTGGCTAAGACTTTATGGATTCTAGCTCCTTGTGGGACCTTGGTGATCTCCTCGCAGAATTTTCTCCATGACAGTCTTTTTGCCTTCCGTAGTTCTTTATTGTATTCAGTCAAGGCTTTGAGATACCGACTCCACTGATTCGTGGATTTAGCCTTGTTGAATAGTTTACGCGATTCTTCTCTCAGGACATCGAGCTTTTTATTCCACCATGATACTCTTTTGTCCCTGACAGTTCTTAGAGGGCAGCTCTCTTCGTAAGAGGCTGTAATGGCTTCGGTAACTTGATTCACAGCGTATTCTAGAGTTTCGATCGAACGTATGTGTTTAGGTATGTTCTGTAGCTTCTCTTGGAGCTTTTGTCTGTATAAGTCCCAGTCAGTAGCTTTAGCATCCCTAAAGGTAATGGTTTCATACATGTTAGATATATTAAGTTCAAATCTGATTAGTCGATGATCAGACATAGATGTCTCATCACTTACGTGCCAGTCGTTAATTAACCTAGAAAGATTATTAGTAGCGAGAGTAACATCAAGAACCTCCCGCCTGGTTTTAGTCACGAAGGTCGGTTTACAGCCCTTATTGACTATTTGCAGGCGATTGGTTAGGATGAAAGCATGAAATCAAAGCGTGAAGTAGCTCACCTCTCTCGTTGATGTCAGTGCTGCCCCAGTTGGTGTGGTGGGCGTTGGCGTCACATCCAATCAGAAGATCAGCGTTATGTTCGTTTGCGTATTCGACCACTTTCGCCAGTTCTTCAGATGGGTTGTTTTTCGCGCCGTCCAGATATGCAGAGCACACGATGAGGCGTCCGCTTCCGCTCTTGACTTGAACAAAGGCCGCCATCATGTCATCGTTGCATAGCCCTGGTATACATAAGAAATCAATATTATTCTTGAAAAGGATACATGCTCTTGGCTTGACCCCACCGATGTGGTGAACCACCTTACCTGCAGAGCCGAGTCCAGACACCGTGTTGCTATTAGCCAGCCACGGCTCCTGGATTAGAGCGATGTGAATGTTCTTTTCTGTAAAGAGGTTTTCCAGAACCGCCGTGGCGGCTCTGGCGTGGTGCAAGTTTATTTGGACCACGTGTGTGTTTGTGTTGTGCTGTGTTTGAGTAATTGTGTAGTCTGTGCTTTGTGTGAATTTATTAATGTGTTAGTGTGTAGTGTAGATTAATTTAAGAGGCGTTTTTAGAACCACCTTGCCTTGGGACTTTAGAGTCCATTTTAGGCCCGGTGGTTCTCGCCCCTTCAGATCGATTGGGGCCTTTAGCCCCTTTCGGTGGTGGTGCCCCGAGAGGGCGGTTCCTTATGCCCTGGTCCCTGGCCTTAGGTGGAGCGTTTTTGCTCTTCACCGTGACCCCGGACCCCAGGACTTTCGGTCCCGCCTTTGGAGGGAAGTGTGGTGCGGACAGCTTCTTTAGTCCCGATGGACTTAGTTCCGCCCTTTGAGTCACATTCGCAGTCTCTGGCGTATTTTCGCCCCGGATGCGAATGTGAACTGATTTTAAACCGAGCCCCGGCCTGAAGTCCACCTTACGGAGGTCCTCTATGGACGCATCGTCAATTGAAAGGGCGACGGTGAAACCTTCCCTTTCGCTCTTCGTGCGTAGGACCTTCCATAAGTCGGTACTTAGGGCGTTTTGCTTCTGCAAGAGACTAAGGGCGTCCTTAACAGATTTGGCCTCGGATATTGGTATGTAGAGAATACCAACCTTTGCCTTTGGCAGATCTTTTTCGCTTAAGAGCGAGAGTTCCGCTTCCGGCCAGGGCTTGATATTCCCTATATGCTTTTCAAGCCACTGCTGACTGAAATCATTCTTGAGAACGATTTGCAGCCAGCCCGGCTTGAAAGTGCAACTTGCGAATTGCGGGCCTTTCTTAGCAGGGTCGTCGAGAACCGCCCTAAGGATACCATCCTTAACTAGGCCCAATTGCTAATCCGACATGGGTTCCTTGTTACGGATCCCCACGGTCATGCGTCCCGTCAGAGGGCCGCGGCGAGGTGGGGGGGGCTCCGGCTTTGCCGGAAGGTTAGGGCCACGCTGAGGGGGTAAGACCGGGGGGACCCACTGGGGAGCCGCTTTTGAACCGGCAACCCAGCCTCCCGTGTTCGAGTCCCTGATGTCGCGCCTGAGCACCAACTCTCTCCTCCTATATCCAGTCAGTAGTCCTAGTACACCTGTTTCGTTGAGGTTACTCCGAACAGGGTACTCCCAAATGTGCGGGCTCCATGGAGGGTGGGAATCTGACTGGACGAAATTTATCACACTAAACAAATGGACACTAAACAGTTCAAAGCCGCAACCGCACCCGGTAACACTAGGGTGCACCCCTGCGAGACTGAGAAATCAGATTACTCGCAGGACACACACACAGAGCCTCCCGTAGGGCAACCTGAGGGAACTCAGCAGGGGCGAATCGATAAAACGGTACCCCCTGCAACCACACAAACATCCACACCCGTAGAGAGGGAACTGGCCCATGACATCAGCCACAATTGGACGCTGGTTGGCAAACCAAGGACCGGGACTCGCAGTGGACCTCCTGCAAAGGGGGGAAGCTCGACCGGGCCCTTGGTTGACAAACCACGGACCAAACGGCAGAAAGAAAGGGACAGGATGCGTCGGAAAAAGCAGCAGCGGAGGGAAGCCCTTGCAGCTGCCTCTCTGCTCGGCATCGGTCCTTCCCCCGGGGGCACGACTTCGGTTCCATCGGGGGAGGCTGGGGGCGCAGGTCGGGGAAACCCGCCTCCACCCCCGCCACCCCTGATGTCCACCGACGTAAACCCGGGGACATCGGGTACACAGGGGACTGCGAAGAAGCAGCCACCCCCCAACACCATCTCCCAATCCGGCAAGGCATCGGGGACACCGGGTGCTGCGAAGGGTAAGAGACGGGGAAACCCGCCTCCCCCCAAGCCATCCCGGGCCCCACTCGATCCCAAGCAGGGTGGGAGCAAACCGCGTACTCACCCGGTCGCCAACGACATGGAACGGAAGCCTAAAGCTAAGAGGGCTCGACTCGATGAGACTATTTCTCCTCGAGGTGACGCCAAAAAGCTGAAGGCATCACCGAACTGTGGCCTGGCGACCGGCACAAAATCGTACGCCAGCGCGGTAGCCGATCAGCAGGACATTAAGTTCGCTGTGACATCCCCAAAGAGATACGTCTCCTTGGAGGTGGCACAGAGGATACAACAGGAACTGCTGGAGGCCCTACACAAGGATGCGGAGGGAGATGCTGGCATGCGTCAAGGTGAGCCTGTCACCTTCTGTGGTAGGCCTATATACCGCGATGGATGCCTATACCTCGCTGCCGCAAACCTCACCACCTTCGATTTTGTCGCGAAGTGGGCAGAAGAACACCGCGTCCCGGAATTGGGACAACTAGTGGTCCTACGTGCGGAGGACATCCCAAGACGGGTCCAATGCGGTTTTCTTCTGCCCACTATCTGGAACAGGGACGACGGTTTTATTGGCCGACTCCTCACCTACTCCAACCCAGACCTACAGCCCCAGCGCTGGGTTTTAAACGGAGTTGATAGGCAGGTGGCGAAGTCGCGGACTTTCGTGACCGTGTCTGTGCCGGAGGACATCATCCCCGCCATCATGGCGAAAAGGCGCCGGCTTGGGTTTGAGCTCGGGTCGGTGTACCTGCAGTTCCGTAACGCCAAAGGGAAATATGTCCTGTCCCCACCCGCTGACGATGAACGGGACATGTCCCCTGGCATCGACACGACCGCAACGCCACCGACACCTACAGTGGCACCCACATCGGCGCTGATCGTGTCACCCACGCCGGCACCGACGGTGACACCCACCGCTACTTTGGCTGCACCGGCACCAACACCCGCTCCTGCACCCACTCCTGCACCTACACCCGCACCCGCACCCTCACCTACGCCGGGTACGTCAAAGGACGTCAGCATCGCCCCTCCAGGAATGATGGTGGACTTCTCCGATCCCTCTGCGGCCGAAGCCTCACCGGAAAGTCTGCTACTGGAGCTGGGCGATATGGGCCTAGAGGACGACATCTGTGAAGATGGCGCCCTCCTCTAAAGCCCAAATAGTTCAGGCAAACCTCCAGCACAGCATAACTGCAACGGCTCAACTTCGGCGCTGGCTGGAGGTCAATAACACAGCAGTCGCCCTGATCCAGGAGCCGTGGATCAGAGACGGCACCGTGCGGGGATTCTCCAGTTTGGGAGGTAAGCTCGTACAAGCCGCATTGGACGACGTAAGATCCTGTATTTACTTCTCAAAAAACATATGTGCACAACCTCTACTGAACTTCTGTTCCAGAGACCTATGCACCATAACATTAACACTCAAGGATGGTGATATCAACCGGCAACTGGTGATTGCATCAGCTTACATGCCGGATGACAGAAGTGCACCACCGGATGAAGTAGCGGCCCTATCCCGCTACTGCAGAGACAACAACATTGAACTTATCGTCTCAACAGACTCCAACGCCCACCATGCTCTGTGGGGGATGGAAAAATGCAACAACAGAGGTAACCAATTAGTTGAATACCTTTTAACCACTAACCTGGATATTTTAAACGAAGGAAATAAACCAACCTTCGTAACCAAAAGGTTTAGAACAATTATTGACTTAACACTGGCTACGCCCTCAGCGGCAGCAGCAATCACAAACTGGCACGTCTCAGATGAGGCATCGTGTTCAGATCACAGGTGGGTCCGCTATGATTTGCAGATACCGACCCTTACAGTCGTCCCGAAGAGATATCCCAGGAAAACAAATAAACAACTGTACAACAAACTCCTGGTGGGGAAACTAGACCTACAGGAGTGCGATTTGACAACAACCACACAGCTAGAATCACAGGTAGAAAAATTCTCAAATACCATAACACTCTGTTACGAGGAGGCATGCCCCCTCAAAACTCCAGCGTCGGACGACTCCGAAGGAAACCACTGGTGGGGACCTGAGCTCGAACGGCAGAGAGAACTGGTAAGAAAGAGACTTAACAGAGCAATGAATACTTGCAAAGACACAGACTGGGACAAATACAAAGCTGCAAAAGCAGAGTACAAGAAGAAAATAAGATACTGGAGAAGTTCGTCCTGGAGGAAATTCAGCACGGAGATCACCTCCACCAAACAGGCAAATCGAGTCAGAAAGGTGTTAGCAAATCAGGGCCCTGGTATAGTAGGTAACCTGCGCAAACCTGACGGCACTATGTCCCGTTGCCGGGAGGAATCAAACACCATTCTTTTGACGACTCATTTCGCAGATTGTGTCCCGTTACAACGACCGGAGTGGCAGCAAGAACCGAATCAGGCATCTGCAGCCAGCTGGCGTCTGGCCGAACAGGTTATTACACTAGATAAGGTAAGATGCGCAATTAAGAGCTTCTCCCCTTTCAAGTCCGCAGGAACAGATGGCATCTTCCCTGCACTATTACAATGGGGTGGGGAACCTGTTGTCATTGCACTCACAAAACTACTACGAGCGTGCCTAGCACATGGATACATACCTCACAAGTGGAGGGAAGTCAGGGTGGTGTTCATACCTAAACCAGGGAAATCCGACTACACCAACCCGAAGGCTTTCCGACCAATTAGCTTGTCATCCTTTCTATTGAAGACAATGGAAAGGCTCTGTGAATGGTATATAAGGAACGGAGCTCTAATTAGAAACCCGCTACACAAACATCAACATGCATACAGCCCTGGCAAATCCACAGAATCTGCACTCCATCAAATAGTAGGTAAGATAGAGACAGCCTTTCAGAACAAACTCATCTGTCTCGGGGCCTTTCTAGACATAGAGGGAGCCTTCGACAAGACCACCTTTAACAGCATCGAGACCGCACTAAGGAAGCGAGGGGTGGAAGAGCAAATCATCAACTGGGTAGTTAGCATGCTACGCAACAGAACGGTACAGGTGGAGGGAGAAGGATGTCAGAGAGCCCTTGTTGCTAGGGGCTGCCCACAGGGGGGGGTACTTTCCCCTCTACTGTGGAACCTGGTGGTTGACGACCTGATCGCCCAACTAAACTCTAGCTATTTCTACACTGTAGGATATGCTGATGACATCACCATACTCACCTTTGGCAACCAGGCCAGTCTGACCTGCGATGTCATGCAAGCTGCCCTAAAAAAGGTGGAGAACTGGTGCAGAGAACAAGACCTGACAGTTAATCCGTCAAAAACTGAACTGGTTATGTTAACTAACAAACACCAAGTGGGTAATCACCGCTTGCCGAAACTTTTTAACGAAACTTTACAGCTGTCTCGTGAGGTAAAATACCTTGGGATTATCTTGGACAGCAAACTCACCTGGAACAGCCACATCGAGCACAAGATCAAGTCTGCCAGTGTCATACTCTGGCAGTGTCGCAAGATGGTGGGTAAGCGCTGGGGTTTGTCTCCTAAATTGTTCCTATGGCTATACAACGTAGTTATCAAACCCCTTGTGTGCTACGGCTCGCTGGTCTGGTGGCCAAAAGCTATCCAAACCAATGGAGCGAAGAAACTTCAAGGGCTTCAACGTCAGGCCTGCTGTGCTCTAACTGGATGCATGAGCACTGCCCCGACAGCAGCACTTGAGGTAATGCTTAACATCAAACCACTACATCTCCACATCCAGCAGGAGGCTGCAAAGACAGCGCTAAGACTCAGACACCTGGGTACACTAAAGTATCAAGGGGTAAGACATCTTAACGGCTTACTGAAGGAATGGCTTGACACCCCTCTGATTGAGGCAGCCAGTGACAAAGTTAAGCCATCCTTCATCTTCGACAAAAAATACAGGGTACATCTGGAGGACGGACTCGACTCCAGACTGCAACACAAGGCTCTCCTGATTTTCACCGACGGCTCCAAGACGTCATCAGGAGTAGGTTCGGGTGTATTTTCAGAGGACCTAAACATACAAATTGCCTATCCACTTAGTCCATACAACACCGTTTTTCAAGCGGAATGTATTGGTATTACACTGGCAGCACAGGCAATTATATCCAGAGAGGTAACAAACTGCGACATTTACATACTCTCTGACAGCAAATCGGTGCTACAGGCTCTGAATAGTTGTCGCAGCACATCGAGCCTAATACAAGAATGTTACAACACCCTAAACAAGGTAGGGGCTTCCAACAATCTCACTGTCCAGTGGATTAAAGGCCACAGCGACACAAGAGGAAATGATATGGCAGATGAGTTAGCGAGGCGGGGTTCAGATTCTACCCCTCTTGGACCAGAACCTTTTGCTCCCATCCCGGCTAGCTGGTATGATGGTAAGATCCGTGAGCACACAGCTAACTTGCATCAAAACTACTGGGACTCACTGGAGACTTGCAGACAAGCTAAATTAGCACTACCGCGCGCGGATGCTCGTCTCTCCAGAGCTCTCCTTAAACTCAGTAGACCGCTGTTACGTTTAATAACAGGGGCCATCACTGGCCACGGCAACTTTAACAAGCACCTTTTTAATTTAGGTGTCACTGACAGCCCACTATGCAGAGGTTGCATGGAGGAAGAAGAGACAGCTGCTCACGTCCTGCTGGACTGTGACGGAGTAGCCCCTTACCGGGCGAAGTACCTCGGCTCACCAGACAGTCTCCGGGAAGCCGTCTCTGACGTGAAGGCACTGGGAGCATTCCTGGTTGAGCTGGGATGGCTGGAGTGATCCAGCCCGACACCCTCCGGACGCAAAATAGGCGCAAAATGTCGTCGAGTTGCGGAAACCGCCCGTATTGGATGAAGGAGAAGAAGAAGAAGAACAGATTTGGCCTCGGATATTGGTATGTAGAGAATACCAACCTTTGCCTTTGGCAGATCTTTTTCGCTTAAGAGCGAGAGTTCCGCTTCCGGCCAGGGCTTGATATTCCCTATATGCTTTTCAAGCCACTGCTGACTGAAATCATTCTTGAGAACGATTTGCAGCCAGCCCGGCTTGAAAGTGCAACTTGCGAATTGCGGGCCTTTCTTAGCAGGGTCGTCGAGAACCGCCCTAAGGATACCATCCTTAACTAGGCCCAATTGCTAATCCGACATGGGTTCCTTGTTACGGATCCCCACGCGGATGAACATAAGAGCGTCCTTGAAAGTCTTCGACTTGTCCGCATTCGAAGGTCCGGCTACCGGCTCCTGTGATGCAGACGGCTCGACGCGGGTAGTTTGTTGCGCCCCTGCCGCCGAGTCATCACCCACCCGTGAAGACTTTTTCACTTGGTCCTTTGGAGACTCATCCTCAGACCGAGTCCGCTTAACCGGCCTCCTGTCAGAAGGTAACCCTTCCAAAGAACCATTTCCCTGGGCGTACGTTGTGTTCATCACGAGACGCTCAATGCAGAGTTTGTATGCCTCACTGGGCTCCATACCTCTTGCCTTGAGTCGCTTCAGACGTCTACGCGCCGCTCCTGGAAGTTTAATTTTGTTTACTCCCGAGTTCGCGATTGTCACTGGCTGTGCGTTTGAGTCCTGCTTAGCTGGACTGTCGCCCTTATTGCCAGACATTGGCTGTGGGAGGATTAGTTCGTCGTCCAAGGGGACTTGGGAGTCACCCTCGGACTCGAGTAAGAGTTCCAACAAGTCGGGAAGAGAAGCAGTTGGACTACTTAATGGTTCCGGACGTTCGATATCGTCCGGAGAAAGAATATTTTTTTCTAAATTCGGTTCCATGCAGGTCCCACGAGTAGCAAGGGAATTAACAGGTCCACCCGAGCAGAGCCCCGCTTGCCCGGGTAAGGCAAAATACTACTCCAGGATTGCCATCTCACTGGAGAGCCACCGTTTGAGACCAAGCACCCCCTTGGCCACGCATCCCTGGGCACGGTACGACTGACACCTTGGATTGGGTAGGTAGGAGAGGAAGGGAATTAAGAAGGGAAATAGGTTAGAGGAGGGGATATTGGATGTTAGGAGCAAAGGACAGCGGGAAAGGGAATCTCCCGTAGTTTTGGAGTTAACTGACGGGATAGCGCCATTGGCTTTAGCTACTCGGAGCAATACACGTTATTATGATGGCGGACTTGTAGGTAAGTCCGCCATCATAATAACGTGTATTGCTGTGTTCCGACCTGTTCTGTGGTTCCGACAGTTAATAGGTCAGATAGTTCCTCAGGGGTATAATAGCTTCATCCAGATCATTACTTATCATATGATATGATGTTAACTAAGCGCTTCCCTGTGGTAATAAAAAAGACACTCTTCAATGTCAATACTGCCAAAAAAAACAGACAATATAAAAATGAAATGCTGAACTTAACAATACCATTGGTCTAACGAACATGTGGAGCTGTGTGAAATAAACATCAAAATTTCATAGTTTTGGAGCAACGTTTTTCTAAGAAACAACCCCGCTGTATTTCGCTCGCGAGCGCTCTCCAACAGCGTTGCAACTTTTATTGGAAAACTCCATCCGAATTTACATGTCCCGCACATTATTAAAAAAGCTTGTAAAAGCTAAATGGCTAAAGTTTCCAGCCAACAGATACCCTATGTTTAGGTAAATAGAGGCTATTTTTGTTGGTCGCAGTTTGATCTCTGCTGTTGAATTTGTTAAACTAAGTGTTTGAATTTAAAGAGCGGTCCGCTCGCGTGTTCTACTGCTATGTTAATTGCACGATATTGCAATTTTCGTACTCTTTATGCAGTTTGTGAGTTTATGTAGTTGTAGGATTGAGTGTAATTGGTACGCCGCCATTTTAAAAAGCGATGCTTAGAGATAATTTTGACTGCAATGAAAATGATTCACTTTGTTAACTATGTTCAATGTGTAATTGCACACCATATAATGTGTTAATAATTCCATCATCATTGATATCATCAGCCATTTTCATTGTCTTCACTACTACGCCTGTGGCACTGGCCTTCCAGACTTTTTTTTTTAAATGTACGACGGTGAGATTCTTATCCTTCATCATACCTGATGTTAAGTGTTGATAAGACTGAAGATGGAAGCGAGCCTCTCCCGGAATCCTCAATCATTGAGGAGCTGGCTATGTTATCTCTAACTGCCGGAACACAAAAATGCTGAAAACATTGTTGTTATGGTGTCAATCTTAGATAAATTGGTGGTAGCTAGCCAGACGGACTTACACCAAGTCCTACCCTGAATACAATATGTACCCCCGCTGGGAATGGAACCCGGGACCCCTGGGTGTGATACCGGTGGTTGTACCACTAGACCCCAGAGGCGGTTAAGACTTATAAATAAGAAGGTACCCAGTCTTAAAACCCAATGTGCAAAATTATGCACAAATCAAATATTTGCTGTCAGACCCAGAGACATAAAACTTCTTAAATAAGCAAGGTACTTTATGGTTTCGAGAGTATATTTTACTGTTTATACTAAACTCCACTATATTGATTAATTATACCAGGGACATATTTGGCTAACTAAATTAACTTACTGCACGCTATCATTTGTACAAAATTATGGTTGGTTTTAATATAACGTCGTCAGTTTTCAATCGGCGGCACCCGTTCACGAGCATGACGCATGAACCAGGCATCGCTTCACTTAACCATATTTTAGGAATCGCAACGACCCGCCTCACACGACACCGCCGAAGAAACGTTTGAGTGAGCATGACTTACTTCAGGTACTTTATGTTAAGCTGTATAAATATAAAAAAATACAATGGCAACAGCAAAAAAAGAAAGGTAAAAGTGCATTAATGTAAGACACAACTTACAATGTTACTAGATGACGCATCGGCTGGGTCATAATTATAAAGCGTAATTAAAGTTAGTTAAGAAAAACTTTTATATAATTGGAATAATTGAAAACATTATTAATTTTTATTTATTCTGATGAAGCAGTGCCACGCATCTCAACTCAAAACATCTTAAATTACATAAAATCAAAACAAAATATATCTCTACTAATTAACTTTTTTATACAAAAGATTTGAAAAATGGAGTTAAAGAGTTAAATGGAGACAAAAATTTGTATAGTGAGCGGTTATTACTACTCACATTATTACAAAGGTGGGTCTGGCAACCAATTTTATTTTGTACAAAATTTTTAACGCGGGGTCTTGGGAGAGATGGATAAGGAGAAATTGCAATAGCCACAAATTAAAAAAATTAAGGTAACCTTAGAAGAAAACGAAAAATATGTCGCGTAATTCCGCAAGAAAAAATGCAGATGCAGCCCAGTGACACACCTTGCACCTTCACCGACTACTCTACACGTGTTTCGCCCACACACGGAGCATCCTCAGGAGTTGTTAGACCGTGCCAATCTCAGCACCGAGTGAGTAAAATGGCCCCAAACAGCCGTATTTAATGCTTCCCACTCCCCCCCTCCCCGCCCCCAGTGTGACGCATCGCGACTATAAGAGTGAGACAGAGTTATAATTAATGGAAATTGTTATAATAAATGTAAATTAAATGTAAAAGATATAAATATGTGATATCGATGGAAGTTTTTTTTTTTTTTTTTTTTTTTTTTTTTTTTTTTTTTTTTTATTAGTTATGAATCCCTATCACTGTTTGTTTGTCTACAAATACGCAGAAGTGGGGAGGAAGAAACATTTATCTGATCGTTAAGTATGGCTCCATCAACATTATGTTTGATAATTTCTAATTGTTCCAACACGTTCAGTCGTAAACTTTTATTACAAGTATGTAAAACCTCGTAGGAATGCCCATCAGATAATTGGTGACCGGTATCTAATAAATGTTCCGCGAAATGAGATCGTTCTGGTCGGGCATTCCTATAGGCAGAAATATGTTCTTTATAACGTGTTTCAAAACAGCGCCCAGTTTGTCCCACGTATACGGAATTACACTCGTCACATGTTAACCTATATACACCTGACTTCCTGCCAACCTCTGTTTTTTCCTTACCATTGCAAATGGCCCGTCGAACGGTGTTAGTGGTTCGAAATGCCACGTGAACGTCGTTGTTTCTTAAGATTTTTGATATTTTCTCTGAAATTTTCCCTACATAAATCATACTTGACCGATAAGTATGAACAACACGTTCACGCGGCACCGCATATAAAAGTTTAGCCATCTGTTTGTTAATTTTAGTCTTAACCATTTTATCTATCATCCGTCGATCATAACCATTTGCAACGGCAATATTATAAACGGTATTTAATTCTTTCATATAAGATTCATTTGACAAAGGCACCGTCAATAGACGATTGATATAAGAATGAAAAGCAGCTAGTTTATGTTGCCAAGGGTGACAGGAAGCCGCGGGTATTACTACATCAGTATGTGTAGGCTTTCTATATATTTGGAAATTATGACGACAATGTTCCCGTGTAATGGTTAAATCTAAGAAATTTATAGAATTATCGACTTCAACTTCTAGTTTAAATTTAATCTTTGGATGTAAATTATTTACAAATGAATAGAAAGACTCTAATTCTTGTCTAGTACCGGTCCAGCATATGAGTATATCATCAACATAACGATAATAATAAAGAATGTTATTATTACCTGTGAAATACCTATTCTCAAAATTGTCCATGAAGATCTCCGCCATCAGAGGTGATAACGGAGAACCCATGGCCAACCCCTCCTTCTGTTTGTAATACCCACCATTGAATTTGAAATAGTTTTGTTGCATGCAAATATTGGTTAAATGCACAATTTCGTTTGCCTCCCCTGGATGAATACGCCTTCTCTCTAGAATATTTGAGAGTATTTTGAGAGTTTCTTGATAGGGAACGTTAGTAAACAAACTGTCAACATCCAGAGAAAGAAAAATAGAATTAGGAGGTAAAATAACATCCCTTATTTTGGCAATTAAATCTGCTGTATTTTGAATACTATATTTAGGATGAAATGATGACTTTTCTTTAATAATATCATTTAACTTTTTTGCTAGCTCATATGCTGGACATCCTATATATGAAACCACAGGGCGCACGGGAACATTGTCTTTGTGTATTTTAGGTAAACCGTACAACACAGGGGCCTGTGGATTCATCGGGGTGATTAGCCGAGATGAATAATCGTTTGGAAAAAGAAATATACAATGATTAATATTATTTTTGACCTCCGTGTTGTACCGTGTCGTCGGGTCCGAGCGCAAAGGAATGAAGTCGTCGCTATGAATTATGTCCTGAACTTTATTTATGTATTCATCTTTATTTAATATAACAATACTATTGCCCTTATCAGCCTTTGTCACTATTAAATCATTATTATCTATTTTTTGTTGCAACGACCTCACTGTTCGCAACTCGGGCCCCCCACAGTTAGTAGGTTGAATTTTATTTAATTCGTTGGTAACCACACCCTTCACCATATTATCCTTTTTATTAATAACAATAGCCACCTCTGAATCTACAGCTAATCCCTCCACCAAAGATGAAGTCAATTTTGGGGTTATGTTATATTTGAGACCTTTTTCCAAAAGCGACACCTCGCTTTGGGAAAATTGCACATTTGTTAAGTTTTCTACGCGGGGATAGAAGGAATGTCCATCACCAATCCTACCATTGTTATTTCTACTATGTCTACCCACATTACTTCCACCGTGTTGTGTTACCCTTAACCTTTGTAATTTGTGAGATTGATTAATAAACTTATAATGAATAGTCTGTGATGCGAGATCTCTAGCCTTTTGGTCTAAAAGGTCGAACTCAACGCTATGTAAATTGTGTGATAATTCTGTATGTAAAATTTTAATATGTAATTTAAGATTGTCTCTAATCGCGAACCAACGGCGAGATTCCGCATCTAACCAGACTTTTTGAGCTTTACGTATGGCCAAACCGGCCGCAGGACTGGTCGTGTTGGAATGGATATTAATATAATTTGGAATGACATTGAATCGCTTGCATTGTTGATTGAACCATACATTTTGAGACGCCACCCGATGGAGTTTAGTTAATTTGATGTAAAAACGTGCCTGTACAGCTACGCTTGCTGATTGTAAGTATTTGATAGAATCAGGCGTTACTTGGCGGAAATCCATATCTTAGTAGAAAACGAAAAATATGTCGCGTAATTCCGCAAGAAAAAATGCAGATGCAGCCCAGTGACACACCTTGCACCTTCACCGACTACTCTACACGTGTTTCGCCCACACACGGAGCATCCTCAGGAGTTGTTAGACCGTGCCAATCTCAGCACCGAGTGAGTAAAATGGCCCCAAACAGCCGTATTTAATGCTTCCCACTCCCCCCCTCCCCGCCCCCAGTGTGACGCATCGCGACTATAAGAGTGAGACAGAGTTATAATTAATGGAAATTGTTATAATAAATGTAAATTAAATGTAAAAGATATAAATATGTGATATCGATGGAAGTTTTTTTTTTTTTTTTTTTTTTTTTTTTTTTTTTTTTTTTATTAGTTATGAATCCCTATCACTGTTTGTTTGTCTACAAATACGCAGAAGTGGGGAGGAAGAAACATTTATCTGATCGTTAAGTATGGCTCCATCAACATTATGTTTGATAATTTCTAATTGTTCCAACACGTTCAGTCGTAAACTTTTATTACAAGTATGTAAAACCTCGTAGGAATGCCCATCAGATAATTGGTGACCGGTATCTAATAAATGTTCCGCGAAATGAGATCGTTCTGGTCGGGCATTCCTATAGGCAGAAATATGTTCTTTATAACGTGTTTCAAAACAGCGCCCAGTTTGTCCCACGTATACGGAATTACACTCGTCACATGTTAACCTATATACACCTGACTTCCTGCCAACCTCTGTTTTTTCCTTACCATTGCAAATGGCCCGTCGAACGGTGTTAGTGGTTCGAAATGCCACGTGAACGTCGTTGTTTCTTAAGATTTTTGATATTTTCTCTGAAATTTTCCCTACATAAATCATACTTGACCGATAAGTATGAACAACACGTTCACGCGGCACCGCATATAAAAGTTTAGCCATCTGTTTGTTAATTTTAGTCTTAACCATTTTATCTATCATCCGTCGATCATAACCATTTGCAACGGCAATATTATAAACGGTATTTAATTCTTTCATATAAGATTCATTTGACAAAGGCACCGTCAATAGACGATTGATATAAGAATGAAAAGCAGCTAGTTTATGTTGCCAAGGGTGACAGGAAGCCGCGGGTATTACTACATCAGTATGTGTAGGCTTTCTATATATTTGGAAATTATGACGACAATGTTCCCGTGTAATGGTTAAATCTAAGAAATTTATAGAATTATCGACTTCAACTTCTAGTTTAAATTTAATCTTTGGATGTAAATTATTTACAAATGAATAGAAAGACTCTAATTCTTGTCTAGTACCGGTCCAGCATATGAGTATATCATCAACATAACGATAATAATAAAGAATGTTATTATTACCTGTGAAATACCTATTCTCAAAATTGTCCATGAAGATCTCCGCCATCAGAGGTGATAACGGAGAACCCATGGCCAACCCCTCCTTCTGTTTGTAATACCCACCATTGAATTTGAAATAGTTTTGTTGCATGCAAATATTGGTTAAATGCACAATTTCGTTACATCCAAAGATTAAATTTAAACTAGAAGTTGAAGTCGATAATTCTATAAATTTCTTAGATTTAACCATTACACGGGAACATTGTCGTCATAATTTCCAAATATATAGAAAGCCTACACATACTGATGTAGTAATACCCGCGGCTTCCTGTCACCCTTGGCAACACAAACTAGCTGCTTTTCATTCTTATATCAATCGTCTATTGACGGTGCCTTTGTCAAATGAATCTTATATGAAAGAATTAAATACCGTTTATAATATTGCCGTTGCAAATGGTTATGATCGACGGATGATAGATAAAATGGTTAAGACTAAAATTAACAAACAGATGGCTAAACTTTTATATGCGGTGCCGCGTGAACGTGTTGTTCATACTTATCGGTCAAGTATGATTTATGTAGGGAAAATTTCAGAGAAAATATCAAAAATCTTAAGAAACAACGACGTTCACGTGGCATTTCGAACCACTAACACCGTTCGACGGGCCATTTGCAATGGTAAGGAAAAAACAGAGGTTGGCAGGAAGTCAGGTGTATATAGGTTAACATGTGACGAGTGTAATTCCGTATACGTGGGACAAACTGGGCGCTGTTTTGAAACACGTTATAAAGAACATATTTCTGCCTATAGGAATGCCCGACCAGAACGATCTCATTTCGCGGAACATTTATTAGATACCGGTCACCAATTATCTGATGGGCATTCCTACGAGGTTTTACATACTTGTAATAAAAGTTTACGACTGAACGTGTTGGAACAATTAGAAATTATCAAACATAATGTTGATGGAGCCATACTTAACGATCAGATAAATGTTTCTTCCTCCCCACTTCTGCGTATTTGTAGACAAACAAACAGTGATAGGGATTCATAAATAATAAAAAAAAAAAAAAAAAAAAAAAACTTCCATCGATATCACATATTTATATCTTTTACATTTAATTTACATTTATTATAACAATTTCCATTAATTATAACTCTGTCTCACTCTTATAGTCGCGATGCGTCACACTGGGGGCGGGGAGGGGGGGAGTGGGAAGCATTAAATACGGCTGTTTGGGGCCATTTTACTCACTCGGTGCTGAGATTGGCACGGTCTAACAACTCCTGAGGATGCTCCGTGTGTGGGCGAAACACGTGTAGAGTAGTCGGTGAAGGTGCAAGGTGTGTCACTGGGCTGCATCTGCATTTTTTCTTGCGGAATTACGCGACATATTTTTCGTTTTCTACTAAGATATGGATTTCCGCCAAGTAACGCCTGATTCTATCAAATATTAAGGTAACCTTTTATGAAGATATTTTAACTGCATAAAAGAGAATTGAAGAAATAAATAAATGATCAATAAATTGCAAGTGTTTGATCCATTACAATTTTAGTTTTAGAATTAACACCTTTATTATTAATTTCAGTTATGGTTTGGTAAATCCAATATTTTGATAAATAGTTGTTATGGATGCTTAAGTGCTAAGGCACTAGAGTTAAAAACTATTTGAATTTCGTGTTGGTTTCCGCAGCGCTCTCGGCAACAGTAAGTTTGAAAAGGCATCCATATCAGTTAGTTAATTTCTATATGAATTGGGCACTCTACCAGCTCTATATTTACCCAATTAGGGAGGTGTTCTCCGTCCGGAAAGTTCCGCGCGAACTTGCGTCCGGGGCCTGCTTTGAGTTCGCGTTTCACGGTTATGGTCCAAGTTATAAAAGTGCGCGTCATCGTCATCTTCTACACATGGCACTTACTGCTGGGTCATCGATCCACCTAATCGGGGGATTACCCACCCAGAGCGTCGTTCGTTGTAAAAAAAATTGAAGTAATTCATTAAAAAGTACGGCTCCTAGTTCTGTTGCAATCAAGACTTGTTAATAATTATAATTCAATGTTCATGTCTTTATTTTAAAACGCAATGGCTATCATTGATGAATTCAAACGAAACTCTCGATTACACGCTTGACACAAAACCCGTGCCGCTTTGACAGACACGCTCGTGCATACGTTTATAAGTGCGCATTCACATTAGGTCGCAAGTAATGCAGCAGCAGCGCGGCAGCAGCGGATGCCTTCTCATTACAATTACAGCCGCGCGACTTGCTTATATTAGGATGGCCAGTTTATTTCAGTAATGGACTCCAACGAGGAAACATCACTGCTGCTCCTGCTTTTGTTGGTTCTCCTTCGGCGCCATCGACGTCGCATTCATAATAAAATAAGGATATACCGGATTGATCCTTTGATCCTTTGGCATGTGAATAGTCTCGAAGCCGACTGACCGCACGCGGCTGCCGCGCGGAACATGGAAAATCACACGTCGCACTGCACTTTTTAGTATATAAGTAGCATTGTCGCGCTGCTGCCGCACTACTGGCGACCTAATGTGAAGGCACCCTAAATCGTTCCATGTTAGTAGTAGTTTTCTGTTATTGTGCTTGTGAACCTATCTGCCAGTGCTTGTCCGTCTCTCTTCTGTACTCATTCTTATTGTGTGTGTAAATAAACTGTAAAGTGTAACAAAAGCGGACTTCTTAACTTCATCTGCCCATACGTAGCACGCTATAAGTATTGCTAAATTCCACATTGCATAAGACTTAACGAACTTAACAACTTTTGTCGACGACAACTTTCTCCTGCAACTTGCACCACACGTCAATAGACGCTTTCCTCAGCAGGAGACAACTTTTATTGCAAGTTGAGGCAAGTCAAATGCGCCTATATCGTAGCGTAGTTAACGTTCCTCTATGTCATGGTTGCAGTTTACTAAACACATTTATGAGTTATTAGCTGTTGGAAATATGACGTGCACAGATAAGAACGAAGTATACAGGTACCTAAGGGTGACATTAAATCTAACGTAGACATGTGGCGCCATTGTGCTTATTTTGAACAAAGATTTTGTAAGGATGCAAATGTAATGAAACATAACATTTAATCTCTCAGACCCCGAGTTATGAGACTCTATAGATATTCCATTGTTCTCTGGACACCGGTGTCCTGCTAGTAAATAGCGAATTATAGCCCAAACTGCCTCAGACAGTTCTCTTGAGTTCGACGCTTTTTATGAACAACGGGGAGACTCTTACACCCATATTCTAAGTCGTTCCTCCAAAACTTACTCGTCCTCGACTTAACGAAACCTCATTGAAAACCTCTTCAAAATACTCCACGAAATCGGTATTCTAAGTCATAACTCCGTAAGGACCTGGAGGAGGCAAAGAGTACGTAGCCACTCCGTGTTAGGCCTAGCGCACACAACCCTTTTTACCCACGACGAGGTTGAGTGGAGTGTAAAAAGTTTTGGAGAAACGACTTAGAATATGGGGGTTAGCCTTCATCATACCTGATGTTCAGTATTGATAAGGCTAAAGTTGAAAAAGAGCATCTCCCGGAATCCTCAACGACTGAGGAACTGGCTACCTTATCTGTAACTGCCAGAACAAAACAATGCTGAAAACATTGCTGTTACGGCGTCAAACTTATATAAGATGGTGGTAGCTAGCCAGACGGACTTAAAACAAGTCCTATCACAAAACAAGCCGAAAAAAATAATGTACCCCCGCTGGGAATCGAACTCGGGACCTCGGCGTCTGATACCGGTAGTTGTGACCACTAGACCACAGAGGCGGTTAAAATCGTATCGTATCGGATTAACCTCTTATCACTCGCGCTATACGACATTTTCTCTTTCAGCAGTGAGATAAATGTTATTACGACTTGCATCTTGTTTAATGCACACACGCAATTAGTGAAGGAATGCACCGTAAATTTTAAAATTTAATGAAAATGCTTCATGAATGCTGTCATAACGTTTATTCAAATAGTTTTGCAGCAATTTTGATTATTTATTAATTAGTGAACAGTTGAGGAGCCCGTGGCGCAGTGGTTCGCGCGCTCGGCCGGCGATTGTTGAGGTTAAGCACCTTTCGCAATGGTAGGTCACGGGATGGGTGACCAAAAAAAATACTATCTCGAGCTCCTCCGTGCTTCAGAAGGCACGTTAAGCCGATGGTCCCGGCTGCGTTTTCAGTCTTTTAAAGTCTTATAGATATGTGCTTTCGAATCGTCCAATTTTTTTTTTCCTACCAGCCATTCAGGACATCTTTTAACTGATAAGAAGAACGGCCGCAAGAAACTTATCAGCTTTAACAGAAGCAACAACATTTACAAAGGAACATGTCGTTTCCAAATACAAATCTACAATCTTCTATCTTTAAAACCCACCAATTTGCATTGGGCCCGCGTGGTGGGTCATACCCCGTTCTCCTTATCCATCCATAAGGAAGGCCAGTGCTCCAGCAGTGGGGACATTAAAAATACCTGATGACGATGACGAACAGCTATCAGCTGTGTAGTGTCGGCTTAAAATAGCACTACCCCCTCTCATCCCGTGGGTGTCCTAAAAGGCGACTAAGGGACTCAGCCTTCAGGAGACCGGCAGCAGCATCTCCTACAAAACTTGGCCATACTGCCGCCAACTCGCCTGCCATGCGAGGCGATTAAGGCAAACCCCCCCTTTTAGGAGAGGCCTATACCCAGCAGTGGGTGTAATGTGGCTGAGACGACGACGACGAACAGTTTGCCCAAAACGCTAGTATCTTAAAATTATTAAATGTATTTTCATAATAACTCTACAAAATAAAATTTTGTGATATCAATACAAGAGTCAACTAAAATTACGTCAATGAAATTAACCGTATGATAAATATTGTATTTCCATTAAATTGAAAATTCCAAGTATTAAACCTACAATTTTTCTTATAGGAATTAAGCAAAACTCTTAAAGAAAAATCAAATCAAGTACTTGCCTTTACAATTTTGGGTCTTCACAACAGCTAATGTTTGTCTAATATAATAATAATTTATTTTATCATTATACAATTTAAACACTCCCAACTGTTACTTCTTCCTTCTTACTAATTTCTATCTTACTTTCTTTCTATTTTTATAAATCAATATAGTTTCTTCTATAGACAGTAGAAAGAAGGGAAAAAGAAAGGTAGAAAGAAAGGTATTCTACCTTCCTAGTAAGAAGCAAGAGGTTAATTTAAGATAGACGAAAATAAAGAAAAAAAAAATTTGGTAGAAATCTCACGTTTACCAAGAATTCCTTTTTTTAGGACTAAAATTTATAAAATATTTTCTTTCACAAATTCTTATAGCCCAAAAATTGGACAAATCTATTCAACGCTCGTTTCTCATATTTTAAACTAGACGCCATTGAAGTAGGAACTACTTCCCTGGAGGCAAATTTTATTGCAAGTGTAGGAAGTCTGCGGCATACATCGCAACGCACACGCCGCGCCCCGCTGCCGTCTCGCCGTCGGCCCGTCGCCGTCCCGCCCTCGTCGCGTCCTCGTCGCGGCTGCGCTCAAACGAAGGCTTTCAGTTACATTTTATTTGCTCTCACAGTTGTCGCTTGAATTCTCCGACTCGTAAATAAGACGTATTTTCTTATTTATATCACGTACTCTCTTTTATAAGAAAACGTAAAATGGAAATGTGGAGTCATCAATTTGAAGTGGTAAATAAGAGTTTTTGAAATAGTTATTAAAAAATAGTTGGGTTAGTATAAAAGTGAGCACTTTACAGTCGACAGCAGAAATACACATCGTGACGACATCAATTTTGATCCTCAACTTTGCCTACGACTTTATGTCAAGAACTTCAACTCGCGATGGAATCAAAATAATATTTTAGTAGGCTAAAAGATTATTTTGATCAACAAATCATTTCAATAATATTTGAAATATTTTGCAAATTAAATTTCAGCACTAAAATTAATCCTACGAAAAACAATAAATGGTCATCATAACTTACTTATATTCATTTGATTAGTTAGCACAGAATAACTACTAAAAATTATCAAAGGCAAGTGACAAAAAAAACAGTAAAACTCTTATTCCAGAAATCCTACTACCCACAAATCCTACTTATATTATAAATGCGAAAGTATGTTTGTTTGTTTGTTACTCTTTCACGCTAAAACTACTGAACGGATTTGGGTGAATTTGACAAAGATGTAAATAGCCTGGATTAAAATATAGGATACTTTTATCCCGATATTCCCACCGGAATATGAACCACGCGGGTAAAACCGCCGGCGGCTGCTAGTACTTCATAATTCGGGAACCAAGTCAGTCTTTCCTCTTGGGTTATTTCTGTGACACTTTCCAGGAAATTCGTTTCGTAGGATTTATATAAAAAATATATTTGTTGGTCCCTCAGGTGACCCATATCCTTTGATATTAGCCATTATTTAAAGAATATAATCCGATGGCAGATAATCTCAACAAAGGAAGGCTACCTGCACGTAGGTTAGCCAATTTAATACCCATGAAAAGGCAATAGAGTGGTGGAAAATGTTTCCCTGTGTCGCCTTAACATTTGTTCTGAAAGAAAACGATGTATATGCTTAGGGCACAGAATAAAAAGATACCAGAAGCATCACTTCTGATGGTCTTTAGGACGCTAAAGCAATATTTTAAGTGAATTCATCTTGTTTTTTTCTTTTCATTAAATGTGATGTGTAACTTTTTTCCCCCGGCTCTGACCTCAAGCTCACCGACACATTATGGTGCTTTCACACACCTTGTCGGTTTGGTTTTTTCTATTTTTTCTTTCTCATTTTTAATCGTTGTTTTTATTGTTCTTTTTTGTGTTCTTTGTTTGTTTATCTGTGTGTCTACGTGTAGCGGAGTCAACAAACTGGTTCCAGTGGAAGTTCAGCGACCATGCATATTGCTGAGCTGGGACCGTTTGAGACAATGTTTTGTGTTAGTTGTTTATAATATGTTTAATTGTCCTTGTATCTATGTTGTCTCAATAAAATTAGTTTTCTTTCTTATTTGTTTATTTCCTATGGAATTTGCTTGTAGTAAGTTTCCTTGCCTTCAAAAAATCAAATGCAAATTCTCCCACACTGGCATTGACACAGTTCTAAACTCCAAAGAATTGTATTCAGTTTGTTTTGTGGTAGGGCTTGTTGTAAATCTGCCTGGCTAGCTACCACCATCTAAGATCATTATTGCAATATCCTTGCAGGACTCATTTTAAGTTACTTAAAACCAATCACCTTCTATCTCTTACGTCATAACAATAGTCTTTTCAGCATTGTTGCGTTCCAGTAGTTAGAGATAAGACAGCCAGTTCCTTAGTGAGTGAGGATCTGGGAGAGGCGCGCTTCCACCTTCAGCCAGATTATTACTTAATATCAGGTATGATGAAGGCTAAGACTTTTGCTAAGAGTCTCCCCGTTAATAAGAAGCTATTCGGAAAAAGTATGTTACTTTTTGATATAAAATTATAGGATGGTTAGAGATGTTACGAATCTGGTAATAAGATATACATTTATTCATACCTTTATCTAGATCTGTAATGTCTCAGAAATACGGTTTAATGGTTTTCCTCGACACTTTTTCTATTCTAAATGACACCTTAAAATATTCACGACCAGCGGCTGCCCGCGACTTCGTCGGCGTTGTCATTATGATATAGGTACAGACAGTAACTACTCTGTTCCAGCTACTCGAACATTAATTTTCACGATATAGTACATTACTGCAGCGGTCAGCAAAAGAGGTATTGATGGACGAACGTGTAAATCAAGTCCATCAATGCCTAGTTGTGGCCAAGGCTTGTATAGTACTTTTCTCGAATAATGCGCGGAAATTAAAACTTATTTTCGAAATCAGACGAACAATGAACAACAATATTTTTTCTCGCGTTAAAGTGTTCATTTGATGTTTTTTAGGGTTCCGAACCTCAAAAGGAAAAAACGGAACCCTTATAGGACCACTTCGTCGTCCGTCCGTCCGTCCGTCTGACAAGACCGTTTTTCTCAGGAATCAAACTGAAATTAATATCTAATACTCAGGTCTACTGTCCCTTGGAGCTGTGAAAAAAACAAACTTCTAAGCCAAAGCAATCAAAAGATACAGCCGTTTATGCCGCAAATTTCTGCATATTTTCGAAACTCTCACGGGAATCAACCTCTTATAGTACAGATAAAGGAAAAATTGCGAAAACCGTAAATTTTTTGTTACATCATACAATAAATATATTTTTTAAAATTTTACTTATATACCTACAGGTTTGTACGGATCCCTCGGTGGGCGAGTCCGACTCGCACTTGGGCGGTTTTCATTTTATAAGATATTATGTAAAAGCAACAATTTTTTTTATAACAATAATGTAGATGCGCCTTTTCAGCGTAGTATTACGATAAATTCAGTCAGACGCTAGTGGTAGAACCATCTTTTCTATCTAGTATTTATATTCTAGAGTGAAATTGGATTCATTTTGGCGTCGTTTTAGTTGTAACTGTTATCATATTTTCATTATTATTTTGATAAATTTAATTTTAAAAAGGCAAACTTGATTTGCTTGTTAAGAATTCTTAGCTATTTTGGTTGCTATAAAGCTGTGCTTTGTTTTGTGTTTGCTTTGCATCCCCCGCCTCGTCCCTTGAGCGCCCACGCGCCAAGGTCAATATGCTATTCAAGCTACTTTTATTAGTGTTTGGAGATTTTGGGACATTTTATGATTTTGTAATTTTTGCATTTTTCAATGCTATTTTTATACTTATGGTACAATTTAAATAGAAAAATATTGGAAAAATTACTTGGGCCACAAGTGAATTCTCAGACGGGAATCGAACCCGCGACCTTTAGAAATCCGGTCCAATGCTCTAACCGCTGAGCTACCGAGACTTGCGAACCACTGTCGGAATTTGGGACATTGTTAAAATAAATAAATATTATTACAAGTAAATTTTTATTCACAAAGGTGCGAATACAATAGTTATACAAAATAGCCAAGAGTTTTTTTTACCGGTATGCATTTTTCCAATTATGTGTGGTGCGGTTATCTACAATGCGTTTTCTTTATATTAATTGTTTCACTTTATCGAACTTATGAACGTAAAGGCTGTAACGTATTTTTAATATTATTTAATAATAAAAAAGTCTCGGTAGCTCAGCGGTTAGAGCATTGGACCGGATTTCCAAAGGTCGCGGGTTCGATTTCCGTCTGAGAATTCACTTGTGGCCGAGTTAATTTTTTCCAATATTTTTCTATTTAAAATTTACCATAAGTATAAAAATAGCATTGAAAAATGCAAAAATTACAAAATCATAAATTATTTAATAATAATTAAGTGATTGTACAATTATAATAAACACTTACTTTTATCACGTGTAGCTATAATTTTTGGGTTTTGTTTTAGCCTTAAAAAATGAAGCGTAATGATCGATGCTCAAAAATAGTTCAACGCAAGAGTCACAGGTACCAAGCAGTTCTTCTCAGGAGCTACACGCAACAACCAGTACTTCCGAGGAGCTACAGGCATCTGCCAGTTTTTGTGATTGAATTTGCGAAATAACGTCTAATGAAAAAATATTTAAATTACTAAAGCTGATTATAGCTATTAAATTTTGCATTTTACAATGCTATTTTTATGTGCTATGCTAGAAAAAAGCAACTAGTCTCATGACGATGATTGCTTTTTTTCTATACATATGTTCTTGTTTAATATTTATAACTAAAGCTGCTAATAATTATAATATTAAATACAAATTAATGTATCCAAAGAAGTTTTTCGAATTTAAGTGTATTGGTTTTTGTCACAGAAAAGTTTAGTTAATTATTTTTGTCAAGATGGAACAATATAAACAAAAGATACTTTAAGATACTTAATATACTAATTCTCATATTTTATTTTATAGTTAAAGGCATGCCTATTTTAACTAACACGTAAAAAGAGTACCCAAGTTACGATAAAACTGACTGACTGATTCTAGAAAGAAAGAACGTTTCTGCGTAGATACGTCTTTTTATCGTAGTATTAAACTATATTATACTATACTATATATTTACTACTATATTATACTCAATATTTTTAATAAGAACAAAAGGCAAAATCTCATTTATATAATAAATAATGCAAATATTATTTGAATTTTAATATGTCAAAAAATAGATAAATCTAGACCTACAACCTTGCATACTAACATTTAAAACATATGCCTAGTGTTTCTATTTTCAAAAATATACTAATGTTTTTTTTTCTTGGTTGGAATGTAGATTTGACTTTTTTCCTTATGGCTGCAGTGCTATAGTTCCACATCAGATATTTCGATCTTCAAAATAAATTATAGTCTATAATGTTGTCCGGGTTGTCCCTCGTCAATATCTATAGAACAAAAAAGCTTCATCAAAATCCGATCAGTAGTTTTTGCGTGAATCGCGGGCAACAGACAGATAGACAGACAGACAAAAATTTCAAAAATCATATTTATGGCATCTGTTACCTTATAGCCTAAAGGAGACCCTTGGAGGTATTTTTTATTTTTTATTCAATGTACAGTATTGACCCCGATACAGTTTTATTAGATGTATATTTTTATTATTTTAACCGAAACTGGGTCTAGTGTTACAACTACCGGTATCAGACACAGGGTTCGGGTGGTAAATGTTTTCAGCATTGTTGTCTTCCGGCAGTTAGAGATAAGATAGCCAGTTCCTCAGTGATTGAGGTTTCCGGGAGAGGCTCGCTTCCATCTTCAGCCTTATCAATACTTAACGTCAGGTATGATAAAGGCTAAGAGTCTCAGCGTCGTTAAAAAAAAGGATTATTCTCAAATGGGTTTAATTAGTGGACACCGAGCATCGTTTTCATTTTCTTTAATCACTATTTACCCCGAAGTGTTTGCGTGGTTTTTTCCGCCTAATCTGCAATATAGCGCCTGAAAGTCTGCTTTATTTTCATTATTTTTTTGTACTGCAACTCCAACACAGTAGTTTGACGGTGGACAGCTGTGGGTTTAAGTTAATCTGTCCGTCTGTCCGTCGGCGCGATGACACGGGTCCGCGCGATCTCTATGAAATTGTCTGTTTTTTGCGACAGCGCTTCTGTAACTGTGTTCAACTGAAAGCGCTTAATTTGGAAGTGTTGGACGCTTTTTTGTTTCGGTAACGTGATCCTTTTTTGTTTTGTGACGTCTTCTTTTGTTCTTTTCATTATTAAAGCCGAGTGCGTTTGAAAACAGCAAATTATAGAAACTATAACGGAAAATTAAAATTTGCTATGAAACGTTTTTTTTTAATCTGTAATACCATGCATTGCCATTGCAGTAACGATATTCGTAATTATGTTCTTAACCCTTAAACCCTACCCGAGGTTCCAGCAAACCCAAAAAGTTATAGACCAAAACATATTGGGGTCCTCTAAACCCCAGGGTAGGGTAAGTGTTTCTCCCAGGATGGGTAGGTGGGGATGCTCCAGAAGGAGACAGCGGAGAGGGCTCGCGAGCAGGACGCTCATGCGGCCCGAATCCGTCGCTGGCGGCTAAGGGGAAGGAGGCGACGGTATGATCGTCTCATTCCCTTATAAAGAAACCAAGCTGGCGTTGGTGGGTGTGCCATCGCCGGCCTTGCACGGTTTCCACCGTCTGGGAAGATAAACTTGCTCGGCCATCTTCCAGCCGTAAGGGGGCCCGGGTAACCGGGCCACGGCTGCCTGGTCTTTAGGGGTGATTGCGAACCCTACCCCCCGTGACCAATGGCGGCCTGGAGGGCAAGTACTAGGAGTTTTAGTTGGTATTACCCGCCCAGGTGAGTCCAACATTTCGAATCGCCCCTGCTCCTGGGGGCGAGGGATGCGTAAAAACATTTCTCCTAGTATAAAAAAAAGGATGGGTAGGGATTAAGGGTTAATCACCTGCAACAAGAGAAATATAAGGACTACACTAAGTTGTGTTCCGGCAGTTAGAGATAAGTCAAAGTCAAAGTCAAAGTCAAAGATTTTTATTCAAATAGACTTATAGATAAGTACTTTCGAATAGTCCAAAATTTTTTTTCCCTACCAGCCATTCAGGACATCTTTTAACTGATAAGAAGAACGGCCGCAAGAAACTTATCAGCTTTAACAGAAACAACAACATTTACAATGGAACATGTTGTTGCCAAGCACAAATTTACAATTTTGAAATATATTTAATATAAGAGGAAAATTTTCCAATATTCAATTATTAGAATATTTTCCTTTTATCTAATTTATAATAGTTATGTTTTATGTTAGTATCACATCCATGCATTTTGGTCTTTTAAATAATCATCTACCTTGTAATAACCTTTGCTTAAGAGTGACTTTTTAACATATATTTTAAATTTATGCAAAGGCAGCTCTATCAATTGTTGTGGAACTTTATTAAAAAAAGCTATACCTTTCCCCAAAAACGAGCGTCTACATCTTTCAAGTCGAAATTTTGGAACGGCAAGCTTATTCTTATTTCTAGTATTAAAATTATGGACATCGCTATGCTTAATAAATAAATCAAGATGTTTCCTTACATATACTATATTATCATAGATGTATTGTCCCGCCAAAGTTAGTATATTAATCTCTTTAAACAAATCCTTAAGAGAATCTCTCCGTCGAAGGTTGTAAGATAGCCAGTTCCTCAGTGATTGAGGATTCCGGGAGAGGCTCGCTTTCATCTTCAGCCATATCAATACTTACCATCAGGTATGATGAAGGCTAAGAGTCTCGTTCAAGTTCGGCGCCACCCATCGCTACGGTGACGCGCGACAGGAAACTTAATAATAATACTCACATCTCTTTTTTGTATTTTGGGAGATGCACTGACATTATATATGTTACGGTAAATGTTAATAATTTTCAGTTATTAATAGTAATAAACTTGTGGATGCCAGCGACTTCGTTCGCGTGTACTTGATGTATCAGCTTTTGCATCGGTCGACATCGAACGTGGTAAACTGTTACCGTCTTCACCGCGTGGAGGTACCTACTCCCAGTGTTATTTTATTATCATGTAATGAAAATATGTACCTGATTTTACTATGTCAACAGAAAATGCCCACCACGCTAAACAACTTTTGCTAAGGCGCAAATTCCATATCTCTCATAGTTTAGCTGGTCTATAAGCTTCCTGCATCAAGTTTTCCATATTTCAAAATAAATTGTACCATAAATGTTGGCTCGACCTAGTAGTTATTTATCACAAAAAAAAATCAAATCGGTACTTTCGGAGATTAGCGCGAGCATGCAAACAGACAAACAGGTGAGCTTTTGGTCAATGTAATTAATTTTCAATAAATTGGAAAAAATTGACGTTTTGCTATTCTAAAAGACTGAATATTGATTTTCAGTGTTTTAAAATAGCAAAAAGTCAATAGGAGCGGGGGTACAGGGGCAGAGCCAACGAGGAAAGACGACTTTCTTTAAAAATAACTAAAACAAGACACCTATATTAAAATACAATCAAGAAAGTCCTGGCGCTTCGCCTTTTCATTACTTAATTAAAATTTAAAAGTTTTAATTACTTTTACCAAAGACAGTCAATAATTATTCATAAAAACCGAAAAATGTCATAAATTTCATAGTTTTAATTACATTGACCATATCATGAGGTCAGTATTAACACTAGAGTGCACGCGCGTGCTACCATAGTAGAGCGCGGTCATATAACGTAACATATTCGTAACTTTATAGATTATCACGCAATCACGATATGGGGCCAGGTAAGCCAGTCTATGAAATAGTGCGCCAAATAAGTATCAACACACCCTCACCTAGCTGTCAAGCTGTTAAGCTAAGCTGCAAAATAGCTCCAATGTTATGATTCCAAAGAAATATACCTACTTGAATGAATAAATTTTTCACTTTATTAATTATGATGTCACAATTATAGGTATTATAAAGAAAATGCCAGTTTTAGGTTAATAAACTTTTTTCAAGTTTGTTCTCATATCAATGAGATATTCTACTCACAACATTAAAACAATAAAATAATGCTACAAGAAATAACATTCATTAAATTTCAATAGATGTCCATGTCAAAATATTTTTTAACAATTATACATTGGGCTACTATTAGTAGAGCGCGCTAGCAATCATAGTCATCAGTAAAGCGGTTTACAGAATACATCTACCGACCAAGTTTCAACTGTGTAATCCTCATAGTTTTGGAATAAAGTGGCTGTGACATTTTACCACTTTGGAAGTGTATATCTTTCAAACGGTTGATTTTGAGAAAAAACTGGAATAGGAACTTCAATTTAATTTTTAAAGACCTATATATAGATATGCCTCAAGTATAGGTTTGATAAAAATAAAAATAAAATGTTTCAAATCCCTTCGGGAAAAATGCTATATTTCTAAAACTGACAACCATATTTCGTTCAAACCAATTTTCTTTGAAACTTTTTATTAAGATCTACAGCATACATTTTTTTTTATTTTTCACTCTCTTATTTCAAAAGGTACAGAGGGACACACATTTTGCCACTTTGGAAGTGTACATCTTTCAAACGGTTGACTTTGAGAAAAAAATCGTTTTAGAAACCTCAATGCAATTTTTAAAGACCTATCTATAGATATCCCACACGTATAGGTTTGACGAAAAACATTTTTTTCAGTGTCAGTTCCATGTATGGGGAGCCCCCCCTTAATTCATATATTTTGTATTTTTGTGTAAAAACCGTAAAGCGGTTTACGGAATACATCTACCTACCAAGTTTCAACTGTGTAATCCTCATAGTTTTGGAATAAAGTGGATGTGATATACATTGATTTGGCCGAATCTATAAGGGTTTCGTTTTTTGCCTTTAGGCTACGAAACGCTAAAAAGGGCGTGTGTATTCTAGTGTTAATAATGATTGGTTATTATTAATAATTTGCACATTATTAACATTTACCGTGACATATACACACATCTCACAAGTAATTGCCTTGCCTACAGTACCTATAAAAAACAAATATTTAACGAATAATAGATGATTAAAACATAATTGATTACAATGCAGCATCATCAGTATATTCCACTACTTAACTATAGGTCTACCAATAGAGCCAAACAATTGTAAATCTTCATACCTTATCATAAGGTCTACTTTACATCACCACGGGTTATCTTCCGCGTGTTTAACAGCCGGTTATAAATATTAACTGTTATTGACCCTGTTTATTGTTACAGGCTACCGTAATTGTCCCGTACGCTAACACCAGGGGTAAACACGGTAATAATGTTCCGTTGTTAATAATAATGTTGAGGGAAAAATATTACTTATTTACAAAATACTTATAATATAAGGAAATAATGGCCATTTTTTTTATTTATTGAAAGCTTTTACTTGCAAAAACTTCTATACTTGTATTATTCTTGCCTTACCAGCTAGGGCAAGAAATATCTCTAAAAGGCTTATTTTGTTTTACTTTCTGAATTTAGTTTTTATTTTATTTATAAAAATATTTTAATTTCACAATATTTTCATTTTAAATAATTCTAGTACTTTCTTAGTCTTATTGCACTGTATTTAAATTATAAAATCTTACGTACATCTTATGTTTTGGCGCGCACTGTTCATTGAAAAAACAGCTTTTACAGCTTTTACGAATATTAAACGCGCTATATTTCACAAACTAAGTTGTAATTGTCCGTATTTTTAGGTTTTTTAGGGGTTTTCGATTTTCCCGACGTTTCGGCACCTTTTCAGCTGCCGTGGTCACGGGATAAATATACGGACAATTACTACTTAGTTCGTGAAATATAGAGAGTTTGATATCCGTAAAAGTTGTTTTATCATAAAATCTTGTATAAATATTTGTGTCAAATGTAATAAAAAAGGAAGTTAAACGGCATTCGATTTCAACTAATGAACTATAGTAAACCCAATAAATTCGATTCCGAATATTTTTCATTTCATATAAATTGTTCATCGACCTGCTAGTCGTTTTTTTCCGAAACATAAAAGTTTTCCAACGGTTAATGTCTGTAAAAATTGAACTAATAAAATTTGCATTCTGTCTAGGCTATAAAATAAAAATTTTATGTCTGTATTCGCAAAATAAACATCCTTTTTATAAACCCTCACAGCATAGTCATGGATAATAAAAATTTAATATACCCTTCGGAGCTGTCATAAATAACAAACTACATTTAGTGTTTTATAATGTCACGCGATATTAATTATTGATTCGGAGGACTCTGCTATTGAAGAAAGATTCGTAACCTTCCGATTTATATGAATGATTGGGCCTACTGTTCAAGATGACCTTCTGCCAATTCTTTTACATTTCCGGCAGCATAGATATGTGATTGTAGCAGATGTAAATAAAATGTACAGGTGTATCGAAGTTCATGTTGATGATCGTCCGCTTCAATCAACCTAATGCTCCTCTCAAATGTTACGCATTGAACCGGGTGAGCTATGGCACCGTTAGTGCTCCTTATCTCGCTACTCGCTGCTTAAAACAGATAGGTCTAGACTGTAAGGATCCTATAGGTGAAGTTATAATCTATGATTTTTATGTAGACGATTTTTTAAGTGGAGGGGATGAAATTAATGAAGTGTTATTAATCCGTGACCAAACAGCTTCAGAGCTAGCCTCTGCCTGTATACCCGTAAGAAAATGGAGGTAAAATTATCCGTTATTACTCCCTGAAACTGATTTTTCATCATCCGTCGTTAACATTGGCGATGCTGGCAGTAAAACGTTAGGCTTCGGATGGCACTCAGTATCGGACGAGTTTTATTTTCCTATCAGTCCTGCCATAGTCAAAGGAAATACAAAGCGTGATATAGTCATAGCCCAAATATTTGATCTTTGAGGACTTCTATCTTCTTATGAAAATTTTATTACAAAGACTGTGGCTTCAGTGTCTGTCATGGGACGATGAGCTGCCACCAGAAACAAGTAAAACCTTTCTCTTCTTAATGAGTGGTTTGCCAGGTTTAAACCAAGGTACTAATATATATTCTGTGTTTAAACGACCTACGCATACCGCGACGTGTAATCTGTGATTAAGCCTGCTGGTTGGAGTTAATCTTCGCAGATGCATCAGAGCGTGCGCATGGTTTGTGTGTAATATTTACGTAGTATCAATTGTGATGGGAGTGTCGCTGGTAATTTATGATATCCAAAAGACGATTCGCTCCTATTAAACGTACGACAACTCCGCGTCTTGAGTTATGCGGAGCCGTGGTAGGTGCTCAGTTGTAATAAAGGGCTGTCGGTTCCCTACGAGCGTAAATAAACCAAGTTGATTTTTGGACAGACTCCATGATTGTCTTGGGTTGGTTAAAGATGGTGCCTTCTAAACTGCAATCATTCGTTCGCAACCGTGTAGCAGATATTTTGGAAGAAACCGGTAATTGTGCTTGTAGACATGTTCCGACTGACTTGAACCCCGCGGATTTAATATCACGAGGAACTAGTATAGAATCCCTCCAATCGCTCAGTAAGTATATGGTGGCATGGACCAGGGGCGCGATTGCGTAAGGTAATCGTATTAATTTGACAGTTCATATCGTATTCAATCGGCTGCGATTTGTATGAAATGACATTTAATATGATATTATACATTATGAACTGTCAAATGAATACGATTGACTTTATGCAATTATGAATCGAGTTTTAATTTATAAATTAAAACTCGATTCATCGCACCGGCCTGACACTACAAACACCATTGATAAATTACATGTAACTTAAAATGAAGTTTCATTATTAATAGTATAAAGCACGAATTCATTGATTTCAGTAGATTTTCAAAACTTTCTAGACTTCAACGCACGGTAGGCTTATGTGCAACGATTCATAAACAAAAAGAAAGGGCGAAACGTAACGATAGTTATTTACAATCTGATGAACTTGATAACACTTTAGTATTAATTTTTAAACAGATTTATTGATTGAAAATTAAATTTGCTTAGTAAAAGTCCACTGATAAAATTTCATGTTTATTTTGATGATAATCATTTGATTGGTGTTGGAGGTCGTTTAGATAATTCAGATTTTGTAACCCCATTTGAGAATAATCTTGAATTTTCTTATTTTAGGGGGTCATTTCGAAAAGAAAAAGTGTCGAGCCAAAATCATAAAATCGTGTTTCTGGTACATTACAAATCTAGATAAAGATATGAATGTATATCTTATTACCAGATTTGTAACACCTCTTTCTATCCTATAGTTTTACAACTTGGACGAATTAACCACTGGACACGAAACTCGAGAAGAATGTATGAAATTACGATCAACCAATTCTTGCGGGGCTGAGGGGCGATTACTAATGTCAAATAATGACAGTAGTGCTTGAAGTAATCGATAATTTTTTTATCGATAAGTAAGGAGTGAATGAACCTATTGAGTTTAATAAACCATGTGTGTTTTAAAGAAATTAGTAAGTTAATTGTTTATTTCGTGGAAAAATAAAAAGCACCTAATAATATGAAAACTTCATTAAAAAATCCCTCAAATTCATTAAAACTATAAAATATGGTTTCCAAAGCGTGTGTTTGGGTTTTTTTCGTGAAAAATGGGTAGATACATGCAACCTGATACTAAATGGAAGCGCGCCTCTCCCGGAATCCTCAATCACTGAGGAACTGGCTATCTTACCTCTAACTGCCGGAACGGACTTAGTTAAGATGGTAGTCCTAGCCAGGCAGACTGACAAATTACTTACTAACACTCTTTATGTGAGTGAAAATCATTAATATTTGGTTTATATAATAATATAATTCATTATTTATATTAACTTCTTCTTCAATCACTCGGGCTTTTTTTATATAAAACAAAATATGGGTAATTAGTTCATTACAGAACCTTTGTATAGGAAATACACAATAGCAACCCCTCCATAAGTGTTTAATTTTATAATCGATTGCAATCCTTTTCAAAGGTCAAATAGTTGTGGCGCGATGCTCGTATAATATGTACCTTTTAAATGAAAAATTTAAAGGGATTGTGATAGATTTAAAATTAGACAATTAGCCCCCTGTGTGCTTCTCGAGCTGTGACATCTCGTATTCGACATTTTCTTTAGAGCAAAAAATCTAAGTATACTAAAACTTACTAAAAATATTCATCGACATTATAGGATTGTCAAAGATCGTTGAGACTAAAACATTTTATTTTCTCTTTCATTTCTTACATTTAAGAAATGTGCATATTTGTAAGAAAAAATATAAACTTGTTTTCACTTTATTAAAGATCTCAAAACTTACGCCACCGTATAAAATTAGCACAACCTAAACCCAAATTAGAAATAGTAGACTAGCATTTGGATAGCGTATGGTCCAGCATACGCTATGACAGTTTTAAACAACAAACTCCCAGAAGTTATCAACAAAACGTCGCATATAAATTACCTATATTTAAGAAAAAGCCAAGGCAGATTCTTTCTAGCAACTACTAGCTGAAATACTAATTGCTAGAATATTTCAACCAATAGTTTATTGTAGTTTTAAGATTATTTTAATTGAATATAATAAAACGATATTTAAATTAAGATAATTAAAGATGAAAAAATAGTATAATATAGCTTACGTACATACATTATATAATATAAATATAATTAATTTTATTCTTGCTGTGACCTAACAAGGTCTATGTTAGAAACAAATAATAAATGTAACCACCAGTTATGATAAATTTTAACAAGAAGAATATATGAACAAATGAACTCGGCCACAAGTGAATTTTCAGATGGGACTTGAACCCACGACCTTTGGGAATCCGGCCCACTGCTCTTACCAATGAGCTACCGAGACTTGCGGACCACTGTCAAAATTCTCCGATACTTCTATACTTTTAATATGCTGTTAAAATATCCTTCCTTACATTCGAAAGAGAAAAAAAACAAATGTTTAACGATCAATTATGATGCAACAGCTAATAATTTATGATTTTTGAATTTTTGCGTTGTCAATGCTATTTTTATACTTATGATAAATGTTAAATGTTAATGTACAACACACTATGATAATGTACAACATAAGTCTAATACTAAAAAACAATACCGTGACTGATTGATAGGCAACGCACAGCCCAAACGGCTAAACCAATTAAACTGAAATTTTGCATACAGGTTCCTTTAACGATATTGGCGAGCACTAAGGAAGGATGTTTTGATATTACCACGGGAACGGGAACCATGCGGGTGAAAAAAGCACCTTTTTTTAAGTTTGAAGCTATATTTAAAATATAACGAGCTCAAAGTTCGTAGGGTTGCGTCGTATAATTACAGAGTTCATATAGTTATCTTCTGGCTCCATTATCAGACCTTAGATGTTATCTAAGACCTGAGTCCTCGTCCATGTTATCTCCCTGCGTACCGGTTCCACCCAATTTCTTCTTGTTAGGGGTTCAACTGTAAATCTGAAATTAATTTGAATAGTTCCTACATTAAAATTGGATTCGTTCGTTCATTTACATACATCGATATGTTTATCGATATGTTCAAGCCCTATACGGCATAAAAATGACAATTGATTGAATGAGTGATACATATAACCCAATCAAATTACTTATGCAATATCTTTGAAGAATTTACACGTACAATGATTACTTTTTGAAATGACGTATTACATTTTGTTTACATACCAAATTTTATTTATTTTACGAAAAATTGCTACTCTAATAGATTGAAATTATACTTACGCGTGAAGAGAAAAATGTTTTGATTGTCCGGTATGTTTTTTTCAAAAAGTAATCATTGTACGTACAATGATTACTTTTTGAAATGACGTATTACATTTTGTTTACATACCAAATTTTATTTATTTTACGAAAAATTGCTACTCTAATAGATTGAAATTATACTTACGCGTGAAAAGAAAAATGTTTTGATTGTCCGGTATGTTTTTTACAAATTAACTCAGCGTATTTACCCATTTTTGAGATAGTGTTCCACTTCGAGATCTCGCGTCATACTGACAACGCCATATTGCTTACTGTGTCTAAAAGGCAGGGTAAGCGACAGAGGGGTAAAGGCGAACGCGGTCCTCGTTACGCGTCCAGTGGTTACTTCGTCCAAGTTTTACAATCAAAAAGTGCATACTTTTTCCGTTTACCGTACTTAGGCGCGCTCTTATGTATCTACTTGTCACTCGTAACATTTTGTGTATTGCAAGTGTAAAACCTTCCAAGTGATTGACTGTAAACACCCAATTCGCCGTTAACTGTACAAAATAAGTATTCATACTAACAACCTATTCTCTACTTCCAAAAAACCCCATCCAAACTCCGAAACAACATTCTATCACGGTTCGCGTACAATTCCCGCTGATCGCTTGCTACATCACTATTCCGCTACATCACTATTCCAGCGAGCCTCAAACTTCAGACTAAGCGTCCAACTTCGGGCCCTTCTCAATTGCTATAATCTCTTCGCGATTGCCATTCATTTGTTGTGCTAGGGGTACGCGACTGTGACGAGTGAAGCGGGGTAAGTTTTGTAATGTTTTAATTTTCTTAGTTATCGATACCGGTTTGTTTTTGGAAACAGCGGTTTCAACTTTTTCTGAATATTTATAAATAAGATTTACATGGATGCTTAAAAAAATAATGTTAATACCTAATAATTCTCATAAAAAACACAATACCTGATAAAATTACGCATCACAATAGCAATTAATGGTAGAACATGTAAATAAGCTTTTTTTTTATTTAGAAAAATAATACAAAACACTATTCTACTATCCGGCCTTTAAAATATCTTGTATACGTTGTGATTTTTTTCAAACTTTTGATAAGTAATGTTCTTGTTACTCATCAAACAAAATAATCTTTAAGTAACACTTTACTGGACATTGGAAATCTGTTTAAATGGCTATAGACATAGATCTGTATATTATAATAAAAAATAACAGTAATGCTTATTCCGGAGTTCGTATTCTGTCAGGTCGCAGGTTATACCTATATTCTCATTGCGCAGCACTGATCTTGGGTAGTCTCAGTACAGTAGATATCGTCGTCGTCGTCTCAGCCACATGACACCCACTGCTAGGTTAGGCTTCCCCAAAGACGTCCACGACGATCGGTCCTGCGCTGCCCGCATCCAGAGGCTTCCCGCGACTTCACCAGATCATCGGTCCACCTTGTGGGGGGCCTCCACGAAGCGTTGTCCTGTGCGCGGTCGGCATTCCAGACCCATTCCGCCCCAACGGCCGTCGGTTCTTCTCGCTATGTGTCCCGCCCACTGCCACTTCAGCTGAGCAACCTCTTCGAGCGATGTCAGTAACTTTCGTTCTCCTGCAGATCTCCTCATTACTGATTCGATCACGCAGGGAAACTCTGAGCATAGCTCTCTGCATTTCACGCACAGTAGGTATAATAACATTCTTTAACCGATGAAGTAAAGCCTTTTCACTAATGTTTTTCAATTATTTGTTAACATTAACCTGCTATCACCACCACTGTATCCGTACCCTTAGGATGCTGGCGTCACGGGAATACCGCTGTATCGCACCCGAATGCCTACCAAGTGCCGTTGACGATGATGCCGTTGATATATGGCACTTACCCCGCCAATATTAAGTGTGGGACAATCGTTATGTAACGCTTGTTGAGTAAATGAGTATGTGGTAGATTTTTAGTTACTTTAAGAATACGCCCTGCATTCTGCACACTAGTGCCGTCGTAAAAAAAATACGGCGATGATTTTTAATTATGGTGATGATGATCAAGTGAATTCTCAGATGGGTCCACTGCTCTATTTCAGATTCCTATCTGAGAATTCACTTGTGGCCGAGTTGATTTTTTCCATTATTTTTCTATTTAAAATTCATCATAGTATAAAAATAGCATTGAAGTATGCAAAAATTCAAAAATCTTAAAAAATACAGTGGTACTTAGATAAAGACGAAATTTTAAATTATCTCATACTATCGCATTTATCGTTACATCTCTTTTTTGCAACTTTGACATTCTACGTTATTATAACAAAAGAAAAACAAATCTACGGAGTAGATCTTATATTAAGTCAGTAACCGGTTAAGTATCTGGTACACACACACGCGCGTCGAGCCTCGTGTGGCAGCTCTTACGCAATAATATGGATTCAGCCGAAGGAGCTGCATCCGCGTTGTATGCAAAGCGGGCGATTTGTGTTGCGGCCGTGTGTACAGGCACAACAAACAGACAGACGCGCGCTCACACTGAAACGAATGTAACGTGTGTAGAATGGTTGATCAAGGGAGAGATAAGAAGGATAATGATTTATATTTTGGTAATGAAAGAAGTTTCGTAACACAGTATGTTGAAAACAGATACGTGGTCATGACAACATAAAGAAATTGTAAATAATTGTACCAAGAAAATAAATGCGAAAGTTTGTTTGTTTGTCCTTCACACCCTAACTAAACAACCAATCGATTTTTGGCATAGAGTTAGTTTAAATTACGGAGAGTAATATAGACTTCTTATCCCGATATTCCAACGGGAACGGACACCAGGCGAGTGAAACCGCTGGCGGAATCTAGTTCTTAATAATTGTACCAAGAAAATTGTATGAACTGCTTGGGTGTTTCGCACCAAAAGGCCATCTTACTTTTCAAGCCTCCTACTTTTATTCTATGACAACAATTTGTCACCTTATAATCCATATATCTATATATCCACCAAAAAGTACATTTTGTATAACACTTATAAAAAATATTAATAAATCTTTAAAATTAATAAGTTTGAAATAAAACAACTTTTACGGATATCAAACGCGCTATATTTCCACGAACTAAGTTGTAATTGTCCGTATTTTTAGGTGACATTCCGGATGGCAGTCATCCCGTGACCACGGCAGCTGTAAAGGTGCCGAAACGTCGGGAAAATCAAAAACCCCTAAAAAACCTTAGTGTCAGTTTCGAAATGAAAATTAAATTGATCTTTTCAATTTACGTTACCAGAAATTAGGTTACAAGGAACTGCAAGGAAGTTACGCCATCGGTTTGCAAAATGCTATGGTAACGTGAAGAACCGAAAAGAAATTCATCAAATGCTATTTTTCTCCATGTTTTATTTCATACAAAGGCATATAAAATTTTATATTGAAAAGTCACCTAACCACATAAATAAGGTTACTTTCCATCAATTCACAATAGAAAAGAGTTATAAAAAAATATTTACTTACATTTAGTTTACTGAACGGAGTATAGTTCGCTCTCCCCGGTGTGAGACAGTGCTTGCATCAAGTGTATTCAGTGAACTAATTACGTCGGCTGCTCAGTTTGTCAATCATGCAGCCTTCTCCCCCCTCTCACACCCCCCTCATCCCCTCCCTCGCACGCTAATTATTTAACTTCATTCCCGGTTTATACGACTCGCGTTATTAGCCGAGGGAATTAGTTTGATTGCATCATTAGAAATTTGATGACGTATCAAGGTAATATAATTATGTGTGATGAGAAAAAAATACCATCTCCTTGGCAGCTTGGTATGTCAACGGTTTTAAGGGGTGTCTTCTCTGAGATCTTGGGAGAATCCAGGATCTCAGAGTAAGCGACACACTCGGAAATCCCGGGAGGCACAAAGGTTTGCATGATGAATACTTTTAATCGTCTCTGTGGTCTAGTGGTAACAATCACCGGTATTACCGGTATTAGTCCCGGGTTCGATTCCCAGTGGGCGGTACATGTAGTATTGAGATTGGTTGGTGGTAGGTTTTGTTGTATGTCCGCCTGGCTAGCTACCACCATCTTATCTAAGATTGACGCCACAACAACAATGTTTTCAGCATTGTTATGTTCCGGCAATTATAGATAAGATAGCCAGTTCCTCAGTGGTTGAGGATTCCGGGAGAGGCTCGCTTCCGTCTTCAGCCTTATCATTACTTAATATCAAGTATGATGAAAGCTAAGTCTCCCCGTCGTGAATAAAATAGTTATTTGTTATGCAAGGCTGGAAAGTTGGTTATTTAGCGGCTCTATTGAATCCTGAGCGAAGCGAGGATTTCTAAGGTACAAGACGCTAAAAACTTTTCTGCCGAGCGCAACACACAATATTTCACCTCACAACAGCGAGGAACATTTTATGGTTGTTTCCGCGGTCAACTTCCGGTAATAAATTATTTAAAAATTAATTAATTTATTATTTAAACAAAAAGTTTAATCTAAATATACCTTATTATCTTTGTGTCAATGATATAAAAAACTAAAATAATAAAAAAGGTAGTATTATAGTTAATTCTGAGTTATTTAAAGTAGGAATGTATTGTTACTTATAACTAACAATAAAAACGATTCGGTAAATGATGACATTGACATGAGGTACAAGGCAAAGACAATTTAAAAATAATAGTTATTTGTTATGCAAGGCTGGAAAGTTGGTTATTCAGCGGCGAGTTACCTCTATTGAAGCTGAGCAAGTGAAGGATTCTAGGATTGAATCACGAGCGTAGCGAGTGGTTCAAAGATTGAATCCTGAGCGAAGCGAGGATTTCAAAGGTACAAGACGCTAAAACTTTTCTTCCGAGCGCAACACACAATTTTTTACCTAACAACAACGAGGAAAATTTATGGTTGTTTCCGCGATCAACAAAGTTTAATCTAAATATATCTTATTCTCGTTGTTTTAATGATATAAAAAACTAAAATAATAAAAAAGGAGTATTATAGTTAATTTAAAGTTATTTAAAGTAGGAATATATTGTTACTTATTAATAAGAATAAAAACGATTCCGTAAATGTTGACACTGACATGAGGTACAAGACACAGACAATTTAAAAATAAAGATTTATGTCACGTTCCGAAATCCAATCATAGGTTGTGAAAATCACCCAGCCTAATATAAAATTCTTATAACAAATAGTTTAATCTTATTGTTATTGTTTTTATGATTCAATGAACTAAAATAATAAAATAAAACCAAAACGGAGTATTATAATTCACTCAAAGCTATTTAAAATACGAATAAAATGTAACAAAATTGCCAATAGTGCGATTCGGAACGCCTTATGGCATATTTTTAGGTATTAAATTAAAAAAGTACTTTACCGCGCTAGGCCGCAAAAAGCGATTTTCTACGCGCAGAAACTGAATGACAAAAACTTCTTTTCAGAGCGTGTGAAAAAAAATTAAGTTATGGCCTACCTCTGTATAATTTATAAATATTTAAATGAAAAAAAAGAAAAAAAAATGAAAAAATATTTATTCAGTATCTTTTAAGTACATTACATAACATATGGCTGAGACTCCTTTTAAGTATAAAACCTGTGTTAAGAGCCCCGCTCCTTCTAAGATTACAAAAGATACATTTGTTGTTTCAATTTTATATTTTTAAGTAACTGCTAAACAAATTTTTTTTTTTTTTTTTAATTTTAAATGTATTTCAATGTGCGTTTATAAAAAAGATAATGCCCTCAGTTACAGTTACAAAACAAACAATATAAACAATATAATTGTAACGGGTTCGGTTAATTGTGTGTCTGTGTGCGTTTGTGTGTGTGTGTGTGTGTATGTTTTAAAGAAGAGTGTGTGGGGGTTTGTATGTGTGTTTGTGTTTGCATTTGTGACGAATTTGTTTTTTTTTTTTATTATTATTATTATTTTACTAGTTTTATTAGATAAGATTCTCTATTTCATCATAATTTTTAGTCTGTAGCCAGTTTTTGTAATGTGTTCTTGCAGGTTTTTAATGGTGAAAATTGAGAATTTTATTTATTCTATTATAAATGTGTGCTGAATGTACCGTGTACTGTCTCTGGGCGTAAACAGTTTTTACATAATCTACAGGTACTACGCTCACAACAGTTCTTTTGTTCTGTGTTTTTGGATCTAGTGGAAGGTTTTTGTGTAATTTTAAAACGGCGTGTAGGCTATAGAGTTTCCTCACAGAAAGGAGGCAACACTGAGAATATAGACTGTCGGTTGGAAACCTATAAGGTTTGAAATATGTTATTTTCAACAAAGATCTTTGAGCCCGTTCCAATTCCAAAAAAATTGTTTTTGTGGCTCCACCCCAGATTGGGATGCAATAACCGAGGACGGATTGAGCCAACGATGTATATACTTGTTCTAATAAATCGGTATTAGCAACATGTCTGAGAATTTTAGAGACCCATGAAAGTTTCCGAATTCTACCTATTAGTAAGTCAATGTGCGCATGCCAAGTTAGACGTTGGTCGACCATTACACCAAGATATTTAATTTTAGCTACTTTATCTATCATAACGCACAAACAGTTTTGGTTAGTATGATTGTTACAAGAGTGAATTTTGATGTGGAACTTTGAGTCAGGTTGAGTGCTGTTATAATTTGTGAAGCAAATATATTTAGTTTTGGATGCATTCAGGGTTAATAGATTACTGTCAAACCAGCGGGCTACTTGGGCAAGACCTTTTTGAGCGAGAGCATGTACATCATCCCATGTTGATCCCAAGAAAACGACAGCGGTGTCATCTGCATATGAAAAGATTTTCCCATCACATATATCCAAGTTGCAGAGGTTATTAATGTAGATCAAGTAGAGAGTGGGTCCCAGAACGCTTCCCTGGGGCACTCCATAGGTAATGTCTACTAGCTCGCTAATGTGGTCACCGATTTTAACGCATTGCTTACGATCATGTAAGTAGTCACTTAACAATGCCAGAGGGATACCTCTGACCCCTATTGATTCCAATTTGCGTATAAGTTAAATTTATCTTATATAACACAAACCTTACAGTACTTTGGAGCTACGCTAATTAGAATAAGATCTATTTATTCATTTGAGAATTAATGATAGACAAAAAAGACACAACTTTGTTTGTAGCAAATAAAAAACTGGAACATTTAAAAAGGTAAAGTTATCCAAGAGAACATCTCATAATATTCTGTCGAAAAAGAAGACGGCAATTTCTTGACGTCTGTAAATACTTACGGTTACAACAATTACGTTTTCATGACGAAATTGTGTGATATAAAAAAGAATGTGAGCATTCTGTCGGTGGAAAGGGAAATTAAAGCTCCTCTGTCAACAAAGTAAAGGAAAAAATATATTACTCGGAAAAGCTGAAGGATCTATGCTATTGTTGTTGTGTTTTTAATTTTTGCGATGTTTGTTGACAGCTTTTGGAGTCTTTACTTTTCTGTTATTACTGAATTTAAGCATACAAAACAAGGTTCCGTCTTAATAGCTACTTTGTTTCGTTTTGTTTTATAAAAAACCGTGAGATCAGTTCACAACATTAGACTGTGCTATATATACCTTCATTCTTTAACCAGCATTACTTAAATCTTCAACATTATCATCAATCTATGGATTGCTGGTCTGATAATAAATAATTTTTATTTATTTTATTTATAAGGGGGGGTTTGCCATAATCGCCACGCTTGGCAGGCGGGTTGGCGATCGCAGTATGGCCAAGTTTGTAGGAGACGCAGCTGCCCGTCTCCTGAAGGCTGAGTACTAACAGAAGAACCTCACATTTCCCCACGTTTCCCTACGTGATCGAGTCAGAAATGAGGAGATCCGTAGGAGAACTAATGTGACTGATATCGCTCGAAGGATTGCTCAGCTGAAGTGGCAGTGGGCGGGACACATGTCGAGAAGAACCGATGGCCGTTGGGGCGGAAAGGTTCTGAAATGACAACAGCGCCCAGGACGACGCTCCGTGGGTAGGCCCCCGACAAGCTGGACCGACGATCTGGTGAAGGTCGCGGGAAGCCGCTGGATGCGGATAGTGCAGGACCGATCGTTGTGGAGATCCTCGGGGAAGGCCTATACCCAGTAGTGGGTGTTATATGGCTGAGACGACAACGACCACGAAACATTAACTGTAGATACAGAAAACATCTCCGCGTAATCGTATCGACTACATGCTGATGAGAACAGCAATATTTCCTTTTTAACTGACTTCAAAAAAGGGGGAGGTTATCAATTCTAGTGTATGTTTTTTATGTTTGTTACCTCAGTACTCGCTCATTTATGAACCGATTTGAAGACAGGATCTGATGATGGTATGCTGGAGAAATCCACGGAACTCTTCAAATGTTATAGACACACTACATCGATTTCGATGTTTTCTTAAGTAACTCGTGTAGTTGCTTCCATAAAGCACCATTTGGTGGAGTGGAACGGATGATGAAGACCACACGTGGTCTTTGGAACTATTAAATATTAAGTACCTCAATACTCGGTCATTTAATGACCGATTTGAATGATTCTTTCTTTTGTTTGAAAAGGTGTACCTTCAAGTTGGTCCCATTGTCGTCAAGACAGAATCTGATGATGAGATCCTGGAGAAATCAAAAGAACTCCTTAAATGTTTTAGGCAAACATACATCAATTTCGGTGTTTTCTTAAGTAACTCGTGCAATTGCTTCTATAAAGCACCATTTGGTGAAGTGGAACGGATGATGAAGACCACACGTGTTCATCAGAACTATTAAATACTAAGTATATCACGGGTGCGATACGATTCCTAAGCAATTATGCTCCTCACGATGAACACGGTAAAAAGTACTGAGCTTATCATGAAACAAATAAATAAATAAAAAGAAATAAAAAAATTAAAAACCGATTTCAAAAATTAAAATATAGGAAACAAGAAAATAACAATTAATAAAACCCCATAATTACAACAGAAACCGCCTTCAAAATATACTTTTTGGAGTCGGTGCCGGCCAGGGTATCAATGGTGCATTCTACATTGCATAGTCTACTGAATGGTACCCACGTTCAGTTTTTTTCGTTGTAGCTGGCACCGACTCCAAAAAGTATATTTTAAAGACGGTTTCTGTTGTAATTATAGGGTTTTATTATTTGGTATTTTTTGTATCCATTTTTGTATTTTCCTTTTTGCAGTCGATTTTTTGTTACATCTAGATAAGTACCTATTTTATTTCCAACTAAAGAACACCCACAACTCTGACTGCGTGGCTTTTGATCTTGTGAAATAAAAAAAACTCAATTAAAAAATATTGTTTAAACTCAGTTTAGGCTGCTAAAAGCACTTATGAATGCAAATAAGCTACGCTATAGGTTCACAAACCCTACGGCGGGAGACCTTGTAACGAGAAGAACTGGCAAGAAACTCGTCACAAACTGTTTTTTTCTCCCTGTTTTATTTCATACAGATTAGTCAAATCTAAAAGTGTTACTATAATTATTATCATTCGTTCAGCAGTTTTTATAAGTATAGCAAACAGAAATATCGGCAATTTCAACAACCATTGTATTGTTGCCTATATTCTATTCTGATTTCCGAATGAATCTATTTTTACATACCTTTAGCTAGTGGGCTACCTACAACATGTCAATAATAAAGTGACAAAACACCATTATGGTAAATTCCACTCCTATTAATAGAAACGGTCCAATAAAACATGAAAGGCGAAATTTCGTAGGAGTAAATTCTTTATAGCTGAGGTAAATAAAGAAACTGAGAAAAGGTGAGGTATAACAGACAAGTACAAATGATAAAGATCTATCCACAGGACTGAGTTCCTCAGCCGTCACGTGTAGAGAGGCTTACGAACGTAATCCCACAGGATACACCCAGCGTGTACAAGGGCGAGGCGATAAAAAAGGCGCCGAGAAAATTCGAGGTACATAACCATCTACATTAACACAAATACATAAGACCTCTATATAAGCCCGACATGTACAACGTTTTGTTTTTATCTCACTCCTATTTAACAAGTTGAAACATAATTTGTCGCTTGCATTCGCGCGTCAGACTTTCTTACTAAATTGGATGTTTCTTGGCAATTTTCATTTTTTTTTGGACAGTTCTAATTTCCTTTGCGGATGTCGTACGTACTACGTACATGTATAATTGGAACAATTGTCTTTTTAACGTTTTCTTTGCATACAACTGTCAAAGCTTGTTCACCAGAATATTATAATATATAGAGACGCAAGACAGCAAGACGTGTGAAGGTAGTGTCACTTTGCATGTGTTAATAGTGTATTCTAAATATAATAAACATTAAATAGATTTTATTATTATTTGCTCTATCTGCAATCTATACAAGTGTTCTTGGGTCTAATACGTTCTCAGCTTAAAAAAAAACAACGGGTTGCACTCCGGGAGTGCCGGCAGAAGTGAAAACCGCTTAAAATAATAAGAAATAATAAAAACTTTGAAATAATTAATTTAATTACAAATACAATAGTTATTTATGAATAATGCATCTACAATATAAACGCCATCTAGTACCGTAGTATGAAATCTAATTCTCACTCAATGCACCAACTCAATGTCATCATGTATCAAAAACTTAGTGGCAACTATATCTAGATGGCGTTGTAATGAAAGAAAAAAATATTCCTCCCTTGAAATTAAAAATAACCTGGCATCAATATGAAAGTTGGTAGTAATGAAAGATCTTTATAAAATGGTTTTTTTATTAACTGATATACGTAGATCTTTCAAGTGTGAGACTTTATGTAATTTGAAATACTTACGAATTTTCGATCAGGGTCACGTGTCCTGAAGCGACTTTAACATTTCTTACCCATCCCGAAAATTCAAAATTCTAATGTGCACAACGCCGCTAAAGCAGTTTTCACTTCAAAAACTTAGCGCGTGGATTATGATTCATCATCTCAGCCACATGACACCGACTGCTGGGTATAGGTGCTGCGCTGCCCGTATCCAGCGGCTTCCCGCGACCTTAACCAGCTCGTCGGTCCACCTTGTCGGGGGCCTACCCACGAAACGTCCTCCGGTGCGCGGTCGCCATTCCAGAACCTTTCCGCCCCAACCGCCAACGGATTGTGATTATAAAAGGAGATCAGTCTCACGTTTCATACATTGTTGGACCAAATAAGTAAAAGTGTCGGCCGACGAAAACGAAATGCACATTATTATCGTAAACCTCTGTTTATAATAATTGTCCACACTCTTGTGACGATTTTGTTTTTGCTATGACGACAACCAGGGTACCAAGCAGTTATTCAAGTTTGTAAATTTCATTATTTTTGTTATAAATAGGTACGACCATAAAACGGAACCCAGCAGTGGGACGTTCGTGGGTCGCTTATGATGTTGACGAGGAACTGATCTTAATAAAATAAACGATATTCTGTTAAATGATTATACTACGTGGTTCTATCCGTTTTGTGGTCAAATCTAGCCTGGAAGAAATTGCTCTTTAGCGATAAGGCCACAACATATTTCCGCATAGTGTAGAAAACTTTCAGAGCGTGCGTTCGTCATGGCGCGGCGCATTTGAGACTCTTGCCAAGCTCTCACCGAACCGAGGCGCGTAGGGTATTAGGGACCGCGCATATATACAACTAAATGTATAATCATCGACAAAAAAGTCGATGATTACGATTTTTTTGCAAACAACTACCGAGTTGATAGTATGCGCGCTTCCATATATTCCTACAGAAATATGATGCAAACTAAATAGTTGTACAACTATTTAATTGTATATAATGCGCGGTTCCTTACATTCCTTTCGTAGGAAGACAAAATACTGTGTTCATTATACTGTGGCAGCACAGTGCGCCTCAGCCCAGTAGTTTCCGCACCTGATATTAATTTCCCCAAGGGCGTATAAATTTTGTCCGGAGTACGTGTGGCGACACACTGGGCTCCTTTATGAACGAGCTAGCTTAAACTATGATTAATTTTCTAGTTTAGTCTATCCGATATCTTTACGTGACGTTTTTGGGTTGTTACCTTATTCATGGTGGAAAAGATATATGTCGCTCTGTGCGATCACTGTGCTAGCACAGTGGTGGTTTGCCTAAAAAAACTATATTTTGTAAATCTAATTTGATTTTAAATGGACTCGTTCGCAGGTCCATCGGCACCATCGCGATGACGCAGTGGTACTAATTCTGTCTTCTATGCCAAACGTCATGGGTTCAATCCCTACCTAGGACAAAATATATTTTATGATGAACATATTAAGTCCCGTTTCAACATGTTTAAAACATGTTGTAAACGTATAATGCGCAATGTAAAAAGGATTTCGTGAAATTGAATGTGAACAACCACAAGTGAATTCTCAGGTGGGGTGGGACCCACGACCTTTGGGAAATCCGGTCCAATGCTCTAATTATGAGCTACCGAGACTTGTGGACCACCATCGAAATTCTCCAATACTTTTATATCTATACTAATATTTATATTATATATTATATATATCTATTACTAATATTATAAACCTGAAGAGTTTGTTTGTTTGAACGCGCTAATCTCAGGAACTACTGGACCGATTTAGAAAATTCTTAGACCATTAGAACACTACATTTCTCATACATAGGCTATATTTTATCCCGATATCCCCACGGGAACAGGAACCACGCGGGTAAAACCGCGATGATCCGCTTGTTTTTAATACGCGTTCACACATCAATGTAGAGATATTCTTGCATTCGAAAGAAACATCAACGATCAATTAAGAAGTAACAGCTAATAACATATGTATTTTTCAATGCTATTTTATAGTTAAAATAAATTTGAAATAGAAAAATATTGGAAAATATCAAATCGGCCACAACTGAAATTGTCCCATCTGAGAATTCACTTGAGGACGAGTTGATTTTTTTCCAATATTTTTCTTTTTATAATTTATCAGAAGTATAAAAACATGTCTTTCAATTATTGGATTATCACAGTGGCCGCATTATACCTTAACCTAGAACATATTTTCTTGTAAATTTTTGGCCAATGAAAACGGGGGTTACTATGTATTTCTTTGTCTGCCAGCCTTCAAAGCTTCCATTTACATTTCACGCTGTAGTAAGAGCTTAAAACAAAAGAGGTAGGTCGATTGTCCGACGCACGTGAGCGGCAACGTAATCGCGCGCGTGACGGCGAGCGATTCCGCGCGGTTACGTGCGTAATCTCGAGCGTTGATTGTCTTGGGCGGCGCGGGCCCATGTGAGTCTGGAGGGAAAGATTTACGAGTGGTTCTGAAATGGTGTTGGTGATTGGCTGAAGATGTGTGTAAGCAAATTATTTCTTTGTTTTCTTTATTTATGTCCAACTAATTGTATTAGTTGCCAAGCTTTATAGTGAGAAATTAATACTTACCGTTGCATAGAAGATATTATTATTTATAGCGTGTTCTTAGAGTAGGGATAGCACGAAAAAGTTTCGAAATAGTATCAAAAAATATATAAAAATGGTAGCAGTTCCATTTACATCCAGTAGGACATCCAGGCTGCTCAAAACGTCATACATTTGTTGACGATACTAATTCGAAAGTTGTTCGTGCTAGGTCTACAGTAATGGGCCAAACTTCGATAAAACGGGTCGAGCAGATTGAGCTACTTACGTTTTTTAAACAGGTTACTGTAGTCATATTTTTGTCAAGATGCTGCCATTAACTAAATTACTTTCGTTATGACCTTTTTTTATTTACTCTAATTCAACGCCTTTTCAGAAGTTAGCCAAGCTAGTCAACATTTTTTTACAAACAAAACTTGTCTAAATCCGATGTGGTTTTTACGACAGATTTTATAATTTTGCTAACGTACTACCTACCTACATTTTGTCAACTACTTGGCTACTAATTATTATTGCTTGACTAGCTTCCGCCCGCGGTTTCACCCGCGTGGTTCCCGTTCCCGTGGGAATATCGGGATGAAAAGTAGCCTATGTTACTCTCCATCCTTTTATCTAACTTTGCCGATCTTAATGTACGGTTGCGAAGCCTGGACACTTACACAGAAGGAAGAAACAAAACTTCTGGTCACGGAAAGAAAGGTGCTCCGTAAGATTTTAGGACCGGTCCATACCGATGACGGCAGCTGGAGAATCCGGAAGAACGCTGAAGTAGAGGAGCTGTACGCCGAGCCAAATATCCTTGGTGAGGTCAAAGCACAGAGGCTTCGATGGCTAGGCCACGTCGTGCGAATGGAGGACGGTCGCGCAGTCAAACGAGCATACCTGGGCCGGCCAGTAGGGTGCAGGCCAGTCGGTCGACCTAGGTACCGCTGGGCTGACGAAGTAGCCAAAGACCTACGGAAGCTACTGCTGCCCGACTGGGAGGAGGTCGCGCTATACAGGGAGAAGTGGCGCCTTTTGTTGTCGGAGGCCAAGATCCACTGGTCATCGCGCCATCGGAGTAAGTAAGTAAGTAACTATGCCAAAAATCAAGTCTATTGGTTGCTTAGTAAGGGCGTAAAGGAAGGACAAAGAAACTTTCACTTTGTTAATATTATTATATAACTAGAGGCCGGCCGCGGTTTCACCCGCGTGGTTCCCGTTCCCGTGGGAATTTTGGGATCATTTATAGCCTATGTTACTACTTCGGGTCTGAGGATTCTCTATACCAAATTTCGTCAAAATCGGTCTAGTAGTTTTTGAGTTTATTCGTTACATACAAAAATACAAATCTTTGCTCTTTATAATATTAGTATAGATTACTAGAGGCCGGGCGCGGTTTCACCCGCGTGGTTCCCGTTCCCGTGGGAATTTTGGGATCATTTATATCCTATGTTACTACTTGGGGTCTAAGGATTCTCTATACCAAATTTCGTCAAAATCGGTCCAGTAGTTTTTGAGTTTATTCGTTACATACAAAAATACTAATCTTTCCTCTTTATAATATTAGTATAGATTATGTAATAATTAATAATTCCTTAGTTAGGAAAGGATTAGGAATGATTCCGCCTTTACCACATATATCTTTAGGTAGTCGTGGCAGGCGGCATTCTCCTTCTGCGAGGATGTGATCCTCCAGAAGGAGACAGCGGAGAGGGCTCGCGAGCAGGACGCCCATGCGGCCCGAATCCGTCGCAGGCGGCTAAGGGGAAGGAGGCGACGGTATGATCGCCTCATTCCCTTATAAAGAAACCAAGCTGGCGTTGGTGGGTGTGCCATCGCCGGCCTTGTACGGTTTCCACCGTCTGGGAAGATGGCTAAACTTGCTCGGCCATCTTCCAGCCGTGAGGGGGCCCGGGTAACCGGGCCACGGCCGCCTGGTCTTTAGGGGTGATTGCGAACCCTACCCCCCGTGACCAATGGCGGCCTGGAGGGCAAGTACTAGGAGTTTTAGTTGGTAGTACCCGCCCAGGTGAGTCCAACAGGTCTCTGTAGCATAATTGGTTAGTGCATTGGGCCGGATTCCCAAGGATGCGGGTTCGAATCCCGTCAGGGCGACATGAGACTAGTTGCTTTTTTCTAGTATATTTTCTTGTTTAATATTTATCACACATATATCTTATTTATTTATTTAGAAACTCCACAGCTTTTTTTACAAAATCAATTAATGTAACTTATAATTATTAGACTCTTAAGCCAATTACAGAGTTTCGTGGCATTATTAGAGGCTATACAGAATAAAATAAATAACTAATAGTAAAAATCTAAGTTATCTAAAGAGTGACATATTGCAAATGTATTTAAGTTTTACTTTAATTTGACATGCTTGCTTATAAGATTTATGATCATGATAACTTGATCATAAACCTATCTAAAATTAACTTCGTCGTCTCAGCCATATAACACCCACTGCTGGGTATAGGCCTCCCCCAAAAGGGGGGTTTGCCATAATCGCTACGCTTGGCAGGCGGGTTGGCGATCGCAGTATGGCCAAGTATGTAGGAGACGCTGCTGCCCGTCTCCTGAAGGCGGAGTCCCTTAGTGGCCTTTTACGACACCCACGGGATGAGAGGGGGTAGTGCTATTCTAAGCCGACCCTACACAGCTAAAATTAACTTATAGTTAATGAATTCTTCAAAATACAAGCTCCGAATATTATTATGGTGTGAACTAGTAAAAAAATCCCCTATCCGGTTGATAGTGCGCGACAATTCACCATCCGTCGCAACCCGCTCGCTCGAGACTCGTAAATATTCAAGGTTACGCAGTAGCACATTTTTTTTCGGAATTTACTCCTCGCCCTGCTAGCAGGCCACGAAGACAGCGGGCATTGCAAGATCAGTCATAGGTTGTTTTACACAATGGTGAATTTTGAATGAAGGGCATCGATGAAATTGCTAGTGCTGAACGTTGCTGTACGGTTCTACATTTTTTTATAATCTTACCGCGTTTAAATTAACATACTATTTTTTTGAGAAAAAAAAAATACGCTTGAATATTATTGTTATAAGTGATAATAAATAAATCTCATACATTCACACCTATTATCTAGCCCACGCCACGGTAAGTTTCATGAAGAACTTGTGTTTGGGATACTAGATAACGGATAAACATACTTATATACTTTTTTTGTAAATACATACATAATATACATATTTAACACCCAGACCAAGACAAATAGACATGTTCATGCACACAAATATTTGTCTTGTCCGGGGATTGAACTCGGGGCCTCTGGCGTAGAAGGCGGGTTTAGTACCCCTGCGCCAAACAGGTCGTCAATAGTTTTTAATTATTTCACTTCTCTCAATAGAAAAATTACCAACTATTGAGTACGATTAGTATAGAAAGAAACTTAGTTTATAATTCCAAATCCGTCGTCCGCTGGTTCTGTGGCCCCATCCTAAATAAGTTTGTAATATTATCATTGTTTTCCCGCCCGCGCGGTCCCGCGGGAACCCCCTCATTTGAATATACCCTGTTTATTGTGCGAGAGTTTTTCTTTTTGTGCCGTTTCTCCCGAATTATCGAATAATATTTCTTCGCCGTTTAAGCGTGTAATCTTATAGTAGATCGGAATCAACGGTTAAGGAAAGTACAGACGGCAGCATAAATTTTAAAGTTCAGCATGGTGCGCCCTTATTGTGAGTAATTTGCTTGTTTTTTTCGTAGTTCAACTGTTGTGAATGGCTTTGTTTACGCAACTACGTATATTTTTTACTCTGTACATAATGATTACATCCTCTTTACAATTCATATTTTTATACTGCGAGTCAATTGTCTATATTCCAAATTCAAACTTACGTAATTTAACTTTTTTCTTGATAAGATTTTGCCGCCTAATTTTCACAACTTTTTTCGCTCTGATATATTGTGACATTGCATTTTCCATTTAAATATACTTTTTTCATATGTTGTAAATAATACTTTTCATTTCGAGAATTTCAACATCATTTGCAAAAACGGGAAATCCCTCGACGCTACAGGCTAACAATTCAAGAGATTTTCCGGCGACTTCTGAGATATGAAAATTGTGGGCCATCATGTCATAAGAACGTTTTGTTTTTATTGAAGTTGTCGCATTTTAACACACCTCGCTCTATGGAGGCGATGATTGAGCGAAGACGTCACAAAACTTCCGTCAAAAAATAAGCTTACTTTAAGAGATTCGTAGTACAAAATAGCACGGTAACATTGAAACAATACTGCGCTTAGAGATCGAGGTAGGCCAAGGGGCCTAGAAATTTTAAGGTGAAAATAGCGGAAAACAAGGGTTTTCCGCTATTTTCACCTTAAAATTTCAGCATGACAGGTCTTTTCTTTCTTTGTTTTATGAACAACGGGGAGACTCTTAGCCTTCAGCATACCTGATGTTAAGTATTGATAAAGCTTCTCCCGGAATCCTCATTAGGTATAGGTTTGACTAAGTTTTGAATGTTGTAAATACTGCTACAATGCTTCAAAGCTGTGCTGTGTAGTTCGCATAACCTTACGAAGGAAGGATTTCGGAAGGAAGGTGGGGACCTTCCTTCCGAAATCAGGGTACATACTGGTGACCAATTACCTTACGATCCTCGTTATCATGCCCCGGCCATTAATAATTCATAAGCCCTGAACCTCACTGGACTTTAGACTCTTTCCTCGCTCACTATAAAGACGTGTGTGTAGCCTTTTAACTTGCAACAAAGTAGTTTGCAGCTTTTTGTACTAATTATGTTTTAAACCAATTTAAAAAATTTGGTTTTTTTATTGATCAGGGGCCTACGAAATTAGTAGTATCTTAGTTACTAGTGTATTAGTTATTGGTTCTAATAAATCCTGTTTCACGAATATTTTTATTAGACCGATAGGGATAAGTTTTGAGGTTTCAAAAATATTAAAGTTCTTGATTTTTGGTATACAGTTCCAGGACCATTTACTTAACCTAATATATGATTTTGTGTCATCTTAGGTGCAGGGATAAGTATATATTGACGTTTTTGTCTTTTCTGTCATTATCGGCCGGAAAGAAAATTAGAGACGATAATTTTACTTTCATGGGGATTAGAAAGTCGTAAACGATGTACACGAGGTTTTTGTGTCATCTCTCTCCACGGGAATACTGTTATTTAACCATTACCTAAGATGTCGCTTCAGTAGCTCAAAAGAATATTAGAGTTGGTGAAATTAGTGTTATAAGTTTTAGATCAATGGTATCTTTTGTTTATAATGTTTTGTGTCAGATTCCTCCATGGCATTTTCAGAAACTTTCTTTTTTTTGTTCAAAACGCTGTAAAAGTCACAAAATAAAATTCAAGTTATTAGAGTTTATGTTTTTATTATCTTTATGATATAACGAAACACTATTCAAAATTTGTGTCGTTTTTATCCATGGAATCTTATATTATTAGATTCAGTTTAAATCCGGAACATTTTGAAATTTGCCGCTAAGAGCAAGCGCATGGGACGCGACGCGACACGCGAGCGGTGTGTGTGACCTTGAGAGCGCCCTTACGTAGCTCGTCGGTGGTTTTCGTAGTGCAAATGTAAAGCCGTACGTGCTGTTGACGGTACCTACATTGCTAGTCAAGAAGGTACCTACTTAATTATTTTTAAGTAAGTTGATGACCAGACTAAGATGTTTTTTAGAAGTAGGTAAACATTAAATAAAAAGCAAAAAAAAGAAAACAGGATATATATCTGATCTAGGCAAGTAAGTAAGTATAATTTGTTTTTACTTTATACCACCTCAAGTGCCACTATACTAAATGACAGCCTTTCTGATTCTTAAAATTGAAATTAGAAATCATGCACCCACTGTCAATCACTCGTTTAATACATTTTGTTTTATAGTTTTGCATTTCTAACCCATTCATTATTTAATGAGAACCAAGAATACTGGTTCTTCTATACGATGGTACCGGTGTCAGTTAATTTGCGTCAGTACTGGGAGTCCCGGGAAAAAAATTGAACTTTGAATTCCCGGTACTTTTCCCTATCTCGAACTCATTCATTTGAATATATTTATATTGAAGTTTACTATTAATAAGAACCGGTTCTGCGATACCATGTTAAAACCGGTGCCAGTTTATGTGCCCCAGTAAGTACCGTATCGGGAATCTCGGGAAAATTCGTAACCAGGAGTACCTGGGACTATGCCCTAGCATTATTTATCGATGTTATATAAACATTATCTGACTTCTGACCTTTCCTTTGGCTAGCCATATTTGCATTGCAATCTCCTGAGATCGGAAACTTTCCGGTTTTGGGGGGATTGTGGAGACAGGTTCATTTGCCCAGGTAGCTACTAATCGTCTTATCGTTTAATCGTAATGCTACTAAGCATCTTATCGTTGTTCACAAGTATGGAGAAAATTGAATATCCGGTCCATCATTCAATGCCTTCCTAGCAAAGAAAATCCAGTATCCAGCCGTAGGGCTTGTGAGCCGATGGCGTAGCTTCTTTGACGTTCATAAGTGCTTGTAACAGCATAGACTGAATAAATGATATTGAATTTGAATTTAAATTTGATGCACGAGCCCCTACTGAACTGGTTCATGAACCTGTCTCCGCAGGCAGACTCTTAATAGCGCAATACAACTCTGCCCCCTTGTCATGTAACCCAAAAAGCTTCAGTTGACGACCGAGCAAGTCTATAGCTTTTATTGATATAGATGTAGAATCGTTAAATGTTTCGCCCTGGCCTTTAGTGAAATAGCCAAGCCAATGCTAACTTACATCTTGTCCCTAATTCCCTAATTCGGTTGTCGGCTGAGGCTGTAAGATTAACAGGATAAGAAACAGGTCAGTCCTTTCAACCTGAATCCTACTTTGAGGGATATGCTTGCTGATCATGCGTGTCATTTTCATTAAGATTCAACTTTTAATATTTCATTAAAATTTTAATTAGCATGAAAAAAGCTTTGCTTTACTGGCAAAGGTTTTTTACGCTGAAATGGTTCCTCCAACTATACCAAACGCAAACTCAGTTGTTTTCGAGAGTCATAACGAGTCGTCTAGCTCGCAGGTTCGACGAATTCCTCACGAACAAGCCGGGTTCTGAAAAGGCTTTAGCACCAAATACCACATCCATACGCTTCGGCAGGTTATACAGAAGACCGAGGAGTATAATTTGCTACTTTGCTTGGCGTTTGCGGACTATAAGAAAGCCTTCGATACGATAGAGACCTGGGCGGTGCTGCATTCTCTCCAGAGGTGCCAAGTGGACTATAGGTATTTCGAGGTGTTGAGGTACTTATACGAACATGCCACCATGTCGGACCGATTACAGAACCAGAACACAAATCCCATCCAACTTCAGCGAGGTGTGAGACAGGGAGACGTCATTTCTCGGAAACTGTTCACAGCTGCGTCGAAGGATATCTTTAAGCTCTTGGACTCGAAAGGACTCGGCATCAACATTAATGGCCAGTATCTGACATATCTTCGTTTAGCCAATGATATAGTCCTTGCAGGTGAGACCTTGGAAGATCTGAGCACAATGCTCGAAGATCTCCGTAGTGCTTCCCAAACATTGGGTCTTAAGATGAACATGGAAAAGGCGAAAATCATGTCAAATTCGCATGTTATACCCACTTCAGTTCACGTTGGGAACCCTATACTCGAAATGTTGACCACTACGTTTACCTTGGACAGACAATTCAGTTAGGTAAGTCCAACTTAGAGAAAGAGATCTCCCGTCGAATCCAACTCGGATGGGCAGCATTCAGGAAGCTCCGTAAAATCATCGCGTCTAACTTACCGGAGTGTCTCAAGACGAAAGTCTATGACCAGTGTGTGTTGTCAGTGATGACTTACGGTAGTCAATCGTGGTCGCTAACTATGAGTATGCTCGGCGTTTCCCTACGTGATCGAATCTGATATGAGGAGATCCGTAGGAGAACTAAACTGATCAAAGCAACAGACATCGCTCGAAGGATTACTCGGCTGATATGGCTGTGGGCGGGGCACATAGAGAAGAACCGATGGCCGCTGGGGCGGAAAGGTTCTGGAATGGCGACCGCGCACGGGACGACGCTACGTGGGTAGGCCTCCGACAAGGTGGACCGACGGTCTGGTGAAGGTCAAAGGAAGCCGCTGGATGCGGGCAGCGCTGGACCGATGGTTGTGGAGATCCTTGGGGGAGTCTTATACCTAGCAGTGGGTGTCATGTGGCTTAAACGATGACTACGACTTGATGATCGAAGTTTAGATCCAAACATCTTTAAGGGCGCTTTCAGTTTAGACGTTTCTTGTCGGATCGCTGCGGTGCCGAAGCGGTGCATTTGTCGTTTTGCGCACGGACGGTCGTTTGTTTCCATACAAAGCGCGCGGTGCGGTTACAGTGCGGCGTCGGTATCTATCTATTTTTGTGGCGGTACCGACGCCGCACAAAAGATATTTTTGTTATAAGCTTGATTGCGAGCTTAACGCTTTATTATCTGATATATTTCGGTCTGAAATGGACAGCTATACTCTTCCCCTGCCATTAGACAAGCATAAATACGAATATGTACTTCACAATTTATTCCAAAGACTGGCGTTCAATGCGTCGAAATCGGCTAAGCGTTTTGATTATTTTATCTTCTGTACCGCGCTAGAGTGTAACTTCTTACCTGTTCTTGTGTTTCCGAATACTTACAAACTCGGGGATTCTAAATCCCTAATGAATACCTTCTAGGCTCATCGTTGATTGTATGATACTCCTAGCTTATCATTAGGCGGTATAACAGGGCAGTGACCTATTTATCAGAGTGAGACAGCAATAGCCAGACAGTAATATGACCGGTAATATGAGCGTATTTCAATAGTACGTTATAGTATAAAAGCTGAATTTTGTGTGTGTTACGCGGGGAACTACCAAAAAATAGTTTCACAGCAGCAGCACTTTCTATGGTTCTTTCATCTTGCGTCTAACATTTTCATTTATGCACACATTTTAAACAGCTCAATAATACAAAAAAGCTTTAGGGGTTTCTCAGTACCGGGAGTAGCGATATTCCCGGTTCTCTTAACGGAGTATCGGACCCGGTTCCTGTAAATCTACGACTATGCCGTATTTAGGAAGTACAAGCTATAAATTTTGTTTTGCTGACTCTACTTAAAGCAGAATACTTTTTTATATGATAAATAAAAAAATAAAAACTACCGAAAAGCGATAGGTACCTGTAAGTAAAAGTGAAAATCTACTAAATTACTCGTATAGGTATAATATCTGCTCTGCTATGCGACCGACGACCCGGTCATTCTTTCACTTGCATAAAAGTAACAGTATTGAAAATTAGATGTGACCTGCGTCTGCATAGTAGATTAACGCTTAATATAGACTGTGATGATAATCTCTACATAACCGAACGACGGCGTGTGTTCTTTCGTTCATCAATTCAATCCTTACCTAATCGACCTAATCACGGGATAATCTAATTACCTATTATAGTAGGTACCGAATATAACCCGACTGAGACGGACGCCGCGATGTCACAACACGGTCCACGCCACGCGTATAGGTAGGTCGACCGCGCCAGGCTTGCCGCCTGCGCTTCGTTCGCATCGCGCGCTATGTACCTACTAACTTCGTGCGCTTTTTTGTATTTTTTTCTTAATTAAGAATGCCGTGCATTAATATGACACAAATTCACACTGTCCATCAATCATGCATTTTTAATATCAAATAAGTAAATTCTAATAATTGTAATATTTTTTTAAAGCACTTATAGCTCGGACTAACAAAAAAATTGAAAATACTAAAATCCCGTGCCTGAATCTGGCACAAATTTATTTCATGGGTTTATTTAAGTAATCTGCAGATTTTTGCCTTAGTTATTAATGTACTGACTTTAAGTCACTTTCCCCTGGACGAATGTGACACAAACTAGGTTTGTACACTACGCAGGCTATCTTTAATTCAATACCATTGCGTTTTTTAACTTGAAATCAATTTTGTAAGTTTTATTTTGAATTATTTATATCCACCACAAATATTCGAATTTCTATAGATGCATAGGCAAGAAATGACACAAAACGCAAAAATAAGCTTTTTATATGCAAATACATCCACAGGCAAGTTTTTATAAACTTTAGAATTTTTTAAGGTTTTGCCTACAAAATAACTCAGCGCGATCGGTCTATATTAGACTTGTTACTAATAGTAATAGATTAAAAAAAATTTTAGTGTGATGAGCTGTGTGGTGAGCTGTGTGTATTTTAACCATCCCACAAGCACAATATAGTGGAAAAAAATATTAAAAGAGAGTAAGTATTGTACATCATTTCATTACTTACATGCCATGGCTTAAATTAAATTAATTTTCCTCTTATATTAAATATTTTCAAAATTGTAAATTTGTGCTTGGCAACAACATGTTCCATTGTAAATGTTGTTGTTTCTGTTAAAGCTGACAAGTTTCTTGCGGCCGTTCTTCTTATCAGTTAAAGGATGTCCTGAATGGCTGGTAGAGAAAAAAAATATTTTTGGACTATTCGATAGTACTTATCTATAAGTCTATTTGAATAAAAATCTTTGACTTTGACTTTGACTTTAAAGATTATTGACCCTAAAATATTATAGTGCATTTCATCGTATATTCCCTTTTTTGTTAGGTTGGTACCAAAATGGCGCGTAGAAACATCATTTAAAAACCATCTTACTTTCACCGCTTTCTAATGTTTCAAGCATGATTTTAAAACAGAATTCAAATCTTAAAATGTTTGCACCGAGTTCTTCACCTAAATTAACCTAACCTTTTGCTAGAAACCTACTGGGATACCAACCAATCAAAAAAGGGAATATACAATGAAACGCACCTATATCTGACTTTTTCCATTTAAAACTATATAGTCTCTTTACATAAGTAGTTGACAAAGGCATCAAAACTAGCTAGGATAAAAACAATATCTTCCCGCCTTTAAATTAAAAATCAAATAAAAATGATTCTCCTACTTCATACTTCATCATACGTCCTAATAATATTATTATTGCAACAGTGATGATGGATGGACGTTTGTCATTCTGTTTGATGTCATTTTGTTTGATGACAAATGACACTTCATTTGACACTTCTCCATACATTTGAAAGATATTTTCGTCTGTCACTTTGCTTAGACAGTCCAATTTTGTTGATTCAATACCTTTCAAAACGCGTCCCGATCACAATCCCTTTCAAATGTCAAATAGTGACGGCCTGAAGTATGTAAATATCTTTCAAATGAAGAATTGAAAGGGATTGCGATAGATTTTAAAATTAGACAATTAGCCCCCGGGTTTGGGTGAAATTTGGCACACATATCTAATAATTTATGCCAATAATTTTTACAAGTGTCTTTAGACTATTAAATTAATCCGTGTAGTTTGTTAGTATATTTGACAAATTATTTTTACATGAAACAAAACTGAGGCTACTAATTCACTATTATTTATCAGTTGAACACTAGTAACTAACACATCACCTCTGTAGTTTCATAAACTAATAGAAAATATTACTCCATAGACTAATATTTTTAGTCTAATAAGTTTCGTGGGCCCAGAATGCCAGTGACAAGAACTGAGCGCACTGCAATTCAAACCCGTACAAAAAAAACAACGGGTTGCACTCTGGGAGTGCCGGCAGAAATGAAAACCGCTTAAACGAAAATAACGATCAAAATCCACTATATCTTGACCAAAACTTCATAAAAAGTTGATCAAAACGGAGACCAACTTGATTTGGCAGGTAAATCCATTAAAACTGACCTGAGGCCTACCGCCATCTCTTATCGCAGTATTGTTTCCATCTTACCATGCTATTTCGTACTACGAATCTCTTAAAATAAGCTTGTTTTTTTTTAAGTTTTGTGACGTCTTCACACAATCATCGACTTCAAAGTATGAAGTGGGACAAAATGTGACAACTTCAATAAAAACAAAACGTTCTTATGACATGATGGGTTCTAATAAATTTATGGTAGGCCCGCTAGCATCAATATGTAATTTATGATTTTGTAATTTTTGCATTTTTCAATGCTATTTTTATACTTATGCTAAATTTTAAATAGAAAATATTGGAAAAAATTAACTCGGCCACAAGTGAATTCTCAGACGGGAATCGGGAACTCTTGCAGAGAGAGCATTGGACCGGATTTCCAAAGGTCGCGGGCTCGATTCCCGTCTGAGAATTCACTTGTGGCCGAGTTAATTTTTTCCGATATTTTTCTATTTAAAATTTACCATCAATATGAAAGTTAGTAGTAATGAGAGATCTTTATAATATAATGGTTGTTATTAACTAATATACGTAGATCTTTCAAGTGTGAGACTTTATGTAATTTAAAATACGTCCAAGGTAAATGGTCTAACGAAATTTTCGACCAGTGTCACTTGTCCCGACGCGACTTTAAAATTTTTTACCCATCCCAAAAAAATTAAACTCTTGTGTGCACAACGCCGCTAAAGAAGTTTTCACTTCAAAAATAACAAGCAACCAGTTTCGTCGCTGTCATTACTGTCAAATTTACTTGTATGACAGCCACATCAGCGACGAAACTGGAACTGAACCGAGTGTTCGTTAGAGCCCTCCGATTAGATATGATTATGATTAATCATTAGCAGAATGAAATACAAATATCTACACGCGGATTTTCAAAGGTCGTGGGTTCGAGTCCCATCTGAGTATTCACTTGTGTCCGAGTTGATTTTTTCCAATATTTTTCTATTTAAAATTTATCAAAAGTATAAGAATAGCATAGAAAAAAGCAAAAAATTAAAAATCATATAATAGTAAGTTATATGATTTTTAATTTTTTGCTTTATAAATATGTAAGTTTCGAGTTTACCTAAATATATAAAGCAAAACTATATAAATCTACAGCATACATTGATAATTATACCTAACTACAAAAAATATAAAATATCTTTATAAAAGTCACACATTGCGAAGCTAAACCTTGTTTCAGCGCCACGACCACATAACAGGATTTTCTTCCGCCGAGACGAAGACAACGGGAATTCTGTTGCATTATATTTTGCATTCATTCTTTTGAAATTAATATCGTTTCATACATAACGGTGTCCAGAAGAAACAATCTTTATTCCCAGTTTTCTCTTATATTCGTTTTTACTTAAAATACAAAAGGGGTTCAAGAATAAAATAATCGTTTTGTATGCGAATTTACAGCATCTATTAGAAACCATCATGTATTAAGAACGTTTTGTTTGCGTTTTGTTTTTATTGAAGCCGACATATTTTGACACACTTCAAACTATGAAGGCGATGATTGAGCGAAGACGTCACAAAACTTCCGTCAAAAAACAAGCTTATTTTAAGAGATTCTTAGTACGAAATACCATGGAAAGATTGAAACAATACTGCGCTAAGAGATGGCGGCAGGCCCCCTGATCAATCAACATTAAAAATTAAAAGATAATGTTACTTGCTCATTTATTGTTACAGAACTACATTTAGGTGAACACGAATTCACCTAATTTATTTATTTTATTTCAATTGATTTAAGGAGCCATCCCAGGCCAGACTTAGACTCTGGAGAAACATGGTACCAAACTCACCTACTAAAGAAAGTCTCGCCCCCGGTCACAAGTTACCTTGGCCGACCTGGAAATCCTTAAACAGGTGAGAACACAGATCGGCTGGTATAACAAGAACTTGTGCCGGTGGGGCTACAGTAACGACAACCAATGTGAGAGCGGTTCCTCCCCAAAGACCATAGCATACCTTCTATGTTGCCGCGCGTGTCCTTACAGCTGTGAACCTGAGGAGCTGTGGTCCGCTACTGAGTCTGCGACCCGTGTAGCCGAGTTCTGGGCGGAAAAAAATAAACCACGATTCAAGATTTACCATCGACTCAAAAGAAGAAGAATTGCTCCAGTTTTGGCACATCTTTTCACCTCTTTTCATGCGTAATATGTTCAAACCGCAAACTACGGAGCAAAGCTACCAACTTGAGCTAGATGAACAGCTGGCTATTATTGATGATTCGTTAGCGAGCTAGCTGGCAACTCGAACTTCAGGCTGATTATCTAAAAAAAAACACCTAGCAACCAGTTTCTTAGCTGTCATTACTGTCACATTTTCACACTGTATGACAGCCAAAATAGCGACGATACTGAAACAGAACCGAGTTTTCGTTAAATAATCAGCCCTCTAGTTAGCTTCGCTGGATTCGCCGTGTATTTCGGTAACTTAGTTTATCGCTAGTATAGATTAGCTCGGGATTTTGCGGTGTGAGCCTATGTATGAAAAGAGGTGAAACGACGCTTGCCCGTATGCCCGTCCGCTGTTGGTGTAGCCTGTGCTTTATGTATTTAGTTGCTACTGAGGCTACAATTTAGTAATATGTTATTCAAGCCTTATCTAGACGTGTAGTCTGCGCTCTTTTTACTCGTGCACAGATGATGCAGTTATCCACTCTGTTTAAAATGTTGCTCTGTTCACAGTATTCGTTCAATCTTCATAGCATTCTAACAGACACACGCCATCCGCGCGCGCGGCACATGGCCATTACCTATTTGATAAATGGCGGGTACACGTTTTAGGTCCTTTTATTTTTAATTGCATTACTTCATCAATATTTTCATGTTTCATTTAGTAGATGAACACACATCTAACATACAGTTTGCTACTGTATTCTACATGGTCCTTCGAACCGGATATGAACCTGCGGCCTTTGGTTTTTAAACACGTTACATGTGTGATCTCTGCTGTCATTCTGCATTGATATTTGATGTAACAATAATAATTAGAAATAACAATCCTACTTAAATTATAAATGTGTACGAAAAACGGAACATTTTATGACTCGAAACTAGTAGATCACACTGTCGCATAAACTTTAGAACAGAATTTGCGCAGAAACAGAATGACATGTCTGCGCGACGTAGATCTGTGGGGCGCGTATGCGTATGCTACTCGGACGGGCGTCTGTGCGGATCGCTACGGTCGGTGGCGCGCAGACATTTCTGCGCCACGTAGATCTGTGCGGCGCCTATGCGTATGCTACTCGGATGGCGCCTGTGCGGACCGCTACAGTCAGTGGCGCGCAGACATTTCTGCGCCACGTAGATCTGTGCGGCGCGCATGCCCGCCAGCATACGTTTACCCTACCCTGCTCATCGGATCGTACTTTGATCAAGACAACATCTTATATTCAACCAATGCCAAATGTGGCATCATAAAGTGTGGTTTTGAGAGTGATGATTATACATTTAGTTCTCCAGCTGCACCTTTGATGCTTTGCCAACCCTTCTAGGGATTTATGGCTAGAAGTATGTGCTTATGTATCTAGCTTGTACTTTTTTAAAGCAATAGTTTCATAAATTGCGCAAAGGTGAATTCTGTCTCGGTGTTGAAATGGGAAACGCTGCGTTCGGGTCGCGATACCGGAGAAGTATTGGCAATACCGTCCATCACTAGCGCTGGCGGTCGCCATTTGCCAGTCGTCGCCTTCCGTATCGCCAATCTGCTATGATAGATGGCGCGCGTGTGCCAGTAAAAACAGGGGCATACCGACATCTCTTAGCGCAATATTGTTTCAATCTTACTATGCTATTTCGTACTACGAATCTCATAAAGTAAGCTTGTTTTTTGACGTCGCCACACAATCATCGACTTAAAAGTATGAAGTGTGATAAAATGTGACAACTTCAATAAAAACAAAACGCAAACAAAACGTTCTTATGACATGATGGTTTCTAATAGATTATGGTAGGCCCGCAGATAGCTCAAGAAATATTGACTTTAAAAGCAGAGGCCTGCTCAGTATATTTTAAAGTCTATTCGGTACGTAGCTCTAAGTATTGTTTAATTTTAGATTTTTTGTTAACGGTTTTTTTTTTATTATGTTTCTATTTGTTTCGTATCCTCTGTGTTTGCTTAATGTTTGGTACCTAATAAACTTATTTCATTCATTCATTTAATAATTTTCAAACTTGTAGTAAATTTTAAATCAAGATTTTTGTGATATTTTAATAGGAAATAATTACGTGCTTCATCGGAATCAACGTCATTTGGAATTCTGGATACTAATATCAGCTAGAGCTATTTCGATAAGTATCACAATTTGTGTTACTTGACTGAAAGTATATCGAAATACACAATGGTATTTTTAAGTTGAGTAGACTTGCTTCCTTTGATGTACACTAATACAATTGCACTTTTAGATTTCACTACGGAAAGAGTAACTGGCAAATGTCGTTACGAGCAAACGGCCAATACTAATAATGAGCAATCACGAGCAAGTACATATTACATAATCTTATTTTTGTGCGGAGCGCAAACTTTAAAAAAGGCGCCCTCAACTCTGCAAGGGAAAAGCACATGTTAAGTTTCTTTGCGCACTCATTAACTTTTACTATATTGAAAAGGTGCCGAAACGTCGGGAAACCAAAAAAACCTAAAATCACCAAAAATATACCAATAAATATATACGGTGTAGGTAATATACAGGGTGGAAAAAATAAATATTCCCTCGAGTGGAGCTACCTTAAAACCTTTAATTAGCCCAATTTTACTGAAAGGAAACATTTCTTTATTTTTAAAAAGAAACAAAACTGCATTTAAAGAAAAAGAGCCTTGCTCTTTTTGCCTGAAATAGTTGAGTTTCATTTAATTTGATTTACTGTTTGTTAGAGAGAGTTGATCCCTTTGATTGAACCTATCGATTGATGGTATAAAAGTACAGAATGTTGTTTTTACAAATTTTTGCTAGTTCGATTCCTGGGTGTAACTGCATTAACAGCAGTATTAATAACAGTAAGCAGCTCTATTGAAACATTTTTAAAAATAAGCTGCCGTATTTAAAAAAATGTTTCAATGCAGTTCTTTTTTTTTTAAATAAAGGAATGTTTCCTTTCAGCTCAATTAGCCCATTGAGCTGAACTAAAGGATTTAAGGAAGTTCCCCTCCAGCGCCCATAGATTTTTTCCACCCTGTATAGCATGGTGTATAATTATGGGCAGTGGCAAAGACCAAGAAAAAACCAAATCAGAAAATAATACATTTTGTTCACATTGCAACGGCCCGGTATCCCGACATATTTAATTAATTGGTGACAATAATTATGGGCATAATTATTATGATCTACATGGTGGATCAGTGGAATAGGATACCCCACAGATCCACCATGCAGATCATTTCATCATTCCTAAAGGGATGCCGATAAGAATCGGTATGTATGCCCCTTCGCCACTGTGAAATTGTATTTAATTTGTCATGTTTTTTTTTTAATACACCAATTATCTAGCCCACGTTAAGTTTCATGTAGAACTTGTATTATGAATACAAGACAACGGATAAACACACCCATACACTTTCCCTTTGCAAATACATACATAATATACATATTAAACACCCAGACCAAGACAAATAAACATGTTCATGCACACAAATATTTGTCTTGTCCGGGGATCGAACCCGGGACCTCTGGCGCAGAAGGCGGGGTTAGTACCCCTGCGCCAAATAGGTCGTCAATCGTCAATCATGTAGGTACGTAATCATTGCGAGTAATCAAATAAGTTTCATTCTACACCCAAGTAAAACAAAGCTACATTGTAACAGAAGCTTGCAGTTTCATAAACTGTGTAGAAATACGCGACCGCGCGCTGCAGATTAGGCGATAAAATTCAGAGCAGCCCGCGGAAGGTTTTAGGTTCACATCCCGACAAACAATACGCCAACGGCCGGTATTGAGTGTGGAAGTTCTGAAGGTCTAGCACGAATAACTTTCGAGTCAGTATCGAGGCCGGACGTTAATATAAATAAATAAATATAAATAAATAATTTATTCAATAATCAAAACATTACAGTGTTAAAAACTTATAGCCTAGAATTTTTACCAAAATCTATAATTATATAATTATCCTGAACTAGGAATACCCTGTGTTTCAGGCAAAAAGGACTTACATTATACTTAAATTAAACAACCAAATACAATATCATTAATTAACAAGATCATGACAAACAAACATAATACTATATAAATAATACACCTAACTTATTAAAATAAATATCATAGGTACTAAAACTTTTTATCATTTAATCACAAGCAATAATTTCTCTGTGTCTTCGTAGGACATTTTTTGAAGAGCTTAATGGAACTACATTTGAAATAAAACATTTTATGCGGCTATTTAGTGCACTACGGATTATTATTATTTATGCGTTATGCAGAACGTATGCATTCTTCGGGGTGATATTTCCAGTGGGGTAAGCACGAATAACTATCGAAATAGTATCGAGTCAAAAAATGTATAGGAAAATATAATAGAGAAAATATAATAGATAGACGCGTTGTTCTATGGAAAATGTAGTTCCCTTAAGCACATCTTAGGTATCTTCGCGCACTCATAATTGAAATAAAACAATCTTTGCGGATATTTTGTACACTATATTAACCCGAAACATATATTTACCTACATGTGCACTATGCACTACATGCCTCTATAGGCACCTTTTCAGTCAACCCGTGACCAATGCAACTGAAAAGGTACCGAAACGTCGGGAACCAAAAAACCATAAAAACTCCCAAAAATATAGTACCAAATATTATGTTACGGGTCAATATAGAGCACTAATAGCTGTGTAGGGCTTAGAATAGCACTACCCCCTCTCATCCCGTGGGAGTCGTAAAGGCGACTAAGGGACTCGTACTTCAGGAGACGGCCAGCAGCGTCTCCTACAAACTTGACCATACTGCGATCGTCAACCCGTCTCCCTAGAGTGGCAATTATGGCAAACCTCCCCTTTTGGGGAGGCCTATACCCAGCAGTGGGTGTTATATGGCTGAGACGACGACGACTTCGATAATGCACTAAATATCCACACAAGTTGATTTATTTCAATTATGAGTGCGCGAAGAAACTTAAGATGGCTTATGGGAGCTACATTTTCCATAGAGTAACGCGGCTTCCTAGTCGGATACGGAAGCCGCGTTGCTCTATTACATTTTCCCATACATTTTTTGACATTACGTGCTCGATACTTACTCGATAGTTTTTCGTGCTAACCCCACTGTAAATAAGACCCCGAGGAATGCATGCGTTCTGCACTTGCATATTAAGCTGCTGTTTTGGTGTTGATTTTATTAAGCTTGTTACGCACTTGGGGACAGCCGTGTTTATTCAACACCCACTGCCTCCAAGATGCGGTCTGCTCAGCTAGCTCAGATGGGCATGAGACTCATGGGAGTGTGCGTGGGTTCTACCTTGATGGCTGTTACACTCGGAAATAAAATATTGAGATTAGTTCACTAAAAGGTTCTAATTCTTACTTCTAAAGAGGGCGCCACCAACACAGGAGTGTTGGAATAAATCAAACAAAGTGATACATTTCTGACAAAAATTCTATGTATATTGATTTTAAACCAGTCATTATTTAAAATTACAAACAATTCTTTCTAAACATTATTAGCAGAAAACATGGGCACTGTTAATAAAACTCATTAAAAGTTAAAGAATAAAAGTTACATGTGGGTACTCAAAAACACATGGTAAATTATTTGGTCATGACCTGTGGAAACAAGAATCAGTGGAAGCGTCCTTCCATGAATCTATTCTGAAGCTAAATCTACAATCATAAGTTACTTCTATATTAAAATTACATTAATACAACCGTTTTACATGTCGATGAAATTCTCAAACAAAAAGTACACAAAAACATACGGAGTTCGTTGTTAGCTTACGCAGCCATCCTCCAAGGTGTTGGTGCACTCACTCTCCCATGCATCAGAGGAGAACACTTCTATATTCTGTGGCCTGAGACGAGACACACTGCATCAAGGGGACATGTGCATCAGCCCGGGGAAAGTTGTCAGAAATGTAAAGGAAACAACTTAATTTCTGGATTAAAACAAAGGAGCGGCTCTCTGAAACAAAATAAGAGAGCACACGATAATTCTCAAGAAGTTCCACCATGAAGCGTGGGACTCCAACCAAGACGAAACGGTATGAAAAACTCACCTGCCGCTCCATATTAAAATTCTTGAATTTACATAAAAAGATATTTGGCACTAGGCCATATCGATGACAATCACCACCCCATCTTCTTAACAATTAGATCGGACGATCTCAATCAAATTTCTCTGCTTCCAATATTATTTGTCGTATCGACCGACACCGAGGATCGAAAGGAAAAAGGCAAGTCACCGTCACCGGCGACCATAGACGAGCCGAACCAAAAACAATGATATATTGTTCCAGAATTTTCCACAAAAAGAATTTAGATTTTTTATTCTACAACTAATTGAAATGTATTCTAATAAATACAGAAGACATACTGAAAGTAAATTAAACCATTACAATATTAAAAAACATTAGACAATAGCAATAAATATGCAATGAGTAACTTTCACAAAGACAGCAAGTTGTGATTTATAACATTAAGTTATTGCTTGTTACGAAACGTAAAACGTCAGATGTCATGTCATTCGCTGTCAATGTCAAAGCCACTCAAAACAATAACACTGGTAGTTGTTATTGTGAAAATATTGAAAACAACAAAATATTACGGAATGAATGCTAAAACTTTGGTAAATACGTGTAAAGAATGATTCTGCAATGAAATAGCTCGGTGCGCAAGGAACCTACGGTTAGTAACACTAAAATCAGTGCCACAAAAAAATGGTAAACAAAACACTATCGTGTCCGGGGCGACGGTGTATCCCGTGGTCTGTTCTTGGCGTCGTTGATGGTGAATTCAACACAGGGCCTGAGCCCAGTCCTGCGAATAGACCACCAGACACACCCTCACTCCAGTCTTGAGAGTGAAAATACCACGGTTGCGTATTATACACGCAACATACCCCCCTCACAAGAGCGAAGACGGGCGTGTGAAACAAAGGCGTATTCGCTGAAACAAGACAAAAAGTTAACATTGTACAACAACAACTAAACAACAACACCAACAGCATACCCCATTTTAATGATCCTAGTGGCTGTCGATCACTAGCGACCCAAGTGGAATGTTCTCTGAATTCTCTACAAATATTCTTGTCTCCAAAGACTATAAAGCTATCACTTCTATTAAATGTTTTTTTTTTATTTATTTAAATCCTATTAAAATAAAGGAATAAAACCTTAAAAATATTTCTTAAATTTCTAAGCATGCATCTAGCATCCTACTTAAGTGAGGATAATACCCCAAATCCTTAGTGTGTTTAAACATATTCTATTCTGTAAGTGAACACCATAGTGCACTTATTCTAAACACGATGTTAATAAACATCATTAAACTCTTATAAAGAGTGTTGAAATTAAATTCTCTATTTCTTACAGTTTGTTGATTCACAATACTGTTTTAGAATACATAACGTGAGAAACGTTGTTAACTCATTACGAGTGTTGAAAAGTTTATATACTACTACTGTACTAATCCTAACTAATAAGTGTGGAGCGAGATACGGGTCAAGAACAAACTAACATTACATCTATCTAACATACCAAAGTTCCTAAAATATGTCGACTAATAATTTTGAAATATGCACACTCACTTTCACTCACTCTTCTTTCACACCCTAGTCAGCTCGCTCTCATCCCCCATCTCACTGCGCAGCTTATTTTCCTATCCTAGCTTATCTATATCTGATTCCGGCCTTAAATCTGCAGGATTAATAGTGACTGCAAGACGACCAGTTCTTGTTAATGAGGAGAGCTTAGCTCGAATCTCATCCACTTTTCTCAAATTCTTATGACCTCTGACTAAGAGTTCATATTTTAATTCATCACTCAACAAGTGATAAAAATTCATTTTCACTGAAGCCATTTCTAACAATGAAAGATTCTCAAACACAAAAAAAAACAAAGATAAGCGAACACTAACCTCGATATCCGAGATACCAAATGATGAACAACGACGGACAGAGTCACCCTCCAACAATGTGTCTCATCACCGGGCCCCACGTTGGGCGCCAATTATGTTACGCACTTGGGGACAGCCGTGTTTATTCAACACCCACTGCCTCCAAGATGCGGTCTGCTCAGCTAGCTCAGATGGGCATGAGACTCATGGGAGTGTGCGTGGGTTCTACCTTGATGGCTGTTACACTCGGAAATAAAATATTGAGATTAGTTCACTAAAAGGTTCTAATTCTTACTTCTAAAGAGGGCGCCACCAACACAGGAGTGTTGGAATAAATCAAACAAAGTGATACATTTCTGACAAAAATTCTATGTATATTGATTTTAAACCAGTCATTATTTAAAATTACAAACAATTCTTTCTAAACATTATTAGCAGAAAACATGGGCACTGTTAATAAAACTCATTAAAAGTTAAAGAATAAAAGTTACATGTGGGTACTCAAAAACACATGGTAAATTATTTGGTTATGACCTGTGGAAACAAGAATCAGTGGAAGCGTCCTTCCATGAATCTATTCTGAAGCTAAATCTACAATCATAAGTTACTTCTATATTAAAATTACATTAATACAACCGTTTTACATGTCGATGAAATTCTCAAACAAAAAGTACACAAAAACATACGGAGTTCGTTGTTAGCTTACGCAGCCATCCTCCAAGGTGTTGGTGCACTCACTCTCCCATGCATCAGAGGAGAACACTTCTATATTCTGTGGCCTGAGACGAGACACACTGCATCAAGGGGACATGTGCATCAGCCCGGGGAAAGTTGTCAGAAATGTAAAGGAAACAACTTAATTTCTGGATTAAAACAAAGGAGCGGCTCTCTGAAACAAAATAAGAGAGCACACGATAATTCTCAAGAAGTTCCACCATGAAGCGTGGGACTCCAACCAAGACGAAACGGTATGAAAAACTCACCTGCCGCTCCATATTAAAATTCTTGAATTTACATAAAAAGATATTTGGCACTAGGCCATATCGATGACAATCACCACCCCATCTTCTTAACAATTAGATCGGACGATCTCAATCAAATTTCTCTGCTTCCAATATTATTTGTCGTATCGACCGACACCGAGGATCGAAAGGAAAAAGGCAAGTCACCGTCACCGGCGACCATAGACGAGCCGAACCAAAAACAATGATATATTGTTCCAGAATTTTCCACAAAAAGAATTTAGATTTTTTATTCTACAACTAATTGAAATGTATTCTAATAAATACAGAAGACATACTGAAAGTAAATTAAACCATTACAATATTAAAAAACATTAGACAATAGCAATAAATATGCAATGAGTAACTTTCACAAAGACAGCAAGTTGTGATTTATAACATTAAGTTATTGCTTGTTACGAAACGTAAAACGTCAGATGTCATGTCATTCGCTGTCAATGTCAAAGCCACTCAAAACAATAACACTGGTAGTTGTTATTGTGAAAATATTGAAAACAACAAAATATTACGGAATGAATGCTAAAACTTTGGTAAATACGTGTAAAGAATGATTCTGCAATGAAATAGCTCGGTGCGCAAGGAACCTACGGTTAGTAACACTAAAATCAGTGCCACAAAAAAATGGTAAACAAAACACTATCGTGTCCGGGGCGACGGTGTATCCCGTGGTCTGTTCTTGGCGTCGTTGATGGTGAATTCAACACAGGGCCTGAGCCCAGTCCTGCGAATAGACCACCAGACACACCCTCACTCCAGTCTTGAGAGTGAAAATACCACGGTTGCGTATTATACACGCAACATACCCCCCTCACAAGAGCGAAGACGGGCGTGTGAAACAAAGGCGTATTCGCTGAAACAAGACAAAAAGTTAACATTGTACAACAACAACTAAACAACAACACCAACAGCATACCCCATTTTAATGATCCTAGTGGCTGTCGATCACTAGCGACCCAAGTGGAATGTTCTCTGAATTCTCTACAAATATTCTTGTCTCCAAAGACTATAAAGCTATCACTTCTATTAAATGTTTTTTTTTTATTTATTTAAATCCTATTAAAATAAAGGAATAAAACCTTAAAAATATTTCTTAAATTTCTAAGCATGCATCTAGCATCCTACTTAAGTGAGGATAATACCCCAAATCCTTAGTGTGTTTAAACATATTCTATTCTGTAAGTGAACACCATAGTGCACTTATTCTAAACACGATGTTAATAAACATCATTAAACTCTTATAAAGAGTGTTGAAATTAAATTCTCTATTTCTTACAGTTTGTTGATTCACAATACTGTTTTAGAATACATAACGTGAGAAACGTTGTTAACTCATTACGAGTGTTGAAAAGTTTATATACTACTACTGTACTAATCCTAACTAATAAGTGTGGAGCGAGATACGGGTCAAGAACAAACTAACATTACATCTATCTAACATACCAAAGTTCCTAAAATATGTCGACTAATAATTTTGAAATATGCACACTCACTTTCACTCACTCTTCTTTCACACCCTAGTCAGCTCGCTCTCATCCCCCATCTCACTGCGCAGCTTATTTTCCTATCCTAGCTTATCTATATCTGATTCCGGCCTTAAATCTGCAGGATTAATAGTGACTGCAAGACGACCAGTTCTTGTTAATGAGGAGAGCTTAGCTCGAATCTCATCCACTTTTCTCAAATTCTTATGACCTCTGACTAAGAGTTCATATTTTAATTCATCACTCAACAAGTGATAAAAATTCATTTTCACTGAAGCCATTTCTAACAATGAAAGATTCTCAAACACAAAAAAAAACAAAGATAAGCGAACACTAACCTCGATATCCGAGATACCAAATGATGAACAACGACGGACAGAGTCACCCTCCAACAATGTGTCTCATCACCGGGCCCCACGTTGGGCGCCAATTATGTTACGCACTTGGGGACAGCCGTGTTTATTCAACACCCACTGCCTCCAAGATGCGGTCTGCTCAGCTAGCTCAGATGGGCATGAGACTCATGGGAGTGTGTGTGGGTTCTACCTTGATGGCTGTTACACTCGGAAATAAAATATTGAGATTAGTTCACTAAAAGGTTCTAATTCTTACTTCTAAAGAGGGCGCCACCAACACAGGAGTGTTGGAATAAATCAAACAAAGTGATACATTTCTGACAAAAATTCTATGTATATTGATTTTAAACCAGTCATTATTTAAAATTACAAACAATTCTTTCTAAACATTATTAGCAGAAAACATGGGCACTGTTAATAAAACTCATTAAAAGTTAAAGAATAAAAGTTACATGTGGGTACTCAAAAACACATGGTAAATTATTTGGTCATGACCTGTGGAAACAAGAATCAGTGGAAGCGTCCTTCCATGAATCTATTCTGAAGCTAAATCTACAATCATAAGTTACTTCTATATTAAAATTACATTAATACAACCGTTTTACATGTCGATGAAATTCTCAAACAAAAAGTACACAAAAACATACGGAGTTCGTTGTTAGCTTACGCAGCCATCCTCCAAGGTGTTGGTGCACTCACTCTCCCATGCATCAGAGGAGAACACTTCTATATTCTGTGGCCTGAGACGAGACACACTGCATCAAGGGGACATGTGCATCAGCCCGGGGAAAGTTGTCAGAAATGTAAAGGAAACAACTTAATTTCTGGATTAAAACAAAGGAGCGGCTCTCTGAAACAAAATAAGAGAGCACACGATAATTCTCAAGAAGTTCCACCATGAAGCGTGGGACTCCAACCAAGACGAAACGGTATGAAAAACTCACCTGCCGCTCCATATTAAAATTCTTGAATTTACATAAAAAGATATTTGGCACTAGGCCATATCGATGACAATCACCACCCCATCTTCTTAACAATTAGATCGGACGATCTCAATCAAATTTCTCTGCTTCCAATATTATTTGTCGTATCGACCGACACCGAGGATCGAAAGGAAAAAGGCAAGTCACCGTCACCGGCGACCATAGACGAGCCGAACCAAAAACAATGATATATTGTTCCAGAATTTTCCACAAAAAGAATTTAGATTTTTTATTCTACAACTAATTGAAATGTATTCTAATAAATACAGAAGACATACTGAAAGTAAATTAAATCATTACAATATTAAAAAACATTAGACAATAGCAATAAATATGCAATGAGTAACTTTCACAAAGACAGCAAGTTGTGATTTATAACATTAAGTTATTGCTTGTTACGAAACGTAAAACGTCAGATGTCATGTCATTCGCTGTCAATGTCAAAGCCACTCAAAACAATAACACTGGTAGTTGTTATTGTGAAAATATTGAAAACAACAAAATATTACGGAATGAATGCTAAAACTTTGGTAAATACGTGTAAAGAATGATTCTGCATTGAAATAGCTCGGTGCGCAAGGAACCTACGGTTAGTAACACTAAAATCAGTGCCACAAAAAAATGGTAAACAAAACACTATCGTGTCCGGGGCGACGGTGTATCCCGTGGTCTGTTCTTGGCGTCGTTGATGGTGAATTCAACACAGGGCCTGAGCCCAGTCCTGCGAATAGACCACCAGACACACCCTCACTCCAGTCTCGAGAGTGAAAATACCACGGTTGCGTATTATACACGCAACAAGCTGGTTCGTGCCTTAGCCTGTATATATTTATAAGATAAATGTGTATTACAAAAAACTACTGACCTATAATAGTGGCCTCCACATCTCCAAGACGAAACATAAACCTGCATTCTTAGATTTCCAGTAGCTCTGCTGTACCAGTACTTTTCTACTTTATCAAAGTATGAAGTTTCATAAATAATCCTATTATGTGAATATTGTTTTCAGTGATGGGTTCGGGTTTGATTGGTGCCTTGTTCTTAGGTGTTAGGGTGACAACTCACCAGGGGTAGTACACGTTTGTTTGTGCAAAACCAAAACTTCTAGGCTGATTTTGATGCGGTTTTTAGTAATGGGTTTTATATAGTACATTGTACATAAGACTTATAATCATCAATAATTTTGAAAAACCCACTTCGATTAAAACGTAATTGGAAAAGGATAAAATAATTTAAAAATCTCAGACTTATTATCCGTACGGGGCTCCCATCACTATTTTAAATTTCACCATAAATATAAATAAGTATGTTTTCAATAAAATATCTCCAATTATTCTCGTTTCTATAAAACTGCAAAACTAGCATTTTATGGCAGCCCCGAACGGATAATTATATCGGGGGTTTTAGATTATTTCATTAATTTCCTCACTGCTGGGGCACTGACCTTCCTTATGGTTGAAATTAGGAAATTGTAAATAATGGATATGAAAAATACAGCCGCAAAAAGAGCAAATTAGGTAACAGCAAAATGTCAACATAAAGTGTGGTGACGTACGCCTCGCCACACACCGAACTTCCACAATTAGCCTGCAAAATTGCAGTTATGTGCATGTGCATTGCCAGCCATTTTCGGGCTCGCAATACTCGCAAAAATAACGCTTTGACGACGGTTTATGACAATCTGTTGTGTGAATTACTTTGTTATTGTTTGTGTTTTATGACAATTGAGTTCTCCTGTGTAAATAATAGAAAAGATTTACATGATACTCGCTGTTGTATGTACCCATTTCCTAAGTGTAATCGTATAATATATCTAAAACTAGAGGCAGCAAAGTTATTTTAACAGTGGTAACCTTATTACTATTTCACGTGCATGTCCGTTTGTTACCATAACCCTGAGTTTGGGTTATGGTAAAGTATTAATATCTGTGTTCATTTTATTTCTCAGGTATGTACGTCTGTATTTTCAGCGAATGATAGACAATTCTTTCTTTGCCAGTAAAAAAATGTTTACGGTTACAATAGCCATAAAATGTAATATTTTAATTAGTATTGTCCTTTTGTGATGGAAATTGACCTTACTGATATGTTAAGGTCACTTTTCAAGTTGACGACTCTGTATGAAATAAAACAGGGAGAAAAAAACAGACCCTTGACGAGTTTCTTGCCGGTTCTTTTCGTTACAAGGTCTCCCGCCGTAGGGTTTGTGAACCGATGGCGTAGCTTTTTTGACGTTCATAAGTGCTTGTAACAGCCTAGACTGAATAAATGATATTGACTTTGACTTTGACTTTGAATCGCACCCGATTTCGTTTCCTTAAGCTAAATGATACCATTTTTTTACTTGAATGGGTTTGCTGTTGACCCTAATCAAGCGAAAGGTCTATGACATGATCCATGATGGAGCGAGCTAACCCAGAAGGTGCCTATTCACCCTTGCTTTGAAGGTTATAAGTGCTCCAAATACAGACGCAGGGGGGAAGTTCCACTCCTTTGCTGTGCGCACTAAAAAAGATGTTGAGTAGCGCTCGGTGTGACTTTTAGGAATATCAACGAAGAAATGGTGGTAGTCCGCAGTGCGTCTGGATGTCTGATGGAAGAAGGGGGACGGCGGTATGAGTAATGAAGCTCCTGAGCACACTCTCCGAAGTATAGTATGTAAAAGACCGACAGACAGCCAATTTTGCGGCGATGAGCTAGGGTGTGAAACTTGATATTCGCCAGTTCTTTGTCGTCAATTAGCCTCTCAGCTATGCGTTGAAGAGAGTTCGTCCAAGGTGGTAGTTTGTCATGTCTTGTTTTTTTTTAATGAAAAAAACGGAGTGACCCTTTTAGCCTTTAATCACAATTTATACCCGATGTTAATTACTAAAAAGGCTGAATATGGAAGCGCACCTCTCCCGGAATCCTCAACTGAGGAACTGGCTATCATAACTCTAAATGCCGGAACACAACAATGCTGAAAACATAAATAACGTCAGAACTAGATCAGATGGTGGGAGCTAGCCAGGCAATTAACAACAACTCCTACCACCAACAAAATCGAATACAATTTGTCCCCCCCACTGGGAATCAAACCCAGGACCCCTTGGTCTGATACCGGCAATTCTTACCACTAGACCATAGAGGCGGAGGCGGTTATTATAAACAAACCCAGCTAACTTCTTCTTTTCATAATTATGAGGATTAGTGGCCACCTCTGGTGTCACGAGTTTACCATGCCGCCTATAAGGCCTCTGACTTGCTTACCGACTACGACTACCAGCTAACTTAAGAAAACAAATGCAAATCACACAAACCGTGTTTAGTTTTTCTGGCGTTTCCACACCTTTGCAAAGCCGTGCATATGTTATCCATCGAAGTAGCCTGTTTTCTTATGAGGCTACTACTTATAAGTAATGTTTTGCATGTCGACGTCGGATCCAGACGCGATCTCAGTCCAGATGCGCCAGTAAAGAACCGACTTTAGACTCGCTTGCCATTCCCAGTGAAAAGCGTCAAAGCTTTATATTGCCTTGTCGTCTGTACGGCCACGAAACAGCGCGTTTACAGGAAAAAAGAGACAAGGTTGAAAACTGATTGATTTGCAGAAAAACTTGAACTTTAATAAATGTGTATGTGTGTGGTTTTATACTTTACTAGCGACCGGTGACTTCATCTGCGAGGACCAAGGGGTCATTGCGTATTTTCGAGGTAAGGTACTTTATTTACCTACTTTTGCTTTTACGCAACCAAATGTCTTTGCAAAATGCGTATAAGTGTTAGATTCATTGTCTAGTACAAGCTCTGCTTAGTTCGGCCTTAAATATACGGGCCCTGCCAGAATACCAGCGTTGCCGTGACACATCTAGTGTCATGGCAACACATGCTGAGGCGGGGACCCTATTGACCTGAAGGCCATATTATTGTATTTTGTGTTATTTGTAATGTGTTTTTGTGTTGCTTTTTAATCTGTATCGTTTTCATGTTTTTGTGTGTAATTTGTATTATGGTCTTTTGTGTTAATAAAATATTTCTCTCTCTCTCTCTCTCTCAAATATCATAGCGTTACAATATTTTCATTGATTACATTATTTCACTGCAGTCATCTGTAGTCTGTCTGTTTGTAATTGAACAACCAATGGAGAGTTAATACGTGGGGCACACTGAAAGTTTTGCATATCATTTTATCAAAACAAGATGTAAGCGAAATTTTGTTTTTATTATCTTTTGAAGTATTCTCCTTTGCATTTTGAACACTTTTTTATTTAGTCAAATCATTTTTGAAAGCATGGTGACCGCTGATCTGATGGCATTTTGTTTGAAAGCCATCACTGCCTCTTCTGCGTTGTAAAAGTGACAGCACTTATTAAACCTTTCATTTTTGGGAAAATTATAAAAAGTAGGGTGCCACTCATAGACTATATGGAGAAATGTTCATGAGCTCCACTTTTTTGGGGTCCAAAAACGACTTTATTTTTGACTGAGCGCGAAGAAACATTGTTGAAGTGGAAGACGGTTCAGTCTTCTCGGTCTCAAGCACAGTGGGCAAAAAATAATGGTGTTTGACTCAGCATTGACACTCTTTTGATCGTCAAGTGGAAACGCGAAAAAAGGACCCGTACGAGAAAATATGAATTGCAAACTTTTTTTACCCCGTTTCTTTAATGTTTGTTTTAAAAAATACATGATTCAAAATTCGAGCAGTTACTGAATGCCCATGCAGAGAGCAAAACTTTCAGTGTGCCCCTAGTACTTTGTGCAGCTGCAGTGGCAATGCAACGACATATTTTTGGTATATCTCGTAGAACATAATAATAATTTATCAGTGCAAATTATGTAGCAGGATAAATATTCTACATGTTACAAACATGTAGATTATTTCTCCTCTTTGTTCGCTTTTACGCTACGCTAGTTGAAATCGCTATATCTCTCCCACCTCGTGGCCCAACAAAGAAGCAAAGAGCGACGTATGAGCGAGACATGTATTATTCATTACCTACCTACTGTTTGCGTCTAAACGGCGGGTAAAAGATTCGAAATTAAATTTGGTATGCAAACACGAACCGTGACGGAGATGCTCATTGCAGTTAGCTCACTCTGTTTATGATGAGTTCCGCCTTTGATGTTCTTTGAAATATACGTGAGACATCCTCTTTTTGTAGTTGATTGTTTTATGCGGCTCAAAGTGCTCGGTGCTCCGTGGAAATGCGACTGTGTGGAGCTTAAAAACTTCATGACTTAAGAATTATAAATGCGTTTTGTTACGAAATGAGAACCGAAATAGGAAAGGCTAGAAAATGTTTAAGGCACAACTTATTTATATTTTAGTACTGTTGCCTTACATCAGTTACTTACAATTACAACCCGATCCCATCTGAAGGGTATCGGACCCGATTCTTAATCGGATGTTCCAGTGGCAAAACATTTAACATGAAGCTATCAATAACAACACATGCCCGACACCGATTTTGAGTCGACGCCGACAAGAAATGTTGGGTATTTTGCCATCACCCTACCGGTATAAAATCGTGTTGGATCTCGCTCGCCTATGAGTAAATAACAAGTTCACATTTTAACCGCCTCTGTGGTCTCGTGGTACAGACCCGCTTCGATTCCCAGCGGGGGTACATATTGTATTCGGTTTCGTTGGTGGTAGGACTTGTTGTAAGTCCGCCTGGCTAGCTACCACCACCTTATCTAAGTCTGACGCCATAACAACAATGTTTCTAGCATTGTTGTGTTCCGGCAGTTAGAAATAAGATACCAGTACCTCCTCGTCGTCGTCTCAGCCACATGACACCCACTGCTGGGTATAGGCCTCCCCCAAGGATCTCCACGACGATAGGTCCTGTGCTGCCCGCATCCAGCGGCTTCCTGCGACCTTCACCAGATCGTCGGTCCACCTTGTGGGGGGACTACCCACGGAGCGTCGTCCGGTACGCGGTCGCCATTCCAGAACCTTTCCGCCCCAATGGCCATCGGTTCTTCTCGCTATGTGCCCCGCCCACTGCCACTTCAGCTGAGCAATCCTTCGAGCGATGTCAGTAACTTTAGTTCTCCTGCGGATCTCCTCATTTCTGATTCGATCACGCAGGGAAACGCCGAGCATAGCTCTCTCCATTGCACGCTAAGTTACTTTGAGCCTCCTTATCAGACCCATAGTTAGCGACCACGTTTCGCTGCCGTAAGTCATCACTGGCAACACACACTGGTCGTAGACTTTCGTCTTGAGACACTGAGGTAAGTTGGACGCTAAGATTTTACGGAGTTTCCCGAATGCTGCCCATCCGAGTTGGATTCGACGAGAGATCTCTTTCTCCCGACGAGAGACCCAGTACCTCAGTGGGTGAGAATTCCGGGAGAGGCTGGCTTCCATCTTCAGCCTTATTATAACTTAACATCAGGTATGATGAAGGCGAAAACTCTCCCCGTCGTTCATAAAAAAACGTATCGGATATCGGGGCCAAACGCCGAACCAACAACCCTTTCTAGAGGTCTAACAATCTTCTGTACTCATGTATGTCGAGTGACCAGTGTCCAATGTTCAGTGTTAAGACGTGTCCAGTGCCAATTGTCCAGTGTGCTATGTCAAGTGTCGATTTTCAGTGTCCAGTGTGGAGTGTCGAGTGTCAAGACGAGTTTCAAATCAAGTGACAAGTCAAGTGTCAAGTCGAGCGTCAAATCAAGTGTCAAGTCGAGTTTCAAGTCAAGTGTCAATTACAGTGTAAAGTCGAGTGTCTAGTCAAGTGTCAAGTCAAGTGTCAAGACAAGTGTCAAGTCGAGTGTCAAGTCGAGTTTCAAGTCAAGTGTCAATTACAGTGTAAAGTCGAGTGTCTAGTCAAGTGTCAAGTCAAGTCCCAAGACAAGTGTCAAGTCAAATGTCAAGGCAAGGGTCTAACATGTGTCAAGTCAAGTGTCAAATCTAGTTTCAAGTCAAGTGTCAAGTCAAGTGTCAAGACAACTGTCAAAAAAACAAAAACTTATTTCGACACACATTACTAAACTTCCAAGTTACCTTAATAAAATAATAATAATTTTCTTACAATCACTCAAACCAATGAAGCGATGACATTAAAATGTATATGCTAACTTTCAGCAAGTCTGCAACTTAATCAAGCGGCGATAGATACGAAAATATTGTTTTTCGCAGTCAATACACCGCCATTATCTGCCTTTAGTCCGATTTCCTATTTGTTTAGGACCTTCAGTAGCGGTTTTGGTGACGATATGAAGCGTAGCTACTAATTAACTTCTAATTTTGTAAAGAATCTTATATCGCATGAGTCGAAGTCAAGGCAAAAATTGTAGCATAAAAATCAAAATATGGTAAAAAACGTCAATGAATGTTTTTCAAAGAAATATTATAAGGTAAAATCGCTAGTTAGCTTAGTTTAATATTATTTAGAGTAAAATCAATATCAATTTTTGATTCGCTCAACATTAAATTAATTATCAACTAATTATTTGACTTGAAATATATTGGGTCTAAGTAATTGTGTTACCATCGCTCATGTAGTTTGTGATGTACTTAATTTAAGACACTTTCATCATACGGAAAACATTTTCAAAATTAATCGTCAGTAACAATTTTATGGTAATAATGAATAACAGATAATAACTGAACCGTGACTCGGTTCAGTTAATCAGTGATTAAAATTGAACTATAGCCTAGAGAAATATGAAAGGGCGGCCGCGGTCCGCGTTTTTCCGCTACAGTGCACACGCCCTAAGGCGCTAGGGATGGCACTCGTCAAAATTCTGCCAACAACCATCAAGCGGAATGTTTTCTCTGGCAACACGACGCGTCGCATGAATCATTTATAAATGCAAATGGCCATTGTTCCAAACTACCCGCGATTATTCACGTCCGTTTATCATTGACGTATTGGGCCTGATGCCGATTTATTTATATTTCGTTCCGGTTGTTTGCGTCCCCTAGATTAGGGCTTCCGCTGCCTACTAATGGGGTTTTGTTTTAAAACGTATCGACTCGATTTCGGCTTGGGAATTTGAGCATTAATCTCTGATGTTGTCATTCATACGGTTGTACTTAACCCAGTGGATCAGATATGTTATTTCATAGAATTAAACAACTTTTACTTAATGAAATGCATTTTTCTGTTCTTCTAGTGTCACTTGCAATGATCATTTCGATTTGAATTACCTACGGAATTTTACAACTAATTTTTCTTTGTCTCATCTGTCCCATTTCTCACCTGAGAATTAATTTATGGCCGAGTTGTTTTTTTCCAATATTTTTCTAATTTAAAATTAGTAATTTTATTTCAAACTTTAATCAACGCTGAACTTGCTATATACATAATATAAACAGGCCAGCGATCTACCGTACCGTTACATTACATAATAATATTTTTAGTTAGTTAGTTTATTAGTTAAATAATCATACCTACCAAGACTTATAAAAAACATATCATTATTTTCTCTATTTTTTAATATGTTATCGACTTATTAATTACTTTTAAGTTTTAATTGCCACAAAAGTGGAAAAAGTGAAGATTTTTATGTAATTAAGCATCGGAGGCATATACCAAAGAACAATAGCTATTATTAACATAAAGAAGCGACACTCACCTTCCCTGCCGAAATATCGTCACCTGTAACGAGGGAGTAAATTCGGTAGCTTTAACAGGAGTTATATTTTTGATTCACTCGTCTCGAGGATTCTACTGATTTTCATGCGACGTTTGAGTTTCCATATTCCGTAAAAGCGACCTTGCGTTTATATACATAACTTCGCTTTTCGCCTGTAGTACCGCCTCCCAACACGAGCGCGCGAGGGGCAAAGCGAAAAGCGTGCTATGTCTACGCGTGTAAGGTCGCTAACCACCTGATCGCCTCCTCATTCGCCTCGCCGTTCGCGCGACGAGTGATTCAAAAATAGAGGTCCTGTGCTTACAATGTCACACAATTTGTCACTACTTGCTGACATTTTCTCATGTACGGAAGAAATTTAAAAAGATAATACAAAATTTAAACAAGCCCTACACATATTGACGAGTGTACACACGATCTGTGTTGTAATAATCTCAAATCTCAAACGTTTCTTCGGCGATGTCGTGTGAGGCGGGTCGTTACGTTCCCTAAAATATGGTTGAGCGAAGCGATATGGCTGGTTCATGGGTCATGCTCGTGAACGGGTGCCGCCAGCGGAAATGGGTCTACCTCAGTCTGCTTATCTTAATGCTGTGCTTAAAGCCTAAATATTTTTATCTAAAATAAATTGATACTGACCTGTATGTACCTCACAACTTGCAGTATAGTAATCTTGTAATGCGAGAAATGTTGTAATGTATGATAGACAAGTCTTTCTTTGCCAGTAAAAAATTGTTTACCGTTACAATAACCATAAAATGTAATATTTTAATTAGTATTTTCCTTTTGTGATGGAAATTGACCTTACTGATATGTTAAGGTCACTTTTGAATTTTCAATTTTTCGGTTCTTCTCGTTATAAGGTAGGGTTTGTGAACCGATGGCGTAGCTCTTTGACGTTCATAAGTGCTTGTAACAGCCTAGACTGAATAAATGATATTGAATTGAATTGAATTGAGACGACGACGACGTCGAAGCCACGGAGAATAACACTAGCGACGGGTGAAACAATATTATTTGTTGTGTCGTTGACGTTTTGTAAATTATATGCATCATGCGAAACAACCTCCGCTATAAAGGCAAACTTTCGCCTTATAATATGTATTCGTGGGCCCCCATTTTGATATAGTAACATAAACTGTTTTTCCTATAACGGAAAGAGATGTTAAATAGTAATATAGCCGCAGACAATAAGGGTAAACGCATTTGTTCCATATTTTATTGGGGTTTGACAGAGTGGATGTTTTGCGACGCCTAGCTAACGGGGCTCCCTACTTGAGTTCGAAAGTTATTAGTACAAATTCAATACCATTTGTTCAGTCAAGGCCGTTGTAAATTGTTATTGTAATGCTAAAAATTAAGCTTGTAAATGCTAAAAATTAAGCGCCGCGCAGAGCAGTGTTGCTTAATATCAGCTGTTTTTAAATAGTTTATTTAATGGTTTTTCTTTTCATTATTCAAGGTTTAATTAAGTAAGATAATGAATAAGATACACTTAAAATATTAACTGGTAGGTAAATTACGAACTCATAATTTAATTTTTTATTAGAAAAACATTTTTTTTGTTTTTTTTTCTTAGATTGCAAACACCTGACCTGACCACCCCTCAAAATTTTACTATTAAATTTCATTTCGCTTATATATAGGTACCTATTATAGGCAACATTTAAAACAGTAATTGCATCATACAATTATTAATAAAAAAAGAGGAGAAAGGATAATTAATGGCAACTTTAACATAATCCTATTTGGCTGCGCCATATAATACTTTTTAAAATTCAATTTATATTATATTATTTTTCAAATCACGCATGAATCATACAAACATTATTTATCTATGAACGTAAAACGAAACGCACGAATCCTGACCCCTACCCCTTCCTAAGAAAAAATAAAAAACTTCTTCGATTGGCGATCGAACCGGCTCACGTGCGCGCGCGCAGATCTATCTCAAATTATTCTATAAATGTGTTAAAATTAAAAATACGCTAAACAATCGAAATATCTAAACAATCAGTGCAGTGTGAAGTGTTTTTGAGCTAAGATACAACATTAACTCTGGACGGAGACCCGGGAGTACGACCAGCGCCATTAAGTTATCGAAGGTATTTCCCCATCTTATTCCCGGCCCATCCAGGTTTGGTCCTTCTCCCCGATCCTTTCTCACCCTCATACCGTTACCAACTCCCGCAAAATACTCACATTTTACATATCTATTCTCAACATTTGCATTTTACGCCGCCATCATTAACGCATTCTTTATAAATTTTCACCCACTCACATCTCCGCGCATAACGCTAAATTCTTATTAGAATCTTATTATTTGACACTCATTTATATAACATTATTTGTGTATATATATATTTTCGCATTTTACATCGTATTTCATAAAATCTGCCGGTATAAACAGGCACATTCTTATGCACGCCATATTAGTTCTTATTCTCATATGCTTAAAGATTTTTTGTTAACTTACCTATTTTAACTTTATTGTTCAATACGATGGCTCAAAGAAAACAACTCGATGACATTTCTGTGTCTGATAATTCTAAAATTATAATGCTCGAACAAAAGAAACAAAGTTTATTTCAAATAGCTCAGTCAGTTTACGATCTTAGCCTAAAGGTTTCCGATGCTAGTACCCGCGCATTATTTCTCGCTCGAACACAATCTATTGACCAAATTCGCAGTGATTTTATGGAAACATTGGATAACCTCATTTTGGAGCATTTATCTAATGATCCTGAAATAAAACCGAACTATAGTTCTATTAACGCCTTTGACGAGTTGTACTGTCATATTAAACAAACAGAAACTAATCTGAGACAACAGCAGGAAAACAAAAAGAAACAATTGGATCATTTACATCATAAATTACCACCTTTGCAGTTAGCAGGTTTTGATGGTACACCAAGTAAATTCATACAAATACAAGTCTTTCAAACACTGAAAAAGTTCAATATTTAATTGGTTGTCTTTCAGGCAAGGCTTTAAATGTCTGCTCAGGCATATCTTGCACCGCAGAAAATTATAATATTATTTGGAAAGCTCTTTTAGACAAATATCAGGATGTCAGGGTTCAAGCATCTCTCTATTTAGATCAAATATTAAATCTCAAACCAAATCAATCCATTGATTATTTTTTGGATATTTTTTGTACCGCAGAAGCCGCACTTCGTCGTTTAAATATAAAAGATTTATATGATTTTATTATAACTCATATAGCTCTCTCAAAATTAGATAAAACTACTATGAATCTATTTGAACAAACATACAGACAGACTGACATTCCAACTTTTGAAAATCTTAAAACCTTTTTAAAAGAACAAAGTAAAATTCAAGCGCTTCGCAACCCAACCCAGTCTTCTTTCTCTCAACAACAAATAAACAAAAATAACATCATTAAATCTGTATCCAAAAATAAAACAACTCAATCATTTTTCACTCAATCAAACAGTAATACGCCACCTATTGCTTCTCAAAATAAGTTTCAAGTTAACACCCACATGCACTCACACTTATGCAAAGTATGCAATTCAAGTAATTCGCACCCACTATTCAAATGTGAATACTTTTTGAGTAAAGATCCGCAAACACGTTTCAATATTACTAATCAGCATTCATTTTGTAAAAACTGTTTAGGTTTTCATAACACAAACGCATGTAGGTCACAGAACAGATGCGCGACTTGTAACAAAAAACATCACACTCTCATACACCTCGACGGTTATCATATTGATAACAGGTTCGAGTCATCACCGCCGCAGGGAACCAGTGTCTCCGTGAGCCGACGTCATAATACGCAACAACAATCTGCACTGGCTCCCGCCGCTGCCGCGCATCTATCGCACCCCCCCGCCGCGCCGCCACCGCAGATAGATTCCTATGCACGCGAACGCAACTTCGCAGTTCAATCCTCGCATATTGCAATCGATAACTCAAATGCGCGCGTGAATTCAAACGCTGAAACTAATAATTTTACTCTATCCGCTATTTCGCCGCACAGTACAAACAACACTACTGTTTTATTACCTACCGCTTGCGTACACGTTTATAAGGATAGTAAACCTACTACTATTCGAGTATTGTTGGATTCAGGTTCTATGAGTTCATTCATTACGAAAGCTTGTTGCGAGCAATTGAATCTAAAAATAACTCAAACCCCCTCAACCGTTAAAGGTATAGGTAAAGTCGAAAGCAAGTCATTTGGACTAACACAATTTAAAATATACTCTCGTTTTGACCCGCGCTCCTCTTATACTGTTCACGCTCGTATTATCGATTCAATAACCGATTTTCTGCCCAACGCTGAGATTGGTCTCACTGAATTGACTCATTTACGTCACGTGCCAATGGCAGATGACCATTTTTACGCACCCGCTCAAATCGATTGTCTCATAGGCAACGAATTATTCCCGCTTTTACTCGGATCCGGAAAAGTTACTTCTCCCAACTCATCAGTAGTTGGTGTGGAGACTACACTCGGTTATGTCGCTATGGGCAAAGCCCAATGTATTTCGCACACACACTCAAACTCACCGCAAACTCACTCACAAAACTCGCACATACACTTGAACTCGCAATACACTCACGCACAAAAACCGCAACACTCTGATTTACTAATAAATACGCAACGCTCTCAAACTCATTCGCTCACATCTCATACTCCCGCAACTCATACTCAGGCACTCGATAAAGATAAAGTATTTTTTTGTAATACAGATACGCTCGCTCTTGATCATCTCACCCAACGCTTTTGGGAAATTGAAAATGTTCCGGATAGAAAACATTTCAGTCCCGATGATGAAGCTTGTGAAAATGTGTTCAAGGCTTCTTACTCACGCGATGATACTGGTAGATACACAGTTACTCTTCCATTTAAACAGGATCCCTCCGAATTAGGAAATTCATATCATATCGCTAAACGCCGCTTATTAATTTTGGAAAATAAACTCGATTCTTCAGATTTACGCTCAGATTATAATAACACTATTCAGACATACATTGATCAAGGTTATTTGTCAAAAGTTGAGAATCCCGATTATAATAGTAACGCTTATTATATGCCTCATAGAGCCGTCTATCGCCCTGAAAAAACAACATCCAAAACCCGCGTTGTGCTTGATGCAGGTTGTAAAACCTCATCAGGAAAATCTCTCAATGACTTACTTTATGTAGGTCCTAACTTACAAAGTCATATCTTCGATTTACTCTTAAATTTACGCATGTTTCCAATAGCATTAAGTGCCGATATTGAAAAGATGTATTTTCAAGTTAAACTCGCACCTGAGCATCAGCCATTTCAACGAATTCTTTTTCGTTTCGATCCTAACTCAAAAATTGATGTTTATCAATTCAACCGCGTCTGTTTCGGAGTATCAAGCTCTCCTTACCTTGCTATGCGCGTAGTGCTCCAGCTCGCAGCTGATAGTCGCGAGCGCGGTATGTACCCTCTCGCCGTTTATGAAGCTGAAAATCACATGTATATGGATGACTACGTGTGTTCGCTACCTTCCCTAAAAATTGCTAAACACACTTATAAACAAATGGTTGACATGTTCAAGTCAGGAGGCTTTAATATTTAAAAATGGATCTCAAACAGTAAGGAATTAATGTCTGATATTCCCCCATCTCACAAAAATTCAAACTCCATTAATTTTGATTCCGATTCTAACGCCGCGACAAAAATAGTAGGTATGCGATGGCAACCTCACGATGATTATTTTAATTTTCATGTAAATTTTGATATTCCAGTAAAATGTACAAAACGTTCAATTCTTTCAATAACAGCTCGTTTATTTGATCCCATTGGAGTCATTAGTCCGATCGTTTCATTCATGAAAGTTCTTGTCCAAGAATGTTGGAAAAAACAACTCGATTGGGACGACGATGTTCCCGATTTTATAGAAAATAAATGGAAACAGTTTTGTTCTGAACTCTCTCACTTAAAAAATATCAAAATTCCCCGTCATATCGGTATTACTCTCGATTTAAATGTAACACTTATAGGCTTCGCAGACGCAAGTGAAAAATGTTATGGTGCTTGCGTATACATTCGTGTTGATAATGACATAAACTCAAAAGCTCACTCTGTGCAACTTCTCACCGCAAAATCTAAAGTCTCGTCTCCGAATAAAACTCTCGCCCGCTTGGAACTTTGTGCAGCTTTGTTGCTTGCCAAATTAATTGATTCAGTTCGTTCAGTTTATAGTAAACGCTGTAATATCTCAAATATTTACGCTTTTTCAGATTCGACAGTTACTCTCACTTGGATACACTCACCCGCTTACAAATTTCATACCTTTGTTGCTAATCGAATCTCTCAGATTAATGAGTACTTACCCGCGTCTCATTGGTTTCACGTCCGAGGCATTGAAAATCCCGCTGATATTGTATCGCGACCTGTAACTCCAAAATCATTAGTAAATAATGTACTGTGGTTTCACGGCCCGCAATGGCTTTCCGCTCCTTTCCGCACCTGGAATGTGAAACAATTCAAAGTTAATAACAATGATCAATCTCTTGAATCTAAAACCGTATCTATGCCTATACAAATAGTGCAAGAAAATACTCACCCAATTCAAACGCTCTCAGATCGAATTTCTTCATGGTCGAAGCTTTTGCGCTCATTCATATATATTTTACGTTTTACTAAAGTATTAAAATCTCATGGTCCAATTTCAGTTCATGACTTAGAACAAGCTGAACTTTATATTCTGCGCTACTTACAAAATAAACATTTTTCTCAAGAAATTCTTGCGCTTCAAAATAATAAACTTTATAAAAATAAATCAGTTTTAAAACTCAACCCATTCATTGATAACAACGGTCTCCTCCGCGCAGGTGGACGACTTTCACATTCGCAGTTAAAATTTGATGCTAAACACCCAATATTATTGCCTAAAGATCGCATTGTCTCACTTCTCATTGAATATCATCATAAAATCAATCTGCACACAGGACCCGCATTACTTCTGGCTTTATTACGTCAGAAATATTGGATTATTTCAGCTCGTAAACTTGTTCGCAAAATAGTACATGACTGTAACGTATGCTTTAAATTCAAACCCCGCGCTACTAACCCTCTCATGGGTGATCTTCCCGCAATTAGAGTTTCTCAAGTTAAAGCCTTTGTTTACACTGCAGTTGACTATGCTGGACATTTCTTCATTACTCACATCCGTGGACGTGGTGTTAAAAGCCACAAGGCATATGTATGCTTATTCGTATGCTTAACTTCAAAAGCTATACACTTAGAATTAGTTACTGATCTAAGTACTGACTTGTTTCTCGCCGCTTTCAAGCGCTTCATTGCCCGCAGAGGTCCAGTTTCCATAATTTACAGTGATGGAGGAACTAACTTTCTCGGTGCAAAACGTAAATTGAACGATATTTACTCTGAGATTCAATCTGCAGATATAGAAAATTATTTAACGAACTACCTAACTGAATATAAAATAGAATTAAAAAATAGCCCACCTTATGGCCCGCATTTTAATGGTATAAGTGAGACAAATGTCAAATCCGTTAAGAATCATCTATTTAAAGTAATTGGAAAACAAATTTTGACATATGAAGAATTTAATACCATACTTATTCAAATAGAAAACTTATTAAATAGTCGTCCGCTTTGTATTCTTTCAGATGATCCCTCTGATCTAACTCCATTAACGCCAAATCATTTTCTCAATGTCACGCCTTTAAAATTTCTACCTGCAGAACCAATTGATCTCGATACCCCAAATCATAGATTATCTCGTTATCAGCTGCTAAATAAAATAGTACAAAGTTATTGGAAACGCTATAGTTTAGAATATTTAACTTCATTACAAAAACGCGAGAAATGGAACACTCCATCAAACCCTGTTACTATTGGAAAAATAGTCATAATAAAAGAAGATAACACTCATCCTATGTTTTGGCCTTTAGCTATTGTCTCAGAGGTCTATCCCGGTAAAGACAATGTTATTCGAACCGTTAAAGTTAAAACTTCAAACAGTACTTACATTCGCCCGGTAACTCGACTTTGTCCGTTACCAACACAATAATTAGTATTAATGATCCATATTATTCTAACTTCACTTTTAATATAGTTTCAATCGTATTCATTTGATATAGTTAAATAAATGCGATTTCTTTGTATAATAACTATAAGTATTTATTTACTTAAGTTAAATAAATACTTATGATATCATATCAGTCTATTAATCTTACTCAATGTAGAGGAAACCTCTAGGCCCCCCGAAGTTGGCTGCGCCATATAATACTTTTTAAAATTCAATTTATATTATATTATTTTTCAAATCACGCATGAATCATACAAACATTATTTATCTATGAACGTAAAACGAAACGCACGAATCCTGACCCCTACCCCTTCCTAAGAAAAAATAAAAAACTTCTTCGATTGGCGATCGAACCGGCTCACGTGCGCGCGCGCAGATCTATCTCAAATTATTCTATAAATGTGTTAAAATTAAAAATACGCTAAACAATCGAAATATCTAAACAATCAGTGCAGTGTGAAGTGTTTTTGAGCTAAGATACAACATTAACTCTGGACGGAGACCCGGGAGTACGACCAGCGCCATTAAGTTATCGAAGGTATTTCCCCATCTTATTCCCGGCCCATCCATTAGGCATGGTATTAGGCTCTAACAATTTAAAGATACTTCTGTTAATTTAAGGTGAGAAGTCCCGAAAAACATCGATATTTATTATTAGATAATTTTATTTATTCTGTCATTAGAATAATATCATTCATTTCATTAATTATTAGACTCAAGAAAATTATATCTGTAGGGTTATTCGCAGCAGTGTGTTTCGCACTAATATTGAATTGCACCATCAAGGCGTCTCGCTGCAATAAAACATCCTACAAATGAGTTATGACGTCATACCGTGTACGATTCAATATAAATCGAACTACCAACTTTTGAACTCAAACAAGGAACCGGCGCTTCAGGCCACCGTCCATTTCTTTTATAGCATTTCGAACGCTCGCCCTTGCCTAAACGGGTGACCATAAATCACCATTTTTATTTTTACCCTCCTCGGTGTTTGAACCATATTCCGTATTGAGATGGAAGAAGCGAGCTTTTTATGGGTACAATCTGTCTGAAGTGGATGTAAAGTATAAAAGGTGTTTTTAGCTTTCGGTATAAGAAATGATGGGATGATAATAATGTGCAGTAAACCGAGTCATTATTTACTGACTTCAAAAACAGCTAGTAATTTTCAATATGTAGGGTAGTGAAACCCTTGAGATTTTCCAATTTGCTTCGTTAGCTATTAGAAAATATCGTCGTTTGTATATATGATCCTTACCGTGGTACGGTCCGCAATCTTTAACGCAAACTTTTCTTAAGGCAGTAACCACTGCACAAATCAAACTTGAATAGTAAACATTGTAAAGTGTGCGAGAGAACTGCACGACCTTGATCCTCCAGCCCGTTCCACCATCAGGGTACCAGGTGCAGGTCAGCTTATCACGCGTGTGTCGTTGACATTCCAGCGATCCGTACCAATTGCTTTGCTGACACATTAAATGTAAACCGCTATAGAATGGAATACGCTGCCTGCTCATGTGTTCCCGACTTCATCAACCTTAGTCTTTTCAAGGCGAGAGTGAATAGGCATTTCCTGGGTAAGCATGGTACACCCTAAACCACATCCTGTTTACTAATCACGATGGTGGTTAAATGCCTGCCCAGAAAAAACCATGGACTCATATTGTAAAGATTTTTCTGGACTTTCATTCTACGGAGATTCTCATTATTGTTTTGCTATGCTATTCTATAAGTGACACATCGTGGCTGTTGTCATGCATGGCGTAGATGGCGTCTTATTCGTCTACTGGCGAGTGTCAAACTCGCGAGGCGCGCTAGTTGGTCGCTTACATCTGTACAGTACTGTACATCATAAGAGCGCGCGAGTAGACGAAAAAAAAAATTGTTCAAATCGTAAGGTGCCCATTTACGCGCACTCGCGAGTTTCACGCTTACCAGTTGACGAATTTTTTTTTTTATTATTATTTAATTAATAATAACACAAGGAGCTTACAATTTTCTTTTTACAATAGTCCCGCAAAACCGACTAGTCGGTTTGTCTGTGGGATCTTCAGTCTCTATTATATATAAGTAATATTACCTAAAATTAATAGATATAATTTAAATATAAAGTCACTCTATACAGCTGTAATGAAATAAAATGCAACTAAATAATATAGTTGTACTTACTTATTGATCTAGTTTAGTTATTTTTATTATTATTTATGAATATATTTATGAATAACTCTGCATAACAGATCTTCCATCAGCTGTCAAGTACCTATTGAAAATACCTACTGATATTGCATCCGCCGCTACCAAGGATGTTGCTTAGAGAATCGCACCCCTGATCTCAGCTTATTCATTACACATCTCAAAATTGTAACGTGCCCCTCACCCACGTCCCAGTTTCCCAGTGATAAGTGTGGCCCACCGTGTGTTGCAATAAGCCGGCCGCGGCCCGCAGCGTTACAGCAATTAGGATGGGTATAACTGGGTGGACCGCTGACATTAGGGACTTAGGAAATAAATATACTACAAACAGACCTACATACTTTTACGTCATAAACCTTTTGCGAGGTTGGCAGAGCGTCAAAAGTGCAGCTTTAGAGTGATATGTGTAAACATTTTTTTTCTTTTTTCATTTCATTTCATAGTGGCAGGTTGCTAACACTGTTATTTTATAATAATGGAAGTTATAAGTACGTTGTGTACGTAGTACTTATTACTTCCATGTTTATAATGTACACTAACTATTTTTGATCAGTTCCAGAGACAAATTTAAAACTCTTTTTAATGTATTCCGCAGAAAAATTACAACCTTTTTTTTATTTTAATATATTTCAATGCAAATTTATATTAATAACATGTTTTTAATATTTTTTTTCGCCCTTCCAATAGACAATCCCCCAGACACAGAGGAGGGCGGTGGTGAATCCTCATGGATACTTCACAGCCGGCTGTGAGAGTTATGTCAGACTCCTAGAACACACTCCTACTGACTAAACCTCACCTGAACACGGCTTTTACGGGAAAGTAATATTTAGCTCTATCTATAGAGAAGATTTTGATTATAACAAGTTTTTTTACTCAAGTTCACAGTTTCAGTGGCCTCATCGCCAGGTATGTGTTATACACAAAGTTTGAGAGCAGCTGGTATTAATTTCCCGACGGAGGGTTAACCTGTAAAACTCCCGCGCGAAGACAGACAAATTAACAAGAACGTTGTTTTCGTAACGGCTCTCAGTTGCTGCACTTTTGGTTGGTGATGTTTTTGGTACGCGGTAAACTTTTAGGCCAAGCAATACTTAGTGCGTTAATGAATAAATAAATAATTGCATTGAGGTAGTGTTTTTCTATGCCGACAGCTGTGTAGTGTCGGCTTAGAATAGCACTACCCCCTCTCATCCCGTGGGTGTCATAAAAGGCGACTACGGGACTCAGCCTTCAGGAGACGGGCAGCAGCGTCTCCTACAAACTTGGCCATACTGCGATCGCCAACCCGCCTGCCAAGGTGGCGATAATGGCAAACCCCCCCTTGGGGGAGTCGTATACCCAGCAGTGGGTGTTATGTGGCTGAGAAGACGAGCCTTTATTTCTGTTTTCCTTATAATCCTCGACCGAGTAAGCAAACATGCAATTCACATTCATTGCGCTTTCATAAATTATTTCCACTCAACCCTTTTTTTGGGGGAGTCCTATACCCAGCAGTGGGTGTTATGTGGCTGAGACGACGACGACGACAAAATAATTGCACACCTAAAATCATCTGCCCCACGTTTAGTTTCATGAAAATCTTGTGGATACTAATAATGGATAAACATACTTATATACTTTTTTGCAAAACATACATAATATACGTTTATATGTATAAATGGTAAAGAAAAATAGACATGGGTAATGCACCCAAATTTTTGTCTTATCAGGGGATCAAACCAGGACCTCTGGCGCAGAATGCGGGTATAGTACCCCTGCTCCAAACAGGTCGTCAAAAGATGTTGTTCATGATAGGCGCCTTAACATATCGTCTATTACTTTTCGTAAATACCCTGTCGGTTGATAGTATTTAAGTACTATATATAATAATAATAATAAAATCAATCATTTGCATGAATACGGGTGGATTACAAATGTGATGTTATAAAAAATTGTTCTTCTATATTTAAACTTTACAAGGCGTGCAAAAATTCGTACAAACTGATTACTTAATTAATAATTCAATTACATTTAGTTAAATTGCATTACATTAAATAGCAGACCCGCTGATACATTAAATTAAACGAATGACAACTATAAAAATAAAAAAACATAATATAAGAACATGTCTTATGTTTTGGCGCGCACTGTTCATTGAAATAAAACAACTTTTACGGATATCAAACGCGCTATATTTCCACGAACTAAGTTGTAGCTGCCGTGGTCACGGGGGGATCCCCTGACCACGGCAGCTGTAAAGGTGCCGAAACGTCGGAAAAATTAAAAAAACCCCTAAAAACCTATAAATACGAACAATTACAACTTAGTCCGTGGAAATATAGCGCGTTTGATATCCGTAAAAGTTGTTTTATTTCATAAGAAAATGTCCTTAGTCAAATTAGATGATGTCAACATTATTACCTATATCAATATCAAATGATGAAATATTGACATTAAGAAACTAATTTACAGTATTATAGGGTAAAACTTGCTTCAGTTTATTTTTAAAACAATGCAATGATTTTTCTGTTTTTATATGGCGAGGTATTTTATTAAAAATTTCAACTCCCTTAACAAAAATGCTATTCCTATATTTGCTACTTTTGCAGCAAGGGATTTTTAAAGTATACTTATGACCCTTGCTTTTAAAAGTGTATTTTTTTAAATTACTTATTAATATTTAATATAGTTTTACAGTAAATATCTTCTACTATAATATAGAAAGTTCGGTGTAGCGTTATAACTATATAGTCGGATTTAATTTTTTTTACCTTTTCGTAAACATAATGACACTTTCCGCCTTCGCAAGACGAACCCGTAGACACCAGACTCAACCTCCTTGGACTAGTAGGTATCAAGGGAACAGGAGTAAAACTTTTATCAAAATCTACATAAGTAAGCCTTTGGAAAATTCAACCACGTGAAATTTGATTTACAATTGGTCTTTCTGCGTTACTTTTGCGTTGCGTTGCGTAATTACATAATCTGCCCCGACTTTGCAAGCGCGGTCTACTGTTCTCACAGATCCACTAGTTTAGAAATATAACGAAACGGAAACGACGCCATTTTTATTGTTACCTAATGAAAAATCTTCGACTCATAACTATTTTTATGTGAAAATAACCCCCGTTACCTTTGTATAAAAAAAACAATAATTTGATATTTTTAACTGGTTTAGCCTTCAACTTACTCAGGCTTGTTTTGTTAGAAATATATTATTAAGTAATGAGAAAAGCATTTCAAAATTTTACTTCATAATTCTCGTTGTAAATAACAAACTTTACCCAAAAAAAAATACCTAATTTTCCTCGAATTACTTAGAGCAGACAAATCATAAAAAGGCTTTGTAAATACATCTCCCAAATGAAGGGTAATATCAGCCCCATTTAGCTCCTTAATAATTTGGCGGCGTCTCGGAGTCATCAATTCAACCTCTGACAGCACTTCATTTAGCGATTCCTACGGATTTTGCTGCAATTAATATTCAAGGGGACCTCTTGGGAGGTATTTTGTAGTTTATTTACGTGTGCCCTTTTGTACTTAAGAGCTTATATTTTTTAACTTGATAAAGATGTACCATAAATTTCCGGATGTCCTAAATTAAATGATATATATAATGCGTTTAGGCAGTGATATTTATAAGTGTGCACTTGAAGCACATATGATAGACGTTAAAAGTGTACCTACCTTGCGTGTCAAAAGTTTGATCAACGGTCAAAGTTTTACGACATAAGTCAGTCCGCTTGACACCATTGCCATGAAAGCACGCGTCACTCAGGAACGAAAATGGTTATGCTGTCTTGCAAGAGCTCGTCTCACTTAATCACTTAATCTCGCTCGTGACGTCATCGTAGGTACGAAAAATTCGACACGCTTGTTCTCATACAGTTTGAAGCGCTCTTTTCGTCTATCTCGATATAGGTCTGTGGTCATAAGAGCTCGCATGATGAAACATTGGGAAGACCCTATAAGTATGTAGTCCGATTAAATTTGCTATCTATTTCATTTTCGTGCTTTTTTGTGTCTTTTGACCTACTTGTCAATTGTCAATGTGTGCAGTCTGCGTCACAGATTTCAATGCAAATTACTATGAAAGTAACATTATAATGCGTCTCCAACTTTTTTATTCCCTCCGAAATAAATAATTTCCTTGACTCTCGAATATTCCTGTACCGCGGCCATGAAAATGGATTGGAAACTACCAAATGAAATCTTTATGGTCTCTACAGGTTATTTTAGAAAGTCATCAAGTTCACCATTCTTTAAATTTTTTGCCATTTTCTTCGTTTAAAGAGGTGGACGTGCGACCAGAACGAGAATCATCTGCATAGCTCGATTTGCCTAAACTTGGCTACCCAGTAATCGACCATGGAATAAGGTACAGCGTCGGTCCCTTATGACTGCTGAGTATCCGAATAAAATTATCCTTAGTTGACAATTTTTTTCAGGCACTGGTACATTAGCACGTATCTCGTTTTTATCCTTGTTTGGTAGATTTATCAATTTGTTTACAAAATAATTAATAAAATAAAAAAGGCAAGATGGAATCAATTGTTATTTGCCATAAATACTAAATGATAATAATACTTGATAATAAAAAACCTCCACAATAAAAATGTTTAGAGATGTCCTGACATCTCTCAAGACAATACTTATAATTAAAAATAGTATCAATTTTTGGCTGAAGATCTCCAAGCCCGCCGGAACAGACGACGCCGCGCACTGCCAGTCTGCTTGTGACCACGGCTATTGCAACTTGGTTCCTTACTCTAAGATTGCAACATAGCCGAAACTTCAAGCTGTAAGTACATAGTACTACTACATAACAAATGTCGCGTTTCAGTTCCGTTGTTTTAATTTATAATTATAATTGAACACGAAAGTTTAAAATCTAATAAAAATGTTGTGTATCCATTTCTCAGAACTTTTTGATTCACCCTCGTATATAGGTACTACTTCTTTAGTATATCATGAATGGAACTATAGGTCTGATTGTATATTTTTTCAATATTGCATTTGTATTATGTGTGACCGTTTGTTTCTCAATAAAAATAAAAAAAATACAAAATTAAACTAAGTATATTATAATGGCGTAATATTGTTTGAAAGCAAACACCGACTCGAGAACGATTACGAAAGCAAGCGTGAGATCTGAGTGAGAAATAAAATAAGACATTTAAGGCACGCCTACACGGGGCTCCTTGCCCGCGTCACTTTTGATCAGTGCCTATTAGCCTTTATATTGTTTTTACTTACGCGTTACGTTTGGTGCAAAAAAAGAAGATCTAGCGGGGAGACTTCAAAATCAAAACCAAGTTAAACTTTAAATTCATACGCTATCATCGTGTTTATTTATATCGGAAAAAATAACACATTTTCTGTCGATACTCAAACAAAGATGGAACGTAGTATTTATCACATAAAAATAGCATTGTAAAATGCAAAATCAAAAAGTTATAATTAGATGGCTGTTTCATCTTAATCGATAGTCAAACATCTGTAAAGATGCTTCTTTGGAATGTGAGGATATTTCTCTCATTGTTGAAGCGACGGTGCCCAACACCGTAGAACGGTGAATATACTAGAAAATATCGACGTGTCCTCATAGGTCTCTGTAGCATAATTGGTTAGTGCATTGGGCCGGACTCTCAAGGATGCGGGTTCGAATCCCGTCAGGGCGACATGAGACTAGTTGCTTTTTTCTAGTATATTTTCTTGTTTAATATTATCACGTAGTATTTCGTTAAGTGTTTGCATTTTGCTGTAAGTTGTTTGGCAAACCACTTTGTATTATGTATTTTTTTTATTATCGACGTTAATATTAACTTAAAAATATTATTGTACTAAAAGTGTTTTAAATCAATTGCTAAATAACAAAACTCGTTTATCAATGGCACGCATGGATTTAGCTAGGTGAATAACTTTATAGAAAATATACGACTTGATGATTGCAATAAATCTTTGCAGTCATTCCTTCCCGCCTACCTATAATTCCTTACTCCTCGCGTCAAATCTCGTTTTTAATTTTTCACGGATAAGTTGCCCATAAATTTTAAGCTCAACCATCCTCTTCAGAGAAGGTACCTAACATTTTAACCGACCACCATCCTGATATTCTGTGTCGTGAGAGCTTAATGTAGAAGTTTCCTAATGTTGAAAACATGATTTTTCAGTAAATAGGATTAAAATATGTATCATTTTTTGTTTTTTTTAATTAAATCTATCAATGGCTGAGAAATAAATTATTTAAATTATATATTTGCGCACAGAATTGACTGTGGTCTTAAATATGGCGGTAACGTCACACCAATTCTTCACATCGGCGCACCGCCAATCAAATTACCGGCGGGCCGAAGTGGCGTGACGTCACAACGCTGAGCCGTTAAGCGCAATTTTAAGGCCCCATAACCTCTCCATTTGTAGAGATATCTCATGATTTTTTCACACATATGTTTAATTTTACTTATATTTTCAAATTTTATTAATAGAAAAAAAAATGGAAACTTCTTCATTGCAAGCAATAACTATTTTCATGAACCGCCCCGCTACTGCTCGTGTCTCAGGCCACACGCGGCCGTTTACGCTGAATGTCTCTCAACAGCCGCGTGAAGTGGGTCTCAAATTGACGTCCATCGCTCTATTAGACGTGATGCCGCTCACTGCACAGTGATACACATGGACAGTAGAACATGTTCATGTTTTACAAGGTAATAGTCGTTGAAGTTGTCAGACGTCCGACTGAAGCAAGATAGCAGTGAGATAACGACGCGCGCGGGAGCGAGACCGATTTTAGGTACAGATTAGGCGCAAAAACCAAGAAATCACTTAGTAGTAAGTAACTATAGCGATAAAAAAAAAAATGTAATTATACCATTCTAAATTTAATGGACGCACACTAATTAAAACTAATTTCCAATATTGTATATAAGCCCCACAGACCTATATCTAGATAGACGAAAAGAGCGCTTCAAACTGTATGAGAACCTAGCGTGTAAAATTTTTCTTACCTATGATGACTTCACGAGCGAGATTTCGTGCTGTGAAAATGTTATTGACGAGCTCTAGCAAGAAAGCACTGCACAATTAACCATTTTCGTTTCTGAGTGACGCGTGTTTTCATGGCAATAGTCTCAAGCGGACTGACTTAGGTCAGAAAACTTTGGCCGTGGATCAAACTTTTGACACGCAAGGTAGTAAACTTTTACCGTCTATCTCGACATAGGTCTGGGGTAAGCCCATTTGAGAATGATTTTGAATTTTCGTATTTTTAGGGGTGTTTTCGAAAAGAAAAAGTGTCGATGCAAAATCATCAAATCGTGTTTCTGTCACTTTACTAATCTAGATAAAGGTATGAAGAAATGTATATCTTATTACCAGATTAGTAACATCTCTAACCGTTCTAAAGTTTTATAAAAAAAGTAAGTTTCCATATAGCGCCATAAGATGTTATTCGCGTGCGCTTGATTGGGATTGTTGTATAGGATTACAGCGTCTTCCACAGATAGCCGTCCGTAATCCAGTCACTTTGTTGTTATTTGTTTCATGCGATTTTTAATGATAAATTATAAATAGAAAAAAAATTGAAAAAACAACTCGGCCACAAGTGGATTCTCAGATGGGATCAGATGGGGTCCTGATTTAATTCCAGAATTGGGACCGAGTTGATTTTTTCCAATATTTTTCTAAATAAAATTTATCATAAGTATAAAATTCACACTAAAAAATCATAAAATATTGATATCAAATTAATAATAAATAATTTGACCGGTCTTTTCTAACATGGCCGTACACTGTATTGTGTGTCAGCACTATTGTCAGCACATCACATCTCTAGCGCGCACCGTTCATTTAATAAAACAATTTTATATCAGTGTTTTATTTATTATTTATAAGTAGCTACATACTGACATGATAATCCACTATGCTTTTATCGCAACAAACGTCCTTTCATATTACCATCGTGTAAATATTTCGAAATGTTGCCCATAGCGCTGTCCCGCTCACTTATTCACGGGCGCGCTAAAAATATGACCGTTGAAACTAACAAAGTGCGCCATTTTGAAACTGCGCCATTTTGTCGACGCCTCGCAGATTGGCGGGAAAGGACGGTCTGTGACGACGCCATGCATTAACAGCATATTTTATTAGTGATTCTGTATATTTTGGTTGAGTACTGTTTTTTTTCATATTGTAGTCGTTAGGACCACATCCAATAAACTCGCACTAATTACAATCTACATAAGGGTGCTCGCAAGGTCATGATAAAAAGCGTGACCTATTGTCGTATGCACAAATAATTGTCATGACGAATTTTAAAATAATAAGCTCATGGAAAGCATTATGTTGGTTGAATACAACTTATTATTTTTAACTTTATTTAAACCACTATTCTATCACTGGAGACGTGCAGACAAGCGAAACTAGCACTACCGCGCGCAGACGCTCGTCTCTCCAGAGCTCTCCTTAAACTCAATAGACCGCTGTTACGTTTGATAACAGGGGCCATCACTGGCCACGGTAACTTTAACAAGCACCTTTTCAATTTAGGTGTCACTGACAGCCCACTATGCAGAGGTTGCATGGAGGAAGAAGAGACAGCTGCTAACGTCCTGATGGATTGTGACGGAGTAGCCCCTTACCGGGCGAAGTACCTCGGCTCACCAGGCAGTCTCCGGGAAGCCGTCTCTGACGTGAAGGCGCTGGGAGCATTCCTGGTTGAGCTGGGATGGCTGGAGTGATCCGGCCTGACACCCTCCGGACGCAAAATAGGCGCAAAAGAGTCGTCGAGTTGCGGAAACCGCCCATATTGAATGAAAAAGAAGAAGAAGACCACTATTCTATTTAAAGAAATCGTCATTACGAGAAAGAACCAACCCCGAAATAACGAAAACATCGATCATTTCGAAGAAAAAATAATTGAACCCTGCTAATGAAACAGCTGTTTTTATTGTCGCATTTTTTTTATTTTATCTATTAAAAACATGATAATTAATATGTACTACTTCTCTTCCACTAAAGATATTAAGATAACGTTGAATAATAAATAATATTATTATTAAAATTATTCTTTAATCTGCCATCCAAAACGGAAAAAACAGGATGAAAATTGAACAATAAGAAATTACAGAACAACTTCAATTCTCATTTAGCAGCGCCTAGCAAATATTTACGTCGCCGTATAATGATATAGAACGGTCCACCCTCTGTTTCCTTTCATAACCGCTTTCAAATATCCCGCGAGCGACTACTTTGTATGGCAAGTCCACAAGGGTTCTTCAATATACATCCATTGCGGGTTTTTTTCACATTTCGAAACAAAACCCTAGCGCGCAGGAGAGATGGAGCGGTAAACGAGTGAACGATAATGTCATCTAAATATCATAGGTTGTTCGTGGTGAAGGGCCCACGATTGAGACGTACAAATGTTTGGAGTAGGATTACTTTCCAATTGGAACGTGCCTACGAAGACGGCCGCGGATCCAGTTATTTGAGTTTCAATTATCGACGGGCTCCGAGCAAATACTCATCGGATGGAATTACGTTATGCATATTAGCGGACGATCATCTCTTGCGGCCTTTTTGCAGATTTGTGGGCCAAGTTGCTGGCCTCGCAGATGCCGTAAGAATAAACTATGAGTTTACTTTTACTATTAAGGGCTTAAGCTTTTCTATAACTTCAGTAATAAAAGATAAAAAAATCTTTGCCTACATGAAAAAAAAAATATTTGTATCTGTTTCTTTTTCGTAAGATATCTTCTTCTTCTTCTTTCTTAAATGATGGCGTGCTCGCGAATTTTGCCAATGTCAAGTAAATATGTTTTGTAATAGAAATTGTGTGGTAGATTGAATTAAAAATGGAGCCTCACAACACGTGTTATTACGAAAAGAACTTGGGTGAAACTCCTTCGCAAGATATCCTATGAAATTATACAGAAAAAATAATATTTTCGCTCCCTATTTAATGTGATATTGTCTCCGATTTAGAAGCAAATTATTTCTTAGTTTTTAATATTTGTCTTTTTTTTTTCATTACAAGAACTTGGAGACAATTTTTTTAGAATAATATTTACACCATAAATTTTAATATTATGGTAGATGGTTTTATTACATTCAAATTGAGCAGATACCGTTAATCACAAAATACTCTTACCCCATCATCAAACTCGTAGTCCGACGATCTAAACATCCTGAAATACAAACTACGTTTTTATAAAATTTTTAGAGTTTATCATAATTACGTCACTAGTCAAGTTGGACCTCTCTACAACAATAAATACATACTTCCACATTTAAAAGTAATATCTCTTCAAAGGAAGTGCACAATGCAATAAATATCGGGCGATGCGGCCGTCCAAGCGAGCCTTAAGTCCTTAAGGCCGCCCGTCACATGCACAGAGCCTAACTTCGCTTTGGAAACTGTTCCGAAGTGCAGCCTTAACAATAAATCGTTAAATAAATAAGAGACGGCATTGCACGCATTGAACTGTAAGGAGACAGGACAATAAGTTGCTATTATGGACAATCAGCGTAGAAGCATCCTGTATAGATCTAAACAATATTTTCAGCATTGTTGCGGTCCGGCAGTTCGAGATAAGATAGCCAGTTCCTCAGAGTCTGAGGATTCCGGAAGATGCTCGCTTCCATTTTCAGCGTTATCAATACTTAACATCAGGTATGATGAAGGCTACGAGTCCCCTGTTGTTCATAAAAAAAAGATGTTTTATGATATTTTAATTTTTCGCATTTTGCAATGCGATTTTTGTTACTTATGATACGTTTTTAATAGAAAAAAACAACTCGGCCACAAGTGAATTCTCAGATGGAACTCGAACCCACGACCTTTGGAAATCCAGTCCAATGCTCTAATCACTGAGCTACCGAGGCAGTCTCGAAAGTCTATATTATTAACTAACTTTATGCCTGCGATTCTATCTGGACCCATAACTATTTATTAATCTGTGCACTTATTCACTATGACCACGTAAAGATTCCGTGTTCAAACCACGCCACCACCACCTTGCTCGCACTTGGTTTTGACATTTTCAAAATTCGTTTTCTCCACGATACTCACAAATTATAGAGTTATTGTACTAGTGCATGAGAGTCACAAATTGAACAGTTATTAAAACAAGTAAAATAACTTTCAAATTTGTTAGTTTCATAGAGAAATCGAATTTTGGAAATGTTGAAACCAAATACGGCATTGGCGTGGTTTGAGCAAGGAATCGGTGAGTGGTCATTGTGAATCCGTATACTGCATGGAATTTGGTAATCGCAGTCCTATTTTGACAATTTCTTCCAATTTTCGTGCGAAAAATTAGCATATGTCTCTGAAAACATAATAACAATATAAAATAATATTAATATATTGTTTTTTCTCCCATGCTGGACTGGGAGGTATTGAAAAACATAATGTGTGCCAGATTTCCAGTGCAGATAGTAAAAGCTTATCAATGGACAGGGTAATAATTTAAAGTAAACCCTTGAACGAATTCCTCTAGTTCCAATAGTTCGGTTTGTTTCGTCCGGTCCCGGACTTCGGGGTCCTTTTTAGTCGCTGTAGTTCTAGTAGTCGGTTATGAAGTGAACCCGAACTGTTGCTACTAAAAAAGACTAAAATTTTGGTTAGAGATGTAGCGTAAAACGTATTTATTCCGAATCAAAAGCATATATTTTAATCATTATTTAAACATCCTATCAATAATCCTATTTTATACAAATAAATCTTCTGCTTAGATTAGAATACCCACACCACCACACCACCTACAAAATGGAATTCTTTAAACAAAACTTAAAATAAAATGTAAGTATATACTGACAAATTACAAGAAAGTTAAGAAAACTATCAACCCAAAAATATCAAGGAGTACAATTTAAAAGAGAGAGAGATATTCGGTAATATTTGTCACCTTAATTTGTGTGGAGTTTATTTAAAACTAAAGTTGTTTCATATTATGGCTGGAAAGGAGAGAGAACACATCATAAACTGAACTACGTAAGAAGTATCAACAGTTCGTGATGACGTCATAACCGAACTACAGCGACTTAAAAGGACCCAGAAGTCCGGGACCGGAAAAACCACCGAACTACTGGAACTACTGGACGAAAACTAATGTAGTCGATGTGCTGGTGGCAGGCAACCCTTTTCTTTTGTTTCCCGACAACATTTTATGTCCCGGCTACACACTCTGTCTTACCTGTGAGCATGACTACACAAACCGGTTTGCGCAGGTAAGACGTAGCGGATTGTCCCAGTACACTCCATCATGCCTGTGCAAACCGGTTTGCGCAGGTAAGTCGTAGCGGATTGTCCCAGTACACTCCATCATGCCTGTGCAAACCGGTTTGCGCAGGTAAGACGTAGCGGATTGTCCCAGTACACTCCATCATGCCTGTGCAAACCGGTTTGCGCAGGAAAGTCGTAGCGAATTATTTGATAGAATCAGGCGTTACTTGGCGGAAATCCATATCTTAGTAGAAAACGAAAAATATGTCGCGTAATTCCGCAAGAAAAAATGCAGATGCAGCCCAGTGACACACCTTGCACCTTCACCGACTACTCTACACGTGTTTCGCTCACACACGGAGCATCCTCAGGAGTTGTTAGACCGTGCCAATCTCAGCACCGAGTGAGTAAAATGGCCCCAAACAGCCGTATTTAATGCTTCCCACTCCCCCCCTCCCCGCCCCCAGTGTGACGCATCGCGACTATAAGAGTGAGACAGAGTAATAATTAATGGAAATTGTTATAATAAATGTAAATTAAATGTAAAAGTATGATATAAATATGTGATATCGATGGAAGTTTTTTTTTTATTTTATTTTTTTTATTATTTTTTTTATTTTTTTTTTTATGAATCCCTATCACTGTTTGTTTGTCTACAAATACGCAGAAGTGGGGAGGGAGAAACATTTATCTGATCGTTAAGTATGGCTCCATCAACATTATGTTTGATAATTTCTAATTGTTCCAACACGTTCAGTCGTAAACTTTTATTACAAGTATGTAAAACCTCGTAGGAATGCCCATCAGATAATTGGTGACCGGTATCTAATAAATGTTCCGCGAAATGAGATCGTTCTGGTCGGGCATTCCTATAGGCAGAAATATATTCTTTATAACGTGTTTCAAAACAGCGCCCAGTTTGTCCCACGTATACGGAATTACACTCGTCACATGTTAACCTATATACACCTGACGTCGTTGTTTCTTAAGATTTTTGATATTTAAAATATCAAAAATCTTAAGAAACAACGACGTTCACGTGGCATTTCGAACCACTAACACCGTTCGACGGGCCATTTGCAATGGTAAGGAAAAAACAGAGGTTGGCAGGAAGTCAGGTGTATATAGGTTAACATGTGACGAGTGTAATTCCGTATACGTGGGACAAACTGGGCGCTGTTTTGAAACACGTTATAAAGAACATATTTCTGCCTATAGGAATGCCCGACCAGAACGATCTCATTTCGCGGAACATTTATTAGATACCGGTCACCAATTATCTGATGGGCATTCCTACGAGGTTTTACATACTTGTAATAAAAGTTTACGACTGAACGTGTTGGAACAATTAGAAATTATCAAACATAATGTTGATGGAGCCATACTTAACGATCAGATAAATGTTTCTCCCTCCCCACTTCTGCGTATTTGTAGGGATTCATAAAAAAAAAAAAAAAAAAAAAACTTCCATCGATATCACATATTTATATCATACTTTTACATTTAATTTACATTTATTATAACAATTTCCATTAATTATTACTCTGTCTCACTCTTATAGTCGCGATGCGTCACACTGGGGGCGGGGAGGGGGGGAGTGGGAAGCATTAAATACGGCTGTTTGGGGCCATTTTACTCACTCGGTGCTGAGATTGGCACGGTCTAACAACTCCTGAGGATGCTCCGTGTGTGAGCGAAACACGTGTAGAGTAGTCGGTGAAGGTGCAAGGTGTGTCACTGGGCTGCATCTGCATTTTTTCTTGCGGAATTACGCGACATATTTTTCGTTTTCTTCGTAGCGAATTGTCCCAGCTACACACTCCATTATGCCTGTGCAATATGCTGTTTTTTGTAAATAATATTTATATTGTCCGGGGATCGAACTCGGGACCTCTGGCGTAGAAGGCGGGGTTAGTACCCCTGCGCCAAACAGGTCGTGTGTATTATGTAGTACCTATTTATGCAACCTTTATCTAACTTTGAAAGACTTCTTCATCAATTTCAATTATTACAATTACATACAGCTAGTTATTAAGCCGTTTCTTTCTTTCTCCCGTCTAAAGTTTAAATAAGAATTGAAAGGGCGATACGGTCCCCTCCCAGTGGCTACTAGATTAACTGCCGTCCGGGCGCTTTTATGAACATTTAATTAAAAATAAACTCCACTACGGGACTAATAAATTATATCCAGTCTCCCTAAGAAGCTATGGAGAAGTTTCAATATTTAATAGGTTAGGTATGAAACTTTTCTTTTACACAACTTTAATGTCTGATTTTAGTATAATACTAGACAATAATGGCATAATTCAACAAAAGCTACTTTATTTTATCTTTCGTAAATAAGATGGTAGGTTACAATATTTTGTACATCATGTTTCGCCTATTTAAGCATGCAAATTTAACATTTTTGATTAAATTCAGTTGTAAGATAATATTTGAAGAATTAATTTAATTACATTTATTACCGAACAATGGATTGGGTTACATTAACAGAATATAAATTGCAAATTATTGAATTATATCGTTTAGTCAAAAAATATTAATGTCATAAAAGTTTTCCATCAATAGCCACTTAAACAAACCGTTTTTAAAATGTATATTTTTTTTTCAGATAATCAGGTATGTTATTAAACAATTTAACACACATATTAAGACAGCTTTTAGAATACTGTAATGTTTGAGGTTTTTCTTGCAGTACAAGTCTAACTGGATTTCTAGTATTCCAATTGATTTCACGTTCTACTGTTAACCCTAGAAATTTGGTTTATTTAACTTCTTCTATTTTTACATCTTTATAATGAATATTAGTAACCCTAATATTCATTTATGATTATTTAATTAAATTATCTTTTTAAAAATAAAAAAAATTACAGATTTATTTTTAAATTATGCATGTCAAGGTAATAATTAAATTAAGAATTGTGTGATTAATGTAAATTTCGTGTTCATTAGTCGTACATTTTTTATTATCTGATGTCACAACAATCGAAATGTCGTCTGCAAATGAAATACATTTATGGTTGGTTGCTTGCGTAATTTCATTAATGTATAATAACAATAAAACTGGTCCCAACACGCTGCCTTGCGGTACACCACATTCATTGCTTTTGTGTGTTGACGATTACGACTCAACTTCATTATTTTGGTTTAATTTATTGACAACAACCCACTTGTTTCTATATAAATCTGATGAAAACGGGCCAATATATATACATACTTGCATTTTTTTGTATTCATCATACTGATATTGCCAAGTTTTTGTCTATTATCACTAAATATTTAAAACAATTTCCATAGGTCGCTGGTTCTAATCCGCCTTAAAAGACCATGAATATAAAAAGTGATAATGAAATAAAACTGTTTGCATCTATTGATGAGCTATATTCAAGAGAGAACAAAAGACACTGACGCTACAGACAGTCAGAGACAACGTTTAAAAATAAGTATTTAATGTAACACCCACTACTTTATTATTTAATTCACTTCAACATCAAAATTAACAGATAACCTGACCATAAAAATATAACAAGGAAATATACAATATACAAGGAAATATTTATTGTCTCCGATTTTTTACTGCAGCAATTCGTTCTTGGTCAGCTGTCCCTCATAAAAGCGCCGTAAAATCGACAGAATCACCATAAGCTGTTTGAATATTTCACAGCATGTCGCAGGGTTGCGCAACTGGGTCCCACATACATATATTTATTTATACGACACCGGAAGTCCAGTATTTATTTATTTGTTGGGCTATCAACAAAACATGTACTAACTAGGACAAAATATAATATTGGAACGACGAGCGGAATATCCGCCGGCCGCTTAGCACTTCTCGATCCAAGTAAAAATACGCGTCATAGTCTCACAATTGCCATTGAGATTGATAATTATTAACATTGACTACATCATTTTATCAACAAAATACAGTCAGTTAGGCGTTTCATTTCTCAGCTTAAACATTGATTTATGTATAAATGCTTATTATTAACTTATTAACCTCCCCTTGAACAAACCAAGCGCCTCTTCATGAACAGTGAAGTTTTCAGAGACACCGTCTTGAGTCGTCGCCTTGTGTTTTTAAGGCAAACTCATTATGAAAATCCGAGAAGTAGAGATTACACAATTTTTTAAATCAAGGATCGGAGGAGAATTAAAACGTTAAACGTATATCTTAAGTTCTGGCGCGCACTGTTCATTGAAATAAAAAAACTTTTACGGAAATCAAACGCGCTATATTTCACGAACTAAGTTGTAATTGACCGTATTTTTGGTTTTTTTAGGTGTTCTTTGATTTTCCCGACGTTTCGGCACCTTTTCAGCTGCCGTGGAAAAACCAAAAAATACGGACAATTACAACTTAGTGAATATCTAGCGCGTTTGATATCCGTAAAAGTTGTTTTATTTCAATAAAAAAGTTGTGTTACCTCGCCTCACAACCTGCTCAAATATCAGCAATTCTAACACCGCGATTGATGAGGTACTTATAAAAACTCTTTCGTTTCAGTCACTCTCATTCTCTCTCAACCCCATTCTCATAAGCGATACTCGTACCTATAATCAAAACGCGTTGTAATCCGTTATCATTTCAACGAATTGCACGAAGTTATCTCAGTGTGTACAGCAAAGTTGAAAGTCATGGTTCAACTTTGCTGTACTAAATACACTGAGCGCTTGTTGCATAAAAACGTCCATTCCACTCTTTCTGGCTCCCAGATGAGCAAGTAAGTTCGAATTAACTTTATAGTAATTATTCAATCAGCTCGAGAATAGCTTACGAGTTGTCCAGCATGGACCGGCATCTATATTTAACCGACAAGCCCCAAACAATAGTTAATGGTGGCTGCAATTAGTACAGGTCGCGGGCCGGCCGACCCCGGAGCCGGACGGCGGACGGCTGTCTTCAAAGCGTACTATTCAACTATTGCTGAGAAGGACACGGCTAAGAAAATAGCGAGTTGGCAAAATAGCAGAGAAAGAAGAGGTTAAATAGACGCTACTTAGGTACAACTATATTAAATTCAGAAGTTCTACTTTTGAATCACTCGTGTGACTTAAGTCACACGCATGCGACTTAAGTCACACGTTCCGCTCTTCTGCAACGATCGATTAAAAATACGGAAATTCGTATGTCGAACGAAAATCAGTAGAAACGAAGCGCTCGACGCGTGAGAGAGAAGTGAATCAAAAATAGAGCGCCTGGTCTCGGGCCCGGCGCAAAGCGCACAATTATTCATCCATTGCTGAGATGAACGAGGCTACGAAGATAGAGAGTTGGCAAAGTGGCATAATACGAAGTAGTACTGTATCGGTCGCGGGCCAGCCGCCTCCTACGGACGGCTGTCTGTAAATCGCACTATTCAACTATTGCTGAGACGGACGCGGCTATAATGATAGCGATTTAATGAAGTGGGAGACAAAAAGAAAGGAAAATGTAACCTATTTACAACAAAGTAACCCTATTATCGGAAAATCAGAACTTTGGTATCTCTGCGATTTAGTACGAAAATTAAAACTTAATACACAACAAGTTAACAAGGACAAAATATTATGTTGGTTGAATCACAAACTTTCCGGAAGTGTACATTTTACTACGTACATACATTTTCTGACTGGCTGAACGCATTCTCATGCTTTTTGACGCTCTAAGCCGCCGCTGAGAGCTCATCGCCCCACTGTGTCCATTACATGGGATGGATCTGTCTAGTTATATTATCTAAATTATGATGTACTCGTTTTTTTAAGTGTATTGTGTAGCAAATATTAAAAGCAGTAGACGTGCATACGTAAGGTACATCATTAAAAAAGTAAAAAAAAATAATCATAACGATTTTTAAAATCTCTCTTGAGCTTATGACACCCAACCCCAGCCTAAGTCTTAGCCAGTCTGTAAACTGGCATAAACTTGAGTTTGCAGGATGCACTATTCATAGGAGATTACGGGCAGGTAATTTGTCACCATCAATGGAACTTTAAGGCAACGCAAATTAATCACAACACTGCTATTGTTCAAACATTGCTAAGTAGACTGCACTTTAAATGTTCCGTTGTTTTAATCTGCACTGCAAGCACAATACGAAGAGACCGATAAAACTACGTCGGTTTGTCATATTAGATATGTTGTGACATCACAACACATACCTGCGCGGGGGCGCTGGCATCGGCGCTCACGGCACTGGGTTTTTACGACAGAACGAAAAACGAATCGCCACTTGTTTTCTAATCCTCTTTACATAAGTGTTAACGTGTGAGAGCTCTGGCTCAAACAAAAATAAATTACCAGTTCTTAACCAATAATTCAGCATTTTTATTCATTAAGAATAAGTACTTATCTACACTTCAACACACAAAAACAGATATCATTTTTGATCGCAACGAAATATAATTTTTGACACCTCATTGTAGAACTATTGCTCGTTACTGAAAGCTACTGGATGCATTCACAGTGTCATTACAAAAAATAGTTTAAAGGTAGGTCAGTGGTTAGAGCATTGGACCGGATTTCCAAAGGTCGAAGGTTCGAGTCCCATCTGAGAATTCACTTGTGGCCGAGTTGATTTTTTCCAATAATTTTCTATTTAAAATTTATCATAAGTTTAAAAATAGCAATGAAAATTGCAAACATTCAAAAATCCAAAAGAATTAGTTTGCCAAACCGTACTACTCGTAATATTATTAGGTAATTTCTTTTAAACAATCAAATTACTTTTCGATGCGAATGCTAATATCTGCCCATGCGAATCTTTCAATTCCGTATGCGAAAAGTAACTCGGTCGTGTCATAACTCAAATAAAAAAAAAACCGTTATCTAGTATCAGTACCACAAGTTTTTCATGAAACTTAACGTGGGCTGGATAATAGGTGTGATTGTATGGAATCATTTTTTAATAATTATGACCACTCTACACAGTTTATCGTTACGCTGTGATATGACCATAATATTAATCAGCTTAAAACGTATACCACATATCATTTACAATGATATGTGGTATTTTTATTCAAAGTTAAAAGTGCGGTCGGTTCCATTTGCCGATTGAATAAACTTGACTGCGGTTTCGGATCCCAAAACGCGAAAACAAACAATATAATAATTCAAAGCGTGAAGCTGCTAAAACGTGTGTAAATATAGTGAATTGATTTGTCGGCCGCTTTACCACATGAAAAAAGGTGTGTTACCGTCGGTCAACATAAAAAATTGCTGTAAATAAGAAATTGCCTACGTATTCATAACAGATTTATAATATTGACAAAAAGAAAAATAATAGAAAAATATTGGAAAAAATCAATTCAAGAATGAAGAAATGCAAAAATTCAAAAATCCTAAATTATTGGCAGTTGCATCTTAATCGATCGTTACATCTGAAAAGTTGTTTCTTTCGAATGCCTTATTCCTAGCATTGATGTAACAACGCTGGCCTACAGCGTTAAAATATAAAAGTATACGACCCTTTTGACGGTGGTCTGCAAGTCTCGGTAGCTCAGTGGTTACAGCATTGGATCGGATTTCCAAGGGTCGTGGGTTTAATCCCATCTGAGAAGTCACTTGTGGCCGAATGTTATAATAATTTAATTAAATTTTGCATTTTACAATGCTATTTTTATGTGAAAATTGTTAAATAAAAAAATATACTACAAAAAAGCAACTTGTCTCATGTCGCTCTCATGGGATTCAAATCCGCATCCTTGTGAAACCGGCCCGATGCGGCTTTATTTTCTTTTTTAACAATTTTTACATAAAAATCAGATGTGTCGGCATTTTTATTTAATTAAAATTATACTCCTCTCCAGAATGTGTTTCGTTCTCATCACCTAATTTATTTGTTGTAAACATAGGGCCCTATTTCATAAGGAAAACATGGTTGCGTAACCAAGCTGTGGTAATGAAATTAGGCTTTTAAGTTTTTGTTAAATTTTTATTTAAAGGTAATCATCGTCATATTTCAGGAACGTGGTTTTACATTACGTGTTATTTTTTATTTTATTTCCTGGCGCATGGGAACCTTTTCAGAAATCCTGGTGGATAACGACCGACCGACATCCAGTAAAAAGTTGTTTTATTGAACAATGATAATAATATGATGAATTCCACAATATTTGATTCAACTATGCTAAGTATTCACAGTGAATTGCAAAACAATGATATCTCAAGGAATGATGAATTGTTGTCGGAAATCGAAACCCTTAAAAATACTTTAGAAAGAGCAGAAATAGAAATTGATAATTTAAGCCTAGAAAATACCGAGTTGAAAAAGACACTAAACAGACAACAAAAACAAATTGACATATTGAAAACACTTACCACCGACATTGGGCAAAAAAGTACTTCTATGACTCCGATTCGACGAAAACTTATATTTATGAATTGTAATAGTTCCAGAACATCACCTTTACACTGCGATAAATCAGTAATATTCAACCAAAACTCACAACACATGACTGCATCGATTCACCAAAGATCCAAGCAAACTACACTGCCAGAAAATATTGTAAACAACATAAATAGCAATTGCGTGCCGTCCGTGCCGAACTCACCGACAGATACATCAACACTGGCGGAAGATGTCGCTAATCGCGGCTTCGCTACTATTGAATCGACACAGAATGACCAGTATTGTGATTCTAATAAAATGAAAACACATGTAGTCATTCTCGGCGACGAGCAGATTAAAAACTTATCGGAAAAATTACATTCTTCAAGAAAACATAAAACAAACGACCCATACACAATTACAACAATAGTAAAACCGAAAGCCAAGTGTTCTCAAATATTAAGTAGCTGTGACCATTTGAAGAAAACTTTAAGACAAGATGACATTATTATACTAGCGGTCGGATCGCATGATCAAAACCCATACTTATTATTTTCAGAATTAGGAATTGCATTATATAAGCTAAGGAATTTCAGGGTATACATTTTAAATGTTCAGAATAACGTCAATTTAAACATAAAATATTTAAATTATAATATAAAATTATTAAGTAAAAATTATCATAATTGTAAGTTTCTTGAATTAAACTATGACATTTCCAGGACAAAAAGGGCAAAATATTTAAATGATATATGTTTTAAACTAAATATTGAAATTGACTTTTTAGAATATAAGGACAAATACCTTGCACCACAGAAAATTAAATCATATATTTCGCAAAATAGCGCTGTTTTTAAATTGACAAAACATAAACCATCAACTAAAGTGTTGGTGCAAAAAACTATACCGTTCTTCTTTAATAAAAATAATGAATCTAGTCAAAATATGTTTTTTCGTAGCCAAAACTAATTTTAATTTATTGCACCAAAACATAGCGAGCATCCTTAGTAAACAAGATATTTTTCAAATAACCTTAAGTGAACTGGAAAAGGATGTTAAGGGCATTGATTGTATATGTCTCACAGAAACATTTATGAAACGTGGTTCAGAGAAAAATCTACATATAAAGAATTATACTCTGGCAGCTTCTTATTGTAGAAATGAACGTAGGGGCGGTTCCTGCATATTACTAAAAAATAATCTCGAATTTAAAGAAATAAAAATAAAAGAATCAGTACCTTTCTCATTCGAAGGTTGTGCGGTGGAGGTTTTGCCATACAATGTCATTATAGTTTGTATATACAGGACCCCATCATCCAAAGTTGAAATATTCCTAGATAAACTTGAGTCCTTGCTTGAAACTTTATCGCGAAAACACAACAAAAAAGTCGTTTTATGTGGAGACTGGAATATTGACGTATTGCAGGATAATAAAATATCTAAAGAATTTACCAGTCTATTAAGTAATTATAATATGAAAAATCACATCACTCAGAAAACGAGAAAAAATGCATGTTTAGATTTAATAATAAGCAACTTAGATAACTTATCGTCTAAAGTTTACGTTTTATGTCTATCAGATCATGAAACCGGCCAAACGATTTCATTCCAAGTAGACAATAAATTAGACAAAAAGTGTAGTTTTAAAAAATCGCCACAGACTTGGTTCGAAAGCAGACGTGACATGTGTAAAGATAATGTACGTAAATTTCTTAGCTATCTTTCATCTGTGTCCTTTAATGACGTCTTTCAAGAAAATGACGCCGATAAGGCTTTTGATCTTTTTCATAACTTTTACACATTACTTTTTAACTTGTGCTTTCCAATAATTAAGGTAAAGGTTGTAAAAAAGCCACTTAAAAATCGTTGGCTTACGAAAGGTATTAAACGGTGTTGCGTCAAGAAGAGGCAACTATATCTTAAGTGTAGGCTCTCCGTGTCGAATAAAAAAGCACATCAAAAACAATATTTAACGTACTGTAAAATATTGAAAAAATGTATATGTCAGTCTCAAAAAGTTATAAATACTCGTAAAATATTAAAATCTAAAAACAAATGCAAGACATCATGGGACTTGATAAAAAATGACATACAAAGTTCTGACGTTAAAAATGACATAAAATGTATAAAGGTAGGACAAAATAAATCAATGACTGATAAGAATGACATTTGCAATTTATTTAATAAGTATTTTATTAATTTAACAAATGATATTGACCATAATCAAAATAATATGAAACAGAATTTACCCAACACTCTTAAAAATATTCCTCACAACCCTAAAAGCATGTTTATAACGCCAGTAATTGAAAATGACATTGATAAAATAATAAAACAATTAAAAAATACTTACTCAGTCGGATATGACGGACTTACCACTAATATAATTAAAGAAAGCGCTACCTATATCACGGCACCACTAACACACTTGATCAACTTATCAATCTCACAGGGTCAATTTCCATCTCGACTAAAACTGTCTGTAGTCAAACCACTACATAAAAAAGGATCTCGAGAAGAAATAAAAAACTACAGACCAATAACTTTGGTGCCAATCATCTCGAAGATCTTCGAAAGGGTTATGTTCCAAAAGTTAAATGGATTCATAACATCTTCTGAGTTGCTAAAAACGGAGCAATATGGTTTCAGGAAAGGTAGATCTACAACACTTGCCTGTTTTCAATTAATGAAACAAATTTCTGAAAATCTAGACAAAGGTAATAATGTTTTAGCAGTCTTATTAGATATGAGCCGCGCTTTTGATTTTGTCTCGCATCCTTTATTACTACAAAAACTAGAACGATGCGGGATAAGGGGAACTGCTCTAAGCTGGATAGAAAGTTACCTTAAAGATCGCCATCAACGAGTAGAGATCACAGGTTTCCCATGTGACAATAACAAAACAAGAAAAGTTTTTGTCTCTGACTCTCTTCATAATGGTTACGGTGTACCACAAGGTAGCATACTTGGCCCATTATTGTTTTTAGTCTATATTAATGATTTGCCAAGCGTTATTGATCAAGAATGTATATTATTCGCCGATGATATAACTTTGATTATTAAAACTAAGAATCATAATGAACTTAAAACTATCGCAGAAAATAACCTCAAAGAAGTAATTACCTGGCTCAAAGCTAACAATCTCACAATTAATTTAAACAAAACAAAATGCATTAAATTTAAAACACGTAACTCTGTACATCGGGAATTAGATATTAAATATGAACAGGACAAAATTGAAGATGTATCAGAAATAAAATTCTTGGGTATTACAATTGACGAATCTTGCAATTGGAAACCTCATATCAATGCAATGGTTAGTAAATTGGATCGTTTTGTGTACGTCCTTAACAGAATAAAACACGTAGCATCAAAAGAAGCAGCAGTTATGGCATACCATGGCTATGTGTCTTCGGTACTACGATATGGTTTAATATTATGGGGCAACTCAGTTGAAATATCACGGGCTTTCAAACTACAAAAGAAATGTGTTAGAGCAATTTGTGGTGCGGGTTATTTGGACAGTTGTAAACCGTTATTTAAACACTTGAATATTTTGTCCTTGCCATGCCTTTACATATACGAGGTTTGTACCTTTGTTAAGAAGTACCCTCTATTATTCAAAACAAATAATTATAACAATTACAGAGGTAGAAAGGGAAATAATTTGTTGATTCCTCAGACAAGGCTAAAATTGCATTCGAATAATTCATACTGTATGGCAATACGTCTTTATAATAAGTTACCAAATGAAATGAAGGAACTGCCACTAACTAAGTTTCAAGGTGCGCTATCAAAAGTTTTGAAAGAAAAGAATTATTATACCATTAATGAATATTTAAATGACAAAACATTAAAATGAAATTAATTTATTACCGATTTGACATTTATTTATTATTTAAATTTGACTTGTATAATTTGAGCTGTTTAGAGATTTTTGACCATTGAATGTTTTTGATAATTTTCTTTATATTTGATATGACATTGTAATTTTATTTTGATTTATATAGTTTAATGCAATAATTTTGACTTAATTCTATTTTGGTCGGATCTAATAATTTTTCAATGAACAATGGACAATTTTATTGTATTTGCACATCGAATCATTCGGTAGAATATGCGGAAACTATGCACTTAAAATCTATACTGTACCATATTCTAGCAAATAAATGATTTATGATTTTTATGATTTTTTTATGATTTTATGAATGTTGTTTTTTACAACAGTAGTCGTCTGGATTTTTGGCAGACGGTAACAACCCGTGACCGCTGTCACAATGATGACACGTGGGACTGCAGCCGCCCACACACAGACAAACAAACAGATGTGACATGTTTATTGTTTATCCAATGAAACCGGTGTGACCACTGTGCGATCACATCGTGCGTGGATTAAATGTTCTGCCACTGTGGTTAACCTACATTTAAAATTATTAATAGTAGATAAATAAGTTTTTTGCTCGTCGTCGTCGTTGTCGTCTCAGCCACATGACACCCACTGCTGGGTATAGGCCTCCTCCAAGGATCTCCACAACGATCGGTCCTGCGCAGTCCGCATCCAGCGGCTTCCCGCGACCTTCACCAGATCGTCGGTCCACCTTGTCGGGGGCCTACCCACGGAGCGTCGTCCTGTGCGCGGTCGCCATTCCAGAACCTTTCCGACCCAACGGCCATCGGTTCTTCTCGCTATGTGTCCCGCCCACTGCCACTTCAGTTGAGAAATCCTTCGAACGATGTCAGTTACTTTAGTTCTCCTACGGATCTCCTCATTTCTGATTCGATCACCTTGTCCGAGTTACCTTGAGCCTCCTTATCAGACCCAAATTAGCGACTACGTTTCACTTCTGTAAGTCATCACTGGCAACACACACTGGTCGTAGACTTTCGTCTTAAGACACTGAGGTAAGTTGGACGCGAAAATTTTACGGAGTTTCCCGAATGCTGCCCATCCGAGTTGGATTCGACGGGAGATCTCTTTCTCGAAGTTGGACTTACCTAATTGGCTTGTCTGTCCAAGGTAAACGTAGTGGTCAACAACTTCGAGTGTAGTGTTCCCAACGTGAACTGGAGTGGGTACACATGGGAATTTGACATGATTTACGTCTTATCCGTGTTCATCCTAGACCCACTCTTTAGGAAGCACTACGGAGATCTTCGAGCATTCTTCCAAAGTCTCAGCCATAAGGACTATATCATCAGCAAAACGAAAGTGTGTCAGGTACTGGTCATTAATGTTGATGCCGAGTCCTTTCCAGTCCAAGAGCTTAAAGATGTCCTCCAACGCAGCTGTGAACAGTTTCGGAGAAATGACATCTCCCTGTCTCACTCCTCGCTGCAGTTGGATGGGATGTGTGCTCTGGTTCTGTAATCGGACCGACATGTCGGACCGACAGTTTTTGGCTAGCTATGACTAATCAAAGAATTCTACTGCGCTTATATAGTCTGAAAAAGTTTTTAAAATTATGCTCAGTCTGCTTTATGTTTCGCTAAAAATAATTATATTTTTCGCGATAATTGGATTTGGATAAGTTACCTACTCAAAGTTTTTATAGTGACATTGTTGTAGAAAGAGGTTGAGTACAGATGAGTCTCCCAGCATATGCAGTCCTTCATGAAGCTCTTAGTTATGAAATATAATTCCAAGTCAAAAAGCGCGACAAAATTGTCTGTATAGACTGCCGCCGCCTGCAGGCTTTTCAAATGTTTCGGTACAGTTCTAGATATTTGTCAAGTACTGTCGTAAATATTCAGTCATATGTTTTTATTTCAATTAAAAGACACCCCAACACAACAAAATAGTCCTAAAAATTTTATATGTACTTATCGCTAGGCACTTGCACGATAATATTCAGCTCATAAATAGCGGTCACTCGACGTCTGTGAAAATTTATAAACGTAATAAATAAGTAATTAGGGTAAATATAGTAGATTGTTTACCAAGGGCTGTATGACACCCATAACAGTCGAGTGTTTTGGCGCCCGAACGAAGTGAGGGCGCCGATAGTTCGAGACTGTTATGGATCCATACACCCGAAGTAAATACTCTACTTTTCATTTTGAATATGAGGAAAGTAAAAACAAACAGAATATTCTAAAATAATATGTAATAAGAAAAATGTTACAAAATTATTTTATAATGTAGCAACATAAGCTGTATAGTCTTCTGTGCCTTTGCCTACATACCTTTGGTAAATAAAAATCCAAATAGATTACAGATATCGATTTGACATGACATCCCCTATTCTTTTTTCAAATTTATTACAGCCCTAGGGCCGCCACATATCACTTTCAACCCGCATTTTAGGCAAGTTATGAGTTACTTTCAGATTATGAGACATGAAAAATAATATTTTTAACTTTTTAGGAGTATATTTTTGTATTTTTTTTTTATTTAAATTTAATTTTTATTTCTAGCTTTTTAAATTTTTATTATAACGATCAAATTGTCCGATGATAGGACATATGGAAGGTAGTCAGATCCCCTCATCAACTATTAAAGAGCTGATGATCTTCAAACGGCTGATGAGGTCATGGTTACCTTACCATATAGGTACTTTCAATATCATTGAAGTAACACGGTACCAAATTTGGAATCGATCGGACACAAGGAAGTTAGTCAGATCCCCTCATTAACTAGAAAAGAGCTGAGGATCTTCAAACGGCTGAACAGATTTTCATGAAACATGGCTAAGACACTCGGGATAAAATTATCTATGACAAAAAAAACCTAAACGAAAATATGTTCATCCGTTCGGGAGCTACGTGGCCACAGACAGACAGACACACACAAACACACACGCAGACCCAGAGACGTCAAACTTATAACACCCCGTCATTTTTGCATCGGAGGTTAAAACAAATTGATGTTTATCATAACCTGTAAAAACAGCAACGAATATTGTATAACAAGTATTCGTCATCAGCCAATCTTAATGTCCCCACTGGTGGGGCACTAGCCTTCCTAACGGATAGATAAGGAGAATAGGCCATAACCCACCACACGGGCCCAATCTGGATTGGTGGGTTTTAACGACTGCAAATGCAGTCGGGACCAACGACTTAACGTGCCTTCTGAAGCACGGAGGAGCTCGACATAGTTAATTTTTGATCACCCATCCCGTGACCGACCATTCCGAAAGTTGCTTAGCCTCAACAATCGCAGGCCGAGCGCACGAACCACTGCGCCACGGGCTCCTCAAGTATTAACTCATAACAAGTATTATTGATTATAAATTATCAGAAGGAAAACGTTCACCTCATAAAGGGTAGTAATAACCACAAACAAATGTAAGAACCCTTTCCCAACCAACTTCAAATTCCCGATGACGAAACTCAAAGCTCAAGAACAAAGTTCGAACAAAGCGCTTTGCCCATAAAAAGTTCTTTAATTAAAAAAGGTCTCACCGCGTTTACGCACGCGACAATCGAGCGTGCTACAAAAAAATATTATCGCACCTCATTACAATACAAAAGCCGGAACGCGAACACAAATGAATGTTCTGGAAAAACTGGCATGTTTTATGCAACAGGAGGCAGGTGGCTAAATTAAATTTGGAAATGCAAATGTCAGTCAAAAGTCGCAAGTGGAAATTACGGGCTCCGTCTTCATATCAGGAGGCTTCTTGAATTTTTATGTGTCATTGTCGAATTATGCGGTTCATTTATTTGGTTTAGTCGTAAAAAAGGCGGTGGTATTTTTTAAGATTTCCGAGAGTGCTTCTTCACGGTATTTATCTTTATGCATTACCTACTGAGGTTGCCGGATTAGATGAGATGTGAATTAGTATAATCTATTCTTGTCAATTCTAAAAAGCACTATATTACACATTATATATTTTTTTGCATTGACAAGAAAATATATTATAATTAAATAAATTATATAAAACTATTATTTTATAATGCTCTATACACACACACGTGTTTACCTATTCGATAGTTTTACTCTAACGAGTAAAACTCATCGAGTGCACAGCTTTGCACAGCACAGAGCGACAGCACAGCTCATAAGTCTCACAACTCGATGCGCTCTCGTGCTTTGATATAGGTAACGTTTTTACCGTTTGTTCTCAACAAGTCACCACAAAACGTGTAACACTGTTACTCGCTGGAAAAAAAATCTGCAAGACAACTATTAAAAATAATTCCCAACGAATCACACATTAGGCGTTAGGGAAAAAGTCCTACCAACTTGTTACACTATTTACAAGGACTTTTAGTAATTATAAGTTTTTTTAATTTTGCATTTTACAATGCTATTTTTATGTAATAAATATAAATAAGGAAATACCTATATTAGAAAAAAAACCAACACTGGTCTCATGTCGCTCAGACGGGACTCGAACCCGCACCCTTAGGAATCCGGCCCAATACACTACCAAATTGACCTCGGAAATAATTATTAATCTCTCTCTATTGTTAGGGTACGATGAGTAAACATACAAAAAAATAAATAACATAAATATCAACGAGGTGCGCCGGAGTGAGGGGAGGATGGGAAAGGTCCCACTTTCAAGTATTTCATTGTAAAATATTTAAAACGGTGGATCGTAAAGCAAAATTATCTCATGAAAGCTCATAAAGTTTTCTGTAACTTTTATCTTGTAAACTTTTTTCTAATTTCTACCCATATTCGAATCACACGTGCCGGAAAAGTAAAAAATTTCGCCAAAATATATAATATCTACTATCTTCAAACACTAGCTTTTCCCTGCTACTTCGTTGGTGTTATTCCAGGATGAAAAGTAGTCTATAATGTTAGTCCCGATCTTAATCTATCTAATGTCTATCTACCTACCAAATTTTATCCAAATCCGTTCAGTCGTTAAATTATCAAACTTTTATCTTTGTTTTATCATATCAGTCATTCACCCACGTGGTTCCCGTTCCCGAGAGAATATCGGGAGTATCCTATGTGTTAAACCAGGTGAGCCAAACTTCATCCAAATTAGTACAGTAGTTTTCGAGTTTATTCGTTACAAAGATACAAAAACAAAAATATTTCATCTTTATAGTTGCCGTCGTGGTCTCAGCCATATAACACCCACTGCCGGGTATAGGCCTCCCCCAAATGGGGGGGTTTGGCAGGCGGGTTGGCGATCGCAGTATGGCCAAGTATGTAGGAGACGCTGCTGCCCGTCTCCTGAAGGCCGAGTCCCTTAGTCGCCTTTTACGACACCCAAGTGATGAGAGGGGGTAGTGCTATTCTAAGCCGACACTACACATCTTTATAGTATTAGGATGGATTTAAGTCTTAATCCGTTAAGATTTATAAGATAAAAGTTGGATAAAATTTTATAAGCTTTCATTACATGGAAGATAATTTAGCTTTACGACGCACCGTTTTAAATATATTAGCGAAATACTGAAAAGTGGGACCTATACCCCTCCCCCCACTCTGGCGCACATCCTACAAGCGTGGATTTTAACTCCCTTAGCACCCTGAACAACTTTCTTTACAAATCGCTTAAGTCCCAGCTAACTACTTAGGTGTTGGGTGGGCTATTTTCCAAAAAGTGAAGTACGCTACGGCAATCCCGTATACATCCGTCACAGTTGGCAGTCAGACGCGAATTGACGCGATAAGCCGCGGTTTCACGCCATCCATCGCTGCGCCAATGCAGGTGGACTATTCTGTTTTCAGTCATAATTGTATCTCAATCGTTTTTCAATTGTTTTTTTTTCATTATAGAAACTATTTTGAAAAACCTTTTCCTTTTTTCTTTCTCTTTAGAAACTTAGGGGGTCATTTCTACTTACATTTAGTAGTAATCGTATCTCTATCCTGTTAAGTTGTAATAAATAAATAAATAAATCCAATTATTTGCAAGAATATGGTGGTGGTGGTTGTTAAAATGGGTTCGTTCTGACATATTCTAGCGTACATTTGACGACGTGCAAAATTTAAATACTAATTATTTTTATATTTTGGTTAATTATTTAACATTATAGAATATATGAAATACAAGTTTAATTGAATATAATGCGATATTATGGTGATGAAAACAAATATAAAATAGTCAAATTACAATACAATGTCCAAGATTATAAGAAATATATTGAAGATATATAGTCAAGTCATTAAAAATATCAAAAAGTAAATAAAACAAATGTCAGATTGTATCGTTCAAGAACTCGCTAATTGTATAATACATTTTGTTAATTCAATAATTTATTTATTTTATTTTTTTATTTAATGTTTGGAAGACCAACACCGACGAGTTGATTTTTGACATAAAAACAGTCAGGCAATAATAGGTCTTCACGTATATGTCGGAATTTATTCATAGTCAAGTTTTTTATGTCATTTGGCAATTTATTAAATACTCGTAGTAATTTTTTATATGTGATATACAAGAACTATGTATAAATGAAACACGATTGAAATAGAATTGTGACTAAAGCAGAATTGGGTCTCTGGATATCAGTCATTTGCAACCTTGGACAGGCAATAAAGCACATAATATGTGTAACAACATATATTATTATGTTGTTTTAATCGACTACCGCGCATAGTGTTGCGTTGACATCGACCTAAAATTACTTGCAACCCGTTCGCCATCGGCTTGTGTTTTATTTTTATAATCGACTGCCTTCAAATGGAATTAAGTTAACGAATACTAATGAACGTATTTTATGTTTGTCTACAATTTTTCCTGAAATAAATATACATTTTTAGATTCAATTTCGACTTAAGAAACTGGAATTTTTTAACGTAAAATATATTGTTTTTTTTTTCATTGGTGCGCAAAAGTACAAATAATGTTAATATTCGGAATTGATTCGTGCTTTCAAAATTTTAGTCAGAGATTGGAGTCTTTTCAACCCAACAAATCTAATATACTTATACATCTACAAAATTATATTTTTCCAACTACAAACGCAAATGTTACGTATATTCAACAAAAACAATTCTACAGATCTTACCCAAATAAGGCAGCCATTACTTATCGATGGTAAAAGTGTCTTTCAAAATTGAAGTTAATCCTCCTCAGAAGCCTAAATACAGGCATAAATATATTAGCAATATCATTAAGTAGCTTCTGTCAACCGAAACATCGGACTAGCAAAAAATCTTTATAAAAGTATCCGATGATTAAATTGATAACATAGCTTTTGCAAGAGGGATTGGCTCTGGCAAGCCTTATCTGACAAAGCCTTTCGGAGGTCCTGTAGGGCTTAGGTGAACCCTTTCAGCGGAGAGATCAATGCGTGAGCGACTGGCGCAGGTCATAAGCGGAAGCGGATGTACGGGACTTCAAGCTATTAAGATGGCGAAGTTGGTTACCTACTTCCTACTAAAGTTATAAATTGACGACCTCCATGGTAGAATGGTACGTACACCGGTTTCAAGGTGTCGCCTACTATGCGGTTAAGGGTTCGAATCCTGGTAAGGACAAATGTTTGTATGATGAATAAGAGTTTTTGAACCTGAGTCATGGACGTTTATATATACTGCTACAATTACTTGTATATGTATCATTATATGTATTTATATCCGTTTAACTAGTATCCCATAACACAAGCCTTACAGTGCTTACTTTGGGGCTGGGTTAATTGGTGTGAGTGTAAGAAATATTTATTTATTATTTATTTATTTAAATGCAAAAGTACCAATGTCAGTTTGTTTGTTACTCTTTCAGGCAAAAACTACTGAACCGTTCTTTTTATTCATAGGTTTTGTTAATATAACTAATCGTCCGTGGTTTCACCCGCGTGGTTTTCGTTCCCGTGGGAACATCGTGATATAAAGTATCCTATCTTTTAATCCAGGCTATCTACTATCTCTGTGCCAAATTTTATTCAAATCCGTTCAGTAGTTTTAGCGTGAAAGAGTAACAAATAAATAAATAAACAAACAAACTGCATTTCGCATTTATAATATCGGTAGGATTTTTCTTCTTCTTCTCATCGAGTTAGGATCAGTGGCTACCTCTGGTGTCAGAGTTTATCATACCGCCTATAAGGCCACTGACTTGGCTTAACTACTGTAATCAAATGACAACAGCCGGGACCGAAGGTTAAACATGTTCTCCGAAGCACGGAAGCGCTCAGTTGTAATGCCACTTTACGGTCACCCATCCGACACCTGACCGGGCCGAACTTTGCTTTACAAACGTGATCGAATACGATCAGTCTGCCAAGTGCGGCCATGAGTGCTTCATTGGTAGGATTAGTAGGATAAATAAACGTTAGCAGAATTGACCCATATGTGACATTATATACGACGGCTTACCAACTGTATATAGCGATTCATTTTAGGTTTTTTAGGTAGTGAGAGTGGGGCAACATCCCACTTCAATCCCCGGACAAGACGAATTTTTATGTGCATGAACATGTCTATTTGTTTTAGTCTGGGTGTTTAATATGTATATTATAGTATATTTCAATCAAACGCGCTATGTTTCACGAACTAAGTTGTAATTGTCCGTATTTTTTGTTTTTTTAGGGGTTTTTTGATTTTCCCGACGTTTCGGCACCCAACAACAACCAACAACAACTTGTTTTATTACAACAAAGTTGTTCTATGTCATTGAACAGTGCGCGCCAAAACATAAGATGTACGTATGTATATTGTTTGTATTTAAAAAAAAAAAAAGTATATGAGAGAGTAGAAAGAAAAGTTTAGTTAAGTTAATTTGATCTATTCACCTTGCATATACTGTACTGTAAACTCATGTTTGGTTATAGAAGACGACGATACTACTCTGCCGCAACACAGTTTTTATCTAGCGCGGAGGGTAGCTGTCATTATCTGCTACCGCCATTACTATACATAATTTTTTTTTATGGTAATAATTGTCCTGTAGCATTGTGATTGGGTAAATAAAATTGTATTTCATTTTTATTTAATTTTTTTTTTATTCGTTATCTAGTATCGATAACACAAGTTCTTTTTGAAACTTACCTTGGGGTATAACATTAGTGTGATTGTATGAAATGATTTATTTCTTTATTAACTTAAAGCAGAAATAGTATTGCTCATTTACATTTGCTCATTTCCTACAGTATATTTTTTAGACTCTCTAGCCAAGTGGCGTATAACAAATTAGATACAGCTATCCATTTTCAGACTGTTTTAAAACCCAACAACTTCGAGATAGATGGAGTCGCTGGGCGTTCGGAGTAGATAAGTAAGTAAGCTCAATACTATGCCGTTCAAATAAGAATAGGACAGGTCATTGGCTAACTTCAGACGCGAAAGTAGCGTTTGCAAAAAAAAAACCTTATCGATGTAACACTTTTTTTTCGCTAAAAGCAAATTTACATTACGAAATTATTGTAATGCATGCATTGTGAAACTTGATGTTTACAAATACTTACATTTGTTGATGAGAATTAGTGTCGCGGCATTAATTTTATGCCACTAGTTTTGTAATGAAAATTCGGCTTTTACGAAATCAATTTTTAATTCTAACGTTCTATGATTTATTTTTTGCGTACCGTACTAAGAAGAAGTTAGTTTGACAGAATGACGTTACAAAATGGCAGATGTTCCATCCTATTCTTATTTGAAAGGCATAGTACGTACCCCGCTATCCGCTTGTCGCTCGCACCCGCGCCTCACATCAGATACGACGGCGTTTCGCAGATGAAATCCCAACAAAGTGAAAGCGGGAGTTCATCCGTAATTCTAATGTCCGGCTGCTTATTTATCTCTGATGCACTTGTTTTTATCTCTCTTAAGGCATTTGTGGCCAACGACAATCCCTTATTCCCCAACCACGTAGGTCCCACCGACTTGTTCCACTGGTGATACCACGGGGTTTTTTGTCCCGTTGTCAAGTCACACTGCGTTATTATGAGGATCACAGTATATGTTAAAAGAAAATGTAATATGTAATAAATATTAAATAAGAAAATATACTAGAAAAGTCTAATGCCTAATCAGCATTTTGATCTGTTGTAGAATCACTTTGTCCTCTCTTTATCTGTAAAGATGTAGAAGGATCCGTAGATGGATTCTTTTTCTTGGAAATCTACTGGTAAATTTTTACTTAGGCCGTTGCACTAGTTTTTTTGTGCCCTTAAGCCATTTGTGGATAACGATTAATAATTGCAGAATGTTTAAAAAAAATGAAATGAATATAATGAAATTAACATTTCCGTCTGTTATAGAATCACTGTCCTCTCTTTTATTGGTGAAGATGTCCGTGAGAAAAGGATATTTTTTCTTAGAAAGCGGATATTTTGTGAAAACATTTGACTTTCGATTGCTTTTGATCAAAGACAGATTCTCTGTTTATAATACTCAGTAACTATAAAGTAAATTATGTTTAAAAGGATATGTGATAAATATATATTTTCTTGTTTAATATTAATCACATAAAAATAGCATTGTAAAATGCATAATTAAAAAGTTATAATTTACGCAATGGATATAATAAACGTTATACTAAATGGCCTTGGAAACTAGTATTCCTTTCACGTTGTTTATTTTTATTTTTGAGATAATAAATGATGGACTACAAAATACTTTTCAATGTGTCTAGTTACTTCCAGAACCGCATGATGATTCACTACTCATTCTTCATAACCTTTTTTTTATGATCGACGGCGGAACTCTTAGCCTTCATCATACCTGATGTTAAGTATTGATAAAGCTGAAGATGGAAGCGAGCTTCTCCCGGAATCCTCAATTACTGAGGAACTGGCTATCTTATCTCTAACTGCCGGAACACAACAATGCTGAAAACATTGTTGTTATGGCGTCAGACTTAGATAAGGTGGTGGTATCTAGCCAGGCGGACTTACAACAAGGCCTACCACCAACCAAACCGAATACAATATGTACCGCGGCTTGGAATCGAACCCGGGACCTCTGGGTCTGATGCCGTTGGTTGTACCACTAGACCACAGATGCGGTTAATCTATCTGTAATGAAGGCCAGCACCCCAACAGTGGGGACATTAAAAATGTCTGATGATGAAGAAGGAGTTGATTCCATGTTATGAATGTTGTTTTTCATCGTAAACTACTTTATCAGATAATATTGACTGTGAAGACCCTACGAAAGTCAATCTCGAAGCGACCCTTCGGAAAATAGTCGGCAGTTTAAATATCCATTATTCACGGGACATGCACTTTATAACGGCCCGTAAAAGTTTGATTGTCATCGTAAACCCATCGATATTGACCGGCCGGCGACTGCAGGGTTGATTATTCTGTTTTTTTAACACTGACAAAGCGATCCGATTGAGGATGAAGTTATGAATGGTGGCAGTGTTTTAGCACTCAATGGGTTAGCGACTCTGTATTGAAAAAAAAGGGGTTACGATTTAACAGATTTCGTTTACTAAAAATAAAGAATCGAAAACATACCACAACGAATATATGGTGCCCTATTTATGACGAGGGAGAAAACAGACTTACACCCATATTCTAAGTCGTTCCTCCAAAACTTACTCGTCCTCGACTTAACGAAACCTCATTGAAAACCTCTTCGAAATACTCCTCGAAATCGGTATTCTAAGTCATAACTCTGTAAGGACCTGGAGGAGCCAAAGAGTTCGTAGCCACTCCGTGTTAGGCCTAGCGCACACTACGATTTTTACCCACGACGAGGTTGAGTGGAGTGTAAAAAGTTTTGGAGGAACGCCTTAGAATATGGGGGTCAGAGTTTGTAATAAAATATATCTGTTAATCCCAATTCGAGATTTCACCAGTAGGAACTATAATTGAACAAACTTCAATGGCTTGTTTCTTACAATTTACTTTCTATTTATTTATTTATTATTTTATGAACGACGGGGAGACACTTAGCCCTCAACAAACCTGATGTTAAGTATTGGTGATGCTGAAGATGGAAGCGAGCCTCTCCCGGAATCCTTAATCACTGAGGAACTGGCTATCTTATCTCTAACTGCCGGAACACAACAATGCTGAAAAATTGTTGTTATGGCGTCAGACTTAGATAAGATGGTGGTAGCTAGCCAGGCGGACTTACAACGAGTTCTTCCACCAACCATTCCAACACCCTCACGTCAAATATCCAGGCTATCCAATATGCAACTTCAGAGATGCACGAGTGTAAACATGGCTCGTCATAGTCACACATCAACGACGCCATGTTTGGAATAAGAAGAACAATAAGAATCATTTAATTTTGCAAGAAACACGGTTACATGGATGTTGTAAAGATATTATGGTCAACATGTGCCACTGGTCAAACGCATGCAAAGTTATAAATGTTAATTTCAATTCTTATCTAAGTCTGACGCGTTAACAACAATGTTTTCAGCATTGTTGTGTTCCGGCAGTTAAAGATAAAATAGCCAGTTCCTCAATGATGGAGGATTCCGGGAGAGGCTCGCTACCATCTTCAGCCTTATCAATACAACAGCAGGTATGATGAAGACTAAGAGTATCCCCGTAGTTCATAAAAAAGACCTAATTCAGAGTTATTAAGTAACAACATTGGTGTGTAGGCAATGTAAGTAAAATCAATAGCTATAATTATACAATTTAAATAAACAGTCATTAATAATTTAAATAGGAATCGAATATCATATTTATATTTGTACCTTGACTGCTTGCATGGGTCTTGTAACGTTCAATTAAGTTATTTACTATAAATTTTATTATTTTATAAGATTGTAAATATGTAATTAATTCCCGCTTAAAATTAAAGTTATGTTTGTTTAAATATTTGCTAATTTATTATTTTACTTTCTCAATACTTTTTATTTTATCTTTAATTTTGTAAATTTCTATCTGCTATACCCTAACAGGGTCATGCTCATGGGTCTGTCGACCTGAATTTTATAACATCTGTAATACCAACATGTTGCATTCAAAAAATGAAATATCAATATAAGTAAATGTCACATTAAAAAAGGTCAATAAAAGTAAATGACCCATTATAATAAATTGTAACAATCATAAAGAAGAACTATTGATACAAAAATAATGAGTTATAAAATAATAATAAAAAACCTATATAACGTAACAATCAAGTTTAAAATTAAAAAACATACTCTTGTAATATAATATATTATCTGGCAGAGGATCCGCCCGTGTGTACCCACTTGTAGTTCGTAACTAACATATTCGTGATCGAGCCAATATGAGAGGTAGTAGAATAAAAAAGTATAGTAAGTATTTCAAAATGTGTTAGACAGATATTCATAAGTTAAACAAGTTTATACTTTTTTTTTTATATCTCGAGCTAACTAGGATGGATACCGGTGCTTGGTAAAACCTAAAAAGTTTTATATAGCACTGTAGAGGTAAGAAAACCAATTAATTGTCCTAATTTAAGTGTTTGTAATAATAAATAATGGAGAGGCCTATGTCCAGCAGTGGACTGCGACAGGCTGATGATGATGATGATGATGATGATGATGATGATGATGAATAATAATAATTCGCTAATCTAATATGATGTCCGGAAACAATAGTGACAGGAATAGTTTTCAAATATACCTATTCCGTCCATTGATAAGTTTTTTCTATCTACACTGGAAAGATACCAGGAGGCGTAGCACGAATAACTATCGAGTAAGTATCGATGAAGTAAAGAAAAAAAATGTATGACATATTGAGCAGCGTTCCTACCGGACGTAAACGGAACTACATTTTCCTATTCATTTTTTGACATTACGTGCTCGATACTTACTCGATACTATTTCGATAGTTGTACTTAATGGCTTCAGCTCCAAACCATTTTTGGCTAAGTCTGGTGTTCCCCAAGGATCCCACCTCGGACCAATATTCTTCAACATTTTCGTAAACGACATTGGTGATTCATTTCAAAATTCAAAAATATATTTATACGCGGACGATTTAAAAATAATGAGGCCTATCAACAGTGCTAAAGATGCTCTAATACTTCAGAGTGATTTGAATGGACTCTCGGATTGATGTACGAGAAATCGCATGACCCTAAACATCGAGAAATGCAGTCACATAAGATTTTCCAGGTAAAAAACAATGTCTTATTTCTCTTATACGATAAATAACACCAAACTCAAAGAGGTAAACGTCATTAAGTACCTCGGAGTCTATTTAGACAGTAAATTGTAGTTTAACGTACACATCGATAAGATAGCCGAAAAAAGTTTTAAGCATTTGGGTTTCATCTTGAGGAACTCGAAAGACTTAAAAAAACCCTGTTGTCAAACTTTACAATAGTCTTGTCAGATCAGTGCTCGAGTACTGTAGTGTAGAGTGGTCTCCTCAATATGAAGTTCACGTAAAACGCCTCAAAAGCGTACAAAAAATGTTTCTTTGACATCTGTCTTTTCGAAACTTCCTCGCTAAATCGTTGAGATCTTATGAGAGTCGACTTGAATATTTTAAGATCCAAAGCCTCAAACATAGAAGGCTCCATTTCAATAGCATGTTTTTGTACAAACTAATGAATTGAGGGCTGGATTGTTCTAACCTTCTGGATCAGATTCAAATCAACGCTCCCAAAAAATTGCCTCGGGTTAGCAGGTTCAACATTTTTGTACAGAAAAGTGTAAAGAGAAATCTGGGCAGTCACTCAACTTTGAATAGGATCCAGAAGCAATACAACAGCTTATCCCGGTCAAATAATTCTGAAGACTTGGACATATTCCACCTCAGCCTGAGAAAATATAAAGAAATTGTTAAATCTATTATTAATTAAGTAAACCCCAAATAAATTAAATTAAATTAAATTAGATCTTCTTGTAACAACCTGATTTTAACCTTCCGCAACATGTGTTGGATTTTTACATTGTCTTTATTTATTTTTTTGAAGTTCGTAATTGCATGCCGTGGCTGTCTATAATTAGAAACTGTGCTTAGACTAAGATTATATATTTAATTTATTACATATTGTTAGTACCTGTTACAATAAACAAATAAACAGATAGTTCTTCGTGCTTGCCCCACAGATGGCACATTCTGTGTTTTTCCATTCCTAGCTCAGCATGGGAGATTACAACAAAACACATGTTTATTATTTTTAATTTTTTGCATTTTTCAATGCTATTTTTATACTTAATGTCGCATTTGCTCCCATCTGTCACCACTAGATGGCGTTGTGCCCTCTTGCATGGCGCTATAGAGTTATTTATGTAGTAATATAATACCTATACCTATATCAATAAAATTGTCTCCGTTCTATGAGATATGACTTTAATTTCATTCTCACGGGTTTTTGGGAATTTGTAGCAATCTTGTACAAGGTCCTAACGAGCCGAAGGGCGGTTTTTGAAGAAAACTCATATAAGTAAATTCAAGTAGTAGTATATGTGAAAATCAGTGTACATTGAAGAAAATGTTTGGTTTGCTCGGATCGCAACTCGTCTCTGTGAAGCAATGAATTGACATCAAAAAAAATATCCAGTTTCCAGTACAGTGAAGTATAAAGTGGCTAAAAACTGTAAGTACAATCCTTGATAAGTAGTCAGTGTCTAGTAAAAAAAGAAAAAGTGGACTTGTAAAATATTAGAGAGAATTTAGGACTTAGAATAGTTCTTCGAATTTGGTTGATACGGGGAATCCATGCCAAATTTTGGATCGACTGACATTTCCCTTCAAACACTTGGAAAATTTTCATCCACTATTTTCATTGACACTGACGACGTTCAGACAGCAGACGTCATAACAACAAGAAGTTGACACTTGACTGGAAGACTGATTGTTTGTGGTTACCATGGAGGCAAGTCTACGAGTTTTGGTTGATATAAAAAACCAAATCGAAAAAGGTTTCATTAATTTTAAGAAATCACCAAAAGAGCGGCTAACTGTCAATTATTTAAATGCAAGATTAGAAATTCTGGAAAAACAATATAACAACTTTGTGGAAAAACATGAAAGGTTAATGAGCGACTACACTTCAGATGTTTTGGATAAGACAAACTATATGAAAACAGAGTCATTTGAAGCAGTGTTCGACACGTTTATAAATTATAAGGTTGAACTTCAGAATGCATTACCAACAACTAGTACAGATTGCAATGTCTCACCCGACAGCGATACTTCTAAAAGGGAATCGATTTTAAAACTACCTAAAATTAAGTTGCCGACCTTTAGCGGAAAGTATATTGAATGGACTTCGTTCCGCGACTTATTTGTTTCGCTTGTGCATGACAATAGGTCGCTGGACGATGTACAAAAACTCCATTACCTAAAATCGCAACTGTCTGGCGAAGCAGAGCAACTAATTAGGCATTTGCCTGTAACCAAAAATAATTATGAAAAGTGTTGGAATGTGTTAATAACTAGGTACAATAATAAGAAGTTCATATCAAATTGTATTTTCAAACGTTTATTCGGTTTGCGTAATATGTTACAGGAGTCTTCTAGCGCTTTAAAGGAACTGCTCGATACTACAACTGATTGTTTACATGAATTGTCGAATCTGGGCATCGACGTCAGTTCCTGGGACGTCATTGTAATATATGTCGTAAGTTTGAAGTTGGACGTTGAGTCACGGAAGCAGTGGGAATTGCAGGTCAGTAATAGTACTGATGATTTACCATCTTTTAAACAATTCCAGATTTTTTTAACTGCTCGTTTCCACGCTTTAGAATTTGTCGAACCCAAATATAAACCTAGATTTTCGCAACCTAATATTTCTAATGTTTTGCATACTACTACTCCTATTACGTGCCCACACTGTTCGGAAGAACACAAGTTGATAATTGCAAAAAGTTTGCACAAGAGGATGTTGATCAGCGTCGTAGCATTGTCCATACTTTAGGACTGTGTTTCAACTGCCTCGGATACAACCATTCAAACAAAGTTTGTCGCGTTTTCTCAAAGTGCCGTGTATGTAAACGAAAGCACCATTCTTTATTGCATCCCAAGACCCAAACTGACACAGTAGTTGCCGCAACAGTTGCAACTTCAGATACCAAAACTGAGTCTGTGTCAGTGGACGAGACCACAAATATAGCCACCCATTTTTCGAAAGGTTCAGCTGGCCGCCAAGTGTTGTTAGCCACAGCCCTTATAAAGGCTGAGTCGAAAGATGGGTCGAAACAAGTATTGAGGGCGCTGCTCGATCAGGGCTCTCAAGCTTCGTTTATCTCTGAGGCTGCTGTTCAATTGCTGCGGCTTCAAAAAATAGCAACCACTAGCGCCATATCTGGCCTAGGTGGGGGGAAAGGTGGCATTACCTCGAGATATACGGTAACGCTTAAAATTCAGTCACTTTTCGACCCCTCATTTTCCATTCAAGTTAAAGCCCATGTGCTTGGGACATTGACGTCGGTGTTGCCTGAAAGGCATTTCACACTAGTCGATTGGCCTGACGTAAGTACGTTAAATTTAGCTGATCCTCATTTTAATTCCCCTAACAAAATTGACGTTTTGTTAGGAGCTGACATTTACTGTCATATTGTGAAAGAGGGTCTCATGAAAGGTCCACAAGGTACCCCAATTGCTCAAGATACGAACCTTGGGTGGATCCTTTCTGGAGAAATTGAAGCTAAGAGTCATAACTGTCACAACGTACTTATAAGTATGCATGCAAGGGTGGATGAAGACGACCTACTTAAAAGATTATGGGAACTTGAGCCTGAGCCGTATTCGCTCAAGAAACGCTTGACTCAAGAAGAGCAAGCATGTGAAGAATATTTTGCTGCTACTACTCGTCGAGATGATACTGGTCGATATGTCGTGAGTCTTCCATTTCGATATGACGATCCTCCGTGTAAGTATGGCAATTCAAAAGGCATTGCAATCAAGAGGCTTCAAGGTCTTGAAAGGAAGTTTTCTGCTAATCCTGAAAACAAAAAGAGGTACTCAGATGTCATTAATGAATACTTGAGCCTTGGACATATGGAAAAGATATCCAACAAAAAAGAAAAAGAAAATCCACATGCCGTATATCTACCCCACCACGCGGTGATTAAGGAGGAGAGAACCACTACCAAATTGAGGGTGGTATTTGATGCATCGTGCAAAGGACAAAACGGAGTTTCTTTAAACGATACCTTAATGATAGGACCCAAATTGCAAGCAGATTTACGGCACGTTGTCTTAAAATGGCGTTTACATCCTATTTGTTTAGGCGCTGACATCGTCAAGATGTATAGACAGATAAGAGTAACAGAAGAGCATGCGGATTTTCAAAGAATAGTGTGGAGGGAAAATCCTCGTGACGAAATTCAAGATTATAAGTTATCGACAGTAACTTTTGGAACCTCTAGTGCTCCTTATTTGGCAGTCAAAGCTTTACAGCAAATAGCTGACGACGATGGTCATGAATATCCTTTAGCTGCCAATATAGTGAAACATGACTTTTATATAGATGATTGCATGACGGGTTGTCAGACGGTAGATGAAGCAATTATAGTCTACAAGCAGTTAAATACGCTGCTAGAAAAAGCAGGTTTTAAGTTACAAAAATGGACAAGCAATTCGGACATGTTATTAGAAATATTTAAGGAACATTCAGGAAGGGATGTGGAAATAAAGGTAGATGAAGTAACAAAAGTTTTAGGACTTACCTGGAACCGATCCAAGGATCAATTTAACTACTCGGATAAGCTTCCACCGCCACCGCCGCTGTCGTCGCCTTCTGCACCTGAAACAAAAAGAACGGTAATATCCGAAGTAACAAAGCTTTATGACCCTCTAGGGTGGATAACACCGTGCATAATTACCTTCAAGGTCTTCATTCAAAGGCTCTGGATAGCTGGCATCGGATGGGACGAGGAACTGCCTCTGGAACTCTTAAAACAGTGGAAAGGTTATCGTAACGAATTGGAAACATTAAATAATTTTCAAATTCCGAGGTGGCTTAACACGACTGTAGATGACATGAGAATGGAATTGCACGGTTTTAGTGACGCCTCCAACGTTGCTTACGCCGCTGTTGTGTATATTCGCGTTATCGATTCGCTGGGTAATGTACGGACAAACCTTGTAGCTGCTAAATCGAAAGTGGCTCCTATAAAGCAAATTTCCATTCCCCGACTCGAGCTGTGTGGCGCGGTCCTTCTTAGCAACCTATTGAGGGAAATTTCTGAAGTTTTAAACATTCCAAAATCTAACTTACATGCGTGGACAGACTCTACTGTCGTGTTGTCTTGGCTGAGTGACCATCCAAGCCGGTGGAAAACGTTCGTGGCCAATCGCACTTCCGAAATCCTCACTCTGTTAGACGGCACTCAATGGTTCCATGTTCAATCGAAGGATAATCCCGCGGATATCGCTTCCCGGGGAGTGACGCCGTCTGAGTTTTTACAGAGTTATCTGTGGTTGCAAGGACCAGCATGGTTATCTAACGACGTCATAGTATACACTAAGCCAAGTTCCATTCAAAAACGCGAAGAAGAAAGGACTATAAAGTCACATGTCGCAGCAATATCTAGCGAAGATGAAGATAGATGGCTGTGGGACAAATATTCTTCTTTAAGAAGATTAGTAAGAGTGATAGCATTTTGTAGAAGATTTATAATAATGAAAAAAATACGTGAATTGAATACCCCACTACTGCCTTATCTAACAGTGTCTGAACTAAAGGACTCCTTACAAATATGCATTAAAAGATGTCAAAACGCTTGGTTTGGTGAAGAAATCAAAGCTCTACGATCTAATGAGCAGGTTAATAAGAATAGCTCCCTTATTTCCTTATCACCTTTTCTCGACGATGATGGAATCCTACGAGTAGGTGGCAGAATTCGTCATTCGAAACTATCATACGACAGCAAACATCCAATCGTTGTACCTCACGATTCAACATTGGCTAAGTTATTAGTAGCTGATGCTCATGAGAAAACTTTCCATGGAGGACAACAACTGATGCTGCGTTCCTTACAAACGCGTTATTGGATCATAAGAGCCAAAACATTAATTAGATCACACATTCACAACTGCGTCCATTGTGTTCGTTATGCGGGTGTGACACGAAATCCATTAATGGGAGATTTGCCATTTTGTGGAGTTACTCCCAGCAAGCCGTTTTTAAACTCTGGTGTGGACTACGCAGGCCCTATTAACATACGGGTATCAAAGGGTCGTGGACACAAATCGTACAAAGGGTACATTTGTTTATTTATAAGCATGTCGACACGAGCCGTACATATCGAGGCCGTTTCAGATTTGACTTCTGAAGGCTTTCTAGCTGCATTCAAACGATTCGTTGCCCGACGTGGTCATTGCAGTCACATCTGGAGTGATAACGGCACAAACTTTGTTGGTGCAGCTCGGGATCTGCAACGGTCGTTCCTTAACGAAAGATCTCAAGTCGTTGTCGAGATCGCACGCACCTTAGCCAGTAACCAAACCGAATGGCATTTTATTCCCCCTCACGCTCCTAATTTTGGCGGGTTGTGGGAGGCAGGTGTAAAGAGTGTTAAACACCATTTAAAGCGTGTGATTGGCAACTCTACACTCACCTATGAAGAGCTTTCTACGGTTCTTATACAAATAGAGGCTTGCCTCAATTCGAGGCCTTTGTCGCAAGCTAGTTCAAATCCAAGTGATACTGCACCTCTCACCCCTGGACATTTTCTTGTTGGTGAAACTTTAGTTCTAGCTCCGGACTATAACTATGAACAACACGTTCATATTAGCACTTTACGGCGTTGGCAATTAACACAAAGAATGGTACAAAGCTTTTGGCAACGTTGGTCTTCAGAATACCTGACGAACTTTTTCCAAAGACGAAAATGGTCTATTCGAACTCCAGACTTCAAGATTGGAGATGTCGTGCTCATCAAAGAGGACAATTTACCTCCAGCTAAATGGCTATATGGCCGCATTGAAACATTGCACCCTGGTAAGGACAATGTTATACGTGTTGTCTCAGTTCGTTGCAAGGATTCTTTGATTAAACGTCCAACTTCAAAGTTATGTTTTTTGCCGGTACATGATGCTGTATGGTGATTTGTTTAATTTGATTTTAATTTAAATAGAATGTCATATTTGTTTCATTATCTTCAATTGTCTAAAGGAATCGACTTGTTTTGATTGTTATTTGTTTAATTTTTCATTTAGGCAATGTAATGAACTAATATTAATTTTAAAGTGATCTAATTCAAAGTTTATTTAACAGTTTAGCCATTTCTTTTTAAAAGTGTAGCTATTATTATTATATCACTATGTCCTAATATGTAAGTTATATTATAGAAATTAGATATTATCGTTGTTACTAAAATTGTTGTTAACCACCATCTAGTCTTGTATGTACTTTCATGGTGGGCGGATTTTAAGGACTATGTCCTTGGTGGGCGGTATGTCGCATTTGCTCCCATCTGTCACCACTAGATGGCGTTGTGCCCTCTTGCATGGCGCTATAGAGTTATTTATGTAGTAATATAATACCTATACCTATATCAATAAAATTGTCTCCGTTCTATGAGATATGACTTTAATTTCATTCTCACGGGTTTTTGGGAATTTGTACCAATCTTGTACACTTAATGATAAATTTTAATAGATTTTTTTTATAGAAGAATTCACTTGTGGCCGACTTGGTTTTTATCCAATATTTTTCTATTTGAAATTTATCATAAAAACGCGTGTTTAATTATCGCCAATTACTTAGCACGGTCTCGTACAGCAAGCTAATGCATTGACAAATAAGCTTTCGCCTATATACAAACTCAAAAAAAAATTGGTGATACTCATACCGCCTACGTTCTTAAGAAAGCAAAACTTCTATCTAGGAAATTTTTCCCACAAGTGTCCGCCCACAATCTCCAAGTGCTGAGCCAACCTCCGTTTAATTGCGATCAATTTCTAATTAACCGACGCAGTATTTGAAAGCCTGACGTATTGTTTAAACTGCGGAACTCGCTGGAATAGACCCAATTATCGGGACTAGCACTTACGTCGAATTAGTCGAATTAATCGGAGCAGTTTCTTCGAATCGATGAACTCTCAATCAAATGTCAGCGGTTATTAGATAAAGAATCTTTGTTTGTAAAGCAAATATTCGGTCTTTACATAATAAATTGCCGATTAGTATGAATATTTTCAAAGAAAGTTCGGTTTCCATACGAACAATTTTTGTTAGAGTTACTAACGCTGAGCAATCTAACGCTATATTTTTATTTTTAAAATTATGAATAATTTATAAATTATATTAAATAAAGTAGTAAATTTTGCGAACAAAAAAAAGGAGTACCTTTCGAGGTATACGAAACGAAAATAATATTCATAAGATTAATTATTTTTGATCATTATGTTCTTAATTTAATATAAATCAAACAATAGATATACCTTTTCATCACAGAAGTAGTGAGGTTCTCTAGAATTGTAAGAATTTATATCAGTCAAATTGGAAAGTTATGTTTGACGATTTTTAATGATTTTCACGCATTCCTAATGCCTTTAATGGGGAACTGGTCTCCCTTATTAAAACGTTACTCCTCTAAAGATGCTGTGCGACCATATGGCATACTCATACGCCCATGAAGGCATACTAGTATTAGACCTTACCCAACGTGCTTGCTGAATGGATATTTTAATTTTAAAAAAAAAGTCCCAGCTGGTCCCATGTTCAACGAGTGATTAAACACCTCAAATTCTTATTCCTCCTTGGAATTTATTCTAGACAGGCTAAAAGAGCGATAAATAACAATGTCACTGGCTCCGTTTCGGGAAATCTCTCTACATTTTGAACTCTAAGTGCAGGGGATAAAGTTGACGTGTTTCTGTTTTTTTCACGTCTGCTAAGTAATATAATATCCATGTGACACTTTCCATCTGTATGCAAATGCAGTGACGCGCGACGTCGCGACACAACCAGCAGTATAATGAATACGACTTTAAATAATATCTGTATTTCTTTAAAGGTATTCTTTCTTGTCCAATAGTTCGTCTATAATCTGAAGGTTATCTTTTCTGAGAAAGCAACATTCTAGAATAACTATCTCGTCTAATCTACTCAGTCTGTACTCCTGTCTTTCAGGGGACTTCTACTTCGGGGAACTGGGTGAAATGGTTCCAACTAGGGAGACTGATCACCCGTCCGGCCTTGCTGGTGTCCCTTCTCAAAAAATAATAATAATAATAATCTACTCAGTCGGGTATTGAAACCGCAACCTTCCTCAAAACAAACAAATACTGCAAACCTACATTCAAAAACCGTTTAGATCTAGACCTTCTTTTTCTCTCTTGGTATCGAAAATGCAATTATAAGGATCAAGTACGAAACTGAAGTTGTGTACATTATACATATAATATAAATGGTAAAGTGTGTTTGTTTGTCCTTTACAACTAATCGACTTGATTTATCGCAAAGAGTTAGTGGAAAGGACGGAAAGTAACATAAGCTACTTTTTATCCTGATATTCCCAATTCCAATTCCAATCCCAATTCCGAACGGGAATCACCGGGGTAACACCGCGGGCGGAAGCTAGTTCAAAATTAAATTCAATGTCGTGCAAAACACAGCAAAGAGTAAGTAGGTAAGTATAAGTAAATTAAAACATACAGTGAGACATTAAGCTCTTGACACAGCCAGAACATTATAGCTTTTTGTTGATAAAAAATATAACATTTTGTTTACAAGTGGCTTTAACTTATGCTAACAAAATTATAACTTAGAATATACAACGTTGTTTTTCGTTTACTCAAAACCATTTGTAGAACTCATCATAAAAAGCAACTTTTTGTGTTTACGTAACCAAACCTAGCAGCTGTTTCATACATATTATCAGAGTTCAAATAAATTTCTGTATAAAACGGCTGTTATTTTTACGTTGTGCAGATTTAAGTTTTTTCGTCTAAGAGATTTACGTTTATGGCATGAAAGACCAAATGTCTACTCATAAACAAAACAATGGCTGAATGATGGACTGTATCTGTTTTGAAATATGACAAATTTAAACAATTTCTATATTCTCGATGTATGTATAATGTACAAAGTCACGTTTCTCGTAGGTACCTTAAAAAACTGTCCTTTCATAAATTCCACCGTAAGTCAGTATCCACAAAAGTCGAGTCACACTCAATCTCCGCCGCACACAGTGGTTTCTGTTCAGATTTTTTCCGACATAAAGGAATGAAAAAGAAACCAGTCCATACATCATCGAAATAAAGCGGCGCAGAATGTCCTCAATTAAATTTAATTTCAATTCGGAGCAGGCGCCGGTAGTGCGGGCGGCGAACGGGGATTGATTGCGTCATTTATAAGGGCACGATTTGATCGGCCATCAGGGGTGCCCATGCTTCTGGCAAGGACGAGGATGTTCCCTTACAATAAAAACACGTCGCACTTTCTAGTCGACCAATTTTAGGGGATTTTCGAGTGAGCTCTATTTGGACAGTTGTGGTTGTAATAGTCTTGCAAAGTGATAGTCGTTCAAGGGATTTTACGCGATAAGTGGACAACCGGATATCTCCGTGATTTTACGTACTATTTAATAATAAAACTAGAGTTAAAATTTTGTAGCCAATTATTACCACGATTAAACTTTTATTAGAGACACCATTGATGATCCATAGTTTTCTGGAAACCTTCTGTGTTCTGCTAACAAATGACAAATTAAATAAAAAGTTAGTTAGCTTGCAGCTAATTTATTTACGCTGCTTCAAATGAATTGAACTGCTACTTCAAATGTATTCTTTTGTTGGGTCCTTAATTTATGTTGTGCAATTTAAGATTGGTTACGAATGATATTGACTCTTTTCTGTGATTCTTATTTTGTGTTTCCAAATACAAACATGTCAAATAATTTTTTTCTGAATGTGACCATTTCATGTAACAATTTTATTTATAAATTCGCTAGAAAATTCACATAGTGTGTTCAATACTGATTCCAGTGAAGCGGCAGATCAAATTATTGATTAAATAAATTAAACAATCTATTTTTTTCTTAAATATCTATGCTTATTCTTTCGTCGATATAATATATTTTTTTAATTTTATTAATCTTAAGTGCATAAGTTTCCTGCATTGTCCTAAGTTATCTGTGGAGTGTGAGGGCCTCAGGGCGGCGGCGCCATCGCTCACGGAGGCTGCCGTCAAACATCCCTTTATTGTTTTTTTATGTCCTGAATTATGCCCTCCAAGGAAGTGCTTGTACGTTATGTGCCGTTTATTACGCGATTGGCTTTTTGCAGACGCTCAACGATTTCTTACCGCAAACCTGGAAATAAAGAGCTTGTATAATATTCAGGTTAAAATAAAAGCTTTTATATTTGTACAATTAGGGAACTTCCCATTTGGAGATTTTTAGGGAGTGTTATTAAAAAACGTTGAATTATAGAAATTGTTTATATCACCAATAATATAACATTAATATTTATTTAATTTGAGTAACAAATTACCATTTCTTTATCCTTAATATTTTACGAAAAAAATCGTTACTGCCAGCAGGTTCACTAACAACAGCAGCGCAAACTCAAACACAGTCTGACACATCACCAAGCGCCTCAACTAAACAGTGCGGGATTTGCTACCTGGTCTACGGGGGTAGCTATTAATCCTAAATTAACAAAGGTAGGTAATTAGAGAACTACACTTGCCATCGTTCAGAGCCACTAGTCTACTTAAAATAGTCTTATATTACTAACTGACGTTTTCCAAACCATCTCCAAGAGCAGTATCAGCACAGCCAGCAGAGTCACCTGCAGCAAAAGCGCGAATGCCGGCGCAGCCTGACCTAAGATCAATGCGCACGGCGTGCGGCCTGACCACGCGGCCATTTTGCCGCTTAGCCACTGCCTCGACAATTTTATTACATCTGCGTACCTGCAGGCGCATTATGCTGGAACCTGAGAAGATTTAAGGGTTTTTGATTTTAATCTCACCTTTGCCAAACCATCTCCAAGAGCAGAATCAGCACAGCCAGCAGCGTCACCTGCAGCAAAAGCGCGAATGCTGGCGCAGCTTGCCCCAGGGCCAATGCACGCGGCGTGCGGCCCGAGCACGCGGGCATTTTGCCGCTAAACCGCTCTCTCGACACCTTGATATGGCCGCGTTCTTGGAGACGCATCATGCTGGACACACGAGAACATTAAAGGAGTTTTGGTAAGTGTGTAATTGAGCTACATGGGCTCATCCCGCCAGCTCCTTTGTACCGCCGGGAGTCCAGACGTACTGCGGGCTACCTACCTGGTTGATATTCCTCGTCTGCGTACAATACGCTTCTCCTCATCTTTATTATGCGCACAGCCCGGGAGTGGAATTCCCTGCATGCGTCTATATTCCCGGGAGCCTATAATCCTGGTATATTTAAAGTTCGATTGAATAGGCTTCTTCGGGGCAAGCTCGCTCCGTCTTTGGCCTCTTCTTAAATGTAACGATTCAGAATAAGGCCTAGAGCAAGCCTATTTAATGTAAAAAAAAAATGTTGTAGATCATTGCGCAACAGAATTTGGGTAGTTATAGCGCAAGACCAATCGTTTTAAAGATTCTTGGTGGAGGCCTGTACCAAACAATTGGTGCAGGCCTGTACCAAACAATTGGTGCCATGTGGCCGAGATGATATCAATGGAGCGAGAGTCGACGGAGGTAATAGCGCTCACATTTTTTTTTTTTTTCAAGGTGGAAATGTGCCTTATGCATACCCTATCGCTGGTGGGCCATAGGGTTATGTGGGGCTCTCCTTTGGTAGGCATACCTACTAAAACCCCCCCGGTTTCCGGCTGCATATCGCCAGGATTGTATAAATGTGGGGCCGTTGTTGCAGTCTCCACCACAATCCTGGGCGACCTTTCCCCGGCCGAAGCCAGGCTTCCCTGCGGGGATTTTTCCTAGTCTGACGCGTCCCGATTCGCTCTCCCTAGAGAGGGATGGGGAGCCTAGTCGACCGTCTTAGGTAATAGCGCTCCCTGCACCTAGGGACGAAGTATAAGTAAAAGCGTTACTTCCAGTGTAATAAAAAAAAAGTTACGGACATAGGTGTTTTGGCTACCTACTTACATGTTAAAATTTCAAAAGGTCTGAAGTCTAACTTTTAAGTAAAAAGTGGCTCACACCTTATCCTTGCAATCTATAATGATTCGATATAAGGTCTTACAGAACTCAAAAGGTGATTATTAGAAAATATTCGAGTCATATCGACATTTCTGTCACTCACCTCCAAATAAAGAACTGTCCGTAAGGACTCCGCTTCTGGCCCATGATGTAGACTTGCGAGGGTGACATCATCTGCAGTGAGCCCAGCGCGCACAGGTCGCGGTCCTCGAACGAGCGCGCGATCACCTGGCTCGCGGTGTACGGTTCCGTGTGGAACGCATATGCTACAAATGCACAGATAATTACAATGTACCAACATGCCCCCACAACTGAGCTACAGACCTCCCTTTTGTCCACATGCACTTAATGTACGAGTATATTGGTGGATGTGCGTACCCTGATATAATGAGCACCTACATAATTAGATGTTTACTTAAGGTGAGCCCTCACATCACGGCCCTCAACGACGGACGACGAATTGTTTATTTATTTATTTTTGAGTAACAAACAGCTTATAATTCTAAGGGTTATAACGTTCATCAGCTTCGATATTCTATAAATACGCTTACTTAGAATTTGTATAAGCACTTAGGTCCCGAACCTACAACTAGTTAGGTATATTAAAGTGACTTTGAAATACTGACAAATATACACAGAATCTAAAGGTCTCTTGACCCATGACCATAACTGCATCTATTTTAAAACCTTACCTCCATGTCTCAATAGTTCTATGCCAGCCTCAGCTGGCTGCAGGATCGCTGTTGTACGTTTCGCTTTTGTTACTTTCTTGTCTCTGAGCTCGTCTTCCTCCATATTTTTGAACCCAGCGAAATAGTAAAATCCTGGCTTCTATAAAATGTTACAATAAATGATTAAGATTATTAAGACTTTGCTACTTTTGCGAATTTTTTGGATCAATAATGAGATTTTGGATAAACCTAAAAGTTTTCTTTGTACAATCCAAAGTTTGAGTCACCGATTTTTCAGTATTATTTTTTTAGTTAAGCGTGGTTTTACCCATATTTCTCGTAAACTTAAATGTTTTTAATACTTGAAAATTTGTACATTTAAAGAAGAAGATCTAAGCTACAAAATAAATCTAATTTCTAAGCATTTGGTTCAGTAGAAGCTAAGAAATAAGATTTTAAACATATACGGCGCTTCAGAACGCTAGCGTTTTTTTACGCGTCAGCTTAGGCGTAATTTAGGTGCACCTTCGTTTAGCTATGGTATAAATAAAATATATGGGGGAGGGTGTGTTTTTTATTGATTATTGTGAGATATAATATCCTTTTGTAAATAAAATAAAAATATGTACAATTCGAGGCTTTATTTCACAATAATAACACTTTTTGTACCAGTACGCGCGGAAAAACGCGCGAACTCAACTTTGACTATGAATTACAACTCAATTATTAATTAAATATCGAAAAATGAAACATAGAAAAATCGCAAAGGGTCTAAGAATTCCAAAAATGTATAATACATAGTATAGTTTCCATACAAGTTTCTAGAGAAATCGCAGTTATAAGGCTGCGCGGCGGAAAATTGCTGACAAGCTGAAAATGCTGCGGCACGCGCGCACATTTTGCAAAAAAGAGTGCGGCACGCGACTGGTTAGGTAGTTGTTGCGTTGAATGCACCTACGTTATTTCCATCGCTGAATTAGGCAGGTACCTACTAAGTAACTCCTTTATTCCTTTAGGGTGAAATTGACTTTTCCCAAGAGTACGAAGAAAAATATAGTCAAGAACTGTTTCCTTATTGCATGTCTTTAAGAGCGCTGACGCGATACGGAATGCTTCATGGGATAAAATAACTGTGCTTGCTTACATCAAGCCATTGCTTGGCATATCCAATATTCTCAAAGACCAGCTCCAAGTCGCTAGCCATGAGCCCCTGGATGGAGTCGATGCTGGGAACTGCCGCGTTGAGGAGCCAGGACACTACGCTGCTGGTGTAGTAGTTGTACAAAAGCATTGTCGTCATGCCGACCACGAGCAAGGTAACCCGCCGACCTTGAGTAAGGAGTTCAGTGAGAAGCTTAATAGATGTCTGTATTTTATCTATCTAAAAAATCGTATTACGTGTAAGATTGAAAATTTTTCTTCTACCTCGTATATTTGTTTATAACAGACTTACGGTTGTCGTACCTAATTTAAAACTGATCATTTGCATTTTATGAAAATGAAATGAAAATGAAAATGAAAAAATCTCTATTGCAACAATCACCAAAATTACAATTTAATGTAGCCCTGCCCTTTGAAAAAAGTAAACTTGTGTTACAAAAGGCATTTCCTTCCTGTTAAAGACTAAAGCTCATTGGGAATTGTTGTACATACAGATAAGTAAAAGGAATTACAAACTAAAACCATGTTTTTTTTTACTTCTAAAATAAAAAGAAAAAGAAAAACGCTACTAATAAAGTACACTACGTGCGTGTGTGTGTGTGTGTGTGTGTGTGTGAGTGCGATAATGAGCTTCATGTATTCAATTCAATAAGCAGTAGAAGATAGGAGATCTTTATGATAGATTTTATCATAGAGGTAAAGCAGATAGCCAAAATGCTAAATTACTTTCTGTTTAAATTATATTGAAAAGTCAACATTATGGGTCTTAGATGTGTCTTTAAGAAATCTTACAAAGTTTATATAACTAGCTACAATAACCGCACATCTACATCATCAATACATCTACATCCAAGATCCACTACTTCCAAGATTTCGACTTGAAAAATGCAGTCGCTCGTTTTTGGGGAAAGGCATAGCCTTTTTTAATAAAGTTCCACAACAAGTTATTGAGCTGCCTTTGCATAAATTTAAAATACATGTTAAAAAACCGCTCTTAAGCAAAGGTCATTACAAGGTAGAGGATTATTTGAAAGACCAAAATGCATGGAAGTGATACTAACATAAAACATGACTATTGTAATTGTATAAAAGGAAAATATTCTAATAACTGAGTATAAGAAAATTTTCCTCTTATATTAAATATGTTTCAAGATTGTAGATTTGTGTTTGGCAACGACATGTTCCTTTGTAAATGTTGTTGCTTCTGTTAAAGCTGATAAGTTTCTTGCGGCCGTTCTTCTTATCAGTTAAAAGATGTCCTGAATGGCTGGTAGGAAAAAAAAATTGTACGATTCGAAAGCACTTATCTATAAGTCTATTTGAATAAAAATCTTTGACTTTGACTTTGACATCATATTTACCTTGACTTGAATATTCTTCTAATAACTGAAATCCATCTTCGTAAGCTACAAAAACAAAAAAACATGATACAAATACAGATTTTTTATATTGACATCGGGAAATCTCAGTCTTCATTATAATGTTAAGTAATGGTTAGGCTCAAGGCCTTTCTCCCAAAATCTTCAACCACCAAGAATTAAACACTGAGGATTCTTGAGTCTTGCTCCGAATTTTAAAAATCTTCCAAGGTCATGTAAATCGCTTACTTTGTTGACACAACGCGCCAATCACGCTGAACAGCGCATAGAATCCTGGCTTTGGCTTCGCCTCTAATCAAGCAGCACCGACGAGCACAACAGAGCTGGCGAACAGTGCTATCTCTAATTTTCTAAAGCATACCTTGTTGACAGAACGCGCCAACTACGCTGAACAGTGCATAGAAGCTTGGCTTCGGTCTCCCCTCTAAACAAGTAGCACCAGCCAGCACAACACCGCAGATGACCAGTGCTAGCTCTAATCTTCTAAAGCATACCATCTTGACACAACGCGCCAACTACGCTGAACAGCGCATAGAAGCCTGGCTTCAGCCTCCCCTCCAGCTAAGCCCACCAGCCAGCACAACAGCGCAGACGACCAGTGCTAGGCTCTTATCTTCTGTTGCATACCTTGTTGACACAACGCACCAACGACGCTGAACAGCGCATAGAAGCCTGGCTTTGGCCTCCCCTCTAACCAAGCAGCACCAGTCAGCACAATAGCGCAAACTACCATCGCACCGCATGCGCACCACCACACTCCAGGCGACAAAGGAGTCAGGAACCGGTTCTCGTATTCCCCTACGCCTTTGTTCGGGATCAGATAGTAGAACTTCGTTCTGCAAACAAGTTTTGTAAATCATATCATTTTGCTTAAGTTTAAGTTCGTCTTTTTTTTTTTTTTGTTAAAAATCGACAGACGAGTAAATCCGCGGTAGCTGAACATCTTCTTGAAGCTGGAGTTAATCATTGGATCGAGTTACATGATCCTGAAATCCTCTCCACAGATCGTCATTATCATACTAGGATGGTACGACAAGCGATTGAAATCAGAAGTATGAAAATTCAGTGAATTCAGTGATTCAAAAGTGCAAGCTGCGAGTTTTAGCTTTCGAAACAAACCCCGATACTGTCAGTGTTGTGTGCCGCAAAGACATCACCAACAATAATAAAAATGAAAAAAGAGTAAATTTGAGGGTGGCTGAAGATCTTTAAGCCCGCCCGAACAGATGACGCCGCGCACCACCAATCTGCTTGTGACCACGGTTGTAGCAACACAGCCGAAATGTCAAGCTGCAAGTACATTATATGTACTACATAATAAATGTCGCGTTTGTGTCCCGTTGCTGTAAGTTATTAGTTTTAAGTTATTAACTAACAACTCTGTTTTTTTAATGTTATTTTAATATTTATGTATGTTAATCAGTAAGAGCGCTTGTAAACGTCCGTTTTTTACACCGGACGACGGACCGTTAAAAATATGATGTCCTTGTAAACACATATTTTTTTTACCGGATGGATATTAGCTTGAGCTGCCGTCTATATGCGCTAGTTGTAAACTGGTTGTCAGATATTACACACGTGTGAAATGTCGAATAATAAGAAACAAATACTCGTATTGGCCCCTACTAATTGTACAAGAAGAAACAAAAAGAAACAGAAAAACGTAAGAGGTCATCGTGGGTGCATCCTATATTATTGGAAAGGGAATATTAAGGTGCATTTTATACTCTTTTAACGAAGTTGAAAGAAAATGAAACTAAATTTTTCAATTTTTTTCGGATGAAGAAAGAAACCTTTAAACTTTTATTAACAGCCATATATGATAACATTTTTTAAGACCGCAGGTAGACGGCACTCAATTCACAGAAAACCGGCTATACGTCCGGCAGCGTCAACACGCATCAATACACTGGCGTGGATGACCGCTTTTTCTTACGCCGGACCGGTGTCCGTCGCGCCGAGGGGGACGGAGCTGCATCCGGCGTAAATTGTTCGCCGGACCGATGTTCGACGCGTGTACAAACGTTCATTGTAGCCCATACAACACTGTGTCCGGGAAAAAAAACAGTCCGATGTCCGGTGAAAAAAACGGACGTTTACAAGCGCTAGTATGGGTCTAGATGTCTGATATAAATAATAAATAAATAAATAATAAATAAATATTAGCATACAATCACACCAATTATCTAGTCCCACGTTAAGTTTCATGAAGAACTTGTGTTATGGATACTAGATAACGGATAAACATACTTATATACGTTTTTTTTTGTAAATACGTACTTAATATACATATTAAACACCCAGACCAAGACAAATAGACATGTTCATGCACACAAATATTTGTCTTGTCCGGGGATCGAACCCGGGACCTCTGGCGCAGAAGGCGGGGTTAGTACCTTTGCGCCAAACAGGTCATCAAATAAATAAATAAATAAATAGCCTCTTTAATACCTGATGTTAACTAAGTTAAGGCAGAAAGTGGAAGTGCGCATCTTTCGGAATCCTCAACTACTAAGGAAATGGTTATGATATCTATAACTTCTTGTACAGAATAATGCTGAAAAAATGTTATTACGGCGTCAGATTTAAATAAGATGGTGGTAGCTAGCCAGGCGGACTTACAACTAGTCCTACCACCATCCAATATTTTACCTAGAATAGACAGCTCTTTCTCCTTCCTTATGATTTTGCCAACTGGTGGGTGATGGCGTATCTTTTTCAACGTTCATAAGTTTTTGTAAAAATTTCATTTATGTCAAATGAACAACTTACTCGAGTTTTGTAGCGGGAGGGAAGAATATATCGACCCATTCCATCCATTTGGGGTAGATCCTGGCGCAGGTGCAAGAGATGTCCTGCTCTCGCCAGAACAGGGAATTCGTCACAGCCTACGCAAATGAGAAGCGGGAATAATGGCATTAAAAGTCATGTGCAGTGACATAGAACACCTTGTCACATTACAATATTGAATGACATTTGTGGACCGAGAGAGCTTTGTTTCTGTATACGTCAATGTTGTGTATTGCACGTGATTGTACTTACTAAATTCTGACATGTCTTATGATTACAGACCGAAGTTACTTACATACATCATCAGCCTGTGGACGTCCACTGCTGGACATAGGCCTCTCCTAGCTCACACCTATGGTGGCGTTCATAGCAGGCTATTAGCCTACGGCTACCACGCTGGCCAGACGGGTTGGTAGTGGGTTTGTTTCAAGTTTTCCCTCCCGCACAGGTGTTCAATGCGTCGAGCCTCTAAGTCAACTATTACAACATCCCAGGCATGTAAGGGAGTGGTGACACTTTTATTCTTAGGCCGTCACCACACGGACAGACCGAAGTTATTACAGATTAATCGCGCTTTTTAGTAACACGTTTAGTTTTAAATTGCGTTTATAATATGGCTGTCGGTTCGAATTTTAGCATTACTGTTTTTGGACTATATGACTGAAATCTTTTTCTTTCGAAGGATCACTCAGAAAACTTTCCTTTTTTCTTTCTTTTTATTTCAGAGCTGTGCTCTCGTAGGTGAAACTATAGATTCTGGAATGAAGCTTACCAGAAGAAATATGTTTTGAAAGCCCGACCTTTCACAAACAGCCAGTAAACTAGCAACAAGTCACTAAACAAAATTCCCAAATAGCAAAACTGTTTGAAACTAGTGGTCAATATCCCAACTACCTCGCAGTTGAAGCATAGCTTTCAAACAAATAGAAAATTCGCCACTAGAGTAGAGGCTGGAAGTAAGTTTCTGCGAAATATCGAAGTATCATAAGTTAAATAAGCAAAGTGTTGACGGAAGTATAGTTACCAGCGTGGAGTTGCGCTCGGGCGAGCCGATCCAGCGACCTGCTATTGTGTAGTTGAACCTGCAATCAGTCGGGACGATTGTATCTGGTCAAAGATTGGGGAAATATTTTGCATTTCCTGTGAGATATGAGGTTTTAGAAATTTCCTATTTATTTTGTCCTACGCATTTTTTCCCAAAAATAAATAAAAATATTTTTAATAGACTACCTTTAAATGAACCCGTAAAATTTGGATTTCTACTCCACTGCTCTTTGAAATTCAAAAGTTGTGGGTTCAAGTTCCGTTCAGGCAACACGAAGATTAAATGTTTTTCTAATTAAAAAACAGACTAATACGCGGGGTTATTACCTATGTATGTAAAGCGACAGCGATTATTGCTTAATCGTCATCAGCCATTTTTAATGTCCCCACTGCTGGGGCACTGGCCTTCCTTATGGATAGATAAGAAGAACGGACCATGACCTACCACGCGGGCCCAATGGGGATTGGTGGGTTTTAACGACTGCAATGCAACCGGGACCAACGGCTAAACGTGCCTTCCGAAGCACGGTGGAGCTAGAGATAGTAAATTTTTGGTCACCCATCCCGTGACCGACCATTGTGAAAGTTGCTTAGTCTCAACAATCGCAGGCCGTGCGCGCGCTCTACTGCGCCACGGGCTCCTCTATTTTGCTTAATAGCCCTGACGAACAGCTATAATATTTTATAGACTTTTTTTATAAGTATTCACCTGAAGTTATGCTGCTGACTGAGCACGTTGAGCAACTGGGCCACCACCTTGGTCATGGCGGCCACGCCTACCGTGTAGCCCATGTCGGTCAGCAGCTCCGCTCGGAAGGACTTGGGTTTGTCCACTATCTAAAACCAAAGTTTTTTCCTATTTATTTATTTATTACACAACTGAGATTACAATCCTACTAATATTATAAATGCGAAAGTATGTCAGTTTGTTTGTTACTCTTTCAGGCAAAAACAACTGAGCGGATTCGTTTGATATTTGGCACTTAGATAGAAGATAGCTTGGTTATACTTTTTATCTCGATTTTTCATAAAAAATTGATTAAGTTTGGCTTAGTAGTTTTTATTTCATGAGCATTTTTGTTAACTTTGATGATGTAATTAATTTTCACAATACTTTGTTTATAATGTACATGAAACCTTTTCTAATCCTACTGTAGTATACAAAACAACCTATCGCAGACATATAAAAGTTATTAAATAACTACTTTAAAATAAGCAAGAAATGAAAAATAAAAAAAGGACCTCAAAGTAGAAAGTCTTTGGCTGATTTTTTGCTTTTTAGTTTTTGAAGTCGGTTTTTGAACGTTGTTTTTTTATCTCAAAAAATCTTGTTTTATGTCGGGATTACGGCGGGTCTATTTCCTAAATAGGTATTGCGCCCGCTTTCAGCTAAAATATTATAAGCTTAAGGTTCCACAATAGTTAATACCTAAAGCCGCATTTGCGGCTTTAGGTATAAACAACACTAGATTAAGTTAACGTGGAAACTACATTATAGACTATGTTTTTCCAAAGTTTGAAAACACAAACTATAGCTATATTTACCAACCGAAACCACAGAAGCCTTGCAAACACGTCGGTTAGCACCTACAACTAAGTATGGTAATATCGCAAATCCTCGCTTACCACGGAGATAGCACGTAGCGTCAAGTTGTGGAAGTCCCAACGCCTGTAGTATTTGAACTCCCTCGGGATATCCCAACCTGCGGGATACAGACATTCCTATAGGTAATCATATTATATACTTAGCTGTACTCAAACGTTGAAGTAATAGAACTGATGCAACATTTGCGAATGCTTGGCTTTTAATAATATCTTAGATAACGGTTGTTAAAGAGTTTACTATTTCTGCATAATATTTGTGATGGAAAGTAACCTTATTCTAGTTTAAAGTTATTGAAGTGAAAACTTCTTTAGCGGCGTTTTGCACCTCTGAGTTTAAAATTTTTGGGATGGGTAAAAAATGTTAAAGTCGCGTCAGGACACTTGACCCTGATCGATAATTCGTGAGACTTCGTGAGATTTACCGTTGACCTATTTCCAATTACATAAAGTGTCACACTTGAAAGATCTACGTATATTAGTTAATAACAATCGTTATATAAAGGTCTCTCACTACTACCAACTTTTATATTGGTGCCAGGTCAGTTTTAATGGATTTACCTGCCAAATCAAGTTGGTCTCCGTTTTCATCAACTTTTTATGAAGTTGTGGTCAAGATATAGTGGACTTTGATCGTTATTTTCGTTTAAGCAGTTTTCACTTCTGCCGGCACTCCCAGAGGGCGACCAGTTGTTTTTTTAAATTTTCAATTTGACGACTCTGTATGTAAAAAGACAGGGATAAAAATAGCCCTTGACGAATTTCTTGCCGGTTCTTCTCGTTACGCGGTCTCCCGCCATACGGTTTGGGAACCGATGGCGTAGCTTCTTTGACGTTCACAAGTGTTTGTAATAACCTAGACCGAATAAATGCTATTGAGTTTGAATTTTGATTATGATATTTATGTTTCATTTATATATGTGACTTACGATAAATCATAACACGACAGTTATAATGAAGTTCTCATTTACGCGTTATTTTCTCGAGTATTTAGCAGATATTTAAATTTATGGACTTATTCCTAGTCATACCACCGTGGTCACGAGACAACGAGTTAAAATTAACTCAAATAAACACCGTAACTTATATATTTATGAATTGCTGTTCAGATTCGTTTGAAATTGGTATGTAAATACCTTATTGCATTACTTAATGAAAGATAAGAACATTGCAATTAACTACCTACCTTACAATACTAAAACGAAGAAAATTTTAATAACCCATCCTTAATTAAACCAAAATAATAAACAGATTGAAAGAGAAAAAAGAAAAATACTTTTCAGTGTTTTTTTTCTTGTTGAGACGTGAATTGAGAAGTACCGGCACTTATTTTCTTTCGTAACTTTTAATCTGACTTCACATTTAGAAAGTATTTTTCAAATAAAGAAGCTTTATATAAATCTCGAAGTCAGATTACCTTCTTTGGATGGGATTACTATTTAAGTTTGTTTTTACTCTTATGTAACTAAACTAGAGATAAAAAATTCGTAGTTTATAAGTTCCATCAAAATTAAGAATCAGAGCGATTTTTTTATATTATAGGTATTTGATATTAAGTTTAAACCAAATAATGTTACAGCAATAAAAGCTCCTATTCCTAAGCTCTCATTATTCGTTTTCGAAGTTTCGGATTACTTTCGGACCGTTCTTAATACTTTGTTCAAATTAATATCCGAAATTTTGTCTGTGACTGATGTCTAATAAGAAACTTCGTAAACAGAGAATGTGTAAATTATTAGATACCTACCTAGATACATAATATTATAAATAGTTCAGGATTTGAGTCTCGCAGTTTTTTCCGAATTTTTACAGATTTTAGATGGTTCGATTCCTGGGTGTGGGAAGCTTATTTTATGAAAATATTTCAATGCCGTTGTGTTTCTTTTGAAAGTTTCCTTTCAGTTAAATGAGCTAACTAAGATTCCCTCCATTGCCCATAGATTGTTTTCACCTGTATATAAATATAAGTAATGCTAAATAAAACGGAGAATAGATTATGTTGCTTGTTTGATAACATTACCGTTGACGCCCCACGTTCCGATTTCTTTAATCTCCAAGGGGTTGCCTTGTATCCTGCCGAAGTTGAACACTTCCGTAAGCCAGTAACGCTCTCCTGGAAACGGAATGAACATTAAAAAGTTCGTGTAAACTTGCCCTATTACCCCAAATCGGGACAGACTCATATTTTGCTTCCGTGCCTTCGTAAACAGCGACGGGAATTCACTGGAACTTGAACTGTTAGATAAAATATAAAATGTTATTGATACAATAGACCTTATGTCACTTTTGTTGAGTATGTACAAGCATTCGTCACAGAACAAAAGCCTTTTTTTTATGAACAACGGTGAGACTCTTAGCCTTCATCATACCTGATGTTAAGTATTGATAAGGCTGAAGATGGAAGCGAGCCTCGCCCGGAATCCTCAATCACTGAGGAACTGGCTATCTTACCTCTAACTGCCGGAACACAACAATGCTGAAAACATTGTTGTTATGGCGTCAGACTTAGATAAGATGGTGGTAGATAGCCAGACGGACTAAGAACAAGTCTTACCACCAACCAAACCGAATACATTATGTACCCCCGCTGGGAATCGAACCCGGGACCCCTGGGTTGATACCGGTGGTTTATTTATTTATTTATTTATTTATTTATTTATTAGGACTGCCAGTGAAAATTACATTGAATCATACATAGGATTAACAACGACAATTGGTAAGTTCATGCAAAATGTAAAATTCTATTAAAGGCTGCCACATCATGCTCCTAAATACGGACGGTTTTTTTTTTTATTTTATTTTTTTATGTTAAGAAAATAAATACAAGAAATTCCTATGAATACATAAACCTAGCAGTAAAGACAGAAAGTAAATTAAAATAGTATTATTAATTGGTTGTACCACTAGACCACAGAGGCGGTAAACGTCCAATGGATGAATAAAGAAGTGGATTTTTAACAACTGCCATTTTGACCGGAACTACTCGTAGGTACTTAACGTGTCTTTCTTAAGCATGGAGCAGCATGAGATAATTTCTGGTCACCCATCCTGTGACTGATGATTGCAAAAGCTGTTAAACCGCAATCGGAGACAGAACCGAGCTCCACTTTTGTGAAAGTTAAAGAAAAAGATCTTTGGTGCTGGATCGCGAGCTTGCAATGGTCGGTCACGGGATGGGTGACCTAAAATGAATTATGTTGAGCTCCTCTGTGCTTCGGAAGGCACGTTAAGTCGCTGGCCCCGGCTATATATTTATAAATTTTATATTTTTAAATGATTAAATTTTTTTTTTTTAATATAAAAATTATTAATAATGAATTGCAATGTTTTTTTTTAAATTTTTAATATTATTTTATTTTTTAGGACCTGATGTACTAAATTAAATGTAATTATAAAGAAAAATATTTGAATAAATTGTACAGAATGTTTTAAAATAGATATAAATTATAAGATAAGAATTGATTATTATTATTATTTGAATTATTATTAATTATTATTTGAATTGTGAATTGAATGCATGCAACTAATATTGTAAATGCTGACTACACTATTGTATTAGGAACTTTCCTGTAATGATAGATGTAATGTGTGTGTTATATTACATTACGATATTAGTGCGTTAAGATGTTATAACCAATACGCACGTATATCGTACGACGTTTTTTAACACATTTCCGAGAAAACAGAAAAAAAAACATTATATATTTTGTTAATTTTTAGATATTCACAATACAAGTACAAAGAAAAGAAAATTTGAGAAAAATGGCGCGAGGATTATTTTCTGACGTGGCTGCGAGAAAATGTTGGCAAAGACGCTAGAGCATGCAGCCAAGTTTTTAAATTACCGAATAAACTGTTTTATTTTATTTTAAATAAACTCAATCTGTGAATGCACACTGTCTACTGACTGGCGCCGCGCGGCGATTAGTTCGAAATTTGAATAGCAACAGCGCGCTGCTCACTAGCTGGAGTCGTGCGGCGGCGATCAGTTCCATATTTGAAATGGCAAATATACTGTTATGGAATTTGTATGGACTATAACTTAACTATTTGCTTTGGTAACACACGCGTTTTTTATGACCCGCTTTACATATTTAAAACCGGTGGAATTACATCAGCTTTACGAGCAAGGGTGTTAAAAAATAAATAAATATATTCGCAGTCATTAAAACTCACCAATTGATCCCACATTATAGATCATGGCCCATTCTCCTTATTCATCCACTAGCTTCCGTTCATGGTTTCACCGGCGTGGTTCCCTCTCCCGTGAGAATATCGGGATGAAAAGTATGTTGCTCTCCATCCTTTCAACTAACTCTCTGCTAAAATTCAACTCGATAAGTTAGGGCATGAAGGAACGACAAACAAACACACTTTCACATATATAATATTAGTTAGGATTTGGATAGGGAAGGCCAGTGCTCTGCAGTGGGGACGTTAAAATGGCTATTGATGATAAATAATAATAAATACCAATTATCTAGCCCACGTTAAGTTTCATGACGAACTTGTGTTGTTAGATAACGGATAAACATTCTTATATATATATACAGACCGCCAGCGGAAATGGGTCTACCTCAGTCTGCTTATCTTAACGCTGTGTTTTAAGCCTAAATATTTTTATCTAAAATAAATGGATACTGACCTGTATGTACCTCACAACTTGCAGTGTAGTAGTCTTGTGGTGCGGGAAATGTTGTAATGTATGATAGACAAGTCTTTCTTTGCCAGGTAAAAATTGTTTACGGTTACAATAACCATAAAATGTGATATTTTAATTAGTATTTTCCTTTTGTGATGGAAATTGATCTTACTGATATGTTTAGGTCACTTTTCAATTTGACGACTCTGTATGAAATAAAACAGGGAGAAAAAAACAGCCCTTGACGAGTTTCTTGCCGGTTCTTCTCGTTACAAGGTCTCCCGCCGTAGGGTTTGTGAACCAATGGCGTAGCTTCTTTGACGTTCATAAGTGCTTGTAACAGCCTAGACTGAATAAATGATATTGACTTTGACTTTGACTATATACTCTTTTTTTGTAAATACACACATAGTATACATACTAAACACCCAGACCAAGACAAATAGATTCATGTACACAAATATTTTTGTCTTGTCCGGGGATCGCACCCGGGACCTCTGGCGCAGAAGGCCCCCTGCGCCAAACAGGTCGTCACATATGATCATAAAACACAGGTCGTCATGTATGATGATAAAAGGATAATGTATGAGTAAAGAACAACACACGGTTGTTTGCGAACAACATCTTAGACGCAACCAATGGCTATTGCTAATTCATACACACACACACTAAACATCTCACCAATGCCACATTTTGAGGCACACATTTACCTACACTCACTTTCATGCTCACACTCATTCACACACCGATTTAATCTTAAATACACAACGCCTCTCACAGCCCTTTGGACGCGTGCAGCTCACACATTGGTTAATTTGATAGTTTAGTCATGTTTATTTTATAGTTTCTCTTTTTTGGTATTGTTTTATTTGTCCTTATCACTCGTCCGATTAAAAGGTCCGTTACCTAACTTTTGTCCTTAGGTGGGCCTGGCGACCTGTAGCTTAGGCTGAAACCTATTTCAGGCACCAGTCCATCACAGGTATAGGACATGAGTTATACATACCTACTTAGCACTAGTTGATTGTAAGAACCCTATTTGTGATGGAAAAATAAGTTATTTTTATTATTATATTTTAATGGCGATGGCGTCGTCGTTGAGGAATAGTTGGGACAGAGATTTTTATACCTTTTACTCTCCACCTGCACCTTAGATGATTTGACAACGACTACCGCGTGAGTTTATGATGTATGTATGTTTTTATGTAAAAAAACTTCTAAACTTACCGTCGTTTTGTACAACGACAATATCAGTGTCTACGCTCAGGTTGAGATGTTCGAAGTATGGTTCGATGGTGGAGTTGTCATCTGTCAGCACCAACCACGCGTGGGCGGCGTCGAAGAAGGTCCGCTGGGAAGCCTGAAATAGGACTGATAGTTGAGTGGGCAATGATAAAACGTACCAACATGTAATATTAAAAAAATAATGCTGAGTTTGGTTTTATTACTGAAATTAAGAAATAAAGAAAAGAAACAAAAACATTTTTTGACCACTTATACACAGGAGACAAGATATACACACAATAAGATAAAAAGAGTTATAAAAAAATAAAATAAGTTACAATCATAAACATGAAAAACAACTTACCCCCATATTCTAAGTCGTTCCTCCAAAACTTTTTACACTCCACTCAACCTCGTCGTGGGTAAAAATGGTAGTGTGCGCTAGGCCTAACACGGAGTGGCTACGTACTCTTTGGCTCCTCCAGGTCCTTACGGAGTTATGACTTAGAATACCGATTTCGAGGAGTATTTTGAAGAGGTTTTCAATGAGGTTTCGTAGTCAAGTCGTTCAAGTCGAGTAGGTTTTGGAGGAACGACTTAGAATATGGGTGTTAATCTCGTAATAAATTATGTGTGCGGCCCAATAAACACCCCGGCTACTGAATAAACGAAACGTATATATTTTTTTGTTTTTTGTAGAACAAAACAGCAATGATGATGTTTTTATATTATAATAAAATCAATCATGATAAAGACTCATTAGAAATGTCATGAATAATTTTCGTCAATTCAATCAGTTCGAATCGAATGTTCAAATAATTAAAAGACATCATGAATTTTGGTATGTAACAAGTTGTTTAATACTTTCTCTATAATATAACTAACGTTTCATCGCTGAAAAAGCAGTAGTTAGATATTACGAAGAATATACAAAATACAAACTATTACTAACGCCAACGATTTGCACTATCATCTTTATATAAAATTCTAAATTGATTGATTGTTGATATGAGAGTAGAGGCCAAACGGTTGAAAGCAATGATACCATTTTTGGAGGGTGAATACCTTTCATGGTGTAGGTGAGCACTAAGAAAGGATGTTTTAAAATTCAATCCCTAGGGGGTAAAATAGGGGATGAAAGTTTGTATGAAAAAAGAAGTTAGGATCTTCAAATTTTGTATTTAGGGTGTCGGTTTAAAAATGTGTCTCAGAGTAATTGACTTGTTGAATTTGTGATATATATAATATAGTCCTCATCATCGATTTCGATGACGGCGACCCTGACTATATTTTTTAATTATTACCTACTCTTATAATTTTTGCCTCCTGATGTGGGCTCTTAGGTGGCTGGCAACACCAAATTTAGTTTTAAGGACCACTTTCAGGACAATTTACAAAATCTAGATTTTATTAAACCTAGATTTAGCCCTACAAAAATTAGTAGAAAACGAAAAATATGTCGCGTAATTCCGCAAGAAAAAATGCAGATGCAGCCCAGTGACACACCTTGCACCTTCACCGACTACTCTACACGTGTTTCGCCCACACACGGAGCATCCTCAGGAGTTGTTAGACCGTGCCAATCTCAGCACCGATGCTGATTCTATCAAATACTACAAAAATTAATTAGCTTAGCAAGAGTTAATTATTTAGCCTTTTAATTGCCTCTGTGGTCTAGTGTTCCATCCACCGGTATCAGACTCAGGGGTCCCGGGTTCGATTCCCAGCGGGGGTACATATAGTATTCGGTTTGGTTGGTGGTGGGACTCATTGTAAGTCCGCCTGGCTAGCTACCACCATCGTATCTAAGTCTGACGAAATAACAACAATGTTTTCAGCATTGTTATGTTAGAGATAAGATAGCCAGTTTCTTAGTGATTGAGGATTCAGGGAGAGACTCGTTTCCATCTTCAGGCATATCAATATTTAACATCAGGTATGATGAAGGCTAAGAGTATCTCCGAAGTACATTAAAAAAACTAGAATTAATATTCTGAATCTTTCGTATGGGCTAAGTCTAGTTTTAATAAAATCGAAATTTAGCAAGTTTTGCTGCAAGTGGAACTAAATATCCTGCTGCAGATGTGTAGCATCTGTCTGTGTGTAGCATACGGTTGGCCCCAGGAGTTGGACGAATAGCACTATCATAATGCTACAATATTAATACCACGGCAATCATGTCATGTTTACTTTTCATTAACACCTTGGTAATAACTTGACCATTCGGTTGTATGTTAATTTTCTATATTTTCTCTTAAGTCGTTATACGGAAAAGTACGTACTTTTTGATATAAAACTATAGAACGGTTATGTTACAAATCTGGTAATAAGATATACAGGATGGGAATTTAAGAACGGGCAGTAAGAAATATTTAACTGCATTCACGGATTTTGGTAAAAATGTACAGCCAGCAGGAAAATGGTCAGTTACCTAAATTTTTTTTTATGCCAATCGATCCTGTTTCTCATGAGGATCAAAACACTTTAAGACACCAACTGAGGCATGAGTACTATAAAAGTCAGAAATCGCGAAAAACGCAAAAACACACTTCTCGCGCTCGCGCCATACGCCGCCGTATCCGCTTCACCGACGAGTACCTTTGTTATTTCCAATATTTTTCTATTTGAAATTTATCATAAGTATAAAAATAGCATTGAAAAATGCAAAAATTCAAAAATCTTAAATTATTGACTGTTGCATCTTAATCGATCGTTAAACACATGAAAAGATGTTTCTTTCGATTGCAAGGATATCCCTGGCATTGATGTGACAACGCTGGCCTACAGCGTATTAAAAATATTAAAGTATTGGAGAATTTCGACGGTGGTTCGCAAGTCTCGGTAGCTCAGCGGTAGAGCATTGGACCGGATTTCCAAAGGTCATGGGTTCGATTCCCATCTGAGAATTCATTTGTGGCCGAGTTATTTTTTTCCAATATTTTTCTATTTAAAATTTATCATAAGGAACTTATTTTCTTAGAGAATTGTGGAAATACTTTTTGGCGATTTCTGACTTTTCTGGTACTCATATCTCAGTTTGTGTCTTAAATCGTTTTGATCTTCATAGGGAACAGGATCGATTAGCATCAAAAAGTTAAACAACAAAAAATCTGCTGACTGTATTTTTTTTTCAAAATCCGTGATTGCAGTTTAATATTTCTCAAAAAATTAAGGATAGTTTCCTAAGAACGTTTCATGTAGCTACAACGGATGAGGTACCTGCCCTTCATGCCCCGTTTTAAATTTCCATCCTGTATATTCATTCATACTTTTATCTAGATTTGTAACGTTTCAGAAACACGATTTTATGATTTTGCCAACACTTTCTCATTTCGAAAAGACCCCTTAAAAATACGAAAATTCAAGATTCGTTTCAAATGGCGTTACATATACTATTGGAAATAGGTTTAATTAGTGGACACAAATAATATTTAGCATAGTGTAGTTTAATTTTTCTTTAATCGCTATAGTTGTTTACTATGAAGTGATTTCGTGGCACGTAATCTGCAAACCCGGTATCGCTCCCACGCGTCTTTTTCTTATTACAATATCGTTTCAGTCGTATAGCGCCTTAACATCTTAGCATCAAGTAAACCATTCCACTATGTTAACTTTGAACCAACTATTCCAGTATGTTAACTCTATCTTTTCTCGTAACAACCTAGTATTTCGAAACCCAAAAATTTATTTCCCGTAGTTCAAGAAAGTAGAACATTTTGTAGTAAAGTATATACTAGTACAAGGAGAAAACGAAATATGTGATAAGTTTTAGTAGCGAAGCGGATATCTGCTGCCATAACGCTTGAGTAATGTGCCGCACGCCCAGGACCTCTATTCTTGGATTACTCGTCGCGCAAGTGGCGATGCGAACGAGGAGGCGATCAGGCGATTAGCGACCTTGCAAGCGTAGACATAGCACGCTTTTCGCTTTGCCCCTCGCGCGCTCTTGTTGGGAGGCGGTACTATAGGCGAAAAGCGAGGCTATGTATATATGTGCAAGGTCGCTTTTACGGAATACGGAAACTCAAACGTCGCACGAAAATCAGTAGAATCCTCGAGACGAGTGAACCAAAAATAGAGCTCCAGAACTTGCTCGGTTTAAACAGAACACCACGCTTTATAGAAATGTCAGCTGGGTTCTAAGATAGTCTTAGAAACTCAGTAAAATATCAGCTAAGTTAAGACACCTGGAAAATTATTATTTAATTAAAATATTAAGAAAACTTGTTTTTTGCATGTTTAAAGTTTTAATATTTTTGCATTTTTTCTTAAATAATTTGAATATAATATTGTACGGGTTTGGGAGGTTAGAAGACAACGAATCTGCGCGTGAGACGATTTATAATTACTCTGAAGTACAAAAGCATATTTTGACTTACAAGTAACTTGACGATTTGTTTGGTGCATGGGTACTAAGCCCGCCTTTTGCGCCGGATGTCCCGGGTTCGATCCCCGGACAAGACAAATATTTGTGTGCATGAACATGTCTATTTGTCTTGGTCTGGGTGTTTAATATGTATATTATGTATGTATTTACAAAAAAAAAATATAAGTATGTTTATCCGTTATCTAGTATCCATAACACAAGTTCTTAATGAAACTTAATGTGGGCTAGATAATTGGTGCGTTTGTATGCAATTTATTTACTATCCTATCCTTAATTTTTTCCTTTTTATTCAGCAATGGCCACATTTATTTACTTATTTATGTGATTTAAGAGCGACAATATCCAAATGAAGTGCTAAATCATAAGCAGAATTAAGGTCTTTCGAAAATCTTCCATCTGTGTTTTTTTTTTTATCTGACGATAGCGATCTGTCTTTTCTTATGCCCAACGTGGCCGCGGGAAAGCCTTCATTATATGATTTTAGAGAGACAATAAAGTTAAGGTGGAATCACGCTTCTCATAGAATCCTCAACTATTGAGGAACTGGCTATTGATGTCATTCCGGTGGGTGTAGCCAGTAAACCACAAATGCGGTTAAGGCGACGACCTTTCGCCAGATATCTTTCACCGTGTTGAATCGTAGGGTTATCATCAAGAAACTTGGTACCTTAAGACGAGAGTGAATAGGCATGTCCTGGGCAAGCATGTAACCTTAGACCACAATATCTTGTTTACCAAGCAAGATGGTGGTCGAACCAATTAACCTAGCCCCAAAGTAAGCACTGTAAGGCTTGTGTAATGGGATACTAGGGTAACGGATATAAATATCCATATATATAAGTACTTAAGTGTAGAAATATGATAATATGTAAACGTCCATGACTCAGGTACAAATACTCGTATTACCGGGATTCGAACCCAGGACTTCAGAGTTGGCGACACGACACCTTGACACCGGTGTACGTACAACTCTACCAAGGAGGTCGTCATTAATAAAAATTACTCACACGCTCATTAATTATCTACCTTTTTGTTTAAAAGTTAAAGTTACCTGATCCAGAATCTCCTGCGATTGGTTACAAGACAAATCCAGCAGGACCCCAACGGGAGCGGTCCACTGGTGTAGAAACCTCTCAGTCAGAACTGAGTCTTTGGCGATTCCCATCACTGATATCCTGATGTTGTTCCCCAGGAGTGAACGTAAAACCAACTTGTTAGCTGCAAAAATATCGAGCGAATCTATAATCAAAAGCCTCATATACTTTATTAAGTAGATTAAAAAATAAAACCCTTTTGAATTGCAAAATTTTTCTGCTTTATTCAATACTTTTCTTTAACTACATTAAAACATAGGATACATTTATAACTTTTTACTTTTGCATTTTACAATGTTATTTTTATGTGATAAATTTAACAAGAAGATAATAGGTACTAGAAAAAAACAACTTGTCTCATGTCGCCCTGACGGGATTCGAACCAGCATCTTTGGGAATCCGGCCCAATGCACTAACCAAAATGCAAAATTAAAAAGTTATAATTGGATGGCTGTTTCATCTAAATCGATATTCAGATATTTGTAAAAATGTTTCTTTCGAATGCGAGGATATTTCTCTCGTTGATGAAGCGACGGTGATCAACACCATAGTAAGGTGAATATACTAGAAAAAATTCGACGTGTTCTCATAGGTCTCTGTAGAATAATTGGTTCGTGCATTGGGCCGGATTCCCAAGGATGCATGTTTGATTCCCGTCAGGGCGACATGAGTTATTTTTTTCAGTTTCATCTTAATCGATAGTCAAACATCTGTAAAGATGTTTCTTTCGAATGCGAGGATATTTCTCTCATTGATGAAACGACGGTGGCCAACACCGTAGAAAAAAAGGTGTATATACTAGAGATTTTCAACGTGTTCTCGTAGGTCTCTGTAGCATAATTGGTCAGTGCATTGGGCCGGATTCCCAAGGATGCGGGTTCGAGTCCCGTCAGGGCGACATGAGACAAGTTTGCTTTTTTCTAGTATATTTACTTGATTAAAAATTATCACATAAAAATAGCATTGTAAAATGCAAAATTAAAAAGTTATAACTAGATGGCAGTTTCATCTTAATCGATAGTCAAACATCTGTAAAGATGTTTCTTTCGAATGCGAGGATATTTCTCTCATTGATGAAACGACGGTGGCCAACACCGTAGAAAAAAGGTGTATATACTAGAGAATTTCAACGTGTTCTCGTAGGTCTCTGTAGCATAATTGGTCAGTGCATTGGGCCGGATTCTCAAGGATGCGGGTTCGAGTCCCGTCAGGGCGACATGAGACAAGTTTGCTTTTTTCTAGTATATTTACTTGATTAAAAATTATTTTTTTCTAGTTTGTTTTCTTGTTTAATATTTATCATAGGACACATTTATTCTCGGGACCGAACGGCGCGGTTAAAGCCACGGACAGCAACCAGTAAAAAATAATTGATAGATGCATTTAAAATATTTTACAAATACATCATTCTATTAATTTTAATGTCATTGTTTTAGATCGCGTTACTCATTGAGATCAATCTTTAAGATCAAGAAATTAATAATAATTCACTATAACATTGGCTTATCATAATTGACTATTACAACCAAAAAAGCGTTTAGCTTAGATTAATTTAATGATCCGAGATTTAAAACAACAACATCGTCATTATCGTACATCTTATGTGTTGGCGCGCACTGTTCATTGAAATGAACAACTTTTATGGATATCAAACGCGCTATATTTCCACGAACTATGTTGTAATTGTCCGTATTTTTTGTTTTTTTAGGGGTTTTTTGATTTTCCCGACGTTTCGGCACCTTTACAGCTGCCGTGGTCACGGGATGACTCGTACTCGAAAATCAAAAAACCCATAAAAACCCCTAAAAAACCAAAAAATATAGCGCGTTTGATATCCGTAAAAGTTGTTTTATTTCATCGTCATAATCCTTATCCACACTTGTGGTATAACACTACCCCCTCTCATCCCGTGGGTGTCGTAAAAGGCGACTAAGGGACTCGATCTTCAGGAGACGGGCAGCAGCGTCTCTTACAAGCTTGGCCATACTGCGATCGGCAATCCGAATGCCAAGCGTGGCGATGATGGCAAACCCTCCCTTGGGGGAGGCCTATACCCAGCAGTGGGTGTATGTGGCTGAGAAGAGCCTTTATTTCCGTTTTCATTATAATTCCGAGTAAGCAAACATGCAATTAACTTTCATTGCGCTTTCATAAATTATTTCCACTTAACTCACCGAATCTATTCTCACAAGAGAAAACGCTAACATATTTCACATCCTTTTGCAGAAAGTAGTTTAAAACTATGTCCATATAGCATAGATTTAGGCTTAGCACATGGGGTATGAGAGGAAAAACTATTATTTTAATTTTCATCTTCATTCTTCTTCTTTCTTCTTCTCGAGTCGGCGGTCACCTCGAATACGGGCAGCCCAAAAAGCTGCAATTCGTGGGCCTTAAAAAGAATATTTTTATAGCGAGCGAAATGGTTTCCGGTGAAGTGTTATTGATGCCTTGGATGTTATGGTTTATAGTCTGAGTTGTGTTAAATATTTCACTGCCTTGTCCAAAGTTGATCGGCGATCAAGCGAGGCTGGCTAATCGGCAAATTGCGGCGGTTGCAATTTTGTGCAATCAACCGATTTAGCTGTCCGTCACTTTGTGATTTGTTGGAATATTCTGCAAATTCCGTCCGAATCATGTGTTATTGCATTATATCTAAACTTATATTATATAGAGGGTTTTTTTTTAAATATATTTGTAACGAATAAACTCAATACTAATTAATGGATTTGGATGAAAGTTGGCATATGTTTCGTAGTTAGATAGGATAAAACTATAATACGTTTTATCACGACACTTGTTTCCACGGAAACGGGAACCAGGCGGGTGAAACCGTGGGCTGTCAGTAATAATTGCATTCCAATATTAGACAATATTAAAAAAAAAAAAACTGTAGTAATCTTTTTGACGACCTGTTCGGCGCAGGGGTACTAACCCCACCTTCTGCGCCAGAGGTCCCGGGTTCGATCCCCGGACAAGACAAATATTTGTGTGCATGAACATGTCTATTTGTCTTGGTCTGGATGTTTAATATGTATATTATGTATGTATTTACAAAAAAAAAAGTATATAAGTATGTGTATCCGTTATCTAGTATCCATAACACAAGTTCTTCATGATACTTAAAGTGGGCTAGATAATTGTTGTGATTGTATGGAAATATTTATTATTTATTATTTATAGTACAGTTTTTTTTATTATTTTATTTTTGCTGATATTTTCAGACAAGAGTTATCACGACAAAAGTTATTTACTTAGAAGCTAATAATTATCTCAAATCATATTCTACCAGTAAATATTTCTACAAAACACCCTAGACATGTTCATTCCTTCATTTCGAAACGCTAAGTAACGAATAACTGCATAGATCGCCATCAAAAACTAACCCCGGAAATAAGTGATAACAAATAAAAACCAGCCGGTACGATCATCGAACCCGTATTACCTCCAAATGAGGCGCAACGGAAGCCATCAGCCAATCCGCGCAAATAGCGGGCGCCGTCCTGAATTATTCAATGAACTTAAAATTGTTATTTTTTGAGCCGGCCCTAAGAGTGTCTTGTTAACTGGCTTACTTAGGCCATTACCGGGGAATTATTGAAAGAAATTGTTCCCCTCCGGAGATGCTGCCTTAGCCATACAATTTCCAGCCACTTTCCAATCTGCGAAGGTTGAATTTCCATTGAATTCTCGGCCAGTCGCCTTCGGAGAAAAATGATCCGACTTTTTTATGGTATCTGTCGTACTAATGTACTCCATGTAGCGCCATTGGCCACTAATTAGGCACGAACTGCCTTTTGAATGTCCGAATCGTTTCATCTTTGAATAAGACAAATTTGCTTAATTCGGACACAGGAGCGCCCGATGCCTGAAATTCCATTTCGGCTAATTCTGAATTAACACTTCAAATAAATTTTGCGTTACTGCATTTCCGTCTTTGATCAGGATTTTTGTGAAGAAAATTAAATTACAATGTGAACTAAGTAAGAGATATTTAAAGCTTTTACTTTTTTTCGAATATATTTTTAGGTTTCTATTCATCTGCATGGAAGTATTCATGAGTCTTTAAATAAAATTTATAACAGCATTTTTGAAATCCTTTCTCATCTAACTTTTTTACACTCGTGTACTCGCATCTTACGTCAACACCAGTCACAAAAAATAATATGCAAAAACCAAGAACTAATTAAGAATATTTTAGTAAGAAAATAAATGATAAAATATTAAAAGAGGTTCTACAACTATTGTAATTAATTATAGAGTCAGTTTTTACCAGGAAACCCGTATCCCAAGCTAACGCTCGATGGTCTTCCATGTCCGTCATAGTCAAGTGCATTTCATAATAATAATAAAATAAATAAAAATAGAAATTGCATTTATTATTAATCAAACAAAGTAGTTGTATTGAGACAGCCCCAGAAAGTAATACAATACTTGTGTTGGGGCGCGCCTCGCTCTTAACCTAGTGCCTCTACTGGGATGTATCCAAAATAATTTATGAACTAAATAATGTTAATATATTCCCTTTTTCGGTATGTTGGTATGTCATGTCCCTGTATGTCAAAAAGGCGTGAACGCGTACGCTTTCTTATGTTTTGAACATGATTTTAGCACAGAGTCCCCAACTTAAAATATCTGCATCAAATTCTTACCATAAATTACTCTAACCTTTTGACAGAAATCGACACGGGTACCAGCCTAACGGAAAAGGGAATATAATGATGAAACGCACAGTAAAGCTTTCTTTCCATCATCAGAGCTTGCGCGCGAGTCGTCCACAAGAGGACAATATAAATGCTAATGCTTCGGCAGGGGTGCGGCAGTGTTCGGTTTATAAAGGCTGTGATGTGTGGTTTTTTCTTAACATGTTAGCAGGGGAAAGATACTGCTAGTATGTTCCTTATATCAAATCGCAGGCACTGAGTATTAAAAATATTTTTGTCGGATAAATTAATTAAACGGGTAAAAAATCAACTAGGTAGGAAAGTACACAATTTGTTTATAGAGGGGTTGTCTAAAATTCGTCTTCATTTGATGAAAACAGTATTGTGAATGCAAATAGGTACTTTAAAATATAGTTCATGTTTGATGTGTGGTAGGTACGTCTAGTTACTACCTGGTATCTTCGGCTTAAAAAGCATCCGGTATTTGAAAATTGACATAAGATTAAACCAGTAAGCCCTGAAGGAAAGAAGAAGCCTGAACCTTCTCTTGCGAGAATGGCTCGTTTGTATTTTTATTAGCTGCCGGTGAACTCCAATTGTAGTAAGACACACAGGTTGTAAAGGGCGGTATGCACGCGCCCTGCGACCGCTACCTACCGCTGCTGCGAAATGCGACGCGACAATATAAATGCTAATTCGCGCGGCGGCCAACGCGACCTAACGAGATTTTTTAATGGCCTGTTTGCGATTAACGCGTTACACGGATTAGCCCCGTTTGTACTCACCTAAGTAATCTTCTCTAAGTATTATCTTATTAAATTGCGTCGTTAACATGTAAAACGATGTTTTTTGACAATAAAAGTAACATATGAATTATTCAAGTTAACTTATCGGTTGAAGTAAAATTATGTTTTGAGCTGGGAATTTGCGATCGTTATTTAATTTATTCATGAATGGGGAGTTTTGCGCCGAAGGTTGAGCGCCCCTGCGTATAATGCGGCCAAATGACTGACGAGGCAAATGCATTACAATCTTGACCATTTTCATTTATTCTATCATGTTATATTATTTATACATCCTGACCTGATCTAATTTTAAATTACTTTGTACTATACCTACCAATAATGTTACTCAAAAGAAGTTTATTAATTTAACTTCTTGTTTTATTTACACACCAAAACTTAACGAAGCAACTACTAATGTAAGAAATCTGTCTGTCTGTAGTGCTAAAAATGATTTTGGTTATGGTATGGAGTAATCGCGCTGCTACTATACGTATTCCCAAAACTGAGATGCAAAGATGGATGAATCGTCATCAATAATATTATCGTAAACAACAAAACAGGTGTAGAAAACATTTAAATTTTAAACTACAAATACATACTAATGTAGGAAACACCAGTTTATAACATACATATCGTTAGAAGTTCCGACAACGTTCCAGTGTGTAAGGGCGCCATTAAACTAAACTCTTAAGCCCCGTGTCAACGCGCCTGATTTAAGGCCGCGAAAATTGCCACCGCGATCGCCGCACGCATGTGCGACAGTTATATTATTAAATAGGATTAAGAGGGCATTTTCAGGTGTCCAGCTATCTTGGAGCATAATAGGTATTACTAATGTGTTTTGCTACTATATAAACGGAGAAAAGCTAGCCAAGAGATGCCAGAGCCAGTTCCTCAGTGATTGAGGATTCCGGGAGAAGCTCAGTTCCATCCATCTTCAGAAGTTCCATCTTCAGCCTTATGAAACTTAACATCCGGTATGATGAAGACTAACAGTCTAACCATCGTTCATAAAAAAATGTCATCATCATCATCATCATCTCAGCTACATGACACCCACTGCTGGGTATAGGCCTCCCCCAAGGATCTCTACGACGATCGGTCCTGCGCTGTCCGCATCCAGCGGCTTCCCGCGACCTTCACCAGATCGTCGGTCCACCTTGTCGGGGGTTTGCCCACGGAGCGTCGGACTGTGCGCGGTCGCCACTCCAGCAGGCCTACCGCCATCTCTTAAAAACCGTCATGTCGTAAGAACGTTTTGTTTTCCTTTTGTTTTTATTGAATTTGTCACATTTTAACACACTTCACACTTTGGAGGCGATGATTGAGCGAAGACGTCACAAAACTTCCGTCAAAAAACAAGCTTACTTTAAGAGATTCGTAGAATGAAATATCATGGTAAGATTGAAACAATACTGCGTTAAGAGATGGCGGTAGGCCCCCTGAACCTTTCCGCCCCAACGGCCATCGGTTCTTCTCGCTATGGGTCCCGCCCACTGCCACTTCAGCTGAGAAATCCATCGAGCGATGTCGGTTACTTTGGTTCTCTTATTTTCTGATCCAGATTCGACCACTTAGAGAAACAAGAATAAGCTTGCCGTTCCAAGATTTCGGCTTGAAAAATACAGTCGCTCGTTTTTGGGGAAAGGCATAGCCTTTTTAATAAAGTTCCACAACAAGTGATTGAGCTGCCTTTGCATAAATTTAAAATATATGTAAAAAAAACGCTTTTAAGCAAAGGTAGATGATTATTTAAAAGACCAAAATGCACGGAACATATAACATGACTATTGTAATTGTATAAAAGGAAAATATTCTAATAACTGAGTATAAGAAAATTTTCCTCTTATATTAAATATGTTTCAAGATTGTAGATTTGTGTTTGGCAACGACATGTTCCTTTGTAAATGTTGTTGCTTCTGTTAAAGCTGATAAGTTTCTTGCGGCCGTTCTTCTTATCAGTTAAAAGATGTCCTGAATGGCTGGTAGGAAAAAAAAATTGGACGATTCGAAAGCACTTATCTATAAGTCTATTTGAATAAAAATCTGTGACTTTGACTTTGTGAAGTAGATGGGAGCAAATAACACAACTGTTTAGTTCACGCGTACGTTTATTACTGAAGAAGAGGGGGGCGCGCGCGCAGGCGACACCGGTAGGTAGGTAAGTACAGCTAGCTACACATCATTCTCTCCAGCATTATTTTGAACCCTAGTAACAAAACAAACTATAATTAAAACATAAAAATTGTTATCTTACGGACTATGCGTTTACAAAAATTAGAACTTATAACTAACTTTCTTTTTGGGTCTTAACTGGCGCGTGAATGGCGCTTGGGGTTGAACAGGCGCTAATGGTTCAGGAGGCGCCGCTGACGGCGGACCGACATCCGCGGACGTGGTGGTTTCGCTCGACGAACGAGCGCCCAGTCCCTCGCACTCCAGGTTTCGGACACCATTACTCTCCCCACTATTATTGTTGTTGCTCGCTTCAGTTGGCAGTGGCAGTTGTATCTCATTAGCATCATCCCCTCCAATTATACTTTCATCGTTACCGTTAGTGTCAGCTGAACTACGCGGCTGAGACTGTACATTATTACTTGAACTGATCACGATTGAAGGAGGTTGAGAAGACAATGTTTTTGATATTTGCTGTTCAAAATTTGCAAAATTACCCTTATATTCTATGATTTGATCTATGTGTCTAATGCAAATAATGTCCGTCTCTTTCATGCGTACTTTAAACATTCTATTCCCAACCAAACCTTCAATAATTGCCAATTGCCAAACTTCCTTTCTGCCATTAAACCAACGAGCCCATACAATATCGCCTACAGACATTTTTCTACATTTTGATATATTTTTGCTTACATTATCATTATCATCATTTTTTGAAGGTAATGCTATATCTAAACGAGATCTTAAATTTCTCCCGAACATCAATTTAGCAGGCGTTTCACCTGTTGCACAATGAACTGTATTTCTGTAATCGAACAAATATCCTAACAATTTTTCCTGTATGGTGTGCGTGCTAGCATAATCACTTAATATACATTTTAACATTTTTTTACATATTCGAACAGCATTCTCAGCCTGACCATTGCTACAAGGATGATAAATCGGAGATGTCATGTGCTTAATCCCATTGTTGGAACAAAATTCATCGAACTCACTTGAATTTATTTTGACATCGTTGTCAGACACTATAGTTCTAGGGATACCGAATACAGAAAACAGATACTTTAATTTCGTTATTAAAGCTCGCGTGGTAGTGCCGTCTGACATATACAAGCATTCTAACCATTTGCTATACGCGTCAATCACTACCAAATACATCTTCTGTCCTATCGTCATATAATCGATGTGTACGCGATGCCACGGCGCGGCCGGCGCGGGCCACGGCGCGGGCGGGGCGCGCGGGGGCGCCGCCCTCGTTCGAATGCACACGTCGCACGCGCCTATACATTGTTCTATGTCCCTGTCGATGCCAGGCCACCAGAACCTAGCGCGCGCGTTACACTTAGTTTTAATAACTCCTAAGTGAGAACTGTGCAACTCGCGCAAAATATACTGGGTGAGCTCACCCGGAATTACAACCTTATGCCCCCTCAATAAGAGGCCTTCCTCATATTGTAAATCATTTTTACATTGGAAATAGGGCGAAACCGACTTACATGTCATTTTACGTGGCCAACCATTATTCATATATTTAATAACCATTTGAATAGTCATATCGTCTGCGGTAGCTCGTTTGACATCCATCATAGTTATGGCCGGAAAACCAGTATCTAAAAACTTTAACATGCAAGTACTGTCCGTACTTTCGTCTACCACAGCATCTACATCTAAAGGAGCACGAGAAAAGAAATCTGCTACCAAATTATTTTTACAAGGCGTGTATTGGACTATATAGTTATATGCCGATAATATTATGGCATATCTTTGAAGTCTTGACGCGGTAGTGACTGTTATGCCCGATCCACTATTAAATATAGAAACTAAGGGGCGATGATCTGTTTTTAATATGAAAGGTTCACTTTGGCCGTATAGATACTGGTGAAAACGTTTCACTCCGAATATAATGGCAGTCGCTTCTTTTTGTATTTGGCTATAGTTTCGCTCACTGGCAGTAAGCGAGCGCGAACCGTAAGCGATAGGCCTCTCACAGCCGTCCGGCGCCGTTCGCTGCGACAATACCGCGCCCAGTCCGGCCGGCCCGGCATCTACGGCTAACACTAGTTGTGCAGACGGCTCGAAGTGAGCGAGTACTCGTTCCGAAGCAAGTTCTTTTTTTACCAACTGCACCGCGCGTCTCTGAGGTGGACCCCAACGCCACTCCGCTCCGTTACGGAGAAGTTCGTGAAGCGGACACATCAATGATGAAGCGTTAGGAATAAAATTCCTGTAATAATTAATGACACCTAAAAATCGCTTTAAGTCCGTGACGTTTGTAGGTTCCGGTGCTTCCAAAATAGCACGTACCTTATCTGGGCTGGTGTGCAGTCCATTTTTATCGATTACATAGCCTAAATAAGTCACGCTGTCCTTAAAAAATTCACACTTCTCTTTTTGTAACCTCAAACCGGCGTCTTTTAATCTTTTAAACACTTCGCGCAGCCTTTCTAAATGTAGAGTAGTGTTAGGTGCAGTTAAACATACATCATCGAGCCAACAGCTGACTCCCTCTATGCCCGATAGAAGAGATTCCATTGATCTTTGAAAAATAGCTGGCGCGTTAGCTAATCCGTACACCAAACGCGTATATTTGAATAACCCTTTTGAAGTTGTGATGTTAGTAAGCTCCTGACACTCCTCACTAATAACAAATTGATTGTAGGCGTTTTTTAAATCTATTTTAGTGTAACGATCGCCTCCACCGATCGTGGCGAAGACCTCCTCAATACGAGGGAGAGGGTACTTGTCAATCACAAGATCTTTATTCAAGGTAACCGAAAAATCCCCAGCTATTCTAACTGTGCCGTTTTGTTTTAAAACCGGAACAATCGGTGTAGCGTACTTAGAATGGTTGACGGGAACTAAAATTCCTAATTTCACTAGCCTGTCAAGTTCCTCTTCTACTTTACTTTTTAATGCAAACGGCACAGGACGCGGCTTAAAAAATTTAGGTGATGAATTATCTTTTAAATGTAGTTGCACTTTAAATTTATTAAACGTACCTAATTCGTCGCGCCATAAGTCTGAATATTGTTCCAACAACGTACCTATACCATCATCACTTTCTAATTTATTTACTCTGGTAGTTATTATCAATTGAAAACAAGACATGAAATCGCGGCCCAATAATGGCGGACCTCCATTTTGAACAACAAAAACTTTTATATCTTTTTTTGTTTCATTAAAAATGGCCTCAGCCCTAAAATATCCCAATGGTGAGATTTTATGTCCATTATATAAACACATTTTCATATTGCATTTTTGTAATTTATAATTAGAAAACTTTTCTTTGTAAAGAGTATCCGATATTACACTTCTACCCGAACCAGAATCTAATTCCATATTTATTTTCTTATTACCTAGTATTAAACTAATTTCAATAGGTCTATCAGTAACATACCTTATATTATAATTTTGACATTCCTCACAAGGGTCCTTAGAATTGTCCGCACCGCAATCCTCTTCTGCATTTACGTGGTAAACACACGATTTCCTATTATTATTGCACACTTTTTTTAAATGGCCTTTTAGACCGCACGTTGAGCACTTGTAGCTTTTAAAACGACACTTGTCACTATGGTGATTTTTCATCCCGCATACCGAGCATCGGGGTGTATCCGCAGAACTGCTCGCGCCGAACCTCCGCGTGCCTCCACCGCCGCGGCTAGATTGCCCCTGGAACTTCACTCTGTAAACGGGTTCTTCCTTTACTGTAGTGACTTCGCCGGTGTTTAACATATGCTTAGCCTGTTTCGCACAGGCTGCCTGCTCCGCCAATTCGATAGCCCGCGTCAACGTTAACGTAGACGGACTCTGCTCGAACAACTTGTCGCGCTCCGGGCCTGGGCCCAGGCCTAGGACGAAACGATCTCTCAAGTTCGTTTCCAGAGCGGTACCGAAGTCACAGTAACTAGCCAGACCTCTTAATCGCGCCGCCCAGTCTCCTAATGATTCGCCTGGACTCCTGATCGCACCAAAAAACTTCGCCTTATCCACAAATGAGCATTCTTTCGGCTTGAAATGGCTGTCGAGTAAATTAACAAGCTGCATGAAACTCAATGACTCCACTTCATTAGGGTACGCTAGGTTTCGAACCAAGCGATACGTTTCATCCGAAAGATACGTAAGCAGGATTCCACTTTTGATTTCCTCTTTGACGGAATTTATTTTCAAAAACTGCGTCAATCTGCCTTTGAAAATAGACCATTCTCCTGTTTTATGGTCGAAATTCGTCAAATTCCCGAGGTGAGCCATTTTTATTTTGCGGTTGTGGGTAATCCGTCCTCGTCGCCACTGAAGTAGATGGGAGCAAATAACACAACTGTTTAGTTCACGCGTACGTTTATTACTGAAGAAGAGGGGGGCGCGCGCGCAGGCGACACCGGTAGGTAGGTAAGTACAGCTAGCTACACATCACTTTGACTTCATCATTTTATTAAACACCGGTTTATTAAAGCCATAGCTCTCTCTCTGTAAGAGCATAGCTCTCTCCATTACACGCTGTGTGTGAGGAAATATGTATTTAGGTATATTAGTATTAATAAAAATGAGAGAGGGTTTGTTTGACCACAAGTAATGTAAATATGAAATTATAAAAACAAATTGCGATCGGAAAATTAATCTACAGGGAGGTTATAAGCTCATTAATTTAGTTTAAGCAGGCGAAGTCATGGGTAGCTGCTAATAATATTGTAATTTAGAGTATCTTTTCAACAGACGGCATGCGACATTTGCCAATGCTACGGAGAGTTATCTTCACGCTACACCGTAGCATGACTGCTACGAAATTAGTAGCAGTTTTTTTTGAAGTATCGAAATAGATAAATATCTATGTTCTAAGTAAATATCAGCGTATTCACTGAGAAGTGGGTGTTTAATTAGTTCTTGAAAATAACGTTCCTTTCATAACTATGTTTCATTTTAATTGTAACATTATTATATTAAACTTTAACACAATAATTTTATGATTATCAGTATTTTTTTACTCGTAAAACAAACGTTATTATTTTAATAACGTTAGATATCTAGTCCTGCGAGCTTATTGGTATTTTACAAATATCCCTGTATGTATATCTGCGTGTGGGATAACTGTAAACATTTCAATTCAACGATAGAACGTAACATACTCACAATAAATTGGCAAACGCAGTAGGTAAATATTTTTTAACAGACGTTTCATACAAGCCCGATTGTAAGCATAGCTAAATTGAAAAAGTTTCGTACATATACCTATGCTTGGAACTATAAAGTTACGTTCCTGTCATAAATACAAACTTTCATAACTACAATAGCTAGGTACACAGTAAATAATAAAATATAGTACTTTCTATGATTTACAAGTTCAACGCCATCTCCGAGAATGACAGATAAAAGGGTGCAATTGGCAATCTAAAGCGCCACCATGACGCTGGAAAACAAAACTTGCGTGCATTACACAGAGATAACTTACGATTTCGTTATTATTTTAGTAAGTACTACTATAATTTTTCCATCGGTGTCACTAGTGTGTAGAATGCTCCCATTTACAGTGCGACAAGGCTTATAATGAACGTGGCAAAAAAGGAACGAATACCACTAACTTGTATTTCGGTCAATTTTGACACCAACAGCGCCCCCCTCCACATTCATTAAAGCCTTGTCGGACTCCCACCGCCGATGCTACCGTTTTTTCAACGTTACTTTATTGTTGCGATACTGTTGTGCCTCATGTACTGTGGCATCATGTTGGTATAGTTCACACGCGCGCCGCGGCACCACACAACAAGACAATGCTCTCAGCCGACGATAGCGTGTCACCTAATGTTAATAAATAATCATGTGATTAGGAGATTTGTAGCCGACTTAATATTTGATGACAGCTGGCAAGATTATCTATCGGTAACAATAGTTATGTCATTCATACCTAGTTAGTTGTTAACAATGGGGAATTTGTGTGTCATGTAATCATGTTATAAAATGTAGTCCTGTAAACAATTACTTATATTTTTGCCGAATCGCTTTTGGTAATTTTTACCTACTTCAACAAAAAATGAGGGAGGTACTCAATTCAACCCGTTTTTTTTTTGTTTTTTTTTTGTCCGATGTATGTATACCGATTACTCCGGTGTTGGTGATCCGATTTTAATAGTTGTTTTTTTATTCGATCGGGCACACTGTCCATTTGGTCCCATATAAGTTTCATTGAGATCCGATGATAATCTTCGGAGATATGGGGCCTAATGTCATGGAAGTCATGAAACAATTATATCATCCAGGTAGTTGTTAGATTCTTGTTCGAGCTGAAGTTTCACGCAACTAACTACTGAGTAACTAACTACTGAGCGGATTTTGATAAAACTTTTTTGTTAAATAGCTATTGGTCCTCGCCAACATACCTATAGGCTATAAACCCTCAATAAGTAACGTCCCTGCACCGGGAAAAGCAGCTTTGTAAAAGGTAATGAGGAGTTGACATAAGGTTATTAGCGTAGGTACGAGACCTGTTCTACCTTTAAAAATTGTGAAATAAAAAACTTTTTATAAAAAATTTAAACTGATTTTTTAGTTTTTTGAAGTCGGTTTTAATTTTTTTATAAAAAGTTTTTTATCTCTCAGTAAAATTACATACTATAAATTTACATTAATGCATTTTAGTATTTACAATGTTAATCATAATTATTTCACCCGCGTGGTACCCGTTCCCGTGGGAATATCGGGATAAAAAGTATCCTATGTTCATAAACAAGCTATCTACTGTCTGTGTACTAAATTACATCCATATACTTTCAGTAGTTTCGGAGCCTATTCAATGCAAACAAACAAACAATCAATTTTCTCTTTATAATATAAGTATAAATTTAAAACATTCTGATATTAAAAAGAGATGTAAATGTAAACAATTCATATCATTGATATATTTACGAAACAGAACGGAATAGCGTCAATTATTATTCCGATGCTTTTTCACTAAGCCTCTAAGTAAGCACGGTTTGCTTTTATTATGAGATACTTGGGTAATGGATATAAGTAAGTATTTAAAGATACATAAATAACCGCTATGTGGTCTAGTGGTACAACCACCGGTATGAGACCCCCAGGGTTCCCGGGTTCGATTCCCACGGGGGTACATATTGTATTCGATTTGGTTGGTGGTAGGACTTGTTGTAAGTCCACCTGGCTAGCTTAACACCTTCATAACTAAATCTGACGCCATAACAACAATGTTTTCAGCTTTGTTGTGTTCCGGCAATTACAGATATGATAGCCAGTTCCTCAGTGACTGAGGATTCCGGGAGAGGCTCGTTTCCATCTTCAGCCTTATCAATCAATACTTAACATAAGGTATGATGAAGGCTAAGTCTCCCCATCTTTCATAAAAAAAAAGTTTATTTTTGTAGATATACTTTAAATAACCATAACTCAAGTACAAAATCCTCGTAATTAACATACAAACCTTTTGCCCCTACCGGAGGGCTGACTATCTAAAGAAAACGCGGTTCAGTTTCAGAATCTTCGCTATTTTGGCTGTCATACGGTATGAAAATGTGACAGTAATGACAGCTAAGAAACTGCAACAGGAGGTCTACTCTCTAAGCACGAGACCCGTAGTTTCGGCCTAAGTTACGGACGTTTCCTACTCCGTATCACCTACGGACAGCTTAGTAGTTCGGAGACCCGAACTAAGAATGAATGAGAACACGTTTTGACATTGTCCCTACTCCCAATGTGTTTGTGCCATTTGTCCAAAACTAGTACATCCGAAATCAATAGAGAGTAGGCTCCATCCGTAGTTTCGGGAAACTTTGCGTATCTTAGTTGACGGGCTTAGAGAGTAGGCCTCCTGAACCGAGTTTCCGTTAGATAATCAGCCTGCCGGATTCGAACCCGGACCTCAGAGTAGGCGACACCTTGAAAATCACCACGGAGGTGATGGCTAGAAATGAATAAAATAAATAAAATACTGACAGTCACATATGTTGAGAATGTCAGCGTAGGTATATATGTCAGCAAGTTGTGACCGCAGGCCTCTAAAAGCCTTGTCTTGTCGGCGGCGGAGCGGGTAAGAGCCTACAGTTGCAAGCTACTTTGTTACTGGTTCAGGGTCAGGGAAACTGGTGCGAGACAGTAATGTAGCTCAACCTAACCCCCCGTTTCCACTGGCGCTTCATTTATAAGAAAGTTTTAAAATATAACGCGCCTGGTGAGAGGATGACCAATGGCTCTCGATAGGAGCTGTGAAATAATGCATTCTCTCAGCGGCCTCGTTTACAACATGTTTTCTTGCAAATGTTTCGCCAGTGGTAACGGGGGGGGGGGGGGAGGGGAAATTCATAAGAAATTTTATTTCAAGTATTTGGATGAGCTGGAGCCTAAGCTAGGACATTCGTATATTTAAGGACTCCAGGAGCTCCATTTTTTATTCACTCGTCTCAAGGTTTCTACTGATTTTCGTGCGACTTTTGACGTTTCCGTACTTCCGTAATAGCGACCCTGCATTTATACCTGCGCCTGTAATACCGCCTCCCAACGCGAGCGCGCGAGGGGCAAAGCGAAAAGCGAAGCTATGTTAATACGTGCAAGGTCGCTTTTACGGAATACGGAAACTCAAACGTCTTACGAAAATCAGTAGAATCCTCGAGACGAGTAAATCAAAAATGGAGCTCCTGGTCTCTCACCCACGGTCACATCTATAGGATATGGTAAACACGGTACGTGTGTGTTGTGCAGCTGTGGATGTAACTAGATTGGGGGAAAATAAAAACAAATAAAAATATAAAGAGTGGAATTGCGTATAACACAAATATTGTTCTAATACAAGTTCTTTGATCGCTGGTTCATAATTCGAACGGTTGTTATCTGCAATGATAACGTAATCCTAAAGTTAAATAGATTCCGTAGATAATTCCGACTTTTACCCAACAAGTTATTCCCACAATTACCCAATTTGGGGAATTCGCGAAAAGATTGCGTGTTCGAATGGCAACGAGGAGTAATACAAGAGCCGATTCCGAGAAACAATCAAAAAGTTTCATTATAACGCTGAAAACAATGCAAACAACCCCAACCCTTATTAAAATAAGGTTATTGTGTTCGATAAAAGAAGATAATCTGTGTTTTTTATCATAACTTAACTCAAGGCTGAACACTTTCCAAAAAAAATAACCAAATTTTAAAGATAGTTATGATACAGTTTATGAATTCAGAGTTCGAAAATAAGACACAGTTTTAAATACAGATATATATACGCATAATTAAGTCTATTTCTCGTTAGAGATAAGAAAAAACAGAAAGAAAGATAAAAAACAACTAAGTGGAATGGAGCGTGTCTCGACGAGTCGTAAACAAATAGTTGTTCAGAATATTCATAACAATATTTAATATTGGAATTATTTTAATAAGTAGTTAGAAAGTTATGTATAATGTCAATCATTAATTTTTGACGTATTGGTATTTAAATTGTTATAGGTATAGTTCATTTCTTTGTTTGGATGTTAACTTAATGTTTTCTAAATTCAATTATTTTAATCCATCCATATTTACTTGTTTGATTTTTTTTCTTTAAATAATTAATGTAATGTAATTATGTCTTTTGTCTGACTTGCCAGCGAGTTGGGTTACTCTGTAAGCCGGCATTGTTTAAATGAATAAATAAATGAAATGTAAAGATTATCCTACTAATATTATAAATGCAAAGGTATGCCAGTTTGTTTGTTTGTTACTCTTTCACGCAAAAACTACGGAACGAAATTGGATGAAATTTGGCACACACATAGTAGACTGATTGAATTAAACATATAATACTATTTATCCCGATATTCCCACGGGAACGGGAACCACGTGGGTGAAACCGCGGGCGGCCGCTAGTAACAAAATAAAAATAGTTAATTTTGTTCTTCAATCCATGTGTACCTATTGTGCCTTCAAATTTTAGGTAGGTATTTTATATTAACTATCACAACTGTGCGTAACTGTGCCAAGGATTAGTGGGTAAATTAATTTAAATTGACCCTAATTTCAGACGTCCAAATGTAACTTAAACTGTAAAACTTGTAAAACCTAACAAGGATTCCAATTAGAAATTATCATTTAAGGATAACTATACATCAAATTCACGCATAGGCAATAAAAATACAAAAAAGTGATTTAACTTCATCACAAAGTTAAAACAGGCATAGTTAAGAAACCATGTCAGCTTCCATGACTTCCCGAAATTCGCATCAATTTAATCCCAAAACATTTTAATCGCAAACAAGTCTTTAGACAGCAAGCATTGTTTTCGAGGAGCGATAAAATTCCACGGCGACGGCAAACAGTGGGCCATGCCGTGGGCCAAGCCGTGGGGAAGAAGTTAATTTCCCCTCCCATTATAAATTCATGGATTCTTTGTGAACTAAGTTGTTTGTTTCGAGTCGACTCTCAAAGTGTCCCGTTATTGCCACCTTTTGATCCTTATTCTAATTTTCCTCTTTTTTGTTGTTCACATTGCAATGCTAAGCTTAATTAAGAAATGTAAAGCGTAAATTATTTGGAGATTTATTTTTAGCCGCTTTCCAATTCTTAAATCTTTTTATAACATACTAGAGGCCGGGCGCGGTTTCACCCGCGTGGTTCCCGTTCCCGTGGGAATTTTGGGATCATTTATAGCCTATGTTACTACTTGGGGTCTAAGGATTATCTATACCAAATTTCGTCAAAATCGATCCAGTAGTTTTTGAGTTTATTCGTTACATACAAAAATACAAATCTTTCCTCTTTATAATATTAGTATAGATCTCTTATTACACCAATTCCAATATCGTATTGTATCTCATTACGTACTTGTGCGTTATTGTAATGTAAAACACACGGTTTATCAAGATGCTCCGTCTAAAACGAACGGTACTGTTTTAAAAGCAAAGCGTTTTTATGTCAGAAAAGAGGTCAACATTTTATGAATAAAATTTACTTTGGGAGATAATAATAATAACTTGACAACATTAAAAATGCTAGCTGGCAACGTAATAATCAATTTTACAAATTGTTAATTTTTTCATAACTGCTTTAACAAGTGACAAGGGCGGTTACAACCCGATACTCGGGTTCGTCGATCGACGAAAAATTCCAAATTATGCGAAAATCTTTAATTGCAGTTTGTGATCATCACGTTTAACATTTTCTATATTTTATAGTTTTCGGAACAAATAGACTCGAGTACCTTTTATTTTTATACCTTACTCGGCCGCGTTCTACGCGCCAAAGTCCCTATCGAGTCGTCACAAATTTTGCGAACCTGAATTAAGTATATAGATTAAAAATTTATTCGTTTAAGAAAGTCCGAGTTTTATTTATTTCCTCGCAAATATGTTATTAAACGTCGTATGACATATGTGAGCTTTCAGGCTCTGCTTTCTTGTAGCCCTCGCCTTCGGCAACGGGCTAGCAATACCGCCTCGGCTGTAATTTTCAACTTACCGCACTTACGAGTATATCATAATGTACTATTGTCACACAGCTTTTGAAGTTTTGAAAATAAACAAAACCGAACGTTTTCACGTGATAGAAACGATAGAAAAGCGATAACATTGTTTAATAGTAATGAATATTAAACTCGTATACATTGTAAAAACAAATATTACTAAGACACCGTTTTAATTATCTGCGCCGATATCTACACTAAATAACAGAGACATTTTGGTTATACTAATATTCAAAAAAGCTGTCGTCGCAAGCCAGTTTGTACTACTTTTTGTCACTGAATGTGAAATTACTTTTAGCGCTGTTGACTCCATCGAGTATCATCATTATGAGTGGGTTCGCTTTTGATCCTTGTCTAGCCCGGAGACTAAAGATGGAATATACGATGGAGCGAGCTAACCCAGAAGGTGCCTTCACCCTTGCATTGAAAACGGGCGGGTTATAAGTACTCGTAAATACTGACGCCCCTGCGTTCCACTCCTTTGCTGTGCGCAATGTAAAAGCTGTTGAGTAGCGCTTGGAGCGACATTTAGGAATCATCATCATCACACCTATTGTGGCGTACATAGAAGGCTATTAGCCTACTGCTACCACGTTGGCCAGACGGGTTGGTAGAGGGTTTGTTTCAAGTTTTCCTTCTCTCGCTCAGGTGTTCAATGCGTTGGTTCTCTTAGTCGACTCTTACGACATCCCAGGCATGTAAGGGAGTGGTGACAGTTGTATTCTTAGGCTGTCACCACACGGCACACATTTAGAAATATAAATCAAAAAGAGTGATAGCCCGCAGGCATCTGGATGTCCGATGGTAGAAGGCAGATGGTGGTATGAGCTCATGCAGCTCATGAGCACACTCTCCAAACTATAGTCTGTAAAAGAACGAACAACTTTGCGGCGGTTAGCTAAAGTGTGAAGTTTCACCTATTTTGTGTTGCCAATTAGCCTCTCAGCTCTGCGTTGAATCGTGTCCAGTGCAGCAAGCTGGTATTTCACTGAGTCTGGCTGCAATATTCCATGCAAGGTTGGACTTGAGCTTTATAGAGAGTTGAAAGCTGCCCTAGCGTGAAATATCTCTTGACCTTATTTAAGACGCCCAGCTATTTTTGCTGCAGTTTGAGCCTTGGACTCGGTGGTGGTGCCGAAGTTGAAGTCTGAAGATAACTCCATGCCAAGAAGCTCAAGACTATCGGTAATAGGTTCAGATGCACCCCGGAAAGTAAGAGTCGAGTTTGAAGGGACTCCTTTTCGCGGTGACAGACACACTTGCGTTTTATTGGAGGCGTTGAAATCGACGAGGTTACTGCTACCCCACTGGGAAACGTGATTTTAGGTTCGTTTGCTCAACCATGGTATCTGTCATCAATGTCACGTTTGTTTTCGTTAAAAAGCACAGATAAAAAATGTACGACATTCGTTAGCATGCTAAAAAGTAAGTAAGTAAGTAAGTAAGTTCTTTATTGTGTATGGATTTAAGGTCACATAAACAGATATAAATGTCTATCATAAAAGTATCACTTAATCCTACCTTTACAGATATATACACAAAAATACAAATACAAAGGCCTCAAAAGTAAATTAAAAATTAAAAAAAAAAAACATTTTAAAAGAATAACTACATCTAACGAATAACTAGGCTACTTATAATTTAAATATTCCTGAACACTATAAAAACATTTGTTCACAAGCCATTTTCTTATTGATGACTTAAAATGAGTAAATTTCAAAACTTTAAATTCTTCTGGCAATTTATTATAAACTTTAATACACATCATAAAGGTATTATTAGATACAAGTGATAGTTTTGATGCGGGATTGTATAGTTTATTTTTATACATTGAGCGAAGGTTTCGGCTAGATACTTGACTTCTTTGTTCAAATAAATATTTATTTTGATACACAAATAAGCAAATGTCAAAAATGTACAAACAAGGCAATGTAAGCAATTTATATTCTTTAAAATATGGCCGACACGAATCAATTTGTTTCAAGCCGAATATAGCTCGAACACACTTCTTTTGTATCACGAATACCTTATCTCTATCCACAGAGTTACCCCAAATCATAACTCCATAGCGTAGAGTTGAATTTACATAACCATTATAGGCTGTAATAGCAGCTTCTAACGATACAATTTGACTAATACGACTTAGGGCAAACACAAATCTATTCAATTTTGAGCAAATTTCATGTATATGTTGTTTCCAATTACAAAAACTGTCTAATGTTATGCCTAAAAACTTTGTGTATTTTGCTGATTCGACTAATTCTCCATTAACATTTATATTTAGCTTCTGATTTTTACATTTATAAGTTCCGAATTGAATATATTTGGTTTTATTAACATTAATTTTCAAATTATTTCTATTTAGCCATTCAATTATTGTATTTAAAGTGGTATTAATACGGTTTTCATATACATTAACATTCTCATTTTTAACACCCTTAAAGACAATCGTGGTATCATCAGCAAATAAAATACATTCCTGTGATATAGCGCTAGGAAGATCATTAATATACAGGAGAAACAACAATGGACCCAAAATACTGCCCTGAGGAACGCCAAATTTATTTAAAATGAAAGTAGATCTGAACCTTTCTAAGCATCTGGTTTCAGGATTGCACTTACAAATTTCTACACATTGTTCCCTACCTGTCAAATAACTTTTAATCCATTTGTAACAAGGTCCACGTATACCGTATTTGTGAAGCTTTTCAAGAAGACGTTCATGGCACACAAAATCGAAAGCCTTCGACATATCTAGAAAAAGTGCAGATACTAGTATGTTATCATTAAGACCGCTTGTAATAGATTTAATTAATTTAAATGTAGCTAAAGATGTGCTTTTATTTTTTCTGAATCCATTTTGTTCTTCTTTAATAACCTTATGAATATCTAAGAATCTGTTTAATCTGCTATACATAATTTTCTCTAAAATTTTAGAGAAAATCGATATTAAAGTTACTGGTCTATAATTATTCAACACAGATTTGTTACCTTTTTTAAAAAGCGGTTTCACTATAGATTTCTTCAAAACATCGGGAAAAATACCTTCACACAAAAACGACGATAACACAACTTCAAACTCACACAGACACTCCAAACTTTTAAAACAAACGGCATAAGACCATAAGTTACGAAATTCAACTTTAAAATATAACTCGACAAAATACACACAAATATAAAATTGAAAAATAGTTTGAAGTACTTACTTCAAAGAGTCATTTAGAGCACTGAATATTCCAACAGTGCCAAGAATAAGTTCAGTTACGATTGAAAACAGTAAAAAGTGTCCTCCAGTTGACTCTGAGTGCTTAGTTGGAAACACTTTACGCTCCGTGAATAAACTTGGGAGTTCCAAAGTTGGTGGCGGCTCCCGCGCAGTTATTACCAGTATTCATTACTCTATGCGATATAGACACTTCATTTCTCGCGGAATTATAGAACATAGAAAAGACAGGGCATTTATTAAGGCCGGTGTGTGAGTTGGGCCACTAAACAGGATGGGTGGAAGGCATCTAAGTAGCTTATGATTCCTAATTTTGACAGGAGAGTTAAGACAACTAGCTTCTCAGTGGTATGAATACGGAGAAGCGCTATTCCACATTTGTGTGCTAGTAGTTTCGCGGCCCCACGCGGCTCGCTCGTGATAGATCGCCAGCAAATTGCAGCCGGCGTTGATGACGATACATGAATCGTCATCAACGAGTCCAATGGAGATCCTTGGAAAGGCCTTTACCCAGCAGTGAGTGTCATGTGGCTGCGATGATGATGACATGCGATTTTTCTTACCTAACCCTGTTCCGCTAGTTTCGCGGCCCCACGCGGCCCGCTCGTGATAGATCGCCCGCCAACGGCAGCCGGCGCGTCTGCATCTGCTTATACAACGGATTTGCACTACACTTTATTTACTCCGGATTATGAATCGCCATCAACGGGCCCAACCTTGCTCCAGATCTACGTAAATCTTGGCCGTTTCTTGTTTTTTTTCTGTTTCAGACAAGACTTCTGTCAGTTCATTTGTTGTTTATACAGGGTGGAAAAAATCTATAGGCCCTGGAGGGGAACTACCCTAAATCCTTTAGTTAGCTTATTTTACTGAAAACATTCCTTTATTTTTTTAAAGAAACACAACTGCATTACGTACTTGTAAAAAAATCGAGGGTAGACGCGCATAAGTGTGGAGTCTCCATCGTCACAGTCTAAACACAATAAACCGTCTTTGCACTCGGCCGATATGACGCGTTCACACACACAGGCGCCGCTCGCTATCGCTACACGGATCTCACTGGTTTTCACTGTAGTCCGAGCTTAAAACAGTAGCGAGCGCGCGTGTAGCGGCTCGTATCTGTGTTAGTGCGTCTTTCGGTCGTTTCTAGGCAGAGCAAAGACTATTGGATATGCCATTTGTCTTGGCGACCGCGAACATAGTTTCCTATCCACTCCAACGTCTATCGAGGTTTCGAGAACATCCAAGATAATTGCCAGTGGCTATGCTTATTTTGCTTGTTGAGCAGCTGGTGACCTCCAACGAATATGTAAGCCTAAATATTTTTATCTAAAATAAATTGATACTGATCTGTATGTAGGTACCTCACAACTTGCAGTATAGTAATCTTGTTATGTGATAGACAAGTCTTTCTTTGCCAGTTGAAAATTGTTTATGGTTACAATAACCATAAAATGTAATATTATAATTAGTATTTTCTTTTTGTGATGGAAATTGACCTTACTGATATGTTAAGGATACTTTTCAATTTGACGACTCTGTATGAAATAAAACAGGGAGAAAAAAACAGCTCTTGACGAGTTTCTTGCCGGTTCTTCTAGTTACGCGGTCTCCCGCCGTAGGATTTGTGAACCGTTGGCGTAGCTTCTTTGACGTTCATAAGTACTTGTAACAGCCTAGACTGAATAAATGATATTGAATTTGAATTTTGAAAGGTGATCGTGTGCAGCAGCAGTGTCCAAGGTACGTGCGTGCATGGTATTGTTGTTACGTATCCAGAAGCAAATAAATTAATCGGTGAACTTTCAGCTCGAATTCCAAACCACTGGACTGATTTTGATTAATTCTTGGAGCGGGATATATTCGAACTCCACGCGGACGAAGTATATTCATATTTAACTATAATATTATACAAACTCGTAATACAAAGAAGATGCATCATACATAACTAATTTTATGGCAGTGGTACGTACTATAAACAGCATAGATTTTATTGAACACTGCCAAGCGAACACTGGCAAGTAAAACCGTACCTAATTTTGTATAAAGGCGTTTTGGCTACTTAATAGTTACACAAATGAAACTATAGTATATATGTAACTACACTAATGTCCAACTATGAGCTCATAAATTCTTCAAAGGTCAGACAAAGTCCAGACCACGTCAGACATAAACCAGCGCGTCGCATCCATCACCAGCGGCCGGTGCACCCTGCCGCGTATTAACTAAAACTATAACAATATTATACGAAGTCAAGAATTACCTGAGAATGAGGCATTATTTACTCAAGTAAAGAGCTATTGATGTCAGTATTTTACCCCTAAAAATTTATTATGAAATTATTGAATTTCTTCATGGGGTATCGACTCTGGCTTAAATTTCGGTAAATTCATTAATCTTGGATGTCGATGAATCCGAAATAAATACAGTCAGTTAACTTTAATTATGTATATTGTTATAATTATAAATGCGAAAGAGTATTTCAAACAAATCAAACAAACAAACAAATAAACTTTATTGCACACGATTAAACATACAGAATACAGAACAAATTACAACAAAGAAAACACACAATAGGCGGCCTTATTGCTACATAGCATTCTCTTCCAGACAACCTTGGGTGAGAGTAAGACATAAATAGATAGAATATTAGGGGAGTGGATGCATGAAAAGAATGGACAAATATACCTTTCTGATACCCTTGGGAAGGGCGTTCATTTATTTATAGGGCGTGTATTTGTTAAACCTTTCTTCACGTCCTAACTAAGGAACCGCGCGGGTGGAAGATAGTAAATGAATATAGCGTCATGAAAAGGTAGGCAATTATAATACCCATGTTATTTAAAGAATTGAAAGCCAGTGCCCTGTTTCTCCACCATTAAGTATTATGTGATAATTGCCGTATCGTTTAGATAAATAGATATATTACAGAGCAACTTGGCTTAAATAAAGATTGAAAATGTGCAGCTTTGTAAGAATTTTACGGTCCGAACTTAGGACCTGGTAGACGCGGACGTTGTCCTTTTAGTATTCGGGGAGGAGGATACCTAGAACATTTATTGGAAGAATTAAACTGCCCCTGTGGTCTGTATTTGCTGTGCTCAGCAGAAAACCAGTGTAGCAGGGCTGCTGGTACTGAGCTGAGCACAATTTTGGCATCACGTGACGTTGCACATGTGTTCGTTGTTGTCCCGTCGAGTTACGTTTTGTTATGTATTTTTCTGGCATTAAAGTAGGTATAAATGATAATTGTGTAATGTAATGTGCTTTGTCTTAAGTTGCTCAAATAAATATTATTCTGATTCTGTCAAGCGGTTAGACCACCAGTCCTTGGGGGGCCTATACCCAGCAGTGGGTGTCATGTGGCTGAATCGACGACTTCGTTAGTGGTGTGATATTAGTGACTCCCTGAGTCGTAGACGCGGACCTCGCGAGCCCCTTTATTTTTCGCTCGTACAATTTCTTAAAACTTCTTATTTACCTAATTCCTAAAAATTTTACTATAACAAAAATAAATCTTAACTAAACCGAAGATCGTTTTCGTTTTCTGTATAGTAACGCCACCTAGTATCCAACTTAAGAACTAAAAGCAGTGAAAGCTACAAAGGCTGAACAAAGGTCATACCTAGCCGGTATGTAGGGCGCGCGATGCAGTCGCCCGGTGCATCCCAATGACTCCAATCAATCATTAATTGCTTGCACCCTGCGGGATAAGCTCGTAATTTACTTTGTCCTGCTCTGAACTACCGAGATAGAGAGAGACGATGAGAAAGTCGTAAACTTGTGAGGGGTAGTTAGGTTCTGATACTGGCAGTGCTGTGTCTAGTCTTTCAAAAAGTTTACTCATTCGTTTGTTCAAGAAACAAAGTATGGAATGTATGTAATTGTGTTTACCCGATCGGCATGTACCTACAGCTTCTTATTCATGAAATAACTCGTAACTCGTATGGCTCAAGATAATAATCACAGAAAAAAGCCTATTATTACCACAGTTTTTTTTATTATTTTTTTATTAATGACTTTTGATTACCATATTTAAATGTTTTAAGCTTTGGAAGTTTGATTAATTCTATTTGTATAGGGAGAGCTATTTGATACTTCTCCTCTATTTGAACGCGCTAAATTGGGTGGAAATAATAATAGTTGAATTGGCATATGCCGATTAACTGTTGTCTGTCTCTCTGTTTGGTATTATGTTATTAGAATTTGGGGTTACCACAGACATTAGCTGATTATTGAATACCAAATACTTAAAAAATATTATTATAATAATGTAAAATATGGCCATTAGAGTAAAGCAAGTGTGCAAGTAGAAATTTTTGAGTCACCTGCATTATATATTATTGCTGTGCTAGCTTCCGACCGCGTTGTTCCCGTTCCTGTGGGAACATCGAGATAAAAAGCCTATCTAGCCTATGTTACTCTCCGTTCTTTCGATTAACTCGATGACAAAAATCAAGTCGATTGGTTGCTAACTTAGCAACCAATCTTGTCCTTCAATTTTGTTGAAGGACAAAAACACACTTTAGCATTTATAATTTACTAGCGGCCGCCCGCGGTTTCACCCGCGTCTTTCCCGTTCCCGTGTAAATATCCTGATAAAAAGTAGCTTATGTGTTAGTCCACTACTTAAAGTCTCTACAAACCAAATTTCATCCAAATTCGTTTAGTAGTTTTTGCGTGAAAGAGCAACAAACAAACAAACTGACACACTTTCTTATTTATAATATTAGTAGGAAGTAAGTATTATTTCAGCTAATTAACCAACTACTGCAATTAGTGAACTCTATTGGCACATAATTATGGTTAAAGAACTTTATTTCTCATAAGAATTACATATTATAATTCACTTACTGAGAAACTTGTATAAGCAAAATTCGTAATTTAGCATTGTCAATGCGTGTACTTAAACAGATACGTAAGTTGCGTCAAAACTAAGTAGTACTTATCCTGTAAGTAACAGAAAAGTTTGTAAGTATGATGGCTACTCAATCAAGCGCATACGGCTGAACGAATTTGTATAAAAAAATATACGGATAGATAACCAAAAATAGGACATAAGATACCTTTTACCCGGATGTTCCCACAAGAACGGTAACTACGCGAGTAAAAACGGACGGCCACTACTAAGACAATAAACTTATTTGTTAACGCAACAAAGACACTTCGTAAGGTAAAGATCATTGTGGTCAACTCAACAGAGCAATAAATATCTCCGATGGTGAACATTAAGCGCTACAGCGCCACCACTTCAAGCATCGTGGCATCTAGCGCAGTGAATTAAGCGGTGCATTTGCGAGATAAATGCGCTGCAGCGGCGCAGCGCCGACGAGCGCTAATTCAGCTCATTAATCATTTCCAACGTATGATGCCAGTTGGCACTTAATCTCAATGGAGCTTAGGGCACTGGGTTACGGCCTCGTCGCTCGATTAGCTCATATTTTACACCAGCCCGTACTATTTGTCAGGAGCTAAGCGTTTGTTAACACACTTGTAGTACCAGGTATTTAAATACCCGTACTTTGTTAAATAGATTTTATCGACTACAGCCACAAAGTGACCGCAGCGCTGCACAAGTGAAAGTCAAAATGTAGTCAACATCCATCCACGCTACTTTGATACATTCCTTCTGCCATGTAGTTAGTTCAATGCTTTGTTGGAGTGTTTGAAAACACTCTAAGAGCGCTTACGCACTGCGTCCGTATCCGAGAAAACAGATCCGTGAAGAAACGGATCCAGAAAACTCGGACAGAATTCGGATGTCCCTTACGCACTGCGATCCGAATCCGATACGTAACTTCCTATTTTAACACTATCAGTAATAAGTTAGGATCTTGGCCTTCACTTACTTCCACCATCACGTAGAACTATGCACAATTTTTATTGATATCACAAATTTCTGAAAATTAAAAACAAAATCGTAAGTCAAGACTTTTGTCAGCCATGTTTTTTTACACGACGCGCGATTTTGATGCTGTTTTAAAAGAAATTAGTAGTGCAAGCAATAAAAATTATGCATAAACATGTTCTCCGTGGTAGTGGAAGTAAGTGGAATCCAGGATACTAACTTATTCTTTCACGTATAATGTTAAAATAGAAAAACAAATTATTCATACGGTCCGACATGCAGATTCACGGGTGACGGAGAGAATAAACCGTATTTTCACGAATTCAGACGCAGTGCGTCAGCGTTCTAAACTTTAAGGGTTTTTTTTTATTGAAACGACTTTTGATTTTTTTTTCCTACCACCCATTGCTACTACCATTCATTTCCTACCTCCCACTCTAATACGTGATAGTGTATATTTGTCATTGAAAGTTTTGTCAACCACAACATCATTCAACTATGTAGAACTCTACACAATATCTTTAGTCTAGTCTGTTACAAGCACTCGTGAATGTCAAAAATGCTACGCCATATCGCTTCACAAACCCTACACCCTGAGACCTTGTAACGCGAAGAACCGGTTAGAAACATTTTAGGCTAGCTATATCTTTATTTATGGTAAACGCCATAGCTAGGAAATCATTATTAATGGGCTGCATTCCTAGAAGCACATGATACTCCAGTGTAGGTGTAGCTCTCAAAACTAAACCAAACAACGCACCGATCCGCCCGTTCCGTCCGAAGGGGTCCGGAGTTCCGGACGGAATCAAAGCGGACAATTCCGGCGATTATCTGTTTCTATGGCGAGGAATTTGTGGACGGTGGGAAATGCCGCCTGCGCGCCGCCGGCGGAGGACCGCCCAGAGACCAATGCCGGACAGAGAAAGATATTATTGTAGGAATGATGGATGAGGGTATAGAAAAGTTGAAAGCCACTTGTAGGAAGGGTGAGCTCTTCCTCCAGACTGGATCATGGTAGTCCAGTTACCGTGGTCCGATTGATGTACTTCGGACGTCGTATATAATTTATGTGAAACGGCTGATGAAACTTTGCTTGTGTGATGCATGTTTCATACTTACTTGCATACTTAGTTGTTATCAGCGCCATCTATTGTTATGCACGGCGGATATTTGTAGCCCCGAGTGTTTTGTTGTATGTGAGGCGTCAGGTAGGTGCCGCCACAATATCATCCTAAATAGGTAAGTGGTAGTAAGGAGAAATTCGAAAGAGACAGTGATGAAATACCACACATAATGTACAAACAAAAAGAGAATAATAACGAAAAGAAGACAACATATCTGAAACATAGTAGAAAATAATAGTAATAGCCTTTGAGTCAATAAGGTCCCAGCCTCTCCATGTGTAGCTATGACACTTATGTGTCACGGTATAATGCGAGTATTGTGGCAGGGCATGCTGGTACGTGAATGGCAAGTTAATGATTCAAAATTTGATAGCTAGACACATTTTTATTAAATATCATTATGCACCAATTACAATTATTGACTAATTTTTAACAATATTTTTAATTATAAATCATCAAATAGATAAATCGATTCTGATGCTTTTGGTTTATAGTCACAATAAATATTAGTATCAGCACCTCAGCGTTCACAATCACATGCTATCGTAACTTATCGCTCTGTTCGCCGGCAGGCCCCTGCGGCAAGCCGTAGACAAATCGGGTGGGTGCTCTATTTGAGGAATGAAATCGGCCGGACCGAGGAGCCCAGTGTCTGCCACTGTTCTGTTCCTATTCCATCACGGTTTGGTTTAATCCGATCTCCAATTAATTAAAGGGATGCACATCAAAAAATTTTATTGAAATTTAAAAATAAAAAGGGACATAAAAACCATTATTCGTTTCTCCGTAGTGCGCAATTACAAACTGCACTGTATTTGTATTAATACAAATAAAAATAATTTATTTGTAAACATAGGTATAAGAAATACAGCTGGTGTGAAAATAGATAATCATGTATCACTATGTTCCGCCATCGATTTCAGTTGAAAATTTATAATTGTAAGTATTTGAAAATGTCTACTAAATTTATACATTAGAACAGAACAGATGTCAGTAAATAAGTTAAAAATGTCAACACTATTAAACAACCGTAATTTAAAAATAACAAATAGAAGTTTTATGGCAATAAATTATTGAAATTCAATGTCAACAAAAAAGTACATAATTTGAATCAAACAATAACTTTGATTCTTCAAGGAACTTCCCGGTTGACCAGTAGAGTTTTTTTCAGGGAGCTTTATTATGAAAAGTAAAAGGTATATAGAAACGATGTCTAAAATAATAGACCATTAATATGTATTTCATTTGAATAATTAATTATTTCTTTAACCTTTGTACGTTTCCCAAAAAACCTCTACTGGTGGTCAACCGGGAAGTTCCTTGGTTGTATTAGGCAGAGACTACTTTAATTGAATCGATAACTCTCTTGCTCACGCATTTGGAAAGTTCAGAGTCCATTTTGTTTGTTGTTTTTTTATGAACTACCAACGTGGAGACTCTTAGCCGATTAGAAGATGGAAGCGAGCCTCTCCCGGAATCCTCAGCTGGAGGAACTGGCTATCTTATCTCACTCTTAACAATGCTGAAAACATTGTTGTTATGGCGTCAGGCTTAGATAAGATGGTGGTAGCTAGCCAGGCGGACTTACATCAAGTCCGACCACCACCCAAACCGAATACAATATATACCCCCGCTGGCAATCGAACCCGGGACCCCTGGGTCTGATACCGGTGGTTGTACCACTATACCACAGAGGCGGTCTAATTGCAATGAAATTAAGATTTCTTTTTCTTTTTCTATATATTAAGCCAGATATTCGTAGTTATAACATTTCATATGCAATACTTAACTTATACTCGAGCCATTTTACGGAAAGAATGTTTGTAAAAAACATTTGAAATTTTTCGTAATTATTACAAAAGTACGTTCTGTTTCAGTTAACTAATACCATGTATCTTTTTTGTTCAACATAATATAAAAAATCTATTTAAGTAAGCTATTTATGAAGTGCACATATTTAATCTTCTATCTATTATCTATAATATATAAAAAAATCAATTGCTGTTCGTTAGTCTCGCTAATCTAAGCAATGTAGGTGTGTTCCTAACCTCAAAGAGTCAATTTACAATTTATTACCGCTGCACAAAGTTCAAATTCAATCATATCTATCAAAATAGTATTCGCGTGCGCGTTGGAGGATCTAATGTCGCGTTCCGAAACTCAACAAATGTGATAATATCGCGAACGCGACCAAATTGAATAGTCACAAAATGTTCACAATAGATCATTAGTAGTACTGATTTTCAATTTGGTCGGCTTCGCGAAACTTAATTTTAGCTAACTTTAGTTGGTAATCTATCAGTTTTTTTTTTAGATTGATAAATCTTAAGTTTTGTCACAAATGAAATTTCTGAACGCCACCATAATATTTGACAACCAACTAATATGTCAATCCATCCTGTCGCACTTTAGAACACGGAAAAAAGTATTACGATATCTATGAGTGCATCCTTCCATCTTTATGAGTGACGATTACAAATATCGAAGTTCTGGTACACCTGATGTGGAACCCTAGCAGCTAAGATAAAATATAAAAAATGCGTACATACAACCACATAAGTTGTTTAGGGTGATAAGTATTTTCAATTGACGTGTATAAATCGAAGGTCTGGAACACCTGCTGTAGAATCCGGCAGCACAGCTTAAGTATAAAAGATACAAATATAGCGCCTTGGGTAAGGTTCTTCAGCTAATGAGCACTTTCTGTTCAGGTATAAGAATTGATGTCAGTTGGGGCAGAACCGGGATATATCGGGAATCCAACCCGGTTGGGCAGCATTCGGGAAGCTCCGTAAAATCCTCGCGTCCAACTTACCGCAGTGTCTATGACCAGTGTGTGTTGCCAGTGATGACTTATGGTAGTGAAACGTGGTCGCTAACTATGTGTCTGATAAGAAAGCTCGAGGTCACCCAGCGTGCAATGGAGAGGGCTATGCTCGGCGTTACCCTACGTGAACGAACCAGAAATGAGGAGATCCGTAGGATAACTAAAGTAACTGACATCGCTCGAAGTGAAGTGGCAGTTGGGGCGGAAAGGTTCTGGAATGGCGACCGCGCACAGGACGACGCTCCGTGGGTAGGTCCCCGACAAGGTGGACCGACGATCTGGTGAATGTCGCGGGAAGCCGCTGGATGCGGACTGCGCAGGACCGATCGTTGTGGAGATCCTTGGAGGAGGCCTATACCCAGCAGTGGGTGTAATGTGGCTGAGACGACGATGATGACGACGGGGCAGAACGGTTTCGGAATTGTGAACGCGCACCGAGCGATGCTCTGTGGGTAGGCCCCCGTCAAGGTGGTCCGACGATCTGGTGAAAGTTGCGTAACCGTTGAATGCGAACAGCGCAGAACCGATCGTTGTGAAGTTCTTTGGGCTTTGGGAGGGAGGGGCGGGGGGGGGGCTATAGCTGTCGTTTATACCCAACAGGGGTGTCGTGCGTCTGATATGATGACGATAACAAAAATTTTAAGATCTGGTACCTACACCTGATGTGAAACCCTAGCTGCCCTACAAGGTATATGAGATACGAGTATAGACATTTAATAATTCTGAGGCGGTACGAAGTTCGCCGGGTCCGCTAGTGTGTAATAAAAAAGAACCTTTGCGGTTGCAATTTTTTTTATGGACGACGAAACGGGGAGACTCTTATCCTTCATCATATCTGATGCTAAATATTGATGGCAGAATTATAGTGTTAACTCAAACGAAGATGATTCGTTGTATTTTTTACGGCGGTAATGCTTTTTCAATGTCCGTCTTCACAGTGTGAACTTCACACGCATCACGAATCGTGAAAAATTACAGAAAAATCTTAAATTACCTGTCGTCTTTTAAAAATCAAAATCTGAATATGAATGATTTTATATGCGATTTTTTTAACGAATCGTGGAAAAACACTGTTCCGTATGTAATGTGACGAATCATCAATGATGGATGCACTTGGTGCACTTACCTTACCTGACGTTTACCCTTTGCTGTAGGTTAAATATCATAGCAGGCTATGACAGAGGGTGTCTGGTTTTGCAATCGAGTTGTAAGCCGATGACAAACGACGCGTTAATTGGATGGCCCGAATAATACACATTCCTACACCGACGTTTGATTAATTCGAGATAAAATACCTGTAAATTAAGCGAATCTAGTAGTAATTTCTATATTAATTGTAGGTGCTTTTTTTATAACTTTTTAATTTTACATTTTACAATGCTATTTTTATGTGATAATTTTTAAACAAGTAAATATACTAGAAAAAAGCAACTCAATTTCAACGTGTTCTCATAGGTCTCTGTAGCATAATTGGTCAGTGCATTGGGTCGGATTCCCAAGGATGCGGGTTCGAGTCCCGTCAGGGCGACATGAGACAAGTTGCTTTTTTGTAGTATATTTACTTGTTTAAAAATTATCACATAAAAATAGCATAGTAAAATGCAAAATTAAAAAGTTATAATTAAATGGCTGCTTCATCTTAATCGATAGTCAAACATCTGTAAAGATGTTTCTTTCGAATGCGAGGATATTTCTCTCCTTGATGAAACGACGGTGGGCAACGCCGTAGAAAAAGGTGAATATACTAAAGAATTTCAACGTGTTCTCATAAGTCTCTGTAGCATAATTGGTCAGTGCATTGGGCCGGATTCCCAAGGATGCGGGTTCGAGTCCCGTCAGGGCGACATGAGACAAGTTGCTTTTTTCTAGTATATTTACTTGTTTAAAAATTATCATAAGTGCTTTTTTATTGAAGAAGTTCAGAGATGTGGAATAAAATGTTGAGATACATGCAAGAATCACGTTACAATATTTGCGAAATTATTTTATTGCGTTACAACTTAGAAAGGATGATGATGCAAAGTTGAAAGTGAAACGGAAGCAAAGTGTTGCCGTAGTAGAAATTAAAATAACAATAATAACTTAATTTCTAAACCCGCTCGTAATATGCGAAAAGGAGCCTAGACATGCATTTATTAAGTGGCCCAAATCAATCTAATATAGACCATGTTAATCATTGACTGGCCCATGGAGCAGTGTAACCTGCTTACGATGCCATGGTTAATTTCGATTGGCAATCTTAAAACGTTTGTGTTAATACCATGTCTGGACTAGATGGTGTTAGTTCTGATGTTTTAGAGATAACATAGCCAGTTCCTCAGGGGTTGAGGATACCGAGAGAGGCTCGGTTCCACCTTTAATGAGGCCTTATCAATACTTAGTGATGGTGGTAGGTATGATGACGGCTAAGCGTTTTCCCGTTGTTCATAAAAAAAAATCATAAGTTCTCAAGATATTTGTATTTTCTCAGAATAAGGGATGTGAATGCATAAGGTAATTCATTTATATATTAATTTGACAGCATTGTATTCATGTATGTATTCATTTGACATTTTATATCGTATTCAATCGGCTGCAATTTATATGGAATGTCATTTAGTACCAATATGAACTGTCAAAAGCATACGATTGACTTTACGCAATCGCCTAGCAGTTCAGAAGAGATTTTACTGCCTCTGTAGTCTAGTGGTACTACAACCACTGGTATCAGACCCAGGGGTCCCAGGTTCGATTCCTAGCAAGTATACATATTGTATTCGATTTGGTTGGCGGTAGGACTTGTTGAAAGTCCGCCCGGCTAGCTACCATCATCTTATCTAAGTCTGACGCCATAACAACAATATTTACAGCATTGTTGTGTTCCGGCAGTTAGAAATATATAAGCCAGTTATTCCGGGAGATGCTCGCTTCCATTTTTAGCCTTATCAATACTTAACATAAGGTATGATGAAGGCTAAGAGTCTTCCCGTCGTTCATAAAAAATCAGCAATATTTGTGATGTTGTCTAATACTTATTGTGTTTCTGATTTTAGATAAAAATAAGTTTGTACGACTGTTTCATTTTCATTTACAGGATCACATCTCGCAACAATTTGCATACATTAAAACTTCCGCTCAAACCCACACAAGATCTCGCATATCATTATCTAAAAGTAAGCTCATATCATGACGGGGGTATTAAATAAAACGGGCATACTTCTCACACTTATTCGAGTGTTCATTTTAAGCTGTAGAGTAGAGCGGGCAAATATATAGGCGTTCATTTGGAGATGAAGAGTCGCCTAATAACGCGGAGTGTAGCGGAGTTAATACGGCGGAGTGGGCAACAGCGCGCATGCCTCCTCACTCACCGAGGCAGGGACAAATGTCATAATTTACGGTGCCGCCTATGGAAACATACGGACGGCAAATGTGGGCGGGGAAGCAATTTTTACATATCTTTATACCCACATATAAACCCTAGAAGCCGGGGTCTCTAAAAAGAGGCATGAAAAAGCTGTGAGAGGTCACGGATAGTTGGTGTGGCAGTTAAAATTTTTGCACTAGCTATCTTCGCGTCAAAACTCTCACATCACCTAATATCAGATGCTGAAAGATTTATTTGATTTTACCGTAGGTAAAATGCTCCAGTATGTTCCGCCCGTCGCGAGAGATATGCCCGACAATCAAGCTCGGAACATACTCGCCACATTGGTATCGCAGGAGTCCCGTAGGTAAAATACTCCCGTAAGTTCCGCCCGTCGCGAGAGATATGCCCGACAATCAAGCTCGGAACATACTCGCCACATTGGTATCGCAGGAGTCCCGTAGGTAAAATACTCCCGTAAGTTCCGCCCGTCGCGAGAGATATGCCCGACAATCAAGCGCGGAACATACTCGCCACATTGGTATCGCAGGAGTCCCGTAGGTAAAATGCTCCCGTATGTTCCGCCCTGTCGCAGGAGATATGCCCGATAATCAAGTGCGGGACACACCCGACAAATTGGTATCGCAGGAGTCTCGTAAGTAAAATGCTCCCGTATGTTCCGCCCGTCGCGAGAGATATGCCCGACAATCAAGCGCGGAACATACTCGCCACATTGGTATCGCAGGAGTCCCGTAGGTAAAATGCTCCCGTATGTTCCGCCCTGTCGCAAGAGATATGCCCGACAATCAAGCGCGGAACACACCCGCCACATTCGTAATGACGAACGACCGTCTCTATTAACTGACGTATATTTTTCTCCATATTTCGTGGTCCTTTTACTTTTCGTTTCTGTTTAGAATTGAAGTTACTTAGCAACAAATCAACAATACACAAATATCAAACATCAGAAATTCTATGGGGAAGGGAGTTGGATTATCTTTAGTGAGTGCTAATGTCGCAAGTACTTGATGATTAAGCGATCCTTTATATACTGTTAGACGGCGTGTAAAGTTGTTTGTTCGCATAATTTCTAAGACAATAAGACATCATTAATTTAAGGGCGGTAAACAAAGTGTTATCAATACTGTACTGCATTTGAAATAATGTGTACATCTAAATGAGATCTACAGTATGATTTTTTTGTTATCAATGCAGAAACAAAGTGACTTATCGTCAAATTAACTAGTTATTAAATTATAACCTTGTATAAAACACGTTTAACTTAAGCGAGGCAAACGTTAAAACATGAATACATCAATTTTAAATATTCCAAAGCAAAATTTACATGAGCGAGTGCCTCCGACAAAGTTTTACTATCGAGTTCCGTAGTTCGGGAAAAACGTTACGAATATCTTGGCAGGTATTCGATACATAATGCAGCTTAGTGTGTGGGGTTAAGGTGGATATTCGTGTTTGTATTTAGTGTGAAGTGCATTATATATTCGAGATCGAGCGTGGAGTTATCGTGCACGAGATCGGAATGGCAAACGTCTTAGTCTACCTGTAATGGGAGTTTTGGAAGACTAGTGACTGTTCGACGAATGATAGACGTACGGTTTTTTGTTTATTTATCTTTAAAAAAAGTCAGTGATCAAATCACGAACTGCAAGACCCAAAGATACGGTGAGCTCTTTTTGTAGATAAATATCAAATATAAAGATGAAGATAACCATATCTTAATTTTCTTTATAAAGGTGGAGGTCGGCCCGATTTCGAAGTTTTCTTGGCAGCTTCTTTCTTCGAAGGTCCTCCCAATTTGTGAACTGCCAGTAGTCATTAGTTTTCTCTTTTGTTAATAATAAATATTTAAAATAATAAACAAATCAAAATATCATATCAATAATAATTGTTTCCATAGTAAATGTCTGACCGTATCCGAACAAAAAAATATTGTTAACTTTTCGAGTTTAGACTTCTAAGTAGCCAGTCATCCCATGACCACGGCAGCTAAAAAGGTGCCGAACGTCGGAAAAATAAAAAAACCTACTGAATACGGACAATTAGACCTTATTTCGTGAAATATAGCGCGATTAATATCCGAAAAAGTTATTTCATGTCAGTGATCTACTTAAGAGTAGTTTCAGATTAAAACTTTATCACTGATTATTAAATTTATTCCAATTAATAAAGACTTGGGTGACGTGGGACGTGATCGCGTGAATTAAAAGAAAAGGTCAATACTAAATCTTTAGTCCAGTCAGTAATTTTTGTTAGTGCAAAACATAATTCTAAAAAAAATTTAGAAGTAATAAGTAGGTAAATAAAATTATGTTAAGTATACTTCGGAAATCAATTGTAGCACCACGCCAATCAAAATCGAATCAACAACTTTGAGAATCAGTAAGTAATAATTACCCCAATCTTGACGTTCATTCGATTTCAATCTCAAATCTCGATTTCGTCAAGAGTAACCCCGAATTCACGTAATATTTTGTGGCAGCAACGTCGGATTTGCAAAAGCGTGTTATTTTAACACCGCGACCGCGAGGTGTAACCGTGCGGTCGGCTGACGCGGGATCATTGCACGTCGACCGCGGGAACAGCGGATTTATATAGAAAAAATACGGTATGTTCCGTATTGAATGGTATTTGTCCAGGGATATAGTTAATTATGTGTGCCGTGTGGTGAAGGCCTAAGAATACAAGTTATCACTCCCTTTAATGTCTGGGATGTCGTAAGAATCGACTAAGAAACTCGACGCATTGAACACCTGTGCGAGAGAAGGAAAACTTGAAACAAACCCTCTACCAACCCGTCTGGCCAGCGTGGTAGCAGTAGGCTAATAGCCTCCTATGAACGCCACAATAGGCTTGAGCTAGGAGAGGCCTATGTCCAGCAGTGGATGTCCACAGGCTGATGATGGATAGTTCATTATAACTTGTCTCAAACTTACGTAGACCGCACTTGTTCTTATTTTTTGTTATTAAAATGGCCCAGAATATGAGATTTCTGAAGTTTTTCCATATTTTGATCGTACTAATCCTACTTATATTGCCTATTCAGGGGCGTGCATTGGTTTTCCAGCGTAGTAGGCACTGTAGATCTAACTAGTAACTTTGCAATTATCCAATCCTGCTACCGAATATTATAAGTTTGAAAATTGGGAGGATTTGGCTGGATGAATGTTTGTTACTCTTTCACTCAAAAACTACTGAACTGATTATGATGAAACTTTACAGCAATGTAGCTTATACATCAGAAAACCACATTGTATGCAAATATTTATAATTATCCTGATATTCCCATGGTAACGGCAACCACGCGGCGAGTGAAACCGAGAGCGGCCGCTAGTCATAAATGATAAGGTTTGTAATATTTAGTAGGAATATTAAATTGCTGACGAGTTTGATTGTTTGAGCACGCTAATCTTCGGAACTACTAGTTCGAATTGAAAAATTATTTTTGTGCTAGATAGTCCATTTATCTCGGAAGATAATAAGATATTTAATATCACGCTACGATTAATAAGAGCAGAGCATTAATGTCAAACGTTGCAAAAACGGGAAAAAATAATATTACTTTTGGGAGCTTCCGTTGCGGACGGTGTGTAAACGGGTAAAGTTACGTAAAAATCATGTATGACAAAATTATACCCCATCAAAAATTCTAAAAAAAAGTCCGCGACAAAATATGTCTATGTTTTATGGTAAACTCACTATAACCATTTTTAAGATAATAAAATTTGTTCTAAACTAATGTATTATTTGAGAAGCTGTTTTCATAAACATGATATTAATCCTTTTCTAAATAAATACGTTAATCATCACAAGTATTTAATTTTGAACAAAATTGTCCTTTACATCATTTAATTTTAATGAATATCTTAGGAAATATGATAGTTTTAAAATAACTCCCCAACAAAACAATTCGCGACCAAATTCATTCGTCAGGTAGGCTTGCTTACTTTATACTGATATATTCCGGAAGTTTAAGCTAGAACGTTACACGTACAAATAGCTGCCTTCTTGCCGTGGGCGGTTTATACTTGAGCAATACTTTTTCTAAATAAGTTGTATTCTTGTATGAAACGCTGCTTGTTTCGAGTAGGCAATTTCGAGACTGCCTACCGGCGCCGACGGGAGGTATTCAGTATTTAGCGTAAGGAAAATCTAAGTGGATGAGTGTTGAATAGAAGTTTAAACTAAAATAAAATTACTTTAACACTTATTATATATTTATTTATATTTTGAATGAGGTGCCTAATTGCCTATATGGAATACACGCCCCTATGCCTATTATCTAGTAGCCTATAGCTGTATAACCTATTACCGACTAGTAATTACCTAGTACTTACTCACAGTACTTAATCATAAGTTTGTCTGAATGAATATAAAAAAAAACTGGGTTCAACCGTTTTCGCTATCGCATCACAACTTTCTAAAATCAGTGGACTATACATATAAGGAAGCGATTTTGCAGCATCAACATAAAATAAAATCGTATTAATAATTATTCCTTGTCGAAGCACAAATGGCTCTCGGATAAGCCTCATGAGCCGGTGCAATGCGGTTGCGGTGCGGCTGCGGCGCGGGAACGGTGCGGCTGAGAACGTGCCGCTGGCCGTTGGCGTCGGCTTGCGGCCAGCAACGGTCACTCTCACTACAGGCATTTGAAATACAACCTGGCCACATTTGACGAATTAAATCCAATTAACGCCACATGTATACAAAAAATTTTGGTTGGCATATGGTTAAAAATAATACTTAGTTTTTTTTCTATTATTTTAAAACCTTTATTCCTTCTGGAAAGTTGGATTTCGCGGAAGGTTACGTCTATTAAATCCTGAGCGTAGCGAGGGTTTCAAAGGGACGAGACGCTTAAAACTTTGCTGCCGAGCGAAACACTATTTTTCCCCTACAACAGCGAGGATTTTTAGGTTGTTCCCGCGGTCAAATTCGGGTAACAAAAAAAATTACAAATAAGTAGTATAATCTAAATATACCTTATTATTGTTTTTTTATGACTTAAAGAACTAAAATAATAAAAAGGGAGTATTGTATTATTTTAAATAGGAATAAAAAATATAACGTTTAATAACAATAAAAACGATTCGGACCTTAGAATGTTTTTTCTGTGGTCCGAAATGCCATCATAGGTTGTGAAATCTCACCCACCGTTAATTGAAAACTCTTATGACAAATAGTTTTATCTTATTGTTATTGTTTTTATGATTTACGGATCTAAAATAATATAATAAAACTAAAACGGAGTACTTGAACGGAAAGGTTCTTATTTTAAAACGCATTTCCTCGCTAAGCCGCCAAAAAGGTAAAGGTATTAAATTAAAAAAGTACTTTACTGCGCTAGGCCGCAACAACCGATTTTCTACGCAGAAACTGAATGACAAAACCTCCTTTTCAGAGCGTGTGAGGTGAAAACAATATTATTAAACTGTAGTCACCAATTATCATATCTATCCTTCTGTCACGTAATGTCTTTTTCGTGTTTCTGTCGGCACGCAAAATATTAATTAACGTGTTTTACCTACTATTTTCGATATTTATGATCACATTGAGAATATAATACTATTTACTAGTTCCGCTCACAGCTTCACCCGCGTCATTCCCGTTCCCGGGGGAATAGCGGGATGAAAAGTATTCTATGTTACTTTCCGTCCTTTCTACTAATTCTATGCCAAAAATCAAGTCCATATATAAACGGATACACACACGGATATGGTTACGTATACATACATATTGCAGCTTTTGAGTGATAACTTACTTCTAATCTAATTTTTTGGGTCATGTACAAAAAACTTTCGAGCAAAATATCGTAAAAGTATTCGTATCATCACGTCAACAAACGTATGAGGTATTTAGCAGCATTCCTACCGAACGTAAACTGAACTACATTTTTCTTTTTTATGATGATATGTCCTCGATACTATTTCCAAAGTTTCTTGTGCTAGCTACAGATGGAATTTCATGGGATGTCAAACGGAACTTTTCCTTATAGGACATTTATTGACGTACAGATTCGAATCAAAAGTATGAACAACATGCAACGTGTCGAGTGTCATTTTTAACGGTGACTTAACTGTTTGTTCACTACCATAGACAACAAGCTCGTCAAGTGTTGGCTCGTATCCAGACGTTTAAAGACAGACAGAGTATCTCGGCCATCTCCCTTCACACAGAACCCTCGACTAATTCCCGCCAGATCTCGCCCGCGGCGCCACCTTTATTCAAGTTTAGAGGAAACTTGATTAAATACAAATAGACGGACCGACGGACAGACGCGGACGGTCCGACACTCAAACCACAGTATAAAGATATATACAGTACTTTATCTTCATGCAAAAGGTCCGTTCGCGAGTAATACCCACCTTGCCTCATCTCAGCGACAGCTCGACAAGCGTCTCAGTCTCGAATATGCCGCGGTGTCGAATGTACGCTTTGAAAGTTTTGTACTTACGCAGTAAGCGTTTGGTAATGCATAACCTATGTAGGCGGGCAGCCCTTTCTCGTACCTATTGCGTACCGTGCAGCTGCAATAATAATAAATAACTTTTATCAAGAAAGAGCCTAAGACAAAATACTGTATATTTCTTTATTCTGTGCTCCAACCGACCCATTGTGCCGGACTGACGGAAGACTCGGTTTTCGTTACGGCGTGTAACGATTTTAATTATCGGCTCTGCAACAGACAATGGTTTGGTATTGTGTGCTATATAAACCTTGTATAATTCAAATTTCTGAAATCGACCTAACAAAAACGTTCATAGTTGAAAACGGAGAGTTCGGCGAGTGTGCTATTGAGCTACATGAGCTCATCCCGCCAGCTCCGTCCTACCACGAAGAGTCCAGACGTACTGCGGGCTATCACCCGTCATCATCATAACTAAAGAGCCACGCTCTTGTCTGTGTAGCTTTCTTCATTCGTTATCAGCTATCACCCCTGCCTGGTTGACATTCCTCGTCAGCGTGCAAAGCGCTTTTCTTCGTCTTTTATTATGCGCACAGCCAGGGAGTGGAATTCCCTGCCTGCGTCAGTATTCCTATAATCCTGGTATATTTAAAGTTTCAGTGAATAGGCTAGCAAGGCAAGTTCGCTCCATCTTCAGCCTCTTCTTAAGTCTAACGATTCATAATGAGGCCTAGAGCAAGCCTATTTAATGAAAAACAATCGATAAAAAAATCAATAAGTATTAACAAAATCGTGACTTCTGAAAAAGACAGCAGTCCAGTATTTTTTATTTTATTTATTTCATGTTATACAAAGTGATACATCATAATATACAAAAACAACCGAATGACTAAAACCCAATTAGGTGTGTCCAGCCACGCGTATTCGTCAAAGTCGGTGGTAAACATAAACAATACAACCAAGCAGTGTTCTTATAAACATAATTGTACTTAATTTCTTTAACACAAGAATAAAAGTTTTAAAAATTCCCAGTACAGCTAAAAGTATTATATGTGTAGTTCTTAGTACTTACTGTAGTACTTAATATCTTATAATTTAGAACATCTCATACTAATGTTCTTTTATCAAATTCTAATCACTGCGTTGCAGCGTTGGGCTAAAAACATTCAAAATTATTCTATGCTTCGTTTCAGCAACGCAATAAACATCATTGCGGTAGTTGTTTTAGTATAATAATTTGCCAGTCAATAACGTGTGAAATACTTAGTCGAACTAATGCTTAAAATCACCCTCTTGAAAGCAGGGGTGTCAGCAAACAGCCACTCAATTAGTGCGTCGTAGGGCTGTCGCCGTCGCCGTTAAAACTAATGTTATTTTGTCGACTGGCAGCGCCCGACAATGGCGGGTGCTCCGCTGAGTAAATATTTCTGCGTTTAGTTCGCAGTCAACTGAGTCACAGGCACAGGCTGATAAAGACAGCTGTCCCTGTGCATTGCTGGACCGCTCGTTATTGAGAGGAAGCTATTAGAGTTGCTTTGTCTTTTTTTTAATGAACGACGGGGAGACTCTTAGCCTTCATCATAGTACTGATAAGGCTGAAGCTGGAAGCGAGCCTTTCCCGGAATCCTAAATCACTGAGGAACTGGCTATCTTATCTCTAACTGCCGGACCACAACAATGCTGAAAACATTGTTATTATGACGTCAAGCTTAGATAAGATGGTGGTAGCTAGCCAGGCGGACTTGACGCCTTAACTAGTCCTACCACCAACCAAACCGAATACAATATGTACCCCCGCTGGGAATCGAACCCGAGATCCCTGGGTCTGATACCGGTGGTTGTACCACTAGACCACAGAGGCGGTCTCTGTATAAAATGAAAAAGTAGGCATAAAAATATTAATCATAATCCTAACTAATATTATAAATGCGGAAGTGTGTTTGTTTGTTCTTAGTTGACGCCCTGACTTAGCAATCAATCGACTTGATTTTAAGCATAGGGTTAATTGAAAGGGCAGAGAGTAACATAGGCTACTTTTTATCCCGATATATTCCCACGGGAACGGGAACCACGCAGATGAACCCGCGGGTGGAAGCTTGTCTATTATACAACTTACATACAACAGTTAACAGTTAAACATACAACTTACTCAAGGTATAGACGTAGACGGACTTCTGAATTGATTTGCAGGATTGGAAGCTGTAAGTAATTTAAAAATTAAGAAATCACCAAGTGAAATAGATTTAATGGGTCAGGATTTTGTTAGTATTTGTATTATATTTAATTATGTACAATAATTTTCTGTAGTTCTCGGTACGATTTGTATTTATACATTTTCCTTTCCTATATTACTTTTAAGCTATCAACATGAAGTAATAAATTATATGACTATGATTTTTTGTTAAAATATAAAACATAACATTTTAACTGAGCTCCATTTTCGTCATAATAAAGCAATCACCAGCCAAAATCCAATCTGACTAGCTGACTTTGTTGCTCTGTGACGCGCGAGCAGCGACGCGACGACCGTTCGCGCGTTAATTTATGAGCCGCGCGGGAAATTAGCCATCGCGTCGCCCCGCGTCGCGTCGCGCGACTAACGAACGCATTGTGACCGACGCACGACGCTAATTGGCGTCGCGTCGTTATCATCTTACGCTGCCCAAATAATAGCTAGCTTATTAATTAATCATGTGATGGGAAAACTATACACAAAATGTATAGTTCTATCATAACCACAGATCTACATCGAGATACGGTAAAAATTTACCTACCTTGCGTGTAAAAAGTTTGATCCACGCACAGAGTTTTTTTCGACCTAAGTCATTAAATCTATTTCCCATCACAAAATCTCACACGCTAGGACATTTTGGACACGCTAGGTTCTCATACAGTTTGAAGCGCTCTTTTCGTCTATTTCGATATAGATATGTGAACGTAACACTGAAAAGCAAAGAAAGTACAATAAAGCGAACTGGAATTAATGGATACTTACATTACATAACTGGTGCCCAGGATGCCGACATCACATATGTCGGCATCCTGGGCACCAGTTAAATGTGAAATCACACTTTAGTCTTGTCGTCTTAAGTCACTTATGTGGAAAAGTTGTACCGCATTCAAATAGACTAATTTAAAATGATTTTTTTTTATGGTAAATTTTAAATAGAAAAATATTGGAAAAAATTAACTCGGCCACAAGTGAATTCTCAGACGGGAATCGAACCCGCGACCTTTGGAAATCCGGTCCAATGCTCTAACCGCTGAGCTACCGAGACTTTTTTTTTCTTTGGCTGGTAGGACTTTTTATTGACAAGAAAAATTGGCCAACTAAGCATATAGCGTGTAAAGTGTTTTACTTGTGCTTTTTTTGTTTGTTTCAGGTATGGTTTAACTCCAATATTTTGAAATCAAAGAAAAATGAAGAAAACACATTAGCTGCAAGTGAAACAATCCTTTATTTTAATAATCACAAGGGAACAAAATTTAACTTTTTTTTTGTTGCATGGAATTTTATGCCTGTTGTTTACTAATTTGAGGTCGCTGATTTTAAATCTACCCTCATTTTTTCTCTAACAGCTTTTGTTTTTGATATACAGCGATCAGACGTATTTTTTTACTAGTTGCACTTTAAATACAAATCAATCGTGCTATTCACAAAAAACGATGTTTTTTTTTTAACAATGTCAACGACGAGATATAATTGTAAAAACGATCCCAACTGTTTTTGTAACATCTGTAGTGAATATACATTTAAATATTGTAGACTAAGTGTGTCGGAGTTCATAAAACAAGTGTATTTTAATTATTTTGGATTCCCTTTGGACACCCGTGACAAGTACTGGGTCCCTCATATGGTTTGTAAAACATGTGTGGAGTCTTTGAGATTATTGGCAAATAAGAAAAGACCCCATTTTAAGTATCAAACACCAATGCTGTGGCGGGAACCTACCAATCATCAAGATGATTGTTATTTTTGTTTGGTTAATATTAACGGAATTAACAAAAAAAACCGGTCGAAATGGTGTTACCCTAACTTGTTATCTGTTACCCGACCCGTCCTACAGGACGGAGATGACACTGGAGATGCGCCAGTACCAGTAGCTTCTTCATCTACACAAAACGATCAAGATTTAGAAGAAAAAAGCTATTCTTCAAGTGATGAAAGCGGGACAGCTGATTTTAACCCCGGTGTTTCTTCTGAGCCCCAGCCTTTTAATCAGGAAGACCTTAGTGCATTAGTCAGAGACCTTGGACTTTCTAAAAAAGCATCTGAGGTTCTAGCTTCTCGATTGAAACAAAGAAATCTTTTAACCCCAGAAACAAGAATTTCATACTATCGTACCCGAGAGACAGAACTGATTTCATTCTTTTCTGAAGATGCCGACTTTTTTTTTTGTTCAGATGTTCCTGGTTTATTGATGGCAACAGCCACTTGGACCGTTTCCCTGAAAATCTTGGTGATCTGAGTGAAGAACAAGGGGAACGGTTCCATCAAGACATTCGAATTATGGAGGAACGTTACCAGGGTCACTGAAATGCTCATATGATGGCGGACTATTGTTGGAGCATTAAAAACAGCCCTTGTGAACCATCCCAAGCCAGAAAATCATACAAAAGTTTTTTTTTTTATAAGTAGTGTTTGCTTTTCTAGTGATTTTTTTATAATAAAAATGATTTTTTTTCTTTATAAACGCGTTTTATTGTAACTCAAAAATTAAAGCTGATACAAACAATCTGAGTTCAAATCTGAAATCAGCACCCCGAAAATGCATAATACTGGACAAAATGTTTCATGCAACAAAAATGCTGTTCCCTTGTGTAATTAATCGTCTCTAATCTTGAGACGAACAACTAGTTAATAGGAGACGAGTTATGTTTCTGTTACTTATAAAGTGCATTCGTTGTGAATGCAAAATACATCATAAATCGAAGAAAGAAGTGCTGCATGTATCTACGTATCAAAGTTTCAATTGCCTACATTATCATAATTCGTAGTTAATGCAGGTTTGCAAGGTTAATTTAATAATGCTGATGGCTCGTGGCGCCAGTAGCGGCTTGCATAACTGAGCTGCAGTCTGCCGAGCACATTCAGCCGGCTCATCTCCTCAGATGCACATTTGCACCTCTTATATCTAGGGCTGTGCCAACTTACTTTTAGGAAATAATTTGTATTGAAATATGAAAAGTAGGGGAAATAGAAAATTCAAGGAAAGGAATGGAAAACTTTGTTTGTTAGTTAAGGTTCCATCGACCCTAATGACATTATTGTATGTGAAGACAACGTCAAAACGTTTCAAATGTAAAATACGGCACATTGTCTCCATGGAGAATTTGGAGTGCATTTTAATAACTATATTTAATCTTTTAGACCTTCAATTGAAAATGAAAGACGCAAAATTTGAAGTTTACTTACGAGTACTAGACATAAAGTAATAATGTAAAAATTTTACATTATTTCTAAGGAAACATATACGAAATCTTGTAATCGCCAACACACGTTTTTGAAGATTTTGTGCAACTTTAGATGAGTTCAAAAATTAAATGGAACATTATCCGTGGTAAGCTTTAACTGTGTAAATAAACTATTTATTTATTTATTTATTAATCATAATTAAACGGGATAAACCCAGACTATTGGAGATGGACTTCGCACTATCAGTGAATATGTCCAACTCCGGGTGCGTGAGCAGGAGCGCGTTCAGTGCCTCGCGCATGCGACACAGCGGCGATTGCGCGCGCGCCACCGTGCGATGTCTGCGACCGGAACGTATCCGCAAGTAGTTCTAAGGGACATAAAGTCTTGACAATTGCTCTACACATTCAGGCGAATCCATGACACCCCGCAAAAGTGCTATAGCGGTAGCAACCTCCATACGAGCTCTTCTGAGTTCCAAAGAATATTTGTATTAATATCATGTTAACCGTTATTAATAAAATTAACAATACATAAATGAATGTTGACAGCCCTAGTCTGTCCGTCGGGCCTCTCGCGGCGACCTCTTTCTGTCACCTTTCAGGTAAGGTGCTCCCGCTGCTGCACAGATTATGCGCTATTTTTAGCTGCCAATGTGGTTACCGTCTGTTTATCTTACATTAGGTACATAATACTAATGTACAGTTGACAGCGAGAGTAGATTATCAAATAAAAATATGAAATTACGATTAACACTGTTTTTACGTAATTGTATGATGTGGGGTGTAGTGATTTCGCCGATTGAGAAACTTTATCTGTGGTTAGCTCTACCGTGAGGAGCTCGGTGTGCAGTGGTTCGCGCGCTCGGCCTGCGATTATTGAGGTTAAGCAACTTTCGCAATGGTCGGCCACGGGATGGGTGACCAAAAATTTACTATCTCGAGCTCCTCCGTGCTTCGGGAGGCACGTTAAGCTGTTGGTCCTGGATGCATTTGCAGTCGCTAAAACCCCAATCTGCATTGGGCCCAAGCAGTGGGGACATTAAAATACCTACCTATCGTGGCATGGCGAGTTCATATAACCATACGAGGGTGAATCAAAAAGTTCTTAAAATCGCCAATAAAGCATCAGTCAAATGTCAAAAAAATAAATTTTCTTTGAAGGTATGAAGGTACAAACAAATATATTAGTAATAAACATATAAGCATACTACACTACCTTATACAAACTTTTTTATTCCCACCGAAACAAAAAAAAAACCTTGACTCTCGAAAATTCCTTTACCGCGGCCATTACCGCGTCATTGTCGTGAAATCTTAAATCCGATGAATATGTTGTTATCTTAAATTTCAATGGATTACTTACGGATTGCCGTGAGTGCAACGTCGGAGCGATGAGCTGAAGCGTTACCATGGTGAAACATGACCCAACTTTTTATGATAATGGATTGGAAACTACCAAATGAAATCTATAGGATCTCTGCATGTTATTATAGAGAGTCATCAAGTACCATTCCTTCCATTTTTTTTTACATTTTTTTCGTTTAAAGACGTGGACGTTCGACCAGCAGGCCGACCGCCATCTTTTAGAAACCGTCATGTCTTAAGAACGTTTTGTTTTCCTTTTGTTTCAATACTGTTTAAATTACTTTATTTCACACAAGACGTCGTAGTAGGTTTGATTGATAAAAATCTTGTTTGAGTGAATGATTGAGCGATGACGCCACAAGACTTCCGTCAAAAGACAAGCTTGTTTTAAGAGGTTCGCGGTACGATATGACATATAACAACATTGCGCCGATACAAACTGACATTAAAAAATATTGCGTTAAGAGATGGCGGTAGGCCCCCAGAACGAGAATCATCTTCATAGGTCGATTTGCCTCTTTTAAACTCGGCTAGTGTCGGTTACCCAGTATGTGAACATGGAATAAGGTACAGCATTAGTCCCTAATGACTGCTGAATGTCCGAATAAATACCCGTAGTTGACAATTTTTTTAGGCACTTGTACTTTATCACCGCGCGTATCTCGTTTTTATCGTTGTTTGGTAGATTTTAACGAATTGTTTTACAAAATAATTAATAAAATTATACGGACAAGACGGTATCAATTGATATTTGGCATATATACTAAATGATAATGTAGCTTAAAAATAAAATAAAAACATTCACAAAAAGAAATATACTGTATCCATTTGTAAGATTTTTTTGATTCACCCTCGTATTCGTTACATACTACATCTTGAGTCATCCCGTGACCACGGCAGCTGAAAAGGTGCCGAAACGTCGGGAAAATAAAAAAAAACCAAAAAATACTGACAATTACAACTTAATTCGTGAAATATATCGCGTTTGATATCCGTAAAAGTGGTTTTATTTCACATATTCGTTATTTTAATTCTTTTCATTTCATCCTTGTATTATTTTATAGATAAAAACTGACTTTATATTATATTATATATTCCTTTTTGAAGTCGATTTTTAAATTTTTAATTTCATTTTTGTTTTATTTTTTTTGTGTTAGATAAGCTCAGTACTTTTACCACGATGAACAATAGGCTTAGGAATCGTATCGGACGAATGATATACATATATGTGTGGTCTTCATAATCCGTTCCACTACACCAATTGGTGATTTATGGAATCAACTGCAAGAGTTGAGAAAACATTGAAATCGATGTAGGTGTGAGTATAACATTTGACGAGTGCCCTTGATTTCTCCAGGATCTCATCATCAGATCCTGTCTTGACGACAATGGGACCAACTTGAAAGTACAGTCTTTCAAACAAACAAAAATCATTCAAATCGGTTTATAAATGACCAAGTATTGAGGTAACTAGTATTTAATAGTTCCGATGACCACACATGTGGTCTTCATCGTCCGTTCCACTCTACCAAGTGGTGCTTTATTGAATCAACTGCACGAGTTACTTATGAAAACACCAATATCGATGTGGGTGTGCCTTTAACATTTGAAGATATCCCTGGATTTCTCCAGGATCTCATCATCAGACCCTGTCTTGACGACAACGGGACCAACTTAAAAGTATACCCTTTTGAACAAAAAAGAATTATTCAAATTAGTTCATAAATGACCGAGTACTGAGGTAACAAACAAAAAAAACATATGCACGAATTGCTAACGTCCTCCTTTTTTTGAAGTTGGTTAAAAAAGCATAACACTTCGATACAGCTTTTCGATTGTGAAATGGAAGTGCAGAAAACGGACAACCAACGGTTACAGGTTCGAATCCCGTCTAAGAATGAAAAACTTTAAACGTTACTTTTAAACATTAAACACATTGTATGTAATAAAATAAATAATATTTAGCTTATATAAATAAATAGTCAGTATTATTAAAAGTTTTAAACATTCGTTACGTTCCCTAAAATACGGTTGAGCGAAGCGATGGCTGGTTCATGCGTCATGCTCGTGAACGGGTCCCGCCAGCGGAAATGGGTCTACTGCAGTCTGCTTAACTTAATGTTGTGCTTAAAGCTTAAATATTTTTATTTAAAATAAATTGATACTAACCTGTATGTTCCTCACAATTTGCAGTACAGTAATCTTGTAATGCGAGAAATGTTATACTTTTCAATTTGACGACTCTGTATGAAATAAAACAGGGAGAAAAAAACAGCCCTTGACGAGTTTCTTGTCGGTTCTTCTCGTTACAAGGTCTCCCGCCGTAGGGTTTGTGAACCGATGGCGTAGCTTCTTTGACGTTCATAAGTGCTCGTAACAGCCTAGACTGAATAAATGATATTGAATTTGAATTTACATAAAACTGATCTTTCATTTCATTTTATTTAATTCGTCACTTGCTACCAGGGCACCGGTGTCCAGAGAACGACAGACTGTCTCTTGTATCTCATAACCTGAAAGGTTAAACATATTATACAATATCAATCTTAACAAAATACCAAAATCACATTTGATGTTGATCCAACTTTGTCCTTTATTAGCTTTATGGATTGTAGAAAAAATGTAATCTGCCTGAAATGAAGTTCTATTGGAGGGTTTTTAATATCATCCATTTCAATCATGTATGTTTTCCAATAGTCATATTTATATTATATTAAATACTGACCTTCTTTTTTATATTAGTAAATAAAAATACTCAAAATTCGGCTGCGATAGCGCAGTGGATTAGATTTGTTAATGCAATTTTAGTAGTAGACCAAAATATCGCTAACGGCACGGCTTTGTACATCGCCGTTGGTTTTACACAAGTAATGTACGCTGCAATGGTATGGAAACATTAAATTTTTTTTATTGTTTTTTGAAGTCGGTTTTAATAAAAAAAAACTCATTTTTTAAGGGTAAAAGTCCCGCACCCACTCTGGTAACTTTATGGACGTTAATTATTGAGGAGTTATCCTGTTACTTCATCATCAGCTCCACTTCATCACATGCATTTAGACAAGTATAAATTGCTTATGAACCACATTAAAGTCATTGTATCGCTTCCGTGAAATGCTAAGTATTTAATAGTTCTGATGACCATTTGTAGTCTTCATCATCAGTTTCACTCCACCAAATGGTGCTTAACGGAAGCATATGCACGAGTTACTTTAGAAAACATCAAAATCAATATACGTGTGCCTATAATATTTGAAGAATTCCTCGATTTCACCAAGATCCCATCAACAGATTCTGTCTTGACTTTAATGGGACCAATTTGAAAGTACAACCTTTCAAACAAACAAAATAATTATTCAAATCGGTTCAATTGATTCAAAATTACGGAGTACTGAGGTAACAAACATAAAAAAACACGCACGAATCGATAACTTCCTCCATTTTTGAAGTTGGTTAAAAATGAGTATAAAACTTTCCTCGTTATTGTCTTAAAACAAATGAAATGGCTTGTTGTCGTCCACGAGGGGAAAGGATAATAAATTGATACAGGACAGGCATAGGGAGTGATAATGAGTATTTCTCAGCAAAAATGTACACCAGCCTAAAAAATAATGTCACAAACTGAAAAATTATAATTGTAACTCAACAAAAGACTGTCATGTCTTTTCAGAAAATTGCATTTTGCATAGACTAAAATAAATTCTTCTTGATAAACTATCTCGAACTATGCACGTTTTATTAAAAATATATTTTTTTTGTGAAATACCAAACTAGGTTTTGTGTTCTCCATAGAAAAATTACAATGTCGCAAGTACTCAAAAATATTTGAATCTAGTATAAAATTTTCAAAAGTAAAGTAATTTTTGTCATGTTCGACTTTATCTGTTCAAGATTCCTTCTTATACTTATTTAAAATATATTATAATTACATATCTCTCTATTTAAAAAAAATAAACAAAATATTTTTATTCTTTGTCGCAAACATTAGTTATGAGCAGTTTCGTTATACGTTATACCACGAATTTATAAGAGTTTCGCAACGCATCTATAATGCTTACTGTTGGTAACACTAAAAAGTCTCTGATTGGCTGTTACAAACTGTCATGGCGTAGTGTATTTGATATTTTTTTCTGCACGTGAGTTTCTGAGCTCCGTTGAAACAATTTAGTTATACTGGATTACATGACCGTTTCTTCGGTAAGTACAATACATACGCAACCTTAATTTAATTACGTTGTAGATAAAATAATAAGTTTTAATAATTATTTTGGTTTCTTGCGATAAAATGCGTTTTGATTACTCAAATTAATTTTGGGGTTATTTTTGTAAAACATTTTAGTAACTTTTTGTTACGTAACGAACATGTTTATTTACAGATTAGTTAAATTTTAAATTAAGCTAGTTGTACACTACATAATGTACAGAAAAATGTGGTTTTGTTTAGCAATACTTTTTAAATATTGAAATCTTTGTCAATTGTGTCTATCGTTATACACATTTAAACAAGTATGTATACTATCGCGAATGACATGTTTAAGCATTGCTTAAGGCGCTAACCTTGGTTCACTAGCGCCGCCAATTCATTTATATTTATTACTCGTAAACGAAGTAAATATTAAAAAAAAGGAAACAACCATACCCTTTAAATTGCCTCTAATATTTTTTTAATAACTCTTTAAAATCACATTAAATAATTTAGTAGGGAAATGTAAACTATGCTTAACAATAACAATTTCGTTACATGCTTACATTTTCGTTGTGCCATTGCGTAACAGGTAACCATTTCGTTGCATTTTTTTAGTTACAACATTTTCGTTACGTACCAAATTTTTGAGAAATACTCTAATACAGATACAGATCGCGCGGCGCGGCATCATCTTTTTGTCGCAGCCATAACCTATAACACACCATATTACAAAATGGCGCGCCGGATTGAAAAATGCCGCTGTTTCGTGATGCGGCTAGCACATCACGGTTAGCGTCACGCTTCGGAGCAGGGGACTATCTGCAAGAGTATGGGACATAACATGTTCTCGGGTGGGTGACCCAGAGGAGACATACTTTCACCCCGTATTTGCCTTGCGGGATTGGTCCTTGCATCAGAGGCGCTCAGAGTCACATTTCAACGACACCACATTGGCATTGGTTTGGTCTAGATGTCTTCCGGAATAGTGACAGGTTGGCATTTTTGGATATACTGTAATGTATGATTTTTGCATTTTTCAATGCTATTATTATACTTATGATAAATTTTAAATAGAAAAATAATGGGAAAAGTCAACTCGGCCACAAGTGCCCATGAAGTCCCATCTGTGAATTCACTTGTGACCGAGTAGTTTTCCAATATTTCTTTCTATTTAAAATTTATTTTGTATTAAAGTGTAATGGTTTTTATTTTCTTCAAATTAGATTTGCAAACTGATAACGAACAGCTCTATCAGTGGAGTAATAAACCTTTTGGTATTGTTTACTTTTACACTTCAAATGGCTTTGAACCTCGTAAGCATGTCGTGTCGTGTCGTGTGCGAGAGGTCTCGCACGCCCCTGCACAATAAATGAACAGCTAAACGCTGCTCTCTCCATTAGCTGAATTAAACGTTCGGGTCGGAACATGTCCCGCTCATACAAGCATCAAATATTCACCGGCTCTCACACATAATTGCTGCTCTAACGTCTGTCTCGTCTCTGGTCGCTTTTTCTCCGTCTTGATTGAGTGACGTGATTGTAATGGAGCAATACATTACCCATTACGTAAGTGGGTTATGAATTTGGAACGTAAAGTAACTCGTAAAGTAAAGTTGGTAACGGAACTCCCAGCCCTGTAGAAGACATATCCTTACATTCTTGGAATTAAGTTTGCTTGTATGGGATTTAGTAAAAAGTACTAGACGATTTTATCAACTTTTCATTTTTTTATAGTTCAATGCAGTTTTCTCTTCATTATATCGACTTTTATACTATAACGTTAGTAGAATTATAATTTCATGAACATTAAGGGTGTCTGGCAATGGGTTGCCACGATGTTAACATCATTACGTCATCCAGACACTTAAGTGCCTGGCAATTAATGACGTGATTTTTAATAATATTCTGAAGGTAATACCAAAAAATCACACTTTATTATTTGATGAATTTAGATCGGTATTTGACACACCTTTAGTACCGTTTACCTGCCAAAGCCAGGGTAACCCAAACTTCATAATGGGCCATCGTTCTTACCTGTGTTTGGAGTATGCGCTGACAAACTTTCAGCTTTTATAAAATAACGAAGGTCTGGGGTTCACGGGCTCTTAGACTATTCTGTCATGGTAACAGCGTCGATCTTTGATGAGAGAATAACCCCCCTGTGGTCCGAACAGTAGCGATTGATTCGGACATATTTTGGACTTCTGAATTGCAATTACATAATAAGTACATTTAAAACTGGTTAAAACAACCGATATATTTTATCCAAATAACAATTTGTCCCTCTGCATTTAATAATAGATCCACGTTTACTAGCCACTTGGCAAATGCGATGCTGCAGTGCTCGTAGTTCCCCCAGGGCCAGCGGGGCAGTGCATGCGATTGGTTCTTCAATTCTGGATGCCACTACTTTGCAACGAGCCTCTGTGTTTCACTTTGTCACTGTAGTAAGTGCTGCATCAATATTAGAAACACGATGAGAAAAATATTCATTCTTAATTTCTGTACATTCAAGTACTAAAGTTTCATATTAATTGATTCGTTAGTTACTAGGTTGTCTAGGCTTTTGTTTGACTATGCATCATAAACCAAAATAGTAAAATTTAATTGAAATCAAAATTTTCCCAATTTTAGTTGTTTTTATAACATAATCCTTCACTATGAAAGGCCGTGATGGATTTTGTTTTTTTTATTCCGTGATTAAAATTCGAAAGCACTTATCTATAGTTCTGTCTATAATAAAAATATTTGACTTTGACTTTGAAAATATCCTATATTTTTTCTAAAACAACAATTTTCCGAGAAAATTTACTATTTAAACAGATGCTACATACAAAATTTAAATACCATACTGAAACGTTGAGTAAAATCGCAATAAATCGCATTGCATCCTATCTCCGTGGCAGTTCCCGGGACGCCTAACAGATGGCGCGCAATCAAACAGTAAATTACCCCCTCCACATACCGCTCCGTCGCCGTCGGCGTCTCATACCTTAAAGTTGTGAGCTAAACATACCATTCCCAACATGGATACTCGTACGAGTAACTGTAAGACAGTGAAAGATAATGGTCGATCAATATTCGACACCGATGAGGACTCTTCATAGTAGTCAAGTAGGTATCTGTATCAATTAGGTCGAATGGCGAGTGTTGATCGACGAATTTAAAAAACGAGTGTAAAATTGCAAATGAAGATCGAGTGTCTAGTGTCAACCGGCGAGAATCCAAAACCCAAATCGGACTGAAAATTAGATATGTAAAATTTGGAGTTAGGAAGTTTCGGGATTCAGGAGTTGGAAGTCGAGGAGACGAAAGAATTCGGGATTCAAGAATCGGGAATCGGGAGTCGGCAGTTGGATTGGAAGTAGGGAGTAAAAAATCAACTCGGCCACAAGTGAATTCTTAGATGGGACCCGAACCCACGACCTTTGGAATTCCGGTCCAATATTTTTCTATTTAAAATTAAAAAAAAATAAGTATAAAAATAGCATTGAAAAAAGCAAAAATTAAAAAATCCTAAAGTAGGGTTCAGGTTTACTGTCTTTGTGACTTTGGGAAGAATAATTTTATTTGCAACTAGCGGCCGCCTGCGGTTACACCCACGTGGTTTCCGTTCCCATGAGAATATCGGAATAAAAAGTAGCCTATGTTCTAATCCAGGCTCTCTTCTATCTGCGTGCCAAATTTCATTGAAATCGGTTGAGTAGTTTTTGCGTGAAAGAGTAACAAACATTCAAACATCAAACTCACTTTCGCATTTATAATATTACTAGCGGCCGTGCGCGGTTTCACTCGCGTGGTTCCCGTTCCCGTGGGAATTTTGGGATCATTTATAGCCTATGTTACTACTTGGGGTCTAAGGATTCTCTATACCAAATTTCGTCAAAATCGGTCCAGTAGTTTTTGAGTTTATTCGTTACATACAAAAATACAAATCTTTCCTCTTTATACTATTAGTATAGATTAAGTACTTAGGATGTGCCATGTATACCTTTGAGCATAGTCGTACAACTCCTGTGCAAGGATCCCAGGATACATAATGTCCGCCTTATTAGTCCCTGGTAGCGTGGGGCCGGCTCGCCTGTATTTATGCCGCCGCTAAGTCACGCCGGATTTACGGCGAGCGCGACGCGCCCGGTCACGCCGCCGGTAACTTGACGCTAACTAACTGCGCCGTCTTCTGATCTAAATAAAGGGTTAGTATCTTTTCTTAATTAATGTTCTTTGTTTATACTTGGAGTAGACTTTTGTTATTAAGTACGAGTATAAAAATCAAATCGACTGTATCTGACGAGGTCCGCAACCTTTAGCTATTGGGGCCGCTCTGCTCTTGGCGTTGTTCGTCAAGAGTGTGATGTTTTACAAAAGGGTGCTGAGAAGTCTGTAAGTCTAGTCCAAAATCGAAGTAAAATTAATCAGTGATAAAATTTACTCACACCCTAACATCAAATCGGTGATAGGTCAATTATTAACATTAGTAGAAAACGAAAAACATGTAGCTTAATTCCGCAAGAAAACTTATATGCAAGATGCACTAATTACATAGCCAATGTTTGTAATTTAGTTTCATCAGTCATATTTGAATGTGGCTTTGTAACGCGCCTTCAAAAGTAACAGAGTAGCTCAAGATAGGTATTTTTGATCATCACTCATCATCACTCACCCCGGGACTGGACTTAACGAGCGTAGTATGCAGCTTATTTAGGTAAATTTATTTATTAAAAAACCGTTTTCAGTGCGTCTGTATTTTTTTAATTAACAGTCCCTAACAATAACAAACTCTACTGGTCGACCGGGAAGTTCACCGACTTTACCTATAATTACTTCGCCTCTCTTTATTGAGGAGCCATGTCCATAAAGAAGGCCAGTACCTCGGCAGTACATAATTACTGAACGTAGGTAATGAATGACATCAAGCACAAAGTATAAGGCCAGACGTGCTGTTTACTACATAAAAATACTATACTTACGCGTTAATTTAAAAAACTCTTCCTTTTTTTGAAGTCGGTTTAAAAAATATTAAAGTATCTAAAACTTGCCGAAATTAAGACAAATTATGCATACAACGCCATCTATGAAGCAAAATTTTGCCTACTGCATACGATACGCGTGAACGAGTCACAATCTTAGAAAAATTACGCCGGTCCTCTCTTTAAAATGTAATAATTTTTGATTGAGTTGACCAATTTTGATGAAATAAAGCCTAAATGTTAATTTAAAATACGGACTACAAATATATATTAAACGATGTTGAATCAAATTAGTGATTTTGACGTGATGTTCGTTCAAACACACTAACATACAGACAAACGGACAGACAAAAAAAATAATAATATAGAAATTGGTTCAGCTGCTTATTCTGAGTCACCCAAACTATATTTTTTGCAAATCCAAGCAATGAACAGACATGCCGAACTTTAATTCTTATTATAATTATAGATTATTATGAATGACCCAAATTCAGCAAAAGCTTTCATTTAGCTTATTAATCGTCAGAATTTACGCCACAGCTTCGTTTGCATTTGCACCGAGACCGTCTCATATTGGCCAATCAATGTCCCTTCAAAAGACATAAACGAGAGCCTTCTTTTTTATTCCATTCGAAAATGATAAATCTACTAGGCACATTTTAAGTTTATAAATTCTGGATTCTATAGAGGTAAAATACTGTAACTGTTCCACGTAGTCCGATTTAATTCAATTAAAGGACAATGCCACAAATGTATGGAGGATTGGCGCCTGAACACCATTCAAACCTTGTTCAATCGATAGAGTATCGAATCGAGTATGTACGATCAATAGTTATTGAAACAGCACATTTCTAAACCGTATCCATTCCGAGATAACTGCACCTGTTCATCACTATAATTTCATATATTTAAGCTGAAAATAAGGTTTTTTTCTGTTTTGTCAACACATACCAAAGAAATATTATTATTTATACGATGTATTAAATGACAATACTATTTTAAAAATATTAACAATATATTTAATAATCACCTCACTAGGCTCTACGATGGTAGCGAATTGCCGCCGTCCCCCCGAAATGTAAAATATGATAATTATCATTATTATTTTTATACATTATTATTATATAATATTTTGTAAAAATCATCGGTCATTCTTATAAGCCGGATAAAATTGCAAAAATTGAGTTATTTTTAACCCTAATCGAGAAAATAATACTGATGAATGTGATAGAAATGGTCTGTCTCAGTAACTATTGTTTATACAAATATATATATACATACTCTATCGAATGAATAAGGTTTGGATAGTGTGCAGGGATTTTTGAAAAGGTGCCAAAACTATGCATTGCCCTTTATATGACAAGCATTTACATACAAACTCTGTACTATTTTTGAATCAAACCAGAAAGTGCCTTATCATAGATAGCGCTACAGGAACCTTCAGATATAACCAACTCTTGCTACGAAAAGAAAAAACGACCCAAATAAAACCTGCTGCATTTTCTCAATATGCTATATCCGCATTAGAGCTATCAGTCTGGCTAAAATTAATGCAAATTCTAAAGCGTAAAATTAATTTGAGAACTGAAACGTTCGCAAAAGGTTCGCGCGCCCGTTGCGGAGAGTGCTGTGCAAACCATCGCTGAGCGCTAAATAAATTGCACGAACACATACTCATTTCCTCTCACTACACGAGTAATTAGATTTTGATACATTTGAAACGATAATTTGCTCTTTTGAATACCATATTAACTATTTAAGCACATGTGATAAATTTTTATTAAAAAAATATTGGAATTAATCGACTCGGCCACAAATTATTCTCAGACAGGACTCGAACCAACCTTTGGGTATCCGGCAAAATGCTCTAACCACTGAGCTACCGAGCCTTGCCACCGGCATTCGAAATTTTGAATATCCTTGCATTCGAAACGATTTATTTTTACATATGTTTAACGATCGATTAAGATGCAACTGCCATATAATTTATGATTTTTGAGTTTTGCATTTTTAATGCTATTTGATAGAAACATATTGGAAATATCGACTCGGCCACAATTTATTCTAAGACAGGACTCGAATCTGCAAACTTTGGGTATCCGGGCCACAGCTCTCGTCATCAACGTCAGCCATTTTTAATGTCCCCACTACTGGGGCACTGGCCTTCCTTATGGATGGTTAAGGAGAACCACCACAGCTCTAACATTTTTCTATTAAAAATTAAATGTAATTAAAAATACCATTGCAAATGCAAAACTTAAAAATCATAAAATATTTAAGCACATTTTAAATTTTACTGTTCATAAAATAAAATAAAAATATGGATGAAATCACGCATTTGGTTTTCGAATAATTTGCCATGTGTATGTCAAAGCAGCTACCTGTATCTTCGATTTCGGGCGTTCTGCGACCGATGGAAGATCTTAAAATCAAATTAAACCATTTACTGAGAAGAAACATGGTAAATACAATAGACTTTATTTCTTAGACATGCTTTTTAAAATATACTAGGGCGGTTACAACCCGATACACGGGTTCGTCGATCGACGAAAAATTCCAAATTATGCGAAAATAATGACACTTTTTAATTGCATTTTGTGATCATCACGTTTAAAATTATTACGAGCTAAGTGTTTGGAGTTGAGACGAGAAATATTAAGTAATGAACATGACATTATTGTGATTACCGAGACATGGCTGCACCCTGGGATCTTTGATAGAGAATTATGTGATAGCCGATACGATGTGTTCCGTTGTGATCGAAACCTTACTTTAAGTGATAAGAAAACGGGAGGTGGCGTCATGTTATTGGTTCGTAGCATGTTGGGAGCAACGCTGCTCACCGTGCCCGGTCAGCCGCAACTACTTGAAATGTTGACTGTTAAGCTACCTGCGCGTGCGCTTGGGGCTTCGGCCGACCTGTGTCTAAGCGTAGTTTACATACCTCTCGACCGCATGCGTATACCTAGCGACATAGATTGCGTTTTGGGTGTTATGAATTACTTGACTGACAACTCACAGAGTAATTTCTTACTTATAGGAGACTTTAACTTACCTTGTTTATCGTGGAATATAACTGGACCCGTGCATAATAATACCGGAACTTCCGAGGTACAAAACGCTGCAATAAAGTTAACTGATGAATTGAGTTTGTTCGGACTAAAACAATACAATACAATAAAAAATTACGCCGATAATACCTTGGACTTGGCATTTTCAAATCTTCCTCTTGAGATCAAGAACTCAATACCGCTAGTAAGTCCCGATCGAGCTCATCCACCCTTGTTGGTACAGGTATTGGATCTTAAAATAACACCATTTGTGGAGGCGTCAGTATTAAAACGAAATTTTAGAAAATGCGACTACATCATTATCAATAAAAAGTTTCAAAATATTGATTGGAAGTCAGAAATGGAAGAGTGTAAAACAGAAGAGGCTGTTCATAAATTTTACAAAATAGTCAATGAAACAATTGAAGAACATGTCCCACATAAGAAAAAACAAAGTAGTCATAGATATCCAGTATGGTATAGTCGCGCATTAATAAAAATAATAAAAGAAAAATTTAAAGCACACCGAAAATGGAAAAAGTTTAAAAATTTATTAGATTATAGAGAGTTTTCATTATTACGAGAACGGGAACAACGAGTCGAAAAGGAATGCTTTAAGCAATACACAAAATTAGTGGAAGAATCTATCTTATCCCAACCCAAAACATTCTGGTCATACACTAAGTCGCTGCGTGGCTCATCAAGTTACCCTAAGATGCTTACTTATGGTGACAAGGAATTCACAGAGGGTGAAGAGATATGTAATGCCTTTAATGCCTTTTTCAAAAGCGTTTTCGGAACACCATCCACGGATTCATTTGAAACATATGACTGTAAAACATCAACTGATTCGATATCCAGTATATGTATAACTGTTGTAAACATTTGAAACTTTTAGACCCAAATAAAGGACCTGGTAGTGACGGCATCCCGCCGTGTTTTTGGCGCCACTGTGCGGAATCTCTTAGCATTCCAATAGCTTTATTGTTTAATATTTCTTTAAATAGCGGCGAGTTTCCTAGCATATGGAAAAATGCTCATATCGTACCAATACACAAGAAGGGTACCAAAACAAAAATAGAAAATTATAGGGGTATTTCAATACTAAATACAATAGGTAAAGTATTTGAAAAAATTGTATTTGACACTGTATATCCTGTGCTAGGTAAAGAATTGCCGACCAGTCAACACGGATTTCTTAAGAGCCGTTCCACAATTTCAAACCTTGCATGTTCTTCCAACTATGTATTGCAAAATATGGACAGAGGAGGGCAGATTGACGTGGTCTACACGGATTTCGAAAAAGCTTTCGATCGCGTGGACCACGTCATTCTGATACGTAAGCTCAACGGAATGGGAATACATGGAGACTTGCTCAGATGGATTAAGTCCTACCTCAGAAATCGTTCCCAGGCTGTGGTCTTAGGAGGGTATAGATCTAATTTTATTGATATCCCCACGGGTATCCCCCAAGGTTCCCATTTGGGTCCGCTATTCTATAATGTATATGTGGCAGACATAACAAATTGTTTTAAAGCGGCACTTCACTTAATGTATGCAGATGACAAAAAAATATTTCTGAAAATTAATGATGAACAAGACTGCTTAAAAATACAGGCCGACTTAGATAGACTATCGGAATATTACACTAAAAATAAAATTACAGTAAATACAAACAAATGTGAATGTATAACTTTTAGCCGCAAACCCAGACCCATCATACACACTTACCACTTTAATAATACGCCAATTCAAAGATCGACACAAGTAAGAGATCTCGGTGTGCATTTTGATGGAAAAATGCTTCTCAGAGATCATATAGATATAATAGCGGATAAAGGTTACAAAAATCTTGGTTTTGTAATTAGGACCTGCAAACCCTTCACTAATATAAATGCGATCAAAGCTGTATATTTCGCTTATGTTCGAAGTATTGTTGAATACGCGAGTCCCATTTGGAATCCCCAATACGCTGTTTACTCTGACCGCCTGGAACGGCTACAGAAAATATTTGTAAAGCATCTAAACTTCCGTCTTCATAATTACGAATTAAAATCGTACAAAGATAATTGTAAGCAATATAAATTGTTAACCTTGGCTGATCGACGTAAACTGCTGGATTTGTGTTTTTTGTATGATATAGTCAGAAGTAACATAGACTGTTCGGAGTTAATTTCTGGTATAGCCTACAATGCACAGCCCCGCCGCGCTCGTCGTCGGGGACCGCCACCACTCTTAGTGGCCCCTAAGAAGAGCACAAAGTACGCGGATAACGCGCCCATCTCCCGATTACCTCGGACATATAATGATGTGTTTAATGGTATAGACATCTTCATTCATAGCAAAGCAACGCTTAAATCAAAGGCGATTGAAATACTCAATGGTTCAACTTAATGCTTGAATGGTATATGTATATATGTGTGTGTGTGTGTATATATATATATATGTATATATGTGTGTGTATGTGTCATTTAAGTATTAAGTATATATATATATATATATATATATATATATATATATATATATATATATATATATGTATTTTTTTATTTTATTTATTATATAAATGTATTATATTAACTTTTATATTATATTATTTATTACTACGTTTTAGAATATTATTAAAAACAGAAACATACCTCAGTTATTTCAATTAAGTACCTTTTTTATTTTTTTTCTCAATTAAGTAACTTTTTTTTCTTTTCCAATTAACTGATAATACGTCTTGCTAACTTATGTAATGTTAAGGGAAACCTGTAATTAGCCTTACTATAGATCTAAGAACTATTAAGATAATTTATTGTTATAACGCTGTTGGTTTTCTTAATAAATAAAAAAAAAAAAAAAAAATTGTATATTTTATAGTTTTTGGAACAAATAGACTCGAGTATCTTTAATTTGATACCTTACTAGGCCGCGTACTACGCGCCAAAGTCCCTATCGAGTTGTCACAAATTTTGCGAACCTGAATTAATTTAAAACTAGGGTTCGTCGATCGACGAAAAATTCAAAATTATGCGAAAATCTTTAATTGCAGTTTGTGATCATCACGTTTAACATTTTGTATATTTTATAGTTTTCGGAACAAATAGACTCGAGTACCTTCAATTTGATACCTTACTCGGCCGCGTACTACGCGCCAAAGTCCCTATCGAGTTGTCACAAATTTTGCGAACCTGAATTAATTTAAAACTAGGGTTCGTCGATCGACGAAAAATTCAAAATTATGCGAAAATCTTTAATTGCAGTTTGTGATCATCACGTTTAACATTTTGTATATTTTATAGTTTTCGGAACAAATAGACTCGAGTACCTTCAATTTGATACCTTACTCGGCCGCGTACTACGCGCCAAAGTCCCTATCGAGTCGTCACCAATTTTGCGAACCTGAATTAAGTATATAGATTATTTATCGACTGATAAGTTCCAGTTTTTAATGAAAGACAAGATGTTTGAGAGCAACTTCTCCTTCCGCACCTTATTAACAGTACGAGTAGCTAAGTAATTGCTAGACATGAGCATCTAATCATAGGAAAGCAATTTTAAAATGACCGGTAAACAACAACGAATGTTCGGCTTGCATTTAAATGAGGTCCTGCGCAGACTAAAGACTTTCCGTCTGATCGAGATTGACAATGTAATAAAAAAATATATGAGATAATTTTTTATTTTATTTAATTTTTGACGCTTACCTATATTTTAATTTCTTTGCAGTTACAGCAGGATAAAAATACCATTTCAGTAATCATAGCTTCGTCCGGGAATCCGACCGGTCAGGGTCGGATGGGTGACCGTAAAGTGGCATTACAGCTGAGCGCTTCCGTGCTTCGGAGTGTTCCTTATAAGCGGTTTGATAAACTCTGACACCAGAGGTAGCCACTTATCCTCATACGATAAGAAGAAGAAGATCATAGCTTATCTGACTTACGGAACCTTGACGTTAGCAGGGTGTTGAATACTGTAATGCACGTTTCTGAACAACAAATCTTACTGAGAAGAGCCGGCAAGATACTCCTCCCCTTCTCAGTTTCCTGATCGCTTTGGGGAAACTTTGAGAATCCAGCACGTAGCTTAGTGGTCGGCTTGTACCTGAAGCCAGTTATGGAGTGCAACTGATACAGTTTTTCACCTACCATGGAAAATTGTTGCTTGGTCATTATTTAGACAAAGACATTATTTGAAATTTTTTTAAAACACCTTTCAGTGTTTTGGGTAACTATATTTCCTTGACTTTAACTTTTAAAAACTACGTTTATAAGAACCGACTTCAAATAAATAAATAAAACATATATTTTTTTCTTTACATTGACATCGACATTTCCTTTCTCTTTCTCCTAACTTAATTATCTATTTGTAAATATATACTTTTTCTTCTCCTTCTTCGTGCACCCATTCCCCTATTACCTTATTTATTTGTTTTCTTTCACCCAAGGTTACCTGGAAGAGATTGCTATGTAGCAATAAGGCCGCCTATTGTATATTCTTCTGTATATTTATTTTTTCTTTGTACTTGTTTTGTGTTTATCGTGTGCAATAAAGATTTTTATTATTATTATTTTTTTTTTTTTTTAGTGTCTGTAATTGTTTTGCGGACAAACATACATACATACATAGAGGTCAAACTGAGAACCTTTTTTTTGTAAGTCGGTTAAAAACGGCAGCTTTGCTAAATAAACTGATGGTTAGTTACGTGGCTTCGGTAATTCTATCTGAAATATAGATTCGTACAGATACAAACATAGGTTTTTTGCGGCATCTAGTTAACAAGCATAAAACGTCATGTTCCCAATCGCACGGCGATATTTCACTTTTAGCCGGCGCGCCGCCGATCAGAATTCTGCGCCGGCCGCCGCCGCCGCCGTCCGTACATCACCGGGCCGCGGCACAATAATAATAAAACACGCCGGTGTCAATGCCAATAAGCGACGGTTGGCGCACCTCTATACATCATGTTTTTAGGGATGTTACATTCGTCGATATCGATATCAATAAATTTTAAATGATGAGGGTTTAATTTTTTAACAATAGGAAAAAACTTCTCCGGTATGCTCAAATTGAACACAAGCCCGCAACCTCTGGATACTTCGGTACACTGCTCTCCTAATTCAGCTTCCGAGACATATAACGACACGTCGAAATTCTCTAGAAAATTTAACGGTGTGGGCCAACGATGTTTCATCAGTGACAGGAAACAAATGTGTGGAACATTCTAAAAATTGTTTTTTACAAATGTTTAACAAATGATTCTTATGGAACAGCTAATTAATAAGTAGTTATAATATTTTGTTGCATTCATAATGCAATAGAGTAGTTGATCCCGGTTTCCAATATTTATATTTTTTCCCAAGAAATTACACTACCTTTACTTTTGACAATATACAACAACTTTATTTGCGGCTCTCGTTGCGACATTTTGTGACTACTCAAGGCGACGATAACGCCTTATTGATATAAGGAGCTCAAACGTACGAGTTTGTCTTGAGTGTCGTATGTAAAAGATACAAAAAATTACATAGTCGAGTTAGTTAGTAGTCAGTACCCAATCTTAAGCAAAAGCATCGATAACACGCACAATGCCCATCCCTAGCAGCGCTCAGGCGCGAGGCGGTCGTGGCGGTCGTGGCGGCCGTGGCGCGGTCACGCGCGTCGCGGTGATCCGCCGATATTTATGGCGCAACACTACCCCAAATAGAGACGACCTAGCCCTGCCTGGGTGAGTAACGAGCTGCCACTACGTAACGCTTTTTAATATTGCTGTCAAATAACATCATTTCTGTTATAAAAACGACCACCGTTTTTATGTAGTGATGTAGTTATTCATGTATTTTTGGATATTAAAACCTATTCTTCTAATAAGATTTCAGGTTGGAGTATGCTTTACTTGGTTGGAGGAGAGTGAGAGGACGTAGAATAAGTCCTGCTACCAATCAAACAGAAAGCAATACTTATGTACCCCCACTGGGAATCGAACCCGGGTTGTACTGATACCAGTGGGTGTAACCGCTATCAAGAAACATACGTACGACACCTGCAAGGAAAAACATGGTAACTCAGTTTTTGCCATTTTACAGGAGAGCACGACAGAGATAAAAAAAAACTCAGCAATTTCGGATAAGTCCTAATGCCAATCGATCTTGACCACTTAAGTAAACTTCGTAAGACCTAAACTCTTGTATCATTTTGATGCTATATATGTACATATTTAATTATTTATTGTATAAAATTAGCGAGCTACAATCAAATTCGTCCTCATATACTTTGTAAAATTACATTGTAACTCCGACAAACAATCAATATTGTATGAAACTGATATGTACGTTAAATTTGAAATTGTTGAATAAAATCATTGTATGTCTGAGATTGCATTTGGGAAGCTACCTCGAGTCCTTACGTCGTCGATCCCACAGTGCCTAAAGACGAAAGTCTTCAATCAGTGCGTCCTACCCGTTATGACTTACGGAGCCGAAACGTGGACACTGACGGCACGGCTGGTCCACAAGTTCAAAGTTGCTCAGCGGGCTATGGAAAGGGCTATGCTCGGCGTTTCTCTGAGAGATCGTATCAGAAATGAGGTGATCCGTCAGAGAACCAAAGTTATCGACATAGCCCACCGGATTAGCAAGCTGAAGTGGCGGTGGGCTGGCCATATTAGCCGTAGAACCGATAACCGTTGGGGTAAACGAGTTCTAGAGTGGAGACCGCGTTTCGGCAAACGTAGTATAGGACGTCCTCAGGCACGGTGGAGTGATGATTTGCGCAAGACGGCTGGTAGGAGCTGGATGAGAGAAGCCGAAAACAGATTTCAGTGGCGTGCACTTGGAGAGGCCTATGTCCAGCAGTGGACTGCGACAGGCTGATGATGATGATGTCTGAGATACAATGTTTTTAAGATTTTTAACACGCTGCAGATTTTAAATTATAACGAATTTAAATAGGATGATAAGTGTATGAAAATCCGCATTTTTTGCTTAGTATGAATATTATCTTAACTCAATACTGCTTAAAACTGAGTTACAATGTTTTTGCTTGCTGGTCTCGCGTAGATACTTCCTTAGTCGTAAAATGACTATGTGAATATTGTTCGGTAATTTACACTTAGAATATGTTCATATCATATTGATGTAACCAGCGTGCATCTCTGCTAACCGTATCCAAGTTTCAGTGCAATCCAAACGCGATGCACTGAATGTTAGCAATGTACATTGAGTTACAGTAAGACAACCGCGTTACACTCGTTACCTTCTCGGTACCTGCTCGGTGCCTTCTCGGTTCCCGTTACCGGCACGTCGCTACGACTGACTGAATTAACTTGAGCGAAGCTAATTCGAGCTATTGATGCGAATCGCGTGTTCCACATATCTCGCAGCCTCTGTTTGCCCTTTCTCTACAATTTCTTCGAGCAAACTTTGTAACAACATTTAATGTTATGATTAAATTAAATGTATTCGGCGAAAATGTACCACAAATATTAGCTAAGAAACTTTGCTCGCAAACTTCGGAGCGAAATCCAGATTTACCCGCCACCCTTATCTTTGAGACGGTAAAGACCAAATTAGATCCCGAAACGGCAAACGCCGGGGAAATTTTCAATAAACTCACGCCAGATGATTTCGTTCCCATACGAATGTTGCTTCTCGGATATTATGTATATAGAACAATATTTTGGCTATGGTCCCTTTTACAAAATATTAAATGTACTAAAGTCGAGCGTGAAGTTGCCTTTATTCCACTTTGCTTCATTTATTATGTTTGTGTTTTAAAAGTTTGATTACGCTATGTCTAATAAATTGTTAGGGAGATCAACAAAACAAGTCTCGTGGAAAATACGTAGTCTATAATTAAGATTTTGGTCCTCACAAATATAAGCCAGAGTCGACACGCCAAGAAGATAAAGATTTAAACAAACATTAATATTAACAATAAAACTGAGTTGTTAATATTCTTTTCACGACTAATAGTCGATACAAAAAAAAACGTTCCGGTCCTATGCTGTTTGTTGCCAGTCAGCCACGTCCAGCTCAGACAAGTCCTTCTGCACTTTAGCGGTATCTTAGACGACCTACCGGCCGCTTACCAGCCGGTCGTCCAACATAATAATATGCTCTTCTCACCGCGCGATCCTCCCCCATTCTCTCTAGGTGTCCAAGCCATCAGAGTCGGAGTATGTAATAAACATTAATAAACTTATATTTAAATTAATTTAGTACAATCGAGAATTAACCCAATACACAAGATACAACAAATACTTGTGAAAGTGTGTGAACACTTATGAAATTCAGAACATCTAAATATCCAAGTTTTTTTTATTAGTATTATTTATTTTTTCCTGTGTTTTTGAAGTTATTCTCAATGTGATTTGTTTGCTTCAGGGAGGAAAGAGGGGCAAAATTGACAGATATCAATACCTGCTATTTTTTTTATCGCGCAGAAGTGATAATATGTCACTATTAGGTACTTTAATATTTTTTTCACCTCAAACGCTCTGAAAAGGAGATTTTGTCAATCAGTTTAGGCGTAGAAAATCGCTTTTTGCGGCCTAGCGCGGCAAAGTACTTTTTTAATTTAATACCTAAAAATATGTCATAATGCGTTCCGAATAGCACTATTGACTTTTTTGCTATATTTGATTCTTATTTTAAATAGCTTTAAATTAATATAATAATCCGTTTTGGTTTTATTATATTATTTTAGTTCATTGAAACATAAAAACAATAACAATAAGATTATACTATTTGTTATAAGAATTTTATATTAGGCTGAGTGAGATTTCACAACCTATAATTGGATTTCGGACTGTGACCAGTTGTACTATTAAGTATTCTGTGCTGTGACATAAATCTTTATTTTTAAATTGTCTTTGTCTTGTACCTCATGTCAGTGTCAACATTTAAGGAATCGTTTTTATTCTTATTAATAAGTAACAATATATTCCTACTTTAAATAACTTTGAATTAACTCTTTTTTATTATTTAAGTTTTTTATATCATAAAAACAACGAGAATAAGGTATATTTAGATTAAACTTTGTGTTTAAAGAATTTTTGTACTTAGTTTTTTTAGTCTTGTACTTTTGAAATCCTCGCTTCGCTCAGGATTCAATAGAGGCAACTCGCCGCTAAATAACCAACTTTCCAGCCTTGCATAACAAATAACTATTGAAGTGAAAACTTCTTTAGCGGCGTTGTGCACATCAGAGTTTTATATTTTTGGAATGGGTAAACAATGTTAAAGTCGCACACGTGACTCTGATCGAAAATTCGTAAGACCATTTACCGTTGACCTATTTCAAATTACATAAAGTCTCACACTTAAAATATCTACGTATATTAGTTACTAACAACCATTATATAAAGATCTCTCATTACTACAAACTTTTATATGGATGCCAGGTCAGTTTTAATGGATTTGGACCTGCCAAATCAGGTTGGTCTCCGTTTTCATCAACTTTTTATGGAGTTGTGGTCAAGATATAGTGGATTTGATCGTTATTTTCGTTTACGCGGTTTTCACTTCTGCCGGCACTCCCAGAGTGCAACCCGTGGTTTTTTTATTCATATATACCTTGGACGAATTAACCACTGGACACGAAACCCGAGAAGAATGTATGAAATCACGATCAACCAATTCTTGCGGGGGTGAGGGGCGATTACTAATGTCAAATAATGACAGTAGTGCTTGAAGTAATCGATATTTTTTTTATCGATAAGTAAGGAGTGAATGAATGAACCTATTGAGTTTAATAAATCATGTGTGTTTTATAGAAATTAGTAAGTAAATATGGTATATTAAATATGGTAAATTAGTAAGTAAATATGGTATATATGTTATATTAAGAAAATATGGTATATTACCGTTGCCCTGCCTTTACATAAGAGAAGCATGTATTTTTATTAAATCTTTCCCTTTGTACTACAAAACCCGCCAAGAAGTTACCTCTAGACAGTTAAGGAAACGATATGTAGACTTAATATATCAACCTCCCTGCCGCAAGGATATATATAAAAGAAATGTATATAACATGAGTATATTAATGTATAACTTGCTTCCTGAAACTTTCAAGGACCTAAATGGAGTCTTATTTAAAAAGAAACTTACTAAATGGCTAATAGAAAAATGTTTTTATAGTTCTAAGGAATATTTGGATTGGCAAAATTAGCTAAATATCTAGTGTCTGTAGTGTCTGTAACTTCCTATTTTAAAAATTTTGCATGTCTGCGAGCAGGCTAAACACATGTACCTGTATGTCACATTATAAGATCTATTATAACTGTGTTTTGCAAATAAAATATTTGTATTTGTATTTGTATTTGTATAAGTTAATTGTTTATTTCGAGGAAAAATAAAAAGCAGGATAAGTAAGGAGTGAATGAATTAACCTATTGAGTTTAATATATCATGTGTGTTTTAAAGGAATTAGTAAGTTAATTGTTTATTTCGTAGAAAAATAAAAAGCACCTAATAATATGAAAACCTCATTAAAAAATCCCTCAAATTCATAAAAACTATAAAATATGGTTTCCAAAGCGTATGTGTTTGTTTTTTTGTGAAAAATGGGTAGATACATGCAACCTGATACTAAGTACTGATAAGGCTTAAGATGGAAGCGCGCCTCTCCCGGAATCCTCAATCACTGAGGAACTGGCTATCTTTATTATTATTTAAGGATCTAGGGGCTTTGCAGCCCTGTTGAGGGCTGTAGTCACTGCGACCTAAGAGATCTATTGTAACTCGCCACCTATTTATAGTACCTCTTTTAGCCCGGTTGCTTCAAGAAAGTCAAGAATCTTCCTAGCTTTTAGAGATTTTAGTTCCACTGGGTCGATAATGTGTCGACCCAGGTGAATACTGCGTTTGTGCATAAATGGCCCGCAGTCACACAGAAGGTGCTTTGGTGTCTCCCTCTCCTGTTTACAGTAGCGGCAAATATCAGTATCACTCAACTTCATGGGAAATTGGTGCCTGTTTAATTTGCAGTGTCCGGTTAAGGCTCTGACAATCGCACAGATGTTCGTCCTGCTGAGCTCTAAAAGTTCTGCAGTTCGCTTTAGCGAGTATCCTTCTATAAGGGACTTGGCGTGCAGTAATCCCGGTTGGTTAAGCCAGTATTTTTTTGCTTCGTCACGAAGGTTGTCCTTAAGCAGTTGCATGGCCTGGTTCTTTGAGATGCCACAGAAAGGTTCTGGGCCCATCTGTAGTCCCTGAGCCCCCTTCCTTGCAAGTTCATCAGCTTTTTCATTGCCAACGCCTCCCGAATGACCTGGTACCCATTTCAGAATAACTTTATTCCTTTGACCCAGTTCATTTAATTTATTGACGCAGTCTTTCACCAGTTTCGAATTTATGGTATTCGAGTTTATGGCGTTAAGCGCTGCTTGACTATCTGAGAAAATAAAGATTGATTGGTTTGTGTAGTTTCGTTGACGGTTGACTTCCGCACATTCTATAATGGCGTAAACCTCCGCTTGGAATATTGTGGCGTGTTTGCCTAGATTCAAACTTTTACTGACTCTGGCGCCGAATATTCCACATCCTACATTTTCACCCATTTTGGAGCCGTCTGTAAACCAAACCAGACTTCCAGCCTTGCAGGAATAGTGATCCTCAGAACACTCTTCTCTGCTTGGTATTTCCACCGAGTAATTTCTGGTGAAATTGCACAGTGGGAGCATGACATCCGTCGTCATCGATAGCAGATCGAGCTCAAGCATAGATTCCTGTAAAGATCTCAGTGCTTGAGAATGCCATTTGGTCTTGCCAGTGTTGCGTATTCTGTGCATACCCGCTTTCTTGCAATAAATAGGTGAAGGGGCGGTAGGTTTAGCAGGGCATTTAATGCAGCTCCTGGGGTGGTAGACATGGCACCCGTTGCCATAAGGCATGCTAATCTCTGCACGCTATTGAGCTTGTTTATAATTGTCGCTTGGGTAGCTTTTTTCCACCAAACTACGCAGACGTACGTTATCGTCGGCCTGACTATAGCGGTGTACAGCCATAGAGCGATTTTGGGGTTTAAACCCCATTTCGTCCCTGCTAAGCGATAACAAATCCCTAAGGCTATTTTAGCCTTTTGGATCACATTACTGATGTGCGAATTCCAAGTCAGTGTTTGGTCGAAAGTAACGCCCAAATATTTGACTTCTTTGGAAAATGGAATGGGAGTCCCGCTTAAAGTGGGCGTTATAAGTTTTTCTAACTTGCGCTTCCTCGTAAATGGGACTATTGTGGTTTTGCTAGGGTTTACTGACAAATTATTCTCTGCGCACCATTTGCTGATGATGTTTAGAGATTTTTGGAGTAAGCATGATACAGTGCTCTGACAGGGGCCGACAACGCAAGCCACCACGTCGTCTGCATAGCCCTGTATGTCTAAATCTTTATTCGAGGCTTCGACCAGCAACTGGTCAATAACTAGGGGTGATAGTACGCCTCCTTGAGGGCAGCCTTTAGTTATCTTAAAGCCTTTTGTGGTTCCGTGTAAACTTACACTGATAGTTCTATTGAGAAGCATAGATTCGATCCAACGGGTAGTTGTTTCGTCAATTCCTTTAGCCCTCATTCCTCTGGAGAGAGCGTGAATAGTGACGTTATCGAATGCTCCTTCAATGTCAAGGAAAGCACAGAGAGCTATTTGCTTGTCCTCCAGAGCCCTTTCTATCCTGTCTGTAAGTTCAAGCAGAGCGGTCTCAGTGGATTTTCCTTTTTGATAAGCGTGTTGCTTTGAGTGCAGAGGACGTGCCCGAAGAGGCCCATCTCTAATACATTCATCGATGACCTTTTCCATACTTTTTAGTAGGAAAGAGGTGAGGCTTATTGGCCTAAAGGACTTTGGTTGTGAGTAGTCCCTCTTGCCAGCCTTCGGGATGAAACGGACTTTGACCTTAGTCCACTTTTCTGGTATGTATCCCCATGCGTAGCTCGCTCTAAAGATTTTAATTAGGGTGGGGATGAGTATATCCTTCCCTTGCTGTAGAAGAGCTGGAAAGATATCATCCTCACCTGCAGATTTAATAGGCTTAAAAGAGTCAATTGCCCATTCAATGCTGTTTGGCCTGAAGTTCCTCGCTGCCCTTCTCCAGTCTTCATTGGTGGGTCTGGAGAGGCGTTTGTGGGTAACATTCAGTCCATTAGTCTCTGATGTTAGCACCGATCCCGGGAAGTGTGTAGACGCCAGGAGATCTAGGGTCTCTTCCGCTGTTTTGGTGAAAGTACCATCTGGTTTCTTTAGAAGACCCAGTTGGTTGGTAGGCGATTTGGCTAAGACTTTATGGATTCTAGCTCCTTGTGGGACCTTGGTGATCTCCTCGCAGAATTTCCTCCATGAAAGTCTTTTCGCCTTCCGTAGTTCTTTATTGTATTCAACTGAATACAATAAAGAACTACGGAAGGCGAAAAGACTTTCAAAGCCTTAACTAAGGCTTTGAGATACCGACTCCACTGATTCGTGGATTTAGCCTTATTGAATAGTCTACGCGATTCTTCTCTCAGGACATCGAGCTTTTTATTCCACCATGATACTCTTTTGTCCCTGACAGTTCTTAGAGGGCAGCTCTCTTCATAAGAGGCTGTAATGGCTTCGGTAACTTGATCTACAGCGTATTCTAGAGTTTCAATCGAACGTATGTGTTTAGGTATGTTCTGTAGCTTCTCTTGGAGCTTTTGTCTGTATAAGTCCCAGTCAGTAGCTTTAGCATCCCTAAAGGTAATGGTTTCATACATGTTAGATGTATTAAGTTCAAATCTGATAAGTCGATGATCAGACATAGATGTCTCATCACTTACGTGCCAGTCGTTAATTAACCTAGAAAGATTATTAGTAGCGAGAGTAACATCAAGAACCTCCCGCCTGGTTTTAGTCACGAAGGTCGGTTTACAGCCCTTGTTGACTATTTGCAGGCGATTGGTTAGAATAAAATCATGAAGCAGCTCACCTCTCTCGTTGATGTCAGTGCTGCCCCAGTTGGTGTGGTGGGCGTTAGCGTCACATCCAATCAAAAGATCGGCGTTGTGTTCGTTTGCGTATTCGACCACTTTCGCCAGTTCTTCAGATGGGTTGTTTTTTGCGCCGTCCAGATATGCAGAGCATACGATGAGGCGTCCGCTACCGCTCTTGACTTGAACAAAGGCCGCCATCATGTCATCGTTGCATAGCCCTGGTATACACAAGAAGTCAATATTATTCTTGAAAAGGATACATGCTCTTGGCTTGACTCCACCGATGTGGTGAACCACCTTACCTGCAGAGCCGAGTCCAGACACCGTGTTGCTATTAGCCAGCCACGGCTCCTGGATTAGAGCGATGTGAATGTTCTTTTCTGTGAAGAGGTTTTCCAGAACCGCCGTAGCGGCTCTGGCGTGGTGCAAGTTTATTTGTACCACGTGTGTGTTAGAGTTATGCTGTGTTCGGGTAATTGTGTAGTGTGTGCTTTGTGTGAGTTTATTAATGTGTTTTTTGTGTAGTGTAATTTAATTTAAGAGGCGTTTTTAGAACCACCTTGCCTTAGGACTTTAGAGTCCGTTTTAGGCCCGGTAGTTCTCGCCCCTTCAGATCGATTGGGGCTTTTAGCCCCTTTCGGTGGTGGTGCTCCGCGAGGGCGGTTCCTTATGCCCTGGTCCCTGGCCTTAGGAGGAGCGTTTTTGCTCTTCGCCGTGACCCCGGATCCCAGGACTTTCGGTCCCGCTTTTGGAGGGAAGTGTGAAGTGGACAGCTTAAGTCCCGATGAACTTGGTTCCGCCCTTTGCGTCACATTCGCAGACTCTGACGTATTTTCGCCCCGGATGCGAATGTGAACCGACTTAAATCCGAGCCCCGGCCTGAAGTCCAGCTTACGGAGGTCCTCTATGGACGCATCGTCGATTGAAAGGGCGACGGTGAAACCTTCCCTTTCGCTCTTCGTGCGTAGGACCTTCCATAAGTCGGTACTTAGGGCGTTTTGCTTCTGCAGGAGACTTAGGGCGTCCTTAACAGATTTGGCCTCGGATATTGGTATGAAGAGAATACCAACCTTTGCTTTTGGCAGATCTTTTTCGCTTAAGAGCGAGAGTTCCGCCTCCGGCCAGGGTTTGATATTCCCTATATGCTTTACAAGCCACTGCTGACTGAAATCGTTTTTGAGAACAATTTGCAGCCAGCCCGGCTTGAAAGTGCAACTTGCAAATTGCGGGCCTTTCTTAGCAGGGTCGTCGAGAACCGCCCTAAGGATAGCATCCTTGACTAGGCCCAATTGTTCATCCGACATTGGTTCCTTATTACGGATCCCTACGCGGATGAACATAAGAGCGTCCTTAAAAGTCTTCGACTTGTCCGCATTCGAAGGTCCGGCTACCGGCTCCTGTGATGCAGACGGCTCGACGCGGGTCGTTTGTTGCGCCCCTGCCACCGAGTCATAACCCACCCGTGAAGACTTTTTGGCTTGGTCCTTTGGAGACTCATCCTCAGACCGAGTCCGCTTAATCGGCCTCCTGTCAGAAGGTAACCCTTCCAAAGAACCATTCCCGTGGGCGTGCGTTTTGTTCGTCACGAGACGCTCAATGCAGAGTTTGTATGCCTCACTGGGCTCCATACCTCTTGCCTTGAGTCGCTTCAGACGTCTAGGCGCCGCTCCTGGAAGCTTGATTTTGGTTACTCCCGAGTTCGCGTTTGTCACTGGCTGTGCGTTTGAGTCCTGCTTAGCTGGACTCTCGCCCTTATTGCCAGACATTGGCTGTGGGAGGATTGGTTCGTCGTCCAAGGGGACTTGGGAGTCGCCCTCGGACTCGAGTAAAAGTTCCGACAAGTCGGGAAGAGAAGCAGTTGGACTGCTTAATATCGTCCGGAGAGAGAAGATTATTTTCTATATTGTTCGGTTCCATGCAGGTCCCACGAGTAGCAAGGGAATTAACAAGTCCACCCGAGCAGAGCCCCGCTTGCCCGGGTATGCGTCATGCTCGTGAACGGGTGCCGCCAGCGGAAATGGGTCTACCTCAGTCTGCTTATCTTAATGCTGTGCTTAAAGCCTAAATATTTTTATCTAAAATAAATTGATACTGACCTGTATGTACCTCACAACTTGCAGTGTAGTAGTCTTGTGGTGCGGGAAATGTTGTAATGTATGATAGACAAGTCTTTCTTTGCCAGTTAAAAATTGTTTACGTTTACAATAACCATAAAATGTAATATTTTCATTAGTATTTTCCTTTTGTGATGGAAATTGACCTTACTGATATGTTAAGGTCACTTTTCAATTTGACGACTCTGTATGAAATAAAACAGGGAGAAAAAAACAGCCCTTGACGAGTTTCTTGCCGGTTCTTCTCGTTACAAGGTCTCCCGCCGTAGGGTTTGTGAACCGATGGCGTAGCTTCTTTGACGTTCATAAGTGCTTGTAACAGCCTAGACTGAATAAATGATATTGATTTTTGATTTTTGATTTTTGAAGGCAAATTACTACTCCAGGATTACCATCTCACTGGAGAGCCACCGTCTAAGACCAAGCACCCCCTTGGCCACGCATCCCTCGGCACGGTTCGACTGACACCTTGGATTGGGGAGGTAGGAGAGGAAGGGAGTTAAGAAGGGAAATAGGTTAGAGGAGGGGATGTTGGAGGTTTGGAGCATGGGAAAGCGGGTAAGGGAATCTCCCGTCGTTTTGGAGTTAACTGACGGGATAGCGCCATTGACTTTAGCTACTCGGATCACAGGGCAGATAGTACTGTGCGATGCCTGTTAAAGATCCGTGCATTACCGGGATGTACGGCGTGGACGTACCAATGGCACTTGGCGGTAGACATGCTCTGCCCATCATCGCACGCCTGGGCACATATCAGCCGCCCTCCATCCCAACTGGCTATCTTACCTCTAACTGCCGGAACGGACTTAGATAAGATGGTAGTCGCTAGCCAGGCGGACTTACAAATTACTTACTAACACTCTTTAAGTGAGTAAAAAACATTCATATTTGGTTTATATAATAATAACTTCTTCTTCAATCACTCGAGCTTTTTTATATAAAACAAAACATGGGTAATTAGTTCATTACAGAACCTTTGCATAGGACATACACAATAGCAACCCCTCCATAAGTGTATCATTTTATAATCGATTGCAATCCCTTTCAAAGGTCAAATAGTTGTGGCGCGATGCTCGTATATGTACCTTTTAAATGAAAAATTTCAAGGGATTGTGATAGATTTAAAATTAAACAATAAGCCCCCTGTGTGCTTCTCTTTTTTTATGAAGTACGGGAGACTTTTAGCCTTCATCATACCTGATGTTAAGTATTGATAAGGCTGAAGATGGAAGCGAGCCTATCCCGGAATCCCCAATCACTGAGGAACTAGCTATCTTATCTCTAACTGCCGGAACACAACAAAGCTGTGACATCTCGTATTCGACATTTTTTTTGGAGCCAAAAATCTAAGTATACTAAAACTTACTGAAAATTATAATCGACACTATAGGATTGTCAAAGATCGTTGAGACTAAAACATTTTAGTTTCAACTCTAGTATCCATTTAAGAAATATGCATATTTGTAAGAAAAAAATTAAACTTGTTTTCACTTTATTAAAGATCTCAAAATTTACGCCACCGTACAAAATTAGCAAAACCTAAACCCAAATTAGAAAAAGTAGACTAGCGTTTGGATAGCGTATGGTCCAGCATACGCCATGACAGTTTTAAACAACAAACTCCCAGAAGTTATCAACAAAACATCGCATATAAATAACCTATATTTAAGAAAAAGCCAAGGCAGTATCATTCTAGCAACTACTAGCTGAAATACTAATTGTAAGAATATTTCAACCAATAGTTTATTGTAGTTTTAAGATTGTTTTACTTGAATATAATAAAATGATCTTAAAATTAAAATAATTAAAGATTAAAAAATAGTATAATATAGCTTACGTATATACATAAATATAATTAATTTTATTCTTGCTGTGACCTAACAAGGTCTATGTTAGATACAAAATGAGCCACCGAGACCACTGTCGAAATTCTCCGATACTTTTATATTTTTAATACGCTGTAAGAATATCCTTCCTTGCATTCGAAAGAGAAAAAAAAAAAAAAACAAATGTTGAACGATCAATTATGATGCAACATCTAATAATTTGTGATTTTTGAATTTTTGCGTTGTCAATGCTATTTTTATACTTATGATTTATTTTATATTTTAAATGTTAATGTACAACACACCATGATAATGTACAACATAAGTCTAATACTAAAAAACAATACCGTAACTGACTGACAGGCAACGCACAGCCCAAACGGCTAAACCAATTAAACTGAAATTTTGCAAACAGGTTCTTTTAACGCTGTTGGCGAGCACTAAGAAAGGATTTTTGTTATTACCATTTTTTTTTAAGTTTGAAGCTATATTTCAAATATAACGAGCTCAAAGTTCGTAGGGTTGCGTCGTTTAATTACAGAGTTCCTATAGCCATCTTCTGGCTCCATCATCAGACCTTAGATGTTATCTAAGACCTAAGTACTCGCCAATGTTATCTCCCTGCGTACCGACTCCACCCAATTTCTTCTTGTTAGGGGTTCAACTGGAAATCTGAAATTAATTTGAATAGTTCCTACATTAAAATTGGATTCGTTCGTTCATTTACATACATCGATATGTTTATCGATATGTTCAATCCCTATACGACATAAAAATGACAATTGATTGAATGAGTGATACATATAACCCAACCATATTACTTATGCAATATCTTTGAACAATTTACAAATTTTTTTATTGTCCGGTATGATTTTTACAAATTAACACAGCGCATTTACCCATTTTTGAGATAATGTTCCACTTCGAGATCTCGCGTCATACTGACAACGCCATATTGCTTACTGTGTCTAAAAGTCTCAGTAAGTGACAGAGGGGTAAAGGCGAACGCGGTCCTCGTTACGCGTCCAGTGGTTAATTCGTCCAAGAATTATACTTATATTAAGCTTGTAATACTTAGTATTTTTCTTCTGTCAATGGGTTATTACCCTTTTATATTTACTAACAATTGAACTTTGTTCTTGAATGCCGAGTACACCTGTAATTAATGTCATACATGTATTGTAGTTGTGAATGTTTCTCATAAGTCATGTTATTGTATGTACATTGTTGGAGTACCTTAAATAAATAAATAAATAGTATGTTAACCAACCCGGATCCTAAGTGATGACTAAATACGGCACTAACGTTTGTACCAACTTTGGGCTGGAATACCTAATTCCGATAAGTAGTTCTAAGCTCCCCTAAACCAAACACTAAGAGGAAGGAGTTGAGTTAGCTCATATAAACCTTAGATAGCTTTTGACCTAACGATGATTTTACCTTTCATCCATCATCAGCCTGTGGACGTCCACTGCCGGACATAAGCCTCTCCTAGCTCACGCCTATTGTGGCGTTCATAGTACCCACAATAAAATTGATTAAACTTCAAATAGAGAACTCATTTACTATAATTTTTGCACACATAACAGCCACAATTTATCTTCAGAAACACAGCTCATCGACCTCTTAATAGAGAACCCACCTATTCATCATCGGGACTAGACTCGTCACGATTACTACAGTTATTACCACTTAATTAATAGACCGCCCCGTGAATACGAATGTGCTTAAGATCTTCAAATGCCTCCGTTCGGCGCGTAAGTGTAGGTCTATGTCGCGGGTCGCGGGTAATAATTTAAGTAAGAAAATTTACATCATACTGCTCGGTAACTAGGATTTACTAGTACGGTAAGAGGCTGTGTAAGTTGGCATATGCAACACAGTGCATTGTTTAGATAGAACGTTCCATTTTCAAATCACTTTACAAATCAATAGGGTGAATGCTTGAATTGTAAAGTACACTTTACCATTTAAGCATGTAAAACTCCTTGGTGAACCAATCTCTTTTCTTATAAAATGACGAAACTTTTTACTGAAAAAAAAAATCAATGAAAATGGTGGCATTTTATTTCAGTTCAAGCTATGCAAAACTCTTAGGTCATTTTTTTTTTATAAAATGATTAGAAAACTTTTTACTGTAACCAAACAATGAAAATGGCGGCAATTCATTTGAATTAAATGCTTGTTCACTTGCGACGACTGTATTTAAATTTAAAATAAGTATATAATTATAAGTTTTTGCTAGTTAAAAGTGTTAGTTCATCATGTCAAGTACTTCATCCGATGAAGAACTGGTCGGGACGCCTGATTTCTGTCATCTTGAAGCCGAAGATATCGTACAAATGTTTTATTTACCTCGCATGAATGATGTAAAGTAGAATGCTTACCTCGGTTGTAAGTAGCTATTACAACCTCAAACTATATTCGCCCAAGCTCGCTTCGCTCGCTCGGGCGTCTAAATATCTCGGGTGCACTCGATCATTTAGCGTCCTTTGCGAGCTGCGCTCGCACAGGCGCCAAATTGGATCTTGGTCTGTAATAGCTCCCTTACGTCCCTTGTGTAACAAACTACTATTAAATATCACGGTATATTGCCAATCGGCGCCGCCGCCGGCGCAAGGAAGCAAAAAGCGATATTACCTTATTCCTGTAGGTCAATTGGTAGGTTAGAAATGTTTATTTCGTTGCTATCTTTTTTCAGACTTAAGTACATGTTCCCATTGAAAATCTTCGTCCTTAATTTTTTAATGTCAATAGTGAAATTACAATGTCACGCGTTAGATTGTAGAAAATGAAGCAGATTGATAATATCGTGGTATTCTATAGTATTCTGTATAGTAATCTATTTTGACTATTTGAATTGTAATACCACGCTTTTACGATATACGTGCAATATAATCCCACAAAAAAAAATTAAAAAGAAATGTATTTATTTCAGTTCCTCAAACAACATATTCACAAAATGTTTGGAACAGTAATCACTAATCCGACTTCCTTATATTATAAATGCTATAGCATGTCACTTTGTTTGTTTGTTCCTCTGTCACACCTAAACTGTTGAACGGATTGAAATTATATTTCGCACAGAGATAGAAGATAGTCTGGATTACCCAACTTTTATACCAATATTCCCACGGGAAACGAACTATGCGGTTGAAACCGCGTGCGCCCGCTAGTATATTATATTCTTTGGTTTCGATGCGTATCCAATTACGCACACCACACTTTGCAGAACAAACCGTGAGACTATTTGCCTAATTTTCATGTGACTGTTGACAGATGTCTGTTGGCCGACGTAATTGGCAGCGTCCCCGTGCTAACGAGATTCTTCTCATTATACAGTTATGCTGGAATGAAGACGGCGTTAAATAAATGAGTAGTGCCTGATATTAAACGGGTCCGATGTAGGACTTTCCGTAAAAATCATTATATTTTTGTGTTCCATGTTCAACTATGTATTGAGAATTAAAAAGTGGTTGCCTTTTAATATAATACGCGATACGCGTAAGTTTAAAAGTTAATAAAATACTACATTTTAAAATTTCAAACATAATCATTATTTCCGTAGCTTAATGAAAAAATGTAAAGTTGCCAGAAGGCACGCTCTAACTAGCGTTGAAAATTACACTCTCAAACTAGATTTTTTTTTGTGTCACAGTTACGAAATCAACCAATAAGCATGCTTATTGCTATTTTATCGGGCATCTTCTCAACATAAAACCGCGGAAGTTTTCTACACTAAATTATTTCCGAGCGAGAATATTTTACAAATAGTTTAAAGCTAGTAAAACAAGTAATTTTAAAGTCTCATGCCGTGTGGTCCCCCTAGGGCGCCTACACACGAGGAACGCAAACAGTAGGCTTACTCCGTTTGCACAAGATAATTAATCAGAGCCTGAGCGCAGCGGCGGCCGGCGAAGCGACGACTATTTATATTAATTTCGAATTGACGACGCCGCGTCTTGTCTATAAAGACATTTCATCTCGATTGCTAAGGTCATGGAGAAGACGTTACAACAATACAGTAACACGCACTACCCTAGACAAATATAACGTGGATTATACAGTTTCCTTCTCTTTCTTAACGTATGAGGATTAGTCACCACGCATTATAGGCCACCTGTGGTGTTGAGTTTATCAAGCCACCATTATGGCCGATGACTTAGCCGCTTCCCGTCCCGTCTGAGAGATAAGTGACAAGGTTTTTTTTGTATATTTTCTCTTGTTCACATGAAAAACAGCATTGTAAAATGCAAGAATAAATAAGTAATTCTAGTTATCAAACTTTTTCGTACAATTAGGTAAAAACAACTACTCTTTAAAGAAGCACAAATTTTGTTATAAAATACATTCACATTAGTGATAACGACCACCGGTATCTGACTCAGAGGTCCCGGGGGGGACTTGTTGTAAGCCCGCCTGGCTAGCTACCACCATCTTATCTAAGCCATAATGACATAATATGATGACCATAACAACAATGTTTTCAGCATTGTTGTGTTCCGGCAGTTCGAGATAAGATAGCCAGTTCCTCAGTGGCTGAGGATTCCGGGAGAGGCTCGCTTCCATCTTCAGCCTTATCAATACTTAACATCAGGTATGATGAAGGCTAAAGTCTCCCCGTCATTCATAAAAAAAAACTTTCGTAGAGTCGTAATATTGTAAACTAACGAAGTGACGTCACGAGCGAAACAGCATGGCAGCTAGCGTTTTAAAATCGTAAATAAAAAGTGAGTTTCCAAAAAAGGCTCTAATAGCCTATTGAAATTTTATAATTATGTTGGATAAGTTCACTATTATTAACATCATATCTCGAGAATTTTGTTTATCTAGCTCGCTTGGCTCGTCTTGGCGGGGAAAGATAGGTATTGAAAGTTACAAGCAAAATTCGATAAACTCGCGTGGTGCTATCGAACTCTCGAGAACTGAAATGAGTCCGTATAGTATATAAGCATTAAATTTCTTACATATCGTCGTCGTCGTCGTCTCAGCAACATGACATCCAATGCTGGGTATAGGCCTCTCCCAAGGATCTCCACAACGATCGGTCCGGCGCCCGCATCCAGCGGCTTCCCGCGACCTTCACCAGATCGTCGGTCCATCTTGTCGGGGGCCTACCCACGGAGCGTCGTCCTGTGCGTGGTCGCCATTCCAGAAACTTTCCGCCACAACGGCCATCGGTTCTTCTCGTTATGTGTCCCACCCACTGCCACTTCAGCTGAGTAATGCTTCGAGCGATGTCAGTTACTTTAGTTCTCCTACGGGTCTCCTCATTTCTGATTCGGTCACGTAGGGAAACGCCGAGCAAAGCCCTCTCCATTGTACGCTGGGTGACCTTGAGCTTTCTTATCAGACCCATAGTTAGCTACCACGTTTCACTACCGTAAGTCATCACTAGCAACACACACTGGTCATAGACTTTCGTCTTGAGACACTGCGGTAGTTTGGACGCGAAGACTATACGGAGCTTCCCGAATGCTGCCCAACCGAGTTGGATTCGACGGGAGATCTCTTTCTCGCAGTTGGACTTACCTAAATAAATAAATAATTGCATACAACACACCAATTATCTAGCCCACGTTAAGTTTCGTGAAGAACTTGTGTTATGGATACTAGATAACGGATAAACATACTTATATACTTTATTGTCTGTCCAAGGTAAACGTAGTGGTCAACAGCTTCGAGTGTAGTATTCCCAACGTGAACTGGAGTGGGTACAACATGGGAATTTGACATGATTTTCGTCTTATCCATGTTCATCCTAAGACCCCCTCTCGGGAAGCACTACGGAGACCTTCGAGCATTGTGTTCAGGTCCTTTGAGGTCTCAGCCATACGGACTATATCATCGACAAAACGAAGGCTTGTACTTACATATAACTAGATATAATAGTAGTAGGATAATGAAAACGGGCCACGACCCACCACGGAAGCCAAGGAACTCGATATAAAAAAATCATTTTATAAAAAAAAAATCAAACCGACTTCGTCGTCTCAGCCACATGACACCCACTGCTGGGTATAGGCCTCCCCCAAGGATCTCCACAACGATCGGTCCTGCGCAGTCCGCATCCAGCGGCTTCCCGCGACGTTCACCAGATCGTCGGTCCACCTTGTCGGAGGCCTACCCACGGAGCGTCGTCCTGTGCGCGGTCGCCATTCCAGAACCTTTCCGCCCCAACGGCCATCGGTTCTTCTCGCTATGTGTCCCGCCCACTGCCACTTCAGCTGAGCAATCCTTCGAGCGATGTCAGTTACTTTAGTTCTTCTACGGATCTCCTCATTTCTGATTCGATCACGTAGGGAAACGCCGAGCATAGCCCTTTCCATTGCACGCTGGGTGACCTTGAGTTTTCTTATCAGACCCATAGTTAGCGACCACGTTTCACTACCGTAAGTCATCACGGGCAGCACACACTGGTCATAGACTTTCGTCTTGAGACACTGCGGTAAATTGGACGCGAAGATTTTACGGAGCTTCCCGAATGCTGCCGAATAACCGACTTCAAAAAGTAAAAAATAAAACTTTTAGAGTCGGTGCCAGCCAGGGCATTCTACATTGCTCTTCTATTAACTATATTTTTTTTTGGCCTTAGCTAGCTAGCACCGACTCCAAAAGTTTTATTTTTTTACTTTTTGAAGTCGGTTTGAATTTTTTTTTATAAAATGTTTTTATTTCAGATTTTTTAGTTACATCATGTGCCGTTACTTACACTAAAAGTCAGCCCATACACAACAATGTCATCTAGGTAAACGACTACTTGCCAAAAGGTGATTGATATTTTTCAAGATTATGAAAAAACTACTAGCCAGATCTTCGTAAAAATTATATGGGACCACACATAAACCATTTTCTTTCAGATAAAAAAAGAATTATAAAAATCTGTTAACAACTGGCGAAATTATGGTAGAACATACTAAAAAAAAATTTAAAAAAAATACAGTCGACTTGAGAACCTCCTCCTTTTTTGAAGTCGGTAAAAAAATAGGCATCCATACCGTTACCGACCATTGCGGAAGTTGCTTAACCGCCTCAGTCGGAGGCTTTTTTTATGAATAACGGGAAGACTCTTATTCTTCATCATACCTGATGTTAAAGGTTGAAGATGGAAGCGAGCCTCTCCTGGAATACTCAATCACTGAGGAACTGGCTAACTTATACAGTCGCAGGCTGAATGGTAACAACAACAATGACAAATTTGCGGATCCGTGCGGTTGGTATGGGCACGTACTACGTACGGCATACATTATCATTCCAATGCACTTTAAGTTAGAGATTCAGTTAAAGGTACATTAGTACACGGTGTTGCTCGTATATGTTCTGTCAGTATAACCTGTTGTGCTTTTCAAGTGTCCGATAAACAGTTTTTATCTGCTGTAAACCAAAAATAATTTTATGTGATAAATATTAAACAAGAAAATATACAAAAAAAAACAACTTGTCTCGTGTCGCCCTGACGGGAATAATTTTGTCTTCAAAAGTGTTTCCAATCTTACTGGTAATCCAACCCTAAAATTAGGTATTCAATTTTACTCATGGTAACAAACTTTTCAAGCTCTGAGATTTCCACCAGAATAGGGAGAGCTGCCACTGCTTTTGGAAAGTAAAATCATCGAGTTTGGAAGTCCCATGATTTAAAATTGAAGACCAAGCTCGGCGTATACTGTGCAGTTATCTTGCCTATACTTTTGTACGCCTCTGAAGCGTGGGTTGTCTACAAAACCGACATTAGACGTTTAGATGTTTTCCACATGAAGTGCTTGCGTTCAATTCTGCGTGTTAAGTGGCAGGATCGCATTTCGAACGCTGAAATATTGCGCAAAACAGGTATGAAGGGGATCGAGGCACTTCTCATGACAGGACAGCTTCGATGGTGTGGACACCTTGTGCGCATGGACGAGACTCGACTTCCAAAGTCTGCATTCTATGCTGAGTTGCAAATCGGCAAGCGAAATGTTGGTGGACAATATCTCCGTTACAAAGATGTTCTCAAAAGAAACTTGTCAGCTTGTAACATCTCGCCGAATGACTGGGAACATCTCGCTTTGAAACGGTTCGAGTGGCGTAGAAGCGTGAAAGAGGGTGTGAAAAACTTCGAGGAAATGCGTCTCAAAGATCTCGACGTAAAACGACAACTTAAAAAGTCCCGACCGAAGCAAACTTATATTTATACTTATGACGCCAATGGGCAACTATACTGCTCGAGCTGCGATCGTCGCTTCAAAACTAAGTTTGGCTTCGCAAGTCACATGCGGGCTCATGCTAGAAAATAAGAGAATAAGCCAGTGTGTCGCCGTCGACGGATACGTCGAGGAGGACATCATCATCATCAAATCACAAGAAAACAGCTAAACGGATTAGTATAAAATTTGGTATATAAATAGGCTGTTGAAAGCCTTGATTAAAACATAGCCTATTATATAAATATTCACGATAACCACGTGGGTAAAACAGCAAGCGAGCGACTAGTTTTTTTTTTTTACAAATTGTCATAAATGCTACGGCTACAATTCTTCTTTTTAAATAAATTGATTGACCATTCCAGGTATTTTAATATAAAGAATTACGAACTGGATTAACGAGCTGCTCCGCATTGACGACCTGAAATCCACTGAAATTATAAAGAGTCAGCTTGTATTAAACTTGGCTTCATTCAAGTTCCCGAAACTTACATCAACTTTATTGCATTGACATAAAGTCTAGAATTCAGTGCTTCTTATTTCAGTTTTAATCTGCAGTTGAGGTAACACTTATTTTGATACAGATAACGTTTAAATTGTATTGTTCAGTGATAATTATATTATCCCGGTCATTTGAAAATGATGCTTAATTTAAAAGTTATAAGCGTCAATTTGCTTTGTTGCCTTTGTAAAGCGTGTTATAATTTTAGCTTGCGGTCGGGAAAGCCTTTTGTTAAAGGCTTTAGGTCGAATTTCCCCTGTGTTGTGGTCATTGCAGCAGTATTTGTTGCATCTGCGTTCTGCACCGGGTGCAGGTGATAAATGAAATGCAGCGGAATGACCATCATAAGTTTTCATTTGACGATTTTGTGTAACGATCGCTGTAGATAATTTTACTGTGAATTTAAAATGTTCTTTATTGTGATGAATGGAAGTTTAAAATAGAGTTTCGAGTAGTATATACAAATAAAAGAAGTTAATGGATTTTATGATTTATAGAGGAAAGTTTTGACGGGAAACCTTATATAAAGATGAAACGATACAAAAAAATTGAAATTCAAGTAACTAAATGAACAGCAAGTGGCTTTATTATTAAAGCTGAAAAGTTTGTTACTATGAGTAAAATTGAATACCTAATTTTAGGGTTGGATTACCAGTAAGATTGGAAACACTTTTGAAGACAAAATTATTCCCGTCAGGGCGACACGAGACAAGTTGTTTTTTTTTGTATATTTTCTTGTTTAATATTTATCACATAAAATTATTTTTGGTTTACAGCAGATAAAAACTGTTTATCGGACACTTGAAAAGCACAACAGGTTATACTGACAGAACATATACGAGCAACACCGTGTACTAATGTACCTTTAACTGAATCTCTAACTTAAAGTGCATTGGAATGATAATGTATGCCGTACGTAGTACGTGCCCATACCAACCGCACGGATCCGCAAATTTGTCATTGTTGTTGTTACCATTCAGCCTGCGACTGTATAAGTTAGCCAGTTCCTCAGTGATTGAGTATTCCAGGAGAGGCTCGCTTCCATCTTCAACCTTTAACATCAGGTATGATGAAGAATAAGAGTCTTCCCGTTATTCATAAAAAAAGCCTCCGACTGAGGCGGTTAAGCAACTTCCGCAATGGTCGGTAACGGTATGGATGCCTATTTTTTTACCGACTTCAAAAAAGGAGGAGGTTCTCAAGTCGACTGTATTTTTTTTAAATTTTTTTTTTAGTATGTTCTACCATAATTTCGCCAGTTGTTAACAGATTTTTATAATTCTTTTTTTATCTGAAAGAAAATGGTTTATGTGTGGTCCCATATAATTTTTACGAAGATCTGGCTAGTAGTTTTTTCATAATCTTGAAAAATATCAATCACCTTTTGGCAAGTAGTCGTTTACCTAGATGACATTGTTGTGTATGGGCTGACTTTTAGTGTAAGTAACGGCACATGATGTAACTAAAAATCTGAAATAAAAACATTTTATAAAAAAAAATTCAAACCGACTTCAAAAAGTAAAAAATAAAACTTTTGGAGTCGGTGCCAGCCAGGGCATTCTACATTGCTCTTCTATTAACTATATTTTTTTTTGGCCTTAGCTAGCTAGCACCGACTCCAAAAGTTTTATTTTTTACTTTTTGAAGTCGGTTTGAATTTTTTTTTATAAAATGTTTTTATTTCAGATTTTTTAGTTACATCATGTGCCGTTACTTACACTAAAAGTCAGCCCATACACAACAATGTCATCTAGGTAAACGACTACTTGCCAAAAGGTGATTGATATTTTTCAAGATTATGAAAAAACTACTAGCCAGATCTTCGTAAAAATTATATGGGACCACACATAAACCATTTTCTTTCAGATAAAAAAAGAATTATAAAAATCTGTTAACAACTGGCGAAATTATGGTAGAACATACTAAAAAAAAAATTTAAAAAAAATACAGTCGACTTGAGAACCTCCTCCTTTTTTGAAGTCGGTAAAAAAATAGGCATCCATACCGTTACCGACCATTGCGGAAGTTGCTTAACCGCCTCAGTCGGAGGCTTTTTTTATGAATAACGGGAAGACTCTTATTCTTCATCATACCTGATGTTAAAGGTTGAAGATGGAAGCGAGCCTCTCCTGGAATACTCAATCACTGAGGAACTGGCTAACTTATACAGTCGCAGGCTGAATGGTAACAACAACAATGACAAATTTGCGGATCCGTGCGGTTGGTATGGGCACGTACTACGTACGGCATACATTATCATTCCAATGCACTTTAAGTTAGAGATTCAGTTAAAGGTACATTAGTACACGGTGTTGCTCGTATATGTTCTGTCAGTATAACCTGTTGTGCTTTTCAAGTGTCCGATAAACAGTTTTTATCTGCTGTAAACCAAAAATAATTTTATGTGATAAATATTAAACAAGAAAATATACAAAAAAAAACAACTTGTCTCGTGTCGCCCTGACGGGAATAATTTTGTCTTCAAAAGTGTTTCCAATCTTACTGGTAATCCAACCCTAAAATTAGGTATTCAATTTTACTCATAGTAACAAACTTTTCAGCTTTAATAATAAAGCCACTTGCTGTTCATTTAGTTACTTGAATTTCTATTCAAGTAACTAAATGAACAGTTCGTTTCATCTTTATATAAGGTTTCCCTTCAAAACTTTCATCTATAAACCATAAAATCAATTAACTTCTTTTATTTGTATATACTACTCGAAACTCTATTTTAAACTTCCATTCATCACAATAAAGAACATTTTAAATTCACAGTAAAATTATCTACAGCGATCGTTACACAAAATCGTCAAATGAAAACTTATGATGGTCATTCCGCTGCATTTCATTTATCACCTGCACCCGGTGCAGAAAGCAGATGCAACAAATACTGCTGCAATAACCACAACACAGGGGAAATTCGACCTTAAGCCTTTAACAAAAGGCTTTCCCGACCGCAAGCTAAAATTATAACACGCTTTACAAAGGCAACAAAGCAAATTGACGCTTATAACTTTTAAATTAAGCATCATTTTCAAATGACCGGGATAATATAATTATCACTGAACAATACAATTTAAACGTTATCTGTATCAAAATAAGGGTTACCTCAACTGCAGATTAAAACTGAAATAAGAAGCACTGAATTCTAGACTTTATGTTAATGCAATAAAGTTGATGTAAGTTTCGGGAACTTGAATGAAGCCAAGTTTAATACAAGCTGACTCTTTATAATTTCAGTGGATTTCAGGTCGTCAATGCGGAGCAGCTCGTTAATCCAGTTCGTAATTCTTTATATTAAAATACCTGGAATGGTTAATCAATTTATTTAAAAAGAAGAATTGTAGCCGTAGCATTTATGACAATTTGTAAAAAAAAACTGGTCGCTCACTTGCTGTTTTACCCACGTGGTTATCGTGAATATTTATATAATAGGCTATGTTTTAATCTAGGCTTTCAACAGCCTATCTATATACCAAATTTTATACTAATCTGTTTAGCTGTTTTCTTGTGATTTAACAAGCATAGAAACCTTTCTACACCGCAGTAACTTTTGGTTGCTTCACGTTTCCAAATATTACTGAGCAACGTCATCAGCCATTTTTAATGTCCCCACTCCTGGGGCACTGGCCTCCTTATGGATGGTTAAGGAGAACGGGCCATGAACCACCACACGGGCCCAATGCGGATTGGTGGGTTTTAACGATTGCAGCCGGGACCAAAGGCTTAACGTGCCTTCCAAAACACGGAGGAGCTCGAGATAGTAAATTTATGGCCACCCATCCTGTGACCGACCACTGCAAAAGTTGCTTAAACTCAACAATCGCAGTCCGACGCGCGGACCACTGCGCCGTGTTATTGCCGCTAATGTTGCTTCTAAAAAGGGACTGCAGTGTGGATGCACCATGATAGTGACAAAATTTTATAAGGCTGAATAGTTATAAAATAACCTCCTTCGTTTTTGAAGTCAGCTAAAAATAAATTGCTTTCCTAATATTCTTCATCTTCTGTACTGCAGCAGTATTAAAAATAAAGCATCAGGCAAAAAGAAGCAGGGACTTCGCAGTAAATTCCAACTCTACGGGTTTATCGTAGCTCGTAGCACTCAGTGGCTACGGCGCTAGGTCGTAGCCAGGACTCGAACAATTCCCGTTGTTGCAAACCCAGAATTGGTTTGGTATATTTATTTTGTGCAGTAAATGCAATTTCACTATGCTGCTAAGGAAAACTGTAAAAAAAAATGTACAGAGTAAACCATTTTAGGAAAAATCTAAATTAAACACTGTCTAAAACTATTTAACTATTTAGTCTAGTTATACATATTTTTCATTAATATTACCTTTTGCGCTTTTTTTGTTTTTTCTGTTGTTATGATTAGATTTTGTTTTTTGTTAGTTTTAATATTTTTTTCTGGTATTTGTTTAAATTAGCACACTGTTTTGATTTTCTAACATGCTGTGTACACAGTTACGCATTATGCTCTGGATTAAGCAAACAATCTTGTTTAACATGTATTGACCCTAATCTGTTTGTGTACCAACTACAAATAAATAAATTAAGTAGGAACATTATAATTTACAATTTTCCGGCTCTTTCCTACAAGGTAAGGCTTTATAAAACGACAGCATAGATTCTTTGTCGTTTACAAGTGCTTATAACAGCCTAGACTGAATGAATGGTTGTGAGTTTGAGCTAGAGTTTGGGTATCATTAGCCCGTTGGCGATTCGGCTGAAACAATAAAGGGCCGCGCCGACCGCGATACGCGTCCGCAGGGTTAATCTGTTTATAATGAACGAACTTTATTAACAAATCTTGCCCTTGCCTTTTATTAAACGTGGTCTGTTTGACAGTACGATGATATTTTTTTTTTACATTCAATAAGGTTACGAAAACAATTGTAAACAGATAACTGGAGTTTCACCCGAGTTCTTTTCGTAATAACACGTGTTGTGAGGCTCCATTTTTAACTCAATCTACCGCACAATTTCTATATATTACAAAATATTTTTACTTGACATTGGCAAAATTTGCGAAATTTATCGCGAGCACGCCATTAATTAAGACAGAAGAAGAAGAAGAGAAATATGGTTACTTTTGGCCTCATACTGAATCGTTAGAAGGCCTAACGTAAAGCGAGCTTGTCTAGAAAAAGCCTGTTCACTCGAGCTTTAAATATGCTATGTTTAGACTAGTTTTAAGTATTTATTGCGTTGTGATAGCACAATTGAACTGTGTTGTGACAAAGTACTTCAGTAATCATTAACTGCTGCAGACTAAATACATAAACTAAGTCAGTTGGTATACACAATGTAGTTGCAAGACAAACGGCAGCACCATCCGCCTGTCTGTCTGTCAGTACTAACTGTAAAGTAATGAACGCCAACTTGACTACTATTAAATACAATTAGTAGGTATTTAACAATCTTGTTTAAGGGATTCGGTATGAAGTTCAGTTTAAGGGTGCCTTTTACAAACTCTTACTAATCTAATTAAAATATCGTTCTGTAGCGGGTAGTGGTAATGAAAGATGGTATTTGCTATTATACACACTGTTTATGCCACACACGAAACAATAAGTACAGAAGGAGTAGACGAGAACAGTTACAAACACAGAGGAAGCTTAGACGTACTAGACAAACACTAAAACACTAAACAACAACTGATCTAACCACTATGAACATAAACAAAAGCGGAGCGCATACAACTTGCATTCGATATGGGCGAATGAATCGAACTGCCACTGCGCCTGCGCGGGCGCGTCGTCTCGCACCGAACCGGGTGACCTTGGGGGCCGGGGCCGGTCCTTGCGAGCGCGTGAATTAACTACTACAAACAGAATAAGTTGTCCGCGCGTATATCTATTTTTTATTGACAATAATTATTAGAATTTTACTTTCTTCACTTTTACTTTATAATTAATATTTTATTCCTAAATAAATTATAAATTTAGGTTAGTTATAATTATTACACTTTTGACACAAACAAATAAAAACAGTATTGACAAATAACATAAATAAGCTACATAAATAAGCTACGCTACAACACCCCCCTCCAGAGACCGTCCTACGGGCGATAATAATCTGGAAATTTTACCCTACGACCTGACTTAGTAACTCTGGCGGGAATATCTTTAGTGATGGGTATATCATCGCAAACCAGTGCAGGAGTGTATGGTTGGTGATGGGTGTGTGTGTGTGAGTGTGATGATTTGTTCGAAAGCTGATGTGGCTTATCTGGATCACGCAGTATGTAGGCAGGTTTTAACCTGTCAATTGACACCGTGACTGGTTTGCCATTAACAGCGAGTTGGAACACCTTGTCACCACGTTTAATAACTTCAAACGGTCCAGTATATGCTGGTTTGAAAGAGCCAGCTCCTGTGTCATCGCGAAGGAAAACATGAGAAGCTGTGGCCAGATCTTTGAAGACGAATGGTGACCGTCTAGAACCATGATGAGCAGCTGGAGACGGTTGCAAATTTTTAACAATACTGCGAAGTCGCGACGCATAATCTGTCACGTCAACAGTTTCTGCCTCATCTGGTTGGAAAAGCTCACCTGGGAGGCGAAGCGGTTCTCCATATACAAGTTCCGCGCATGATGCTTTAAGGTCTTCCTTATAAGTGCTGCGAATACCTAATAGAACCAATGGAAGTGTATCTACCCAACTACTATCTGCGTGGCAGGTTATGGCGGCTTTTAGTTGCCGATGAAACCTTTCCACCAACCCATTGCATGATGGATGATAGGCGGTGGTCCGTCTGTGCTGGAAACCGGCAATCTGTGACAAATGCCTGAAGAGTGCCGATTCAAATTGTCTTCCACGGTCCGTGACAATTTTAGTGGGACAGCCAAAGCGGGAGATCCAGCCGCTTAATAAAGCTTTAGCAACGGTCTCCGCTGTAATATCCTGTAATGGTATTGCCTCTGGCCACCGCGTAAAACGGTCTACGGCTGTGAGACAATACCTATAGCCTTGAGAAAGAGGAAGTGGCCCTATCAGGTCGATATGGAGTTCTCTGAACCTGGCGGATGGTGTGCCATACGTTCCAATGGGTGCCGAGACGTGTCGGGTTACCTTGGATCTCTGACAAGCTAGACAGGAACGAGCCCATTCTCTGCAGTCGCGACGAACTCCAGGCCATACGAAACGATCGGAGACCAGTTTGACAGAAGCACTGGCACCTGGGTGACTCAAGCAATGTAAGCTATCAAACACTTGGCGGCGCATTTCCTTTGTGACATACGGCCGTTTTGTAGTGCCTTTTACATCACAGATTAATACTATGTCGGTACCAGGCAGTTTTACTCTTTCCAGACACAGTGAGGAAAACCCACTTAAAAGATTCTTAAGCTCACTATCGGAATGTTGTAGAGTGGCTAGCAACTCTAAGTTGACGGGTTGAGCTATTTCGTCTACGCGCGAGAGTGTATCAGCTACAACATTGCTTTTTCCCGAAATGTGGCGTATGTCGGTGGAAAACTGTGAAATGTAGTCCAAGTGACGAAACTGCCTCGGAGAACAATTCTCTTTACGGGAATGAAACGCAAATGTAAGAGGCTTATGATCGGTGTATATCACAAAGTCGCGCGCCTCTGTCATGTGCCGAAAGTGTTTGATGGCCTCATAAATGGCCAGGAGCTCGCGATCGTACGGAGAATATTTGGTCTGCGACGGAGAGAGCTTGCGAGAAAAGAAACCAAGCGGTTGCCAAGCGTCCCCTTTAAGTTGCTGCAGGACTGCACCAATAGCAGTGTCTGACGCATCCGTGACTAATGCTAATTTCGCATTACAATCCGGATGCGCGAGCATTGCAGCACAGCAGAGATCCTCCTTGCACGCCTCGAATGCGCTCATTTCAGCATCTGCCAAGTGTATGGGATGTGAGCCTTTTACTGACCCGACCAGGAGAGCATTTAGCGGTGCTTGATGTTGAGCAGCCTGTGGGATAAACCTACGGTAAAAGTTTACCATCCCTAAAAATCTGCGTAGCTCGCGGACTGTCTTCGGGGTAGGAAACTCCCTAATCGCTGCTACTCTCTCTGGTGGTGGTTTGACGCCTTCAGCTGACACATCGTAGCCTAAAAAGGTGACTGATGACGACCCAAATACACACTTGGCAGTGTTAATCACCATGCCATACTCCTTCAACCTGTCAAATACCTGGCGTAGATGGTTCTCATGCGTCTCTTGGTCTTTTGAAAAAACCAGAATATCGTCGATATAAGCGTAGGTAAAATCCAGGCCGCGCAGCACTTCATCGACAAACCGCTGGAAGGTCTGTCCGGCATTACGAAGTCCAAACGTCATGAATGGAAATTCGTAAAGGCCGAACGGTGTGGTGATGGCGGTCTTGGGGATATCGCTGGAATTTATAGGTACCTGGTTATAAGCTTTAACAAGGTCGATGGTCGAAAAGACTGCACAACCAGAAAGGTTGTAGTCAAAGTCCTGGATGTGCCTGATGGAGTACCTGTCCGGGATGGTTCTGGAGTTCAGCATGCGATAGTCGCCGCAAGGACGCCAACCGTTATCCTTTTTCGGCGCTAGATGAAGGGGCGATGACCATGCTGACTCTGATGGACGACAGGTTCCGATCTGTAACATGGCCTCAAACTCGGCCTTAGCAATTTTAAGCCTATCCGGCGCCAATCTACGGGGTGAACTAGATACAGGTGGTCCAGGTGTGGTGCGTATATGATGTACTGTATTGTGTTTAACTGTGCAATGTAAGCCAGATGGGCGAGTAATGTCTGGATATTCAGCTAGTATGCGATGATACACCGTATCACCAGAGATTACCTTCACCGAAAAGACATCAGAATTTTTTGCAAGCAAAGCCGGGGTACTAAGCGTAGTGCTAGCATCTATTAAGCGTTTATTGCGCACATCTACAACTAAATTATAGTAAGATAAAAAATCCACAACTATTATCGCTCGTGTAACATCAGCCACAATAAATCGCCAAGCATAGTCACGGCGCAAGCCTATATTCAAAATAAAATGAGCATAGCCGTACGTGCTTATAACAGAGCCATTAGCGGCACACAACTCATAATTTGTCCTTTGACGGTGCTCACTGATTAAATGCTTAGGAAAAACACAGATATCACTACCAGTATCAACTAAGAATTGAGTTTTAGTTCGACTGTCTGTTACAAATAAGCGACCGGAATTAGGACAGGCGTCGGTCGCCATTACGGACTGTCCTAACAATTTCCCGAGTAATCACACGGTTTCACACACGAACGCGCCTTACTGCCGAATTTTGCGTGGTACCAGCATAAGGGAAACTTCCTGTAGTTGGACTGCGATCGGGAACGGGAACGTGAGGAATTTCCACGGGAATTGGAGCCGGACCTTTTCTGCGGTCGGGACATTCGTTCTACCCTCGTCTGTAACGATTGGATCTGCCGTGTGAGCTCGGCGATCTGGCCAGATAAATCGGAAGAACTCCCAGGTATCGCTGCTGCTGCTGCTGTTGCTGCTACTTGCGGTGTTGGTGGGACGACATCGTGTATCCTGTCGGCCAGCTCTGCGATCTCCTCCAGAGATGCCTTCGACTGTGATGCGACAATGGACTGCGTACTGCTGGGTAGACGGCTGGTCCATATCGTCTTCAGGAACTCCTCGGGAACATCAGGACCAGCGAGATGCTGGAGGTGTCGCAGGAATTGGGAAGGTTTCCTATCCCCTAGTTCCTCATGAACCAACAGCTGCTTCACCTTCTTCTCGCGGGACGCTGACAGTCTTTTGACTAGCTCCGTTTTCAGCCGCTCATACTTGTTCGGACCTGGTGGAGCCGATATGATGTCCTCTACTTCCGACGCATATGCAGGATCCAGCTGGCTGATTGCGTAGTGGTACTTGGTAGCATCTGTCGTTATATTCGCCAGGAAAAATTGGCTCTCCAGCTGCGCAAACCATAACGCCGGTTTTTCCGGATAAAATGGGGGTACCCGTATACCGACGCGATGTACGTCGCTCGGTGGGTTGGAACTTTCCCCAACGGCTGCTGCTCCTCCACTGGCGGTTGCTGCTTTTTCAGGCTGACTCATTGTGCGTTCGTTTTTGGGGTCACCAATGTAGCGGGTAGTGGTAATGAAAGATGGTATTTGCTATTATACACACTGTTTATGCCACACACGAAACAATAAGTACAGAAGGAGTAGACGAGAACAGTTACAAACACAGAGGAAGCTTAGACGTACTAGACAAACACTAAAACACTAAACAACAACTGATCTAACCACTATGAACATAAACAAAAGCGGAGCGCATACAACTTGCATTCGATATGGGCGAATGAATCGAACTGCCACTGCGCCTGCGCGGGCGCGTCGTCTCGCACCGAACCGGGTGACCTTGGGGGCCGGGGCCGGTCCTTGCGAGCGCGTGAATTAACTACTACAAACAGAATAAGTTGTCCGCGCGTATATCTATTTTTTATTGACAATAATTATTAGAATTTTACTTTCTTCACTTTTACTTTATAATTAATATTTTATTCCTAAATAAATTATAAATTTAGGTTAGTTATAATTATTACACTTTTGACACAAACAAATAAAAACAGTATTGACAAATAACATAAATAAGCTACATAAATAAGCTATGCTACAGTTCTGTGCCTTTTAAATTTTAAACAAACGACTGATATCTCGACATTTCAATAATGCTATGCTTTTGTTAGATTTATGATGGAAATGTGGCAAGTATGAAGACAAGTTTTAGAAATAAGAATGAAACCTACCTAACCAGATATAAATGAAAGACAAGACGACCTCCGTGGTCGAGTGGTACGTACACCGGTTTCAAGGTGTCGCCAACTCTGAGGTCCTGGGTTCGAATCCCGGTAGGGGCAAATGTTTTTATGCTAAATACGTTTATATCTATTTCTACACATAAAAAAATATATATGTATTTATATCAGTTACCCTAGTATCCCATAACTCAAGCTTTACAGTGCTTACTTTGGGGCTAGGTTAATTGGTGTAAAAAAACTGAAATACATTTACTGCATGCTTTTGCAATAATCATTTTATAAAATAAAAGTATAAAGGAACATTTACAAATAACACAACATTGTTGTCTACAAATTAAATACTATATATTGTTTCAAGGCTTTACATTTAATTAAATTTATCTGATATTCAACACAAAAATAATAAACTAAAGACTAAAATAATATTATAAACATTATTATAATATTACTTTCAATTAAAAATCAGTTAGAATTTAACAAATTAACATACCTAGGTGATGTCTCCTAGCAATAACACATAATCAGTAATTACAATACATTTAGAACAGCAAGAAAACAATATAATAATAAAAATAATAAAATATTTGTTTATCTTCCCATCACAAGTAATAGAACTTAAGACTAGTTGATATTATAGGTACACTGTACGTGTTTCTACCATTTGTGAGGGGCTGGTGCCTGAAATAGGTTTCAGAAAACGAAACCTGTGCTACAGGTCGCCAGGCCCACCCACAGACAATAGAATGATTCCAGGAGATGCGCGCTTCCATCTTCAGCCTTATCAAAACTTAACATCAATATGATGAAGGCCTCCCTGTTATTCATAAAAAATACCGAAATCAAAGCAAAAGTTAGAAGTAGACAAACACTTTAAATATTATTAGTACGGCTAAAATAATCTTCTGGATGAGCCGTTACCCTTCTCCGAAGTTCAGAGGCCTAGGATTAAAGTTGCGGCAGGTACAAGCACACGTATAATTACTAAGTTATGAATAGCTAGTAATCCCCCTGTTACCCGCGGGGGGGGGGGGGGGGGGTGTAGTATTAATTAAAGTATTAACACCGACCGGATAATCCGCGCACAATGCCGATCTTGGTGACGTATGAGGGCTGGAGTGAGACATATCGCTGAATAATCATAAAGACACTAGAAATATTTATCTAAGTAGACTTACAAAGCTTAGTTTACCAGCTGACGATTAAATAATTGTTGATTAAAACATAATTTTGACTTGTTAATTCATCATTTGTTAACAGGACTCCGGTGTCCAGAGAACAATGGAATATTTATTGTGTCTCATGATAATCTGGAGCCTGAGAGGTTAAATTGTATTAATGAAAAAATAAATATTTATCAACATTTTTTAGACCAATGCTTTGCTTTTAAAGTCACTTACTCGTATATAGGAAATATGTGTAAGCAAATATATTTTATTAAGCAATAAAGTGAGACTGCACAATATGAACTGTAAATTCGCAATTTCCTGGAATATTTACCATGAATAAAGTTATAATTTAAGGCTTCGGATGCGTATCTTGGTGTAGCGAAATATTGGCCAGTAAATATCGACTGGTTCAAAAGCGTTTGTCCTTTATGAGGTCCGATATTCGATGCAGTAAATTCGGCCGGCGAGCCGCCGCCGCTAGGATTCTGTTCAATTGTTTAAATTCAATTAAAAGTGCTTGATCGTGAGATTCGTGAGAAGCCCCAGTTTAAGCGGCTTTGTGGAAATCTGGGTTTTCGCCTTGCCAGAAAGTGTTTTATGAGGTTTCGGTCATAAGATTTAGGGAAAATCATTCAGTCTCCTTGTTTATGCAACAATCTTTTCGTTTCCCTCGTCAATGAGTAAAAGAAGGTATTTCACTCTTTCTTGATAAGTCTATCGACATTTAATCAGTTGGTCATTCTTGTTCGGGTCTATCTTTCGTCTAACGTCTAGCGACAAAAAAAAGTTTAGAACATTTGTTTTAATCGCTAGATGCTTTGCCATTCGCACCGCGTGGCCAGGCGGTTAACATGTCATTCGCATCAGGTTTTTTATTTAATTTCTGATGTTCCGTCACCATTGCCATATAAATTTCATTTCGGTCTATATTTTTTTTTAATTAGTCTCCAAGTTACTACTACTAATATCAATGCAAATACTGTAGAACCAGAGCTAATTATTTTTATCTTCAGTTAGTAACAAAAACGGAAGTCTGTATTCCCTCATCGATTCTTATAATAATTCTTCCCATACTAACGTTATACCAAAATGATTTGAAATTGGAGCATTCTTTCTGTACTTGTGATGTTTGTTATTCTGATTAAGACAATATTTATCTAGGTTCTAGTAAAAAAAAAAATCCTAAATATTTTATGATTTTTGAATTTTTGCATTTTTCAATGCTATTTTTATACTTATGGTAAATTTTAAATAGAAAAATATTGGAAAAAATTAACTCGGCCACAAGTGAATTCTCAGACGGGAATCGAGTTGAGACGGGAATTTCCAAAGGTCGCGGGTTCATAATTACGTGTGGTGACGGCCTAAGAATACAAGTGTCACCACTCCCTTACATGCCTGGGATGTCGTACGAGTCGACTAAGAGGCTCGACGCATTGAACACCAGTGCGAGAGAAGGAAAACTTGAAACAAACCCTCTACCAACCCGTCTGGCCAGCGTGGTAGCAGTAGGCTAATATCCTCCTATGAACGCTACAATAGGCTTGAGCTAGGGGAGGCCTATGTCCAGCAGTGGCTGATGATGATGATGAAGCCGGACCAAGAGTTTCTCCGAAATTACTCTTAACTGTATGGTGGATCTGTGGGGTGGGATTTCCAAAACAGAAGCCGCTGGGTATCGACATGTAGGTATGGACATTATCGCCACTGATGTAGTAAACTCTTCGGTAATTTTAAAGCTCATTTTAAGTTTCACATTGCAAGCTCAATATCCAAATTTTACAATGTTTAATTTAGGTAGCACATTTTGGCATTTCTTCTTTTTAATCGGTCCCTCATAACTGAGGATCGAGATCACTGGCCACTTTTACAATTTGTCTCCATTGTTCTCGGTCTATGGTAGCTCTCACCGATTTTCTAAAAAACACTAAATATAACATGTTAAGAATGTTACTTAAATGTCTGCATTTTTTACTTTCTGGTGTTAAAGTATAACTACTTATATAAAATATTAATTGCTAATAGATTTATGCATTTTTCTAGTTAAGTAGTTATTTATACCGGCGCATAGTTCATATTATTATATACTTAATATAGTTCATATTAAACAGGCCTTTGATACAGGCAATTATTCGGGCGGCGCGCGGCGGGTGCTACAATTTGTAACAATTAAAATGGCCATAAATAAATTAATTGCGCGATAAATAAGGCTGATAATTCTTTCGGGTCACGCGGTGATACCGTTTATTTGTTTAATCTAAATGCTAATTGCCGGGCGGGGGAGGGGTTGCGCGGGGGGCGCTTACTTTAATGTATCCACATCAATTATTTGCTTGTCATAATGAAGTTGTTCGTATACCATCATCTATAAGTAGACTATCACCCAGATTTTACTATTAAACCAATACCATTCAATAGTCTATCGCTGACAACCATGGTTTAGTTAAAGTAATTCTACTCTGTTTCCTATACATGAGAAAAGGCAGCGACAGGTTTTCGTGTGTTATTAAATCTGTATACTTAGATGTTATTAAGGTCTAATTTATGACGAATTGACTTTATGCCCATAAAACGATCGCCCTTAACTCGGCTGACTGACACTTATAACAATAACTTTAACGATGTTGATATACTTATACCTAAAATTGGCTTGTTTAAAAAATCAATTATTTTAAAACTTCCTAAAATTGCTAGTTCAAACGAAACATAGTTTACATACCTACTTTTCTTTGTTAAAAATTACATATAAAACAACGTATCTCAAAAAAAATCACTTATTAAGTCATAGTTTTTAAATTATTTAAGAAGTCATACTCTCAACTTGTTTAAATGTAATTTGTGGTTAACGGTGCTGGTTTCATAATCATTAAGTCTTTGAAAGTATTTAGACACTTTAAGTTATATACATTGTGAAACTGTTTGTTGACCCCAATAAATGAAAAAAAAAAAAAAAAAAAAAAAAACTAAAATTGTCAACTGTTACTAATTACAGTCTCCCTGCGTCTCTATTCTGGAAAAGACCTACTTTTCATGCTGATTCTGCCAATCAAATTTCGTTCTATTGTATTAGGATTAAACTCACAAGAGTTGCCTGTTACTGTGTGAATTACAATAGTTTTCTTTACAATTACTTATTTAGACTAGACAAATTGAAGGTTTTGAATATATATTTGTCTATCTGTCTGCCTAAAACATAGATATTGTAAGGGTATGTTTGCACAAGGTCGGCGCGTCGTCGTCGGGCCGCGAGGCTCGCACACACCGGGCATGACAACAGACGGGGCACGCTCTCACACAGTCGCGTAAAAGCACTATAGGAACGATTATTCTATTGTTCTCAAACATGTAAATAACTTTGATAATAATTAATAATGATTTCTTGTATTTGTTCACGCAGACTAGAGTCATTGAACCGCTGCCTGGTAAATAAGATTACCCATTACCGGGGTAATGGGTCATATCAACGGGACTACGGGTAAAGACAGAATTTATCAACTCATATTATCGTAATATGCTGCATTCATAAATATTGCGATATCCTGTGTGACCAAACGACGATCGACGCTTACAACTCATACATAAAGCTCACGCCAGTCCCACCGAAGGGGTAGGTTTGCATCGCTTACTGTCGGAAATGAAATTCTCGAAAAGCTGGTCGCGTTTGTCTGATCAAGCAAGAGTTGAAACCTCCGCATCAAGTGGTGAGTTAGGGGGCAATATAGCCTGTCCGTTAATAGGCTTTTACTATCTGCAATAAAGAACTAGCATCTTGCAATTATCTGTCTTTTTCGCTTCCAATCCAGCACAGAATCATAAAAATTGTTTTAAGATAGCCTGACCGGCTCGGCGCGGTGTGAGCACGGGCGCGCCGGCGGCTCAGCTCACGATCCGTCCCTTTATTCAATTCGCCGTTTTGCATAAACTGTTTACACGCCGCGCGCGGGCGATAGTGCGCCTTTTGACGAGCTCTTTCTCCCCTCTCCCCACCGTCTCGGAGTCTGGAAGAAGCAGGAATTAAGTTTGTTCGCTCACTTGTTGACTCCCTGTGAAAATAAAAGGATAAGGGTCATTGCGACGCCACTATAGACCCTTCTTTTCATGGCTGACTATGGCACATTCGGTTTTATTCAGTGGCGAATTTGAATTGAATTGATCTCCTGAGTATTGCTCCAGGAGGAGCCACGGGTTCGTTCGTACCTACCCCCTTCAAAAAATATTCAGTATTTTTTTTATTGATTCTGATATCCTAACATAAGTGTTCGTAATTTTTCTAATGTTTCGTACTACCAATTATGAGACGAAGTCTGATACTTATTACCTACTTATCCAAACTATTTAAACTACCTTAAGGCTAAACTCGCACACTTTTTATCATTGGTCTCCGCGTTGCTCGGAGACTTGAATTATAGACAGCAGGATGACGTGAGCTCGGTGACGTTGCCTTTTTCATGCAATTTTACAGCACATTCAAGGCGCAACGTTAAAATGGAAGCCTGAATTATCAATATAAAATAAACAAATTATTAATTACCTTGCTCTGTTGTGGATTTTGCATTTAAGTATTTTAAAACCTTTCTACCTGTTAAATTCCGAAAGTCAACCAGAGCACTAGAATTCGTGGAAAAAGGTCCAAACGTTAGTTAATTCGGGCGAACAAACAAGTAAAGAGGTAAACATCGTCACTTCCCGACGATATAAAGTTAAGCAATGAGCGCCAGAAACCGACCGGCAAACAAATTAGCCTCCCCGCCGGCACCGACCGCGCAGGGCTGCGCCCCGGAGCGCCATGTCTACATAGACTTAGTGACAACCCTGTTTGACTGGACAGTACGACATACAATTTTATAATTTTTGCATGTCACATGGAAATCTTTCTTCAACCTTTTGCAAGCCTTCGTGATTGCTATGTATTTTTAACCGACTTCCAAAAAGGAGGGGCACGGCAAGAAAAATAAAAGAATATGAGTTCAAAGTAGAATGACTTAGCTGGCACCGACTTCAAAAAGAAGAGCGGAAAATTTAAAAACTATAGAATCAAACTTAAACAATATAAAACTTAATTATGTTCATTCAATACTGTCCGTAAAAGTTGTTATGAACAGCACCTAAGCGAAAACTTTTTATATTCTGATATTTCATGTTCAATAAAATATGTAGTAGGTACGTAATATGACAGGGCGTTCCTTCAGCTTACCAGGAGCTGTTGTTACGGTATATATAATTAGGTACGACTATTCATGCATATAATTTTGTTTGATGAAATGATTGATTATGATTTTATTATTCCAATTATTTTAACAAAAAAAGCTAGCAGCTACATTTTTCTTTCACTTCCAGTCCAGCATGGGAGGCAGAAGAACAGTTCTTACCCACCAGTCAATGACGAAATTTAAAATAAGGTACACCGACCGGTTTAATTATAAAGCTAACAGTCACTGTTGCGTTGTTGTAACGAGTTGCAAAGTGACCCGGGTGGAACCGGCCCGCACGGCAACATTGCCTAACATTGCTCAATCCCGGCAAGAGGGTTAAAATTATACGAAGGGGTTACGCCTCGGGCACACAACTTTTTGGAATATCTCTAGCTGCGCCTTTTTGAAGGCTTGACATGTCGGCAATTACGTAATTAACCGAATTCCGAGGACAATAAACAATATTGCGGGCCAGAGACGCTGCGCTAATTTACTATGTGTGTAAACTGAGGTTCTAATAAGTCCATTAAGCAATATTTTGAAGTCGTAATGTCATTTTCATAGAACAGTGTCCGTGCAGCAGAATTATAAATTGAAGCCATGAAAACGTATCAAAAGCAAATTTTATAAATAAAAGAAATAAATTAGTTGTCAGGGAATTTACAGAGCCTGATTAGACTCTCTGAAATCGTGGATTGCTAGACATACATGCAAGCGAGGCAAAACTGAAATTGATGTTTATGCTCTTAATGAATAGGCAATCGGCACTGAATGATTGACGACCTAAAGTGTTTCACTAATGAATGATTGCGAAACGACTACTATCTAGATTTAGTGAGTACCTAATTATTACCGTTGTTGTCGCCAGAGCAGCAACGTGGCGCCAATCTACAATACTATGCCATCCTGTCGGGTTTTTCTAAGCATAAGTTGAAGTCGGTACAATAATATGTCTGATCTGTGTAAGTTGTCTAATCTATGTAGGATGTCTAATCTGTGTAAGTGTCATCTATGTTATATGTCAAACAAACCTGTGCAGGATTGTCCTAACTGTGTAGAATCTTATCTGTGTAAAAGTGGCTAATCTGTGTAAGGGTAGCATAAAAGGTCTTGATGTATTTCTTTAAATAAAAGTACGTGTGAATAATAATTTCTATGAAGTTAGAATTAAATTCTTATGAAGTTTGCTTGCAAACCGAAATTGTTGAGCCACTTGCCACTGTTCGTATTTTTACCGTGTAATGCAAATCGTTTTACTATGGTCAATATTTATTAATTATATTATTTGCTATGGTAACATTTCAATATCGAAAAATGGCGGCATTCTTGTAACACAACCAAATTAAAATAGCTAGTGGCTTTTAGTTAACCCCGGTTCATTATTTGTTGAAAATCTCTGGCCACCTAACCATTTCTTCAGATTTGGGAATAAGTGGAAGTCGCACGGGGACAGTTTAGGGAATAGGGTGGATGCGGTAGCAATTCATGGAGTTTGGCGATTTCGATGAATCGTCCACTTGACGTTGCTTTTGGTCAAAAGTGAGCAAACGCGGCACCCATCGCGCGCCCGTTTTCATTCTCAAATGTTGGTGTAAAATATAAAAAATGCGTTCAGATTAATTGCTCACCATCTCCGCTATCTCTAGCAATTTTAAGCGCCGATCGTTGAGTACAATTTTGTAACTTTTTTTATCATATCCGGATTCGTGTCTCTCTATGAACGGCCAGACCTGTGGGCGTATTCGCAGCACTATCTTCCACGTTTAAAATCAGTTACCCAAACGTGAGTTGTACTCAATGTAGGAGCAGAATTGCTTTATTTTATTCTGGGTTGCTGTTTTCCCTTTTAAAACGTAAAACTTTATCACTGCACAATTTTTGTTTTATTTCTATTGTCATGAAAATTCACGACAAAGAAAGTTCCAGGTCCTGTCATACAAATTCCAGCATTTCGATTAAATTGAAATTTGGCGTTCTATTTTGGAAAAGATGCCAGAATATAATTACAAAATTTTTTTCGCGTATCTATTTTTTAAGGTCGTCGTTTCGGATACTTATCAATCAGCCCTCGTAGTTTAGGTTCCATTTAGGTTCCAACTTTCATCTCAGATAAAACTTTACCTGTACTCCAGCCATTTTAGGAAAAAAATGTTTGTAAGCAAACCATCCATACTTAACCTGCAAAGTTCTTTTTTATGAAATAAATAAATATGTGTACTTCATTAAGTTCTTACTTAGGTATATTTTCCAAGTTTGATATATGGCATTAGTTAACTGAAATATTACGTGTTTGTGGAATAATTACAAAAAGTGTTCAAACGTTTGTTTACTTACAGACATTCTTCCATAAGGCTGGAGTATATGTAGTGTCTCACCTATCTTAGGTAGATACCCACAATGTATTAAAAGTGAAGCAAACGGCGACAGGGCACAGCGCAGGCAATATTGTTTACAAGGTGAAAAGAGCGCCATTTGTCACCGCCTCGAGCTCGAGGCCCCTAGTAATAGAAAAACTTGGGGTTGAATTTTGGGGTTCCGTACGAGTATTTTCAATCTTCAAAATAACAAAAAAGTAATTTAATGTACCATTATTATCTGTTATTCACAAGACCGAACTTTTCAAAACTTTAGAGGCGTATAGTTAAACTAATAGCGAAGTTAAGCCGGATCAAGAAAAATCCACAAATCAGACAATAATAAACATGGTAAATAGAATATTTCGTTCACTTTAGAACTGCCTCGCATCTTTTTTATTTTTTTTATTCAAGACGAGGAGACTCTTAGCCTTCATCATACCTGATGTTAAGTATTGATAAGGCTGAAGATGGAAGCGAGCCTCTTCCGGAATCTTCAACCACTAAGGAACTGGCTATCTTATCTCTAACTGCCGGAACACTACAATGCTGAAAACATTGTTGTTATGGCGTCACATTTAGACAAGATGGTGGTAGCTAGCCAGGCAGACTCACAACAAGTCCTACCACCAACCAAAATCTACGTATCTACGTTTAATTTATCTATCTATATTTATCTAATTGGTGACAGTAATACTGAAATGACATAAATAATTATTTTATTTTATTTTGGTAGATAATATAACAAAATAGGTACTTAAGTAGGTATAACTATCATAAGTATCTTTTACATAGCTACATACAAACATACATGGGCTCACGCTACGCCTAAGCACAGAATACATAATAGTATGGCCTAAGTCCCAGGGTTTGGTTGGCAGAGTATCAAAGGTGTTACTTGAGAGTGAAATATCTACAAACTTCTCATTCTTATCAGATTTTATTTCAATTTATTTTGTTATTACGAGAACGCAACATCAGCAAATAAATAATAATAATAATAAATAAATAATTGCATACAATCACACCAATTATCTAGCCGACGTTAAGTTTCATGAAGAACTTGTGTTAAGGATTCTAGATAACGGATAAACATACGTAATAGAGAGACCAAGCCAAATAGACATGTTCACGCACACAAATATTTGTCTTGTCCGGGGATCGAACCCGAGACTTCTCAGAGGTCCCTCCAAATGAACCGGCTCACGCTTTACCTTTCCTGTTTGTTTACCACCACTTCTGCAGATCAAGTTCCGTTTTAAATTATACGAGATGCGGGCAGCAAAACATCAACGTTCACTGCACCTTGTTATTTTCGCCAAGAAATTATAAAAATGCCTCGTAAGTACTAACTCTGAACTAAAACATGGAGGCCTACTGTCATTTCTCAGCACAGCATTGTTTCATTCTTACGTACCATGCTGTTTCGTAGGTACTAGGTACTTACGACCCTCTTCCAAAACCAAGAGCCAAGATAATAGAACTACAAAATTATGAAACTGTTACTTGCGCAATTACTTACTTGGTAAATAAGTTTTTTCTAGCAAAAGTACTCAAACTAGATATTTTTGTTTTTCATTAGTAATTATTATGGAATTTGCACCAGGTAACGCTTGGTTTTTATTATAAAAAAGAATTTCAAAATATCATACTACCTACTGTTTGTTTTTAAACTTTGCATTAACAAGCTATTTTATACTTATGGCCGTTTGGGCCATTCCCTTGAGGGTTCAGTAAATAAAAATCGGGCGTGTTCCTTTCTTCGTGTATTTCGATCAAAGAAGACAATACAGGATGTGAAGTGGATTGTACAGCGAGCTCTAAGTAAAGTAATCCCTGATTCTAAACACCAAATATGACGATTATAAGAATCTCTTTTTGTAGAGCGCAAGAGTTGCGTGAATGAATATCGATCGATCGAACCGAGCAGAGAAAATCTAGACAGTTTGTCAAACAATATTCTCTTGTTAGCCTGTGGTAGGCAAAGGCGAGTGCTTATGCCGCCACATACTTATATTAAGTCTGTCAGTTATTCAACTTAGTCGCACAAGTTGCCCAAACACGAGTATTTTTTTTGTATTTATTTGTAAAATAACTATCTAGGTAAGTATTTTATTTTACTACATTTAATACCGATCCGTGAAATAGGACAAACAATGCGAATTACAATTATCAAGATCCGTACAAGATTCCAAGTAGGTAGGCCTCAATCCTGACAAGTGTAGGCGATCAGTAACAAGCGGCGGACAATCGGGGCCGGATGCCCCTCGACCGGCGGCTAATTCCGTGTCCGGTCCGGAAAACGGCCGCCTCATTTGAATACGTCCGTTGTTTGATGCTAATTCCGGTATCGAAGCGTGTTCAGCCCCGCAAAGCCTACACTATGCGTGGTCAAGAATACAGTAGGTTCGTCGCGTTTCTGTAATTTTAGATGGTACTACGTATAATCGGGCCTCTCTCCCGTTACGCCTGGCCACAGACCTACCGATTTTGTACTGTTCTACCTAGAACAAAAGATGTTAGAATGCAATAAAAATATTACGTAAATACGCACAGCTCTTGACGATTCTCATATATTGAATTGGTGTCAGCAGAAGTAGCGACATATAGTGAATGGAAATAATCCTTAAATGGATTGTCCCGTATGGTAAAACCACGTTGTATAAGCCACCTCCTAATATCGTACCTCTGTCTGAACAGATTTCTATAGGTAGTTAAGATATCGGTAGATTCGTCTTAACAGCCCAAGTGTTCTTAGGGCGTCGTCGTCGTCACAGCCATATAACACCCACTGCTGGGTATAGGCCTCCCCCAAAGTGGGGGGGGGGGGTTGCCATAGTCGCCACGCTTGGCAGGCGGGTTGGCGATCGCAGTATGGCCAAGATGTAGCAGACGCTGCTGCCCATCTCCTGAAGGCTGAGTCCCTTAGTCGCCTTTTACGACACCCACGGGATGAGACGGTAGTGCTATTCTAAGCCGACACTGCACAGCTAGGTAAGTGATGTCAAAATATGCAGTCGGAGGCATAGAATTTTATTATAAATCGTTCATGTCATGTCCGACTGCATATTTTCCATCTTTTCAGTTGTCTTGTCTTTTAAAGCAGTAGGGTTTATAGTTTTTAAAATTTTATTTCTTCATAAATCTTATTGTATATCTTCCATCGTTATCTGACAACGTCATGACTGTCTAATCTTTAATTCCAGAATTTAAAACTCCCTTCGTCGTTTTTTCTCACTTCTTATCTATACTAGGAAAAGATATCGCTCATTCATCACATAGCAACATCTGCAATACCGGCAGTTTAGATTATGCTTTCAGCAATGCAATTTTTACAAACGCCGCGTTTTATTTGATGCCCAGTCACACTTAACCTACCGACCTGAAATCATCAAGCATGCCTACTTACGGGTGGAGTAGGACACGAGTCCACGTCGCGCTAGCTCACATTAATTACTGGACTAATATTTTTTTTGTTTCGGAAAACTGCACCAGCAACTGTGGCTTTACTACCATGCAATCAGACTTGACGTTCGTCATAAAAAATTTAAGCATTTTTGTGACCCAAAACTATTTCGGAGTGCACTACAGAGAGACAATTTACAACTAAAGGATCATTGAGCTATTAAGGACTATGATTTTTTCCCCGCTAGTGTGTGCAGAGTGCGCCCTTTTACCATTATTTGTATCTGAATCACATCGGCAATGCAATCAAACCTTGGACGAATTAACCACTGGACACGAAACCCGAGAAGAATGTATGAAAACACGATCAACCAATTCTTGCGGGGGTGAGGGGCGATTACTAATGTCAAATAATGACAGTAGTGCTTGAAGTAATCGATAATTTTTTTATCGATAAGTAAGGAGTGAATGAATGAACCTATTGAGTTTAACAAATCATGTGTGTTTAAAAAAAGTAGTAGGTTAATTGCTTTTTTTCGTGGAAAAATAAATAGCACGATAGGTAAGGAATGAATGAATGAACTTATTGAGATTAATAAATCATGTGTGTTTTAAAGAAATTAGTAAGTTAATTGTTTATTTCGTGGAAAAATAAAAAGCACCTAATAATATGAAAATCTCATTAAAAAAATACCTCAAATTCATAAAAACTATACAATATGGTTTCCAAAGCGTTAGTGTTTGGGTTTTTTTTGTGAAAAATGGGTAGATACATGCAACCTGATACTAGTACTGTACTGATAAGGATTAAGATGGAAGCGCGGTATCCTCAATCTCTGAGGAACTAGCTATCTTACCTCTAACTGCCGGAACGGACTTGGATAAGATGGTAGTCGCTAACCAGGCGGACTTACAATTTACTTACTAACACTTTTTAAGTGAGTAAAAAACATTAATATTTGGTTTATATAGTAATATAATTCATTATTTACATTAACTTCTTCAATCACTCGAGCTTTTTTATATAAAACAAAATATGGGTAATTAGTTCATTACAGAACCATTGTATAGGACATACACAATAGCAACCCCTCCATAAGTGTTTAATTTTATAATCGATTGCAATCCCTTTTAAAGGTCAAATAGTCGTGGCGCGATGCTATGTGATGCGATGTGAATAATATGTACCTTTTAAATGAAAAATTTAAAGGGATTGTGATAGACTTACAATTAAACAATAAACCCCCTGTGTGCTTCTCGAGCTGTGATATCTCGTATTCTAATTTTTTTTTGGAGCTAAATATCTAAGTATACTAAAATTTATTGAAAATAATCATCGACATTAGAAGATCGTTGAGACTAAAACATTTTAATTTCAACTCTAGTTTACATTTAAGAAATATGCATATTTGTAAGAAAAAATATAAACTTGTTTTCAATTTATTAAAGATCTCAAAATTTACGCCACCGTACGAAATTAGCACAACCTAAACCCAAATTAGAAATAGTAGACTAGCGTTTGGATAGCGTATGGTCCAGCATACGCTATGACAGTTTTAAACAACAAACAGAAGTTATCAACAAAACATCGCATATAAATTACCTATATTTAAGAAAAAGCCAAGGCAGTATCTTCTAGCAACTACTAGCTGAAATACTAATTACAAGAATATTTCAACCAATAGTTTATTGTAGTTTTAAGATTGTTTTACTTGAATATAATAAAACGATCTTAAAATTAAAATATTATAAGATTAAAAAATAGTATAATATAGCTTACGTACATACATCAATATAATTAATTTTATTCTTGCTGTGACCTAACAAGGTCTATGTTAGAAACAAATAATAAATGTAATCACCATTTATGATAAATTTTAACAAGAAAAATATTGGAACAAATGAACTCGGCCACAAGTGAATTTTCAGATGTGACTTGAACCCACGACTTTTGGGAATCCGGCCCACTGCTCTAACCAATGAGCTACCGAGACTTTTAATATGCTGTAAGAATATCCTTCCTTGCATTTGAAAGAGAGAAAAAAACAAATGTTTAACGATCAATTATGATGCAACAGCTAATAATTTATGATTTTTTAATTTTTGCGTTGTCAATGCTATTTTTATACTTATGATAAATGTTAAATGTTTATGTACAACACACTATGATAATGTACAACATAAGTCTAATACTAAAAAACAATACCGTGACTGATTGATAGGCAACGCACAGCCCAAACGGCTAAACCAATTAATCTGAAATTTTGCATACAGGTTCCTTTAACGATATTGGCGAGCACTAAGGAAGGATGTTTTGATATTACCACGGGAACGGGAACCATGCGGGTGAAAACCTTTTTTAAGTTTGAAGCTATATTTAAAATATAACGAGCTCAAAGTTCGTAGGGTTGCGTCGTATAATTACAGAGTTCCTATAGTTATCTTCTGTCTCCATCATCAGAACTTAGATGTTATCTAAGACCTGAGTCCTCGTCCATGTTATCTCCCTGCGTACCGGTTCCACCCAATTTCTTCGTGTTAGGGGTTCAACTGTAAATCTGAAATTAATTTGAATAGTTCCTACATTAAAATTGGACTCGTTCGTTCATTTACATACATCGATATGTTTATCGATATGTTCAAGCCCTATACGACATAAAAATGACAATTGATTGAATGAGTGATACATATAACCCAACCAAATAACTTATGCAATATCTTTGAAGAATTTACACGTACAATGATTACTTTTTGAAATGACGTATTACATTTTGTTTACATACCAAATTTTATTTATTTTACGAAAAATTGCTACTCTAATAGATTGAAATTATACTTACGCGTGAAAAGAAAAATGTTTTGATTGTCCGGTATGTTTTTTACAAATTAACTCAGCGTATTTACCCATTTTTGAGATAATGTTCCACTTCGAGATCTCGCGTCATACTGACAACGTGACAACGCCATATTGCTTACTGTGTCTAAAAGGCAGGGTAAGTGACAGAGGGGTAAAGGCGAACGCGGTCCTCGTTACGCGTCCAGTAGCTCTATTACGAGTTTTGTCAACGATACTCGCTAGCGTCTAACGTATAGGCATTTGTATGAAAAACTGTTCAGAGCACCAAGCGCTGATTAGCTGAACTAAAAATGGTATTATGAGTTGACAACGTTGACATTAGGTGACTTAACAGCTCCTGTTACGTAAGCTTTCTGATTCGCGTTCACGTTTTTCATACAATTTGGTATTATGAGTTACTAATTTGGCAGATGCTCCTGTAATTTACGTTTGCAGGAGCTGTTACGGCACTCACGGCATTTCTTTCTGTGAGAAGGTATATTATTCGATTAAAATTAATGAATACACGACATATTTTGAAAAAAATTGATGACAAGTCATTTTTTTGGTTAGAAAATTAATTACGCGGCTGAACGAAACAAAGAACACAATAAATTAGCAAAATTTGTATAGGGGCCAAATTGCGAAAACTGAAAAAAATCCTAACATTGATTTGTATCCAAAAGCGCATTAAGCTAAATTGTGCCTGCTATTACAACACAGAACTTTAAAATCGACATAAGGAATTAAACAAAGTCGTAAATATAATAAAAAATTTTATTAATATTTTGGATTGTCCTAAATTTGACGGATTATTTTTAGGTAAGCGGTCTATTGTTTTAATGCAAAATATATCAATTTATCGTCGGCGCAGTAATTTCATATTCTCAGCCGATAATGAGCAACTACATAAAGAAAGATTATTTATTTATCAACTAATATTTTAGTGTATATTAATACACTGTGTCTTTGTACTAATATTTTATTATGTGTCTTTGATGACATTTGACAATTGATTGACGCTGATACTATGATAAAATGTAAAAGGTCATACATAGTCAGGCAGTGAAGCTTTACTTCACATTTCTTCATTTAGTAGGACTATACGCCGCCATGAAAAATATACTCTTTTAATTTCTCTATTTTTGGCTCGATGGTAAAGGTGTCTTTCTGTCCTTATCCTCATCATATAGACAGATAGAGATAGTGACAATTTGACGTTACGTATTCAAATTTATGCCTCGACGCTGCCTTCTCACGTATTTACGTACCAGCTAACGTAGCGTTTACGAAAACTCATAATACCGATCCGATAGTCGGCGATTCGAGCACCGTATTTACGTTAACAGCAGCTGTCACGTCACTTACGTTTACAGGAACAACTCATAATAGAGCTACAGTGGTTAATTCGTCCAAGAATCAAACTAAACGTTCGCCGTAAAGTGTTATACTTAGCTAAGTAACTACGACGAATACAATTTTCTCTTAAGTCGCAGCTTTTTTGAAGAATGCAAGACAATTAGCATTTGTGGTAATAAAATGAGACTTTTTCCCAGCAGCAGTAAGTTGATGTACTGCACCACTATTTCACGAGCAGAGCAGCGACGAACCCAATTACCCGGGCGCATGCATAATGAGCGGCAATGGGCGGCCACTGCGCACCCGCGACACTTCTTAGGACAGCCAGCTCGGATTGTTTCAAACCTTTTTTACTAATGAGGTTAAGTTAGTTTTTTTTTACTCATTTTGATTAGGAAGAGGCGGAAAATGGAGCGAGCTTGCCTAGAAAAAGCTTATTCACTCGAGCTATAGGTATATAGGTACTAAGGTTATTATAAGCTCTTAGTAATATCTTAACCACCTCTGTAGTCTAGTGGTACAACCGCCGGTATCAGACCCAGGTGTCCCGAGTTCTATTCCCAGCGGGGGTACATATTGTATTCGGTTTGATTGGTGGTAGGACTCGTTGTAAGTCCGCCTGGCTAGCTACCATCATCTTATCTAAGCCTGACGCCATAACAATAATGTTTTCAGCATTGTTGTGTTCCGGCAGTTAGAGATTAGATAGCCAGTTCCTCAGTGATTGAGAATTCCAGGAGAGGCTCGCTTCCATCTTCAGCCTTATCAATACTCAACATCAGGTATGATGAAGGCTAAGAGTCTCCCCGTCGTTCATAATATATATATACATCCCGTTACTTATTGTACGTCCGCTATGGCCATTTTTGCATATAATGTGGCGTCCACCTGCTTTCGACGTCCAATATACGGACGTTAAATAGGAGACTGAGAGCATCGTTCGTAAATTGTCATGCTGATCATAGAAATGTCAAAATATGAAAAAAAAAATGGACGCCATTTTTGTTCCAATCTTGCTGTACTGAATATTTTCATAGTTCCGCTAATTTTCGTCGCAAAACTAATAGCGCTGCTGTCAAGTAGGACAAAAGACATGAAAAAGCACGGAAATCAAAGACATAGCAATTGGAATGGGACTACAAATAGGGTCTTCTCCATTATCAAAATTCGAGCTCGTATGACATATCTGCTTTAAGTACCTATTATATCATTGTGCTGACGTCAAAGTGTGTTTACTTACACGATCAAAGTAGTCATCAAAACTACTTTGTCAAAGCAGGGTTTGACAAAAGTTGGACATGCTCCGTCCAAGTTTACTTTGATTGATTGCCCACATGCAAGTACGCTTTGATTGCTGGTTTACACGATCAAAGTAACATACAAGTAGTCATCAAATCTGCTTGGTCATAGCATACTTGAATCGTACCCACGCATCTTTAGTAAATGTATCGAAAAAAACCGTGTCCCTACCGGTAGTCATATCATATGTACAATCGGGGAACTTCCCGGATAACCAGTAGAGATTTTTTGGGAAACGTTTATTCAGAATGCTACTAAGGTTGAATAAATGATTGAAAGGTAACATGTGGTTGCAACGCGTAAATAAATTTATATGAAAACTGGTCAAACTTTTCATTCCCCGACTGTAAGTACTTTCTTTGAACTCGTAGCGTAGGTAGTGCGTCTCGTTCGGCGCGCCATTTGCCTGCATAATTCGAATATTATTTAGATAGGTTACCTACTACCTACGTACAATCGGGGAACTCCCGGTTGACCAGTAGTGTTATTGGGAAACTTTTTCTTGAAAAATACTGGGGTTAAGGAAATAATTTAGTATTCAAATGAAATACCTATTAATAGTCTATTAGTTGTGATTTGTGATACAAACGTTTTCTATACATCTATTACTGTTTTAACTTACATAGGAATCCGTGGGCCAAAATACTATCAAAATACCTACTTACCTATTAAACTATTACTAGGTAGGTACATATTTTGATAATGATCCACGGATTCCTATGTAGTGATCAGGGGGCTAATCTATGGCTATCGCTTTCAACTCGTCATCTGAAAGATATTAACTAGGTACTACGCCATAACTTATTATGAAAGAGATTGTGATCGGGACGCGTTTTAAAAGATAAACTGAATGAACTAAATAAGTAGTTAATTTGATGTTTATTTGGAATTGTTTAAGCAAAGTGACACATACTTAAAGTGTGTAAAGGCTGATTTTTATTGGGTCCTTTCATAATGGGGGGGGGGGGGGGGTTGCCATAATCGCCACGCTTGGCAAGCGGGTTGGCGATCGCAGTATGGCCAAGTTTGTAGGAGACGCTGCTGCCCGTCTCCTGAAGGATGAGTCCCTTAGTCGCCTTTTACGACACCCACGGGATGAGAAGGGGGTAGTGCTATTCTAAGCCGACACTACACAGTTAGTTAAAGTTGTTTTCGAGAGTCATTACGAATCGTCTCGCTCGCAGGTTCGACGACTTCCAGTCTCCCGAACAAGCCGGGTTCCGAAAAGGCTTTAGCACCATAGACCACATCCATACGCTGCGGCAGGTTATACAGAAGACCGAGGAGTATAATCTGCCACTTTGCTTGGCGTTTGTGGACTATGAGAAAGCCTTCGATTCGATAGAGACCTGGGCGGTGCTGCAGTCTCTCCAGAGGTGCCAAGTGGACTATAGGTATATCGAGGTGTTAAGGTACTTATACGAACATGCCACCATGTGGGTCCGATTACAGAACCAGAGCACGAGTCCCATCCAACTGCAGCGAGGTGTGAGACAGGGAGACGTCATTTCTCCGAAACTGTTCATAGCTAAGTTGGAGGACATCTTTAAGCTCTTGGACTGGAAAGGACTCGGCATCAACATTAATGGCCAGTATCTGACACACCTTCGTTTTGCCGATGATATAGTCCTTATGGCTGAGACCTTGGAGGACCTGAAAACAATGCTCGAAGATCTCCGTAGTGCTTCCCAAAGAGTGGGTCTTAGGATGAATATGGATAAGACGAAAATTATGTCAAATTCCCATGTTGTATCCACTCCAGTTCACGTTGGGAACACTACACTCGAAGTTGTTGACCACTACGTTTACCTTGGACAGACAATTCAGTTAGGTAAGTCCAACTTCGAGAAAGAGATCTCCCGTCGAATCCAACTCGGTTGGGCAGCATTCGGGAAGCTCCGTAAAATCTTCGCGTCCAATTTACCGCAGTGTCTCAAGACGAAAGTCTATGACTAGTGTGTGTTGCCAGTGATGACTTACGGTAGTGAAACGTGGTCGCTAACTATAGGTCTGATAAGAAAACTCAAGGTCACCCAGCGTGCAATGGAGAGGGCTATGCTCGGCGTTTCCCTACGTGATCGAATCAGAAATGAGGAGATCCGTAGGAGAACTAAAGTAACTGACATCGCTCGAAGGATTGCTCAGCTGAAGTGGCAGTGGGCGGGACACATAGCGAGAAGAACCGATGGCCGTTGGGGCGGAAAGGTTCTGGAATGGCGACCGCGCACAGGACGACGCTCCGTGGGTAGGCCTCCGACAAGGTGGACCGACGATCTGGTGAAGGTCGCGGGAAGCCGCTGGATGCGGACTGCGCAGGACCGATCGTTGTGGAGATCCTTGGGGGAGGCCTATACCCAGCAGTGGGTGTCATGTGGCTGAGACGACGAAGCAAAGTGACACACACAAATACCTTTCAAATGTATGGAGAAGTGTCAGTGAAGTGTCATATAATTATTCTTTATTCAAGAAAAAGGGATTGCGTGTGCAACTTTAATTCACACAATTCCATAAATCGCCATCACAATAGCGTATGACTATCACCAGGTTTAGGTATTTTATTGGTTTAACTTAACAAGCAAAAGGTAATGTACAAGGGAATTTAGCTTTTCTGTATTAACTCTTATTGGAAATACTCATCTTCTTGGTACAGGCACTAGTATTCATATTATAAACACTGGCTCGTCGCGCTGAGTCACGCTCTCAAGGATCAAGGAATGTGTAATGAGCGCCTGAGAAAAAACCGTTACGCGGAGCCACAAATATCTTACAAAAATGTAAAGCAATGGTTAGAGCATATAGCTGAATTCTGAAATATATGTAAGCGACACAATACGCTGTTCAAATATATGCCGTCCTGCTTTCAAAATTGAGCTTAGGAGCCAGTAAATTTCGACAGAAAGGTGGATCAACAGAGTACTCTTTTAATTTCGCTGGATCAAACAAGTGTTGGAAAAGGACTATATATATATATATATATATATAGACGCAGACAGGGGAATTCCACTCCCTGGCTGTGAGCATAATACTTAGGTAACAGACTTTGATTTCCTGAGAAGATACCCACTGATTACCTAAATAAAATTTACGTCTGCACTTAGTTTCTTTTATCCAAGTGTGAGCTATCATAATCCGAAATATAAAAAAAATAAAAAGAATTCGTACGAAATTTTTTGTAAACAGTAAGTCAAGTAAACATTTCCACATTTAAGATATAAATTTAAGGTCCTGTACCTACAAACTATGACAGTAAAAGATAAGAAGGCTACTGTAATATAAAAATACTGTTATATACTTTGCGCCCGGGTGCAAAGGCAAAAATAAAAAGCGCGTTAAAACGGTCTCAGCATCAGGCTAATCTAATAATGAATTAAGCGAGGAGCCGCGCCGCTGAGCCGGGCGGCGTCTTTGTCGGCGCGATCAAGGCGATTACTTGAATTTTAATTTCTGCACGTACATTTATATTACTACCTACTAGAATACTAACTTACTAGAAAAATACTATAGATATCACTGCAAATGCACGGGTAACTAACACCTTTTTTTCTGAATTTCGTACTTGATAAAAACCTGGGTTTAGTTCCATTTACGTCCGATGTGAATGCTGCATAATATTTCATAAAGCGCTTTTCAGACTACGCTATAATATAATAGCATATAGCTTATAGCTCATAGCACAACGATATCGCCCACCATACATTTACTAAGATAGCGTATAGTAAGCCTATAATATATATTATAGCTAAGTGTGAACGTGTTCTAAGCAAGTGTATGGTGAGCGATATCGTTGTGCTATGAGCTATTTATATGCTATTATATTATAGCGTAGTCTGAAAAGCGCTTAAATTTATTGACGTGACAATACAAATACTTTTTTTTTATTCTGCAATCCACATCCCTTTGGTCATTGTGAAGTTGACTTTATAATAATTGACAACCCGATTGGTTCGGGGGCGTGGCTAGGCTGACAACGAACCCAACAATTTTCTTAGCACAAATGAACTATCATAGTTAATGACAGAACTAATTGAATCGGCACTTGTGGTCGAAAATGAAACAGAAACGTTGGTAAAAATTATGTTTAATTTCATCCAATATACAAATGGAAGTCCATGCATGTGAATATACAACAAAATCGTATCTTACATTGTCTATAATTTACAAAATTAATGGATACTTTACAATTACACAAGGAATAGGTGTACATTTATTATAAATCAATCACTGATTTATAAAAAAATATCTTAGAATGTAGAAAATGTATTAATGCAAACATTTATTGCTGAAACGTTTAAAATAATTTACAGAACAATACAGAATCCCAAACTTGGAACTGTAATATAACAATTTACTGTCAAACTGATTATTATTAAAATTATAAAATATAGGTAGTACATGATTGTGTGGAAGTTCACTATATGGAAATATCAACTAGCAAAATAATGTATTTTAAAATTCTAGTAATCTATAACAAATTGATTTTATTAATAACTGGTAAATAATATGCTTAAACTTCTAATTAAAAACTACATTTCCCATAAGACGTAATAAAATATTTTACGTATTGTTTGAATAAATCATAGCATGTTTTATTTATGGTTTAATATAATTATTTAACTGTGGATTATCATCATTATTATTATGTATAGATTAATAGCCTCTGTGCAGTAACTATTGAAATATTTTCTTTTCGGAATTATAATAGCGTTAAAAACAATTTATTTATAAATTTAAATTTTATTTAATTTTTACTAAAAAGTAACGACAATTATTGCAAATAAACGTTGAGCACAAATTTTAAAATTACAACAATTTTATAGATATACATAAAGACCATTCATACTTAATCAAACTGCGAGTGATCTAATATACAAGGTATACCTCTATTTCCGTCTGCATTCTAAAAAACAAATTTTTCGTAAACTTAAGTAAAATTTATTATAAGTGTATATATTAAAAATATGTATCAGAAACTCTAAAGCAAACCAGCTACGTAGGGAGCCGTTGCGGATCCGTCAATGGCGTGGGTTATGAATGAACTAGAAATGAAGCAGAAACATTATTTGAAAGATTAGGGAATACTTTCGGATATGATAGAAACAAAAACGTATTACTGAGCCTTAACTTTTCGATTTAAACAATGAGATTCAAATGGACTTATATATCCAACGTTATGAAATTAAAAGATTCTATTTTGAGGCCTGAAGGTCTAAAAGGGCTCTAACGCAATATTGCTAATTGAATTCCCGAACAATTCATTTATTTGTTTATTTCTTATGGAATTTGCTTTCAGTAAGTTTTCTTGTCTTCAAAATATTAAAAGCAAAGTCTGCTACACTGACACAGTTCTAAACTCCATAGAAAAGAAACAATTAAATGAATTATTAGGGAATTAACTTAGCACTTATTGCGTTAACAACCTTTTTAGACGTCAGTTCAGTTTGGGAAAGCGACATTTCAATGCTTCCACAACGGCACAGCACATGAAAATAATTGAGCATTTTTGTCATAAGACCTAGATAAATATACTTTTAAATCTACATAACACAGCAGAAGGAATATTAACCGTTTAGTAAAACATCTCACAAGCGATGACCGGATTCTAATTTAAAGCTTTCGTTTACATTACTTGAACTCCCTTACGCTTAGTTTATCTCATAATATAATGTACGACGCTATTTAGGTAACAAATATGAATCGTACGGGGCCCACAAAAAATATTCATTCACAGGGCCCGATACGACCGATATAGGAAACTCTTTACATGATTCATTAAAAAAGTTTAACAGTTTAATAAGATATTTCATAACTAAGTTTACGTATATTCTAAGAGTATGTATACAGACTGTGTACACCCATTCGATAAGAACTGCATACACATCTACTTTCGTATGGTTCAAGTATTCCTACCAACTTATTGTACAGTAGTGGACGTCAATATAACAGCTCTGATTTCGATCACAATACCCAATCACTTCGCAGACAATATTCACTCTAATATAAAAAAGTTTAAAGTCAATTTTAATTCTACTTACGTACTTTGGCGAGCTAAACTATTGTATGTACGCAAACCATAATTATTTTAGAAATATTTTAGAAGAAAATTTCGCTTAAAATTATTTTTTAGTGATGATTAAAAGTATACATTTAAATGAATAGCTGCTATGGAACTGTATTGAAACTGTTGCATTCATACATAATTGTATGTGTGCTAATCTTAGTGTTCTTGCAAGCGTCAATTTGTAATCACTGGCAATACAGCTAGAATGATCAGCCTTATGCGAGTAAAGTGAGTCAAACAACCACGCTACAGTAAATAATAACACTTCTTTGTAACGTCACAATTTTCTATCTACGATCAAAATGTATTCAGATATTTAATATATTTCAATTTACAGAATATATTCCGCTGGTGGCGATATTAAATAATCACTGTGTAGGTTTCTTTTATTTTGTGTTTTAGCGTTCGCGAGCGAGCGATAGATATTTTGGTTTTATAGATACTGTACGCACTTTCGTCGGCTGACGCCTTAATATATAAATGCTAACAATCAATCTAAATTTATATAACATATCAATGTAAAACGCAAAGTACTTATAGCACGCATCTATAAAATATCTAATTAGATATAATTAGGACACGATATACAGCACCACATTTTAGCGCACTTGCACCTAACACTACCTAGTAGTAAGTTTTGTGCTTTATTTCTGAGCATTTAGTCATACAACAAATAATTTCGACTTTTGGAATGGCTAACTTTTGTTACCTTTTCGATTAAGCGCCCATCTTTATCTAATTTTTTTGGCAGATCATATTAATTTTCTGCACTTTCCGAGATCCTTACACAGAAACTATATTTTTTTTGCAGCTATTTATATTCCCTCAACAGAGCTGCCAGAAAGTCGTAACTTTTCAGGTTTTACTCAAGATAAACAAAGGTCAGCCTCCACAGTCCTAAAATAATTTAACGTTACAAGTCTTTAATTTTCTTTAACAACACTAAGATTTTTAGTATACAACAATTTATTTGATTTCTATAACAGCGCACGATACATCTCTTTGACGAATCATTCTTGCAAAGTAGAAATAAAAGATGTATAACAAGGACAATTTATTTGTAATCTAAACACTTGGACATGTAATATTTATAAAGCTTTTTATTATAATTATCGCGAAAACAATAAATTGTATATTATTATAACTACTTTACAATTCGGCAGCAAAAAATATACATGATCTATCCACAACCTTTTATGTATGTTAGCGCACAAATTCTGCGCTTAATCAGTCACACACTCTCGCACCTTCGATAATATGCAGTATTCATAAGATACAGTAAGTCATAATTTTGCTTACGCTATACATTTATTTTGAATATCATTACGCAATCGATAGATATGTCTGGATAAAGTTTAAAAAAAAGCCGGTCGTTTGATTGAAGTTGTAAGTATTTGATCGGCAAGGTGGCAGGGTCCCAACAACTGATCAAAATAATTCATCTAAGTGTTTATCTAAGTATAAACTTTACCAGTAGACAACTTTAACAGTGGAACATAATATTATTATGTGATGATGTAAAATTATTTTATATCAATAGTATAGAAACATCATACCTAAACTTTTTCGACTGGATCCTGTCAAATTGTCATTCAAAGTTCTTGTAAAAAACAGTAACATTTTGGTATTAGAGTTTGTGATTATTGCAAGGTATTATTCAGCAATTATTGTCCTTTTTGGCTCGCAAATAAATCGACCAAATGCGATAAGCTTACTGGGAGTTTTAATTTAAAATAGCATATTTTGATGGCAATTTGGTTGTCAAAGAAATATTATTGCCATGTCAAGTTTCGACTACCAAGAAGTCCACTATAGTCGACCATTTATTGTAATAACAGTGATTAATACTGTGGCTGTGTCTGCACTTATTGTCACGTGTTATTAAAGTTGTATTAGACAATTTATTATATGTAATACAACTAAATATTGTATAATCGAGTTTAAACATTTAAGTGGTGACGTGGGTAACCTGTGTAAGCTTTTTATTATTTATTAAAATGTAGGGGTATTAAATAGAGGTAGATAGAAATTAAGGTTTCTTACTGGGATTTTTGTTATAGTAAATAACAAACTTCCGAAGAGTTTAAAGCGGGACACTGGGGGCTTCGGTCAGTCTTTAAACTCGATTTCTCAGCACCCATTTCGTTACTTCGAATTTCACAACTAGTGATAAAATCATGGCCAATTCAAATAATTTTCGTTTACCTACAACGGTAGCAATCGTATATAATTCTTCAGTTCTCTTTTATCGAAAAGATAACGTCACGTATTCACTTACTCAACCACCCGAGCACCCGATCCGGTAAGGCCCAGTCCATAGGTCATGGCCTATTCTGCTTATCCATCCATAAGGAAGGGCAATTCCCCAGCAGTGGGAACTTTACAAAGCTGCTAATTCACTCGCCAACCCACCAATCCACATTGGGCGTACGTAGTAGATTATCATAGCCCATTCTCCATCGTCATATCCATCCGTAAAGAAGCCCAGTGTCCAATAGTTATGATGAGGATCGATTCATATACTGGTCGGGCTCGGAGTGGTCACTCGCGGAGTAGTACAACCAATAGGGGGCGTGGCTGAGAAAGGGGCGGGGTCAGTTGGGGAGGGGGAGGGGTCGGGAGGCGGGGGCTAGGAGGGGGGAGCGGGAGGGGCGCGGGAGGGAGCGAGACGGGCGAGCGAGTAGCTCTCCGGTTGGAACGTCGGCGGACATTGTAGGTGCGGATACTGTAAAAAAAAAACATTTTTGGTGTTACTACAAAACGTTGTCCAAATTTACATCTAGTTTAAAACTGGTGCTATCTCTGTGTCCTTAATAGCAATTGAAAGTAACAGTTTCACTTTTAAACAAAGTTTAACAACGTTTTGTAGTATCGCGATTTAATTTCAACTTGGTTTGCCATTTTTATACAAATAGTTTAAAACCATGCTTTTGTAATATATTTTAATAGCACAGACTGGTTGTACTTTTACAGGCCCGTGCAGATGACACTCGCACTCGAAATTCGTCGTTTACGTAACGGAATTCTATTTTCTATTCTATTCTATTCTAATTTTGCATTTTAAATGCTAATTTTATATGATAAAAATTAAACTAGAAAATATATACAAGAATATATACTAGAAAAACACAACTTGTCTCATGTCGCCGTCCATCCCGTTAGGGCGACATGAGATAAGTTGTTTTTTTTTCTAGTATATATTCTTGTATATGTAGTATCAATTCAGATCATCGCAAAAACCTTTTTCTTATCTTTGACTGACTACTATTGATCACAATAATTGGACTTAATACGAAATTAAGCCATTTATATCGTAATAATTTGACTATACAAATACACACCTGAGGTGCAGCGCCGAACACCAGGCGCAGGCGCGACACGCCGCCGGCCCAGCTGGTACACAACACAATTGTTACATTAATGCCATTTTATTGTCCATTATCATGAAATTCATATCATGAAACCTATTCCGTATCACAAAAGAAGAAATATAGGACAGCATCTACACTGGTGGTCACATAATAGGCTATTTGACAATGCGAAAAATAAAGTGTCATTTACTGTTATCAGTATAAATTATAAGTTTAAAAATGGTTTTTTATTAACGTAAATTGAAAATAATTATAAATTTATTTTTAACACCCTTGCTCGTAAAGCTGATGTAATTCTACCGGTTTTAAATATGTAAAGCAGGTCATAAAAAACGCGTGTGTTACCAAAGCAAATAGTTAAGTTATAGTCCATACAAATTCCATAACAGTATTATTTGCCATTTCAAATATGGAACTGATCGCCGCCGCACGACTCCAGCTAGTGAGCAGCGCGCTGTTGCTATTCAAATTTCGAACTAATCGCCGCGCGGCGCCAGTCAGTAGACAGTGTGCATTCACAGATTGAGTTTATTTAAAATAAAAAAAAACAGTTAAATCGGTAATTTAAATACTTGGCTGCATGCTCTAGCGTCTTTGCCAACATTTTCACGCAGCCACGGCAGAAAATAATCCTCGCGCCATTTTTCTCAAATTTTCTTTTCTTTGTAATTGTATTGTAAGTATCTAAAAATGACAACTTTCAATAATGAAGATGAGCAAAATATAAAATGTTTTTTTTCTGTTTCCTCGCAAATGTGTTAAAAAACGTCGTACGATATACGTGCGTATTGGTTATAACATGCTCGGCTCAATTACGCCCTCGCCTTCGGCTCGGGCTGAAATTCCACCTCGCATGTTATAACCATCTTAACGCACTAATATCGTAATGTACTATTAAAAATCCGTAAATAAAAATGCATTTTTTAAACGTTTTGTCACGTGATACAAAACGCTCCTGATTCGTCGAGTTTATAATGACGTCACCTGCTTGTAAACCTCGTTTGACTACGTATGTGGATGTTATGCAGAATGCAGGCAAGTGACGTCACCGAACCCATTGCAGCGCCATATTGTCAAAGTAGCGTTTGGCGCGCTATTAAAATATTGAATTTTTAATTTGATATATTTCAGCAAATATGTACCAGAATTAAAACAAACAACTTTTACTGGGTACCTTAAACTCCACTACATAATATAAAATGGATTTTCAAAACCTGTCAAATAGCCTATTAACGACACTAGCCGATTTTCATACAATCTAGGTAACTTTGGTTCTCTTCCAAGGATTGACCGAGATGTGATCTGATAACGGCCATGCAGGGAGTGAACGGAGGAGATCCAGATTGCTTTACACACCCAACTGCGACCCTACCGCGCGTGTCGTCGGCATCGACATCGACTTCATTTGACAGATGGATGTGACATATTCAACTTCAACTTTTTTGCTATGATGGCTGCGTCTCGTTTTACGTGACGATTCTGCCAATGTCCGAGTAAAAAAAGACAGATTGCGTAATAAGCTAAATGTTCGGTTTTTTAAAGAGAATGTACGGTATGTGACATATTGCTCTTAGTCTTTGGTAAGTTTTTATTTGTGTCAAAAAGTAGCAGCAATGTGTCACATCCAGCTGTCAAATGAAGCCGATTTCGATGACGACGCCACTTGCGCGGTACGGCCCCAGATCTGAGAGATGTATAGATATGTTTAAAATAAAAGTGAAAATAGCATAAAAATGTCTGGAATTTCTGAAACTGAAAACTCTGATCTTTGCATCTTTATCTCTCGTTACCTTTATCGGAGTCTTACCTTTTTTCTTGTAAAGATAAATAAATAAATATTTCTTACATTCACACCAATTAACCTAGCCCTAAAGTAAGCACTGTAAAATTTGTGTTATGGGATGCTAGGGCAACGGATATAAATACATATAATTACACATAATATATAAGTATTTATCTATAGAAATAATAAACGTGCATGACTCAGGTACAAATGTTCGTATTCATCATACCACCATTTGCCTCTACCGGGATTCGAACCCAACCCTCAGAGTAGGCGACACCTTGAAACCGGCGTACGTACCACTCTACTACTGAGGCCGTCAAATATGATACTTTATCATAATATGATAAATGTTACTGAACTATTTTACGTTTACGTATTAGGTTCATCTTCAAAGGCAGAGGAACCACCAACACACCTATAAAGTGTGAGTATAGAGTTCTTACATTTCATAACGTACCAAGTCCACTTTTCACCGTTCATAGCATTTCAAGATCTTGATATATTGAATTTATCGTATATAACCAATTTGACTTATGTCCAACGATTTTCGAACAAAATCTGTCAAAAAGTAATATATTTTATTACGTATCAAGTCCACAATGTTTGTGTTGACCTAACCAACCATGTCCATTTCGACCAATCACAGCAAGATATGATTCTAAGATGGCGCTGCGTCAAAATTGTCGTGTTTAATATTATCAAAATGTATTAAGTCCGAATGTCAGTTTTGGCAGACCAACCTAAGTCCAGTGGACTTGGCTCTATTTGACACTTGACGACTAACGTCCGAAATTAATAACCTATCTGTAGATATGGATAGCGCTATCTGAGATAGTTGCCAAGGATACTAGTTTCATTGCCTAGCAACTGACGTTATTTTGGTCATATTAACAAAAATATCCTAGGCAACTATCTCAGATAGCCCAATCCATATCTACAGATAGGTTATCAATTTCGGGCGTAAGTCCATATGAGAAATGCAAAATATTTTTTTAATTTACACAGATAGCGTAGTAACATTATTAGGGAGAAATAATCTTATAGCAAAAATAAATATGAATGATGATACTGATTTACCGCGAAACAAATTAGTATCCCACAATTAATTACTACTTACTGTATTTTTACTTATTTTCTACGTATTACAACTTTGACGGGAATCAGTGTTTTTATTCCACCACTACAACGGCGAGTGTGTCACAACAACTACTTACTTACAACAATTCTCATGTACGGGCCGACTAGTACACAAACATAGCGGCTCATACATAAGATCACATGCGTATTATTTATTTATAAATCTTGTGTTTTACATAAAATAACTAAATATTACCTGGCACCGCTGGGCGCGGTTGGCGGCGCCGGTTTGGCTTGCGCGCTGTGCACCTGCCAAATAAACCATACGTTATTTACTAATCATTTGATTTTACAACTTCTAACATCTTTTAACATCCCCACTTTGTGACACTGGCCGTTCTTATACAGGGTGTAATCTGTATTGCGCTACAGTCGCGGTTAATAATGAAACTCGATAAAACAACGTCGTTTGTCATTACTTTTAGTAAACAACAATATGGTATGATTAGTTAATCCGAGAACAATCCACCTGTAGGCCTAACACGAAAATCTTTCGAGTAAGTATCGAGGAAGTAAAGTAAAAAAATTATGACATATTGAGCAGCGTTCCTACCGGACGTAAACGGAACTATATTTTCCTATACATTTTTTGACATCGATACGACCTCGATACTATTTCGATAGTTTTGTCGTGCTAACCTTATTAGATATAAAGTACCATGACCGATGGTGCAAATCGCTAAATAGACTTCGAACACATTCGGTCCCAGCAAGGAAAATATGTCCAGGTGGAAATTTGCAGACGGCACCAATCTGAGCTGCTTATGTGGTGCTATACAAACAATGGCTCACCTCAAATCGTGCCCTACTTGTCCTAAAACCTACACGCATGCAGACCCAATGTCTGCCACCGACAACGCTATCGAGAAGGCCAAGTTCTGGGCCAAAACAATTTAAATTTGTCGTCAAAACGATAAGATGAAGAAGATTAGTTAATAATACATACTTTATGATTTCTCCTGAGCGAATCCCGCCAGCGCTCATGCGGGCTGTCGCCGGCCGACTCGTCAGCGCCCACGGGTTTGTCCGCCCTGCAACAAACAAATAAGGTAAAGCCATGTAACTTTCATCATTAACCATATTAATATCCGAATATCCTAACTGCTGGGGCATTTCTTATAAATTACTAAAGAGTCGTGTCGTGATCGTGACTCACCACGCGGGCTTAATACGGATTAGTGAATGTTAACGACTGCAGATGCAGCCAAGACCAACGACTTATCGTGACTTTCTTAGCACGATGGAGCTTTAAATAATATTGCTTCGCAATCTCATTCCTTAAATAACATAATTAACTACCATAATAAAATAATGTTGAATATATTATGTGGTGACAAACTTAGTTAAGATCTAGGATATAATAGAGAGATCGGCAACAGTTACCCATTGTTGCCGGGCGATGTGCGCAACCGCCTTTCTCCTGCCGTCATGTTGCGATTCTGCGAATTAAAATAAATATTAATAATGGTCGTCTAATAGCTTCTGATTTTGGTAATAATATTGATATGAAAATTTACTGCAAGTGACCTATCATCAGAGTAGGAAACGTTAGAATAAGTGGGCGTTTTTATTTTATTAATAAGTAACAATTATTTCTGTTCTGAATCACTTTGAATTGATAATAAAAATACAACCTTTTTTTAACAAACAACTATTGTTAATGGCTGTTTCATCTTAATCGACAGTTAAACATTTGTAAAAATGTTTCTTTTAAATGCGAGGATAATTCTCTCATTAATGAAACGACGGTGGCCAACAGCGTAGAAAGGTGAATATACTAGAAAAAATCGACGAGTTCTCATGTCTCTGTAGCATAATTGGTTAGTGCATTGGGCCGGATTCCCAAGGATGCGGGTTCGAATTCCGTTAGGGCGACATGAGACGAGTTGTTTTTTCTAGTATATTTTCTTATTAATGTTTACAACTATTGTCAAATTGTGATATTTTGATTACATATCATCTATTTTTATGATTTTTGAACTATGTCTTTTTCAATGCTATTTTTATACAAATATTGGAAAAAATCAACTAGGCCAAATCAACTAGGCCAAATAAACTAGACCAAATCAACTAGGCCAAATCAACTAGACCAAATCAACTAGGCCAAATCAACTAGGCCAAATTAACTAGACCAAATCAACTAGGCCAAATTAACTAGACCAAATCAACTAGGCCAAATCAACTAGACCAAATCAACTAGGCCAAATCAACTAGGCCAAATCAACTAGGCCAAATCAACTAGGCCAAATCAACTAGACCAAATCAACTAGGCCAAATCAACTAGGCCAAATCAACTAGGCCAAATCAACTAGGCCAAATCAACTAGGCCAAATCAACTAGACCAAATCAACTAGGCCAAATCAACTAGGCCAAATCAACTAGGCCAAATCAACTAGACCAAATCAACTAGGCCAAATCAACTAGGCCAAATCAACTAGGCCAAATCAACTAGACCAAATCAACTAGGCCAAATCAACTAGGCCAAATCAACTAGGCCAAATCAACTAGACCAAATCAACTAGGCCAAATCAACTAGACCAAATCAACTAGGCCAAATCAACTAGACCAAATCAACTAGGCCAAATCAACTAGGCCAAATCAACTAGGCCAAATCAACTAGACCAAATCAACTAGGCCAAATCAACTAGACCAAATCAACTAGGCCAAATCAACTAGGCCAAATCAACTAGGCCAAATCAACTAGACCAAATCAACTAGGCCAAATCAACTAGGCCAAATCAACTAGACCAAATCAACTAGGCCAAATCAACTAGGCCAAATCAACTAGGCCAAATCAACTAGACCAAATCAACTAGGCCAAATCAACTAGGCCATATCAACTAGACCAAATCAACTAGGCCAAATCAACTAGGCCAAATCAACTAGACCAAATCAACTAGGCCAAATCAACTAGGCCAAATCAACTAGGCCAAATCAACTAGACCAAATCAACTAGGCCAAATCAACTAGACCAAATCAACTAGGCCAAATCAACTAGGCCAAATCAACTAGGCCAAATCAACTAGACCAAATCAACTAGGCCAAATCAACTAGGCCAAATCAACTAGGCCAAATCAACTAGACCAAATCAACTAGGCCAAATCAACTAGGCCAAATCAACTAGGCCAAATCAACTAGGCCAAATCAACTAGACCAAATCAACTAGGCCAAATCAACTAGGCCAAATCAACTAGGCCAAATCAACTAGGCCAAATCAACTAGACCAAATCAACTAGGCCAAATCAACTAGGCCAAATCAACTAGACCAAATCAACTAGGCCAAATCAACTAGGCCAAATCAACTAGGCCAAATCAACTAGGCCAAATCAACTAGGCCAAATCAACTAGGCCAAATCAACTAGACCAAATCAACTAGGCCAAATCAACTAGGCCAAATCAACTAGGCCAAATCAACTAGACCAAATCAACTAGGCCAAATCAACTAGGCCAAATCAACTAGACCAAATCAACTAGGCCAAATCAACTAGGCCAAATCAACTAGACCAAATCAACTAGGCCAAATCAACTAGGCCAAATCAACTAGGCCAAATCAACTAGGCCAAATCAACTAGGCCAAATCAACTAGGCTGGGGTGGAAACATATTACCATGGGCGCTGCGGGCGGGCCGGCGCGCACGCCCGCCACCACGCGCTCCGAGTACATCTGCGGGGGAGACGGAGGGGACATTTAAGGCTGGCAATACACGACACATTTTTCTCTCCGGTATCGGATCCGATAGTCTGGGGCCGGACCGCGCAAATGTCGCCGGCATATCGCCGTCGACTTCATTTGACAGATGGATGTGACATATTGCTCTTAGTCTTTGGTAAGTTTTCATTTGTGTCAAAAAAAGCAACAATTCGTCACATCTATCTGTCAAATGACGCCGATTTCGATGCCGACGTCTCTTGCGCGGTACGGTCCCCTGATCAGATAATCGGAAGACGCTCGTGCATACGTTTGTTTGAACACTCAATACGCACCCGATCCGATAGTATGATCAGGCGTCCGAGTCGGAAGGAACGCGTTAGCGTATACGATTTTATGTCTTATCCGATTGTCTGAAGGCGCTATATGTATACTTCTGTACAGAAACGAAATAAACGTCCAATTATCCTTCCGATTTGCCAGTTGACTCTCTAGTGCATATTATTAACTCTTTGAACTGAGGTTAGAAAAAGTCGATCGCAAAAATCGGACGTAGTATTGAGTGAATCCAATCAGATTGTCTCATCAGACAATCGGAAGCAAAGTCGGGCGTCTATTACCAGTTTTAAAGTCACGGCCAACTGCAATCGCACATTGAGCCACTAATCGCGCTCACTAGTGGTAGTAAATTTTTTTTTCTGATTAATTATGACTTTCAAATTTTATTGTTTGTTTATTAATTATTTATAGTAAAGATGAATGTAATTTTTAATGTATGAATGTTAATTAATTGTATGTAATTTTCATATGGATATGTCCGAAATAAAATGATTTATTTATTATTATTAGTGGCTTCACCGAATCACTAGTGGTTGCGTTTAGTGGACGCGACTAGTGGCTCAATATGCGGTTGCATTAAAGTTTAAATGAGTTTTTGCTAGTGTTTTGGGTAATCTTCAAAGACTTCGCATACTTACTATTATTTAGTTGGCTGATCGTTTAATCGGTATCGTAAGGCGGTCGTGATCGAACATCTAGTACAGGAGCAGACAAAATCGACCGACAGTTTAGTTGAACGAGTGCTCGCCCTCACATACGACGCCATACAATCGGCCGATAGTTTGATCGATTGACCGTCGGGCAGTTTAATTGTCAAATGTGCTCTCCCCCATAAAGGTTCATAAACTATCGTTCGACTAAAAATCACAAGTGCGAGAGCTAATTTGCTTTTTTTGTAATTATAATGTTTTAAAACTAATATTTTAGTTGGAAAACTTTGGGTTGATAATTTGGGTGCTACAGGTTGTTTCAGTTTTATATGGGTTTTTTTATAGTCAAAGTGTAAAGCATTTATATGTATTTTCAAATGAAGCGAACAAATACTGACTCAACATGTCAGAGGATAAGTAAGCATGAAACAAAGAAATAAGGTCTAATGATAAATACCTAGGTATATAGGTGACTTTCAAAATAAATGCACAAACATCTTAATCACGCGAACGAAGTCGCCGGAAAAAGCTAGTTCAAGTATAAATAAAAAGAGTAAGACACAGCTGCATGCGCATCTCGAGAAAGATTTATCGAAACTTTCCCCGAGAGTGCAAGGTCTGTCTCGCTCGAACCGTACTGATATGAGCCGGACATGCTATGCTAAGTATAGTGGCACAGCACATACCTGGCGGCGTGTGTCCTGTTGTTCTGCCAACATGAACTCCTCCAGCGTGATAGGGGCGGGCGCGGGCGGGGGCGGGCGGCGCGGGGCCAGCTCGGGCTGGGACGCGTGGGTGGCGCGGCGGTAGCTGCGGTACTGTTCTGTGGGAATCACGCCCACTGGCGGCGATTGCTGAAAACAAATGAACTGATAAATATTAAACAAGAAAATATACTAGAAAAAAGCAACTAGTCTCATGTAGTCCTGACGGGATGAGACTAGTTGCAACAGGGCGACATGAGACTAGTTGCTTTTTTCTAGTATATTTTCTTGTTTAATATTTATCACATAAAAATAGCATTGTAAAATGCAAAATTAAAAGTTATAAAAACAAATGCACTGTTGTAATAACCGCTGCGGTCCTACTCTGTGGGCAGTACGCCTAAATTAAATAACTGACGTGGATGCCAGCGCAGACTTGGTGACTTTTTACGGCTTTCTTTACCGGACGACAGTCGTTATTTTGGCTATATTAATGAAAATGAGTGGTCATTTTCTATCTCAGCGAGCCAGTACATCGGGCAGCCGCCCTCTGATTTTGTAACTTGTTTCTATTTGATTGAAACTGCAGTCACATTGCTGATTTAGTAAAAATCAATGTGCCAACTATTTTACCAAAGCACCAATGTCAATGCAACATATGTCAATTTCAGTCAAAATTTCTTACTTACATTACATACCGCCACTTCATTTGCTTGATTTTTGACAATTTATAATAACAACCCACGTACGAATGTCAAATAAGTAACTATTGTATCTTGTTCCTACATTATTATTTTTTTACATTGTTTTTCTTGTTTTATGTTAATATTAAGTAGATGCAATTTGTGTTTCTGTTTTCTTTCCACAACTCATCAATATATAACAACTACTTACAATATAATATAGGGGTGGAAAACAAAACAATTATTTTCATGTTTTGTTTCATCCGTGCGACGACAGGGCTAAGGTCACTTGTTAAGTCCTTTTTTTTATTGTATATGTAATACTGTGTTTTGCTGTTGTGTTTTTTTCTTGGATTTTATATATTGTAAGTAGTTTTTTTTGGTTGTTTCATTCATATCGCGCACTAAGTGCACCTACAGGCCCTGCCAGAATACCAGCGTAGCCGTGATACATTATAGTGTCATGGCAACACATGCTGAGGCAGGGACCTTATTTACCCTAAGGCCATACCTATATAAGGTTGTATCATGCGCGTATATTATTGTGTATGCGAGTATCATTTTCTACAATGTCTGTACTCGTACCAATGTTTTATTATCTATGTTCTGTTTTTGTTTTGTTATCTTTGCTATATGTATCTGTGTGGTCTTATGTGTAACAAAAAAAACAATCTCTCTCTCTCTCTCAGATTTTCCTATAAATCATTTACTCACGTTAGCAGGTTTAGGGTCTTTCTGTTGTTTCTCGAGAAGAACCTCAAATACTTCCTATTCAAGCTGGTGGAATGTCCCACGTAAAACTGGCTACAAATTAAATAACTACAACTTCTGCTCACCTTAGCAGGCTTCGGCTCTTCTTTGCTCTTGTTTCTCGAGAAGAATCTCAAATACTTCCTATCCAAGCTGGTGGAATGCCCCACATTCTCCGAGGATTCACTCCGCTGCATCCGACCCGTAAGCTTCTTCAGCGAGCCGAATTTGGACTTATCCTTCTCCCTCTCTCTCTCCTCGCGCCTCTCCCTCTCGCGCCGCTCGGAGCTCTCGCTGTCGGACTCCGTGTCGGAGTAGTCGGTCTCCGAGAATTGTTGCGATATGTCGAGGGGGGTCTGTAGGAAAATAAAATTATAAATGAAGATAGGTATTTCAGTACGTTTAATTGTATGAATACGCAACTACGTGGAAGAAGGATTGACGAGATTTACGGTCGTTTTACCACTGACGAATGATTTTTGAATAGCTTAACTGGTAGACAAGCTATTCAGTGTGTTTTCGGTTTGCTTCTTGACATGTGAGTAGAGTATTCGATAGTTGTCAAAAAAGTTGACAGTAAATGTCAACTAAGGGTACAGGTCAGTGAGTCGGCGTGAGAAGGGCCGTCGGTCCGTACTGGCAGCTAGTAGCGATAGTACCGGCGGCTGGTCTCGTGTGTTGGTGTCACGAGACCAACACGACATTGGACCAAATGATAGGCCAATTAGGAAATGGAACCAAATGGAATTGGGGCCAATCAGGAAATTGGGGCCAAATAAAAAATGGGAATTTATGTCATCGGTTCTGGTTAGACGACCTGCTTGGCGCAGAGGTACTAAGTCTGCCTTCTGCGCCAGAGGTCCCGGGTTCGATCCCCGGACAAGAGAAATATTTGTGTGCATGAACATGTCTATTTGTCTTGGTCTGGATGTTTAATATGCATATTATATATGTATTTACAATATATATATATATATATATATATATATATATACAGGATGGTCCAAAAAGTGACGTCAAAAAATTTTTTTTAGATTCATCACACCTGGGTGTATCCGAAAATACCCCATGTATGTACCGCGATTTTAAGTAGTTTAGAAGTTATGCTTTTTCAAATGTGTATTTGCATATTTTCTACCAGAGCAACTTAAAAAAATCACAACTTGTTTAATAGTAAGTTTTTTTTTGCAACATGATCGTCTTGAATTTCTCTTTCATACGTTTAATCTACTACACAACATTCTTCATTACAAGTTACCGAAAAAAGAGTCGAAAGAGAAAATTGTAGGTTAGAGTTCGAAGAAGTAAAATTTAAAAAATTCTCTTAATAATACAAAATGGATGTTTCATAGGTTCAAAATAATTTTAAAAACTTCAGCGATTTATCAGCTTGCTAAATAATTATAAAGAAGTTGTTCTTAATAGGCGATTTTACGAAGAAATCGGCTTCTAAACTTAGTAAGGTGAAAAAGCGCGTGAGGACTAAACTCAATGTGGGCTAGACAATTGGTGTAAAAAAAAAATAGAATATGGGGCAAAATGGAATTGGGCCCAAATGGGCGTCGTACCTGTGCGGCGGCGGCCAGCGTGGCGGCGGCCACGGCGCTGATCCAGGCCAGCATGTCGGCGTGGCTGGCGGCCGCGAAGTAGAACGCCGTGCCCGTGTGGTACACTTTGAACGCGTGCGCACGAGACTTCACTTCCGTCGCTGCGCTCACCGTGAAGCCTTCGAGGTTGATCATGCAGTCCGCTTTAGAGCACTGGAACATATATAATTATAATCATTTTAAAAGCGCTCGTGTCTTGTTGGATTAGTTTGTTAAGCAACGTTCGGCCCGGTAAGGTGTCGGATAGGTAGGTAGGTAGGTCTGTACGATCGAGTTAGACGTCCATTGCCAGCTTAAGGTAACGGTTAACTGCCCACTAGGCGCGCCCACTAAACGCGACCACTAGCGGCTCCACAGACCTATATCCAAATAGACGGTAAAGTGTACCTTGCGTACCAAAAGTTTGATCCACGGTCAAATTTTTACAATTTCACTCGAAGCATGGGTAATAAAATCGTAATCGTAAGATGGTGGATGTTATGACGCAATCAGTGACGTCACACAGTCTGTCGTTATCGCGCTCATAGTAATTCGGTACGCAAATCAGCTCGATTACATCGGTAACAGCGCGTCTCGGAATGTACCCTGGTTTTTACTGGTAAAACAGTAGCGAGAGATCGTGTAGCGGCGCGTATCTGCGTAACTGCGTTTTTTCGGCAGTTTGCAGGCAGAGAAAAAACTAAGACTGTGACTCAGTTATCTTGTTTATACGTGTAGTACTGTATGCCTGCACTAAATTCAGAAGTATACTGACCTTAGTCGTTCTATGAGTCAGGTCAGCAGCAGATGTCGTCTGTAGTAGTAACTTATAATACTGCCCCCAATAGTGTGCCCCCCGTAACACTCACGTCAGTCTTCTCCTATACTAATAAAACAATACCGTATAATAGCAGTCACTTATAGTCCTGCTTTAATAATACTTACCTCAGTATTCCTATAAGCATACAGCGCCCGGTGCGCCAGCAGCAGATGCCGGCGCGCCCACCGGGGCTGCTGCGCGTGGCTGGCCCGCACCCCCCTCACACCTGACCCCTGTAGTGGTGACCTATAGTGCTGCCCCCGGAGCACCAACCTCAGTGCCCCTGTACGCGTACAGCGCCCGGTGCGCCAGCAGCAGATGCCGGCGCGCCCACCGGGGCTGCTGCGCGTGGCTGGCCCGCACCCCCCTCACACCTGACCCCTGTAGTGGTGACCTATAGTGCTGCCCCCGGAGCACCAACCTCAGTGCCCCTGTACGCGTACAGCGCCCGGTGCGCCAGCAGCAGATGCCGGCGCGCCCACCGGGGCTGCTGCGCGTGGCTGGCCCGCACCCCCCTCACACCTGACCCCTGTAGTGGTGACCTATAGTGCTGCCCCCGGAGCACCAACCTCAGTGCCCCTGTACGCGTACAGCGCCCGGTGCGCCAGCAGCAGATGCCGGCGCGCCCACCGGGGCTGCTGCGCGTGGCTGGCCCGCACCCCCCTCACACCTGACCCCTGTAGTGGTGACCTATAGTGCTGCCCCCGGAGCACCAACCTCAGTGCCCCTGTACGCGTACAGCGCCCGGTGCGCCAGCAGCAGATGCCGGCGCGCCCACCGGGGCTGCTGCGCGTGGCTGGCCCGCACCCCCCTCACACCTGACCCCTGTAGTGGTGACCTATAGTGCTGCCCCCGGAGCACCAACCTCAGTGCCCCTGTACGCGTACAGCGCCCGGTGCGCCAGCAGCAGATGCCGGCGCGCCCACCGGGGCTGCTGCGCGTGGCTGGCCCGCACCCCCCTCACACCTGACCCCTGTAGTGGTGACCTATAGTGCTGCCCCCGGAGCACCAACCTCAGTGCCCCTGTACGCGTACAGCGCCCGGTGCGCCAGCAGCAGATGCCGGCGCGCCCACCGGGGCTGCTGCGCGTGGCTGGCCCGCACCCCCCTCACACCTGACCCCTGTAGTGGTGACCTATAGTGCTGCCCCCGGAGCACCAACCTCAGTGCCCCTGTACGCGTACAGCGCCCGGTGCGCCAGCAGCAGATGCCGGCGCGCCCACCGGGGCTGCTGCGCGTGGCTGGCCCGCACCCCCCTCACACCTGACCCCTGTAGTGGTGACCTATAGTGCTGCCCCCGGAGCACCAACCTCAGTGCCCCTGTACGCGTACAGCGCCCGGTGCGCCAGCAGCAGATGCCGGCGCGCCCACCGGGGCTGCTGCGCGTGGCTGGCCCGCACCCCCCTCACACCTGACCCCTGTAGTGGTGACCTATAGTGCTGCCCCCGGAGCACCAACCTCAGTGCCCCTGTACGCGTACAGCGCCCGGTGCGCCAGCAGCAGATGCCGGCGCGCCCACCGGGGCTGCTGCGCGTGGCTGGCCCGCACCCCCCTCACACCTGACCCCTGTAGTGGTGACCTATAGTGCTGCCCCCGGAGCACCAACCTCAGTGCCCCTGTACGCGTACAGCGCCCGGTGCGCCAGCAGCAGATGCCGGCGCGCCCACCGGGGCTGCTGCGCGTGGCTGGCCCGCACGCGCTGCCAGGCCTCGCCGGCGCGCACGGGCGCCCCGCCCCCCGCCCCGCCCGACGCCAGCAACGTGCGCATCGCCACGCAGCGACGCTCTGACAATACAATACAGCTGTTAACTCGGAGTCTTCAGGCTTAGCCCGCCCAGCGAATTTAATTCGCGCGACTTTTCCCGCAAGATTCTGTGACATAGATTCATAGATCTGGACGCCGCGAGAGGGTGAATTTAGAATTGGTGACATGACACGCCGCAGTAAAAGGGAAATCAATATTTTTCCGATGGTGAAGAACTGGTGGAAACTGACAAAAAAAACGCGAGAAATTATTATTAAGAAATATTGATATCGGTTTTATTGCAGCGAAAGATATCACTGAAACCGAGCTTTTGGCTAGCGCAGACGACGAATCACGGAGGACTTTTTGTCCGCGACACGTCTTTATTGTTAACCAAATAAGATTGAATTTAGATCGCGTATATCCATGAAAAGTACGCGATTGTCTTCGTTATATTTCAACTTGATGTTCTTAGTAATAAGGTCGTGTGGCGGACAAAAAGTCCTCCAATGTCCGTCGTCTGCGCAGGCCCTTTTGCGGCGTTAAAACCTATGAAAAGTATTTTCCATATCAAATATCAAAATAAAAAAAATCCTTACAAGAATCCGCGCGATTTTTGCGTCAGTTACAGTGCGGTCAGAGATATATACCTCCATAGAACACAAAACAATCGCGCCGCGGCGCTAAGGATTCTGCACCATAACAGATTTGGTTGCGGAATTATTTTCGAGCGGTTTTTTTCCGCAAGTACATGCAGCATCATACAATTTCCATATATCACAAAGTTTTGCGATAAAAACCGCGCGAATTAATCCGCTATGCGAGTTAAGCCATAATCACATGCCACATTAAAAGCAAAACAAAATAATGTTATTTTACGTCACAGTGCTGGGGAGATGTTATAATGACCTCTTAATTCCAGGCAGTTTTCCAAAAAACTATCAGTATCGCTCTTATACTCATTATTCAAAGAGAAAAGGCTGGCATTATAGCAATTCAAAAAACTGCCTGCAAATAAGACGTTTACCAACTTTTACCTGCGTCGACCCGACATCGACTTACGTCCAATCTCGATAATCCCCCCCCGTTAATCTTTTATTTTTGTGTGAAAATCGTAAATCTGTTTACAGTATACACCAACCTACCAAACTTTTACTGTGTAATGTTAATAGTTTCGGAATGTGTTCGATGTCCATAAAAATCTTTAATAAGTTGCCAGCGTATCTGAAGGCCGAAACGGATATTGGTGTGTTCATTCGCTCCTTGAAGAAGCTGCTTGTAGAAAAAGCTTACTATTCCATTAATGAATACTTTGAGGAAAAAAGTTTCTAAATGTCTGCCCCTCTCCTGTTCGTTGCAGTGCCTTTCGAGGTGCATGCGATACATTGGTGCTTGCATGTTTTGTTTAGTCACTAAGTCGCATGTAACGCATTTGTAATAAATAAATGAAATGGCTGTGACATACGGACGGACGGACAGACAGACAGAAAGACAGATATAACGAATCTATAAGGGTTCCGATTTTTGCGATTAGGCTACGGAACCCTAAAAAGGGTAAAATGATTATTCAATAAGCAGTTAAATCTACCATCCCTTTAATACCATTATTACCATTTAATACCTTATTAACAAATTAATACCTTCATTGCAATGGTTTTAAATAGCGATTGTATTGTACTAACAACATAGTGCAACTGAGTGCTCAGTGCGAGGTTTTTCTACTCACGGTCGATCGTGAACGCGTCGATTTTTGTATAAAATCAGCAGCCCGCCAGCGGATTACGTCACGGACTACACCAACGCCATACAAAAACTAACGCGCTCACTATCGACCGTGAGTAGAAAAACTCACACTAAGCACACTGATAGATAAAATCATTAGCTAAAATAGAGGTGTAATAGTACTCACTGGCAAGAATAGAGTTCTTCTTCTTCAAGCTTTTCGACTTGGATGTCGGGAAGATGCTCTTCACGACCCCCGCGGAGGGGGACAGCACGACCCCCGCGGAGGGGGACAGCACGACCCTGTGGTCGTCGGCGGCGCGGGGGCGGGGGTCGGCGGGGGGCTGGTCTGATTCTGTGTTGATGGGCGGCAGGTCGCGGCGGTCCGAGAGGACCTTGATGTCGTGCTTCGTTATGTGTCGTAGGGGCAGCGATATCTAAGCAAGTAGATATCAAATTTAACTGTGTGTAGGTGTAGGTATGTCTTTTCATAATCATTAGCGCAGCGACGTTAGGGCGCTTTTAAGGCCAAGGTTGTGTGTACTTATTTTATAAAAGTAAAATGCAGTTTGATTGTTTTGGTTTTTTTATGCGAGTGCCGTGTGGTGACGGCCTAAGAATACACGTGTCACCACTCCCTTACATGCCTGGGATGTCGTAAGAATCGACTAAGAGTCTCGACACATTGATCAACTGTGCGAGAGAGGGAAAACTTGAAACCAACCCTCTACCAACCAGTCTGGCCAGTGTGGTAACAGTAGGCTAATAGCCTCTTTTGAACACCACAATAGGCGTGAGCTAGGAGAGGCATATGTCCAGCAGTGGACGTCCACAGGCTGATGATGATAATGATGATGATGATGATAGTCGTTAGTAAGGTTGCAAGTTATAAACTTAAATCATAACATCTCAATCATGAAATAAAATATTTCCAATCCTTGTCTTTACGTTTTTGCCTATGATGTTTATATTTTATTTGCTATTGTGCTTCGATTTATTTTCAAACTATGAGTGTGAAAGAAATAAGCATGAACAATATTTCATTCCTACAATACCATTATTTATTTATTTATTTTTACATGGAAAACAAACAGCATATAATTCTAAAATATAAATAAAGAATAGCACAAACATGCCTTTATCAGTTTTCACAAATAGAAACATATACATACAGAAAAAAGGTATTAAAAAAAAAGGATAATGTGCAATAACACTTCTAGCAGAATACATACAAAAAAATATAAATTTTATTTAAAGTAACAAATGAGTACTTAATCTGTAAGAAGCCAAATCAATAAAAGCAGAAGAAATAATAGACTAACTGTCAAAGAAACCTAAATTTATTTTCTTTTTGAAATAATTGGGTCTCACTGTAAACAAATCTGTATCTTCAGCGTGGTTGTGGTTAAAAATAGTAAAAACCCTATAAAAATAACAATTTGATCTGTAGTTGGCAATACCTGCATCTACATAGAATTTAAGATGATTTCTCCTTGAGTTCGTACGGACGGGTAGTTTAAAATAAATTAAAGAAAGTAGTTCAATACAATCCATTGAGCCATTGAAAGTTAGATCGATGCCTCTCTTCGCAAGGTCAATGGAAGTAAGTGTTGTTGTTTGCAATTGATCTCGTAGCTTGGGCTAAGGTTTAACCTGCATTTATAATTTAGAAATTTGAGAAACTTTTTCTGGACTCCTTCTATTATTGAAATATATAATTGGTATTGAGGATTCCACACTTGACTTGCATATTCCAAATGACCTCTTACCAGCGAGCAGTAAAGAATTTTTAAGGACTTTATCATTTTGAAGTGTTTGGTGCTTCTAATAATAAAACCCAACATCTTTATAGCTTTAGATGTGATGGCGTCAACGTGTTTGTCATATAAAAGCTTCGAATCCAGAATTACACCGAGATCTCTAATAGAATCAGTTCGTATGAGTGATTGCTGGTTTAATCGATAATCAAAGCAAATTATATTTTTGGATCTACTGAAAGAAATACAGTTGCACTTGGACACATTCAAGTCAAGCTTATTAATGTGACAGTAGTGTTGCAGTCTATCGAGATCCTGCTGCAAGAGAAGAACCGAATGACGTGCTTGTACTTTTTTGTAGATTTTCATATCATCCGCAAATAACAAGAACTTAGAGTGATGAAAACATTGATTAATATCATTAACAAATAATACGAATAAGAGCGGTCCTAGTATTGAGCCTTGTGGTACTCCAGAAGGCACAGCAGAAAAATGTGGATGGGATGAGAAACCATTTAGAACGACCGTCTGACTACGCTGTTCAACATAGGAACCAAACCATCTCAGGAGATCTCCATGAATACCAGCAGAATGCAACTTGTTAAGTAGGATTATATGGTCAATTCGATCAAAGGCTTTGGTGTAATCCGTATAGACAGCGTCGACTTGGCCTCCCGACTGCATACCTGAAGTGACATCCTCAGTAAATGCTGCCAGGTTACTTACGGTTGATCTTCCACTGAGGAAACCGTGTTGCTCTGGTAAAAAAGTATGTTTGAGAGCTTTGTAAATTTGTTGATGGATAATTTTTTCCAAAACCTCGATTAATACACACAGTTTAGAGATTGGTCTATAGTTACTTACTTCACGCTTAGGACCCTTCTTGTGGACGGAAGTTACAATTGCCGTTTTCCATATCTTCGGAATATTAAAGATAATCTCTTCCGGAGCCTGTTAAAAACAAAATCGGCGCCCGTCACTATCGTAGCGAAGGCATCAGACGACTTCTAAACCACTTGACCCTAATGTTCGAAACTCAGTATTTAAACTTCTCTCTTTGACATATACAGGTGAACCAAAAATGGTGTCTTTAGCTACTGTAGTTCTGACTGAAACATGCGCACAGACACACAGAGCCAGCACATAAGACTTCTACTATCGTATGCAAAGCTAGTTTAGAAGTCCAAAATGATTATTAGTCGTACCTGCGAGGTGTCGAGGTGCCTGGCCAGCCTGGGCGCGGGCGGCGAGGGCGCGCGCGGCACATAGCGCAGCACCGGCAAAGTGCCGCGTGACGTCACATTGGTCACATCTTTGCCCGTTTCCAACCCCGCCCCCGCCCCCGCCACCGCTCGCGGGGGCACTACAGCTATTGGCGGCTCCCGGGGGCTACGAATCGATCTACAAGACGATAAAGGACTTATGATAAATTTTAAATAGAAAAATATTGGAAAAAATTAACTCGGCCACAAGTGAATTCTCAGATGGGAATCGAACCCACGACCTTTGGAAATCCGGTCCAATGCTCTAACCGCTGAGCTACCGAGACTTGCGAACCACCGTCGTCGAAATTCTCCAATACTTTTATATTTATAATACGCTGTAGGCCAGCGTTGTCACATTAACGCTAGGAATATCCTTGCATTCAAAGGAAACATATTTTCAGGTGTTTAACGATCGATTAAGATGCAACAGTCAATAAATTACGATTTTAGAATTTTTGCATTTTTCAATGCTATTTATCATCAAATTAAATAATGTCAAATTTATCATAAGTATAAAAATAGCATTGAAAAATGCAAAAAATCAAAAATCATAAAGATAAAGGACGTCAGCGGGCAGATTCACAACCATCGGACACGGAATCGGATTCGGAAACTATGCTTTGTCTTTTTCTATTCTGAAGTGAGACCACAGACCTTTACCGAGATAGACGAAAAGATCGCTTCAAACTGTATGAGCAACTAGCGTGTCGAATTTTTGTAGTACCATAACGTCACGAGCGAGATTTAGTGATGTGGACTCTCTCTGCTGAAGAGCAGCAATGTTGAGGACTTTCAGAACTAAGGAACATGGTCAGCTCGGCGGCGAAGCTCAATGACCTCGCTGATCTGGTTGCTGAAAAACCTGAACTCCAGGATCTATCTTATTATAACATATAAAAGTATATGATACTTACTTAGTTGGAGAGATAACAGCATCATCAATGTTCACCACACCGTTGGCAAAAACCTTGATTCTTTCATTCCCCAGTATAGACTTCCTATGCTAAAGCGCAGCCATGTCGAGAGCTTCTAAAACTCTTCCCATGTTATCTCAATAGGATCTATCTTATTTTAACATTAAAATACTTACTACAAAAAATTACTTACATTGTCGGAGAGGAAACAGGATCTTCAATACTCAAGATATCGGTGGCAAAGAACTTGTTTCTTTCATTTTCCAGTATAGACCTCCTCCTATGCTGAAGAGCAGCAATGTTGAGGGCTTCCAGAACTCTTCCTCTATCATCATCAGCTCGTCGACGCAGCTCGATGGCCTCACCGATCTGATTGCTGGACTTCTTGAACTCCAGGATCTGGTCCGCTTTCTCAGCTGAGTGGACCAGGATCGTCGGGCTGACAGAGATTGGAGAAACGCACTTTAAAGACACGTTTTAAGATCCTATGAAAGTCATTGATGCAGATAAAGCATGATAGAAATATCGTTAAATCTATTAATGAGTAATCATTTAATTTATACATAAACCAAAGGTGTGATGTGATGTTTATTCAATTCACTCTTCACTCTTTGATGTCCTGCTACACCCGCTGAGAATTGGAGGCGTGAGAGTATGTTCAATACCGTTCAAATAAGGATAGGACGGGCCGTTGGCTAACTTCAGACGCGAAGGCTAACTTTTTTTTGCAAAAAAAGTATTAATTAATCGATGTGACACAATTTTTTTACAGATAGGGCTTCGTTAAATTCGAATTTACATTATGATACTATTGTCATGCATGATAAAAGTAAATTTACGAAACTTTTTAATGTCATGAAATTAATGCATGCGTTGTGAAACTCTATGTTTACATGTACATTTGTTGATGAACATTAGTGTCGCGACATAGTTTAGTAATGTAAATTCGGCTTACATACAATACATACTTTAACTAATTAATTTTTTATTTTATTTTTCCTTGATTTATTTTTTTGCATGCCGTACTAAAGTGAAGTTAGTTTGACAGAATGACGTCACGAAATGGCGCATGTTTCATACTATTGTTATTTATAGAATAGCATAGTATGTAAAATAAATTATTTAAAAGTATACTAGTGTAGATTCCCATTCTCACCTATCGACTGGCGTTGGTAGGCGACATCGGTATCACTTGCGTTTGTAGCGAACTTTCTTCCACATTGCTATCACACGCCGGGGTCGAGTGGTTCTTGTCTGACTTGCCCCTCGTCGTCACCGGAGTAAAAGGCCCGGTTTTTGGGTGAACGTGGGTCAGGACCACAGAACACACTTTCAGCATTGACGACCGGCAATTTAGCCGCTTTTCTTTCGCTAAATGCAGCAACCAAACTTTCCATACTTCCCATTTAAAAGGCAAAACGCAACAATTGCCGTTATTTGGAAGCTCGAAACAACGGCTGAACGCTACAGTTAGCACACATTCGGATACCAGTAGCATCGACTTCACGTCACTTAAATGCGCGATTCAGATAACGTGTCTGTCAAAAAACGTGATGCAGCAACGATACAGTTGCAAAAAAAACCTATGGAGTGTCAATGATGACATTTTCATTCTCACCTATCAGCAGGCGTGGGCGTAGTAGGCGATTCCGGTATCACTTGCGTTTGTAGCGAACTTTCTTCCACATTGCTATCATACGCCGGGGTCGAGTGGCTCTTATCCAACTTGCCCCTCGTCGCCGGGGTTATGGGCCCGGGGCCGGCGTGGGCCGCGGGGCCGGCGCGGGCCGCGGGGCCGGCGCGGGCCGCGGGGCCGGCGTGGGCCGCGGGGGGGCTGCTGTCGGGCACGCCGGGGCACGTGCGGGGCCGCGGGGACAGCTCCAGCCCCGTGCTGCATGACACCGCCTGCGGGGGATATTACAGGTAAGCTATACTTGAAATAGAATTGTTACTACATTTAAAGTTAGACTCGGTTTAAAACTGAAGTTATAACATTGTTCTAAAACAAAGACAGCATCGGTTTCGAACTAAGTCTAACTTTAGACCAAGTTTTGTGGTTACATTTATTTCTACAAAACTTGCTGGTAGAACTTCTCGTATAGCATGAATTAAAAGTCATGGTAAAAAGTATTGGACGATTCGTAAATAAGAAAGATAGATTTTTATATTAAAAACTTCAAATGAAGGTTTTTTTTATTAAAGAAAATGCACAAATGAAAGCATTCACATTTTAATAATGCACACTACTTACCTATTTGTTATAATATACTTAATGGGGATTAACAGCACTTTTAGATTTATATGCCATCATGTAGTACATGAAATACAAAAAATACTTATAACTTTTTAATTTTGCATTTTACAATGCTATTTTTATGTGATAAATATTAATTATTTATATTTTAGTATTATATGCTGTTTGTTTTCCATGTAAAAATAAATAAATAAATAAATAAACAAGAAAATATACCAGAACAAAGCAACTAGTCTCATATCATCCCGTCAGGGCGACATGAGACTAGTTGCTTTTTTCTGGTATATTTTCTTGTTTAATATTTATCACAAAAAATACTGTTTTATATTTTCTATACGTTGTATATTTCTAGAGATGTTATTTTTTTTATCTTCGGGTCAGCGTTTTTTTTTTTGTAAGGTCACTGTATAACACTTTCTATGCAGCTTACGACTCACGCTTGACCGATTTGGTCAGAGAGTCGCCTTCTTTGCATGAAACGGTAAACAATGGCGTCACGAAAAGAGCACGCGAATCTTGAAGTTTGAAAACTTGTAAATCTGAAACTACTTATCTTATTTAAATAAAACAAATACAGTTCGTTATTTTTTTACATTTAAACTATACTGTAACAAAGTTTCAAGGGATTTAATGAACCTGTTGTGAATCCCCATAGTATTTCGTGTTTGCTGTTACTGTTATTATTATTCCTTTTTCTGTTCTACTTCTTTATTCGTTGTTAAAATACGTGTATATATTTTTTTATATTTGCATTTTTAATGGTATTTTTATACCGATAAATTTTAAATAGAAAAATATTGGAAAAAATCAACTCGGCCACAAGTGAATTCTCAGATGGGACTCGAACCCACGTCTTTTAAAAACCCTGTCCAATGCTCTAACCACTGTATTTTTCAATTTAAAAAATGTATCATACGTGCGTACATCATGTCTCTTGTGTGTTCGTGGACAATAAATGTTTTTTTTTCTCAGTTTGTTTCGTGTTTAGATGAACATAATAAACCCATAGCAGTAACCTTGTCGCGGCGGTAGAGGGCGGCGGGGTCGGGCGACTGGCCGCGCTCGTAGCGTTGCTCGCGCAGCTGCCGCCAGAACTGGGGGCAACATTACAAGTGTCGTCAACTCAACGATTGGACCGACATACAGACCACAGACATATATATCGAGATAGACGAAAAGAGCGCTTCAACCTGTTTTTTTTTATATAAATGACTGGAAGACTCTTAGCCTTCATCACACCTGGCGGGCTAAAACTATATTAAATAAGCGTTAAGACTCCGTCAGCAAAATTTGCATTCCTAATGAAAAAAGTACAAACTGATAAATGTTCAACGTGCCAAAAAGTTGAGGACGTGCAACATTTGCTGATGGAGTGTGTCAAAAACAATGATGAGAGGCAGCTTCATTCATAAATAAATTCAAGCTAAATACCCTCGATGTTGGGCTGATTCAAGGTATATCGTCGGGACCAACATCAGATATTGCTAAAGGACTTTGTCGCTTGGTTACGGTTTTACAATAGCTGCCTCTCATTTGAGTAGAATAGGATAAGGTTTAGATGGGGTTGGCATGTCTGAAAGACAAAAACCCCACATTTTCATTAAGAAAAAAAAAGACCTGGGAGCTAATTGTCTAATTTTAAAATCTATCGCAATCCCTTTCTATTCATCATTTGAAAGATATTCACATACTTTAGGCCGTCACTATTTGGCATTTCATAGAGATTGTGATCGAGACGCGTTTTGAAAGGTATCGAATGAAAAGAAATTGAACCTAATATCTTTCAAATGTATGGAGAAATGTCAAATGAAGTGTCATTTAAAACATCATTCGTTCCGAAAGGGATTACGACTATGAGTTACAAATTCCATAAATCACTATCACAATACCTTTGAAAAGGATTGTGATGGATTTTGAAATTAGACAATTAGGTCACTTTGACCACTTACCGATTCCTTGCTCAAACCAGGGGGTTGCTCTTGACGGGATCGCGTTGAGATCGACATTGAATGTCAATAATTATTACTGATTTTCGACGTTAATTCGATTTAAAGTGTCGCTAAAATCGATTAATAGAGTACAAAGTTACTTTATTTACTAATTTCAAGTATTCATTATTAGTTTAATTACTTATTTTTAGTCATAATTACTGACGTTTGACATTAATTCAATCTCGATCTCATTGTGATCGCGTCAAGAGTAGGGGGCCAGGCCAATGTTGTATTTGGTTTCGACATTTTCAAAATTCGTTTTCTCTGTCGCGTGTTTTCATGGCAATGGTCTCAAGCGGACTAACTTACTAACGTGATAAACGTGGATCAAACTTGTTACGCGCAAGGTAAGTAAACTTTAACTGTCTATCTCGATATATGTCTATGATAGAGACAACTATACAGCAAGAAATATTAGTCTAATCTTTCTTGCTCGTGCGCGAAAATATAATATGAAAGTTACAATATTGTTCTGTCAGAGTTAGAATTTCTTTAAAATATTAATTTGGAAAAGGAACTAAAATTTAAAAGTTACAATAAGTTTAATTCAGACAGTTTGCGTTTTCCAAGTCGAGATATGCTTACAGCTATTTCTAAACTCCGATTTCTTATATCTTTGTTCATTCGGTATTACGTTAGTTATTGAAAAAAAATATCAAAACAATGTATTTATTTTATAACTTTTTAATTTTGCCTTTTCCATGCTATTTTTATGTGATAAATGTTAAAGAAGAAAATATACTAGAAAAAAGCAACTTGTCTCATGTCGCCCTGACTGTTCGAACCAATGCACTAACCAATTATGGTACAGAGACCTATGAGGACACGTCGAGTTTTTCTAGTATATTCACCTTTCTACGGTGTTGGCCTCCGTCGTTTCATCAATGAGAGAAATATCCTCGCGTTCGAAAGAAACGTTTTTACAAATGTTTGGCTATTGATTAAGAAAGGTGAATATACTGGAAAAACTCGACGTGTCCTCATAGGTCTCTGTAGCATAATTGGTTAGTGAATCGGTCCGAATCCCGTCAGGGCGACATGAGACAAGTTGCTTTTTTTCTAGTATATTTTCTTGTTTAATATTTATGACATATAAAATAGCATTGTAAAATGCAAAATTAAAAAGTTACAATGTATTTTTTTTTTATCTAAAAATCTTTGTTTGATTGTATGTAAAAGTCCCGTCCCGTGTATGTGTGATGTGTGATGTGTGATGCGTGTACCTGGTGGATGGCGATGTGCGTGGGCGCGGCGGCGGGGCGCGCGCCCGCCACCGTGTGGCGCCGCCGCAGCGCCCACGCCGGCTTCAGCCCGTACAGCCTGCATATGTGTGATGTGTATGTGTGATGCGTGTACCTGGTGGATGGCGATGTGCGTGGGCGCGGCGGCGGGGCGCGCGCCCGCCACCGTGTGGCGCCGCCGCAGCGCCCACGCCGGCTTCAGCCCGTACAGCCTGCATATGTGTGATGTGTATGTGTGATGCGTGTACCTGGTGGATGGCGATGTGCGTGGGCGCGGCGGCGGGGCGCGCGCCCGCCACCGTGTGGCGCCGCCGCAGCGCCCACGCCGGCTTCAGCCCGTACAGCCTGCATATGTGTGATGTGTATGTGTGATGCGTGTACCTGGTGGATGGCGATGTGCGTGGGCGCGGCGGCGGGGCGCGCGCCCGCCACCGTGTGGCGCCGCCGCAGCGCCCACGCCGGCTTCAGCCCGTACAGCCTGCATATGTGTGATGTGTATGTGTGATGCGTGTACCTGGTGGATGGCGATGTGCGTGGGCGCGGCGGCGGGGCGCGCGCCCGCCACCGTGTGGCGCCGCCGCAGCGCCCACGCCGGCTTCAGCCCGTACAGCCTGCATATGTGTGATGTGTATGTGTGATGCGTGTACCTGGTGGATGGCGATGTGCGTGGGCGCGGCGGCGGGGCGCGCGCCCGCCACCGTGTGGCGCCGCCGCAGCGCCCACGCCGGCTTCAGCCCGTACAGCCTGCATATGTGTGATGTGTATGTGTGATGCGTGTACCTGGTGGATGGCGATGTGCGTGGGCGCGGCGGCGGGGCGCGCGCCCGCCACCGTGTGGCGCCGCCGCAGCGCCCACGCCGGCTTCAGCCCGTACAGCCTGCATATGTGTGATGTGTATGTGTGATGCGTGTACCTGGTGGATGGCGATGTGCGTGGGCGCGGCGGCGGGGCGCGCGCCCGCCACCGTGTGGCGCCGCCGCAGCGCCCACGCCGGCTTCAGCCCGTACAGCCTGCATATGTGTGATGTGTATGTGTGATGCGTGTACCTGGTGGATGGCGATGTGCGTGGGCGCGGCGGCGGGGCGCGCGCCCGCCACCGTGTGGCGCCGCCGCAGCGCCCACGCCGGCTTCAGCCCGTACAGCCTGCATATGTGTGATGTGTATGTGTGATGCGTGTACCTGGTGGATGGCGATGTGCGTGGGCGCGGCGGCGGGGCGCGCGCCCGCCACCGTGTGGCGCCGCCGCAGCGCCCACGCCGGCTTCAGCCCGTACAGCCTGCATATGTGTGATGTGTATGTGTGATGCGTGTACCTGGTGGATGGCGATGTGCGTGGGCGCGGCGGCGGGGCGCGCGCCCGCCACCGTGTGGCGCCGCCGCAGCGCCCACGCCGGCTTCAGCCCGTACAGCCTGCATATGTGTGATGTGTATGTGTGATGCGTGTACCTGGTGGATGGCGATGTGCGTGGGCGCGGCGGCGGGGCGCGCGCCCGCCACCGTGTGGCGCCGCCGCAGCGCCCACGCCGGCTTCAGCCCGTACAGCCTGCATATGTGTGATGTGTATGTGTGATGCGTGTACCTGGTGGATGGCGATGTGCGTGGGCGCGGCGGCGGGGCGCGCGCCCGCCACCGTGTGGCGCCGCCGCAGCGCCCACGCCGGCTTCAGCCCGTACAGCCTGCATATGTGTGATGTGTATGTGTGATGCGTGTACCTGGTGGATGGCGATGTGCGTGGGCGCGGCGGCGGGGCGCGCGCCCGCCACCGTGTGGCGCCGCCGCAGCGCCCACGCCGGCTTCAGCCCGTACAGCCTGCATATGTGTGATGTGTATGTGTGATGCGTGTACCTGGTGGATGGCGATGTGCGTGGGCGCGGCGGCGGGGCGCGCGCCCGCCACCGTGTGGCGCCGCCGCAGCGCCCACGCCGGCTTCAGCCCGTACAGCCTGCATATGTGTGATGTGTATGTGTGATGCGTGTACCTGGTGGATGGCGATGTGCGTGGGCGCGGCGGCGGGGCGCGCGCCCGCCACCGTGTGGCGCCGCCGCAGCGCCCACGCCGGCTTCAGCCCGTACAGCCTGCATATGTGTGATGTGTATGTGTGATGCGTGTACCTGGTGGATGGCGATGTGCGTGGGCGCGGCGGCGGGGCGCGCGCCCGCCACCGTGTGGCGCCGCCGCAGCGCCCACGCCGGCTTCAGCCCGTACAGCCTGCATATGTGTGATGTGTATGTGTGATGCGTGTACCTGGTGGATGGCGATGTGCGTGGGCGCGGCGGCGGGGCGCGCGCCCGCCACCGTGTGGCGCCGCCGCAGCGCCCACGCCGGCTTCAGCCCGTACAGCCTGCATATGTGTGATGTGTATGTGTGATGCGTGTACCTGGTGGATGGCGATGTGCGTGGGCGCGGCGGCGGGGCGCGCGCCCGCCACCGTGTGGCGCCGCCGCAGCGCCCACGCCGGCTTCAGCCCGTACAGCCTGCATATGTGTGATGTGTATGTGTGATGCGTGTACCTGGTGGATGGCGATGTGCGTGGGCGCGGCGGCGGGGCGCGCGCCCGCCACCGTGTGGCGCCGCCGCAGCGCCCACGCCGGCTTCAGCCCGTACAGCCTGCATATGTGTGATGTGTATGTGTGATGCGTGTACCTGGTGGATGGCGATGTGCGTGGGCGCGGCGGCGGGGCGCGCGCCCGCCACCGTGTGGCGCCGCCGCAGCGCCCACGCCGGCTTCAGCCCGTACAGCCTGCATATGTGTGATGTGTATGTGTGATGCGTGTACCTGGTGGATGGCGATGTGCGTGGGCGCGGCGGCGGGGCGCGCGCCCGCCACCGTGTGGCGCCGCCGCAGCGCCCACGCCGGCTTCAGCCCGTACAGCCTGCACACGCACAATCAAGATTAGACAACAGTGCACAATGGATGTAAAAATAATAATAAATAAATTGTTTATTTTCCATAAAAGCCTTAAAAATAACAAGATCTGGCGTTCCCCACACTAGGCATAGTCTGTCCTGTTCCTGTGGGGAATTTAAACGGTTTACATGTAAAATTTTGACGGCAAAACAGAAAATCAATCTTTTAACAACTTAAATTAAATATTTTTGGGGATGGTATGGGATCCACCTCCAAGTGGTCCACCCCGGGCAACGACACACTTTGTCGGCTGAGAGATCCCTCCGCGGTGGTAGGCTTCCTATGAAGCCGCCTGGTTCAGCTACCACCCTCCTGTTAAAAACCGGCGCCAAGCAATTTATTGCGTTCCGTCGGAGTACGGGAGATCCAGTGCCACTGGGAAAAAGTCGGCGGTCAGTTGCGTTGCTTAAAAGAACGGTGCTGGATCTTCAGCGATATCGTACCAGGAGACTCAGTTTGCAGACTAGCGGGATCCGAAGCACGGTCTTGCCGTTGGCCGACCGCAGTTAGTAGGGGGCCCAAGTAGTGCGCTAGCCACGTGCAAAAGGCTGCCCCGCCAACTTGCGAAAAATCCCGGAATGCGCCACCGTGCCAGTTGGCGACTGGACGGGAGGACCCGGTGGACATTCTCAGGGGGGGTTCGGGCGTCCCCGCAGTCTCCAGATTGAGTTTCCCAAGCGTCAATAGAGTTGTAGCTCTCCAGTTTGTTTACTGAGCGGCGCCTCGATCGTCAAAACTATCTCCCCAACATCACTCCACACAAAATGAAAAGTCGCAATAAGAGAAAGGTTAAACAACGGCTGCACTTCCTCCCAGTCAAAGTGCACCTCACAAACATCCGAGGCCTGCACTCCAACCTCGATTCGGTCCACCACCACCTTGAAACCGACAAGCCAAACCTGTTCTTTTTAACGGAGACGCAGATAGCAACCCCGTCGGACGTGTCGTACCTCAACTACCCAGGTTACACTCTTGAGCATAAGTTCAAGAAGTGGGCTGGGGTCTGTGTGTACGTGCGCGATGACGTCTGCTATAAGCGTCTCCGTGGCTTTGAAAAACCAGGCTTCTCCGCTTTGTGGCTGTTGGTAGACACTGGAATGGAGAAATATCTCTACATCGGTGTATATCGTTCGCACAGCGGTAACCAGGAGACGTCCAGGCTTATTGAATATCTAACTGAGACGGCAGATCAGGCTATGCAAACGTACAACGCAGCGGAGCTTATTTTCCTTGGGGACTTTAACGCCCACCATCGTGAATGGTTGTTCCCGTTCAAGGAAACTGACCACGCTGGTCGTGAGACGCGAAAGTTTGCTATATCGCTTGATCTCACCCAGCTGGTAAACGAAGCAACGCGAGTACCAGACATTGATGGCCATACGCCCAACTGCCTAGACCTGTTGCTGACAACTAACCCTCATAGACACTCCGTTTCGGTCTCAGCCCCGTTGGGCTCTTCAGATCATAGTGTGGTTAAATCCGTATCGGTCTGCTCACCTCCAGATGTCGGTCACAGGTGCACGAGGCGAGTATGGCGATACGAGTCAGCAGATTGGGACGAAATGCGGCATTTCTTTGCGTCTTATCCTTGGCAGCAAGCGTGTTTTTCTTCGAATGACCCCTCAAGCTCTGCCGATGAGGTCGTGAACGTGATACGGCAGGGAATGGAATATTTTATTCCGTTCTCCGACATCCCGCTCGGTCACTGTGCCCGACCTTGGTTTAATGCAGACTGTGCACGCGCTGAAGCGCGTAAAGAGTTTGCTTACCAAGCCTGGGTAAAAGCCCGCGACCAAAAATGGGGGCCTCGGAGGGTTCGTGCGAGGAAAAAGGCCTTTAATTCTGCAGCTAAGGCAAGCAAAAGAATGTCCCGCAAGGCACGTTTCGACCACGTTAGCCACATAGGGTCCAAACTATCATCTTACCCTTCTGGTAGTAAGCAGTTTTGGTCCCTGTCCAAGTTGGTCGAATCTAACTTCTGCCGTCCCACTTTGCCTCCGATGTTGCGACCAGACGGGTCGCTGGCTCACTCCGCATCAGACAAAGCAAATTTATTTGCGTCTTTGTTCGCGAGCAATTCACATCTTGACACAAGCTCTGCAGTTCCACCATCTCTACCTCACTGTGGCAGCTCCATGCCACATATCTCAATTCACTGTAAAGAGGTAAAAAGAGCATTGCTTAGTTTGGATGTGAATAAGGCCAGCGGTCCTGATGGAATACCAGCAAGAGTGCTAAGGTTTTGCGCGCCTGAACTATCTCCTGTATTAACACGGCTGTACCGCCTTTCTCTCCAACAAAAAACGGTTCCCAAGTCGTGGAAAGTTGCTAATGTACAGCCAGTGCCGAAAAAGGGTGACCGTGCCGACCCCACCAACTACCGTCCAATTGCAATTACCTCCATACTATGCAAGGTTATGGAAAGGATTCTTAATAGCAAACTGCTTTCGTACCTAGAAAATTACGACCTACTCAGTGACCGTCAGTACGGCTTTCGCCAGGGTCGCTCAACTGGGGATCTTCTAGTGTACGTTACGCATTGCTGGGGCGAGGCTATCGAGAAACATGGCGAAGCTCTCGCCGTGTCACTCGACATCTCGAAAGCCTTCGACCGGGTCTGGCACGCTAGCTTGTTAAGCAAACTTCCATCATACGGTATCTCTGCTGACTTTTGCGATTGGGTCTCTGATTTTCTGAGTGAACGGTCAATACGTGTAGTCATTGACGGCTGCTCCTCTGACCTCAAGGCTATTGATGCCGGAGTTCCTCAGGGATCTGTTCTCTCCGCGACTTTATTCCTGCTGCATATTAATGACCTGCTTGTGCCCGGTATTGTTGGGTATGCAGATGACAGCACGGTTACGGAGAGATATTTATCCAACGCAAAAGTCAGCGGGGAGAAGTCTCGTTCTTTAAGAGAGGCCATGGCTGAGCGGACTAACTCGACCTTAAGTCTTGTCTCCCATTGGGGTGACAACAATCTGGTCAGTTTTAACGCTGCCAAAACACAGGCGTGTTTATTCTCCGCCAAAAAGAGTCCTTTCGACATGACTCTTACTTTCCGCGGTACAACTATACCAATCACTGAGAATCTTGAACTTCTTGGCATGAAGTTCTCATCAGGTCTCAACTTCGGCGATAACATCGAGTTGAAAGCTCAGACTGCGGCAAAAAAGCTGGGCATCTTAAATAGGGTTAAGCGGTATTTCACGCCGGAACAGCTTCTTATGTTATATAAAGCACAAATTCGTCCGTGCTCCATACTGCTCCCACCTTTGGGATGGTTCAGCAAAATACCAGCTGGCCGCACTCGACTCGAGCTGCATGAGCTCATACCGCCAGCTCCTTTTTACCACCGGGAATCCAGACGTACTGCATGCTATCATCCCTACCTGGTTGATATACCTCGTCTGCGTACAAAGCGCTTTTCCTCATCTTTTATTATGCGCACAGCCAGAGAGTGGAATTCCCTGCCTGCGTCTGTATTCCCGGGTGTCTACAACCCTGGTATATTTAAAGCTCGAGTGAATAGGCTTTTTCTAGGCAAGCTCGCTCCATCTTAGCCCTCTTCTTAATCTAACGATTCAGAATTAAGCCAAGAGTAAGCCTATTAAATGTAAAAAAAAATAAAAAAAAAAAAAATTATAAGTAGGTTGATGATGATGGTGATAACAATAGTGCTGGAGATGATGATGGTGAGTCACCTGGCGGGCTCGTGCGGGGGCAGGTGCGGGGAGGCGGGCGGCGAGAGGGCGTCGCTGTCGGAGCTGGAGGAGGCGCGGGCGTCGTCGGGCGGCGCGCCATAACAATAGTGCTGGAGATGATGATGGTGAGTCACCTGGCGGGCTCGTGCGGGGGCAGGTGCGGGGAGGCGGGCGGCGAGAGGGCGTCGCTGTCGGAGCTGGAGGAGGCGCGGGCGTCGTCGGGCGGCGCGCCATAACAATAGTGCTGGAGATGATGATGGTGAGTCACCTGGCGGGCTCGTGCGGGGGCAGGTGCGGGGAGGCGGGCGGCGAGAGGGCGTCGCTGTCGGAGCTGGAGGAGGCGCGGGCGTCGTCGGGCGGCGCGCCATAACAATAGTGCTGGAGATGATGATGGTGAGTCACCTGGCGGGCTCGTGCGGGGGCAGGTGCGGGGAGGCGGGCGGCGAGAGGGCGTCGCTGTCGGAGCTGGAGGAGGCGCGGGCGTCGTCGGGCGGCGCGCTCGTCGGCTCCAGCGTCTTGGCCGCCGGGTGGATGGTGCGCACCGTCGAGTGGATGCTGTATTGGTAACTATACATAAAAAAACAGTTCGTTAGACTTTTCATGAAAAATTATGTTAGAATAAAGAAAAATAAAAGCGCTGCATTCGGAATTCTTAATTGTTAAATCCACAAGGGTTAAAAAACAAAACCTAACCGCCTTGTGGTCTAGTGGTAACAACCACCGGTATCAAACTCGGGGGTCCCGGGATTAGATTCCCAGCGGGAGTACATATTGTATTCGGTTTGGTTGGTGGTAGGACTTGTTGTAAGTCCGTCTTGCTAGCTACCACCTATTTGCACTCCTCAAACATATTTTTGAGGCTTGGGAGGGCAAGCAAGACGTAATTGGTATATTCTGTGAACTGTCTAAAGCTTTCGATTGCGTTGATCACATTACTTCTTTAAAGAAGCTAGAACATTATGGTGTCTCTAAGAAATCTGTTAGCCTTTTGCAGTCATACTTGCACAATAGAAACCAAAAAGTAATTGTCAATAATACTGCTTCTACTGGAGCCCCCATTATTATGAGCGTGCCACAGGGTTCAATATTGGGCCCTTTGCTGTTTTTAATTTATATTAACGATCTCCCTCATTACACGAGTAATTTATGTGAGACAGTACTATTTGCAGATGATACATCTTTAATTGTTAAAATTGATAGAGGAAACAATTGTTCTGACGAAGTAAATAGTGCTCTCTCTCAAGTCGCACCCTGGTTCAACAGTAATAATATGTCTATTAACCCTACTAAAACCAAGTTTGTTAGATTCTCATTACCTAATGTAGTGCTGGTCGATATGCATATCAATTTGAATGGGAATGTAGTAGAGTTAGTTTAGAATACAAAATTTCTTGACATTACATTGGATTCAAAGCTGCAATGGGATCCCCATATTGAAGCCTTGTCGAGTAGACTTAGTTCTGCGGCTTTCGCAATAAAGAAAATAAGGCTCTTAACTGATATTGACACGGCAAGACTAGTTTACTTTAGCTATTTTCATAGTGTAATGTCCTATGGCCTGTTGTTGTGGGGCTCAGCAGCTAATATAGAAAATGTTTTTATACTTCAAAAAAGAGCTGTGCGCGCCATTTACAACCTTCGTCGGAGAGATTCTCTTAAGGATTTGTTTAAAGAGATTAATATACTAACTTTGGCGGGACAATACATCTATGATAATATAGTATATGTAAGGAAACATCTTGATTTATTTATTAAGCAATGCGATGTCCATAATTTTAATACTAGAAATAAGAATAAGCTTGCCGTTCCAAAATTTCGACTTGAAAAATGTAGACGCTCCTTTTTGGGGAAAGGTATAGCTATTTTTAATAAAGTTCCACAACAATTGATAGAGCTGCTTTGCATAAATTTAAAATATATGTTAAAAAGTCACTCTTAAGCAAAGGTTATTACAAGGTAGATGATTATTTAAAAGACCAAAATGCATGGATGTGATACTAACATAAAACATAACTATTATAAATTGGATAAAAGGAAAATATTCTAATAATTGAATATGAGAAAATTTTCCTCTTATATTAAATATATTTCAAAATTTAAAATTTGTGCTTGGCAACAACATGTTCCATTGTAAATGTTGTTGTTTCTGTTAAAGCTGATAAGTTTCTTGCGGCCGTTCTTCTTGTCAGTTAAAAGATGTCCTGAATGGCTGGTAGGGAAAAAAAAAGTTGGACTATTCGAAAGTACTTATCTAGAAGTCTATTTGAATAAAAATCTTTGACTTTGACTTTGACCACCATCTTATCTAAGTCTGACGCCATAACAACATTGTATTCAGCATTGTAGTGTTCCGGCAGTTAGAGATAAGATAGCCAGTTCCTCAGTTATGAGGATTCCGGGAGAGGCTCGCTTCCATCTTTGGCCTTATCAATACTTAACATCAAGTATGATGAAGGCTAACAATGTCCCCGTTGTTCATATAAAAAAAACCTAGAAATTTCAAGATCTCAACTATTAAATTCATATTTTTTATTGTTATTTTTGAATACCTAATTCATTTAAAGATTTTTTTTTAATTTTTTAACTTTATCTCATCAGTACAATAAACATAAACGCAAATCAAATCAGATCATTTTATTCGCTAAGAATAGGCCACAGATGGTTTTAAATATACTTAGATACATTACAGTTCTCTATGGACTGACTAAAAAAGTATTTTAAAATTGTTAACAGGAATCGTAAAATCTAATTGCCAAAAAGATTGCTATCCAAATATTGTACCTAGCCTTTGTGCGCGTGTTTCAATTCAATTTTAACACGTTTTCTTTTAATCTGACAATCTTGGTGTTTGTTGTGGTAGCCCGCTTGGTAATTCAAGACAGGTGTTCCAATGAGATAGGGCGCGTATTGCAGGTGGCAAGCGATCGCATCGTGTGTACTCGCGCTACCAATTCATGGCAGAATGCCCGATATACGCATCGCTGCGCTGGCTTTTCTTTGAAGCGGAGATGCGTAAGGAAGAGGATTTGAAGCAGTTAACGATAAGTCAACTCAACAGGTACTGTAAGCGCAGACAGGTGCGAGGATTCGACCGGTGGAGTGGATGATAATCCGCCTACCCCTGCTTTCAGGGGATTTGAGGAACTGGGTCAAATGATTCCGGTTAGACAGATCACCCGGCTTCGCTACAGTACTAATAATCCTACCTGTGAAGAGGTGGTGGCGGGCGGCGGTCGAGCGGCCCTTTGCGTGTTTCAAAAGTAACTCGCCCCCACATGCACGTCTGCAAAGAGCACGCTCGCGCCACTGTAACCTATCACGCGATGGTCACGTACAGCCGCAGCGGATGCGCGGCCCTCGCCCCGACCTATCACACGCCGGTCAGTCCCCGTGTCAGCCCCCACCTGTGCAGCGGCGGCGGCGGGCGGTGGCGCGTGCGCAGCCGCAGCGGATGCGCGGCGGGCGGCGGTCGCGCGGCCCTCGCCCCGACCTATCACACGCCGGTCAGTCCCCGTGTCAGCCCCCACCTGTGCAGCGGCGGCGGCGGGCGGTGGCGCGTGCGCAGCCGCAGCGGATGCGCGGCGGGCGGCGGTCGCGCGGCCCTCGCCCCGACCTATCACACGCCGGTCAGTCCCCGTGTCAGCCCCCACCTGTGCAGCGGCGGCGGCGGGCGGTGGCGCGTGCGCAGCCGCAGCGGATGCGCGGCGGGCGGCGGTCGCGCGGCCCTCGCCCCGACCTATCACACGCCGGTCAGTCCCCGTGTCAGCCCCCACCTGTGCAGCGGCGGCGGCGGGCGGTGGCGCGTGCGCAGCCGCAGCGGATGCGCGGCGGGCGGCGGTCGCGCGGCCCTCGCCCCGACCTATCACACGCCGGTCAGTCCCCGTGTCAGCCCCCACCTGTGCAGCGGCGGCGGCGGGCGGTGGCGCGTGCGCAGCCGCAGCGGATGCGCGGCGGGCGGCGGTCGCGCGGCCCTCGCCCCGACCTATCACACGCCGGTCAGTCCCCGTGTCAGCCCCCACCTGTGCAGCGGCGGCGGCGGGCGGTGGCGCGTGCGCAGCCGCAGCGGATGCGCGGCGGGCGGCGGTCGCGCGGCCCTCGCCCCGACCTATCACACGCCGGTCAGTCCCCGTGTCAGCCCCCACCTGTGCAGCGGCGGCGGCGGGCGGTGGCGCGTCCGCAGCCGCAGCGGATGCGCGGCGGGCGGCGGTCGCGCGGCCCTCGCCCCGACCTATCACACGCCGGTCAGTCCCCGTGTCAGCCCCCACCTGTGCAGCGGCGGCGGCGGGCGGTGGCGCGTCCGCAGCCGCAGCGGATGCGCGGCGGGCGGCGGTCGCGCGGCCCTCGCCCCGACCTATCACACGCCGGTCAGTCCCCGTGTCAGCCCCCACCTGTGCAGCGGCGGCGGCGGGCGGTGGCGCGTGCGCAGCCGCAGCGGATGCGCGGCGGGCGGCGGTCGCGCGGCCCTCGCCCCGACCTATCACACGCCGGTCAGTCCCCGTGTCAGCCCCCACCTGTGCAGCGGCGGCGGCGGGCGGTGGCGCGTGCGCAGCCGCAGCGGATGCGCGGCGGGCGGCGGTCGCGCGGCCCTCGCCCCGACCTATCACACGCCGGTCAGTCCCCGTGTCAGCCCCCACCTGTGCAGCGGCGGCGGCGGGCGGTGGCGCGTGCGCAGCCGCAGCGGATGCGCGGCGGGCGGCGGTCGCGCGGCCCTCGCCCCGACCTATCACACGCCGGTCAGTCCCCGTGTCAGCCCCCACCTGTGCAGCGGCGGCGGCGGGCGGTGGCGCGTGCGCAGCCGCAGCGGATGCGCGGCGGGCGGCGGTCGCGCGGCCCTCGCCCCGACCTATCACACGCCGGTCAGTCCCCGTGTCAGCCCCCACCTGTGCAGCGGCGGCGGCGGGCGGTGGCGCGTCCGCAGCCGCAGCGGATGCGCGGCGGGCGGTGGTCGCGCGGCCCTCGCCCCGACCTATCACACGCCGGTCAGTCCCCGTGTCAGCCCCCACCTGTGCAGCGGCGGCGGCGGGCGGTGGCGCGTCCGCAGCCGCAGCGGATGCGCGGCGGGCGGCGGTCGCGCGGCCCTCGCCCCGACCTATCACACGCCGGTCAGTCCCCGTGTCAGCCCCCACCTGTGCAGCGGCGGCGGCGGGCGGTGGCGCGTGCGCAGCCGCAGCGGATGCGCGGCGGGCGGCGGTCGCGCGGCCCTCGCCCCGACCTATCACACGCCGGTCAGTCCCCGTGTCAGCCCCCACCTGTGCAGCGGCGGCGGCGGGCGGTGGCGCGTGCGCAGCCGCAGCGGATGCGCGGCGGGCGGCGGTCGCGCGGCCCTCGCCCCGACCTATCACACGCCGGTCAGTCCCCGTGTCAGCCCCCACCTGTGCAGCGGCGGCGGCGGGCGGTGGCGCGTGCGCAGCCGCAGCGGATGCGCGGCGGGCGGCGGTCGCGCGGCCCTCGCCCCGACCTATCACACGCCGGTCAGTCCCCGTGTCAGCCCCCACCTGTGCAGCGGCGGCGGCGGGCGGTGGCGCGTGCGCAGCCGCAGCGGATGCGCGGCGGGCGGCGGTCGCGCGGCCCTCGCCCCGACCTATCACACGCCGGTCAGTCCCCGTGTCAGCCCCCACCTGTGCAGCGGCGGCGGCGGGCGGTGGCGCGTGCGCAGCCGCAGCGGATGCGCGGCGGGCGGCGGTCGCGCGGCCCTCGCCCCGACCTATCACACGCCGGTCAGTCCCCGTGTCAGCCCCCACCTGTGCAGCGGCGGCGGCGGGCGGTGGCGCGTGCGCAGCCGCAGCGGATGCGCGGCGGGCGGCGGTCGCGCGGCCCTCCGCCGGAGCCTCAGCGGCAGCTCGCCCCCGCGCGCGCGGTTCACGCACAGAGCCAGCACGCTCGCGCCGCTCCAGCCTATCACGCAGCGGTCGCCAACCTGGGGAGTATTACGAGCTCTAAGAGGTACCGACCGACGTGCCCTTTCAAAATGCGTCCCGATCACGATCCCTATCAAATGTCGAATAGTGTCGGGCTAGCTTTTAAAATTAGACAATTTGCCCCCTGGGCCCTCGGACAAAGTAACGATTCAAAAACAACGAAGTTCAATAGTTATTTGTTATGCAAGGCTGGAAAGTTGGTTATTTGCTTACTATTTAGGCCATAATTCATAACATCAGAAGTGGGATAGGATCTACGATCCTATCTACTTGTTTTCTTGAACTGTTAGATTTTCGTTTAAAAGTAAAAACCAAAAATGTCTTAACGTGACTATCGTCGTAGTCGAAGCCGTCGCCGAGATTCTCGACATGGTAACCGCCGAGATCGTAGTCCTGAAGGTAAAATGCAGCAGGAAATGAAGGCAATGCTGGTTCGACTCAAAGCTTTAGAAAAGCAGGCGTCAGGTGTGTCTGAGCGGCGTACGCCACCTGTGTCTCGCTCCCCGCGTCGCCCGCGCCCGTCGCCGCCATGCAGGCGCCGGGAGTCCCCGTCATCGCGTCGCCACTCACTCGCCGCACCGTCGGGTGGTTACTCCGCTACCGGTGCGTGCCACGACGCAGCCACTGCCGGCGCGCCATCTGAAAATTTCCCGTACGCCGCCTATGCTGCCATCTGTGGTTCTACCTGAACCTCGTGAGGGTCCATCGCGGTTGGCACCGGAATCCGGAAACGGAATAATTATTTATGGCCTAAATAGTAAGCGGCCCAAGAATCTTGGCAAGCAAACTACAAACATTAATATTATTTCAAAAAATTAAACCATCCTCACCTGCACAATCTCATCTCCTTCGTGCACTTGTCCCGACGCGTGCGCTGGCGACCCGAACCGTATATCAGCGAGCTGATGATGGCCGCAGAAGGAGGGCACCACCTCGAAGCCCAGCGGCTTGCCGCCCTGCCGCAGGCACACCGCGTCCAGCGACGCTGGTTGAAGGATGTAAGGGTCCGCCACCTCCTGATGACCAATGTATGAACAACTGATGAAGCTCATAACGGCGAGGTAGCCCCAGAAGAAGGCACCACCTGAAGCCTCACAATACTTACGAAGTATTTATTTAATAATTTATGGCAATACCTTTACAGGGCCATATTTAAAATACATATTTTTTCTTACAATATCGTTATCTCTGTGAGGTACAAAAAAACTTCAAATTATTTGTTTTAATTTTATAGGTATTTAATAGATTTAATGTATAATTAGTTATTTTTAACATTTTATCTACATTAAGTTACAGGGACATGTTTTCTGGTACTATTCATATTTTATAAGACCTTATGTAACCAAACATGTTGCAATAAACTATATGACTATGACCACGGATTACTAAATAGTTACTACGTAACAGATACTTCACTCAGTGGAAAATTTCCAATACCTACTGCTATAATAGTCTACTCGGTCGCGTCAGCAACCGCTGCATGCTAAAATGTGCCTAAACGCTCAAGGGTACAGTTGTGATTGAACAACGTGCTTGCGCTTCGCTTGCGAAAACCGCACTGAATTTGGTCTGCAATCGGCCCGAGAACGCTCGACCGGGCGGTAGGTAATTAAAGCGCGCAAGTACATGGAGTAACGGAGCCCTGGTATGACTATGAAGCCGGAAGGCTGGCCGTCCAGCCGCAGGATGTAAGGGTCCGCCACCTCCTGTGGGTGTACAGATCAGTGAAGCTCATAGCGAGTTGGTGGTAGCCCCAGATGGAGTGGTCCGCCACCTACTGATGGCCAATATTAGAAATAGCATGAGCGGCTCTTACCGACACGTATACGTAAGACGACTTAAGCGCCGGATCATATCCATATAGCGTGTTCATTACCGGCTTGAAAAGCACAAGGAAATCGAACATTCTTTTGACGACTACCATCCACGAGAAACGGATAAACGAGTCCTACGATAAAAAGACCAGTCAAGAGAACTGTGGGCGTTGTATCGTGTGAATTAGAGTAGGAATTTCAACATTACCTGTCACTGTCAAAGGTGACCAACGCGTAACCCTACAAGTACTCTTCTTTAATTTAATATTGAAATATCTACTCTAAGAATCACGATACAAAGCTCATAATTATTTCAATGCCATATCATGCCTGTTTCACTCCCCGTGTAGGTTCGAAAACACACGTACGCGCGACGGCAACGCCGGCGTTGCTAATCTAGCAGGGACGAGCGAGCGGGCAGTGACGCACGACGCAAGTTCAAGTCACCTACTTTACTGATTTTAAAATGGAGAATCATTAAATAAAGTAAGTTAACAATATGCAGTATTTAATTGTCTAAACACACATCGAAATTCAAATTTAACTTTTTTATTTATCTTGTTCGCGTCGTAATATTATGTCATTCCGATTTGATACGAAACCTACGTAAACACAAAAAATCATTAAATAATATTGAGTTTCATAAACAAATGCCGTATCTATCTTCTAATTAGGTTAAAGAAGTAGGTAGGTACTTTAGGTATGTATGACAATTTCTTATACTTTTGGCCCTTACTTATTGTACCTACCTATGTATTTTTTTTTTTTTTTTTTTTTTTTTTTTTGGGAAGACCAACAGCTTAAAATATTACATTAGATTTTAACATAAAAATTGAGAGCCAATTACAGGTCTTCACCATTCCAACAGATAAATTCATAATAACTAAGACAGAGTATAAACAAAACAAATCAAAAAACAAGCAAAAAATTGATAAAGCTCACAGAGAATTATCATATAAGCAAGATTTACAAATCAAATGAAAAACCTATCCATCAAAAAACTCATTACTCATTAATCGCCTCACCGATGCAACGCTAGTGTTAAAGAGATCAATGTCTAACTGTTTAGAAATTACGTTAAAGCAATTGCTCGCACGCAAAAGGTATGAATTTTGGCGATAGTTTGAAGATGCAGAGGGTACGCATATAAGGGAGTTAGATCTAAGGGGTTTCCTTGGAGCTCTGAGGGAGATCTTAGAGAGAAGCCCAGGACAAGCGACGACCCCAGAAGTAATTTTTAATAAGAGAGCCACATCTGAGATTTCGCGACGTTTTTCCAGCGGCAGCAAATGGTGTTTCTTACAAAAAGACAGGTAATGGGTGGACTCATAGTGTTCATTCGTACGAAAGCAGAGGTATTTAATGAATTTCCTTTGAATATTTTCGATGCGTGTTATGTAAGTTAGGTACCGAGGGCTCCAGACCTGCGACGCGTACTCCAGATGGCTTCGTACAAATGTACAATATAAAATCTTTAATGTTTTAGCGTATTTGAAGTCTCTAGAATTACGCATCACAAATCCAAGAGCCTTAGATGCCCTAGAAATAATGTTGTTAATGTGATCGTCAAACAGTAGCTTACTATCATGCAGAACACCAAGGTCCCGCACGACAGCATCACGTTTCAGTTTCAAACCTCTTATAATATAGTCAAAATGAACCAAGTCTCGTTTGCGGCTATAAGTAACAACACTACATTTAGAGGAATTTAGGTCAAGTTGGTTCTCGATGCAATAGATATCGAGTCTGTTGAGGTCCTCCTGTAGCAGACTAGCATCGGCAGCAGAAGATACTGGCGCAATAATTTTCATATCATCCGCAAAGCATAATAATTGAGATGTTTTGAAACATTGCTCAATGTCGTTAACAAAAACCGCGAACAATAAAGGCCCAAGCAGCGACCCCTGAGGAACCCCACTTGGAACCGTGAGCCAACCGGAGATGTAATTTTTGACGACAACAGCCTGAGATCGATTATTAATATATGAAGACAACCATCTAAGCAAGTCACCACTAATACCGATCTTCTGCAGTTTAAGCACTAGTAGATCTGGCCGAATTCGATCGAATGCCTTGCTATAATCGGTATAAACGACATCGACCTGGGAGCCATCGTCCATAGATGAGGTAAGGGATTCATTCAGTAGGATAAGATTGGTCACAACGGAGCGACCTCTTAAGAAACCATGCTGAGTGGGACTAAACGAATGCTTGAGAGCTGCGTAAAGTTGCTCGTACACAATCTTCTCGAGGACCTTAGAGACAGTGCAAAGTTTAGAGATAGGTCGGTAATTAGTGACATCACTTCTCGAACCTTTTTTGAATACCGGAGTGATGTAAGCACGTTTCCACAAGTTTGGTACAACTCCCTCTGCTAACGCCCTATTGAAGAGTATGGTGATTGGAATCGCAATGGTTTTAGCACAGCGGATGAGGAATTGAGGTGGTAGCAAATCAGGTCCAGCTGACTTAGTGGGATCCAGTTTGGAGAGTAACTCAGCCACGTTATCTACATCAATTTCAATGCTAGTTATATTAGCAATGGTATCACTACAGCCAGGCACAGTACACGCATTTGATTGAGTGACAGGGCCTCTCAGAAAGTTGGAGTGAAAGTATGTCGAAAACGCCTCACAAATTGATGTACCCGTGTTGAAAATTGATTCTCCAAGCTTTACACTACTAGGTATACCGTTCTTAATGGATTTAGACTTGACAAACGACCAAAACATATTAGGGTTATCTTTTAAAGAGTCTTCGATAGATTCAATATAACTAGAGTAGCATTGCCTCTCCAAATTTCTGCACCGGTCCCTGATCATTTTATACGACTGTTCGTCAGCAAGGTTCCCGTACGTGCGAAACTTTTTTAAGTACTTGAACTTTTCCTTAATGACCTTTTTCAACGCAGACGAGTACCATTTCGGAAAGCGGCCAGCAGTAACCTTTTTTCTAGGAATATACTTGTCCCTCAAAGTCGAAAACACATCGTAAAAGTAATCAGTAGCAGCCTCTAGTGACCTTGACGCCAGTTCAGATTGCCAGCCCACTTTAGAAATCTCTAAGTTAATCGCCTCATAATTGCCCTTATTGAAGAGATACTTAACATGCGGGGCATCCTTCAAGGGCACTGAGTCGGAGAACTGCAATTCGATGGTCAAAGCTCCGTGATGCAGGTCGATTGGCACGAGCGAATCATCGCTGCAATCAGTGACCCGGGCAATATCATTGCATAGAACAAGGTCCAGAGTTCTGCCATGAGCATTCCTAACTCATAACTCATGTATATTATTTACTTTGCACATATCTACACAAAATCTGCCTATAAATAAATTATTAATAAATCTTTCTTTTTCCTCCCTTATTGTATGAGGATTAGTGGCCGGCCACCTCTGATGGAAGAGTTTATCGGCGTCTGACTTGCCTTAACGACAGTCTGTTATCAGATGACAACAGCCGGACCGACGCGATGGTTCAACTTGCCCTCCAAAGCACGGAATCACACATTTTGTAATACCACTTTACGGTCACCCATCCGACACCTGACCGGACCGAATGTTGTTTAACAAAAGTGATCGAATACAATCAGTTTTTCAAGCGCCGCCATGAGCGCTTCAAATATTAAAATAATAAATAAATCATATGGAGGCAGCCCTAGCGGCGTCAGAAGGAATACGAGCTACGCGATAGAAAGAGACGCAAATTGTAGGTGAATAAAATTCCAGGTATTGCGACGTAAATTGCACTTTATTGCGTCGCAGCAAAACAAGCTATTTGTTAGATCGGGTTTGCATTTGCAGAGTGAACTCTCTGTACTTGTACTATTTAGTATTCTGGGGCCCCATACTGCGAGTTGAATCTGATTGCAGTCGGCGTCGAGTTGATGAATGTGCGAGGTCCTGTTATAACAACTATGCCGATCAGAACGTCCAAAGATCGCACGAGGTTCCCACCCGCACACTCACAACAATCCTACCGCGCGTCGTCACGTACCTGCACGATGTAGTCGGCGGCGGCGGCGGCGGCGGCGGCGGCGGCGGCCACGGCGCGCGCGGGCTGGTGCGCGAAGCGGTCGCGCTGGGCGCACGTGGCCGCCTCCAGCGACAGCTGCAGCAGCTGCGCCTTGCGCTCCGCCAGCCCGCGCGCGCCGCGCCCGGCCACCACGGGCCATCTGGCGACAAATAACACTACTGACGACCTGTTTCACTATATAAAACATCCAATGATTTGACATACTTTTCATATCAAAACTGCAAAATCTGTCAGGTATGCTAAACCATACTTTTAGATTGTGAATCAGCCTCTAAATGTAATAGCGAACATGTTTGAAGAATTTTAGTGTGGGTAGATGAAACGAGAAATACATAAAGGGTCTTAGCAAGTGGAAAGAAGCGATTTCTGACCTTTAAAGGAGAAACGTGCGAGATTTTAATGAACTTTGTTTACGCAAGATTCGCTATACCAATCTCACATTCAAATTGTGCCCCATTAACTTAACAAAGAACATTAAGTGTGACGTGATGCCAATAAACTACGTTAAAATTCAATTTTTTTGATTAAAGACGACGACACCAACTTGTGTAGTGTACAATTCCACACTGTACACTACCTGTCGAGCCAGCAGACGAGCGGCTTGACGGCGCGCACGGTGGCGGCCACGTCGGCCAGCGTCTGCGTGTCGAGGCGGGTGTCGGTGTGGCCAGCTGCACGCGGGGACGCGTTACCTGTCGAGCCAGCTGACGAGCGGCTTGACGGCGCGCACGGTGGCGGCCACGTCGGCCAGCGTCTGCGTGTCGAGGCGGGTGTCGGTGTGGCCAGCTGCACGCGGGGACGCGTTACCTGTCGAGCCAGCTGACGAGCGGCTTGACGGCGCGCACGGTGGCGGCCACGTCGGCCAGCGTCTGCGTGTCGAGGCGGGTGTCGGTGTAGCCAGCTGCACGCGGGGACGCGTTACCTGTCGAGCCAGCTGACGAGCGGCTTGACGGCGCGCACGGTGGCGGCCACGTCGGCCAGCGTCTGCGTGTCGAGGCGGGTGTCGGTGTGGCCAGCTGCACGCGGGGACGCGTTACCTGTCGAGCCAGCTGACGAGCGGCTTGACGGCGCGCACGGTGGCGGCCACGTCGGCCAGCGTCTGCGTGTCGAGGCGGGTGTCGGTGTGGCCAGCTGCACGCGGGGACGCGTTACCTGTCGAGCCAGCTGACGAGCGGCTTGACGGCGCGCACGGTGGCGGCCACGTCGGCCAGCGTCTGCGTGTCGAGGCGGGTGTCGGTGTGGCCAGCTGCACGCGGGGACGCGTTACCTGTCGAGCCAGCAGACGAGCGGCTTGACGGCGCGCACGGTGGCGGCCACGTCGACCAGCGTCTGCGTGTCGAGGCGGGTGTCGATGTGGCCAGCTGCACGCGGGGACGCGTTACCTGTCGAGCCAGCAGACGAGCGGCTTGACGGCGCGCACGGTGGCGGCCACGTCGGCCAACGTCTGCGTGTCGAGGCGCGTGTCGGTGTGGCCAGCTGCACGCGGAGGTGCGTTACCTGTCGAGCCAGCAGACGAGCGGCTTGACGGCGCGCACGGTGGCGGCCACGTCGGCCAGCGTCTGCGTGTCGAGGCGGGTGTCGATGTGGCCAGCTGCACGCGGGGACGCGTTACCTGTCGAGCCAGCAGACGAGCGGCTTGACGGCGCGCACGGTGGCGGCCACGTCGGCCAGCGTCTGCGTGTCGAGGCGGGTGTCGGTGGGCGCCAGCGCGCGCGCCAACGCCGTGGCTGCGGCCGACACTCGCGCCGCCAGCTGCTGTACGCACTCGCGCCGGGCTTCGTATTGCTGCAAATGAACGAACACACAACATGCATTACGCGAATGCAAAACTGGACCCTTAATAAAAGTTTGGAAAACATATTTTTATCGAAAACTATCGCCCTGTCTCATTCATACCAAAAGACTGCTTCACCTTGATGAGCAATGTATCGATTGTTTTCGACAACATCGACAATCAACTGATACATAAAAAAGAATAAATCTAGATGTTCCTTAAACAATATTTGTATTTTTTTTAAATTGTTATTAATGTGACTGTTTTTTCCTTAATTAAAAATAAATACCACACATCTGTGAATTTTGGTTGGTGGTAGAACTTGTTGTAAGTCTGCCTGGCTAGCTACCACCATCTTATCTAATTCTGACGATATAGCAACAATGTATTTAGCATTGTTCTGTCCCGGCAGTTAGAGATAAGATAGCCAGTTCCTCAGTGGTTGTTATTCTGGGAGAGGCTCGCTTACATCTTCAGCCTTATTAATACTTATCATCAGGTATACGAAGGTAAGACTAAAATAAAACAAATCATATCAAAGTATGAACTGTCATTCCTTTGCAAACCCCCAATTAATCAACAAACTCACACTCAATCTATGGTGGAATGAAAATGTGATAACAATCATTCCTATCGTAATGATTATGATAACCGTATAATAATATGTTTTTAAACATATTTTTATGTGGCATAGGCTTTTCTTATAAACTAATAAAAGGAAAACTAAAAAATAAGTTATTGTAATAAAATTCATATCAGAAGGATGATTTCTGAAGCTTTGTTATTTATTGATTTCCTAATGACAATGAAAACTATTAAATTTCAGTCAGTTCAACCCAGACAGCATATTTTAACTATAAATATGGATATGGGCTTTTACAAGGTAATGCCCGACTCTATCAAATGCTTACAACATATTTTGACTTAATTAAGATTAAAGTCTTCATACTATTATGCACAATATTGTTGTAAAACATAAATTAGAAACTCCATTACAAAATAACAGGGCTCAAGAAGCTCAATGCCACTAACAGATAAAGTTACATAGATAAGTGGCTCACTCTCCTGACTCATAAACATACTGCTAATGTAACATGACAGCTGTAACACAATACCCCTATTTACTTGTGGATTAACATATCGTCAATGAAGTGACAATACCTCCTAACTACCATTTTTTATGAATGAATATTATAAACTTGTAATTTTTTTCTTGTGCATATAACAGCTTTTTCCACAGAGTATAAATAGCTATTTAAAAGGGAAATTCCAGATAGAAGAAACCGATGTCCACGCGAAATTGAATTTTAAGTCTATCACATTAAAAAAAGTAGGAGGGAAGATTTCCTAAAAAATGATAGTTAGGAGGTATTGTCACTTCATCGACGATATGTAATTTGACGTTCTATCATACTTAAGCATTTGACATTTTCCTCCTGCTCACTTTGATTGGTTTGTTGTACTAAGTCGAACCGAGATTAAAGTATTCCAATATTCCTTTCTAATAATTATTATGACAAATTCTTCTCAATACTAATATTAAATGAATTATTATTGAATAATGAAAAACGGCAAAAATTTAGTATATCATTCCACGATTTGGATATTGGCAACTTTATAGTAGAAAGGTCTAGGTATAAGACTGTACAAAAAAATATCCTGTTTTAGGTGATTAATTGACATTTTCAGCATTTTTTGTTGAAATATTGCAGGAAGTCTTCTTATACCTAGACATTTCTACCATAAAATTACCAACATTCAAATTGTGGAACGATATACAAAAATTTTACCAAAACACTTATCAGTATAGAACTTTTAGGAAATGTTTTTATTTATGTCATTTTGTTTGCCAATACTAGAAATTAAACTACATTACCAATGTTTCATGCCTAAAGAAACGAAGCAGTAATGAAAAATGAGTTATTAGCATTCATTGAATGATAATTTAAACAACTTTCACATGTATCTTGTATAATTACTATCATGAGCCAACTGAACATGCACTGTTACTTCATTGAGACAAAAGTGTTGATGATGACGAAACCTTAGTGTGTATCCTAAAAATTTTCATTACACTTTCTATGAAGTTTACTTAAGCATACTTACAAAGTTTCGTAAGTGCTCAACTGCTTCTAGCAACAGTTCTTGATGGCCTATAATGTGCATCCCAAGGTACTCGAGGTCGTCGCAGCGCAGCATCAGCAACTTGGCGCCGTCTAGTCCTCGCTCGCGGAGACCGGGCGCGTACTTCGCCACGGTCGGCCCCAACCCTGCAAAACGCATCACATTGACTCCGTGACTCATAGAACTCTATCCCGTAAACTACCACAGCACAATGCACTAACCCGACAACCATTCTTCCACTTGGTCCGGAGACCATTCTGCTACATTCAAACTAGCCATTAAAACGATCCACTCGCATGTTTTATGCGACTGCTAGTGTTTGTTTTGTTGAAAGTTGAAGGAAAACGAAGAGAAGGCCCAAGAAAAACAAAAAGCACAGAGCAAAGCAAATGACTGACTGATGAAGGCTGTCACTGTCACTGTCACAATTACAATTGAGAACACAGATTATCACAAACTCATTCCAAAAAGTGTCTGTCTATTAAGTTGGTGGTGCGTACGTTTTGCAATAGATGGCGCCAGGGGTCTGTTTTTTGAATACCTAAAATCGTCTTTCGTGTATATTGATTGTAGATTTGTATTTGGCAACGACATGTTCCTTTGTAAATGTTGTTGCTTCTGTTAAAGCTGATAAGTTTCTTGCGGCCGTCAGTTAAAAGATGTCCTGAATGGCTGGTAGGAAAAAAAAATTGGACGATTCGAAAGCACTTATCTATAAGTCTATTTGAATAAAAATCTTTGACTTTGACTTGTACATTACTACTTACTATCTAATTTGTGGTCTTTATTTCTTGGTGTTTATGCAAGTGCTGTATTGGAGTTTACGAAGGTAAAAACCACCTTCAGGTTCACTGGACAAACTACGTGCATACTTTGGTAAGGGTAAGTTCTTGTCAAATGAAGTAAGTACCTACTTTGAAAGAAAGAATGAATAATCTTTATTCGATACACTGAAACAAACAAAACATTTTCTTATTTTTATTGCTTATTATTACCTACATTTATGTAATGTTCTTATGTAATTAAAAAATATTTGAATGTCGACTCCCTAGAGCAGGAAGACTACCTACCTACTTAGAGAAATAATGTAGGTACTAGGTAGGTACGTCTACCTACCTACTTACATTATTTTTTAGGTAAGCTTCATGGGTATAGAACCTGAGACAGAAATCCTACCTGAGAAGTGATTGTTCTCCTTTGTTTGTATTGCAGTCATTTGAATATCACTAACAAGATCGACAGCCGACACAAGAGAAGATGGGAGAATATGAGATGGATGGGAGAATATAAGTACCTAAGGTACCAACAATCTCGCATTCCGTTCCATAAGTCAGGGTTTCTCATATTGGGGTACGCGAACCCCTAGGGGTAGGAAAGGAACGCCATTATCAGGGGGTACGCGAAAAGATATGCGTAATGCCGGCTATGGATGAAAATTACTAAAATTAAATATGATTTTTAAGATTGTGCATTTTCATTGCTAATTTTCAACTGCATACTTACATAAGATATTTTTTATAGGAAAATATTGGAAAAAAATCGACTCGACCACAAGTTATTCTCAAACAGGACTCGAACCTGCGACCTTTAGGTATCCGGCCCACTGCTCTTATGCTGCTCATGTTTTTTGAGCCAGAGCAAAATAAATTGCGGCCAACATGATTTTTTTCAATATTTTTCTGTAAAAAAATTATCATTACTAAAATTACTCTTCACATCGACGTAATAACGTTAGAACTTGTATTACGAAAACCGCATCTCCGAACCGACTCCCAAAGATGCGGGTTCGAATCCCGTCAGGGCGACATGAGACTAGTTGCTTTTTTCTAGTATATTTTCTTGTTTAATATTTATCACATAAAAATAGCATTGTAAAATGCAAAATTAAAAAGTTATAATTACATGGCTGTTTCATCTTAATTGATAGTCAAACATCTGTAAAGATGTTTCTTTCGAATGCGAGGATATTTCTCTCAATGATAAAGCGACGGTGGCCAACACCGTAGAACGGTGAATATCTTGGACGAAATTCGTCCAAGGTGAATATACTAGAAAGATTCGCATTGTCCTCATAGATCTTTGTAGCATAATTGGTTAGTGCATTGGGCCGACTCCCAAGGATGCAGGTTCGAATCCCGTCAAGACGACATGAGACTAGTTGCTTTTTTCTAGTATATTTTCTTGTTTAATATTTATCACATAAAAATAGCATTGTAAAATGCAAAATTAAAAAGTTATAATTATAGTGGCATTTTGGGTAGGTGTATTTAATGTAATAATAATAATAATAGAAACTTTATTGTATACGATGCAAAAACAAACACATACAGAGAAAATTACAAAAAGAGGAACATACAATAGGCGGTCTTGTTGCTACATAGCAATCTCTTCCAGGCAACCTTGGATGAGAGACGGTATCCTCCATGTGCGAGTTCGACTCGTATTGGCCGATTTTTGTTTAAAAAAAGAACTAAACCTTTTAGAAATAACGACAAAATATATATACAACGCCATCTGTTATGCACGTTATACTGCTAAAGTAATAAAAAATCGGCCAAGTGCAAGTCGAACTCGCATATGAAGGGTTTCGTCTCTCACCCAAGGTTGCCTGGAAGAGATTGCTATGTAGCAATAAGACCGCCTATTGTGTGTTTTCTCTGTATGTGTTTGTTTTTGTATCGTGTGCAATAAAGTTTCTATTATTATATTAAATACACCTACCTACCCAAAATGCCACTATAATTTTTTGCCTGCTAAAATAACTTTGTTTTTCATAGTATCTGTATGAATGACAAAGTTATATTTGCGGTTTTGGCAAATGTGCTATAGCTTTGGAACTGCATAATATATTTCGTTCAAATTAATTTTCGTTGAAAGTTTTTATAAAGAGCTACAGTATATATATTTTTTTTTATTTTTACTTTCTTATTTTAAAACTTAGTTTTTCACTTTGAAATACTAACTTTTAACACTTTGGCTTTGAGAAAAAACTGTTTTAGGAACTTCAATGTAATTTTTAAAGACCTATCTATTGATACGCCTCAAGTATAGGTTTGATAAAAATTAAATAAATTGTTTCAAATCCCTTCGGGAAAAATGCTATATTTCTAAAACTGACTAACATATTTCGTTCAAACCAATTTTCGTTGAAAGTTTTTATTAAGATCTACAGCATATATTTATTTAAAAATTTTCACTCTTATTTCAAAAGTTAGAGGGGGGGGAGGGGAGACACATTTTACCACTTTGGAAGTGTACATCTTTCAAACGGTTGACTTTGAGAAAAAATCGTTTTAGAAACCTCAATGCAATTTTCAAAGACCTATGTCTAGATACCCCACACGAATAGGTTTGATGAAAAAAAAATTTCAGTGTCAGTTTTATGTATGGGGAGCCCCCCCTGAATTCATATATTTTTTTATTTTTGTGTGAAAACCGTTAAGCGGTTTACAGAATACATCTACATACCAAGTTTCAACTGTGTAATCCTCATAGTTTTTGTATAAGTGGCTGATGTGACATACATCGATATGGCCGAATCTAAGGGTTTCGTTTTGTGCCTTTAGGCTACGAAACCCTAAAAAAGCAGCAAAAAGAATGTAGTTAGTTACGTCAAAATATATTTTTCAAGAATTAAAATCAACAACTGACAACAGACAGGTTGTCCTTAGTGGTTGAGGATTCCGGATGTTGAAGAAGGTGGAATCACGTTCTCCACGTAAGTCTAACATTTCGAATCGCCCCTACACCTTGGGGCGAGGGATGCGTAAAAGCGTTTCTCCTAGTATAAAAAAAATGTGGAATCACGTTACTCATTCTTTTTTTACTTTAAATGGGTTTGCTCTTCATTGGCTAAGACAGGATTCATGATGGAGCGAGCTAACCCAGAAGGTGCCTAGGTATTTACCTTTGCTTTGAAGGTTGTCGGGTTATAAGTACCTACAGTAATTTCCACTCCCTTGCTGTGCACAATTTAAAAGATGTTGTAAATGGCTTTATGTATATATTTAAGTTTTTTAATGTATTAGGTTAAGCAGTTGGTCTTCCAATAAATAAATAAATAAATAGCGCTTGGTGCGACATTTAAGAATACTAACCAAGAAAGTGTGGTAGCCTCTAGATGTCCGATGGAAGAAGGGGGGTGGCGGTATGAGCTCATGCAGCTCCTGAACACACTCTCCGAAGTCTAGTCTAGTCTGTAAAAGACCACAGACAGGAAACTTTTCGGCGGTGAGCTAAGCTGTAAAACGTGCTCTAACCAGTTCTTTGTCGCCAATTAGTGTCCAGTGCAGCTAGTTGGTATTTCTCCCTCATAATGATAAGTCATTCACTATCTTAGGTACCTACTTAATATCGGGTATGATGAAGGCTAACGCGTTTTCCTATTGAGTGTCAAAAGGTTACTAAAGTACAACGATTTTTTATGCAACTTTATTTATCTTTGTGTCAAGTCAACAGCCTGTACTGTAACGGTTGAAAAAAATCACTAACCTCTATGTACTTACGTGGGTATACTATCTATGTCTGCTATTATTGGTGAAAAAACGGAGTTAATTTAAGGATAACTTGTTATCATCAGACTAATGAAACAAGGACAGGCTAGCAAAACACGCCGGTTCGAGACGGGTTTGCGTCAATTTAATTGGGATAGTCTATGGGTAATTAATTAGCGGTGGCGGTTCGCTAACGGCGCGCCACCTCCGGCCACCGCCATAAAACATCCATTTACAGCCACCGGCCACCGTAATCTGCCATAAAATACACATTTAATCGATCCACCTGCGCGCCTCCTTATCAGAACACATTCTAGGCGGCCGCAGCCCGTGTTACTGGCATTTTAAGGCATTGTCACTCGAATTCTCGAACGAGGCTTTCATTAAGAACGGGCGGCCGTTATCTGATGGGATCTTTTGTATATTTATTGGGGCGTCAAAGGCGGGAGCGGCGTGTAGCGCGGTAGCCTCAGAGCCGGACAGTTTAATACCGCTCATAAAGCGGGCGCTCACCGCGTCGCCGCTGCCGATAATTTCACTTATTGTCTCGATAAATTAGCTTAATTAGGGTGTAAAAAAAACGCAGCGGGCGTGGAATCTAGTGCCGCGGTGGGTGGGCGCGACACACGGACAGACAAATGTAATTAGTCGGCGGCTACCTGCTCGCGCGCACATTAATCACGCCAAATCTGCAGCAGCTATCGAGCCCGAACACGAGTAACACCTGAGCGTACAGGCCTCCTCCATTAGCACTAGCTGGGAACCACTAAACTGCCTGTAAAGGAAACGATACATCAACATCAGACGACAGAGCTGCGCTAATGGCACAGAATGCTAATTAATTAAGGATTACGAATCAGCTGACTTAGGTTCTATTAAAGTTACAGTTCGTACATAAAAGACCAAAAAAGGGGAATATTAATATTTGGTTACTGTCAGGTTAGTGTAGCTTATCCAAAAGAAACCAGATGAAGTGCTGGTATTTTATTAGAAACAGTGACATTTATAAACCTTCAATTGAATACCTATACATATATTTATTTATGCTGTAAATCAGATCTATACTATATAATATAATATTGTAAAGGGGAAAGATTTGATTGTTTGTTTGTTTGTAACGAATAAACTCAAAAACTACTGAACGGATTTTGATGAAATTTGGTACACATTTTGTAGATAGCCTGGTTATGAACATAGGATACTTTTTATCCCGATATTCCCACGGGAACGGGAACCACGCGGGTGAAACCGTGAGCGGCCGCTAGTAGTAAATATTTTTTTCACCTCACAGACTCAGAAAAGGAGGTTTTGTCATTCAATTTCTGCGTGGAAAATTGCATTTTGCGGCCTAGCGTGGTAAAGTACTTTTTTAAATTTAGGACCTAAAAATACATCGTAATGCGTTCCGAATCGCGCTATTGACTTTTATGTTAGATTTTATTCATATTTTAAATAACTTTGAATTAATTATAATACTCCGTTTTGGTTTTATTATATTATTTTAGTTCCTTAAATCATAAAAACAATAACAATAAGATTAAACTATTTGTAATAAGAATTTTATATTTAGGCTCGGTGAGATTTCACAACCTATGATTGGAATTCGGAACGTGACATAAACCTTTATTTTTAAATTGTCTTGTCGTCTACCTCATGTGAATGTCAATATTTACCGAATCGTTTTTATTGTTATTAAGTAACAACTTATTAGCATAAATTGTTATTTTTTAAATAACTTTGAATTTACTATAAAACATCCTTTTTATTATTTTTGTTTTTTTATATCATTAAAACAAGAAGAAGGTATATTTAGATTATACCTTTTGTTAAAATACTTTTTTACCTGAAGTTGAGTGCGGAAACAACCTAAAAAAAAATCCTTGCTGTTGTGAGGTGAAAAATAGTGTGTTGGACTCGGCAGAAAAGTTTTAAGCGTCTTGTATCGTTGAAACCCTCGCTACGCTCAGCTGCTAAATCCAACTTTCCAGCCCTGCATAACAAATAACTAATTATAACAAATTACTATTAAAAAGAAAAAGATTTATCCTCCATACAAAAACTTGAAGTATTTGATTGAGCAACAGAATTACTATAAAATCTTTTTGGTACATACACCTTACATAATGACAAGACTGTGTTGGCTTGTCTTATTTACCATTTTGATTGGAGTAGGATGGATAGGATGGAATGATTCTATGATAAACTGCCATTGTGATGAAATTATTATATCACCAAATATCAAGACGACGTTGAAATCTTTATATAGGAATAAATCATAATTCCAATTTCAACTTTTTATGCATTTTCTCAAAATTTTGGCATCGCCGCACCATCAAAAGAATGCCATCGAAGAAATTAAAAAGCTGGACATATCCTTACAGGCTCCACACTTTCAATTTCCTCGGTTATCTGAGAGCACCCGGCTTGTTGCATAACGACAAATGATGCTGATAAATATTAATTTAAGGTAATGAGATACTGGAACTGGCTACGGACAAAAACCGGGCGTCGGCGACCGCATGTCTCCGCAGGCCGAATCTCTGGCCGTTACCGGTTGCCACAAAAACGCACCTTAACATGTTAAAACCTTTAACTCGGTACACAAATAGCTCGTTAAATGACGATGCGACCGAGGGTCGAGACGTTTCAATGCAAGCGGGTGGATACCGCTGCTGCTCACACAATGCGATAATGAATTTCATGATAGAAACTGCATAGGTTGTGTCTATCAGTGTCTATAGAGTCGGTGGAGTGCAATCAATCGTTGAGCAGGATGTATTTAGGAATAGCAAGACGGTTTGATTAAAAGAGAAGATGGGAAACTTAATCGTGAACATTAACAAGTCATTGAAAGAAAGTGAAGTTTCGACCTGTGGGCCTACCATGAGTTTTCCTTTCCATTTACTGTACAGTAAGCGGGTGACATTTTGTATGTGAATCTGTACAGCGCCTCTAGCGGATAGAAACAAAAAACCCGTAGTTATGCCCCAAAGACGACGACGTTGATCAAAATAGGTACAACTTTTATTAATAAGGTCGCCCATACAAGCTTTTTGATGCTAAAACTATATTCCCTCGCATTAATCTTCAACCTTTGCTATTTAAGTGATACCTGCGACATTAAATCATTTAAACGTTAAGTGCTATATGTTTTATTAGTCAGTAGCGGTGACAGTTGCTGCACTGGTTTAAAGCCCATAAATATTATTTGCGCGCAAGAAACGAATTCCTATGGTGATGAATGTGGAGCGCGTTGTCATTCATCGACGACGACTTTACTGCGCGGTATCGGCGCAGGCGCAGGCGCAGAGATAAACTGTTTTATCTTCTAACAGATAAGGTTACCGGGCTGTCCTCGACGTTTAGCGGCACTAAATCACTAAATATAAGTATAAAAGTCGCGATAAACCACTTCGAAGTTTTCTTAATTAGGTACTAACAAAATGGAAAATCTGTTGCTTTGATAAGTTTGACATTCTTTGACAGTCATAAAATATAGTTATGTGTTGGTAATAAATTTAACTGATAAATATTCTTGCACTTAAATTATTACTTACAAGCCAATCAAAATAAAGTATGTTTTCTCACTTGGAAATAAAAAGAAATCATGTCTGGCAGCAAAATCCAAATTAGATGAGTAAGTAAGGAGTGTAATATTCAAACCTAAGTCATCTCATCCAGCTAGGGATGAGATGACCCAAAGGGCAATTTCAATCCAAATAAAAGGCTATATATACTGATTCCGTTTTTGATGTTGCAAGATTGAAATATCATGTCCAAGCTCGCCGGTCGGTGGTATAAATTATCGGGGCAACTGCGCGGACGCGGCCACTGCGTCAGCCTATACAGGGAGGAAATTTAAGACGGGGCAGGAAGGGCCTTACCTTAACCTTTGTTGCTACATGAAAACGTTAGGAAACCATCCTTAATTTTTTGAGAAATATTGAACTGCATTCACGAATTTAGAAAAAAAATTACAGTTAGCAGGGAAATGGTCAGTTTTTAAAAAAAATATATGCCTATCGATATTTTTTCTCATGAGGATCAAAACACTCTAAGACGCCAACTGAGGTATGATTACAAGAAAAGTCAGAAATCGCGAAAAACACAAAAAAAAACACATTTCTCGCGTTCGCGCCACGCCGCCGCCGTATCCGCTTCACCTCCTTTCAGTACCTTCGTTGACGGAACTTATTTTCTTAATGACTATGTGGAAATACTTTTTCGGTATTTCTGACTTTTCTAGTACTCATACCTCAGTTGGTGTCTTAGACCGTTTTGATCTTCATAAGGAACAGGATCGATTGGCACCAAAAAGTTTTTATATATTTTTTTTCCTACGAACTGTATTTTTTTTAATGCAGTTCAATATTTCTTAAACGATTAAGGATGGTTTCCTAAGAACGTTTTCATGTAGCTACAACGGTTAAGGTACCTGCCCTTCGTGCCCCGTTTTAAATTTCCTTCACCCTGTATACCCAAATTGTTTGCAAACGTGTAAGATGCCGATTTCATGCAGCGTATTCCATATATCAATGCTATGAAATGTTAGCAGTTCTACGATATTTTTTAGATGAAAAAATCCCGCGCTTTTTGGGGTTCCATAGTAAAACCAACAAGGAACCCTTTTAGAATCGCCTCTGTCTGTCTGTCAGCTTAGCTCAGAGATCCTTACTTCTAGAAAGCTGTATTTTGGCAAGAATGTGAATATTAATTACGCCAAAAAAGTGCTAGAATAAAATCTTTTAAGTTCCCCTCTTCATGTTGGGGATAAAAAAAAATTACACACTAATATGTGTGTGGGGGGTGATATGTGTGGGGTGTCGTTGGACAGGTATTTTAAAAATATTATAGGGTCAAGAAGACCTCTTTTCGATTTAGGGATCTGTTTTCGAAATATTAAGAGTGCAAAATTTTGTCTGAGTGGGGGGTGTCCCTCCCCCTCTCTAAAATTTAAACGGTAGGTTATGGCTACGTGATGAATAAAAACAGAAAATGAAGTTCAAATGTAAACTATCACTGCTGGAGAGACTTTAGAATTTAATAATCCATTAGCTCAAAAAAAATGTAATATTGGCAAAGTTGTCATACCTAGGTACAAATTTCATCGAATATACAGATACATAGTCGATAGTAGTGTCAAAAAGAGAATAATTAATATATGTATAACCATTTAGGACTATTGTAAAGGCTAACTACGAAACCGTTCGACACGCACTTGGCCAATTTTTTATACCTTAGGTAATGTGTAAGGTTTTTAGTTGAGAATGTTGATCCTAAGTCGAGAAGGTAGTAAAAGAGAAGACAGTTTTCACAAATTACCTACTACCTATATTTTAATAGCAAAAAACGGGTTTCTACCTTTTCTTTAATCTATAATTTCTCTTCTTATTTTTGTCTAGGTTTTTAACTAATTTATGCAACTTTATTTAATAAATACTGAATATTACTTAGCTATAGATATCGATCGCAGTGATTAACTATTTCTTTTGTGTTTTTATAATGTAATACCGACGAGTAGGTAGCTGTTACGGTACGATACGAAACTCAATATTATCTCGCCGTCCGTCACGCACGATCAGTCGTGGCTCCTTTGATATTGATCGAGTTACATTACATTACACATTATATTAAGTTTCTTTTAATTAAAAAGGCATAAAGTGCTAATTCTGCAATTATAGTTTACTTATTATTCTTATTAATGGATACCTTATTTGTAACACTTGTAACCATTAGCACCGGTCTAGCGCATTCTGATAAACATGCCTAGCATAATAATATCTCTCTCATATTGATAAATAATCTTAAATAAATATTTTACTTTGAATTTTATTCAACTACGATCTTAGCAATCTTAAATACTAGTCATAAAATTTTGTCTTAAATAAAAATAATTACACTGAAAATACGCATTTTGAACAATCTCACGTGCGATTAGAGGGAGCCAAATCTCACGATATCTCTGTAAGGGCGAGGGGGACTTAACTCCAAAAATCGACAAAATCACCTCACGTAATTAATGGACGCCTCTAATCCATCATATAGGTACTTATTATGAAGGGAATTTTTTCAGAAATTTAAAATAAATTGAATGATTCGTCTATATATAATACGGCAGTGAAGCCGCTTCTCCTCCTAAACTAAAAGTCGCACAATCAAGTGCAATACACCGTTAGAAAGGTATTTGTCTGAAGTGGTCGGATAAGTCGAGAAATTTAGCAAAAACTCAAATAAAAAAAAAATAAAAAACAAAAAAAAAACTTTTTGAATGTTATTATGTGTTTTTTGCGCATTATGCGCACACGGGTTGCTCGTTTAAAATAAATTGAATGATTCGAGTCGAGTTCCACCTGAGGCACCTGAGCTATTGCTCAGGTGCCTCAGGTGGAACTCTGGTGGAAATATGGAGACTGCATGAATTTCTTTTTGTAAGTTTTATACTTTAGTGGCACATACTCAATGTGTCTTTGCTACGTAAGTGCCTATTTTAGGCAACTTAGAGATACCAAAGAAACCGGTAGTTATTGGAATTTTGATCGTTCTCTCTGTACACTCATCTCACAAAAACCACTGAGCCAATAATAACGAAATTTTGGGCAGTGGTAACTATTAAGCTCTGCTCGGGTCAATATTTAGGTAAGTTTTTTTCCGGAAATATATTTTATTTTCATAGGTAAATGCAGATTATTGTCCAAGCAGACAAAGTAGAGTTGCCGTTTTACCTAAAGTCGCTCTTCTGGTAGATACTCCGATCCGAAGCCACTAAATCTAAAAGTACCTAAATAAAATTCTCTCTGGATCATAGAGGCTTACAAAGTAGCCTCAAGGCTGATTGGTCGGTTAGCGCTCCTCAATGTTAATGGCTGCTAAATCCGCGCGAGTGGGCAATTATACCCGTTCGGTGGGCACTGGCCTGGCAGCCAGCCGGTGAGCTGTGCCCGCGCCGCGCCTCTACGCGATCGCCGCCATTTACACCATACGATTCTGGCTTCTGCTAATACTTCCTGAGATTAACCTTTCAGGCTCCGAATTATGAGGGAATTAATCCCTATGAATACCTATTAAGGTATTCCATTGTTCTCTGGATATCGGTGTCTGGTTCGAGTTTGATGAATACAGTCTAAGATAAACGATGATCTCCGTGGTAGAGTGGTACGTACACCGGTTTCAAGGTATCGCCTACTCTGAGGTCCTGGGTTCGAATCCCGATAGGCGTAATGTTTGTATGATGAATACGAGCATTTGTACCTGAGTCATAGACGTTTATATATATTTATAATTATATGTATTTATATCCGTTACTCTAGTATCACATAACACAAGTCTTACAGTGCTTATCTTGGGGCTAGGTTAATTGGTGTGAGTGTAAGATATATTGATTTATTTATACCTTTTTGCTTTTGCATTTTACAATGCCTTTTTTATGTGATAAATATTAAACAAGAAAATATTCTAGAAAAAAGCAACTTGTCTCATGTCATCCTGATCACGTCAGAGCGACATGAGCCCAGTTGCTTTTTTTCTAGTATATTTTCTTGTTTAATATTTATTTATTTATATATATAATTTAATACTAGAAAATATTGTCTTCAACTCGCTCAGAGCTTCCCTATCTTCCTTTTTTTTTCTAGTACAAACAAAAAATATAAATATTTTCACTGAAAATACTTAGTATGCAGAAAAACTGTTAAAGTATCATTAAATTATAATCAAATTCACAAAATCCAAAAAAAAAAATAGAAAAAATACAACTATACGAACTGGAAATCAGAAAACTGTTCTATTTTATTCGATGGGCAAATCTTCCTGTTTCACATACCTACCAGCCTAATAATTATTTAATTTAGGTAAGTACTTATTACTAATTAAAAATCTTTATAAACCGACTTCAAAAGGAAGGTAGGAAAGGAAGGTAGGTACGTTCTCTTTCAAATTTATTTTTGCAAGAAAATCTAGATAAAAATCGGATCGAAAGGTGTCTAAGCTGCTCATATCTGCAACATGTGTAGCCCATACAGTAATTACTGGGAAAATTAGCCGGCATTACGATAAAAGCGAGCTATACCTACACGCGCGGTTCCGAGAAATCTAATACTATGGGCTCGCTTCTGGAAACAGAGAAATTGGTGCGCATACCTAATTCGACCCGCGTATTTCATAAAGTTCTGTCGAATGGGAAAATATGAAGTTAACCAGGCCATGTACCCACGATACGTACAGATAAGTTACTACTTAGTACTTTATAAAAAAAAAACACTTGTAAGCTACAGACAAACATAAATTCCTCACTATAAAGAGGAAAATAGGAATTTTCTATTACTAGAGCGCACGCGATTTTGTAAGTTCCGACATTTTTATAGACTTTCAGTTTACCACTTGCAGAAAGTTTATGGTCCAGATTCACTGTTCTCGAGGTTTCTTTTTGCAAACAAAGGTAGTTGCCCGTAAGATCAGAAGTCTTTATAACAAAATTCATCGCTTTTTTGTCTTAAGTTATTCAATCTTGCAAAAAAATACTGAATAATCGACATTTCCTGATTTTTATTTGTATGTTGCAAAAACAATGGTTAACCGTTATTGTTTCTATCCCATAGGTTTTTTTCTAATAAACATCGGGAGACTCTTAGCATTCATCATATCTTTTATAGGTACATCTCAACTGAGCAGCTATAAGCGATGGATTTTTCTAGCTATCTATTTTTAGGTGGGCAGAAGAAACCAGTATCTAGGTACGGTATCGCTAGTAGATACGAAATTTATTTGCTATCTCAACATTATGGTATTTGCGTACCTGCTCTACCTTTTGTCATCGATTTGTGTGCTTAACTTGCGAATGATCTATTGTCATTGGTATAGTAGCATCACGAAGGTCGCAGAAGCCTTGGTAACAAACCGGTCAGCCTTGACCAGCTAAGACGGAGGCCCAGAGGCGTGTCGCGGCGAGATCAAACGGCCGCCTCCGCCCCTCGCCTCGCCCCGCGCTGCCTCTGGAATGCACCGCCTCACTCGGTAACAACGGCACTAACTATGTAGATCACTGAAACAAATATACTTGAAGTCTGAAGATGAGACCAGTAAATCTTTAACACTGTCTTTTAATCAGTGTTGAAAACTATTCGTGACATTGTCAAATGCATAGCTGTTACTAACGTAGGTATAGTGTAACGTTTACCAAAACTTGAAACCTTTCTAGGTACCCAGTATGTTTATTTGAAAAGGCAGCTTATTTTTTGACATTCGATGATAATTAGGTACACGTGGGTTTTTCTCTCGTAATTGAAATTTTCTGGAGTCACAAAATATTTAAAATTCACTGAATAAATCCTCGACATTTCAGAATTTTCAAAAATCGTTGAGACAAAAAAAAAGGTATAAGTAAATTTGGTGTCATTTTAAACTTTCAACTCAAATTTGAAAATAGCGGCCTAGTCAATTTTAAAAGAACATATCAAAAGATACAAATCTCATTATGGAACATATATAGCTAAACTATATCGGAACGGAGATATCAGACGTTTATCGAATTTACGTAGTATTCATTATTGTAATGTATGAAACAAAATAAACAAAAAACAAAAAAATCTCTCAGCCCCGATATTACTTAGGGTAAAGTTAATAACTCAGACGTATGTCTTGATTGTGATGCTTTAAAACAGTAATAAAAAATTTAGTAGCCGCTGAAAAAAAATACCTAAACCCAATAAAACAGTAACTAGTAGAGATTTCAATTTTTTAATGACGAAATTATAGCTAGAAACATAACCAATTGGAGACGTGTCGGTTGCAGTCGCAGCGCCAGAATTGCCTGTAGGCAATTCATGGATATTACTCAAAAGCATGCATGACGATGTCCAGTGTTATCAAAGAACATCGGTCAAGAGCTGCGCGGGCGCTGGCACGGGCGGAGTATCAGAAACATCGGAATTTCGGCGTATAGATCCCGAACGTTTGTCGGCGGACGGGCACACGGGCGGCCCATTCCCCGCATTAATTACTACAAATTACGCTCGTCTATTACCGCAGGGAAGAATGCGGCGATGTACATTATACGACGAGATACTACGCGCTGTCATGGAAGAGGTTATAAATGTTTACATTTATTCTTGTGTAGGTTTTTGCGCGTGGCGCGATATTCATGGGGATACAGTTCGATCCACACCAAGACAATTATCACGAAAGATGGCGGACGTGGTGGATAAGAAATTTTCAATACTTAAGATTTAATTCTGTGTAAGTAAATACGCGGCAAAGGTATTGAAAATAAAAAGCAATTCAGTTAAATCAGGGCATTTCAATTTTCATTGAAGACCTGTGAAACACTAACAATTAGAAGGTCGAAAGCTAATTAAAAGATTTTCAACGTTTCTGTTTTTGACACTAAATAAAGTAATGATACAATGGATCATAAAATACATTATATATTTAGTATTTCAATACAATTGCCGTATTCTCGATGTCAGGTCTGTATATGTCAGCAGTGTAGAGGCAAAAAATCTACTTAAAATCATCACTATCAGACGGGCACTACAAACACTTGATCAGATTTTGAGATGCAAATCAATTTTAGTTTTACCTTTACACTTTAGTTTCACTAACGGTAGCGGATAACGGTAAAACTAAACTGAATCTAAACCTACAACTTTGGTAACTAAAGTTACTTTTATAATATGTTTTGTTGTATAAGAACTGCACACTCGTGTTACCGAACCGCTTTATTTTATTCAAGGAATAAACTAGAGAATGTCACTTTCGAAACCTAGCATGCATACCTCTCGCAAATTGGGCACACTTTTTCCTCAGCTATTTCATTATTTTTGAGCAATTGGTAACGTAGGAAATACTTTAAAAAAATTTGTGGTCCCTTTTTATTTTTAATGAACTTTGTTAACGCAATATAATAACGAGTTTGCTAATTGTATATTTAATAAAAGATAGAAATTTATTCGCAGTGTAGTAAAATGCGCTATGTGGACCAATTAAAAAGTGGATAAAATATAACAAAGTATTTCACACCCAGAGATATTTCAGCCCCAGGGCAGAACAAAGCTAAAATTTTTAATTATTAGAACTTTATGACTCGTTTTAAGTACAATAAAAGGGTACTTAAAAACGAAATCTCTAAGTGGAGGAATGCAAATATTTTCTTACCGTGAAAACAAAACTAATTAAGTGGGCATTCTGTAACAGTTTGGGCGCGAGGCTTTGTTCGCGCGGGGGCGGGAACGATGGGCCTGCGACAATTATTGCGTTAGAGTTAGAGAGCGGGCGAAGACTCCATTATTGTTGAGAAACCTCTCCGCGACCGACGCCGACGGGGAGGGAGTTTGTAACTTTGGGCGCGGTTTAGCAATATTTGACAAATATTACATCATGAATATGAAGTTTACGCATAATAACTTTTCAGTTTTTATATACATAAAAATAACTTTTGTAATGTTGTTTTCTCTCTTTCAATAATAATATGAACTTACTCTCTAAACTTACCTTTTTCGGCTAGGACAACAACGGGTAAATGAGACAAAACACTATCCAGTGACAAGTAAATTGATTTTTATTAGAGACTGACTCGACATAAACCAAAAACTAAAAAGTGTCCTGAAATCAACACATAAACATACAAAATAGGTACACTGTTAAAACAATTAAAAGTTACTGTTTTAGTGATCTTAAATAAAATTGAAGGTTCATGAATGCCTGCCCAAGGATATCAGAAATGGAACTTAATTGAATGTGATTAGAAATTGACGATGATGATGATGATGACTATGGGTGAACTCCTAAACTTGCTGATGTGAATGAATGGTGGTTTATGATTTTGTAATTTTTGCATTTTTCAATGCTATTTTTATACTTATGGTAAATTTTAAATAGAAAAATATTGGAAAAAATTGACTCGGCCACAAGTGAATTCTCAGACGGGAATCGAGCCCGCGACCTTTGGAAATCCGGTCCAATGCTCTTACCGCTGAGCTACCGAGACTTACTTGAATGGTGGTTGTTGATGTGGATATTTAATAGATGGATGGGGTCACCGCTCTATGTGTGATCCTCTGATTATTATATCAAGCAGTGAAAATATATTATTATATTTTCACTGCTTGATACTAGCAGGATAGTAAAACAGCCGGAGGCGACTCCCGGGCTTCCCTGAACTGTCCTCTAACGCCGAGCGTACTGAATTTTCTGCTTCGCGGGCGGAGTGGTGTTTCGGAGGGGTCCGGGGGGCACCGTACGCGTCTCGTCACCTGCGGCTTCAGCTATTCACTCATAAAGGAAATCAACGTAGATAGATATTGTTTATAATAATAGTTTCGACTATGTACATAATTCTGTCGTGATTGTATTAATTTAATTCTATTCTAGTTTAAAATAACCTCAAAAAGCAAGGTCCCATCTGTCATATCAATCCCAGACAATCTATCTCCTGTCAGTGTCATACCTGTCACTGTAAATCTGACAGATGGGGCTTTACGTGCGTTTGCACTGAATTAACACGTAAATCAGTGAAGACAATATTACTGGTGTACGATGCCCAAAATCAAAGCCAAGGCTGATGCTACCTCTGAACAATGAAAACCTGTAAAGTTAACAAGGTTCGAAGAGCAGTTTCGGCCACCACAACAAAACATTTAAATACAGTCATTCACTGAAATAAGCATCTTTTTTCCTATTCAATTTTTTTATTTACCAGTTCCCACTTATCGTACCTACGTACCTACCTCACCTATCATATATATCTATATATATCTTAATGAAAGGAACTTTAAAACTGACCGAAGTGCAGTCACATACAGCCAACAAAATATAATAGTAATAAGTAATAATAATAGGACAAAATACCACATTACCCTTTATGCCCTATGATTTTCCCAAAAGTCTTTGAAATACAATAGGCAATTCCAGAACCTTTCCGCCCCAACGGCCATCGGTTGTTCTAGCTTCTTCCCGCTCACTGCCACTTCAGCTGAGCAATCCTTCGAGCGATGTCGGTTACTTTAGTTCTCCTACAGATTTCCTCATTTCTGATTCGATCTAGTAGGGAAACCCCGAGCATAGCTCTCCATTGCACGCTGTGTGATCTTGAGCCTTCTTATCAGGCCCATAGTTAGCGACCACGTTTCCTCTGCCATAAGTCATCACTGGAAATACACACTGGTCATAACGAAGTAACTATTTATTAATATGTGCTTGCGTCTTGAGACACTGAGGTAGGTTGAACGCGAAGATTTTACCGACTGCCCATCCGAGTTGGATTCGACGAGAGATCTCTTTCTCAAAGTTGGACTTATCTAACTGGACTGTCTGTACAAGGGATATTTGGTATTGGTTGGGTCTAACTAAGACTCTCCGGAAATAATATAAGTAGGTAGTGACAATTTGCCAGCTCATCGACTACTATAGTAAGTCTCGGTAGCTCAGTGGTTAGAGCATTGGACCGTATTTCCAAAAGTCGTGGGTTCGAGTCCCATCTGAGAATTCACTTGTGGCCGAGTTAATTTTTACCAATATTTTTCTTTTTAACTGACTTCAAAAAAGGAGAAGGTTCTCAATTCGGTTGGTATATTAATTTTCTTATTTTTTTTATGTATGTACACCGATTACGCCGATATTTCTGAACCGATTTCCATGATTCTTTTTTTGTTCGATGCAGAATAGTTGCCAATTGGTTCCATAAAAATTTGGTTTCGTTTGACCCAGTACATTTTATGTTATGAGCATTTTTATATATTTCATTTCATTGTTGACTTGGACGATGTAGTATTTACGATAATTTTGTTTATAATGTACATGAAACCGTATCTAATCTAGAAAAACCCTGCTGTAGTTTACAAAACAGCCTATTACAGACACTAAAAAGTAAAAAAAAACTGCGTTAAAAAAAACCGACTTCAAAAACTAAAAAGCAAAAAATAAGCCTTTTGGACTCGGTGCCAGCCAAGGCAAGAAAAATAAAAGAATAGGAGCTTAAAGTAGAATGTCTTGGCTGCCCTGCCACCGACTCCAAAAGGCTTATTTTTTGCTTTTTAGTTTTTGAAGTCGGTTTTTTTTATATTTATCATAAACTACTATAGTGTCTGAATATGGGCGTATTTTATGAGTCTTCCTAATGCTTTTCTTCTACCTAAAAAAAACCAACTTGTTTTCATCTTCCAGTCTAAACATTTCATTCCCGCCTGAACTTTTCAGTATAAAATTTAACTTAGGCAGAAGTTAATATTGATTTATTACCTGTTTAATTAAGTTAAAGCTGCTTGAATTACCTGTTACGTAACAGTATCATTATTTAGCAACGCAAGCGTGAAATTGTTTCCCAATATGAGTGAACAAGCGTAAAACTTTTCGAGCACCTTTCTGGGGCATCACGCATACTCTGCGTATGAGGCTCGCATAATTGCCGTAGCTGCCCCCGCCGACTGCTGAGTCCCGGCTTATATTAAAAACCGGCGGGCGGCGGCGGCGGCGTTCGTAATTACCGGCACCGGCGGGTTAATCCGCTCCATTAGCGAACTTGGAACTCAGTTCATAACGCTCTGACAAGCCTACTGAATTACTTAAGACTTAAATGTAATGAAATGTTATATATACACTTACCTATTTATGGTGTATTTATTGTACGAATTTATTTTACTGAAAAGTTTGGTAATCTCTGAAATCATGAATAAGTGGTAGGTACGTTACTATTTGTTAATTCTTAAATAAGAGATGCTGACATACCTACTCGTAATTGTAAATGGATCTGAAAAATCTTAGATTATTTTTTCTGGTACCTACTTCAAGACAAAAAATGTAGATATTTCAAAAGGCAGTTCGTATTCGTAGCGTGCGTACGCGCTGGCCGTCGGGCGCTGCTGTGGTGAGGTCTATAATTGCGTCCCTCCATATGTATTAATTTCGCGGAGCTCCACAATAAAAATTAATAAGTTATTGTCGTGAAATGTTACGAGCTCGGCGATAATTGCAGTAAATCACCGAGGGCGGCTGGTACTGATCTTTTTCAGCACAGGTAAAAACCTTTGATGATTGTAGCCCTGCAGGCCGATTACCTAGTCGACTTTTTGGACCTACATATCTCCTTCCTAATGGGTTGCAATCATACAATTGCAAACATTTTATCCCTAAAGATTATCTTAACTTCGCAAATATGAATAAACTCTTCAATTTGGAAACATATAAATTATAATAATTTCAAAAAACAACTTACCAGTCAGTTTTCATTTTAAGTTCTTAACTTTCAAATGGTTGTTAGTTTTTTCTCAATTTTCTCGGTCAATATTTTACCTACAGTACTTCTTAACTTAAAGGTTTACGTAGTAAGTGGTCTTTCTGCGCGACCTGCTGACCCAGGCGGCAGCTGGTGGCGCCGTGTGGTCTGCGATGCCTCACCTCCCGTCCCCCACTACAGCGCCGGAACCGGAACTCAATTGTTTTTAAATCGAGTGACCGATGCGTGTGTGCACCGGCCGCCTGTCAACGCGCACCATATTTCGCGTTTTCGCCGATATTTATGACCAGCTGTGCATCAACTGACCCTTAGAGTCAACAACCGTATAAATTTGTCATGTTATCTATAATTCTAATATAGATTATTCTTACTAGAGCTCTTTACGAATTCTGATAGTGTTGCGATTAATTCACAGACTTCATTTTCATTTATAGGGATAGCAAACAAAAGAGTATTAATTGAAACCCACGGCGAACATCGCTATAAAATGGAAATCAAATGTACAATAGGTAGTCGGAACGAAGCGGCGTCGCTCGGCATCAAAGGGTCCACGGAGGCAATATAAAAATCTGCGAGCGGAATAAAAGTTCTCAGGCGCAAGAAGTGACATTTGCGTTAATAGCTGCCGACTCCCGCCGCCGCCAGCGCCGGAATGTTAGTGTTTCCTGCGCCCGCAGCCGCCGAGTCGCCGTATTTATTTCAGTATTGTAGTTTTACTCACGACTCGCTGAAATAATGCCGGCGCGCCAGCTTAACCTTGCAAGTGCTGTAGTGTTAGAATAGCTAAACTATATCGGAACCGAGATTTCAGACGTTTATCGAATTTACGTAGTATTGATTATTGTAATGTATGGTAACAAAGTAAACAAAAAAAAAATATTTCAGCTGCGATATTACTCAGGGCAAAGTTAATCACTCAGACGTTACGTTACGTTAGTTAATCACTTAATGAGTAGTAGGTACACATTCGAATTAAGTAGCCTTGTTTCAATCTCCGTTGTTTTGTTTTATCACCTTCAAACGGTAGATTACCGAGCGCGAATACCTGTCTCTATTTTGTGGCGAAACCATTTGTCACTTAATACACAAACAAAAAACACACATTATCATTATAATCCAATATCCTTCGTAATTAAATCATTTCTGCCCATGAAATTTGCTGTATTCTAGTCAAAAAATCAGTACACCACTGATTTATTGCCTCAGTACAAATAAACTGATAGTGCCTTACGTGCTTCGGGTACAGTTAGTTAGTAGCAAACCTGTATCTGTCCACGCCCACAACTCGGCAGCTCAGCTTCAATCCCGATAGTTCCAGGAACTGCCAACACAACGTAATGTGATGATCAGTGCCTTTCCCCTCACTGGCCGAAGTAGATGTTTTTCATCTTAATTCATTTTATCGTCTGAAGTAATGCAACTTCTTTGTGCTTACCTAACTGCTTAAATTCGGTGTTTTAGCTGACCGGCAAAAGTCACACTCCGAGCTTGGACCCTACTTGCTGCTGCACATACGTGCATTCAATTTGTTCATTGTTTTGTCATATCGTAAGTTTTAAATCGTGTTTATTATATCACAAAATTGTTTTCGTCAGCAATTATTATCATACAATTCTTCGTAAAGCAAGTTAAAAAATGTTTAACTATGTGTAACGACAGAAAATCGGTTAAAATTTTTAACAAAATGTTGTAATTGTGAGTATTTAAAATTATGTTCTCCTGTCATTGAGATTTTGGTGAAATCGTCATCGGTTGCGTATTCATGTATGGGTCGGGCGGACGGCCGGCGGCGCGCGCGCCGCAAAAACGGATTAGGGCTGCGTTTAGGACTCATTAGGGCGCGCCGACCGGCAGATGCGCCATACACACCGAAGGGTCATGTGTCAAAGTCAGGCGAAAAGAAATTTAGCAATAATTAATGAATAACCTAGTTCCTGGTGTAGAAAAAAAAACCTATAAGTTTGAATCTTATTGTTTGTGATCTTTTGATATTTCTTGCATCGATTCATTCGTTCCATGCTGAACTGGGAGTGTAAGCAAAACATAGAATTTGCTTGCTGCCTTTAGCTTTCAGTGCAGATAGTAAAAACATCAATGTAAGTACAGTATAACCGCCGCAGTGATTGTAGTCTAGTGGTACAACCACCGGTATCAGACCCAGGGGTCCCGGGTTCGATTCCCAGCGGGGGTACAGGTATTCGGTTTGGTTGGTGGTAAGACTTGTTGTAAGTCCGTCTGACTTGCTCCCTCTATCTTATCTAAGTCTGACGCCATAACAAAAAAAAAACAGCATTGTTGTTTTCCGGCAGTAAGAGATAAGATAGCCAGTTCCTCAGTGGCTGAGGATTCCGGGAGAGGCTCGCTTCCATCTTCAGCCTTTCAATACTTAACATCAGGTGTGATAAAGGCTAAGAGTCTCCCCGTCGTACATAAAAATAGAACAGGGCATACTTATTCGCAAACTCAGTAATATAGGCGATGGCCTGTCAGTATTGTTTCTGGACAATATCTTTGACCCCACTCCCACATGTGAGGTCAAATAGGTTAATGAGAGTGATGCTAAGGATAACATTATTTAAGTTTGTTTTTACTGCAATATTATTATTTGACAACCTCCTTGGTAGTACGTACGGACGTTTATATGTATTTCTACAAATTAATACTTATATTATGTATAATTATATGTATTTATTACTGTTACCATAGCATCCCATAATACAAGCCTTACAGTGCTTACTTTGGGGCTAGGTTAGCTGAGTTAGTGTGAGTGTAAGAAATATTTATATTTATGTGATAAATATTAAACAAGAAAATATACTAGAAAAAAGCAACTAGTCTCATGTCGCCCTGACGGGATACGAACCCGCATCCTTGGGAGTCCGGCCCAATGCACTAACCAATTATGCTACAGAGACCTATGAGGACACGTCGAATCTTTCTAGTATATTCACCGTTCTACGGTGTTGGCCACCGTCGCTTCATCAATGAGAGAAATATCCTCGCATTCGAAAGAAACATCTTTACAGATGTTTGACTATCGATTAAGATGAAACAGCCATCTAATTATAACTTTTTAATTTTGCATTTTACAATGCTATTTGTGATAAATATTAAACAAGAAAATATACTAGAAAAAAAATCCCGTCAGGGCGACATGAAACTAGTTGCTTTTTTCTAGTATATTTTCTTGTTTAATATTTATCACACAAAAATAGCATTGTAAAATGCAAAATTAAAAAGTTATAAATTTACATTTATGTTTAATATTTATTAAAAATAAAATTGTAGTATAATAATATTTTTCGTAATAATTATAGCTTATAGATATAATTAATTTAAACATGTTATCTTCATTACATAATTTTTTAATCATTTCTATTTCATATTGTTATTCACACAATGTTATTTTTGCTGTGCGCAACTGCAAATACAAATATTTTAATTACAACATAGTATGCAACACCTAAATGTTTTTTCAATCTCAAGCTGCACTTAAGTTCTGACCCCGCAAGGGATTTACGGCTTGAGGGTATGTATGTTATTCATACGTTGACGTAAGTACTATCGCCGATCTTTCCCCAGTAATGAAAGTCTCAATCGGTCGGATCGGCTCGTGGACTGCGTGTCCAGTTGTTGGCCAGCGTCTCAATTGCGGCCGTATCTGTGTCGGGAGTGTCGGGGGACAGGCATTAGCACACAATGGGCGGCAGCTGCACCCGCGCCGCCGCCGCCGCCGCCCGGCCCTCTGTTGCAGTTTACCTCATTGACACCAAAATACGGAAACAAAGTAGATGTTTTATTTAACAGTAATCATAACAATACTTAAGTATCAATTAACAGATCCTAGCAATCGACGGCTATTTCTAACCTTTTGACTTGACATGAGCCCCTGACAAAACTCAGTTTTTTTTTTGTTTACATTAAATAGGCTTACTGTTGGACTAATTCTGAGTCGTTATTTATTTATTTATTTATTTGTTATAGGTACACTTACAGATTAAAGTCATTACAAAACTTATAATCTATGCTAAATATATGAGCCAAGACTTTAATCCAATAATAGCGTACACAGCATGCACAATTATTTGAAACTTATGCGAACCAAAACAGTTAGATTAAGAAGAGGCCTAAGATGGAGCGAGCTTGTCTAGAGAAATCCTATTCACTCGAGCTTTAAATATACCAGGGTTGTAGGCACCCGGGATACAGACGCAGGCAGGGAATACGACTCCGTGGCTGTGCGCTTAATAAAAGATAAGGAAAAGCGTTAAGTACGCAGACGAGGTATATCAACCAGGTAGGTGTGATAGCATGCAGTACGTCTGGATTCCCGGTGGTAAAAAGGAGCTGGCGGTATGAGCTTATTCAGCTCAACGGCACACTCTCCGAAGTACAGCTTTACATTATCACAAAATAAATGTGCTATAACTGTTTATTTGCCTTTAAGTACTATGATTATACTCATTAGACGTTACATACAGTAGAATAATTTAACTTCATATCATAAATTAGCAAAGACCTTTCTCTAGAAAGCTGCATTCTCGTCTCCCTGATTGAAGAGCTCGTTAGTGGCTCATTAGTAGCTAGCAGCTGGAGTAGCTCTATTATTTCGCTGATACCTCGCGTGCCCGCTAATTGATACGAAAGTGCCGATTTTGTTGGCGCAGTCCCACAAGTAGTAGTCACAGTATAAATACTATACTCTACGAGTATAATAGTCGGCTCATATCGCGGCGAGACGAGATGGTGGGAACCGCGCCGACAATACGCAATTTGTATTCATTAGAATAGATTTGCTGCGCGGGCGCCGCCGCGGTACGCGTTACACAGACAAATGCTTTGAGGAAATGTTTCCATGAAACATTTTGCTGCGTGTGTTTAATGTTCACATTGTATTTTGTCTAATGCTGTTAAAAGTTTGGAATCTTCGTCAACAAATCTGTCACACAGATGTAATGGGAGGGTGGTATGATGTATCTAGTACATACATTCCTATAGAATAATCCCCTGACATTTATTTTCTGGTTTTCGTTAAAATCATTATTCAACCAACTTAAAGAACATACATCTTTGATATGGCAAACCATTGATCAATCAAACAACGGGCCCTCTACGTACCTCTTTGTTTTATTTTTTAATGAAAAACGGCGAGACTCTTAGACTTCATCATAATACCTGATGTTAAGTATTGATAAGGCTGAAGATGGAAGCGAGCCTCTCCCGGAATCCTCCATGACTAAGGAACTGGCTATCTTATCTCTAACGGCCGGAATACAGCAATGCTGAATTTTTTTTTATTATGCTTAGATAAGATTGTGGTAGTTAGAGTGTGTCGGTAATATACCTGCTTATATTTTATGTTTCATCTTTATTTAAACGGCATAAATTCTAAACTTCGTGGCGCATAATATGGTTGTTTTTGCCACTTTTCACATTGAGGTCTCTTGAATTGCAAATTAATTTGACGTCTGCAGCTTGCACCCTTAGACAAGTGATGGCGATATCGCTGCCGATGCCGTGACTCATAGACGCACTTTTAATGAAAGCAAATATCATGCGCGATTGTAATCATACAGACGTTAGCGTTTTTGCGGCGACATTGCGCGGGCGCTGCATCCTGATGCGATACGGCATCTATTTGCCGTTTAAGGCGCTTCTCACAGCCGCCACGCATTAGGTATCACATTCCTTACGAGCTTCAAACAAGGACTTGCATTTTGCAATCGACGTTAAACATGGCTAATGCATCGCAAATTGGCGATTTCGAAACTATATGTTTTCGTTGTAAACGATCACTCTTGTGAGTAGCTCCTTAAATGACAGCTGACACCGTTCCAATAGGTTTCAACTGAAAACTTCAAAAATCTAAACATTAGCCTATAATTACGTTGACTGGTTCCTTAGATGCCTTCTGAATAAATCTTGCGTTCCTGCCAAAGCAAACATTTGATTTTGGATTACTGTGTTCAAATAGCTGTTCATGTTCAAATATTTTACCATTCATCAACTATTACTGATTCTTATTCATCAACACCCCGCTGGTTCGTCGCCGATGCTAAACTGGCAGTCCAGAAATGGGAAGCAGTTGGCCTTTATCGTCTCATTTGATTACAAACGACCGGACAAGCGACCAAGATTGTCCATAAGTGCGTCTGCGGCTGCTAAGGCAGATATAGGTTTTTATAAGGATCTATTTCTAACTTACCAATTAAAGAAAATAGATTCTGGTCAAGGAAGTACTTTTGATAGTTTTAATTTGTTGCTTGTCAAGTACACGACCTACGACAAAATCGGGCTTAGTGTACAAGTCAAATATTTTAATACAAATCAAATCGTCCAATGTTTTTTCCTGTTAAATATACAGAAAGCATTGTGTTGAACTTTAAACTTGAGCCTCGAGATACGGATGTCCCACCAAAAATATTTTCATGAAAATTTATATGCCTGACGTCACCATAAAACTGTCAAAGTTATCAGATCTCAAGAGCCAAACTTTGAACTCTACTCGCCCAAACTCGACAACACAAATTATATAGGTAGTACAGATAGGAATCGAGCAACGACCGCTACTTAGTGAAATGACGTCAGGGCACCAAAATGATAACAGCCATAAATTTTAACAGCCTCTGTGGTCTAGTGGTACAACCACCGGTATTAGACCCAGGAGTCCCGGGTTCGATTCCCAGCGGGGGTAAATATTGTATTCGGTTTGGTTGGTGGTAGGACATGTAGTAAGTTCGCCTGGCTAGCCACTACCACCGTCTTATCTAAGTCTGACGCCATAACAACATTGTTTTCAGCATTGTTTGCTACGGCAGTTAAAGATAAAACAAACAGATATATACAAACGAAAGACCGAGTTGACTCTTTCTTAGAAATTGCATATAACGAGAAACTAGGATTAGTCAGTGACTAGCTTCAAGAGCTTCGTATGTCTAGTATTTAGGTGGGAGTTCCCAAAACTAATATTAATGTTCTTGTCATTTGTATTTTAATTATAATTTTGTTGCTACAGCCTATTTGTTGCTCACTGTGCTTTATGTATTATTACCTGCTTAAATAATATTTTAGTCTGGTTCCTTGGAACCATCAACACTGAGCTGAGTTCCTTTTCAGACTGCCGCTGCTGCACACTCCGGTATGTTACTTTTAAGTTCATTTTCTTAGTTTTAAGCTTTGTTGGTTCTCTCATTTGTAAGTAATGCCTCAAAAATGTATTTTAGTTGTTATGTGTTGTAGTGGTTTCTGAATAAATATTGTATCTATCCTATCCTATGCTATAACAATAAATTCATATTGAGGTTATTAAAAAATTTTATTACGTATTTTTAACTGAGCAGGTATGTAGTTGTAGTCAATAAATATGTTATACGTACCATTTGCACACTCGGATTTACATTAAATCCAGTTGATTGAGATATTTAGATTTTCGGCAAACAACAATATGACAACAAACAGATCCATATTTCATACGACAGAAAACAATATTACAATAAGTAACCGTTTTAATACCTTGTTTAAGTATTTTATCTATAACGAAAAAATATAAATGATATTTACAGAAGATATAACACAAAAACATTTTTATCTGGATAATTATTTTGAAAACAAACGTGATAAAGACTATCTGTCATCTCCATTTAAAAAGTAAAATTTTAACATGGATTCCCTATATAATCATGGCCGATTTAATTTTGGAGTGTCATCATCATCATCATCATCATCATCATCATCATCATCATATGCCATAGATGGAAATATATGGCTTGGCCGTTTCATGTATCCTAATCCTAACTAATATTATAAATGCGAAAGTTTGTTTGTTTGTCCTTTCTTGACGCTTAACTAAGCAACCAATCGACTTGATTTTTGGCATAGACTTAGTTGAAAGGGCGGATTGTAGTATAGGCTGCTTTATATCCCGATATTCCCACGGGAACCACGGGGGTGAAACCGCGGGCGGAAGCTAGTGATGTAAAAAATTTGATTGATCTAGTATAATTTTAGACCGAAGTTGTAAGGCTTCAAAAAATGTTGTTATATGCCTTGAGAGCGAATGCAACTGTTGACCACGATTTTCTGTTGTCTGTACAAGGGGCAGCTGTCCACACAGATAAATTAAAACAATTTTAAAAACTGCCTGACACCCTATCCAGTTTAAAGTGCCAAGTGCATCACAAAATTATAGGACAGCATTCTAAAGCTTTTGCGCCTATTCTACTTGTCGGTAAAAAAGTCTTGCATATGTAGCACCAAACGTCTGTGTTGAGCTAGTAGGAAAAATATATGATGCCTTACAATTACGTTTCTTTTTAAAATTGTTTGCCTTAGTAATACTTTGACTGAAGGGCGAAACATTGAGGCACAACGGCGTCAATTGGAGTGTTGTCGTTTGGATACTTATTTGCTTTAAGTTGCAACAAGGTCCTATTCTACGAGCATTCAGTCAGGTGGCGCATCAGAACGTCAGTCTCCCCAACATATGATCGATCGTCGTCAGGCCGCCACCCTGCGGGCGCGTGACAGTTTTGTGCGCGCGCGCCGTTTTTGCGCGCGCGATTATACGCGCATTATGCGCCCGCCACAGATCCGCATTCGCGACCCGCATGCCGCAGAATATATGCATGTTAAACTACGACCGTTCGCAAAAATGATAACGTTTCGCGTGATGTTGTTCTGCACTTGTTCGGACGACGTTTGTAAGGTTTAAAATTGAAATTCAGCTAGAAATCATTCAGTGATCGTGAGACTATTTCTTGTTGATTTAAAATGTTAAAACATGACTCGTCTCTTTCAATTAGTAATTGAATACTCCTATTCTTCTTCTTTCCTCTTCCTAAGAAACCAGAAGCACTTTTTCTGTAACGAAAATACGTTTCTTTTTTAATACAACAATTGGTACCTACCGTTAACAACATATCATTTCATTACATCCGTAACATGGTATGCGATACATTGCATTTCCTTCTTTTTAAGTAGAAACTTAATAGTTTTTTGTATTTAATTTCAGCATAAACGATTTCTCTAGAGTATACGTTAACACTTTACATAATTGGCATTTACAGCAAGTATGCGAGATGCGGCGCGCACGCAACGCAACGCCACATTGTTCTGGGTATTTGATTAATTGTAGCAATGGCTGCATACCACACTGATAATCGGTACCGCTACTCATTTTCACATACTTTTATCATTCCATATAGTTTTGCATTGGTACCACTACCTATTGCTTAAACTGCGTAACGGTTAAAGGGAACTTGAAATCGCTGGTTTCCGGCCACACCTTGAACCGAGGAACGGGCGATACGGCTGAAGCCGTATCCTCAAATAGCTGACCTTCTTAACTTCAACTCATCATTAAGTTATGTTCGGTGCATTGCATTGTTACCGAACACCGTAGGCATTGACGTCACTATGACGTGTAACTGATCGCGAGCATTTTCAATATTTCATTCATAAAATTAGTGCATTATCAATTACCGTCGCGATCGTGTGCATTCATTCAATATCATCATTTATCATAATCATCGATAGTTTTAGATTTGAACAATAAATAGCTTATCAGTTATCAAGCATTTGTTTTTATGTTCTGAACCGGAACATAAATTGGTCCTTCGAGATTAAAAAAGGGACCTCGCGTGTGTTAGTGAGACGTTTATAGTGTCATTAAGCTCAGTGAGGTTTAAATCAGTGACTTATAGTAGCAGAACACTAGGATTGCAGTGCCCTTGGAGTTCTTACTTTGCTACGCATAAGCAAAGTAGGGAGATCATCACCAGCATTGAAGCAGCAGCGGCCGGAGGTACTCTCCAGCTTATTGAACAGCACAAGTAAGATCTTTCCTTTTTTCTTACTTATTACTCTTCATCTACTACAAGAAGATGGAAGGTTTGTACAGCAAGCAGACAGAGATATATGATACTGTATCAAAGTTGTTGACTAACTTTAAAAAAGATGGAGCAGAGCGAAAAACCATCGATTATTGTCAGCAACGCTTAGAGCGACTGGAAGCATTGTGGATTAATTTCAAGTTGAATCATCAAAAGTTAGAAAGGTTTGGAGTGTCGAGCGATCCCTATTTTGTTAACAATGAATACGATCAGATGAGAGAGCTATACAGCATGGCGAAAGATTTGTTTCAACGAATTTACGGGGAACTGGTAAGGAAGGAACAGCAGTTGCGGGAGGAACAGCAGGTAGATCAAGCAGCAAGCAAGAAAGCAGAATCGGAGCAGCCAAGGGCCGGTACAAGCAAACAAGCAGAGGAATCAAGTCAGAAGGTAAGGGCTCTTCAGCAAGACGTGCCCGAAGAAGGAAGCAGCGACAGCAGTCACTTTCGCGTGACCTCTAGGGGCACAAACAGCAAGTTGGATTACATGTTAAAAAAGCAAAATATCAATTTCAAGGCCTTTCAGAGGTGCGTTAATAATATCGATATAGAATTATTTCAAAATAAATGGGAGTTCGAGGACGCGTTAAAAATGTTGCAAAGCAGGTGGACAGCGATAGATAATCTACATTGGGATATAGCAGGAGAGGTTGATGGTGAGGAGTTAGACTACGAAAGAGAATATAGCAAGCATGAAAATCAATTTAATTCTATCAAAAAAGCAATAAATACGAAACTGTGGTCGGTATCTCATCGTGAGAAATCAACGCCCCAAATGGATATTCCATCTTTTGGCGGCAGTTATCAGCAGTGGGTCTCGTTTAAAGATCTTTTTAATGAAGCAATACATAATAATCCATCATTATCAAATGCTCAGAAAATGCAGTTTTTGAAGAGCAAAGTCACGGGCGAGGCTGAGCGTATCATACATCATTTGCAAATAAGCTCAGATAACTATATGGTTTGCTGGGAAATATTAAATCATCGCTTTAATAATAAAAGATTAATTTTCACATCTCACTTAAATACTCTTTTGAATATTCCAACTTTACAACAACAATCATTGGGTCAAATTAAGCGATTGCATGACGTCACAAAGGAGACTCTGCACGCTATTCAAAATCTAGGCATAGATACCAGCACGTGGGATCCAATGCTGGTTCACATCTTATCTCAAAAGTTGGATAGCGATTCATATGGAGAATATATCGAAGCAATAAAAAATCCTCGAGATCTGCCTGTCTTACAAGAATTTATTGATTTTTTGGAGAGCAAATTCACTATTCTGGAATCATCTCGGAAAAGAATTGAGCAACCTATACAAAAACCAAGCACTCAACTATTTAATCAAGCTTTTCAACCCAAGAAATTTGTAAATTCTAATTATTTAGGTCAAAGTAATAAGCATCCAAATTATTTAAAATCATTTCATACGTCGAGTTCGAACATGAAATATAGTTGCCCACTTTGCAATATGGATCATGCTATATTTTATTGCGCAAAGTTCAAAGATATGCAAAGTGAAGAAAAATTAAATACAGTTAATAAATATCGTTATTGCGTAAATTGCTTGTTCGACCACAAGGGCAAGGCTTGCTTTTCAGCCAAGCGGTGTCGCAATTGTTCCGGTAATCATAATACGCTGTTACATGATGCCTTTATTAAACGTAAACAACCGGTCACCGGAAGAAATATGAGTCTACATCAAAAACCTACTGAAAATACGACAACGACCTCACACGTGTCGCTGGATGATTTTTCGGAAATTCTTTTATCAACAGCTCTGGTAAAGGTCACCGGAGCAGATGGTACCCAGCATTTATTGCGAGCCCTTATAGACCAAGGGTCGCAAATATCTATCATAAAAGAAAGCACAGCTCAACAATTAGGCTTGAAAAGGCAATACTGTAAGGGTGTAATCTTTGGGGTTGGAGAACAGCAAAATAATAGCAAAGGCAAGCTAACCGTTAATTGTACTTCTATTTACAACGAGTTTACTTTTACTGCTAACGTTATTATTATGAACTCGCTTATCAAAAATTTACCAAATTGTTCGTTCCCAAAACCGTCATGGAGCTATATTGAAAATCTTAAATTAGCAGACCCTGACTTTAATATTAGCAGGCCCGTAGACATGCTGCTGGGGGCAGACATTTATTCATTAATTATGATGGGTGGAATCCTGAAAGGAAATAACACTGAGCAACCTATTGCACAACAAACCCAATTAGGGTGGGTCCTGTGCGGCAGCATGACAAAGAGTTACCAGTGCAACGTAATTTTAAATAATGTTGACGAAATAAGCAAGTTTTGGGAAATGGAGGACATCTGCGATGATGCGTCATTATCAAATGAAGATGAAAGTTGTGTTCAGTTCTACCATGACACGACCACAAGAAAAGCCGACGGAAGGTACGAAGTACGCTTACCACTTAAGCCTGACGTCATTCAGCAACTAGGACAATCAAAACCCATGGCCTTAGCTCAGTTTCACAATTTGGAAAATAAGGTGAACAAAAATCAAAAGTTGGCAAACAATTATAAAGAATTCATGGAAGAATATATCGCATTAAATCATATGAAACCCAGCAAGCGTAATTCGATCTTAGAATATTATCTTCCTCATCACGCTGTCCAACGCGCAGATGCTGTAACCACCAAACTCCGCGTTGTGTTTAACGCATCAGCGAAATCATCATCTGGGCTTAGCTTAAACGACTGTATGTACACAGGACCTAACTTGCAACAAGATCTGCAGTCGCTTATCCTAAAATGGCGTATTTTCAAATATGCATGGACCGCCGATATAGAGAAAATGTATCGGCAGATAATGGTCCACGAACAAGATCAAGACTACCAAAAAATCATATGGCGAGAGAGTCCTAATCAACCATTAAAAATTTATCAATTAAGCACGGTTACGTATGGAACAAAAGCGGCCCCATTCCTGGCCATGATGACCTTGCAGAAGTTAGCATTAGACGAGTCACCAAATTATCCAATAGCATCAAACAATTTACAGAGTTCTTTTTATATGGATGACTGGATCTGTGGGTCACATGATATAGAAAGTGGTCAACAACTAATCACAGATATGTATTCCTTACTGAAGTCAGGAGGTTTTTTGTTAAGGAAGTGGATATCAAACCACCCAGCAATTTTAGAAAACTTAAATCAAGAGCTGAATGAGCAAAACAATCATTTTAATTTTAAAACCGATAGCATGTCAAAAACATTGGGCCTTCGTTGGTTGCCAGAGCAAGATATATTTATATTTAATAGCACCATTTCCGATAAATCAACAAGCATAATAACAAAAAGAAAACTCCTCGGAGAAATATCAAAAATATTTGACCCCTTAGGGTGGCTGGCCCCTTTGACTACTATGCTCAAGATATTATTTCAACGAGTGTGGTTAGCAGATTTAAAATGGGACGAAAAAGTACCACAAAGCATTAACGATGAGTGGCTAAAGTTAAGATCAGAGTTAGAACAAATAAATCAATTTCAAATTCCGAGATGGATGGGATTTCAAACAAATTGTGTGATCGAATTACATGGGTTTTCAGACGCGTCCCTAAAAGCATACGGATCCGTAATATATGCCAGAATAAAAAACGAAGAGAAAGCAAGTGTCGTGTTAGTAGCGGGAAAAGCAAAATTAGTACCACAAAAGAAAAAATTATCACTCCCTAAAATCGAATTAAGCGGCGCTCATTTGTTGGCTAAATTAATCAATAAGGTGACTAAATGTCTAGAACCCTACAAAAACATTAAAGTTTACTGTTGGTGTGATTCCAAAGTAGTTCTAGGATGGTTACAAGGCGACCCATCCCGTTGGAAACCTTTTGTAGAGAATCGAGTACGTAGCATAAGTGAAGTCGTGTCCCCAAACAGCTGGGATTACGTAAGCACGGGCGATAACCCTGCGGACTCGGCTAGTCGCGGACTAACTGTAGCGCAATTGAAAAAACATAATTTATGGTGGAATGGACCACATTGGCTCGAAACTTTTCAAGATGAAAAATATCAGAATAAAATGAAGTACTCAACGGATCAAGAAAGTAAAATAAGGAATGTCAATGTCACCCAAAAATCAGACACCGAGCAAAGCATCGTAAATAATTTATTAAACAATAACAGTTCATTACGAACAGTGACTCATATCATAGCATGGATTAGACGAGTGTTCATACCTACGCGCCAACGCAAAACGATGCCGAGCTATATCACGTTACATGAACTACGACAAGCAAAAAACGTTATTATTAAAGCAATACAAACGGATCATTTTAGCACAGACATACAGCAGTTAAAGCAAAATAAAGACTTACCATCTAAAAGCATTTTAAAGAATTTAAATCCATTTATAGATCAAACAGGAATATTACGTGTGGGGGGAAGGTTAGCGAATGCCGACCTTCACGAAAATATGAAGCACCCAGCAATCATCCCTCATCAAAGCAGATTTACTACCCTACTTATTGAACAAATACATCAACTTACCTTTCATGGTGGGCCCAGGCTGACACTTGCCAACCTGAGAAGGCAGTACTGGATCACTGGAGGCATAAGAGCTGTAAAAAAGCATATAAAAGAATGTGTTGTGTGTAGAAAAAATAGCCCTGACATGCAGCAGCAGCTGATGGGGGATTTGCCACGTGCTAGAAGTAACCCTGAGCGTCCATTCTATCACACCGGCGTTGACTACACAGGATACGTATACATCAACTTCAGCAAAGGGCGTGGTACGAAAACGACGAAGGGCTATATAGCAGTGTTTGTCTGCTTAGCCACCAAAGCAGTACATTTGGAAATAGTTTCGGACATGACTAGCTCAGCATTTTTAGCAGCTCTTCGTCGAATGGCGGCACGAAGAGGCACGCCACATCATATATATTCGGATCAGGGAACTAATTTCGTAGGAGCAAATAGACTTTTACAGGAAAACTATCAGGAACTCCAGCAAATTTTTAATGACAGCTTTTTGGCCGAAGTCACAGAGATGAACATACATTGGCATTTTAATGCCCCATCATGGCCCAGTGCGGGAGGCTTATGGGAGAGAGCAGTGCGCAGCCTAAAGTTTCACCTTAAACGCGTCATAGGTGAACAAAGATTAACCTTTGAGGAATATACCACCTTCCTCTGCGAAGTCGAAGCTTGCCTTAATACAAGACCTTTATGCGCTCTGTCAGAAGACCCCGACGATCTTAATATTTTGACCCCTGCACATTTTCTTACGGGCTGCTCAGGACTTACTGTCATTGAAACAGAACACGATGCTAGGACTAGGTGGCACCTTTTATCTAAATTAAAGCAAGATTTATGGAAGCGATGGAACGCAGAATACTTATCACAGTTATCAGCAAGGTCTAAATGGACAAAATCAAAGGAAAATATCAAAATCGGCAGCCTAGTCACAATCCAAGACGAAAACCACCCCCCTGGAAAGTGGGTTATGGGGAGAGTGACAGAACTCCACCCTGGCAAGGACAACTTCGTCAGAGTTGTCTCTCTTAGAACTAAGAATGGAGTTATCAAACGACCCGTTATAAAACTATCTGTTTTACCAGTGAGCAGCGAAAGCGATCAAGATCAAACTATAAATCAAACTGCAAATCATCAAAAGAAAATTAATACAAAATATTCACTGTCGGCTATCGTCACCGCCATATTATTTTTTATGACCCTTATAACTACATCAGCCGCCCAGCCTACTATTTCTCAGCTACCAAATAATCAATCTTTATATTTCGACCCAGTTTCAAAAATCAAAATAATTCGAGATCAATGGAACCTCGTAGTCTATTATAATATGGAACCATATTGGTCGGGATTAGAAGCATATGTTAAACTATCAACCTATTTAGATAATACCTGCAACGCTATTCAGAAACAAATAAATTGCAACATGATATTACTACAGCAAAAACACACCTATCAAGAGTTACAATACTACAATGAGCTTTTGTTAAATCAGCATTTCACCGAGCCCGCCAGACGGCGTCGGCGCCGAGGGCTTATCGACGGGATCGGAAATATAGCAAACAGTCTCTTCGGCGTACTAGATAGCAAATTCGCCGAAAAGTATGCTCACGACATCAATCAAATTAAAAACAATGAACGGTACTTACATAAACTTTGGCAAAATCAAACGTCAGTCGTGGAAGCGGAGTTTAATTTGATAAAAAGGATGGAAGATTCAATAGATAAGCAGCATAAAATTATTCATAAACAACTTCATAATTTGGAAACTACAACAAACATGTTGCAAACTGAAATTGCAAACCTTAGCATTATTCAAGACTTCACCTTGACGGCGTTATCAGGAAACAACTTACTATATACCTTAAAACAACTCCAAGAAACTTTGTTAAACACTATCACCGATATCTATCATGGACTTATCAGCATTCACTTGTTTACTCCCACGCAACTTAAGACAGAATTACAAATCATTAGTAGTCAAATGTCTAAAGATCTCACGCTGCCCATCGATAACATATTAATCAATATACAAGAATTATACAGATTACTTCATGTCAAGACAAGAGTAACTAAAGAATACATAATATTTGAAATATCAATACCTCTTGTAAGTCGAGATAATTATCAGATGTATATGTTGGTACCAGTTCCTCGCCAACAGAACAATAACATGATCAGTATTACACCTATATCAAAATATGTAGCATTTAACTTACAGAGAGACTCGTTTTTGATTATAGATATTAATGATCTACGAGCTTGTTCTTATATGGAAGATTATCACGTGTGCCCGCTGAAACAACCAATACAACGCCTTGAAAATGATGAAAGTTTATGTGTGCGAGTCGACAATAGTTTATCATCGAAATGTGCAGCAGAAAAGAATATATGTAATAATCAATGGACGCCACTAACTTCGCCATCACAGTACTTTTATTTCTGCTGCGATACTTATTCCGTAAAGGTCGTATGCGAGGATCAAGTTTCTATGCAACAGCTGAGCGGTGCAGGCATTATTCATTTAAAAGAGAGCTGTATTGTAAAGGGAAAACAGTTCACTTTACATCCACTCCAACATCATACAAATAAACTTGTCGTTTCGCCTAAAATTGACACTCCAAAACTAGATCAAATCAATCAATTTATTCATTTGAGAGTTTCGACCACTGAAGAAAAGAACACCTCAGATGGATTTTTAAATCAATCAATCATAGAAGTCGGAGAACAAATCAAAAATATAAAATCACAAGGCAAAGAATTGGACTTAGATCTATCTTATCACGACGTTCATCAATATGTCATCGGTTACCTAGCTGTAGCTATAGCAGTCGGAATAATCTTGTTCTGGCTGTATAAACGACGGGGAAGGCTATGCTGGCTCGCACGGCCTCGGGAGCAGGACGTCTGCGGTGCGGCCTGCTCGGGCGCTTTGCGCCTGAGCGGAGACCGCCCGCTGCCGCCCACCATCAGCGTTGTGTCTTGTGATAGTGTGTGTGATGTGCCAAATGTAGCTTATCAGCCAAATGCTAGTGATGTGCGCCAAGGAAATAGAAGTGAATTGAATCATACTTACGCGAGTGTTGGTGCGCGAGTTTTTGATCGTTTACCAAATTTAAGTGCGCGTAAAAAGGACAAGGCGACATCGCCTCATAACAAAAGGACATCAACTATTAAAGCTGGGTTTTCTCGGACGGAGTAACTAATTTTTTTTTTTCTCTTTGTATCTTTGTTATTTTCATGTTTTAGCTTTCGTATGTTTCTTAGTTTATACTAACCATAGAACTAAGTTGACTTTGTTTTGATCAATCCTGTAATCATACCTATCTTTATCTCGGCATCTTATGCCGGCCCGGAATATGTTCGGTGCATTGCATTGTTACCGAACACCGTAGGCATTGACGTCACTATGACGTGTAACTGATCGCGAGCATTTTCAATATTTCATTCATAAAATTAGTGCATTATCAATTACCGTCGCGATCGGGTGCATTCATTCAATATCATCATTTATCATAATCATCGATAGTTTTAGATTTGAACAATAAATAGCTTATCAGTTATCAAGCATTTGTTTTTATGTTCTGAACCGGAACAAGTTAATTGGCGTATAAAACCTTCCATATTTTTAAAGAGTTATTTAGTTATACCTTATGATTTTTGAATTTTTAATTCTATGCTCCGGATTTCCAAAGGTCGTGGGATAGATTCCCATCTGAAAATTCACTTGTGGCCGAGTAAATTTTTTCCAATATTTTTCTATTTAAAATTTATCATTTGTTATAACTTCTTACTATTGGTATAAAAATAAAGTTAATAATGGTACCTATAAGACATTCTATTTGTGATAAGCTATCTTAAAAGTGCGAAATCATAGAAAATTTAGGTAGATAGTGAACAATTTAATTTTAGCTCGACCACGAAACGGTTTTCAATTTTTCTAGCAGCCAACTGTTCACAGTTTACCGGTATTCGATTAAATCCTAACTAATATTATGAATGCGAAAGTGTGTTTGTTTGTCCTTCCTTTACGTACCTAACTAAGCAACCAATAGACTTTATTTTTGGCATAGAGTTAGTTGAAAGGATGGAAAGTAACATCCGTTTACCCCGACATTCCCACGAGAACGGAAACCACGCGGGTGAAACCGAAGACGGAAGCTAGTTATTTATACAATTTTCAAATCACCTGCAACATTAGCAATACTACGACAATGTTGTGAGCGATACGTTAATTGATGGCTGCCCATCCGTAGAACGCTAACATATTACCTCCTTTTTGGATGAAATTTATGCATATGATAACTGATACATGCTGCTTTGGAGCTGTCCGTTTGCAGCACTGTTTATCATTATCAATAGGCGGCTAACAGAGAAAACATTTCTTATGCGCTTGTTTAGAAATTAAACGCTGGTCTGTCAATGATAGAGTTTTTTTAATCCTATTTGCAACAAACTAATCTATTTATTGTATTTTTTCGCTCTTTGACATAATATTGTTTGTACAACAAGTTTAACATGTTAACATTTTAACTTTATGGGAACCAGTTTATCCGTCTAAGATGTTAGATTCCATAATAATGTTTGTTGTTTTTATTGAAAAAAATATATGTTAGAAAAATAATACTATAGCAAATAGGAATTCAAAAGTAAAACCTGATTTGACATCACCTTTATCTCAGGAGAAGACAATTAACGTATGACCATTTGAATGATTAATAATAATAGCATATTCATTTAACGTAACTACAATGATGTAAGCATCATTTACGTAAGTAAAGGTAATATGAACAGAGTGCGTTAAGAGCAGCTAATCTGCTCAGATATTGAATGTAATGGAGAGATGAATAGGCGGCGCGGCATCATTAGCGCACCGCCCACCGCTTATGAAGTATGGATCAGTTTCACAGCCGCCGCCGACCGCCTCCGCCTCCGCCCCGATGCTACCTCTACGAACAGCCCTAATTTATTAGTCTATTTTTATTTACCAAAAGTTTGATTTAGTTTGCGACCGACTGCTGAATCTCTGATAAGTCCTCAAAAATATTGTGCAAGTATATATACCTGCTAAGTACGTTGACGATGTCGAGCAAAAGTATCGTTTCAACTCATGTTTTCTGCGTTTTCATTTATGTAGGGTGCTTTACCTACACTTTAGATGATAATGATAAGAAATTGATATGATATTACGATAGATGATAAGATTTGCTTGATAGAAGGAAAGGTTAAAAATGATAACAACCAATTCCAACGAATGCTTAATTAGCACTGATTTTATTGCTATAAATATAAAAATAATTATTGCACGTATTGCAAAGTAAGCAATGTAAACAATCACGTACGATGACTCGTACAATTTAACTTGCCCAAAAATTTATATTCGAAGGAAAAGTTATAAGTTAGAACAGGACGCTCAAAAAAGATTTACATGAACACTTATATTGTTTTTTTTTAATTCCTAATCTCTGGAACTATTTGTAATTTCATGCATTAGATAGACAATAAATTGATAAAGGTTACATCGGCATTGAACTTAGGAAAAATACTTTAGGTTTGTTTATGGAAACTTTCCATAAACAAATGTCCCAAGTTTAAGTAAAAGAAAATTCATGATTTTGAAAGTGAAATTCAATTCAGACTAGGCTAAGGGAAACTATTACGTAATATTCCATATTTTTCTTAAAATTTTCTTTACGCTGAAATCTGTAAGAATTGAATAGTTTTTCTACGATTTTCTTTACACTCTACGATTAAATGCTACGATTAAGATAGCTACCCGAAAGTAAATGTTACATCCTTGCGTCTTTGTCTAAACTTTGTCACGGAACTCCTTACTGTTTTACCTACTCATTTCCACACAAAGGGCTGAGTTCCCCGGCGCGCGGCGGTTGCGATTACACCGCGCGCGAAAACGCCCTGTCTCCCCTACCACCCCTTTCACCCCCAGTTCACTCAATTTGCGCCGTTAGAGCTCCGCCATTCTGCACGGGCATCGAACCTGCGACGACGTTAAGTAAGAGTTCCTCCAATTTACCTCATTATTGAGAGGACTTCTTTCGTGAGGCTTTCTGTTGGCTGAGACTGCAGTTAAAAACTATTGAGAAGCTTCGATCACTGACAAGCAATACACGTTATTAAATCAATTGAACAAAAGGTGCTATTTTATATGATACATATTTGTAGTATTTATCATTAAAAAAAAAACAACGGGTTGCATTCTGGGAGTGCCGGCAGAAGTGAAAACCGCTTAAACGAAAATAACGATCAAATTCCACTAAATCTTGACCACAACTTCATAAGGTTGATGAAAACGGATGGATTTGGCAGATAAATCCATTAAAACTGACCTGGCATCAATATGAAAGTTGGTGGTAATGAGAGATCTTTATAATGGTTGTTATTGACTAATATACGTAGATCTTATGGTAAATTTTAAATAGAAAAATATTGGAAAAAATTAACTCGGCCACAAGTGAATTCTCAGACGGGAAACGAACCCGCGACCTTTGGAAATCCGGTCCAATGCTCTAACCGCTGAGCTACCGAGACTTGCGAACCATCGTCGAAATTCTCCAATACTTTTATATTTTTTATGTCACATCAATGCTAGAAATATCCTTGCATTCGAAAGAAACACCTTTTCAGGTGTTTAACGATCGATTAAGATGCAACTGCCAATAATTTATGATTTTGTAATTTTTGCATTTTTGCAATAGAAAAATATCGGAAATCTTTTTCCAATATTTTTCTATTTAAAATTTACCATAAGTATAAAAATAGCATTGAAAAATGCAAAAATTACAAAATCATAAAAAAATACGTAGATCTTTCAAATGTGAGACTTTATGCAATTTGAAATAGGTCAACGGTAAATGGTCTTACGAATTTTCGATCAGGGTCACGTCCCCTGAGGCGACTTTAACATTTTTTTAAATATAAGTTATAAGATTTTTATACTATAAAATAAGGATCTAATTTAATCTCTTCCTTAGGATATGCTTATTTTATTCTATCGTTTATTCTTTTGTTTGTTTATGCTTTTTTATATTTTATAAAGCAAATTACAAATTTGCAATCAATTTCTACTTTGAGTCTTCTATTGCAAAACAATCAAGTTAATCAGCGGCCTTCTTCACAAATAGTCGGAAACGTTCCCGCCAGCGGAAAGTATGCATTGTCATTGTCACTGTCAATCACTTCAGAATAGACAAAGACAAAGCATAGAATTTGAATCCGATTCCATGTCCGACGGTTTGTGAATCAGCCCGCAGATGCAGTGGTCGTCAGCACATCGTCACACACAGCTGCCGCCTGTATCTCCTTAAACGGGCAGTAAGCGGAGATTTCCGCTGATCGGCTGCTGACCTCGCTGGACGACTCATTAACACCAGTGGCAAAGACTTTGTTTGACGATAATCTCGATCTCAAGTCATGCGAGAAATATTTACTTTATACATAACAAACATACTAGTATAATTTTATATTTCATTATTTATAGGTATCCTAACATCGCATGATGGTTCAAAAAAAACGAAGTAACTGATTAATTTTGAAAACGTTGATGTCTTTTGTTATACACTTTTTAACTACTAAAAAGTTCCATTAAACTGATGATTGTTTTTCAATTCTGAGATTTCAGATTTGGTAAAGTTAAATAGCTAGCGCTAAACATGGAACTTCTAAAAGCTTTAAAAGTCAGTTAGTATCAAAGTTTTAATTTACATGGAGTCTTTCCTTGGCAAGTATTTCTTGCGAACTTTCTTTTTTTCGTACTTGTTATAAAGTACACTACACTCTCGTTCAAGGTGCTCCGTTTCATATTCTCGTATTCGGCTAACTTCGTTAACCTCACGAGTAGTGATTGGACAGGAGGACAAAAAAAGGATAGGAGGCTACACTTAGTGGAGTCATTATGATAGCATTATGTACCGCCTTAGAATTATAATCTCCGCACTTGTTCGAGTATGTTGATGCGTTGTTGCGTAACGAGCGAACCGCACCGAGTGCGCTTGCGGGCTGCGCTAGGATCCATCAGCGCCGACGTCGGCGGCGACTCACTCATAAATCGGCCGCTGAAGCTTCCGGCTTCTGATACTTTAATTAAACACCCATAAATTACCGGCTACTCGTAAATCAATCGGTGGCGGCGGCGTGAGGCGCGGGGCGCTTAATTGCGCACTGCTCAATGGACGCGACTTCAAACGCGCGTCGCCAGCATTCTAGCGCGCTGCGACGTCTCTGGCCGCGCATGCGGACTCACCGATGCATATGCGCGTATGCTAACCGATCAATTTGACACTCTTGTGTTATTCCTGTACTCGCTGTGAAACACTGCCAAGCCAGGAGAGCGATATCTAAACACGTAAAATCTTACAGTGTGTCATTACGATAACAATTAAAGGGTTCTCAATCTTATTACCACATTAAATAAAAGCTCAGTCTTCATCACAGATGATGTTGAGTTACGATAAAGTGAAGGTAGAATTGCATTTCTTCTGGAATCTATTTTTATATATTATTGTCCTTGACATTGACCTACATATTTAATTTAAAAATTGAAGCCTTAATATCGCTTTACATGCACGTCTCCTGCACTGCTAAATCTGGCCAATAATTCTGTATGGATGCAAGACATGGACTCTAAAAGAAGACCTCAGAAAAAGGGTGTAGGCGTTTGAAATGTGGGCTTACAGGAGTATTTTAAGTATAAGCTGGTCACAAAAAGGTCATTAACATCGAAGTATTGCAGCGAGTTAACCAGACACATGCAAATTAATGTCCATAATAAAAAGGGGAAAATCTTTTATCTCGGCCACGTCCTCAGGCATGACAGATACCATCATGATGGGCAAAATGACAAGCTGACAGGAGACTATTTGGTCGCAGAAAAAATCGTGGCTTCGCAACATCAGGGAATGGACGGGCATGACGAGCTCGGCTGAGCTGTTCTGCCTCGCCAAAAGCAAGGACAGGTTCAGAGAACAGGTGGCCAACCTTCACTATCTTCACAAGAAGAAGACGAAGAAGAATATTTTGAATAATTTGCATGAATAGGTATTTTTTTGGAATTGGATGTTTCATCCAGTTTTTGGGGTGTTCCGGTTTCAGTCAAATTTTCAGGAATAATAGGTAGCAACCTATTTGTAGTAATTTTGCAATCGAAAGCGAATTTATTTCGATTAACAACAATAAGTATTAGGTTTTTGCTGAGTCGTAGCGTAGCATTATGACACGGAACACGCATACGCGACACCTATTTTACACATCGCAGAATAATTACATCGCAGCCTCGGAATGCGAGCGCAAGCGACGCGCTCGCACTTCCCGATTCAATCAATAATGTATCTCGGTGAAGGAGAGCTAGCAGCGGCGTCTCGTGTGTGCGGTGCTTGTGCTGACTGTACGCGTGTCGCGGGTTCGGCTCCGGCGAGGGCTTATTTACGGCTACGGCGATCGGTGCAGACGCGCTCCGTTTATTTCCACCGCAATGATGAATCGCGCTCGTAACACTCCGCAATTAAAATTAAACACCAACAATGTTAAGTTGAACACGCATATTTTTCGTGCTCTCGTTCAAATAAAATAAAACAAATGTCCGTTTCGCATGTACCGCGGGCGCGGTTACACTCCGCCCGTCATTTAAATTAGAATTCTAGTCACGGAGCTTTGTTTTTTTCGGGGCAACGAACCCTATTCTCGTTTCGAGACAGATTTATAGGCCGCAGATTGGCGGCGATCGGTAGTAATTTATCCTGTTCTTAGAACCGCAAAAGCTCGACGGCTTCTGCGTATACGTCGGTACATAGGTAGGACGAGCGGTCGCGCTGGAGGAATCCGACGCATAGGTTTTGTCGGTTTCACTGACTGACTAACGGTGAGATGGGCGGCGGTGACAAGCGCATTCTAGGAAACGGCGGTTCCTTATATCAGAAAACAATTTGAATGTTAATCGATCCGGTTCCCACGGCTGTTGGACCCGCGGGCAGCCGGCGCTGGGTGACTCGGACCCGCGCGCGGAATTCTGGAGCCGCGCCAACACCACAACACAACGGCGCCCGCGTTTCAAATATCCACCGATTCAATTAGAAATTTGCCGGCCGGCCAGCGCGACGTTAATTGAGAGCGATCGAGTGCCATCCTCGGCATTCCGCGCTCGCGTGTGACGTTCGGCTCGCGGCCGGGATTAGTACGCCGCATTAACTCGTTTGTAGTCTAATTCGCGTAACGCAAAGAATATAGTAGGACGCGAATATGAATGGAGGGGTTCGGTTCCGCGGCTCGGATATTGCGCCGAGGCGTGGGCGGGTTGTCGCCGCGGAAAAACTAATAAAAGGCGTTATTACACCCCGCAACACATCGGGGTCGACCCCGGCTCTCCCGCACCCCTCGTTCTTCGCCCGTGAACCATCAATCCGTCAAATTCTTCATTTGAATCGTAGCATAGGAAATTCTTGCTCGAGTGTGCTCCGGAGGGGAGTCCCTCCACTCGAGCGAGTCAATAAGCACATTCCGACTGCACCGATTCAAATTAAAAATCAAATAATGTTGTGTATAGCGAATTAGGAGCCGTCGCCCGAGCCGCCAGAAGGGTGCGGCTATTGTTTATTTTTGCTGAGCGGTTTAAGGAAAAAGAAACAACGTCTAATATATATTTAGGTGACCCAATGAGTCAGACTTTCCTCGTATAGAACAATGGCTTAGATCCAAAACAAGAAATTGGCAGATTATAAAATCTTTGCTTCATGATTCCCTTAAACCAACACCTATGAGGAAAAATAATATAGTTAGTGGAAAATCTGCGGTTGAAAATTTTCCTTTGAACGGCGAGTCAGCAGACACCACCTTTAATTTCGACAACGTTTGGGCTCCATAAGTGCAGGTACCTATCCCATTATTGTCCTGCGACAAAGGGCCCCTGGTCGCGGCTAATGAAAAGTTTAATAACGGGCCACGGGCCACGTGTTCGGGCCCCGGCTCAATGCACAATTTATTGGGAGCAATTTCGCATGTCATAAAACCGAATTAATACGGTCCGGGCCCCATCCGCGCCGTCAAATGGCACGAACAAGTGCCTCGCCGGGAATCGATCCGGCACGGACCACGTGCCGCACATTACCACTCGAGTGCACTATTGAACTTTTTAATAAAGACGGGAACAATATTGTTTGATGAAAATAGACCAGTCGACGATGTTATTTGATATGCTACGGTGCTTATTGAAGTGGTTGTTTCATTATTTGTTATGGAAAAGGATGAAGCAAGTGCAATATGTACTCACAAAAATTTGTTTTTGAAAGGTTATGATGTAACTACATAGGTACACTTTTCTTATTTGAACAGAATAAATTTTTCTATACTTATTTTAATTTAATGATGATGAGCTGAGTTTCATTTGCGGATTTTTTTAAAGTGAAAACTTTTGTAGCGGCGTTGTGCACATTAGAGTTTAAAATTTTTGGGATGGGTAAAAAATGTTAAAGTCGCGTCATGACACGTGACCCTGATCGAAAATTCGTAACACCATTTACCGTTGACCTATTTCAAATTACATAAAGACTCACACTTGAAAGATCTACGTATATTAGTTAATAACAACCATTATATAAAGATCTCATGTTACTACCAACTTTCATATTGATGCCAGGTCAGTTTTAATGGATATACCTGCCATATCAAGTTGGTCTCCGTTTTCATCAACTTTTTATGAAGTTTTGTCAAAATATAGTGACTTTGATCGTTATTTTCGTTTAACTTCTGCCGGCACTCCCAGAGTGCAACCCGTTGCTTATTTCAGTCTTTTCGTGGTTAGGTACTACGAATATTATAATCCGTGATTAACCTCCGTGGGTTGGAACACATGTAGTACTTATTAAGCACTTGGCAATGGTGCAATGCAATGTACGTCGCTGTCTTTTATATCTGCATAATACCTATTTGCATTTATTCTCCCCTTGCGCATCGCATGCGATTATTTGCCTGACGACTAATATGGGTACAATGGTATCTTGCACGTTTTGGAAGTAGGTTAGACATTTTTAGATAAAAATATAAGAATATGTAAATTCTCAGATGGGACTTGTGGCCGAGTTAATTTTTTCCAATATTTTTCTATTTACAATTTATCATAAGTATAAAATAGCATTGAAAAATAAAATTAAAAAATTATAAATATAAGAATATGATATTAAATTGTATCGCTTTGAATGGAATACTGAATGTCAAAACAAGCCTAATGTCACATTGTTTTTTAATTCTTTTTTAGTAACTCTCTTAGTAGTCTCTTCTGTTATCTACGAAAATATAAGTAGCCAGTGGAATAATTAAGTTGCCAGATATCCCGTAGCGGACAAAGGCGAACACATTGAGAAGACCAAATTAAATAATACCAACTCTAATAATTATGGTAAATGAGCCGTAATGATATTGATATATATTTCAATGTCACACCGTATTAAAGTGAATTGAGTCATTGTTTATCACAAAACAATTGCTGAGAGGGAAGGAATGATAAACTCAGGTAGATCAGATAGGTAGGTATATTTTCCGTGCGAGTGGGCGGCGGGCGCGGGCGGGCGGGCGGCGGCGGCGGCGGCGTGAAGAAAGCCGAGAGCGCAACAATTGCTCTAATGAAAAGCGTCTCCGCGACATTAGCATCAGTCGCTGTCTCATCGATGCCAAGGTAACTCGTTTTTTAAACAGAATCACCAAAAGCGCCTTTTTTAATTATACATAAAGGAACAATGTCAGTATTATTATATAGTATTCGAACTAATATTTGAATTCTCTAAAATAATATTTAGTAAAGTGTTCAAATATTCAAGCTCAAGCTTTATTCTCACGTTTTCATAACAGATAAATAAGAAGAAATCCTCAGTTGATCGATGATTGAACTAAATAAATGTAATAAAACTTTTTGAAAAAAAACATTTTATAAAAAAAATCAAACCGACTTCAAAAAATAAAAAATAAAACTTTTGGAGTCGGTGCCAGCCAGGGCATTCTACATTGCACTTCTATTAACTATATATTTTTTTGGCCTTAGCTAGCTAGCACCGACTCCAAAAGTTTTATTTTTTACTTTTTGAAGGCGGTTTGATTTTTTTTATAAAATGTTTTTATTTCAGATTTTTTTAGTTACATCATGTGCCGTTACTTACACTAAAAATCAGCCCATACACAACAATGTCATCTAGGTAAACGACTACTTGCCAAAAGGTGATTGATATTTTTCAAGATTATGAAAAAACTACTAGCCAGATCTTCGTAAAAATTATATGGGACCAAATTGACAGTGTACCCGATCGAACAAAAAAACGGTAATCGGTATACATACATCAGACAAAAAAAAAAAAAATACGCGTTGAATTGAGTACCTCCCTCCTTTTTTGTTGAAGTCGGTAAAAAAAGAGACCCAACAGTCACTTGACATCGACTTCAATTGCATCAGTTTTCTTTTTTTATTTAATAGTAAAATTTTTGTGATTTTCCTTTTTTTTTTACTGTAGACCTGATTTTATGACAGTGGGACTACCTTGGGATTATACCCTTTATAACAAAAAAATAATTTAAAAAATAGGTTCATAAATACTCATACAAACGAGTTTTCATAGCAGCCCCTGAACTAAATTTCATTGCAATTTTTTCATATGTTGGTGTAAAAAATGAAATTAGTAAGTATGCCATATTTTTATATACATTTTTATCATTTTTTTGAGATACGTCACGTTGTTATAGGACGTGGGGCAATTTTATATGGACTGTGATCCATCTTCTTTCAAATAATATTTATTTGTTTTAGTACTCAAACATAACTCGGCCGGTACGTAATTACGTAGAACACCCACTGTGTCTTTGGCACTTAATTACGAAATAAATATAACTAAGAAGAACACGAATATTTTGATGCTTCCCAATTCATTCCTTGCGTTCCGCTATCGAACACAATATTGTCACCGCTTTTAACAAACACATTTTTTTAAATCTATATGTATTTGCTTAGTTTCATTCCATTGCACTTTCAAATGGCTCTATCAATTTGTTTACAGCATCATTTAATTCTCCAAACATCTCTCATCCAATAAAAACGCGCCCTTCCGACTATAATAGTGATGTTCACCCTCGTTAATTGCGATCTGGAGTGGTATCATGAATGCGATCAGCGCGTTATTAGACGACAGGCCGGCTGGTGCAGCCGGCCTCGACTTATTAATTTCACATCTGATTTATTGTGACCTCCGCTCCGTAATCCCATTGTGCTGTTTGCAATAATCCGGACAGGCGACACGCGCCGGCCCCGGAGCCCGGACAAACCACTTATGCCTCATTTGCATATTCAAAGGGAAAGGCGATTGAAATAAGGAATCGTTTAGCATTTCACGCGATGATACGGGATCGATGTTTCATTTCGACCGACTTGTGCGCTCACGATGCTTACAAACGATACTTACGGACAAAAAACTGACAGCATCGGTTCACTGTCACTGGCCTCACTGGCCATCAGTCATCGACAGTTCGAAGTTAGAAACAAACGGCAGGTCATTTTGAAAAATGATTGTATTTTATGTAGCTGTATAAGAAAAACAATGACATTACGAATTAGGCGTGGGAACTGGTGTCGTCTGGCCGGCCGACGACGCTGACCGTAAGGCACGGTGGCGACGCGACACAGGTAACTAAGCAGGTTAATGTCTCGAATCAACAATAAATCTACCGATTTGATCTACAAGTGGTGCGTTATCGCGATCTCGGTTGGGTTGTAGATATTTTTTGTATCGGTCCACCGTTTAGGTTGAAACAAAAACTGATTTAGGTGTAATAGTGTGTCGCGGGCGCGGCGCGGGCGCGGGCGATGGCGGTGCGCGGTGACAGCGCGGCTGGCCGGCCGACGGGGCGGCGCCCCGCGGCGCGCTGGGAACGGAGCGGCCTTCGCCCGACATCATTACTCTCATACAAAAAGCTTGACTGTGTTCGATTAAAAAGCTGTGTTTTAAAGAAGAGACATTAATTAAAATCTAAACACGACAATTTAATAGCAAAAATACAATAATACACACGATCAAGTCGAGTAAACATGGCGGACACTGTCGACCCGCGATTTTGTTTGTGTTTTTAAGAAATTTATGTTGTTAAATCAATACAAATGGTGCATAAAATGTGCTCTAAGTGGTGTTGAAAGTAATTGGAGTCCAAGATGCTAACTTATCCTTTCACTAATAGTGTTAAAAAGGAAAACAAAATGAATTAGAAAGTGAGAGAATTCTCTAGAGTGAGATAACACTACATCATAACATACTGCGAAGCGATGGCTGGTTCATGCGTCATGCTCGTGAACGGGTGCTGGTGAATAAATTGATACTGACCTGTATGTTCCTCACAACTTGCAGTACAGTAATCTTGTAATGCGAGAAATTTTGTAATGTATGATAGCTAAGTCTTTCTTTGCCAGTTGAAAATTGTTTACGGTTACAATAACCATAAAATGTAATATTATAATTAGTATTTTCTTTTTGTGATGGAAATTGACCTTACTGATATGACGTTAAGGTCACTTTTCAATTTGACGACTCTGTATGAAATAAAACAGGGAGAAAAAAACAGCCCTTGACGAGTTTCTTGCCGGTTCTTCTCGTTACGCGGTCTCCCGCCGTAGGGTTTGTTAACCGATGGCGTAGCTTCTTTGAAGTTCATAAGTGCTTGTAACAGCCTAGACTGAATAAATGATATTGACTTTGACTTTGACTTTACATAGAATTTTGATTAAAGTAGGGGTTCGGAATGTTAGCACCACTATACGTTCATGGATTTGACAATACCTATAGAGTGCGATATATTTTAAATAAAATAAAAATATCATACCTAATTTGTAGTATCACTGATAATTTTGTAGATAACTCTTTTGTGACTTAGGTTGGTTCAGTGATATTAATCTACTTGCTTACATAATTTTTCGTTTGTTAAGGAACAGTCTACGCTGTTACACTTACAGTGGATATTAAAACAGTGCTTATAACAATGGTAATAAATTCGTGTATTTGTTTGTGTAGGGTAATCTCTAGAAAAAAAATCATCTGTAGAAAGTTTCATTATTCCGGAGTAACAGAGAGATAACTGAATAAGAGATAATTTCATCACAAATTAAAACGTTTGATGCTCTGCGAAGTGGGCGCGGGTCTGCATGAACATAACTTAATGAGATTTTTTTGTAACTTTTTCAGCGGTATAATTTCATCACAAGTAAAAATGATAAACGTTCTTTTAATAATCAATAAAAGTGCAATATAATGTGATCAGATCTCTTCTCGTCGACCCTGTATCTGAGTGTAGGTATCGGCGATACAGCCGACCGCGGCGATAGTATCGCGCGACATCAATCTTCTGTCCCCCGCTGCCCCCACCGCCCTCGCTGCCCCCCGGACCCCGTTATCATTTGTCACTGCCCCCGATGATGCAACTTACACCAGTCACCAACCCTTGACGAGAGATTTTGCCGAGTCACGCCGCAACCCGTCTCTTTGTCTACAACTTTGAAAAGTTACTTTGGAGGCAAATAACAAACAGCTTCGCCTTCTGCTATTCCACGTCTGAACAAATAAAACTTAAATCATAACCCTAAGAGTAAAAAAATATTAGTTGCAGTATTTGGTATGCCTATGTTGCACCACAGATACTTATGGCACCCAACACCGGCCGTTTCATGAACATTCATCTGAATGAATCCCTTGTTTGATTTTTGAATTTGTTTGTTTTTTGAGTTGTTTGTTTGAATTTTGTTTTCCTACGATTATTTTACTATGAAAACAAATCGAAGAAGCTTTTTGTCGAAATAGACCTAGAAGGGGTAGAATAGATAGGGGTAGGAAGGCAAAATTATTTGAAAAAAAAACAAAGTTATTTGTTTTGGAATGATTCCATTCTCTCAGTGTACAACATTGGGACGACGTTATTAGCAGTTTTTATTTAAAAACAATATAATAAAAAAAGTAATCCCGTAAACCAGGAGAGCTTGTAAGAATGAGCGACGCTGACAGGCGCACAATGGAGCGTCCGTCGGACACGACGCCTACAAACGCTTCAATCTTCTTCGATCACAAAACCTCGTTTTTGTTGCGATTTGTTCAATTGTCCGCGCGGACCACTCCCGCCGTCGGTCGTCGATATAACGCATGAGCGCCTCACCGCGCCGGCCAGGTTCACACACTCCTTTATGCAGAATCTTAAAAATCTCTTCAAGTGAGCTTTCGCATCGGATTCCCATCGGGCGAGAGATGTCCGCAGATAAGCTCGATAAATTTAATTAAACCTCGAGCGGTCTCACGAGCGGGGGCGGAGGGGGGGGTGGCAAATTTGTTTGCCGGAGAATCGCCAGTCCACTCGGATTAATTAAGTGGGGACGGCGGCGGCACAAAGACAGCCGCGACACCGACACGACGCCGACCTGCAAAAAATATAGCTTCTTTGTGAATGCGAGCGTCCAAGCCACAAACTGCGGAGAGTTGTGCTCGCGCTGCTACTCGGCAGGATCTCGGCTGCGTCCGTGGTTAGCCAGCGGAATGCGCCGCAGTTGCGACAAAAACCATAATGAATAACAGTGCGCGGGCGCGGGCGCACGGCGCCCCGCGGGGCGCGCCTGATTTATCGACAACAACTGCTTTTGTGACACCACTGTTTGAATGACTAAATAAGTAAATAATGAAGTCCTCTTTAATCTCCTATCACATCAGTTTTTTGCTGCGAGTATATTTATTACCTCCCGACGGCAGAGGTCACGCGCGTGACTCCCGCTGCCCGTGGCCCGCTCTGTACCAGCATTAATATACTTCAGCTCGCTGTGCTGGCTTAATGACGATTGCCAATTTCCGATGCGTGCAATTCTCCTACTACTTATGCCCCATAGCATAGCATAGAATAGCATCTTCGAAGCATGTATAAAAAATGGCATAACTTAATTTCTATAACGTTTTATTCACAGAGAAAATTGCAATACATTACGATAAGCTAACTTATTTTAGTATTCAAATTTTTAGACTTCGCCCACTTGGATGGTCTACAACAACACGCTTTTCTATTGACTCAAAAGACATTCCAATCGAAAAATCGATAGTAGCAAACCTTATGAATAAAATATAACTTGAATCCCATGTAAGCTGCCAATATAATGATTCAAGGAGTGAGCCTCTGTACGAATTTGTCCGTTTGCGCAAACAATATGACGACAAACGGCGAATGTGTAATAATGGTGACCCGCGGCGAGCAGCGGGGCGTTTGCCAGACCAGAATCCGAAATGCTCATACCACCAGCAGAACTTATATCCACCTTAAATTCATCAGAATAAGAGCGACGCAACCGCTGCGCATACGCCGATATGTTTATTAGGCGGCAGATGCGCCCGCGCCTCGCGCGATACCGCCCTATCTCCGACATCTGAATAGATAGCTCTCTAATTTTATTGGAGCGACTCGTATGCATTTTTTGCGGTCCCGAAAACTCCGATATCTTAAGTATCGATCGTCGTTGACTTTTGTTTTGGGAATCTATTTGTTAACAAATGAGAAATTCCATCCCAATGTGACACTTAATTTGGAATAAAATTCATAATCCAGCAGCTGAAGAAAGTATATAAAATGGTATAAATTATGATGGGCATTATCTGTGAATCTATGAATGCCCTCAAAAGAAAGCGTATGTTATTTAATTACCCAGTCACGTCTGAAATGCGCTCTCCCTCGAGATATGTCTATTGTAAGTACAATAATTAAATACTCTCGGCAGACTCCCCCCGTGTCGCATGTCGTTGATGAGTCGTGGATTATCTCCGCGCGGGGTTTCATGTGTAGGGGCATCAGGTTCATACTAATATTCGTCACTTGTTGTCGTGGCATCAGGTTATTTGTCACTTTTAGTCGTATGTATAGCAGGGATCGTTGGCATAGCATGAAACATTGTTAAGTAATTACATAACGTCTCTTTACAAACTTATTCTTGCATGCTTTTGGCTGTATGATTTATGATTACCAATGATTACTTAGTGTTAATGGTCTTTGAATTTTCAGAACTTTTAGAAAATTAACAGGTTCTCTGAGGTAGTTTTCTTAGTAAATTAGTAGGCTTAGGCTTAGCTTTGAAGTCGAGAGATACATGAAAGGACCATAAATTATTTATCTGCTATTCTGTATGATAAAAAAGCAAGAGTTTTATCAAAAACATTGTCCGCAAGAATCATCCTCTAATTATTTCGTTTTCTTTGTATTATAATGTTTACCTAATATAAAAAAATATATTTATGGCTCATTGGTAAACACGTGGCGCTTATCAAATTTCCAATAGCCCCAAAGGTAGTAGCAGGCGGCGGGTTTTTTGGAGATATTTATTAGATTAATAATTTATGCTGTCAATGCGGTCGTTTAATATTTGGCCTTCCAGTTGGATCGGAATGCGCCGCGCGGGGCGGGGGGTTAAATAATGTCTCTATCGTAGGGCCGGCGGAGACGCCTGCTGAAAAAGAGCCTTTAGGGATCCGCAGTGGAACGGTCTTCTAGTCTAGCGACCAGTTTTGCTTTTAAAAAGTTCCCATCTGATAATTTTTAATCAAGTAAATATACTAGAAAAAAGCAACTTACTAGAGTAAATATACTAGAGAATTTCAACGTGTTCTCGTAGGTCTCTGTAGCATAATTGGTCAGTGCATTGGGCCGGATTCCCAAGGATGCGGGTTCGAGTCCCGTCAGGGCGACATGAGACAAGTTGCTTTTTTCTAGTATATTTACTTGATTAAAAATTATCACATAAAAATAGCATTGTAAAATGCAAAATTAAAAAGTTATAAGTTCCCATCTTTGAATTTCAACAAGTAGCAAGCAATAGATTCATTTAGCAATGATGTCGTTTGTAGGCTCAGATACTCTTTGTTGGCCCGAACTACTTACTTATCTATCTGTCGCAGAGAAATGAGGATATCAGAGATTTCACGAAATCCCTAGGTATACTACGATAGATGTTAAATATTCTTAATTACGACGTCTTCTTACTAAAAAAATTTAGTGATATGACAAAATACTAATATATAATCAGTGATATATCGTTTCACTCAACTAAATCTAGTGTAATGAAGAATGAATGAAATAATACAACAAAATTTAAAATCAATATGTTTAAAGTTATCTCAACTTAACGTATAGGCTATATTTCATCAAAATCGGTCAACTCAAAACAAAAGTAATTACATTTTGAAGAGAGGACGGACGGAGAAATTTATATTGTAACGCGCGTATGCAGAAGGCAGAGTTGGGTGTTTACGCGTCGTTCAGGTTTTGGTTGCTTAGCAACAGTTGATGATTTTAATTCTTTAAAAATATATTTCTACGTAACTAACAAGGCATCCTTTTTGCTGCTTTTTATTACATTAGATTGCATGAAAGATGGCGCTGTATGTATATTTTGACGAAAATAAAAAAAAAATGTTCTTTAATAAATATTAGAAGCGACTTCAAAAAAAGGAGGAGTATATCAATGTGTCGCGTATACAAGTGGTATTTGTATGTAGTCAACAGCAGGTCAGTATTATTTTACTTTATACTTTGTGCTTGAGATTGCCCTTTACCTATGTCGTTCATTTTAGATGAGGTTTTCGTAACACAAGTTCTACAAGTTTTATGTTTCAGTACCTATGAACAGATTGAACAGTCATCAATAACCATTTCTTATGTCACCACTGCCGGGGCACTAGCGTTCCTTATGGAAGGCCACTGCCGGGGCACTGGCCTTCCTTATGGAAGGATAAGTCATAAAAGTAGAATGGGCCATGATCCGACACGCGGGCCCAATGCGGATTGTGGGTTTTTATGGCCGCAAATACAGCCGCGACCAACTGTTTAACGTGCTTTCCGACGCACGGAAGAGATAGTAAATTATTGGTCATCTATATGGCTAGAAACGAATCGAAATGTGGGTATTACATTAAGGGTTGTTTCACCAACTACTGATAAGTTATGAATAGCATAAGTGGCATATAATTTGACATTTTTTCATATAACTGTCAAAAGATCTGTCAATGAAACTATCCAGAAAATGGGACTACGAGAAAAAGTTATTCCTCGTGGTGCCATTAATGGGACAAAAACATGGGACAACGAGAAAACACCCGATCTTTTTAGTAGGTGTTACAGGGGGAAAGAATGGGTTCATGTTGTCCAGTCATGATTGTTATGATGGTATGACTTCCCAGTCGACCAGCACTTTCTTATAGAGTGTTACCTATTTCTCTATACGTGTGTATACCATTTAACCGCTGTATGTATGGTCCTCCTTGACGTATCCGTCAATGGCGAACCTGGACTAAATTCGATCGTGTGCACGGATGTGTCTTGCAAAGCCAAATTTGGTTTTAAATGTCCTGTTGCAAGGCGCACAGTACAACTGGCCGTCAGCATTGTAAGTGTAGATGTAGGAAGGCTTCGGACGGGTCTTTTTGTGTAAGCGTTTTGCATCCAGATTTTCTATACGATGCTTTTCAAATTCAGTTACAGCCATATGAACAGAGCTGCCCCACTTTCCTCTTTGTCGTGCGTGCTCTTCCCAACCATCGGATAAGATGTTACATGCGGTGAGATGGCGCTTTAAGACATCTCGGTAGCGCAAGTATTGGCCACCAGACGTGCGCTTTCCCTCCCTCAGCTAAGAATAGAAGACAGATTTAGGCAGCCTGGTGTCGTTCATACGCACAAGGTGACCGCACCATCTCAGTTGTCCTTGTATGAGTAGCGTTTCAATGCCACTCAGATTAGTTCGTCTCAGAACCTCAGAGTTAGGAACACGGTCTTGCCACTTGATACGAAGTATAGATCTTAGGCACTTCATATGAAAGGCGTCTAGACGTTTAATATCGCCCTTGTAGAGACACCATGTCTCAGTGGCATACAGTAATATCGGCATAATGATTGCTTTATACACAGCGATCTTAGTGTGTAGTCTAAGGTCATGCGAGTCCCAAACTCTTTTACGAAGCAGGCCAAATAATGCCACTGCCTTTGCAATCCTGGAGGAAATTTCGGTCTCGAGTCGATTGTCATCACGAATGAAACTACCAAGATAACGGAAAGAAGTTACTTCCTTAAGTGCTGTACCGTTCAACAGATGGGTGTCGGATCTGGCGTAGTACCACGTGCAGGTTGTTTGAGCACTTGAGTCTTTGAGATACTAATGATCAGACCAAATCTTTGACACGAATCATTGAGTATACAACCTACGTAAGGGAAATTATGCGGATTATAGTAGTTATTAACTTTCGCTAAGGTCGGTCGCGGGGTGGGTGACCAAAAATAACAATCTTGAGCAACTCTGTTAATTTCGAAGGCGTGTTACAAAGCCACATTAAAACAAGACTGATGAAACAAAATCCCAGGCATCGGCTATCTAATAATTATCATCACAACAAAAAAAACGACTTCAAAAAATGCTACTTGCATTTTAATAGGTACTTTTACTTTTAGTTCTGTTATAAAATTTAGGTAAGTACGTAGGTACTGACGAATTGATAAACTTTTCTATTGAAGGCGATAAGATGATAACTATTTTCTTCAAAAAGTAAAGAATATAGGCGACTCAATAGCCTCTTCCTTTTTTGAAGTTAGTTAAAAAGACCGCCTTACCAAAAATTTAGTCGGGAAGGATTGCAAACCATGTTCCGGTTCTCACGCGAACGAAGTTGCGGGCACAGCTAGTATAGAATAAAAGAAAGCCTTCTTGGGGCCCAGTTATGACCTCTGATTTCAAGGTTCTTATCGCTTATTTTTTTAATTGCTTTAATGCCACGCCATCTCTTTTTTTGTATGATGATGCTCTTCAGAATTTGTCTGGAAGGTCATATGAAGGCCCCGGAGTTAGGTAAATACCTTAACTTTTAAAAACCTCTTTTATATATCATTTAAGTTATTTAGTGATGTATTTAAACCTATTGAAATCTATCTACGGCACCGCGCGTTACTGAGGCCAGCAGCAGTCGTCGCTGGTGCGTCACCGGCGGCGGCGCGGGCGCAGGGTGGCGCCGCCGCTTGAGTAACGACGCACCGCGATTGATTAATCGATCGGTGGATCGATGCTATCAGCCCCCGCCCCCGCCCCCGCCGGGCAGGTCCCAATGCCCGCTAATTAATTTAGATGACTCGTGACTCGTAAAGGTCGCGCGGTGACCTGCGCCAGGCGACCGAGATGCGTCTCCTCCTAAAAAGTACTTATCGGATTACAAGCTTTTTTTTGAGGACGAGCGCTTAGCCTTCATTGGACCTGATGTTGATGAACGTGGAACAGCGTTTCTCAAGGAATCCTCACCCACTGAGAAACTGGCTACCTTAACTGTATAACTATCCGAACACAACAATGCTGAAAATTTTGTTGTTATGGCGTAAGGTAAGACTTCTACCATACTAGCCACTACTTCTAGCCAGGCGGACAATTACAACAAGACCTACTATCAACCGAACCGAATACAATAGGGGGTACACCCCCTCTGAAAAACAAACCCGGGATCTCATACTGGCGGTGTTGCCACTACCGAAGTAAGATTTTATTGTTATGTTATCATTGTTGTTGTTATTGAATTAACCAAATCTAATAAAAAAAAATTGCACCGACTAAAAAAAATTAAAAGGCATTCTACTCGTATATTACATTTCTATTATCTATATTTTTATTTATCTTGTTTTGGTTGGCACCGACATCAAAAGTTTTAATTGTTACTTTTTGAAGTCCGTTTTAATTTTTACATAAAAAGTTTTTTATTTTGCAAATTTTTAGTTATTTACACCAAAAATCAGCCCATACACAACAATGATATCATCTAAGTAACGGCTACTTGGCAAAAGGTAATTGATATTTTTGAGGATTATGAATAAACTTCTGGCTAAAAAAAAAATGAAACCCCACTTAAATTATGTTCTTTCAGATAAAAAAATATTATAATCGGTTGAGAACTGACGTTATGATAAAAAATATACAAGAAATATACAGTCGACTTGAGAACCTCCTTCATTTTTGAAGACGGTTAAAAACAAACAAATTATGCTAGCTTTTTTGTATTGTATAATAGTCTTTTGTTTAGTTTCTCTTTATGTTTTCTGATCGAAATTAAAATTGCATCACAATGCTAAAGCCACTCATATTCCTCTTCGTTAAGCTGTGGCCTGACATGGCTGTTATTCATTTACATATTTTCATGGAAACGCAAGATTTTATGACGCGTCCCCACAATGGGGACAAATGATTTGAATAATAATAAGTCGTAAAAGGAACTATTTTAATTAGCCTGATTAGTTAAAATTTTAAGTAGCCATATAGAAATATAATTAATTAAATTTCCTTTATTACGAAACAAAACAAACCTACTTTTGTAGTATATTATTTGTAATTACTAAAAAACTAATTTAGGTAGGTACGTACCGCGCTTATTTATAGCTTGAAACAATCGTAACAAAAACGCTTGTTCATAATATTTTTTAACGTTGTACCGAACAACAGTACAATACAGTATAGAATTTTTCCAGTACATCTATAAAAAAAGATAAGAAGCGAGGAGCCGTCAGGCGCTAGGCGGCTCAGGCGCGATAAGAGGTGCCAACCTAACAAGCAATGAGCATATTTCCCGCCGATCAGCCGCGCTTCGGACTCTAGCTTTATTTCCACGCCTGCATTGTTCCCATTCACATTTCGTAATGGCATGTCAATAGGTTTTCCTTAAAAAGGCATAAAGTGCGCATTTTTCTTTTTATGTGCAATAATAAATAATGACCATAAAACGGAAAACGTAAAATTTAGTTTCCTTATGCCCTCGTTAATCAAGTATAAACGCAAGTTAAACCACAATAGTTACTAAGGAGTTACCAAAATTTATTTTACGTTTTAATTTTAGTGCAACCGGCCAATAATCTCTTGTATATAAAGTATAACCTAATCAAAGCTGTCAAATTCCATAAATTTTTAGCAGTTATGACAACCAAATTACGATATACTTTATAAGATTTCGTAAAATGCATTTTAGTGCAATCGGCCATATGTATCATAATTTATTTACGTCCAACGTAAAAGAAAATCAGTAATTAGTTCTACTAAGAATGAATAACTTAACACATTTTTTGCTAAACTTTTTTCCTACCTTTAATCATGATAAAATGGTTATATTATGCAGCGATGACAATATCAATCGTTGCAAATAGATAAATGCTATATGAGAAAAAAAACTACCTTTGCTTATAGCAAATTGCATAAACTTCTTGTGACCTTTCGTAGAATAAAGGATCGATCGATATTGTTAAGTTTTGATCACACAGTTTTTTTGTGGTCGAACCTAGTAACCGCTGGCGGTGCGGCGGCGGCGGCGGCGGCCCGGAGGACCAAAACAGTCGAACCCAAATTATTGATTTACAGCCTCCGATGACGTCGATAATAGGATAATATGTGATCGCCACCGCATATGCGCTATGCTCATTTAACAAGCCTCCTATTAAAATAACTGCGTCTGGAGATATTTTAATGGCCTCGGTAAATAGTCGGCTGCGGGTATACACTACAGTTGCGATACTAGTATTACAGTAGAAACTTGACGAAGGCCGATTAGCTGGGTTTAACTAACTACCTGATAATACATCTAATACTTAGCAAACTTTATTTTAAAAAATCTAGCCTTAAATGAAATACGTTTCAAGGAACGGTAAAAAGCTTTTTATTTTGTTTTTTTTTTATTATTTTTTTCATTTATTATTTTAGAACATTTTTTAAAAACATCTACTCTGTTAAAGAATAACTGAAACATAAAGAAAACCTGTGAAAATCGCATGTCACATGTGTAATAGTTGAGCCTAAACTAAAATGTATACTTATATGACTGTAATTTGATCCAATTGACATCACTGTAATTTGCGACTAGTGTTATTGAACTGACATGAAATATTATTAACTGACATAGAATTCAACTTTGTAAAAGTATAATATTATTCATTAATAATGATGTTGTTAGATTATGACTACCTACTTAAGGTAATATTTGCATGCCAAAAACTATGGAATCAAATTAATATTGTGGACTATCGTAACCTACATGGTTTTCCAGCACATAAATGATTTTAGAGGCCCGGAAAACGATCAACATTTGACAAGCACATTTGTCAGAAAATTTGACAAACACGTTTGTCAGATAATTTTCCGGTAGTAAAACATCAAACATAGCTGCAGATGGTCAAATAAATTATGTTACATAATGTTCTGTACTTACACTAAAAATAGGTTCATATACAATGATTTTATCTATGTAAAACAACGAAAACGACATTAGGATAAAAAGAAAATGTGACCAACTTGGGAATATTCGGGCTGATGTAATTGAACTAACTTTAATTGATTAACGATTGAATCATTCACCTTTCAGCAATCAGTGAACATAATATACATTAAAAATAATTGACGAATTAAAAAACCTCCTTTTTTTTTAATTCGTCAATTATTACTCGACCGAGAAGTCTTGTCTGGAAAACTACTCACTAGTTAAAACATAACAAAAAAACTACAACTTGTCTCACACAAATTGATGTTTTCCTGTAATTTTCTAGCAAAAATATACGGTATGTTATATACTTGTATAGTATAATAATAGGTTGGAGAAAAAGTTCCTTCGCATTTTTAAGAAAATTTCACATATTTTTTAATATAGTTTATTTACATTTAACTTTAGTATGTAGGTGCCATTTTGTTCGATAACTTTTTGCCATCGTAGGGACATGATCCCATTGCTATAGAAATTTTGGGGCTCTGATCAAAATACCTTGACAAGTGGTTTTGGCAGTCCTCTCGTGATGTTAACCTGACACCGCTTAAATAATTCTGAAGAGACCGAAACAGGTAGAAATCTGAAGGCAAGGTTAGACTATACGGCGGATGCATTGACACCTCCCAGCCAAACTCTTAATTTTTAAGATGTGTGAGGTCTAGCGTTATCATGATGGAAAACCACCCCTTCTGTTGATTAATTCCGGCCGCTTTCTCTCAACTTCTTGCTTTAATCTCATCAATTGTTCACAGTAGAGTTCAGAATCGATGGTCCTGTCTGCCGGTAACAGCTCATAATGAGTATTTCTCTTCCTTCCAATCCCTCCACACACACAGCATCACCTTGTTGCGAGTTAAGCCGGGTTTCGCCATAGTCTGTGAAGCCTGACCGGCCTTTGACCACGACGTTTTGTCGTACGTGATCCACTTTTCAACACCAGTTATCAGCTTTTTAAAAAAAAAATCGGTTTCATTGCGTCGTAATAAAGAATCACAAACGAGTACGCGGTTCATTCGGTTTCTTTCAGTGAGCTCGTGAGGTAGCCAAATATTGGGCTTTTTTGTGTAAGTACCCAGTTTTTTTCATATGCACCAAAACTGTTTTGTGGTCAATTCCCAGTTCTTCAGTTTTAAAATGTTTCGAATTTCTTCATTAGATTCACTTATCTTGACAGTAATAAAAACAAATTAAAATCACACATTTTCCAAAATTTGAATTTTGAATTATCTTATTTCTAATTTAAACTTTTGAATGATACCAAAACCAGCCAGATACAAATAGTATAGCCAAAGAGATTTGTCATGGACAAGACTTTTCCCCAACCTAATATAATCAGTGGTTATATCGCGTGGGGCCTACAACCGGGGATAATATTAAAAACGGAGGCTCTATAGGTCACAGTAATTGAATCATTATGGTCCCAACTAATTAAAACTAAATCTTTACTTTTTGATTTTTTCTAACAAACAATCGTAAATTCAATGTAATGCAAACAACAGTACTCGGAACGTCTTTTTGACAATTTATGTGTCGGCTGATAGAATAATAATACTGTCTTACTAACGCACTTCATGAATCCACGTAGGTATTGTTTTATTCTGGAGTTTTTTTTGCACTCAAAGCCATTTTCAAATTTAATTACAAATTAATTTAAACTGAACCCAAAAAAATTACCATGACAATATTCTGACTATACTGAATAAAATTATTCTTTTATATTTATACTCCTTTACACTTTGATCTTCTTTTTAAAGAGATCATAATGTAAAAAGCGTTAAATCCATGGAATAAATAGGTACTACATACTATGTAGTACTTAATAATTCCATGGCTGAATCTACTTGGTACAAAGAGTATACTTGGTATTGATTGAAAACATGTCATGCATGATGGATAAAATTGTAAACAGATAACGGTCATTGCAATATTTAATAATAAACTATTTTCTACTACCTAACTATTTACTAGATTTCAATTAATTTGAAACAGAGATTTTAAGCTGTGGGAAGTAGCGGGGGCTGTTGCTATTCAAGGAGTTAAAGGTAAATTTTCTAATGGATAGTGATATCATCATGTTTTGCGATAAGTTTTTTTATTGTCCCCTGTACATACCACGATAAGTTCGCAACTTTGGCGATAATATCGTTTTGCAACTATACACTGATTATGAATCGTAACTTCAAATTCTTATTGTGAGTAATGCATGGGTTTTGATTAACTGGAATCTTTTCAGAATAAATACTAATACTCTAGAGTCTCTATTTTCAATATTTTCCCCGTTTCTAGGCCCCACACGGTATCTATGCATAGTAAAATTACATCAGTTTTGTAGGATCCTGCATCTTTTTTTTTATAGGATATTCAACTGTAAAACATACCGTAAACATTTTATAGCTTCATCTTACTACGGTGGCGCGTTCGCAGTTAGGCGCTAACAAGAATTATTCAATAAATTTTCATTCTTGCTAAAATCAAAGGAGACTGAGCAAAAGTCTAGTGGTCCATGAACCAATAGCTACACTGTTGTGTTTTAATGGTACTCCATTGTGCAAAGAAGCATCAAAATCAGACTGAATCTGAAATTTTGATAAAAAATGTACTTTAGAAAGACTAGGACCAGGATTTTGCAAAATGTTTGTTTCTCTGTCAACGAACAGCGATACTTTTGTGGTATTTGTGTTTAACCGTCATTCCATCAAATACGAGGTATGCCGTCGCAATTAGAACAAACATTTGTAAAAAATCCACTAAGATAAATTAAAGTTCCACCACCACCGTTAACCGAGCATACCTACCATAAACTATACGGCAATATTTGGGTGTGGTGAACAGTAATAGCAGACGTAACGCCGGCGGTGGCAAGCTGTCTAAAGGTCCTTCTGTATATCTTATCAGGTACAAGGCTATCCTAATGCCCTTATCCAACTCCGCTGCTTGCACTCCGAAATCATATCTTATGCGGAGGGTGCAAGGTGCCGGTTTATTCGCCGCGGGCGGTCGCGACACAAAGCGCGCTATTACGCACCCATTAAACGTTATCGAAATGTCCCTTCAATAAGAAATCCGAACTAATTAGAGGCCACTGAAGACCAATAAAACTTTGATTGCATCTTAACTATCGCGCCCGGGAACCGAACCGGGCTGGTCCGGATCCCCATAAAGATAGCGACTACAACGCCGCACCTGGCTTTGATGTTAAGCTTCTATTGAATTTCCATGAAGTGGGGAAGTAAATGAGGTTTTAGTGTCGAAGATTGTTAGGATGACAATGGATGGTCGCTCGAATTCACGGCGATGACAACACCAGCAGTTTCTCAGAAATGTTTTAGAATGCTCTGTGATCTCGCCGATGCAACTGCCACTGATTCTAAGTGTCTTTTATAAGTTACAATATCACGGGCCGATCTGAATAATAAAAAATCCTCCTATTGCTATTTTCCAAAGTCGATGTCAGGAGCGCTGAAGGGCGGTCCGCGGGCGGCGCGCACGCATTCGCAAGATGGCCGCCGCGGACGCGATAATTGCTTTCGTGGAAGACACCGCCGCCGCCGCCGCGGGCCGCATACAGATTGCAGCGACCCGCAAAAACACCCCGTAATTACCCCTACCTCCCCCCCACGGTACAATCACGATTAGGCGCTCTTATTGTGAATTGAAACTCCATAGTTTTTAGTCGCACCGATTATGTTCTGTTCTGGCTACCCTGCTAAATGCTGAGATTTTTTGATCCCTCTAACGATCATTTAAAGACCCGTCGGTCGTAAGGTGCTTACGCAGTAGACCTATTCTGTTACTGATAGTTCCAACTGAGTTTGGAATACGCACCATATGGCAAACTCGGTTGTCCACTGAAGCTTACAGAATTACCTATTCTGTTCTTTACTTATCTTCAGTCGGTCGATCGAAAATACAAATGTGAACATGATAACCGTTTTGTAACTTTTTATCATTTCTTGTACAGGTATGTCATGTAGACAAAGTGAAATTCTTCGGTAATTACGATGGAGTTGTTGTACTTAATTAATGTAGACGGACCGCAATAGTTAGCCAGGAATTTATTTTTCGCTAATAATAATTGGTAAATGTACTGAAAACAATGCTAGCTCGTGTCGCGTGTGAGAGGTACCATCAATTGTCACACTTTTTGCGGCGCGGGCGCAGCGGCAGCTGTCGGCAGCGGCGTCGCCAGCGCCGCAGTATCGGTGGTAATTGGGGCGGATGCCGACACGTCGCGGCGCCACCGCTCTAGTCGCGCGATCGTCACCTAATGAGGCGACGCTGGCGCAATACCGCCGATTATCGGCATTCTCGCTCGTGTAATTGTCGATTAGGGAATTTTCGTGTGGCTGGTGCGGCAGTTGCCCCGTTGGTGTTGGCCTAATTAAGTACGTATTCTCAGTTGATATTTAGTGCATCTGAATAATAGATATCCTAAGCCTTATACCTGAAAAGGTTATGTAAATGTTTGCTCAAAACAAGTGTTATTGTAAATCGAAGGTAAAGCAAATGATACTGCTGAAAGACCAGAGCTGGCACGTCCTCAGCTCTCTCAGATCTTTGGCAGGTGGACGGGTATGTATCTCAAACTCAGGAGATTATGGTATAGTCAAATAGATAAATTGAAAACTTAATCTAAAGCTTCATTAAAATTTTAGCTTTACATACTCACATACCGGCAGGAAAATTGGGTGACATTCATTGTCATTTTGAGTAACTAACTAAACGAATAATCGAAATGAAATGCCCAGTAAAGGTGTCGTTAATTCTGCGAATTTTCATCAAGTTGTTTGAAATTAATGACGTCTTATGTTGGTATGAGGCGTTAATTATGAACACAATGCAGTTAGCATCATTCCCCGCATGTTCGATCGGAGTGACTCTTGCGGGTTATTTCATGATACTATTGAACTTGTTATTTTTTGGTACGTTGATGATAATTACCATACCTATATTATATTTGACTTAACACTGGAATGACCCTGATTGTGTTGGTATTTGCTGCCGATTTCCCGATACATCGGCGCAGTTGCATGCCCCACGTTTATTAAGTAGGTAGGCACTGACTTCGCAGTTAAGTACTACGTGATTATTAAACATCAAGTTTTTCGAAAAATAAATAGAAATAAATTATTTGAAACATGTTTTCTGAACCGTATCAAACTTCAGAAAAAAAACATAAAAATGCTCTAGCCATTTCAAGAACGCATCATTGGGATCACAAACACCTAGGGATGGTATTATATGCTTCTTCTGTTAGTACTACATGTGCCCCTTATAGCAGCAAAACGTGTTTATTGAATAAATTAGATCAAATAGCTGGCGAATAGTATCGTCAGGCAAGTATCTGTAACACCAGCCTCTCGAGGGGCGGTTTTTTTTATCATCGATAATTTTTTTGTCATATTATTATCTCTTCTTTGCTGCTAATGATCCTCTGCCGTTAATTAAATACTTTTTACTGAGTAGGTACTTCAGCACCCCTTCTTACCGTCGTCGGTCGGTCGATATCACAATATTTAAAGTAAGGGTAAACAAACGTAGCTAGAGACATATTCTTATTCAGCTTTATTAGAAAATTTGAATATTGGTTTAATATTACTCCAACAAGGGTCATATTGTGCAATATTTAGCAGTTGAATTCCCGCTTCTAGAGTGAGACCCGCCCCGCCATACGGTATAGCGGTGTCTCTGTCAATGTCACTCTAGAAGCGCGGAAATACAGCAATAGATCGGAAGAACTAAATATAGTTTTAAAGTTCCATTCAGCAAGATATAAAAAAAGTGATATCAATCAATATTTTTTTGTTTAATATACAGAAAGATTTATGACTCAATATTGAAGAAAATTCGGTAGTATGCGCGGTTCCTTCCGTCACGGTTGAGGGCGCAGGACGTCTAATGACGTCGCATTCCCGCGGCAGGTGGCGGGCGGTTTTTGTGGCCATCCTCGCAGCAGCTAGCGGCACACAATCTGGGTGGAATGCGGCAGATGTCGATGCCCTGTGACCCTCGCACTGCAGCTATGCTTCCTACTTCTGCTTCCGTTGTCGAGCCGTAGCGTCGTAGCAGCTTTTGTTGAACTATGTAGCCGCATAGCTTACAAAATACAAAAATCAACAAATTATTTCCGAAAAGAGTTTTCTTTATATTGATTGATTTCTATTTATTTTAAGATTTGCATGTTTTTTTTATTGCGAGACATGTGCACTTTATTTTCTTATACCACCTTTTAATACCATTTTTGAACCAAATAAATGATTATGATATATAGTTGTGAACAAAACGGGTGTTTACCCAAATAAACAAAGACTTCGAAATAATTCGAAGTACTTAATACCTTGAAAAATATGTTTTAATTAAATAAACAATTAATTTCATAACTTAGAAATTCCAATATGAATTTAATTTCGATGGTAATATTTATACTATACCAAGGCATATAAACTGTGTCCTAAGCCACCAAAGGCTGAAAAAATAAGAAAAATCCTGAAATGTTTTTGTTTTAGATTCTACGAATTGTTAGAAATCTGAATAATTGTAATATTCTGTTCGCTCAGTCAGTCCACTCGTTCAGTAAAGAACACTAGTATTAATAGCCTGTGAATCTACAAAGTTACTTAGATAGTTAAGACGTAGGTACTTAGGGATCACTAGCGGGAGGCAGCAGACACGCCCACTCGTTCCTGGAACCGGGATCGCTCTCCCACTCATTGGCCAAGTTAGTACGGTCAAGTACGGGTACGACCATAAATGTAGTGCTAATAATACATTTCGTACAGAGAGAAAAATAATGGGATATAACATAACATCATCATAAAATAAAATCATCATTCAGGGCCAAGAGTACTCAGAATCTTATTTCAAAATGTTTTAATACTGTTTATTCCATGTCAAAATTTGAATACGCGAGACCAAAGTTCCAGTAAATGCGCATGCGTAAACTAATAGGACTTAAATAAACTTAATACTTTGATTACATTTTAACGTCGAAATTTTTTACTATGCATTATTTTAATAGACGTCCATACTAATATGTAAAAGTAACTCTGTCTGTCCGACTGTCTGTAACCTTTTCCCACATAAATTGATAAACCGTAAATTAATGCAATTTTGTATGGAGATTTAAGATAATTGTGCTTTTACAAAAATATATGGGTTAAAGTAGGTTGATGGACTACGCATGGGTAATATTAGTAAATAATCCACAGGTACTTTGAAAGCTTAAATAATAATTTTAATATATATAAAGATTATTATGTTTTTTGTTGGCATTTCAATATCATGTTTGGCTATCTTTTATGATAAATTTTAATTGAAAAATATAATAAAAAAATCGACTAATCAAAAGATTTTTTTTAAACTTTCGCGTTGCATTATAAATATTGAAATTTTAAACTGGTATTATATTTTTTTTAGTCAGCCCGTGACTACGGCCGATGTAACTTGGCCGAAACGTCGGGAAAATTAGGTAGGTGAAATACCTATCACGTTTCTACGCGTTTAGTACCCGTTTAAATTTTCAATATTAATCAAAAGTTGCTCGTACGCGCTATATCTATGCGTATTATTGAAAAACGTCGTGTCTGTTTCCCGGCCCGTCTAAGGAACGGGGAACAGAATGATAAGATTCAAAATTATATGAAATGGAATAAGAATTGCCTAAGGCTATTCTTATCTATTTTAAAACATTAAAATTAAGAATATCGTAAGCTTTATGCACTTTATATTGGGCACTCAAATTAAGAATAAATATTGTGGATTTTAAGAACGTCATCTGGTTAGTGCAAGGCAATTTTTATTAAGATTAAGAAAGATAAGAAGAGCCTCAGGCAGTTCTTAAGTTTAGTGCAAATGGGTGTAAAAGATTGATGATAAAAAATAATAAAAAACAATATTTATTAAAAGTTATTAATATTTAACTTAAAACCTAGACAGTAGTATACTAGTAGAAATATTTATGGTATGGTAGTTAATGACATTGAGAATTGATGGGGTGGGTAACTTAACTTAAAAAAGTCCAAAAGTCTATTTCGTGCGCTCATTTCAAGTTTCACGAAAACCAAAACAATAAGGAATAAGTAAAACCTCGTAAAAGTCCGTCTTCAAAATAAACTTTTTGTAGTCGATCCCAGCAAGTATATAAAAAACTAAACGTGTAGAAGTGCAATGTAGAATGCACTATCGATGCCTTGGCTGGAGTGGTATGACACTGATTTTATTTACTTGCTTTTTCATGGTTTTCGTTAGATTTTTGTTTTTTGAAATCGATTTTTAAGGGGGTCTGAACTTTTTCTATGGAGTTTGGCTTCGTCCCAGTCCGCAGTAGGTATTATCGTGAGGCATCGACCCGGTCCGCCATTTTGTTTTTTTTTTAATGGCGGCCTGGGTCGATGAGTCAAACCACTGTTTTTTTTTTATATATTTTTTGATAAATTGCTTAGGGCATAATTATTTAAAGTAATCGTACAGAGGAGCTCGGTGGCGCTATGGTTCACAAACTCGGCCTGCGATTGTTGAGGTTAAACAACTTTCGCAATTGTCGGTTTCAAGATAAGTGACTAAAAATTTACCATCTCGAACTCTTTCGTGCTTCGGAAGGCACGTTAAGCCGTTGGAATCAGCTGCATTTGCAATCGTTTAAACCCACAATCCGCATTGGGACCGCGTGGTGGGTTATGACCCATATTCATCGATAAGGAAGGCCAGTGCCCCAGCAGTGGGGACATTAAAATGGCTGGCGAGACGAGATGAATCGTATCGCCTCTCCAGTCAGATACGTAGTATAATAGTATTTCCGATGATGTTGACACATGTGTAATGTCATCCGTTCCACTTCACCAAATGGTGATTTTCGGAATCAAATGCACGAGTTAACACAAATCTAAACTGGAAATCTCACATAAACAAATTAAAATAAATAAATAAATATTTCTTACACTCACACCAATTAACCTAGCCCCAAAGTAAGCACTGTCAGGCTTGTGTTATGGGATACTAGGGTAACGGATATAAATACATATAATATTATACATATAAAAGTATTTATGTGTAGAAAGATATATAAACGTCCATGACTCAGGTACAAATGCTCGTATTCATCATACAAACATTTGCCCCTACTGGGATTCGAACCCGGGACCCCAGAGTAGGCGACACCTTGAAACCGGTGTACGAACCACTCGACCACGGAAGTCGTCACCTTTAAAAAAAACTTAAAGGGTCAATATTAAACAAGAAAATATACTAGAAAAAAGCAATTAGTCTCATGTCGCCCTGACGGGATGACGTGAGACTAGTTGCTTTTTTTCTAGTATATTTTCTTGTTTTATATTTATCACATAAGAATAGTATTGTAAAATGCAAAATTAGAAAAGTAATAATTCTTAAGGGTCATTGACTATTTTCACATTCGCTTTCTTATCAACGATATCATTTTCACTATGACAACACGTTCCTATTCCAAGTTACTCAACAACTTCAGCGCGCACTCTCACGGCCGGCCCTTTTCGCGGAACCCCCAGACCAGTGCCACCGCCCCGCCCAGAATCTAGCCGACTACAGATTGTTTTTTCTAGGAAATTCGAGCCATTAGTGCAAATAAGCGCGCTGGCTTGGGACCGAACAATTTGCGAGTTCCAGAGAAAATATTTGAAGGAATTGTACCTATGTTGTAATCATACTTTTCGATAAAAAATATTTCTTAGATAAGCTTGTTGAGAGTAAAGTCAATCTATAAGAATTTGTCATTTGCTAAATTGAACAGGTAACATGGCAGACTATTGTTTGGAAGCAACGCCGCGGTTCGGTCACGTCGAATGCATTGTCGTGGGACAAAACAACAGCTGTGGCAGTGGCATTAGCAACTCTCATTAAAGACAAATACATTCTTAAGTTAACATACCCGGAACACATTTTATTCAACAATCTAAGTATTTTTATTCCTTGTTACAAATATTCGTAGCAATCGTAGAAGTCGTAGCATTCGTAGCCGAACAAATCCATATCTAATTTAATTATGGTTACTGGCATAGGTTAAGTACAATTGTTACTAACAAATAATGAGCCAAATGTTTCTTGCTCACTATCACTAACATTATTAGGATAAACGTTTATTAGAAATAGCGTTTTTTCCTAATATTGTTACATCCATATATTCCTAGTTTTCATTTTAACTTTTCTATACTATTTTTGAATTAAATGACAGAGTTAAATACAATGATATTGTAGGTATGTACTTGTACTTGAAGCGGATAATGTCATACGAGCTTGCATTATGAAAATTTTGAAGCCCTACACGGGGTCCGATTCGAATTACTATATCTTTCATATCCGTGGTTTTTTGTGTCTTTGTCCTACTTGCGAGTTACACATGACAGTTGTATTGGCCACAGATTTTAACGCAAATAAAGGTATAAGTATACATATTATTGGTTCCATATAAAAAAATAACAAGTTTAATGATCCGTGAAGTATTAAGTAGGTAACTTGCGTCATCGCTACGAGAGATAATATTAAAATAAAATGAATCCAATGCCCATTTCGTACATTTCAACCGCCTTAATGTGTGACACTCAAATAGTGGCGGCTATTAATTGCGCTTTTAGGAGAATACCGACGGCGCTCGGCGTCATTAGGGCTGATCTAGTCAATTACGGCGGCGGCGGCGGCGGCGGCGGCGGGTGGTTAAATCGATATCATAGGCGAAGTAACCTCGACCCAGTTGCGAGTGGGCGTGGCCACACGCCCCGCCTACAGCGCACGCACACTCGCACACGTGTCCAAACGCATGCGGGCCGGTGTGCGTGCGCATGCTAAGCCCGCAGATCCCCGATAAGCGGCTATTGTGCGGTTCTGCATAATTAGTTATTGTTTAACTATCTCCCGATGGTGTGAAGATTCGATGGGAAGGCGACTTAATCCTGTTCTAAGGGAATAAAGGAATTCCGACAGTATGGCGCAGGCAAAGAATATCTTCCTTCTGTTTAGAGGACGCGCACAAGGCAATGTGAGCATGAGCATGTCTGTTTGTTTTGGTGTAAGTATTTTTAACAATTAAGTACAAAAATGTAAGTAAGTCCAAATATATAAATCTTTATTTTATGATATTTTGAATTTGTTTTGGCAGCAACCAGGAACCTTGGCGAATGAGGGCTTCTCCGAAACTATTCAACCGATTCCGATGCAATTTTTTGCATTAAAGATATTACCTACTCATGTTTTTTATATCTGTAAACCACCAGAGGGCGAGTAGTCCCCTCTGAGTTCTCCAAAAAGATTTGGAAAATTCAACATTTTGAAAAATCTCTTTCCGTATGTAAAAACGCCATAGATAATATAAAAAGAATTAAATAATTTTACGAAAATCCTCCGACTAAAAGAGATGTACTATATAATTTATCCACCTATTCAGAAATTACAAACGCAAGAATAATCCGTCGGGGCTGCCTTACCTGTCCAGAAATTAAGATAAATTGCAGTTTTAATTGAAATAGAACAGAGAGATGGCAACGAGAGCACCTGACAGATTTTTCTTGCGTTTGTTATTTATGAAAATATGGATAAATTATGTATCAGTACGGTATTCATATCAGTATATGTATTAGTACATCACTTTTTCGTGCCGTGTGGTGACGGCCTAAGAATACAAGTGTCACCACCCCCTTACATGCTTGGGATGTCGTAAGAGTCGACTAAGAGGCTCGACGCATTGAACACCTGTGCGAGAGAAGGAAAACTTGAAACATAAATAGCCTCCTATGAACACCACAATAGGCGTGAGCTAGGAGAGGCCTATGTCCAGCAGTAGACGTCCACAGGCTGATGATGGATGACATAACTTTTAGTCGGGGGATTTTCGTAAAATTATTTCATCCTTTTTTATTTTTATCTATGGCGTTTTTACATACGGAGTGGGATTTTTTATACCTTTGGTAAGACTAGGTAGCTTAGTAGTTAGAGCAGTGGGCCGGAACCCTAAGGTCGTCGGTTCGAGTCCCATCTGAGAATTAACTTGTGGCCGAGTTGATTCTATTATAATATTATAATAATAATATAATAAATGCATACAATCACACCAATTATCTAGCCCACGTTAAGTTTCATGAAGAACTTGTGTTGTGGATACTAGATAACGGATATACCTAGATACTTATATACTTTTTTTTGTAAATACATACATAATATACATATTAAACACCAAGACCAAGACAAATAGACATGTTCATGTACACAAATATTTGTCATTAAGGGGATCGAACCCGGGACCGAAGACCGAATATATCGAAGGCGGGTTTAGTACCCCTGCGCCAAACAGGTCGTCAATCCAAACCAAAAACTATCTAAAAATTTTATATAAAAAAATTACCATAAAATTAAATCTTAATTGTGCTAGAAACAAGGTTACAGTGATGTCATAAAAGACAATACAACATGTTACACTGAATCTTTAAGCATGTCAAATAGGCAAAGTACATCATTATTTAGTTATACATTTTTATTTAAATAAAAGACATTAAATTTATCATTAAGCGATCCGTTATCTGGTACGTATCGCTCACGTACGTATCCTATCTAGGCTCGGCCTAATTACTTAGATACCATTGTTGTGACTCTCGGAAATATATTGTGTAGTGGTAGAGCCAAACTGAAGTGTGAAGTGAAACTGCATAAGTATATGATCAATACTGTACTCGAACCCTTTTCAGTCCTTCGCAACTGACGACATACAACAAGATGAAGGTCTATTATAAGCTGGAAAAAACATTTAATTAAAACTGTATACTAAATTACCTGCAGTTTTCAAAAATCAGTACTTTGCAAGGAACGAAAAAATGCTAGCATTGATTAATCAAACCCGAACCCGACACCGGTGTCCAGAGAACAATGGAATATCTATTGTCTCATAATCCGGCGCCTGAAAGGTATTTTTTTTAAATCAATATCATTTATTCAGTCTAGGCTGTTACAAGCACTTATGAACGTCAAAGAAGCTACGTCATCGGTTCCCAAACCCTACGGCGGAAGACCGCGTAACGAGAAGAACGCGCAAGAACTGCTATGTTCATAACGCATAACCAGTCTTCTTTCACTACCTTTGAAGAAAGGAATCCAAATAAAAGTCATCGTGATGGGAGTAGGATATGTGCATCTAAATTTCGAACTGAACATGTAAACAGTAGTTTCTTTGGAATGGCCCACAAAATTTTTAATAATATACCTGTCGCTCTTAGAACGTCGCCGATAAAGGTGCTTAAAAATCGTCTTATGGCACTACTTGTTGACAAAGCCTATTATTCGGTGCAGGAATTTCTAAATGACAAATACTTGCAATGATTTAGTTTATTTTGATTATTAATTCTATTGTTGATTATTATTTGACTTATAATTATTTATGACATTTAAATTTTAGTATTACATATTTTTGACATTGTGAATTACCTATACTATTATTCATGCATTTAATTTTTTATTATGTAGGTGATAGATATTTTTGACATTGTGAATTACTAATTATTAAATTGATATTTTAATTAAAATATCAATTTAATAAATAATATAATAAATAATTTAGACTTAGTTTCTAAGTGACATGGCTTGCGTCATCTTGTGCTTATATTTGTATACCTAGAATAAGGTGGAAATGTAGTGATACTAACAAACACAAGTTCTTCCATTATTGTAAAACTAACCTACATTTTACAAATAAATTATTCTGATTCTGATTCTGATTCTGATTCGTCTATTTTTTTCTCCCTGTTTTATTTCATACAGAGTCATCATTTATTTGCATCAATATGTTAAATTGAAAAGTGACCTTAACATATCAGTAAGGTCAATTTCCATCACAAAAAGAAAATACTAATTATAATATTACATTTGGTAAACAATTTTCGACTCGGAAGGAAGGACTTATATTATAACATTTCTCGTATTACAAGGTTACTGTACTGAGAGTTGTGACGTAATAGTAACGTAAACGTCAATAGTAATTTATTTTAGATGATGATATAGTTTCCCTGACATTCTCCAAATGCCGCCACTTACCCATTTAGTATACCTAATGCTGAAATATTTATGTGAATTACGCAATTATAAAATGATAAAAAATTTTAATTATCGTCGTTATTACGATAGATATATTTTTTTAATTAAGTTTCAACTAGAGCAAGGAAACTTTATTCAAATTCTTGTAATAATACGGTTCTAATTTCATATATTTTTTTTGGGATTGCGTTATTTGTAAATTACAAAATACAATCGTTTCTTAACTTTTAAAATTACTATCCAAATAATTAATCTACAAGTAGTAACGGTAGTAGTTTTGTTTTTTGTTTGATAAAATAATATACCATCTTATTTTAATAATTATTTCTGGAAGTTTACAACGTTACAACTTACAGCTCGCGATATGATAATATTGTGGCAGAAATAGTGTTAACTGAAATCGGTTGCAAATTTTCCGCTAATTACAGTTTATCAGTGTCGTGCTGTTATGCAAATGCACGCATGCGGGCGGCGCGCGCGCACCCGCTGCGGGATGGTAATGCAATGGTGATTGCCGTCACCCAATATAGGTACTTTTAACAAACGAAAATCATGATAGTGTATTCCATACGTACTTATACTATGGTATATTTTTGAATTAAAAAATAAGATTTTGGTTTCAATGTCTATTGTCTCCAAAGCAACTATTCGAGAAGTAACGACGAAATCAGCTGCTATTTTGTTATGGTCAATCGGATACGGGATGGATGACCAAAAAATTGTTTACTCGAACACGGAAGATGCTGGGGAAGGCACATTAAGCTGATGATGTCAGCTGCATTGGTAATAATTTTTATCACCACGCATTAGGTACGCATGTTAGGTCATGGATCATCTCTATCCATCTTAAAGGAAGGCATGAGCTGAGCTCCGTAGTGAGGAGAGGACATTATACATGGCTGATGAACTGATAGCACTTTTTTTATTCGGTAAAAGATCATGTTTGACTTTCTTTAGAATATCCGTTGAATATTATATGCATCACGGATACATCATTACCCAAGCCCGTTACAATGTTAAAATAACTCCTTTAATTCTATCTTCAGCAAAAACTTGTACCCGGATCACGCTGAACCTTCGTGCGCGGAGCTATTGTTCAACAAACGTATTTGTTTAATTAAAACCAGCTATTCGCATGAAAACCAACCAATTGGTATTCTAATGTGCCATGAAAGCTCCATACTAACGAATTCTGAGAAGCCTCTCGGTAATTTCACCGGCGGGCGAAAAACTGCGCTATTCATAATTGTTCCTTCTCCCCCTTCTCCCCCCACTGCGTGTGCGCCGATAACGAGCTGCGAACGGAGGTTTCTGCGAAAATGTAAATCATACTGCAATTAGCTGCTTTCATCCGCGCCGCCCGCTGTTCTTGCGCCCGGCCGCGCCCGAATACGCGACGAGCAAAACACGACCGAATCGGGCGAAGACGACGACCACTGCCGAGGAATGGAACTCTTCAATTGTATTGGTTTTCAAAGTGCGAGTGTAGATGTAAAAGATTTAAATTTTCAGGCGATAAGTCTTTTGAATGTTGAAACTTTTCCTGGTTTGATCGAGCGTTCATACAAACAGTTTCGAATGTAAGAATTATTTATATGATTTTTAGAATTTTCCGGCAATTCGGCGCCTGGTAGTTACAAAAACTGGAGTCAGTGAAAAATAAACGTGCGTTCAAATCCGGAAATTTGTTTTATACAATAACATACTTACGCGCCAAAATATTTAAGATGTGCTTATGAAAAGTCTTTTACTGTAATTATTATTTAGTTATATTTTTGCTTTCTGACGACTAGTGTAATATAATAATAAGATAGTAATAAGATAATAGTAAATGGTTTCTTGAACCGTATTCAATATTCAATTTAACGCAGATGCAAATTTCAGCTGGAACCAGGGGTAGTTGATGACCCCGCGATAAGTTGTGTTTAAGTTTCCATCATTCGCATATGAGGCAGCTAAGCAAAAGTTTTAGGTTTAAGTGTTCGACGAAAAATAATGTTTTCAAAACCTCACTAGTTATATATATATATAATAATTAGGTGTTGAGAAATTGACACCAGTATTTTTAGAGAAGCTGCTTACTAAAAAAATGGCCTTTATTTATTTATTTGTTTATTGGGCAGTCAACAAAATCATGTACTAACAATTATGTAATAAATTAAATATATTTAGTTTTTCTTTTGTCTTTTTCTTTATCTTATTTTTATCAATTACTCATAATCTTACTGCTGAGTCAAAGGTCAGAAAGTTCAAGATTATTGCAAGCAGAGCACGTCATATGGTATGTAATGAAAGCAGCTCTTGTTTGTTTGACGTTTCTTTAGGAGCTCGTTACTCACCGCCATAACTCCCGCGCGCCGGCCGCGGCCGCTGCTCGGCCGACACCGCGATACACCGGCGCGACGTCACGCGACGCACTCCCGCGCCGCATAAATCACGCCGCCCTCCCCCCACACTATTAATTATCACAAAAATACATTATTAAAAAGGTAACGCACACAATAGTGAGTTACGGCCGCAGGATGGAGACACAGGTCGCACTATTTTAAAAGTCAAAGCCAATTTATTACGTTCCGTTTGTTGCGGCATGATGTTGTTTAATTTTTTATTTGCTCTTCAAAGACACTTATATTTATGTGCCCACAAATCAATGAAACGACATCGTCATTAATATCATTCATCATCTCTAAACATGCACATTATAAACCAACCGAACGTTTTCACATGTCAACCTAAAAGTGACAAAATACAATATTAATTTAAAAAGCATAACACGATCAGTCGAAGAGTTTCACCCGAGTTCTTTTTGTAATAACACGTGTTGTGAGGCTCCATTTTTAACTCAATCTACAATTTCTTTATATTACGTAATATATTTACTTGACATTGGCAAAATTCGCGAATTTTATCGCGAGCAAGCCATTAAAAGAAAGAAGAAGAAGACGATCAGTCGATTCATCAGTGGAAAATGTTGACAGGCCAACAAACACTGGAATCATTCAGGATACACGGCACCCTTCAGCCAAACACGCAGTTTGGCATGACTAGACAAGTGAACTTGAGCGCGCCGAGAATAGCCCGCGTCATGTGCGGCTTATTGAGTCCATCGCTCATAACGCCACCGCCGTGACGCAGAGGCAGATATGGCCCGCCGCGACGCAGAGGCAGATATGGCCCGCCGCGACACAGAGGCAGATATGGCCCGCCGCGACGCAGAGGCAGATATGGCCCGCCGCGACACAGAGGCAGATATGGCCCGTTACGACGCAGGGGCAGATATGGCCCGGCGACGCAGAGGCAGGTATGGCCCGCCGCCGAGACGCAGAGGCAGATATGGCCCGCCGCGACGCAGAGGCAGATATGGCCCGCCGCGACACAGAGGCAGATATGGCCCGCCGCGACGCAGAGGCAGATATGGCCCGCCGCGACACAGAGGCAGATATGGCCCGTTACGACGCAGGGGCAGATATGGCCCGGCGACGCAGAGGCAGGTATGGCCCGCCGCCGAGACGCAGAGGCAGATATGGCCCGCCGCGACGCAGAGGCAGATATGGCCCGCCGCGACACAGAGGCAGATATGGCCCGCCGCGACGCAGAGGCAGATATGGCCCGCCGCGACACAGAGGCTGATATGGCCGTTACGACGCAGGGGCAGATATGGCCCGGCGACGCAGAGGCAGGTATAGCCCGCCGCCGAGACGCAGAGGCAGATATGGCCCGCCCCGATGCAGCGGCAGATATGGCCCGCTGCATCGCAGGATCATCCTCCTATTGCAGTTTTCTTAAACACTCCAATACATTCAATAACATAAGAAACATTAATTACAGGTGTACTCGCCATTCAAAAACAAAGGTAAATATATAAGGGTAATGAAATAAGCCAGTGACAGAAGAAACATACTATTACAAGCTTTATTATAAGTATATATATTTATTAAATGTAGTTAATTTATTCATTAAGTTTTGAGGTAAGTAATTTAAGAATGAGAGTCAATAACTTCATGCAGTACCTAAGTTTTTAACTTTGCATTTTACAATGCTATTTTTGTGTGATAAATATTATACAAGAAATTATACTAGAAAAAAGCAACTAGTCTCATGTCCCAGTCCCGTTAGGGCGACATGAGACTAGTTGCTTTTTTCTAGTATATTTTCTTGTATAATATTTATCACACAGTACCTAAGTTGCTACAAGGCCCCATCAATCCCAAAACCTTTGCGATGGCTTTTAAATTCGAAATTTAAGCACTGTAATATTTCAATAACGAGCACTGTTTTTCAAGAAAACATCATTACCAATGTTTAACACTTGTTACTTAAGTAAATTACAGTTTTAGAATCATACATTACTGAATAATTGTTAGCAGTGACATTACATGGACGTAAATAGAGGAATGTTCTAGGAAAATGCATCATTGTCCATTAGCGAAATCATTGCAGACAGATTAATGCCTGGCATTATCGTTAAATTCTAATCCCCGCCAGCATTATTCAAATTAATTATATGTCAAACTTGCTTCGTGTTTGTGCTGGTGGTTCACCTATATTATAACTGAATACGTAATAGTTCTTATAGTAGACAGAACACTTGTTTTACTGTTTGAACAGTGTATGCGAGCAACACGATTCTGCATTCATTCAAAATGTCAGAGCCGCGGGCTGGTAATGCGCCGAAACGAACGAGAGTCTCATTCATAACGTGCTTATGAAGACGTGGAGCCGCGAGCCGAGGTAACAATGCTTAGCATAGTTTAAATTTACCCGCTGCCGGGGGGAGGAGAGGGAGCGATTTATGCGCGTGCGACACCCGCGCCGGAGATTTATCGCGAGACAACGCGCGCTAACGAACCCTCGCCCGATATGAACACATTTGCGCGGTGGCTGCTTATCTGACATGCCGACATCTGCTCGAGAATCCCACAAAACATAATTCAATTGTATAAATATTGTTCACGACATTTCCGACCAATAACTGCGAACTTTGATCGGAAGGCGCGCGGTGCGATCGATAAATCTGCGAGGGTTTTATGCGATTGTAATAACACAATAAGCGCGAGCTACTTTGCGTCGCGCGGACGTTTCCTCCATTTAGATTAATTTATTTGTGTTCGGTCGGCGCGGGCGCAATGCAACAAGAAGGCGGTGCGGTGCGGGCGCGGCGCGGGCGCGGGCGGCTCGTAAACATGTCACCGGCGAGATAGATCGGCGGCGGCCCGCCCGCGCCCATCTGTCCGTCAGAGAAACAGCTTTTTGTGCCGCACTCACTCTGTGCATAAAACAATTGCTGCCAAACAACACTTCCTTATTACGATCGTGACTAATGCCCACTTTTATTACACAAATAGATTACCAATATGTTTCTAACATGTGACTCTATCTGATAAAAACTGCATTAACGTATATTCTGAACGCTGCTGAAGAAGAATGGTCAAAAATATTAAACAAGAAAATATACTAGAAAAAAGCAACTTGTCTCATGTCGCCCTGAGAATTGTCAAATTTTAATTAGTCAGCTAAGACTCTAGGACCTACATTATCTCCAGATCTTTTTGTAATCCAGAACTTAGTGGGAACATGGAAGGGCAAATGAACAATGAACTGTCTCAGTTGCCTCAGATATGAGCAATCTCGTGGCAATTAATACTATTTCTAAAACAAACATAAAAATTACTTAATTACCTAGTACCATAGGAAATACTCATTCACAGGTATTAAAAAGTTACCCCAAACACAATGAAAGGAAATCTCCAAAGCCTATTCGTTTCCGCTGATCTAAATATCGTGATTTTTTATATTGGAAATGTTTTTCGATCGCTTCTGTGGCCCCTACTTTTTTCAGCAAAATGTCAAAATATTTGTATTGACGAGGTTAATAATATAGATAAAAATAAAATTTAAATAGTCGTCATATTATATTTATATGACGACTATGACTATGACGATTATATTATAAGGTTATATCTCGGGATGTTTTTTGAAGTTTGAAAAAAATAATAATAATTTTGGAAGTGACGACGATTTTAAGATCTAGGTTTGTGCGTCTCGGGCGCGCGTTTCCTTTAATACTCAATTCAATATGATTAAGTTAAGGCACAGATGAATTTGTCTCTTCTTTCTTTATTTTATTTTCCGTCATCAGCCTGTGGACGTCCACTGCAGGATATAGGCCTCTCCTAGCTCACGCCTATTGTGGCGTTCATAGGAGGCTATTAGCCTACTGCTACCACGCTGGCCAAACGGGTTGGTAGAGGGTTTGTTTCAAGTTTTCCTTCTCTCGCACAGGTGTTCAATGCGTCGAGCCTCTTAGTCGACTCTTACGACATCCCAGTCATGTAAGGAGTGGTGACACTTGTATCTAAGAATACAAGATCGCCAGCACACCGAATGTTACCTTACCCACGACTGATAATTTTCGCTTAGACTTGATGCTTATTGTCAACTATTATTTTCCTTATAAAATTACTACGAATTATAAAATTATTACTAAGATGGCCGCAACTTAGTTCGCGTAGAAATTATATGTGTGAAAACTCACCGACCAAAATGATGATTTTAATGGTGTGGCGTTTTACCTGCGCTGCGTTACGGTACGGTGATGTAGCATTGGAGCTAATTTAAGACTATTTTTCACGCGACAGCAGATTAGGCTTTAATTTCTCATTTGCTAGCAGGACACCGGTGTGTCCAGAGAACAATGGAATATAATTGAGTTAGCTGTATAATCGGGGAACTTTCCGGTTGACCAGTAGACTATATTTGGGAAATGTTTTCTCGGAAAGTACTAAAGTTAAAGAAATAATCTATTGTTCAAATGTTATACCTACCCCTTAATGGTCTATTATGTGTGATATAAAAGTTATCTATATATCCTTTACTTTTTTAAATAAAGCTCCTTGAAAAAACTCTACTGGTCAACCGGGAAGTCCCCCGACTGTACCTTGAGAACGCTCTTACTGCTATTTTCGTAGTGCAAGTGTACTTAAATCCTGGCTTTCGGTTGTCTGTACAACAAAATTAAACAACAACAAAAAATTACTACCGTAAAATTTAATCAAAATTAGTTAGGTGTCAATTGGTTTTTTGACTACGAATAAATCTAAACCTACAGTGTTTTCTCCGTTGACTAGAGAGAGTCAAGACTCAAGTTATTGTCCTTTTAAATATAAAGTAAAGGTACGCTTGGTTATTGTGCCACAATACATATCCAGGTGACCAGGTGTGAACAAAGTTGAAAATAAGATTGTTTGTATAACGTAATCGGTAGAGCTGTGGGCTGGAGCGGCAGCGTGAGGCGGGTGGGGGGTGGGGGGAGGGGGGCAGGCGGCATTCTTCCCGGGATTTATCGCGCGTTGTCCGCGGACGGATCCGAACAAAGGTAAATGTCGCGCACGTATTTTTAGCCGCGCATTTACGCCGCCGTAATGCGCGCGCGACGCCGAATAAATCACCGCGCTTAAGTGTCCATGTCCATTGCGGGCGCATCTAGCCGCTTACCGATCTATCGGTCATAAATCCTGCCGCCCGCTTCAGCTCGATCGATCACCGCCGCGCTGCACCGCCGATAAATCGATCTCCCCGATCGTAAAACCGATGATAATTAGTTTATGATGTCTCTTTGATTGCGACCGAATCTAGTGTCGTCCCGTAAGTCTGTCGTCTTGCGCGCGCAACAAACTCGCGAGTGAAATAAACATCGTCCGAGACAAACGGATCTATTTACGTCGGGTGTTAACTTAGAGGGCGAGTTCAAAGTGCTAACAGGAGAGCGGGATTAGCGGTGGCTTATCTCATGGCTGATAATCCTGCTCGTCAGTAGACGCCGCGTGCAGATGTCGCGTCTAAGCCCGTCGTGCGCGCCGCGCCCTCGCCCGGATTACGTCCGTGTCACGGGCGCGGACAACTCGCCGTAAACAAACATCGACGAAAGGGTCGCCCCTTGAAGAAATTTAGACTTTTACGTGTTCCGAAATCCCGGTCATATGTCACAGGCAAAACAACATTCGAGAGATTAAAGATCATCTCGCATCGAATAGTGTAAAACCGGTGTAAAGTTCCGACTTAACCGTTCGATGTAAACGTGAACGACGATGAACTGATAACTGGGAGCTACATAATTTCGGTTTGCGAACAATAATGGAGAAAACCATAGCGGTGGGTGAGTGAGGTGCTCACTCGCCGCGTGATGAATTTATTCGCGAAATGAAGTGAGCGGTGGTAGGGGAGGGGAGAAGGGGCGAGTTCGGGCTGAAGGTTTCATTAACCATGAAATTCGCAAAGTTGCGCGCAGTGAAGCGCTCGCGCGGAAATTATTTGTGTCAATTTCTTTTTCGGAGCCGGAGATTTTCATTTACCCAATTTCCCCTCGTCTTTGTAGCGATTGTTATTTGAATTGCGAAAGCTTTCTTTTTTCATTTGCGTTCCGATTCAAGATCGAATATGGGGTGCTTTATAGAGCCGACAAGACGCTTCAAAAAAAAATTTGGTACTTTTCATAATTTTTATGGACAATTTAAGTTCGATTTTACTAAATATAACTGTTTTTTAAACTTTTGGCACTTATCTCTCACTTGTCACTTACCAATTATTAGTGAATTCAATTTATTATTTTTTCCAAACAACCCAAAATGTCTCGTAACAATCGTAATATTTAAAAAACGAATCGGTTAAAGCCAAGAATGAAAAGCTTAATTTTTAACATTCTTGTTCTGCGCTTTGTTATAAATTGTTCGAGAGGAGATTTTATTTACTGGATCACAATGTCGTTTTTCAAGGGACAATAAAGGCGGTTACCGCGCACACACATACCGCTGTCGCTACAACCAACGACACACGATACAAAGGAGACAGGGCTGCTGCACACGCCTGCGTGACTCGAAACCCAGCGAAACAAGCGACAAACTACACGCTTTGTACGTCGTACACCGCCGCTTTAGTCAGTCTTACCACGATCGATGGTACTAGTTATGACTCCATGGATGGCAATGTGGTATCACACTGGTCTAGTGAAACGGTGTCGTTGTGCAAGGGCGATCGTCCCCGCATTCCGGCGACATCCGAGGCCCCTTATTGGAATACCTCCGCGACTATAATAAAAGCTATCTGCCGTCAAATCCGACCGTTCTATTTTAATTGTTTCGTACTGATCTCGGCCCAAATAGCGCGATACGGTTCGGTCACTGTTGAGCAATACGTATTGGATAGTTATCTGATAATCAGTATTTCTTTCAGGCCTAATTAACACAAATCTTTGAAAGACTCTGAATTAAGTATGTATTTAGTGGTAATGTTCTTTAAAATACTTAAACTTTCGAATTTTCAATATCAATATAAAAAATGGAAAATCATTATGATTGCACAATTTTAATGCTTATCATATAGAATAATTTGATTCGTAGTCAGCCAGAGTTTCATTTAGTTAGATGTATTAATTTAATATTAGATTTTTCATATTTTCACCTTTTACCTCAAAAATATCAATTCTCTGTGCTCGTCTATATTTAAAAAAGAATATTTCAATTTTTTTATTATTTTGGTACTCCCTTAAGCTGTAAAGGTTCTTAACCTTTAATCAAGTTTACAGTAGGTAGAGTGAAGAGCGAGTTTCGCCGCCCGCCCAGCATACGCTCACATATAAACACCCGGCAACAGGGGGGTTAATTTTGATAATTATTAGGTGCTTTTAGTCATAATCGCATCTCAATTGTGTGTTGCACATTGTAGCAATTGTAACTGTGTAAAATAACACTATTATTGAAATACGATTGTGATTGTGACTAAAAGTAGACAGGACAGACAGCGTTTGTATTTTTTTTAAATTATTTTTATCTTATTGTATCATTCATTTTTTCTTTATACCACCACCCCCCATCATGCATGACATATTTTAGATAAAAATAAAGACGGGCGTTAGAACATTGCAACGGCATTTACTTACTTATGTATGTGTTTTTTTTCTTACTCCACACAAGTAAGCACATTGTACAAAAAAAATATGATTGTTTAATTTTTCCTTTACATTTCGTATATATTACATCCGTTGTTGTGATTGTGGTTTTTTATTTGTAAAACCGCTTTGTAATCTACAGCATAATCGATCTTGGATACATTTTTAACAGAAAACAAACTGGAAATATTCGACTCTACTCGAAACAAGTCTAATTGTTTTATTTTTCTTTTAAACATTATCATTATAGCATAGCGTTCAAAATGCATCATGTAGAAATCATGAAATGATATTTCTTGTAATCAATTATAATTAAATAATTATCAAAGTCAAAGTCAAAGTCAAAGATTTTTATTCAAATAGACTTATAGATAAGTGCTTTCGAATCGTCCAATTTTTTTTTCCTACCAGCCATTCAGGACATCTTTTAACTGATAAGAAGAACGGCCGCAAGAAACTTATCAGCTTTAACAAAAGCAACAACATTTACAAAGGAACATGTCGTTGCCAAACACAAATCTACAATCTTGAAACATATTTAATATAAGAGGAAAATTTTCTTATACTCAGTTATTAGAATATTTTCCTTTTATACAATTACAATAGTCATGTTTTATGTTAGTATCACTTCCATGCATTTTTGTCTTTCAAATAATCTTCTACCTTGTAATAACCTTTGCTTAAGAGCGTTTTTTTTACATGTATTTTAAATTTATGCAATAAAATATCAGGTATGTATACAATAATTACAAACGAAAACTGGTATGTTTGATAATTAACCAGCATTGTCCTTATTTATTTATTAGTATTATTCTTGTGTCGCGACGCAGGCAAACCCTTGATCGAATTAGGGCTCTTAATCACCATGACCACTTACCGATTCCTTCCTCAAACCACGCCAATGTCGTATTTGGTTTTGACATTATCAAAATTCGTTTCTCCGTGTTACTCACAAATAATAGAGTTATTGTACAAGTACATGACAGTCACAAATTGTATAGTTATTCATTAGTTCTTACTTAATTGTCCGTATTTTTTTGGTTTTTAGGTGTATTTTGATTTTCCCGACGTTTCGGCACTTTTTCAGCTGCCGTGGTCACGGGACGACTGGCTACTTATAAGTCTACCCTCGAAAAGTTAATTTATTTTTTCGATCGGATACGGTTAGACATTTACTATGACAACAATTAGGTATCATTGATTTGATATTTTGATTTAATTAAAAAGGTGCCTGAAAAGGTGCCGAAACGTCGGGAAAATAAAAAAACCCCTAAAAACCTAAAAATACGGACAATTACAACTTAGTTCGTGAAATATAGCGCGTTTGATATCCGTAAAAGTTGTTTTATTTCAATGAACAGTACGCGCCAAAACATAAGATGTATGAAGTGTCATAGGGAAAACCAATTCTGAAAATGTCGAAACCTTTACGACATTTGGCGTGGTTTAAGCAAGGAATCAGTAAGTGGTCATCGTGAATAAGGGCCCTGTAAGGCCCACCTGCCACCCGAACTAACTGACCGTTGACATGTAAATACATAGATAGTGCGCAATCGTAACCTATCATTTACATTTACATTTTAATAATTTCATACATAAAATACGGTGTGGAAGCAAATGTATTTAATATTACATTTATAATCGTAATATTTTCTGACATTTGAAACGATTTTTTGTAAACTCCTAAGTTATAAGAACTTAGACCAATTTAGACCCGAGTGAAACGAGTCTTTTAACTGGTAATTTCACGGAGAGTGGTTTTCCTCATTAATGTCAATTAGCTCGATAGCGACCTTTGAAGGTAAGAAAGCCATGGGTTCGTTAATTGTGGGCGACTATGGCGAATGTTGTTTGAGATAGATCATGTGTAGATCTGTTTCAGCTGCTGAAATAGGTACTTGTCACTACAGTACAGTCAGATATACTGTTTGGCGCAGGGGTACTAACCCCGCCTTCTGCGCCCGAGGTTTCGGGTTCGATCCCCGGACAAGACAAATATTTGTGTGCATGAACATGTCTATTTGTCTTGGTCTGGGTGTTTAATATTATGTATATTAAGTACCTATGTATTTACAAAAAAAAGTATATAAGCTATATCCGTTATCTAGTATCCATAGTGTCAGTAAAAAATATATATGGATCTCGATAAACGAGTTTGTGGGTTGGTTGGTCCTTCCTCTTCCCACCCTTTAATTTATCAATATTCTTTTAATTAAAAAGAAAGTTCCTCCAAGAAATCTCCCAGTCCAAGTAACTTAACGTGTATGAAGATGAAGCAATAAAATCTGTTAGATATTTAAAAAAGAAAGACAAAATTTTCAATTCTAAATTGCAAAGCAAAATCAGGCTTCGTCCTGTGAAAAAGTTAAAAACTCTTTTCCAAGCGCGGCACGAAAACGAGGGAAAACGACGAAAATACCCCATCGTCAGAAAAAAAGATATGAGTAAAAAGGATGAATGATAATAAGAGTGTGTGTGAAAAGGATAGGTAGAATACTTGAATATTTTTAAATAAGGTCGAACATGATTTAAAACTTATTTCAAATATTACATAGATACCAAGGAGTTTTATACAATGAGGTTGAAAATTTGAAAAAGAGTATGGATGAAATGAGGTCGCATGTACGAAATAAATATAAATTAAGGAAAATTATTGAAATATATTAATAAATGATTGTGATTAAATAAATAAGATGCAATATAAATAAATATTAAAATGAAACGTTGTTTTGAAAACACACAACGTCACAATAGCACAAGTTCTTCAAGAAACTTAACGTGGTCTAGATAATTGGTGTGTTTGTATGCAAATATTTATTTATTTATTAATATACGATTAAGCTGACATTTGGTCCTTTACATAAAACACGTGCTCGTAAGAAATATAAGTAAGTACACTTTCTCTTATATTATATTTAGAAGATAGAACCACACTATTTAGTATTCTGTGATAGAACTTTGAAATAAAAAACGTTTCATAGCTCATCAACTTTTTTAAGCTATGTATACTTTATTACAAAATTAGTCTTTCATATCTTTATTATTTCTAAAATATATCTAATGTACCTACTTTAAACGTTAATATAATTATTGTGTGGTACTTAGTTTTGAGTATTATTAGTGTACGTATCGTGTTCGTGGGACATATTTAATCGTCAGTAGGTAGATGAATTTTATTTAACCCAATACATTCCTACGGAGTGTTGCACACTAAAGAGTTTAATAGACAATCCCCTGCCCACGTGTGGACCACTCTCGTTAAATGCCCCAAACTGGGTCCGCTGGTACAGCCTAATGACGTCTCTCATAAAACACTTACATTACATTAATTCTGTTTATGTAAAACTTAAAAATCTCTTAGAAGAAATAACCAGCCAATGTAAATTAACTCACGCATCTTAATAATTATAAATAACTAGTTGATATTGCTTCAAGGTGTCGTATTTGACTACTACGCGTTATCAAAATGTAATAAACTGTACAGTCGACGCCGCAGTTGTAAATTTCCTTGTTGGCAATCAACGTCACCGCTAACGGCTAATGACTAAAACACTCAATAAAATTCATTAGAGACATCTCATCTAATTAGCTGCGGCTGCTTTGAAACCAGAGCTAAGTTGGCTAAGGTCAGACAAAAACGTGTGGTTTGGGGTACACACGTGCGCCGCAGCCGCCAACGCTGCCGGTTCCTGATGTCATTATCCCACACCTCATCTGTCCCGTCCTAATGAGATCGCGTAAGGAGTTCCCACTAAATCACGGAACCTCCTTCCTGAGTTATAAGTAACAGCAAAACAATAATAGGAAGTCATGCGTCTTTTCCATCAACGCGCGATGAGCGATGTTCGTCGTGACGCCTTGTTACGCACTGTACTGATCAGTGTTCCACAGCGATACTTCAATCCGCTTTGATGATAAATTATAATACCAATCTTAGGCCAAATACATATACTTACCTACAAAAGTATTATACATTACATATGTAAGCGCACAGGAAGGTTCGAGGGTCCGACGCCGGTGGGGTGAACGATAACCCGCCCTCCCTGTTGTTCAGGGGATTTCTTCACCGGGGAATTGGGTGAAATGGTTCCAACTAGGGAGACTGATCACCCGTCCGGCTTTGCTGGAGTCCCCTCTCCAAAAATAATAAAAAAAATATAATTATACATTTACTCAAAACAATAATGTGGAATGAGTTCGACGAACAACTTGTGTATCGAAGCAACCGCAATTCCGCCGTTGTAATAGCAATTTCATACGTTTTAGCTGAGTTCTCATAATTTTTTTTAATGAAATTGTTATGACTTGTCATTTTAACCGACTTCCAAATAGGAGGAGGTTCTAAATTCAGTCGGTATGATTTTCTATGTACGTACGCCGATAACGCCGATATTTCTGGACTGATTAACGTGATTCTTTTTTGTCTTCGATGCGGAATAGTTGCCATTTGGTTCCTTTAAACATTTTATTTAGTTAGGCTTTGTAATTTCTATTATATGAGCAGTTTTGTTAACTTGAACGTTCTAATTTTCACGATACTTTGTTTAAGTATATTTTTATTTAGATATTTTCCATTTGGTCCTTTAAAAATGTAATTAACATCTTATGTTTTGGCGCGCACTGTTCATTGAAATAAAACAACTTTTAAGGATATCAAACGCGCTATATTTCACAAACTAAGTTGTAATTGTCCGTATTTTTAGGTTTTATAGGGGTTTTTTGACTTTCCCGACGTTTCGGCACCTTTTCAGCTGCCGTGGTCACGGGATGACATGACATCGTCATAAGTTTGACCCAGCAGTTTTTATTTTATACGCATTTTGATTACTTGGATGATATATGTCAATAAACAACAATGAAGCTTACTATAGTCTACATAATCTAATCAGAAAAATCTGAAATCCACTAAAATGTAAAAAAAAAAAACTAACTGCGTTAAAAAACCGACTTCAAAAACTAAAAACACAACATAGAATGCCTTGGCTGGCACCAACTCCAAAAGGCTTATTTTTTGCTTTTAAGTTTTTGAAGATGGTTTTTTAACGCATTTTTTTACATCCTAATTATGATTACAACCACGTGTCATAAAAAATATCACAACGAAGTCAGTATAATTCTATTTGTTTCCATCTACAGTAACTGTAGCCGGAACTGTAGTCTAAAACTTTCTGTTAAATAATTAAACAAGCAGCTTTACTCCCACCGTGAGTCTGTTTAAAATAGAATAGAAATAGTAGTAAATATAAAGACAATACTCGACGACGTGTTAATTCTGGTTTGTATTAAGGGGGCTTTCCACGTAATCGCTCGGGGCCTCTATAGGACATGGCCGCGCCGTTTGGCTTCAATAGAGTCTTGGGTAGGGTATAATCATTTTACAGCCGAATTGCATTGATGAAAGAAGGCTGAGAGATACGTTATTCAAGCTGTAGCGATCGGAGGCGTTTAGACACACCAGCTTGAATATGCAATACTTTATTTATTTATTTTACAGGATCAATACATAAATTACTACATTGAGATATAAAATCTAGACCTATAGTTCCATATTTTGTTAATAGTTAATACAATCATCTTAGATATAAAATTTGTCGGTCATTCTTAAGATTAAATAAATACATACCCACAGAATAAATAAGGTGGAGTACCTATATGCATACTGTGCTGTAATGTGCCTCGACTTGAGGCTGGTTCCCACGCCCGCGCCCCGCTCCCCCGCCCCAACACCTGGGTCTTTTTACTCTAATTTCAGCATCTCGCGGATCTCGGGGCCCGCGGCCAGCGGTCCGCGGCCAGCGGTATGCCATCGGCGATAACAATGCGCGCGGTAACTCACGCATAACTCCTGTACCATTATGCGTCACTGGACTCGGCTTTAATTACCTGTTATGTCAACACATACATCATGCCCTGAAATTACACGCTTGCTATCATGAGAACGATTTGTATCTTTGACTTTATAAAGGTAACATAAGCATGCTACGGTACTATTACAATTTACTAGAGTGTTCAAATTCTTTCTTTTTCAGCGTCAAAAGTTAAGTTCCAAGCGGTCTCCTTTATCAAACAGTGTGTTGCGTTCACGCTATAGAAAAAAAACGGTATACTTAGAAAAAAAACCTAACAAGAAACACTTTTAATGAGTACAAACGCCGAAATCACGGATTCTTATTTTCGGCGTTTCAGTCACGGAATGTTAACGCTCGCAAACTGTCACAGTCCATTTATGTTTTGTCGTTAATTACGTTACAGTAATTTGATTTTAACGTTTAAGCTTCGAATTTATGTGACACCAGAGTTAAACACTACTGAGTCTCAATTGTCCCATTTGTTGACGATATGTGTAAATAGTTCCCCAGACGGCCATCGACGTTCGCGCTGTGGACCTGGGGCCTAACGTTTAGTCGCGCCGTAAATATGTATTTCAAGTTCCAACTGTAGTTTTTTTACACTCACACCAATCATAAAAATTAAGCACTACAAATTGCAAGGGAGTGATTGAGACAATTGAGGCTAGGAAGATTTTAGACTTTCTGGAAACCTCCAGCTAAAAAGGATAATAATTGGGAGACGAGTTACGATAGATCTTTTAACGTTCCCATTGGAAGTAGATAGTCCCTATATCCCACAAATAATATCTGAGCTAGGCTCTTGGGCTCTAGTTTGCCGCTGAGCGCGGAACTCGACTTAAGCAGCCGTAGCGCCGAGCGTCGCTCCGCGCTACTCCCGTGGGACCAGCTTTATGGCTACCGTTTGTGTTCCCATCAATTAGGCTCCTTATACAATCCAAACCCCGAACAGTCGGTTCGCGTTACCGATGTCGAGCGGAGCCGTGACGAATGTAACCGATACTAATTATAATATTCGAGGCGTCGTTAACAATCCATTAGCATAAATTAGTGGCGCGACAAATTTCACGGGCGACGAGAGTTTTTATTTTCAGTATATTTAGTCGGTCGGTCTATCGGCGCGGGCGCGGGCGCGGGCGCGGGCGGCGGAATGCGCCGCGAGCTGTTTACCAACAGCGCCAGCTAATGGGGCTATGTATAGGCTGCAGCCATTGTTTATTTAAATCCGCCACCGACCGCACTCAAATCCGAAGCTTGATTAATTGGCGTTTTACGATCCGCGCTCTCGAAAATAGTGCGCGACATCACAATGATTCAGGGCGAGCGGCGCGCCTGTTGTTTTTAAATGAGCGGCTTTTATAGGCGACACTTTACACGACTATTATTTCCTCGACGTATTTACAGAAATAAAACTCGGCTCGTGTTGAGTGCGCTACTTTATTTAATTCCCGCGCTCTCGACAGCGAGACAGCGGCGGCGGATCAGCTACACAGAATACGCGAGGTGTTATCTTTATTTCAGAATAGTGTTTAATTTTATGATTCCTGGAGATTTTACGATCCCATTAGCTCCCTGTGGCGGAATGTTCTCTTCATACCATTAACCAAGTTGATCAATCGGAAATAAGTAACTGTTTATTTAACAGTCAAGAAACGAGATTTTATGTTCTGTATTCTATGCATTTTGAATTGTAAACGAGAAAATATGGTCAATAAAAAAATACATCAAATGTTTTGTTTCTATAGACCATATTTTCTTTTTCGGATTATTTTGTTAATCGCTTTAGACAGTTCACACCCGCTCCTTATACAAGCGGAACACGCTGCAGATTTGACACTCTGCCAATCCTGGAAGGGATTTAGGCGTAAAACTAATTCATTTATCAATATCAATATGAATCAATTATACCCAATTGATTCAAATTGTATATAGCTGTGTAGTGTCGGCTTAGAATGGCACTACCCCCTCCTGATCCCGTGGGTGTCGAAAAACGCGACTAAAGGACTCAGCCTTGAGGCGACGGGCAGCAGCGTCCAAAAAGTTATTTGCGCAACTAAATTAACGAAGCAAGTCCAATTTTAAATACGTATTAAATTTAACGTGCTAAAATTTCCCAATAGGCTTGTCTTTCGTCTTGGGTATGTAGTCTTTTAGGTTTTACCGATTACTCGTGTTCCCTTGGACGTGCTTGAACCTAGGAGGTTTAAATAAGGCGGCGAGTACTGCGTAGATTGATTGGTATTGGGTATAAATTTTCCTAAAAAAACATCTGATTCATGCATTTAGTAAGAATTCATTTTTTTTTTCTATAAAACATCTGATTTTTTTTGTGATTTTATGGTCATCGGGGTTGCTTCCACACAAAAAAAAATTTCGTTATAATGATTTCTACAATAGTTTTGCAGTTTTGGGTAAACTTAAAATAGAGTTGTTTAACGTTGATTACAGCAAACTTCCCTTTTCCCATCAATCAAAAATCGCGATCGACTTATATAAACTTGTTTGTCAATTATCGTCAAAATCGGTTGATAGTGCAACCTGTAGACGAGAACAGGTATTGACAGACACGAATGAGTATTTTTCCAGTGATGTTTAGGTTTAAATTCACCGTACCACAGTTTTGAACGAACAATGGAATTGTAAAATAGATAACACCATCAGTCGCATGGGGTCTTCTTAAGCCCATGCATAGATTAAACGTCTATTTTACTTAAAGGCAGGCCGCAAACTGAATTTTTTGGGCGTTATTAAAAAGTACCTAAAGCATATTTAGCTTTGTAGTGTCGGCTTAGAATGGCATTACCCCCTCTCATCCCGTGGGTGTCGTAAAAGGCGACTAAGGGATTTGGCCTTCGGGAGACGGGCAGCAGCGTCTCCTACAAACTTGGCCATACTGCCCCCCCCCCTTTGGGGGAGGCCTATACCCAGCAGAGGGTGTTATGTGGCTGAGACGACGAAGCTAGTAATAGGTACAATCGGGGTACCTACTTCCCGGTTGACCAGTGGAGTTTTTTTTGGTGAACGTTTTACTTAAAGTACTAAGGTTCAAAAAATAAATAATTATTCAAATGTATATCAGTAAATGTTCTTTTTTTTTTGTGATTTAAACGTTTTCTATATATATATAATTTTTTTAAATAAACCTCCCTAAAAAAACTACAGGGGGCCTACCGCCATCTCTTAACGCAATATTGTTTAATGTCAGTTTGTATCGGCGCAATGTTGTTATATGTCATATCGTACCGCGAACCTTTTAAAACAAGCTTGTCTTTTGACGGAAGTTTTGTGGCGTCATCGCTCAATCATTCACTCAAACAAGATTTGTATCAATCAAACCTACTACGACGTCTTGTTTAAATTTAAACAGTATTGAAACAAAAGGAAAACAAAACGTTCTTACGACATGACAGTTTCTAAAAGATGGCGGTAGGCCTGCTGGTCAACCGGGAAGTTCCCCGACTGTACTACAAAGCCCAGTATTATTTTATATAATATAACATCGCAGTTTTCGGAAGGGTGGGGCTTTTAAAGACCCCACGCGACAAACCGCGGGTTAAGGCATCCATCTGATGATATTTGCTGTATGTTGATTGCGCAATATTTAATACTAGCGGCCGCCCGCGGTTTTACCCGAGTGATTAAACCGAGGATAAATAGTAGCCTATGTGTTAGTCCACTACTTGAAGTCCCTACATACCAAATTTCATCCAAATACGTTTAACCATTTAGGCGTGAAAGAGGAACAAACAAACTGACATACTTTCGCAATTTTAATATTAGTAGGATGAATCAGGGGCGTGCATTCCATATAGGCAATTAGGCAGTGCCTACCTAATTCAAAACTATTAAAAACATACCCATGTTTTTTTAGTATAGGTACATAAATAAACATAGCCACCGAATTGAAAACCTCCCCAAAACAAAATAAGAGCCACCATGTATTTTAAGCAATCCGGGCAAACTAAAGGGTTTGGAGGTTTGCAAATGATAAAATTATACTACCTAAATTGATTATTTTCAAATGAAGAAACCCAAAAAAATGTTATATAACAATTTTATTACTAGGTCTCCCGCCGTAGGGTTTGTGAACCGATGGCGTAACTTCTTTAACGTTCATAAGTGCTTGTAACAGCCTAGACTGAATAAATGATATTGAATTTGAATTTGAGTAGCCAATTAAATTAAATTAACAGTCATAACTTCATAAGCTCTTAAGCAAAAAACAAGCTTTTGCCTAAAATGTGCCTTTAAGTTTTATCGAAGGAAATGGTAAACTGGAAATGGTGAAGGAAGTCGTGCAATTATTCTTTTTTGCACTTTTTTAGTTGTGCGTATGTCGTCCTCGTTAATTATAAAACATTGTTGGACCCCGGAGGGATGGACACTTTGAGCCTGGTGTTGCACTTTTCGTGAGAAATTTGTTATTCAGTAGCTCTACAGCTTGTTTTTTTACGACGAGCATTCCAGAAAGACTGGAATTGATTTTATGAGAATGGGAATATGCAGAAGACGGGGATAATGCAGAGTTAGGGTAACCAGTGCACAGGACGACCGCTCTCTGCGCTTGACTGCGCGCAGAGAGCACTCAAATATCTCTCTCACAGCTCGAGGGTCTAAGAATGTTTTAAAAAACGAGGAGGACACACACGGAACTAAAAGAGTGCAAATAAGCATAATTGCATTACTGCTTTACCATTTCCTTGGAGTAACCTCAAAGGGACATTAAAAGCGATAAAATATTTATTTGCTAAAAAGCTGTGACTGTTAATTTCATTTCATTTTATAACAATTTTTTTAGGTCTTTCATTTGAAAATAATAAATTTAACTAATTTTATCATTTGCAAACCTACAAATCCTTTAGTTTGCCCGGGGCTAATTGTCTAATTTTAAAATCTATCACAATCTCTTTCAATTCGTCATTTGAAAGATTTACATACTTCAAGGCTGTCACTATTTGACATTTGAAGGGATTGTGATCGGGACGCGTTTTGAAAGGAATTGAATGAACGAAATTGAACCGTCTAAGCAAAGTGACAGATAAAAAAATTCTTTCAAATGTATGGAGATGTGTCAAATGAAGTGTCATTTAAAACACCATTCGTTCTGAAAGGGACTGCGACTATAAGTTACACAATTACATAAATCACTATCACAATCACTATACCTTTGAAAGGGATTGTGATAGATTTTGAAAGTAGACAATCAGGGGGCAGATTGCTTAAAATACATGGTGGCCCTTATTTTGTTTTGAGTAGTATGCGGAATAGTTGTCATTTGGTCCCATAAACTTGATTCAAATTGGTCCAGTAGTTTTATTTTTTGACCATTTTTGTTTACTTGGAAGATGTAATTTTAACGATACTTTGTTTGACATAAAATCTAATCTAATCTAATCTAATAGACATGAAATCTAATCTAATCTAGAAAAATCCTACTACCTATCCTATCCTACCACTAGCTTGTTTTGTAAATTACAGTAGGATTCTCTAGTAATAATATATTCTGTAAACAGACACTTAAAAGTAAAAAATTGCATAGGAAACAACCGAATTCAAGAACTAAACAAGATCGGCGCCCTTCACTATCGTTGCGAAGGCATCAGACGACTTCTAAACTCTGTATTTAGAGGTTTGACATGGCTATGTATCACCTCAGAAAATTTCAGCTTTCTAGCTATAGTAGTTCTCGAGATTGAATTATGCGCACACACGGACAGGGTCAGCACATAAGACTTCTACTATCGTATGCATAGCATAGATTAGAAGTCTAAAAGCCAAAAATAGCTAAGCCTTTTGGCGGTGCCAGGCAAGGCAAGAAAAATAAAAGAATAGGAGCTCAAAGCAGAATGCCTTGGCTGGCACCGACTCCAAAAGGCTTATTTTTGCTTTTTAGTTTTTTTAATTAATAACATAATGCTTGTCTAAATCAGTACTTACTTACTTACCATTGTTGTGCTGTTGGCGTCATAAATCCCCATGTAATAGGTAACTCTTACTATCGATTTTTTTGTGAATTCTTTCCTTTTTTGCCCGACTTCAAAGAAAGGGTTATGTTTTGACGCGTATCTTGTATAGTTGTTTATATGTAATATTCTTTATTACCTCTTATTAAGATATCGTTAGATTTGTCTTGACAGCCCAAGTGTTCTTAGGTAAGTGATGTTAAAAAAACCAGCATAGCGGCTGTGACGTGCTATTATTTGAAGTGTTTTTTTTTAGAATACTCCAATATGGATATCAAATTAAAGAGCTGAACGATTTCAAAAAGGTAGGTTCATCATGACCGATAAAAAACTGAAAAGGTACAAATAAAAAAGTAAAAACCTCTGCATCAAAATACAAGTCATAATAACATAATAACATGCAGTCATAGAAGAAGATTTGTATTTTGATGCAGAGGTTTTTAGTTTTTTAATTGAAGACTGTAATCCCTGATAATTTTTTGTAAGATCTGATTATTTATTACCTTTGTGCATTGCTCAAACATATGTTTTAGTAATAAGTGGAAACTGCAGATTTATGGTATACCTAGTTAAAATTTTATTCAGGTATATGACATATGGTATTGTTTATTTCCCAAATGAATAAATAACTTCAACTGCACAGACGATAAATAAATTATTTTAGATCATGACGTTATTTGTTTGAAATAGAATCGTCATATGCCTATTTCAGTCATAATCGACTTCCAAATCGCATGACGCTGAATTTTCTTTAATCATTCTCATCATTCTTTAATCATGATCACGTGGAAAGTTCTCTCCATTTTTTAGTTTTAATAAATTATTTTTCAACTGTCTCGTGAATGAAGTTTTATAACTATCGCTTGAGCCATCATCGGTGATGACAGATTAGAGAACGTTGCAGTGATAAAATATGAAAATTTTGACGTCGAGCTCAAAAATCAGTACCTAGGCAACGTAAGTACGCTCGTCGTGAGTGTAATGATAAAAGAATTGGTGGTCGCTTAATTAGTTGGGCCCTAAACCCACACAGGTGGAGTGAAACAACCGCAGCTAGTATGGAATTTATATTTAACTTGTCATTATCTAGGAGTCAGCATTTATCCGCGATATTACATCGATTGCAGCGAAGTCGGCCGCGGACGCGCCGGCGCCGCAAGCAGCGGCCCTGAGTGCGAGTTTTTTTTCTACTCACGGTCGATAGTGAGCACGACAGTGAGATTTTTGCTAGTGTAGTCCGTGGCGCAAAACGCTAGGCGCTAACGCGAGCCGTTGATTTCATAAAAAAATCGATGCGTTCACGATCGGTCGTGAGTAGAAAACACTCGTACTAAGCACTGAGCCCTGAAAATTCACCACTTGAGTAGGTAAATTTTCTATTCGTTTAAACAATCTAGGGAAACTCAAAAGCTTAAAATAAGCAATCTTTATAAAAATCTATGTTTGTCGGTTTGTCCTCTATGATTTCCGAAACCACTCTAATGAGCCCCCTTACTCTTGACGCGATCGCATCGAGATCGAAATTGAATTAATGTCAAAAGTCAGTAAATATGACTTATGTAATTTAACTGAAAATTTATACATAAAATTAGTAAAGACAGTAATTTTGTACTCTAGAAATCGATTTAAGCGCCAATCAAATTCGAATCAACGTCGAAAATCTGTAATAATTATTGGCATTCAATCTGTACCCGTCAAAAGTAACCCCCGAGATTGCGGTGAAACTTTAATAGGGAGTTGTGGGGACGCCCGCTAGGATTCCTGACCCTAAAAATTATAAGTATATACCTACTCGTACGAGTATTTCTTTATACTTTACGTGGCATTGCAACATGTGCCGGGGACATCTAGTTAACTATTAAAGAACAAGATATGAGTTTGTCAATCCCATACATTAGGTACAATGTGTGTGATTTACAAAAGCTTGCTCTAAGTGATTTAATCGTTTATTGCTTATTTCGAACTTTTAAGTTTGCGTTAGCATTCAAATCATAGGTTTATCGTTGGTCTCCGCGTTGCTACGACTAGATACCGCGCTTCATACAAACAACGGATCAAAAATTGTGACCACATTCGACGTTTTTCTTCAACCAACTGACTCGATGCAAGGGATGATTGTTGATGCCGTGTGCCGTTGTCGCGGTACACTGTGCCGTTTGTGGCTGAGTAAAACGGTCACGAGTTAACTGTTGGTGTGAGGGCGGTACGTAGATGCAGCAACGCGTAGACCAATAAATCTATGGTTCAAATGAATAGAAAATTCGCCACCTGAGTATGGAGCACGTTGGCAGGTCCGCTTGTCTTGGCGGGCGCTTACAATCAGGCTGACAAACTGATTCTTAATCGGGCTAAAAAAATACATTGCACAGTTTTCGAGGAAAATACTTATATACAAAGACAACGTGGAGCCGTCTGTTATTGGAAACAAAAGGGAATCATAAAGATATTTCAGCTCGTCTTAGTACGTGTGCTACAGATAAAATGGAACATAAATTATTATGCTTCTATTTGTAACATTATTCTTAAATCGCATAGCGTCATAAATTGTGACTCATAACATTTTACAAATAGGTTTAGATACATTATTCAACATTATTGTGAAAACAGCATATTTTGTGTGCGTCAGGTACTCGTACAATCGGGGAACTCCCCGGTTGATCAGTAGAGTTATTTTGAGAAACGATTTCTCGAAAAGTACTAAGGTTAAAGAAACAATTTATAATTCAAATTAAATACCTCTTAATGTTCTATTATTTGTGTGGAAACGTTTTCTATAGATCTCTACTGGTCAACCGGGACGTTCCCCGACTGTACGTGCGATACTGTACCACGCGCTGCCGCCACCGATCTCAAGTTTGTCTAATTAATTGCATTACTCTTCATGTGCATATAAATAAGCTGACTGTCAATTCATTCACAATTGATGGAAAAGAAAGAAATAAGATAAACGTTTGTCTTTATTAAGGTTTCATTTTGTGTCGGGGGCAGGGGACGCGGGCTGACCGCGGTGGACTCGACAACGCGCGTACAACACCAATAACAGTCTGACAGATTCGTTGTGATAATACTTATATATTACTATATATAACCAGCGCTCCTCGTGCCTCGCTCGGACTGAGTTGTATTGGGACAACATTGAGACACCATCAGCAGGTACCGCTACACGATGCAGTAACTTATAATTTTATTATATTTTTTTAGAGTAATGAAGAGACACGTGAACGGAGGCAGGAGGCTCGCGGACCATTCGTCTCTAGCCTAAAGCTACTCGCCTGACTACTATGTACAGCGCGGACGTACTAAACTCGCTTCTACACACTATAATAACTTTATTTATACTGAGCGAGCGTATTTACATACATTACTTATTAACTAACTACGTGTAGGTGCCGCGGTCCGACGGCGCGCGCCGGGCGGCGGGACTGAAGTCCCTTAGCTTCGGCGTTTCTTTATCACTTTTTACGGGCTCAGTCGATGAAGATATTAAAGGGCGCAAATGGTAATGGTTTGTTTACGAGGAATGGCTAATGAGGTGGTGAATTGAGTAGGTGTCGCGTCAGCGTCGGGCGATTGAGCCGCAATTACGGCGGCGCGCGACGAATACTAAGTTCGCGGAAACAGTCGCGACGACACCTGCCCTCCCCTCCCGCTGCGACTATGCGATGCGCTATCACCTTACACCCTACTTACAGGCAGTTACAGGCAGTACTGGTCCAAAGGGCAAATTGTTCACTGACCAGAACTGACATGATAACACTTGAGCTTCATGACAAATATGGGCTGGAACACTTAGTATAAAGAGATACAACGTCGTTGCGAAATGATATTGGTGTTAAAATGGTATTAATACCACCATTCCTAGTAAGAAAACATACCGTATGAAAATTAATAGCTTTACATTTTTTTTAAGTAAAGCTATAGGTACCATGACCAACTTCTTCTTGTCCATCATAATCTGATTTTATAGCTTGAAACTGTCGATAGTCGTTTTGAATTACTTCTGGTATAATTTCGCAACGATTTACAATACGACACAATCTACAATGTCAAATATAATTCTATAGTGACGCGGAGATCTGAGATACTATTTGTAAATGAACTGGCTATTTAAAATCTAATGATCACATATAAAATAGTGATAGTGAGTGCTTAGTCATAACATTTGATTTCATCACGTTGTTGTCAAGATATTAAAATGAAACACGAGTCAACGCGAGACTACACACATCCTGCACTATCTTTATACACACTAGTACACTAATTATAATATGCCTACGTAACTAATATATCTATGATTTTACAATGTCTTTCATTACAGCCGTCGTTACCTCTGGGGAACCTACGCGGCCGGCGCGCTTGGTCGCGACTTCACTGGGCGCATTGACGTTGCTAACGTCGACAGTAGCTTTTCCATTGTCTTTCGCGGCTTCACTATTATCTTTCGCGACTCCGACACTGCCTGGCACGGCTTAGCCACTTTAGTTCCTAGTTCCACAGGGCGTAGCATCTTCGCCAACTCCACCAGAGATGGGTCTGTTAGCAGCAGTGCGCACGGGCAACGTCCCGCCGCGTCCCGCTCAGAACCAGTACAGGTCCTTCGAGGTGTCCTGCACCTGAGCCTCCAGACCTGGCAACAAAATAATTTAAATTAATATCAGGGTTGAAAATGGTAGAAAAGACTTGACAGTGAAAAACAAAATGAAAGGTACGGTACCTTGGTTCTAAATGTATGTAAGTTTCAAAGATTGAAGTACCCACAAGTAGGTATAGGTCCGTAAATAACTGTTACCTACTTATCTAAGTCAACTTCACAATATGCCTTGAGAACATTAAGCTGAAAGACCAACAAATTCATGAACGTATTTTCAACAAGGTAAAAATGTCCATAAATTAATTCAGGGAGGCTTAGAAAAAGAAGAAACTGTTAAAGCTCAGCAAGTAGGTAATTCCTTAAAGAAATCGGTTTAACATGAGGAGTGGAAAGCAAAAGGAAACGTCAATATCGCATTATGAGCAGTATTCAATCAAACGGAAGCGAGTCGATAGCGGTGACCGATAACGATGACAATGACGTTTCGGAGACAAAGCCGGCGGCGGCTAGTTAGCGGCGACTAGCGGCACAAACGTCGCGGGCGTATCTCGCTCATCGCTGGCCGATACCATCGCTGAGCCGGCCGCCGCCGCTGGCCGTGCCGGCCGCGACGATATCGCAGAACTCAATTTAGTTCACAACATTAGATGAAATTTAAAATCAGCATCTGATTCAACAAAACTACCCAAAATAACTAATGTTATCGTTATAATAAGCATTATCTATATGTCGGCGCGGGGAGCGCCTGAACACTGAAAACAACTATAGCTTAAGAGTAGTTTTAATTGTAATTTAGTTTAATTGGTGTTATCGAAAAAAGACCGCCAACCTATTTATATGAAAAGCTTGCTTTTTCTAACCGCCTCGGTACACGTTTAGTTCATATCGTCGCGGTGCAAAACGGCCGCCTTTCGTAGCAATTTCCGTTATGCTGACACCAATTAATGTTAGAACAATCTTCCACCACCGGTCAAAAACTCTAAAACAGTTAATTCTTTCAAAAATGAACTTGAAAAGCATTTACTTCATTTGCAGAAATCTAACACATAGGTGGCCGTCTCGTACTTTCGTACTTACATCTGTATTTCGTGCATTCGGTATTTTGCACATCTGTATTTGTTGCGGTTGTAACTAGCAGTTTCTCAAAATAAATAAATAAAAATAAAAATAATCTTTATTCATCTCATACTAATAAACACCATTTCAAGGCTTAACATAACTAGACATTGTTTAGTATGAGATCTGGAGCCCGAAAAAAGTTTGAAATAAACTTGTGATACGGGTCACCAGGTCTCCCGAGGAATTTACTCATAAAAAATAACTACTTAGAAAGTATGAAACAAGTACTTAAAATGTTTAAAATTTCCTAAATGGGACACACACAATTGGTGATTTTATTGATATCGTAATGGTGCAACTGTTAACTTCACTAATATGTTGATTTAAGATACACAATTTTGATAATTGTTAATATATACTTTATCACTCAATTACTTTACCACTCAATTACTTTATCACTCAATGCGCCAATTCTCTTGCTGTCCCGTTGCACATAATTTTCAATGAGTCTCTCTGCTCTGGCTGTTTTCCAAATATCTGGAAAGTATCAAAAATTGTGCCAATTCACAAAAGTGGAGACAGAGCTAATATTTTTAATTACAGACCTATTTCCATTCTGTCAGTTTTCCCTAAGGTTTTTGAGGCCCTCTTATGTCCACATCTGCACGCTCAACTAAAACAGCTAATCACTGATAATCAACATGGATTTGTGAGAGCAAGGTCGACAAATACAAACCTTGTTGCCTTCACAAATGATGTTACTGAAAATATGGACTCCCAGCTGCAAACTGACGTAATTTACACAGACTTCTCGAAAGCATTCGATAAGATCTGCCATAGTACATTAACAAACAAGCTATCTAACTATGGATTCGGCGGTCCTTTGCTTTCCTGGTTGCAATCTTATCTTAATAATCGCTCTCAGTACGTCGTTGTGAAGGGCTTCAAATCTGATCCATTTTTTCCCACATCAGGCATTCCACAGGGCTCCCATATTGGACCCCTGCTTTTCAATGTTTTCATAAATGACATAGTTGAAGTAATCAAACACAGCAAAGTGTACCTGTATGCAGACGACCTCAAGCTTGCGAAGGCTATTCACTGTGAGAAAGATGCTGAATTGCTGCAGTTGGATTTGGATAACTTGGTAAAGTGGTGTCGAGAGAATAAAATGTCACTTAATATAGACAAATGTTTTCACATTAAGCTGACACGCAGGTCACGTGTTCGTAGTACAAATTACAAAGTTGCTGGAGTGATATTGAAAGAAGTGGATACCATCCGCGATCTAGGAGTGATCATTGACTCAAAATTAACTTTTCTCCCACACATAGACAATATTATATCTAAAGCCTCTAAAGCACTCGGGTTCATCATTCGGAACGGCAAGGTTTTCAAGGATCCTTCGACTAAAATAATTTTATATAACAGCTTCGTCAGGAGTATACTTGAATATTGTTCGGTGGTCTGGTCTCCTCAATATTCTATACACCAGCTTCGAATCGAACGTCTCCAGAAGCGATTTATACGACACCTCTCCTTTTGCTGTGGGTTGAGTAAAAGGCTCAAAAGCTACAACGAAAGACTACGCCATTTTGGAATGGACAGTCTTAACACTAGAAGAAACATTCTAGACTTGACGTTTCTCTATAAAATTGTTAGGAACAAAATCGATAGTCCGCAACTTCTTAGTTTATTGAATTTCAGAGTTCCACGCAAACCACCTCGTTACCCGGTTCCGCTGTTCAGTAAGCCGCGTGCTCGTACAAACATTCGATCACATTCTGCATTGTACCGTTTATCTGACGCTTACAACAAATTAGCTTCTGTCGATATATTTGATAATCCCTTTCGACAATTTCGCGTTAAAGTTGTGGAGTTGTTAAGAGAGGTGTAAAAAAAAAAAAAAAAAACACGTTTTTAATTTCAATTTAATTTTTAATTTTTTAATTTTACTTTACTATTTTTTAAATTTAATTTTATCAAATTTAATTTTTATCTTAAGTAATTCAATTGTATTTTTATTTTAGCAAATTTTTTATTTTATTTTTTCTCTAATTGTATTTTTACTGTTGAGAGTGATTTCTAATGCATGATGTGGCTACCTTTGAAAGAATTTTACATTTTGATAGTGATCTCCATAATTTGTAGTATTTGTAAGCTTTATTGTAATTTTCCCTGGTGGTCCAAATAAATAAATAAATAAATAAATAAATATACGCATATAACTTTAATATTGTTTTTTATATAATTTACTTTTGATACAGCTTAAATACTAATTGTAGGTATAACTATAATAAATCTTTATGCCATGCATGTGCCGCAAAATTGTCACTGGCACACGTTGGCGCTACGGAAGACCAGATCTGTGGCCTTGTGTAAGGTCATAGCATACCTGAGTAGCGACCAATTTGGTTATATTCTAGTGTAACGTAATTATGTAATGTTCCTACTGTAATTCAACGCAAAATAACCATTAAACAATTTTTCTTTCTTTCTTTCTTTCTAATTTGTATTTCGATTTAAAAACAACCATAGGTATCTCTCATACTTTGATTTAATTTACTGTTTTTAATTTTTGTTTGATAAAAAGATAGTTCGTTGTCTGTACTATCCTAACTAAACTACCACATAAGCACATTCTTTGAAACAATAACTTTTGGGTAGGTTCAATGTGATCTAAATCTAAATTAATGTTTAACTTTATTATTATTCAATAATAATTATTAATAATTAAAATCTAATGCAGTAGTAACAGTCTTAAGAATATTAATTAAAGATTAGATACCGGTTACACGAAGTATTCGGCATCTTGCGACATACTTCATTATATTGCAAGTTCAAGCATCTAATATTGGTTTGTTATGGAAAGTAAAATGATAATGATTGTTTATTTATTATAAAATTTTATAATTATTTCATAAAAGTTTAGAACATACATACAATTTCAAAATATTTTAGTTAAGAGTCAAAAATTATCGTTAAATTTATGATTTAATTTTTAAAGATTTTAGAACAATCATTATAATTTTTAACTAAAATATTTTGAAATTGTATGTATGTTCTAAACTTTTATGAAATAATTATAATTTTTTTTTTTATTATAAAATTTTGATTTACTTTTACATGATTCATTGATAATTCGGGATGTTATTTTTAATCTACACTAAAGAAAGACGATATCCCAATGAAACTCTCTGATGTAAGAATCACGGAAATATTCATATCATTACTGTTATTAATTTAACTACAACAGTTATCTATAATGACTCTATAAAGGTTTACCGCTCTAGCATCGATTTTTTAAGCTTCATAAAAAGTTTCCTCTAAACCACTCTGTAAATCGTCTGCAACAGAGGCCATTTGTCTCAGCCACATGCCGCATGACACCCTCTGCTGGGTATCGGTCCTACGCTGCCCGGATCCAGCGGCTTCCCGCGACCTTCTCCAGATTGTCCTTACCCACGAAAACCATTGACTTTATCAACTTAATCAAGGGATTTGTATTTACTTTCACCATTCTCGAAATATCTTTTTACCCTCTCTTTTTTTTCTAGAAAAATAAAAAACTTGGCCATAACCCTATGTTAATTTTACGCTTAGCGTACCTGAATCAAAACTAAGTTTTCCAGTGTTTGACAATAGCAGAAAGAAAACACTAGCCAATAACTATGAAGACACGTGATGACTTATTAGTGCGTTGGATACGATCAATGCGATGCTTTGGCTCGATATTAAGATTAATGTCCTACATATAGATCCGACAACGACGCATATTAATAGCTCCTTCAGCCTTGATTGTCACGGGGCCGCTACCCGCTAGTCATTGTTATATCATGCTTGCTGCGTGTCTCTATTGTAGGCGTGTGGATTGCAGTGTAGACGAAAGAAACACCGATAATTTCAGGAAGTTCATAATCATCAATTTAGTTACATTTAACATTGAGTCCTTGTATAGGCTACGGACCCAAGCTGGCCGAAGTAACGAGAACATGCGCAGGTGGGGTTACAACTCGGCGAACGCTTGACGTGGTATTTCCGGTCCCCCAAAGCAATGGCATATCTTGCCCTTTCCAGCGTGTCACTACACCTGTACACGCGAGGATCTTTACAAAACCACTGAAATTGCTGGTTCGGTAGTGAGACATGCACTATATTCTTTAGAGGTGTCGATCTTCCTATTTCACATTAATAGTAGTGCGACTGGTCCCGGGGGAAGCGCTTCCGCCCCTGAAATAGCCGCCACTGCCGCTGCGCCGGCGCACGTGCACCCGATATATTACCGAACACGGAACTAACGGACGCGAACCCGCCACCGCCGTCAATCGCTTCCCATCGCCGTACTATAGCGGTGAGTTACGGCTTTGGATGTAGACACCATTGTACAATCTGTTCCTATGATTTTGTAGACATTATATTACACATTATATTTTTGGTTAGTAATTTTGGCTTATAGTTAATTAAACTACTAATTATTTTATAGATATTTGAGATAATTAATGAAGATCATCAAAGAGATTGTACCTAACTAAATAATTGTGAATGGTATTCATTCACGCAGCAACACTGCAATGTAAGTCATTAATAAATTATTTATACATACTTACCCATGTAAGGAAAAAACACAAGTTTATTGTTTTTAAACATACCTACTTATGTGGTAGTTTATTACGTCAATTTCCTATAAGGTAGGTGCGTTTTTATAAGGTGACACAAACAGTGCATTATGCGTTAGATTACCCGCCAACTTGTCGTAAAAGATTTCCTGGTTGATCATTAGCGCGAATATAAGAAACGTATTAATAAAATGTCCACGGCGGCACGGAGTGTTTAGATCCAAATGTACGTAATATACAAAGAAAATAGCATCTTAGAATTAAATAAGTACCTAAGTGACTAGCCGACCCGTGCCTGACATTGAAAAAATATTACCTATGAACCACAATCCATTAAGTATAACAGAGATAAATAAGCTTTCTCCCTGAAAGAATTTAAACAATCGGTTTTGATGTTCCAGAGATTACTTTACTTCCTACAAACAAACTCTCAAACTTAAAGTACAAACTTTACCCCTTTCTACTATGTCAGTGTACTTACGGTAGTGGATGAGGCGACCAATAAGTAGGTATTATTATTATTATATATTTATTACGAAACAAAGACTCATAAATTGTTACTAACAATGGAACTTAAAGCTATGTTAGTACATGATTATATTAATTGTCAATTATTCAAATCAAATAACAAATGTCAAATGTATTAAGTTATTTATTTAATTTTCGGTTTTTCTCAGCAATCATCAAACTTACCCCTGATACAAACATCGCCACAAAAGTCATTATTTCAATATCATTATTGTAGAGTTTAAAAAGTAACGGTCCAATGTAGGACCCTGGGGGAATTCTAGAGCTAGAAGAACCTTGAAAAGTTAATTAGCCTTCTAAAATTGCTCGAGAAGAATTTCTTCAGTTTCATCTATACGAATCCGTATCGTCGTTTACCTATACTTCCATTTTGATAGGTACCTCACAAACCCTTGGTTCATTTTATCGAATGCCATGGAAAAATCACAACGCACGACATCTAAGTAACTGAAATTTTGTATTTTCTAATAAAGAATAATAAAAAAAAAACACACCACTTGTCTTAGGTATTCCTTCTTATTCGTCATAATTATCCGTAACTCATCCCACGACTCAGGCCTTAGTTTATGAATACGGGATGCAACTAGAATATTGAGTCGGGTTCGGGAGCATCGCGGCGGACGATCATAGTTAATTGCGGGCAGAGCGAGGGGGAGCGGGGCAGGGGCAGGCGGGGGACGTAATTGACATGGAGCTGATGCCGCGGCGCGGGGGTGGCGGGGGCATCGATCGCAGGGGAGGGGGGGAGGGGGGATAGCGGTCAGCGCGCTGTCATTGGCCGCCGCGCGCCGCCCACCGCGCCCGCACCCCTCCCGCCCCCGCCCCCGCGCCCGCCTTGCCGGACAATATGGCACGTCACCATTGTCCGACGCCCCAGCCTCGGATGACCAATTTGTAATACTCTTTGTATACTCGTTCTCACTCATAGAACAAACGTCAAGGAAGTTACCTATGTTTAAGACTGTTTTTTTTTAGTTTTACTTACTTGTTTTTTGTCGTAATCAATGTTCCATCCAAATACTTGAACTACTATACGCTAGCCTAATAACGTCTTGTTTCCATATCTAGGCATGTATATCTCGTTTTGGCATGTTGAATCTTTTGTCCTGAGCTTTGGTAGGTATACCAACAACGAACGTTTCATAGTTGCGAGTACAATTTAAAGGTATGTAGGTACCTACGTTTCCGCTTCTATTCCATTCGAATGCGGCAGTAGTTAGCAAATGGCAAATGTATTGGTACTGAGGTAGTTATTAATACTTACTTAGTAGATTATACACTAAGGGGATTAAGCAGTGTCTTATGTCACGAGCAGCGTTTTGAATCCTGAGCGAAATGAAGGATACGTTCGGGAATTATGATGTTAAAACCGGAGCGAAGCGAGGGAATTGTGAATTATTCATTATGGAAGAATCCTGAGTGAAGCGAAGAATTCAAGTCTGCCCAAGGCGACTTAGCCTTAGACTTTGATCCCCGAGGAACATATTCTACTTTATACACCTACTGTGACGTTAAATAAAAAAGAAATTATAAAACTAATAAATGACAACAATAAATAACAATTCGCGACTTTTTCTTTCGATATTCTAGTTCCGAGGCAATGCAATAATAATTTTCATTATATCTGTGACCAAGAGTCAAGACTACACACATACACAATTTGACGATTTGCCATGTTTTACTGATAAGTAAGACAAAAGACAAGAAAAAGCACGGAAATGAAAGAGATAGCTATTACATTATATTTGAATGAGTGCACAATATCACATAATTCCAATTTCAAATGTTTTCTTGGTGCTAAGGACCCCGAGACATACAGCCATGTTTATATTTGTCCTTTGAGTAAAGTCTCTTTGAAGTGTCAATTTTATAGTAAGAAACTCCTTGGAAGTTATGCCGTGAACAGCCTTTTTAGGGTTTTGTAGGCTAAAGGCAATAAACGAAACCCTTATAGATATTTCACACCCTTTAATTCCAAATCTATGAGGAGTTGAAACTTGGTAGGTAGATGTTTTCTGTAAACCGCTTTACGGTTTTTACACAAAAATAAAAAAATATGAATTAAGGGGGCTGCCCATACATGGAACTGACACTGAAAAATTTTTTTTCATCAAACCTATACGTGTGGGGTATTTATAGATAGGTCTTTAAAAATTGCATTGAGGTTTCTAAAACAATTTTTTCTCAAAGTCAACCGTTTGAAAGTTATACACTTCCAAAGTGGAAAAATCGCACATGGCCGATTTTTTTTTTTTTTGATAGAAGATTTTGTTGACATTTTGGCGTTCCAAATTTAAATGTTCCATGTTCCCAAGGGAAGTTCCATACAACATTAGCTCCCTGCGGGCAATAGCTTACTTTCAAATTGAGAGTACCTACTTGATATTTAATACGTGCTACAGATGCAGGGTGGTGTATAAAATGTACTTCTAAATAACAGGTCACCTAATTCATTTACCTATCTTAACGAGTTAATTAGATTGAAAATAAAAAGTTCAAGTCCTAATTGGAAACCTGCTAAGACTCTTTTAATACAGCGTTATATACCAATGTAGTACCAAGTATTGTAACACCAATGTAGATAATGCCAATGTAATGAATAATTCCCCTCTATTAGATCTGAAACGATTTACAGCAGTAGGTACAACGATAATTTGTTTCTTCATGTCTTAATTTCTGAAGCTGGCAAATTTTGATGTAGTGCTGTGAAATATTTGATCAAAAGCTCCGTGGAAATCTATTTAAACAGTAAATTATCTATAGGTACGCTAGTCTTCACTGTTCCTAAATAAGGTAGGTAGATTAAGCATTTTTAACCGACTTCAAAAAAGAAAGAGGTTCTCAATTCGGTTGTTTTTTTTTTTAATGTATGTACACCGATTACGCCGAGATTTTTGAACCGATTTCCGTGATTCTTTTTTTTTCGATGCAGAATAGTTGTCAATTGGTCCCATAAAAATTTGTTTTATTTTGACCCAATAATTTTTATGTTTTGAGCATTTTTATATATTTCATTTCATATTTGTTACTTGGATGACATGATATTATCTACCTTTAAAAAATGTGAAATAAAGCCAAAGCATTCTACTTTGCGGTCCTACTATTTTATTTTTCTTGCCTTGGCTTGCACCGACTCCAAAAGGTTTATTTTTTGCTTTTTAGTGTTTTGAAGTCGGTTTTCATTTTTTTTATAAAAAGTTTTTATAATGAACCAAAAACTTAGGACACGCATTTTAGAAAATACCCAATGTTTATATTAGCATGATATTTGGCATGTGTTATTTAGCTGGATATTTTCATTTCTCAATAATAACGATTAATTTATCGATTCATCAGATCCGTTCTTGAAGTCAGTTAAAAGGTGTATTGAATTGGTAGAGAAAAAATTGGACTGGATTCGAAAATATTTAGCAATAGTTTCAGTTGAATAAAGCTTTTTAAAGGTTAATGCAAAACAAAATATTAAGATAAAGATTGATAAGAATAGTATTGTTAAGATTCTTAAGTTTAGTGGAAACGGGTGTGAGTGTATCACTTAAAAAATAGTTATTTGTTTTGCAAGGCTGGAAAGTTGGTTATTTAGCGGCGATAGTTACCTCTATTGAAATCTGAGCAAGTGAAGGATTCTAGGATTGAACCACGAGAGTAGCGAGTGGTTTAAAGATTTAATCCTGAGCGAAGCGAGGATTTCAAAGGTACAAGACGCTAAAAACTTTTCTGCCGAATTTTTCACCTCACAACAGCGAGGGACATTATTTTTATGGTTGTTTCCGCGGTCAACTTCCGGTAAAAAAATCTTAAAACAAAGTTTAATCTAAATATACATTATTCTTGTTGTTTTACTGATATAAAAACTAAATTAATAAAAAAGGGAGTAATAGAGTTAATTCAAAGTTATTTAAAGTAGGAATACCTATATTGTTACTTATTAATAAGAATAAAATCGATTCCGTAAATGTTGACACTGACGTGAGGTTTGCCTTGTACAAGGCAAAGACGATTTAAAAATAAAGATTTATGTCACAGTCCGAAATCCAATTATAGGTTGTGAAATCTCACCCAGCCTAATATAAAATTCTTATAACAAATAGTTTAATCTTATTGTTATTGTTTTTATGATTCAATGAACTAAAATAATATAATAAAAATAAAACGGAGTATTATAATTAATTTCAAGCTATTTAAAATAAGAATCAAATATCACAAAAAAGTCAATAGTGCGATTCGGAACGCATTATGACATATTTTTAGGTATTAACTAAATAAGAACTTTGCCGCGCTAGGCCGCAAAAAGCGATTTTCTAAGCCTAAACTGGTTGACAAAACCTCCTTTTCAGAGCGTGTGAGGTGAAAAAGTTACTATTTACACTATGAAATGAAATGTTTACTGGCAAGTATCAATATACAGCTATGTATTTTTGTTTGGGGAGTGACATGAATGCGTGTGTGGCGGGTGTGGGCGGACGCGGGGCGACACCGCGATGTTTGTCAATACGCCGCCGCCGCCGCCGCCGCCGCCGCCCGCCCCCACTTCACCCTCATGACAATAATGCGAGGAAAACCATGGACCCCGCGACCGGGCCACAGGGATGTAGCGACAACCAGTACCGCAACGAGCTATTATTTTAAATTATCGTTTCTCCACTCTACTACTAGGTACTACTGTAATGTAAAATGCTGCTGCCTGCTAGCGAGTTCATGTCCCACTAAATGCATGTAGTGACCTTTTCGCTTTTACCATCAAAGAGGATAAAATGCTACTTGTATGTTAGCCGCGCTTGTCGAAAATGGTCCGAATCCGAAGCGGAAATGAATTCTTAGCTTTTTACGTATTTTATCTATTACAGGAAATCATTCGAGGAACCTTTTTAGGTACTTGAATTAATTATTATGATTTATTTAATATCAGACAACATAGGTCCTTTTGTTAGTAAAACTTACTAGTTATTTATTATGCAAGGCTGGAAAGTCGGTTATTTAGCGGCGAGTTACCTCTATTGAAAGCTGAACAAGTGAAGGATTCTAAGATTGAATCCTGAGCGAAGCGAGGATTTCAAAGGTACAAGACGCTAAAAGTGTTTAATGGTATAGACATCTTCATTCATAGCAAAGCAACGCTTAAATCAAAGGCGATTGAAATACTCAATGGTTCAACTTAATACTTAAATGGTATATATATATATATATATATATATATAATTAAATATTCATTTATTTTTATTTATTTATTTATTATATATATGTGTTATATTAAATTATATATTATATTATTTATTACTACGTTTCAGAATATTATTAAGAACAGAAACATACCTCAGTTATTTCAATTAAGTACCTTTTTTTTTCTCAATTACGTAACTTTTTTTTTCTTTTCCAATTAACTGATAATACGTCTTGCTAACTTATGTAATGTTAAGGGAAACCTGTAATTAGCCTTACTATAGATCTAAGAACTATTAAGATAATTTATTGTTATAACGCTGTTGGTTTTCTTAATAAATAAAAAAATAAAATTAAATTAAAACTTTTCTGCCGAGCGCAACACACAATTTTTCACCTCACAACAGCGAGGAACATTTATGGCTGTTTCCGCAGTCAACTTCCGGTAAAAAATTCTTTAACCATAAAGTTTAATCTAAATATACATTATTCTCGTTGTTTTAATTATAGAAAAAACTTAAATAATAAAAAAGGGAGTATTATAGTTAATTTAAAGTAGGAATATATAGTTACTTATAAATAACAATAACGATTCCGTACACTGACATGAGGTACAAGACAAAGACAATTTAAAAATAAAGATTTATGTCACGTTCCGAAATCCAATCATAGGTTGTGAAATCTCACCCAGCCTAATATATTTTCTTATAACAAATAGTTTAATCTCATTGTTATTGTTTTTATGATTCAATGATGTAAAATAATTATAATTAATTTAAAGATATTTAAAATAAGAATAAAATGTAACAAAAAAGTCAATAGTGCGATTCGGAACTCATTATGTCATTTTTTTAGGTATTAGATTAAAAAAGTACTTTGCCGCGCTAGGTCGCAAAAAGCGATTTTCTACGCCTAAACTGATTGACAAAACCTCCTTTTCAGAGCGTGTGAGGTGAAAAACTAATTGTTAGTATAGTTACAAAAATCAATGATAAATTAATTATTCATTGATGAAATAATATGCCTCAGTAAAAAAAAACATGATAAATATGACGTAGGTACAGAACATTGATATTATAACGAAGCATAGAGGTTGTAACTAGCGATATCATTGAGCAAGTAGAACTCAAATTCACCTTACATGTGCATCAGATTGACCTCGACCCGGGTAATGCACTAATCAAATTGCTCATCAGCCAACCTAAGTAGGTTTTCGTTAAGATACTTACTTTATCTGAAACCCAGAACGAATTGGTAATCTATGAATCAATCTGTGAAAATACACTTCCTAAAAGGTTCACCTACATTTCTGGGAACCATATGATACCAAATCATGTTCAGTTATGTCTTATGATATGACATAAACATTGGCATGACGTCGACAAATATACGGCTTTATTTCAAACTGTTCGTCGCTTTTATGCAAAGCTAAGCAAACGGTTTGTCAATATAGCTCTATGCACCGAGGGTGAAGGGTCAGGCACCCTTCCCTCGCGCTATCAATCAGGCAGGGCCGGGACAAAGGGCGCAGCCATCACTCGGGCGCGGGCGGTGCGGGGGCGCGGGCGCGGGCGGGGCGGCCGGCGGCGGCGGCGGCGGCGCGCGGGGATCACGACTCAAGAATTTAATTTGCGAGTGAGACGGCGGCCGCGCAAATTAATTTTAATCGTCGTCATTAGGAAGGGCCCCCTTTTGAACTCGCCGACGTTTTTGCCGCGCCCGCACTGCTCACTGACACGCGAGCTTTTTCTCGCGGACTAATTTGCCGCAATTCCTACTATTTACTTCAATTAATCCTCCTTACCCATAATCAAGGCCTGTGCCCTGTGCCCCAGCAGACGGGACATTCAAAATGGCTGAAGATGATGATGATAACTCCAAATTCGCTTTTAAAATTGGTCCTTCAGTGAAAATTTATGCAAAATGAAATCTACTAACAATGATAATAACCGCCTTTCATCTCTTTCAGCTCGTGAACGGGTGCCGCCAGCGGAAATGGGTCTATCTCAGTCTGCTTATCTTAATGCTGTGCTTAAAGCCTAAATATTTTTATCTAAAATAAATTGATACTGACCTATATGTACCTCACAACTTGTAGTATAGTAATCTTGTAATGCGAGAAATGTTGTAAAGTATGATAGACAAGTCTTTCTTTGGCAGTAAAAAATTGTTTACGGTTACAATAACCATAAAATGTATTTAAATTAGTATTTTCTTTTTGTGATGGAAATTGCCCTTACTGGTATGTTATAATCACTTTTCAATTTGACGACTCTGTATGAAATAAAATAGGGAGAAGAAAACAGCCCTTAACGAGTTTCTTGCCGGTTCTTCATGTTTCAAGGTCTCCCGCCGTAGGGTTTGTGAACCGATGGCGTAGCTTCTTTGACGTTCATAAGTGCTTGTAACAGCCTAGACTGAATAAATGATATTGACTTTGAATTGAATTTGACTTTGACTTTCTTCCCTTAAATAGCTTACGAGTTCGTTATTTGTTCTCAAAAGATCAAACGAAATTATCAACTGTCTGGAAACTAGCTGATGAGTTTGAAATACCAGTGTAAAAAAGTTTGGTATCTTGCATACCACAACTCCTCATACATTTGCCGCTCCACAGCCTCCGCCGCAACGCAAATAACAGCACTAACAGGCGCCGACTACCTTCGCTATTAGGTACATACACCCCATTACAGTTTTCCAAGCGGCACGGGTTCGGTGCTTGGTGCTCGGACGCCTTATCTCGCGCTACACCTAGTCGTACACACTACTTAGCACTCGCTCGGATAAAAACCACGAATGACTAATTAATTACACTTAAGTGGATATTTTTCGGTCCACTTTTTGCACAGTTTTTTGTTCTACTAATTTAAATCAGATCCACGTAAACGGGCGTGTGAGCAGTACGTATCGTGATGCTAATTACGTTTTATAGCATGTAATAAAATAGCCTTTAAGGCCTCTGTACCTCCAATGTTGTAATTGGGTACCTAGGTGAAATGACGAGCATGAAGTTCGTGATATGAAATTAGCGATTGAAAATTGTGTGCATAATATACCTAGAGGAGGTTTGCCAAAGTATTAAAAATTCAAATTGGAAGGTCAAACGATCAAAACTTCCGTCCTTTTCGCAAAGGCGTCGAATGGGTTGTTGCACAAAAATGGAACAAAACACCACAGACAACCTGAATGCGAAAATAGCTACAAAGAACTGAGTTAGCCGCTACAATTCGCATAATTTGTTTTCCATTGTGAAAAGAAAATAAGGTAAGATTCTGAAGGTTCTCCGGGAAAAGTCCTCGTGATTACATCGCGGCCGGCGGCGGCGCGGCTAATGACTTGATACCGAGTTCTGCTCTTGTTTGATTGTTTTATCTGTGTATTGTTAACAGTTCCCACAGCGCCCGCGAGAGCGGGGTGAGGGGTGCGGGCGCGGGAACGCGGGCCCACAAAGCGGGAATGCTTTGTTTTGTCACTCGGATAAAGCTTAAATCATCACAATTAAAATATCAGAAGAGCGCGAGAGGAATCTCTTTGAACATTAAAATACACATCGACGAAAGCGACCGAATATTTTTCGTGGTTATGCGTAATGTTGTGAATCTGGAGCGTGATGTATCGCGGCGCGTTAATTAGCCGCGTATTATTAAACGCCGCCATGTATTATCCGAAGCCGCCACATTCCGCGCTGTAACTAAACGTGCGGTCGCTATTTGCATATTATTACATTCTTCAGATTTTCGTCTTTGATTCTGTTGGCAAACTATTCGTACACTCAAAATCATGTCGCTTTTCATTGACTATCAATCTGTTTGGGATAATCGAAAACGGTCTCGAAATAACAATCGAAAAATAAATTGCAGAAATAATAGAGGCACCTTTTCCAGATAATTAATTTTTGAACTACCGAGTCTCTATTGTTTGTTTGTTTTGACGACCTGTTTGGCACAGGGGTACTAACCCCACCTTCTGCGCCAGAGGTCCCAGGTTCGATCCCCGGACAAGACAAATATTTGTGTGCATGAACATGTCTATTTGTCTTGGTCTGGATGTTTAATATGTATATTATGTATGTATTTACAAGAAAAAAAGTATATAAGTATGTTTATCCGTTATCTAGTATCCATAACACAAGTTCCTCATGATACTTAACGTGGCTAGATAATTGGTGTGCTTGTATGGAAATATTTATTTATTTATTTTATTTATTATTGTCTCAATGATTTTTAGGATCCTTTTGAGATAAAGTTTTTATTGATTAATGGACACATGGACACCAAACACTCTAGTAACAATAACCAAGTCTCCCACTAGCCTGTTGCTCTACATTAAAATATACAATTTCAGATTGTAAGCGGTCAGATAACCGCCCGATATAATGAATTCGGTAGCGCTTTTGATAGAGTTTATGACCTTAGTTTTTATTACCTATGCAAGCTAGATACCTATATAACACTCATGGCCGTGCTGTGTGTGGCCCTCTTGATATTTTTAGGGTTTTGAACAATAATAACGGAACGTTGTCAGAGTGTAGTACCTATATGATTTGATTTAACCTCGAGTGTGCCGCAAGGATCTCATCTGCGCCCTATATAGGTAATAGTAGAGTGGCGTCTGACCTGGCACGGGCGGGTAGTAGGGCGAGCAGGCGGCGGGGTCGAGGTGCGGCGCGTGCTGCGCGGGCCAGTCCACGGGCTTGTACTGGTGCAGCGGCGCGCGGCCCAGCAGCAGCCCGCCCACGCCGTAGCCCGCCGCCATGTTGTGGTGCGCCGCGTGGTACTCCGCTGCGTGTCGATGCGCCGCGCCTCCGTACCTGCCACACAAACTTTTTCATCAATTATCAACATCATCAGCCCGTTCAGTCCATCATCGTCCTCTGCTGGACATAGGATAGTCCAAGACACTATTTCAATGCCTGATTAAGGTCTACCATTTGTCATCAGGCCTTAAGATAATCACGACTAAAACAGATTTACAGTTTTAGCTTTGGAAGTCACGAAAATTGATAAACAGCTGGTTGATTACATGTTGTTCCGGAGAGTGTACTATTCGTGTCATATGTAACGATGACGTCACTGTACATACGTTGACAGACTCCAACATTATTACACTGGGACATAATTATTACACATTATTACACAGTATAGTTCAATCGAAGAATCTGACTATTTACTGTCACAACGTCTATGAAGCAACGGAGATACAGAAGCAGATATACAGCTTCCGACTTTAGAGAGATCAGTCAACAAATTCGTCAACTTAACGCTGCAGAAGACAGAGACGTTTCTATCAAATGAAACTGTACAAAACAATATCGAACGCCGAATAAAAACAATGATGGATAGTGAAAGACGATCCCTGAAGTCCATAACGCACCATGACCTACGCCAATATATAATCAGCTATAGGTACTTACACTAGTAGCTATAGTGATAGCTGCGATCATCATTGTGATCGTCAAGAAACGTCACATGTTCTATAGAACTACGTTCTCAAAGTAGGATCCGATGTCACATTATGAAGACATAGAGTTGCGGCATTGCGGGGTCCCGCCTCTCCTACCTACGGCAAGGTGGCGACGTCGAAGTCGCCTCGGGAGGAAGCGGCAACCATTTCGCAGCCTTACAAAAAGAAAGCGCCTTCACAAATAAATCCAATCTTCCGTTTTGAAGAATCTTAATTTATTTAAGTTTACAATATTTAAACCCTGTGTTACTTTTAAAATAATTTTTAATTTGAATATTTTATACTTTACTTTTTCATTTTGTTTATATTTTTACTTAACTACTTAATATGTTTTCATACTTTACTTTTAAATTTTTTACATTGTACTTTACTTAATATTGTTTAAATTACACCGAACATACCGCGTCGCCAGCAATTTCACGAGTGCAACGCGCTCACTCATAAACATTACTTACGTCATCCAAAGTAGTATTTATTTATTTTCACTTATAATTTATTTATTGTCTAAGCAACTGTACTACTGTAAACGTTTTATAATATATTGAAATCTCATAGCGTGGGTTTTCTTCAAGACACTCGAACTATTTAATAGTACAACAACTTAACTTCTATTTATGGTGTATTTAGTACGTGGTCAACTAAGCGGCTCATACAAAATCTTTACCTCGTCATCATCACAGTAGAGAATTTGGCGTTTGGTTAAATCGAACAAGTAAATGAGACAATGTATAGTCCAGGGGCCTAATTGTCTAATTTAAAATCTATCGCTATCCCTTTCAATTCGTCATTGTCGCTATCCCTTTCAATTCGTCATTTGAAAGATATTCAGGCCGTCACTATTTGACATTTGAAAGGGATTGTGATCGGGAGGCGTTTTAAAAGGTATGGAATAAACGAAATTGAACTGTCTAAGCAATATGACAGACGAAAATATCACAATCATAATACCTCTGAAAGGGATTGAGATAGATTTTGAAATTAGACAATTGGGGGGCTGGATGGATGACCACAAACAAATTATCTCAAGCTCCTCCGTGCTTGCTATTAGGCTATTTGCATTCAACTTCTTCCTTTTTTTACCGTATAAGGATTAGTGGCCACCTCTGGTGTCAGAGTTGCATTAAATGGCTGATGATGATAGTCAAATATCTTTCTAGAGGATGGAGAGCCCCCTTTCCCTTGGCTACAAACTGACAGTGTAAACGCTGATTGGCCGGTACTCACCCCCCGTAGTGCTGGTGCCAGGGGTCGTAGTCGTAGAGGTCGACGCCGGCGCAGGCCCCGCCGGGCGCCGCCACGCCCGCCGCCGCCGCCGCGTTGAAGAACGACGCCGGCAAGTTCCGTGACACCATTGGCACGCTCTCTGCGCCAACAACACTCCAATCAGAATCAGAAGTTGGTATAAGTAAGAAATTTAACATTTACAACATGATATCAATATGTAACAAACTCATCGTCATCATCATCATCATGTCCGCCACATAACACCCACTGCAAGGAATAGGCCTCCCTCGAGGATCTCCACGACGATCGATCATGCGCTGGCCGCATCCAGCGGCTACCTGCGACCTTCACCAGATCGTCGGTCCTCTTCACCAGGTAGCAAATTAGTAAATAGTAAAAGGAATATACAAACATTCAACCTTTACACACGCAAATCATCAACGGTGCACTTGGAGTAAGAAATGTAAACATCCCTCTCTGAAAGTCATAGCCGTTCGGTAAATTTGGGTGAAATTTTTGGAAAATGTAGTTTTTATATCGATGATCACCTGTGCAAAATGGAATTTTTTCATGCCACCTGAAGGGCAACCCTAAATATACTGGAGATATCAGGTTAAACTCAAAGGAAACATTCCCTTTTTAAAAAAAAAAACTAAAGTGAATTCAAAGATTTTCGTAGTTTTTTTCAAAAAAGCCTTGATATTACACTTATTTAAAGCAAGAAAAAATCGCTGGCACCAACTCCAAAAGGCTTATTTTTTGCTTTTTAGTGTTTGAAGTTTTTACTGTGGCGAATTTAAATATTTTATTTACAACTGGTGCTGTTCACATTAATAATGACTAAAGCAGAAATAAAATAACGCTGCAACATAGACGCCAGAATTCAAACTAAAATCCGTTGTTAGGTTTCTACGTAAATCAGACAAAGTGCGCATCCAATAAACACAAAAACTTTATTTTATGTGGACAGTTGCTCATTCAAGTTTTCTTAGAAGTGTTTTGTGAAAAACTTTAATGTGTCTGCAAACTTTTTTGTGTGACTACGATTTTATTAGAGTATAGTGACCGTTATTTAATGACCGTAGCGCAGTAACTTTTCTTTATAAAATTAATATTCATTTAATTGCCAGACAGAGTTTTAATCTAGTGGTAGGTTAAATTACGCTAATAAAACACAGCCAAGCGATCTCGATATGCGACGTAAAGAAGTTAAAAATAACGACTCTAAATTTTATAAGGGTCGACAAGGCAAAAATAAAAGTGGAACTATAAAAGTTTACGAGAAATCAAGAGTATTGATAAAACTGGTCATTTAATGTGGTCATAAGGGATTTCATTCACAAGTGACGACAAAAGTATCCGAGATTATCATCAGCAGCGGTCGTAACGTAACGTAACCCGCGAGAGCGGCCGCCGCGCTGCGGTGTCTGTCCTCTAGGGCGGGAACTATTTATTTCAACAGCGTATTCGATTTTGATATACGAAATACACCAAATAAACCAACAATTAAACAACAGCTAATAACTAGTTAACAGAAAATGGTATTGACATTTGAAAGCCAAATCGAGCGTAATTGAACCTACAGTAGAGCCTCGCTAGTCCGGACACCCGGTAATTCGGTGCACGCTGTAATACGGACAGGCGGCAAGGGAATCGAGCAGGGGAAGCGGTAGGTGCGTGCGGGTACAACATATTGATTGAATCTTTTGTCGAGTCACTTGTCAGTCTTTTATATTTATCACCTTGCAGTGTCAGTTAATTCAATGCGCATCCGCTGACAAAATGGCACCGACGACGTAAACATTCTTGTCTAATTTACTTTAATAAATTAAACCCAAGTCAAAAACGTGTTTTATTCCTATTCAAATATTGCATCGAATGCCTCGATAATTCGGAAAGGGTCTTGTTTTTTCCCTTTCCGGATTAGCGAGGCCCTACTGTACTACTTTCAATGGCCGTTTAATTCATGTCGAGGAACAAACGTGTAATTCGAAGAACTTCGATGAATTTGCATTTTAATGCTATTATACTTAGATGGATTTTTCGTGGTTGAACTTAAACTAAAATTTCCTATTCAATCAGAATTTCAGATATAAAACAAAATACCTAACAAAGTGCGAATCTTTCCACTACCAATAATATTATGTACAATGTTTTGTAAATAATTATAGAAACTATCGGTAGCCTGACTGACCGCACTTAAGTCATTAAATCAACGATTTTAATTAAGGTCAATGAAAAACTGGGTAATGATAAGGCATCCAGCTGATATCTCGTCTGGTAATAGATATGAAGATGACAGCTGGGGCGATGCCGTATGGTACTGCTATGATAATATCACTAACGTCAACCGGTGAGCACATCGGCTGCAAGGTCAGCGTAGCAGCCTAGTGCCGGCGTTCGATAGCGATCGCCGCCGCGCGACACAATTCTCGATTTGTGGACAAATAAAAGAAGTGACCGTTCGGGGAATGCGGCCCGTGGGAGCCGCGCTGAGACCGGCTTCCTAGAATCAGCACCATGAGGTTAGGAAAAACAATCGCCCAATCCTATCATCGTCATGTGTCAAGAATAAAATATATTATTAAACGCACACTAACAACCTAATATCTTTTCTTGTATCTGCATGAATCACCTCGATTTTCGTCGTAATTCTATATCAGAAGACAGACTGAATAATGCCTATGAACGATGGATGGGGGATGTATCTCAAACATCATAAACAGCTATCAAACAATATTTTAAGGTATCAATTGAAAACCAGCGTTAGGCGTTACAAGCCTGACAATATGCTGAATTGGTTGCTTTTTATGGAGCAGCCGGGAGACGTGTGCGTGGGTACAATTAGAATTTAATTATAGGTATTATGAAACTTTTATTTATATATTTTTTTATTCTTCCTATTCTAAATTGTTATTGTTGCTTTTACTTGTAAAATGATCGTGATCTACATGCACTTCGAAATAGCACTCGATAGTGTGGATCACGTCATCCTGTTGAAAAAAATAGAATTTAAAGGTACACCTGGCGATTTGTTGAGGTGGATCATATCTATCAAATCGATCACAGGCAGACGTGCTCGGCGGTTACAGGTCTGACTACATTGGGGTACCCTCTGGAGTCCCACAGGGTTCTGGTCTCGGCCCTTTGCTGTATAATGCATACTTGTAAAATAAATAAATAACTATTTCCATACAACACACCAATTATCTAGCCCACGTTAAGTATCATGAAGAACTTGTGTTATGGATACTAGATAACGGATAAACATACTTATATACTATTTTTTTTGTAAATACATACATAATATACATATTAAACATCCAGACCAAGACAAATAGACATGTTCATGCACACAAATATTTGTCTTGTCCGGGGATCGAACCCGGGACCTCTGGCGCAGAAGGTGGGGTTAGTACCCCTGCGCCAAACAGGTCGTCAAATGACATAAATACCTGTTTCAGTCATACTAAATATCTTATGTACGTCGATGACAAAAAGGTATATATGCGTGTTGAATCTGAATCTGATTGTATGTTAATCCAGCAGGATCTCAATAACTTATCCGCTTATTAAGCCTTCAATAATATAACCATTAGTATTTCTAAATGTCACTGTATTAGTTTTACAAGAAAAAGAGATTCATTGTTCGTGACTTGGGTGTCTGCTCGATAGTAAGATGACGTTCTGAGAACATGTCCATTTTGTGATAAGAAAATCCTACCGTAATTTGGGTTTCCTGATGAGAATAGTTTACAGGAACCTGTAAACCATTCTCTGATTTTCTAAGCCTCAAAGTAGTCTATTACGCATACGTACGTAGTGTGCTCGAGTACGCATGCCAAGTTTGGTCACCATATATTAATCGAATTGAAAGGATTCAAAAGAAAATCATTTATCGCCCCAACTTTAGTGCTAAAACCAAAAAATACGCATTTAATAACCACAAAGCTAATTGTAGGGAGTACGATTTGATGACATTGGAAGAGCGTCACATCGCACTCGACTCGATTCTTGCATGATGTTGTTCGTTGTCGTCTTGATTGTCCCGAGCTTGGTGAAAGAGTGTCGTTGCGGGTGCCGACGCCGAGCCGGCGAACGCGCACGCGCCACACCTCATTATTCCCTGTTCCATCTCATAAGACTCGATGAGGACAAAATGCATTGTTGACCAGAATGTTTGAAACATACAATTAGTCATTCTGTGATGTTGATGGTAAGAGGTCTTTCATAAATAAAGTGACAGAAGTAATAGTACAGCTTAAGTGACTGTTGTGTGTGATATAGCGATTTATTTATTATTATTATTATTATATAAGTTTATGTTCATAAGTTAAGTATTTAATATGCAGTCATATAGTATGTAAAAATTTGCCATTATGTATTCTTATGCTATAAGTTTTTTGTTCATAATTTTTATTCATTTTTTACATTTTATTCTTACTCGTATTTTGAGTAATTCAATTGTATTTTTATTTTAGCAATTTTTTTTTCTTCTCTAATTGTATTTCTTTTTCTAGTGACTTCTAATAAATGATGACCTTTAAAAGAATTTTACATTTTGAAATGATCTCCATAATTTGTAATATTTGTAAGCTTTATTTTAATTTCCCTGGTGGTCCAAATGAATAAATAATTTCCTTTTTGGTGTTTTTGTTATTGGCTTTTTGTTATCTTAGATATTATAGTTTAAAGTAAAAATATTTATATACTGTTTATTTTATTATTAGGCACATTTTATTAATTTGTCGATGACGTTTTTGGTTTAATCTATTGTAAAATTATGTTACTGTGTTGAATCTTTAATTTAGTTTTGGCTGTTGTTATCCCTGAACCAATAAAATAAAATAATTTATATGGATTCCTGACTGTGCCAGAATACTGTTTGGAAATAATATTTTGAACTTGATAAAACAATTACAGCCACAAATTGCCCTCAGGTACTTTAGGCTGATGCAAAAACCTTTATAGTTTTATAAAATTTCGTACCTATGTTCTCTGACTCTTATCGTATGAGGATTAGTGGCCACCTCTGGTGTCAGAGTTTACCAAGCCGCCTATGAGGAGCAGAGTAATAAATATGATGGCGGTCGCCGATATTTGTGGTGCGAAGCGGCAAAGCATATAGTTCGGGTGACCTCCGCAGCGGCCGCGGCGATGGGCGGCGCGGTTTTTGCGGCGCGGGAATGCGGCGGACGGGCGGCGGCGGCGGCGGCGGCGGCGGCGGCGGGCCGGCACAAAGCAGGGTTCTACTATGCGTTTTTGTCGCGCGGCTCCTTTCGGCCATCTTTTAAGTTAATGGTCCGCCTTTTTTCGATCTAATCACAGTCTCGTAACAATGTCCCGGCGCGACCTCGCGTCGAATCGGCAAATCGGCCCACTTTTTGGCCGACATATAAGTGGGTCTCACTCCGGCTGGAAACCGGTCGTGTCGCTGCATTTCTTTGACCGGTGCGTCATTCGTCGAGCGCGCGACATTCTACAAGATTGTGGGGAATTCATAAGTCTCGACGCTCCGAATAATCGTTCGACAGATCGCGTTAAAGCCGATTGCGCTAAATACAAAGGAGCAAATGAACTAAGTGAACTTGATGAGGGGTGTGGTGTGCAGGACTCGAGCAGACGATAGAGTCGAGCGGGCGGCGGCGGGCGGCGGCGGGCGGGGCGGGGGAGAGGGCCGCTAGTTCGTAATTAAACGTCGGATTTAATGAAGGAGGACAGGTCGGTTCCGCGAACCGCGCTCCGGGGAGCTTTTTACGCCGCTTTCCCGGTAGCGCCGACGACAGGAAAGATTTGTGGGAATCAAAAGTCGTTAACTCTCGAATGTTTATTCATTTAATACAAAACAAAGTTTAACAGCATACTAGAGAGATACCAAAAAAGCCATTGAAATGATGCTCAGCGCACTTACTCACGCTAACCAGTTTCGCAGCAATCAAATTACTAGTATTTTTCCGCTGTCCACGACCGACCCGCTAATAAGAAAAATAGTTAATTGCAAACTTGAAAGTTTCTTATTTAGTTTTTTGAGGCGAGAACTGCATTAGGGGCCTCTAAAAACATTACATGCACATTTTGTAAAACACCACATGCACATTGCATCCGGTATGAACGCGTGTGGTCTGTGTCCTACTGTTCAATAAGTAGTTTTAGTACTTTTTAAACTATCTTGTCATTAAGTTTTTTTATCGTTGCTCATGCCTAGGTATACAAAGGATTTTTTGCAAAAATACTTAAATCTTGGAGAAGGTAAATTTCCTTGCAATATGGTGTGGGCAATTTGATAAGAGAACTGAAAAAGTTAAGGCGGATGAAGGCCTGAGCGGCGGCTACTAAACCGCAAGGGCCCTGCCAATAAACCTTTTGGTCATTATCACATACTTACTGATATGTGATGTTTGAGGAACTCGGTGGCGCAATGGTCCGCGTGCTCGGCGTGCGATTGTAGAGGTTAAGCCACTTTCGCAATGGTCAGTCACATGATGGTTTACCAAAAATGTATTATTTCGAGCTCTTTCGTGCTTCGAAAGGTACGTTAGGCCGTCAGTTCCGGCTGTGTTCACAATTGTTTAACTCACCAATTCACATTAGGACCGCGCGGTGGGTTGCCTATGTATGACCTTACCGAGCACTAGCCATCCTGTATATCAATCCATAAGGAAGGCCAGTGCTCCTGAAGTGGGGCAATAAAATAGTGGGGCCATGACGATATACGGTCGGTTTCAATAACCTACCCTCAATAAGAGATAAGCTTACTAGAGCTTTGTTGCCTAGATATTTTTGTTAATCAGGCCAAAATAACAGCGGTTGCTAAGTAACATAACCAAGATAGGGATATCTCTTACTAGGGTTAGATTATTGAAACTGGGTCATAATGTTTAACCTCGACTGACTTTTTACTAGTAAAAACATGTATTAAGCTATGTCTCACCCTTGGGCTTGTCGAGGGCGAGCGCGCGCGCGAAGTGCTCGTCGACGACGGCGGCGACGTCGCCCGAGTAGTGCGTGAACACGACGCAGTTGGCGCTGACGTACTGCGCCCGCGCGCGCGCCGCGCCCGCGCCGCACTCGCCCTCCGACTCCGATGACCCGCCTCCTGGACAAAACGCATGCTATTACTTAAGGTCCATTTTTTCATTGAGAATTTCAATCTTATACCTATGTACTAGAAAATACTAAGGTACTTGACTAGCATCCATATCGCCCAGACGGGTCTGTAACCCGCGAACTTTGAGAGACCAGCCTAATGCTCCAGCTAATCAAGTCACCAAGACTTATGAGGACATATCGAAATCTTTAAGCTAGTATATTCACCCTTCTATGCTGCTGGCCAGCATCATCCCATCAATGGAAGGGTTGTCTTTCCATTCGAAAGAATGACTTATTTTTTTTTATTAATCGATTAATATGAAACAGCCATTATATTTAAACAGCTAAGCTTAAACCCAAGCTATAGAATCTTTTAGTGACAGAGGATAGGCTCCTGCTCATAGAATCCGAAGCCTAGAGTTTTCTAGCCACAAACCCACTTTATTAATGGTTATACTAAAACGTAGAGCCTTCATACAGGCAATAAGAGACAATATACTTTAAAGTTGCAAAGGGCCAGTGGCGTACCGTCGGCACTAGCGCGTCCATGCACGGAGAGGTCCTCCTCCTTAGCGCGCAGTCGCGCGTGCGCGGCGTGGTGCGCGTGCGCGTGCGGCGGCGAGCCCGGCGACTGCGCGCCCGACGACGCCGAGCCCGAGCTGACGGCCGCGCCCGCCGCCGCCGCGCCGTACGCCTCGCTGCCGGCGTTACTCGCGCCGCTCTGTACGTTGAACTGCCAACAGGAACGTGCATTAATCAAAACTGTATTTCTATTTTTTTCAAGCAAAAGCTCATGTCGTGATGTCGTGGAGAACTAATTAATTATGACGACCTGTTTGGCGCAGGGTCACTAAGCCCGCCTTCTGCGCCAGAGGTCCCGGGTTCGAGCCCCGGACAAGACCCAAGCATCGAAAGTATGTTTATCCGTTATCTAGTAGGTATCCATAACACGCAGCAGTCTCCTTCTGCGAGGATGTGATCCATCAGAAGGAGACAGCGGAGGACAAGTACTAGGAGTTTTAGTTGGTAGTACTCCAGGTGAGTCCAACATTTCGAATCGCCCCTGCACCTGGGGGCAAGGGGTGCGTAAAAGCATCTCTCCTAGTATAAAAATAAAAATAAAAAAGGTATCCATAACACAAGTTCTTCATGACTTGGACTAGATAATTGGCGTGTTTGTATACAATTATTTATTGATTTATTTAAACAGTATTTTTTATTCGACCTGATTTAAAATTAAGCACCACTAAAGATACTGAGTGGCGTATCAATACGTTGTGGTCAGATCTTGACCCTTCAAGACGTTGTTGACCATGAATAAATTGGTTATATTTTTTATATGGCCTGTAAAACTGGACGTATCGTTTGAACGTCCACTTTTAATGATATGCCAATCCTGCTTGGTTTCCAGGATATCAAAAGATAAATAAAAATGTAGCTTTATTAAGAAATTGATATTAATGTTTTTGGTTCACGATTGCGTTAGCAACAAAAGGAAAGGGTTACGTTCCCTTTTAAAATAACCAAATAAATAATAATCGTTGTTGCCCTCAAAATCCTCAATCTGTTTGTCACTATTCATCAGATGGAAATGCACCCAAACAGTTCACATAAAGTACCTTCTTCTTAAGGTCATTTCGCAATTACTAATAATGCCGTTTGATTTTAAAAAATGCACCAAACATGTTTTTAAGATATACAAATTAGACAATGCTCAAACTAGAGGTTTGCTGGATTTATTGAATGACGTATTTGGATGATGCGGTAATTTGTACAGTAAATACTTGAAATATTTGTAGAATGCCAAATTAAATACCTTGGGTTAAATTCATTGCATACCAACTGTTTTTGGCATAGAAACGTTTTAGCAACAAAATAATTTCTAATTTCATTATCTATTTATTTTTCCAATACATTTTATTGTTCGTACAGTCAGGGAAATTCCCGGTTGACCAGTAAAGTTTTTTCAGAGAGCTTTATTTAAAAAAGTAAAATGTATACAGAAAATAGACCATTAAGAAGTATTTCATTTGACTAAGAAATTATTTATTTAACTTTAGTACTTTCCGAGAAAACGTTTCCCTAAAAACTCTACTGGTCACTCGGGAAGTTCCCCGATTGCATCTAAAACTCACTGAATTAAGAAATGTTTAACAGCACCGAACTCCCTTTTAAATATTTAAAAAAAGGACATTACTACTGATATTATTTTTTTTAATTAAATAATGATAACTAATTATTATTGCATTTAATAAACTTTTTATTGTTATAATTTTTAGTCCACCAACAACAGTTGTTGCATTTCGCCGTTAAAATCAGTCTAGAAATAATTATGATCAGTTACGGTGGTTTTAAAGTTAACTTTGATAAACAATTTATACAGTGCGTGACAAACTGCAAGCTCTGTTGCAACGTATATTATGAATAAGTCCGCACTGTTATATTTTACTTAAGTCGAAATTATGTGACTTCCGTTAATCTGTGTAATTTTAGCACAAAAAACAGAAAAAGAACACCGGCGCAAGATTTTTTCATTTATGTTTACTAATCATGAAATCATCATCACACTAGGAAATACATTTTTCACCTCACACGCTTTGAAAAGGAGGTTTTGTCAATCAGTTTAGGCGTAGAAAATCGCATTTTGGGGCCTAGCGCGGCAAAGTACTTTTTTAATTTAATACCTAAAAATATGTCATAATGCGTTCCGAATCGCACTATTGACTTTTTTGTTATATTTGATTCTTATTTTAAATAGCTTTAAATTAATTTTAATACTCCGTTTTGGTTTAATTATATTATTTTAGTTCATTGAATCATAAAAACAATAACAATAATATTAAACTATTTGTTATAAGAATTTTATATTAGGCTGGGTGAGATTTCACAACCTATAATTGGATTTCGGACTGTGACATAAATCTTTATTTATAAATTGTTTTTGTCTTGTACCACATGTCAGTGTCAACATTAGTAGAAAACGAAAAATATGTCGCGTAATTCCGCAAGAAAAAATGCAGATGCAGCCCAGTGACACACCTTGCACCTTCACCGTCAGTCGGTGAAGGTGCAAGGTGTGTCACTGGGCTGCATCTGCATTTTTTCTTGCGGAATTACGCGACATATTTTTCGTTTTCTACTAAGATATGGATTTCCGCCAAGTAACGCCTGATTCTATCAAATAGTGTCAACATTTACGGAATCGTTTTTATTCTTATTCATAAGTAACAATATATTCCTACTTTAAATAACTTTGAATTAACTATAATACTCCCTTTTTAACAACCTCTTAAAACAACGAGAATAAGGTAAATTTAGATCAAACTTTATGTTTAAAGAGCTTTTTACCGGAAATTGACCGCGGAAACAACCATAAAATGTTCCTCGCTGTTGTGCTGTTGCGCTCGGCAGAAAAGATTTTAGCGTCTTGTACTATCATCGCCCGGCGGCCCGGGCGCTGATAGTACAGCTGATAGTACAGTAGTAGAATCCTTCACTTGCTCAGATTTCAATAGAGGTAACTCGCCGCTAAATAACCAACATTCCAGCCTTGCATAACAAATAACTATTAAAAGCTGGTCTCATCTCGCCTAAGCAACAAAAAGTCCTGTCCATAAACTTATAAATAAATTAAAATAATTACCGCAGCAATTAGGCGAGCCTCTGAATGACAACACTGTGAGCCAATTCAATTCTATATATCATTCCACGTCGCGGGAACCGGGAACCGGCTACCGGCGACTGCTTGTGTCGACAAGTCAAACGCAGCGTGATGGGCGCGGGGGGAGGGGGCTGCTCACAGACTCACAGTCACACACAGCACAGGTGATGCTGACGTGAGTCGCATCGCAAAAACCGCCACTCAGAGCCTACCACGCGACATCAGCATGTGTGAGCGGGCCGCCATCGCCACACCTAGCGCCATTGAAACCAGATCTAACGAGCTAGGTTTAACGAAATACAACGCCACCAACTCTACACTCTACGCCTGCGCCTACGTCTAAGCCTCTTCTGGAATCCTCAACCACTGAGGTTCTTTATGCTAATAGGTTGTTAAAAACGCAACTCAGGAAACGTCGAACAGCTCCTAATTACAACCGAAAAAAAAATGACAACCTGCCTGGGAGTCTTTAGCGTAAGAATGCATTTACAGCGTGGCCAACTCTGTTTTATAGATCAAAGCATAGATAGGTAGGTATGGGTGCAATTTTATGTCTAAATAATCGATCATTCATACCTACTATAAGAAGCCTACATGGACAATAGCTGTATGCGCGGCGAGTCGCGGGGCGAGGCGAGCTCCTCGATAGCAGGCGCAGGTTTAGTTTTTGCGCGCGTGATATATGGCGGCCGGTTCTCGCGATACTTAGAACCCGCAGGAAAAACTCAAACGAGCGTCGACTGCGCAAGCGACCGCGCGGGCGCAGGCGGCAGGCAGACGTGCCCGCCGCACTATGTTTCTTTTAAATGATGTCCTTTTCAAAGAAAGACTACACAAAAATTTACCAACCAACAGAATCAACTCTGTAGATGAACAAAGCTAAGGCGAATTTATTTTAACACATTTCTTATTTATGTTTTTATGTAGCTTACGTATAAATACCTTGATGTGTATTTAATCCGTAACTATAATGTGCCGCTGACTGTGCACAACAGTTGGTAACGCTCCAAGTCTCTCAACCCTTCTGAATGACTAACGACACACTCTTCTGAAACACTACTTAGCACGCCAGCTTGTTTTTTTTTCCTTTCAATGCGTTTATTGTCTTACTTTTTATACGGAATGAAGATCTTACATCATTTAAGTAACTACTACATTAAGTTTATGTGGGAGTTAGCTAGGAAGAAGGAACAGAAACCAATCGGGGACAATGCTAAAAAAAATACTTTTATATTAGGTGGTGTCATATCAGTCAAAATATGACTGATGCATATTAAGCATCTCTACTTCAGGCTTAAAGGTCTGTTGCACAAGTCTGAGATGATGAATGAGTTATTCCAATCCGATCCCCTGCAACCGATCTCCTGGTGGATCTCTTCTCATTATTTTCTATTCCCGTCGGATCCCCTATGTAGGGGTTCAAGAATAAATATTAATATATTATTCCCATCTGATATCCTAGTACTTATTAGCTTCCTACCTTGCCTTGATTAGAAATACAACGAGGAGATCCGTTGGGAGTTGAAAATTATTAGGGGGTCGGTTGGGACTTAAAATTCTCGATGGATCAGTTACAGGGGATAGAATAGAATAAAATAGAAAATTGTTTATTTTGGAATAACTCTGATGGATCATCTGAGGCCTTCGACGACCTTTTCTGCACAGAGTCCCCGGGTTCGGTTCCCGGACAATACAAATATTTGTGTGCTTTAACATGTCTATTTCTATTGGGCTGGGTGTTTAATATATATCATTATAATCATCGGCCATTTTTTTATGTCCCTACTTTTGGAGCACTGGCCTTATGGCCTTCCTTACAGATGAATAAGAAGAAGATGATAGATAGAAGGAATGTAGAAATGCGATGTCAGTAGAGGAAGCACGAGAGATATGTGTCAATGTATATGAGATCGGCGCAAATGGAAAGAAATGATCTCTTGCAATTCTCCTCACATCTTGAGAAAGGCGAGATCATATGTGTGTTTGTATGTTGGTATTTATGTCACAAATGGAAATAAATGTTGTGGTATGTGGGACTCACCCGATCATACTGGAAGTGCGGCGCGTGGTGGAAGGAGCGCGCGGCGCCGCGGCCGTACAGGTAAGGGTAGTAGGCGCCGTACATCACCTCGGGGCAGCTCACCGCCATCGCCTCGCCGCCGGCGGGCCGCGCCAGCGCCCCATCGCCGCGCGCGCCCTGCCCGCCGCCGCCGCCGCCGCCGCCGCCCGGGCCCGCTCACCGCTCGCACTCTGCACCAAACACGATCACGGTCACATCAACTGTCTCTTTCAGGCTCTAATACTACATTCAAAGCAAAAGTGTCAGGCTTTACCCGTGGTCAAACCCGGTTTGTTTCCACGGGTTATATTTCTTCCCCGTAGTCCCACTGCGCTACAGTTTTGACATCCAGTGGCTCCACGAGTAATCAACACATAATACCAACACTACTTACTTACCACGCGTTATTTTTAAATGTTTCGAGATTTTTATATACAGCAGCTTTAAAGAACTCCTAGTTGGTTATGCTGCCCTGGTACTGTTCGTTCAATATTTTTACTTTTTTTGTATATAGCAAGCAGTGGGACCACGGTTAAAAGCGTTATTATTCGTAGATCCACCAGGACGACCAGGACGACAAAGCGGTGAGACCACGGGTAAATGTGGGATTGTCGTTTCAATTACCCGTAGGCACACTGTAGCGCAGTGGGACTACGGGGAAAAAGTTAAGTTAGGGTAAAGGCTGAAAAGTTTAGATTACACTCTTGACACCTAAACATGTCTGATGAACCATCAGTCTGCCGTAGCCTTATGTTGAATGAATTTTGCTCTTGATCCCATTCTAGCTCGAGGGCAAAACGAGATCTACAATGGAGCGAGCTTACCCAGAAAGCGCATATTACCCTGGCTTTGAAAATTGACGGGCTATACGAACTCGGAAATACCAGACGCAGGGAGGCAGTTGCATTCCTTTGCTGTGCGCGTTATAAATATGTTGAGTAGCGTTTGCTGGGACAGGAATAGCTACCAAGACAGCCGCCGTGCATCTGAATATCCTTATGTGCTAAATACACATATACTCAATTCATACAACGAACTTTGACAAAATGTGATTTATGAAATGGGCCGCGAGCCGCTCTTGGCCTGCACCACACGTGGCACGGGCAATGGTCTTAGCAGCTGTCTCCTCGTAACTACTATAAAAGGCAATGACTTCTCCGTTATGCAAAGAAAAGGCACATAAATAATCATGTTGTATTTAAGACGAGCTTTCCGTCCGCTACATCGTCCGCGAAAAATCTATAATTTTTTATTTGTATACTAAGTTGTAAAGTACCTAGCTAAAGATATTCTTTTGTCATTGTATATACGATTCGTCAAATAGGCTAATTCAATAAAAAAAAATGTTTAGATTAACCTGATTAATTTGCACACAGATCTTTGCAGAAATATATTTGTCATTTTTATGAACATTACAGAGTCGCAAAGTGAGCATGTTTGTATGAAAATAACGGGGTGGCCGGTCAGATGTGCCCCGAGTGTAGTTACACTATCCATAACGCAAGAGCCACTTAACCGATTTGGGTGAAGTTTGGCACCAGACAGTTTATAGCCTGATGTGAAACATAGAACACATTTTATCCCAACATTCCCACGAGAACGAAAACCACGCGGGTGAGCCCACCGGTAGCCCACGTATTTATAATTTTTTTGAACTCGTTGAAGTCTTTTTATAGGCAAAAAATTACATTTCAAATATATGTAAGTATCTTTATTACTTTTAGCTCAAGTTTGACTACATCGGTTAAACTACATTTTTAATTGATAAAAACAAGTAACAACCGTCTGTTATCTCTAAAAAATAATGTCTGCTTATAGTCGACTTGCTGAAATAATGTCTGCTTATAGTCGACTTGCTAAAAGTTGCGAACTCAAGATGTTTGTGTGCCAATATTTTGTCTGAATTTAATTTTTCAGAAAATGCGGAAATGGTTGTTTAAGATGATTGGGTTTTCGACAACACGGCATCGCGGTCAAGTGCGAGTCGGACTCGCGCACGAAGGGTTCCATACCATTATTTATACAACATTAATATTAGACACTCTATTATAAGCTTTTTTTTAGTTATAAGCAATAAAATCACGTTTTTTGAATGGGAGCCACACCTAAATATTAATTTTATTCTGTTTTTAGTATTTGCTGTGAAAATTTCAACTGTCTAGCTATTATATCACGGTTTTAATTCCCTTTCCTCAGCTTCGTCTTCGTATAATATTACACATCGGACGATGTGTAATATTGATAAAAACATAACTAATTGATCCTAGAAATGCCAGCCAAGGACAAAATCTCTTTTCGTAAATTCAGACGTAAAGTAAAATGTGACCCGCCCTGAGAGGCGACAGCACATGTGCCTGTGGAAATTTTCTAAAAAAACAGCTTTATTTCATTAAATGCGGAAAAATCACACTTAAATTACTTAATGATACGAGACTAAAATTATTATACCTGTATAAAAGCTTAAATGTTAAAAAGTGTAAGCATTAGATAATTAAGTACAGTAATAAATTATTATTATGTCAGAACGCAATTCGAATTCAATAAATAACCATTTTATGGCTTATGATAACTTGAACCCACGCTTTTATTTGAAGCGCTCGTAGCGGAGCTTGACAGACTGATTTTATTCGATCAGGTTTGTTAAGCAACGCCCGGTCCGGCCAGGTGCCGGATGGGTGACCATAAAGGGGCATTACAAAACAACTGAGCGCTTCTGTGTTAAATCGACGGTCCCGGTTGTAGTGGATAGCAGTCGTTAAGCCAAGTCAGAGGGTAGCTAAGCCAAGTATGAAGCGGCTTGATGAACTCCGATACCAGAGGTGGTCACTAATTATCATACAATAAGAGAGAGTTTACCCACATGATTCTGATTCTGAGAAATCGAAATAAAAAGGTTTCGCATTTCGGGTGGATTTTGAGATGGTTTACTTTAAATGCAATTTTAATTTTATTAAAATCCGTCCAATCGTTTATGTATGATTGAGTAGATTACAAACAAACAAATAATATAACTTGTTTTAAGTAATTTTACTGCCTATCTTGGAATTAGTTGTGACACGATGGCAGAGGGAGGTTAGCAAGTGTCGTCAATAAGTATGCCTGTCTGATTGGCTTTCCGATGTGGAATAATATGAATATTTTATCTTTATTTTACAAAATTCAGTCACATAAAATTTAAACTAGCACCATTTTTAGGGTTCCGAACCTCAAAACATAAAAATGGAACCCTTATAGGATCACTTTGTTGTCCGTCCGTCCGTCCGTCCGTTTTCGTTTATCTCAGTCCGTTTCCGTTTATGCCCCAAAAAAAACGTTTATTTCGACACGTTCAAGGAAATCAAAATTCATGGGGTACTTTCCGTTTGACTTAGAACTATGATATTTGGCAAGTAATATCGTCTTTTTAGTAATACAAGTACAGCAAAACTGAAAACTAGACATTTGTTATTAAATCATGAAAAATTTTGTCTTTAGTTTCGGTAACTGAATTTCGGAAAACTACGAAAAAAACTGCGAGATTAAATTACTGAACTATATTATGTACCTAGGTAAGTACCTCTCAATTTGTGCGGATCCCTCAGTGGGCGCATATGGGTAGCATCATCACCATTATATAGATATTCCCAAATACCTAAACATTTCAAATTAAATTGTCGTGCTGATCAAACAATTTTGCTATGTACAATCTTTACAATAAACTTAACACATTTTATAAGTACTATCTTGTTTAGATAACATTGTATTTATTTACTCTTGTATTGTTATTATGGTGAATAATGATGATTCAATAAAATTAATAGAATTTTACCTATTACGTATTACAAAACCCTAGTGATGTTATTCATCATTAGAGCGCTCATGGGTTTATATGGACTCCCAAAGTGGCCCCCGTAGCAACCAATTATTTATTCTACATGTTATAATAGGTTAAACTGACTACTAAAACTGAAAAAAACTATTGTGAAGCCAGCTCGTAGCCGTGAACCGCGACGGTCCGCCCGCGCCCGCGCGCGCCTCGCCCGCGTCCCGCCCGCGTCCCGCCCGCGCCCGCGCACATCCATCACGCGCCGTACACGCATTCCACACTCTCGCAAACATTTACATGAGAAAATTATGTATTAACGAATTAAATCCCTCGATTCGCTCACATTCCCGCCTGCATAGCCGGCGTGCCTTTTGCTTCTAATTATACGGACACATTGTTCCTTTAAACGGCATCGCATAGTTGCGATTAACACGCTACACAATGGATTTATAATAAAATACTTTGGAGGCACGCATAATTAATGTGGGAACTGAAAACTCGCGTCATTTAGCTCCAGAACATATGATGATTAAACTCCTCGAGAAAACGAAACTATTGAACGTAAAATAACGAACTTGAAATTTAAATAATTGCAATCGGTTCAGGCGTCATCGAGAAATCGGTGAACACACATATAAAAATAATAAGTTAACGAATTGATAAACTCTTTCTTTTTTGAAGTCTGTTAAAAAGGTTTATTTTTTGCAGCCTCGCTATATTAGTTTTAATATCATTTTATTTGCATAATTTTCGTTTTCCGTAGAACGAAACGCTTACTAGTGACAGTTGTCAAAGGAATTTGCTCGTGAATTATTTGAATTTGTTAATCGTACCGTACCAGAGGGTACTTTTGTCATTTTCGTCGATGTATCTCAATGACGTCCCCGTCGTATTATTTCTGGAGATGGAGCTGCGCTGACATCATTTCATCACCTATCTCATCACTTCGGTTGTACTGCTGCCGTAGCGCGAACTTCTACGCGACCAAAACAATTAGGCGCATGACAGAGTGCGGTTACGTATATGCAAAGCTCGGACCCCGCGTCTTTCATTACATTTATCCTATTAACTGATTGATTAGCACTAGTGATTAACTGACAGAAATTCACTTCTTGAAGTTTTCATTAAAGTTATTTTATGATTTTCATAGCTGCCATACACCTAATTGTGTTGGACGGGTAGTATGTGGTTGTGTGTGCTGATTGTGAATATACCAGGAACATTGTCGAACAGTCGGCGCCGACAGGCATACCCATTACCCAGCACAAAAAAAGATCGATGAGTACACATGTTGACACATTTTCTTAGTTAGACCATAACTGTATCGATTTGGTTTTTGTTTATCATTTATTTTAACATCGTTGTTTCTAATCCTGTAAAGACATCTCTCAACTTGCAATGCCGCGTTCAATTATTTTAAAATAAAGATGGGGTTTTTGGAAAAACTATTTCTAGTTTCTAGCTATTTCTAATTTTAGCAAATTTTACAGGAGATGAAAAAACGTTTGTGAAATCGATTACTGTAAAACAGACTTTAAATAGTTATTCAAATTAAATAAAACACAGTTAAATCGCAAAAGTTATTAAAAACTAGTTTTTTAATAAAATATTACACTATGACATGGGCAGTTTTTCCAACAAGTTTTCTATTGGTTTTATGCTTGACTGGTTCATTTTCCAAATACCGAATCAAACTTTCAAAGAATATCTACAATCTGTAAATACCATGAAAGGTTCGGGACTCAACAACACACAGATAACAAATCTCGAGTATTTTTTTTTTACATTTTCGTTTTTCCAAAAACCCTTTAAATTAAACAAACATTGTCATCAATTCCTTGTTTTTTGGTGTGTGGGACTAGAGCCAAAATATTCTGTCCTTTGCTTTAATCTTACATAATATTTTGTTTATAATTATAACTTTTGTTAAATATTGAAGTCCTTATTAACAGGTATACCCACTTTGGGGCTATCCAGTAACCTTTATTCATGTTTATTTACTGAAAACATTAAGGGAACATGCCAAATAGCATGCAAATGACTCAGATGCCGTCGATGTTGATCACTCGCAAGTTTCATAATGCTGTGATCATTCTATAAATGTATAAATGATTTGACAGCCGCCTGATGCAGCGCTGCATCGAGCGACTATCGGTGGAGTACCGACCACTGATGGAGTGAGTGATTGATAGAATGGGTGATTGATGGAGTGGGTGAATGATGGAGCTGGTGATTGACGAAGTGGATGATTGACAGTTGGCAAACACTCCTGATTATCACGCAATGGGTAGTTATATAGAAGTCGTCCATATAGTATAGCGTTACATTTTATTTATGCCACATAGCATTAGCTTAGTAGCGAATTTTTGGGTCAATGCAATTTAGGTTTGCTATCGAGAAGAAAAGAAGAAGATTAGCCTAGCTCTATTGTAAGTGTTCATTTATTACACTACAGCCCAAAAAAGGAGTGTATATGTGTTTGGGTTTAATGTATGTGCCTGAGTTTCCTTTTTCGACCATATGCCTTAACGGATTTCGATGTATGGGGTATCGTTAATTATAAACTACTTTTTCACCTAACCCGCTCGGAAGAGTTAATTTTGTCATTCAATATTTGCATGGGAATTCGTGTTTTGCGGCCTAGCGTGGAAAAGTGTTTTAAAGTTAGAACCTTTTAATCAAAGGAAACTACACATAGTAGTTAAGGTTAAATGTTAAATAACTTTATAAACTACTGAGTAACATAATTTGTTTTTTTTTAAGTTCGATTTTTATTATCGAACTCCGTACGGTAGTATAGGACAGCATATTAATAAGAATAAGAATAATTCAATACTGCACGTATTGAATTATTCTTTCAAACGCATTAATTATACAAACTAATTAATATTTAAAAGAGCGTAATATATATAATACATTGCCGGTTTCGTTTAGTATCAGACAGATTCGTTAAGTATTGGATACATCATTAATTCAATTAACCGACGTGAAAAAAAAGAAGGCGGTTAAATATTAACATATTAGCATGTTTTTTATTACTAGTTATTGATAAACTAATATAAAGTAGGTTAGTTTCCTAGGTATTTAGATAATAATTAAAAGTCAAATAAAATTTTATTGTAGTGGCCGAGGTCATAATGGACTCCCTTGGCCTACCTTGTATTTTATATAATAGTGCATGTTGCCATATGATTACTCAACATACAAAATAAATTGTATTTATATATATAGGTACCGTATTATTATTTTACTCAAAAATTGTTCATACAATATGTCTCTTGTGCGACTTTATGATCAAACGACGTTCACGACAAAACGATTTAATAACAATAACTAACGAATAACACCTCCAAACGAATATAAACTATATGACTATAATTATTTCAGAAAAATATAAACTTTCATTGAATGATACCTTAACCTAACCGGCCGTAAAATATATACACTGAAAAGTTAAATAAAAGCTAATAATAATAATTAAACTCAATACTATTTTTCTATTAATATTAATTCATTATTTATTTCTTTTATTATTTCGTGAAGTAAGGGACGTGTGGATATGTTCCATACTATACGAAACATCGCTGTCCGTTACTATACGACCTGACTGACGTTATATAAAGATATATTTAAACGTGCCTTTTTTATTTGTTTTATTATCATTGTTTATGTAACAAACAATAACTTAAAAAAAAATGTTTCATTTGTCCGATAGTAAACAAAATCGATTTCATGCGCACAGTGACGTTGACAGCTTGCCCAAAACTGGTTTACCGTGTCGCTGGATACTATACTTGACCTGGGCATTGAGGCATTGATAAAGGGCGTATAAGTACCGCAATAGTGAAGTAATCAACATTGTTCCTTAATTCGCTGTCCGATAGTATTTCCCTACATTCCGAATCGTCACTATTGTCTTTTGAACCGACTTCAAAAAAAAGAAGAAGGTTAACAATTCGGAGCGTTTATATTTTTTCTGTATGTTCATCGATTACTCGAGAACGCCTGAACCGACCGAAATAATTCAAATACCCAAGTTGGTCCCAATTTGGACATTTTTAAATTGGTTCAGTAGTTTTGAGGAAATCTTGCAAAAAACCGTCGTTTTTACGGTCAAACGGTTTGACTTTGTGTCAAACTACATTTTGACTGAAACTACTAGTTGCCTACACTACTAGTTTGAGTCAAACCGAAGAGCGCGAGTTATTCTACTTTTAAAAATTGTAAAAAAACCAATGCCTTGGCACCGACTCCAAAACGTTTATTTTTTACTTTTTGGTTTCTGAAGGCTCGGTTTTTATTTTTTTATAAAAAGGTGTTTATTTTTACGTCACATTTCATTCTTATTTTAAATAACTTTGAATTAATTATAATGCTCCGTTTTGGTTTCATTATATATATATATCTTTTTCCTTAAATCATATATATTATTTATAAAATGTTTCTTATTTTACAAATTTTACGTTACCTACCTACTTAATTCCCAGTTACACTCAAAAACGACCCGTACACAACGATGATGTCATCTAGATAACGACTATTTGGTAAATTGTAATTCATATTTTTCAGGATTATGGAAAAACTACAAGCCAGATCTTCGTAAAAAAAATACGGGACCGCACTTGAACTATGTTCTTTCAATTTTTTTTTTATTGAAATCGGGATAGACTCGATATAGGCAAAGAATACCAACTATTACTAAGGTCTGTGTTTAGAACGCTGCCTTTTTAAATACTAGAAAAAATCGAATCGTTTTGCTGGGATTGGAACCCACAACCTTTGGACGTCGGATCCAATGCTCTTCCAATTACGCTCGTATTTACAATCCTATTTTATATCATATTTAAAATAGGAAAACATAGCTATAATATTTATCTTTATTTAAAAAGAAACATATTTTTTTAGTAGTAGTTTCATTCAATATTGTGTTTTGTTTTTAAGTACCAGTAGGTACTTAAAAACAAAACCAATATTGAATGAAATTACCCGTCAACGAAATTAATCGAAACTTAATTTAATTGTACTAGTGACACTGGCCTTTATCTTCGAAGAATGTGGATTTTAAGTAGAGTAATAACTTGACTGAGTCGCTTTAGAACCGATGTTTACTGTTCGGGCGATCAAAGCGCGCGCCGCCGCCGCCGCTGCGCCCGCGCACCGCGTCGTAAATTTGTGCCGTATAAGCACTCGCTAAAAACTCACATTTACATTAATATCAGTAATCACATTTCGAAATCAGTTTTCGATGTGATTGATTTAAATAATTTTTCATTGATATCAACTTTTTATGACAATAGCTACCAGGTTTTTGTTATGGTAAAGTTTGAAACCAAGCTCACGTACGAGCTTGGTTTCAAACTTTACCATAACAAAAACCTGGTAGGAGTTTCACTCGAGTTCTTTTCATAATAACACGTGTTGTGAGGCTCCATTTTTAACTCAATCTACTGTACAATTTCTTTATATTACGAAATATATCTACTTGACATTGGCAAAATCGCGAATTTTATCGCGAGCACGCCATTAATTAAGAAAGAAGAAGAAGAAAAACCTGGTAATGCTTGTTACAAAAATAAACGTAACTGTTTCAATCCCTTCATTTAAACAAATCGGCCAAGTGCAAGTCGAACTCGCACATGAAGGTTTTCGTCTCTCACCCAAGGTTGCCTGGAAGAGATTGCTATTAGCAACAAGACCGCCTATTATGCCACCAAAATTCCCACTATAATTTTTCGCCTGCAAGAATAACTTTGTTTTTGATAGTGTCTGTATGAATGACAAAGTTATATATGCGGTTTTGGCAAATGTGCTATAGCTCTGAGACTGCATAATATATTTCGTTCAAACTAATTTTCGTTGAAAGTTTTTATAAAGGTCTACAACATATATTTTTTTTTTAGATTTTTCACTTTCTTATTTCAAAAGTTAGAGGGGGGACATTTTACCACTTTGGAAGTGTACATCTTTCAAACGGTTGACTTTGAGAAAAAATCGTTTTAGAAACCTCAATGCAATTTTTAAAGACCTATCTATAGATACACCGTATAGGTTAGATGTTAAAAAAAAAACAGTGTCAGTTATTTTTTTATTCTTGTGTAAAAACCGTAAAGCGGTTTACAGAATACATCTACCTACCAAGTTTCAACTGTGTAATCCTCATAGTTTTGGAATAAAGTGGCTGTGACATACATCGATTTGGCCGAATCTATAAGGGTTTCGTTTTTTGCCTTTAGGCTACGAAACCCTAAAAAGATGTACCTACCTACATAAGTACTACCTCAATAAAACAGTGACACTATCATGGACACTATCACTACTATTTTAGCTTTTCCTAATAATGTTAATTAATAATTAATTGAAATAACACAATCTGCATTGAATGAGTCGTTTTAAATAGATAACTAAATTTCAATTGAACTAAGTTTATACACCTCATCCCAAGACAATGCGGTAGTCGTGGCACTGTATTCGAATAGATAAACTGAATATTGTTTTAATCGATGTTTTGCAAGCGTTGATGTCGTTTCTTCAATTGCGGACAAGTCTTCTTGTTGGTTGAAAAAAAATTATAAGTGGTATGAAAATGTTGTCTATTCAAAACCGCAACCTATTTATATTTGAACACTTTATGATAAACTAGCGGTTTCGCCCGCGTGGTTGCCGTTCCCGTGGGAATATCGGGATAAAAAGTAGGTCTATGTTTTGATCCAGGTTACCTTCTATCCGTGTGCCAAATGTCATCCAAATCGGTTGAGAATTTTTGCGTGAAAGAGTAACGAACAAACAAACAAATAGACAAATAAACAAACAAATGACATACATTCGCATTTATAATATTAATAAGATAGGACTTTATATTGTATTATAATTTTGTCAGCTCCCTTGAAAGTGGATTCCACTGGGGTCAAACTTTAGGCGTTCATTAATATTACTTGTTCTGCCCAGAGTAATATCATCATATGACATTTAACCATAAATAATAATATGGTTATTAGAACTATAGGATATTTTTGATTTATTTATATTAACATTTTCTTTTAAAATGTGGTTAAAACTTTGGTGACAGTATAGTACCTAAGTACTACTTTTTGGTAAAAAATTAAATAGTTGAGAGATGTTCGCCATCATTAGGTCATCAAGTTGTAACATTAAGGAGAAATAATTAGAAAATTATGTTAATAACGGAGTCTTCAATAGAAAGACAGTGTCTATTTAGACAGGACTGAGAATACCTCGTGGCCGAGTCTATTTTTTTTTTTTATTTATTGAATTAAAAGAATTATTAATTATTAATTATTATTTTTTTTTTAATTTTTTTTTTCTTTTAAATATTTATTATAAGTATAAAAAACGCGTTGAAAATGTAAAACTAAAAAATCATAAACAGTATCTTCTATTTATTAATTTATACAGACATCTTAGAAGCTAACAGATTATTTTTGCCTAGTTTATAATAGTCAAATCAGTAAAACTAGTTTCTAGTTAATCGAATTTAAATAAGTTCATTAGGGGCGTCCATTAATTGCGTGAAGCGTTTAGGGGAGAGGGTCGAGCCAAATCTCACGATATCTCACATGGAGAGGGGGGCCTAGCAAAGTATCACGTAATTTTTTTCCTGCAAGAAACCGTGTAAAATTTCGAGAAAACTGGCTGGGTTGAACTGGTCAAAAAGTGTTTCTCTATAAAATATGACTAAATTCTGCACTATAACAGTTATCGTGCTTATGCGAACGCCACAAAGTACAATTAAACAATTTTTATTTTTTATAAATCAACGCAATGAAGCAAAGCATTAACGTATTTACTCTGAAAATACCCATTTTGAACAATCTCACGTGAGATTTGAAGAAGGGGGGACGGGGCCGAGCCAAATCATACGATATCTCACTTAGGGGGGAGGGGGGGTCCAAAAGTCGCCAAAATCACCTTGGACTGGACGCCCCCTTACTACTAAGTACGTCTCGGCAATATTATCACCTCAGCCTAGGTCGAACGATTGGTTCGTGGAAAGATTTTCCTTTTTTCATCCCTCACCGTGCTTTAAAAAAAATGCGAACAGATAAACCAGTAGCCAGAATAGCACAAGGATACTTTTTATCTCGATAACTCACGGGAACGGGAAGCACTCGGGTACAACCGCAGGTCACAACTACCTTGCTTTCATTTCACTGCCCTTGGTGTAAAATCCATGGCGAATTTGAAAAATAATATTTGTTTCAATAAACTCGTTCCTACAGCGAAATCTAAATTTCCCAATAATAAATGAACGCATTGAATAAAAATTTAAGTAGTTAAATTTAAAAAAAAACTGTGTTTTTCTGTACTATTATTAATTTTAGTTCACACCACTGTTTGCTATGTGATTAAAACTAAACAAAATTAAGACATTTGGGCTTTACAATTACCTACATATTGTGTCAATATGATTGATGTGACCATACTATAAGGGCGTTGTTATCATCATCATCATTCAGCGAATCGCAATCCGCCAGGTAGGAACTGGACGAAGCCTCCCCATCATGGTGCTAAGTAAATTTTTGCACGCAAATATACTTATTTGAGCACCTTGGACTCGACATTGATTTATTTAAGTATTTTTTATAACAAATAACAAACAACATGCTATTTTGGTGATTAGCTAGTCCTGTAGCAGGCCTGTAGCCTGTAGTCAAAGTAACATCGTTATGTAGAGAAACGACAAATAATTTCGCTATCGTCTTTATGCGCCAATTAACTTGCGGTAAGACATTATTACTTTTTGAATCATTTCTAACACTTTAAATATGTGAATATGTGATGATTTTGAGAGTTCGTTGATGTCTTTTTGTAGGATTAAAATATTTTTAAAAACTTATGATTTTATTAATCAAGTTTAAGTATGATTGAAATTTTATTTTCTATATACCTTATGTTTTCTCTATCAAATGTGTCTGCTTTGACTAGGCTTGCTGAAAATTGCTAACTCAGTATGATGTCTGTGTGACAATATATTCAGAATATTTCCAATTTTTTTTCAGACTGTGAGGACCGGTGTTAAATATTATTATTCAACACCACCTTATCGAGGTGTCAAGAGGTGTTGAATGAATTAATTACATTAAACTACCTATAAGTAGTAGGTAATTAATTAGGTATAGTCGTGGGCTCATTGCCTTCATTTTGAATTAAGGTAAAACTGGTGTCACTGTATGTTTATGAAAAAATAACTCTTCAATTTATCTTATTTATTTTCATCATTGTACTTTATTAATATTGGCATGCCTCATGTTTCAGCGATATTTGCAAGTCCTACCTAAGCTCAAATTTTTTGTTTGGGTTTAAAATATTTTCAAACAAATACTGCAATAAATATTTAAGTTTTCTAAATTTTTACCTTACGGAGCTATGTGACGCTGTGTGTTACGGACAAATGTGTGCGTATTGTCTATTGATTTTATTCAACATTATATTACTGCGATTAAGCTTCTATGTCTTATGATTTTTTTTTTTATTTATGAGTTGATTTTCTTTCAATAATTTTCTATTTAAAATATATCATAAGTATACAAATGGAATTAAAAAATGCAAAAATTCATAAATCATAAAAAAAACTTCTATGTACTATAAGTTGCAAAATATCAATTTCCTCGTTCTACTACGAGTATATCATATGATACCGCAATTTATGTTGCATACTGTAACTCAAAACCTATCGAAGTAATTACTTACCACAAGTATATATACCGTAAAAAACTGTATTTTCTGATACCTCTCACCCCAGTTGCCCCGATAGATAGTCCCGTGGTGAGACTAATGGCATTAGTGCGTCCTATTTGTCCCGTTGTGATTGCAACGGGGCTAGTGATACATACTTTCTAAAACGTACCTACCTATGCATATGAACCGACACAAATTCAATAGGTAGTGTGAGCTATATCGATGAATGAGCCACTTCGTGAAAACATCGTTATTTTGTGTTTCTTTTCTTGCTGTTTCTATATTTATTTAAAATAATAACTTTTAAAGGTGCCAGAACTACTTACTTAACTAGGAATTTATAGGTAAAGTAGATAATGATAAGCAATAAGTGCAACATTGTCAAATTAATTTGTTTTGATTGGAGAGCAGCAACAGCTGATGCCGTGATGGCTGTTGCAGCAAGTGCCGGCCGTTACTTTCGTTACCTATTTTCTTTCGGATACTTATTAGTTCGTTACCTAGTTAAATCGTTGCTACGAGTATAAAGCGATTTTTTTTAATTCTATTTACGTACCTACTATGTATTTCTATTATGATAACGCATTGAACTGACATGGTACATACACTAGTAAGTGTGTTCTTTTTAGCGATATTATGTACTTATTGCTGATAAAATATTTAGTAAAGATGAATGTCATTGAATTAGTTCAAGTTAAACAACGGTAAGATATCATTGTTGTGTTGTTATTGTTCGTTGTATGAACCCTCGAAAGTTATAATTTTAATTTAATGCAAATAACAATAGAACCTGATACATGCCCTTACGTGGGGAAGGCGTATCACTTCATTTCATTGATTGAAAACGATCATCCATAGATTGTTTGGAATCCTCATTGGGGTAATGTAGACCTTATGTTTGTTTTGACGTAGTTTCCTTATGTTTATTTCCAGGGCATGCCACCGGATCCTGTACCTTTTCGTGAGACTCGTCGAAAGTCCTGCGGGTCACCGTCACGGGGCACGGAACTAGTATGTATATAATCACAGATGAGTATACTCGTATATCACTGGCGAGAGCACAGTATCAGCACGCACAAATAAGGCACAGCACTATCACAGGTGCGCGCGGGCACAGCACTCGCGGGCCGGGTCGGGGGTCGAGCGCGAGCACGCGGAAGGTACGTCGGGAGCGGCGCGCCGCGCGTCACTGGCGCGCCGCCGCCGCACGCCGCCACCGCGACCGCCGCGACCGCCGCCGGGCGCCAGCGGGCCAGCGCGCGCGCACCGCCAGCGCCGCGTGCCATTGGCCAGCGCCGCCGCCCCGCCCCTGCCCCGCCCCTGCCCCGCCCGTGCCCCGCCCGCCACGCACACACCGGGCTCGCGAATCGGGGCCGGCGGGGGACGGACGCGCGACTCTACACTACATTGTGCTGTAATCGGGGACTCGCTATAAAGCTCTCGATACCTACTCGTACGAGTATACTGAATTAGAAAAAACCAGTACAGTCCCTAGACCCATGACAGGATTGATGAATTAAAAATATCTGATTGAATGATAGAGTTAAATATTGTTCTAAGTTCTTTATAGGTACTAGGTACCTAATTATTTTCCTTTAACTTGTCTGTGCAATTTAATGTATTTTTAGATATTTTTAGAACAAAAACTGTAATATTTAGGCAGTACTTAGGCCCGTTGGGTCGAGTTGTGGAATAACCCGCGATTAACTTTATTATTTATCTACCGTATTACTTATTGGCTTTACTGTACTAAAAGTCTTTCAATCTCGCAGCGGCAGAACTTAAAAAAAACATCCAAAGTATTCTTCGTCAGAATTGAAATTCGGAAAAACAGGCATGAAGATCTTCAGATTTCAGACATTTATTCATCCAGTGTTCTCCTGTAGAGGTAAGGTAGGTTGGCCTACTAAGGACCGGTTAAGAATAAGGTCCACCGTTTAAAATAAAAATGATTTACTATAGATATAATATTTTTGGTTAATGTTTTAGCTCTAACATAAGCAGTTAGCATATTTAAGATGATTTTTAAATTTTAATACTTCTTAAATCAGATTTATAAAGGACTAGCTTCCTTCGCGTGGACCTATGTTACGCTTTACGTAACGTTAAAGATAGATCCTTAAATAATGTTACAAAAATAAGTCATTATTAATTGCCATGTACCCCAAGGTAATTGTATTCCCTAATGTCACACACCTTACGGATTTCTTATAAATTGTGGGTTTTCTCATTAAGGGCTAATATGAATAGACTTGCGGCGATACTGACCCGCGAATAAGCAACAGCAAGCCGCTGGCCATGAGAATAGCAATGAGTCCTGGTCGACACCAGCGATTTAGCGTCTGTCCCTGCGACTTATTTATAGGCATTGCAAAGCAAGTGGTCACAGGGAACTGTCAGCGCTTGGAATCAAACTGAACATTTTTGGGGATGAGCTGTGTACGCGGTAAACACAGATTCAACACCATTACACCCAGTCAGAATCTTAACTTCAATTATATTAACTTTAAGCAAAGCATTAGGTCGTGTTCCATTGCATAATATGGAGGGAGTACTCGTGACGTTTCGCAGAAGCATTATCAAAACGACTCTAAGGTTGATCCTGTGAGCAGCGAAACTACTCCCTGTAAGTGAATTTAAAACTCAATTGGGTGTCGTCCTGCCTGATTCACTAAAATCACTTCATGTCTAACTATAATTTTACCATATCCCGCTAAAAAAAAATTCGTCGATTGTATTTGCTCAGTAATTTTTGCGGGTCAATATGGCGCATTTATTTAACCAATAATTTTCCTGGCTTGGTAAGTACTTATACAATGGATGTCCGCAAATATTGAACGTATAAGTCAGGCATAGCGACTTTGCCCATCATGCCATGTTCTTCAGAGATGACTCCTTCCTCATTTTTTTTTATATATGCTGTATAATTCTTGGGCATATGAATGACCGTCAGTAGTAAATTTTTGATTTGTAGCCTGGGCCATAGATAAGATATTTTAATGAGGCGTAGATCTCATTGGCTATAGTCCCCCGACATATATCAGGAAAAAATTACGAATATCTCCCAAGAAAAGGAATGTGGCATTACCCACGGGCCTGTCATCAGGGATTGTCGTGTAGGTACTGTGATATGAAAATGAAAATGAAAAATGTTTATTTCATTACCAAACAATTACAATTGATGAGCATGGGTGGGATCCTTCTTTTAAGTGTTAAACACCTGTACCAGAAGGAACCACTCTTCCATAACATATTTAGTTTTATTTACATGGTAAGTTCATTTATAAGCTAAGGTTAAACATCTTATGTTCTAGTTAAACTTAGTTATAACTTAATTTTCTAGACTTAGGTATTATGTATCAATTAATCATGCTTTAATATTTTAATACAAACTATATGAGCGGTGTGTGTGTGTGTGTGTGTGTGTGTGTGTGTGTGTGCGTGTGTGTGTTTCTTTGCAGGTGTGTGTGCATTTACTTTCAATGAATACAGTAGGTTAAGTGATGAATTTTAACAAGTTCTCAGTTTCATCATAGTTAAGGGTCTTAAGCCATACCGTTAACTTCAGTTTGCAAACCCGGGTGGTTAACGGGTAAATATTAAGTATTTTGTTGATGCGATTGTAAACAATGGACGCAAGGTTTAGATACTGCTTTCTAGCAAAGACTGTGTTAGTGCGTTGAACCAATGCTACAATGTCCTTTCTTCTTCGGTTTGCATTACTACAGTTGTACGGGAGCGATGTGTGTTTCTTTGTGACAGCATGTAAAATGAACAATTTTCTTACAGTACCTAAGTAGGTCTGTAAATGAGTAAATTAATTCAGTTGAGAAATCCCGCTTCTTGAAAAACATGACCTTTAATAAGATTCTTTGAGCTCTTTCAACTTCAAGAAATTTAGTTTTTAGCGCACATCCCCAAACTCTTATGCAGTATATCACAACCGACTGAGCCAAAGCTACATAAATTTGTTTTAGCATATCTTTCGTGGCTACGTGTCTTAATATTTTGAAAATCCATATCAGTCTCCGCAATCTACTCGCAACAAGATCAATATAGGAATACCATGAGAGTTTTTGGTCAATCATAACGCCTAGATACTTCACACTGTTCACTCTGGCAATGGAAGGGCATTTGCAATTAGGGCATCGACCGTGCTGGCAGACGCTGTTGTGGATTCTGATATCATAGTCAGCCTGTGGCTGTGTGGAATTATAAATGGAGAAGCACACATAATTAGTTTTGGCTGTGTTTAGCGTCAGTAGGTTAGAATTCAGCCACTCAGCAACCTTAGCGAGTCCTAGTTCCGCTGTGGATCTGACCTCATCCCAACTATCAGCAGTAAAAACAAGCGCTGTGTCGTCTGCATATGAAAATATACTGGCATTTTCAATATGCATATTACACAGGTCGTTGATATAAATCAGGAAGAGGGTCGGACCCAGAACGCTCCCTTGCGGTACGCCATAGGCCACACCCGCTGCCCCACTTACAAAACCACCTATTTTCACCTTTTGAGTCCTACCATCCAGGTAATCCTTGAATAGCATGAGTGGTGTTCCCCTGATTCCAACTCGCTCCAGTTTTTGGACAAGAATAGGGACGGAGACGGTGTCAAATGCTTTTTTAAGATCTAAAAACACAGTTAAACATTTGCGTTTATTATCCAGGTTTTCAGTTACTATAGATGTCAGAGATTCGATGGCATCAACAGTAGATTTACCGGCTCTAAACCCGTATTGTGAGTCAGAAAGGATGTTATTTTTCTCTAGATAGCTCAACAGTCTTTTATTTATTAGCTTTTCTATGATTTTTGAGATAGCCGGCAAAACAGATATTGGCCTGTAATTGTTTGCATCGTCTCCATCTCCACTCTTGTACACTGGTGTAATTAGAGCTTCTTTAAATTGTGGTGGAAATACTCCTTGGGAGAAACAGAGGTTGGCAAGGTGGCGGATAGCCGGAACAATTATCTCTTTTGCCAGTTTGAGATAGCTGGTTGAAATGTTGTCAGATCCCGGGGCACTGTTTGACTTTAGGCTCATCAGTAAAGCATGAACCTCATCATCATCAGTGTCAAACAAAACGAAAGAAAAGGATTGCGACGGAAAAGATGGACTATAATTTGCGTTGGAGACTTTAGTTCGAGGTAAGGCATCAGCAAGGTGTTTTCCAATATTACTGAAATAGTAATTTACATAGTTAACAGATTCGTTAGGGGTTTGTTTTATATTCAGTAGTTTCTTACTGTCTGTTTTGGGAGGTTTTAAATTTGTTATAGACGATATCGCAGTAGTTTTTAGAATTTCCTTTTGATTTATCGAGAAGTTGTCGGTCGTAGTCTCGTTTTAGTTTTTTTATTAGATTATTGCAGAAGTTACGGTATCGCCTATAGGTTACTTTCAGTATATCATCATTGGGATTAGAGCGAAGATTGTATTGTAATTTGTTTCTGTGTCTTATGCATCTCAAAATTCCAGGTGTTATCCATGGTTTAATAATCCGGTCTTTTTTAGGGATACGAACTTCTTGGGTGTTTTCTTTTAAGGAGTCTTTTAATATATTAACTAATTTTTGAGCCACGTCCAATGGATCAAAGGAAAAGAAAAGTTCGGATATGTTTTTCTCTTTCAATGTAATAAGGGCCTTGTCATAGTCTGTTATTAGTTTAGTTTTATCGGGTTTTGTTTTTTATATATATGTGCCATGTGTAACAGAACCATGGAATGATCCGTGACAGAAGTGTTTAGGACTGCAACCTGTGCCGTGTATCTAGATCGGTCGAGCTGTATCATTATGTGGTCCAGAGAGCTATTTTCTCTTGTAGGTAAATTGTGGCCCATCATAATACCATGCGTTGCTAACATATTCAGGTAACTAGATCTGTTTTTACTTTCGAAACTTTGCTCATTTTCACGTGGGATGGTATTTATATTCATATCTCCAGCCAGCACAACACTTTTATATGATTTAAGTGATTTTAAATATGTATCAAGTGTGTTTACAAATCCGTCAACATTAGTATTAGATGGTGAACGGTATATCGCTAGAATTATAATATCTTTTATTTGTATTTGGAGGCATGTTGCATCTTGTATTTTTATTTCCTTAACATAGGTGGTCACGCTATGTATAACATAAACAACAACACCATCCGATTTATTTAAGCAGCAGGCTGTGGAATACGACACATAATCTGAAAGCAAAGGAATGGGTTTGTCTTTGTTCAGCCAGCATTCTGTCAACACAATAACATCCGGGGCATATTTAAGTTGCATCAGAGTAACTAGTAAATCGTTAAAATTACATAGTATGCTACGAATGTTTTGGGACACCAGTACCAGATCACTTTCTTTCATTTTAAAATGATTTGCTCAATGTCACTTTTAGTACTGTAAGCGAATTCTATGTCGTCCACTATATGAACACAGTTTGTTAACTCATTCATTCTTGTTAAGTTTTGTTATTGGAGTTCGCTGTTGCAGATCCAATCCTTTCTTATCATATACAGGTAAACAGTTTATGTATGTCATGTTCTGAGTAATGTTAGATACTTTAGCAATAGTATACTTACACGGTTGTGTGTAGATGTGTGGGAAAGTTATGTTGTAATATTTAAGGTATGTTTGGGTTTTTTCATTTTGATATGTGTGTATCCAAATGCATGACTGTAGCTGTGTATTTAATATATGTATCAAGTAATAAAGTATCTTATGAGTCTTCATATAATTCAATATTTTACTGATTTGTGCAAATGTATGTATATAGTAGTATAGACTGTAACATAAGTTAAGTGTATGTGTTTTTGTGTACTCATCTCTGTGTGCCCATGTACATATATAAAGATGTTTATTTATTTGTTTGTGTATATTCATAAGTAAGAGTAAATTTGTAATAACCTGTAATTTATAATAAAAATGAGTGTGTGAGTGTGTATTGTAAAGTTTTGAAAACATGTATAACCGCTCAAATTCCAAATCACAATCTGTATGGATCAAAAAGAAAAAATAAACTGTCTCAAGTATTAAAGAATATAAATACTTAAATACTAAGTTATAAAAACAGGTTGGACTATTATAATTAATTATTATGTAAGTTAATTTCACAGAAAATGTTTTAATCCTCATTTTTCGCAAAACATTATTCCAATAAGATATATTAATCTTTGCATTGAATTCGCTTGCTAAACTAGTCCTATTAATATAAAAGTAAAGGATAGATAGCAACAGAGTAGCCAGTGCGAAAAAGTTACTTACAATAACTAGTCATTCAATCTGCATAAGGTTTTGGACCTGAGCTTCAGACTTTATTGCTATTATTGGGGAGTTGTCTGATTTTCGAACATAAACTCTGCCATAAGCCGTCCAGCAGTATTTATATGACTTTGACTTAGCTAAATCCCTAGCTAGAAAGTGCAGGCGAGAGCCTCTAGCTGTAAGCTGTTCACACACAAAGATAGGGGTGTCCTCTTGGCTATGGAAACCGAGGTGCTTTGCACATAATTTCGACTTTGTTTTTATGTTAAAAGCCTTGCACAATTTCAAGACATTGGTTTTTACTAAAGTTGAGGTCATTTCCACGATGATTGGTGGTTTATTTTCCGCCTTCTTTCCATACACCCGGTATATGTCTTTAATGTCAGAAATATTCAAGTTTCCACCAATACTGGTAGACAACTTCATAACCATGTCTATTAGATCTTCCTTTGTCTCCTTAGTTTTTTTTGGGACGTTCTTTATCTCAAAGTTACTTTTACGGCAAGTCATCTGCAGGCTTTCAACTTTCTCTTCCAGTAAGGTTATGTGTTCCCGATTTTCTTTGTGTTTTAATTCTAAATCCATGATTCTGTTTGATAATTCTATGTTTTGTGATGTAAGTAAGGCAATAGAATTTTCAATATTAGCATTTAATTGTTCGATTCTTTGGAGAGTCGGGGAAATGTTTTTAAACTCCTGTTGTTGAGAGGTGCATATTGTGCGAATCATATCTTTTATTTCCGATTTAAATGATTCAAAATCGCTCATTGTCACGCTCCTGCAGATTCGTTCGCGAGCAAAAACATAATTCGGCGGAGTTGTATCATCATTGTACGTCTGATATGCACTGAAACTAAATAAAATAAGCTAAATAAAAGTTTCGTGTTTCAGCACAATATGTTGGTGTTTCAGTTCTGTCTAAATCGATCGGAATTTTAAACATTGTATGGCACGTCTTTTTAAAAGACAAAAAATACAAAAATATGGCAGCAATAAGTACCTCACAAAACTACTGCAAGAGCAATTTTATTTCGACGCTTCACTTCTCGTTAGGTAGGTTTCTCTAGTGGCCAGTGAAACGTTTTAAAAAAAATACAGCTTTCCATTGTTGTTGAAAACACTTAAAGTTCTGTAATGAAATGTGTCCTAATGCTGTAACTAATTAGGGCGATCATTGTGGAGCGCTGGTTTGTTTCAGCGACATATTGATTGGCGCGTGGTTGATTAGGTTCTCTTTGGGGAAAGGGTTGGCCGTAGTCACTGAGGAAGTTACCTTCGATTGAAAAAACAGTATATTTCATGGAAAAAAGGGTAAAACTACTACTAAAGCAAAAAAAAATAGTTAATAGACTCGTTCTTGATTTTTATATGTTAACAGAAAATACTCATCATGCTTAACAATTTTTGCTAAGGCGCCATTTCCATATTTCTTCTAGTTGAGCTCAACTAAACTAAGCTCCATTAGGAAACTTATGGATCAGCTGATCCATTAGTTTCCTACATCAGGTTGTCCAAATTTCAAAATTAATGGTAGAGTAAAGCTTGGCCCAAAAAAGTTTTATTCAAATCCGTGCAGCAGTTTCGGAGATTAGCGCGTTTATACAAACAGATAATCAGACAGACAAAAATAAAAAAAACCGTAACGTATTTTGTTACTGTTTTTACGTCGCCCCTAATTAGTTGGAAGCATAACCTACCTACACGATAAAGTGAACACACCAGCTTAAGATGAGCCGTAAGTTTAAAGGTTCCTGTACATTCCGGGTTTCAAATTATTTGAACCTATTACAGATAGGCTTTTATCCAGCTTAAGATGAGCCGTAGGTTCAAACGCTCCAGTACGTTCCAGGTGTCAAGTTATGTGGTGCATACTGAGAGTTGTGATGTCTGTAATTTTTGAATTACGAAACTGATGACCTTGAAATATTTACGGAACAATCTTTAGAGTACATCCTTTCTAACAAAAAAGGATAATGAAATCGGACTTCGCGTTAACTAATTACAACCATGAACCAAGTATACATTTAGACTTTCATCCTCTTTCCCAAGAGAGCGAGAGTATTATCTCGTTCTATTCAGTATCGACTATAGAGTGCCCTCCAATTTTTTTTTCAAAATATCTTTAATGTACAGAATTGTATCTGTTAAAGTTTTATTATACGTATAGATTTGCAAAAAAATGGTCCTTATTGGGCGAACATACCTTAGTATTTTTGATCGAAATTCTTAAATTTTTAACTATAAAATATACTAGGAAAATCAACTTACTTATATTTTAACTAGAAAATATACTAGAAAAAACTGTTCATATAGCTCAGACGGGACTAAAACCCGCAACATTTGAGAGTCCGACCCATAGCTCCTCATTAAGCAACATCGAGACTATGTTGTATGTGTGTAGTTCTCAGATCATAGTACATTGATCGGTAAGATCGCATTACAAAATAACTTAACAGCTAATAACAAGCCAAAAATAGTCACAAAACTAATATTTAATGAATTTAACAAGGAATCATTTAGAACTGCTTTAAAAACCATAAACTGGAAGAATATATTATTACATAAAAATTACACAAATACTAATTATTAAAATTTTTTTAGAAAAAATAATTAAAAAAATTTGAGAGCCAATATAACATTATTTTGACAAATGTATACCTCAACGAGACATAAAGTTTACAAATGAAAGGAAAAATAAGTGGATCACTAAAGAAATTAGAAAGTGTAGCTATCACAAACGTATACTCCGATACCTAACAACCAAATTAAAAAATGACACACTAAAAAAGTACACCCAGCCATACAGAATATTTTTCAAAAGAAGAATACAAACTGAAAAAGGAAGTGCAATATTCAAAAGCTCAAAAACGCTCCTAACAAATACAAAGCCACGTGGCACATGATAAAAGAAGAAAAAAATACTGTAATTGCAAAAAAATATATAAAAATATAACACTTAAAGAACAAAATTGTATCGTTACTTGTCCGACACAAATCGCTGAAACATTTAATGAGTATTATTGTGGTAAAAGTGTAGATTCGAATAATATTAATCAACATATACATGACACTAATCGTCTACAAAATTCAATGTATCTAGCAGATCTTACAGAAACGGATGTAAGAAAAGCTATTTTAAATCTTAAACGAAACCATACTTCTGGGCACGATGAAATCCCAGCTACTCTACTGGTGCATTGTGTAAATGAATTAGTAAATCCATTGACATTTTTAATTAATCAATCAAATGATGAAGGGAAATTCCCGGATAATTTAAAAATAGTTGTAGTAAAGTCTATCTTTAGGAAGGGGACAAATGTAATAAAAGTAATTATAGGCCCATTGCTCTCGCGCCGGTCATATCTAAAATATATGAAAAAATTATGTGTCAGAGAATTTACGGGTTCTTAGTTAAGCATCACGTACTCAGCCAAAACCAACACGGCTTTCGGAAAAACCATTCAACGACATCTGCCATATTTTATTGTCAGGGGCGTGCATCCCATATTTAAATCCCATACCTCATTCAAAACCTAAATAAATATACAATTAAAACAATAAGTGTTAAAGTTATTTTAGTTTAGTTTAAACTTCTATTCATCACTCACCCACTAAGATTTTCCTTACGCTAAATACTGAATGCCTACCGGTAGGCAGTCTCGAAATTGCCTACTCGAAACAAGCAGCGTTTCATACAAGAATACAACTTATTTAGAAAAAGTATTGCTCAAGCATAAACCGCCCACGGCAAGAAGGGCTCTATTTGTACGTGTAACGTTCTAGCTTAAACTTCCGTAATATATCAGTATAAAATAAGCAAGCTTACCTGACGAATGAATTTGGTCGCGAATTATTTTGAGTTATTTTAAAACTGTCATATTTCTTAAGATATTCATTAAAATTAAATGATCTAAAGGACAATTTTGTTCCAAATTAAATACTTGTGATGACTAACGTAATTATTTAGATAAGGATTAATATCATCTTTATGAAAACAGCTTCTCAAATAATACATTAGTTTAGAACAAATTTTATTATCTTAAAAATGGTTATAGTGAGTTAACCATAAAACATAGACATATGCTGTCGCGGACTTTTTTTTAGAACTATTAATGGGGAACAATTTCGTCATACATGATTTTTACGTAACTTTAACCGTTTACACACCGTCCGCAACGGAAACTACCAAAAGTAATATTTTTTCCCCGTTTTTGCAAAGTTTTTGCAAAAGAACTAGAAGTTCCGGAGATTAGCGTGCTCAATCAATCAAACTCGTCAGCATTTTAATATTCCTACTAAATATTACGAAACCTTATCATTTATGACTAGCGGCCGCTCTCGGTTTCATTCGCCGCGTGGTTGCCGTTACCGTGGGAATATCAGGATAATTATAAAAATTTGCATACATTGTGGTTTTGTGATGTATAAGCTACATTGCTGTAAAGTTTCATCTTAATCAGTTCAGTAGTTTTTGAGTGAAAGAGTAACAAACATTCCTCCAGCCAAATATCCTCGCAAACTTTCAAACTTATAATATTCGGTAGCAGGATAGGATAATTGCAAAGTTACTAGTTAGATCTACAGTGCCTACTACGCTGGAAAACCAATGCACGCCCCTGTTAATTGTACCAATGAAATTTTAAATATACTTAATGACGGTCGATGCGCAATTGCGATTGACGGTGCTAGCCAAGGCATTTTTTAGTTACATCATCTGCGTTACTTACACAGAAAATCAGCCCATACACATCAGTGATGTCATCTAGGTGAACGACTACTTGCCAAAACTTAAATGATATTTTTCACGATTATGAAAAAACTATTAGCCAGATTTTTTTAACCTTTTGTAAAACCTTAGAAATACTACCCGATCAACACAATCATGACAGAAGTGCGGCGGGGCTAAATATTATCTATCTTTCCAACCAACAGCAATGCAACAGCAGAAATTGCGCGTTATTTGCTTTACGCACGTATCAACAGTGCGGCCTCTACCGAACAGACGATGAACTACAAAGTGCATTCATTTAGCTCCTGTTATTGGTACCAAATTGTTTTTGGCGCTAGCGTCATAGCAACACGCCGCATCACACTCTCGCACCTAGGAGCGCGAGAGCTAGACGCCGTTATACGAACCATTAGCGATTCGCCAGCAATCACATACGTCATACCATTTATATTTTGACGTTCGGCAACGATCGCGCCGTACCTGCGCGATAATCGCTAAGTAATAGCCCCGCGGCTTCGTATGTTCAACGCCCGTACCCAGTGTTTCATTGCACGATTGTATCTATTAAATGATTAATTAGCACTACAGTGATTAACGGACAGAGAATCTGAGTTTTAGTATTCAGTAAGTTTTATGTTTTTCATAGCTGTCATGCGCCTAATTATGTTGGACGGATAGTACAGTCCACTATAATCTTTTAATTTTCTTTTATTTCTGGATCCTATATATAGTCTCGAGCATCGGTGTATGTTCAATTCAAGTATAAATTAAAGAACAATTTCTGAGTTTCATTATCGATATACACATTATCGAATAATATATAAATATCGAATGCATATTAACATTCACATAAACATACCATTACAAGGAAGGGACGCATTATCATTAAATAAAACCAAGATAATTATTAAATAAATATAATTTATTTACAATAAGTATCGCTAAGTCATGCTCTTTTGTATATAAAAACAAACACTCGCACATAAATGCTGGCAACAGTCCACATTTCACACTCACACGCGCGACGCGCGAAACCGACGAGTTTCGGACGATGACGGAACGAACGAGGCCGGCGCGCGGGACGACTACTGTAATACTGTTCCCTGACAGACCTTGGATATGTGTACAGTTCGCGACAGGCGACAGGCGACAGGCGACAGGGCGACATGGCAGGCGGAGAAGGGGCTCGACCACGCTATACACAACATACCAATCAATATGGTTTACTTCTTATATTTCCATAATTTTATCTCAATTTCTTATTTTTCACAAACACTTGAAAAAAATCAGACAACTAGTTAACATGGAAATTTCGGCCATGCGGCAGTGGGGTGGATAAAGCGGCTCGTGGGTTGGTAAAAGAGTGAGTAAAGCACTCTTACGCATTGGCCACATTCATCGACTTCTATATTTTTCTAGTTGTTTATTATAAGCACGAAAACGCTATAACGCGCGTATTTGTAACGATTCGAAATAGACCATATGACTTCTCGGCTGTGTGTTCACACGCGGGCGCTTTTTGCGCTTTTTACTCCGAATTCGGAACGCTTTATTAAGCTCCCGCGCGAGAGTAGTCGAACTATTAAAATGTACCACTAATAAATTGCCATGTCAACCATCTATCACGAACTGTAGGATGCAGGAACGTGACTATAATCCACATTGTAAAGCGTCCGGCCGGCGCGGGATGACGTAGTATTGTAACTAAGCTCAGAGCTCGTCATGGTCGCCCTCCGCGTCGATGTTGTCGGCGTCGCTGTTGTCGGCGTCGGCGGCGTCGGCGGCGTCGTCGACGACGTCGTCATCTTCTGGGGCAGCGTCGGCGGGCAGTCCTAACGACTGCTGCAACATGCCCTCCACAGTTTGGGCGAACTCTACCGCCTGCCCTTCTTGCAGCATGAACCCGGACCTGAGGTTAATAAATTAAGCTTAAGTTATTTGTGGATGATGTACATTTATTTGCGTGTATGACATATTGAATTTTTTACGAATTCCGTCAGATACATTATAATGTCAAATTCCATCTTCAGCCTTATCAATACTTAACATCATGTATGATGAAGGCTAAGTTTCCCGGTTATTGATAAAAAAAAATGGCGTAGTATGACGAACTGCGAATCACGTCTATAACATACAAATTATAACTTTAATTATATTCATTCATGTTTGTTGTATCGATGTGTCTTAATGATTTTTATCATTTAAAGGGGCGTCCTCATTGAAAGCGTTCTTTTGCGAGCATTAATTGTCAACGAGCAATCGCCGGCGAATAAAAAATACTGCCCAGCAAACTGAACGTCGACTTTCGAGCGAAACTATGAACTTTCAAGCATGGAGCATTCGGGTACGATCTCGTTCAGGATATCAGACCTCGGATAGGATGCCTTATACAAAATATTAAATTTCTTAAAACATTTACCGACTGGCCGGCTCACATCTTAAAAGTTCAAAGTCGATTGGAGTCGGACTGTTTTGTAAAGCCTGCTCCGGTCTGCTGTTGTCGATCGTACCAATGTAAAGTATGATAGTGATAATTGCCAAACAAGAAAATATACTAGAAAAAAGCATGTCACTCGGACGGGGTTCGAACCCGCATCCTTCGTTCCTATCCCGTTCACGTCCCGTTTTATTTTTAACATGACATGACCGCCATGTCATTTTTTTCTAGTATATTTTCTTGTTCAACAATTATCGAATCAAAGGAGCATTGTTGAAATGCAAAATTAAAAAGTTATAAAGTATGATGGTGTTTGAGAGTACCTGAGCGCAGCCGTGCGGTACAGCGTGGCGGCGGCGGCGAGGGCGGCGGCGTCGTCGGGGTCGGCCGAGACGCGCCGCAGCAGCTCGCGCACGACGGGGTGGCGCGGGTTCAGCTCCAGCAGCTTCTTCTGGGACAGGTGGTGCTTGCGCTGCGCGTCGTCCGCCTGGGGGGGGGGGGGGGACACTATTATTTACCAGAAACAAACAAGTCATACACATTGTATGATTTCAAAATGATACTATTTTATTGATGAAAAAAAAAACATTTACACGACCTTGGCCTTTGACCGACCACTTTTACGCAATCGTGAGGACCGAGCGAAAAAGCCATGAAAATAAGTAAAAAAATGGGACGTTTTTTTATTTTATTTTAGATGACGGCACATATTGCGGTGCTGTTCGTTGGAGCAGTCGGGGGGCGGCCTCGCCGTGCGTTCGATTTGCGTCTACACAGCCAATACTCGCCCCTCCCAAGTTTGCGAGACGTCAGTCACAAATTTTACAGTATACATTTGAAATTTCAAATCTCACTAAACCATGGTCGAGTTTGTAATAAATTTTTAATAGTAAAATATTGGATAAAACCAAAATCAAACCGAAATCGGCCCCAAGTGAATTCTCAAATAAGATTCGAACCAACGACCTCCGGAAATGCATTCAACTGCTCTAACCACTGAGTTAAGGAGACTCGCAAACCACCGTCGGAATTCTCCAATACTTTTATATTTTTAATACGCTGTAGATCAGTGTCGTCACATCAATGCTAGGGATATCCTTGCATTCGAAAAAAACAAATTTTCAAATGTTTAACGATCGATTAAAATGCAATAGCCAATAATTTAACATATGTATAAAATTAGCTTTAAAAAATTATAAACACAAGCGTCCACAGCCGAGTGAGTATGCACAACATACGCGTCCACAGCTGAATGGCGAAGAGACAAATTATTATTGTTGAACCAGTGTGCGACTTGAGAGAGCATTATTTATTTCGTCAGGACAATCTTTTTCTTTAACAATTTAAAAAATTAAAGATGTATCATCTGCAAGTAGTAATGTCTCACATAAATTACTCGTATAGTAAGGGAGATCGTTAATTAAAAACAGCAGAGGGTCCCATATTGAGCTTTGGGGCACCTCCACAATAATGGGAGCTGCAGTAGAAGCAGTATTATTGACAAATACATTTAATTTCTATTGTGCAAGTATAATTGCAAAAGGCTAACCGATTTTAAGAGATATAATAATGTTTTAGCTTCTTTGTGATTAACGCAATCGAAAGCTTTTGACAAGTCACAGAATATATCACTAACGTCCTGCTCGTCCTCCCAAGCCTCAAAAATAGCTTTTGAGCCTTTTGTATCTTTAGAAAAGCCGAACTGATTATTATGAAGGATTCAATTTATTGTTAAACAGTCTAATAATTGAAAGTATATATTTTTTCTATAATTTTACTGCGCCGGTAAGACCGATATCGGGCAAAATTTGTGGGGTCACTTTTGTCACCCGATTCAAAGATCGTGGACGTCACCTTCTGGTGCGCGTTGGACATGGCGAGCCGCTCCATGTTGCCGGTCCAGCCGAAGGCCGTGGCGGCCAGCGCGGCGGGAGATGGACGTTACCTTCTGGTGCGCGTTGGACATGGCGAGCCGCTCCATGTTGCCGGTCCAGCCGAAGGCCGTGGCGGCCAGCGCGGCGGGAGATGGACGTTACCTTCTGGTGCGCGTTGGACATGGCGAGCCGCTCCATGTTGCCGGTCCAGCCGAAGGCCGTGGCGGCCAGCGCGGCGGGAGATGGACGTTACCTTCTGGTGCGCGTTGGACATGGCGAGCCGCTCCATGTTGCCGGTCCAGCCGAAGGCCGTGGCGGCCAGCGCGGCGGGAGATGGACGTTACCTTCTGGTGCGCGTTGGACATGGCGAGCCGCTCCATGTTGCCGGTCCAGCCGAAGGCCGTGGCGGCCAGCGCGGCGGGAGATGGACGTTACCTTCTGGTGCGCGTTGGACATGGCGAGCCGCTCCATGTTGCCGGTCCAGCCGAAGGCCGTGGCGGCCAGCGCGGCGGGAGATGGACGTTACCTTCTGGTGCGCGTTGGACATGGCGAGCCGCTCCATGTTGCCGGTCCAGCCGAAGGCCGTGGCGGCCAGCGCGGCGGGAGATGGACGTTACCTTCTGGTGCGCGTTGGACATGGCGAGCCGCTCCATGTTGCCGGTCCAGCCGAAGGCCGTGGCGGCCAGCGCGGCGGGAGATGGACGTTACCTTCTGGTGCGCGTTGGACATGGCGAGCCGCTCCATGTTGCCGGTCCAGCCGAAGGCCGTGGCGGCCAGCGCGGCGGGAGATGGACGTTACCTTCTGGTGCGCGTTGGACATGGCGAGCCGCTCCATGTTGCCGGTCCAGCCGAAGGCCGTGGCGGCCAGCGCGGCGGGAGATGGACGTTACCTTCTGGTGCGCGTTGGACATGGCGAGCCGCTCCATGTTGCCGGTCCAGCCGAAGGCCGTGGCGGCCAGCGCGGCGGGAGATGGACGTTACCTTCTGGTGCGCGTTGGACATGGCGAGCCGCTCCATGTTGCCGGTCCAGCCGAAGGCCGTGGCGGCCAGCGCGGCGGGAGATGGACGTTACCTTCTGGTGCGCGTTGGACATGGCGAGCCGCTCCATGTTGCCGGTCCAGCCGAAGGCCGTGGCGGCCAGCGCGGCGGGAGATGGACGTTACCTTCTGGTGCGCGTTGGACATGGCGAGCCGCTCCATGTTGCCGGTCCAGCCGAAGGCCGTGGCGGCCAGCGCGGCGGGAGATGGACGTCACCTTCTGGTGCGCGTTGGACATGGCGAGCCGCTCCATGTTGCCGGTCCAGCCGAAGGCCGTGGCGGCCAGCGCGGCGGGAGATGGACGTTACCTTCTGGTGCGCGTTGGACATGGCGAGCCGCTCCATGTTGCCGGTCCAGCCGAAGGCCGTGGCGGCCAGCGCGGCGGGAGATGGACGTTACCTTCTGGTGCGCGTTGGACATGGCGAGCCGCTCCATGTTGCCGGTCCAGCCGAAGGCCGTGGCGGCCAGCGCGGCGGGAGATGGACGTTACCTTCTGGTGCGCGTTGGACATGGCGAGCCGCTCCATGTTGCCGGTCCAGCCGAAGGCCGTGGCGGCCAGCGCGGCGGGAGATGGACGTTACCTTCTGGTGCGCGTTGGACATGGCGAGCCGCTCCATGTTGCCGGTCCAGCCGAAGGCCGTGGCGGCCAGCGCGGCGGGAGATGGACGTCACCTTCTGGTGCGCGTTGGACATGGCGAGCCGCTCCATGTTGCCGGTCCAGCCGAAGGCCGTGGCGGCCAGCGCGGCGGGAGATGGACGTTACCTTCTGGTGCGCGTTGGACATGGCGAGCCGCTCCATGTTGCCGGTCCAGCCGAAGGCCGTGGCGGCCAGCGCGGCGGGAGATGGACGTTACCTTCTGGTGCGCGTTGGACATGGCGAGCCGCTCCATGTTGCCGGTCCAGCCGAAGGCCGTGGCGGCCAGCGCGGCGGGCGAGCGCTGCAGCCGCCGGGAGACGGCCGCCCGCGTGATGTGCGCGCCCAGCTTGTCCGCGAGCCACGACGTGAGGGGCTCGAACTCCACGCGCGCAGCTTCCAGGCGCTCCTTCTCGGTCTCGCCTGTGGGCCGGGATGACGATTAATACCGCTGATCGTCTAGCGAACCGTGGGGTACACGGTAACAAATTTTAATCGTTATACATGTTTGGAAAAAAGTAGGGTAACCTGTCCTAATCTTGGCAGCCCAGTCATCGACCCTGACATGTAAACGCAATTATTAAGAAATTTTCATGGAAATATAATACGTCTTCTGATATAATTAAAATCTTACATTGGCACCACGTACTGAAAAAAAGAGCGCGCGGATTTTTTGTTGTCTTTTCATGAAATTTTTAACAGATTTGATAAAAGAGGTATTAAAAACTTATTGTTATTAATACTTTTATCTATCAAAGAGAGAAATATTTATTTTTAGTTAATATGTTTATAAGTGACATTACTCTTTTAATTTATAATTATATTTATATTGTGATTGTTCGGTGCTATGCAAACGAACAGCTCAGCAAATTGCATTTGATGCAATTTGCACATTTTATTAATTACCATTTATTTTAAGTGAATTTAATTGAGTATGTCGATCGCCACCATTCGCGCAACGCGTGCTCAATATTACCATTTTACCATTTTTATACCATTTTCGTATTTAGAATTATTTTACCAGTTTATTAACTTAGTGACTTTTATTATTTGTTTTTATTGTTGTATGTGAATAGACTAATTATACCAGTTAAAGTAACTCTCGGACTTTATCATTTTAAAACCATAAGATATACCATAATATCTTCAAAGGTTGTCTGAAGCTAACCAAAGAGCTCAATACAAACCTTTTCAGTGATCATACCATTAATTAATTAATGTGCCAACTATTAGTAAAAAACTTATATGGAAGTGCAATGCCAACCATAGTATTTTAAAAAGGATTATTGTAACTTATTATTATTTATCTTTATATTGCCTTGTGGCCCAATTGTAGTCAATTATGACCGCTGATAACCATGTCGCCAGTCGCCACTCGCCTGATAGTGATCAATTTTAAGCACTAATCTGATCTAATTGTGGCGACTGATCCAAATGTCGTCACTAATCCAGATGTGGTCATTGACCCAAATGTGACCACTGATCCAAATGTGGCTACTAATCCAAAAAAGACAACTGATCGATATGTAGCCATTGACCCAAATGACACCTTTACGCAAATGTGACCACTTATCCAAATGTGGTTACTAATCCAAAAAAGGCAACTGATTCAGATGTGGCTATGGACCCAAATGTGGAACTTATCAAATGTGGCCACTGATCCAAATGTGGCAACTTATCCAGATGTGGCCATTGACCCAAATGTGGCCGTTGCCGAAATATGGCCACTGATCCAACCAAATTTAGCCATTGATACAAATGTAGCCCTTACCCAAATATGGCCATGAATTGAAATATGGCAAACTGATCCAAATATGACGTTAACTCTAAAAAAACAACAAAAAAAGATAGTGTGGTTAGCTGTAAATCATTGTAACTTATGCCTGCCCATGATTGTACTAAGAGTGCCAATGACTGTACTTTTGGCCGTTTTTAGACATTTCTCTTTTTTTTGTAAAAAAAATAGATTTTTACGTACTAAAATTTTTTGTGTATTTAAGAAATATACATGAAAGAATAATTTTAAAATAGTAAATCTTGTCTATGTATGTTGTAGAAATAATAATTAACAATTGTCAGGATTTTCTTAAAGTGCCAATCATAATACAGTTTACCCTATTTAAACGTATTGTGTAAGCACAAAAAAATATGTAAGTTGCTGCTGTAGCAGTGCGTAAAAGTGCATTATATTTACAAGTGCATGAGGGTGCAAGTAAAAAAATATACTATACTTGGTAACGAACGACTGTAAGTTAAACGAGTTGCCATGTTATTTCTATTTTCTAATCGTTACAAACGAGCAGACTTATGATTTTTTATCAATATATTATTTTTAGTCATCATAGAACAGCCGGGAACCGAACGATTTTAAATTGTAAGTTAACAAGGAGTAATTCCCAGAACGGAAAAATTTACAATTTACAAAAAAATCGCACACACAAGCTCTGGCTAAAAACATGTTATTGTAAACACGAACATCAACAATTCATGTTTTGTTTACTTTATTAATAATTCAACGACCTCCGTCGTAGAGTGGTACGTACACCGGTTTCAAGATGTCGTTTACTATGAGGTCTCGGTTTCGAACCCCGATAGGGGTAAATGTTTGAATAATTGTACCCGAGTTAATTGGTATGAGAAAATGAATAATAATGAATACTGACTCTCGTCGAGGTCGAAGATCTCCTTGGCGATGTTCTGGAACTTCTTGCCGTCGTATTCGGGCAGGCTGGACAGGCAGTACTCGTCCACGGCCTCCGTCAGGTACAGCACCTCGTACCCGCGCCGCACCAGCCGCTCCGCGAACGGGGACGTCGACACCTACACACACATTATATTGTATCCACTCATAATACACTTAGGATCCGGTGATATTATTGTTAAATCAATAATATTCAATAAAGCAACTTATACCGATTAAACCACGCTCTGTTTTTTACGCAAAAAATCACAAAATAATATAAATTTGTTATTGTGCGTTTAAGCAGTCTGCTTTTAAATTCATACAAGTTGTTTTAATTCAATGAACATTAAGCCCTAAAAAAAAAAAAAAATATAAATTAAATTGAATTTCTCCAACAGGCTAAGAAGTCAAAGATACCTGAATATCATCAAAAATTTTAATTTCGTATTTAAAGATTCTGTTTACATTTTCTTCTAGAAAATATTATAAATAGCATCTCTAACCAGCTATTTGTAAGTATCACTTATGATCTCATTGTGAGTATCACTTGTGAGCTCATTGTGGTATCACTTGTGAGCTCATTATGAGTATCACTTGTGAGCTCATTGTGAGTATCACTTGTGAGCTCATTGTGAGTATCACTTGTGAACTCATTGTATCACTTCTGATCTCACTCATGTGAGTATCACTTATGAACTCATTGTATCACTTATGAGCTCATTGTGAGTATCACTTGTGAGCTCATTGTGAATATCACTTGTGAACTCATTGTATCACTTGTGAACTCATTGTATCACTTGTGAGCTCATTGTGAGTATCACTTGTGAACTCATTGTATCACTTATGAACTCATTGTATCACTTGTGAGCTCATTGTGAGTATCACTTGTGAACTCATTGTATCACATGTGAGCTCATTGTGAGTATCACTTGTGAACTCATTGTATCACTTGTGAGCTCATTGTATCACTTGTGAGCTCATTGTATCACTTGTGAGCTCATTGTGAGTATCACTTGTAAGCTCATTGTGAGTATCACTTGTGAGCTCATTGCGAGTATCACTTGTATACTCGTTGTCAGTATGTGTTAACATAGACAAGAAAATGCTATAGGGATTTATAGTATTTAGCGGGTCCTTGTCAAGTGTGTTGCGAGTTCGTGGTGGTGGTTACCTCAGCGCGGCTGGAGCCGGCGATGTAGTAGATGTGGTTCTGGTTGGGCTTCATGCGCGACACGTAGTCCGCCAGGAAGGTCATCTCCTCCGACTTGGACGAGTGGAAGCGCAGCAGCTTGGCCAGGCGAGACCGGTTGCTCGGGTCCTCCATCACGCCCAGCTTGATGCTGACCGACCAAACACCCACTTTATACAATCGATTCTGGACTTCACGTCTTATTTATTAGGAATCAAAATCAATTGGAAAAAATGCTGTTTTGTAACCTGTTTATCGTATAATAATTTTAAATTGCAGTTCAGACAACAAAAATACAGCATAATCTTTGTTCCGACTTTTTCTACAAGATTAAATGTTGACAAAATTAAGTCTAAAACAAACTAAGCAACAAATATGGCGTCGTGCAAAGTAAATTAAAACCAAATCAAGTAAAAAAATACATGCCAATAGAAGTCAAAATGTAAGATAATTAAATATCATGTTCTAAATAAGAACAAACGGACACTCGATTTGGTTCTGTCTAACCAAGTTATTGATAATTTAAATAACACTAGGTTTCCTTTAGTAAATGTCGACTTGCATCACCCTCCGATAGATTTCTGTGTATCTTTACCTGATAGTTCTAGCTACTTAACAAAAAATATTAGCCAAGAAAAATTTAATTACCACAAGGCAAATTACTCACAAATTTGTACTTATTTGAGTACTGTAGACTGGGATGAAGCTTTTTTACCAGACCTTTCTGTGGATGATTGGGTGTCCAAGTTCTATGAAGTCATTAGGTCGGCTATAGAGAAATTCGTACCAAAGCATAATCCTAGATCAGATAAGTTTCCGGCTTGGTACACACATGATTTAAAACGGTTATTACGTGAAAAGAATAAGTATCGCGTTCGATTTAACAAGTACAATAATCCGTTAGATCAGATAACATTTGTCTCTTTGAAAAAAAGGTGTATTATGTTATCCGCTCAATGTTACAATAAGTATGTATCGCATGTCGAATCCGTAATAAAATCTAATCCAAAATATTTCTTCTCTTACATAAAACAAAAGCGTAAAAATAGCAGTAATTATCCTTCTACTATGCATTTAGGTACTAGTTCATCGGCTTCTACAGGCCCAGAAATTTGCCAATTGATGGCTGATTACCTTTCCTCAGTGTACACATATAATATACCTGCGCCTGATGGCGAGGGCGAGGCTTCTGGAGAGTTTCCACGGCACGCAGACTCTCTTACCCTTTCAAAAATATCTTTTACCCAGGGGGAAGTTCTCCAAGCATTAGAAAGGCTTGATATTGCTAAAGGAGCTGGAGCTGATGGCATACCGGCATTATTCGCTCGTAACTGTGCTAAAGTTCTCTCTTTTCCTCTGACCAGCATCTTTAATAGATCCTTGCATCTCGGAACTTTCCCGTCTGCATGGAAAGAGGCGTTGGTGGTACCTATTTTTAAGGGTGGAGATTCGGCATGTGTTGAAAATTACAGACCGATTTCTCTTCTATCTGTATTTGGTAAGCTATTTGAGTCACTGGTATGTGCGATGTTGATCTGGCACTTCAAACAATTTTTGATTCATCAACAGCATGGTTTTACGAGGGCTAGGTCAACTGCAACCAACTTGGTATCTTTTACGTCTGATGTTATTGAGCTTGTAGATTCCCGCATACAGGCGGATGTTATTTATACTGATTTTAGCAAGGCGTTCGACAGGGTGGACCACCACTTACTACTTGGTAAACTAGCTTACTATGGAATATCTGGCGGCCTTCTTAGGTGGTGCGCGTCTTATCTTGCAGCTCGTACGGGAAAGGTGGTTATAGATGGTTACTGTTCCAGACCCTTTCTTACCCCCTCGGGCGTGCCACAAGGGTCTCATATTGGCCCAATATTTTTCAACCTTTTTATTAATGACATCTCGTTATGTTTTAAGCACTCAAACATTTACCTATATGCTGATGACTTAAAAATTTTGAAAAGTATTTCTTGCATTGCTGACTCTCATCTTCTTCAGGAGGATTTAAACCGCCTTGCCCTCTGGTGTCGTCAAAACCGTCTGACCCTTAATACTGATAAATGCCATTATATAGCGTTTACCAGGAATGTCAAAATATTCAAAAATCAATACTTTATCGAAGGGCATAAGCTTAACGAGGTGGATTCAATACGCGATTTAGGCGTCATTCTCGATAAAAAGCTTAATTTCAATGCACATCTCGACAAAATGATATCAAGTGCTCTTAAGTTGCTGGGCTTCGTTATACGATGCAGTAAGGGTTTTAAAAATGCATGTACTAAAATAACGTTGTTTAATGCGTTGGTTAGGTCTAAACTCGAATATTGCAGTGTTGTTTGGGCACCGCACTATCAAGTACATGAGTCTAGAATTGAACGTGTGCAAAAAAGGTTTTTGTACCACCTAACATATCAGTCCAAGCTTTGCAAAAAAATCAAATCTTATTATGACCGATTAAATAAATTTAACATAAAGTCCCTCAAATTCAGACGGCAATTTTTAGATCAAATATTTTTAAACAAGCTTTTAAACGGTACTTATGATTGCCCACAATTAATATCTAAAATCACTTTTAATTGTCCTCGCAGATTACCCCGTCCTGGTAAATTCTCGCTATTTGGTCTTAGGCAAAGTAAAAGCAACTTGGGCAAATTTTCGCCATTAAATAGAATTCTCCATTGTCAGAATAGCTTGGATAAAAAGTTTCACCTAGATGTCTTTCATTTTAAGTTTCCTAGGTTCAGAGCAGAACTTCTAAAAGTGCTGTAATTTAATAATTTTACATTTACATTTATATTTTTATATTTTAACATTTATATTGTTGTTATTTTTTGTGTGTTTATATAAGTTTGGGAAAGATTGTATCAGTAAAAAAAAACCTTGCAAGTAGATCTTCGAATCAGAATTTTTATTAAATCTTTTACTACTACAATTTTTCCTTTACCCACAGGATTGCATTGTGTATATATTAAAGTAAATACATATATATATATATATATATATATATATATATATATATATATATATATGTATATATATGTATAAATATATTTATAAGTTTCTAGCAGACTGTATTTCGCATGCCGTGGTAGCCTTTAATTAAGGTGACACTATTCCTAGATTACGCTGATATTGTATCTTATCCATGTATATTAGTGGTTACCTTGTTGGCTGTCCTTAAATAAATGAAAAAAAAAAAAAAAAAAAAAAAAAAAATATATATATTAAACAAGAAAATATACTAGAGTAAAGCAACTAGTCTCACGTCGCCTTGACGGGATGGCGATTATAAGTATAATTTATTATTTATTATGAGTATTATACGTTATAAGTAATATTTATCACATAAAAATATAAAAAGTTATGTTAGATAATTATTCAGAGTTTTCTAGTTATTTGTACTATTCAGTCGTTAAAGATCCAGTTTGTTATTTCCATTTTAGCTAGTGTAACGATACTGACTTGGTGGAGTACTCCTTCCAGAAGTGCTCGTAGTCCTCGTCGGGGATCTTCTTGAGCATGTCGAGCGCCTTGCGCACGAGCTTCTTCTTGATGATCTTGATCAGCTTGTGCTGCTGCAGCGTCTCGCGCGACACGTTCAGCGGGAGGTCGTCGCTGTCCACGATGCCCTGCGCAACGTCTCATATTGTACCGACTCTCTTTGGAACTAGCGGCCGCCCGCGGTTTCACACGCGTGCTTCTCTTTCCCGTGGGAATATCGGGATAAAAAGTATCCTATGTTCACAACCAGGCTATCTACTCTGTGTGTAAATTTTATCTAAATCCGTTCAGAAGTATTTGAGTTTATTCGTTGCAAACAAACAATAAAAAAAAACTTTTAATAATATTCTTATGGAACTCTTGGAATTTTGTTGGTGCTCCTTATGATCATGAATTTGCTTAAGTTTATTAATGTAAACGTTAACTTATATAAGGAAAAAAATATATAATTAAGTAGTCGGGAGTAAATCGTTCAGCTCGAAAGACATAAGTTTTGGATAGTTCATTTGGCAGACGTTTCTCATATTGCAAGCTCGACGTGGTCTCGGTGCCGTAGCGGTTGAAGGAGTCGGTGGGTCGTACCCGGACGGTCACATACCTGGATGAAGGCCAGGTAGTTGGGCATGAGGTCGTTGAACTCGTCGGTGATGAACACGCGGCGCACGTACAGCTTGATGTGGTCGGTCTCGGTGCCGTAGCGGTTGAAGGAGTCGGTGGGTCGTACCCGGACGGTCACATACCTGGATGAAGGCCAGGTAGTTGGGCATGAGGTCGTTGAACTCGTCGGTGATGAACACGCGGCGCACGTACAGCTTGATGTGGTCGGTCTCGGTGCCGTAGCGGTTGAAGGAGTCGGTGGGTCGTACCCGGACGGTCACATACCTGGATGAAGGCCAGGTAGTTGGGCATGAGGTCGTTGAACTCGTCGGTGATGAACACGCGGCGCACGTACAGCTTGATGTGGTCGGTCTTGGTGCCGTAGCGGTTGAAGGAGTCGGTGGGTCGTACCCGGACGGTCACATACCTGGATGAAGGCCAGGTAGTTGGGCATGAGGTCGTTGAACTCGTCGGTGATGATCACGCGGCGCACGTACAGCTTGATGTGGTCGGTCTTGGTGCCGTAGCGGTTGAAGGAGTCGGTGGGTCGTACCCGGACGGTCACTTACCTGGATGAAGGCCAGGTAGTTGGGCATGAGGTCGTTGAACTCGTCGGTGATGAACACGCGGCGCACGTACAGCTTGATGTGGTCGGTCTTGGTGCCGTAGCGGTTGAAGGAGTCGGTGGGTCGTACCCGGACGGTCACTTACCTGGATGAAGGCCAGGTAGTTGGGCATGAGGTCGTTGAACTCGTCGGTGATGAACACGCGGCGCACGTACAGCTTGATGTGGTCGGTCTTGGTGCCGTAGCGGTTGAAGGAGTCGGTGGGTCGTACCCGGACGGTCACTTACCTGGATGAAGGCCAGGTAGTTGGGCATGAGGTCGTTGAACTCGTCGGTGATGAACACGCGGCGCACGTACAGCTTGATGTGGTCGGTCTTGGTGCCGTAGCGGTTGAAGGAGTCGGTGGGTCGTACCCGGACGGTCACTTACCTGGATGAAGGCCAGGTAGTTGGGCATGAGGTCGTTGAACTCGTCGGTGATGAACACGCGGCGCACGTACAGCTTGATGTGGTCGGTCTTGGTGCCGTAGCGGTTGAAGGAGTCGGTGGGTCGTACCCGGACGGTCACTTACCTGGATGAAGGCCAGGTAGTTGGGCATGAGGTCGTTGAACTCGTCGGTGATGAACACGCGGCGCACGTACAGCTTGATGTGGTCGGTCTTGGTGCCGTAGCGGTTGAAGGAGTCGGTGGGTCGTACCCGGACGGTCACTTACCTGGATGAAGGCCAGGTAGTTGGGCATGAGGTCGTTGAACTCGTCGGTGATGAACACGCGGCGCACGTACAGCTTGATGTGGTCGGTCTTGGTGCCGTAGCGGTTGAAGGAGTCGGTGGGTCGTACCCGGACGGTCACATACCTGGATGAAGGCCAGGTAGTTGGGCATGAGGTCGTTGAACTCGTCGGTGATGAACACGCGGCGCACGTACAGCTTGATGTGGTCGGTCTTGGTGCCGTAGCGGTTGAAGGAGTCGGTGGGTCGTACCCGGACGGTCACATACCTGGATGAAGGCCAGGTAGTTGGGCATGAGGTCGTTGAACTCGTCGGTGATGAACACGCGGCGCACGTACAGCTTGATGTGGTCGGTCTTGGTGCCGTAGCGGTTGAAGGAGTCGGTGGGTCGTACCCGGACGGTCACATACCTGGATGAAGGCCAGGTAGTTGGGCATGAGGTCGTTGAACTCGTCGGTGATGAACACGCGGCGCACGTACAGCTTGATGTGGTCGGTCTTGGTGCCGTAGCGGTTGAAGGAGTCGGTGGGTCGTACCCGGACGGTCACATACCTGGATGAAGGCCAGGTAGTTGGGCATGAGGTCGTTGAACTCGTCGGTGATGAACACGCGGCGCACGTACAGCTTGATGTGGTCGGTCTTGGTGCCGTAGCGGTTGAAGGAGTCGGTGGGTCGTACCCGGACGGTCACTTACCTGGATGAAGGCCAGGTAGTTGGGCATGAGGTCGTTGAACTCGTCGGTGATGAACACGCGGCGCACGTACAGCTTGATGTGGTCGGTCTTGGTGCCGTAGCGGTTGAAGGAGTCGGTGGGTCGTACCCGGACGGTCACATACCTGGATGAAGGCCAGGTAGTTGGGCATGAGGTCGTTGAACTCGTCGGTGATGAACACGCGGCGCACGTACAGCTTGATGTGGTCGGTCTTGGTGCCGTAGCGGTTGAAGGAGTCGGTGGGTCGTACCCGGACGGTCACTTACCTGGATGAAGGCCAGGTAGTTGGGCATGAGGTCGTTGAACTCGTCGGTGATGAACACGCGGCGCACGTACAGCTTGATGTGGTCGGTCTTGGTGCCGTAGCGGTTGAAGGAGTCGGTGGGTCGTACCCGGACGGTCACATACCTGGATGAAGGCCAGGTAGTTGGGCATGAGGTCGTTGAACTCGTCGGTGATGAACACGCGGCGCACGTACAGCTTGATGTGGTCGGTCTTGGTGCCGTAGCGGTTGAAGGAGTCGGTGGGTCGTACCCGGACGGTCACTTACCTGGATGAAGGCCAGGTAGTTGGGCATGAGGTCGTTGAACTCGTCGGTGATGAACACGCGGCGCACGTACAGCTTGATGTGGTCGGTCTTGGTGCCGTAGCGGTTGAAGGAGTCGGTGGGTCGTACCCGGACGGTCACTTACCTGGATGAAGGCCAGGTAGTTGGGCATGAGGTCGTTGAACTCGTCGGTGATGAACACGCGGCGCACGTACAGCTTGATGTGGTCGGTCTTGGTGCCGTAGCGGTTGAAGGAGTCGGTGGGTCGTACCCGGACGGTCACATACCTGGATGAAGGCCAGGTAGTTGGGCATGAGGTCGTTGAACTCGTCGGTGATGAACACGCGGCGCACGTACAGCTTGATGTGGTCGGTCTTGGTGCCGTAGCGGTTGAAGGAGTCGGTGGGTCGTACCCGGACGGTCACATACCTGGATGAAGGCCAGGTAGTTGGGCATGAGGTCGTTGAACTCGTCGGTGATGAACACGCGGCGCACGTACAGCTTGATGTGGTCGGTCTTGGTGCCGTAGCGGTTGAAGGAGTCGGTGGGTCGTACCCGGACGGTCACATACCTGGATGAAGGCCAGGTAGTTGGGCATGAGGTCGTTGAACTCGTCGGTGATGAACACGCGGCGCACGTACAGCTTGATGTGGTCGGTCTTGGTGCCGTAGCGGTTGAAGGAGTCGGTGGGTCGTACCCGGACGGTCACATACCTGGATGAAGGCCAGGTAGTTGGGCATGAGGTCGTTGAACTCGTCGGTGATGAACACGCGGCGCACGTACAGCTTGATGTGGTCGGTCTTGGTGCCGTAGCGGTTGAAGGAGTCGGTGGGTCGTACCCGGACGGTCACTTACCTGGATGAAGGCCAGGTAGTTGGGCATGAGGTCGTTGAACTCGTCGGTGATGAACACGCGGCGCACGTACAGCTTGATGTGGTCGGTCTTGGTGCCGTAGCGGTTGAAGGAGTCGGTGGGTCGTACCCGGACGGTCACATACCTGGATGAAGGCCAGGTAGTTGGGCATGAGGTCGTTGAACTCGTCGGTGATGAACACGCGGCGCACGTACAGCTTGATGTGGTCGGTCTTGGTGCCGTAGCGGTTGAAGGAGTCGGTGGGTCGTACCCGGACGGTCACATACCTGGATGAAGGCCAGGTAGTTGGGCATGAGGTCGTTGAACTCGTCGGTGATGAACACGCGGCGCACGTACAGCTTGATGTGGTCGGTCTTGGTGCCGTAGCGGTTGAAGGAGTCGGTGGGTCGTACCCGGACGGTCACATACCTGGATGAAGGCCAGGTAGTTGGGCATGAGGTCGTTGAACTCGTCGGTGATGAACACGCGGCGCACGTACAGCTTGATGTGGTCGGTCTTGGTGCCGTAGCGGTTGAAGGAGTCGGTGGGCTGCACGCGCGGCACGAACAGCAGCGCGCGGAAGGTCACCTCGCCCTCCGCCACGAAGTGCGCCCTGCAGCCACACAGGTCAGTAGCGCGGTTACGGCCGCCGCCGCACTGGCGAGCCACAGCGTGGTGGCTAGCTTAACCTTTAGATGCCCGCTCGACAGCCCGGCCTGTCGAGCGGGCGTCTAAATTTTGGCGCGTTTTTTTAACTCGCTATTATTTAAATGTTATGGCTTTGTTTAGTCTGATTTTTTTTCCACGGAATATACAATAAATTGGCCGTTCATGCATACCGAACACTGGATAGCCGCCCATAGAAAATTAAAGAGAAAAAAATATTTCTAAATTCGCGCTAAACTGTAGTGTCATTTAAATGTCTGCAACTGCAACGTGTATGCAGCTGCTGTTAAGAATTACGTAAAATCTGTGTTTTTGGTATTATTCTTTATAAAAGGGAAGTAAATTGGTGTATTTTAAGTTTTTTTTTTTACAAAAACATCAATAATTGTATTTTATAATTGAAAATAATTATAACGACACATTTAATTAGACAGTTCTGCTTTTTTCTTTTCCAAAAAAAGATAAGTATTTTTTATTCAAAAATAACTATAACATAATATTTTTAAATAAGTGACGTTTATAACGAAGTAAACACGATATAGATTGATTTAATAATCTCTTCACAATATATTTTTTAAATTACGCAGAGTGGAAATATATTAATAAAAAAAAAGCGTTACCTAACTTGCGGCGCTTCGTTCTTTATTTTTTACTATGGATTTATATGTATATTTAACCTTTATAACAGAGCTTATACATAGTAGATTCAGAATATGTAAAGTTTCAAGGCGTAAGTTATTCTGAATACTCAAGGCAAGCGTTTCATTTCGCACGAACAGCAGTTCAATGAAACAAAGACCGCATTCACCGCCCGATAAGAAATAACATAAACGTCATAAAGCTGTCCACAACTGTTTCACTCGATACTTTGTTTCAATAGCTACTCAGAAATGTAGCTGTGGGCGTCGTAAGTGTAAACATCTGGCCTCACGAACAAAAACAAAGCGTTAAGTGCGAGCTCAGCGATAAAAAATGGCGGGAAAGTGTCAAGTGTCCGCTTCTGACGTGTGTCGCGACGCGGGTGGTCCGGCTTTCCAAAGGTTAACACGGCAGAGGACAATGAACTACCACGAGCTGTGAATTAGCGCGCATCAACGCGCCCCCGCTGCGTTTTCGCCCCACTTTGAACGCGTTGGGGATTACCGACAGAATCCCTCCCGCCTGACGGTATAGCTATCGCTATATCTATAGCTAACGAACTGGGACGATTTAAAACGTCGCCCATTCCGCGCGCCAACGACCAACTGCGTGATAAAACGCTCCCACCTCTATTGCTATTGAGTCACGTCTTATTTTCGTATGCGGTTTTCGGCGTAAAAACTCGACATAAATTCCCCGTTAATTCCCCGTTCAATATAAACACACACTACAGTTTTTAAACGTTACTGGTCCTCCATAGGTTAAGCTCTCATAAAACCCATCGACGAAACGGTTTTTGTCCAATTCCTACATATTTCTATTCATCTATTGGATTCACTATTGCATTTTTTGTATGAAAGTGATAGCGTTAGCGAGAACCCTTGTAGGTGATTTGAAAAATCGAAAGCTATAGCGATAACGATAGCATAACCGTTAGACGGCAGGAATGCTGGTTCATTAAATCGCTTAATACTTTTTTACAATATAGCTTAAACGTATAAAAACTTAACTGTATTTGTTTTATTCAAATACGATAAGTAGTTTCGGATTTACAAGTTTTCAAGCTGCGAAATTCGCGCGATTTTTGCGTGACGTCATTGTATATCGTTTCATACAAAGAAGGCGACTTTCTTACCAAATGGGTCAAGCGTGGGCCGCAAGCTGCATACAAAGTGTTATACAGTGTCGCCACAAAATAAAATGCCGACCCGAAGTTTAAAAAAAATATCTCTAGAAATATAGCACTTATAGAAAAAATAAAAACACAGTATTTAATTATTTTTCATGTACTACATGATGGCATATAAATCTAAAAGTGCTGTTAATTCCCATTTCGCCGATTTGATAAATGAAACCAATGAAACGAGACGGATCCTCATTAATAAACAAACTTAAATTAAATCTCTGACTTTAGAGTCCTTACGCTATAAATAAGAGTAACGATAAAAACAATGATAATATAGTCATAATTTGTTTTCATAAACATGGCCTTAATTGAATCTTACACATTAGGTGTGATTTTGGGAAATTTGTTTCATCATTCAAATATACTGCTCAAAATAAAATAAGGGTCACAGTCACAGGGTTATTTTGATATCTGAGCCGATTTAATCACTAGCTAACTCCTTGCTTTAAGTGTTTACAAACTTTTTAAGAGTATGACAGTATACTCTTAAAATACCGAGTCCTGCAATCGTTATCAAAGTGGGTAGCATTAGTTTTTTGTCTTGATTGCACTTGATTTTTACCAGTTTAGAGGTGAAATTTGTATTCGCTCTAAATGAGGAGTGGTGAACAGTTGAATTAAACAGTGTCTGAATTAACATAACAAAAAGATATGCCGAGGTTTAGAAGATGTATGGACTTGCAAACCGTAACCATAACATCGGACCAAGATAACTTTTCGCAGCGTTTAGTAGCTCTACAGCTTGTTTTTTTATGACAAACTATCCAAAAACGCTAGGAATTGATTGTAAAAGAATGGGTGGTTATACAGGAGACGGGGATCAGTCAGGGTTAGGGCAACCAGCGCACAGGAAGACTGCTATCCCCGCTTGATTTAATTCTTGACCGATCCTTACAAAACCGCTTGCATTGGGCCACGGGAACTCGTGTTAGTGGCCAAACTGTCCTGAAACGTGAAACGGTTGCACGAAGATCAGCCATTCTCCAGAAGCCCCGTATTCTGGAATTCGCTGACAACTACTCATCGTGCAAACCGATTAACGTTCTAATCAAGACTTAGATTGAGGCATGTGTTATTGAAGGACAGAACCATCCACAGTCGAGTGCAAAGTCAATTTTTTCAGTGTTAATCAGCGCATTAGGATGTAGAGACTAGAAGGTGAGCCATTTTCAGATGCTAATTTTATAATTTATCAACCTGCGACCTCTTCAATTAGCCCAAATTACTTAAAATACCAAGTGACACTTATTTTGTTTCGAGTAGTATAAATTTCATCCTAATCAAAAACTGCTGCCACTTTGATTCGATAATAAAAATAGACTGACGGCATCAGTTCTAAACCAAGTCTACCTGTAGCCCATCTATTGTACAAGCGCTTACTTGGCGAGCGGCGGCGACTCGTCCTTGGTGAGCGAGCGGTAGAACTGCGTGTACTCGTCGTCGGCCACCTCGCTGGGCTTGCGCGTCCAGATGGGCTTGTTGTCGTTCATCAGCTCCCAGTCCCACACCGTCTTCTCGGTCTTCTTCTTCTCTCCCTTTTCCTCCGCTGCATCCTCCACCTGTACCGAAGTAATATCCTCCTTATGATCAGTTTATTCATAATAAAAGATTTTTAAATCAACAAACATTTTGAAGAAAAGATTCAATTTAGTTTCATGAAAAATGGATTCACATTAGAGTTTCAAAATTCTAGAAAGAAAATACTACTAGAGGAATGTGAACTAATATTCAAGAACAGTCTCTTTCTTGAAAAGCTGTTGTATTTGACGAGCAGAATTTCTATACTGCTGGTCGAATACGACAGCTTTTCGTAGAAAAGACAACAGTAATCGCTAACAGATGGCTCTATTTGGGCAGTTGCGAAGTCAATGTACGAGAAAAGATAAAAGCTGTGCGTTTTAACTGTTTTTTTTTCTACAGTATTTGGCGAGGCCTACAAGAATTTGGTGAATAGTTTCTTCGTCAGTACCTTGGCAAAAGCGTCCAAAGCGTCCTCCGGGAAGACCGCAGGTGCGTTGGGACGTCGACGTCAATAGGACAGCTGGGAAGAAGTAGCTCCAGGTTGCACGAGACCGTGACGAGTGGCGTAGATTGAAGGAGGCCTACACCCGAAGGCTGAAGAGAGAGACCTTGGCATATTCAGGGGAAGCTGACCAATAGGGAGGTCATTACCTTGGCGTCCTCGTCGGCATCTGCGTCGGCTTCATCGTCGTCCGCCTCCTCGACGGTCTCGGTGCGGGAGGCCCACAGGTAGATGGGGAAGTTGATGAACTGCGAGTACTTCTTGACGAGCGCGCGGATGGTGTCCGCCTGCAGGAAGTCCGCCGCCTCTTCCTTTATGTGCAACCTGCCGGGCCGCCGCTGTCGTGAGTTGCTACTCGACTACAGGCTTTATTACCGCACTCAAATATGTTTACATTTGCACGATTTTGTAGTGTTGCGTTTCCGAGTTCGTGCTCGAGTATTGTTCGAAAATAAAACACAATAATGTAAAGCAGATCTTCTAAAACTAAGACTTTCTTTGCCTTTGATAGCTACCTTCGTAGCGTTTCGTGACTTTTGATAAACAATTGGTTTGTGTCTGGAGGTAATAATAATATGTAAATTGTTCATTTGTGGTTCGGATATGTATGATGTTGTCTGATATTTAATGAATTTTGAAATAACACTTTGCTAAAAGATGGCAGTAGCTCAAACAATAAAATTAAAACAAGTGTGCGAATGAAGTTAGTTGTCTGCACAAGTTACCCCTCTTCTTTGTTCGATGTTGGCGTCACACACTTATTTCAATGTTACTGTAGTGTGGTGTGGTGTGGTGTGGTGTATATACTCACGTGATGTGAGTCCCCCGCTTGAGTGTATCACCGCGCGGGTCCTCGGCCACGCTGAAGGAATTAGCGTCGGACTCCCAGATGTGCTGCTTGTCGTCGTTGTGCTTGGAGGCGACCGTCACCTTGTCGGCCACTAGGAACGCCGAGTAGAAGCCCACGCCGAACTGGCCGATCATGTCGTTCATCTCGGGGCTGCTCGACTGCAATACAACACGCCTTATTAGTACGACCGACATGACTATACATTTCATTGCTACTTGTGGTGATTTCTCGAAATGGACCGCTCTGTCTTTTCTATGATGAGATTATTAATTTTAGTGACGTATTTTTAAAAGTGTGCTGACGCGAGCGAGCGAACCGGAGCTCGCTTTGCAAGATAGCAATCGGCACTTTGACCAGGTTTTCATCTTGTTTTGATTATCAAAATTGTGTTAAATTATTGTAATCAGGTACTATTACACTATGTAAACATTATGGTGAAAGTTGAATCCAGAATATTTGTGGCAACCATTTCTATACATGGCCACGTGTGAAACCTGCTAAATAACAAAAACAATGACCACACAAATTCAATTTTAAAAATATTTTTAACAAATAGTACCTTCTCAACATCCTGCATTTTGGAGAGGAAGTCGGCCGTCCCAGACTTGGCGATGGTGCCGAGGTTGTTGACGAGGTCCGCGCGCGTCATGCCCACGCCCGAGTCGATGAGGTGCAGCAGCCGCCGCTCGGGGTCCGCCTTGATGCGGACGGACATGTCCGGGTTGGCGTCCAGGACTTCGCGATCCGTCAACGACAGGAGCCGGATCTTGTCCAGGGCGTCGGACCCGTTGGAGATCAACTCTCGCAAGAAGATCTGAAACATCGCGTAGATTTACAGACTCGAAAACTGAAACCTTGACCATCATACTGTAATCACGTCACTTAAATAGCAATATTTTTTTATGAATCATGGGGAGACTCTTAGCTTCATTATACCTGGTGTGCGATTGCATATGGTAATCATATTCGTTTGACAGTTCATATCGTTTATGATAAATTTTAAATAAGTCGGTAGCTCAGCGGTTAGAGCATTGGACCGGTTATATCATAAGTATAAAAATAGCATTGGAAAATGCAAAAAATCAAAAATCATAAAAAAAAATGTATTCAATCGGCTGCCATTTGTATGGAATGACATACAATATGATATGATATGATATGAACTGTCAAAGGAATACGATCACTCTTACGCAATCGCCTACCTGATGTTAAGTATTGATAAGGCTGAAGATGGAAGCGAACCTGTTCCGGAATCCTCAATCACTGAGGAACTGGCTATCTTATCTCTAACTGCCGGGACACAACAATGCTGAAATTTTTTTGTTATGGCGTCAGACTTAAATAAGATGATGGTAGCTAGCCAGGCGGACTCACAAGTCCTACCACCTGACCTACCACCTAACCTAACCCAACCAAACCTAATACAATTTGTACCCCCCCGGTGGGAATTGAACCCAGGACCCCTGGGTGGTTGTACCACTAGACCACAGAAGCGGTTAAGGGCAGAATACACATTTATTTATTTATTTTGTAAGCACATACACAATCTTAACAGGTAAAACCTAACCTAATGAATTGTTAAATCAAGTTTGCCTGTTTTTAAATGGCATGCAAGGTGCTGGTAAACCAGCTTGCCAATTGCTGGCGTTCTGTGAAGCCGAGTTACACATGCCCGTGGGCGGCACACCCGTGCGCGGTATACATACCTCCTTGTTCCGGTAGAGCGAGTTGATGATGAGCTTCATCATGCGGTTGACCTCGGTCTGGAAGGTGAAGTTTTGCGCTTTGTCCCGCAGCTCTCGAAGCTGCGCCACGTTCAGTCCCTCCGGCGAGATCGCCTCTTCCTCGCGCAGCACCGCTTCGGCATCTGACAAACAAATGTATATTTAAAATAACTGTAGTATCAATGCTAACTTATATTTTTATAGAAGAAATCACTCGCGTCCTGTCTGAGAACAAGTTGTGAGTGGAGACGATTTTTTTCTAGTATTATCCTAATAATATTTATTCAAATATAGCTAAAATTTTACGCTCGTAAAAATTCTCTTCCACTATTTCGGGATTTAACAGTGCAAGTAGTGCAAACCCATTCTTATCGTCACTTATCGCATTTTAATTGTACCGTTTCATCAACATTAGATAAAAGACCAGTAAAAAATATGGATTACAGTGAATTAAAGAATAAGGAAATACGTTTGCATTTGTGGAATTTCCAATTTGACATCGATTGATTAAATTAACTTAGAAAAAACTTCCCATCATCGGGGGAAACACGCACGAGCCACGACGTTCAGTATGGCTTCAGTAGCGAGGAACACGGGCAAGAACAAAGACACAATAAGGATGAGGAGGACATATTATGTTGGTAGACTACCATATTGTTACAAATCAGTTGAGTTCGGGTTACAACAACCTGGCAAGTATAAGACAGCATCGCTCGTCAATGTGGTGTGTCTAGCAACTCGAGAACTTCGACAAACAATAGAAATAAGGCGACTCCCATACATGTCTCAGCACTCGCATCAGGGCGAAGAGCCAGAAGCAGCCCCAGTAAATATTAATCATCGTTGCTCGTAATACCGTGCTGTAGTAGTGTGTGCCTAGCAACTCGAGAACTTGGACAAACAAAATCACGTCGCCGCGGCAACACCGATCAAGCATGCCAATATTAGAGCATAGAAATAAGACGACTTCCAAAGATGTCTCAGCACTCGCAGCAGGACGAGGCTGAGGCAGCCGGAGTGAAGGCTAGCGCGGGCGCTCGTCCCGCGGCCGACGCCAACGGCGGGAGACCGCTCCACCTGGGCTCCTTCAAGCTCAGATTTGCCTCGCAACGTGAACCCGGCCGTTCCGATGTCTCGCTCGTCAAACCACTAAGCCTACGTAAGTATACTATATCTTCAGTACTATGTAAGCTGTTTGCTAGAGGAGCCTACACGACGACTTTCGCAATACCGGTTACTACGGATGCTAACCGATATATTTATTACGGTTGCTAATTTGTAACGCGCGTATTATCTGGAGGATTAACCTAGTTAATTCCAACCGCCACAGAAGAGCAGGGGGCGTGTGTCTATGATAAGTTTATTAGACTGATTAAAATTAGCCGGTTTCGAGCGGGAGTACTTATTTGTTTTCGAGCCCTGTTAGCCCTAGCATTATAGGGTTGCACTCGTAGAATCCGAAAACGTGTCGTCACCAGTGGCACAGATAGTTAATAGTTATCGTCACATCATATCAGGGAAGCAAGACAGCATCATTTGCTAGGGAGGAGATAATAGATGTTTAGAGCAAGTGCCGGTCGTTGCCAACAGCGGCGACGGTGGCGGAGGCGCCGCAGCGCGCGGGGGCGGCGGCGGAGCCCGAGGGCGAGGCGGAGGCGCTGCGGCGCGTGCGGGACATGTTCGCGCGCGGGCCGCGCGACAAGTACGCGGTACCGGTCACCGCCTCGCACGTGTCGGTGACTACATACATATACTTTGTAAACAACGGCGGCTGAGAGAATGCATTGCTGACAGGTCGTGTCTGTTCTTTAAATCAAGTAAATAAAGCTTGGTTTCGGATATCTTGCTTTTCCAGATAGTCGAAAATGAGCTATGTTTATCTCTTCATCTTTCATACTGGAGTGAAAATAAAAACATTTTATAAAAAAAAAAAAAAAACCGACTTCAAATAGTAAAAAAATAAAACTTTTGGAGTCGGTGCCAGCCAGGGCATTCTACATTGCACTTCTATTAACTATATATTTTTTTGGCCTTAGCTAGCTAGCACCGACTCCAAAAGTTTTATTTTTTACTTTTTGAAGTCGGTTTGATTTTTTTTTATAAAATGTTTTTATTTCAGATTTTTTAGTTACATCATGTGCCGTTACTTACACTAAAAATCAGCCCATACACAACAATGTCATCTAGGTAAACGACTACTTGCCAAAAGGTGATTGATATTTTTCAAGATTATGAAAAAACTACTAGCCAGATCTTCGTAAAAATTATATGGGACCAAATTGACAGTGTACCCGATCGAACAAAAAACAACTATTAAAATCGGATCACCAACACCGGAGTAATCGGTATACATACATCAGACAAAAAAAAAAAAAATACGCATTGAATTGAGTACTAGGGATGGGCCGAATATTCGTTTTATGTTCGGTATTCGGCATATTCGGCAGGTTTACCGAACATTCGTATTCGGGCGAATGTTCGGTAAACCTGCCGAATATTCGGGACAGTGGTACTTAAAGATTTTAATAACAGGTTCTCTATTGTGAACTATATTAGACTGAGATTGATTGATTGAACGATGCATGTGCATATTATAGGTAGACGTAACCTAAGTAAATCACTGTGTAGCTTTATACTTTTGAGATAGTGTAGCTGTATTTCTTTATAATCGTAGATGAAAATATGATAAATGAACAAGAATATCAAGATACAGTAATTTGAGACCCTATTTATTATTAAAATTTAATCAGAGGGTTTATTTAGTGTAAGAAATGACATATATATTCGAAATTATAATAACTATTTATTGTAATTGGTAAGAATTAGTTGCATTATTACAACGATTTCTTAATTAACTTAACTGCTAAAGTGCGAATTGCAAAGTGTTAATTATATCCAGGATTAAAGGTTTTTGTAAAAAAAAGAATTGTATGGGAAAATATTATAAATTCGACATGGATGAAGTTGCGGGCAGTCTACGAAAATTACCACTAACGAGTTACATAAAGGCAAACTCAAATTGTACAGCCTCTGAAATTCTGTTGAATGAACAATTTTAGAAGTCTTTTGAAGAAGGGCTTAAAAAAACATTTTATAAAAAAAAATCAAACCGATTTCAAAAAGTAAAAAATAAAACTTTTGGAGTCAGTGCCAGCCAAGGCATTCTACATTGCACTTCTATTAACTAATATTTTTTTTGCCTTAGCTAGCTAGCACCGACTCCGATTTCTTAAATTTTGTTTCAAACATTTATTTAACCAAGGAAAGATGAACCAAACAAAAAATAATTATATTAACTTAAAAATCAACTATCCAGAACTCAAAAGTTTTGATTTTAATATCATTTTAATATAATCCTTTTATGACTGTGTGATCAAATTCAATAGGAACGTTTTGAACACTAAAAGTTATTAATATTAAAAGTTCCTATTGAAAAGTAGTTACATTGAGCACATTATTGCAAAACTGTAATATTATCATAACAAAACAATTGACCTTGCAAACAAAAAACTAAAATACTTTTAAGTAGCACTTAGTATTTAAAATTTAAGAGAGGTAAATTATGGTGCAAAAGCACTAGTTGCTCTGCTTTGAAGGGAAAAGTTTGTTTCGTTTTTGCTCATAAACGTTAAAAAAACTATTAACACATAAACAAAACAAATGCACGTGGTGCCGTTTCGTTTCGCTCTGGATGATGCAATAATAATGACACGTATTGACAAGTGTAGCGGGGGTAGCGAGGGGAGCGGGCAGGTGCGCCCGGCGTCAATTCGCGCCATTTCGCGCGGTTAGCGTAAACACTTATAGACCTGCTCCGGTATGCCGAATATTCGGTTCGGTGAAAATTTAACCGAATATTCGGCCGAATGTTCGTATTCGGTGAAATCTATATTCGGCCCATCACTATTGAGTACCTCCCTCCGTTTTTGTTGAAGTCGGTAAAAAAAAACGAAGAATGTTCGAGCTAGCTTTAGTAAAAGTCTATCAATGGACAGGGTACACTCGAAAACAACGAAAACTAATGAAGATAAGCGACCTGCCACTATAGTTCTCAGACATCATCTTAGACCCCAAAAATGCCAAATGTTCAGTACACATTACACTCTCACATTGCACCACCTCGCACTGGTGCTCTGCCAACCCCACAGGGTACATAACTTTATTAGGCAGACTTAACAAACTGACAGGAAACTGCCAGAAACATACGTTCTTTCAGTGGCCACACTGCCACACTCTAGAACCAATACTGATTATCGCATTTTCGTAATTCATTTAACAGCCATGAACACTAATGTGCATGAAAGCTAATTTAAGTAAGGAAAAATGACTGATAAAAAAAAGATTATTAATCATTTATTAATACTAATAGAGTAGTACATTTTGCTGGCCACAAAAGTATTGTGACAATCAGAACTAGCAAATCAAAATAACAAAACGAAATTACTCAATTGAATTTAAACCTTTTTTTATTTTTTTTTTTATTTTTCGATGTTATTTTTGTGCTTATGATAAATTTTAAATAGAAAAATATTGGAAAAAAATTAACTGAGCCACAAGTGAATTCTCAAATGGGAGTCGAAGCTACAACCTTTGGAAATATAGTCTAATGTTCTAACCACTGAGCTACCGAGACTCGAGTCCAATCTAAAACTTATGGTAAATTTTAAATAGAAAAATATTGGAAAAAATATCTGAGAATTCACTTGTGGCGGAGTTAATTTTTTCCAATATTTATCTATTTAAAATTTATGATTAATATAATTGTTTCTAGATAAATGGGTCAGACAAAACTGGTAGCATGAACCTACTATTGTGTCAAAATAGTATGGTTGTTTAAAAGCTTTATAATGTTTTAGATATGGTTGGTGGTGGGATGAAGCACCTCGAATGGCAGCATCTACTATCTCCGATCGCCGACTCAACCACCACATCCAAGACTCATCCTGGCTGAAGGCCCGCATGCTGGTGTTGGCTGCCGATGACAAGCTCAAACAATGCTAACTGGCTGGAGCTATGTACCTTTTTTATGTGTTTATTATTAATTAAAACAACTTCAATCCTTATTGGCTTGTTTTTTTTATTTTATTTAAGTATAATTACAATATAGTTAACAGAGAGGGCCACAAAATTATATCACACTAATCTAGCTGGGCATTAACATAGATTAAAGTAGATATTGATAAATCATACAACACAATTTGATATAGAAAAGAATTAACCATAGCATGGATTAATCATTTCATTTAAAAATCTAAGTATTTCTTCAACTAACCCATGAAGTATCATGATTTATTTGGTTCCAATATTATAGTTCAAGAGTAATTTTAATAAAATGAGTTAAATATTCTGCTTTCAGACAGGGACTTCAAGTGTTTGGATTATTTAGGCTTAGTGGCAGTAGGCATACATAAACAGGTTAATTATTTATTACAAAATATATGAAAGTTAAGAACTAGTCAATTTTACCCAAGTTATTGAAATAACAACATGATAATCAAGTTTTTTCAAGAAATCCTTGTATCACTAATCAATTGTATCGTCAAATAGTACTATCTGACCAAGACAATTAGGAGCAAGACAGTTACGAAAAGCTTAAAAAATCTAACTAAAAACCAACATTAAGAAAAACGGTAATCAATCAGTTAATCACTGTAGCGCCAATAAATCAGATAATGAGAGAAATACGGTGATAGAAGTGGGCTGCAGGTGTCAAAAGTGCAAAGCCGCATTCCTGTCATGCGCCTAATTGTCTCGGTCGTGTAGTATAGGATAGTGAGCAACATACCTGTGCGCGAACCCTCCCTCGACGCGCCCAGATCAGCGTCCACCGTCACCTCCTCCACGGTCGCCGCCGCCTCCTGCCCCGCTGCCCATCCTGCACATCATTGTTACACAGTTACGACTACTATCGCTACTTCCTTATTCACAAAATCGTAGTCAGCCTTCTAATTTAATTTATTTCACAGGCTTTGCTGTCACAGAAAGTTCTAGTTCGACGTGCTATCTTCAAGGGAATTGTAGAGAAAAAGGGTAACTTAAACATGTATTTTTGCTGCTACGCTTGACGGAATATAAACACTAGAACTCGCTAACTTTAATATAAACTCAGAATCAGCATATTTTTGGCCAATAAAGAAAACATGCACAAAAAAAATATCAGACTCGCGAGTCGTAGGAACGGAGGCTATAAATTTCACCGAAAAGCAATTTACCTGAGAGGAGCAGGATACCAATACCTAGCAACAAAAAGTATTTCATTGCTAGATAAATGATTTTTTAGCCAAGATTGACTTTATCTGTATTATTTCACTAATTTCTCAGACAATGCCGGCTTCAAACTGAATGAAAATGATTGTCCACGCTTCAAAATAAAACGTCACCTAATAATTCTCATTGGCTTTTGGATCATCAAAGTGTCACAATATCGCGATGCACCAATGAAATGAATACACGACAGTGATTTGACAAATAGTAGATAAATTCAAACAAATGTTTCAACGTCATTGGTTGAAATCAATTCAGGAGATGATGGGAGAGAAGAGAGAGACAATGTTATTAAAGTGCGTTTGTTTCATTTCATTTCCTTTTTGTTGGACATGGGCTTTATTTGACAGTTAAAAGACCGTAAACGGTAATTGAGCTTCAATTCAACTGTCAAATAAAGCCCATATCCCTTATCCATAGCCCCCTACCGCGTAAAAATCTGGATTCTGATGGCTTTTTACCTTTGCCTGTACCTAATCTTCACTGTTCACCAGGGATGCCAGATTGGGCGATATGTCGCATTTTGGGCTACCTAGTGACCGAAATTGCGACCAGTTTTACGTATTTTGCGATGGTCGCAATTTGGACTATTTGGACAAGTTTTTACGCTATTTTTGGGCTATTTGCACTGGTCAACAACAAACAAAAAAGCATTTTTTTTAAGTTTGTGGGTTTCTGTAATCTCGCTCAAAATATTAATTTTACAGTTACATAATTTTCTGACTGCTAATTTTAATTCAGTAAAGACTAGTGTTCTACGGTCATAAAACTATTCAATTAAATTTTTATTATCAATAAACATCAACTTACAAAAACTATTTGGTCAGCACTTATAATAAGGGTAGTTAGTGATCATTGTTTTTGCGCGATTTTGGGCTACATCAATCAGAAATGGATTTGCACGATTTTGGGCTGTCTAAGGAAGGGTTTAGTTTGTCCAACATAAGTTTGTGGTCATTGTTCTATGACTGAGGTCATTTTGGGCTACTTCTATCAGAAATGGATTTGCGCGATTTTGGGCTACCTGAGGGTCGATTTTCTACGACATGCCGATCTGGCCATCTGGCAACCCTGCTGTTCACTGTCATGTTGTCAAATACTCAAATGGCACTGTCAGTGATTTGCACAGAACACAATTACTCCTAGCGGAGGTGATTTGTCACTGTCAGAAAAAATATCGACACGGTGGAGGCGATACGATTCACGAATTTCACGATCACAAAATTTTGTGAAATGGATTTCTGTACAACAATTGAACGAGCTAATAGGAGTGATTTGAGAGGATAATTCAGGAAAATAATATCCATGCATTGGGGTTCTTATTAAGTATACCAATAGAACTACGAGTCATTATAGATCGCGTTGCTGGAGAGGAGACAGAAAATGTATCCATTCGATACGTAACCATGTATTAGTGCCAACACGGAATGATTACTAAAATTGGTGACGAGGTGCTTCTACGGCGTTAGTAATAAAACTGGTGGTCGACATGGGAGCCATGAGCGTCGACGATTCGCAGCGCGAAGCGCTGATAGTGGTGGCGCTGTGTCTGGCGTGGTACGCGACCAGCTCCGCCAGCAACGTGGCAGGGAAGGTGGTGCTGACCGACTTCCCGTATCCCATGACGGTCACGATGGTACAGCTGCTTTCGATAGTTGTGTACAGTCCCCCCGCATTCGCACTATGTAGAGTTCGCCGCGAAACTGAATTTCCGCGACGGTACTACTGGCGCACGCTGGTACCCCTTGCTTTTGCTAAGTTCCTTACTACAGTCTGCTCACAAGTCTCAATATGGAAAGTGCCAATTTCATATGCACATACAGGTAAGATAACAATAAATAAATAATTTTTAATGTTTTTACAGAACAAAATCAGATCCTAAACTAAGCAGAGAATCGCACTTTTGTGAGGGTTGTAGTAGGGTGCAATTTCAAATGCACCAGATGCTTAAGAAATTTTGTAGGCTACTAAACGTCGGCTTTCTTCGAGATCAAAGGAGTGCAACTTCCGTTACTATTACATTCTGTGATTCTAGACACAATAGGAAATCAATTGTGTCTCTTGTGGATCTACATTCCGACATTCAAAGACTAAAGGGCACGCTGCACTACTACAATTTTGAAAATTTAACAATTAGAAGGCTACATGTCATTGTTCCTGAGTGAGATCTATTGTTTGATCACAAGATAATTTCCTCACAAGTAAAAATGTTTAATGCCCAGCAAAGTGGCTATGGGTCAGCTAGCTAGGCTAGTTCATTATAATATAATTGTGTCCAGTGAAGATTGGAGCCAAAACCTCATGATCAACAGTAGCTAGCACTTGAACCAGAAAACAAAAGGTTCAAGATATCATCTATTATATGCCTTAGTTGATTTGTGCAAAATATATTTTGCTGAAGAAATTTTTTTGACTATTTATTATACAAAGCTTTGAGCACAATAATCAAATAATTGCAACTTCTATTAAGCTAGGCAATTGCGTAAAGTCTATAGTATTCATTTGACAGTTCATATTATCGCCTGCAATATGTATGGGATGACATACAATATGATACAATACCTTACGCAATCGCCCCCAAGGTCTTATCTAAGATTAAGGATGAAGCCAATTTTTTCACAAGACTTAATGGTCCGACAGTCATCCATAAATATGTAAACTAGACTCATTATGTTAATTTATTATGCACAATTTCTAACTGGCAGCTTATTATTCCCAAAGTGGTTGACATTAAACCCTTTGGGGTATATATAGCAGGGGTGGACATAAATGAAAACTCACATGTCATTTTGGAAAAGGGTCTCTTGCTCGACATAGTTTGGGATGCCCTAGAGCAAGATGCATACGTCGCCGAACAGCGACCACATATTTGTTTGACCCATTCATATGCACCATAATGCCATGTAATCTCTTCCTTGTTTGTAGTGAAGGCGACGACGCCCCTGTGGACGGCGGGGCTGGCGCGCGTGCTGTTCGGCGAGCGGCAGTCGGGCGGCGTGCAGGCGGCGCTGGTGCTGATCGCGCTGGGCGTGGCGGTCGCGTCGGCCACGGAGCTGCAGTTCGACGCGCTGGGGCTGGGCGCCGCGCTGGCCGCCGCCGCGCTGCTCAGCCTGCAGCACCTCTACTCCAAGCGCGTCATGCGCGACACGGGCGTGCACCACCTGCGGCTGCTTCAGGTACTGCTCATCGCATAAGGGTCTTGAGTCATCGTATCCTTTGATTCTCATGATATTTTTCTTATGTTCGCTCACCACCCTGTACATTGTTTTTTTTTGTTAAGCACGTAAGCAATCGATTCATCACTTGTGGCCGAGTTGTTTTTTTTTATATTTAAAATTTATCAAACAATTTATATTATAATGTAAAGATTTAATGTTTGTTATTCAATAACAGAATCCTCATTGGAACTGGATAGGAACTTGCTATCTTATCTCTAACTTCCGGAACATACTTATGGTATTTGACTTAGATAAAATTATGGTATTTCTAGCCAGGCGGACTTACAATGAGTCCTACTACTAATCAAATAGAATAGAATACAATATGTACCTCCACTGGGAAGTGAACCCAGGACCCCTAAATTTTGACACCGGTAGTGTTACCAGTGACTACAGCAGAGGCGATTGTGTTATATCTCGATGTTCACGCACGGCAAATGGAACCATGCGTTGGTAAAATGAGGGGATTCCTCTAAACTTAGGGTCGTAAACTTAGGGGATTCCTCTGAGAGGACAGGAAAACGGGAGAGAGGATTCGTCTTTCCCTCTTTCTCTTCACTCACCTATATCACCTAAAAAAATAAATAAATAAATAAATAAATATTCGTGAACCAATACTTACTAAATTTTTAACATCGCGGGTGGTCATTAATATTGAATAGAATTAGTCTCGCCGGATATTAACCTTTCGGATTATGAGACTCGATAGATTTTCCATCGTTTTCAGTGTCGGGTTCGGGTTTGATGAATTAATAGTGAATACGATGGTATTATGGAGACGATGAACTCGGCCTGCGATCACGGGATCGATGCTACGTCTGTGTGTGTGTGTGTAGGCGCTGGGGCGGCTGGCGCTGGCGCTGTTCCTGCCGGCGTGGGCGTGGGCGGACGGCGCGGCGCTGTGGGCGGGCGCGGCGCCCGGCGGCGGCTGGCGCGCGGGCGGCGCGCTGCTGGCGGCCGACGGCGCGCTGGCGTGGCTGCAGGCCGTGCTGGCCTTCAGCGTGCTGTCGCGCGTGTCGCCGCTGGCCTACGCCGTGGCGTCGGCCGCCAAGCGCGCCGCCGTGGTGGGCGCGTCGCTGCTGGTGCTGCGCAACCCCGCCGGCCCGGCCAACCTCGCGGGCATGGCGCTGGCCGGCCTCGGCGTGTTCGCCTACAACCGCGCCAAGCTCGCCGCGCGCGACCGACGCCCGCCGCCGCTGCCCGTCTGAGCGACACCGGCGGCGAGGCGGCGAGGTGGCGGCGGCGACGCGGGGCTGATCGCGACGGAACGGCAAAACAAAAATGGTATTACGTATGTGATCGCTGGCTAATCGCTCGCTGATGAGTCGTATAGCGGTGTCTCGCTCTCTCGCGCCCCTACCTAATGCGCGAGTGAGACGCCGCGTGTTGTTATGACGCTAGCGCCAAAAACAATTTGGTTGCAATAACAGGAACTAAATGAATATACATTAAATATGTTTATCGTTTGTTCGGAAAAGGCCGCACTTTTGATACGTGACGTAAAGCAATTATCGCGCAATTTCTGCTGTCGCGTTGCTGTTGCAAAGATAAGTAATAGCCCCGCGGGCTTCTTAGGAAAATGTTGTGTTGCGTGACGAGTACCTATGTATAGTTTGCGACAAGTTGAGATGGCTATTATCTAGTAGTAAGTTCTAACCCTTTGTTGCCCGTGTTACTACCGATTTTACTACCAGTAATAATACCGGTAATTCAGTTACCCTTCTTACTACTGAAGTTGAAAGTAGTAACACGCGCAATAAAATAATCAGTTGTGTACGACTAAGCAATCTATGTGAACGAGATCCGAAGTTGATAAATTAGGCGAATGTGTATTAAGGCTTCACTAGGACTAAGATGGCGCTGTGAGAGGGGGTGCCCCTTCACCGTGTCAACCTGTCGCAAAATATATTATATCTGTCGCAGCCGTCTGGTTAAATCAGCTATTGGATTGTAAAGCTAGCCCTTTAATTAAACGCCGGCATTCAGTTAAATGCCTAGGCCGGTCGTTGATTGATCTAGCATCACATAACGTTCAACTAGTTAGCCCTTTGAAGATAGCTGACGTTAATTCAGCCAGGTGATTCAAATTTAATTTTTGCCACTTTAGCGCTTGTTGTCTCAAAACAAATATGGCGTCAGATAGCTCGCATCAGCTGGCAATTTTATGTGATTTTTTTTTCGATTCATCATAAATTCATAACTCACAATGTTTACGTTGTGTTATATTGATATAATAATTAAAATGTGTGATAAAAATATGCCTGATATTACACCGACCCGGCTACAAGTTTTCACGAATAGTTTGAGTCTATAATGACATCTCCTTGAATGAGACGGCTAAATATGAGGTTCAGCGAAGTCGTTAAACGTTTCATCCAACGACATGGCTAGTTGTCCCTTGGCCATTTCATTAAATGGCGGCGTTTAATTACTATCCCTCCAATTGAACGGCTGATTTAACCAGTTGGCTGCGACATATCTAAGGGGAGAATACGTTTCGAGATTCTATCCTTTGTGATTGACAGTATTGTCTCTACTGTATGTTTATTTTTATATTGATAGCGGCAGAGCCGTCAGAGCTTATTTTTGTGAATATAGTATTATTTTGGTTTTCAACTCTTTAATTTTATTTCTTTTCACCTAAACTCCACTATGCTTATCCCCGTTTTATGGCCATAACACACAGAGACCGATCCGTGCCGCCCCGATACGATCTGACGATGCGATCTCAACGCATCCGTTCCCTGTAACCAATGGCTTTCCGTGTATGTTATACACTGCCCGCGCTAAAACGCAATACACGGGCAGCCATTGGTTACTGAGAACGCATGCATTCAAATTGATTGTCAGATCGTTGCGGCGGCGAATCGGTCTGTGTGTAATGGCCATTACACAGTTCTTGGTGTTACAGTTCTTCTTCAATATGGTAGTGTTAAAAAAAATGCTGCAATTGAAACATCATTCGGATACAATTGTGACTGAATGTTAGCAGAATTGAGCCTCTGATATATTGTTATTTACGATAATATAGATGAATACCTAAGTTAATATGAAATGAATAACAGGTAAGTACTATAAATTATTACAGTAATTTATTTAAGGCACTAGTAGTATAAAGTAACCAAACTTAATATTTAATGGCACACAAAATAAGGGGTCAGATGAATGTCATGTTCGGCTTTAGTCATATTCTACCTTTGGTCATACTCTGAATTGTTCATGTTCTGGTTTAGTCATGTTTTTGTTTGGTCACAATTACAATTAGTTCTAGTCATATTATGCTTGAGCCATGTTACGATTTGGTCATGTTCTCCTTTAGTCGTGTTCTTGTTTAGTCATATATGACATCCATCTAATACATTGATTTAAATATTACTAGATAAGATAGATAGATAGATAAAATCATTTATTCGCATCACAAACATACATGCACATAAACAAAATAAAAGAAAAGAAAAATAAACAAACTACTTACAGACTAACAAAAATAAGCGGGCACATAGGTTCGTATAGAGACCTACCCATGAAATCAAACTATTGTTTAATTTCATAAGTACCTATATCTGTGCATGTGTGTCATAGCGATGCAAAGAGGCAAAAGCTCAGCGTATATTTTTGCCCCGAAGGAACAAAACACTGGTTTTCAGCTTTCACCCGTAGAAAAACGCGAGAGACGCATTAACAAAATCGGACGCCCTGTTATTAATTTAAAAAAGATTCTAACATTTTAATTTTGCATTTCAAATAAAATAAAATAGGTGCAGCAAATAATCATAAATAATAATTAATACAAAAAAATTTTAGCGATTAATATAATATAAATAAAATATATTATCATGCCTTGAATAAATTAATTGAAAGTGAGTCTAAAATCTAATAAATCATAAAATTAATATCAGTTCAAAATTAATAAATTCTATTAAATTAATAATATGCAAAAAATTCAATCTCATTAAAATTAAACTAAAATTCCATCATCACCAGAACCTGCAACCAGTCGACTATTTTTACTAGCGTGTAAGGACCCGCGGCCCGACCGCCTAACGGTATAGCGTGTGGTATTGCTATGGCTATCAAACTTCAAACTCTCATAAAACCCTTCAATGATAGGGTTTTTGGCTAATTTCTACATATTTCTATTCATCTATTGGATTCACGATTGCATTTTTAGTATGAAAGTAATAGCTTCAGCGAGAGCCCTTGTAGGGGGTTTGAAAAATCGATAGCTATAGCAATAGCACAAGCTATACCGTTAGGCGGTCGGGGTGCCGGCCAACGGTGCTAAAAAGCGTGCCAAATCAATGACCCTTAAATATCTGTTTAGGGCCAACGGCGATTCAGTTGTCTGTGGGAGACTGAAATTGAAAGATTTTAGCTGTCATTTCATAAAAATGCCGAATTTGTGAAGTAAAATGGTGCAAGAATGATGAGCCAATTGTTAAAAAGGTCCACGGATTATTATTGCATCATCCGTAAATAGAGCTTTACATTATTTTTATTGGATGTCTAACAATTTTATTTAAACAATATTAACTGTTACAACAAAGCGTTAATATACTGGCACCCAAGAAACGCTAAGAGAAAGCGCGGGAGGCCACATAAAAGGTGGGTTGACGAGATAAAGACGGTAGCCGGTTCAACCTGGACCAGAGAGGCTATGGACAGGGTATCGTGGCGTCAAATGGAGGAGGCCTTTGTCGGCAGACATACGGACTATCAATAACATAATACTCAAATTTAAGCAATTAATGTAAAAATACAAAAGTCTGAATAAAGGTTTATTATATTATTATATTATATAACTGTTACAAGAATATTTTGAAGACAGTCTTAACCCTAAAATGGTCACGTAGTAAAATTGCCTGATTGATCGCGTGGAATACAGGTGTATGCCTAATATAAATGAATATGAAAATAATATATTATTCTACCGGAGTTCATAGTGTCATAATATTTTTAAATTTCTTACACTCACACTAATTAACCTAGTCCCAAAATAAGCACTGTAAGGCTCACAGAACATTAAAAGAGTAATGTTCTGTGGTAAGGCTTGTATTATGGGATGCTAGGTTAACGGATATAAATACATGTATAAGTATTTATGCATTGAAATATATATAAACGTCCATGAATCAGGTTCAAATGCTCGTATTCATCATACAAACATTTGCCTGGATTCAAACCCAGGACCTCAGAGTAAGCGACACCTTGAAACAGGTGTAAGTACCACTCTGCCACGGATGTCTTCAATATTGACTGTTATACTAAAATTCGAAGTTCAAAATATCGATTTACTGAATTCAGAAAGTAAAAAGTTTGAATAACATGACCCACCGATCCACTGGCGAAACATTTTCAAGAAATCATAATGTAAGTAATCGTATAATGCGGCCACTGAGAGAATGCATTATTTGACAGCTCCTATCAAGAGATGCTACGAAAATGAAATGTTTTTTGTTTCAAAAAAATATTGTAAAGAAGCCTTAGATGATTTTTTCAACTCATAAAAAGCCAAATGTTCAGATGGGAGCGAGCATCCTTCCTTTTGAAATCAAAGATTTAATAACCCAAACACTTTGACTTTGACTTTGAATAAATAAAACAATTATTTGAATTAAGTTTATTTTAACATACATAAATACATTTGATATTACTCAGGAATACAAATGTTCTGATTAATGAACAGAACAGAACAACAATAAAATAGACCACAAAAAAGGCCATTAAAACATGAAAATAAAAAAATTTAAACATTACATACAACTTCATCAAATTCCTTCTACAGATGTTAAGACAAAGAAGTGCTTAAGGTATTTCCACTAATTCAATATCTTGGTCCAATATTATACATGACAGATTCTCAATAGATCACATTAAAAACATTTGATGAAGTCATCCTATCTCTTTGATCAAATGTTCAGTGGGTCGAGATATAAGTGGAATACTGGAATACTACCCATAATTAAATACACAATTAAATACACATCAGCTACTGAGTAAATAAAAAAATGAACTCAAAATATACAGTTTCTCATTTAGTTACAATAAAATTGTTTCCAATTTGACATACACTGCTCATTTGTAGTTACTGCAATACAATTTCATAATAAGCCAGAGATACTGTAATAAACATAAATTGTTATTGAGAGTGATCATGTAATGATTGTTAATTCAACCACAGATAAGTTAAGCATCATCTTAATTTAAATAAAGGTTAATTATATTTACAGCACTAATGTTTAAACTTAAGAATCAATAAAAGCATTCAGGTTTACTCTTAATTTCTGTTATAAGTCCACGTTCAATGAGAGGAATGGTGAATCTATCGAACTGGTTACCACAGCACACATATACGGGACGGTTCAGGAAGGCCGCCAGGCGCCGCGCCACCGCCGTGCTCAGCCCCTCCGCACCCAGCAGCGTGGTTGCGAGTGCTTTTTGGCTAGTTCCATTACCTTCCTTGCTTGGAATGCCCAAAGCTATTTCATCTAGCTCACATTTACCATTGCTCACGTTGCCTAGCCACAACAAAAGCGAATCGTTCATTTTTAGTACTGCCACTGTGCTTAATACTTCCCCACTTATTATTTTGAATTGATGAACTCTCCACTTCGTCTGTCGATACACTATTTTGCACCGAGAGGTTATAACATCTGGGGAACCTCCTACAAATATATGACTCATTATAAATGCCTATGTACTGCAACGAGTTATCTTTATTATAAGATAAATAATAATAGGTACTTCTGCATTCATTTATTTCGTTCAAATTAATTGTTTCGTTTAGTAATTGTTTGTTTTACGAATCAAATCAAACAAACAAAAAAAATGTAAGTAATGTCATTGTCAGTCATTCATGTCCACTTTAGCTTGCTACATATTAGTAATCTGTGGTCCACTTCTCCATTCTCCACTCACAGAATACTTTTTTTTTGTGGCAATAGAGTTTGTCTATTTTGCCAATGTCAAGTAGAAAGGTAGGGAAACGGGGAATATGAAAAAAAATATGGATATAGACATGGGCTTCATTTGACAGTTAAATGACCATATCAGGTAATTTTATGAGCTTCAACTGTCAAATGAAGCCCATATCCATACCCAGATTTTTTACGCGGTAGCCCCCCAGCAATGCGTCACATCCATCTGTCAAATGAAGCCGATTGCGATGCCGATGCCACTTGCGCGGTACGGGCCCTGGTCATGGAAAACAACTACTCCTACATTTTCAGAGATCTGTGAAGATGAAATTCGCTTCCCTAAAATGTTCATCTGTATTATAGTCGAAAACAGTATTTGCTTCTATGTCAATTCAATTCATTTTATTTTGCTTGAAAAGTGGTACATATGTTCTTACAGAAAATTTCATTAGAATCACACTAATCACCAGACTCTTTCATGCAAAATTAATTACTTACATAGCATACTAACACATAATTCAATTATAAATTCAATAATACAGCAGGCAGATGTTTCATGTCGTCATTTAATCTATTATAAATTGTGATTGCCATACAGTATGCATTTCGACTGTAAAGAGCAGTTGTTCTAGCGGGCTGAACAAGTTTGTGGGGATACCTCGTACTAAAATTACAAATTGTTCCCTTACGCTCAAATAAGTGTTTGTTGCATTTCACAAACATGCAAGCTTCGTAAATACACATGCTTGGGACAGTTAGTATAAAGAGTTCTTTAAAAAGAAGCCGGCAGGACGTTAAGGAAGGAGTCCACACCACAAATGGCTCTTATACATAGCTTTCGTGCGAGCAATGCCTGACTGACATGACATGAATTACCCCAAAGAAGAATTGCTTACCGTAAGAGAGAGGCGATATATCCATGGTATGCTTGGAGTTGGATGGCTACTTTTCTATCACTAACCTTGGTTTCCAAAGGGCATATGCAAAAGAGTTAATTTTTTGCATATTTTATCGATATGATTAGCCCAAGAACAGCTATCGTCTATAAGAATACCTAGGAACAAGGTGTGATGAGATTCCTTAATAATATTATCTTTGAATCTTACATTTAAACTGTGTTTTTTCCCATTTTTATTTACAAATTGAATAAATGTCGTTTTTTACTTTACATTTAGATTTTTTTTTCATCCATGTTATAACTTTATTAATTGTAATATTTATGTCATCATTGTAAGTTTTAGTATTATTGCACGGAATAACAAGAGATACATCGTCAGCAAAAAGTGTACAGGTACGTTCAAAAGCATCAGGGAAGTCATTAATGTAGTGAAGGAACAATAAAGGACCCAAAATACTCCCTTGTGGTACCCCAACTGGGTTACTAATTGAGGTTGATCTGTAATTTTCTACCTCCAGTTCATGATTAATTTTAGAAATCTCTACATACTGCGTTCTTTCACTTTCTTTCACTTAAACGAGATTGCTAAGCCCCTGATACCCAATTTTTCACATTTGTCAAGTAATATTTTATGCGAGACAAAGTCAAAAGCTTTGCTCATGTCGAAAAAAACCGCGGTGACAGGTATTCTTTTATCCAAGTTAGTAAGCACGTTATACATAAGGGAGAAAGCAGCTAACGTAGTTGACTTCCCACTTTGGAAACCATACTGTTAAGGCTAAATAACATTAAATTTATTCAAGAAATTTATTAAACGTAAGTACATGCTTTTTTTTTAATATTTTTACGTATTTGAAGGAAACGATATCGGTCTATAGTTTTCCACATTATCTCTAGATTCTTTTTTAAAAAGAGGTTTGACTATAGATTGTTTCAGAGGTGCTGGAAAGTCAAAAATAAACTGCTTTGTCTCGATTCAATAAGAGATAAGTCACTTTTACTGTGCGTCGAAGAATTTGAATTTGTCATATTTATATAATAATTATTGAAAATTTCAGCTATTTAAAATTCTTTTCTTTATTTCTGAAATCTTACTTACAATAATTACGCCGAGACTTCCCTTTAAGTTTTATAGAAACCTGTATTGGGACGTCTCGCAACTTCCCATTCGAATACAAATGATTTCAAGGAAAAACTAAAAACACTAATAAATCTAACAAAACTAGAAATGGGTTAGTAAGCGTGAGTTTGCGTGTGTGTGAGTGCGTGTGTGTGTGTGTGTGTGTGAGAGAGAGAGTGTGTGTGAATGAGTGTGTGTGTGTGTGTCTGTCTCTGAGTGTGATTATGTGTGCGTTTGTGCATGAGCAAGTAATATAATGTAACTATCATATAGTTCTTTTAAGCATGTTTTCAATGTCCTCATAACTACGATAAAGATCGATCCAGTTAGTTACTAATTGTTTAATTTTGTACAGTTGCATGGGGTAAATATAACCTCGCGATTAATTTTATTATATATAAAAGAACATTGATTGTCAAACTGCCGTCGGGCAAAATCAGTGCGAACTCGATATGTTGTAGCAACTCTATCCTTTCTACGTTTTTTCAATTTACAAGGGTCAAACTTTAGTGCCTTGTGACAATTTAGAATTGTATTTACTATGTACAGCTTTCTTACTGACATAAGGCCGCTAATGCTGTACAACGCATCTGTAGGAAATCTGCTATGTCAGTTGGATTATCATATATTACATTATTTACAATTATTCGGTCAATACTTTTGTCAACGAGAATATTTTGCGTAGGTATTATTCTTGATAACGTTTCTAGTGGCCTTACAGATATTTTTAGATGTGCTATCATATTTCTTGTTTGTCAATTTTTGAGCTAGATAAATACAACGGCTTAAAAGTTTTGAGTAGTTGATATTTTGATTTGGAAAGAGTTTTATTTGGTTTCTTATAGTAGGCAAAACGTAATTGCCTCTTAGTGATAACAGATTTCTACAGACCTTTTGTAAACCAAGTGTAGCTTTTTTTTAGTAACTTTAATTTTATTTACTGGGAAACAAAGGTTATAAAATAGTTTCAAATTGTTAATAAAATTTACAAATGCAATGTTTACGTCTTCTTCTCCATAAACATCAGTCCATTTTAGCCTGCTGATACATTCACGAAATTTATTGACATTTTCCGGACCATAGTCCCTTCTTTTGTAATACCAGCATTTTAAATTATTTTTATTTTTATTCAACACCGGAAATGTAATGGATTCTGATGTGTCATGGTCAGATAAGTATAGACTATGGGTTTCACCTTTAGCCTCAGAAACATTACTTATAATTTGATCTAAGCAAGCTTTCTTCCGCGTTGGACATTGAATGTGTAACTGGAAATTGTTATTTATAACAATGCGTCTTAATTCACTTGCTTCACTCGTATTTTTTAAGATATCTATATTAATGATATTTTTATGGGTAGCTTTGTGTTTTAGTCTTTCTAGGAGTAGTTCAGTTTTTTTTTTAAATAATTTTACGTTTGACGCTGGGGTTCTGTATAAGCATATAACAATGCATTTCATTCCAATAATTTCTATAGCACAAAATTCGAAAACAAAATTCTCTACCAAATCTTGTAAAAATGTAACCTTCTTACTTGCTTTTCACACAAGCCCCGCCCGCCCCTTTTCTCATGCGATCTTGAATATTACGATGCCAGTTTATAATCATTTAAAATTAAGTTTCCTTCACTTCCCGCTTTTATGAACGTTTCACTAAAACACAGTACATCAAAATGCTTATTACTTTGGCTTAATTCATTTAACGTAAGTTCTATTAAGTTACTTTTTACCAAGTATACCTGCTATATTTTGATGGAAAATACTGAAATTAGAAGAGTTCTTTGTAACGAAAAAGATCGTCTTGCGGTGTTTGAGTTAGTTTTTGTACAGTTTTGGTGTTATGCACAGAACCTGTTTTTTCTGTTCTGTGGTGTTATGTGTGAAATAATGCGTAATTAATTTTTGTGTGACGATTTTTTTCGTTTAAAACAATGGCATTATCAGGTCTTACATTAATTGGTTTGAAGAAACTAAGGATGCTCCTTTGCTGCAATTGTGTTTTAGCTGGTTTTGAATCAATCATTGCTTTTTTTACACTTTTTACCTTCAAATTTTCATAACCCAAATATTTTTTGTCATAATACATTGAGTCAATAGTCATATTTATTTTGTAACACATACTAGTCATAAAGTTTTTATCATAGTAATCTAAATCATCTAAGTTTAAAAATATGCAGTTGTCGAAACACAAAAAAAGAAACATAACTCTGCACCAATTTTAAATGGATTAAAATCAGATTCACCTATACATAAAATAATTTTGTCATTAGTGCTGGTCTTAATAGTTTCAGTTGTTTTCAGAATATCTTCACTGCTTGCATTTGGTTTAATAGTTGAAGTTATTTTATACTTTTCATATTGAGTGTTCTCTCTAAGTCGAGATAATGCCGATGCCATTCCTCTACATTGTTCACCACCTAATATATATAGTTTTTGGGTTTCGTCTTCACAGTTTTTTAATGTTTCATTTTTGGCATCATCTTCAAAATTTTGTTCTGTCGTTGTTGTTGTCGTTTTAATACCTACATTATAACAAATGTTTGGTTTTAAGAATAGAGAGTCTACTAAACTAATTTTAAATAGTAGTAGGACTTCAGAACGGTAAATGGGAGCCTCTAGGGCTAGAAGTTTTTTTTAATAGCTAATAGAGAGACTTATATGGGGTTTATGTTTCCAGTAACTGAGTGACATTAATTCTTCTTAAATTTGTAATTTGGAAACAGAGGGTGGTTTGAATTATGGCCTAGCATGACCGGCTTTTATCGACTCGATAACTCGATAACGTGTCACTGTCCCGCTCACATTGTAGCGGAGTAAGCAAGACAGCATGATGCGCTATATCATATCGCATGATATAGCGGTGTTCATGCTAGGGGGTCTGGTAGGCTTTAAATGCGAATTTATCACTGAGTAATTGTCTTCTTAGTCTAATCTAATAGGAGGTTCAACACATTCAACTTGCATGGCATTGATAGGCGAAGATTTCATAGTACCTATGATTAAAGTCTCCCTCTTACCAAAAATTGTTATGCCCCTCAGGGCCCATAAGATCCTAACACATTTTGTAACACCTGTACCTACTTTTGGAAAGCAATAAAATGATTGAATTGAATTGAATAATCTCAATGCTTTGTGTTTTGTGTTCCTCACGTATGAGGAAACTGAAACATTATTAGAGATCAGCAAATAAGTAGGTAACAGAACAACAACTAAATAAATTATGACCTTAGATTTTTTTTTTTTTTTGCATTTTTCAATGCTATACATTTTTACATTAAAAATTATCATCAAGTAAATAAATCTGCAGTGTTATGTACTATACCCGGACAAACCCATGCCCACACACACTCTCTCACACACAAACACACACGCACACACAAACACACACACACACACACACACACAAACACACATGCGCAATCATTCACATTGCTTACACAAACACTATCCGTAACTTTAAATACCTATTTTTTCGTTTATGAAAGGAATTTACAAGATTTTTCTTTTTTTGTTACACTAAAAGTAATTTTTATCTAAATTGGACTCACATGATCTTGCTCCAAGGGGACCGGCGCTGTTTGCCGTAATACAGGCTTATGCCTAGCTCGGCAGCAGATACATATTCATATTACCTTGTAAGTCCTAGCTTATGTTAAAATATGAATTGTCAAATTACTTATGTTTGGAAACAATAAAGAATTTATTTATTTATTTATTTATAATTTTTAAAAGCATCTTTGTTGCAAAAACGTTCCATATTCAAGAATACTCCTTATTAACGCGTTGAAAATAAGTTTAAGTGAAGTTGGATGGGCACCCCACCACACCCCTGATAGACAGAAGAACCGTAGATCAGTATGTCTTCCAAGTAAATTAAAAGATATTCACTATTTCAATCCGTTTATTGACTTTTCAAAAGACACTTCAATAAATACTTTAAGCAAAGTCACTTCAATAAAGTTAACGAAAAAATAAATAAACTGAATCCGCGACGATGATAAATTAATCAGTTCACGCTTGACACTTCTTGGCACCTAAAACACTTCACACTTCGTTGCACTTAATTCGGACTCTCTCTCCGTATTACTCTTTAGAACACTTCCCGCTTAACTTTACTATTCAAAATTTGAATTTCAAATTACTATTTTCAAACTCATCATCGCACTTGCTTTTCAACACTTATTTTAAGTTCTTATTAAACTCTTACACTTATATTCTAAGTCGTTCTTCCAAAACTTACTCGTCCTCGACTTAACGAAACCTCATTGAAAACCTCTTCGAAATACTCATCGAAATCGGTATTCTAAGTCATAACTTCGTAAGGACCTGGAGGAGCCAAAGAGTACGTAGCCACTCCGTGTTAGGCCTAACGCACACTACCATTTTTACCCACGACAAGACGGTACGGAGATGGTTTTATGCTTTATTATTTAGGTTATGAGGATGTTTGTTTGTTTGTGCAAACCAATGTTGCCATTTATCTCCAAAACTATTTATCAGATTTTGATGCGGTTTTCAGTGATGGGTTCGGGTTTGATTAGTGATATGCAGGGCTATCGCGTAAAAAAATCAAGGTATGGATATGGGCTTCATTTGACAGTTGAAGCTCATAAAATTACCATATATGGTCATTTAACTGTCAAATGAAGCCCATGTCCAATATCCATATTTTTTACGCGATAGCCCCCATGTTCTTAGATAGGTGTTGTTACGGATAGCTACAGAATTGAGGGAAAATTAGGACTTTTCGGGATATTTAAGGAAGGAAACACCCGTTTAGCACCAGTAATAAATACAACTAATTTTAATAACAAAAACGTCAAAGACAATAGAAATATACAAGAAAAAACCATAAACTAAATACAAAAAGATCATAAGCCTAAGCCAGTTGGCAACAGGTGTTATGGTGACATCTTAGTAGGGGGCGCTGCTGTTAAAATTTGATTGTGCAAAACCAAAACTACTAGACTGAATTTGATGTGGTTTTCATCAGTAATGGCGTTTATTAGTAAAGAGTACATATGTTCACTAAAACCATAGAGATACAACAGAACTATGGAGGCGCCCTATAGATCTATATAAAATTTGCTTATACAAATATATATTAAATCGATACATTCTTATCAAATCGATGTTTGTCTCTTTCTAACTCACCTATGTTTGCGTATGGGTAAGGAGACGGATAGTGTTTGCACAGTACACATTTTGGCAACATTTTCATGTGACGTCATGAGCGTTTTGACGCGTGCCGGCATCGCCATCTTTAGTTCCAAGTTCTGTGGTAGATCTGCTGTCAAATTTTTATTAACTCTCAACAGTTTTGTTTATTTTTTGATAAATACGCACAAAAACCTGGTTCTGTTCCATTCAAAGCCTTGCTAGAGTTGGGAACATCATGCCTTCGTGTTGTGTTAAGCAGTACGGTGCAAGGAAAAACATTAATCAACCTTCATTGACTCTCCATAGGTTAGTATTAAATTTTCACAATTACTGTTGAATCTAAAACGATATTGTGTAATGAAATATAAGAAAAAGTTGTTTTGAAAGATTCTAAGGACATATATTGTTTTAAGTTGTGGTATTTCGAAGTTTTTTTCATATTAAAGTTCGAGTTGTATTGCATTTGTAAAATTAGTGATGTCATGGGTTGTGTTGAAATATCGATACATTTGTCATTTTATTCATCAATGGTGTTTTGTCAAATAGATTTCCTTCGAACAAAATTTCGAAGCAGAAATGGATAGAGGCTATTGGTCAAGAAAATATAAACACACGACATAAAATTTGGTATGTTTGCACTGATGAATTTTGATGAAAAATGCTTCTACAGAACTTTCGATGTAACAAGATTGCGTGACTCTTTTGGTAAGTGATTTTTACATTGTAAATAATTTTAAAAAGCAGAATAGTGTATTCTTCTATCTTATTCTGAATCCTATTATAGTTTGTAGAAGTTGTATCAAAGCTATTAATATATTTTCAGCCTAATCAAATCTGTTTGAAGAATCAAAAGAGTCGAGAAATGACTAGTTCACTAGAAGGTGCGTCAACATCTACTACGGTGAGGATATGTTTTATAATTGTCTTAGTAAAAGTAAGAGAATTAAATTGATTGTTTTTTACTGTTTGACTTACTGTACATAAGCTATGTGTGATATTACTTAACGTAGCTATAAAATTGCTATTAAACATAGCTTTAGTACAGTATAATAGTGATAATTTTTTTTACACACATGACCTTATCATTAACTAAATTAAATTGAAAGTAATTAATGATTCTTTTGTTCATTTTCAGCCTATCAAATATTTTTCAACCAACCAGGCAAAAACAAATACTAACAAGTCAATCTCACAATAATCAATGCGATGGTCAGTATAAATAAACTGTATAATATTTGACTTAATGTAATATAGGCTAGGTTAATTATTATTAGTTTTATAAGTAGTCTTTTAAACCTGATCATTCCTTTTATTTTCAGATTAAAAAAAAAATTAAGTCTTGCAGAAAAGTGTTCTTAATTAAAGAAGAAAGTAAAAAATTTAAACGAAAGGGTATGAAGACGTGATAAAAATATTGCTATATTCGTTAATGTAATAGAAGATCTTCAAAGAAGAAAATCAATTAATATTGATGAAACTGTTATTTTGGAAGAATGTACAGGATCAAAAGATTTTTTGAAGAGGCAAATTGCCAAAGCCAAATCTCTATACCTTTGAAAAGTATGGCGAAGAAAACAGGAAATTCGCCCTTACTCTCCATTTATAATTATCAAAAACTTAAAATTTTATGAGGAAAACCTAAAACACTTGTTTACCACACCCTCGGACACTAAGTAAATGGTACCAACATGTAAATGTTGAAACTGGCTTTACTAAAGAATCTTTGGATCTTTGGAGATGGATGGATGGACTGCTTATTAAATCGATTATCAAGGTTATCTCGATCTTAGGTTCCGATACCATGCTAAAAAATTTGTGATACAGTATTGTTTAGAAATTATTTTATTAAATCGGTATTATTTAGAAATGAATAAAAAAATAATACTATATTTTAAACAATCAAACGTAACTTATTTTTCCTCTCTCACTCCTGTATACCATACATGTTTATAGTCAAGTGTAATGTAAGTAATACGTCAATAAAGGTAATTATTTAAGTAACTATTTTGTATGAAAAAAATGCATAAGTATAATTTACTTTTAATTAACTAGGTAGGTAGTTACTTACACTTGACTATAATAAATACAAGTGTGAACTCTCGTATTTATAATAGAAGGCAACTAACTTCTTGGTAAAAGTAATTCAAACTTAGACAATTACTTTCATACAAAATAATTGCTTAAGTAATAATTACTTTTAATGTAGCTTAAAATAGGCATACATAGACAATGAGCGTTTTCTTTAAAAAAAATGCTTTTACCTTTCAAACGGATTCCATAAGAATGAGTTTGATTATTAAATTTAGCCCCTATTTATGCTATGGCCGTACATACGTGTATCGCCCCGAAACTTCGGACAATGCCACGATACACGCAAGTGCGGCCACATGCTATGATACTCGCAAGTGGGAAAATTTTTAAAGTCTATCGTACGAACTGTCGGCCCGAAAGATCTGAAATACTATAATAATTATTTATCTATATATTAAACTTAATTAAACGCGCTAAACCCAATTACATAATCACGTAAGACTACTGGAGATGGACTTCGCACTACATTATGTAACCTCCCACCCCAATTGCCAAATAAATGCTTAAAAAAGCAAGTGAAGTAGTTGGTTTCTAATCCATTTCTGGGCCTAAGCCGGCCTTTTTTTGTTCTGAGGAGTATAAATTAATATTTAAAACGTATATTTATTATAAGTTTTAATTGTACCTATTTCGATATCAGCTATTCAATATGGTACAACACTAGGGTGAGCGGCCATATTATGTTCCAAACATAATATAGGTATGCACGCTAATTTTGTAGGTATGGCTGGTCCATATATTTACAAGTCAATGACTAAAACGCTCGAAAAAAAGCAAAATTTTAAATTTTGATAAAGCCAACTAAAACGTAAATGAAAAAGGTTAAATAATTAAAAACCCCCAACTTAATTATCCGTCGGAGGCTGCCATCACTATTTTAAAGTTCAACAAATATAAATAAGCATTACAATAAAATATCTCCAGATAGTCACTATAAAACTGAAAAACTAGTTAATTTAATGGTAGCCCCGGACGGATAATTAAATCGGGGGTTTTTAAATTAGGGAAACATTTTGAATGGAGGAGATGGGTATAGATTTCACCATAAATTTTTATTTTTTTGGGTATGGACACATAGAAAAACAAGTTGACACATAGAAAAAATCGCGTAAATATTCTCGTCTGTCACAAAGTTTGACAGCTGTTTCCTCGACTCTAGCAAAGAGTTCTAATTATTACTCTCAAATGAGGAAAAATTTGAGTGGAGGAGATTTTTGGAGGAACGACTTAGAATATGGGGCTTAGACTCAGTTAAAGATAAGATAGCCAGTTCCTCAGTGATTGAGGATTCCGGGAGAGGCTCGGTTTCATCTTCAGCCTTATCAATAATGCCTTATCAACGTTGGTAATGTATTTTGGTCGGATCACTTTCCAGTACAAGTTGAGTGTGACTTAGGTATTGTTCAGTCTAAGCATTTAATAACTAAAAATGTATGTAATGGTGTCATATGGGGAATTAGAGATCAATGTGAGATTGACAAATATAATGAAATATGTAGTAAAAAACTTAAATGTATTGATTTCCCGGTGGAATTTCAAACATGTGCTGATGTTATGTGTTGTGATGTAGAACATAGAGCTGTTATAGACAAATTATACAAAAACATTGTGAATGTATTGTCTGAAGCAGCAAGAGATAGCCAAAGGAAGACAGTAACTCAATCTAGGAAAGCAAAATGTATAGTGGGTTGGAACAGACATGTGAGTGAAGCTCATAGACAGGCTCGCCTAAATTATCAGTTATTTGTGCTTCATGGTAAACCAATTAGTGGTCCCATCTACGAAAACATGTGTTTAAGTAGAAAAATATTTAAATCAAGACTTAAGTTTTGTCAGAAAAACCAAGATCAAATCAAAATGGACATAATTGCATCTAAACATTCTGCAAAAAAATTCAGTAAATTTTGGAAAGATATAAAAAAACTAAATAGTAAACCGAGCTTGCCTGTAAGTGTTGATAAGGTCAGTGAACCGGGAGAAATTGCAAATCTTTTTAAGGAGCATTTTAAGATTGAGTCTCCTCTAGGCTGTACGCGGCAGGTGTTCGATACTAAGAACTGTCCTATTAATTTGATTCACTTTACTGGCAAACAAGTCCTTGATGTGATCAGAGGTATGAAAAGAGGCAAGTCACCAGGACATGACAGTCTGAGTATTGAACACTTGGTGCATGCTGGGGTTCATCTACCTAGGCTCCTGTCTAAGTTATTTACTTTCTGTGTTAGACACTCCTATTTACCTCAGGAGCTTATGAAAACTGTTGTTACTCCGATTGTCAAGAATCCAACTGGTGACTTATCAGATAAGAATAACTATAGACCAATTTCACTGGCCACGGTGGTGGCAAAAGTATTTGATAGTCTGTTGAATACTTCACTTAATATGTTTGTTAAAATAAATGATTCCCAATTTGGGTTCCGCAAGGGACTGTCTACTGAAACTGCAATATTGACATTGAAGTATACAGTAAATTATTATGTCACAAGAAAAACACCAATCTATGCTGCCTTCCTTGACCTGTCCCGGGCTTTTGATCTGGTGTCTTACGACTTATTGTGGTCAAAGCTGAAAAAGAATGGTGTGCCTAGTGATGTAATAAATATATTGTCTTTCTGGTATGCAAATCAAACTAATGTAATAAGGTGGGGAAATGAGTACTCAGACGAATACAAGTTGAATTGTGGTGTGAGGCAAGGGGGCCTGACATCTCCTTTGTTATTTAATGTTTATGTTAACCAATTAATTGATGAGCTCAGTAGTACTCATGTTGGTTGCTTTATAGATGACATCTGTGTAAACAATATAAGTTATGCTGATGACATGGTGCTGCTGAGCCCATCAATTGGAGGTCTTAGAACCTTGCTAAATAAGTGTGAAAGCTATGCATTAGCACACGGACTGAAATATAATGAAAAGAAAAGCGAATCTATGATTTTCAAAAGTGAAAATAAACTGCCTTTGAATGTGCCACCTGTCACGTTGAATGGAATGCCCTTAAATCGTGTTTTTGAATTTAAATACCTTGGTCATATTGTAATGGATAGTTTGAAGGATGACCTTGATATTGATAGGGAACGCAGGGCATTGTCAGTTCGTGGTAATATGCTGGTGCACAGATTTTCTTGTAGTTCTGCAGAAGTAAAGTTAACATTGTTTAAGGCCTTCTGCCAATCGTTCTACACAAGCAGTCTGTGGACCAGCTTTACACAGAGGGTTTATAATGCACTGCGAGTACAATACAACAATACACTCAGGGCATTGTTCAGGCTTCCTCGATACTGCAGTGCATCTGGAATGTTTGCAGATGCCGCAGTGGATGACTTCTATGCAATGATGCGTAAAAAGTCCACTCCGCTTATGTGTAGGGTGAGGGGAAGCCGGAACAGTATCCTGAGGATGATAGCCGATAGGTTAGATTCCCCATTACTTGGTAGATTTATTAAGCTACATGTTCTATGAACAGTGTTTTGATTAATCTACTAAGTAGGTTCATAACACTATAAAAAATTAATAATACTTACCTATAATAATAATAATATAATGATATATAATGACATAACTTAATAATTAAATTATAATACTTATCTATAACTTACTATGCTTAAAATGTCGAATTTAATTTTAATTTTGATTGTAATTATAATTTTATAAATTTTTGTAATCATAATCATATCGCACACCCAGATCAACACTGCACTAAGTCAAAATAGGTAATTTTTCAGAATTGACGAAAAACCGTTATCTTATTATACGTCACAATTATCGCAAATGTCTTGAACGTTGCATGTAAAAAATACATTCTGTAGCAGCATTTGATAGTTCAGTCGATTTAAAATCCTTAAGTAAAGCAAAATAATGCATTTTTTGACTTAATCTACTGTTGAAGCAAAAATTAACGAAATAAAAAAAAATCATTTCGATTTAAGTGGCTTTTACTGACTAATTCTGAAATAATGCACTATTAATCTAAAGTTTTTTACTTCAGATTCAATGGACAATACAGATCTATTTGTATTGTTTTTAGGAATGGTACTATTAACAATTAAATAAAAGTCAAAATGTTACTAAAATCAGCAGACATATATTTTGAATATAATCAAGTACTGGGTTTGGACCCAGAGTATTGAAAATTACACGAAAATCGCAAAACACAAAAAAGTCTTCTGTTAATCATAAAACATTGAATAAGAATTATGTTCGTTGGATACTACATCATTACATGTAAGCGTAACATGAGAATAGGAAAATAATAATCAAGGTATTAAAACAGTTACTTGAAACAAAAACTGTTCAAAATTTTGTAAAACAGAAATAAAAAACGTAATATTTACAAAACCATAAATACGACTACACCAAATAACAAGGTAGTAGGACCTTGGAATTACAATAGCTGCCATATTAATTCTCATTAAAAACTAAAAACAAACATACATAAGCATAGACGGATAATAAATATTTATTTTTTTGCTGTCCACAGCAATTATCGCTATAAAATATTATATCCACATCAGTATCAGGGCTCTTTTCAAGTATCATCTCAATGTATTTAAGGACACAACTTCCTATTTCAACTGCACCGCGCTTGACTTCGGTTTCATCCCAGAAAAAACACACAACATCCTTTGCGTTTGTCACTTACAGTAAAGTTAAGTCGTATACTGCTGTGACGACATCATTCTTGTTTTTATCAGCCTCATTTTCCATCCTGGACAATTCTTCTTCTTTGAGGTGGTTATTATAATTGTCACGGACTTTTGCCTTGCCCTCATCATCGGCATTTTTATAAGTTTCACACAAGTCGCAAAGGTCTTAGATAATGAGACTCTATTCTAGGAATAGAATTTATAAAATCAGTCACACTATCTTTTACTTCACAGTCTATTTTGCGTTGATCACCGTGCTTCCCCGTGCATCAGATTCTATAAAACCGTCACCTGTTTTCTTTGAAAGGGCCGTCTTAACATATCTATAGCAAATGCTCAGCGTTGCCTTAAAAAACTCTTTACAAACCCTAATTCTATAGTTATCTTTTTCAAAATAGTAAGCCGAGTTCAAAGTCATCCCGTGACCACGGCAGCTGTAAAGGTGCCGAAACGTCGGGAAAATCAAAAAACCCCTAAAAAACCTAAAAATACGGACAATTACAACTTAGTTCGTGGAAATATAGCGCGTTTGATATCCGTAAAAGTTGTTTTATTTCGAGTTCAAAGCCCTCAATTTTTGAGAAGTGATATACCTATATTTCGGTTTGATTTCCTGTGTATGCCTCACTATGTATTCTCTTTGTTTCTCCAAATCTCCCAATTGCCAAAACTGTTTTAAAATGTCTTGTCTAACCATTTCGTCTATTTTAGTTTTACAATTCAACCTGCATTTGTCACCACAAGGTGGACGGATTCGTCGCTCAGCGATAAATGTAGGATTTGTTAAAGGAACGTACGCTTTTCCTGTATTCCGCAATATCTCAGCAATCTTAGACTTTCAGCCAGCAGGGTTCCGTTTTCTCTTCCTAGTTAACTTGGGTTCGCTTGCTGATGGAAAGGTGTCGATGGCAGAATAAGTTACGGGTGCGTTTGTCGAAGTAGTAGTTTGTTGAGAAGAAGGATTCGGTCTCAACTAGTTGAGCTGCTGGAGCTTGACGATGATGAGCTGGAGCCTGACGAGGAGCTTGTGGAGGAATGAGAAGATGATCTTCTAGGGATTACAAGAGGCCGAGATCTTTGCTTAGCAGGCACAAAAAAAGTAGGATCCGTATACGATTCGTCTATACAATCTTCTTCATCGCTAAGATCAAATGAAACAGGACCGGGTACCTGCCTATCTGATGTTTGATCGGCTGATGCTGCAACCGCTGACGTCTCATCGGTTGCTGCGGTAACGGGTGTATTTTTGGCATCCTTTTCTACGCTACTTTGTAGAACAGTAGACTGGTTACTAGTAACTGGACACCACGACCCTTCATCATCTGCCAAGTAACAATTACAAATTTAATTGATCCAACAATAGTGTATTATCTAAGAAAAAATAAAAAATCTTCTTGTATACAAAGAACCATTTAAATTGTAAATTTATTTCTTTTAATTTATTATGTAAGTAACAATTCTGAGTATAAAGAAATATTTATTAAGATTATTTAACAAAATTAGGTCATAATTCATATCTACCATCAATAGTGCATTAAATCACTAATTTTCACCTTTTACGAACAATACTAAATTATTTTGGATTAATACATAAAATTTGACATACCTTCGTCAAAAACAGAGTACTATTTTGAAATAGTATCAAATAAGTAGTCCATGCACTGTCACTAACACTGACTTAAATCTAAATAATTCACAGTAATTTTAGTACTACATTCAACAACACCGCATTATAACTAAATAATTCACTGTTGCGTAAAGCATCTGCGGGCTGTTTTCTAAGGCGGACAAGTTGCAACTGGAAATAGTTTCGTGTTCGCGGTGTGACTCTGACAGCGCGTCATCACTAATAGGGACTTAGTGCGCCATCTATTAAACATTTTTGTAAATATAAATACGCCTGTCTTCGTGGCAGACGCGGGAATTTTTTGGCTATTCAAATTTATAAAGTAGTCGATTTTGAGATTTTTCGACATAATACGGTGTTGTACTGGGTGTGCGATATGTTGTGTGCTATAAAATGTACCTACCTATGGACTCCTTGGTCTGAAAATAAATGATTTTTTTTTTTTTTTTTTTTTTTTTTTTAATAATGATAAGAAAAAACAACAGGTTGCACTCCGGGAGTGCCGGCAGAAGTGCAAACCGCTTAAACGAAACAGCAGGAGCAGAGAAGGTATACGTTGTCGCCGCGCGGTAGAAAAAAAGGGGGATATATATTACTTCCTCTCCTACGCCGCGCCGTCGGTCTACTCTCCCTCCGTCTTACGAATTTTCGATTAGGGTCACGTGTCCTGACGCGACTTTAACATTTTTTACCCATCCCAAAAATTTAAAACTCTAATGTGCATTGTGCACAACGCCGCTAAAGAAGTTTTCACTTCAAAAAACCTCCGCGACGGATTTCGGAAAGCGGAATTTGCGCGAAGCTGCGATAAGACAAAGATTGTCATGTTCTCTGACTTATAATTCGACGGAATTTTGTAGTTCTGACTTCTGACTGAAGTTTATAGTGGCAATTAAAAATAAACGGTTCAACCAACCAAACCCGAAAAATGAATGCATTTTTAATTTTTAAGTGAAATAAAAGAAAATCTTAGTTGAACTTATGGTCTCATTTATTCAGAGAGTAGAAATAAATAGGGGTGAGACAAATTCTTGTGATTTTTTTGTGGCTTTCTTTCGTTTGAAACGTCGATCGAACCGTGCGAACGCAGGGTTACACAGTTACACTTACTGACAGTCTGCATGTCATAGAAGAGAAGACACTCACTGTCAGTAACAGTTTTTTTATCTATGGTGTGGTGTGCTATTGGGGGAAATATTTCGAGACACGATAGAAAGTTTACTAAATAAATAAATTTATTTTGTACTCGTATTAACTTTCCTGAAATAAAATAGTAAAATCGTGTTACAGCATTTTGAAATAGTTAATTGAAATTCCAATAAAATATAACGTTTAAGTGTCAATGGTATCTATTTTATGTGGGCGCACAAGAGCAGTGCTTGTGTTTCTGAATACGTTTTTACTAAATTAATTTTTAATGCATTCCTAGATAAAAACAATTTAAATTGTTGTGAATGATACATTAAATGAGCTAGACGTGAGTTGTCGGCGGTTGTGTCGCTGCTGGAGCTGTCTTCTCTATCAGGCAGGTACTCCACCCTTGGATGTGGATTTTCACCTACTTTTCAGTGATTACTTATCTGCAATCATATTTTTTATCATTGTTATCAATAAATAACGAAGGCCAATCTTATTGAGATAAATCTCATAGGTAACATACTCAACAGCTGTTTCCATTAATTTACACCATTTTCCAAAAACCAGTTTTGAGACCTTGTCTTTAACCCTTTGAATTAATATCACACTTAAAAAAAGCTATACATTTGTCTATTTTACTACCATTAAATTATAATAAAAAAACGCTACACAGATAAGTTATACATGCTACATAGATTATAGAAATACGTTGGATAGATAACATATATTTTGGCCTTTGCTTTCTTAAGATATCATGTCTCAAGATCCTAATCAATTCATTATCTTACATTCAGGAAATTGAAATACCTTTTGTATTTTAATCCAGCATGTAGATAGTCAATATGCTTAAATTTTGTGTAGTTCCTTTTAATTTTGCATTTGCTTTGGTAGGATTCCGGTGTCCAGAGAATAATGGAATATACACTGTGTCTCATTAACCGGGGCCTGAGAGGTTAAACTTATGCTATTATATCAACAGTGTTCTTTTATGTTGATGGGGATATTATACTTATGTTGCTCCTATAAAGGACATCTTGCTCTAGCATATTTATAAAGTCAGGGTGAGAGACCAATAGGAGTTGGCGGCCAGAAATTGACATAAATTTAAAATATGGCCTGAAAATAATTATATATGTATACTTATATACGCCGGCACAGCAGGGCGGGCGATCAATCACCATAATCAGAACCATTATGCCCAATTATATATATTAGAAGCATCATAAAACAATTAATTTGATGATGTCTGAAAGTAACCAGCCTGCTTTCTGTGTAATTCCAACAGTTATTTTTATTAATTTTTAATTATATTGTACACCCGCAAGTTCAGGAATATGAATCATTGCAATATCTATCTTTAAAGATTTACAATGTATTTATTTATTAATAAGGTACACCAGCAGTGTATGCATTAACACAGACAATATCTAAAAAATCAACAAAGCATAGTTCTTTACCATACAACAATTACCATAAAACACAACATTTACCATAAAACAGAAATCAAAGTAATTAAAATACAGCACAAAAAAGGTCTGCTAGTTAGAAAAAAATCATTTCATTAAAACCACAATAAACACATTACTTATAGCTAAGGTACAATTAAAATATCAATAAAATTCATTAAAATTCCATTACAAACATAATTAATTAGAATAAGCAAACTTTAAGATCACAACATTATATTAAGAATACATTATATAAAAAATTAGGTATGATTAAAATAACTGAAAACTATTAATATTAAATAGTAAATAAAATTAATTTTGTTAAGTTATAAGTTAAAAAAATTAATTGTGTTAAACAAAACACGAAATCAACGTTTTTATCTAATAACAAAACAATAACTACGAATGGAAAACTCGATAAAGAACCGAAAACCATACATTTTAAACAAAACAAAAAAACAACACTCCCCAATCCAGTTGGTCACTGTGGGGAATCCGACCAAAACCCTCCAACCGAGGAAGAGATTAATAAGAAAATAAAACTGTTAAAACAGAACTCCATATACATTTGTACACTAAACACACGCACCCTGAGAACTCAAGAAAGCTTGGAGGAATTAGAAATTGCCATTGAAAATCTTAAGTGGGACATAATAGGTATTAGCGAGATGCGAAGATTAGGCGAAGGCATAGAGGAGAAGAACGCGTACATCATGTATTATAAAGGTGAAATTGCCGGACACAGAGGAGTGGGCTTCCTGGTAAAGTCAAAATACAAAGCAAATATAAAAGGCTTCGAGAGCTTGTCGGATAGGATAGCTGTACTACACATTAACTTTCAAGAACACGAAAAAGTATGGACGATTGTCCAAGTGTACGCGCCGACCGAGCAGGCGAACCAAGCTGATACAGAAACGTTCTATGACAATCTTAACGAAGTAACAAGTCGCTACTACAAGAATAATTTAGTAATTATGGGAGATTTCAACGCTCAAGTTGGTACTCAAAGAGCCGGGGAAAATAGAATCGTTGGGAAATACGGAAACGGAAAAAGGAGTAGCAATGGCCATATATTGGTGGAGTTCTTGCTAGAAAATAATGTCACCTTACTAAACTCCGTATTCTTCAAGCATCCCAAATCCAAATGGACATGGATGTCCCCAGACGGCAAAGTTAAAAATGAAATTGATTATGTTATCACGAACAAACCCAATAAATTCACAGACACAGGAGTTATACAGAACTTAAACTTCAATACCAACCATCGCATGGTGCGCAGTTGCTTAAGAATATGTGATGGAAAAAAATCCAGACCAAGAATATCACCTATAAAAACGCCACCTTGGAATACTAGCAAAAGAACGGTGAAGATCAGTACTACCGAAAAATTAGGTCAAACTGTCGCATCTGAGATAGAGACTGCCGCAAAATATAACGTGTTTGAGGCCGAATTGAGGAACATGCTTGGCAACGTCAGGAAAGGCAGTAGACAATGTTTTAAGAGCGAAAAGACATTGCAATTACTGGATGATCGTAGGAAGCTAATGTCAGAGGAACGAAGAAGTGTGCACCGTAGGCAAATTTCAGAGTTAAGCAAACAAATAAGAGAGAGTATGAGGAAAGATAGGAAAACTAGAAGAATTTGCACGCTAGAAAAACATATTAAAGAATCAGGAGGCATTAGAAAAGCGCTTAAGGAACTAAAAGAAAAAGGAAAAGAGTGGATATTAAAAACAAAAAGCAAAAATAGCACTTCTTCGAGTCGTAAAGAAATACAACGGGTAGCTACAAGTTATTATTGCCGTCTTTACTCGAACCGGAATGTGAGTATACCTATTAAAAAACAGGAAGAACTTGACAAGGAAGAAATACCTGAGATAATGGTATCAGAAGTAGTCAAAGCTATAAACAGTCAAAAACTGGAAAAAGCCCCAGGCCCCGACAGAATACCTAATGAACTCTTAAGAGGTACGGCACAAGAGTTAGGCCCCATACTAGCTAAGATCTTCAACGAAATACTAAGTACAGGCACAATACCTACTCAATGGGCAGAGTCACATATAATTCTTCTTCACAAAAAAGGGCCTAAGGACGACATAAGTAACTATAGGCCCATCTCGCTTATCTCGAACATCTATAAAGTTTTTGCTAAAGTCTTACTCGAAAGAATTACTGGTAAACTCGACGAAAACCAACCAATCGAACAGGCTGGATTCAGAAAAAATTACAGCACAATTGATCACATTCATACAATCAAGCAGATCATCCAAAAATATAACGAGTACAACAAGCCGATCTACTTAGCCTTCATAGACTACTCTAAAGCTTTTGATAGCCTCGACCACGAGCAAATTTGGCAAAGTTTAACGGAACAGGGAATCCACAAAGTCTACGTTAGTGCTATACGAAATATCTACGACCGATGCATAGCGCGAATTAAACTGGAATCACTGGGAGACTCATTTCCAATAAAAAGAGGGGTTAGGCAGGGTGATCCACTCTCTCCCAAGCTCTTTTCGGCAGTACTGGAACAGATTTTTAGACAACTAGACTGGGAAAACCTTGGCCTTAACATCAACGGATCTCGCCTCAACCACCTGCGATTCGCGGACGATCTGGTGCTTCTGGAAGAGGATCCAAAAAAGCTTAAATTGATGATCCAAGAACTAGCAGATAGAAGCGGAGATGTTGGTTTGGAAATGAATCCCAGCAAAACTAAAATTATGACTAACGTAGAAGAGGTAGATATTCACATCAACGGGTGTAACATAGAATATGTGAGTGAATACGTTTATCTTGGCCAAATAATATCTCCAATGGACCTAATGAACAAGGAAATCGAGAAAAGGATAACGTACGGGTGGAACAAGTACTGGTCCATGAAAGAAATTATGAAGAGCAAAGACTTTGATTTAAAGACCAAAAGAAAGGTCTACAGCACCTGTATATTGCCTTGTATAACCTACGGATGCGAGACTTGGGCACTGACAAAGGCACAAGGAGATAAATTGGCCCGATGTCAAAGAGCTATGGAGAGAAGTATGTTGGGAGTAAAACTAAAAGATAAAATCAGAAACACCGACATTAGGCACAGGACAAAACTACCAGACATACTAACTCGCATAGATGAGATGAAGTGGAGGTGGACTGGCCACATGCTTCGCTGCAATAAAAATAAATGGAGCAAAACAGTGACGCTATGGTACCCAAGAGATGGTTACAGAAAAAGAGGTCGACCCATAAAGCGATGGGAAGACGAGATTAAGTTGACCCTGGGGCCACTCTGGACGCGAATGGCGGCAGATAGAAAGGAATGGAAGAGGTTGGAGGAGGCCTTTGCCGAAAGGCACACCAAACTAAGAGATTTACTATAGGGAAAATAAGTGTATTTCAGTTAAGTTTGGAAATAATTTATTATAGGAAAATCACTGTATTTGTTTGGAAATAAAGGCTTTATTTATTTATTTATTTTAAAATTAATTTAATATAGGAAATATTAATTAAGTAGCATATAAATAATCAATCAAGTTTACAAATGTATGTACACAAATTGTAATTATGTATGAGTAAAATGAAACTAGCTTACAATTTTGTGTTTAATCGGCTGTTAGTGGCTTTGGTATTTGATCAGATGTAGGATGTCACCAGTTATTATTTGGCATAATATTATGCCTATGCTTTATATATGTTATTAATAATTTTTGGGGATAAAATGAAACATGGGTTAAAAATACTTACATTCAACTGGGTTCTGGTGTACAAGATGGCTCCAGCATTTTGGGACTGATTCTTTACTACACTGTGTTTAAATACAAAAATACAAATTATCCTACAGTGGAACTGCAAGGAACATCTAGTAAATTGTAATAGTAAAAAATTTAGATGTTATTTTAGGGACGCAACCTGAACGCCCGAAGGAAATAAGGTGATTCGGTGAAGGAAGAGGAGGGGGGGCGGGGAATGCCGCGATGGCGTCGCGGCGCGTGACGCGCAAGTGGGAGGTGTTCGCGGGCCGCAACCGCTTCTGGTGCGACGGCCGCCTCATGACCGCGCCGCACCCCGGCGTGTTCCTGCTGACGCTCGCGCTCATCTGCGGCACGTGCGCGCTGCACTTCGCCTTCGACTGCCCGTTCCTGGCGACGCGCGTGTCGGCCGCCGTGCCGGCCGCGGGCGCCGCGCTGTTCCTGTTCACGATGTCGGCGCTGCTGCGCACGGCGCTGTCGGACCCGGGCATCATCCCGCGCGCGGCGGCGGCGGAGAGCGCGGCGCTGGAGGGCGGCGCGGCGGCGGCCGACGCGGGCGCGGGCCGGCCGCCGCCGCGCGCGCGCGAGGTGCTCGTCCGCGGCCGCCCCGTCAAGCTCAAGTACTGCTTCACGTGCAAGATGTTCCGGCCGCCGCGCGCCTCGCACTGCTCGCTGTGCGACAACTGCGTGGACCGGTTCGACCACCACTGCCCGTGGGTGGGCAACTGCGTGGGCAAGCGCAACTACCGCTACTTCTACACGTTCGTGGTGTCGCTGTCGTTCCTGGCGGTGTTCGTGTTCGCGTGCGCGGTGACGCACCTGGCGCTGGAGGCGCGCGGCGCGGGGCTGGGCGCGGCGCTGCGGCAGACGCCGGCCTCCGCGCTCGTGGCCGCCGTCTGCTTCCTGTCCGTGTGGTCCGTGCTGGGGCTGGCCGGCTTCCACACCTACCTCGCCTCCACCGACCAGACCACCAACGAAGACGTAAGGAACACGCTTTGCATTCTGTTGTATTGTACTACTACTTATTGTTACATATCGACCCTAATTCTTCGGATATAAACACCTCCTCCTATCCCAATCCCCACTGCTCAGTCGGTCTACGTAATATATTTTTGCCTACGTCGTTCTGAGAAAACGAAGGAGCGCCTACGAAAAAACACTGACAAAAACGTCAGTGTTTTTTCGTAAGCGCAAGCTCGGTGCCGATTTTACTACTACCAGCCTTCGGCGCCCTGGGCGGTCGCCTACCCCGCCACTACCCATCACCGATATTGTACAGATTCGAGAGGCATTAACATGGCGTGTGCGGTGGTTGCAGATCAAGGGGTCGTTCTCGACGCGTCGCGGCGTGTCCAACCCCAACCCGTACTCGCGCGGCAACGCCTGCGCCAACTGCTGGCACGTGCTGTGCGGCCCGCTGGCGCCCAGCCTCATCGACAGGTGACGTACCATGGGGTCCAACCCAACCCCAACCCGTACTCGCCTGCGCCAACTGCTGGCACGTGCTGTGCGGCCCGCTGGCGCCCAGCCTCATCGACAGGTGACGTACCATGGGGTCCAACCCAACCCCAACCCGTACTCGCCTGCGCCAACTGCTGGCACGTGCTGTGCGGCCCGCTGGCGCCCAGCCTCATCGACAGGTGACGTACCATGGGGTCCAACCCAACCCCAACCCGTACTCGCCTGCGCCAACTGCTGGCACGTGCTGTGCGGCCCGCTGGCGCCCAGCCTCATCGACAGGTGACGTACCATGGGGTCCAACCCAACCCCAACCCGTACTCGCCTGCGCCAACTGCTGGCACGTGCTGTGCGGCCCGCTGGCGCCCAGCCTCATCGACAGGTGACGTACCATGGGGTCCAACCCAACCCCAACCCGTACTCGCCTGCGCCAACTGCTGGCACGTGCTGTGCGGCCCGCTGGCGCCCAGCCTCATCGACAGGTGACGTACCATGGGGTCCAACCCAACCCCAACCCGTACTCGCCTGCGCCAACTGCTGGCACGTGCTGTGCGGCCCGCTGGCGCCCAGCCTCATCGACAGGTGACGTACCATGGGGTCCAACCCAACCCCAACCCGTGCTCGCCTGCGCCAACTGCTAGTACGTGCTGTGCCAGCCAGCTCATCGACAGGTTACTGATACTATAATGTCCCAATTAGAACATCATATTCGGCTCAAACAACGAACTTTCATTTTAGAGCTCATACACGTTTCACGATGAACTTGGTATTGTGAAAATGTACGACGAGCATCGTAAAAATTCCCGACGCACAGCACGATGTCGTATCGTAGAAACTCACGGTGCACTCGTTCTTCGGTCGGTCGTGCTCAGAGGAAGTACCCGAAGTCGGTACATTAAAATGATCGTTGATTGATGATAATTTATTTGGGGCATTATCATTATAATTATCAGGTAGAATATTTAGAGTCTCTTTCACAATCTTACAGATAAGTCAGCTAGTCTGGTAGATAAATTAACAGTTGTAATATGAAAAACCGACTCCAAAAAGTAGAAATTAAGCCTTTTGAAGTCGGTGCCAGCCAAGTAATTGCACTTCTATAACTTTTATTTTTCTTACTTTGGCTGGCATCGACTTTATACTTTTTGAAGTCGGTTTTTTTATTTTTTATTTCATCGTTTTTTTAAGTCAAGAATAGCGCCATCTAGTAGGTATACTACAAATTAAAATGAACTTGTCGTAGTTTAGTATCTAGTAGCGTCATCTCGCAGCATATTAGAAGTCTTAACAGTATTTTCAAGATTCTTAAAAAATACTGAACCGATAGAAAAGTTAAGCTATCCAGAACTTATCTGTCGATCGTGAAACAGGCCCTCATGACACATTAGAATTGTATAACTTATCAACGTCTAAAGTGTTGTATTAATTAAGTTCCTTTAAATATTCACAGATTAAAATATCGCAGGATCATTATTGTCTTTGTATTTTGATAAAACCTTTTCTCTAAATTATTGTAAATATTAGCTTATCGTTGGATAGTTAGAGTTATAAACACCCTGACGTGATTATTGAATTTTTATTCCACAAACAAAAGTCCCGATTGAGACTGGCTGTTTTTCAAGAACAATGCCTTACACATATGTGTCATAAACGTAACACCGTGTCGGCCCCAGGCGCGGCGTGTTCACGATCGACGTGAAGGACGAGCTGCCGGCGAGCTTCGCGCGCGTGCTCGCGCCCGCCCCCGCGCCCGCCTCCGCCTCCGCCCCCGCCTCCGCCCCCGCCTCCGCCCCGAGCGGCGGCGGGGGCGGCGGGCTGGGCGGCAGCTACACTAACCTGTTCGAGGGCGGCGACGCGCGGCACGCGTACGCCAACCGCAGTCTCGATCTGGACCCGGTGCCGTTGCACGGTGAGTGACGGACATTCCGCAGTCTATCAACAATTTTAAGCCGTTTATGTTTTATATTTTGTGAAATGACTGTTGACAGGTGAATAATTTATTGCATCGGATACTTTTGTTCAAATTAATTATCTTTATTCACTTAATCATGTTTTGCAAGTAAATTAACCGTTGACAATTTGAAGTATATCAAATATCAAATCAAATAATTTTTATTTGCCAGAACATTATTTTATATAAACAGGTGATAGAAAGAGAGCATGACTTGTTTTATATTTTTTTCGATGACATTCATTTCAGTTAATGAAAACTTAAAAATGAATGAAAATGAGGAATGGGTAATATTGGTCATTCTAACTGGAGATCAATTTCTGCTTACAAGTAGTTACAGCAGTCGTATGTCAATCGTATCGTGTTTCAATCGTTGATCTTTTGAGACGTAGTAACAAGAGGATTTCAATTAAGACAAGATTATAATACGATTATGATGACTTAATCTTACTAATATTATAAATGCGAAAGTATGTCAGTTTGTTTGTTGGTTCCTCTTTCACGAAAAAACTACTGAACAGATGTGGATGAAATTTGGTATGCAGGTAATTCATGTAGTGGACTATAGTCGGATTTATAATTCAGTAAAGTAATTTGACAAGTGCCAAATGTCATTTTGTAAAAATTATGCTGCTTTATATTGTAGTGTTAGCGCCATCTAGTACAAACGAATGGAGGCACACGACAGCTGACCGGACCGGAGCGTGACGTCATTGAATGAAGAGATCTAATACGATACGTCATGCATTCATTCGTCATTCGTTATTCGTCTCACTCACTCACTTCCATTTTTGCTTTCTCATCGCTTGTACATGTAATAAAAAAATAATAATAAAGCGAATAAAACGCATATATCTTATTAAACGTAAAGTCAATCGTTTTGTACCGAGTACATTAATTATTCGACTCCTGAGCTTCGACATGTAGCTATAATGTTAATATTGATTTTATGTACGTGAATGGAATCAATACTTACTGAACTTGAAATGGATCTAAGCAAATCTTTACGTAAAACTGTTTACAGCTAAATTATTTTTACAAAGTGACATTGGCACCTGTCAAATTACTCTACTGAATTAAAAATCCGACTTTAACACATAGGGTACTTTTTATCCCGATATTCCCACGGGAACGGGAACCACGCGGTTGAAACCGCGGTCGGCCGCTAGTTGTGTATATTTGTGATACTTTTGTTGGTTCTGACGCCCGCGGCACAAACACTAAGCTACTAACCTCAGAATCTGATCATTTGTCATCTTAATTGGACATTAGACAGTTACTCGCCTGCTCATAATAATAATAACTTTATTTTCTCAAACATGCTTGGAAATGTGAGCATTATTTTGACAATCTTCTTCGAGATAAATAAAAATCGCGATATTGCTGTAGTCGCATGTAGTTGTATGAAAATCCATGTGTCGTGTTTAGCGGCCAAAACAAATACATAGTAAATTCATATCTGTCATGTAATAAAAAATGGAACGATCTTTTACTCCGAAATATGGCAACAAGGAGGTAACTTATCCAACATTTTATTAAAATCTCGAACTGGCTTCCAAATAGAAAGCTGTTTTAGAAAAAAAACAACAAATGAACACTTTAACGCGGTAAAAAATATTGTTGTTCGTTGTTCGTGTGATTTCGAAAAGTAGTTTTAATTTCCGCGCATTATTTGAGAAAAGTATTATACAAGCCTTGGCCACAAGTAGGCATTGATGGACGTCACGTATCAGTCGGTCCTACAACGCCTCTTGAGCTGGCCGCTGCAGCGATGTAGTATTCCAGAAGTGCGGCCGGCGACCGTGTCCCTGAGCGCGTCCCGCCTGCGGCTGCTGCACGACACCACCATGATCGACGCCGCGCTCGACCTCGACGACCCCGACCCGCCGCCCCATCTGGGTACGTTATTCACATTTTAACTGACCATGACCACCGACTGTCATATAATTGCACCGTTACAGTTAGAGCATCGGCTCGGATTCCCAAGGGTGCGGGCTTGAGTCCCGTGTGAGTGTAAGCGATATGAGACAAGTTGATTTTTTCTAGTATAATTTCTTGTCGATCATTCAGGCTCCATTTTGGGCATTTTCTGAAAGTGCCGGCCAACAATCCCTTTTTTTGCTCATACGTATCACTGGGCATGTATTTGACCACCACCTTGTTTGGAAACAGGATGTGTAATTAAAGCAGAGCAGTATGGCTTTAGAAAGGGTAATTCAACAGCTCTCGCTTGTTTCCAATTAATGAAACGATTAACGGAAAGTCTCGATATGGGCAATCATAATATTAGCCATCTTCCTAGACATGAGCAAAGCCTTTGACTTTGTTTCGCACTCTTTGTTGTTGAAAAAACTGGAACGATATGGTATAAGGGGAACCGCGCTGAATTTAATAACAAATTATCTCGAAGATCGTCAGCAAAAAGTAGAAATCACCTGTTTCTCGAATACATCTAAGAATCTCAGAAAAACCTTTGCTTCTGAGTATAACCATAACGGTTGTGGTGTAACTCAAGGCAGCATTCTTGGTCAGTTACTATTTTTATTGTACATGAACGACTTAACAGACATTATCGATCAGGAATGTATCTTATTTGCTGATGATACTACTCTTTAAATTAAATCTGAAATTAAAAATGTCATTAAAAATATTTCAAACAATAATTTAAAAGAAGTTATAAAATGGCTTAAAATAAATAACCTTAACATTAATAAAAATAAAACGAAATCAATTCAATTTAAACCATATAACTCTATACGAAAGCATTTAGACATAAGCTATGATAATAATAAATATAATTGTAACTGGAAAACGCACATTAGTTTAATGGTAGATAAATTAGATCGTTACGTTTACGTATTAAATAGAGTAAAAAATATTGCATCTAAGGAAGCCGCACTTGCGGCCTATCACGGCTATGTATCTTCGGTCTTGAGATATGGCACTGTGTTGTGGGGACACTCAGTGGATGTGCATCGGGCTTTTAAAATGCAAAAAAAATGTATACGAAAAATTTGTGGTGCTCGTTATTTAGAAAGCTGTAAGCCTCTTTTCAATCCTTAAATATTTTGCCCTTGCCTTGTCTATATATTTATGAGCTTTGTGTATTTGTCAAAAAGCATTATGCCTTATTTAAGAAAAATTGCGATGTAAATTTAAATTACAGAGGCAGAAAAGGAAATCAATTGGGCATTCCTAACCAAAAATAAACTACATTCTAAGAAATCTTTTTGTATGGCAATACGTGTGTACAATAAACTGCCAAATCACATCCAGCAACTACCTTTATATACTTTTAGGGGTTAACTGTTTAATAAATTATTGGATAAATCTTATTCTTGTGTCAATGACTACTTAAATGATAAAACAATTGACTCTTAATACTTTGATTGAATTTAATTAATTATAATAATTGATAACTGTACTTTGATATATTTAACTTAACTTTGACATTTTTATTTCTATTAAATCGATATTCGCAATTGTATTGATTTTATTGTACTTGATAATTTAATTTAATTTATTTTTTATGTTGACTTGTATTTCGTTTGAATTTGCTTTAATGTCAACAATATAAGAAAAATGTATTAAATTTGCTCATATATGTACTGAACCACTACTTAATGAAATATTTGCACGTCGAAGTATTCGACAAAATATGATGGAGAACGTTAATGTAACAACTAATATGTACCATATTTTGCAAATAAATATATGAATAATGGCCTAGGATGTTACATACCTACTTGTCCAGGAAATGCCTTTTTACTCTCACCTTGAAGAGGCCAGGGTTGTAGGAATCGGGAAACACATGAGGAGGCAGTGCATTCCATTCCTTAGTTACTAAATAGTTCTGTCTGGCAATGACTTCGGATCATTAGTTTTAGCAATAGTATAAATATTTTTCATTTTTAGTATTTTTAGAAATGAAGGAATGTATGAAAATAGCTAATTCTTGAACTCGTGTACCTCGACTTGAGTAATCTTACAACTTTTGTGTCATATCAACATTATCAACTATCGCTCTTAACGACCGTGCGTTCCATTTTTTTTTCGGCCTGCACTTTATAAAAAGGTCTAATAAGAATTATCTCACATGAGACATGAGACTAGTTGCTTTTTTCTAGTATATTTTATTGTTTAATATTTATCACATAAGAATTATCTCCTTTATAAGATAGCAAAAAAGAATTGTAAAATGCAGAAATGAATAATTAATATTATATTTTATTGTAGGGGCGGTACCGGCCGCTATGCTTACGGGGGCGGGGGCCATGCCCAGGGGGGCGGTGGGCCTGGGGGCGGTGGGCCGGGGGGCGGGGGCGGGCCCCACGGTGGCGGGGGCCGGGGCGGGCCCCCTCTGACCCCGCGCCCCGCGCCGGCGCCGCCGCCCCCCGCGTCGCCTGCGACGACTCCGCCGCGCGCCCAAACGCTGAACAACCGTTTTGAGCCCATACAAAACTGTGATAGTTCGCCGTCGACAGCCTCGATGTGCCGCCGCCGGGTCGGCCTCTGCCGGCGATCGGACGCTAGAGGACGTGCTCGATATAATATTAAATCTATATCTTCGCCCTGTTTTCCGAAGTAGAGCTATTTTAATAGATTTTATGATTGAATCGTTATCATTATGATCACATTTGACGTCTTCCTCGTGCACAAAAATAAGAGACTGGGCTGCTGATATTTGATGTGATTACGAATTTACAATATATACTTTTTAATATATGAAATATCAAATGTGACCTATTACGGTAGCCCTGCTCCGGCGATCCGCGCGCTTCCCGCGTCTACCGAACACTCGTGTAATTCGTCGAACGTTCCGAAGTGGTCTCTCGCTTTTAACAGCATTTCGTCAATATTCCCTGAGATCGCCCGCCGCGATCCGCCGCCGTATTTGTAAATGTTGTGTATACTTTCCTCCGTATTTTTAAATGTACAGTGCGATGCGAATGTAATTATTAAAACAAAATAGTTAATGTTAACTTTATAATGAATATTTCGCCAATAAATAAACTATTGAATATAAAGGTGTTTTAATATTATTGATCCCGTTTAAGTTGGTGTCGAAAAGAGAACAACGTTTTTCATGTGAAGGGTACGAGTTATTACGGTCCGGGTGTCGCAAAGGGGGTGCATAATAACTTTTGTCCAATCCTCCTAATGGAGAAGATAACAGGGTTAAAATATTACACTTTTAAATGCGTAGAATAAAAGTTTAGAACGTATACACTATTCTAGTTTTTATTTCACATCGATCGGTGCAGTATTACCAAAGTTATAAGCGTGGGAAGTTTACGTAGGTTTTGTAAATCTCGTCAGTGTTCGCGAGTACCGTGTGTCGTCATCTCGTCCATACGGCACGGCAGGCGACCCCGCCTCGTACGTCCGTAGTACATTTCGCGGGTAAGTTGTCTCGTGCGCTCTGGTGTTATTATTGATTTTAAATAATGCTGATGGATTAAGTGTATTGTGTAAATTATTTTTTTAGAACTAAAATGGAAGAAGGATTTGAAAAAGGCCAATCCGACAACCTTCCCATAGTCCACGATATGATGGTGTGGTGGCAGAATATTTTATAAAAAATAAAGATTTTGGGTTCGGAAAATAAAAGCTTATTTGTGTACTTTGAGTTTACTTGAAATATAACACGGAAAAAGCAAGTTTACAAGACTGTTGGTTTTGAGTAACGTCGAAAATATTTGAGCGGCACGGCCGGGTGTGCGCGCGGGACACCGCTAGCTCATGCGTCTTGCCTCGAGATCGCGCGGCTCGCTACTAACTACTGAACCAGCTTCGTTCCGCGCCTACACCCCGCTATGACAAGTACCGAGCGGGCACACGATGCATCCTAGAGGTGCGCGGAGCGGCAACTGCTTGGTTTTGGGGTCGCGCTACATTCTCCCCCTCTAAGTCAGCAGAAGATGCTGGCGCTGGCTTGGGAACAGCTACTTTATTGTTACGAGGTCTCCCCCTTTTCCTAGCATGGGCTACCACATCGGAATCTCCTACATACGGCGTCAGGAGGCTAGCATGATACTTACCGCGAGGATAGTTGTCTTTATCAACTTCTTCGTAGGAGGTTGGGGAAATAACTTTTTTAATGAGATACGGCCCCTCGCATCTAGGAGCAAACTTACTTGTGAAACCTCTAGTGGCCTGACTAAGCCGATGGCTGTCCACGAGTACGAGATCACCCTCCTTATAGGCAACTCCAGGTCGACGGTGTTTGTCTGCTTCGTCCTTACGGACGTCCTGCTGGTGTTCTATTCGCCAGTTTACTTCTTGCAGACGTCGCGCAAAGTTCTTTAGGTATGGGGTGATTTGTGGCACATAGTTTGCCGTTTCCACAATAGTCCGGAGGTCCGTGTGGACGTCAAATGGGGACCGCATCTCTCGAGCGAAAGTAAGATACGCTGCAGTCTGTCCTGTACCCTGATTATAAGCGCTGTTCAAAGAGAATTGGACTAACGGCAGAGCTGATGGCCAACGTCGATGATCAGGACCAACCAGCATCGCGATTTGTTGCTTCAATTCTCGATTCTTCCGCTCTGCGGGATTCGCCTCCGGGTGATAGACTGGAATTAGAGACTGGTGTACACCAAGTACGAACATTGCTTTTTGCATCACAGCAGAGACAAACTGTGTCCCGTTATCAGAGATGATACGTCGAGGCAACCCATATCTCATGAAAACTTCTTCGATGAGGGCCTTAGCGCATGACTCCGCTGTCGCATCGTGTCTAGGATTAGACTCGTTGCAAGGTATTTTGCGTGAAATTAAAAATATAAATCCTGATTTTCAAAATGTATAATGCGTTCGTTACAATGTTTAGCGTAGTTGAAGAAGGTAAGTAAGTAAGTGTCTCGAAATTTAAAATTATTACAAATGGCTGTATAAATGCGCACCCACGATTGGTGCCCTACAATATGGCGTTACCGTGGACGCTTCGGATTGGCTGCGTTGAATTATCGCGCGATAGTAGTTTTTCATGGATCATCATAGATGGCACCTCTGGTCCTCAACATGCCCCCGGCCTTGGAAGCACCAGCTTACGAAACCCTCGCTGCGTCGGTCAATGGCTCGTCACAAAAGAGGGGACAGATTCTGGTAACAGCGCGCCTAATGACACCAGAAGCTGTGCGGATGTCTGCCACTCTCACGATGCCGTCTCTGCCCGGTATGATGCGCTCCACACGACCCATTTGCCATTTCAGTGGCGGTAGGTTATCGTCCTTGATAACAACAAGCGTATCCGGTTGTAAGTTGTTAATATTCTGCCTCCACTTGGTCCTTGTCTGCATCTCGGATATGTACTCCTTGCTCCACCGTGACCAAAAGTGCTGCCGCAGTTGTTCCACCCTCTGGTAGCGTGTGAGGCGGTGGACTGGCGTAGACTGCAGATCAGCAGCTGTCACAGGCGCTGTGAGTGAACGACCAACCAGGAAATGAGCGGGCGTGAGAGGAGCAAGGTCATGAGGGTCAGAGGATAAAGGACTCAGAGGACGAGAGTTGAGGACGGCTTCCACTTGTGTCAATAGCGTGGTTAACTCCTCAAAAGTGAGGTGTGCGTTGCCCACTACACGATGGATATGGTACTTGCATGATTGTACTCCTCTTTCCCAGAGGCCACCGTGATGAGCAGAGTAGGCAGGTATAAATTTAAATTTAATTTGTTGACTACTAGCGTATTCGAATATATCAGATGAACAATTATTTAAAAAGTTTCTAAACTCATTCATTAATCCTACAAAATTTCGTCCGTTGTCCGAGAAAATTACTTCCGGTTTGCCACGCCGTGAGATAAATCGCTTTAAAGCGAGTAAATATGCGTCGGACGACAGATTGCTGACAAGTTCCAAGTGTACTGCGCGCGTGACGAAGCATATAAACAAACATATATAGGCCTTTACAGTTTTAGCCCCCCGCCCGCTGCGATTCAATACGAACACTGGTCCCGCGTAATCAACTCCGCATTGTGCGAACGGATAAGTTGGCGTGATACGCTCAGAAGGTAAATTTCCCATAAGAGGAGTGACTACTTTACCTTTTAAGCGTTTACAAATAATACATTCGTGTATTACCTTCTTTGCGAGATCACGCCCCCTTACCGGCCACCAGCATTCGCGCAGCGCGAACAGCAGCGCCTGCTGCGCCGCGTGTAGCAGCTGCTTGTGCTTGTAGCGGAAGAGCAACACTGAAAAGTGATGTTTACTCGATATGAGTGCGGGATGTTTCTTGTCATATGTGAAGTGAGGTGAGTATTCGATGCGACCACCAACTCGTATTAATTTATCATTTCCAATAAATAAATTTAATTTACTCAAATTATGTTTTATTTTTAAGATTCCCGTTTTTGACAATGACTCATACTCGTCAGGAAATGACTCTAATTGCGATAATCTAGCTAACGTATTCACAGCCTCTCTCAATTCATCAACATCGAGCGCGCCGGTTTTTTTGTTGACCTTATTGCGCGCATTATATATAAATCGCAACACATACGCCGTTGCGCGCATCATTCGATTAAATTGAGAGAACCTGTGGAATGGGAATAGTGACGTACAGGGCTGCTGGTCTACCACCAACGTGTGTATACTCCTAGGTTTGAGTTCTGGAAGGTCATGCGTATTGATCTCAAAATTGCACGAGTTCGTGGTCGTTCCAGAACCAAATTCTGGATCGTGAAGGAATAACGGACCCTCCCACCACAATGACGCTATAGAAAGGTCAGTCAGGCCGACGCCACGTGATACGAGATCAGCAGGGTTATCCTTTCCACTTACATGCCGCCACGGAATTTCCTTAGCAAGTTCGTGAATTTCTGTGGTTCTATTTTGAACGAACGGTTTTAGCAGGTTAGGGGCCATACGTAACCATCCTAACACTATCGTTGAGTCCGTCCAAAAAGTAACGAGGTTAAAATTAAGTTGTAACGAATCGCGAACCTTGTTATAAAGACGAGCGCCTAGCAGTGCCCCCAGAAGTTCTAGTCGCGGAATACTAACAGGGTGAAAGGGTGCGACCTTGCCCTTAGAACACAATAACCTAACTGTTATCTGATTTGTGCTAATTGTGCGAATATATAAACACGTACCGTATGCTGTTTGCGACGCGTCTGTAAAAATATGCAATTCAATACTAATTGGACTATCGCCTACGACGTGTCGCGGTACACGTATATTAGTTAAAACGGATAGGTCACTGATAAACCGTTTCCACGCTCGCGTGACGTCACTGGGAACCGGATCGTCCCATCCTACTTTTAACAACCACAGTTTTTGTAGCAAAACCTTTGCGAGAATCACTACAGGACTTAGGATACCCAATGGGTCAAATATTTGCGATACAGTTGATAAAATTATCCTTTTCGTTAAAGGGGTAGAATTGTTTTGAAACTCTGTAGTGAAATAAAACTCATCAGTACAGTTAAACCACCCAATGCCAAGCGTTTTGCTATGAACATTTTCATCTAACTTTAATTCCTTTGCACATTGGGGCATTATTGGCGTCAGCGATTGGTCAACATCGTTAAAATTAAATATCCACTTTCGTAGTGGGAAGCACCCCGATTCTAATGTTTTCGCGGTTTTTGCGCAAATTTCTAATAATTTCGTTTTATCATCGTGACTAAAAACCATGTCATCAACATAAAAACTGTCGTTTATTACCTGTTTGACGTCACAGTCATCACACTCGGCAGCTAATTGTTTTAAACAACGGCAACTTAGAAACGGTGCGGAAGCGGTTCCGTATGTGACCGTGTTTAGGCGGTAAACGCCAATGGGCTGTGATGAGTCATCGCGCCAAAGTATCAATTGTAAGTCCCTTTGGTCAGGTGATACAAGTACCTGCCGATACATTTTCTCGATATCCGCACAGGCCGTGTATTTAAATTGCCGAAAGCGCAACAAAATAGCTAATAGGTCGCCTTGTATCGCGGGTCCTACTAACTGGATATCGTTGAACGATTTCCCACTAGTGGACGGGGCACTACCATTAAAAACGACGCGTAACTTAGTGGTAGTGCTATGAGCGCGGAAAACGCCATGATGTGGCATGATGTAATGCGGATCACCAAAGGAATCTACAGGTGTCATGTGACCTAATTTAATATATTCTCGAATAAACTCAGAATAAAGCCTTCTATACTCGGGCGTGCGATCAAGTCTTTTTTCTAATGCTAAAAACTGTCGTTCCCCTTGAGAGTACGTCTTACCTAAGGAATCAGCTGATTCTTTGAGTGGAATTCGAACGCAAAACCTGCCGCTAGTATCGCGTGTTGTATTAATTACGAAAGATTTTTCGCATTCCAGCTCATCATCACTAAGCGCATTCTGAACCTTAGGTAGCTCTTCAAGCTCCCAGAAGCGACGAAGTTGCAAATCTATCGACTGCGTTAAGTTACAATGAACGAAACTATTGCGTGTATTAATTATGTTTAACGAGCCCGACACTATCCATCCTAATTGCGTGTTTTGGAGGAACGGGCCGCTAGGTAAACGAATTTTACCTTCTATAAGTAAGTCCCAAAACCGATCCGCGCCTATCAAAATATCAATATTCTGGGACTCCAAAAAATGCGGATTAGCTAGCTGAACATTGTCAGGAATTCTGAACTGTGCGCTTTGTATGTTAACAGCTGGCAATGTTGATGTTATTTGCGGTAAAACAAAACACGTAATGCGCGTGGAGTAAGTATTTACGCGCGATTTTATTTCTATGTCACAAATCTGCGTTGACTGTGACACGGAATTTCCTACTCCCCGTATTTCATGAGTGGACTGTATAACCTTAATATGTAGTAATTCGCAAAATGATTTTGTAATAAAGCATCGTTGACTCCCGCTATCAAGTAACGCGCGCGCTGTGTGATAGTTATGGTGTTTATCGGCAACTTCGACTATAGCGGTCGACAACAAAACAGGTTGCACACATAGATCACGGGTATCGGTATGCGCTTTATTTAATTGAATAGTTTCAACTTTATCACAAATTGTGGCGGTATCCGTATAACAAGGTGCGAGAGGCGCTGACGTCACGAGCAGCTGACTGCCCTGCGATGCGCTCGGGCCGCCCGTCGGCTTATTGATAACGGGACTCGCAGATAATAAGGCCGCGCTAGAAACTGCATTCAATTCGTCATTATGAATGAGCGAGTTATGTTTTTTATTGCATTTTCTGCAAGGTCCGAACCTACAGTCGTTCACCGTATGACCCGAACGCAAGCAGTTTTTGCATAATTTGTGCTTTACGATTAAATCTAGTTTTGAAGCTATTGTTAAATCTAAAAACTTTTCACAAGAATATAGTGGGTGCTTACCGTTACACATTACACAAAAAGACAACGTATTAACGCGGTGCTGACTAGTGTGCGCTTTATTGCTAGAAACATTGCAGTGAACTTTGACATTTTCGTGCGTGGATTGTTTTTTATTGTAAACATTGTGATAGTGATTACTTTTACTACTGTTCGAAACTAACAATGTCTCTAGCATGTCAGCCCTACGTTTTAAAAACTGGAGTAAATCATCAGTTTTCAAAGTTACCTTGGAGTCACTGTCATGATTTAAATATGATTGCGTGCATTTATATTGCTCCCATTCGCGCTCTGTGCTAGAATCTAACTTACTGACAACAATATAAATTATAAGTGTGTCCCATGAGTCTGTGGGCTCACCAAGCAATTTCAATGCACGCAAATTCCTTAAAATAGTGTCTATTAGAAGCCTTAGTGATGCAGGTGACTCTTTGGTAAGCTTTGGTATGGAAAAAATTGCCTTTACGTGATTGTGAATCAGTAAATTAGTGTTGTTGTAACGGTTAAGCAATAACTCCCATGCAATAGCGTAATTGGTGGCGGAAAACTCTAAGGAATCAATCACTAAGCTAGCGCTGCCTTTAAGTGATGATTTTAGATAATGAAATTTTTGTATGCTACTTATTTCTGTGGAATTATGAACAAGGGACAGGAAGGTGTCTCGAAACTCCAACCAATTCTCGTAATCGCCTCCAAATGTAGGTATTGAAACTGTAGGCAGTTTGACCGCCTGCTGTACGCCCCTACACTTAGAACCTCCAGCAACCGGCTCAGTGCCCAACAAACACTCGGCTCTAGTCAATAAGCTGTAATAACAGTCCTCAAACAAATCGCGCTGCGATAACTGGTTATCTAAGTCGCTTTCTGAAACCATTTCTTCGATTTGAGTTTGAAGACCGTTAAATTCAGCGTAAAGACCCGTAACGCCACGTACACGGAGTTTTAAATCCACAAGTAACCTCTCGGACAACTCTTTATTTGCTTCAACATTATCTAGGTAATTAGAAAATCTAGTTAACCTGCCCTTTACGGTGCCTCGCTTTCTAATTAAACTATTTAGCTCTGACGGCACATTAACACTATCAACCGTTAGTTTACAAGGGGACTTTGATCTTGCCCTCACTTCACTATCAGTGCTCATCTCGGTAGTCAGTGGAAAATAAGGAGTACTTACAGTTTATGGTGATCTCTGCGAATGCAGCCGGTACTAGCAACGGCTGATGATCACTCACAAAAGCGCAGGTATGAAGATGCACATAAGCACACTGGAATTGGTAAAATGCACACGCATTAACACAAATGGAAACCAGGGTTTTAGGGATATTGCGGATGGCTGGCCGTACCACTTTAGCGTCTCCTGTCTGTCGTCGAGATGTCCAATACATAGACTTGCGAGTCTCGATTGCGGCAGTCCTCTTCTCCTGGATTGGAAAGTATCCCGTGCGTATTTCAGGGAAGATGGAGTCGGATGGTTGCGCAGGTCAGCTGATCGACGAAGATCCAAATTCGGTTCAGAAGCTCCAAATTCGGCTCGAAGGTCCAAATGTCTAGGATTAGACTCGTTGCAAGGTATTTTGCGTGAAATTAAAAATATAAATCCTGATTTTCAAAATGTATAATGCGTTCGTTACAATGTTTAGCGTAGTTGAAGAAGGTAAGTAAGTAAGTGTCTCGAAATTTAAAATTATTACAAATGGCTGTATAAATGCGCACCCACGATTGGTGCCCTACAATATGGCGTTACCGTGGACGCTTCGGATTGGCTGCGTTGAATTATCGCGCGATAGTAGTTTTTCATGGATCATCATAGATGGCACCTCTGGTCCTCAACACATCGCGTAGTGGAATTAATTCCACCCATCTACTAGCCGTGTCCTCTATGAGGAACACCCACTTTTCCCCATTTTCACTTTCAGGGAGAGGTCCAAATAGGTCCATCGCCAGTACCTCAAATCTCTGTTGGGGCACTGGGGTTTGAAGTAGTCCGGCAGGTTTCATATTTAAGGCCTTATACTTCTGACAAATCGTACATGATTTCAGGTACTGCGCCACATATTGTCTCATATTCCTAAAATAATATCGCTCCTTGATTTTCTTTAACGTGCGTTCTAGTCCTAAGTGACCAGCAGTGGGCGCATCATGTAACTGATTCATCAGTTCTGCCCGAAGGGATTCAGGGACCACTAATTGGGGTTCCTCAGAATCTTCATCTGTATCACTACGGTATAACACGCCTTGAGACAAATAGTAACCTCTATCCGTCCAGCGATTAGCGCCGTCGGGATTATTTATGTCCTCGAAATCAGTAATAATTCTGCTGACTTCGGCATCTTCCAACTGTGCTTTGCGGATGTCATCTGAACTTCTTTGGGGTAAATCCACAACCACCGGGCATAGGCTGCAGGGACTGGACTTATCTTGTTTGGTATCAGAAGTCACAGGTCGACTAAGCGTGTCTGCAATAACATTTACTCTACCCGGGGTGTATTCCACATCGATATCGTAAGATTGAATCTTCAACGCCCAACGAGCCAATCTACCGCTAGGCGTCTTCAACGATAGAAGCCATCTCAAGGGCTGGTGGTCTGTTATTACACGCACCTTCGATCCCTCGACGTATCCTCTATACTTCTCAAGAGCCCAAACGACCGCCAAAGCTTCTCTTTCAGTCGTGTGGTAGTTGCGTTCTGCAGATGTCAATAGTCTGCTAGCATATTCAATAGGCCTCTCCTCTTGTGGTGATGCACCTTGCAACAAGACTGCTCCAATAGCATATGCGCTAGCGTCTGTACGAAGTACAAAAGGTTCTTCGAAGTTCGGCTGACGTAGAATAGGGCTAGTGGTGAGCCGCAACTTTAGCTCTTCAAAAGCCTTTTGCTCCTTCTCTTTCCACTGCCACTGTCGACCTTTCTTCGTCAGATCCGTCAAACAACGAGCTACATCGGAAAACTGTGGGATGAATTTGCGAAACCATGAACAGGTTTGTAAAAAGGTCTTTAGTTCTTTTAGGTTCGTCGGAGGTTTCATATTCACAACTGCTTCGACTTTTTTTGGATCAGGCTCGATGCCTTGCGGCGAAACTACGTGTCCCAGGTAAGTGACTCTCTCTCTAACTAAGACACATTTATCTCTATTTGCTTTCAGTTTGAACAGACGTAGGCGTTCGAAGACTTGGTGAAGATCTGCCAGGTGCGTGTTCAGGTCTGGTGAAATTATCAGAAGGTCATCCAAGTAGGCCAGGACGCATACGTTCTTCAAGCCTGACCTAAACCTGTCTATTAAACGCTGGAACGTAGACGGAGCGTTACGAAGTCCGAAAGGCATCCTTCGAAATTGGAATGTACCATACGGTGTCGTAAACGCTGTCTTGTGGCGATCTTCTGGAGCTACTTCTATCTGCCAAAATCCTGCCTTCAAATCTATAGTGGACATCACACTATTTGCCTTAGTGGACTGGAGGAGCTCGTCGATAACTGGGAGAGGGTACTTGTCAGCACGGGTCACATTGTTTAGTTTTCGGTAATCAACGCAAAACCTTACCTCACCGTACTTCTTTGGTACCAGGACAACAGATGAAGCCCACTCGGACTCCGCTTCCTCAATCACCTCTTCCTCCAGCATTTTGTCCAACTCCTGACGAATGATCTCTTTCTTAGCAGGTGAAACTCTGTATGGTGGCGTCGAAAGAGGCGCAGTATCTCCTGTATCTATCCTAAGCAAAGCAAAAGGAGTCGGCTCTCCCCCTGCATTGAAGATATCCATATTCCTGTCAAGAAATGCAGCCAACTTTTCCCTGTCAGCTGATGAAAGGAGAATTCCCTCGCACTCGCGGAGGCCAATCGCAGAACTCACCGTAACGCGGTCCTCGCGTTCATAATTCAACTCGTGAAACCCGGTCGCAGAACGTAACGAAAAACGATTATTGACAAAGTCGAGCATCATGCCAGCGTCCTGTATGAAATTCATACCTAACAATGATTCAGTAGCACCCGGTAAAACCATAAATAGTGTAGTAATTGCTACTCCCTGCACCTTAACATTCACAGAAGCTACGTCTACTATTTGAACGCGTCGCGTTCCATTGGCAAATCTTAACTCAGTCTCTATACTTTTAAAAACTTGACCGTTATTCCGTAAATGCTTAGTGAGACTTTCGCTTGCAACGGATTGTTTAGCACCTGTATCTAACAACGCAGTGCCTACAACACCAAACACTTCTTTATTAATTAATGGACGCACACGCGGATCAAGCACTGTTTCACACGCGGCCACTGTTTGGAAAGGGGTGGTTACTATACAAGTGGACATTGATGAAAACGGCGCAGAACGGCCATCCTTGCACACTGCACAGTTGGTGCGAATCACACCAGGCGCACCACATCCAAAGCAGGTGATGGACGGGCGTAGCTCTGATGGAGTGGCAGCTGGCTCACTCTTAATATACTGAGAGGCAGACTTATTTTTATTAATTAGTTTGCGGCAGTCATCTTTGGTATGACCAAAAATCTTACAAAAAGAACATCTGGGTCTCGCTTTACTTTGCGGTTTGCTTTCGTTAGGTATCACAGCTGATGACGACGAAGCATGCCCAGTGACTAACGGCGGCGGCGGTGTGGCGCTAAATGCAGGAGTGGTTCTCTTCGCATGAGTTGCAGCTCGCGTTTCTTCTAACACGTCCTCTGCTACCCGAGCCTGCTGGAGCAACTCGGCGAAAGAAGTGAAACTACTTCTCGGCACTCTTTCTCGTATCCGCCTATGGAGCAGACCGTACACCATGTCTAACTGCACCGGATTCTCAGTTAGTGTATGTGGAGGGAACTGGGCGATTAAGGCTCTTATCCTGCAGACAAATACATCGGTCCTTTCTTCACCTTGCTCTCTACTGAATATTTCCCTATAAATCCGATGAGGAGGGAGACGTGGACCAAATGTCTGCCGCAATAAATGAAGGGCATCCTGCCAATTCGTGACAGAATGTTTGATACCCTGCCACCATGTTGCAGCAAAGTCTGTTAGTAAAATCGGCAGGCCTCTTAACGCAATAACGTCCGTAACGCCAACACAGTCCTTATAAATTTCAACAGTGTCTATGAAAGCCATCACGTCGCCAGCACCATTAAATCTCGCCGTACAGTTAGCAAAATTTGTACTCACAGCTGTTGTCGTCGGCGGTGGCAGACCACCCTGTATAGGCGACGGTGGCAGACCACCCTGTATAGGCGACGGTGGCAAACCACCCTGTATAGGCGCCTGCGACCGTAGCGCTTGTAGCAAAAATACCAACTGGTGGTCCGTCATAACGACGGGTGCGGGTGACACGGGTAGGTGCGGTGAGGCGGCGGGCGGAGCCTGCCCTGGCTGCGGCATTTGCGGATAGCCAGGCATCTCACGCCCGTACTGCGGCGGCAGCGGCGATGGGAGTGAATCCCCGGCGGACGACGGGCGTCCAGCCAGAGGCGGCGTCGACGATCGCACGTCTACGAATAACGCACCCCCAGTCGAAGTCGACGGTACCGAACCGTCGATATGCTCACGAGCCGTAGGTGCAGAGTACATCTCTGTGGTTTGCGCAGCACGCGTTGCACTATTATTACGTGAGCGTGTCAACACCATGTCTATAATATGAGCACTGTCCACAAGAGTTCAACACAAGTCACAATAAAAAGGTATACCTAGATATACACACGTAATGTTCACTAATATTTACAAGGTATAAGTCTTGTGACAAAGTTACTTTATACCTAACATTAACACTAAAAAGTCTTCTAATTATATAACGACACGAGAAAATGTTCCGTGAGACTTAAAAATAAACACTAAAAGTTTTTATTTACAAGAATTACACGATAAACTGTAGGTACATTAAATCGTATTATGTACACTAGCAAACGTTCGTTACACGTACAAGTTTGAAACGAGAACGAGAAAGTCGCACACCTAGGAGCACTATTGTTCTATTTAGAAGATAGGATAAGCACTAGAAAGAAAGAAAAAAGTTGTAACAAGAATCCATTAAGAAGTCACTATATTTACAAAACACAATAAAATTTTGTCCTGTGGTTTTAGCTAGCGCAAAACTGAGTGTGCGAGGAGCACGTGGTAGGTATATATATCACATCACATCACGCCACGTGAAAAAACTCGTATTAACACTGTTCTGGCGCTAAATCACTGTCTTTAGTCTTATCCTCAACGTATGAACACACAATAAGAGTTTATATTCGGAATAGAAGTCTTTTAGACCGTTTTTAAACACTAAAACACGGCCGAACGTTGGGACGCCACTTGTAGTACGGGTTCGAAAAAATAAAAGCTTATTTGTGTACTTTGAGTTGACTTGAAATATAACACGGAAAAAGCAAGTTTACAAGACTGTTGGTTTTGAGTAACGTCGAAAATATTTGAGCGGCACGGCCGGGTGTGCGCGCGGGACACCGCTAGCTCATGCGTCTTGCCTCGAGATCGCGCGGCTCGCTACTAACTACTGAACCAGCTTCGTTCCGCGCCTACACCCCGCTATGACAAGTACCGAGCGGGCACACGATGCATCCTAGAGGTGCGCGGAGCGGCAACTGCTTGGTTTTGGGGTCGCGCTACAATTTGTAGATTTGGTTTTTGCTCGAAATATCGTAAAAACATAAAATATATTTACATATTCCTTTACAAATAATCAAACATCAACCCCTAAGATCATATTTATAAACATTTTACAGCAAAACATGCGCAAACTTTCGAACTCTACGTCAATCTTGAAGAACGACTTAGGTCATTGACCTATCTACTTGTGTAACCCAAGTTTGGGTGTTTATTTACATTGAATACTTTAGTTTTAAACTTATAATCAATGTTTCTTCTTGAAATTATAATGATCATTAACCTTGGAAACGAAAGGTTCAATACATCGTTAGTTTCAATACACTGCGATCGAGTGCCTACATACCTACTAAAAAGCATGTACCTAGTTACTAGCAATAACCAAGTACCTACCTACTACTTAGTATTTCACATGACAAGTTATAGGTATAAATAGTATTTTAATACTTACATCGAAATCATTACCATTTTTTTCTGATTTTCGGATCGTGAAAAAACAACTTTTCGGGTGTTTGCGTGGCCGTATTTTTACACTGAGTCACACTACAATATTTAATAGATGGACTCATGTTGTTTTTATTGTTTCTTTATCAAAATAAACAAAGTAGTTCCGCGCGTGTCAGGGACATTCGGGTAAATGCTTCGATTCACCAAGTTGCTCGCACCGGAGATGGACGACGTGACGTCATGAACGATATCGCGCTGGGTCCGCGGCTTAGGCCGAAAATGTTAACTTTGCATTTTTATGTATATCTCGGTCAGTTTTAAAGATAGAAAAACAATAAAAACACAGTAATTCTTGTAATTTTTTGTAGATGTTTTTTGGCATATAAAACAAATTATTATTAATATTTTAAATTATTATTATTATTTCAGAATATAACGTTTGGAAATAATATTGCGACTGATTATATTTTAGAATACTGTGCGATTAGTGTAAAAAATCTTAATCTTATTATAGTTTGCTTATATAGAATACCAACTACCAAAAAGAAAAACATTTATTCATTCTTTGAAAAACTTGAACTTCTACTGCATACATACATGGCAAAATATCCTAAGAAATTTTTTTTTATCGCCGGTGACTTTAACATTAATACGCTTATAGATACAAATAATACTGTGAGATTAAAAGAAATATTAAAAACTTATCAATTAACATCGCATATTACTGAACCGACAAGAGATAAGTCATGTATAGACCTAATTATCAGTAATTTTGAAAAGGCTGTTGGTTCTGTCATGCCATTATTATTATCTGACCATGATATGGCACAGATGCTTAATTTTCCTGTAAGCAATAAACACATTATTCCGACGAAAGTGATAATATATAAACGTTGTTACAATAATGAATATGTAAATAAGTTCCGACAATATTTATCACAAATATCATTTTCTCATATAGAATGTAATTCGAACCTTAATTCGGCTTTCGAAGAATTTCATACACTTTTCTGTACTATCTACAATTTATGTTTTCCGTTAAAGAAAATTACGATTAAACGTTCACACAAACTAAGTAACTGGGTAACAAAAGAACTAAGAAAAAGTTGTAAAACAAATAGAACATATCGGTACAAATACTATACAAGTAAATCTCGGTCTGATAAAATAAAGTACCGTGACTACAATAAGTTGTTAAAGACATGTATAGCTAAAGCAAAGAGATATAGTAATAACAGAACTGTGCTGAGAAGTAAAAACAAATGCAAAGCCACATGGAACGTTATAACAAGTGAAATTACTGCAAAAAAAACACGTTAATGTTTCATTAACGAACATGTTAATGAAATTGTGTATGAAAACGACATTATAAAGGATCCAAGAGCTATTGCTACTATATTTAACAACTACTTAATTGATAGAACAAACTTTGCTGACTCTAAAGTAGAGTTACCTAATGTACAGAAACAAAGTAATTCTATGTACTTGACACCGGTGGATGCCGAAATAGTGGAAAAAATTATTATGTCATTAAATAGTACACAATCCGTAGGATATGACGGTATCACCACAAATGTACTAAAAGGGAAATAAGTCCTGTTTTAACTAATTACCGTCCTCTTGTCTTGTCACCAGTTTTCTCAAAAATTTTTGAGAAGGCAATGCATCTTAAGTTAATGTCATTTTTCAAAAAAAGCTCAATTTTGATTTCAGAATGGAAAATCCACTTCCCAGGCTATGTTCTATATGGTAAATGAAATACTACAAAATATCAATAAAAGGAAACATGCGTCGGTTTTACTATTGGAGTGCCTTTGACCTCGTACTGCATGATCGCCTACTTTATAAGCTAGAATATTGTGGTATTAGAGGTCCAGCTTTAAAATGGTTACAATCATACTTAAGTGAACGATTGCAATCAGTAGAAATATCATATCTGGACAGTCGAGACATTATACAGGCTAGTAGATCTCCTATTATGTCTAATCCAATGGGTGTGCCCCAGGGAAGTAAATAAATAAACGACTTACCGGATATTTTGACTCATAAAACAATAATATTTGCAGATGATGTTTCAGTAATAATAGCTACTAATCAAAATTCTACACTTGATGACCACAATCTTGACATTTTAAATACACTGACATTAGTAAATAACTGGCTCACCAATAATAATCTAGTTATTAATTTGACTAAAACCAATCTCATTAATTTTAATAATCTAAAGAATGGACATATATCTTTGAATTTCAATAATCAGATAATAAATATTAAAAATGAAGCCTTATTTTTGGGTATTGTTGTAGACTCAAAATAGAATTGGCATAAACACACAGATAATGTAAGTAATAAAGTAAATAGTTTTTCTTACGCATTGTATAAATTAGTGAGTGTTGCAAGTAAAGAAACTGCCCTAGTTGCCTACTATGCATACGTGGAGTCTGTACTCAGGTACGGCATTATTGTGTGGGGAAATAGTGTTGGCTCAAAAAAAGTTTTTATTGCACAAAAAAGATGTGTAAGGGCTTTGGTTAGTATTGCACCTGACATTTCGTGTAAACCGTATTTCTTGGGATTGGGTATATTAACGCTAGCCTCTCTATATATACTAGAAATCGGAAAGTTTGTTAAATTAAACTACGAAATATTTACAGAAGCAAAGGACTATTATACAACAAATACCCGAAACCCGCATAGACTAATACTAACTGGTTGACATTATAATTTTTCGTCTGCAAAAATAAGTTTGTTTTTATAGTGTTTGTATGAATGACAAAGTTATATTTGCGGTTTTGGAAAATGTGCTATAGCTCTGAAACTACTAAATAAATTTCGTTCAAACCAATTTCGTTAAAAGTTTTTATAAAGATCTGCATCATACATTTATTTTTTGATTTTTCACTTTCTTATTTTAAAAGTTAGAGGGGGGGGGGGGGGGACGGGACACATTTTTCCACGTTGGAAGTGTATAACTTTCAAACGGTTGACTTCGAGAAAAAACTGCTTTAGAAGCCTCAATGAAATTTGTAAGTTGGTTGGTTGGTTGGTTGGTTGGTTGGTTGGTTGGTTGGTTGGTTGGTTGGTTGGTTGGTTGGTTGGTTGGTTGGTTGGTTGGTTGGTTGGTTGGTTGGTTGGTTGGTTGGTTGGTTGGTTGGTTGGTTGGTTGGTTGGTTGGTTGGTTGGTTGGTTGGTTGGTTGGTTGGTTGGTTGGTTGGTTGGTTGGTTGGTTGGTTGGTTGGTTGGTTGGTTGGTTGGTTGGTTGGTTGGTTGGTTGGTTGGTTGGTTGGTTGGTTGGTTGGTTGGTTGGTTGGTTGGTTGGTTGGTTGGTTGGTTGGTTGGTTGGTTGGTTGGTTGGTTGGTTGGTTGGTTGGTTGGTTGGTTGGTTGGTTGGTTGGTTGGTTGGTTGGTTGGTTGGTTGGTTGGTTGGTTGGTTGGTTGGTTGGTTGGTTGGTTGGTTGGTTGGTTGGTTGGTTGGTTGGTTGGTTGGTTGGTTGGTTGGTTGGTTGGTTGGT